>JAECWQ010000202.1:5000000-10000000 GCA_018150835.1 Drosophila repletoides
CATTTATGATATTCGTTCCTTTGGAAACAATCTTATAATCATCGCATTCCTGCCCAGCGTGCAAATTTAATACTGCCTAGTTTTCTCTTTAATTATATGGTTGGGCGACCCTTTCGTATGTGCAAACTTTGGCGCATTTTATGGGCCACTCATTAGATGCGGCCGCAGATTGAGATACTTGTAGTAGGGATCGCTTTGGCCGCTCCTTTATGACGTCGGCGTTGACTTCGACGTCGACGTCGACGGCGATGTTAGCAGTTGGAATAATATCAACAGACGTTAACAACGCGCACGGCTCATTATAATGGGCGGCACTTTATTTAAATGCGCGCACGGCACATCATTAACAAGGCAAACGGGCTGTGGCTTGGTCTGGAACCTGGCACTTGGGAGGACTGGGGTCTCAGGCACAGGAAGGATGGAGGATGCGTCTCTATTAGTGGACGACCGCACGCACCGACAGCGACCAAAACGATTTCATAATATCTCAATTGAGTCTTGGACAGGGGCTCTTTGGCTGCGACTGCGACTGCGGCTGCGGCTTTGGCCTGCTCCATTGGACATCGCCCATCAAAACATTGTGCAGTGCACAGTGGTGCAACATTAGAAAAAAAATGGCAAATATTTAAAATTTAAACTAGATTTAAATTATGATTGCAAACAAATTTAAAAAGCGGATTTGAATAATTCTAATTATCAATTTTTGAATTTTTTAAAATTTCAATATATTTACTGAGTTTTAAACCGACTCTTAAGTCGAAAATTATCTATTTGCCTAGTTTGGAGGCTATAACAATAAATTTAGATGCGTCTCCATCCAAGAAAATCTTCTGAAAAATCATCAATTAAATTTATTTAGATTTAAGAAATATTACTCGTTTTTTTTTTTGGAAATTCTTCGGTGAAATATTGAGCTCAGAGTAGAAAATGAAATTAGAATTCCGCCTCGAACCGGTTCGTTTAATTTTATTTTATTAGAAAATATTTTTTATTGACAGCGCTGGCAACAGTGTGCAGCGGTCGGCGCCTTAATTGGTTTCCTAGAATTGGCGGCTTGCCCTTCCTCTGGTCTTTTGGTACCGTTCTGGTTCTGGTTCTGGTTCTGGTTCTCTCACCGGCTGTGGTTCCTGGCATTCGCTGTGCGCTTCTTCTGCTAGTTCTATGTGCGTTTGCCTATTACGAGTATTGCCAGTCGATTTCTTCTTCGCCCGTTGTGCCCGCTAATTAAGGTCGTCAGCGGCCTGCGCTTTTGTGCGTTTGCAAATTACCCCGCAATTGGCTAAAGGCAGCCAAGCCACTAGAAGTGTGGTTGGCTAAGAAGGGGTAGAGCGGCTTACAGAGGGTAGTGTTAGCTTCACTTGGTAATTGCGTGCAATGCCTGCTGGGCACGCCAGTGCCTGCTAAACTGTGATTGGAGTGATTGGCTTTGGTGAAAACGTCGCTTTTGGCATCGTTTTCATTTTCAATGCGGAATTTCATATTTTTTCTTGTCTTTTTCTATTTTTCTTTTTTATGATATAAGTAGTGTATACAAACAGGAACTACCGCAAATACCATAGTAAATGCTCTTATTAGCCATTCCACTTTCTTATTCCACTTGGTTATAGTTGAATAGATTTGTGATTATCGGATTATCTTAGATTGTCCAATTGGAATGAACCAGGCAAATGAATATGGGACACTTAAAAATTATATTATGCTTATAATAAATAATAATGTTTGAATAAAACTCGATAACCAATCAGGAATATATTTTATAGAGCCTGAAGATAATAAGAGTTCATAATATAATAATTTTAAAAATATAAATTTAGGTTGAAAATCTGAATTCCCTAATTTAAATTTTTCTCTTTTTGGGACATTTCCATTCGGGAAAACCCAGAAAAATAAAATCCATCAAACCAAGAATAATACAAAGAAAAGAAGAAGGGAAATGAGCTGTGGAAAAACAGAGAGAAAAACGCAAGAAATTGAAGAAGCGAAAGGAAATTAGGTAACTAAAGAGAAAAAGTAATGCCAGAAAAATGGGATTCTAGAAAATATAGGAATTTTTTTCTGAGTGTATTAAGAACTACACCCTATTCAAAATTATCCTCGTTGTCGGTTTAATTGTTTCTCTTTAACAGGGTACATTCTGTTAGCTTTTCTCTCTTTTACTGGGTATTTGCTAGCCCTGTGTATTTTTCTGTTTTCTTTAGAGTTTTTACTTCAAACAAATTCATAGCTCAAAGACAGACACTTGTGGCCATAGTCTTTTATTGCTGCTTGCAATTAATCGCCCATTAAGACATCATTGGATCAATCAATCAAAGCGTGCAGCATCGAACAGGCTGCTTAACTACTGATCATCTTGGTGGCATTTCCGCTCATCCTTGACACAAATAGTATATAGAAATATTTATACATAATTATCACAGCAAATGGACATCAAAGTCACAGCAATGAGTCGAAACTCGAGAGTCGAAATATAAATATCAAATATCAAAAAATATGAGTGAAGTACAAAGTCAGGCCAACAGGTAACGGCCCACAATACATTATTTATTATTACAAATCATGTGGCATTATTTATGTATTTTCATAGGCAAATGCGGCTCAATTTATATGATTTACTCGTGTATTAATTGTCAGCCTTCGCCCACAATGAATCGCACATGCATCTGTCTACTACTCCGTACATGTGTATCTACAAAGTAGTTAATTACACGCGCGTATCTGTCAGATACATGCGCCAATCTTTATTCAGACGCCAGCGGCCAGTCTGCCACAGACAAAGCTAATCAACTGCCCAGCAAATTGTTGGCCCGAAATGATATCTAAGGAAAACCCCGAAAAACAAAAAATGGAAAAAAAAAAATGCAAATAGCTTTAGACTTTTAGCTATAGGTTCCTCGGCCCCATAGCCATATTGATAGACCCCATGGCCATAATGTTACGCCGAAATTATTAGCACTTTGTTATTTTTGACTGCCACGCCTCTTTCTTGTACGCATTAGCACTAAATTCCAATACACACACAGACACTTCCAGTTTGATTAAGTTTCTTAGCGGCTGGTAAGCTAGGGCATGTCAGCTTTATCATGAGAAAAAATTCAAATTCGCATGACTGGAGCACGTTTTTTAAAAATTAACAAAATTTTATGAGCTTTTTTAAGTTTGCAGTGAAATCTTAGTAGTAAGATTGTTTTTTTTATTGATAATTCAGCACAGATGAGTCAAACCTAAAAGATATTTAATTTTTAAACCAAAAGAATTTAAGGCTTAAACAGTAATTTTATTTTATCTATTTTGAACTACAAAAATTTATATATGCCCTGTACATTATTGTTTTATATATTTAATCAATTTTCAATTTTCAAAGTATTTTTGAGGCTTTTTATTTTTGGAATCAATTTTCATCGGCATCAGTTTTCTCTTTAGCAAAGCCTTTTTCTAAGAGGAAAATGATACGCTTTGCGCTTAACTTGTATTATTATTATTATTATATATATACATTTATATTATATTATATATTTGGGTCTGGAAATTTATATATTTTGCCATATAAATCTCTTCAAATTGATCATGCTCCAGCTGTAAGCATGCATATAAGACTGAAAGGAAAGAGACGTTCAGTATTGGTGTAGCCTGCACACCTTTATAGCCAGATTTGTATACGACTTCGTATCGTATTTTTGCCTATTTTATCCTAGCAATTAATTGCTTTGACAACCTGTTGGCGTTTGCTCATCATATGCCATGGAATTGAGGAAGTTGTATGGCTGAAAAGACTCATCAAAACTTGCGCAATTTGTCGGCTGTGAGTTGCCTGGCAATGGCTTTCCATGTGCTGACCAAAAGCGACCTCAGCTCTGACAATTGCTGACCGCTATGAACCGCGAACTCTGCTGCAGCAGCGCAGCATCATGGGGGCTGCTGGCATCTTCACCTTTTGCCGACTTTCCACGGTGCGCTTTTCACTTTCTTTGCACGACGAAACTTGCCACATGACAGGCGAATTTTTCGTGGCTTAAAGAAAAACCAAAAAAAAAAAAAAAAAAAAAATACACTAACTAAAGATATAGGAAAAATAAGAAATAAATGCAAATTGCCAGCGTGTGTCGCGACTTCCTAGCAGCATCGCGTAATTAACATTAAAGTTGTCTTTTGTTGTTGTTGCTGCTGGTGAAATTGTGCGCTGCGTCTTTCGTAATGAGGAAATAAATGTGGCCAAATGCGTTGGCGTTGACGTCGACGTCGACGCTAACGTTGACGCTAACGTCGTCGTCGACGTCGCAGCGATGTCTATGGCAAAATGCTTTAACTGCCATGCGGCTGATAAGCCGCATGCGAAGACGTTGAAGACTCTGCTGGAAGACTCAGAAGTCATTGCACCCACTTGGTTGTGGTTTCGCATGTTAAACTTATCGCCATGTATCGCCAGGCTGATAAACTGCGTTGGCAAGTTCGTGTCGTAAGTCTTTTCTTTTTGGACAATTTATGTGAAATTTTGATTTGAAATCTCAATTTACTTGGGCTCCCAAACGAGTTCATAATACAGCGGCAAAAATATGGTTGCTGGGCACATTCGATAGTTTCGATAACGTTTTGCGATAAGAAATCGGCTTACAATTAAGAGAGAAAATTATCAAAATATATAATCTCTATATAAATAGCTCATTTTGCTGTCTGACTGATTCATCCAACTCAATCGAACCTTTATAGCAATGATGATTTTGAATATACTGTTCCACTGTAAACGTATAAACTCTGTGTTAATTCTAATGTAGTATGTGTTAGAGCAATGCTGAAAAATTCTATTATAACTTAGAAGAGATGATCTACCACTCCACGCCCCGCTCCGCCCCGCCCCGCCTTTAAATAAACGGCATCATCGCATTGCAAATGTCAATTGCTCAGCTCATCCAACTAAATGGATGCGACGTGCTGCAATTTCAATGCCCGAGATACCGCAAATAAAAGTCAAGGCCCCCCATCGTTGATGTGGTTCCCATGTGAGCTATTCTTGTTGTTGTTGTGGTTGTTTAAGCCAAGAGTTGAGGGTTGTTGTTCCCATAGCACTAAGAGACAGATGTTGATTAGAAATAAAGCTAGAAATGCAATCAAATTAGAAGGAAATGAAATAATAAATTGAAATGTAGAAGAAGGAATTTTGATCTATATCCTAAGTCTCTCTCTGATAATGCTTAAAATTGCTGTAGAGTTTTTAATTTCTGTGTTCTTTAAGCTCCAACGTGATCCTATTACCTCTATTTACTAGGTATTCAAATAGCTATGCGGTTCATTTAAGACGTGTTAAAATCATTTTAATAAACCTCAGCCGGCCGGAAGTGTAAAAAGCAAGGGAAATTACAAAAATGAAATGAGAAAAAAAGAAAAAAAAAATCGTATTGGTATAACATGCCATGTGCATGTTAGAGATTGCCACTGAGCTTGCTTGGTTAATTCGAGTCTGTGGGCTAATTTGTTGGTTTCTTGGAAGCGCTAATCAAAAGTTTAATGCCCAGCAAAGGGTTGGCTGACGAGTGTATACGGCTTATAGGGAATCCAAGTGCAAGTGCAATGAAATAAAGTAAAGCAAACAAAAATCGACAGACTCAGACACCGAGAGTCAGAGAAGCAGCAGCTCCATGGAGTACTACTACTATTCCAGTGCCTAGTGCCGAACAATTATGCAGTAAAATCCACTCGAGGCGTTGCCCCGACCGGCGCTGCCAAGTGATTCTAATGATGCTTCTAATGATATAGTCAAAAGCGAAGCGCGCGCTCCGGGCCAGAGTCAGAGGAGTCAGAGTCTCAGTTCAGACAGGCGACGGTAGCAATTGCGAACTGGACGCCAGGGGAGAGGAGAGCTAACCGCGGCCTACTAGTCAGCCGGCCAGCCAACTTGCATGTGCTTAAATTTAACCCGTAGCTGAACAGGATTTCATTTGGCCCGTTTTTTATGGGATTTGTTGAATATTTTGAGAACTTGATTTTGCCTACTTTTCATGCTTAAAGCTGGGAGAGAAGTTTAGTTTTGAGGGCTTAAATTAAATAGTTTCTATAATTATTTAATAATTTGAAATAATTAAATATTTCTTTTATAAATTTCAAATTAAGCTCCAAGGTTTTCATAGGAAGGCCACCAATTTTTCACCAGTTTCCTGACTTTTGAAGTTAAAAAGTTTTTAGGATTGTTTTTAATCTTAATTAAGAATTATTTCTTAATTTATAGACATTTCTAACCATGTTTATTCACATTTATATACTGGAAATTCTATCCAATTTTAAAAATAAAACAACTTTAAATTACTGGATGGTGTCGCGTAAGGGTTAAGTAAATTTTTCTAGCACTACGTCTGCTGCAATTCTTTGCCTCTAGTGCCACATGCCTTGCAACGTCAGTTTTTCCGCTTTGATTTTGCGTTAATCTTGGCTTGCACCTGTTGGTGCCACTGCCTGTTGCTGCTGCTGCTGCCGTTGCTGCTGGTGGTTGGTGGTTCCTCCTGGTTCCCGTCGATGCCGTTGTTCAATTTTGCGTGCCGTTGCCGCCTCTGTTATTTTAACAATCTGCCATTTAAGCGTAAAAAATGTTGCCTCGTTTCGTGCCGCAGCGTTTTGGGCTATTTGATTTGGCAATCATGGCTAGCGATGGCGCTTTGCCCACTTTGCGGATTCTGCGTTCTGCGTTTGCTTTGATTCAATTCGATTTGCTTTGGTTTTGCTTTGCTTTGATTCAACTGCAGCTTGTGGCATGAGGAGGCATGTTGCAGTTGCAGTTGTTGTTGCTTGGGCGGTGGCCAAAAAGGCGGCATTGCGTTTGTCTTTTGGGCCCCTTTTTGGGCAACAATTTGAGTCTAAGTTTTTGGCTTACATTCGCTTGGGCAACTTGTGTGCAATGTGGCTCTAAATTGAAAGAACTAACTATGTGGATTAGCCAAGAGCTGTGCGTGGATTTAGCTTCTGTTGAAAGGCAGAATTTCGATGTTAAATATTTCATAGCAACTCACCAGAAACTCTGATATTTTAGACCTGAAAGATGTCAAATATAAACAGTTCTATCCACTCTTATTTCATATATCTTCAGAACTGTGAAATAGCATGAAACAAATACTAATAATAATAATTAACGGTCAGTTAACAGAGTTTAGGTAACAGCATGTCTAACTGTAAACTCTAGTTACAAATTTGTATATCTAGAGGGTATGATAAAAAATAAAACTAGATTCAGACATCGGAAATAACTAACTAGGCGTTATTGGCCATTACTCAAGCCATTACTCTTAGTGCCGATTCCTGACTAATGTCCAATGGCCAACGGCAAGGTTGCTCGTTAAAGCCTTCAATGATGTTCAGCCCATACGTCGAGTACTCGCTATCATCCCATTGATCATTCTCGTTTCCATTCGCATTCGTATTCGCATCTTTGTAGTCAACCTGATAACTGCTTGGTTTTCTTTTTTTTTATTACTATCTTACAATCGTTAGGCGATATCAATTTTTAAACGGCTGAAAGAAAAGCAAAGCAAAGCTAAAACTTCAAAACAATCAGCTAGCTGATTACAGCACTACAACAACAACAACAACAAGTACAACAAGAAAATAGCAACAAGAACAACTCCAAACTGTGGCAATTGCGTAAATGATGTTCTAATACAACATCAATTACAATAGCAAGCGGCCCATGGCCGAACGGTAATGATGCTGCAGCCTCCCAGATGCGTTGGCACAGTGGTCTCAATATATATGAAAAATGTATGATTTTTTGGGCATAATTTTTTATAGTAAAAAAATTAGAAAAAAACTACCAGATTTAATTAAATAATTAATAAAGTTTCGTTTAAATTTGTCTTTAATTATAATAACATTCGAGGATAAGAAAAATGTATACATTTCGAAAGGGAGAAGTATATAGAATATGGTTAAAAATATAAATTAAATTGAAATAATTAAGTAAAAAATAAAATATATACTCTAAGTTCATATTAACAGTTTTCATTAATAATAAATAATTTATGTATTATGGGGATTTCATATATTCTATATAAACTATACTCTATAGAAAGTAATCAATAGTGAAATGGATTAAAATAAACTGGGAAAAAGCGTAGAACTTACCATAATAATGTTGGCAACAGCTGCGGCATAGCCATTTAAAATGTTATGTAATTAATTGAATACTTTGAGTATGGAGGAAATCTTGCATAATGAAGAGCTCTGCACACTTCCTTAAGGGCAAATTAAAAGTTGATTGGATTGTATTTATCCTTAGGGTAAATTACACTTTTCCTTTTGTTCAGCTCAACTCAACTCAACTCAACTGAACTCAGCTCGATTCAAGCCAAGTCAAGTCAACTCTCAAGCACTGTGCGTGTGCGTTCGGGGGGTAGACACTTGAGTTTCGACTTCGAGTGGGGCTTACGGCATTCACGCCTTGTTGCTGCTTGATCGTGTATCTGTTATCGTTGTCGTTGTCGCTGTTGGTTGTCGTAGCGCTTGCTGCCTCAACTGGAGTCGACTCGCCTGGCAACTGGCAGAACATGTCCCCGGCTCTGGGTATTTCGTCGTGCGTCTCTTGTTTGCTCTAAGTAAACAATTTCATGCATGTTGCTGCCGTTGCAGTAACAGCAGCAACAGCAGCAACAACAACCAACAACCGTTTTACGCATGCGTGTGCCACAGAGAGTTTGGCTTGTTGCACCTGTTGCCAAAGCGTGTTCCCCTTCCCTCCTCTCCACCTCTGGCTATTCCCTGCTTCAGTTTATGCTTTAATTGTGGAAATTATGTGACATTCGCTCTTGTTGCTGTTGTTGCTGTTGTTGTTGTGTGCTGTTGCCGCGTATTGCTATCGTCTGTCATAACTAGTAAAGTTGTAATTAAACTGGTGCTGCTACTGCCTCTCCCCACAGCAGCCATTTCAGTGGCTTGCGCAGAGGGGTTCTAAGGTTATTAGAAAACTCCAATTTTATTGAATAACTGGGAATAATTACTGAGATATAAAGAATTAAATTCGATAAGTGGAGATTTGGAGAAATATAATATTTTTTTTATAAAATATGAAATTTTCTTTATCCCCAAATAATAAAATGTTCCATAGACGCCACTGTTGTAACTCCTGTGCTCATCTTTTTCAATTGCTGCCTTGCGGCGTTGTTGTTGCCGCCCATGTCTAAGATCGTCGGACTCTCCGACAGGGAGACAGATTTTTGTGGGTTTTACGCTTGCTGTAAACATTTTACTGTTGTTTATTGCCATCAATTGATGCATGGGTGCTGGGGATGATGAATACTATGGAATCCATTGCCCAGCCGGCCATAGAATAGGTACATAGAGCTGCAAGAGCACAGAAAACATAAAACAATAAACTCGTAAGCCATTCAAGATTTAACTCCCATTTGTTTTTGTGGCTAAATGAAAATTGTAGCTTACAGTTTTCAAGTCAAGTTCTTTGAAATTAGATGCTCCCCTTCGCTGCGGGCACTACAAATGTCCAGAGATGTCCGGATGGGATTATTAGCAAGGTTGCAAACTGTTTCTGGACTGCACAGTAGGGTTTATTGGGGCCTTTAGACTGAAATAATGCAATAAATTTCTACCGAACCGGAACACTAATGAATAACGGGATAAAGTGTTATTATTAAGCCCTGAATATGGTTTTTTAAATTATAATTTATTTAAATAAAACTTATAAAATGCATACGAGAAATTCAATTTAAAAAACTAAATAATATTTTTAACTATGCTTTACTAAGATGCTAAGAGGGTACATCAAATTAAATTAATAATTTTTGAAAAGTATTAAACTAATATTTATTTCTTTGTAATGAAGGAATTTATAATTTAAATGGGTGTCTAAAGAAAAAGTAATGAGAACTTCGAGATCTGAATCGACTCTATCTCAGGTGAAGGCCTGAAACCTAATAACAAATAAAACTTCAGAAACTTTTTCTGCGTTTCTCAAATTTTTAACTCAACTCTTGAGGTTTGAAAACAATTATCAGCTTTATTAAGTTTTAAGTAATTTAATTAAAATTTTAATCAAAATCCGACCATATATATAGAAACCTTGAAAAGCTTATATATAAGCACAATTTTACAGATTCTTTTTCTATTTTTCGAGACTTAAAATTTGGGTATTCGAGGAATTTTTAAAGGTGTTTGTTTTTTATGTGAAACCTAGACGTATTTAAGCCGTTCATAGATCTGTTATAGATACTTTAATCAAATCCATATTAAATTACTTTGATCTGTTGTTAAATGTAATTTAAGTGCGATCGTTAAGCAGTCAAATTCAAGAACACTGCGCTATAAACAAACATAGGTATATATCTTTTGATATTAGTCCGATCCACTCTAACTGCACTTTGATTGATTTATTGCCTCTTTGCTCTCTTTGTTGTTGCTGCTGTTGTTGTTGTTGTTGTGTTCGCTCATTAACAGACAAGTTTTGTGGCTGCGCTTGAGTCTTGAACCCCAATGAACTTGGCCCGCCAACCGCAAACAACAAAAGCAACAACAGCAAACAGCAACAATAAAACACCCACAGTCATCATAAAATACGAGTACAACTTTAAAACGACCATCTCTTTCCCTTTTTGAACACTCTTGCAGAGAGGGTATTATAATTTTGTAAACTGTAATGCATTGAACAAGGAGGCATTTACGACTACAAAAACCTATATAAAGTATTGATCAGCCTATTCTGTCTACCTGCCTTTCTTTTTGCCTGTTTCCATGTAAGCTTGTCTCTCAGTTTTTTAGCTAGGCGAATAAGACTGGCATATAGAATGCAGATATTCTTTAAAAGCTTTAAGAAGGGTAACTGATATTCGGCTTGCCGACGACAACTTTCCATAAGAGCAAAGGATGTTCGCTTGATAGTTTGACTATATTGGATTAAAATCGAAACATTCAAGGGTATTCGAAGCTTCGGCTTTCCTTAATACCTTTCTGCTTCAATCTTTTAAGGTTTTAGACTTATTGAGGGTTGACGCGTGAGTTGAACTTTATGGGGTGCTCGTAATTGGGTCTGTTGCCTAACTATAACGGTAACAGTTCCTAGCTGGTTACAGATCTAATTCCAATTCCAGTTAAATAAAAAAATGTAAGCTTCAAGTGCAGGTCATCGCATTTAGTGGGGCCTCTCGTTAAAATTAAAATACCGGCACGTAATCCTATAACAAGCAACAGCTACGAAACACAATTAAGATCAACATTTTTATGGTGTTCAAACTATAAAATTTATATTATTAAATTGCTGTTATAACTACAACAACAACAACAACAACAACAACAACAACAACAACAACAATTGCGGCAACCAAATTTCAGCAACTGTTGTTTTTAAATTTTTCTTCCAAGAAGAAGAAAAACAAGAGAAGAGGAGAGAAAAACTTAAAAACGGCTGCTTTATTATAATTTACTTATAAATGAGCGCATAAAAGAAAAGCGAAAATCAATGCAGCAACAACAATAACAATAACAATAGTTATGATTATCGCTATCGGAAGCCAGCTCTAAATAAAGCAACAAAGACAAAAACAGCAACAGCATCACGAGAAAGGAAGAAATGTTAAACGCGTGCGCCATAACGACACCTTTTATACCCTACAAAAATGTTTATTTCAATTTGATAGGAGCTTCTGATTTCGTCGATCCATATATTTATATGATACAGCAATACTTTTTATACATTTTAAAAATTTTTATTAGTGGGGCTTTTTCTCTTTCTGGAACCATATCTTGAAATATTTTTGATTCGCCAAGTCTGACCTCTAACCGAGAAATAAAAGAAATAATTGGCTTGGTCTAGAAAATGTTGAATATATTATTATTATTATTTATTTATTTGCAATACTGAATATATTAATGTAATTTCATAGGAAAACTTGTTTAAAAAATTAATAATCTAAGATATTTGTTTCAAACGTGGAAAAAAGTTTCCTCTAAATGAAATCATAAAATTATTATAATTATTTTTGAAGCCTGCCTACAGACACCTTGACATAATCATAATACCCTCTTCGAGATTGGGCCAATAGCAATAGCTGCTTTTATAGCCAATTGCAATTTCTCCATTGTCTCGGTCACTTTTTCTTTTTAGCTGGCGAAAAATGAAACCGCTGCCGCCATCACCATCGCCGGCGTTGTCGCTGTCTCTGTCGCTGTCTACGCCGACGTCGCTGTCAACGTCAACGTCAATGTGGCAGCACCCGGAAATCAATCAAAGTAAGGGCATTCCACTTCAACAACGATTTTTCGATCGCATCAAATTGCAATGGCCGACTGTAGCTCTACTACTTTCTGTTGTTGTTGTTGTTGTTGTTGTTGTAATAGGCCGCAAGCGCAGCGGCCACTTTGAGTACGCAGCTAAAACAACAACAATAATAAAACGCAACTGCAAAACGGGAGATGAAATAGAAGCAACAACATTAAACTCGAGCGCCAGCAGTCAGTCCCAAATTTGGCCTCTCTGTTTCTCTCTCTCTCTTTGTTTCTTTATTCGTTATGCAGCTGTACAGCAGGTGCCGAGAGCTTTTAGAGCTTGTTGCTGGAGCTTTCAGCAGTTTGTTTGTTTTTAGCTTGCTTGCGGTTTTTTATGCCGGTTGCTGCTGCGTCGTCTGTTTTCATTGATGAAAATTTTATGGCGCGAGAGAGAGAGAGCGCGAACTTGTGAGAGAGCGCAGCCGCAAGTGACTAGCAAAGTTGGAACGTGACTTAAGGCACTCAGCACAGTTGAGGGCAGAAAAGTTGGTATGGTTTAATGGATATATTTTAAATTAAATAATTTCTTTATTATAGATTAAGCTATATTTTATATAATATAAATCTTAAAATTAAAATAGAATAAAATAATATTTTGCAGATCTTGCTGCCTATATTAAAAATATTTGTATATAAATTTTGCCGGTATACAATAAACTGCTGTTATAATTATTAAGCATTGAAGAGTCTATATATTATTTTAATTTTTTTAATTGGTATTATTATATTTTTCTAATTTAAGAAAGAACTTGATCGTCCTATATATTACTCTTTAGTTAATTAAAAACCCAGAAATTACTACAAAGGTTAATTAATACCGTATCCCTACTTTTTGTTCAAGTGCTTTAAATAACAGCTTGTTAAGATTCTGTTAAATGTTAACAGCTTTAACTGAAATGTCGCCTGAAAGTCAAGGTTTGAGCTTTGCATATTCCCTGTAAACTGCGAATACTCAAGTACGCGAGTACCCGAATGCCCGCTCCCATTCCCGTTGCATAGCTGGGACGCCCTCCCTTACAACCCATCGCTTAGTATGCTGAGAAATTTCTCGAATACTTGAACAACAACAATAACAGGCAACAGCTGTTTAGCGGCATACGTGCTCTCTTGCGTTTAGCCGCTCTCTGAGTATCGGGCGCTATTTCTCTCGCTCGCAAAAGCAGCAGCAGGTGTAGGAAACAACAACAAAACGACAGATCCAGTCGTAACAAGTGCCGAGTGCAGCTTTCGTCTGGGCATAGCGCGCGAGTCGACGACAATTTGAGTCGCCGTCGCTGAACAGTTTGAAAACGACTTTCGTGCGAAGCAGACGTGAAATAGAGAAGCAGTGAGCAAAAATATTATTTAATTTAACTGTAACTTTGGCGCGACTCGAAGTGAATAAGTAAAGAAAAGAAAAAAAAGAAGAGAAATAATAAAAACAAACCAAATTGAAAAGTGCATGGCAAATTAAAAGAAAAAGTGGCGTGTGAAGCAACTGCAACTGCAACTGTGCAAGAAGTGCGGCTGAAAAGAAGCGCATTGTGTTTTTTATTATATTTGATTTACAGTTTTGAATTTGAATTTGAATTTGAATTTGTGTTGCCTAGTGTAACACACATACTGAGCTACAAATTAATTGTTGTACGAGCAGCAGCAAGTGGACATGTCTGCGTCTAAACTGGAGCAGCACTCAAAGCCCATACTGAGTCCAACCCGATCCCTTGATGAAGGTTTCGAAAGTGATCCGGATCGGGTTTCAACCGATTCAGAGCATCAAACAAGCAACAACAGCAACAATAACAATGCCAGCAGCAAGTTGGCGCAGCTTAGCTCGGCGGCAACAGGCGGTGCCAGCAGCAACAACAATAGCAGCAGCAGCAGCAACAATAACAACAACAACCTGACAGAGAAGCCAGCTAGAGTTGCAGGCGGCGCACTTAGTCTGGCCGCACCGCAGCTGCAGCGACGCGAATATTACAAGGAGCAACCCCAGCAACAACAGCACCAGCAGCAGCAGCAACTCAAGCAGCAACAGCAGCAACATACACAACAACAACAGCAACAGCAACGTCTGCAATATCAGAAGCAGCGACAGCCTCTGGTGGCCAGTGCCGCCTCCAGCATACACAATCATCGCCTGACCAGCGGTTTGACAGTTGGCGCCGGTGCTGCTGCTGCCGCTGCGGCTGGTTATAGGCGCGGGCGTCGTCTTCATATGGCTCCGGCACCTTCTCGCAGCGCCTTGCGTTCGCATTCCGTGGATGCCATTGGAGGACGACAGCGACATGGCTATGATCCTAGCAGTCTTATACTCAAACACGATGGCAATGGCAATGTGAGCAGCTGCAGCAGCACCAGTAACAGTCGCATGCTTAACTATAAGAGCACTGCATCTGGTGTTGGTTCCGTTTCCGTATCCGGTTCAGCTGCTTCTGCTGCGGCTGCTGCAGCTGCTGCTGCTGCTGGACAGGCAGCGCTGCTAGTGCAGCCCATTTCAAGTGCAACACTCTCGCCGCTAGTTGGCGTCGTCGGTGTGGATGGTGTTGGTGTCGATAGTGGCGCCTCATCGCCAGTGATTGCCTCGGCCACACACAGTCTATACACTTTCTACCCGGCTGAGGGCAATCTGCAAGTGTGGCAAACGGAGTGCGGAGATCTTACATATAAATCGTCCAGGAATATGCATCAGTTACACAAGGCACCAGTGTGCTGGACACAGTCCATACCCAGGCAGGCAAGAAGGTGAGTTATTCAACCTTAATAAAATTTGAAATTAATAATTAGTATGGGGAAATTTTCAATTAATTCGAAATATATTCTTAGAAAAAGCGTACAAATTCAAAAGAATCCTTCTAGAAGCATTTAAAAATAAAAAAAATTATCGAATATTTGATGCAAGGATAATTTAAAAAAATTCTTATTAAATATCTAATAATTATAAATAAAAAAATAAATTCCAGTAATTAGAAGGTAATTTCAAAAAGCAGACTTAAAATTTGAATATTTTTAAAATCCTTTAAAAAATGAATGCTGATATATTAGATACAGCTCCAAAATTGAGTGATATGAACCTAAAAACAGATATGTAAAACAAAATAATGATGAAAAAATATTTTATTTTGAAAAATCTATAATTTCTGATATATTAGAATGAATATATAGAATATATTTGCTCACTAAAAGTAGCTGACGCTTTTAATAGAATTTATAATTTAGCGAGTGACTTTTGAGATATTCTGAATATAATTTACGGTTTTTAGACAATTCAGAAAACTATTTTTTTTAATATTTTTAGAATATTTATTATGAAATCGGAAATAAAATTCTTAACTTACTCCATAGCTAAGATCTAAAATACAGAAATTATTGCAAAGACATTTTTATTTATGCTTTAAGAAGAAATAATAATTTTTTCAATGGGAATGAAATACTTTCTTCTTTTAGCCTATATATATAGGTATTTAGCAGTATAGTTTATTATATCTCGAAATAATTTGTAAATTAAATACTTTTTTTTTATGGTTCTTTATAAGCTGTTGACGAAGCTAGTTTCAGATTTTGAAAATATTTAGTTTCGTTTTTCTTTCTTGTTTTTTTTTTGTGAAGTTTTGCAAAGCTTTAAAATGAAAAAAAATTTCTAGCATTTTCGGCAAATTGTTATGCTCTGGTTTAAAGCTATTTAAAAGTGTACGCTAATGGGTTAATTGGTTCGGTTTATTTTTGGCCAAAGAGTCAATAGCCATTTCATCTCTCAGCGCGGCAAAGTGAAAGTCTTCAGCAGCAGCAGCAGCAGCAGCCGCTGCCGCAGCAACAACAAAGTGGCTCGCTTGGCCAAGTCGAGATCTGGCCAAGCGCATGTGTCATTTAAGTTGGCCGCGGGGGCTGCAATTAAAATGCCTTCAAAACTGTAACAGGCAAAACAAGAGAAGAAATTACTGAAAACCACAGAGAAATAGTAATTGCTCTGCAGGGGCAATGGCATCCTTTTGAAGAGCGCCTCAGCTCTGTTAAGTTTTGCATAACACACACTGTTAAGTGTGACCCCAAATTAAACATAAATTGCAAATATTTTCGCTGAACAAATTTCAGGCACATAAAATTTGGTAATTTTTGGCTCACTTTATTACTTGTTTCAAATGCCTTTGGGTTATTTTCGGGTCGGTTTTTCGGCGGTTTTTTTAGCGGCTGTTACACTTGGTATAGCCGAAAAGAGCTGCCGAAATGTGTTTGAAATTCAAAATTTATCTGGCATTTGCCTAATTTTTATGACTCTGCGCATTTCGTGTGCAACCTTAAATGATGCAAAGAGCTCGGGGCGGGGCCTAAGGGGGCGCTACGCTCAAAAAAAAATCAAATTATTGAAAATGCTATGAAAAAGGTTTACAAAAAAATTCAGTTAGTAACAATTGCAATATTCAAAACCTAAAAACATGCAAAGTTAGGCGCTAATTAATATTTATGAATGATTAAAAAGAATAAAGTTTTGGCTTTGATAAGTTTTCGGGGAGTATTTCCCCTAGGAATGTATCAAAATTAATATAAGCAACTTTTGAATAGATTATTTCACACTTACGAAAAGTAAGCGGGAAAACAAGAAATGAAAACTATTTCCAATGTTGCTTGCATCTAATTTTTATGTATTTTAAAGGGGAGCGAATCACTTTCGATTCAAGCACTTTGCAGCAAATTCCACTTACAGTTCAAATTTGCATTTCAAACTACTCAAATTCGCAGCACTTGTGCAATAAAAATTCAAATAAAAATACTTTCAATTTGAGCGAGTTTTTAGAGCTCCTTTCGAGGCAGATACTCTGAGCAGTAGTTGAAATTGTAGGCGGCATTGCATAAGGTGCACAGTGCATGCTAAAATGTTAAAATTTAAAAGCCTTTTTTTATGCTCAACCACCCACATAAGCCAGTCAAATATGTATCCTCATTCCATTCGAAAATTATATTAGAAAATGCAATTTCATAGGATGATGCACAGCAGTAGAAATCAATCAAGAGACTGAGGCAACAAACTTGATTAGTTCAACACACTTGCACAAATGTTCATTCACTTTTTAGTTGTTATTATTTAATGCTGCTGTTGTCGCTTTTGTTATTATTACAGATAAATATCGAGACGCACTCAAAAACACATCTTAAAAGTTACAACTTTGCTTACAAATCAATTCGCATGATGCGCAAATATTTTTTGTGTATTTTTTTGTTTTCTTGAAAAGTAAAAGTTTGAATTTTGCCTGCAAATTTATTTACATGTACATTGTGTGTGTCTTTTTTATTATTTTATTATTTCATCTTCTCTCTCCTCGCTGATGTGTCATATTTTTTACACACTTTTGCTTTTCATGAGTTTGTTTTTTTCGCCTGACACTAATTTGTTTGTATATGGCCGTGTCGGAGGCTGAGTGTGGATGAGGTGTAGGCGTCCGACTCAGCTGTCAGAGAGTTTGAGGCGCCTGTCTCAAAGCATTTGAAAGTACGAGTTTTTTTTGCATTTTCTTCTTTTTTTTTTTTTTTTCCTTTGGTATTGTAGATGATGCTACAAAATGATGATGCCGCTGCATATATCGTTTTGTCGTCTGGGCGTGCGAAAGTTATGTTTTTTCGCCTAGGGCGAATGCAAAAATTTTGTGGCTGTTTTTGATAATGCCGCACATTTGTAGTTGAGTGTAGTGGGGGGAGTGGTGTTAAGTGCGTCTTTGTCATGGATATTCGAATTTGCAATTAAAGAAATTGTTTTGTAATGAACGTCGCGAATTATTGGGTTTTTTTTTCTTGGCAGGTGAAATTATTATATAATTTTTAAGTTAAATTATGCAATTAATTGTAGCTCAGAGAAGTGGGAGGACCATCAAAATTTTAGTTAAGTGGGAAAGTTTTATTTGATTTATGGTTATGTGTAATGCTTTGTTATCTATACAGCAATTATTATATTAGAAATAATTTGGGATATTAAAATGGAGAGGAAAAACTAAAGAAAAATATGTTTGAAAATATTTGTAGTCTCGTAAATAATTCTTAATTCTATTTGATACTTATCAAACAATAATTCTATTAAGAACTTAACTTAAACTTGATTGTTTGTTTTAGTAAGAAAGTTTTTTTCGCAAATAAAAAAAACACCTTTTGTATATTGATATGCTTCAAAGATTTTAAAATTAATTTTTCTTTTAGTTCGTTAAAAGTTCCACAACTGTCAGCCACAAATTTAAAAATTTTGTTTAGTCATTTGCGAGCAACCCTCCAAATTCTTTCATTTAAAATACAGAATTCTCTTTCTGTTTCGCAAAATTGAGGTACAAGGGTACCACCCTTATACGTCTATGGGTATTATGGAAAATTAGCATGCTTCTCATGTGGTTCATGTGGCAAATACTGATGGATAATTACCATGACACACACACTCACAGAAAGCAACAAAATTTCATTACATTTGCTGGGTTTTTTTGGTTTACGAGCTGACTGCTGGGCAACCACTAAAGCCTCATATGCCTCTTCAACTCCCATTTTTTCATAAGTGAGTTCACATTTTTGGCCCGTGACCCAACCGGGTGAGCAGGTGTCGACATTCGAGCCCAGCAACGACACCAACTGACGTTGACGTTGACTCTGACGCTGACGCTGAGTCAGAGACCTATACCCAATGGGGGTTTCATATTGTGTTTGCTTTCATTTTCGCATAATTACAAAGAGAGAAAAAATGCTTAAAATGTAACAAAAGTTGTGTGACAGACCGATGCATGGAAACCCTAAACGCTTTGAGGCTAGCTGGGCTGGGACAGAGAGGAAGAGGAACTGTTCGCCGGGCCTGGGAGTTTTTTTTTTTTTTATTTTTGTTGCCATTGTACTGCATTTCCGGCTGGTTCTTTTGTCTTTTCGAATCGTCCGTATCGCACTTTCAGTCTGATGTCATTGACAACTCAATTATGGTGCGGTAGCCCCCCCTTCCAGAGAACATCAGACTTCAGGCCACTTGACTTCAAGCATTTAGAATGTGAGCTACAAAACGTTGTATGTAGTATAACCCGCATAATTCTTTTGTTTCATGACTTGCCGAAAAAAGGTGTTAAAAAAGACGTCACAAGAGACGAAAAAAAAAAAAAATAAATTAAAATGAAAACAGAGTGACTATCCAATGCTCTAATAAATCTTATTTATGTCTGAAGCTAGAAAAAAAAAACAAAATAACGATTCAGTTACTGACAGGAACTTGATTTGAATTCTCTTAATTACTTTTGAGTGGCAATGCTTAAATCATTGATCATATGCCGTTCTCCAAGTGTATATAAATAAAATAAATTGATATTTTTTTGAGTGTTTTAAGCTGAAGTGTGGGTGAACAAAACAAAAGAAAGAAATAAACTCAAAAATAAATCAAAGTACTTTAGTTATTTCTGAAATTCGTCTGAAAAGCAATTACAGCTTTGACATTGAAAATGCTTGAAAACGGCGAGTTTTGTCTAGGTGTTACACATGTGTGTGCGTCATAATACAATGCACAAACAAATGAGGTAAATGAAACAAATGATTCATTTTGTTTTTCGGTCAGAGTCTGGGCAAATATTGCATAAACAAAAACAAAAAAAAAAAAATAAAAACGTAGATAAGTCGCGAGTTCGTCGCTTAAGTCATTTGTTTGCGCGTGTGACAACAACAGCAGCGACAGCAACGAGCGCTGGTACAATCACAGCGACTGTAATGTCAACAGCATTATTCGTATTATGTAAAAGAAGTTTGTTGCCTAAGTCATCAAAAACTGAACTTCCTCTCGAGCACTCAACACACATATGTGATCTATTTTGGCCACCGCTGAGCGGACTGACCAAATATTGACACTAAAATTGCTCATAATGGTTGATTCTTTTGGTCAGCTTTTGCCAAAAATAAAACCAAATTAACAATGAATAAGAGACAACACTATATTTGATTTGAAAGCAAATGCGGAAGATTCAACTTGTTTGATTCTTTTGGATTCTCTTGCTGGTTTCCATGTTTTTTTTCCCCCCCTTTTTTTCTTTATAGTTTTTAATTAGGCACCTTATTTGCAACATTCAACTGAGATGAGGAACAGCAACAAATTGATGAGCAATCAGAGCTTTAAAAGTCCGAAACATGTTCATCAGCCTTTACTGCTTTTTCATCAAGTATAAGTGATTGGCAAATACTCGCGGCAATCAGAAATCTTCAGCCAGCCCACCGCAGCAGCTCGTATTTGTTTTATATAGGTATATATATATATATATATATATATATGAATAAATTTCTTGGCATTTGTGGCTTATAAATAGTCAACAATTATGGCCATAAACTGGGCACAGGCAGAGAGCAATTAGCGGATTTGTTAACAAACTAAAGCCGCGCTGCTTAAGTGACAAATTTATGGCGATTCTTAATGCTAATCGTAATGTTGTGCCAGTTCGAAATAGCCTTGAGGGTACTTTGATTGCTCAAATAACTAAGCACCATAAATAGTTGACAATATTTAGGTAGTCACTTCTTAAAAGAAAAAAACAATATTAAAGCTCAAATATTAGGCTTGATAATTTATTTTTATATGTGCAACTAAGCAGACAGATCAGGGTCTTAAGCTGCTGTTCTCTTTTTAGTATTCCATATTCCATCTGTGTCTAAACTGTAGCTGTTTTCTAATATAATTTCCAACTTAAATCTTTCATTATCCATTTAGTTACACGGTTTTTAATACATTTTCGTATTATTAACATATGCAATACTTTCGAGCATAGCATGACCTCAAATAACACCGAATCGTGTATATTCTCATTTATCTGCTTTTACTTTTTGCTGCCCACATAGCAGTGCAGGAAAGAAGAGGCAGACTTTGTCTAAGCTGCCCAAAATTTCCCTTTAGACTTGGACCATAAATTGCCGCGTGTCTGGCTAATTAACATAATTCGTAAATCGTATTTTGTATTTTGTATTTTGTATTTCGCATTTCGTGAATTTCTGTAATTAAAAACGCGCAAATCTTTTGCATTTTGGCTAAGAATTTCGCGTCGTATATCAAAGAGTCCGAGAAATGAAAGTTGTGCTGACTTTTTTTGTGACTCTTTTACTATTTAATTGAATACTTTTTTTTTCTTCCGGAGAAATAAGTTTTATTTTTTGCATTTTCAATGGTAATCAGTTACAGAGTCATTGGTCTAACTAAATGCACATTTTTATGGCCATTTTGAAGCTTAGCCATTATGAGGCAATTGAACAAGACTCAATTGGTTTTTGGTATTTTTATTACTCCTGAATAGTTCAGTTAATTTTTATGAAGCTTGACAAACATTTTCCTTTCGTTCGTATTAATAGCCCGACAAAAAGATAAGACCAGTTTTTTGTCGTTTTTTTTTTATTATTGAAAGCGAAATTTTAAAATAGCAAGTGATGTGAGAAATATTCCTGTTTTCATAAAAAAACTTATGAATACGCTTAACCAAAATGTTGTGTATGCCTTTGTCATGCAAATTATGAAATTTTAAATGCAAATCTGTCGATAATACAAATTCTAAAAAAAACCGGCTAAATGCTTAATTGAAGATGGGGAAGGGAGGGATGGGTATTATAGCAACAAATTTGTAAACACGCTTCAGGTTTTCAGCTTTTTTATTTTTTTTCTGCTTGACTTCGTTTTTTTATGCCAATTACTGAGCAAACAAAAATTTTCTCTAATTTGCTGACACGGACACGTAAACCGCACAGTTTCAGCACTCGGCCTCGCATGTCATGGCCAAGTTCTAATCAAAATCCAGCTACAGCTTCAGTTCGGTCTGCAGCTCCAGAGCTGCAGAGCTGGACGTGGTCCATTCGCATCCATTGATGCACTGGTTGCGATAAACGTCAGGCGATGTTGGATTTTCTATGCCCATTTGCTTCTTTTTTTCTTCTTTTTTTTTTGGGTGCACAACAAATATTTTTTCTAATTAATAATAATAACAATTGAAGCGCAGTCCCGGCTCAACGGCTAACGGCACTTGAATTCCAAATGGAATGTGGAGCAAAAGGTGTTAAACAACGAAGGAAAAAAAAGTATTTCATGGTTGTGGTTTTTTTTTCTTACCTCAGCTTCAGCTTGAAATCTAAGCAGTTCATCAAAATTGCTCGTAAAGTTGGCTAAATTGCATTTGTTTTAATTAAAAGTGAGGCTTGTGGCTTTGGCAATGGGTTTTTAACTTAAATTACTCGGTTTTTGGTTATATTTAGGGTTTATCTTTTAAATTAGTTTTATATGTATTTATACGCTGTTTAATGCTGAATTAATGACCTTTTTATAGCATTTAAATATATATTTCTTTAAAATAATTAATGACATATTTAATCAGAGTTTAATCAGCCTAGAAAAAGACTTTCAGTGATTTTAGTTGAATATTTACATGTATATATATTTCATATCAGCTGGTAAGTGCAGATATATAGTTTTCTCTATAAAATTGAGCTTCCTTTAATAAGAGCATCCATCCATTAATTTCTGGCTGAGATTTCGTTACTATCAGCCTCGCATTTAGCACCAACTCTGCTTCTGTTCAACAGGGGTCGAAGTATGAATGTTTAACTTGAATTTTCCATTCTATTTAACACTTAAACATTTGTTTTATTAAATTAAGTTAAATATCATCACTTTAGTTAATCGTTGACTAAAAAAATTCAATTGCCAATTCAGAAGATATTCAAGCACGAGTTGAGTTTCGGGGCTTTAATCTTAACGCCTGCAGCCATCTAAAGTGATTTAAAAATAATTACAGAGCCGAAAAATCAAACGACGTAATTAGAAACCAGAAGAACGCAACGTGAATTAAATAAATTGCTATACAAATTCCTTTTATTGACTTGCGTGCGTGCCAGCCAACACAAAACAAAAAAAAGCCAAAAATAAAAACAAAAACAAAAGACGATCGTAAAGTTTAAACATTTCGAGCGCACCAAAAACAAATTAGCGTTTAAATGGCTAACAAAAATACACAGCATAAAAAAAAAGGCCAGAAACCAGAGGAGCAGTGAAAAGCAGAACGAACCAAGTGAATGTTGAGATCAACAGATCAAGATCAAGATCCACAGACGATGACATTTATAGCACAGATTACGCAATGGTCAGCAGAGGTAGCAGCTCTTTCTATGATTCCAACTAATTTATGAAAACGGAAATGGCATAAGAACAATGCCCAAAAAAATAAAAACAGGCTTTTAATTTGAAAGTAACTGAAAGTTCTTTGACTTTGGCCCCACGGGAATACCAAGACTTACCCCAAACTCAACTCAGCTCAACTCATCCCATTCTATGCCATTCCATTCTATTCCATTCGCTTAATTGTTTACTCAAATTTGTTTTTCACACGCTTCTAACAAAATAAAAACAAAAAAATTAAGGAAAATATGTATATATATATATATATTCATATATAGTTGTAGTTGCCCACGCTGCCACTGAAAAATCTGAAATCTAAAATGTTGCACGCGCTTTGCTATAAAATTTGTTGTTTTGTTTGTTTCTTTTGCTCGCTGATTAATTTTAATGTTTTGTTTGCCTGCCTTTTTTTGATGGATACATTTTGGGTCTTGCCCTGGCAGTAAGTAGCAATTTAACACACAGATTGTCTCGTCTCTGGTGGGCGTCTCTTTCTCTACCCGTCTACCCGTCTCTCTATCTCCCTGGCTCTATGTCTCCATCTCCCTGCTCAACTCCAATCCACTCGACTCGACTTGACTAGACTCCATGTAAATGAGGCGCTGAGCGCCAAAGTGACAGGCAAATCGTATAAATTGTGTGGGCGTGAAAAATTCGAGAGCTGCTTAGACAACAGGCATTTAAAATTTGTGTTAATTTGCCGAGAAATACAAATTGAAGACGCACTTAAAGAGTTACTTTGGCTAGGATTAAAGAATTATCTTTAAATAGAGCTTAAGGGCAAACCAAAAAAAATACAATCAATTTTTGAGTCTAAAAAAAATTATCTAAACAATCTTCTTACTCTAGAAAAAGACTTTAAAATGTGCTTTGTATTTAAGGGTAGTAAAATCAGAAGCTTAATTTCAGCTAAAAATTAACATCAAATTTTTGTTCACAATATTATTGTTTATAATAACCCTCGGGAAGGGGTAATTTATTTGATTTCCAGGCCCAAATATTTTTTTTCCATAATAATTAGCTGCATAAAATCAAATAAATTTTGCAACCATTTTTTTAAAAATTTATAGATTTTTATAAAGATTTAATAGGTATTTAGTTGTCATAAAAGAATAATATTATTCTTACTATTTATTAGAATCATTCAGAAATTTTAATCTATTTTACTCTTATGTATATTTAAATCTAATTTATTGAATTCTGTGTAGGGAAATTTTCTTTAAGTGATATCAATGCAGAATCTTTTGCGCCCACAGTACAAAATGACCCCTCAACAGCCGAGTAACCCAAAAGCCTCATTTGTTGTTGCTGCTGCCGTTGATGATGCACTTTGCTGCTGTTGCTGTTGTCGCTGCAGCAAAGATAGCTTCAAAAGAGACACCCTAACAAATTTTTGCTGACGGCGGCATATTTTCAACACCTGCCTGACTGTCGCCATGGCTGGCAGGCTGGCAGGCAGACAGGCAGGCAACCTTTGTGCCACTTTGCTAGTTCCCAAAACTCACTTTTGTGTCATTTGCCGCAACAGAGAGACGGAATGAGACAGCAAGAGAGAGAGAAGCAGCGAGATAAGCCAGCAAATTGTTGTCGTTGTCTCAGCTGCAGCTGCCAACAGCAGTAGACAGTGGGGTGTGCAGCAACGGTGGCAGGTTGTTGCTGCTGTTGCATGCATTAGAGCAAGTTCGAGGCAGGCAGCAAATTAACTTGGCAGAGACGATGCCACTGACTGTGGCAGACGCATCGCTTTGCATCGTTGCTGCTGCTGCTGCTGCTGCTGCAAGTCGCGAGCTGCACTCTGCGCACTGCGCGCATCTTATTAAGAAAGAAAGTACTTTCAGTCAGGCAGCTGTTGTATGTTGCTGCATTTCTCAGCTATTTTTCCACCCATACTTGATGTTATTTATTTTTCTCTATATTTTTTTTTTTTTTTTTCATTGCATTTTTTGCAAGTGCCGTGCGAACTTCAACTTGAGATGTTGGAAGTCAAGCCACACAAGATGACTCCACTACATTTCCATCTCCAGCTGGCTGAGACGCCTTTTTTATCATGACACACACACTCTCACACTCACACTCACACTCACATATAAATACAACAAAAAATACCAACTCAAAATCATAGCAACAGGTTCCACTAGTTTCTACTTTTGAATTTGATTTCTGCTTTATTTTTATTTATTTTTCTAATCATTTAAAATGCGTTTCAATTGCCAGCAAATTGGCCAAAAAAAAAAGCTATATTTTTTGAGGCACTT
Source organism: Drosophila repletoides (assembly GCA_018150835.1). NCBI lineage: Eukaryota > Metazoa > Arthropoda > Insecta > Diptera > Drosophilidae > Drosophila > Drosophila repletoides. The sequence goes on from JAECWQ010000202.1 coordinate 5,025,618, forward strand.
TGGCTTGGTCAAGTTGGTTGGCCAAGTTTTTAGTATTTTTCAGCTAACAAGGCTTATTTTTTAATTGCTGCCCATAATGCAATTAAACACAAATATTTCTTAGCTGTATTTAATTTGTGTGCAAATATTTGCAGTTTTTTCTCCGAGTCTCTGACAAGTTTGTTGCCTAAGTCTTTTGTTTTTTGACAGTGACAAACGCAGCTCAAATATAATTACAATAATTGTTTAACTATGGCAAAAATTTAAATGCAATTAGGTACAGTTCACAAAAAATTAAATTGCCTTAATAACACTCAGCATCAACAGAAAAAAAAATTATATTTAATTTTACATAGCATATATTTTATTATGAAAGCTCTCATTAAAATTTTTAAATAATTCAAACAAGCCTCTTAATTGTTGACGATGATTTTCAGCAGAAATTTATTAGATAAGTTTATCGCGCTCTCAGTATGAATTTCCTGCTGATGCTCCAGCTTCGGTTATTCGCCTCAGTAATTTAGAATCATTTCGTAGATGTACACGTAATGCTGCTAAGACTTCCCTCTTAAGATTTCCGCATTTTTTCGATAGCTAATTAAGTTATATAAGCTGGCAAATCATAAAGCCAGCCAGCCAGCACATATAGTCGAGCACTCACTCACTCAGTGGCCCAACGGGCGTGTCAACATTCACATTCACATTCACATTCACATTCACATTCATATACACATTCATTGCCATCAGATCTTCACATAAATCCATTTCTCAGTTCCAGTGGCATGCACAAGAAGTTAGATAGAAGACGTTGATCTTATGACAGCGCCACTTTCCTATGATGTAATATCGTTTTTAATTAAGTCACGCAAAATTTGCGCTAATTTGCACTTATTCTATTTTCTATTTCTGCTTCTAATTGGCGCTCCCAAGACTTTAAAGAGACTCCAGAGTTGGGAGCCAACAGCCAAATCCCATTATCCAAGGGCCATATAATTATGTAAACAAGGAAGCGAAAAGCTCGAACTTGAGGTTTAATGTTTTGGCATGAGGTGCGTAATTGGTCGGAGACCCCTCACAGATACTTTTACTTGCCAGGCAAAAAGTAAAACAAACTACTATGGAAATTGCCAGGCAAAGGCAAGAGACAGGAAAAGAGTGGGGCGTAAAAGGCAGACAAATGGCAGCCTTAACATTCAAAACAGGCAAACTGGCGACTCGATTATTTCCATTTGCATTTCCACAATTGCCGGCAGCCAGTTTGTTGCCTAAGTCTTTTGTTTTTTTTTCTTCTTTTTTTTGATCACTTGTCGCAGCGCAGTGTTAATTGAAAATGAAAGTGCAAATAACCGACGGCCGACACCCGTCTGGAAAATGCATCAATGAAAATTTGTTTAGACCAACGCAATCGATAATCAAATGACAAAAACACCTCTTGAAAACTTTCTTTGCTCTCTTTTGGTTTCCCTTCGCTAAGGTTTGTTGTTGTTCATCTTTTTTTTTTTTTCTGTTTGCTTTTGCATGCCACACTTCTGATTTCCGCATCGTCGCTCCGCTGGTCGTGTGCATTGAACCGATTGGCGGCATCTAAAATTGCCTAGTGATAGCTTTGTAGGAGTTGTTGTAGGTCTGAACCATTCCGGCTGACCACATTCAATTAACAAGGAAAGTGAGCTGCAAACGAAACTGAAAAGGAGAAAAATTTAAATTGGAATGAATGTTTGACCTGGAAATAATAAATAAGGGTATCATTGATAAATAGATATTTTTTGATGTTATACGATAGTTTTCCACCTCTTATAAAAATTAAAAACTCTGTGGCTTCTTTAATACAATTATATTTTAAATATAAATTAATAGCTTGTCTCCCATTAGATATAAAATATAATTCTTATTATATCGATGAGATTATAAAATTTATAAATCAGCATCTCTTCAAATTGTCAATTCACTTTCGAACTCTTGTCTATTGGTTTTCCTACTCTCTGCTGAAGAAAATGTAAATGAGGCAAGTTGTTTGTTGTTGTTGTTGTGCTGCGATTTCTGTCGCTGGCCCGCCGATCGCCTTGGCAATAACAATAATTTTCTGCTAAAGAAAAATTGCAAGTTGGCTAATTTGCCGCAAATAAACGACGCGCAAATAATATACAATTAATTGCTAGACGCAGTTGGAGTTGTTGCCGCCGCCGATGTTGCCAATGTTGCCGATGCTGCTGCCAATGTTGCAGTCAAAGTCGTTTGGCGGTCAAATGCATTGGCCACCACTTAATGCAACATTGCACACATTGAGCAAAACAAAAAAAAAAAAATAAAAAAATGAAAAAAAAAAACAACTCTCTGTTTCTTTGCTTTGGTATCTTTTTTGTATCTCTGCTCTGAGTATCCGTTCAGCCTGATATCTGGGCATGTAGGCAACTGGGCGATGGGTAACGCCCACACGCAGATTTTCAGCCTTTTGCTGATGTTGCTGCTGCTGCGGCTGCTGCTGCTGGCTGCTGGGCAAATTGCAATTTGGCGCTGTGATCGGCAAATTATGAAGTGCCAGGAAAGCCATTTAAACGATTTAATGGCACGCTGCAGTATCTCAAATGGCGGCGAGCTCGTAAATAAACACAGCACAGTTTTCAGTTTTTCAGTTTTTCAGAGCAGATGCACATACATAGTTTCACTTATAAAGACCGAGTGCCCCTTGGTGGTCCAATAAAATCAAAAGGAATAAAATTACCTTACACTGGTTACTACTGGCTCGTTGGGGATGCTCAATAATATTATAAGTATTTTTTTTTTTAATATTCTAAACGAAATTTTAAAACAACTCTTGAATATATAAAAACTTAAATTTTACATCTTAGCTAAAATTATGAGTCGCTTTTAGGCATATAAAATAAGTATTTAAACATTGGTTTCTTGGGACATTAATTGTTGGTTATAGACCCAAAATATTACTTTATTTATATTTAAAATGTAAAGTATATAAATATAGTATATATAAATCAATATAATAATAAACAAATTAATTTAGGGTTGCACAATTTAAAGTGGAGAAATATATGCAAATAATCCGCGTCACTTCAATAGGTTCAGGCAGAGCAGGAAAACATATTAGAAATTTGATATTTTCAGTGAGAATTATCCGATCAGTTTTTGAATTCTGGTTTTATTTATTATTATGTACAATATTGGCAGTAGCTCTGAAGATAGAAGGTAACAGAAGAAACCTCATTTTTGATTTACTGAGTAAATTTGGCAAAGAGATTTATTCTCTTGATGTTTTATTTTAATATTTCTTTTATCAAATTATTTTTCTGTTTTTTTTCTGGTACAAAGTTATGTTAGAATAATCCATCTGAGCTTAGACTTTATCTCGAGCACTGAACCAATGTGCACAGTGAAAATAAAATTGTTGCCTGTCCATTGGATCAGAGATTTGCAACAATGTTGCTTACTGCTTGTTGTTTCGCTGTAGCGGAAGTTGTTGGAGTCATGTTGTATTGTTTGTTGTTTGCTGTTGTCGTTTGGTGGCAGACGCCACAAGATGAGAGATGAAAGATGAACTTGAAGATCAGCTGAGAGCTACGCTGGGTCGTCATCACCATCACCATCAACATCGCCATCGTCGTCGTCGTCGTCGTAGTCATCATTTGATTAATTTTTGTGTTGGAAAGTTTTGTTGCAAAGTGAAATCAGTTGGGTTTGTTTCTTCAACTGCGTTGACTACCTTAGCTCTGCCTTGTGGCCCAGACCCAGAGCCAGACCCAGACGAAGACGAAAACGAAGACCCGAAACCGAAACCCAGGCCAATTCCAATTCCATTTTCCACGTCGCGTTCGCATTCTATTATTATCATCTGATCTGTGTGGGTAAAATAGTAAAAATAGTAAAAATAGTAATGCAAAAGGTCTTTTTGGCGCCCCGGCTGCATGCCAAATCAATTGTCTCTGTTTGTTGTCTCTACTCTCTTGCGCGCTTGTCTCTTCATAATAACAATATTTCAGTAATTTTGTTGTAGTATTTTCTATTTTTCTCCATTTCTTTCGTTTTCTATGATCGCCTGCCCCAATGTTTGTCAAGTGTTTCGAATGGCATCACGTATGAAAAAAAAAAAAATCATCGTTTTGACTGCTTTCTTTTCAAAGCTGCGACGGCTGCTGTTGAGTGTTAAAAATCAATTTCAACCTCAGCCTTTAACTTTAACTTTTTTTTTTGAATCTGGCACTGCTGCAGCCCGCCCCTTTTGCTACACTTTTTCTTTGTGTGCCCCACGGGCGCTAATTACGCAAGCAAGCACAAAGTTGGGAGCACCAATGGAAATGAAAGCCTCACAGCTCGCATCCATCAGATACATTTAAGGCTGTAAGAAGTAAACTGAGAGACAAGCTCAATATTGAATTCAGTGGGCCCGTTTTTATTTAGAGCTCCATATTTTGTTTTTTTCTATGCAAATTAGTTATTAAGCGCATCTTAATTAAATTAACACCAATTCAGTATCGCTCGAGCCTCTACACTTGCGGCACGGGCGGTTTTCTACGTGACGCACGAATGCCAAACAAGTGCTAAAAAAAATAGCAAATTTAAGTAAAAACGTTAATAATATCGTGTGTTTAAAGATAGCCACAAATTAGTTCGTCTAGAATCTAGAATTTAGAACACTTAGGGATGAGCTCGGCTTGGTACAAATATTTGAATAAATCAAGAAAAGTATCTATAAAATATACACAGTATTTTATATATTTTATTTAATATCAAAGTTATGCAAGTCATAAATCAATTATTTATTTCGTTAATTAAAAGTAAATAAGCTTAAAAAACATAGTTTAGGCTTAACATAATCATTAACATTAATAGTTGTGTTGAAAAGAAAATTGCAAAACTTTATATGAATACTAATAGGCTATAATTATTATTACTTTTATTATTATCGTATTATAAGTAATAGTTATTATCGGATTGCTACTTACATTTCATATTTATGACTATTATACAATTAAACAAAACCTGTTAACTTTAAAACCAGCTTGAAACTGGGGTTAAAAACCTGAAATATTTTAGGCTCGAATCTGAATTAAGAACAAATAATTATTTATCTCATATTTGGCTGAAAATGGTCTTAGCCTTACAGTACTTAAGCCAGGCCCATTTAAGAATCTGTGAAGAATTTCCATTATATTATTCAATATATTTATAGTATTATATTATTTTTTACTGGTATTATAATGCAATTTAGTGTTATTGAGTTATTAAATCTTCGACTGTTACCATCAATCGCATTATTGAGCCATCATTTTCAGCATAAATATAATGCAATAAATGCCAAGTAAAATACTCGCCACATGCGGACGAGTATGTGTGTGACTCTTGAGTAGAAGCACACACATACGCAGACACTTGACTTGGCTGCCCCACTTGAGGCGCCACGCATAGAGCAGAGGCGGTAGCTGCAGCTAGCCTGATTACTCATACGCCACGTTGTTGCATGACAGCACCAAACAACGTAGACGACGTCGACGTCGCATTTCAATTACAGTTTCAATTTTGTTGCTCATTAAACCGCCTGCATGGCTGCAAATGTTGATAAACATTTTATGGTGCTGCTGTTGTTGTTGTTGTTGTTGCTGCTGTTGTAATTGTTGTTGTTGTTGCTGCTGCTGCTGTTATGCAAGCGGCACGCGCTCAAGTCCGAAAAGTGTTCATAGTTTTGGTTTAGTCATTAAGTTGGAAATACTTTAGTTTCTAGTATTGTTTTAAGCGTCTGTCAGTTGCAGCATTGCATTTCCTCATGTTATGCATAAAAAAACCTCTTGAAGCCGACACATTTTTTTATTATTTAAAAAAACAAAAAAAAAACAGTACTTTTTTTTATGATACGCTGAGCATTTGGCGTTGTTGCCCTTTGTGTTGTATAATAGGGTAAAAGTTGCCCACGCGGCTCTTCCGCTTCTGCTGTTGCCCAGGCACGGCGCACAACATCCTCCGTCGTCTTTTGTTGTGTTTCTCACGCACTTTAACACCATTTAGTTGATAACAATCGCCAATGCTTTACAGTCTCTCTTTTGGGCTCTTCGTGCAATGCCACTTGCCACACAGTGCCACAGCCACAGCCTCAGCCGCAAGTTTGTAGTTGAAGATGCAATTGAAGCTGACGCTGAGGCTGAGACTGAGGCAGAGGCTGAGGCAGAGGCTGCCGCTTTCCCAATACTCTTCAAGATAAGCAAAGTCCAAAAGCAAGCGGTGAAGGTGGCGCGCTGGACCTGCACCCAACCAGTTGCCGACTTGTAATAAAAATGCAGGAAAAAGTACACATCGAAGGAGAAAGTAAACGTTAACGTTAACGTTCAGCTTGCTGCAATGTTGAAATGTTGCAAAGAAAGCAGCGAGCCGGCAAAAGGCAAAAAGGCAAAAAGCAACAAAAAACAAAAAAAAAAATATCCACTGTCAAGATTGGGTAGCTTTTGGGAGGTGTTCACGAGAGTTACGGGGGGGTAGGAGGCTTATGGGTCCAGCAGTTTGGCAAGTGAATGCGTTTTGCCATTCATATATATAAATATATATATATATATATACATATATGTACTCATACTCTTGCAACTCTGAGAACTGGTAATTTTCGTATAAAATTTAACTCATTAAGATGAGATTTTAACTTCAGATTTGTATGAACATATGTAGTTATATATAGATATTTATTGAGATTTATATTGAATTTATTAGCTTATTAATTTAGGCATTTTATTTGTTGTATAGTGTTGCAGCTTAATGTCATTCAACGATAGTTTTAAGATACTTTTAAAGATCAATCAAAGTATACAATCAAAGTATATCAAAGTATAAAAAAAGAGAGGAAATTGGAGTGATGTTTCGATAGTTTTAAGATACTTTTAAAGATCAATCTAATTGGTAAAGAGAATAGGAAATTTTAGTGTTAACAGAGGCTTAAAATTGAAGTACAACTAACATCAGGTTAGTAACAGCATGTCAAACATTTAACATTAAATTTATATGTTATTTCTTTACATGAATTTCGACTTTTGTTGTTTCCCTTTGCGGGGTCATTGAACTTGCCACATGATCTTTTTTTTTTTTGCCAGCAAAGTGGCAGCAAATACTAATACGAGTACATTCCAGACAAATGTAGTATGAAATCAATAAACCATTGAAAGGCATTTGCTGCAGCAGCTGCTTCCAGCTTTATTTCTCTCTCATTTCCATGCACTTCGGCACTTTGGCTGTGGTTGCCACTTGTTGCACCTTTCTCCTGTGCCGCAATTCGTTGCACAGAGAGTCACAGACACTTGCATGATGATAAATTTGTGCAGCCATAACGGCCACATATCGTATGTGCCGTTGCTATACACCCTCTGTACACCCTCTCCCGGGGTATATACGATATTTCTATGGCAACTTATGCGCATAATTTTGCCTTGATTTCATTTTTCTCGCATGCGATTTGGCTTATGCACTGCGCGTATTTTTCAATTTCAAATGCAACACAAAAATATGCACCTGAGAGAGCACCTGAGAGTGGACGATCGATGGGCCCTGACCAGCTGGCTATTTATTACCTCACTGCGAATGCAAATTTCGCTTCGTTTTATGCAGGCTTAGCTATTTTATTTAGCTGTTCCTTTTGCCTGATTATGCACCTTCCTGGCAACAGTTGCCAATTGAAAGTTCTTCTTTTTTTTTTGGGTTTTGGGCCGGAAAAGCAAAATTATGGTAAAGAAGTTCAATGCACCTCGGGGACTAATAGGTAGCTGCTTAAAGCCGTTAAATGAGGCGAACGCGCGTGCCAGTCCAAAATAAAAACCAGTTAACAAGTTTGAAGCAGTTGGCAATCCATGGACAAGGTCATTTCCGTCACATGCCGCCATCGTTGTGGGTGTTATTCACCTTTTTTTACCTATTTTTTTAAATATTTTTTTTTAACCAGTGCCTTAATTGTTTGTCAAGGCGCTCACCTGTCACAATTTGCAAATTTTCTGAGCTCTCTGACACAAACTGGGTCAACTTGTTCTCTACAAGCCTAATGGGCCGCTGCAGCACTTTACTCTGACTCTGGTTAGTGATGAGCGCGTGTCGCTTAAAGCACGAAAAAGCACGAATTTTGTATATTTAACAATTCGGCTTTTCAAAGAAATGCTTATCATTTTTTTTATGATTTTAGTTATTATTGTTTCTGTCACTTCTTTCAAAGAGTTTGCGTTTTCTGCTAAAAAAATAAAAATTGAATTTTATAGCAAGTTTTTCGATTTTATGTACTGGCAGTCGTGTCATGAAGAAAATTGAAGACACGCGGCCAACACTAACTCTGACCCAAACGGAGACGGTTGCGGCAACGTTTCAAGTTTTAGCCAACTGAAAATTTGCTTGCCTTGGGCCATTTAACCAACATTGACAGACACCTTGAGTTGGCTTCGATGGAGACGTTGTTGTTGTTATTGCTGTACAAGCTGAAGATGACACTGGCAATGAAATTGGAGTTGCTTAGGATCTTGGTGACATGATATACATATGTATATATATTTTATCATTTTAATGAGGCATGCAGCCGCTCAAGGCACATATTCCACACCGTTAGCAAACTGTAACTATAGCGGATATTAGAGCATTATATAGGAGTAATATGGAATAGTTGGGATTGAGATAAAGACGATTATGCTGAAAACTGTTAACGAGCGCAAGCATGAAAATTGCTCTATAAAAATTGAATGATTGGCTTGGGGTAATCTAGAAATGGAAACGAAATAAGATCCAAGCTTGCTATAAAAGTTAGTACGGCATTTAAGCTAAAAACATTTATTAGCCATAATTATGGTGAAGAGTAATATTCTCTTTAACACCACCCATAAGCATGTGAGAACATGTGATGTAAAGTACCTTAAGTTGGGTATTATAATAACTAATAGTACTGTAATTATATATATATATTTAGACTTGGAATAAATGTGAAATATGTTGGGATTTCAGCTCAAAGTGAAGAGCTTTCTATAGTACATTTTATAAATATTTTATTAAAAATACTATAAAGATCATATATGAATATTTACATTCTAAGTATTATATATTAATAATTGGTATAATTTGTATGAACTACCATACAGATCGTACATTAGAACTCTACCTATATAAATCCTTTCTTTAAGTACTTAAAACTCATATTAATTATATATTTTTTCCTCTTCTTTCAGGTATGTAAACCTCTTTCGTATAAATGAACTAAATTAGTCCTATTGAAAATTGAATTGGGTAAGTGCAAGGCTATAAAAGTTTCACTATGACAGCTCCAATGAGTCATATACATCGCATCTAATAGATACGCTACCTACTCAATTTAAGAGATACAAATTAGATGGAACTATGAATCTATTGTGCTGCTGTCAGCGCGCTCTCACTGTTCTAATGTTTCGTTTTGTTTATCGGTCGAGCGGCATCAGAAATTATCAAGAGATCATAAAGAAACAAGAAAGCAGCTCTGAGAACCTACGACAAAGGGCAGTTTAATTATAAGCAATTAGTGGGCACTCGGCAAAAGATACTCTAACAATTGTATCTGCAAGCTGCGGTCTCTGGGCGAGTTCATGACTTCATTTGTAAACGAAAGCGAAAACAGAAAAAAAAACTTCAGCAAAACATAAAATGAAAATATTTTCATTTGGTTTTTCTATTACCTTCACTTTTTTGTGTTTTGGGCGTGCGAAAAGTTTTTACTTTTACTTGTTGATTCTTTGGCAAAAACCAAAAAAAAGAAATGCATAATTAAAATGAATCACAAATAATACAAGTTACTTGTATTTTTAATTATACATTTTTTTCATTGTGTGCCGCTGGTAATTAAAATTGGCGAATTGTAAATTTCAAATGTGGTTGCTGTGGTTATTCCGAGTATTTTTTTTTCTATATTTTTCTATTATTATTTGCTGCCTTGAGTGTCATTGAAATTGGTTTTAAACGGATGTATAAATTTGAAGCATTTTATCACTTACAAAACAATTGGAGAAAAAAAGCGTTTCAATTCAATTCAATTCAAATCAAAAAAAAAAAAAAACTTTCTCAAGTGTTTGGCACTCAATCAATTGAAACGATTTAACAAAAGATACGCTGAAATAATTACAAAAGCAGCCACAAGATCATGAAATAGCAATCCGAATGCGTATGTAACCCCTCTTCAAAGCCAAGTTCCTAGCTCTCTTTTTTTCTTCTCTAAAGATAAAGATAACAAACAATAATTGTCAAGCTATTTGAATTTTGGAAAGTAAAAGTCCAGAAGTGTGTCTGTGTGTCTGTCTGTGTGTCTGTGTGTGTGTGTACTGGACTGTCAACTGTTTGGGCCAACCTTCTCCTTCTCCTCTGCTCTCGCTCTACATATTCATAGGGGTTATTAAGTTTTTGTCGAGACTTGTTTGTCATATAATCAAAATCACTCGCATGCATCAATTGTTCAATTAGTCGGTTCAATCATGCAATCATGTGAGACGTAACCACGGCTAAAACCCAGGCCAGCCCCTTAGGCTTAGGCGGTTGGAAATGGAACATTTGTTTTTATGGAATATCGCAGCTTATAGCGGTTTCTTATTGACCATGGTCTTAACTAATGATAGACTGTGAGTTGTTTAGTTCTAGTACTCGTACTATTGACAATTAAATTGTAGTGTTGCTTTTTTACTACTCAAAGACCATAAAAAACAAATTAATTGCATAGTAAGACTTAGTTTTATGTTTATAAACTAAATAGTTAATAGTTTATTTAATTACTAAAATAAGACTTTTATAATTTTGACTAATTTAGGAGCTTTAATGAATATATAATTTTATTGGTATTTGATTTTGTCAAGTTAATAAAAAAACATATTATGTATTTAAGAGCCAATTATACCAATTATCTAATTTGCAAATATGTTAAAAATTAATATAAATATTTGCATAATTCGCTTAAAAAGGAATTGATTAGTTTATTTGACCTGAAACTATTCGCCAAATTGATTTGCCATTATAACCTTACCAACAAATAGTAAGCCAAATCAAACTGAAACTTCTTATATCCATGCAAGAGGTATTATAACCTTGTCAGACCCCACAAAGTATATGTATTATCAATCAGGACGATTAGAGCAGTCTATATAGCCATCCATCTATCTGGCTGCCTATATAGCCATCCATCTATCTGGCTGCCTGCCCGTCTGTCTCTTTCTCTTAGATTTGAGCCAGTTGAACGAAATGAAGACTATTTGTTGCAAGCCGTCCTTGTACATGTGTTTCTCCCACAATTTAATTGAATTAGAGCTTTGAACTATCAATTTTACTTTTACTGTATGTGAAGTAACTCCCTTACAATTTCTCCTGTTTTCCTTTAATCAATTTTTAGCATCTAAATTAACCACAAATCACAATATAATGGTCTCTCTCCTGCAATTTACTTTGCATGCACATTGCATAAATATCTTGTTATATGTTATCCAATTATAGTTGGCTCTTTTGGCAAATCGCCGCCTCTATCAACTCATCTCATCTCATTTTATCTGTATTTCCACTTAGAGCTACAAAATTCAATTCCATGTCGAATGTCGAATTTCGAATTGTGAATTTGCCTGCCAACTTTGTTTCCTGGCTGGCTGCGGCTCATTAAGCCGCTGGCTGCACCCGCACCACAAGAAATATGTATGTATATATATCTGTGTATGTATTTATGTGGCCCCCAAAAAATCGATGGAAATGTCTAAAGTTGCTTGTAAAATATGCAACGGGTTTGGCCATCCAACAAACGGCCGACAGCCTCGACAGTATGCCATAATTTCTGTCGAGGCTCTGGCAAAAATACTGACGAGTATTTTGTATTTTATGAAAGTGAAATTTCTCGTATCTCTAGTCTCTGGTCTCTGGTCTCTGGTCTCTTTGCTCTCAAGTCTGACTGTAGCCGCGGGGCCAGCGGGCCAGTTAACCAACCCAAGCGAGTATCCAACTATCCAACTGGATGCTGTGCTTGACGCTGATGATGACGTTGATGAATAAACAAACAAAGCCAACATGTGAGTCTCCACTGTATCACTCCCCCTCTTCCCTGTGCTGCCTGTGTTGCCTCTCTGACTACACTGCTCTCCGTCTGCAACTGAGTTGGCCACTTGACGACGATGTCTGTCAACGACGGCAAATGAAAGTGTTTGGTGTTTGGGCGATGAAAAGGGGCGAGATGTGGCACGATGATTGCGGGTGCCACTCATAAGTTTTATTACCACACACAAAAGCTCATGATTTTTCATATTTCATATTTTTTCAAAAAGAAAGAAAGTACACACAGCTCCGATACGGACTCCACTCTACGACTATACAGACGGGCAGTTCGCTCTTCTCTTCTCAACTCAAGTGACTTTCTGTCTGACGTCTCGTATCCCACGCTCCGATATGAAATGGTCAGCAAATTAATTGCCAATTAAACGGCTTGATAATCACATTGGATTTGCCCTTTTGGCAATGCCTGGAATATCACCCAATATATATAAAATATGCATATAATCAAAATAACTGGCACAAGGCTATGTATAATGACTGGTGTCGGGTTTTGAAACAAAAATGCTGCGAAAAACATGAAAAAATTAGTGCGAGACTTTACTTTCTTTTTAAAATAATTCATAATTCTTCTTAAAATATTAGAAAACAAATTTTGTTTTCATAAAGACAACATTCTGTAATTTATGAAATTTGAAGCGTCCCAAAGATAAATTCTTAGATTTTTCTCTGAGTGTAAGTGCTGGAATATTTTACAATTTTTAAATTAATATTCTTAGAATATTCAATTAACGCTTTTCTAATAATTTTCATATATTAATTAGCGTATAAATTTGTAAATTGATTATTTAGTAGGCTCTACTTCTCAGATGAAGGAATATCATTTTTTTTCAGCAGCGAATAGCTCACTTGTTCACCTTACGATAGCAGTTGCCGATCCTCAGAAAAAACAACAGCTGCTTCCACTTTCCTTTGGCAGTCGCTTAACAATTTCACAGCTTTTGCTTTTGTGACCCTTTCAATGAGTGAAAAACTGGCGCAAAAAAAGCAAAAAAAGCAAAAAAAAGAAAGAAAAACCGTAGCCAATCCGCATGAATGACAGCGAAAGACAAAAGACGATTCCAACGAGGACGCTGGGCCAAATTACATACCTGTTGTACTCGTATTCGTACTAGTATTCAAGTGAAACAAATAGAACAAAACTTTTGCTTTCACCTTTGCAGTTTTCAAGGCGGTCTATGGCCCATCCCCCCTCTCGGGTTAGGGGAACAGTTAGGCAGATGCCAAGAGCCACTCAACGACAGTTCCGGGCAAACGTTTTGCATGTTTTTTTTGTTTCTGTTTTTTTTTTTTAATGCCAAAAAGGCGGGCCAGTTGTTAGCATCGGGGGCCCTACCACAACAATAGATAGAGCCAAGCGCTTTCTGGGCAGAATGCGGTGTTGTTGGTGCTAGTGTTGCTGTTGTTGCGTTGGCGTCTGGCAAGCAATTTGCATGCCAAAAGCAGCAGCAGCAGCAGCAGCGAAGCGAGGTGAACTGTTGTTGTTGTTGCTGCTGTTGTTGTTGGCGTAGGCAATTTGTTATTTGCCTTTTGCGGCGCACGCGCTGCCTTTTCAATTTGCGGTCGCTTTGCCCTACACGAACTGCACTTGGACGAGAGAGAAGAGAGAGACTCCACTCTGGAACTGTCCCAGTGACCAAATGAACCACATTTTTGTTGTTACACATTGTAGCAGAAGAAGCAAAAAAAAAGAGTAGATTTTACTATTTAGATATTCTAAACATTTGCGCATCCAAAAAGATTAGCAAAATGTGCTCAACGCATGCAAATGCGCTTCAAGAAAGTTTTGTTTTTTTTTGTTTTCAGCTTTCTTTGCTATTGCTAGATAAGTTTTTCGTTTTTTGGCGGAATTTACGAGCTGACAGCAGTTGGAAAGTTTTTGGAGTAAAGCCCTATCTGATGAATCTTAACACTTGCCAAAAGGCAACTCAATGTCAGTGGCTGTTGCGGTTGTTGTTGCTGTTGCAGTCGAAAACAAAAGACTTAGGCAACGAACTTTCCAGCTTTCTAGAATACCTTTTAATGCCTTTACCTAGTTACAACTCCCAAAAATACAATGTACAATGCAAATGTCAAGGCTTTGCCATCGCCAAACATATAATTCAATCAAAATGTAAACTTTTCAAAAGATTAATGCAAGATGATTTGAATAGATTAACCCAGTTCGCTAATAAACTTAAATCTTTGACATGCGTGAGCATTGTACACATAAATATCACATACGGCTTTTTTTCTTCGATTTTATCTTCGGAACTTCATTCAAGCCAACAATCTGCAATTTAGCTAGATTTCGGCAATCACTCTGTGTAAATGTGAAGGTTAAGCCCGTCGAGCGCCTGCCACTTTTGGCTAATTTTTAATATACGTATTTATATCAAGAGTTTTAATTTACATCAGATTTTTGGCTTTGCGTGCAGGCTATAAAACAGTTTTGTTGTTGTTGTTGTTGTTGTTGTTGTATTTATTGTTTTTTCTTAATGCAAACACGTTTCGATTGGAAACTAGTTTCATATTTGATTTGTAAGTATTTTTGTTGTTGTTGTTGTTGTTGCGTTCGCTGCTCCCCGGGCAATTTACAGCCTGATAAGTTTAGCCGGTTTTTTTAGTTTTATATATTTTCTTAGCTGCTTTCTGGCCATTTTTGACAACATCTTCGTTGGCCAGACGCATAGACGACAGAAGCGATGATTTATAAATATTTATGAAACAATTTTTATGCTTGTAGTTTTTTCATATATAAATAAATTTTGTAGCGACATTTATGTGCTAATCAAATGATTTGTGCACAAATAAACTTTAGTTTTGTTTTTATTGAATATCTTATGGTGACTTCAAGTGTTTTCCAAATGTGAAATGAGCAGGTTGTTCTCTCCCTCTCTCTCAAGCAGGAAGTATTATAAATCAATCGAAAATAAATTGATTAGGGCAAAGTCTGCTTGCCATATCGAATACAACTTAGAAATAGTCTTATGGGTATCAACAATATCCGCTTCAAATATAGATTAACTTTCGCTTTACTCTGTGATAAATCTACTTAGCTAATTACTGCCGCCTTTTTCGCATTTGATGAGCTGTCAAAATTCGCAATTACCCAATTTATATAATTAAAGACAAGCAACAAACCGACAGAAAACATTTTTGTCAAACATAAATATCTCACAAAAATAATTTTCGATGACTTGAGCTTTGAGTTAAAGTCATAAATTTGCTGCTCATTACATTTAGTTAATGTTATTTAGCACGCGGTTTGTCACGTAATCGTAAATGGAGCCCCAAAACCCGGCTCAGTTTGACGAGCTTTTTTTTTGTTTTCCAGTTTTTTTGATTTTCAGTTTGACAGCTTGGAAGCTGCGCTAATGACAAATCCACAAAACGAAAACGAAAACGAAAACTGAAAAAATACAGTTGCAGTTGTAATGATAACTAAAAGACTTTTGCTTTAATATATAATTTATAGTCATTGGGAAGCGTTTCAAATTGAGTTAAAGTTGAAGTTAAAGTTAAAGCTAAAGTTTTGCGCAAGCTGACAAAGCAATCGCCAGAGCGAGACTTTAATTTTAATGAGCTCAGCAGCTCCTCAACTCATACTCTCACTTTTCTTTCTTGTTTTTTTTTCGTTACTCTCGAGGCCCTGTAATTAAAAAATGTATATAAAAAATATATATATTAATGTGAGCTATACATAATGCAACTGATTACTTAATTAAATTGTAGCGTATCAAAAGTTATATAAAATCCTATCGAATTTTTTTGGTTGACTTTTCTTTGACCCAAATAGAAAATTTAATTAAAGTGCACGCCTCGCTGCAGAACATAGGAAAATATATATACAAATACACACCCACATTTCACTAACTAAACCAATTGGTCAGGCTTCGGTTTTGGGTTGGTCCCTGACCGCAAACGAGAACGCCTCACAGTTATAATAATATTGCGCATACGCCACCTACAACGTCAGCAACAGCAACAGCAACAGCAACAGCAGCATCAGCAGCAGCAGCAGCAGCATGAGGAAGAGGCCTGCCCTGTGGCAGCAACTCCTCTTTGCTGTTTGTTCCCTGTTTGTGCCTGAGCAGCACAAAATATAATAACAATATTTTTCAAACAACAAAAGAAATCAACTAGAAGCGCCCTGAGCTCAGGCAGTGAAAAAGCAACCAAAAACCAAACCCATTTTAACCGTTAAGCACATTTGACTAAATCTGCTACACATGGCAGCCCAAAGCCCAAAGCCCAGGCTCTGGCTACAGCTCTGGCTCTGGCTGTAGTCTTAGATTCAGGTGAATGGAATTGCCGTTTGGGGGCTGCGGCATGAGGCATGGGGCAGGTGCAGTGGCTGCAGGAAATGCGCAGAACATGCGCGAGCTTCTACTGGAATGGTCTAAGTATTTTTCTTTTTTGTGTCTTTTTTTTTTTATTTTTTGGGTAGATAGCAGATCGCTTTACTAACAACAATAGATAACAAGAATTAGTGAAGATGCCCGCAATGTAGACGAAGCTTTAATACACTCAAATTATATACTAAATAAATTTGTCTCTATTCAATACTCAGTACTATCTTAAAGATATATTATATATTAAATGAAGTTGGTGGTTATGTTTCAATAAATCTATTGGAAAATACTAGAAATGGAGAATGAATATGAGCGATATAGAAAGAGCTATAAGCTTACAATTCGATTTGCATTGCAAAAGCAGTGATATAGTCAATATACTCATACCAAAAAAGTGGATTCAAAAGGTAGCACGAACGCAGGTCACTTGTTGCTGCAGGAAGCCAACTGCAGCAGTTGGCAGCGGCGAGCGGCGGCAGCAACTGACAAGAGGAAGAGTAACAGAAACAGCCCACATGCTGCACACACGAGGCGAGTGAAAACAGTTAAGACAACAACAGCAACTGCAAAACTGCCAACTGGCAACAGGAAGACCTTAAACTTGGCCTCAACGGCAAATGCAGCAGCAGCAGCAGCAGCACCAGCACCAGCAGCGACGACGGCAGCAACATCGTGAAGCCAACAACAACAGCAACAGCAACAGCAACAAATACAGCAACGAATCCAACAACTGCTGCACAGTCAAACACACAATTCAATTTTATTTCATTTACGTTGTGGTTGCTGTTGTTGTTGCCATTCGCTGCTGGCTCGTTTGGGTCTGGCTGGCTGGCTGGCAGTTTGTGTGTGGGCCGCTGCCTGCCTGCTCCTCGAATCGTCGGATCGTTTGGATCGTTTGGATTGCAGCTCCTCGAGCGCCAGCTCATGAATGGGAGCCGCAGATTGCCGCTGCTTCTAAGCCATTTCTTGTTCGTTCGTTTGCTTTTTTGTGAATTGGCGTAAAAATGTTGTGAGAACAAATGGTTGTTAACTTTTGCACATTTTTTTCCAACTTCGTTTTTATATTAGTTTTTCCTGTGGATTTTTGTCTTTGCAGCAGTTGTTGTTGTTGTTGCTAGCGCGTTAGATTGCGTTTAACAGTTAAACGAATGTGCGGCAAGTTCGTTGCCTAAATCTTTCGTTTTTTTTTCCTGCGCCTGATACTATTGCCTAAGCCAAACTTTGCTGTTGTTGTAATAATAATAATAATCATACTCGCTCGCAGTAAATATGTGCAGTCCAGTGATTGAACTGACTGCGCCTGTGCCGTTAGGGTTTCCTAATTTTTTTCCCCCTCTTTGTTTTTGGGTAGGGCTCCGAATGAGTCGAAGGAGGTTATGGATTAGTGGGACACAGGTGGGCATTATCTCATAAATTGAAATCATAAAGTGTGGGTGGTTACGTAGTTAACCGTGGCAGCAGCTCATTGGGGAGTGCAGGGTGAAAAGATAGATTAACTCTAACAGCTAGTTGCTTGGGGTAGCTATCGGTAAAACGATTTTTTAAGATGTAATTTGCGTTAAGATACGTTTTTGTTATAATTTTTATTAATTTTATTTGTAATTTTTATATCCACATTTGTTTTTTCATTAATTTAAAATATGTGGACCTAATAGACGCAACTGACCGAACTCATTAATCTGAATCAACTGATTTTCCTTTCTATGTGGTTTCCTTTTTACTTGTTTAATACTCTTAAAATTTTTTTATAACCCCTTTTTATTTGTCATCTATTGCCAAAATTGTTAGAATAAAAAACTTTTTCTACTTTTTCCCAAAGCAACGCAAAGCCGACTTTCTTTGTGCTACTGCTACCGTTTTAGAGCACTTTAATGTTCAATTAATCTCAGTTTGACCTTTTTATGGCTGAAAGCGAAAACCGCCCAAAGCGTGCGGCTTAAACAATAGGCAGCGACCCACAACCTTGAAAATTCAACACAAAATTCATCATAGATGAGGGCCATTAGTTGAGAAAGACAAAACATTTACATATTATGACATCAAAGCTACTCGAAACTTATTGTGTAGAATAATACAAAGAGACGAAAAACAGTCAATCTATAAATAAAAAGCGTTGATTGTAGAATATTTAAGAGAATCGTAAAACAGCACATTGTCAGCAGCAGGAGATATATGACCAAACGATAAAGACGACCAAACTAAAAGTAAATAAAGTTTTGTAAACTCACACAAAAACTTTGTGCCTTTCATATGCAAAGAGAAAAAACATAAAAAAAATTCATTTAGTCTTTTGATGGCTGTGACAAAAACTAGCCAGAGAGACGGGCTAGCTATAGCTATATATTTTTTTTATATTTTTTTTTGGGTCTGGCTAAACCAGATATTTGAAGGTCAGCGCGTTTAGCACCTCTGCCTTTACACTGGACTTCCTATGGATAGATTGGGCTTTGGATCTGTTTTGGGCTATTGCAGCTGGAATGCCAGCTTTAATGGCATGTCAAGTGTTCATTTGGTCAATAAATCAGTCGGGCAGCTTTGAATGCAAAATAGATGGGTCATAGCTTACTAGCCTGGCTCTACTGACTCTACTGGGTCTTCCTCTGGGTCTAGGTCTGGCAATTAGTGCAGCTCATGAGCAGCGTTGGATTTATATTATTAGATACATTTACAGTTATGCCAACTGATTTGTGGCTGTCTTTGCCTTTCCTTTCTTACAGCATTTAGTCAAAGTCACACCAAAAACTCACTGCAGACATCGAGACACCAGCGTCAGCAACACTGTTGTCCCAGCCTCAGTCTCTGCTCAGTCTCTGCTGCTGTCTCTGTCTCTGCCTCAGTCATCGTCATCATTCTCATCTCGTGGTGTTGCAGAGTAGGTTAATAGTGCCAAAACGTTGCGACGAGTCATTGCTGCAGCAGCAACAGCAACAGCAGCAACACTAAAACAACAACATTTATAGCAATGACTATAAGAACAAACGTTGCGCCGTTTTTTGTTTTTTTGTGGCACAGCAGTTGCACCCTTTCATTCTCTTAGACACTTTTCCAAATTCATGTCGCCCCTGCTTCCCCTCGTTCTCTCTCTCTCCCTCTCTTACACTTCTTTCCTAATGGCAAATATCATTATTATGCGCCCCAGTCTGAACTTAAAGTCGAATCGTAGAATTGCCAAAGCGAGTGCAGCATATTTATGCAGCATTATTATTTATTTTATTGACAGCTTTTCTTTTGTATACACTGCCAACTGATGGAGAGTCACTTGAATATGTTAGGCACTTTGAAGTGATGAAACAGCTTGAAATTTGTTAAGTACTAAAATTTGATTTGTGGAACTATCGATGAAAGTACTCATAACAGCTAATAACTATCGATAGTAGCATCGGCAGCTTTAACTATTGTAAGGATTTTCAATATTCAAAAAACAAGTGATGAATTCTTCCTTATTACTAAAAGCTACTATAATTACACTTCAGTTCTTCAGTTATTATACATATTTCACAGGCACTTCTCAATTATTGTAGAGCATCTTTTCTTTCAAAGAGCAACTGAAGTTTCATAGCATTATATATGCTTTTGATCCCATGGCCTGTTGTCTTACTTAATGCCTTGTGATCGGCTCAAGCTCAAACTGAATGCTCCAATCGACTGCAACATGAAGTTGAAAGCAACAGCAACAGCAACAGTTGCTGCTGCCCAACTGCAGTCAGTCGAAAAATCTGCGACGGTTACTGCAGCACAGTTCAAGTGCCAATAATTTCCAGCTGTCCAGAACGAACCTTTTACTTTGCGCTAATAAATTGCCACTAAACGACTTCGTTGGTAAGGACTTGAGAGAGTTTTTTTTCGGAGTCCCGGAGTAGCGGCATGCGCTACAATTGTTGCACCATAATTTCCCATCAAATTTTTCACACTCGCTGCGGCCGGTTGCGATAATCAAATATTTGACCTCTGCAGCAAATAAATTTCAATGCAATCGCAACAACAACAACCCGAAAAATGCCCGGGAACGTGAAAGCGCAATGTCTGCGCCAAAGTCAACGTTGACGTTGCAGTCGCAGTCTCAGTCGCAGTTGCAGTCGCTGCCGACGTTGCGTGTTAAACACAATTCAAAGTCTATAATTATTGTAGAATTGCCAGAAGAACCAACACGGGACACACCGAGTACAGAGTACTGAGAGCACCGGGCTGAGGCACGTTTCCAGATCCCAGGCAGGCAGCGAGGCTGTGGCAGCTGCTTCTTGCAACTTGCGACTGCACATGGAACATGAAAATTGTAGCGTGTAGTTGCTGCTGCTGTGGCTGCTGCTGCTGTGGCTGCTGCTGTTGCTGCAAAAAATTCCAAACACACATTCTAATTCCACATTCGCTCGAGACTCGACGCTTTGACACACTGCTGGCAGGGAGCTGTAGCTGAAGCTGTAGCTGAAGCTGTAGCTGAAGCTGTAAGCTGAAGCTGTAGCTGAAGCTGTAAGCTGAATCTGAAGCTGGGATCGCTATCTTTTCTGGTTGTGATTCAGTTGGGGCGCCTGTGAGAATCGTTTGCTTAACTGTTCACAGATCTTCGGGCTGCCGTATGTGTCTGTGTGTGAGTGTGTGTGTGTGTGTATTTATGTGTGTACTATGTGCAATTAATGCCCAGCATTGCGACTTGCCATTTGTGTTTGCCTTTTTCGGGGAAGCGGAAGCATTGTACACGCCCACTTGTCGCTCGCTAACTGGCACCATAGTTGCCAGTTGCCAGTTGCCAGTTGCCAGTTGCCAGTTGTTGATGCTGCTACACAGCAAAAAAAAAAATAAACATTTTTCTAAGATTTCTTTAATTATAAACTTCTTTTCTGTTGCTTTATAAAGAGCCTGCCATAATTAGTTTGGTCCCGGAGGAGGCCGGAAATAGGCAACTTAATAAGCTGATATTTCAAATAAATTATGTAAATGATAAAATAAAAATAAAGGGAATATTTGTAGATTACATTAGAGAAAACTATCCTTATATCTTTATTCTCTGTATTCTCTGTAAAAATGCTCTCCAATTAATTGAAAAAAATTATCAATAGAATAATTCTTGTCATCCAAAATTCTGATAAAAGTTATATAAGATAAAATGAACTGATAAATTGAAGGGCTTGAAAATCCCTAAGAATATTTAAATTAGATTATAATTATTATTATATTTTTTTACTGTGTATCATTGTCGAGCATGGGACGTGCCATACCCGGTTCACATCCTGGACCTGAACAGGGGGACCACATCATGCGGCACGCCCACACCATTTGAGTTTTGCCGGCAATAGTTGAAAGTTCTATGCCGACTAAACTAATTGTAAACTGTTGTTAGCAGTTGCTTAACTGTTGCTTGTTAGCCGCTTGTTTATTAACAATTTAACGCTCCACACACACACACACACACACACACACACACATGAAATTCGTAACAGATGCTGCTCTCTCTTAACTCAACTCTTAACTCCTTCGTGCTGAGCAGAACAGTTGAGTAAGGGGAGCAGCGGTGGGGGCGTTTGGTGGTCGAAAGGGGAGGGCGTTACTTATCAACCGCATAGCCCACTAACAAATTTATGCACTGTAAACTGTTTTGGCAGCACATAAAATGCGCCGTTTTATGTGCTGACCGTTTGACCTTTTGCATGTGTTAAGTTCTTCACGCTTCCTAGTGTTGTTGTTGTTGCTGTTGCTGTTTATTGTTGTTCTTGGCTGTGTGTGTGTGTGTGTGTGTTCATAACTGTCACAGGCAGGCAAATGGGGCGTGCTGGGTGGCTGGTGCAAATGGTGGGCGTTTAAGCGGTTACAGTTAAGTTTTGGGGCGATTTTAAATTGCTGGAATTGCATGTGCAAAATCAAAAGACTTAGGCAACGAACTTGATTCCAGATATCTGCGATAGCTGGGAAACTTAGTATGCAAAACAGTTCTTGATAAATGTAAAATTACGAGTATTTTAAATTTAATATAAACTGGTTCCTAAAAGCAGATATCAACCTATTAAAGAGAATGTAGATTTAAAGTCATATTATTAAAATACCTACAAATAAAAAGAAACTATATATTGATATAAACAAAAAGTACTCAAATAATAAATAATATTTATTTATTTTAAGCTAAAAGATACAAAATATAATTTAAGTTATAATAAGGAACAAATGAAAGATCAAAGCGATAAGCTCTTAACTGTTTCAAACTTATATAAGTTAAGATTTTGAATTGTCAACCATATTTTTGATTCTCCGCCCATTAAAAATAGGACATTTATTATATAGGCTAATCATATTACATGCCATTGTTATAGCCCTTAAACTAATTCCTGTTATTTTCGTTTATTTTTACAGGTAAGTTGTACAATTGAAACAATCGAAATACAATCTCAGGCCTTTATGTTGGCCCGAAAGTTATGTAAGTTTGGCAACGGCTAACGCAAATAATTGGCCAGTTAGCGGACTGGGAGACCAACGCCCTAGTGGCAAACAAACAAACGAAAAACATAGAAAAAAAAGTAAACAAAACTAAAGCGAAATTGCAACAAAGCCAAAACCAATTTTAATTTCAAATGTTAACGATTTGTGTGTGCGTGTGTGTTGTTGTTGTAGTGTGTTGTGTGTGCTGTGTGTGTTGTGTGTTGTTGTGCGACTTGCATAAGTTGCAATTTGAGCTAAATAAGAGTCAGATTCAGCGAAATAATAACGGGCAACTAGAGCTAATGATGCGACATGTAAGTTGCTGGAATGGGAAATCGGGAATGGGAAACGAGGCGGGGCGGGGCGGGGCTAGTGGGGCAAGTCTGATTCAAAAATGCGTCACGCTTACCGTTAGAGCACGCACGCAGCATGCATGCAGCCCCCCATGGGAGCTGTGCCGCATCCCAAAAGTTCAAATCCAAACTCCATTGGAAGCTTCCGTGTCTGTCTGTCTGTTTGTCTGTCTAATTCATTCCCTTGCTGCCCCTCCGCTGCCACTGGCACTGCCTGTGCCACTGCCCAGCATGTGGCGCGCTCCCTTTTTGGCAAATTTGGTGCAGCATCGTACGTCCACGACGACGACGACGACGACGACGCAGCAGCGCCTTTCACAAAATCTAATCAGCAAACGGGCGGCCATTCGGATTCGGATTCGGATTGGATCGTAGCAATTTACTCAAGCGCAAAATTAGCAACTAACTTGGCGCACAGTTTGAAGCTGAGGCACTTGATTTACTGCCACCAATGCGATGCGATGCGATGCGATCCAATACGATGCGATGTGAGGGGGCGGTAGGGGATCTTTGCCACAAATAGTTAACTTTTACTCGTACGATACGTGAAAATCTCAACATGGAAATCTTGTTAGCTCGCCGACGGCCTGGCATCCTGTGGGGCATTCTAATTGAAATTCCAGGCGTTTTGCTAGAAGATGCCGCCGCCGCCGCCGCAGCCACCGACGACGAAGAAGACGTGCAGCATGTAGCAGCAACTTGAAGGCAATACAGGCGCTACTCGCATGTCTTCATGATGCAAATTTGATGCCATCTGTGCACAATTAGTTGTCAATATTGCGCATACGACATGTATGCCAAAGGAAAAAACAAAAAAAAAGAGAAAAAAAAAACTAAAAGCAGGCTACAAAAACCAACAAACGATTCGCAAACAAAACGTATAACAGCAAAGCAAACAAAAACTAAATGACTGACTCATTTGCCAACGTTTTGCAACACGCAACAAAAATCAACACACGCAACTTGACCAACGCGCAGTGGGGCAAACCGTTGCAGAGATGCGAGAAAATATGGAGAAGTAGACTTCGAGGAAATTAGAAAAAAAGGGAACTTCTGGGAGAGACAAAATTTGGAATTTATTTTTTAACTCCATTTTTTTAAGAACATTTGGGAAAGTAAATTTTTATAATCTTGTTTTCAACTATTGCTATTGCTGACTTGTTCCACTGTGCAGCAACAAGTGGCGTCCAGTTGAGCTTAACTGGCATCGGTGTGACTGGCATCGACACCTCTGTACTCCTAGCTCTCAGACTCTCAGACTCTTTGGCTTACCATATTTATGTGAATGGACGCATGGAGAGCCCATCAAGAGCATTGGCCATTTGCATAAAGACGCCAAACCCACAACTTAAAACCGAAAAACCCGCCCCGTTTTAGGCGCAACAACTTTGGACATTTATCGTTAGTCGCTTGCTCTCAATTTTTGTGTGCGTTGGGCAATGCTCAAGAGTCATCGATAAAGGCCCCACTGCAGTTTCCATATGTGACACATATTTTGGTTTTTTGTTGGTTTTTTGGGAGAACGGTAACAGGTGAAACATGGCCCAGGGCGGAGCGCGTGAATGACTCAGACTTGGACTATGAATCGGATATATATCTATTTATTTATATATGTATATATGTGGATCGTGTGTGGAGCAATCAACTGTGGGGCGTTCCGTTAAACCGCGACTTTTACAGCCTCCAACTTGGTCTAGTGGTCCCAGAGTTTATGTTATATTTATGCCATGGCACGCTTCGGGCCAGTCTCAGACTCAGACTCCCGACACAAGCTCAAATGTGTATGCAGCCCAAGGAACGTGTCTTGAGCAGAGCTCGCAGGCATTTTAAAGCAAGCATAGGTAAATCAATGTAAAGTATGTCAGCTATAAGACGTTAACTACTCCTTGGTTAGGTCAAAATTTTAATATGGCAAGCGAGCTACAAGTGTAAAAGTCGGAAGAAAGACTGAAGAGCTCCCGAGGCTAAAAGAGAGTAAAGAATGCATATTAAACTTCAAGCAATTAGCGTAGATCTTTTCAAGATATTTTAATGATCCCGCCGTGTGATTTTAAATAAAAAGTTATAAAGAATTATTATAGTCTTAAACTTAGAAGCGATTATTGGAAAGCGTATACTAAATCTGTGCAAAATGAATGTAGCAGCCAGAAGAATGGATTTCGAGCGTAGAGGGTATATATGTTCCTGTTCAGACTCATCAGCTTGGAAGAGCTAGCCATATACGACCATCTTTCTTTTTTTATATATATATTTTTTTATTTTTCTCTTCCGATTCTATTTCCATCACTCACATCGGAAATTCTTAAGATATTAGTTTGGTTTTTGGCAAGTGACTTTATTTGATCTTATAATTTCTTAATCCTGCACATTTCATTAGAAGTTAATACATATAAAAGTATAATTATTATCCTAGAGTATCGGCTAGTCGAGCACTCGAACTTTCTTAATTCTCTATAATGACATGAATATTTTAGGGTTATATTAAACGGTGCATTGCATGTTCAGAGTTCAAAGAATTTATAAATCTCTTTTAGAATGTGCCATAATTATTTATTTAATTTAAGCGGAAGATCAGCAGCAGCAGCAGCAGCAGCTGATGTAATTATAATTATGATAAAAGCCATTTTCCAAAGTTCTTTTGGAAAGAGAAAAAAGGTTGCTCTTGCTCAAATTCTTCGGCAGCTTTACAGTTTAATAGCTTAAGAACTTACCGTGGGTGGTCCATAAATAAAAAGTACCCAAAGCATAATGTACACTCGGAAAAGAATTTATATATAAAACTGCTTAAAAGCGATCATAACTCAATAGCCGAGGCTCATTAGCAGCACACGCAGCAGCAGAAGCGGCCCGAAAATACCGCAACGATTAGGGCCTGGAAAGGGGCTTGAAGGGGTATTGCTTAAGTGGCAACTTTTTGCCTGGATCCATGCCGCAAACATTGTGTGCTACAGTAGCCCCAATTTGTTAGAATCTCTTCTGTCTTCGTTTCTTTTTTTGGTTGTGTGTCTACTACTATGTAGAAGCATTCTAACTAATAGCCAACAACAAGGGTGAAGTGAGGTGAGGGAGGAAAGAAGGCCATAAAAGTGGAGCTCAATTTCCTTGCTGCCCAC
Source organism: Drosophila repletoides (assembly GCA_018150835.1). Lineage (NCBI taxonomy): Eukaryota > Metazoa > Arthropoda > Insecta > Diptera > Drosophilidae > Drosophila > Drosophila repletoides. The sequence continues at coordinate 5,051,856 of JAECWQ010000202.1, forward strand.
GAAGTCATCGTCAACTCCAACTCCCGAACTCCATCGTCATCGTCATCGTCATCGTCATCGTCATCGTCATCATTGTTAGAGTCTTCATCGTCGCCGCTGGTCACGTCAAGCCGTGCGCGTAATGAGCGTTAAATTTGTGGCCCGCTTTTGTTGGCGTTTTTTTTGTTTTTTTTTGTTTTTTGGGCAAGTTCTAATCACTGAAGAACACGCTTCGTTATTAGTTAAATTAGTCACAAAACGGTTTCCAAAAAACATTTCCAAAGCCAAGTTTAATTATTGCAAATTTTTCTGTTGCCTTTTTTTAATTCTTTTCTTTTTCTCTAATGAAAACTCATTAAACGCTTGAGCAACAAACTTGCTTTTATACTCGCAGTTTTTGTGGTTGTTGTTGTTGTTGTTGTTGTTGTTCTACTGTGATGGGCTGATCGGTAAATGTGGGTCAGCATAAATTATGAAAGAAATAAATTATGTTCAGGCATAGGAAGGAAGGAGTACAGAGTACAAAGTACTCTCGCAGAGCCATTTGCCATCCAGTTTGTCCGCCTGCCTTTCACTGCTATCAATAAATTTTTGTTTCGCTCACTGCTCAGTGCTCAGTGCTCAGATGGGCCTGCGATAAAGACAAACGGCCTGCCAATATGAATTAGCTAAGCGAATTGGCCATTTGGCCAGTTGGTAAACAACTGCAGTTCTTTCCTGTTCCCTGTTCCCAGTTGTTTATACCTTGTTCCCTGTTGCCTGTTGCTGGGCAACGTGCTACACTCAATATCATCATTATCATTAGCACAGGTTTGCGCCCAGAGAGCAAGTCAGCAAAACTGTAGCAGTTGATAAATGTTAATGTTGATAGCCAGCGAAAACCATAAAAAAAACCAACAGCAACAACAACACAAGCAAGTCTGGGCATATATATATATGCTGATTGAAGTTTGAATGCCCTTTTGAAAGTTTTAAGGTGAAGATTTATTGTAGAGAAGGTAACGAGACTTGCTATAAATAGAGAGAAAACAAGATTTATTTGTAAGCCCTAATGAGGCGGACTATAAATAGCATTTATCTTTTGTGTTTTAATCTAGCCAAATAATAGAGAAAGATATTGCTCTCGGATTTGTTAAACAAATATTGTAGATATCTGCCAATTTTATTGGCTTAATCAGTACGAGTAAAAAGAAATATATATTAAATCTAAAAAATGTATAAAAATCTACGTGGATATCTGAGATATTTTAAATCTAAAAAAAGACAGCTTATATGGCTTATTTTACAATTCTAAGGACTAAATTGAATGGAAAAATTGTGAATAGCTATATATAAATGGCTATAAAGCCAATTTAGCTAATGTTACTTGCCTCTTGATGAGTGCATAATGCATTTGAAAGGTTATAGTACCCTTTCTGTAAGCGTATAAAATGTGCATTAGCTTCCTGCTAGCCGAGGGTTAACAAAGTTCAGCAGCAAATTCCATTCATTGGTTGCATCTGGAGCTGGACTCATTGACGATGTCGTCTTTGTTGTTGTTGTTGCTTTCAACACGCTCTGCCAATAAATTTGCAGCACTTGTTACTCTTTTAACGGTTCCGAAACCGCTCACCAAACATTCCTTGGCATTGGCATTACCACCAGAGATCTATTTTTGCTTAACAACAAATATTTTCTTGTACATTTTACTAGCTGTTGTTGTTTTGTTTTCTATCTGTCTTTTTGTTGTTGTTTTTGTTGTTTTTGTTGTTGTTGTTTTGTTGTTGTTGTTTTTGGCATTGGCCATGCAGGAAACTGAAATTGCGCTCCATTAAAGGTGGGCAGCCGAAAAACTTGTTGAAATTTTGCAGCCAAGAAACAACAACAAAAACAAGCAACTGTAAGATGCTGCTCGTTCGATTAGAGCTGATTTAGCCAAAAGGTTAAGCAGCAGCCGCCCAAAGTGCTGGCCATAGTTTTTCCATGGAATTTCCGCTCGTGATGTTTTCCGCTTTGATTTTTTTTTCCAGCTTTTCAGATTTTTTCCTTTGTAGAGCGAGCATTCATTTGATTGCATCGCTTTGTCATGGCTTAATATGTGCACTGGAAGGAGGGGTAGGGCTACTGTATAAGTATAAGTAGATATTTATTTAATTTGTCGAATCACCTTGAGCAAACGTACGTGTAAATGTTGAGGTCCAGTAAAATGATTTGCATAAAACATCTTGTATTGCCCGCAGGCAACGTGTGCTATTAGCCTAAAAAGAAACCATCTAACTAGCCATTCTAAGATTCTGCTAAGACGTACGAGTCTCTAAGCGCCAGAGCAGTGCCTGATAATGATAATGATAATGATGATAATCTTTTTGGCAGCTTTTTGTTTGTATAATTGCTCAGGTTCTTTTCTGCCGTGCCGTACAGTCGACGTTTTTGTGCTAATCACTTTAACATTTTGCTGCCGCTTTTTGACCCGCTTTTTTATTCAGAATGTTGTTGTAATTATATATTGCCAGCCAACCATTTACAGTTTGAGAGGCGTTGCGTGTCTCTAATGATGGGTGATCTATGCGAATTTTGGCTGACTGCAAATTTTGAAAGATGTCTTCGATTGGGCAACACTCGCGTCACGAAATATCTTCTATGCACAGAGCCACTGATAGATTGTTATTACTCTTATGATTGGATCCTACTTTGAGTTAAACAAATTTGCATACTCGCATAAAAAAAGTTTGCCAATATTTAAGCAGCCTGAGATTTTTATATTCATTCTGCTACTCATCTGTGGGAATGATGAATGAATATAAAAAACCAGACAGATAACATTCGACTTATAAGGGAGTGGATTAAGAGATCAAAAGATTTAAGGCGCTTATATGCAGATGAAATCTGAACTGAGTTCATCTATTAACTTGTCTACCTTTAAAGTTTTTGTTTTTAAGTCATTGTGTGACAATTAAATTTGGTAAATTGATAGACAGTTAGATAATAGAGCGGCCGATAAATTCTTTTAATTAAGATTAATGACAGCTTTTCAGTAGCACTGTCTATAACTCTTGGGTTTCCTTGATGAAAAATATTTTGAGTATGCATTATAATATATTTCTGAAGGAATAAAAATGCTGTACTCGTACCATCAATTTTTTTAATCCCAGAATATATTATTTTATAAAATATATATAAAAATATGTTTACTCCAGGGGAGAAATTATGTTCTTATTTATTTATACTGAAATATTCTTCCAGGAATAATACAAAACAAAATATGGGATCAAAAACTCTATTCGTTTTATAATACAATAAAAACAAAGACTTAGGCAACAAACTGGGTAAGCTTGAGTACATGACAATAGTTTTGTACTCAAAACAAAAGACTTAGGCAACGAACTTGACATTATATTTGGGCGTAAGGTCATATGCAAACTAATTGCCTCAGTTTTAGAGCAGTAGGAGTAGAAGGAGTAACAAGCCTTCAGAAAATTTAAATTTTTTCTCATTTTATTCAGTGACCATATACTTTCTTCCCTGTTGAATACACCAATGATGAAACATTTAAAATCTATAAAATTATTTTCAAATGCTCTATAAAAAATTTGTAGTTTGCTTTTATTTGTAAATAATAGTATTAAATTTCTCACAAATTAAAGAAAACAGTGAAACAGACTTTTCAAAGATCAAATTTCTGTGAATATCTCAAATTTCTCAAGTAATTGTAATCATTTTCAATTGTTTGCTAAGCTTTACATAATTGTGGAGCTGCCTTTGCATTTAATTTTGAAAAGCTTATCTTATTTAATACCCACACTTATATTTTGTTTATTTATTCGACTTTCCGCCTTTATTTATATTGGAGCATTATTTCCAGCTGCACGGACTAGTGTAGTCCATTTTATAGAGTGGAACTTTGGGGAGGGGCTGAAGGCGTAAAGGCAGCTAACAAATATTTAAGTCGGCGAGATCACGACACTATCAATTAGAGGCAGCCAACAAGACAATTGTTTAGGACTCTCAAGACTGTAACTCGTTAGCGGGGCGTGTCAGCCGTTTATCATTTCTGCAACGTTTCGTAATGGAAACAAAAAACTAAACCAAACAATAAACATTTCGTGAGCTGTTTTTTTTTTTGTTTTTTCAGCAGTTAATATTACAACAATTGCTCTGAATTTGTTTGGGAACTTTCGGACCAAAAACTTAATTATGCAAGTGGCCAAACACCTCCCACACAAAGGGAAAGAATTGGAAGCCAAAAATTTCTTTATTTAGGTAATTTGCATGAAATTAGTTTCATGTCGGAGTTGTGATTACAGGGTGAGGTCAAAAACGTTGAAGGTTGCCCCAAGACTTTATTATATTTAAATTTTGAAACTGCATTTTATATTTGCGCCAATTAAGGCCAAAGTCCGAATCAAAGCCTTTTGATGCGTTTTGCTAATGAATGCAGCGGCAGCAACAGCTCAGCTGAATGCTTTATTATTATTATTATTTTTTTATAGGGTTTCAGTTTCGCCAGCTTGAATGGCCCTTAAAAGGAAATGTTGTTTGTCACACTGACTTATTTTTCCACCACTTGACCAACTGAGACGACGACGACGACTACGATGACGCTCGTCTTGTGGTCATAGTCTGCGTTGTCATCTTCGACTTGATGTTGCCCTCAAAACGGGCTCTGTGTAGTGAATGGTGTGCAGCAGGTGAGGGTCTGTGTGTTCCTCTGTGTGTGTCTAGTCTATAGATTAAAATGTTAGACAGTCGACACTTGGTTGACTCGATGCTGCTGTTGCTGCTGCTGCTGTTGCTTGGCTTCCTGCTCAGAAAGTCTAAACATGTCGCAGTAGACTCGCTGGCCTGCCTTCGCCAAAAGAGTTTTGCGGTTTTTGTTTTGCGTAAAGACGGAAAGTGTTTTTTTCCCTCTTTTTTTTTGTGTTTAAATTATACCCAACATCCACTCATTTAGTGGGGTGGATTGAACTTTAGGTTTCAACTTTTCTAAATGTTGCCTTTAAAAGCTATAGAAATAGTCGGATTATAGCCGAGCTTTTATTTTTGTTATATTATTTTTAGGTTATAGTTTATCTTTTGTTGTCTACTGTCATTTTTCTAGTTGTTTTGTACAGGATATCCCTTAGTCTAGCAACTCGAGTATAGACATATTGCTGGTGCTTCTTTTGAACTGCTGCTGCTGCTGTAACAACAACATTGAAGACATGGAAACATGTCAGGGCGACACTTTGACCATGTTGCAATTGCCGCTTGGCTTCAGCAACATCAAAAACCGACAACAGCAACAACAACATTGAACTGCAGCAGCAACAGCAATAACAACGACAACAACTCAATGTCAAAAGTGCATTGAAGACTAAAGTCAGGGTTAGCAGGTAGTCAGCTCTGCCAGGAGGCAGTCGGCAAGTCAGCCAGCCAAACCGCCAGACAGACAGGCGGACAGACAAACACCCTGAAAAGTCAGTAAGTCAGACAGTTTGCACAGTTTTTCAGCTGCTTTTTTTGGAGTTGTTTGTGTACTTGCTGTGATATTGTGAGCATAAGTTCAAGTTGGCCTGGCCCAGACCCAGACCCAGACCCAGACCCAGACCCAGGCAGACAGCAAACAGTGGGCGGGACTGTGAACAACTGAACAACTGAACAACTGAGTCAATAGTTGCAGCGTCTTAACGGATGTTATATGAAACTGTTAAAACTGGCCACAAAGAAAAAATTCGTAGAACATGAAAATGCAATTAAAAAAATACTCTTACAATTAACAATTTTTAAATTAAACTTAGCAGTTACGCGTTTTAACCAAGAATAAAAAGATTTATGGCAAATAAATAAATTTCAATTTTATGTTTCCCTGAGACTAGTCGATTTATTCTACTGAGGTCGTCCACAAAGCTACTATAACTTTCATGTTTGCACTTGATTAAAATATATTCAAAACATTTCAATGTCTGAGTATGACTTCATTTGTTCATATAAATAGCAGTAGCTGTAGTTAAACTATTTAAATTATCAGTAGTATATCATGTTCAAGTCTTCATTTGCATTACAAAAGATTTCCTCATGTGCTCATCTTTAGCTCCAATATGACATCAAGAGATGAGATTCACTTTGTGAGTCATTTGAGTCGACTATTCAGATTCAGGATTGTCTCATAAATAAGCTTACACATTCGATTCGATCAGAAGCTGAGATCATTGATCACTTCACAGTTTACTGCGTATTATTAAATGTTCAAGAAACATTATTACTGATACTTATTTTTTGAGCTGAAGCTGCTTAACCATATAAATATATATCGATACTCCTATATAAGTCTTCGGTCTGACTCTGATATGCAGACAGTATAAAAACAAACATAGTGAGAGAGAAAACGAAAACAAGAAAGCAACTCAACTTGTAGAAAAATTATAGTGCATTAAAGATGTCATATTTATTTGCCATTCGCAGAGACAGAGATGGAGTCAAGTTAAATCTTGATCTGACAAGCAAATCTTGCAGCTCTCCCACTAATAAACTATAGAAATATGCTGTCGCCGTGCATAAATGTTAATTGTGTTTTATAGACATTTGATTTTTCATCAGTTTTTATTAGCCACTCATGCATTTTCATTAGACAGACAGGCAGACAGGTAGACAGGCAGACTCATAAAATAAATAGACATTGCTTCCTTATGCCATATTTACGGGCTTCCGCTTGGCCATAAAACTCCAATCGAATCAAATCAAATCGAATCGAATCGAATCGAATCGATTGATTCAATGTTGACGTCCATGTCTCAACTCTTTAATTGTGTTTACTTTCAATTTCACTGCACACACGCTGCAATTGTCAGCGCTTTTTTGTATTCATAATTATGGAAAATGTTTAACAACTTTTACTTCTTCCGCGTGTAAGCCTCTTTCTACAGCTCTACAGCTCTATAGATACATATATATAGTTAAGAGCCTCGTACAGAGCCTCGTACAGAGCCCAGAATAAACATTTGAGCGTTGCAAGTGCACTTAAAATTTGAAAGTGCTAAATGGTGTCTGGTGGGGCATAAACACGCGACAACTGCGGAAGTTGTTTGGGATTTGGGTTTTCTGATAGCAGCAGTTAAAAATACGAGTATAATAAAAAAAAGTACCTGAAATGATTAATCAGGGAAAACGTTTAACTCTGAACACTCTTACATAAGTTTTTATTAGTGCGCAGGCATTATTTTTTTATTTTTTATATAATTTCTTCACTTGGTATTTTTGAGAGACGCATTTTTCTATAAATAACCGACTATTTTAAGAATTGTATAAATTCAAGTATTTATATAATTATTTTTATTTGATTTCTTCAATAGGCATTGAAGCTTCGGTCTTTAAAAAGATGATGATTTAATTGAAGTCTCTTCAAGGCGTTTTTTTTTTACTAAGAAAAAGAGAAATAGAGTCATAAAATCACACCTTACATAAAATTTAGAATATATGAATAGAAAAGACTTAGGCAACAAACTGAATAATAATTTTTTAAGCAAAGACTTAGGCAACAAACTTGATATTCTACATGGGTTCAAATTTACATGCAAATTATTATGCCACAGCTTCAAAGTAACTGAAGCTAAGTTCAGCTATGAAAAGTGAAAAGCATAGAAGTAAAAAATCGTTTACTTTCCCAGAAAAATTAATGTTATCGTTATAATTAGAGCTAAAGCTTACAGCTGAAAGATAATTTATTATGTAAACCAAGCGCTAAAAATAGCAACAAAAATCACATTTACAGCAAATAAAAATAGTTACAATGTGTTTAATATTTGCTTTGCAATTTCCAAGTAATATCTATAAATAAAATTATCTAACATGGGCATAAATATAGAACAAGGTCTCAGAGTTCTCCCATTCTTAGTTACTTTATTTGGGATCAATTTTTTCTGTTCTTCTCTTGCCAAGTATTAAAAATTAGTCATGTTTTTTTTTGTAAAGTGCCCTAAGGTGCTTTTGGTAGTAGCACAGCCAATGGGGTCTGATGCATCTAATGGGTTATCTATGCATCTCTTGGCACGGTAGCTGAAAATGCAGCCAAATTGCAGCTTTTTAACGGCAACTGGCAGCTAACATCCAAGTGGTACAAGTATCCAGGTATCTGAGTCTTAGCAGCGCTTTGGGTCAGTAATTAATTCACATCATGGGCGCATGATTTCCACCCAAATGCTCTGGGGTCTGCCACTTTTGGCTCTGGACAATTGGCCAATTCATGCGCTTTAATTACTTCATAAAAGCCAAGACCTGCTATGGCCCTTAGAGCATAAGAAAAACAAAAAAAAACTACAAGAAGAACAAGAGCTTGGCCTAACTGTTCTCTCATTTTTGCGCGTTTTTTTTGTTTCTTTATTTTTTTTATAGTTGCTGAAGTTGTTGAAGCTTATTGCGCTTTGATCATCGTTGTAGCTGCTTTTGTTGTTGTTTAATGATAGACCTTAAAGTTATTGTTGCTTTATTGTTGTTTTATTATTGTTGTTGCGTTGTTTTAAAGCACAAGCAGAGCATCTTTCTCTCTGTTCGCGCTCTTCATCTCACCATTAATTCTTTTTATGCTCATCAATTGTTTGATCATTTTCAAGGTTCGATCAACTCTCAGAGCTTCAACAAAGATGCTGACGTACATCTCAGTATATTGTGGACTTTCATTGATGGTAACTGGAGTGTAAAGCTTATACTTATTCCTATGTAAGAGTATATACATACGAGTATGTTTATATGGCACGCTTCAACGGCTTTTTTGGGCGGCCATTTCACACCATTAAACGCCTGCATCTGTTTAAACTAGATGCGAGTGCTCATTAGCGGGAAGTATTAATCACTCGCTTATCAAAACAACGCCCCGCTTTTATATGAAGCTCCAAATGGTTGGCCCAAAGTCCAGCAGAGCTTTCTCTGTCGATTGGAATGTTTTTGTCTATTGTTATAGATTTTTTGTTCAGCATTTTATGATTTAATTGACATGCTGTGCAGTTTGAGAAGCACTGAAAACAAAAGACTTAGACAACAAACTGGGTAAGCTTGTGTTAATAAAATATGATTAGTTTTGTATGCATTCAAAACAAAAGACTTGGGCGACGAACTTGACATTCTACTCGACACAACACAAGCTTATTGCTACAGTTTGAAAGTAACTGGAGCTAAGCGCGCAATATGCGCCGCAATGAAAAGTAAAAAGCATAGAAATCGCGAGAAAAAAGCGAAAAAAAAGCTCAATAGAAATTGCGCAGAAAGCTGAAACATAAAGCATAAAATGCCGCCTGTCTAGAAAAACAATTTGTAAATTGCTTCCGACAGCAAATTCAATAATAACAACGGCAGCAGCCAAAGCAACAACAACAACAAGAACAACAACAACAACTTCAACAGCAACAACAGCAGCAGCAGCAACGACGGCAACTAATAGTTACTTTCAATCATTCATCATCGATTTCAATAAACAATTTCAATGGGTAGCTGGGCAGGCAGGCAGAGGCAGACAGAGAAGGAAAGGCAGACGACGCACAATGGCTGAGGCACTTGCCACACGTTGCCCCTTTGCCCCGTACTCTCTATTACTAGACTACCTCATCTATAAACGTGTGAAAGATTTGTTTCATTTGCCAGGCTGTTTTTGTTGTTCTCTTCTGTGTGTTGTGTGTTGTGTGTGCCGTGTAATGTGTCTGTGTGTGGGGCAGTTGAACTTTCGGTCAATCTCTGCATGACTAGTCGAACAATCAAACAGACTGAGAGGCAGTCTGACGGACAGACAGTGAGGCAGTCAGCCTGTTATTTGGCTTTAGGCTTGTTTTCAATTATAATTAGAAATTCTGTATAGTTTGTTGCAAATTGCGGTTTGCTGATGGCTCTTTTGCTTGGGTTCTAAGCCAAAACCTTGACATTTTATGACACTGTGTCGCATTAATAATTTTTACTGCTTAGAACAGAGAACGCCCATGCTAAAGGAAAACAAGACAACAACAAAATAATATCGAATTTTGTGTTATCCATTTGGTTAAATCGAAAACCCGTTTACAAAAAAAAAAAAAAAAGAACAAAACGCGTCGCATTAATTTTTTTATTGTGTTTCATTTTCGGCCTGACTAAGAGCAAATGTCAAGAGTTAAGCACATCTAATGATAATAAGTATACATTTTATTTGGCTCTAATAAGGCGGCGACAACAATAAGCTGTCTTGAGCCCAGCAGGCTAAAAACAAAAACAAAAAAAAACAAAAAAAAAAAACAAAAGCCATAACAAGTTTCTTGTCGAAATATGTCAATAAAAATTATTTTGGCAATAACATTAAAACGGATTATCTCGCTTCTCGACTGGTACGGTGGCTGTCAAACCTGTAAGAATTGATTCAGATTTGGATAAGAATTTTTACTCTCCATAAATAGCTAATTATAGAAGCTGCAATTAAAATATTTGAAATGGTTTCCTTATATTCCAATAAAAGGAGGGCGATTCTCAATTCTCAATTCTCAATGGCCGTCAAGCTGCACATTGTGCTGTAATTGTGGAATTTAAGGAGCACCTGCACGTTGTTCGCTGCAATCTTTGACACTTGCTGCCAACATTTTTGTCATATGCAAAACAAAAGATTCAAGCAAGAAACTTGCTCATTGTAGAGCAGCAGCAGTCGGGCACATAATTGCTGCATCAAAATTGCTTTTCATTTGCTCAAAATGAAGCAATTGTTGGCCAGTACGAGTATGTAGCAGGTAGTAAGAGTAGCTGGCAGCAGTCAACAGTCAGCGATGCGGATGTGAAACTGCGCATGTGCGGCGCTTCTTTTGTTTTGCCTTTTTGCCACTTTCTGGGCTCAGACCCAGAGAGCCCGGCCTCGACTGCCGGGATTCGAGGCACAGCCGCAGCTTGGCTGCTTAACATGCCACACAGCCAGAGCCAGAGACTGAGACGGAGACGGAGCTGGAGCTGCAGATGGAGATGGCAAACTGAGATGCAACTGCATGTAAGCAAAATATGTAATTATGTTAGAAGAAGCAAGTGCAGCGGCGTTTGTGGCAGCTCTCAGTTCTCTGTTCGCATCCCGTTGCGTTGCCTGCCACTTGTTTATTGCAATGCTTTGCTTTTTATTTGAATTTATTATGCAAGTTTTTCTCAATGGTGTTGTTGTTGTTGTTGTTGTTGTTGTGGTTCATACTTAGCCAAGCTTAGCTGGTATATTGATTTTGTCGCTGGATGCTTTGATGGATTTATGTCAGTCGTATTGACAAATTGCGATGTTTGCCTGTCATTTGCTTACGGCCATCGGTTTTTAGCATCTGCAATTGCCAATATGCTGGCACAAACAAAAGACTTAGGCAACAAACTTGCCGCGACACGGCACTTGCAAAGCAATTTGTCAAATCTGTTGACGACTTAATAAGCCAAACAAAAAAAGTTCGTGACACAATATAATAATCAATATTTCAACACGCTGCAAATGGTTATCAAGGGTGAAAAAGCCAATAGTTGCCCAAAAAAATTAGCTAAAACTTTTAAATAAGTTAATAATTTCGCGGACTCAATTTCAAATTTCAATAAGTATGAAAAGCAACAAGAATAAAAACAGCCAAAAAACGCCTACATCAAGCTGTGCAGCAAACAAAAGACTGAGGCAACGAACGCGACTATGATTTATAGCCAAAGGCAAAACGAGACGTTTAAAAAAAAAATGTTTGTGACAGACACTGAGAATTAGGTCGAAATTAGCAAGAGTTTAAAATTAAGTTGAGGATGATATGCTATAATTTGTAAGCTCAGTAAAAGTCTATAAAAATCACCAGAAAATATAATTTGATTATGAGAAGAAAGGAAGAAAAAGCCAGTCTAACGTTAAAGCGCAACATTTAAAATAAATAAGTTATTAAATGGGTTAATTGAATAACTCATTTATAGACCAAAACTAAAATATGTTTTTATTTTTATGCCAGCAAATAGTCACACACATTGTTAGAAGCAGAGGTATTTTCCCTAGGAACATTATCATAACATAGAGATCATATACTTTCGCTGACAATGCCTGCAAAACTGACGATCTAAATACCAACTGAAAACCGAAAATTGTGTGAAAAATGGCCAAAGATTTTCTCACACATGCTTGCTCCAAACAATATGAAGATGTTTATAATATTATAATTAATTATGATTTCTTTGAACACTTCAAGACTCTACGCTCAAAGTCAAAGCAAAGTTCAATGCCAAAACCAACAAACAAAACAAAAAAGGTATTTGTTTTGTATGCAGCCAAAGGTAGAGTATGCTCCCATCACCCAGCTGTTTTCCATTCGCTGCTGATAATGCTTAATTATATATACATAAGCCGCCACACAAAACAATGCAACAAAGAAGCTAACAAATCTATGAAATGTCTGATAATGAAAAAACGAATTCACACGGCAAGGCATTAAAGAAAAAAAAAAAACAAAACCAAATAAAAATAGTAAAAATTAAAACGAACATTGAAGCTACGAGTACAACATTAAGATTAACTGGCCGACTATTTCAATTAATTGAAGTAAATGCTTTTGAGTGATGCGCAATCTACTCGCAATACTTTGACTGTGACCCACAAATCCACGGAATCAGATCAAAAACTCAACTTGCCACTCGGAGCTTAATTAATGCCCCAAAGAGTACGAGCATTGTGCGATTAATTAAATCAAATGCTGCACTAAAAAAATACGGGCTAAATCTAAGTTGAACAGTTCTTAGTTTTAGCTAAAATTTAACTAAAAAAATTCAAACTTTTTTATTGATAATCAAGTGTGAATTAGTCTGTAATAGAGTCAAGTAAGAAGGGGTTTACTTTAAACCAATAAGTCTAGTTGGTATCAAATTAAATTCAAGAATTTTTATCTTAAGCTCATTATAATTATTATAATTGATGAAAGGATTGATTGAAAATCGTATCAAGGTTTTATTCGGGCTATATTCAAGACGACTTGACTTGAGACTGATAAAAGCGGGCTCGATTATTTTGAACTTGTGATACCGTTGTGGAATGATTGAAAAGCGAAATTCTTGATCGGATGCCTACTTTTTTTCAGTGTACAGTTTGAAGTTCAGCCACAATTCAAACAAAAAAAACCAAAACTCATTTAACACGGTTTATTTTTAATTCATTTATGCATTAAACGCCTGTCGCTCAACGCCGTGCAACGCTCGGTGAATGCCAATTGACACTGGAAATAAAACGAAATAAAAATAAATGAATTGACATTAAAGTGTTGACATCATGAGGAAGTGAAGCACCAGGCGACTTATGCTAATTATATGATTTTAAGGCAAGGCCACCAGAAATTGCACTGCAAATGCAGCTTAAAATAAAAGCAAAGCCCAAAAATATGATATAACTTTTCGAAAATTCGATTAAATTTGAATAAGGGCCAACCAATTAACACGGAAGTCATAGCTCACATATTTACACATCAATTTTTGGGGATTTTCATGAATTTGATTTTAAATGCAAATAAATGTGTCCAAAATGAATAACAGTTTGAGAAATTCTCCAATGAAGTGAATGAATGTATAGAGACTGCGGCTAGTAAAGAAAAGCTATTCTCGCCGATGATATACCTTGAGAAGTAGAAAAGTTTCCCCTTCTTATGAGAGCTATATGATAGAGCAGAAAGACCTCAATGATTTTAATAAATATGCCAAGAAATACCAAGAAATAAATCTTCTAAACATAAACTTTTTAGCCGATTGTTCCTATCTGTATGATATAGTGGTCTGATCCTCATCATTTTAGCTCAAAAACTGAGAGACTAGTTTGCCTATAAACAGACAGACAGACGAGCTTAGACTCGCCTCATAGTCCACAGGAGATGTCTGTTTCAATAGAAAGCCTATAAGAAGGTCCTTAAAGTTGCATAGATATTTTATAATAATTTTACTTTGAGAAAAAACTTTAGAATTATTTCAATTTCTTATCAAATTTAAGGCAATAATAAATCATTGTTTAGTATCTTTACCATTTTTTCATATTTTAGCCTAAAGCAATAGATTAAGTTTAATTATCTATAGTAAATTCTGTGGTAAGCTGAATCAGCTGACAGCCAAACGCTGACGCTTCACGCTTATCACACTACTCGTATTTTCTTAACTGTTTTGCTTGGCAAACAATTCGAGCTGCAAATAAACAATTAAGTTTAAAGCTGTTGTTGGCTATCGCCTCAACTTGAACTCATTTGCGTACTTCATTGTAGTACGAATATTGCGTGAGTTCAACAAAACAAGAAAAAAGAAGAGAAAACCCGTGCAAAAAATACCTTTAAAAAATAACTTGCTGAGATGGCTAATGGTGGGCCAAAAGTAGCGCATCAGTAGTTCAAAGATACGACGGAGCTGACGGATGGCTTGGAGTGAACGCAGAGATCGCATAAACAAATTAATTAGCATCTATGAGGTCGATACAACAAGCCAACAAGCCAACAACATTGAGAATTGCAATCGTGTACGAAAATAAACAGCACGCTTCGTGGAAGCTGAATAAATTTGGTTGAAAATAAAGCGCCCAATATCTGCCAATATATCTAAAGCCAACTTTATACCAATATAGAGCTGATCTGTGTGCAGATATTGAGATCAGGCCAGTCGTCAGGCGTCAGGCTTGTTGCTGTGCGGGAATCGAGTGTTGCCACATGCCAGTTGGCAGTTCACAGTTGAGTGCGAGTCATCTGGAATACTGGCAGCAGCTATCGATAAGAAACGAGTAATCGTATTATTTGTGAACGCTGTTCACACCCCAAGTTTTTTGGGCAAATAAAAAATAAATCAATTAGCGAATCGCCTGACTAATACTACCCAATTTCTTCTCTTTTTGTAGGTATATAACACCAGCGGCTGCAGCAACAACAGCAGCAGCAACAACAACAACAGTGGGCACAAATGGCTCCTCCACGGGCGGAACTAGTCTGGCGGTTTATCCCACGGCCACAGCGCAGGTTTATCGTTCCAATAATGGTATTGATGTACTTGACTGTGCCGGACTGGAGCATCATAATGGCACAACAACAACTACAACAGCAGCAGCAGCAGCAGCAACTGGCAGCAATTCCAGCGGCAGCGGCTTTTCCCAGCGACTCCGTGAATTGGCCGCCTCCGCCGGATTGCTCTCTTTGAAGCCACGACAGCCGCTCAAGCCCGTAATCAAGACACGCGGCTCGCCGGGTCCGGAATTTCCCAAGAAGGTCACATTCAGCGCCTTTGCCACCGTGCAGGTGGTATGATCATCCAAATAGGCGTGCCAGCTATATGGGCCCAAGCACTATGGCAAGGTAAATAGTCTTCTTCCATATCCCTCTATATATTTCTATATATAGTTTTCGCCCCAATAGAAAGAATGTCCTTTTTTTATTTTTTTTTATTCAATTTTCTGTCGAATCTCTTGACCCCAAAGAAAATTATGGTAAAGAAAACAAATCATATTATAAAAAATTAAAGAGAAAATAATTTATTCTTTGGTTGTTTTTCTGTATTTTAATAATTAATTCTTAATTCCCAATTTTTGTCTCTTAAATAAAATAAAAGAGTTTTATTTAAAAAGAAAGTATTATTATTTTTTTTCAATTATTATTATTTTTTTTCAAATATTTAACTCGTTTCGGAGTGTTTTATTTTCTTTTCCCTTCAAAAATTTCACTTTCTAGCTAATTTTCAATTCTTTAAATAATAAATTAAGCAACAAAATTAGAAAAATAAAGTTGTTAATTTTTGTTCAATGAGTTTTTATTAAATTAAATATAAAGTCTTAAAAAAAAACATGAAAACTTGTTAGGAAATGTGGAAAACCCCACGATTTGCCCTATGAAGATAATCCTTTTCTTGTGTTTATTTATTGTGTAACTTTTTTTTAATTAATTAAACCTTTTTTATTTATTCTTGTCTTTACAGTTACTTGTGTGTCTTGCTTTGTTAACCGTTATTGTTGTTTTGTTGCTGTTGTTAAATGTTTAGCATTACTATGGATCGGCATGTGGCAGAAACATTGGAAACATTTGTTTAAGCTAAATTTAAATTTGTGCCATGTCTTTGGCTTGAATCTGTTATGAAATATGTACCAATATATGTATGCTCCATAGCTGAAATACCTCAAAGACCTACACACTCTTTCTTGAACGCATATCACAGAATTTCTAGAATTTCTCTTAGTTCTCTTTCTAAACATTCTTTCATTCGCCCTTCTTAAATGTTTTTTTTTGTATCCATCCTAATGCTTTTCCTGGAAGACTGACTTTTTTTTCACTCAATTTCACAGTTCCTTTCGCTGCACAAAAATCCCAAAACAGTATTTTTTACAAATTTTTTATCTTCTATTTTCCCGCAATTCTTTCTTTTGTTTTCCCAATCACAACCCAAATTGAAGACTACACACAAAAATTATAATATTTTCTATCCAATTGTAAATATGTATGAATTTTTGCATAGTCATAAATATATATGTATATCTGGCGTATATACTATATATATATATATATACATATATATATATATAATATGAAAGTCTGCTTGAGTGTAGAGTTTACATACCATACATATGTACTGTAAAAATATATGTAAGAGCAATAGATGAATATATACTGAAAATATGAACGCAATTGCTGTATATTGTATTTTAATTATATTATTAAAGATATTACTTTAAGTCTAATATAATACATGATCAATAAAATATATATAAATAAAAGAACACAACAAAAACGATTGTTTTATTAAATACCTGCGAGATGTGATATAACATATTAGTTGGCCTAGAAACTAAGATCAATCAGCCGCGGCCAGCTCTGATTTTGTTAGATTAGATTGTAAAACCATTAAAAGGTGATATTTTTGGCAAATTCGAATTTGCGCGCGCTTTGGTAAATTGCTCATGTGGAGTAAACGCTGTTATCTGCGCAGAAACCATTTTAGTGTGAGGAGTAGCTCTGTTAACTTGCCAAAAATACTGTTAAATTACAAAAAACGCAATCTGTTGACGGTTGAAAACATGGGAACATTTTTATTGCCAGATATCGATAGCTAAGCAAAATATATCGATAAAGTATAGGAACTGCTCTTGGTGAGTCAAGCTGTTGGTAGAGGAGTGAGCAATAAACAGGCGGAGCAGTGCTGTTAACTGCTAACATAACTCAATGTGGCAACGCTAATCGAATTATTATTTATAGCATCGAGGTGTACACATTGACAATTTCCCGCCATTTCCGAAACAAACTAGTACGCAATTTTTTATTAAATTTGTATATAATTGTACGTTCCAAATGGCTGATTCACCTTGTAAGTAGATTAAGAACAGTGTGCAACTGATATATAATGAAATTTCCCACGTAGCTGGTCCACGTGTGAAACGTCAGCGCATCGATAAAAACGGACGCTTTGCAGCGCTGGAACGCCTCAGGGGGCTCAAGGGTACCAAAAACAAATGCCAGGTGGAGGAGAAAGTGGACGATGTTTACGAAGTGGTCGACGAAAAGGAATATGCGAAGCGTGCGAACGAGAAATATGGTGGCGATTGGATAGAGGATGGTAAACAAAACCAACTAATAATAAAAGAAAAACATTAGTAATAAAACTGTTGCAACTGTTAACAGACGGCACTGGCTATGCAGAGGATGGACGCGATTTCTTTGAAGATGAAGACGACTATTCCGATGGAGCTGAGGAGCAGGGCGATGGCAAGAAAAAAAAGGCGGGCAATGCCAAGAAACGTGCCAGGGACAGTGATAAGCCCGCCAAAGGCAAGGCATCCATTCGTAATCTGTTCAGCAATGCTGTGCCCAAGAAAACAGATATCAAGAATAGCGTTAAAGATGATGATATACTAGCAGATATCCTAGGAGAAATGAAGCAAGAGCCTTCTACAGCGCAGCAGGCTCAAAAGGTTATTGCGCCAGCGAAAATTGTGGCTGCCTCGAGAAAATCAGATGCTGCCGCTGCCAAGGAGTATATGAATAGTTTCCTGAGTAATATCAAGAAGCAGGAACAGCAGCGCAAGAAAGCCGATGAGGGTAGTGATGATGAAATGTTGGAGCGTATACTGCAGCCAAAGGCCAGTCCAATGTTGCCCAACAAAAAGGTTAATCCATTTGTAAGTGCCACCAAAGTAAAACAGGAACCGTCGGAGAAAACTGTTGAGCAGCCAAAAGAAACGGGGACTGATTGCTGTGACAATGATTTGGATTTTAGCTGCCTGGACGACGATGAGAATCAGTTTGAAATGGCCACGTCTGTCAAGTCTAAGCCAGAGCCTCAGCCAGAGACGCAAACAGCGCCCATTACTGCACCAGCTGCAGCTGCCAAACCGGAAACAGACGATATGAGCAAGCTGCTCAGCAACTGGGAGTCGATCTGCCAAATGGATGATGATTTTGAGAAATCTGTGCTGGCAAATGAAACGGAATCCACTACTGGCGGAGAGCCTGTGGACGTGGAACAGTTGCGCTTCTGGTATTGGGAAGCCTGGGAGGATGCACAAAAGCTGCCGGGTGAGGTGTTTCTCTTCGGACGCACAGCCGACGGCAAATCCATTTGCGTGCGAGTACAGAACAATAATCGGGTGCTGTATTTATTACCCAGGCAATATGTAAGTATAAAATTGCTTTGCAATTCAAAAACTTCTCCTTTAACTGGCTCTATTCTATAGCTATTGGATCCCATTACAAAGGAGCCCACAAAGCAGAAGGTTACTGTTGCCGACATGTACAAGGAGTTTGATACGGAAATTGCCTCCGAACTGAAGCTGGATTCTTTTCGCTCACGCAAGGTTAGCAAGAGTTTTGCCAATCATGCCATAGGTATCGATGTGCCACAGACCTGTGATTACCTGGAAGTACACTTCGATGGCAAAAAGCCGGCGCCAAATGTGGCCAACAAAAAATTCGATTCCATTGCCCATGTCTTTGGTACCAGCACCAATGCTTTGGAGCGTTTTCTACTGGAGCGAAAGATTAAGGGGCCTTGTTGGTTGCAAATCAGTGGCTTTCATATCAATCCTGCACCCATCAGCTGGTGCAAGACAGACGTGACAGTCAGTGAACCCAAGAATGTGGTTCTAGTAGTGGAACAAGGCAAACCAACACCACCGCCGGCTATAACGCTCTTGACACTCAATGTGCGCACCTCCATGAATCCAAAGACACTGAAGAACGAGATCTGTATGATTTCCATGCTGACCCACAATCGTTTTCATATTGACAAACCAGCACCGCAGCCTGCCTTCAATCGTCACATGTGCGCATTGACGCGACCCGCCGTATCCAGCTGGCCCTTTGATCTCAATCTACAGCTGAGCAAATACAAATCCACAAAGATCTATAAACATGACTCGGAGCGTGCTTTGCTGAGCTGGTTTCTGGCACAGTATCAACAAATTGATGCCGACCTCATTGTGACATTTGATGCCATGGATTGCCAGCTGAATGTCATCACAGATCAGATTGTGGCCCTCAAAATACCACAATGGTCACGCATGGGTCGGTTACGTTTCACGCAGTCATTTGGAAAGCGTCTCCTGGATCACTTTGTGGGTCGTATGGTCTGCGATGTTAAGCGATCGGCAGAGGAATGCATACGCGCCAGATCCTATGACATGCAGACACTTTGCCAGCAGGTGCTTAAGCTGCAGGAGTCGGAGCGCATGGATGTGAATGCCGATGATCTTCTCGAGATGTATGAGAAGGGTAAGTATATATATTACATAGAAACTCTGAAACCGGAATTTACCTTCCGATTCCACTAAATTCCATCAGCAAGAGCTTATAAAACTCTTCTATTTTAGGGGAAAACATCACAAAACTGATCTCGCTGACCATGCAGGATGCCTCCTATATGTTGCGACTGATGTGTGAGCTAAACATCATGCCACTGGCGCTGCAGATAACCAACATTTGTGGCAATACGATGACGCGCACGTTGCAAGGTGGACGCTCCGAACGCAACGAGTTTCTGCTGTTGCACGCCTTTCATGAGAAGAACTATATTGTGCCGGATAAACTGCAACAGCGACGTGGAGGTGGCGCTGCATCTAGTGCAGGCATTGCTGATTCTGATACCACCGGCAATGATACAACTGCGGCAGCAGGATCAGGAGCAGCGCGTAAAAAGGCTGCCTATGCAGGTGGTCTGGTGCTGGAACCCATGCGCGGGTTGTATGAGAAGTATGTGCTGCTCATGGACTTTAATTCGCTGTATCCAAGCATCATTCAGGAGTACAATATATGCTTCACCACAGTTCATCAACCAGTCGATGCCGATCAGCTACCCGTGCTACCCGATTCCAGTGCTGAGCCTGGCATACTGCCACAGCAGCTGCGTCGCCTGGTGGAGTCTCGTCGCGAGGTCAAGAAACTGATGGCAGTGCCAGACTTATCGCCCGAGCTGCATATGCAGTATCACATAAGACAAATGGCCCTGAAGCTGACAGCGAATTCCATGTATGGCTGCCTAGGGTTTGCCCATTCGCGTTTCTTTGCCCAACATCTGGCGGCGCTGGTAACGCACAAAGGTCGCGAGATTCTCGTCAGTACCCAGCAGCTAGTGCAGAAGCTCAACTATGATGTGGTCTATGGCGACACTGACTCGCTGATGATCAATACGAATATAACTGACTATGATCAGGTCTACAAAATTGGACACACCATCAAGCAGAGTGTGAATAAATTGTACAAGCAGCTGGAGCTGGACATTGATGGTGTCTTTGCCTGTCTGCTGCTCTTGAAGAAGAAGAAATATGCCGCCGTCAAGCTAAACAAAAATTCTAAGGGAGTGCTGCATCGGGAGCAGGAGCATAAGGGGTTGGATATTGTGCGTCGCGATTGGTCCCAGCTAGCTGTAATGGTGGGCAAAGCGGTGCTCGATGAAGTGCTTGCTGAGAAGCCATTAGAGGATAAACTGGATGCAGTTCATGCTCAACTGGGACGTATAAAGGATCAAATTGATCAATCCGCAGTGCCACTACCTCTATATGTCATCACCAAGCAGCTGACCCGTGCGCCGCAGGAGTATGCCAATAGCGCCTCATTGCCCCATGTCCAAGTGGCGCTGCGCATGAATCGAGAACGCAATCGACGCTACAAAAAGGGCGACATGGTAGACTATGTGATCTGTTTGGATGGAACCACTAATGCGGCCATGCAGCGTGCCTATCATATAGAGGAGTTGAAGGGCAGTGAAACGCTCAAGCTGGACACAAACTATTATCTGAGCAATCAAATACATCCTGTAGTCACCCGCATGGTGGAGGTTCTGGAAGGCACCGATGCTAGTCGCATTGCCGAGTGCCTCGGCATGGATGCTAGTAAATTCCGGCAGAATGCACAACGGTGAGTAAATAAACAAATCTATCACTTTTTATGATTTTATGATTTCAATTTGCATGATCTTCTACAGCATTCAGCGAGAGCGCGCCGAGGAAGCCGAGGGTGAATCCCTACAGAAAACAACTCTACAGCTTTATCGCCTTTGTGAACCTTTCCGTTTCAAGTGTGCGAGCTGCAAGACAGAGCAGTTAATGGCCAGCGCCTATCGACCGGGAACCAATAGTAGTCATGTGCCTGTGCTGCAGCATTGCGTCAATCCAGAGTGCCAGACATCGCCTCTCCAGTACCTGGTTACCATACGGAATCAGCTGCAATTGTGCATACGCGGCTACGTGCAACGCTTTTATCGCAATTGGCTGGTCTGTGATCATCCCGATTGTAACTACAATACGCGAAGCTATTCTATAAGGCTTGAGATGCGACGTCCGCTGTGCCTCAAGTGCAACAGTGGCTCCCTGCTGCGTCAGTACTCTGAGCGGGATCTCTACAATCAGCTGTGCTACCTGCGGTTCATGTTTGATCTTAACAAGCAGCAGCTTAGTCAGAAACGTAAGCAACTCTAATTATAATTAATTATATAGAAACTCTTATCTAATTTTTATTCCATCTGTGGATAGCTACCCTGACGCCTGAGCTGGAGCAAGCCTATCAGCTGCTGTATGACACGGTAGATCAGCAATTCCAGAACTCCGGCTATGTTGTTATATCGCTGGGTAGCATATTTGCACGCAGCCTGGCGCTGTCGTCGCTACAGCCGCCCAAGAAACAACTGCGAGATGATGATTTGGTCGCTAGCAGTCTGGCCGATGTCTAGATTACATACAACCTATTCATTTTATTTTAGACATACTACAATCATATGGGTTATATATATAAATACGTATAAAGTCTTTGATAAACTAGTTGACAAACTTTTCCAGCGGAAAGTATCGAAAGGATTCATTAAAAATGTCTGTAAATGCTGTGCTCACCAGCTCATTGATCATCGGACGCACAAACGGTAGTCCCAACTGCCACATACTATTAATGACTCCGTCGGCAAGTTGATTCAATGGCTGACCCTGCAGCAGATTGCCTATATGCAACTCCATGCCTCCAATACGATCCACTTCCACGTGCACCTTTAGCAGTGATCCAGGAGCGCCCACCCGGCGTACGCTCGTCGTTTGGCTAAAGAAAATTTATAAATTTGTATAAGAAATTTTTAAGGTTGTAAAATGTATTGTAATCGAACCGGTTCGCATTGCTTAATTTTGTATTGTCCAATTATGTAATTGAAACAATTTGTTAAGCAGCGAACCGAACCGTTTACAAAAATGTTATTATGTTTTGCTAAATACCTGTAATCGTATAAGGTCAGGTTCCAATGACCCTGACGCCGCAGCTCTGAGCCAAGCATTTTGGCCGCGAACTCGTACTTCCCCTCGAGACTTTTCTCTGGAAAATATTGCGTGTAGACAATGCGGTGATCTTCGGCATCGCTGTGAAATTTGGTCACCTCGGAGCGCGACCAGCCATATTCAGAAACATTGCGCAAAATCAGTTTAAAATTACCCGGGCCATGTGGATCACCGCGTCGGAGCTCCACAAACGATGAATGGTGGGGGTCAAAGGGTCTAATGTTATAACTAGGAACACCTAGGTAAAAAGATCAGCATTAGTTAAATTGCCTGGTCGTCTTGGAAATACTCTGCAGCCAAGGCTTTTTTTTGCACAACAAAATTAAATATTCCGTTCCCCCTCTGCCTGAATCATTTTTTTTCTCTTGCTCGTTCGCATTTCTTAAATTTGAGTAAATAGCATACCAGGCGAACATAATGCATAAGCAGCGAAAATGGTCAAAGAGAAACTATTTCTCGCTTTGTCTGCCTCAGCTAATTTTGTGTTTACTTTTCCCTCCCACCCATTGAATTTGCGAATTTTGTTTTGTTGCTTATTCGTAAGGTTCGATATTGACTTTGCCTGTGCGATCTCCCTCACACTTATGAAAGTTCTAAGCAGCATGTTAACTTGCTATGAATTATGTTTGCCTGGCATTTCATGTTTATGTTATACGTGCAAAACCCGAAATCTCTTTGCTGGTGGCGGCGGCCATTTGACGACATTGAATTTAAGAGTATTTCCTAAGCTGGTATACCAGGCAGACATAATCCATAGGAGGCATCAATATCAAAACAAAACTAAAACTATTACTCGGTCTCTTTGCCTCATATATATATATATATAATTTTATATTTACTCTCGCTCCCACCCACTGATAATATCATTTTGTTATCTCTCGCTCATTCCCCCCCTATGTACCGTTAATTCTTTGCATTCTTCTTGTTCTTTATTTTGTCCTCATATGCTGCTCTTTGTCTAACTAAGCTTAGCTATTGATTTTGGGTTGGCTATCTCCCTCCCACTTCTAGAAGTTCTAAGCAGCATATTAACCTGCTATGAATTATATTTGCCTGGTATTTGACTTGTGTTGGGTGTGAAAGAGCGCCTTCTCTTTCATGCTAGTAGCGGCCGGGCCGTTTGGTATTGAATTTAGGAGTATTTCTTGAGCTGGTATACCCAGCGAACATAATTCATAACAAGCTGCAATATCAAAATATTCCTCGCTCTGTCTGCCTCATCCAATTATAAGTTCTCTCACTCCCACTTATTGAGTTTTAGAATATTCTTTGTCACCTTGCGCTTAATCGGCAGCTGCGAAATCAAAACAAAGTAAAAACTATTCCTCGCTTTGTCTGCCTCACCCAATTATTGTCTTTCTCCCTCCTCCTACTGAAATTACATTTTGTCAGCTTTATCTCATTCTTCACCATTGTACAGTTAGTCCTCGCACCCTCTGCCTGTTCCTTATATCGCATGTATGCCGCTCTTTGTCTAGCTAAGCTCAGATATTGCTTTTGGGTGTTCGATCTCCCTCCCACTTACAGAATCTGTGAACAGCAAAGTAACCTGCTGTGAATTATGTTTGCCTGGTATTCCATATGCATTTCTATATGTAAAAGAGCGCGATCTCTTTCTTGCTGGTTCGGTCAATCTTAAGAGTATTTTTGGAATGGCATATGCTCTGATTGCGTCAGCTAATTTTGTGTTTACTTTTCCCTCCCACCCATTAAATTTGCGAATTTTGTTTTGTTACTTATTCGTATGGTTCTATATTGAGTTTAACTGGGCGATCTCCCTAATACTTATAGAATTTCTAAGCAGCATGTTAACTTGCTATGAATTATGTTTGCCTGGCATTTCATGTTTATGTTATACGTGCAAAACCCGAAATCTCTTTGCTGGTGGCGGCGGCCATTTGACGACATTGAATTTAAGAGTATTTCCTAAGCTGGTATACCAGGCAAACATAATCCATAGGAGGCTGCAATATCAAAAGAAAAAACTGAACTATTGCTCGCTCTGTTTGCCTCATCTATTTATATTTATTCTCTCTCTCTCTCACCTATTAATTCCATCCATGCATTATCAATGTACAGTTAATTCTCCGCGCTCTCTGCCTGTTCCTTATTTAGTCTAAATATATTTTTATGCCGCTCTTTGTCTAACCAAGCTTAAATGTTTACTTTAAGTATTTTATCCCCCTCCCACTTATGGACTTATTATCTCCTTACTATAAATTCTTTTAGCCTGGTATTTGGTTTGCCGGTGATACACAGTTTGAGAGCCAGAAAATACAATTTTCGACTGCAAATTTTAACCAATACTCGCGCGCTAGTCTTGCACCTACATGTATACCACATCTATATATGTGTTCATATATATATATATATATATATATTCTTAATTAGGATCAACATGGGAGTTATCTACAAATAATCTGTCACTCGTAGCGCCCGTCCGCTTAGCTGACTTTGATTTAAAAGCAGAGTATCTCCTAGTCGAGCAGAGGACTCTTACCTGTTGTAAAATAGGCGCGCAAATCGTTGAACACCTGTTTCATGCAATCGTTGTAGGCTTCATCGTTCGCCTGATCTCTGCGGCAGCGCCCAATTAAGTGTTTCAGATCCTCATCCACATCTATTTGGTTGGAGGCTTGTGCGAGGCTTGCCATAATGGCAACAACAACAAAGGCGGCTGCCAGGCAGAGACTGTTATAGTTTGGGAGCGACTGTTGCAACATGTTGTAGTGCTGTAGTTTTCGAGGCGCTATCAAATGCTGTTAATTACAAGTACAAATTTGTATAGATAGGCGTTGTACAGTTAATAAAGTTATTTATTAGCTTTACGTAGGTGTGAAATACAAACATAAAATTCAATTAATATGACATTGGTTAAATATATTAAATTGCTTATTTATGTTCAAGTCTTACAGTTTAGAGTGCACTGCTGAAATCAAAATAGAAACTGCTTGCTATTTATTCTAAGCAGCACTGCTTGACATCTGCACAGTTTTAAAAGTTTGAGTAGCACTGGAAGAACTAACACTTTGTGCCTGATAAAAATCAAATGGCATCTACAAACTTACTGTGTTGCATTATTTTTAGCTTTCATATTAACTTGATAGTCCGGTTAGCTTACAAAGCAGGAAGTATCCGCTAAAATATTTTGCCAATAGTATACTCAATTTACAGTTTAAAGCTATAAAAACAGTTTTACGTTTAATCAAAATGTTAACTGCTTCTGCTGTATTCTAAGCTACTGCTTGACTTGAAATGACAGTTTGAGTAGCACAGAGAAAACTAATTGACATCTTACAGAGCCCTAAAAGCTTTAACTGGACTAACCGCCAAATTCAAAATCAGTTATTGTGCACTTATGGTGAGTTTGAGTATTCTATAACTTTAGTTTGTTAAGCATTTAAATATTTAATAGTTTATGTAGAACTGCACTAGCTTTGTTCAAAATGGTAACTGCTTGCAGTTTTGAGCCAAACTCCTTTACAGTTTGAGTAGCACTGAGAAGTGCTTAAGTGATACGATAAACGAGCCTGTTAAGAATATTTAATATTATTAACTTAAATCGAGCTAATATTGTTAACCGGCTAACAATGTTTTAAGCACAACTTGCACATATTTTACAGCATTTTGCCTAGCACTTTACAGTTTGAGTTGCACTCATAACTAGTTTCACAGTTTGACTACCACTTTAGAGGTTTTACCTTCTGGACTGTCAATGCTTGACAGACTTATCGCATCTTTCAGGGACAAACCTTAAGAGCAAACTCTTTACCAATTAAATAAGCACATTTTGTTGTTGGCTTTTAATGGATGCACTTGACCCCTTTAATGATAAACAGAGGCAAACTGATGTTTTTATTGTTGCTTTTACATTTCGGTTCATTGTAGTTTGTCATTACCGAAAAAAAACTTCATTAACGATCGCTCGAGCGTACTGTAACAATAAATGTAAACAAAAGACTTGTACAAGACACATACTCTTGCCGGAATGGCAACATAAGTATTTGTATATATAAGTTTGTACGTAAAGCTTTATAAACATTTTCAGTCATCTAATATGCAACAGCAACAGCAATAGCAACAGCAACACAGCAAAAGCAACAGCAACGAAATAACAACAATAACAAATACGTTAACTGTGAATTGTGCAGTTTAGCGCCGGGAACTGACCGGACTAAAGCTGACCAAACCATACTCTAAGTTAGTCAGTCAGTTTAAGTTGTAGTTGTTGTTGCAGTCGGCGTTGCTACTTGCAAATTGTGTAATTTCTTTTCATACTCTACACCCATTAAAAATGTGTATAAAGAGTATATTAAATTTGTATAGATGTTTGCAACAGCAATAAATAGGAAACTTTAACAGTTTATATTAGAAATTTCCAACCATTGAGGCACGAACTGGCTTTAAATTTCAAATTGGCTAATAAAAACTCTGTCTTTTTATATGTATAAATGCTGAAATTCTGGAGAAATTGAGAGCTAGAAATAGCAATTTCAGAATATGTAATTTATCCTAAGTTCGCCCAAAATCCCAGGTGAATTTAGATGGATTTTGCAAAACATTTTTTAAGTTTGATTTTAAGAAACTCCTTTTTCTACTTTAAAAATAGTTTTAGAGATTGGCTTCAAGGCTTTTGATTATGCGAATAAAATAACGAATTCAAAAAGTAAATTATAAATAAATCTTCGATTTTTTCATCCTGTCAGTG
Source organism: Drosophila repletoides (assembly GCA_018150835.1). NCBI lineage: Eukaryota > Metazoa > Arthropoda > Insecta > Diptera > Drosophilidae > Drosophila > Drosophila repletoides. The sequence goes on from JAECWQ010000202.1 coordinate 5,079,230, forward strand.
TATCGAAAAAGAAACTCATTGAAAAAGTTATAATTCTTTAGAGGTCGAGATAAACAGCTTGCAACATGCGTAAGAATTATCTGCAGAGTATCTACTAGCCGACTACTCTCTACTCTCTTTAAGTTGAAGCAGTGCAACTAACTGTTTTAGTGTGTGTGTGTCAGTGTGTTGTGTGTGGCAAGCCACAGTTTGAGAGTCACCACCCACTTAGCACAAATATTTACATTAGATTTACTCGATCTACTCGATTTTCTCGTATTTGTTTGTTTTAATTTGCAACCGAAAATGGTTTCCTGATATTTTTGGGAGTCTCCCCAACACTCAATACTCAAATTTCTTTACAGTTAGCTGTCCCGAATACGCGTCGCAACGCGACTTTATTTTATTTTTTACGTGTGAATCATGCGAGCCGCAACTGGCAACTGGCAACTGGCAGCTGACTTCAAATTTGCGACCGGCCCAAAATAAGTGAGTGGAAATGCCACCAAGAGCGAGAGAGATACTGGGCTTTGACTGGGTTTGAGCCCGGCTTAAAGTCTGCATTTCTTAACGATCAAACAATCTTTTTGCAATTCGCTGTCGAATTTCCTTATTATCTTTGGTGACAAACCCCCAAAAAGGTATTTATAAATCATGATTTGGATATGACCTGAATATAATTAGACAACCATCGTATCGCATACAAAATCAAGTTCATTTTTTCAGCGTTGCTGCGTGCTTGGTAAGCTAAATAACGCTTTTTTCTTTATTTTACTTTATTTTTATTATTGTACACGTACGAACTGATTCATTGAGCATCTTAGCCAAGTTTATCAAGTGCCCGCAGAAGGCTGTAATTGACTTTAATATTTGCACGTGAATTGAAGCAAGGTCACATTCAATTCAATTCAATTCAATTCAATTCAAATTCGAAGAAGCTGCGCGCACTCTTGCTCTGCTCACTGATCACTGGCGCCATCTATGGCGTGGCAGCGGCCAACTGAGGCCAACGACAAAGTGAACGAATAGATTCATTCATTAGTACTAAAGTATTCATTCAAAATATTTGAAATATACTTTCGGGCTGTAAGTTCTTTCATATATGTAGAATTTAGTCCCATCTCCGACCCCATAAAGTACACATATATATACATATATAGAATATATACTAGAAAAAGTAATATATTGTTTGGAAAACTCTTTTATTTCTTTGATATGAATATCACAGAAAGAGTTAAGAGAGAGTTGTCTAAAAATGTACTAAAAATATTATGTAGGGTATGTAATAGTCTTTTCATACTTTCTGTGCTTTCTTTTCTTTTTTAAATTATATTTGAGAAGAAACTTTCTGAATTATAATCAAGTTTTGTTTATGATGAATAAAAGAAAGCAATCAATTTTTGGTGTTGCTGAAGTCTCTTTTAATTGCTTTGCAGTTATTTTGATATTTAACTCTCTTTGCTTTTCTCAATATTGGTAAGAGCAAAAAAATGTGGAACGCTTCACGATTTTGCGTGTCATCCTTGCGCAGGGGCCATGCTAATCTTCTCTGTATCGTTCCAATTTTAGTATACGTTCTGCCGAAGCAAGAACAAGAATTGCTCAAACAAATTAGCTATTTATATGACACCAATGGCAAATAACAAGTTGGGAATTATAGGCGATTCACAGTTAGCCTCAGGTAGGCGACACGAACTTGAGGGATGCAAAACTCGATTCGGGCTCTCAAGAAATTCTCTTCTCTTAGTTTAAAAAGACTATTTTTTTTCGAGTTATCTTTGCCGCTTTTAATCATTTTTAGTATTTTATTTAATTTTGATTTTTTTTTTTGTAATTTTTATAAGTTGTAATACACTTGCTTGCAATATTCTTTTCAATTCGTATAAATATGAAATTGATTACAATTCGTTAGATTTGATTAAATTTGAATGAGTACTTAATAAGGCCAATTGTTCGTTTTTTTTTGTTTTTGTGTTTTTTTTTTATAGAATTTCATAATATTTGGACTCCAAGTATTTCGGTGATAAGTTAGGCCAACGCGCCCGATGATACCAAGGGGGCAGACGATTGGACAAACGCTTCACATCCTTTTGCACAGATTCAAATCCGAATAGCAGTCCTTCCATTGTCCATTCGACAGTCCGACACAGCCCTGACAATAGCCACATTTGCACGAAGTATTCGGCATACACTGAGGATAGAGGGCATCTTCGTCGCACCTCTCACGCAAATATCGGGTGCAAACATATTGGGTACATCCGTTTTCCTCAATCGTGTAGTTCCCGTGCTCACAATAGGTGGGTATTGAATCTGGGCAACTTAGCCTCATAGTATCGAAATCGCTGTAAAGAGTTGGAGGTGTAAATAATCGATGCTCTAGGATTAAAAGTAATAAAATGTTGGCTGCAAAATTTTGGTGCGCAAATAATTTGCACTCAAATTGCCCAAAATTTCGCAATTTGTATTGGACAAAACTAAAAGCTGGCGCCATTTTTTTGTGTGCAAATAATTTGTGCACAAAAAATTAGCTTTCCAAATTTTGATTGCTTTTTCAATAAAAAAAATGTTGTATTTCTAGGCCAAACTATCGATTACTAACTTAGTTACTGCGTTTTTACTCACATGCTACGCGCTTGTATCGAAATGACAAAAAATATCACAAAGCCGAGCGATAGCCGAAGTACGCCGAACCCTTGGGGTATAAGTTTTTGGTTGCACATTATTAATCCGTAGCGTACGCCAGGATAGCTTCTTCTGCTTTTCCTATGGATATCGACAGGCTTTTATACTTTTAATTCACTCTGGATTCTTAATAGCATGCAAATCTATGTAAATATATCATTGATTAATTAACGATTGATTCAATTGACCGATTGTGCAGCGAAGCTTGAGATTTATGAGCGGTCAGCTCTCAAGGATAATAATAGTTCAATGCCAATGTCAAAAGCCAGAACAGTTTAATTGTTCACTGATTTTCAGAGTGACAGCCTTAATAATTGGCTTATCAAAGAGGGTCAAGTTTGAATATGGATTTCTTCTGGATTCCAAAAGTAATGGGTTAATTCGATAATCCTGAAAAATCAGAAGCTATTTGCAACCGACTACCGACTACCCATATTATAATTTGGATGAATCAAGTCTTGAAATGCAGTGGTATCTCTTGTAAATGTATCTGTTTTCCTGTTTTCCCATATACTCTACATAACTAAATAAGGGGTTTTTATTGCTTATATAGTAATTAAGTATATTTAAGACATTTCGAGTGTACTTTGAAGAACATCAACTTAATTTTCAATCATCCGGTTCCAACAATTTTTATTGTCAGAATAAGAAATCGATTTTTATACTGTTTAACCAGAGTACATGTTAGGAATACATATTAAATCTTTTAATTCGAAAGTTTCAGCTATATATCTTGTGATATCTCTGGCAGTTATATATAATTTATCTATCAGATAATAATCCAACAGACTCGACTCATCGTCCTTATAGATTATCTTACCTATGGGCTGTCTTCTTATCTTAAAAATAAACATGACTAATTCATTCTGGGCCTGTGAAGAACTTTCACTATGGAACATCTACCATCCCGATTGGCTATATGCATCCAATTTAAATCCGAGGAGAAAGCATTAGCTTTAAGTTTCTGTCGTTGCCAGACTTGTTGAGTTGGTAAGTCGCTGTATTCAGCAAAACTTTTGTCTGAAACGAAATAAATAAAAAATAAAAGCAGTAATAACAATACGAATTCTATTTTCAAAACTTACCAATTTCTACATGAATATCCGTAATGACTGTACCTATTTTTGCCGCTGCGCATTTTCGTCAGCGTCCATATCGTTATCCTGCTCACACTAAGCAACTCAATGGACTACTCTCAGCGACACAAATAGCCATTTCATTCTAACTCAAGATTTTCTTAGAAAATTGTCATAATTAAGCATCAATTAGAGTAGCACAAAAATCTAGAATTTTCATTGTGACACGACATATTTGAAAACTGGAAAGTTTCAAACATTTCGACAAGTCGTTTAACCTTAATTTAATTAATACTATGTGCGTTCAGTAATCACCCTTTTCCAAATAACTTGTAAATTTAGTCAAAATACATTGAGGAACAAAAAAAGTTTTCTTTACAACCGCTTTTGAACCGATTGTTCCTATAGGATCTATATGATGTAGTTGTCCGATCCGGCCATTTCTGCAGCAAAAAGGAGACTGACGGACAGACGGACATGGCTATATCAACCCGTCTCGGCGTCCTGATCAATAGTATATATATACTTTATGGGGCCGGAGATGGCTCCTTCAATGCATTACAAATCTCATAACAAAGTTATAATACCCTCTGCAAGGGTATAAAAATGTATTTTACATTTTTGTAATAAAAATTCAGTTTTGATGCACTGATCTTCTTCAGTTAGAGAAAACGTAGGAGCTAATAAAAATCTCTGGCTAAAAGGTGACAGTAAAAATGGCACAAAAATGTTTATTACATATTGATAGATGTATTTACTTTAATTATGTTCGTATATTGAAATATATATTTGAAAAAAGAAAATTGAAAATTTGAAAACAATTACTTCGGATGCATTTCCCATAGGCACTGCTCTTGAAATTTCATTATATGTATCTCCTTTATTAGCCAGCCCTTATTTAGGCTAAAATTGATCATATCTTGAATAACAGCGTCGTCGTCCATTACACGTACAATCTGTGTAAATCTAAATTAATGAAATCGAAAATTAGTAAAATTAGTAAAATTATTTTGAAATATTCTTCTTTGTGTAGACAAATTAGACAAATTAGACAAATGAGTTTACCTATTAGGCATATTTTGAAGCATATTACGTTCTACTGGCTTTCCCAAATAAGGACATATGGCGAATTTGCCAAAATCGAATTTTGAATAATATTCAAAAAACTGAATTAGTATTTTACGCGTTTGTTCCTCGTCAACGGTAATTTCATTCATTTTGAATTCTGATAATTCAAATTTATGAAATGAAGCGACCCAGGCTATATATAAAAAAACATAATCTTAATAATTGTTTCTTTAATTTAATTTAATGAATGAATAAAGAATGTCTTCCACTTACGTCCAATAGAAGGACTTAGATTCTTCTGCAGGCCATCAACTCCAGGTAGATAATCATGAACTTGCAAGAAGTAGATGACCAACAAGACGATTAAGTGGCTACGAAAAACGTCATAAAGCTGATTATTTCGCATCCAGTTTCGCATGAAGATAACCATATAACGAGCTGCTCATACAGAGAAAGTACATCAATTAAAATATTTTATTTTATATTTTTAAATATAATATTACCTATCGGTTGCAGCTTAAACATGTAACTGACCAACAAATTCTGGCTATAGGTTATGCCGCCAGAGAAACTTATAGTGCACTCCAAGCGGCTTGTTTTGTGAAGAACCTTTACAATGGGGCATTTACCATAACCTTTTCCAAAAACACTCCAGTTTGAATGCGATTCGAAAGCATTTTCAATATGCCTTTGCTGATACCGCCCTTTTTGGGTTATTAAGTCGTTGTACTCATTAAAGCTATTGCCTGTCAAACACGAGAGAGTAATGTCCAGGACACAATATAAATCCAAATATTTTCATTTTCGAGTCTTACCTATTTCAACGTAAACATCCAAGTTAGAGCTGTGGTCAGCAATGCCCATAATACGCGAGCCGAATGGATAAATTTGAATGGAAATTAATGGAAACTTCTTAGCCACAATTTCCTTTATCTCAATATGAATATCTTTATCTTTTGCTATTAATGCATCGGCAATGCCAACTTTTTGCAAAAGCTCTGACCAAAATGAAGTGGACTCTGTTAAAAGTTATAAAAGAATTAATTGATAAACTATTATTCTCATTCTATGCCCTCAATGTTAATAAACAATAAGGAATCAAATTAATATTATTTCAGATTTCAGATTTCAGATTTTATCTTACGCAAAGACATTTTCACTTTTCAAGCGCTTATAGTGTAGTGTTTTAAGGGCAACAGGAATTGAAACTCTGAGATCAATAGCTATCGGGGTAAGGCCCAAGTTAACTTTGTGACAGTGTGACCAGAATGAATTGAGCCTAATTTGCTTACAATAAAAATACCAGTTTAGATACCAAAAGTCGATCAACTCAGTTAGATCACTAACCATAGAGCATATAGACAGTTCATTTCATACAACGAAAATGTCACACGCAAAACTGAAGCATAGGAACCCAGCAGAACGATTGCAAATGGCGGCAGTCTCTTACGCTCAGTTGCGCTCTTTAGATTTTTAAAGAGATCAGATGGAGAGTGGCAGCCGCTTATTTACATTTACATGTGTGCGTGAACAATATTCACATACATTATATGTGTGCGTAGGGTTTTTGCTGGGTTTTTGACAATTGCAAGCTAGAATAGATTGTCTATGTGTGTGTACGTGTGTACATAGATGTATGCATATGTATGCAAGCATGCTTTTGCTTGCTCGCGGCTCGCGGCTCGCGTTGACTGAAATATGAAGAAAGAAACAGAAACTGTCGCACCGAGCATTAGATACCCTTTCAGAATTAATTAAACATTTTTAAATTGTAATTTTTTTTTATTATTGATCAATTGTTCATAAGTCGGCTATGATTTAGCTGTATGTGATATATAGTTAAAAAATAAAAAATAAAATACACTGCTTAATGTATAATTTAAGTTTTATTTAGATATATTGAGAAACATAAATCTTATTACAATAATTTTCAAACAAATTAAAGCCTCTTCGTAACAAATCTGTATAGCCAATGGAAGGGTATGAGAACTACTCAGCCGCAGTTCGTTCCAACAGAATGCAACGCACACACAATTATGCGTGGGTAGCGACTGAGTCGTTGTTATACCCTTACATCGATAATGTTATTTGTTAGGAAATCAACACCAAAAAAATATATATGTATATTATTCCAATGGATTAATTTCATTTGTTCAATTAAATTCTATTTTCAAAACTTACCAATTTCTACATGAATATCCGTAATGACTGTACCTATTTTTGCCGCTGCGCATTTTCGTCAGCGTCCATATCGTTATCCTGCTCACACTAAGCAACTCAATGGACTACGCTCAGCGACACAAATAGCCATTTCATTCTAACTCAAGATTTTCTTAGAAAATTGTCATAATTAAGCATCAATTAGAGTAGCACAAAAATCTAGAATTTTCATTGTGACACGACATATTTGAAAACTGAAAAGTTTTAAACATTTCGACAAGTCGTTTAACCTTAATTTAATTAATACTATGTGCGTTCAGTAATCACCCTTTTCCAAATAACTTGTAAATTTAGTCAAAATACATTGAGGAACAAAAAAAGTTTTCTTTACAACCGCTTTTGAACCGATTGTTCCTATAGGATCTATATGATGTAGTTGTCCGATCCGGCCATTTCTGCAGCAAAAAGGAGACTGACGGACAGACGGACATGGCTATATCAACCCGTCTCGGCGTCCTGATCAATAGTATATATATACTTTATGGGGCCGGAGATGGCTCCTTCAATGCATTACAAATCTCATAACAAAGTTATAATACCCTCTGCAAGGGTATAAAAATGTATTTTACATTTTTGTAATAAAAATTCAGTTTTGATGCACTGATCTTCTTCAGTTAGAGAAAACGTAGGAGCTAATAAAAATCTCTGGCTAAAAGGTGACAGTAAAAATGGCACAAAAATGTTTATTACATATTGATAGATGTATTTACTTTAATTATGTTCGTATATTGAAATATATATTTGAAAAAAGAAAATTGAAAATTTGAAAACAATTACTTCGGATGCATTTCCCATAGGCACTGCTCTTGAAATTTCATTATATGTATCTCCTTTATTAGCCAGCCCTTATTTAGGCTAAAATTGATCATATCTTGAATAACAGCGTCGTCGTCCATTACACGTACAATCTGTGTAAATCTAAATTAATGAAATCGAAAATTAGTAAAATTAGTAAAATTATTTTGAAATATTCTTCTTTGTGTAGACAAATTAGACAAATTAGACAAATGAGTTTACCTATTAGGCATATTTTGAAGCATATTACGTTCTACTGGCTTTCCCAAATAAGGACATATGGCGAATTTGCCAAAATCGAATTTTGAATAATATTCAAAAAACTGAATTAGTATTTTACGCGTTTGTTCCTCGTCAACGGTTATTTCATTCATTTTGAATTCTGATAATTCAAATTTATGAAATGAAGCGACCCAGGCTATATATAAAAAAACATAATCTTAATAATTGTTTCTTTAATTTAATTTAATGAATGAATAAAGAATGTCTTCCACTTACGTCCAATAGAAGGACTTAGATTCTTCTGCAGGCCATCAACTCCAGGTAGATAATCATGAACTTGCAAGAAGTAGATGACCAACAAGACGATTAAGTGGCTACGAAAAACGTCATAAAGCTGATTATTTCGCATCCAGTTTCGCATGAAGATAACCATATAACGAGCTGCTCATACAGAGAAAGTACATCAATTAAAATATTTTATTTTATATTTTTAAATATAATATTACCTATCGGTTGCAGCTTAAACATGTAACTGACCAACAAATTCTGGCTATAGGTTATGCCGCCAGAGAAACTTATAGTGCACTCCAAGCGGCTTGTTTTGTGAAGAACCTTTACAATGGGGCATTTACCATAACCTTTTCCAAAAACACTCCAGTTTGAATGCGATTCGAAAGCATTTTCAATATGCCTTTGCTGATACCGCCCTTTTTGGGTTATTAAGTCGTTGTACTCATTAAAGCTATTGCCTGTCAAGCACGAGAGAGTAATGTCCAGGACACAATATAAATCCAAATATTTTCATTTTCGAGTCTTACCTATTTCAACGTAAACATCCAAGTTAGAGCTGTGGTCAGCAATGCCCATAATACGCGAGCCGAATGGATAAATTTGAATGGAAATTAATGGAAACTTCTTAGCCACAATTTCCTTTATCTCAATATGAATATCTTTATCTTTTGCTATTAATGCATCGGCAATGCCAACTTTTTGCAAAAGCTCTGACCAAAATGAAGTGGACTCTGTTAAAAGTTATAAAAGAATTAATTGATAAACTAATATTCTCATTCTATGCCCTCAATGTTAATAAACAATAAGGAATCAAATTAATATTATTTCAGATTTCAGATTTTATCTTACGCAAAGACATTTTCACTTTTCAAGCGCTTATAGTGTAGTGTTTTAAGGGCAACAGGAATTGAAACTCTGAGATCAATAGCTATCGGGGTAAGGCCCAAGTTAACTTTGTGACAGTGTGACCAGAATGAATTGAGCCTAATTTGCTTACAATAAAAATACCAGTTTAGATACCAAAAGTCGATCAACTCAGTTAGATCACTAACCATAGAGCATATAGACAGTTCATTTCATACAACGAAAATGTCACACGCAAAACTGAAGCATAGGAACCCAGCAGAACGATTGCAAATGGCGGCAGTCTCTTACGCTCAGTTGCGCTCTTTAGATTTTTAAAGAGATCAGATGGAGAGTGGCAGCCGCTTATTTACATTTACATGTGTGCGTGAACAATATTCACATACATTATATGTGTGCGTAGGGTTTTTGCTGGGTTTTTGACAATTGCAAGCTAGAATAGATTGTCTATGTGTGTGTACGTGTGTACATAGATGTATGCATATGTATGCAAGCATGCTTTTGCTTGCTCGCGGCTCGCGGCTCGCGTTGACTGAAATATGAAGAAAGAAACAGAAACTGTCGCACCGAGCATTAGATACCCTTTCAGAATTAATTAAACATTTTTAAATTGTAATTTTTTTTGATTATTGATCAATTGTTCATAAGTCGGCTATGATTTAGCTGTATGTGATATATAGTTAAAAAATAAAAAATAAAATACACTGCTTAATGTATAATTTAAGTTTTATTTAGATATATTGAGAAACATAAATCTTATTACAATAATTTTCAAACAAATTAAAGCCTTTTCGTAACAAATCTGTATAGCCAATGGAAGGGTATGAGAACTACTCAGCCGCAGTTCGTTCCAACAGAATGCAACGCACACACATTCTTGCGTGGGTAGCGACTGAGTCGTTGTTATACCCTTACATCGATAATGCTATTTGTTAGGAAATCAACACCAAAAAAATATATATGTATGTATATTATTCCAATGGATTAATTTCATTTGTTCAATTAAAAGTGTACGTTTCTCTTTTAATCTGATTGACCAGTTAGCGCCATTTCGAATGTTGCCCTTAAAATATATTTTGAGATTTCCAAAAAATTCCAATCGATTGCATTGCTTAGTCTACTTGCAATATTTTCAATATGATTACGATTCGTTAGATTTGATTAAATTTGAATGAGTACTTAATAAGGCCAATTGTTCGTTTTTTTTTTTTTTGTGTTTTTTTTTTATAGAATTTCATAATATTTGGACTCCAAGTATTTCGGTGATAAGTTAGGCCAACGCGCCCGATGATACCAAGGGGGCAGACGATTGGACAAACGCTTCACATCCTTTTTGCACAGATTCAAATCCGAATAGCAGTCCTTCCATTGTCCATTCGACAGTCCGACACAGCCCTGACAATAGCCACATTTGCACGAAGTATTCGGCATACACTGAGGATAGAGGGCATCTTCGTCGCACCTCTCACGCAAATATCGGGTGCAAACATATTGGGTACATCCGTTTTCCTCAATCGTGTAGTTCCCGTGCTCACAATAGGTGGGTATTGAATCTGGGCAACTTAGCCTCATAGTATCGAAATCGCTGTAAAGAGTTGGAGGTGTAAATAATCGATGCTCTAGGATTAAAAGTAATAAAATGTTGGCTGCAAAATTTTGGTGCGCAAATAATTTGCACTCAAATTGCCCAAAATTTCGCAATTTGTATTGGACAAAACTAAAAGCTGGCGACATTTTTTTGTGTGCAAATAATTTGTGCACAAAAAATTAGCTTTCCAAATTTTGATTGTTTTTTCAATAAAAAAAATGTTGTATTTCTAGGCCAAACTATCGATTACTAACTTAGTTACTGCGTTTTTACTCACATGCTACGCGCTTGTATCGAAATGACAAAAAATATCACAAAGCCGAGCGATAGCCGAAGTACGCCGAACCCTTGGGGTATAAGTTTTTGGTTGCACATTATTAATCCGTAGCGTACGCCAGGATAGCTTCTTCTGCTTTTCCTATGGATATCGACAGGCTTTTATACTTTTAATTCACTCTGGATTCTTAATAGCATGCAAATCTATGTAAATATATCATTGATTAATTAACGATTGATTCAATTGACCGATTGTGCAGCGAAGCTTGAGATTTATGAGCGGTCAGCTCTCAAGGATAATAATAGTTCAATGCCAATGTCAAAAGCCAGAACAGTTTAATTGTTCACTGATTTTCAGAGTGACAGCCTTAATAATTGGCTTATCAAAGAGGGTCAAGTTTGAATATGGATTTCTTCTGGATTCCAAAAGTAATGGGTTAATTCGATAATCCTGAAAAATCAGAAGCTATTTGCAACCGACTACCGACTACCCATATTATAATTTGGATGAATCAAGTCTTGAAATGCAGTGGTATCTCTTGTAAATGTATCTGTTTTCCTGTTTTCCCATATACTCTACATAACTAAATAAGGGGTTTTTATTGCTTATATAGTAATTAAGTATATTTAAGACATTTCGAGTGTACTTTGAAGAACATCAACTTAATTTTCAATCATCCGGTTCCAACAATTTTTATTGTCAGAATAAGAAATCGATTTTTATACTGTTTAACCAGAGTACATGTTAGGAATACATATTAAATCTTTTAATTCGAAAGTTTCAGCTATATATCTTGTGATATCTCTGGCAGTTATATATAATTTATCTATCAGATAATAATCCAACAGACTCGACTCATCGTCCTTATAGATTATCTTACCTATGGGCTGTCTTCTTATATTAAAAATAAACATGACTAATTCATTCTGGGCCTGTGAAGAACTTTCACTATGGAACATCTACCATCCCGATTGGCTATATGCATCCAATTTAAATCCGAGGAGAAAGCATTAGCTTTAAGTTTCTGTCGTTGCCAGACTTGTTGAGTTGGTAAGTCGCTGTATTCAGCAAAACTTTTGTCTGAAACGAAATAAATAAAAAATAAAAGCAGTAATAACAATACGAATTCTATTTTCAAAACTTACCAATTTCTACATGAATATCCGTAATGACTGTACCTATTTTTGCCGCTGCGCATTTTCGTCAGCGTCCATATCGTTATCCTGCTCACACTAAGCAACTCAATGGACTACGCTCAGCGACACAAATAGCCATTTCATTCTAACTCAAGATTTTCTTAGAAAATTGTCATAATTAAGCATCAATTAGAGTAGCACAAAAATCTAGAATTTTCATTGTGACACGGCATATTTGAAAACTGGAAAGTTTCAAACATTTCGACAAGTCGTTTAACCTTAATTTAATTAATACTATGTGCGTTCAGTAATCACCCTTTTCCTAATAACTTGTAAATTTAGTCAAAATACATTGAGGAACAAAAAAAGTTTTCTTTACAACCGCTTTTGAACCGATTGTTCCTATAGGATCTATATGATGTAGTTGTCCGATCCGGCCATTTCTGCAGCAAAAAGGAGACTGACGGACAGACGGACATGGCTATATCAACCCGTCTCGGCGTCCTGATCAATAGTATATATATACTTTATGGGGCCGGAGATGGCTCCTTCAATGCATTACAAATCTCATAACAAAGTTATAATACCCTCTGCAAGGGTATAAAAATGTATTTTACATTTTTGTAATAAAAATTCAGTTTTGATGCACTGATCTTCTTCAGTTAGAGAAAACGTAGGAGCTAATAAAAATCTCTGGCTAAAAGGTGACAGTAAAAATGGCACAAAAATGTTTATTACATATTGATAGATGTATTTACTTTAATTATGTTCGTATATTGAAATATATATTTGAAAAAAGAAAATTGAAAATTTGAAAACAATTACTTCGGATGCATTTCCCATAGGCACTGCTCTTGAAATTTCATTATATGTATCTCCTTTATTAGCCAGCCCTTATTTAGGCTAAAATTGATCATATCTTGAATAACAGCGTCGTCGTCCATTACACGTACAATCTGTGTAAATCTAAATTAATGAAATCGAAAATTAGTAAAATTAGTAAAATTATTTTGAAATATTCTTCTTTGTGTAGACAAATTAGACAAATTAGACAAATGAGTTTACCTATTAGGCATATTTTGAAGCATATTACGTTCTACTGGCTTTCCCAAATAAGGACATATGGCGAATTTGCCAAAATCGAATTTTGAATAATATTCAAAAAACTGAATTAGTATTTTACGCGTTTGTTCCTCGTCAACGGTTATTTCATTCATTTTGAATTCTGATAATTCAAATTTATGAAATGAAGCGACCCAGGCTATATATAAAAAAACATAATCTTAATAATTGTTTCTTTAATTTAATTTAATGAATGAATAAAGAATGTCTTCCACTTACGTCCAATAGAAGGACTTAGATTCTTCTGCAGGCCATCAACTCCAGGTAGATAATCATGAACTTGCAAGAAGTAGATGACCAACAAGACGATTAAGTGGCTACGAAAAACGTCATAAAGCTGATTATTTCGCATCCAGTTTCGCATGAAGATAACCATATAACGAGCTGCTCATACAGAGAAAGTACATCAATTAAAATATTTTATTTTATATTTTTAAATATAATATTACCTATCGGTTGCAGCTTAAACATGTAACTGACCAACAAATTCTGGCTATAGGTTATGCCGCCAGAGAAACTTATAGTGCACTCCAAGCGGCTTGTTTTGTGAAGAACCTTTACAATGGGGCATTTACCATAACCTTTTCCAAAAACACTCCAGTTTGAATGCGATTCGAAAGCATTTTCAATATGCCTTTGCTGATACCGCCCTTTTGGGTTATTAAGTCGTTGTACTCATTAAAGCTATTGCCTGTCAAACACGAGAGAGTAATGTCCAGGACACAATATAAATCCAAATATTTTCATTTTCGAGTCTTACCTATTTCAACGTAAACATCCAAGTTAGAGCTGTGGTCAGCAATGCCCATAATACGCGAGCCGAATGGATAAATTTGAATGGAAATTAATGGAAACTTCTTAGCCACAATTTCCTTTATCTCAATATGAATATCTTTATCTTTTGCTATTAATGCATCGGCAATGCCAACTTTTTGCAAAAGCTCTGACCAAAATGAAGTGGACTCTGTTAAAAGTTATAAAAGAATTAATTGATAAACTATTATTCTCATTCTATGCCCTCAATGTTAATAAACAATAAGGAATCAAATTAATATTATTTCAGATTTCAGATTTCAGATTTTATCTTACGCAAAGACATTTTCACTTTTCAAGCGCTTATAGTGTAGTGTTTTAAGGGCAACAGGAATTGAAACTCTGAGATCAATAGCTATCGGGGTAAGGCCCAAGTTAACTTTGTGACAGTGTGACCAGAATGAATTGAGCCTAATTTGCTTACAATAAAAATACCAGTTTAGATACCAAAAGTCGATCAACTCAGTTAGATCACTAACCATAGAGCATATAGACAGTTCATTTCATACAACGAAAATGTCACACGCAAAACTGAAGCATAGGAACCCAGCAGAACGATTGCAAATGGCGGCAGTCTCTTACGCTCAGTTGCGCTCTTTAGATTTTTAAAGAGATCAGATGGAGAGTGGCAGCCGCTTATTTACATTTACATGTGTGCGTGAACAATATTCACATACATTATATGTGTGCGTAGGGTTTTTGCTGGGTTTTTGACAATTGCAAGCTAGAATAGATTGTCTATGTGTGTGTACGTGTGTACATAGATGTATGCATATGTATGCAAGCATGCTTTTGCTTGCTCGCGGCTCGCGGCTCGCGTTGACTGAAATATGAAGAAAGAAACAGAAACTGTCGCACCGAGCATTAGATACCCTTTCAGAATTAATTAAACATTTTTAAATTGTAATTTTTTTTGATTATTGATCAATTGTTCATAAGTCGGCTATGATTTAGCTGTATGTGATATATAGTTAAAAAATAAAAAATAAAATACACTGCTTAATGTATAATTTAAGTTTTATTTAGATATATTGAGAAACATAAATCTTATTACAATAATTTTCAAACAAATTAAAGCCTCTTCGTAACAAATCTGTATAGCCAATGGAAGGGTATGAGAACTACTCAGCCGCAGTTCGTTCCAACAGAATGCAACGCACACACAATTATGCGTGGGTAGCGACTGAGTCGTTGTTATACCCTTACATCGATAATGTTATTTGTTAGGAAATCAACACCAAAAAAATATATATGTATATTATTCCAATGGATTAATTTCATTTGTTCAATTAAAAGTGTACGTTTCTCTTTTAATCTGATTGACCAGTTAGCGCCATTTCGAATGTTGCCCTTAAAATATATTTTGAGATTTCCAAAAAATTCCAATCGATTGCATTGCTTAGTCTACTTGCAATATTTTCAATATATTCGTAATAGAAGTGGACAATAATTCAAGGGGTATGCATAATTCTTCAACTGAAGTTTTTTGTTTGCTGTCGCAAGACTGCGATTAATCTATTCTAATTCGCTAACAAACACTCTTATCGCTTATCACCTGAAACAGGGCCTGCTATCAATGGGTAGGCTCTTCGGGTCGGGTCGGGTTGGAGGCACTTATAATAGAACTTATGTAGCAGCAGTTGATAAGCTGCTGTGATGGGAAAACTACCCAAGAGACTGAATAAACTTTTATTTAACTCTCAGTTGTTGTTTGGATGTTGCAGCATACGGCAAGGCAAGCAGGCAAAGCCATGGTTGCTGACAAAGTTATTTTGGCCTACTCTGGTGGCCTGGACACGAGCTGCATACTAAAATGGTTACTGGAGCAGCGGTACGAGGTCATTTGCGTATTGGCCGATGTTGGCCAGCAGGAAGACTTTGAGGCAGCTCGCCAGAAAGCCTTTAAGATAGGAGCCAAAGAGGTCAGTGGAGTTGTGTTAACTTGAAAGAATATGGAATATGAGTCTGGTACTTAAATCCATATTTTGCAGGTGATTGTGGCTGATGCCAAACAGAACTTTGTGGAGCATTACATCTGGCCAGCCATTCAAATGGGTCTTATCTATGAGGAACGCTATCTGCTTGGCACCTCTCTGGCCCGACCCTGTATCAGTGTGGCTTTGATAGAGGCCGCCAGGCGATATGGGGCCAAATATTTGGCCCATGGAGCAACTGGGAAAGGCAACGATCAGGTTCGCTTTGAGCTCTGCGCCTATGCACTACAGACGGATCTAAAGGTGAGATGGGTTTTGGGTTAAGGAAATCGGCTTGATATGTCAAAGCTCTTGTAGGATTAAGGAACTAATTCAACTTTGATTAGATTCATTTTATAGTACATATTCTTAGATTATTGCACCATGGCGCGACGTGGAGTTCTGTCGCCAATTCCAGGGTCGTCAGGATCTTATTGCCTATGCGCAAACCCACGGCATTGAGGTGACTGCGAAACCAGCTACGCCCTGGAGCACAGATGCGAATATGTTGCACATTAGCTATGAGTCGGGTGTGCTGGAGGATCCCAATATTGTGGCGCCCAGCAGCCTATATGAACTGACGCTTGATCCGCTGACACAGGCGCCGCAGAAGCCCAAACGTGTCTGCATCTATTTTGACCATGGTCTGCCCACAGGCGTTGAGGATTTAGCCAGTAGCCGGATATATGGTACACCTGTGGATATGCTGAAGTTCCTCAACGATCTGGGTGGAACTTACGGCATAGGACGTATTGATATTGTAGAGAATAGATATGTGGGACTTAAGTCTCGAGGAGTCTATGAGACACCCGGTGGCACCATATTGTACACAGCTCACCAGGATCTAGAGGTTTTCGCCCTGGATCGCGAAGTGCTGCGAACTAAACAGCTGCTGCGGGATCGCATGTCAGATTATGTGTATAATGGCTTCTGGTTTAGTCCCGAGGCAATCTATGTCAGACGTTGCATCGAGCTCGCTCAGGAGCGTGTCACGGGCCAGGTAACCATAGAGTTATCTCCCGGCTACTGCCGTGCCATTGCTCGCAAGGCATGTGAAAAGGTGGGATCACTCTACAACAAACAGCTGGTCTCAATGGACGAGCATGGTGGATATGTTCCGCAGGATGCTGGTGGCTTTATAGCCATCAATGCGGTACGCATACGCGAACATGTTCGTGCCTTTGGTTCCTATAAACTGCAGGATCAGCAGCAGCAAAAAAAGTAACTGAGTTTAAAACCCATTTAACGCCCTAAATCTTTAATAAAAATATGAATATAAAAATTCAATTTTGTATAAAAATTATTCAATGTGTTTTTGATTGCAGTCGTTTAATCGAGCATTGGCCTTGACTATTGTATTTCTGACCATCCAATTTTGTTCTAAATAAGGCGGAGAGGGAATATATATATTGTCTATATATATATATATATATATATATATATATATATTTCATACTAAAAAACATATTAGATTTATGCAATCAGTTTTTGCTTATAATACCCTTCTAGAGAGAGCAATTGTATTTTTTTATTGAACATGTAATGAGAACTTTTCGATTCCTTAACAAAGGGCTGCTGCATTACGAATAGTAAGTCTTAATATACTCTATATAATTTAGTTCAACCCGGAACAATACTTTCTGTGACTGTAAGCAATAAGTGTATATAAGCGTTCGGCGTGTAGTCAATAGACTTTCATACTTGTTCAATAAATTGTCGGTACCAGAGCAAAAACACTCGAAGACATACAGACAGACAGACAGACAGATTAGATTGTCTTCAACTTCAATACATACAAATTGTAGGTATTCGTGTGTCCTTTGCCGTGGAATTGAATAGAAGCAATAATAAACAACAGAAAATTACCAATGTTAGATTTCCCAATTGCATTAATCTTGCTGCCGTTAGATGGCAAAAGAACAATCTCGGCAGGATTTAGGAGCTCTTTGCACAAAAGCAAAACAAAAGATTTTGCTGTGGGAGTTTTTCGCTTCTATTTGCACCAGCAAATAAATGCAAAAACTAATATTATGATTACAAATAAAGCCAAAAGAAACTCGGGCTCACACCCTGCTCTCCGTATGCTTTTTTCCTTATATAAATAAATATATATATGTAAGTATATATGTATAGTCGTATATACAAATGTTCGTTTTCTCAACAACAATTGTCGGTCAGACATGATGTTAGCCAGATGAATGACATAAGCCGAAAGGAAAACAAGAAAGTTTTGCTAACTTCTGGCGACACAACGAACTTTACATGCCCTTTGAGACGTATCAAGCAAATATTTCGTGCTATGCCAAGACTTAGTTAAGATTCTGAATCGAATACGTTTTATTAACTTAGCATTTTCTATTTATTTTAATGCATTATACACATTATTATAAATTTATTATCGTTTATTATCGCAGTATATTGACTTACAGAGAGCGCTTAGTAGTTAGTATTGGTGGAGTGTTATAGCAGCCAGCTACGATCGTCGCTTAAAAGTTTTAGACGGCCGCTCGCACAGCAGCAACAGTGGTGAAGGTGAAAGCATGGGCTCCCAAATTACAGCGACACTTTAAGTAAGGACAATGGGGAATTAGTTAGTGAACGCGGGTCGACGAAGACGGTCGCGATCGCGGGTGAAAAATAGTGCGGGTGTGCGTTGAGTGACGGTGCGAGTGTTAGTGCGAGCGAGAAAGCAAATGTAGTGAAAAGCAAAAGATAATGAAGAGAGGTGGACGATGGCCCTGTGCGAGGGAGCAGAGAAAAGTTGCGAGAAGCAAAAGATAATGAAGAGAGGTGGACGATTGCCCTGTACGAGCGAGCAGAGAAAAGTTGCGAAAAGCAAAAAGTAATGAAGAGAAGAAATAAGAAGAAATCCGGGAACAAGCAAAGCATTTTCGTTGCGAGTGAGTCATATTACACAATTATTACTATTATTGGCCCCCTATCAGAGATATTCATCTAGATATAACGGTTATTTTGATTTTTCTGATTCTCTGGCTGTTCGCTTGGCGTTTGTCCCCGTTGCATTCCAGCAGTCCATTCCGCGGTAGTCGCTTGCAGAATACCCTGTAATACTGGAAATATATTATATATATAAATTATTACGTGTATATAAGCAACCACAATATTTGCATAACTTTGGTAAAGGGAATTATAAAATTTAATTTTAAAAAATATGTTGATATCTTACGAATTATAAGATGTAGTAATTCTTCTTAATGCTGACCAAACGCAGATGAAAATTATATTTATATAAAATATATGTGTGTAACTGATAGAGAAATCTCTTTTATATTTTGACTATATTTTATCAGAATCCAACCACTTTACGTGATGTTTTAAAAATATGCAAGGGTATTTAAATCTTCGGTGTGCTTGAGTTAATTTTTATTGCTAGTTTTCATACAAGTTGCTTTCGAACTCATTGCTGAAGCTCGTTTAAAGCGAGTGGACGTGTGGATGTTGTTTGTACTCGTATTCAAAGTGTTTCAATGTTTCAATATTGTTAACATGCATATCGTGTGTGTGCATACAAAAGTTTCAGTCAAAAGCCTGACCCCTGACCTCAGTGACCAACTCAAACTCAGTCAGCAGAGCAGAGCGGAGCAGAGCAGAGCAGAGCAGAGCAGAGCAGAGCCCGAGAGTCAGCAATACAAACTGTTTGAACATTCGAGCAGACAACCATCTATCCATCCATCTGACCAACTATCCATCAGTTTCATGACAGCCTTCTCTTTGTTGTTATTGCTGTTGCTGTTGCTGTTGCTGTTGCTGTTGTTGGCTTTGGGTGTTGGCCAACGGTGGGACACGATCAGACATCGTTGACATTTTAACTTTGTGTTAAACGGCAAAACATTGCAGAAAAAACGGAGGAATATAAAAGGGCTTCTGATACAAAAATATAGACGAGGGAGCTGTACGCAAAAGGCAAAAAGCAAAAAGCAAGCGCTGTTCCCGCATAAATGTTGAAAAAGTTAAGCTCTGGGTTTTGCGGGATTATTTTCGAGCTTCAAAGGATGTCGCCATCCTTTTGGCTGGCCGTGCTTCGCCAGTGCAGTTTTCTAGATTTTTTATTTCGCCCTCCTTTTTGCCTTTATACCACTTTTATATGCGCTTAACTTTTATTGAATTTGATAAATTGAGTCAAAGGTTAACTTTATCTAAGTGTAGAGCATAATTACAGGGTGTTGCTTCATAGAATGCAAGTAATTCGAGTCAGTGGCTTTTAGGGTTGGAGTGATGCAAAAAAGATCAGTGAATAATATTGAATAATAGGGGAATTTTTTAGCGTAAATTCCTTTTTTTATAAATAGTTTTAATGATTAATTTATAAAATATTTGACGAAAATAAGAACCCAAGTTAGAAATAGTATTACACCTTTATTAAGCTGTAGTTTCTATATAAATGCCTATAATTTTATTTTCTTTCTTTAATTAAATAAACCAATATTAATTCAAATGGATGGAAAGACGAAAAGTAATATAAATTTATTCGACATCTTAAGACTTTCTTGAGATTCAAATTTCTTGTGGAAATCTTGAGACTTTCTTGATGCTCAAATTTCTTGTGGAAATCTTAATTTAATCAATTTTTTCAGTGCAACATAATTTTAACGCTATTAATAAGCACAAAGGGATCCTTGTGGAAAACAATCAACAATTTCCGGCGTATAGAGTACTCAGTACTCGTACGTGCAGCGTAGGATGATAGAATAGAATTTCTCGTAATTGCAAAAACGCGTTATTTGCAGCTCTGCCATCATCAAGGATGTCAGACTTGGCAACTAGCAACAATTTATGCCCAGCAGGAGCTACTGCAAAAGCGGCAGCTGTACACTTAGAGAAAAGAAATCTATACAAAACCATTCAGAAATGATAAAATTAAATTCCTGAAAACCACAGTAAAAGGCAGTCCTTTTTTATAAAGCAGCTTATAACTAACAATAAATTTACGCATTTTTTTAAGTTTATTTCAAAATGTTCGAAATCGAGTTCACTTTCAGCGCTTTTTTATTTTTGGCAGTGTAGAAAATCGAGGTACAGAAACGCCCAATACTTCAGCAAACATAAATTTATTTATGAGCATGTGGCGTGGCAGGCTGCCCACGCCCTGGTGGCATACACCGCCCCCCACTTACCACCACCCGCAGGGCATTGGGTGGGTGCGAAGTGATGCAGTGGTGCTCCATGGCAGTTGGTCGCCATCGTCTCGCAGCTACTTCCGCCGCGCTTACAAATTGTTTGAGGGCGAATTTTAATTATTCTTCATTGTTTTGATAGCAACGCGTGCTGCTGCTCTCTTGTCGGCAGTCAGGTGGGGCGGGGTAATGGACGAGTGTTGAGACCCGGCGCAGCTGCAACTGGGTTGGAGCTGCTGCATGACTCTTTCAGAGCTTGCAACAACAACAGCAGCAGCAGCAGCAGCAGCAGCAGTAAATGCCGCATTGTGACCCCAGCGCTCGTTTATTTGGATTTAGCTTGGATTCTTGGGTTCTGGTCTCTCCTGTTACCCGCTGACAACTTGCTCTGAGGTGGCACTGAATTGTTGTGGATGCCATTGGTGACCTAGTCACAAAAATAATTATTCTTTTGTCATCTTGAAGCTCATCCTTGGCTCTGTGTTTGTATGGTATTCCAAGGCTTGCCTTATCAGATCTGGTGTTTATTTGATTCTTGGCAAGAATCAAATTAAAGATAAGGTTAAATATATATCTCCTTCATGGAATAATACAAAGCTCTCTATATTAATATAATATAAGTGTTTAATCCTTTATATTATCCGAAAGCTGCATTTAGCTTGGACTTTTGCCTGGAACCTATTTAAAGGAATTCATTGTGCGACTTTTGCTGCAGGCTCTTACCACAGCTAATGGACTCATTTAGCTTGAGGTGTTGTTGAGGTGAAATTTTCTGTTTGGGTCGCTTTTCCAAGCATTTTCTTAATTATATCAAAGGCGCAATTACAGACTCTGAGAGTTTCTGAGTTTCGCGATAGTTTCGTTGACACTTTCTCCAGCTTCTTCTGGTTTCTCTGCTTTTTTGGCGCCACAGCCAAAGCCAATGTTAAAACGGCAGCCCCTTCAAATTGAGCAGTAAGGAAAGGGTGTTTTTTTTTTGGATGGTTGGAGCATGAATGAGTTTTATTATTGAAATTTGTTTGCGTTGACTTTGCAGTTGTTGCTTTTGGCACCGTTGCCTTTGCCATTGCCTTTGCCTTTGCTGTCGCATCCCTTTTTGTAATTAAATGCAGACAAACTGAGAATCAGGTCACTCATACGCCCCGTTTGTCAACCCTTTCCCTTCTCTTTGCCTGCCGTAACAAACTTAACTTTTAAATTAATTTTTATAAATAGCTTTTAAAATTATTACACTTGCCGCCTGGCAAATTTTTGGCTTGGTCGCAGCTGCAACTAACTTTATTTTGGCTGCCAACTGTTCCAATTCCTTGAAGTGATTGGGCCCTTTTGGCCAGTGATTTTAATTAATTTGTCAACTCAAACAGATTCAGGTGAGCAATCCTTATCCAACCGTTTTCCGTTTCCTTTTTGAGCACCTAACGAACTGTTCTATTGCAAAAATGGTTTCGGTTAAAATCCTTTGAAAAAATATATGCAAATATCTGCCAAACTTTTAAACAGTTTGGGGGCAAAGTTTTGTTTTAAATACGTTCAAAGTAGCAAAAAAGTTTTAATTCTTGATAGCAAGTTGCATGGGGATATTCATAGTAGATTTATGCACCTTCATGCATAAATATAGAAATAAGATTAAAGCTGCCTGTCGAACTCTATGCAGTGCTTTTCAAATTTCCGATAAATAAAAAATGTCGAAATATTCGTGCAGTAAATATTCTCTGTGTACGAATGTCGCATGTAACTTTTGTATGTCATTAATTCCATAAATAATTCCATTTTGAGGTTATCAATAACTGAAATTGGCTAAGTGGAAAAATGCTTTTCATTCACTCTAATATTGTTAATAACCTGCATGCCAATACGTTTTAATTCAATTGTATTAAATAATGAAAGCTCATTGATTAATAATAAATATAAACAACATATTCTGATTAATATTATGTGCAAGTAAGCTAATTAAATCTGCGTTTTGGCCAAATTATTGTTACTTAACGAAAATATAGCCTGACTTAGTCGTGTTGATAGCATCAAATGCTAATTTCTGACCATTGTGAATCACTCCCAGAAGCAACTACTAATAAATAAGAGCAGCTGCAACATTTCCAAATAAATAATAAATAAGTGAATAAATTCCAACACAATTTTCCAGCTGGCCATGCAGCCGTCTATGGTCCGTTTCCTGTTGCTGCGGCAACTGTGGAACGTGGCAGATTATGCTGTATTATCACCTGTAATTCCTTATTGGCAATCAAAACTTTGCCGCATGTTGCACGTCCTAAACGAAATGCTGGACCGCTGCAAAGGGCAGAGCTGGGCAAAGTGGGCGTGGCTTCGGCTGCTTTCACAATGTTATCGTATTTTCTACTTTCAATAAAAAGCAAAATCTGCGCATGCAGCCAAACTTTTAATTTTATTGGTAAACTTGCGGAGTTTTTAATACGCGTTCCCTTCAGTCCAGCGGACAGCAATATATATATATATATATACGATATATATATATATATATATACGTCCTGGGCGTATCAATCGGTAGTACATAGCGACTTTGTAAGTAATCGAAAAGTTTGAAGCTGTTTTTCCTGTTGGCAGCTTAGTAACGATAGTTTGGATAGCAGACTGAAACAATTACTATTTAATTCGGAGAAAAGGTCTGCATATATTTACAAGGAAGTATATTTATTTTAAAATTGTTGGATTGATATTATTTTATAAGAAAATTCAACTAGTTTTAACCTCCTTTTATCGTCTTTCCCAGCCAACTGCAGCTCCAAATAATTTTGATTGCACTTTCTTAATAATCTCTCACGTTGTTTTAAGTAGAAAACAATGAAACGCTTGCAGCCAACTCTTTGTGGGGAATATCCACTAATTAAGTACAAAAAATATTAAAAAAATATGAAAAAAATATAAAAATAGAAATAGAAACTTTAACAAATGACTCAACAATGCTGGGCCATTCATGATAGCCACCATGCCGTTGTGAGCAGTTGCAGCTCCTTATGTTTGTGTTCCTTTGTTTTGCAGAATCGGAATTAAAACTAAGCACTTCAGAGCACACAACTCGCATAAATAGAGCAGGGGGCGTGGCTGATGTTGAGGGAGGAAAGTTAAGGGGAGGGGTGAAAGCGGCAAGGTTGTTGCTTGGCCAACCCAGAAATGTACTTCAAAAATCGTAAAATTGAAATTATAATTGCAACTGCAACTGATTCGAAAAAGGTCTTTGTTTTCCACCATTGTTGCCAGGGAAGCATGGAGAATGAAGGAGGTGAATAGAGAATGGGTAGCAGAAGGAAGAAGGAAGAGGAGTTTCATATAGAATAAGTGGCTCTTACTTTCACGTCCGATGGGCAAAAGGCAGCAGCAATCGACGCTCGATGTTTCCCTAGTGCCGTCTAATGTCTGATGCCTGCTGGCTGTTGGCCGTTGGCTGTTGGCTGTGTTGTCTGCCAAAAGATGTTCTAATTACGGTCTTAACTTTCTGAATACTTAAAATGCTTGCCAAATAATAATTACTTAGAAAGCGTTTTCAGCTGTGAAATGAAATACGAGCGCATCTTGCAATTTTCCTTTTTAATTGCTGCTGTCTTTGTTTTTCTAGACCCACAGTCCAGTATAAGTTTTGTAGCTACACTTGCAGAAAAAATAGTAGAGAATCTAGTAAAAGCTGTATGGAGCTTAAAGTTTTCTATACTTTCATAATAACTCATTCGTTGTACTTTAAGATGATCTCAGTTACAATATCTCTTTATTAATTAAAATACTTAATTAAAGGGGTTTCTTATGATCCTAATACCTTTCAAAATTATTCTCTATGAAGTTCCAGTATTTTGTAGTATTCTATATAGCTTATTCCTTTCTGCACTGTTGATAGCAATCATCAAATGAATACATCATACTCCATACCATTTCCTTCAATGCAGATTCGTATTTTAAAGAAGAAATCTAACAAAAAAAAAAAAACACAGATTAAAAGATTAAATTTTTTTGAGTGTACTTTTCGTATGGCATTCCTGGTCACCGTGCACTCTGGTACTCAGTTCATGTTCCGATTAACATCCGATGCGTTGGGATACCGTACATGAACTTTGGCGCGGATACGGATTCGCGGTTCCTGGTTTTCCCCATTTGTGCCCCGTTTTGTGCCCCGTTCTGTGCTCTGTGTCCCGTGTGCGTAAGCCCAAATCCTTGCCAAGTGCATGTGGCATGCCGGATGTTGTGACATTTGGAAAAGCGCACAAAAATTTTAGCATTTTCACAAAGCAACATTGAGAATGTGCGCCGATAGCACTTTGTGTATTCCACATTTTTTGACTGCACTTTGCCCGATTCAGTCAGTATTTTATTTGCCTTTTCTGTGTATTTCGCTCTTTTATTTCATTTTCTATGTGACATTTTTGCAAAATATTCAAAAAGTTTGCCATTTCTTTTATGCCATTGAATTTGACATTCTATATCCATCCGTTTTGCTAAGCTTATGTTCCGATTGCGTCCCCTTTTGTTCTCTCTTCTTATTTATTTATTTACTTTCTCTATTAAATTGAATAAATTCCGAAAATTTTAATTTGCTTCTATTTAAATTGAAGTATTAGATAAATAAATAAAATATAACTTTAAAAATATTTCAAGAATTTAAATTTACCAACCAGCTACAAACTTGTAAATATTTAAAAAATGTAAACAGCCAGTTAAATAGCACAAGTTATACAAAATAAAGTATGTTAATATCCTTTGAGAGGGTATATTAATGCTGTCAGGCAAAAGGGAGACATAAGATATTATATTATTTATCAGGACGACGAAAAGAGTAGGCCATGGCTCAGTCCGTCTTTATGCAAGCTACTCTCCCATATATCTTGGATATTATAGACATTACTACGTTTATAAGTTGACAATATTCCTATATATGATACATATAAGATCTGACTTAACGGCAGGCAAGAAGGGTAATCAAGTATTCGGCATGCGTAGAACAATTTTCCTTACTTGTTTCCTATTTGTTTTGGCCATTTACAAGCATTATCAGAACTCTTAGCAAATGCTGCAAGCACTTGAATTTCGAAATAATTTTTAAGCATGAGATAGCTGTAAATTGCACAAAAGCCAATTGAGAGTGTGTGTTTGGGAAATTGTTTTGTAGCAGGAACAGCAGGATGCGGTGGAGGAGGGGACTAAAATGGGGAGGAGCAGGAAGATTGGAGTATTCCAATAGTCCCGTACTCGTATAAGGGCAGTCAGGATGAGCATAAAACAATACAATATACACAAAACAGACGGACAGGGAGACAGTAAAATATACTTAGATGTTGCCTTTTCACTGGCACAACTTGCCGCTTATTGGGGCAGCAATTGCAGCTGCAGCAGCAGCAGCAGCAGTGACAAGGCAACAGCAAAGGATTTGGATAGCCTGAAACGAGAGTATGTGCTTGCAATTTTGTGTGCGAGTGTGTGAAAGGACACACACTCTCTTCGGGCCTGTGGTTTACGGGGAAAACAGCGGCAGCAGTAGAAGTTGCAGCAAAAGTGTTTGTTGTATGCAACTGATTGCAAAGGATTTTATGGTTGCCGTTGGTGTTGGTGTTGCTGCTGTGCTGCTGCTGCTGCTGCTGCTGGCGACAATGCAAAAATACACAACACAACAAGCGATCGCAGTAGCAAGGCACCCAGGCAGGCAGGCAGGCAAGGACAGCAGCTGATGCAATGCTCTTAAGTGCAGTTGGTTGGCAGGCAAGAAGCGAGTATTGCTTGTTGCCACATAAGGTGTCGTTGCAGTGGCAAAACATGAGCCCATGACAGCAGCAGCAGCAGCAGCATAGCAGCAGCAACAACTGCAGCAGCAGCATTAGAAGTAGCTGCAGCAGTGGCAGTAAAATGCCAACATCAGCATTACATGCGGCAATTGCTGCTGCGGATTTGCAGTTTAATGTCGATGCTAACGAAATGGAATCAGAACAGAATCAGAAACGGAAGCGGAAATACTCCATACTCCATACTCCATACTCCATACTCCATACTCCATTCTCCATATTCCATACTGCATACTCGATACACCATGGGGTGTGGTATGTTCTGTTGTCAATGGAACTGGGCCACAGCACTGATTAGCTTTCCTCAATACCCAGGCGTTTTTTTCAGTTCGTTTGATTGAGAGAGCTCTACACTAGAGGCTCCTATAGGTTCCCATTCCGAGTGGACAGGTAAATAAAAAAGGCAATCGAACACTTAATTCCAGCACTTTAAAATATAAGAAAATCAAATTTAAACTTAAAGTTTTAAATACAGTTAAGTGGTACGTTTTTCTGCCATGATGTTTACATCATTTGCAGAGCATAAAAGCTAAGCAACTTTTTCCATTGGCGGAAAATCAGCAGACTTCACGTTCCTGAAATGAATTCCGATTTGGCCTAAGTTCCCTTCTAACTTCCTTCTCCCTGCCGACTCGTCGTCGTTTTTCTAATGTTGTTTCTTTATCAAACGCATTGATTTGATTTCAAAGCTTGCAAGACACATTTACATTTACATTTGCCCGCACATCGCTTGGCTTGTGTGCTCGTTAACAAAAGATACTCGTACTTACATATGTATGGGTATGCGTATGGGTATGGGTATGGGTATGGGTATGCATGTATCTTTCAGATACTCGAACTGGTATTCGCTGGCATTTGCTGCTGGCTTTGTGCGGGTGGTTAGCTCTCTGCCACGTTTCTTATATTCTCTTTTGCTTGGTTAGATTTAAATGCCGAAATTTCAATGCGGCACACATCACGTTCCCATCATATTTCCCTTTCCCCTCCCCCAATGTTATCGCCTCCCCAAGGACATATGCACAGCAGCATTGTTGCCGTCAGTACTACGAGTGTATCTCAATGTGTAGAGCCACATGTATCTCAGTTGAAGGGGGAAAAACACGTGAAAGTGTAATCACTTGTATTTAATATGCAGATGATGACAATGTGACAATCAAAATGATTCCAGGTCGCTTGATACTTCTTCGTCTATGTACGTTCTTCCTTGGAGGAGGATGAAGTTATGGGAATCTGATTATTATTATCATCGTTAGAAATAATGCCTTCGCAGGCAAATCGGATATTCCTGTGCAGATTTCCTACAGGCATCGAACACATTAGGCTTCTTCTTCAATAGCCCTTTGAATTCTAAAAAGGCTATTTACTTTTATTTTTATGGAACAAATTGTTTGCTTTTGCACATTTTCTATTGTTATTAATTTTAGTGAGGAAACATATATATTTTATGGTAAATTGATGTGCAGCTAATTGGCCTACAACACTGATTAACTGAAGAATTTAATACTTATTTATGACTCCGAATAGAAATCAGCCAAATCAATTTAAAGAAGAAATTTAATTGAATTGAATTAAGAAAGTGTTTTTCTATACTCTGTGGTTATCATTAAGAAATGCTTAATTTAATTAATACTTCGCAGAGAGTTTCTATGCGATATAAATTCATATTTTATATAGTTAGTTTGTCAAGTTTTTCCACAAGGATTATTAAAGTATTTAATTTCTCATATCTGCCGTATGCAAATAAAGTTAGTTCTAGTTTCTGTGTGGCGATTAAGGGAGTTCATTTTTCTTGAGGAATTCCCAACACTTTTTTCTCTATTTATTTATTTATTAATGCACTGTGCAACTTGAGAAAATGATGTACTGTAAAAAGCCAGAAAAATGCCGACCAAAAGTTGGTCATGAAAAATGAACAGTTTGCTTGGGGTTTGTGTTAAGAATATAAATGTGAAAAAAATTGTTTTTTTTTTTGTGCAAAAATACACACACACACACCCACACACACACACTCGAGGCATAAGACCGAAAAAAAATACTGTTGATGAAACTGCTGAAGCACGCGCAGTGGGTGGGCTCCCTCGACTTTTTCTGACTGAAATGCAACAGAAGGCGGCGTGTTAATGCAGAAGCAACACAAAAATGAGCAACAAAAGCAAAAATTCTCAGCACAAAACCAAGTGCCAAACTCGTGACGAACTGTGGTGCCGGCACTGGTCACTGGTCCTCGAACTGAACTCGTGGGGTCGCGTTCATCACGTCAAGACTTGCAGCCTGCCGCACGATGCACAGTGATTTCACATCATATTTTGAAGTGCTGAAAACCATTAAATGAAGTCTCATTTTTATGAAATTTAGGTAATTTATTAATCTTTTTTTCCTCAGCTTCCATTAAAGAAATTATTAAAGTCTCAAAAATTATAACTAAAATTTAAAGAAATTTAAAAAAAAAAAAAGATTTTTGACTACCTTTGAATTAATTACCTATTAATTATATATTATATTAATTTTTAATTTTTTGATTTAATTAATTAATTTTTTACCTCTCAATCTATCTAGATATATACATAAAAAAAGCAATAATTTATTTTTTTGAAAAACAATTTTCTACTAAAGGTTAGTTATCCTTCAAAGCTGATTTTCTTTAAAATTTCTCTTTCATTAATATAAATTTTTTTGTTATTATTCCACGGTGGATTGCTTGCTGGTTGTCGTGTGGCAATGGGCATATTTCTGGTTTTTCTTTGAGCTTTTGCCTTTTGTCGTCTGGACGAGGTTCATGAGTTGTTTTGGCTTTTCTTTTATGCCGTGGCATTGCCCTAATGAGGCGTGCCGTTTACCCACCAATGCCGCAGTTAAAAGGACGGTTAACGCGATTTCTGATTGTCAAAAACATTGTCGCCGTCTGCTTGAAAATGAGTGCCAAGCTGTACAGTGTAATGTACAGAAAATTGCATTTATAGGCTGAGTATTTTCTAGTTTACTTTTGTTACTCATACGCACAGTTGCACACTAACCAAATTACGTGTAAAACGCGATGAACTCTAATAAAATAGTCGACTCAAAGAGCCATATAAAAAATTTGATAAGTCTTCAGAAATGGAATGTTCTTAGACATTTGGCTAGCCACTCTTTCCATGGCTTTCTTCTTTGACTTCTTCTGTTTGCTGGCATCAAAAAGCGAAAGCCGAGAACAAATGTGCTCTCAACTTTTGCTTCTCTGCCAGTTGCCGCTTGTATTTAGATAATTATATATATATATATATATATATATATTATCTCCTGCAATTCTCCTATTTTTGTGCTGCAAGACGATTTCTTTTATATAGTGTTTATGCTACTGAAAGACGATTGCTAAGATGCTAATGTATTTTCCATATTAATATCAAATGCTGCTCGTTTGAGAAAACATATAGCAAATATTTATATTTACAGTTCTCTTGGAATACATTTCGGACAATTTAATTAAAAATATTCATGTTGGCTTCTGTTTTGGATGCGGCCAAGTTTTTAGCTTGTTTTTATGTACGATGCCCACATATGTTGCCGCCTTTAATTGCTTTATAAAGCCACAAAAACAAATGCTGCCTTCAACACAACCCACAGGCACAGAGGCACACTCACAGACAAAGAAATATATCCACTGCTTACCATTGTATTTAGAAGGAGTTAAACATAAAGGCGGTTACATGAAGACAGAAACAATTACACGCACAGAGATTTCCACAGGAAAAAAACAAAAAAGAAACCAACCAAAATAACAAAGACGAGAACAACAGCTCGAAAGGCAATTTTAACTTTTCTGTATACCTCATAGAATAGTACTTTACATTGTAATGTTACAGAGCCTTGAGCGCCTATTCCAGACACTTGTGTCCTTTATATACTGATTCTCCTTTCCGAATAGACTGCACATATGTCGTAATCATTCCTTGCGGTTTTCTCGTTACCAGAAGATTAGCTGCCTCGAAATGTTGCCAAAGTTATTACCAAAAAGAAAATGAATCTTTTTTTATTTCTTTTTAATTTGTAATAATTACAACTACAAAAAATCTGTACGAAATATCTGATCAGTATAAATCCACCTTAATACCCATTCCGCATTCTCTATACACATTTTTGAGAGACCAAAACCAACGACATTAATAGTACAATAAAATTTTTATTAATTAACATGTAACTAACACTTAATTACCATAAATTTTATGGAGTATTAAGATGAAAACTTATCGCACGTCTCGCATCCACAATCCTTTTTTTTTTTGTCTTCATTAATTCATATTTTGAATGCGAGAATTTCAGTAGCTCCTGTTTAGTCTGGGCTGTGTTCTTCTAAGTATTGATATTGATTTATGGTCTAAAAGTTTCCAAATTGTCTAAAATCTTGTAGACTTGTGTTAGCCATTTCATAAAAATTTTGAAAAATACTTTTTAAATCACATCCCCCTAATTCACGCTAGGAAACATTTAACAGCTAATCATTAGCAGCGAACAGAGAGTCAATATTTGCGCAATGAGCGATAACATTTACATCGGATACATCTGGAAATATCTGTCCCAAGAACTCCAAAAGAGCTGGCTGTTGGCTTACAATTTCACAGTATTCCTCATATGAAATAGTGCCATCTTTGTCCAAATCAAATTTATTGAAGATGAACTCACACATATCCTGTACATAAAAATGTTATTTACTTGATCGGAAATACTTATGGTATACCCAAGTCTATACATACCGCTTGCAGTTCCTTGACTTCATCATCATCTTCACCCACAAAGAAGTTATCTATAGCCATGCCGACATTTTCGCGATTCAGCATGCCAGAGGAGGAGGTTGTGTAGACCTTTTAGATAAATATAGGAGATATATTAAGGGAAATTTAAAAAAAAGAGAATTATATATTTACGCGATAGGCAAACTGCATGCGTTCTTCCAAATTCTTGCTAAGAAATACCGAGAATAGCTTGATCCAGGCTTCTGGTCCGATATAGATCACATCGGCAGTTATGTTTAACAATATCCGCTCTATAATGCTCATGTCATAGATACGGAAGAGAACTAAAAACAAGTTATACATCTGCTTCTTTTTCATCATCTTGGCTGTAGGACCATTAATTTGTACGAATTTATAGTAAATAATAAGTAAACACACAACTTCCGTGTGTGTAAAGTCGGTCGTTGAAGTAAATTGCTTAAACATGCCACTGTACAAAGTCAGGAACTTTGTATTGGACATGTCGTCCATTGTCTGGTCAATGCGATTCATCTTGTCGTCTTCTTTTGTTCCTTTAAAAAAGCGCTACAAAATTTTAGATTTTTAGAGTTTACGATGTGTTCTGTGTGGCACAATATCCAAATTTATTATGTCTCTCTACACAAAAGCCTACTTAAAATTATAAATTGGGATTATGGAAAATACAATCAAAGTATGCTTAAAAGCGTAAAATATTCAAAACACTTTCAATATCATTTTTGTGGGTATTACAACTTTCTCTTGCAATATGTAATGCACCGGAGGAGACATCTTCTACCCTGTAAAGTAAATATAACTGATATAGTCATGTCTGTCTGTCGGTCTGTTTCTATTCAAACTTGTTTCTCAGTTCTGGAGTAAATAAATAAATAAATTAATCAATCAAAGGAGTGTCTTAATATCCGTCTTGAAAAAATATGATTGACCTCATAACATATAAACATTTTTTTTTTTCGATTTGCCTAATTTATAATATTAAATCAAACTAAATTTATATTTTCTGTGGCTCTATTTTTAAATATGTGATTATTTTCAACATTTTCAGTTTAGGTAATAAATTTGAATTAAGAGAGCAAAATTATACATTGATTTGAATAAAGAGTAGCAGCATTTGGGTTACTCTCTTAATTTAAATTGAATACAAAATATTTTAAAATTTTCTGGTTTACGTTTTTGAAATTTCCCTGCGAGAACGCTCGACAGAGAAAAGGCAAATTCTATGGCCTTATATCGAGGGACTTTATTAAAATACACATAGTTAATTCATGAGCAAGCTTACGTTCATCCATATATCAATATTTTAGGATTTTTAAAATTCTTTAAGCGCCCAACCCGAAACAATTTGTCATACTTAAGAAATTGTGATTTAAGTCCGTTAAAATACCAAATGCAAAATGTATCAATCAAAACTGTATACGAAGTACAATAAAAAATCCTTGGCTGTAGGATATTCGACTGTGTGTGTGTGTGTGGGGGTGGGGGGAATTTGTGTGTGTGTTGTGGCTTTCTGTGTGTGTTGTGTGAGCTGCTGTAAATCCGCTAACACTCCGTGTTGTCAACTTGCCGACATTAAGGCGCGTGAATCTTTTTTTTATTGTTATGCCACCGTGTCGAGGGGTTGAGCCCGTCTATACGAAATGTGACGGCAGTTTTCAGGGATGGAGGGAGGGAGGGAGGGAGGGTAAAGGGATGGAAAAGCCGCATGTATGACAGCATGTGTGGCATACAATTACAACAGAGAGCTGAGTCCTGAAAGAATGGCAACATTTGTTACCCGAAAACAAAATGGTTGCACGACCATTTCCGCTGATTTCCAGTTGAAGGGGTCGTCCTCTGCTCTTCGCCTTCGCCTTGGCGCCCTGCTTGGATTATTATATTCGCGTTTCTCATGCGCCCATCTTTAAAACATTCTCATACATTGAAATATTTATTTAGAAAGCTAACATGTAGGCACCACCGTGGCTAAGGACTCTGATGTATTTTTTATGTCTTTGCTTCATTTTATTGCTTTTAAATTGCGCTCGTTACATTCTTTGAGGTTCCACCCTGCCCAGAAAATACTTGTAATCCTGACTAAATCCTAGAAGAATGTGTGTGGATTCATCATTTATTTGGCAGTCTCCAAAAAATGTTTATAACGAACGAGTTTATTATATTTTTTTTTGCTTTTTAGAAGACAGTTTTTTTTATAATTTAAAAAAAAATATATATATAGCAGCATTATTATTTTGACCGCAGCTTTAAATATATTCGTTGTGGTTTTCTGAATCGACTCGCTTTTTTTATGTTTTTTAATTGAAATAATTCAAATTATTGCCAATGCTGAATATTGAAACTGAGCCAAATTTAATTTGAGCTATTTACATATTTTTAATACTTGCGCATCAATTTGGGACCAGTGTAATTGAATCCCTGGTATTGACATATATATATATATACTATAACCAATCCATCAGATACCCTCGCCGTGGGCGCTATGTGGGCTTACCTCAGAACCGAGCAACTCTGGCGTACCTTTAATTATTCTGTTTGAGGCCCACACATTGCACTCAATCTAATTAAGCAATTCATACATTCACATAGTTGTAGTGGAGTAGGAGTATGAATATGAGTGTATTTGAATATATTCTATGCGTGTAGCTGAGTTGATTCATTCATTACAGTTATATCCACATAAGGAGATAAACATGGCCACATAGTTTGTGGGAAAGTCGGTTAAGTGGCTCATTAACTGGAATACATTCATTACATTTCATTTGATTAAAACGCATTCACAAACAATGCAACTCATTTCAATAGACATCGCTCGTTATTGTATAGATATATAGTCATTTTATGGCTATATCTGAATAAATAAAAACACGCTACGATGCTCAGATATTAGCTAATTACTTACCCACTCTTTCTATGCAGTTCTTTAAGGTTTTTATTAAAGAAATTCTCAATAAATTTTAACGAAATTGAGTGTTTTTTTAAACTGATTTAAGGCCAAGGTATTGAACACTCTGCTGTTCCAATATTTTATCAGCAAGGTAATACAAAACTCTCCAGCCCTGAAACCTTGCATATTCACTTCTGAATAATTTCACTGCGTGCCATTAAATTAAATCCCGTGTATAATCATCGAGCAGCTCGAACGAGATCCCGACAAGCTCTCCCAACAGTCTCCATCCAAGCTGCCGTGTGTTGCGGCCTTTATGTGGGCATCTATATTATTATGCTCATTATAATCCGCTTGGCTGGGATTCCACAGTCTAAGCTCGAGGCCTGCAATGTGGAGCAGTCTGCAGCCCGTGCATCCAGGGATCTATTACCACGTAATGAGCGTTTGATGAATCTCATTAGAGCAAGCCAGTAATTTTACACACAGATTTAATCAGTTAAAAGAAGTTTGGCCAGGATGAGTATAGTTCCATATACAGGAGTTTTTTTTGGTTTAGAAAATCTATACTTAGCCAAAATATGATTCGATTTGATTAACTCATTAAACTTTATTATGTTTCTCCCGAACTCTATTCGATATTGCTGAACTTATTAATTAATATCGTTTTCCAGCATATCGATAAGCGATAAATCTAAAACTAAAAGAACGGTGAGAAGGGAACAGTTTCGCTTTTGCTCTTCTAATAAATATTTAAATTTAGTGCTCTAAATATTTAAAAGAAACATAAATATTCATAATAATTATATTTTATCATTTTATCATGATTCGTGAGAAAAAAACGGAATATTTATTTTTTTTTTTTCTTTCTTAAATATCGATGTTTGCGGTACTAATTACCACATTTGATCTGTAAATTATCGATAACGACGTTGATGTCGACGTCGACGTCGACGTCGTTAAATTGGCCTGAATACTTGTTCCAACTTGTAGGACAATAAGAGTCATTGCATTTGGGTTTTAGCCGTAGAATTGATTTCATTGCATTGCATACGGTTCATTGATTACTGCACTAAATGCACAATGTTTAATTATCCTCTTGACAATGACAAAAGCCCCTCAAGTTAGAATGGGACGGACCGGACTATCAATGGCCAGTTGAGTTTGAAAAGCAAACAACCAATTTGGCTCAAGATACAGTGCAAACTGTGCGGAAAAGTCAAACTAAACTTTGGGTGAGCTGCAATTTTCGATTAAAATTCCAGTTGGCGATTCAATTAAACACTAATTAAAAGACATTTTTCAGTTGGAGCATTCACAGCTCGCAGTCCTTTGACAAGGCCCTTTTGCCAGTCTTAGTTCCCCCAGCTACCCAGCTACCCAGCTACCCAGTCCACCCACTGGACTCCACAAAGGACTATGACGAGTGGACCCCAAATAGCTGGCAACAGGATAAGGCAAGTCGACAAATGGCGCAGTAGCAGTGGTTATAAATGAAGGCGGTGGCAGGCAGCCAGGCAGTCAGGCAAAGTGTGGGGCAATAAATGTCATAAAGGAAAAAAGGGGGGGGAAAAAAAAAGAAGAAGCCAAATCAAAAGCAAAGTTTTTTACTGCATTTTGTCTTTCAGTTGGCTTTTTCTATGTTCTTTTTTTTAGTTCCTACCTTTTAACTGGCTAAACTCAATGCGAGGGAGTTAATTTTTTGCCCAACTTGGTCGGGCGACGGAATTTGCATTCTTTTGCCATATCTTACTCAAAGTAAAGGTTCTGCCTCGTACCCCTAGGCATCTGCACTGGGATCAGTTGGTAGAGAACGAATTTAAAACAGGACCAACGAGTGAAGAATGTGTAGATTAAGTCCATAAGATAAAAACTTAGTTCTCCTATTGCAACCAGTACAACGTTACTATTAAAACCCACAAGCCCAATGAATAAGGAATGCAATTGAAAGGATACACAGAGTCAGAGAATCCTTAAATGTAATGCTTCACTCAATTATTGATGAGCAAACTTATAGATTGAGTTACTTGGTCTAACGAGTAATTCATTGCTTATTATATCCTATCCATTTTTGATATTAGGTTTCCTTCTCTACGTCAATCACTTGTTCAGTGTTCGAAGCATGTCAAAAGCATTTACTAATTATAAATGTTTTATAAGCAAATTATCCAACCGCATACAGTTTATGGTACATCGATGTAAACAGATCCAAAAGTAAAACTTAAGACTCAGCGTAATTTTCCGGTTCTTTGGATGCGTCAAAGCATCCTTCTGTTCTGTCTTCAGGGTTGTCATGGGCAGCCATCAAGCCAGTCAGCCAGTCAGCCGTCTGGGTATAAAATATCGAATGACATCCTGTCGGTAAACTACATAATTGCAAATCTGTCGTAATTAGGAAAGTTTTCGCGGATGCTTTTCGCAGCTGTTTTCTGTTGCTAGTTTGCGGCTATGCAACTGACGTCATCTTCCGGCCAGTTGAAGCTGCCTCTTAGCCATTAAAATCTCCTTACGATTGGTATTCATTAAGCGGCATTAACAAATTGTTTGCTTACCATTATGGAGTGCCGAAAAGCTTATACAACGGAAAAGTCAACACCCAGCGAAAGTTGCCATAATCCGATTTGCGATTCAAAATTCAAGGAATTAATTTTTAATAAAAAAAAACTAAAACAAAACGGAAAGCGGCACACAAATAATAATGGCCATAAAATGGAACGTGATCCAAGCAAAAAAAAAAAAAAAAAAAACAAGAAAAAAAAAGGAAAACAAAAGCAGCTCCATTCGCATAAATTTCAACTAATTACAATTTCAGTGTCCGGTGCGGCACACACACTGTCGCACACACACACACACACACTCACACACACACACACAATCGATGGGAAAACCATAACAATTACAAGTACAAATACAAATGCGGTGAACAAAAAAACAAAAACAAGGAACAAAAAACAAAAAAAAAAAAAAAAAGAAGAAAAAAGGAAAAGCGAGCCACATACAAAGGCAGAAAACAGATGACGGTTATGGCCAGTGCGCTTAATGGCTGGACGTGAATACTGGAGATGATACACAGCGAAAAAAATATTCAATTAAAGGAGTTCTTATAAATTTATCAAATGATACCTTAAGGATTTCACTTTGCTCTAAATTTGTATTATCTAACATAGAAACACTCGGTACAAACTCTACCATATTTCTCACCTCTAGTCCTTATAGTCTCCGAGATCAAGAAAAGACCAACGCACATGGAACGTTTAGTTGGGTTAAAGCACCTGAAGTTGGAACTCCCTTTGCACAAATTTACTCCAGGGTGTCAAATAACTATCTGAAGCTTCTTTCCTTTCGCAATGCAGCTCCAAACTTTCCGAGCGACCAGTAAAAGAGTAAATTTGATGGAACATTGCAGATTATTTTGGAATACTGAGTTAATCCTTGAAAGAAAGAGTAAGCTAAACACCAGGGAGCAGAAGTCCATTAGAATTGTTGTAGCTTTTATCTTTGTTGCAGCTGTTGGTATCTGGGAATTATGAGAGACTAAGTTTTTCCCTCATTGGCCTCCTTGTTTAAGCTGGCTTTGCCTGATAAAAAATATTCTGTTAATTGTAGAATTTCGCTTTTTTTCAGTGTACTTGCGGATGGGATGGGGTGTGCGGTATGCGGGGTGCGGGGTGCGTCGGGAACCCAGAATGGCCATTTTGTGGTCATGGCCGGGGCCAAACACCAATTGCGAGGGTGCATTGGTGCGTTTGTTCCCATCGCATCGCATCGCATCGCATCGCTTCGTAGCGGATCGCATTGAATCGCTTGGAGTGGCGTCTTTGTATTTGTATTTGTGTTTGTACTTTTGGCTTTGTGCTGTTAAACCCATCGGGTGCAGGCAGCCGGCGCGACCACAGTGAAAACTCATTAATTTATTCTTCTCTTCGTTTGTTGAACTTAAAATAACAGCGTTAATCCGCTTAGCGTCGCCATTGACTAAAACAACGACAACAACTACAGCAACAATAATAAAGGGAGCCTTTAGTTGTCGCCAGGCTTCACCCGCTGACAGTGCTAACAATTTAGCCATATTATGGATAGATTTCTGCTCTGCAGTGGGTTTTGGCTGGAAAATGTACCAAACAACCATCTATCTATCAATTTCTCTATATATAATGGATCAATATATCTTTTTTATATATAATGTTTTATATTATTAATATCATTTTATTAAATCTTTCAAAGAAAAATAGTTCTCTACCTTTTTCGCACAAATTTTGAAAACATTTTAAGAATTTGAAACTGTTAGTGCTATTTTTATGTGTAGTTTTTAGTGCTTGGTCGCTTCAAATCAATATTCAAAAGTACTTAAATTAAATTTTAAAATAAAATAATAAGAATTTATTGAATTTCATTTTTATTTAATAAATTTTGTGGTTTAATAAAAATTGATTTAAATTAGATTTAAAATTGAAACTGAAGGAAATTTAAATATTGTCTCAAATTGTAATCACCTCTGGAAGAGTTCAAATCAGAGTCTAGAAAATATATATGTATATTATGTTTATACTCCAAATTGAAAGTAAAAATTAAAAGGATTAAAAATGAATTAGTTTTTAATTGCATTTGCCATTTTTTGGCTGATTATTTCAGTAATCAAAAATTGTCAGCACTATTCGACAAAATTCAGTCGTTCACTGGTTGCTCGGGGAGTTTGGAGCTTCACTGCGGTTTTCTATCCAACTGAATCCGAATCCGGATCCGAATGCTGACAATGACTATGACGACGCCCAGCAAACAAAATGAATTAAGGAAACCGCAATGACATAGTTACAGTTACAGCTACAGTTACAGTGGAGCAACACAGAACACATCCAGACATTATTCCACAATTCCAAAATTTCAGACATACCCCACATTCACACACATACTCTTACATACACATACACACATATCTATGTATCCGTTTATACCCGCTGTTCTCGCTCGGTTGAACGACTTGCACTTGGCCATAAAGTTTTGAATACAAAAGGCAGAAGACGGGGCTAAAACGCCCTGGGTGTCTCTTGGCCAAATTTGGGATTTAGAGCATAAAACATATAAATATATTTGTATATATGAATAATGTGTGTCCTTTAAGTGAAAAGTTTGTAGCTTGGCCTGAACTTGTGGCTGATGATGGGTCTCGACATTTGCCCATGAAGTCAAGTGTTAGCCATTCCACAAAGTTTCGAAGTCAGAAGGTTTTTTTTGTTTAATTGCAGGCAGTTATTTTATAATGGAGATTCGAAAAATACTTGAGATAAAGCTTTCCAATTGGCTTAGAAGTTTTTCTAAAGTTAATTCTCAGCTGTACCGAAATTTTAATCGGTTTCCGTTTCATTCCTGCGCGCATCTCTTCAACTAGAAAATTATATTAGAATTCGACTAATATTCCACTAAAACATTCACAACCCAAAAATAGGTTGTATAAGAAAACATAAAATAAGTTTTTAGTTAAATTCAAATAAAAAATAAACTTGCACGATATAATTGCTCGTTTCGATATATCGATAACTTTCGTTTAAGCAGGCTGGCAGATCTGCTAACACAGTGAATATTGTAATTTTGCGACTTCCTGCAGCAATTCCACGCAACAATAATAATAATACTTATATTTATATATCATTAATACATAATAAAGAACAATGTTGAGTAAGTAAATACATATATTAAATTAGAGGATAATATAACAGATTCTCAACGAATAGAAAAAGCTTCTGGCAACGGGCCTCCATCAAATAATCAGATATTCACCACTTTGCGTCTTTGCCTGAGATACTGTGAGGACAATGCCAACGTATTCACTCGATTAATGAAAGCACTGGAGACGGTTAATTTTATATCGATCTTAGCAATAATGCCGCAGCCTGAGCTAAGGCGATTGCTGCCAATGCTTGGAAACCGTTTGGGACGGATTCAGCTGGAAATGGCCGAGGTTCAGCAATTATTTAATCTATGTAAAAGAGTGGACGTGGATGAGCTGCCCCAAATCAAAAGCTGCGTTATATTGTCATCCAAGTGGAAGCCAAGCTCGGAGCAACTGAAGCTTTTGGGTCAACTGCTGCCGGGCCTAAAGCAACTGATTGTGCACGGCACTTCGCTGGATATAAAGAATATTTGGAAGTGCCCGCAATTGCGGGAAGTGCAACTGCCCCTAATGTTGCAGTCACCGCGTGCCCTGTGCAACCTGAGCAACTTGAGGCAGCTCACTCTTTCGCGTCTGCAGCTTTGGCCGGGTCTGGACTGGATGCCCGTTGTCAAGGAAATCATTTGGATAAAACGCTACGAATTGCAGCGCATAAATTTTGATGGCAGTTGGCTAGCAGCACCACTGGATCTATCATTGCTACAGTTGCAATGTTGCTGGGCGCTGCGAGAGCTAGTCCTGAGCAACTGCAAGTTGGCCGATCACGGTGCAGGAGCTTTGCTGCCCCTTGGATGTCGACGTTTCACTTTAAGACATTGCACCCTAAACAGGCTGCTTGGCTATTTGAAGGAAAGTGCACGACTGCAGCTGCTCGAGATCTTAGACTGTCAACTGCTTGCCAATTCCGGTCAATTGTTGCTTTATCTACTGAAGCAGCGGCAGTGCCTGCCAGCTACAGATCCTCTCAAGCTGCGTTTTAGTCTATCGACGCCATTGCGTCAAGAGCTGACTAGTTGGCCTCAAAAGTGTCGCCAGTACAGAGCAGAATGGCTAGATGTGCGGGAGGTGCATGAGACCGAAAAGTCCTGGCAACAGCCGTTGGGCACGGTTACCATGATATTCGGAAATTCAATTAAATTTACCCCGGATCTGAAGAAGTTGAATGAATTACCAGATCCCACGCCCGCTGATCTGGTGAAGGATATGGAATAAATAAGTCGTTGAATAACTCATCAAAATTGAAAATTCATTTAAATTTTTGTTAATCTTTGTTCGAAATTTCTTGACTTCCAATATTTAATATAATACCTTTGGTTTTTTAAGTATTGCTTGAAATTTGTTAGAGGAAAAATCAGCTAGAAAAAGGATAACGAATAAATTTACAGAGGCAAACTTTTCATTTCACATTTTATTTAAATTGTGAAATTCGCAATCAATTTATAATGACATACAAATACGATGGCCGTGATTGGTAAAGACCCAACAACTGACTGACAACTCTGTAAACGTAATTTCGTTTGTTTAGTTGTTTAGTGGCCCAGACCCAAGCGTGAAATGCCACACCCCTTAGGGCCAAATAAGACAATCGAAATTCGATAATATTCAACAAAAAAGGAGCAGCAAGCCCAGGATTGGGTCAGCATCGATGCCTGTCGCCAAAAACAAAAAAGGAGCGGAAGCCCGTCCAAATCAAGTGCACATAGCCAGGGCCCATAAAAGCTTCAGCTTTGAAATCCGATGACAGACTAGAAAAATACGGTTACAGCAAAAAAAAAAAAGAAAAAAAAAAAGAAAGCAGAGAATATTGCCAAAAAAAAAAGAAAGAAAATAAAAACAATGAAAATGCCCCGAATGCATGCTAAATAGAGGATTTAGGTAAATGGATTTCTAGGCATTTTCGCATTTCGTATTTCGCATTTGGCTTGGAAATTGAATATAAAGTGCGTATGTGTGTGTGGGTCCTTTTTGTCTTTTGTGATGAGCATGTGTGTGTGTGTGTGTATGTGTGGGGGGGTGTGTGTGTCCCTTATTGGTGTTTGTGTGTGTTGGTTAGAGCGACCAACGTTAATAGCCCAAGTTTAGGCAAAGATTTCATTTTATTATGTGGAAATTTATTAAAGCCTTTGGGCCAAGAGCGAGGGATTTTAATCGTTTTGCGTTTTTGCTTTCAACATTTATGCCCAGAAAGACAGACCGAAAGGAAAAGTCCTTTTCGTTGTTGTTGCTGCTGCTGCTGCGTTGGCATCATTTCCTTGCGTCCTTGAGCGCTGGAAATGGAATAATTGGATATTCTTGTTACTTATTTGTGCTACTGCTGCTGCTGCTTCTGTTCCTACTTTCTTGAAAAGAACTCTGACAGCTCTGGCTGCGGGTCCAGCTGCTGACGATGGCGTTGATGTTGTTAGCTTTTCAAAATGCTTTAAGTAAGTTTAATGGCTTCCTAAGTTGCTCTGCAAAAGGTCTACGAATTCAATCTAGAAAACTTAAAGTCAGTCATATTATTTTAACAAGAATGCACTTTCCCGTCAGTAGACAATCAACTTATTGAACATTTCTTAAGTCACCATTAAAAAGCTTAAAAATAACACCTAAATATTTTTAGTTTCTCTTAATTGGCTAAGCATTTCAAAGTCTTTTTGTTTAAGGCAATGCAATTAAAAATATTATAGCAAATACTTGTAGATAATTTGAGCTAAGAAGCTTAGGTCAAGCTGCAATCAGCTCAAGCTTAGATAATTACTATCAAAGTTGAATAATTCCGATGGTGAGTAATTCAGTTTACTAAATCGCAAAATAAAATAGTTTGAAAGTTGTTGATTGTTGTGTGTTTGTAGACAGTTTCCTTCTTTTTTTTACCAACAACCCCTCCCCACCGTTGGGAGCTGACTCATGATGGCTTCCGATTTCTGGCCAGTTCCTTGCAGGCGGATATGGGGAGAGATGGCAATGGTTGACATAGTTGAGTACAACAACCATTTTTAGATATTTTTCTTTTACTCACTTTACTTTTACTTCCTTGTTTAGCTGTTTTAGCTTCCGTTTTTGCTACTGGCGTTTCCTAGTTTCTGGTTCCTCGTTTCGTTTCTCCATTTCTCATTGCCTTTTTTTTTTTAGATGCTCTTGTGCAGTTTACTCGATGGCGCTTTTGGGTGTCTCCTGGGCAGTTCCATGGCCACGCCCCCTGTTGCAGGGGCAACAATGTCGGTGACAGTTACCATTGGGAATTAGCGCGGTCTGTAATAAGGATCGTCATCGCCCCCATAATCATTGGCCTGTGTAAACCTGCACTTAGCGTGGTCATTTCGGCTGCAGTAGCTGCACTGCAAAAAACCAAATGTTTCTCCTTAAATTCAGTGAGAATTCTCTTAGAATGGCAGAGCTCAAATAAAAGTCAAAAGGAGCAAAGAGCTATAAAGAAAATTGGTCTTGGAGCAAAACAAAATTAATTCACTTTAATAGGAGAAAAAATCAAGGATAATTTTTGTATATCAAGGCAAATACTTGTTGTCTAACATAAAA
The DNA here is from genome assembly GCA_018150835.1 of Drosophila repletoides. Taxonomy (NCBI): domain Eukaryota; kingdom Metazoa; phylum Arthropoda; class Insecta; order Diptera; family Drosophilidae; genus Drosophila; species Drosophila repletoides. The sequence goes on from JAECWQ010000202.1 coordinate 5,123,085, forward strand.
CGACCTGAGACATATTTTTCAGGTACTGATTTGCAGTGATTTTCGACTTTTCGGGGCTCCATCAACTTCAGCATCAATTTCAAGTAGCCTTTTCTACTTTTATTTTGCTGAGTGTGGGTTCAAAGGAGTCTAGACCCGGCCTGCATGGCATGTCCTGCAGTATTCTGCCGGCCGAAGCGCCACATAGCGCTGACGTATTCTGCCACTAACAGGGAACACTTGGGCGAAAATGGCTGCGCGCTTTGTGCGGCTTCCACCTCGTCAGCTACTCGTAATACCCAAATGGATGTTTAGTGTAAGTCGCCGTCATTGTCTCTCCATCGTTCCATTGTTTTGCTGGGTCCGAGCTCAGTTGTGTTCTGTATTGTCATTTCCTTGTATCCTTTTTCCTTTAGTCGGCTTTTGTGGGGCCCGGATCCGGCTTCGGTTCCTGGCCCTGGCCCTGGCGCTGGCCCTGGATTTGAGTCGGGCAACGCAATTACGTAGCTTGTTATTGTTGACGGAGTTGAAGCTGTAGCCAGTTGGAGCTGGAGTTGGAGTTGGAGTCGGAGTTGTTGCTTATTTCTGCTTAAAACTTAATGACACTTTTAGTTAATTATCGCGGTGGATTTGCAAAATTAAGCGATTTGGGTATGCTCGTAATTACGAGGGATTATGTGGCTGCCTTTTTGTCCGTCCCCTCTTTCTTTCCTTTGGGCCATCTCTTTTGCATTGACCGCAAACAACGCGATACCCAACCGATTGGCTGGTTGCGGTTAACAAATCAGATTTTAGAATTAAACAAAATGCTTGAGGCAAAAAAAAAAAAGAACGGGTTTAATCTGTTTTAAAACGTTTGGTAACACTTTGAAGGGCTCTTAATGAAAAATCTCTGCTCTTTTTACGTGTTTAGGAGTCTGTCAATCTGGCATATTAATTAAGAAAAAAGGGTTTTCCGTTCAAGTACCATTTTTTACAAAGGAAATATATATTATATTAAAGTACTTGAATCATTTTAAAGCTAACTGTTCCACTTGAGAAGGGCTCAATGACTCAAAAGTCTGTGGAATAGCTTCCCTGAATTAGATTAGATTAGAATTTCGAATATCTTAGCCAAGGATAGAGGCGTTTATAATTTGTATGTTTGAACAAGAAGAGGAAAGGGTATAAAAATGTTATGTAAATTAATTAAATCTACATTCACAGAAAACTAATCAGATAATTAGATGGCTGCAGCTGTCGATGCATGCGTTTTTCTATCAGTACGTATATAATTCACACTCTTTTAGCCAGCTATTTAAAGAGAGATATATTTTATGGAGTTGAAATCAGTTGCACCAAGAGCTGCTATATTTAACTTCAATTAATTTTTTAGTTTTCAGAAAATTGCGTACATTTCGCGTGTGAGAAAAACATTTTTCCTATTAATATTAATGCATAGTTTACGCTCAGTTGCCTTTAATATTTTACCTTTAGCTTCCGGTGAAAAAGGGTTTGGGACTAACGTGAGCAAATAATTTGTGCGTTGAGCTAAGCGCAAAAACTCAAACGCAACCACACAAAAAGTTTTTAGACAACAGTTTTCAAAGTTTTACAAGTGGTGCAGAAAAACATGGACCGCTGGAGGGAGTGGAAAGCGGGGTGGAAAAGGAAAGGAAACCAACGGCAGACAACGTCGATGGAGCTGAGATGTGGCTGCTGCAGCAGCGCCAACTTGTATTTGCCCACTTAGACAAGGAACGAGTTAAAATTTATAGGTATTTCGCCTAAAATCTCGCAAAGTATAAACCACTTAGGAAAGGCGACAGAGACTGGGACGAGGGGGCTCGATGGGAACTGAGAAGGCAGAGGCTCTGTGGCAGGAACAGCGGCGCAAACACTTTTGAGTTTTGTCTTAAAGCTCTTTTTTTTTGGCTGCTGTTGCACTTTGAACGCATAAATCAGCCATGAGTAGCAGCAAGTGCCAAACCCCCTTACAACTACCTGAAACTGCACGTGTGTGTGTGTCTGTCTGTGTGTGTGTGTGTTTGTGTGTGTGTATGTTTGTTTCGTGTTAAAATCAGCAGCAGGTAAACTGCGGGTAACAGGGCTAAGAACAACAACACAGCAATGAAAATGGCCAGATTACTTGCTGCAACATTGCAAGTGTTCTGAACCCAGAAACCGCTCCCCGCTCCCCGCACCCCATCACTCCATAAGCATTGCATTGCCTGCCTTCGTGTGTGCATATAAAGTTTTATTCCCAGCAAAGTTTGTGTATATTTTATTATATTTTTCACACAGCATTGGCTTTTTAAAATACACAAATATCGGCTGGCAGCGAATTTCAAATACCCTTTTTAAAGTATTTAATACAAACTTGTTTTTATTAAATATTTGTAAAAGTTTTAGAAAAAACTTCACTCAACCATTATTATTTTACTTTCTTTTATTTTTGAAGTTCAGCTAATTTTAGAAATACACTTGGTTTCTAAAATAAAATAATAAAACTATTTAGCTAAATTTATTATTGAAAATCTTGAGATTGGCTTCATATTCTTCTTTAATTCATAAATACAAATTTAAAAAATATATTTAATATTTCAATGAATTCTGTAGACTATCTATCTATCTATCCTTTACGTAGAATACAGGGTATTCGTGGTAGAGACAACACTCGAGTACAATTCAGGCTCAACTTCATTCAGCTTGAAAGCTCTTCACTTTTGGTTGTTCGGAAAGGTTCGGAAAAAAGATTTCATTTCATTTAATTTCCGTGGCCATCCACATGAAGTGGTCTGGCTCGCATTTCGAGTGTGAACAGAAGAGATGCACACTGAAAGGGAGAAGTTGGCTTGGAACATGCCGGCCTATTAGCAAGTGGCTTTAACAATGCTCAAAATTTGCATATAAAAAACTGTTTTTATATTTGCTGCATCTGTCATTTCTTTATTAGGATATAACACTTCTAGATTCCGTAGCATTTAAGCTTAAAATATCTGATAGATTGCTGCTTTATCAATTTGTTTTCGAACCTAATACGCCAGGGGGAATAATACATTAGAGAAAGGTATCTTCATTATGTGTTCAAGTCAGGTGTTAAGTTCTTATCATAAATTAGCATTTTAATTAATTCGATTGCAAACATTTCCCAGGATTCCATGGGGATCATATCATGTTGCAAGCTCTGCACGTGAGCAAACCGGAAATTAGGTTGGGCTTGCAACTTTTTGACTTTGGCATAATTTTCAGATTTTGTTGCTTTGTGTCTGAGGATAATTTACACTGACCTACAAAGCTGCTGCGACAGATTCCTTTGAGCTTTTAGCTTCTCTTTGCCCAATGGACATCCGGTGATGTTTTAATAATTTAATTTTTATATGCTTACATTTCGCAGCTCGGCACTGGGCCAACACACTGGGCTGCTGCTTAGGACGTGGTTTTGGCTCGGCATCAGCCTCAGCCTCAGCCTCAACCTTTGCGCTTGCATGCACTGAAAGAAAAAACTTATACTAAAATAATGTATTTATTCATAATTTCTATCAGGTCTCATCTGTATCAGATGTTGTCATATAAATATTTCACTTAGAGGATTCCTTAAATGTGAAGTAAATATTTTGAATAACAATTTCTGAACTTTATTCTCAGTTTTCTATGAATTTAACAATTTTTTTTTGAGTGTGCTGTTTGGTCAAAACGCACGCTACTGGGCCAGAGAGTCGCCAACGTTTTCTGTTTTTTTTTTTTTTATTTTTGCGTGGGGGCAACTGGCAGGCGTTGGTGTCAGCATTGAGATTCAGCGAAGCAGAAACTTGGCAAGGCAGCCCCGGATGCTCGGGTGGCTCACCCAGGCTCAGTTGGTTCAGTGGCTCTCGGTGGCTCTTGGTGGCTCAGACAGGAGATGTCTTCAAGTTTAAGTTGGCGGAAATTGTCTGTTGTAGCGATATCCTGCTGCGTTTTATATTTGCGTTATGAACTGTGTGTGTGCGGCTGTGCGCTGCACCCCTCACCCCTTGAATGGACGTAGATGGATTAATGGCAGCAACGTCTGCGGCACACTTTTACTCCAGGGAGAGGAGAGAGGCAGGAGGCAGAGAAAGGGGCAGCGAGCAGAGACCAACCACATCACTGGCAACTGTCTTAATTCACCTTTGCCACCACCGCCAACATCAAAGTCATTTTTTTTTTTTTTTGTGTGTGTCTCTCTGTCCAGCTTTGTTTTCATCTTTTGCGTTCTTTACAAAACTTTTAATTAATTTTCATATTTTATGCTGGAGTTCACCTGGCCAAGCTGCTTTCAGTGTAAATAATGCTCTCTGGCCCGGCCAGTAACAGCAGCAGCAGCAGCAGCAGCATCAGTATTCCATCCCGCCAGAATTGCCAGTAGCCAAGCTAGAAAAACTGTATCACAGTGTGGGGGTTATGTATGGTTCATTCTCTTGCATAGTCTCTGTATTAAATTAATTATTTACATATCCTTTTAATAGTTAAAAAATATGTAGAAATATGTGAAAATATTCCCATATTAAGCTGCTTGTTCAGACTTTCTTTTAATCGAAAGAAAATAATTTATATACTCATTGAAAGCTGTGTAAATTGTGATAAAAGCTAGAAAGAGTTTACAGATCTAGCTGCAAGATTCCATCTAAAAGTAAGGAGAATAATATTATTTTTCTTTATATTTATTAAATTAATTTACAATGATTTATTCGCTATATTTGGAGCAGTGAAATAAAAGCTTTCAGTGGGTAAAACTAATTGTCAATTGGGAGAATTTTTTAAAATGTTTGGGTTTCGCAGGTAGCTTAAAATCAGCTAGCCATATGTAAAGGGCTTATAAATGCTGTAAACGGTTAAAATATTTTATCGATAGCCTCCTTTTGTAATAGATTTGCGAGTGCTTTAAAGGCCTTTGACATATGCATCTGTTTAACCTAGAAGCTGGCAGAATTTACATATAGTTTGCAAATGCAACTGGTGCACTAATGAATATTTATATTGTAGCTCTGGCATACGTCTCCCTATCCCTCACTCCCCCTCTGCCTGCTCTGCCCGACTCTGTTGGCCTGGTCAAAGAAAACTCATTTTAATTTATTCGTTCGCACGACTTTCATTCATTTCACTTTCGACATGGAATTTCTAAGCGATGAAAACTTTTGCCAAAGCGTAGAGCCCCTCCCTAACCCTTTCTAAAGAACTCAACATGGAATACTTCCTATGCGACATCCCGAAATATATACACAATACAACAATCAAGTGACAAGAGGAAACAGAGTAGAAAACAACACAAATTTACTGCAGAAATCATTTTAAGCATAGAAAAAGCAGACAGAAGCTGCGGAAGCACTACAAGAGCTTTGTGAAGATTTTCCAAAACATTTTCCTATCTTCCATCTTATTTTTTTTTCTTGTTTTTTGTTTTTTCTGCATAAGTATTTGAATTTTATTTTTTGCTTTTCATGCTGAACACTTGAAGTGCTTTTCTGGTTATCATGAACTTCACTTGGTTTATTTGATTGTTGTCCAAAATTGCATATGGAATTCGAAATGGAAATTGCAGTGAAAATGGCAGAAAATCTATCGCTTTTTTGAAGCACCTTTCAATGCACAAATCAAATCATTTAATTTAAGAATTATTTTTTGTTTATTCATGCTGCAGAATTTGATGAGCTCAGAACAACAATTCAATTAAATTTCGTTTAAAATTTTCAACTGATTTGACGCCTCTTCAAAACATTTTTAATTGAAATGAAGAAATTGACTTTTAAAGTGTGTTTACATTTTGATGCATCAACACTCCTCGTATCGGTGAGTCAGTTGATTTGGGAAATTTAAATTGAAATGTTCTATCAAATTTCATAGACAGCGGCAGAAGCAGCATGCAATTATATTGGATTTACACCAATACAATGAATGGTGAATTTCTATTACAAATTCTACTTGTTATACCCTAGCGGAGGGTGTTCTCACTTTGTCACGAAGTGTGGAATGCTTTGAAGGAGGTCCTATTTTCTCCCTCAGAATATAAATATATTTTATTGACTAGGAGGAGGAGACTATGAGGAATATAGCTACTGTCTGTCAGTCTGTTTAGGATCTGATAGCTATATTCTAAAACTGGAATAATCAGTCCGAAAGTTGTTGGTTTAATAAGAAGAAACAGTCTAAATCTTACTACCAATTCATACGGCCGGAAGGGCATGTCATCTTCGGCGTGCGAAGATAGCCTTGCCCTATTTATTATTATTGTTGTTACACGAGTTGAGTACTCAATATGAGTATTGATATTTGATTTTACTCTTATTTTTAACGAGTACTCGTTATGCGTGTCAATTTGTTGTTTTGAAATTATCAATACGAATTTTAATTGAAATTTAATCCCTGACAAAGAAACGTGCTGCTGATATTTGTCCCCTGTTATTTTAATTGAATACAAATATAATAATAATAATAATAATAATTTCTAATGTTGCCTGAGAAATTCTATTTGTGCCTTAAGTGAAATTAATTGAGTGAATTTAATTGAAAAGCCGTTTTTGTATACCCAACAAATAGACAAATTGTATACTCTCTCTTCTACACTTGTTAAATGAGGGGTAAAGGGGTGAAAAAAGCATGAAAAGTGGGTCAGGATATTTTCTTTGCCTTCTTTTCCTATTCTGATTTTGGCTACATATAAAGCTCGAAAATATTTGGTAAGAAAAATGTTGGCCAATTGAATCGAAAGTTATTTCTTTTCTAACTAGAAACTAGCTGTAATTGCAAAGGGAGCCTTAAGAAAAATACCTAATCTGATAGCGAGGAAATAAAGAAATTAATTGAATTGTTTTTCCTGGCTAAGCCTTTCCATTTGGTTGGATATTCAACATGACCTTTGGCAAATAAATATGCTTGACTAACCCACTTTATCTGAAAGTTGTTGTGATTTCTGGCGCGGTTATTGTTAAGTTCTGAATAAATAAATGTAAATTCTTCAAGATTATAAATTGTGCTCAGTTGTAAACAGTTTTCAGTAGCAGGGAACTGGTGGCTTGGTGGCTTGGTAGCTTGGTAGCCTGCCTGATGTGGCACAGTTGCATAAAATTGCATACGGAACAGTGTTCACCACAATTTCTGAGGCCAGCGTCGATGTCGATGCCGAGCAAGCGGTTTACTAGGTTTTCCTCAGTATTTTCCTACATTTTCCCTTCAGTTTTGCTACTGCTACTGCTCGATGCGGCGGCGGCGTATGCATGCATCCTTCGAGGACATTTCGGTTGCGGGGCACGTTTTAAAGGCTTGATTTATGCGCACTAACTTGGATTTTACAGCGCGCGCTCGGCACTCGTTTCATCTCGTCTCCTTTTGCTTCTCCTCGACTGCCAGCTTTCTCTCAGTTTTTCAGCTGGGCTCCGGCAACAGCTCCGGCTCCGGCTCCCTGTCAGTATTGCAGGGAAAGGATTATTTAGAGTCAGCAGCGGCTTGCAAGCGTCTCAGCGATAAGAACGCAGGACTAACGACAATGGACGCGATGCGTCGGAGGCCCGCGACCGCTGATGACGACGAAAAGCGCTCCGATCAACGAAGCTGCTGCAGCAAACGAATCTCATGCAACTAAAGGGCGGGGTTATTGTGGACCCAATGGTGATGGAGTGGAGCAAACTATTGTACTTTTCTTCGTGACACGATTCTCTCAGCAAGAGAGGAAACACAATCAACAAGATTAAAGTTTTAAGTAGAAAGTAATAAGTAATAATGGTTTAGTTTTTAAATATTCGAAAATTGTGGAAAAAACACGAAACACGCCCATCTCTAGCTAGCAACGAACTAAACCCGGCCACAGTGTGTGCCACAAGAGCAGAACGGAAGCTGTGTGTCAGCTGTGCTGCTTCCACCAAAATATCAGGCACTTTAGCCACAGATAAAGCTGTCGTCCTTTTGTTGTATGTGTGAATTTCCCTCTGTGTGAGGGTGTGTGTGTGTGGCGGGGCGACATCATAAAGTGCGCCTCGACGGACCCGAAATGCAACGCGATTTGGAAGTCGTGCATCGTTTCTCTATATATATTTTCTTTATTTAATATGAAACCACATTTCTGCTTACTGGGAATCCGGTTCCGATTGTGACCAAGAATGTGACCATGAATGGAATGGAACTGACTTGGACTGAATCCTTTCCAAGTTTATGTGAATTGCCGCATTTGTATTTTCAATTTGTTGCTTGCAGCTATACAAAAACAGATGTTTCTTTTATATAACTTTTACTTTTAGTGATAGAAAATATAATTTGAATGTTGTATGCTACGGATAGACAGGAATATAAAATTCTAGGAAAGTAGGGAAAATCTGCTTACCTGATACTCTACAATTAATTTTTAGACTCTTTCATTGAAGAAAATCCTTATTAATAGAATTGCTATAATAACTAGTGGGAAAGGAATAACTTCGTGCTGAAGATTACATACCCTTGCAGAGCCATATGATATAATAATCCGATCCTAATGATATTAGGTTTGATTTTAGAAATCACACTTTTCTATATATTTAGTCAAAAATTCCTTGAGAAACGAAAAAGTTTTCTTTACAACAGCTTTTGAACCGATCCTATGGGAGCTATATGATATAATTGTCCGATCCGGCCGGTTCTGTCATATGTGCTGCCTGCAGCAAAAAGAAGGCTCCGTACCAAATTTCACTCCTCTAGGTTAAAAACTGAAAGACCAGTTTGCATATAAACAGACGGACAGACGGTCAGAAAAATATTTCAAAAACTTTATTAGAAACTTTGCAGAAACTTCAAACTATGTCCTTAATTGTCTAATTTGTGTAATTTATTACTCTTTGGGAATCTATTAAGTTCAGCTTCCTGGCGCTGCATTTATATACCTTTTTAAGCAAATTTTGAATAATATAATGGAAATATATAATTGATCCGGTTGATATGACGTCTTGTATAGCCATGTCCATCCGACTGTCTTTTTGTATGCAAATTAATCCTTCAGCTGGCGAGAGAGGTGAATACAATCTTTTTGATAAAAAAAAAAAATCTTTTAGTTGCTCTATAAATAGATAATCTGTTTAAAAAGTTGTTCTATAGATTTATTTATGAAGATCGCACTTCAATATTATATTCTTTGGGTCAACTGATTAGGTTCAACACTTCGCTTCTAGTAAATTAGCCATATCTTTTTAAGCAACTGCCTTAGTAAAAATTAATCAACGTATAGAAATTTATTAATGTTCTTCAATTAATTTAAATAATTATGTATTGATTAATCTTAAGGATACGCAATTCTGGCACAAGAGCATAGTAAATGAAGCAATTAAAATGTTATTTGCTTACACTGCAGCAGTTGCTTCACTTTGGCAATTAATTAAAAGTTAAGTACATAAAAAAATGAGAATTTCAAGATGAGTTCAGGTTCAGGCCTTGACTTTTCTTGCCAGGAATATGAATTCCATCGACAGCTGTTGGCATGTGATACACACGCGAAATACAACAATGCTTGACCTGCGGTCAAAGTTGAACCAAATATTTGCATCTGTCATTACAAGGGGGGTGGTGTGAGGTGTGTGGTGAGAGGGGAGAGGGGAGAGGGGTGTGGTGAGAGTTGAGGGGGTCGCGGCCTTACTGTGGGCTTTATGGAATCATAAAAGTAATTAATTGATATGTGTGCGTGCACGCGTAATTGCCGTGCCAGACAAATATGCGCTATATACTCGTCGTTCTCGTACTTCTCTGCAATTTAATGAATGAGATACAATTTCTGCAATTTTTCAGCTTTTACTCTCCTTCCCATAATCCCCTATCGTGTCGCGTGTACTTCCCTCTTTTCCCTCCTTTTCGATCATAATGAAACTTAACAATTACACGCTGCGAGGCTCGAATTAAATTTTGAGTTGTGGCCGTTTTTATTGCAGCTGATAATTGCAATGTAATGACATTGGCCCGGCCGATTGGCATGGTTCAGGATTGGTTCGAGCTGCGGTTCGAGCTGCGGTTCGGCATGGACGATGATTCAGGTTCACTTTCAGCACTTTTGTACGACTATTTTAATTATCCCATTGTGTGCACGGAAATGCCGAACGAGCATATTGAATTGTATCCTGCATCGCGAATCGCTGGGAAATTGCAAACAAATCTCTGAATCATTAAAGAAACTGGAAACTGAAAACTGAAAATGCAAAAGGAAAAACAACTTGAGCCTTATCCAATTTTATGCAAATGATTGGCGCTCAATACTTATATTTGCCCGCATTTAAGGACGATTCATAATTAATATTAAAGTGAACCAATTAATAGGAAAAAAACTATTTATTTTCTATTGCTTGGAGTGGAACCTAAAATGCCAATATTATGCAAACTTTAGCTTTAATTTATTTAAATTAAAAGCTATAGGTTTTCCAGCTAAATTTCCTGCTAAAAATGCTTTGCAGAATTTTCAATATATCTGAATCTTCTATACTTGAGTCTATTTAATTCTAGAGTGCAATGCGAGGGTAGGCAGCAATAAATATTAATTATTAATTTAATATTTAATATTAAAAAAGTATATATTTTTACTAAATTGGCTAGGAAATTCCCCATACTTTTTGTATTTTGGATTTAATTAAAAGTTATTATTTCTTAAATGATTTTTTAAAATAATTTTTGTTACTATAGTTGGAAGCTTAGAAACTAAACATTTTTATGACATAAATCTTGTAATAATTGTGGATTTTTCTATTTAATTTCAGAGAATCATTCATTATGAGGGTATAAATATTCGGCGTATAATTTCTACTCACCTTGGACACGGGCTGTGGTTTCCACGCTGCAAAACAAAAAAAGTTTTGTCGAGTTTTGCAAAAGACTCAAAGAAAATATCAACATTGTTGTGCCACACCCGACAAGTGTTATTAAGTGGTATATATATATATATATATATATATATATATATATATATATGTATGTGTATATGCATGATTGGGTAAGTACTTTTAATTATTTTCAATAAATTGTTTTTGAAACAAAAACAAACAGAGAGCGTTTCATGCGGTTGTATTGTAATTTACTCATGTGCGTTATGGAGTGTATAGGAGGAGTATTACGCATTGTAGATAAACAATAATTACACACATTTAAACACACGCAAATTAACTTGAACTCATTTGTGTGTAAGAGTGTGAGGTGTATGTGTGGGTTGTGAGTGGGTTGTATGTGGGTTGTGTGTGTGGGCTGTGTGTGGTTTGTTGGTGGCTCTGTCAGCATCAGCAGCTGTGCTGAGAGCTGACTAAATTTTAGTATAGGCTGCAAGGAGTGCCCAGCAGTGCTGACAACAACAAAGTAAGAATAATAGCTAGAGCTAAAGTATAAAAAAAGCTATAAATTCAAAATATAAAAATTAATCTAAACTTTTTAACACTTTATTTTGTTTATTAATTTAAAGAATTCATTTAAAGAAAGGTCTCTTAGTAATGCATTATCTCAGCAGTCGACTTTCCTGAGACGATAAATTCTTTTAGATTATTTATTTATGGTATAGAATAATAATTATACTTAGTTTCAATAAACAGCGAAAAACAGGAAAAATCTCCATAAATTCCTTACTCTTACTCATATATATAATATATTTTTTTTTATGTCCCCAATAAATATCTTTATCAGCACTTTTCCTTTAAACAAAAAGTCTCTTTTTTATATTTCTTAAGCGCATTTTGCTATTAAAATAATGCATTTAGTATCATAACAATTTTTTTGAAATTTAAAAAGTCTCTTATTGAGGAGAGGTTAAACTCTTTTTTGCTGTGCAGTTAACAGGCCATAACTCACTGACACAGATGCATATTGTATGGTTTTTCTTTAAAAACAAATTGTTTATTTTAAGCCATAAAAATCACAAAGGAGCAAATTTTAAATAGCCAGATCTGAGGGCAAAAAAAAGCAGCATTGTCAGCACTGTTAGCAGGTAGATTAAAGAGTGAAGGGTGCAGGGTATACAGGGTGGGTCATTACAGATTTATCGCAACGCAATGTAGGTGTGCACGATTTATGCACAGTTTGCTGAGAGCGACAACAGTAACGATGCCAACAAATCACAGTAACAAACAACAACAGCAGCAGCAGCAGCAGCAGCAGCAACAGCAACAGCAATAACAACAATAATGATTATACGGCTCTGGCATCAAGAAGCGCAACAGCATCGGCAACAACAACAGCAACAACAACAACTAATGGCCTACGGCAATGGCAACAATGCTGTGTATGGGGATATGTATGTGTCTGGGTACGTATGCTGATTGCCCACACATAATATGCGGCAGGCCTACGGCAACTCCTGACACCGCCTGATGATTCCTCCTGGTTCCATGGCTCCATGGCCGATGTGAATGTGGCCTTTTGGATGTTGCGTATCACTTAATGTGTGTGTGGTCAGCTTGAAGCGGAAACGGAAACGCCCCACAAATCGTGGCCTAATGATCAGCTCTTATTTAATTAATTGTTGATAACAGTTTCATGCCCCATGCGGAAATGCATCACAGTCTGAGACCAACAGTCAACTAACGCTCCCTCTGCTCAATCTGCGGTTTTGGTGTGTCTAATCATATTGTGATTATGCCTAAGTTCATTGGTTATTCATTCGAAGCTAAGCATAATATTATGTATATAGTATGGAATTGCTTTGAATTTTGGTAATATTATTAGGCAGCTGTATCTTTATTCTATTCGTAGTCTTTTGGAAGGATCATTTTGCTTTAACTTGTTTATTTTTTGGATAATATTTCACACTTGTTTACGTCGCAGCTGCTAAATATTGGCAGCAGCATTTTTCAGCCACGTTTTCAGTAATTAACTTAACGTGGCTTCACTTTTAATAAAACAGGCCACAACTCTTCATTTAGCCAAGCTGTGGTGTGGGCTAATTAGTTGAAGTATTTAAGAGATCATTACAAGGGAACACCAAGGGCGGGTATTCGGTTGAAATTGCAACATTTTTGGGGCGACTCTCTGCTGAACATGCATCATCAATTGCAACTTTTATAAACTGTTCCAACTCAAATTATATTTACGAGCGGCCACAAAAATTCAGCGCAACGCACAATAATTGACAAGGGGCTTGAAGTGTTGAGAAGAGGGTTTGGAGTAAAACATTTACTAAATGTGGCAAGAAGATATGCCAAGAAGCCAGACATTGCTTCAATTTGCCCTTGCTTCGTATGAGGAGGCGGCGGCTGCTGTCTCTTTCTGTGGCAGAGTCCTCAGTATTCGGGCGATTGCATGCGGCATCATTAAGCGCACCATTTTTGGTACTTAAAACTTTTGCATCGCTCGCTGTTGCTGCTTGTAACAGCGGCAGCAGCAGAAAACAGAAAGGTCTGTCGACATTTTAAATACCCTGTTCCAATACTCTTTCGATAGGAAGAATATTCAGCCAAGCCATGAGGAAGTAGTCAGAATGCCTGTGAAGTAAATGAAAGCCCCGATTCTCTACAATATATTTCTTGCTATCATCCTTACTTCATCCACTAACAAATGCCCATTTGTCGCCATCAGAAGTTGATCTATGAATTAAATTATTATTAAATTTAGGCCTGAACTTGTTTTGATTTAAATTCTTTAAATGTTGTCTAGGTGTATGAAAATTGGAAGATTAGGCTCTAAAGTTGTTCGATGGATAACTTATTTGTTTCTCAAAGTATTTTCCTTTATTGAGGTCCACCCTTATGTCGTATATACTGCAGTAAGATGCCCCCTCTAAAGCCTTACAAATTTCTCGACTATATTATAATACTCTTGCAATATAATGGGTATAGCAAACGGCGAAGAAAGTTAAAAGCGCAACCCGCGCCCAGTGAAAGAGACGTAATTTTTAATAGTTTCGCAATTAAATCGTAAAATTTAACAACTTTGCGCAGTTCTTAACGAAATTGCGTTGGGCGCGTCGCGCAAAATCTGACACTGATGCATTTCCGTTTGCCTGTCGCCTAACTTTGCCACTGCAACCGCCATCAGAGCAACCACCGGAACCACTCTACGTCTCCGGCCCCATCTCCATCTCCATCTCCATCTCCATCGCCATCTCCGTTTCGAAGTTTGCTGATTTTCTGTTGCCATTCGTCGTCGTTTCAACATCGTTTCCTTGATAGTCAACTTTATGTTTTTACTCATTAATATACTGTATATACTTGTTAAACGTAATCAAAGTGTTTATAGCGTTGATTAAAGCCTGCCATTTAAAAATATCATTAATTTTATGGAAAATTTAAAAAGTTCTTGCTTTTAAATGCAGCATTTGTATCCAATAATTTATCTTTACTTTAGAAAAACTTCCCCTGAATTATTTATAGCATACTTTTCAGAGCAGTGTTGACTGAAATTCTTGGCTAATATGCCAAATGAAAACTTCAAATTTTTCCCTGGAATTTCGATTGGAATATATATTTAATTTCAATTAACATTTAATTCTAATTTTTAAAATTAATGCAAGATTTAGTTTTCAGTTTGTAGAATCATTTTTGGAAATTATTTGAAACTCATATATCTTCTCTGGTCTATGGTTGGTAGAAGACCAAGCCAAGGACACATAAATCTTGTGACCGCAAATGTTTTTGCCAAGAAAGAATCTAAGCCGGCGACAACAGCGACCACAATATCTCGCATTAAGCCATATTTTAGCTTCACAATGGCAAAGCCAAAGCCAAGTTGGAATTCTTGTAGAGAGCAAAGCACTTTCAGGTTAAAATTCAAAATGCTCCATAAACTATGACATAGAAGAGCGTTGTTGTTTGCATCAACAGCAGCAGCAGCAGCTGCAGCAGCAGCAGCAGAAGGATGGTAAAATTTATAGGAATTCCATCAATTCTAAAACCATGCTCTCTCTGTTCCAATTTCGAATCAAAGGCATTCAACTGTGCTGTTTGACCCGCACAGCAAAGTAACAGGGGCAAGGAGCGCGGCAACACGCAACGGCCAAGTGGCAGCTACACAGAAAAAAAAGAAGAACCGAATCAATAAATTTGGGGTCAATAAAGATGTTTGATTCCAGCCTGAAAGCCTGGCTTAAAGTATGGATTTTTCGATCTGAAAAATGTTTGCTTTAAGCCCGTTTTAACCTAAGGCCAATCCTGAAATAAGAAAGTTTTTATATCATGCCAAAAATGGGTTATCTTTTATGTAAATTTTAATTCAATTAACAATTTTAAAGAAATTAAAATTGTCGAAGTTTGATAATTCAACACCTGGAATTATTCACAGATTCATTCAGAAAAATTCTTTTATAGCTGCGTTCTTAATGAGTCAGGATTATTAACACTGATTTAATCTTTTTTTTTTTAAATTTATTCAAGAGAATTCGAGTTAAAACCTACTTAAAACTTTAATCCTGTTAGCGGGATGAATTGAATTTTTTTTTTTTGCTCTGTGTACGCTTTGTAGGCAGGCAACTCTTTGGACCCGCACAAGGCTTGGACTTTGTTCGGTGCGGCATGACCAACCGCTCATCATAAATACAAAGCAGGCAACGCTTTGCCAGTTGCCCCAGTCTGACACTTTTATTGGCTCTCGTGTCGCTGAAAGGTGCGCTGCAGCGATATGCCAGCAGCATCCTGCAGCAATAGTTATGTATATCCTTGCCCCTGGACAACGCAAAGGAACGCAACGCACCGCATCGCAACACAGCGCAGTGCAGCGCAACGCAACGCACGTCTTTGTGCAACGCAAATGAAATTGAAAATTTTTATGATGCCAACGCAGCTCGGGAACAAATTGCCAGCTAGAGATGGGCGCGTGAGTGATAATTTGTCCAATGTGAGTTTTCTTTTAAGTATCGAAATTTCGTGACTTTTTTTTAATTATTCACGAAAAGTTAGTTATTGAATATATTGAATATTGAATATCCTGATTCTATGATTTGTGGCGCACTCACGAGCAATCACGACTTTTTTTTAATCATGCCACTTCACGCAGCAATCTCTACTGAGGGGTCTTTGGATGCCATAGATACTCTATAAGTTGAGTGTTGAACTTGGGAGTTGGGTGCACTTTCTGTGGCTTGGTATGCTGCAAATTTAAGCAGCTGTCTAAAGTTGGTTAATCTGCTGCTGATTAAGCTGCGCCAACTTCCTGGCATTTACGGCATTGAGGATTCCGGCCCCGGCTCAGCCCGGCCCGCCCCTTAGCCGGCCAGTATAATTTTAATAGCCTCCAATGGACGACACGCGCCACTCTCTCTCAAGCACTTGGAGAAAAAACTAGAAATTCTGGGCAGTTTTTTGCTTTAAGGATTAATACGTAAGAGGAAGAATATTTAAATTTCAGGGAGTAGAAAGACTTTTTTTGAGTGTAGCGGTGTTTATGAGTGCCTGCTTCTTAAGCAAACTGCAGCTTAAATATTTTGCAAAAACTCGCAAGAGCCAAACGAATTTCAACGCGGCAGAAAGTAGCTGGCAAGTAACCAGCTTAACCGCAAAACTTTTAAATAAACTTTTGTTGCTCCCGTTGTTGCTGCTCCTTTTTTTTTTCTACTCCTTTTTTATGTTATTGTTGCTGTTGCTGTTGCTGTTGCTTTTACTGGCAAAATATTGCAGCATGCGCTCGCGCGAGCGGCATAACTATAACTTCCGATTCCGTAGCAAAAGTGTAGCAGTAGAAGGGGAAGGGAGTGGCTAAAGGGGAATGGTAGTAGAAGAGGCGAAGCGGGGGGAGTGGCTGTTGCGGGTGTGGGCCATGTAATACAGTTAAATATAAATTCAAAAAATATATAGAGTTTGTGCAACTTTTTAGTTTCTTTTATTTTTTCACTCCCCTTTTATTTTGTTTTGTTTTGTTTCTTGTGCAATTTGCATGAGCGGCAAACACCCACGAACAACTAACAAGTCCTGCTTGACAGCAGCAGCAGAAGCAGCAGCAACAACAACAACAACAAACGGCAGCAACAGCTACAACAACAACAACAACAACGATAGGAGTGGCAAGCAAACTTCCGGCTGATGAATAAGTGTCTGCGTGGCAATGTGGCTGCGCCTTAATGGACTCAGGGAAGGGCGGTGGGGCGTGGCTATTGCAATAGCTTGTTGTTTGCTGTGACTGTGTGTGTGTGTGCGTGTTTAGTTTGTTTAACTGTAAAAAATAATAAAAACAACTTCCTAATTGCGAAAATAAAAATCAACAACTGCCGCAACAGCAACAGCAGCAGCAGCAGCAGCAGCAGCAGCAACTTACAGTGAACAATGGGCAACAATTGAAACATAAGTCGCTACTCACCGTAGAAGAACTTGAAACAAAGGAGTATTAAAGAAAAGTAAGCACTAAGCTGACTTTAAAGATACTAAAAAAAAAAACAACAATCAAAGAAAATAAAGAAAACAATTAAGAACGCAAGGGGCGAGTGATACTACGTTTTACGGACCTGAAGCAGCCTTCTTCAACAATAGCTAGCAATTAAATACAAAATTGTATCCCAACCAATTGTGATGCCCAGTTCAGTTCAAAGTTTTCAGTACCTCAAAACTCCCCAAATACTCTTTTTACTTGTCCGCATTTAATTGTGTTTCCTATGCCGTCTCTACGTTTATATTTCATTATTTATAGATTGTGTATAAGTCTATACGTGATGTAACTCTAAGCTAAATTGGGCTAAAGGTCAGTAAAATGCGATTATAATGGTTCTGTTATCCGATATGGCTACTTGAATAGGTTCAGCGCTTAATTCTAAATAAAGAAACTAAAATTGAATATATATTTTTGGTATATATTTTTGGAACTACGCCCCATTGTAACGCCTGAGCGGCAGTGCAGGAGCGCCGCAGTCTGGCATAAATTTAACGCAGAACAACTCGGACTTCCGCTCTGACCGAGCGCCATGTTGTTATGCAGCCTGTGCGGACGTTGCTGAGCCGCGTCCCTGTCACTTCCTCTCTGTCTGTGGGTGTGTGTGAGTGTGCGTCCCTCTCTGTGTGTGTGTGTGTGTAAAAATACTGTTTAACAAAAAGTAAGTGGGCCCAGGGCTTAAACAACAGTTCCAGCAAACAAACAAACAAACAAACAACAACAAACAGACCAAATGAAGTTATACAAACGCTGATAGCGCCAGCAAGAAATGCGAACCCATCCGAACCGCAGCAAGCCCCGAGGCCTGAAAAAATGTCGGCTCATATTAATTTCTGCTATCTGAGTTGATGTTTTACATGCGTACTTGTATTATTGTTGTTGTTTTGCTTATGATGTAACACTTTTACATATAACATATATACACTACACTACAAAAAAAAAATATTAAAATTATTATAATAGGACTTTAATATGAAAAAGCTATCTTACCATCTGAAAAATCTATTCGAAAGCTGTTGTATAATAATCTTTTGTATTTCTGAGCTATCTTGATGAAACTTATATGTTAGATGATGAATTTTTAAATAGTTTTCCAGTTTTATTCGGAGTAGCTTTTCTTTATCAGTGGAATTTCACTTAAGTAGATAATAGAATAGATTAAAATTATATCTAAAAGGCAGTAGAAGCTGACGATTTTGTAGCTTTTGTCGAGTAACATGAAAAACGCTGCAATTTTTCTTAGTACAATTTGAGCTGTATATATTTTATAGTCGAAAATCAGACAAGTGAATATATGAATAAATCTTTAAATAATTTACGAAAATCGTTAGTAAAACATAAAACACTTTTTTTTACTGTGTAAATTCTGGTTGTTGTTGTTGTGGTGCGTTCGTGTGCGCGAGTCTAGCAATAAATTTGATTTGTTTAGCAATTTGTTGCATATCGCATTGCGCATACGCCCCGTGCATTCATCTCCACGCAGTCACGTCTGTCGTCGTCGTTGCTGCTGGCGGTGTTGTTGTTGTTGCAGTTGCTGTTGCTGCTGCTGTTGCTGCTGTTATATCCTTCCCCTGTCCACATTCCCCTCTCCAGCTGCAGTTGCTTTAACGATGAATAACGTGTTTTTTGCGTTGTTGTTCTCTTCGGTCGCAACTGCCAACTTTATGCGACATTTTATGCACTACAACTGACAATAATTTATATTGAAATATGTCTGTATATATCTACTGATGTGCATCAGTCTCTGTGTGTGTTGTGTTCATGTGTGTGTGTGTGTGTGCATACGTCTTGTTTGCCATTATTTCTGATTGCATGTCGTATACGCAATGTACATTATATTCTTCTATATACTCGTTACACTTTAACTATAATATAATATTTTATTTATTTTATATATGGAATAGTCTATTATAACCCCACTGTTATTTTTCTTGGAATTCGTTTGATATTTGAGTTGAAATAAAAGCTAAGCAGGAAACCCCGCACAATATTGCTTTGCTCAAACCGGAAGTATTGGCTCGCTTATATCCGGGTTTGAGCCAGTTATGTTAAAACTGATCCCTATAGGCTACAGTAGACCTAAGTACGTCATACGAAAGCCGTTCAAACCCCTTCAGAATTATCAACGATTGAATTGTGGCTCATATTAGCGTTCAACATTTTTTTGAGTGCACTTGGCACAAATTTTAAAATATATTCTATTTATTGCAATAATTATTAATGCATAAGCCCAGGCTATAAATAAAATAATAGACAAATGAAATTATTGTTATTTTAAATACTTACATCCTTTTACCTCTCACATTTTGGCCCTTCTTTAAGCGAACTCTACAATCGAATGAATTGACGTCTCTTTGCAATTTCACTTCCAATTTGTCTGCCCTCTTGTTGCGTCTCTTTTGTTTTCTCTCTCGTCCTCTTTCTCTGTGCTTGTCTCCTACTGATGCAACTATAATTCCAGCTAAAAGTGGAATAAGTTTTGGCATTTAACTGGTGAAATGTTTACTGCGGCATTTGGCAACAGTTGCAACAAAGTGTTCCACTGGGCTGAGCAAAATGCGCAAAAATGCAGCGAGAATTTTGGCACTGTGGGGACTCACAAGAATATTACGAGTATTTTTTGGAACCAGCAACCGGGTCTGTGCATTTTTAATAATTAATAATTATTTAGCATGCACTTAATTTTATTTATTACTCAATTAGGTCATTGCCGTTACAATTTAAGCACCCGGCGCAGCGCAAGGGATACTCGTAATTAAGCGCGCGTGTAATTAAACAATTTTCAGGCCACAGCCGGAAAGTTATTCTTGTCCAGGGCGAAGGCAGGAGAGTAGTAGGGGTAGTAGGGTGAGGGTAGTAAGGACATTCCTCGCGGTTTTGTCCTTGTCGCCCGCCTGGCATCTACGTCATTAGGGATGCTTTGTGTGCAAATTTGATTTCATAACATTTTGTCAGTGTTTCGCCTCGATTTGGCGCCTTTACGATGCACATAAATTTTACGACCCAGTTGAACTTATAAATAGTTGACGAACTGTCACACTGCCTTCATTCTCCACAGAGGCGACACCCGACCAAGATGAAGTGACTACGATGAGGGATAAAGTTGAAGATAGGAGCCCGGCCAAAATATATATTGAGTGTGGCCAGCGGAATGACACCAAAATGAGTTTGCTATTCATTTCGTTGCTTTCCATATTTCATGAACAATTTTAATGAAGTTATCACTTGAAAGATATGATACTAAAAAGTTGCTCTTCTTTTTAAAAGAAATATCACATTTTTATGGTAATAGGCAGCTTTAATTCGAAGGGACTTGAAAGAGCTTCGGAACATTTCGGGTTTTCTGTCAAGTATTTCTTGCTTTGCTTTTGATAATTCTATTTTGCTGAATTAGAAGTTCACCTTTCTAATGGACAGAAGAACATATAGACAGACGGACCTGGTTATATCTATCGCCTTCTATGAAATATTGACATCTAAAAAGGAAGACGAATCGACTTTAAAGTAGTTGTCTTAATTTATTATTCTGGAAAAATCCTCAGAAACACCGAAGAGTTGCACTGAAAGTATCGAATTTCCGATTCTTTATTTGCAGCTTTAGTACATCGGTTCATTTAATTAAAAAACAGACATATAGCCAAAAAAAATGGGAATATTTATAAGTGAACGTGCTTTAACCATGTTAAATGCTGAGAGCACTGTTTTTGATTCCCAATTCCATTAATTTATTTAACGTTGAATTGGGGCTGGGCCGAAAACAATTTGAATGTCATTAGCCACGAAGTGAACGCAAAAAATCTGAACTCGAATATTATATATGTAAATATGTATTCGTAGGTATATATTGACACACACACACATATATATATATAAAGATATATATGTATAAATATCTACATACATGCAAAAGCGGCTTTCACATGCATTTCAAATGGAAACACGTGAAATTGTGGCACAGCAGTTCCTGTAGAGAAAAAAGCTGAAGAAGAGAACGAGAGCTGTGAGGAAAAAAATAAATAAATAAATAAAACTTCATATCTGATTGAATAATAATGTGTGCTTAAGGATTTAATGCGCTGTTGGCAGCAGCTGCTGTTGCTTTGAGGCCTCTCAGCCCAGAACTTGGCTGAAAAAAATGCCAACCTGCCCCACCCAGCCCGGGTGGTTCGGCTGTAGTATTTGTTTTGTCTTCTGACTTCTGTTGGCGCTGTCTCTCTGCAGTAAATAGCACTTGGGATAAAAAATGCAAAATTACAACAAAAAAGAACGCGAAAAAAAAGAAGCAACAACAGCAACAGAAAACTGGGCTGAAACATCATTGAAAGGGAACCCCAATTCGGGTTGCGGACTGAGTCCCCTGACGAGGTCCCCATGGGGAATTTGTTTGCCTGATGCTGATTGCCAAAAAGTCAAGGAAAGCACGTTGGAGAACTACTACATTTGCGCATATATATATACACACATACATGTGTATACAATACAATACTTTGACAGGACACATTCACTAGCAAGCAGCAAGAAAAAATTGAATTTTCTTATCGCACGTTTTCAAATTAACCCAGCAACAGCCAAGAGCAACCCCACAGGTCCAAACCCATAGGGCTGCGTGTCAAGCTTATTTGAATTTCTAATACAGTTTTTACCCCATACTGAAATACCCCCTTTCACTTCCTGCCCTAAATCAGTCCTATGTGTTCTGCTGGCTATCATCATTAGCAGCACATTTAGATAGACACCCACATGTGAGATCTGCTGCCATTTAACAGCAGCAAGAAAGGAAATCCATGAAAAAACTGAGGAAAAAAAAAAAATATATATATATACATTAGCTCCCAGTTGTGATTTTTATTATCGAGTTTGTAGTCAAATAGCTGACGTTAATGATAATTTACTGCAAAGTGGGGTTTTCTTTGGGTTATATTTTAGTTTTTAGGAACCTTCTCCGTTCTACTATCCTTCCCTGGACGTTGTTTACTTTTAGCTCCGACTGTAGTTAAATTATTGCAGTTTGAACAACATTTTCTCCGAACACTAAAATTTTCTCTTTATTAAAAGGTTCTAATTATTTAAATAAAACATAAAATTTTTATAAAATCAACACCGAAATTTTTAAATATAAAATGCGATTTAGACTCAAAAGACTAGGAAGCTTGCAATATCATTGCCGAAAGTATCCACGAAAATATTACGAAATATGTTAAAATTGAGGGCTTTTGACATGGAGAAGCGCTAGATAAGATGCAGTAATTTATAATTAATTAAAATGGGCAATAGATTTTTACTTGGAAATATATCTTACTTTGGCCGTGGTACATTTTGTTTGAAGGCACCCGCCACATTGCCAGCTGGCTTGTATCTAGCGACAACGAATTTCTTTCCAGAATTACTAAAATCGAGAATAAGAAATACTATATATAATTGTTAATTTATCCACTGTACTCGTACCCTTCAGCCTTGCCAACACCCAGAGTAACGCTAGCCTTCCAAATAAGCTGTGTAAAATGTCCAGTTGCCAACGAGAAAGCTGCTTTGTCGAAATTATAATCCTTTATTTCATCGTACCACATTTTAACACATAGTCCTGCATTTCCAGAGGTATAGCATAGATTTTCACCATAGGGTCCATCAGAGTGTTCCAGTTTATCCTTGCCTACCAATTCCTAAAACCTGAATATATTATAAATCTTCTCTTTTTATTTTTTATACATACTTTGGCGTATTCCTCGCACTGTGCACTGAGGCTATTATCCAGAACGAGAGGGGGGCAGCCGTGTTTGGCTCTATATTTATTATGCTCCTTTAAAGCATCTTCTGCGAATGTCGCGGCTTCACTTTGAAGTATCTACAGGGTATAAAATAATGTATATCATTTATTATTTTCTCCAGTTTTTTACTCACCAATGAGGGCAATATTGTCATGCAAAGTATGAATGCATTTCCAGCGTACATTATTGAGTATGGATATGCACTTAGAATAAAATATTTAAAATAATTGTCGTTTTCTAAAATTTTTAATTTTATTCTTTTTTTTACAAATACTATTTAAAAAAAGATCAAATGTTCCTTTGATGAATATTTTAACCTCTGTATTCTTTTTTTTTTTAATGTTTTTTGGGCAATTGAGAGAATTGTATAATTCCACTTGATATAGATTCATTATCTTCGAACACTTAAAAATATAGTAGTAGTAGCTAAAATTCAGTTTGATAGTTCTTAATTTTAATTCAAGTTTTAATTAAAAAATTTAAGATCTATTCATACTTTTTCATTTCAAACCAGTAAATGAATTCCTATTTGAACTAGATTCAAATAAGAACCAGCTTACTAAGGAGTAATAAATCTTAAAAAAATATGAGAATTCTTATATTGATCTCATTATAATTATTATCGGTTATTATAGAATTAAAAGAAACCAAATTTCGGATTATTTTGGGAATTTTTGCAGTCGCTCCGTGGTAGAAACTTGAATCAAGAATGTCATCCAACCTTTAGGAAATCTTGGTTGGCATATTATCAAAAAATCTACCCATGTGGCTCCTGTGGGATCTAGAGATAGCATCCAGTTGTGATTCTTTCCATTTTCCTCATTACATTCGCCAATTTTACTATCATTCCCTATCGACGTTCTTTACTTTTACCTCTGACCGTAGTTGATTGCCTTAAAGAATTGCAGTTCGAACAATATTTTCTCAGAATATTAAAAATTTATTTTTACTCAAATCAATATTTATTTAAAATATACACTGAAATTTTCAATTATGAAATGCGACTTCAAATGATTAGGGAGCTTGCAATCTCGTTGCTGGAAATATTCCCGGAAATATTACAAAATATGTAGAAATTGTGGGCTTGTGAGGCTGTGAAGATCTAAATGAAATATAATATAATATAATAAAAAAAAAAATGCAGATACAGATTAAAAGAGCTTACCTCCTGAGAGGCCTTGGTACATTTTCTTTGAATTGACCCTTCACATTGCCGGGAGGCCTGTATCTAGCGACAGCGATAAATCTGTTATTGTTAAATTAAGTATACGTAATTATTATCTATACCATAGTATCGCTCATTCGCAGAGCCAATACCAAGAGTGTTGGTTGACTTCCATATTAGTTGGGTAAATTGTGCAGCTTCCTTTACATAGACGGCTGCTTGGAAATTATAATATTGCATTGTATCGTACCACCTGAAAATACAATCTAAAGGATCTATCGTGGATCGGCATAAACCTTCCGCATAGCTTCCATTTGCATTATAGCGTAGTAGCCGTGCTTTTGGGGAAAGTTCCTAACACCTGAATATATTATATATCTTCTTTATAAAATAAAGAATTATTTTTTATACAGTGTTTTCCTTACCAATGACAGCAATATTGTCAAGCAAGATGTTAAAACATTTCACAAGTACATTATTGAGTATCAATTAAAAAAAAATATTTAAAAAATATTTCTAGAAATTTTGTTGTACCATTTAGTATAAATGTGTAAAAAAAAAGATCAAATATTATTTTGAGATATAAATTTTTATCAGGAATTTCGTCCGGAATCGCATAACTTGAGATACCGAGGGGGCACGTGATTCTTTCCTTTTTTCGTTTATAATTTAAAGCCCTTGAAAGATACAAAAAATGTGGACAATCTTCTACTTTTATTTATTCTCAGTCATTTATTATCAGTCATATATTTATTTATTTTCAGTCTTACGCAGTTTTTCTTTATGTGCATTAAACTTATGGCCCAGGCAATCTAACGATCTATTTTTCCGTAATTTTCTATACAATACAAACAAAAATACCCATAAATACTTTACGAGTAATGCATTTTTGCATTAAGGTCCTTAAATGTTCATCCAGTTGCCATGTGGCGTTTGACTGGCTGACGGATTACCCAAAAACCTAACCATGTGGTTCCTGTTGGGGCTACTGTGGCAAGTGGCGTGTGGCGTGTGGCAGAGAGAGAAAGAGAGTGGGAGAGAAAGATAGAGCAGAGACTGTGGGTGCTGAAGGACTCCCAATTATTTTGGTGCCAGAACAGAGGATAATGTGATGCGTTCATATCATCAACGACAGCAGGATAACTCTATTAGTGCCATACCCACTGGCACACACATTCATTCTCGCACACACACACACCCACACACACAAGCACACACACTTGCTGTCAGATATTAAATTTGTACACCCTTTACCAAAAAGAGTATATTAAGTTTGCTTAAAGCGTACGTAACCGATAGCATAGATAAGCAGTCAATCCGATTAAGCCATGTCCGACTGGCTGTCCCTTCGTCCAGCTTCTAGGTAGCTCAAGTAAATTACAAATTTAATGTATCTGTCTCCGAATGCCTGGAAATAATAATAAATAAAAGACCAATCCAAAACACAGTTTTCGAGTTAATTGAAATTATTTCAGAGTTTCCATTCTCAGACCCCAATATTTTAGATCTCTGAATAATATTAATATAAACCCTTCATAGACTGCTGTTAGGCCATGATATAATAAATGAAGCAGGCTGAACTGCTGCAGCTGATCAGCTTGACCTGATTACAGAGTATTTGCTAGTCGTGCAGGCTCGCTTTAAGCATCTCTACTTGTTTGCCGTGGCAGTGCGTGGAGTTGCGCCAATAAAAGATGGCGAGCAGCCAAGCCCGCTAAAGTGTCCTGTATATCCATTGTGTCCTGGGATTGACAGCTAAAATATGTGTATGTGTGTGTGTGTGTGTGTGTGTGCGGGTGTGTGAGAGTGTGTGGGTGTGTACGTGGGTGTTTGGATGAGTGCGAGGGTGTCGAACGATGGATGAGTTGTTGCCGCAACGCATGTGGCTGATGCTTTGGGCCATCATTGTTGACAACAATATCAGCGACAGCAACTGCAACAACTAACAGCAACAACAACTGTGATGGCAGCGGCAACTGCTGCTGCTGCTGCTGCTGCTGCTGCTGCTGCTGCTGCTGCAACTTACTTTGTCCTCCGTTGGGTTTCGTTGTAAAATGTCAATTTGGGCCCTTGACGAAGATTTATTGTCTGCAGCGTTTCAGTTTGATAGGCGTGTTTAAATATCCCATTCGCTGTTCCATCAATACCCTCCATCGCCGAGCATACTTCGCATTAGCATATGTACCAGTGGTATGTAGGGTATCTGCGGCTGCTCTACTTTTTTCGTATGCAAAAATCATATCACTACCAGGCGTATAAGAAGATTATAAGATTGGATTTTACTGAAAGAACTAACATTATATTTTTCTCTTGATTTGCTGTCCATTTGATCAGATCAAAAGATAAAATCAAACTACCTCTAAGAGATTGTTTATGCCTTTGTGAGAGAGTATTTAATCTATATATATATATTTTATTTTGCTTTTTTCGACAAAAACATTCTGGTCTAAAAAAAAAATGGATTGATTTGATGGAATATTTGGAATTTAAATCATGTTTTATTTAGCTCTATGCTGTTTTTTACAGTGCATAAATGCATTTTATTTTGATAACCTCTTGATATTCACAGCAGCTTTTTATAGAATGCCCCAATTCAATATAAGTTGTCAGTTGTCGAAAAGCTAGCCGGGGATTTGGCTAAAACTAAACTAATTTCATCCGAATCGAACAGAGCCAACAGCTCCCTCCTCCATTCGAACAGCCTTCCTTCGATGCAGGGGATTTTCCGCGAACGCTGCGTTTTTCCGAACACTTTTCCTATGTTGGGCATGTTGGCAAAATGGCCAAATGGCCAAATGTCCAAATGGGTGGCAGAACTTTGGCTCACGCCGAATCTCTCTGGTTCTGTGGACAAAGCCGCAGTCTGCGTAGCTGTTAAGCTAACCAGCTGGCCCAGCACCATCCGAAACCTGAATTACCCTGTAGAACTTGTTTGCTTTTAATTTAATACTAAAATCTTATTTTATTCAATTTCTCTTTCCAAAACTCATTCGAACGGAAGGCAGAATTGCAGCAGAAGCAAACGCGTAGGCCTCCAATATACCAAAGATTATGATTTATATTATTTATTTGATTTATTTGGCTTAAATAATGAGCCTTGCTCTTCTTTTATCTTAAATTAAACTAAAGTTACATGGTTTCTGGTTCCCAACTGAATACTTCGTTTCTTTTCCCTCGGGGCAATTATTTTGGGTATCCAAGCATTATAAAGTTCTACTGGGTATACGAATCCGAACCAATTCCATACCCAGATGGACACACATTACCCAAGAGGCAGCCGTGACCGACATTCGATGAATTGACCAATGCAACTTGTTATTTTTGTGTGCAACAGCGCGTTTCATTTGCTGCTCGGTTAGTGGAAGCAAGGCAGGTAGACGAAGAGGGGCGTGCAGCATAAGGCATGGGGCATGCGGCATGGGGCATGCGGCATGGGGCATGGGGCATGGTGCAGGTGGCACCTTTGAAAGTTTTTCGTTTTGCTAGTTTTTCTGCTATTCGACAGCCAACGTCTGTTTCACCTGCTTTCTGTTGTTGCTGCTGTTGTTGCTGCTGTTTGTTTGCGTATTATTGCCTCTGGGTGGGAAATTGTTTATTTGTGTGTTCTGCCTGCCTCTGCGAGTGAGTGAGTCAGTGAGTGTATTAGTGAGCGTCGGTGAGCGTGAATTTAACGCTGACAATTGTGATTTTCATGTGAGTGAGGCCAAAGGTTTTAATTAGATTTTACTTCATTTTCAGCTGCCATTTAACGCCTCTTCAAACACTCGATTCTCTTTTTTCTTCGTCCCCCCTCTCCTCTTTTTATAAACTGTTCCAATAGAAATTGATTGAAAGGGCACTACAGACTGATACAGATAACTCAAAAGAAAAAATGAAAGCAATTATATATACAAGAGTTATTTTAATTTACATCTCCAATTCTCCTCCCTTCCCTACGGTGCTCTGTGAATGGAGCAGCGTAACCTGCAGTTGGCATACTCCACATATCAAGCCGAAGAATAATTGGTCTGAAACATATTTATACAGAACAATTTCGTAAATTAAAAATATCATTCAGCATGTTCTTCGTTTTCTTCTCTTGTGCGGCAGGGCAAAAGGCTTATTAAGAAGGAGATAAGGCGTTCGAAAGGCTTGCATAATTAATCGATTATTTGTGTAATCGGTCGAATGAAAACACAAGAAGTTTCAGAAGAACATGGTTCTTTTAACCTGAAATCTACATATTAATTATGAATTAATGAAATACGTTAAACGTGAGCTTTTCAATCACATATTTTACTACTTCTGAGGACCTCTCGTTTTGATGTGTAGTAGCATGAAATAAGCTAGGATATGATTGAAGCTAAAATATATTTAAAAATAATAATATCAAATAGTAATCTGCTCTTCATTTGCTATACAGGGTATCTTCAAGTTAAAAACTTTCTACTATTTCAAATTCGTAAATAGCCATAGCCTGTTTCATGCTTTTTTCATATGCAGTTTTTGACTACTTTCCTTTGAGGAGTTAAAAAAGAGAAGAGAACTCTTTGGGATATTATTTTAAATTATTAAATATACTAATAAATTAAATTAAAAGCAATTTCTAAAAAGACAATTTTCTTTCTGTTTATATATAGACAGTATAGCTTCGAGCTGAGAGCCTCCTTGGAGACTATCGAAAATTAATTATCAATTACATTTACCATTTCGATAGCTTTTTCTATGCACCTTCTTATTGGTGAGCCTATTCCTAATTGTCTGTGCTATTCATTTGCTATATAGGATATCTCCGAATTGAGAACTTTCCTTTAGACTATTTTAAATATTAAAACGCACAACTTCCTATAGAGGGTATCTTCAAGTTGTTAACTTTCTTTTAGACTACTGTAAATTATTTCATTAATTAACATTAAGCATCGTCAGCTTAACTCCTTTTTCCCCATGCAGTTCTTGAGTTCTTTCCGTTAAGCTTTTTGAAATTCGCATTAAATGTGTTTGTTGTTGGCATTAAGTTCCATTATGAAGATGAATTGTTGCCGTTGCCGTTGCCGTTGCCGTTGCATCTGCTCCTGGCTCTGGCTCTGGGTCTGGGTCTGGGTCTAAGCACATACGTATACAGAGGGACAGAGAGACAGAGAGACAGAGAGACAGAGAGAGAGGGAGAGAGAGAGAGGCCCATGTGTACCTTAAATGGAAGCCTGACACATGGGGCTTACCTTTCAAACTTTGCAGCCCCTTCCGTCAGACCACCCTTCGCAGCCATTCCTTCGCTTAGCTTGTGTGTTTATGTTGGTTAGCTGCGTCTGGGTTAAGTGCTCCTTAAGCGCTATTGTAAATGTCATCCATTGTGAAGCACCCACACATACACAAATACACACACACATATACATACATACCTGCACATAGAGATTGCCAGTGGCGGATGCAGCGGCAGCAGCTGCACTGTGGCCTCCCATACAGCTCCTCAATACATTACGCATAATCTAATCAAAACTAATGAGGCGAGAAGCTTACCTGGTAAACCAGTGGGAATACTGCCTATTAGAGCAACCAGAATACAGGCATACTGGCAGAGAGAAAGACAGAGAGAGAAAGAGAGCGAGAGAAAGAGAGAGATGGGAGGGAGAGACAGAAAGAGAGACAAAAATTAGAAGCAAAATTGATTCCACGATTATCCTTGATCAACTATTCCTCTACTGAACCAAACGAATAAAGACACTGGAACCAAAAGAATTTTTTGGTTTTTCAATCAAAAAACGTTTACAAACTTTGATTCTAAGCTGAAATCCAAGTAGTTTTTTGTTTATTATATAATTCTTTATTTATTGTAGATTTCGTTGACTACGTAGAATTATTATTGTTTTGTGTGAAATATATTTCTGAACTCAAACCAAATTATAGCCGATATAATGGAGAAAATGCCCTTTTTAAGTAGAAGTACTTCTCAATCCACGACGAGTCCTAGTGAGATGTGCAGAGCCAAAGGTCTGCCCCGATGTGTATCAGAGTCGAGTAGCGTTGAGGTTAAGATAACGAATTACGATCAAATAAAGCCACCGGAACCTGCGAAAACTTTAATATGTGATTGTGTTTTCAAAGGACCTAAAATGGAATTAGTGGATAGTAATGAGGAGGAGGAGGAGTCTAGTTTTACGGAGCCACCGAGTATCATTGAGGAACTGCAACTGGAGGACATCCGTGAAGAGGTGCTGGAGAAGAAGCAACGCGTTCAGCATATTGATGAATTGCTATCCTTGAATACACCCGAATGTCCCAATGTGGATCCTTGTGTGAATATGGAACTGGAACTAGAAGGATACGATCTGGATCCAGATATTCTAGAATTGCTGCGAGATTCTAACAAGTTACGCCAACAACTGGAACAATTGAAGCTCAGCTGCACTGCAGCCGATACAACCATAAAATATTTGCACAAAGCACTCTGTCGGGATTTGGAGGCAGGTGTGAATCTGCAACGTGATCTCGATGGATTGGACTCCTTTAAGCGGAGAATGGAGCGCCAGACGATGATCTGCAAGCAGCGTTATCGCTACTTACAGCATATTAAATACGACTGGGATGATTGCTATGCCTATATAAATGCAAGGCAGGAGGAATCTGAGCGAAATATTCCCAAATATGTGACCAGGGCGGAATACAAGCAACCCAAAACAGAAATCACCGAGATACTCAATCAGACCAAGATCCATGTCAAGGAATTGTATGATGGCATCAATCGGGTTACCTCCAGACTGGCATTAGGAGGAGGCAGCCAGCGGGTGGGCCCGGAGATAAACGCATTTCTTCAACGGAACGAAATGCTCTTTAGGAAGGATTCACATTAAACCAAAATCTGCCGGGAATTGTTCAATTTGTCATGTGAAGAGTGGAGAGAGAGGGACAGGGACAGGGACAGGGCAGGGCGGACGCCATAAGGCGACAACGGTCGACCTACCGTTACGTAGTTCATTTGCATTCGGATTGCTGAGGGGAAAGCGGGTGTTTTTGCACTCGAAGAAAAACCCAACAAATAAAATTTAATATTTTTAATCTCAAAATTTCCAAAAATAAAGAATTGCTCATGTCAAGGTGGGAATAAAAAAGGTATCAGGAATTTTTTAATGGAGAATCTTAGAGTCGGTGAGGAATGACGTATTTATTTGGGTTTACTCATATATTTCATCCAAGTTTTTTAGTTTGGTTCTCTTCTATGTTTTCTCCACTTATGCCAAGAAATGGAGAGTTTGTATAGTTTTTTATAGGTCTGTATATATTTAATCTCAATTTTAATTGGTGCCCTTTTTTCCAAGTGTATAGAGGGAGATTTGGAAAGCCTTGATTATGTTGTTGCTGTTTTGCTGGGCGAGCTTGACCATTGGAGCCGAGGCGCATCCACGTGGCGGCAGCTGCTTCAAATGGCACCATTTTTTGTTGTGTATTGTGTGTTGTTGTTGTTGTTGTTGTGTTGTGTTTTTGGGCCTTACAGCGAAATGTATTTAGCATAAAAATTTACGATAATGATGCCAACATCAGCATCAGCAGCAGACGCAACCTCAAACATTCACATGGCCCAATAGACAACAAACATTTGATACAAAAGTGGCAACAAAAATCTAACGAGGCCTGCTGCGGGTTGCTAGGGGAAATAGGTGGTGGTGGTAGGCGGGGCCTATGCGGGAGGGGGCAAATGTCATTGCTCTGTTAACGCAAAAAGTTAAATTAATATTTTTCACACTGACGAAAAGTTTTGCGTTGATTTTTTTCCATTTAAATTGACGAATTTTGCGGTTTAACCGCTGCGTCAAAGTCAACTGTTGTCACTTTTCCTATTTTCCCATTTTCATATATTTTCATATTTCATGTTGGATGCTGCTTGTTGTTGCTGGTTTTGCCGGATTTTAGGATTTTTAAAGCAGATTAGCAAAGTTTCCTGCAGTCATTTATTTAAACTTTCCTTTGATGACACCACAAAAGGGAAGAGAAAGCGGCGCACTGGGAATATTCTAACCAAAAATTTCATATCAAGATAATCGCATTGGTATGTCAAATAGATTGTTAAATAAAGTTTAGAACCTTGTTTAAACGTGTTTTTTTTTTTTTTTTTTAATTATATGCCGATTAGGAAATGAAAGTTTCACATACTAGTACGGCCTCTTAGCCAAAAATTTCCATTTAAACTCGAGCTAATTTAAATCAATTTTAAATGCTCGGTCATTAGAAGTCAAGGGCAATTATCTGATGAGCTTTTAAAGCTTTTGACGTACTTAATAAAAGCATTTAAGTTTAGTTGGCCCAACTAAAGTTTCTATGCAGCAGCTAAAGAAAAAGATTTTCTAAAGTTTTCCATGTGTGGAGTTCCTTGACTTGTGTTCTCACAGCCCACAACAAAATTCATTCAGTTGGATGAATTCGAAGCTAAGAATAAAAACAAAATAATTGTTGTTAATTTAAAAGAAAGATATAAACATAAAATTTATGTGAGCAGTAGACAGGCTTACCCGGCTTTGCCCGAGGAAGGTCATTAGTAAATGTGGATTTATTATGACCAATTAGCTATTTTTTTTGAAAAACTGTTTGGATCCACAGTTAGTCAAGACGAAGATTTTTTTATAAAGAGATAATTGGGAAATTTTGAATCGGGGGAAATAACAATTGTGATTCACTTTTATATTCTCAACATGTTCTAAATAAGCATAATTATGCCGCCTACTGTGAAAGAGCTGAACAACTGCAAACCTGCCAATGGCTGCTGCCTTTTTGGCCATCTAAAATAGTTGTATCTATGGCTGCTAATTCTTCTTTTGACACAAAATTTACGTGTTTTCATTTTGGCAGATTGTTGAATAAATAAATACAACAAAAATATATATTGCATAAAATAATATGCAGACTGAAGCAGACTGTGTCTGATTTGAATATTGAATTTATTTTGTTTTCACTGTACTCTTTATTTACTTTTAGATTTCTATGCGAATTACCTTCTTTGTGTGAAATTGCATTGCATAGTTTGCAGCAACTGGAGAAGTATACGTTATGGTTAGCCGGGGGCAGGTGGGGCAATGCGTTGCGATAAAATAAATATATAAATAAAAACAGGAAATACCATGCATTTTGGTTATTTTATTTCATCAAAATACGTCCTTACAACCCCCACATAGAGTCAGAGGCGTAGACTTACATAGCCCTACAGCTCTACCCAGTCGAACTTTTACTTAGTAATATTAAGGCTCTCATTCGGTTTAATGTAGGGAAATCTATTGAGAAAATATGAATTATAATCGATAGTAATCATAAATTTGAAGTTTTAATTAATAATTATCTTATCATTGATCTTAAGTTTTTCTTTTGATGTTTACCATTGAATTTGCCATGAATAATTATGAAATAAAATAGGTTTGGGTCTGAGCTACTCTGCAGAGGACTCTTACAAAATAATCCACTCTTCATACCTGAACTTCAAAACCTTTTTTCGATATAAAATTCAAAAAAATAATTGAAAAAAAATCTTTTCATAACTTGCCTTATTTATAATACCTTCATATAATGATGTAAAAATTAAGAATATTAGAAACAAACTGAATTAATCTCAAGAAAATGAACCTAGGCTCTTTCTAGAACCTCCTGTTGAGATTTTCCTAAACCGGTTAGCAGCAGAAGGCAAAGCTTTTCGTCAAGTTTAAATCCCCGCACTTTGTATTAAGCCGTGTTGCATGTCATGCAATTTGCACTGCTGATGGAATGACCTTTATCAGGTGTACTTACAAAAAGTAAATGAATATTTTATTTCATATTTACAAGGTGCATAAAAGCGCGCTTATTGTGTGCAACTATTTGTGGTCTGGAAAGTTCTGCTGGGTGGCTGAGTCTCGGCTCAGCCATGCATTCCTGCATATCCTGTATATATATATATATATATATATATATGAATGTGTGTGTGGCTTGTGACTTAGGTGGCATCTTCGTCATTGAATTCAGAGCCAGTCAGCTGCAGTCGGCTTACGCGACATGTGGCAACGCTCTCTACCTCTCTCTCTCTCTGTCTCCTCTCTGTTTGCTTTATCCGAGCTCTGCAAATGCGTCTATAAATTATTCATTTATTTTGTTTGAGATGTTTGATGTGGCAATGCCTGAGACTACTTTAAGGATGCCCTACACATCCTGCTGGCTGTTGGCTGCTGGCGTAGTCGGAATGCAGTCCAAGGCATCAGCTCACAGTGTGCAAACGGGGCACTTTTAGCCGCATTTCATTGAATTCATTCATTTTTTAGCAGCTTTACTGGAGGGCTGAAGCTGCCTTGCTACTTGGCATTTTTTCCGTTTTCTTATTTTTTATTTCTGTTGTTGTTGCTGTTTGCCACAGCTTTGCATAAATAAGATAAACACAAGTATGTATTCGCACACACACACACACACACACACACACCAAACAAACACACACACACACACACCATTTAGAGCCCACCCTACACAGAGATAGGGGCTGTGTAGCGTCTTCCAAGTTGGACTCGACTGCTGTGATTTATTTTGCACTCACTGTTTGCCAAAGTAAAATTGATTGAAGCGTTTGTTGGCGCTCCAATTGATTTTCTCTCTAGATTTTCGCATTCCCTTTACCGTCTCCGCCTCCGACGGCGTCTCCTTCTCCATTTCAGTTCAGTTCAGGATTTTGAGGTGGCGGCGTTCAGGTTCGCCATGTTTACAGTGGTTAAATTAACTTTGGTCAATTTGGTTTTTGTCGAGTGCGCTCGGACATTGCATTCAGAAAAAAGATTTCCCTCATTTGGTTAACTCTCCACAATGAAGCTTTGTTGGTCCATTTTCTATAGAATGGAATAGTTGCATAACCTGTTTAAGAAAAGCTGCAGTTTTCATTCAGTGCGACACAACTTTGAGATTATTATTGGTAATGCGAGTCCTTTCTTCCTTTAAACCTTTCCCTATGCACCTTGGGGCTTGGCACTTTCAACTTTCTCGTAGGAGATATTATAATTTTGTCATTGAAGAAGTCAGCTTCAGCTAAATAAATTGAATATATTCCTAACCTAATCCTTATATGACCTATTGCTCCATAGTAAGCCGGTTCATACTTGAATCTAGTTTGAATAGGACTCCCTTCCAAGAGAAACACTTTGTGAACCTTTGTAGAGATTTGAATTTTTGGTAAATTAGACTGTGTACGGAATCTTTTAGCCTTGTTAGACATGTGTTTGGGTCGATGTGGTTCTTCTTTTTCTTCTCTTTATGGGCTGTCAATTGGGCTTGGATAGTTGGGGGCTAATTGCTGCCCGGCGATTGTTAAATGTTTTCCATTTAAAAGCGTTTGCCGTCAGTTGCAAAAATGGCAACAATTCATCACATGTCGTGCTGTGATTTTATTAAGTGACGCTGATGGTGATTGAAGCACATCTGGCACATCAACACCTGGCAAACGGCACAGGTAACAGTGTTTCAGGACGAGAGATGAGGGGAGAGGCAAAGCGGCACAGTCACAGCCACCGGCAGAGACAGAGACAGAGACAGAGAGTAAAGGCTTCCAGCAGCCAGGAGCCAACAGCTAGCAGTCAGCAGCCAGGAGGACAACATGAGCTGCAGGCCGCATAAATCTTGGCTGTCAAGTGCACAGAACATCTAAAAAAAAAACCAAGTATGCAACGCCGAAGATTACATACCCTTGCAAAGTGGAATAGGCATTAAAAATTTGTTCTTTAATTTATATATTTTCGACGAATTTTCTAAGGGAAGTATGGGGATGTATCATTATAGTATTTTGATCTTCACAATTTTTAATTTTCTCTCTTAAATTAAGCTTGTAATTTTCATCAAGGTACCGTGAAAAATTAAACAATTTTCCATACAATAGTTGTTTACTTGAAAGGGTTGGAGATGTGCCTTCTTCACTCATGTCGTAATAAAATCATACTACCCTTTGGAAGGGTAAAAAATGGAAGGGAATAGATAACCAATTGTGAGAGGGAATAATAATTATGTAGACTAGTTCAACGAATTTGTAGTATATTTTTGTATTAGAGGTAGCAAAAATATATATATTTAATATAGAAAATATAAAAACATAAAACACGCAACTGCAATGCCATTCATTTTTATGAATGGGGCATTTATCATAATTAAAAATTCTGCCTTTAACCGGCAAGCGACTGACTGACTGCCGACTGCCGACTGCTTGCCTCTTGCCTCTTGCCACAGCGACATTTCTGACCTAAGACATGCCACAACGACGAGTGCGTCACAACAAGGACGAGGACGAGGACGAGGACGAGGACGAGTACGAGGACTAGGACGAGGCTGACAGGCGTGTATTAACGAGGAGCCATTGCTCCATTGGCTTCATTTTGCGCTCAACAGCTGTTTAATTGGGACAACAATATTTTTGGGACTCTGCCTGCCTGCCTGCCTGCCTGCCTGCCTGCGAGCCATGCAAATGAGCACATAAAAATGTGTGGCATTGGAAGCAGCAACAACAACAAATAGAAACTCCGCTCTCACTTTCGCTCTCTTAAGCAGCCTGTTGGTGTTTTTGCTGCGCCGTCGCACAGTCCCAAAAACTGCTCAAAAACACACCCAAACTGTATAAGCGCTCTCTTAAAAGTATGCTATAAAACGAGCTACACACGCTCTCTCTTCGCTTGGACTCGTTCGTTCGTTTGGTCGTTCGCCCGCTCTTCGGTCGAACACGTTCGTTAAGCTTCGTGCGGCTGCTGTTTCGGCTATGGCTCCATTTGGCATGTTAATGATATGTCGCCACTTCGAATGCCGTTGTCTTTGGCGTCAGTTGTGTTCTACAGCAGCTGCCGCTCGCGTGCGCGTTTTCGTTTCTACTGCATTTATCGTCGTCTACGTCTTCATCGTCAGCTTCGTCAGCTTCGTCAGCGTCGTTGGCGTATGTTCAATTTAAACGGTGATTAAAGATGCTGCTGCATTTGCCCGCTAATCGAATAAGTCAAGTGAATGCCACGCGTCGTGTCCACCCCAAATATTAAGTGGCATATGAATATACATATATATGCACACACATATATATGAGTTGATTTTAACGGTTGAAACCGGTTAGCGAGGCGAAGGACGTGGGAAGAGGCTGTATAAAGTGTGTGTGGCAATCTGAATTTTTTGCCGCGTGAAATTCAACAATAACAACAAAGTTTCACTCTTAGTGTACACGCGTGTGTGTTTCTGTGTGAATATGCGTTCGTTTGCTTGTGTGTGTGCGTGTCAGCGTGTGTAATCCAAGAAAATCTGTCACGTGCTTTCTGGATATCTCTTTGTTCTACTCCGCACGCAGCGAATTTATTGAAAATAAAAGGTGAGCAGCAGCGACAACATCGGATTACTATAAACACACACACACCCTTATACATATGTATATGTATATGTATGAGTATATACATATATACAGACACTGAGTGCTTTACGAACACGTTAAGCATTTAAGCCATTTGGCTGCTTATAAGACGTGACACGTCTCAACACACAGCAAAGACAGTTGCTTTTGAAATTTAATAATTGAATAGCACAATGAATTGAATTACTTAGTTCCATATAAATATCTGAACGAAATGAATATCAGAAATCTATAACCATTTTCAAAGAGTTAATTTTTGTTTATATATCTTATTTGTTTTTAAAATATTTGAAAATAGTGGAGAAAATAAATCCCAGTTCAGTATAATTACTTTGAGTTAAAATATCATATTATTACCAAGGACTATTTCCTCAATTTGAAATATGTGTCAGATAAAAGCCAACCCTAAACCTGAACCTCACAAACATTTTCAGTTTGGCTCAAAACTAGTAAATAAGGATTCAAATATTCTTTGAGATAACCACTTTTTAGAACACGGCTTTTGATCATCAAATTGAAGTCAGTTTCAATGCTGAAAACCGAAACGAACGAAGCCGATGCGAACCTCATTATCCGCTTATTTCACCAATCAGAATCAACTGTGAGAGTTTCAAATTTTCTTTTAGATACTTAGAAATTCTGTGCAGCAGGTTTTCCAAATCTTTAAATTAATAGTTTCGTGACTTAAGCCTAATATTAGATGAGTTGGATTGAACATTTCCTACTTCTCTTATCAAATTTAAAATAAAATAAATGGGTCCTGAGATATGTATACTTCAAGCGAAAGCCACTGTTGAAACTAATTTAAAATACTAAAAATACTTAGCTTAAAATTAAATATTGACTTATTTTGAAAAATGCCTAAATCTTATTATTGCAGTCCGTTAAAAATATGTTCAAAATTGTAAAAAGTCTTACATATAATTTTCAAAATTTAGGCAGGTTTATCTAAATATTATTCCAACCTAAAAATGTTCATCTCAATTATGTTGGAAATTATCGGAAGCAGTATTGCATTAAAAGCTAGAACAGTGGAAGTTCAAAGGATCCCAAATAATTACTTTGAGTTATGCTGAGGTATAAACATTTAAATATAAATTAGTTTTAATTTATTTAGTCTAAGCATTATGAATATATTAACCAGGAAACCTTTTGTCAAATTGCACTGTGCCACTGATACTGATACCAAAATGCTTTCGACCTCGACCTGAACAAGGTCTCAGCATTAACAGCGTTTAACTTTCATGGGCTTAAGTTGGCCCAAATTAAATGACAAAATTTGATTATTTTCATGCACGCAACAAACAAATTTTGTTGGCCTTTTCCCACGTTCCGCGCCCCGCCGGTAAATGTAATGGAAAACCCCAGGAGCATAAAATAAAGCGCTGCTTACCCCAAAGCAAATACAGGAACAGGTGCCTTCAAAACTGGCAAAACTTTTCCCCCAATTGTTTATTTAACAGCTATGAAAAAATCATTAGGAATTTTTATCACAACTTCAAAGGTGAAATTCCCATGAAAAATGTTGAAAAACTTTTTAATGCATGCTCGAAATAAAAGAAGAAGAAAAAGCAGAGAAAAAGAGAAGAAAAACTAAAACAAAAAGAGATGATTTTGAATGCAAAATGAAATGACAAGCAAAAGGAGCCTCGTACGCAATTTGCCCTCGCATTATGCTTTATTCGTACTTTACTCGTCCTTTACTTTACTTTATTATGAATTTTATACAGTTTTGCCATTCCCATTCCCATTCCCATTCCCATTCCCATTCCCATTCCCATTCCCATTGCCAGTTGCCAGTTGCCGGTGCGTGTTGCTAGCTGCTAGCTTCGAGCCAAGTTAATATAATTTACGCTCGCACATTTTTTAAATTGGCCATGTTTTCTGGTTTGCCGCGCGTTCCGACTTTACTTCAAGTTCGTTCTGCATTAATAATGTAGTTGTCGCTTTGTTCACTGTGTTCTTTTATAGTTGTTGTTGTCGTTGTTGTTGCCGTTGTCGTTGTCATTGTCAGCCAGAACACTCTCCAAAACACTACACTTTCCCCCCTCTTCCTTTTTGTATTTTTTCCATGGCATAATTTGATTTTGTTTTTGTTACCCAGTATTTTGTCGATTTCGGACTAGTGTCGAATTGGTCGTTAGCTGATGGCCAACAACGTGGGAATTGTGGCTGTGAGTCTGTCATTTGCACCGCTGCATTTTAAATGTATATATTTTTTCATATTTTATGTACATTTTTTTTTTATAAATTTATTGTTCTACCCTTGCAACGGGTATTACAACTTTGTCGCAAAATGTGTCAAAGAGTTAGGCATATAAATTGATGATCAGGTTGAGTCGATATAGCCATGTTCATCTGTAGATATCTCTCCATCCGTCTGACTGTTTCTATTTAAGCTTTTCTCTTTGAATATTTATTTTTGTTGTATACAGAATCGACCAAATCGGACTACTATATCATATAGCTGTCATAGAAATATAGATTTAAAAGATACCTTGGTAAAATATACAACTTAAAAGTTAGACCTTGGTTATTAAAGATAAACTAAAAATCATTGAGATCAATCTACTATATCTTATAACTCCCATAGGAATAATCGGCTCAAAAGTTGTTGCGAAGAAACCTTTTTTTTTTCTCTCAAGTAATCTGCCTAAAATTTAAAATTGAGATAATTATAGGGTTTTCTAGAGACACAAAAAAATATATATGAAGATCAGACATTTATAACATTATTCATTTACCACTCTTTAAGGGTGTGTAGAATTCGGCGCGCCTTTCCTTTTTATTCTGTCGCTTATGAATTGCAGCGAGTTGTTAACACTGACCACAATCCTCCCTTTTATTGGCTAAAACAATTGTCTGCAGTTGATTCAATTAATTTCTGTGGTGTTGCTGTAAAATAGCTAAGGTAACTGCTCAATTTAAATACTTTTATGCATATAGCTTTGTAGAGCTGTCCAAGCATATTTCTCTTCTTTAACAATTTTTGTATTAAATTGGACGTAAAAGTGTCCAACAAAGTGCTGAAATGGATGAAGTTTGCATAAAAGAAAAGCAGAAATTTAAAGCACAGAAAACTTAAATTACAGAAAATTTCTTGGCATATTTCGAAAAATATTTTCATGCCTTGTTTATCTTTCGCTTTTTCATATAAATTCAAGGCAAGTTTAAGTTTAATTGGAATGTGGTTTATATTGACTAATTGATAGATATTTTTATGCCTAATTTCTTTAAATATTTTGATATATTTTTGCAGAAAATATTTGAATTTAAGAAAATTCCTTCAATTGGCTAGTATAAACATAACACAGGAAAAACAAATTGGTTAGACAGCTCTTAAGTACGATTCGTTCATTTTCATTTGCACCTGGTTTTTTTCTGTGTATAAAAAAAAATACTTAAGGCTCACAATATTTTTGTAATAATTCATACAATTTTTATTACCTTATGTTGTAAGACAAGAAGTCTTAGGCCTGTATAATCTGAAGCTTAAACATAAATTTTCTATAGTAAGTGATTATCTCAGGCTCAATTATAGCCGTAATCGGATCGGGTTGAGATACTTTCAAGCACACATACAATTTCTTGTCAGTTGTGTTTTAAGAATCTTTTTTGTTCTGCCTTGGAGAGTAGTACATCATTTGTACACTTGTCCACAGAGAACAATGAGTTGCAGACAAAGGGCTAACAAATTTCATGAAAAATGATATTGAATCGCATTTTTCATTATTTCTCAGTTACTCTTCATTCTCTTCCTGTCGCTCTTTCTTTTTGTCCCTCGCGTCCATCTACTGTCAGCCGGTGCGTTTTGTCCTTTCCTCGAGATTTTTGAAATGCATCTGCAAAAGTTTACAAAGTAGAAAACGCTGCTACTTCTACTTCTGCTCCTGCTAGTCCTGCTCCTGCTCCTGCTGTGTTGTTGGAAAATTCAGAATAATGAGGAAACTAACGAGCCAAGACTTTTCCATTGTTTACTGGCGCAAAAATTGCGCGATTATTAATTTTCTATGCTATTTTGTAGCTCTTTTTTGTGCCGTCTGCTGCTGCAGCACATCCTGCAGCCGTTTGGGTTCCTGCCGCTTGCCGCCTACCGCCTGCCGCCTGGTTCTGCTCCTTTTTTGCTGTGCCAGTTCCGCCTGCCTTTTGCCAGACGTTGTCGACGCCGTCGACACTTCTTCATATTATTTCGCTGCCGCCGTTTGGCCGCGTTTTCTGGCTCTATTTTTGTTGCCTTTGGCAGGCAGGAATATTTTTAATATTTTGCAATACTTACCACGTTTTCTTTTTCCTTGCTGCGTCGTCCTTCCGCAAGAGTGCGAACACTCCTCCTTAGCCAGAACCCAAGTAAGCCATGAAGACGACCAAAAGGCACAGACAGTATTCGCCCAACAGACAGTGTGAAGTAATTTTTTTTTAGGCGGAGTTCATTACTTACTTGGCTAAAAAAGGATACGTACATATATATAGCACATACAGGATATACTCACTTACTTCTACGTATATATAAGTATAAGAGTGCTTCTCTTGTCTTAACGGACTGACACAATTTCGCATTGTTTTCACAAAGTTTTAAAGTTGATTGTTCCGTTTTGTACTCATCAATTTTTAAAAAGGATGTTTTCCATCGTAAATCTTTATTTCAAATGAATTGAAGAAAAGTATTCATTAAAGAAAAGTTAAGTTAAGCCAAGGCTGCAGGCTCGTAAAATTTAAGAGGATTTATTTCAGCGAATACTAGTGGGAAAGAAGAGAATTTAATAGTGCTGGAAAAAGGATTTACTTAAATATTAAATATTTACTATTAATATTTATTTTAAATTCATCCTTTACACTTTCAATTAGATTAACATCATAAATTCTTTTTATTTTGGTATTTAAATGTAAAGAAAAAGCATACAAAAAATGTCTTTAGCAACTGAACTGTTTGAAAAAGAAATAAATTCACTTTCGAATCAAATTTATAAATTTATAAAAAAGCCCCCAAAAAACTCAATTGAGATTACACCAAAAAAATTCGGACTAATTTTATTGCCAACAAGAATTGTTTTATATTTCCGTAAAATAAAAGCGAAAGCCAGAAAAATATTTTACGAAAAAACCGTAGAGAATTCCACATACATATTGTATAGAAAATATATGTAAAAAGTATTTAATGGATGTGAAAATTAATTGAGCCGTTGGGTTGAATATGTGCGCACGGTTCCCATAACTCTCATAAATTGTAATTTTAGAACGGGGGGCCACCCCTCTCAATCCATGGGGTATAATACGTAACAACTACATATAACAGACGCTTTTTATTCATACAACAATGGCCATAAATTGCTCTCTCGTTTTTCTCCTTCCTTTTCAGGTAAGTGAATGCTATGGGGGAAAACTTGCCAACTTGTGGCACACAGACACAAACAAATTGTCGCTTGCGATGGCCTTCAATGTCCTGCGGCGTTCTGGATTCGTTTATTTGGCATTTACTCGTATGTAAATAAATTTTTAATTTAAAATAAACATGGTTATTAAGTTAGGCCTGTCATCGGGCTGCAGAGCCGTGGCAATATCCGCAGTAACAGGAAAAAAAAGTAAAAGCAGAGGGAAATGGCATCAAATCCAATTAGTTAATATGAATTTTTGATGAAATCACTTCCGCTTCAAATGCAAAAAAAAGTTTGCCCTGGCAGCGCCGCTCATCATCATCATCATCATCATCGTCGTCATCATCATCTTCTCAATGATGAGTATGTTTTTTAGTTTAGTTTCTTTTTTTTTGCATTTGATGGCTTGCAAAACTTTAACGCTGCAAGTCATCGAGTTCTTTTTCGCTTTGCATAATATTATTTATTGTGTGTTTGGCCACAATAACCGCAATTTGCAACTTTTTGTGGCATTTTGTCGGCGTGTTGTCAAAATGTTTGTGTGCCCCGAAATATATTTAAATATTTCATTTGTCGCACGCTCACGACTCGACCGTCCATGCCTCCGTCCGTCTGTCTGTCCGCCAGCCTGCCTCCCGGCAGTTATTCGGGACAAAGCAAATTAGTTTACCGCCTGCGTGTCTGGGTATATGTATTTGTATACGTATACGTAATATGTGCGTATACGTAATATTTTTAAAAATTCCACTGCTATATGTGTATTTTTTGGAGCAACACACACGACTTTGCAGCTGTTGCCGTGAGGCAGTTATTCGCTTTAATTTTCTCTTTTTATCCTTTTCATACCCTAGCAAAGAGTATTTTCATTTTGTTATAAAGTCACTCAGATTTCGGAGCTAGATGGATGAAATTTGGTAGGAAGTCCTAGTAAGGATCAGTCAGCTTATTTGATTTTCAAAATGCATTTCCCGGATCAAACTACTATACAATATAGCTGCCATAGGAATAATAGGTCAAAGGGGGTTTTCAAATGCTCCTATTCATAGTCTGCCAGGGTATGTAATCTTCGGTGAGCCAAGGCGAGCCTTTCCTCCTTTTTTCAAGTTATGTACACGAATATGTCTGCATTTTTAATTCGTTTTCAGTTTTCATTTCTTGTTCTGTTTAACTTTTTTGTTGTTGTTTTAAATGGCTTGCTTTGTGTTGTGCTTTATTTGTTCCATTTTCCCGTCTTCCTTTATTTTCCTCTGTCGTTTTGTATGCATACAGAGCAATTGATATACAATTTTAACGAGGTGCGGTTGTTTCTTTTTGCTTTTTTGTTTAGCGCTCTTTTGTTTCGTTATTTGCCTTCGCCTTTTGCCTCTGCCTCGGCCTCTGCCTTTGCCTTTGCTTTTCACAAAAATGTCACGCATTCTTTCACAGTATTATTCTGTTGGGCTTTGTGAAAAAAATTCGTCAAAAAATTAAAGAATTAGAATTATGCAAATACCTTAAATATTTATAGAAATACCAGAGATATTTGTCATATATTTTTCAGCCAGAATTTATCTTCCTAAAAGCTAAAACTAAAGCTCAATTCAAGCACTCAAATAATGTCTGTCCGTCCACTGGTGAAAGCTCGAAAAAGTTGTAAAACATCAAAATATAATTAGTTTTCCAGCAATATTTCTACATGGAAACGCAAACTGATGCATAATTTAATTTTCCACATTAACGAGTTTAATTGATGTTGAAGGCTTCCAAATGGTCCAGACTCATTTTAATTTATTGCTTGCCGCATTCAAAGTCCTACAGCCTGTTATATAAGCCGGCTCGGTATAGCCTCGCTACGCCTCGCTGTCACGCCTATTTACTACATATTTATTTTGGTAACAACAAAAACTTGGCTTGAAATGCATTACGCGCAACATATTCGGGCTGTCGCACAAACTGAAATTAGTTAAGCTCATTAAATGGTAAAAACTATTTTAATTAAACAGTGGAAC
Organism: Drosophila repletoides; assembly: GCA_018150835.1. Classification (NCBI taxonomy): domain Eukaryota; kingdom Metazoa; phylum Arthropoda; class Insecta; order Diptera; family Drosophilidae; genus Drosophila; species Drosophila repletoides. The sequence continues at coordinate 5,167,958 of JAECWQ010000202.1, forward strand.
AAAAAACAAAGGAACTCTGCGAAACTGCGAAATGAAAACTTTGCCGACGAAACGAAATAAAATGAAAATCGCTAAAAGTTAAAGTAAACGCGCAACAAATTGTAAAGGTTATGTAGAGCGCAAGCCAAAAATAAAAACAAAAAAAACTTGGAAAAACTATAAAAAACATTCAACCAAATGGGCCACATTTTTAACCAGAAAAAAGGGAAGAAAATATTTGCAATTTTTTACCATTTGTTAGGCGAGGCGCCGTCTGCAGTAGCCCAACAATAAATCACCATTAAACAAATTATGTACTCAACTCTCAACAATTTTAAATGTCTTTGGTCCATTGTCCATTGTATCTGAACACTGACTGCTCAGAGCCATTCAACAACGAATTCATATCAAAAGCAAAGGAAAAGGAATACAAAGCGCGAAGCTTGAGTATATGAAAATAATGAAACTGTGCCACAGTGGTTCCACACTGATTTAAATATGCTAAATAAAAATATATTGTGACCAAATGAGGAAGTGAAATTTCTATTTCAGTTTAAACTACTTAATTTTATTTTCTGTTAAGAATAAAATAAAATAAAATTTTTATATATAAATAGTAAGTTTAGTAAAGAAAATAATCAAAGGAAAACTGTTTTCGAGAAGCCCAGATTCGAAATGGGGTTTGATGTTCAGCTAGAAAGGAATTCAGAGTATCGTCTCTGCTTTTGTCTTAAAAGTATTTAATTTTTCGTACATATATAGTATAAATTTCCATTGTCTAGTTGAAAACCTGTGTCAAAATAGAGGCCAAAAGTATTTGACGAGTATTTATAATAGTTTAAAAAAGCCAGAAGAATATGTGGACATAGCCATTATTGAGTTCCTTCGGATCTGAAGTACGCTTAATTCCCCACACTTAATTAGTAGACAAGTTTGACTTGCCTAGTTTGATTTCGGTGCCACTGTGCAGGGGATGCAATGTTCTCCATTATGGTTATTACTACGTCGGCTATCAGCAGCGACGTCTGTGCGGCATCATTGACACGTTTTCTTTGCGTCTGCCAGAGGCAGTTCCTTGGCTGTTGGCTCTTGCCTGTTGGCTGAAGGTGCGTCTTAGGTACTCGTATACCCTGACAAGGTGTAAACATTTATGAGGGTCTTTTTGTGGCAACGTTGCAGGCGACACAAATTTATTTCTAAACATTTACGGCGCTCACTTTGAATTCTGTTTTTTTTTTTTCGCCTCTTTTTTCTCCGCTTCTTTTTTTTGCAGCGTGTGAGTGCGTCCCACTCAGTTCTTTTTTGTTTGCTGTTATTCCTGTATGTTGCCACATGCCACATTTAGTATCTCACAAATTTGGGCATGGCATAGCAACGGGGGAGCAGTTTCCAGGACTCCAGACTCCCCGTTGGCATCAGGCACATTCTTCAGCGACCACAAATTTTCATGTAGTTATTTTTCTTTGCCTGTATTTTGTTTTGTTTTATTTTCTCTTCTTTTTTTTTTTTTTTGTTGCCTTTTCTGGCCCGCTTAGTTGCAAATGTGTTATGTTTTATTTTTACAACTTCCTTTTTGCGCCTCGCCCCGAAAAAAAAAGTGAAAAAGTGCCAAAAAACAAGAACAACAGCAGCAGCAAAAGAAAAAAAAAACGGAAGAGAAAAAGTAAAAAGAAAGCAAAAAATTGTAGCTGCTTTGGCTGTTAAAGTGTTTCAATTTTTTGTCTTGTCTCTTTATCTGCATGTGAGTGTCTGCGTGTGTGTGTGTGTGTGTGTGTGTGTGTGTGTGTGTATTGTGTGTACACAGCGAGAAAAAATCATGCATCAATCATGCATATTCAGTGTGAGAATTGGCGTTTTTGATCCTAATTTATGTACACAAAAAATGGAATAAATTTTAATTTTTAAATTCCAATTTAATTACTATTTAAAGGTAACTTTTTTCACAAACTGATCAATAATTAAATGCAATTTTAAAGCCAATAATTTAAGAAAATGTCGCCTTAATTTCCGTATCCCCTTTTTTCTCTCTCTGCATCTTTTTCTTTTTGAAATACGAGTGTATTTCTGTTGGCATTGGCACATCCGGACTCCGAAGTGCGTTCTCTTCCTTCCGCTTTTGCTTTGGCGAAAATTACAACGCATAATTTTCACATTACGTCAGCGCATTGGCTATGTGTGTGTGTGTATATGTGTGGTGTGCGAGTGTATGTGTGTGCGTTTGCATATTCTGCGATTGCCTCGAGTTTTTTCTTGAGTGCGCCTTTGCCTCTCTGTCTTTTGCAATAAGTAAAGCGATATGGAAATCAATATTCTTAATGGCTGTCATGCGACATAAACACATACGTTTGCATACATATACATAAATATATATACATACATACACACATACATTTACATGTGTCTAATATGTAAGACAAGCCGCTAGTTCATTAGCGCCAATGCCCGAAGGAACTCCCTTCATAATTCCATAGGCATTTAATTGACAAGAAACAGTCGCTAGCCAATAAAACAATTATCGATAAATATAAGGCACTTGAAATATTGGAAATTATTGTGAGGTTAGGCCAAGTTAACAGCAGTAAGATCCGTTTCTCTAGCGAAGATAGTAAACACAATGAAGACTCAACAAAATATATAGCCACATTGTAATACACCTAAGACTGCCTTTTTTTTGTCTATAAATGCATTTTAATTCAGCTTTTTTTTATTAATTTTTGAAGCTAATTTTTCTATTTATAACAATTGAGAAAAACGTAGTTTTACTTTTAGCACTCGATAGAAAATTCTCCTTTTCTACATTGAAATTCTCTCTAATCACACAAGCCAAGATTTAGGGGTAAGCGATGGAACCCAAGCCCAAACCCAAACCGCACACAGGGAAATATGTATCTTTTCAATTTGGAAATGCATCTCTCGCCATTATCAGAATGTTCAACAAAGTGTAAAGCTTCGTACTTGGATCTATAAAGATATTAAAGTTTGTCAATATGGAGACATAAGTATTTGTCAGGGACAATTTACGAGCGTTCTAAGCTGGTGCTAAACTTTTTGTGTGGCAAATCCAGATACATTTTCTCTGATTTCCATAATAAACTCTCTGTGGGAATACTGTTAAAAAAAATATGGCGCCGACTTTGTATTGAAATTTTTGTTGGCTGCTTCATGTCGTAACTCGTTTATCCGCTGATACCTAAAAGCAAACAATGGAGAAAGGCTGTGGAGCGGGCGGCATGGGTTAAAAGGGAAAAACACATGCAGGCCGGAAAAGCTGAAAAGTAAACTACGAGCAGAAAGCAAAAAAAAAAGAAAAAAAAGAAAGTCGCGGCAATTTGAACCTTTTTCCATTTGAGTGAATTTTACTGTCGGAGCGGTGCGGGCGGCCCTGTGACAGGCAAAGTAGTGGTGGGCGTGGCGCGCAGCCAGCATAGAAATCAAATATCAAAGCAAAACTTTGGCTATCTCTGTGTGAGGAAATATAAGTTCCTTCTTTTTTTTTTTTTTTGGAAGCCATTCAACGCACGGGTAATCCCCTGGCAACAGGTTACCAAGTTTTTATTTTGACAACCGACTGGCCGAGACCAAAATAGAAAGCAAAAGGACTTTGAGAGGGCCTTCCGCTCTCTCTCTCTCTCTCTCTCTCTGTCTCTGTCTCTGGTTTTGGCCAAAGGACAAGCGACTTGCAGTTGATTTACCAAATCAAAGTTGCATGAAACAATGCCAAACAATCCGGAAAGACAAAGATAAGGCAGGAAGAGAGCAAAGGGCAAGGACAGAGAGCAATACTATTGACATCGCAATAAACGACCAATAAGCAGACAGACAGAGAGAAAGTTGTAAAAGCGTTAAAATAAAAGGATTTACACAATTTAAAAAACGCAACTTAACGATTTCGATTGAAATAAGCTACTATGTTTCTTCTTGTTGCCTTCGATCCGTCGTCTGTCATTCTGTCTGTTGATTTGGGAATTGACTTTTACTTAAGGTTGCCCTCGCCTCCCGACAGGATGTAATCTTTCATCTTAACTGAGATTTCTCTGCTTTCATTGTTTCGCTGTTTTCACTTGTGTTCTGTTCTCAGTTTGGACTGCTCTTTTTTCCTTTTCTTTTTTGAGTTTTCTTTTGTTCCTTATTCACCTTGGAAAAGTCAGTTTGCGAAGCGGCTTTTCCCCTGAGGAACACGCGCCACAAATTTATAGCAATTTATTGTTATGACTATTTATCAAGAGACATATCTGAGCCTCACCTGTTAAATACTACACCTGCTGTGATAACTTGAATTTTAGCATTGTTTTCTACTCGTGAATGAGAGTAATAGGAGCATTAAGTCAGCAGGGAGACCCCCCCCCCCATTGTCTCCCACACATATTAAAGATTAAAATAATTAATTAAAGTTATAGCAATCATTATTGCTTTATGTCTAATTACCTACACTTGGTTTATTCCAATTATTTTTAATTGAGAGGGATTTTCGTTAAGCCTTATTAATGAAGTGGCTAAAAAGAAAGAAGAGCATTGAATGATAAGCAATTAATTCAGCAATCCTTGTCAGAAGAGATTGAGATTTTCCAAGTACATACAGAATAAATAAGCATTGTTCAAGGCATCGGAGATTTGATAAATTTAATGCTATATAGAAGTAGAAAGTAAAGAAGATATAAGAAGATTATATACCCTTGTAGACCAGCTATATAATATAGAAATCCTACTTTGATTATTTTTGTTGGGCAATTTGATAATTGGTAGATTTATCATGAAATATTAAGAAACAAACACGTTTTCTATATAACAAATTTTACTGAAGATTGTTCCTTTCCATATCAGAAAAAATTATATAGTTGCTCGATCCTGTGTAAGCAAATAACGAAACTTGTTTCATTGAAGCTTAATCATATGTTTAATTCGAGATCCATTCTTCTTGAGGGATATTTCATGAGTAAATTATACCCTTCCATATGTTTTAAATGATTCAAAAATGTGCTCTTACCCAAATTGACAGTGCCTTAAATAAGTTTCATTATTTGCTACTAAATTAGTTGAATCAGAATAAGAGCCAGCTGCGAAATAAAATAAACAAAACATTTAAAAGTTGCCTATTAATATTTTCCGAATCAATTAAAATGGTTATCTTTTTCATTGCGACAATATTTGTTACTCTTTTTCCATACGCAGGATTTATCCAATTTGAAATGTAGGTCGAGTGTATCGCAAACAATATATGTGCATATATATGTATATATATATATGTATATGTATATATGTAGAGGCACACACACATGAAATAGTCCGGAAAATAAACCAAAATTCACGATGCAATAAAGCCAGCAATGAAATTAAATACGTTCCCAGAATAAGCGCTAAATAAAAGCTAGTAAAAAAAAAAAACACACACACACACACACACAGCGCCCCTCTTAGCCCATGGCGCCCACATATAAAGCGTAAACAGCTAAAAACAGCCCCTAAATGGGATGGCAAACAGCCTAAAGCCCCATTCCGCGCCGCCTCTGGAGCGGACAGGGAGAGCTGTCGACCCATTTGGGGATATTTGCATTTGCATTTGAAACCAAAACCAAAAGCAACATGAAGAAAATGAAATCGACTCTGGGTGAATTCATAAAATAAAATAAAAGATTTCCTAATTGCCAATTTGCATGCAGCCGCGTCTAATTTTTGCCCATTCGTCGGATAAATAAACTTAATTTTTGCGCTCGCATTTTCGCTCGACTCTTTATTTCTCTTTTTAATTTGTCTACCCTTGCCGAAGGGTATGCCAACTTTGTCGCCTCGAAAGGAACAGGGACAAAGAATTTAAAATTGGAAAACAAGTTTTATGTAAGTCAAGTCAAATATTTATTAAAAATATAAATCTGTGCTGGACTTAAGGCCGATCTGAATCTGACGATGCTCTAAAGCTTAGGGTGACTCTTGGGCATAAACTTTTATGCATTAGCTTTGTCCAGCTGTCTGTCTATTGGCACTTAAGCAAACTTCTTTCTTAGACCTAAAAGGATCACAAAACTATATCAATTTTAATACAGATTGATATTCTTTATCCTTTTGTAGTTCTATAATAATAATTCATCTATTATTCCTGACAGCAAAGATCCATAATTGGGCTTAAAGACTTTAAAGCAGGTTTATTTCATTATTTGATTTTGGTATTTATTAAGTAAGCTGAACTAAAAGTAATTTCCAAGTGTATTTAATTCTTCTGCTTTTCTATGCTGTGTTTTTTTTGCTGCCTCTGCAGCTTTTTTGTTGTTTATAAATTTGTTTATTTAGTGAGCCGGCTTCGTTTGCCGGATTGCTGGCTTTGCTCCCCGCTGTTGCTGCTCCTGGCCAAGTTTCAGTTTCACGCAAATCTTATTTACACAATTTCCAACGTCACCTTTCATGCGGGTTTGAGAGGGGATTTTGGGAGGGAGAAGAAAGAGAAGAGTCTCGGTTTCGGTTACATGGAATTCCATGGACTTGTTTGCTGGCTGCGTTGCATACTTCTCGTAATGCCGACGTTTTTTAATTTGCTCAATTCCGAGGGCACAGTGGGGCCAACATGATAGGTCTGCCAACATACGATTATATACACACAAACACATATATATTTCTATATATATATATATATATATATATGTATGTATAGGGAGTATTTGCCTTTATGCCTGCTGCTCTCGTGTGTTATTTATGCAAATGTCAAATATTTTGAAATGCCGCTGCCATGTGAACGAAAGCAAACGGAAGTACATTATAAAGTTTCTCCTCGTTGAATCCGTCTCCTCTCTCTCTCTCTCTCTCTCTCTCTAGTCCGTCCAGTTCACGGCAATGTTATTTGGTTACCGACAAACCGAAATGTGCCCTAATATGACCGGCCCAGTTCTCTCATCTCCCGTTCCCCTTCCCCTTCCCCTTCCAGTAATTATGGTATTTTTGGAATTTGTTGGAGGGGGTTTGGGCCAGGCAACGCTTTGTTACCAACACAGAACCTTTCTTCTTTCTGTTGTGATATAGGAGCATATCGTTGGCCTTTTTGGCCCATTTGCTGCGAGGGAATCAGCTAACAGCACACGCAAAGTACATTTTTGAGATTATTGGCACGTTACGTAAATTACTTCGCGGAAAGAATTTTTAATTTAAAACGCATTGAAACCAGTTGCAAATTGTCTCGAATTCCCATCAAATATTTAACGAAAACTTGTTGAATCATCACAAGAAATCTTGGGAATAAATTCCAGACCCACGCTCTCCCGTTGGTCAACTTCTATCAGTGCTAATTGAGCTGCTTAGTCCGAAAGGCCAATTAAGTTGGCAAGTTGTTAATTAGTTCTATTTAGAAAAATATTTTATTAAAATCCAGATATACCTTTGGGCTTGTAATGCTGCAATATTAAGTCAGATAATTGCTTTAATATAATCATAATGATCCAAAGATTTGGTATACAATTTAAAACTAGTTCTACAATTTATGTAGAAAATATATATGAACTTAAGGTTCAGTGGTATTATTACCTTAATTATTAGAACTAAACAGAATACGCTATAAGATAAATAATTAAATTAGTCCTAAAAATAGCTTTCAAACGAAATTTCTTCGAAACGTAATAAAGATTTCATAAGAAATTATATTCACAGACAAGAAAATAATTTTCAGCAAAGCTGCTCAGACTTTCTGGGAAAAAGAATCATTTATTTTTATTTTATGTCTAATTTATCCGCTAAAACAGAGGAAGAGTCTTTGTGGGAAAAAGCTAATTTAAATAGAATTTAATAAGAATTATTTGAAAAAAATAATACTCTTATAAGAACTGGTTTGTTTTAAGCTGCTGACCGCACTTCAACACTTGATTTAACAAGTAGCTGGTTTTATTTTTGGTTGAAGCTCTTTTTGTTGTGGTATTTGTTGAACGGTTGGCCGCACATTGAACCCTTCGTCGTGTGTAACCTTAACCTTCATTCTGACCTTATTGTTTACTGCGAGAGAGAGATTTACAGTTGATTTAGCCGCTTGAGCCATGGCTAATGCATAATAAACGTTTTGCCGCAAACTTTCACGCCACTTCCTATGCCTAAAACATACACACACACACACACACACACACATATATGTATGCCCACTAATACATACGTGCTTGTGGGCATGCGTGCGTGAGTATTGGCCAATTTTTGTGCGACGTCTTCTGCCTCGAACCCGTTCCGTTTCGCTTCGTTTCGTTCCGGCCGGTTTGCCATTCTATTTAAGATAGACATCATGTGCAGTCATTAGATTGTTTTCGATTGACGTGACATGATAATGAATGATTTTTGCCTTGTTTCATTCACTTTTCAATACTCTTTCCAAGGGTATTATTATTTTGTCACCATAAAGCACACCCTGTCAAGAATATAAAAGAAATAAATGCAAAGGAATAGAACTGAATTGAATGAAATATATAGAAGCTATAGTTTTCAAGTAGAATAGAATTTTAAACGTTTAGTAAGGTCCTTTTCTGTGTCTTTGATGTTGAGCTGAGTAAACGAGATATAAATAAAATGATCTTGCTGGTATAGGCCAGATAAGATATCAATATCATATATAAGAACTCTGAAAAATCTATATATATTTATGGATATTGATAAGATGCTTATAATTCAAGGAAAAAGGTCATGCTATAGAGTGCTGGCTGAAAAGATTTAAGTACTAATGATCACTTTCTCGGCTCTGTTATAATAAGATTCTGTTGCTTCGATGATAAAGGGTATTTAACTTGTCGGCATGCCATCTCTATATACCCTCTTGTTTTTCCAATTTTCTTGTCGTGGCTCCTGTTTTTCTGCTTCCTGTTGCCTACTTTTCAGGGCAACCACAGGCAATATTTGAAGATTGTGAAACATGCAATTTGAGGCAGCTATTGAGGCACAAAGTGTTGATTGTTGATTGTTGCCTGTTGGCAGTTGACTGTTGGCAGGTGGCGGGTCAGTTTGTTTGTTGATTTGTTTATGGTAGGCCATAATGACCGATGAAGTGGCCGAAGCGCTAGTTATGGCCAAAGTTTTTGCGCTTAAATTAACGCGAAACTCAATTAAAATGCGCACGATATTTGCAAATCAACATGAGGCCAAAGAGCTGGCCTCTAATTTCAATTGCGATTCTTCGAAATGGTCTTTCATAATCGCATTGTAATTACAGTCGAAAGCGAACCAAAAGGGCCATAAAACTGAATGTCCTGACACGACTTCAGTTCCTTTCTGCCTTTTCTCCTGGTTCTCCTTGTTTATGCAAATAAGCGTTGCTACCTAATGGTTCAGACCGTTTTCAATTGAATGCGACGTTTGATGTGTGTGTCCTTGACAGGTTCACTCATTCATTCATTCATTCGTTCATTTATTCATTCATTGATTCGATGCTTGAAGAGGCGTCTGAGTGGGCGAAAAATCTATAAAATAAACAGGCGTTTATTATGCTTATAGCCATTCTTAGATAAGTATTTCCAAGTACGTTTATTTATCAATGAGTGTCATTTAAATTAATATTCTCAGAACTTTGTGCTTCATTTATTTATTTGTTCTGCAAACTTATTATTTTAATTCGCAATAATATTATTTCCTTTTTCTTATGTGAATAAAAAAGGGATAAAGCTGTTGAATATTTTAAGGGCTTCCTAATTGGGAAAGGAATGAGGATAGTTTAGGGTTAGTCAATTGATGCATTTTATTAATTTTTGAAATTAATTTAAAATCGATTTAGCTATTTTTATAGTTTTATTATATTTATAAAATAAATTAAATTAAAGCTGCTTAAGAAGCAAGGCATTTCTTCAAACAAAAAAAAAAAACGAAGGAAAATGAAAAAATGGAATTAAGCGTATCACGTGTCACGTATTATTGCTGTGGTACATTTCCATTTGAGCACATCTTGGCTAAAGAGCTTTTCCCGAAGAAAAGTGGCTAGAAACACGCATTGCTTTCTATGACGCCCGTAACTCAACTCAACTCAACTGAACTGAACTCAGCTCAACTCGATTTGCTTTTGTTTTGGGCTTTAATTAATACAAGTACCCATTTTCATGTGCTCGTCTTAGCACCCTACCCCTCCTCATTACCCCTTTTGTGCACCACAAACGCCCCCCGCGACGCCGCCTCTGTTTCCGCCCACGGCAACTCAACAACTGACACGCAAATGCAATTTGTATGCGTAGATTATTTTGTGTCTATGTCGTGTGTCTGAAATAGGTAAAACTCAGATACGACTCTTTTTTTTTTTTTGTTCCTGACAGACTCATGAAATTTTAATTAATGTAAACCATAATAAATGGAATTTTAGCTCTTTTAAAATTCATGAAGTTAAGAGCCTCGCAAAGCACTCACCTGTACTAATTTGGGCAAGGAATCCGCTTTTAAGCATTTGGTATAGAACTGCTAAATACCCTGTATTAATATGATATTAGTTAATAAATTAAATAAGTTTATTGCATTAAATCCAGCAATTTTACTTTACATTACAAACCATTTAAACTCGAAAATTGAGCATCCTTTTTATATTATTATGAAAGTTTCCACTATCAGAAGGGGTTTGGAACATTTTGACTCTCAGTGGGAAATGGTTTGAATGAAACTTTTTCCTTTCTTCTCCGATTGAGCTCAAATCACATATTCAGAGTTCTCCTTTCAAATTTAACGTTTACGTGTTTACCATTTTTCGAAAAATCCACCTAAAAATTCGGGAAAAGGGGGGGGGCAAAAGTTGTATGTAACTATAATAGTAGAATCATATTGAACTGTTATATTATTTAATTAATTTAATCTCTATTAATCTATGTATTTCAGTTCAAGTTCCACTTGTCAACTTTAGCCTTTACATGAATGTAGAACCTATTTTTATTCATATGCAGCATAACTGAATAATTAAGGCACTAATTTGTCAGTGAAAATCTTTTTGCACAGTTTTCCAACCTTTTTTTGCACATCTTGGCCAAGGTTAACTTCACGTCATTCATCGTGATGTATGTCACAATAATGAGACAGAAATGTATGGCATATTTTTTTTTCTTTTACCACAGTCTTGTTGTTTTTTAATAATGTATTATGGCCAACTAGGAGCAGAAAGAGTTTCATATTAATGGCAATAACAAGCGGCTGAAAAAGCTTCATTGTTTTTAATTAAATGTTTTTAAGTGCGTTGTAGTTGCTTTTTATGATTGAATACGCAATTTGTTGTTACATAATTATGAGGAATAATGCTGAAGGGCATAAATATTATACAAGCAGCTCATTAAAATGGTTTCTCTGCTACTATATGAAAAACTAGTGAGTCTTCACTGCGCCGAAGATTACATACCCTTCCAAACTGGAATAACTATTTGATTGTCTGATATTTTATGATGATTTATCTCCAGAACTAAGAGACTAGCTTGCTTAGTAGCAGACAGACAGACGGACAGATAGACAAACAGACAAATGGACTTGGCTATATTGACAAGTCCTGATCAATAATAAAGTATACGACCTTGTCAGGTCTGAAATGCCTCAGATTGACACACTGACAAGCGTGACAAATTTATAGTACCCTCTGCAGGCATATAACAATCAAGAGAATAAAATAAAACATAAATAGGTTGATAATAATATAACAAGTATAAAGAAAAAACATAATACTAAAAGTAAAAAAAAAAATATACCCCCACATTTTACGCATAATTACGCTTCATTATGAATTTAAATATTACATAGATCAATTGCAATTTCAATTAGGTGTAGGAGACAATTAATTAAAGGTCAGAATATGTTGTGCTTGGTAAACTTGAGGCCAATTGACTTCTTAAATTCTCTTTTGCAATTTATCTATTTAATTAAAATAATTGATATCTCACGTGCAACATGTGAATCCAATGGATGCACTTCCGCTTTGACGCGTAGTTTTCATTTCCTTGCAAAGATACAAATCGTCAATCAGTGTTTCTTTGAGTGTATGATGAATACGTGTGAATTTGTGTCTGTTTACTGTGTTGCTTAGGGTTCCCTAGACTGCCATATAGAGCCAGACAGGATGCATTCATCTACCTTGTGAATGTGTTTGTGAATGGCATTCATGCTCAGTGAACAAAGCGTTAATTGATTACCACTGTGCACACTCGGCACGGAGCAATGACGACAAAATCAATTCGTGTTTAATTTAATTAAAATGCTGATTTTATCACAAGTCAAAACACGCACGCATCAGTGTAAATTGGTATCCAGTGTGTCCTGATTCAAATATTATGATTATTTTTGCATACCTGAATTTCCTATTTATAGTGCGAATCGAAATGGAAATTGAATTTAATGTTGGGACTGACACGATTTTGATCAGTTAATGAAAAATAATTCTTGTAAATTTTACAAATATTTATTAAAAATATTGAAAATGTAGAACACAAAATGTTTACTAATTTTAATGCATTGTTATATATTGCTCATCTAATTTTTAGCCATATCTCATTTAATTAATTTAATTTCTAACTTGATTCTATTATTATTGACTCTTTCTTGAGTAAACTCTACTTTTAGTATACTTTTAACCTGGAATTTCTAGCACGGACATTATTTTAAACTTGTTTAAAGAATTTTCTATAGCTGATTGAATGATTCCCCTTATAGAACTAATTTCTCTTTTTACTGATGCTTTTCTAATACACTTTTTATTAGCATTTACAAGCAGACATTCTGGAATAATTTTGTTGAAAAGAGCTTAGCATAAAATATTTCATGCATACAAATTAATGGGTAGAATAGGCCTCCGCTGGTTCTGCTTTGCAGGCTTAAGGACAATGCAAACATAAACATTCTGCATTGGATTTATGTAAATTTGTAATATACACATGTCGGGATTTCATGGCGAGAAGTTTACAATTTTGCCGCCAGACTAATGCTACGAGTATTTGCTTGTTTTTTAACGCTTTGCCCACGGGGCGTATGCGCAATAAGCATAATAAACCGTCTATTTATGATATTATGCACAGCAAATTGAAATGCCAATAGAGATTTTTTATTAAAGCTTTTTAACTTTTCGACTAGACTTCATAATGTTTTTGCAGGTAGGCAAAGAACAAAAAAAAAAGAAACGCCAACTGAAACCGTGAAAATGCAGAGAACTCAATAGCGTGCTCGGTACGAAAAGGTATTCATTTTCAGCAGCTTTGGTTTGATTTTGTTTTACTTCTGAAGGGCTTCAAAATTGCGTGTCCGATCAGATTCCAGTCGATACACGACTGAGCTGCGTGCTGCAGGCATTGAATCCAAATAATCGAGACATGCAATCTGCTGGAAATGCATCATTAATGGCTAATTAGTGCAACAGTCAACATGTTGACCGTTGCACGCTGCACGTGGGGCACGTTAACGTGGCCAGAACGTATGAGCTGCTAAATGAATGTATCAATGTGGCACGTACATAAACAGCTGCGCAGTCTCAGTCGAAGAATGCAGACAAAGAAAGAGACGGAGACGGAGGCGAAGACTCCATAATCCACACACAGTTTTGGAGTGCATTAAGCAGCAGTCGAGTATTTGAAAATTAGCTTGCCACCAATGGCACTCGAGTGCCCCGTTAAGCTATGCAGTAGCAGCCATAAATGCTGCAAGCTTCAGTTGTGGCCATGGCCGTCCATCCATTCTCCTGGCCAAAAGGGCACTTAAAGTATTTATGTGGCGCGTGCTGCACGTTAACTGCAACACTGTGTGTGGCAGCCAGCATCAGTTGGCCTCCTGACAGCCGCTTTCTGCCCGTTTTACGAGTTATTCTCTTGTAACTCTCGTGTACTAAGCGTTGCTGCCTTTGCTGTCATACATGGCGTATGCCCAATAAAATGCATTTCAATAGATTATAAGACGCTCATAACTTCAAACCTCTACACTGAGCGAAAAGATTCGTTCAAAATAACAACTTTTTCAAGTTCCCTTTGCACTATTGGAAAAAGCAGCAGAAACCGAAACATTCTCTTTAATTTTCGGAAAAAAAAACGTGTTTTACATAAACTTTCCCTAATGAATTGTCCTGATTAAACTACTTGTTGAATGACCTTTTTTTTCTGAGTGTATGCCAAAGTTGCATTTAATCCACGGAATGCGCAGCACGCGCATTAAACCGGCAGTAAACACCACATTTTCAACGTCAACGGATTGCTGCACAGTGGAACAGGCGATGGGAATTTATATTTATATTTCGTTCAGAAATATAAACAATAAAAGTAACTAAACTATTTGGAATTTATTCATGAAAGTCTTTATTATATTGAGTAGATATTTAAATTCAGAAATTCATCTTGTTCTACCTAATTTCTTGACCAATTTTAAATCGAGTTTATTATATTTTTTAAAAAGTATTACTTTCGTTCTCTCCTCGGATAATTTTGAATTTTTTCATAAAATTTAATTATTTTAATCTTGTTATTTTTAATATTTATTTATTTTTTAATGTTGACTGCTCATAAGCGGTTTTAAGTAAATAAATGAGCAGATAACATGTTTTTCTATCTTCGTTTTTCTGTGCATTTTGTATGCAGTTTTGAATGGATTCGGAACCAGTGTGCAGGGAGCATCTTTAGGGGTCGCTCGAGCTGCTCGACATTCTGCGGTTACCCCAGTGCGTTTATTATGCCATTCGCAGTTTAATAATGATAATAACGGCAGGATATTAAGCTTTTCCTGCCTGGTCTGGTGAGCACAGTAAACGCCAGTCAACACCACGATACGACCTGGCTGGCTCTTTGGGTGGTTGCGTGGTTGGGTGGTTTGGGTGGTTTGGGTGGTTTGGGTGGTTTGGGTGGTTTGGGAGGTTTGGGTGGTTTTGGATGGTTACGTGGCTGGATCGCCTGAGCGGCATTAAAACTATAATCAGTTTATGTAATAAAGTAAATTGTGTACGTAATGCGTGGTGATGCTGTCTTTTATTTATTTATTTTCTTACGCGCTACTTTTTATTATTATGGCGGTCCCTCGGCTTGCTTAGCGCATTTAACGCCTTGGAGTGTTTGAAGCTTGGAGTCTTTGGAGGCAGCTGGCGCGCCGCAATAATGTTCAATATTAATAAAACTTTGGCCCCAAGTTAATTAAATTTGCTTTTTAATGTGCAGCCATGCATGAGGCAAGCGCCAATGTAATAAATTGACCGTGCGCGCTCCATAATGTCCATATCCGGTTTCAGGTCCTGGCTCCCACGGCCTGGACCTTTTATGTTTTAACCCCCGAAAAAAAGTTTTCAATGAATTGTGTGCGAAGAGCAAAGGAAATGAACTCATAAACTTGCATTTTCTGGGCGCGAGTCCTTTCAATGACCTGCTGAGGTTGACAGATTTATGTCGCACCTTTTTCTCAAAATTATAAAAATAAAACTGCAATGACCCGAAATTAATGATGTTAGTCTAACACATACATTTATATGGACCTTTATATATAAATTAAGCGAAATAAGATACAAAATTTAATTTGGGTATGCCATATTTTCGTCTTGAACCAAAAATGTAGTACCAAAAGAGAGGAACATTTCTATACGATAAGAAAGCGAAACGTATTCTTTTTTTTGAAAGAATGAGAAAAATTCTTATTTTAAAGAGTTGTTTGATTTAAAATTTTAATTTTTATTAAATCTATATATTTATACCAATCAAAACTTTTTCTAGTTTTTTTAATTTATTTATTTTTATTATTTATTAAAATATTTAATCATTTTTAGATATTTAATAACAGAAGTTCTAATTAAAAGAAGTTCTTCTTTGCTTTAAAAGCCTTCATCAAATTAATCAGAATTATTTTGTAGTAATTTTCACATTATTTTAGCTTTGAAATTAGCCCAGATAAACAATATTTTGATAAATAAATAAAGATAATCTGTTTCAAGCGAATTAAGCCCTGACAAGTAGATAATTGGACATTTTAATGCTTCACCTGCCACACAAATGCGCGTTTGATGTTTGATTCACCAAGTTCTCATTCTCAGTTCAATGTTCTCTGTTCTCATTCTCATCCACATTCTCTACTTGAAGCTCTCTCTCTCTCTTTCTTATCAGTTTGTAAATGCCTCGACTTTGGCCTTAATAAAGCACATAAAGCGGCATTAGAGTGGTAAGCGGCGTTGGCAACAAAGTCTCCATTATGAGTTCTTTTGTGGCCTTTAGACCTCTTTGGCCACGTCAATATTTAATGGCGCCTCGAGTCTTGAGTCTCAAGCCATTGTTGGCCACGTTAGCTGGCTGTCCTGCGGCAGGATGAAACTTTTTATTTAATAAAAAAGGTCCACACTTTCATGTCGCAACTTCATTCGGAATTTTAAATATCGATGAATATTAAAATGCCGCCAATTAAAGGGACCACAAGTTTGCTCAACTTTTCTGTTTAATCTTCGAATTTGCAGTGTCAAATCTTCTACAAAGCGAAGTGTTTTTAAAGTGCAAACTTTTGAGGGCATTTCAATTAATATAAATTAGAAGCACTTTATCCACAATATGGAATTCCTCCCTCGGAAAACCGCCCCCAAGGAACTTGGTGTGAAGCCAAGTAAATCGAAAACAATCGAGGCAATCAGGCGAAATCATTGCCCCATGGAACGCGTGCACGGGATTTCCTGTGAATTAAAGTCTTAAGCAGAGCGTAGGTGGCGCAGAGACGGGCGGACGTAGTCGAGGGCGTGACAGAGCCAATAAGCCAAAAAGTTTGAGTTTGCTGGCAAACGTGGTGGCGTATGAGCAACAAATTCAATTTGATTAAGTATGAGTTCCTGCAACAAATAGAAAGCAAACTAATCCCATTTTGCTGGCATAGAATGCAGTAGAGTGAATGCAGGAATTATTTAATACTTGAACTGTCTTTAATTGAAACACAACACAATTGTGGGACGAGTCTGAAATGTCGACAGATTTATGCCAAGCTCTGGCCAAACACAACAAATTTTGCTTAACTTGGCTAACCGATATGATAACATAATTTAAAGCTGTTTGCATTATTTCTGGCCACAATTCGAGCGAGCTAGTGAAAGCCTGAAAGCCTCTTGTATTGTACATTTTGTCATTTGAATGGTTTCAAGTAAATTACAAGCAGCAGCAGCATAGACACAACATATTCTCAGAATGCCAATAACACACAGACACACACGCACACCCCGAGTACCCAGTAGAACTTTTTCTCGATTTCTGAAATTTATAGACTACTAAATTACATTTCTTATGACATAGAATCTGCTTTTTAATCTGCTTCCCTTTTAAAGCCTGTTTAAAAAAAGTAGACACCAAATAGCTTTTATCATGTAGATTTAACTCCATGCTTATGCCATTACTTTAACTCTCAGAAGTACATTTCGGAAGCTACCTAGTTTCTACTGGGTAGACAGAAAAGCGAATGTCAGACGGTGACAAAGACGTAGCCAAGAGCTGGCAAAATTGTCTTGGCCCGGCCGCAAAGGAGGACATAGGCAGGCAGTCATGCAGCAAAATTATGTAAAAAGTCAACAGTAAACAGTTGCCGAAGAAGAGGGGAATTTGGTGTGGAGATGAGGTTTTGGGGGTTAACATAGGGCCAGGCCGGGCCAGGTCACTGAAAATGTCTGCAGAGGGGACAAAGTGAAAGCGAAAATGTAAGAACATGACCTCCAGGCCTGCTGGCGAAGACCAGGACGAGGACAAAGGCGAAACTGTAACAAACTGAACTGAAAATGAACATGCGACAAAAACACATAGAAAACATAGAAAGAATAACAACAAAAGTCGAGTGCACACACAGAAATTTCAGGGACATGGAACACTATGCTAAAATCAGAAAGTGAAAAAGTGAATAAATTTAAATTATGTTCCTTCTTACAAAATATTGGGAATAAAGCTTAGGAATAAAGATAATGTTTTAAATTAAAATGCGTTGAGAAATCTTTATAATGATTTAAGCATATTCTTGGAATAAAAATAATAGTACTAGAATTCGAAGTCTTATATTTTATCGTTTCTAGCTTTAATCTAATTCGACTTTCAATTGAATTCCAAAGGTGAAAGTTAAAGTTCTCAAAAGAATCAGTAAACGAACACAAGAGACTTTCAATTATTTTCAACTCTCAAAAGTATGCTATATATATTTTTTTAGGTATTTCTATAAGAGAAGAGCTACAAGCAGGTCCCTCAATATTTCATTAGTCAACTTTTTCTGTAAAATTCGCTCAAATATTGAAATATGTTAAGGAACAGAAGAAAAGCAGAATTTATTGCAAAATATTATCAAATTTATAAATCTAAAGAACAAGCCACAAGAAAGGAAAACCATAAAGGAAAACATTAAACAAAACAACACACCGCAAAAGCCATTTAAAATTAATTGTCAAATTATATAGTACACGATTTTATAGAGGTGTTTCCACAATACAAGGGACTTACAAATGGAGGTGAATTATGTGAAATGCCGCCAAGCGTCGAGTAATCGCAATTCGCTTCTAAATTATTAATACATAAGCCGGCAAACGCCGAACATCTGCGAGAACAACAAAGACAACAGAGAATGCTTCGAATCTGCCAGTCATCTTAGAAGTGGGGGCAATGGGGGAATGGAAGAAACAGCCTGAGGAAGCCAGATGAATCCTTCGGCAGCCGCAATTCAACCTTGACGCGGTGGAGGTGAAAGAGACCGAAGAAACGCCTTCCGTTCCAGAAGCCCGCTGTATGCTCTTAGGATCCTGGATTGTTAACAAGCGAAACGAATGACTAAACAGCCATCCCCCTTTTGCCACCGTACCGAGCTCCGCCCATGGCCCCCAAATAGGCAACATCTAAAGTGTCGAGAACACAACAAGGCTCAGCAAAATGTATGAGCCAGTTGGGACTTGGTTGGGTTCAGTTTTTGTTGGGGTTTGGGGTTTTTGGGGGAGGGGCTACTAACTTATACAGCATAAACTTCTGATGCTGTTCCTGTTGAGGTTAAGGTGAAATGTGTAAGGACTTTCCTCTACGTGTGTGTGAGTGTGTGTGTGTGTATGTGTGAAAAGTAACTTAAAGTTTGACTACGCAGCTGCCTTTAATTCATTATGTATGCTTAATGTTAACAATTTAGCAGCCATTGGTTTATCTTAATGAAGCTGTCTGCCCCCGTTAGCAGTTATCCTGCCAACAACCTAAATACACTCACACCAGTGACGTAAGCACATATTTTTATAAGGGGTTGAAGCAAGTTTCCTGTTTCTCGTTATTTAAAATATTCTTATGGGTTTTTGTCAAATTGGGCTTAGTCCCAAGGAGTCTTTAGACTTTAAATCTTTTTAATCTTCTATTCTAAAGAGTTTATATTGAAAATTTGAATTGAAATTATATGAGGTAATATAAAAAAGTTAAGAGAACTACTAAATACTCTGTAAATGATTTATTGACATATATATTTATTTCTTATTGTTTTAAAAGAAACATTTTCCTACAATGATTTTTTCTTTGTTTTTTGTGAACCTTTAAATCATTTTAATAATTAAATGAAAAATAAATACTGCTTGTGAAGCTTAAGCCTTGTTCTCCTTTACCCCTCTGCAGACGCCACTGTTTATTATACATATGCCTATGTATATATGAATATATACAGACACACACGCTGCCACAGTTGAGCGACCTTCCGGCCTGTTTGCCTGTCTTTAACTTTTATGACGCTTCCAAATCCGCTTGGAGTCGCTTCGCTACATTAGACGAACATCCCCTAACCGCCAGCCGCCAGCCGCCACTGTCGCTACCCCTTTCCCGCATCTTCCCGCATCATCTTTGGCTGACTTTAACCCAAGCAAGCATCCCAATCCCTCATCATATTTTACATAACGCTGTTAAAACTGGGCCGCGCTTTTGTCTTTTGTGTGCTGTTCTGTGGGCCTTTTGTCTTTTGTCCTTTGCATTTTTCAAGCCGCCTTAAATATTAAAGTGCTCATTGCGGTTGGCGCCATGGTCTCCGGGAGAGCTAGAACTCCCCTGAGGGGGGTTGAGTGGAAAGAGGGGGTCTCACGACTGGCGACTAGCGAAAAGTGTTGACACTCGTGGGAAAATGTTTTAATAATTTGTGTAAAGAGTTGACAGCGTTGCCCCAAAAAGGCCCCCGACGCGATGTGTGAAATGCTGCTAAACTTTTATTTTTTCCTATGGTATGCCACGGGTGTGGCTTATTATAAAATATGCAAAAATAAATTTATATGTCTAAACATATATATAAAAAACCCATTTTCTATGTAGCTACATAAAAAAGTGACATGATTTGGAATTGGGTTAGCTTTTGGTCAATTTAGCATTGAAAGTAGAACAAAAATATTTGCATGCAGAACTTTTGGCTGTAACTAGACTTTATTTACATGTGGACGGGATTAATTTAAGGAAAAAAAGAGGAATTTTGTGTAGTTTTATTATTATTATAATAAATACTACGCCTTTGGCAATATAGTGGAACGAATCAAACCGTTGGTAGAAGAAATATTGGTTAGTATGCCCGAATCTATGGTTATTGAAACTGTTTCTGAAATCTTAATAATATATATTCCGTAATTAATAAAATTTCACTAAAAATAATTTTTTAATTATTTCTTTATTTATATATAGTATTTATTTACGTTTTCTTTTAATTGTAATTTCGGTCTCCTTTCTGAGTTTTATTTAAATTAATAAAAAGTTTTTGTGCTGTGACTAGCGCTCAGTACGCTGTTTTGTTTGTAAGCAGAATTTTGAAATAAATGAATTTAGATCAAATATTGACTTAGGTCCACAAATAATAAAAATATTAAGATCTTTTACAAAAATGATATAAAATGAGATGTAAACTGCAGTTGAATAATAAGAAAGCTACCGAGTTGCAGGTGTTCCTTCATTCTGCGATAGAATTGTACTGAGGACTGCTGGAAAGTGGGCAAATTCAGCAAATAAACACACAAATAAATACTGAGCAAACACTGTTTAGAAATTTATTAGCAAACAAAAGATTTATTAATGTGAAAATATGCAGCATCAGCACACAAAGTTGCAAGTTTGTTGCCTCAGTGCGTTGCAGTTGCCAACTGTATTTGCATATGATATTGCAGCCAATGTTGTTCTTGTTGTTGTTGTTGTTGTTGTTGTTGGGACTGTTGCAGGTTGATGTTGTTGATGTTGCTGCTAAACAAACAAATAAAGCTTAAGTTGCATCTAGTTAAGCAAACAGTTATGTTACACCCGGCTGCCTGCTGGATGCACTTAAATTTAAGGCAAATTTGCATTAGAAAATTCAAGTATCTATAGAAAATGCACCCACCAAAGCAGGCACTGTCCAACACGTTTGAGATAATTCGAAAACATGCATTTTGTTTGCTACACTAGACTCTCCCTCTCCCTTCTGCTCTCTTTCTCTGCAATGCAATTATGCTGCATTTAAGCAGAGGAGAACACCCAGAGTCCAGAGTATAAAAATTGGCCAGCGCATGCTGCGATTGGCAACTAAATTGCTCTAACTATATACGGGTATATATATACATATATATACACTACACCAGCCATGCCAGTTAAGTGGCATATACTCGAAATTGTAGAGGGGTTTGTGAAGTGTGCCTAATTGCGTTGGGGCTTTGGGGAGTTAATACTGAAACTGGTGAAGTTTTAGTTGCCATTAAGTGCTTGGAAAACTAACGCTGAAAAATATTCAAAAAAGGCGAGCCAACAGCTCGTATAAGTAATTTTTTTTAATGCAAGTCTTTTATCATAAATTAGGTTTTTCTCTTATTAAGTTTTAGCTTATATTTCATGTCTTGTCTTGGCTCTGCAGCCAGTCACATGAATTAGGGTCATACCAGAGGCATACAGTCATATATATCTATGTATATATAGTCCAAGTTCCTACCTGAAATGAATAAGTACTGGCAATTTATTGAGAGATCAACGTTTTCTACCATTTGCTACCATTGTGTGTCTGAACAAGTTCTGATTTATTACAATTCATCAGCCAAATTTACTATTTAGAGTACTGCATTCAAAAAATGCTGGACTATCTGATATCCTGTACAATTTTTCTTATGGTATAGTCATTGTTTTTTTGCTGTGTATGTTTGCAGATCTATTTAGAAGGGCAGTAGAGTTAAAGTAGAAAGCTCTACTAAGGTAATCGCTCTCTAAAGTGAGGCATGAAAGCGGGGCAAGTGCTGCAAGGTTTGCACAAAGCAACTTTAAACTTCGTTGAGCAACTAACAACAAACTGTGTCCATTTACAAGGACTAGCCCCAAAAAAACAGAAACAAAAACAAAAACAAAAACATACACATAAACCTGTGATTTTCATAGTTGAGTTTATTTATTTTTATTTTTTTTCTGAATTTTTTTTTTTTTTTTGTTAGTGGCTGCTGCTGTCAGCTGTTGTTGTGTTTTTGTTATTATTATTGTTCATAGCTAGTCGTTAGCTTCAAAAAGTTGAAAGTCAGTTTCGACAAGGAGTGGCAGGCAGCTGCTCCTGGAGTCGATGGAGCAATATTTTCTTTTATAGACTTTATCCCAGTTGTGCGAGTACAGAAACGAGTATACCCAGCCCAACGACAATGCCATCAGTTTGACCTCTTCACAAATATTTTCGCCTAACTACAAAAGAAACAAAAAAAAAAAAGCCGAAAAAATTGCATTTATGTGTGAATATTGTATATAACATATATGTACACTGGTGTATATATATTTCTGGGTTGGGCGTGTGTGAAACATAAGTTGCTTCTGTGCTTGGGCCCCCAAAGTTGGTCTGAAAAACGTGCCCAGCGCTCAGCAGTCTGTGGCTTTTGGCTGGACAGACTATACGGATTATAAAAGAAAGATTCTTTGCCATTCCTTTGGTTCTCTTAAACAGCAAGAGTTATTTTCCAAGTATTGTGGTTTGTTCTGCTTGACCCAAAGCTTCTATTCTATTCATTTGCTTGGCCATTTACTGATTGCTTCGAGCTCACCAGCTCTGAACACTTTAAAGTTGTGTTCGTTTTGGATATTGAAAACTATGGGAAACCAGTAGCCATGGCTAAATGTATCTTAAGCGCTCCAATATAATATCTTTTGTATCTCTTTATTATAAAGCTGTATGTACTTACATATATTTCCCTTCCTACATAAAAACAAAGGGTATTCATATATTAAAACCCAAATTAAAAAGAACTCATAAAAGTAAGGCAAGAATATGTCTAAAATATTAGTTTTTAACTCAATTTGAGCTCTCTCGTGCCTTCGACCTGAGTAATAAAAATTTTACAAAAACACAAATTTTATTAGAAATTAGAATTTACTAAAGGAGGAAAATCTGTTGTTATTTATCTCAGTTTTGAGCTTTCGAAGACAACAATTTTATCTGAGTATTTCACAATTTTACCTCACAAAACTGCAGAGAATTGACCGATTACTCAGCTCAAAGGCTGCATTTGAATGCATTTGAATTTTATATATTTCTGAACGAAAAAGTTCATTGTGGAAATTTTTTATTTGGGTATTTAAGGTAAAAGGAGTACATTGTAAATATTGGAATTGTTAAGAAACACAATGAAAGTCTGAAATATACTCGTACCAAAGGCAAAGCCCTTAAAAGCAACATAAAAAATTCTCAACATGATGACAGGATAGACAGATAGACAGACAGGCAGATTGGGTGAGTGTGTGTGAGGAGAAGAGTGTGGGATGAAACTATTTTGCCTGGACTCTCTAACCCTCTTCATCTCATATCCCTTCAGTTCCCCTCCTAAAAATTGGACAGCTGAACGTGCCAGGAGAATGGACAGAGCCGTAGTAGACACAGACATAGACACGGGTACAGAATACAACGACGACGACGACGGCGACGACGACAGAGAATAAAGTTTTGTGCAAATTTCGTGTTCTGCCACACATACATAGTTTCTACATATGTATACATATGTATGTGTGATGTACAAGTATGTAGATGTGCCTGTATAGATGTCTAGATACGCATCTTGTGGAGAGGCGGGGGGGAACAGACATTAATTCAGTCGAAGGTCGGACTCAGCGTGGAGCTCTTTCTCGTTAAAAGCCAATGCTAGAGGGTTCTATTTGGGGTTGCCAAAGTGGGTTCCACTCACACCAAATATCATAAAAATTTGTTGTTGTAAATCTGTAGAGCAGTTTGTGCGTGAGAGTGGCACAGTTTAATAGCTACTCGCACACACACACACACAGCCACACACACACACACACACACACACACACCCTGTACAAATAATCTGTTGTGTAATGTCTTTAGTTGTGTCAACTGCGCTGCGTGTTGCGGCACAACAGCAACAGCAAAGTTTGTGAGTGTGGGTGGCGGGGGAGGAGGGGGGTCTGCTGTTGTTATCCTACCCTCAGATACCCCTCTCGTTTGGCCCTGTGGAGCGGCAGCAGGCGTATAGCCAATGTACGGCAGCAAAAACAGATTCTGAGTGAGTGCGAAAAATGGAATCATGCCGAGAGCTCTGCCGGCCCCCGTCCCGCCACGCCCCGTCCCGCAGCACAAGTTGAAGTTTTGAAACAACATTTAGATAAATTTCCCCAGAGAGTTGGCCGGCAGCAGAAGAAGCAGAAAAAAAACCGCCAACAACAGCTAAAAGAATGATGTAGTTGCTACAACAACTATAACTATAACAACAATTTACATTTGGCGATTGCAGGCTGCAAATTTAATTTATTTGTCTGAAATTGAGTAAACAACTTTCAATATGTACAAATAAATTGATATAATCAAGAAATCGTTCAATTGTTGCGAAAATTGTACTTTTAATTCAGTTAAAACAAATTGCAGCAATTGAAAAATTTAGCCTTCTTTTTTTTGCTGGCCCAAATAATCTGAGCTGAGCTGAGCTGCACGGAGCGTAATTAAAAATGCCAAATAAATTTATTTAGCTGTCATAGTTGATTAGCAACCCAATTAAAATTTTATAATAATTAAATAGACCCAAATCGATTATTTATTAATTTACTAATCCTACTTACAGCACTTTTTTTTCTCTGAATAAAACATAAATGCATTAGTCCTTAATTAATTTTAATGGCTTCAAGTAATTTGGCTACATGGCCAAAGGCTTTTACAGCAAATTGAAAAGCTGTTAGTGATAAATAATTGATTTAATTTAGCTTTCATTTATGAATACATTTTAAGCTTTATAATAGGTCAATTTTTTTAATTGAGCTACTGAAAACCCTAAAAAAACCTTTAAAATGAATTTTAAATCTTATTTTGTATAAGGTTTTTTTTAAGCGATTTCATTGGTCTGTCTGGAATCTAAGAAAAGATTTATAAAGAATATAATTAAAAGCATAAATTTCACTTAATTATAAATTGGAGTATTTAAAATAAATTCCATAATATGCTTCTTAAAATTAAGCTAGAAATTCCAAATTTCTGCCCATTGCATAAAATTCAGACACTAATTGAACAGATGCCAAGACTTACTATGAGTTTGGAGCTTCCGGTTCGAATTTATTTTTAAGCTGAAGAGATTTTTAACCTTTAACTGCTTTTATTCTCCAATGGTTTGGAAAATGACTCTATTCAAGGGAGTTGGAGTATATTTAAATGTATTTAACGTCAATTGAGTGCCCTAACGTGACCTTTTCCCAGTGAAGTGTTCCACACGCTTTTAATAGACTTGATAAACAAGTGGAAGCCACATGCTATTCCTCACATACATTGCACACTCGTCGCAGGACTCGTAGGAGAAATGTGAAAATTGTTCGACTTTGCTCACTTGGAATAAGTAAGAGCTGCTCAATTTGGTCGCTCAACTATGTACTTGGTGGTTTAGTCATTAAGCTATTATGGGGGATCCTGCGGTTGGGGTTTGAGTAGTTGAGTATAGCTTGTTTTGATGGCATTTCGTTGTTTTTCTTTTCCTGGAAAAACCAATGACACGTGCTAGACGAGAGGAAAGCTCACACAACATACAACACACAACACACAACCAACAACACACAACACACAAACAGCACACACCCACACATTAAACCGAATTGAGTAACATTTGTGGCCTGGCATTTTGGTAACTGCCATACCCCTTGTGGAAATTTCATCGAGCTAAATGCCAAGTCATTAATATTCAAACCGTAAACTCACACATTCCGGAAACTCTGAAACTGTTTTGACTATACTACGATACACTCATACAGCTCAATGCGGGCGACCGGCGAATAATATTTAATTAGAGAATTGTTTAGACAAACTTTTTAATTACGTTTCATCGTTGAGTGTGTGTGTGTCGGTGTGGTTGGTTGGGTGAGTTATTAAGCGACCCGCATAAATCTTCAGATGTTGGCTGTAGCTTCAAAAATATTTCTGAAAAATGCACGCTTCACTGCCGTCCCTGCCTACCCTTCCCCGCTCTCCCTTAAAACAGGATGCAGCCCCCTTTTCCCAATCCTTCGCTGCCTGACAGCCAGGACGAGCTGGTGTGACCGTCAGCTGCATAAATTTCAAGCGACAGCAACATTAAAGTCAACATTTTGCTAGTGGCCTAGATACGAGGCGTGGCAGCAGCTCAGTTTTTGGTGCGGGAATTGATACTGGAACTGAAACTGTTACTGCCACCCAAACTGCTATCCGAACCTGCTACCCGAACCTGCTACTCATACTGCTACTGTTACTGTTGAGGGGAGAGTACCCTTTCAACATTACTGCTTCCGTCTCCGCCGCATCTCCGCGTCTGTCTTTCACTTTCGCTGACATTTTGCTGCGTTTCACACACACTCCCATACACATACACCTACTTATGTCAGCGTGTGTATGTGTGTGTGTTTGTATGTCTGTGTGTGTTTATGCAGATGAGTTGCCAGCAACGTGTGGAAAATTATGAAGATGAATTTCCGTTTGTCTTTTTTTGGCGCTCAGCGACAAAAAGTAGAGAAAACAACTAAAAGTTTTTATAGTGCAAATTGAACGACTTGCTGATACTCTATAAAAGAAAAATAGACATAAAAATAGCGCTAATAAATTGGATCAAAATGTTTATATTTTTGAAGCTACTTCATCAAAACTGTTCACAAAATAGAAAACTAATTCTCTTATATACTCCGGATTTTAAGCCGATTTCTATTTCGAAAATATTCATAATTTCAGTATGCAGCTGTAAAAATAACGGCTCAGGCTTGAAATTAAATTTGAAATTTTGTAATTTTTCTGAGCAATGTTACTCGTTTCTTATATAGATACTGTATAAATCTCATAGCTGATCCTAATCTGCTTCTATAAGAATCTTGATACTTTTTGGAAGCGTATGTCCCATCCAGAGCCTACATTGCTAATATGCCAGTTTAACCCATTTAAATTGTGTGAAGGGTATTTGGAAAAAGCGAAAATCGTGTGCAGCTCAAAGAGCGTCACTCATGACGGACAGACGGAGAGACAGACAGACACAACGTGGAGCCACTTGCTGGCCAGCAGCTGCTGCTGGCAGACAGGAAAATGAACAGAAACTCTGTGAAAAATTACCGCACAAATCCAACTAAATTGTTGAATAACGTTGAAAAAGGAAGGCGCAAGGGTAGAGAAGGGAAGGGATGGGAAGGGGATGAGGATAAGCTTTTGAGAAATTATAAAGACTTGTTTGCAGGGCAGTAATCTTTCAGTTTGAGCGAGAGTAAAGCGAAGTGAGAAAATAATATTATACCAAAAGGATTAACATACTTCAAAAATAGTTAAAGCACAGGATTTTCACTGACTTGAAAGTATTAAAAGTTATTATAATTTATAATAAATAAGATTCCACGGCTGTAAAAGATAAGCAATAATTTATAGCATCAGCAGTTTACTTGAGACATTCAAAGTTTGCAGAAAGATTTTATTATTTCTTGGATTGGATAGAACAAGTATGATTTATTTGCTTGGTCTGGAAAATATTGTATTTTCTTTAAACCAGGCTCTGCTGGAAGAAGGGAAAAACAATCGAATATTGAAAATTATTATTTTAATTGACAAAGGGTGAGATGAGATCAGTTTAGTAAACTGTTTTCATGGTTAATTAGAAGACAAGCATAAACACGTCTATGCATTTTAGTGATGTATATGTAATGCGGCATTGAATACAAATTGCAGTAGAAATGGCTGTGTAGCAGTGGCTGTGGCATGTGGCATGTGGCATGTGGCAAGGCCAATTGGGGGCAGTAAGTCCGCAAATGGCGTAACTTGAGATAATTAATTGAGCGCAAAACTAAACACGAAAGCTGCAAAAGCAATTATCTACAATAACAATGGACAGATACAGACAAACATACAAGCTTATAATATATATACATATGTATATATAGGAGTGTGTGTAGAAGTGTAGAACGAACTAAGTAGAGTAAATCAGCTGGCATTTAGCAGTCGAAAATAAATCGATTCTCTATTAACGGAACATTAAAAACCCTGATTGCCTCTTTTGTTTCATTCCAGATAGAGCAGATACAGAGAAATAAATCCGAAGGGATAGAATCAAATTCGACAGATGTTGTTTTTGCCGCTGAGTGGACCCAAGAAAAACAACTCAGCATTGGGAGTGGAAGTGAGCAGCGGAGTGGAGAGAAACAAGCAAACGGACTAAACATGGCAAACAGCCAAGGGTTATTTATGACGCAGCCAAGGAAAAGCTCATAAAAACACGAAGAAAAGACTAGCAAATAAACAAATGCATCATCAACTGAATTGAAAAACTGAAAGAATACGAGTCGATTACACTTGTATATGCAAAATTATGAACATTCTTGTTTCGTAGTGTCAAAACTTTGCGCGATAAAATTGGCAATAAAATCCAGAACCGTCCCACATAAATCGCCGATTATTGCAATATATATACACATATATATAATCAGTAAACTGAAACTTTTATTTGACAAATTGTCGAAAGTGAAATTGTGAAACGTTGCGAAAAAAAACCCACAACCGAATACCGTAAAAACACTAAAACAATCACAAAAGATCTCTCCTACTCTCTCTTCGTTCCCGCGAACAATCGTTTTATATAAGTTGCGTATACGCCACATGCGCCCGAGTATCACCAAGCGGCAAACCGTGCAATTTCAGCAAAAACAAGAAAAAAATATATATATAAAAATACGAGTATATATTTTAGGGAGGTGTTAAATGCGTTTACATATACTACGACAACTACTGGTAGTATCTGTGTGCATCCATATCCATATAGGAGTGAAAGTGCCGAGATTCGCATTATTTCTGCGTAGGTGAACATTTATCGCTCTGGGAGAGCACAGCATGCGCTTGTGGAAAAATCGATCCAAAATGCGAATAGACACAATTGGCATGGTGCCCAACCAACCACACCGCCCACAACTGGCACAGTTACTTATCGGCGGCATTCTCTATATGACAATTGGTAAGTTTTCTTTAATCTTCTATTCTATAATAAAAGAAATTGATACTTGAATTTTAGCAAATTTCTAAGGTATTTAGGAGATTGTTTTTAGAGGGTTTACTTAAAATTTTTAAATATATTTGACAGGTTAACAATAATGATTTATTTGCGTTTAAAAACCTCCAAAGCAATATTAAGTTTGCGATAATAAAGAAAGATTAATTAATTAGTTATTTTTGAACTCTGTACACCTGCAATAGCTGTCTGTGGAAAGTGGCAGTTGAAAGCAACCCCGAGCTGAAGCTTATATATCTCTGTTCAGCCTCATCTGTCGAGTTGATTTCTAGTTTTGACTATTTGTCTTTTCGTATCTTCATTTGTATGAAGTTGATTTTAAATTGCTCCTAGAAGTGGATAAACGAAAAGATTTCATTGCAACACTTCAAGCTTTTAGTGCTTTTCTCATTAGTTTATACTCAAAAAAATCAATTCAAAATATTCGCAGCTGACAAACTATTATTTTGGCTAGTCGCTTGATGTAGAATCATTTGCCAATTAAATATTTTTACAATGTCAATGTGCAGCTCTATTGCTATGCAGTTCGTTGCAGTGGCATTCAAACTGTGCCACATCAAATTGACGACATTTTCATTTCAACTACAGCCCCAAATGCAGTTACAGACGTGTATGTGTGTATACGTATTACGTATGTGTATGTGTACACGTATTAAAAATGAATGAGTGTTTGTCTGAAACTGATGTTGTAATGTCCCAAGGGAACGCAGCTGTTGCTATACAATTGTGAATGCAGCAATTTACAGATTCACATTTCAACTGCAGAAACGGCAGCAACAATACAGTAATTATAATTCGTATATACTCTTATGTGTATGCGGCTATAGAGTATTTCCACGGAGGGTAGTCGAAAATTTGCACAAAGAAAATTTAATTAATGATAATACAAAGAAGTCCCCTTCAGTTAAATACTCTTAAGAACTAAGAACTATTAAGAAATGCAGAGTATTCAATTGAAAGCTTTACACATTTAATCTTAGTATTATTAATTTGAATTATTAATAATATTTCTATAAGGATTCATTAATTACTTGTAATAATAATGAATTAAACACTTAAAATATGCCAAATCCTATTTATTCACCTTTTAAATAAACACTTATTAAAAACTCTATGAATAGTATTAAAGAATGGGCAAACTTAAATTAATTAAATTTATTAAGGCTAGACATATGTACGTGTATTTAACAAGGATTTATTTAATCCAATTTTTTGCTTCTATGCGCTACAAATTAGTGCGGCATCCGCAGCCGATTGCATAAATTGGGCTTTTTATCGCGCATACGCCCCATGGGGTTTCACGCGCACACAGCTGAAAACTCTTTTCATTTCGTTTTTTTTTTTTTGTTTTGCTCTGATTCCATTTGCCACGTGCACTTATGCAAATATGTACTCGTATGCACTCGTCTGTACTCGTACGTGCACTCAATGTCAAAACAGTTAACTCACTTAGTCGCGAGAGGCTGGTATTACGAGTATTGTGGCTTTAAATTGGGTTTGAATCGAGAATAATCCCAGCTCCCAGCTTCCATTCATACTCGTATTTCGAGTCAAATGCAGCGCCAAATTACATTATAATAATTATTTTTAAACACTAGTATAATCAGCTCTGATGATGGAGTAAAATTTGAAATCATTTGCAGAGCTTCTCCTTCGTACATTGGCATTAAGTATTTGGCAGTTTTCCCAGAAGCCATACGAAGAAAGCTCAGTAAAAATTAAAAAAAAGGTATATATTTATAGAAATGAACGCCTGATTTCGTGTTATAAGAAGCTATTAGCGTACATTTTGCTGCCGCCACAGAATTGTAGGAGCTCCCCCGGCCAGAAATGGGTCGAAGAAAAAGTGAAAAGCAAAGCATGAAAATATAATTCATGAGCTTTAAAAAATGTTGAATTGTAAATGATCTGCCAGGGGGAAAAACAAACTTTAAACCAACGCAAATGAGCAGACAAATATGCTTAAAGAAAATAAGTTGAAGAAAAGAAAGGGGAAAGTAGGAGGCCATAAAGAATTCTGTTGGATTTCCAGCTAGACTCGTGTTGTTTTTGCAAGACCAAAACTTTACAGTTGACCCAACTACCTCCAGTCGAACCGAACTTTCGAAATATTATATTGATTTTCTTCTCCATGCTCCAGACTATATATGTGGCTCCCAGAGTTTCCCACAAAATTCTGTACGCTCCTTTCTCTGTTCTCTCTTATAAAATTCAGTGACTTTTACGCCTGCTTGCTGTGCTTTGGTGTAAGATTGATTTATTTGCCATTTCGTCGTTGGGGCGTTTCGCTTCGCTTTATTTTTAAACATTATTCATAACTTTTTCATGCGCTGCGGCTTTGTTGTAATTTATTTCGAAGCAGCGTAAAATAAATTGGCCGAAATTTGTTAGCATTTAAAAATGATTTGCATTCAGCCAGAACTTTTTTTCTGCTTGCCATCCAAATGATTGGCTTCAACTTCAGCTTCGACTGTTCCCATTCTAGGGAAAAAAACTAAGTCTTTTAGGTCACTTAAGTACTCTAAAAGCGTCTACAATGTGTGCCAGAATTGCGTTACGTATACGCAGCATGGACAGACTCGAGTCGCATATAAATTATGGCAATAAAAATAAAATCAAACAAGATTCGCTTTGGTTTATTTTTGTCTTTTGGCTGCGTTTTTCTTATAATTTTTATATATTTTTTTGTTTTCCTTTTTTCTTTTTGTGTTGAAAAACTTTTCACTTTCCTTTTTAGTGCGGGACATTATTTTTCTGCTTTCATTTCCGTCTGTTTGGTTTTATTGCAGTTTTCAGCTGTCTCTGTCTCTGTCTCTGTCTCTGTCGCTGTCGCTGCGGACCTTTCTCTTGATCCAGTTTCCAATCCCCTTCCCATTCCCACATTTGCTGTTTGTGTGCTCGCATTTTTTCCGCCGAAATAAATATAAAAAAAGTAAAAAATATATTCGTTTCCAGTTCCGTCTGCCATTTTCACGAATTTTTCTTTCTGCAGCATAGAAAGAATTTTGTGCCGCTGCCTTTTGCTACTTTAGCTTTTCGAGTGTTTTTATTCTGCTTTCGCGCATTTTCCCACAGCTCCACAGCAGTGAACAAAAACAAAACAATGAAATGAAAAATTATAGCTGACACCCCAGCCCCCCCTTTTCCCCTATTCGCTCCTCAGGCTGCGCCCTGCTTTTGTCAGTGTAAATGTGTTTTTGCCATCAATTTTTATTGCAAGCAGAGTGTATCAATAAATTTAACAGCAAAGTGCGGATTTAAAAGCAAAACTGCATCGTCACGGCCTCACCTTATATGGGCCCATTGAATTGCTTTATGACATTTGAGAATGGCATATAAAATGCTTCTGCTGCTGCTGCCTCTCTGCTTAAATTGATGTTCAATTTTCCTACAATAATATAGTCTTTGTACTGTCAATTCTTGATTGCCAATTTCTCTTTTAAGAGCAGCAATTTGTGGTAATAGGCCGAATCTACAATTGTGCGAAGAATTTAACTCTGCTCTGAGGTATGCAGAAAACAAGGCTCTCAGAAACTGTCGAAACAGAAACCACTTGATCAATGTCAATAGCCTTTTGAGTGTCTATCAATTAATTTAAATCTTTTTATACTCTATACAATGGGTAACATTAAATGGGTATATGGTAGGCTGAAGGACCTTGGTGACCTTAACGAATAAGTATATATTATTGCTCAGAATTATTAGAAGAGTCTAGTGGAGATCGGCGATCTTGGGGACTATAAGAGCTGAAGAAATCAAATTTGGTTCGTAAGCTTTATGCAGTTAAGTTTATTTCACATTTTAAATACCTCACCTGTCAAAAAACCGGGAGGTATTATATTACTCTTCGGCATCTACATTATTTAGATTGCTATTAATCCGTGCTTTACATTTTAAAATCTGATAAATAGTGAAGTATATTAAGATTTCATTTAAAGTAGGAGCAAGCTTTCAGCGCTCTACTATATGCAAGATTTCTATACATTTTGCAGAGTATTTCCTAGTCGTGTTCTCACGCCTGAGGTCATTTTATTTGTTATCTTTTGCCTGTTCTATGTGCAAGGAAAAATCTATCTTATACAAAGGAATTGCCGCAACAAACAAACCATAAATAAAATCAATATGGTTTATATCAAAATTAATGGAGTTGCAACTCCCCAAGCACACACAGAGAACAGAGAACAGAGAACAGAGAACAGAGTAGAAAAAAAAGAAAAGTGTTGACAGCTGCTTTTATTCACCTGTCAGACACAGAAGCCGCTAAACTGTTGATAAGCAGAAGACAGAAGACCGGCAACAGAGTGTCAGACGTGTGTTCCATTTCAGGGTATCTCAGTTAACTGGTAGGGGAAGGGGGCTGGGAGAGGGTTTGTCCAGAAGCTGGAGACAAGCGTTGTGACAGCATAGCCAATAAAAATCCTTCACAATCATTTATCAATAAGTTTCAGAAGGGGGCGTTGATAGAACGACCCATAAAACTCGCCTCCCTAAACGCCCAGAAACGTATAATATGAGAATGTGTAAAAAGTATGAAAATATCAAATAATCATGTATAAGTGCTGTAGAAAATACTATGTCAAGTGTCCGACGCTTGAGGAAAAAAATCAACTTTATCGAGCCGGTTTCTCCGGACAGCATCAGTGGACCCTGTCAGACTGCATAAATGTCAGAAAGTTCCAGCGATTATAAATGACATGAAATATCACTCGACAGTGAATTATATTTTGAAGATGCTGGCAACCAAAAAAATCCCAAAAAACAATGGACAGTGGGGCAAAAATATGAGAAGTTGTAATCCGAAACTCCTACAGCTTTTAAATGGACTATTCTTGTTTGTCGTAAAGGCTTAACAACTGGCTTAGTTCAATTTAAGTTAATAAAATAAACACTGACAAAAGACAAGCTAATTGGCAAATTAGTCAAGAGATTTTAAAGCCTTTTCCTAGAATTTTATTAAATTTTTATTTCGGCTTATAAATATTCAATTAGCTACATTTCTGAAGGAATTTTTCATAGCTCAACTCTCACTTTAAAGTTTGGTCAGCGGCTCAAAATGAAAATTTAAATGCTTGTTTCAAATATGAAAAATAGAAAAATTCGGGAGTCGCAGCAGATTTTTGAGCTTTAGCCAAATAAATATAAAAATCTGCAACAGACATGGGCAAAAATATTTAATTAATTTTTATCTCCACTGCTGCTGTCTGCCTTTTGCCTTCTGACGGCTTTTTAGCATAAAGTGGAGTGAAAATGTAATTCAATTTCGGCGAGAAGGGATCCCAGCGCGGGGTGCACCCATTGCAGCTGACATTTCAATTCGGAACAAGTGTCTCTGAGAGTTATTTGCCGTCGCCTTACTTTTGTTTACAGCGATCCCGAAGCGGTGAGCGCCTTTTGCAAGGCAAATGAGTGCCAAGTACCACGCCCACACGCCCCCACGCCCCCCAATATATATACTAGAGACAGAAACAGAACCATAGCCATAGCCAGACCCAGAGCCATAGCCATACCCATAGCCTGAGCTCTCAAACAATATCTGATAAGCTGCATCATACATTTGCATACTTCCGGCAATTTGTTTTTGTGCGAACCAAACGAATCGAGACAAATGCAATAAGCGCAGAAAAAGCAAGAGAAAGCTGCTGCTGTAGCTGATGCAAAAAAAAAAAAGAAGGAAAATACATACATACAACGCATAAAGATAAAACTGAACCGAGTGGATGCACTGCCGCATCCTGCTGCATGCTGCATCGCATTTGGAAGGCAGGACACGAGCACTGGCTCACATTGTGCATTCAAATTACGCTGCCGCATTGTTCCTTTTCCCCAATCGCTCTCACAATCTTCACAATCCTCTATCCCGATACTGAACTGCAACTTGAATCCTAACCCCCGTTGCCCATCAGCATGTTGTTTATTTACGTTGTTTGCCATACGTCCCTCCTTCAACTCCGCCTCTGTTGCTCTCTCTACATAGTTTTTAAAATATTGTTAGCCATAAATTTGGCGACAAGAGCAGGGAAAACACTCAGGCAGCAAGAAGCATCGAGCGCTGCATTTGTACTCACAAATTCCAGCATTTGTTTATAAACTCTATCCGCCATTTAATATCAACTTTGCCCCAGTCAAGTGGCCTTTCCCAGCATTTTTCTCTGGACAAATAACTGCGGGAAAACTCACAGTAATAGCAGCAACAGTTACACTTACATGTTAACCAACAGTCGTCTCTCAAAGGTCTTCAATGTGTTTTATTTCTAGCTATAAATCTGTATTATCGTTAAAGAAATCTATATTAAAAGAGATTCGTGCTATGTATATGAATTACCCATAATACATGAATTTTGTCTTGGAAACTTTCTAATCGCTTTACAACTGAGAGGTGGAAATATTCATTCATATTTTTATTCTGCATCTACTCCTACATTTCCCATTTTTCTTCATCAGTCTTTTTTTTGTAATTGAATTTGGCTTACATTAATTCATTTACTTTATTAATTTATTTTATCAAAAGTTCTTTAATAATTATTAATTTATCTTTAAAAGTGAGCCAATATATCTGTGATAAATAAGTAAATTATGGAGTCCATCGATGAATAATGTAAATCGCAGAATTGCTTCCTTTTATAAGCCTTACTATATATTTTTTTTGGGTCTGTTGACTCCGCTCGACAACCAACGAGAACTGAGGTCACAAAAAATATTACAAATTGAAACGGCAAATACTCGAACAGAAATACGATCAAATGGAAAACCTCTAATAAAAAAAGACATTTCCATTACGCCGATTAAATCGTCGACGAGCAGAGCAAAGACAAAAAAGAATTGGAAAAGGGAGACAAACGAGAAAAAAGGGAGGGTTGAAGGAGTAGAAAGGGACTAAGGCTCTGCAGGAAACGTATGTATGTATGTATATGAGAGTATGTGTGGTCCTTCCACATCAACGCCGTTGAGTGCTGCGATGCGATAGGATACCGTTTTTGCTATTATTTCAATTGTTATTGTTTATATTCATTGGATGCTGCTACGGCTGTTGTTGTCAATTAGAAGCAACATTTTATGTGCAACAAGGACGAAGAAGAAATCACAAAATATATGCCATAAAATATTTGTTTTGCTTTTGATGTATATTTTTATTAGCCTGACCATAATTATCAATCTTTACGGCTTGCCATAAAATGAATCATAGGCAAAAGCGTTGGATAACGTTGCGAATGCGCAATGCAATCGCCCTTGCCTGTCAAAAAAAAAAAAAAAAAACAAGAAAAAGTAAAATAAAGGACGCGACATTACAGGCGTCCACATGCTGATCAAATTAGCAATTCCGAACCATTTGGTGGGCAATATTAGCAGCGCGATATATTCATGCTGACTGCCACACGGGGCACATGGCGTATGAGCAATGCAACACTCATACGTCCCGTATGCCATGCTGTGGCAGGGCTCTGAATGCGAGTGAGTGTTTGCGGTTTGGCCTCGACTGCAAGGGCCTCTGTCAATGGAAATGTGGGTGATTCTATTGCCAATCCCGCCCCACCCCGCTGGGCGCGTGTCGAAGCATCTCAGTTGGAAAATGGGTGACAATTCATGACAGGGAAATGCGCGTAATTTGCATATATGGTCGAGCTACCCGACTGCGGCTGCTCTGCTCTCTTTTTTTTTTGTTGTCAGGCCGCAAAATTCACTGGTGAATTTGTTACCAGTTTCGGCATTGACTTGACACACACACACCCACACACACACACACGTCCACATTATGCAAAAATTCATTTTCAGTGCATTTTCACATCCCGAATAAAAAGAAAACTCGTTCGAAATTTTAAATGCAAATGACACCCAAAGGAGTTCTGGCCAGGTGCATAGGTCGAGCGGTTTTTTGGTAAGGGAATTCGGTTTACAAAGTCAAGCACACAAATTGTGGCTGGAACTGGTAGATTAAAAACAAAATTAGTTTTCCTTTAATAAGCCATTGCGAAGGCTGGTCCGAGAATCCTTTCAAAGCAGATAAACTGCTCGTGCAAGTTCATGTTGGTTTTTGTGTGGTTTTTGGCCAGCCTATGAGAGAACTTATCGATTTAAATGAGGCTTTAGAGCATATACTAAAAGGAAAACTTCGAAATTTAACCTGGTTTTAGAATTGAACTTAAAAGAATTGAAATATACGGAGAGCTGTGAATTATTTTAATTTTGTATAAATTTTGTTGCCTTTTCTAAAATTAATTTATTCTAAAATATAATCATATCTTGCTTATAGAAACAAAGCATTAAAAGTTTATCAAGTTTTTGATGTATTTCGTTTATTTTTATTATTTTATGTTGGATTTAAAAAATTCATTTAATCTTTAAATCTTTATTGGAGAAATCAAAAAATAAAAGGAATATTTCTACTGGCTTTTCATTAAAAATTGTCTTCATAAAGAAGACTCAAGTGCTTATCAATTAAATTGATTAATGCTTACTCAAATCAAATGGATTAAGGAACACATTTGATTAATTAATATAAGTATGAAAAATAATTAAATGCGTTTCAATTATGAATTTAATATTATTCTTTTGAATATAAATAAATGAATTTTAAATATATGTCACATTCTTTTTCATTCATCAATTCCACAATTCAATAAAATGCTTTAATCAACACATGACTTAACAATTTAAGCTGGCATTAAGCATTGAAGCTGTGGACATATTTGGAATTCGTATTGAAAGCCACGTGGAATGCACACAAAAATGCTGAAGGAGTTCACAGATCCTACTCCGGGTGGTGGCGTTTGCCTACCCGGATAATGGCACTCTTTCACTTACAACTCGCCCAGTCGAGGGGCAAACAAATAAACACAAGCTGTGCAGGCGGCTTTCTTTTATTTCTTTTATTTTATTCGCTGGCAAACAATGTGAAATACTTGCGGTCTGAATGTGAGACGCGAAACACGCCAGAAAGTATGCTATAAAAGGCGGATATGCTTACTGGCCGCAGTTAGAGCTGGCGGTAAGCAAAGCTTTTCAGATCTATAAGTAGGTAAATGTAATGGCAACCCGCGGCGTATAATACAAGCCCCAAGGCTGCAGGAAGCAGCCAGCCAGTGTTCCATTTTCTAAAGATGTTCAAAAAGAGAAAAAATACCCAAGAACTTCAGCCAAACAAGAAGGAGAGCAAGAACTGCAAGGCTGCTGCTGCGGCTGCTGTGGCTGCTATGGCTGCTATGGCTGCAACCGATTCATGAGTGCAGGAAATGCTTTATGAGTCGGTCGACGTTTCCTCTGGCCCATAAACAGCGAGAAGGCAAATTGAAATCTCACTTTGCCTCCCCGTCGCGTTGAGTTCGGGGGCCAAAAAAACTGCCCAAATTCATAACCAAACAGCAGCGAGTCCTTGCTGCTTTTTGTCCCTCTTTCGTTCTTGGGTCCTGCAAGCTTTTCATAGCCAAAGACGACACACACACACAGCCAAAATGGCGTCGACTTTGACTGAATACAGCAGCCAAATGGTCTAACTGCTCATAATTTATGCTAACGGCAATTTAAACTTCGCCTGTTATTTATTAAACCCGTGCAAAGTCTCCGTCAGATCCATTCGTCGGGGTTCTATAAGCCGCGTTTTCTATCGAATATACCAACAAAAGTAACAGCTGCACAGTGGTATTCATCCGAAAATTAGTTGTTTAAATCGCATTGGGCAGTCAGCAAAGTATCTTTTTTGTAGGAATTGTGTTTAATTTAATTTTAATCCATTTATGTTGAAGATACTTTTTAAAGAGGAAGCAAAGATTCTTTTTTAACAAATTTAAGGAGCTCTTATGATACTGCTGCTATATATATATATATATATAATTATATACAATAGTATTATATGTAGTATTTGGAATCTAGAATCTGTCTAATCGCTTAAATATTTCAAATCTCAAGTGGCAGCTCCTGCAGATGCAGCAATTACAACTTAGACATGCAGACTCGTTTTTTAATGAGGCAAAGTGGATTTGCTTTAGTCCAGCCGATGTGTAAATAAATAGAGAAAAGGTACAAATTGTAGTTTTACACGCTATTTATTTACCCCTTTTCCCACTGTTTGCTATTGGCACCGACACCGGCAGAGGCACCCTGATGGACCAAAAGCGTTTGGGTAACGTCTACCGTTGCCAAAAACTGACCCAAATTTGCAACCAGTCAGCGGGTGCTCTACTGTCTGGTATTTTTTGAATGGTTCTTTTACTTCTTTTTCTTCTTGTTTGTCTGCCTGTCCAGTAGTCAGAGTGTTGCACAGTGGCATCAAATTGTTGCTGCCTCAGGGTGAGAGGCAGACCGAGTTGAACCAAATTACCCAGTTGAACCTGAAGTTTTTCAGGTGGAGTAGAAGCAAAAACAAGAGGTTTTTAATTCGTTTTGAGTATTATTATTGTATATTATAAAAACTTTCTTTTCTTTCTTTTTAATCAAAGCTTATTTCTACTCTAAAGACGGAGTATTTTTTTCATATTATTTTCATAGAATTCAAGCTTCTATTTTATAGTTTCTTATGCTGAAAATCACAGAAAAAGTCAGGCAATATTTTTGTTACTGGGTGCTGTAAACTTCCACTGGGTACTTGAGGTGTGCTGTGTGTGTTGTGTGTCGTATTGTGTGTGTTTTTATTTGGTTTGAGGCATCTCTGGCACGTCTCGTTATACAGTTTGAGTGAGTCAGCGTCACAGACAGCCTCAGCTTCAGCTTCAGCTTCAGCATCAGTTTCAGCTTCGGCTTCGGCTTTGGCGTCAGCGCCGTTGCCTGCAGTCGAGTTAAGTGTTTTATATTTTCGTTTAGCAACTGAAAGTTGCATCCTTTGCTGAGGCTCTGACTCTGTGTCTGTTGCACTGCTAACTGCTGTTGGCTGCGTTGTTTTTATGCAAAAGTTAAAAGGCACTTTTGTTGCTTCAACACACACCCACACACACACACATATAAACATACACTGTCGAACAGAATATGGAACTATGACGCTTTCACTTTGCCATTGCAGTTTAAAGCGCTTTTAGCTGAGATTCTGTTGAGTTTTATTGGTAAATTGGACAGATTGAGGTAAAGTGATATTAATGTTGATGCCAGCATCTACTTTCCGCCTAACTAAACTGAGGTGAGCCTCTGCAAGAGTTTAAAAAAATGCAATATATATATAAATTCAAGAAGAACAAACAACTAGGAAAACTTTCATGTCACCACTTCTGTTCGGTTTGTCGAAAACTCGCTGAAAAAGTTTATATCCGCTTAAATAGATTTGTTAGCAATTTGAATTTTCCAAGAATATTCGTAAATGGATCTATTTAATAGTTGTTTACAATTGTTTATACTAAGAATACTTGTGTGGACTGATTAAAACATGATGAAAAACTGTGTGAATCACCTTTAAATTATTTTTTCATTACTAAATGTTTGCTATAAACTGAAAATAGCCTAGAATTTCATTTTAAAATTAAATCCAAATTTTTCAAAAAGTTTTTTAATTAAATCAGTGAAATAAAAAATAGATTTCTCAAATATAAATTATATAAAGGGCTAGTTATGAAATATGATAAGTTTTATAATTTTTTTACTATAAGTTCTTTACTGTTGTTCAATATGTTTATAGCTAGTTTCAAGGTTTTTCTTCTTTCTTGTCTAAAATTATTTATATTTCGATGGAAATCCCTGCTCCATTTCTTTAGTCACATTGACTGCTTGCTGCTTGGCTCCTAGCATCTTGTCTAGCAATTATAGCTGAGTTATTTCCAGGCTGTAAACGAATAGTTACGCAGACAGGCTGCTAAAAAATAAATGCACAGTTTGCATAAATGACATAAAAAACAATTGAGTTTATTATTATTTTATGCAAAACGTGTTTAGAACGCGGTACACTTTTTTCACATTACGGCTCATATACTCGTATACCGCGCACTTGAGATGGGGTTGCTGGGGCTGTGGGGCTGTGGGGTTTGCTGCAGCTCCATCATTAGATGCCATAAAAAATATAAACTGCTAGCAAATGAAATTTCACCTGCTATCAACAAATTGCGCTACTTTGCAGGTTAACTGCAGCGGAACAGACAAGGCGTTCGTGACGTGGCGAGGCGCAAGCGACTAACAACGAGCAACCCACAGCAACAATAATAACAGATTTGCTAGTGGAGTCTTCTCGACTAGCAGATACTCTGTACTTTGTACTCGCCTAATGAACTTCGCTTTAGAAGCTTTACAAGTTGATGCGTCACTCAGCAGTGAGCTGTTAGTTACTTGTCTACAATTTTGTAGAATATTCTACCTATTTCTAAAATATAGAAAACCATATAAAAGAATCATTCAGGTTTACATTGAAATTCAAAAAATAAAGCCTTCTTTTGGAGCTTCCCAAAAATTCAGCTAGAGAGCAAAATAGCTACGGTTTTATTTAAAGTATTCGTCCAAAAATACGATTTATATTTGGCAAACAGAAACAGCAATGATAAAGAATATATTCAAAAATATAATCTAAAAATTACTCTTTTAAAAGTATATTAAATTTGCGAATAAAATATTCACTAAAAAAACTGCTTTAAGCTGTCTCTGTAGAAAGCATATGAGCGCTTTCTATTTTTGGTTCGATTAGATGCTTAAGCGCATAAAAGTCATAGGAAATATATAGAATTGAATGAAGTCCTTTGGAATTGAACATGGAGGAAAGATGCTTTTAAAATCTCATTTGATTTTTGTCGATATTTTTCAAATTTTGACTTGGAAAGATGTAAAGCAAAATAGTTTTAAAGTAAGCTTTATTCTCATACCAAATTTAATTTTTTGTGCTTTTTTATATCTGAGTATCACAACAATTTTAGAATTCATGCGGCTTCTGCTGCTGATTACAATTATAATATATTTATATTTATTTATTCATATATATTTGCATAAAATTGATATACTCATTATGCCCATTTTCGAGGGGTATATTGTATAACAACCAACAAACGAGAACAGCAGCAGCAACAACTTCAACTTGATGTGCATGACTTGCAACAAAGGGAGTCTCTATTTGTGGGGGTGTGTGTGTGTGAGTGTGTGAGTGTGTGCGTGTGGGGGTGGTTCTATGAGTGGGTGGTGGGGTTGGTTTGGTGATTGTTGGAAGTATGAGCACAGTTGATTGTTGACTGTTGCGAGGAGGCAGGGGGGCGTGGCTGTTAAAAGCACGGAGTTTACGACGTGTTGGAATTTTTATGCGTTTTAAAGTATTTGCAGAGCATCCAGCGATGTTGTCGCTTCTGACTTTTGACAGCAGTTAGGGGGAGGGCGGTTAGGGGGAGGGGCCATACTCCGGATTCTGTGTAGTGCCCGTAAAACTGTATTAAGCATAGAAAAGTAAGTTATGCGACGTACCGTTGAATTACGGCCAAAGTCAGGCGACTACGTGTGAATATCGCATACCCACATGCTCATAAACAACGCATAAATGTATTAAATAAATGGAGGTACGACTATAAAATACCCTCTAAGCATTTCAAAAGTAAATGACGTTTAAAGTCACGTGTGGTTTAAATAATTTATAGAAACTGTTGCTGA
This sequence comes from Drosophila repletoides, assembly GCA_018150835.1. NCBI lineage: Eukaryota > Metazoa > Arthropoda > Insecta > Diptera > Drosophilidae > Drosophila > Drosophila repletoides. The sequence goes on from JAECWQ010000202.1 coordinate 5,210,796, forward strand.
ATAGGAAATGGAATTTTTAATTTGGAATGTTGGGGCTTTACTAGACGATCACTAAATTCCATCAGTTCAGTTATAAAGTTCTATAAAGGATTAATTAGAAAGAATTATGAAGGTAGTCAGAAAAATAATATATTGCTATAAATTCATGTAGAATCCGTGGGATATTTAATCAAAAAGTACCAGTTGGATATTGAATAAAAGTATTGATTTGGAGGAACAAATATTGAAAATCTTAAATCAATTCTTCTAGTTTGTATTACTGAATTCAAATTGAATAAAAGCAAAGATTGACAAACAGATTTCTTAATTTTGAGATGCATATTTCAAGATTGATTATCTATATAGTCATTTTAACAGACAAACTGTCTGCTTTATAGGATATTTAATGCATTTTACAGTTGTGCACAACCTCTCTACTGGCAAGTTTTGAATACAGGGTATAATAAGCAGCAGCTCGGGGATAGCCTATGTAGCGAGCAGGTTGTAGCTGTGGCAGTGGCTGAGGAGGAGGCTGAGCTGGAGGCTCCTCCAATGTGGCCCATCTATGCACATTCTGGGATGAGGCAGTCGCGGCGAGTTTTACTATGCGAACCGCCTGAATGACACGTTGCGGAAGTTGTGGCTTAGTTAAAACGTGTGTGAAAGGACGACAGCCGACAGTTTATGTCCGTATCCTTGTGTGTGTGTGTGTATATGTAGTGAGCTTTGCTTAAAAATACGCCAACTTGTTTGCTCAAAAGGCATAAAACATAAAAAATACCATATAGCCATACCACCCGTCGCCAGTCGCCAGTCGCCCGTCGCCCGTCGCCCGTTGTCCTTCAACAACCATTTCCACTTGATGTGAGAGCAGAGTGGAGGTGCGTGCTTTTATGTCACCATTACCGCATCATAAAATCCTTTTTGTGTTCAACTAATGATGGATGAATGTAGCCACAGGTGGGGATTTGTTTGTAGAGAGAAAGTGGGAGAGAGCAGGAGCAGGCAGGATCATGTGATATGAGTATATGACTGTATCTCTCTATCTGGAACAGCAATAACGTCAATGTCCATTAGGAAATTACATGAGAACTAAGCTCAACTGCTAATTCGCCGCAGCAACAACAACAGCAGCAGCAGCAGCCAAAGAGAACAACAGAAATATCTAAAATAGAAAATTTTCCATTCATTAACAAATGTATTATGCGGATTTTCTAGTCTATAATTCTCACGAAAAATTTACAAATTAAAAACTAATGTTTCCCCACGTTCATTTGCAACATGTTTTGTGGCAGAGCCGCGAAATTAACGTTGCGTTTCATGCATAATGCAACGAATATAAATAGAAAAAAAAGTAGGGAAAAAAAAATATTACTGGGATGTTTAGATAGGATTTTTAATTAACTAATTGTGGATGGAATTTCGGATAAAAGTTGGCATATTTAATAATATTTTGTGCATTAAAATGCATTTAAATTTAATAACATTTCCGGTTTACGATGCAAAGTAGTCTAGACACATTTTTTAATGTTTTTTTCATTGAAATTTCCAGAAAAAGTAAGAGCTTTATTCCAACAGAGCATATGTTAATACAATTTTATATTTATTATTGTATTTTTAATACTAAAACACCAAAAATTACACTTAAAAGTATAAAAAATAGGGATTTTATTAAGTACAGGTCGAATAAACTCTGCGCAAATTCAAAGAAAAAATCTGCTTAAAAAACATATTCAAACTTTAAATATAGTGAAAATTATTCCATAAAAATCCAGATTTAATTTTATATCTGTAATCATCATTATCATAGAAATCGCTTCCGTCTAAAATGTCAAACCGATAAATGCGAGTGAAACCACAATGGAAAAACATGAAATTTAACTAGAAAATCTGTTTGCTGTGCGGTTTAGCCTGACAATTTTGAGCTGGAAAATGATAAACACATAATTTGTTGCATAATTAATAAATAAATGGAAATAATAAATAAATTTGAACAAAGCGCTAATGCAAAATACGTGCAAATCGATGCTCCAAATGCATTTTTGATGGACAGTGTGACGAGTGAAGCGCATAAATGGAGGCCACAAACTATTAGGGTTTATTAAGCGTGATCTAATGGCTGTCAGGGTCGCAATTGTTTGTTTTTGTGTATATCCTGTAACCAGCGCTAAAGGGTATACTATATTCTGGCACTGGTTGGTGCCTGCGACCTTATAAGGTTTATACTTTCGCTCTTAATCATATTGAAAAAGAAACCGAGTTTTATTAGTTTATGTTTCCTTATTTGTTACAATTACAGAGTATTTAATAGTCAGGCATTTCTGCTGGTCGTATGCTTTCTTCCATTTACATCATGACATAAATTCATCTGTCTACTCTGTGGTTTTTTTTTGTGTTTTTATAACACAAATATCTATTTATTTATTTATGCATTAAAATGGCTGCAGCGAGTCAAATGCAGACGGGTTATCAAAATGTTATTGTAAAATAAGCCCAAAACATTGGACGTAACGTTTATTTAGAGCATAATTAAAAGCAGCCACCACAAAACAAAAAAAAAAGAAAAAAAAAACAACAAATATTTTGCAGTTATTTGTTTATTTTGTATATATATCAAATATTTATCGCCACATCTGGCAACGAAATATATCAAAAAATTGTTGTTGCTTTTCATTGTCAAAGGCAGAAAATATATGTCAAAACAAGAATGCGTCTAAAAACTGAGCCAAATTGAGCTAATTTATGCTACAGTTAATTAAAAAGTGATTTGATTTAAGCTGAAAATGATAGACTTTATTTAGAATTCCTTATAAAAGTTCATTTTCAAACTGAAAATACTTTTCTGGAACAAATACTCCCAGAAAAGCTGGACAGAAATTGAGCGTTAGGATCAATTTTACATAATAAAATTAAGGTTAAGGATTTACTTCTGCGAATTGCAATTTAAACTGAAACTGGGAACAGACTTCAAACTGTATCAGAGAAAAGTTAGTCTCTTAAAGCACTGCATTAAATCGCAGAGCAAACTTCGTCTCAAAGACTTTTGATCTGAATATTTCCTCTCCACTTTTCACTCCCTGCAGGTTGTTTTTTTTTTTTTTTGCACTTCTCCCTGGGCAAAAACTAACAAATTTGCCAAACTACACCAGAGGTAAAATAAAATACATTCTACGTATTGAGATTGAGTGAAATACGCCTGGCAGGCTGCTTGCCATTTGTAAGAAGCTACCTCAAAAAGGGCCGCCCCAATGCCACGCCTCAAGGCCACAGGCTGGCTAAGAGGAGGATGTTGGGTGGAGCGGGGTTGGAATCCACCTGGCGGCTAAATTGGATTTGCCACGTTACAAGGTGTAAACATACGCAAAGTACACAAACATGAAGTTTTTTCTCCCAATTTTTTTTTTTCGTGTCTTTTTTTCTTTGGCTTTGAAAGGGAGGGTTGCTATGATGATATGCAAATAAGTTTCAGGCTTAGGCTAGGGCTCTACCTGTTTGAATTTCTGCAAAAAATTCATGGACCAGTAATGCGTAGGGACTGCTAATTTCAGACTATGTCCTATGAAATATATGGGACTATAGTGAAATTTCGATTCCCAGAGCAATTAAAACAGAAGAGAGAGCACAGAGAGAGCTGAAGGGAAAGCAATTCATACAAAGCAACTCGCATAATTGCTGCCTTCCGGCCTTTTGAAAACTCATTTCCGGTTTGGCTGCCCCAGCTGCAGAATGTAAATTGTATGCCAATTTCTCGTTAGTCAATATCTATATATATCTGCCTATGTGTGTGTGTGTGTGTGTGTGTGTTAGTGTGTGTGTTAGTGTGTTTTTCTAACATTAATTAACCCTAATTAGGTTCGCAATAGCTGGACCCAGCAGGCGCACTATTTGCCACACAGCTGACTACTTGCACTTGGAGAAAAAACAAAGAATTCTTTGTGTGAAAAGTTCAGCAAGAACAAATTGCTCAATAGAAGATTGTGGTGTGATTGTGGCGAGTTTAACAACTGGTTCTTTCTTGACCCGAATGTATCCGATAAGGAACGGGTAATCGGTTACTTTTCGATTACAATGTATCCGACAAAGAATGGTCAATGTTGACTCGCTACTCTCCTTCTGCATAAAAAAATGAAGGATACTCTCAAGAAGCTTGAACACTGGTTACTTCTGCATTACATTGTAGCTAGCAAATAAACAATTACCAATAGAATTCTAGTCGGTAACGTTATGAAAGCGACCGCATCATAAGAGGACCTTTTCAACTGGCGTTTTCTCTCAGTGAATCTGTATCTGCCGTAGCTTTGGCCATATCTAGAGGAGCTCCGGATATGCAAAGTGTGTCGGAATGCTTGGAAAATGCTTTTGGGCATTTTCAGTGAAATTGTTAAGTAACTGCTGCCGCAGAATGTCGAACGTAGTTACTTAGTTAGTACTGAAAAAGACTGCGGGCAATTTTGCGACATTTAACAAGCATTTATTTAAACTTTTCCTTCGCTTGCTTTGGCTTTGGATCTCTCTCTCTCTCTCTCCCTGTGTTGTTGTGCGTGTGTGTCTGTCTGTGTGTGTGTATCTGCAATGTAAAATGTTTAATTAAAGTATGCAAAGTTGTGTCAGCTGCCGCCGCCGACTGCAGCAGCTGTAAATAACATCCGGTTATGCGAATAAGCGAGTATCTCACAGCTTCTTGTAGTTGTCAGCATTGGCTTGGTGCGTATTTCTGGTATTTTCTGGTATTTATTTGAGTGTGTGTGCGCGTGTGCGTGTGTGTTGTTTGTTGTCTTGTACTGTGTCTGTCATGTTGCTGAAATTGATATTTTAATTAATTTTTCGTACACAAAGTTTTGTGTACTAATACACATAACTTTTAAATGACCAACTTTTACCTGAAGGCCAAAGCAACACAAGACAACAAGTATTTTGGCTCTTTTCCTTCATTAATATTCTGCCAGGAGCAGTTACCTCAGAGTTTGCCGCAGCAAAGCTCGGCAAATACGGAAATGTCCAATGTTTACCTGAGAGATGGGAAATTACATTTAAATGATTTTTCATTTCATGTGTGAAAAGTGAAAAGTATGCAAATTGAAGAGCGCCAAAAGAAGGTCTCTCACATTTGCTCTCTCGTGAGCGTATTTTGATTCTTCTTTATGCATCATCCGTAAAGGTCTTGCGGCTTAAAAATGAATGAATTTACTCAAGTTAGTTAGATGAAGTGTGACTGTTTAATTTCAATTCTCTAACGGGTTATAATGAATATATGTGGTTGTTTTTTGTGGTCCTTTAATCCAAACATTATTTGCAACAAGGACTGCAGCTGGGTCCACAGCATGGACTGGAACAGGGTCCACAGCATGGATAGCAGCATCCCCCACAGCAAGGTCCACATTTTCCACAACATCCACCGCAACAGCCTCCGCACGGTGAACAGCATGGCCCACAGCACGGGCTGCAGCAGGGTCCACAGCAGGGGTAGCAGGGACCACAGCATGGGCTGCAACAGGGACCACAGCAAGGGCTACAGCATGGTCCACAGCTGGGTCCACAGCATGGATCGCAGCATGGGCTACAGCATGGTCCACAGCTGGGTCCACAGCAGGGCCCACAGCAAGGTCCGCAGCAAGGGCTACAGCAAGGTCCGCAGCAAGGTCCGCAGCAAGGTTGGCAACAAAGTCCACAAGGTCCACAAGGTCCACACCCACTGCTGCACATTGTCAAGTTTTAAACTGTAAAGAATAAATCGATATTTAACAAATACAATCCATTCGCTGATTAATTAATTTACCATCAACCCGCAAGAGAATTGAACTCAGTATTCGAATTTTGTGTAAAAATTTTTTCTAATGTTTTCTAACTATACAAACATAATGCCTATATTTAAAAAGATACTTTGATTCCTGACTAAAAAATACAAGAAAATTACATTTTTTATTCGAAAGAAATCTGTTTTCTCCGCATTTAGTAGGAATGTTGTGGTTTAAAGCAAGAAAAGAAGTGTCTGAAAGACTTCCACTTTTCATGAACATCTTAGAAAAGAAGTTACCAAAAATAGCCAAAAAAAAGCTAAAATTTCTGCTTTTAAATTCATATTATTTTTACTTCTACATAATTTCCCGTTTCATTGTGAAAAGTGCAAACGTCATGAATTTTTTGCCAGCAGCTCTTTTGCCAGAAAAGCTGAGCAAAGCCTGGGAAAATCGTTTGAGTGCGACTTACCCCAAGGGGCAGGACAAATCATGGCTTGCTTTGACAAATCACACACTGGTCCTGTCGCTCAACCAAGGACCTAGCGACCCCCATTCCTCTCTCTCTCTCTCTACGAACCAGAGAGACTCTCCAAAAATGTCGTCACTGACAATTGAACCGCTTTGATCTTTTCAACGCGCCTCCAATTTTTGCGTGTCGATTGCAATGTGTGTGTTTGTTGCCGCTGGGTCCTTTAAGTCTGTGTGTGTGTGTGGGTGTGCGCGAGTGAGTGTGTGTGTGTGTATTGTGTGAATGTCAGGGAGGCACTCGTGCGTATATTCAGGGAGTCAGGGAGGCAAAGGCGACAGGACGACGCTCCGATAGGGCACTGGCAGTGGCATTGGATGCATGAAACCTTTTGTCAATTACGTTGCTTCCACTTTTTGTGGCAGGGCCATACTTCTGCCATACTGCCACAGACTGTCACTGACATAACGTCGCTGCCAAAGGCTGAAGGGCCAACAAAAAAAAAAAAAAAAAAAAAAAGGAAAATAAAAATAGGCAAAGATGAAATGATTGCTGATTTCTGGTACAGACGGGCGGTTCGGCTTCTGTCTCCTCTGTTCAACTGCCTGCCATTCTCTTCCTTTTTCAACCTGACTGTCACCGGGTCCCATCAAATTGTCGTACCAATTAAATTGACGTACGAGTTGTCAAACTCGAAATCATTCGCCGTTTTAATTGGAGCACAAACTCCGATCAGACCAACAACAGGACAACAACAAGGCTTGACTTTTAGGGCCAGCTTACGCATAGTGGAATTTATTCAAAGCCTGTTGTTACGTTTCAAGTGACAGCCAGAAAGGGTTTAGATAAAAAAGAAAATAGAGTATTTGAAAGTCAGCAAGAATGCTATTTCAATTCAAATATTCTAATTTAAGTTATGTTTTGAATTCAACAAAATTCCGAAAAATTCAAGAGAAGTTCCACAGAATTTTTAGAGCCACCCTTACAGAACTCTTTCAGTTTCAAGGGCTAAAATATAATTTAATGCAATTAACTTTCTGTAGAAAAAAAACAATTATATTTTATATTTATAAAGGAAAATAATTAATTGAGTTTTGAACAAAAAAACACCATACAAATATGCTGTTTTTTGTGCGATTAATTCTTCAATTAGTGTTAAACTACAGCTGAGTGCACAGCGCACTTGCCAATCAAAGATTATGCGATTAAAAAATATGTAAAATTCCTATAAAATAGATATATATAGAGAGAGTTACATATATATTTTTATTCTTATTTTTAGAAAATTGTATTTCCAACTGGCTGCGTTTTAGGGTCAGGGCAAAGCGCAGCACAATCGATCCATCAAACGGTTGATATGCGCGTTTACAATTTTATAAATGTTGATTTCAAATCAGAGCTAAAAAAATAACGACAAAAAAAAAATGAAACTGTCAGCGGCAGGCGGCAAATGCGTCAAATTCAAAGTCAAAGCGAAAACTCATGGCTCAATTGCTGCCCCCACCCCTCATCCCCCATCCCCCGGGGGAGACAGCGCGCATTACGAGAAATTAATTTATACCAGAAAGTGGCTCTGGTGCTTTCTGTGCAGTCATCAGGCAAAAATAAAGTCAACCAAAATAACGTTGAAAATGCGCAAAAATCAATGCTAATGGCAATAGGGTTGGGTTGAGTTGGGTTGGTGCCGAGTCCTGATGGGGCGTTTTAGGCGAGCGAAAAGCACTTTCATTTGGAGAAATTGCTAGTTAATTGGCGATTCAGCAAATATCATGCGTAGCAGCAGAGCTACTGCCAGTGGTTTGAACCTCTGACCCCTGAGCCTGCCGCCTGCCGCCTGCCGCCTGCCACCCGCCCATTCGAATGGTACGGTGAGTGGGCGGGGTATTGCCAAGTCATCGGCTGTGGTGACGCCGCAAACAACAATCAATTTTAATGAACGCCATTCATTAAAAAACTTTGCAGCGCGAAAATCACAACAACTGGCGATTGCTCAGTAGCAATGGGTGGATGGACGGACGGGTGGTGGGTTGGCTGGTTGGTTGGTTGGCTGGCTGGCTGGTTGATGTGTGGTGGCTGCTGAGTGTTGACGACTCGTAGAAGCCACTTAAACGCCGTTGATTAATTCGAAACCAAAAACTGACAGTCGCCACCAAACAAAAGCAGACACGCCATGTGCCGTCACCTGCAGGCTGCTTGCCTGCTGTGTGTGAGTGTGTGCGTGTGTGTGTGTGAAGGTGTGGCAGGTGTGGCAAGTCCTCATACTCTGGCTGACTGGCTGGCAGGCTGACTGGCTGACTGGCTGGCTGGCTGACTGACTTGGCGGTTTTGTTAGCTGGCGCTGCGGGTTTTGTGTGAATAAGCGTCATGCGCATATTTGCCACATCGTCAATTAATGTTGTCATAAGGCTGTTTTTGTTGTTGTTGTTGTTGTTGTTGATGTTGTTTGGTTGGTTGGTTGGCTTGGGATTCCAATCTACTCCACAGAGGTGTCTCCACAGTTTGACAAGCAGCCAGGACAGTGTGTCAATCTTGGCGCAGCCACATTAAACGCTCTGGCAAATTATTTATTCATTTATCTTCACATAATTGGAAAACACAGCAAAATTATGAAGAAAACTCCAATTTGAGATATTATTTATTATGCGCAAAGAGTAGCTGCGGCTCTCTAAAGAATTCTCTGCCTAAATCGATGATTTTTATTAGACAAAAGTTTCCAAAAAACTCGCGGCTTTTATACTAAATGCCAAACCAATTAAAATTCATAGAAGCACTAAAAAAACATAATGTTAATTGCACTAAATTATACAAAACTACAAAAATTTGGTTGTATTTTTTGATACACTCTGAAAATAGACACAATTTTTAATTAAAAGTTGATCCTTTTCACATTTTTTTGAAATTTATTATACTGAAATTGATAGAGGAAATCCTTCTTAGTATTTCTAGTTAAAAAATTAACTGTAGCCAACAAAGAAGTAATACTAGCAAATATTTAAACAGTCAGCAAGAAATGAGTGGGGAAATCTGAGCTTTAATTTGGCCTAAACGAATTGGATAGCTCTTAATCAGACACCTTGAAAGGAGTGTACTCCCACTACTCCTCGTCTCCTACTCCTGCTGATAGTCGTGTCTCACGTGTGCCTTATACGTGACATAAGCTTTGCCGAATCGTAGCTCAAATTGCCATTTCGATTAACAAGAAAATAACTTTATTTTTTCTTCCTTTTTTTTTCTATTTCGCCCAAATCAATTTCAGCATCGAGTCCACAGACGACAGCAGCAGCAGCAACAGCAGCAGCAGCCACAGCCAGTTTCGATGAGGGTAGCTTGGACACATCATCATCAGCTGGGGGAGGCAGAGGCGGAGTCGGTAGTTTCTTGGGCGCGGCACAAGTATCGTCCTTGCTGCCGGAGGTCGGCGCCCTGTCGGCGACTGGCATACTCGTGGAGCCCTATCTGGATGGGTTTGCCACATCGAATGTGACCACACAGATCGGAACCCATGCGTATCTGCCTTGCCGGGTGAGTCCTTCTTCTTGTCCTTCTTCTTGAATCCCAATCATTCTTTCTTTCTCTCTTCATAATTTCTGGTTCTCGTTTTCGTTTTCGTTTTCATTTATTCGTTTATTTGATTTTTATTACACAAGTCTCTTCGTTCATTTTATTTTCGGTGGATTGCGTGCTTAGTTTTGCGTGCATGTTTTTATTATTATTTGTAATTATTATTATACGTATTTCACCCCATAGAAAATACATTACATTTTATTGCGTAAATATTTACTTGCCAACTCGGAGCTGACGGGGCTCTCGGGTCTTTCGGCCATGAGGTGTGACCGCATCGTGTATTTAACACAAAGCCCAAAAACAAATGCCACCGCAATTGTGCCTCCGGCCATGAAAATGCGAAGAGGGCAGAGAGGAGCGGAATTCCTGTTTGCGCAGGTGTTTAAAGGTCAACTCGGGGGCCGACAGGTAGGCGAACCTGCAAATTGTTTGCTTAGAAGTTGTAAATATTTTACCAGTGTATTGCGCCCACCAAAAAAACCCACCGAAATTAAATTTAAACAAATTAGTTCTTCAGTAATACGTGACTCCACTGCATGCCCCACAATTGATATACGAGTTCTGGGTAATATCCCTGTGGCACTTTAAAGTGAGGCATGCACGTTCAGCTATTTAAGAAGCTTCCCCATTGCATTGTATTATTGAAATAGAGCTCTGCTCTTGCCACTAGCGGAGCAGCAATTAGTTAATTTATTTATTTATATCAAGGTTATTGCTGGGATTTCAGATTTATGCTTCTTCTGGGATGTTGAAGAATTACCCCCTAAAACTTTGAATTATTCGCTGAGTAGCGAGTCCTTTATTTGTGCTTTGCATATTTAAGCTTAGAGGTATTTTAACTACCATTCAAACTATCAAGTTTCTTGAAAAGTAAAAGGCTATATCAGAGGGTTAGAAAGAGAAACCTGGAGAAACTATCCTTTCTCGAAGATACATCAATGTTTTCCTGTATTTCCGATGTTCACTTTGGGTTTAGAAAAGGTTAAACTTACACGAGTATTATCGATCTAATTACAAGGACTAATACTATTATTAATAAAATAATAAATAAATTTAAATATTTAATAAAAAGTATTTAAAGCCACTCTCATCTACTTGGAAGCTGTGAAACTTAAAAAACAGAGAAAATAATTTCCAATTTTCCTTCATAAAAAATCATTAGATAAACGTGCCTAACAAGAAGAAAAAACAGTCAGAAAACAAAGTTTTTTTTTGAAAATAAAAAACCAACTTTTATGGTATTAAATTAAAGTAGAAATAGAAGGGCAACGGGCTGTGGCTGTCTGAGTATTGAAGCCATAAAGTAAAATAACAAATATCTTTGGCCTTCAGCCATCAGGGCTAATTATCACGCCCCAGTAAAATTTGTAACTGGGAACAAAGCATTCTCTGGTGAAGACATCAATTTTTGGCATTCTCTTGAAGAGGGCCAGGCCAGCAAACGGCAAGCAGCTAACTTAATTGGCCAACAGCTCAAAGAGCGAGCGGAGTCAAAAGGCAGAGGCAGAGGCAAAAATGAAATTCAAATTCTTGTGCGGCAAAGCCATTAATCGTGTGGCAGGCAGATGGCAGCCGCCTCAACAGAGAAATATTTAATGCATGCGCCTCTTTTATTGTAATTCTTGCAACCAAAAAAGAGGAAGAAGAATGTTAATTTTTCGTTGTCATGGTCAATTAAGTGCCACAATTTCAAAAGGCAGCGGCAGGAAAAGTGAAAAGTGGAAAGCTCGCAACGCAATGTTTGTCAATTACGAGTACTCCCACTTCTCCACTGAACATTCATACTCATATTCAAACTTATACTCATACTTATACTCGTTCCCTGTACACCTCTACACTTTTTGCCCAGCTGAAATATTGTGCAGGCCTTTGTTCAGCTGCCGCTTTAAGTGGCACAGTTGAGGGACTTCTTTTTGCCTCATGCGTCATGCCACAAGCAGGCAGCACAGAAAGGCTGACAAAAGAAAAGCTGACCGAGCCAACGCAGCTCTATTCAAAATTTCACTCACTTGTTCCAGCAATCCTGCTATTGCTGCTGCTACTGCCAGGTGAAGGACATTGGTTGAGCATCCTTTCGACTTCGTTCAGGCAGCAAGTGAGTTATTTAAAGTACTCCAAGCAGCAGCTTATTTGTAATTGCCCAGTTTTCTCCTTGTTAAGGCATACAATGGCATCAAATCTCTAACAGAGTGGCCCAATGTAACCCCTTTTTTTATTCAATCCATTCAATTATGCAGCTAAGAATCAATTTATATTTATATTTGAATTATAAAAGAATCCGTTTTGATTGAATAATTGGCTTACTTAAATTATATCAATCCTATTTTATGAAAAGGATGCAAACCTCTAGGATTAGTTGGGGACTTGAAGCCGATAAGCTTTTTTGAGAAAGCTTTTCGCGGCCGGGCTTAAGCAGACGCTGAACCCTGGTCAAGTCCTGGTTTACTTTTATAAAAGCTTTTATAATTCTTAAATTAAATATTCCCTGATAGTAGAGATAGTTGCTGAGCTATCTTATCCCACCTTAATTAAAATGATTTCAGCCCGAGTATAGTTTGAAGCCTGCAAAATAACTTTACAGGCCAAGGACAAAACTCAATTGCAAAATGTATTAAATTAGAGTTTATTTGGCCCTACTCCTGGATAATTAAATCTGACACATGCAACGACTGTCTAATGAGTCCATTACAGCTTAATTACAGAGCGGCGACAGGCCTGCACATTTAATGGATCTCTATGTGTCTCTGTGAGGGAATCGATGCCAAAGTGTTGAATAGACAAAATAATTTCCATGTAAATGTGAAAATCAGAATCTAGTTATATTCACACAGAATATATGTCCCTTTCTGGCCTAGCTCTAAATGCATTTTAGATTTACTAACTACGACACATTTCGATTATATCAGATATATGCGGGTATGCGGGTGTTTCTGCCTGGATGGGGATCCCCCCTCTCTCTCTCTGTCTGTCTGTGTCTCTTCTTCTGCTTGATATGTTTCATGTTCATTTTGGTATTTAATTACATTTCAATGTTGTTTCTGTGTCTGCGTTGTGTTTGCAAAGCATTGCATACATTTCGGCATAGTAATTTTCACTCGGTTCATCTGGGGCCATCTCTGGTATGCCTAATTTGAACCCGCTAACCTCTTCCCCTCTGCTCGCTGCTAACTTGTTGAATATGCCCAACTAGCAATTGAATATATCCAACGCTGTAATTGCTCCAGGATGTTTCTTTGACTAAGCATCTGGATATATAATATTTTAATAAGTTTGAGCTGGAGCATCTGTTCAGTATAAAAAGTTGACTAGCTGCATAATTAAAATACAAAATAAATATGTTTCTGAAAGGGAATCCACCAATCTATCCATTCGTTTAAGCCCTATTAACAATATTGCAGTTTTTGAGGTATTCAATATTTGCTTTTAAATTTATTTTCATTTATTTCAATTTATTTATGTTTTCATAAATATTTCTTTAATTAAAAGTAAGCTAATAAATTACATCAATATTTATACCCTTGATAAAAGAAGTTTAAATGCATTGAAGGATACATCTGCGAGCCTTCAAAGTATGTATATAAATAATCAGGACGATGAAAAGACTTAGCCATGTCCGCTGCTCGTCAGTCTGTCTCTATCAAAACTACTCTGCCAATTTGTAAACCAAGTGAAGAAAATTTGGTAATGGAACTGAACGGATCGGGCAACTATATCATAAAGCTTTTATAGGAACAATCGACCGCCGCAAGAGTATTTAATCTTCGGCAAGCCAAAGATAGCCTTTCCTTACTAGCTGCATTTTAAAATTCAACATTAATACTATATAATCTCTGTACCGCAGGTAAAGCAACTGGGCAACAAATCCGTGTCCTGGATTCGACTTCGTGATGGACACATACTCACAGTGGACAGGTAATTATCAAATCAAATTTATTGCAAATTATTCAACATATTCTATGGGCAATTTAATGGCTTTTTAAATGAAATTGAGCTGCTGCTGATACGTCTACAGGCATAGCATAATAATACAATTTATATTTTCTTCAATTTGAGCCTTGTTGTTGCAGCAAATAGAGTAAATTTAATCCTTTAAAATATTGGCATTTTAATGGCTTCAATATATGCAATTATTAATATTCATGACAAGCATATCAAAATTATTATTTGTTAGCATTGACACCATAAGTGTTCTTTACATTATTACTAATGAAAATACAGCATATTTCATATGTATTTAGTCGAAAGTCTGTCAGTCTGTCAGTCAGTCAGTCAGTCAGTCGGTATATATATAGAGAGATATTTCTATTTAACGTCTAACCGGCTTATAAATGATTGAATAAAGGCATTTGCTGAATTCATAATTACTGAGCTTTGTTCTACCCTAAACGAAACCCTTGCATCCTGCATCCTGCTTCCTGCATCCCGCATCCCGCATCCTTGCATATTGAATTTGTAGCTGTGAAAACAGTTGCACATTTCAAACGAAAATCCTTAATAATTACTTATGTATGTGTGCAGTCGATAAGCATACTTTGATTTCCAAATCAATAGCCACATGTAACAATTATGGCATAAAGGATACCCTTTACCCTTGCAGTGAGTCTCATAAATTGGTCGCAATATGCATGATGCATTTGAAGGAGTCGTGATTACAATGAAATCATCAATCAAATGTATTCATTATTTACACGCAGCTCAGCAAGTCCTTATGCCAAAAAGTGTGAGAAAACTCCTTTCTAGATCTTACAGAGAATTTCCTGGAGATAAATCAAGTGAGTTGTTCAGCTTTTCAAAGTTTCACATCTATATTTAGGACTCTGGGACAGAGGGGCAATCTTTTATAGTCCTTTTGAAGCACCAATTAAATCTGAATTTAAATTTCGAAAATATGTTTTATAATAGGTTCAAAAATCTAAATTTTGATACCTATTTCGAAAGGCAGCTAACTACTTCAATTAGTTTCTTTTTTGTTAAAAAACCTGAAGTAAGCTCAAAGACTTCTGGTTTTCTTTCAACCTTGCAGTACGACACTTTTCAATTTGTAAATATAATCGGTTAATCAGGATACTCTAGGAAAACTGTGGAAGGGTATTTAAGTCCTCTCTTAATGCTTGATTTCTTTTTATTTGTGTGGAATCGCATTGAAACGAAAACAATTTGCTGTAAAATGAATAAAGTGAGCTTTCCAAGTGGCAACATGTATTTCAATTTCAATTTCAATCTGCGTGTCCAATAGCAGGCAATCCACTTGGCCAGGTAAGAGTAAGTTGCTCCTTGTTTTGTGTGACGACGAGTACGCATCCTGCACAAGTCCTGTGTCCGGTATCTAGGAGTGTGTGTGTGTGGCATGCGAAGCGGAAACTCAAGTCTGAAATTTCATTGCATTTTTCGAAATCCAGCAAAACTTTACTTGAAAGTGTCTCCCTCTTTTCTGTCTTCGTCTTCTTTTTTTATTCCTGTTTTGGTGGGGAGTGGGGCAAACATTTCCAGCTTATTACTTTGATAGAAAAGTAAAACCAATGAACCTTTCACATTAGATAAGGCGACTGCCTGTTTGTCTGCCAAACGGATGAATGGCTGCCCTGAATGAGCGACTGTCCACAACGGAGCGAGGAACTGCAACAGCAGCAGAAGCAGCTAAAGTTGCAGCTTGGGATTGAAGTTGTAGCTACACTCGGAATAAAAAGTCTTTGAGATGAATAACTCCATTGAAACTTGATAGAGAAAGTGGCTGTATTTTTCATAGTGTAGCAAAAATGGGTATAGTGAATCGACGCTGTTCAGGATTTTTCAATTCACGAAAATACAAAAGGCTGCAGGTGTTGAGAATTTGGTAATCCTCAGACAACTTCTAATATTTGATTTATGTGTGGAAATCTATTGTTTTCTCTGAGTGTAGGCAAACAGAGGGCCATTGAAATTAAGCCCAGATAGTGTCCTTACTGATTGCTTCCTGTGCCAGCCAGTGCAGTCAGCCCAGCCTTCCTGCATAGCCGTCGTTGTTCCGTCGTCGGATGATTGTGTGCGTGTCCTTTCCTGCTCCAATGTCTTATGTCACATTTATCTAGAAAGTTTTCTTATTCTGCTCTCCACTTCGAAAGATGTCCTTCAGCCACTCTCGCTCTCTCTCTGTCTCCATCTGTTCGTATGTGAATGTCCTGCTGCTAGCCAGCATATAACATATAATGGAAATAGATTTCAAAAAGTTTTAGCTACTGCACATAACACTGTCCGACGTACTCCTAGTCGTATTGTATAATAGCTCAAATGATGTGTTTACACTATCATATAAATGTCACGTGCTTGGCGCCTTTTGTTTGCCCGCTGGATGCAACCCTTTTGAATTTATAGTCTCACACAATAGATTATTTCTGTTTGCACTTGGCCTGAAGTGAATTGCGGCCAAGACAGGACAGGACAGGGCGGGACAGCACAGGACAAGACAGGACAAGACAGAACAGTACACTCACACTTGACGTCCCGTGTCCTTTATGTGGGACTGGGTAATTACGACAGGTGTTGCTACTACTCTTATCTATTATCTTCGCACCTGGAATGCGTGTCATTTATTACTGGCGGGGAGTACTTGCTGCTCCACCCAAAATGCATTCAGTATGTAATCTATATAGATTGCAATGGGGCAAATATTTATATTTGACAGTTGAATAGAAGTTTCTTGTTATGGATTATGATCAGAGATTAGAACAGGGTTCATTACTCCTTTATTTAAGCCTGACAGAGTGGGGGAACCTGTAAGTTAAGGGAGAAAAAAGGATAGCTACCAGTTCCTGTCATAAATCAAAAGAAACTTTAAAAATTATGGTTTACTACACTCAAAAAAAAATCGTGATATTAGAAACTATCACTGAAATATTGCCCAATTTGATATATATTGATATTTTTAATACAATGCTTTAAGGACTTGCTTTTTCTATCTGAAGAATGGCTTTTGACTCGGAGAATTTTCTTCTACTTAAAAAATGTTTCAATCCTGTTCTTGGCTCTTGAAAATACCCCTTCTATTTATTCCATCAATATTTTAGGTTTATCCACTCTCAACTTGAAACTTCTCCCTTTTATGAGCAAACTAAAAAATGAGTTCCATTTAGTTATATGTGAAAATTTTACTGTTTTATTAACAGGTTTTTTATGTTCATTCTTTAGCATTTTATGCATGTAGAAGCCCTCAAATATATATATATTATTTTCTTTATATAACCACATAAAATGCAGATGAAAACTTATGTTGAAACGGTTTACTTTCTGACATTTGGCTAAGAAAAGTTGGGAGGAAAAAGAGAAGAAAAAAACCGGACAAGCGGAAAAGAAATGCATTGCCCTGTGGAATGTTATAAAAATATGGAAAATAATGTGGGAAAAAGTCACCGGTACAGGGCACAAAACTAAAAAGCAAGATGAAAATTATAAAGTAACTACAAAATCTGGATAAGAAATACTTTTAGAGCAGGACAAAAAGCAGCAGCAGGAGCAGCAGCAGGAGCAGGAGCAAAGGAAATGGCAAAAGTCATAAAATGTCGAGTTTTACGAGTGCAAAACGCAAGGGTCTAATCTGGGTTTAGTATCAAAACTTGTTATGGGCGTTGAGCAGGGTCTGGGGTGGGTCAAAGGGCGTAGGGACGCCTAATAAGCAATGTCAACGCATGTGTGCTTCTGGGGGCGGTGCAGTAGGGGTGTGGGCGTGGCAGGGGCTTGGCATAGCATGGCAACGGGAGACGGAAGCATTTTTGCACTTTGCTAGGGAAATTTCCAAGCGAGCGCCGCACAAAAATATTGCAACAATGACATTAAATGCAACTTATTTCAGGGGAAGCACCCAGCCACCCACCACCTCACCGCCCACCGCCCACTCATTTGCATGGTGCCAGTTGGCGATGTTGTTATTGTTGTTGCAACAACTTTGTTGTCGGGCACTTCCCTTGAGGGAAGGGACGGGAAGAGGGGGAGTTGCTTAAATGCCGCAACTAAATAACTTTGAGTGTCTTTTGAGTGGCCATTAGCAGAGCGTAGCTTTGCGAGTGAGTGGGCCTGTTTTTATTGCCACTGCTGTTGTTGCATTTCGCTTTTGTTCATGCCACTTACGACTGTTGCATACAGACTCGCCATCCGTTCCACTGCTCTACTCTATTAGAGATGGCACCGTGTTTCCCACGATAGTCGTGAGTGACTTTAAAGGGGATAATACGCTACAAGCATTAAACATTTTTATTAGGAAACTAGCGTTAAGATTAAAGTATTCCTTTACAAGGATTCGACATTAATTTAATATGAATAAATATCCTTTATTAATTCTGCAATATTTTTGTTTCTTTTTTACAGAGCGGTCTTCATTGCCGATCAGCGCTTCCTGGCGCTCAAACAGCCGGATAAATACTGGACCCTCCAGATCAAATATGTGCAGGCGCGGGATGCCGGAACCTACGAGTGTCAGGTCTCCACGGAGCCCAAAGTGAGCGCAAGGGTGCAGCTGCAGGTTGTTGGTAAGTCAGGGTCATAGTAAATACAAGGACACGGACACGGACAGGGACTCGAGCCTGGGACAAGTCCTTGTTCGGTTGTGTGCCAGAGCATATTAGACGCAAGCAATTAAGTCATAATGTGAAAGGTCAAGTGGCAGCAAATATACATATACTCAAAGAAAATACATATATATATATATATAAGGATATATATGTATTTACATATGGGAAAAGTTTGTGCACTGGCTGGCACTCAAGCGCCTTGGCCCTGGGTCACTTTAGTAGGGACCACCCAAACAGACAAACGGACAGACAGACAGACAGACAGAACAGTCGGAACAGTCGGTTGGCTCATGTGTAGAACGAGACTTGCATTTGGAATTGCTCATACAAAAATTTCATTCAAATTGTGGCTAGTGCATTTTCATTGAAAAACAGCAGAAAACTCTCTCAATTTCTCTCCATCTCTTGACCAGCATAAAGAAATTTTTCCAGCTTGTGCAAGTTTTTTAACGAGAACACTTTTGTGTGAGTTCTTTGCCGGTTTGTTAAAGCACACTCCAGGGTCAGGCTGGAAAAGTTAATTAAATTTCATGTCTGCACACACACCCCACACACACCCCCACACACACACACACACACGCAATCACAACAAAAATGACAACAACAAAAAGAAATGGATGGGAATTTCTGTATTACTCATTTATAATTGACCATAATATTTGAGTTGAATCACTTAAAAAATACAAATTTGAAATTAAAAAACAATTAAGGCAGCTTTCAATATTCAAGGGAGTAGATAGTGATTCAACCTTATATTAAAATTCAACTTTATTGCTAGAAAATTAAATATTCATTAATTAAGTTCAATTTGCTTTGAATTGAAAATCTAACCTTTAATATTGAAACACCTGAAAACAAGCTCTATTAAAGTATAAAAAAAAAAATCAAGTTGAATACTCTCAAAAAGAGTTTAAAATTTAGTAAAGAAAGTATTATCAATTCTTATAATATTGAACAAAAAAATTAGGATTTCATAGGTTCAATTAAGAAAAAAAACATCGATAATTCAAACTTAACTAATCGATACTATCGATATTAGTTCAATGGCTTTGCTATACTTCATTTCATCAAGTTCTGTAAGCGGAACTTAATCTCTCATTATTTAATCAGAGATTCCAAGTTGATTTACAGTGGAATAATTCCAATACAACCATGAGATCTCAGAGGACAAGGCTGACTAAGATAAAGCCAATCTATGCAAATCCACACTTGGGTATTATCATATCAGAGAAACGATTATAATAATATAAAACTGGAATAAATCAATATTTTGAGTGTAAATTTGAATAAATTTAAGATAAAATTTTGTGCACAAAGATAAAGGCAAAAAAAAGAAGCAAAGTAAAGAGCAAAGGACATGAGGCAGCCAAAAAGGATGCGAGGAGAGCGCAGACTCGATAATGCGCTGCCAAAAACGATTTTCGCATTTCCGGTTGAGCTAATTTGTATGCTAAGCACTTGCTGCTGAGTGTGTGTGTGTGTGTGCGTGTGTGTGTGAACAGACCATGACAAACAGTGGGACACCACTGTAATGCCAAAGCCGGCACAGTGGAACACAACAGGTAGCCAGTCGCTTGAATGGGAAACTCGTGCCAAATTATCGATAGGCCGTCAAGGAGAGGGAAGGGAGGGGAAAATTATGTATGCGCGGCCACATTTTGCGTTAATCTAACGACAAGTTGAAGCATAAAGGATTTCTATGCGTTTCCATCCGGACATGAAATACAATAGATTCTTTTTTTTTACTTTTTTGGGCGCTGGCTCTTTGTCAGTCAGCCCGCAGCCTTTTCTATTTTCTAGCTTCTTTTTTTCTTAGCCATTATTTGCAGTCATTTGGCACTGCGCCGCCAACTGGAGGTCCATGTCCAAGTTGGCTTTTGTCTGCGTTTGGGCCTGGCTGCCATAACCATTATTGGCAGCACCTAGTGTTCCTCCCAATATTCCCATTTGCTTCCTTTTCTTCCTTTTTCTTTTTTTTTTTTTTTTTGGCCCTGCCATGTAATTTGTATTTATTGCATCGTTTTGTCTGTGCAAACGACTAAAACTCCCTTTGCATGTTGTCGATTTTCCATCGCTCCTCCTCTCAACACCACAAGAGCAGAGCCTGTGGCCTCTGGACTGAGCGGTGGTCATGTTCCCTCCAGCACCACTGCCCCACTGTTCCACTGTCCCACTGTCCCACTGTCCATTGCCAATGTATTTTATGTTAGGCTGTGCTTCTGCTCGATGCTTGATTTCTGAGCCCTCTTGGCTATAGCTCGTTGGTGTAATGGGATCGTAGTTTTCGGTCAATTTGTTATTCCAATGCGTGCCTCTATATCTTTCTTTTTGGTATTTGTATATATTTTCTTTGTTGTTGGTTAAAATGTGAGTTCCTTTGGTTTTGCCTCATTTACTTGATGTTTTCCAGTACAGTGGAACAAAAACAAAAACAGAGGCGCTATTCTTTCTCTTCCTCTGTAGCCTTCAGGTATTAAAAGTTGGAATTCAAATTTAGCCCCTGTTTATAAACATTTTTCAGTCGAACTTTTATTTGCTTGAATCTAGAAAGAGTCGATTTGTGTTGGCTGTTTAGTTTATTAACCAAATTTGAAGGCACTTGATGGCCCAAACGTATCCTAATAGGCCTAGTAGCCCAGTGAAATGGCTGAGATACAGGCAAGTTTCAGGTCATTTATTTAGAGCTTTACCCTTAAAGAATATCGTTTTTTATATTAAACTGTAACTTGGCTAGATCCCTGCGCATTTGGCCAAGACTTAAGTCTAAAGTAACATTCAAGAATATAGGAAAAATACGAAATCCAGAAAAACTCGGAAACTAAACGAACGATTTAAATACCACAACCCTAATGCTTACCTTAAATATTCAGAGATTATTAAAATTTCATTTAATAATTTAAAAATTATTCTACTGCAGAATTCTACGTGGTTTGGTAAAAGTGAAAGCTTCAGTAAAGGTGTGCCCTTCCCTTATTAAAAGCTTCTGGCCAATACAAAGCACTTTGGGCCCACTGTGCACACATCCTCAATGAATGAATTTATATTTTTTTCTGCATCATTGAACGACAAACTAGATTTGGTTTTATGAGATTTGTTTTCTGCTCGTCTCGTTTGGTTTCGGTCTTCCTTCTCGGTTCTCTCATTTCGGTTTTATTCTCCTTTTCTCTTTTTTTTTTTTTGCGCCATGATTCTCATTCATTTAGAGAATTTGGCTGTGTTCGTCTGCTTATTTAATTTGCTGCTAATCTTGTGTAGTCAAAGCCAATTTTTTCTCCTTGAAGGGCGGTTTCCTTTTTAGCGCTTTCCTCGTTTTATCTCGCCATCAAAAGTGACAATTTCGGCGTAATGTTTATACGAGAAGCAACCTTTTGCACCCGAGCTGCACATTTGAAACTTAACTAATTTCCCTAAAAGCATTTCGCCATAAACCCAATTAATTTAAGTTGTCGTAATTTGTTTCACACTATTTTCCTTGCCCTTCCATTCCCCCCCTGCTTCACTCCATTTCAGTTCAGAGAATTAGCTCAAATTGTGGTAAATGCTATAGAAATTGGTGTCTTTGTGCTCTGAGGTTTGGTCCTGTGGCTGCATTGGATACAGAAGCACTTATCTATCTATTATATCAATTGTATCCGCGATAAGTAGATTTTTATGCAAAGGACTAAGTTTTGAAAGGTGCCTTCTAGTGATGAGTTGAAAAAATACATCAAAATAAATTTATAATTAATTTTTGACCGAATATCGAACCATTTAAATACATATTTTATTAATCAAAGGCAAGACTTAATATCAGTCCTAGGAACATGTTCTCGATTATGATTTTCTCGACTCAAATAAGACTTTTAGGGATTCCATTGATCTTTTAGAGACTTGGAAGAGCAAAGCTTGAATTGGACTAAACCAGTTCAAATGAAATTGACGAACGAATAGATTCAACAGTATCTGAAACGAGCTCAAAGCATATTCCCAGAACCAAACCTTTTAAACTTTATGAAGCTTCCATTTTAAATATATTTCAATATTTTATTTTAAACAATAGATTGATGGGATATCTCAATTTGAAAGGTTTCTAAAAAAGAAAAAAAGTATTTTGAAACTGCGGCATTTAATCCTGTATCCATCAAAATGATGGGATGAAATGCCAATTAATCCAGCCCTAAATCAACTTTTATGCCTGAACTGAATGCGCAAACACTGATACAAAGTTGTAGTTAAAAATGAAAGAATTTCTGGAGGGGCAGAAAAGTTTGGCCAAAGGGTTCGGGGTTTGGCTAATAACATTGCATACGCCTCACGCTGCCTCTCGCACGCGCATCTCCAGTCAAGTAACTGGAAAACTAACATGCAACAACATGACGATTTTGACAAGCTGACACAGTTTGGTGTCAAACCGAAAGCGAAGAGCCTGTCCTACATATATATGTATATTTATATATATATACATATATGTATACACGTGCGCAGACAGCATTTTGTGCAAATTCTCAGCGCACTCATTTTGCGAATTTTTGTGTGTGTAACAGCAGTGAAAACTCGGCGTATACGTGATTTTGTCGAATTTGAAAGCGCACGTTGTTGGCCACCCAGGAGCAGATTGTTGGGTGGCAGAATGGCAGGGATGGGGGATGGAGGGAGGGAGGGGAGTCCTGCGAGTGATGTGAGAATGTGTGTAGCAACAATTTCAACTTTTTGGCCATGTATTTTTTATAGTACGCTCTCGCAGTTTTGACACAACTTGTAACTTGTAAATTGTGAATTGTAACTTGTAACTGACTGAGGCATAGTTCGTTATGCATGCGCGTGTCTGCCGATGGAATCAGTAAGTGAAAAATTGAAAAGTGGATTTTCCCAGAATACACACACAGACACAGGGAGACACACACACACACACTCACACACACAGACACGAAAAGAAAGGTGCGCAGATTTACGTGTGCGACGTGACTAGCAGCTGTTAATTCAATAGATTAGCGCCAGTGTCACAATGTCAGACACACAGAGAGACATCTTCATGATTAAGTAACATTATCATTATTAACAATTTTATTTTGTTTACCTTCTTATTCAATTCCATTTACAGTTCCTCGCACCGAAATACTGGGCGAACCTGATCGCTATGTGAAGGCTGGCAGCAATGTTGTCCTGCGCTGCATTGTCCGTGGCGCCTTGGAGCCTCCAACTTTTATAATGTGGTACCATGGAGCCGAGCAGCTGGCCGCCGATTCGAGACGCCATCGCACGCAAATGGATCCAAATCTGCCAGAGGCCAATGGGGATGGCCAGAGCACGGTTAGTCCAATTGATTGTTCCCCTGTTGATATTAATTTAATTATACTTGATTTCAAATTGCGTTTTACTGTGTGTCCTGTGTCCTGTTTCTACTGTGTATCCTGACAAAATTACATTATTGTTGCGTCGCATTTCTATTACCAAATTGGCCCCCAAATTGCTGGGAAAACAGACTTCAGCTCAAATATTCATAATACACATTCCAAATTAGAAACGGCCACAGGCACACGATAAATATTTAGAAAACGTGTCGCAGACATTCATATAGACTAGCATATATATAGTAGTATATATCTATATATATATGCCAATTTATGCTGTTTATCTTCTTACTTGACTTTGTGGAAAGTTTTAGCACTTCACTTGACATTTTTTGCATTTATTTTCTTTCGCTTTTCCTCCCTATTTCTCGGCCCAAATCCAACAATTGCAGATCGGCTCATTAATCATCGAGTCGGCCAAGAAGCGTGATACTGGCAATTACACTTGTAGCCCGTCAAACAGCCCCAGTGCGACGGTGACGCTCAACATTATAAATGGTAAGTGCTCCTTTCCCACATATATATATATAAACTCATAATGGAAAAATACATTATTAAAGACTCGAGTTTATAGGAATTATATTTATATCTCTTGGCCTTGCTTGGTTTTATTTGATTTTGCAATCAACGACAGGAAGCATTCTATTCTGACTATTTTCCTTAATCGCCCAATGCAGCTGTTTGGCATACAAAAATTATTCTCATAAATATTCATCCCTTTTTATACCCTTGCAGAGGGTATTATAACTTTGTCACGAAATGTGTAGTGCTTTGAAGGAGCCATCTCCGTCCACAAAAAGTATATATATAATTGAGCAGGAGGACGAGACGAGTTGATATAGACATGTCCGTCGGTCCGTCTGTTTGTAGTCACTAGAGAGACTCTCAGTTTTTGCGCTAGGAGAATGAAATTTGGTATGGAGCCTTCTTTTTACTGCAGGCAGCACATATGTCGGAACCGGCTGGATCGGGCAACTATATCATACAGGCCCCATAGGAACAATCGGTTCAAGAGTCGTTTTTTAATTTTCAACGTATCTTGATCAAATTGAGAAGATTGGTTTAACTATATCGTATAGCTGTCATAGAAACTATGCACTTTTTAACTGTATAGCCTAGCCGAAGATACCCTTTCCTTACTAGTTAAACTAATCGACAAGAGTTGACTTGCAAGATAAAGCCAACTGAAAAAGCCACTGAATACTTTAAATATCGAAAGGACAGCTCTCTTTAGCACTTACTCTCAGCTCATCTACATTTTTTATTGAACCTATAATTTTTCCTTTTTTTATTATAGGCGAATCATCGGCCTCGGCGGTAACGTCATCTGCTCCTATAACCCGGGCGTATACCCTGTGCATCCTGGCGTTGCTTCTCAGTGTCATCGTCATTGGGGGCGGTCATGGGACATGACATGTTGATGCTGGAAAATCGAAAAAACTGATTTAATCTAAATACGATGAGAAGCTATGGGAGATGTGCAGTGGAAGAGGAGCAGCCATTGGTTCAAGTAAGCAAAACACTTCGCCAATAAAAGTTATAAATAAAGTTGATAAAGATGAAATAGAGATGATTGATAAGAGATACGAGAAACGATTAATTATGCCATATAAAGAATAATCGATGCATGTAGTAAGCTAGTTGATTTTATCTGCTAACTATATAATAAGAAAATATTGAGAAAAGAAAAGAAAACAAAAGAGAAAGAGAAAGTAAAGCAAAGAGAAAGTAAAGTAAATCGAAGAGAATGCAGCTAATTGTAAGTTCTAAGAGCTCTAAGCAACTAGTCGTAAGACTGTAGACTTAACAGACAAACAGATGAATACATTCATATATATATATATATATAGAGATATATATAGATATATATATTTATCTGACTTGGCATTTCGTTGTAGTTTTGTGGAAAATACGAGTATGTTTGCATAAATGCATAACCGTAAATATTTATGGAGCATGAAATGAAATTGCATCAATATTCTTATCATTCTTTGCATAGATGGACGGACGGACGGACGGACAGACGAATGGACAGACGGACGGGCGGGCTGCGTAGAACCAAACGAAATCAAAAATGAAATTCGAAATTGCAATAAAACGAATGCATTTGGTCAACTAAAATGTATTTCCATTTCAGCTGAATTTTTACTATTAGAACTGGCTAGAAGAGTACAGTCCTCAATATGGCAAACAGAGAAGCAAATGCTGCATTATTCAACAAACTTTCCAATGTCCTTTGCCTTGTTTTTCCTTCTATTTATTTTTCCGCATAAAATTGAAAACGTTTCGTTTCGTTTCGTTTTTTGACATTCAATAAATGGGGCAACGCTTAATATATGCCATTTTTTTGACTCAAAATCAATTTATTAAAATACTTTAAGCTCAATTCTGAAATCAACTTTACTCAGTTCTATGGCAGGCAGCTTAAAACTGTCTGCGAACACCTAGCTTAATACTCGTATTCGCTCTATCAAAAAACTCGCTGTGGAAAGCTAAACAAAAGAGAAATAAATAAATACGTATGGAAGAGCTAGCTCTATACACATATAAACTGCATTTTCTATTAAAATTCACAATATTTTCCATGTAAAATTTGTAAAAAACCTTTTTAATTACTTCTGAAAGCAATTGAAATCCACGTCAAAAGTTAGTTTTTCCTTTCTTTTTTTTTTTTTTTTTGAACAACAAATAACATTGAAATAACTCAACTCAATTTGCGTTGTTTGTTCAAGTTGTAAATGATTTGAAAAACATATTTTCCAGCCCTTCTCTGGCAAATAAAGTGGAAAAACTCAAATTTACACAACTAAATAAATAATAAATAGATAAAAATATTGATTGAGAGACTCGCATCAATTTGTACGTAAGTACAGAGTATTAGGCTCTAAGGCTCTAAGGATCTACACTGTAAATAGTGCACTGCAACTGAATTGTGAAATGTACAACACAAATGTAAATGTAAATTAATTGAATATAATAATGAATGATTTAATGGCCTAAGGGCGAGGGGTATTCGAAATAGTAATAAAAATGCATTTAAAACAATACGATACGAATAATAAAATCTAGTAAAATATATAGAAAATATATGTATGATTGCTGTAAACAGCGGGCGAATTGCTGCATCAATGCATATGTATTTATTTACTCACTCAATAAAAACATAAATAAAGGCTAGCCTCGGCGCGCCGAAGATCAGATACCCTTGCGGACAGGCAAAACTCTTGTTGTAGCTAGTCCGATCTTAGATTTCTTTAAGTTTTCCCTAGAAAAACTCTTTGAGTCTGTCCACTTCCTGTTCCTTTCCAAGGCAGCTCACCCTATTGTTATGGTAATCCGATGTGAATCTCATCAAGGCTATTTCTCTATATACTTTATGGGGGTAGACATTTCATGGCCAATTGATATTGTCTCCTGCAAGGGTATAAGAAAGAGTATATAAATAAATTTTCAACAAATAATAATAAAAGTTTCACAATAAATCCGCAGGCAGGCGTTGTCCTTAATTCGTTCATTTTGCTTGCAATTAAGTTGAAAAGAGAACAGCAAGAAGAAGCCAAATAAAAGCCAAAAAATGTTGATACAAACGCAATAAACAATAAACGCTTAATTGCAATTAGTCGCCGCGCATAAACTTAAAGTCCAATTAATCGAATCGAATCGAATCGAATCGAATCCAATCGAATGTACATTAATTATGCCCCCCTATAAATATATAAACATAAATATAAAAAGGATATAAATGATATAAAATAAATACAATACCAAATGGCGGCACACACACACACGGCGTATGAGTAACCTGTCAAGTCATTAGTGAAGAAAAACCACAAGCATCTGATGCAAACACTGTACGAATAAATGAGGCAATATTGCGGTCGAATATCCTGGGAGTTTGAGCTTTGCCTCGCAATTCTTTTTTATAAAATCAGCTCCTGCAAATAATCACGTATCAAATGTTTGTGGTCCTTGCGGTCAGCTTTCTCTGACGCACAGAGCTGAACTGAACCGAAGCGAAAGGAACCTTTCCATTCTTTTATTTTCCATCAGATTAATTGAGACCCAAGCCACACACACACCCACACACACACACACACACATAATTACGTAATTATCCAGCATTCAATTAAATGTTGAACAATGAAATTTAACTGTAAGTTAAGTCGGTATTATAGCAAAGATACTTCAAACGAAATCAAAATACATTTCTAAGCTCTTAAGTGTTTTTCATAAAACTATTTAAATGTGGCCCAAGGCAAGGCTTAGTCACTAATAAACATAATTTAAAATAAATCCTTAATAATCATTAAAAAACAGTTAAAAAAATAACACTCTAATGTAATCAATGCATGCAAATCGAAATCGAAATCGAAATCGAATCGAAGAGGCGTCTCCAATGCATTCGAAACTGTTGAAAGTAATTAATTGTAAATATATATAAGCCAAAAGGCAGGCAGCAGTAAAGAACGGAGGAAGAAAGGAAAATATATAATAATATATAAATTTTAAAATACATATACACTATACATATACATACATATATACATACTTACATGCATACATCTATGTGTAAACATATAGCGAAATACTGTTAAGTACCAACTAATACAACAAAATACTTACATAAATGTAAACGGATATACATAAACTATGTGAAACCCTCAACTGAGAAAATTTATTGCATTAAATAAATAATAATCTGAATAACTAAAAGATTCGTCTCTCTATGTCAATGCATTGCCAATGGAAATTAATTAATATTCTATTTTCTACTTTTACTTTCAGGCTCTGCAGGAAATATATAGTCAAAGATTGTAATTTAGTTAATAGAGATGAATGCAGACTGAATGATTGAGCAAATCTTTATTATAAATATTAAAATATATAAACAGTCTGTTTTTGTTGTGTTGTGTAAACAAATGAAAATATCAACCCAAATATATATATATATCCATTTAATATCGGAAAATGTTGCCTAATTTGATGATCTAAGGCAGCAGAACTTTCGATATAGATTGCATGATTATTTGCCTAGACTCGAGGTCAGAAGCACAGCCCCGAATTACCATTATCACTTCGGAATCGTTATTATTGCGTGTTACCAATTGGCCAGCTCCGTAGGCCAGAATTTCGCCAGTCTCACGATTGACAGCTATAGCTGGCACTAGACTGAACATAACTGGCTCCACGGTGTTCCTATTCTCATCCAGGGGATTGAGTATGGCCTGGGCCAGCTTGTAGGCAATTAAATTTATCACATTTTCATCGATCTTAACGCCTGGATCACAATTATCGACGGCGGTAATAAGCAGACGTCGGGTAACATCGTTTATATCGACGGTACAGGCCAGCTTCAACGGGCGTCCGTTTCCGTCCACGGGAATTTGCCAAATTGTGTTCGAAATCGACATTTGAATGATATGCTGGGTAGCTGGCTCGATTTCAATCAGACTCACGAATTCTCCCGGTGCAAAGTCGCGAATTGCTCGCTGATCGTACTGGATGAACGTATTGTCGAAAGAACCATTCACATGCCACTCGAGGGACGGTTTGGTGGGCAGAAAATCCATCTTATTGGGCAACATATTTTCAGCGTTCAATTCTGAATGATAATTTTGAATATTAGTTTGACTATATTTTCTCTTTCACTATACTTACTCAATATAAACTACACGTATACTAAAAAAATTATAAACAAATTTGAAGCACTCACTAAACTAACATAGAAATTTTAAGCTTTGTTCAGATTTCTGCACGTGCATCAGTGCAGATGACAGCTGTGATATATATCGATTAATTATCGCGAATCAGCTGTGGCGATAGGCTCAAGCTTGAACAAATATCACAAATAAAGAATATTCCGAATTTACTTTACATCGAATATATAAATTTATGTTTAAGCACAAGAATATATTTCTAGCCGATATATTCAAACAATTTGTTTAGTTGCTTATTCAAAGGTGACGTAAGAATCAAGGAATGGAACATTAAAAATTCTGTTCCATTTCAAAGTTCCAGGCTAAAACATCAACTTTTACAGACTCCAATTTATTTCAAAGTATTCAAATTCATAAGAAAATAATTTACTTCACGCAATTTTGACAACACAACTAAATCGTGCTTTTCCCTTTCTAAATTACAACATTATTTATAATGAATGATTATCCAAACGAGAATCATTGTGATATTAATTAATTGTTATATTAACCTGCCATGCGTAATTAATTTATTTGCCTGAAATCTGGATAAAATCAATTTATTTGTACGAAGGAAGTGTTTGCAAGAGCGCCGCGAACTCTTGGCGGCCACTCATCATTCAATTCCAGAGTATTTTTCGAGATGGAATACCAGGCAAACATAATTTGTAAGCAGCTGCTAAATCAAAGAAAACATAAAGTATTCCTCACTCTGTCTGCCTTGCCCAATTATAAAGTCTCTCCCTCCCACCTACTCAAAATACATTTTGTCAGCTTTATCTCATTCTTCACCTTTTTACAGTTAGTCCTAGCACTCTCTGCCTGTTCCTTATTTCGCATATATGCCGCTCTTTGTCTAGCTAAGCTCAGATATTGACTTTGGGTGTTCGATCTCCCTCCCACTTACAGAATCTGTAAGCAGAAGAGTAACCTGCTGTGAATTATGTTTGCCTAGTATTGCATATGCATTTGTATATTTGAAAGGGCGCGATCTCTTTTGCTGGTGTCGGTCAATCTTAAGAGTATTTCTTGAATTGGCATACCAGGCAAACATAATTTGAAAGACGCTGCTATATCAAAGCAAAACGAAAACAATTGCTCCCTCTGTCTGCCTCATGTAGATATAAATACTCTCCCTCCCACTTATTGGATATTAGAATATTCTTTGTCACCTTGCGCTTGATCAGAAGCTGCATAATCAAAACAAAAACTATTCCTCGCTTTGTCTGCCTTGCCCAATTATAAAGTCTCTCCCTCCCACCTACTGAAAATACATTTTGTCAGCTTTATCTCATTCTTCATCTTTTTACAGTTAGTCCTAGCACTCTCTGCCTGTTCCTTATTTCGTATATATGCCGCTCTTTGTCTAGCTAAGCCTAGATATTGACTTTGGTTGTTCGATCTCCCTCCCACTTACAGAATCTGTAAGCAGAAGAGTAACCTGCTGTGAATTATGTTTGCCTAGTATTGCATATGCATTTGTATATTTGAAAGAGCGCGATCTCTTTTGCTGGTGTCGGTCAATCTTAAGAGTATTTCTTGAATTGGCATACCAGGCAAACATAATTTGAAAGACGCTGCTAAATCAAAACAGAAAATAAAGTATTCCTCGCTCTGTCCGCCTCCTATAGATATAAATACTCTCCCTCCCACTTATTGGATATTAGAATATTCTTTGTCACCTTGCGCTTGATCAGAAGCTGCATAATCAAAACATAAACTATTCCTCACTCTGTCTGCCTTGCCCAATTATTAAGTCTCTCCCTCCCACCTACTGAAAATACATTTTGTCAGCTTTATCTCATTCTTCATCTTTTTACAGTTAGTCCTAGCACTCTCTACCTGTTCCTTATTTCGTATATATGCCGCTCTTTGTCTACCTAAGCCTAGATATTGACTTTGGGTATTCGATCTCCCTCCCACTTACAGAATCTGTAAACAGAAGAGTAACCTGCTGTGAATTATGTTTGCCTAGAATTGCATATGCATATGTATATTTGAAAGAGCGCGATCTCTTTTGCTGGTGTCGGTCAATCTTAAGAGTATTTCTTGAATTGGCATACCAGGCAAACATAATTTGAAAGAAGCTGCTATATCAAAGCAAAACAAAAACAATTGCTCCCTCTGTCTGCCTCATGTAGATATAAATACTCTCCCTCCCACTTATTGGATATTAGAATATTCTTTGTCACCTTGCGCTTGATCAGAAGCTGCATAATCAAAACATAAACTATTCCTCACTCTGTCTGCCTTGCCCAATTATAAAGTCTCTCCCTCCCACCTACTCAAAATACATTTTGTCAGCTTTATCTCATTCTTCACCTTTTTACAGTTAGTCCTAGCACTCTCTGCCTGTTCCTTATTTCGCATATATGCCGCTCTTTGTCTAGCTAAGCCTAGATATTGACTTTGGGTGTTCGATCTCCCTCCCACTTACAGAATCTGTAAACAGAAGAGTAACCTGCTGTGAATTATGTTTGCCTAGAATTGCATATGCATATGTATATTTGAAAGAGCGCGATCTCTTTTGCTGGTGTCGGTCAATCTTAAGAGTATTTCTCGCATTGGCATACCAGGCAAACATAATTTGAAAGAAGCTGCTATATGAAACCAAAACAAAAACTATTGCTCCCTCTGTCCGCCTCATATTAATATAAATACTCTCCCTCCCACTTATTGGATATTAGAATATTCTTTGTCACCTTGCGCTTGATCAGAAGCTGCATAATCAAAACAAAAACTATTCCTCGCTTTGTCTGCCTTGCCCAATTATAAAGTCTCTCCCTCCCACCTACTGAAAATACATTTTGTCAGCTTTATCTCATTCTTCATCTTTTTACAGTTAGTCCTAGCACTCTCTGCCTGTTCCTTATTTCGTATATATGCCGCTCTTTGTCTACCTAAGCCTAGATATTGACTTTGGGTATTCGATCTCCCTCCCACTTACAGAATCTGTAAACAGAAGAGTAACCTGCTGTGAATTATGTTTGCCTAGTATTGCATATGCATATGTATATTTGAAAGAGCGCGATCTCTTTTGCTGGTGTCGGTCAATCTTAAGAGTATTTCTTGAATTGGCATACCAGGCAAACATAATTTGAAAGACGCTGCTAAATCAAAACAGAAAATAAAGTATTCCTCGCTCTGTCCGCCTCCTATAGATATAAATACTCTCCCTCCCACTTATTGGATATTAGAATATTCTTTGTCACCTTGCGCTTGATCAGAAGCTGCATAATCAAAACATAAACTATTCCTCACTCTGTCTGCCTTGCCCAATTATTAAGTCTCTCCCTCCCACCTACTGAAAATACATTTTGTCAGCTTTATCTCATTCTTCATCTTTTTACAGTTAGTCCTAGCACTCTCTGCCTGTTCCTTATTTCGTATATATGCCGCTCTTTGTCTACCTAAGCCTAGATATTGACTTTGGGTATTCGATCTCCCTCCCACTTACAGAATCTGTAAACAGAAGAGTAACCTGCTGTGAATTATGTTTGCCTAGTATTGCATATGCATATGTATATTTGAAAGAGCGCGATCTCTTTTGCTGGTGTCGGTCAATCTTAAGAGTATTTCTTGAATTGGCATACCAGGCAAACATAATTTGAAAGAAGCTGCTATATCAAAGCAAAACAAAAACAATTGCTCCCTCTGTCTGCCTCATGTAGATATAAATACTCTCCCTCCCACTTATTGGATATTAGAATATTCTTTGTCACCTTGCGCTTGATCAGAAGCTGCATAATCAAAACATAAACTATTCCTCACTCTGTCTGCCTTGCCCAATTATTAAGTCTCTCCCTCCCACCTACTGAAAATACATTTTGTCAGCTTTATCTCATTCTTCATCTTTTTACAGTTAGTCCTAGCACTCTCTACCTGTTCCTTATTTCGTATATATGCCGCTCTTTGTCTACCTAAGCCTAGATATTGACTTTGGGTATTCGATCTCCCTCCCACTTACAGAATCTGTAAACAGAAGAGTAACCTGCTGTGAATTATGTTTGCCTAGTATTGCATATGCATATGTATATTTGAAAGAGCGCGATCTCTTTTGCTGGTGTCGGTCAATCTTAAGAGTATTTCTTGAATTGGCATACCAGGCAAACATAATTTGAAAGAAGCTGCTATATCAAAGCAAAACAAAAACAATTGCTCCCTCTGTCTGCCTCATGTAGATATAAATACTCTCCCTCCCACTTATTGGATATTAGAATATTCTTTGTCACCTTGCGCTTGATCAGAAGCTGCATAATCAAAACATAAAGTATTCCTCACTCTGTCTGCCTTGCCCAATTATTAAGTCTCTCCCTCCCACCTACAGAAAATACATTTTGTCAGCTTTATCTCATTCTTCATCTTTTTACAGTTAGTCCTAGCACTCTCTGCCTGTTCCTTATTTCGCATATATGCCGCTCTTTGTCTAGCTAAGCCTAGATATTGACTTTGGGTGTTCGATCTCCCTCCCACTTACAGAATCTGTAAGCAGAAGAGTAACCTGCTGTGAATTATGTTTGCCTAGTATTGCATATGCATTTGTATATTTGAAAGAGCGCGATCTCTTTTGCTGGTGTCGGTCAATCTTAAGAGTATTTCTTGAATTGGCATACCAGGCAAACATAATTTGAAAGAAGCTGCTAAATCAAAACAAAACATAAAATATTCCTCACTCTGTCTGCCTCACTCAATTATAAATTCTCTCCCTCCCACCTACTCAAAATACATTTTTTCAGCTTTATCTCATTCTTCACCTTTTTACAGTTAGTCCTAGCACTCTCTGCCTGTTCCTTATTTCGTTCGTATGCCGCTCTTTGTCTAGCTAAGCTCAGATATTGACTTTGGGTATTCGATCTCCCTCCCACTTACAGAATCTGTAAACAGAAGAGTAACCTGCTGTGAATTATGTTTGCCTAGTATTGCATATGCATATGTATATTTGAAAGAGCGCGATCTCTTTTGCTGGTGTCGGTCAATCTTAAGAGTATTTCTTGAATTGGCATACCAGGCAAACATAATTTGAAAGAAGCTGCTATATCAAAGCAAAACAAAAACAATTGCTCCCTCTGTCTGCCTCATGTAGATATAAATACTCTCCCTCCCACTTATTGGATATTAGAATATTCTTTGTCACCTTGCGCTTGATCAGAAGCTGCATAATCAAAACATAAACTATTCCTCACTCTGTCTGCCTTGCCCAATTATAAAGTCTCTCCCTCCCACCTACTCAAAATACATTTTGTCAGCTTTATCTCATTCTTCACCTTTTTACAGTTAGTCCTAGCACTCTCTGCCTGTTCCTTATTTCGCATATATGCCGCTCTTTGTCTAGCTAAGCCTAGATATTGACTTTGGGTGTTCGATCTCCCTCCCACTTACAGAATCTGTAAGCAGAAGAGTAACCTGCTGTGAATTATGTTTGCCTAGTATTGCATATGCATTTGTATATTTGAAAGAGCGCGATCTCTTTTGCTGGTGTCGGTCAATCTTAAGAGTATTTCTCGCATTGGCATACCAGGCAAACATAATTTGAAAGAAGCTGCTATATCAAAGCAAAACAAAAACTATTGCTCCCTCTGTCCGCCTCATATTAATATAAATACTCTCCCTCCCACTTATTGGATATTAGAATATTCTTTGTCACCTTGCGCTTGATCAGAAGCTGCATATTCAAAACAAAAACTATTCCTCGCTTTGTCTGCCTTGCCCAATTATAAAGTCTCTCCCTCCCACCTACTCAAAATACATATTGTCAGCTTTATCTCATTCTTCATCTTTTTACAGTTAGTCCTAGCACTCTCTGCCTGTTCCTTATTTCGCATATATGCCGCTCTTTGTCTAGCTAAGCCTAGATATTGACTTTGGGTGTTCGATCTCCCTCCCACTTACAGAATCTGTAAGCAGAAGAGTAACCTGCTGTGAATTATGTTTGCCTAGTATTGCATATGCATTTGTATATTTGAAAGAGCGCGATCTCTTTTGCTGGTGTCGGTCAATCTTAAGAGTATTTCTTGAATTGGCATACCAGGCAAACATAATTTGAAAGAAGCTGCTAAATCAAAACAAAACATAAAATATTCCTCACTCTGTCTGCCTCACTCAATTATAAATTCTCTCCCTCCCACCTACTCAAAATACATTTTTTCAGCTTTATCTCATTCTTCACCTTTTTACAGTTAGTCCTAGCACTCTCTGCCTGTTCCTTATTTCGTTCGTATGCCGCTCTTTGTCTAGCTAAGCTCAGATATTGACTTTGGGTATTCGATCTCCCTCCCACTTACAGAATCTGTAAACAGAAGAGTAACCTGCTGTGAATTATGTTTGCCTAGTATTGCATATGCATATGTATATTTGAAAGAGCGCGATCTCTTTTGCTGGTGTCGGTCAATCTTAAGAGTATTTCTTGAATTGGCATACCAGGCAAACATAATTTGAAAGAAGCTGCTATATCAAAGCAAAACAAAAACAATTGCTCCCTCTGTCTGCCTCATGTAGATATAAATACTCTCCCTCCCACTTATTGGATATTAGAATATTCTTTGTCACCTTGCGCTTGATCAGAAGCTGCATAATCAAAACATAAACTATTCCTCACTCTGTCTGCCTTGCCCAATTATAAAGTCTCTCCCTCCCACCTACTCAAAATACATTTTGTCAGCTTTATCTCATTCTTCACCTTTTTACAGTTAGTCCTAGCACTCTCTGCCTGTTCCTTATTTCGCATATATGCCGCTCTTTGTCTAGCTAAGCCTAGATATTGACTTTGGGTGTTCGATCTCCCTCCCACTTACAGAATCTGTAAGCAGAAGAGTAACCTGCTGTGAATTATGTTTGCCTAGTATTGCATATGCATTTGTATATTTGAAAGAGCGCGATCTCTTTTGCTGGTGTCGGTCAATCTTAAGAGTATTTCTCGCATTGGCATACCAGGCAAACATAATTTGAAAGAAGCTGCTATATCAAAGCAAAACAAAAACTATTGCTCCCTCTGTCCGCCTCATATTAATATAAATACTCTCCCTCCCACTTATTGGATATTAGAATATTCTTTGTCACCTTGCGCTTGATCAGAAGCTGCATATTCAAAACAAAAACTATTCCTCGCTTTGTCTGCCTTGCCCAATTATAAAGTCTCTCCCTCCCACCTACTCAAAATACATATTGTCAGCTTTATCTCATTCTTCATCTTTTTACAGTTAGTCCTAGCACTCTCTGCCTGTTCCTTATTTCGCATATATGCCGCTCTTTGTCTAGCTAAGCCTAGATATTGACTTTGGGTGTTCGATCTCCCTCCCACTTACAGAATCTGTAAGCAGAAGAGTAACCTGCTGTGAATTATGTTTGCCTAGTATTGCATATGCATTTGTATATTTGAAAGAGCGCGATCTCTTTTGCTGGTGTCGGTCAATCTTAAGAGTATTTCTTGAATTGGCATACCAGGCAAACATAATTTGAAAGAAGCTGCTAAATCAAAACAAAACATAAAATATTCCTCACTCTGTCTGCCTCACTCAATTATAAATTCTCTCCCTCCCACCTACTCAAAATACATTTTTTCAGCTTTATCTCATTCTTCACCTTTTTACAGTTAGTCCTAGCACTCTCTGCCTGTTCCTTATTTCGTTCGTATGCCGCTCTTTGTCTAGCTAAGCTCAGATATTGACTTTGGGTGTTCGATCTCCCTCCCACTTACAGAATCTGTAAGCAGAAGAGTAACCTGCTGTGAATTATGTTTGCCTAGTATTGCATATGCATTTGTATATTTGAAAGAGCGCGATCTCTTTTGCTGGTGTCGGTCAATCTTAAGAGTATTTCTTGAATTGGCATACCAGGCAAACATAATTTGAAAGAAGCTGCTATATGAAACCAAAACAAAAACTATTGCTCCCTCTGTCCGCCTCATATTAATATAAATACTCTCCCTCCCACTTATTGGATATTAGAATATTCTTTGTCACCTTGCGCTTGATCAGAAGCTGCATATTCAAAACAAAAACTATTCCTCGCTTTGTCTGCCTTGCCCAATTATAAAGTCTCTCCCTCCCACCTACTCAAAATACATTTTGTCAGCTTTATCTCATTCTTCACCTTTTTACAGTTAGTCCTAGCACTCTCTGCCTGTTCCTTATTTCGCATATATGCCGCTCTTTGTCTAGCTAAGCCTAGATATTGACTTTGGGTGTTCGATCTCCCTCCCACTTACAGAATCTGTAAGCAGAAGAGTAACCTGCTGTGAATTATGTTTGCCTAGTATTGCATATGCATTTGTATATTTGAAAGAGCGCGATCTCTTTTGCTGGTGTCGGTCAATCTGAAGAGTATTTCTCGCATTGGCATACCAGGCAAACTTAATTTATAAGAGCTAATAATTCTTAATAATAATAATATTAATATAGTTATTATAATTCTTTCATATGAGTCATATAAGAAGAGAACATTCAGATTAAGATGCATAATTAAGAATATGCACAGAGTATGTTCCCTACTCTTTTTGTTCTTTTGTATGCCGCTCCTTCTCTAGAGAAGCTTCGTTTGTATTATTGCTATATATTTATGGAGCTTTGAAATGAATGTATTGTTAGGAAAATTTATGATTTTAGTTTCTGCTTTCGGAGAAATAATTTTACTTTAACCGCATGCCGGAAACTCGTAAAAATTTCTTGGAGAGGTAAGTAAGTGTGCATATGTAAGTAAAAGCGAAGGTATTACGCATACATATGTGTATGTTTGTATATGTATTTGTATGTGTTATTACATATAAACATATGTCCTGCTCGAAATGCAATGCGGCGAGTCTGTCAAGGACGAAGGGCAATTTCGATAGAATTGAATGCTGTGCAACAAGGTCGAAAATTGTCAAAAGGATGCATTCAAATTTTCTATTAGCACACCGAGGCTGCACTTGTTGGGGCATGCTGAATTTTTCGTCCTTTAGGACCCTAAGGATTAGCAATAAAAGCAGAGTATTAAGTATATAATTGAAAGTATTATAGGAGTAATTCTTTGCATTCTCTTTGAATTCTAATATTATTTGTTACTTAATAAATTCAGCGGGAATCGGAATGCATTGAAAATCAAGGACAAATTCCTGTAAGAGTATTATAAGTTTCGGCTTGAGGGAGCGGCCTTTTAAATGCTGTGTTTGTCTGCCATTCTGATTGAACGAAATTGTTGCAGCTTGATGAAAAATTCAATAAAAGGAATCATTGCAAGAGTTTGAACTGCAACAAAAAATCAAATTAAATGCTAAAAGGATGCTCGAAGCTCACTTCAATAAGGTCATCAAATGGGAGGACATTTTAGAGAGGAAAATTGAATTGAATGCTCAATTTGAGCAAATGCCAAACAGTCTAATCAAATTAAATTTACCTATCTGAATATAAACGAGATTTTTAATCATACTAAATTATTATTTATAATAAATTTCACGAACGAATATTCATTATCCTGGGAAACTGGTAGTTTTCTGCGTATTTTAATTGACAATTTTCATTCTTATATATTCACTATATCCAGCTAAATCTGACAGGTGAATGAGAATATTTAAAACTCTTTTCCACATCGCAATGAATCACTGAGATGCCTCCGCCTGAGGAATTTTGCTGTGACTTTGCCATGACAGGACTCAAATCCAGAAAGCCGCAAACTTTTCCAAATGAGAACTAATGAGTGTGTATTCAGTGAGAGGAAGGTTTGAGGAGGAGGAGGGGGTTGAATGACTGGACGACTCTGAGTTTTTGTGGGTCAAACTAAGAAGGAAATGCAAAGTGCATTCACATTTTGATTTCATTATTGCCTCTCACTAAGGGTGCCACACTTAAAAACCTGACTTCCGTGTGCAACTTCAATGCAGTTTCCCTCCTTTTACCCCCCCTGGACCCCAACATATTCCTGCAATTTCAGATAGGGGATGATTGCATTCCATAACGCCTATTATGGACGCACACTTGTCACAAGGTGAAGCATTGAAATGTGCCTCAAGGAGCTACCTGGACGCCGACGCCGACGTCGACATGTGGTAATACCTATAGAAAAAAAGCCGGAAAAGCGCCGTAGAACTTGTTCCACTGTCTGCGTGCTGAACTTTTGGTTAGTTTCGTATAAAAGCTGAGCTCTGAAAACATTGCAGTTTGAAGGAGATTTAAAAGCCAACAAAAATATCTTTTCAGTGGTTTTTGTTTTGAGAACCAATTAAAGTTTCAGTTAGAAACGGGATTGATTTATACTTAGAAAAAAAAACAAAGACTAAATTCAATATGAGAAAATCTTTTATGTGGTTTTTCCCCACTAGAAAATTATATTTTTATTTCATAGATTTCAAAAATTCAAATCAATTCTAAGCCTTAAATTTATTGACATAAATACTGCCAATATTTTTCCAGCTTTTGCTAAGCAATAAATCATTGAAAAATGCCAAAAAGTTCTTTAAAAGCATCTTAAATATGATTGTATCTTTAATTTTGCTTTCTGGAAATGTCAGAAAGCGGAAACATGCAACACTCCGTCCAAGCTGTAAGTAAACAAAGGCAAAGGACATGCTCTGAAGGTCGTCGCTGGACAGAACAACGAATTTCCGTAGAAAAAGCTACGCTGGAAAAAGTTCTGCATCAATGAGCATGGGATTAAAGTTTTTCACCCGGTCCCAAATTCCTCCTTTTTTTTTTATTTTTTTTTATTTAAAAAGGGTGCCGAGCGGAAGCTGAAAATGGTGACACCGGACATAAAATAATTTCAATTTTGTGCATTTCCTTGCTCTTCAGATTGCTTGAAGAAGTAGGAGAAGATGAAGAAGGCACAAGTCAAAGAAAATATTAAAACTGAATTTAAATTTTTAATAAAGTTTTGCCGGAACTTTCTCTAACTCGCCCTTCTCCCGCCTCCCTTTGGTGTGTTGCATTTTGTTGTGGGCAAATTTACGGGGAGGCATCCAGCCACCCCCCCTTCCCGAGGAGAAAGCTACTTTTTCGCAAGCCCCTTCTGCGTTTTAAAAGCCGCAAAGTGGCGCTGCCTTTCTGTGGCTCAAATGTCCTTCGGGAATGAGGCGTCATTGCTTTACACTTTTCTTCTAGCGCTTTTCATTCATTTAATTTCACCAGTTCTCTGTTCTTCGTTGCCACTCAAGAGGGAAATGCGGGGATGTGGTGGTGTGGTGGTGTGTAAGGAGGGGCGGGAGGGGTGTCCAACAGATGGCACTTGGGTATTTAACGTTCGCTAATGCCTCCAGCCCCTGCGGTGTAAATGGGGCGTGGCAGAAGCCGCAGTCGCAGCGCCTGGCACCAAAAACGAAGGCGACAGTTGGCGGCCGTTTCCTAATTACAAATCAGCGGTGGCGCCCCAAAAAGGAGACTAAAAAAAATCCATGCAGCTAAAAAACAAAAAAATAAGAGAGAAATTACATTTTTTTCTCTTGCTCTTTTCGTTTTGTGTGTTTTTGGCTATTTTGTTGGTTGTTGGTTGTTGGTTGTTGGTTGTTGTTGGTTTCTTTCGACTTTCTGGGTCAACAATTATGCAAAATACTCTTATTCGCGGCGCAGACCGTCGCATTTATCTGTCCTTTTGGTTTTTGGACCTTAAACAAAGCGCTCCTAACCCCAACTCCACAGCAAGGACCATCCGTTTTATAATTAGTTCGCTGCCCCACAAGAAAAAAAAGAAAGCAGAAAAAATGAAGGACAAAACAGAAATAGAAGAAAAAAATCGTCCTTAAACGCGACTTAAAGATTTAATTGCTTGAAATTTTGTTGAGTGCTTAGAACGATTATAGCCTTTTCACCCTCCCCAGAGACGCACTTGACTTCGACTAATGTGATTGTTCTCGAATTGGCAATTAGAAATGTTAACAACATCTGGACTCTCCTGGTAATAAATATTTTCTCAAGAAAATATGCTTTAAATACGTTTGAGAACAGTTAATATTCCTTAATCTGTTGTGGGCTTTCTGCTGGCTCTCTGACGAGCGTTTAATATTGCAGATTTCTTTTGTGTCGCATTCGTAAACGTTTTACCGACTCCTGAATCGGTTTGGTACTTGAATTCAGTTGTATTTTGCTCAAGAACTACT
Source organism: Drosophila repletoides (assembly GCA_018150835.1). Lineage (NCBI taxonomy): Eukaryota > Metazoa > Arthropoda > Insecta > Diptera > Drosophilidae > Drosophila > Drosophila repletoides. The sequence continues at coordinate 5,252,170 of JAECWQ010000202.1, forward strand.
TTAATATGTCCTTACAGGGATAAGAAAATGTTCTCCACATAAGTTGACCTAATTTCACTCAGCCATTGATTGATTTATTCCACTCAGAATATATTCTTATATCAAGCAAAGGAATCAGGCAGAATCTATCCCAACGCCGACATTTGTCCACTAGTTAATTTAATAGTTTCGTACTTTTTCACTCACTTATTTTAAACGGGTTTGCGGTTTTACCTGCAAAGTTGTTCTACAGCTAAGAAGGAGCAGAGAGCCACAGTGACGGTGACTTGCCTTATCAGCCAGCACTTTAGAGGTATGTACAGTCAGGGGCATAAGTATGCGGACAAAAACAAAATTTCCCTCGGTTTAATTCACAGCTTTGCAAATAGACTTAAAATAAATATAACAAGAAATTCCGTGTAAGAGTAAATTAATTTTAAAAGGGTTAAAAGGGATAAAAGGTTAGATATATTTATTAAAATTTAAAATAAAAAAATAATTATAAGTATATGAAATATATTTTTAAATAGATAAATGAAATCAGTAAATTATACAATTATTAATTTAATTTCATACATTTAAAAATCTCGATATTAAAGCAACCTTTTCCGATTGATTTGAAAACAGCTTTATGATCGAATAAGAGAATCCTCTTTAAAAAAAATTTCTTTCCCTCTTTCCCATATTAAAGTGTGCAGAGATTTTTAATAATATTTCTCAGAAACTAGCACATAAAATCGGGAAATATTTTTTTATTGTGAAAATACTTTTGCCCCTCACTGTAGATGCTTGTGTGTTGGTAGCCTAAGGCAAGTGCAAGTGACATCATTAACTTTTTCTTGGTTCTTCCAGTCGGCTTGGATACATTATGGTCTTGCACTTTGCCGTTGCACCTTCCGTTTTCCCGTTTTGCCGTTTTGCCGTTTTACCGTTACTGCCTGGCTTTGAAAAAACAGTAAAAATAAAATGTCTAAAAAGTTTTTTGAACCTACCAAGCAATGTGGGCAGTCAACCGGTTTGCGGTTCTTGTTGAGGCTGTTGAGGCTGCTGTAGTCTGCAGTCTGCTGTTGAGAGCCTCCTCCTCCTCCCCCCCCCTGCCTTAGCTTCAGCTCCTTCAGCTATGCAATGGAATGGAAGGGGTCTTTGTTTCAGTCTCCAAGCATCAACATCCTTGGGGTGTTTATTGATTTGTATATTGAAACTGCATTACAAGTTGAGACTTGTTCGACGTAGTTTATTTCAACTTTTTCATTTGGTCTGGCAAAGTTTCCAATATTTTTTATTTCATTTTCCATTTTCCTTCTCTTCTCTTCTCTTTTTTTTTTCGCAGCCTCTTCAATAGCCTTTACAGTTTACTTAATGTAATTTGTTGCACGTAAAAAGCTGTTTGTTATTGGAGAAATGTAATCACGAAATGAACTCGGCTAAAATCTTTAAATATAAAAGGCATTAATTAACGTAGTACAACAAAACCCACTTTAATCAGGCTGCAAATTGATTAAAGCAGCAGTTAAGCTTAAAGATTCTTAAACTAATTTAAAAGTTCTTATAAAAAATCTAAGCACAAAGTCAAATTTGGTTCTCTCGCCTTGAAATAGAAGCTTATCAAGCTGGTTTCCTTTGCCACAATATAAAAATCCTGTGCATTTGCTTAAGCCACACACAGAGGCACGCCAAAAAAAAAGCCAGTTTCTAGCTATGGCGAAAAGGTAGCTAAACTAACTAGCAATTCCTTGGCCAGAAAGGAACACAAAAAAAGAAAAAAAGAGAAAATGCTTAGAATTTGCTAACACACATGTTAAGAAAACTATTTTGTTTATTCCAGAATGTGAACGCCTTGAATGACTGAACTCCAGCAAAATTTCCTCTGATGGCCTCTTCTGGCCTCGCCGTCATCGTCTCTGTCTGTCCTGGCCCAGTCTTGGCCCAAAAAGCTAACCAACGAGACATGATTTTGAACTTGTACAACAAACGGGACGGGGCTGCCGTCGAGCGAGTGGCATTTGGAGCTGACATGGAAATACCTAAATGCACACATGTCGAGTGCTCGCGGCGCATTTCGGGCCACTTGGGCGCACTGCCACGCCCACAATAATGCTGGGAGCCGGGCGCACTAGTTGGCCCCGTGATGAGACCGCCCGCTTCTCAGTAACCTCAACCTCATTTGCTACTTCTGCTGCTGCTCGCTGCACAGTGGCTCAAGAGCTAAGTTTTTGCTTTAAAAATTTGTGTACATAAATTTAAAATTTTTTCTCTTGAAATTTTTAATTTAAATTTTATTTAGTGAATAATCTTTTAAAAGGGAATTGTTTTTTGGATCTCTAAAAATTATTATGAATTTTAATATTGTTTCCAAAAGTCGAGCCAGAAATTTATAACAGTTTAACTAAAAATAATTAAAAATTTTCATCCTTTCGTATTTTTCTTTTTTAAATTCTGAATATTTTTTTTTTTCAAATTTTAAATTAAAATCATTTTTCCTGCCTTTTGCACTTTTCCAAAAAAAAAAAAAAATATCCAATTCTATTATATTTTATAATTATAACCAATTTATTTTAAGTTTAAAAATTGATTAATCCATAATAAATATTATTTTGTTCTAGAATATTTTTTAAATGGAAAATTGAAATTTTAGCCACACTGTGGTCCCCCCTTGTCGCACAATTTCATTTGTTGTTATGCACTCAAGGGGTCGTCGAGTGGGTACGTCTCCGTCGACGTCGACGCTGCATGATTACTCGCGTGCTGCCCCACCCCTGGCCACAATCCCCCTGCCACTCCCACTACATTGGCCTGTGAGTGGGCGGCTGTTGCACGGCTCGTGCGGCATTTGTTACTTATTTTTGTTGTGCCCAGCGGTGCAGCATTCCAAAGGGAGCAGCGCAAATCCAATGGATGGCTATATATATATATATATATATATATATACACGTATATATACGTGTGTAAATGTGTATGTGGGTGCGTCGCCTAATCTGACATCGCTGCATATCGAGGCTAAAACTTGACAATAGTTCAACTCGACTTGCTGCTGCACTCCCCAAGTCTTTACTGTCCTTAGCCGTTTTTAGTCCCGGCTAAGAGCTCAGGGGTTACGTATACGCAGCGTTAACTTCTCTCGTTCTCATTGTCCTCGTCGTCTTTTTCTCCAACCAATATGCAAGACAGCTCTCGACCAGCTCCGCCTCGTTCCGTTCCTTCTAGTTGCCTAACCACGCGCCTCTGCACAGATCGTGACCCAAATTATTTGCACAAATATTCGTAGAGCGACAGCGACTGTATATGTATCATTTGGGTGCCTGGCTGTGTGCGTGTGTGGCAGTTGCAAGTATCTTCAAGTTGTGTGGCAGCCTCTTTCCACCTTTCTCCACGCTGCCTCGGTCCCTGCCGCCCTTCTCATCTTGTACAAATCGGCATTTGCCTGTGCGCAGATTTTCGAGGTTAATGCGTACAAAACTTTGAAATTAGTAAATTTCCTTTCTGGCAATCGCAATGCTGCCAACTCGCTGCAATTCCCTTCCCAAACCCTCACACTGAAAAAAATCTTCAGAGTATTAGTTTAATTAATTAGGGCTTTAAGATTATATATAATAAAGTACCTAAAGGAATATTTGAATCTTAATAAAATGTTCTATAAAAAATAGTTAATGATGACTGACTTTAGGTTTTCAAGAATCCTATTTAATATTCTCTTATTTTCTTTATGGAATTATTGATAAAATTGGGTAGTATTTTTAATAAAGTATTTTTCTCGGTGCATTGCCCGGGTGCCCCTCGTCGACGTTTTGCTGGTTATAAGTGCATCTAATTTATTTGTATTTTGTGTTTGTGTTACAGTGCGTATACGTGATGCTTGGTTCTTGCTGCCGCCTGCTCGCAGCAACAACAGCAACAAATGTTGGAACAACAATGTAGGCGACACTGGCACTCGTTTAAATTAAAGTTTTTGACCCAAATTTATGTTAGAAGTTGATATTTTCTTTAGCATTAGTTTGTGTCTTTCTTCTGCAGCTGCCCGCCCACTACTTTCTCCGTGCTTTCTCCTCCCAGTTGTTTGCTAGTTGTTTTTGCACTGCACAATATTCTAAAAAGCAACATACGTGACAGTATTTTGTAATTTTGCGTGCCAGCTACAAAATGAGTTCATTTCGAGTTTCGTCTAAGGAAATGCACTTTTGTCCCACTGCCCCTCCCAACAAATCCCCCCGGGACGGGAAGAGGGCAAGAGCGACTTATGAAGAAGCTAAAGTCTTTGTGTGTGCGACTTGAGTTGCAGTAATGGCAAAAGTAAATTCTGGAAAAAAAATTCTGAAATGTTTCTTGTGGGTTTCTTTGACCACGTGCTGCTCTTGTTTTCAATTAAATTGGATTTAGGATTGCGGGGGGGTGGGTGGGTGGGTGAGGGTAAATGCTTTCACAAGTATAAGCTGGCTTTGCTATTTATTTATTCATACAAATCCAAATGCTGTGGACAGCACTGTAGCCATAATAGTTATTTATAAATCAAGCAAAGGATCCTTGCAAGAAGGCTAATAAAATTAATAATTTATGTAAAATTGAATCCCTCTTGAAATGTCAAAGTAATCATTTATTGAGGTTCTCTCAGTCTGATATACAGTCTGATTCCTTTCTATTTTCCTACCAAGAGAAAACGCCAAATATGCAGAAAAGAAAGAAAAATACTTAATAAAAATCATAAAATATTGATTAGCTTATAAATTTCGAAGGGCTTTTGTGCAACTGTAATTACATTTCACTTTCCGTTCAACAGATTGTAGCACATTTAATAGTATCACTATCTTATCTGGCGCCTAATTAAACAGCAGGCTCCTTTTGCGGAGAGCGGACAGGGGACAGGGGAGAGGGGAGAGGGGAGAGGGGCAGGGTCGGAGGGAAATAGCCTCGCAAATTGTTCAAAATGAGTTAGTCAAACAAGACACAAGGCCGGCCCTGCCGCCGGCTACGTTGCATATAGAAATGAAAGCATAAGCAAAAGTACGCAGAAAAAAATGTTCAAAAAGAAAATAGTTTTGAGAGGTCGCCTATTAAATACCCTGTAAGGCACAGGATATATAAATAAATATAAATATTTCAGGATTCAGGCTTAAAACCTTAACTGAGTTGGAAAAATATTAAATTTGATTTTGTTTATTCATTAATTCTTTTTTTCTGCTTCCTTTTTCCTATGACTTTATTTCCATTCTATTCCTAATTCCTTCTCTGTTTTTGCTCAAATTTTGTATTTATCCTTTAGACTTTATCTATTTTATATTATATTATTCTTAGGCTACTTATTGCGCCCCTCAATGCTTCTCTTGATGATAAGCCAAGTGAATATACCCTCGTTTAGGGTATGCAAAGGAATATGGCAGGCAGTGTGGTGAAAACAGAGTGAGAAATGAATGGGGAATTGGGGAGTAGTGGACCCAGCGCAGAGCCTGGACATGCTCATAAATGTATGTATGTGTGTCTGTATATATGTAGTGTGCGTGCGTGTGTGTGTGTGTGTGTGTGTGTGTGCGTGTAGGGAGCAGAGTGGACAACTATGTGCGCTGCTGCGTGTTGGTTCCTGTTGGCAGCGCCGCGTGCTAATTATGATGAAAGATTTCTGCATCTTTTAGCGTTAATCCATTTGGAAAATTAGAAATGAAAATTTAATGAAATTTCCACCAACTTTACCAGTATTTGCGCATATTTTCCACCCATTTTTTTTTCCATTTCATTTTGCTTTTATCGCCTGGCAATTAGGACACTCCAAACGCGTCCCTTAAATACCCAAAGCGAAAACTAATAATTGAATGGACTCGCAGAGCGTAGAGCTCAGAGCGCAGAGCTCAGAGCGTAGAGCGTAGAGGGTAGAGGGTAGAGCATCTGTAAGCTTTATTGGAAAAACGTCAATAGATATTTTCTGAGTGGAAGGAAAAAGTTTTCAACTATTGACAGAAACTGAATCGAGTTGGAGCTTCGATGGTGAGTGCAAAGTTCATATTGACAGTGTCAATTCGTGTATCTGGTTTCTGGGCGGTCCACACATTTATAATATCATCAGTCATTTATTTTATAGAGTAAAATACTTCTAAATCGAACATTAATTTTTACTGGAGAGTCAGCAATTAACGCCTCTTTTTGGGGAGTGATATTTGTGTCCTCCTGCCTTGGAGAGGACACTGTGCACTGGGCACGCAGTTGCCTTATAACACGTTTTTAATTACCCGTTTTCCAAGGAAAAGGACAATTGACAGCAATATGGCAATACGGCAATATGGCAATTAAAACGACTGCGTCTTCTTGAAAACAATTAAAAATGTCGTAATTGTCGCATTAATGTTTTTCTGATAACATTTTTGCTCTTGGCACGTGGCCAGACTTACTCAGAGAAACACTTCTAATTGCAGGCACGCAAGCAACAGCAACAGCAACAGCAACAGCAACAAAAGGAACTAAAATAAACAATTCAATAAAAATTTAATTAAAGACGCTTAAACAGAGCACAAAATTTAATAGCCAGCCATCATGCATACTCATTTCTTTCCCCCCTCCCCCGTCCCCACTCCCCGGCTCCAACACTATTTATCCAAAACTAATAAAAAACAAACGAAGAAAAAAAAGAAAATATAGTAAACATTTTTAAAAGTTTTGTTTTGGCCAGGCACAACATGTTTCCTGGCCATAAAACATGGCAGAGACTGTACTTAATGACCGATCCAATGGCCCCAGCGGACTATAGCTTTGAATCATTAAACGCACTTGTGGCCCCCAAAAGAGGACCCCAATATCCATATCCACGTCCTCCATTTCCTGCCTGATACATAGATGCAGCAGCCGCTGCTCTCATCGTCATCCTGGCTAAATCATAGCAAAATTTGTTCCACGCTGCCTTTAAGCATATTGAAATAAATATTAAAATTGTGGCAGTATTTTTAACAAGCTTCAATTTTTTACTATATTCAAGGTGAACTCTTTAAATTATATAGAAAATATAAGCTAAGATTATCTTTTTTATACCCTAACAATAATAATAAAAAAAAGAATGATAATTTCAGTCTGCAAGGATACTCTTCACTTTTACAGGTTTTTCAAATAAATAATAATTATTTTATTTTTTTTAAGCTGACCATTGCGAGAGCAAATATTTACTCTTAGACTAGAGGAAAAAAGGGGTAAAAACAGTCAAAAAAACAGATTTTCAGGTAACATTTATTTTTGTTATATTTTAAGCAAATAAAAATGCAGCATAAGCTGCTTCCCTGATATTTTTTTAACCATTATTTGTCCACCTTGTTGGCCTCAAAAATGTGCAAATTCAGAATTTATTTGTTTTGAAATTTACAATTTTTTAATAGTGTTTTGCTTTCTTAAATTCTTAGAAAAGAAATCCGATAAATTTATATATTTATTATGGCTTAATTTTAGAAAGTTTTCCCATTGTTAAACTCATTAACAGCTCTTTAATTCGATTGAAATTTGATTCAATTTTCCTTCAATGAGTCTTAGCCCGTCTTCTAAGGCTGATAAACTTCTTATGAGCTATAAAGTTGATTGTTCAGATTTGATACGCACCTGTATATAGTTCATATTTGTTGGCTTTCACTGCGTTATCAGCGTAATTTGTGTTCTACCTGGAATTCAGCAGAAGCTCTGAACAAAGGCAAACACTTTCTTTAACCATAATAAAGATACATATTTCAATCTTAATGAAAATAGTTACTTTTCCTCGCTGTTGTTGCTCTGCTGCTGTTAATGTAATTACCACAGCATTTTTCTTCAGCTTATAGATACACAAGCCCACGCACAGTGGCGCCGGATAAAGGGGAAAATTGAAGAAGATTATATACCCTCGATCTTAAAAACTTCTTGAGAATTAAATAAGATTTCAACTCTTGGACTGCTTTTGTCTGTAAGGGACAAACTTTTTCGATCTGGCCGCATTCGATATATGTGCTGAAGGCCCCCTTGAAAAACTGCCTGGCTACGCTACTGCACATACATGTATTGCTGCGTTTCCTGACATGTTTTCAAAGGACGCGCACAGGACATGCCGTTACTGACAGGCTCAGGCACAAAACTCGTTCAATTGCCGCAATAGCCTTATCAGGCCCATCCCTCTGGAGGCTGGAAGGCTGTCTTTCTGTCTGTCTGTCTGTCTGTCTGTCTGTCTGTCTGTCTGTCCGTCCGCCGCGTCCCTTCTTCTGTCTGGCAGCCATACATAACAGCGCGTCAGTCCATGTGCGTGCTCCTACGTAGGACTCATTAAAATTGACCAGCCATTATTACAGGAACGTGCCTTCTTTTCTGAGTAATTTATTCGTTTGGCTACGCGCCGACTCCTTTGATGTGCGACGCACTGACTCCTCCACTTCCCAGTGCCTGCGCTTCGCTTTAATAGGTCAACTCCATTATTATGCTGAATATCACTTTATTTATTTAACATTTATTTATTTACAACAATGTGCCTTGTGCTTTCGTATTGTCACTCAGAGAAAGAATTTCCCCTTTGCCTGACTTTCTCTTTAGCAGTGGAACAGTTGCTCTTACAGGATATGGAAAATAATAATCAAGCGAATTTCAAACTGCGCTTTCCAATTAAAAAATGTTATTAGAATCGGAAAAAGAATCGAATAAAAAAAGAGGAATTTTCGTTCGACTCCTAATTTTGTTGTATGAAGAGGATTAAAGTGAATCAATCCCTGTTCCAAGTACCAATCGGCGCACTGTGGACTGATAAGTTAAGCTGGGATTAAGTTAAAAAAAGAGAGATACTTATATTAATCTCATTATAATTACTGCAAGTCATTAAAGCATTGAATGATAAACGTAGCCTGGTTGAAATTTGGTTATTTTCCAGCTGAGCCAAGACCTAAAGAGGGTCTTAAGTCAGGAGATCCGGAAACGAAGAGGAACGATTCCAGAACGGAATTCTTTATTTTCTCCAGTCTTAATTTAAACAGTTGCAAATATAAATATAATTCTTTTGGCTGATAAAATGATAAGTTTTCGCTTATTGTTTGATTTGCAAAGAGCTCAAATTGAACGCCTACTTCAGAGCTGACTGACTCATCTGCATTGAATGGCATTGAAATTTTATAAATCATGTGCAGATTTCGCTGGATTTTTATGTTTATATCTTATTTTTCGGCTTCTTTTAGCTTTTTTTGGCTCTCCTGGCCCACACACACACACAGACACTGAAGGGCGACCGTTTTTGGGAGCAGGCGAAAAGCCACAAAACACATTCATCAAATCCGCAGAGTCATTCATCATGGGTAATATATTTGACATTGTCAGTGATGGATAAATACTACGCAGAGCCAGGGCGAAGCGCCCATTGGGCGCCGCAGCAGCTGAAACTACAGCGACAACAAAAATAGCACTGAAATCAAACCAAAAACAGCAAAAAGGACAACAAACTGGGCAAAAACAAACTACAAAAGAGGATATAAGATATTCGGTAACATGAGCAAACCCGGAAGCATCGCATCGTCTGCATGTTAAGCTCGAATTTTTCGTTTCGTTGCATGAAAATTGCCTTGAAATTGATTTCTTTTTCACCTTCTCCTTCTCCCTTTCCTCTGCAGCAGGTGAATTGTAATACAGAATTTCGGAATTATTGTAATCTGGCATATGGCGACGAATGGCAAAATCGGATTGGGCCAAAAGAAAAGCCAATTGGAAGGGAAAACTAGAACTGTATTGAAAGGGGCATTCACAGCAGCACAAAAGAAAGCTTAAAACATGTTGAACAGCTTGGAAAATGTTCAATAAATATTTAATTAATATTCATCGAGAGTTCCCGAGGGGAGATTGTATAGTTGAGCATACTCTTCTAATCTCCTCCTGAAGAAGGCATCTTCGACCCCAGAAAGTACTTATATTATTGATCATTGACGGACTTCTGTCCTTCTGCAAACTAGTCTCTCAGTTTTTAACCTATGTGAATGAAATTTGGTATGGAGCCTTCCTTATGCTACAGGCAGCACAAATATCGGAACCGGCTCCCTCAGTAACAGTCCAATCTGCAAGTTATATAATTAATCTTCGGTGTGCCGATGGCCTTTGTTGCCTGCTGTGCTAATTGAAAAAATACTCTTAAGATTGACCGACACCAGCAAAAGAGATCGCGCTCTTTCAAATATACAAATGCATATGCAATACTAGGCAAACATAATTCACAGCAGGTTACTCTTCTGCTTACAGATTCTGTAAGTGGGAGGGAGATCGAATACCCAAAGTCAATATCTAGGCTTAGGTAGACAAAGAGCGGCATATATACGAAATAAGGAACAGGCAGAGAGTGCTAGGACTAACTGTAAAAAGGTGAAGAATGAGATAAAGCTGACAAAATGTATTTTGAGTAGGTGGGAGGGAGAGACTTTATAATTGGGCAAGGCAGACAAAGCGAGGAATAGTTTTTGTTTTGAATATGCAGCTTCTGATCAAGCGCAAGGTGACAAAGAATATTCTAATATTCAATAAGTGGGAGGGAGAGTATTTATATCTATAGGAGTCAGACAGAGCGAGCAATAGTTTTTGTTTTGCTTTGATATAGCAGCTTCTTTCAAATTATGTTTGCCTGGTATGCCAATTCAAGAAATACTCTTAAGATTGACCGACACCAGCAAAAGAGATCGCGCTCTTTCAAATATACAAATGCATATGCAATACTAGGCAAACATAATTCACAGCAGGTTACTCTTCTGCTTACAGATTCTGTAAGTGGGAGGGAGATCGAACACCCAAAGTCAATATCTGAGCTTAGCTAGACAAAGAGCGGCATATATGCGAAATAAGGAACAGGCAGAGAGTGCTAGGACTAACTGTAAAAAGGTGAAGAATGAGATAAAGCTGACAAAATGTATTTTCAGTAGGTGGGAAGGAGAGACTTTATAATTGGGCAAGGCAGACAAAGCGAGGAATAGTTTTTGTTTTGATTATGCAGCTTCTGATCAAGCGCAAGGTGACAAAGAATATTCTAAAACTCAATAAGTGGGAGTGAGGGAACTTATAATTGGATGAGGCAGACAGAGCGAGGAATATTTTGATATTGCAGCTTGTTATGAATTATGTTCGCTGGGTATACCAGCTCAAGAAATACTCCTAAATTCAATACCAAACGGCCCGGCCGCTACTAGCATGAAAGAGAAGGCGCTCTTTCACACCCAACACAAGTCAAATACCAGGCAAATATAATTCATAGCAGGTTAATATGCTACTTAGAACTTCTAGAAGTGGGAGGGAGATAGCCAACCCAAAATCAATAGCTAAGCTTAGTTAGACAAAGAGCAGCATATGAGGACAAAATAAGGAACAAGAATGCAAAGAATTAACGGTACATAGGGGGGAATGAGCGAGAGATAACAAAATGATATTATCAGTGGGTGGGAGCGAGAGTAAATATAAAATTATATACATATATATGAGGCAAAGAGACCGAGCAATAGTTTTTGTTTTGCTTTGATATTGCAGGCTCTTTCAAATTATGTTTGCCTGGTATGCCAATTCAAGAAATACTCTTAAGATTGACGACCAACACCAGCAAAAGAGATCGCGCTCTCTCCTCATAAAAATGATTTAGTTAAATTACATCTGCTGTGCCAATACTTTTGTGCGTCTCTGTATGTAAAGCATTGAAGGGGGCATCTGCGAGCACATAAAGTATATATATATATATATAATATTGATCAAGACGACGAGACGAGTTAATACAGTCATGTCCGTCCGACCGTCCAACCTTTTGCCCGTCTGTTTATATGAAAATTTCGCTCTAGTAACTAGAGCCTTCTCTGTGCTGCATATCATATAGGTTCCATAGAGAGAAATACCAGGAAGGGTATTTTGTGTTCGGTGTGCCAAAGCTGGCAATTCTATAGCAGGTCTAATTTAAGCACTATCCAATTGTGGGCAACTCCACTCGACTCTTGCTAAGCAAAACCTCTTTGGGTAAACCTCTTCATTAGAATAAATGAATGGGAATTAAGTAGTTTTCGCAAGTATTTGGACAGCTTTTTGTTAACATGAAAATGAATTTTTGCATTACATGGCTAACTAGTTAAATAGTTTTTTTTCTCTTTCATTTGTTGGCAGAAATTGTTATTAATGGGCAGCGCCCCGTATAAAAGTGACCAATGCTGGCGTTTCACTAAGTTCTTTATTTCAATTTCCGGCAGTTTTCGCGGAGAACGCGATAAGTTGCCATTTGGTGACTGGAAAAAAGAGAGCAAAAAACGGAATGGGCAAAAAACTTTTGAAATAACTTCAAATGCGCGCAAAGGAAAGCGGCAAAATGCGGCATAAAGAAAATTCAGTAAAAGTGGTCAGAGGAAAACAGTTTCTATGCTTTTTGGAGGCAACTAAGCGCGAAAAGTTTCGCTTTTCTTTTCGGCTGGCGACGAAGATGGTGTTCTAAATAAAATAAATTCGATTCGCATTTGGTGAGCTGCAAGCTGCCCCCAGAGAGACAGAGACGGAGACAGAGAAAGAGAAAGAGAAAGACTTTCCCCGCCCTCCGGCTAGGCCAGAGGCCTGCTCTTCGTACACATTCAACGCAGATTTTTTTTGGTATTTTTTCTTCTATTTTTTTCTGCTGCCTTCAAGACGCGCTGCCACATTAATTTCACTTCTTATAAATCTCGCAAGATTCTTTACGGCCATAGACCGAATTCGGTCTACACTCACACACACACACACACACACACCCACAGCGGCGTGGCCTATAAATTATTTGAAATTAAAGCCAGAATGAAGCAGCGTTGCTTTAAAGTCTTGCATAAATCTCATATTTCATTTCTTATCAGGGCCAATTAGAAGGCGCTTAAACGCCTTTCACACGCCTTCTTTTCAATTACTGTCAATATTTTAATCGCTTTCGATTAATTTCAGTTGTATGAACAATTTTTCAAAACACAAAATGGATTTCCCATTAATATTGACAGCAGCGCAATTTTTGTTAATATATTTCCATAAGGATATCTAAAAATACTCTCATAAGTCCTTTGTATGTTTGCCTTTTGGTATGAAAACCACATTAATAAATGTAGCCTGCTTTTGGGAGCCTTGAAGATGAGAGAGAGTACGGAGTCTGCGGAGCATCAACTAGAATCTCTCCCAAAGCAGAAGTAGAACCAGGATATAACTGAAAGCTCAATTGATGCCTGATGAGCTATTAAGGTTAATGTGGTCCTTGTAGACTTCGATGCTTCTGAGGTAAACTGTTTTCTTATCGGAATGGAGTTCTGCAGTTGGTCAGTAGTTGCCAGTCCAGAGATAATTTCCAGTCTATTTGCAGTGAAAGGTTCTAGAGATAGGGTCAATACCAAGATCCGCTTCTAACCAACTCTGCTGGCTTTAAAGTAAAAACTAAAATCGTAATTCCAGCTAGAAATTAAAGCGAATAGTTGGCTACAAAATGGGTCAATAAGATTCAATTAAAGCAACTTTATGAAAAAAAAAACAAAAAATTGTGTATTGTTTTCTATTAATGTATAAATTGAGTAAAGGCCATAAAAATAATGGCAAATAAAATGCGCCAAAATGTAATGAAAACAAACAAAACTATAAATTCGAACTAAACCATAAAACTTTATTGGGCCAGCATTTAGTGTGCAAATAAACATGAAAGTTTTATGCTCTTTTGTTGTTGTTTTCTCTTTTCTCTTTTGTTTTTGTTTATATATTTAATTATGCTAAAAGCCAAATTATGCCACAACAAATAATTGTTTATATTGATTGATTCTCTAATGACATTTTTTAATTCTCTTTTTTCCAGTGCAAAAAATATTAAAGACTAAAAGCAGATTTCTTTAATAGCTGAATCGAAACTTATGTAAAATGTGCAATTAATTTATATTAAATTTTAATTGAACTAGCATAAAGAATTAAGCAATTATTCCGTCGCGTCTGTATTAATTGGCTTATTAATTCCGTCTATCCTTCCAGACCTTCTTATAGAACAACACTCTGGTCCTTCTATTCGTATTGGCTCAGTTAATAGATTGAATATGCTGGCATAAACAATTAATTAAGCACTCCCCGAATTGGCTTATTGATTTTAGCCATGTTTTCCTACTGTCTTATGCTAATATCTTTTAAATTTACATGTGTCATTCGAGAAGAGGCCCAAACCCAGACCCCAAACCCCAAAAGCCGAAGCCCGAAAACTAAGGAGCCGAAAGAGCAACAAGAAAACTACCTCAACAATTAAGCTAAAATGGTTGCCTGTGGCTTTGGGTGACCGTAATTATAAGTTAAGCTGCTATTAATTATGGCGCCTAATATAGCTGTGCGGCAAGGGGGGCGGGAGGGGCACAAAACGCCCAATTTCAACCCATATACTCCGCTATATATATATATGCACATATGCTTAACCTCAAAGTCAGAGGCGGCACACACACTGGGAGCGGGCGGGGAAGGAGGGCAGAGAATTATTGCTATCGCTGGCATCAGCAAAATTTATCTGGCCTGGCAATAGGCTAATCTGTCTGGCAGGTTAAAGTTGCTGCCTGCTCCGCCCTGAACTGCTGCCTCCTCCCGGGAGTCGGGGAAAATCACCTATGACACGACCCAAATGAAATCCAAATTAATTTGCCAATAGCGAAACTTTTGTATCAAATTTGCATGTCATCCACACACACCCCACACACACCCCACACACACCCCACACACACCTCGTACACACACCAGCTGTGCGTGGGAACTTTTGTTGCTAATTAGCAATAAATTTGATGTTTGAAAATCCATTGAAAATACTCATTTCTCCTGCAACTGAAATGTACAGCATTATGAAATATTGTTGCCGATGTAGGCGAAATTTATGTGCCTCTTGATATACAATGCTAAATCAATAGAGGGGTTAATTAGTTGAAACTGGTTATTCGCCATTTACCAAATTGATTGCCTGTATTTGTGGTTGATAAAAGCATAGCACTGGCTCATACGACTCTGCTGAGATAAGAGCCAACCAATTTCGAATGTAATCAAGCATACTACACATTTCTTTGTCTATATAAAAAAAGGAAAGGAAAAGAAAAGAGAGTCGAATAAATCAATTTGAAATGAAACTTACACTTCATGTACTTTCCATCTGCTTGTCGCTACTTTTGGAATCCCTCCCCTCCCAGCGTCTCTCCCTGTTTCTATACATACATACAATGTATCTGCGTAGCTCTACATAAATTTTCCGTGGAAATCTGCATAAAATCAACGCTAACAAGCCCCATCCCCAAGCAGCCGCCGCACCCAACGCCAACATCTTTTCTGACTACATCTACAGAGAGTTTTCTTCCTCTGGACTGAGCTGCTCCTTTGAGGCTCTTTGGAGGCGGCAGCGTGGGCTCCAAATGTATATTTTCAGCTAAGCACAAGTACTGCAATCCAAGTTGTTTTTGTAGCCCAGAATTCGACTGAAAGTCACAAAGCTCCCTTTCAAGATATTCATTTGACTGAACAAAACAGCAAAGAAAATTCAGGAGAGCTGGAAAAGCTGGAAAGCTCAACTAAGAATCAGAGTACATCCTCAAATAAACAAATAGTTTGCACTAAAACCACTTCCTCTATAGCGATAGATAACAACTAACTAAAGACTGGACCCAAAGATTGAATTCCTGTCAGAAATATTAAAAATACAGGCAATTCCAGCAACTTAGCTTGATCTTTATCCTCTCGAATGGAGCGGGAGCCAAGCAAAATGCCTTAAATTGATTTGTTGATATTCAGATACAAAGTCATTTACAGTCTCAAATTTGAATCTAGAAGAGTCTGCAGCTAGTTTGGACCAGGTGAGGGGAATCTATGGCTAATTGGCAATGGGGGGTCGACTATGTGGTAAGCTGCCTTTTAGCCAGTTGAGTTTTGAATCAATTCAAAGGTAAACTTCATAGCTGAATTTACGAGCCATAAAGCTCAGGTCGAACATAATGAGGAAATACAAATCCTTGTTGCAAAAGTGAGCCTGGATAGAAGCTACTGCTCCAAGGATAACAAACGACTTTATGTTTATGTAAATGACGAGTAGTGGAACGCCATCCGGAGTGCAAAATATGATCAACGCCCAACGTTAAGACCCATTTCAGTTTGCCTGTCTTTTGGCTCGCATAAACTTTAAAACGTCGACTAAAACAGCAAGAAGAGCCCTGGATATGGAAATGTCTGCATGTGTATATATTAAGTAAATACATATACATATATATATATATATATATATATGTGTGTATGTATGAGTAGCTAGCAAAACTACATAAAAATTCCATTTGCAACAAGACATGAAAAGTGAAGAACGCCAGAAATTCATTCACAAGGCACAAGTTTGCATTACAACAGATCTGAGTGCCTGTATTTTCTTATATCTCCTTTTAAACACACACACACACACACACACACACACACACACACATATTTCTCTTTAGTTAAGACTCCATTTGCATTTGACTATTCTGAGCCACTGTTGCAATATTCGCAATCTAATGGGATGGGGTGGCTCCTCATCCCGCTACTCCGCCCACCCAGAAGAGATGACGTCATTTATTCTTTATGAGATGCTTTTAACAACATTTTAAATTCCTTTATTATATTTATTTTTGATAAATCATCCTCTCTTTTGCTATGAGAAGTTCAGTTCACAGAACAATTCATGATTTTAGTTCGAGGACCAAGTTAATCCCTATTCAAGTAGAGACTATAGACTGATAAGTATATTTGGGATTAAATACGATAATTCCACTATAAAACTAATACAAATTTATTATAGTTCATTACAGGAAGGAATGAAGAATAATGCAAGGCTAAGTTCAGGCTATGTTTAAGCCATTTTCGGTATTAAAAGTATATCTAGATTGAAAAGAATTTTGAAATTGACTTCTATAATCCATGATCTTTGCCATCGCAGGAGAACTATTCAAGTACGGAATTTTATTCCGGTTTAATTTCTGTATATAATAGATACAAAAATTTTCAATTCTTAATCTAATCAAGTCAAAGTTTCTGATATCGTTTAACCCCTAATCAATTATTTTAGAAAATAATTCACTGAATCTGAATGATTGTCATAGAAATTAAACGTTACAATCCCATCATTTGCTGAACGAAGATTGCACAATCATTCGACTAGAATACAATTTAAATATATATTAAGCAATTATATATTATTTCGATCGCAAGCTGTGTATTATTGTCAATAGCTTTTCGAGCTTTCATATAATTTGAATGCATTCAGATTTGATTTGATTTGTCACGATTGCTGCTGCTGCCACGCCTTCTGGCTATTCAATAAAAGCCTAATAAAAGCGGCTAAAATTGGATAGTTCAGGCTGAGGCGTATGCGATAGCACATCATGCATTATATTTTTTTATTGTGGATTTATTTTCTGTGTTGTGTCGGGGCGGATCCATTGCTAGTGGCTATAGCTAATGGTAAGCTGAAAGGACGTGATAATGGTGGTTATTATAGCTATGAGTCGATACCCTATGCGGAACCACCTGTGGGGGAACTACGCTTCGAGGCACCACAGCCCTACAGAAGCCAATGGACGGACACTTTTCAAGCCACTCAGCCACCTGAGCACTGCCTGCAATGGACCATATTTATAGAAGGAGAAGATAAACTGCTGGGCAATGAGGATTGTCTGACTGTGAGTGTTTATAAGCCCAAGAATGAGAGTCGAAACAGCTATCCTGTTGTGGTGTATATACACGGTGGTGCCTTCATGTTTGGTGGCGTGGTTGAGGCGGGCCATGAGCGAATCATGGCCAGTGGCAATGTTATACTGGTTAAGATCAGCTATCGTCTGGGACCGCTGGGATTTTTAAGTACCGGCGATGCCAATTTGCCTGGTAATTTTGGCTTAAAGGATCAGCGCTTGGCATTGCAATGGATACAAGAAAATATTGCCAGTTTCGGCGGAGAACCGGAGAATACTTTGCTAATGGGTCAGTCGGCTGGCGCTGCTTCAGTGCATCTACAACTGCTGCACAACGATTTTAATCACCTGGCCAAGGTAGCCATCTCAATCAGTGGCAATGCTTTGAACCCTTGGGCTGTGCAGCAAGCTGCTCCACTGCGAGCCTTCGAGTTGGCTCGAATTTTGAACTGTAATTCCACGAGTGATTCTATGGAGCTGAAGAGCTGCCTGAAATCGAAGGATGCTAAGGAAATTGTCAGCGCTGTGCAGCATTTCTTGGTCATTGGCTACGTGCCCTTCACTATATTTGGTCCTGTTGTAGAGCCCCCAGATGCAAAAGATCCTTTTCTAAGCCAGCATCCTATTGACATTATCAGGAGCGGAAAAATAGCAAAAATTCCATGGCTCTGCTCTTATGTTCCGGCAGATGGAGGCTTTAATGCCGGCATGTTGCTCGAGCAGCAAGCGGATGGCACGGAGCTTATAGAGCAGCTAAACACACGCTGGAACGAGCTGGCACCAGACTTTTTCTTCTATCGCCAATCAATGAAGAGCCTCGAAGAAATGGATGCTTTCTCTACCGAACTCAAGAAAAAGTATCTGGAAGATCGCAGTTTTAGCTTTGAGAATTATTTCGATGTGCAGCGCATGTTTACCGATGTGTTGTTCAGGAATGGCGTCAAGCAAACTATAGATTTATATAGAGAACACACTGAAAATCCACTTTACTTGTATGTCTATGATAATCCTGCCGATACAGGACTCGCCCAATGGCTGGCCAAACGCAATGATATTGATTTTGGTATAGTATTATCATTATAATTATCCTTGGAGGTTCATATAAGAAATCCCTTTCTTAATCCACAGGCACTGTGCATTCGGATGACATTATGCTGATCTACAACAGTGCGTTTCGTCCTGAGCTCCGTGAGGATGAGCAAATTGTATCGAAAAACTTTATAAATATGATTGAAAATTTCGCGCAGAGCGAGAGCAAAGTTCCTGCTTACAGCACTTGCGAGTTTCAAGATAATTCGAATCAAAAGCAATTTCAGATACTTTTTATAACGCGTGATGGCTGCGAAAACTTACAGCTGGATGAGCTTCCTTAAGGATCCCAAAAAATGTATAAAATAAATAAAAAGATTAATTTAAAAGGCATCAAATGTTTGAACCCTCTCTTCAATTTATTAGCTTTTTAATTAGCGTATCTATTTTTAGTATTTTTTCCGAAATTACCTTTATTTTCTGGTAATCGAAGAGTGAGTAAATCTTACATTTCCAAATAAATTCGCTCGTAGTAAAAACTTATTTAGTTCACCACCTGATGGCCATGAAGTGTGGAACTGTGTGGAACTTTCACTCAGATTTATTACGTATACGTTGGGTAATTTTATCACTCTTAAGTGTAACGAAAAATCTCCAAAGTGCAATTCCAATGGAGCATACGAAACAATCTTCATAAAAACTATATACACATATATCTATATATATCTATATATATATCTATATATGTGTAGTCGTATAATATAAGCAATTACCCGGTTCCTACGGCGGGGTCTTTGCGATATCTTGCTTATTTGCTGAAGCAAGCCAACGTTGCGGTTACTCAATCAATATTGGATTTTGCCGCAAATACAAATATATATGTCTACAGATAGGTATGAAGAATTTATTGTATATGTTGGCGGTTTGTTTGCTGGCCAAACAGGGGACCCCCAGGCCCAGGTCCAGGCCCAGGCCCAGGACAACAACAATACAACAGGAGCAATAACAATAGATAGAAACAAAAAACAAATAGTGGGGATGTACAGTGTACAAATAAATTAAATTAAAATGTATACAAACATAAATTATTTAGAGATAATGTACTGGGCCAGCCATGCGGCCAGAGAGTTATATTTGGGCTGCTACTAACAATAAGCAGCCGGCCAGAACCCACAATAAATGCAATAAAAGCAAATTCAATTGGCGGCCAAAGCGAGAGCCAAATATAAAAAAGTAAAAGTAAAAATAAAAGAAAAGAAATGAAACGAAGTCAGCCACAAACAAAGACAAATAAGCGAGCAACGAGAATTCCGTATAAATCACCAAAAATGAGAACTCAAACTCGAACCGGGCTAAGAGCAGCTGAAATGAAAGAAATATGGTTTTGGCCTTTATTTGTGTGCCTTACTTTCATTCTGTTTATTTTCTGCTTTAGCGAATTGTGCTGCTACGAAAGGAGAACAGCTCCTGGGATTCACCTGAGCAGCTGCTGAACGTGGCAGGATAACAGTTTCAGTTTCAGCTTCAGCTTCGGTTTCAGCTTCGGTTTCCTCCAGACCTCAACAAACAGTCTAAAAATTTATGAAATTGGCCAAAATGTATTGGCCGTAAGTGTTAACGCAATTGAAAGCTATAAATTCCACAGAGCGATGGAGAGAGAAAGAGGCAAACAGAGGGTAACGAAATTAAAATTAAATTCTTACCAAAAGAAATTCTTAAGTTCATTATTTAGTAGGTCAGTTGTGGGGCGGGGGAGGCGGGGAAAGCATCAAATTGCGGAGGAATTTCTCAGCAACTTGCAACAGCAGGAGAAACCTCAAAAAACTATTTTTCAAATTAAATAAGCGGTAAATAAAAATATACTCTTCCTTCGAATTCCTGGTGCATTTTTTACCAGAGGTAAAAACAAAATAAGTTAACTGCTTTCTACTCTCTACTTTCTCTTCCCTTCAACGAAACTTATTTAAATGCAAAACGGTTGCAACGAAAATACTGCAACTGAGTGGCTGCAGCTTTCAATTTCATATTTCTCTCTTTATTCCTTTATTTATTTCTATTTACATTTTGCGCTATTTGAATCCTATTTAGAGGTAGCAAAATTGGTTAGATATTTCGCCAAATATTACATGAATTGTTATGCGTATAAATAAATAAATTATTCAAGGAGAAATAGCGCAGTCTTTTGCTATTGACAATTTCTCAAAACTTTTTTGAACTATGCCAAGCTCACAAGTATTTTTGTTCGGTTCATTAAAATATTAAGAATAAAAACTGGTAAGAAAGGGATACTCTTGACTAGCCGAACATTACATGCCCTTGTTAAGAGAATTGCTTTAGCTGTTTATTCCCCTTTCAGCTAAATGATATTGGTAGTTCGATCCGGTCGGAATATGAATATGGGAAAGTATTGTTATATGAAGTTTGGCCCTCAGAAAGAATCCCTCTTCGAATGAATTCCACCTAAATATTGATATTTCTTTTGGGGGAATTAATAGAAGCTTTTGGCCTGAAATTGTGGAATTCAAATCGATCTATTCAAGCTTTAGTCTCATTAAAATTAGAAGAGATCTTCTGAAGAATATCATTGTGACTAAATCATAGTAGAATAGCTATTGGATTGCAGCTGCTTTGGGCAGTGGCCTGAAGCAATTACTTGCGGGCTTTGGATGGTAAGTACAGATGTTTACTCAACGTAATTCTTATTTATTTAGTGGAAATGACATATGTACATATAAATACTTGACGACAACTTTTCCGGAGCGCTCAGGCTGAAATCTGTCGCTGGTTTTTTCTCTTTTTTTTTGTAGCCATTTTCTTGTGTTTTGTTTCTGCTGTGTTAGTTAGTTTGACAGCTTTGGGCTGTGGTTTCCGGCATGTCCAAGTACTACAAGTAAAAGACGAAGTACTTGCCAACTTCATAAAATATTCAGCTGCACTTTAGCCAAGCAAACTGGCGCTAAGAAGTTGCCTGACTGCCTGCCTGCCTGCAATCATGTTTCAAGTATTTGCCCGCCAGCACCTTGACTTGACTCAGAGTCTGGGCTCCAGAGTCCAGTGTACAGGGCACATCCCAAACGAGAGAGGAAGTAGTGTGGGTGTCCTGATGATGGGAGGACTGCGGACTGCACCGGAAGTGGAAATCGTTGCATTGCCAAATGGCAGATTAAAACGGTGTTAAGTTGTGGCTAACGCAGACTTGCCTTACAGCTGGCAACGCACAGTGGGCCGAACTGGGTAAATAGTAGAAAATAAACAGCGCTTCCTATCACTAATAATATCAGGGCATCTACCATATAAGAGAAAGAATCTAAAAAGAATTTTCGAAAAGGACATTATTGAAGTTGACATTTTAATCTAATTTAAATGGGATTTGTTGCACTGTTCAAAGGAAACTGCGACTGAGGACTTCGCAGGCCACCATAAACGCGTCTGTCTAGCTGTCCGTTCGGGGCTCAGCCAAAGGAGCAGTTTGAATAATATGTGACCCTGGCATGACAGTAATTGCGCTGAAATGCATCTTTTATGGCTTTCTGTAGATATTATTGCGTATACGCCACATGCACGCCACAGACGGTCGGACGGACGGGCGGGCGTCATTTAAATGAAAAACTCGAAAACAAGTGACATTTTATTTATGAGAAGGATGCACATAACTCTCGCATACAACTTGGCATGCAAATGCCTAACGCCAACAGTTGAATAGAATTGAGCCTGGAGAACACAAGCAGAAGAATTGGGCGGGGAATCGAGGGGACATCGTGCAACACCTTCAGCAGCTGCAACTGCAGCTGCCACAAGCAGCAGCAAAATGTTGCTGAAGGACATGCACTGGAAAACATGAAACACAACGACAACAACGACTGCAACAACAACAAGAACAACAACATGAATGCAATACGTTGTCGGCATTCGGTTGTGTAAACATTTTAATTTCTGCTGCAAACAAATGCGCAGCAGCCACAACCTCAGCCTGAGATTCATCCCAAACAGCAGCATCACCCTCAGTCTTAGCCGCAGTCAGAGCCTCCTCCCTCTGGCCACCAAAAACAACATTCTCCATTCTCATGTGGACCATGGTCGTCCAATCCCCATTAAGCATTGTCTCTCTCTTTCCCTGCCTGGCTCTGTGTGTGCTTAGAAGGCATCAAGACGATGATTGTAGCTCTGTGGGTAACCGTGTTTGAATTTCCAGCTTCAATTTCAATGCCTTCGAATGAAGGCAAGCGAACCGCTTCAGTTAGGGAAGGGCTGAGGCCGTGTAGAGAATTGAATATTGAAATCACTTCAATAATCATAGAATTTAATTCTATTAAACTGATTATTATTGCTGATCCTTTTATTGATTTCTTTTTAAGAAAACTTAATTAAGAATTTGTTAAAAACGTATAAGGAAAAAGGGTATTTATTTTAGTACTAAAAACAAACTTTATTTAATACTTAGAATACTAAAATATTCAATTAAAATTGATATGAAACTGATTATATTTAAAGGCATATTTAACGAATTAGATACAAATTATCATTAGATTCAAGCAAAAAATATTTAAAATTAATTTTGTAATTTATTTATTTTAATTATTTTTAATATCGTTGCCTTTGAAAGAAAATTTCAAATAATTGCACTTAAAATTATTGCTGGAGCATAGAGCAACTCGAATAGCTTCAATTCTTCTATACTAAAGTTATCGATATTTAAAATGCTCACGCGACCATCTCTAGCAGAAGGCAGAGTTTATGAAATCTAAGCATTTTTTTGCAGTACATTTTAGCTGCAGTCCCCAAATGCCGTTTAGCTTGGACCCACCCACACCAGCCTCTAAGCACACATATTCAGAGATTCTGGCAGAAGAATATGGTTTTTCTTCAGTTTATGGCCTTTTCTGCTGCCATAAGCATCAACACCAACACCAAGAGCAACAGCAACACCCCGCTCAAGTGCCCATTCCCCTATCCAAAGTCGTGCCACATTACTGTATGCAGCAGCACTTTCAGCACAAAAAATAAAGCAAAAGGCAACTGAGAAACCGCATTTAGTACCAACACACACAAACTCACAATAATATATATAAATATATATATATATATATATATTCATATAGTATAAGTATTCATAACATAGGGAGAAATGCATGCCTGCTTTTTGTGCAAGAAAAAAGGCCAGATATGCATTTCAAGGATACTATTTCAGCTACAAAGCGAGCTGAGTCCTGTTCCAGCGCTCTCTCAACAAAAAGATAAAAGTTTGTTTTACATTTACACACACTGCCACACTCTTACACTCACACTTACACTACACTACACTACACTTCGCGCAATTAATTTTTGGTTAAATTCAAATTTAGCAGCTACGAAAAGAATACAAAAAACCATTCGCCACTCGGCTGACACTTTATTATTTTTAATGAGGCATATTATACGAGTAATCAAGCACCCAAAACAGCCAAAACAGCCAGAAAAAAAACAAGCCAGAGCTGATTTTTTGAGTGCAATAATAAAAACAATGACACTTTCATTATGAATTTGTATTTATAAAAACATTCGTACGTCGTTTTCCTCTTTCCTTTTTTGCCTTTTGAATGTAGTTCATGGTTTTTCCTTTGACGCTCTGAAAATGTGCTAAGGTTATCAGCAGAGCAGATTACAGAGCTGCTCTTAATTGGAGTCCATACGAAAAAGTATCTGAACTACTTTCGCTTTGTAATCACTATTAATAGCGGCATATACAAAAGGTTAGGCTAAATAAGCACTTTTTGGTTATGAAAAGAACTAGATAGAAATGCTCAAGATATATTTTTCAACTGAGAAAAGGCTGCATAGCCTTTGATATTTTAATCCAAATGATTCCCTTTGAAATGACTGGACACTAAGGCAAAGACTAGAATCAATTGGGCTTGAAAAAAAGCAAGCAAATCCAAGCTCATTGGAAAGCAAATAACTCCTATATATACGATATAAAGCTTTAAGTTTGACTATAATCCTGATAAGTTTCAGAATTTGACTTTCAGTTGTTGTCCTAAAAAACTGCCAGTATAACTGACGATATACGGTTCAGGAGCTCTTAATTAAGAACCGGTTTCTTGACCTTCTGAGCCTTGGTTTGTACTTTGATTCTCTTTGCTCAATTGAGTTACCCCAATTCTGCTAATTCCATTCCTTACTGAAATATAAAAGAAATATTCCTGTTTCTCTAAAGGATTCTTCCTTAGTTTCCAAACTTCATTCAAAACTAAAGTTGCTTTTCTAAATACTTTAATTTATTTTTTGTGGCTTTTTGTACTCCTATTAGCTGTTCAAGTTATATTTGCCATTGAAAGCACTCGAATAGCTTTTATCAGACTCTTTACAAATATAATTTTTTCCACTTATGCCCCGTAATTTATATGGTGTATGCGTAGAAGGACATTAAAGATTATTTACCTTGGGTCTTCTACACAGACTCAGTGGGGAGCCAGTCGTTCTGTCGCTCCTGTAGGCTCCAGAATATGCATGGTAAAAGTTTCACACCATAAATTAATTCTCGATGTGGCATTAGGTCTTTTGGAAGAGTACAATGACATTTATTATAATTTAGCATGTACGAGAAATGCGACAAAAATAAAGGACGAAGCAAACAGAAATGCGAAACGACGAAACGAGGCGCATTGTGAGGCCAAACAGGTTTTCAGAAAATATATTCATAATATATTAGAATGTCTATTTCTCCTTTATGCACTGCAAAACAGTCGAATAAACTGCGGGAAAATAGGAACTGAGCTGTCGAGCAAAAAGGGGACTTGCAACAGGGCTACAAAAAGTTCCACTAACTTCTCCCGGCTCGAAGCACTTTTTGGTATGGTTCGCGGAGCGGTTTGATAAACTCAAGTTCTATATTTATTCACTTATTTATAGATCGAATTTTTACCTAAATAAAGGTAGGGAAACAAAGAACAATAATACTAATTTTTTAATATTTTCTTCAAGGCTCAGTTTCGGCCTTAATTGTTTAATGGACTGCTCTTCCTTCTAGAAGTCTGAGCAGGCAACGACGCTGAGTTATTCATTAAGTTATTGGTAAATTAATTTATCAATATTTTATCTTGTTAGTTTCATGGTTTTTCTTGCAGTGTTGCTGTTGTTCTAGGCCTGTTGCCTGGTTGTAGTATGTACACAAAACGGAATATAATATGACCGTTAACATGGCTCACACACACACACAGCCAGAGAGGGAGGAAGGTTGGGCAAGTGGTAGAGTAGGGAAGGGGTGGAGGGGGGCTAGTGCAATTTGATCTTGTACAAACAATTCGACCGGGTCAAAGACAAAACCAACGTAAAGCACGCCCAAATGCCAGGACTTTGAGCCCTTTATAATCGTACTAGTGTCGAAGCGGACCCATAGTCCTGTACAGCAGGAGCCGTGTGACTATTATCCTTTGACCGCTGTCGTGCTACTAACCTTAACCATAAATTGGCTAAATAGCCACGCAACATGCCAGCCAGCAGGGTTGACAGCGGAGTAAACTACGCTCGGCCGCCAATATGACTGTTGGCCATGCCACACACACTCACACTCTCACTCACTTGCCCCACTGTGGCATGGGCCCTACAGTATGGAAGCCCAATCAATTTATCACTTGAAAAGCGACAAGCGAATCGCTTGCAGTGTGTCCTGTGTGAGTCCTTTTGCACTGCGGATGCGGCTGGGGCCTGTCGCTTGTCGCTGTGGCTGTAGCTGTTTGTAAAGGGTGCGGGGTAGCACACAGACAGAGAGAGAGAGAGAAAAAAAATATAATTTTGGCCAACATTAGAACATTTATAAACAAAGGGATATTAGTGCCAAGAGCTTGTTTGCACCACACGACGACAGGCAGCCGCTGGTCAAGCCATTATTGCAGCACGGCCAAAGAGAAAGGGACTTGCAACGTGTGCGTGAGTTTGGTACAGGGAATATTAAACAGCAGCTGAAAGGAAGTGGCGTTGGCAGGCGGATGTATTGGGGGGTTTCTGAATGAGTAAAAAATTTGCAATATTTTGAAAATCTCTGCAGCATTTTTATAGGTTAAAAATTGACCTTTGAAAGCTAACAAAACGTAGGTCCAACGGCAGCTTACTTCTGCTAATAATTTGAAATTCAAAAAGAAACTTAAATTAGAAAAGTTTGGCATTTATTAGCCCTGAAAACCATTGTTATTAACTGTTTATTTTAGATAATTTGTAGTTACAAAAAGTTGATAAGTCTTTGCATTAAAAAAACATTCAATAATCCACTGTAAATTGCTCCTTAAAATCAAAAATGAATTAAATAAATTATATTGAGTCTTATTTTGTTAGAAAAGAGCATCACAATTGTTGGGAAGTCTGAACAGAAATTAAATTAATATATTCCTTATGTCTATAGAGCTCTCCCCCTTGCAAAATATGAATGCTGACGCCACTGGTGGGAAGGGTATTAGGGCGCACGTTATGGGGCTCATTGAATGTGTCGCAAAAGATTTAATGGACCATGAGCCAGGCATAGGTGAAATATGCAATATAAATGTATTTAAGCAGGCGAAAGGCAGTAAAGGAAAGGAAAGGAAAGGAAAGGAAAGGGCAGCCAGGCAGGACATGGACTCCGTTGACCGTTGACCAAACACAATAAATCATCAATGTACCAGGGTTCC
Source organism: Drosophila repletoides (assembly GCA_018150835.1). Taxonomy (NCBI): domain Eukaryota; kingdom Metazoa; phylum Arthropoda; class Insecta; order Diptera; family Drosophilidae; genus Drosophila; species Drosophila repletoides. The sequence goes on from JAECWQ010000202.1 coordinate 5,279,444, forward strand.
GGCATTTGGTTTATTGATATTGTAGTCATAGTATTACATGACCTTGTTTATCCATGTCTCTCCTCCATACACAGCTCGATATCCAGCTGCAGCTCCAGCTCCAGCTCCAGCTCCAGCACCAGCACCAGCTTTCCCCCACATTAATATTAATCAAATTTATACTTTTGGCTCTCTGTCGCTCATATTTCTTATGTCATATACTGTTGAAATTGATCATGTGGGCAAAAAGTTTTCCACAGCTTATTGACTTGGCTGACTGGCTGGGTGGCTGGATGGCTGGATAGCTGGCTGGCAGTGTTAAAGGAAAAGTTTTACAATTTGCTTAAGGACATGAGTAGAAGAGTCCTGCTCCTAGCTAAATTATGTTAATTTGTGTGCTGCGAGCTGTAGTTCAATAAACTTTCCAGTTAACTTATAACTAATGCAAAGAAAGTTATTAGAGCCAAAGCTCAGGCAAGATTAAGTATACGCCAGAGCAGCTACACACTGAGAGAATAACTAAGTTTCTATAGTGAAAACTATACGAAAAGTAAGAGCAAGGCCTTTTGTTCTCCCAGGAATTGCTTTACCGCATATACTTGATTGAAATACAATGCTCCAAGTTATTTCTCTCCCTGCATATAACCCGGAAATAGACGCTTTCAGTTGCTGCATGCCACCGGAGGGGGAAGGGGCGGCCACATATCAAATCGCATTTGAAGCATTTAGCATTTAGCCAGGACGAAAAACGACTGCAACAAATCAACTAAGTGAAAGCCGAGTGCTTCTGGCCAGGCCCAGTTAGCAGTTTGACAAATTGCCACTCGGCTTTATGGCCAAGAAGACGAGTGAAAGAGAGAGAGAGAGAGAGAGAGAGAGAGGGAAGGGCCAAAGCCCAAGGCGTTGTTTATTTGCTTTTCATGTCGCGCATGTTAAATGCAAATTATTCAAAATGCCTTCTTTAACCTGCTAAGGATCCAGCACACATTCGCACATTCGCACATATCCTGCACGTTGACCTTTTTTGCAATCCTGGCCATCCAGGCAATCCGGCAACGCCGCCGTCATTGGACCGTGTAATTTGTGACATTTTGTTTTGCTCAGCTTTCGCTTTAACAAATAAGCTTCACGCGATTATGTAAATTTTTGTTGGTAGTGTGCTCACTCGCCTTTTCCCTTTTCAACATTAACTACAATGCAGTCAAAAGGCACAAGCTCTCTCTCTCTCGCTCCTGGGCCTCAGGCTTAGCCAGGAAAGGTCACTTAACCAACTTCCCTTAGGCCGGGTCCGCTTGGCGGCCTGGCAACACTCAGATTTGAATGAATAAATTAGAATTCGCTGCTTTTATGACGTATACGCAATAAAAGCTTATATAAACTTAGAATTGTACAAGGAAACTGCAGAAATTTAAATTCTTTAAACCTAACAGAAATTAGCAATTAAGATAATAAATTCAATGAAACTAAAAATTTAAATTAAAAAAAAATTTAATATTCAAAAGAGAAAGAAAAACCTTGGAAAAAACCAAAAAAATAGCCTAATCAGAGCAATAATTAGATAAAGAAATAAAACGGAGACATGAAGAGTGAAAAAAGGAAAATAGGATAGAAGCAAGAAAAAAGTAATGAGAAATTCTTATTGACAAGATGGAAAAAAACATAATGGACAAGAAAAACTGGATAATCTCTGAACCAGTTCGTATATTGACTCCCCTGTGACACCGAAGGGGTTGAGATATTTCGCTTGACTTGCTGCACGCAGAAGATACCCTGAAATACCCAGAATTATTAGAATATCTTGCAAGAAATAATTACTCATTTTTTAGAAAAAAACGAAATAATATTCTTTCAAGAAAAGGTCTTATAGGAATCTCTATTAAAAACAGAAATTCATTTCGCATTTTTGATAAATTTCATGATGTATTGGTATACTTTTCGTGAGTGTACTTTCACTTATATAAATTTAAAAACATCCTTTATAATAATATAACAAGACTGGCATTTAAACACAATCCTTTTGAGCCAGACCCTGGCCATGTACATGATATATTTCTTAATAAAAATATCACACAAGTCCAACAAGGAATGCCACATGGCTCCAGCTGCAGACAGATGAACAGATGAACTCTCTGAGACTCTTTGGGGGGTGGGTGAGCAAAGAGGGGCAGTTGCTCATGTGTCACTGTGGAAAATGAGAAATGATCAAAGTGAGTGTATTTGGCTGGAAAACTGCAGATGCAGCAGCTGTGGCAACTGGGACTTCATCAGCTGCTGCTGCTTGCAATATGCAGCAGCTGGGTTAGCTGCTCTGTCCACTGATTTTAATGCAGTCCGAAAACTGCAGCTGTAGCCAAAGTAATCAGCTAGTCAGTTAAACCCACTGGGAGTCAAAACAGAGGGTGCTGAGCCAAGTAATTAGTTGGCTGTGCATTGATTTTTACGCGACGACGCCGGCTGCTGCTGCTGCTGCCTAATTTGGCATGACAAATTGTTAATACGTCAAAGCGCTGACATTCTAAAGGCAACATGAACAACAACAACAACAACAACAACGAAAATGACAACAAAACAGAAGAGGAATAAAGAATAAAGCCATATACCGATTGATGACAACGTTGTCGCCGACGGCTGCCTGAAGCCGACAGAATTTATGGTAATAAAAGCCGTAGACATGGCTTTGTCTGCAAATATGCCAAAGAGTGTGTGTGAGTGTGTGTAATTACACTCAAAAAAATTAAAGCTAATAAGAAAACTCAATGGATCTTACTGTTTAGAATAATAATATAAAGATGTTTAGCTATCAAAAATGAATCAGGTTTATGCAACAATTAAAACTTCTTGACTCAATTAAAATTTATCTTTTGTTGGATTAAGTTTAAAGCTTTAATTTTAAGCTTTGTTTTAATTTTTCTAATTTCACAGATCTTTAAGTAAATTCTTAAGAATTTCCTCATAATTTCTCTAAGTGCATCTGTATGCGTGTTTGTCTAAAGTTCGCCATGATTAAGGATGTGTGTGTGTGAGTGTGAGTGTGAGTGTGTGCGGGTGGTTGCAGTCAGAAGCTCTCTGATGTGAGGCGCCATGCCATGCCACGCCTCATCACATTCAAACAATTCATAAAATAAGTATACGGCGCGTATGCGCTGCGCATAAATCATTTTAACGCAAAAAGAAAAACCCAAAAGGCACGAAATACTCGGAGTATAACATTTCCCACTGGCCACCTGCTCTCCTATATTTACATCTAAATTGTAGCGCTTCCCTTGTGCAACAACCCTTCTCCGTCTTCTTCTCTCCCCTCAACTCCTCAAGCAGCACACACACTCAAATCATGTGTGTTCCCTCTTTTTCTTTATATAGCCACAAAAAACATTTGCGACTGTTTATAAAAGACGAAGCAATTACTTAAACGCGAGTAATGTGAGCTCTTCTCTTCTTCTCTTTCTTTTTCAAATGATGTCGCCAGTTTATTCAAAACATATATTTCTTGCGATATATCGTTTTGAAGTGTAGAGAGAGAGAGAAAGAGAGAGAGAGAGAGGGAAAAGAAACAAGAAATAAACTAGAAAAAATCACTCAGACAAAAATTTAACTTTCTAAGTTCTTGATCAAATTATTGTCTTTGTTTTGTTATATTACTCTTAAATTGAAATTAAGTGAGTCTTTTTTAATAAATTTTGAAAAATAAATTTCCATATCAAGATTTAGATATTCTAAAAACTTTAAACTTATAATCTTAAATTTTTAACCCGCTAGTTTTGTAAGCATTTATAAAAATTATAATGAAGGGCCGAGTTAATAGAGTAGAGTACATATATATAAATGTATATACGACTTTCTCTTACTGAGTTAAATTATAAATAATTTTATTTAATATTTTAATATTTATTCCATCTAACATCATTGGCATATAAGGCGCAAGCACCTCAATTCTTCAATTAATAACAAGCATAAGGGGAGGGTGGTAGCAATCAGATGCGATCGACAGCTTAAGAGTTTTACACTGTCTCTTAAATCGTGGTGAAGTTGAAAGAGTCATTGAAGAAGGTGAGAAATGAATGGGGAGCTAGTTAGTGAACGCGATTCAAGCGGAACGGTCGTGATCGCGGGTGAGTGCCAGTGCGGATAGTGCAAGTGTCAAGTGAGAGCGCGAGATGAGATGAGAGGAGATGGGTGAAGCGGAGATGAGAAGTGCGAATAGTGAAAGCAAGGGATAATAATCAGAAGAGAGTAGAGAAGAAGGAATTAGAAAAGCGTCGCGGTGGCTAGTGGACTTCAGTTTGGGTGGATGAATGCAAGTGCGTGTGAGACGACAAGTGTAATGAAAAGCAAAAGACAATAAAGCAAAAAACGAAGTAGGAACGCCAAATAAGAGCGGGTTTAGCGCCAGTGCGGGTGGTGCAAGTACGAGATGAGAAGTGCGAATAGTGGAAAACCAAAAGATTATAATCAGAAGAAAGAAGTAGAAAACGACGGATTAGCCAAGTGTATCGGTGGCTGGTGACTTCAGTTTGGGTGGACAAATGCAAAAGCGAGTGAGAGGACAAGTGTAATGAAAGGCAAAACACAACAAGCGAAGAGAGAAGTAGAAAACCTGAAATTCGCCAAATGTCGGGAGAGCGGTTCTAGCGCCAGTGCGGGTGGGTGCAACTACGAAAATGGAGACAAATGCAATGAACGAGAAAACTAAAAAAAAAATACGCGTCGCGATCGCGGGTGAGCGCCAGTGCGGGTGGGCGCAGACAAGTGCTAGTGAGAGGAAGACAAGTAATAAAAACCGAGAAAAAAGCAGAAATGAGAAAATAAAAAGGAACAAAGGAAAGGGAACAAGCCAGAGATTTGTCTTTGCGAGTGAGTACATAATTATTATTATTATTTGTTTTGCTTCTGGTGTTCGTATGGCGCAATTTTCGCTTAGAGCTGGTCCGACAGAGATATGCAACGGTAATTTTCATTTCTTTTTGTTCTCTGACGCTTGTGGCGCCCGTTGCTTGCGAGCAGAACATTTTGCGATAGTCTCCTTCTGCATACCCTATATTAATATGAAATGAAAGCGTGTGATAAATATACATGGCTTATATTGGTATATAGAATGGATACTTTTATGCCCTCCTTTATATCCTTATCGTAGGGTATTATAAATTAGATATTATAATATATTATAGAGGGTATTATTATTCTTTAATTCTGATACATTCAAACTCGTATTTTTAACACTTCAAATAAGATTTTCTCTATTAATGATAGTCGAAAAACTGTGTATAACCATTCATTAGAGAGCAATATTGTAGGGTATACGAATAGCTGCTTGTTTAACATATAAATTCCTAATATTCGCAATAAAATAAAGGTTTTAATTTCTTGAATTGAGTGCAGACTTTAAACAATCGTTCCCCAACAGACTCCCAGAGAAAAACCATTTGGCTGCAAATTGAAATTAAAAGACAATGAAGAATTTATGCGTTAAATTGAATTTCATTGCCAAGATGGCAATGGGAAAAGATGTAAACAAATGGATAATGATTACAAATTTATTATATTCGCATTGCTCTAGCATTGATGGGCTTCTGGGCGTCTAAGTGCATCTGGAAACAGTCAATGGCCAACAAAGAAAATAAAAAAAAAAAAAGAACAAAGAAATGGTCAAAATAAAGTAGGCAATAAAATCAAGCACAGAGAGCAATCTGCTAACATAAAAAGCCATAAATTAAATGCAGATGCCGCAATTTGTAATTATTTAACTTCTACATATAATAATAAAATGCTTCACTTGCCTCTTAATTAAAGTCTCTCTGGAGTATAAATGCTTAAATATCATAACGAAAATTGCCACCTAAAATTCATTTGCAATTTTTCCCCATTCCAACTTCCACTTTCTACAGCAAATTTCACCTCGCATTTCCCCAGTTGTTCGAGACTTCTGTAGGGTATTATGATTTTGTCACGCAATGTGTAATGCATTAAAGGTGGCGTCTTCCACCCATTAAAGTATAAATATTCTTGATCAGGGCGATTAAAAGAACCGATATAGTCATGTCCGTCTGTCTTTATTTAACTGCCACAGGAACAATAGGTAAAAAAATTGCTGATTAAAATTTATAGGTTCGATGTAAACTTCTATCTATCATATAACTCTCATAGTAACAATCGGCTAACTGAAATTTACAGTTTAGTAATTGAATTTAATTTCTAAAGGCTTACCAAAAACCATTGTAATCCGTTAAATAGGTATATCTAATATGGGAATCTTTTTTATTTCTCAAAGTTAGACGATAGAATATACCTTCTAAAAGAGTTTAAGATCGAAATAATAGCTGAAAAACGAATAATCAAAAGTATATTCCACACTGCAAGGGTATACAATCTTCGGCTTGACGCAGAAAGTTCTTTCAAGTAGTTTTTTTTTTTCTTTTTTTGAGACAGGTCGCCATTTTTCGCGCTACAATTTTATTTAATTTCACTTGGCTCTGTTTTATGCAACGGCAATTTGCGCATTTCCATGCTGAAATTTAATTTGTTTTGTGCATTTCCTAGAGGCGTTTGTGTGTCATGCATTTTTACACCTTAATTTGCGGCTAATTTGCATATTGTATGCGAGGAGTCTTTTTGTTTGTTGCTTGTTTCGCTTGTTTCACTGCCAGTTGCACCGCAGTTGCATTTTCTTGTTGTCTTGTCATTTCCCGTTCTCTCTCTCTCTCTCTCTCTCTCTCTCTCTCTCGTTTTTATACACTTCCAAAGAGTAGCACAACTTTGTCGCGAAATGTGTAATGCATAGAAGGAAGTATCTCCAACTCCATAAAGTACTTATATTATTGACCAGGACGTAGAGACGGGTTGATATAGCCATCTCCGTCTGTGCATCTCCTTCTATGCAAGCTAGTCTCAATTTTTGAAAAAGATCGGACTACTATATAATAGTCAAATAAATAAATTTAGCAACAATTTTCAAATGGTTAGTCCAGATTGCAAGTGTATAAAATCTTCGGATTGCAAAGAGTTTTTTTTTAATATTTTCCATGTGGAATTTGCTTAACAGCTGAACTAATTTGAGGAAAACCTAAACAAACTTTAAATTAATTTCCTCTTAGTTTAAAGAACATTAAAAGCAAGTACATCGCATAGAAATCACATATATAAAATGGAATATTTCAGGGCGGTTCCGCATTCCAAATGCGTATCACTCAGGCAATTATACTACATATTTTCAAGAGTATTTAAGAGTAATTTAATATATTAAATAATATATTAAATAAACTCAAACTATTAATAACAAAAAAGAAAATCCGGAAAACCGTAGAGATGACTCCAATGATTGTAAGCTGCTCCTGAATTGGGTGTGTAAAATCTCTCCAAAGTCGGACGTCTGTTCCAAATACCTCGTGAAGAAATATGCTGATTGCTATATAAACGAAGAGAATACAGGGGGCGCCATCCATTCGTCGACTCGAAAGTGGAATAATTTATTTGTTGGTGATGCCCACCAGGTGAATACTGCCCGTCCTGATTGCCTCTGCCTGGTGAACTTGGAGGAAGAATGCTTAGGCATCATTTTTATGCCGTAGTGGATTGTACATGGCTTTAATACATTATCTACGGCTTTGTTTGTGTATGCCCTGTATAGAGCATACAAGTGGTGGACATCTACCTAAACAACTACGGCGGAGATGAAGAGGCTGAAGTTTTAATCTTATTGTTTATTGCTTACCAGCTGCATAGCACCAATACAGAAAAACGGATTTTGATTTTTATATTTTTTATGAAGTTTTGAAGGGTTTAATAAATTTTAATGAGTTAAAAAATAAATATGGTATGTTATGTTATGTTATGTCACATATATATAAAATTTGACAGATTAAGCAAATATTTGAATAAACATTTCCTAAAAAGTTTCAAATCTGTTCCGAACCCCTAGTGAATTTTCCATAGCAATATTCAGCATATTTCAAAGAGGGTTTACCAACTGAAAAAAAAAGATTCCCAGAACTTTTAATTGGGTCGGTTTCCAATCAAGTTTTGTGGGGCATTCCAAATAATATTTGTTCTGGCAATTTGTTACTCTCCAATCTCCACTCTCGGCTCACAATGATGGATTGAACAATCTTATCAATCAGCCCATCCGATATATATATATAAAAGGATCTCCTTAATAATTTTGATAAATTTTATATTCCTATTTATTCAAATAATCCTTTTAGATTAATACCAAAGAGTTCTATACATTATTAATTTGGTACATTGAAAAACAGCTCAAACAATTTTGATATTCGACTATTATATTTATGTTTATCCAAATTGAACAACAATAATGGTTTATTTTACAATATATTCAATAGATAAATGATGTACTACATCAATTGAAATACTCAAATACTCATATGACAGAATATGTACAATTCATTATTCATTCGTATAAGTAAATTAATTGCATACAATTTCGAACGGAATCAATAAATTAGGCTACATTAAAATATTTAATCTAGAATTGAACCGCATCGAATTGAGTTTTGTTTTTTTGTACTTGACGATTTTCGAAAATGCTTACTACAAATGGGTGAACCTCCTCCGTGTTCCATTCAATTCATTCAAGACTACCTAATCCATATACACACATATTGAAGGGTCTAAAAATATGGATTTAGTTCCAGGACGGCAGCTAAGCTCCAACTCAAACTCAAACCAAATCCAATTAAGATTATTCCTAATGCTTAAACGTAGAGTCCACTCTCCTAGCACACCCTGTACACGCGCCTTAGAGGCAACCATTGCCCCAGCAACCACACCAGGGTATCTTGCCGCCAGTATGGGAACTTATCGAGATCTTGCGACGATTGGAACGCATACTGAAACTTGTCGAGGACTCGCGGGATGAGCCAAAGCTATTGGAGTTACGATCCGACAATGAGGTGACCGTTTCATGATTGCTATCCTGGTGGGAATGATGACTGTGATGCGGATTACTGCTAATTAAACTGTTGTGTTGATGGTGGTGCGTATGATGGTGATGATGACCACCAGCACCGCTTGCAACTCCACTCGAGTTGTTGCTTATCCGATGCACATTGTGAACGGTGCCCTCTGAGTGGCGTCTGGAACATTTCGTTCGGCTCACAGTGGCTGTCATTGGCGCCGGATCACTACTCTCTTTCCTATGATGATGGTGGTGCGTGGTGCTGGGTGGTGCCGAAGAAGTGGCCGTTCCTTCAGCTTGCCCCACTGTCATTGTATTGCTGTTCGTGCGTCGCCGCGCGGAATGTGGAGAACTTGGCGTACTATGACTCATCTGCTTGAAGGCCTTTATGTTGGGATGAGTTAATACACTGGCAGCTGCGCTGGTCAAGTCGCCACAACTGGCAGTAGTTGTGGGCACTGTGGATACTACAGGAACGCTTGCACCAGCTGCTCCATTTTGCTCCTCGCCACACACAATAGAGACGCGACGCGCTTTTCGCTTAGCCGCTTCTTCCTCCTGTGAAGAAAAGAAAGAAACAAGCCCTTAAAATATTTAATACGAAAAGATTGTCTGCTTGACTAGTACATAGACTATATACAGACTCTATATTTTGAGCCCTCTCACTTTTTGTTTTGTATATTTGAATGAATGGGTGTCATATACGAAAAGTCCTTTATCCTACCTCATTAGTTGCCACAGGCTCGCCTGCTTCTGCAGTTGTCTCATTGGCGGGACACTCCATGTCCAGGGAGCGGGTTAGCTGAGATGGTGAGGATCGAAATATGGCTCTTTTGGCTGCGGCCGTGGCCAAAGTTTTGTACAGGTGACTTTTATTGGGCGACAGACCAACTGGCGGTGCTGGAGGCGGCTCTGTAGGCATGGTTGGACGACGAGCTGGTGGCAGCGGTGGTGGTGGTTTTGCTGGTATATTCGGCTTGGCACCCGCTGGTGGTTTCTGACCATTTGGAGACTGCTGCACTGACTGAGCCGCTTGATTTATTTGCTCAAATCCCAAATAAGTGCACTTTTCTGGAAATGGAGCCATCGGATCAGGCATATGCGGTGCCGGACTATCCGTATGCTCTCGCTCCAGTGAACGAGTGCGACTAGAGAGCTTGTGACCACTGCTTGAATCGGAGCCATTGCTAGCTGATATCACCGTTGTCCCTGTTGTGGCTGTTGTACTCGCACTGCTGGGATTTGTGGCGTCATATTGCAAATATAAATTCATCTCGGAACGGTAGGGCTTGGTCTGTTTGCTATTATTCATATCGTTGTTATTGATATGCCCGTTGGGGGATATAAGATTATCGCGGGATTTACTCTTCTCCAGTTGAATGGCTAGAATATCTTCCGAAATTGTCTCTATGTCGTTCAGTATTGATTCCAAATTCACCGAATCCGTCTATGAATAGTTGAGTTTTATAATTATTATCGGGAGAAAGGAATTTTTTGAATTACATTCAATCTAAGCGAGTTGGCTAGGCGTTGAAAAGCAGGAAATAATGTAAACTTAAAGACACACAAAATATATGGAATAATTCTATATTTTATAAAGGGACACGGCCAAAAAGTACGATGATAATCGGGGTCTAAGTACAAATTTCTTGGAGTGTTTTGTTTGGATACAAATTAAATAAAAAAACTAAAGCTCAAAACAGATGAAAAGTCCTTCGAATTAGAAAATAATTTATTTTAGACACTTTCACTTTTTATAATTCTGCTTAGCACTTGAGAATCATAATTTGTATTTTTTAATTAAGAATTTGTTTTTACAATAAATTAGATCGAATTAAGTGAAAGCTTGACAAAAACTTCGGGTAAAATAGTTGGAAAATGAGATAAGCTAAATAGGTTTGATCTAAACTAAATTAGAAGCAATTTTATTTTTTCTATATAAGGAAGCTTTTGACTTTAATACAAATATATATCGAATCTCTATGAATCTAGTTTATATAAATCACGAATATTTGTAGTAAATAATTTTCAGGCTCTTGCTAAACACAGAACATTGAGACACAGCGATTTTTGAGTAAATGAAAGAAAATTAAACGAGTTAAATTAAATTTGAAGACTAATTAATTGAAATTTCATCATAAAAATGTAAAGAAATAATGCAGATATGATGCAAAAGGGGAGATATGATATAGGGGTGCTTTTAAAAGCCGATGACTAGTGAAGATCCCTCATCATAAAACCTTTTACGTTAGGAATTATATTTAGGAATATCATGACCCACTAGGAAAATCGATAAACATGTAAATAAATAATTCCAGAAATGATGAACAAATGTGGGAGATATCAAGCCGTTGTGACTGGTGAAGATCTGCTGAAGATCCCTCACCTGACTGCCAATATCCACGATGTTAGTGGTGCAACTGGTTGCTGCACCACTGGTGGTTACCTTTGTTGCCAGCCGCAGCGGCGATGTGGTTGTCTTTGTGGTATTTGTGGTGACTGTCATCACGGGCTGGGTCAAGGCAGTGGCCGATATGCAAGTGCTGTGGCATTGTTTTTGTGCGGTAGCGTAGACTGGCTCTGTGGAGCGGGACAGGGGCAACGGAGACGGGGGCGCTGATGCCGACGCTGACGCGGACGCCAACGCTGATGCAGATGCTGATTTGGCAGCTGATGCAGCAGCGGCAAGCGCAGCAGTATAAATATCAACCACACTGCTAGAACGAATCTCAGCACCACCAACGCCTAAGCCAACAGCAGCGGCCACATTAACCACCGCCCGATGCAGTGAACAGTGTTGCGTTGGCAGCGATGCCGCAGCCGCGGTCGGCAGAGATTGTGGTTGTGGCTGCTGCTGGCAGAGGTGTTGGTGGTGACAAGTCTGGTGGTGCAGCTGGCAATGCGAACGCGCGCGATGACGCGGACTTACTTGAGGTGAGAGCCGCGGGGCACCTGGTCGCTGATAAGGCGACGCCAGTGCATTATTAACAAATGTATCCGGTGGCTCACGCACCGGTGCTGCTGTCTCCGGCAATAATAAATAATAATAAATAAATTTAACAACAATTTTCAAATGGTTAGTCCAGATTGCAAGTGTATAAAATCTTCGGATTGCAAAGAGTTTTTTTTTAATATTTTCCATGTGGAATTTGCTTAACAGCTGAACTAATTTGAGGAAAACCTAAACAAACTTTAAATTAATTTCCTCTTAGTTTAAAGAATATTAAAAGCAAGTACATCGCATAGAAATCACATATATAAAATGGAATATTTCAGAGCGGTTCCGCATTCCAAATGCGTATCACTCAGGCAATTATACTACATATTTTCAAGAGTATTTAAGAGTAATTTAATATATTAAATAATATATTAAATAAACTCAAACTATTAATAACAAAAAAGAAAATCCGGAAAACCGTAGAGATGACTCCAATGATTGTAAGCTGCTCCTGAATTGGGTGTGTAAAATCTCTCCAAAGTCGGACGTCTGTTCCAAATACCTCGTGAAGAAATATGCTGATTGCTATATAAACGAAGAGAATACAGGGGGCGCCATCCATTCGTCGACTCGAAAGTGGAATAATTTATTTGTTGGTGATGCCCACCAGGTGAATACTGCCCGTCCTGATTGCCTCTGCCTGGTGAACTTGGAGGAAGAATGCTTAGGCATCATTTTTATGCCGTAGTGGATTGTACATGGCTTTAATACATTATCTACGGCTTTGTTTGTGTATGCCCTGTATAGAGCATACAAGTGGTGGACATCTACCTAAACAACTACGGCGGAGATGAAGAGGCTGAAGTTTTAATCTTATTGTTTATTGCTTACCAGCTGCATAGCACCAATACAGAAAAACGGATTTTGATTTTTATATTTTTTATGAAGTTTTGAAGGGTTTAATAAATTTTAATGAGTTAAAAAATAAATATGGTATGTTATGTTATGTTATGTCACATATATATAAAATTTGACAGATTAAGCAAATATTTGAATAAACATTTCCTAAAAAGTTTCAAATCTGTCCCGAACCCATTGTGAATTTTCCATAGCAATATTCAGCATATTTTAAAGAGGGTTTAGCAACTGAAAAAAAAAAGATTCCCAGAGCTTTTAATTGGGTCGGTTTCCAATCAAGTTTTGTGGGGCATTCCAAATAATATTTGTTCTGGCAATTTGTTACTCTCCAATCTCCACTCTCGGCTCACAATGATGGATTGAACAATCTTATCAATCAGCCCATCCGATATATATATATAAAAGGATCTCCTTAATAATTTTGATAAATTTTATATTCCTATTTATTCAAATAATCCTTTTAGATTAATACCAAAGAGTTCTATACATTATTAATTTGGTACATTGAAAAACAGCTCAAACAATTTTGATATTCGACTATTATATTTATGTTTATCCAAATTGAACAACAATAATGGTTTATTTTACAATATATTCAATAGATAAATGATGTACTACATCAATTGAAATACTCAAATACTCATATGACAGAATATGTACAATTCATTATTCATTCGTATAAGTAAATTAATTGCATACAATTTCGAACGGAATCAATAAATTAGGCTACATTAAAATATTTAATCTAGAATTGAACCGCATCGAATTGAGTTTTGTTTTTTTGTACTTGACGATTTTCGAAAATGCTTACTACAAATGGGTGAACCTCCTCCGTGTTCCATTCAATTCATTCAAGACTACCTAATCCATATACACACATATTGAAGGGTCTAAAAATATGGATTTAGTTCCAGGACGGCAGCTAAGCTCCAACTCAAACTCAAACCAAATCCAATTAAGATTATTCCTAATGCTTAAACGTAGAGTCCACTCTCCTAGCACACCCTGTACACGCGCCTTAGAGGCAACCATTGCCCCAGCAACCACACCAGGGTATCTTGCCGCCAGTATGGGAACTTATCGAGATCTTGCGACGATTGGAACGCATACTGAAACTTGTCGAGGACTCGCGGGATGAGCCAAAGCTATTGGAGTTACGATCCGACAATGAGGTGACCGTTTCATGATTGCTATCCTGGTGGGAATGATGACTGTGATGCGGATTACTGCTAATTAAACTGTTGTGTTGATGGTGGTGCGTATGATGGTGATGATGACCACCAGCACCGCTTGCAACTCCACTCGAGTTGTTGCTTATCCGATGCACATTGTGAACGGTGCCCTCTGAGTGGCGTCTGGAACATTTCGTTCGGCTCACAGTGGCTGTCATTGGCGCCGGATCACTACTCTCTTTCCTATGATGATGGTGGTGCGTGGTGCTGGGTGGTGCCGAAGAAGTGGCCGTTCCTTCAGCTTGCCCCACTGTCATTGTATTGCTGTTCGTGCGTCGCCGCGCGGAATGTGGAGAACTTGGCGTACTATGACTCATCTGCTTGAAGGCCTTTATGTTGGGATGAGTTAATACACTGGCAGCTGCGCTGGTCAAGTCGCCACAACTGGCAGTAGTTGTGGGCACTGTGGATACTACAGGAACGCTTGCACCAGCTGCTCCATTTTGCTCCTCGCCACACACAATAGAGACGCGACGCGCTTTTCGCTTAGCCGCTTCTTCCTCCTGTGAAGAAAAGAAAGAAACAAGCCCTTAAAATATTTAATACGAAAAGATTGTCTGCTTGACTAGTACATAGACTATATACAGACTAGTATATACTCTATATTTTGAGCCCTCTCACTTTTTGTTTTGTATATTTGAATGAATGGGTGTCATATACGAAAAGTCCTTTATCCTACCTCATTAGTTGCCACAGGCTCGCCTGCTTCTGCAGTTGTCTCATTGGCGGGACACTCCATGTCCAGGGAGCGGGTTAGCTGAGATGGTGAGGATCGAAATATGGCTCTTTTGGCTGCGGCCGTGGCCAAAGTTTTGTACAGGTGACTTTTATTGGGCGACAGACCAACTGGCGGTGCTGGAGGCGGCTCTGTAGGCATGGTTGGACGACGAGCTGGTGGCAGCGGTGGTGGTGGTTTTGCTGGTATATTCGGCTTGGCACCCGCTGGTGGTTTCTGACCATTTGGAGACTGCTGCACTGACTGAGCCGCTTGATTTATTTGCTCAAATCCCAAATAAGTGCACTTTTCTGGAAATGGAGCCATCGGATCAGGCATATGCGGTGCCGGACTATCCGTATGCTCTCGCTCCAGTGAACGAGTGCGACTAGAGAGCTTGTGACCACTGCTTGAATCGGAGCCATTGCTAGCTGATATCACCGTTGTCCCTGTTGTGGCTGTTGTACTCGCACTGCTGGGATTTGTGGCGTCATATTGCAAATATAAATTTATCTCGGAACGGTAGGGCTTGGTCTGTTTGCTATTATTCATATCGTTGTTATTGATATGCCCGTTGGGGGATATAAGATTATCGCGGGATTTACTCTTCTCCAGTTGAATGGCTAGAATATCTTCCGAAATTGTCTCTATGTCGTTCAGTATTGATTCCAAATTCACCGAATCCGTCTATGAATAGTTGAGTTTTATAATTATTATCGGGAGAAAGGAATTTTTTGAATTACATTCAATCTAAGCGAGTTGGCTAGGCGTTGAAAAGCAGGAAATAATGTAAACTTAAAGACACACAAAATATATGGAATAATTCTATATTTTATAAAGGGACACGGCCAAAAAGTACGATGATAATCGGGGTCTAAGTACAAATTTCTTGGAGTGTTTTGTTTGGATACAAATTAAATAAAAAAACTAAAGCTCAAAACAGATGAAAAGTCCTTCGAATTAGAAAATAATTTATTTTAGACACTTTCACTTTTTATAATTCTGCTTAGCACTTGAGAATCATAATTTGTATTTTTTAATTAAGAATTTGTTTTTACAATAAATTAGATCGAATTAAGTGAAAGCTTGACAAAAACTTCGGGTAAAATAGTTGGAAAATGAGATAAGCTAAATAGGTTTGATCTAAACTAAATTAGAAGCAATTTTATTTTTTCTATATAAGGAAGCTTTTGACTTTAATACAAATATATATCGAATCTCTATGAATCTAGTTTATATAAATCACGAATATTTGTAGTAAATAATTTTCAGGCTCTTGCTAAACACAGAACATTGAGACACAGCGATTTTTGAGTAAATGAAAGAAAATTAAACGAGTTAAATTAAATTTGAAGACTAATTAATTGAAATTTCATCATAAAAATGTAAAGAAATAATGCAGATATGATGCAAAAGGGGAGATATGATATAGGGGTGCTTTTAAAAGCCGATGACTAGTGAAGATCCCTCATCATAAAACCTTTTACGTTAGGAATTATATTTAGGAATATCATGACCCACTAGGAAAATCGATAAACATGTAAATAAATAATTCCAGAAATGATGAACAAATGTGGGAGATATCAAGCCGTTGTGACTGGTGAAGATCTGCTGAAGATCCCTCACCTGACTGCCAATATCCACGATGTTAGTGGTGCAACTGGTTGCTGCACCACTGGTGGTTACCTTTGTTGCCAGCCGCAGCGGCGATGTGGTTGTCTTTGTGGTATTTGTGGTGACTGTCATCACGGGCTGGGTCACGGCAGTGGCCGATATGCAAGTGCTGTGGCATTGTTTTTGTGCGGTAGCGTAGACTGGCTCTGTGGAGCGGGACAGGGGCAACGGAGACGGGGGCGCTGATGCCGACGCTGACGCGGACGCGGACGCCAACGCTGATGCAGATGCTGATTTGGCAGCTGATGCAGCAGCGGCAAGCGCAGCAGTATAAATATCAACCACACTGCTAGAACGAATCTCAGCACCACCAACGCCTAAGCCAACAGCAGCGGCCACATTAACCACCGCCCGATGCAGTGAACAGTGTTGCGTTGGCAGCGATGCCGCAGCCGCGGTCGGCAGAGATTGTGGTTGTGGCTGCTGCTGGCAGAGGTGTTGGTGGTGACAAGTCTGGTGGTGCAGCTGGCAATGCGAACGCGCGCGATGACGCGGACTTACTTGAGGTGAGAGCCGCGGGGCACCTGGTCGCTGATAAGGCGACGCCAGTGCATTATTAACAAATATATCCGGTGGCTCACGCAGCGGTGCTGCCGTCTCCAGTGGCGGCGGTGAATCCGGACCCGAACCCTGGTTGGCCAGCTTCGTGTTGAGCTTAAGGCGCGGCTTAATGGGAGCAAAAAAGTGCTTGGGGCTGTTGAGCGCTTGTTGCGTTGCGTTTGTGGTTATTGCCACAGTTTCAATTGCGCCACCCACACCACCACCAACTGCTGGCGTGGTTGGCAAATTTAGCGCCACTTTGGGCAATGCCTGCAGCGTCGCTGTGGGCACAAAGGTCGTCAGTGTGGCTGCCCCTGTTCCTGTTTGGTAGGGCGGTGGCGGTGGCGGAGAGCGGGACGGCGAGGATGTATTCGAATATTTGCGCTGAGAGAAGGGCGATTGCAGATTATAGTCCCAGCCGTTGGTATGTTTCATCGTTTTGCCCGTGGTGGTGCTGGAGCTGGTGCCCAGCTCGGGCGTCGGTGTTAAAACTGCAATTTACAAAGTGTCAGTCAGAATTACACGGCAAAGAAATTATTAAATTTATAGTTCTCGATGCGTGAAACGATTCTAAAATCAATATAAATAATTGACTATACTTAAACGATGGTAGGAAAAATATTAAACTTCGACGGAACTGGGAATGCTGAGAAAGAAAGGCCAAAAAGTCTGTTCTCTTAAGTAATTTTTAATTGCTTAATCTGATTCCTCAGTAGTTCCACTTATCAGAATTAAAATAATAAATTATAGGCCTTAAAAAGTTTTTAAAGCACATTAAGAAAGAGGGTGATGAAATAACTGAATAATATATAATCAGAAAGCTGTTAGCCAGCGTTGCCAAATGCTGTTAACTTTAAAGAGCATATTGGCAGCGCCGTTGCATAATTTGTTTTGGCCACACTCTGACTACATCAATTTAATTATTTTAAATTCCAGAAAACTGAATACTATTCATACAGTGATAAGAATTTGGGAATTGTGCATCATGTGACTATAGTTTTTTTTTTCTGTGTGCATGCGACTGCTGTACTCACCCGTATTGTGGCCCATGTGCTGCTGCAGGATGTTCTCAAAATAGGATAGTGGTGGGACCATGGCCTGCAAATCATTCAATTGATTGGCTACCAGTTCAATGGGCGTTAGGGGCGTTAAGGGACCCACCAGGCTGGGTAGAGTGCTTTGAGAACCATTCAAATCGGGCGTACAGATCCTTAGATGTTCCGGGTGTTGCGCCAGCAGCATCTCCGGATTGCTGAGGGTCTCCTCTGACACCACGGACAGATGGTCAAAGTGCATGGGCTGATTATCCGGCTTGGGTGGGGCATTACATTCATCAGCATTGCCACTACTGGGCTCTTCTACTGGCAGCGGTGGCTTGATGGACACACAGGAGCCACCCTCCTGGCAGCATTCGTCGCTGCAATGTCCATCGTCATCGCAGCGACACGTATCACATGAGTCCGAGTCCTATAGAAGAAGGCGGCATGGAATGCAGTTAATAGTGCTGCGTAACTATTTGTGGCATTTTTCTTCTTTTCCTTTTGGAATACTCACATCACTGTTTCCATCACAACCTGCGCTACCTCTCCCGCCGCTGCAGCGACGTCCACTGACTCCGCTCCCCCGGCATCCACCAAACTCGTGCTCATTTAGCTTGGCTTTAAAGCGTTTGTTGAGACGGTCGCATTCGTCTCGTAGTGTCCAAATTTCCCGACGCAGCTGCTCATTTTCTCGTCGTAAACGTTTGATATCCGATTGACCTACAAGGAAATTAAATCGATTATTTTTAATGAGTAGATATTTCATCCAAAAGAACTGAGAAAACACATAGTTTAATGAGAAAATGAATCCGATTAAAGAAATACCAATCTTTCTGATACCGATAAAAATGGGAAGCTTACTTTTAATTTTAAATCGATGAATATTAGAAACGAAATGCTTATCGATATGAACATATCGTATAGTTTAACAGGGTTTTCTCATATAATTTTCTAATCGAATATTTAGAATTGAAATTTTGTAAATTAAAATTCAAAAAATTCAAAGAAGTTTTTAAGGAATGCGGATTTTAGGGATGTAACACAATGAAGAATTAAAAAAGGCTGTTTTTCAAAGAAAGTGGATACAGAAATACGAACTATTTCATGGAATCCAGTTAAATAATCATTCATTTAAAGTCGATCAAATTCTTTTATACTATTATTATTATCAATAAAAGGGAGATTTTAGCCATTAAACGCTCACGGATGCAACCCAAAGAGGAATGGCAAAAGTCGTGGTCTCTTGCGAGAAACGAAAAGCGAAGCCATATATATAGTATTTAAATGATCATTATTTTTTCTTTATTTATTTATGCAAGCAAATCTTAATTGTGGAGCATTATATTGAGATTATCTCTACACGATTATTCTGGTTTTTTGTTTACAAATTGGCAAGCACATGGGCACCATGCCCCCACTCAATGGTTGTCAGAGCAGTTGGTCACCTTTAATCTTATTGTTTATGTTTGCTTATCCTCTGTTTTGGCAATGAAAACAGTCTGCATATATAAACATAGATACTCTTATATATATATGCAGAATTTCTTTGTATATCTGTCTTTATTTTATTTTATATTTTTTTCAGATTTGCGTTTTACGAATCTTTTTCACATTCTAATGACTTTTTAATTGGATTCTTGATGTTTTTGTGGGTTTCGCTTTACTTTATGATTATTTCGTTTCCTGTATAAATATAAATGTTTATATGACCGATATAAAAGAAGAAATGATTTTTTGGAGAATTCAAATATTCTTGGGAAGGGTTTTTTAAGTGTTTGGTATTATTATTTGATATTTACCCCGCTCTACTTCCGCATTTATGTTGATTGTGCGCAACCTGAGTTCTTCATTTTCGTATATCATGCCACGTGACGACTTTCTATCCAATCTGTAAACAGAAAAAGGATTAGTAATCTTTTTTTCTGGTTAGTTGCATGCAATTAAAAAATATATCTCCGATTCTTATTGCCTGCGATATGTTAGGGGTTGCCATAGTGAACGGCTGCCGATCAGCATTCCGTATCTATATTATTTCGTAATATCTTTCAAAATATCAAATATATATATATATATATATATATAGTGTCTATCTTATCACTATCTGAATATCTGGTCAATGAAGGGAAAGTTAGGTGATGCCTGAGCGAATGCTGTAAGTCAACTGAATGGGTTAGTTCCAGATTTGTTATGTTCTTTGCCCAATTATTAGGCATTCTGCTTGGTCCGTTTTTTCGGCCTTTCAACACTCGCTAAACATAAATAAATAATATAAAAGCGACGTAGACAAATAAATATATATCACTGATTTTTAGCTTGGAACGCGCCAGATACTCGATAGAATTTACCAAAAAACAAAAAATTTTTAGAACCATGGGCGGAACCTATAGCAATAAACTGTAGGTGATATGGCTCAGCCTGCTAGGGAAAGAAAAACAAAATAAACCATAAATTACAAAGATTTCAGAAGCATAAATAAAATCTGCATATATAACTGAACAGCCTTAGAAAAAAAAGCGAGTTGGAAGAGTATTAAACAATTCGGTCTACTACTGATAATAATCATTATCTGCGTTAGTCAAATTAAATCAATTAAAAGATATGCACAAATCCCAAATGATCCATAAAAAGCCTCTGCAAATTTTCCATAACTTACGTTTTTTATTCAACAAAAAATGCGCGTGAATTTATTTTTGACACTGCTGTCTGAATATTTTTGAAAAACTGCCGACCTGTTGGACCAACTGCCACCGAGTTAAGCATGCCGATACCCTGTACGCTCATAATTTAAGGGGTATATTGTACTGCTAAAAGCTGTATAGATTAATCGCTTGAATCGTTAGCGCTTGCCCTGCCTTTTCTTCATCAGACTCAAAAGTGGGGAACTACCCAATAATTTATTATTCATATTTATTACTATTAAAATATGAGCTAGTTTTATTTACGGAATTTATTAAGAATTTGCAGGGTATTTTAAAGTCTTTTATTGAAGCTTTCGTTCTTTTTTTATGATCCTAAAACTAGCCGCTTTTTGGCAGATTTATCTAAACAAATATATTTGACACAACACTTTCAATATATATAAGCCAAACTAGTAAGGAAATTTTATTTTTTGACTGAAACGAAGAATGAATATCCTTACTTTAAGTTTATAGAATATTAAATACCCAAGCTGTATTATGATATCAGCCTAACATATATATAAAATACCCAACTCTCTATTATTTTCTTACAAACTCAATTGTTATAAAGTCAAAGTTTCAGATTATATTTTTCTATAAATAAAATGATCGTTCGAAGACTCCTCAATCGATCTCAATTCAATAAAGTCCAATAGTCCTTCTATATATAAATAAAATCGAAAATGATGCCGAGAACTGCTGCGAAACGGTTCCGTTCCGGAACCACTATTCTGCAGCCCTGTAGTCGATATTCTATTTATAACGACCGCGAAACTGAGAGCAGAATGCGTGAGCGATTCATGTGAATATCTGAGGAGGAGTGCGAAATACACAAAATGAGCCGAACCGAGCAGAGCAGAGCCGAACCGATAAGCATGTATGATCGATAGACAGAGAAAAGTTTGTCAGTTTTATTCATAAAATGCGATGTTGATATGTGGAACGAAAGCGAAAACCGTATAAAAACAAACGTTTGCAGTGATATGTCTGTGAAATGGCGAGAGTAAACATTGTAGGAACGTGTAAAATCAACTACATGACTCGATAATAAACAATAAACTTTATTTTTAGGTTCCTTTTTCTGGTTGAGGCGAAAAATGTTTATTTTACGATCGCTAAAGTGTATGAATAATAGAAAATTTTAATGACTTTTAATATTAATCGATACTAGGGCAGAAGGGCAGATGCTCGTGCCTAGAAAGGGGATAAACTTCGGGTATATCAACTGCTTACTTTGCGGACTTCTCCGAGCGTTTATTGCTCTTGCTTCGATTGCCTCGATCATATTGAGTTCGTGTGCTACTTTTCGAGCTTTTCATTGAAATAATACAAAAAATTAATCAACTGAAAATATTTAAATTTTGACACAATACTGGGCCCTTTTTTTAGCCGCAAATTAATTATTTTGTATTATAACAATTAGCTTCTTTGGTTTGTTAAACATTGTACATCATTTTTCTTTAATTTTTTTTCTTTTTTAAACACAATATGAAAAATTAGATAACAAAAGAAAGAAATTTCACGCTGTTTGGAATTTTCGCGTTCGTATTGCAATACCGCACGAGTCGGCTATGAACTGAAAACTGACAGTTGGGCGAGATCAGTGTTTTTGGCCAAAAACAAGCGACTACAACAACAGAACAGAGCAGAACTGAGCAGAACAAAAGCAACAAACGAACGCCAACGACTGGCATTGAATGCCGCCAAGAGCAACAAGCTCTGTCTATGACGGCCACTGGTTCAATTTTTAATAAAACTAAAAGAAAAGAGAGGGGGGCGGGAACCAAATAAAAAAAAAATTGAAGAAGAAAAACTGTGAAAAGTTTCATAAAGCAAATGCGGTGGCTAAATCTTAGGGGCATACTACCAATATCAACAAATCATCGTTCTCAATGAAATGTGCGCATGCTTCTCCGAGAGATTAAATATAAAAATTAAAAGGAAAAACCCAAATCTCAGTCAAAGACCGACGCAATAATGTCCTTTATTTCAACTTAATATAACAAATGGAAAGTTTGACAAAGTTTATTTATTAAAATTAATTCAGATATAACTGCTATAATATAAATGAAACACCATTTTTCCAAGTTTATTTAAAGAAAAACCGAAACATTTTCTTTATCTTTTTCCTAGCACTGAAAGGTTTTTATCTTGTTAAAATGTGGATTCAAATAATATCAGCTGAATCCATCGAATTCTTATAAACGCGTTTTATAATATTCACTAAGTAATAATTAAAATATATAGTAAATTATTGCCTTGGAAAAAAGGGATAAAATTAAAAATTACTTGCCAGAATCCCTAAAACTAAATTCGATTCTTCTCTCATTCTCAAAAATGTATCTTTTTTAGAAGTTTATGTAAAAAAATTATTAATATCCTTTTAAATTGCGATTTAAATGTATTAGTTTTCATTTGAAAGCTCAAATCCTTAAAAACCAATCCAAAAGATATATATTTATAGGATGATAAGATGGATAACTTATTTCTGTAATAATTTTTATTTGCAGCTATATATCTATTCAACCAGGTATCTATCTGTATATCTATCTGTATGTCTATCCATCTACCTATTTATTCATTTATCTATCCATGCATTCATCGACCTATTTATTTATTTATCTGTCCATCATTAATCTATTATCATCTATTAAAAAATGTTGAATTTATTAAGATATAAAAGTGCTTTTATTGGTAATATATCAAATAGATGCAATAGTGTTTATGGATACACACTGCAGGGTATACAAAAGAGATTAAACGTCAGAATTTGAACTTTTGACGTGGTCGTGCACAGAGTCTTAAACTGAAAAAAAAAAGCTTTTACGATTAAGCTATATACACAAACATATGTATATAATATAAAGAATTTATAAATGTAAAAGTTTGTATAGAAATTATTAAAGATTTATGTGTTTCGACCCCGTTAAACAGTAAAGCAGAAATATATTTGTGTTCTTAATGGAACAGATAATGATCCTTTAATTATAAATGAATTAAAATATTTATTATAATTGAATATTTTTATAGACAAAAGTGAAAAAGAATACTCACAAATTCATTCAAATCTGCCACAGCAGACGCGAATTTATTTATGAATATTGTTTTTGTTAATTGTTATTTACGATTTTTCCCCTTTTTTTTTTTCTTTCTTATTTCTTGCCTGCTTTGATTACATAGAAAATAAATTGAATTTAATCAAGCCATTAATCGGATTGGACATACAATTTACTTTTTATGACTAAAAGTGTTTTATTTTTTTTTCATTTTAGCCATTTTTTACAATTCGCATTTCGATTACAACGACAGCAGAAATTAATTTATTTTAACAATAAGCAGCAGAACCGCATTTTCAATTAATATTACAGCTCTCAGGTCAGCTCAGCTATTGAGATCAAATTAAATAACTTTGTAAATTATTTCACTATATTTTCTTTTTATTGCCTGAAAAATTGGCTAATGATTGGCTGGCTCCCATTTGCTGAAAACCGCGCCAAAAAAACAATTCACAAAATAAAAATAAATATTTGAAATGTGTCGTGGCATTGGCTATTGGCTGTGTCTCTCTATAAGTGGTGAAAAATAAAAGTATCTCGGACGCCCATGCATTCGCACTAATAAATAAATTTCAGAATTATGCGAGCATTTAAACTGAAAAGTCTGTCAGCAAGGATCAAAGGTATCATATATAGGAGCTTTATTGTCGCCTATGAGATGCTATAAGTACCCATTTCCCATTAAAAATTAAAAATTTATAAAAGCATTTGTATGCCCTTTCAGAGGGTATAACAAAATTGTCACGAGGTGTGTGCAATTCGCTGAGCGAGCCAACTCCGACCCCATCAGGTCAATAAGTCGAGGCGACATAACGAAGTCCGTCTGTCTGTCTGCCTATCGGCCGGTATTTAAGCCAAGAAGTTTCTCAATTTTGAAAGCGGAATAAAATTTGGTGTGTTGCCTTCTTTTTGCTGCTTCTTTTGGCTGCTATAAAACGACTTCTCAGTTCGAAACTTGTTCTATGGAAATATATTTTAATTCTTAAGATATTTAATGAAACTTACAATTTGGATATTGAATACATATAGAATATATATAGAATATACATAAAATGTGTGTTTTTTAAATACATTTATTTAAATTTTCATACGCATATTCCAATCTACAAGGGTGTGTAATATTCGGTGTGCCGAAGAAAGGTTTTTCTTTCTATTATTATAAGTAGTGCACGAGGGTTGGGCAATACGTTAAATATCGCTTGGAAGGCTTAATCAATCCGAAATAGTCAGTTTTCCCTATAAAACTCATTTCTCCATATGTGCTTTAAACTTTGAATAAATTGTAGGTCGTTCGAAAAGGTAAAACCTTTAAGAAAATAATTTATTTTTAAAAGAAATCATAAATATTTCATGAGGCGACCCTCGCATTATAATTATCTGGCTATTATTTATTTTATTGTTAAGTTTATTTCAAAAATGTAAAGTTCAGAGGGCCACAAGCTGAGAGCAGTAATAAATAATATTTTCCACATATATTTGTTTATGCTAATGGGAGAATTTAAATTATTTATCAGCCATTAAAAAATTAGCAGTCTTTATGTTAGCCAATTAATATTTCAAAAAAAAAAAATCATATAGTATTGTTTGCATTTGAAATATTTTCCTTTTCTCTTTTTTTTCCTTGTGCAAAACTCGTGCCAATTTGTATTTAAACTAATCGCATCTGCCATTCATTTTGGCCGTTTCTATTGTTTACTTTGACATAAATTGGAACCAGACAGTTTAATCTCGCCTGATAATATTTTAATATTGTTTTTTAAGCAGGATGCCATTGAAATATTTATTCTATAAATGACAATTACTTTTTTAAATAAATGTCAGCATTGTACTTGTTTGTGGAATGGATAGTTAAATATATATTTATTGATTTGATTTTATAGATTGAAAACCTATACACCTTTAGATAGTGGAAAACAAACGAAAAAAACCTATTAAAACCTATCCTTCCCGATCGTTTGGAGATTCCTCCTTGAACGTGTTACATATTTCAAGTTATACTCTCAATATCCTCTGAAAGTATATAATACTCTCCAAGTCTATGATAATTTCTTGTTGCCGTTTATAAGCAGTTGTAACAAATGAAAACCTGTATTTCAAAATTCGATTTTTCTTATTTTTAATTCTAATAAATATTTTTTCTAAAAAGATTTGTGCAGTTAAAACTTTCAAGAACAATATGAATATATTTTTTTATTATTACTTACGAAACTTTTTCAAATATTTTTGGCTGTTTTTCTTCTAAGTGCACAATGAAAGCCCAAAATTCGAGTCTTATAAAAAGCTCTTTCAAAAACTAAAATATAAGAGAAGTGCTTTTGAAATGAACTGAACGAAACTTTCATGCAGATTCTTTGAATATATTGAAAGAGCTTTGCACTGCTTGAAAGCTTTAACTAAAGCTGATCGCGCAACCGTTGGCAATTCAAAATTCCAATTTTATCAAATTGAAATAATTATTTTTAGTTTATATATTTACTTTGTTTTTTTTTTTTTTTTTTTTTGGTATGAAAATGAGCTTAGTGATCTGTGGAGAGTTACCTGCTATTTAGCTTATAGTGCGCATGACGTCTTCGTTCTCGGAGCATAGTCGTGCATTAGTTTTCCGCATATGAAAGAAAAACCAGCAAACAAAAACAAAAAAAAATAAAGAAAAGTAAAAACAAAACGGAAAAACAAAAGAAAATCGTACACAGAAAAAATACACAAAGAAACAAAGAAAAAAAGACAACAAGAAAATAACAACAAAAATACAAAAATTATTTTCGTTGTTGCAAACGTGTAAAATGTAGACATGTGATTTGAAGTTTTCTTTTATTTTCTTTTATTTTCATTTTCTTTTTTGTTTTCCCTTCAATAGGATTTTGTAGACTTTAGTTCTCTTTTGTTTATAAATACTCGGGAGCGTGTTTATTTAGATTAAAACCAAGTATGTAAGCGCATGTTCTGTAATTTCTGTAATTTGTTGCCATTTGATTATACCAAATAAATACAAGTAGATCCCAGATGAAGGCCTATAAAAGTTAAAGCTATGTGCATGATATATCACATTAAAAGTATTTAAAACTTATCATTTATTTGTGGTAGCTGCTCAACTTTCCAGACATGCAAAATTGACGTGTAGAATATTAATGACTACTTTAATATCTTGATGTTCAATGACATTCCGCATATTCTTTATGGCCTGTCTGCCTGATACACAATGGAAGCATACAAAATATATGCTATAGTATTAAGTATATATATTCATATACATATATACATATCCATACATATATATTAATATGTTTTCATGTTAACTGCACGGCTTCAACAGACACCACACAAAGAAAGACATTTTTCACCCCGCTACACAAACAATGGGAAAGGCAACAGCAGGCGAAAGGGTAGGATGTGGGGGGGGGGGAGTATATTCAAAGGGTCGAAGGCAGCATTATTATTATTATCTGGCGAAAAGCAATTGATTTATCGATTAAATTGTCAAGTGCTCATTGTCATCGTGAATCGCTCTTCCACAAGAAAGAAGAAATCATGTGAACCTTTTTTTAAATTAATTTTTAATATATTATAAAGTATATAAATGTTTTAATACCAATTAGCCCAGCAGCTCCTCAAAAAAGATAATCTTTTTATACAATATATTTATTGGAACAAGCAATATAAATCGTCAAAGAAAATTTAAACTAGATAGGAGAGGCTGTCTTTGGCATGGCGAGGATTAAATACCCTTGCAAAAAGGAGCTTAGAGTTCGATTGTTCTTATAGCAGTTTTACGATATAGTCGTATGATCTTACTTGCTTACACTTAGAAAACATACTCCTGTCTCTAACTTATAAGTTTTCACTGGATTTTATTAAGAAATTCAATAATATCTCAATGATCTGACGGACAGACAGACTAGGCTAGTCCAGACCAATCATATACATTCTTTATGGAGTAGAAGATGTCTTTTTCAATGCATTTCCCCCGTTTGTGACAAAGGACCTCCCCTAAGGGTATAAAAACCTTAATTAAAAATCTGTGAATAATCCAAATTTTAGTCATTTATCTATTAAAAAATATCTTATTACCCAGCAATCAAACAAAATGCATTAATCCAAACAAAAAACTGAGAAAATTCG
The DNA here is from genome assembly GCA_018150835.1 of Drosophila repletoides. Taxonomy (NCBI): domain Eukaryota; kingdom Metazoa; phylum Arthropoda; class Insecta; order Diptera; family Drosophilidae; genus Drosophila; species Drosophila repletoides. The sequence continues at coordinate 5,307,241 of JAECWQ010000202.1, forward strand.
AATAGTATCTCTAAACGCACACGTTCCATAAATAAACTCAATAAGTATAAGTTATATTTGGGTAAATAAACCCAATTAAAATATTCCCACACAATTTTTAAGTTGTATCTTATAGTCGAGCAGAGTCAAAATATTTATGTTTATTTATAAACTTACTCAGTATCGTAGTAAGAACTCATAAATAAAGGCGCGCGAATTTTATTAATTTATATTTTTTGGTGGATTTTAATGAAAACAACAATTAGCAGACCGTAAACGAAAATACTTAATACGATTTACGAAGAATTCGGTTTATTATTTGGGCACTTGCGCATGCTCCGAATATTTCGAATAAGTGGAATTATTTAAAAATAAATATGTAAACGGTTAAAAATAGGTCTGGAATACGTCGACCGGTCGTTTCACCTACACCTTTGGTGACGTGTCAAAGCAAAGATACAGATGAAAATGCAGCTAAAGCTACAGATACAGATATGAAATGGTATCTATAAGTATATATAAGTATATCTTTATATAGACAGAGAGAGAGAGAGGGGCAGCGGGATTGGAAACAGTTCGAAACACGCATGGGAACGGATACGTTGTGGCCTGAGAGGCACGCGACTGCTAACTGCAACACTGCGTCCGGGGCAACCACTTCGCGACGACGCATGCCACGCCGCCTCAGCGTTTTGCTTTTTTTTTGTTTTTTTTTTTGTTTGTGCTTTCTTGTTAAATAAATTGCGTACAAATTTTATTTGTTGCTTTTTTGTAGCTTTCTGTTGTTGTTTTTTGGTTGCTTTTTTGTTGTTGTTGCTAGGCCGAACACAGACGAGCGGTAGGGGAAGCCGCTGCATACGGCATGCCAATTCAGTGACGGAATATGCGTGCGCTTCCAACTCAAATTTACATCCATCCGTTAGCCAAGCTACAACAAATATAGAGCAAGAACAAAAGCACAAAAAAATAAGGAAAGTAGTAGAATGATGGACTAGAAGATACTCAGTAGTCAGGCCGATAGAGCAGTCTATAAGGGTTCAAAATATATAATATTCAAAATCAATTGATTGAATTGTTACGCCTTTTCTTCGATTTGGTTTGAAAAAAATATAAAAGCATTTTAAAAATATGAGTAGCTTGCGCTACAAACTAAATTCATTGGAGAGTTGAATATACCTCGCCAAGCCTATTTTTAATGGGTATAAAGTCTAAAAACAACCAGTCAAATGTACAGCCGAAATCCAAGCAAATAAACCAAAAAAAAAAAAAGATTCCCCTTCTTTTTTTCATATTTTCCATTGGCCTATTGGCCTGTTGCAGTTGGCAGTCGACTTGGCTATGCTCGTCTGGCACATCATTTTTTGTTGTTGTTGTTTTGCTTCTACTTTTTATGCTAAAATTGATGCGTTTTTGGTGATGAAAAATCTTGAGTTTTTTCTGCTGAAAACGAAACGATTTCATAAATACTCATCATGATCACTCAAAGGGGAGCCTCGTATGGACTTTGATGTATCTGCAGTGGCTGCAGTTAAAGTTTTTTTATAGGCAACATATGACTTTTATAATTCAGCGACTTAAAGAGGTGCGAACGGAGAAGGGGAGTGACATTGTCCCCAGAATTGGGATATTTTATTCGACATTATCATTAATTTAATGGCTTTTCTACGATTTCTGTCAGCATCCAGCGACTAATTACGGATACACATAAATAAATATTTTTATGTTCAATGTTTTCGGAATGGATTTTACTTCCTCCATGTCATAATTTTTATATGCTCACTTTGACATTTCCAACTAAAAATTAGAGCGATTTTTAAATGAGGAAATAGTCTTATTATATTATCTCTAAAAACTGATGAGATTTTTCCATACTTTTCATTTTTTATACCCTTGCACAGAGTATTATAGTTTTGTAACGAATTTTACAGACAAAAAATCCTTCAACGTAAATTTAAACAAATAAATTTTCAAATTGCTTCTGAAAGAGTATATAATCTTCGGCATGCATTTGTGTGAAGTTTAATTCTAAAATTATTATTAAAAAAAGGGATTTTTTGAAAACTTTCTTTCAAGACGTTTAATCTTAAGATCAAAGTTCACTCCAAAAAAACAGAACTACTCTAAAACTGTTACTAAAATTCTCTTTTTTTCTAAAATTATTCTTTAATTGTTTTCGAATTAAAATGGATATCAACTGAGAAATACTTCGTTAATATTGTCACATATCACTTAAAAAATATTTATGGCTCTTTGCTCATTTTGATTGAAGAATTTTAATTCTTGACATAAATTCTTGAGGTATATATTCGAAATACTCACTCGCTCATTGGGGCAACATTAGATACATTTATTTATTTTAAATGTGTCAGAATTTCAACTAAATTAGATTCTTGCCAAACAAATGGTCTGTTTATATTCCAAACGCTTTGAAAGCTGTGGACACATGTCTATCCAAAGGTGAGTGCTAAGATCAACTAGAATCTATTTTAATAATGCACTCAAAAAAACAAAAAAACAAAAAAACAAAAAGAAAGAGAGAAAGAAAAATTCTTCGATTCAGCTTCGAGTCAGCTGTAATGTTGGCCAACATTCATTCATCCAGTGTGCATCAAAAGTATTGTAAACAAATAGGTTTTGACCATATGCCGACAATTTGGCCAAATGATATTTACAAGTGCAAATAACACTTGCCTGGCCTTTGCCTTTGCCTTTGCCTTTGGCTTTGGCTTTAGCCATTCCTTGAGCTGTTTTGTAAATAATTTCCAAAATAAAAACAATGCGTCACACAGTGTGCCAGTGCTAATTGAAGCGATCCAACCGAAAGACATAAAAATTGGGTGAAAATAAATGTTTCTTTTTCAACGTGGTCGACATTAAATACTCTTCCGGAAAAGTATTTTTTAATTCCGAAGAACGGAGCGATCTTTGAGTAAAAAGGATTTCAGAAAGTTTAATAAGATTCACATTTAAAATATAATAATAAAAATAAAATAATTTCTGACCTAAGTTTCCCTTTTAAAATCATTTAATTCATTGCATTTTAGTAAATAACAAAATTATGTTAGTTTTTCAGAGTCTTAAACTCTATTTCAAAATAATTCCCGCAGTATTGAAGACCCGGGCAAGACCGCGTAAATAGTTTGGATAGTTTGAAGCAAAAGTAAACGGACCGATCGAAATCGGTGTACTCTTTACATCGCTCAACCGCGGATAATTAATCCATTAAATATAAATATATTTTAACGATATTTACTCTTTCAGTAGGTTACCCCTTGAATCACAATATTATTATACCCTTGAAAAGTACATAAAGACGCAGCGGGAATTTGCGTTTCTGGCCCAATCGATGCGTTTTTGGCTTCGATTTCCTTTGGGGCTGCGATCAAGGTAGCGGAAGCAAAATCAATTTAATTATCCAAAAATTAACGCAGCACAGTTTGGCAGTCATAAAATAAAATACGAAACTGTTGTTTTTGTTGAAAATCAACAGGAAAATATGCCCGACCCACCAATTGGGGTTCAATGTTCCGATGACGCTTTTTATGAGCGCAAATGAAATTCAAATAATGTTTTCAAGCATTTTCAATTTTAATTTTAATTTCATTCGCTTGCTAATTGTATGAACTAAATTGAAATACGGACTGGAACACAGAGGAAAAAAAATCATTGGCTTGCTAAATTTAAGCTTAATAATTCCTCATTTTAGTTAGAGTTGTTTTGATAGAGTATTAATTTAGCGAATCAATTATTATTCACATATCAGATTCAAATACGAACTATGAGAATTCCTATTAGGATTTAGAGCAAAGATAAACCAGGGTTAAGGATAGATTGAAAAGAGGCGGACTAGAATCAAGAATTTAGCAGTTTTCGTTTTTAAAAATCCAGGAAAAAATAGAGAAAATTAAAATAGAGAATTCTTGATTTTATATCGTTTATTTTTCTCTGTGTACTCGGCACTTGTTTCAGTTTTCGTATACGAATGATGAGCATGAATATGTTTCCATTTAATTGGATATACAGAAAAATTTGCATAAACAAAATGGTTAAACATTAATTTCTGGTCGCCCATTGACAATTTGGAAAGCCGAAAGCTAGAATAATGTGTTGCCCAATTAAAATGAAATTCAATAAATTTTCTTTGATGCAAAAGGAAAATTGGTTTCGACCACCAGACAATTCGAGAACTGGAAAACCGACCAACGGCTATCGGCTATCGGCCAACGGGCAACGGGCAACTGCCAACGGGCAACGGGCAACTGCCAACGACGAGCGACCAATGAACGAGGCCGCCGTTTAATTAGCCGCATAATAAATTCATTTTGAAAACTGTGTGGCTGAATAAAAAAAATAATTCTTAAATGTTTTCAAGTATATTTTACGGCGTAATTGAAATAAATCTCATAATGCTTTTAAACATTATTTCGGGCTGCCAACAATTGAAGCCATCGGCATGAAAACGCAGCCAACTCAATCACAGGTGAACGAATTAAAGGCCAACTGGAATACCCATAATTATTTACTTGCAAATGGCCACAACCAAGGCCAAGGCTTGATCCACTGAACTCGTGACGGTTCATATTCAAAATAATTTATTTTTTAAGAAATGCTTTAAGATAATTAGCAAGTTGGTTGGTTAAAATCTGCGATTTCTGATGCATCCAATAAAATCATTAGAAATCTTTTCAAGGTCTACAGATATCTCCAGATATCTGTGAGGATGTTTATATTAAATATTCTGAAGGACAACTGGGATCTATTCTGTTATTTAAAAAAATATTTAGTCAAATAACGAAAACAAATATTTACGCAGCTCCCACGCAAATTATTTGACAACCAATTTGCTGCGTTTTTCGCCAATCTTAAAGGTAATGAAATTGATTTTTCTTTGAATATTCTAATTTAAAGCTAAATAAAAAAGTCAAAGTTTAACGTTAAAAATATAACAAAAAAAATAATAATTTATTAACAGCTGTTTAGAACGTTAATTTTAAATTTTTCCAAAATAAAAGAAGCAAGAAAAACGCATACAAATGTACCCTTAAGCTGCCTATAAATAAAAAAAGTACTTTGAATACTTTGGCTTTTCTAAGCCTTAAATTTTATTCATAACAAAAAAACTTTGAAATTTTAATTGCGGTTTTAATTAATTTATTTTATTTTAAAACTATTTTATTTTTTTAATTTTAATATTTATTATTCAATTATAAATTCCAATGATGATAAACATTTGTTTTTGAGAAGACAGAATGAAGTTTGGTTTCCCTTTAGCTTCTTAAATTAAAAAAAAAATAATTAAGTTAGTTGTCTTAATTAAATAGTGTTTCTCTCCTTAAATGATTGAAATTCTGATGACCTTACTGAATTTGCGCTTACAGACTTGGAATGGAATGTCATTTATTTAAGCTAAATAAAGACGCTCGAGTAATTCACGTTTAAAACACAACACAGTTGAAAGTCTTACTGTGTGTGTGGTGTGGTGTGTTTGTGTTTGTTGTCTCTGTGTGTGTGTGTGTGTGCGTGGTGTGTTTTACTATGGTGCAACCTACTTGCTTTTGTGGGCGATGAGCTTTGCGTTGATTTCCGCTGATTGTTGTCACTGTGCTCGCCGTTGCTGCCACTGGCGCGTCCGCTAATTAAATTGTCATCCAAAGAAATGCCGTCGAGCCAATGCATGACAGTTATATTACTAGTTATATACTAGAGACAGATAGATAGATGGATAGATAGATGGAAAGATGGAAACACAGGTAAATCACATGGAAACATTTTGTTCAGTTTCACAGTTTTATATGACACGCACAATTGATAATACAATTCCGTTGACACATTCACATTTTCACATTCTCACAGATATTTCATAGCATTTCTTGAAGCATTCTGTTGGCTTTTCTTCCATTTTCTTACACTTGGTTGACACTTTGACAATAATAACTCAATTTCCCAGCAACAAGTCGGCGGGGGTTGGCGGGTTTGGCAGCGGGTTCGCCTGGCTTGCTGGCTGGCTGGCTGGCTGGCTGGCTAGCTTTTCTAGCTGCCTTTTTCTTTTGGTGCGCTTTCAACACGCATACGACCTGTGCGCCCACATAATTAGCACATTGCACTTTTAGCTTGTTTTTTTTCTCGCTTTTTTTTCAACACTTTTGCGGCCGCAAACACACGCAATTTATTACTTATTTCCAGCTGCACTGATTGCTGCAACTGTAATTTTTTCAATTAAAACAAATATATATATATTTTTAGAGCAGGCGCGATTTTCTTTTTCGATAATTCCAATCGATTTTGTTTTGTTTTAGCTATATATATATATATATAGCGTATATATATGTATTATTTTTGTCTGCGACGCCTGCGACTTGTTGTTGCCCTGCTGGCTAACCGGCTGCTTCTGCTTCTGCTTCTGCTTCAGACTCGGACACGGACCCGGACCCGGACTCCGACTGACACGCCGGACGCTGACCGGGCTGCGGCTGCGGCAGCGGCAGCTTCTGTGGCGCGTTTCCAATCGTTTCGCACGTTATTGTTGTTCCATTGTGTTCGATATTTGTATTTTCTTGTACTTTTGTTATTCCGTTCAAAATACATATGTAAATGTGTGTTTGTATATAAGTTTTTCCTCAATTTATTGTACCTTTTTTAGTTGTTTGTGTTTATTTTATGCATGCTCGCAATGTTTTCTAGCATTACTTGCACCCACCCTTTCACCCTTTCACCCTTCAGCCCGACAACCCGACAGACAGTCTGATTAGATCTGTGTACTTTCCGTACTCGTTCTGGCCAATTTCCCTTTTTAGACAAGTTGGGACATAAACATAAGAATTGGCATTTGGCCTACGTATTTAATGAGAATTAATTGTGAAGCCCACATACTTCTTTTGTACTCGCACTTCTGCGTATTGTCGAAATATGCGGGTATTTCATGGCATTTCCCCCCACTCAGGTCCAGGTATTCCTTTCGCCTTTGCTCGTATTACTCATTCAATATTTAAAAGTCTGCACAGCGTGATTATTTATTTAACAGTCAGCTAATGTAAATAAAATTTAAACAGCTGATCAAACAGTCGACTAAATGATCAATGATCTTCGAATTTCTATATGAAAACAAACAGATACAGTTCGTTGGCTTCCAATCTTTCACACAATATGCGTAAATTTCACTCATTATTAAATATCAATCGAATATTCTGGCTACAAAATATATCATGTAATTTATTGCATCTGAATACTTTGTTGCATGATTGATTATTCATTTCTATTGTTTCAGTTTGTTTGTTTATTTATTTTGACAGTTTGGCGGAGGTGAAAAGAAATGCTGACCTAATTTTCTGGTCTCTTTAGAGATAAATTGATTTTAAAATATGAATACCACTATGTCATAAGTTAATTAATATAATATTATAGAAGATGTAATGAACAACGCATTTGTAATATATTTAAAATGAAAAAAATCGAATAGGTTTTCAGAGTGTTGAAGAATCAATACCCTTCAGAGTTATAAAATAATTAATAAGTCTGGGCAGCTGTACGATATTTTAATGCTTTATTTTATTTCTTCCTAATCACAAATATTAATTAAAAATTGGGGATAAAAACAGTTGAGCTTTATAAAAGAAAATACAGCACACTCTTTTAGAAAGAGTCCTCTAAAGATTAGAGATTAGTGAAAATGTCACTATTTTGGTGACAAAATTATAATATCCTTTGCAAGGGTATAAAATGTTGCTCTGCATAATACTTATTTTTCATATTTTCATAATTTATCATGGTATTTTTTTTGTGGCATTCCCTGAAACCACTGTTCGCTTAATGGCAGCACGTCAACAATTAAGTTTGACAGCCACAGGCAGCGATTGAAAAATAGTATTTGTAATTTAAAACCAATTGTTAATAAAAGCAATAATTTAAAATAGACAAAACAGCTTTAAGGTAATTTAAAAAACAAAATTATATTTCGTTAAAAAAAAATATGTATGTATGTATGTATGTATTTATATAGGTACACCCGCAGTAGTAGTGCATGTTTACCCGCACACACTCGAAAATATTTATATGGCCTTCGGCTGTATGCAAGGCATGGCATTTAAAATATTTTCAATATTTCGAAAAATGATTTGAAACATTAAAGTCGCAAATTGATTTATTACACAACACAGCAAAAGCAGAAACGTCCGTCAGTCAGTCAGTCTGTCAGACTGGCTGCACTTTTGATCCGACGTCGATGGGCACACAACACTTTTGTCGTTTAAATGATTAACGTTGAATACTCATATTTATTTTGGCGCGTATTTGCTTATTTACATTTCAATCAAAAATAAAATTAAAAAAAATAATAATAAAACAAGAAAACAAACTATCTATCTTCATATGTCGATTGCTTCGATCGCGCCACGCTGCGTATGAGCGATTCTTTTTTTTTTTTAAACGACAACGCGTCCGACAAGTTTGAAAGTTCGACTTATTCTGCAGAGAAATGCATTTTGCCTACAAAACAGCTGTCTTCCAGGCAGCCCCTAAAACTGTGTGTGTGTGTGTGTGTTTGTTTGGGTGGGTGTGCTGGGTGTGCGTAGGCCGTAAATGAGGCGAGAGACAACGCCAGACAACATGAGGCGTTTCTCTGTTACGTTATATTCTATTCTATTCCATTCTATCTTATTTTATACTGTTCTAGTCTGGGCCCTTTGGCCCCATGTTTCTATTCTCTCCCAGCGCCCGTGTCTGCCTTATTTTGTTGTTGGAAATTTAAAAGAATCAAAGACAAAACAGCAAAGAGCGAAATTAAGTATTTAGTTATAGTACTCGTAGTACTCGTATCTATCTATCGTAGCTGCTAGACATGCATTCTGCCTCTGCCTTGCCTTGCATCTGCGCCTCCGCCTCCTGCCACGGCTCCTACTGCAGAGAGAGATATGGCTAGAGATGGGAAGGTGGCAAGTGCGTTGGGTACGGCTCATTGGTAATACTTAAATTCACTCGTATCGCAGAGTGGACCTAAAACTTAACTAAAATAGTGAAAAAGTTAAGGGAAAAGATAGAAGTATCAACTTTTATTTAAAAAACCAAATTCATTAGATAATTTTTTGGTGGGTAATAAAGCTTTGAGGCAGTAAATTAGCCCGGATTATATTTGATTTCAAAAGCTATTAAATAGTTCAAAATTAAAATCTATCTATTAAAAATGTTATCTAAAAAGACGAGGCTATAAAATGTGTGAATTTATATTCATTAACGAAATTTTGAGGAATGAAATTAAAAATTGGATTAAAACCAAAATATGTGAAAGCTTTTCTGAATAGGCTAACGCCGCTACGATCGGACTATAACTATAAACTATATTTTTAATCATTCAGATAAAGTTAAAAAAAAGATTACGATATAGATGAAAATAAAAATTATTCTTTCATTTATCAGAAAAAAAAGAAAACTCTATTATTTCACTCTATTTAAATCACTAAAGATCTAAAATTTTTATTTTCAAATTTAAGAAAAATGTAGAATAAAAGTAATGATATATTTTAAGATAGTTTTATTCAAAATGTAAAAATTTATTAAAGTCAAGCAAAAGTGAGAAACAGGTCCACCCTAAAACGCTGGAGGTTTGGCGTGTGTAAGCGTCTCGGTCTCAGTATCTGCGTGTGGGTTTATGTCAAAGCTGAATGAAAGAGGAAGGCTAAAAAATAAAATGTGTAAGAGTCTCATTGCCGTGCCGAGATAAAATGCATTGTTTTATACCAAGAAGAAAGCAACAAAAAACACGAAAAAAAAATAATTAGAGAAAATGCAAGGGATGGTGAAAGGGAAGCTTTCCCAAAAGGGGTTGTCAGCCAGATTAATTACATAATTATTACGCAAATGAATAGAAAATACAAACATTAATTATAATCAGCGTTAATAAAGAAAATTCATAACAAACCTAAAAAAACGGAAATTTGATAAAGATATTAAAAGAAAATCAGTGAAAATAATTTAACTAAAACTGCAAGAAAAGAGTAAAAATTAGAGAATTTCAGAAAACATGCAATAAATTTTGTATTATTTTCATTATTTTGTCGCTGTGACAACTCTGGTTGGCAATGATTTCCTATATATATAAATGCACATGATATCCATATATATATTTTTTTATTCTCTTATAATATTACACACGCTGGCTGGTACTTTCGCACGAGCGTAACCCATTTCCTTGGCCCACCCCTTTCGGCGAATCCTCTTTTACCCCTTCACCTTTTTTTTTGTGGCATGTGAGGCAACAAAGTAACAAGTCAGCATGCGGCATGTGGCACTGTGAGTACTTCCAGCACGGAGCAAAGGAAGCGAGCACAATTAACACGTCATCGATGGAAGCACAATCTGAAATCGGGCCTTGTCTTCCGTCGATTATCTTACTGGAAACTCAATATACATACAAATAGCCATTTATATACGCTCTCTCATAAGAGCATATACGAATATACACTGCATATATCGTATTGGAAGGCCGTACAAATGGGAACAGTGTGAGGCGAGATAAATTATGGTCTTCGATAGCTTTAAAGAGACGATGACAACAGCTACGAGTAGAAGAACCCGAACCAATTAAATGCATTTCTGAATTTATTCTGGACAAACAGAAGCAGAGAAAAGCAAACGAGCAACAGACAAATGGGCTCATGGGTTGGATACACTCAGAAAAAAAGAGGCAATTCTAAATTTGGCAGAAAATATTTAATTTTTTATCTTAAAAGTGTAAGGTTATTTCTTCACTTAAATTAAGTTCGAATCAAATATAAATCTATATGATTTTTTCTTTAAGTGTAGAGCGAAAGATTTAACGCCCATTTTCAATATTGTGTTTGGATGGGAAAGCATAAACTAACCTTTGACGTTGCCAAAGGAGGAGGAGTTGCCAGACATTGGCAGACATTGGCGCAAGTCTGGCCACTCTGCATACTAGAGTATTCAGATAATTTATAGTGTTACGTATACGCAGCATGGTGTGCGTTGTGCGCTGGCAAAGGCCAAAGAAATTCAATTTAATTTCTGTTTGTTTTTTTTTCACAAATCTTCCCACTGGCAAAGGACTTAGGACTTTGGACGCCGCTTTGCTGACTCCCGAGTATAAGAACTCAATAGCAAAAAGGACTTAAAGTTGAAGAGCTTGTCGTTTGCATGTTTTTGCCAGTTTGTTGCATTGTTCTGCTCTTCGATTACCAAAATGTAATCCACGACCAAAAAGGAATAACAAGAACAAGAACAAAAACAAAAACAATTTCGAATAAATTCGTAGCTGTGAGTTATTAGTTCTTTATACCTGTTGGCAGTTGCCCGTTTGTCGGATGAAACTTTTGCGAAAATGAAAGCAATTTGTGAATGGCAACAAGTGCACTCCTCGAACATTGGGTGTTTTTCCCTTGGACTTTCGACTATATTCAACTAGCTTTTCCTACGCCATCCTCCCCCCCGCCCTCCTTTGGAAAACCTTTGGAAATTGCCTTTGATTTTTCGTTTTATTGGAGTGAATTACGGAATAGCTATTGAGAGAGGTGCTCGGCACAGTTTCGATTATGTTTGATTGCCAAAGGTCAAGAAGTGGCAAGTTTAGCTTTTGCATTGAGGAGAAAGGCATTTATTTAATAAACTGAATAAATAAGAGTAACTAAAAGTGATTTCAATGGTTGTTATTCTAAAAGTACATTTTGTTTTTTAATGTTTTTGGAGATGTTTATGAACTGCGCTTTATACGCGTTTATTCAGTGGAAAGTGTCCTTGTAGAGAGTGCTTATCTTAAACAAACTTTGTATATAGGTCTAGAATACGCTAATAAATATACCCTACTTATTTGCAACCGATTTTTCCATATAATCGATAGTATCGCGATTCTATTTTTACTCTTACTATATTAAAAATTTGTAAAAAGTTTTAAATATTAATATTAAATATACTTTCTTTTTCAGAAATATTTTCTATAAATTTCCCAAAAGGTAAATAATCGGTAAGTAAAAACATTTTAAAATATATATTTTCTATTTCGTAAATTGAACTGAACAATTTTTAGAAACAATTTGGTACTTTAGGATATATATTTTTACTTTTATATTTAAAGAAAGAAAACTCCGAAAAAATCACTTAAATATAATAAATCGGTACTAGATTCTGTATCTATATAAATTCTTTTAGTTTCTCAACTTTTACATTCCTTTTTCAATTTTAACAAAGCCGTAAGAGGTATAGCCACGCTCAGAAGAGACCAAAAAAATATTTTATGCTTGTAGTGAATTGAATTACTTTAAACTACTAATTAAATTGTAGTATATAGACTTTGTCTATTGTGTTAACTTTTACAGGGTATATGCAAGAAAAGCCCACAAAAAATTAACAAAAAAAATAAATAAATGCTAGCTTAATTATTTTATTTTTAAATACTTGCGTATCTTCAAGTGTTTACATCATAAAACCGGGCTAAGATGATAAACAAGCCAAGTCAAATGCTGACAATTAAAAATGAAAATTTTTTCTAAAGCACAACATATTATTAACAATAACTTCAAAGGCAATTATCATTAATTGTTATAGCCATTTAAATTTAACGCATCATTAACGTCGGCAACGAAGGGGCTAAAACAAATTGTATTGAAAGCTTTTCGCATACTTTTTATAGCAGTTCAAGCTTTTCTCATCGAAGCTTTTTGGGTCCTAAGAGTGGGAGAAGAATAGAGAGAGAATACAATTTAAGAGAGCGCTAGGCGCTTTGTTGGTGAAATATTTGTGGTGGGCTTTCTCTTTTCGTATTTCACATAAATTGTTGCCTATTTTTAGGCGTCTGTGCTAAAAGGCGCGTGATTTCTCGTTTTCTCCATCCGCCCACAACAATTTGGCATCTGGACCTCATGACAAATTTAATTACCAACACCAAGAAATGCTGGCAGCTATTGATAAAACCAAGTTCAATGAATCGTTCCAAAATTGATAGCCATTAAAATTTTTGCCATGCCTGCGCATTAATCACATAAAAAATTGACGACTACAACAAACAAAACATTATTCCCAAGGTCGTCCTTCAGGTACAACAGCTCTGAAAGTTTTGCCAGACGATCAAAAAAAAAAAAAAAGAGTACATGACACACTTTTCAAAGCATAAACCCTAATTAAAGGGTTCACTCGCCAGAAAACTTTTTTACTACGTTTTTATGACTTTGATTGGCAGCTTATTCTGGTGTTGGTAATATTCACAAAGACGGCTGAAGAACGGTTCAGGTCCAAAGTTTCAGCTTGTTCAACGGAACCGAACTTTGTACACTTAAAACTAGCCAATTATCAAATATCAAAATAAGTCTTCTGTCGATTGATTAACATTATTTAAAATTCAGCAAGGAAAGAAAAATACTACATAATATTACAATAATTAATTAGTTAATTCACAATATGAATTTGAAGAAAATTAGGTTCATTTAGCTTTTGAAAAGGTCCTGAGTCCTTGCATCAAATCCACAGCTGCTCTCAAGTTCGCCGAGATATTCGCCCTAGTAATTCGGTCAGGTTTCATTCTAAATTATTATAAAGATTCTTTAAAACGATTTGTAATTTATTTTCTATTTTTTATTATCCATCAAATTCTTGTAGAAAGGTTAATCATAGAATTTAAATTGTCGCAGAAAGAGGTATATTTATGAGTTTTCTATGAATTAGAGTTTTGAATACTTTTCTATAAAGAACCTGTCAGCAAAGAACAATTTGCGAATATATTCATGAAAAGAATATATATATATCTCTATATATATTCAGTTGCTTATAGACTGAGAGCAGAACTTAACCTATAAGATAGAACAAATCAGGAACACGTGTTTATTGCGAAGCAGTGACCAGAACAGCTGCGTTTCAGGAACATTTGCCAGGAGCAGCTGTCAAGTGTCCTGAATAATTTATGAATTACTCGTAGCTGCGTGTTACTGCAAATTCTCCAGGGACAGAGCATATGAAGAGTAAATTAATTTCATATTGTTGGCGATGGGCGGGGGGAAAGTTCTCACTGAAAGCTAATTCAATTTTGAAAAATAAAAAAAAAGCTGGTTAGCAGTCTCTTTTTTATAGCATTGCAATATCAAGCTGATTTTATTTGCACCCTCAATTATGGTGCTTTCCTCAGAAGTAAGATTCAATTGGAAATTTGCGCACAAGGATTTTCCTCCTTTTGCCCTGTGATTATCATGTCTGCTCCTGCAGATCCTGTTCCAAGGTCCTTTGCGTCCCGCATACAAGGGCGCCCACTCGTGCGTGCACTTTCCACCCTTTTCCTTTTTTACTGAGTACAAGTGCTTTTTGCAGTGGGTTTCGGTTTCAGTTTCGGTTTCTAAACTTCAAGGGACCAACAAGTGGCACTGACAATTGAATATCCTGCCAATCACATTCCCATAAAATCCCTGCGATTGCAGTCCAATCGTTTTACTTGGGGCGCCAACTCGTTTATTTCTGGATACTTGCAAAAACAGTTGATTATGCATCTATAGGATTTTATTAATATTTCAATATGACTTTTGAAGTCCTTTAAATAAAAATAATTTTCAGTTTTTACCGACATTTATGGCGTGCGAATGGCCAACAAAAAATACAATATGCAATTTCCGATTTTATTAAATTCTATATTGGTTTTTTGAATTATTTAAGCTCGCTTTATATTCAACTAATGAGGAATCCAATATCTGTTTATGGCCGGGCCAAAAACTTAATCTTTTTTTCATTGAAAATTTGTACCCTTTTAGAGAATTCAAAGATAATATAAGTCCAAAACAGTTCTTTTTATTCCAAAATCAGAAATATTACTTGCATCAATGCTGTAGAAAATTACAGTTTTCAGTCTACTTCTTTAGGCAAACCTCTAGTGTGTATCTTTAATCATTTACTAACTGGAATTTCTATAAATGATTCTATTTTCGTTTGGTTTTCTTTAATTTGCTTTGTTGGGTTGAAAGTGGTAAATGCAAAAAGAAAATTATCGAACGTGTTCACTTCCTGTTGCTCTAAAAAATAATAAAATTAAATATTTCGAATTGTATTCCTTCAACGTAAGAACGCTCCGCTTTTGAAAAACTCGTCACCAAAGCTAAAAAAACTCTTGTTGCTCGATTAAAATACATATTAACTTTCGAATTAAGTAAGTATAATCAGCATTAACTTCCTTTAGCTTTTCTGCTATAAATGAGTTGAGCTTGAGCATAGAGCTTAGCGAGTTTCCTGTTTTAAAATGATTACCGAGTTGCGAAGACTTATCAAGAAAACGACGAACAGTAAACGAGTTGCATGAGTGGGGAAAAACAGCTGCTTAACAAAAACAAAAGCAAGAAAAAAGGAGAGAAAAAAAAAGACAGACGAACATTAAATGTTGCGATGGCGTTGAGTCGGGAAATTGTTTTGTTTTCTTTTCATTAATGCTGCAACAATGTATGAGAAGGCTACAAATTGCAATCAAGATAGCTTTAACTTGTTGCAGTGGTTCGTTCGTCTTCAGGTTGCAGCAAGAAAAGCTCAAAAACTTGCAACGTTGTGTAGCGAGTATCTCAATTCTCTCTTGACTTAATGACAGGTTTATTATCCCAATGATTGGTTTCATCGAGCTTCTGTTTCGATTGCATTTTCAGCTTCGTTTATATCGTTTTTAATTAGCGGAAAATTTTGTTGTGACGTTCAGGAGCTCGTGGCTTATTGAGCCATAAAAAATCAATTAATTTGGCTTGTTATAATACGAAATCACGAAGCTCAATTAATGCTAATTATACTATGATTAATAATGACTTTTTTTAACTAGAAAGGAAAGGCAAACGTTGTGTGCTACGTGGGTTTTTATCTTAAAGCAAAGTCAAAAATATAAACGTTGTTTTTTCATCTCACATCAGTGTTATTTATATATATTTCTGTAGTAATTACTATGAAAGTTTAATTAATTTCATAATTAATATACAAATAAAGGGAATTTTCATTTGATGATAAGCAAACACTTTGCATGGCTAAAACTAAAAACAATTTAAATGTTAAGCCTCAAAAAAAGTGGGAAAAGTGGAAAACATTTTGTAGCCAGAGGAGCTCAGTAAACATCAACAAGCAGAAAGCGCCAAAAGCCAAACGTCCTTTTTATTACCTTTGTCAAATGCACAAATAGCTAAAATCTCTCTCCCTTGTCATACAGCTTTGCCAGGACAAAACAGAAGCAGCAATTTACACATTTTGTAGGCAACAAAACAACAACAACAAAAAAAATAAGGTAAAAGGGTGATTCGAAAAGGTAGCTCGGCACTTTGGGTCCTTTACTAGGCCAGCAAGATATTCAAACGCCTAAAAGTATGCAATAAAATATTATATTGTAATAAAAAACAAACAGAGAGGAGACTACGAATCGTTATCATACGCTCGAGCAATACTTTTTTGTGTAATATTTCCTGAGCCTGTCGACAGGATGAGAGGATAAGCATTGCCACATTGCCTGCCGATTGCCATATACATTGGAAAATTGTCGCAATACTTCAAGATTTATAGCAGATTTATCGACGGCTTTTCCAGGTTCTGCAGCTGCTACTACTGCTACTGCTGCCTGCTGCCTGCTGCTTTAGCCATTGTTTTAACAAGCTTTTTGACATGTGCATATTACGTATACGCACAGTGTGTGAATGCAAAGCTTTGTCCTTGGTCCTTGCTTCAATATGTAATCTAATCTGCAAAC
Organism: Drosophila repletoides; assembly: GCA_018150835.1. Classification (NCBI taxonomy): domain Eukaryota; kingdom Metazoa; phylum Arthropoda; class Insecta; order Diptera; family Drosophilidae; genus Drosophila; species Drosophila repletoides. The sequence goes on from JAECWQ010000202.1 coordinate 5,323,904, forward strand.
CGAAAAAAAAATCTCAGTAACAACTGAAAGCCAATTACGCTTTATGAATTATACAATAAAAGTAAATTTCTGTGATATTTCACCGGTTATTGCACAAATTTTGTCATTGAAATTGCAATATTGAAATACGCTGGATAATTAGAAATCTCCATATTGGAGCCTGAAGCATTCATTAAATTGTTATTACAATTTTCAATATTAAAAATTATAATAAATTATTGAATTATTCAGCATGAAGTAAAATAAAGTATTAAATTAATAACAGACTTTTTTTAAATAGTGAAAGAACTATTTAAAAGTTAAAAGGTGAATTAAGGCACCTATGTGATTAGAGGATAGCTTAAAATTAATATAAAAAGAGACTTTGTGTCTCAATATTCTTGATTTATACCGATTTTAATCTATATACTTAATTCGATTGCATAGTTTAATAAATTCCAAAAATGGTGTAACTAGGTTCACAGCTAATCCGGTTCGAGTTCATATCTTCGCCTATTCTTCCAATCCGAACAGAAAAATTAACTAAAAAATTAATTCTTTATTCATTGAATATTCCTCTTAATAAAAATATCAGTTTTAACTTCTTCAAGCAAAATTGGAGATAAAACAGGCAATGCCTCTACTGTTTTCCTGCTTAATACTGAAACCGGTTTAAAGGGTATTTTCTAGTCGAGCAATTCAATTGCTGTCACGATGTTTGTTATTTTGAAATTAACGTGGCACATAACAAAAGTGTGACGTGTTGTTATTTGTTGAAAAAACAGAACTAATCCTACACACCACATACAAAATATACATATAAAAATCTGTATATATCTCGGACACTCGGACATGTATCTAAATGTAGACCTTGTTCGAGAGCAAATTTTAATGAATGGCAACCAACTGGCGACTGTTGTTAAAAGTGAAATTTATTTAAAATTGTTGTTTTCCCTTGTTGTAGGTATTTATTTATTTTTCTTAAATGTGTTTTAATTATTAAAATAGTGCATACAAAATATGTATTTCCGTTTCGGTTAGCAAATGATTTCCTCTAGTTTTCTTTATAATTTTTATCAAAAGCAAGCGTGACGTCACGCCGACACACACACAAATGCGCACAGAGAATAAGTACACCGAATAATAATAGTAATAATAATAAAAAAGACAAAGCTCATACAAAAATAAATAGTTGAGAAAATAGATTCTAAATCTATAAAAGATCTCTTGCTCTCTCTCGGTGTATTTTCGCTCTTTAATCGCCGAATAGTTTCTTGCCCAGCTCCATCATCCGATGATTACGGCAAACGCGTAGAGCATCAGCCTTCTTGAGGACAGCCACCACATCAGCATTGACGTCGACCAGTTGGGAGAGGAAATCCTCATAGGCGGATTTAACATTCGGAGGTAGAGTGCCAATCTTCACCTTCTTCAGCGTTTTCACAATGCCCTCAGCCCAGCCAGATTCGAGAGCGAATTCGGATAGCCAAGGAACCAGAGGCAGCACGCCGCACATGGTCTGCATGCCCAGGAACCACAGCTCAGAGATATCCGACCAGAAGCCCTTGTAAGCGATGGATACCACCAGAGCGGTGGGATCATTGCTCTCATCGATATTGTAGGCATCCCAGAGGAAACGTATGGTGGCCTGTATATAGCGGCATATAGAAAAGTCATTCTGTTTCACCTTCTTAGACTGTTGCTTAAGCAGGAGCAGACCCAACACAGATAGATTGCCATGAATAACCAGATTATCGGGTGTATCCTTCAGTTCGGGCAGATTCTCCACAACAAACTTGAGTAGATTGGCAAATGTGGGTGAATCCTCGGCACGCTTTGGTTCCAATACCGTAAAATTCATGAGTATATTACACAGAGCAACAATAGCTGCACGTGCCTCTTTCATCTGAGCCTGCTGCTCCGGGGTGGGCACCGGATCCGGTTCATTCATACGCTTCAGGCGCTCCGCACGCGGAATTGGTGGCCTCTTCCAGTGGGCAATGCTAAAGTACAGCTCAATGGCCTCCAGCAGAACCTCATCCTGTTTGTGGGTGAAGAGCACACGACGTGCCTCATCCTCCACGGCAAAGTGGCACAAAGCTGGCATCATTACACGCAATATATCCACAGGTGGAGTACCGTCTCGTGGACCCGCACGCCACGTCTTCAGCTCATGGAAGCTCTCGTTGCCAACCTTCAGCATGAAGGGAAGCAGCTTATAGATAGCTGGACGCATGGCTGTGGTCTCCTGAGCCAACCAAGCGGATAATATGCGTACGGTGGCAATTATGAAGGCCTTGTCACGTGGATTACTACTCTCCCGGATCTTATCCTGGCTGACGCGCGTAAGCACAGCCATCACCTGGTTGAAGGCGCCTTTGAGGGCTGTATAGGTAGTCTGCTTCTCCTTGGGTTCCATATCCAGCTGATCGCTGGCCATATACTCAATACACTGCTCCAGTATGACAAAGCAGCAGGTGAGTAGCTCGGCCTGCTTAAAAGTCGTCTCCAGCTTCTTCTCATCCATCTGCATGCGCACCTCTATAGCGGCCAGTTGGAGCAGCATCAGGAAGAATTGCTTCTGATCATCCATAAAGGCCCACTGCATGCCCAGCACTTGCAATGTGGTGGCAATTAGATGTAGCGCCGGATCACGTTGCTTGGGTCCAATCTTGGCTTTTAGTATATCTCCACAGCCCTTGAACAGACTCTCCGGCCAAATTTGGCCCTCCAGCGAATTGAGTACAATCTCCTTGCGACAGGTAATCAAAATATCGGCAAGTATGCGACACAGCTCGTACTTTCTCTCCGTATGATCCGTTTCCATGTCCAGAGCAATGCGCTGGATTAGCGCATGGAAGGCTGTTGGATCTTCCGGCCATGAGATTACACCGAACTTATTTACCAACAGCACTATTAGATGCAAAGCCTCATCAGTTTGGAAGCTCTGCGCTGAGTAGATCTGCGACATTTTTGGTATGGCTCCAGTGGCTAGGAGAGCCTGTTGACCCGGCTCATAGCTGGCAATGCTCTTAAGGCAACTGTATGCCTCGCTGACCACAATTAGATTGTCCTCATAGTCCTCATCATCCGCCTGCTCGACAATCTCCAGCAGTGTGGGTATGGCATCAATGATATCCTTGTGCGTGGCCAGCTCCTCCTCCTGACAGAAACCAGTGAGTATGGACAGAGCGACGCTCTTATACACCAAAGGCGGACAGTCGCTGGGCAAATCCTTGGAGACGAGCAATTTGCGCAAAAACGGAAATCCGATTGCCTCAAAGAGCAATTGCTTTCCAGCCGTATTGCAATCCTTGCCCTTCATCAATTTGGTGACCATGAAGAGAGCTGCAAATTTTTCCGTATCGCTACGGGTGCCCTTCAACAGATTGGCGCACTTGCGCACGGGCTCCGGCACGTCCGTCATTCTGTTCCTCTGTGCAACTTGGTCTCTTCCTATATATATATATATATATATCTATATATATATAGCTAGAAGTGTATATATATCGGTGGATTCCAAGTATATATAAGTATATATTTATATATACTTTATATATGTGCACGCTCTATAAATAACTCTCACACTTTCACTTGACTACACACAGAATTCCCGTTGGCGTTTTTTTAGTTTTTCCGTCTTTTTTCTTGGGGGGCTCCTCTGTCGACGACGTACTCTCGCATACTGATCGTTGCTGAACAAGAAGGAAAATCACCTCGAGTCGACTCGCGTTCAGTTTTCAATTTTCCAAAGTGGCCGCAGCTGTTGCTGCTCAAATCTCTGTATTGGACATGCCTGAAAAACCTACACAGTTTTTATTTTTACGTCGGAAAAGTCTTGTGCGAGGGGACAGATCGCTTTCTAAAGAGACTTGTCACAAAACATACACAAATATATATATATGTTTTTTTATTGAATTTAAATGATATTTTTTATTTGCAGTTAAAAATATCTATAGAGCGCCGCATGACTCAGAAAAAGTACATTGTATTCCTTATTATATTAAATAGAGCTATGTCTAAATTCTTTTCAAAAACTTGAATTTTGGTCATTTTGTTTTCTCGAAAGTTGTAAAAAGTCCTAGAAGAGTATATAGTTTTCGGCATTTTAAATATTTAAGTTTTTATATATATTTATTTTTACTTGCATGCAATATGAAAATCAATTTAAATCGAGCAAATGACGAGTCATTTAGTCAACCAATGCATTTGCTCTCTGGCTTTTCCGCACTTTCTCTCTACCAAAAAAATACTCTCCGGTTATTTTTCTCATTCGGGAACTCTCTCATTAACAATATTGTTTATATTTAGAACATGATTTTTCGTTTCTTCGACTTTTTGTGTTTACGTTTTAGCCAATCTGTGAAAAGTCAGCCGCCGCCGGCTGCATTTGTTCCAGAATTTTTGTGTTTTACTGTTTCATGTATTTTCTGAAGCGATTCATTTAATTTCTCTGCATCTCTGCGTGTATTCGACTATAAAAAAGTGTATATAGCCCACAGCAATGCTATATAGATACTAAATTGGTTAACATATATATATTTATATATAGCTGTATATTACTTTATGTGTTACTATATATTTTCGTGTATTTGCCAGAGTAAATCTGCATTTAAATAGAATCCGTGTGCTGCCAGGGCAAAGTAAACTGAATATAAAGTATAACATATATACATATATTTAAAATACATACAGAAATATGCATATTTATTTATGCACTAGGTCATTATTTGCATATTTTAAAAAAATATGCTCTCGCTTTATTTATTGGGGGTCAATGAAATTTAATTTTGTATTAACTTTTTGGTTTTGTTCTGCATTCATTTTGTGTCATTTCACTTATATTTTAATACTAGATTATTAATTATTGTTGCATTTATTTGAGTATGCATTCAAACCATTTAGGGTTTCGAGTATTATTCCCATTTATTGCTATTTTTCCGACCAATAATCGAACCTATAACCGGTCGCATAGCCATTATAATGCTTAATTGGCTTTATACTATACACGGTGCATTGAGAATTTGGGGACTTTTGTTTGAAATCGCCAGCTGCAGCATCAAATATTAAAAGCTTATTAGAGAAAAGCTAGAAGGTAAATTTTAATATATTTTTTAATCAAGCTTGCAAACCAAAAATCGCTCATTCGGGCCTAAGTTCTGATATTTTGATTCCAAAACCATTGGTTTCGGTTCGATTCTTAGTTCATTCTTAGTTTATTACATAAGTTGAAGATTTTTCATTAAGATTTAAACTAAACCAATATATTCGTGGTTCGGTTGAGGTTCAGGCTGTCGGTTCGGGGTTGGTGCGTTCATTAAGTATAGGTAAAAAAAGAAAATAGAATTTTATTTAGGATAAAAAGAAATAAATATAAATTACAATTTACTTTTTAAAACGGAATTACTGCAAATTATTAAATAAATATTTTATTTGTGGCGAGTTTAGTGTATTTAGTTATCGGTGTTAAATTTATTAATAATATATCTCAGTGTGTCATAATTATTTATTTTGGCGTGCAAACTTATCTGCTGATAATTAAATATGAATTAATGAGCCGTGAAATATGCAAAGGCGTGAAGAGAATTATTTGTTTGAGGAAAAGCATTCTTCTCACTGCATAGATATATATTTGAATCTATCATAATCTATTACGATTTTAGTATTTCCTTCATAGAGCTGGAAAAAACAGCGGAAGCATCGATTTCTGCATTCAAAGTTAGATAATTCATTGAATAAACTTCGAGCTAACCCCTTTTTTTAGACCTGATAAATGTGACTTGGCTAATTTAAAAAAAAAAAACAACTTTAGCAAAGAAACCAAGCGATTATTATGAGCTACTTGTCGGTTAAAAAAATACCAAATAATAATTATGTATATTTTTTAATTGCAATGACTAAATAACTTTTAAATCCAATAAGTACTACAACTACTCGTTCCATAGGATGGCCAATGAGCACGCACTGATGGGAATATGCTGTCAGTTTGATGGGTTCAACAATCATTGGGAATATTTTTATACTTTTATTATGAATGTAGGTGATATGATAAGCCGGACATGTGTCCACATGTGTCCGGACATGTGACGCTTGACGTTCCAGAGTGGACAAAATGCTGATTGCAAATATAATTTGCATTGGCAGTCGATCGGTCAGTTGGTCAGTCGAGGCATTAACATAATATAACAAACAAAATGAAATCCTTAACGGCAAAAATCAATTCGAATTGTTTGCTGGCAAACCAAAATGCAAACTGAACACATCCTGCAATTCGCATGCAAAAATTATACTGGTAATCACCCAACGGCCATGGCCAATATTTGAAAACATTTCCACAAAGTGCAAACAAGTCCTTAAAAATGCTCCAGTTTTGAGTGATGCACTTTGAGATACCCTGGTGCAAACATTTTACTGCCAACCACCCAAAGGCCATGAAAAATATACGAAAACCTTTCGACACTCCACAAATAAGTCCTGAAAAATTTTTCACTCGTGTCTGATGGTCTGCAAGTTACCCTGTTGGTTGGCTGTAGATTAAGTTACACTGACTTATCACTCACTTCTCACTCTCACTTCTTCTTACGGCTAAGTCGGAGTTCCAGATTTAAGCCAGGTCTACCAAGACCAAATTTGAAAGACCAGAACCAAAGCAAGGCTACCACAGCTCTAGCCTAAGGGGTAAACTGCGGCTACCATGGCTTAACCAGAGCCACCAGGGCTAGCAGGAGTAAGCCAGACTTAAAAGTGCTCAACCAGTTTACTTTGAGTTCGGTTAATATAGGCTTTGCAAAGGAAATATAAATTTTTATGTAAGAATCCGCATACTAAATTTGTTTACTCTTTCTCATCTCAGAGATGAATACATTTGGCTATACCCTCTCAACCTGTACGTCCCCAGGGTACAGCCACGCCTCTGTAATGCTTACCCGCATGTAAACTAATTCGTATCTCATAATATGCGTCTGTTTGCGTTTGTTATTATTATTTTAAATTGATAATACTGGCGAGAGGCTGTTATATTGGCCCTCCTCCTTTGGTAATTTGATCATATTTTCCAGGGCAAAGCGCGCTGTTGGAATTTTGCAATAATAATTGGGTTACAGCGAACGAAATTCATAAATTTTATGCATTTTACGTTTTACTAATTATGCCAATGTTATTATAATAATTGCGGAAATATGCTGGCAGCAGGACTCATGGTTCTCCTGTGGTTTGGCGCCGCTTGAGCTTCTTTATTTGCTTACAAATTTAGATAGGTGGTTAACTTTGTGGAAATTTCAATTTTGTTACAAGCTATTGGAAAAATTATATAACAACAGTTTTTGGTTAGAACTGAACAGAAAAGGGGCATTATAGTCATTTACAGTGTAGCTTTTGACTTTGTCTAAGTCATGATTTATTTTAGTTTTCAATATTCAATATTATGGTATAATTTGGAAATTATTCAGTTTAAGAAAGAGAACATCTCCTTATCCCTCACTTTGAAATTCATTCCGTAAAACACGGAGTATTTGAATATAGTGAAAAAGTTTCTCAAACTTGAGTGAATTCAAAAACCATTGCCCAACCATCCCAATTTAAAGGGAAGTTTTTAGAGAACAGAAGTCGGATATATAAAAATTGTTAACTATTTTCAAATGTAAAGAAGTCGTGAAGAGGACTCTTATAATTGTCTCTAATTCTAGATCGGATTATATAAAGTAGATTAGACTTTGATTGAAGAATACTGAGAAAAAGGCATGCACAAAAATGGTTTCAATAATTCAATTGAAAAATATCGTTAAACATGTTTGGTTTCAATTCAATTTAGGCCAAATTTCAATTTAAAATGGTATTTTCTTTCCTTCTCCTTTATTATACAAATTTGAAGACTTCTGTTATAGCAAGCCAGCATAGATAAATTCAACTTTATGGTCAACTATACTTAAAAGCACATTGCATGATGTCTGCATTTTAATAGGGCTGGAAGCACTTGACAAATGTGACTTCAACTGGAAAGTCGAACAACTCGAAAGTCATAATGACACACAATTTATTTGAGTTCTCGAAATTGGAACAGTTCGCGCGCCCAGAAACGCCCAACGACATGCGCAATGCCATTGGAGGACAATTTTGGTCCAGTTTGACAGTTATCAAGATGAGGAAATTGTTGATGATACAGCATCAGCTTCAGCTTCAGCTACAGCATCAGCTACAGCATCAGCATCAGCATCAGCTTCAAGTTGAAATCAATGTTGATGATCTGTGCAAAACATTTTTTTCTGGGGCCCAGTCAAAAGTTGTCTGACTCCGGCGGTTATCTATCTATTTATTTGGCCATCTTCAGGCCGCAATTGGTGGTGGTGGCTATTGGCAAATTCGATGAAATGAAAAATACAAACAAAATCATTTGTCAAAACATTTCGAAAGAGCTTTATAAACTCTTAACATCTACTCTCACCCCCCGCCATCCGTCACCCCAAAAATCGATGCTGTCCAGTGACGCAAGGAAAGTTACCAACAAGCTAAACCAATCGTCGATACAATAGCGGCCCAGTGTGAAGGCGGAAGCCAAATCGGAATAGGAGTCGGAATAGGAATAGGAATAGGAATAGCAATTGGAACTAGAATGGGAATAGCAGTAGGAAGAGGGCGAGTGAGTCAGTTGCCCCATTGAATATTGTTGGACTTCTCAACTGTGGGCCTGAATTTTAGCCTCTTTGGAGGTCAGTGAATTCGAGTGTTGCACGTCCTTTCCTCTTTAGCTTTTTTTTCTTCTGATACACATCCTCTCATGATTAGTGTTAAGAGGTTTTCTTTTTTTTTTTTTTCATTCGTTTTTGTCTGGCTTTTTGATACATTTCTATTTTCCTGGTTTTTTTATTGTAGCTATTTTGCCTTTTTCCTTTCAGCCTTTTGGCTACAAACATCGTTTGTCAAGCGATTTATTTCAATTATGTATAGCGATTCATGCTTTTGTAATACTCACTCTTGTAGTAATAGCAATGCTATAGCTTTCATCTCTTTTTTTTGTCAGATTAAAGTAGATGAGTCTTGAATTTGAGGCACAATTTCTAGGGGAATGCAAATGAGTATAAGCAATATATTCTAACAATAGATATAGTGACGGAGTTCCACAGAAAAATGTGTATTCTACTTTTTGGGGCAGCTTTCAATTGTGCATCTTAATCACTTTTCTAAGGGAATACTACAGAGTTGAGCTTTCCTAATCTGAAAATTTTAATTTCTTGGAACTACTAAGAAGCGCTTCGACTCTTGTATATTTAAATAATTTTCCCTCATTGCTTTGAATTCCATTATTCATTCGAGTACAAAAGCACTGAAACATAGTGAAATATTTATTTCTAATGTATCTGTAGTCCCAAGAATTGAGAAGCAACTTGTTGTGCGGAAAAAACAAAAAAACAATGTTTATCTTAGAAATGAGCTATAATTCTCAGCTGAGGCTGCTTGCGTCCCTACACTGGGGAGCTTGTCCCCAGTTGCCTAAATGGCATCGAACAACTGCCAAATAACCATATAGAAAGTGAGCTTTCAAAAAGCCTTTAGGCCAGACTCAGTCAGTTTTTCTTTCATTTTTCGTAGGAGGAGCATGAGTTCCACTGAGGTTTTCCCAGCTGTTTGCCAGTGAGGCACGTGCCAATTTAAATGCAAAATCAAAAGCCGAACGGTAGGAGGAAAATTTAATTTCACAAGGCAGCAAAACAATCATATTTTCTTTTCCGTTTTTCCTTATACTCCTCGTATGCACGTAAGCCCTACAGGCAACAGGAAGGACACAATTGAGAGGGAGGCAACTCAGCTGCCTGTTAACATTTTTGCCTCCTTTTTTTTTTGTATTTTTGTGATCCCAGATATCAATGGCTGATTAATGTGAAGCCTGTGAAGGCTGCCTAGTTGCCATGATATGGGGGCAATATCTCTCGCTCTCTCTTTTTTCTTTTCTCTTATTTCGTATCCAAACAATTTACAAGCCGATTTCAAATTACAATGGCGCGTGTCTATGAGCAGAGCACATTTAATAGCACACCTCAAATGGAAATCTTTGGCAAACATTGTTTATCACAAAAACAAATATATAGATCCAAGGACAGATAACATATGCGACTTTCTAGGGAAGTCCTTGTATCAAGTACTTAACTGAATCAGATTAAAATTTGCGTGTGTGTGTTCGATGGGATTCACATGAGTTATTCCTAGGAAGAAATTAGCATTTACTTTTTTTGGTTTCTTATAAAATTTAAAATTTTTTTTATAGTATTTTTTCATAATCATTAGGTAAATATAAGTTTTCGCGTAATTTAAAGATAAGTTAATAATTTTTTTTTCACATTTATAAGTAATTGAAATTAATTAAACGTAGAAATATTCCTCTAATGGATGCTTTGATGTGTAATTTCTTAAACATTTGCTAGACAAAAATTATACTATAAATATTGAAAATATTTTGAAAACAACTATGAATGAATTCTAAAATTTAAAAATAGAAATGTAATTTATTCAAAAGATCTAGAAAATATAGAAAATAATTCATGATAAATAGAAGCTCAATTAAATTGTGAGAAACCTTAAGTCGAAAATTCTGCAATTTAGAATTTATTTTAACTTTGCTAAGAAACCTTCAAGCAAAATTTTAAAAAAGTACTCAAAGGCATTCGAAAGAAACGTAGATTTACTGTCCGAATTTTGAGCTGCAAGTTGACTGACCGTAAAAATGAATGAATTAAGTATAATCTTTATAATTCTCAATTGACATTATTCAGAGGAGATAACAGAGGCAACAAATTATGTAAATCCTTTTGAATGGCTTATATATTTCATGAATTTATATCGAATACGTAAATGCTGCTTTAAGAGCTGCCCAATGGAACAATAAAAGCTCATTTGTTGCTATTATCGTTTTACTAACAAATAACAAATCATCGAGAAACCGGTCAATGAAACTACACAAAGCACACAGCAAGAAAACCTGCCACCTGTTATTACGGCTTAAATGGGGGAGACAGGGTAATGGGAAATAGGGCGGGGTTATATATGTAAAACGGGGCTGGGAAATGGGGACAGAGGACAGGACTCCTGCTTATAGCCAATTCGTGCGCTCGCTCGCTCGCTCGCTTACCTCACACAGAGAGGACAAAAGCTGCGCGCTGATGCCGCACAAAGTGCTGCCAATAAATTGTGTTAATAAACCAAAAGTTGTTAATTTAAATGATTTATATCTACAGGCGGCGGGCGGTATTTTGCCCAAAACCTACCCCCAACCACCCCAATCTGTGCTTCCGTTTAGCTTGTTATTGCTGAGCCTCAAAAATTTACGTAATTTGGCATAACCTTAGCCAGGCGTTTAGGCCCAGAGTTTGTTTGCTTAGTTTCCATCTCCACCCAACAACAACCGTTGCGTTGCGTTGCGTGCCCGGCCAATGGGTCAAACATTGAGTAGGGGCGGGAGGCTATGGGGCGTGGCTGGCCGTCAGCTTAAACCAATTTACGTAGCCGATGTCTTCATTTTGGCAGCGGCTCAGCGCCGTGTGTCGTGAATTATGGCCAGCCCCAAAAACGGAGCAACTGTGCGTATGCGTAATGTGGCTAGGCCTGATAGGCCTGACAGCCTGCTGTTGTCTACCGAAGAAACAAAAAATAGAAGAAACTTTCACATTTAACGCTCACATCCTTCTGTTTTAGCCATAGATATGTATATATAAATTTATGTCTTATTGTTTGCAGTCGAAATTATTTCATTTGTTTGTCTTTATTACAAGCAAATCCTGTTCAATGCCGCATAAGGCATGAGCGTCATGAGGGGCATGAGCCATGAGGAATGAGGCGTGAGCCGTATCCTCGTTTCATTTAAGCAGAGCAGCTTCCATTTTCCACAGCGTTTGCTTTTAATGGTCGGCGGCTGTTCGGGGATTTTCCACATCTTAACTCCGGCCGAGACCTACAAATATTTGATGCTCACATTTTTCGCTGTTGTTTCGTTTCGTTTTATTGATTGGCGCCGTGCCTGGTTTATGAGCCTTTTTGTTTCTTGCCTGTGTTGTTTTTGGCTGTTGCTCTTTACTTTTTTCTTTTTTTTTGTTGCTGGTTGGCTTTCCCTCTGCTTTCAAGCGGAACACTGCGCTACATTGAAAAGGATTTCACAGAATTTAAATTGTTGTCCTTGCAGCTTGGCAGGAAGTCCCTTTGCTGCCTTTGACTCTCATCTATCGCTCTTTGCTGGCTTTAAACTTTGTTTTAGTTGCTATAATTAACGACTGATCAACAACTACAACTTGCTCCTTTTCTCCCTTTAAATTATAAACCTGAATAAACATTTGAGCTTTTGTAGCGGCTCTAAAACTTTTCCCTTCACTGAGAGTTAATTAAAAAATTACTTTTCTTCTCTTAGACCCGTTGAATGTGCAGCAATAGGATGGATTACTCCCTCACCCTTGCCCTAGATAAAGAGTAAATGATAAACAATTAATCTAGCATTTCTTTGCTTTTGTTTTTAATTTTGACTTTTCTTTTATTCAAAATCCTTCAGGGTTTGTAATTCCCATAATACAAATACATAGAGTATCTCTCAGTTGAGCACAATCGAATTTTTTGCCAATGAGTTGTCCAAATATCTTGGCTCATTGCAAGCCAAAATGTGTTGCATCGAATTGCATTTACCTAATCCCATTATAAGAGTATTCATGATTTTTATGTGCATTCACTCAGCTGAGAGTCTGAATACTCTGCGTACTCTGGTTCGACTTGGAGCGGCATAAATGAATATAAAGCACTAGTTTACAACAGTCATTTGACAGGCGCTCTCGAAAGATGTCGAAGGATGTGCAGGATAATGCGACGATGCTTTTGCTTTTGTTGTTGCTTTTGCATTTTTATTAATAGCATGAATTATGCAAAATAGCTGATAAAAGCGTTGCTGATGTCAGCTTGAAAATAGCTGCAGTCTCTCTTTTATCTCGCCTTATAAGAGTACCTGACCTCCAGATGTCCTGATCAGAAAACTATTTGCAATTTTTGCATTGCGAGTGTCTGGATTAAATTTGCAAGTCAGCTCGTAAATTTTGTGATTTGTTTGTGGCTGGCAGGAGAGGAGGGAGTAGACATAAAAAGGTGTCTGATGAATCTAAAAAAATGTAAAGTCATTGCCGGATCACGGGTCACGGGTCAAGGCTGGGGCATAACTTTTCACGTACCTATTTACATATGGCTATGTGCTGAATGAAGTGAATGCCTGCAAATAAATTTGCTATTGATAGCAGCACACGGTTCGGGCTGGTAATCAGTTGAAAAGGGCTCAGTGGAGCATCCCCCGAATACCTCAGTGGTCGTGACTCGTTCACACCACCATAATCCAATCGTTCGAAGCACTTTTATGGATTCCACATGGCAAATCGCGTGTGAATTTAAATTTGTTGTTTTTTTTTTTTGCTGTGTGCATGCCGCCACGTGAATGCGTAACGATTCCCAACCTTTTTTTTGGGTACTCATACGAGTACTTGGGCGTCTTCCTTTTTTCCTCCTTCCATCCCGCTGACATTCATCTAACAATTGTTATGCCAATGTATGCAAAGGTTTCGCGTAGACGCAATGTCCTTGTTTATATGGACAAACGGGGTAAAGCACACATAAGGGACAGCAAATAATAGAGAAAGGTGCTCTAGAACGACTAGGGAATACCCTGCATTCAGTGCTATTTTATGTGTAGTTTCAGAGAATGCAGAAACGCTGCACAGTCGTAGGCGTCACTACTGCTTTGCTTAGGAAAATGATGTTCTGAATAACTTCTGTGTTATTTTCCCATTTCTGTGAGATTTTCAACAATGATTAACAGAAATTTTCTCGAATTCCCGAACTGTGATTAGATTTTATAAATTTCCGAAAGTGCTGGATAAAAACTGGATCAGCCTACCAAATTTGATCCTGTCAGCTCTTTTAATCTCTAGGCCAGTGCCAAATTGACTTAGCTGTTGATCCTAATTTATGTGGTTGGCCCTAATAATGATCTTTACCAACTTCAAATACTTTTAACGCATTTTTCTGTGTGCAGAGTAGAAAACACGCAGCCAATTCACGTTTTGTGATTGGAGGCTTTTTTTTGATATGGTCGCTCATTTTTTGTATTCATCCCGTGTGAATTGCTTTTTCGGTTGTTGCCATTTGTTTATATTTTATATATATCCTTTTTTTTTATTTTTACTCTTTGTTTTTTATTTTATTTACTCGTGCCGCATGTACACGCAATATTTATTGCATCACTTTCAGGCAAAAACAGCGCGAAGAAACGCAAATATTCCAAAGTTTTGCTCTGTCATATATGAAACTGTGTATATGTATTGAATCTATGAATATGTATGTGGATCAGACCTTTTTGGGTTCACTCTCCTTTTGTTTTTGTTTGGGTTGTCTAATTGGATATGGAGGCCTTTTGATTAAATTAAAACGCCCTCAGCTCTCGGATGGGCGCGGCAATATATAATTTCACGCGCGATGGCTTAGACAAATGTCTGTATATTAGAAAGGGTATTTCCGCATATATTTAGAATAAATTAGAGCCTTGTTTTGCTCTTGAAATGACCAGAAAATATTGTGAATAATTAAGTTGGATTTTTATTAACTTTTCTTTCTAAATTATTAATTATTGATATAAATAATTTATTTGAAATATTTTCATTTTATCATTAATTTTGAGGTGCGTTAAAAATTGTAATCTATTTTATCGATACCTTTAAAATAACTTTCAGCAGAAATAATTAATGGGGATTTGTTTTTTATAGATTAATAAAGACGTATTACAAATTATCTCGTTCAAAATTTCAAACACACTTTGGTTTGTGAAAATTTGTTCTAAAAAGCTCTTTGACTTTGAAAGCTTTTAGCACAAATGTTTGCTTTTCCAAGGTTCCGTTCCTAATAAAGTATTTTGTGGAAAGCAAGGAAAAGCTTTTTTCTATAAAATTCGCATTTATGGCTTTTCTTTTATATCATAAATCAGGGAGCTTTTTAGAGCTTTATCTACGAAAGGAGCAGTGAGCTTTATCTAGAAATAAGAGATAGCCATACACAGATTCACTTAGTAAAGTAAATAGTAGCCGAAAGAGTATAGAATAAATTTGAATTATGTAAAATATATAATTGGATTTTTAACAATAATTCGGACATTTTTATAAATAATTATTTAAATCAAATACCTAATTTTTTATTCAAAATTTTCAAAATAATAACAATAAACGCATTTTTTGCTGCGCTGCGCAAAATTAAGAGAAATTTTCATTTTCAATTTTGAGCCAACTGAGACCAATTTATATATTAAAAAAGACTTTAAAATACAAATTTAATATTTCATTTGGAAATGGAAAACAGAAACGATTTTCCGCACAGAGCGGATAAATTGAAATGGTAAACGATGCTGAAGCTCGCTTCTCTGACTGCTAAATAAAAGTGCAATAAAGATATTTATGGAGAGAAAACATTTAAAGACAGACATAAAAAACAACAATGCAAGTCAGACGGAGGCAACGGACTGCGGCAAGGATAACGCAAGAAAAATGCATCGGGTGCATTAAAAGGAAAACCCACTCCCCCCAGAGGCCGCACTCAATAATCAACCGCGTATTGGGCATATACTCGGGCTCGAAGATACGAGTGCTTGAATGCGCTGCTGATAATCGTGCTGCTACACTCGGAGAAAATTAGGGTAAACGAAGTTCTCAAATGTAGTTTTAACTTGACTTTCATTTGAATTTAAAATACGCAGAATAACAACAACTATGGTTAATCCCAAAGATCTCAAACCATATTTTATCAAGATTCCTTCCACTTCTACTCTCTCTTTATTCTGGGAAGTGACCCTGAATATATAAAAAAGGTTTGGGGTATTTAAATCCTTTTCAATCAGCAGATGAAAAAAATGGGAAATATTTGAAAAGTTCAACATTTTATTTAAGAACCCTATGAATTTTAAAACTTAACTAAGAATATAAAATTAAATTCAATTTTAAATTTCCCGTACTTTTTTTTGTTATATGTGAAAACTAAAGTTTATTTTATTATAAATAAGGAATTAAAAGAAAGTGTTTTTAATCATCATGGCTAGAATTTTAAATTCAATTTTTTAATTTTTAATAAATAAAATTTGTGGTTTCCTAAACTTTATTCATTATCTAATGTCAGTTTGAACCTTATATGTAAAGAAAATTAATTTGTGACTCCTTTTCTTTGAGTGTATCAGATACTCGTGCTCATAGATAGTAGATAGTGGATACGCGTGCGAGGAGGGTGGGAGAGGTGGGAAGGAATGGGATTCCTCCTGCTGATGGCAGACTTTGCGAATCGTTGACTTGGATCGATGTGGGGCGAGTGTCTGGTAAAAATATGCTTCGTTGTTAATTTCGCCATCATATGCCCTGACAGCAGTGATTGAGTGAGGACTGTGGAGCTAAACGCTTAACGTTGATTGCTCTGCGCTGCAGCTGTAAATTGAATGTTGGTAATGTTGGTTATGTTGCTGCTGTGGATGTTGCTGCTGTTGCCGCTGTTGCTGTTGCTGTTCTTGTTGCTGTGTTGCTGTTGGAAGGCATTATTCTTAATCGATTGCTCATACGCCGCATTGGACTAACGAGAAGTCGTGCTCGCATTATGAAGCCTCTAGCTTGAACTGGAAAACTGTAGCTGAAGCTTCTCAACGGCCAGTTAATGAAAACAAGCTGCCTGTGACGACAAAATTAAGTAAGCCAAAAAGTTGTTTCTTTTTTCCTTCTATTTTTACTCCTTGCTGTTTCTGTTGCCTTCAAGCAGCTGTCGCGGCTGTTAATGTTGCCAAATTTGCATTTCATGCGGCTCCTTTGCGGGTCGTGTCCTCAACGTATTGTCAAGTCACGTACCCAATTTTCCGCACAAGAAAAAAATACAAAAAAATATATATAAAATAAAAGTCAATACACTCAACTGGCGACGCAGTTGCCGAGAGCCCGGGCCTAGCCTTAAGGTCTGCAGACTAGTAAAAATATATATAGTAAATAAAGCCCAAAGGCAGCAGATTCATTAACACTGGAGAGTATTTTAATTCTTAGGAATCTTTTAATCGCTTTTGACGGCTACCCAAGGCGGCTAGCTTAATTTTTTGAATATGCTTACAGAACTTCAGATTCATTTTATTTGGACAATTGTTATTTTATTTTTTAATTTTATCTAGCAAAACTCTAATAATACAGAGCCCTTCAGAATGTATCCTTATTCAATAATCAGGGCTACAGACCGTTTAATAGATTCATTTAGGTTCAGGCGAATAGAATAAAAAATACTTATAAATAATTAAGTCTTGTGGCAATTAAATAAATATTATTTGGCAACCATTTTTAAAATTTTTATTAAAATTATTTATTGAGCTAATCTATAGAAAAAACCTGAAAAGGCTTTAAAAAAGTAAGAAGTGTTTTTTAAATAATAAACTGAGAAAAAAAAGATGGGATAAAATTAAGTATTCCGTACTTGAATTATTACCCAAAGATTTTTCACTCCGCTTTTTTCAATTTTGGAATTCTTGATTTTATCCTGTACCTTAAACGTCATTCAAAAAAAAAGCTTGAATCGAATATAAATTTTTCAAGTACGATTCAAGCTAAAATTAAGTCTTGTTAAACTTAGTTTAGTGCGACATTTTCTTATCTGTTTGAATTCCAAATATTACATAAATATCAATTATAAATAGTAAGAAAAAAGTTTGCTGCTTAGCAGTTTCCTTTAATTATGCAATACCAACATATGTAAAATATATACTAGAATACTTGAAAACTCTTACAGAATAAAAATGAATTTAATTTGGGTGTCCTCAAGAAGAGTTCGCAGAATTGTGAACATCTTTGCGTAAGAAACTTTTTAATTACTTTCAGTGCACAGTCTGCACGACAGGCTCAAGAATTTCAACTGAACTGCAAAAATGGCTGAAGGCTGAAGTCATTGACAGTTTCGAATGGTTGGGAAAAAGAAACAAACACGGCTTTTAATTTAAAACTCATTTCGATTGTTTTTGGGCGAAAGTGCTTGCAAATTGGTCGAGTGTTCGAGTGTTCGAGTATTCGAAATGAATGAGATTAGACACTCACATTTAGCCACGAATAAACTGGGCTTGTGTCATTTACATTCATTCACAAGAGAGTCTGTCTTGGAGTTCGAAAACTTGGCCAATGTGGTTGGCTGAATGAGTACTCTGCTCTCTGAATTTGTCTCCTAAATTTTGGCCCTTATTTAATTAGTAAAGTGACAAGAGCAATTTGATATTCGATTACACTTTGACCTATTAAACGGTATCAATAACAAATTAATTAGTTGCCTGTTTAAGTGAGAAGTTTAATTATGGACAATTACACGTTGCGTGTGCCTCGTCCACAAATAAACAGATTTACAGATTGTATTGCCAATGAATTTTATAGTGAAATCTTAGTAAATCTGAGTGGATGTTCAATTAGGGAAGTTGTCTGTGTCTTCTATTGATAGCTTTTCTATACAAATTCAGTATATCCTGTGCTTCATTACTAATTCAGTTAAGAGGAACTATCGATGGTTGAAGAGTTTTCCTGATTGCACATCAAGAATTCCATACTTAAACCCCCATCGCAAGCTTAAAAGTATCCCGATATCCACACAGAAGAGTTCTTCAATCAATTCTACAATTAATTAAAATAATTAATAAATGAATTCTGAATGAATATAATTGTAGTACGCTTATATGTCCTATATTAAGTCAGCTTGCACTTGAATGTAAAATCAACAGGAAACTCTATTAAATACCACCTGTGCTACATATCGAAAAGTGCTTATGGAATTCCACAAATTACAATCTTCCTCCCTACAAAAATACCCTTTCTTCCATGTTTTTCCTCTTGTCATTTTAGCCAAAAATATCGTTCTAAGCAAAACAAGTTGAAATTTTTCAAAAACTGGGAACAGTTTGCAGTCGCGAATCGGTTAACAGCGTGCGAAAGTGGGAACAGTCATGCGCACACCCCATGCGGCTTGGCAATGCAACAGTTTGCCTTTTAATAAGAGTAAAAAAAATAATAAAAATAAGCCACAAAATGGAAAATGAAACGGAATACGCCCGAAATAAAAAGTAAACCCTGAAACAGACCATTCCCAATTGAAATTTTGGCTACTATTCGTATTTGATTTCAGTTACATCATGTGGCCGATGACTATGCGATAATGTCTTGCATTAGAAGGGTATTCAGAAAGAGAAAGAAACGAGTTTCAAGGCGAATAGCGAATGCATGTTTGGCGTATCTTTTATTTTGTGGTTTGCCGGACAATTTGGCTGGGGTTTTGTAAGTCACATAGAATTTATTGGAGCTGGGGGAACTCAGAGACACTTAGAATCAGTCAAGGATTAGAAAGTGATGATGTTTGAGGCCAACTTGGCCAAATTTCTCACTAGATCCCGGCCAAACTATGGGTCAACCTGGCATAGTCAAAGCATGTTGATTTGCATGAATATGAAATGAAAAATGAAACAAAAAGTATATTAGCCGCAAGCCCATTGAATTGAAAGCAGCTTAAACGATTTTAAATTACCATCATTTGCATTAATCGCTGAACCAATTAAACTGTAACCCAATTATAAGTAGAATATATTTCATTTAATGCGTATAAAAGGGTTAAATTTTATTTAAATTATAATAATATTTTGTGTTTTTTTTTTGTTTTGTTGTTTTATTCAATGGATTTCACCCCATTGTTTTCACCAGATATTACCAGCATATGCAATCGTGTATGCCTGTCTAATGAAAGGCAAAGGAAAAACCTTGAGAGCTCAACTGTTAGTATAATCGTTGAAGGGGAAGTACGCATAGTAAAAAAAAAGAAAAAAAATGGAAATAAAAAAATGTAAAATGGAAAATATATAGAAAATGTGGCAACAATGTTGTCCTCAAAAGTTGTTGCACTTTTGTTTGAATTTCCTTGGCTTTTTCATGCTTCTGTGGCCGCCAAAGTTTTTTGGCCCCTGTGACATTTTCAGAGCGGTTTTTCCGCACCCGCCGACACCGTCGCCGCCGCCGTCGCCATCGTCATCGTCTTTGCCACCACATTTGGACCCACTTTAAAACTTTTCGCACTCTTCATACATGTATATATATATATATATATACTCGCTTATACATGTGTTAATATGTGTGTAAGTATATAAATATATAAACTCTAAGAACCGCAGGGCAAACTCATGTCTGGGTCTGGCCCGGGCCGTCTGTCTGTCAAAGTTTTGCTGTTTGACTGGCTAATTTGCTGTGAAAGCTGATTTCATACTAAAAATGGTTGCGAACTCTTTCCTTTTCTTTTATACACTTGTAATTGGGGTTAAATTAAAAACAAAAAGCCTATTAATTGGCTAATGAATGACTTTTTCATTAACAAGCCTTAAATACTCTATTAGTTATTAAACAAAATTGACAAAGGTAACAAATTCAATGCAAATTAAATGATATATGCAAATCTCATTAGCTGCTTATCGTATTTAATTATAATTTAATAATACATTTCACAAAAAACGTATATGCATTAATGCATTCGCAGTGAATTCACTGAGAAGTCTAAATGTATTTAATAAAGAATTAATAATAAATATGTAAAATATGCAATGCCAAGCAATTTTGAAAAGCTTCTATTTGTTTTGCTTGATTTTAAATTTATATTTTAAAATGTGCTGCTTTTCAATCGTCAAAATTACCTCTTGACTCGGTGAGAATAGATGCTCAGCCTCTGCCGGGAATGCAGAATCCCTTACTCTCTCAGTTCCTTCATCATTCATCCACATTCCTAGTAGAGAGCAATAAAGGATTCTCCAGGTTACCGAAAGTTTATTAGTTGGATGCGTTTTCTACAATGAATTCTCTCGTAAGAAATCGATTAGACTTCCGATCATTGTTTTCTCAAGGAATAAACAGTCAGTGACAGAAGTATCTACATCTTTAACTACTATCAAATTACTTCAGATGATATTGCCCACCTCGATAGAGGTAATCAACTGTTTCAGTTCTCTTCATGAGATTGAATCTAACATTTCAATATCATATTAACTTTTATTGGCTTGTTGTTCGACTACATTTTAGTCGAATCTCCCAGAAGTTTCTTATGCCATTAGGATTTAATTTATATTAATTATTATATCTATAATAAAATGCTCTTTCTGCCTCAAGCCCCTCGTATATGCCTTCTTAATGGAAACATAATTTAAACATAACATGACATTTCAAAAAGGTATACCCTTTTCAAATTCTTTCCGACTTTCGAAGTTAAAATATTAATTAATTTCCCAAGACAAACATGAATTTAGTACGAGTAAAGAAACGGAAGCTTCAAGGAGATGTCAAAACACAAATCTTTAAGAAATGATTTTCACAGCATTATAAAACTAATTTTAATTCAAATCAGAATGTTGTCGTCGTACATTCAATTTCTCAACTTTGTTTCTAATATACTCACACTTGAACTATTATATTATAATACTCCGACAGCGAGTTGAATCTTCTGCATGCGAGATGGCAATGAATTTGAAATTCAATCAAATAAACATCCATCCAGCCAGCCAGTCAGCCAGCCAGCAGAGAAATGTTCACGATTCTCCTAAGGGTAGGAATATATACTATATATATATATATATACATATACATATATTTATATATGGACTCTCTGGCACGATTTGCATGAGGCTGACACTTGTAGGTGGCGGAGGGGGGGGCGGGATTGGCAGGAATGCGCACATTGTGTATTGAATTATTTATGACGAGGTATTTTCAATTCGGTAAAGCAAAATATTAGTGTTTACCGTAATCATTGCATTGACAGATTGTTAATGTTCAGGTGTAAAAAATTCTTCCTTTTTTCATTTTTTTACATTTCTTTTCATTTTTTAAGTCGGGCCAGGCGACCTTTGAGTGCTTGCTGAATAAGATATGAGATATGCCCGGCTATATCAGGACATTGCCTGACGGTCGGTTGGTCGGTTGGTCGGCCGATTGACGGGGGCATTAATAAAAGTTGAGCAGTAATAAATTCAATGGACCTTGCCGCAAGGAGGGCAAAAACCAAGGCGGATTATTAATATTTTCCATACTGCTTTTGCAGCTTTGTTTGAGTTCTTGAAATGTGAGCTCCAGCTCCAGCACCAGCTCCAGTTGGCCCCATAGTGCTAAAGCATAAAAATAAATCAGGCCAAGTATAAAAATTCACGTCAACATGCTGCACGCATACACCCTGCTACCCTGTATCCCTGCCTACTGCAGTATACCCTCTCTCTCTCTCGCTCTCTACATTTGAGGCAATCAAGCTACTGGGCAATGGGGCATGTTGCTTAGATGCCAGAGCAAACAATGGCCTGGCCATGTTGGCTTAATGAGTCCAAGCCACAAAATCAACGAGTTAAATCATGTAAAGAATAAAGCCGAATGCAGCTGCACTAAGAGGAAAGGCAACCATAAGGCAACCAGCTCTTTTCTCTCCCTTCCCTGCAGCGGCAGCAGCAGCAGCAGCACCACCACCACAAAAACCGACGTGCTTCCTGCACTCATTTATCAAATTCTTATATGTGGTGCCCACAAGTCACAGCCTGTCGTCGTTCAATGCAATTGCAAATCCTGCAGTGGAATAGGAACTGAAACTGCAACTGAAACTGGAACTGGAACTGGAACTGGAACAATATTCGTTCGCATAATCCCCTTATGAAACTAGAAACTTCACAGCAATGCCTCAGTATGCCCCCCGCCTGTCTAAGTTCGATTGCCCCGCCCCCAAGATGCATAATAGAACAATTTCTAATACATTACTTTGAAGGAGCCGCAAATTCCGATTGATCTGGACAGCTGGACAGGTGTATCTTTGAAATATGCATCGGGTATGGTGTATGGTGTATGGTGTATGGAGTATTGAATGTTGAATGTCGGAATGGAATCATTGAAATTCACAAAGAGCTCAAAAACCGCATGCTGTCAACAGAATTGTTCAGAAATTTGCTTGTGTTTTAATTAAATGCAAATTGATTAAACATTTTGTTGCTTTTAATGGACTATTTCAATTATCTGACAATTTTGACTGAATTATTGCCAGTTTATGATATGAAAATGTTTTGCAATTGAAATCACCTTCAGAATATATTTCCAAAAGTTTGCCTGTTTTTTCCGTAGAAGACAATTATTATAAATATATATTTTTTTTTTTTTGTTAATAATCCTTTTTGTTTATTTAATATATTATTGAGCTCGAATGACAACAATAATTGAAAATTGAATTGAATTTTCCCCATTCATTTTTTGGTCTTTTTCTGTGAAGAAATTTACAGACAGACGGACAGCTAAAAGAACAGGCAGACAGACATGGCTATATCGAATCCTCTCATCCTTATACAGCTTTTCATGAATTTAAAAATAAGTCCGAATATTTGTCAATTGTGTACGAGAGATTTGAGATTGCTGCCCAATTTGTAATAAATTATTTAGATAAATAATCATAATTTTGAATAAGAAATATTGATCCGTAAAAATGTAATTGCCGCTTGACCGTTTTGTGGTCGGATCACGTAATTTACGATGTCATAATGTGAGTGGGAGGTATTGTTAATAAAGCTTATTGACATTAAAAAAAATCAATTTGTCAGTTAAATGAAATATATGTATATATGTGTATATATATATATTATATATATATTGTTTTTTTTTTTTTAAAGAAAAGCGCAGTCAATGTTAAACTTTTAATTCCATTTGCGCGTGAAAACCAACAAATAAATCAAAGTCACGCTGCGACTGGGATTGGGCTAGGGATTGGGATTGGGACTGGACCTGGGAAAGGCAATGGAAATGGAAATGGAAATGGAACTGGTTCTGCAACTGTGGCAGCTGCAATGTCCAATGAATTAAAAATATAAACAAACAAATACAACAACAAACGAGACATACATATTCGTACAGCAAAAGTTTTCAATTTTGCTACAGTTGTGACTGTGATTTAACTGCCGGGGCTGCTGGGAATGCAGCAGTCAGTAAAATAAATTCGTTAAATAAAAGAAAAATCTAAGGAAATATTATATTCGGCTCGCCGACGTTTCTATACCCTTGCAGTGTGAAATTCGATTCTATGTTCCTCTGGTAGCTATAGGATTTTTTAGACCCATGTTGATAGCTTTTAGCGTGTATTAAGAAATCATGCTCCTTCATCTGTCCTGTGGCAGATTTTACCATTCTGTGGTAGCTATATATCTGATCTGATCCGGCTTAATGCGGCATATCTGCTGCCTGCAACACATACAAGTTCCCATTCACTTACCTGAAAAACTCAGCGAACAAGTTTGCACGGAAACAGCCAGAAGCACAAGCAGACAAACGGCCAACTATGG
Organism: Drosophila repletoides; assembly: GCA_018150835.1. NCBI lineage: Eukaryota > Metazoa > Arthropoda > Insecta > Diptera > Drosophilidae > Drosophila > Drosophila repletoides. The sequence continues at coordinate 5,348,253 of JAECWQ010000202.1, forward strand.
CCTTAATTGGCTCATTATCCTTATCATTCTTATTATTATCTCATCATTATTATAAGCGTGCCTAGCTTATGGAATCTGAGATGTTTCCCTCTACGCGTAACCCATTTCATGATAAAGTTAGAGGACCCTCTGCTAGGGTACATAAAAACAGCTAGAGAAAAATCATAAATTGAAAGTTTAGTATGGCTTGTACTTTTGGCAGTCTCTCTCTCTCTCTCTCTCTCTTCCTCTCTGGGTCTTATAAGCCAGGCCAATCATTTAAACATATCATAAATATCAAATGCATTTCGCTAAATTGTTTGCTTGCATTTCATTTAAATGCACATTCAATTGAAATTCAATTCAATTGATTTTTTATTGCCAATTTTGTGCACTTTGACTCAACGCTGCGCTATTTGCGATCAACATTTTTGTTTGGGCTTTTCGCTGTATTTGCGAGAATTGCTTGTATTTCGAGTTTAGAATCGTTTTATGCATCGTATTTACGGGCGGATGCTTGACAAATGTTGATACTATGCCAGGGACTAGTGTTGCTTTTTTTTGCAGGAATCCAACAATATATTTTTATCTATGGGTTCCATTTACAATGGGAATTAAAAGGCAATTTTTAACTCAATTTTCTCTTTCAGTTATCAAACGATATGTAAATTTGCTTCTGTATTCCGACTAAACAAGAAAATAAATAGCAAACATATAAAATTATATAAATGAATAAAGATAGATAAAAGACCTGGAAATTTATTCGGCATATAGGAAAATCAGTCTGAGTTTTCTTTTAATATGCTCATGAAGCAGCTATAAACCTATAGAAACTAATTTTATTTATACCTTTAATATTATTCTTGTAGAAACTAAACTAAACTTTGATATTTAAATGCAATATACGTTCACCAAGTTCCAGTAAAATATACTTATTTCTATTCAATGTATGTTTTTTCATCTTTAATTTTCAAATATATATATAACATTTAATTATAAAATAAATATATGTTGATTCCCGTGAGGATTGAGGGAGAGCTGCTAGAACCTAACTCTTGGAACTTACCTCCAAGTAGAATTATTTATGCTACTCTTCCACTTTGCCAAATATACAACAACTTCAATTAAATAATAATACTATATATATATTATTATATTAAATATATTACATTAATTTGTGCTGCTTACTTGCAAAAGCAGTTTATTTAACTTGCTTTTAAGGATTAATGTATTATAATTAATATTTTAAATGAAAAGAAAAATCTGCATATTTTAAAAGTATTAAACTTTTATTAAAAAAAAAGGGAACATATCAAAATATATAACAAAGAAACGTAAACTTTCTGCCATTGTGCTTGGATGGGGAACGATATTTATGTGCTTGTGGTGCTGCTGCTCTTTGGCTGTGCGTTGGCCCGCAAAAATAAAGAATGAAAAAGAAATCGGGGCGGAACACAATTCATAAATCTTCTCTGCGATTGAGCACAACCGCGATAGTTTTTCATTTTTTTTTTTTTGTTTGTTTTTGTCTCCCTTTTTTACGAGTATTTTTGGCTGCATTTTTGGATTTGCTAGTGATTCCCACCGTTTACCCTCCATTCGTGTCTTAACTTGACTTTTGGCCAGGCTCTGGGTTCACACGCAGGTTGTCAAGAGCTGAAATTCTGGCTTAGACATTCTCTGGACATTTATCGCCTGGAATTTCTGCAGGCTCTACACGGTACTGCAATAGTCCTAGTCCTGTAGGGGCCATAACATGACAGGGGACTGCTGGCCCTGCCAAATGAGATGAAGGATCTGGGTGTCCTGCATTTGTATCCAGAACACCCCTCATATTCACAGTCCCCGTAACTATAAAAACGTGGATGTGCCAGGCGTCGCAGTGTCCTATTCAACAGCCAAATTATTGAGGCAACGATCAACAGGGAGATGCATACCACAAACAGAAACAATGGAGTTTTCCAGAATCCCTCAAAGGCTTCCTCATTCATTAGATCCGATTCCGTTGATGCAACAGCCATCTCGCGAGCTATTTCTTTCTTTAGTTTTTGACAATCGTAGGCAGACATTAGATGGGGCAGTTGATAAAATGGAAGGGGCTGCTCATTCATCCACCAATCTTCCAAGAATTCCAGTTGTGTGTCTCCCAGTAGGCGCTTGCAATGCGCAAAGACCTCACTCATCCATTTTTGGCACTCGACACTATCGATGTCTCGCTTGCAAATTGGATTCATTTTTGTTTTTCTTATTGTCTGGTTTTACTTTGTTTTGTTTTGAACTACACTAAATATATAGGTAGATAGGAGTGTATATATATCAATTGCTTCAATGCCTACTAAACCTCAGAATCGAAACGTTTCCTGCGTCCTAGCAGATTCATCCAGCGTATTTTTCGTCTTTGGCTCTCCGATTGATTTGGCACTGTGTGCGCATAATATGTTGGCAGTGTATCAATGGAGTCTGTATATTTGCGTGTATTTTCCGGCTTACTATTCTTGTTTTCCTCCATTTGTTCTTTATCTGCATCTGTCTGTTCACCAGCTGATTCTGCTTCCTCTTCGCATGATTCTTCTATTACTTCTAATGCCTCTAGTGAAGTTTCATCAGAAGTTTCAGTAGTAGTTTCGCTGCTTTCTTCGTCATCTGTAGTATCAGTCTGCTCCTGGTCAAGATCCAATTCTGGCACAGTCCTCAGCCTCTGCTCTTTATTTCGTTTCTTGGACATCTCTTCCAATGGAAAACTATCCCAAAACCTGGCTGGCACATAGAGCTCATCAGTGTAATGGAACCTAGAAGCCATAGCCCTTGAAGAAGCTCTGCATTTCTCACATAATTGATCAATAACATCATCCACTGAAGACTGACCGCCTTTCCGTCGATCTTGACTTAATGTTTCTTCATCATCCTTTTCCTTAAATATAAAAGCTCTTGCCAGCAGAAACAATGTGATACATATGAAAGAAGCCACCAAAAAGAAGATGATCAAAAAAGTTATTGGATCAGTGCCGCCTTTTTCCTTATTAAATGATATCTTTAAATCCCGTTTCAGTCGCTGACATTCCTCAGTTGTTATCAGTTTTTGTGCGGGTATTTGATCTTGGCTCTGATCCTGATCATCGTTCCAGCTGGGACATTGGCCGCACATCTCTGGATCGAAGCCCATTGTGGTTGATTTATTTTAAATAATTTTTGTATAAACTGTTTCTTTTTTGAAATATATTTCAATGCAGTTGAAAGTAGAATAGTTTAGAAATCAAAATAAAATAAATACCTCCTTGGAATTATAGAAAAGTAAATATATAAAAATTGAATTAAATTTTGTTATTGGGGGAGACCTTAACATATTTACTGCCAACACATTTTAATGAATTATTCTTGGCCCAAAACTTGGAAATGTACGAGTAAAAACACGCAAGGGCTCATAAATTTTCTCTTTCTTTTTCTGTTTCTTCATGCAGCTATAAGTATATATATATATATATATGTATATATATATACATCCATATATATACAAATTCTTACTCGACTATATATACTTTACTGCATAGGCAAGCCTTTCTATACCCTGTACACAATTATAGACAACAGCGGGTATATTCAAATAAGTACGCTTTTCTACACAATAAAATAAAGTCTATATTTAAAATATTATTTATTAACTTTATTTACTCAAGTATGAAATTACTAAATATTTATCTCTAATTAGAAGTTCCTCAAATAAATAGAAATGAGAAATTTCATGCCAGAGAAAACACTACTAAAAACTGATAGGAAATAAACCAAGAAAGAAAAATAAAAAATATCTGATACGATTTATTAAATTTTGTTTAATATTATTTATTTTTTTTATTTATTTATTATTTTATTCATATGTTTCATTTTCATAGACATCTATTGATAAACATAAAATATCACCTGTTCACAATATCAAATCAGCCAAGTTTTCTTTCCTATTTACCAAATATGAAGATTAAGTGGTATCTTGCAGTCTGTCACGCGTGGGCTCTGCTTGTTTTGGTGGCTAGTGAAAAACTACTTCAACAAAATGTGAAACCAAATTCATGGCAGAGTTGCGTTAAGGCAGGGGCTAACTGGCTGGGAAGGGGGCGAAGTTAGTAGGAATATTTTTCTTCATGTCGGGAGTCGACGCTTCGGCATGTCAAAATCTGACATGGAAAAATGAATTTGCGCGCTCGCAAAGATCCTAATTTCAGTAACAAGCTCACAAGGACCACAAGCTTGTTGCCATTGAAAGCTGACAGGGGCAAGGAGTGGGTTTTTTCGATGATAATACCTGGTAAACGTGACGATGACTTGCCAGATAGCATTGAAATATTGCCTAGGCTCTGCAGCGTTATGCACCTGGGACAGGGAGGCTGTGACGCAAGGACTCATTGGCAATTATAATTAGATGCGGGTGCTTCAGGCTCAATTAAAAAGCACGTGGCTGGCCGAGTTCGGAGCCGCGAGAACATGGCAAAAAAAAAAAAAAGAAATTGGGTTAAAACGTGCCCAGGTTCGAGCCGGAGAATGCATATGCAAAACGCCCAAAAATTGTTTCCATTTCAATTTCAATTTGCTCTGCATTTTTGGTTTGCCCAAGCGGATGCGTGACATTTTGGGCTACTCGTGTATTGAAATTTATGCTTCCGACTCCAATCCGCACATTTACACAACTTTTGGGCGCAAAGTTTTCATTTTCATGCCAAAAATTTTCCAGCTTAACTTCCACTTCCACTTCCACTTCCAGTTCCACTTCCGCGCCTGCGGTCGCCTCTCTATAGATATATAACCGCCGGCTATGCGGCGGGAAATTGGTTTATTTTATTCCCATTGACTGTTTTTGGGCGGTTTTGGCGGCTGTCGGCAGCATTTGGCAATTTTAAATTAACATGCGATGCGATTTGTTCAGAATTCCAATTAAAAACATTTTTATTGCTCATTTTCGCTGCCTGCTGCCTGCTGCTTGCTGTGTATCGACTGAAATAATTTTTGGGAGTGTGAATCAGCAGAGCAAAACTGCTGCTGCTACTAGTGGATATATTTTTGTGAACGCGGTTGTATTACAAGTATCTAAGCGAAATGTTAAATGCTTGAAATTTGAGTGGGCTCTCACTAAATTGAATGATTGGAATGGGGCAAAGCGATAAATTTTTGAGTGATCGATTGAGGCAAACAATGTGTATTTTAAATAAATTCCAGCTCTCAAAGGGATTGGAATGATCAGAAATTGATTTTTATTATTTAATGATTGGATTAATCTTGAAATTGCCGTACCAAACATACAACTCAGGGCTGTGGAACCTTGAGTAAAAACGACGGACAATACGCAGGCGAACTTACTATTTTGTTTTAGCCTTTTAAGGTTATAGATTAAAATTAAACTCAAACATTGACTCGAGGCCAAAAAATGTAGAATTTAAGGCCAATAGCAACAGCAGAGAGCTGTCAAAAATTAATTGGAAACACACCGGATAAAAGTATATAATAAAAGCCTGATTAACTTCTACAGCCTGAAGCTTTGTTTTAAACCAAATAAACTAATCTAAAGTCCTTAAATTTCGGATTTAAAGTCTAATTGCTTTGCTCTTTGCAATTGGCACTTGCTGTTTATTAGACAATTCAACCAATTTCCTGTAATGTGCTCAATCGACTGGCACCAGATGCTGGTTGCTGATGTTTCTGCCCAGTATCTGCTAGTTAAGGCTCACCTCTTTGGCCAAAACCAAAATGGCCAACACCTAATATGTATGTATGTGACTCCTGTGACTCTGGCATTATGCAGTAGTAGTACTACCAGAGTCTCAGGAACAAAGTGTTAATGGAAACGAAAAACACGCGCCGACACCAAATGAAGTTAGGCATTGCATGTGTGTTTGTCTCTGTTAGAGAAGGGCGCGTGACGTGCTCGTGAATAAAGTCGTGAGTGTGCGTGACATGAGAGGCCTTTAAAATTATACCGACTTGTAAATAAAAAAAGATTTCGCTTCTATACATCTGTTAGCTTCGAGAAAATTCAAATTAAAAAACAATTTATATGGAGTTATTATATTTAATATTATGGTTTTCCCCTAAATTTTATAAGAAATAAATCAGTTTCAGAAATCGCTAATCCGAGAATATCGAATCCAAAATCAACATTCACAAAATTAAAAATTTTGGTAAAATAAACATATTTCGGGATACAAATAAAACTTCAGGAAAAGCCTCCTCCAGAAAATCCGTCACGGATCTTTATTTCCCTGAATTTGGTAGGTAAACATAAGTAAATCCCAAAAAAAAAAAAAATCCGTGAATTCAGAAAAATTAATATCGGTATTGTGCGTGCGGTGCATAACAAATGGCTCACGCACCCATCGCTAGTCTCCATATCAACACGATCTGCAGTCGTATGTGCATTTTGACCAGTTTTTGGGGGCTAACGGCACATACATTTTGAATGTATTGCCGGAAAGGCCAAAACTGCCGAGAACCAAAAACCGAGAACCAAAAACCGAAAACCGAGAACCGGCTAGAATGAATGAAGTGGAAGGCATGAATGGGAAACGTCAGCCTCGAGCAGCATTCAAAGACCAACACAACACAAAAAAAAAAAAAAAAGGAAATCTGTAAAATGGGCTCGTTAGTGGTTCTTGCATGTCTCACTGGCCTTTTGTCTAGGAGTGTGTGCGTGCCATAAATTGTGGTGAATACCACACAAAAATGGATGCTCCGCTCCGTTCCTCTTCCCTCCTATCCTCTCCGTAGTCATAGCTGGTATATATCCCCAGAATCTCGTGCTTATAATCATAAAATGCTGCGCGTATTTCATGCATGACTCTACATGCAAAATTCTAGCCAGAGGCAACATATCCAGCAATTCGCCTTTATACCATTAAATGGAATTGTTTTGTCGTGTAAACATTTCCAATTTTGCTGTGTAAAATCTGAAATTGCAGCTTTTGTTTGTATTGAACTCAAATCTTCTTGAATGTTTACATTTTTGCTTCATATTTTTGAGCTATTGATTAAATTTACCAAGGCTAAAAATGCAGCTGCGAGGAAGCGAACCGGTTCGGTTGTGCGCTGTTTTAGTGCTGCGAATTCTAACCTTCCATTGGAGCACATAACAAAAATGCAATTTTTCGGTTTCAACACTTTTTATAAGTGCAAGATACATCAACATTAATTCTATTTTAGGTTAAATAAATAAAAAAAAAGATAACCATAATTTTCTATTATTATTTATTACATTATCAATTACATTCAACTAGAAAAAAGGTTGATTTAAAAAATAGTGTGAGTAAAATAAAATGAATTTATTAAAGATATTTGCTATGTTTAAGAAGCTTTTGGCGAATCAGCAGGAATAATCCATATAAAATATGTCAGTCAGCATGCAGCTAAGTTCCTTAACACTACTCAAATCTTATCCTGTATACAATTCATGTAGTATATGTGAAAATTCCTTTGACCAAGTCACCTTTTACGAGAGAATTGTTAATGCTTGACATATTTTCGCATATTTGCCGGCTTGGCAAATTCACGCATCCTTCTGGCATTCTGTCCCGTCTTGTCCTGCCTTGTCCTCTTCTTGGCCAGTCACGGCTTCAGAGTTTCTCCTGCACTTTGCTAGCGCGTAAATCCGTTTGAAGCGAGGGATTTTATCTTTCAGGTTGCGCGTTGATGTGGCTGTTGCTCCACTGGCGATGCCAGGGCGGCATTTCCGGCTTCTGAATGTTTACGTGCAGCCCTGGCTGACAGGACTTATCGGAGTAGTCTGGATTTATGTTGAAAGCACAATGTGCTTGCTGATTACAATAGCTTCTGTGTCCTCCCTCCACTATCCACTGTCCATGGTCCAGTCTGACAGTCTGTCTGTCCAGGCCTTAGGAGATTAAAAGCGTAGCGTTATTCAACATTAATTTATGGCGACAAGAAATTTTAAGGCAAAGTACATCTGCACTTGAGCATTTAAATTGGCCAAGGCCTTTTTGTACGAGTGTCGGAGCAAAACTTAGCCAACTGATAGGATGGGATGGTGGCATCATTTAATTTAATAGAAACTTTTACTGTTGACCGCAAACACCGCAAGCAAAAATATTTCTAAGAATTTTCAATACAGAGATAGATAGAGATATTTGGGATAGCGTTTAAGTTGAACTCAATGCAGCTGTTAAGATTTCCAGCTTCCTCGTCGCGTCCTCTCAAATGCGAAAAAGGGAAATTTAATGAAATTTCAAATTTGCCATTCGCTTTCTATCTTGAAGCTGTCAGCTTCTGTCTGCCCGTCACTGTCTGTGTGTGTGTGTGTGTGTGTGTTTGCGTGTGTCTATCTCCGTCACTGTGTGGGTGTGTGTGTGTGTGTGTGTGTTTGCATGTCCTGGTCTGTCTGCTGAATGTCCTTTGTGCTCCAGTGACAGCTGCTCATTTCACGCTTGGTAATTTCAATGAATTTTTGCTAGCGCCTTTTGAGCCATGGCTTCCACTTATTTGTATGCCGCTTCATTAATTAAATTTTTCTGATTTATTCAGTGCATATACATAAATGAATAGTTTATGTAAATAGGTATACGCTATATATATAGGGAAAACTTCCGACAAGAGCAGCCAATAATAATATACTTAAGTATATATTATAACGATGCCGTAATGAAAGGCCTTTCCCGTTCCCGAAAGGACTATATTAAAGCTTTAAACACTTCTAAGAGTACATCTAATAATAGACTTATTCAGAAATATTATATTCTTCTGTTTATATTATTTATTTTGTTCTATTCAAATCTGGCTTGTTTCAGTCAGGGCAGCGCTCAAATGACATTTTTTTTTTACTTATAAAAACCAACATAGAAATGTTATATAAACAGACGGACGGCTATATCAACTCGTTTCGTCGTCCTGATCAATAATCTATATACTTTACGGGGTCGGAGATGGCTTCTTCAATGCATTACACATTTCGTGTCGAAATTATAATACCCTCCGCGAGGGTATAGTAAAGTAGCTCAGATGCTAGTGTCCTTCGAACCACTTTTATTAAAATAAGTCCTATAATTTTATACAGAAAAAAAGAAGGAAAACAATCTAATTTTATACTTTCTGGTGACTAGCAAAGAGCTTACGACTATCATTTCAATATTGATGGGAATTTGAAATATTGAAATGATATTCATAGGCTCTTTGCTTGTTGCCTTGTGTTTTACTAATTTAAACTAAAATTTTTCATTATTGCCAAGATTCTAGAATAATGACCATTACGTGAACGACTTCTTTTTAGATTTTTTGAGCTGTGCACGATGTTTCTTTCTTAATTTTTCTTTTGATTTGCGCCACTTTTGCCAATATCTTTTAATTATAGAAACAGCTCGATTCATGGTATACCTTGAGATACGTTCTTGTTTTATATCTCGTTCCTCGTCATCGCGCGACTTTACAAACTCATTGTAAATAGCTTCTTCCTGGCGATAAGAAATCATCAGGAAATCCAAAGATTTTTGTGCTTTATTCAAATCATTCTCAATATCCAAATATTGCTCTCTTCTTTCGCAAATTGTATGATCATATTTCTTAATTATGGCCTCCAGCTGTAGTTGTAGTTTATTTCTAAAGAACAACAGCGTAAGATTAGTATCTTTGGATGTTTTTAATAGTTTTTACAATACTTACTTTTTCTTACGTGCTTTTCTATCAGCGATTTCAATCTCTTTAGCCTGATTCTCGTATTTCACGCGAAGATCTTTTAGTTCTGTCTCTAGCAAAGCTTGTTTCTCCAAGCAGGTCTTTTGGTTCTCCTTTATAATACGTTGACATTTATCACTGAAAGGATACAGCTATGGCATATTTGGTAGATATCACATCGTAATTAACCACTCACCTTTCATTTTGTATTCGAATATCATTCGCCTGTTTCTTTTTGTTCATTTGGTCTATACATATTTGCAAATACGTCGACTTTGCGGCCATTTTCCAGCGAAATCGAAGTTTCTGTGAAGCCAGCCTGGTCACAAGTTTTTCTATGTTAGCCTTGATGCCTTCATTCTTCTGATATAACTTATGTAGGTTGCGCTCCTTTTTGATCTCCTTTTTTGAATTTATCTGCAAATGCTGTTCCGATATCTTGAAGAGCCTTTTGAAAGTATAGATAAAATTACGATCTTCCAGTGTTAGCTTTTCCATATAGCTTGGAAATAGGTTTATCATGCTAGAATGGCGCTGCAAATAATCAATTAGATTAAGCAAACCATTATCCGTCAATGGCGTTCTCCGCTCCTGCACAATATAATCCCGTCTTCGTATAAAGTCGTCGACCAGTTTTAAACATGGCTGGTATTGTGTTCCAGATAAGACCTTTGCCATATGATCCGGATTTGCCAGCAACATCGGCGTTACTAAGCCCATCTTCACCCGCTCAATTGTCTGTTCAATAACTAATAAAGCGGATCCTATCATTTCCTGACGCCTTGCGTTTGATTCTAAATGCAACAGAATACATCAACTACATCCTAGAAAGAATTTCAAAATCCTTCCTACCTTCTTTGGTAATTTGTTCCCTTGGCTTTTTCAAATGTGAAAAATGTATTTCTTCCATAATGTTTGTTAACAAAACTAAAATAAATGGTCTATATGTTTTTAAAAATAATGTAGGTCTGAATATAGGTAGAAACTAAAACAGATAATAAGAACTTTAATTATTAGCTTACTTTGTTATACCCTTGCAGAGGGTGTTATTACTTTTTCATAAAATGTGTAACGCATTGAGAAGGCATCTCCGACCCCTCACAATATATAAATATTACTAACATAGGCCTATCCGTCTGTCTGTCTACTTCTATGCAAACCGGCCTTCCAGTTTAGCAGCTAGGTTCACCTGTGTATTTCCGAACCGACCGGAGCTATAAACCTATATTATATTTGTACGTATTGATTGGTATTACGCGAAGAGTTGGCTTAAAGTTCGTGTATTAAAAACCTTTTTAAAAACATGACTTTACACTTATATTAATGAAGTTTATTTTTGTAGAATAACAGAATAGCCTTTAAATAGGTGTACATAGAATTTTCAGAATATATATGTTTTCCAACCAAACTCTTTATGTCACTCAATGAATTTAAAAAACCTTTGCCATCATGTTGTTCATTCTCTTCATAGTTTTCTTGTTTTTCTTGGTCAAATGCTTTTTCCATTTTTTCCAATATCTTTGTATTTGGCGTGCGGCTCGATTCATCATATATTTCAGGATTTTCTCCTGTCTTATACGTTCTTCCTCCTTTTCGCGCTTGACCACAATAATATTGTAAAGCGCCGCTTCTTTTCGATATAGTACCATAAATTCTTTAAGTTTTTTTGAATCCTCTGCATATTTATCTTTCAGATTCATCATTTCGATCATTTTTTCACCAATTGTGCTATCGTATTTCTTAATAATGGCCTCAAGCTGAAGTTGCAATTTGTTTCTAATGGTCAATTTCATTTATTTATAAGATATACAAATATTTCGAAAACTTTTGTAATATTTCTAATTTCTTTACTTACTTTTCATCACGTGCATTTTTTTCTTGTTTTTTTCTCATTTTATCTACACCAAGGCGTTCCATTTTCAAATTTTCAAGGTCTTCCGTGAGACGTGCTTGTTTCTCTAGAGTTTTCTTTACATCGTCGTTTACCTTTGAACGGATTCTCTCCCTAAAGTAAAGGTGTTATCTACATATTTAAAAGAATATCAAATATTGAATATTCAGACTTACTTTTCATGTTGAATGAAATTTTCCTTGAATTGTGTCCTTGCATTGATCTCTCTATTCGTTTTGTCTTCTACCGCTAACTTGATGTATTTTTTCCATCGTATCTTTACTTCTTGCGCGTTGAGCTTACACTTCATTTGTTCAATATCTTCCACAATGGATACGTTTTCTCGGTATAATTTCTGTAGGCGGTTTTCGTTCTCAATACGTTTTTCTGCATCTTCCTGCAAATGCTCCTCAGACATTCGAATGAGGATTTCGAAGGCCCTCAGAAGCTGACGTTCCTGTAAGGACAACTTAGCCATAAATCCTGGAAACAGCTTGTACATGCCCTGACTTCGCTGGAAGAAGTCTATTATTTGGACCATGCCATGATCCCCTAAGGGGGATCGGTGACTCTTAATGATAGTATCACGTCTCTGGAAGTAATCGTCTACAAGACGTATCGCTGGTTCGAATCGAGTACCAAATACCATTCGGTCCAATTCTTCTCTGTTTTCCATAATTTGTGGCAGTATCAGCAACACTTTTAAGCATTCGAATGCATCTGACATTCCCCGAATTACAAGTTTTATTAGAGTGTCTCGCGCTGAGCTGAAATCTGAAAGGGTCGGTTTTAAATATATTACCATTTCATTATTAATTTTTAAAATTTTTATACCTCTTTGAGCCATTTTTCTAGCTTCAGCTAATTCCCTATTTTTGTGTATATTCGTCGTCTTGGAAGTTCTCTTGCTCATTTCGATAAAATATATTAAAACTTGGATGGCTGTATATTTATGTATATATATATATATTATTTTTATTTATTTTTTATTGAGTATAGTGTGTGTGTTAGAGCACTTATGTATAATATGTATGAGGTCTCCAAGCATTCGGCATCGGGTTACTTTGTCTTAAAAATTAATGTCAGAATCGGTGAGGTGCCAGAAGCGCAAACAGCTGAGCGTCTAACTTGAACTGGTCATCGATACTAATCGATACCAATTAGAGGAAAAATATCGAAAAGTAGGCAGAGAGTAAGCTACGCGCGTAAGAGAGCAATATGAAAAAATTTTTAAATCACCACTGAAACATTCAATTATATTATTAAATAAATAATAATAATAGAGGAATGTCATCTCCGGATTTTTCACTGTAAAAATTTACGAAATTAAATACCAAAATTTGGATACCCTTTCACAGCTTTTATAATTTTGACACGAAAAATGTTGAAAGAGACTTCTTCGACGCAAACGATTCTTCATTTTTGAGTAAGGAAAATTAAATTTGAAATGGAGCTTTTTTTTCGTAGCAATAATAGAAAAGAACTATTGACTTAAAAAACTGTTTTATAGATCTTTTTAGAGAGACGTAAAGTTGGCTAAAAGATATTACAATCGGTCTAATATATCATGTAGTTGCTATTGGAACTATCGGTTCAAAAGGTGTTATATTGAAAATGACTATTTCTTTCCTTAATATATCTGGATGAGACTTATAAGTATATTAAAGTTTAGATAGCTATATTATATAGCTGCTGCAGTATATTGTACAAAGATATTTGCTGATTTGTTGGTCCATTTAAGAATGTATTTTATTTTAGTAGTATTTAAATAATTCATTCTTTTACATTAATTTTCATGACTTTCATTTTTGAAACAAAATATTATGTCTGACGATATTGATTGTCCTTTAGAATTTGCTGTATACTATGTGATTTTCCATCAAATGTTTTACAAAAAATCTAAGAAGAAAAACTGAGGAAAATATTAATCTTAGCCAAAATTTTGCTCATTTTTTCTTCTTATTTTTCTTGTTTTTCTTGGCCATATGTCTTTGCCATTTGCGCCAATATCTTTGTATTTGGTGTGCGGCTCGATTCATCATGAATCTCAGGATCTTCTGCTGCTTTGCACGTTCTTCCTGCTTTTCGCGCTTAACCACAATATCATCATAAACGGCAGCTTCTCTCCGATAAAAAGTCATAAATTCCTTAAGTTTTTTTGTATCCTCTGTATATTTGTCTTTCAGATTCAATATTTCGGTTCTCTTTTCCCCAATTGTGCTATCGTATTTCTTAATAATGGCCTCAAGCTGAATTTGCAATTTGTTTCTAATAGTCAACATAATTTATTTATGAGATATACAAATATTTCGAAAACTTTTGTCATATTTCTAATTTCTTTACTTACTTTTCATCACGTGCATTTTTTTCATGTTTCTTTGACTCTTTTTCCATCCGAAGGATTTCAATTTTCAAATTTTTAAGCTCCTCCGTGAGACGTGCTTGATTCTCCAGACTTTTCTTTTCATATTCATTTACATAACGGCGGGTTTTTTCTCTAGATATCAGAATAGTGAGATTAATCAAAAAAAATATTATTTACTTTATTTGGACTAACTTTTCCTGTTGAGCGCGAAATTCGTTTTGCCGTCTTTTTTCAATTAACTCTTTCTGGGATTTGTTTTCTATCGCTAACTTGGCGAATTTTTTCCATCGTATCTTCACGTCTTGCGCGGTGAGCCTAGCCTTCATTTGTTCAATATCTTCCACAATGGATACGTTTTCTCGGTATATTTTCTGTAGACGCTTCTCATTTTCAATTCGGGTTTTTGCATCTTGATGCAAATGGTCTTTAGCTAATTGAACGAGCACTTCAAAGGCATTCAGCAGCTGGCGTTCCTGTAAGGACAACTTTGCCATACATCCTGGAAATAGCTTGTACATGTCGTTATTTCGCTGAAAGAAGTCAATTATTCTGACCATGCCATGATCCGCTAATGGGGATCGGTGACTCTTAATGATTATATCACGTCTCCGGAAGTAATCGTCTACGAGACGTATCGCTGGTTCGAATCGAGTACCAAATACCATTCGTTCTAATAGATTTTGATTTTCCATAATTTGTGGCAGTATCATCGACATTTTCGCGCGTTCGCAGGCATCCAACATAGCCCGCATTATGAGTTCTATTAGGTTTTCTCGCACAGAGCTGAAATCTAAATAGGCTTCAAGTTTATTGCCATTTAATATATAATTTTTACATTTTATATACCTTTTTGTGCCATTTGTATGGCTTCAGCAACTTTCTCATCATTGTGTATGCTGGAAGTTCTCTGGCTCATTTTGATAAAAAAATATTAAAATTTGGCTGTATATTTATGTATATATTTATTATTTTTTTATATTTTTTATTGTGTGTATCTGTGTGTAAGAGTTCTCATATACGTGTGTATTTACAAACTGAGGTCTCGAGCCAAATATAGGATCGGGTTACTTTGTCTAAAATACACGAATTTTGGATATAAAAATTAATAAATTCGAAATTGAATAAAAAACAAATATATTAAAATCGATGTTTTATACTACTAATTTATTGGGGGAAAAAAATACAATAATATTTAAATATATATTTAATATATATTTTAATTAAAAGAATAATATAAAATAAATAAAACTGGGAAATTTTTTATAAAAGCAAACTACCCTCTGAACTTAATTTTTTTCCAAATAATTCTTCGTCTTTTACCAATTAAATGTATAAAATTAAATAACATTTATTAGTTTACTAAATCGACTAATTTATTTATTTATTTGATAATTAGAATTTTGCTTTGAATATATAAATGTATTCTAGAAACTAATCAATATTCTAATTTACAAATGATCTTAATTATTTTTTTATATTTTATTAAAAATATAATAATGATAAATTTACTATAGTGAGGAATTTCTCCTGAAATACTCGTGGCCGTAGCTGATTTACCGTCCGCATTTTTCGTTTTTTTACCACTGTGCGAAGGCCCCACTGCATTTGATGCACTTGCTCTTTGATCTCGATGCTGTGATATATGTATGTTGTACGGATAAATTCCATTACAAATGCTGACAATGATGGATTAGTTTGCCTGAGCTGACATTCATTTACTCAGTTCATGCAACAACTTCATATGCTGTCCAGTAGTTGCCTGCTCCCTGAGGACTAATAACTTTATGCCATCATCAGAGAAGGCTTCTCTCCTGCCCAGTTGACTCCTCCAAAATATAATAGAGTAATTTTCTATGTGCTCGCCATGTGACGCGCCGAGACAATTGGCTGGGTTTGCCTGGGCCACACTTGGCCATTGACCATATGTTGCTGCATTTGCAATCAGATGAGGAAAGGGCAAATCACATAAATTACTTTATGATGGAATCGCATGAATCTGTTGGAGGGGAGAAAAACAAAACAAAAAAAAAAAGGGAAAAACTTTTGTACGGCACATGTGGTCACGGAGTAAAAAAGGAAAAAAATCGTTGAAAGTTGCCAGTGCCGCACAATGCATTACAAGGAAGCAACAAAAGTCATTCCGAAGTTATTATTCCCCCCCGTCCTTTCCAGACCCTTCTGGTCTTTGTCTTTTGCCAGTTGCCATTTGGTTGTCGGTCCATAAAAAGGAGGCGAGAAAACAAAAGTTTTTAGTTTTTAGCCGGCCAACTTTTGGCAACTTGCTGTGACAAAAGTTATTTTTTTTTCCCTGACCCCCACATTTTCTCCGTACAATTTTGACCATTGCGCATATTTCTTTACATTGTTACTCTATACTTAATGGTCTAAAGGGTATTAAAGTACTGATTTCATTAAAAAAAACAGGAAAGCAAATGCATAATAATAGATACCCTATTTGCAAGCAAAGCTTTTTAATAAGGGCAGACTCTCTATGTTATCCATTTTACACAGATTCAGCTGCATTTTTAATTCTTTTTCGTATCAAAATCTTTACTGCAGGGTATCTTTTAGTCGAATTAGCTGGACTGAGCCGTTTCTACTTGTTTTTCTAAAGTTTGTCGTTCTGTGAAATTGTGTAAAATGCAATTGCATATAAATCTAAAAGTTTCCACTTACTTTTCCCAGAATATTATGCAAATTTTTAGGCGTAGGAAGCCCTTTAAATAGAAGCATAAAAATAACTTTAATCAAAGAAAATATATTTAATAAATATAGATACAAAAATGACTTAAACTCAAAAGATCACTTCGAAATATTCTCAATTTACCTACTAAAAAATTGTAACTGAAAAACAAAATTGTTATTGAATATTTATCGAAAATCAAAATACGTCAATCTAAAATATATTTGAAATAAAAATTTATTGTTATGACTTCAGAGAAAAAACACAATGAGAAATTTAAAGAATTACAGGACGACGAAGAATCTCAATTGGTCAAAAATGATGATCCCCAGGAAAGGCGCCAGCGCCCCGAAGGCAAAAAATATATACAAACAAGTAATTAATCTGAACATTTCATGCTTTGGCCTAGTCTGAGATCAAATTCCTTTTACCAATAGCTGAGAACCAGAAGTCATCAACATTTGAAACTATTGTAACGTATTTGTCAATATTTATCGTTGCAATATTCTTTCCCATGTCCATATTTCTCTGTTTATTTACGGTCGATGAATTTCAACGGGCTATAATCTTCCGCCTAGGACGTCTTAGGTAACAATATTAATCCTATCTCAATATGTTTGTAATAGCTACCACTGCCAAATAGGAAGGGCGCTCTTGGACCGGGCTTAGTCTGGCATTTGCCCTGTATTGATTCAATTATGGTTGTCGATCTTCGTACTCGGGTGGAGGTAATTCCCACTCAAGACGTTATCACTAAGGACTCTGTGACGATTAGCGTAGACGCAGTACTCTTCTACTGCATTCAGGGTTCAATACATGCGACTATACAGATCTCGAATGTCCATGATTCCACCATATTTATAGCACAAACTACCCTACGTAATATGGTAGGCAGCATGCCACTACATGAACTTCTTACCTCTCGACAAGCTCTATCTGACCGGATTACTGTCGCAGTGGCCCATGCGACCGAAAAGTGGGGAGTTTTGGTGGAACGAGTTGAACTGTAAGCTCAGACTAGTAATGTTTTCAGTCAAGCTTATTATAAAAGGCTACTTTTATTCAGTAAGGACATAAGTCTGCCGGAAAGTCTCGAAAGATCCTTGGCAAGCGAGGCCGAGGCTCTGAGAGAGGCTCGTGCTAAGATCATATCTGCAGAGGGGGAGCTTAGTGCGTCGAAAGCATTAAAGGAGGCATCCGATGTGATGGCTCAAAATAAAATAACTCTTCAGGTGGGCCCAATCAGAAATCCATGCAAACTAATATAAACTAAGTAGCTAATTAATATAAATTTACCCCAAATATTGATTACAGCTGCGGCACTTGCAGATCCTAACATCGATCGCACACGAACGAACTCTTAAGATAATATATCCTTTCCCCATGGAAATGATGGCACCTTTTGAAGGCAGCGGACGTAAAAAAGGCGGAGGTCGTAAAAAAATGAGTGGTGCTATTGAATCTGGATTCGGGCCTTTTCTGCCCATATTTGGTCCAACAAATGAAAATTCCAATTCAGTCTTTAACGATGAAAAACCAAGCTCAAGTGATGCTAATGGGTAAACCCTATGACAAGTCTTAACAGAACCATCTGAGAGTAAAAATTATAAAATATTTCGATACTTTGCTTTTATTATATTCTGAGGAAAAGACCAGAAAATGCTTCAAAAGGGAACCTATCCATTTAGCTTGAAAATAAATAATTACTTAAAGTACTATAATTGGACTATGGCTATCAATAAATATGAAAATTTGTAAACAAATGTTATGCTAAGATTTTTACGTCTAAAACTAAAAATTTAATCTTATATTGTGATGAAGACATCTAGTTAATTTATACGTTTTTTAAATCCCTTGTTAAGATCAAAATCTTAGAGCTGTATGAACAGAGAGCCCAATAAAAATAAAAAAAAAATAACACGAAGAGAAAATGGATAAGGACGCTGAGAAAGGTCAAGACGATTCAAAGCCACTCGAAGATAACCCACAATATCAACGAAAGCGCCCAGAAGGAAGAAGATATATTGAAACAAGTAATCAAGCTAAAAATTTCATGGATAGTCTAGTCTAATCTAAGCCCAAATTTGTCTAACCCGTAGCTGAGAACCAGAAAACCTCAACATTTGAAAGAATTGTAACGTATTTGTCAATATTTATCGTTGCAATATTCTTTCCCATGTCTATATTTCTCTGTCTATTTACGGTCGATGAATTTCAAAGAGCTATAATCTTTCGCCTAGGCCGTCTTAGGTAATATTAATACCCAATAAGTAGATAAGTATTAACTACCCAAGCTCCAAATAGAAAGGGCGCTCTTGGACCAGGCTTAGTCTGGCATTTGCCCTGCATTGATACAGTTAGGATTGTAGATCTCCGCACTCGAGTTGTGGTGATTCCGACTCAAGACGTGATCACTAAGGACTCTGTCACGATAAGCGTAGACGCAGTACTCTTCTACTGTATTCAGGGTTCCTTACATGCGACTATACAGATTTCGAATGTCAAGGAGTCTACAATATTTATAGCTCAGACAACCGTACGTAATATGATAGGCAGCATGCCACTACATGAACTTCTAACATCTCGGCAATCTCTCTCTGATCGGATTACTGTCGCTGTGGCTCATGCGACCGAAAAGTGGGGAGTTTTGGTGGAACGCGTTGAGCTGTAAGCGCTGATTATTCAAGCTTTCATATTATTTATTTATGAGGAGAATATCCCCAAGTTTAGGAAAGACATAAGTCTGCCGGAGAGCCTTGAACGATCCTTGGCCAGCGAGGCCGAGGCTCTGAGAGAGGCTCGTGCCAAGATCATATCTGCAGAGGGGGAGCTTAGCGCGTCCAAGGCTTTGAAGGAAGCATCCGATGTGATGGCTGAAAATAAAATAACGCTGCAGGTAAATACGCGATATAGGATTTTATATTGTAATACTTATAATATATTATCCAGCTGCGGCATTTGCAAACCCTAACATCGATATCTCAAGAGCGCAGACTTACGATATGTTATCCCTTCCCCATGGAAATGGTATCGGCATTTACAAACAATGGTAAAGGGGATAGTAAGAAAGACGATAACGATGACAATGATCCTTCTCTAAGTGACGATAGCTCTGAAAATAATATTGTACGAAAATCATCTTTGAAAGAGATTATTTCGCACCTGGTCTCAGAATACTTTAGTACAATTACAATGTCAAGAGAGGAAACTGATAGCGAACAGCCACAAACATCAAAGCAGCAACCAGAGGAGGAAGATCTTTCAATCATAGACACACCAGTATTACGTTCGGGAGGCCAAAGTCCAGCTAACCCTAAGAAGCAGCCAAATGAAGATCCTCCGGGCATAAGCACGCCGATGTTGGGTTCGGGCGCCCAAAGTCCAACTAAACCTACACCGATTGATGGAGGTAAATACAATTAAACTGGCTTAAAGAACTTTACATATAAATAAATTGCAGAAGGAAAGCCTGATACAGGCAAAGGCACTCAAACTGGCAACCCCTGATTGACTTTCGAAGGCACAAAACTGAATAAGTGAGTGTTTAAGGTGGATTCTGCTTCAAAAATGTTGGTTAAATTTAAATATTTCTCATATAATTTTCAAAACTTATATCAGCTAATATTTCCAACACATTAAATTGTATTCGTTTCTTCATTTTAGTTTTGCAGCTCAATACTCAGTGAACATTTTGGCAATAAAAGTTTCTCACCTGATTGGAATTCCGAGAAATATGGCCAATTTTATTGTAGTACCGTTGGATTTAGATATTTTATGTATTAAATACCAAATATATAACAAGAGAAATAAGTCGAAAAATTGTTTTATTTATTTTAATAGATATTTCTTTTAATAGATTTAAGATCATCTTAAGCAAATCGATTGATTATACACCATCAACAGGTTTTTTTAAATTAAGTTTAGCCGACTCTTTTGGTACACTGTGCTAACATTTGCTTAAAAAACAGGTCGTATATATTTATTTTACGACTATAAAGATATAGTTTTCTCCCAAATATATTTACTTATGCTGTGTTGTAAGCGAAGGTCACTTTTGATGTTACATTAATCCGATTCCACTTCTTTTTTTCTCTCTTAATTCTCATTAGGCTTAGGACAAAGCGGAGCCTGTTAGCCAGTCTTGCTCGCATTTAGGAATCACCATCAAAGGTCGTTCACAGAGAGCACACGTGCGAATGGAATTACAGCTGGATTGGCAAAGGGCAAAGGGCAAAGGCACGTAGTCTACCTGAGCTGCCATCACTCAAATGTGTTTCACCATTATTAACTGCAAAACTATGCACATTTATTATTTAATTTTCATACGTGGCAAGTGGCAGTTGCAACAAAATGTTGCTACACTCGAGCTGCGTGCCAGTCGCCGTTGATAAAGTACTACGAATGTGTGTGCATCGAGAATTAGCAGAGAAACTTTAATCTTAACGTGGCAGAAAGCGCAAAGAAATCACTACGGCAAACACCCGACAAAAATTTGCATATAATTCAACTTTGTGATTATCTTAAAAATTTAATTAAATTAATCCACGTTATTTCTGGTAAGTGATGTAATTTTTATACACATATTTTTCATTTTATGTACCTGATTTTATTTAAATATTTGTTTTGTGTTGGTCCATCAACAGGCTCAAGGAGTCCCTTCATCCAAGGTTCGCTTTCAAGCTTTGTTTTGCTACATTTTCTCAGCTTTGTTTGTAACAAGTCCTTTAATCAAGACATGGGTAGGGTTTGTGTTCAAGTTCAACAATTGGATTCAAAGCACTCAAAAATCCCGAACACAACCGTTTCCATGTATAAAAAATGCTCTCAAAATTTCGTATTGGAATTGTCCAGCAGACATTGCTTTTGTTCCGTTTGTCGGGTGGATGAGTGTCACAGTTTGCCGCTTTGTATGAGACTATAGAAGTATTTGTGTATGTGGACGAGTGTGCGTAACTCTGGTGCGTGCCTTCGGCTCTGTGCGTGTTCGAGGACAGGTGGAACCCCAACACCAACACTATTTCACACACTCACACACAGAGACACACACGCGCACACACACAGCACACTTTGGTGCACGTTGTACGTGTTTATGCAGCTGCTTTGAGTTTTGTTGCCCCGCATCCATCCATTCGCGTCTGGCGGTGCCATTTCCAGTCAGCGATGCATATTCAAATTTGATTTATGCAAATGGCAAATGCAGCAAGTGG
Organism: Drosophila repletoides; assembly: GCA_018150835.1. NCBI lineage: Eukaryota > Metazoa > Arthropoda > Insecta > Diptera > Drosophilidae > Drosophila > Drosophila repletoides. Next base: position 5,370,035 of record JAECWQ010000202.1, read on the forward strand.
CAAGTGGCAAGCTGCTAGCAGCAGCTACACTCAGACAAAAAACCACTGAAATCTGTATATAAGTCAAGTCTCGAAAACTAACCCAAATATGGCTAAAACAAATGTCTTTTAAACGCCAAAAGCTTCAAAAAATTAAAGACTTAGCTTAATTGAAGAAACACTAACATTTAAAAAATGTTAAATTTGATCTGGAATGTATAATTTTTATAGGGATTTTTAATTAATGCTAACTGATAAAATTAAAATTCAACAATGACTTCTAATTAAATATTTCGTATCTTGCATAACATTTGTGCTGGTTTTTTCTCACTGTATAATTCTCTAAGGCATTGTTTGCGCTCTTAACGTTTTCCTTTTCCCCCCGTTATGGTCTATAAATGAGCATCTAGTACTAAATAAGCCATCTTTCATATGTTATTCAGCTAGAAAAGAAGAACCTTTGGGATGATTCTTTAATTCACATTTAAACCAGAGCCAGCTGTTTGCAAATGGCAAAGGCCAAGAGCGACATTTGGTCATTTCAGTTGTCATTTGGTTTTTTCTGTTTTCTGTTTTTTATTTTTTGTTTTATTTTTGTTTCCCGGCTGTCTCTCTCTCTCTCACTGTCTCTCTATGGGAATCAGCTCGACACCGGCTGACACATGGCCACAGTGGCCGTAAATGTTCTGCCATCTGTTAGCCCAGACGTTGAGCTGTCAGTCTAGTATTGGGTTCATTTTGGTATAAGGTTTTCGGTTTTCGGTTATCGGTTTTCAGTTCGTTTTTTCTGTTTTTGTTGCATTTACTTTCTCAGTTTGGCTCGCATTTGGCATTTGACCTCAGCACGATTTTATATTTGAGTTTTTCTTCTCTTTTTTTATTTGACTCGAACTGACTCTTTTTTCATCTCTGTGTTAACCTTACTGCATTCGATTCCATGTTTGTCATTGTCAATCTCATTTATCGACATCCGTTTTATAGCCAAACAATTTGAATGGCAACTGCGGAAATTTTCCCCTTTCCTTTCCGTCCGTCCCTCCTTCCTCCACTCAAGGTCGCCTCGGGTCTTGGCACTGAAACTAGCTTCATACAACTGATTTTTATTCTTTTGTTTTTTAGCTTTTTTTTTTTAGAGGGATAACAACATTTTGGCAATTATTCGAAAAGTCATTTCGGTTGGACGTGTGTTCTGGTAAATCAGCTTAATTTATCGATTTTTATCTCTTTTCCAATTGCTTTTGCCATTTATTGCATCTCTTAACTTTTTCTGCTGATAATTGTGAATTGTTAGCAAAGCTTAAAATTGTTTGTGTTTGTGCTTTTGGTTTTTATTTTCATTTCTGTATAAACTTTAAAAGTTATTTTGGAGAATTTTTCAAGCTTTAAGCCAAGCGTTTCGGCTTATAAATAAAACAAAAATTAGTTGAATAATTTTAAGTGAATATGTGAATGAATTTAAGATCCTATCGAACTGGTACAAAAGAATCAAGCTTAAGGATGAAATTCCAATATCTGGCAAACAAATAAAAAGTAAATTTAAGTCAACTTTAAGATGCGAATTGAATATCTGAGACACAGTTAAAGAGAACCAACTTGAGATCATATTATAAAGGAATCAACACATATCCTCAGTTGTTGCCAAGTGTCCTTTGTGTGCACTGAGACGAGACTCTCTCAGCTTTCAGCTCAGACAAAAAGTTTTAAACTGCCTCGTAATTGAAGCTATCCCATACGTATGAGTGTACACATGTGTTTTCCATTCAAAAGTTGTACATTCCATGCCAGATGGTAGCAAGCAGATAAAGGAGGTGAAAGGGGGCATGGTCGGATCATGAGGCACTCTCTCTTAGAGCAAGCATCGTTGCAATTGTCTAAGCAAACAATGGTCATGCTGGCACTCGAGTAAACAGACAGGTAACTTGAAAGTTGAGACCGACTATAGGCCTGTATTTCCAAGTGAGAATGAGAATGAGGGCCAAATGACTGGCTGGGCGAGGAGGAGAAAACATGGTAGTAGAGAGCAAAGGCCAAAACAAATTGTGTGCTGTCGAATTGTGCTAGCGCATGTTATTAACAAGACATTTATGCAGGCACACAAAGGTGGCCAATTCTGGGTTTGGATTGTGCGGCATAAATTAGCTGCAAGGCAACCGCATTGTGTCAAAAGCAGATCCAACGACTCTGAAAACATGTGTTGCCGCTTGTCAGACGGACAGACAGACAAACAGACGGACGGACAGGCAGACAGACGAAGAGCCACACTGAAATAACTTACAAACACTCAAACTTTATTCGTGACAAAGTGCCAGTCGTTGATATGGAAGCTAGAGATGGACGCGTGATATGAAAATAATGAGTAAGGCCCGGTTTGGAGGCTTGAGCTCTATAAAAGCATTGCATTCTGCTTCTGGACCAGTTCAAGGAGATATTTAACCAAAATGCTAGGGCTTAAGTCTTGGTCCACTTTATTTCAAATTATTTTATTTCTTCGATGACTTTTTCCACTGCCCCCTATTTTATTTATAGTGATTCTAAAATTAAAAATTAAATTCTAAAATTTTCCAAATTTCCCTGGCAAATAAGTCAGATCGTGATTGTGCGTGAGCTTGACTGAAAAATGACCATCTCTATGGAAAGACAAGCCAGACAACTGGGCGTATACGTAACGCCAGGCAACGCAATCTGTTCGCCAGGCGTAAGGCAAATGCAAATTGTTTGGCTGAAATGCTGAAAGCTGGTAGCCGCAACTAACTCAACTTCTTATTATTCTTCCCTTTGAGTTACTAAAATTTGTTTGCCAACAAAAGTATTGCTGCTCTCAGTATGTTGCTCAGTCGAATCTTAATGAAAGAAAGTCAGAAATGTTGTGTCAACTTAAAATGATGTTGGCTTCCTGTGTTTCCTTTTCCTCTTGTCAAAACTTTATATGAAAAACTCATTTTTTATGTTTTATTTCGTATTTTTTTCGTTGTTGTGTTGTTGTGTTATATTTTGTGTCCTGTCAACAGCAACCGCGCTGCCTGAAATTGACAGTCGCAGAAAGTTGTGGAATTTCATGGTCCTGAGTTGAACTACAATTTCATTAACTAAGTGGCCGTAGCAATTAAGTTTGTGCATTTTGGAATAATATAAATTAATTAGAATATGCTAATGAGTTGCTTTTCGCAATATAACCGTGCGTAGCTGCTACTCTCCTCCTCCTCCTCCTCCTGCTCCAGCTCCTGGTACCTCTTCCTTTTGCTCTCTCTCTCTCCATCGACTACCCAAACATCTTTGTTGTTAAGAGCCAGCCAGCTAGCTCCATCGAAAGCCAAGTTAATTTACTTGAATAAATTAGCGAGCAATGCAGGCGAATCCTGCAAACCATTTAAAGTTGTCGCAGCATCTCTGCTCCTTCCTAACGTATACATACTTAATTCCTTTGGGATCTTCAATGTTTCTACTAAGTACTCAGACTCAGAATGAGACTCTAGACTGCAAAATGGACTTCAAGTATTCCTGTTTTCTGTTTTTCCAGTTTTCTAGTAGGCAAAACTCCTGCGCAGTGTACTCAATTAGAATCTTTATTGCTTGTATACGAGAGTAAATTCTATTGTGAATCGTCGGGATTTGAAATGAATTCATAGAATATTGAAGGATATACTTAGATTTAGTACTAAAGTAGTAGATTTAGTACACTAGCTGATGCATGAATGTCAAATAATGGGCAAAGAGAGCACATACTTATGTCCTGCAACGACTTTATATAGGAAGTTATAATACTATATTAGCAGATTTTACTTAGCCTTTCTTGGGCAATGTTTTAGATTGTTTCAACCTTAATCTGGAGCTAAGTTTGTCAAATTTTCAAATTACGTGTAATTAATAATACTATAAATAATGTTAAGATTTATATATATATTTCATGTAAAATTTAAGTTTATTAGCGGAAAATAAAGGTAAAGAAAATGTGTAGCAGGGAAAATTTCTCAAATTCGATGAGACACATTTAACTTTTCAAAGTTAGCTTTGTGAATGTTGTGCTTAAAGCGAGCTTTTTAAATTAAGTAAAATGTTAGCTTAATGATGAGGAAAATGCAAATATCACAATCAAGATAAACATTTCCAACATATTGATAAAACGGAATAAATTGCTGCAGTTCATAACAGTTCTGTTCGATATAACAAAAATGATTAGAAAAACATGACACGTTTTTTTGAGGCTAGCAGACAAATATTTATATATCTTGAGTTTGAGTTTCGAGTTTGAGATTCGGGTTTATTCAACCTTGCCACAAAGCCTCGAGTTGTTGAATGTGGCATGTGGCAAGAAGCAGTAGTGAGCAGTGAACTGTAAGGTTATCGATGCCAACAAGTTGCATCTATCTATGTATCTATGAGATGCGTGTGTACAATTCATTACATTTGTGTCATTTGCATGCAGACGATGTAATTTTCTATCGAATGGCATCATTTGGTTGTCGAAATGCCAAATGCTCGATAAAGTCATTTCAAGCTGCAAATGACTATTGCATTAATTCTGGCCACAAAAACGAATTTCTATGAAATTCAGCTGCCTCCTTATTTTTTTTTTTTTTTTTTTTTGCTCCATTGACTCTCTGACTGGCTGACTGAATGGCTGTCTGCCTGGTTGCATGCCCCGAGTTGTTGTTGCAGGGCGGCGCATCAGCCTGGAACGTTGCACAGCGACGCTATTGGCATTAGCAAGTGGCAAAAAAAGGAATATTCCTTGAACGATTTAAACCAATTTCAGGCAACAGACGCATTCATTTTACCGTGTTTTTACCAGCCAATCGTTGTCAGTCCTTGGTTATTGATTTGCCTGCCGAAATGCCGACACCAAATTACCATGCGACTTGTGGGTTAAAAAAGATACTCGTAATGGCACTTAAACTATAGAAAAACCGAAAAGAGCTGATTGAATTTCCTTGCCAGCCACTGAAAGGGGTATTTAAATCTCTATGAACCGAATACAGCAACAATTTAAACAATGCAAATTCGGGTTTTAATATTCAATTTATAGCCAAAAGCTGCTGCAGCTATGAAGCTTTAAGGCAATTCCAACAATATTAATAAATTGATAAATATAATATTTATTTGCACATATTAGCCAAATATATAAATATAAATATAGTAATAGTAAACTCTACCTAACTTAAATCAGCATCAAAGTTCGAGCTTAGTTCATTTAAACCCATTTGAAGCCTTCCAACCAAAGCAGATTTGGATCGAATTAATCTTTTTAAGAATTAATTGGAGATTTGTTAATTCAAAATTGCAATTTAATAGCTTTTTATATAAAACTTGTGTGTTTTTACTTAAATATTCAATCTAAGTTAAGAGCCATTCTTCCAGAGAACTATTCTTAGATAAACAAAGTAAATTTTAACCTAAAACAAATTCAAATCGGTAGTTATCGAAACCGGTACTGTTCCAAAATATCAAACAACTTTTAAATAGACTGTTCCGCTTAAAGACTAAAGCCAGTTTAGTTCAATTATTTTATGGAATATTTCATTCCCTTTTCGCCCCATTATTTTTAGCCATCAACGCGCTGCGCTGTCTCTTTGGCTAATTATGTGGCAGTCGGAGAATTTTAATAAGAATATTTGCGATGAAGCTATGCGGACTAACTGGTAACTGGTAGCTGGTAATTGGTAATAAGAGCCGTTGACGTTGAAATATTACAGATCCGTGGAATTCGATTTAATAAAGTTATTGTGGGGGCAGGGAGGAAAACTTAGTCAATGGTTGGCCAATAAAATAAATGTGAAAATTGATAACCAGTTAACCATGGCCAAATGGTTTGAGGGTTGAGTTAAATGAACATAGGCGAAATTCTTTCTCTTTTTCATTATGTTCTCTCTTGCAACATGCGAGTACCAATTTTTATTTTTATATTTTTCTGCTGTTTCCCTTTAACAAATTTCGAACTCTTTTGGCTCAGACATTTCAGTAATACATTGAACACAGATTATATATAATATAATTAATAAAAATTGTTATTAATAAAAGTAGTTTTAGATATTGTGATTGGGAAGAAATACCCTTTCTATATTGCTTTCCCATTAATATCCCATCCCATTAATAAATCAATATATTATCGAAACTAGTAACATTTATCTGAACACTACTACTACTACTAGGAGTTTTTGGCAAGCCGAAGGTTGGATGCTCTTGTAGAATGGAATAAGCATTTGATTCCCCAATTTATGGCTGCTATGTCCTGACAAATAATACAAATACTTTATAGAGTTGAAAATGCCTTCTTCAAAGCATTACATTTCTAGTGACCGAGCTATAATACCCTCTGCAAGGGTATAATATGCTTATATTTATTTGTAACAACAATGCGGTCTATCGTAATGCGGCCAGTAAGTTTATCAATTAATAATTGAAACCAAATATATGTTATAAGCAACGCTTTGAATTCAAGTGAATCACATGCAGGCAATTTTCTATTGTGTGTTGATATATCTTAAACAATTTAAAGGTTATATTAAAACGATTAGATATTTTCTTTGTCAAGCATTTATTGCATCAATTGTGGTCGATTTAATTACCCATTGAGGCATCTAATTCCAAAACGATAAGTAAATTTATTTGCTTGTCCTTGAGAAGGAGAGCGAGCCATAATAGTTGAATTTATCAAGTATTTATTGGTCGTTTGTCGACTGACTTTTGACACTCTCTAGACTCTTTTTGGCTGTTAAATGCAATTGTGACCCGGCAATTATCACATTTAAATCGTAATTTCCACATGACTGTCCCATTAATAATCTATTGTAGTCGTGCTCTGCCTGGGCAGAGTTCTGGCCACTGTCTACTGAATAATAGAGAAGGATAAGAGACGCCAATTGGCGGCTTCGGGGTGGAAAATCAATTATTTATAGCCGAATATTGGAGAAAACTAAATCGGCAATTAGTTAATACACAAGTTTTCACATAGGCCACTTAAAGAGCACCTTTAGCCATTGTGAATATTCAATGAAGATCTAAAGATAGCAGCAGCAGTTTACCACAGCAACCGAGGGCGTTTTAATGGATTCTATCTTAAATTAAAGAGCGATAAGATTAATGCCAATAGCTCTAGAAATTGATCTAAAGGTAAATAAACAGATTTAATTAAGTAAATTATTGCTTACTTATACAGATAGAGGAGTCTTAACAAGTACTAAAGTAACCTTTATGGCTTTCGTTAGAAAAATAATTTAAATTTTGTTTCAAAAATGTAGACATCATTTGGAATATGCCTTTTCCAACTGAAAATGAGTATTTTCCAGACATCGCAGTGATTGTGAATGGGTTTGAGAGGTTACCAAAAACTTACCAAAATATTTTTGGCTTAGTTTATCTCTTTAAATATTAGTTTAACTTAATTAAATTACTATTTAGGGTTTAAGTTTTCATTCTGAATTACCGGAATTAGAATGAATTCTATGGATTTTCAATCTCTTTCAATTGCTTTAAAGAAATAAACATATTAAATTTATTGATACAACGACTTGAAACTATCAATGAGTTTCCCAATTTTCTTAAGAAATTTTATTTACTTCATAGACTTATTTAACAAAAATATTTGATACCTATTAATACTATGTGACTTTTTAATACTTTTAATAATAATACATTTTAGATACTAGAAAAAATATAGCATTTGGTAGTTGTAGGAATATGCACACTGTTAAAAAACAAAAGACCAGCCAACAGTTAATCGTCGTCATCATCATCAGACAACAGATCAGATAAGCTTAAATCCGAGGATTTTTTATCGAGATTATCAGCAGTTTTGGACTGATCTGGTAAGACGATTGGTAGAGCGTACATCTTCAGGAACATAGATACAGTTTCCCGAAAGTCCTGCTCCGAACGCTTCATAATTGCCGCCGCATGATGATTTAAAGGATCGTGTGGATTCGGATACCGCAGCAATTGCGGTAGAAATGTCTCGAATATATTCACCAGGTCATAATTGGCTGACCAGGCCTGTTTGAATACATTCATACACACCAGCCCCGTGGTGAATTCAATATTTGGATGCATTATCTTGGTAACGAACCGAATACGTGGTGCCTTCAATGGATATTCCTGGGGCATTGACACATTTACCGTCCAAACGCCCCCCTCATAGGCGGTACCCATGGGTCCCTCGAGGCGAACATCCAAATTGGTCATGTCGTCATCAACGGTGGTATGATACCCCGCAGCCAACAGCCTGTTCACGTCCCGATTCAGGCGTCGTCCGGCCATTGGCGAGGTTGTGTTCACGACTACATTGGCCATTTGGTCTTCTGTTAATCTAAGTGTGTCTCCGTTCTACGGAACTACTGAGATTTTGAGTGCACTCGTCTGTTCCCAACGGTACCTTCAAAAGCATTCATCTGCCAGTCAATTTTATTGAATTTAATTGATATTAATTGTCCGCATTTGATTAAACAATAACTAATAATGGGACTAAAAAGGAAGAAACTAAATACTTACATATAAAAGATACGAAAATTTTGTTACTAATGCATTACAATTTTATTGAACTAAGGCAAAGCCTACTCTACACTACACAATCAAATTCAGAATTTCAATGCGGCCTGTTTCGATTTTCACTTTTACACTCTATTTTCCAGAGAAACTTTTGGGCGCAGAATTTAGTTTTCTAATCGATTTTATTCCAAGATTTTCTCATATTAAATATACCCTTATTTAATTGATTTAATCATGAATTATCTACAGTCCTTTTATATTAAGGCCTTGTACGTTTCTCTCTTGCTTGTGGTTTATTGGTGTTTTTCTGTGTTTGGCTTTCTGTCGCATTGCGCATAACAAAAATTAGAATGGTTAAATAGAGACTGCTAGACTAGAAGATATTCTGTAATTCGGATTGAAAATATTTGTATCTAATAATAAAGTGCATATATTGTTGGTCGTATCTCTAAAATAAGTGTATTCCAATTAAAAAATATGCCTATTTATTTGTCTTTAAAACTCGTTTGTTAATGTCCGATTAATTAATGGGAATATATATTTTTAATTCCTTAAATAATACTTATTTGAAATTGACTTTTTGAATTTATTTAACGTTTTGTTTCTCATAAAAATTCATAAGGAATTTGTTTACAATACATTTAAATTATTTATACAACAATTCTATTCAATGGTTAATTAGAAATATCCCAAGCTTATATTTATTCAAGTTTGCATACCCTCTTCCCTCATTTTAATAGTTACAGGGTATTAAAACATTTTGGCACCGGGCCGAATATAAAATTCATTAATTGAGCGTGGGTCAAATGCAAATTTTTGGCTGCTCTGCCAAATACTTGTCATGCGCCCAGGGTCAGCAGATATTTGTTGCTGGATAAGGTAAATAATATTATGTTGCTGCTATCTGAATTATCTGCAGAGAGTCCTGAACTAAAAGCTGATTGTCGACAACAGATAAACATGTTCGATTCCCTGTAGTTGGTCGTGTATCTAAAGGATTGCAAGTTATTCCTTCAATGGCAGTGCATTAAAGTTAAATGGACTTTGGGTAAAATGATACAAATAGCTATCATGGCAAACAGCTATAGATAAAGATACTGAGTGTATCTGCATCTATGCAATGGTATTTTGCATCAGCATCAGCATCAGCATCTGCATCTGCATGTGTATCTGTATCTGTTGCAGTAACTGAGTATCTGTATGTTTTGCCGTCTACAATAGCAGAGCTGAAACAATGGTAAATAACGACTAGAAAATTGTAAAAAATGTCAACGATGCTTTCATTGCTCAAATCCTTGCCCCTGACGCGCCATTTTTATGTCTATCCCTATCTCTTGTATACCTCTCGTATCCCTTTCGCCTTACCGCTTCGCCAGTCTGTCTCTCTCTCTGTCTGTCCGTCTCTCTGTATGTCTGCCAACTGCAACTCCCTTTGCCTCTCTTTATCTGTGTCTGCCTTTGGAATGCGCATTGTTGCAGTTTTCATAGTTGAGTGCGTTCATTGTTTACGCTGTCAGCGCTGCTGCGCGTTTACAATGAATAATTAGAGTTTGCTGAAGGTTTTTACTTTGTATACCCCAATTGCCAGTCTTTTTAAATGGGTATATTGAAATTAAGTAATTTTCTTTCAATTTTAATATTAAATTGAGTTCTTTCCATCCTTTTTGGTGCTTTTATTGTGCATCTTGCTCGTCTCTAACAAATTTTAAACGTCTTTCGGAGAGTTCATACACTGCCCAACAAATTTTAGCATCATCATTCATCAGATTTTCCGGACTGTTCCGGTTTTTGTTTTCGAATGAATTCCACTGAAAAAAAAATACAACACCTTCTATTAGGATCGTATAAAAAGGGGAAATATCTTAGTTTTATTTTTAACCTTTACCAGAAAGAATTTAGGGAATTCCTAGAATTTATACCAACCTAAAATTCATAATATATAAAAAAGAAAGTATATGGAAAACTCTTTTAACAGGTTCCGCCAATTTCTATATTTTTTTAAATATTCAATGATATTCTTATATTTAATAATCCATCATTCCTTTTTCAATACCCTAGCGGCTAGTAGGGTATTTGAAAATGAAGTCACTTTAGTTTTAACATTCATCTTGTTTATCAATTTGTTGACTTCGTTCACGCTGCATTTAATTTGAGTGTATGAGCGTCAAATTAAGTATGCTTTTATTTTTTACAGTGTTTCTCAACAACTTTGTTAGAGTTTTAGACACAGATAAAGTATCGCAGCTGCAATTGTTGTTCATTAAAAATATCCTTTTGCTGGAGAATAGTTAAATTTTATTCGCAATAAATTGATGATTCACTGCACAGCTCTGTTCAGTTCAGTTCAGTTATTTAGGAATAACGATTTTCCGCTTCTGGCTATATTCGTTCGTAATCAAATTAAAGTTGATGTTCGAATAAATGCTGGTACAGTACTTATTTAACTGGCAGCACTGTAAGTAAAGAAGACGCAGGCTTAAATGTGATTTTCAAGTGCATAAATTAAATGTTTAATAGATGCCATTAAGGACGCAGGGACGTTATCCGCCATTAAAACAATATGGAAAGGCCCAGACTACCCGGGAAAATTGCCTCCATGGCAGCGAAGAAGAGAAATGCGATTATCGCACGAAATGAACGTGAAATTAATGCAAACTACGCGGCAGTCCAGAAGCGGCTGGGAGAATGCTGAGAGTAAGAGTATTAAGATGTCTGCCTCTTTGCCAGGAACCCCTCCCTTCATTTTGGCAATGATATTAAGAAGTGTGCTCAACATGGGCGTTAATTTTCTGGATTTTTCTGCCTCCTTTTTTGGCTTTACTCGTACCACTCTGTTTGGTTTTCCAGTAATGAAGTTGTTTCTGTATTTAAACAGCGCCGACCACGGCAAAGCCGGCCACAAAAACCGACAGCCAACACTTCAAAACTGCAAAAATCTTCCACAGGCCTGGAACAATGGCTTATGGCAAAGAGCAAACAGCGTTGGGCATTTCCACTCACTCCCAACAATGGCTGAAACAATGGCTCGAAACCAAAACAATGGCTAAAACGACAAAAGGCAAACGTCAAAGGGATAACCAACAATTCTGTTGGGGCAACAAAACAGACGAATTCAGGCCCAGACCTTATCCCTTACCACCTGCAGCCAGTGAAATCATAAAATTACTTAAATTTATGAATATTTACTACCTTTTTAATTATTATTTTTGCAACATATCAAATGGTTTTTCCTGAAAATGGATGGAGAAAATATGCAAACATTTTCATTATTCGCAAAAAATATCAAATTTAATTTGCGCAAAAAAGAAACTAAGTTTTTTTTCAATGACATTTTCATTTTAGAAATATACTCATGAAAAACCTTGAAATTCAATGCATCTAAACACACTTTTTTCGTAAAAAGCATTAAAAAAAAAAAGATATTTTGTATCGCCGAAAATGTAATTACTCTTTCAACTCAACGTCATAAAAATATTTAAATCTTGATAATGTTTATTGTTTGTTGCAAATAAAAATTAAGTTTTACACAATATTTCTGTGACAGCCATAAATTAGACTGATTTTGATAAGATTATAAGATTATCTTTGAAAGAAATGGGTTTTTCATATTATTTTACATTAAATTAAAACATGTATTTCATAAGTTTAGTTGAGATTTCAGTTGGTTACCAAAATTATACTTCTTACAGCAAAAAGGAGGACTTATTCCAAGTTCTTTAATTTTAAAGGAAAAAAAGTGCTTTGCTCCCAAGTTTTCTTTCTTCAACTTTAAAGGAAGGCTTCCATAACTAAAGTTTTGTTAACTCCAAAGTTGAAAGACTGTTTGTAAACACATCCTTTCGTCCTTATAAAGAATATGTATAACTTTTGTGAGCGGAGTTGCACTGCACATCTCTGGGTAGAATAAGAATACCCTCTGCAAGGGTATTCCCAATTGTAGCCAGTCATGCTTTAAGCCTTAAGTATGGGAATGGGTAGTGGCTCAGCGCAATTAAGCTCATTTAAAACTTTAAGTTGCTTTTCAAACTATATTTTTTGCCCTATGCCAATAAATACCGTGTGTGCTTCGTATGAAATATATATATATTTTTTTGTTGCAGTGTAAAAGTGCTCTTAACTACTTGACTTTTCAGAAATACACTGTAATTACTCTTTTATTATTATTATTTTTTTTTTGGCGTATCACAGAAATCCTTTTCCTTTAATGATTTTATATATTAATAATTCCGTTAGAGAAATTAAGAAATGGAACTTAACGCGGCGGAAGGCAATTCTTGAAAGCTTTGTTCAAGCGTACAAAGTAAATTGTTGCTGTTCGTTGGTAATAAAATATTTGTCGAGCGCCATTTACAAAGTCATTTTCAAGCTCAATGTGCTTTCAAAGTAATGCGCTCCCTACCTGCCTCCCAGTCCCCTTTGCCCTTCCCCTCTTTTGGCTGCCCCACCTCTTGGAGGCACTTTCTTCCGCGGTACTCGAAGCACTTGTTTTAGCTTTTATTTCTTTGGCTCTTTTTTGGCAACGCCAGCGAAAGCGTTTACCATTTTATGGTCTCATTTCAGGTTTACTTTTCCTGGGCCGAGCCAGGTACCGGTACAGGTACAGCTACATCTATATACCTACATATTTATATATATATATATAAATATACATACAGATTCAGGTGCAGGTGTGGGAGCTGCTTCTTCGAGAGGTTAAGCTGGCTGCTTGCTTTGCCGAAACACGTGCTTTCATTTAAAATGTCATAAATACTTGGCTTTTACCTCGAGTTTAAAATTTCAGCAAAAACATAAAAATATGATTCATGTGGCATTTTATAGATTTTTTCTATTGCAGCTGTTGGTTTCGTTTAAATGTTGCCTGAAGTGTTTTATTCTCATGACGATTTGAAGCTCAATCCTTGTCAATTAAGCTGGCTAAAACTCTTTTTCCTCCTTTGTCAAAAATAAAACACTCCAGTTGCCTCCATGGCAACTAATACATTTTAATTAAAAGTACTTTCTAGACAGAAAAGAAAGTTAGCTGAAATCGAGAATTCTGTACTCGAATATTTCCTCAGCGGTGTCAAAAGTTATGGGATACAGGTAGGAAATTCTAGATCCTAGTCCACTTTGTTCAATCTCGGAATTAAATTCAATTTCACAATACATTCGGCTTTGAAAATAGCCCGAATTCACCAATGACTTATTGAGTCATTAAAGAGTTTAATGTAGAAAGACTAAGATATAATCAAATTAGTCCTAAATGCGGTATCGAAACTATTGCTTTAATTTCTGCTCCCTGGAACGAAAATACAGCATATTTAGGGCAAATAATGCCTTTAATGTGGCATTGAATTTGAATTAATTTACCAGTTCTAACAATTTTACTATTGTGACAGGCGGCACATATCGCATCTAGCTATTTGAGCACTGAATTGCTGAAAACTTTTACAATAAATCAGAAAATTTGTTACACATTACAAGCAGAGTAGAGGCAAAGTTTTTGCCACGCCAAATGGAAATTTGTTTACAATTCTGCTGGAGGCAGCTGCTCAAAACTAACTCCGACTGCAGTTCAGATTATTTTTCTAGTTCCAGCTGACAGACTTGGAGTACTATAGATATTTCAGTTCAGTTCACAGTTGTGTGGAATAATCTATGGAATTCCTTTTATATTCTGGCGTGAGGACTGCAATTAACTGCTGTTGTTGTTATTCATTTACATTTACATGCATCAGGCTAGCTAAAGGTGAGGCAAGCAAAGGCAATAGGCGGCGAGTAGAATACCCTGTATTATTTATAAATTTAGAAACTAGTAGTTCCCAAGCATATTTGAAGCCAGTCTACAATACTCAGGTTTATGCTTAAACTCAGCATTAAATTTAATATAAATAGCTCCAATTTTTGAATGAGAATAGAACTAATACTCTATCAATAACTCTTTCATTCCATTTGCTACCAACCCTAATATTTAGTGTTTAAAAAGAATTCGAAATCATCGATATGCCCTTTGAAAAGTTGTCGATTTGGCAGTGTATAAATGAAAACAATTTGCAACATTTTGTGCGGTAAATGGAACTTTTTGCCAGCTTATTTTACACATGTTGCACTTAGTCACTCATACATAAAAACCCAAGAGATTTTTTCTCATAGTACTACAAATACACATATAAGCTTTTAAGGCAGTTATTAACGTGTCCAAAGTGTTCGTTTAATCAATTATTAAATTGTTTGCTCGTTCAAATTTGTCATGCACACACACATTCACAACAATTGCACACTCAACTGCACACGCGTGTGTGTGTGTGTGTGTGTGTGTGTGTGTTTTCTACGGGGCGACAGAGTTGTCAGGGCTGCCACTGTTGCCAGGGCTACCAGGGTTACCAGGGAACTCACAGGAAGAGAACTGAGCAAAGTGTATTGAGCCAATGAACACATTCGTTGAGCGTTGAGCGTTGAGCTATAAAAAAAAATAAAAACAATGCCATCGTAGCAAGTGTTGCAAGCAGTCCGTGCAAATAGAACAGTGGAATAAAATGAATATTTTTCGACATTTTTATTATCAATATTTGTACTGAATATATGTATGAAAAAAACTTAAGGTTAAGTCAAAACTGTCAGTTCACAAACGAATTTAATAATAAAGGCAAAAATAATTATCACACATCTCATGTAAAAATAATTAATTTCCAGAAAAACGTTAAGCCTACGTTTGAGAGCTGAAGTCAAATGAAATCGTCTTCATTTTTATTTTATCGGTATATTTTTATTTAATCGATAAGTATTCGGTTCAGTAGGTAAAACGTTTTGAAGCAAAAACTAAATGTAATGAATCTACAGATCAAAACTGAATTCCTCTATAAAATTTTCTTTATTTCTGTGATAGAAAATATATTATTTTCTATCCTAAGTACAGCATATTTGTTAGGGCTCTCGAATAAATTCCATTGTTCTAGCTTTGACTTGGACGGTCGCTGGTGGAGCAATCAAAGTCCGTGACGAATGAACTTTAACGATTATGGCGATAAAGAGATTTATCGATGAGCAAATCAACTGAAACAATATATAAACACACACATTTATACACACAAAGCACTCGTCGTGTGAGTGTGATGGTGTTCCACCCTTCCGGTTTCCGGTTTTACGTGCTTTCATAGCTTTTGTGCCTAAGAGTCCTTGAGCAGATTGTGGGGCTATAAGGACTCATCTTGCTGCCTCGGCCCCTTCCGCTTGCGAAATCGCGTGTGTTTTATTGAGCACTTCATTGCGCTCACTTATGGGACGATTAAAATCGATTTAATCCATTCAAAGCATAAATCAGCTACAAAGCGTCGTTTGGGCCAAAATCAAAGCAAAAGAAAGTCTTACATTGTATCCGAGTATCTGCTGCCAAGGTCAGTTGGCCAATAATGCGAGTGATTGATGGCTATAGTGCCGAATACTCGTATATGTATTAATACATAGTTTATATTTCACTGAAACGTCTTGGAAAACTTCTTCAGGATATGCAGGATATTCAAATTGTATTTAGAAAAGTGCCCAAAAAAGTTCATTCATCATTTGTCTGCATTTGTCTTCATCAGAGCTGTGCAGCTCCAATTGATTGTATGCAAAATGAATAAATTCGACATTGTCCACCAATAAAATACCTTTTAAATGTAAATATTGTATTTATATTGATGCAAAAATTGTTTATTGATTTACAGCTGAAAAAAGCTTGCGTAAATTGCACAAATTTTGCAATCGCACGACCTGTCGATTGGGACAGTGGGCAGTGGCGGAGATAAAACATAATAAAGGACTCTCTCGTATAGTGTGAAATGTTTGCCTTTAATGCAATAAAAATATTTGAAATGTGGTTTTCATTTTCCAATTTATTGTTTATCATTGAAATGTTGCAGTGATAGTTAAACAAATATTTCAAATTTATTCATATTTCCAGTAGAATCTCGAATAAAACGATTTGTATGAAATGAATTCTGAATTACACTTTCGACTGAATTTCATAGAAAATAGTACAGCATACTTTTTTGAGTGATACAGAAAAACTCTACAAAATTCATATTTAACAACCTTAAATAGACATTTTCCGCATTTGTAAGATACTTTTTGATATAAACAATATGCATCTGGCAAGCTGCAGCTGCTTCTTAAATACTTCATGGGATTTTCTGGGTAGCAAAAATAGAATTGAAAAGCAAGCAAACATATTTGCTAATACAAAGAATTCCATAGAAATAACTAAACTAAAACTTTTTGGGATTAAAGAGGAAAATTCTAAAGAATTTGTATTCAAAAAGCAAAATTTAAAGGCAATTCTAACAAATTCACATTTCCAAATATAATATACTTTCTCTTTACAATTGAAAGATACTTTTTGATCCTATTTTTCAACACATGTCGCAAGTTGCAGCTGCTACTTAAATATATATATATTTTCTGGTATTTAACAAGACAGCTATTTGCATTTATTTCCGGAGTAATATGTTGGGCGTAATATTAAATTTTCATCTTATATATAATGAAATTATCTTTATATCTTTTGCTTGTTGCATGCTCCCCAAATGAGCATTCAAGGCTGCAGTTGCAAGTAGCAAGCAGCAAGTAGCAAGTTGCAAGTCGCGTTTAAAGCATAAATATTCATATGAAGTAATCGGTTTATGGTTTGCATTTGCAGTTGGCACGTCTTCTGGGCATGAACTTTTCCGTTTCTCCCAGTTAGTTTTAACTGTCCATTTGACGTTTAATCTGCCCTGCTCTGGCCAGGCCATATGGCCATTAGCATAGAACATGGCTAAAATCAAATTCAAAAACATGAAGCGTCTGGCAGGCAACGTGGCGGGGCAAGATGTGGCATCTCTATCTCTGTTATTTTGTGTGGCGCTATATCCACATACATATGCAAATGACGCATTTTCCATTTTCCGCTCTCCTGCTCCAACTATTTGTTTGCACCCCGACTTCCTTATAGAGACAGAGTGAA
Organism: Drosophila repletoides; assembly: GCA_018150835.1. Classification (NCBI taxonomy): domain Eukaryota; kingdom Metazoa; phylum Arthropoda; class Insecta; order Diptera; family Drosophilidae; genus Drosophila; species Drosophila repletoides. Next base: position 5,387,454 of record JAECWQ010000202.1, read on the forward strand.
GAGTATGCAGGATACACACAGTCAGTCCTTGGCAACTTATTAAAAAGCTCATTTCAATTAACCGCAATTATGAAAATTACTGCTGAATGCGCTTCAACTGTTGTAGAGCTTATTAACATCATGTTAAAGAATAAAGTTTCATAGTTTGCGGTGTGGTTTTCATAATAATTCCACCAAATTGCAGTTACGAAAATTTGGAAGTAATGGCAGGATTAACCTACCTATGCACGCAAGCGGTTATTTAATTGGGTACTAATTATCTCTTCATCTCTTTGTGCTTGAAACTTGGCTAAAACGCTTAGCCAACATCTTCAAAACATTAATTTTATAATCTGGATCCAGAACAGCATGCTTTTTTATCATTTTTTTCGTGTCCACTATCACATATCGATTCCGTAGCATCTGAAGAAGACTTATGAATAAAATGAATAAACCTGAATAAAGAAATTTTCATTCGAACGAAAAGTGAATCTAAAAATAAGTTAATCATAATTTTAATCTAATAATTTTGCTTCATATTTTTGCAATTCGATTAATATCGTAGTAAAATATATAAATAAATTTTGCTTAAATTCCTTTTTAAATTATCAATTTTTTGTTTAACTTTGAAGAGTTAAACTTGATTATAAACTTAAACTTTATTTATGTATTCAAACGAATCGAAAGACTTTCTTTCTTTTTTTTGTATATCCTTATATATCTTGCATATGTCATAGAGTTCAATAAATTTTCAGATATTTTCGTGCACTTTTTGTTTTTAATATGAATTTGTTGACTGTTTTTAATTTCAATTTCCGCTTTGCTTTCTTTCATTTTGATAGACAAATTGAAACAAATTGCAACACATAGATCAGCTTTGCTGCCATTTCAATCTGTCGGGAGCTGAGAGTTGTCTTCGATTTGTTGGCTATACGAGTAGTATATTACGAGTGCTAGGACGTAGAAGGAAAGAAGGGGATGGAGGGAAGCGGCAGGGACATCACTTTCACTGGCCACACAGTTGGTTTTACCAGTGCGAGCATCTCTGGACAGTTGGAGTATATTGATTTTTGCAGTGAGCAAAGCTGTGTCTGTTTTTGTGCTTTGGATATGAAAGTAAGTTCATAAGAGCAGCTGTTAAGGTTATTTATCAAATTTTGGGCCACTCGTAATACAAAAGTTGGCTTAGTTTTGTTGTCTGAGCTGCATTGTTAATGAAATAAGCAGAGGCCATAAGGAGGACAGAAACAGGCCGAGCAAATGAAGTTCAGTTCTGTTCTTGTACTCTCTTATTATGACAAAAATCTAAGCACAAGTAAAAGGCAAAAACAATGATAAATTAATTAACATTCCGGACTTTCTCGAGAACACTCGAGGGCAACACGTACAAAGAGACGTGCACAGAAATGTGTTAAGCTAATTAAATGGCAAAGAGTGAGCTGAATCTGCTTATGGTCGTAAGTTAAACGTGTTGTGGAAAATATTAAGGCTTGTTTTTAATTTAATTAGCATATTTAAAGACCCATTCCCATGATCACTGACCTAGTCAAATAGAAATCATAATTCGCGGCGCATAACAAAACTCCATTGAAAAGTGAAGCAGCTTAAAGGATAAGACCCGATTTACAAGGTATTCCGTCAAGAGAAAGAAATAAAGAGCAGGGCGTGTAGGTTCATTATTAAGAGACAAACAACAACTGCAGTCTAATCAGCAACTGATTTGCAGAACAATGCCAGACTGCCAGACAGACAGACAGTCGCATTCGAACAACAACAGAACAATGCCAAGAGCTTTGCCAAGGGAAAGCTGCTCAAAATCTATGTTTATCTTGGCTGAGAGGGCTGATTAGCTTGTACAATACTCGTACTCTATTCGTAATAAGCATCACCTTGATTCGATTTCGATTCACACCTCAATTTTAAAGACAGACTTGCCCTGCCTTTCGTGTGATTTAAACTATTCTTATCACTCATACGCAACGTATGCTGGATGGAGAGATATCTATGTTTGGTCTTGATGTGCGGCCATTAGCCAACAACACTCATTGGCATACGGGCACTTTGGGCCCGTCTATCAAGCTGTCAGAACGTTTATCACTGACCATCATCCTACTATTTGAGCTATTGGCCAAACTGAGATCCTATCTCGAACACATCAATAATTTATGCAACAACAATGCGCACATCACTCATCGCACACAATGGATGTCAATTGAGAATGGGTTTTTCATAGTTTTTTTTTTATGATTAAAGCAGGGAAAAACTTAGTTTAAAACACACACAGATAATTGTACAAAGGCGGATTAAAAAAATATAATTTCCTTTTTGCTCTGTTGATTTAAATTGCAGTAAAATTACCTTTGTATTTACAGAACGTGTAAGAGAATAAATATAGGTAGAGTTATTCTTTTTTACACCCTTGACTGGAAGCTACACTTTAACTATGTATAAACAGCAATTAACAAAGAGACTCGACTCTAAAAATTAGGTTTTTATTACTGAGTAAATTTAATTGGATGAATTTTCAATAGTTGCTTGTCTCGGTTCCAGTACCGAATTAATTATACTAAAATATTATATTGAACAATAAAAGAAAGAAGCAAAACGTTAAAATTTCTTACTCCCCTAAAAAGTATGCTATACATATTTCTGAGGCACTAGAGCGGATAGACTATACTCTATATACTCCATATATACTCCATATATACTAAAAAGGGGTTATTTCCCTTTCGACTTCCTGCCTGTTACATTCTATTCACCAATTCCAAGGTATCCTGTTAGTCAGCCAGCAGGGTATATCATAAGAGGAAAAGAAGCATCTGCAGTGCAAAGTGAATGCTTGGCCCTTTAGTATTTTTCAGACTTTTTAGTATGCGATATTATGATAATATTTTATTTTAATTTTTTAACGCTCTTCGTGTTCTACACACTGCTCAGAGATATTTACAATGCATCAGAGACAAAAGAAACATTGTTTAAAAATTAAAAAAAAATTGAATTAATGCTACTTTTAGTTTAAGTTATTTTATTTGCTGGCTACAATAACTATTACATACTATTCAATTGAACCGGAATGAATTCAATTAAAACAAAAATAACAATTATTTGCAGCATCTGCTGTTGTTTGAGCATTGAACATGCTTATGCATGTCAACATTTGATTGTTTTAATTAACCTGTAATTAAATTTGATTTTATGAAACAACACATGTTGTTTTTTACGCTTTACAAGCCGTATAATTAAATAATTAATAAAAGTACTCGAATGTTAATAAATGACAACACATTTTACAATTCAATAGCAGCCCATTGAATTGTTATTAATATTATTAATCAATTTCAAAGCTAACATTATGCTGATTTCTGAACATGAATATGCAATTATTCTCAATCAAATGTGAAGTTGATTACAGTCATAATTATGCTTGTTTAATGAGATAAGCTGCCTTCCAATAGAAAAGAAGTGCAGCAGCAGCTCATAAAGCAATTTAAATTCATTTAAAATCTTCTATCGGTTACAAGAAAAAACATCTTTTCCGCTTTAAGTTTATAAGTATAAATATATTTTAACAAAAATGTGTGTAGAAAAGTGTAGCAATATATTTATTTGTTTGGCAACTTGATATAATTTCCATAAAAAAATATAACCAAATGTGGCATAAGAAGCTGCTGCTACTACTTCTTTCTATGCCCTTTCAGAGAGTATTTTAACTTTGTCACGAAATGCATTTTAGACATTGCAAAGTTATTGTATAATAAATAATTATAATATTTAATTAATGATCTTTACGATGATACTAAAGAAGTCTGTCTCTTTAAGGCTTATGTCTTCCAAAAGTATTCCAAAGATTGTCAAGATCTTATTCATATAGTTTCCACTCTGCAAGGGTATGTAATCGTCGGCTCACTGCAGATAGCCCCTTCTTGCTATATATATATCTTTTATAGTTCAAAAATGTGGCTCGGGCAAACAAGCATCCTGCCAAGTGGCTGTGGGTCTGGTAAACTGGCAACTAGCAACTGGCAACTGGTAACTGGGAACTGTGAACCCGGTTTGCTCTGGTTGCTGCAACTTGAAGTCCTTTTGCTTTTGTTTAGAGAGGAAGAAATATAATTTTCCTGCAAGCTGCAAAGTTCTTTTTTGCTGAGCAGCAAGCAGCAAGCAGCAATACTCGTATATTGCACATTGTATCTGGTTCTATGGCTTCGCTGGATTCATGCGAAAGTAACTCAACTTATTTTGCATATCTTAAAAATAGAACATACGCATACATATCTCTCTGCTGAAAGCCACAACAATGACAATTGCGACAACGACGGCGACGGCGACTGCCACTGCGACTGCGACTGCGACTGCGGCAGAGGCTATTATATAAAAATAACAGAGTCTTGGGAGAGAGCCCCATTATCATGAAAACAGCAGCTGCTCCAGCCAGAGAGTCAGAGCCATGGCTGCAATAAAGTTTGACTACGCGAAAGTTATTGCAGTTAAAAAAGCATTTAAATTTAAGCATGTCTGTCCGGCGAGTATAATTATAATATATATAACGGAGTACATATATATATACGATATTGCACGCACTTTAATTTATAGACTGAAACAATTGCTTAAAGCCACTTTGCCTAGTTGATACGAGTATTTAAATGAAAATCCTGCCCAAAAATTGCTCTGTATCCCAGGCAATTTTCAATCTACGAACGCTCTAGCAAAAATTCAAATGAAAATGAAAAGATTTTTGCATTACTTTTGTTTTAATATTGCTGCAAACGGCTGAAAGCAACTTGGCATATGTGCGAAAATTTTATATGAGCATACACTACATATACGCATACATGTGCACATGTACACATACACATGCATATACACAGACATACATACAATCACACGCACTCACACACACACAAATCGCCTATTGTTTTTGTGAAAAACGGGACAGCAACCACATGGACGAACATGGGTGAGGCGGATGTGTTACTCCCGCACACACACCAGACACACATACAAAACGCACACATATGTCTACACTCAGCGAAAAAATGCGAGAATTCTCTACTTTAACTAAGCTAAAAGCTGTGGTACAAAAGCTGCCCAAAATTCATAGCTTTCGAACTTAAATTTAAACTCAAATTTAGTGATAGCCGATTAAAACTATAAATGATATACAACTTCAAATAGTCTTGCATTAATTCAACAACATTTCATTTATTTATACTCCCTCATAGTTGATTTTTAATTCATTTTTCTTTCATGTGTAAAGGTGGCATAGCTTAAAGAAAATCGTTTCTGTAGTATATTATTTTTTCTCCGAGTGTATATATAAATATATATATATATATATATATATATATGTTTGGATATTCATGCAAACACAGTCAACTTTGTATTTTCGTGTGTGACTGTGCGTGCCTGAGTGTGTGTTAGCCTGTGGGGCCAGTGCGAGTGTATGGGTGCGTTTCGGCTCCCCTCGGAGCCGCTCGTCAGACAAGGCCAAACCCAAAGCGTGCCGCTGCATTTTCAACCAAAACAATTTCAAATTATGTTTGAAAAACAACAAAAAATATGAAACAACAAAAACAATACACACACACACACACACACACACACACGCACACACACAGACGCACAGTTGCGATAAAAAAGTTTGTGATTTTCTACAGCAATAAAATAACTGTGCGGAAAATAAGTACATAGTTGATGCTTTTATTAAAACGTTTTACAGCACATTTTACACAGTTCGTAAAAACATTTTTCAACTTTTACCACTTGACATGCTCTCATTGCAGTTACTTAATAATGGCTCAAAGGTAAACCCAAAGTCAGTTAACAAACTTGCGAGTGTGTGCAAAATTATTATAGTTTTTAATCACAATTATTAAGTACAAATATAATGAGATAAGAGCGCTGCTATGGTTTCCATTTGCAACTGGATTGCATTGATTCATTTAAAGCATTGAATGATTAAGCCATGTATCAAGTGGATTTAATATATGGCATGGAATTAATTCATCCTCCGGCTTTGTATTTGATTAAGCTCTACCTGACGATAATCAGACCAAATTTCCCAAATTTGCTTTTGGTGCCAATTCCTTTGATAAAGCCATAGCCAAGATCTATTTAAGAGACTAAGATCTAACGCTCTAGACTCCTTCCTATTCCTGGTGTCATTTTTAATTGCAATTTATTTTGAAATAGACCACAATAGAGCAAATAAAATAATATTCATACTCATATTCATATTCATATTAGTATTCAGTTCTCCATTGGTGCAGCCACAAGAGATTAAACAAATACCACAAACTGCTATATAATACTATAGTTGAGAAATGATTTCACAAGTGACTAGTCTCTTAGTCAGCTGCTGAAAATGGGTCAGCGAGAAGCAATTGTGAGTGGAAATTTAAGCCTATGCGATGGATAAACCCCCCACCTCCAAGTTGGGAAAACAATTGAAAACCATAAATAGAAATAGCATTTTTGTTTAGTGATGTGAAAATAATGCTTTGTGCCATTTTAAGCGCTCAAATTATAGGAAAAAGTAGTAAGGAATAACTAACTTCGGCTCGCCGAATCTTACATACCCTTGCAGGGACGAATAAGCGTAATAAAACCAGAGACATTCTACATACCTCAACTTTAGACTGACCGCTTCCAACATATAGGGTATATCCCGATCGACAATATATCTAATTAAAGTAGTGGCCTTGGAGAGGCCTCCTTGAATACGTTTCGTGTTTCTTGGCGAAGTTTTAATACCCTCTGGGAGGGTATAAAAAAAACTAGAGGCGTCGTCTCACAAAGGGAACTCTCAACAGAAATCAATCTGTTGATGGAATGCTTTTAAAAATATTGCACAATAAATATTGCATTGTGATTATTGCGGGGGCGATTGATGGCTGATGGCTGATGGTTGATGGGTATGAATATTAATTTCCTTGCTTTGTGCCTCTAAATTATTACAAATTTATAGGAAATGAGCTGATAATGTGTCAACAATTGTGACTGGAGTAGTGGAACGTTATCCAAATTGATGCATAATTAAATTGATTTTCCATTTACTCAATTTTATCGAGTATAATTCATATCAAATTTCCTCAGTTTATTTTCATCCGGCTTTGTTGCCTTTTGTTGTGGAAATAATCTGTCAGTTTACTGAAATTAAAACCAATAAAATTCCAAAATAATTTTTATTCAAATCCACTCAAATACTTATCAAACTCTATTTGCATGGTGGCATCTAATTTTTGAATTTCCCTCTGTTTATTATTTTAATTAAATTGATTTCAAGTGTGCAGCTTTGTTGAGTTCATAGAAAAGTTCATGCAGTCTATTATCATACACCGGCAAATGCGTGAAGCATGAACAATTTCAAGTAGCCGAGTCGCAGATACCCTGTAAAAAAATTATCAATTAAAATTTGGAATCAATTTTCAGTCTTAATTGTATACATCTCAGCACCTTCTAAATTTATTGAGCATTTTCCAGCATGTTTTTGGTTTTGTATCATTATAAATCATGTGAAAAATAAGATAAAAATAGAATAAATTTAATTGGAATTCAATACTTATATGTCTTATATAGACTTGAAATCCTACAGTTTAATTAAAAATAAAATTCTCAGACCTATTTTTATACAAAAAAAAAAAAAAGGTATAATATAAACCTGGTATGAGAGTATGGAATTAGAGGGTATTCGAATATTTTCTTTGGAAAGGCCATAATTAATATTCGCTGATGCGCACCAAATCTTACGTCTGCTCGGCTCGGTAGATGTCGTGGCAGACGGATGAATAAAGTTCTCTTTAATTTGTATTTCAAAGGAATCTCAACGAAAATGTCAACATCAGCAGATTAATTGCAGAAAAATGTAATCACAGATTGCCTAATATATGTATATAATTACATACATAAATTTGTAAAATTCTGTATTAGCATAAATAAACAAGCCTTAATACAGAGAGTGCTCAGGTGCTTGGAAAGGAAGATATAAATAAAATCATAAAATTATTTGTGAAACTCTGTGAATGAAATAAATGTATTTTTGTAACTGAGAATTAATTGAATAATAGAATTCAGATTATGCTTTAAATAATATTTGCACTTTTCCAACAAATTTCAACAAAATGTTGGCGTAATTTGTGAAAATTATTCGTTTAGTTTCGCAGTATCCGAAAGTGTAAACTGTGTCTCTGGCACATGTACGAGCTGAGAACTGAGAGCAGAGAGCAGAGAGCTGAGAGCTGAGAACTGAGAACTGAGTGTAAGGGAAAGTTTTGCAGCAAATAAATTTAATTCATGTTTAGTTGTCGGCTAACAAAAATGTTGCACGCAGCACGGCGCCTCAACGGGGCATGCAACTCTGCATGAAATGGCAAAAATTAAATATCTATTTGTTCGCAGCTATTGGGAATTTGTACCGTTCATTTATCTAACCCCTCCCCAAAAAAGAAAAAAAAAAAAGTGGGAAAAGTGGGAGTTAGGGCGTGGAGTACTTTACTGGGTTTTTCATTTGCCAATCCCAGGGCCACAATTTATAAAATTTTCCTCCTTTTTTTCTGTTTTGTTTGTGTGCAAATTTATATTTGTTTGTTTGCAGTTATGATTTTGGGCAGATTTGGCAGCAGAGCAGAGCAGAGCAGAGCAGAGCGCATCCTCTTTATATTTGGCGCAATCAAAAAAGTTTGCTTTTAATTAAAACATATTTTTTATAAGTCAACAGCCATCAAATGAAAATCAAAATGAAAATGAAAACTCGAAGGGATAAGCCCCATGCAAATGGCCAAAATGGCCATTCATCCGTCAACAACTATTCGTGCTTTGAAGATTTCCTACCCCCTCCCTGCCCCATTTTGTTTTTTCTCTTTTTATTAATTAACATTCAATTAGTCAAAATGAATGCGTTGCAGCCCATTCAAGTGCCATTTAAGCCATTCATAATTAAATGAATCAAGTGCATCTCATTCAGTTCTATGGCAGCGCTTACAATTTTTTGTTTCTATTAAAATTCCACTTTGAAGGTCCTTCACATTTTTTTTTCTAAAGCCCATATTTCACAGCCAGATAAATTCTGCGACAGGTTGCCTTTTCCCCCTTATATTCTGTTAGATCTTCGCTAGCTTCATTACGGCTTAAATAATTCTTCTGGCAAACACGGCGGACGCCCTTGAATACGAAATCGAATTTCACATCGAGTCGGCTGGGGTATCTTTTATCTTCCTCTCAGTTTGAGAGTATTTTCTTAAGTTTGTTTATTTTTCTATTTTTTGAAAAGTTGCCAAATGGGTTTTTCTCTCTTCCTGCAGGTCTTTCAAATTGTTATATATAATATGATTTTTTATGGAAGTCACGAGTTGATTTGAACCACCTTATACAAATAATTTTGAAAGCATTGAATAAGGCAAAGAAAAATGAATTTAAAAGTAATGGAATTTTTTTAAAGCTATTTTTTAAATGGAAGTAATATTATTCGAAGGGATCATGAAGAAAATACATTATAGAAATAAGTTTCTGCAAAAGACCACAATAAGTTTGCGGATATCAAAAATAACAAAATAAAAACTTATTTTAAATCACACAAGCTGAATTTCAATATTTTTGAAGACAGTTTTCTAATTTTAAATGCATTTTTAAACATGCTGCAACTATCAATTGCCTCTGATCAAAGTTCTGCAATGAAGAGGGATGAAAAAGTAAAAGTTAGCTCGTAAATTTCTCAAATATTTTCTTTTCTAAAAATACATTTCAACAGAAAAACAAACAAAAAATTGGAAATGTCATATGCAAATGCAATTCGAATAGTTCGAGCATCGTGTCTTGAGTTTTCAGATATTCTCAAAACTTTCTGTAAACGAAGCTTTTGCTGACAACTTAGCAAACCAATTCCTTAAATAAAAGAAAGTTACTCTGATCGACTAGGCAATACTCTGCCAGGAATAAAATGCTGCAGCGCAGAGTTGCAATAATTGTTTCATGTTGCTATTTACCAATGAAATTTATAATATTCAATAGCATAAAATGATACTAATTTATTAAGAAATCAGAGAAATAGTTTTGAAAATCAGCTGTTTATTATCCTTCATAGCAAAGGCTAAAACAGTCGTTATCAGAAAATATCCTTGCTAGAATTGCACAAAGTTAGTATTGATTCATTCATTTTACCCATTCTTAAAGGATATTGAGTAGAAGAAGAGAAGTCGAGCGAGCGGAGCGCAGTACGTGAGTTCTTCGAGTGGCCCCATAACAACTTTCGACATTTGAACTAATGAAATTTTTATACTCTATTTTTTCAGTCTTTTTTTTCTGCTTCTCTAAAAGTACTCGTCGCACCGTTACACACATGCGACATGCGTAAGTTGGTATAAGTAACTACTTAGAGGGTATTCGACATGGGGGTAAGAGTCGTTTTAGGGCAGAGGGGCTTTTGTTGACATCACGTCGAACTTGTTACTGGTGTCATTTCGATATTGGCAAATAACCTCGTACCACTGTGTGCGGCGAGGTCACTGTGCGTCACGTGATTGTGACAAATAGTGACAGGAGTGAAAGCGAAGACGGTCACCTTAAAGGTGCATTTGTGCATTTGAGTTGAGTGCATTGCATTAAGTACGCCAGTACTGCCGATAAATGCTGGCAGTCAGTGTAAAAAGAATGTGTGCAGCCTGGTGTATAATTTAAGTGTCAGTGTAAATTACAAGCCAATACTCGCGTACACTTGCTGAATACATTCGTGAATGGCCTGCTCATTAATTTATCCATTGAATACGGTATTCGGTATTCAGTTTTGGGCGCTGTAAAAGATACTTGTACACTGAATTCGAGTAAATGATAAAGTGGCAGTTGAACATGTTAGCAATTTGTGTAATTAAGCAGCCGTAATGCTGTTAAATACTCAAGTGCAAAATTATGGCTTACACAGCTTACAGCCGAATCTCAATGGGTTTTTATATTATTTTTAATTTTTTTTTTTAAATCAATGTGCAACGTATTCAAGCACCATTTACTGGCCAAGTGAGCTGCTTTTTTTTTTTTTTTTTTTTGTATTACTTCTGCACTCAGCCAACAAGTTGTGCGAGTTTTTATCTTACAGTTGCAGATGAAGTCGCATCGCCTGAACGGAAGTGCGGCCAAGTGGCGAACAGTTAACACAACATGCTACCAATACACTCACACACAACAAAAATGCACTGGCGGAGTAACATTTCTCAGAGCAAGAGCAAATTGAGTATTAAGTATTTTCGAATTTTGTACGAAAAGCGGAAGTGGCTGGCAACGTAGGCGGAAGCGGAAGCACTCACATTACTCAGCTTAAGAGTAGCCAAAGCCAGAAACCAAAATGTAATACCAAAAAAAAAAAAAATAGAAAAAAAAGAGAGCCACTGCCGCCGCATCCTCTTCAGCTGTTCAGCCCTTTTTCAATGTCGTTTATTTAGCAGGTGATTTGCTGCTACTCTGTTGGCCACCTGCAAATTGCAAATTGCAAATTGTGCAAATGTTTTCCTTTTAGCTCTTTCTATTGCATCTATACGAGAGCTAAAAGATACACAATTGTATAAATATTTATGAAACTGCATATTGTATGCATCGATTTCTGTTGTTGCTGAAAACACTTGTAGTTACAACACCTACAGAATAAAAGGGATTTTTGTTCAATACTTATTTGAAGTATGTAAGTTGTTGAGTGGTAAAATTTCGAGTATTGTTTCTATTGAATGCCATAAATCAATCACTTAATTGATGCAAGGGATTTTCATTTGCAAATGTGAGAAAATTCTTACTTACAACTTTAGCCTTTATTTGTTTCAATCCCACTGAAATTGTACTTAAATTTTAGTTCATTTTAAAGCAACAGTTTAAGCCTACGCAGTGGCGAAAAAGGGAAAAACTTTGTTTAAGTTTAAGCCATTAAGCCTTAATTTATAATAAATAATTACGTCGAATTTCAGTTAAAAACATAGAGCCTCCTTTTACGACCGTTTAAATGTAAGGCCTTAGCTGGCTTTTGTTTCATTAATATTCTGTATATTTATTTAAAAAATATGATAAACAAATAGGAGTGAAATTCACAGCAGTTCTGTGTATTTATTTTAAAAATATCACAACACAAATAACGCATCACAAATAAAAACATTGAATTGTGAACCAATGTAGCGAGTCATTGATTAATTTCATTAATTAAATAAGTAAACTATTTTAATTGCACAAAAGGAAATTCATTTCATATCATTCACTCATAATAGTAAATTTTTTTTTCAATATTTTTGCTGCTTAAATTAAATTAAATATTATTAAATTGCTCTGCTTTTAAGCACAGACTAGTGCCATTAGTTTAAATGTGAGGCTTTAAGTTTTTTGACAAACAAATGCTTCACTTTGGCATCTTTGTTAAGCCATTTGCTTTGTTGTTGGCCTTGTTGTTGTTGCCAAACTCATTGCTCAGTTTAAATCTCGACATTTTGGCTCGCAAATTAAAATAAATGGCATCAAATTTTTTTTCTGTAGCCTTTTTTTTTTTGTTTTGTTTTGTTTTGTTTTGGTTTCTTCGGTTCGTCCTGTGAGCCCTGCAGCCGAACAAAGTGGATATATTCAGGCAACATTAAGTAGACTATTTACTTACAACGACTAGACTAGATTTTCATGGCTTTTTTGTTTTTACCGAGTTTCCATCAGATGTCAGATGAACGGAAAGATTCTGACCTAAAATTGGGTTGTAACAGATTTAATTAGGAGCAAAGATTACGAATGCTCCCGAAAAGAATTTCCCTAGAGTTGAGTGCTGTCAAAGTTCATAAAAATGCAGCATTTGAGTGTCAGCAAATGTGTGCTTGGAGTAGAGCTTGGAGAGTACTTCAGCTGCTGCTTAAACTTAAATAAATTAGCTGCAATTTGTTACGTAAATCTGCAGCAAAACCAAAAGCATCACAAAAGCCAATTAATTTCGGCACGCGACGCTTCAATTTTCATGGCGCCCAGCGTGGGCCGGGGCGGGGCAGGGTGCGAGTCTACCCAAAGGGTACGTGTTTCAGCTATTATAAAACACAAAATTTATATTAATTTCACAGTTATGATTATGAGCGGCAATTTGCACTAATTAGACACACGGCGACGACGACAACGACGACGATGGCGACGATGAACGTTAAACAAATTTAGGTTTGCCGCTATGGAAGGACCCTAACCCGACCCGACCCGACCCGACCCGTTCGTCGTGACCTGAACGGATTTGTGGACAGGTCCTAGCGATGTCATTAACTGGTCCGGCAAGCGTTGTAATTATATTTACCGTTAATTCCAGGACTTTAAACCCCATTTGCAACGCAGAAAGGCAGGAAGGCTGAGCACAAAGCAAGCCAACAAAAAGGGTAAAAGCAAATGGGAAAAACGCAACAAAGGATGCAAGAAATACAAAGGATGCAACCTATGAACCGGTTAAGTGTGACAGCATTTGAATGGCATTCGATTACGCGTTTTGTTTGTTTTTAATTGCAACGCTCATCCATTTTACTTAGCAGTTAGCAGTTCTCTCTCTCTCTCTCTCTCTCTCTATCTCTATCTCCATTTGGCTTTCCTCTGTTTTCCCCTAACCACTCCACATCTTGAACGAAATCGTGACACTGACACAGGGAACAAGTTCAAGAGCTGACTCGAACAAAGCAGTTCAGTCCTCCTGTGCACTCAACCATCGAATCACTTGCATTCACACAGATTGGCTGCACTGAAGCACATCTGCAATTCCAACTCTTCCCCCCGAGAAAGTAACTGAAAAAGTGCTATCTATATCTCTATAGATATTTGCGCAAAGCCCAGACTGCTCCACTACGACTATAATAAAAGTAAATAAATATTTAGCTTATACTATAAACTCGTATTTGCAATTGTACTTCGTCTCCACTCATGCTTGAATATCTTAACGATACGTGTATTTACACGGTTACTACAGTGGGAATCGCATTATATTCAGGACAAAGTTGAACTGCCTTAAAGTGCTGCCTTTTAAATTGTGTGAGACTAACGAGAGATTTTTCCAAGAAACCAGAAATCGATAAAAAAAATCGAAGATAAAATAGGTAAAAGTATTGTTGGGGGTTTCAGGTTTCCTTATAATTCAATTAGTAAAACAGAATTTCATTTAGAAGTACACAAAGAAAATATAAAGCATACTTAATGGAGCTCTGTTTAAAGTCTGTGCTGCAAGTTAAATTTTCCATGGTAATAGAAGAGTAGTAGATAAATCATTAATAGACCATTTTTATCTACTAAAAATTTAACTTCGATAATAAAATTAATTTATGCACGTAAAATCAATGACTCTTTAATATATGTTTTTTTCTTTACCCTTGCAGAGAGTACTATAACTTTCACATGTCCGACTGCCTGTCTGTTTCTATGCAAACTAGTCTCGCAGTGTTCGAACTAGGTGAATGAAATATAGAAATATCCTTATCTTTATATCTCACAGCATATATTTCGAACAACTATATATATAGTGGCCATAGGAATAATCTAGCTAAAAGTTGTTGTATAGAACGGACTACTATAATATATAGCTGTCAAATTATTTCAGCATACAATATAATATTCGGAGTTCCTTTTCCAAGTAGCTTGTCTTTTTAATTAACTGGTTAATAATCTATTTTTATATAATTTATTTATGCATATATCACAGATTTATAAATTTTGCGCATAAGAATTAGTTTTATAGGATTTTCAGTATTAGAAAAGACCCCTGTTGTACCGGTTAATCTCTGGAATCAATATCTGCAGGCAGCCCGGAAAATTCGAATGGAAATCGTGACAGTTTGATAAACAACATTAAAGGTTATAAAAACAAAAGAAAAGAAAACTGCGAAGAGCAATCAAATTTCCAGATTGTATTGTGAATAAAACATAAATTTCCAATGTTTATTTATAAAAATTTAGTTGTTATTTCAACACAACACAAGACAAGAAAACGAAGGGAAATAGAAGGGAAGGGATCGAAAGGAAAGGAAAGGAAAGACACTGTGGGCAGCCTGGCTATAAACATTTACAATTTACGAGGCAGTCACATAATGCGAAACAACACTCAAATTAACAGCTGTGACTTGTGGGCGTGGCAGGGGGAGGTCGTAAGAAGAAGAACTAAGAACTGAGAACATATGTTGCCTTGTGGCACAATTCATGAGCTTTGGCAGCTTCCCGAGAGTGGCTCTAAATGCGACATAAAGTATATTTTGATTATTTTGTGAGCCAAAAGTTTAACATTTTTTTGTTGAAGCCTCACTTATAAGGACGAAAGCAGGCACCGGCATCATTTGCATTTCAAATTTTACTTTAATGGTGCTGCTGCGACTGCCTCACGGAATCGAATTGACTGGAAATGCCACAAATGGTGTGTTAACACAACAAAGAGGTAATAACAATAGCTGCTCCCTGCTGTGTGTGTGTGCGAGTGGTGGAGTGTGTGTATATATTGGCATTCCTGTAGCCTTTCGCGGGGAACCCCAAACAATATCCTGGTACACTCCCCCCACACACTTTGTAAACATTTTTATTTGTTTTTGTTGTACTTTTTTTCTGCTCTTTTTTTCTGGATGCTGTGTCAATACACGATAAATTGAACTGTGCAAGAATTTATGTTGGCACTTTGTGAGCGCGCCCCTACCTCCGTCTCTCCGTCTCCCCGTCTTTCCGTCTCTGCGTCTGGTGTCGCCGTGCACCCTAGGCTCTTCTGGTTTTCGACGGATTCGCTTGCTGTTGGCCCTCTGGGGACTTAAAAGTTCAATAATATTTATTTATTTGTTACTTGCTCTTTGACAAAAGCACACAAGATTAGACCAGGCCCATATATCAAGCCTCGCATATTGGGTCAGATTTAATGGCGTTGCGTAGTTTTATTGTCACACAAAATGTGGCAGACACAGGACACAGGACATAGAATCCTTGCGACAAAGACGCACTAAATTAGAGTAGAGGGTCAGAGATGGAGACCAGATTTCAAAGCTCAAAATGCTAAGTTAATTTAAGGCGCCAATGTAAAGTGGTCTGCACTTTGATTTAGGTTCCACAATTTGTAGAGCTCCCATTGGGATTTCCAGCTACTCTTATATCTATATATATATATATGTATATAAATATATATAGACTTATCGATAAGGTGTAAACGAGCAACTGTTTCCTGGCTAGACAATTTGCTCAGCTTCCTTTGAACAGCTGCCGGGAGAGCATTAAATTATTTAGCTATTTCGTATAACAAAGCTGGGGGAAGATGGGTAGAATATGCATAAATATATCATTCAGTTAATTCAATTAATTATTTAATTTTATTTATTTTTTTAATTGCTAAAGGCATATTACATATATTTATAAATTCAAACCTAGCCTTATCCCTTCTCCCACTCATTGAATCAGCCAATATGCCAATGGGGCTTTGAACCTATGGGTAAACTCAACCTCCAAAATTTTGTATAACCTAATTTAATTTTTTTATAAATTAAATTAAAATACATTGATTATTTATTAATAATAATATAGATGAAAATAATTCATATAACTCTTAAATGCTCTACTTAAATGCTACGTCGGGAAAATTTATTCAATTTTAGCTTTTTATATATTGAATGAATCAATTTGAAATGTTGGATATGTGCAATCTGGATATAGGATTGGGGTAAGCTTTCTTTAAAAACAGATAACAGTTTCGAACTCTACTGGCTGACTACCAAAAAAAAAACATAAACATTACCCCAAGATCTTTCAAATTTTCGTCTTCTTTAAACTCTGTCTAAAATTAGAAACTTCAACTAAAATTTCTTGACTTATGGTCTGATAGCCAACAGAGTAAGACTAAGCTCTGAACAAATAAATTATAAGCCTTCCATTTGGCCAAGACTAAGTCTCTGTTGACATGCGCAGAACAAACAGCCGGTAAAAATGAGGGGAGGAACACTTATTTCGTGTTTCAGTTTCCCCTGTGCCATATGAAAGAACGAGACGATATGAGACGAAACGAAACGAAACGAGTCGAAGGCAAGCGGAGAAAGGCTAAGGATGTTGGTAGTGGAACAGGCGGCATCAGGAGTCACAGCAGCCAGCGACTGTTAAGTCCGACAGACAACAGCGAAGCGAAGCACAGCGGGAAGGACGCGAATGAGTATCCTGTCGTTAGTAGAACGCGATTTAGTTGAAAATTTGCATCCTTTGCGAGCGGACGTGACTTGCTGGGTTCAAAAGAGCAAACGGAAGCCAACTTGTCGCGTCTTGCGGTTCAAATTCAATTCAATTCGTGCGCAATACTACGTGTCTTTTAAGGACGAAACGAAGCGACTCGAGTCGGTCTGCCAAACAGAGGAAAAAAAGTCCTTTTGTTTATGTTCGAACAGAGACAATTGTGGCAGAAATAGGTGCGAAACGGAAGGGAATATCAAGTGCAAAAAGATATTTTAAGGTCCCGAAACAACAACAGAGAACCGAGTAGAAGACAAAGTGAATCCACTTGGAGTGTCCTTTGGCTGTGCTGAGTGTCCTGGGCTGAGTCAGCAGTGTGTTGGTTTGGCCAAAATCACTTTTGAAATTTGTTTGTTTTTGTTGTATTAAAATGGATATTAGAATGGCGACGAAAATGTGCAAAGGACACTGAAGTGCCAAGAAAAAACACAGGACAAACAACAACAAAAAAAACAAAAAACAAATAAGAAAAGAGAGCTTCAACCAAGCTGAAGCAACCGCCATAAAAAGGGATTATTGTGTATCGTCTTGACTGCTGTTACTGTTACTTAAACTAAACAAAAAAAAGGAACTCGAGAAATATTCTTTCCACGCGGATTATGCGATATAATTGAACTCAAGTGTAAATGTTTCGTCACGTGTTAAATCGTCTTAATACGAGCTCAACAATACCAAAAGCATTTAAGCAGCAATACGATTATGCGAGTAATATATCCAAAATAAAAATAATAAAAAATTATCTTATAATTTATTATAATCACCCCGGAAAGAATATAAGACCCAATGTAAGTAGTGCAAATTGTAAAGTCTTTGTGTAAAACTTTGGCCATAACTCATGAGTAGCACTCGTAGTGTTCGTCCTAGTTTTGGCATATGGAACGTGTAATTTACGAACCCAGCGAAATATCGAAAGAATGCTTAAAGTTTTCTGAATTGAAATTCAAAATTAGCTGATTATATGCGAAATTTTATGATTAATAGGTTTGCATTCTAGGCCACATATGAGTTTAGTTGGGGTACCCTAAAGTGAAAGTGGGTTGATTAAGAAAGCGGGCTAGGAAAAGTTTTGACATCTTGAGTTTTATTTTACACATAGCTGGGTAGTATTAATTATGGCTGGAAAACTTAATTCTTATATTAACTACAATCTATTCAACTAAAAAGAGTAATGTCTAGTCAAGGAATCATCTTAATCGAGATTGGCACCTAAATTTAGATCCTCTAAGTACGCTCTTATTCTAAGTACTTCCTTTTTAATGAACACAATTTTTACAGGGTGTATGAAACTTATACAATGCCGTTTATCGAGCGCTAATTGCCAAAGTAAATGGATAAAAATAAAATCTTCATATTTACGTAAAATCCTTGAATTCACGCATAGCCGTTTAGACTACGAGTATAAACCGCAAGCAGTAAAAACTACAAAACTAGCAGCGAGTTGGGGAAACTTGTGAAAATTGTAACTGGAACAAGGTGAAGCCATAAGAAAAGCAATGAAAACGCTCAGCTATAAAATCAAAGAACGACACAAAAAACTGCAAAGCGCATAAAAAAAAAAAAAAGAAAAGAAGTTGCAATTTTGTGAAAAGCAGCGGAAAAGGAAGGAAGGCAACGCAACGCCAAACCCCGGTGAATTAATTCAATAAACCTATTTATCTGGGGCTGCAATTGGGACTGGGAGCTGGGAGCTGGGAACTGGAACTGGAACTGGAACTGGGACTGGGACTGGGACTGAGTACTGGGAATAGACACATTTCGCAAAGAATGCGAAAAACTTTTGCCAGCCAAGAGGGCGCACTGCAATCAGAATCAAACTCAGACACAGAGATAGAGACAGAGACAGAGTCAGAGGCAGAGTCAGAGTCAGAGGCCAGCTATGGCTCCACAAACGAGTCCCCAGCGGCTTCAGACGAAGGGCAATGAGCACACAAAAGATGCTGTAAGTGTCACTGCTGCAAGGAACTGTGCCACTGGGACTGCCAGGACAACCAGGACAAGCAGAACTGTGACAACTGCAAAGATGACAGCAGTCACTGGCCAGCAGCGTCGCCAATTTTTACGCACGAATAAGACGATGACTTGGCAACGCATCTGGCTGTCAGCTCCTATCCTTTTGCTCCTTGCTACAAGTAAGTACAGCTCGGGGCATATTTCTATATATCTGTTTTCTATTCATACATTTTTGATTTCATTTAATGCACTCACCCATGACCCAAGCCATTCCAGACCAGCTATGTCCTATGGTTTCCTTCGAATTCAGCCTTGAACTTGTATTCATTTATTTATATACTCATATTTATTAATATTTTCCTGCACCTGACATATGTATGATTTTCCAGGAATCATGTTGTATATGTCCTTATAAGTAACTTAAATCGTCTATGAAATTGTATCAAACGTCTGTCAAACCAAAATTATGCGGTGAACTGCAATAGCATTCAAATTGGGTATATTCATTAGATAGAGACACTCAACAATACGAATCACCTTACCAGATTTCATAGATACTTCCATATTTTAGTTATTAAAAAGCTTTCCAGGGTATCCTCGTAGTCTCACCTTCTAGAACTTTTTTATACTTACTTCGCCAGCCTTTGCCTGAACTGTTTGTGCCTTGGCTGTAGGGCAATTATAACTTCCACTCGATGAATTTGCTTATTATGTTTGTTTTGTTTACCGCCTGAGTGCAGCTGCACAGTGGATGAAAATTAAGCTCAAATAAAAAGCATATTTTAAAGATTAAGAGTATAAAAGTAAGTCATTTAATTAATAATTTATTTGAGAAACTTTTGTTAACAATATTTGGAAGTATTTTAAGATATAATTACACATTGTGTCCCACTGTGCAAGTGTCAAATATCAAAGGTTGCGACCCTTCGGCCAGTCATGCAAAAGTCTAGCCCATTAACTTTGCTATTTATATTTATATTTTTATTTTGTTTTCTTGGTGCAGATGAAGTCGAAGCATAGCGTAAAATAATTTAATTAATTTTTATATACATATTTAAGCCGCATAAGCCGCTTAACACGTACGTGCTATACTCTTGATGGGTCAGAAACCCTTGGGTTAATTTTCATCCTGGTCAGCTCCTTTAAAATAGGCATGTTCCAGTATTTCCTCAGCCGTTAGACGCAGCGCGGGATTGTAGACAATAATGTTAGCCAAAAGATCAATGGTAGCATCATTGGAGCCCAAGCTATTGATTAGTGTAGTCAATTTATTGCACGGCCAATAGGGAAAGGTGGTTTTATAGTCGGGAAATGCGGTAACCCCTGGCCAGTTGTCCTCGTTTGGAGTACCCAACATACGAAAAATGCGAAAGATCTGATCTATTTCGGATTCACCGTCGAACAACGGCTTGCCGGTTGACATCTCAAAGAATATACAGCCAATAGCCCATATATCCACAGGGCACGCATAGAGCGGAGAGCCCAGTAGGATCTCCGGTGCCCGGTACCAAAGTGTGACCACTTCATGCGTCAGCATGCGCACGGGCACATGGAAATAACGGCTCAGACCAAAATCAGCAATTTTAATAATTCCAGATGCATCGATCAAAAGATTCTGAGGCGTCAGATCCCGATGCATGACACGCCGACGATGGCAGAAGAGTATTGCACTAGTCGTCTGATAAAGATAGCTGCTCACAAGCTTCTTGTCCATCAATTGGTTTGCCGGCAATGCATTGAGATACTGCCGCAAGTCCATTGGCAGATATTCGAGTATCATGTAAATACTATTATCAGCTATAAGCACATCCAGAAGGGCCACAATATTTGGATGTTTGAGCTCCCTTAGCAACGAAATCTCCCGTATTGCTGTAGAAGGTACACCTTCCTCGCCGGGAAATTGGCGAATATTTTTCAAGGCCACAAATTGTCCAGTCTTACTATCCTGTGCCCTGTACACAACTCCGTAGCTTCCTTCTCCAATTTTTTCTCTATTCAGGAAATGTTCCATTTTTTATGCACTTATTTATTGTTTCAACTGTAACTCAAAACAATGCAAAAAAAAAAAAAAAAAAACAAAATTGACACCACGTTTTCAACGATAATGATACCTATCGTACGCGAAAATATCGATACATCGTTTCTAAAGATGCTCTTGGAAATATCGGAAATAGATCAACGCAAGCTCTTTCGTTTATCGTAAGTTTCTCAAACAGAACCGACATAATAAATTAGAATGCAATTAGAGTGTGATTAATTTTATTATATTTTAAAGTTCATCTGACATATTCTAGAATTCATCCAATCTATAATTTTTATTGAAAGCTTTTTACTGACAAAGGGCTTTTATTACCCATTTCAATGTGACCAGCTTCTCTCTCACTAATAAATACTTAGCCGCCTTTAAATTCTATATAATTTTGCATTTTGCAACACTATTGAACGTTTTTTTAAATGCAATTTATTCAAAAGAAATTCATCACAAAAAACAGACATAAAATAGAGATAAACTTTGTTTTTTGGCAAGCTTCTTTGCATTAAATTTCCCCAGCGATTCAAAAGAATAGAATAAATAATAAAGAATATTTCGCTCGCATTTGCATTATTTTATATCTCCTGTAGCTTTAAATAAAAAACAAATTTTTAGATTAAAGCAAATGATAAAAAATAACGTTTGAAGGTGTGGTTCGATTTTAGAGGCAATAAATTTTATTGTTCTCATATACCAATGATTGGCTTAGGTTGAGAAATGTGATAGGTTTGGGCCAATTCATACACAATAGTCAGGAGAATATTAATTTTAGGATGGAAGGCTTGAAGCAATTATATTGAGTAGAGCTTTAAATGTTGGAGTGGTTCAAACCCTGTGGCGGAGCACATATACAATAAAAATAAATAAATAAGAGAATGATTTCATAGAGGCATTTAAATTATAAACAGATGTGCGCACTTTTCTGCAAAAACTTTCAAAAGAGTCGCTTTGTCCGGTGCTGTTGCTGATCCACTTTGGCTATAATTAATGAGCCGCAGTTGCGAGTTCCTTAACCCGCCCGACTGGCCTCTACAGTACAATTGCAAAAATGGAAAAAACCACTTACAACTTTTAGCTGGCCGATACACGGAATGGGAATGCTCGTATGCAGTGGCTACAAAAATACAAAAATAAAAAAATACAAAAATAAAACAATAAATTTATGTATACTCGTTGTTCCATGCCGGGAACAGCTTGAAACAGCTCGGGAAAATGTGCTGAAAGCATTAACAAAATTGAAAACTTGCCAAAAATGTTTAATAAACACATTTTGCAGTGGCGCACAGTAGCACTTTGAGGATTCCCAACAGAGATGGCAAATACTCGAACAATTCAAGGCTATCAGAGAGCCAGAAAAGGGGGAATTTTTGTATTTTATCTAGTGTTCCGCAGGTATCAAAAATACCTAAAATCAAGTATTGAAAATAGCCAAAAATTTAAAAAATTATACTTGGCTTTAGTCTTCGAGAAGTTATACTAATTATATGTATTATAAAAAATCCAGGAATACTACTAAATATTTATTAAAAGAAATTCCACACTAGTCTTCTGTATTATCCTGGAATGCTTGATGAATGCCCTTTTTAAACATATTTAATTAATGATTTGAATATTTTATTGCTTAAATAGTATTGTTTACGCTGAGAGCGTACATAACTCAGTAAATGAAATAAATTGAGATAAATATGTGCTGATAATGAATGCGTCTCACAGCTAAATTTGTCGAGAAAAAGGCTAAATTGACAGCACTCTCTGCACGAGTATAGCAATCCCGATGCGCTTTTATAAAACTTTGAGTGCAGCTCGTTATGCCAAATAACTGAAGTTTGTCTGCGGCTACCGCTGCCCCTGTTGCTGCTGCTGCTGCTGCAGCTGCTTTTGTATAAATTTTGTAATATTAGGGGATTTGGCATAAAGAGTTTTCTACAGTGTGCACTCTGCTAATTTCAAAATTCGTAGAATGAGCTAAAGTTTTGAGCAGAGGCATCCACAGGTTGGCGGTCGCCATCTCCGCGCCACAGACCAATTCCTAAATGTTTAGCAAAACTACCAAATCCTTTAATGCGGAGACCGAAAAACCCAAACCCAAACCCAAACCGAAACCCAGCACCAGCCAAGTGCTCTGGTTACACCAGAAGCTGTTGGGCCATCCTCATCCTCCAAGGGTTCACGAGTGTTTGTTTACCTTCATAAATTATGAATCTACAGCAGGCAGAGAGGAACCCACATGTTTTGAACCATGAACATGGGCACATGTCGGTTGACCTCTGTCGCTGACGCTGACGCTGTCCTGTCGCCAGCCGGAGCCAGCCTGCTCCTGACGTGTTACCCAACAACCAACAACAACAATAAAAAAAATATTCAACTGAACTGAACTGAACTGAACCCAACCGAACCGAACCGGAACGCCAGCTGTGAACTGTGCAGAGGCTGTGTGTTAGTGATATATCCCCTGCTGCATCTGAGTATCAAATATTTTTGCTTTATGACGCACAGTGGCACAACATAAATAAATTGAAGCTAAAAAGATGAAAGTTCAGCTTTTAACAAATAAAAACAAATTCTTTAAGAACGTTTCAGGACTTTAAAATGAAGTACAATAAGCAAACAACTCAAAGCTCTGGGGGTTCAGTTCATTCTCATTCTCAATTTTCAAAGAAACCCATCTATTTCCATAATCAGGAAACAATTTGAGTAAATTTTAAGTATCTAAAACAATATTTTAATATCATATCCTAAGCCGAATGAGTTATATTGCTTCGGTTCGTTTTTTACGTATATACAAAATGAAATCGTACTTAAATTGTTTCCAAATTTTAAGAAAATAATTTTCTATAATACTTTAATCCATTCAAGTGGGGATTTTATTTACTAAAATTAAATTGGTACTCAATTTTAAGACATAATTTATCCTGAAGACCTTTTAAAAATGTTCTTGTACCAGATGACATTTTAGACAAATTGTTTGCTTAAATTATTTTCCCATTATTACTTTGATGCTTGACATTTTCATTTGTTATTCTTAGCATCTCTAACCACTGTGCGCTTATTCGTTCGCTTAAAACTAACAATTTTTGTTTAGGGGGGTCACGAGCATAGAATTCTAGTCCACGCTGCTAGCTGCTGGCTGCTGGCTGTGCTGGCTGCTCGCAGTTCGCTGCTCTTTTTGGATGAAAAAAGAGGGCTTAAATTATTCAGAGGGTCAGAGCGCTGTCAGCGCTGGCAATCAAAGGAGCCGGCAGAAGGCATGCAACACAGTAAAACAGAGTAAAACAGTTGAAAACCAGTAGAGAACAATGGCAAAATGACAACAACAAGTGTGGAATTAGTGGTTGGAGGGCGTGTAATTGTTGAAAAATAGGAAAAGTGCCCACCAGATGACAAACTGCTGCCGACAAAAGTCAACGAGTCTTTTGAGAGACTCAGTGAGTGACGGAGTGCCCCATTCCCCCACTCGTTTGGTTCAAGTGTGAAAATGCCCCCCAAAAATAACTACCGAAAATTCTATAGGATTCGGTCTACAGCCGTACATATATCGGGGGCACACAGGTTCGGTTTGGTCAACGTTGAAATTTATGAAATATTCGGAGAGCACATGCCGACGGCCGACGCTCCAAATGGGGCCTAAGCCTGATGAAAAATGTTTTGTTTTGGCGACGTTGGAACTTATTTATGAGCTTTTGCCGGCGGCGTCCTTTGCAGGACTGTAGCGGCGGGGTGTGGTCTTAAGGAGAGAGCGCAGACGTAGTTTTCCTGTGGGTGGGTCAATATTTGGTTACCAACAATAAAAGCGGCGAGATAAAAAGCATTGCGGAAAAGCCCAAAACAGATAATGTAATGTCCTGCAGATTCGCATAATTATTTTACTTGATTTATATGCGACCACCAGGGAGTCGTACTCAGAGTTCACTGAATTTATTCAAGTCATACAAAAAATAAGAAAAAAAATCATGGAAGAAGTGAAGTGAACTGAACTACATTTAAATATGCGCTATTGTTGCTCAGAAAATTCAAATAATCAAAGCTGAATTCAATAACTTTGATTGCAAGAATTCAGAATATTTTCCTGAAATGTTAATCAGTCTCACGGCATGTCATAAACAACTGAAATCATTCATTTTTATTTGCCTTTGCATTTAATGGAGTCCTTATTACTGTTGCTCGGTGAAATCAACTTACAAAATGAAAAGCTTTTAAACAGTTTCTGAACGGATTTAAGATTTTACTGACACATAAAAACTTAAACTAAGATTTTTTACTTCGCTTAAGAAAATCTTATTACAAATTTTTACTACGGTTATATGATAAAAACTACTTAAATCGCCCGATAACTTTGGTTTTATTTAAATCAAGGAATAAACTTCCTAGTTTGTTTTTTCACAATCTTGTAAATTTTTTAACGCTAAACCTGAATGCGAAGCGGGCCTCTTGTTAGATAAAATAGTTCGGTTCAAAAAACCTAGGCACACTGTTGAACTTAAGTAAAAGTAAAAAAGGTTTTATACAAAAATTAAAATCAAATTTAAATCCTTCCCAACTAAATTAAAAAACAATTAGAATAGTTCTGTTAAAGGGGATACAAGACCCAACTCCATCAGCGTTGAGCTTCCGAACCAAACCTAACTCAAAATTTGACTTATTATTTATTAACTTGAAAACTGCCTAAGAAAGTCAATTAAATTTTAAGCCACAGCAAGCGGAGTGCCATTTGTACGTAGCTCATTTCAAAGTTCTTGTAGATCGTCGAGAATTCGAGCTAAAAAGAAATGTTGTATTGCACGTATCAAAGACAGATATGAGAGTACGTTGGTTTTTTTTATTTTTGAAATAAGAGAGGCAAATAATGCGACTGACATGTTTGCTTTTAGACCCATTAACGAAGTACGAAGAAGGAGCCGGATTACGAATCGGAGTACGTTGCGTATACGTAATGCGAAGCTGGGCAATGCTCCAGTTTCAATTTGCGCTGTTGCTGATGCTGGAAACTGAAGCTGGAAGGGAAGCAAAACTTCTTTTCTGATACACGTACCGAACGAACATGATGCCATAAAAATAAATTGCGGCAGCGCCACCAAAAAGCGAAAGTGTAGTATACAAACAAAGGCGCTAAAAAGAGGGCTAGAAGTAGAGCTAACAGTTGGGGGGGGTAGTAAAAGGGGGGATACTTCTAGTCGAGTCGAGTTGAGAATTCGTTTTATTTTGGTATCCTATTGAATTTCGCCATCGCGTTGGCTGACTGCATATATTTTAACTGTGACACCCAACATATGTTTCACTTTGAATGACTACAGGAAAATTGTTGAAGCAATTTTCACTAAACACAACATTCCAAACAGCAGGCGATGTCTCTGCGTCTCTTTATTCCACCCACTCAGCCGCCCACACAGTCACCCACTCAGCCACTCACACACATGCAAATGTATCTTTAATGCGTAGACAGCATTTTGTATTTACATAACATATAGATACAATATCTATATAATTTTACAGCTGCCTTCAAGGCTGCAAATATGTTTATTTATTTATATATACACACTCGTATATGTAGCACATAAAAAGGCACACGTAATTGCTTATTGATCGATTTTGTAAATGTTTCCTAAACACAAATTCTCAATATTTATGAGAAACTCATGCTCATCAAATCAAATATCAAATGTCATTACAATTTCGCTGTTATCGAGTCGAGTGGAGTCGAAGTTGATAATGGCGAAAGGTCAAATACCACTTCATACAAGTGCAAATTGATTTGGCTATTTGCCGCGAGTTTTAGCATTTTTCAAGCTGAGCTTAGCTGCTTTAGAAAAATATATATATGCTGCATAGAGCTTCTTGAGTGGCTTCAGAGTTGGGGCCAGTTAGCAAACGTTCAAATCGCTTATTAACAGCGCCCCAAGGAGCCTCATTAAGAATGACAACAAAAATAACAACTTAAAAATTGTCAACGCTAAAGCCAACACAACTATCTCAACTGAAGAAGAGGTCAAAAGCAGGGGAACAGGGTGGGGAGTTTACGTATTCTGGAACTTAGTTCCAAACGCCTTGAGCAATCTGCTTGCGCGTGTTTTATGCGCACTCCAGGCGCCCATAACCCAAAGTAGTCCCCAATGAAAAGTTTTGCTTTTATGTGCTATTTTCCTGGTGTCTGCTCTGGACTGTTTCTGTGGTTCTCAAGTTTTTCGAGTTTTCCAGTGTTTCTGGTTTTGTATGTTCGCACATAGATATCAGATTGCGGCTGGCGTCTAATCCCGAGCCCAGACTCCATGGCGGGTAGTTGGTTGCTGTTTTTTTTTTTTTTTTTTTAATTATGGTCGCCGCCAACATCCTGTACGCTATTTGGTCCTTTGCAAACTACCATGACTTTTTATTGGATATGTAATTACTTTTAGCCCTCTGGCGGCTCAGAATTACAGACGCATATTTTTTATAATTACATGAGCCGCTTCGCGGAAGCCCATAAAAACTTTCCTACCAGTTTTAATATTCCGCTAATGATGTACGAGCCAACGTGTATGCGCATCAAATGGCCGACAAAATGCTGCTAAGCATGAAGCCATAATTAATCCATTGACCTTTATACACACACACTCGCCACGGATATCATAATATTTCATAATTATGATATTTTGGCTAATGGGACTGTCTAACAGCGCAAATAAATTAGTGTATTTTATAGATACAGTTCTAGTTTTCACTTTGGCATACTCCATCCTAATCGTAGATACTAACACCTATAGTATAAACACGTATTATCTCTCTTTTAAACCTCTTCAGTTTGATATTTATGATTGCCAGATCGGAAACTAAGAATAATAATCAGCTCAAAAGTTTATCTGAGAGTTTTATAACACCTTTTACTATGAAAAGCACAATTTCTAATGGAACAAGATAGTTCTCCAAATGTCTGTTTTATTCCGCCAGATCTGGGCATACTTCAAGCGAATGAAATAGTATTGATAAGTATCTGGTTATGGAACTAAGCAATAATCTACTACAACTGGTATTTTTACCAATTGTTGAATGGATAATTCAAGCTAATAAATTGCCTTTAGTAAAGGATAATATTTCCAAATTTTCTCCCCTTTTTATGCTTACATTGTATTATTTTTACATAAATTTCATAATTTGCAAATATTTACTAAAATTCTACCTATTTTGAGCAATACTAAAATTCTGTTTGCTTTTCAAAGTTGTGAGGCTAACAAAAAAAGTCTGTTCCTTTATCTTATACAAACTTGGGCTGTTATCCAAACTAATCCTAATAACAATTTTGCTAGGCAAAAGCAGCTTTTATCCAAATTTGGGACAGTTTAGGTTCACAAAATATTAACTAAAGGGTCAAAGAACTACACCCGAAACATGTCTACCTGTGTCTACGGGGTAAAAGTTTGTTAGCCTGCTGGAAAACCACAAACAAAAAAAAAACATTGCACCTGTGAACTCTGCGAACAATGGGATAATATTTTTGAATGGGTAACAAATTTAAAATTTAAATTAAAATTTTTTGAAATTATAAACGATGTTAAGAAAGCAGATTTTAGATTATTTTAAGATAAAACATTCGCCTAGCCCACTGTTTGGGCCTGTTATTGTTATTGTTGTTGCTGATGACGTTGACAAGGCTGTTGAGAGGCGTATTATGTTGTCTGAACAGATATTCTAATTTACATATATACACAACCAATTTATGTGTGTGTATGTGGATGTTTGCGTGTGTATATATACCCTGTGTTTTTTCTATGTGCACGAATCCTAATTTGAGTAATTTTGGGCCTCATTTGGAAGCATTACTATTCAGTTTGCGTCTCAGGCTACACCAGAAAAGAGCTGAGAGAAACGAAAGGAGGTTATTCATTTTGGTAACATGCTTAAATTATGAACCTCTGGACGGAACTTACTAAAACAATCTCATGCCAGAGTTTGAAGTGGACCAAGGAGAAAGAGGAGAGGGCCAGAAGCAGGGTAGACAAAGCCACTTACCATGCCAACGGGCAATTCAAGTGGATGGCCACAAGAAAGAAAAACAATTTAAGTGTTATTGCACGTTTCGCTTACATGTCCTGATGCCCTGATGTCCTGGCAGCGCCTACTCATCGTCTACTGTTGTCCTGTCGTCCGTTTATTCCTTGTTTGTTTTTGTTAGCTAGCCACAGCCAGTCGAGCCTGCCAGGCTTTGGGGCGTCTCCAAACTGGGCAAACTGCTATCCTGTCTACGGCATTTTGTCGCCAAGTGCAATAAGTGTTAGGATCACACTTCATATAAGTTGGCCTCCAAAAAATGTACCCCAAAATAAACACATACACCGTATTCGGTTTTGCTTTGTGGCCTGGAAATTAATCGGCTCAAAAGCCAATACAAACATACGAGTAGTTTTTGGGGTTTCTCTGCCAATTGCCACAAAAAAAGAAAGAAAACTCTTTGAGAGATTCGATGCAGCTTATTGGAAATAATCTCTTTTAATTGAATTTGAAGCACTGGCAAAATCAATGCCTGCCAAAAGCAACTACAACCACAGCTGCTCCTCGTATTTCGATATGTCTATAGATCTGTATCTTGACACAAGCAACAAACAAATAAGAAAAATATCCCAAGTTAAGGGCGAAAAAACTGGAAAACTGGGAAAACTGCATACGTTCTTGGGGCAGGTGAAGTGTGTGTAGTGGTTTTTTAAATTTACTATTTCGGTTCGTTTTCAATTTGCATTTTTACAGCATTTCACATTTTGCGGCCAACTTTCCTACTTTTTTTCCTGGCTGCAGAGACCCGAATCCTTATCGGCACACCCAAATCTCACGCATCCCCATTCACATTCGTCCATTCGTACAGAAAATTTATGCGGTTTTTTCGCTATGTTTTTTTTTTTTTTTATTTTCGGAAACTGTAAACTTGATGGCACCACCCTCAAGTAAAAATAAAAAAATGTATACGCACAACGTAGCGTCAGGTAGATATTGTACCTAAATCAAGCCCTGACAAGAACGTGAAATGAAATAATTTAAAAATGCAAATTTTTTTTATCAAAGCGTTGAAATCTAACCAAAAACCTGCAATCAGCTTAAACCCAAGGTTACTCTGCACTGACTTTATTCCTGTGTGAAAGTTTGTTAGCCTTTCTGCGGGCTAAAAGAGACGATAAATGGGATTGCCTTTTTTTTTCTCTTTCCCCAATATGCTGCCTGTTTGCTAGCCAATGAATGGTCAACGATTCCAAGATTTAATGCAAAATGTAATCAAATAATTTGGAAACCGAGCTAAGCCCAAGCAAATAGCCAGGAAATTCAAAATAACTTTCAAGAAAGCACTCAATTTTTGTGGCTCTGAAAAAGAGCAGCAAACTGCTTTAGAAATCCAAAAATTATAAGCTAAATTTTGAGTGCTTTAACTGGAATAATTCTCAGCTTCTTGGGAACAAAAAAATTAACTGTTCAAATCATATTTAAAACAAATTAGGTTTTAGGAGCAAGAGAATTAAAAATCAATAAAACAATCAACTTTTAAAATGGACGAACATATATATACTTTTAACTCCAATTTCCAATCAGTTTACTGTGTGTTTTGTACTCTTTAATTATAGTATATTTATATTTATTTTGTATATTAATTTTGTATTTTTCTGCAACTGTTTTAAATAACTTCAATGGCAATATCTCATAGTCAAAGGCCTATTTCTGTCTTATAAATGTCAATATTATATATAAAAGTCACAGTAGAAATACTTTCCAAATATTACTGTGTAGGCGATGGAATTTTATATTGCAGAATTATTAAAAAATCCCAAACTAACTTCAATAAATGAAATTGTAACTTCAACACAGAATGTAAAAGACAAAAAAATAGTAGAAAAATCAACAAATTATTTCATTTTCTACTTTGAACGTTTCTTTAATAATTTTCTTTTATTTATTTTCAAATTTTATAAGAGACCAAAGAAGTTTGTTGACTCAGAAGTGCTTTAAACTTGTCATTATTATTTCTATATTAATAAAACTAATTCAAAGTTTTTATTAAAGAAGACAAATTGAATCTAAAACTGACATTCTTAAGAACTTTGGGTCGATCGCTTTTATTCAATAAATTGCATTTGAAAATCCAACAAAAAATATATATTTATATAAAAAATATACTTGAAAAGAAAAGGAAAAAAAAACGCATGTAACTTGTTTCCAACACTTTGGATTGGCTGCCTGCTCAATTTGTGGGTCTTACTAAACTTTTCACATGAATGACTTCTACTTCTGAGTTCACGCCCTCATCATATATTTTTTTTTTCTTCTTTTTTTTTTTTTTGTCCTTTTCTCCGACTCTGTTCTGCGGCTGACTGTTGGCGGCTTCTGCTGCTGCCTATTGACCCCGAAGGCGGCTGTTCTTTTCAGGGTCGTGACAGAAACTTTCTTCTATTCCAAACGAAAACTTGAGTTGTATGGCAAACTAATCACTGGCAAAACTGTTACACACACACGCACACTCGCACACACACACACACACACACACACCCACTGACGAGTTTGAAAAGAAAAATGTTTAAATTTACTGCCTCAAGTGATTAGCTTGTAATCTTTTGATATAGTTTACAGAACTTTATTGACATAACACATCGTTTTATTATGCCAATGTTTAATGTTTAATCTGAGCTAAATTCGCTGTGAATGCATCTGTTTAGTTTCAATTTTTATACCCTGTTCTGTAGCATTGAAAGTTTTAAGCCCAGGGCATCCTCTAGTTCAGCACTATCAACAATTGAATAACTATCCAGCCTAAAAAGCTATTGTATTTTAAATAGTTTACAAATGCAATATTAACACATAACATATTTGATGCCAATTTTTATACCCTGGAATTGAATAAGACATTTCCGACTCCACAGTGTATATATATTTTCGATCAGGAAGAGTCGATAGACTCATGTCCGTCTTTGCAAACTAATCTCCCAGTTTTTGAGCTAGGAAAACGAAACTTGTTTCGGAACAGAGCGGAAGAACAATCAGAGCAAATGAAATTAAAATCAAATAATGAATATATTTGCCTGTGCTTCACTTCTTAATTAAAGGGTATTCACAAGTCAAGCAGTGCGAATATTGTTGTTTTAGGATGAAATTGCAATAATTAAAACAATGCGAGTAATTTGCGGGCAAACAAAACGAATATTGAACATAAAACCCAACTGGTTTTAGAGTGTTTTGTTAAAGCATTAAATGCAAATTAAATTTATATATAAATAATTGATACTATTTATTAACGCTATTAGCTATTGTGCGATTACATCTCGGATTTGCAAACAAAATGCGTTAATTAAACACTGTAATTGTTTTATTTTATGCAGCAAAGTCTAGAATAATTAGCAACATTTTGCTCTCCCTGTGCGCCACATAAACACATAAATACTCATGTATTTTAAGAGACCGATTCCGGCCAAAAAAGGAAAAGCAAAAAGTTTTTCAATGGGTCGAATCCCCGCCACCCGCCACCCGTCACCCGCCACCCCCTGCTATACTCCAGCCGGAAAATGGAAACCACTGCAGCAACCTAAGCTGAAAAATTTTATGCTTTTAATTAGCATAAAAGCGTAATTGAAAATTAACTGAAACAAAATATATGAATAACTGGAAAGTGAGAACTTTTTTTTTCTTGCCGTGTTTACAGACTTATCGCATAAATTAATATTAAATTTATGGCCTGAGTATAGGCAACATAATTATAATTTTGCGATTTTTAAAAGGTTTTCTCGCTCACTTTTATATATGTCTTGCTGGCATTCATAAGAGAAATGTTCCTTATCTTTATTCATTTATTTATTTAGGACTTAAGTATATTTTCTTTTTATGGATTTAAAAGGACAAAATAAACTCAATTTGTTTCTTATCAGAGTTTAACTGAGGGAAATATATTTTGCAATGAATTGATTAACTTTGACCTTAAATAAATATATTCAAATACCAACAACTGTTTGTTTTTTTTTTTACTGTTTAGATTACTTTTTTATGGGTTTTTATGGTCATTTTTAATATCTTAAGAGTTGCTAAGAGATTAAAATTGGCTCTTGAAATTCTTTCATTAAATTGTCCTGCCAATACTTAAATTTAGAACCTTTTTTTCGGTGTAACTTTAAAGATTTTCAGAAATGGTTTTCTATGTCTTTATCATAGTTGAGTAGCTCAGTTAAGTACATAACATTTGTATTCCCTGTTTACCCACAGACCTTGTCACCTGCAGCTCAGCCTCCGACGAGCCGCAGCCGCAGCCTCAGCCACTGGCAGAGCTAACGACTTTCCCGAGATCCACTTTGCCAGATAGGCCAATGACAACACAAAACGATCTAATTACGACAGACCGAAACTCAACAACATTGCTGACAGTGAAAAAGCCAACAGCCGCAACAACAGCAGCAACATCAACAGCAACAGCAGCAGCAGCAGCAGCAACAACCGGGAATGGGGCAACAACTGTGGGCATGTCATCAACAGCCCCAACGATAACGACGCCAGCAGCAGTAGCAGCCGCATTCGGAGCAGCAGAAGCAACTAAGTCTGCACAAATTGGGATAACTATGGAGCCCGCAACAAGGAGGAATTCTCCTAGTACGACGGCTACGATGTTCATATCAACAATTTATCCGGCAGCAACAACAGAGACAGCTACAACAACTACAGCTACGGGGGCAGCGACGTCGACTTTGGCGCCGGAAACGGATGCCCACAACTCCATTGAAATGGCAACGTCAGTGGCTTCGGGCGAGGAGAATGCGGTGTTGCCACTGCCACTGCCTCATCCGGGCAATGCTGATTCACTGACTAAAGGTTTCTCCATTCCGACATTTCTGCCACCTTTTCCCGTTTTCGCAGCCGCAGATCTGCCAGCTTACCGTGCTGCTGCAGCTGCAGCTGAAGCTGAAGCGGCTGCCGCCGCCGCTGCTGCAGCTGCCGCTGTGGCAACAACCATTGCCTCCGAGGCTGTGACATTGTCACCGGAGCAGCAAAGGCAACAAATGTTTAATGAGCAGCATTCGTACCTAGCCTCCCACAACGGCCAACTGCTGCCGGGACAGCAGCCCCGGAGAAATCTGACAATGCCCGTGCTAAACATCACAGCGCAAATGGGAAATCACGCGTATATGCCATGTCAGGTGAGTCATCCCAACACACACATACACACACACTTAACCCATTCCTAAGCCCTAAACCAATCTCGAAACTTTTTATACCCTGTAAGCACTGCAAATTGGGCAGAGACGGGTATGCTCGCATAAAGTATATTCTTATATTTATGTACATTTTGTACTTTAGAATCAACTTTATTTAATGGGCAGCCTACTTTTAGGCACATCTAAAAATCGCATTTTCAAAGAAAAAAAAAAGTTATTAATTAAAATCTGATGCACAAACTAGACTATATGTTTATCTTATATTATAGAAAGAATTGAAATATGATTCACTATTCAATTTAGCAACTTCAAACATGAAACCAATAACTTTTTCTTATAAATTTATCCACAGTCTTAAGAGTTGTATACAGGGTATCTTTCAGTCTATCACTTTTGACTAAGCAGCTCTTACTTGTTTCAATGCTCATGTTACAACACACCTACGCGATGTATGCCACCAATTTCGTGGGCGTGGATGTGTTTAAGGTTGCTCCACTTAGCATCTGCTCAGGCTTTAAAATACATGTATTTACATGGCTAGAAAGTGAGTTGAAAAATGGGCAGATTAATTTTAAATTAAGCAAAGAGGAGTATTTATTTAAATTCTTTCATTAACAACTTATATGGCTAGAAGCAAAAAATTGCTGTTTACTTAAGTAAGACGCACCATTTATTTGAGTAGACTTCTTTACTCCTTCCTCCTTTCTTTAGATCTAAAGTTAACAACTCTCTTTCTTTATTTTACCATGGTTTGCTCTCTCTTAAGTTACTCTTTAGATTTGACATTAAAAATTCAAATTATTAACTCGATTTCTATATAATTTATTGCTTGCTTTGGTTTACTCGTCCTTAAATTTCACTTTTAATGATGCTTCTTCTTAAAGTTGCTTTCTTCAGATCTGCAATTAAAAATTTAAATTATTCAGTAAAATTTAGATAACTTTAACTCTCTCTCACACTCTCTCTGTCTCTCTCTTTCTGTATAATTTCTTCTTTTGCTTTGGTTTGCTCTTCGCAGTCCCATTCCAGGGGCTTTTCGTAGCTCGTTTACCTTCCGCTGTCTAGGCAAAAACTTTGCGAACAGATCAGTATAATTTCATTTGCATATCAACAATTTATTTTGTTTACGTTTATTTTTACGATGTAAACAAGGTTCCAACTTCAAGAATTTTCCGTATACATTTCAGCAATTTACTTTTTACATCGAGCTCTTTTTTTTTTTTCTTCTCTCTTTTCCCTTTGCTTGTGTTGTGTTAATGTGTGTCACATCCACACTGAAGGAGACACTCACAGCTACTCATGTAAATGTGTGTTCATGTAAGGCCTCTTATAAAAAAATAGTTGTGTTTTCTTATACCCTAGCAGAGGGTATTATAACTTTGTCGAGAAATGTGTAATGCATTGAAAGAGCCATCTCCGATATAGATTAATGATCAGGATGACGAGACCAGTTGATATTGCCATGACCTTCTGTCCGTCAAACTAGTCTCTCAGTTTTTGAGCAAGTTGACTGAAATTTGGTATGGAGCCTTCTCTTTGCTGCAGGCAGCACATATGTATGTCAGAACCGCCGGATCGGAAAACTATATCATGTAGCTCCCTTAAGAACAATCGGTTCAAAAGTTGTTATATAGAAAACTTTTCTGGTTTGGAACACCCAAAATCATCAAAATCGGATTACTCTGCCAAGCTCTGGAAGGGTATGTAATCTGCGGCGCGCCGAAGAGAGCCTTTTCTTACTAGTTTCTATATATTTTTATACACAAAAATATATATTTTACTTTATAATGTATTGTGGCATATGTGTATGCTACGGTAATAAGTATGTTTCAGTTTCTGTTTCTGTGTCTGTTACTGTCTGTATTTATTTTGCTGTCTTTATCTTCAGTTTCTATGTATACTCTTATTCAGTATGTAAATACCTACAATATAGTTTTATCTCTGGTCCAGTTAAACCGACTCAAAAAAATAAAAAAAAATAGAGAGAAATTCCCAAGTAGACAACTTGGAATGCCAGCTGCTTGAATCCGCCTTTGTATTGCACAGCTTTTCATAAGTTTTCCCTCAACTGCTGAGGTTTTCTTTACATTTATATTGCAACATTATAGAATTAAATTATATATATACGAGATATATACGAGTATGTGCATGCATTAAAGTTTATATAAACTTTGTTCTACGGCACTTTTATAAATTAATTTTATTAAATCAATAAAAAAATATACATATAAATTGAAGAAAAAGAGATACAATTCAATTATTGCTCTCAAAGTATTGAGAAAATTGAAAACGCTCTTTTGAGTTCAACTGTTCTTCAGAATGACAATTGAAAAGGATATTTGGCTTTATTTAATAGCTTTTATTTTATTATGATACTACCACAAAATATATCAGATTTAAAGCCTAAAGGCTTGAAAAGGTGCAGAATAGAAATTTGAACTTACCAGAACATTAAACAATCAAGAGACCTCAAGGAAAGTTATTTTAGATAAAGCTAACTTGGACTCGCCAAAGATTACATTCCTTTTCAGAGAATTTTTTATTGATCCCTATTATTCATTCATTCCTATGGCAGCTATAGTTTTAGGATCTTGAAATATTATGTCAAGCATTAAGTGCTTCCCCTCGAGTTCGACTGATGACTTGAAACTATTTAAAATATTTTGATTATTTTGATAGTTCCAAACCTTAGAATAATGTTTTTGCTCTACTTTACAGATTCATCGCTTGTCAGACAAACCCGTCTCTTGGGTGCGTTTGCGGGATGGACACATAATCAGCGTGGATGAATCTACATTCATAGCGGATGAGCGTTTCCAGTCTATATTCCAGGAGGATCATGACTACACCTGGTCACTGCAGATTAAGTATGTGGAGCCCCTCGATGCGGGCTGGTACGAATGCCAAATGGCCACAGAGCCCAAGCTGAGCGCCAAGGTTCACCTGGAAGTAGTTAGTGAGTTAGCATCTCTAATCTACTCAGACAATTTTACTAATATTGATATCCTTTGCAGGACCCAAGACTGAGCTTATTGGCGACCAGAGTCGATTTGTCAAAGCCGGCAGCAAAGTAGCGCTTCATTGCATCGTGCGAGGCACTTTGGATCCGCCCAAATATATCATCTGGTTCCGCGGCCAGAAAAAGATCAGCGAAACCGACGAACGCACCGGCTGGTATACCCAAATAGACCGCAATATATTCGGCACTGTAGCTGATAATCAAAATACGGTGAGTCTTTATAATTATCAATAAATATTAAGGATTTTATTCCAAAGATATAACTAGTAAGTTTTATAAAAATATTTTGAGAAAGAAAAAACTTTTCCGGCTATATGATATATCAGTCTGATTCCAAAAACTATTAGAAAACCCACCTATAACGAAAGAAAAGTTGTAAAAGAAGCATAATTAATAATGAAACAGTATTTAAATTCATAGATTGATTTAGAAGCGAAATCTTGTATTCAAATTTTAAAATTTCTTTGAAAATAAATTTAATTGAAATATATTTTTATACGAGTGTATAGTGTATGTCTTAAAGTATAATCAGGACGAGGCGCGTCCGAGTCCGAGTATTCGCATGTTCGTCTGTTTCTATACCAGCTTGAAGGTAGCTCGTATATCGTATATATATGAGCGTTGAGCAATCACGTTTTCTTATTTAACTTGTAAATTTAATTGGGCCTGATTGTTCCTTTCTATGGCAGTTATATATATATATATGACGCTTACCAAAAATTATTTAGATAGAACTAGTGATATATCATATAGGTCCCAAAGGAACAATAGATTGAAAAGTTTTCTAAGGAAAACTCTTTTTTTCTACCAAATTAGGTGAAAAGTCTACATAAGTCTGTCATAGGAGTCGCTCATAATAATCAAACCTGTCCAGTTTCAAATGGTTATTCCAGTTTGCAGCTGTCTCTTCCTAGCCTTTTCTTACTAGTAACAGAAAAGATCGTATTGATATTTTGTTCCTCATAATTTTCTTAAGAAACTTAAGAGGTAAATTAACGCTGACAGATAATGTTGATACTTAATAATATTTAATGAGATTAAATAGAATATTCGTCGCATTGCTGTGTAGGATTGTTAATGGCATCAATTGCGCTTTTCATTTAGTAGGGCGAGTGTTGAAATAATAAAACCTGCATTAATTACAGATCGGCTCATTAATTATACCGTTCGTGCGTAAGGAGGACTCCGGCAATTATACGTGCCAGCCATCGAATAGTGTCTCCGTCTCCGTTGACCTGCACGTCCTCAGCGGTGAGTCCTTTATATAATCCTGTATATTCCGTATATTCTGTATACTGTATGCTGTGTGACGTGAGCGATTGCGAGTGCGAGTGCGTGTGAATTATTTTGTCAGCAAGTTAAATGATTCATATTAATTGCAACTGTCACCACATACTACACCTATTTCCAACAGGTGAATACTCAGCATCGGCTATCATGTCCGCTGCGACAGAGCGGACGCAGCGCAGCACGTTTCTGCTGCTAGTCCTGAGGCTGCCAGGACTTCTGGGTGCTCTCTGTGTGCGAGGACTCCTTTCTAAGACGTGACTCGCCTATTGAGAGGTTAGTCCAAGCCAGGACTTCAATTATTTGTAAGCTTTGCGCAATGTGCAGTTATACAATTTAGGTTAGAGATTAATTAAAGCCGTCATTGTAAATAGCTGACAGGGAGAAAGGGGATTGGGTACGGGAATGGGAATGGGAATAGGAATAGGGAATAGGAACGGATGCAGAAGGTTCAACTTTCTATAATTAAGTTAAATGTTACCGTATACATATATATATGTATATGTATGTGTGTGTTGTACATTTAAAGATATAAATATAAATAAATATTAATATAAATATAAATACACAGACATATATATACGAGTAATTCAATTAATTTCTAGACTAAGAAAAAATCAATTTCTGGAGAATAAAATCAAAAACAAAAAAGAGATGTTGCCATTTAAAGTTGTGAAAACAGATCAATAATTAGATTATTGTAAATCAACTGAACTTAAACTTAAATTAAATTCAATAAATTTATGTGAAATTCAACTGAAAAACTGGTTTTCTTTGCTCCAATAATCTCTGATAATATTATATTATATTATATTATATTATTATAAAAATCTAAATACGTTTAATTTAATTAAAACCGCATGAAAACATAAAATTAAAAAACGCGATTGTAAGTGCGTTGAATACTGCGATATGCTGGGTATTTTGTAGTCTGTCATTCGAATTTGTTTACTGAGTTGCTGATTTCAATTAAGTTTTTTCAGTTGATTATTTCAATTAAATTTATCATAAATTTTTCTTTTAAAATTAACTTACTGAGGAAAATGTTGGTAAGCTATAAAAAAATTAAATTTTCATAAAAATCATTTCTAAATTAAGAAAGAAATCTCATTGCATATTTCGATGCTCCAGGCTGTATATTGATTCCTTCTTAAATCTATTCAAAAATGATAAATAGTTACTTACGACAATCGAATCCCAAAATTGGCTACATTCACAACAAATATAAAGGAGACTCAAAGCAGTAGCCTCTCCTGTGGGGATATGCATAAATAATTTAATATTTTATGGTAATATTTTTGGGTCACAAAATGATGATCTAACCCAATGGAATCCCAAGAAGAAAAGAGAAATGGAATACAAAAAGTGTGCACACAAACCAAATGGCCAACACTTATGGCCCTGAGAGCAAGGAGAGTACATAAAAAATGAAACCGTAACCATAAAATGACGAATTCCAGGCGACGACAAAACTGGGCCATAAAGCCTTTAAGGTAGACTACGACTCTATTTTATTGCGGACAAAATCACATCTCAGCTAGCCAAGAAAAGAAGAAAAGAAAGGAAGAAAAGAAACAAAATACGAAACAGCACGTAAAATTTGTCATACTACGCATAGAAAAAGGAGAGCTGGGCGAATGGGTAATTTTCCAAGAGAAAAGCAAGAAAAGTAACATAAAAACCGAAAGAAAAAAACATGGAAACAAGCAGTAAATATTTTTCACTATGTTCCCAGAGAACTGATGACTGAGTGACTGACAGTACGCTGAGTGGAGAGAAAATGTAAAGAAAAGTAAAGAAACCATTAAGGCTCTAAAGGCACAACACGATGAACCAGTTAAAAGCGGTTATTTCTGAGAAGAAAAAAAATAGACGTAAGTGCCTAAAGAGGATAAAAAGGAACACTTAGTTAAAGTACAAAAAGTGTATTTAAAGTGTATCTCAAAGGAAAAATATAATATTGATAACTATTTTAAAAATAATTATTTCTGTTTTCTGTGAAATGGCAACAAATCAAATACGTTTTTTTATACATTTTCACTAAGTGGGCAACAAAATGTTGCCTTTGAGTCGCAATCAAATTACTTCAAAAATAGAAGAAAAAAAATGAGAAAAAGATGAAGTGTACAGAGGACTACACCAGATACTTTGCAAGGACAATTCAAGTGACTGCCAAGAAATCTCATAAAATATGATACACTTTCTATTTTTTCTTATAACCTTTTTTTTCGCTATTCTCCCTGTTTGTTGTTGTGCATCTTGAGAAACAATTTTTTAATATTTGGGTAAGAAAAACTCGGAACATACCCTGAATGACTTGCCATTTCTTGCGAGAAGCAAAAAAAAAAAAAGAGAAGACGAGAAGGAAAATAATGACTTAAAAATACACAGGAAGCAGAGGCAAGTGCACAAAATGACATCCTGCACTGACTTGCCCGGTCATCGTACACCATTTCTCGATAGCCTTCCCTACTCCACTCTCTCTCTCTCTGCTAGGCCATTTAATTGTGTTAATATCGGAGCTAACCCTCCCTGCCTCTCTGCTGCCCACACCCACTCTCTCCCAGATAGTGTGTGCGGGTGTGGTGTGTGTGTTTTATGCTTTTGATGTCTGCTGTCTGCTGTCTGCTGTCTGAGGGGACACCAAGCCACTTGGTTCTCATGGAATCACTTCAGCTTTTTGCTCTGCTTGGGCGCCTTTTTACATATTTTTTGTTGCTTCCCGTGTTGGCCTTTTCTCTGCTTTACGCCTTCCGCCCACTCTCAGTTCAACTTGGTCTTGGGGCAGTTTTCTGAAAGGCATTTAAGTTGGGTAAAGTATTTTTGGTTTAACTTTTCCGCATGCAGGCAATTCGTCCCTCTTCCTCCCGCATTTCTCCTTCTCTCTAGCCTGGTTGACTGTTTCGCATGTTTTGTGGGCTGGTTATGGGGTTTTAGCCAAAGAGTCGAAAGAGTACAAGTGCGGGGTGTAAAGAGAGGGTATACGAGGTCTTTTGAGTGTTTTGTGTCGACTGGGGGGTTTAGTTGTGTTTGCGGTTTCGCATTTCGGCAAACAGTAAATAAGCGAGTACAAGCAAAAGTCCTAAATGTCCAAAGTAAATAAATAAGCGTGGTTTCTGCTCTTGGCCAAAATTGTTGAATGTTGGCTTAAATTCCACAAAAACTTTATGTAATTGAATAACAAAACAAAACAAATAACTTTCAATCAGTGCAAATAAATGCCGAAAGTAAATAAATTAACATTTGCTCAGCCTCCACACAACAGCAAACTAATCTCAGTTTCGTATTCCTTTTTTCTTCTTTTGTTTCTTCCCCAATCTCAAACAATAATTAATGTATTGCTATTTGGTCAGTGAGATAAAATGTATTTTTTTTTTGTCCTAAAATCAAATTTGGCTATTAAATGTTTGCCGATTGTTTTGTAATTAACCACAAAAGGAATTTCCTTTAGTTTAATGGAGCAGTTCTAGAAATGTTTCAAAAAACTTAAAAAAAAAAAACATAAAGGCAGCAACTTTTTTTTGTCTGAAACTAGTTTTAGTTTTACAGGGTTATAAAGAGTTTTGTTTCGAATTAAAATTTATAGAGAACGATTAATTATTTATTTTGCTCTAGATTTGGTTTCTTAGATGATGCTTATATAAGGCGAAATTCGTTTGAAACATTAAGTGTATTTCAAAAAGATTAAGAATTTTTAGAGCCAGGAACAGGAGCTTTGTTATTCCTGTTAACACTCATTTAATTTACGACATAAAGATGTTTACTTGTATCTTAGTTTTTCAGGCTGGTCTGAATAAGATACTAAATCCAAGTATGATCCATTTATCGTAATGCATCTTCGAATAAAGCGTTTAAATTTGAAGAAGATAAATGACATTCAAGGGCTGACAAGGAATCCAATTCGTTTGGCATTAGCGTCATCAGCCTAGGCAACCTGGCAAAAGCTATGCCAGATGGGTTTAAACAATCGACCTATTCTACCCACTGCCAGTGCTGGGTCTCCTGTCTCCAGTTCCGAATTCCGAGTCCTGCATTGTCCTGGCAGTGTTCGTGCATGGTGCAAATTGTGTTAGGTCCAAAGCGTAAATGCAAATCATTATCAAGAACATTTGCATTGCGAGGGAGGCTGGAGCAGAGCGGAACAGTGGCGGGGCGGTGCAGTGCAGAGCGGAGTGTACCACAATTGAGGGTACAACCTGGCATCCAGAGTGTATCAGGCAGCCCAAATGGCCTATTGAGGCTATCTGCGGTGCTTTTGTGGATTACAAAACGGGGGCACGAATCAGAGGGAGAATCGGGTTTTGTTTGGCGTCCGATTCGCTTTAGCATTGTTGTGCCTCGACTATTAGCGCTGATGAATTCGCATCCCAGTTATAAATACATATTTGAAATTTGCATTTACATTTGCCTGCCAATTCCAATACGAATACGTGTACGAATACGAGTGTGAATGTGAATGTGAATGTGAATGCGAATGCGCAACCGGAAATCCAATTTGTGGCCGCAACTGCTATGCAAACAAGCGAAATGCGTGCGATTCCAAATGATACCACTTTCAATGAATAACTCATTGCGGCAGTTCAACGCAGGCCAAACTCATTTCATGCTGTAAGCACGTGGCGTATGCTTAATATTTATATTTACACACAGCCCTGTTATGTAAGCTAACAAAACTGTGGCAGAACAACAAACGACTCGACACTCAACTTGCCACTTGCCTAACCGAATAAGCCACCAAAGAAAAAGACATAACAAGAAAAAGTAGACGACTTACGGAGAACCGAATACTTGAATACCCTAACATATGCCAGCTATTACAATAAAAAGTACCGAGTATTATTTTATTATGTGTAATTTCTGAATTTATTCAACAAATTTAATAAAATTATTGATATTTTTCTTAGTGACTTAGTGTCTCAATCAATGAAAGTCCGGCTATTATGATGCAATCCGCCTGATTCCGGCAATAAATGAAGATAAACTTTTCTCCATCTTGATTTGCAGCTCGTTTCAATATGGTGCACAATTCCCGACAGAGCTAAAATACCCTCGGCAAGGGTATTAAGAAAGAAACGAAAATTCTTTGGGAAGAAGTTATGCTCAGGCCACACACAAACTATGGCCAAATGTTGAAGTGTACATTATTCTTAACTTTTTGGCATTCGATAAGCTAACACAAAATTATGATGATGACGCCGATGATGTTGGGCCACAGATAAGAACTTTTCTAGCCGCAAATATTGCAATAGGAATAAATTCCCACTGAAACAAAATAGAGAAAAGCAAGCCAGGCACTTTAAAGATTCTATTTTATTCCCCTGTAATTAGGAGCCGTATACTTTATTCTGAACCGAAATTATATTTTAAAACAGAGCAGTTTACGATGTCTGTCGCAATATTATGAATGCTAAACTCGTCTGGGGCCTGTGCGTTTTTTATTTATGCATTGTTTTTTATTTGGCCATAAACTTAGCTGGACTTTGCAGCTCTAATTAAACCAATTGGCGGACAAATTTTAATTAGCAAGTTTCGACAACAAAATAACAATAAAAGTCTGTAACATTTGTGGCATCGTGTTTATTCACGAATTTGTATTTATTGACAAGCAGCCGACAATTGCTTTAATTTCTTGCTACGCGGTGGGTGAAAAGCATTTAAAGGCCAATAAAAAAAGCATTCGCAAAGTACAATTAAAAAGCCAATAAGGTGAGCTTCTCTTCTTAACGAACTTGAACTTAGCCAACTTTTTTATGGCCAGGCCATATTTATGTCTCGGCATAAACCGTCGATTTCTTGGGCTGCTCAAAGTGTCAGCCGGCGCGCCGGCCAAACAGCTGCCTAAAGTTATATAAATTTTTTTATACCCTGCAGCCACACAAAACTGGTAAGAAGGTATATATGTCTTTCATGTATAATATTATATTCTATCTATGCCTCTATCTTGTAGGCATATGAGAAGCATCGTAGGTCAGTAAACTTTCTTTAAAAAATAAACATTTCTCTTGCTAATAAATAGCAAATAAAAAGAAACATTTTGATTATACGATAACTCCAGCATTTGTTCAATAATATCTTCTAGTCGAATATTTACCACTGAAACATTTTAGCTTGATACTATTGGACTCTCTGCTACAATTTTATGACATTCTTAAATAAATCTTAGAATTGAGTTTATGAGAGGGCAGCCTTTATGGCAACTGCTGATGCAAGTGGAAAATTTATATCGCATAAAACATCTGTGAGTTCTTACACTGTTTATCGAAGAGATAAAAATG
This sequence comes from Drosophila repletoides, assembly GCA_018150835.1. Classification (NCBI taxonomy): domain Eukaryota; kingdom Metazoa; phylum Arthropoda; class Insecta; order Diptera; family Drosophilidae; genus Drosophila; species Drosophila repletoides. The sequence continues at coordinate 5,432,334 of JAECWQ010000202.1, forward strand.
TCGAAAGGGTTTCGATTTGAGCTGGGCTTTAAGTACTTGAAGCATTGAAGATTTGTCAGTTGCTCATAAAATATAAAAAAAAGGAGTATTAAATTGCGATTTGTATAGCTCGTTTGGCTGAAATCTATTAGCAGGCATTCCATTGATAAGTGAAGAGGTCTGTGGACCCAATCAGATCAAGTCAATTAATCAATTCCGTTGCTAATTTACTCAGACAATTGAATTTACTCGTACTTCTGTCATTCCTTTTGCCGGGTTGCTGGGTTGCCGGGAAACTTAAAGGCGCAGCGGGAAAATTGAGTGCCAAATTCAAGAGTACGCTCCTGCTGGGCGTCCTGACAAATAAATGGCCATAATAAAATGATAATAGTATTGGCATCAATCGAATATTGATTTGATGGCAACAACTAAGAGGCAAAAGGAAAAAGAAGAGCGAGACCAATAAAAGATAAATGCAATATATATATTTTTTTTTCGTTAGGCAAAACCAAGTCGAATCGTGTCGAATCGTGAGCAAAGTTGGCATTTTGGGTTTGGGTGCGGTTCACTGCCCAAACACGGCCAGAAAAAAAGGGGGAGTAAAAGCCACACACAAACGCAGCGCCAGCAATTTTCCAATTTAAGCAATTTGTGTCGGGAACAAGGCACAAATAAAAAAAAAACAAAAAGAAGAAAATCAAACTACATCCCTGGAACGGAACCCCAATACTACCAATACACAAGTACGACGGACATTCGGTGATGGCGTCGATAAGTTCGAGATGAAACTGACTCGAAACGGACGCTATAAATACGACTAGTAGTACGACGAGTGTAGGGCAGTTAAATTACAACTAAGAGTCCTTCCGAAATGTGAAACTACGGGTATATATACGCTTACGATGGCTCATCAAATTCGAATTTCGGTCAGTGAAAATGTGTTGGATTAAAGACACTAACGAGGGGCAATGATGCATCAAATATATGAAAGTAATACAAAAATAAAGCTGCTTATTGCCTAATAATTCGTTTCGAGAAAAAGATACATTTTTCGATGTATTTATTGCCTAGAAATAGCGGCATAAGAAAAACTTGTACAGGCATAAATTTCATAATAAAAAATTATAGCATACTTTTTGAAGCAAAAAAGAAATAAAATTTCTATATATTTTTATCTATAGCTTTATCCATAGGCAATTCGAACAGAAGGCTATACTTGTTCAACAACTTTAATAAGGAAAATCTTCTCATAGAAAAACTCTCAGCCTTCAATTAATATAACTTTTTTACTTTCACTTAATAACGTAATTGGAAAAGAAATGTTCATTAATTTCTTTCGTCTTAATCACAACTTAAGCTTCATAGAACATCTTTCTCATTATCGTTTTCTTTTTAATATTTAATCCATTTGTTAAAGTAACAAATAGCTTGAAATTATTTGATTTAGTTGGGACAATTAATCAAGTCCTTGTAATTTAATAAAGCTACTTTATTAATATTTTTTAATTGCAGTCATTCATTTAATGCTGTGGTTGTAGAAGGATACCCAAAGTGGCTGTAGAGTAGCACAATCGTCCTTAGCAAATCAAATGGATGTTAGTCGCTCTGACAGCTTGTTTACATCAACATCTCGGAAAGTTAGCAAGAGCAAGAGCAGTTAAGGGTCGGGCCAATACCGGGGCCAGGATGCCAGTACGAAACAAAACGGGCCTATGCGGGTGAATTCTGAACCGATAAACCTCCGCATCCCGCAGAAAACAACCCCAATCAAAGATCCTGAAGCGAACGGGGCTAAAACGGAAAGTAGTTAGTAGCCAAATGGCTCTTGATTCTGGTAGCCCACATAAAGTACATAGTTGGCCCACAACATAATGTCAAATGCAAAATGTAACCGCAGATTTAACCAGAGGAAAAGCAATGCGAATGCTGGACACGTGTTCGTGTTGAGAGCACGAATATCGCCTGCCTCTTGTATACAATTTCAATTAAATATTTAGGGGTCTAAAACCTTTTTTAATAATTCAATACGAAAAATATTCGCACATTTCATGCAACAAAGAATTCTCAATAATTTACTTTACGTGACCCAAACACATTGCGGAAACTCCCAAAAATTCAGACACAATTTAGAGCAGACTGCAACGTGGCTATTTTTTAGTTGGAAATACGAAAAATCTCAAATTTCAGCAGCTGAAGCTTGTCAGAGGGCTCCCAAAATCAAATCGAATAACAGTGGGAAAAAATATCACAATTTTAATTATAAAAATTGATACCTCGAGCTGTGCAGAGTTTTAGGTCATTAAAAAACTGATTATTTAAACTAAATATTTTTATGGTAAACCAAAAAGTGTTGTTTTTAGTATTGAATAAATTCTCTTTTTTTCACAGGATTAATAAGAGGTTAATGATTCAAATTGTAGTTTATATTTTATGTAACATTTCAAAATATCTTTTACATTTGATGCCAAATATTAAAGCTCGCTTGTAAAGAAAATATTATTTAAATTTTGACTTAAAGCAACTGATTTTATATAAAAATAAACATTCCCAAAATACAATCTGTAGTCTGCAATTTTCAAAAAGCTCTTCAGGAAAAGGTTTATTTTTTTTTTGCCTTTTTTAACCTTTGACTTGAGGGCTTACAACTTACATGCATAATCTGCAATAATGTCAAAAACAAAGTAATAACCGAACACAACTAATGGGAAAACTCCGTGTGTTTCGTACTCGTACACGTTTTTGAGGACACGGCCTTTGCGAGCTCTTTCAAATTGTATGCGAATGTTGATGGGCCTGCGATGTGGCGCCTTTAGATTTTTCCACTGCGACGCCCAAAAGCCAATAACGTCGCGTTTTTCGCTGCTTTTCCTGATGCTGATGCTGATGCTGATGCTGACGCTGACGCTGATGGTGACAACCACTGACAAGCATCACACACACACACTCTCACACACGCAGGCACACACACTGTGACATACACGTGCAAATGTACATGTCGCCTGGGGGCTTTGGGAAATGGGTTCTCAGGGTACTCAGTGGATAGAGATGGACTCGTGTCGATTTATTTCAATTAAAAAGAAAAATCAAGAATGCAACCCTATAAACTTTGAAAAACTGAAGAAACTTTATCAAACTCTCGACCATGAGTAAAATCAAATATTATTTTGGGTTCAATCGTTCTTTGTTTATTTATTATCTCTGTACTATCTATAAAATTTAAAAATATATCAAGTAAATCGTTCAACCAAAATATTAAGTTTTATAAATATGAAGGCGAACCTAGGGTTCAGGGTCCCAATAAACAGCACTGCGAATATTTGGTTTGCAAAGGTTTCAATCCCCTGCGAACCTTCGCATCCCAACGTGTTCGATCGGTTGGCCGTTAAACGATAGTTGGTTCGTGGCAGTGACAGACATATCGGCAAACACGACACTCCTTCTGCTCTACTACAAAGGGTACAGTCGGGTGCCTCGCTTTTTGTACGGCTCGAAAAAGCCAAAAGCAAATTTGGCACAGTGTCACACGTTATTGGTTTTGTGTCGTTTATAGTGTATCGATTTAACTGCCTGCATGGCGGCGGCCCGTTGAGCGTCCTCCGGCGTTTCGCTGCGGTTTGTTTGGGTTCCGCTCCACTTTTTTTTTTTTTTTTTTTTGGTTTGGTTTTTTTATATTTTATTTTCCTTTTTTTTTTTGAGCCTGCAACTCGTTGTAGTTGTCAGCGGCAGAATTTTGGGCATGATCCTTGTTGTTGCTTGTGGCAGGAAATTGTTGTATGCAAACATTAAATTTTTAATAGGACTTGTTTTTTTTCCTTGTTCCTTTTTTTTTTTTTTGTTTTTGGCTGACAGTTTTCATAAAAAGCCAAAGAGCTTTGCGAAATGCCAGCAACAATGCTGAAAAGCCATCTCGGTTTAAGGAACAATTTTGATTTTGTTTGCGTTGCAATTGTCGCTCACTTTCCTCCCCATTCATTCATTTTGTTATATTCGAATTGGTATTTTTATTATAGTTTTGTCTGCTTTGTTTGTCTTTTTGTTTGTTTATTTTATGGCTGTTGCTCATCGAATAAGTCAAACAGCTTTTGGCACTTTCTGCCCAATAAATTAAATTGTAAAAATCAAAATACCGGCAAAGTGATAATTGGCTTTGAATTGTTTGTCGTTCGTTCGTTAGTTCCTGTAAAGTTTACCCAATCAATTTCAATTTCCATTTGTTTCAAAATATGAAATATTTACTCCTGTAAATTTAACAGCATTTCGTAAGCCGCTTAAAAAGGAGTCTGCCAAAAAATTGCATGTACACTTTTATTATGCTGTTTTAATCAAACATCTGAGCTGGAGAGATTCAATTAAATTCAACAGAAGTTTAACCAGTTTAAAAATCTCTCAAAATTAGATTATCTGCCAGATTAGTTCTCTCAGTAATAAGGTCAGTAAAGCAATCAAAGTTCCGGGATCAAAGTCTAAATTAAGCCTTAAATCACTTTGGAAAACAACAAGCCAGCATATTCTTTGTTTTCATGGTTTATCTTTCTCTCTCTATATCGGCTTATCGTCTTTAAAAATACTTTTTTTCAACAAAATTTTGTTCCATTATCATAAGCTTTAGAAATACACTTTTTAAACTGTAAAATGAATATTTCAAGTTGGGAAATCTGCATTTACATTTTCTTAATAATTTAAATGAAAAATTTTATTATTTCAGAGAATTTTTTACTACAATTTACTTGGAAGGAAAAACGCTTCTTGGAAAGAAACATATTAAAGTTATACGTTTTTATCTAAACAAATATGTAAATGTTTATATTAATGAAATTATTCTAATGTGTAATTTTCTATAATTTATTTAAATTTATAATATTATAAATATCTAATATTATAATCTTTTTTCTTATTTTCTAGGATATAAATAAAACAACAGAAAAGTAAACAGAAAGGATATTCTTAATACAACCCTTTTTGATTAACATTAAATTAATAAATAAAATTCAAAACCATCAAAATAGCAGGACATTTACTTATCAATTAATTTTCAGGTTAAGCTATTATCGAAGCTGGAAAGGAAGGGAACTGTAACTCAGACATTCCTTTGGAACTCCTTTGACCACTCTGAATTACTCACAAGTCCTGTCTTAAATGGTAAATATTCATTAGGGTTATCGACTGGCAAAGTCAGAAAAAGGGAATTATATATTATATTATTATCCCGGATTTTATTTTTTTGTACTGCGCAGTTCTACTGAAATTTTTAAGTCAATGATCCTTAGATGACCCCTATATCCCTGGATGCCAATCGGTAGAGTTAATCGCTTGGGATTTGCTGTCGAAACGCTGCAATTAATTTCAAGTAGCGCGTGTTTGGAATGCAAAACTATTTGACAGAGCTTCACGCTTATTTCATGGATCTAGAAGGCTCCAAGAAACCCAAGTGGGCTGATGAATCTATACATAAAGCTTCCTATCCTGTCAGGCAAACACGCTTGGAAAATTTACATGTTTCTTTTTTGAAGAAAAAATATTGAATTCGAACAAAGCCTTGCAGATTTTGCCTGGAACTATTTTGTAAGAACCAATTCTATTCATTAGCATTCAAGGATATACTCCTTCACCGTAAAAATATGCAATAAAAATCAAATGTGGCTAAATTTGAGGACATAGTTTCTATTAATGTTTACAGATTTTGAATCGACAATCGAAAGGCGCAAGAAAATCAGCCAAACACACAAAATCCAGGATAACTCAAGAACTGCAAGGCCGATTCAAAAGTCCTTTGGTCAGTCAATAGCCCATGTGAATACTTACCGTTTGAGACAGGACTCTTCATGATTCGCAAGGTCATAGCCGAGCTATAGCTATTTTTCATCCTTTTTATTGCATATCCTGATCGGGCAGGATACGGGCTATATGGTGGCCTAAGGATAACGCTGCAAATGCGGAGTTTCAAGCAGCTTTCTATTTTCAGGACATTCTTACCCCTTCGAAAATCTATAATTGCATATTTTGATAGAAAAATAACTGTAACTTGGCCAAATCCTTGCGCATTCGGCCAGCACTAGTTTTGTTAGAAACGTGAGGAGGAAATCTATCAATTTTCATCCAAGGATATTGGGTTTATCTAATTATCATGAAAAAGTTCAGTGGATGCGCAACATAACTGGCTAATAACAGAAAATCAAGGATATCTCGAGAACTACAAGGACGATTCAAATGCACTTTGACCAGCTCTTGTGAATACTTACCGTTTGAGGACATAAGAATCCGCAAGGACATGGTCAAGTTATGGCCAATTTTCTGTATCCAGACAAGTCCTTTTTTCTCAGTTCCCAAAAGGATTTTCTTTGCAGATTTTACCAGTACTTATTTCGTTAAGATCGTAGGTGCCAACTATATCGATTGGCATTCTAGGATATCGGCGTTTTCTAAGGATCATCAACTATAAAAAACACAAAAAGTGCAGGATAACTCAAAAACTACAAGGACGATTCAGATGACCTTCAGCCTTAGTTATAAGAAAATATATATGTATGTAATTGAGAAATTGAGAAATAAAGGATATTAATAATGGAAATAAAATGTGTTTTATTTTTTAGGGCAGATGTATAGATGTATGTACTTCAAAGATATTTTTATATCTCAAACATATTTTTGTATCTGGCAGATATTTTGAAATATACCTGAAAGTATGCAATTAATAATTACCAGTATGCAGCAAAAAAGCCCCAAAAGTAAGCGACACAATTACCCGCTTAAAAGTATGCAAACAAAAAATGCGCCTAAAAGTATACCAAAAAATGCGCCTAAAAGTATGCAACAGATAGAACCCCCGAAATTATTTAAAAAAAATAAAAATGCGCCTAAAAGTATGCAACAAAATTTCGCCTAAAAGTATGCAACAAATAGTACCCTCGATATTATCTCAAAAGATGCGCCTATAAATATGCAACAAATAGTTCCCCTAAAATTATACCAAGAAATGCGCCTAAAAGTATGCAACTAAATTTCGCCTAAAAGTATGCAACAAATAGTACTCTAAAATATTTAAAAAAAAAGTGTGCCTAAAAGTATGCAACAAAATTTCGACTAAAAGTATGCAAGAAATAGCACACTTAAAATTATAAAAAGTGCGCCTAAAAGTATGCAACAAAATTTCGCCTAAAAATATGCAACAAAATTTCGCCTAAAAGTATGCAACAAGTAGTACCCTCGAAATTATCTCAAAAGATGCGCCTATAAATATGCAACAAATAGTTCCCCTAAAATTATACCAAGAAATGCGCCTAAAAGTATGCAACACAATTTCGCCTAAAAGTATGCAACAAATAGTACCCTTAAAATTATAAAACGTGCGCCTAAAAGTATGCAACAAAATTTCGCCTAAAAATATGCAACAAATAGTACCCTAAAATCATATATAAAAAAGTGCGCCTAAAAGTATGCAACAAAATTTCGCCTAAAAGTATGCAACAAATAGGACCCCCAAATTATAAAATAAAAGTGCGCCTAAAAGTATGCAACAAAATTTCGCCTAAAAGTATGCAACAAATAGTACCCTAAAATCATATATAAAAAAAAAGTGCGCCTAAAAGTATGCAACAAAATTTCACCTAAATGTATGCAACAAATAGTACGATCGAAATTATTTCAAAAGATGCGCCTATAAATATGCAACAAATAGTACCCCGAAAGTATACCAAGATATGCGCCTAAAAGTATGCAACAGATAGTACCAAAAAAAACAAACAACAGTTCGCCTAAAAGTATGCAACAAATAGTGCCCCTAAAATAATTTCCAAAAATCTGCTTAAAAGTATGCAACATATAGTACCCCTAAAATTCAAAAAAAAAATGCGCCTAAAAGTATGCAACAAATAGTACCCCTAAAATTATACCAAAAAATGCACCTAAAAGTATGCAACACGATTTGTGTCCAGAAGCGGGACTGCGGCTAGCAGGAAGAAATTTCCAAAATTACCAGGCGAAGTACCAGGCGAACAGAAATCAGCAGCAGGTGGAAAAATGTTAGTTAACAGTGGCACTGTTAACTAACAGTGGCCTTGAACATTTGCACTGTTAAGATAACATTGGTCGCCTGGTGATTCCCGCCGTTGGGGCAGCCGAAAATTCAAATTTGGCGCCCAGAGTACCAGGCGAACAGAAATCAGCAGCAGGCTGACGTTTCTTCCGAAGCCCTTGAAAGTAGGCAACACAAAATAAATCGCCAAAAAATATCAGTTGAGCAGTTTATGCGATTTAAATTTAAATTCAAATGTTGCCCGTTGGACCGCGATCTAAATTTAAATTCAAAAGTTGGCCGTTGGACGGCGATTTAAATTTGAATCGCCAAAAAATTTGCCACCTGCTGCTGAATTATGTTCGCCTGGTACTTTCTGCAAATTTTGGCCGTTTGCTCGCAGTTTGGTTTGAATTTGCTTTGCTGCCCTCGAAAGTATGCAATAAAATTTTAATATGGCTGCCCTTCCATACATTCTACATACGATTTTTAAAAGGACATAACTTTCGTAAATCCTTACGGATTTTGACGCGACTACCCGCGATCTACTCGTAAGGACTAACTCTATCGATTGGCAATCAAGGATATAGGGGTCATCTAAGGATCATCGACTTGAAAAATTTCAGTTGATATCCGCAAGAAAACTATCCAAAAACACAAAATCCAGGATAACTCGGAAACTACAAAGACGATCCGAATGTCCTTTGGTCAGTCGATAGCCCTTATGAATACCTACCGTTTGAGACAGGACTCGCCAGGATCCGTAAGGATATGGCTGAGTTATAGCTATTTTTCGGTATACAAAAAAGTCCTTTTTTCTCAGCTACTTGAAGGATTTTCGTCCTTTTTGTTACATATTCTGATTCGGCTAGATAATGACTATCTGCTGGCCAAAGGACATCTTGATAGTCCTTGAAATGGCTGAGTTACAGGCGATTTACTGTTTTTAGGACATTTTTCCTATGCCTACCCCTTAGAAAATTTTCAAGTGCATTTTTCGACCGAAAAATAGCTGTAACTCGGCCAAATCTTAGCGCATTTTGCCAAGTATGGTGTCGTTGGAATCGTAAGGACGATATCTATCGATTGGCATTCAAGGATATAGGGGTCATCTAAGAAGGATCATCGACTTTTTTTTTATATTGTTGTTGCTTTTGCTTACATTGTAAGTTTGATATTTTAAAGGACATAGCTGCCGTTAGTCCTACCCGCGTTCTGCTCGTAAGGACCCCCTCTGCCGACTGGCAGGATATGGGGTCATAAACGCATCCCTTTCCCCGAGCCTGAAAAGAAAAACAAACATGTTGTGTCTTTGGTATATTTATTGAATTTATTTTATTTTTGTTTGACATTCATAAACAGTTACATGTTTTACATTCTACATTTTTGCATATGTATGCTTAATATATATATATATTTATTAATAATACTACTTGTAGTTATATATGTATATAGTATATATGTTAGGGCTGCTTAGTATATGTTTAACAAATCGAAAACAGAATATCTTGAAAAACAGAACATCTATTAGTGTATGGGATTAGCACTACTTAAAGTATTAACATATTTTGATATAATTATATGAATATTTCGTATAAAAATTATCATCTAAATTATGTATATTTTATTCATTTTTTAATATTTTAATCAGGTTTTAGATGGCTGTCTTTGTAATAATTCCACCTTGGACATTACGTCATCGCAGGGCTCACAATTATATTTGTTATTTGTTATGAGATACCCGTCGAAGTATTTGCGAGACACCACCTCAACGACTGTTTCCATCGGAGTTTCCTCATCGGATTCGATTTCCGCATCTGTTTAAAATAAGAATAAAAAAAATGTATAAAATATTTAATAAAAAATAATAAAAATAAAATATATATAATGTTATGTAATGTGTTACATATAAGAATTATAATTACTCACCTAACCCATCGCAGATCTCATCTTTGTACTCTCCAATGTCGGAAATCCAGTCTAACAGTTCGTCCTGCATATTATTTTCATGGAGAGAAGACGAGCAGCTATGTACTGCATTTCGCGTACAGAGGGTTTTGTATCCCAAGACGTGATCTTTAGCCAGTCTTCATTAGCGCTTCTCTACGAAGATATCGTCCATCATCAGAGTAATTAACTAGTTTCCATAAAATAAAATAAGTTTAATGAACCACAGTTCCATAGTTAAAACGAAGCAGGTGTCGCAGATATTAAAAACTACGCCACGAAAGGACATTGAAATGGTTAAAAACAATTCAAGGAGAGCGATGATAATGTATTACATTAATTAAAAGAAATAATTATAAGCAATTTAGTTGAATGGAATATTGACGACGTAAACGAAGAGAATGAGAGCGAGTTTAGCATTATAAGAGAAATTATTTAAATCAATCAATTAATTGATAAACAATATGGTATAAATAATAAAAACAATTAAAATAAAATGCAAGTTTCTTCAGACGATATCATCCAACTAGCTATTGCAGGGGTCTCCAAAACAAAAAAGGAAATGGGAATGGGAATTTCAATAGTTGCTTACCGAGATATTAATTTTAAACTAAAAAAAAACAAACTACTATCTTGATCGACTTATTCGATCTGACTTCAAGACTTGTATAAAAATTTATAAATAATAAATAATTCAGCTCTAAGGCCACTTCCTGCTCTGTCTCACTGTGGTGGATTCAAAATCTTTTTCGTCAGCAACAAAAAAAATATATATAAATATATATTAAAAACAATTCAAAATTAACATAAATTAATTAAAAGAAATAATTCTAAACAGTTTCGTTGAATATTCATTGATCGAAGAGAAATCTTTTTCGTCAGCAAAAACTTTAGGAATAAAACCAAAAAAAAAATATTTTTTATGAAAAAAATAAAGTATTTTTTTATAAAACATTATAAAACATGTATAAACGCATATATATTCCAAACCAAAAAAAAAATGTATAAAAAAATAATTATTTAGATTTGTCTTGATTTTGACAATTTATAAACGTGAATAAATAAAAAATCAAATACTGTCAAGGATTTAAAGAAAAACGTGGATGAAAAGACTCTCCTTTTGGAGTCGATGCCAAGAGTGAAAATGTCTTGTAAAATTATTATATTATTCATATTCGTTAAACTATATTGTCTTTATCCCTGAAAACGCAAAAGCTGAGGCCAGTCCATACTGAGGCTGCATAGCTCCTTCATTCTTTATTCTGTACCAAGTGCGTTGACTTCGAAAAGTTGGGAGTCGCAGTTGCAAAATAAATTCTTCACTTTCTTCAATTATTTTTGTATTATATTTCAAATATTTGAACGTAAGGGGAAGACTATAGTACACTGCGAGAAACAATGTCTACTGTTCGACTGCTACTGCTCCCGTTTCGTAACCTTTGCCGAAGGAGGCCCGAAAGAATTGGGTGGCAAATCTTTACCGTCCGTATGCCATCATATTTAATTATGTTAAATTATTATTCTGAAAAACATCCAGCAAAGTGCGTGCGTGAATATAGGCCGAATAGGCCTAACGATCTCCAAAAGATTATGAACAACAAGATGGACTTCAACTAAGAAGCAAAACCAACATAAAAAATAAAAAAAAAATATTAACAAAAAAAATTGTGGTGTTTTGAAAACGTAGATATCAATAGGAAATGACTGTTTTCCACCACATTTGATGTCGAAATTTTCTCATCGCTTTATCGTCTGAGTGTTAGAACTGCTTGAGAATTATAAGGCTCAAATTGCCAAAAATGTGAGTGTTGGAACTGTTTGAGAATTCTAAGGCTCAAAGTGCCAAAAATGTGAGTGTTGGAACTGTTTGAGAATTATAAGGCCTAAGCATTTTAAAATACTAAAATCAAAGTCTACTATGTTATTTAAATGCCATTGAAAAAACCAGTTTACAAGTATTTATGGAATCTGGAAACTAATTAGAAATCTATAATCCTCATAAGGAAATTCTAGCTTCATTAGTCGCTAGACACTTTTACCTGGACAGACAGATGGATATGGTAATTCAGTGCATATATCAAGTAATTTTTCCAAAAAGTTTAAGCTGTCAAAAGGTAGCAGGATACTAATTAATTGCAAAATATTAACATTTTTAAACAATAAATGAAAAAAAAAATAAAAAATATTTATGTAAATATATTGATTACATTATAAGTATTTCATAATCTTAATATTTGTTCTATAATACTATATTTATTATTATTTGCAAATTTCTTAAAATTAATATCTTATACTTTGCAATAAATAATGTATTAATTAATCCTATCAATTTGTAATTCCTAGATTCTGCAGTTGATGTGTATTGATGATTCTGCTTTGATGATGTTGCTTCATATCTGTAGATGGTTCAACGTGGTAGTTGTAAGAAAGAAGAGAGATTTCAATTAACTTATATTAAAAATTCGGCAGATTCATAGTCTAACCGCTCTTCAAAGTGCTCGAAGCGAACCCTAAAGTTTCCTTTACGGAAATCAGGGTTGTTAGGATTGCTAATTATATTTTCTAGCCCACAAATTGAGTTCAGCGCTGTTTCAATGCTCTGCAAAGGACATAATTCATCGGAGAGTGGACCTATAAATCTGAATCTAATTCAACTGTAAACAAGTTTAATTCACTTAATTCAAATTTAACAAACAAGAACTCATTTAACATTTTTAGATAGCGAAAACAATTTCAAACTTGCTGCCAAAAATTATACAATTGCAAGCTGCGCTCCATTTGCGACGGCTGCCAGAGCCAACATAAATTGGATCATTATTTAAATTCGATTGTTTCAGTTGGGAAGGATAAAGGAAAGGATAAACGATGACTGTTGCAGCGACGATGTCCAGAGACAAATTCACGATGTCTGCAGTTGCTGTCCAAAAACTTTGCGGCAGTTCTAGTTGCAGATAGTTCTAATTAGCGCTCCCAAGATATTCAACACTCAGCGTAATTAAATGGAATTTTAAGCGATGCAGCAGCGACTTTAATTACTCCCAAACTGCTACTGCTACTGCTGCTGCTGCTGCTGCTGCTCCTAGCCAGATAGTGCGAAATATGCAGTTGTTGGTAACTTCATTGGGACAACTAAGGCAACAACAATTTAAATGACGGCCAACTTTTTGGTAAACGGCAAAACTTGGTCGCACAAATTAATCATAACTTTGGAGGCGGCTGTTGCATTCAACTAACGAATTGAAAATGCAATACGAGTACTCGGATTCCTCCCGGTTCCGTCCTATTCCATAACACACCATCCTATACACTTCAGTCCCTTCTCTTCCCTACCCCTCTCGTCTCTTCACGGACAGCATGTTGCCGCAAACGGCCATTAAAAGTGTGTTACACCTCCTCAGAGTGCAGATATGTAGCATGTCTGTAATTTTATACTCTATCTACCCCTTGCAAGGCACTTAAAAAGGGTATATTCATTTTACGTCAATTAACTCAATAGGCAAAAGTATCTCTGACTTCGACTGAGCAGAATTTCAATATTCGATTCTGAGTCCCTCTGAACGAACTATTTGGAATCAACTCCAAAGCGAAAACCGGAGCATGTTAAAGTACTTCACAGATACGAAGTATTTGGTGGTCTAGCAATTTTGAGTAGCAAATCTTTACCTTTTGTTGAATATAGTTTTATGCGTAGTAATAAATTTCAGGAGTCCTTCAACATTTATCAAAATAGCAAAAACTTTGAGCAGTTGCAGCTGCGCACTGGCAACAAAACAATTCTTCACCTATTTCCGCAGCTAAGTAAAAACTTTTCTTATCCAAAAACTTGTCTGCGAACACCCCAGAGCATCGTTCGTTGTCCTGGACTCGTTCGCGGATAAGCATATCACTCGCAGACAAGACAAGACAACACAGTTGAAAGTTGCAACAAAGAAAAGTCGGAATAAAACGACCAGAAGATAGTTATTTGGAAAAAGTTAAGCGGAAGCGCATATGAAAAGCGACTCTTAGCAGGGGAAGTGGCAAGAATATGCACTATGAATGCAGACTTGATGAAAACAGATGGAAATGACAAAGAATTTCACTTGCGTTTCACTAAGTGTTTTCATATGAAAATTCCCTTCTGTATATTAAAAATTCTTATTATATTGAGCAGCAATGAAAAACTGTTCGAATTAGCTTAATTTTGTGTGAAATAATAGTAGAATAAATGACTTAAAAATAATATAATTAATTAATAAGTCAGTTTCATGTCAATCAAATAAGAAATTCCTTTAGCCCGTGGCTAAAGGAAAATATAAATAAATCCTTAGATTCAAAACTACAAGAGATTATTTCACCTCTCAATAATAAATTCAACAGGACTAATCCCTTTCGTTGTCTGGAAACTTAAGTTAAATTTTTAATATAAATTACCCAACTTCCTAACTTTCTTCATTTAACGGTATCTGGAAAAGTAACATTTAAATTGGAAACCAAAATTATATTTTCAAAAATAATGACTAATCCATTTTAAGGTCAAGACATTCCTTGGTCCTTATTCGGTCAACTCAGAATATTTTATTGAATGATGGAAAGTCCTTCTGGCAGCTACGATTAAATATTTTTTGTATAGAGACATTTTTCCAAATTGTCAAACAATTTTTATGGTTGGTAACAAAAAAAAAAAAGTTTCAAGTTGTGACTATTTTTTTGCAATCAAAAACAATTTAAATTTGTGCTGTTAACTGCTTTCTGCTAAACTGCTTGCAGTTACACTGTGTCCTTTCTACACTGCTTGAAACACTGGTGTTGTTAGTCGGACAAAGGCTATGTAGAATACGTCTTATAACAAGTAGCTTAATTTTGATCAGGCCAAGCAGTGCACATCCTGTGAATCTGTTATATTCTAAGCTGTATTTTCAGTATACAATTCAAACTATTCAATTTTTAAAGGAAGTTTAACGGAATTTCAATGATATCAAATGAAAGAACAAATTAGTAGAAAATTTATCTGACACTCGTCGAAAAATATTTAGAATTCATTTCGTTTGATATAAGATTTTTAATTTGTTTATTTTCTTCGTACGCATTGCAGAGAATGGCGCGTTTTGAGAAACGCAAATTGTAATATAAATACAGATTTTAAATAAATAATATAAATAGCTAAAATCTAGTTTGAAGTAAGCACATAAATTAATTTAATTTAATTTACTTTAAGGAGAGTCCAGTCGTAAGCACTAAAAAGCAAGTGATTCGCACTCAAAACACACACCTAAACCTCATTGCACTCCAGGTAGAGTTGGCGACAGTCGAAACCGGAACGCCCCCTGCGTCCAGCATCGTATAGATTCTCGAAGCTGGCATTGCTGCTGCGTCCCAGCACATAGCTGGTGGCATATCTAAAAGAAAAGTATACGAAATAATTATATGTGGAGCTCTATATATGTATATAGCAACTTACGATCCCAGCTGACAGAAGATGCTGCTGCCTCCGATTTCACGCACGCAATCGGTATTAGCATCGCACATATAGCGCTGCATGCATTTATCCTCCGAGTTGCGGTAGGTGCGAACATATCCCTTGATTAGAGCGATTCCAGCGACGGCAGCATCGCTGACCGAATCACGTTTTCCCAGAGATCGGGCGGTCAGGGAGCGATGAGAGAAGGAGGTCTTCAGTGCATCCAGCAGATTCATCACGATCTGTATGAACTGTGAATGGGAGCGTCGAGAGTTGTTGTAGGTAGATTGTTGGTTGGATGGATGTGGCAAGGGGCATGGGAAGCATTAGTTAATTAGTTTTGCATTTGTTTTGTGCCAATCTATATGTATATATATTTATATGTAAGTGTGAGTGTGAGTGTGAGTTTGAGTGTGAGTGTGTGTGTATGAGTGTAAGTATCTGTGTGTGTTGGGTTTGTGCTGGAAAATAGATTTACATTCGCAACACTTTGCAACAAAATTTTAGGCACCTGATGTGAGATACTTTTCTAAAGGCACATACGTTTTTTCAACTGAAAACCTTTTAATTAATTGTATTATTGTTAATATTAATAAATTAATAATAATAATTTACATATTATTTTGTTTTTTCTACTAAAATTGGGTTCTGTAAAGCAACTATCGAAAGGGAATATAACTTACGATATAGAAAAATAGCAAAGTGAACTATCGAAGATTTCAAAAATATCTTCTTTGAAAACATTTCAAATTCTGTGTTAATCAAATTCCTTTTTTGGTGCATATGCATTGCTAATTAAAGTAAAAATTTTGGAATATTTTTAAAAGTATAGAACATCCCAATTTGGGAACCTCAATTTTGTTGCATAGTGCACTTTTGTGTGGAAAGCAATAATGGTTTTACCTCGCCAGCTTGCTTGGCCATCGAGTTGACTTGATCTGGATCTCTGGTGCCCAGCACGGACGACAGCACAGCCGCCAAGATGCCCTGTGCATGATTGGTTTTTTAGGTAGAGGAATAGCAGGAAATAAAAAAAAATAGAACAAAAACAATAAACAAAGAAAGAAGACCAAACACCGTATGAGTATAAATATAAATACAGTAGGTATAAAGCGGCCATAACACAACTCAAACAAAACTGGCACAAAAGCGGAAAAAAAAACAATACACAAAAAATGAAATTAGGTCAATTACCTGCATGGGAGAGCCACCATTGTCGACCTTGTCGATGCCATCGCTGGGCGCACCACCTCCCAACAATGTGTTAATGATGCGCAGACCTAGAAAAATAAACAGAAAAAATATTGTTATTAAATGTGTTTTTTTTTATAAAAATATTTTTATAGAAAAATTTAACATTATTTTAAGAAAACACACAAAACGAGTTTGTTTTTATATGGATTTTTTTATAAAAATAATTGTATGGTGAATTTTATATTATTTTAAGAAAATATACACAAAAATGTTGTGTTATTATGTCTTTTTTTATAAAATTAATTATATATTACACGAATTAATTCGACGAGAATATACACAAAAAAGTATTAATTTTTATTTACTTTTTTTTTTATTAAAATTTAAACTAATATTTAATTTTAATTGTTTTTATAAACTCTATAAATTGTTTTCTTTGTGTTTGTTTATTTACCATAAATAATTACAAAACTCTTTCTACATTATTAAAAAGAGAAACTTTCAATTCTATTCTCATAAAAATGTAACACAACAAAAATGTTATTCTGCCGATATCTAAGGGCGTTGCTATCAGAGCTAGATTAAATTCGCTCAATGTTCTTTTATATAGAATGCTTTGTCTTTTTTAACTGTTTTTTTATTCTTTTCTTATAATTTATGATCTATACATAATTTTTTAATCAAATTAAATTTTAAAAACCAATATGGTTTGTTGGTAGAATTTGTTATCAAAATTTGCATTGCAAATTATTATTTTGGGTTTTAACTCAAAGATATTGCGTGAAAATACATTTATTAATAAGGTTTTTGGAAATTTTGGTATAAGAATAATATCGCTTACCCATAGAGATGACATTGGCCCACGGGCTGCCGCCCAGTCCAATTGGACTATCCACATCGTCCGACTTGTTGGGCGAATTGGTGGCACCGTTAAAGAACATGGTCATCACAGTGGATAGCATGTTAGACCAGGTGAAACCGCCTGGTCCGCCCACAGTCTCCTGTATCTGATTGCCCTCAATATCATCCTCAATGTCATCCAGTGCCACCTTTTTGGAGGCATTCGGTTTCACGGCAAACTTTCGGGCGCTGCTCTCAGCACGATATACAGGTGACTGGGTCAATTGATGCTGGCGCTGGTAGACCTCCTGCTGGGGAAAGGCATAGGTGAGCAGTAGACAGTTGCTGGCCACTATGGAGAGCAGCAGGTAGGCGTTGAGCTTGCGTTGATCCAACATTTTTGATATCTGCAAATAAAAGAGCAAAGCCAGTTTGTGTCTTAAGTCTTTCGTTTTTGGCAATCAAGTTTGCGTCTTAAGTCTTTCATTTCTAACCATTGCCACGCAGCTGTGCATTTCAAACTTTTGTAGACCCAATTGCAAACCCTACCAAAGACCATACACATAACACTTTCACATGATCTATTGTGAAGCCCCCCTAAGTTGTTTGAACCTGCGCACGAAATGGGCATTCAAAATAAGGTAAGACAAAGCCGGCCCGTCTGCCACGTGCAATTACATGAGTTGGTTGGCCTAATTGTTGGCTCAGTTCATGCGTGTGTCAATTTCGAAATAAATATTTTATTTGTTACATCATAAATGCAATTTTTTGCGCATCGATACAATACAATTTAAAAACGCAAAAAAATAAATTAATTAAATATCACTTTAAGTTTACACCGCTTTGAGCTGATATTATAGAAAACCGTAGCTTTCTGGTAGTTAATAATATATATTTAAGAATGTGTGTAATCTCTTTGAATACATTTAAATAATGAGGAGCCAAAATATTACATTGTTTGAATTTAATTCACACGCCAAGAAGAAAATTGTAAATTTCAATGGAAGAAAATATGAAAGTTGTTGGGCGTAATTAAGAAACGCAAACCACTTCCGAAATAACTCAGAGTCGGACAGAAACTAGTCTAACTGCTGACAATTAAAATGTGGCAGGCCTGTCTCGGTCAAACTAAACCTGTTCTCAGTGTAGGGGGCCATATAAGAGAGCGGCCAGAAAGCAGCTATACGCAATTGGACAAGACTAGGAAGCCTAAAAAGAGAGAAGAAACACCCAAGAGATGGCTTCATTAAACACATACTATCACCAGTACTAGTTATAGTACTTACTTAGCTACTTGGTAATTTAGAAAGCCGCCGCAAATACTCGTAATAATTGGGAGTTAAGTGGCAAGTAGAGTGCAATTAGAGTCATAGAGAAAGACTTCCTGAAATTATCAAATATGTGTCGATGTTCAAATGGAAATTAGATAAGCTCAAAGAGCGAAAGAACAGTTCTTCAACATTTCTTCTCCTCTTCGAACTGCAGCAAGTGGAACCAGTTCGTTGGTTAGCGGTTATTTCTCAGATGTCATGCAACATGTTACCGTTAAAATAATAATGAAAAAAGAACAGGCAGCAGAAAGAAAGATCCGACGGCGCTTAAGAATGCCAATAGATGACCATGGGACATGCGATTGTGCATTGATTTCCATTTAATTGTCCAACCAGTTGTAGCCGCAGGCATTCTATAGCGGTTCCGAATAGAGGCCAACTGGGAATGGGTCAAATTCATGTATCGGGTTTACCATAGAAATGTAAATGATTCTGCTCACACACAAACATTAATCAACATTTTAATTTAATCTCTTGCGACACAGTTCGGAAAATGTGGATCGCTCTTTAAATTAATGTGCCTATGTAAATTTAGAAAGCTGCTAGGAACGTGCATCGGCACTTCGAGTTGAACGTAACGTAACGTTCCATGGGAATATACGAGTTTATATATATATATACATATTTTTATCTCTCTTTTTAGTGGTCATTTCGTGTGGAACGTGAGCGAGTGATCAATCTGCCAGGGGCTCAGACGATGGTGTCAATGAATGAATTAGCAAAGAATGTGGAGTTATATAAACATATTGGAGAGGTGCTTGAAAGAGATATAAAGTTAAAAGATTGAACCAAACAATTATAAAGAAAGGAGACCCAAAATAGCAAGCTTAGTTCATTTAATTAACCAATATTTTAGCTATTTACTGCCCTACCATATAGTTCTGTTTAAGACCTATTAGCACACATATGATATAACATTCTTATAACATTTATTTCTCTCATTTCACTGTAGTAATCAGCATTTTCTGCTTCAGTGCTTTAACTAGATATTTGAAATTAATTTAGCTGTGATTGGGACAGTAGGTAACTATATATTTACGTTTTCATAGTTTCTTTTGTATCTCGAAGCACGCAACTTTTACTTTCTCGTACAACAAAATTGCATTAAGTCAAACAACAATTAAACTATAAACATTAAACGAATAAATGGAATTTATTTAATAAGCAAACATTAGTGCATTTAATAATAAAATAAACTAATGTTTATCATATACGTGGACTAACCACAATTATAGTTTAAAATACAATAACGAAAACGCTTGGACAGAAATTAGAAAGTGTTGAAAAACCGCAGAAAATAAAACACGAGCCAAATGCCAACTTGCGTGTGTTGTGGGTAAAAGGGGGCGGGTATATGGCTAGTTCTTAAGGAAAGTATTAAAGAAAAATATCACCACAATTTATTTTGTATTATTTTCCTTTGCTTGAGTTGCATTTACTTTTCGTTTTCAATGCGGTTCGGTCGGTACCTTGCCACGCCCCACTGACTCGACAGTCTGCGCCGCTGTGGTCAAAGTCAAAGATGAGAAAGCGCTGGCATGTTCGTGATTTGCGGCTCGAGCTCTTCTGCAAGCACCTTTCCACGCCGAATAGCGTCGAGAGTGGAAGTGGCTCAAACCGTGAATCATTCTGTACCATGGCCTGAGAGTTAGATTTTTCATTTTGGGCTTGCAGAGAGCTATAACAACAACAGCTGTGCCCAGTCATCGACTGGTTTGAGAGAAGAGAAACTCGAAAAAAATATACCCGTTTCACTTTCTTTTTGGCAAGAATTCGAGTACCTTCAGGTTTATTGACCAGGCGGCATAATTAAAATCAAAAGTAAACCGACAGAGTTAACCCTCGATATCTGCTGCTAAACTGGTCGCTGAACTTTCCAAGCAAGTTCGTGCCTTGAGTCTTTCGTTTCGCACCTCTGCATTCCGCTTAACACCTGGCTAACTGTACACAGCGACGCATTCAAATGTGATTTGGAAAATGCGACATTTTTATTGACTATTTTGTAACAAGTGCCAACGACTTTCGGTTCAAAATTTCAAACGCATCCAACGGAAATGACGCAATTCATTAAACATAATGAAAAAAAATAAAAACAAAAAAAATTTGATTCGATTTGCATTCGAGTTTTCGATATTCGGTGTTTTTGTAGTTTGTAGCAACTCAAGATCAAAGGAAAGTTGCATGTGTCATGCAACAATTGCAACAAGCCAGCATTAGTTTTACTTTTACCTGACCCCAATGGCTATAATAATTTATAATCTGCACGAAAGCAGAACAAATTGCAGCCACAATCCAGTCATTATATTTATCTATGTATATTTTTATAGCTGCATCTGAAGACTAAATTGCAACTGTCACAATTTATTGTCTACTGTCAAGAGAGTTTACGGTATCTGAATGCTGGCAAGCAAAGTGGCTTAACAAGTGAATAAAAAACTATTTTAAATGAATTAAATTAAGAAAGAAATGCAGAGAAAGAGAATACTGAGTTCTTTGCAATCTCTCCAGAATGCTTTAACATGAAATTTTGAAAGCATAAATTAACCCTTTATACATATCAGTATTTTCTACATAGTTTTATTTGAAGTATTAAAAATTAATACTTTACATACTTCTTAGATATAGAATATTACACTTAATGCGAATTATTAATTATAGTAGGATTAAATTACAAATGTTTAAATTTAGTAATCAAAAAACGAATATTAATTTTGAATATATTAATTTATATTTTTAAAATGATTATTTTACTGCAAAATAATTTACATATATTAATATTCTAAATTTTTTGCATTCAAAATGTTGTTATCTACTTTTTTGCTATACTTAATTTTATTAAGGTTTTAATCTCAGCATTTTTTAATTAATTTAAAAATTTATTAATATTAAGATGTTTATAATTGATCTTAAATATTTCAACATTTATTTACTTTATTTATCAAGGCAGATATTTTATGAAATTTTTCAAAGTTTATAAATTTTTATTATTCTACTACTACTATAAAAATATATTTTTTCTATTTTTAAATTATTTTTTTCTTAACTAGTTGGGAAAAAAAAAACAATTTAGCGCTCACGAAATTTATTGAACACGCTTTAACAGCTTTAAGAAAAACTTTCACCTCCAACTCAACAAACAACAACTGCAATACGAACAGCAACAACAACCAGAAAAAACAACAACAACAACAACAACCACAACAACAATAGCCGCTCCATGACAAAGCATGTTGACAACGTAGAAGCCGCAAAGCTCTACAACAACAGAAACAACAAGCAAAACAACAACAGCCACAACAAGAGCAACAATAACCACATGAATGAAAGTTACAAAAAGACTTGCTTTAAGGTAAAAAGGCGGGGAACAAATTGAACTCAAAGTCATGGAATTTTTGAAGACAAATTGAGCAAAGCAATGCGGTTTGAATATGGGTTAAGAAATAACGCCAGACAAATAGCCAGAAAGCCAGACGGACAGACAAGTAAGATAAACAAACGGCAAAAACTTTGCCTTTTCTGGGCAATTAATAATAAATAAAATAAACATTGAGTTCTGCATAGAAATCGAGTGAATGCACAGTTGAAGCCCGGACGCTAATTGGCATGCAGAGAAAAGAACCTCTATGCCTCTATTTAAACACAGTGAGAAAAATGGGGTATTCATTTGTCAAGGTGAATTTGCACTGGAAAATGTGAAAAAATGCAAAATTCTAACTTGGTAAGGAACAGAAAATATTTTTAAAGTGAGTATACAAAATCTTAGATCAACTAAGAACATTACCTATAAAGAAAAAAATGTAAATAAAAATATTTATAGAGAAATAGAATAAAATTAAATGAATTAGCTAAAAATAGCAATGGAGCACGTTGAGATCAAAACAAGTATTCTGTGCCTTTTATCAAGCTTATATTGATCAGAGACTAAAAACCTTACGCAAATATTATTATCACAAATACCGCTAAATAATATAGGATATTATATAAACTAAAATCAAAATTCAAATTAACTGGCCCTTGGGCAATTATAAGCTACTTTAGGTACACAATTCTTTTCTCTCTGTGCAGATATATGTATGAGTATATATGGGGAATCAAGGCCACTAAAATGACAGCAAGGTGTGAGTGAGTGTAACGGGGGCGGCAGTGACGAAAATTAAATTCTCTTGGCAACGCAACTGACAAGAAAAATTGGGTCACTGGGTGGCCCAACGTTGCTTTGAAGTTGCATGCAACCAGTTACAGCCTGCAGCCTGCGGCTTGTAGCTTGACTTTGGGGGCTTGGTTCAATGCACATTTCCATATGCGTAGCCCAGACACCCCTTTTCGTACCCCCTTTTCGGAACTGCGACTTTGAACATGTCCGTCCGTCCATTAATCTGTGCGTGTGTGGAAAGGTTTTGTTTGCGTTGCTTTTTCATGCAAAGCTGTTAACTCGTTAAACAGAAATTCTGTTGGTGGCCGTTTTTGAATTTATGCTACAAGTTCTGTTATTTTTCTTGGCTTGACCCAAATTATTATTGTAGCTACGTTTTCGTGGACTCAAATAAACTAAACAGAAAATGCTTCAGTTAAGTTTTATATAAATAACTTTCTATTTGCAATTCAATCAATTATTGCCACCACTAAACTGCAATAGATTCTATGGTATGTCACATGGTCTAGATAATGTAATACGTAGCGCAGATGTAGGGGAACAAATCAACTGAATTATTTAAGCCAGGCTGACTTATTAAGTATATATTTGGCATAAATTGGGTTGCCATTATGTGTGTATATGAAGAGTTTAGTGTGTCTAGCAAAGCTTTGAGGTATCCAATGAATGCTATACACTTATCTAAGTGAAACATAGAGTCAAAAATTGATAGAAAGTTCACATGAAACAGACACAAAATTTGTACTCATTTTTTACGGGGTTCTTAATAATTATAGGAGTTAAATTGTGAATATAGTTAATTAGCTTTATTCACTTATATTGCAAATAATTCTCATCTTCAATTTAAAAAAAAAAAAAAATTTAAATATTTTTTTTAAGAAAAAATAGCTTTGGATATCTCGAGTTTTACTAAACTCTAACAATACTTTGTTTTCTTAATTATTATTAAGGCGTTCTTTGTTTTTGTTTTGAAATAATATTCTTTTAAATTTGTATGTTTTTTTAAATACTCTGTTATCATTAAATTAATAAAAAAATGAATTAATTATTAATTTAAAATTAATTTTATGTTTTAAAAAAATTTAATAAATTAATGTGCTGCTCTTTTCAAAGTTTTGTTTTTGCTGCTCCAAGATGATACTCGTCTGCTTTACAGAAAATTCAATATCAAGTTATAGAAATATTGTTTGCAATAAATTTCAATATAATTTGAGAATATACATTTTTTACAAGGATCAATTAAAATTATGTTTCAATTTGATTAGAAGTCTTTTAAATTTTCGACAATTCAAACTCAAATGATTTTTATTATAAAATATTGAAAATATGTGCAATAAATTGAAATAAATAAATTTTGGAATATCAATTTTTATAGTAAAATCGATGCTTACCTGTGAGTTATTTGGCTGCTGTCTTGCAGTTAATTGGGTTCAGTATGCAAATTAATAATATTAATTATAGTTTTCGGGGTGTTTCAGTTAATGCACGAAAATCACGCAAACGATGTCGTGACTCGTTCACTTGCACGAAATATTTGGGAGTATTAATTTAAGCACGCGACTGTCAAAACACAATAACAATTCACCTGCAGCACAGTAATTACGGGACACAGTAAAACGAGTCGCAAAATATCTCTTTCTATTTTTAAATAAATAGTTGGTCAAAAAACTTTCGTTCGATTCGTTTCGAGAGTCGCCGGATTTTCACTTCGCGTGTTGCCGCTGATGTTGCTGCTTCTGTTGCTGTTTGCCGCTTCTGCTGCTGTCGACGTCTGAAACGGCGATCGCCTTGAACTTGTCTTTATATAGCCTGACCCATTTCTTGGCAAAGAAATGCATCGAACTAGCTGCGTCTGCGCAACAGTTTGACACGCAACATGTTCGAACCGCTGTCGAACTTGCTAGATACTCTTTGGGCGCAGGCGCAGCTGACGGTTTTTGGTTTTTGCTGGGTAATTACCTTTTCGCTTACGATTCTACTTCTGCCTTATTTTTAGTTTGTGTTAAACTGTTGTTATTGCCTTTATTACCTATTGTTTTTGTTGTTGGGACCGAGGGTTTCTTGCGTGATTTACAGTTATCTACCTGTTAGAGATGCCCCATACCGAAGTACCTGTAAACTGTGACAATTATCGTGACATCTTCGTGACTGAAACTACCGAGAGTCACAGGTTCGACACAGTCTAGAACCTAACAGTCACAGTGCAGATATTAACATTTAGACTTGCGAATCAGGCAAAGCTATGACTAAATATCATAAGTTAAACTATAGTTGGCAGTGATATTATCTATGTATTCGATACGCTACTAAATAGAGCTACCAATACCAAGGCTTGTAAGCGAACCGGTGCGGAGTCGGATATCCACGGGTTTATCAACTTTTATATACTTTGAAAACAAAAAGATTCTGTCACTTTAGCAGTCACAGGATAGGAATGAGTATCGCTCATCTCTACTACCTGCTAATTATTGTCAAGGTTTCGTTTTCATTTGCATGGCTTATGGCAATGGATCATTTACCTCTCTGTACGAGTATTACGATCCCAAACAGCTTCTGAGTTTCTTTGTTTTTCTTTCATCTTAACGATCCAGACAAATTACTCATCCACCTTTGTTAGCAGTAGACCGAAAGTAACCTTGACTAGGATAACTTTTACAATGCTGCGTGCCCATTGAGATGACTTATTGAGTCATGGGTTTATCAGAGATACTTCAAAATGCATAAGATGCAATATATGCATAACTTAAAAAGCTATGCTTATTTATTAGTAGCAGCATCCGAAAGTTTTGCTTACTTAAACTAAGGCTATATCAAATATTAAACTTACCAATTTTTCTTAGCTACCGAAAGCCTCAAAACCGCATCTAAAAAAAAAAATATAAAAAGGTTAAATAATATTACATAATCAATAAATTAATCAGCACTTTTTGAATTATTAAATGGATTGTGAAAAAAGCTTCGACCTCGGTGCGAATCTCATCCCAAACTAATTAAGAATTTACAGAAATTCAACTAACTTTTTTCTCGATGCTTTGCTGTAAGCATTAGAGTATTATGAAAACCATTATAAGGTTTTTACAAGCTGCATTAAAATATTTTAATAAAACCACAAAAAAGGGTAGTAAAAAAGCTCAGCCAACACTTGAAGAAAAAACCAAATTCGTTGAAAAAGCAGAAATATTCAATGAATGCGAAAACAATTCATGTTCTTACCTGAACAAAATGAGAAAACATTTTATGGGATTTCAATTGAAGACTCAAAGAATTTGCCAAATGCAAACAAAAGCATCGCAATGAATTAATGCAAATGTGTACGGGCTTATATTTGTGGGTGTGTGAGTGTGCGGGTGTAGAGAGTGTATGTGTGGTGTGCGGGGGTATATTTATCCAGGGCACTTGTGCTTGCATCTAAATGGTCCAGTTTCAGTGCTACAGTACAGCACCTTATCCTTGCCTCCTTTGGCCAGCTGCACACGTGCAAAAAAGTTAAGCCTTTCGAGCTAAAGTTTCCCAAACAGACATTCAGACGGACACCAGGATAGACGGCCGACAGACGGACATACAAACAGACCGTGAGCCAAGGTATTAGAGCCCTTTCGAAATCAAATCTGAAAGTGGATGTGTCGAAAGAAAAATGGGGAGCAAGAGAAAAATAAAACTTTCTTTTTAAATGCCGATGATTTAAATACCCTTGCCAATGGCTTCTCTCGTATAAAATGACTTTAGCAAATTAGGATAGATTAATTATAAAAAAATTTGTATTCATTGTTAGCTTAGATATCTAACAAAGAATGAGAGCTTTTTTTGGCTAAAATAATATTGCATATTAGCATTTTTTAGATGGAAAGATATTCATATACCGGTCCGGACTTTAGGCTCAGTATATGTATTAAATTAGGCACAGCTTCCATCAATGCGTCACATTTCTATGGACGGAGTCATCATACCCTCTGCAAGAGTAGGACCATAAGAAATAAAATAAAAAAAACTGAAACAAACTGCTCAGACGGTAGCCAGCTGCATTTGTATGTGTTTACATTTAGTTGTATTTGATTTGCATAGCAGATTTTAGAAAGAGGTTGTTAGGATTGGGATAGGTTAGGTTAGGTTTTTCGATGGGTTACACCCAAATCAATGCCAACTGTGCGGGCAATCAGCATGCCACTGTATGCTACCGTATAACCATCCTGGAGAGCTCAGGAGCAACCACTAAGCGCTCAGCAGTAGGTGCTTAAACGCCTTGCATGTCGGTTATTAAGTGGTCTTAAAGCCGATTGGCCCCACTGTGCGTTTTCGTCTGTATGTGTGCGTGTGTGTGTGTGTGTTGCTGGCATCCTGCAGTGGCTTTGCTTATTGAATAAATGTGGTCGGATTTATGCAAATCCCAACTACATTGGCCCCTCCTAACTTCACGTTAAGTTAGAACCGGCAGACAGAGCTGCTTGCTTCTTACTCCTTCTTCCTATATTCCCCATATATATGTATATATTTGCACTGTCCGACCTGACCATTTGCTATACGCTTAATCCGCCCATAATTGTTCAACATTTGTTATCTAAGCTGTGACTCGAACTGTGACTCTCTCTCACTGTAACTGTGACTGTGACTTCTATATATATACGTAAAAGTATATCCCTTTCGAATCCATGGATTTCTGCATAGTTTGTTGCTGTTTATCCATTGTATATTTGCATTTACTGTGCACATTATCGTAATTATTTCTGTGTCAGAACCCTACCCCAACAACAGTCTAAGCATGGCCCATAAATTAGTAGCTTATCATGTTAATATATGTATCTACGCTTACATATATGTATGTGTATAAGTAACTATTTGCTTTTGGCCTCCATTGACAAAAATATGGTTTACCGACTTTCAATTGGCTGGCATATATGATGAATTTTGTAATTTAATTGGCCAAATTTGGTAGCCAAAATGTAGCAGATAATAATAAAAGTCGGTATTTATTTGCCTGTAACAATTCATTCATCTTTTTTAGTTTAAAGGGATAGTTTGTACATACATAAAAATAAATAAATTCTACAATGATTCTAAACAGAATAAAGAGAAAATGTATTCGAAACTTTCAAAATCCGGTCAAACTATCTATCAAAAAATTCATGATTATTACTCATGAATAAATTCAACTAAAATAACACCCGCTGCAAGGAAAAAGAGAGTCTACTAGGATCGGTCAAAAATATAGCCATAGATAAATATAGCTAAAGTTTTTAGTTCATCTCTCCAGCTAGAAGAAATTCTTGAGTAAAGCAGACGACAACACTTTACAGTGTTAAGAAAATTTCAGCAGCACTTCTCATTAACTCCATTTCATGATTGGCTGAATTAGTACACTTAGAGAAACTTTTATTTGTATCTAATTAAGGTAATATTTGTGTAGAAATAGCATTGAAAGCACATAGTAAAATCTTAAAACTGTTTGAAATTAAGTATATCAGTTTATTTATTTTATACTTAACAGTGGAACTTTGGAATAGAAAATAATAAATAATTAAGCAAATATCCAAACTTCTCGTTTCAAAGGTCTTGAAGAAAATGAAATTGGACTATTAAAGCGTTTGATTGTGTGTCAATTAGCACGAGTTCCAGATGCTCTTTCCCTCTCTCTCTCTGTGTATGTTTGCTGGGCATATTAGCACAAGCATTCGCCCCATTCGCCTTCGTCTGAGTGAAACCAAAAAAGTGACCCACATTTGGTTCTTTTTTTTTGTTTTGCTCTCTGTGGATTTGTGTGCTTGTGCTGAGATGGGGGAGAGAGCGGGGAGGGTAGCGGAATTGTGGGTGCTGACAAATTGAAATCATGACATTAACCTCGACGTCACACGCACACACACACACACACACACACATGGACGCACAAGCAAACAAGAAGAAATCTATGAGATTGTTGCATACTTTCAGGCATAAAATTTATGCGCAATGCCCGATCTATCCAATCTTTCTTGCTCTGTGGGTGTGTGTGTGTGTGTACTAATATGAAATCAATAAATCGTAAGCATTATTTTATTGCCACCAAGTTGCGCATCGTAGCAGACCGACCCGGAGACAGGACAGGATAGGATAGGACAAGACAGGACTCGTTGTTGCTGTTGTTGCTGATTCTTTTTGCTAGGTTTTTATTTACTTTATTTGATTTTGCATAAAGGATGAAGACCCAAAGATGAAGACGCCAACCAGCAGCAGGCAGGCTGGCTGGCTTCAGGACCTGTCAGTGGGGTATTCCACTGTATTTGAGGAAAAAAGAAACTGTTACGCTTTGTGAGTTTATCGACGCACAGCCACTCGAGAATAATGATGTCTGCTGCCAGCAGCGCAAGTAACAAGTGAAAGATTGAATATAAAGCAACAAAAAAAAAAAAAAAAAAAAAAAAAGATATATAATATAAAAATATTCTAGTATATTAAATTAGTTACCATTGACAGAATGCAACATTCCTATAAATTTATTATTTCTTGCTGCACTCCGGAGTAAGTAACAAAGCAGCTTAATAACTCCAATGCGGACGTAATAGACTGCAAATAAATCCATTTACAATCCATTATATATACATATATAAGACAGAGATATTTAAGCAGATAATTTATAGCACGAAATATAATAAATATTTGTTTCACTAAATAAATTTGTATTTTAATGTTGGATTCTATTTTTTCTGTTACAATCAAATCCCAGTGAAATGTATAATATAATGTTATATTTAGAAACCTTGGCTGTATGTTTCTATAAAGGAATATGATTTTTAATTCATTTAGAATTTAGATACCTAAAATTAATATACACTACATATTAGTATATTATTATACACTACAATGCAGTAAGCCATGCTCAAAGCGCAATTCAAATGCTTGACTTGTCGCAGTGTGGAATTATTCTGCCTCATAATTAGCAGAGTAATATTAGCAACTACGTATACATAATATTACATGGAGAGCTAATAACTAGAGCTGGACAATAGGCATCTAAACAGGTGCCGATGGCAAATACGATTCATCAAATTATACTCATTTGGTTGAGCTCTGGTTGTCGAGTATTCACATCTCGCCGCTTTTCACTTGTTCAAGCCTATGATATTGATAGGGCTATTGCCTTTATCAATGGCCACATCCACGCCCATAAAATAGACTCATGCAAATTATGGTATTTCAACACGCTTGCAAAATTGCGTTTCAATCAATACACTTGAATGTGGGCCACATTTACATAAATTTCACCAACAGCATTATCATTGGCAGGTGTGTTTGTAAATATGTTGGTCTAGAAGTGAATTTAGCATATGAGGTTTTGACATTTACCGGCCTGTGGATGCCTCTTAGCCCATTGAAAGCATTCGTATTGTTCTGTTAAAATCACCAGTTATTTGGCAATAGAAATGTGCTGTCTAAATACAGTCTATAGTTACATCTATCCTCGCCCTCCAGGCTTATTTGACATAAGAAATATGCTGTCCAAATGTTGAGTTTAGTTACACCTATATATTGCCGACCAGGCTTACTTCATTGAAAAAGCCTGCCTCGTTTTAAAGTAAGATAAACTATTAAAGGAAGGCTATCTTCGGCAAACCGAAGATTATATACATTTGCACAGTGGATTGTTTCTATGGCAGCTATATGATATAGTAAAATCTAACTTGTAAATTTGATTAAGATATGTAATTCGAAGTTCACTGAAGAAAAGTCTTAAAGAAGGATCCGTAAAGGACATATCCTTAATTTCATAAAATTATAGACAGGCATACTTCAAGCTATAATAGACTTTAAGCTTTTATACTTTTAATAGGGATAGCTAGAATACTGATATATATTCTCATAGCGTATATTAACTAAACTTAAGCCTAGTCAGATTTTAGTTTTTAGTCACATGTTTAAACTATTCAATCTGTTTGTAAAGCCCATTAAATTCAAGCTAGCAGCTGATGGAAAAAGGATTATTTTTGCTACACATGCCCAAAGCATTTTTATTACAAATTTCTCAAAAGGAAATCATTAAAAATGCAAGCCAAAGCATTCGTTGGGCTCATAAACATCAAATTTGAAAGGGCCAAACATCTGTTAAACTTTTATTATATTCGTTTTCAGCTTGAGACTCGTATTATGAAATGTTAAGAGAAACCAGGGCTGGTCCCAGGGCTGCTGATGATATAAATGTGCCAAAAGTTGGCCCCCCAGACCATAATGCAAGTTTAATTTCCACTCGACACGCAGAAAAAGGGCTCAATAAATTACGAAACAATATTTTCTTTTTTTGTAAAAATATACATAAATATAGTATATATTATATATATATTTATCTATGTGTGTGTGTGATGTTTATATATTTATTTTTTGGGTGGGAAAATGTAAAATTTGTTGGCTTGGTGATTTGAGGCTGGCGCCAAGCAGCTGTTGACTGACGCCATCGCTGGGCGGCTGCTGTGACCAATGCTCGACGGGTTTGGGCTTGGGCACGGGCCTGCGCTTGTACCGGGAAGATAAAGTACACTTCTGTGATAAATATAACAACAAGTACCCAAGGCACGCACAAGCCGTTGCCCATCAGCCAGGCAAAACGCATCCAAATTCATTCCGGGGCCACTACTGAGAGAGCCAGAGATTGCTTGGAGATGGAGGAGTGGTGCGGCGCTGGAGCGGGACTGGGGCTCTGACTGTTGGAACCGGAACGGCAGCTGTTATAATGATGCCAACGATACATCATCGCAAATGCTAAAATTTTCGGGGGAGCTCAGAGCGCCGTCAACAGCTGTTACCACTGATGAATCCTTTGGGTCCGTTGGTTCGTTTGCGTTCCCTCGTCTAACTTGCCTGTCTGCCTGCCTAATATTTCAATATTTCGCATATAAAAGGCGTAAGTTATTTTTCATATTTTTTGAACCCTCCTCTCCCCACACACCCCCAGCTGGAGCTTTGGCATTGCCGCTGTCGATGCAGCGCCTCTTCCCAGCCCCGGTGGAACTGCGTTTTTGGCTAATTTCCCCAAATAAATCTAAAAATTGTGAAATACACGTCCATAGACAAAAAGCTAAGACAACAACAGCAACAGAAAACAACATAATTAACTATCATAGAATATGCAAGGCACGCGTTTCAGATTCCATATTCTATATCCCATGCCCTGGTCCTGCTCCTGGTTCTGCTTCCTGCTCGGTCGCTTCTGAAGTGTCGTTCCAAAAATTGCCATTTGTTTGCTGTTCCAAGTTTTACCAAATTATTTTTGCTTGGTTCTTGTTTACCATTTGCATTTGTTTTTTTTTTCCAATGAGAAGGGGTTTCGACTGACTTTGCCATTTCTTACATATTCATTCGACTTTTTTTTACCTCTATATGAATACAGAAGCCGTGAGACTTCTAATTGGGTAAATAAGTTGACTATTCGATTGCTATAAATGAATTTTTTTTATGTAGTGAAAGCAGCGAAAGAGAAATTCAAGAACAAAACTAGTTGGGAAAGCTATCTTCCAAAAGTTTGGGTAAACTTTAAAAAATATGCTAAAAATATTCCTTTTATAGCTGCTATATGATAAAGAGGTCCGATTAAAAACTGATTTATTTTTTTCTTTTTTATTATTTTAAAATTTATAATTAATATCTGAATTATTAAATGGCAAGGTTTATATATTTCTGGTATAGGCAGAATGATCGATCTCGTATTCTGAGTGCTCGTCCATTCTCAGCACCAATTTACAGGGTATCTACTAGTTGACTGAACTCTGCTAAAGTAATCTCTCATGTTTTAATTTGCTGTGCGTGCTTTGTGTATTCAAAATCTGCAATCCAACGCAAAAAAAAAACAAATCTACGAAGGGAACTACACAACAAGAAACCTGGAATCGTTTATTGGAGCAATGCCAAAGAGAAATTTGAAAGCCGCTTAAAAGGAATTGCATGCGTGGTCCAAGTTGGGTTACCTCTTAGAAGAGGGGTTTCCAGCCAAGTGTGTCGTAAAGAAAGGCACAAAAAAAAACAATAAGAATCTCTTAGGCTTACTATGGATTACCATAGGCACCAAGAGAGGCAATTGCCATGCAGAAAACTGACAATTATGATGCTATATAGTATAGTACCTATATTTGAGACTTTAGACTTTAATTTTACTTCAATTGAATAAAGTAAATTTAAAACGAATTAGCTCATTTAACTTAGAAGGTTTTTGTGAACCGGTTTTGAGTCAAAGGTAATCATTTAATTAAGCACTTATGAAGTATTTAAGTATCTCAGTATATATTCAAGGTCAGCAGCTTTAAAAATATTTGTATATATACGAATAGCTTGGATTTGTATGCCGTCCTTTGGTCTCTAGTAAGCATTAAACCTTACAGCAATGTCGAGTTATGGACAGCATTTTAAATTCCTTTTGACCGACACTATTTGGAAATTCACATGAGTCATAAATTAGAGTACCATTATCGCTTTCCACAAAATCTGCCAGCATTTTGACAAGTTTATTGGAAATAATCTTCTCGTCCTTTCGTATAGACTTGCGTAGTGGATGCTCAAACATAAGGAAATAGTCGTCCGTAATGCCAGTACCTGCCATTAATTACAAGTAAATTAGTTAATATTCCTTAGAACAATCAATTCATATAGAAATATTAATTTCTTACCAAACTGTATATCTTCTCGCTTGGAAAGCCACTGTCCAAATGAAGATTCAGCGGGATTATCATAGACGAAGCCATAAACAGGACTACTTCCATATTTTCGATGAAGTTCTATTGCTAGATCGGTGCCATTTTTGAATAAAATATCCGTAAACATGCGCTGTACATCCATGTAGTTTTCCACGCTGAAGTTACGATTTCCTAGATATTGTTGCCTTAGATCTCTCGAGTAGTCATCCATTTCTTCAACTGTCTTCATTGAGTGGCGGTAAAAGAATAAGTCTGGTGCCAATTCAAACCAGCGGTGGTTCAGTTCCTCCATCATCTCCGCTCCATTGCATTGCTTCTCAAGGAGCTGGGCGGCATTATATATACCATTCTCGCTGGTATAAGATACTGTCCATGCTACTTGTGCAAATTTTCCACTCTTGATGATATCAAGCGGATGTTGTGTAAGAAAAGAATCTGCTGCATCTTCGGGTTCTACCGTGGGTCCGAAGGGTGTAAAGGGCACATAGCCAAAAACTAAAAATTGACGAACAGCCCTAACTATATCCGAAGCTTCTTTTGTCTTCAGGCACTTTTTGAGTTCTGTAGAATCACTTAGTAAGCCACAACCCACAATTCGGCCCATTTCAAAGGCGCGTCGACGTCCACCTTGCTGCACAACCCAAGGGTCCAAAGCATTTCCACTAATAGAGATGGCTCCTTTTGCCACCTCCTTGAAATCCTCATGCAGCAGCTGCAAATGTACTGAAGCTCCGCCAGCTGCCAGACCCACTACAATCATGTTCTTTGGCTCTCCACCAAAACAATCAATATTCTTTTTAATCCAATGAAGTGCCAGGCGCTGATCCTTCAGCCCGAAGTTGCCTGGTATAGCACTATCGCCGGTGTTTAGAAAACCAAGGGGTCCTACTCTATAGCTAAACTTTACCAATATAACGTTTCCATTGGCCATAAAGCTCTCGTGGCTCCTCTCACCGGAGACAGTAAACATAAACGCGCCTCCATGGATCTCTATTACAACTGGAAACGTATTCCGACTAGAGTTCTTTGGCTTATACACGCTGACGGTCAAGCAATCTTCGTCTCCTAGCAATTTATCTGGTTGATCAACAATTTGGCTCCACTGCATACAAAAGACTGGAGCTTTGGTTGCATCGAAGGTATCCTTCCACAAACTTTTATACGGTTCGGGTGCTTCGAAACGCAGCTCTCCTACAGGTGGCTTTGCGTAGGGTATTGATTCGAAGCTGTAAAATCCTTCGTTATCGCGTCCGCGCAACTTGCCATTTGGTAGCTCCACTATTAGAGGATCAGTATTTGCATCTATCAGAGTAATCCACAAAATAAATCCCAGGTACTTGAAAAAAAACATGATCTTCACTTTACCGCGTTTAAAACGCGACTATGCCAGGCGGAGGCAGGCATCGCCACTTTTATAAGGAAAATATCCAAATCACTTAAACTCTCTATGAAGACAGAGGGGCTTGGCAGAAGCTGACGCTAATTGCTCGTAATTGTTACTTAGAGATTCAACTGATAAAAAAACCAATTTTAAGTAAAAAAAAAAAAAAATCAAGAAACTTTATATTTTTTTCTGGCTCTGCAAATGGCCAACGATTCTTATAGATTTTAAGACTGTGTTTTACAATGCGACTACCTGATTCATAATTAAAATCTCTGGTGAATCGATTCTACCATTTCTTAAACTGGTTTTATAGCTAAGTATCTTTTTATACTTCAAGAATTTCAGTTTCACACATGAAAACATTTTGTACCATTTTTGATTGAGTTTTAAAAGTCAGCTCAATAGTCAAATATTTTCGTTTATCTTTGCTCAGATTAAAGATATAAAATAAATTTTCATTTTTAAATTGACAATGGAAACTGATCCAGTTCCAAATTTTTGCATTCCTTTTGTTTAATGGAGAGCAATTGAAACTTCTTCTGACCAACGTTGTCTTCAAAAACGCAATTGTCGTAAGCCAAGGTCCTGTTTTGGGCAAAGTTTTCTAGCATTCTAATAAAATTCTTAGAAATAATTTTCTCGTCTGAACGTCTAGTTAAACGTATTGAATTTTCAAACAACAGGAAGTAGTCATCGCCATGTCCTGTGCCTATAAATAGATCCCTTAACATTAGTATAATTTAATATCACTCAATTGTATTTCCTACCAAAATTAACTTCTTCACGGTCCGTCAGTCCTTGTCCAGCTGGCCTATCAGCGGGATTATCATAGACATATGCATAAACAGGACTCTTGCCGTATTTCCTATGCAGTTCTATGGAGATTTGAGTATCATTCTTGAATAATACATCTGTAAACATGCGCTGCACATCCCAGTAGTTTTCTATGCTGAAGTTTCCATTGCCCAGATATTGTTGCCTCAGATCTCTCGATTTATCATCCATTTCCTCGACTGTCCTTGAAGAGTCACGGTAGAAAAGCAAATGCGGTGCTAAGTCATTCCAGCGGCAGTTTAGCTCCTCAATTGCCTCTTTTCCATTGGCCATTCTTATCAAGAGCCAGGCTGCATTAAAAAATCCTTCCTCCTGGGTGTAGGAGTTCAACCAACGAACCTGCGAAAACTTTCCACTCTTGATAATATCAATGGGATGCTGAGTAAGAAAGGCATCTGGAGCATCAATAGATTCCACCACTGGTCCAAACGGAGTAAATGGCACATAGTTAAATACCAAGAAGTGTCGAACAGCGCTGACTATTTGTGAGGCTTTCTTCATTTTCAGACACTTTTTCAGCTCTGTGGAGTTATTAAGTAAGCCACAGCCCAAAATTCGGCCCACTTCAAAGGCGCGACGACGAGCACCTTTCTGCACAACCCAAGGATTGAGGGCATTTCCACTAAACGAAATAGCACCCTTGGCTAATTCCTTGAATCCTTCTTGTAAAAGCTGTAAATGAACTGAAGCACCTCCAGCGGAATGTCCTATCACAATAACATTGTCCGGTTCTCCCCCGAAACTGGCGATGTTCTGCTTGATCCAGTGCAACGACAAACGTTGATCCTTCAGTCCAAAGTTGCCCGTCAATTAAGAATCTTCGGTGCTTAGAAAACCTATAGGACCAACACGATAGCTGATCTTTACAAGAATGACGTTTCCACTGGCCATAAGCGCCGTAATTCCGTCATCCTTTGCACCGCCAAACATAAATGCCCCACCATGAAAATGCGCAATGACAGGAAAAGTTTCTCGACTGGAATTCTTTGGCTTAAACACGTTCACTGTAAGACAATCCTCGGTGCCTATCAGCTTATTAGGTTTCTCAATAAACAGGCTCCACTGTAGACACAAAACTGGTGGCTTAGTAGCATCGAAAGTATCCTTCCACTGTCTTTTATATGGTTGGGGTGCCTCGAAACGCATTTTTCCCACAGGTGGCTTTGCGTAAGGTATCGACTCGTAGCTATAATACACTCCATTATCGCGTCCACGTAGTCTGCCATTTCCCACCTCTACTATCAGAGGATCAGTTTCGGCAGCTACCAGTGTAATCCACAAAATAAATCCAAGAAACCTTACGGAAGGCATGACCTCTATTTTAACGAAAATCGACATGGACTGTGAACGGCGAGAGGCATTGGGGCTTTTATAGAGGATCTGTTATTCCGATCTAAGAGTCATTCTGAAAGAAACTGGTTAGCCATTCACAGATCAAACTGATTATAAATCTGGAATTCTACTTTTTGGCACAAAATTGCTGATTAATCAGATTCTAAACTTTTGCTAGTCGCTTTTTATTTTACTTAATAATTGGCCTTGCTATTCACTTGCTGCTTAAATCAGGTTTTGAAGCAGAGTTCACGAGTTAAACTCTTTTTAATTCTGTGCTAATTTGATTTAAGCAGGGTAATATCAATTATACCGATCTTATGTCTAAGTACAATGGATATGTAAGAGATTTTACCATTCCATTTAAATTTTTTTAAGTTGTGGCAATGCACAACGTTTAGCTGAGAAGAGAGCCTGCTGGTCATGAGTTTCATTTAATAAAGTATTCGGTTTAATTTCTTATCAAGCTCATAAAAACGAGTTGATTGTGCAAGTGATTTATATTTTGGCTAAAAGTTATCTAAAATAGTAATCGCCACGTTCACCAAAGCTACCGGTTTCGCTGCAAGAGGACAATTTATGGTGGTCCTCATCCATATCCATCTCTTTACTAGTCATCGATATTTGGCAGGCAATCTCTTCAAAAAGCTCCATTGAGTGGACACGCGATAAGTCGCTATCAGAATCAACATCTAATAAGGGTAGTATACTATCCGCATATTTGGTCGGTAAGTATTGGCCATTACAGACAGTAGCCATATTTAAACTTATAGCCATATCCAATAATTCCTTCATTTTCTGCTTGTACTCCACTAAATTATTCATTGCAACATTGGCCTTTTCCAAAAGTTCATCAATTGTAATAGGTTTATTAATTATTCTCAAGAGGTGGGCAACTTTTTTAACGAGACGAATTAATGGTTGATTTTCCATTATAAAAGCATTCAATTTATAAATTTAATTTAAATATTTCATAAAAAGTTTACATAAATTTGTTTCTCTTATGATATTTTATACTAAACAAGCTTGCTTTGACCATATAATATGAACTAATTCATATGAACATATGAATTTAAGCGGCAAAGTGAACTAGATAAAGGTTTTTTAACTCATTTCCCTTGTGAAATATATTGAAATTTTACCTGTATTATGAAAGATAAATGAACTAGATATTGTTTTGATTAAAGCTTGTCGAGTCTTCTGTCTTTAAGATGTTTGCAAATCAATTTTTTATACTAAATGTGGTAACAAAAATTTCTTGATAATAATTCAGTACACTGCCACACGTTGATCCTTCAGCCCAAAGTTGTCTGGTTTAAATAGGGGGTTTCAACCACAGATTAAGCTATTTGTAATTCAGTGCTAAGTTGATTCAAGAAAGGTAATAATATTATACCGGTCTAATATCTTTAGTACTATATATGTATAAGAGATATTTTATTGTAACTTAAACGCTTTCAAAGGTGTGAACTAATTGTCATTGAGCTATAATAATTCCCAATGTTAAGCAGATGAAAGACCTTTCTCCTCCTGAGTCTCATTTGATAAACTGTTTCTAATCAACCTCATATCGACCTTATGAAAATGAATTAATTATTTAGTTTTAATTAACTTTTGCCACAAACTGGCTTGGTTTTAATTTTCTCTTTTCACAGAAGGCATATTTATCATGTACGCATTTCGCCTATGGAAACTGAGCGACTTCCAAATTTTTGCATTCATTTCGAGTAATGGACAGCAATTGAAATAGCTTCTGATTCATATTATCCTGGAACACACAATTGCCATAAACCAGGATTCCGCTTTGAGCAAAGTCTTCCAGCATCTTAAGGAAGTTCTTCAAAATAATTTCCTCATCGGAACGCAGAGGATAACGTTGTGGAATATCAAATATAAGGAAGAAATCGTCACCATGTACCGTACCTATAGGTTTGAGATTATTGTTATAACAGCAGCAAGAGTCAAATTGTTTATTCAATACGAACCCAGAAAAATATCATTGCGATTTGCTAGCCGTTGTCCAACTCCATTATCAGCGGGATTATCATAGAGGTAAGCGTAGACGGGAGCCTTTCCATACTTTCGGTGCAGATCTATTGCCTTTTCGGTGTCATTCTTGAATATAATATCTGTAAGCATTCGCTGTACATCCAAGTAGTTTTCCACACTGAAGTTCCCATTCCCTAGATATTGCTGTCTCAGATCTCTCGAGGTGTCATCCATTTCATCTACAGTTTTGAAGGAGTTTCGATAAAAAAGTAAGTATGGAGCCAAATCATTCCAGCGGCTGTTCAACTCTTCAATCAGCTCAATTCCATTTGATTGCTTTGCCAAAAGAGCTGCGGCGTTATACCCACCGTCCTCTTTAGTGAAGGACGTTAACCAAGGAGCCTGCGAGAATTTCCCACTCTTGATGATATCAATGGGATGTTGAGCGAGAAAGGCGTCAGGAGCATCGGCGGATTCTACTACTGGTCCAAAAGCAGTGAATGGAACATAGTCAAATACCAGAAATTGGCGAACAGCTGTGACTATTTCCGACGCTTCCTTAGATTGCAGGCACTTTTTTAGTTCCCTGGAATCCGTAAGTAAGCCACATCCAACAATGCGGCCCATCTCAAACGCTCGACGACGTGCACCTTTCTGCACAACCCAAGGATTAAGTGCATTTCCACTTAAAGAAACGGCCACCTTTGCTAATTCATTAAAGTCTTCGTGCAGCAGATGTAAGTGGACTGAAGCACCTCCAGCAGAGTGTCCCAAGACTAGAATATTATCAGGTTCTCCTCCGAAGCTGGCGATGTTCTGCTTGATCCAATGCAACGCCAGACGTTGATCTTTCAAGCCAAAGTTGCCTGATAATTCGGAATCTTCGGTGCTTAGAAAACCCATAGGTCCCAGACGATAGCTGATCTTTACCACAATAACATTCCCACTTGCCATGAGAGCCTCGTGACCATAGTGCATTGCACCACTGAACATGAACGCACCACCATGAATAGTTGCCACTACCGGAAACGTGGTACGACTAGAGTTATTTGGCTTATAGACGCTGACTGTTAGACAGTCCTCGGTACCCGCAAGTTTCACAGGTTTCTTAATGAACTGACTCCACTGTATGCAGAATGGTGGAGCCTTCGTAGCATCAAAGGTATCCTTCCACTGGTGATTGTACGGTAGTGGCGCCTCAAAGCGCAGTTGTCCCAACGGTGCCTCAGCGTAGGGTATCGCCTCGTAGCTGAAATATCCATTGTTTTCGCGTCCTCGTAATTTACCATTTGGCAGTTCAATCAGAAGCGGATCCGGAAAGGCAACTGCTGCTACCCACAGGTGAAGCAACGCAGCCAAAAATATTATATTATTCATGAGTTTCACTTGACGAGAGCTCAATCTGCTCTACTCTAAGCATACAGGCTATCAGTTGATTTTATTTATACCGCAGCATCACAAGACCTGGTGAGAGACTAAGCTGACGACACTTCGACTCAACCTTATCAGTTGCCAAATTATATTTTGGTAATTGAGGAGAAAGGTGACTGGTAATAAGTATTTAAAGCATCATTCAACCAGTAATTTGCACATTGAATTAGCAGTCAGTTGGTGTGATATTCTTATGGGATCATTTAAGTTCAATTTCAGAAAACAACAATTTTGTTGTACCCAAAGCCGGACCAGTTATAAAAAACAAGCCAAGCCGCAACACAGTGCAAAGACTTTTGTTGTTATAAATTTGGGTCAAATTTCGCTCTAACATATAGAAATTCTGCTACTGTGCATGACTTTATAATTACTTCTATACCCTTGCAGAGGGTATTATAATTCTGTCATAAAATCTGTGACCCAATAAAGAATATATATTTAATCAGCACGAAGAGACGAGTCTATTTAGCGATATGTATTTGAGCTAGATAGATGGAGCTTGGCGTGGATACTACTTTATGATGCTACTGATCACATAGCTACTGTAGGAACAAAAGGATTTAAAAGATATTTTATCGAAAAAATGTTTACTTTCAGAATATCTTGATATAATTTTGTTTTCCAATCCTTATAGGGATTTTAAAAGACCATTAAAACTTCTTCTAGGGTATTAAAATTGTTCGCGTACAGAATGAAACTATTTCAATTAAAGACAAACTCGGGAATGAGATTATATATTGTGGACTAGTGTTATCAGTCAGCTGTACGTTTTTTTGTTTTATTGTTTACACTGCCGTACACATCGATTAGCAAATCACCTTGGAAATGAAAGATGTGTGCATCATCCATATGAATTTATTTGTTAATCAATTGGAAAATTAGGCCGATTTAGAGGCAACTTACAGATGCTTCGAGATGCATAGATAGTTTTATTGAACCAAATACAAAAGTATATATATAGTTGTAAGGTTATACATGAAAAGTTCAAACTTTAGAGATATTATTGAATATGATTGATTAGTTCCAAGGGAACTTATTCACTTGCATATTCGCAGTTGTTGCGTGTAATGGACAGCACTTGCAATTGCTTTTGTCCCACATTATCTCTAAATGTGCAATCTTTATAAGTCGGAGTCCCAGCTTGAACGAAGCTTTCCAACATCTTTATAAAATTATCTGAATCGCTTTTCTCGTCGGAACGCACAGCTTGGCGAACTGTATTGTTAAATATCAAGTAGTAGTCGTCTCCATGTACTG
This sequence comes from Drosophila repletoides, assembly GCA_018150835.1. Classification (NCBI taxonomy): domain Eukaryota; kingdom Metazoa; phylum Arthropoda; class Insecta; order Diptera; family Drosophilidae; genus Drosophila; species Drosophila repletoides. The sequence goes on from JAECWQ010000202.1 coordinate 5,474,102, forward strand.
TGCCTGTTGTTAGAAAACTTTCCGTTAGTAAACAAAAATAATAAGTTAAAGAAAATGCTTCCTACCGAAAGATATATCATTTCGTTCTGCTAGGTTCTGTCCAAGTCCACTATTAGCGGGATTATCATAGTCATAAGCATAAACGGGTGACTTTCCATATTTTTGATGCAGTCCTATTGCCTTTTCGGTATCATTCTTAAACAAAACATCCGTAAACATTCGCTGTACATCCAAGTAGTTTTCCACACTGAAGTTCCCATTCCCTAGATATTGCTGTCTCAGATCTCTCGAGGTATCATCCATTTCTTCTACAGTTTCAAAGGAGTTGCGATAGAAAAGGAAATAGGGTGCCAAATCATTCCAGCGACTGTTCAGCTCTTCAATTAATTCTATTCCACTGGACTGTCTTTTTAATAGGAGAGCTGCATTATAGCCACCATCATCCAAGGTATACGAGGTCAACCAAGGAACGTGACAAAACTTTCCACTCTTGATGATATCAATGGGATGCTGGGTGAGTAAACGGAACATAGTCAAATACCAGAAATTGGCGAACAGCTGTGACTATTTCCGATGCTTCCTTAGATTGCAGGCACTTTTTTAGTTCCCTAGAATCCGTAAGTAAACCACATCCAACAATGCGACCCATCTCAAAGGCTCGACGACGTGCACCTTTCTGCACAACCCAAGGATTAAGTGCATTTCCACTTAAAGAAACGGCCACCTTTGCTAATTCATTAAAGTCTTCGTGCAGCAGATGTAAGTGGACTGAAGCACCTCCAGCGGAGTGTCCCATAACTAAAATATTATCAGGTTCTCCTCCGAAGCTGGCGATGTTCTGCTTGATCCAATGCAACGCCAGACATTGATCTTTCAAGCCAAAGTTGCCTGATAATTTGGAATCTTCGGTGCTCAGAAAACCAATAGGTCCTAGACGATAGCTGATCTTTACCACAATAACATTCCCATGAGACATGAGTTCCTCATGGCCATGCTCAATGGGTCCACCAAACATAAATGCACCGCCATGGATAAGAACGAGAACTGGAAAGGTTTTGCGGTTCGCGTTCTTTGGCTTATATACACTCACAGTCAGGCAGTCCTCGCTGCCTGTCAGTTTATCAGGGTTTTCAATGAACTGGTTCCACTGTATGCACACGACTGGAGGCTTAGAAGCATCGAAGGTATCGGTCCACTGGCGAGTGTATGGGAGTGGTGCCTCGAATCTCAGCTTTCCCAACGGTGGCTCTGCGTAGGGAATCGACTCAAAGCTATAATATCCTTCATTTTCACGTCCTTTCAGTTTTCCATATTCAAGCTCTACCAAGAGAGGATCAGCACAGGCAATCGCTACCCATAAGCAAAGCAAAGCGGTCAGAAGTGTGATAAAATTCATGACTTGTTTTGGCAGAGTCTGAACTTATACTATTCTATATGGAGGCACTATCAGTCGCTTGTAGCTTTTCGAGCTCTTCAAATAGCTCATCAGTGCCTGATTGTATTCACTTGCACGCTAATGACCTACGTAGACGTAGATAATACAAATAGGCAAATTTAAAATAAATTAAGTTCACTTTATCAGCTGCCAAGTTACGAGTACTCATGGCATTTTATTCGTAGGTGTAAGACAGTCTTAAATCTGCGAGATGTAATGAAATAAGTGTGATTTTCAATAGATCCGCAAGACTCAAATAGGCGCAGTTACTATATTCTACAGGAAAATCGGATCAGTTTTGCTAAATTTATGAGACTACAGTAAGAATTATAATAATTTTGAGAATGGTAAAATAGACAAACTCTAAATTAGATTTAAATGAATGAAAAACCACAGAAAAATGGTATTTCATTTATTTATATGATTAAAAAGACCTGCTCTGAATTAGTTTCAAAATAGTTTTTATACTAATTTCTAAAATAAATGGAATTCCAGTTCAATTTTGACAGTTATGAAAGTTGGAAGTTCATAAAGAATATTTTTCTCAGTTTTTTCTCTCATGAAATGCGAACAGATAATTCCAATAAATAATTAGTTTTTGAAATTTAATTGGGATTCTATAAATATCTTGTATGTCATTTTATTCTAACTCCTTTTTTAATCGATTCTTTCTTCTAAAAAAGCAACATTTAATATCAGAATAAAAGGTGATTTAAAAACTTTAAGTAATGATTTAAAAGTCCTGCCGTTCTATAAGTGCAGCTAATGCATCTCTTCCTATGTGAAAAGTTCCTAGTGGGAAAGTTATATTTAATTCATGCCATACCAATGGGATATCGTTATGGTAACGCCATCCTGAAAATATGCTGTGCAAATTAATATCAGCTCTCTCAAAAGTATGCCAAGCAAATTAAATGTTGCTTCAATATTTTTATCCAAAAAGTTTGCAATACACAAAGGAAACTGTCTTTCTTTGTGACGAATGTGACATAACTTTTCACTCTCTCTTACGGGTCTCTAAGCGACAGCGAGTAATAAACTTGTTGGAAGCAAACTGCTATTCGGTCTGCTCAGAATTCCGCCCACAAAAAAATAAAGAGGTCTACTTTTAGGATCGCTCAATAATAGAAATGAATAAAAGTTCGAAATAGAAAAGGTTTCTACTCTTCACAAAGTAGATGATTCTCATTTGGAAGTTAATTTTTTCTAGGCTGGAATAAGTCATTAATATTTAAGATTATTTTTACACAACTGTGAAAACAGAGTTGTGACAATCTGATACGCATGGCAATTTTTAAGTAAATCTAAATAAATAATGCCTACTTCTTAATAAATTCATAATTAAGTTACTTTCTCTCCATTTAAAACATTAACTGAAATATACTCTTTTTACCAAAGTTGTTAGGAAAAAAGTTTAAATTAAAAAGCTTGTTCTTAGTGTATTAATTTTATATGACTAATAAAATGTATGCGAAATAAGTTAAAACTTTTCTCTTTGTTAATTTGATTAAAGCAATGCTCAAATGCTGGTTAAACATCATAAAGCCATGCGGGAGATTGTCCGATGAGTCTAGAAAAAGAAAGGTTCCTCGTAAAAGGTTCATTAATTCAATATGTTTGGGGGCCAGACCAACTATCACCAACTGGGGAGACAACTCCCAGACAAATGAGCGGTCCCATTATCATCGTTCTAATCAACGATGAAGAAGATTATCATGATGATGAGAATATGGAATAGGATGACTAAGAATTGACTCCCTCTGTGCGTGTGTGTGTGTGTGCATGTGTGTGTGTACATATGTATATATAAATGAATTAGTTCACATTAAGTATACGCCGCAGTATACGCAAAAGCTAAGCAAGCATGATTTAAGAAATATGCTGGCGACTACTGAGCACTGTTCATTTGGACTGTGGGTATACGGAGAGTATGTGTTGGGTATAACATATATATAAATATATATATTATATGTGAATGAATGAAGCCTTGGGAGATTATGCTCTGTCGCTCGGTGTGCGAAGCATGGAATATTAATTCCTTAAGTAATTCACAACATTTGTAACTAATGTTTGTTAATGAGCTATGCTCCCTCCTACCCTTCAGAGTCTCTTTCTCTCTTCAGGTCTTAGGTCTGTAAGCGTATTTGACTAACTGCCGAGCATTGCCTGGGGTCAAGGCAAAATCCCCGAGCTGAATTACTTTTACGTCTGGCTCGCTAAATGCAAGAATTAGTAAGTGCAAAAGTGAGAAAGTCGAGCTGGACTCTCTCCTCTGCTCTCCCCTCTGCCATCGTTTCTCTTCTTTGGCTCCTTCAACAGCCAGGTGCCGGATGCAAGGATGCTGGGTCTTGGGTGTTTGGTGTCTTGTGCCTCTTGTCAGAGGCGTCCGAGGGTGTTGAGCACGCACTTAATGAAATAATTATGTAAAACCAACTGGCTGTCGTTTTGGCACCTTTTGGGCCATTGCCGTGGTTTTCTTCATTCATTAATTTAGTGACATTTAATTTGAATGCCATGTTTTAATTATATATCATGGTTAGAACTACTTGTCGTATCATTAAGCATTTACTTCTCTATGGCTATTCCATTAAATGTATTAATTTTGCAGCCTGTATTCAATTTAGCCCGGCAATTCTGAGGATTTGCTTATAAAACTTGATGGATTTTGATAAAATACAAAAATTTGCAGGAACAATTGGAACAAACTTGGTTGAAAATTAAATGCAAACTTCGGCTAAAGATTGTTTATTTGAATCGGAAAGTTCATCAAACTTACAGAATAACTTTTTCCTCTAATCTGAACTTGAATCGAACCTATTTTTGAACAAAAAATAACCAATTCAATAATTTTCGTCAAAGAAACTTGGTCAAACCGTAAGACGAAAGATTTGTATATAAAATCTTTTCCTTGAATCGAATATCTATCAAAATTTCAAAGTTTTAGTATTAAGAACTTATTATTTTGGTACGAAAAGGACTATTGAGAATTTGTGATTTGCGAACTCAATAATCTCTTTTTTTTATAGGTTACAGGCAATTTGGCTGTGGAAGAAAACAATATTTTTCATATAGTTATGAGTATAAACCCTTTGAGCTGATCACGAAAAACTGTCATAGCAACAAAATTTTTGGAATGCAGCTTAACAAGTTTATGTGGCGCACAGTGGGATGGGGGCTTATAAAATTGCAACTGTGACACAAATGCGACGCTAATCAGCAGTTTTTCAACCCTTTTTCACCTCTTTTCACCCTCTCCAGACAACAGACAACTCGCACTCGTAGTCGCAGACTAAACCGCTAAAGTAGAGTTTGTCACAGTGCCATAAAATATGCAACAAACCTGGAAAAATGTTACTAACAAGCACGTAGTCTTCGATGGGTGAAAAAGGGGGTAGGATTGGAGAGGGGTAGAGGAGGGTTGCTGCATGTGCATGTAAAATAATTTGAAAACATGGCATTTGCGTAATGAAGCATGGGAAAAGCGCGAGACGAAGCTGATGAGTGCAAGTGAAAAGCGCTCATAAATGCCAGAAGTTATGCAAGTCCTTAACTTTTATGAGCAGTGGCATGGCCAAGGGGGGGCTCTGGGTTGCTGGGGGAAATTCGAGAAGAGGGGAGTGTTGCACATAGACTACAGGTGCAAGTGGCGTATCACACATGTTTGTCATACGAATGGAGTGCAGAGTGTCTCTCAGTGGGTGCGGTTGAGCTGACACAAATGTGCGAATTCTCTCACCAAGTTTCCAACACAAGAAAGTCACAAGTGGCACAACTGCAGTGGGGCATGGGGCATGGGGCATGGGACAGTGTCTGGGGCCAAAAACTGGCATTCACATTCAGTGCGTAATCTTCACCTTTTTCACAGCTTTGCCATGCACTTTTATTGCATGCTTACAGGCGCTCCAGCAGCACTTGCTACCTTGCTGTATCGACAAAAGTTGCGCCTTTGAATTTGCCACTTTATGCCACGTAGCAGCAGCAGCAGCAGCCACCGACCGAATCCCAGCACAGTCAAGTCTTATATCGTGCACACCACAGTGGAGAAACTTTATAATTTTTCTGGCATCTTATAAATCTTTATCTACAGGGAAGTGATACTTTCGAGGACACATTCTTCCAAGAATTGAAATGAATAGAATTTAATTGTGCATTGAAATCAGAATGATGCAGCGTGGTAATAGATTCCGAAAAGTTAAAACTAGAATTGGAAACAGGGCCAACAACAAAGTATTCAACTCATTTGCTCCAGAGTAAATTCGCATCACTAAGAAGATCAATTTTGCCCACTGTAGCCTACTGCAGCTGCAGTTCGCTAAGTAGTTGTAAGCTGCATAATGTATTTACGTAAGCACCGGAAATTGGGTGCTACGAGCAGATGGCAGCAGTTGCAGAAGCTGAAGCCGTCTCCAGGTGAGGCAGCTCGTCAGGTTGCAGGTTGCTAAACGCGAATAGACAAGTGTGATCCCTTACGGATGCGGGATGCGAGATGCGAGATGCTGGTTGTGGATGCAACTTGCTTATGGTTTATGCGCGCATATTTGATGGCATTGTGAATTTCTGTATGGAATTACAGCTCTTAAGCAAGCCTGGCGCTCTTGCTTGAGCGTTCATTAATATAGGATGCAGTTGTCCTAGTGATACAAGTACTTGGAGTATTACACTCTGAGAAAAAGGAAGGAAATCTTATCTTGAATCTAGTACCAAAGTTAAACTTAAATTGAATGCCGAGTTTTCATCAATAATAACGACTTGAAAGGCTTTAAATATAGTAAAATATATTTAATCAAAAGTATTCTTAATTAAAGCAAAAAGAGCTGCCTTTGCTTAGTTGTTTCGTGAGTTGGTTATTGTAGATATTTGGTATTTGGAATATTACTTTATTTCAGAAGGATATAACTATATAAAAATGATAAGACATAGAAAGTATTCCATCTTGTTAGACCTAGAATTGGGTATGTCCTTTTTTTCTCGAAGTGTACATGTCAAAGAACAAGTGATGATAAAATTGCAATCCCTTCGAATGCTAAATGCAGAGCTTTGAGTGGCACTTTAGCTAGATTTTCCAATTAGCGTGTGAGCCATTAAACTGATGGCTAAGTACACGCACTTATACACGAGTATAAGACGATTAAAAGACATAATTCACTTAATTGAAGTTGAGGATCAAACATACGGAATAAAAGGTTGATGCCAGGTTGCAGTTTGCACTGCGCAATCGGTCAGTTTTTATTTGTTATCCTGCTGGTTAGGTCGTGTTTCTTGGATCGGCATAAGAAATGAACATTTACCAAAATAAACAATAAAAATTTATAAGGAATCAATGACCTTTAAGCCGCCAATTGTAGAAAAAAAAAACCTGGATAAGATGTGCTTAGTTTTAATTTCACAGTAAGAGCAAAGAACTTACAGAATATGCAGAAACTGAGGGCTATTTATTGGTGTCCGTCTCTGAGCACAGAAGCTTGGACTATTAAAATGGTTTGCAAACAGTACCTGAGCCATAGGTACCTTAATGCTCTTAAGAAAATATTTATCAACATAAAATACCCATAAAAATGCTTTGCTTTAAGAAAGTAGCTTAATTATGCTCACTTTCAATACACCCTTTACACCCGAAATCCTAATTGTTTTCTATCAAATACTTGACCTACAAGTGATTATGAGAACAAATAAGTCTGAATTAAGTCCACAGCCCATCTTCAGATTCGGATCATCAGTCCACAGATCGATTGAATGATATGTCGAAGTTACGTGGAGCTCATAAATATAATTTGTTGTGAAGAGGTCAATCGCCGAAGGGCATGATATTCGATATCCGAGTAATTAGCTATCTTGGAAAAACTTTGAAAAATTTAATGGGAAATCTTTAGTATAAATTCCACTGCAGAAGGTGAAGATTACTTAACTTACTGAAGGATTACTTAAGGTTCGTTCACGGATCAAATTCTATAGCAACACAGATATCTGTGAAAATTTAACTTATTTTATGGCCAATCAAATTCTAAAAGGTAATTTCAATTTCCAATTAAATATTTAGAATTTAGATAATAAAGATATTTAGAACTCTCCTTTTGCTAAACAACAAATAAATTAGTAGAAAAGCATTCAAAATTGAATTACGACTTTTATTCTACGTTTGACCTGGGTTATCTTAAATTGCCAAGAGAAGAGAACATTCCAAGGACATACGGAATTTTGTGGGATTTTAAATTCAAGCGAAATATGTTAACACAGACACAACAAGATTGGAAATGATAACAAATAATAAAAGAAGAGCACACCACAACCCACAACTGGCGAAATGCAGGGCAACTATTTATGCAAATATAAGTTTACGTCCTTCCATATACACATACACACACACATATACATATATAGATATACCCTGGCAGCAGTCGGCACATATTTGCATAGAGCTAAAAAGTGTATATGGCTACGGAAGGTACTCGTATGTTAATTTTCAGTAATTGCAGAGCATTTAGTTTTTAATACTCGCTAGTACGAACAGAAGCAGCAGCCGCAGCAGCAGGAGCAGCAGCAGGAGCAGCAGCAGGAGCAGCAGAGGTAAGCAGACTTATACACACCATTCCATTTTTCAAGCCTGGGAATTTTTGCGGTTCTATGCAAATTAACTTAAATGTCAACGTTGGAAAATTTTTCGACGACAAACGCAAAATTCAGAGCTAACGAAATACCAAAACCAAAAAAAAAAGAAGGGAATCCAAATGGCTGAAAAATCGTGCACCAAAATGAAGAAGGAAAAGTGAAAAGAGGAGAGTCGAACTCTCACACTCGCACACACAAAAAGGGAAAATGCAAACGTCAACCATTTTTATACCCTACTCGATGGGTATTATAATTTTACCAAGAAATATGTAACTCTAATCTGAAAATGTCAGTTCTTTTTTAAAAATCACTTGAGCATCTTCAAAGAATTATAACTTTGTTAAATGGATAAATTTGAGATACTTTTCTGGATTTTTTCAAAACCAAAATTCTAAACACTGATATTGAAAATTTTCATAAATAGTTGCTATAGTAACAAAGAATATTAATTTTTTGCAAAACTTTTTATTATTTTCATCAAGTATTAAGGCATCGTTTTAATAGGTAAAAATTAATTTACATTTATTAATATAATTGCAATATTTTCTAATATCGACTTGAAAAATATAAATTAATATCGTTCCAGAATACTATGAAAGAAATTGGTTGGTTGCATGAAATCAATTTGATTTGTTACTCTTTTTAAGATGAGATCGATCTATAAAATCAGCTCTAAAGGAAAGGTATTTATAAGTGCGGCTTGTCAAATTTAGAAAGTCCTTTTCTTTTTTTTTTAACTTTACATTGACTGAAACTCGGTGACAATGATGTTAACTAGAGTGTGAAAACTATGATTGGCTGTCGAGAGATACATACATCTGTAGTTCCATAGAGCCGGGAGAGTATGAGAAAAGCAGACAGCACGGAGAGTGATGAGAGGTTGTCGCTGTAGTTGTCGTTGTCATTGTCAGCCTGGAGGGGGAGGGGAGTGGCACTCATGAGCCATCTCCTGCAAAGTGCTCTATGATTTATGCCGTATTTGCCCGCATTGCACCCCGCACACAAAGCTGAGCCAGTTACTAGATCCCAGCATCCTCTTAACTTTGCTTAAACAAGCGCACATACGCTTTCAATTTGCTTTCTGTGTCACTGTGCTTAGTATTGGCAGTGAAAAGCAGGTGAATATGCAAACAATTATTTTTAAATGTAGTTCAGAGATTTAACCAAAAAGCAAGCTTTGGTTTACTTTTTGCAGGTAAACTTAAATACAACATGCTGTAAGAAATCTGCAAAATTCATATTGAACTGTACGGGGTTTACTTAAGACTGAATTGAATGAAAAATCTATAGCTTCCTTTTGGGTTAATACTTTTTAGCATAATTTTAAGACCAATCTTATAATATGCCTTAAATTTCCACCGAAACAGGCCTAGTTTCCTTCTCATTAAAGAGAAGACTGTTTACAAAATTATTTGTACCCAAAACGAGTATAAAATAGTTAAAATAATACTGAAGCATTAATTAATGCTTTTGAATAATATCTATAAATAATTCGCATAAATCCAAATTATATTTGTACTGCTCAATTTTTGAATATGGAATTCCATGCATAAAAGAAAAACCTCTATGGACTTAAAATTTGTGTATTTTTGACTGAACGGTCCACCTGATACTTGCTCGAATTAAATTTTGAAATTGAAAATAATTAAAATCATTTTTTTTATGCTGCTTTATTACAGTTAATTGCTGTATTAGGGATAGATAGATTGATTATCTAATAATTTTTTAAAGTGGCGTACATAGAGTAGAGAGGAAAGGATTCGGTTAGTCGTTGCGTATTAGTCCGGGTACAGTAGCAGGGGTCAATTTAAAGTAATTATTCGAATAGTCGGTTAGTTACGACGAGCCAAACAGTTGGTCACCTCAAAACGATTGCGGCAGGTCTTCAGCTCCCGATCGAACCATTGTCCAATGGGACAAATCTGGTTTCTGGCGCGATTATTGCGGCACACATAGAAACGGCGGCAATGTCTGCCATTGGTGAAGATTGTTCCATCTTCAACGCCCTGGCAGTCACGCAGGTTGATCAGAGTTTCAGCTGGATTATTTACAATAACCTCTTCAACCTTTTCAATTGGCATTATGTCGGATAGCTTTGGTGTTGTACAAGGTGTTTCTGTTGTGGTACAGGGAGCCTTGGTAGTTGTTTCCGGGCAGGGTGCCTTGGTTGTTGTTTGTACACAAGGTGCCTTTGTTGTTATTTCTGCACAGGGTGGTGTGGTAGTCGGATTGCATGGTTTCTTTGTGGTTGTAGTTGTGGTTGTTGTTGATGTGGTTGTTGTGGTTGTTGTTGAGGTTGTTGTAGTTGTACAAGGAGTTGTCGTCGTTGTTGTGGTTGTTGTCGACGTTGTTGAAGTTGTACAAGGAGTTGTCGTCGTTGTTGTGGTTGTTGTCGACGTTGTTGTGGTTGTTGTCGACGTTGTTGAAGTTGTACAAGGAGTTGTCGTCGTTGTTGTGGTTGTTGTTGTGGTTGTTGTCGTTGTTGTGGTTGTCGTTGTTGTGGTTGTCGTAGTTGTGGTTGTTGTCGACGTTGTTGAAGTTGTACAAGGAGTTGTCGTCGTTGTTGTGGTTGTTGTCGACGTTGTTGAAGTTGTACAAGGAGTTGTCGTCGTTGTTGTGGTTGTTGTTGTGGTTGTTGTCGTTGTTGTGGTTCTCGTCGTTGTGGTAGTGGTCGTCGTTGTGGTAGTTGTCGAGGTTGTTGAAGTTGTACAAGGAGTTGTCGTCGTTGTTGTGGTTGTCGTCGTTGTTGTGGTTGTTGTCGTCGTTGTAGTAGTTGTTGTCGTTGAGGTTGTTGTAGTTGTACAAGGAGTTGTTGTTGTTGTAGTGGTTGTTGTAGTTGTAGTTGTAGTGGTTGTTGTTGTTGTAGTGGTTGTTGTTGAGGTCGTGGTAGTTGTACAAGGAGTTGTTGTCGTTGTAGTGGTTGTTGTAGTTGTAGTGGTTGTTGTAGTTGTAGTGGTTGTTGTTGTTGTAGTGGTTGTTGTCGACGTTGTTGTGGTTGTTGTTGTTGAGGTTGTTGTAGTTGTACAAGGAGTTGTTGTCGTTGTTGTAGTTGTAGTAGTTGTAGTAGTTGTTGTGGTTGTTGTAGTTGTAGTGGTTGTTGTAGTGGTTGTTGTCGACGTTGTTGTGGTTGTTGTAGTTGAGGTTGTTGTAGTTGTACAAGGAGTGGTCGTCGTTGTAGTGGTTGTTGTAGTTGTAGTGGTTGTTGTCGACGTTGTTGTCGATGTTGTTGTTGATGTTGTTGTTGATGTTGTTGTTGACGTTGTTGTCGATGTTGTTGTTGATGTTGTTGTCGATGTTGTTGTTGTCGTTGTTGTGCAGGGTGTGGACGTTGTTGTACAGGGCTCTTTTGTTGTTGTTGTCGTTTTCTTATCACACGGCGGCTTTATGGTGGGTTCACATGGAGCTTTACCACCTGGTGCTGCTTGTTGTCCTTGATCGTGATCATGTCCTTCTTGATCATGACCAGAGACAATCGCACTGCTGCGATCGCCATTAAAGCATTCAACCAGGGTAGGCAAATTGCAGATTTGGGTCCTGGGATCGAAATACAAGCCATGACCGCACTCCCTTCTTAGGGCACGTCCCCGAAGACAAACATAGAAGCTGGAGCAGCTGACAGGATCCGCAAAGGAAAGTCCATTAATATGCTCGGTGCAATCGGGCTTATGCGCCTCGCTGGATGCAGCCAGAGAAGACAGGGCAATCACAAGTGTGAGCAGTAGCAAGTTGTCTACAAGGAGCAACAGTTCTCATTAGAATGGGATATAAATAATGCAAGCAAACAATTATCAGAGACTTACAAACTCTCATTGTTGCAAATAGTCCGATGTTTTGCGTTTACTGTTAAAAGTATAAACTTCTCCACTGTACTAACAACTGCAACAGTTGCAGCTCTTTTATAGTATTCTGCTCGATTCTTATCAACCTTATCAACATCCAATATTACCCAAGTATTGTCCCAACCACTTGAGTGTAACATGGCCTGTAACACGCTTGTGTAGGAAGCAAAATGTCCGAGTGAAGAAACCTATTAGAAAATTGGCTATCCGCTGTCTAGCAGTCCGAATTAGAAAATTAATATGCTAGAATGGACATTATTGAAGATTATTTAATATATTGACTCTCACTTTTGTGGATTGTTTATTGCCCGTGTTCAACTATGTTGAGATAATTAGATTTCAGATTGTGGTCAGCTGGGACAGTGGAAGAGCTTCCACTAAAGAAGCTAAAATAAAGCACAACTTTCGGGAAAAAAAAACAAATCTAGAATTGTGGCTGTCCCAAACAAACTCTCCAAATCAAAGCAAATAAAAATTAAATATTATATGAGGACTTGTCCTCAGAATATTTTGGCGAAAAGAAGGGTAAACCAAAAACATATTTGTTACTCAGTTAAATATGTTGCAAGTGAAGCAAGAAGAGGAACATTTTTCAAGCATTTGCGTTTTGCATTTGTCAGCGCCAACAACACTTGTGGTCGACAAATGAATGAATATTTAACAAACTTGTGCACTATTCATGAGTACTGTTTGAATATTTTAGTTGACACTCAGAGAGTCGTCCACACAGCAACAGAGGCAACAGAGGGAAAGTCCCTGTTCTTTTGCCCATCTTATGTGGTATTTGCAGCATGTGGTTTTTGCCTTCCAAGCCAAAGTTTTAGACATTGAATTGGAATTATATAAGGGAGATTCTGTGGAATTCTTTTATGTTGTTTTTAAAAGGAAACAAAAAAAACAGTAAAGAAATTAAAACAAATTAAATTTACTGTACTAATTTAGGGTCGCTTATAAAATGAGCTGTTTAAATTAAGGCTATTCTTTCTCTTCTATTCAATTTATAAGACAACCTTTGAGCCATCATTTGTTTCATCGAAGAAAATGTACTTTATTTTTACTTGTTATCACTTACAATAATATCTTAAGACTTATAGCAAATATTACATTTGGCTTAATTATGTGTATGGTTAATTTTTTAAACACAAATTCAAAACTCGAATATACGACCGTCGTATACTCTATTTATTATATGTAAGTTGCGCTTAAAATTTCTGCAAGTCTTCAATACTAACTAAGATTTTTCTTGTAGCTTTTGAGCCTGTTTGAATATTTATAATGGAAAGGAACGCTGCTGCTTACATATTCGATACACATATTTACACAGTTCCTTTCAAGTATCAATTTATTAATTAATTGATTAATATATATTATTTCATTTATTTATTGTTTACACATATGCAGAATTCTACTTTCTTTATTGCACAATTTTATAAATGTATTTACAATTTATGCTGAACCATTTGAAGAAGATCAAGGCTTCCTTCTTCCTTCGTTTTTCTGCTCTTTTAATACTAATACTAATACTTTTATTTTAGTTTTTTCAATTTAAATTCTGCTGATAACTGTTTTATTTTGAGCTCAAACACCAAATGTCTTGAGATCTTTAAATCTGGCAATAACCGATGAAAACGCAGAGCCAGGACCGGGTAATTCTCGGCTTACCAGAACCGGAAGCGACTTATGATTTCGGTTTAGTTCCCAGATTTAAATAGATCCCTTTCTGTAGTATATTTTTATAGCAGTGAGTAACTTCTGCTTGTGGTAAATTTCACTTTACAAGTCATTATTCGAAACAATTATATTCAACTGACTTTTATCTTAAGTTTCATAATGATACAACCATAACTTAAGTGCTTGGAAAGAGAGCGCGAATTCCGAAGATATTTCAAATAAAATTAGTTTTTTTTTTTATTTACACAACTCTTAAAGGGTTTTATGTAACTAATTTTATTACCTGAAAAGGTACAGATTGAATGCATTTCAAATAAATACGTTAAATTTATAGGAAATGTTGAAGTTTTGGCTTGTTTTTTAAATATGAAATATACACATATGTATATATATATATATATTTATTACCTATAAGCAGTTGCTATTCATTCATACTTGTTTATGGCATTACTGGAGATCAATGTAAATGTAGTCGTAATATTAGTTATGTATTCGTATATGCTAGTATAATCCAATGTTTTTTCTTCATGGACTTAGTCTAAGCTGAATCGCCCACTTTACAATTTTCATTCAATTGTGAGTCCTTTTTGCTTTCTACTGCTGCTGCCGCTGCTGCTGCTGCCGCTGCTGCTGCTGCTACTCAAGTTTTATCCTCGGCCACTTTGGTACCACTAATTGAGCTCCTGACGTGGCCACAATCACCGCAGGAGCCACAGTCAAGTCCGAAATACCGTTGCCTGCGGGCTGTCGTCTGGGTTTGTGTGCTGAGCCTGCGGCTGCGGCTGACGTTGCTATCGGATGTTGCCGTGGCTGTTGTCCTTGTTGGTGTATTTGACTCCTGCAGCGACGTTGCTCCTTTGTTGACTTTGTTTCGGCCAGAATTGCAGCAAATTGCCACATTTGTTGCCAGCACAAATTTAATAATCCACAAAAGTGTCAAAATCGTTGAAACATTTCGCCACTGTAAATAGCCAGGACATCCAATTAGCGTATTCCAGCTGACACTGGCGGATTTAATGGCCGATGCAGAGTATTCACCTGGACAGACGCAAAAAACAAACAAACAAAATAGCAGCCGTGTTTTCTGGTTATCATAAAATTCAAATTGACAATGCCACCCCACCCACCCGTATAACTCCTCTACGTCTGTCTGTCTGTTTACTTGTCTAGCTCGTCCTTTTGCCAAAATCAAACTCGAATATTGTTGCCTCAAATTCAATTTAAAACGGAAATTTAGTACGAGTATTTTGTGCGTGCATAAAACTACTCAGTCGCTTCAATAAATATATATAGAGGCATATTGTAATTAAATATTTCTATTGCAAAATTGAACTGCAAACATTGTGCGCACTCCAAAAAAGGCAAATAAAACTGTGCATAAATTATCAGATATTTGAATACGGTTCGGTTCGGTTCGGTTCGGTACAGTCCTTTGGTAAGAGGCGTAGGGGCGTGAAATGTGCAGAAAACAAATATTGAATTTAAAACAAGTACACAAACAACATTAAGTGCACTGACAGCTTTTCCAAGCTCATTGAAATAAATTAAAAAAAAGAAACAAAATTAAAACGAATAAAAATAATATTTCCAAATATTATTCAATACTATTTTAAATGTTTCAAATAAATAATTCATTTAATAACGAATGTGTTGAATAGTTTTGATGTCCGATTTTGTTTATTAAAATAATAAAAATATATCAAAATTAGCAGTAAAGGAATTTTTTGGTATATCGAGGCTTATATACTCTTCCAGCTTGGAATAAGCATTTGAAAATTGTTCCCAAGTAAATTACTGATTGTTCCTATGGCAGCTAAAAAACTTAGAAGTCCTCAATCAAAATTTTCTTAACTCAACTGATTTTAATGAAGAAAGGTGGAAAAATAATCAAAAAAATTAAATTTCAATAATTATGCTGACTTTTCCCGGGTATTGCCGGAAAAACTGATTAGTAAGGCTTCAATTCTAGAGAAAACTTAATTCCCTTTGCAAGGGTATAAAAAATCAACACTCAAAAAGTTTTTCTAGCTAAAATTCAAGGCATTCAAATTATGTTTTGTTGGCTTAAATTGAAGCAAAAATTACATATAAGTCGAAAAATTAAACTGCTTCTCCTAATTTTAGAGGGAAATATAAATAACAAGGGAGCGAAAATTGTGTTGCCTGTAATATTTGCCTAATCATGAAAAATTAAAATATTTGCACACAGTGCAGGATTTCAATTTTTCACTGAGCCATCAAATTGCTAAAATTGCCAAAAATAATTTATGCAAAATAATTATAGGGAAAATGTTTTGGCCAGAAACCGCGTATCAAATGCCGCTGATTAGGTAACTATTCAAAAATATATACAAATATATGTAGCTATTATGACTTTGAGCGCTTTATTCGAGTGCTCGAACACTCCGAAATGTTGGCAAATTCATTAATTAAATAAAACTGACGGAAATCACATGCCCAGCACAGAAACCAAGCATGCATGTATTACGATACATAGGAAAATTAATTATGCCGAAAAAAAGGAAGCTGGCATGCTGTGGGGGTCCTTTACCCATGCTTAATACCATAAATGAAAAGGGGGAAAAAGGAAAAAAAAAAGTGCGAAAAAGAGAGAATGGCATGCATATAAATAAATGATAATATCATTAAGTTATTAATAATAATTTGTCATTATTGTTGTTATGTTGCTGCTGCTGCTACATTTTGTTGTATCCATTGGCAGAACAGCAACAATAAAGCATACAAAAATAGTAAGGGGAGGCTGCCTCAGCACACCGAAGATTACATACACTTGCAGAGAGGAAGAAGCATTTGATTGCTCGATTGTTCCTATGGCAGCTATATGATTAAGTAGTTCGATCTTGATTATCTTTGGCAGGCATCTAGAAATCATGCGCTTCGATCTACATATTAAGATATCTTGAGGCACAAATTAACATATTTTTGAGAGAATGTTCCTATAGCAGCTAATATAATATATAGATTTCGATCTACCCATTGCCTGCAACAATAAGCCGGCTACAATTATAAGCTTCTTTCACTTAGCTGAATAGCTGAGAGACTAGACAGGCGTACCTGGCTATAACGACTCGCCTTACCTTCCTTTTATATATATTATACTTTTAATGGGGTTGGAGATGCCTCCTTCAATGCATAACACATTCTTTGAGAAAGTTATAATACTTTATGAAAGAGTATAACAGCAACAACAACTATTACTGTGATGGCTTCAGCATTGTAATGGCCACAACAATAGCACCACAGAATGACATTAAGTTTATTAACCCTTTGGCACTTATGTAAAAATCCATGAAAAAATATTAAATTTAAAACAAAAGTCGCATCCTGCACTGCTTTTTATACCCTGTAAATATAGCAAACAGGCCAAAAGGCTATGATCAATTCCTGTCAGCTACAATTGAAAAAGTGAGTCTCTACTCTTGCCAACTATTACTTTATTATTTAAAAAAAAACCTATAAAGAAATTTCAAAATTACTTTTCAGAACTGGTAGAAGCCTGCTTACAGGGTATCACTTAGTCTAGCACTATCAACTTATACATTCTTACTGATTTCATGTAATGCCATTAAAATGCATATGAAATTTTCACATGAAAACACTCATACGCCCCAATCCGCTGGGCGTTGCCACGCCCCCGCGTGCCTTGTGATTCTGTGATTTTCATTATCCGGCTTTAACATGTTTTACTCATTTGTTTGGTTTAAAATTGTTGTGAGCCGCATTTTATCTGCGCCAATTAGTCGAATATTAAAAATACATAAATTTTATGCAATATTTGTCTTCTTTTTTTTCATTTTCATTTTCATATTTTCTGTGGGCGTTACATAAAGAAAGCTGTGCGTTTTTTTTATTCCTGGAAAAATTATAAATTCGCGTTTAATATGCAAACAAATTGGCAATTTTTTCGGCTTTCTATCGATTTTAAAACAGTTTATTAGAAGTAAATTTTTAATTTAGTAATCTCAGCAATTAATCCAGTTAGTTAATTATAAGCAATATTATAAATTATGCTGGGGATTTTCGAATATATTTTACTGGATTTATAGCTTCATCCCTCACTTTTTATGTGGAATAAAATATTAGTATTTGAATGGAACAACCTGTTTCATATAGCTGCTTTAGAAAGGAACAATCCGTCCAAAAGTTTTTATATAGACAACTATTAAGATATGTTGACAAATTTTATTAAGCGTGTATATCATATGACTTGGACAAAAGGACCAAGGCTTGAAAAGAAATATTTCATAAAATAGCTGAAAAAAAGCAAACCAATACGAAGGAATATAATTAGCGACTAAGACAGAAGAGCAACAAAGGAGGAATGAACAATTATAAATTAATATTTAACTATAAAATTCAATTCTTTTTTAAATATTGTATTGTAAAAATAAAAAAATGTCTAGTGTGCAGCTCAAAAGTCATTGAAAAGCCCGCTGATTGTGCTTTAAGTGTCTGTTATCAAAACCACATTTGAGATTCACTTGAAAAAGGGGTCAAAAAACGCTGACAGATACTCCAGCTCGTACTCCAATTCGTTGTGGTGCACCTTAAATCATTGTTTGCCCTTTCCTGACATATTATATAAAAAAAAAACATGAGCATCACTTGACATTCGCATGGGACATGGTCTGGCTTAACTCTCACGCCTAAAAACCATTTACCGCAATTGGCAATGCCATTTTTATGGCCATTATTTTTAGCCCCATTCGTCCGTATAAACGTGACAGTTGTCGCGACTGACAACGTGTAAACGACAAGCCCCCAAACGTTCACTTGTCCCTCAAGCGGCTCCCTCTCCCACTCTCTCTATCTCTCCCTCTCTCTTTTAGACTCGTCTGTCTGAAATCTGAATGTTTTGGGGCTGCCACGACCATGTCAGGTGTCAACCTCACTTAGCTACCCAGTAGAAAAGCCCAGGCTTTCCCCCCTTCGTTGCACCCCGCGTATAGATTGTCAGCTGGTGAGGCGTATTTAAGTAGCATGCCTCAAATTGCAAACGGCAGAAACACAGAGCACATGTCAAAGTTGACATACACGAAGCACACAGCTCAAACAACAGGAAGAGTGCTGTAGTCGGCACTGCTAGAATAGCAGATACCCTACTCATCCCAAGCAGTGCACTGCAGAGTTCAGCCTGAAGAAATTCATATATATCTTGTGAATATCTTAGAATATTCAAACAGTTTGCACTAGAGAAACTCCTTTATAGATTTCCTCCAATATTGTGATTAATATTTGGTTTCATTTTTGGCAGTTTAGTTCAAGACTTTGAGCAGAACTTGCATACCAAATTTAGTAATTCGAGCTCTCTGAGAGAGAAACTATTCAAATGAAGCCAGATAGATATTAAGATATATCCTTGAAGGCATTGCAGATGCTTGCTGCACAGATTAAATATTATCATTTTACTCACTAGATATAGATAGATAGAGTATACTCCAGCAAATACTACGAGTAGTTCGTTCTGAAACCTGTGCGAATTCAATACAAACACTAATTGCGTATAGCTGCACAAATATCCCATATAACATAGATACAAATGTATCTTCTAGATAAATAGCTACAGAGTCAGCAACTATACATATATATATATATATATACGTTATATCGTCATCATCGTCTTTAGCTTCATCATCACTGTCATCGTCAACGCCATTGTCAGTGTCGTCTCCATGGACATTGAGCAAATAACGCAATTGTGGACATTTCCAGATAACAATAAAAGTGCACCCGTTGCTGTTATTGTTGCTGTTATTGTTGTTGTTATTGTTGCTGTTGCTGTTACTGAAACTGTGACTGTGACTGTGAGTGTAACGTGACTGTAACTGTTTCTGCCTGAGTGACCAACCCCATCGTAGAAAATTGTGCAAATAAAAATAAAAACCAAATATCGCACTATCGAAATTTCATGCGAAATAAACTAATAAAAATAGAAAATAATTTCAATATTTATAAAAGCCTTTACACCTTATAAATATAAAAAAATACAGAATATAAATTGAGTATTTAAAAAAAATGTAATTAGCTTGGGGGTCACTTATTGAAATATAATAAATATAAATAGTATTAACAATAAAATAATTATTATAGTATATAGTCAAGCGGAAATTTGTAGTTCTTTAAATATAGTAAAAAATATTTTTTAATAATTTTAAAATTCACTCACAATTTATAAATAAAAGGCAATAAAAAAGGAGTTCCAAATATCTACTTAATGTACACTTGCATGAAACATGAACTTCTTTATAGTTTTTATATTAAAAACTATTTATTATGGTTAAAAAATATTAAAATTTCACTAATACTCATTGAGGAAACAATTAAAAAAATATTTTGGGATTCTGCAAACATTGGGTGCAATATTTACAAAAGTTAATGAATATCTATGAAGTTTTGTTTATATGAAATAAAAGCTAAAAGCATGCGTAAAAGTATATAAACGGCTAGATAAAAAAATAGTTATAGTTATATATATAGTTAGTTAAATATAATATTTTGAAAGGTATTTTATGAGCGACTGCTGTATTTTGCGCCACTGTGCGCGTGCTGGCAGCTCGCGAATCAAAAGTCAGAAGTGCCGAACGCAAGTGAAATAAAATTCAATTAGGCTAAATGAAAACTTAATTCAATTGGCATGCAATACAAAAACAGTTGGCACTGACGCTGGCTTCTACTGAACCGCTGGAAACCCACCCGGAACCACCCAGAATATACGATTCGCTTACCGTTTAGCACGTGCAGAACGATGGTGCGAGGGGCACTGTTCGAGGGGCTGCACGTATAGTTGCCGGAGTCCAGCTTCACCACGGCGGGTATGATGAGCGAAGCCGTCTGCAAGGATATACAGAAGAAAGCCCCGGTAAATAATATATATATACACATATATATATATATATATGTTTATTATAGGGAAATGCGATACTTGAGCCGGCGAGACAGTTGGCAGACGTATGGAAGGCGCATGTGGCATAACCATAGTGCTGCTGCTCAAGTGTGGCAACAAAAAAGTGGAAAAAATGGGGGAAAAAAGGAAAATTAAAATACAAAATATGCACATGCTCGTTTATTATTAAAAATTATAATTTGACGATGCTGACAATTTTCGCCAGCGTTGCGAAAATTGAATAAAAATGTCACCAGCTTTTCCTCTCTCTCTCTCTCTCTCTGTCTCTCTCGCTCTCGCATTTACGGCAATTTGCGTAATGAAAACGCGTTTAATGAAAATGCTCTGAGACACATGAGGCTGTAGGGGGCGGGATGATAATGATGGGCTCGCTTTGAGGGGTGGGGTGTGACACGCCCACACGTGCGGTAAGCCACTTACCGTTATCTGTTTAATGAAACTGCTGCTTGGCAGCATTGTTGTTGTCGTTGTCGTGGTGCTAGGCTCTGTAGTTGCTGCTGTTGTTGTTGTTGTTGTTGCTGTTATCGTTGTCGATGCTGCTGCTGTTGTTGTTGCTGTTGTCGTTATAGCTGCTGCTGCTGCCGTTATTGCAGCAATTGTTGTTGCTGTTGCCGGGTATGTCAATATTGCCGGCGTGTCAACTCCGCCTACGCCTACTACCGCTCCTTCTCCAGCAGTTGCTGCTGCCGTTGCAGTTGCTGCTGATGCTGATGCTGCTGCTGCTGCTGCTGCAACTGCAGCTGTTGCCGTTGACATTGTGGCTGTTGGGGGCGTGGGCGTGGCTGTCGTTGGCAACACGTAACCATATCCGGCCATGCCAGTAGCATCACTCACTGTTATCGCATCTAGGATATACGAACGTGTTATGGCCGCTATATCATTTAGTTGCTCTGCTGCTGTCGCTGTCGCTGTTGACGTCGACGTCGCTGCTGTTGCTGCTGTCGGCGTTGTTGGCACTTCCGTTGGCAGATCGATGCGCTCAATTTCCGTACGCCAGCCACGACGATTATGCAAATAGATTTGCTTCTGATTGTAAAACCAATTAATGAAAAGTGGCGGCTCCAGAGCCTGGCTAATTATGCAGCGCAGTTTCACTTGACTTCCGGCCTTCACGTGCCGCGTCGACTCTCCAATTAATTCCGTTTTAGGTTCTGAAAAACAGTCAGAAAGAGACAGACAGACAGACAGTCAGCACACACATTTAGAGAGTCGCTTACAATCTGAGCAAAATCTGTGTGCAACGTTCAACTGATTTATTGGCATGCCACGTGATTTATCGCTGGGGCTTGGCCTGTGAAATTTTTGGGTGAAGAGTTACATTTGCTTCTGGCTTTCATTGATTGTCTTTATTACAGGAAAAGGCCACTGGGTCAATGAAAGAAAATTGCATTGGAAAAGTCCGGTAACTTTTCCAAATTGAAAATGGAAGCAGGATGTGGCATACCTGCAGCGTTGCGACAGCCTGAACTAATTTTCAAACTAAGAGCTCTACTTTACACGAATTAAAACTTGCCAATTCTAACACAGAATGAAAATTTACTACAGGAAGCCCATAGTTTTAGGACGAATTTATTGATTGAAGCCCGCTTATCTCAATCTTGGATTATCTTTATTTTATCCGGCTTTTATTCCGAACCGGCTTAAAAATAGCCCAATTTGGACCGTGATTCTTTCTCTATTCATTCGCATAAGAAAATTTAATTATTTTAATGAGATTAATTTCCGTAGACTTATCCGTACTTATTTAACCGGTTCTTACCTGAATCTAGTAGGAATAGAGTTTAATTAATTTATTTCAAAGGAAAAGAAGGAATCGTATCATTATTTTTTCTGTGTACGGGTTGACTCCGAAACCTTTATTGAATTTTTCAAGCTGCTATTTTCAACCAACATTTTTTAAACACCTACTTTAATTTAATTTAGAATGAATTAAGTCTTAATGCTTTCATATTAATAAATACTTTTTAATATTGAAATAAATAACAATGTTAATTTGCTGCTGTTTTGTAAAGATTAATAATTTGCATTCCCAAATGACGAGTATTTTTCTTAAAAAAAGCTTCTATTGAAATGAATGGACTTATTTTAATCTGAATGTCTGCAGAATCAACATTGTGTTGTATAATTCCTGAACCCTTTCAAAAATGATTTTAATTTAATAGAGTTGAACTCACCAACAACACGAAGATGCACAATAGCGCTGGCCTTGGGTTCCGTAGAGACCTGACACTCGTAGGTTCCTTCGTCCTTAAGCTGGACATATTTAATCTGTAGAGACCAGCGTTCCGGGTGGGGCGAGAAGACAGACTGAAAGCGCTGATCAGCTATAAAGGTCGTCTGATCCACTGTGAGTATGTGGCCATCTCTCATGCGGAGCCAGGAAATGGGCTTTTTTACCAATTGTTTGACCTGGCAATGAGAATGACAAGACAAATTAATATCAAATTAGGCAATCATCGTAAGCAATCTGTCAATATTGAGTTTATATTTTTTTTAAATTTAATTCAATTATGTTTTGAGACTTGAGAGAGGAGAAATTGCAGCTTCGCTAACTGAATGATGTCAGCGAAAAGTTTTCCAAAAACTTTGGCGCCTACAACAAATGGATGAATAGAAGAACGGAACGGTAAATAATAAAAGCAACAAAATGACAATTCATTTCTGTCAATAATGACAATAATAATTTAGAAGCAATTTTACAAGAAAGCTTCCCTTTCTCCATCTCCTTTCACATTTCACATTTCTCGCCACCCTCTTCACATGACAAGAAAATAATATACATTGAATTCGCTTCGAACTGAAGTCCTGGGCCACAGTCACAGTCTGTAGTTCTCTGTGTGTAAGGATATGTGTAGCACTTGTAAGGCATGCGAATGTTGCGGAAGGACTCATCGTAATTACACTTGGCACAATTTCTGATATACTTTTCTTTGCATTTGGCAATTAGGGAAATTTCAGTGATTCAATTTCTTTTGACAGTTTGACAACTTGTTTTATTGTTGTTTAGTTGATGCCTGGCGATAGTATAAGAAAATGTTTGATTGCACGTGTAACTTAAAACCAGGTGTTCAGCTATATTTGTCAGAAGTTTTTATACGTAATTGGGCAATAGACTACAGGTAAGAAAACAGAGCCATTAAGCTTTGAAACCAATTAAAAGAGCATTCGATTGGCTTACCACACTTTTAGGTATTGAAATATTTTATATAAACAAAATGTTGACAACCTGTGAAATTTGATAATGCTTTGATGTTAGACAATTATGATGGGTATATGTGGCGTATGAGTAATATTTTTGACGATCTTTGTAGCTTCAAGGCGACTATTAAAACTAACGAAATTTAAATTATTTGTTTGAAAATTGATCGATTATAGCTTCATTTTAGAGTTGAGAGTTATGTTTACCAATTTTTCCCAATTCTAATTTTAATTTTGATGTTAATACTCAACTTCTGTAAAGAAAGTTTACCTTCAGTTGTGATTATTTTTTTTAATAACGATATTTCCTGATGATATACCGATATTTCGCATTGAAAAACTCAGATTTCTCTATATTTTTTTCGATCTTTAGTGTCAATATAATATAATTCTTTTAAATAAAATTAAAATGATGGCTTAATTTTTGATAATTTTGATTAATTTGTTAACGTTTGCAAACGTTTCAAAAATCGTATAGAAAAACGACCTCAAGCTTAAGTTTTATAAATGTTGCTGTAACTAAAAATAAAAAATGCTGTCACTATAAGCATTAAACTAAATTATCAACTAATCTACTCTAAACTCTGATTCATTTTACATTCCAAGCACATTTTGCGCACAGTGTGAGTTGCCTTTCATACTCGTACACCCACAGGATTGTAATTGTTGTGAAGGGGGCAAGGACGATGGCGAGGCAGTGGCAATGGCAGAGGCTGTGGCAGCGGTAAATGACAGTCTTTGAACTGCTGTCATCAACTACATTGTCGGTGTTGGCTCGACGTGGACTGTGCTGTGAGGACGATGGTCGTGGGGCGATGCTGAACGACGTCATGATTAGATACTATAATCATTTGTGTTTTATGTGCTTGTTGTTTTTCATTGTGGTTGCCGTCGCCATACAACTAAAAGTGTCTGAAGCACGCACACAAAAGTCTCCACCGAACCTCCACTGAGAAGCTGCCCGACTGTCTATCTGTCTGTCTGTCTGTCTGTCTATATGGTCCTCTGTCTGCCATAATTGCTGGCATTTCCTTGCCATTGGCCCTCTCCTGGTTTTGTTTTGGTTGTTATTGTACGTGCTGTCAAAACTATATGAATATGCCGCACAAAAATGTGTACAAAATCCCCCATCAATTCGCTCAGTGTAAATGTCCTGAAGTTTATTTATTTAGTAAACAATATCAGGAAAAATGTACAGAAGCCTAAATTACCAACCAACTCGCCTCCAGAGATTTACTACATTTTCATACTCGTAATATCATTAAAAGGTTTTATAGTATTTTCAGTAGTTTCCTTTGTTTTTGGGTTTTTAATGTGGTGTTAAGGATTTTTATAACCCAAACATTTTTTTTCGATTTTAATATATTAATGGCAGCTAGATAAGCGTATTATTCAAATATAACTTTAATGAAGTGCCACAAATAAATACAACAAAATCTGGGTACAGCCTTGGGGCGGGTATTATAAATTTGTGACGACACCTCTCCGATTCCATAAATTATATATACTATTGATCAGAACAGAGGACCGGGTCGATACAGCGTAGTCCGTATGTCTAATTAATTTTCCACATTAAATTGATAAAAATAAACCATGAAATTTCACACTGGATATACATTTTCTTTACGAAATAAAATCAGATTTACTTGCTGCAACTTTAATCTCAGTAAATTTTCCGCGGACTGCTGCTTTTTATATAAATTTTACAATCTATTATTTTAGTCTTTTTAGTGCAAACTCTGAACTACTTAGTTATTATAATCCACTGTGCGCCAGGCTGGAGGAGACTTTATTAAATGTTGGAGGGCAGAAGCGTTGGAATTGTGAGTGTCGTACGAGGGCACAAAGGACATTATTATCAGGCTGAGCATCGACATTATATTCAGTATTAAGTGAAGATGCTTATCCAGTTCTCTTCCAGCAGAGCGACAGACAGGCAGACAGAGAGACAGACAGACTGGCAGTTGGGCAGCCAGCCAACTAGGCACGCACAGGATTCAGGACACAGGAACTCCTCCAGCGGCACTTTGGGAATATAAGCGCGCTCTTTTGGTGTCCTTGTGGCTCCTTTTTGGCTCCATCCTTATTTTAGCTTGCTTTTTGGCATAAGAAATATATTCATGTGGTTGGAGAGCTCAGGTTGGGCAAACAACCTCAAGAGCGCTTGGCATTAGCTAATTTAAATTCCTTGCTTATGGATGGGCGGCTGGTTTCGTGTAGATTGCGCTTAATTTGCCAAAAAATTAATGGCCATATTTTAGCATCGAATTTATCAAGATGCCTTGTCTGCTCGGCTCTACTCTGCTCTGCTTTGCTTTGCTCAGTTCTGGCCTGGTCTGTTTTTAAATTTAAATATTGTTAATTAGTTGAGCCTTAAGTAAATGTTATCAATGCATTAAAGTCAAGCGCCTGAAAATGGCCAATAAACCCGCAAGTTTTCCAGCAAGTGGTACTTATAGTTGGCAAAGGAAAACTTCAATGTTGAGAGCCCTCTACAACAGCTCTACAGTTCCACAGCTCCATACTGTTCGGGAATAATACTTATTTGTACCCATATCATGGAAGCAGTCAAGTTCCTTTTATGTTGCTTTGCTGTCGTCAGCAACGATTTCGAAACCAAACCAAGCCAAACCGAACCGAACCAAACTCACGCAGACAACAAAGTTTGTCCATAACATTTGCGAATTCTGTCTAAACTTGTTTGTAAATAATTTCTTTTATTTTGCCAATTTTTTCACACAACAGTACACCTCAAAGAGCCATCCACGCCTTCCCCTCCATAAGTAACATTTCTCTCTCTCCCTCTCTCTCTCTGATTTTCTTTCCTTTCTTTTTTTTGTATTTTTTGTATTTTTGTGTTCATATCTGCAGAAAAAAAACTTTTCGCAGACTTTGCAAAAATAACCCAAAATGAGGAAGGGCACTGAAGGCAAAGTCGTTTCTGAGAAAAGAATAAAAAAAACACACAGTATCAAGTGCTGGCAGGCAAAGTATTTCTTCTTTTATTTTTTTTTTATTTTTTTGTGGGTTCCTTTATGTCGATATTCGCTCTATGTAACGCCTACAGTCTGAAATTTATTATTAATTGA
This sequence comes from Drosophila repletoides, assembly GCA_018150835.1. Lineage (NCBI taxonomy): Eukaryota > Metazoa > Arthropoda > Insecta > Diptera > Drosophilidae > Drosophila > Drosophila repletoides. The sequence goes on from JAECWQ010000202.1 coordinate 5,500,865, forward strand.
TTAGGTTTAAGCAGATTTGAAGATTGCGCAAAGTTATGGCTCACCCCAACAGCTGAAAGCCTGGCTAAACGCAAAATACGATATATATGTCAATATATATTTTTATTCCGGCTTATCGGCTAATCATTCGTTAGTTATGTGTTTGCCTCAAAAAGCGAGGATAATCCTCAAAAAAATACATATAAATCTTTGAGTATATTGTGAATACCAATATCAAAAATAAACAGAAAAAAGTTGATGTTCTTTATAAGAAGGTACATATAAACCCTATAATAAATGGCCAAAGCTAGGCTCAAATAGAAGAATATTAAAAATATTGTTTTATATTGTAACATTTTCACTCTAAAACCAAAATAAAATCTTTTAGTTTATATAATTTCATTGCACACTTAATATAGAATAATATAAGAATAGGAAGACGAGGTTATCTTATATGGAGACAGGAATACTCAGTTGCGAACTGTTGTTAAATGGTTTTATTTCGTTCGATTCTTCCTAGCGCAGCTAAATAGTAGATTGATCCAAATAAGGACACACACTCAGTTTTCTTAACAAGGAATAGTTGTCTATATAGTTCTAAATTTCATTCACATCACAAGCTGAGAAATGGCTATTGATATATCGAATCGTCCCAAAGTCCTGATCATTAATATTTGTGCTTTAAGGGGTCGGAGTTCCTGCCATCAATAGAGGTTACTTTAAGAACCCTTTCAGAGTGTAATTTTTTTTTTTAAATTAAATTTTAATATATATATTCAGTGGCGGAAAATATATTTCATTTATGAACATACAAATAGTACAGACAATATATAAATATTGTATAATTTCGAATTGTCCAAAGAATTTATTTAAGCTTAGAATATATTTTAATTAAATTGCTCAGAGAGAGAATCAGTGGAGCATTGAAAGCCAGTTGAATTCATTTATATGCTGCTGTCGCAACACAGTCTCTAATTGCTTTTCAATTACCAATCACAGTTTTTGCTTTGAAAAGGAATTGAAAAATAAAAAAAGAAAAATCAATTTCATTTAATGGATAGTAAATAATAAAGCAAAAAGGTAAGTAAATCTCACTCAATGGCTGTCATCTTTTAATTAATGAATATTTCCAGGTGTACTTAATTTTCTTGAACGGGGTTTGGTTTTTCTTAAATATTGTTTTTGTTTTATTAGAGTTGAGTTCATTTAAATAAACAGAAAAGTGCTTTGGTTGTTTTTTTACTAAGCAGCTGCAGCAGCAGTTGAAATAATTTCGGGTCTTTCTCTTCTTCTTTTTTTCTAACAAGAAGCAAACAGAGTTTTCCGTAATTTCCTGTCTAAACATTGGCCAAGTAGCAGCGACTGTGCCAATTATAATGACAATAATGATTATGCTTATATTTGTAATTATAATCATCATTATGATGATGCTCTTAATACACTCAAAACAAAAAAAGGAAGTTGTTTGTCTTTAATGGCTAGAAAATGCTGCAGTAATAAAATTGATTTCAATTATCATAAAAACCTAATCACCTTTTGGATGACCTTTCCTGAAAAGCAGGAAAACTTCTCTGAAAAGAAGGGAAACTTTCGATGGATTTAAATTTCTCTAAAGGTTAATTTTCTACTAAAATTATTTGCATTATAACAAAAATTATTCAAGCTACTTTTTTTAATAAAAATATACAAATTTTTATTTATATTTAGGATGAGTTTCTTTTTATTTATACGCTAATTTTTCAACCAAAATATTCTATTCTAAATCACAAATTATTTAAGCAAAGTTATTATAAAAAAAAATATTCTTAGATTTGGACTTCATTTTGTATGAAATATAGTTGATTTTCCACTAAATGTATTCTTCTATCTAATACTCTGATTATTCAAGGAAAATATTATATGAAAAATAAACTTTTATTTCTTCATTTTTGCCTAAATTCTTATAAACATTTGAATTTTTCAAATTTTTGAAGGTCTTAGCAGACCTCAATTTTTTTTGGGAATATATCCCAGGACTTTACAAAATTTTTTTGAGTGTAATAATGATGATGTTGATGCGATGCAGGCACTGCGCCAAGGCAGCCAAGCAGCAGTAACTAAGTTATTAGCGGATGGACTTCGGATGCCATAGCCAACACACATACATATACATTTATACACGCATACACACACACACACACACACACACACATACACACAGAGCGGATACCACGCCCAAAACTGTGCGTATGTGTGTGTGTGAGTAGGGAGTAGTTTTCAGTGGAAACAGCTCAGAGTATTTGGGTCAGCATCAAAAATGGTGTTGCCTTTGGCCATGGGGGTCGATTGGATCGTTTCGGGGCGTGGCAGCGGCAATTTCCGGTTTGTTTTCTTTTCAGTTCCGACAGCGGCAAGCGTAAATTAGTTCAAAGCGCTGTTAAAATGAACCCCCCAAAGCGTTAGACATCCCGCTTCCCACTTCCCACTTCCGCGAACTCCCCCAGAACTGATTGAGCAAAGAAATCTGCATAATCAGATGCTTATTATAAATTATCAATGATTATTAAAAAAAAATAGAAGACCGAAAATGCTTTGTCAATATTTTTGTTATTATTATCTCTTTTTTTCATATTTATTACAAAAAAATTACCTCGGCATTTTCCGTTGAATGTAAACAACGAGTGGGTCGTCAGTTGATTGGATTCCAACCAAAATCAATCAACTTTTCTTTTCGGCCTTCTTTAGTTTGCTTAACAATTTAATATTGTATTCAAAAGCCTTATTTGGCATAAGGTTCAAGTTTATGCAAGTCATAACGGCCCAAAGCAGGGGAAGATATGCAAATAATAGCAAAATGAAAATTAAATTTTATATAACCTCTTCACCTTGTTGAGTGCCCTCTGCTTGAGTACCTTTTGGAGTGCTGACCAGGTGTCATTATTTAATAAAGTGTCCAGCAGTTTCTTTAAGTTTCAAATGCAAAAAGCCACTCAAATTTCGAAAGAGTTTCTAAAGTATTTCATTTTTTGATTAAGATCGAATTTTACCACAAATTTTAAAGCATTCTTTTCGGATTAGCTAAACAACAAATAAATGCTAAATAAATAATAACTATTTTCCGTGGAATTCATTGTAAAGTGAATACCTAAATATCTCTGCGTTTCAAGAATAATATAAGTAGTTTCCACCTCCTTTGACTTTCACTATCATTTGCAAATTTGCGATACACTGATAAAAAACTTTTATTGTTTTGTAAATGAAATTCTGTTTGAAAAACTCGAACTAAAAATTAAATATACTTTAAAATTGTTCTTAATAAATTGTGAAATTTGTGCCTCACATATATAAGCTCGTTTATAACGTATACGTTTATATTTTTGGCTTTAAAGCAATAACTAATAGTCAAAGCCAAATCCCCAGATTCCACTTTAATCCTCCAGAAAGTATTTCACAAATATTTCTGTCAAATCAATTCGAAATATGGAATTCAAAGCATGTCGGATAATTCCATTAAGTGAGTGTATTTAAGCTTCCTTATTGGCTCAATTACTGGCATTAGCAGAACGTGTGAGGACCCTTTCAAAGAGCAACATCATTCTCATGAGAGTATTCGCATATTCATTGGCGAATAATGACTTCTTTTGTAGCCAGAACGAACGTTCTTTGCCCTGTGTGGAAAAGCAATCTTATATACAAATAGAAGAAGAAACCTCCTCCAACCGCCTTCACTTCAATACCCAATTTGGCACACATTATGGACTGTTAATTAAAGGGAATTCGGATTTGGGTATGGGATTCAACTGGCTTTACTTACATTGCAAGGCAAATAGGCGTGGGTTCCCGCTTGGCTAATTATTGTCTGGTAATCATCTATTGTTGGCGGCGGCTTCAGTGTTGTCCTTGGCGCAGGTTTTCGAGTTGTTGTTGTTCTCGTTGTTGTTGTTGTTGTTGCGGCAGTTGTTGTTGCCGCCTCCTCGGCAACTGTTGTTGTTACTGTGCTCGTCTCGGTCGCAGCAAATGCTGCTAGCTGCTGGTGTGTTGCTGTTGAATTGTTGCTACTGCTGATGGGCAGGAACAATGCATTGCTCTGTGTAATTTTGTACTTGTGTTCGTCCAATTTCTGTTCCTCCACATTTCTGTTGCTCATAATAAGATTTGCTTGCAACGCAGCCGTCACTCCTGGCACGGATGTTGCGATTGTGGATCCAGTTGTCCCATTGTTGCTAATGTTATTAATGCTGTTGCTCTGCAAGGGCAATGCAACTGCATCCAGCAATGCTGCTGCTGTTGTTGATGTTGTTGTTGTTGCTGCTGCCGCTGTTGTCAGCTTGTTGTCATTTGCTTTTGTAATTTGTGTTGTCGCCGAAATTAATGGCAACAACTTTGCCACTGTCGCCGCCCTCTTTGATTGACTTCTATGAAATGTGCCGTCATTTATTGTGTCGCTCTTTAATATTGACGATTTGGATATTTCAGTCAACGTCTCCCTCTCCCTGCCACTCGCCAACACCGTCTCCTTCCTCGCATCCTTCTGCTCAAGTTTGGAACCTACAAGTGAAAAGGAAAACATAGATGTGAGTGCAAAATTAATGAGTTTGTTTTGTTGTTTTCTACAGCGCTGGAGCAGAGCTTCGTTGTTTGTCCCTTAAGCGGCTTACATATTTCAAATGCTCTGATCCCATTTATCTAATATGCCAAGCAACAATTAAAACGATTTACGGCCTTCTATTTTAATCGCCATTTCCATGAATACAGTTCAATAAATTAATCTGCATTCGCCTTTGATGAGACTCTCATTCGCATTCGAGCAGCCCACTTCAATAAGTCCCTCTGAGATATCAAGTAGCTCTCTTGCAGAGAGCCTGTGTGTTTGTGTGTTTGTGTATTATTACAATTTCGTAATTAATTAGCTAATTACCTTCAAGGACGACCAGTAAGTGAACTTTGTATTGTTTACCATAATTTCAGAGAGAGTCCTTTCAAATAGTCGTTCACCATAAAACGCCCATTTAAACCTAAAAACTTCTTCAAAAGTTTTCTTCTCTCAGTCCGCCTATTGGCTAGGGATGTTCGCCAGGAAACCAGAATATAATGATATAAATTAAGAGCTTTACTTCACTGAATTCCTTTTGGAAGCGCACACAACAAAACATATTTTCAAATTATAGTGGCTTTTGAACATTGAACCAATTAAATTTATTTACTAAAGCAAATGCCTCAATTATATCATTAAGAGTCTTAGCAAATTTTCAAGTAATTTCCCAGCTTTTGATTGTGGCAAGTGCTTAAATATGTTTAAAGGATGAAAAAGGGGAGTTCTCAAATTGAATCATTAATATAATAAGAATTTTAATTCTTTCCAGACGAGTTCCCTTGCTATAAATTCCCTTTAAAGCTAATAGAAAAGCCACTATGAGAATTCTTGAGGCTGCTAGAGTAACTTTGGGCTCAAAATTGAAGTGAATTTCACATGGACATAAATTAAATAAAATAATCCACACAGAAGATTATAAAAAGCAAAAGGATGTCAGGCAGTTATTCTTCGATATTTCGATTATTATATATACACGGTGCCGGCCCCAAAAACTTAAGTAAAAAATTGCAATAAAATATAAGAAATTGGTAATAATTTATGCACCTATGACACTTGTTAGCAAGCCACATCGAGGACTTTGCTGCAGCGCGTAAATTTGCCAAATTGTTGCCATAAATTTCCAATGGAAGCACACACTAAAGTACGATGGAAAAAAGGCTATTGAAACTATGCTTGAGCTGTGACTTCCCATATTTTCATACTTTCCGTTTCTTCAATTTAATTAATATTGAGTGCAATTTTTAATTTGCAAGTAAAGTTCATAAAAAGTTAGGGGAAAAGTGCAACATTCAAGACAGAAATTACACAGACGTCAAAGTTCACAAAATGCGAACGAACGAGTAGAACTCATAAACTTTCACGTTTTCCGTTTCACGCTGCGTATGAGCAATATTCAAGCCTCGAGCCTCAATGCACAACTTTCTCTCTCGCACTCTATGTCTCTGCTAATTAAGTACAGTCTTCATACACTTATACTAACTAGATTGGCATTTATTGAGCTCTGATGAGGCTGCAACTCTTAACCCAACTGTCTAATCAAGCAACCCAACCAAAAACCCATCCCATCCCATCCCTTCCCATCAACAAATAGAAGATCCAAGTACCCGAAGCACTTCAAGTAAATGCAAAACTCGATGGCGGCCTTTTATGAGCCGTAATTTAACTGTGTATGAGTGTGTATCTATGTGAAGAATATATGTGTGGAAGGGGCCATGTTATCATGTTTTATGTTTATGCTTCGTGTACGTGCAATAAAGATAAAGCGATTTCATATAAAAACTTTTTAATTGCCTGCACTAATGATGCACTGCAACAACTTGATCATAATTATAATAAAGTTACCCAATGCCACGACCACAAAACACAGTCCACAATCCACAATCCACAATTGGCAAAACTTGTTAAATTGTCCTCCAAAAATTGCAACTTTTTTATATTCCAATTAAAAAAGCTCTAAATAATAAAAAGCTTAAATCAACTTTACCAAATTCTATTAAATTTTTAAACTAATTTAATGTTTCTGTATTACGTTTTCTATTTAATTAATATAATTAAGTTGTAATTCAATTAAAGTTTCGTTAAACTTGACAATCAATTTAATTTATAATTAATTATATTATTGAAGCCCAAAACATTTGCAACAGTCGACTAAACTTTACTAATTTCTGTTAAGTTCTTTAAGATACTCAAAATATCATTTAATTTAATTAAATTAATACAAAAATTTAACCTATTAAGCTTAAATATTCAAATTAATTTAAATCAAAAACTTTACATTTCAAATTGTTTTAAGTTTTAAATTATATATTATATATTCATAAATATATATTTATATGAATATTAATCCATTTACATTTTTTATGGTCAGTATTAAGTCTTCAACAAGTTTGATCGGCCTCAAATAAAGCGAAATAAAATCTTAAAAATTTTTTGTGCCCAAATGAAGATAATAATAATGAACCGAGAATAATTCATTCCTCTCCTCCTAATTAATATTTATTTGAGAACCTTGAGAACTAAATTCCCTAGAATCCTTCAGTGTGTGGCATTTCTTTGACTGTTTTTCCCATTGTGCGACGGCTGTCTCAACTCATTAACCGCAAGCAGGACGAAAGGACCAAACAGCTGCCGACTGCGAGTTCAAGGCATATAAAACCGAAACATGAATATTCACAGGGTGTGTGGCCGCATGGGCGTGGCAGGGGAAGAACAAATCAAAACAACGTTAAAAAAAAGAATGCAATAAAACAAGTGAATTACTTGAAAGATACGCGCAAGGAGCCCAAAAAAAAGAGAAGAAAACAGAATAATAAAGAGCAATATTAAGAAAAATATCACTTTAGACGGCGACAACAGCAGTCGCAGCCGCAGCCTTAAAGTATGCTACGAAAATTTGCTTAATCTCAGCCAAGTAGCAAACTAAAAAGTTATAAAAACTCGCACACACACACAGCTTACGCAAATTGTGCACAAAGTAAAATATAAAAAAAGAGAGAGAAAAAAGGAGATAAAATTCCAGGCGAAGAAACAGAGGCACAGAAGAGCTGTACTTCCGCCCCAATCCAATACTTGCCTCATTTGGTGGCACAAACTTGCGTAATGAGGCTCGACCAAGCGGCAAAGGCAGGCGACTCGATGACTCCTTGCCTGAGACTTGGCTGAGATTCTCACTGACAAACTGAAACTGAAACTCAGTTTAAGGCTGAAACTGTGAGACTGAAGCATAAAATGAGTTTCAATCTCATCAGCCAGCATTTCAGCGCCTTTACTAGGGAGAGCATTTTACAAACGCCACGCACAGCTAGTGATGGCAAAATTAAGTAAAATAATCGGTTAATGATCAGATTTTTTAATCGATTTCTTAAATTCCAAAATCAAGAGATACACCAAAATAATTTCATTACAAACAATTGCCATTATCCAACCGATTAGTTCACATTTTCAGCTGAGACAGTTAATTAACTAAAGTTAATATCTAATCAGCTCTACAAGAAAAGAATACAATTCCATGTAAATTATCCATATATATATATATATATATATATATATATATATATATATATATATATATATATATATATATATATACAAATATGTATGATAAAAGTTGCAAATACTTAAACTTAATTTCCTTCGTTTACAGTTTAACGATTATTTTTGAATATAAATAATTAATTTCTTAATTGAAACAAAAATCTTTTACTAAAGAAAAATAAGCGATTATTTTAAAAGGTTTCCATTAATCGTCCCACCACTGTGCACAGTCACCCACTGAGGCGGCTTTCTTACTTATCCCAGCACAGTAAAATTAACCAACTAAGCCCCGTGGACATTTTAGTAGCAAGTGTACCAATAAAACTGTCCGACACACAGACAGACTCATAAGTGCTATGAGCGCATACATATTTCATTAGTCTCCTACACTTCAAAAAAAGTTTATTAACTTGCTTTTAAAGAAAAGAATTTAAAGACGAAACTTTAAAACATATAAATGAAATATTTATCAGCAACAAGAACGTATTTAAAGAAGAATTCTGTGGAATTCTGTATTAGACAAAATAATGATACTAAAACTAAAGAATAAAACTATTAAAGAATGTTTGCTGTCCCTGGTTAAATATTCTGAAAGATACTAGTCTCTTTTTTAACTACTACTAATTACTAATTTCGTAGACAAATAAGTATCATCTATCTTTCGGAATTCCCTCTGAATTGAAATTCGGAACAGAAACATTTAAATTTTGAAATAAAAATATTTTTAATATTTGCTTTAAGTTTGCTTTCCTAGCTCACCGACAACTTGAGCTTTCTCCATTTTTATCTACTCCATTTTTAACTCGATTTCCACTTGAATTCATTGAAGGCTCTCAACACACATAGACATTTTATTCTCTGGGTGTAACTCCATGAAGATGGACTGATGTCCGCTCTTTATCGTCATGTCCGTCTGTCCGACCCGCTGACAACAATTCGACACTTTTCCTAATTATGATGGGCATGTTGTTGAGTTGATGATGAAAATTGGTTAGGGGCCGGGGCCTGGGTCTGGTCATGGCCATGTAATCTCAACTCAACACCATGGAGCCGGACACTCTCATCAAATGGCTGTCGTGATGGTGCTAATAATGACGATGGCTACCAGCTACCAGCTACCAGCTACCAGCAACCAGCAACCAGCTTCCAGCTTCAGTTCTTTCCACATCTTTTGGTCTTGATCCGGCTCTGGCAGGCCGTAATTTGTGTAATAATTGTGCCTAAGCGTTTAAGTCAAGCGTGCCAGTTGGGCGGCTAACCATTGGCATCTCGTGGGAACTGAGGCCGGAGCTGGGAGCTGATTGGGACAAGGGACGCGGGACGCGGGACGCGCCAAGACGAGGCAGCCAAAAAGCCAAACAAAACAACAATGAAGAACGGCGGCCAAATGCCTGTGGCCGTGGGAAAAGCGAGCGAATGAGTTAGTTACTGGAAAAAGTCCGGGTTCCTTTAGACCCTGGGACTGTGTTTCTGCCCCAGGGGAGCCGGGGGTAAAAGTCAGTTTGTTACAAGAATTCAATGGTGCTCGACTTGCTGCAGAATTTGATTAAACAAAAGTAAAAGTTTTCAACTTGAGCGCCAAACAGCAGCCACTTTATGCCGTTGTGTTTTGTTGTTTTGATTGTTCGACTTGGTCGCATTTTTTCACATTTTTTTCTGCTTTTCTCGGCTTTTTTTTCAACTTCAAATTGTAGTCGGAACTGTAACTTTTGAAGCAGAACATTCACCACTTTCATGGCCAACAATCGCAAAAATGAAATAGGAAAAACGAAATGAAAACAAAACAGAGCCACAACCCACATTTGGCTTTGGCCTAAAGTCAACAATTTTCCAGCTTTTAACACAATTTACGAGCAAGTCTCCTAGCCACGCCCACACGTTGGCCTTGCTCGCCCCTCATTCAAAAAAAAAACAAAAATTGTTAAACATATTGCAGCAGTTTTTCATTCGTTTTAAGTTTTTTCTTTTTAAGCACTCTACACTTTTAAAATTAGTTAAATGAGCATATTAACTTGGGCAGAAGCGTGCTGCCTTCTTCCGGCCTACTAATGGGTAAACAATTAATAAGGTACACAATTTTAAGGCCAAGACTTTAAATTTTCTTCTAGTATCTTAATTTATTTCTATATTACACGAATTTCAGTACATTCTCCTGAGTACAGAGCATGTGCTAGTCGAACAGTCTTAACTTGTTTTTGTATTAGAAGTGGCCAAGCATTTGATCGAATTTTTGGCTCATTGAAGAAAATGTTGAGAGGCACTTTCTATTATGCTCTTAGTTTTACTTGTAGTTCCACAATTTGCCCTTTCATATTTCCATTTTAATTTTAATTTGCCCTCTTTTCGCCCCTTCATTTCTAGTATTGCATTTGGAGTACATTTTTGGGGCTTTGTTAAAATTAAATTTCTGTATGAAACTTTTGCCTGGCAAAGGCAACCTAATTGGAGAGTCAATTTTCATAGCTAATTTGCAACAAAATATAAGCTGAATCGTTCTTTATACCATTGCCAAATAATATATCATATATCCTTTTCCCTTTTATTTTCTCTTTTTTTTTTATTATGCAAACTTTTGCCTTAGCTGTTTGGTGACCTATATTTTTTTAATGAAACGATTTTAATAAGAGAATTTTTTAATGGTATTTTGATTTAATTATCACAGACCAAATAGGTTATTCAGAGTTACTCAAATTTAACTAAAACATCGTTTTAATTTTCTCTCTGATTGGTCTTTGAAGATCTTTGAAGAGCACAATGTATCTATAAGGAAAAAAGGGATACAATTCAGAATTCCGATCGTTTCTCAAGCTATGCGACCACGGATTTTCTTAAGTTCAATACGAAATTTTTGCTTTTATTACGTTTCTATTTCGATTCGGACTGATTCATTCTTCATTCAATCTTCTATCGAATTATAATAATTATTAAATTAAAAAATATTAATTTAAGGATTTTCGTAATTATTTCATTAGTTTCAAACTAGACTTATCGTTTCATAGTAAGCCAGTTCGTACTAGCATCTAATATGAATATGGATTGATTTGCATATTTTATCCCGATTTTAATTGATTTGAAATGCAAATGAGAATCGAACTAACATAAATAAATTCATGAATTATTTAACATTAATTTGCCATTTAACATTAATTTCCTGTGCATAATTAAAATAATAAATAAATGTTGAAAATATAAATAAAGTAAGAGATTGCAATAAACTCTTTAAATATTATGAAAGAATACATAATACATAATAGAATATCTTATATAAATGTTAGCTTGTATTAGAGCTAAAATTGAAATAAAACTATGAAAACTCGATGAAATTTGATAGATTTCTCTATAAGTGCCGAAAATAAATTTCACTCTGAAAGGAATAAACTTTTATTGCTTTCTTTCAGCCCAAGACTCATGACAGATTACCGTCTGCCTTGACACACACGAAACAAGCCAGACAAAATTCCATTTGCCGTAATATTTCGTGTATCCATTTCTCCAACTTGACCAAAAACAAAAAAAGATGTAAAAAATATGTTTAAAAATATTTGCTTGCAGCTAATACAAAAACCTGTCTGCTAAAATATGCAAAAAGGCGGCGCAACACAGAAAGTATAAAAAATAGAAGAAAAAAAAAAAAAAAAAAAAAACCCCACCCTAGCAGTCCACAAAATGCTTTTAAGCCCCGCATATCAAATTATTATCATTTTTATTTTATTTATTTTTTAAGCTCTCAGAGTACAAAGAGATGCTTGCTATGAGCATTACGAGTGGTTGGTAAAAGTGAGAACAATTTGATATGCGGCAAATGTAGCCCAAATCTGATTTGATATTATGCAAAAACTTACCAGGCAAGCAGAAGAGCAGCGGGATGAGGATCAGAATAATCAATTCTGGCTGGGGGCGCCGCATGTTACCAGGCTCTATTAAAATTCCAGGCAAATTAATAATCCCTGCTGGTCGGCGCGTTCGTACCCTCTGTCTCTCTCTCAGCCAGCGCAAATCCGCTTAACTGGGTCACATGTGCTATGTGTGTGGATGTAGATGTGGCAAGAATTCAGCTGCTGCCACAAGCTACTCAGCGCCTCTGCCACTGCCTCTGCCTCTGCCTCTGCCTCTGCTACTGTTGCATGCAGCTGCGGGCAATGCGCAACGCTGGTGTTTAAGGCTCGTATTGATATAGTTGCTGCTGATTATGTTTGTTAGTCTTAGGCCATTTGCAGACGGCAAAGGTTATGCTAATCTACGAATTGTGGTGCGGTGGTTTTGCTCCTGCTTTTTGAATGCTTTACAATTGGTTTCTCTGCTTCGCACACAATTGCAATCTCAATTTATTTCAGTGTTGCACTTGCCAGATGCCACAGCTGCAACAGCAATATGAACAATAACAACAAACGGTAAGAAAGAAACCCGAGAAATGGGGGATACACTGGACAAAAAGTATTGTATTTTAAGTGCTTTTCAAATGCGTTGGCTCATCTTGATTCAATCATCATAATGATGCACTTCTTTAAGGATAGTCGCTTAATTTGTCTAGCAATTATATAACATTCAGATCGCTATATAATTTATAATGCTTTTCGTATACTTAATCTTAATTTATCTGTGAACGCAGTGCGTAAATAGATAAACTAATTGATTTAATACTCTTTTGGAAAATGGATTTAAAAGCCTCTTCTGGTTATCCCTCCAAATTTATTTGTTTTGCTTTTTTTTTAAGAACCATCAAAAAAAATAAATCAGATTTCCAATTGAAATATGACCCTAAAAGTATGCTATTTATTTTTGTATGAAATTTATGCTTCGGAAAAATGTGTTTAGACTTTCTACTTTTTGTTCGGACAATTGATTCGGATTTAGGATCAATTTGAAAAGGCACATCTTGGAAATCCGGGCACGAGCTGCTTTGTCTTTAGCCAGCTTTACATCATTTTTTTCCAGTGTAGAGCAAGAACAACATGTGGCGGCTTTTAAATATTTCCCCAATGCAGCAGAGCGCAGTTTTCCTTTGGTCTTTTTACCGGCTGAGCTATTTTATGGCAATGTTTTGCGCAAAATCCTGTTTTGATATGTTTGTGTGAGTCCTGGGTTAAGTTATGTGAGCACTTCTAACATTAGTTTTATCTGCATTCCAAAAATGCTATACACCTGCTTATCGCCGCCATTCCAGAGTAATTTTAAACAAAAACTTTGCTGCATAAATCGCTGCGGCTAACTTTAAAACTTCAAGAATTTTTTTAATTAAACAACTTTCAACAAGCTGCTTGCCAGCGCGCGACTTTTAAATACCCTGGCATAATTTAGCCAAATATAAATTCATAGCTGAAATCAGCTCTAAGCCAGAGCTCAGCCTTCCCTACCATATGGAAACTATTTATTGAATAACCTTTGCTTTTATTTCTAGAACAGGGATTGTAGTTTCTTCTGGCCAATCTTCTCTGATAAGCCTTAGTACACCTACTGATCCTGATCAAGAATATATATAATTTATGCCGTCGGATATGTCTCTTAATGCCTATTTCAAGCTTTATGTACAAGTCTACAATACATTTCTCTTACATTTTTAATGCGAATAGGGTATAAAAATAATATAAACTTTGGTTTTTATGTTGTGGTCTTGTTGGACGATCATAAACTGGTGCAAAATAATGCAATCAAAATTGTTTTAAAATACTCTGAAATTCATATTTTAGGCGGCTTTTTAATGGATCCTTGTACGAAAACAGTTAATAAGCCATATTTCGGATATATTCCGGATATATATCGTTAAATAAACCATATTTTCAAGGAAAACTAGAGAGTCGACAGATTTTGTAGAACTGTGATTTTCGGTTTCATTGCTTGAGGAGCATCCTGGTTCAGGAACCGAACGGAAAAGGCAAGATATATGTTTAGCCCTGAGAAGTATTCTACATGAATAAAATGGAGAATTAGAGGAGAAAATGTTTGCCAGCACGAAAGATGTTTGAGCGGGAGATGGTGAGCGAGCGTATGTGTGTTTGAGAATTCCATTTGGTCGGCTGGCGTTGCTGTTACCTCATCTTTCTTTTACGCTCGAGACTATTTGGCATTAACGAAATTTATTTATGCGGGGTGTTTAGTCGGGCGTAAAAGGTGTACATATGGCTAGCAAACACGCCCAAAATACACACAGAGACCCGCACAGCCCGTAGAAACATGCAGAGACATGCACAGACAGAGAGAAAACTTAGAAATGCACGACACGCGCTTACGAATTGAAAGGATTTTGGATGCCTTATTGGGATAGGTGCAGCTCTCTTTCTCTGTCTCTTTGCCTGTCTGTCTGTCTGTCTGTCTGTCTGTCTGTCTGGAAGTATGTTCCAACTTTGACTCCGGGTTTGTTTTGCTGCTTGAAATGTGTAGGGAATAATGATTTAAATGCTGTTTGGTTGCTGCTTTTGTTTTTTTTTTTTTTCTGTTTCGCCACGAAATCTGAATTGGAAATGGGAGTGGAAAATGGGCTTGAGAAATGCCAGCCATATACATAAGTAATGCTATGGCAGACGGGTAGCTGGGAAAAGCTAGGGAATTTCTGGGGATAGCTGGGTCAATGAAGCGTTAACGTAAATGTTAAACAAATGTAATGTTCTGGACGAATGAATTGTATGCATTAAGGAGCTCGCTCCTGTTGTTGTTTTAGATGATAACGTAAATAATACTAAATTGATTGCACAAACAAAAACAGCAGCGGAAGTGTAAATGATTTAACACAATTCCACTTGCTGTCTGTTCTACGCCTTCTTCTTCTTCTTCTTCTTCAGCTTGACTTCTGTTCTTCGCTCTCTCTTTCTCTCTCTTCTAGCAGTTGTTGTTTTTGTTGTTGTTGTTGTTGTTGTTGTTGTTGTTGTTGCTGTGGCAAAGCAAACAAGCTCAGAACGGAAAGCAACATTTTTTTGGTCGTCGAACCGGAAACGGTATTTTTGTGACTTGTAATTCAGTTTATTGTTGCTACAATTTATTTATATTTCTTTTTTTTTTTATTATTATTTTCATTATTATTGATATCAAATATTGAATTTAGCTGTGCGTGATTTCTACGACTTTATTTTATGTGTATTATCTTAAAAAAAACAGAACATGTAGAAAGAAAGATAACTTATCGACTCGAAAAAAACAGAAAATATTTCGTTTTTTAACAACAAAAATGTTCCTTTATTTTAAGCTTAGAATATTTATTTATTAATTAAAGTAAAATAATTAATTTATATATGAATAAAATAATTTTTAATTACCTCTGGCAAATTTTAAAAAATGTCATATTCTTCAATGGTTAGTTATGAGCGATTATTTATTTAAGTATAGAAATGTGTGAAATTAAAAAAAAATAAAATAATTTACTTTGAATGTAAAAAATAAAATAATTTAATTCTATTTTAAAAAATAAAATATAATATTAATATAAAAAAATATATATTCTTTTAATTAAAATAGGTATTTAATTAATTTATAATAATATAATGAGACCCAATAATTTTATATTTTTTTATTTTTATTGTTTATTAAATTTTTTATATATTATTTTATATTTATTGTTTTTTATTGTTTTTATTTATTCGGTTTTCTAATGTTAGTTTCGAAAAATTTTTATTGGCACTTTGAGTATTTCATATTGAAGAAGTTCAATGCAAGTTTTTTAATCATTTGCAAGTTTTAAGTTTTAATGAGTTAATAATTTTAATTTTTTATTATAAAAGTGCAATTGTTTTTTTAATTCAAATAAATAATATTATTAGTTTTAAATCTTAATATTTCACAATATTTTATATTTTAATTTAGTGGTCAATAGGCCGCTGCAGTTCACTCATTCTTAATTTCAGTCATATTATTTATTTATTAAGCTTTAATGTCATTTAACTTATTTGAAAAATTCTTTAAAATTATTTGAATTATTTATAATAATTATTTAATTAATTCACTTGTTCGGTTCCCCGAATTTTTACCACTCGAGACTTCTCACCAAGCGCCGAACGATGCTAAAGCGACACCGGCTAAAAGGAAACTAAAGCCAATGCCGAAGAACATAAAATGTTAAGGATGCTGCACTGTTACCAAGCCTTAACAGCTGTTAACTGACTGAGAGAGAGACAAAGACTGAGAGCGAGAGTAAGATATTACAATGTTAACTAGCAGTGCTGTGCGCTGTGCTGCTATCTAACAGTAACAGTGAGCGGGAGAGCGCTGTTAACTGGCAATAATTTAGCTTGAACAAACAAATGCAATTATGATTTTTAAGTGTTTTCGTTGTAAAATATTTATTTATGCATTTAACATTTCTGTGAAAATGGCTCATTAAGATTCAAGCAGCAAAAAAAAAAAAACAATGGCCAGATAACTGTAAGCCATCCAAAGCCAAGCAATTCTAATGACTCTAACATAATCATAATCACAATTAATCCCCGCTGAATGCTTGGCAATTTACAAAACGAAATGCGAGAACAAAACATACAAACACACAAACAAACAGACAAACAAACAGACAAACGGACATACAAACACTTACAGACGCCTAACAGTGCGATAACATAATTTCTCATTAACGTCAAGCCGGCAAATTGGGCGGCACACAATGGACCTCTATGGAGCCATGGAAGTGATAGAGCTGCGTAGTAATGGAGCTGCCTGGGATCTCTAAAAACAACAATAACAAAAAAATACACTGAGAAAAACAACAACTAGAGCAGGCAAATGCAAGGCGTATTGACTGAAACTAGGACACGCAGCCAACAACAACAATGACAACAAAAGCAGCATTGAAAACGTGCGTCGCAGGACGACTGGCAAGTGCAAAGCACAAGGATAAACATAAAATTCCAGCGTTGGATTCGGCTCCAAGAACTTACACACACACACACACACACACAAATAAACAACAACAAAAAAAGCTAGTAAGACTCTTTTCAAGTTGACTCTGCTCGACTAACAGATGCTGTGTAATCAAATCAATAGTACTGAACGTACACCTAAAAAAAGGAACTTGGAAAATATTTTCTAGAAAAGTGAAATTTTTTAAAAATAATATAAACTTTTCAAATAAAAATATATGTTCAATCTATTATCAGTATCAAGGGAAACCATCATTACTACCAAAATCAAATTTAAGAAAGAAGCTTTTTTCTGGAAACCAAATTTCAGAGCTATTTAATTAAAGTGAAATTAAGTTTTTGGTCACAACTTATTGTAAAATTATTTGTGATATTTAATTAGAAAAATTAAACTGGTTTTTAATTCATATTAGAAATGAATTTCCTAGAAGAAACTTTAAATTTTGTTTTCACAGACTTAAAAGTCTTTGATATTTCCGTGAAGCTTATACGAAAGCTTTAAGATATAGATTGAGTCGAAAGCAAAGAATTATGTCTATTTCATAAATTTGCTTCAAATTAAAACGAGTTTACCATTTTCAACCCAATTTTCAATGGGAATAGTGTAAAACAAAAACAAAAAAGAGCTAAAAAGAAAACAAAAGGCCAAATTATTATGCAGACATACAGGCCATAGATGTGTCGCCGCTTAAAGGAGACACAGCGAGAGCGACAGAGCCAGAGATAGTAGTGTGCAACTGAGAGAGATGATGATTTTTTGGGAACAATGCATTAGAAACGGGACACAGTGCGAAGCCTTTGCATAAAATTCAATTTGTCGTGTGCAACAGCCATGAATATGCCGAACTCCCCAGCTTAAGCTGAAGGCTGAAAGCTGAAGGGTGCACAGCCAGTGTTACCAACTTAGCTAAAAAAAATCGAGGAAAAAAATCTATATTTTGATGGTTAGAAAATACTTTTAAAATTTAATTTCATTCCCATAATTTTCTTTCTTTTAAATTCAAATTAATACAAAAATTAGCGAGTGAGAATCTATTTTTCATTTTCACAAATTTTAAGGAATTACATAATTAAAAATTAAGTGAAGTGCATTTTTTAAAAATCTTCTGCATATTATCAGACAGTTTTCTGCATTAAGTCCACCTTTTTTTGTTGAGTGTATAACAAAAATTTCGATAAACAATATTATTTTAGATGCAAATAATTAAACAATTTTCTCTTTTTGTTTTCTATAAAAACAACAGCCTTATAAATTGCAAACAATATACTGATAATTTAAATATAAAATAATTATAAAAAAAGCCAGAATACCCGCAGCCTGTTAGATTTGACGGGAAAATAATGGAACTGCCAACACTGGCTGCAGTTGACACTGAAGCCCACATTTCGCTGTCTCTCAAACTGTCTGCCAGCACTACATATATAACCTGTCTCTCACTTTCCGCTCTCTCTTTTTCTTTCTCTATGTCTCCCTATATCTCTCTCTTTCTCTCTCTCTCTCGCTCTCTCTTTTGTACAATTGCAATTGATGTAGTTTTTTTGTCTCCTTTTTTTTTAGCCGCGTCGCATGCAGCGGCTCTGGCGTAACATATGCGCGAAATTACTTACGAGGGGGTCCTGTCACTGGCAGCATCCTGGAACTGGTTCTGGCTCTGGTTCTGGTTCGGGTTCGGGTTCGGGTTCGGGTTCTGGTTTGGATGCTGGGGCCAGAACGTTGGCTTGTAAAACAATGGCTGCATTTGACTGCATACAAGACACATGCAGTTATTAACAAACACAAACACAAACACAAACACTCACTTCACACACTCACAACACACATTTTTATAGCATTTCAACAGTTAAAACAATTTCACGCCATGCTGGCAAATTAAAAACTTTTCTTTTCTCTTTTTTTTCTAAATTTTCTGTTTTTTGTTGGCCCACAGTTGATAATTATTGAGACCCTAAAACGTTTGCCCCAGACACAATTGAAATGGCTATTATGTGACCCCAAATGAATGATAATCAGCCAGAAAACATTGCCAAGGACGAGGGGTAAATGTCGTGCGGGGGTATTGCTTGTCATTTACTTGGCCACAGCATGTCCAAAGTTTTAAATGTACTCTAAAATAGTCAAGGTTGCTCACCAGCAGGCTGCGCCGTATACTGCTACAGATATTACGTATACGCCACGTGCTCCAAATTATTCTTTTATTTTACACACAATTTTCAAGCCGACTCGGTATAAAAAAAGGATAAAATAGAGAATTCAGGGAAAAAAAATAAGCGGATTTGATTCAAGAATTTGGTACTTGATTTTAAGATATGCAATCTTTTGTTTACATAATTTATATTTAAAGATTTATTGTTTATTTTCAGGCACATAATTCATAACAAAAAAACAAATTTCACCAAGCAAGGTTTGCCTTTGCAATATTTATATTTATATAAAAAAATTCATTAAAAAAGATTGAATTCAGCAAATCCTGTGAGACTATCTTGCACTTCTGGGAAAACAGGCCAGTTGCGTCGGTAAACATTTCTTTCAAAAGGTTTCTTCGAACCCGACTCTTGCCACTGGCGAAACTGGCTCCTTTTACAGGGCTCATAACAGAAGGAAACTTGGCAACAGGTAAAACTGCTTAAAGTAACCCAACCTCACTAATGAAGCTTAATAAAGAAATTGTCTCTGTAAAAATGTTGGTTTATATTTGGTAATAATTTTTCCAACACATATGAATACTTATACTTTAATCAGTAAAATTTATGTTAATGTAGCATCTATTAAAAATTTATTAATTTATTTAATGCTAAAAGAAAATGACTGCAACACACTGCCATTTAATCAATAGCACTCAATTAAGGAGGAGTTCTTTAGTGAGTGTGTCTTGGCGGGGAGGAAGCTTTTTTCTTGTTGCAGAATTTTCGCACACCTTTCACTTTTACAAGTCATTAATCACAGAAAGTGGAGTAAAAGGGAAAGAGGAAAAGAAAGGGAAGGAAAAAACTGAAATTTAAAATGCGTAAAGATACGTGAAAGATAAAAGATGTCCGCTCAAATGGGTCAGCTGGCTTAATGCGATTAAATTGGACAAACGCTTTTGTGATTACAAAGATAATCAAATGAAATTTGAAAACCAACTTTGCAACCGGCCAAAGGGCAGCAAAAAATTAAAAAAAAAGAGAGAAAAATGAGCCAGCAATTAAGCATAAAAGAAGACAAAAAAAAGTTGCAATAGAGTTCGACATTTAGCTACACTTTAATTAAGTTTCGGCTTAGCGGACAAAGTCAGCAACAGCCACATCAATATTACGTATACGTACTAGTGGTACACTGGTAAGTTCACCAACTGCTGCCGGGTTTTTGGCGGGAAGAGAGAGAGAGAGGAGAAGGCAAACAATTCATGTCAATTAATTGTAGCTGGTTCAGACGGTGAAACAAAGCTCAACCTCAACCACAGTGGCGAACGACATGATGACAACTACGAGGACATAGATTACGATTACCCGGCCAAACAAATGGCCAAATAGACGGATGAGACGGATGAGACGGCAAACTCGCTTCAAACCTGAAATTGAAAACTGAAAAACAGAAAACCAAAAAATGGGAAAACAGAGTCTGAAACAAAATTGCTGAACAACATGAGCTGCTAATAACTATGAAAGGCAGGGCAGGGGTCTCATTCAAAGTTTCTTTACTACGAAGGGTATTAAACTAACCGCAAATAAATTGGGGTAAAAATATTGAATATTTTACTAATACTTAAACACAATGAAGTTTTAAATTTAAACGGTATCAACTAGGAAGCAAAAGCAGCTTCAATTCGACCAGTTGGTGCAGCTGCAACTGCTGCTACTGTTGTTGCACATTAGCCATTGCTGCGACAACTGCAACTGACTGCATTAGCCTCTGGTGCAAAGTGACAGCAGCAACAACTCGGGTGACAGTAATGTAACCCCCGGAAAGTACTCAGACCTCAGAGCACTACGAACTCTATGAAATCCGAAGAGTGCACCCGTTTCTAGCTGTCATTGATGCATGCAGCCTGACTGATCTGACACTTGACTAAGGAAACTAAATCTTATATACTCGACTGACTAGTTAAGAGTAGGCAAATTACCCATCAGAACTTGTAAGTATCTATCTTTAAAGCTAAAGAAACTAATTTTCTTATCTTCTACATAAACAAACACCTAAAAATATATAAGAACCCCATTAAATAGAAGTTACATTCAGTTCAAGAGTCCAAAAAATACTGCTTTATAGAGAGAGAAGAGTATTACGAATTATATATTGTTGTTGATATATCTAACCTATCTTGAAGAGGAGTATAAAAACCATTTCAATTATTTTCCAATGTCAACGCTGTCTCAATTTAATTCGCATTTAACCCAGCCGTTATTGTATTTAGTTAGTTAAATCCCCAAAGGCCATGTAAGTAGCTTAAATACTGTTCACAATCGAATGACAGGGAAAATGTTTTGCAAATCCTTGCAGCAACGATTACACATTTACGCTTTTGGGTTGATTTTCCCCCTCACAGGGCAATTGGATAGGATATCATTAATGCGGTTAAATTGCATAACCCACTTCTGACAGCGAATGCTTTCTGCACCAAAATGGAATCTGCTTTCATGCCCTATTCATAGAGGGTATTATAAATTTCTTATTGAAAAGGCATCTCTGAACCCACAGAGTATTTAAATTCTGTGTCCACCTGTTTTTATTTTAGCTACGTTTCGCACAAGGTGAGTAAAAGTTCTTTTTGATTTTGTTCTGAGCAAAAAGATTAGAGTAAAACGAAGTTGTATAGAAACTGTCTTCGTTTCTATTTCTATTTAAATGAAACTTATGAAAGAGAAATTTTAATATGTATACTGAATGAATACCAAAAATAGTTAAAATTTCAAACAGAAGACACAATCTATAAGGGTATTTAAATCTTCGGCGTTCCGCACATAGCTTTTCATTCCTGTTTTTCTAGCTTTTTTTACATCCTTTAACATGTTTGATTTTTTTCATGTCTGTGTGGAGGAGGGTTGAGAGTCTCTAGTGGGGGA
This sequence comes from Drosophila repletoides, assembly GCA_018150835.1. NCBI lineage: Eukaryota > Metazoa > Arthropoda > Insecta > Diptera > Drosophilidae > Drosophila > Drosophila repletoides. The sequence continues at coordinate 5,522,831 of JAECWQ010000202.1, forward strand.
ACTCAGATATCGGGCATGTTAAAACAGCCAAAAAAGAGTCTAGCAAACATTTCTGTTTGGCTTTCTTTTTCTTTTTTTTTTTTTTTTGGATGGGCTACAGAGCACCGCAAGCAAGCAGACAGAAATGGCAAGAAGAAAATTTACCACAGTAAAAAAATAATAACAGCAAACAGCAACAGCAGCAACAACAACACATGACAACTTCACTCTGTTGCTCCATTTGCAACATTTATGGTGTGTGCGAGAGTGTATGTGTGTGTGTGTGTGTGTGTGTGTGTGTGTGTGTGTGTGTGTGTGTGTGGAAGGTCATTTTATTGTTTCCAGTCAAAATGGTCAAATGGGAATTTGTTTTTAGCATTTTTCTTTACTCTGGCAATGCGATTTGCCTATAGATTTAGATTGAGCTGTCGAACATGTTATTGAGGATTGAAAAAAAAAAAAAAAAAAAAAGAAACAGCCAAAAGAAGAAAAAACCCAAACTAGACAGTCCCACAGATTGCCGGATCGAATATCATGTTAAACAAGGCGAGCCCCGATAGGCCGACACACAATTCAAATGATTAGAATAATCGCTGTAGGTGTTTGACTTGCTTGGCTTACTACTAAAACACCCCAATAATACCCATAAGAACGGAAATTCAGTGTATGGCCATAAAACTTGCACACAACCCTTCAATTGTCAGTTTGCCAGTGTTTAAAAAATTTTATTGCTCTCGATTGGGTTAGGCTTAAGGCTTGCTTTCAAAGTGAATTTTATGGCTTGTGCTATGTTGTCTAAAGGGTCGATTCGTGCATTGTAAATGAGTAGAAAACGTTTTCGTTTTCATTTCGACGGCTCTGCCTCGAATATATAAAAAGCCAAAAAAGATTTCCTTTGGCTTTGGCTAAGCCCAGCTGAGACGGGGAATACCCTAGGGAAAAGTTCTCAAAATTATACTATTTATTTTTCAATGCATATAAATTTGCCAATAATTCGTTTAATTTCCACAAGAAAACTGCAAAAATTATACTGCTAACTAAATTATTTACTGCTAATCACATGTTTGTATTAAATATATTCAATCTACTGATTTGAAATTAAAATATTTATTTTTACACATAAAGCACAGGAAACAAAATCAGGAATCCACTGAGTTGGTCTTCATTCAATCTAATTATGAATTATACTCATTTAAAATGATAACAATTAAATTAATAGAAGAATTCTTGTACATGATTTAATCCCAACTAGACGTAGTCCGTACTTCAATATAGACTGAATAGAGATTGATTTAGATAGTTGATTTCATCTATTTTTATACCCTGGCAGCGGGTATTTTAAATTTGCTTGAAATTAAGTTCAAAGCTCTATAAAAGCCTTAACACAGATTTTAACTTCAACTAAACTGAGGAATTATAATAATTTATTAGTAATTAACAATTCCTTCAAAATTTACAATTACGTACAAGCTGCAAATTATTTCATACACAGCAAATTTATTCAGCTCTCAGACGCTACTCCTCCTCACCCATCCACATTGTGGTAATTATAATGTGTTGAATTCGGTGGTGCGGGATATTCTGCCAAAGGAGTGAGAGACAAAGGGTGTGGGAGTAATAATTAATTTCCAAATTCAACCATGTCTTCCGACAAAAGTCGTCTTTTGCACAAGGATGAGCAATTCAGTGGCGTAAGCAGAATAAATTTAAAAAGGTGCGGAACAAAAAAATGTAATATTTGCTCTTAAAGATATTCTTCAAGCTTTAAGATATATTTAAAGCTGTAATTGAAATAAAAGAAAATTATGGTTCTGGATACAAAAATGTTCTGACTTGTTTTAAAATGTCAAGGCAAAATATCTAAGCTGAAAAAATTCAATAAATTCGCATACCCCAATAATTATCTTGTAAAGAAAGAATGTTATAGTAGTCGATATCAACTCATCTTATCGTCCTGATCTAAAATACATATAATTTGTGAGCTCGGAGATGACTTTTTCCATGCATTACATATATCGTAGCCAAGGTTTAATACCCTCTGCAAGGATATAAGATCCCTTAAGAAAGTTTTGAATATAATAGAAACCCTACGCATCGCCTCTGCTGTGCAAATTGTGTTTTCTCTGCAGTCGTCGCACAATTTCATTTGGTTATTATAGTTAAACGCGAGAAAGAGAAATTTCATATAGCTGGCAGGAAGATTCTACTGGGAAATGTACTTATAAATGTTTCTGTTGTGCCACGCCTTGCAATTTATTATACAATTTGTAAAAGTGTCTGAAACTGCAAGTTGTATATTTGTTTCGGTTTCATGAATATTCTTGTTGATAAGAAGAAGAGATACCATTAAAAGGCACATTTTAGCCGTTGAATAGCGTTTATTCGTTCGATGATTGAGTATTTTTATATCTTAAAGAATACGTAAAGATAGATATATAAATCATTTTGGAACGCCCAAAATTTTCTCTATTTCACACAGTCGATCTATAACTTCTTGGTTCCGTGCCCTCTGATCCTTCAGTTTATCGGCTATAGAGTCCAAAGTGGCGGCAATGGCCAGAAGAGACACATCGTTTGTATGCAAATCTCTACGGGTTGGGTATATCTTTGCCACTGGCACAGCACCTAATTGATCCGCATCTACATTTGATGTACCTAAAATAAAAATCAATAATAAAAACGAAACGGATACAGATTCTTATAAAAGATATAACTCCTACCACTTGAATCTATTGCAGAGTCGGTTGGAGATGCAACTGCTTCAACTAGAGTGCTAACCACAGATGCCTCAGTTGCCTCAGCGACTACAGGACTTGCGACTGTTTCAACTGGAGCCGGAACGGCAGCAATTGGTTGTGTGTCCTCAACAGATTGTGCCACTGCTACTGGAGTCGCCACGACAGCTACTGGATCTGCAACTGCTTTAAGCGGAATCGGAACTGTAGCATCTGCTGGCGTCTCTGCTGCTGGTGATTCTGCTTGTACTGGAACCTCCACGGCGGCTGCTGGAGCTGGGACTGTTTCAACAGGAACGGTAGCAACTATTGCTGTGTCCACTACAGGTGGCTCAGGTGTAACTGGACTCTCCTCGTCGGCTACAGGTGAAGCAACTGCTTCCACTGAAGTCTCCACAGCGGGTACTGGAGCTGCGACTATTTGTACTGGCTCGGCAACGGCAGTCACTGCTTGTGTATCTGCTACAGCTGGAACCGGATCGGCACCAACCGCTGGTGTCTCCTTTACTGGTGGCGTAGCAGCAACTGCTTCTGTCTCCAGTACAGGTGGAGCCACAGTTTCAACTGGAGTGTCCACAGAGGATACTGGAGCTGCGACTGTTTCAACAGGATCCGGAACGGCAGCACCTGCTGGTGTTTCCACTACAGGTGGCGCAACTGGCACTAAACTCTCCACGACGGCTACTGGTGGGACTGAACTTTCCTCGGCAGCAAGTGGAGCCGCCGCTTCCACTGGAGTATCCACTGCGGCTACTGGAGCTGCGGCTACTTGAACTGGCATCGGAACAGCAGCATCTACTGGTGTCTCCACTACTGGTGGAGCAACTGGAACTGAACTCTCCTCTGCGGCCACGGGTGGAGCCACCGCATCCACTGGACTCTCCTCTGCGGCTACTGGAGCTGCGACTACTTGAACTGGCGCGGCAACGGCAGCAACTGTTTGTGTCTCCTCTATAGTTGGAACCGGATCGCCAGCAACAGTAGGTGTCTCCTTCACAGGTGGCGCAGCTGGGACCGAACTTTCCACGGCAGGTACTTGTGGAGAGGCCGCTTCCACTGGTGGTGCCGCTTGAACTGGCAAAGGAACGGCAGCTACTGCTGGTATATCAACTACAGGAACTACAGCAACTGGCACTGGAGTCTCCACGGTGGTTACTGGTGGAGCCACCGATTCAACTGGAGTCTCCACAGCGGCTACTGGAGCTGCGGCTTCTTGAACTGGCAACGGAGCGGCAGCAACTGCTGGTGTCTCAACTACAGGAGGAGTCTCCAAGGTAGTTACTGGTGGAGCCACCGCTTCAACTGGAGTTTCCACAGAGGCTACTGGAGCTGCTGCTTCTTGAACTGGCAACGGAGCGGCAGCAACTGCTGGTGTCTCCACTAAAGGTGGTGCAACTGGCACTGGAGTCTCCACGGTAGTTACTGGTGGAGCCACCGCTTCAACTGGAGTTTCCACAGAGGCTACTGGAGCTGCTGGTTCTTGAACTGGCAACGGAGCGGCAGCAACTGCTGGTGTCTCAACTACAGGAGGACCAACTGGCACTGGAGTCTCCAAGGTAGTTACTGGTGGAGCCACCGCTTCAACTGTAGTTTCCACAGAGGCTACTGGAGCTGCTGCTTCTTGAACTGGCAACGGAGCGGCAGCAACTGCTGGTGTCTCCACTAAAGGTGGTGCAACTGGCACTGGAGTCTCCACGGTAGTTACTGGTGGAGCCAGCGCTTCAACTGGAGTTTCCACAGAGGTTACTGGAGCTGCTGCTTCTTGAACTGGCAACGGAGCGGCAGCAACTGCTGGTGTCTCAACTACAGGAGGAGCAACTGGCACTGGAGTCTCCAAGATAGTTACTGGTGGAGCCACCGCTTCAACTGGAGTTTCCACAGAGGCTACTGGAGCTGCTGCTTCTTGAACTGGCAACGGAGCGGCAGCAACTGCTGGTGTCTCCACTAAAGGTGGTGCAACTGGCACTGGAGTCTCCACGGTAGTTACTGGTGGAGCCACCGATTCAACTGGAGTTTCCACAGAGGCTACTGGAGCTGCTGGTTCTTGAACTGGCAACGGAGCGGCAGCAACTGCTGGTGTCTCAACTACAGGAGGACCAACTGGCACTGGAGTCTCCAAGGTAGTTACTGGTGGAGCCACCGCTTCAACTGTAGTTTCCACAGAGGCTACTGGAGCTGCTGCTTCTTGAACTGGCAACGGAGCGGCAGCAACTGCTGGTGTCTCCACTAAAGGTGGTGCAACTGGCACTGGAGTCTCCACGGTAGTTACTGGTGGAGCCAGCGCTTCAACTGGAGTTTCCACAGAGGTTACTGGAGCTGCTGCTTCTTGAACTGGCAACGGAGCGGCAGCAACTGCTGGTGTCTCAACTACAGGAGGAGCAACTGGCACTGGAGTCTCCAAGATAGTTACTGGTGGAGCCACCGCTTCAACTGGAGTTTCCACAGAGGCTACTGGAGCTGCTGCTTCTTGAACTGGCAGGGGAGCGGCAGCAACTGCTGGTGTCTCCACTAAAGGTGGTGCAACAGCCACTGTGGTCTCCACGGCGGCTACTGGAGTTGTGATTACTTGAATTGGAACCGGAACTGCTGGTGTCTCTAGTACAGTTGGTGCAACTGGCACTGAAGACTCCACATCGACTACTGGCGCTGCGACTGTTTCAACAGGAACCGAAACAGCAGCAACTGCTGGTGTCTCCACTATAGGTGGCGCAACTGGCACTGGACTCTCCACGGCGGCTACTGGTGGAGCCACCACTGGAACTTCCACGGCGGCTAACGAAGCTGCAACTACTTCAGTTGGAGACAGGATGGCAGCAACTACTGGTGTCTCCACTACTGGTGCTGCAACTGGAGTCTCTACAATGGGTACTGGAGCTGCAACTACTTCAACTGGAGCCGGGACGGCAGCAACTGCTGGTGTCTCCACTACTGGACCAGTAACTTGAGTTTCCACGGCTGTTACAGGCTTTGCCACAGGCTCAACAGCAGCTACCGAAGCTGCGACTGCTTCAACAGCTGGTACAACTGCCACTGGAGTTATCTCGGCAGCTACTGGACCTACAACGGCTTCAACTGGAGTTGGGATGGCAATAACTGCTGGTGGTGCAATTGCCACAGGATTGTCAACGGCGGGTACAGACGTTGTCACAGTCGTTTCGGGAGCCTCCACAGCGGATACTGGACCTGCATCTATTGCAGTGTCCACTACAGGAGGTGCCACTGCCTCTGGGGTCACTTCGGCGGCGACCGATTCTAGTGGAATCGGAAGGGCAACAGCTGCCGGCGTATTAACTACTGGTGGTGCAACTAAGACTGGAGTCTCCACGGCTGCTACAGGCGTTGCAGCAGGCTTAACTGATGTTTCCATGGCAGGTACTGGAGCTGCGACAGGTGTCTCCACTACAGGTGGTGCAACTGTGGCTAAGAGAGCTGCAACAGCTTCAATTGGAGCCACGATGACAGTGACTGTTGGTGTCTCTACTACTGGTGCTGCAACTGAGACTGGAACGGGGACGGCAGAAACTACTGGTGTCTCCACAGCAGCTGGTGCAATTTTCACCGGAATTTCCGGAGCTGCTACTGCAACTGCGGCTATTTGAATTGGCAACGGAACGGCAGCAACTGCTTCTGTCTCCACTACAGGTGGAGCACCTGGAACTGGACTCTCCACGGCGGCTACTGGTGGAGCCACAGCTTCAACTAGAGCGTCCACAACGGCTACTGGTGTTGCGACTACTTGAACTGGCGCGGCAACAGCAGCAACTGATGGTGTTTCCATTACTGTTGGAACGGGAACGGCAGCAACTGCTGGTGTCTCCACTACAGGTGGCCCAACTGGAACTGAACTCTGCTCGGCGGCTACTGGTGGGGCCGCAGCTTTCACTGGAGTCTCCACAGCGGCTACTGGAGGTGCGACTACTTTAACTGGACTTGGTGCAACTGAGACTGGAGCTGCCACGGCGGGAACAGGCGTTGCTTCAGTCGCAACTGGATTCATAATGGTGGGTAATGCAGGTGCAACTGCTTCAACGGGAATGGGAGTGACAGCTACCGTTGGCGTCTGTGCTACTGGTGGTGCTTCGACTGGGGTCACTACGGCGGCTGCTGGAGCTGTGACTACTTCAATTGTAGCCGAAACGACAGAAACTACTGGATTCTCCACTATAGGTGGTGCTGCCCCAGGAGTCTCCACAGCTGCTACTGGAGCTGGGGTGACAGCTGCCACTAAAGTCTCCACAGCGGGTGGTGAGACTACAGTCTCAACTGCAACCGGAACGCCAGCAACTACCTGAAGTGGTGCTGTAGGTGCTTCCACCGCTGGTGGTGCATTCGGCAATGGAGTCTCCATGTAATAACTTAAACGAACAACAGTTTAAACTGAAGTTTTGTGGTCTTTAACCTTTTTTAATCTGTACTTATTTCGTTGACGGTTTAGATTTATGCACTTATATTTTTAGAGTTCCCTGTAATTTAGTTCTAATCCACTGTGGGTTATTAAAGACTTTTAGTATAATAACTACAATATACTGTTTTTAATAGACCAAAAAAATGATGAGTTCACTTAAAATTGACTGACAAATGCCAGCAAAATAAATGTTACCAGAAGCGTCTAAGAATTATATTTCGTCATTCAGTTTTCACTTTCATTAGGAACAAGCATTGAAAGGCGAACAGCTAAGGGGCTTAGCCTTGGCCTTCAGAAAGGTCATTGGTCTAAAGAAAGGTATTCTGGTATTCTTGAAATGATGTAGGTAAAAAGAAAAACAAAAGAATAAAATTACAAAGCACACGTGTAATTTTAACGAACTTGTCGTCATTTGCTGTTTTTCTTTCACAATCGATTCATTAAATTGATTTATTTTCCATTGGCGCCACTCAGTCGGCTGCCGTGAAAAAATGCTTGAACGCCCCCATTAAAAATTACAAAATTAAATGAAAATCTTCTGTAAATTCAGGAAATTAGTAATTGGAAACGCTGATGTTTGATTAAAATCGGAAAACCATAATTGAAATAAGAAAATCAAACTTGAGAGTTTAAATTGTTACGTAATTTAGCAAGATTTTTTAAGTGATAAGAGAAATATCTAATTATAAATCTTGACTTGATTTCCTTTTCATTAATGAGGTCAATAAATATTTTGTGTTAAAACAAAAGCAAGACAGTAATAACCATTACTTAATATATTGAACAAGATTTGTTTTTATTTTATACACCGAAGAACCGCACGATTCGAAAATACACGTTTAACTGGCCAGTCTACCCAATTTTCTAGGCTTTCAACACCTCTTCTCGATAATTTTTCTTCGTTAAGAAACCCTATCAATGCCCATTGACAACTAAAAACTGAACGAAAGGCATTCGTGAAAAACGTTTTCTTTAGAAGCATTTATTTTAAATGACGTAATTAAGTTTTTCCTGACCTTTCTCAATAGTTTCGTTTGAGGTAAAATCAACAGGTGTTTGCTAAGAAATGCGGTAAAAGCCAGATACAGCTAAAACTTTACTTAATTATGCCCATTTTCCTAATTCAAAATACAAATCGGTATTAACAGACTCAGTTGAGTTCGATTCGAGAATATAAGATATTTTTTAGCACTATATAAAGGGATCTACTGTGCTCAAATTTACGAGGTCTTGACTATCGATTGCCGATTATTTTTACAATGCTGATTACTGTGGAAACTAGTCAACAAATAGGAACATCCCACGTTGCGAGGAGGCGCTGATGGTATTCAATGTCTGACACATTGACAAACTGCCAGAATGGAGTCGCTCAATCGGAACACATTAGCTGGAAAAAATGTAATCGCAGAGAACTAAGAAATAAATCTTTCAATTTTTCGATTGAATAAAGGAGAAAATGCAACCAAATGTGAAGCAATTCTCGGTTGCATGGCAAGCAAACCAAGACACCCGCCACGCCCCACGCCCCACGTCCTGATGCAACAACCCAGCAGGCTTCAATGGAGTTCCATATGGAATGGAAGTAGGAGTAGGAGTTGAAGGAATTGTAATGTGATCTGCGTACAATTTGCAGCCGTCGTTTAAATCCCAGCACACTTGAGAGTTGAGACTCTTGCAAATAGTTTTTTCAATACGAACGGGAAAGAAATCGCGATAAAGCGTATAAAATAAAATAACGTATAAATAAAGGAGCATGAATTCATCCGCACAAATGCAAAATGCTTATATGGAAAATCATTCGAACAGCCCCACCCTCCGCCTCCGCCTCAGCCTCCGCCACAGCATCTCCTTTCTCAGTGAAAGAACCTGCAGAAGATTGAGTTGGCAGTTCAATTTCACGTATTATTGACATTCAAGATGAAGCATTGGATATACACTATAAACTGAAACCGGCTTTCAGTCAGACAATCGAAGGTATTGACTGCCTATTATATCATGCTATAAATCAATCAATGAGCGGCGATGTTGAAAAAGAGATTGCTACAGCCACAAAATAGTAAAGAGTATTTTTATAACCGTTTATATACTGGTATTTATTTATTTTTTTATCTTTTTTAACTGAAAGTCAATCAATAAGTTCGCCATAATTGCTGAAAAAACTATATATATATTTTATGATATTTTCCTTTTGTATTAAATAGTAAAAAATAAAAACAAAAGCGTGTAAAACACATCAGCTTAATTGGTGTCATTTTGCACGCACCGTGGGCCCTGATTGTAAATACAAATACAAATCAAAATCCGTATTCCAATTCATAGAGTCGACCGTGGAAAAAGAATCTGGGAGCTGGCATTGAACGCTTCCGGCCACATTTTGCTAAATTGCAAATATTTTCCAATTCGCATGCATCAGCAGCGCGAAACGCAAACAATTTTGCCCAACAGCAACAATGGGCCCAAAAAAAAACGAGGACAACTAACACTTCCCAACTGAGAGATATCCTGTGTGAAGGACAACCGAGATGAGACAGTTTCCTACTACAAGACGTGGCTGTTTACACTTTTTAGTTTAAAAAAAAAATACTTCTAAGCAAATTATTTCTGCTTCGAAAATTGGTTTCTGAAAAATGAAAGTATCTTTAAGACTGCAAGGTAAATTTATATTTTTAATAGTTATTTTTCCTAGGTTTGAGAAGAGTTTCTTCTTTCTATAAAATTTTATCTGTTTTTGAAATATTGCCTTTCAAAATTATTTAATTAGCACCAAGTGAATTTACTGAAAAACAAGATAAACAAATGTGTAAAGAAAAAGATATAGTGAGATCCGTAAGATACTATTATCACATCCCATGCAACGCATGGCATGTTTACAGGATATAAAAGGCGAATCCATTGAAATCGGCAAAAAAAATTAACAGTCGCTACCAATTTTTCTGCTGCAATTTTGTAGTCTGGCAACGCTATCCACAGTTGCAGCTTTGGTGCAATTTATATTCGGTTTCAATAGGTTTTTTTTTTCCTTGCCCGCTGCTTAATTGCACTTGGCATGATTGGGAGTGGTGGTTGAATGGGGGCGTGGTGCGTGGTGCGGGGTGAGGGCAAATAATGATGCAGAAGGGTTCGGTTGAAAGGTCGCTCTCATCACGGGCTTTAATAAATTATTCAAATTAACACGCATCAGTCTGACTGTCAGCTTTTTGTGGGCCACTGTGTGGGTCAGACCTGTTTCTGGTCTGCCTGTTAATGGACACACACACACGCACACAGTGCATGCCAACAGTTTGCGGTCAGCACAAACCAGCAACAAAAAATACAACAAAACCAAAAAAAAAAGGGAAAAACTTCGCACGCTGCTAAAAAGTAACACATTTCAGCAAATACAGTCACCGCCACACACCTTCGACCAGTTCAGTTGCCACACATATGTTGTATGTGAAATAAATGAAAAGGTAAATTTACTGCATATTTCACGCATTTTTATTTGCATTCACATTTCAACTGAACCGAGCGGACCGGAGCGGTGCAGAGCTGAGGTTCGAGGGCAAAGGGCTAAGGGCAAAGGATAACTGCGGGACACTGGCATTCACAGCTTTTGACACTTGACAACATGATTGTTTTTTAAAGCCAGTGATAAATTATGCAACGCACACAGAGACAAGAATACAAACAAATAAATGAAACATGTAAAAGCAGCAAGAACAATCAAATCAACAATTGGAACATGTGTACGAAAAAGTAGTGTAAAATAAAAATCAACAATAAATTTTTTAAATTTATAAAACCAATTTAATTTTTACAAAATCAAATTTCAATTAAAAGCACAGTAGAAGGCCAAATAATTATTGTATTATATTCATTTCATTCTATAAACATAAACTCCAGGAAAAATAAAAAGAGTAAGACGAAAGAATACAAATTTTCTAATGAGGGTCAGGCCGGAGACAGCCTGCTACACTACTTTATTATCTCTCATTTTAACCATTTTTTAATGGCTTATAAAAATACAAAAAAAAAAAGAAGAAAAAACAAAGAAATGGCTTGTGGCAAGGGAGAAGCATTCAAAGAAGTTTCAACAACAGAAATGTAAAATAATTACGTATTAAATTCCGAATATTTATAACGTAATTGCAACTAATGGCGCCAGTTAAATGTTAATAAACTAATTAAGATCTCATTTTACTGGGGGGGAACACAATCTTTTTTTATTATTCTTGTTTCTTGCTTTCTTCTGCTTTCTTTTCTTTTCGTTTCGCATTGCAGCTGCCTTTTTGTGGGCAAATTAACTTGAATGCTGCAATGTATTTAACGCAACTCAAGCCAAGCCGGAAAACAGAAAAGAATTTAACTTACGGAGAAGAACGAAAAAGGGTTAAAAGACGTTGGCAAGAGCAAACAAATCTTAGGGAAAACGAACTACTTTGGCTGCATCCTGCTTCGAGTATAAAGCAAAGACGAGGCCGCAACGTCCTTATTATCCTTATCCCCGTGTACCCCTTTGAACTGGGCAATTCGCGTAACTTTTATCATTAGTCCGCTGGGAAATTTAACGGGCACTTAAGTTCTTCACTCGTTTTCAACTTATTTTTCCAGCGCAACTATTGTTTCGCCATTTTTGCGCAATCTCGCGTTAGTTTTTCCTCATGTATTTTTTCACGTCGTTGTTTTAGCCATATTTCTGAGCTGCCTGCTGCCTGCTGCTTCTGCTGCTGCTCCTGCTGCTGCGGCTGTCACCTTTAACATCCTGTGCCCGGCGTCAAGTGCACTGAGCCACTCTGCCACGGCACCTCGGCTCTTGGCCAAGTTCAGAGAACAGGAACAGTTCAGGTTTCAGATCCCAGAAAATTTATTTTATGCGCTATTTTCGGCCAGAGGCAGACAGACAAAACAGACCAAAAACATTCCAAAAAGGTTAGCTACATCGTTTATTTGAACTTTTTCTCCCATTTTTTTTCTTTTCTATCTTTGTTCCTGTTGTTAAGTTGCTGGTTCGGAACGTATACTACTATTTTTTTTCCATTTTTTTTTTTATATTTTTGTTTTTTGTTGTGCTCCTGAGCCGGATATTGTTGCAATTTATTTTATTGCATTTGGTGTAGAGAGTTTTGGATTTAATTTAGTTTGGGATCGCTATTTTTATTTGCCACGAGCTGAAAATTATCCTTCACTCAGAAATTTAACAGCTTGCCAAGTTTTTAATATGCAGCCTAAAACTTTTTCGATTTGTTTTTTTTTTTTTTTTTTTTTTGCCTCTAGCTTCCTTGGCTTATATATCAGTTGGCCTTTTTTTATACATTGGCCACATAAAATGTATGTTTATATAATAAAAATCTGCTTCTTAGTCAAAGTTTCTTGGGGAATTACCTAATTTAGGATTTAGAACTACACTGAAATTTAAAAGAACTTTAGTGCAAGTATTTCATACAAATTAATATTGAAAGGATCTGTTTATTTATGGCCAAATTGGTATATATTTCCACGTATATTTAATGAAGTTAATACAGGTGTGTATATTTTCTAAAGTAGGTCTTATGAGAGCACTATGGCAGCTATATAATGCCAACGAAAGGAACAATCGTTCTAAAAGTTGTTGTATAGCAACATTTTATCAATATTTATAACTTAGATTATCAATGACTTTTCATGCATTAATGAAAGTCTAGAAAATTTGACAAATTTGTTTTAATATTTTTTAATTGGATGTTGGAAAAGGAGCCTAAATTAACTGAATTTTTATTTAATTTTCGACCTCTTCCAGACCTTCTATTGATAGCTTACTTGCCTGCCCGATATATGTGGTAATATTTATATACCCGTATAGTGAATAAGAGCTATCATTGCTGTTTGCACAATGATGATGGTGATGATGATACTGGTCATTAAAGAGCAACACTTCCGGCACAGGCACTCACATAAGTCTTCACACACACACACACACAGAGATCATTCTCAAGCCAAACACACAGCACATGTTACAAAATTGCATGAGCTCATGTCCACAGACGAACATATCAAAAAGTTCTGTCTCTGGTTTTTGGATTTGGATTTTGAGAAGGGGAACGCTTAAAGAAATGTCAATTACATTTGTCGATGTGGCCATTGTTGTTGTTCCTGAAATTTCGAATTTCATTCTATGTCAACTCCAATCCCTATGAAAGGATATACTCGTAGAACATGTTCCTATACTCCTATCGCTTTGCCCACTACGGACTGCCCCATTTGTTGAGTGTGCATTTCATATTTTTCATATGGTTCGGTTCGGTTGGGTTCGCTTGGGTCTGGTGTGGTTTGCTTTCGTCGTTTGCTCTGTGGCACAGTGAGCACATGTCGAATTCCGTATAAGAATTATTCTCATTCTTGTACTCCTCGTCGCGTCCACTTTGATAAAAGTTCCGGATTCGACAGCGACAGCATGAATACTCACTCCTCTTACTCCTATGCATTTTTCACTCAATACCAGCAAATTGGTTTTAATTTAAAACAAAAATTTTATATTTTTCTTATATTTGTTTGTTAGAAGGAAATATATAAAGCTTTTTATTAAAACTAAATTAATGCTGCTAATAGAATTCTATTTTTGATACTAAAAACCATTGAAAACTTAAGAAATTTCAATTTCAAGTTATAAGTTTCAAAATTAAATAAAAAATTAAATTTTCTTTTTAGAATTTTTAGGAATTTGTTCAAATTTTACGAGTTTTAAGAGTCAGTCAAAAACTTCTTTCAACTTTAAAAGTATCTCAAAACTCCATGAAAAGTATTTATATATTCAATGTAAAGTATTATTCCTAAGGAAATATATATATATATATACTTAATATCTTATAACTAGAAAATAAACCCTGGATTGAAATTATTTTAAAGATGTTTTACTTGCTAGAAAAAGAAAAGTTTAAAAAATTGAAATGAATGGCTTAAAAAGCAGAAATCTCATCAGTTTTCCATGAAAAATCCAAATTAATTTCGATTTTTTTAGCTGGAATTCTTTTTTAAAATATTATGTTCCTTTGTAAGAGTATAGTTCATTTTGTAGGCATTTTAAGTTAAGCTCCTAGAGAGTACTACGGACATTTTCATTTGGGTGTGTCGCACATGCGTCACTGATTCGATTTTGATTTTCTCGGCACATTCTGTCTGGCGCGTGGAATCGTGCAACAAATGTTAAACTGTGATTTGTGGCACTTTTCCAAGTGTCAAACTGATTTTCTGCTGAGCAAATTTACACTCAACATTGCCAGCTGTGTGTGAGCCTTTTGCTTGTGTTTAGAAATTGTTTCACAATGTTCGGAACTAAACAAACTGCAAAATATTTGCAATAAATTCCAGAGAAAACTACAGAAAATTCTGCTGTGGTTTTTATTCTTTTATGATTATATTCACAGAAATTCGTATATAAATTTGTATATAAAAAATTATCCTAAGTACTGGCACGCTTCATTGAAGCAGTCAGCAGTTGCATTTCAGCGTTTCAGTATTTTTCCTGTGAGTATTCCAGAGCAAAATCCGAGGTGGCTTTTTGCTTTCTCCCTTTTTTTTTTATTCAAGCTGCTTCGATTTCCTTTAGAAAGAAGTCTCAATTTATTTTATTGAATGCATTGATGCGTTCACAATTTATTTACCATTTCTTTTCATTTTGTTTCCTACTCGCAGTACTCCTCATGCCATCTAGAAAGTCTTGCATAAGGCATATAAGCTAGAATAAGTCCTCATAAGGCTAAGTCATAATTAACTATTCAAATAAATTAAATTGACATTCAGCCAACAGCAATATTTTATTTTTTTTATTTATCAAAATAGTTATCTTTTTACAGGGTATCTGTAATTCTGTCGCCTCAGCTGAACCTTTCAACTATTCTTGATTTTTATAACCCTACTAAAATCTCAGTTTTTTTTTTCTCAGTTGTATTGCAGCTGAATCCAAACGCTTTTTATGACGTTTATTTGTTAGCCCATTCAATATAAATCAAGCGTTTAAATCAATTATTATGGGTTTTTGCATATAAGCAGAATTCCAGTGAATACCTTTATAAGTACGAATACCTTGCAACAAATATCGTCGAAGCAAATGGAAATTGTGAGTGAAAATATGCATAAGAAATCAAAAAAATTATTAAACCGAGCCGATGCTTAAATACCCTTCCAGTAGCGCAGCAGTATTTAAAAATTGTTGATAAACGAATTTACTTTGATCCTATGGCAGCTATATGATAAAGTAACATCTTAATTAAACTATATTTTTAAGCAAGAATATCAATAGAAAACCAAGAATAACAATTCTTCTGAATATTATTAAAATATCTCAAGAAACAAACGGTTTTCTATACAACAATTAATTAAGCAGATTGTTCCTTTCTATGCCAGCTATAAAGTTGTTCGATCCGGCCAGTTCCGACATATATCTGCAATAAAAAAGAGACCCCATAGTTCGCCGGGATATGTTTTAGCGTGTCGAAGATTCCTCCATTCAAGGGTATACAAATTGATCATAATTTTTTCTACCATCCAAATGTATAGTTATTGCTTAGCCTCCGAAATTTTCTAAGATATTCTGATATATATATCGCCTATCAATTCCGAAGATAATATGGAAAATTGCTTTAAGCAGCAAGCTGTATAATTAAATTTTTGTTTAATGATTCAAGTGAAAGTAAGACAATTTTCACTTTCTTTTCTCAATTCAGAAATTCGGTAAGCCGGTTAAAGTCAACATAAAAAATGCTGCATATGCTGTAAAATTTGAAATTGGAAAAGAAATGAAATGCGCTGTGACAGTAATTTTCACTCCATCGTATTAAATGAGCCCCTATTAGCTTAACAAGTACCTGACAAATAAGTTAATTCTCGTGCGTAAACATGAACGCACATTAACGCTTTTACCCGCACCCTACACCCCCATCCAGATACCCTTCCCCCGTCAGCTCACTTACAGAACCAAATAATGGGGCAACCCCGTCGCTTTTGGAGCAACTTCCCAACTAAACTCGTAACTCTGAACTCCCTACCCTTGCGCTCCAAGCCCAGACTCCCAGCAGTTCATCAACTTGCTCTAGCACAAAAAAAGCTGGGAAAGATATGCTCTTTACGCCGCATATTTAAATACCCTTACAATTTATTCTTATATTTCGATATTGATTGAAATCTGTTCCAGAAAACTCTTCAAAAAACTAAGCCTTAACTAGCAAATTTTTAATTAAATATCTGAACAAATCCAAATATATTATTATATTTTTTTAAATGAATATAATTTAATCTAAATCTTTCTTTTTTTTGGTTTTGAGTTTATATAATATTTATAGAAATAAAGTCGTTCTTAACTTTAGATAAAAAATAATAGGTTTATGATTTAAAATATAAATTGAAATTCAGGAAGCGATTTTACCTTTCGTAATTTTATTCCAATTAAAATAAAAAGAAAGAAAGAAAAGTACGCTCGAAAGAATCCACTTTCACACCAAATCCTTTGTTTAAATTCTCATAAATAGTTCTTATATTTTAAAGGTTCTTTTGCTAGGTATTAAATAAGATTTAACTCAAGAGTCTGACTCTTTGCAGTCCCTTTTATGATGCCCCGGACTACCACCTCATTGTGTTACACGTTTTGCGACTGAATCATTATACTCTCTGTAAGGGTATACAAGGAAAAGCGAACTTCCTTCCCATGTCTCTGTGCGCTGTATTTTTGTTGTTGGATTTGTTGCACGCAGTTGCGGCTGCTTTTGCAGCGCCTTTTGCTCATTTCCAAATACGGGCAACCTGAGGTTTGTTTTAATTTGCCGCTTTTCTATGGGAGCTGCTGCCATCCATTGTCTTTTCAGCGTATGCGAAGAAAAACTTTTGCATTTTCTCATTTTCCGAAAATGTGCAAAGGGATTTGTTTTCATGGTATTTCGTGCGCTCGTTCGTACTTGTATTTGTATGTTTATGTTTTGTCTGATATGATTTCGGCTTTTGTCCCTTAGTGTGCAAAAGTATCTGTGTATCTGAGTATCTGTATCTGTCTCTCTGTGTGTTGTTTGCCGTGTGTGAGCTCCTTTGAGATTATGTGCGGCAGCGCAAACACAACAGACAGCCTCTTATTGGGGTGGGGCCAACTCGAATAAATACAGCCAAGTACATCTGTTTTACCATAAATTCCATATGCGAGTCTGTGTGGGCGTATTCCCTAATTTACTGCCAATGTAAGTACTTGAATTCAGCAGCAACTACTACCATGTACATATAAAGTATATTCATGTTTATTCTCGACTCGACTCGACTCGACTCGACTCGACTCGACTCGACTCGACTTGTTATGGTTTCTCGGTCACTGATTGCGTTTATCTGATTTGCTTTTGATTCTACTTTAATCCTTTAATTTCTCAGAACTGAACAGACAAAATGTTTTACAACTTTTCTTATTTGCCGTGCTGGGTTAGATATATATTTATTTATGTTTTCCTAAAAGTTTCGAGCTTTATTATCCTTTTGTTTTATCATTGAATTCTTGTGATATGAACAAGTTTTTAACTCCTAGAATTTAGTACAGTTTCTGAATACTAGATCTTCTTCTTTACCCATTCTTTATATTAACCTTATTTTTCTAAATATTCAGTACTCAAATTCAAATTAATTGAAAAATAAGTTGATAGAATTGAACCTACGAAAGTTAGACTAAAATTTCAACTAAAACTCAATTTTTTTTATATTTTTCTTCAGTTCATAATTAAATTTTTTTCGAGTTTTTAATTAATTATTTTCTGTATTGTCTGTTTAAAATTAAGAAAAAAATACCTTACAAATTTCTGTTTTATATATAACTTGGCCTATTCAAATTTCAAAGCAAGTAGAAGCATTTTCAGAGCACAAATTCATATAGATACATCTATCTATTTATGTATTTACCAGTAATTGGATATGCGCATGTAGGTTTATTTCTTCCTGTTTATTTTCTTATCGAGAATTCTGTATAAATGTCTTGGGCATAGGAAAAGCAGTCTGTATGTTAAGAGGCCTCGTGCTGTGGTGAGCAAATTACATTGTTTTATTTGAATTACGATTTGTTCGATGTCCTGGACAGTATCAGGAGCCAGAACAGTGCCTGGCCAGGACTCCTGCCTAGCCTGCGTTGGCCTGAAACATGAAAGCAGCTTTGGAGTAATTTAATTTGTGGCACTCTCAGAGCCAAATGCGTGTTTATGTGATTGTCTCAGCGGGGGCGTTGCGACCAGGTTTGAGTAATATGACTTGATGTACGCATACTTTAATAACTTGTGTATTATTAAAGCCCCAGACAGGCAGGCAGGCAGACAGGGAGACAGACAGAAAGAGAAAGAGAGCCTAGAGACAAACGTAATTGAATAAATTTACACCAAGAAATAATTATACCCAGTTGCAGTGTCAGACATTTCTGAAATTGCCCAATGCAATTGCCACACTTTTGATTCGGCCCGCTGTACGTGCTGGACTTTTAAAACAATTAACTTTAAAACTTTGGCTTTAGCATTCCCATGTCATGCAGCTTTCAGTAAACAACTCAGCACAAGGCAGCTCTTTCTTACCCTCACTTTTACCCTTCTAGAGGATATATTCATTTTGTTAAGTAAAAGGACTAACAATTCCTTTTTATATTAAGTGCTTTTCGCTGTTCAAAAATGATGGAATTCCTAGAAATGTAACATATTTTGTAGATGTTTTACCCAAGCACTCTGAAAGTTACCTTACCCTAGCAATTGAAATATAATCTCTATATCAAATAGATAACGCTAACAAACAGGATATAGTCAACTATAAAAGCGTCTGATATTTGTAGCTTCCTTTAGAGTAATCTACGAGGGAGAAGGGTATTGAAATCTTCGACATGCCGACCACAGTTTTCCTTACTACTTTTCTTTTTCTTATTTCCTTTTCTTTTTTGTACCTGCCCGTCAGGCTGTTTATGTTGTCGGAGCGCATGCTGAAAGAATCCGACAGGAATCTGCGCTTCATGTGGCACAAACCCAGCGGACCTGAGCTTATTTTGAATCTTTTTTCTTCTCCTTCTTCTCTCTTTTCCTCTGCTTGCAATGTGGCGCAGCACGTGCGCCGCAGCAGAAGCACGTGATAAAAAATAGCGCGCTGCAAAAAACAACTGTAAATACAAGGATGATGGCTTACTTAGTCGTCGAGGTAATAAATGGCCATAGTCGCCACAGCCACAAATGATGCTTGAGGTCGTTATCTGAGTAGTCCATAGATCGTTTGCCAAGAAAACGGTTCGCTCTGCAGCCACCAACAAGTTTCCTAACAACTTGATGACCCTCTCTCCCAAACTCTCAACTAAATTGGATAAAATATCGTAATAATAAATTGCCAAATCTAATAGCAAACTCTTTTTTTCCCTATCTTTTCTATTTTGGTATAAACTACAGAATTAATCGTAAGAAATAGCGGTTTCTATATAAGTTCTGTTTCCCGTAAGGCTAATAATTTTCTAATAATGTTCTTGCAATCCGGTTCTTAATACTATTTTTGAAATAAATTTAAGGCTCCGATTTGATGTCGAGTTTTTATAATAATTAAAGAGGATCTTTTATATATAAATGCATAAAAATATGTATCTTTATGAGTAAATTAATATCTCTGAGAACACTCTATGTTTGCCATGTAAATAATTTATTCTCAATTTTGAAGAGAAAATTTTCTAAAAGCTGGTTTACTTTTGAGTCCGACTGATGTATCCAGCAAACAGCGCAAAGTTAAAAAGAAAATTTGAATATGCTGAAGAATTAGCACAAATTTTGAAATTTTCCAACAATTAAGTTCATAGGTTCGGTTTTTTTTATCAATTAAGTTATTAAATCATTATAATATTTATTAGATCTCTTTGCTTTATTTAATTTCATTGTTTTCTTCTGATTTTTAATTAATTTCTTATACTTCAAATTAAGATGGATTTTTTTTAAACAAAAATATCAAAATAAAAATATTTTCCACATCTCAAAATTGCTCAAAATTTAGATTTTAATGAGTCTCCTTAATTTTCCATATGATTGCTCAAATTTTCAATTATCTAATGAATTATAATATATAATTGCAAAGAAATTAATTTAATTTTTCTCTTCAAATGTACTTAAAAATAAGCTTTCCTTTGCTTATGTCCACATTATTTTCATTGCTTAAGTTTTGGCCAGAAAATACAATTCCCGAAGTATTCTAACCAAATAAAAATGATGGAAATGGATGGGGGTGGAGCTCGAGCGTACAGTGGCTCCTCCTTTTCAGCACATTATCTATTGCTGGGACCACAGGGAACTCGTCTCTCACGTCTACGACACAAAAAGTTTAAAGTGGCATTGTGTGAATTGTGAAAAGAGTGGGTTGGAGACTGGGATATTGGGTGCAGTGCGTCCAAATAGCTGCTTGTGTCTATCTGGTTTTCGTGGGAAGACATATGCTTGGCACTTAGGTGCTTAGCCAGCAGCAACTAAGGTTTTTTGCCACCTTTACTTGGGCTCTGTTGCTTTTCGGGTGGGCTAGTTTTTCCACATCGTTTTCCGCTTTCCTTTCGTTTTTTGCTGCTGCGCGTTTCCCGCTCCGCTAGCTGCCATTTTCGAGTCTCACGTATGTTTGTGGTAAATGTTTTTCAATTTCTTTGGAGGAAATTCACCAAGCCAAACGCGTCCTACAAAATGAACACAAATTCAGCGTTTTATTCGCACCTGCGGCTGTCTGCAAACCAAAGGTGTGCGGATGAGTGTGTGTGTGTGAGAGTGTGGGCAATCTAGTGTGTCGGTGTGTGTTTGTGCGGAAATAGAGCTTATTATGGCGGCTATCCCTTTCCCCCATTTCCCACCATTTCCTACCATTTCCATTGCCCATTCAGTTAGCCCTCAAAGGGCCATTCGCTCTCTCATTTCACAGTTCGCAGATGGCTTTGAATCGAATTGAATGAAATGGAAAAAGTGCCATAGAATTTTCTTGAATGCGAGCCTTCGTTTAGATTTCGCACACTATTCTCAAGAGCCGTCTATACACTTTAACCCAAACGTGTTGCCACTTTTGTGGGTCATATTTATGAGAGTTGGCTTGTTAATATCCTAAGACTCCTGCTAAGGGCCATAATAAAAAAGATTAAGATTCCAATCGATAATTAACCTAAAGATTTTAATATCCAAATCTCAACATTAATTTAAGATTAAATTTAAAGTTGATTATAAGGATATATGGAAGATATTCAGCTTGTCACTGATGTATTTCAGTTATTTGTGAAATGGAAAAGAGCTTATAAAAGTTGAAAATTATGCTGCAAATATTCAGTGAAATGTATTACTTAAAACACTGTTCAACATTAGTTTTAAAACCTTCTAAACAGAACCAGAGAGAGAGAGAGAGAGAGAGAAAGTTCCCCAAGTGTATCGCATTGTCTATTATGATATTTTTTTTCTTTTTTTAAATTTCAATTTTGAACAGAGGACAAATTAAACAAAATACCCAAAGAAGTAAAACAAAGCTGGACAAACTACTTACAAGCGAACTTGGTAAAATAGTTTGCTTTGCAGCAGCAGCAGCAGCAGCAGATGGGAGATAAGGGGAGGGAAAACGATGCCAAAGCGAAAAGGTACAAGTTGAAGGTTTCCCAGTGGAGAGAGTGAGAGATAGAGAGAAAAATTCATAATTATGGGCGAGGTTCTCATTTATTTTCGCGCTGAATTAATTAAAAGTTCACTTATGCACGGAATTTGCATAAAAATGACATTTTAATTGCGCTTCATTTGTGAAGAGCAACCCGGCGCCTTCGTCAACGCGTTATGAGAACTGCCCCGTCGACAGGCAAGCAGCAGGACTATGCACTTCCTGTAAGGAAAATGGGAAAAGGGGAGAAAGTAAGGGAAATATACGCAGAGAAGTGCGCTCAAGACAGACAAGAACACTCGGCGAGAACACTAGAAAACGCACTTGCGCGTCGTAATGAAAAAACATATTTCCTTTTTGACTGCGTCTTGAGATGAAGGATGAAGGGAGGATTTATGTAGTGAGTTGCAATCCTTATGGAAATCCCTCTCAAAAGTCTTTTGCTTTGCGCTATACTCGCAAATAGAAATATTTATTAGATTTCAGATATTTCTCTTCTGTCTTTTAAGCAGTTACTTTCAAGAGTCAATAAAAACAGAAACAATTTTGGTAAAATCAGCGAGCTGATTGGGGAAACAATTTTAGAAAATATTCATATAAAATACAAATAAATTGTACAAATAATAAATAAACATTCTTAGGAAATACACATACTAATAAATATACCCAATTTTTGAGGCTGAATTTCTATTTGAAGCAAATATTCTTTCTAAAGAGCTTATAATTAGTAAGGATATTAATTATCCTCGTTTTCCACATTTAAAAATAGTAAATCTGTTTCTTGAATATTGTTTTCTACATAATGAGGAATATTTAATATTAGTTTTAGTCTTAAAAGAGTGAATATATTTAAGACTCTTGACTTAAATTGCGATCACAGCAAGTTAATGAATTTACTCATAATTCTCTGCTGAAAAGGGAACAAACAGGTGGAGGGAACAGAGCAAACTGCATTAAAAAGAGGAAAACGTATAGAAATTTTAATTAATTTTTGCACGTCTTAAAAAAACATTGTTAATTTAAACCAATCAATCGCGATTCTGCGAAGAATAATAACGATAACTAGTTAGGAAAGGGTATCTACGAGGACAACACAAAGACTACTCTCTGCAAGGGCATAATCAAAGTTGTACAAACTCAATATTAAAATTGTTATTTAGTGCTGTGATATTTGAAATATTTGAGAAACAAATTGAATTGAAAATATATCGAAAACCACGAACCGCAGCTAATCGCGTCAGTTCGGCCACATTCAATGAACTCAATGACAAAAGTTTCTGCTGACAATGCAAAATGCACACATTATGAACTAAATGCAAACAAAACCGGAGAACAAAGGGAAATAGAAATAATTTCAACAAATATTTAGATGAATAGCCGTATAAAAATGCAAATGAGCTGTGTTCACTGTTCGATAAATAGCTGGTCGAAGTGCATGAATGAATATCTGCACGGATTGGAATACTTTTTCAAATATTTTGCACATTTTACACGCATCACAAGCGACGTCTGGCGGCGGCTAATTAAAACAAAATGTTCTACTAAAAAATATACATTTTTACGAATATAAAAACATATATATATATATATGAAGTGTAGGGCTAGTAACCCCTTACACAATTGTTGCCACTTCAGACCTTTGGACAGAGTCAAAGAGCTGAAAAATGATTTCCTTCTAAAACCGCGGCACGTTAACAAAAAAGTGTTAATTTAAATTTCGATACGTGCTGCGAATGCAAAGAGCTATGCACAAGCAAAAGTCGACCTGGCAAGGCAAACCCAGTAGAACCCAACATCATGCGAAATGTACTTCTGATGCGGTTTCATTTTCAAGCCAAAAGGCATAATAACACCAGACAAAATTCCATGAACTGGTCCTCGAATTGTGAATATATAAGTTTATATTATTTGTGATATCTGTTTGTTTTTATAATACATATCAATATACATTCTGGTATGAACTGCAGACTTGGAAGCTTTAAGAATAATGAAAATCGGGAATGCCTTCTCTGAACTTTTGTTAAAGGTCCGGTTCAGGTGCTCAATCCTGATGGGAGACATTAAGTTTAGATGGAGACCTGACCCCTGATTTGGACTCGAGTCTTGGTTCACTTTTTTATAGATTGAATTTTTCAATTTATTTTTGACTTATTATTAGATTTCATTTTTTTGTATATTTTTTTTCTTTTTTCATTGGACTCACAGTTTAAGGAAGATTAAAAAGTCTTCTCAACGAAATAGGCTATCCAACAAAATCTACTTCTTTATTTGGGGAATTCATTTCTATCAGAAGCCCTCCTGGGTTGCCGGTGCCTGACTCACACACTCAAACACCTAACGATTCCCGCTGGCTCTCCACTTTGTCGCATCGCCACGTACGCAACACTGTGCACAATTTTATGCACGTCCAGTGTGTAAAACACCTAAAACGCCATCGTGCCACACACACAGTGCCTCCTACCCCCAGGCCCCTATTTCCCTACATTTCCCATGCCCCATTACCTATGGCACCGCCATCATTTGCGTTATTCTCACAGTGGTTTTCACGCCCAGTTGGCCCCCTGGTCGGCCTTCAAAGCACGTTGCCATCGATTAGTTTTCATTTTGTGAGCAATTTTGCATTGGTCGCGCTGATTATGCCACCTCCTCTCCGTTCCGCGCCCTGCACTACGCCCACAGCTAAATATTGCCGGCAGCTGTCAACGGGCCGACGTCAGCCCAGGGAAACTGGAGTAGCTTTGCATATTTTGTGAACCGGTTCGGCAAACTATCCCCCTTCCTCCTTGAAAAACTGCCTTTTGCCATAGGCCAATGCCCACTGGACTGTTCGCTTTGTAATACTTTTTGAGCCGTGAATTCATTCATTTGCATCAAAAAAAAAATATAGCTACATTTTACCAGATTGTAGGAAATAATTGTGAAGTGAAACTTTGAGATTTTAAAATTTATATAAAACAATTTAATTACAATTTCAAATGAGTTTTCAGCGTATTGCAAGTAGACTAAGGTTTTTCCTACGGCCTTGGGGCTTTTGAGGCGCCCCGTTGAAAACCACTTGAATTTTTTCAGATTTCTGCCAAAGCCGTTAAGAGATAAGCTCCTAAGTTCTGAAGAGTAGATATCAGACTGCAATGCAAATTTTAACTACTTTCATATTATGAAAAAAAGCCTGAAACTATCTCAGGATATTCTGTACGCTACTTATTCAAAATGTGTTCGGTCTGTCTGTTTTCAATTTTGATTACTTTCCAGTTTTATTCTAATCCAAAATAATAGTAGACTTTTCTCTATATTCGGCGTAATATTTTATGACCAATATTTTCGGCTAGTAAGAAATATTTTGGAGAGTAATAAAAGTCAGAAACGAATTCGACCCGCACCACTTGGTTTATATGTAAATTTGTATATATAAAAGATGAAATAACTTTCTATAGGTTGTATGCCTCTTCAATAATTTTTAAGAGCGGCGCACTAGAGAAATGGTACGAGTATAAAAGCGCATTGAAAAACCTATTGGAACGCGTAAATCAATCAGATCAATATTTTTTCATTTTGATTGATAAAATCATAAAATCACGCCATGCATGAAGTGCACCCCATCCGTAAACGTATTTGTATACGTATACGTATACGTATACGTAGACGTATGTGTTGTATATGCAATTTGTTTGGCAGTGTTCGCTCAGACGTGTTGGAGCTATGCGAATTTCCTTTATATTTTTGCATTGGCCAACCAAACACTGCCAAACAACGCTGCATAACAGCCAAGAGCAGAGAGGGCAACAGAGGAGAGCAGCAAAGGGGAGAGAGGCATTGAGGCGAGTTTCCACTGGCATTGGCCAAAAGTTTCACGTAACACTTTGCAATGAAATATGCACCACTGCAGCGATTTTAGACATTTGCCATAAAAATCATAAATAACAAATATTTTGACATTAAATACTTTTCTTTTTGCCTTGCACTTCACTTGGAAAATCAAGCTGCCAAATGGTATTTTCAATACCTTTCAAAATGTTTCATTGCCAGTTTCTTTTACTCAATTGCTAAGCCACAATTTTCTCCATTGAAATCAAATTTACACCATTTTTTAATTAGAATATTTCAAAGTACAATTTAATAAACTGGACAGCTGCATTTCTTACCAATTTTATAACCAGAAAAATTTCATATTAAAATTAGGTTTGAAGGAAGGACGGCTCTGGGTTAAATTTGGGTTACTTTCAAGCCAACTCAGGATAGAAACGGGATAAAATCAAGAATTCTGAGATTGAAAATAGCTGGCTTGAAACAAGAATTTTATACTCAAATTTAGTCTATGTATGAAATTACTAAGGGACTTTTTAAATGGATTCTAATTAAATTAATTTAGAATTATTAGAAGATTAAAAGCTAGACTTTATTTACGTCATTCTACTGCTTAACCGTTGTCTTTAAACAGTGAAAAACGCTGTAGAAATTAAAAAAGAAAAATGTCCTATTCTACAAGTCTTTAACTCTTTTCAGTCAACGTAGATTTCCTATAATAAAGTCAATAAGGCGAAGAAATTGAATACGCCGTTAAAGCCAACGAAGTGTGCCATAAAGGAAAATCCCTTTAAATTATGGCTTTCCCAATTTTATAGCAGCAGTTCGTTGTCGTTTGTCGTTTGTCGCCAGACTCTTAAAGCCAACAATTCAATTTTTTATCGATACCTTCGAAACAGCGAGCAAATAATAAACAATAAAAAAGAAATGCACAATGTTCCATTCCGTTTTTAAATATCCTCCTCCACTGCATATTTCATATGTACATTCGTTCTTATATATTTTTAAGAATTAATATTGTATACACATTTGTTATTGCTCGGGCATTTTCGTATCGCACATTGTACGAGTATTTATACAAAAATATTGAATTTTTCAATTCTGCTCCAGATTTCAGGAATGAAATCACATGAATGGAAAATACATGATTTATAGATTAACTCGTTTTTTACTGCAGAATTTTAATAAAACAAGACATGAAATACTTTATTCAGGGCGTCGAAGATTACATACCCTTTCCGAAATAGGAAAAGGCAAAGGAACAATCAAATGTTCGATCTTACATTCAGTAACTATTATTAATACACAAACAAAAGAATTGTCCACAAATCAACTATTGAACCGATCGTTCCATTGGCAGCTATATGATATAGTCATCCGATCAGGCCGGTTCCGACATACTTGCTCCCTGTAGGAAAACGAATGCTACTGAAACAGAAACTGGTTTGCAGAGAAGCAGACAGAAGCAGAGCCCGAAGCAGAGGCCGAATCAGAGGAATATGGCTATATTAATTCGTATCATTGTCCTACGCAGAACCACTAATTAACGGACTTAAAGAAATAGCAACCCGAGGTTGATTACAGTTTCTGGTATCATTATGCCAGGCCTATTCAAATCTGATGTCTGCCTATATACTGAGCTGTCCAATTTCAAGAGACGCTGATCCTAGACTTCGTATGAAATTAGCTAGTACAGTCTCGAAAATTGTCGAGTGTAACCAGAATGACAGAATATCGGAAAATAGGACGGAGCAGGGCACAATTAGCGGAGGCGTCTGACTCAAGTGTTTGGATTTTCTATGTATTGATATCTCCCTCAAGAATCAATGGAATGCACCCAAAGCATCATATTCATCATTTACTACTACAGCAACCTCCAACGTTGAAGAACCACCATGAGGTTATAGCCTGCAACGATTGTTTCCATCGGAATATGTATCGTCACGGCTACTTTGTGAATATCGATGTAGCATATTATATTTCGTGAAAAAGTGAAAGTACTTAACCTTTTTTCTCTGACTATTCCGGCTTTCTGATTGAACGTTCAATCAGCTCAAATCATGATCATCAGCGACAGGTAAATTCTGTTAACTTAATATTAAGGAAGTAAGGCTTAAAATACCTACGAATCGATAGTAAAAAGTAGAAGAAAAATTGTTGCATGGATGCATATTTAATATTGGATGTATTAGAGTAAAATATTTGTAAGCAATTAATTTGTAGCGCGGCAAACATTGCGTATACGCCACAAATTTCGGACCACCCGCATAATTATTTTGGGCTAGGGTTGACCAAAATACTCGCCACTTGGCATGTGGCAGCACTAAAACTGCAAAATGCCAACAATAAAACCAATTTGGAACTAAGTACAAAAGCTATCATATGAAAATGGCCAACAATTTGCCACAAACATTTACCAATTATATTTAGTAGCTTCCACCTCCTCATCCTTCTCCTACTCCGCCCCCTCCTGCTCCTGCTCCTGCTCCTGCTCCTGCTCCTGCTCCTGCTCCATGCAAATGCTGAAAATTGCAAAACAGCAAAATTTGTTTGGCTTGGCATTGGTTTTCTGAACTTTGTCCATGTTTACATTTGGCTTTAACTGCGCTGCTTTTGGCCTCAACGAAAAGTCAGGCAAAACCAAAGCCAACGCATTGAGCTGCCTTTTCACACATCAAACTTGTAGAGTACTTCAGAGCGTGTTGGAGTCTTTCCGCAACCCCTTCTACCATTACCAAAATGGTATTATTATTTTCTCGCAAAATGTGTGAAAGTCATTTCCGTTCATTTACTAAAAGTGTCCAAGATTTTAAGTCGTTTTAGCCATATCCGACTTACTAACTGCTTGTACGCGAAATATTAAAGCCATTCTACACAGAAATAAAAGTGGGATAAGATCACCAATTCCGCACTTCAAATTCAAAATATCTCCAGAAAAATGGCAAACTTGGTTTAAGTTTAATAATTCTGAATTTCTGGGCAATTCGCGATAATCAAGAATTCAGAGATTAAGAAAACGAGCTTGGATCAAGAATTTAGAAAGAGGTTTTTGGGAAGGATACTACAACTTTTGGCATCTCTGGGGAAAGATTCCTTTCTTTGGCTGTACATTTGTAAGGTCATTTAGTAGTCGGCATTCAATCAATTTTTTATGCCATGTTTTTTTTTATATATACTCTTGCAACCTTTCTGGGTCATGACGGTGTGTGCATTCAGCTGGAGCCTTCGAGATGGCCTGAACTGCGCCAATGTCAGCAAAACAATTTGAAATTCATTTAAATGGCAAATTATAAAATATTAAAATTAAGCTTTTATTGCCCATGTTGTTTTTACTGCATGTTTACACTGAAAACTGAAATGAACAGAAACAACAACACAACTACAACACGACAGCAACAAAAAACCAACTACCCACCTTCACACCTTCCCGCCTTCCGCCCTCGCTCTGGCCATAGCCCTAAAATGCATAATTAAATGTGTTGCTGAGTTTGTAATGAGGGCAAACAATTTGCCATCGAAATTAATTAAAAATTGCACATTTACACTCGAACACAATTGTAAACATGTCAAGTGTCTGGAATTGGTTTCATTTATTCACTGACTGACTCAGGCTCTCTTCCCGAGCTCTGCTAAATGAGTGCTAAATTGTGCGATTATAGAATTAGCTCTACTCTTTACAGCTTTAAGCTGTGCTCTTAAATTCCGAATTGGAAATGACGCAACTCTAAGCAATTTTAGACCAAAATTTTTGAATTTTATATAATCATAAAGCCTGTTTTGCCCGAAATTCATATTAAAAGAGTATTTTGATATTTTTTTGTCTGCCCATGGTTTAATCACAACGCATTAGCTGCTATTTTTTGAGAAATCTTTCGAAAAACAATTCGTTTCTAATGCCGAAACGAATGTACTCTTTAGATCTAGAGTTTTACCCGACGTTGCCCGGGAAAGGATAATATTAAAAGAGTATTTTATATGTCGGATTACATTAAACACATTCCGTGAACTATTATTTTTTGAAACGAATATACCTCTCAGATCTCCTTTTACTATTTCCCATCCGTCATTACAAACTTTTAGTAAAACGAAAATTTAAAATAAATGGAGTAAAAATTCGACTTTTTTATGATTACATTACATTTTCTGAACATTTGAAAATCGTATTTTTTGAATTATATTGTAAAGCTCTTAAACTGAGTCTGAAGTTTTGCTAAAAATTTAATTTTTCCTAATTAAACCTCTTGCTTCATATATTTTAATGTAAAGTCTTGAAACTAAACTCAAAGTAATTCGGAATAAAAATATACTTTTTTCCATACAACTCTCTTCACATCCCCATTTGTCACTCATTGGCATAGATTTTCCAGTAAAAGAGAATACTCGTCTGATTATTATACTTATTATATTGGATTCTAAATATGTATTTATTTACTTTTTTATTATTGGAAGAGCTCAAAAGTTGTCCCAAGTCAGGGAAGAGTGTTGTACAAAAGATACTAAAAGATGATATATATTCATCTATAAATCTATAGGAACTCGTAGTTCTGTTTGAAGTTGCATTCCCGCATAATATTTAAATATTTATTGTCTGCAATTGTAACAAATCGTTTGAATAACATTGTAAATTGATATAATAAATGCAATATTTTACGCATCATTTTTGCTGCATTTCCAGATAACTGAATTAAATGCGCAACATTGCGTATGAGTAATGCAGTCAGCTGTGGTAACACATGCACCCGCATACCCCGCACACCCATCCACCCACCCACACACTGACGCTTTTAAGCATCATTAATTTGCTGTGGGCAGTCCAGCCTCTCTCTCGCCCTCGCTCTCTCTCTCTTTTAACGGTCCAGTCAAGAGTAATTATATATGAATTGCAAGCGAAAGGCTTACAGAAGCTGGCCAACAGAGTCAGGAGCAGAGCCAAGACCCAAACCCAGACACGGACACGGACACGGACAGAGTCCAGCATCATAATGCGTATCCATTGTTTTGCTGCAATCTATAGTAGCTCGGCAGGGCTTGTACCTCGTAATATGTATTTATAGAGGGGAGGCTCATTTTTAATAGACTGTGGTAGCCAGTGGCTGGTTAGCATTTTTGGTGTGCTCTTCAATTAAAATCAGCTGGCCGAGTATAGACGATGGTCAATATAGTAGTAGTTCATAGTCTATTCAATGCTCCACTCAATTTGCTATACCATTTTTGGCTTTAATTTGATTTTGCTGATGAAGGTGCTGGATGCTACTGCTGCTGCATTATTAATGATGGCACACAGAAAGGAGACAAAGACGGAGCAGAATGTAGATGGACCAGAAGGGAGAACAGAGCTGACGTTAAATGGCTGTCATCATTCATTAGCCGCAGCCGCAGGGCAGTTGTCTTTCGCAACGAGCCTGTTCGTTTACACATAACTGGCTTATTTCCTGCAACAACAGCTCGCATATTAGTACACACACACACACACACACACACACATACATACACACATACATACGTATATACACCTGCACATACGTTCTCTCTAGTCAGAGATGGCTATCCCGTTGTGGCCGGCCAGCTGCCTGCTGTATGCGCTTCAGTTGACCTGTCTGCAACGTGCCACATAGAAACCAAAACCATTTTGGCAATTAGATATGTTCCTTGTGTCGTAGTCGTAGCAGCAGTCCTTGTCTTTCTCTAAGAAGCTGCCTCATAGCCCTAAAACAAATTCATTTAAACGCACGCCGCACAGTGACTCGAACTGAATCTTATTTTTGATTTTCTCTTATTTTCTAACTAGAACAGACTTTAGCAGTCGTTTCCCGCTGTATTTACCAGCGCTCGAAACTAAATGTTTAGCCAAATATTAATCGTCCTTTCAAGAGTTGTTTCCCACTGTGCAATGCATAGCTCTACTCTTGTGTAGAACTGTTTGAATAACTTGGCCAGCTGCTGATGCTGTTGCTGATGCGAATGCTGACTGACTGGTGGTGCTCTCATAGCAATTATTGTTGCCTTAGTATTTTAATTAAAACGTGTTTGCTTAGCTGACTCGAGCCTGGACTACTACTAGCAAATTATGTCTGTTGGACACTTTCGACCACAAGTGTCGACCACAACGATTGAAGTTTGGAACATGGCACAAATTGTGGTCGCTTTATACATTTAAACAAACAAACAATTGCTCAAATGAATGCACATTCCATTTCATGCGGCTTTATGTCAATACGAAAAATATTAAATTCACTTCAGTTTTTAGTTTCAATTCATTTCAATCATCGTCTATCAAAGAGTCTGCTTTTTTTCAAATTTCAAATTTTTGCAATAAGCAACAAAAGAAATGTAAAAAACTATTACAAAAAATTGGAAATACCTTTTGCGGCATATTTCGAATATCATCTTACTTAATATACTCTTACTTTGATTTAAATAATGGCTAATAGTTGAATAAGCTGTGCTGGAGTGCCGATGATTAACTACCCTTCTTGATTGAAAATAGTTGTCAATTTATTATTTGTATTACGGCAATAAGGATAACTTTTAGTAAGAGTTAGGAAAACATTATATTTAAATTCCAAAATTCATGAAGATACCTTGGGAAAAATCGACTATATCGACTCGTCTCATCTGCCTTATCAATAAGATATAAATTTTATCTGTTCCTTCAATGCATCACACATTTCCTGACAAAGTTTTAATATGTCTGCAAGGGTATACAAATATTAATAATAATTTTCTTTTAACTAGAAACCAAGGGCTTTTTAAACCAATCCTTATAAGTCCAAAACTTTGAACTAGTCTCTTTATTTAGTGTGATTTTCCAATGTTTAAGGTTAATTTCTAAAAATAAATAAATAAACCTTAAAGATGAAAACATTAAGGGAACTAAGAGAAAACGTTTAAGTTAATGCCAATTTTTTTAGCCAGGTGGACTTCAGTTTTATTGTTCCATTCTATCTGGCGTTCTATTTCCAGGCACTAAATCACAATTCGTGTTGTTCTCACGTAAAGCTCATTAGAGGGACATCAAAAAATTATTACCATGGCATTTTATTTACGATTATTTGATCAAATGTGGGACAATCGCAACGGCCAAGACGAGGGCCAAGGCATAAAACAACACCGTAAAGGATCTCTTCACACACACAGAGGCAGGCAGGGCGTATAATGGCACGTGTTAAGGCCCATAAAGTTAATGCAAAGCAAACACAACAACAGCAGCCAGAACAAAACCAAAGCCAAAAACAAAAAAAAAACTACCCACAAGCAAAGTTAAAGGTGCAAAATACAATGAAAATGTGGGGAAATATGACCACGGCACGTTCCTAAGAAACAAATGCGATATTCAACATGACCCAAAAAAAAAAAGAAGCAAAACAACAAATTTCTACAAGGAAAAAAAAAACAAAAGATGAAAAATAGAAGAATGCGACTTTGGTCAGAGCTTCTCAGTTTTGTCTTTGAGCATAGCCAACATTTTTATATGTCAGTAAGCGACATGGAAGCGTTTTGCCTAAAAAGCCAACATTCTTAACATTTTGAATAAAACTCTGATTGAGACATAGAAATTTTTGTTATTAAATTTAAGAGAACAGCATTGGCCGTAGAAACACTAGAACAGTAGAAATTTAATCTTAAACCGCTTTTCATATTAGCCACAAGCTGCTAACCCAAACCTAACCTACATTCAAGACAAGCTGATGATAGGATTATAAACCAATTTGGCGTAGCTCTGATGGTTTTCGAAAGTTCAGAGTTCACAGTTCGGTCTCTTTTATTCACTTTGATTTTGTATTTTAAGTGGGCCTTTTATTTAAGTTTTAACTCTGCCTTAAAAGAGCTTCTGCCACAGTCATTCAAATTATATTATAATCAAAGCTGCTAAATTTGACCTTAACCTTAATCAGGACTCTATACGAAGGAGGAGAACATCGCACTGCAATTGGGAGCCCCAAACCGAAACCTATTTAAATATTGCTTCATTTTTCATATTTCATATTTTTATCATTAGTCTCTTTCCCAAAATTTAACAGATAATTGTTTAGTACAAGAAATAATTTGAATTAGATTTATATGAACTACTGTAGAGAAGGCAAGAATATAAATTATGCTTGAGTCAAAAAACAAATGTAAAAGCTTACTTCTAATTAACCATAAATTCACATAATTTTTAAGTATCTCAAAAATAGATTGATTGATTGAATATATTGATTAAATTGAAAAAGTATAACTATTTTTGTTACTAAAGTGTTGATAATTTTTTTTCAGTTAAAATCGTTTTTAACGATCCTTTTAGAGGGCTACACTTTTCTTTGACTACAACAAAATAATAAAACCTTATAATTTTATTGAAGCTTTTTACAGGACGAATAAAATGCAGTCAACCCGTACAGTCGCCTACAAGTTGCTGCCTCAAAATGATGTCAATTTAATACAATTTGTTCGATGCTGGCGGAAAAGGCTTCTTTTGTGTTGTGTAGTGTTGGGTCGGGTTGGGTTGGGTGGGATCAGGGCTTCGTTATTTTAACGTGTGTTTTATAAACAGTCGGGCTTCGCATTGATTATTTAACGAGGTCAGAAACGACCATAGGTCGTTCAGGCCCTTAGATATATTGACCAAAGTACGTAAACAAGTTAACTAAAAATTGTGTCGCATAATTTGTGTGCTTCACTTTTACGCATCGCTTGGCTCCACAACAAACTGAAGGGAAAACTCTAAAATATATATAGAAACACACACATATCTGTATATACATTAAATCCAACATTTATTGAATAATACAAAGGTTTTCCGAAATGCGAATAGGTCAAATTAAAATTCACACAGACACACACACTCAGAGAAAAGGCAATTGGCTAAATGGCAATTGGGTTGACTAGAAGTCAACCATATTTGCTCTGCGTGTGTTTCTGAATGTATACACATGCATACACCTACACATACATACATATATATATATATATATATTATCAAAATATATATAAAATTAAGAGGCCATCAATCAAGTCAAGTGGAAATTTATAGCACTTTTGTTTGTTATTATTCGTTTATGCATGAGTTAATTAGAATATTGGCGTTAACCTTTCCAGCGGGTTCGTCCCTTTTGTTGTAATGCATGAAGATTTATGAGAAACCCGCTCTATAAGGATGTTTACGTGTGTGACTGTGTGTGTGTATGTGTATCTATGTGTGTGTGAGTGCATTATACATACATACATATGCTGGCTACTGTCTGTGTGCATTGAATCGTAGCTAAAATACTTTGCATACTTATATGCACAGTTCTATGCCTAAGTGTGTTTGTGTGTCTCTTTATACTCTGTCCTTAAACAACGGGTGAAATGGGTATACCTAGTTGGAGCAACAGTAGACTCCCATTTGTCCGTTGACCTGTCTGATCCCCTCCTACTATCACTGCTATCTCCATCTATCAGCTCATCTATCCGTTCCTCTGCTAGTTTATATAAAATATTTTATATAAAATTCTATATTCCAGACTGCATCTAATTCTAAAATTAGAATCCCATCGAATATTTTTTTTTTAAATGAAGGACGAATTTTTTATATAGCAATAGAAGCTGCGTTTAATCACCTTTCTGCTTTAAATATGCGAATCTGAGTATAGAGTATTTTCGAGTCGGCTATGCTCGTCTTGAGCATTCTTACATGTTTTGTACGCGTGAGTATTTGGGTTATTTGCTCTTTAGCATAACAAAACTTGGCACGAGGTATTTCTATATAGAACCACCATAGACCACCATAGTTGCCTGCTAATTTTGCTCATTTCCTATAGTTTTGTGGCATTCAAAAGATTTCGATTCAATTACGCATTTTTGTGGGTGGATTTTTAGACAATGAACTTTTATGCTTGAACGACTGAAAGGTTGGACATTGAATGGCTTTTGAACTACTGTAAACTGAGTTGCCATTAAATTAAATCATTTGGAAATATTATACATTTTTAATAACTAAAGGGTTGAGAGCTCTGTGCTATTAAATTATTTATTATGCTTGCTTAACTGAGCCTATTAAAATTTAAATTGAATTGGAAGAGATTAAAACAAAGCATTTGTAACTCTATAAAATGGTCATTTTTGATATCAGATTCTATTTTAAGTTCCATTTTCAAAGTATCCATTAGAATAAATACTAATCAAAAACATAATCATTTGAGCAATATTCTAGTAAAAATTATTTCACATTTGATTTCAGTTTCGTCAGGAATGTAAAAAGTCTGAAGTTCCAATAAAAATTGCATATACCCTACACAAATCAAGAATTTTTATTTTTATAATTAATAATTATGCTCTCTAATTAATAACTTTCTTATCTAATAAATAAATTTAATAAAAAGAAAAAAATATAAATAAAAAATTAACCATACTTAAACTGACTTTAAACCACGGTAAATATTCGTATCAGAATTTGTTGCGAGTTGCGGCATTTTGCGTATGCACTGCAACGGAAATTCCAATTAGGAATATGTGTCATCGGGCCAATAAGAGTTGCAATTTCGCCTTCGTGCCTTTTAAGTGTCCGAATGTCAACTTTCGAGTATGCTCCGATTTATTGCTGCCATAACAGCAGCTTAACAGCGCAGGGAACGCATGCGTAACAGTATCGCCTATGAGAGAGAGCCACTGTAAACACTCTGTTAGCTGGTAACAGCGGGAGATGTGGGGGTGGAGAGGGCGGGCATATAACGAGCAGTTGGAACATTTGACACAAAAAAAGGTGGCAAATTGTCAAATTGCCAAATTGCTTGGCAATGGAAAAAGACGCGGCTAATTTATGTCAATTAATACATTAAAATTTCATTGTTCTTGGTTTAAAGGCCGGGGGGGGGCAAAGAGGAAAGGGGGAAATGGGCCTGCAGTCTGAGCCAAGTCTGTGTCTGTGTCTGCTGTTGGGTATTTTATTAATTTCTCTGCCTAAGCGGGCCACACAAAAATGTTGTCTATAGAAATTAATAGCAAATATTTGTACAACAATTTGTTTGCTTGGGGCGTTCATTGGCCAAGCAGCTGCTGCCTACTGGCTGCTGGCTGTTGCCTGCTTTGGTTTTTAGGGCGTGGCAATAATCAATTTAAATATGTTTTTCAAACAGCCAAAACAACAGCCGGAAAATGAAGTGGGCCTCACGCGCCAATAAAAAATATATATAAAACAAAGTCAGCTGCATCAATTGCCCAGGAATAAAACCAGGCAACACTGATTGACTGAAAAATACCTTTTACTTCACGGTTTATGCTACAGTCTGCTTTCTACTAGCAATATTTATGGTGAATTTTCATACATATTACGCGACGGGAAGTAAGCAGGAAATTGAACCTTAACTTTTAACCAAAATAAACCGATTAAAACTGAGAACCAAACCGGAAACAGAGTAGCTATTTTAAATATTTTATATAGCTGTATTGAAGGGAATTGAAGGTAATGCAACTTTTTTGTTTCTTTATACTAAATTAAAAATATTTAAAAATATATAAAAATAAATAAATAAATATAAATATTTAATTTATATTTTATATTGAACACATTTTTTTAATACAAATGCATACATCAACAATTTTATCTTTTTAAGCAACAGCCGAAATAAATTGATAACCTCAACAGAACATTAAACGAAACAATAATAAGTACGGAAAGGGTATTATTTAAAATTAATTTAAATTAATTTTATTTATTTAAATTCATTTTTAATTTTTAAAATACAATAAAAAATTTTAATATTGAGTTGTCATTCCACTTATCAAATTTGTTTGCTGCTACATAATAAGAAACATTTAGAATAATTCTTTAACTCAATATACAAAGTATTTAAAAATTATTATTCCTTTTTTCCTTTCATAAAAAATTAGATTTTTATTTTAAACAATTTTCCCGCCAACTATTAAATTATTATTCATTGAATTTATATTTTCAATTTAATGCTGCCCCAAGAAGTAAGCTTATATTATATAAGCATATAATTGACTGGAATTCATTCGTAAAGGGAATTTGAATCAATTAAAATATTATCGTAAAAGAATTCCGTTTAAAATATAGCATAGCGCTTGGCAGGTCGCCGTTTCTTGCATTTTAAGAGCCATTTTTAATGGGTATAAAAAAATTTACTGCGCTGGCACTGGTTTCCGGTTTGTATATATATGTATACAAATATATATATATACATAAATGTGTGTGTGTGTGTGTGTGTGTGTGTGTGTGTGTGTGTAAAGGAGACATGCCCCAAATGCTATCAAAAATCCCCGCTAATAATTTGTCAATATTACGTGAGTAGAAAATTGAATAAAAAGCGTTTTTGCATTGAACGCAGAAAGAAGAAGTCAAAAAGGCAAACGAGAGAAACCGAGAATCGAAGTAGAGGAGAACCAGGCAAAGAAATTTGTAGAAATCAAATAAATTGTTACAAATGAGTGCAACTTTTCCCTGCTCAGAGCGAACATTCCCCTCTTCTATTCCCCTCCACTCTGAGCTCCCTCTTTGCAGACGGACAGTCAAATTTATTTATGTGCTCCTCTTTCGATTTTTCATTTGCTAAGCTGATTTGCAATTTTTTGGTTTTGTTTCTGTTTCAATTTTCTGTTTTCTTTTTTTTTTTTTCATCTGTTTTTTCTGCTTTTTTGAAACTCTGCTCATTGCTGCTGCCCATTGGAAAAAATATGAATAATTCAGCATACGATTCCATTCTTGGCCGTATTTTCGCAACAGTTTTGAACCATTGGCTGAAAATTGTAATAAATGCAAATGAATTGATGAAAAGTCGCGTTTTCCAGCTCTTTGTTTACATTTTCCTGATTCGATATGCGGCGCCGCATCAATGTCAAGCGCGAGGACTCCGAAGGGGAAGGGAAATCGCAAAAGCAGATAGAATCTGGCATATTGCTTTATTTCAAACATATGCGATATCAAATTTCATATTCCATATTGGCACTCAAAAAAAAAATATTAAATTTAAAAAAAATATTGCAGTTTTCATTTGAAATCTAAATTTTCAGCATAAGCTGCAGAATATTTAGTAAAGCGTATTTAAATATTTTGTTGTTTATTCCAATTCCAACTTGTATCGTACCCGTAAAAAATAGTATAATAGTTCTCTGGAAAAGCATACAAATTCCGGAAAAAAATTAGAATTTTTTGTTTTTTAAGTATTTTTCAAAAAAAAGAGTCAATGTATACGTTTCTATTCCTAATCATTAACACAAAAAAAGGTTAATTTTGAATACATAATATGAGAACCAATTTCTATGCTTTTAATCAGGAGATAGAAAGGAATATCTAATTATTTATTATATGTAATTGTTTAATTTAATAGCAGTTGAGTCTAAAGAATATGTGAATAAAAATATGAATAATTAAGCCACTCGATAGCTCATACAAAAGCCATTTAAAACTTATATTTCTAAAAAGTATAAATTCCAGCTCTTGGTTAAGCTTACTTAAAGTGACGTAAATTAAAGTCGCCCTCTGCAAAATACATATTTATGTATATATAAATATATATATTTAATACTGAACAACTTAATTACTGGCAACTTAATTAGCTACATTCACAGCAACCGCATTAAATAGCTACATACATCCTCGTATGCTCCTGTATATGCGGGTAAGGACATAATGATATACAGAGGGTGTCTAAAAATAAAAAAGCAAAGCCACAAATATGCCACAAAGAGCCCACAAAAATGTTGCCACAAGTCTGTATTAAAAAAAGGGAACTATAAAATTAAACTAAGTATAATTATGCATAATAATTAAAGAGGCTGTTGACAGGGCCTAGTCCCAGGGAACGGATGAAAAGAATTCAGATTAAGTCTATAAATTCATTAGCCCTGTTGCAGGTGGCTTTAAGTGCGAACAATTTGAAAGTCATTTGAAACTATTACAGCTCAAAGAACTGAGAACTGAGAACTGAGCCTGAGACTGAGGCATCGTGCAACAAATTGCAGCACGTCACTCGACGTCAGTGACAGGCAGGACAAATTCCATTCTACTCATTGGCAGTATTGACAGTTGCGGTTCTGGAGCATGCACAAAGCAGTTGAGGGCTGCTGGCGGGTGGTCTGAGGTTGCCACTGGGTATTGCTGGCTGCTATTTGCCATTGGGCAGCTGCTGATCGAGCCACTCCATGGCTGTTTCACCAAAGAAAACAGAGCCCAAGCACCACCAGGCATAGACAGAGCGAGGCAGGAGCAGGAGTAAACATAGAAAGGGTAACTGGCGGTGCAGTGCATCATAATGCAAACAGTTCGAGTGCCGAGCAAGCTATTTCCTGCTGCCGGCAGAGGGGTGCACTACCAGTGCACTTGGAGAAATTCTAATCAAGTAAAATAGTTATCAAATTCTAATTGAAATGAAGAACGATCTTAGTTCGACTGCCTAATACAATGTTCCTATAAATCAAAGTTCTCTTAACAATTAAATAATTTTCACTTTCCAACAGAAAGGTGAAAAGAAAATTATTTTTTTGAGTGTATGCACTTGCACTTGGTAGCCTGCTTTTGGCTGTGTGTGTGTGTGTGTGTGGGTGTATATATATGAGTTTTGGATGCCTTTGTAGACAAGCAATAGAAAGCTGCTCCTGACGTGGCACACCCGCTGCCTGCTGCGCCTGATGCTCCACTGCCTGATGACTGACTACTTAAAGCGAAAGTAAACTTTGCTTTGCTGCTGCTGTGCTCCTCATGCGAGAGAATGTTGCAAGGCATGCATGCTATGGGCGTGAGAGGGGGCAGGAAGTTTGGGGGCTGCAGCAGTAGCAGTTGCGGGTTTTATGGTATTGGTCTGTTTGGGGTATTGGAAAGCTGCTTGTGGCAGTGGTAGGTGTGTTTCTTGCGGTCATTTAGCTTTTCCTCAATGCAGCGTGTAATGCGGTCGCTTATAGGATGAAATGTTTTCCCTTGAAACCTCACTGATCCCCCCCAGAAACCCACCCACTTCCCAGGCAAAATACCAATTGAGAGAAGACAACAATACAGTCTAATAGCTTTACTCGCGCCCATTCAGTAGCATTGGAATTTTGACCACCCTGCGAGGAAACTAGTAATGGCAACTGGAGCAGAATGAATACTAAACACATTCTCCATTAAAAATTATATTTAAAGTACGTGAAGATTCATATTAAAGCAATTAAAAACAACGATTTATTTGAAAATCAGATAGGACTCGACATTTGCATAACCAAATGAAAGGAAAATATCGACTCATTCCATGGCAGGCAAAATGGTAGCATAACTCAGTGACATACTTGGAACACAAAGCAGAAAAATAGAGCCAGCATGATCCA
Organism: Drosophila repletoides; assembly: GCA_018150835.1. NCBI lineage: Eukaryota > Metazoa > Arthropoda > Insecta > Diptera > Drosophilidae > Drosophila > Drosophila repletoides. The sequence goes on from JAECWQ010000202.1 coordinate 5,563,619, forward strand.
AATTCTTAGCCAAATGTCGAGCGTATATTTGAGATGAATAACGGACAGTTACAGTTGTCTGTAATCCGGAAAAGCACAAAAAAAAAATGAGAAAATTGGTTGACTGAGATTAGATATCGTGACTTGCACTTTTTGCCCTATTTCTGGATGTAGTTGTTGTTGGGTTGTTGGGTTGTTGGGTTGTTAGGTTGTTTATGGCTTCCTAAATACAAGACAAGTGCGAGGTAACACAACAGAAATCATACGCCCCGTGTGACATTCTCATTGTCATTTGTTTATGTTTAACTGTGTGTCGCATGCATTCTCCTTATTTCTCCCTCTCTCTCTCTCTCTCTGTCTTTCTTTCTATATTTTTGTCTGTGTTATTTCTGTTTCTTTTTGCTTCATGTTTCTCTGTATCTGTATCTGTATCTGTATACGCTACACTGTGCCTTTGGTATTGTTTGGCTGGCAAAAAGTTTCGTATTGCAAAACACAATCAGACCCAGATGCACTTTGGGGGCAGGCCGACACAAACAGAGAACAAAGTTTAAGACTCTTTGTGTCACTTTGGCTGGCAATGCGACAGCAAAAAATAAATAAATAAAAATAAAATAAACGAGCTGATAACAAACACTTACAGAATACAACTGAAAGATACTCTGTAATTCATATAAGAAGCAAACAAAAGTGTCGCTATTCAGAGCCTTTTTATCTTTTTAATGTATTTAATACTTATTCTTGAAACAAGGAGAGTAAAAAACAATTTGAATCAATTATCCAGCAATCTTTTATAGAGTATAATATATAAAATATATAGAAAAGTTTATATTATAATTGTAATTAACAATCTTTTACTTACTAGCATATACATAAAAGAAATAAATAAAAGGAAAAAACGAGTCAAAATTAAATTGAAACATTTTTAAGATATGAACTTTTTTTTATGTATTACAACTACAGGGTATTAATTACGCCAGCAGCGCTCTGCATAGGTAACTGCTGTGTTGCAAGGTGAGAGAGGAGGAGGTGGCAGGGGAGGCATGGCCGGAAATGCATACGACGGCCGTGGGGCGAAAGTCGCCGTTGCAGCATAATAATGTCAGACAGGCGACGTCTTTTTCATGCTGTAAATTGTAAAAATGCAGCCAGTGGCAAGTACAAAGATACACACACTCACACACGCACACACACAGGCACACACACAACGCACACAGAGAGATAAACATCTGCATAAACACATGTGCGGCTTTTTTTGCAGGTTTCAAGACCAAGCGGAAGTAAGCGCAGCTCTGACATGGGGCATGCAACACAGGCTTGAAAAAAAAAATTGAAAAAAGTAGAAAAGAAAAGAAGTTTATGTACATTTAATGCGCGGCAGCAGCAACAGCAGCAGCAGCAGCAGCTACCAGGAAACAGCACAATAAATCCAGGATACATTAAATAACACACCAACACTCTCACAATAAAGGCGGCGGTCAGCTTCCCTTTTCGTGTCTATGCGCTTGTTTTGGCACGCCAACTTTTTTTTTTTTGTTTGTGTCGCCCAATGTTGTTATTGTTGCTGTTGCCTGTTTTGTCGTTTATGAAAGTTGGCCAACACACACAGAAACACAAGTGTGTGTGCGGCATTTCCTGTCTGCGCTTGTATGTGGCAGCGGAAGCTCAACATGGCGCTGCTGGTGTTTGTGGCGCAGCAGCGCTGCTCGCTGCTCACTGCTCGCTCCTCTGGCAGCTCATAATAATTTCTTATTTAGTGAGTGAACAGAGAGCAACCAGGTGATGTGACCAGCACACACACACACACACAAAGATAGAAGTCCTCCCACAGTTTCACCTTTACTCCTCACCAGTTCATTGTGCGTCCAACATGTTTTTCGCTTATTTTCGCATGATTTTCCCTTCTTTTTATACCCTGGAGTGTAAGTAGTATATCAAGCAAGGTGGCAAACCTCTACAATTTTTGAAAAAAGTTTGGTTTTGGGATTCCAATCCGCTCCTGAACCTGAGGTTCGCGTTCGATTTTCAATATAAAATAAATTCTTTAGATTTATTTGTAAGTTTGTGAATTTTTTATCATTGCAGAGAGATTAGAAAAATGTACCTAATTCAACCTCCAAGAGACGACTCGAGAAATTGATTGATTTGATTTTTGAAATAAACATAGTGGTTTTTACAAAGGGTCGACAGTTTGAGTAAATTTACACAGGTTTTTAAGAGGTGCGAGAGTTATTTAGGTCCAAAGGAAGGGAGATTGTAAGTCCAGCTCAACGGAGCCAAAGGCAATCCCGTAACAGCCAAAAAGAGGCTTCTCTTCTTCATAAATGGTCAGTAGCAATACCAGAGTTGATTTAGTAATTACCAAAACTAATAAATAGTTTTTGAGCTTCTTCTAATCAACTCAAAATCCTTATTAACTAAACTCTAGTTTATTTAACTTGCTGATTTTAAAACGATCGCATATTAAGCAAACTACTTAACTAAGAGTATTTCAGATTACAGAGTATTCACTAGTCGTGTACTCTCAACATTTGCTGTGTTCCTTGTTTTTGCTGCCTCCTCACTATTTGCCACATTTTCGTGTGTCAGATTTATCTACTTTGTGCTGTGTTTTGTTCCTGAGTTGTTTTTGTCGCTGGAATTCCTGTGCAAAAGAAGGTATTTAAATTCAAATTAAGCAAATGTCATGTTAAATTCAGTTGACAGGCGTCACCACCGCGACACCCGCTCCCCTCCCTCCCCTCCCCTCCTCTCCCCTACCACACCTGTAGAACAATTGCCAGCCGCGCAGACGGGGGCAGGTGTCATTTTTGCTGATTAGCGTAAATTATTTAATGCGGTTCGCAATTCATAGATGTTGCCACGCGACTCGAATTAAAGTCAGAAAATGTCGGGAAAAAAATGTAAAATATTATTATTTAAGCCCTATACAGCTGTTAAATTTAATGAAGAGTCTTTATAATCAAATTAAAAAAATATTGTATATATTTTAAGAATAATATAAGATAAAAATATATGAATAGTCAACATATAATTTAATTCATTAAATATAAAGTAACTGATAGATTACTTTCTTAATTTATGTAGAATTTATTTGAAAGTAGAATTCCGAAAATGCCTGATAAATATATTACTGAATTGAATATTGTGAATAACTTTAGATATTCTCTGAATTTTCAGAAAATGTCTAAGATATTTAGCAGAGTTTATAAAACTTGACTTCAGAACAGAATATTGAAAACAATTGCTTGAAAGAGCAGTTAAGAAAATCGCCAATATTTGAATGGGGTTCGCTTTGAGCGTTGATTTAAGTTTTAAGCAAACTATTAAATGGGTCCAGTCGTAATCTAATACTTAAACGCGGTATATGTGTCACCTACATAGGAGTATGTGTGTGTGTACGTATATATACACACACGCATACACATACGCACACGCACACATACATTGGGTACTTAGCACGAGCTTCGCTTTTAATGCGCTTGTGCACATAAAATTTAATTCAAATCAGCTCATTAAACGCCTGGCACTTGACACACTCATTCATGCGTCAACAGAGACATAAATGGGGGGGTACTTGGTGGGGAGGAAGGGTATACAGAGGTGGGGTGGAGCGGCGGAGAAAAGGAAGAGGATAAAGAGCCAAATTGGAACCGAGTCGGGGCAGCATTTTGTTTTGGCAAAGAGGACCGTAAAGCAGAGTTTATGGTGGACATTAAAGCGCGGAAGTAAGTGGTGCAAAAAAGGGCAAGAGAGAACAAGAAATACGAGGAAAAAAAAATTAAAAAAGAAAACCAGAAAAAACTAAACTAAAAATGCAGGAGAAAAGACGAGAAACAACAACAAAAAGAAGAAAAATTTCAGACACATTAAATATGATATATTAGCGAGACGGCAGCCAGGACACAAGATAAGTTTTATGGCTGGGGTGACCAAAATATATGACGACATATTCGTAGGTTCCAAAGTATTCATGTTATTCATATTATTCACATTATTCACATTATTCATATTATTCGTTTCTGCTGCGAACACGTTCTTCATGAAATTTAAATTTACTCTGCACAAACAAATTTACCTCAACTAATTAGAATAATGACCTAATAAAATTCCAAACTGAAAATGCATATTTCCCAAGCATAATTAGGAAAATCAATAAATATTTTAATATACCTCTCAGTTTTACCACGCTATATTTAAAAGATTTATGCTTATTGGTCATATAGTTTTATAGATTAAGGCAAATGTGGCTATAAATCAAAAGAATATCTTTTAAGGAAAATCTATATTTTTTTCTTTAGTAAAGGAAGCTCTTTATGCCAAGATTTTCCTTAGAGACAAATGATAATTTAGTTTAAATTTATTTGCCTTGCTTGGAAAGTTAATGAACTGACTTAGATTTTTTTTTGTTTTTTGTGTTGAAAGCAATTCAAATTATGTTTCTTAAGAAATATTGCTTAATGAACTTCATTCAATTTTTTTGGGTTTCAAAAATTTAGCCCAAATTCTGAGCCTGAAGCCAATGTGTCTGGCCAAGTCCCGCGATATTTAAAGATTCAAATTTTCGTATTAAAAAAACATTTTTAATATATTCACCGCCGAGTGCATAGTTGGCAAAATACCATTTGGAACGCTTAGTAAAAAGTACCTGGACCTTCTCGAACCTTTTTTCCAATTGTAATAAAAACAAGGAAGAAAAAAGGGCAAAAATCTGTGCAGATGCCAAGAGCTTTTCGCATTGTTCGCGTAACTTTATCAAAATCAACTTGAGATGCATTTTTGTGACGCCAACAAGTGTTGCACTTGATCTTTTTCTTGACACTTCTACGTCCAGTGGACGGCTGGCGGGTGAAATGGCTCTGGGAGATTGAGTGTGTGGACATGGAGAGCACGTATGGAGAAAATATCCACCGAGTGCCGCCCATTTTAGGTCAATTTTGCTCAGTGCTGAAGTGGAAATGCTGCAGCAAGTTTCCTCTATCATGATGGAAATTTTTAGACCAACCAACAGACTTACAACTGCTGCAGATTGCACAGTGAGGTAAAGATTGAACATTGGCTTGGAATGGAATTTAATTTTGTGCGAAACTTTGTTCAAATACAACAGAGCACACAAGAACTATCAGTATCTATCTATATATACATATATATATATATATAGATACATCTGTGTGTATTTTGTGTGTAGTGTTAACATTGTGACCGATACGAAGACGAGCGGCCAAGAACAGCATTATCCTGGACTTTGTCATCGCATCTGCTGCTACTGCTACTGCTGCTGCTGGGCAAGGCAAGGACATAGATGGATAAAACCTAATTTGTTGCAAATAAAATAAAAATAGTAAAGAAATGATTGCTTCGAACAATGGAATACTCTTTTCATAAAAGATGACATGAAATTTTATTTTGAAATAAACCTAAAAATAGGAAATGAGTTCTTTGAAACTTTCCTATTTCAAACTATATTTTTTAATATATAAAAATAAATAATTTCCATAAAGGAAAATATACTTAAACTTAATATTAATTTTTGAGATTTTAATAATTTTTCGTAGAACTTCAGTTTTTAAAAAAGGATATTGTTCATTTTTTTAGCCCTACTGGATAGGTTTAAGATATTGCCAGTTTTTATTTAATGAGCTTTCATACCAATTGCTATGATTATAATTATATTTTCGAAAACTAAAATATATCTTGTATTCTAATTAAAATAAAAGTCAACTAAAGAGTTCAAAGTTTTTAAGAAAAAAACCCACAGACAATTAATTTCCTTTAAATTAAAGACCCCAAATATAACATTTCCAAAAATTTTGAAACTTTAGACCAAAAAGTATTTTTGTTGGAAATTTCTGAAGTATATTGTTATACCCTGTGCGAGGGTATACAATACAATATAAGTCAGGAGTTTGCAAGACAAAGTGCCAAGACAAAGCCAAGCGATGGGGCAACCAATTGAACAAAATCATTGCAAATTGTCTCTCATGCTCTGAAAACTTTAGCCAGTTGCACTTAAGACTCGAAATCGAAATCAACGAGTTGTATCTGATGGATTGTTGTCTGAATGCCTGCCTGACTGAATGGCTGGCTGGCTGGCTGGCTGGCTGGCTGGCTGGCTGGCTGGCTGGCTGCCTTGGTTGAAGTATCATTATTTATTTGTCCTCAATGGTTGGAAAATTTGAAATTAAAAGAAATCAAAAAGCATTTAAGCTGCTGCCTTTCGCTCACATTTACATTTGCATTCCACTCACAGACACCTCTGGGGAATATTCGTAATTTGAATGTTTTATTTTTTCTGCAAATGTATTCACATTCGTTTATGCAAAGTCTGCTTACTGAAAACAATCAGCTTTCTACCCCCAATAAGCCAAAACATTTGATGCTCCACACAAGCTTATATACATACATATATATATATACACATACACATACATATATATATTTGTAGAGAGTATTTTCCATTTCGCACAGGTAATCGATTTTCATGCTTTTGGCGAAATGCACAAAAGAAGCCAAAAAAAAAAAAAAAAAAAAAAAAAAACCAAAAGAAAATATAAGAAAGAAACAAAAAGAAAAAGTAAACCAACTTTGTTGTTCATCTGTTTTCTTTTTACCTCTGTTGAATTTGGTTTTCTTTATTCTTTATTCTTATGCTCTGTGCATTTTTGTTTTATGTGTGCGTGTATCGCCGACGTATACTTAATATTTATGTTGAAAACTTTAAGCAGTTAAGAGCTCGTCGAGCTTAAAATATTCTGACAGTGTGCTTCGAACTTCAGAGCAACTTGTTGATTTACTTTTACCCACTTTGTAGCTCTCCATGCACAAAATTCCTGAAATGTCTTGTGTATTCGCTTTTTCCACAGAAAAACCTGATTGGAATAATCACAATATCAGATCATGTGGAATGGGACCTCTGTTTTTGATCTCTCTCGCCTCCCCCCCAAGTCACAAAATAATACAAAAAAAACTGTATTCAAATTTTGAATTTCACAGAAAAATACTTGCGAAAAAGTTGCAATAAAAGAAGTTAAATAAATGAGTATAAAAATAAAAAAAAGGTATAAGTAATATGGCACCAAAGTTTTCCAAGTTTAGACTATATAATATAGAAGACCGATCACCGCGATTTTTGGTGTGCCTTTAGAAAGGCAGCTCTTACATCTATCGTGTAAGTTTCATCAAGATGGCTTGACGAACAATGAAGCTTTCAATACAAAAACCTTTGAACTGATTGTTCCTATGTTAGCTATATTATCATTATCAACTATATCTACTTGTTCGATCCGTAGTTCACCCACTGCAAATAAGAAAACCATACAAAAATATACCAATATTTCAAATTGTTTCTTGAGATGGACGACCCAATAATATGCTATCTCTTAGTTAAAGTAAAAGTTATCTCAGCAAACTGTTGATTAAAATTCCCAGCAACATTTATTTGTTTTCTGTGTGAAACACAATTATTCAAATGTTCGATTTTTGACAGTAAAAGTTCATAAATCGCATTGCAAATGCTTTCAAAATCTCTGACACCTTTTGTAAGGTAAGTGACAATTCCTATGGATTATTTCAGTTGAATGGCTTTATTGGCACTTCATAACTAAAGGGATTTTTCAATCGGATAACAATTGGAAATGGCCAGCAGATCTATACTAAAAATATCTCAAAATTGCGTGTAAAATTATTCAAAAGTGCAAAGTGCACATGTGGCACGACCAAAAATCCAATTACGAACGTTGAGCGTTGCAAATGGAATATTTTGACAAGTATTCAATGAATTTAATTTGAGATTTGCGAACAGTCAGCCAGCCAGCCAGCCAGGCAGGCAGCTGGCTAACATTGTGACCCAGCCCCGCACGCCCATCCCGAACCCGAACCCGAAACTGAACCCGAGAACCAGGAGCAACCCTAGTTCGGTTCAGACAACGGCAACCGGATGGATGCCAATGGCGATGGCACTGCCATCGAACTTGGCTGCATTTGTACGTTCAGACCGAGGGGGCAAAAGACTGAGAGGGTTTGGGGAGCCTATGAATGTCTGGGGCGAGGAAACGAATTAGAAATGTGTAGAACAGAAGTTACTCAATTGCCAGTTGGAGGTCCCAGCTGAAGCTATAAAAAATGTTCTGTGGCTATAAGAAGCTGCTGGCAGGCAGCTGGAGAAACTGAGAGCTGGGAGTTGAAATCTGTGCGAGACGCAACCGGAAAGCAGGAATGATTTCCGGCCTGGCGGGCGATAATTCTTTACCCATCATGCAATGGTAGACCCGAAGCGCGGTGGGGATTGGTCGAAAACTTTTTGCAGCCATTGTGCCGAGTGTCAGTGCAATGATTTCTCTCGCCTCCGAACCATACCGAATACCGAACCCACCCAAAAACTCTCGAACAGTGGGTGTGGCTGAATATGAATGATTTAAGCATACCAAAGAGGCACGGCAGACTGCAGCTGAGTTCCCCTCACACTCTGCTGCAGTCGAATTATATTCACATTTTTTTTTCCTTTCCTTTTTTTCTGCTTAATATTTTTCAACATTTTTCAAAACTTTGCGCTGCGATTCGTTCAGGAACGCGCGCAAGGAACATCAAATTGGATGCCCAAAAACTTTGTCAAAATGTTTGGAAAAGTTTTATGGTTCTCTGCAGCGGTTAAGAAAAATTATCACTATTGTTACAGATTTGTAAATTGACGGTGAAATTCTGTTCTCGTTGTCGCTGTCGTTCTTGCGGCTTTCAAAACAAAAGTCTACTTTGTCTTCTAACTCCTAGTTCGCATTTCCTGCAAGTTTGTCAGCGCAAGGACTTTAATTCCGATTTGCATATATAGTTATCACTTTTCTAATTGAGAAAATATATATTGTAATATTACAGAGACAATGTTGACTACTTTATTCATTTTCTTAACGACAAACGCTTGTCTGTTGTTATCTTGACACAATATTTTCTGGTTTTTTTGGACGTTGATATCGATGATATTTTTACCTGCCGTTCTAACTTTACTAATAGGCGAACTCCGTGCTGTTGTTTTGAACATTATTATTGACTACCTGGAAACCACCTGTCAGCTGGCCTCTTTAGCTCAGTGGTAGAGCACTGGTCTTGTAAACCAGGGGTCGTGAGTTCAATCCTCACAGGAGGCAGTCAATATATTATTTTGGTAATACATGGAGACCTAATATACTATATAATACATTTTTTGGTATTAATAATACATAAAAAACTTAAACTTCGAAAAATGTGTTGGGAATTATTCTATGTAAATTGATGGCGCTTTAAGGATAAAGTTCTGGGATTGCATAATTGATAATAGATATAAAAGAATGAGAGATTTTTTTAAAATTATGGGTTTGTTACAGCACCTAAATGCTGGACAGGAAAATTAGAGTTTTGCAGGCATACATAAATATTATATAGATAAACGAGCATTTCACTAGCAATTTTCAAAAGTTTTTCTTTGTGTTTCATACAAAATAATGTTACTTTTTGAATTAATTCCAAATAATATTGCAAAGATGATAAAAATAAATCTACAATCTTGACAGCTACTCGAAAGCAATTTCTGAAAATGTTCCTACGATAATATTCAACGCAAATACATTCCAGTTATTATTACACTTTATATTTGACTACCTGGAAACCACCTGTAAGAAAGCCTCTTTAGCTCAGTGGTAGAGCACTGGTCTTGTAAACCAGGGGTCGTGAGTTCAATCCTCACAGGAGGCAGTTCATATGAGTAGAGCACCCGTATCCACAAATATTTTGAAACTTTATAAAAATTATTATTATATAGATATCTATATATCTTATAAAATGTCAATTTTCAAACTTTATATAGTACTAACCTAAAATGTATATTTTTCATTTTAATTCAAGTAATTGCCTGTACATTTGTCTAATTAATTTAAAATCAAAAATTAATTTTAATATTTAATAAAGCCCAATTCTAGACCATACATTACAAGTATAGGGAAATGGCTCTAGGCTCTAGTATTTTTACAAATTTACCCATAACATTTTTATAAGGAACGAATATAATTTTCTGGACCATTTGAATAAAAAAAAGAGAATGCTGGGAACCTATGCAAAACTGTCCCGCATACTCAAGACTAATTTTAAATAATCTGATGCTCAGGCTCCCTTGGCTGGTTCGTTTGGGGCCCAAAAACTTTTCTGACAAATGATATTTAAATGAGCTGCATTTGAAAAGTTAACAATACTTTAGAAAAAAGTCCCAAAATTGACATGGCCAATGTCTTGGGCCAATGAAAATGACAGAAGTCGCAAAATTAAATATGCCAAAAGGCAACGCGAATCCGAGACATCCCAAAAAAGTTTACATTCAACCAATTGTAAACTCTTTTTTAAATTTCGGAGCAAGACAAATCGCCTCGAGCCTTTTTTATATACATATAATTTTGGAGGGAGGGAAAGTTGACTTTGACGTTTGGCAGATTTGTTGCTTAAACGGTTAAATAGCCGCTGGCAAAAGGATTTAAATTTCTAAGCCAAAATTCAGTACACTAAGAAAAACATCTGATCTTAATTTTAGTATTACCGAGCCTAAGTACGAGCTTATCTGGAATCAAACAATCACAGGTCTTAATAAGAGGAGAATGTAGTGGGTCTAGAGTCGGCTACTTGTATTAGTTTTATTTTATTTATTCAATATAATAAAATATTTCCAACAAATATGTGGAAAATCAGGGAAAAGTTCTGCAATATTTTTCTGCAAGTGTAATGGAAGGGGCTTACTAAATTGAAATTAAATTCAATTCACAGTTGTGGAAAAAGTTGATGAATGTGCGAAAGTGTGTGTTGCATTTTTATTTACAACTATTTTCATGTGTGTAAAATGCAAAAGAGTTTAATTTGCAATTTGTCGCCCTCATTCAACGCTTAACTTTTCATTTTGCACCCGGCCGCCCGGTCGCCCGGTTCCCCGGTCGCTTGCGGTTGCATATGCAAATGGCTTCGGCTGAGTGCCACCAGATCCTCCATACGCAATGCTCCACTCCTCACGGTCTCCCTGCCTCCATCCGCAATCCACAGCCTCTCTCTGGCATATAGGAGGATAAAATGCAGTAAAGTTTTACAGTGGGGCACCACTTGAGTTGGGCTCAGAGTTGTTGCAGCTTCCCACTGCCAAGTGCGCAGTTTGTTAAACGCCTTTCAACGGCGTGGTTAGCCAAGCGCAGACCTTGAAATGCTTCCAAGCCAAAAACCTCAACTTCCAAACCCCCAACCAACTCCCAACCCAACCCTAAGCCATAGGTCAGCAGGGTCAGCTAGAAGCCAGGGCCAGGGGCAGCCACTCAGGCAACCTAACTAAGCATGCAACTTTTCTCTGTGGCAACCGCTTTAAACCATCAACAAAAGTCATTTTGTAGTTTTGCCGGATATGTTGATTTAGCAAACAAAATGTTTTAATTGAATAATACTCTAGTGTTTTGCTACCTCTTATTCTACCCTCTCCACATTTACTAAATTGAAATGGGTATAATACTTTTGTGCAAATGTATGCAACAGTCACCAGAAGTGATTTCTGATATTTATGAATATTCTCAAATAACATTGCACCCACTCAAAGCTCTGGTTATGCTGCCAGAAAATAGAGTTTCAGTTCTGAATCGAATGGTTTTGTTTCGATCCTTGGTTTATCCCAAATTTTGATATAATTCTATTTATAAAAATATGGTCTAGTTGAGGCTATGCAATTAGTTATCTATACTATGGTTGGGAGAATTTTAACAAAAAACTAAATTAATTTTAAGTAATTTAGCCAAAAATATTAGCCGTATTTTTTGAACCTTGTTTAGTTGTTGGTTCAATTATATTAAAATAAACAGTCAGATATTCTAGTCTAAACTGGGTTCCAGACCTGTTTTCAAGATATTTTAACATGCTTCGCCTTTAAGAGAAATGACTTGTTTCATAATGAATGTAAATCAATAAAATCGAACAGTTTTAAGAAGGTCAATCAAATATTATCAAAAATGTATTTGATAAATACCCAAAAATTATTCAAGTGTCGGACTTTAGTTGGGCTCGAATTTCTGCAAATAAGTTCGCCTTAATTGAATTGACTGAGCAATTAAACCATTTAAATTTATATACCAAAATATTTGCATTCATAAACATTGCATGGTGCAAACTCAATTTAGCTACAACAATTTGAGTTTATATTAATACCCTTGCAGAGAGTATTACAGCTTCGTCACGAAATATGTGAAGCATTGAAGGAGGCACCTCCGACATCATAAGGTAAATACTATATTATTAAACAGGACGATTATATTGATAAAGCTCTGCCTGCCTGTCAGTTTTTAGCCTAGGTTAATTAAACTTGGAATGTACCCTTCTTTTTTGGCGCACCCAGCTCATATGTGAGATCCGGCCTAACCATAGAATTCAAGAATGTATTTTCTAAAATCATTACGATCATACTACTATATCATATAGCTACCCTTGGGGCAATCGGTCAGAATAAATAAATTTAAAACAATTTTGGAATACTTTTTCCACTCGGCAAGGGTATTTAATCTTCGGCGCATCCGCTTTAGACTTTCGTTACTACTTTTTTTTTTATTATTTATACTGCTTTGTAATTTAGTTGGTCTATTTCCAGTGGGGCTTACTGGCTGCCGGGCGATCAATTAGGCTTGTAATTAGATTGCAATTGAATTCGTACTAAGCTTAAATCGTATACCAGGCTCAACAATTTAATTTAACTTTTAGCAACAATATTTTTTGTGACTCTGCCAATGGGACTTTCCCCACAATTTGCATTGATTGATGCCGTTTTCTGATTTATTGAACCTGAGGCATTTCAGCTAAACAACATGAAGGCGCCTGAAGCCTGAGTTAAATTACTTCCATTGCCATATATCTATGTATATACAGATACATATGTATCTGACAATGTCAAATGTCTTCTATGTGCTTGATATCTCACACATATGCATCTATATACATGTGTATCTATAGACACAGAGAAAGGAACATTTATTTAAGTTGAACATTTATTTCATTTTGTATTTCTTTATATGCAGAACCACAGAATGATTGATGCGGACATGTTATCATCAAATAACTGTGACTCTTGTCAGATCAGGAAGTGGAGCAATGAGTACATATTGAATGTATGAATATCTGTCAGACTCCAATGACTTCTATGTATGTGTTTGTGAGTATGTTTGGTCAAAAACTCAATTTAAATTGTATTTATTTCCATTGTTTCGCTCAAGTCAAGCGCAGCTGTCTCTTTTGTATCTCCCGCTTGTCAGCAGCTACATTTATCTGGATTCACAGCTCGAGGCAAACTATTAGTCAAATGACACTCAGTATTCCATTTCATATAAATATATGCATATATTCTATTCACATATCGAAACCACACATATATATCGGTTGGATCTTTGAGTAGCTAATCAAACAGAAAGCGAGAAAACGGACGTAAAAATATGTTTTATTGCAAAATACATACAGATATATTTGCAGGGAAAACGAGGAGCATTATCAGAAGTATTAGTCGGGAATTCTCGACTCGACGATACACTACACTCTGTCTCTTAAATAAATTGGTTTTAAAAATTAGTATTGTATTGAAATAAAAAATTGAAAATTTAGTTTTAATTTTAATTTCATATCTTAAGAAACAAAAAAGTTTTTCATATTTCATATATTTAAGCCAATGGTTTCTTCACATGGCAGCTATATTATGCAATGGTCCGATTCGGCCGGAAAACCATGCAGCGAAACAGACAGACGGACAGACAGATAGTTCTGAACAATAATATTTATGGAGTTGGAGATGCGTCCTGCAAAGTATTCCACATTTCGTAATAATAATTTCTAATACCTTCTGTAAGGGCAAATAAGATCAAAATAAATGTGACCCTCCGTGATTTGCCATTGAAAATATAGTTCATAGTACGAAAATATTGGTCACAATTATTATCAACAAATATAAAAATTAAATAAAATAATCTTAGTAGACTTACCAAAATATTCTGCATTTTAATGCTATTGCATTTTTATTAATAATCCTCCATATTTCCAAACATTTCTACGCAGATCTTCAATACGCTCTTCTCCTGTATCTTTCACTCTCTCTTTCGCTGAGAGTCACACGGCATAACTTATGCTTATGCGCGCTCGACCGACCGACGGACTTTTTGTTAAATTCACTAGAAACACTTTGCTTACATTTTTTTAAAATAAACACCTACAATAAACACTTATTTATATTTACTCACATTAAAAAAAAGAAAAAAAAGGCTGGCCAGCTGTGTCGCGCACCAACAACCGTTATGCGGATCTTCAATGCGCTCTATTCCTCCCGCTCTTTCTCTGAGAGTCACTCAACACTAACTTATAAGCGCAGCTGCTGCGTTTGACCGATCGACGGACTTTTGTTATATTCACTAAAAGAATTTTGCTTATATTTATTTATTTTATTTATATTTATTATATGCAAACGCACAATAATCACTCATACATATTTATTCACATTAAAAAAAAGAAAGAAAAAAAGTTGGCCAGCTGCCAGCTGTGACGCACCACAACAACCGTTATGCGGATCTTCAATGCGCTCTTTGCCTTCAGCTCTTTCGCTGAGAGTGACGACAACTTATAAGCGCTGCTGCTGCGTTAGACCAATCGACGGATTTTTTATTATATTCATTAGAAACACGTTGCTTTATTATTTTATTTGATATTAAAATACACACGCACAATAAACACTTATTCATATTTATTCACATTAAAAAAAAAAACAAATTAATCTTCAATGCACTCTTTTTCTTCTGCTCTTTCGCTGAGAGTAACGCGAAAATTTCTGCGCCACAACAACCGTTATAAATTCTGGTGCTGCGTTAGGCCGATCGACGAATTTTTTATTTTATTCACTAGAAGCACTTTGCTTTCATACTTTATTTAATACTACAATATCCACGCACAATATACACTTGCATTTATTCACATTCGAATGGATTTACTCACATTAAACAAAAATGAAAATATAATTTATAGGCCAGTCGCTATATGCCGCCGTCATAGCTTATCGATATTCACCCGATTACTGCGGGTTTAGCTGGGTGAATGAATATATCGATGGAAATGCACGAGAACTCCTAGAAAAGTTTGGCGACTTTGTTAAGCTAATCGACTTATTTTTTATTTTATTCACTACAAGCACTTAGGTTTTATTTTTTATTTGATAATAATCTTAATACATATTTATTTACATTATGAAGAGAGAAAAAATTTTGTTGATTTCCGAGAATAAACGCTATAAGCGCTGCTGCTGCTTTAGACCGATCCACAGATTTTTTGTTATATTCACCACAAGCACGTTGCTTGCACAATTATTCATATTCATGTATTTATTCACATTAAAATAAGAAAATAAAATTTGTAAGCCGGCCGCCTTCTACCGTCAACAGAACTTATCGATATTGACATAATAGCTGCGTGCTTAGCTTAGTGCATGAAAATATCGATAGAAATGCAGCTCACGAGAATGGAAGTCGGAGTGGGCAGCTTTTTCGATAAGTGGTCTCATAATTGTGCGTGACACGGGCCATTCGTGACTAATTATATAAATATAATCGGTTTTTAAATATTTTTATTATTTGATAATTTCAATTTATTATTTTAATTATTATAATCGTTTTTACTGATATTTTTATATCTTGCAACACCAACAAATGACAATTTATTTGGAAAATGGTCTATCATCACTGGATTCTTCATCGTCGTTTCCCTCAGACTCAAAAGCATTCTCTGGTATATCATAAATGCGAATCATAGGCTTGTTGGGATCCTTCATAATTAAATACTTTCCATCCGGCTGCTTCATCACAATGTCAATAAGGCAACGCAGTACGCCCCAGGCATTATCCATATTCAGATTGATTTGTGTGGCAAACTCCTGTGGCTTGAACTGTTGCATGCCCAGAATGGAATGACGCAAATGATCCTTACCTGGAATGAAGAGTTATATAAAAGTGTGTATATATTTATTCCTTATAGAAATCCAATGTAGAATATATTTTCTGAGATATTTGTATATTATTTTATGTGCAGAATTCTTACGGTTATGACGGGATACATAGCCAAGCTTGAGCTGATCAGAGCCAGCTAGAACGGCCTCCACAGTCCACTTGGCCAACTTGCAAGCATTATTGCGCAACTCTGAGGCAAGAACAGCTCCCCTCTGGCTGTCCAACTTCTGACGCCACTCGATGCTATTGGCTGCCTTGGCGTCCCACTCGTTGAGTGCCTTGATCGAGAGAAACTGAAGCTCCCCGTTGGGTGATTTAATCACTGCATTGTGCTTGCAACGCGCAATGAGGACCACATCATCGCCTAGTTGCCATTTCTTATAGCGATAAGCCACTGAGGCGAGCTCCACGCCAGGGGCCTCGAACGGATTGGGCTCCTCGAATTTATGCTTGGGTTCCAGTTCACCGATTTTGAGCACCTGCTGGCTAAAATTGTGATTGATCAGTGTGGCCTCCAGGGACAGGCTCTGTGGAGAATTAATGAAACCATCCTGATCCTGCGGCGGCTCCAGGGCCGTCTCATTCACTGTCAGCAAGTCGAACTGAGCATTATCGCGCTTGTCTAGAAATATTTTAGTACCCAGTTTCTCAATGACAATATCCCAGGAATAAACCGAGCGTGTGCAACACATCAGTGTGGCAATTATATCATCTGTGGCAAATACAGTGCCCATGGTCTTGGAAAGACGTCGTATGATGGGGTCATCTACAGTCCCGGGCACATTGATAATGCGATCGATTTTCTGCAGTGGCCGTTCATTCTTCACATTGATGCGATCGCATTGCTTGTCGTAATAATCCAGAGTGCCACAGGTAATAACATCCAAACCGTCCCGGACATTGGGTAGTGACAGCTTAAGCAAGCGAGGGAAATCGATTTCCTCAATGGATATCCAGTCGGAGCGTACCACCACAGAACTCTCGCGGAGACGCACGGGAGCATTACGCATAAAACGACGTCCCGTATAGTTACGGCGTGTATCACGCCCCTTATTGTTATACTTAGTGCTGGTATTGGGTCCCCCCATGCCGCCCGCGCCACCAAGCCCGCCTCCAGTGGTGGCATTGCCACGTGCATTACGTCCATGTAGACGCACATTATTACGTGGATTGGGACGATAGCGATTCCGTTGATAGGGCTTCATGGTCTTCAGATTGCCGCCATCGACCAGATGGAAGGTAGCATCGTCATCTTCATGGAAATATGCATACTGACTGTTGTTATTGCCAAATGTCGAGGCATATTTATTGGTATACTTCGAGTCCTGAAAGGGCGTCATCCAATCGCTAATCTTGCCAAGACAATCGCTCTTGCAGAATGGCTGATACGGTACCTCCATATCAGGCGTATCGCACGGTCCCCAGCCATGTTGATTGTACTCTATATAGGGCTTTATAAAAGTTGCGTACTGCGGCATTTTTGATATATTGAATCGATTTTAATTCTCGCACTAAAAATATTTGATTTTGAGTTCTTTTCAGTAAAACGTCTTTCTGATGAATGAGACTAGAATAATTTTCATATGAATGTTCTAGAAAAGTGACGAAAGGCAAAGCCTACTACAATCTGACAGGCAAATTAGTAAACCTGACCTACTGTCAGATACTCTGTAAGCGTGTGACATCTACTCAAAAGGTATAGGGTAAGTGTTTGGTAATAGCAAAATCTCTTGAACATTATTATTGCCTTTTTAAATATTAATAAAATTAAATTAAAATTGAATTAAAATGAAACTTTTACCTACTACAAAAGCAGCTTTGTTAGAACTGTCAAAAAATAAAATCGATATAAAGCATGCCAGATAAAATGACTATCTTCAGATGGAGTTCAGTTGGAACCATATTATTCTTCTTAGCGTTATTTATTGTATTACGCATAACGGTGTGCTCACTGGTAAACGACTTTTAATGGTAAGTTAGAAAGCCGAATTTAAATAATTTTTATTAAATTATTTACTTTTCTTAGGTGTTCTTCCGAGAAGATTTTAACCTGCATATTATACAATATAGGAAATTGATCTGGGAATCAAAACTTTCATCATTAGGACATTTCTTTCTTAATTTGGAGCATTACTAAGAATAACTTTAGAAGAACTCTGGAACAATTTGCCTTCAACATTAATATGGAAAACTTAAAAAAAAAAAAAAAGGGTATGAATAACCCAATTAGCAGATTCCACATGGAAAAGAGCAGTTTACGGAGAACTTGAGAGTCCCTCATTACTATATTTCTATTGTTAGATATCCAGCAGGAAATGAGCAACAGAATGGAATACAATAGCCTGCCTTTGCTGGTACTCATAATCACACTTACTCGGGCACTCGGAGTACTCGTTCGCATATGAGTACTCGTAGCACTCATACACTCATGAATGTGGAGCATCCTGCATTTTATGCTTGAATGCGCCACGTTTCAGTTTCATGGATGTTAGCTGCTGCCAAGCTGAAAAATCTGACAACAATCTCGTTAAAAGTAAAGGCCAAATTATAGTAAAACTAACAGAAGGTAAAGGTAATCACATAAAAAGCTTGTTACATAACAATGTGAATGTCGACGAAAGCGGAAGCGGATATCAAAAAAGCGACGAGCGTGTGAATGTCTCCCTGCCAGCCCAGCGGAAGGGGATGTAAGGGATATGTGGATATGCGAATGGACTTGGGTTTTGGGGGTTTTGGTTTCTAGAAGCGAGGAGGCTACTGCTGTAGCTACTCTGCTAAGCTTTTGTCAGGCCGACAGTGTCATGTTGATGTGTTCATTGTGTGTCAGTGGCAGCTGCTACTTACAACACACCCCTCCCCTGCCCATCGCTGCAGTCCTGGGTCTGCCTCTTCTTCCGATTGCCCGAAAACCTGTGCTAGAGATGTGCGCGTGCCGAAACACGAGCCGTAAACTACAATCACGAAAATTGCTACAATTTTTAAGTTCGTTGAATATACTACATTTTTTTAATTAGGACTGAAAGATTTTCTTTATTAATTATGATTAACAGCCGAGACGAACCTGCCACGTCTTTGGTCAGTTTGGCGTCTGTTTTTCAGGAATCCTTTTAATATATATATAAATAATGCTACGATTTGATTTAATATTTGTTCAATTTCAAGTTACTGCTTGCCCGTGTCACGACACGCACCCAACTCTAGGCTAGGGCTAGAGTTAACATACTCGTACTTAAGCCACATACGCTCGGTTGGGTGTGCGTGCGAATGTTTCGGTGGGTTAGTGGCTGAGCGGTTGGGTGGTTGCCTGATTGGGTGCTTCGGTGGGTGGGAGGATTTTTGAGTGGCAGAGGGGCTGACTGGCTGACTGGGTGAGTGGGTGGGTGGTTGGTCTATTCTCGTACGCGTCTGGTCGTGTGGATTATAATTGCCATGCGGCTGTCAGTGACTGCCTGCACCTCAAACACTCATACTCGCATGCAAGAGCTACCCCGCTTAGCGTTGCACGCAGATGCGGCTCATGTTGCATATCATTTTTAATGCTAACCACATGCCACATTATGCAGCTGCATTGCCACGTTGCCGCTGCGGTGCAGCTCAGCTTCAGATCCTACAGCTAACATCTCCAGCTAACATCTACAGCTAACAGCTACAGCTAGAGAGCCTTTCCCGCCGCACTTCTCTAGTAAAAACTGTTGTGCCTCGTAGCTGCTGCGGTTTACTGAAGGAATACGACGAAGAATAATGTTCACACATAAGTAAGTACTTACCCAGGGAACAACTACAATATGAGAAAAGCAATCACAGTGCTTGTAATATCCTACAAAATCCCCTTCCTTCACAGAAATTAATGATATTGCTCCAGATCTTCCCGTCTTGGTGCCTGCTTAATGGCCAACTTTGTCAACGTTTTAATTGTTTGTTTTAAACAACTATTTTTTATATTAATAGATGAATTTTAAAGAAAAATATATTTATTTAATGCTCTTGTTTCATATTTAGCGGATTGTAAAAGTGAAAACTGGAACAGAGCTGACTACAAGTCAACACAACTGGTAAACTCATGAATATTCAGTTGAGCGATTCATAAATATTTTTGCATTGCTTTCACTCAGTTTCCTAGCAGGTTATGAAGTTGATAAATAGATGAAGAAAAAATAGTGAAATTTTAATAGAAAAACACATATGTATTATCATAAATTAATATAATTAATTATAGGATATCCTTGTGCTGTTCTTGGCATGAATAAAAGAATTGAAAGAAGGAAGAAAATCCTTTGAAAGAGTTCACAAGCTAAGAACTGTACAAGCTGTAAATTAAGAGAACTGAGTCTTTCAATCAAATTTTAGATAACACGCGACTGCGAGCTTAAATACCCGTTTAAGTCATAATTAAAGGGTATGCAAGGCAGCGGCAGAAGAAAAGTGAAAAACCGCTGGCATACTTTGCGGCGCTTGCAGGCGATAAGCGACGCTTGTTGCTATTGTTATTTTTGCCGCTGCAACGGCTGCTGTTGCTGCTGCGGCTGCTTTTGTTGCATAAAAATTAATATTTATGCGAGGCAACTTGTGCAAAGCACTGCAAATGCCATTGTTTTCATCCGACTGCTGCTGCCACTGCTGCTGCTACTGCTACTGCTACTGCCACTGCTACTGCTACTGACATGGCAAGGACGTTCCGGGTGGCCAGGATTGCATCCTCTCTGCTCGTCAAGTGCAACGCAACGTAAACCAAGCTGACAAGATGTACATTTTTATTATTATGCGAAAAATGCTCAATTCCCCCTCGCTACCCCACCGGGAAAATGAAAATCCATTGAAAATAAAAGTGCTCACACCTCGAAATCTGCGAATTGCCCCTCCATCGCCATCGCCCATACCACAACTGATATGTGGATATTGTAATGGCACTTAAATGACAAGAAAAATGCACGTAAAAATGGAAATGTAATTAATGGCATATTAAATGGACCGTCCATTAATATATCATGATTGATTTATGCGGGTAATTAAAATAAAAGCCAACGATTGCCCGACTATGCCTATACCCAGGAATTTAAACTATTCAAGTGTATGTCATGAAACACTCAGAAACGGGGTTTGCACTGAAAAATTAGAGTAGATTTTAAAACTTTTTATTTTAATTATTTATTTATCACTTAATATAGAAGAAGACCTAGTTCTCTCTATAAAAATCTTCATATTTCTCGAAAATTTTCAACCATAGACGTAAGCTGCTTATCAGGCAATAATTCTGCTCGTCTGGTTGACTGATTTTCCGATTTTCCTTCTTCTTTTGAATACATTTATTCACTTGAGATATTATTAATTAAAATAGATTAAACTGTTGATTAAAATATAGGAAAACTCTGTAAAAACCAATTGGAACTAGAAAACAAAGTTGGCGGGTTTCTGCTGAGCATTTACTGATTTTCAAATCATTTTTCATTACTCTCACCGGAATCAATGTTCTCGTTGTTTAGTCCTCAGTTTTAATTCAAATATTATGGTGTATTCAAAATTTTAATTTTAAGGCAGGTTTTCTGGGTGAATTGATATGAAACATCTTCGAAAGAGTTTCCAGGGCAAATTATTATTGTGTCAACTGCACCTCATTACTTCAGATTGTCGAGTTCTTTTCAAACGGAAACTAAATACCACTAAAGGAGATTTAATATATAATCACTGGCCCGGAGCCTGCAGGAAATATAGTAAGAAACACATGGATATACCGGAGGGTATACTTATTGGCTTCGGTAATCCGTTGCTGGATATAACCACCCACGTGGAAGATAATGTTCTTCTAGAGAAATACGGCTTAAAGGCCAATGCAGCGATTGTGGCCGAAGAGAAGCACATGTCTCTCTTTGAGGAATTGACGAATATGGAAAACGTAAAATATTCGGCTGGAGGAGCCTGTCAAAATTCTATGCGAATCTTCCAGTGGATTGTGGTGAAACCCTTTCGGGCGCTCTTCTGTGGCGCCGTTGGCAAGGATAAATTTGGGGAGACAATTGCGAAGAGAGCTCTGGCTGATGGCGTGCAGACCATTTATCAGGTGAAGGACGAGGCGCCGACAGGCACCTGTGCGGTTATTATCTCTAATCAAAATCGATCCCTGGTCGCAAATTTGGGTGCTGCAGCTTTATTCACTGAGGATTGGATAGACTATGAGGAGAATATGTGCCTTTTGGAAAATGCTCAATATTATTATGCCACAGGATTCTTCGTGGCCGTCAATGCAGAAACTGTAGTCCAGGTAGCACAATATTCTAGTGAAAATAATCGCACTTTTGTGCTTAATTTCAGTGCGGTTTTCGTACCGCAAACGCACAAAGATGAACTCGACGAAATTATACCCTATACGGATTTGATAATTGGCAACAAACAGGAGGCCATGGCCTTTGCCCACGCACATGATTGGGATTGCGCTGATATATTTGAGATTGGAAAACGTTTGCAAGCCCTGCCGAAGGAGAATATTCGTCCAAGAATGGTTCTGATCACGGATGCTGTCTGTCCGGTTCTCTGCTTCCAGGACAATGAGAAAGTGCTCGAATACCCGGTTCCCAAGGTCGATAAGAAGTCAATTGTCGATACTAATGGCTGTGGCGATGCATTTGTCGGTGGGTTCCTCTCCCAGATGGTCCAGCATATGCCCCTTGATTATTGCATCCGCACGGGTATCTTCGCTTCACAGCGGGTTCTTCGCATTGTTGGCGTTCAAATCGATAAGCTACCCAAGTTTAATGAGAGCTGTATTTGAAGAGAACAAGAGAGATTAGAGCTACAATTGAAGTCGTTTATTATTTATTACCCATCTTAAAATGAGAGCATAAAAATGGAAACCACTTTCGACAAAAGGATTAAAGAAAACCCAATCGCCGAAGCTGAATAAAAATTATTGTGCAGTTTATAATATTGAAAATATGCCCGATTTATAAAATGTTTCCTTTGAAGTCATAAAGATATTTTAGACCTTGATATACACTCAGAGAAAATTCAGAACTCTATTCCTTTGCAAAATAAAAGCATTGGTTCAGGACTGAAATACACTAAAAAAAAAAACAAAAAGCTTTCATTGTCTTTTTCGTGCTCAGATTTTCCTTCAATTTCATTCGAATTTTTTGAGTAATCCTATTTAATGTTGTAGTTAAGTAGTCGCTATTTAGATTTGGTGCTTTTTTTTAACAGTTTTGATAATTTCATTTGGTAATTCTATTTTGTAGTATAACCTGATGTGGAATTGGGCGCAGGAGGAGTGAAACAGCAGATCAGGTGGCAAAAACTGAAGCGTTTTGGACCCATCTTTACTCCATTGTCACCAGATGTTAAGTCTCTCTATAAGTTCAAAGATATAGAGCTTCCGGAAGCTGCTGAGGAAGCGACTAAATTTGTTTTGGGATTTTGAGCAGATTTATCAGCATAAACAGCCAGCCAGAAGCCGAATAGATTTGATTTCTGCGAAATCGATGATCAAGCGGAATCGATAGCCGATCGAGCAGCCCGGTGTATTCCAGGAAGGTGGTAATCATCCATTGACCGGTTCACTCAAACAAAGAGTTCAGGCAGAGAATGTGGGATCAATTGAAGTATTGATTGGATAATCGAGGCACCTGCTAGCCATAGCTGGCTGCCAGTTAAACACAATAATAGGGTATCCTGGCTAGCATGCTGGTTCTCTGCCCCAAGGCTGACTTATATACGGGATCTGTACAAATTCGAGCTGGTGCGTCACCTGACGCAGTCTATTGGCAGGATACGTCAGGCGTATCGGGAGGATTGGTACTCACCGGAAATATAGCAACGACAGCGCGGCGTACTCTATCTAATTGACAGGCTGACCGTGCAGGTGGGCAACGAAAAGGATGAAAATCCAGCCGATACTGAGGGTTGTTGCACGCTGCACGTGGAGTATTTAAAGCTCTACAATCAATTGAATGGTTGTCTTTAATTTTCTGGGCCCGGACTCGGTTAAATTTTATAAATATATAATAATTGGTATTACATTTCCTTTTAGAAACTCGAGCATCTGAAATTTCTAATGGATGTCCTAGCATCCAATGTTTTTTGCACCTATAATGCCTCGAAGTTTCTGCAGCAGTACCTAGACGAGCTCATCCAATATCCACTGATTCCACACCTAAAGGAAAACATTGTCTATACCAAATCCAATGCCAAAGTCTGCAATCATCAGCGTGCGGTATCCAAGACAAGCCCGCAACTGACAGCAGTTCATCCTGGCCAAACAGGCGAAAATCTTCCGTTTTAAGCTAAAATGTTGGATAAGCTAAAAGGTGAATCCACCACTTCGAACTATCTGGATCCACGCTCCATAGTAGCCTCATGTATCCCATTGAGAATAAGGATTTAAATAATAAATGACTGAAATCAATCAAAAAATTTGTTATAATACAATACACAACATTGAAAAGTAATTAATTATTATTTAAAACTCATGATACTGTTATTGTTTCATTTCTGAATATATTTGGGCCCTTTCCAAATGTGCCTTTGCCTTTTGGAGAGGCGTCCTTCAAGCAGTCATTGTTGCAAAATGTGCAAATATTTGCGATTGGACACAAATAAAAACATACGAGTGTAAGCAGAGGATGTGTCCAGGACGTGGAAGGGGATGCGCGTTGTGGGATGTGGAATGTGGCAGCATTTGGTCCACTGAGTCGAGAGAAGCAAACAGAAGTGAAGTAAAAATATGCATAGCATACTTTGCAGCGCCAATGTAAATTTTCACCCACTTCTCGACGCGCTTTGTCTTTTTGCAGCCACCAAGTGCAGGCTGTTGACTTTGGCCAGGACAAAATATTGCAGCCATTTCAGAGCTGCAGCGCCTGGGCGTGAGCACGTGCCTTTCGGTCCTTTGGGGTCCTTGCGGCTGTCGCCCGCTGATTAAAACAATGCGTTCTGCGTCCTTGTCACAGCGATTTTTTCTCTTTAAATCCTTAAACGTCGCTTCGTTTATCGTGCAATTTTTGTTCTTTTTTTTTTCTTTTCTTTTTAACATTTCCCAGCCTGTTTACCATCTTTACTCGCTCTGCCTTTGGCTTGGCTTTCAATACCCTACATATCCCATCGAAAATGAGGGTATACACATTTTAGTCCTTATATTAATATTTTAAAATATTATCTCCAAATGATAAGAGCAAATATTATGGGAAGTTTCTTGAAAAGCTCTTGTGTACTCTTTAAATTATAGAAAAGTACATTTATTGCAGTTGGAGTCTATTGATAAGTCTTTGATTTTGATCAGGAAAGCAAGAAAGTAATACCCTATCTATAATACTGGATGAATTATAAATAGAATAAAAGAAACCTTATAAGGCAACTTTGTTTAATTTATTTTCTGGAGATTTTATATAAGGATCAGTGGTTACCATGTTTCCTAAAGGGTATATCTTAGTTGAGCACTTACTGCTATTATTATTTTTGGTTTTTTTCAACTTTGATTTCTTGCTAGAACTTCGAGCCGCCAGGGCAGAAGAGCTTGCAGCTATAATTTATGCATATATCCATTGTGATTTATGGCATCATGAACGCCGAGCTGCCTCAACGTTGTGTGTACTCAATGGCTTAGCATTTCTTGCTGCATAGTTACTGCATCCTTTGACTTTGGACAGGACACACAATTAGCCGGAAAAATGAGCAGTTTCACAAAGAAGAAATTCCTAAGCCACAATCAAACAATGCACCAAGGAGTCATACACAGTTCATGTTTTATGCCTCCTCCTCCTCCTCAACCAACCCTCCACAGACAAAATAAAAAATATATTCGCTCTAAAATTGGGGCGCAACTTTTTGAGTTATTTTGTCTTTGAAATTGCCCCATGCCACGCCTCCCCTCGCCACGCCTCGCCACGCCTTGCATTGCATTGCATATTGCAAATTGCAGCAGGCTGTCGCAAAAGTTTTGTGGCAAAGAAATTTAAATAAAACTTTATTTGAACTCGAGTTGGCTAAAAACTTTTCAGATTTGTCATATGCACATCCTCAAGCTAATATTGCGTACAAATGATAACTGGAAAAGAGTTATGGCTCTTAGCTGCCTTCGCTTAGAAAAAACCAATTCATAATTTTAGTAGCCTTCAGAAAATCTACCACCTTTAACTGAAATATCTGCTGTATTTTGAGATTTCCCAAATTCTCTTTTGTTTTGGAAAATCCGCCCCAATATCGGCAAAAAAGTTGCTCAAAATTTGTCTGGTTGAAAGGGTAAGGCTTACTCCTAAAACCCGTTTTTGCATTATTTGTGAAAGCTAGCAGAGTTCTGGGACCAAAATATCGCTAAGGACTTAATTAATTTTCATACTCAAATAATTATTAGCATTTTTTTAGTACACATTTAAATAATTCCCAGACACGTATCAGCAATTATTCTTTTGAAAAGCCTTGTCAAGGACTAAATTAATTGAAATTTAAAACAGCCTTTCTGCTTGTCTACAAATAATAAATACATTTTTTCACTTGCCAATCTCATAATTAATAATGTTGTAAATAATATTTTAGTTCAGTCTTTCAATAATGTTTTAGCTCTAATCTAATCTTACATATTCTATTTCCCAGTAAGAATTTGTTCCAAAACAGCTGTTAAGGTATTCAATATTCGGTTGTTCATCTTGTCGTACTTTAAGGTTTATTATTCCTGGCGAATTTTCTGAAATTTTATATTCAAATTAATCCCAGTCACGTTACAGCAGCAACCTGTGGCCCAACGCTCCCTGAGACTTGTGTGTGTTTACTCGCAAGCATTTTAAATAACTTGAGGCTGATTTTGAACAAAAAGCCTGGCATTTCCGCTTGAAGTGAGCGACTTGAATGCAATTAATTAATTTGAACATTTTCCCAAGATGTACTTGGCCAGGCAGGCAAAGTGGCCTCAGGCCTAATTTCTGCCATTAACTTGGCTAATTCGATTAAGTTCATGGACAGAAGATGAAAAATGCAAAACAAAAGACAGGCCAAAGGCAAGGCAAACGCACTGGCAACAGGCCTCTGACCGATTGCAGGGGCCCGTAATGAAAGTAAAAATGTAAAAATGAAAATAAAAATCAAAGACAAAATTAAAAAGCTAATGTAAATGTTGAGGTTGAATAACAGGAGCAAAGTAAATAGCAAGCAAAGTGGACAAAAAACAGGGCCAAGAGACAGAAAAGCATAGAAGCTGCTCATAAAAATTACTCATACGCACTGTGGTACAGCAGCGACTTTGACTTTGACTGCGACAAGTTTCAAATGCTGCTTGTAACTTTGTTACGCCAACAACCACAATAATAATAATAACAACAAAAACAACAACAATCAGCAGTAAATGTTGAAAGTTGCGTGTGTATTTTCTGTAAGAAATGGCAAAACTTTTATACTTACTTTGTAAGCATCTATGGCAGGCAATGCCAATGCTGAGGCAGCTACTCGCTGCTCGTGCCACATGCGTCGTGGCCCGTGCCCCGTGCCTCATGCTCCATGCCCCTGGCCTCATTTGGCGTCTGCTGTCGCCTGCTATTAACCCGCAGCTGCTAAATACACTGAGAAAAAAATAACCTTTCTACTGTAACAGAAAGTTTGATTTTACTGTGAGCATTAAAGGAAGTCCTGAATCAACAAGCAGCTGCAACCAATATTTCTTAGATTAATCCAAAAATTTACTCAAAAACAATGCTACAAATAGATCATCAAAAGTTCTAGAAACTTTTTCTCAGCTTGTTTCTTTGAGTGTAAACTGGTTCATTCAGTCGAGTCCTGGTGGTCCTAGCAGCCACATTTCCGCAGACGCTTCATGTCCTCGGCTTCCGCTTATGTCTTCAATTGTCGTTGTTGCTGCTTGTCTGAAGTGCTGATTGTCTGAGACATTTGCCAGGAGCTAACATTGAATCAGGCACTGTCCCTGTATTTGCTTGTGTGTGTGTGTGTGTGTGTGTGTGTGTGTGGATTTTTTGAAATTATCGAAGATTTCCGGAATAATGGCAAATCGTGTTTCCATTGTTTTTTCATTGCTGGAAATTTGTTAGTAACTCGACACTGATGACACCCGAGGATTGTAAATAAATATCCCTAAATGTCGCGACATTCAAAAGGATCTGCCATCACCTCCTGTAGGACGGAGCACACACACACACATACTATAAAAGTGGCTTTAGATAATTTGATTTATATTTGATCAATTTAAGCGCTTGAAATTATTTCAATTGAAGAACAGGAATTCTTGGTGGGGAGTCTGTATTAATATTCTTCATTTATTCTTAAGTTAAGAAAAATAATTTTTAAAATGTTTTATTTGTATTAACGTTAATTTTTAATATACTCTTTATAATAATACGCTGCTCATAATATATAAAATATAATATATAAGACATAAAAAGCCTTGCGGAGGGTCTCGAAATATGTAATGCATTGAAGAAGAAGGTGTGGCTGGGTGGCTTAGCCAGGTCCGTCTACTTGTCCGACTGTCTGTTTTTCGGCAAGGCAAAGTCTCTTAGTTGTAGACTTAGGCTAAGGAAATTTTAGATGTAGACTTCTCTTTGCTTCTCTTCTCTTCACAGAACATATGTCAGAGCCGGCTGGATCGGAAAACTATAATATTGAACTCCCATAGGAGCAGTCGGTCCAAAAGATGTTGTTCGTGTTAGTTTATAAAATGTCAAGATTAAAAGTCAGAGTAATTTTTAGAGGTAAGGCGATTCTCACTGAGCTCAAATAGCTCCCACAAGAATCATCGGTTCAAAGGTGGTGCATAGGACACTCTTTCTTTCTCAAGATATCCTTATGGCAATTACAGGTTTACAGAAAAGAAATGTATTCCAAAAATTATTGAAAACCTAACAAGTAAGTCGTATAGCAGTGCTCTGCCTCGCTAACTAGAAATTATTTACTTATTTATGCATATGGAGTTTCATCAGTGAAAAACTTTTGCAAGAGCAGAATAATTTGCAGATATTTCATGGATATCTTTTGCCTTTGCTGTCAACTTCAATAAAAAGCAGACAAAACTTGGAGCAATAAAATAAAATAACATAAAAAATAAAAGAAGACAATGCTCATAGAAGAAAATGTTACGCTACGGTAAAGTGCGATTTTTGACAAGTTTTTCCAACTCTATTTTGTTTATATTGTGCTGTCATGAAAAAAATGAAATGAAAATTCTATGGCAAGCGATTGACACAAAGCAGAAAATACAGAAAATACAAAATGAAATCTTGCACAGAGAGAAAAACTTAAGAATTTCGGTGTTAAATCAATCCAATCTTAATTGAAGAACCATTTGCTTATTCCATGACCGATTTTAGCTTAATTTGAGATCAAGAATGGATTGATTTTAGTCTCTAACTATTCTTCTGATTCGTGCTCAATATATTCAAGATTTGGTTGCTCTCACTTTAAAAACAATCATTTTGGCACCTGTTTTTCTCACTGTGTATACTTGAGAAAAAAACAAACAAAAACGCTTCACTGGCTATACTGCTGCAGCGGAAAATGTCAATGACTTGAAATTTTGTTTCGATATTACAATGGAATAAATTGTGCTAAATATATAGATAAGAATTGGCAAAGATGCTGCACAGTTTTGGGTTTACAAATCAGAAATGAACATGACTCAAGATGCCTGCAACTCTTTGATAGAATTGAACTGAAGATTCGCAGATTGCGCATTCGCCCCGCATTCCTGTTTCAGTTTCAAGTGTTTGTTTATTTGTTTGTTGCTTGTTGCCTGGCAACAAGGATTTCGATTCGATTTGTTCAACTACTCAACGCTAATGGACTTTAAAGTGTGTTCTCAAGCGTACCAGATTTTCACATTTTACTTGGGGACAGTTTTTTATTTTTCTTCTTTTTTTTCCTGTTGGAGCTTAAAGTGCATTTCGCATTGTTGTCATATATTACGCATACGCCCCCCGTTGCAGTAGCTGGCCACAATACTCGTACAATTCCCCCGACAAACATATACGAGTATTAAAGGCAAAGACAAAAGCCAAACAATAATTTTACTCTACTGGCAAATAATAAACTAACCAAACGTTGTCTTTTCTGCCTCTCTGCTAATTTGCCATACACAAAAAAAAACAGAGAGAGTTGTTTTAATTTGATCAAAATTCACATGCCGATTATAAGAAATCATTTCAATATTCAAATTTTAATAGTAATTAATGGGATTATTATCAAGTACGCAAGCTTTCAACAGTTTCTTCTCAGAGATTCGAATACGAATTCAATTAAAAACCTTTCTTATTCGGCTCTGCAGCTATGTTTCTTTGAGACTAGGCTTTACTCTGTTCATTCTAAAGATATACCTAAAAAAAGCCTGAAAGATTATACCAGTTTTTTTTTGAGTGTACGCCAAATACACACAAAATAAAACTACAGCTAGATACGAGTCTGGTCAGCAGGCGCATTGTTTTTCTAATTTTCCAAATTGCTTTCAGTGCTGCTTGCAAAGACCCAAACGGCTTTTCACATGAGTCTATGGCTATTCGTGTGTATTCCTGTGTGTGAGTCTGTGTGTGTGCGTGTGTGTGTTAATTAGGAATATCAACAGCACTTAAATTTGATGGAGATTATAACACCAAAGTTTCTCTGAGGCCTGAGGTCAATTCACTCGTTCAACTCGACTCTCAGCTCAACTCTCAAGACAGCCGTTTGGCTGTTGTTTTTCCTTAGTTGGTTCTTCGATTGCCAACTCGGAAAAGTTGAGAGCTGTTTCCACTTCTCTGAGTGCACACCCAAAATTGTAAGCTGCTTTTCCACATATTCCAAAAAAGCAAATAATAAACACATATTTTAAAAGGAGTTTCAATAATTCCCTTCCTTTATTTTTGGTTAAAAGAACGTAGCTTTTAATAGTCGAGTGATTTTAGATTGAGGAAAAACCTGCAATTATTGTTACTCTAAAAAGAACATTGAATTATTTCAAAGCAAAGGATGAAAGCCCTGCTAAAACATTGGGTTTTGGGTCTCCTTAAAAGGTTTCGCTCAAAAACTAACTAACTATTTTGCAGGGAAGCATATAGAGGGACAGACAGACAGAGAAACAGTCAAGCCTAAATGGCCTTGTCTGATCTGCCTGGTTAGTAACACATGTGTTTATTCAGTCGCAGAGGCAGAAAGGAAGGATAAATGAAGTTCATTTAATGGACGACTAAAAAACACTGTAAAACATTTATTGCCTGTAATAGAAATAATAATAGCAGCATTATTATTACTAGGAAACATAATCAGGCATAATCAAAGCTCTCTTTTTTCTTTGCTTCACATAATAAACTGTTATTAGTCCTAGGCTGAGCATACTTGACAACTGCAGGAAAAGCGGGAGGAGTAAACAAAAAAGGGCGAAAGAAAAACAATTTATATCCGAGTGGTAGCCCATTTAAACTCCATCAGGATACAAGTGCCAGCTCCGAGTTCCGAGTTCTGAGTCGAGTCTCGAGTCCCCAGTCGCCAGCTCAGTTTCTGCAGACTGAAGTATCAAAAACACATTTGCGCGCATTACGTAAATTGTGCAAGATGAGAAGGAAAATGGGTAAAAAACAGAATAAAATAAAAGAAAAGAAAAGGAAAGAAATGAGATGAAAAAGAGAAGGAAACCAAATGCGCATTTAGCAGAAAGCAGAAAGCAGAAATGAGCTGCGTTTTTGGAAATTAACTTTCAACAACATGTGTTGAAATGCATTTATCTTCCGGACTCATAACGACTTGCCCTCCCTCCGCTCTGGACAGTAACTTCGCTTAACAACAGCTCTAAAAGGTGGAAATTAATTTCAGAGTCAGGGGAAAGGGGCACGGAAAATTCTCGGACCGAGAGCCGAGTAGGAAAAACCTGCCAAATTGTGCTAAATGAGCGCAACGAGGAGACCCAGTTGAAAATTAAAAACGAAATGGGCTCAAAGACAGCAGGGAGCACCCAAGCAGTGCAGCAGCCCAGTAGGAGCGAAAAATACACAGAAAGAAATTCTACAATTTTTGGGTTTCATTTAACAACCATTTGGAGATCAATAATGAAGCTGAATGTTATTCATCTCTTTGTAATTGGCTTTAACTACAAATAAGTTCCGATATCAAATAGTTTTAATTATTTTTTATCTACTTTATGTTTCTTTATATTTTAAGATTTAATTTAAAAGTATATTCCAATTATTCACTTTATTTACGAAGTAAAAGATATATTTTATATTAGAGAATATATTAGAGAATTCTAAGGTTTTGGTTCTACCATCTCAAACCGTTCCGGATTAAGTCAAGGTTATGAAACTTGATTTCAACGAATACGAAGATTCGAATACATATTTAAGATACCCTTTTTTTTTCAGTGTAGTACTTGTAGCAAGTGCCTGGAGTGGTTCGCATTATGATTGCATCATTTGGGGCTAATTTGCATTTAAATACTTGGCTCTGTTATTGTTCGAGTGGTGCAGCATGGAAACTTTGTGTTGCAAGTGGCCATAGAAACAGAGCGACACGAAGAGCGGGTTAAGGACAGCTGGGAATGGGTAAGGGAACGCAGAACGGGAGCGGGAGCTGGATCGGGAAAGGGAACGGAGCTGACACGGCACGCCTTCAGGGTAATACTTGTGCAGAAGTTATGCCAAGTCAAGGATATCATAAGATTGTCGGGCATTTACCGGACAACTTCAGCTCCAGTTAATGCGTTTGAATAATGAATGCAGCAGGCTTTGCGACCCATGGCATGGTGCAACTTGCACCTTGCTGGAGCCCAAATCCTTAGTAGATAACAATGTACAAACTGGCGCCGTCGCGGGCTCATTATTTACAGGGCGTCCGGAACAGATCTCCATTTTTTCTTTGTTTTGGGAAACTGGCGGCCATCTGCCAGGCAAAAAGCGTTAAGATTTATTGAATGTCAGATGAATCATTTTTTTTTCTACCAGTCTCTCTCTCTCTCTTCGCTTCTCTGTTTGGCGTTGAAAATCCAACCCACCATGGCATGCCAGGACCCCTCTGTAAACCCGCCACTGTTTTGCCCACTGAACATTGCACTTTTAATAACTTGCATAAAAGTTTTATGTCTCTCGTTGCATGTTCGAAAAAGTTTGCGTGTGTTTGGCACTTGAAAAGTTTGAAGCGCCCGCGAGTTGCCGTTTTTGTGGGCGGGGAGGGGGTTGAGGGCAAAAAAGGGGCGACGAGTATGCAAAACAAAATCGCTGGAAAATAATCGCATCAAGTATTTAAACTGACATTAAAAATATTGAAAAACTCGATAAATACTTGTTAAGTCTGCCTGCAGGCATTTTGCCTGTTTGCTGCTGCTGCTGCTGCTGCTGCTGATTATCCACTACGGATGAGAGTTTCTTCCTCAGAA
Organism: Drosophila repletoides; assembly: GCA_018150835.1. Classification (NCBI taxonomy): domain Eukaryota; kingdom Metazoa; phylum Arthropoda; class Insecta; order Diptera; family Drosophilidae; genus Drosophila; species Drosophila repletoides. The sequence continues at coordinate 5,596,916 of JAECWQ010000202.1, forward strand.
AAGGTATCCAGAGAGTAGTCAACAGTTTTGGCATGTACAACGCTGCGTATACTTGTTGTTTTTGGCATTTTTCAAGTGCCTCTAAAAAGTTAACAACTATTTTTACTCTCATTCTGCTCAGTAGTTAATTAGTGAATGTTTAAATTTTATAAGGTATTTTAATAGATAAATAGACTGTTTTTTTCTCCCCAATGGTTTGATTACAAAGTTCTGCACAAAAACGTATTTTATTATTCTGAAACTTTAATAGATTAATAAACACTTTTTTCCAATATTTTATTATAAGAATGTCAAGGATTTTGATAGATTAATAGGCAATTCTTAACTCAAAATAGATTAAAAAATATACCAAATAAACACTTCTTTCCCAAAGTGTGGAGTACAATATGTTAATTAAAGAATAATTTGCTAATTAGTTCGAAATTCAGAAGCACTTCTCAAGTATTTGCTTCTCGACCTTTGCTTTATATCAAACTATTTGCCTTTAATATAAAATTAGAAATCTTTCCCATAATTATTGATCTAAAGATTTTCAAGTTTTTGGTGTATTTTCTCAGAACATTTTCATTGCAACCAAAGGAAAACTGCAATTTACACATTTTTCCTAATGGAATACTAAATTTTTCCATTAACCGCACACAGATTGTGCCTGTCATCGTCTTCGATAGCATTTCAATGCTGGATGTCAGGTGCTTAAATGGTGCTTAGATACCGCAGTTCTATTTACCGATATCACACAATTTCATTTCATTAATTGAATTCACTACCCAATTACTTTCAGAGCAGCCGAGAGATAGAGATAGAGAGATACAGAGATGTAGGAAGAGAAAGAGAGGGAAAGTTATATGGAGAGGCGATGGAGGCGAGAGCAGTACATTTGTCAATGTGGTACGTGCATTCGTCGTGTGTGTGTGTGTTGCATTCCACTTCGCTTTCCATTCAACAGTGCAACAGGCCAAATTGGCATCCGAAAATGCGGGAATGGGTTTCATATTGACAGCTACTCGTAAAGCTAATGGAAAGCCCTGCATTCGCTTGGGTATATCTGTATACCTGTAGATATGTATATATATTTAGAAGCTACGCAGGTGCCGACATTAGCTAGATATTCCCCTACAGGCAATTGATTTGCCAATTTACCAAACAAACGGAAATACTCGCAACACACGAACATTCGGTTCAATGGTTCACGCAATTACACATCAATTGAGACGGACAATAGAAAGGTTAAAGCGTCGACTTCGACGGGCTGACTGACTGACAGACTGACTGACGGATTGGCTGACTGAAAGCCAGACAGATAGAAACACAAATGTATCCAAGAAAACAATTAATTTTGCAGTTTCTTGGCTCCTGCTACATGACCCAATTACACCTAAACAAAAACAATATTCTGAACGTCCTTTGTTACAAATGTCAATTTTATGGAATGCTCTGCTTTAAAAAGAAAAACTTGAATGAAATTTCAAAAAAATTTCATCTTAAATAGACACTAAAATTAAATTAAAAAAGATCGCTTACAGATTTAAGCATATCTGTTTTTCTGTAATACTAAAGCCTTTAAATTGGAATAATCAAGAATGCGACACAATGCTTCAGTACTTATAGGGGCTTTTCGGTTCAAGGAATATACGTTGCCGTGATTCGAAAAAGGTATATAGAGTTTCCGTCTCCGGTTTGAGTTCTGGGTTCTTCTGAGTTTTATTTAACGGCTTGTATGAGACGGTTTCCAAGTTTAATTCCCTGAAATACTTTTATAGACCTATTATAAATTTCTAGACCCTTCTTTTTCTTCTATTCACAACAAAGTTATTGATATTCGTCCACCCTCTGAACTTCTGTTCATATTAAAACCGCTGTAATCTTCAGGAGATCACTGAATTACTCCCAACTAATTGGAAAACATAACTTTAAACATACAGAACAATATCTAAAATATTCCAACATATTCAAGAAATTATCTTCAGAACTGTAGATAGTTAGGTAGGTAGGTAGTTAGGTAGAGCCGTGCAACCATTAAAAACATTCAACGTCTGAACTGTTATCTGTTACCTAAGTAATTACATTATGTTTGTTCTTCTGGGGTTCTTCAAGCCCAACATAGGTAAAAATTGAAGTATTTGTTTCTGGAAATTCTTGGAGTAATTTAGGAGCCTCTTTAGCTCAGTGGCAGAGCACTGGTCTTGTAAACCAGGGGTCGTGAGTTCAATTCTCACAGGAGGCAAGAAAAATGGATACAAAATATTTTGTTTTGCTTATATTACTTAAGAAATCCTCTATATATCATTAAATAAGTTCCTATGAAGTTATTTGAAGCATCAAATATGAATTAACTTTGATAGAGGAATTAAAAAAGAAAATAATATTTCCCTACCTTTTTGGCTGCTTAACTTCTATCCAAATTTAGTAGTATCCTCTGTAAGGGTATCATAACAACTTTAAATACATTCCACGGGATCAATTTAATTGGAAGAGAGAGTATTATTTACGCACTTGTACTTCCACGAGGCAGGGGCAAAAAGGTCTTCATATTGAAGGGGCCAAGTGATATTTGATATTTGACTTTAAGTTGAGCTTTGGGAATGCAATCCTTTCGAGAAAGATGCCTTTGGTTAGACATGACAAGTCAATTGCCAGACAGCAACAATTTGATGTCCTCGTAATGGCAGTTGAATATGCGCCTAGGGCCATGCATCGAGTGGATGCAATAATTTGTGTGATGCCGAATGGCATTGACGTGGCTGGTGGCTGGTGGCTGGTGGCTCCTCGCCCCTTTTTACTGCTCCCCTGCCCAAAGGCAGACAAGTATCCTGCATCCTTTGCGGCGTATGTACACGCATACACTCAGCGAAAACACGAATAGTTATAAAGAGCAAACGGAAGTGCACTTGATTTTAGAGTAAAAAAATACTACCAAGTTTGACTTGCATTAAATTCAAGAGAAACAGAACAAAATGTGCTTGAGAATGGCAAGACAAAATCTCTTTAAAAGTTAGATTTATAGGGTAACTTTTGTTGCTCAGTGTACTCACACAGGGAGACTATCAACCACATGCATACAGCGCCAGGAAAGGTCCTTCCGTAACGTCCATATTCACAGTTCATAAAATTGAAACGGGTGAATCGGGCGGGTGGAGGGAGAAGGGGCTGAGTCGGCTCAACAAATCGAAATAAAAATTTATGTGCACATGTTTGAATTTATTGCCCGTCTTTGGTGCGACTATATAGGATACGATATACATATATAGGAATGCGAAATCAGGACTTTCTCCTGCAAAATCAGATAGCAATTCTCTGGCACAGAGTGTTTGCGTGTGTAAATGTTATTCAATCAAATGGGGGGAAATTATATGAACGATTGCGTTTCACTCATAAACATTTTATTTACCTTTAATTTCGTGAGAAGCGTCTTTTGTGACGCCCCGTGATTTAATGTGATTTCTCCCGTATTCTCTCCTAAAAAAAGCCAATCCTACTCTCATCCCCGCTCCTCTATTCCAGGTCCGCCGGCTTAACATGTGTCGGAATTATTGGGTGTTTGTCCTGAGTTTCTCAATTGTTGAATTAAACTCGCGCGATTTTTATGACTAAATAAAATGCCTTTTTATGCGCTTCCTCTCGCTTTCCAGGAAAAGCTATTGGCCCTGGAGAGGTGGGTATGATATATGGAGTTTCCCAGTTTTCGGCACTTATTCGGTTTATTGACGCAAAATGCCAATTTCTGTTTACCCAGAGACGAATTGTTCCGGAGCACACATGAACTTGAAAGTGTTTAGCAATAAATAAACAGATACAAATTTTTCCATTTTTTCCCTCATGATTTATGGAATTTTACATACTTTTTTCAATATATAAAATACGAAAAGGAATGTTAATAAAATGTCTGGTGTTCCAATGGTTTTTTTGAGATTTCTGTTTCATTTTTATCAATAAATAAATTACATTTGTTACGCTTTTAAAAAGATAAATATATCTTTTTATACACTTGCCAAGTGTATTACAATTTTGTCACGAGATATGTAATGCATTGAATTAGGCATGTCTGACCCCATAAAATATATTTATTATTGATCAGGACAACGAGAGGAATTGATATAGCCATACCCGTCTGTCCGTTGTTCCGTCTCTTTATAAGCAAACAAGTCTCTCAGTTTTTGAGTTAGGTGAATAAAAGTTGGTATGGAGCCTTCTTTTTGTTGCAGGCAGCAGTCGGATCAGACAACTATATCGTATAGCTCCCATAGGAAAAATCGATTCAAAAGTTCCTTGAATGGCAATCGATAGAGTTGGCCCTTGTAATGCAACAGGACGTGGCAAAATCGCTCAGGATTCGACCAAGTAATCCCAATTTTTTCTTTTAAAAAAAATCATTTGAGAAGTTTCAAGGGGAGCTTAGCCTGTAACAAGAAGGATGAATATCCTTTCGGGAACTGAGAAGAAAGGACTTTTCTGTATACAGAAAACTGGCCATGTACTTGCGGATTCTGAGTAATCCTGATCTTGCATCCAAATTCAAACTGAACTGCCGGCAAACGGCCAAAATTTTTTTATTTTTTTTTATTTTTATTGTTTATTAGTATCCTGCTACCTTTTGACAGCTTAAACTAATTATACATTAAAAGGAACTTAAATAATGACTATAACAGTGAAATTCACATATTTACAATATTTACAAAATATTTACATATTTACAAAAATTGATTATTATTAGAAATTGCTGCTAGTTTACATAATTATTTAGGACAGGACTCTGGAGGGAAGATCCTGTGGGTGAACTCTCTTTAGCCTTCTTTTCCTCCGTAGTTTAAAAGGCGACGTGCAAGAACGTTGGGATGCGATCCTAATCTTTTTTCGTAGTTTTTAGCTTGCAACCGTAATAGGTCTCCGATCATGGGAACTCTCAGATCCCTTTCTATATCCACAGTGCGCAGCTACTCATATTTTATTTAGGTGCGTTTTGGCTGTGATTCCGTATACTTGGCGGCCATGCTTCCAGATCGGATTTAATGGCATCCTCGTAGCTTTTGTCAATACGTTTTTTTGAATCATCGTTGCGTGCCTGCTAAACTTTAAGTACCTGTCCAGGATTAACCCTAAGTATTTGTAGTGCGTTTCGTGCTTAAGCACAGAGCCAAGCATCGTTATGCCTGGACAGGATCCGACTCTCGTGGCGAAGGTGTCATTTGCACATTTGCTGCTGTTGATGCCGATGTTCCAATTACGAGGCCATGATTCGAATCTTACCACGTATTCCTGTAAAGCTTCTGTTGCAGTAACAAGTGATGGACTCCTGGTAAGGACAGTGGTATCATCTGCATAAGTGGCAATAAGCACATTCTGATTTTGAACTCCTTGGGCTGAACTTACAGTCGCCATATCAGCTGTATATAATGTGTATAAATAAAATTATTAACTGTTTTCTTTTTGAGTGCACAATTACCTAAAATTCTGGAGATTAATTCAGGCAAATTAATTAAAATTTAATAAATACTTTTTTTTCAACAATTTCTAGATTTTAGCTATAGAAAGAACTAAAAAAAAAAACGGACTAAATTTTTGGAAAAATTACTTGATATATGCACTGAATTACTATATCCATCTGTCTGTCCAGGTAAAAGTGTCTAGCGACTAATGATGCTAGAATTTCCTTATTAGGATTATAGATTTCTAATTAGTTTCCAGATTCCATAAATACTTGTAAGCTGATTTTTTCAATGGCATTTAAATAACATAGTAGACTTTGATTTTAGCATTTTAAAATGCTTAGGCCTTATAATTCTCAAACAGTTCCAACACTCACATTTTTGGCACTTTGAGCGTTATAATTCTCAAACAGTTCCAACACTCACTTTTTTGGCACTTTGAGCTTTATAATTCTCAAGCAGTTCTAACACTCAGACGATAAAGTGATGAGAAAATTTCAACATCAAATGTGGTGGAAAACAGTCATTTCCTATTGATATCTACGTTTTCAAAACACCACAATTTTTTTTTTCTTGAATTTTTTTAATATTTTTTTTGTTGTTTTTTTTTTTTTATGTTGGTTTTGCTTCTTAGTTGAAGTCCATCTTGTTGTTCATAATCTTTTGGAGATCGTTAGGCCTCTTCGGCCTATATTCACGCACGCACTTTGCTGGATGTTTTTCAGAATAATAATTTAACATAATTAAATATGATGGCATACGGACGGTAAAGATTTGCCACCCAATTCTTTCGGGCCTCCTTCGGCAAAGGTTACGAAACGGGAGCAGTAGCAGTCGAACAGTAGACATTGTTTCTCGCAGTGTACTATAGTCTTCCCCTTACGTTCAAATATTTGAAATATAATACAAAAATAATTGAAGAAAGTGAAGAATTTATTTTGCAACTGCGACTCCCAACTTTTCGAAGTCAACGCACTTGGTACAGAATAAAGAATGAAGGAGCTATGCAGCCTCAGCTTTTGCGTTTTCAGGGATCAGCTTTCTAAAGACGATATAGTTTAACGAATATGAATAATATAATAATTTTACAAGACATTTTCACTCTTGGTATCGACTCCAAAAGGAGAGTCTTTGCATCCACGTTTTTCTTTAAATCCTTGACAGTATTTGCTTTTTTATTTATTTACGTTTATAAATTGTCAAAATCAAGACATCTAAATAATTATTTTTTTATACATTTTTTTTTTTTGGTTTGGAATTATTATCGTTTATACATGTTTTATAATGTTTAATAAAAAAATACTTAATTTTTTTCATAAAAAGTATTTTTTTTTTTGTTTTTATTCCTAAAGTTTTTGCTGACGAAAAAGATTTCTCTTCGATCAATGAATATTCAACGAAACTGTTTAGAATTATTTCTTTTAATTTATGTTAATTTTGAATTGCTTTTAACCATTTCAATGTCCTTCCATGGCGTAGTTTTTAATATCTGCGACGCCTTAATACTTATTTTTTTTTATATATATATTTTTTTTTTGTTATTTTTATTTTTTTGCTGACGAAAAAGATTTTGAATCCACCACAGTGAGACAGAGCAGGAAGTGGCCTTAGAGCTGAATTATTTATTATTTAATAATTTTTATACAAGCCGAAGTCGGATCGAATAAGTCGATCAAGATAGTAGTTTGTTTTTTTTTAGTTCAAAATTAATATCTCGGTAAACAACTATTGAAATTCCCATTCCCATTTTTGTCTTGGACATCCCTGCAATTGATTACCAATAATCTAGTTGGATGATATTGCCTGAAGAAACTTGCATCTTATTTTAATATTTTTTTTTTATTATTTATACCATTGATATACAATAATATCAATTAATTGATTGATTTAAATAATTTCTCTTATAATGCTGAACTCGCTCTCATTCTCTTCGTTTACGTCGTCAATATTCCATTCAACTAAATTGCTTATAATTATTTCTTTTAATTAATGTAATACATTATCATCGCTCTCCTTGAATTGTTTTTAACCATTTCAATGTCCTTTCGTGGCGTAGTTTTTAATATCTGCGACACCTGCTTCGTTTTAACTATGGAACAGTGGTTCATTAAACTTATTTTATTTTATGGAAACTAGTTAATTACTCTGATGATGGACGATATCTTCGTAGAGAAGCGCTAATGAAGACTGGCTAAAGATCACGTCTTGGGATACAAAACCCTCTGTACGCGAAATGCAGTACATAGCTGCTCGTCTTCTCTCCATGAAAATAATATGCAAGGATCATTTGCAGGGAGCAAATTGCAAGGATGATGAGGACGAACTGTTAGAGTGGATTTCCGACATTGGAGAGTACAAAGATGAGATCTGCGATGGGTTAGGTGAGTAATTATAATTCTTATATGTAACACATTACATAACATTATATATATTTTATTTTTATTATTTTTTATTAAATATTTTATACATTTTTTTTATTCTTATTTTCAACAGATGCGGAAATCGAATCCGATGAGGAAACTCCGATGGAAACAGTCGTTGAGGTGGTGTATCGCAAATACTTCGACGGGTATCTCATAACAAATATAATTGTGAGCCCTGCGATGACCTAATGTCCAAGTTGGAATTATTACAAAGACAGCCATCTAAAACCTGATTAAAGTATTAAAAAATGAATAAAATATACATAATTTAGATGATAATTTTTATACGAAATATTCATATAATTATATCAAAATATGTTAATACTTTAAGTAGTGCTAATCCCATACACTAATAGATGTTCTGCTTTTCAAGATATTCTGTTTTCGATTTGTTAAACATATACTAAGAAGCCCTAACATATATACTATATACATATATAATACAAATAATATTATTAATAAATATATATATATATTAAGCATACATATGCAAAAATGTAGAATGTAAAACATGTAACTGTTTATGAATGTCAAAAAAAAATAAAATAAATTCAATAAATATACCAAAGACACAACATGTTTGTTTTTCTTTTATTCACTAGACTTTTCAGGCTCGGGAAAAGGGATGCGTTTATGACCCCATATCCTGCCAGTCGGCAGAGGGGGTCCTTACGAGCAGAACGCGGGTAGTCGCTTCAAAATCCGTTAGGACTAACGGCAGCTATGTCCTTTAAAATATCAAACTTACAATGTAAGCAAAAGCAACAACAATATAAAAAAAAAAGTCGATGATCCTTAGATGACCCCTATATCCTTGAATGCCAATCGATAGATATCGTCCTTACGATTCCAACGACACCATACTTGGCAAAATGCGCTAAGATTTGGCCGAGTTACAGCTATTTTTCGGTCGAAAAATGCTCTTGAAAATTTTCTAAGGGGTAGGCATAGGAAAAATGTCCTAAAAACAGTAAATCGCCTGTAACTCAGCCATTTCAAGGACTATCAAGATGTCCTTTGGCCAGCAGATAGTCATTATCTAGCCGAATCAGAATATGTAACAAAAAGGACGAAAATACTTCAAGGAGCTGAAAAAAAAGGACTTTTTTGTATACAGAAAAATAGCTATAAGTCAGCCATATCCTTACTGATCCTGGCGAGTCCTATCTCAAACGGTAGGTATTCATAAGGGCTATCGACTGACCAAAGGACATTCGGATCGTCCTTGTAGTTTCCGAGTTATCCTGGATTTTGTGTTTTTGGACAGTTTTCTTGCGGATATCAACTGAAATTTTTCAAGTCGATGATCCTTAGATGACCCCTATATCCTTGAATGCCAATCGATAGAGTTAGTCCTTACGAGTAGATCGCGGGTAGTCGCGTCAAAATCCGTAAGGATTTACGAAAGTTATGTCCTTTTAAGGATCGTATGTAGAATGTATGGAAGGGCAGCCATATTAAAATTTTATTGCATACTTTCGAGGGCAGCAAAGCAAATTTAAACCAAACTGCGAGCAAACGGCCAAAATTTGCAGAAAGTACCAGGCGAACATAATTCAGCAGCAGGTGCCAAATTTTTTGGCGGTTCAAATTTAAATCGCCGTGCAACGGCCAACTTTTGAATTTTAATTTAAATCGCGGTCCAACGGGCAACTTTTGAATTTAAATTTAAATCGCATAAACTGCTCAACTGATATTTTTTGGCGATTTATTTTGTGTTGCCTACTTTCAAGGGCTTCGGAAGAAACGTCAGCCTGCTGCTGATTTCTGTTCGCCTGGTACTCTGGCCGCCAAATTTGAATTTTTGGCTGCCCCAACGGCGGGAATCACCAGGCGACCAATGTTATCTTAACAGTGCAAATGTTCACGGCCACTGTTAGTTAACAGTGCCACTGTTAACTAACATTTTTCCACCTGCTGCTGATTTCTGATCGCCTGGTACTTCGCCTGGTAATTTTGGAAATTTCTGGCTGCAACCGCAGTCCTGCTTCAGGACACAAATTGTGTTGCATACTTTTAGGTGCATTTTTTGGTATAATTTTAGGGGTACTATTTGTTGCATACTTTTAGGCGCATTTTTTTTTTTTAATTTTAGGGGTACTATATGTTGCATACTTTTAAGCAGATTTTTGGAAATTATTTTAGGGGCTCTATTTGTTGCATACTTTTAGGCGAACTGTTATTTGTTTTTTTGGTACTATCTGTTGCATACTTTTAGGCGCATATCTTGGTATACTTTCGGGGTACTATTTGTTGCATATTTATAGGCGCATCTTTTGAAATAATTTCGATCGTACTATTTGTTGCATACTTTTAGGCGAAATTTTGTTGCATACTTTTGGGCGCATTTTATTTTTTTTTTTAATAATTTCGGGGGTACTATCAGTTGCATACTTTTAGGCGCATTTTTTGGTACACTTTTAGGGGTACTATTTGTTGCATATTTATAGGCGCATTTTTTGTTGAATACTTTTAGGCGCATTTTTGTTTTTGTTTTTGAGCGGCTAATTTGCGTTGCCTACTTTAAGGATATTTTTGTGTCACCTACTTTTGGTGCTTTTTGCTGCATACTTTTGTGCTAGTTTTTTGTTGCATACTTTTAGGCTCTTAGCAGTGCCAATGTTAATTAATTAAATTAAAAAATTAAACACATTTGATTTTCATTAGTAAAATTCTTTATTTCATCAGTTGTTTCGAGTCATTTATACATACAAAATTTCTTATACATATAAATAAATTTCTTTTATTTATTAATGTTATTATTCCAATAATTAATAAATAACTAAATAACTTTTTTTAATATTCGCCAGCAAGAGGTTGAAAACGTCAAATTGATTCGTTGATAGTCCGATATCCGCTAATCCCTCGTCCTTGTACGATTTGATATAGTCCTGTAAGAATAAAAAAAAATTGATTTTATCTTAATAGGAAAGTGTATGCAGTTTGTTTCTTTTTCTTTTTATATTTAGCTAATTTAATTAAATTCAAAAGTATCTTTAAGATGCAAAAACTATCTTTAAAATACAAAAGGTATCTATGAGTTACAAATGTATCTTTGAGATACAAAACTATATTTTAGTCACTAGTAAAATTCATTCTTCTGATCAAATTGACAAGTTAAATGCATAACATTGTTTGCTAAGTGCACCCAAAAGATTATTCAGATAGATCGGAATACTATATAGCCCCCATAGGAACAATCAATTTAAAAGTTTTTGTACAGAAAACTTATATGGAAAAGTGTAATTTCATTTAAAATTTTACATATTTCAAGTAATAAAATATGATTATTTTATTATATAATTTAATAATGGTTCGAATCAAGTTCAGGTTCGGCTATATTTAGTTTAGGCCTGGAAATATATTGATGTCATATAAGTTAATTAAACTAAAGGTTTCTGCCCTTAATTAAACGAAGAATTATTTTTAAAGAATGTATTAAATATCGATAATTATCTATTATTTGCTGAAATGGTAATCGAAACATTAAAATCTTAGTTCTTAAATTCAACTGTGTCGCACTCTCAGTTAGACTTTACAAAAAACTAGTAAAGAAAGTGTATCTTTGGCATGCCGAAGATTAAATACCCTTGGGAGAAACGTTAGTTCCTTTGTAGAGCTGCTATATGATAGAGTTGTCTTATCCAGCCTTTTCCGACGCAGTTCATTCTCCAAGTTTCTATCAGCTATTTCAAAAAATTACAGTCCAGCTTTCATACCAACAGGCAGACGACAGATGGATATGGCTATATCACCTCATCTGTCCGATTTAACTTTACTTTAAGGGGTCGAAGATGCCTACTTGAAAGCATTCCACATTACATGACAAAGTTGTAATACACCAAGGGTATAAAAGGAAATGGCATATCCTCTGAATTTACATTACAACCAAGTTGGTATAATCTGCCAATTCAATGATGCAATTGAATAGCTTTGGTTTCGGTTTCCTTTTGGCTTACTTTTCTTTAGTATTTTTTTGTGCAACTTCTTTTTGTAATTCTTTTTTTTTTAGGATGTTGCGGCTGACTAAAAAGTTGTTGGAGCGCACCTTTATTTAAATACCTCAGCCAAAAGTTTTCTCAAGATATTTGCAAACATCTGTTTCCTGGTTGCCTCCAATCTCCTCCAGCCCCACTGCACCAAAGCCAGCTGTAAAAATCAAGGAGCAGTTTGAGGAACGTGAACCAAACGCAGCGTCAGCTGCATCGGCAGTCGCTGATGATGAGGTTCCAATGCGGTCTCAAACGGCTTACCCCATCTGCCCATTCCCCACTCATTCGCTTGCCAAAATACCTCGCTATGCATACCCTGCATTTATAGGGTAACTTCACAATTATAGGCGGGTTAATATTAAAGTATTCTTTGGTTTAATAAGTAGTCTTCAAACTGTTTGGAATTAAAATAATAATGATAATCAAAATCAGACTTCTACAATAATTGAAATAAAGAAAAAATATTTAAATTTATTTATTTTATTCATACAAAAACTTTAAAATATTTTGAATGAGTTGAATTGATTCGAATTAATTTCAAAAAGTATTAAATCAATTTCTAAAATACATTTCTAAAAGATTTCTTTAATTAAGTAGCACTCATTTTATTCTCAGCTTAAAGCAGGGTATTAAGAAAGTCGACTACAGAGTTTATATTCAGCTATAACCACCATACATATATTACCTGATGGCATGAATACCAAATTTTCTATTTAGTTTACAGCGAAATAAGGCTACTGCTTTTGGCCATTTTTTTGATTCTTGGTTTCGTACAAAACCTCATTTTGAACGTCGGTAACGAGGACTTGGTGTAATTTTGTTACAGTGTAGTTGAATGACAGCCTTCTGCTTTTCTTTTGAGCCCCAGACGCACTGCTGTTTCCTGTGCGTCTCTCCTCCTTGTTAGATTCAAGGGCTGTCTTTATAATAGCTAACTAGCCAGGCTACTACTACTATGTATTTTGGCCTGCTTAGGTTTGAGCTCAACTCAGTGATTCTATGCACTGTACGTCTGTCTGTCTGTCCGCCTATCTGATTGTCTGTCCGTCCCTTTTGTCTGTCCAAATGCAAGTTATTCGCATTCTTGTCCGCTGCTTTCAGCTGTCCCACCTTTGCAGTTCGGTGTGTTATTATGGTGCCAGTTTTTCCTTTTTTGGTTTTTCCTTTTTCTCTCCCCTTTTATTTTTTTTTTTTTTTTTTTTGCAACTTTTCCTGTAGCTGCACACAAGTTTTTCATTTGTAATTCAAGATGTCAGTCAGCTGGGAGAGAACCAAAACTTAATTAAAGTTCCGCACTTTTCCTGTGCCCAGCGCCTGCACTCGCTTCAGCTTTTATGTATGTATTTAGCCAACCCCCGCCGCCCCTTCCCAGCTTTTCAGCCATCTCATGTCTGTCTGAACTGTCTTTTTTCTGTATATATACATACATATATATATGTATATATATACATAGTTGCTGAGTTTGGGAGGTTTATCTTTGAGCTGCAAGTATTGCTGCGCACCTGCTTTAAATGGCCAAGAAGAGAGATGCGACTTTGTTGGCCAGTTAGCTAACCCTCTCCGCACATGTGTGTGTGTGTGTGTGTGTGTGTAGTCGTCATTTTATGAGCTTATTTTATACTTTTCACTTCTAATTTGGTTTTATGCTCATTGCTTATATGCTCTGAACAGATTTCAACTTGTTGAATTAACAAAATACGAGTGAGAGCGCCGAGTCAAGAGAAATTCTCCTCGATGTTTTTCTTTTTTTGGCCAGCACATGGAGTGTGCTTCTCTGGTAAATATGTCAGCCATTAGCTGGCTGTTTCTCTGCAGGCTTTTATATCAGTTTCACTTAGAGCTGACCGGATAAAACATCGCATTTAATTAGCTGACTGAGAGGACACAACTGGACCTTGATATGAGGAAGGACCAGCTTCCCCTTCTCCTTCTCCTTCTCCTTCTCCTTCTCCTTCTCCCTCTCCTCAGCCTTTTCATTGGTATGCATTGAGTTCTTCTATATATAAATACATATATGGAACGTCAACGCCAGATAGAAACTTGATAGCTTGTACTAGTAATTAGCATATGAAGAAATCAGACTCCTTCACAATTCTGTCCTTTTCAAAGTAATTCCTCTCTACTATGCATGCACGTGGAAAATTTATTAAATTGTTCGTCTCTCGGCAGGACCTGAATTTAATTAAATAAATCGTAGCTTGTGGCTCCTGTTGCCCATTTATTCTGGAAAATAAATATTTTAGAAAAGATGCCAAAATGCCTTTGTTGAGAAACTCGAGTGCCCAGCTTTTGTGCGTGCAGCTGGCTAAGCAAATTCTCTTCTAGGCTATATTTAAGTCCATCCGAAGTAAATCCAAATGTAATTTGAAAAATTTTAATTTTAAAGTATTTATTCCACAAAATATCTCTACTTCAATTGTTTCCCGGCCGTGTCAAAAGTTATTCTCTCCCTTTGCTAAATTTCTAAGCATCTCTTTATTACTTGCTGTGCTGTTTACTATATATGTGTGTATGTGTGTGTATAGGTACAATGAGCATACTCTGGCCTTTGAGGGCATTTCGTAAATTCCAAGAAATTGCATACCAGGCGAACATAATTCCTAACAAGCGGAAATGTCAAAGCAAAACAGAAACTATTCCTCGCCCTGTCTGCCTCATAAAATATAAACACTCTCCCTCCCACTTATTGAATATTAGAATATTCTTTGCCACCTTGCGCTTGATCAGAAGCTGCATAATCAAAACAAAAACTATTCCTCGCTTTGTCTGCCTTGCCCAATTATAAAGTCTCTCCCTCCCACCTAGTGAAAATACATTTTGTCAGCTTTATCTCATTCTTCACCTTTTTACAGTTAGTCCTTGCACTCTCTGCCTGTTCCTTATTTCGTTCGTATGCCCCTCTTTGTCTAGCCAAGCTCAAATATTGACTTTGGGTGTTCGATCTCCCTCCCACTTACAGAATCAGTAAGCAGAAGAGTAACCTGCTGTGAATTATGTTTGCCTAGTATTGCATATGCATTTGTATATTTGAAAGAGCGCGATCTCTTTTGCTGGTGTCGGTCAATCTTAAGAGTATTTCGCGAATTGGCATACCAGGCAAACATAATTTGAAAGAAGCTGCTATATGAAACCAAAACAAAAACTATTGCTCCCTCTGTCCGCCTCATATAAATATAAATACTCTCCCTCCCACTTATTGAATATTAGAATATTCTTTGTCACCTTGCGCTTGATCAGAAGCTGCATAATCAAAACAAAAACTATTCCTCACTCTGTCTGCCTCACCCAATTATAAATTCTCTCCCTCCCACCTACTGAAAATACATTTTGTCAGCTTTATCTCATTCGTCACCATTGTACAGTTAGTCCTAGCACTCTCTGCTTGTTCCTTATTTCGCATATATGCCGCTCTTTGTCTAACTAAGCTTAGATATTGACTTTGGGTGTTGGATCTCCCTCCCACTTACAGAATCTGTAAGCTGCCAAGTAACCTGCTGTGAATTATGTTTGCCTGGTATTCAATTTGCATTTTTATATGTGAAGAACGCGAACTCTTGCTAGCGTCGGTCAATTTTAAGATAATTTCATGAATCGGCATACCAAGCAAATATAATTTTCAGCAAGCTGCAAAATCAAAACAAAACAGAAACTATTCCTCGCTCTGTCTGCCTAAGATATTTATAAATGCTCTCCCTCCCCCACCTACATATTATTTTGTCAGCATTATCGCACTCTTCATCTATGTTCATTTAATCATTGTACTCTCTGCCTGTTTCTTATTTCGTCTCTATGCCGCTCTTTGTCTAACTAAGCCTAGATATTGACTTCGGGTGTGCTCACTCCCTCCCTCTTGTAGTACTTGTAAGCACAATATCAACCTGCTATTGATTATATTTGCCTGGTATTTGATATGTTTGGGTACATGAGAAAGAGCGCGATCTCTTTTGCTAGTGGCGGCTATTAGATAGGCCTTCAATTTAAGAGTAATTTCTTGAATTGGTATACCAAGCGTACATAATTCATAAGAAGAGGAAATGTCAAAGCAAAGCCGAAAACTATTCCTCTCTTTATCGGCCTGCTGGATCCCCAGTCGTATTTAAAAAGCAAATTAGTTAATTAATTAGACGTAGAATAAGTATACATATTATAATTGAATCAAACTATAAACTATTTTACTTTGATTACAGAGTATCTTTTAGCCTAGCATGCTTCTTTACTTACTATTAAGTTTCCGCAATATTTAAGCAAGGAATTGGTCAGCTTCCGTCGCTTGTTGCAACACTTTCCCTGCATTTTTTTTATTAGGCCCCTCGAGGTGAGTGGCAACGTGAGGAAAATCCAATGTCAATGTCATTGTCGCTGCAGGGGATTTACAGGGGCGTGCGGAGGGGGCAGCTGTGGTTGCGGAATCGGCAAGTGGAAAAGCCGAAAAATAAAATGCCAAATACAAAACACTACAAAATAATCCACTGCCCGACGAAAACAAACACAGCGCCGCCATTCGATGTCCCAGAAGCGTCTACGGGAATTGGCAAGAGAGGGGGTTCAATAACTAAATCAGTTAAGCGAAGTGGACAGAGAGAGGGAGAGAGCTGTTGGCCATTGCCATTGTGGATGCATTGGCGTCCGCCCGAGGTCGAGACGCGTCTCGGTTATTTTAAACCCTCGCCAAGCGAATTTCTGTAGCGTTTTGTTTTGGCTTTGCTTATTTTTTGCTCTTCGTTTTATTATTTTTACTGCATTTTGTTTTGGTTTCATGCTTTATTTCCCTTTCTTCTGGCCTGCAAAATTATTTATGCATTTTGTTTAGCAGAAAGCGCTTATTAGTTGCAATTTGCCTGTGGCGAAAGTTGCCAGCCAACAAGTCGATAGAGTTAAATAGTTCGCAAGCCCCACAAAAAGAAGTTTATAAAATGGGCAAAAACAAAGGTGGCGGAGGCGGGGGAGGTGGTTCTGGCGGTGGCGGTGGCGGCAATGTAAGCAATATTTGTGTTATGCAACTAACGTTTTAATTGTGAGTTTAAAATAGATCAAATAATTAGATATACTCAGCCACCGTGTGATATATTTGGTATAAAAATACCCAATAAAAAGAAATTGCTTCGCGAGAATTTCGAATATTTTGTTAACCTATAAAAAATTCAGTTTTTATAACAAAAATACTAGAAAACACGTTAACAAAAAATTTAAATTTCTGTTGAATATAAGGAAAATACCAAAGTAAATAACTTTGAGATTTATAGAAAAGAATTGTCGTTTTTTTATTATGATCCTGGGATGAGTAAAAAGAGCTAATAAAAAAATACTTCCGCATTCATAGAGAATTGCACGTAATAAATACTTGTCCTGATTCTTAATAAGCGTTTCTCATTATTTACTCTGTCACCGAGTTATAATCCTTTTTACGCTTTCTGTCAACAGAAGAAAGGAGGTGGAGGAGGAGGCGGAGGTGGAGGCGGAGGCGGTGGTGGTGCCAGCGGGCCAGGTGGTGGCAAAAACAAAGCGCCAGCTGCCGTTGACAAAGGTGGAGCTAAGAAAGGACAAGACCAAAAGCCGCCGGCAGTTGGCGGCATTGGTAAGAAAGGAGGCAAGAAATAGAAGCGACGACATCAAAGCGCATTACAATATTAGAATAAATATTCATAACTAGAATATATATTTAAGGCAAGAAACAGGAAAAAACTGAAATATATAATAAAATGTCCATTTTCTATATAGTTTAAAGTATAGTTTAATTTAATTTTAATTAGATTTTTGCAAATTGATTTTAAGCCAAGTTTAAATATTGACAGAGAGAAAATGAATATGTTATTAGCACCCACCCACACACATTGAACCACTGAACCACCCCCCACTGACATTATACAAGTGACTACACATGATTCTGACGCTGCTGCTGCTGGTGTGGCTCCCAGTGGCTTCCACATGGATGCTTCCCGTGCTTTTCGTTCGTGCACTTCACTGGCCACTTCATTAAGCTCATCTGCTTTGGGATCGGGTGGTTCTGTTTCTGTTTCTGTTTCTGGTTCGCCCTAACGGAACCACTCCTGGGACATGCCAAAGAACGTGGCGGCGCTCGACTTCGATTTGTTGCTATCATTTTTGCGTGTTGATGTCGCCGGCTTGCGGCTTGGAGTCGTCGTAGCTGCTGCCTGTAATACAGAAAGAGACAGAGAGAGAGAGAGAGAGAGAGAGAGTGTGGGAAAGAGAGTGAGAGATATATGTGTTATTAATTAAGTGGTAATTTCAGTGATTAATCTATTAATTTGCGCAAATGCTGTGAGATTTATGAGCAACACAAAATGTTGGGGGCATAATTAGAGCTCGATTTATTTATTTCATGGCTAATTAACAAAAACATGCGACTAACTGCAAGCACAATAACCAACAAAGTCAGCCGACTATAAATTAACATTTCCTATACGATTTGATTTCAATAATGGCCCAATTCATTAATTAGCATTTAAGGCCACTCTCTTTCCCTTTCTCTCTCTTGACCACACACTCACACCCTGGACACACACCCACCCCAGACACACAACCAAACAGTTTGGCAAGTTTTGGTTTCTGTTTTCAGTTCTTGGGGTTTTCGGTTTTGTTGGCTTTTCGAAAACTTTGACCAAACACTTGAAAGTGTTGCCATGGCAGCTAATAATTATAATTAATTTCTTAGAATTTTAAGTTTATTTACTGTCAATGAAACATTTGTTTAATGAAAAATGCTGCTTCACAAATTGAACGACTTTTTGGCAGCAGTTCAAGTGTTTCTGCCAATTAACTAAGTTTTCTTTCGATTAATTCAAATTCACATTTATAACAACTATTTGCACGAGTTGGACGAACATAAACCTAAATTAATTAATCAAATTAATCAAATTGCCATCAGTTAAAATGCTTAAAGCTGCAAACGGTGAGTGTGGTTCGTGTCACGGCTAAGAAAACATTAAGCGGCTAAGCAGTTAACCATCAATAAATACACAAATAAGCATAAATAATTTAAATAAAAGGCGCTGCAATTCAAGTGATTTTTGACAATAATAAGTTCAAAATTTGCTGAAGAATGTTTGCTTAAATATTATTAAAATTGAATGGGAAACAAATTTGCAGCTGAACTTGGCCAAAAAACACAATAAAGCAGAGCAAGCAGTAAACAGTGTGTACACACTAAGTACAGAAAGTTTCCAGTGTTAACAAGTTTCTCAAATAAATTTTGTTAATTTAACAAAAAAAAAAAAAACACTGAGGCTACCTTCGGCACACCGAACATTTTATACCCTTGCTGGCTGGAAGAACTATGTAATATCGTAGTCTGATCTAAGCAATATTTTTAATACTAATGGAACTTCTAATTTTCAGAGAGATATCATAAGAAACAAAAGAGTTTTTCATAAAGCAATTTTCGGACTGATTTCCTATTTCTATGGCAGTTATTATGATATGGTTCCACGATCCGTTCAGTTCCGACTTATGTGCTGCATGCACCAAAAAGAAAGCCCCTACCAAATTCAATCATAGAAATAGACAGAGAGACTATTTATAGGATCAGAGAAGCCTCTTTCAATGCATTACACATTTCGTCTCAAAATTCGAATACCCCCAGCAAGAGTATAAAAATAGAATGTGATTCAACAGTGAAATGTTGCCGAATATCTGTTCAAATATGGTTTTCAAAAGCAGAGTTAGAAAAATAACAATAATCATGCAAAATCGGAAAACAGAAACGAAAGTTTAAATTTCAAATACGATTCCTACCCAAAATGAGCAAACGATGATAATTTTTCAAACAAAACTACAATTCAAAGAGCTCCTATAAAAGAAATATATGATAAATATTTAATATTCAATTTAAAAACAAAGATAAAGGCATATAATCTTAATTTAATCAATGAAGCTTAGCACTGAAGTTTTCATAAAATCATCATTTTTTTAAGTTAATTATCAATTTTCTACAATTCGAAAGAATATCCAGTTTAAAGGCTTGTTAGCCTATAGGATTCAAGATTTTTTAATGGATCAAGTCAAATCTATATGTAGTACAAGAGTTTCACTCTTGAGGAGGTATAAAAATATTCCTTTTTTATATATAATTTTTTATTCTTGTAAATTTTTCTCCTAAGCTTCAAGATCATATTAAAATAATATACCAACAGAATATAGAGCAAAGAATAATTTCAAAAGCAAACTTACCTTATCCGATTCCGTGGCCAGAGACTTGCGTTCCGTTTGAATAGATCCTGCGGTCGCAGTGGCTTGTGGCATGACAATGGGTAAAAGTGGAAACCAGAGCGAAGTGGAGCCCGAGGAGCTCAGACAAAGTACATTGGGATCAGCTTCGTGCGGTAAAGGTGTAGTATTATTAACTTGTGACGTGGCCGGAGTTGGGGTGAGGACACCCAATTCGCCATGCAGACGCGCCGTGGAGCGAGATACGGTAATGGTAATGTGTTCCGCGAACAGCTCGAAATCAAAGGGATCGATGCACTCGCGCAGAGTACGCTGCAGCGTATAAAAATGATCGTAGAGGACACGCTCCTCACGACTGACACTAAATACGCGCTCCAGAAATTTCAAATCAAAATATAATTGCAATGCAATATTTTGACTGCTTTTTGTCCATTCCGAGGCGGCCAATTTCTCATAGTGGTTTAAGAGTTGGTTTAAAAGCTTATAATTAAAGGCGTGGAGCACCTTAGGGGGTAGCGTCTGTGGCACTGCATTGTTCAATTCCTCGATTAATTGATGCAAATACGTTTGTAGCGATAGACGCGGCTGGCTGGGAATCCGTATTGTGGTAGACTGCACATTTTGATCCTCATCGCGCTGTTCCAGTGTCTGCGTTTGCCAGAGCTGCAAAGATCAAAAAATAAATTAGGTAAAGGTTTCAAAGTTTATGTTGGTATTATCGATAGAATCGATAGTATTTTATTAATTTAATACTATCAAAGGTGGATCTCTTGATTCAGTTTTACTTTGATCTGTTAACAAGCTAATGAGATTAAGAGATTATATGAATTATATGAATGTTAATCATAGCTTAATTTTAATTATTTCAAAAACAATCGATAACAGGACTATATCCAGGTTTAGTTTCAACTGGTATTCCTTAGCCTATGGACTTACCGCGAAATCACGCAATACAACATCATGGGTAATATCCTGTGGTAGCTTATCCATACAATTGTGTGCGGTCAGAACATCATCGACAATGAGAAGCCAAAGGTGAACCATTTCCTCCTCGATGAGAGCGCAAATGCGCTGCCAATGCTCTACGCCGGCGGCTGTAAGGTTGCCTGCCCACTGACGCCAGCTGCTGGGCTGGCAGAAACATAGTTTGAGGTTGGGGCACAGCTCGATTAGAGCAAGTGTATTCCGCAGCGCTTGCAATAAAGGCTGACGCTTCTGGAGTCGCAGAGATTTTAGTTGGCCCAAAAAGTCAGTCAATTGCTGCTGCGCCGTCGTACGTAAAAATTTAAGCAAAGCCAATTTATCCTCGGCGCGAGTGCTTTGCTCCTGCAGCAAGACATTCAACTCCTGAACAATGGAACCAAGTTGGGCATCAAATTGAGCACACAGCTCAATAGTGGCTATATCGTAACCTTTGGTACGGTTGGCCAGACGCTTGGGCTTATCACTTAGAGCTGCAGCTAAACTCAGCGGCAAATCGTCACTCTGTTCCCGCCAAATTTGGAGCGGTTCAGGCGAGGAGCTGGACTGCACCAGAGCAACCACCTGCTGATAGGTTTTCTGCATGGCCGCTGCCCAGCTGCCTTGTATGATCTCCCGCACACGCGCATTAATCAACGGCATATACTTGATTCTATAAAAGTCCAGCTGTGTCTCTGAGATCTTCAGCTCCTCCTCCAGCTCTTCATAGTTGGGCCTACCGGTTGTACTTGCTGCCAACTTGATATCCTGTATGGTTTGCATGCTGCTGATCTGTCCAAAAATTCTCTTCAGTTGCTTAGCCGCCAAGCCATCAATCTTCCCCAGCCATTCTCTTAATGCATCGCGCAGCTGTTCGGGCTTCAGCTGTGGCGTCTCAAATTGTGGCTTATAGCCAGATATTATGTCGGGCAGCAGATGACCCAGCTGACGTTCACTGCTCTCCATTCGACTGATGCTGGGCGGCGTTGTGGCAGCCGAACACTCCGCCAGGCGAGTAAACAACAAGCCCTTGGCTAGAAAATACAAAATTTAATGAACTTCCGTAACGCTGGATTGGATTGGTGATTGTACACTTACATAGCAGACACTTGCCTAGCAGCTCAACGGTGCCATTAAGTATATACAAACTGGCTAATATGCGCTCCTTAACACGTCGTGGCTTGTTCCTATCTCCTTCGCTGCTCTGATTCTGCAGGCAATGGTCAAAGGCTGTGGCGCGCAGCTGAAAAAAGGTCTGAAGGACATTGTGCAAGTTGCACTTGTCCAGCAATAGGAGGCTCTGTATGCAATCGACAGCCATGTCGGGGCTGAGCTGCTCTCGTTCCAGCACGGCGAGTACAGCCTGCTTGATGGTCACGTGAAAAGGACGCAGGATCTCCCATTGTTTACCTGCCACAGGCAGTTGTCGCATTATCGCATTTTTAGCATCTAGCTGGAGGCCAGTGCTGATGTGGCGACTGAATAGAAACAGTTCGGTGGCCGCATAGAACTGCTCCTGGTCAATGTGCGTCCATATCAGCTCGGGCAAGCTGCTCAGCAGCTTTATCTGCGCCATTGTGCTATAATAATTGTTCAGTTGCTTGTTAGCGGTTCTCTGCTGCACCAACGCCTCTGTTGCTGTTGGCAAGGGTGTGGTCTTAAATCCGAGCAACTGTTGTTCATTCAAGCTGCGGCAGTTGGATTGGATGCAGTGCACCTGTTCAATAAGTGTGCCTGCAGAGCTTTGCATAGCTGCTATAGTGTCAGCTGCCTTTAACAGATCCCGGTAGCGTTCTCTGGAAAAAGTGAAAATTAATCGAGTGTTTTCTAATTGAGAGATCGACTCTGCAGGGAAGAAATTATTCAATATTTATCAATTTAAACTGGAACTAAGCCTTCATTGGTTAATATTGGAAACCAGAAAGTTAAAAACAACTTGAAAGTAATCAATAACAACATTTTTAACATAGAACAATCTATAAGGGTATTACAACATTCGGCTTGCGGAAAGTTACATGTTTACTTGGCTTTTTTCATTGACTTTTCGCAGCTGATAGAATTATTTAACAGAATATCAAATTCCTTTTAGAGGCAGTGAACGAAAAACAGGGAATTTACTCTGCCATTGCCTTTGCTGGCATCAATTTAATAGACCCTATCCGCTTCTAGAGTATACAAACTGTATGTGTCCACATGCCACATCATTGTTTATGTGTCACTCACCCAACCATTGTGCGGAGCTCCTCGCGTTTATTTTCCACCACTGTTTGAATTTTCTTCTGGACTGCATCAATATCGGGCACGCTGTGCTGCTCGAATAGAGTGTCCACATTTAATTGCAATAAATCGGCACTCATTTTGTATTTTTAATAATAAAATCACTTGTCGTCGTCTGTTTTGTGTTTAGTATTTAGATATTGCCAACCATATAAAATTAACAGTTCAGCTGTTTTTAACAGCGAATGTTAATTTGTTGCCGGTCAGCTGTTGTTCTTATTGAAACTGAAATCCTAAAAAATGGTCAATGCTGTATATAACTATTACGTATATAAGCATTTCTAAAATTGTTAAAATTATTAACTTAAAATACATTATTGAAGCTTTTATTCCTGCTGTGACTTTATTATTCTGCTTGCATCCCATCCATAAAATAATAAGTATAGAGCACAGCTGTTCTGTCAATTGTTTGTGGTGGAGGTCGGTCGATAGGCAAAGTTATTGTTACAGCGTTGCCACCTTCCGACTTGTTGGTACTAAGGTATTTTTTAAGGCATTTTGAATTTTGAAAGGGATTTTTTACTTACTTCTCATTTTCCAAAGTATATAATAAATATATACAATTAATTAATAAAATATGTATTTAAATATGTATTTATTTATTTATTTTATGGGATAGTATTTGCGTCTTTCCTTCCTTTGGTTTTCTTGATAATTCATTTCCCCCAGCCTCGCTTCTGTTCAATTCAAAGTTATTTCAAAAACAGTTCGTTTCTTTAATAGGAAATGCTTTTTATAATGCAATTTGCTATCACAATGCGCTGAATCTCGGAGGTTCCTTCATAGATTTCGGTAACGCGCGCATTTCTGTAATAGAGCTCAGCGGGCATATCTGTCGTATAGCCCATTCCGCCCAATATTTGGATGCATTGATGAGCGCAGTATGTGGCTGTTTCGGAGGCATGCAACTTGGCCATTGCCGCCTCCTTGGTAATAGGCAATCCGTTGTCGAGGAGCCAGGCGGCACGCCACGTTAATAGTCGTGACGCCTCCACGCGTAGCGCCATATCCGCCAGTTTTTGTTGAATCATCTGAAGACGCGACAAACGTTGTCCGAAGGCTACACGCTTCTCTGCATAATCCACGGCTAGTTCCAGGGCAGCTTGGGCAATGCCCGTGGCCTGCGCAGCAATACCAATTCGGCCACAGTCCAGGGATTGCATGGCAATCTTGAACCCTTGTCCTGGTGCTCCGAGCACCTGAGACTCTGGAACGCACACATCGTCAAGTATCAGCTGGCAGGTGGATGTGGCACGCATGCCCATCTTATTCTCCTTCTTTGCTACTGTGAGTCCTGGCACATCTTTGGCCGTTAGAAATGCTGTAATTCCCTTGTGCTTAAGGGACTTGTTGATGGTGGCAAAGATCAGACCACCACTGGCTTCTTTCGAGTTGGATATCCATGCCTTTGTTCCATTTAGCAGATATCCTTTGTCAGCTAGTTGTGCAGTGGTGCTAGCAGCACCCGCGTCTGATCCGTTGCCAGGCTCAGAGAGCGCATAAAAGGCAATATGCTCGCCCTGTGTGTAGGGTACTAGGAACTGTTGTTTCTGCTCCTCCGTGCCGTGCTGCTGCACTGCACCCAAATACAGATTGTTAACACCCATCACAATGGATACGGCCGCATCGCCGCGTGCCACCTCCTCTACGCCTATAGCATAAGCCTGGTAATCCAATCCAGTTCCACCTGAAATAGTTCAAACTAGAGTCATGCCAAGAAATCATACAAATTTAATTAAGCTCACCGTACTCCTCCCTTACGACCACAGACATAAGACCCAGTTCGCCCAGGCGCCGTACCTGATCCGCTGGAAAAAGCTCCTCACGATCATGACGCCGCGCGTGCGGTGCGAGCTCGGCATTGGCAAAATCGCGGCACGTTTTTTGTAGTATTTGGTGGGTCTCCGAGAGTGCTGAGAGGCACGCGATGCCTCTTCTATTTCCGCAGGTTCGCTGACCTGTAAAACATTTAAAAATGAGCCACAAAAACATGGAATTTCGTTCAAGTCTTAATTACCCAGCGCCCATGCGCCTCTGTATAACTTTTGCATTCCGACAAAGTCCCAGCTCCCGTTCCAGCTGAATGTCGCAAAGCCTTCGAGAGTCGTCTGCCTTGGTGAGAGGTTCGTGGCGCACTGCTCCGCCAAAGAGCAATCGAATTCGATCAGCCGGAAAAATAGCTTTTATATGCATTGCGAAAGCTCTGACGTCAGCTGACGCTGAGCGAATTCACCAGTGGCGGCGTTTTCCCTTAGCAAAATAAAAGGGGCTGAAAAACAAACAAGTTGAAGAAACAAAGACAAATTGTTATTTATCTATATTTTATATATATAAATTAGGTATTTTACTCTTACTTTTAAATACTCCTCTATTAAATTAACTAAGTAACAAAGTATAAAAACAAACGTGAATCCCCCTTTTCGACGCCCCTGCCTTGTTTAATATTTAGCAACAAACTCTTGTAGGAACACCGAAAAAAACATCTCTTATCAAACATGATAAGAGCTTATAAATTTTATATCAAAATTTGGCAAAATAGAAACTGCACAAGAAAACAAGGGATCAATGAACTACGCCAAAAATATTTTTATTATATTCATAAAGTTTTTTATTTAGTTTTTATTGACATTTGCGATAAACCAAAAAATTATTATTATTAGTATTATTATTATCGTTAATTATCATTATTATTACTATCATTTTGCCTAGTGTGTATTATTATTATTATTAAAAAAAAGTATTCTCAAATATTTATAAAGTCTAAATAGAATTTCTTTAAGTGTAGACTAAGTTTACATATTTAGTGCTTAAAGTTCTTTGTTGTTGAGCTTTTTATATACCTTATACGCCCGAGGCATACAGGGTAGCTCTGCAATAGCATGCCACTTATTTAAATAAATCAGTTCGTTATGTATTTACAGTGGTTTAGGGTATTTTATAGTCGATCATAGTAGTGACAGGTGGTGAGGTTACTTGCAGAAATGAAAAGCGGTTCAACGCTTTTCGGAAGTTGCCGATATTCGCACATTTCGAATATTTTGCAAATCAAATGAATGAATAACTTAGCTATTCAATGAGGTATGCGTAATGCAACACACCCACTTTTACAAACGGACTTCTGATTCAGTTAAATTTACTAATTAACTATTAAGAAAATGCTACGGAACATTGTATTATTCAATTTACCTAGCTACAATATCAGTCAAATCCTCTGGCTCCCAACATCTACCAATAGAATACAGTAACCAGAGGCTGGCCAAAATGTTTTCATCTTCATCAACTTCCCTCACGCTCCATTATAGCCAGATAAACAGGTAGCTTTAAGCTTTCGCTGCAAAGCTCTTTTTTTTACAGGAGTTCGATCGATTCAGGGCCAGTTCCAAAGCGAACCGGTTGGACTAGAGATCGTTTCTAAACAGGTTTGTCTTCACCTCATCCTTAAGCAACTTCCAGACGGACTTATGAAAATACATTTTTTACTAGAATATTGAAATCATGTCGTCAAAGAATTTTACTTTCTACAAATTTTCACACTGAACGCAGTAGACTAACTAAAAAACTCAGATAGTTTATGTTTCAAAGACAAACTGTAGAGTTGAACACAACTGGTGTAGCAAATCTTTCCAAATTATTTTCACCGGTTTTATTATACCATTTTAAAGACAACAAAAAATATTCGATATGAATTATCTTATACAGCGAGGGAAGGTACGCCAGCAGGCGATAAATGTGCCCGATGGACTGCCCGAGCTGCTTTCCGACATTACCCGGGAGGTGTTACGTTGCCAGCCGACCAAGGAGTGTCTATGCCAGTTCATTATAGACTATCTGCACTCGGTGATAGTCACACGGGAGAAGTCAATGGGTGAGCCACGATTAAAGCGGGGGGATCAGTATACTTTATATATATATATTAATCTGATATCTGTGCAGTGGCCAAAAGTATTTTGGATCGTGCTTTGCGTCAAGTGGACAGTATTATATCGGATTTGTGTGTGTGCGATCTTTCCAAAGAGAAATCTGATATGATGGGCCAAGTAATGGAGGAGTGTTTCCGCAACTTTCTGGAGAAACGTCGCTGCGAAATGCGTCGTGGCAAAGAGACAATCAAATTTGCTGACATTGATATGCTCGAGGAGCTGATCAAAAAGTGCCATCTCTCGGATGAGGAACTGCAAATGTCCCGTCCAGCTATTGAGAGTGCCTACAAGCGTTTCGTCGATGCATACATGGCCGCCGCTAAGGATACTCAGGGCACCGAGATACTCTACCAATACTTCCGGGATCGCGAATTGAAACGCATCGAGGAAATGATGCGGAGTGAGGCGGCTACTACCATACAGGCGGCTTGGCGAGGCTATATTGTCCGTAGAACGATGGCCCAACATGTGTGCGTCTGCACCTGTATGCTGGTAAATAATATCTCTAAGGTTCAGTTCTGCCAACTGTCGCTTTTGAGAAAAGAGTCTAGAAAAGATTTCCTTTTTGCACCTTCCAATTCTTTTTTTTTCAACCAAACAAACGGGGTTCGAACCCAGAGCCTTTAAACCATTTTGAGATTTTTGGTTTCATTGAGTAATATAAAAGGTCGGGGCTTAAGCTCGGAAGTCT
Source organism: Drosophila repletoides (assembly GCA_018150835.1). Classification (NCBI taxonomy): domain Eukaryota; kingdom Metazoa; phylum Arthropoda; class Insecta; order Diptera; family Drosophilidae; genus Drosophila; species Drosophila repletoides. Next base: position 5,624,786 of record JAECWQ010000202.1, read on the forward strand.
TTGAATCACTTCACGAAAGCTTTTCAGCGAAAATCCTCCAAAATTGCTTATGAACTCTCAAAAAGAATGCGATATTTTTTGGCAGCACTGTCAACTATTCTTTTGTCCCAATATTTATGAGAAATGATTGTAAACCACAGGATGATCAAGATGAAGAAGATGCTAAACGTCACGAGAAAGCTGCACGCGTTATACAGCGATTCTTCCGTACCTTAATGGCGGTAAGTAATGAAATATATTTAATTAAGTTAATTGAAATTACAATAAACCTTTTCCTCACAGCGTCAATCAATTAAACCGGTAAGTTTTGTGGTGTCTTTGGAGAGTTATCGTTCTTTTATTTTTAACCACAATGCGTTTCACTAGATGGGAGATCCCTGCTTGGAGAAGGAAACTCCATCGTACAAAGAGGAAAGCGTAGTAGTTACTGATACCGTACCCACCGAGATTCCGCCAACTGAAGTCCCTACAGCTGGGGCAACTGAACAACAATCTGTTGCGCAATTGGCTGAACAGGGTGAGGAAGACAAGGCCACTGAAGGTGAAGCCGCCGCTCCACCGGCTGAGGGAGAGCCAGCAGCCGAAGAGCCTAAAGTCGAGTCTGAAGCTCCCAAAACTGAGGAATCTCCGGAGGTTGCTGCTGAACCGGAACCAACCGCTGAAGAGCCACCACCGGCTGAGCCTGCACCAGCTGAGGAAGCAGCACCACCAGCAGCACCGCCCGAAGAATCAGCACCGCCAGCTGAAGAATCTGCACCGCCACCTGAAGAAGCACCGCCAGCAGAGGCGCCCCCTGAAGAGTAGAATTTAAGCTCTTTCAATGTTTTTACTTTCGTTTTATGCCCAACTTCCGAGTGGAGTAAATGGGTTTCTAATCTTAATCTTGTAAATTAGTTTAACGTGTAATTGAATATTTAAATCGTCCAGAAAGTATTGTTGTCAGACTGAACTATTGAGTTTTATTTTCATCTAAAGTTTCTCGGAAGCTATACGCTCCTGTATCCAATCACTGAACGTTGAAACTCTTGTGTAGACATCAGGCGATACGTAGAGTCCGCATACTACCAGACCATATGACACAACTCCAACTTGCTTTAACCCATTGTCGGTTCTAACCAGTGGTCCACCAGAGTCACCCTAATATGTATATATTAAATAGATTATATATATACGACTGTCATTCACCTGCTTACCGAACATGCGCCTCTGAAGGGACCCCTTGCACAGATCTCCGTATCTGTAACATCTTCCATGCCCCTTTCTTGGCATTCCCGATTCGTAATCGTATGATAATTCATGCGCTGCAGAGTATTTGGATAGTTGATATTGTCCAGAAATGGAAATGGTACAGGTAATCTCAATCCCCAACCAGTCAGGGTAACTGGAATACCACCGCCCACAAACTCTTTTCCCTCGAATTCAATGGGTGCCACGCTAACATTATTAAATACCAGCGGTGGCTTTATAGTTAGCACAGCAATATCACTGGTAACCAGTTCCTTGTACTCCGGATGTATGGCATAGGATATTACCCGGGATCGTGAACCACCCTGATCGGCCAGATTACGTATACCCGCCACTACAGACATGCGTGTCACATTGAGGCCCCGGCAACAGTGAGCAGCCGTAAGAATCCGATCTGCTGCTATGATGGAACCACCACAGAAATGCATATGCCCGCCACGGGTATCATACTGCATTGATACCTGATAGGGTATATACTGTCCGGCTGGCACATCCGAGCCACCCACAATGCGTGTAGGCGTATAGCCGCCAGGCTGACGAGCTGTTCGAGTTTTGGATAGTTTTTAAAAGTTCTGGAACTCATTTCTCTTACTTCAAACCACTTACAATTGAGACGCGCCCGAACACCACCAGTCCACAGAGCTGCTAGAAACAGTAATTGAATAAGAGCCATGTTTATCTACTCAGTGCTTCAGGTAAACTCTACGCATCAGACTATATAGCAATAGGCCTGACCCTCATTTCAAAAATTAACATAGATATCGCAAATACTTATTTGGGTCGCTCAAAAGTTATGCCATTAATTTTGATCTTGAAATTCAACAAAAAATTAATGAGCTTTCATGGCGGTAATTGGCATATGTACATTTGCTCTATGTGTAGGCGTAACCCACTAAGCTAGTTTACTGATAACTTTCTATATAGCCCATAATACACCCCTCTATTCAGTAAGAAATTTCCAAAAAATGGAGAAAGATTTGTGTTATAGATTTATAGTTATAGTTTAAAGTCGATTTACTCCTATGACAAGATTTGATCTAACATTTTCCAGCCTTAAAGTCATTCTAACATAAATCTTCTGTCCAAATTTAAATAGATTCAGTCAGTCATACTACTACTACTACTACTATACTATTTTATCTTTTGTATGAGATAAGTCTTAATTCTTACCCACAACATATTTTATTATTGGCACCCTCGCGATTATTTGGAGAGGCGATCATAAAGAGATCACTAGATCTACAGGATAGTCAATAAAATGTTATGGATTATAAGCATCCACTTGAAGTGTCATACAAAAAAGGGCAAGATTTTGGGACCCACCTCTTACCCATATCACATTAGACTAACAAATAATGCAGGAATAAGTATATAAGACTACATATAGTTATGCCGCTTATTATTACAGAGGAACTGGAGACAAAGAACTACTAAATAAGGACTAATGTGTCACAAAATATAACTCCCTTCTTACTATATATACAACTATCCCAGATAAGGACAAATAGCATATTATGATCATTATCCCAATAGAGAAATCGAATTAATCTTGTCAGTCCATTAGATACATAATCGTTTTTATCGTGTGAGTATACTCAGCTTAGAAGCCAGTAAAATTTAGTATTATATTGAATCGTTAATTAAAGTATATTTACATAATACTTTCATTCTGATATTGATCAAAAGTTTATTGCCAAATCAAAGAAAAAGAAAAGAATCATTAAAATTCGCTCCATTAAGTAGGTTAATAGGTTCTACTTGTCTATAAAAATAATATGTCGTCATGACAGTCTTCAGTCCATAAAAATCAATTCGCCTATTCAGAAGTTAACAAAGGCTTCATTTATTTGATTATTATGCAAAGAGAATAAATTCAGATCATCAGCAATTATGATACATTCTTGTGCCTAGGCACTCCTAGTCTTAAAGTCCATATTTGGGGATTCGTCCGTGGCATTTACATATTGTTTTGATTTAAATTAAAATTATCTAAATTGATATTATTATATAATAATTTATCTCCTTAAGAATATATTTAATAGGTCTTCAGCCTCGCAGTCCAGTTAAAAACACACAGAAACTACAGTTTGGCATAACGGTGCCTCTGATTCCAGAATTTTGAAAGTATTTTCATTAATACTTATGAATATTCGCAATTTACATGTTTTGTTAAAAGTTCGTATAAAAGAGTTCAATTAACAGGCTATCAAACCATATAGGATTTCGTCATGGAACTGTTCATTATAATTTTATACCTAAGTAAGTTGCTACTGCATTAAAAAGTATATATTTCACTATTAATAATACCTATAAATCTGTTTTGTTTAATAGCGAGCTTGGCCCTTACTGGCAGTTCTGCGTGGGAAAGCGGAAGAACTCTAACTATTCACGGTCCGGATGTAGATTCTTCCAATGAGGAATACAGGCAACCGGTTTCCTATTACCCGCCACCGAATTATTTCTACCCTCCGCCACCTTATCCACCCACAAATTGCAGATGCCCACCCGGTCCTCCGGGGCCTCCTAGCCGTCCTGGTTATCCAGGTTTGTAAATGATTTCTTTTCATAAAAATTATAGATTCTGATAACGCGTTTATACAGGCAGTCCCGGCAAACCCGGTAAACCAGGCAATCCAGGGAAAAAAGGTGATAAGGGTGACACTGGAAAAAAAGGAGATATAGGTGAAAAGGGTGATACCGGCTCAATTGGTCCTCCAGGACCACCAGGCACCTGTCTCCTGCGCTCCGAGACAAACGACAAAATAATAACTATAACTTTACCGGGAGGTAAAGAGTTTGAGAATGAAGACAGTGTTTATGAACTGGTCAAGCACGTTCGAATTGAAAGAAAAATAAAGGATAATGTTGCAGACTCTGGAAAAAAAGAGCTTGATTCAAGTGTCAAGGAGAATCCGATGCCCAAGTCATATTCTTAAGCCAACAATATACTTCTGTATCAATTGCCTGAATAAATTGACTTAACAAATTTTGATCCAATAATAAAATATGTTTTTTCCTGCTTCCCACATTTTACCCATCATCTTTATTAATTAATGCTTTATACTAGCTTTGATTTATTGCTAGAAAGTAATAAATTAAATAAAAAGAATTTAATATCTCATACCCAATCGCTGACCTTCACAGACACCTTATGAAGGTAACTTGGCACGCGTCTGGCTGTCTTTAAGAATGAAATTTCAGTCTTCAGTCAATAAAAATCTACAAGTTTTGCAAAAAGAAAGAAGAAGGGGGCTTCTCAATGCCCTCTACTCGTGTGTTATGCAAAGAACTAAATGAATATTTAATTTATTCAAATCAGCTAAAATTATTACACATTCGTATTCTCTGCATTCTTCGGCATATGAAATTTTGATGCCATTTTAATGATTCGTCAGGGCTGCTTGCATATTACTCTGATTTAATTAGATATTATCCTATTTCTTTCTTATGACTAACTCTATCTTACAAGTATAAAGTTAACCCAATTTTTTATAGTAAAATGATTCTTCTGATCGATTTTCGCACTGGCGAATCGCGAACTGAAACCAGTTTCCATTTGGGAATTTACATATGCATCTACATATATTAGATCTACGAACATCTCATAAAATATATAAAAACTACAGTAAGATTATAAAAAAAGAAGAAAAAAAACATAATTAAATGTAAAAAACTTAACGGTTCTGGCGATTCTAGATTTCTTGATTTTATTTTATTAGTAAGAATTCGTCGAATGTTCTTTAGTATAAAAGAGATCAATTACTTGAAGATAGAAACATTTTAGCTCAAGCCATGGAGCTGTTGGTAACAATTTTCTGGCTTGGTAAGTTGAATTTGAGATAAAAAGATATATTTATAGAGATATTTAAAACTTTAAAAATTGTGTTCGTGTTTAGGCCTGGCTATTAGTGGCAGTATTAGTTCGGCTGGAAAAAGTCATAATAGCCAAGATGCTGCAAGACTTCTTTCCATTCAGGTACCGGCGCCTGCACCAGCGCCAGCTCCACCAAGTGTGATTTACAAACGACCACACTATCCCCACTATCCTCCGCCGCCGCCTCCACCGCCACCACCTCCTTTTTATCCACCGCCGCACCATCATCATCCGTCAAAGTGCAAATGTCCGCCAGGTCCACCAGGTCCACCGGGTCCACAGGGTGATGCAGGTAATGATTTGCTCTTTCCTCTTTAAACTTTCATCATAGAAAGCTTATCCAATTCAAACTTTCAATACAGGTACCCCAGGAAAGCCAGGACATCCCGGAGCTAAAGGTGATAAGGGTGATACGGGAGAAAAAGGTGACAAAGGTGAAAAGGGTGATAGAGGTGACAAAGGTCCAATTGGTGCAACTGGACCTCAAGGGCCTCAAGGTGCTCAGGGATCTCAAGGACTTCCGGGAGCGCAAGGTTCTCAGGGAGCCCAAGGACCACCAGGTGCTCAGGGATCTCAAGGATCTCAGGGGTCTCCAGGCTCACCAGGATCACCAGGATCGCAAGGGTCTATTGGACCACCAGGATCATCAGGATCGCCAGGTGCTCCAGGATCTCAGGGGTCTCAAGGAAACACAGGTCCACCAGGGGCGGCAGGACCGCCAGGAGCTCCAGGTGCACCGGGAAGTAGCTGGCCTGTACCTGCTCCTCCAGGTCCACCCTCACACCATCATCCGCATCATCCACACCATCCACATCCGCCTCCAATATATGTACCCTATCCTGTACCGCATAAAGGACATCATCATCATCATCATAAGCCAAAACCCCACAAGCCACACAAGCCACACAAGCCTCACAAGCCACACAAACCACACAAACCACACAAACCCCACAAACCACACAAACCACACAAACCTCACAAACCACACATGCCACATAAACCTCACAGACCACCTCATCACCACCATCATCATCACCACCATCACCACACTACAAAAAAGCCGATGGAAACAACTACAAAAATGCCGATAGACACAACTACAGAAATGCCGCCAGAAACAACGACGCTAGAAATTACACCCCCGAAGCCGAAAGGATTGGAAAACGAGTGGGAAACTCAAACAGAAAATCCCAAGTCAGTCACCGAGGTGAACAATGATGAATCCACGCAGCCATCCATTACACCGGAGGTTTCTGAGTCAGAGATTAAAGAAGAGCAAAGTCCCGGAACTACCGAATTCGTACCGCAAGAAGATCTAAATATAAACAAACAGGCTGATGATGTGGAGAAAGCAGAAAAGGAATTAGTCGAGGAACAACCACATGGTGAAGACCCTGTGATGCAAAAACCCATAGATGAAGAACCTGTGATGCAAAAACCCATAGAAATGGCGCCAGAGACCGAAGAAGAAGCAACCAAAGCGGAGCCTGATGATGAGGATAATGATAACGAAAACGATTATGAATTAGATGAATATGGTGAAGAGGAAGAGGAATCAGACAACGAAGAGCAAAACTCAAATGAGGATGAAGCCGAGGAGGGGGAGACGGGTTCCGAAGAGAATTATTCTAATGAGGACGAAGGAGTCGAAGTGGAACAGAGCATTGAAGAACTAAAGGAAGAAATCAGTGACGATCCCAAACAGACAATTGAAGGTTATGTGGTTCAGGAAAGAAGTAAAAATAAGCCTCTTATTTTAGCAATCAGCAAGCGTCGTAACCCTTTCCATTTATATAGAAATTATAATGTTTATTAAATAAGCAATAATATAGGGAAAAATTTAAATAATAAAAACAAATATTGAGACTGTACTCGTCGTGAAGTTTTTAATGCATTGAAGGGGGCAACTGCAAATTATATATATTGTTGATCCGTATTAGAATATTTGGTTATGACACTTTCTCAGGGCGGATACGCCTCAGAAGGTAACAATCGGCTTGGAAAGTTGTTGTTACTATTTACATGTGAGAGCGTGTTTCATTAAGGTTGGCCAAAAATGATTAAGATCAAATTACTTTATGCTACATCTGGCTGTCATAAGAAAGAATCGGTCAAAGTATATTATTTGCCTCTGTATTAAATCATAATGATGTGCAGAATAATTTGGATAAAGGACTTATATTTCTATGTAATGAAAGTCTCCATAAAGATGAGCAAAGGAGACTGAATTTAGTTTATTATTTTCTCTAATTCTTTATTTATTTTACAATCAAATCAAATATCCAAAATAAGATCAGTTTCTGTTATAAAATTAAATATCTGTATATGCCGAAAAGTATGCACAAATAAATTGAAAAACTCCCCTTTTCAGTCTAAATTCAGCGTAAAAGTTGGCAACGAAATGGCTTCCACTGCTTCAAACTGCTTGGAAAGGTCCGAATTGCCGACTTCATCAAATGTTTTTTTAAATTAATCACTAAATCAGTTAACTTAAATTAAAATTTGTAATTAATATCTATTGAGAGTAACTCAATTTTTGCTTATCTTTGATAGATACCAAATACTACTACTAAATACTAGTAAATACTACTAATTACTACTAAATACTAATAAATACTAGTACTACTAAATACTACTAAATATAACACTTGCTTTTAATTAAATAACTTTTTTATTTTTAGTTTTATACTTTTATATATCTTCAATAAATTTATTTGATCTGAAAGTCAGCTATAGTTGGATTATGCCATGCGCTCCTTTATCCAAGAGTCGAACATGGAGACGCGTGTGTAGACATCGGGACTGTTGGAGGCACAGAAAGCGGTGCCATAGGAGACGACTCCCACCTGTTTCAGGGACTCCCCATTGGTCATGACCAAAGGACCGCCCGAATCACCCTGTGAAAGAAACATATACATGAATATAGAAGCAGTTAAATAACTGAAAATTTTATCAGTTCTGCTGCTAATTTCGAAGCAACGTGAGAGAAATATCTATGGCATATTTTTTGGAGCAGTATTGAATTAAATATCTCAGTTATTGAGGTCTAGTATTTCATTTGTAGGTTATCCAAAAGTGAAGTGTTCTTTAAGAATTAGGAAAATAATATAGAGCTCAGCTTAACACTTACATTGCAGGCTCCTTTCCCAAAGCGTTCCAGGGCACAAATTTCAGTATCCGTCAGCTGTGTCATTGTCTCCTTGCATTTGGTATTGGCCAATGTCTTATAGGATAGTTTCTGCAGAATTGTAGGGTACTTGGCAAAGGGTCCGGTGCCAAAATGAAAGACAGAGCCCCAGCCAGTAAGCAGAACTTCTTGATCCGCACCGACCAACTCATTGCTGCTGACGTCAATTGTGCTGATGCGTTTATTATCCAGTTCAAAGGGTGGATCGATTTTAAGTATGGCAATATCACTGGTCACCAGCTCCTCGTAGTGTTCGTTCATCTCGTAGGATTGCACCTGGGAGCGATAGCCGCTGCTATCATTGAGATCTCGTATTCCTGCCACAACGCTAATTCTGCTGGCATTCTGCCCATTCACGCAGTGGGCCGCGGTCAGGACTCTATTGGGGGCTATGAGGGAACCACCACAGAAATGACGTTGTTTGCCACTGCGTGTTAGGAATTGCATGGAGATTTGGTAGGGCACATACTCATCATCAGGCACATCATAGCCGCCCACAACACGTTCCTGTGAAGTGCTGTCGACACTCTCAAAATAGGCATCCACTGCAAGAAGCAAGGATTAATAAGAGCCTTAATCCTTTAAAAGGCTTTCTTCCACTTACAATCAATCACTCTATTCATTTTAGGCTTTCCTGTTATAAGCCCTAGAGATGCCAGAGCTCCGAGCAGGCAGAGCAAAATCGTTCGGGCTTCCATTGCAGAGACTTGGGCTAGAACTCAACTGGGTTTGGCTTCTGCCAACGTTGCATCGGGGCTTTATATACCTTGCATTTCAGTTCAATTAATTCGAATTTTATCGCATGCTACCCGTTGCGGCAGCTGTGGGTGGTCTGACCCCATAGAATGGGTAACAAGGTCTTTTGGCTTAAAAGCGATAGACTTGTCAGCTAACCATGGTTTCAGCCATATATATAGAATTCATAATACCTAACACAATTTTCTTGTATTTTCGGAAAAACCAGTGTATCGAATAGAGCAATGGTTTGCTGATTAGCATTGGCTCACAAGCTTATTTAAAGTTAAGTTAAGTAAAACAGCTTTCAGGCAATTGGTAAGCTTTTCAGTTAATCAATAAATTTGTTCTGCGGTTTCTTTTTGATTAAAATAGCTAACAGTTACAGAAGGAATTTATCCTTAGGCTGCTCATCTATCACATTTATTGGGATAATAATTAATCTCTTGAAGAAAAAACGTTTTCTTATATTTCAAACCTTCTTGGGTGTCTGATTTTGGGTGGCATTTCGCGCACCTTTCTGAAGACAGGGAGCTACATGAAGAGGTGGGAGAAGAGCTGTTTCCTCAATTCCTGGTAGTGACACCTACAGATGCACATACACCTACATCCAAATCCAAATTGAAACGACAAGAGCAAAGACAAGTGCAGGGATGGAAAGGGAGGCAGGGGTAGCCGTAGAATCGTACTGTCTTCAGGTTGATCAGGCTGCAGTTTTAATCAATGAATAATTTAAATATTCCGATTAAACAAGCTGCTGCTGCTGCTGCTGCTGCTGCTGCTGCTGCTGCCGGTGCTGATGGTGGCCGAAGCTGCTGGCTGAAGTTGGCCTGGCAACGGACATTTCTTTTAATTCATTGTTGTGGCAAGGAGAAGGCAGATTCTCTTGTTGCACACAGGCAATTGGAGGCAGACAATCAACACCTTTCGGCTCAGTTTGGCTATCGGAGCAGCACTCACATGTTCGATGCAAATCAAGTTCAGTTTTTGCCCGTTTGCCGACGTCTGGGCGGGCACAGGTAACTCCCTGCGCCTCCATGTGTCAGTTCCGGCCTGATTGCATCCAAGCTAATGAATCATTTTACTGTGCACCTTTCCAGAACTGTGTGTGTGGCGACTGGCGACTGGCGAATGGCGACTGGCGCAAATTAATTATGCACACCTCTGGGATTCTGGGTGTTTTTCATCTCTTTTGTTTTTTTACTGGGATTTCTGGGAGTTTGTGGATGCGCTGCTGCAGCATGTTGAGGTCTTGATCTTTGGACCACTGTGTTAATTGTTGCTGCCTCTTTGCAGCGCCTACGAACCGATTTGAACTTGAAATGGCTTTATTATTTTTGGCAGGATGTTCCTGTGGCTCCTTGGCGCCCTTCTTGCCTGTCTTTTGCCCTTGGCTTTTGTTAATTGGACCACCCTGGTAAGGCGTGACAGGACTTATCTCTCGACTTTATTTTTAGCTCTTGCATATAATTTGCATATGAGTTCGTTGAGCCCCTTGACAGGTTAATCCACGTGTAAACTCATTAGGCTTTGTTCTGTTTCTCCCTACGAATTCTAATTAAATATTTACCTCTCTGCGTAATATATTAAATTTTTGGTTTTAAAAATTTAATTTAATTAGAAATCCTGCGAAGTTATATTGCGGTTTTTTTAAGAATTATTTTTCTTTTCAATTTAATTTATTATTGAAGATTCTGTTCAAATTTGACTAAAATTCTATAAAATCTATTGATTTTGACGGATATTTCCTATGTGATAAAAGGGTATGCAAATATGTACAATATTTAATAAATTGGATAAAAAACATTAAGTTATTGTATTAAAATTCGTATAAATTATTTGGTATTACTTATATGATAAATTTTAGTCAATTATTCATTTCCCCCGCGCGTAAATAGTTGATTTTCTGGTAGACTTACGCAAATTATTCAAGTCCAAAATATCGATAATAAATTATTGAAAGCCCTAAACATGGGAGTACCTTTAATAGGAATTTCTAGAGGAGATTCAGCAGCAGAAGTCAACAAGAAGATCCCAAATAAATTTTCCACTTGCTGTGGCAATTAATTTTGCACTCGTTGCGATTATTTCTCCAGGCAAATGACAACAACAAGTTTAGTTAATTCAAGTATGGAACATTTGGAACAAATGTGGAGTGGAAAATTAATTGCATGTTTTGCATAATCAGTAAATTGGTCGTTTATTTTAGTACTTAATTTGCCAGCACCACAAGGAGGTGGTGCTCCCTCTACCTCTCCCTCTCCCTCTCCTCTCTGCTCCTCTACGATCCACCACCTATAAATTATGACTGGAAAGCTACAGTCTACAGTCGCCGTTTCGGGTTCAGAGCTCTCTCTCAGTGGACTCTTCGGCGGCGGGGCAAAGAGAAATACATTTTTATTTGCAAATCAGATAAGAGATCTGGGCACAGCAAGCAGCTTAACCATTTCTAGATACGGTTACTGGTTACTGGTTAGTGGTCAGTGATACCCTCGCAATATTTATCGGTCGCGTGAGCTTGTTACCTAATTGATGACAACAGGTAGGCGCTTCTGTCAAGCTTACTCACACTCCGAGCTGGGTTCAGTGAGAATATGATTGCCCCTACTATTCGTATCATATCTCTGGGATATTCTTATGATATTCAGGCACGCACATCCTAACAGCAGGAGCCACAGTTATCCTACTGTGTGCCTTCCAGAGGCTAAGTATTAGGTTGGCTCTTGAGATGGCACCTTTAATGATATGTGAAAGAGATTTATAATTTGCTAAAATTGTACAAAAATTCATGTTTTTCTATGTCGTTTAAAAATGCCAGATACAAATAATAAATATAAATTAAGACTTTGTAGAGGATATTCAAATTTTACATATTCTATTAAAGGAAAACTACCTATGAATACTGAATTATATTCTCTTCAAATCTGAGTACCCTTTTATTTTTTATATAAACGATACTCTATATTTTTCATAGCTTATTACTAACCTATATTTTTGAATTGATTGAGGGGGTTTCCTTCCATATTTTGTAATATTTCCTTTCTTTTATAGTCTTTCAATTTGAGATGTGAAAGGCCAGTTTAGAGCGCACGTGCAGGAGACAATTAAATACTTAAATCTGGACGGGCTACTGGATTTGAAGGCCCTGTTAAGAACTCCCAAAGTCAGGTCGTAAAACAGGCGGCTTTGCTTCAAGAACCGACATATAAATCACATTGAAGACTCAGCGGCAGCCAACAAACAGCCAGGCAATAAAAGTTGCAGTCTGAATATTTTCTGGTATTTTTATTATTATTTTTGTTTTTTTTTTTTTTTGAGTGAACCTTTCAGAGAGCCGGCCACACGCACAATTCTGAAGAAGTTGGCCTGGTGAACAAGGCGGACAATCAACCAAAATGTCATAATAATGATGGCGTTCCGGGCAGCCCGGCCCCTTCAGGACAGGATGCTTATCTTGTTAACACCGAACCCTTACCGCCTGGCGTTAACTTTAACGTTAAGTTAAAAATACAAAATAAAAGAAGAAAATTAAGTCAAGGAATGACAAAAGTCTGTTCTCGCATCAACGCTGGATCTGAAGAAATGATTAAAATGCATTTTATTAGCAAGAATTTTGAGGTTTTGCATTGTTAAAAAAAAATTGTTCTGCAGCTGCCATTAAAATTAATTAAAAGTATGCAACTAATTTAGCAGTTTTTTACGGAAAACCTTTTCAATAATCCGCCTGCTTTTTTTTCTTTAACTGTGCTGTTAATTATCCTCATTTTCTCAGGGTCGAAGCCTCCTTTCTAAGTCCTCAATTAAGTGGGCGGCTACTCAGGGGAATCAATTAGTAACAATTCTTAATTCATAAAACTTTCGAGTGCTTAAGAGCTCTTTCTAGTCGAGTGCAGCATTTGTGAATAGCCGACTGGAAGATACTCTGTACTTATATTAAGAATATATTTTATTATAATCGTTCAATTTCAATTTCTGTTTTCTTTTGTAGGGAAATAAATAATAATCAACTAAAAGATGAAAACATATTTTTGATTTTAATTTTTAATTCAATTGAATTAAGTTTTAAATAACTTTTTAGTATATAATTTAGTATTTAAGTCAGAGTAACCGACTAGAGAATACCCTGTACTCAAATCAGGTCAGATATGCTACATGTTTAACATTATATACGAGTTTAACATACTATTTTTCTTTAGTCTCGACTTATAATTTTTATTTATGTTTTTTTATACACATCTTGACTCAATATATATATATATATATATATATAGCCTGATCTTGGCCTAATTAATATTAATGTTCATATGAAATATGCATGCAACAACAACATTTGTTTGCCCACTGTAAAGCGAGCCAAGAACAAGATAAAGATACGAATGCGCTGCATCCGAAAGATACTAAAGCATATATAAGATACAATCTGATAGCATTCGAATCATTCAAAACGTGAAAGCTGACAAAATGCCAGTGAAATATCAACAGCTAATGGGAATTGGCTTCTTGGCTTACCTCTGCCTGGGTACAGTGGGTGCACATGATTCTGGCGAGGAATACGTTGTGAATGCAGATTTAAATCCAACGCGCATCAATGGAGGGCAAACGATGAATCAAACGGTGCCTTTTCAGGTGTCCATGCAGATGCAACGACGCGGCCGCTGGCGGCATTTCTGCAGCGGTTCCATAATCAGCGAGGAGCATGTTGTGACGGCGGCACATTGTGTGGATAAGATGAAGCTGGAGGATATCAGCGTCTTGGGCGGCACCCTTAACTGGAAGACAGGTGGACATCGGCACAAGATTGTGGCCAAGCATGTCCATCCGCAGTACGCAATGACACCGCGTATTATCAATGATATTGCCCTGCTTAAGGTCAGTCCGAAATTTGGTTTAAATCTTGCCGAGATTAGCACCATTCAACTTGGTGGCAACGATCGCATTGGAGGCAAAACGCCAGTGCGCCTTACTGGCTGGGGTTCCACAACGTCAACCAGCTCGGGGGCCAAGCTGCCTGATCGACTGCAGGTGCTCAACTATCAGACCATCTCGAATGAGGAATGCGCTCAGAAAGGTTTTCGCGTCACACCCAACGAGATCTGTGCACTGTCATCCCATGGCCAGGGCGCCTGCATGGTAAGCAACTCTCTGAACTTCCGCACATTTCTACACTGAAAAAGAAGAACTTAAGACTTCTCTTTGTCGATCATTTGGATGCAGTGCTTACCTACAGAGCTTGGAGCTCGAATTGATTGTAATGAGTTTTTCTTTCTGTGTACAGGGTGATTCGGGTGGTCCACTGATCTTGTCCAGCGGCCGGCAGCAACTGGCGGGCATTGTTTCCTATGGCAGCGTAAACTGCGCCCAGGGCAAACCAGATGTTTACACGCGAGTTTCTAGTTTTCTTCCCTACATAAATAAGGTCCTTAACCAGGACTTGGCTTGACAACTTGCAAAATAAATAAATTCCTTATGACTTACATTTAATTTGTTCTTGTTCTTCTTTTCCCTTGGGTCTGCGACTTTTCTTTTATTATTTTTGGCTGCTAATTAAAAATCTTGTTCAATATTCGCCACAGTCACTGCATCTTCATCGGCCCTGCGCCCAGCGCCTAGGCCTATCCTGGCCTGCGTCTGCATCTGCGTCTTGGTCTGGGTATGGGTCTGGGTCGGGTCTGGCCCGGCCTGGGCTGGCCTGGCTCGGCTCCAGCTTTGTGTGGACCATGATAAATGCAAAAAGCAATTTATCGCACATTTAACTCAATTCAGTTTCTTTATGGGCAGCCACAGAGGCAGGCGGGCGGGTTGGAGGACGGCTGGGGGCACGCCTGCCAGCCAGACAAAGTTTCGCTGACACGCACGCCACACTGTGCCCCATTCTGTTGCATGCTGCAAGCTGCAAGCAGCGGCCTGCGGACAGCAGACAGCGGACACCAGACTGTGGACCGTGGCACAAAGCATAGCGCTTGTAATTCGATATTAGATTTTATGTGCGACAAATACGAAGTGCAAACATTTTTATGTTTCTTCAATTTCTATGCTGCATTCGTATTTGTAGTGGAAAAAATTGAGGATGCGCCAACCAGCCAGCCAACCAGCCTACCAGCCAACCAGCCAGCCAACCAGCCAACCAGCCAGCCCTCTCAGCTCTGCTTTCTACATAATTAAGCTCAAATAATGTGGAGCTCACGCTTTTCGATTTGGATACCCCATTTACACTGACCTAAAAGAATGCGATGCCAAAAGAAAAGGATACCTTGCCAAATATATCTACTGCATCCAGTAATATTTCTGCTGCTAAAAAACTATGAATAATTCGGTTCTTACTATTTGCGCACTCATCGAGTATCTGGTAGTCAATACGAGTATTCATTGTGGAATGAATAAATGTAGTCTGAATGAATAATATTCACATGCAGATTGAAAAAAGGGGTGGAAGAGAGCAGAGCGCAGAAAAGGAGAGAGTATTTGTTAGACGCTCGTCGCTGACCGCATAAATTCATTTAGATCAATCAATTCAATTTGTTTGTCAATAAAACCTAAATGAGTATTTCATTTAAACAAATTAAAATTCGACCCATTTGAATGTCGCGCACAAAATTCCAACTGAACTGAACCCGAACTGCAATTAAAATTGACGGGGAGAATGAAACTTGGCTTGCCTCTAGAGCCGAGACTCTTGTCCAGAGCCTGATTTCTGAGATGGTCTCGAGATCGAGACTATATATATATATATATATATATATATATATATAAAAGGCCCTGTCTTTGGGCTGCCTTTGTTGACTTTTCATTGTCAATTAAAATCAAATAAATTTATTTGCTGCTTGACATTCGCATGCAGATTCTCGGTTCCTGAATTCCATTTCAGATTCCGATTCTGATTCTGACTCTGATTCTGAATCAGATTGAGATTCAGAGATCGAGACTCGTGTTTGCCATGCAAGCGCATTGAGCCCAATATTAAATTGACCTTCTTCTTGTATTTACGGCAATTTATTTGGCTGCGACCTTTGACCCGATCACAAATCATTTAAGGATTACCACAAATTACTTGGCCTTGCCCTGCTTGGCCACAGACTCCATAGCCTTCTTAACGGTTTCGGGATCGCCTAGAAATTTCATGGATACCAATGGCTTCATGCACTCATCCAACTCATAGATGAAAGGTATGCCAGTGGGCAGATTAAGTTCCATGATGGCCTCATTGGATATGTTATCCAGATGTTTCACAATACCCCTCAAACTATTGCCATGAGCGGCTATAATCAGTTTTTTGCCATCTTTAATCAGCGGCACAATGACATCGTTCCAATAAGGTAGGGTTCGTTTGATGGTGAGTTCAAGTGATTCGGATTTGGGCATTTCGTCGGGCTTCAAGCTCTTATAACGTGGATCTTTTGCAATGCATTCGTAATACTTGTGATCCTTCTCCATTGGAGGCGGTGGTGTATCGAAGCTGCGACGCCAGATCTTAACCTTTTCTTCGCCAAACTTCTTGGCCGTTTCGGCCTTATTGAGACCCGTCAGGCCTCCATAGTGTCGTTCATTGAGGCGCCAACTCTTGCATATGGGTATCTTTGTTTGCTCAGTCACCTCCAGGATGGTCTTCAGCGTATCCTGGGCACGCTTGAGCAATGATGTGTGCGCCATGTCAAACTTTAGCTTGGCATCCTTGATGGCTTTGCCTGCCGCACATGCCTCCTGCTGGCCCTTCTCAGTTAGCAGCGCATCGTACCAGCCGCAAAATAAATTCTTCTGATTCCACGTAGATTCCCCATGCCGCACCATGACTATTTTATACTTTTTTACCTCACAGCTTTTAGAGTAGTCCCTTTGTGTGTCAAGGGATAACCATAGTGGACTTTGCTTGAGAGACAATGAACGACACATCAAGTGAGTTCCCCAGCCAAGTCTCGAAAGGCTAGCCATATTGCTAAAGGTGTTGAATTTACGAGGCTCAAAAACTAAATAGTTGAGGGAATATTGTTTTCAGTGCCTACTGTAATAGCCATTAAATATAGAAAAGTATATAAAGAAAGCTGAATATAGAGGCAGCTCTCTCAATTTTCTTTGAAAACTAAAGTTGTAAACACTTAAATTCGATTTATATTAAAGCAATCGATACTATCGATATAAATTTTAGTATGCCTATCGTCAGATTCGGTTTAAGTTTCTCGTTCGTTAATCAAACTTGGGAAGCAAATAATGAAACAATACTAAAAATGAATCAAAAGGAAGAGTGAACGCAGCTAATACTATAATAATGATATTTATAATAATTCATAGAGCAATAAACCCTGTAAGCAAGTGACCCTATTAGGGTATTAGCTGTAGCTGAAGAGGACTGTAACTAAATCAGTTTATCCATAAAATGATTGGCAGCTCAATGAAAACTGTCCAAGTCTCAAAGTTGCAATAAAACCAAAGTTTTTCTTCTTTTCTTATGCAAAAAGGTATACTCCGAATGGGAGAACAAATTGACCAAGAGAGGTGAAGAAGAGTCGCGTAAGTTTATGGAGGGAAAAGCGGGAAGAGAGGAAAGTATGTGGAACGATCTTCAGCAGAAGCAGCAGAAGCAACCATAAAGAGCTTTTACGGTCGCCACTGGCGGCAGTTTGGATGATAAATTGTCTACTGTGGTCAGTTCTGGAAGTTGTTCCTAGAGTTCCGTCGCCAGGTCGACTCAACTACTCAATAGCTACCACAGAGAACATAGAACAGAGAAGAAGAGAAAAGCGAGAGAAAGATTAGACAATTTGTAGAGAAGCTTGGACAGTTTTGTCTGCAAGCGCCACTCTGGTGGCGGAATTCCAAACAGGGTCTCTCGACTCACTCACTCACTCACTCCTCCAGCCTTTATAGTTGCTTCGTGTTAATTGAAAATTGTACGGTAATGTTGCTTATCGCTTGACTATCAGACGCAGCGACGTCGCCATCCACCAATCCTCCACTGGGTGCCCATGTTTGGGTCTTGGCTCTTCGATCTTGAGTCTCGCGTGTACCTCGAACCATGTTGCATGGTGTGTGCCACACCTCGAGGCCTCACGCATTGGCATAGGTGTTTGATAAACATCCAAAGTCATGTCTTTGGATTTTAATTTTTTTTCTTTCTGTTTTTGGGTTTTTTTCACTGTAGCTTGCGGTGAAAATTTCTCAAACGCTTTTTGACAACTTTCATGTGAACGCACTTAACAAAATTTATCGCCTCTGACATTTTTTGTGACTTTAATTGCTTATAGACGTAAGAAGTTGTCCTCCAGCTTCTTGTCTCTGCTTCTACTTGTTCTTCTGTAGGCCTTCTCCTCTTAGCACCTGCCACCTTTTCGAATCTAGCCGCTATAAGCAGGGCCTTAAGCACGTTCGCGGTTGACACGATTTGCGGCTTAATTGCTTCTATAAAATGATTGATGATATTGGCCCGCATCGAGCGTAATCGAGTCTATTATTGGACGAAAAGCTCGAGCATAGAGTGCAATAAGTGCTTGACAAAAGTAGCTTGAAGATATTTATTTTCAAAATTTTTTTTTTATTTTTATTTTCAATCTATCTTAAACAAAACAATAAACAAATTTATTGACAATTTCATTTACATATCTTTAATTATCTATTTTTTAATAATTAAAAAATGGGAAATGAAAACTTTTTTTAGCCGTCTTTGACACGCACAGTCTAACAGTCGTAGTGCTAAAGCGTTATCTTGATTATGCAGCCTATTGATATATCTCTCTGATATTGATTTTATTTCGTTTCTTACCAGGGGTACTTTTATATCTTTATCGATATCATATTTAGTCATATACCAAGGCGCACTTGTTATGGTTCTAAGAGTCATAGACTGGTATCTATAGGCTGCAAAATCAAAACAAAGTAGTAAAAAGGCTATCTTATATCCAAAAACTATTCCGCTCTCTGTCTGCCTCATCCAATTATACATCCTCTCCCTCCCACCTACTGAAAATTCATTTTGTCAGCTTTTTCTCATTCTTCACCTATGTACAGTTAGTCCTTGCACTCTCTGCCTGTTCCCTATTTCGTCCGTATGCCGCTCTTTGTCTAACTAAGCTAAGATACTGAGTTTGGGTGTGCGATCTCCCTCCCACTTATAGAACTTGGGAGCAGAATATCAACCTGCTTTGAATTATGTTCGCCTGGTATTGAATATTCATTTATATATGTGAAAGAGCGAGATGTCATTCTTGCTAGAGTCGGTGAAATTTAAGAGTATACGGGGAAGAGCGAGATATTTGACATCCAATTCAAGAGAATTTCAATATTGGCATACCAGGCGATCATAATTTTCAGTAAGCTGCGAAATCAAACCAAAACAAAACTATTCCTCGCCCTGTCTGCCGCATCTTATTATAAATACTCTCCCTCCCACTTAGTCAAAATTCACAAGCTGCAAAATCAAAACAAAGCTAAAACTATTCCTCGCTCTGTCTAGCTCATCTAATTACAAATAGTCTCCCTCACACCAACGAATATTATTTTTGTCAACTTTATCTTATTCTTCACCAATGTACAGTTAATCCTTGCACTCTCTGCCTTTTCCTTATTTCGCGCCTATGCCGCTCTTTGTCTAACTAATCTTTGATATTGATTTTGGGTGTGCGATCTCCCTCCCACTGATAGAACTTGTGAGCAGCATAGTAACCTTATGTTCGCCTGAGGAATTTACATTTGCATATGTGAAAGAGCGCGTTCTCTCTCTTGCTTGTTGCTGTGAATTTTAAGAGTATTTCATGAGTTGGCATACCAGGCAAACATAATTTTCAACAAGCTGCAAAATCAAAATCAAAAGAGCACAAACACTATTCCTCGCTCTGTCTGACACATATGCTCTCCCTCCCACTTATTAAATTTAGAGTATTCTTTTGTCAGCTTTCGCGTTTTGTCGCAAAGGTACCGTTAATTTTTTGCACTCTGCCTATTCCTATTTTATCTATGTGCCGCTCTTTGTCTAACTAAGCGCTGATATTGATTTTGGGTGTGCGATCTCCCTCCCACTTACAGAATTCGTGAGCAGCTCATTAACTTGCCTGGTATAGGAATCACTTGTTTAGTTGTTTGTGCAGGAGAGCGATCTCTTTCGACATTAAATTTAAGAGCATTTTTTGAATCGGTATACCAGCATTGATAATTTATATCTTTGCACTCTTTTATTTTGTCTCTAAGCTGAGATATTGACTTTGGGTGTCCTATCTCCGTATCGTTTTCCTTTTTAATTTTTGCAGAGAATATTATTACTTTGTCAGGAATTTGCAATGCATTAAAGCTTCTATCCCATAATTTCTATATATATTATTGATCAGGACAATGAGGTGAGGTGATATATATACCATATCCGTCTGCCTGGGTATTTTCAAACTTGTCTCTGAGATTTTGAGCTAGGTGAATAATGTTTGTAAGCAGTCTTCTTGTTGTAGGCAGCAAATAAATTATATCCGACAGAATCAAAACGTCATATCATATACAATAATTCCAATAGAAATTCCAGAAAGCAAAATATTAACTATAAAATTAAGGATAAAAAGTTAATTTCCATGGAGTGCGCGAAATAAGCTGCGGCATTAAAAAAGCACTTAAAATTTGTTTTTGTTATATTATTGTTTTGTTTTTATGATTAAAAAGATCGTTTTAGTTTAATTTTAATTTAATAAGTTAAAGTTCTGACTTAAAATATACCGATTAAATTTTTGGATTATCTTTTATAGTATAGGAGCAGTGGCGATTCAAACTTTTATTTTTGAACTGCACGAAATAAGCTGCGAGCCACTGTAGATGCCAATTGGAGCAATCCGTTCGGAATTTGCTGTATTAAAATGTTTTCTGTTTCTCAATATATTCAAAAATGATGTAAAGGAATATTTGGAACTCACTTGTTCATCCAAAACAGTCTGACATATATAAGAGGTTTTCTTTAATATACCCGAGTAAGGTATAAATGGTGATACTATCTCTAATTCAGGGGTTTTAGAGGTTAATTCGGAAGCAAATTAGTACAGGAAATTTAACCCATAAAAAACATATAATAACCATTATAAGAAACACGTTCCGATGCGCCCAACGGCTTAATCATATTTCACAAGCAATTTTCCTTTACCGAAAATGAAAACAAAAAAGAAATAAAATAAAATGGCGCTTACAATTACGGAAAATTTGAAGTGACGCGTGAGGAGGTCAAAAGTTTTCCAGACTTCAGCAAAATTTCCATTGAATGCCTGCAGAGTTGGCCAAAAGACATCAGTAGTTCCGCGCATGTGTGTTGGCCAGGAAGGAGCAGGAGCAGGCGAGTCAGAGGAGAGGGGCAGTCGATTGGATACATGAGACCCAGACCCAGACCCCAAATAGGAGCCGCAAACCAAACGGTGGCCAGTGGAGGGGCTACTGCACAGCTGCAGATGAAATTGAGATGCAGTTGCAACTGCATGTTGCACACTCAACTCACACTCACACTCACACTCACACTCACACACACACACACACACACACGCACACGTTCCACGGCCACGAACTTTGCTCGCTTAACCTCTTGTGGTTGCAGTTGTTGTTTTTGCTGAATTTCGGCTCGTACGAATACAGACAGGTACACACATGCTCGAACTCACACTCACACTCGTACACTGAGAAAAAAATGAAGTATTCAAAGCTTGAATCACTTTTACTTGCCCTTAGAATTACGTTAGTCCCGAAAGTTGATGCTATGAGAAAGAAATACTTGTTTTAAGAAAGTTGAAGAATTGTACTTATTTTTAATAGGAGAAGAAAAGAATTTAAATTAATATAATTATATTTTTAAGAATGGGATCGTTATATTCTTTAATTAATCTTAAACTAAGCTAAGAGAATAAGCGCCCAATAATTATTCTACAAATTTCCAGCAAGATTCGAAATATTTCCAGCCGAAATTCAAGTATTTTATATAGGATTTCTGCCAGTGTGCTCATACTCTTATTCGAACTCAAACTTATACTCTCACCTGGGGCAATTTGAGCACCTGGCAGCAACAGATCCGGTGATCGAGGCTCATATGTGGCGCGCATTGAACTCATTTTCCGTTTTTCATCGGCCAATTTGATTGTATTTGCGTAAATTGAAAATGAGCCTCTCAAGGATTTATTTCTTATAATTTCCAACAGCTGCAATAAATTATCTTTTCAGATTGAATATTTGTGCAA
Organism: Drosophila repletoides; assembly: GCA_018150835.1. NCBI lineage: Eukaryota > Metazoa > Arthropoda > Insecta > Diptera > Drosophilidae > Drosophila > Drosophila repletoides. The sequence goes on from JAECWQ010000202.1 coordinate 5,647,002, forward strand.
ATTGAAAGGAGAATCGGAATTCGGATTTTCAAAATTGAATGCAAACTAAATCAAAGGGGGGTGAATCAATTGAAAAAACTAAAAACTAAATTGGAAAATGGCTTAAAGAAAGTAAATTAAGTAATAAATTAAATACAATAAGCGAAAAATATTTAAAACTCTATAAATAAAATTCACCTTTGACTAAATTCTTTTTTTAATTCGAAGTTATCAAATTCAACAATGGAATTTATTCAATTAGAAATTTATTTATTTCTCGGAGGTTAAAAGTTTAATTTCCGTATGTTTACTGCAAGGTCCCTTATCGAAAAAGGTAATATAATTAAAATAATTCTAATGCTTGGACTTTAAGTTATATGAAATATATATTTAAAAAATACGAATATACGATTATATATTAAATATAACTCACAATAATTTGGGATCAATTGCCAGCATTATGAGCTATGGATTTGTCTATGGAATATTTCTAAGTCAACTTTTATAAATATTTTATTCAGTATTTAAGTCAATTTCTTGATCAAACTCAGTTATGTTTTCTTATTTTATAACTTTATTTAATTATATAATAATCGATTGAAGATAGTATTACAACTATTATATGATCCGAAAAGATATTTACAAATTGAAGAAATTCCTGCTTTCCCAAGTTCTATTGTTCTATTCTATTCTATCTCTGCTAATTTTTATTCATATATAACTGCGAAAGAGGCTATATTATATTTTGATTCTAGAAAGAGTATTCTATTTGGGGTAATGATCAATGATACATCCAATTATTTACAATATTTCACCTGCAACTCTCCTTAAAACATTCAGATTTTCATATTCCCATAGAAAATAAGTTGAACTGAAAAAGTTGCAAACGAAGATTCTGTCCATAAACCGAGTCCAGGCTTAAGAAACCAATTTTCCTATGGTCCACTGTGGAAGTGGCGCTGCAGACGATCATCCGTTCCGTGTGGGTGTGTGAAATAGGGCTGAGGGCTCCGTTGATGCAGTCGCGTGAGTTTCCTCACTGGACACGGACGTACACTGTAAAAAAAAACAAGAATGTTTTTTATACTTTATAATCTTTGAGAAGGTATTATAGTGTATATTCTTGAGTGAGATTTCTCCTACCCTATAAGATATATAAATTATTAAACAGTAAGATAAGCCTAGTCGATATAGCCATGTCCATCTGTCTGTCCGTCCGACTGTTTCTAAGCAAACCATTTTTGAGCTAGATAAATCAAGATATATATCAGAACAGGCTGGATCGGGCTGACTGCCATGGGAAGGATATTCAAATGTTTACTCCATTCTGCAAGGGTTTATTTTAATACTCTGACTCAATAAATAAATAAAATTAAATAAATGAAATAAAAATTTTAGAAATTTTATCTCAAATATCACCCGAATTTATTAAGAAATGCCAAATAAATAATATAATATTTTTTGTGTGTGTATAATTGAAGGCGCGGTGCGATGCGCTCAGCATGCGATTTCATTTTGATAATAATGGGCAAAGGCAAATAATTATAATGATCATGATTACAATCATCGACGCTGGCAGCGGCAGCGGCAGCGGCTCTAACTGAGACTGTGGCTGCACCATCAACACAGCAACTTGGCCAAATGACTAAGCAATTTACCGTTTTGTATAGATTTCAAAGCCTTGCCCCAGGCACTGCCCCTGCCTCTGCCCATGGCCATGGCTGAGGCTATGGCTAAGGCTGAAGCTTAGGCTGAGGCTGCAGCACACAGTCCGGGCTCATCTTCAATGAAATTTCAGGTCAATTGTCTTCTGCGGCTACGTCTGAGTCTCAGTCTCAGTCTCTGTCTAAGATCGCGCCTGCAACTATGGGCCAATTCTGCAATATGTGTAGACCGCAGACGGAGACGGCAGACGGAGACGCAGCTCTTTGGCATTTTCTATTTTCGTGTAGAATTGTAGACAGTATTTTTATGTGCGAGTTTTGTGCTTTTATGCACTTTGCTGCAGGGTATAACACGTTTATTATTCTTTATGTAACTGCTGCTCTGCACTTATATACTTATAACTTTACAGGGTATTTTTAATCGCTGATTTGAAGATCGTTTTTAGGTTTAACAACAATTTGACAAGAGCAAAAAGTCTGTTAATAATTTTAGAGTTTTTATTTACCTCAAATGTAAATGATGAGTATTTAGTAGTCGGTGCTTGTGAAGAGCAAACCTCATCTCTCTCTTGCTGCGTTTTCCTTCGATTATTATTATTTTTATTTGCTGCAATTTTCGCTCTTTTCACAGCGCTGCGTAGGCGCTTTCCACAGATTAATTGAAGTCATAAGCAATTGTAAACTTATCGCTTTGGTCCCTGTTCTCCGTACTCCGTTTTCCGTTCCGACTGCCAGCTGAGCCGGCAGATGCGGCCAGCATTCGGATAACTTATTTCTCCCAAGTCTCTAAAGTATTTTTAATGTTTTTTTCTTTTTTTTTTAACCATTTTCAAATTGCGGTTTTGTCGATTTATCGATTTGCAGCAGACAGCAGCAACCACAATGACAGTTATTCTGTGTTGTTGTTGTTGTTGTTGTTGTTGTTGTTGGTGCTGGCGTTGGTGTTGGCGTTGCTTAATTTGTTGCTATATTTGATTGTGGCACACTTTGAGCAATTATTTGATTGCGTTTCCATTAAGTACCGATACAGTTCAAGAGTTCAACAATCAGTAGCCAATAGCCAGCTCATTTAAAGCGTTCATTGCGTTCGAGGTTAAATTCCATCGTGTCAGCCCACTTAATGAAACTGGAAGCACAAAATAATCAACAGAAAACGCCGAAAACAAGAGTAGCACAATTGAGTTGGGATGCCCTCGACTGAGCTCTAAATCAATCCTATTAGACGCAATATTAACCAAAAGCCCCATTCGAATTGCTGAGAGTGGACAGCTTTTCATATAGGTACTCTCTTCTCTTTCCAGTAGTTAAGCAAAACTAGGGAATTAAAGTTATAGTAAATATTGTTCTGGCTGTAATCGCGTCTCTTAATATACTGCTATACTTTGTATCTGAGCAACTTAAGGGATAACTTTTTAATCGCTCATCGCTTGTCATATTACCCATACGACACGTACGCCGAGTGGCTGAATAATTAAACGCAGCATATGAAGGAGGCAACAATAACAAACTTTTTCCAAGAGTTAGAGGTATAAGGTCTATGGTACACTCAGAAAAAAATACACTACAATACAACTAGAGTTTTGAACCCAACTATTAGTCCAACTTTGCTTAAGAAACTAAACCCAGAGCTCAAAATAGAACCCTGCTAAAGTAGAACTCAGCTTTTCTTTTGGGTTTTTGCTTGTTCAATTTTCTTTAGTTCAATTGTTTTTCTCAGTGTACTTTGTTGCGTTGTGTCGGCAATTATGACGCTTCGGATTGGAGGCGCTGAGCGTGGAGCGAAAGGATAAAAGCCGGATGTCAAAATATGGGTAATAAATGTGCTAAACAGCCGCTGCAAGATGATACACTTGGCAACACACTCCCTCAAACACATGTATAAATATGTATATGTATATGAATGTGTGTGTATATGTGCACAGATGATGAGTTAAATGGCAAATGCTAATGGAAATGTGACAGGCAGAAGGAAGCTGCCTGCCTCCTGCCTCTGCCCCAGCAGCTCCCTTTATTGCTTGGAGGGGAGAGCGCCCAACATATGCAAATATAATGTTAAATGTATCTCTAAGGCGGTACACCACGTGAATTTAGTGGTTTCGGAAGCCTTGTGGCATTAGAGCCATTTTATTGCCGTCTTGAAAGTTTGCTTACGCTCGCTGGCATAAATGAAAAGACGCGAATTGAAATTCATGGCGCCCAAAGTGGGCTCTGTGCGCCTCTTGCAACTGAACGTGCCACAAAGTTAACTCGAGTCAAATCTGAGAATTCTGCGGGGGGAGGGGTTCTCTTTATACAAGGGTTAGGCTTAGACTGGGGGTTGGGGCTCCTAACTGGCGTGTAAATATGGATGGCATTTTATACCCTTAACATATGTTTGTTTATTCATTCATGTTGTTTGTGAGTGTTGCGTTTGTTGCCATTGCAGACAAACAATTAAAATCTTGTTGCGACTTTAATTGAAAATTAATTGTTACATTGTCCTCGGGTGCTTATTTCCCTCCTTTTTTTTTGTTTTAATTAATTTTTTGTACTCATTAAAAGGATTATTTGGCTTTGCAGTTAGAATAAAATATATGAGACCTTTTTTATCATATTCCAGAGTCTAAATATATTCCTTTTGGTCTTAGCCAAATAACCTTTGAGTTATGGCCCTTTTCGACCAGGTTTGAGGTGACGACTTGAGGTCATAATTTCCCTCTATGGCTTAAATGCCATATGCAAGCTACCCTCCATACAAATTTTATTTTTTAGAATATAAAGTAATAATCTTTCACTCAAGATTTCAGCTCTATTGGTTAGGTCTATAAGTAGTATAAAAAGTTTCTGATATCAGAAGTTTGGCTAGGTCTAAAATTATTAGCTACTTCTAGCTAAAACCCATCTAAATTCAGCCTTTTCAATCTGTGAAATGGCTCTTTCTGGCTGCAATCATTAGCTGAATTGATAAATTGATTTTGATGCCAAATTTGACAAATTTGCTAATCAAACAAAATGCGAATAGAAGAAGAATCTGCTGCGCCTTGGACAGTTGAAAGGTGTTTTTAATTACTCGAAGTAGTTGAGCCAAAAAGGAAGGAACAATTAAGGCCGAAAAGGAAAACTGGAACTGGAACCGAAACCGAAACTGAGGCTGAGGCTGAGGCTGAGGCAGGGTGACATTTAACCAAACGGAAGAGTGCAAATATTGTCAGAGTCTTTGAATGAATTTAGCCAGAGAAAGGGAAAAGGCAGCAGAGATAGAAGAAAACCCACACAGAACATCATTAGTGCCCTCTGCTCCCCTCCCCCCGCTCAGTTTTAATTCAATCCAAAGGGGATGCACGACTTTCACTTTGTCTCTTCGAGTTGCAAAGAAGTTAAGACGATAGAAAATTGAACAGGCAGACAGGCAGACAGACAGACAGACAGACAGACAGACAGACAGACAGACAGACAGACAGTCAGGCAGGCAGGCGAAATGTAAACACAGTTTGTGAGTTACTTTTCGCTCTTTGGAGATTTTCTAAAACTAAAATAATTTGCTAATATTTGCACACAGCGCGCAACTCGCAACGCGCCACACCATTAATTATTTCAGGCATAAAACTGAACTCCGGAGTTGCCGTTTCAGTTTCAGGTTCGGTTTCTGGTTTCGGGTTTTGTATTGGGTTCGGTTTCTGGCTGAGAACGGAGCTGCTGTACCGGTGCCAGTTCCCGTGGAATGCCTCTGAATGTTGCTTAATTAATTGAAATTTTTGCATTGGAATTCCACTCATTTCGCATTCGCATTGCCTGTCATTTATCGCTGTTTACTGACAGATATTTACTATATTTACGATATGGAAAACTAAAACTGGAATCTCTGAGTATTTCCAGTAAAAGACTGATTGGATTTTCTTACCAAATGAAGTAATGTTTATGGTACAAAATGACGATGAAAAAATATGTAAGCCTTTCTCCATTAAGATTTATATTTATCTATAAGATAAGATCAAATTTTAATATGCTTTTAAAAATAAAATAGAGATTTTTTTATTCCTATGGAAACTACATATAGTAATTCGATCTTAATAGTTACTAATAATTAAACAAATATGAGTAAAAATTATAAAATCACAAATATTAAGTTTGCTCTTAATTTAAATTTTACTTTAATCAAAAAAATAAAATTTGTTTTATTTATTTTTTATTTTTCTTCTTTGTAAAAAAAACAAAAATTTCCTATCAGAAATTTGCCATAAATACGAATTATATTCAATAATCAGATGCCATAAAAAAATGTTAATTTACCATAACAGGCTGTTAAATAACATTTGCAGCCGCTGTTAAACGACACCAATTGGGAACTCACTCAATAAGAATAATTCTTAACGAAACTCTGCTTATTGGACTCACGCACTGAGCTAAAATTGCACTCAACACACAGACGCACACTGAGAGCGCAGAGGCGCCGCCTCTTTTGTTGAGTGGCTTGTGTGCATGTGTGGTTGTGTGAGTGAGAGAGTGCCACAGCGCAACGCTCATTTTTATTTGTTAATCAAATTTTGTGCTCCTCTAACCTTCAGGCTTGCCCTATGAGCTCCCAGCGCTCCAATTGCCGGGGCATGGGTGCGAGCGAGATGGCACACACGCAGATGCGAGAGCAATGAAATAAAAATTTCTCGGATGAAAAATGAGAAATTTTACAGTTAGAGGCGGCAAGTGGAGCACGCAATGCGTCTAACGGTTTTTCATTCTGATTTCCAGTGAAATCTTTGTTGTTTCTTTGCTGTGTGTGGCAGGCTCTTCGCTTCTTATCAGCTGGCGGTCCGCTTATCACCACGTTTGAATAATGTCGCGGGTTTTATTTATTTTTCGGAGGAGCAATAAAATACTGGTATTGGGATTTTTATAATCAAAAAAAAAAAAAAAAAAAAAAACAGTTTATCAGCAGCAACAAAAATCTATAAAGATTAAAATCCCCACAAAAATAAAAAAGAACCGAGAAAAATTGAAGATTAAAGACACAACAAAATGTTTGTGACATAAGCGGACAGCAGATAATTCCGAATCAAATTTGAAGATTTGAGTAAAAAATGAAATCATTTCGCTATTTTTAGCTGTACTGAGAAAAAGCTAAAATAATACTCTCTATATTAGAAAGTCGCCTAAAATTTCAGATTAAATTTCTATGCCAATCAATGTAATAATTCTAGCTGCACTCTGAAAAAAATCTAAATATATTTTAAAAAGTTTACATAAAAACGAACTATCTAAGCCCAGAAAAAAAGAAATAAATTTAAAATCAGACTGAAATTTCGATTATTATAATATTTCCATTCAAGCTAGGAAATGTTGCTATACTTAGAAAAAAAAGCAAGATTATTTACGTTAAAAATCAGATTAAATAAATATATAAAATTTACGTGTGATTTATTTTTAGGGCTATTCTCAAAGAATTGCAGGGCATATTTACCCTTCTCACTTTAATTAATAACTTGTTGTGCCAATATAAAGTAAATAAAAGAGTAAAGAAACCGCCTTACTCTCTTACCCCTTGAACCCTAACACAAAGAGCCCGAACTCTGAGACCCTTTCCGAAGATGCTGCAACTCATTCATCACAGTTGTTCTTGGGTGCGAAAAACCCGAAAAAAGAATCCATATTAATTTTGGTAAAGAGTTCATCAAAAACATAAAAAGGGATGCTGAGCCCTTTTTTTGCTGATCTTTTGAGATCAAAGATTTTTAGGCCATTTAGCACTGACTGGGGTTAAAAACCAGAAGCGTGTTTTCATTTTCTTTTTGTAGTTTTTTATTTCTTTGGTGGGGGTAAAATCTTGAACTTTCTTTATTAATTGTCGCTGACATGTTATGAGATCTCTGACCAGTCTCAGTTCCAGTTCAAAGGGTGATAAGCGGCTTGGTCCAGATTGGACTCCAGAGATGGGAATTTGATGGACAGTTGACCGTTAGAGCTTTAGGCTTGCTGGGAAAGTGGACTAAGAACTGGGTCAATTTTTCTTTCTTTTTAAGTGAATTTTTTAAACTTGATTTGGAAGAGGGGTTGGTTTTTAACTTACTTCTTTCCTTTTTAGGAGCATTCTGAACAAGCAAATAAAAATCCGAACTCGAACTTCGCACATAAAAATCGAATTAGTCACAGCAACAGATAAAAATGATAATTAATTATGTTTGATGCTGGACAGCAACACCAAAATTATAGCTGCTTTCAATTTTCGCTCACTTTCCACTCCCATTTTCCCTCCCCTGCCCGGAAACAAATGAAAATATCGTTACAAAAATGTACGAAAAACAACAAAAAGAAAGGAAAATGTAAAAAGGCAACTATAAAATCGGAAAATCAACGAAATGCAGTAGAAAATGCATTGAAAATTGCCAAAAATAATGTCAAGCGTAACGAGAGGGAATCCAGTTCAGATCGAAATTGGGGTAGGGATTTTTGCATATATTCTCGAATATTTTATATTCCATGGGTCGAGTCGAGCGACCAAAATGCAGCGGCATAGAAAATTGTTGAAGCTGCCGCTGCTGCCACACCCCGAGCCCGATCGACAGTGTTAATGATTTCTTTTTTATATAATAAGCCGACTATATATGTGTGTGTGTTTGTGTGTGTGTGTTCCTGTTTTCACCTTTGACCCAATTTCTTTGGCTTTGCAAATATTTTTGCATCTTTGGCTCTTTGCATAAAATGCAGCAGCAGCAACAGCAGCAGCCGTCGCCCTTTGAATATTTTATGCGCCAGCGTTGAAGGCAAACAAATTCATTTGCTTTCTTCTAGGGATCCGAAATTTGGGTAGGGAAATCGGGCATAGAAATGGAAATGAAAATGGAAATGGAAAAGAAAAGCCGCGTGGCGTCGAGCAGCGCCTATTTTTCTATATTTTCTTTTTGTTGACTGCACTTCAAAATTTGTTTTGTTTCCTTTTTTTGGCACCTTTGTAAAGTTGACTTTATTATTTTTGTTTACGCATAATGCAATAATATTTATTGACAGATACAGTAAAAAAAACTAGAGCAAAACACAATAAGAGAAAAACTGAGAAAATGTATGGAAAATTTTCGCGCATTTTCTTGACAAAATTAGCCAAAAGTAACGCATTTATTTTGGCGCCTAAATTTCCTAAGAAAGACCAATTCACACTCTCTCAGATTGGGTTTATGATACCAATATAAATTTCAAATTAACTTCAGTTGAAGAGTCATTTCAGCGAGTCCTTAATGCATGGATTTCTCACTATCAAATGAAGTATCCTTAATAAAGTGCGAGCCCCAATTTCGTCAAAATGTCAATCGAATTGAAGGTTCCCGAATGCCTTTTGTCCGCCCATTTTGATACGCCTCATAAAAACCAGGAATCGCCACCACCAACGCAAGGAACCGGAAGAGAGACGGGGAAACCGAGAGAACTACTATTGATAGTGGTGCTAATTGAATTAGGCAAGTATCGAGAAGTGTGAAGAGGACATCTGCCTTCAATTTCGTCGCCTAAAATCAGAAATCCTCATATGGCTTATGTCTTAGATGAGCTCGATGCGATACCATTGTCAGGCTTATAAATGTTTTTATGGGCTGCCTCGCATAATAAGAAGAGGAAGAGGCATCCATTGCGATTTAATTTTTATGATTTTCTAATGAAAAATCACTCTCAAAGATCTTGAGCTTCGGACCGCAGCTGGACAAATAAAGCGCCGAGAATAGAAGATAGAAACAACCCTTCGTGAAAGAGAAACAAAACGCTCGGCGTTGACCTCAGCGCTGACCTCTAACGTTTTTTTCTCCTATTGCCGCAATGCATTTGCATAGAAAACATCCCGATGAATTTTTTAGACAATGATTTTTACAACATTTTTCTACAAAAAAAAACGTTTTTTTCTGCTGATAAAAAACTTGTTTTTTTGGGTAGAAAACTAAAGATTTTTAATGAAATTTTTCTAAGCTCTCAGGGGGGAAAGAAATACCTCTGAGAAATAACTGCAAATGCTCATTGAACCATTTGATTTTTATGCCAGAGCTCTTCAATTATTATATATATTTCTGAGCTGAGATTCGCTAGCGGATTATCGCTGATCTGGCGTCATAATTCTTTGATTGACATTTTCCTGGCATTTCAATCAAATTGCATTTTTGTTTTTTTTGTGTAGTTTTTAATTGTATTTGACAAAGTTGCAAAACAAGATGTTCATTTCTTTTTTGTGTAGAATCCTGGAGGGTTGCTTAGGGTCGCAGCATCCTGAGATATTCCTAAGATGCTCGCGACAGCTGCCCTCTGCGGCTGTTCGAGATTATAACTGACTTTTGACCAGTGGTCAGCTGGGTTACGAAAGGGTTGGGAGGACAATTAATGAGGTTGGGACATTCAGAAAAGTAACGGAAATGTTTGGCGATCAGAAGAATTGAAGGTTTCTAATTTGGCTCTTGGCCAAATTGCTTAAAAATGTGGCTAATCAAAACAAATCTAGAAAAGTATCGCATGGCAAATTGGGTTATAAAATTACAATTGCGGCTGGTAGAACAATAAAAATGAAAAATATCAAAATGGGCTTACTAATGTCTGCGGCTTGAATTTCAAAGGATGCTCTTCCTCTCTCAAAGGGATGCCCCGAAGTCAACGAAATTGATACAGCTCCGAGAAAAGGGGTGGCAATTTCTGTTACCTTTCGGATTGTTTCTTTTTTTTTTTTTTTGGTCGGAAACTGTAGCAACGAGTTGCGGCAATTGAAGTTATTTGACAGGCAGCAGCCTCAAATATCGCATTACGCTCTGCAGATTGCAATCTTTAACCCGTATCCGTATTCCTTTTTTAAAAAAAAAAGGAACTCTGCCGCGTGCCTAGAGCCTAGGCAGCCTCAAGGCATTATCTAATTACCGCATTAGACATCTGAGACATCTAAGGCATCTGCACGCCGTGCCACGTGGGTGTTGACCAACTCTGACTCTGTAGGCCACATACAAAAATAGTTTAAAACTGGCCAGCGCATGTTTTTGATGTCTTTGTCAGCAACAGAAGTCGACCATTTGTGGAAGGTGTTGCCCCGGCCAGTACAATGGTCAATGAACAGTGGGCAACACCTACTGTTTCGGCATTGTTTCGGCCTTTGCTGTTTTTTCAAGCAATTCCAATGCCATGATTTACGTGCTGACGAAAGGACCATTGAGAGAGACCTTCGGCTGACCAAGACACAGGGCACCCTCACACACCTAGTACACTGAAAAAAATTATGTGACGGAACAAATATCACATCAAGAATTAACAAATATAAACTTTTCTATTAGCCCTTCTTATTTTATATTATATTAAAAATTTTATTTTATTTTATTGATAGAGGAATATATTTCATTCTAATTTATTGAACAAGGTAGATTGATTTCAAGCCTCGCTCTTTTCTCTCAGTGCACACACAAGGATGATACTGACAATGCTGGTGTATTGTCTACTACCAAAATAATTGCCCATATTTATGGACATTTTAGCCTTTTATGTTAGCATATTTCCTTTGCCATTTGTGCATTTATTACACATTTCTTTGCCTCTGACCGGCTGGCCGGTCGTCCGGCCAAGTGACAACTATTTTAGTTTCTGCTTTCCCTTGTTAGCCCCCGCCTCTTCTTAATGGCTAACACAATTGTTTTAGGCCTTGTTTTTGTGGCACATGAACTTCCTTCCGTAAGCAATTTCATGCTCATTTTGTGGGCGTTAAAATTGGTTTATTGTCTTTCGACTATCCTCCGGCCAGATGCTGTGCATCAGCAGCAGAGTTGACCAGGAGCAAAGGTGTGGATGTCTTTATAGCCAGATGATTAGCTCAATAGTCAGTTGAACTCTGCTTTTTTCTGTTCAAGTTTTTTTTTAAGTTGAATCGGATTGGAAACAGGCTAAAATCAAGAACAGACTTGGAAAAACTGACCAACCAATGGAACGATTTAAATACGGAATGAATCCCATTTTAGCCCGTTTCTTTCTCTGTTGTAGACATGTGAATATATATTAATATATATAAAATCAAATACAAATAAATCTTATAGAAAATTAACCTAGATTCCCCCTGAATTTCACAAGCCCCTAGACGCCGCTCATCGGTTGCTCAAGCGAGATGAGAGGCGGGGAGGGGAGATTGTTTTTACCGGCGACGCTGAGAGATGCGGCCAAGAGATCAACAAAAAGTTTAACCCCTTTAATTTGGCTGGGTCAGTTTTTATTGTGGCCTGCAAATGATATTATATTTATTTTTTATTTTTTGTAATTTTTTATGAAAATGTTTTTACACAGTTTGTGCCGTCAAATGTGATTAAAAAAATTAAAAAAAAAAAAAGCCAAATATAATTTAGCAAACAAATATATTAAAATGTCAAGCAGGCAAATGTCAATAGCCGGTCTTGCTCGGGTTGTTCGGCACAACGTCAATTATTTTATTACGGGTATGATTCAATTTTCTTTTTTCTGTTTTCTGTTTGCTGGTTTTTCTGTTTTTTCTCTGTTTTCTGCATTACTTTTGTCATTTGCCGCCAAAGCGCGGCTTTCAATTTAATTGTCGCCAAGTTTTTATTTTTCGCCTGCAATTTGTGGGAGCAATGAAGTAAAATGCATTTTGATTTTGCAACAAACTCGGTTCGTGATCTGCGACTCTTTGACAATTCGCTTGACATTTACAAGGCGGTTCACATTTTGTTTTTAATTAGATGAAAACTGAGCTCAGAGCTTGGGTGGTCTCTGCCCAGCTTCCAGCTTCCAGCTTCGAGCTCCCAGCGCCAGCTCCCAGCTCTTTCATTGGATCTCCTTTGGGTCTCTGGTTCCCTCTGATTATCGACGCGAGTGCTTAGATCTTGCCGTCGATTAAGCTGCTTAATGCCATTAACATGATTAAGTGACTGGAAATGGAAATGGAAATGGAACTGGTAATTCAACTGGGTTCGCTGGGGACGGGGGAACTGCCCTATGGGGGGTTTTGCACTCTTGGATAGTACGAATCGAATGTAATTCATTCATAATTCCTTTTTGTTTTTTTGTTTTTTATACGGGAGTACGCGGCTGCTAATTGAACAATTGAACTCTGATCGCTCATTAATAATTGTGATTGTGATTGTGAAGTGAATGAATATGAATATAATGAATACAACTATCGATTAACAAGCCAACCGACTAGCCCTAACTATCGCAAGCTTTAGTACGGAAGGTTGACCAAGAGTTCAACGGGGTTATATCTATGCCTGGTATCCTGTTTGACAGGATAGCGAGGCTATAGAAAGGTCGCGCTTTATTACGGGGTAGCTGCTGCTGCTGCTGCTCGGCCAGTGTCAAAGGTCAAAATGGACGAAAACTTCTCATGGGTCAGTTTTTGGGTTAGTTTTTTGGGCATAGAAAACTCGTTTCCACATCAAATTCAATTATTTTTTTTGGCATTAAATTTTAATATGACCTTTGAACTTAGCCAAGGCCCGCAACAGTATGAGCCAATATTTCCAGTATTTTCTGGTGGGAAAGGGCCGGGCCCTAACTATCTAAAAGCAGCTGCCTTTCCAAAAAATCTCCAAGCTAACAAAACATTTATCAGCCGAGCAGATAACTCAACTCTGCAGTAAATAAATTTATTCAACTCTATTTGCCTTTAGCGGCAACATTTCTTGAAATATCTCTGTCGAAAAAAATCTGAACTATTTCTAAGATATACACTACCCACGCCTGACGCAATCCCCCAACTTTCTCACCGAATTCCTATACCTATTTTTATGAATGAACTCACTTCAAGCTGCATGAAGGAAGTGCGAGTATGCGTAATGCAGTAAAAACCAAATAAAAGACAAAGACCCAGCCAGAAGATCTTCCAAGTTTATCAAAATGTTAATATTTGCCATCATAATAGAAGCACTCAGTGCAACTGGGTCGCTTCTAAATTACGTCTAGATCCGGCTGTGGCTTAGTCAAAGTACTAGAACCATGCAACATGTTAGTTCTGGAAGCATTTCGTAAATACGAGAGGTGAAAAATGCTGTGGGAACTGGAAAAGTGATTCAAGCGGAAGGTGAAAGATGTCAGAAGAGGAGTATATAGAAGTAGTTCCGTTGCGAAACAGAAGCTGATCTGATAAATGTTTGGAATGCAATAAAATGGGTGATGGAATTCTCTGGAATTATTACATATATATTATTTATATATCTATATTATATCTGTGTCAAAAACTTGCATATATTTTCTAGCCTGCAAACCGATTTTAAGCCTGCACATTCGACTATTTTCTAATGCTAACCGAACTATGAAATCAGTTTAAAAAATGTGGGTGAAATTGAACCGAAGCTATCTTTCTGGTTCGGTTCAAATATTGTATTGAAAGATTGAAATTATCTTTCAGACTTTCGTTTTTTTTTTTGTTTAGGTTATTCAGAGGTAACTTCTAAAGTATCTTAAGTTCGAAAGTATCTTAAGATCGAGCCCTAACCAATGGAACTCCTTATTGGGACAAAACCAGCGCTTTATCATAATTTTATTGGCTTTCAGCCTTGTTTAATTCGCCAGCCAACTAAAGCCCTGTTAACACAGATGTCAGTCTCATGCATAAACATATTTTGCATAAATTCCTTGAAACATCTGCTTTTATTTACGCTGAAAATGTGAAAATGTGAAAATGTATCTTAGCTTTAGTGCAAATTAATTCAATGCTATCAGCGGCATATCCGGTCGTAAGGGTATTCTGATATTTACATATCTTGTCGGCTATTTATACGATTTCATAGGCGTTGCATTTCTTTGGGGGACAGCTAATTACTTCCTTGGTGACTTTGAAATGTAAATCGTTGACTTGAGAAGAGGGGAAGAGGGACAAATGCGAGTGAATCGATTGAATCGTTGGAGGGTCTTTTGCTCAGCCGGAACCTGGTTATTTAACACTTTAAATTCAGGCTGGAATCGAGAGCGTTTAATGAGTGAAACCCAATAATTTTGTTCACATTGTTTTGGCTTTGATTGCCCTGTGGTTTCCAATTTCAGCCAACATATCGAAGGGGGTAGAGTATCAATAAACAGCCCTAAGGGTTGTTGCGACCACCAATAATATTTAATAACAATTGCTATAAATATTGAAACTATTATTGAACCATAATTGCCGGAGAAGGGTGCACGGAATTCGTGTGAAATTTCGAAGGGTAAAATTTTACTTTTGCTGTTCCACTGCATTTTATTTATTAGCTTATCTCAAAAGTTGATGGAAAACCTATTGAAAATTGAGTCACTTGTTGCTTGGAAGGCGCATAAATAAAATTTAAACTGCTCTCTTTTATAGATAAGGATTACTTATCGAACTTGGCTGCAACCAGAGCATTGCAGTGAAGATAACAATGCCTCCAGTCTCATCTTTCAGTTCATGAAACTCGTAAATAAGTCAGCAACTGGAAGAGATAGCAATGAAAGGATTTTCATGGAATGTTTCAAAATATTAAAAGTTCATTCAAAAATATTGCTGCCTGGTGACATGTGTTGCCTTCAGGGCTTAAGCTTGTATCCAAATCGCATCCTTATCCTGCCAGCTAAATAATTCTCACGGAAATGCTTTTCTCTCCTTCCTGTGTGCCGTAACAAATTCCAATGAGTGTAAGAAATGCACGACTCCAAGCGGAATTCCCCCGTTTATAGTTTTTAAAATTAATATTGTAGAATCGATTCCCCTCCCCACAAATTGTAATCCTCCACGGCCAACAAACCTCCACACAGAAATAAGTTATATGTTTTTTTCTTCTCTGGTTTTTAATGCTTGTCCAGATGTTCTCCTCGAGATATCACCATGTGTCGCGTAGGTTTTCCAAAGGAGTATTTAAATTCTGTCGCTCCGTTTTTGTTCTCACACTCGTGTAGCTAATTTGTGATTTTTGGTGTTTTCGGTGTTGGATTTGGTGGCGTGTTTCTTTTTTTATTTTTTTTTTTTTATTTTTACGGCTGCTTTGTCAGCCATTTTCCGGCTATTGATTTCGTTGCTGCTTTATTGACACTCGAGTGGATGGATGACATGCAAGTGCCGTATGATCTAATGATTTATTGACATGTTTACCGTCCTGGTGTGGAGGCCACGTCAAGCTAAAGGATATAAACAAGAGAGCAAGGTATGCGGCTACAGGACTATCAA
The DNA here is from genome assembly GCA_018150835.1 of Drosophila repletoides. NCBI lineage: Eukaryota > Metazoa > Arthropoda > Insecta > Diptera > Drosophilidae > Drosophila > Drosophila repletoides. The sequence continues at coordinate 5,662,737 of JAECWQ010000202.1, forward strand.
AAATGTTAAGAAAATATATTAAAATTTAGATTGAAGGACTAAAAAGAGAGCTGAAGGTATTAAGCCCCAATTCATATAATCAATTTATATCTTTTTACTTAAAAAATGTTGCAGACTCGGTCTAATCTATAGCTTAAAAATAGTATACAAATTTTGAATGTGAATAAAAAAATAATATATGAAAATTGAATTTGTTTTAAAATAAACTTGAAGGTATTTCAAGTCTAGAGACCCGGTCTCTCTCTCCCGCGTTCTCTCTTTAGTTATTCTCTTTGAAATTCTAGCGGTCTAAGGTCAAAGTATACTTCCTACACCTGTTTTATCGACAACAGACTGCAACCTGCGTATGCAAACACATCCTGTATCCGGCTGAAGGTATGCATATTCCTTGGGCCAGGATACGCACCAGGAAATCAAACTGCTCCAAAATCACGTAAAATTGAAAAATATTTACTTACCACAAACAGCTAAGGGAAAATCTCAAGAAAATAATGCTACTCGTACAAGGCAGAGGCTGTTCTTTTCCCAAGGATATTCAACTACAAGAGGCAAGCAGGAAAAATGAATTTTCCACATTAAATTGGAGGGGAACCAAGGCGGGTGCGCGGGTGTGCACAGACGGCGGAGCAATGAGCGTAATTTGAACACCGCGAGAATCGGGGCACAGTAATCCACCGGGAGCGTACAGAGATTTCCAATTTGAATTTTCCCACACATTTTCTTTCTCATTTTGGGGAGCCGGGAAAAACGTAAGAAAATTAGTCGGTTTATGCTTAATTAGTGTTTTGTATTGAGTTTCCTTATCGCTGAATTGTCGCAGTTCATTCAATGGAAAAGTAAACAGCAGGAAATACTGCAAATAGTTGCATATGCCAAAGGTTGACCCCTGAGTACACCTTGTGCTACCTGCCACTTGCAACTTGCCACATGCAACCCAAGCCAGGCACATGCTGCGGTTTTGCTTTGTGATCCCTAATTGCACTCGTAACTGAGAGCCATACAAATCACGTCAAACAAAGCAAAACCGACCAGTCAAGTGCACAAACAACAGACAAACAGCTCTGAGCCTTTGAGCTACCTGCCTGCAGGATATCCTCGGACTGCGCAGGCGTAGCGTCCGTTCTTTGGTTTCAGCTGCCTTGTGTGGACAGGACACCAGGAGCACTTCTAGCACTCGTTTTGCGGTTTGACTTGTCACCCCTGACGCCTCTCCCGTTCAAGAAATGTAACCAGGAGCAGATCTATATATATGTATATAACCCTTGGGATCGCATGAGACAGTCCTCTGCTTGAGTGCCTTCTTGACCATATCAAAATTTTAATTGTGCATTTTCTTATGGTATTCTTTCCTTAGGTAATATATAAAATATTTTTAGAATAGGTATCTATGTTGGCTATAAAGATCATGAGATATAGAGGATATATCGAGAATAAGCTGATATTCTAGATACAAATATAATATTTTTTAAATTTTTTTTCCAGATATGCCTAATTTATCCGATGCAATAAAATTAATTTTGAGAAGAAAAAAAACTTCAACCCGCCATATAAAAATGAATATTCAATACCAGGCGAATATAATTCACAGCAGGTTGATATGCTATATACAATTTCTGTAAGTGGGAGGGAGATAGCCTACCCCAAATCAATATCTTAGTTTAGTTAGACAAAGAGCGACATAGAGACGAATTGACTAACAGGCAGAGATTACAAAATATTAAATATACTTTTGCGGTAAAACGAAAGGGGACACAAGAATATTCTAAAACTCAATAAGTGGGAGGGAGAGAATTTATAATTGTATGAGCCAGACAGAGCGAGGAATAGTTTTTGTTTTGTCTTGATTTTGATTTTGCCTGGTGTGCCAATTCGAAATATGCTCTTAAAATTGACCGATGCAATAAAATTTCTGTGCTCTTTCTTAAGAATTTTGAGAAGAACAAAAACTTTCAACTCGCCATTTAAAAATGAATATTGAATACCAGGCGAACATAATTCATAGCAGGTCGATATGCTGCTTATAAGTTCTATAAGTGGGAGGGAGATAGCCTTTCCAAACTCTATATCTTAGCTTAGTTAGACAAAGAGCGGCATAGAGACGAATTGAGGAAAAGGCAGAGAGTGCAAGGACTAACTGTACATAGGTGAAGAATGAGGTAAAGCTAACATAATGTATTTCCAGTAGGTGGGAGGGAGACTTATTATAATTATATGAGGCAGAGAGAGCGAGGAATAGTTTTTGTTATACTCTTGAAAATTGTATTATAACTTTGTCACGAAATATGTAATGCATTGAAGGTGGCACCTCCGACCACCTTATATACATTATATATTATTGATCAGACGAGTTGATAAAGCCATATTCGTTTGTCCGTCTGCCCGTCTGCCCGTCTGTTTATATGCAAACTAGTCTCTCATTGTTTAAGCTAGGGGAATGAAATTTGGTATGGAGCCTTCTTTTGGCTGCAGGCATTACATGTCACAGAACCGGACAGAACGAAAAACTATATAGGAAGAATCGGTTCAAAATTTGTTTTTTAATTTTCAATGTGATCAAATTTACAAGTTAGATTTTACTATATCATTTAGCGGTTATAGAAATAATCCACTTTGCAAGTGTATACAATCTTCGGCGTACCTTTCTTTATTAGTTTTGTTGAGTGAGGAATATTTTTGTCTTGCTTTGATTTTGATTTTTCAGCTTCTTGAAAATTATGTTCGCCTGGTATGCCAATATTGAAATTCTCTTGAATTGGATGTCAAATATCTCGCTCTTCCCCGTATAAGAAATACTCTTAAATTTCTCCGACTCTAGCAAGAATGACATCTCGCTCTTTCACATATATAAATGAATATTCAATACCAGGCGAACATAATTCAAAGCAGGTTGATATTCTGCTCCCAAGTTCTATAAGTGGGAGGGAGATCGCACACCCAAACTCAGTATCTTAGCTTAGTTAGACAAAGAGCGGCATACGGACGAAATAGGGAACAGGCAGAGAGTGCAAGGACTAACTGTACATAGGTGAAGAATGAGAAAAAGCTGACAAAATGAATTTTCAGTAGGTGGGAGGGAGAGGATGTATAATTGGATGAGGCAGACAGAGAGCGGAATAGTTTTTGTTTTGTTTTGATCCAGCACCTTCTGAATTTTGAGTAATAGCTTTTGTTTTGGTTTGATTTTGATTTAGCAGCTTGCTGAAAATTATGTTCGCCTGGTATGCCGATTCGATATATGCTCTTAAAACTGACTCTTAACAAAAACTAGCAAGAAAGAGAGAGATCGCGCTCTTTCACATATAAAAATGAATGCATGAGGCACAAAGAGCGAGAAATATTTTTGTTTTTTGCATTGCCAATTCCGCTTGTTATGAATTATGATCGCCTGGTATGCTATTTACTCTAAATTAGAAATTAAATTAAATAAATTCTCAAACTCAAAATGCTTCTTGACCGCGACTACCATGAGGCAACTTTAATTAAGTCACAGGCGATAGAAATTATTGCTGCTTAAGTCAAATAAGTGGGAGGGAGATAGCACACTCAAAGCAGCCGCAGCAGCTAATTTGTTTAAAGAGATGAAGCTTTAACTCGGCCAAATCACTGCGGGTTTTGTCAGGACCCGCTGCGCTAGGATAGCAAGGACTAACTCTGTCGATTGCCATTTAAGGATATAGCACTCAACTAAGGATCACCGACTTGAAAAATTTCAATAAATCCCCAGTTTAGATAAACATATATAGGATCAGACAACTATATCATATAATCAGTTGTACAATTGTTAAATGGAAAAGTTATTTGTCTGAGTAAAACTTATAAGCCACATGAGGAAATCCATACAAAAAATTGTCAGTATCGGACTACAGTATCATATAGCTGCTTATTGTTCCTATAATAGGTCAAATCTCTCCATGTTTTAAATGTAAGGGTATACAATATTCTGAGTGTCAAAGATAGGCTTTGCCCCTTTCTTTTCTTATTATATTTTAAATATTGGGTCGGAGATGGAGCTGCAGCTGGAGCTGTTGGCATGTGTCTTACCGCTTCATTTGCCTCTTAATCGTTGTTGACGCGCATAAATTTCAGTTTGCCTTGGAGGCAATTAATTACCAAACGGCGGATTCTACTCATATGGGGATCACCCCTTTCCTTCTGGCTGGGTATTTATTTTGTCAACAAGCGGATTAGGCAGCCGGGTAACATGATCACCCACCCGAAAAGACAAAAAATAAAAAAGAAATACAGACGAGGGTCCAACTGGAAGTCCTAGCGGTGCGGTTGTGATTTCAGTGAGGTGAGAAATTGATATTTGAAAGTGTTCGAAATGTTTTTATTGACAACTGTCAGTTGCACAACAAAGTTTTGAGGACATTTCTATTTAAAGATCGAGTGGCCCGAATTCCCCGAGTTTCTCACAAAACCACCCCATGAGTTTTGTAGCCCCAATTAAAATTTAATTTTAAAGTAAACACTAATTGCAGTTTTCTTTCGACTCGAACTACGCCTAATTTCGCCCCTCTCTACTAAAATATCCCTATTCCTGGTACCACAAAACGGAGTGGTAACTTTCGTGCCTGTTCGCTGTCGCAGGTGGTTCATTTCAGTGGTGCGCTTGCGTGCCATTCGCCCCGCTCGGTTACAAAAAAAAAAAACATTTACACAGAGATTTTTTAGGTTGCGTATACCAATTTTATTGTTTCCGGATCAAAAGATCATTTCCTGGCAAGGAATATGACAGGATGCTTGCAGGCTGTGTGGCAGAGGCAGTTAGTGGGCTTGTGGGAAAATTTTAGTCCTGCCGGGTAATATATACTATTTATAGAACTCTAATGATGTGCTTTGACATGGGAAAAGTATCTTTTAGGAGGTGAATGATCTGAAAATTAACTAAAATGTGGTTTAATAAGCGAACTGAGAGTCTGTTGAAGGACGGGAGCATTTTTTACTACTCTCATTTTTGTCAAGAGATTTCTACTCAGAAAATAAAATACACTTCTGCTGGAATTTATTCAATTTAGACCAGCTCCTTACACCAGCTCCGCTATTTATCCAAAGTTGAAGCTTTCTTCTTTCAATATATTTCCCTGCAGGATATAAACGCAATGGGAAAGTAATAAAATAAATTAATGCATTTTGCGATAGCCGCTTAAGACGAAAGAGTTTTTAGAGCCAAAATAAAAGGACGACTTTTGGAGTTAAATAAAAATCTCGCTGTGTAATTTAGGTGACATTTATCGCTCGCTGGCGTTGTGCGAGGCGAATAAAAGCAAACAGGACACTCGCAAAACGCATTACACGACTAAGCTGTGAATATCCTTTAAGACGCGACCGAAGCCATTTTCTAACCCTTTACATACACACCCCCTCCCAGAATATTTGGCAAACTTTTCGCAAACATTTTTCACGTATGGAGCAGGGCTGAGAGATAAGTCCTTGTGAACTATTGCCGGATAGATAAACAAAAGCCAAGGAGCAGCACTGCAAACTGCAAACATACACGCGGCGAACAGGCAAGGATGTGCCTGATGTGCCGTCATCCTTGGATCGGTCAAACCTCGTCCAGTCGGCGTAAATGATATCCCGTGGCGAAAGGATTTCCTTTATAGGCCGCTGCACACTTTAGCAACACTCACTCGACGCCTCAATTGTCTTGCAGGACTTCAGGGCTTCGGGACTACAACCCTTTCCCTGAGACACACCAGGCGTCTATTTATGTCCTTTTTGCATATTACTTACTCTCAGTGGGATGTTTGGTATGTTTTGGGCTGTGTTGTTGTGCAACTTTTAGCTGGGGCCCATTATCCTATTTATCATAATTTTTCAATTTAACACCGCTTCTCTCTGTGTGTGTGAGTGTGTGTGTGTGTGTGTGTGTGTGTGTGTGGATAGTTTCTCAATGTTTACTTGGCACAAACATCCTTTGACAAAGTTTTCTATTGTCCAGTTGCTTTGATGGCTTAGCCGCCTGTACTTTCCTCTCCACTCCACTCCTCTTTTTTTTTTGCATTCTCATCGATTCATCTTTCGCTAGCTGCCAATGTGTTTGCTTAGCAGCTCTTCTCCATATCAGCATCCGTATCCTTACTGGCATCAAAATCCGCATCCGCATCCGCATCTGCATTGCATCCAAATTTCCCAGTCGCTTTAAGGACAATGTTATTAATGAGCATTTTGACACTTACGTCTTGACATTTGCACAGCTGCCTCGTTTGTCTTAAGACTTTTGGTCATTGCCGAGTCTGTTGCCATAAAGATAATAATACGAATAATACGAATAATAATAATAAGATGGGAGAAAAAGGTCAGCTGACATCATCCAAAGGTGAGACTGGAAATTTAAATAAAACTGTAATTATGTTTGATTTTCCTTAGGTCAACGGATCGATCACTTGGGGCTCTGCTGAGATACTTTCCATCCAGATGATATCTTTGTCATTCTGGGAATATTGGCTACAGAAACTGTTTATTTAAAGGGGAAGTCCCAAAAAAATATAATCAATTAAATATTACATATTTTATTCAATCAGTAAAAATCTTTCTTCATCTTTTTTATACACTCTTTTATTATGTGATTAATTCTTTATAAAAATTAATTTTTCAGTTCAATTAATAGGATTTATTTTCCCCCTGATTGATATATATTTCATTTGATACTTTTCCTATAAAAATTACTAGGAATATCAAGGTAAGTTTTCTAAATAGCATGGAAAAATCGAACTTATTCCTCTCGAATAAATTTTATTTTTAAGTGACTTGTGACATTTGCAGAAATACTTTAAATAAATAAATTAGCTAACTGGGCAAAATAAAGTTGGCAAGATGATTTTATATTCAGTTAAGTAAAGAATTACGTTCAAACAAATGCTTGATTTGAGCTAAAATCAGAGAAGCATTTGAATTGGCTCAATGATTTCTCTATAAATAAATATAAAATATTTATTTATTTGCTCAACATTTCATTACCTATAATCGTATTTCATTCAAGCCAAGTGCAATCAAATTAATACATAAATTCAAATGGCTAAAAACAAACAGACCAACCGGTCAGACACAATCAGCAAAAAACCTTCCTTCTCTTTTCTGCCGAGGATTGCAGCTTTGAGTGTGCATTCCGTAGGGCTGAGACCATTGTCCAGATAAGAGGCAGATGTCCCTGGACCTTGCAGGACCACCCCATATTATTCACTGGGCAGAAAGAAAGAGAGAGAGGGAGAGAGGGAGAGGGGGAACTGTAATATCCAGAGATGCCTGTACCCGATCCCAGTTCGGTGCGTCGTCTTTTGTAAGGATTGTTTGCCTTCAATTTGACTACAAACCATAATTTATCTTTTCAGACGTGTTGGCTCGTTGGTCAGCGCGACAATGTGAGGCACCGTCAAGGATTATTGATTATGCAAAGTGCCCGAACCGGACAATGGCCAGAAAAACAAAGGGCTTAAGCAAAGAAAGGATATGAGTATGTAAAAAAAATCACAGATTTCTCGAAAGGGTTGCACAACGGAAATTATGAAATATTCAGTAATCTTACCTGAAGGAATTCCTCTTTGGCAGCCAAGAAAAAGTATCCCCTTACAGGACAGCGCGTGTGTTTTCGGTTATTAGACAGATAATAGTTTCTGACATTGACCGTTCGTCCAAGTTTCCGAGTGTTAATGGTCAGTTTCGCTATTTTGGCATGGTTAATTATTATCCTGCTGCTGACTGACTGTGAGAAAGTTGCGCCTAATGATGCCTGATTCCTGATGCCTGATTCCTGATTCCTGCCTGAGATTCCTTTGCGAAATGGACAATCGTCAATCGTCAACTAAAGGTGAGCGAAAGGCTTTGATGGATGCTGATGGATTAGGGCGATAATTAATGATGTACAAGCAGTCCGAGTATCTGGTGTGAAATTCCACAAATTGACCATATAAATGAGAGCCAAAGCTACAAAAGGTGCGTTGGTCAATAGGGCGCCATCTGACCCTAATTTACTAATTCCCCTTTCTCACAGCATCTCAGCATCTATTTGAGTTCTCATAGTTCTCTCTCTCTGCGTTTTCTACAGTTCTCGTTTAACCTATAAGTCACAGACCCACTGATTCATTGAGAGTTGTAGAGAGTTCTTTAGATGATTGAAATTTCCGAAAGGAAATGGGAGGTAGCAAAGCTGTATTTAACCAAAGAAAAGAATTTCTAAATTAAAGTATTTAATTGATTTAATTAATAGAATTGTTCTTAATTAAAGTGTAAATTAAGTTAAGTTAATTAGTGAACCATATAAACGTTTAAGATCTATAAGAACTCTGTCGAAGTTAGTTTTTAAATAATGTTTTCCTTTCGTTTATTATTATTCTAAGTCCCGAAACCGATCCTGAACTAATACCTCTTTCAAACCTATAAAAATTTTAGCATTATTATATTGAATTAATTATACTAAATTGGTAAAATTATATGCCTTCTATAAGTATTAAACCCATATAAATAATTTAAAAAAAATTACATGAATTCCTGTGAAATGAAGGCATATTTGAAAGCATCCTTATGAGATCTTTCCAACAAGAATTCTCCCTTTTATAATGAGTGAAATTACTTATTCATATGAAGTGCACTGCTTATGTGTCTCAAGTGCCCTTTATCCTTTATCCCTTAAAGCCTTTTGTTTGACAGGGCCAAAAAGAAAAGGCTAAGCTATTATAAAAATACACTACACCAGTTAAAGCTCATCGCTGCTGGGCTGCAAAATATTTAAATTAAATAAATGTAATCTGAAAATTTGGAAAAACGCTTGTAAATTTTAGTTTTCTTCACTTTTTTCTTTATTATTTTCATTATTATTTCTTTGTCTTTTTATCCAACTTTTGCTTTTCATTTTGACCAATCCAATCCAATCCAATCAAATTTATTTCTGTTTGACGCTGCACATTTTTTGGGTCTCTTTTTCTAGTTTTTCTAGTTTTGGGTTCCAATTTCAAACGTCCCAAAACTATTTAAATTTTATGTGCCTCAGGGATGCGGAAGGAAACGGCTTAGAGGCTGGTAATTCAATCGAGGCCTAAACGCGGCAACGAAATCGACAGTTTGTGGTCAAACAAAGCGGCCGATTGAGAGTCACATAAAGTAGAAAGAATTATGGTCGAGTGTGGTTTGAGAAAAGATTCTGAGATAAATGGGCAGCCGGCTAATATCAATATCCTTTGACAGGATCTACAAAATAGTCAAGCTGTGCTCATTAAACGGTATTTTTGTGGCCAGCCGACCGTTTGTCCCATTGTATCTAACAGTTTGCATCTTGTTATCTATGAGTGTGTGTTGTATGTGTGTGTATGTGTGTGTGTATATGTGCGACTGTGAGGGTGCGCATTAGACAAGATTTTTTCAGCTTCCTTTGGCGACAATTTTGTATCATTTGCGGTTGGCGAAAAGAGATGAGAATAACCATTGAAGCATCCCCATCCATATATGCCTCAACTGCTGCAAACAAAAAGCAGCCATTGTTTGCCATGAAATTGGTACTGCAACTGGCACTGGAACTGGCTATGGCTATGGCTATGGCTATGGGCCTGGGATCTCCTCAGATCTCAGAGCTCCTGCAGCAGCCGTTTCTTAAGTGCACTCAGTCAGCTTGCAAGTCGTTGCTCCTGTGAGTGGGCCCCTAATGTGCATCTAATATGAATATGTATCTATTGTCTGCACAGCTCAAAATGAGCGGCTTTGTTGTGCAGCGTGGGATACGAAGATACAAAGATACAAAGCCAAAGATACAGATACCTTTACAGCTAGGCAGATAGAAGCGTATGCTAAACAAATTAATCATAATCGAATTTCCAGAGAGACAATCGATTATGATTATATTTGTGATATCTTGAATCTTTAGCTAGAGCTGAGTGTAAAAATATTCAGTATTTATCTTTCAAGAAAGGATAAATTTGGCCAACTTGTAAGCAGAGAATTTGAAAGGGATTCCAGAAACTTTTCCTAAAGTTTAGAGCTTTGATCATAGCAAAGTTTCTCGAGAAATAGACAGCTTTAGACGCTGATAACGTTTCTATTTGTAGAACAGAGATATCAAAATCTTTGAAGAGCCAACATAATAGAGATTATAAATTGAAGGGCAAACATAAATAATAAAAAATTTAAGTCATCATTTCTATTGATCTAAGAAGACAAATGTTGAAGCTAAGCTTTAAGTTAAGTACTAAAAAATGTATCTAAAACTCTTATAAATAGTGTCCTATGGGCAAATATATAGAGGCTATAGATTAAGTGGAATATTGATTGGAAATGCACAACAATTGCAGTGCAAATTGCATTATCAATGGCAAATTCACAACTTAGCGATCGATTTGCTTTTCATGCTCAACTAAACAGCTGCTGGCTGCTGCCTGCTGGCCGCTGGCTGGTTGCTGGTTGCTGGTCGCTGGCTGATGACTGAGTTTAATTAATCTCAATCTCGGTTCAGCGTAAACCTAATTGAAATTGTTCACCCTAAAAATTGATGTCACCAAAGATCGGCAATGCTGCAATGCTGGACACAGATCAGGACCAAAAGTTCAGTCGGCAGCGTTCTCAGCTCTGCTTATATAGGCAGAGTTGCGAGTAATCAAGGCGTAAAGCAAACGATTGTTATACTATCTATAAGCCTTATATAAACCACATATATATATATGATTATTTATATATATATATACGTATTTATGTATATAGACTCAATGCGCGGAAACTCTGATTCGCGTGCGTGATAAGAGGGGCAGACATTAATATTGTTGTTAGTGCTGAATATTCATATATTTATACTATATAATGGTAGGCTTTATGTCTATTTGAATGAGTGCTATTTAGTTGCTAATTATGAGCGAAGATTTCTTTAATATTTTTATATGTTTTTCATGCGATTTTGTTTACATTTTTCGCTTGACAATTGACAGCTTGTCATAAACAAAAACGCAAACAGCAGCCCACAAATACACTGCAAATTAAGAGTATTTCAGCTGCTGGAGGGGCGTGGAGGGGCGTGGAGGGGACTGGGATCACTTTTGATGAGCGGACGCACACAAGTCGCCGCTTAAAAGCGGGTCAATCGACCTCGTCCAGCATTTTAATGGGGCTTATCAGTTGTTCAAAGAAACAAAATGCTGCTTATCAACAAACTGTCTGCAGCAAGAGCAACACAGCCATACTCAAAAGTATATAGAAAAAGATGTCTGTCTGTCTGTCTGTCTGTCTGTCTGCCTGTCTGTATATAAATATATAATTATATACTCAGAAATATATATAGAAAAACAGAATATTCTGGCTCCCTCTGTACTAAATACTCGCATGAAATATTCTGTTTATACAAATGTCTGGAAAGTTTTTTTTTGCTATTCCATTTCAATAATTGTAAATTGCCATTGATGCATGATGAGTCAAATATGAAACCCGGTACTAAATATTTTAATTTAATTTCATTTAATTTGATTTGATTGCTGGTTTCAACACGTGTTTTGCACACTTATCAAATCACACAACGCTCATTAAAATATATATTTTAATTAGTTAATTACTCGAAATGTTTGCAACTTGAATACAAATTCATTGAATGGTTTCAGAGAAAAAAAAAATTATTTTTCATATTAATTATAGACAGGTTTACTTAAATAAATTAAGCGAAATCTAATTGGGATGAAGTACGAAAACTCTTATATAACCCCGATTTTAATTATCATATTTCATTAATCGAATCAGGTTTAAATTCAGTCTAAATAGTCTTGAAAATCAAGCCGACTCCGGATAGAAAAAAGCCAGATAGAATCTAGAATTTCTTACTGGGTTTCAGTATTTCAGAAATCGCACAACTTTTGACACCACTGGCCAGCGATTTAAGTATTCCTTTATTTTATTCCATTTCATTTTTTTGAGTAGAACACAATAATATTATTATGATTTTTATTTATATTTTATTAAAGATATTTAGACTGAGTTCCCTAATAAACCACTATCAAAATGCTTATAAAAAAATGTATATTTTTGGCTAGTGTAAATTTCCGAAATTTTTGATAGATTTAACGAACCCTTTTGGGATTATTTCTTCAGGGTTTTCGGCTGTTTAGATATATTTTTAATAAGTGCTTGGATAATTTAAAGACGCTTTAAGCCGTTGTCATGTGAACATGTTAAAAAGGTGCTTTGAAATGAGGAAAAGCCGCAGTGACAAAGGCACAAATTACAAACTAAGCAGCCCCCTTTACAATTTCCCCCCAGTTTTCCGCTGAAAAGTTTAAGCGATTAGCGCAATTTAGCGAAAATAACACGTAAAATTGCACGCTCGAACGCCTTCTCAATGGCACTCAAGGCACACACACTGATATAGATATTTATATATATATGTATATATATATGTATATATATATGTATATATATGAGCCATATATACCTCCTGTATAGAGACACCCACAGAGCGACAAGTGGCCGCCGTCTAATAGGCCATAGAGATAGTGAGAATTGAGAGGGGAGGGGAAAAAATCACCCGCTGAGCGTGGTTTGGGTGAATGAAATGTGGGAAAAATATAAACGTGGCCGTCACTTGTCACACACACAACACACAAACGCCCACTAAACAGAGGCAACAACCCTCGGGATGAAGTGTTAAAAACCTTTGGAGACAATGGCAACAATTGCAGATCTTTACAATCGGATTTCTATGCTAATCGTCTGATTCTGATGCGTAAAACTCAATGAGCATTCAAGGGCCAGTCTAAGCCCAGCGACGCAGCAGCATCATTTTTTTGGTAACTGCGCACACGCAGCGGACAGGGTTGAAGGGCAGACAGACGGGACAGTAGCAAAAAGCAAACAAACAATAGAAAAGGCTAAAGGAAAGAGCTCAGAGCAGAGGAGAAGAGAGGGAGGAGAGAGAGAGCAGATCTCATAATCCTTTCAATGCGCCACTTAAGCCGATCAGGCGTGGCAAAACAGCAAACAGAACGAGGCCAAACCCTAAGCACTGATGGGTTCCTTAACCCTGTGCCCGCCCGAGTTCGAAGATCTGAGACCCTACGCGTGCAGCACCAGAAGCAGCCTTCGTCATCGTCTTTCCCATTGTGGACCATTTAGTGTATGCGGTTCTTCGGCTCTTTAACCCATTCGTGTTTCGAAGGACTCGCAACTGTGCACAGAGTCGACAAATTAGGGCATTCAGCATCAGCATCAGCATCATCATCATCATCATCATCTTTGTTCCTTTCGGTCGTTTGGTTCTTTTTGTTTGCTTTTTTTAATGCCAAGGATCATAATGTTTGCACTGAAGGGTTGATCTTGTTGATCTTGTTCAGCTCCTTCTTTTATTTTTGTGTTTTGGTACATTTTATCGCTCTGAATTCGTTTTCCTGTTGTTTGATTTATATCTGCATTGCTGATCTTCATTTGGGATGCCGGATGAATCCTCTGCCTATTCAGCTTGACTTTTGCACTCTCATCTTTGGTCAACTTCTCTTTCTTTTTTTCTAGTTCAGGCTGCACGTGCCACAAAAAAAGGATATTTAGTGGTAAAAAAGAAGTGATTAGTTCTGAATATATTTCACTACTTTTTAGGCAGGAAGCTTTTTTCTCTTGAAGGATCAAATATAGAAAAGTGTTTACAAATGTGAAAGAGAAAGGCCCGATTTAAAATATAGAGCTTGGATCCTTAGTAATCCCTTTTTAATATCTACCATAGTCTCAATAGGAATCATAATTATCTAAATGTGTAATGATTGACCTCCATTCTTTATTTACCAATATTTTTACTTAGCAATCCTTTGAATATAACCTTCGGAGCACAACTATTTGGCTAATTACTCAAAGCACAATTAGTTTTTAAGCTGAAATGCAAAGCTTGTCGGAGGAATATTTTTGATTGATGTTGGCTTTGTTTCGGTTTGTCAGCCTCATAAGTTATGCAACGCAAATGTGGCACCCAGTTTCGACTAGGGATTCGAATTACACCTGGAAGTAAAAATTTATTGTTGAAGCGGGCAACAAAAGGAGGCAGCCATTTCAATTACGAGTATCCTGCTGAAAACAGCGGCGAGCAAACAGATTATTTTCATAAATTAGACTTTATTAATCATTAAGACGACAGCATGAGGCATGAGGCATGAGGCATGTGGCAAGCGAAGACGCGAGAAGACGAGTTGAAAGTCTCGAAAGCCATGCCAAAAACGGGACAGTTGAAGGACAACCGGGTATATAAAAAGCAAAGCGAAGTAAAGGGATGTCCTCTCAAAAGGATATGCAGCGGTCAGCTTACAAACTGGACATTGGTCAGCGCATTGGTCAGTCACGCACGTAAATTTCGCATTTGCCTCGATGTCCTTTGAGACTGGAAACGGGATAGTTGAACACCCAACGGGATCAGAGGTCAGCACCGTACTTTTCAGCATTTCTTCTCACAGTGCGCCTAACAGCAGGAAACTTAAGACGTTTTCACGTTGAATTTTAATGATTTTTATATTCAAATTAGCTTTGCGCGCCTTTTCCAAAGTGCGCAGCTTTTTTGCCTTGGCGCTTTGGACTCGTTTGCCCAGTTTTTTTTTTATTTGCATTGCTTTGGTCAGGGGAGTGTCCGTGTCTCTGATGTTCTGTGGCCCTGCTGTCCTGCAGTCCTTCTGTCCCGTTGGCTCATTCATAGGTCAAGCTGCGCGAATATTTTCAAAATGGCTTATGTCCCATTTTCGGATTTTATTGTTACAATTCCGCAAAAGGGTCAAATTGAAAAGGGCAACAGTTGATACTCTTCGGGGCGCATGTGTTGAGTGTCCTTGTTGGACAATAAAACTGAAGCCATTTTGCTCAAATGTGACCAACCAGTGGGTCCCGCAAAGCTTGGAAGGAATTGTAAAGAGTTCTCGGTTTGATTTTCAAAGTTTTTAATCTAAAAACCAAGGAATAAACCCTTCAAAAATTGAAATTAAATTCTCATTCCTATCCTCACTTAGAACCGTATAAAATATTGTTCCAACATTTTGGAAAATCTTAGGCAAAACTCTCTCCAAGCTAAACATAGAAACTGTCAAACGTTGCAGGCCGTAACCCTTGTGACTTGCGAGTTCCCAAAAACTAATTATCTACTTACACATCCGGAGTTTTTTACTGAAAATTTTCTAAAAGAAAAAACATAACGAGAAAAAAAAACTATTCAGATGAACTCTGTGGACCTCAACCGTTGACTCGTGTGGGTCATAAAATTTTTTTAATTTATATCTTCTTTAAGTTTTTCTAGAGCAGCGACCGGCCAAATGATTTTCTCAAGTCTTTTAATGGCTCTTTAACTGCCCAGGGCGACGTTTTCTTTATGACCACATCTTGACCACCTTGCTGTGACACCTGTAGCTCAATTTGGCGACATAAGCCAAATAAAGTGGGTATGACTCATTGTCCAAGCACTGTTAACGTCTTTGTGTAACTGCAAATCTTTGCTAATTTTCTCACATCTTTGTGGAGCTTCATCTCGCATATCTCATAGATGCAACTGCAACTGCAACAGTGCGACTGTTGGCCCTGTTATCTTGAGATACACAGCTTTTGTTTGTTGTTGCGATACGCTTTGAACTGAGCCGACGTTTTGTCCGGATGCTTACTCACCTTTTTTTTATGATTTACAGGTAGTGCACTTCCGGAACGTTTGCCCAACTTTAATGAAGATAAATTTTTGTAATGTTTTTCTTAGGAACATAAAAAAAACTGAAAAAAAAGTATCTTTCAGATACGCATTCATTTCAGTTATGTTTTGGTTTGAAATTTCACCTTTTGACACCCAGTAGCAAGAGATGGTCGTGACATGTAAATTAATAAACTCCAGCTTCCAACTTGCAGCTGAGTATCCTGGTAACAGGCGCGTAACTGCAGTCAATTATTCGAATTTGAGCGGAATATCCTGTTTCCATCCAGCATCCAGTTTCCGCGGCGGGGTAGCATCAGCCAGCAAACATCATCATTATTAACACTTTCCACTGTTCTGCACAGCACTTGAACTCTCTCACTCTCACTCTCTCTCTATCTCTTCCTCTGTCCCTCTCTCTCTGTCTTAGCTGTCCTGGCTGTCCTGGCTGGCCGTTGTTGTTTCTGTAATGTTATATAATTACACCATCAAGTTGACTGATGACACAAATGAATCCTTGTCGCTCCCTTTCAACCCGATCTGCATAAATTCATAATTTTTCTCTTTTCTCAATGAACCCCTTTTTTTCTAGCGGCCTGTTCTTGACTTAGGTTTAGGATTAGGGACAGCGGTTCGACTTTTTCCAAGGATTGCGGCGGTTAAGCCAAGTCTATCCCATAGAATACGGATAATATCTGATTAGTAGCGTGCGTTGAGTTCTGGTTGAAAGGACTCTACTTTTAGGATACTTTGAAAGTTACTAGAGTAGAAAACTCAAGATGAATATTCAAATAGAGCATTATTTACATATATTAAAAGTCGTTCTGAGAAAAAGTCATTGTTTAGTGGCATTTTAGCCTATTTTCCTAAATTGTTGGAAATTTTCTTGCTGGAAATTTATATTTTCAAAGCCAAACAGATTATTTCTGCAAGTAGAAGTAGAAGAGAAACCTTTTGGTTCATTTCACGCACAAGTTTTAAAACCTTATTTTATTTGCTTTAAAAAAAATTGGAATAAGTCTTATGGAATATGTCTTATTTAATTTATTAACATAGGTTAAGTTAATAATTTAGTACAGCTTTCTATAACTTAATTTTAATTAAACTATAATTTAAAATGACACACTGCGCGCCACTTAAATAGATTCAGCGATTGCTCTATACAAATGTGGCAATAGCTCCGAAGATAGTAAAGCAATCTTTTTGAAACTAGTTTTTCTGAATAGGATATTTATTTATGGAGAAAAATGAAAATATTTGACATGTCTATTCAAAACTCAATAATTTTTATATTTATTTTTGAACTCTGCGCTCTGTAAGTGCTTTGGTTCCGGGTGTGCTTTGAATGACCTTAAATTGCACTCATTCCATATTGAATCATATTTTCATATTCTGCCTTAGGTTCTTCATTTAAAAAGTTCTGAAAATTTCAACAATTTTTGAATTGTATTTTAAAATTCAAATCAATAAAAGTGCGGTGAACCGTTTCAAGGTGTTGGCCATTCCGAGCAGAATATGAATGAAGAGATAAGCCATATGGGGCCAGATCTTTGCTAATGCGTTTTTATTCTAGCCTTGGCAGCATCGATCTGTCA
Source organism: Drosophila repletoides (assembly GCA_018150835.1). Taxonomy (NCBI): domain Eukaryota; kingdom Metazoa; phylum Arthropoda; class Insecta; order Diptera; family Drosophilidae; genus Drosophila; species Drosophila repletoides. Next base: position 5,679,930 of record JAECWQ010000202.1, read on the forward strand.
TAGGGCACAATTCGAATGTCAAAATTTGTGACACTTCAATTTCTTGGCAAAAAGAAAAGCCAGACGAGCCAAATGTGCGACAAATGAGCAGTGCGCGCGTTTCCTATTGCAGCACGAGGCAGCAGGATGAGGCAAAAAGGACTGAGGCAGCAGGCAGTAGGCTGAGACTGCGACTGCGACTGCGACTGAGACTGAGACTGAGACTGACTGTGTGTAGGTGCAGCCGTCGAGTCTCGTCTCGTCGCGTCGCTGGGTAAAAGAAGGACATGCGCCTGTCACTCGGGCGTTGTCATGCGTCAAAAAGACGCACAGACAGTGCCACAAAAAGAAGCAAAAGGAGCAGGAGATGAGATGAGTCAAAGCAAACAACATGAAATGGCAGCACACAAAATTAAATTGAAAATTTCAACGCAGCGCAGGAGCAAGCCAGGTTGCCACAGTTGACTCTTTTGATAAACAAACACACTCACACACACACACACACACACACTGACAGAGCATTTTGCAGGCTGCCTTCAGCTCATTGCAAAAATGTTGATTATAACTTCCAGCGACAACAACAACAGCAGCAACAACAACAACAACAACAACAATAAAAACAACAAAAAGTGTACATATCAGCAACAACACACGGCGACACATGAGCTCGACATTTCCGCCTTTGAGTCCGCAGCCGCAAAAGGACATGCGCCAAAAAAAGGAGCAAAGGAAATGAAAAAATTACAAAACGCGATTCACAGCTCAGGAAGAGAAACACTAAAGAAGGGCAATGCTCGACGACGAGCTACCCTGCACTCAGAAAATAATATGTCTAAGGAATATTTCGCTCAATTAAAAATTTGTTTAAAATCCGCAGGGAAATTGTATTTTTAATATAAAATGTTAAGTAAAAACTACCCTAGAATAAAATAAATTATTAATTCGGAATTAGACGAAAATTAATAATATTAAAATTCTAAGCGCCAGTTCACCTTAAATATTTATTAATTAAAATAACATTTAATTATGAAGTGAAAAATGCACTCAAATTAAAATTTAATAATTTTAATAATAAAATAAACAAATGGCAAAAAAACATATGAAAAGGTTCAAGTGGTGTATACACTCTAAAATAATTAATTAATGAGATAATAATTATATAGGTCTTTCATAATTAAAATAGAATATATTTTCTACGGAAAATCTATTAAAGAATCCTTAACTTCTTCACTATATTTTTGACATTATTATGCACTATTCGCCATGGAATTACAGGGTATAAATATCAGTATCCATGTCTGGCTCGGTTTGCCTTTGTTGTATTTATTTGGAACGAGTTTTTTAAATAAAAACCAACGACAACCTGGAGCATTGACTTGCACACAAAATGGAGTTTCGTCACAGCGCTTGACTTTAAGAGCTGATGAAAATGCTGCGGAAAATGCTGTGGAAAATGCTGGGGAAAATGCAACTCAACTCAACTCAACTCGGACGCTCACCTGTTTCAGGAGTTTTCATAGAACAGGAGACACTGCAAGAACAAACAAACGAATTTGAATATAGTGAAAAATAAAAGAAAATAGGGAAAAACTACAAATCACATTTCCTGTGCAGCGACAACTTCCTGTTGGTAAAAATCTCCAAGTCATTTTTTCACACGGCTGCTGCTGCTGCTGTCGTGTGACAAATGAAAAATCAAACGAATCTGCCACAGCTGGACGCAGCTTTGATGTTGCATGCAACGTCCTCTATTTTCCGCTGTCTCTCGCTTAATTGTCAGTCAGTCAACCAGTCAACCAGTCAGTCAGTCTCTCAGTCATTCCACTCAACTTAACCGCAGTCAGCTTGGTCAGTCATGCACTCAATCAGTGGCTCTAAACAGGAGCCACGACAAGTGTTCAGGACAACAAACTAACAGCCGTCTAAATGACTCAGGACTTGCAGGACTCTGCACCCTTCACTTTTAGGGCGGTGCCCGAGTCCTCACACACCCTCGAAACACTAGCAGGAAGCTTGACTTCCTAAGCGGAACTTGCAGCGGCGTATCCTTCTCAGAGAATTTTGTATCCTAGTTAGGGGTGCCTCAATATTTGCTTTATGCTTTATTATTATTTTAACTGCCACTGTAAACAACATTATTTATTTGGGACTCATTTAATTTTAACCTATTCCATGTGGTCAATCTGAATATTTAGAGAATAAAGTTTTGAAATCTTTTTCCTTTTTAAAACTAATTTAATTATTTTTGAATAAAATCTCAAGAGAGAAATTTTTGAAATGAGAAAAAAAAGCTTTCATTCCTTGTTTTACTATAAAACCAATAAACAAATTTCAAAAATTCAAAATACTTTATTTAAATTAGTTTTAATTTATTCAATATTTATGGTATTTTTAAAATAAATTGAAATTTAAGAATAATTTAATAAATTTGAATGAAATATGTCGACTTGACTGATCGCGTGAGTAAAAATAATATAATAAAAGCGTTTTTTCGAATTAAAGTTTACCTTGGGAAGCATGGAAAATTAAGCTATTCAGTGACTAACCCAAAGAACACCTCTAATAACCTCTCTGCCCGAATTTGTCGAATTTGTTCACCATTAAGAGCCGACATTAAGAGAAGTCAATCATTATCTAATCGCACTTAAGATAATGCCCCAAGCTAACCGCACCTGCAAGAAGTATTCCAGCCCACAAAACGCGCCCAAATAAATCTGGCATAAAGAGATGCTTGGCATTATTCAAAATACAAAACTACAGAATTCCTCAAATGCCTCAAGAGGAACCAAGTCGGAGGAGGCCCTTCCCCCCGAAGAATATGTTGAGCAAAAAAGGCAATAAAATTTAATGTCAAATGCAAGCGACCAAGCGAGTGGAGCGACTGAAGCGAGTGGAGTCTTCGAGTTGGAGAGGCATAAACGACTTCATTTTATCTTAATGTGCTAATAAATTTCCCAGAGACGAAATCTCTGCCAAAAACCAAATAAATTTACTAATACCGAAATTAACACAAAGTCACAAACTCCCCAAAAATGAAATGAAGCGCCACAACTTGACTCTGGAGTGGCATGTGTGGAATCGAGGAAATGCAATTAAGGCACAGCAGCCAAATCATTCCTGGGTGAAACACAGAACACAGTGAATAGTCTGCCAGCAGCCGTTCCACAAAATGATATCTCAAGTGTTTAAGTAGCTAAACGCCCTGACAACTTCGAAAGTTATGGCACAGCCTGCGACTGTCGTCGGCGCGTGCTTCTATGGAGAGAGAGAGAGAGAGAGGCGCCCACGCCTCCTATTTTGTATACCCAACCCATTCCATGGCATCCCATCCCATCCCATCCCATCCCATCCCATCCCATCCCTAAGTATTCTGTCAACACACTAAGCAGATCTCTGCAGAGGAGCAAGGGATAGATCGGATCGGATCGGATCGGATCGACACTTGAGTTCCATGATTTTTATGTGCCATACGCGTGTTTCGTACGCTTGCGATTTCTCTCCTCTTTGAGAGGGAACTCTGGAAAAGGGTTCAGGAGCTGTGTGCTCGTAAATTTGATAGTGTTCAAGTGTTATTTGGCTGCACAAATTGAGTGTAGGGCATATAAAATTCGTATTAAGAGCCCTGCCACCTGAGGTTAGTTGAAAACTTTTGTAGATCGTGGCAGCAATTCATTTCAATGGTTTCCAAACTGCACTTTGATATCATTTTTATGACCAGTTGATGGAAAATTATAATAAAAATGATACGACTTTTATATTTAGATTATCGAAAATATGTTTAATAATAACTCAACAGATGCGTGGAATAAAATCTTGGGGATTGACGAGGATAAATTATGAGGAAACTAGGTTTCAAATATTCTATTTCTATATAATCCTATATATTTCTATATATTTATAAAATTATTTTTAGTTTTATTATATGATGATATAGTATTGTTCTTAGACATAAATTTAGAATTTATTTAATTATATCATATATTATATATTTAATCAATTTAAGTAAGTAGAATATTTTGCATAGCCACAAATCTTTTCAGTTTTAAAAGAGTATCTTAGCCAAAGGATTTTGGATTGGAGAAAATGGCTTAAGTTGCTTTAGGACTAGTTTATCTTATTATTTAATCTCTCAACTCTAATTTTTGCTATATCAAAAATCTGCTCAAAACTCGTTTGCAGCTTTGATAGGAGAAGTCATCGAATTATTTAAGTAAATTTTCAGTCGAGATTTTTGCTCTTTTTTCCCCTTAAAACGAAAGGTTGCCTTAATGCCATATTTCATTTCCTGGATTACCTTCTTCGTCTTTTGTTGCGTTCCCTGTTCTGTTGCCGTCTTGTGTCACCCATTCCCTGTGCGCCTTTCGTCCAGTTCCACCCCTAGAGTCCAGTCCAGTCTCAAAGGACTCATGTGCAATCTCATATGCATTATTTTGCATGTCTGGCGATTCAAGCTATTCAAGCGTAAAGGTCAAAGGATCAATGTTGACAGAGTTGTAATTTCGAAGCAGACAGGGAAGATTTTGGCTCAAATGTCTTGGATTTTTACAATTTTCTCTGCTCTGATTTGTGTGCTCCTTTTTGCTGAAAATATGTTTGGCTTTCGATTTGGGTTTGGAAATTTATGCAGAGTTTTTCTTTGTCCAGCGTCTTAGCCACTGATTAGGCGTGAAGTCGGGATTTGAATACGATTTTCCTTTTTGTTTTAAGTCGACAGTCGGGCCAAATATTTCGGCGGGAAAAATATTCAAATATTGCCAGGTGCTACGGGAAATTTTAGCATTTTTCCAAAAGAAAATATATTTGAAATAATATCAATAGTTCATTGAGAGAGTCGAATGAAATAATTAAAAATATTTTACTTAATACTCAACTTTGAAAAACATTTTTGTTAGTGAAAAAATAATTTTAACTTGGAATATTTTCTTAGTTTTTTCTTAAGTTTAGTATGGAATATTTTCTTAGTTTTCTTTTTTTTTTTTTATAAACATGAGAAAACATTTTTTATAAGTATCTGAAAACTAGCCAAATTCTAATTAACAGCAAACATTCGAGGGAAAAACATATTTTCCTTTCCTAAAAAAATACTCAAGAGGTCATCCTGGCCTAATTGGGGTCACGAATCCCTCAGATTCAGATACAAAGCCTCGCAACACGTAACGCCTTATTATGACCGCGTGAACAAAAAAAAGAAACAAATTTCTGCTACCCCACAAGTAAAAAAAAACGCACTTAAAAAATTTGCAAACATGTTTTGCATACAAAAAACCGATCCTCAAATATTCACATAATCAAAAAAAAAAAAGAATGCAGCCAAGAAAATCTGCAAGAAAATCTGCAGGATCTTGAGTGCAACCACTAAAAGGAAGGGTCCAGTGCAAGTCCAGCTGCGTCTTCTTCCGTCCAAGACCCACATCACCCTAGGCTGTCTGGGAAATATCTCATTGTTCAGCTGGAAATCTAGGGCAGCTTGGCATGTGCGAAAATCTACCCTATAATCCTAATGAAATTCCCAAATTAAAGTTTTTGGCCAACAAAGGCAGAGGCGAAATTCAAATGATTCGAGAAATGTTTATTTGCGTATCGAAATGTGTGCGTTGTTCTCATTTACCTATTGACCAAATATGCATAAATCTTTGCGAAATACTCATTAAAAATGTAACAAAAGATCGGCCATATATCAAGGTTTTCTCTGAAAATCAAATATATTTAAATTCACAATTTTCCTAGAACAACGATTTTATACCAAGGCTGAAAACTGGGTTTCAACCGAACCGATGCAAGTCTCGATTTCAGCTTGAACCGAACCTGACTTAAAAACTAAAGCTGAACCTGATTTTGAGCTCAGCTCAAATTTTTCTGGTTGTAATAGAATTTTATATTTTCTTTCTTTTATAGGATAATTTTTAAGTCTATTTAAAATTATGTCTAAATTAATTTGTGTAGTTTATTCTTGTTTATTCTAAAACTCATCTATTTTTCATTGTTAGAATTGTGTTTGTGTTTGTGTTTATTACCAACATTGTTGAATAGAAATACGCAATATTTGACTGTTTCCGATTAAGTTTTGATTTAATTAGAACTAATTAAATTAGTTAGCTTCCAACGAACAACTGTCTGCCGCCTGTCAAAGCCAAAGCCTGAATGCAACATAATAATTGGTGTCATAAAAGTTAGTTAAGGCGCATTGAATGTCTGTCAAACACGTGACATGGCCAAATTAGTTGCCTCTCCAAAAAGGGAAACTTTGACAATAGTTCAACGTCGCGTCGACTCTAGGAATAATATGACACTATTCGAATATAACTCGTAACCCATAAAAACTTCAATTTCTGTTGTCATCGCGTGATTCCTAGGGGCAGCCATTGTTTTGATGACATGCCAAATGGTTTATGGTTTATGGTTTATGGTTTATCGTTTCTGATATGGCCATATAACATTCTACCTGTCAGCGCTTAAATTACGCCAGCAAAATGACAGGTTCGAATTTTCACCTATTGTTCGCGTATCATTTTCCAGGAGGCGTCTCCGGAAAGTGTGTCATGAATGGCGCCACAAAATGGCCAGGGAAAGGGAAAATAATCACAAATTTACAGGTAAAATCTTAACAAGTTATGATTGCCCCAACTATTGCTGTATTATTTATAGTATGAGGAATGAGTCTCCTAATTAAATACAGTCAGTCAATGGGGTTTTACCCAACCAAATATTATTTCTATATTAAGTTCTGGGAATAGTTAGGCTCACTTAGTTCACATCCAAATGAATGAATACAGTAAAATAGTTTACACTAAATAGAGTAAAGCTGAAGAGTAATTAGCAAGTTAATATTCGGATTGAATATGTCTATAAAAACTGAATACTCACTTGATCTGCATATTATCTTTGGTGGCTCTAAGAGTCCCATTGAAGTTTCAGATTGAATTATTACTCGGCTGTTGAACCTGAAGCAGAAACGTTTATACATCTGTCGTGTCTGAGCCACAAACTTAATTAACTCTTGCGTTAATTAAGGTATTTTCAACGGGTACAAAGTATAATAAAAAACGTACCCGAGGTGTACTACTACTACCTGTTCCAGGGTTGATGATATCATGCCTAGACTTTAATAACTAATACTAGCTTTTAGTGGGTAGAGTTACTATAAAAACTGAGATCTATTACAATATTACGACAAAGTGTAAACAAATTTCGAAGCAATTGGTTCAAAATATGTTCTCAATTCAACTGCTGGTTAGTTTTCTGTTCGTGCTGTGGATATATTTTCTATGGAGTCGCCGAAGATTTTATCGATTGATGCTGCAAATTCCTGGTCCAATGGGATATCCTTTAACTGGAAATTTGCACAGATTCGGCTCAAAGAGCGGTGAATATATTTGAAATATTGCAATTTCAAACAGATAAAATTATAACTTAATCGTTTAGCTGCCTTAACTGAGTTTGGATTACAAATGAAGCGATGGGGCTCAACTTTCCTTGGTTGGTTTGGCCCCATACCCGTCCTAGTTGTGAGTGATCCTCAGTTAATCCAAGTAATCCTAACCTCACCGCATACCGTGAACAAGGCTTTCCTTTACAATGTGATTAGAGAAATCGTTGGAAATGGCTTGGTAGTCCTTAAAGGTATTTTGGTATATTCTTAGGTGAATTTTGATTATCTAATTCCGCTCCTAGATGCACTGTGGACTACGCATCGTAAGGCTCTAAATCCCGCCTTTGGGCAAAATATATTACTAAGTTTTCTGCCCATTTTCAACAATGAATCCGGAAGTTTAATCCAGGAACTGGACGCTCTTGTTGGCCAGGGAGAGAATAATTTGCTTCCACTTTTTAAGAATTATACCCTGCGAATAGCGACTCGTAAGTGAGCATATTAAATTAATTTAAAATAATCATAAATTGCTAAACTAAACTAAACTACAGAAACCACATTGGGCAGCGATGTCAAGAAGGAAGAAGTCTATCAAAATAATACTATGATCAAGTGCTATGAACGGTAAGTTTCCCCAGACAAGCTTTTATTTACCTTTTATATACCCTATATTTAATTAGTATTTTTGAAATTGGAACGGAAATGACGAGATCCCCTTGGCTAAACAGCAAATTGATGCGCCACTGGACGGGTATGGAAAAGCATCTCAATGAGGCGAATGCCACAATTCGGAAAGTGATAAAAAAGGTTAAATCAAAACTAGATTTATATTCGATTCATATTAATTCAAGTTTTTTTAGTTGGTTGACAGAAAATTGGCTAAGGATGCAGAACAAATTGCTATAACTGAGAACAAAAGTAATATCTTTATAAGCCTTACTACGGATCAACTGAAGAGTGGAGTGTTCAGTTATCAGGATGTCGTTGATGAGTGCCACACAATCGTAGCTGCAGCCTTTGAGACAACGGCAATAACTATTACCTATACGTTAATACAGCTGGCCATGTTCCCTGAATATCAGGAAAAACTATTTGAAGAAATCAAATCAGTATTCCCAACGAGTGGGGACTTTGAAGTGACCTACGAGGAGGTGCAGAAACTGGAATACTTGGACATGGTTTTAAATGAGAGCATGAGAGTAATGCCAGCCTTTCCTTTTATCGCACGGCAAATAAGTCGAGACTTAAAGCTTGAGAATGGGACCGTTTTGCCCCGAGGACTACAGATTATCATTAGCATATATCACTTGCATCGCAGCAAGGATATTTGGGGTCCTCATGCAGATACTTTCAATCCCGAAAACTGTTCCCCTCAGAAGCTGCGAGATAAACATCCTTACTCTTTCATACCTTTCTCCAAGGGCAAGAGAAATTGCATAGGTAATGCTTTATATTTTTATATATATCAAAGGCATTATTTATTACAAATATTTTTAAATTTCAGGCTGGAAATACGGATTAATTTCGCTGAAAGTTGCATTGACGAAAATTTTGAGAAACTTTAAATTAAGCACCAGGTTTCGTCCCGAGGATTTATGCATCGTAAATAATATTTCTCTTAAATTTAAGGAAATGCCACTCTTTGAATTAAAACATAGAAATTAATCCCCAACTTTCAATACTTTGTTTCAATATCAAAATATTATTAATTTAAGACTTTTAGTGCATTCCACCAAATATACAGCATGAGTTACATTGAAATTGTATGAATATGTATGTAATTATACCCTTGCAAAGGGTAGAATAACTTTGACAGGAAATGTATTTATATTATTTATTGGAATGATGAGGCTACTTGATATAGCCAGGTCTGTCTGTTGCGTAAGATAATCATAAAGCTGCCATAGAAACAATCGCTTGAAAATAAACAATTTAACAATTCTCAAATTCTTAAATGCTTATTTCAGTTTGCAAGCGTATCTTTTCGTCGGTGCGCCCAAGACAGCATTTCCTTACTAGCTTCTAATTCATTTGCTTACTTGCTATGTAGGTCAGAATAAAACTAGGTCTATTATCTATGAATTGAATAGTAATTATGAATTGTAATTACTAGAACAAGTTTGACAGTAAATACAATTGTGCTTTGTATTAAAACTAGTGAGCCTAGTTAAATTCGGCATGACGTAGATTTGATATTTGATATGATAGATGTGTATGTATAAAGAGCGCGATGTCTGTCCTTTAGACATTGAGTTTCATGAATTGGCATACCAGGCGAACATAATTTTGAACAAGCTGCGAAATCAAAACAAAACAAGAACTATTCCTCGCTCTGTCTGTCTCATATAATTATAAATACTCTCCCTTGCTCCTACTTAAAATTCGTAAGCTGCAAGGTCAAAACAAAACTAGAACAAGAACTAGAACTATTACTCGCTCTGTCTGGCTCATCTAATTTCAAATAGTCTCCCTCCCGCCAACGAATATTATTTTTGTCAGCTTTATCTTATTCTTCACCCATGTACAGTTAATCCTTGCAATCTCTGCCTGTTCCTTATTTCGTAAGTATGCCGCTCTTTGTCTAACTAATATTTCATATTGACTTTGGGTGTGCGATCTCCCTCCCACTTATAGAACTTGTGAGGAGAATATCAACTTGCTATGAATTATGTTCGCCTGGTATTGAATATGCATTTATGTATGTGTGTGAAAGAGAGCGATCTATTTCTTGCTAGAGTGTCGGTCAATTTTAAGAGTATTTTTTCAAGCTGCAATGTCAATAAAAGAAATAATAAAGTAAGGCACCCCGAAGATTATATACACTTGCAAAGTGGATTGTTTCTGTGACATTTATATAATATAACTAACTAACTTGTGAATTTGATCAAGATACGTAGAAAATTAAAAAAACACTTTAGAACCGGTTGTTCCTTTATAGTTATTTGATCCGGCTGGTTCCGTATAGAAGGCTCCATACAAAATTTCATTTAAATAGCATAAAAACTGAGAGACTAGTTTGCATATAAACAGACGGACAGACGAACATGGCTACATCAACTCGTCTTGGCGTCCTGATCAATAATATAAATGCATTAAGGGAGATGGCTACTTCAATGCATAACACATGACAAAGTTATAATAAATTTTTTAAGTGTATAGCAAAAAATACTACTCGCTCTGTCTGCCTTACCTACTGAAAATACATTTTGTCAGCTTTATTTCATTCTTCTCCTATGTACAGTTAGTCCTTGGACTCTCTGCCTGTTCCTTATTTCGTCTCTGTGCCGCTCTTTGTCTAACACAAGTTTTGATATTGAATTTGGGTGTGCGATCTCCCTCCCACTGATAAAATTTGCGAGCAGAGTATCAACTTGCTATGAATTATGTTTGCCTGATATTGAATATGCATTTTTATATGTAAAAGAGAGCGTTCTCTCTTTTGCTAGTGTCGGTAAATTTTAAGAGTAATTTATTTCTCAAATTGACATGCCTGACAAGCTGCAAAATCAGAACAAAGCAAAAACTATTTCTCGCTCTCATCTAGTTTAAATACTCTCCCTTGCACTTATTGAATTTTAGAATATTCTTTTGTCAGCTTTCTCGTTTTGTCGCAATGGTACAGTTAATTTTTTGCACTCTGCCTATTCCTATTTTATATATGTATATGCCGCTCTTTGTCTAACTCACCATTGCTATTGCTTTTGGGTGTCCGATCTCCCTCCCACTTACAGAATTCGTGAGCAGCTCATTAACTTGCCTGGTATAGGAATCACTTGTTTAGTTGTTTGTGCAGGAGAGCGATCTCTTTCGACATTAAATTTAAGAGCATTTTTTGAATCGGTATACCAGCATTGATAATTTATATCTTTGCACTCTTTTATTTTGTCTCTAAGCTGAGATATTGACTTTGGGTGTCCTATCTCCGTATCGTTTTCCTTTTTAATTTTTGCAGAGAATATTATTACTTTGTCAGGAATTTGCAATGCATTAAAGTAGGCACCTTCTATCCCATAATTTCTATATATATTATTGATCAGGACAATGAGGTGAGGTGATATATATACCATATCCGTCTGCCTGGGTATTTTCAAACTTGTCTCTCAGTTTTTGAGCCAGCTGAACAAAATTTACATTTATATGTAGGCTTCTTGTTGTAGGCAGCAAATAAATTATATCCGACAGAATCAAAGCGTCATATCCTATAGATGCCAATTGGAGCAATCAGTTCGGATTTTGTTGTATTGAAATGTTGTTTGTTTCTTAATATATTCCATTTTTCTTACTAGTTTTTCAGGGATTTCTTTAATTTAAATATTTGGCTTAGCTTAAGTCAAACGTATCTGGAAAAAAGAATTGCATTTTTTTTTTTAAAGAGTTTTTATTGTGTCTGGCCAGAACGAGTATGGTATCAAAATCCATATGGGAAAAAAAAACAATGCTATAAACAGTATAAACAAATAGATACCCTGTAGCCAGAAGAAGTACTCAAGATTTCGCCCATCGAAGAGTTAGATCGTCCCGGATTAGAATTTTCCATTTTTCGATATAAGAAAGAATCAGTTAGAGGGGATTTTCTAGGTATTATATAAATTCTCGCAACTTTTCCTATGCTTTCTTAAACATTTTGAATGGATACAGGGTACAGCTTGAATTGCTTTAGTTGGGGCACCACGTCTGGTACTTTTTAATTGGTACTGGGCTCTGCGAATTAAAAGTTATGGCTTAAATTCTACTTTGACATCATAACTCTAATATTGTACTAATTGGAATTTATACTTCCGACTAGGCATATAAGCAAAGCGGACTTATAAAAACCCAGATCTGGCCAAAACTGTAGACATAGTGTTATTATATCTCAAAGCAATAGGTTTGAAATATGTTGTCCACTCAGCTTTGGGTCAGCCTTCTGTTAGTTCTCTGGACGTACTTTCTCTGGACTCGTCGAAGATTCTACCAACTAATGCTAAAACTGCCGGGCCTAATAGGATATCCGATTATTGGTAGCTTGCACATGCTGTGGAGCAAAAATCGTAATGGTTAACTATAAAAATCGTGTGGGTATTTAGTGAGAATGATTATGATTACAGCTTTCCTAATCGATTTGGGCAAAGAAATTGAGAAATGGGGCACAACTTGGCTCGCCTGGTTTGGGCCAGTACCCGTTTTGGTTGTGAGTGATCCACAGATAACCCAGGAATTGCTAACTTCTCCTAATGCATTGAGCAAGGCTCCTGTCGCCTACACTGTCCTGGCAGAAATTCTCGGCGATGGAGTCATTGTCCTTAATGGTAACTAAAAGATTATTATATGATATCCAATAACGTAGTATTATCTTATTGCCAGACGCATTGTGGAGCAAGCATCGTAAGGCCTTAAATCCCGCCTTTGGCCATAATGTCTTACTCAGTTTTCTGCCCGTCTTCAACACTGAATCAGCGGCTTTAATCGTTGAACTGGATACGTTGGTTGGGAAACGAGAGAGAAATTTGCTTCCGCTTTTCAAAAATTACTCTTTAAGAACTGCGACTCGTAAGTACTTCAATTTCTAAAAAGTTTTGAGTGTTTTATTGGATCAAATTTGGAAAAATACAGAAACTACCATGGGCAGCGATGTGAAGAAGGATAAAAGCTATCTAGATAACTCCATGGTAAATAGCTATCAGTGGTAAGTTTGTCTCGGATATCATGAAAATTCATTATAGAACAACTATTCCATAAAAGTATTTTTGAGACTGGAACTAAGTTGGTCAGATCGCCTTGGCTTAATAATAAATTGATGCGTCAATTGACGGGCATAGAGCGACTTCTAAAAGAGGCCAATGTGACAATTCGGACACTGATAAAAAAGGTTAATTCTTATGATCTGTTACCAATATTTATGCTAAACAAAGTAAGTTGTTCTTTTAGCTGATTGACAGAAAACTGAATACAGCCACAGCAAATGAGGAAATGATAGCGCCAACCGAAAACAAGAGCAATATATTCATTAATCTTGCCATAGATCAACTGAAGAATCAGGTGTTCAATTATCACGACGTCGAAGATGAGTGTCATACGATCGTGACTGCAGCATTTGAGACTACTGCGATAACTATTGCCTATACCCTGATGCAGTTGGCAATGTTTCCCGAGTATCAGGAGAAAGTCTTTGAAGAAATTAAGACAGCCTTCCCCAATACTGGAGACTTTGATGTCAGCTATGAGGATATTCAGAAACTGGAATACTTGGATATGGTATTAAATGAGAGCATGCGTCTGATGCCTGCAGTTCCTTTGATTGTACGCCAATTAACCCAAGATGTGACTCTGTCAACTGGAGTTCAATTGCCGAAGGACTTACAGATTGCTGTTAGCATCTTTCACATACATCGGAGTCAGGAAATATGGGGCTCTGATGCAGAAACATTTAATCCTGAACATTTTATGCCCCACAATATGCAGGATAGGCACTCGTACTGTTTTATACCCTTCTTGAAGGGAAAGCGAAATTGCTTAGGTATGGAATCTTGACTCCTTTCGGGGATTGATGTTAATGTTGAACTCTCTTTTTCCAGGCTGGAAATATGGCATAATATCGCTGAAGGTCACCCTAATCAAGCTTCTGAGAAACTTCAAGTTTAGCACCAGCTCTCGCCTAGAGGACTTGTCTATAGATAATAATATCTCTCTGAAATTTAAGGAGGTGCCTGGCCTAAAAGTGGAAAGAAGAGCTTAAGTCCAGCTTTATGTTTATTTTGTATTTGGCTATTAAAAAGTAATTATATATAATAATATCTGAATAATATATGCGAATTTGTGTCATTGGTCAGTGTGAATAAAACAGAAAATATTAAAAGAGAAATATGTATTTTTTACGATAATTATAAACATAGTTGTACAGAGTCTAAGGCCAGAATGGACCTAATGGAGAATATTAGTTGTAATATGAAATGAATTTTTAATTTGGTAGTAAGAATATGTTTTGCGGAACATTCAAGTCTAAAGTGGGGCATACAATTTTCTACCTTAAAGTGTTTTAAATAATTGTTAGCTTTATTCGTTGACACCATTAATTAAATATTTCAATGCTAGACAACATTTTAATTGGTGGAGAGTTATTATAAAAGTCCAGTTCAAGCCAGCTTTTAGCCTGTGTCTGAATATATATTTCGAGGCAATAGCTTGAAAATATGCTGTCAATTCAACTGTGGATCACTTTTCTATTAGCTCTGTGGATCTATGTACTCTGGAGTCGTCGTAGAATTTATCAGCTGATGCTGAAAATACCCGGTTCATTGGGATACCCTATACTAGGAAATTTGGACAAAATATGCGGCAAGATTGGTATAAACCCAGCTCAAAAATATTCCGAGACAAGAGACTAAAGTTTTTGCTTCTTAGGTGTTTTGAAAATGTTCGAAATCGAAACGAGAAAATGGGGATCCACATGGCTTTGTTGGTTTGGTCCAAGACCTCTGCTAATAGTGAGTGATCCTCAGATCGCTCAGGATATATTAACTTCCCCGCATACCACAAACAAGGCTCGCACGGGATACAATGTAATAGGACAAGTTATTGGAAATGGTGTTGTACTACTTCAAGGTATTTTTTACTTGGCTTTAATTCTATTAGCACTAAAACCAATTTTTTTTCTAGATCCTGTGTGGAGCACGCATCGTAAAGCCTTGAATCCTGCCTTTGGGCATAGTGTTTTACTCAGCTTTTTGCCCATATTCAACAATGAAACCAAATCCTTACTTCTGGAGCTGGATACTCTGGTCGGGCAGGGAGAAAAGGATATAATCCTATTACTTAAAAATGCGTCCTTAAGGATTGCGACTCGTAAGTACAATACAAAGAGAAAGGATTCTTTAAATTATTTATTTTTATTTTATACAGAAACAACTATGGGGACAGATGTGAAGAGAGAAGAATTCTATCAAAACAATTTCATAATGAATTGTTATCATAGGTAAGCTTAATTGGAATATTTAGATAAATATTTCTTAAAGTATTTTATAGCATTTTTGAAACCGGATTGAAAATATTTTTATCCCCATGGCTCAACAACAAATTAATGCTGTATTTAACGGGCTTAGGACAGCTTCTTAATACAGCCAACTCCAATATACAGAATATGATTAAAAAGGTTAATAAAAAGGTCAATAAGAAATTCTATAATAATTAATCAATGTTCTCTATTTTAGATGATTGACAATAATTTTGATACAGATACGACAAGTTCAAGCGAAAATATTAAATATGAATATCGAAATAATATGTTCATTGAACTAGCCATTAAACAGTTTAAAAATCAAGTTTTTAATTACCAAGATATTATAGACGAGTGCCATACGATCATTTTGGCTGCATTTGAGACAAGTGCCATTACCATTGCCTATACGCTGATACAGTTGGCTATGTACCCCGAATACCAGGAGAGAGTATTTGAAGAGATCAAATCCTTATTCCCTGAAAGGGGAGACTTTGAAGTCGGCTATGAGGACTTGCAGAAATTGGAGTATTTGGAGATGGTAATCAATGAAACCATGCGACTGATGCCGGCATTTCCTCTAATCGGACGGCGAACAATTCAAGATGTGAAGCTATCGAACGGAGTTACGCTACCAAAAGGCGTGGACATTATTATAAACATTTACCAAACGCAGCGGAACAAGGATGTTTGGGGTCCTGAAGCAGAGATTTTCAATCCTGAAAACTGTGCGCCTCAAAACTTACAGCAGAAACATCCTTACGCCTTTATGCCTTTCTCTAAGGGCAAAAGGAAATGCTTAGGTATATTATTTAATCTAATATTAATATAATCTTCCGTCTATTTATATATTAAATTATTTCTATGTTTATAGGCTGGAAGTATGGAATGCTATCCCTGAAGCTGGCACTGGTTAAAATTATTAGAAACTTTAAATTTAGCACAAGTTTTCGAAGCGAGGATTTGGTTTTAGAAAATAATATTTCACTTAAATTTAAAGATTCGGCCTGCTTGGCTTTGAAACGAAGAGCTTCGTGAGATATTTGAGACTTCATTTGAAGATGCGTCAGATTGAAATAAGTAATAAAATCTCTTACATTTTTTATCAGTGCACTTTATGGATTATTTACTCAGATCAGAGAGATACTCTGGATTTAAGGGGAGCAATTATTTAAGACAGTTTTTCTTAGGGTATCTCAGCAGTAGAGATATTGGCATACCCATAGATACTCCTGTCTATTCCTTCTATTAGTTCTTTAAGCTTTCCCTCTCGATTGCTGAATACTGATTGGTATTTTAAGTGTTTACGAGTATCTACGAGAAGTGGGTAGCTCAGCTAGTTTCTCAATGATCGGAGTCTGTCGAAAGGAAGATCGTTCGCTGGCAATCTTTCAGATTTGGTAGGTTTAACAAGAGGAAAACAACTAAGACATCAGCTGGTGTGTTGAAAGCCTTTTTGGTAAGTGGCAAAACAACTGGCTGCTGATGTTTTGTAAATGTTTCGCTCGATTGAGGATCGGCAAAGCAAATCACAGATTCCAGGCACAGTCACAGTAGACCTTCAAATCACATCACGACAGTGGGTAAAGTCTTGACAAAGGGGTGCTAGCTGGGAGGGGGTATCGAGTATCTCAGCAGATGAACATGCAAAGTGAGATGCTCATGTAGAGAAGCGGATATTCAGATACAGATACAAGTGCAGCATACAGATAAAGATGCGGTAAACGTTGAGCAAAACCAAATCTGCAGCTGTAAGTGCACAACAGCTATCGATAAGTGTGGACAGACACAGATACAGGGATATACAGATGCAGATACAGATACAGATACAAATGCAGATACAGATACAGATACATTGGAGATTGCGATGATCATGTGCAAAATGTGCCACATTTGTGGGGCAGAGCCGCAGTCTGCGCCTCTGCTGGAAGCACTTGACAAGCAGCCAGAGATGAAGAAATAATTCCATTGAGTTGGCAACTATGTGGGGAATCTCAAGCGAGACGAAATTAGACAAGCGCCGTGATTTACGGTACCCTTAAATCACATGACAACACACACACACACACAAAAAAAGCAAAGAAAATAAGAGAAAAGCTTTTCCCGGCAAGCCGAAGTCTTAAATACTCTTGCAGAATGATCGGGCTTGTATCAAATGTAATGCTATAAAAAGCATATTGTAATATCTACCAAAAATATATCGAAAGAAATCGTTTAATTTTTATCGATCGGGTGAAATTATATTCTTTATCATAATTATTATTTTTATTCTATTATAATAAATGTGTAAGAGTAAATGGCCTTCTTTTCGGCCAGGATACTAACATAATAAATTAATCTAACTTTTTTCTCACCCAGTCAAATAGTCGCTGTAAACACCTTTACTGATCTGTTCTAGACCACTAATTAATATAGTGAAGCGAAATTAAATAAAATATATTAAATGTATTTAATAAAGTTAACTTATAAGCCCAAAAAATATATATTTAGGCCAATCTTTCATTCCTATGACAGCTTTATGTTATAGCCATTCGATGTGGCCAGTTCTTGCATATTTACTCACCGATTTAGAGAATATATTCAGAGTACAATTATTCTTTGTCCTTCCGAGCATTACACTTTGCATGATAAATTTAAAATACCCTGAGAAAGAGTATAATGACAATATCTTAACGGCACATATCGAAAATCGAAGTGAAAACTCGTCGAGCTATAAGAAAATGCGTGGCCGATCTCAATGTCTGTGTCGCACATGTGAACAGCTTGGAGCCAGTTGGAGGAACTGGGGAACAGCCCACTGAGCAATGGGACAACTGGGAGACGATGGGAGACGATGATAATGATGATCTCTGACGGTCTGCTGACGACACAATCGATCGATGCTTCCGTCTGTTTCCAGATTCGAGATTCAGCGCTGCGCTGATTTATGGCGCGAAATCGATTGTAATACAACTTGGATGTTTTATTTGCCGATCATCGCGTCCGTCCGTCCGTCCGTCCGTCCAGCTACTCAAATATCAAAATAAGCAAACAAAGCAGACAGCGAAGAAAAATAAAGAAATAAAAAAATAAAATAAACACGAGTAAATAGAAAGATCAAAGCGAGTCCACAGCAAATGGACAGCTACAGATTTTATTTTTTGTATCTTTTTTGGGCTTTGTGGTAATTTTATACGCTTGTGCTTAGCGCCCAATCATTGATCATTTTGGGCATTTCCAAACATAAACAAAAACATGAATTTGTTTTTAGCCCAAAACACAATCATCGATTTTGCTAAGCTTCCGTGTTAAAAGCTGTGTCCAAAATATTTCCACTATTACACTAGTCAACACGCTGCGGGGAAGAGAATACTAAAAAAATAAATATTTCACACCTCTTTGCGCAATTATCAAGTCTACATAATTATACTAAATTTCAAAAATCATAATCATGTTTTTTTAATTTTCATTTTTATGTGGGTTTCACAGTTTTCTTTTGGAAAATGGAGGTAAATCTCTTATTAGGAAAAGTCGAATGCTTAAACAGGCTGGTTAGTAGTATAAAAAGAGAATACTTCAGCATATTTTAATAATTAAAGCTTTAATTTAGAGTCTCAGGTTGTTTTTCTGAATTTAATTAAATTATAAGTCTAAGCCAGTTTGATTTTTTCAGCCAATAATCCGAAATGTTGCTCCTTAAATTGCTTACAGAGTCTCAACCCAGCGTGATTCATTTTCGCTTGGATTTTTCCAGAATTTCAGATGGCTAATTTTTTAATTATGTTTATTTTAATGAAGTGTTTGTGATTTGGTGAAACTTTTTATATATTTTCAAACAGTTTCTTTTCCAATAAATTTGCATTAATGTAAATCGATGTTCTGGCCTTAATATATGGCAGAACTATGACCAACTAACCGGTTTGCATCTTTGCGGAAACCGGGTTAATAAAATGAATCACAGACCAAAACTAAATTATTCCACAATAGAATGAATCAGCTTGTTCGAGTATTTTACATATCTGAACAGTTTTAAATCATTTAATTAATTAAAACATATATTATATATAGTAAGACATTATTAATTTCGAAATTTGGAAAAAAAATCCCCAAATTGGCCGTAAATCATCCGATAGCATATCTGGAATAGAGACTCTTGCCAATTTGCATAAGCTCAGCATAAACAAATAGAAATAAATTAAAGCTCATTGACTTTTTGGGCGATGCCTATGAAAGCGAATTCGAATTTCGAACCCGTTTCTGAAATGTCTATTTCGTCACAAAAGGCTGTCAGAAAAACAAACAGAATAAAAACTAAATAGAAAAAACCACAAGAATAGAGAGAAGAAAAAAACCGCAGAGATTAAGTGACAAGCAAATTGTGTTTTTGTTTTCACATTTGGCCTAAACAAGTTTTGGCTATTTGATATTTGATTTTGGTAAACAATTGCGGGGGAATTCTGTGGAGATTGTTCTTGAATTTCATTAATATCTAGACGATAAACGATAGAATCGGCGGCTATAAAAACCAATTCACGCAGCTGGAATCATCACAGTTCCAATTCGAAATTTGCTAATATCACAACACATTTTGGAGTGGATTAAATTTTAGCCACAATGCGTGCCGTTATATTCTTCGCCTTGATTGTTGGAGTACTCCTGTCGCTGGCCTATGGCCAGGAGCAGCAAGAGGAGCAGGTGCGAGCCAAGCGTCAATTTGGCTTTGGAGGACCCTACGGTGGGTTTGGAGGCGGTTATGGCGGCTATGGAGGCTATGGTGGTTATCGTGGCGGCTATGGCGGCTATGGAGGCTACCGTGGCGGCTATGGTGGATATGGTGGATACGGAGGCTATGGTGGCTACCGCCGTGGTGGCTTTGGCTATGGACCCGGCTTTGGATTCTATGGTTAAACAATTCTAAAAAATAAACGAGACTGAAAGTGCGAAAATCTGTTGTTTACTTTCTCCCAAAAGAAAACTGTTAATTAGATTAGAGACACGGGAAAAATACTTTCGATCTAATTTAAGTGCTCCAAATGGACCAGAAAACAGACAATGGAAAAAATGGAAAAACTTGACCTCGCCCATGGCAATGTGTTGACCTCCACTAAGTTGTGCGTGCCTGATGCCTCAATGTCTGCCAGGGAATATTTTAAAAATAAATAAAAGCAAATCTTCATTTATTTATTAATGTTTGACTGTAGTCCCCCAGCAGCCTTCCCTCTTCCTTCCCCCCCCCCCCAAACGGAAATCTACCTACTAATTAGAAGTTTTTCTCCTCTTCTCTGCACCGTCTGTTTGTTTATGTTCCGGAGCTGTCAAGAGTCGGCATCTTTTTTTTTTGGTTCTTTGAGCATTTGCAGACCCATCAGAGCATCCATCCAGAGAGCCATCTTCGGAGTGTTGTGGGAGTGTGTCTAAATATATATACATATATATATATACAGGCTTATGTGTGTGTGGGAGGGCCGCCGACTTGGTGCAATTATCACGTACGATTGTCATAATTATCATTTGAATTTTTATTAGATGACCTTTGGTCCAGTCTCTGTCTGTCGCCTTGTTTGTTGTTTTATTTGTTGATTCTCATCCAGCAACTGCGTCATGCCTTAAAAAAAATAAATTCCCATTTAATTTATTTATTTTTCTCTTCAACTAATCGCAGCGTTCCAAATGAACTGCCTTTAGCATAAGATACATTTGGGAATATTTAAATAAGTTGGCTTTTGGTTTAAAGAAAACGTTTATAGGAACCTGTCTTAGTGAGGGCGATCAAGCTGAAGTTGGTTTAAATATTTACAACATTTCCTCTGGAATGGCCGATTGACGTATAAATTAATAGGGTGCTGTACCAATTCACAGTGCAGTTCAAGTAATTAGGGACGGTAGCGAAGCAAATTGGCAACATATACGTTAAGGACGCAATAAAATCGAACCCAGGCCCAAACCGTAGCTCCCTTTGGTCTAAATATCTACTGATTAGATTAATGACATATTAATCCCGCTAATAAACATAAAAATCTACGCAAATGATGGGCAGAACAAATAGAACGCCCCGCTCGAACCCGAATCCCAGTCATGTCTCATATGCGCATATTAATTTTGCGCCAAATTCAGCTATCGATGGTTATCTGAGTGCCCTATGGACTCTATATACTCGGGTACTCTGGGATTGTTGTGGCAATAAGAACGCCCAGCTAACTAGCAAGTGCTTGCCCCCAGGAAAAGGGACTGGGACAGAGGTCCGCCCCTTGGTTAGCTGTTACGCTATTGTTTAATTGTCAATAGACATCGGCCATCGGCCATCGGCCATCGGCTTCTATCAATATCATAAAAGCTAATATTTTTCGGTTGGCTAGTCATACGATCCAACGCCAGCAAACTGACAAACTGACAAACTGACTTGAGGGCTTATGAATAACCGCAAAACATCCCCCCATTAATCCCACCGGATATGCTCAATCAAAGCTCAAAGTGTGCGTGCTGTGGGGTGAGGTGTGAGGACAAGGGTCTCTCTATACATTCAAATGGAGGTGGGTGTACGAACCTGTCGAGGGTTGGTTGTTTGGTTGTTCGGTTGTTTGGTTGTTGTCATTGAAAATCGTCGTATTTCATTCATCATTTTTCGCCTTTTCAACGCGAACCAACAACCCCCGAGGCCAGCGCTTAGAGTTAGTTAAAGATAGGTTGCCAGGACCTGGACCTGAACCGGGGACCTGGCTTCCTGCCTTCCTTTCGCCTGACTTTCGTGTTTTGATATTAAAATTGCGTAATTATAATTAACCACATGTGGCATGGGTATGGGCTTGGGTATTTATTCGTACGGGGAGAGGGGACAGAGAGTTGGGGCAATGATTTAACGTGTCCTGCGACTGCTTCCTTTGTGCCGAGGTGTGTTGGCGGAAGGAAGCGAAGCGGTTATGGTTACGGTTATCCTGCTCACAGGACTTCTCGGCTGCTCGGCTGCTCATGTGTCACGTGCGATATGTGGGCACATTGTAACCGATATGAGGATTGTCGCCCCAGGGGCATAATCCATAATTTAGCATACTGTCAGCCAATTGATATTACTTGCCTTAATCAGATTCTTGCTATATGATTAAGCCAAATTTTAATTTTAATTAGTGAAGGACTTTACAGTTTACACTTCGTATGGCACACGTGTTTCATTGTGGTTTTGCTACATAAAAAGGATATCCACTTGGAATATGAGTTTTCTATACATTGGACTAAATTCAAGGAGCTGTGGTGAGCAGCTTTGCTATAAACTTAAAATTCTGATTAAGGCTCAGATCGTCTTACCAAATATTTTATTTGGACTCCTTCTTCTTGGTGTTCCAGCCATATTTCTAAGAGTCAAATCTGATACTTATATCATTGTAGGGTATTAGAGATTTGTTTAATAAATTCAGTTCTTCTCTACCCCTTTTTGCGGTTCTTATAAACTTGTTTAGTAATAATAAAGGCTTTCTATTCGTGCATTTTCTGGTTAACAATTCTCACGTCAACGAAAACCACTCTTACTTTTACTATAAATAAATCAAAGCTCAGCTCGTACATTTGGCTATTAGACGTATAAGCCACAAAGCTCTAATTGTAATTAAGTATGGGAATAAAAGTAAAGAAGAAAAAATAAAATATACATTTCTATGTATGAATGTGGCTAATAAAATGACTACGAAACGAGAAGTACTCCTACTCTTGGGCGAGTCTAGAGCCAAGAGATTCCAGACATGAACATATGAGAATTGGATGGAGTATGATGGAATGGAGGAGGGAGTGAAGCGGTAGAAGAGCGGAGATTACAAACGTGTTGCCATTAGTTAACTTCAGCTTTGATTGATTTCAATTAATCTTGGACGCGTGTAATTAATCATTGAACACTTTAATATGGTTAACAACTCTTGACCAAGCAACGGTTAAAAAGGTTCAACAAGCCGCAGACTTCTGAGGCCGTCAACAGGCCAGAGAAGGAAAGAGACAGGGTGCGAGAGAGAGAGAGAGAGAGAGAGAGAGAGACAAGAAATGAGAGGGAGGCCAGACAAGACCAAGTTCCACAGCCAGAGACCAGACTGACAAACTGACAAAGTGACGGGGAGTTGCAGCCAAAGCTAAAGCCAAGTTACCAAGGCAGCCGCCAGAGCAATGTCTAAGAAATATTACCAAGTTTTGGAAAATGCGTTGGAGTAACGAACCAAAAGATTTTCATACTTGCCACACTACACTCAGCAAAACAAGGGACACTTTATTTTAAAAAGTCTACCCAGCTTTTAACCTCTCCCTTTCGATATTGACAATAATATTTCTATATACAATATTTCTAAATCTTATAAAATTAATAGACTCATATACTTTTCGAGTAATTTTCTTAATTTTTGCATAATTTTATTTGATTTTCTGAGTGCACTTGGCCCAAAGGCAACTGACAAGCAATCTCAGTTTCTCTCCCAGTTTCAGCCCCCAACTAATTGTAGTTACACTTCGCGCGGAAAGCGGCTGCGATTGATGGCTATCAATGCCGATGACTTATGGGCCACGTCCAGCTTCAGTTTCAGTTACAGTTTCAGTGCTCAGCCAGAGTCAGCTGGCCAGACAAAAAATTCATGTAAATCCATCTATGTATGTGCCACACATTTGGTTGCATGCCCCAGCCTTTTGCCTATTGATTTTCCCATGGTCTGAAACTGAGCAAATAGCCAAAAGCCAAGGAAATCATTCTACGATTATATTTCCAGCCTGGCCATTTGCCATTCGGATTTGTGGTTAACTCATCACTGGGTAAACGGACCACGAAAGGTGCCACTAAACGGGGCCAGTGTGCGGTTAACTTAATCCGACTTGATTGAAACCGAGAGATTACATATATACACACACATATATACATATACTCGTATGTGTGCCGATGCCTATTCATACCTGTATCCGTGTATGGCTTGAAAGTAAAGGCTCTTTAAATGTAGAAACAAATTTTCAAATGAAGAAAAATAGTAATTTGGTGCTAGATAAAAATGCTTATAACATTATGAAATAAAATTAAATAAAATTATGAAATATTAAAAAATCCCCTAAGCCACCACACAAAATAACTTTGGGCTTATTTCGTAAATTCCATTAAATGGTATACCAGGCGAACATAATATAAAAAAAGCTGCGAAATGAAATCAAAATATTCAGAAATCATAACAAAGCAAAAACTATTCCTCGCTCTGTCTACCTCATCTAATTATGAATAGTCTCCCTCCCACCTACTGAAAATACATTTTGTCAGCTTTATCTTATTCTTCACCCATGTACAGTTAATCCTTGCAATCTCTGCCTGTTCCTTATTTCGTAAGTATGCCGCTCTTTGTCTAACTAATATTTCATATTGACTTTGGGTGTGCGATCTCCCTCCCACTTATAGAACTTGTGAGGAGAATATCAACTTGCTATGAATTATGTTCGCCTGGTATTGAATATGCATTTATGTATGTGTGTGAAAGAGAGCGATCTATTTCTTGCTAGAGTGTCGGTCAATTTTAAGAGTATTTTTTCAAGCTGCAATGTCAAAAAAAGAAATAATAAAGTAAGGCACCCCGAAGATTATATACACTTGCAAAGTGGATTGTTTCTGTGACATTTATATAATATAGATAAATCTAACTTGTGAATTTGATCAAGATACGTAGAAAATTAAAAAAACACTTTTGAACCGGTTGTTCCTTTATAGTTATTTGATCCGGCTGGTTCCGTATAGAAGGCTCCATACAAAATTTCATTTAAATAGCATAAAAACTGAGAGACTAGTTTGCATATAAACAGACGGACAGACGAACATGGCTACATCAACTCGTCTTGGCGTCCTGATCAATAATATAAATGCATTAAGGGAGATGGCTACTTCAATGCATAACACATGACAAAGTTATAATAAATTTTTTAAGTGTATAGCAAAAGATATTACTCGCTCTGTCTGCCTCACCTACTGAAAATACATTTTGTCAGCTTTATTTCATTCTTCTCCTATGTACAGTTAGTCCTTGGACTCTCTGCCTGTTCCTTATTTCGTCTCTGTGCCGCTCTTTGTCTAACACAAGTTTTGATATTGAATTTGGGTGTGCGATCTCCCTCCCACTGATAAAATTTGCGAGCAGAGTATCAACTTGCTATGAATTATGTTTGCCTGATATTGAATATGCATTTTTATATGTAAAAGAGAGCGTTCTCTCTTTTGCTAGTGTCGGTAAATTTTAAGAGTAATTTATTTCTCAAATTGACATGCCTGACAAGCTGCAAAATCAAAGCACAACAAAAATTATTCCTAGCTCTGTCTGCCTCATCTATTTGAATTTACTCTCGCTCCCACCTACTGATAATATCATATTTTGTTATATTCCACTGATTCGGCGCCTATGTACAGTTAATTCTTGCACTCTCTGCCTGTTCCTTTTATTCTAAAATGCTGCTCTGCTAACTAAGCTCAAATATGGGCTTCGGGTGTTTAACGATTAACGTGATTTGAATTTTATTCGCCTGGTGTTAAACTGGTGGTTTAACTTTAAATTTACGTGGTGTTTGTTTTTCGAAGCAGAACTTTTCAAGTGAAAGATAAAAAAAGTAAGATAAAAAACATTAATATTATACAGATTTAAATAAAATTGTTATATTTCAAATAAAGTTTTATGATCATTAAACACTTTTGTTTCAGAATTAAATTTCTCTATTGAGCCGTCTTAGGGAAGTTTCACTGTGCATATATTTACATACATATTATGGGTAAACTGGAAAAGGTTAAGCATTGAATACCAATTGGACGCATTTCACACATGGGCGCTAATGAATTTAATGAAGTCATTTTTCTTTAACCGATTAACAAAACTACTTACAACAGCGCCCGCCCTGCCCTGCCCTGCCCTTCCCTGCCCTGTCCTGTCGCTCGGTTCGCTCCACTTCCAGTTGGACTGCCCCTAGCCCTGCCCCTGCCCCTGATGCAGCACGTCTGTTTAGAACAAGCGAGTTCATAATTTCGCATCATTAATCAACCATAACAAAGAGATCTCGACGGGATTGGATGCGTCGTAGGCCCAAGGGGACAATCGACGCCAACTGATGCGCCGATTGACAGCTACCAAAGTGCCTGGGCGAAAGTAATTCGAGCTGAGTTCGGGATTTGCTGCTGCTGCCGTGGAATTAAAAAACAATTGTTAATTATTAAATTTTAAATTTTACACACTTTGCCACAAATGAGGCTCATCAGGCGGCCGTCTCCATCTCAGCCACATCTTGGAGCCAATCATCGGCCGACACCTCGCTGATGAGATCATTCATCAAACTTTAACCGGGTGAAATGAGTTGCCATTGTTGAGTTGCTGTTGGAGTCTCTTTGTGGCTCCCATCGCTTGACTTTGACTGCTTAATTATCTCGCATCCAACGGTGGCGGTGGCAGCAACCGCAGCAGCTACAACAACAATAGCCACGTTAAGAGGCCTCGAATTTCAGCTAACTACTCGAAAAAAAACCCCATATAAGCCGTAAGTACTTGTGTTTATAGCTATTTATTTATCAAATTAATGTTAAAAGTCAATTCTTGAAAGTCTCAGCCCCATGTGATATCGTATAGAAAGCTGATTAAAGAGAGACCAGTATTAAATCCAGTTGGGAGGTAGATCCAAGAGGGTTCCAATAATAGAAAACCTTTAATATTCTCAGATGAAAATTTATTTATAGAAATTCCGATAGTTTATCTGAAGAGAGTGCAATTTATCAGAGATTCAAATGGACTAAATGGTCAATTCGTTGATTCAGAATCAGATATTTTTTCTCTCTCTCTCGCCCTCTCTCTATGAGCTTTTGTAGATTTGAAGGAATTAAATAAATAAAAAGAAAGTTAATTAAATTTTCTATTTAAAAAACTCTTAGTAGTAGTTCAAGTTAACCTTTTAGCTGGAAATGTTTAAACTGAAAATTCATAAAAGAAACTTCATAGAATGCCTAATAAACAAGTGTTTGACTGAGTATTAAAACTAAAAAGGATTCTCTTGTTATATATTAGTGAAAATCACTCAAAGTTTCCACACTGCATGCAGGAAAAGCAAAGAAAACTCATAAGGAAATTCAGTTTCTTTTGAATGTAACAAAATAAATGCACAAAATGAAAAGCGGACAAGGCGCATAAATTCAGCAGACCGCAAAGCGTTGCGCTTCATTAAAATCGGATTAAGGTCCTTGCACAAAAGTCCTTGGATGAGGCGTCGCAAGCTGACCAAAAAGAAATAAAATATGTATCCCTCTCCGTATTTCCCACGCTGACCAGTGGACAAAACTCCAAAACAAATCCCGGCTCTTCCCGATTCGTATGCAAAAACGCAAATAGATGAAATGCGTATAAAATTGACCCAAAAAATCAACCCCAAAAGTCGGAAGACGCAATGCAAAGTCCGAGCTGATCCTAGGTAGATCTTTGGCCAGGAACCCTTTATTAAAATTTCTGAAATTTGTGTAAAATTTCTAGAAAATCAAGCAGAAAATTTAGGCAAAATTGAAAATTGATTTTTACTGACCACTGCGATCGTTCTAGGGGTTGAACTGCTCAAGGATCTGCGTGCCTGGCACAAAGGTTAATTTCCTTAGAGCATTTGGGGTCAATTTCGGACACTCAGGAACTCAGGTATTTGCTGAGGCAGCTCAGCATCCGCCTGAGTTCAGATCCTTTTGCAATTGTTTCGCTCGCTACTCTTGTGTCTTGCTGCAGCCTCTGACCTTTGCCCATAGCCGCAATTAGCCAAAGATTTTTAAGGTCAAAAAATACCCATTTGAATATATATTTTTCCTTTGCGAAAAACAACCGGTGTGATATTTACTTTAGGCCTCTGTTTCGTCGCCGAGTCCGCCCCATTGGCTGACCTCTGGCAACCCGATTTGAATATGTGCTAATGATTTGTGACATGTTCTACTCGCCCAGCTCTCCTCAGCTCTCCTCAGCTCCTATTTAATGCCCTCACTTTCATATGTCGGGCTCTTAGCGCAAATGTTTAATTCATGGGGCCTTGGACGATACTCTACACGACACGCTACACTCGAAGAAATTACCAATAATTCTGTATGCAAATCAATCAAACTAGGTTTAATATTTTCAAAAATTTAATATTTAAAATGTGTTTAAGAAGATCGTTAGACCAAATTCTTAAAGCAAGTTTATTGCCAATAACTTCAAGTATTTAAGAGAACAGCTTAATAAAAGCCAAAACATTTAGCTGGCCAATTGTGTTTAGAATTCGATATTTTCTTGTTTCTTTGTTCCTTTTTTTAATCTTGTGATTAATCCAAGCAATTTATATTTTACTTTAGATTAATGCACCTAATTTTGTAACTGAACTTTTAGATATTTTAGATATCTTAACACTCGACTGTCTTAAAGTAGGTTCATTTCCACATATTTCCAGTGCTGAGTTGAAGAGTAAAAGTAGAGTTGGAAATTTGAGGGACTGCCTAGAAGCTCTAACATTTTTCAAGTCTTCTTTAACACTTATTTTAATTCGATCAATCATCGATTAGATATCGATTAAATAATCAATTTATTTTTAAAATATGGTAAAATGGAAACTACTTTTAATGGTTGATTTTCAATTTAATTTCACTTAGTTTGAAAAGTATCTATTTAGATACTTTATATATATATTTATATGATGAGTATTGATTAGTGAAATTTATTACTATTCTTTTTTTTAAGTGTAGAAAGCTATGGAGTACTCGTAAGTACTACAAGGGGCTGGGTTTAGGTTTCTGTTTCTGTTTGGGTTTTGGTTTGGGTTTGGATTGCGTTCGCTTGTCAGACACATAAATAAAGTTGGGCGTTTTAGTTGCTCATACTAAAAAGGGGAGGCTCGCATGTAATTACTGCCAAGCACACACAGATACACACACACACACACACAGAGGCAGGCTGACAAACACATGTGTGTGCTCAGGTGACCTTTTGACATGCGCGCTCGAAATACATTTCGAGTGGAGCACTCACACATATCTGTTTACATTATTTATATATATATATATATATATATATATATGGACATATATATAGGTATATAGGGAGAGTATTCGGTATTTGTTATATGGCGTTTCGAACCCTTAAATAACTCGCCTTCCTCCGCTTTTCGTGGTTGCATGTGGTGCATTTGATTGGGCTTAATGCATTTAAAGAGCAAATGGCTTCTAATAATGAAATTGCAATCATTTTTTATTGGTCTGTTTGGGCTTATTAAAATTAAAAGTCATTTCGGGTTTTTAGTTTTTTTTATCAGGTCAACAGCCATTCATTAAAAAAGTATTCAACATTTACGCTACAGAAATTGAGAATTTGTTTTTTTTTGTAGAGGAGGTAACAAATTGCTTGTTTTAATTGAATATTTAAGTATTTTGCTTTAATTTAAGTTGAAAAATAGACTGAAAATATAAACCTTTCTATCAAAAATCATCCAATTTTCTCTAACCAATATTCGAATCTCAAAAATCAGGAAAGAAAGAAGATAATTATAGTCATATTTTAAAGCGAAAAGCTAGGAATGTAGGAGATAAAATATTGTGAAAATATATAATAATAAAATTAAAAATAAGAGTAAATTCAACTCTGGTTTATGAGCTCTATTGTAAAAAAAACTGAATCCATCAACTAGACAAAGTTCCATCAAGCATATTGAGTTGATAAACTCCTTTCGTCTGCTGGGCTCCATTTCAGATATGTGTGGGGCAAAAGGGAGAAAGAGTACGCGAATATACTCGTATTCTGTTCATTTTCCGGCGGCAGATCCGCTTTCCGCTTTCCACTTTTCCAATGAATCATCAAGCTCACACAAAAAAAAAAAAAAAGGAGGAGAAAGGAGAAAAAACAATGCAAAAATTGCTCTTTTTCGACGCAAAACAAAAGTAAAAATCAACACCAAACGGAGATGGGGAAGATCCTCAGCTTCTGCTCGTCAGTTTAACCAGGATGACATGGCCCGGTCCATTGCGGTCCTGGACTCTGGCATTTTAGCACTTATTCATAAAGTCCTTGCCGCAACAAAGTGCGCCCAGAACTTGCCCCAAAATGAAAAACAAGCAACGCAGCGTTCCCAAAGAAGAATTACTAAAAATTTATCAATGTAAAAGTTTGCAAAGGGGACCCAAGGAGGGGCAGGCAGGCAAAAGGAAACAAGCAACAATGTAAATTATATGCCAGTTGGTTGCCTGTTTGCCAGCGCTGGCCAAGGGAAAGGAACGGGGGAACGGGGCAGTGGAGCGGGGAGCTGCACAGCCAGCGAAGTTGGCTTTGTCTGTGCAGGGACTCTATGCAGCGTCTAAGTAACTGTGTAGCTATATGCATATCTATATATCTATATATCTATATATCCATATATATATATACGTATCTGTATCTGTGCATACACATGAGTTATATAAGTGCACTTCCTGGCCAAGTCCTTGCTGCATTTGCATTTGTTGAATTGCATAGAGAGAGAGAGAGAGAGAGAGAGAGAGAGAGAGAGAGAGAGACAAAGAGGGGAGGGCGAGAGGGAGAACTGTGCAAACATCCAAAGTTTACAACAAACAGAAACTTTAAAATCTAAAAATTGTTCTATATACTTCTATCCCCATACAATACATATGCATATCTATATGTGTATGTATGTATAAGTGTATGTGTGTATACATATTTACATATACATATGCACAGCTGTACTAAAAAGTACTAAGCAAAAATATGCATATTGGAAAGGTATTTTCTTCAGCATTTTCACAATTGAGTGACGCACCTTGGTTTATTTAACCAGAATATTCTCCATTCAAAGCAAAATTCTATATTAAAAATCAAATTAAATTAAAGCTAATATTTTATTTAGCATTAAAATGATTAAATCTTTTCAATTCTACTTTCATTTTCAGTCTTTTAATGGTAGAAAGAAAGAAAGAAAACAATTCTATAAACATGAGAATTAGATAAATGCCCTTAAAGATCTTTTCTGGTTAATCGGCTGATAAAAGAAATATATTGAAATTTATATAGAGATATTATAGCATATTGGGTTAAATATTGGATCATATTATTCAATAAAATTGACTCGAACATTTTTTAAAAATGTATCTTCAAATATAAATATAAAAATAACAGAAGCGATTCTTCTTAATCATTACAAGCCTACAATTCGAATTCTTCAGTACACATCTTCCAATATCAAAGCTTATAAATTGTGCTTATTAGAAAAATAAGCATTATGTTAGTTAAAATTTTTACTGGAGTTTTTAAATTTATATTCTCATTTCCTTACATTCCTTTATTTTCTCAATTTCTTCTGAATTGCTTATTTATTGGTCTAAGGAAAATCCCAAATTCAAATTTTTTCTATACTATTTAAATTTTTGTATTGGTTTTTTAAAGGAATTATTCAGTTTTTAAAAATATTAATCCAATTATAGCAAATGAATTTTAATATAAAAACGTAACAGAAAATTTGTTGATTAAAATTAATAATAATAATTAAAATAATCTTCACTTATAAGATTTGAGTGAGCTTTGAGCTTTGAGGCTTTTTGCGTCTAAATTATTTCCGAATTCTGCAGATATAAAAACCCTTTTTTATTTTTAATACTAATTACTATTTCAAGAATATTTTAAAGTTTTCAAATTTATTTTAGAAATTTCTTAAAGCAAGTCTCAAATCACTGTGGCTAACAGAGACTTTTTTTGTTATTTTTTTTAAAGAGAGCACATATAACGGACAGCCACCTACTTTCAATGAACTGTCCAAAGCGAACCGGCAAAAAATTCAACAAAAAAGAGAGAAAAAAAAGGGGAAAAAGAAGAAGAAAACTGGCCAGTTGCCAACATGATGGCCAAACTTGTATGGGGGTTATAAAGGAGCCAAAGGCGCCAAAGGGGCTCAAAAGGGGCAAAAGGGGCGGCAGAGAGTGCAAAGAGGCGCTCAAATGGGGTTGTCAGTATTTAACCCAAAAGGGTTGGAGGTGCTGCCTCACTGCGCGAACTCTGCGCAGAGCCGTCCGAAGGGGAGCGGGTAGGTGGGGCAAAGCAGAGGTGGGGGTAGAATAGAAGAAGTCGTAGAAGAGGTGCCTAGCTAAAAGCAAAGGAGATTAGAGGTTCAAAGACAGGACTACAGGGGAAGCTGCTCGTACAACACACACAAATCCAATTGAATTTGACTTTAATGGTTGCCAGAGAGAGACATCTAGCGGTGTTAATAAAAAGCAAACTCAACATTTTTAGCTGCCCTTTTTTACTGTTCATTTTTTTCTTTTCTTTTTCTTTTATTTTTTTCAATTCTTTCTTCATTTTTTTCTTATTTTCAAAAGAGCGCAAATTCCGATACAGTTAATGATAAGCCGTGCACTCAGAGCGAGCGAGATAGCGAGCTGCCGCTGAGAGGGCGGTGCCAACAATGAGAGTGAGCGCCGCATTTGAGTGAAAAGAAAAACTTGACGAAACATTTGTTGCTTATTGGAAACCAACTAGACTAAAGCGACTCAACTTATTAGCAGAGCAGCGAACCCCTTCTCCACTCCACTTCACTCCACCTTTTAGACAGCTGCTCGTTGATCATCCAATTGTACGTTTGCACTGGCCATGCCCCAGGGGGAATCAGGGGCGGAGGTGTGCTGTTACGCCCCCCTCTGAGAGGAGCTGTGGAAAGAGAAGTGCAAAGTGCCTTGCCACTATTTGGCCCCTCTCAACTGGGGCGACACTTTTCCAATACGAATGCATATGCATATATACATATGTATTTCTGTAGGCTCCTCTTATGCCCAGCTTCCCTTCCCTTCCCTTCCCTTCCCTTCCGTTCGCATCCGCGCTCCCTTTGCCCCTTTAAATTTTCATTTTCTACGCTCTTTTTGCGTGCAAATTGCTGCAAAATGTTAATTTTCTTTTTCATTGAAGAAAAAAATGAAAAAATTTATGTTGGCGTCTCTAATTGAGCGCTTTTAGCATTTCAAATTTTGCTTAGCTTTAAGGTTTCCCCTCGTTAAAATCAAATTAAATTATAATATCATGTTTTGGCACTATTGTATCTTGTTTCCGTTGCATGTCGCGACACGTTACTCCGAGTCCAATTGCCAGTCAGCGCGTTATCCAATTAGCATAAAAAATATTATTCTAATTTTTATTCTTATTTTTTTTATGTGCTTTTAGCAGTCAGTAGGCTTCAGCTCTGCGTCAGCCCAAGTAAAAAGTCACTTTAAGAGAGAAAACGAGAAAGAATTTAAGCAGAAGAAAAATATACCCTGAATTATGGAAAATATTCCTAAATTATCTAATAAATAAATAACAGATCTGAAAGATAGAACACAAGGTCAAAATATGACAAAATGCATAAAAAGTATCTTGAATATTATTAATTTTTTTATTTTGAGTTATTTTATAAAATTGTAGTTAGTTTTAGGATTGGATTTTGGGTCTTTTTTGGTATTTTAATGGGAACCCCTTTCCGTATTGGAATTCTATTTATCATCTCAATATAATTAAAATATGAATTGAAAATTCTACAAAGCAAGTTCAAAGCTTTCGCTCTCTAAAATAAAAGGCATGTTTTAAAATATTAAATTTAGTTTTAATATTTTTTTCAATAGAATTTAGACTTGTAATTTAAGTTATAGGGTTTTCCGTAGTCTCCCATTTTAGGGACTTGGACAGTTTGAGCTACTTTGTTACATCTTACTGAGTGTTGTTTATTTTTAATAAGATAATTTAAAATTTTTTAATTTTCAAGTAAAACTATTAAAAGGCTTTCGACATTTTCAAAGCACTCTTTTATTTTTAAGAGAGTAATTTGCATCTTTATAGGAACTGTTCACTTTTGTGTCTCTGGGTAGGTTTAAAAAGCGTAGAATTCAAAGTTTATTTAACTTTGCTATGGATCAGCCAATATATTTCAGCCATTTTAATATATTTCGCAGATCGGCCATTACGGGTAAACTGGCTGGAGATAAGCCCCACGGCAAAAAAGTACTCGAATTTCGGTCAAAAAGTGGAACACAACGCACTTTAATCAACCAACCAGAAAACTTTACGAGTCCCAAACAAAGCTGCCAAAAATGTTGTATCTTTTTATGTTTTTTTCATTTATTTTTTTTGGTATTTTTTGAGGGGTGGAGCTCATTTTTAAAGTTGTCGCCGAAATTAAAGGAACTGAAATGAAATGTGGTCTTATGGGTGGATAGATAAGAGCAGACAGAGCAGAGTCTTAACGGTAAAGCAACTAACAGATGCGCCAACAGCAAACTAATAAGAAAAGAAGAAAACAAAAAAGAGAGAGAGAGCGAGCGAAACGAGTTCTTGTTGGACGCTACAGAGAGAGAGAGAGCGAGCTGAAATTGCACTCAAAGCGAGAACGAGAGCTGAGAGCGCAATTGTACAGTTGGGTGAGTTGGTGGTGGTGCGAGTTTTTGTTGGTGGTGTTGGTGAGCAAATCAGCCAAACGCATTGAAGGTCTTGCCCCGTCAGAGACAGACCGATTGAGAGAGGGAGAGAGAAAGAGAGAGACCGCTAAGCATACGATTTCCACTCAAATGGAGTGTAGTAATTGCTTTGCTGCGAGTGCAAGCAGCACAGCGCGCTAGGCTCCCGCCTGGCCCGGGGTGCATTTGTGTCTGTATCTTTAGCTGCGGTGGTGGTGGTGGAATGAGAGAGATTTGTGTGATGTGTCGTTAGGTCGAAACGGTCGAGTCGGGTCGGGTCGTGTACCTTTTGCCACGAATGTTTTGCCAGTCAGGCTCTAAAAGGCCTTACGAGAACAGCTGAGATTTTGCTGCTCGCATGACGCGCATTTTTCAAACACAAAAAGAAAAAGAAAAGAAACATAGAAAAATTTTCTTCTGCTGATCAACAAAATTTTTGATATATTTTCCAAGTGCCGCAGGCGAAGCAAATCGAAAAAAAAAAAAAAAAATAATAAATATTATACAACGTGTTTGTGTATAAAATTCAAATAAAAATTATCAAAAATATTAAATTAAATTTAAAAAAAAAATTATAAAAAACGCAAAGTGTATTTATGCGTGCTGTGTATAAAATATGTGCAGTTTTAAAATAAAAATATTTTAAAAAATACATAAAATACTACGAATAAATTGAGTAAAAAATTAAAAGAAATTTTTTGATAAAATTTTGAGGCGATTGTGAAGCACTGTGCAAAGTGTATTCCAGCAATTATTCCCAGTGTTCCGATCCGGCCGCCAAAATTATTACGCACAATTCGCTGAGCGTGTACGGTGGCGGCGTCATGTGCGCCTCACCGTCCACTGCTCCCGGCTTTTTCAATCCGCGTCCACAGTCCGGCGCCGAGTTGTCCGCCTTCGATTTGGGCCTCTCGCGCTCCATGACGCTGGGCGTGCCGCCGCACAGCGCTTGGCATGATCCAAATTTGGGCGGTCATCTGCATGCATCGGCCGGACCCGGCTCTTTGGCTGGTGGCAACAACAGCAGCGGCGGCGGCGGCGGCGGCACTACGCCTAGCAGTGTGGCTAGCCAACAATCGGCGGGCATTAAACAGGATCTATCCGGCTTGACTGCATCGACAGCGAATCTCAATCAAAGCACACATCATGTCATCAAGGAGGATCTTTCCAGTTTGTCCAGCGCCAATGGTGGTGGCTCATCCGCATCCGCACATCACACAAGCTCCGCTCAATCCGGTCATAATCCCGATCTGGTGCCCATTATCAAAGGATCACAGTCCGGTAGCTGTGGTGGAGGCGGTGGAGGTGGCAGCACCACGCCCAGTTCCCAGGCCAATAGCTCACATTCGCAGAGCAGCAACAGTGGTTCACAGATTGATTCCAAGCAGAACATCGAGTGCGTTGTCTGCGGCGATAAGAGTTCCGGCAAGCATTATGGACAATTTACCTGTGAAGGTGAGTGTACCGACATTTAATTCTTTCCCCTCCCCTTTCCCACACAACATTGTTCGCTCAGAAATCGCCAGTTGATTTCAATTGATTATTTGTATCTTTGTATCTTTCGTTGTTGATGACCCATCAGAAATAGTAATACAAATCTCTAAAAACTATCTGAAAACTTCTCTCTTTCTCAAAAAAAAAAGAAATACCTCTACTGAAAAGCGTGCCTGCCAGCCGCTGATTTTGACAGATACAGTGAATTATGGCAGTTTGATGAGTTGGCAATAAAATTCGGAGATGTACGGCAACGTGTCTAGGTGGGTGTGTTGCTTGTTGCTTGTTGCTTGTTGGTTGTTGCTTGGTTTCTGCGCAAATCTTTTGCCGTGAGAAGACCAGCTGACAGCAGCTTGAGATACTTTGCAAAGCATTTGCTACAAAAATAATACAGTGGAAATTCCTTAAGTGCAACTGGTGAAATTTACCACACGAAATTAGAGAACTTTTATTTAGGTTTTTAGATTATTTATACAATTTTCTCCAGTTAGATTTGAGAGATTTCACAGGGTTGACATAAGCTTGAGATACTTTGCTGAGCAGATAAATGTATCAGAAAAATTAAAATTTTATAAAATAAATTAAATGAATTAATTATTATAATTTATATATATATATAATATATTAATTAAAAATTAATTAAATTTACTGACAGCGGTTTGAGATACTTGAGAAAATAATTGTTGACAGACAGTGGAAATTACTCAAATTGAACCAGGAATATTTACTGAAGAGATTTAAATGAGGCCTTTCTCGAATAAATAAATAAATAAATAAATAAATAAAATAATAAATAAATATTTTAATAATTAAAAATTAACATACTCTAGACAAAGTCATAAGAAAATAGAAGGAAAATTTAAAACAGCTCCTCATAAGCTATTTAAAATATTAATGAAAATTACAGAAAGAGCATAGAATCCAATTACAATTGAAGTTTATTTAAATTTATTTAAAAAATTCGGATAGGCACAAGTCTAGTTAGATATTTTCAGAATTAAAACTGTAACTTGAAATACTTACTTTTTTGCCCAATTGGATTAATAAAATGGGAAAACCTTTCCTTGAATTACTTCTTAGCTGAAAGGTAGATTAAGATACTTTGGTAAGTGTCAATTGGAAATTTAAGAGACTAGGAGATTTATTTTTTCCAGAATTTCTCAATTCCACATTAAGATACTTTGGTAACTGTCTATAGGAATTTAAGGGACTCGGAAACTTTGAAAACTATTTCACCAGCTCAGATGGAATTTCGCGGAAAAGGGCAAGTTTGTTTTGTGTAAAAAAGCACTTCACAGATACAAGTTTTTCACAGATACTTGATCAAAATGCCGTTACAGCCGCCTTGAATTGGTCTCTTTTTTCGCCTCTGTAGCGACCCCAACACGCATCTCAGCGCGCTTATCGCTAGATAAATGAGAAAGAAAAAAATTATTATCTAAATAAAATACGGTTCGCTTTGTACTAAGCCAAACAATTGTTGTGCAAACATGCAAATTGTGCGGCTGCCTGCTAAATGAAGCGCCCACCTTTTTATTGTTATTGTCTTTAGACCTGGCCAAGAGAAGGTACACGATAGTTTCGGCCGCTCGAGGGAGCACAGCTCATAGCTACATAGCTGGGCAAAAGGGAAAAGGGGGAAGAGAAGAACTGCATTCATGAGTCTAAGATTAACGCTGCACGCAGCGTTGGCATTTAGTACAAACTTAAGTTCAACTTGTCATATTCGTATCTCTTCAAATGTTCTGCTTTTAGTCAGAGAGAAATGACTGCTGCACCGCTTAGATACTGCTGCACAGTGGTCTGAGATAGTCAGTTTAATAATTTCGAATTTCAAATAAATTGTGGCAGAGGAATGGTTATAAGTTAAATCAAGAGAAGTGATCACAAAGTTAGACTGTTCGGGCTTAAATATATTTATATTTTAAGGCTGAAAACTTGAGCATATGCTGCAGGCTTTTTTGACTGCTCAGTTGATCCTTAGAAAAGGAATAAAAATATACTTAAACTGCGCTTAAAAATCATTCCTAAGACCGCAGTCTTTCTTATTGATCCCGAAACAAAAAGTACCACAACAATCTTTCAGATACTTCTAACTATCTTTTTCCACTGTTCGGTGGCTGGCGCATTGCATTGTAGGCGCTTTTATTATTATTAATCACCAAGCATTTTGTACGCATGCGCAGCAACAACAACAACAACAACAACAACAATAAGACGAGAAACAACAACAAGAAGAACAATCAAAATATGTTGCTCGGTGACCGCCTCGTTGCATTCTGAAGGTG
The DNA here is from genome assembly GCA_018150835.1 of Drosophila repletoides. Lineage (NCBI taxonomy): Eukaryota > Metazoa > Arthropoda > Insecta > Diptera > Drosophilidae > Drosophila > Drosophila repletoides. Next base: position 5,718,431 of record JAECWQ010000202.1, read on the forward strand.
TTTCTCCATGCCATCTCCACGCCACCCGCTTCTCGCAGTTGTCTAGTTGTCTAGTGCAGGCATACGAGTGAATATATACAGATACAGATAGAGCTACAGATATAGATACTCATACAATGTAGCCAGCTGTAGAGCTATGTATCTTTTGGGGCTGCGCCTGATGATGTTGCCACGATAGCAATCTATTTTGTTCTATGCAATCGCCAGTCGCAGACGTAGACGGCCACTCAGTCTCAGATTCTCAGCGTCTCAGCGGTTCAGCGGTTCAGCGTTTCAGCGTTTCAGCATTTCAGAGTCTCAAGTTGAGGCAAATGCAAGCAAGCAGGCATAAAAAATATGAATAACAGAGGAAAAAATTCAAAATAAATATAGTAAAGCGCATAGAAAGCGCTTCTAGAGGGGCTCATATCATTGCCAGTTAGATTTTGTTGTTGCTGTTGTTGTTGTTTTGAACCAAATGCCATAATGTGCACGCTTGGCGCGTCCTTTCAGCTGATTCAGTTTTCCAAGGTGCTTAGGGTATGCGCTGAGATACTTCGCGTACTTGCAGATACTTCTCACAACTCGTTTGCTCGCTGCTGTCTCACTTGTCCCTCTGTCCGCCTGTCCGTCTGTCTGCCTGTCGGCGCTGTCTGTCTCAGTGTCTGTCCAGGGCGCAGTATGTGAAATTTATTCCAAAAGGCAACCCCACTCCGTCTCCGTAGATCGTCCTCCTCGTATTCGTATAGCCATAAGATTAATTGTAGCTTATGCGTGTTGCCCTCTTCTCTCTTCCCTCTTGCCGCTTCCCTCTTGCCTCTTGCCGCTTCCCTGTTCCTGTTCCTGTTCCTAGAAAGTCCATTGTAGTAGCAACTTGTTTGATTTCGCATACAGCTGCTCGCCAGGCAAACTGTTTTTTTTTTTTCCAGCCACACTTGCTGAAATTAGGTACTTACTGAAGGCGCAGTCGAGTCCCACTCATTACTTGTATCCGGAAAATAGTACTGCTATAGTGGTAGATAGATCCACTGCTAAACGTAGCTGCAAAATGCCGTCTAACCTTTCATAAAAGTCACGGTTCAAGCTGCCTGAAAAATGTGCGCTGATAAAAGCGGCTTGATAATATTAATGATGAGTGCATGGCTCTAATGTGCCGGTCCATGTCCCGGCCAATCCACACTCAAAAGGCTGAAAAAAGCAGCTAAAACAACGTAGATTTCTCGCCTATTAATTTAGCTATTTGTCATGGCTATTAGTGGTAGGCAATACTTGAATTCTCTGTTAGCTGTTAGCTGTTAGCTGTTTGGCTGCGGCTCATCATTAATAAGTGTTTTTTTTTTTGTTTTTTGTTTTGATACAGCTACTCAGATTGCATTAAATTGCAGTTGGTTTCTCTATTTTCTTGGCTTATTTATTATTTTTTCCAAGAAATTTTCGTGGCTAAAGTTGTGCAAATTTTATGCACTGCGTTTATTTATGGCTAGGAAAAATCTTAGCGCCCATGTCAAAAGCTAATTAAGTTGATTTATCTGCTGCCCCACATGAGAATGACAAATAAATTTTATAAAAAATTACTGCAGTAACTAAGTAGCAGGCATGCAATTAATTAACTGCCACATAAACATAAACTAAGCCAAACAACTCGCAACACACAAAAGATATTAAAATGCATGGCGCTAAAAGAAAATTAATATAATAATACGAGTAATACGAGTAATAATAATAAACAAACAAACAGACAAACAGACAACAAGAAGAACATGTAAAAAATTGCCAACCTGTCTAATTGTAAAGCGCGAGCAGCCCACATTAGCTGCGAGCCAGTGTGTATCTCACAGATACGCAGATACTCAGATACTCAGATACTCAGATACGCAGATACACAGATAGGCGGCTACAGTTTGTCAACTTTGCAGTGCATTAAAAAGGAAGTTTGAGATGTAAACTCATTTAAATAGGTTCCCACGTTCCGCAATTAAAGCGCAACCCAAAATTCAAAAATTCACCACAATAAGCTGGTCAAGATCCGAGAACCTCGGAACACGGTACGCACGCATACGACTTTGTTCCATGTCAAAACTCCAAAAAAAAAAAGCGAAGGAAAAAATACAGAATTTTTGATGTCGCCAGTGCTTGTATCTTTGTATCTTTCAGTACGTGTATCTTTGTTGCTTTTTTCTTTTTTTTTTTTTCTTTTTCGTTTGGGCATTTCTTTTGTGCCTAAATGAAGAAATTTGCTGAACAACATGTGTGGCTTTTTAATTCACTTCATTATGCTGTAGGCAAATAAAGCACTTAGCGCAGGTTCCTCTCTTCTCTCTTATAGCAGGCACATCGTTTTTATTCCAATTGATATAAAAAAAAAATAATAATAATATTTCTATTTGATCAAAAAACAGCTTATCAAATTGTGAAGAACTTTTGCACTTTTATATATTGCATACAAATAGCTTTCAATTGGCTTTTCTTTTTTAAATGGTTTTCTAGAGACAATCACTGAACTTAGATTCCTCCTTTATTTCTATTCCAAAAAAATTCCAATTTAATTTTTAAAAAATTGCTTATAATTTATAATTAATACTTCAGGCATTTAAGCTCCTATTCACTCTGAAATGTTTTCGATTACAAGACTAGTTTTTAACCCTTTGAAATTCCGCTTTGAATACTTCATATATTCTTTTATTTGTAGTGGAAATTTTCAAAAAATAAAATTTTTTATTATAAAAAATAGCTTTTTTAATGCTATTTCTTTCAAACTTCTAAGCTTTTTTTAATCAAGAACTTTTAAATTAAAAAATTACTCTAAAGCGCCTTTAAATTTTTAAACTTTGCTTACAAGTTTTTCACTTTTGTTTCTTTTCTTTCTTTGACTTTAATTTATAATTTTGTTTAGTCAAAAATGAGCTAAATTTCAGATCTTTTTTTTCTACTGAGATTGTTTTTTATTATTCTCATTCCTTCCTATACTCGTATATATTTGTTTGTTTAAACAATTTGTTGCTTATTTGTTGTTTAGTCAATGCACTTTTAATTCTGGCCATTTCACTTTTGATTTATTCGCGAGTCTCTTTGTATTTGGCACATAAAACTGTGTTGGCTTTTCACTTTTGCACCTCCGAAGGGGGCAAATCCCTGAATCGATGGCAAAAGGAACGAAATGGCGCTCTTTCGACGCTGAGACGATCGGAGTCTTTAATAAATTTCATGAAAATTCCGCTTGGTAGACACATTTGCTGAGCTTTAACAAAAGCGAACATAAATCAATTAGCTGTCTACTCGATGCCCCCAAAAATACAACAACAACAACAACAACAACAACAGCAACAAAGTAAATACAAAAACAAAAACCCAAAAGCAAAAAAAAAATAAGAGAAATAAGAAAAAAATTAACAACGCCCACTGCGCATTTTTCAGATCTGTTTTTATTTTCCTCTCTCGTGTTTCGTGCTGCAATTTATGAGCGATGCAGTTGTTTTTTGGGCGCACGGGGGGCGTGGCAGCGACGCCTGCAGCAAACGTATTTTACTTATTAATTAGTAACGAAAAGCTTAATAAATTTCAAGCTTGTATTAAATTTGCATCGCCAATTCGACTCTGAGTTTTCCCCTCCCTTTCTGCTTGGATAAAAACGAATGCGAATCCGAATCCGAATCCGAATCCGAGTCGGAATCGGAATCCCAATCCGAATGCGGAGTATAAATCGCATTTTGATAAACATTTATAACTTCCGTGCGATTTGGCATTACTCGCATGTGATTTATAAGGCTGTCCCTTGTGGCATATAAATACATATAAATATTCAGCTGAATTCTGTTAACTTATAGCCGCAATATATTTGACAAATTATTATTATGATGAAATATGCGGCAATAAAAATTGTGAGGTAGCTGAAAAGTATCTTGCCTGATTTTTTGTGGGGTGCAGCAGGCTGCTTCGCATTGCCTAACTTCTTCACAATATTAATGAGCCCAGAGTCTTGGCCTGGAAATTATTTGGCACAAGCGCCAGCGCCAGCGTTAGAGCCAAGGCAAAAGCCCTTCATTAAAACCAACAGTGGAATCACTGAATACGAAACTTAATTCTACAGATTTTGGCCAAAAACAAACAACTAAAACAACAACTGAGACGCTGGGACGCTGAGACGAGGCTAGCAGACATTGTAATCATTAAGCGCTGACTTGTACTACAAATCGTTGTACTTAGAAGAAATGTTTTTAGCCAATAAAGCTGCAGCTTCAGTTTCAGCTTCAGCTTCAGCTTCAGCTTCAGCTTCAGCTTGGAAAACTGGAAGCTTCAAGCTTGAAGCTGGGCTTCGTCTCCAGCAAATGAGGCGCAAAAAATGCATCCTGACACGATGCGATTTCAACAAAAATCCCCCCCAACAAAAACAAGAGGGAAAAACTTGGCAGTCGTTTTGTTTGGAAAAAATCGTGAACCAGCTAAGACTGAGACAACTGAGCGACTTGATCCGCTTTATAATGTAACGGTTTAATTAATTATGTTAAGCTCTCTGGGCCAAAACAACGTGCAACATAGACACAGCTACAAACACAGACACAGACACAGACAGAGCCACAGCCACAGACACAGTTGTTGCCACTTCATGCGCAATTTTCGTTTTCAGCTAACTTGGCTAATCGATCAGCTGCAGCAAGCAGCAACCGCTTCCAGAAATATATTTGCTTTTATTTTTATGATACTCTTGCAGAGAGTACTATAAATTTCTCACGAATTGTGTGAAGCAATGTAATCCATAAAGCTACAAGTCGTCTGTCTGTCTAGTTTTTGAGTTAGAAACCGGGAAAACTGGGCTCACTTGAGTACCTATTATATAGCTGATATAGGAACGATCTGATAAGTATTTCAATCTTATATCTTTATATATTTATATTTATATATAAGAGGATATACTCCTACTATCAGCTGTATTTGGAAATGTAGGTCGAAAATAAAGCTTTCATGTGAATAAGTTTTATCTTGGGGATTTATAGATAATATTAACTTATACTGGATATTTCCAACATTTTTAGAATATTTTTTTCATAAAGAAAAGAGTATTAAAGTCTTCGACGTGCCACGGCTAAATTTTCTTACTAGTTTTTATTTTATTTGTGCAACATTTTTTCTTTTTTGCCTGGCACGTTTTGTAGCATCTTTCAGTGCCTTATTGCACTTGCAACATTTGCCAGAACAGCCGCAGTCGCAGTCGCAGTCGCAGTCGCAGCTTGAGTTGGAGCTGGAGCTTTGGCTCATGACGACATGCCCCGCGGTGTAGAGCTGCCTCATCTCTTTAATAGTGCAACTCCGCAGCAATAACCTTTCTTATCGCCATGTGTCGCTGGCCCAGGCCCTGGCCCAGGCCCAGACGACGGCCCAGTCCCTGGCTCAATCCTAGATTCGGTTTTCGTACATGACCGGACACAGAGAGAGAGAAAGAGAGAGAGAGAGAGAGAGGGCAGAGAAAGAGAGAGACTTGGACTTGAACTGGGTTTGGGACTAGAGTAGAGTTCCGACTGCATAACTTCGCATAGCATCAGTTAAATCAAAGCTAAATCGCTTATCTTTATTTTCCCCCAGTCTGAGTCGGCATTTTGTTGATGTTGTTGCAGTTTTTGTTGCCGCTTGCAACGTGCGAATTGCTGCAGTTTGCTCTGCATATGGTGGCATATCGGCCAGGCTAAAGGCAACATTTTAGCATTTTTTTATTTTTATTTTTGTTTGTAGACTTCAAACGGGTTTTACTGTAGCTCATAATTAGCTAGTTCAGAAATGTACTTAAAGATATTTAACCCTTTGCTTTGGTTTATAATTTTATATCGGAACTTAATAGTTATTCAGCGTATAACAAGTCATCGGATGTATCAGATTAAAGGCAGCCTAGTTATTATTACTTGGCCATATCTACAAATTATAAAATTAATATTAATCAACTGTCTAAAGATCTTTCCTTTAAACTAGAGCCGAGCTGATCTAGCCCTCTGTCTATATATCTGTCTATTTATTGCTCAGAGATTAAGAGCTGAATGAATTTGGTATTGTAGTTTTGTATCTATATCTTTGCTTTAACGTTATCACTTGAGAAACTGAAAAAAGGGTGACTCAATCTCAACATTTATTTGAAGATGTTCATTCATGTTTTAGCCTTGTATCTTAAGTTATGCCAATACTTTATACAACATTTGCCTATTCAGATACTTTTATCTTGGCCAAACTAAGTGCATCTAAAGATCTATTCATTTATCTGCACCTGACCAGAAAGCTACTCTAACCACAACTGGGAAAAAAGGAGCAATTTACGATTCGCTCAGACTGGCAGCATTTTCATTAAGTGGAAAGTTCTTAAATTCGTCACAGTTGCAGCAGTTACGAACTTGGACACGCGCAAAAGATACAGATAGAGAAACAGAAAAAGATACAGCTACAGCTGCAGATACTTCCCACAAGTGAGAATATATATTTGTAGCTATACCATTGACCTATATCGGGCTATAAACCCTGCTGGTTTATAGTCAATGTCAACTGCAGGAATGAAGTTGGAGCCCTGCTGCTTTGGGCTGGGGTAATCAGCTGCCAGTTGCAAGTTTGCTTCCGCCTGAAGTTCAAGCGCGTTCATAATCAGCGCATTTTGTAGATACTCGAGGTGCATGCAAGTTGAAAACATTTTGCGGTTCGTGTCTGGTTCGCTGCAATTATGTTTCGGTTGTACTCCAGATACTTTGTCTAGCTTTGGTTCGCCGCCTCAATCTCAGTCTTCAGGCTTCAGTCTTCAGTCTTCGGTCTTCGGTCTTCGGTCTGCAGCCGCTGTGCTAATTACTTTGACTAGTTGCCTGCACATGTAAGCTTAACATTTAATTATTGCGACTTAATGATGGCTCTCTTGCTGTGTACTTTGGGTGTCTGTATCTGTCTGTGTGTGTGTGAGTATCTGTGTGTATTAATAATTAGAAAATGAGCCGACAATGGGGCGGCGTCTGGGCTGCTATTGACTTTGGTGTTACACTTCTTGCAACGGTGCATTGACCGCAAAAGCAAAATATTTATTCGAAAAATTGTCTTGAAATTGGCAATTGGCAATTGGCACTCGCTGATAGGCAATCTTAGCAGTCTGCAACTGCAGCTTGCAGCTTGCAGCTTGCTGTGTGAATAAATAGTACTCATATAGATAGTACTCAGATTCAGATACTTATATTCGCAGCGCCAAACTAATTTCACGCTTTAAATTGAGCGGCCAAGCGGCAAAAGTCTCGCTCCTCTTTCGTTGCCTGCACTTTCATTTGTGGCTCATGGCCATGGTCACGCTAGGGTGAAAGGGGATCAGGCGGCGGAGGATGGGAGGGAGGGAATCTGGAAGCGGGGGGTTCTCATATCGTGCAGTTTCGCACACATTTCAGGAAGTTCAATTAATAGAACGCTTAGGCTTAGCTGTATTTCTTGGAAGCACCAGCAGCCTAACTGTATTGAACGCTTTATGGCGCGTAGCACACGCGAGCGCCCACAAGTTGAAAAGCTCCTCTGCTTCTTTCATACCCCCCTCTTAGCCCTAGCCACGCCTCCTCTATATCTTTCTCTTACAGACAGCACGCAATTAAGCCAAGCCGTAATTGAAACTACCGCAAAGTGAACTGAGCTTATGGGCTAAACTCTTTTTGTACTTATGAGATACATTTTGAAGCCATAGCAAGACCCAATGACAGCCCCAAAACTCTACGGCTTCTCCTGGTCAGCAGTTTCCCTTGCTGACTTTTTGCGTTCCATAATCCACAGTAGAGATATTAAGCAAATGATGATTTTTTCGATAGTATCGATAAGTCTTTTTGGAGATATCGTTTCTCTTATCTAAGTCTTCGAACTAACGCTCATTTAGTTCTATAAAGACTTTCCGTTAGCCTCAGAAGACATATTATATTCTTATTATAACTTACTTTTCTTTTTGATGAATATCGATGCTGTGACTATCGATATATCCCGACACCTCTAACACACAGCTCAATCTGGCAGTGCATCTGCATCTGTGGCTATATCTGCGTTTAAGTATCTATCGCTCCACCCTTTTTGGGTTATTGATATAACATGATATGCCATCGGTTGCCCGCTCCCTCTGCGTCTCAGATTTTATTTACGGTATCTTTTGGCTCAAACTCGAATGCTTCTGCTCGTATCTTCATCAATAACGACACGGCACAGCGTTCGCATCGTCTCAGCTCCAGATAGAGCTGCGATATGCGCATATGGGCAGCGCCTCCTCGCTTGCTGTTCTTTTATTTTGTTTTTTTTCTTCTGCTTTTCTATGCTGGCCAAAACCCAAAGGTACCCAACCATAGGCCAGGCCTGGCCCATAGTTGTCCGGCTGTCCAGTTGTCCCACTGTACCTCAACAACAACAACAGCAACAAGGAAAGTGCAGGCAAAGTTGGGTAAAGGCAACGGTACGTTTTGTGCAGAAATCGTGACTTGGTACAATATCGTTATTCGTAGATCATATGGTGTAAAAGCTTAAGTGTGTGGTGTATATACCTATACATACATATACATATATATATATATATATATATTTATATATAGACGAGTGCATGAGTGTGTGAGTTGGATATTTCCTAGATGCCTCTCAGTTGGATCTTGGGCTTGTCTAGCGCGGCGTGTGAGGCCAACGCTTGGGTTAGCTTTTCCGACATTGCATTATGCCCTTCTCAATTAAATTAAGTACACCCAGTTATTTTAAGTTGGCTTAAAAAAGCTTTCTTTATCGAAATCATAAGATTTGGGATATTTTCGGATAGTTTAAATTGAACCAAAGAAGCTATAAGCTCTCTTAACAGTTGTCTTGTAGAAGTTAAGATTACTTGGAAAGCTCTGCTTTCACACAGATAGCTTTAAGCTCAACTGTAGCGCATCGAATGATCGACTTAAACTCACTGTTAGAATTCACAGCGATCCCCACGTTTTGGTCCACACGATCGCAATGCTCTTCCCCCTCCTCGTTGAATTGGTTAGACAGGGGCGCGCATTGAAAATCTTTTATAGCACTGAGCCTATGCCTATGGTTGGCTATGGCTATGGCTATGGCTCTGGCTCTGGCTGTGGCTGAAACTGAGACTCTGGCTGAAAACTGAGGCCTGTACTGTGCGGAGGTACTGTGCTTACATATTTTGTTTGATGATGATTTTACAGCTTAAAACGAATTTTATGAGCATATGCCATTGTTTTGAGTTATTGTGAGAAATTTTGTGTGGCATGGCCCAAAGCGAGGCTACGTTTAAAGACAATAACCAGCCAGAATAGAATTGGCAAAAGGACTGCGCATACGTACGCTCCTTCATCCGTCCGTCTGTCTGTCCGTCCGTCTGTCTGTCTATTTATGCAGAGTAGATACTCGTATGGAGAGTGGAGAGTCAGGCGTAGCTAGTGATACACATGTTTAGATACATGGCGACATCAAATTGCAGTGGAGCTTGTAAACAACACGCCAGCAACGTCCAACTATATCAGAGAGTGCTTAATGGGTGCCTATAACAACAGCAACAGCAGCAGACTGTAGACTAGTCTTCGGGCTTAACAGTAAATTCGTGGCGACTCTCTTCTTGTTATTGTTCTGCGAGTGTGTGTGTGTGTGTGTGTGTGTGTGGTAAAGAGTTGAGAGCAGCTAGTTGAAGTCAGTCGTATCTTCGTGCCCAAGATACACTTTGTTAATTGAAAGCCATTAAAGGTAATTTTATGGAAGGCGTTAAGCCATGAAACGTGTAACATGACCATTGACATCAGGGCATCAGGCATCAAGGGAGGGATTGCAGGGTATCTACAGTGCCAGCAACTAGCATTACTAGGACAACACACACACACAGCGAGCGAGCGAGTGTCATGAAGTGAAGCGCAACTTGCCGCATTTGGTGGCTTGTTCTTCGCTTAGGTACTTTGCTTTACAAGTGGTAACAATTTTTGTTTTCTTTTTTTTTTGTATTTTTTTTTGGCTTTTTCTTGGTTTTTTTCTTTAATTCAAGTGCCATGGAATTTGTTTTGCTTGTTGCCAACCTTTTGGAGGTGTAACTGACATTGAGTTGCTTGTTTTTAGAGTAGTTATACTCGTCTATACAGAGGGTCATAAAGACGCTTTTATGCTAGAAGTAGGTAAAAGAAACAAACAAAATGTGTGGAGAACAGGTGTTACGCAGGCAAATTTATTAGCTTCATTTGAAGTAGAAGTTCTTCTTGGCCATATACCAAAAATCGTTATAGGTTACTCAGATTTGTTAACTCCCTAACTAACTAAGCTGGTTGCTGGCTAACGAAGCTTATTAAACATTTATCTACCTTTTTTAATGAGTCTTTAACTGGCTTACCTTTACATTTTGATAGCTTTATAAATACTCTTTCAACTACTATTATTTCCCGCTTGAGTTAACCATCCTACTACTCACTAAAACCCCTCAAAATTTCTAAAATATTTATATCAATTTTTCGAATATTATTTCCAGGCTGCAAATCGTTCTTCAAGCGCTCCGTGCGACGCAATCTCACATATTCTTGCCGGGGCAGCAGAAACTGTCCCATAGATCAACATCATCGCAACCAATGCCAATATTGCCGTTTGAAAAAGTGCCTCAAAATGGGCATGCGACGCGAAGGTAAGTCTCTTCCTCTCCCCTCTCCCTTTGGTATCCCCTCTATCTGTCTAGTATCTAGTGTAAGTTTGTATGCTAAGCAAAAATACGAATTCGAAATTTCTCGCATCGGCTGTGGGTCAATTAAAAGTCAAACAGTGAGGCAAATACATAAATAAATTAAATGCAGCAGAGAACAAGGCAAAAAAAAAAAAGCAAAAATAAAAACAAAAACACATTGAAATCGGAAGTGGCACACAACAAAAAACAAAAACAAAATAGAAATTAATTTGATTTTGGGTTACTTTCATCTAATAAATGGGACAACTAAATGTCGCATGCTACAAATTCAAACAGACCACAACAATTGACAAGTGTGGGTTGCTCTTTTGGGAACTGCTTGTTGATGGTTCAGCTATTCCGATGCCAAGTGGCATGCCAAGGAATGTGGCTGCAGCCAAGTGGCACATTATAAGAGGCTAAAGCTTAGAGAGCTCAGCAGAAGGTTCCCTCAATAGCTGAACACATAAATTAATATGCAACTGAGACCATAGAATCAGCTGTAGATCCTCCTAAGAACTCAATAACAAGCTGAAACTAATAGAATCGTGGTGAATATCTGTAAGTCCTCTAAAAAACTTTGGAATAAGCTGAAACTTAAGGAATCTGGCTAAACAGAATCTCAATAAGCAGCTGTAACTCCACCTAAGAACACTGTAACGAGCTGAAACTAATACAACCCATTTAATTAAGTGTAAATCCTCCAAATAACTCAATAAGCTGTCAATACCTAATCAAGTTTATTCACAACTAATTAGAAATTTATTCACTAAATATCTGGCGTGACATTAAGCTAAGTTCTTTCAGTGCACAAGCTCGTGCCTCTGGAGCAATTCTTCTAAAGTTAGATCGATCAAAGGACTAGCTGGTTGAGCGTACTTGACTAGCAGATACCCTGTAATATATTATATTAATTAAATCGTAAACAAACACAACTCTATTAGCGCACAGTTTATGATACCTATTTGACGCATTTAATGGGGTACAGGGTATTAAAACAATTAAGCATTGGGTACAGCAACATATTGACCCCAAAGATCAAATGCAAACTTGTTCGTTCGCTGGTTAATAATTAAAAAATTGCCACAACCACCAGCACAACTTGTTTGAGTGTGAGTATGAGTGAATATGTGAATATATATGAGTATTTTTGCTTTAGTTGAGTGCATGCGCTCATACAACACTAATAAGAATTAGCTCAATATTGTAATTTGTGTGTCGACACTTTTTTTGTGGCGCTTGTGGCATGTTGTGCTCGCAAAAATGATGCATTAAAGTTAATTTGATTAGATCTGGTGGCATACACTGGCAGAAAATTATGAGTTTGATAGAAAATAGACAGAATTAGTGTCAGCCCAAGTCGATTCGATTTGATTTCTATCAGTGTATTTTGTAAGTCAATCGAATGCAGCCAAAAATGAATGCATGCAACTAATTTGTGGGCAAAGTTTGTCCGCAAATATTTGGCATAGTTGAGCCAATGTTTTGTCCACAAATTGGCAAACGACGACAAATTGACAGGCGATCGCCACAGCGAGTCGATCAATGAGTGTCCAACTGACTAACTGACTGCCTAACTGACTGCCTAACTGACTGCCTAACTGACTGACTAACTGAATGACTAACTGACTGACCGACTAACTGACTGATTGACTGGTGGGTTAGCTGCAGTTGCTGGTATTAACAATTAACGTCTGTCTGGGACCTGTCGAGTTGCTGCACAAAGCTGTTATTATTTGCACTAATATTGACAGGTTTTCGCAAAATGCTAATAACCCACAGCAGCAGATGTTGTGCCTTTGTTGTTGTTGTTGTTATTGCTGTTGTTGTTATTGCTGTGATTTGGGTTAAGAACGAGTATAATGTATGGCGACTACGGCAATTATTAATGTACAGCCATATCCACATTGTAATTAAATGTATCTAAACATTGATTTAACCGACTCTGCGCTGAGCTGCGTTTGCGCATTGCGCAAATTTATGTACAAAAATTTGCCTAGGCCAAGTACAAAGATTTTTGTATCTGAGCCTGAGCTATGTTTTTTGGCTACCTGTTTTGGCCATTAACTGTACGACTATTACCTGTAGCTCTCTAGCTGGCCACTAACTGACTGACAACTTGTCAACTTCATAAAACTCAAAAGAGTTCAACACCTTTGCTCGACTCCTCGTAGCCATTTCCTAATGACAACTTCTGTGTAAAACTAGTTCAAAAAATAATAATATATATCAGCGCTGAGAAATCGTGAGAAAATGTCTTTTCTGCATAGCATTTTTACACCCTTTTTTTGTATTTTTTTCTGCTTTTTTTTTTTTGGTTGGGCGCTACTTAGCACAAAAGCGGCACAAAGGTTGTGCCTCGCAAGACCTGAACTTGCAGCGGTCAAGAAATTCTACGGGTTCGGTAGCAAAAATACAAAATAAACCAGAAAAATCGCATAAAATCAACGAGAAACGGTTCGGGGTCGCTCTAATTAAACTGCAGTGTCAATTGGACGCTTGGACAGTTGGACAGTTGGACAAATGGACGGCGGGGTGGTGGTGGGTCAGCGAACTGGACAAACAATTTGCAGAAACTAGTTTTTCACCTTGTAGAGGAGCTAGGGGTTGGGACAGTGAAATTATTTATATAATTTATAAAGGTATTTTTTTATATGGAAATACCTTAAATTAAGCTGCCCACTGGCTCAGCAGCAGAATTGAACTTGAGCTACCGAAAACTGGTATGAAAATTTTTCAAAAAAAAGGGATGAAATTTATTTGCTTAAAAAGATTGAAAGATCTTTGCACCGAATGTTGTAGCCGGAGAGCAAAAAGAATAATTTTTATGGGATATTTTTCTCAATTATAAGGTAGAAACTATTAATTTCTTATTATTAAATTCAAAAATATTTTATTTTAATACATAATATAAAAGTAATCTATTAATAATATGCAATCGAAGCGACTTAAAATACTTATAAAAGATATAACATTTATTTAAAAGGGCTTTTTAGTTGATTTTTTGATTAATTTTGGTGAGATAATAAAATATGTTATTTAAATTTAAAAATAGGAAATACAATAGGTTTTCATTTAAAAATAATACATATAAATTATATTTAGTATTGGTATTTAAATGAATAGTTTTAAAAGAAAGCCTCTAATAGTTGAAGGTTTAGTAAATTATTTGCTTTAATATTTTTTTATCTGTAATATTCGCATCGTATGACTTATAGCCATTTATACAAACTGAATGCATTCAAATTAACAATGGAAATTTTTAAGCTCAAGAAAAGGCAAACAAATACTCGTATTAAATGCGAAAAGTGAAAGGTTTTCGGAACTGTGGCCGGAAATTCAATTTATACAAGCAAATCAGAGAAGGGGTTTCAACAGGGGGAAGGGGGAAGGGGTAAGCAAATCAACGGCTTGTCTTAAGCTCTCTTTAAGCCACTTGGCCACAATTAGCTTTCAGCCACTTGGGCACGCTTTTGAGTGGTGTCAAGCGATTGACATGCGCATCTCGATAACTTTTCTCGCACTCTTCGTACATTTATCGATTGCATAAGTGAACTTTTGAGAAAAAAACAAAAGCGCAGCCAGGACTTGAGCACGTGCTAGATTCAAGATTCATTCATTAAGTAATCAGCAATTGGCAGAGCTCTCTGCAGCAGCATCTTCTTATCATTGTTGTTGTTGTTGTTGTTGCTGCTGCTGTTGCTGCTGTTATCAGTAAAGTCGATCGGATTGATCTCAGCAACAACTGCAATATTCCGAATACTAAGTTGCGGTCAGTCTGGCAACTTTTAGCTGCTGCGGCTGCTGCTGCTGCTGCTGCTGCTGGTGCTGCTGTGGTCAGGGAATATTTTCCCAGGCGCATAAATAAACCCATGCTCAAAAACTGGACACAACAGCAGGAAGGAAAGAAAGAGCCAGGTAGAGCGAACCGGTTTGGCAGTCAGCGTCTTCTGCCTGCATAGATCAACAGGAATGGGTGTAGAAATTTCATATAAGATCAACCGTCTCTACGAGTGAATTCGAACCCAGGGCACAATTACGCAAATGTATTGTATAAATAATTGTGTCGCCGGCGCTGGACAGTGGTCAGTCTTTTAGTTCCGTGTTCCGAGCTCCGAGTTCCGGTTTCTTTTTTGGACCAACAACCCTCCTGACTTAATTGCTTGGGTAAAGCAATAAACAAACACTTTTTCGTCCTATTTTTTTTTTTTTTTTATATATCCCTTCTATATACAAAACTCTTAGGATTTGTGTCCATTGTGCGAGTGACCAAAATGCTTTCGCTTTTCGCTCAACAAAAGACGTTACTTTTGCCTGTTCAGGTATATTTATATTATATATATATATATATATTTTGGCTTAGACAATGGCTGGCTCAACACTTGGCATGATCAATAATCATGTTTAGCTTTATTTGCTTTTTTTTCGTAAATATGCCTTGGGCAATATTTTCCGATTTTTGGCTTGATTATAGCTGAAATGCAACCCAGCCTGCAGCTGACTTTGAGTGGGGTTAGGTGTGGTGCATGTGCTGCCTAGGTGTGTACCTCATATTTGAGGTGTAAAAACCTTTGCTAACCCACTAAAAGTTCGTCTAACGCCAATTCGCTATTGCATACAATTTCTGGCTTAAACACAAAATGCGTTTTGAAGCATGGCCAAGCCTTTAAATGGGTCTAAAAGATTGTGTCCCATGCAGGTGTACACTTAAAATATATGTTTAGAAAATGCAGGGTATTGTGAGTCAGAGTTCATGAACAAGTCGTCCATAGAGAGTCGTATGAGCACAGCTTAAATCTTGATTCAGCGTTTAAGCTCTTTCCACACTTCCTTTCAGTAGGGTTTCTATTCTACAAGCTGTTCCGAAGGACGAATACTTTTAGCAAGCTTTAAATTCTTTGTCTCGATCTTTTCTTAATTTTTATGAATTTTAAAGCTAAATAAGTTCCCGTTTTTTTTTTTATAAATATTCTCTCTTTGAGAGCCTTTTCTCTAGTCTGATTGTTATAGACAGAGTTTTAATACGTTTTTTTTTATAAATTAAAGCCAAACTACTCCTCACAAGATGTAAGACTATACAACAGATACAGATACAGCTACAGATACAGATACAGATACAAACCCATACTCGGACGTAGGTACTGATGGAAACACGTGCTTGTATCTTGTATCTTGAAGATGCGTTGAAAGTATTTAGTTGAATTTGCATATCTAAGCAGTTGCGGCAACAAAACAAGAAAAAGGGGTTGCAATTGGTTACGAAACTGGGACTTGCTTCGGGACTGAAATTGGAAAAAGGGGTTTAGGGTTGAAAGAAGAAAAGTATCTTATGACGTTGTCGGTTGAACAAAAGCCAGATTTACCTATAGTCCAGGACAGCAAAGACCAGACCAGATCAGAGCGGAGCAGAGAAGAGCAGAGTGCGAGTGCGTCCAGATTGAGGTGCCTGATAGGCATTGTGCGTTGTGGCAGCTTTGCCAACAGTTGAATGGGGCAACATTGTGCGGCGTGTGATGTCGCGGTCAAAATAAGCGCACAAAGGTGCACATATTGAATTACCCGTCCCACAGATACAGATGCAGCATACACTCAAAGAAAATACAAGGAACTCTATACTTAAATCAAGTAGAAGCTGTACCCAATTTTCCCAGCTGATCACAGGTTCTTAGGTTTCCTTTAAACCAAGATTAAATTTAAGTTAAAAATCTTATAAATATTAAACAATTTATTTATTTAAGAACACCCTTTTTTCTCAGTGTACTAACTGTCGTTCTGTCCTTTTCTCTCTTTCTATTTGCAGCTGTTCAACGTGGCCGCGTGCCGCCCACACAGCCCGGTCTAGCGGGCATGCATGGCCAATATCAGTTGGCCAACGGCGATCCAATGGGCGTGGCAGGCTTCAATGGTCATTCGTACCTTAGTTCCTATATCTCGTTGCTGCTGAGAGCTGAACCGTATCCGACATCCCGGTACGGCCAATGCCTGCAGCCAAATAATATAATGGGCATTGACAACATCTGTGAGCTGGCTGCGCGGCTGCTCTTCTCAGCCGTGGAGTGGGCCAAGAATATACCCTTCTTTCCGGAGCTGCAGGTGACCGATCAGGTGGCACTATTGCGCCTCGTCTGGTCCGAGTTGTTTGTGCTGAATGCCAGTCAGTGCTCCATGCCGTTGCATGTGGCGCCATTGCTGGCCGCCGCGGGGCTGCATGCCTCGCCGATGGCAGCGGATCGTGTGGTGGCCTTCATGGATCACATACGCATCTTCCAGGAGCAAGTGGAGAAGCTGAAGGCGCTGCATGTCGACTCGGCGGAGTACTCCTGCCTCAAGGCAATTGTGCTCTTCACCACCGGTAAGTTGCTGGATATCCTCTATAAGGATGTGCCCGCACTGCTAACCAAAGTTTCAGCGCTGCTTGGTAAAAGGGATGCTGCTGGTGCTGGCACCGTTGACTGCTCAAATGATGAAGTACTCAGCGTGGTGCGTGAGCATCTCGATGAACTGAATCGCCTGGAACTTGAGACGCAGCTGCAGCAGGCACCGCTTCATTTGGCCACCTTCATGAAGAGCGTGGCTGGCGTTGAGGCTGCAGTGCAGCAAGCGGAGCAACAACAGCAACAGCTGCAACAGTTGCAGCTGGGCCAAAGCGAATCCAAGCCAAATGCTGCTGTTGTGCCCTCCGCTAGCAGCGCTTTCAGCAGCTGCGCCAAGTCCAACGAGGTGGATTTGTTAGCGGCGCTGTATGCCAGCTCCAATGTTAATGGTGAAACCAGCACCACCACCAGCAGCAGTAGCCACAATAATAGCAGCGGCTTGGGCGCCTCGCTGCCCACTCAATCCTATAGCACCTCATTGTCCCTTAATTCAGTAGTTGCCTCCCCGTCAAGCGCCAGCGCTGCAACCACTGCTGCCTCAGTTGCCACAACGGTAACCAGCTCCCTGGCCGGAGCATATCAGACGCCGGCAGCCATGTTCTATCAGACGCCACCACGTGGTGCCTTCGGTTCCGCCTTTGATATGTTCCACCACAGCACGCCCTTTGGGGTGAGTCATGCGGCAGCAGCGGCTGCAGCGGTTGCACATTCCGGTGGCAACGGAGGCAACTTTGGTAGCCCCAGCTATAGATATTCCCCCTACAGTAGATGGCAGTTGTAGCCCCACTTACTTGAGTCGAGTCGAGTTAACCACAATCGAGAATCCCTTAGTCGATTGCTTAGCTTAGCTTAGGTTAGCCAATGTATCTGTAATTTATCTGTAAACTATAAAAATGTATCTAAAGTTATGTATGTATATGTATCTACTGCCCAGTTGCTTATGTATTTATTGCCTTAAACTAAGTCTAATTTATTCTAGTGCTAATTTAGCTTAGACTCTGTTCCAAACCAAAAACGAAACGAGACGAGAGGAGAGAAGAGAAGAGTAGAGAGAAGAGCTCGAAGAAGCTGAAGATGAAAAAGAAATATCTAAGAATATACGTTGCTGTTAAACAAATTAATCCTGGCTTGTGTTTTTACTTAATTTCGTTACTAATTCTTTAAGCTTGTTGACTAATTTTAAGCGTTAACTTTTTATTTTGTTTTTAATTTTTGTCTTTTATTTATTTAATACTAACAAAATATTGATTTTTTGCTACTAATCCCTTTGCTTTAACCCTAATAATTTATATTCCTAACCAGAGTATTTTTTTATTTGAAAAGTTTACGAAGATTTTAATTCTTCTACTGTCCCACAGCTAAACAGATTTTTTAAACTTTCCTTCAAAGTTTATCCTAAATTTTCTATTAAAAAATGATTTTTATTCTTCTAGAGTCACGTATCTAAAAATACTTAAAAAGATTGCAGATAATAAATTAAATTTTCGTTTAGTTTTATTAAATTTCCCATTAAAAATTAGCGAAAATTAAATCAATTTTTTAAATGGTTTTATATTATTTTCAAAAAAATATTTAAAGTAACCCAGAAGAACTCACAATTTTTATCATTTATTTAATTATGATCAACTTATCTAAATTCCATAAAAAATATTCGTCAATTGGAATTTTGGTGATTTGATCGTGAATATTTTATTTATATTTTTTAAATCAAATTTCAAATTAAAGTTTTTCAATTACATTTTCAATTAAAGTCCTTTCAGCAAACTCAAAAAACCTTAAAATGATGCAGAAATTTCAAAAACTTACTGATTGAGGTTTTTGGCAAAAAGGTGAAATTTTACGAATCGGTTATTAAAAATCACCAATAGCCGATTCGTATGCAATTTCGAAAACAATCAAAAGAAAACTATGAATGCAGCAAGATTGTAAAATATTTTTAAATACTTTTTCTAGCTGCCTTCATAGTTTTCTTACTATTTTCATTTATTTATTTTATTTACTAATTCCGCATTTTTTATTTTTAAACAAAAGCAAACAAGAAAAAAAATACAGAAAACATCTACACACACTTCGGCACACCTTCTGGACTTTGGGATCAACCTGCACACACACTCACACCCTCACACACACACACACACACACACACACGTCTAACACACAAGCAAACACACATATCCATATATATTATAAGAAAATGCATAAATATTAAACGATAAAAAAGAAACTAATATGGCACATGGCTTACCCTTAAGGTTTTTATAATTTTTCGTTTATTTTACTATTATTATTTATTTTTATGATAGACTTTTATTTGAAATAAATCAAAGATATTTGTATGCAAATATTATTGTTAAAAAACGAAATGCAATTTCTTTTAAACAAGCTAAAGTAAAGTTTAAGCTTAGCTTTTTAAGATTGTGAGAAAAAGTGAAAAGCAAGAGAAAAGTCTAGAGTAGAATTAGTCGACTAGCAGATACTCTATACGCAGTTAAGGCGCTGCCAACTTCCGATACCTGTCTTATTCCAATACCTTTCTGGCCTTGCAAAAATCTAAAATATTTTCACTTGATATACCCTTTTTATCGTATTTCGAATGGGCACATTTCCCAGCTGCTGCCGCCTCTTGACTGCCCATTGTCCATTAGCAGTGGCCAAAAATGCAGCCAGGCGGTCAACTACTATTCCCTCCCCTTCTCACCTCATGTGAGCTGGCTGCTTGGTTCGTTTGTCAAACCGCTGGCTGGTCATGTCAAGCAGCTGTCCCGGGCGCACGTCGCGGCTGTCCTCGATCTGTGACACTGACTAAGATCCCCCTTAGCTCCTCCAGAGCCGGCGACGTTTATTGACGTCGAGATACCACATTATGAACATTAATACAACACTCGTTTATGTCGCTTACTTACAAGCCACAGCGGCTGCTTCATCCTCCTCCTTCTCCTCCCTTGACCAGGCTTAGACACAAACCCAAGTCCAGCTTCAGCTACGGCTCCACCAAGCAATGAAAATAATTTTCCAATTTTCAAAACGCTGTGTGTGTCGGTCGCTGGGTTCGGATTCGGGTTTGGATTTGGGTTTGGGTCTATTGTGAGGGGGCGTCGCGAGTTCGTGTTGCCTCTGCCCAGTGGCGTAAGCCGAATATTTTTGGAGACGTCTATAATTTATATTCGATTTTTAGAGGTAATAGATTATACTTAGAGCAGGTTCAAATATGAAGATAATATTAATACTAGAAACAACATAATTATGAATATTCGTATAAAATAATATTAAAAAGGTTATCTAATAATTCTGGTTTCAGACTTCTGAGGAATGAGGAGAATCGCTTCTAATTTAATTTCTAAAATTTTCGATATTTTTTCAAACTTGTTTTTAACTTTTACTCCGATCTAAATTCTTTTCTAAATAGGAGAACTTCTTTGCGAATGATTACTGTAGTTGAATTTTTGAATTATATTCGGCATAACCCCTAACCCCCCTTGACGACACCGCTGTCCGTGCCTCGACTCCGACTTGCACTCCGACTGCGACTACGACTCTGACTCCGACTACGACTCCGACTGTTGCACAGCAATTGCATTTGAATTGGCTGCATGAGTCCATAAACTGCAGCCGATCAATCGCTGCATCGCTTCTTCGGCTCTTGCCCCGCTTGCCACTGATTGTGGTAGACACGATCGCGGTAGTAAAATACCGGGTATAGACTTAGTAGATCTTCTGCCTATTTTTTTTTTTTTTTATTTTTTGTTTCTTTGGAGGCTCAGGCTCAAGCGGCACGTTGACGACATGTCTGCAGCTCTATGGTGCATCTTCCAATCTGGTTGTGGCCTCGGCAGCGTCTCTCGTCTTTCGCCTGAGCCTCCATTCGGCTCTGATTGCTGTCGTTTGTTGCAGTTGTTAAGAGTTGTAGCTTTCATGTCTTGGCCACACTTTTTGACCAACATTTTGTGTTGGTTTTAGCTTTAACTTTGGCTTCGGCTGCGGCAGCGGCTGCGGCTATGGATTTGGCTTTGGCTTTGGCTCTCAGCCAACCTTTGTGTTTGTCTGATGCTTAAATCGTTTTGTGTTGCTCATTGATCGCCTGCGCTACTTTCGGAAAATTGCCACAGACGTGCCTTTGTGCCTTGTAATTAACAGTTTCGAACAGACGTCTTTGATTAGAATCATTTGGGCGCGTTTTCCCCTGCGTTTTCATCCCCTCCTCCTGCTCCCACTCCTCCTCCCACTCCTCCTCTCTGTATAGATGCGATATGATGTTGCTAGTTTTCAAAATGTTCGATCAGTTAAACTCTGACACAACATTTACCTTAGATCAAGTTGATCTGAGCCTGGCCAAGTCTGAGGAGAAATTGTTGGCCAAATTTTCGAGTTTATTGTTAAGACAATTGCAAGTATTTTATTAATGCTCATATTAAAGTAAGACAAATATTAATAGAGTCAAGTACGAATATATTTAGAATAGTTTTCGCTAAGATAGAAATATTTTAGCCATCAAACTAGTTGGTAAATAATTGTGATACCTTCTCCCAAATAATTCCAATACAATTTCCTGTCACCAAAACAAATACCTGTCATTTAAGCTGAACATTTCTCGAACAACTCGTAAAAATACCGCTCGAAAATAAATTTACAGTTGACCCCACATAACCCGCCAGAGGCAAAAGCAAAAAAAAAAAAAAAGTCTTAGCCATATCTGTTAGACATTTTCCTAATGCTTATTAAAACTAAATAAAGTTATAACTGTTGCCTGTTGCAGACACGAATTGGGTTCGATTTCTTGGCCTTAACAACCAACGTACATAAAAGTCCATAAAAACTATATAATAAAATATAATGCAGCAATTCATAATTTTCGTTAAACAGCTTAACCTTTCCTATAAACAGAGTCCAGAGTCCGTTGAAAACGGGGCGGGCTGGTGGCGGCGGGTTTGGGTCTGTGCCACGTTCTTGTGTGACCAAAAAACCAAAAAAAGGAAAAAAAATCTGCTCCTTTTTCGATATGCATGAAGTTGTTGTTGTTGTTGTTGTTGCTGTTGTTGTTGTTGTTATTGGAAGCACAATTCGGTTACGTAGTTACATCAACTACTTTACGGTCATTATGCATTTAAAACACGCGGTCACGATCTCCTCGCTGAGTTAGTAACTGCAGTAACTGCAGGAGGAGAGGAGGAGGCGGTCAAGGGGCTAAGGAGAGGCTTCAGAGAGGTCCCAAAATCGAAGTCAGCCAAAACAGTTAAAAAGCCAAAATCAAAGCCAAGTTAAGCTTGAGCCCATAGTAGTTATAAGGCCGAGAAAGCTGCGCTGCGCTGCGCTGCACTGCGCCTCGTAGCCGAAGAGCTGCATTTCTTTTTGGCCGAAACGAAACGAAAGAAAGAAAAAAACTGGAATTTCTTTCACTTCGTCGTACGTCGTCGACATCGTCTGCTGCATTTCAATGAAAACAAAAATTTTTTCAGCCTGGCATATTGATTCGAATTGTAGCACAATTTTTGTTTTGTTTTTCTCCTCGCTTCCTTCCTAACGTCCTCCCTTTCTGCTCTTATGGCTTTCCTCTTGACTTTGTGGTCAAAATGGGCGAACTTGGGCGAGTTGGGCAACTCGGGCAACTCGGGCAACTTGGCCAACCGGAGGATCATCAGAGCTAATGGCAAAGTCAATTGACAATTATGACCATGGTCAATGAAGTGATTCGTTCAGCTTTTCATCTCAACGGGCCATGTCTAATTTGTATCTTTGTGGGTTCACGATTATTGCCGACTTATTGTTGTTGTTGTTGTTGCTGTTGCAGTTGCTGTTGCTATTGCTGTGGCCTGTTGTTTCTGCTTGTTTATGAAATGAAATGGTTAATAATTGCTAATTGAATTTCTGTTGCCTTTGGCGACAAATCATTTATCTTGATTTACGCGCATTGTGTGGGGGCGTCTGTAAACGGAAACTTGAAGCTTTCCTTGAGCATTGTGGACTTTATGCTTATGGATTGTTTATAGTATTGTCTGCCCCAGAGTTGACTCTGGCGGTTCAAAAGGCCTCAAATTGTATCTGAGAGCCATAAGGTATGAGTACTCTTGCGGATTGGGGCGATTAAACTAGTTGCCTTGCAGCTTTTTCAACAAAATTCATCGGCTGCTTTTCATCTTATTATTGCATTTATTTAAGATTTTATTTATTTATTTATTTATTCACTTAGCAGCTGATAGAAACTTTTTTAGCTTTAAATTTTCTTTATTTTTCCACTTAACTTCTGTTTAATAAGCCAATTATCATACAACATTTTTTTATTAACATTTTAACAGAAATATTTACCTTTGCAACAAATATTTACAATTCAAAAAGAACATTAAAAAATGTTCATTTAATAGAATATAATTTAAGTCAAACTATTTTTTTTTTTTTTGATTTATTATGAATATTTTCCATGTTTTTACTATATTCCAGCAGAAACAGCTAAAATAAAGTAGGGAGCTAAAGCGAAGTTCAGAGAAAAATCAGTTCTTAATTATACTTCAAGCTAATTTTGATTAAACTTTATAAAAGATACTTAAATATCTTCCAAAAATTGATTTGCCTGGAGCTGGACTGAACTCTAAAAAGTGAATCTGTTCTAAAAAATAATTAAAAACTAATTAATCCCACATTATTTTAGCTGTAAGTGCTCGGTTTAGTTTAAATAAGTTCTCTATATTTTGCAGTCTATAAATTTATTTATTTATTCATTAATTAATAATAGATTAAGCCATAAGTAAAGTTGTGTTCGTGATTAGGCGATTTTATTCTCTCTTTTTTATACTCACTCCTTAGTGCCCCCATAACTCTATCAATATCAGTTATGGGCAACGCGGGTTAAATCTAATGAACCTTTAAGATAGTATCTTTTTTTTATACTTTGTAGCTCAATGTATTGGCTTTCAATTGACAGTTAGTAAGCCGAGTTAGACTCGCGTGTATCTAGCGACAGGCCAGGCAATAGAAATCGTGGCATGCAGCCAAGCGCATAATGAAATTCAAAGCGCTCAGCTAAAAACTGAAATACGAGACATAAAAACGACACATTATGTCCCATTTGCAATGCAATCAAATGGGAATTCGAATTCGAATTCGAATGCGAATGCGAATGCGAATTCGCACAGCAATCGGATACTTTTGACGATCAAACGATGCCATCGGATTGGCAACTAAGACGCCAAATGGCCAATTCATTAAGCAGCAAGTTTAAAATAAAATTTAAATGCAGCTGCCACCTGTAAACATTTGCGTAATGTGTAAAAGATACTTTTTTGCTTTTTCGGCAAGCTAAAGATACATTTTGCATTAGGTAGTTGAGTGGAAATCATATCGTGGCGTTGACTAATTAAGCAAACAAATTTTATATACTCTTTCGGTGTGACATTCTGAACAACTATTGAAAATGCTTAAAATGCTTAAAGCTATGCAAATTTACAAGTGCTGATGTCTAATTTGAATTTCAAACAGGCGAACCTAGCAAATACCGAATACTCAGTAAAAATATGCAAATTTCTGTGTGTTGTTTTACAACACTCACACACACACACGCACACACACTCGTAGACTGAGAAAAAATTGATAAGCAAACTTTGGCTGGTAATTAACACTTGACGGCGCACGCTGCGTATGCGCAACATCTTTAACGACGAGGCGACAGCATAGAGAGAAACATATGTAAGCCCCATCCATTTTATGGCCCCATATTTTTATTTTAGTTGTGTTCCATAGCTTTTTTTGAGGGCGTTGCCGTTTAGTTTAATTTTCGGAAATTTAATTAAACGGCCTCTTGTTGGCCTGTCTGTTCCGACTCTCAATTGGGCATAAATCAAGCGAGTGACGCAATCGCCTTATTCCGTCATGTGCCATTTGTTATTGTGTGTATTTGTGGGCGTGGCAGCAATTTATGTTGACTTACCGATGGAAATGCATTCGCTGGATACTTCCAGTGTATCTCTAGTGTATCGTAAAGAAAAGTATGTCAGCAGCGCCTCGTTAAACTTAACTTTTATGTACAGAATTTAACTGATTGTCTGCTTTATACTAATTTGTATTACCTTTCTTTTATCTTCATGGCTTTTTTTATAGATGCCTGTGGTCTGTCGGACGTAACTCACATTGAATCCCTGCAAGAGAAGTCCCAATGCGCCCTAGAGGAATATTGTCGAACACAGTATCCCAATCAACCCACGAGATTTGGCAAGCTGCTCCTGAGATTACCATCCTTGCGAACTGTTTCCTCTCAAGTAAGTCAAAGTCTTAGCTTTTAAGTCAATTTTAAACTATTTATACAGAGGATAGCAATTTTACTAGCTAAATACGTATACTCAATATTACTTATAAATATCGAGTCTAAATTTGTATATTTTTTTAACTCTTGTTTTATCCGGTTTTTCCTCTATTTGTTTGGTTTTCTTCAGGTCATTGAGCAATTGTTTTTTGTGCGTCTAGTCGGGAAAACGCCCATCGAAACGCTGATACGCGACATGTTGCTGAGCGGCAACAGTTTCTCCTGGCCCTATCTGCCTTCGATGTGACACACAATGTGGCGCCAATTGACAACAACTTGATCATCAGCCGCAGCTGTGGCGGCCGCTGTGGCAGCCAATCATAGCAACACTACGCTCAACATCAATCCCTGCAACAACAACAATATCACTGGCAACAGCAACAGCAACAACGGTGGCGGCGGCGGCGGCAGCGGCGGTGTCGGGGGTGGCTTGGGCATAGGCATTGCTGTTGCTGGCAATCATAGCCACGATCACCACAGCAATGTTGCTGCCATGCATGCGACATACGGCGGCAACAACTGCGGCGGCAACAGCATCAACAGCATTTGCAATCAGCAAATCAGCAACTACAACAACAACAGCAGTAACAGCAACAGCAACAGCAACAGCAACAGCAATAGTAACAACAACAGCAACAATATGCATGCAAGCAGTTTCCTTGGCGCCGGCTGCAGCAGCAGCAGCGGCAGTGGCAGCGTCAGCAGCAGCGATTATATGACCACTGCAACTGCTGCTGCTGCTGCATATGTGACACCAGCAACAGCAACAACAACAACAATGCCAACCGCTGTGAACACAACAACGATGCTGTCTAATTACTGCGATGCTGCAACTATGATGATGGCCGCTGCCGCTGTCAATGCAAATCAGTGCCTGCAACAACACCACCAGCGACTGCTGCTGGCCAGCAACAGCAACAACAGTGCCGAGCAACTGGCCACGGCAGCGGCCATGGCCTCCTCCTCTTCCTCAGCTGGTTCGCTGTCATCGGCATCGGCATCGTCGACACCGACAGCAACATCGCAGCAGCAGCAGCAGCAACAACAACAACAACAGCAGCAGCAGCAACAGCAGCAACAGCAACAGCAGCAACAGTCGCTGCCATCGCCGCCAAATTTAATCGATATCAGCGAAGTTCCTCTCATTGTGGATGTCAAGTAGTGTAATTATTTATGCATATTGAAAAAACAAACAAACAAACACAAAAAACAAAAAATGTCTAATGAAAAATGTAAAAACAAAAACAAAACAAAACAAAACAAAAAAAAAAAAGAATCGTGTAGCTTAATTGTTTTAAAATCTCCTTTAGTTGTTGTATCTTGTAAATAAAGAAAAATTTCAACTTTCTCCCAGGCCCCCACAGCTGACAGCCACTGAAGTTTTGTATCTTTAACAGATAATTAAGCTTTGAGGTTGACTTATTCTGGCGTATTTCGACTTCTAAAGTTGTTTTTCTGCCAGTGTAGTGGGCGGCAATACGAGTACTTTCTATGTCTGTATAAATATTTAAAGGCACTGAGTTCTACTTAATTTTAAACGGAAAAAACACTAAAGTAAAAATCTCTATGAATACCCCCAAAAAAATTAATGAGAACATAAAATCGAAAAATCGAAAAGACACTGTAAATGTTAGGCAAAATATTTATGTATTTCCTGTAGCATATACATTTATATATATATATATATATATACTATACAGCTAAACTATATATATATATATCTATAGATCTGTAGTTCTATAGTCTACTTTATTCTACTCCAAGTGGTTTGCAGAATTATACCAAAAATATATTTTTACTTTATGTGTGGCAATTATTTTGTGTGTGCTTTAGCAATTTTATTTTACTTTAAGTAAAATTTAAAAAGAAAATTAAGAAAATCAAATTCTCAACTGCTCCAATTTCCACGTCTCAAAGATGTGGCATATAATTTACAAATATGTTTTATTTTATTTTTTATGAGTAATGCGAAATTTAGCTAATTTTTTTAATTTTATTATCAATTATCAATTATCAATTATCAATTATCAATTATCAAAAAGCGGGCAAAACCAATTCAGTGCAAGTTTTCAGTTTTTAAACGATCTTTTAGGCTAAGCATTATTTTATTTATATGTATAAATTTAAACGTTTTATATATTTTATAATAATAAAAATTGCGTTTTTAAAAAACTTCTCCTGGTTTCTTCTTCTTTATTTATCCTGTTTTCCTTTTTCTTATAGCAACTGCAGCCAAAGTTTTCTTTTGTATATAAAATTGTGGAAATAAATCTTAAAATAACCAAAAATTGTTTCATAATGTTCAAAGCTATATTTGCGCATCGATTATTCATTGTGTAAATAATATTAATTATATATAATATATAAAATAATTAAATAAATACATCAACTTATTGAAAAACATCCCCTGGACGCGTGTAAATACATTTTGAGCTGTAATTCCGAGGGAAATTTGTAAATGAATTGATAATAAATGTCAACAAAATGGTAAATAAATTAAATCACTTGCGAATAGAGCTGGGCGGGTGCATCTTTAAGTATAGATCAAGTATACATCTACCTATATACATATATATATATATATATATATATATATAGAAAGATTCCCTTATCAGTTTGATAGTCTCTATAAAGACGTGTATATAAGTAAGAACAGTTGACATCATCAGTTTCCGCGTGTTGATTGCTGTAATCGAATATATATTTATAATTAAGTATTGATTAGTATAAACAAAATAAAACACTGTTTGTTTTTGATAATTTCGATATGGAAATAAAGTGTCAGTTAAATTAATTTTATTTAATAAATACAAAAAATATACATTATACTCGTATATCAAAATAATTAGCTGCAATCCTCTCTCTCTCTCTCTCTCTCTCTCTCTCTTTGTCTACTCTATACCCAAAATACTGATGTGTGGTGAAATGGGAAATATAATTGGTAGTCAGTGGGGATCGAACCAAGATGCGACCTCTAAACAAATGACCCACGGCAGGGCTGTGCAGGGCAATTACCCGAACTGCTCCAAAATTGGCCATAATGAGACATGCAACTCGCGCGCTTAGCCTCTGTAATGGATTGCCGTGGATTGGTATCAATTGCGGGTCAATTCCTCAACGATTTTGGGGGGAGAGAAATTTCACGCGCCGACAAGATAATCGTCTCACATAATGCCGGGATTCCCTAGTTTGCTCCAAGGGGCTCCAGTAGAGATCTCCGCGAATCGAGCCAGCAGGATCGGGCGGATCGTGCAACGCAGACAGCGTGTTGCCGGCGAATTTACAAATTGCGGCTGTCTTGTGGACTGCCGCTGCATTTGCGGGTTCCGAATGACAAATTAGATATCGAAAACAACATTTTGATCGACAGGCGATCGCCACCGATCGCTCTCTACTACCAAGAGAAACGAGTCGAAAAGTACTCTTCCGAGTAGGACGGCTAAAATTACTGTTCGAAACCGTGAGCCCAAATTGCTTGAAATAAGGAAGGTATTTTGCGGTTTGGCGAGCGTATCCAAAGGAGTTGATGAAGGTGTTGATTTGATTACTTTTATGTAAGCGGCCAGCCAGCCAGCCAGATAGTCAGCCAGTCAGCCAGTCAGCCAGTCAGCCAGCTAGCAAGATCTTTTCCAGAGTCAGAGTCAGAGCCAAGAGATCTCGGCAGTCTGTAGTTCAACATATTTCTCAAATCGTGATCGGGCCAATTTTGGATGGATGGATTCCGACTTGGAGTTGCACTTGGAGTTGGAGTTGCAGCTCGCAGTTGTCTTCAATTGTGCCGCCGTGCCAACTGGGATTCTTCTGTGCATGCCCCGCGGCCAATATCTAAATGTGAAAAATGATTTGACTTTAATGGCCGCCACTGAGTGATCATCTGATCAACGGATCAGCGGATTATCATCGAAACCTTGATGCAAAAAAGCCTTCACCCATTCCCTTCTTCAGTCAGAGAGGTGTTAAGATTTTGTGACCAATTGGCCTGGAAATCCACAGCGAACTTCTTATTGTTATTGTTGTTGTTGCCACCTTCCACTGCAACTTTAACTATTTTGCATGCGATCATCTCAAGACTAAAGAGACTCCGATCTCTCTCTCTCTCTCTCTCTCTCTCTCTCCTTCTCTCTCTCTCTCTCTCTCTCTGTGGCCTAGGCAAATGATTGATTCGTTCTGCGGTTGGGAAACGTGGGAATTTGGCTTGAAAAATTGGAGGTGTGTCGGCGCACTACTTTTCGTATAGCCAAATTATTATCTTTATGAGCTGTAAATGAGTTATGGAAAATTAGTCGAATTACGTGTATGTAAAAGTCTGGCCTAGGGATTTTGACCACGACTGATGCAATAATATCAGGCATATCATCTGGCCAAATTACTCACTTTTCTGGTGTTAACTTTCCGCAACAAATTCGCGTTTGAATGGTTCAAAAAAGTATTAAGTGTTTAAGGCTTCTACCCGGTTTTGCCAGGGGCAGCATATGTTTTTTTTGTATTGCATTTCATCGGCTTCAAAATCTGGGAGGAACTACCTAAGGTATTTTCCAGCCGTGGGTTTGATCTTAGTTCTACTGCAATTGTACGCACTCATGTTAATGGACTTTTCCAAAATCCCAGTCATCTTTTCTTAATTACTTTAGGGACGAAAGCCTTCAAAGAATAGTCTGTAATATATGAATAATAATTTTACCGAGCCTTTTGTTTGGGCCATATAAATTTATCTTATTATTTATTTTCATAATTTTAAATTTAGCGTTAACTTTCAAAATTATCTTGCTGTATTTTTCAAACTAAAGCCACGTAACAATAGGAAGACAAATGCTAAACCTAAGCCAACTACTGCATGTTTCCTGCAAGAGCATGCAACATACAAATACACACTTAAGTACTCGTGGCACATACAGACTCAGATACTGAGATACTCTGGGGGCATGCACAAAGCCGTCACAAAGACCCAAAGATATTAGTGGGCATTTTTCAATCCTTTGACGATGCTCAAAATAAAATATTATTTCGCGCGTTAATACGCAAAAATAAGCGACTGGTTGGGTGGCAGGCCGCCGACGCGGCTAGGCGGGTGGGCACCTCAGAGAGAGAGAGTCCCGGTCAATCTCCTCCTTTCGAGCTCCGCTCGGTTTCTGCCCTGACTGGAGGTGTTGTTGACTGGAAAGTTATGATGGGAGCTCGGGTGGAGAGTCTGTGGCAATTGCAACGTGAATTTGTGACTCGTTAAGAGCGCGTGGCAAGCATCGGGATCAAGGGGGCTTGGGGCATCGGGCACACTGGCTTGCAACACCATGGGTGGGCCCAATGGTGGGCTCAGATGGAAAACGCTTTTGACAATTTGTACTTGTTGCTGAGGCTGCTGTGCGTTATAAATTATCAAATAGAAATAGTATTCAATTTATTCCTTCTCTTTTTTCTTTTTGTGGCCAACTTATTTGGCATGCGGTGTGAAATATGTGTAATTGGAAAACAAATTCCTATTGCCTAATTTATGACTTATGGAATTGCAAGATATTTATTATGTCTATGGCCCCGGGGCAGACAGGGCCGGGGCCGGGGCCAGAGCTAGGGCCAGGGCAGGGCCAGGGCCTGGGGTTTTTGCCATTGCCTAAGCCATTTGTTGGCTCTCTGCTAATTAAATTATGAAATTCGTCTGGGACAAAAGGCAAACATCGCAGAGATTTAACCCCAAATAATATAAAGAAGAGGACCACATGTCCGAATCTCTGTGCGTATTCAATTTCATGCGCTTACAATACATTTTATGTAAATTCTCGTAATGTGACAAAAAGGGAAACACATTTCAATGACAGATACGAGTATTCAAAACATGCCAGTTGGCGTGGAGAGGCGGGAGGAGGAGAGGGAAAGGCGTTGATGTTCCTAATGAAATTGGACACCAGCGTAGTCCAGAGCAATCCCCCCATGCCTGCCTGGCTGCCTCAATGAGCCAAATAAATTAATGTATCGTGCGCATGTCGCCAGGAAGAAAAGGATAGAGCGAGATATCAACCCGAAATTATGCAAATCGAATACAGACTCTGTGGACTGCATATGCAAAATGTTTAACCCTTAATTGGCCCATACGTCGGGCGACATTTTGTGGCCACTGTCGCTCACCTATCGCTGACATTGATAGCCATCGCCCCTGATTTTAGATACCACTGCGAATACGAGAGTTGCCACACTGTACTCGTACTCGCACTCGTCCTGCCCGACGGCGTTCCAACTTTTTCAATTATACAACAGCAGCAGCAACTGAACTGGAGCTGAGTCTCTGAATTTGTATTTGTATCTGTATCTGAATCGGGGTATTCGGTCTGTATTTCCCTTCCTTTACTGGCGCGTTGGCGTGAATTATCTGTGCAAACAGGCACTGACAGGCGTTGAATTGCCACAGTTCTCTCTCCTTTTGTTGCATTTTTATGCCTCGGACTCTGTCCAGTGGCACTTTGTCGAGTAATATGTTAATCAGCGGACGGACCCACATGTCAGCCCAACATTTGCTGCTTGACATCCGAATTAAATTGCGGGTGGTTGACAATTTGGAATAGTCGTAAAATAAAAGTAACGCTTTCTGGGTGGTACTTGCCCAATTACTCACCTTTTTTTCTGCTTCTGATGTGAGTCGACCAAAAAAGAGAAGGAATCTGTGGTATAAAAACTTGTTTTCTTCTTTTTTAATATTTCAAATCCAATCAATCAGCATAGATAGACTGACCAAAAAAATTTTAATTTATTATGTTAAGTACAAATTTCTTAATACTCTCTAAAAGGGTATAAAAATTGTGCTAGTGGGAGAGGAGGTCACACGCCCATAGCTATTATATCAGCTGAGAGATAAAATAAGATCTACGCAGAGAAAGAAAAAGATACAAATTAAGTTAGCTGGGTATGCCAATTCAAAAAATGCTCTTAAATTTAAAGTCTGGTATGCGAATTAATGAAAGAGTCTTAAAATTGACTCACACTACCAAAAAAGAAATCGCGCTCTTTCACTTATAGAAATGCAAATTGAATACCAGGGGAACATAATTCATAGGAGGTTGATATTCTGCTCACAAGTTCTATTAGTGGGAGGGAGATCGCACACCCAAAAGCAATATCAAAGCTAAGTTAGACAAAGAACGGCACAGAGACGAAATAAGGAACAGGCAGATGAAGGAATAGTTTCTGTTTTGTTTTGATCTAGCAGCAAGTGTGTTTTGAGTAGGTGGGAGGGAGAGTATTTAAAATTATATGAGGCAGACAGAGCGAGGAATAGTTTTAGCTTTGTTTTTATTTTGCAGCTTGCGAATTTTGACTTGGTGGGAGGGGGAGTATTTATAATTATATGAGGCAGACAGGCAGAGGACTAGTTTTGTTTTGGTTTGACTTCGCAGCTTGTTCAAAATTATGTTCGCCTGGTATGCCAAAAATGAAATTCTCTTGAATTGGATGTCAAATATTTCGCTTTTGCGCGTATGGCTACTCATGTCGAATACCAGGCGAACATAATTCATAGCAGGTTGATATTCTGCTCACAAGTTCTATCAGTGGGAGGGAGATCGCACACCCAAATTCAATATCAAAGCTTAGTTAAACAAAGAGCGGCATAGAGACGAAATAAGGAATAGGCATAGAGTGCAAGGATTAACTGTACATAGGTGAAGAATGAGATAAAGCTGACAGAAATAATATTCGTAGGTGGGAGGGAGACTATTTGTAATTAAATAAGGCAGATAGAGCGAGGAATAGTTTTAGTTTGTTTTGATTTTGCAGCTTGCGAATTTTAACTAGGTGGGAGGGTGACTATATATAATTAGATGAGCCAGACAGAGCGAGGAATAGATTTGGTTTTGTTTTGATTTCGGAGCTTGCGAATTTTGACTTGGTGGGAGGGGGAGTATTTATAATTATATGAGGCAGACAGACAGAGGACTAGTTTTGTTTTGGTTTGATTTCGGAGCTTGTTCAAAATTTTGTTCGCCTGGTATGCCAAAAATGAAATTCTCTTGAATTGAATGTCAAATAACTCGATCTTGCGCGTATGGCTACTCATGTCGAATACCAGGCGAACATAATTCATAGCAGGTTGATATTCTGCTCACAAGTTCTATCAGTGGGAGGGAGATCGCACACCCAAAATCAATATCAAAGCTTAGTTAGACAAAGAGCGGCATAGGGAACAAATAAGGAACAGGCAGACAATGCAAGGATTAACTGTATATGGGTGAAGAATAGGATAAAGCTGACAAAAATAATATTCGTTGGTGGGAGGGAGACTATTTGTAATTAGATGAGGCAGACAGAGCGAGGAATAGTTTTAGTTTGTTTTGATTTTGCAGCTTGCGAATTTTAACTAGGTGGGAGGGTGACTATTTGCAGTAGGATGAGCCAGACAGAGCGAGGAATAGATTTGGTTTTGTTTTGATTTCGCAGCTTGCTCAAAATTATGTTCGCCTGGTATGCCAAAAATGAAATTCTCTTGAATTGAATGTCAAATAACTCGATCTTGCGCGTATGGCTACTCATGTCGAATACCAGGCGAACATAATTCATAGCAGGTTGATATTCTGCTCACAAGTTCTATCAGTGGGAGGGAGATCGCACACCCAAAATCAATATCAAAGCTTAGTTAGACAAAGAGCGGCGTAGAGACGAAATAAGGAACAGGCAGAGAGTGCAAGGATTAACTGTACATAGGTGAAGAGATAAAGCTGACAGAAATAATATTCGTAGGTGGGAGGGAGACTATTTGTAATTAGATGAGGCAGATAGAGCGAGGAATAGTTTTAGTTTGTTTTGATTTTGCAGCTTGCGAATTTTAGCTAGGTGGGAGGGTGACTATTTGCAGTAGGATGAGCCAGACAGAGCGAGGAATAGATTTGGTTTTGTTTTGATTTCGCAGCTTGTTCAAAATTATGTTCGCCTGGTTGCCAATTTTGCGTAAAGGCTAGTTAGCTGGACGCCGCAGATTACATACATACCCTTATAGACAGTAATTGAGAATTCAAAATTATATATGTTAAGCGATTGTGTATATAGCAGCTATATGATAATGTCGACCGATCTTAATTATTTTTAGTGTACAACTAGAAACACACTCCTTCATGTGACAACCAAATAATTTCTCACTCAACGACTTTATTTTATATGGATTTCAGGAAATTTTGAATCTTCCTAGCCTCTCTCTTTGTTCACATGTAGAATATTAATATTATATTCAAAATCAATGCATACCAATATCAGAGTAGAGAACGATTCTTTGCTTTTTAAGAGAACTAATAATTTTTTGAAATGAACGAATCCCTTGCAGTCCCCAAAACAGATTCGAGTGTAGTAAAATACAAAATAAATAATAATATTTATACCCAATCTGTCGCTTACAGTTACACAGGCTCGGGGATTTAGCATACTCATATTTTATGTTATGTTCTCTGCTCCATTTATTAACTGACTGGCAGAAAATAAAGGCTGGAAGCAGAGTGTTTTTGGGCAATAAATTGGCATTTAAATTAATACAATTTGAATTATGTGCATCCTTTGGACGAGGTGCGGGCCAAGAAGCAGAGCAGCAGCAGAAGAGCAGCGTAGCCCCCCACAGCGTAATTTTCAATCAAAATCGCACATCCGCGAAATTATCATGAACTCAGCACAATAAACGAGAGGTGTGTGTGTGTGTGTGTGGGTTGTGTGCGTGTGTGTGTTTGTGTGTCCCGGGGAGATTATCAAATTGATTCCAATTAACACTTGCCACTGCATCAGAGCTGCAGTTCGAAGCGCATTCCTTGCGTACCTCAAGGAAGCAAACCTTATAAATATTTCACTTTTTACGGTTAAAACAGCCACAACAAGCTAAGCGGGCCAAGACCGAAACCGAAAAGGGAATCAAGTTTATGGCGGCGACCCTTTTTACACCAATCCCCAATCGCCCCCCCCCCCCCCCCCCAACAACAATTCAAAAAACTGAAAACGCACATAAGTTAAGCGCACTTTGTCGTTATTCGTAATTCGAATTGACAAACGTTCCTCCTTTTGCGGGGCTTTTCCTTACCCCCCTACGCCCTCTCTCACTGACCAGCTTGTGCATAAGTACACTCAGAAAAAATGTAGTAAATAGTAAATAAATAAAAAGTACAGATTATCCTTTTTTTATTCCTTTAATAATCAATTTTGCATTGAGAAATAGCTATGAAGTCTTACAAAAATTCTATTCAGCTGAAACATAAATTGATATTTAGAAAAAAACTCGAAGAATATATTCTTCAGAAGAAGATCTGTTAAAATCACCTGTAAATCTTATTCAAAATATTATATCCTGAATCAAAAATATTCTATTCTGAATATCCGGAATCCCGAAGTTTCCAAAGCCTCGCAGAGGGTATTTTAATTTTGATTAATTTTCTAAAATATTGTTTTTATTTTTTAAAGTGTAATATATCCTCGATTTATGTTATAGATTGAAAAAGCAAATATCTTCCAATTCAGAAAGAATATACATTTTTTATCCTTGTTTTCATGCGATTGTTCCGAAACTCATTTTTTTAAATAAAAGTATAGCAAATGTATTGAAATTAAGTTAAATTAAATGTTGTCTCGGCTTAATTAATGTAATTATACGAATTTCATCCGGCAATAATCTTTACTCAAAAACTTGGTATAAGCAAGTCCTTGGCATAACTAACTAAGGCTTCTGAGAATAGGTCTAATTAAATTGAAGACAGGATTTGATAGAAGAACTTGGAATATTTTCGCTGAGTGCAGCATCTCCTCCAGGTGTTGGGACTGGGAGTGCAATGTAAGGCAATGGTTCCAGCTTCAATCCTTGGCGCAACTCGTGTGAAATGATAAATATTCCATAATTTCGCTTGGCATTCAATTTCGATTTGTGTGACACATAAATTACGAATTAACGCTTTAAGCTCAACGCCATGCAATGCAACCAGGCCAATTCTGTTAGCCGGCTGGCTCTGCGGGAAGAGGGAGGCACACTGAGCAGACCCGGGGGCGCTGTGGGTCACGGGTGGGCAACCAACAACAACAACAGCAACAGCAGCAACGCATTGTGCGGCACATTTTTCGATCAATTTGGTAGTTGCCCCACCGTCCCCCATCCAGACGGACGGACATATAAATCAAGCTAGCCTGCCTCCGCCTTGGCCAGAGGGAAACCCCCTCTAGAGTTTAGACAGTTTTGCATTATATTGTGGAATGTTAGTCAAAACATATTTTTATGATAGAAATGATGGCCGATTGCGATTTTTAAGAATAATTTAAGAATAATTTAATAATATTTTAATATTTTAGAATTAATTTAAATATCCGATACTCTGCATTTAGTTCATTAAGTGCTAGCGAAATTCCTAAATTACTGCTACATATTTTAATCTATGGCGGAAGATCTGAAAAACTTAATTAACCTGAAAATGTCATCTACTAAGAGTTACGAACTGAAATTCATTAGCAAAACTGGAAATTCAGAGTATAAGGAATAAAGGACCTGTAAGGTAGGAGTGAAAATAAAATAATTTCCTTGGAAAAGGATTTCCTGTCGCTTACCCTGAAACTGGCTCAGACAGAAGAGCGGGAGAAATGTGATAAAAGAAGTTCAAAAGTGGAATTAGGGCTGACTGCAATGAGGCATAGGAAAAACTGAAAGATACGCACAAAAGATGATTAATAATCTCAAAGACACACACTCCCCCATACTGGGGTACCCCATCCCCCAGTGCCCAGGCTCCAGTGCCCAAGCTTAAAAAGAAAAGCACGCGGAAAATCTGCACTTTCCCTTGGAGCGCGGGAATAAGACAAATGTCCTTGCTGCGTGGTCTGTTTTACAGTTAATTTAAGTTGGCAGCAGCGCCAAAAACGGATGCAGAATTTCCCTCTTTTCCTCTTTCCCTGCTGCTCTCTGTCTCTCCATGGAAAATGCTGATT
Organism: Drosophila repletoides; assembly: GCA_018150835.1. NCBI lineage: Eukaryota > Metazoa > Arthropoda > Insecta > Diptera > Drosophilidae > Drosophila > Drosophila repletoides. The sequence goes on from JAECWQ010000202.1 coordinate 5,755,641, forward strand.
TTGTCAACTGTTTGCCACTGATAAAATTATTAGCTTGTCTTTGTTTTCGCCCGCACCAAAAAATTTGTTCTCGCCGTTTTTTGTATTTAAATGCAAATTTTTGGTTAATTTTGTTGTTTCTGTTTTAATCAGCGGCCAAACAGGGCGTCGGCTTCTGCCCCCCAAAAGTTTAATAAAAAAAAAAAATAAAAAAAAACCACCCAGAAGTCACCCACTTCCTGTCTAGCGGTTGCACTTGGCTGATGATGAATAACCTCGGCGTATGTTTCGCGCCCTCGCACACCCAGCACGAGTCCCTGCCTCTCCCATCCTGAAATGTCCAAGGATTCTAGAGTCAAGATGTGACCAGCTTGTATAGCAAAACCTAAGGCTATATTTTTAATTTCCAGTTTGTTTAATTGGAGCGGCTGATTGTTATTTTTTCTAATTAGCTAGTCCCATGTACTTGATATGATAATTATTAAAACAGGCTTTTTATGAATGGATTTTCATAACACATATTTTCTTTTTACAAATTTTTGTTTATGACAAGTCAATTTCGAATCAATTTCCACCCTTAAATAAAATTCAGTTAATTGCTCAAAGACTCAGATTTTCATTGGTTGTTTATTGGTTGTACTTTTCCCTTTTCACCATATGAAATATATATTAAATATTAATTATAAATTAGAAAATTCCAAGAAATTCATACAATTTCTTATAAGATAAAATTACTTTCTATTCTCTCCGAATATTTTCAATTTTAGAACTCATAAAACTTACAAAATTGTATCAAGAATATTTATTGTCATTTTTTAAAAAATAAAAAGAATTTCCTAAAAATACAAACCTAATTTCTTAAAACTAACCTTATTTATTAACCTTATATTTATTAATTAATTAATTTAAATTTGTTTTTATAAGAATTTTGATGATTGTTTCTAATCAATATTTGCTCTATCATATTTTTTATATATTGAATAAATCTGTTTAGAATATCTTAAAAAACAGAAAACAGACTGATTAGCCTACCTCTTATCTATATATTAATACCGTTGGATATATATTGCTCCGTCAGCTGATTTCAATTGCCTTATATTAGGTGCTCAAGTGGCAAGCCATAGTATCTGTGTGTGGATATATGTGAGTGTATTTGTGGACGGTTAGGAAGCAGTGGAAGAGCGCTACTTTGTATGGAGAGGCTAGTCTCACATAAAAGACATAAACAATTAAACTCATTTGACGATTAATTACGCGCCGCTTCTAAATCGCGTGCCGACGCCGTCAGCGACGCCAGCTCAGCAAAATGTGTGCTATCAAAACAACAACAACAATGACATCGACAACAACAACAGCAGCAACAGCAACGGCAACAGCAACAGCAAAAGCAACAACAACAATTGCTGATGTGGCAGCTAAAGTACAAATTCATTTGCTGCTAAAGACACTGAGGCGATCGGAACTTGCATGTCGTGTCATAATCTTGATGAATGCATAATTGCCAGCCCGACATGCGGCATGAAGAGCATACCCCGTCAAGCCCCCCGGACAAAGCCGGGCAACCTTAGCAACCCGATCTCTGCACCCCGCCGCCCGCACCCACAGGGACTACTGCAATTTGCGGTTACGTGAGCCGCTGTTCCCGTCTAATGGGCTTAAATGTCAACCAGCATAAGTAGAGCCCGAAGAGGCCGAAGGAGAAGAAGAGGTCTAGAATTTAAGCGTTTCTATTTTCAAAATATTTTCATATACTTTAATAGAGAAAATTCCAAAGTTTCCTCTATGCACACATGCAATTAATGAATAATGCGGCAATTAATTATATAGAAAACGCCCAGGCACCCAAGAATGCCCAATAAACTAGCATTTCCCAACCGCTTTCAACCATTTCCCAACCACCATCGATGGTGGCTATCCACAGAGCAAATAGATGACCTAAATTATTCAATTCGTTTTTATTTATTTTTAATTTTTTGATTTGTTGCAATATTTTCCTTCTCAGTGTTCCAATGTTCAAAAGATCGAGTCGGGGCAAGCCAAAGGGGTCTCTGCTTGTTTGTGTAACTATTTATTCTAATTTGACCCGCTTATTGGAAGCCAAGTAACATTCTCATATTGGGGTCGTTCTCCATGGAAGCTTGATAAAAGATATGAGGGGCCGCCCGTTTACCCCGTTTTTAATTGCTTTAACAATGTCGCTCGATGCTTAAATGATGAATCACTTTTTCATCAAAGTTTGACTTTGAGCGTGACCCTCATGTTGCTGCTGTTCACTTCTCCTTCTTCTATTGCTTCTGGCTAATGTCTCTTGCATTTCCCATTGACAAAATGAGTAGCAACATTCATGAAATGCATTAAAATATATTCAAATTTATAGAATGTGATACAAATTCCATAGACATCATTTTCCGGAAGAAAGCGGGAAAACCATCTGCAAAGAATCACAATAAAAAATATTGATATTTATTAATTAATTAATAAAAAATGTGTTACAAGACTAAGACAAACTCTCAAAGTGAAGTTTGTTATGAAAACTCAAAGAAACAAATGAAAATGTTAGAAAATATTCAAAGAAAATCAATCAATCCAATTTTGATAGTATTAAAAATATAAACTCTTCCAGCAGCTACAATCGATTGCTCATTCGACTGAGATAATCTTATCTAAATACAATTTTGTATCTATATCCACGAGTCTACGAGTCAATTGATAGATAGATTGATAAAAAATATATATTCCAGCATTTGACTGTTTTTTCAATGAATAATTTAATTTAAAGATTAAAATATAGATTAATAAAACATATATTTTAAATGGCCGCAACCTTGAGATATAGAAATAAAATCAGCTTAAATTTATATTTTAATACATTAACATCATAATTTAATTGTTTATTTGAATGAAAATTACTGGGCTTATCTTTTATCAAAAACACAGAGCTCATTCAATCTTTTTATTCATAATTTCTCATTGCACTTTTTTTTAAACAATAAAACTGAATAAAAGAATTAAGCAGCTGTTGTTGTCAACAAATTCGTGCGGAATGTGAGCTTAAAATAAAATACAAAAATGATAAAAAATGAAAAGAAAGAAATTAGAACAGTTGACCCACTGAAAGAAAACCAGATAGAACCGAACTCAGTAACAATTTAACTTATTTAAGCGTGGCTTAAACCCGCTAGAAGACACTTGAGCTGAAGGTTTGGCTTAAAGAAGGTCTCTGGAGAACCACAAGTAAACCTAAATATGAAATTCTTCATTATTTTTGGATTACTCTTCTGCTGCGTGTGGGCTGCAGAGGATGCATCTACCACTGAAAAACAGGATACAAGCTCATCCTCAGTGGATACCACAATAGCAGAAACCACAGTGAATACTACAGCTGTAACTTCGCCCGTTGAATCCTCGAGATCTTTACAAGCTGGTAGAGAAGGACAAATCGAAAGATTACTGAAAGCCAACACAGTTGCATTAAGTGCATCTGTCAATTTAATTAGCCAAATTGAGAAGGATATTAGCCGCTTTTCAGTCAGCCTGCATAATCAACTGGAGCTTCTGCCACGGATTGGCCTAATGGAGCAACAGTTTCTCAACTCCAACTACCTCATAAAAGATCTTTCGGACTTATTTCTTCAGGCTCTCGCCAATACCACCTACAAAGTTGATATAAATACGAAAGTTACTCTGCAAACCATAGAGAATTTAGCACGAGAACAACAGGAAGCCAAGGATCAAGTGATTCAATTCCAAAGCAAACTGACTGCCTACCAAAGCAAAGTCCTGAATAGCTCTCAGAGCATTGACAAAAACTTACTGCAACTAACTGAAATACTATCACGCGCTATAATGCCCAAATTGAAGGGTCTGAAAACCTCCTTCGGCAGCTTCAATACCTCTCAATCTAATATTCAAGATGAACTTAAAATTGTGGACTCATCGAAGAAGCTTACCGAGAGTTCTATACACAAACTTAATGCTCTCGATCTGCAACTGGCCTATCTGAATCATTCCCAGGACACACAACTCGGAAAACTCTCTGAGGCTGTTAAGTATTTGGCTCCTGAAAACCTAACTGTATTCGTTGATTCTCTTCAGGACTTGATTGTCTCTCAGAAACGCATTGAACTCAACTTGGCCATTTGTGATAATAAGTTCAGCACGTCTTCTCATGGCTTACCGAAGTCGAAAACCTGTGGAATCAGAAATCCGTTCATCGAAATATCCCCAACGAAATTGAATACTACCCCGAAAAGTTATGCGACTAAAAATACAATAAAGCCAATGAAAAAAACGGATATTTATGATCTGAGCGTGGCATCATATTCGATTCCAGATTCCATTGATTATTCCGATAATGACAATACAATTTCTAAACCTGGCGCTGTAGAACACCATCATCACGAGGAACTGCAGCCTGAAGAGTTCTATAAATCTTTAGATTACTCTGACAATAATGATGAGCAAAGCTTCAACAAAGCTATTGAGTCTTACGAAATAGAGGAACTTAAGGAAAATATCTATAATATTGAGAATTCAGAATTAATCAATGCTGAAAATCAGCCAATTAATTCTGAACATACTCCACACTCCTCTGCATACAGTCATAATGGATATAGCAGCAGCTATTCGGAGATTCCAAAGACCACAAAATCAGCTTGGAGTGAGGTGCCCCCATATATTTAATTATTAAAAAAGTCAATTTAAAAGAAGGGTTCAATATTGTTTAGAAAAACATGTAAAAAACATAAAATTCAAATTAATAAAAAATAAAATAAATCTTTCAAAAGAAGTGGAGTGGATTTTAATAGAATTATATAAAAAGGAAGTTTATAAAAAATACCGAATAAATAAGCTAAGAGAAAATGAAATATTAAATAAAAAAATTTACCTATTTTTGTAGCTGGTATCAGAGCTTTCAAGCTTAACTAGATAAAAATGCTGATATGGAGTTAAGATACACAATAATGCTCTGTTTTCAAGGCTACAGGGTATAGGGAAATGACACTGAACCAGTTGAAATTTAAAGAGCAAGTAAAGAGAGAAGAGAAAAAAAGAGAAATTAAATAAACTTAAATCCGATCGACTACAAATTGTACAAGTCAAATATGCCAACTATTTGCTGGCTATCAATTTACGGACAAGAGCAAACCGTGAAGCTGCTAAATGAAACTGATACCAAGCCGAATGGCTTTTCGGAGCAGATTGTGTGACTGTGAATTGGCTGTGACTGTGACTGTGACTGTGATTGTGGTTGTGAGGGTATTTGGAAGGTGGCAAGTAGACAAAAGTCAAAAGAAACAAGCGCAACTTGAATGAACCTTTTAACATACTTGTAGTTACTAATTCCAGGCGACAGGCAACAGGCGACAGGACAACAAAAAACAAAGCCAACTGCATTTTTCATTTGCTTTTATTGTTGGCCATTTATATAGAGGCGAGACAGGAACAGAACAAAGTTGTATCAACAAAGTGACCAAATCACTACTGGGCTCTACCAAAGTAGTAGTAGTAGTTGCAGATGCTATGCGAAGGTGTCGCCTGTGTCCAGTCTCAGTCTCCGTCTCAGTCGCAGTCGCAGTCCAGGTTCAGCTCCAGCTCCACTACCAAATCCCGCATGAATCGGCAGCTATTCAGTTGTTCTTGGTTCGACATTCATGTTGTTCCGGGGAGATTCAGGCACACGACCGTTTTTGGCACAAGCGGTGCAATAAATTATCAGCTGCACAACACAGACAGACCAACAGGCCAACAGACGGACAGAGAATCCAGATTCGAGTATCGAAAGAGTCAGAACAAAGGCAAAACACTAAAACTCGAGTAGGAGTACTGCGAAAGAGATGGCAACAAAGCACGCACCCAACCAATTGATGACATAAAAGACCAAAATACAAAACAAAAAACAAGTAAGAATGCCAGAAATTTTAATGCTCGACTAAAGAATACCCTGTAATCATGCTGAATATAATCAAAGTTTTCCTAAGGCAAAGAATTTCTTTAATTTGGTAGTTGATTTTTTTCAAGACAATATTCCTAAAAACGTATTGGATTAAAGTTAGCTTGTCCGTTACAAACCTTGTTCAGAATACTCCTTTTAGTCAATTACTAAAATGCAGGGTATAAAATAACAAAACCCAAAAACAAAACTCGGCTCGGAATGACCAGAAGTATGCCCAAAAAGCATACGAGTACAAGACAAAATGCAGCAACATAAACACTGACAACATGCTGCGATCTGAAGCTGTTGCCTGTAGCTGAACCTAAATCTGAACCGGGTACAGATTCGGGTTCAGGGGTTTGGGGTATTCACTGCTTGCTTATCGGCCAAAAGTCAGTCGGAAGCAGCCGCACAGGGTCCAAATGACAACTTTGAGGGCAAAGTCAATGAGCGCCTTCCTGCCTGCTCCCAGTTGTTTGTCGTCGTCGTCTGTTGTTGCTGCTTCTGCTGCTGCTGCTGCTGCTGCTGCTGCTGCTTCTGCTGCTTCTGCTGCTTCTCTGCTACCAATGGCCAATATCAGAGAGACAAAAGGACCCCGGCGCGTTCCATATCAAAACATGAATTCAACGACAGCTAACAAAACTCTCAACATGCGTTGAAATGCTAAGAATTATTTTGCTGCCTCGCAACATGCAACAACGCAGCTCAAAAACTTGTTGACCAATAAAATAAAACAAGATTTTTAAGCATTTCACTTGAACCGACCATCAAATGCCCTTAGAAATATTATTATTATAACAATTATTTAAAGACTGTTTTAGATGGTTTCTCAGAGAACTGGTTTGGTTGCGACTAAATTCTGATCTGATCCTATCCCATAGAATATTTCTCAGTATTTGATTCTAAGGAGGAGAACTCCAAACTAAAAGAACTTATTATTTTTTATTATTCCTTTAGAACAAAAAATACGAATTTAATTTGATTGAAATATAATCAGAAAATACACTGAAAAAATTTATATTATTACACGATCAAAGAAATTTGGCTGGATCAGGAATATTGGTAATAAGTTGGTCATGTCCAAAGGATTATTAAGACATGAATCAAAATAAATATTCCAACTTTTTGATATAAACTTGATTTGCATTATGATTAATAACAAATTTATGTATATTATTCGCCTAGAAAATGTTACACATGAAATAAAAAATAATATATATTAATTATGAAAAATTAGGGTATTTGATAAATTTTTCTTCATAATACTCTAAAAATCAATTGAGTTGAATTCGTATACCAGAAAATTTATATCAATATGAAATCTTTATTAAAAAAATATTTAAAAATAGGAATTTAAAATAAATAAATAAAATAAAGAAACCAAAGTACGATTGATAAGATATAATATCTAGAAAATATAGAAATCCCTTACTTATCTTAAGGTAAATCAATTAATTATTCGATAATATCAGTAGTAAAATTAATTAATTTCTGTTATACCAACACACAATTATTACATCATAAAATTATATATATGCTGGAGGGAATAGCATAATGATAAAAAAGAGCTCACAATAATTGTTTCGGTGTATTTTTATGATATTTGTAAAGATTTACTGCTAGTCTTAGTATAATTTCCCAGCGTTGAAGTGTAGAATAAATGGAATAATAAGCCGGGCTATATAGAAATCACTTGTAGATTGCCCACAAATGGGCTAAGATCTTAGCACCAATATAACCAAACAACAATTGATGCAACCAGGAATAATCTAACAACAACAACAACAGCAACAGGGACACGGCACTATTCGCTATGATTCCAGTCCAGAAAGCTCTCACTCTTTGGGCCCAGGCTGGCTGCTTGCCGCTTGCTGCATGCCCCAATGCTGCATGCTGTGCGCGATTCATGTTTGGTGATTAAAGTAAAGTTCGTAAATTTACAGTTTTCATCAAAGAGGCGACTTTTAGTGGACTGGACTCACCTTTTCAGTGCACAACAGCGCAGAGTTCACCCAGGTGACTTTGTGACGTTGACTCTGGACTCTGACTGTGACTCTGACTCTGACTCTGAGTCTGAGTCTGAGTCTGAGTCTGAGTCTGAGTCTGACTCCAGCTATGGCTTGGCTCTGTGGCTCTCGCTCCTTTGGCTTTTCTAAACTGATTTCCAGCAATAAGCATTAGTTGAAAATTGCAATTGTTTTTCTTCAGAGTGCGGAGCAGGAGCAGCGGGCAGAGCGGCAAGAGTTCACTCCGCTCACCGCGGGGGAGTGCCAAGGCAGCTTTAGCCCAGGCACTAGCACTGGCACTGGCCCAGGCACAGGCACGATTCCACAACGAGGTCTGGGCACAGGCTGAGGCTCAGGCACATCATCAACTTGGTCGTCGTAGTCGTCATCGACAGCCGAGTGCAGCCCAAAAGAAATCCAATTGTATTTAACGAATTTTTGAGCAACCAAAATGCATCTGCGGATCCAATGGAGATGGCGATGATGATGACGATGCTGCCTGGCTGCCTAGCTGCCTAGCTGCCTGACTGCCTGGTGGCTGGCCAAAAGGTGCGCTGTGCAGTGAATCATATGGACACCATTAAATGGAAAGGCTCAGACTGTGGCTCTAGCTTTGGCTTTGGCTTTAGCCTTACTTTGGCTATGGCAATCACCAACACGCGTCAATTGCGCGCTGTGTGAGACCACGAGGAAAAGCGGAAAAACTAAGCTAGGAAAAAAGTGCTCCACTCGAGAGCAATTGACTGGGAAATGCTCTGTATCTTTATAATTAAAGAAATGAAAAACCGAAAAGAAATCAATGAAAAATATAAAGAACATAAAGGGACCTAATAAGTTGATTCCATATTGAAGCTGATCAGGAATATATAACTTATTGGACCTTTATCCGTTCAAGCCTTTGCACAAATTCAATAGACTCCATTACACATTTTCTGCGAGAGTAGAGTATTAAAAACTGAAAAACTAAAAAAAAAAAATTGAAGAAACTGCGAAAAGCAAACGGCAAACTTTGATTGCAGACCCGCTGAAATCTGGCCGCGTTTTTAGCTGGAAAAGCGCACAGCTGAGAGATGGGTTGGGTTTGGGTTTGGGTTCGATTGGGGTTTGCCCTGGTGTGAAACTAAGTCCAGATCTCTGGCTGGTTGTCATTGCCCGCGTCTCCACTCGATTGCGCATCAAAAGGCAAACCGCAAGCATTAATAAACCTAATAACAACATTAAGGCCAATATCTTTTTAACAAAAACTAATCAGAATTCGATAAGTGCACTAAATAAGCTGATCAAATTGTTGGTAATAAATGTAATTTGAATTTCACACACACTCGTTCGCTTACAGCTGCGGCTGCTGTTGCTGTTGTGATGCTGCTGTTGCGATGTTGCGATGTTGCTGCTGCCGCTGTGCATGTTGCCGGCAACATTACTTAATTGCATTGCCAAGGATATCACCAGAGTGCGGCTCTGGCAATCGATCGTCACGGATTATCAACTTGTAATAGAGCTGCTGCTCCATATCTCAGTGCTAAATTATGCATTGAACAATATATATGTATCAAGGGCTCTTGCTGTTGCTGTTGTTACTGTGGCTGTTGCTGTTGCTGTTGTTGTGGCTCATTGGACAGGTGTTGATTGGCCTGGTGAGGCTCTGGTTGCCAATTTATTGCCAGCAGCCGCATCTGTCGGTTCGATTAGAATACGCCTTGCAGCCCAGAGCCGACACCACAATATTGTTGCTGCCAGTTGTTGTTGCTGTTGTTGCTGTTGCTGCTGCACTTGGCAGGCGAACGTGTTGCAAATTATTGTTGCTTGTACGTGACTCAAGTGACGATAACAGCCACACGCAAATTTGCAGGCGTTGGGAGTGAAGGGAGATGCATCGCTTAAACAATATAAGATAAATTTTCTTTATTTTCCTTTAAATCAAAAATAATCTTGGCTGAAAAACAATGGTAATATACAGAACTACAAGCCAACATTTAAAAAAAAGGTATAAATAAACCTCCTTTTTTAATTATTTAAAAATAGGTTTAATTTAGAAATAAATAGGTTTAGTCTTTTAAATAAAATGAGTTTATTAAATGGCGAAAAACATATTTTTTATGTTTAAACTTATTTAATAAGTTCGCATTCAATCTAGAAAATTATTCAAATTCAAACAATTTATAAGGCAATTACATAATTTACTTTAATTATAAAAATTACAAAATTCTAAACTATCATTGTTTTACTATTACTTATATTAGTTTAAATATGATATTAATTTCAGAACTATTGTAATATTAAATAAATTTTATTAATTGTTTTAACCAACCAGTTTTGGTCTGTGCTCTTCTTGTAAATAGTCTATCGAAAAATACCCTGTAATACTCATAAGCGGCAGCAACAATTTGCTAGCCAAATCAAATTAGTTGGGCTGTTGGTGGTCAGAATATATCAATAAATTAAGTACAGGAGTATTTTTATATGGCTAGACGACCCAGTTCTTACACCAAGTACAGGGTATAAATAGGTGAAATAATTAATATTTCAGAAGCAACTAAGAAGCAGTCGGCTGCTAATCCATCTATTAATTCTTAGTTGCAGTTGCAGTGGCAGTTGACAGCGCAAATGTCTTGAACTTTTTCTACTGATTAATTTATTTATTATGGCATAAATTCCGGGTTCAATTAATGTCTACTTTGTTTTACTAACAAATTGAACAAACTTTGCAACTGCAGTTCAATTGCAGCAACATGACTTCATTTTGTTGTTGTTGTTGTTGCTGTTGCTGTTGCAGAAGTTGTTGCTGCTGCCGCTGCTGCTGCTGCTGCTGCTGCTGCTGCTGCTGCTGCCGCTGTTGTTGATTGTTGCGGTTGCTCGCATTTGAAGACAATCATCGAGAGGCAAAACCACTGAAAGCAACTGAGCCGCCGCTGAGTGGCTCAGCCCGTCGAGGCCAGGGCAAAAGCATTGCAATTTGCTTAAAATTTGAGTTCAGCTGCGGGTCAAGCAACTGCCGGCTACTGAATTTAACCAAAGACCAAAGGGGCGAGCGAGGAGCGCGGAGTGGGGGCGCTACAAAAATCTATTTTATTTTATTTGTGGCTGCTATCTGGAGTCGAGCACAGAAATTGTTTTGATAAAAATCGCAAGCCAAAACCTTTTTTTTTTCATGGTTTTTATTCAAACAATAACGTGCCAAAAGTTTGCTACTGCATTTTAAAATATTTATATCTTCGGGTTTGTCGCCATAGTTGTGGGCCGCTGCCCTCGAGCCGCGCCCCTTTCCCGGCTGGGCGTTTGTTGGGCGCACGTTTTAGTTGTAGCTTCAAATTTTACTTGAACATGAAAAATATCTTGTTTAGATTTTAATTTGTAGATAGACGACAAGTAGACTTAATTATCATTTTTTGTTTTTGTTTTTTTTTTAGTTTTTAGTTTTTGTATGCCAATGCCGGCTCACATAAATAGCTATACATACATAATACATTAGGCCAGGTTCGAGGGCGGCTCTCTCAACCAGTTGCCAGTTGGAAGTTGCCAGTTGGAAGTTGGCAGTTGGCAGTTGTTGTTCAGTTGGCCAACTTTCCATTGGAAAATTTCGCCAGAGTACTCGCTGGTATAATCATTTCCCAGCAAATCTATGCGCATCTCCCACTCGAAGCTATGCAAATGTACCAAGTATCTTGTATCCGCCGAATTAAGCGCAAAGCAGCACAAGAATGCCGCTGACTGAGAGACAGTGATAGAGGCCGAGAAAGAGAGGGTATTAACTCTATAGGCAGCAGTAGCTGCTGCCGCTGCTCCTGCTGCTGCCGCTGCTGCTACAGTCACAAGGTAAACATATTTTCCATGTCGATGCCATCGATTGCGTTATGCAAAATATATGCAAATGCCATAAATACGAACCTCGGTCCAGACCCAAAAAAAAAAAAAAAAAAAAAAAAAGCCAACAAAAAGCAACTCTCAAACTGAAACTTTGGCATCCACTACTTCTTCTTGGCCCAAAGTGACGCAGCAAAGGAAAACTGTTTTTCACCAGAATCGAATGTTGTTGTTGGAGCCGCTTTTGATACCCAGCGATGGTAAGATTTGTGAAATTTATCGACCAAGTGATTGGATAGGTGTGGGTGTGTCTATGTCTATGTGTCTATGTGTCTATGTGTGTGTGTGTGTGTGTGTGTTAACCATTCCTGGAACGGTAGTTAGAGCTGCGACTTGAATAATCGACAACTTTGACAACATTTGAATATCGTTTGTCGAGTCAGTCGTCCCCTCTGTTCATCGCGAAAATTGAGCTGGTGAAAGAATAAATCTGCAATATCACGAAGTTGAACCCATCTGTCAGGCGTTTGTAATTGACCTGAACGGTCTGCTCATGTTTCAATAGTGGCATTTTAAGGTGCCGTTCTGTATGTTAACTCTATGAGGATCATGACAAGTCATGTAAATATCGAAACGAGAAAGTCCTCCATACTTAGTCAGCTCACAAAAAGTCTCAGGCTCAGTGAGCCATAAGCCCTATTGAAAGAAGAGTCTAGGCTCAGGCTCTATGAGCCATAACTTCTATTGAGAGAAGAGTCTAGGCTCAGGCTCTATGAGCGTTAAGTCCTATTGAGAGTCTGGCATAAAATTTCAAGTCTCTTTTGGAGAATTTAGCATTAAAAATCAGTTTGTATTTAACTAGGCTAGCTATAGTAAGTGTCAATAGTTTTGGCTTTGATTTGATTAATTGAACTGAGCTTTGATTTATTGCAATTAATTTAAAGAAAATAAGAAACCTTTTAACCTTGCTAGCTCCTATCTTAGCCTGCTGGAGTAGTATGTTATATACCCTAGAATTATAGTACCATTTAATTTTGAAATCTGCAGTATTATTATAGAGTTATTCTTTGTGAATTCTAAAATATTGACACTCAATCCCGATATTTTATTTGTTGCACTGTAGCATTATAGAAAGGTTCAAAGGTTTCAATACTTATGACTTTAATCCTTTATCTTTCTCAAAAAATAATTTAAAAATTTCTTGGAATCTCGTCGGAATTGTCTTAGGAGCAGGATTTTTTTAAAGAAGAAGCTCATAATATAAATGAAAACTGGATCAAATGTTGATTTATTTTCTTAAATTAAAGCAGCTTCCAATGATAATTCGGAAATCTTATTCTCTCTATTTCAGACTTCGAACTCTATAGAGGCCCTGTGAGAATGCTCATTACTAACTTAATTTCTGCCTAACAACTTCATTATTTGATTAACTAATAGTTTCGCCAGTATAAGAAACTTTTATGTACATATGTCATATACCCTTTCTTTTTCCTTTCCTCCTTTCTACATGTCTCAATGAATAGTTATTTATGCTGCAAGTTTTTGGTCATTGGGCAAAGGAAGGAGAAAATCAAACCATAAATCTTACACAAATACCACTCAAAAAGCAATAAGACTATTTCAACGCCATTGTGTGCTAAGTAGATTTGGAAAAGGCGATACAAATTTCACCATAGAAAACAATTCCGGCTGCTCCTCTGTGGACAATGCCACAGTCCACGGGCAGTCGGAGAGAGACAGACTCATGCGTTGCAGTTGCAGTTGCAGTTGCAGTTGCAACAAATACGCATTTCCATGACAATGCCGCAAGACAAAGCACTGCAGGACTGAAGCTGGAGAGGCTAATCTATGAGGCAAATCAGTGGCAAGATGCGCCGCCATATGGAAGATCGTGCCTGGGCGGGTGCAGAAGCCGGCCGTTGTCCAGTTTAGCTGAATCAATTTGTTAGAAAAGTAGCCAGAAATTTAGCGGGAAAACAAAGGGCAAACAAGGCAACTGGAGAGGCGTGTGACGTTTACAAACCTTGTGGGCTACTTAAGATGCCAGTTGCAAGGGAGGATTTTCTTTTCTTTTCGATTTCTAGAGGTCCTGCCGGGATCTGTTGTTGCTGTTGTTGTGTGCGGGTGCCAAAATAAATGCACAAATGGACAGCTAACTGTCCAGGTAATCGGATTGTTCAGCCAAAAGTAATTTGTGGGTTTTTAGGCTCAATCTGAGGCAGCTGCTGCTGCTGCTGTTGCTGATTGCAACAAAGTTGCCGCAAAACTTATGCAAAAATAATTCTTGAAAATTATGTCAAAGAGCCAGTGGCATGGCCAAAAATTTGGAGCCTATAAAATTAATTTTAATAATCCATATTAATATTTTATTTTGACTAATGAAAGGCTGAAACCAGCAATATGCTACGACCATTTTAAGAGCGCCCTGAAGCCAAGTTCGCAAAGGGCTCGGTTGATGGTCTGCTGCCAGGGAGCCAATGAACCGATCTAAAGCATTTTAAAAGGGGTTCGAGCTTTGCTGTTTTCCTCTTTCAAATATCTCCGTACGCCTCTGCACATAGCTCAGAGAAACTTTAGCACCTCTCAAACATCGTAAACTGCCAGCGGGCGGCCAGCTGATTGCTTATCGCCATAATTCCTCTCACCACATCCTACTCAAAAGGAAAGAAGAAAAACAAAAAAAGGAAAAAGCAAAAACATGACACAATTTTTGGCGGCAACCGTTGAAGAATTCCAAGGATGAGGAAGCATTTTGGTGCCAAAAGTGTCACACATGCAACGTCATCGTTGTCGCGAGCCATCGCCAAACAAGATGCATCTCAGCAACAACAACAACAGCAACAACATCGACAACGACATGAATAAACACGACTGCATCTGGCCAGAGAGGAGAAGATTGTTGCTGGTTCTGCTTCTGGACCAGCCGGTCGGTCTCTGTGCCGATTTATCTGATCAATAAGTTGGCCTATGGAATGACCAATATGTTAAGGAAGCCAACAACAACAACAACAACAACAACAACATAGATAAGGCCGCCTTCAGTCTACCTAACCAAATATCTTTGAGATATTTTCAAGAAATATTGCAATTATTAAACAAAAATTGCTGAGCCATCAGCAGCATCTGGTATTCAGATTTCTGATTTCATTATTAAATGATACGGCAAAATAATTAAGCTCTAGAAGAGGGTTTCTTTCAAAAAACCTAGAAAAAAGGCTATCTTCCTCGCGCCGAAGATTATATACACTAGCAAAGTGGCAGCTATATTATATAGAAAATAGAACTTATAAATTTGATCAAGTTACGTTGAAAATTAAAAAATCACTTTTGAACCGATTGTAGCTAATGGTAATATAGTCTAATGTAGTTTGTCCGATCCGGCCGGTCCCGAGAGATGTGCTGCTATCCAATTCAAGAGAATTTCATTTTTGCCATACCAGGCGAACATAATTTTGAACAAGCTGCGAAATCAAAACAAAACCAAATCTATTCCTCGCTTTGTCTGGCTCATCTAATTACATATAGTCACCCTCCCACCTAGTTTAAATTAGCTAGCTGCAAAATCAAAACAAAACTAAAACCATTCCTCGCTCTGTCTGCCTCATATAATTTTAGATACTCTCCCTCCCACCTACTCAAAATACACTTCCTGCTAGATCAAAACAAAACAGAAACTATTCCTTCCTCTGCCTGTTCCTTATTTCGTCTCTGTGCCGTTCTTTGTCTAACTTAGCTTTGATATTGATTTTGGGTGTGCGATCTCCCTCCCACTGATAGAACTTGTGAGCAGAATATCAACCTGCTATGAATTATGTTCGCCTGGTATTCGACATGAGTAGCCATACGCGCAAAAGCGAGATATTTGACATCCAATTCAAGAGAATTTGAATTTTGCCATACCAGGGGAACATAATTTTGAACAAGCTGCGAAATCAAAACAAAACCAAATCTATTCCTCGCTCTGTCTGGCTCATCCTACTGCAAATAGTCACCCTCCCACCTAGTTAAAATTCGCAAGCTGCAAAATCAAAACAAACTAAAACTATTCCTCGCTCTATCTGCCTTATTTAATTACAAATAGTCTCCCTCCCACCTACGAATATTATTTCTGTCAGCATTATCTCTTCACCTATGTACAGTTAATCCTTGCACTCTCTGCCTGTTCTTTATTTCGTCTCTACGCCGCTCTTTGTCTAACTAAGCTTTGATATTGATTTTGGGTGTGCGATCTCCCTCCCACTAATAGAATTTGTGAGCAGAATATCAACCTGCTATGAATTATGTTCGCCTGGTATTCGACATGAGTAGCCATACGCGCAAAAGCGAGATATTTGACATCCAATTCAAGAGAATTTGAATTTTGCCATACCAGGGGAACATAATTTTGAACAAGCTGCGAAATCAAAACAAAACCAAATCTATTCCTCGCTCTGTCTGGCTCATCCTACTGCAAATAGTCACCCTCCCACCTAGTTAAAATTCGCAAGCTGCAAAATCAAAACAAACTAAAACTATTCCTCGCTCTATCTGCCTTATTTAATTACAAATAGTCTCCCTCCCACCTACGAATATTATTTCTGTCAGCATTATCTCTTCACCTATGTACAGTTAATCCTTGCACTCTCTGCCTGTTCTTTATTTCGTCTCTACGCCGCTCTTTGTCTAACTAAGCTTTGATATTGATTTTGGGTGTGCGATCTCCTTCCCACTGATAGGACTTGTGAGCAGAATATCAACCTGCTATGAATTATGTTCGCCTGGTATTCGACATGAGTAGCCATACGCGCAAAAGCGAGATATTTGACATCCAATTCAAGAGAATTTGAATTTTGCCATACCAGGGGAACATAATTTTGAACAAGCTGCGAAATCAAAACAAAACCAAATCTATTCCTCGCTCTGTCTGGCTCATCCTACTGCAAATAGTCACCCTCCCACCTAGTTAAAATTCGCAAGCTGCAAAATCAAAACAAACTAAAACTATTCCTCGCTCTATCTGCCTTATTTAATTACAAATAGTCTCCCTCCCACCTACGAATATTGTTTCTGTCAGCATTATCTCTTCACCTATGTACAGTTAATCCTTGCACTCTCTGCCTGTTCTTTATTTCGTCTCTACGCCGCTCTTTGTCTAACTAAGCTTTGATATTGATTTTGGGTGTGCGATCTCCCTCCCACTGATAGAACTTGTGAGCAGAATATCAACCTGCTATGAATTATGTTCGCCTGGTATTCGACATGAGTAGCCATACGCGCAAAAGCGAGATATTTGACATCCAATTCAAGAGAATTTGAATTTTGCCATACCAGGGGAACATAATTTTGAACAAGCTGCGAAATCAAAACAAAACCAAATCTATTCCTCGCTCTGTCTGGCTCATCCTACTGCAAATAGTCACCCTCCCACCTAGTTAAAATTCGCAAGCTGCAAAATCAAAACAAACTAAAACTATTCCTCGCTCTATCTGCCTTATTTAATTACAAATAGTCTCCCTCCCACCTACGAATATTATTTCTGTCAGCATTATCTCTTCACCTATGTACAGTTAATCCTTGCACTCTCTGCCTGTTCTTTATTTCGTCTCTACGCCGCTCTTTGTCTAACTAAGCTTTGATATTGATTTTGGGTGTGCGATCTCCCTCCCACTAATAGAATTTGTGAGCAGAATATCAACCTGCTATGAATTATGTTCGCCTGGTATTCGACATGAGTAGCCATACGCGCAAAAGCGAGATATTTGACATCCAATTCAAGAGAATTTGAATTTTGCCATACCAGGGGAACATAATTTTAAACAAACTGCGAAATCGAAACAAAACCAAATCTATTCCTCGCTCTGTCTGCCTCATCTTATTATAAATACTCTCCCACCCACCACCTACTTAATATTCACAAGCTGCTGTCTCAAACCAAAACAAAACTATTCCTCGCTCTGTCTGCCTCATATAATTTTAAATACTCTCCCCCCACCTACTCAAAACACACTTGCTGCTAGATCAAAACAAAACATAAACTATTCCTTCCTCTGCCTGTTCCTTATTTCGTCTCTACGCCGCTCTTTGTCTAACTAAGCTTTGATATTGATTTTGGGTGTGCGATCTCCCTCCCACTAATAGAATTTGTGAGCAGAATATCAACCTGCTATGAATTATGTTCGCCTGGTATTCAATTTGCATTTTTATATGTGAAGATCTCTTTCTCAAAAACTTAGCGACTGACTATTTTGAATCGGACACATTTCGTGACTGTTTCGGCTTTTTTGGCTTTTAGGTGTTTAAGTAATACAAATTTTTGAAGATAAAACTTGTACTTAATAGACCAATTTTAGAAGCGCCTGACTGTAAGATTATTTTTTTGTAAGTAAATAATTAATTTGAATTTTTGGTTATAAAATAAATGTCTATTTTATTAAAACAACTTAAAGACGAATACAAAAATTAACTTAAATTACCTACGTTGTTGGTAACCACATCTTTATTTTAACTAAAATAAGGCTTAGACTAAATATATCTTTGTAATAAATAAAATAAGTATGAATTTGACTGGACTCAGTTTTGTTTAGATTAAAATATACTAAATTCAATAGGAAATTTATTTATAAATAATCAAAATTTAGATCAAGCGAATCCAACGTTTGAAAAGAAAGTATTTCTTCTCTTAGGCATAATACTGAAGTACTGGGAATTGCTTAATCAAACAATATTCATTTGCAAGTGGTGGACAGTTTGTGAGTACTCTCACCCCGGCGGTATTCATACTCGTAATCATCTTTGTATTCGTAGTTTGCGAGTACATCAATTAAAAGTAATAGAACAATTAAAGAAATGCACCCAGAGAATGAATATAGAAAGAAGAAAAGATCGTCGCCGCATGCGGAACTGTGAGAGTGACGAGAGTTTTGTAGACGTCGGCCTTTGGCAATTAACAAAGATGAATAAATAAATGAATGAATGTATGAATAGAGGAGTGAGTGAATGAGTGAGTGAATGAATACATGTTGTGAGCTTATAATTCCTTAACTCTAATTCCCAAGAAACACACACAAATTAGACAGACACAAACGGGAGCAATGATGAGATAGAATTTCTACATAAATGAGGCAACTGCCAGCGGGGGCGTTGCCAGCGAACTGCTGGCCCCCCCTCTTGGAGCCAGTTAAACGGCCTCACTGTATGGCAGTGGCAATTGCAACTGTTGCAATTGCAGGTGGCAGTTGCAGCCACCCACTTGTAATTGCTGGCAACAGAATTCGCTGCAACATGCAATTATCAACAGCTGTTGGCTGCAGACAACAGATCTGAAGATAGTACAAGAAATACGAGTATAAACAATTTGCAGTATGAATTATGAATTATTTTAAATCAAGCAAAATGCCAAAGATTCTCTCTTGGTCTAATTAACTAAGTGCGAGGCGGTCAGGAAAGCAGCAGCA
This sequence comes from Drosophila repletoides, assembly GCA_018150835.1. Classification (NCBI taxonomy): domain Eukaryota; kingdom Metazoa; phylum Arthropoda; class Insecta; order Diptera; family Drosophilidae; genus Drosophila; species Drosophila repletoides. Next base: position 5,774,795 of record JAECWQ010000202.1, read on the forward strand.
ACCGCTCCAGCACCAGCAGCAACACCAGCAGCAGCAGCAGCAGCAGCAGATTGCGGTCGCAAACCCATTTTTAGCTTCATGCATTTTTAATTCCCTTAATAGCTTTTTGTCTCTTGCCAGACATTGATGGACCAGCCAAAAAAAACAAAAACAAAAACATAAACAAAAACAAAAAACCAAGAAAAACGACAAATACAAAAATTAAAACACCAAAATTTTCAAGCGCAGCTGGCATATAAAACTTTACCACCCATAAATGCACTCAGAGAAAAAATATGTTTGTTTTTGTCCTATTCATTTTTTTGGAAACACTAAAAATCAATCAGGATTATCCGGGTTGAAACTATGCTGGAATCACAGACCTAATAGAAAACTAAAGGAAAATACAATAAGAATAGGTCAGATTTATCTATTATTTCTTATCTATCTATTTCTTTAATTCAAGTATAATAATAACAAGAGCTTTAAATATTTATAAAAAGAACTAAAAATAAGTGTAGAGAATTCCCAAAAAAAAAAAAAACAATCTCAAACTTTTTTTTATTTATATCCTTAGAATTTTTCACCTAGTTGCAGTATTTCAGTGGACAATTCTCAACCACTTTTGAGCCAAAAATTCTCTCCTTTTTCTCTGAGTGCAGATTAATCTGGTAGCGAAAAGTTTTTTTGGACCAGCGAAAAGTTGTCGCTTTACCTGGGCCACAGCTGGCACAGCCAACTAAGCGCAACGTGTCGTCCATCAAAATTAATTACAAAAGAAGAAGCACAGTGCAGGCCAATTGTCAGGGCAGGCGAGGGGGTAAGCTCAAAAGTTAAAAGGGGAGGCCAATAAGCCAGTGACTGGCGCCCTCTAACGGCGACTCTCAGCCAGCAACCCTCAACAGAAGCCACAAACCCCTGTCCTGCATCCCATAGAGCCATGTGCTCATCCGTCAACACTGTGCTACGTGAATCGGTGGCCCTTGCTGCCTTTGCTGCCTTTGCTTGCCACCAGTCGCTTAACAAGTTGCAACAAACTCGCCAAAAACTTTACAAAATGATAAATTGCCACTCCCACAGCCCACAGCGCTCTGACGCTCCCGTTTCCGCCCTGCTGCTCGTCCTTGACAAGCGCTTAACTAGCGAAGCATTTTTGCCTGTCAGCACAAAGAGCATTGCATACTTTGGGGCGCTGGTTTGACACTCCAATTGGGCGCTCACAGACAATTTGCTTCTGATTAGATTGAACTATTGTTATACCCTTCACAGAGTGTACTATACGTTTCTTTCGAAGTTTGTAACGCATTGAATGACGAGTGGCATAAAAGTAAATGTATCAAAATACCCTCATATATATTTTCTACTCCTTAGATCAATTTTCAAACTCACCAATTAATAATAAAAATATACTGAAATTAATTTTTGTATTTAATAAAAATCAGACTATCAGTGCTCCTCTGACTGATCTGTAAGGGTATTTAAATTTTCAGCTTTCGTAGAATGTTCCGTTTCTGATTTTTTACTATCGATTGTCTGGTATCAATTATATTTTTCAAGGAATCCCCAAAAAGAAGGTCGAAATTCCAAATATGATTCAATATTTAGTCGATTTTTTATAAATAAGATTTGAAATATATTCGATTCTTTGAATAAAATTAAATGTTAAATATTATATAGAAAATGGTTCAATAGTTCAGAATGCATCAAAGCACTCGATAAATTCGGACCGTGCAATTGTTGATCCAACTTCACATTATAAATTTATATGCAGTGGCGCCACAATGCGGATATGTTGGCCATTGTGAGTCCTCGTATAATAAGGATAATGCCGATGCCGATGAGGATGTCGATGCGGATGCGGATGCGGGTGGAGGAGGAGGATAACCCATTGAAGTTCACTGTGATTTATTGGCTAATGCGCATTTCATGCCCGGGCCAAGGCCAAATTAATTAATAACAAAGCGTTTGCTGTCAATTGTTGGTTTTTAATTAAGGCCTTGAATGAAATCAAATTGAATGCGATTTATGCTGCCGATAGAATGCGGCTCACCGCAACAAAATGAAAAGAACAAAAAAAAGAAAAAAAATAAGTTGAAAGCGCGACTTTAATTATAAACAAATAGAAAGATATGAAGCCGCAGATAAAATAAACAGCATAATTAAAAACCTACGAACAACAAGTCAAATACAAAAGTTGTCAAGTGGGACAAGTTTTGAACTCACGGCGCGGGTCGCATTTTGTTCAAACATTTGGCCAAATATTTGACAACTTATAGCACGAGTATCCTTAACATGTCCTTGAATAATACACCCAACCCCCAACCCATACCACCGCCCAGCCCAATGTTTACCCAAGCCTTTTAATGCAAACTGTAAACGTTGCCCGAGCCAGGGGTGTCAACAGGCGCCCTCTGGCGTCGAGTAGCTCGTGCCGTTGATATCCTGTCACCGATAATGTCACACATGGCTGCCTCTCGCTTCCTTCTCTGTATTTGTGTGTATTTCTAATTAAAAATGTAAAACATTTTCGCCTGTCAAAGGACTACAATATCTTAATTGGATATTCTTCATACAATCGCGATATTCCCTGCCCGTTGAACTGAAAGCAATGCAGGCCAACAAGGGCAAGGACACTCAAGGCTATGCACCCGACTCGGTATTAAATAAATTGTTAAACAAACTCTATGTAAATAAGAGTCCAGAATAGGTGATACAAGCATTTATTATTGATTTATTTATTTATTTATTATGATTCTTATTAAATTTTGAGATGAATCGCTTATAAAAATGAATATGCTAATTTCTTTTAATGTTCTGATAGTTTAAACTTATTTAAAAAAGTAGAAGACATTGGAATGTTCTGATAGTTTCAACTTATTTAAAAAAATGATCATGGCAGCCTTTTATTTGAGTATCTTAAGCATTTTTCTTTAGTCTAAGGACTGCCGAAAAATACTCTTCTGCGGCCGAATTGCCTCCTGTGAGGATTGAACTCACGACCCCTGGTTTACAAGACCAGTGCTCTTCCACTGAGCTAAAGAGGCGCACGTATAGCAAGCCACCAATTTATCAATATATGTAAGTAAAAGTATCGATACCCGATACCTGCATTTCACAATTTCCAGGTAATTCAGTCAGCAACCTCGACAGAAGTTCGAAAAAAACCTCAGTTTGAACTCATGTCTGCAGATAAGAATTTCATGCCTATAATTACACTAAGTGTATTTTTGTTACCAGATAAAATATATATTTTTTAATTAATGAATGAACCAAATGATTATTAAGGAAATATCAAGTGATTCATACCAAAAGCACACGTACTAAATTTTATCAAGTTTTCAAACTGATTTTAAATGCTAAGCCTACTTTTCAGAATACAGCTGGAAATTGTTGGCTTAAATTTTCGACTCTTAAATCTTTTTACCATTTTACTATTTGTTGCAGTACAAAAAAAAAAAAGTTACCTGTTTCATAGCCAGAGGCAAAGGTGGCCCAGTCGAAACGGTTGTTGCGGTTTAATCCTTCCAGACGAATGCGTTGAAATTATTTATTATGACGCAAAACTTTTTTCCGGCCGCGACATTTTGGGAAAAACCCGGCTACTGGCGTTATCTCCGGTAGAAAAGAGCCAAAGGGCTCCACACTCCGAACAGCCGCCTTCAGGGAGGGTAAAACAAAAATAGAGTTTTTCCGATTTTTCGTGAAAAGTGCTTTAAAAGGTGGACAATTCTTAACGGTTGCTGGCGTTGCAATAAAAATCGCTGTAAGCTGATTTAAGAGACATCAAAAGAGCAAAGCACCAAACATTTTTTTGTCCATGTTGCAAATTCGTTTGTGGGCGCCAGAAATCAAGCGTAATCCTTACGTAATGACTAATTTCGGCTGGGATAACGATGTCGTAATGATATCCTGTTCTCAGTATGACATCATTGTCAGCAGACCCTAACAATAACCCACAAGGCAAATTGAATTGTGGGAGTTTTTTCTTGTCTGGCCAATAAATTTGTAACCCTTTTTGTCTTCAGATTTTCTTGGCTATTTCTTTGGCAGTGCGAGTATAATTTGCCCAGCTGAAGTCATGTTTTCTTAAGTGTCTTATTGTTGGCAATTAGTGTGGCTTTAATTGCCAAACCGTTAAAAATTGATGGCAACGGTTGCGCTTTATGTCTTGCCTTGAGTCAGCCAGCTTCGGGCCACTTATTGACTGACCAGATCATTAATCCTTGGCTTGTTGTACTACGAAAAAGCAATTTGTCCAAATAACAATTAAGGCTACCAACCACAAACAAGCTCGCACCCCTTGTAGCCCGTACGACTCCGCCCCCTCCTCTGTTGTGCAGGACATCTGCAGAATCGTTAACAGCCTTTGACAGTTGGCTAATGAAATCTCGGTCCAGTGAAAGTGACGCAATTGTGGAATATGCTCGCAGCATTTGATTAATGATTTAAATTTCAGCTCTTTTCCTGCAGTTGTTTAAATATCTATTTTATTTAACTGGCCTTTCATATAACAGTCGAATACTCACATTGTTTCGAGCTGTCCTTCGGCCTGGCCTAAAAAAGAGAAACATCCATTAAAGTCCATTATTTTATGCATTTTTGTGGTCATCTCCTGCATTGTGCATCGTTTTTGGACAACAAAGACTTTCAAATTATTATTCCAGAAATGGCAGACTAATGGAGCTATTGTCTGTGTTTCTACATAAATAGAGAGTTTTTCCAAAGTATCTTGAATATTTACGGAATCCTGTATAGTTTAATGGAATCCTTAGCACATAGTTTAGTGTGTGGATTTTATTGGAGTTTTTTGTATACTTTGCTCTTACCTTTCTCTAAAACTACTTCAATTTAAATATACTAAATATTCGGGAGAATTTGGAAGAATTTGGTATTCCAATTTCTTGTTTTTCGCTGGAAAATATCTCCAAAAACTCTTTTCATTTAGCAATCGCTGAGATCTTCTGAGTGATTTAGATAGAAAGCAGCGCCCAGAGAAAGTAACTTATACTGAAGCTTATCATAAATTGGAAGAGTGCACTGGGGTTATTCACTCGTTCCATAGAAGTATCTCTATGTAGATACTCGCTTATCCAGTAAATAGAAATAATTATTACTTGACCAGCTTCTGCGCTGGTCACCAGCAATTGTCAATAATTAACATAATGGAACCATAAATTGCAAAAAGTCCCCAGAAGAAAGTCCAATGACACAAACAATGCGCTTATTCTTATTGGAGGGTGGAAGAAAGAAAGCAGGAGAAAAAAAATACAAAAATAAATATTATCATAATAAATTCTAGAGAAAGCGCCAAATGAATGTAACGCCCCATAAATTAATGTGAAATGTGCATATGGTGCCCAGAGAGACTCGGGGTCTTTCGATGCTTATCTCTAATAATTGCAACAATGACCAGTTCCCAGTGAAAGTGAGCAGTTCACACACCCAGAGAGAAAGAATTACCCCAGCACAGCATTAATTGCCCCACTCCCTCTCCTGTAACAGTGACGTAGAAAGGGGGGTCATCGCTGCAAAAAGTTTCCCTATGAAAAATTCTTGATATAGTTTTAATAGGAAATATGTGTGCATGGTTAAAGGGGCGGCCAAGCTCTAAAATCTGGCGCCCCCCTTCATACGCCACTGTTACCTAGCAGCAGTAGCTACTCGTAGAAAGCATCCACAAGGCACATGTCCATTTTGGCTGGACATGACAGGCAGACCATGGCTGAGGAGAGCCTGGCAGCATCAGTCGCATCTTTGGTTAATTACCAAGATGTATGCGTGTCGCGCACACAGCCCAATTAACCCCCATTATGGGCGACTGAGTTTGTGGGTGATGACTGGGACGACACTCCAGCAGCAGCAACAACAGCAACAACAACCCAACCCATTTCACTTCAACACTTGCATCACTCCCACTCCGGAACACTCCTCCGAAACACTCTCAACACTCGTCCTGGGCGTGTGAGTTCAGGCGCTTGCACGAGGTCAAGCGTTCGCTTGGGCAAGTAATTAAGATTTCTGCTTTTCCCCCAACAACACCAACAACAACAACAACAACAATAATAATAATAATACGAAAAGCAACAAGCGCTATATACCAGTCACACATCCATAAAGTTGCTCTATGAGACGCAAACAACTCAGCGAGCCCCGCAGCTGCCTCACACCAGAGACCCCAACACCAAATTGCTTTATGATGTTGCAGATTATCATAATGAATACCATCTGGATGGACACTGTGCACTGGTCACTGGACACTGTGCAGGCAATTTAGTGGCCAAGGGCGCCACTGCAGCAACAGCAGCAGCAGCAGCAGCAACAGCAGCAACGTTGACACTTTAAGTGATTTAATGTTATTGTTTTCGAACAGATCTCCCAGCTATACGAGGATTACTCCATACAACATACGAGTATAGAGCCAAGCCTAAATAATTTAATGAATATTAATGCGTATCATTTAATTGAAATGTTTCTCTCTCAGAGCCCGAGCAGCGAGTGTGTTTTTGCAAGCCTAAAATTAAAAACAGATTTTTCAATAAAAATATTTATTATAAATGTTGGTACATTTCGTAAAAATCATTGGCTTATTGCAAAGGACAAAGATCGGTTGAGAAATTATATAAAAGATTCAAATTTTATTCTTAATACTTTACTAGCCGTTTGAGACAGAACTCACCAGGACTCCTGACAGACTCCAGAATACAGCCGAATTATAGATAATTTTCTATAGACAAAAATATCCAAAAATTCTCGATACAAAGAAGAACTCTTATTATTTATATATCAGATAAAAGCTATCTTGGCTGAGTTACAGCCAATTTTTTGCTTACAGAATATATTTTCTATGCTAACCCTGAGAAACATTAAAAGTGTTTTTTATTAGAAAAATATCTATCCACTCGAAAACCTTGTATATTTTGCCAGGACTTGTTGTCTTAAAAAAGCAAGTTCCAATACTGTTGGCATTAAGGGATAGGTATGAGGTTTTCTAAAGAGATAAAAGAGCACTTGAAAAATATCCGCTATTCGAGACAGGAATCGCCAGGATATGGCTGAGTTGAAGTTAATTTTCTGTATGTTGACATAGTATGAAAAATTGTAAAAGAGTATCAGAATTTTAGCTTCTGAATCGCATAGAAATAAAACACTAGCATATTAGGTTAATTTTTTTAAAATTGAAAATACAACAGTTAAAAATAATTGTGTTTTTCAATGGAAATTCTAAAAACTAACTTTTTCATACAGTAAACAATTGTGAATATTTTGCTCAACTCTTCAGCTTTATTGCTGTGAATTGAAATAAATCCAGTGTCGTTAGCCAAACTCCAGTGCAGCGTTCAGGAACTGCGAGTCCTGATTTCATATCAGGCTCCTTTCACTGTTGTTGGGTTGGGCTTCTGGGTTGGGTGGGAGAGTGTGAACTGCCATTGAAATGATGTTGATTGGAAAAAATTTAATTTCCTATACGCTTCAGAGTGTGCTTATCGGAGCAGAGCATTGTGTCAAAAATTGTCAATTTTTTTTTTTTTAAATACACTTGGAAGGTTTTTTTTTTAAATTTAAATCAAGTGTTGGAGCGGTTTGGGCGCAAAGAATGAAAAGCATTTAACGGATATCTAAACTTTTTGCGATATGTTATACCCTGTACACAAGCCTCAAACCACAATTAATTAAGCCACAAAAACTCAGCGGCAACAATGCAAAAAACCCATAGACAGTTGCCATATAACATTTCTATGTTGTTTGTCTTTTTTTTAGGACTGTTGTAAAAGTTGTACAATGCGTGCGAGTAGCTTCAATTACAATTTGGAATTTCAAATTTCGATTCGTTTCGATTTGTTGTGCGAGAGGATTTGCAGTCTGGCAATGGGTGGAAAAAAAGTTCATTAAACGCTTTTCCGAAGCTGCCAACCAACCAATTTTCACATTCATGGAAATTCGTTTGCCGTCGCTCTTTTGTGCCACATACAAAAGGCTCCAAAACCGCAGAGCGTGGAGTGAAATTCATTTTTTCCATTAAATCGAACCGTTGATTGTGCATGAAGCGAGAGCAGGCACAAATGTCAACGCTCGGTTAGATGGCATCGGCCCGATAGGTTGCCAGTAAAGCCACCTTCTCCTCCCCTCCCCTCCCCTTCCACCCCCTCTTTCTGCTCATCCTGCCACCTTCCGTTCCCCTACTCCGCCACATCAGTCGTGTGGGAGTCTGAGTGCCAAAACGCGTCGACTCTGTCACATGCGACTGCCAAAACCACCCAGGGGAGAGTATTTTTTTGTTGCCAGTTTTCCCAGCACTTTTGGCATGACAATTGCGACTGAACCAACACCCTGCAAAGCCACATCTCTCAGTTCAAGCCAAGAGTTTGACCAGAAAAACTTCCGTGAAATATACATTTTTTTTCTTCTCTTTTCTCTACTTGAAATTCGATACTAAGCGAAATGGCTTTTTGACAAACAACGCAACGACAACGACAACGACATCGACTCACCTACAATTGGGCAGCATTTTCTGTTCGATTCTTCATTTTTTTTTCACTTTTATTGACAGCCGCATTTGCAAATGAATTGCTTATTGACAGTTTGATAGAATGTTGCCGGGTTGACAGTTGTTTTTTTCATTCGATTCGCTCTTTCGCCTTTTGTTATTCTTTAATTATTCGCTGCAATATAAAAGAAAGCAAAAGTCAGCATTAAATTGAAATAAGAAAAATCAAACTGAAATTGCAATTGTCTCAGATTAAGCTGTAAAAAAGAATCTAACAGCATCGGTTGGCAATCATTAAAATAATATAAGGAAATCAAAGCAATTATTAGAAAAATCTCATCAAATAAATATCAGTAAAATAGACTTGACTTGTGGATACTCTTTACAGACGTCAGCTGAGGTGTATTGTAATAATTTATTAGATATATTCGATATAAGTAGCTTAAGATTTAAATTTCTATAAAATCTACATTCAATCCCGATATAAAAGCAAGCGCGTGGCGTTTAGTATTGGCCCATTTAAAATATAACCATAATTAAACACTCTATTTAACCCCATAAAAATCCAGTTTTTTTTGCTCTAAGCACCTTACTTAGCATTTACGTAGCTAATTTTATGATATTCAAACAAGTTATATTAATACTTAGCCAGATATTAGAATGATTATTACCTGTTTTTATGCCTTGTATTAAAATAATTATCATGTCGCTTTAAAAAGGCATTCCATAAGGTCTGTAAATATATGTAAGTAAATATTCCAGCTAGGGATCGAAATTTGAGTCTACTCATCCATCTCTGAGATAAATATTTAAGAGTGTGAATGATTGTTAGTATACCTTAAATCTTGGTATAGAGCATTCGCTAGTCAAACACTCTTGACTCTTGACCCGTGTATAAGCCATATAATTCAGATACTTTACATTCAGCTATGAAATTCTTGTTGTTCTACGGGTGATCCTCAAGTTCCATTTGAAATAAAATTCAACAGTTGTTGTCCATTTCCAGAAGCTTTCCGCTTCGCTGGGCTCTGCAGAGCTCTTCAAAATTTGTCGCATTTCCCTTATCATTACAGAGATGGGATTGGAGGTGGGAGGGTAGAGGAGAATACTTGTATATATTACAAGTAAATAACAATAAATTCGCATGCAATTAACAACTTGGCTTCTCGTTCAATTTAATGCATGCAAAATCCATTAAATCACTTAAAATTCACAAATCTCTCGTGCGGCTGCATTAAAACCGCTAAAAACCGCTAAAGAGTAAAACATTTGAGACCACTTCAGAGCGAATGACATATAATACGACTACAAACAGTTGCCGCGAAGAGATGTGCTTAAAAGTCACAGCACAGTCAGGACACAGGACACAGGACACACAGGAGCACACGAGGCTGCGACCGTCCGACAAAGCCGAGATCCTTGATGTCAATGATAATGTAACAACACTCAACCTCCTCACGTTAAAGGGCGTTGCGTTGAGTTTGGGCTGTGGACTGAGAATGGGAATGGGAATGTGTTCCACTCATTCCAGGGACCTGGAAATACAGCAAAAGGGTTGGACATGCGTGCAAAATTTTAAAAAGGGTAAAAAGAATTGTCACAGTTCCCCCATTTAATTACGAATCTACATGGGATACATGCAAATGAGGACAGGTTTGTTGTCCTTACAGCTAGAGCTAAATATTAGTATTAAGTTTGTTATGGTTTCAGCTATTCTGAACAGAAATCTCTGAAGAAGAATTCCTAAAGAATTTTTGAAGAATCCAAGTAAGCTAGGAGATATTCAACTAATACTAATAATAAAATTGAAAAGTAAAGAGAAGAGCTCAGAATAGATTCAAATAGAGCCTTTCTGTTAATTTTCAAATTTAAATTTATATCTCAGCTACCAATTTTTACTTTAATAAAAACAAATATATTCTTCAGATTGTATTACCTAACACCTAAATTCTCTTTTAAATATTTAAAAATAATTATTAGAAATCATAACAAATCTTATAAGCAAAAATAAAGTTCAGAAATAAATTATGAAAAAATATGTTATCTTGATTTTAGATAAATTTAAAGAATAATTTAACTATAAAAAAACCCGAATTTATAATTTATTCAAAATTTAAAAAGCCTCAATTTTGACAGAAATAATAAAATTTCAACTGCAATTGTTAAGTTGTATTTAATTTTAGAAATAAAAATAAATCATTGATGCCTGAAGTCAATAATTCTATCCGAATTTTGTAGATTTTCCTATTATTTATATATATTTCCTATTAACTATCTCGATATTAAAGTATTAATGAATTTTATTCCATTCCATTCATTCATTCATTCATTCATTCACTCACGCTCCAATTTTTTGTCACGATTTTATCAGCCAACTGTCAAAATTGAAATTTAAAAATGTCAAAAAATGTGACACGTAGCCACTCGTTCAAATACAAAATCGATTCATATGTGAATGATGTCATGCATGAATAACTGATAACAAAATATTCACAAAAAGTTCACTGAAAATACAAATAAAAAGCCCACTGAATAAAAAAGGGGAAAACAGCCGCGGAAAAACCCAGAGCTATAGCAAAAATTAAAGGTTATTCAGCAGAGCAGGAAACAAAATTTATCTTAAAAAATTCAATATTATTATTAAAAAAAATTTAAATTAGGATAAAGCCCTTAAAACCATCCTCAAAACAACCACTAAAATCTAAAAGTATCTCGCTTAAAACATAATAAATGTCAGTTATTAAAATATGAGCATCATTTTGAGAGGTAGCCTGAGATACATAATGGACCTGTGCTAAGAGAGTGGACCATTTGCAAATTAGCCAAATTGTTAGCCAGCTGCGGCTCGGCCCATGGCTAAAGGTGGGCGGGTTTCAATTAGCCTAAAACCAGCTGAGAGCTGGTGACCAAAATATTTAATACCTTTTATCCAGCACATAATTCGCATAATGACAAAAAGCCTCATTTCTGTAATTTAGGCAGCAGGAATCAACAAACAACGGCCAAAGAATCTCCATCCATCCATCCGTCCAACCACATTTACTGACCATCCGGATGCACTTCAACTTTCCACCCTGTTGCGTACAATCAACGGGCGAATGTGAAAATGGGAATACGAATGCGACTGCGACTGCGACTGCGAATGGGAATGGAAATGCGAAGGGAACGGGATTGGGAATGGGAATGGGAATGGGTCACCCGCTGGCACACGACAGCCGTCGTCGAATTGTTGCAAAAGTGCGAAACCGCAAATGTTAAGCGCAACACAGAAGTCAACGCCACCACCCAAACAAACCCACTGACTTTCGATGGCGACAACCACAACGAGGCCACAAAACGTTCTCCCTGTGGACTAGAGATGAGCAATACCGACTAAACTGTGACCAAGTCACAGTGACTGAAAAGTATCATATTGTGACTGAATGATGACAGAAACAGACGCTCTCTGTTACCTCTTACGAGTGCTCTATTAATTTTAAAGTATCAATTTTAACAATTTGTGATGCAGTCACTTTATCAATGTAATCATTGATATCACAAATACTATCACAAATCACATATTACTGACAAAGTCTCCTATTCACACAGAGACTGAAAATAGAGAGACCCATGACAGAGAGTCACAAACCCATCTTAGGAGTCACCAATCAGGTCATTAACAATCATATAATTAACAATTAATAATTATAATTATAATAATTATATCCAATATTATTTACAAAAATCCTTTACAGTGTGATAACAAACTCGATAGCAACGGGCACAGTGTCATAATGTTATTATACTTACACGAGTCATTTTAATAGTCAGAATAACGATAATCACAGTTGTATTCACAGTTGTGTAAAATTAGGAAATCTAAAATAATAAAGATTCAAATTTCTAAAGAGGAAATAATATTCTCTTAATATTCATTTTGAATACTCAAAAGTGAAGAGTAGCAGTCACAGTTACCGCAACATCGCTCATCTCTATTGTAAACCCACTCGATGCCGTCGACAAAGCTCTTCAATTTGCTTGCCATCTATTATGGTAGCTCATTGTGGGATTACCGACTACTCGTATAACCGCACCACTGGCAGCCCACTGACGGTGGTTGGGCAGTGGCGCTGACTTCGACGTTGACGTCGGCAGCATCGTCGTCGCCGTCGTCGTTGACGTTGATGTTAACGTTGGCAGAGGCGTTGAGCAATTGCTAATAAAAAGGGTGGAAAATCCACTTTGCTATGGCATTTGATTTTGATTTTTCTCTCTGTTTGTCCATTGACTCTTGGGATTACCAGAGTGGTTTGAGAATCGACAAAGGAGGGAGTTATGGAAGATATATTTTGCTTGGTGACTTTCGATGACATCAGATAAGCCCATAAGTTCGCAAATTATCCAGGTAATTCTGGGCATAGGTAAAAATACTCAAGTTGAAATCACGAAACTCCAAGATATCTCGCAAGGTACAAGAGAAATTCAAATGTCCTCTAACTAGTTGATAGTCCTTGTTAACGTTTGAGACAGGACTATCCAGAACAATAAGAAGAGCTTAAGTAACTTGTAAAGAAATCGAGAGATTATAAATTGCTTAAATTAATTCAATAACCGATGATATTTCCGCTTTTAAATATTCCTTTATAATTTTGAAATGTGAACCTGCTCCTAACCCAATAAAACTAGCAAAGCTAATTCATCTGCTCTCAAAGTTAAGCTGTTCTGATGAAAGGGATTGGCATTCAGGAGGAACAATGAATGGCATCCAGCTGAGTGGGTTCTGTGCAGGTCTTTACAGGATTACACTCGATTACAGGATACATTACAAGTATGACGGGTGGGCTGGCTGTAGGCCAGTTAGACAGGAGCAAGCCGGAATAATACCCGCTGGGAATGATCAATCAATTCAAATCAAATTTCATTTGATGCAACTCACTGAGCATGGACACAAATCCATTCAGGGTGGAACGGTTCTATTATTATGGTTATTGCATTGCGATTCAGATGGAATTGGAAGCCATGTTAATTATGAAATTGCGCTTTGGATTTTTCCCAGAGTCCAATCTGTAATTAACCGCTAAAAACTGGAAAACTGAATGGGATTCAAACGGTTGTCCAGCCAGCGTTGCATTCAAATGAAGCTAAGCAAACAAATCATTTTGCTGCGCCATATTCAGCGATATGAACAAACACAGACACAGACACAGAGACAGAGACAGACATTTTGATTTGGATTTCGTCTGGCAGACAGACTTAATGAAAAGCGGAAACGCCACTTGTTTTATTTCCCATTCAACATCCTCATCAACGGGCCCGAAACTTTTAGCGTCTTCTGGCCACTGCCCGGACTTGTTCGTGGCTGGAGGCAAAGGGGAGGATCTCTGTTTGCTTATGGACTCGACTTGTACTTTGTTTTTAGCGATTAATTAATGCAATTAATCTGCAGCTGGATTCGTTACTTTGGCCCGGACTATGTTCGTTCCTCTTCCAGTTTGATGAAATTGTTTGTGCGCATTTGTATTCCCCTCCAATGGGCAATGAGTGTAAATAAATGATAAAGATTAAGTCGAGATTATCACTAATAAAGAAATTAATTAAAGCTCTCGTACTCACTCGAATACCCCTAAGTAAAACATGTGAGTAGAGAACAACAAATTAGCTGATTAAGGTATTCTCTTTGGGCCAGAATCGAGGGTAATTATATTGCTTTTTATAGGTATTATACATTATGGCAGTAATATTAGACCTGTTCTAAATAACAGACTGTTTTCGTTTTTAAAAAGAGTTTATTTCATCTCTAACTCAATCTCTATCTCTATAACTACATATCTGTCTACATCTTTATCTATGTCCCAGCTCTTCTCAAATATTAGCTGAACCTCTCACTCGCCGTCTTCATCTCCACCAATATCTCTGTAAAAGTATTCAGTATCTAGCTATATATTATGGCTAATTATTTATTATTTTACTTTCACAAAAACTGCATCAAAATCCATTCGAACTCGTAGTGGAATCTATCTGTTTGCACTTCAACAAATTACCATATTAATTGCTACTAATTAAAAATTCATTAAAACACTGTGCATCACACTGTGCGAACCGGAACGGAACGGAACGGAAAGAACCGGAGTCGGGAGTCTGGCAATTTATTATGCTTTGTCATCTCTGTGTCGCCAGGACCAAATGTGCAAAATGATAATAATAATAAACATTTCCATTTTCATTTTCATAATGCCTCGATAGCAATGAGTTCATATACTGTGGCAGCCACTGTGTGGCACTCACTGTGTACTTTCAATTAAAAGCCAACTTTTAGCCATAATTCAAAACTAAAATATGCAAAGCGAGTTTGCGGTGAAAGTTTCAATCGTATCGATTTGCATTTGCATAGCACAAGGGCTGAAATCGGGCCTCTCTCATAAGTATCTCTATCTGTCCTGCCTCTAATTATGCCATAAAGTCCACAAAAAGCAACCCACTCTCCTCCACTCCACTCCACTCCACTCCACTCCACTCCATTCCTCTCTGGCCCCACTCCATGTGCACCTGCAACATCTGCTGCCCTGCCGCACTTCGCTATTCATGCCATAAATTCCGGCTGTGTGGCACATTAATTAATTTGTTTTGCGGCATTTCAAAAGGATTATTTACCGCTCATTTCACATGTGTGTGTGTGTTGTGTGTGTGTGTGTGTGCGTATGTATATGTGTGCTTGCAGAAGCCAATAGGCTAAAATTAGTAGACTTTTCATACGTTTCAGTTTCGACTTATTCCAAAGGACTCAAAGGTATTAAATATCAAAGGATGCAGACACATATGTTGTTTACAGTACTTCAATATAAAATAAGACTTAATGAAATTATTAAATTTTCCACATTTCGCTATAGAGGAATTTCCAGAGATCTATAAAACATATTTATAGTAGCTTAACTATTCAGCAAATTATGAAATCCATTCAAAAGTAAGAAACAGAACTGAAGTCAGTGAATTTATTTTCTAGAAAACAATCCTCTCAGTTTTTGGCAAGCATCTAATATTTATTTAAATCGATCTATAAAGCCTAGAATCACCCTAACCACACCGATTTAGATGCCTCCTCTTGTGTCATCTGATACTTTTCTATCCATTTTAACCCTTCCAAGGCCGAAATCCCCAACGAACTGAAGAGCACTCAGTCTCAGCTGCGTGTCGAAAACTTTGTGACATTATAAAATCTAATGAACAGAAATTAATTTAGAATAATAACTCAACTAACACGAAACGGCGCGACAAGCTGCTATCCTGCACCGGTTCCAGTTTCAATTTCCACAGAAGGAAAGAGCTATGCGGTGTGCCAAAAATCTATAGCATACCACAGGGCGCAGGAGGCAGGCGGCAGGAGGCAGAAGGCGATTTCAAAGTGTTTCCGTTTTCAATTTGCATAAAATTCGTTAAAATGTCTAACGTCATTAATGAGGAAAGGAACAAACAGGAGAGACTTTACCTGTTGCCTCGAAAAGCCTCATCGACTGTAAATGGATCGCCTTGTTGTATCCTCGCCGGTAATTGTGTGTAATTAAATCCTGCCCCGTTGTTTGCGAATTCCCAAAACAAATGACAACACTTTGCGCCTGTGGTTACTCAGTGGTTCCACTGTGGTTGCCTCTGGTTACTCGACGCCAAACCTCAATTTAAACCTCAGACGCAACCCTTTCCCTCCGCCTCCGCCTCTGCCTCTGCCTCTGCCGTATTTTGCTTTAATTATGTAGCGTGAATAATTTTTGCTCTTTGTCTCGTCTATTTGTGAGTCATTGAGTCTTCCTTGGTGTTTCTTTAATTAGTGAAAATCCGTCTGTAATTGAATACAGCTGCAATTTATTGTTGGCTAAGAGAAAACCTTTAAGGAGGTTTAATTTTCTATGTACTTAAACTTGTTCTCCTATGGACCCAAGTCTACCGCTCTGGCCTAACCTTAGCCTTTGAATAGTTGTTGCAAGTCTCTCGCTTTGATTATGACCCGATATTACCTATAATGTATATATATATATATATATATATATATAGAAACCAGTTGTTAATAAGCTAACATGATTAGCTAATCAAATCATTTATATTAAAACGGGTAACAAATTATAGCAAAGTAAATAAAGAAAAGGCACATTTGCTTTGTAGAAAACTAAGATAAAATATAAATTATGTATAAATATAATAAAAAATATATAAGAAATAACTACAAATAACTCATATAGCAAATAATACCTGAAAAGGTCGCAGATTTAAATACCCTTTTATAGCTCCTAAGAGATTTTTTATTATTAGATAAATATGTAACTCAATAGAGGAAAGTAAATTCAGCATAATTAGATTAATGTGTGTATAAATAAAGCATAGTAAATTCGACTTTAATATCTGCACACAAGCAAGGACGAAATGCTCGACTATAGAATACCCTGTACCTATCTATTGGCCTAAAATATACAAATGAAAATAGTTCAATAAACTGAGAATTATACAACTTTTATATGATATGCTAAAGTAGAGCATGTCAAATTGAGTGAAAAGATAAGTAGAGCAAAATGAGTTAGTTTTTCTTGTCAATTTATCATATACTACTGCTTAATTATCGATAACTATAATAGTTAGATAATGAAATTCAAATGAGGCTTACAACTGCGTATTAGCCAGTACTAGGCCTTAGAACAGGCTTACGAGAGCTCTTTAATTATTTAATATAGATTCATATTAACATATATTAGTGTAATTACTTGTGCTTAATATAATTAGCATTAGAATCTGTAGTATAGAAAAAGAGAGACAGAGATTATAAAAGCCCTGAGCCAACAAAAAGCCGAGCAGAGTGTTAATAAGATTCGAAGCAGTTAGTTCCAGCGATGTTCTCAATTTCCTTTTGGATACCATTGATATTAATTCTGTGGATCTATGTGCTATGGACTCGTCGAAGATTCTATAGGCTGATACTGAAGATTCCTGGTCCAATGGGATTTCCTTTAATAGGCACCTTATACAAATACGGAGTATGTATGTAACTAGCATGATTCATTCAAATGAAGCCTGCAGCATGGATATTATTTGCTTTTAGCTGGCTTGCTTGAGTGTGGCTTAGAAAATAAAAGATCTGGGCCGATATGGCTGGGCTGGTTTGGTCCAATACCCATCTTACTTGTCAGTGAACCAGTATTAACTCAGGAAATATTAGGTTCAACTTCGGCTGAAAACAAAGCCAATTTAGTATACAGTGTGATGAAAAAATTCATGGGTGATGGATTAGTTGTCCTCGAAGGTAAGGATAACCAATCCTTTATTTCAATCTGATTATATGTACTCAATGCTAGATCCTTTGTGGAGTAAGCATCGGAAGGCATTAAACCCTTCCTTTGGACACAATATTCTGCTCAGTTTTATGCCCGTTTTCAACACCGAAACTGCAACTTTACTCCAGGAATTGGATATGTTGATTGGAAATAAGGAACAGGATTTGCAAACACTATTTCAAACCTTTGCGCTAAGGATTGCCACGCGTAAGTGTGACTCCTTAAGATTTCAAAGCAAATCAAATAATAAATTTGATAAAAACCAGAAACCACAATGGGCAGCGATGTGAAGAATGAAGACATATATAAGGATAAGTCCTTGATGCAGAGCTATAATAAGTAAGTTTACTCTCAACTCCACGTCTATTGAAACTGAAGGATAACTGAGTATTTCCAAAGTATCTTCGAATCTACAACAGAACTGGCCCTTTCGCCTTGGCTTGATAACAAATTAATGCAACACGTCAGCGCCGTCCAAAAACAGCTAAGAACCGAAGACAGGAGCGTTCGCAAACTTATCAAAAAGGTTAGAAAATTTCAATATAGTATAGTCACGATAGTATTCATTCTGCAAGGCTATAACAGAATATTCATTTATTTTGTAACTAAATATTAATCAAGAATAGTTTCTCAGTTGATTCATAGAAAACTTGATGCGGATACCACAAATGCTGAGCAGACAAGCAACCACAACAATACCTTCATCAAACTGGCCATAGACCAGTTTAAGAAAAACGTTTTCAGTTACCAAGAAGTGGAGGATGAGTGTCATACAATCATTTTTGGAGCATTTGAGACGACTGCCAATACCATAGCCAATACTCTGATGCAGCTGGCCATGTTTCCTGAATATCAGGAGCGAGTATTTGAAGAGATTCAGTCAGTATTCCCTAAGAGTGGAGACTTTGAAGTCACCTATGAGGACATACAGAAATTGGAATACTTGAGCCTGGTGATAACTGAGAGCATGCGTTTAATGCCAGCCATTCCTTTAATCGGACGACGATTAAGTGAAGACTTAAAGCTTTCAAATGGATTTGAGTTGCCCAAAGGACTACAGGTTGTTATAAATATTTACCACACGCAGCGACGGAAGGACATATGGGGCCCTCAAGCAGATCTCTTTAATCCTGAAAATTGTACCCCTACAAATATGCAGAACATGCATCCGTACTCCTTTATGCCCTTCTCAAAGGGCAGGCGCAACTGCATTGGTATGTTATTATATCCAATTTTCAAATTATTATAGTAAATTTAAAAAAAAATGCTCATTTACAGGTCAGAAATATGCTTTAATATTGCTGAAATTAGCATTATCGAAAATCTTAAGAAACTTTAAAGTAAGCACAAGTTTTCGTTATGAGGATTTGGTAATCGTGAATAATCCTTCACTTAAATATAAGGAGATGCCTTACTTGAAATTCGAGCGAAGAATTTGATTACTTCAGGATATTGAAATTTATTTATTTATTTACTTAATCCTTAGGATAATTATAAATAATTATATAGTAATAATATATGCAAATTTATCTGTTTTTTTTTTTTTTTTTTTTTTTTTACATTGCATTATGCATCTTTAGATAACTCTAATTAAGTATTTAAAGGGCTAATTTTATGGAATAAAACATCTCAATTTTATATGACATGCTTATATTTTTATTGAATTGTTTTTCAGTTTCATATTTTAAATCCTGAATAAAATCAGAGAAAATATCAACAAATGCAACACAAACCACGAAAACAATATTCTTGATTTCCTTTTTTTTCCTTAGTTGTTACCAACTTTGTTTTGTTTGCTGTGTTGTTGTTTTTTGGTTAAAACGAAGTTCTAACTCTTTTATTTGCATTGTGTTATCTGGCAGATTGTCGCCTGAGTTTTGTGCTGCTTGCCACAATTTGCGGTGCCAGCAATTTGCAACAACTGCACAGAACTGAGAACTGAGATCATTGACTGAGCGCCCTCCTTCCGTCCTGGCCGTTCTGGCTTTTCTTTTTGGCCCAGAAATTGTTGTATTCAGTTGATTGTTGGCTGATTGAAGCCACCACGGAAATTGCAGTTGTTTGTCTGTTGTTTTCTTCCTTTTTTTTCGACTGCGTGGGTTCTACGCCACTGATTGCCTTACAATTAATGTGTTTACTCAGTTCACAGCAAAAATTTACATTTAATTTGGCTAAGCTGATCGCTTACCCAATTGTTAACAAGCCGCAGCAGTTGCTAATGAATCAACACCTTTGCGTAGGAGCTGCTACCAAAACGTTGTTCTTAACCTCAATAAAAAACCATTTAAATTACGAAATTAACCAATTAAAAAAGGCAATTTAACTTTTTAGATTTACATTAGACTTTTGGATAAAAAATTAAGTTAAAAATACCAAAAGCTGATGCATTTCTAGTCAAGTTTCGGACAATTAGAATTTAAAAAACTGAAAAACAAGGAAAGTTGAACCTATAAACATGTTTGAGGTGATTATTCCTACAGCTATATGATATATCAGTCTGTGGCTCAAAACCTGAGTGACTAATTTGTATCTTAACGGACGGATAGACGTACATGACTATACCAACCCGTTTATCGTCCTGGCAATAATATATGGACTCTCTGTGCGGGATATCTCCTTTTCCTCCGTCCATTACCCACATCGTACCAAAAGACTTTTGAAATAAAATTTGAAAATTAAAATCTAGATGTGTAAACTCATATGAATTGTTTTTAAGTTCAATTAGGATATTTTGTAATCTCTGTAGCACGTTCCTAATTGCACTGAGAGAAAAATATAAAAAAAAAAAAATAAAACGTGAGACTCATTTAAAGGAAAATATTGTTTCGAAAAAGCGATTACGTTATCTCGAGCTTAACGGCCGACCATCCATGGAAGTTTGGACGGACGACCTGACCAAATGTCGTAATTAACCTTTGGAGTTGGCCAGTGGATGAGGGGCAAACAAGTTGCGACTAATCCTGAATTATTATTTGCCATAGTAAAAAGCAAGACGAAAAATGGTTTATTTTCAATTTATGGCCAACACTCGCCAACTAACGGCCAAAAAGGGTTGACCCTTCTTCTGTGGGGGAAGGCGTTTTCCAGCAATGTTTCCAAATCATTTGCATATGAATTTGGAACCTTTATGCCTCTAGTTGAGCATTCAAATTACTGTTATTATTATTTTCACTCATATGCCATTCGGTTGAGGGTTAAGGGTTGGCACGGGGGAGAGAACCATTAAAATGCGGCACGACCTTTGCTCGCTTGGAGCACTTCCGGTTTGGGATTTAATTCTATTAGACGAGGCCACAGGCTCTGCGCTTATCGCTGCTAGCAGCACACAGCCACACATGTCGCCCTCTCCCCAGAAAAGAGCGCCCTCTGGCGTTGGGAACAGCTTAGAGGCGCGTAAAAGGTTAAAATTATAATTTGCGGCTTCTGTGGCGCACTTTATTACGCTTTCATTCAAAACTTTTTGGCATTTGCAGTCAACAAGCCTCGACACGCTTAATTTCTTTTGGCCGCCTTTCATAACATTTGTTCTACATCATGTATTATCCTGTACCCAGGATTCAGGCGATGGGGTGGAGAGGCGGTAACTTTTGCTTTGTTTACCCGCCGTATTCTCTTAAACAAAAGGGTATTTTTAATGGCCCTGCGAAACACCTTATCAGCGTCGGATATCCTTGGCGCTCAGTTGCCACAAAACAAATAAAGGTTAGTTACGAGATTTTCGAGTTTCGGTTTTAACGCACTTTGTTTGTCTTCACTTTCACCTAAGCGGAAAGTCCACAAACTTTCGCACTTCTCTGTGGATAAACTGGCGATAAGACGACTTTGAATTATTTCGTTGTTTATCCCCTTTCCAGGCACATTTACCTTAAGATACTTTCCAAAAACATGAGCACATACTCCTCCTATATTTTGTTTACCTATCCAATATTTCTACAAATAAAAGAGACGATTGCTTTACAAATTTGGCTTAATTTTGCTCAGGCAGAACTAAATAGCATATAACACTTGTCCCTTATTTCATTTAACAACTTCTTAATTTAACTAGCTGAAAAATTAATATGTCTCATATCTGATACGTGTAATGTAAGATCGCGATATCTTTTTGTTTAGTCACGGCCTTTCAATTGAAGAGTATTTCTTGAATTGGCATACCAGGCGAACATAATTTTGAACAAGCTGCGAAATCAAAACAAAACCAAACCTATTCCTCGCTCTGTCTGGCTCATCTAATTACATATAGTCACCCTCCCACCTAGTTAAAATTCGCAAGCTGCAAAATCAAAACAAACTAAAACTATTCCTCGCTCTGTCTGCCTAATCTAATTACAAATAGTCTCCCTCCCACCTACGAATATTATTTCTGTCAGCATTATCTCTTCACCTATGTACAGTTAATCCTTGCACTCTGTGCCTGTTCCTTATTTCGTCTCTACGCCGCTCTTTGTCTAACTTAGCTTTGATATTGATTTTGGGTGTGCGATCTCCCTCCCACTGATAGAACTTGTGAGCAGAATATCAACCTGCTATGAATTATGTTCGCCTGGTATTCGACATGAGTAGCCATACGCGCAAGAGCGAGATATTTGACATTCAATTCAAGAGAATTTCATTTTTGCCATACCAGGCGAACATAATTTTGAACAAGCTGCGAAATCAAAACAAAACCAAATCTATTCCTTGCTCTGTCTGCCTCATCTAATTACAAATAGTCTCCCTCCCACCTACGAATATTATTTCTGTCAGCTTTATCTCTTCACCTATGTACAGTTAATCCTTGCACTCTCTGCCTGTTCCTTATTTCGTCTCTATGCCGCTCTTTGTTTAACTAATCACTGATATTGATTTTGGGTGTGCGATCTCCCTCCCACTGATAGAACTTGTGAGCAGAATATCAACCTGCTATGAATTATGTTCGCCTGGTATTCGACATGAGTAGCCATACGCGCAAGATCGAGATATTTGACATTCAATTCAAGAGAATTTAATTTTTGGCATACCAGGCGAACATAATTTTGAACAAGCTGCGAAATCAAAACAAAACCAAACCTATTCCTCGCTCTGTCTGGCTCATCTAATTACATATAGTCACCCTCCCACCTAGTTAAAATTCGCAAGCTGCAAAATCAAAACAAACTAAAACTATTCCTCGCTCTGTCTGCCTAATCTAATTACAAATAGTCTCCCTCCCACCTACGAATATTATTTCTGTCAGCATTATCTCTTCACCTATGTACAGTTAATCCTTGCACTCTGTGCCTGTTCCTTATTTCGTCTCTACGCCGCTCTTTGTCTAACTTAGCTTTGATATTGATTTTGGGTGTGCGATCTCCCTCCCACTGATAGAACTTGTGAGCAGAATATCAACCTGCTATGAATTATGTTCGCCTGGTATTCGACATGAGTAGCCATACGCGCAAGAGCGAGATATTTGACATTCAATTCAAGAGAATTTCATTTTTGCCATACCAGGCGAACATAATTTTGAACAAGCTGCGAAATCAAAACAAAACCAAATCTATTCCTTGCTCTGTCTGCCTCATCTAATTACAAATAGTCTCCCTCCCACCTACGAATATTATTTCTGTCAGCTTTATCTCTTCACCTATGTACAGTTAATCCTTGCACTCTCTGCCTGTTCCTTATTTCGTCTCTATGCCGCTCTTTGTTTAACTAATCACTGATATTGATTTTGGGTGTGCGATCTCCCTCCCACTGATAGAACTTGTGAGCAGAATATCAACCTGCTATGAATTATGTTCGCCTGGTATTCGACATGAGTAGCCATACGCGCAAGATCGAGATATTTGACATTCAATTCAAGAGAATTTAATTTTTGGCATACCAGGCGAACATAATTTTGAACAAGCTGCGAAATCAAAACAAAACCAAACCTATTCCTCGCTCTGTCTGGCTCATCTAATTACATATAGTCACCCTCCCACCTAGTTAAAATTCGCAAGCTGCAAAATCAAAACAAACTAAAACTATTCCTCGCTCTGTCTGCCTAATCTAATTACAAATAGTCTCCCTCCCACCTACGAATATTATTTCTGTCAGCATTATCTCTTCACCTATGTACAGTTAATCCTTGCACTCTGTGCCTGTTCCTTATTTCGTCTCTACGCCGCTCTTTGTCTAACTTAGCTTTGATATTGATTTTGGGTGTGCGATCTCCCTCCCACTGATAGAACTTGTGAGCAGAATATCAACCTGCTATGAATTATGTTCGCCTGGTATTCGACATGAGTAGCCATACGCGCAAGAGCGAGATATTTGACATTCAATTCAAGAGAATTTCATTTTTGGCATACCAGGCGAACATAATTTTGAACAAGCTGCGAAATCAAAACAAAACCAAATCTATTCCTCGCTCTGTCTGCCTCATATAATTTTAGATACTCTCCCTCCCACCTACTCAAAATACACTTCCTGCTAGATCAAAACAAAACAGAAACTATTCCTTCCTCTGCCTGTTCCTTATTTCGTCTCTATGCCGCTCTTTGTTTAACTTAGCTTTGATATTGATTTTGGGTGTGCGATCTCCCTCCCACTGATAGAACTTGTGAGCAGAATATCAACCTGCTATGAATTATGTTCGCCTGGTATTCGACATGAGTAGCCATACGCGCAAGATCGAGATATTTGACATTCAATTCAAGAGAATTTAATTTTTGGCATACCAGGCGAACATAATTTTGAACAAGCTGCGAAATCAAAACAAAACCAAACCTATTCCTCGCTCTGTCTGGCTCATCTAATTACATATAGTCACCCTCCCACCTAGTTAAAATTCGCAAGCTGCAAAATCAAAACAAACTAAAACTATTCCTCGCTCTGTCTGCCTAATCTAATTACAAATAGTCTCCCTCCCACCTACGAATATTATTTCTGTCAGCATTATCTCTTCACCTATGTACAGTTAATCCTTGCACTCTGTGCCTGTTCCTTATTTCGTCTCTACGCCGCTCTTTGTCTAACTTAGCTTTGATATTGATTTTGGGTGTGCGATCTCCCTCCCACTGATAGAACTTGTGAGCAGAATATCAACCTGCTATGAATTATGTTCGCCTGGTATTCGACATGAGTAGCCATACGCGCAAGAGCGAGATATTTGACATTCAATTCAAGAGAATTTCATTTTTGCCATACCAGGCGAACATAATTTTGAACAAGCTGCGAAATCAAAACAAAACCAAATCTATTCCTTGCTCTGTCTGCCTCATCTAATTACAAATAGTCTCCCTCCCACCTACGAATATTATTTCTGTCAGCTTTATCTCTTCACCTATGTACAGTTAATCCTTGCACTCTCTGCCTGTTCCTTATTTCGTCTCTATGCCGCTCTTTGTTTAACTAATCACTGATATTGATTTTGGGTGTGCGATCTCCCTCCCACTGATAGAACTTGTGAGCAGAATATCAACCTGCTATGAATTATGTTCGCCTGGTATTCGACATGAGTAGCCATACGCGCAAGATCGAGATATTTGACATTCAATTCAAGAGAATTTAATTTTTGGCATACCAGGCGAACATAATTTTAAACAAACTGCGAAATCAAAACAAAACCAAATCTATTCCTCGCTCTGTCTGCCTCATCCTACTGCAAATAGTCACCCTCCCACCTAGTTAAAATTCGCAAGCTGCAAAATCAAAACAAACTAAAACTATTCCTCGCTCTATCTGCCTTATTTAATTACAAATAGTCTCCCTCCCACCTACGAATATTATTTCTGTCAGCATTATCTCTTCACCTATGTACAGTTAATCCTTGCACTCTGTGCCTGTTCCTTATTTCGTCTATATGCCGCTCTTTGTCTAACTAAGCGCTGATATTGATTTTGGGTGTGCGATCTCCCTCCCACTGATAGAACTTGTGAGCAGAATATCAACCTGCTGTGAATTATGTTCGCCTGGTGTTCGCCTGGTGTTCGCCTGGTGTTCGCCTGGTGTTCGACATGAGTAGTGATATGTATTTACTGTCGCTCCCACCTCCTTCCGATTGTCCACTTTCTGTCATCCTCTCGTAATTCGTATCTGTGTGTCTAATAATCTGCGAATTACTAGAACTATTTTATTTCAATATAAAAAGGTTTATTTGTTTACACTAGAGTAAAATTGAAAGACAGTTTATGGAAAACTTTTGAAATTTCTTGCAGTAGGTCAATAAGAAAAAAAAATAAGTAAAAATAATAAAATTAAATAGTAAATAATTATTAAAATCAACATGGAAAAACTTCATTAATTTTTGTACTTCCATCTAGTTTGTATCTTTAGAGATTTGAACCTTTTCTCACCTGCAAATCAACCCATACCCCTTACCCCTGCTCAGTTGAGTAATTCGAGATAATTCACATGCCAATTCTATGTATCTTGTATTTATGGCCAAGACTCACTGATATAGACTCAAGTAAGCCATCATTGTAGCATTGGGAGAGTAAGTATTTAAATGGTTTTACACTTTTCGGCTTGAGCTACTCCCACTCTCTGAGTAATCGGATGCAAACAAGCTCAAGCCTTGGCCACACCCATTGCTAAAAATAACAAATTGTCAACACATAAGATGGCATTTAATCTTCAACAAATTGCGAGGCACTTGTACAGACAGCTTAAATAAATACAAGGCGACTCGAATACCCTCTCCTCTCCTCTTGGGCCGCCTTATGGAGAGTACTTCTATTTCTACTTCTTTGGCTGGCAATCTATCACGCCGGGGGAACTGAAAGTACGCAACGTGCAATGCGAAAATTTGTGAAATCTCTTTGGGTTTTCTGTTTTTTATATTTTTTGTATATCTCTAGTTCTTGTAGTCATGTGAAATTTGCATTTTAACTCAATAAATTCACTTTGCATACGCACACGTTGACTGGAAGCCGAAACATGCGCCGTGTTGCTCTATAAATCTGTTCCGAGTCTTACGACTGCGACTACTCGCTGGCTGACGAGTTGAGGAACGAGCTGAGGTGGGCAGGGGGTTTGTTAGCGGCTTAGCCTTCAGCCCGCGGCCAACTTGAGTCTGGCTACTGACTTTGCCTCTTCGAATTCATCCCAACTCCTCTTCCTCCGCAGCTCAAACCTATTATAGGATTACTGCAAGTGTGAGTGGGCAAATAAGTGAGAACTGAGAGCTGCGAATTGAGAACTGAGCTGCCGTCTCCATCTCCATCTCCGTCGCCGTCGCCTTTTGTCGCTTTGGCAGTGCTTAAGGCGATATTTGCGTTATTTACGATTATTTACAATTTAAAATTTACATGTGGCAAGCAGCAGCCTCCCCGACCGCACTGCTAATCCTCCTCCTTTGTGCAATCCTCCCTCTTTCACGGATGTTGTACATCCTTCTGCTTGTATCTTGATATGTTGATTTTTATTTATATCACAATTACTTGACTGTAACTGCGGGATTTGTTGTGCTTAGCTGTGGGATAAACGATTGACTTGGGTTTAGCAAAACTTAGAAGGATTTCCAAATTCTGAGTTATTTTCTTAAATATTCCGATACTAAATCAAACTCAGCTGTCGTCCACTAGCTTGATTTGATCAACCAAACCCTTGAGTACAATCATAGAGTATAAAAATCAAAACTATTATATTATAAAAAGAGGAGTATACTTTATAAGCTACTCTCATAATTTACATTCATACATATGTTAATATTTCAATTAAAATATATATCACATTATTATAGCTGTACGCGAGTGTAGAATCAAGCAGCTTGCACAATTTTCTTTGGCCAGCCTGCAAATTTATGTCCGGCGGCATTTTGATAATCGAACCCGCTGCACCGCAAAACTTCTGTGTGCGGTTGCAGCAGATGAAGAGAAGCCCAGGCGGTGCCCCGTTGCTCTGCACTACCATCACCATCACCATCACCACCACCACCAATAAAACCACCAGGAACACCACCAGCCACAAGACCAGTCAGCATCACAGTTTGGCATCTTTTTGAGGCAACTAATTGAATTATTAGCGGCTGTAGTCAGTGGTTGGGTTTTTTTATCCACGAAAAATTGGTAAGAGGAGCATATTAGTTTTGGGTAAAAGTATTTTTAGCATAATCAGAGACATTTATATTAATATCAAAAGTAGATCAAATCATGTCTAGTCTTCCTACACACACACACAATTATAATAATAATTATATCAAAATTATCTATAAAATATATCATTGATCTTTGTTTCGAAAGGATTAGAGAGTATCTGTGAGTCGCGCACTTTCGACTCTTAAAAGTTTGTTGTTGTGGTTGAGGCTGTGGCCTGGTCGTCTGCCCGTTGTGTGCACATTGAAATTATTGTTGGTGGTTGACAAGGATCAGCGCCGACGCCTTATTTGTGTTCCTGCTCATTGCAGCGTTCTGCCTCCTGCCTCCTGACTTCTGCCTCCTGTCTCTCTGCCTGCGACCGGCTGCCAACTGCTGCCCTTGGGCGATGGGTGGTCAGAGAGAGAGAGTAAAGCTGTAACAAGCGGGTGTTGGCCACAATGCACAGCCCAGTTGCCTTTTGGATTGAGAATTGGGTTTGGCTGATTCCAACTGGATTCAACTCAGCCGCCGGCTGCGACATGTGCACACGTATTGTTCTTGTTCTCTTGTATATCATTGATTAATTTTTACTTTTGCATATTATTAGAGAGGATTCTTGTTGTTGTTGGTGGTGGCAGAGACTTGGGATTGAGCATAGGACGAGCATTGCCAAATTAAATTATAGCACAACCCTTTCCTTAAGTGAAGGTTGAGCAACTGTCCCAATATAAATATAATATTCGGTACACTCAGAGAAAGTATTGAGGAGAAGCCTGAAGGCTCAAATTACAAGCAATAAATAACTTTCTTTGGATAGATGTGTTTCTCAATATTTCAAGTACTAAATGGAGAAACTTAGACAAGTGTACAATAAAATTCTCCAAAGAAAATTGTGAAATTAGTTAATTAATGATAATTTCATATCACTATATTTGAAAAGAACATTTCTGTCATATTTTCTATATGCGAACGTCTCCTTTTTTCTCAGTGCACAACCTCTTTGCTATCACCAATCAACATCCAAAGTCATATCTGAAACATACTTGGCACTCTCCCCTGATTCTCCATTCTGTTCTCCATCAGGCAAGTGTCACGCATGTCACTGGCTCATACAATGGCCAGATATAATCAGCATGTCTCTTACAGAAGGCACATATCTTCGGGCTGACATTTGAGCAGTTTATATAAGAAATGTGAAAACTAAAAAAGTTTGCTATGAAAACTTTGGTATCTGTAAGTTTTGGCCAAGTTTACTTGCATTGTGTAAACTTTGGCTTCACATAAACTTTGACACGTTGGCTCTAACCCTTAGATTTCATCGACCAGTTGACACTACTTGGACTACAACTTGGGTACAATGCACCAAGGTATACATATATATTCTTATACCCTTACTCTTATAAGAAGAACTCTCCTAACTGGAGCACGGTGTGGAGCACTCAAACCAGCAAATGGCCTACGCTTCCGCACAATTAGTTCGTTCCAATTGTGCGCCTTGGGCGTCTACAGATAGAAATGAGTATGATTGTTCCAGTCGAAAATGCTCGACTAGAAGATACTCTTGAATAAAAAAGAGGCTTATTCTGAAAATTAAAATTTTAATTCAAAAAGCTTTAGCTTTCTTAGAAATTGTAATTCAAAAAGGACTAGTTACTCACAACAATTGTAACATACGTAAGCTCTAGCCTAATATACACTTTTTAGCAATTTTGAATGGGTGCAGAAAATAAAAAACCTTCCCATATTTGAGCTGGCAATTTGCAAGGTGTTAGTCTTAGAGAGGGGGTACATTGAGCTGGCTTGGCAGACAAAAACAAATCACTTAGCCTTAATGGCTTATGGAGGCAGCGCATTTAACCAAAAACCTCAAGCAGTTAAACGGAGTGACAGTGGGCGGCTGTAGATGAATCCAAGCGGCAAAACCCAAGGCAGCAGCTGGCGAGCAGGAGCAGGAGCAGGAGTAGAGGAAGCTGCACCAGGAGAAGCTGTCAAATGGTTGTCTTTACTTGCAGCTCACACATAAAACTGGAACGTTGCACGATGCTGACGCTGAGGGCGTTAGGACTGAGACTGAGATGGAGACAGAGACTGAGACGTGGGATTCCAAGTGAGACTGAGACTGAGACTGGGTCTCCATCTCACATAATGGGCGACCCAATTAGGCAAAGTGAGTGTCGGTAAAATGCATATGAACCATAAAACAATTGAACAATGTGCTGCCAACAATTAACAAGCTGCATAAAGCCAATCAAAGGGATAAAGAGTCTGTAGCGAGTGGAGTTGGATGAAAACAGAGAAAAAACGTCAGGAAATGTATCCAAAATTATCTAAATCATTGTAAAAATTGTTGGTAAGCTTTCCTAAGCAACAGAGTATTTTGTTTTTAAATTATAATTGAATTTCGAGAAATTTTGCTCAATTACTTTGAATTCATCAATTAAATTTGCTTACAAAATCTCGAAAAAAATTGGAAAATTCAAAGGAACTTCTTTGGGTAAGCATTCCAGGTGAAAAACTCTTTGAAAAGGTCTTAAGGCTCTTCGAATTCAGTTCCCTCATTTGTTTAAAAAATCGGATAAAATTGACTAATGGACTTAATTTAAATTTAAATTTCTATTAATTTTACTTTGTATATTGTATATTAACTGCCTATGATTAATAAAGAATAAATAAATAAAAATCTTTTGGGCACATTAATACCATTATCTTCCGACTACAACATATTTCTAGACCTTTTTGGAGAGCTGTAACTTAGTTTGATAGCACCTTTTTATGGCCATTCGTTAAGTTGAAACGGTCTTCAACCAAATTCCAATTGCCTCTTTGCTTAGTGCCAAATTTGATACGCTCTTAATTCCATTAACTAAAAGCCTTAGAGGATATAGCCGAAAGTAATACTGCCTCTCTTTAGTCACCGTCGATAAATGGCCAACAGCTGTCAGTCATTTGTTTATTAGATTTGTCAATGCAACAGTTTTTTGTCAAGTGGCCATTCAGATGGCTTTCAGCAGGCCATAAAAAAATCATCGGAATTGCAAATAGATTGACCAAAAACTTTGCCCAGAACAAATGCCAGCTAACTTTTTTGGTGTCACATGCAGGCGATGCGTATAAATTAGAGTGGTTACCGAGTAGCCATTGAGTGGCGGACGAGTGGCCATTGTGTGGCATCTTAAATGTCAAAAGTGAATCCCTCGCCCCTTGGCCTCACCCTCGCCATCGCCTTCGCCTTCGCCCTCGGATTGCACCCTCGCCCTTGGGCAGTGCACCTGAAACGCTCCAACTTTGACTCAAACTGCTGGGAAAACAATAAATATCCCTTTGCCAGCCATTGACTGGGACAAAAAGGAGGCAAACCTCCAGACCTGACCAGAAGCCCTTACATATCACACACATGTGATGCTCTGTGTGGGGCCAGGCACAGGGAGAGGACAAGAAAAATGATGACCACAACGCCCTGAAACTGGACGCACGGCTGAACACGATGGCATAAAAAAATACGTAAAGGTGCTTTAGCCAAGATTGCGCGACTAGCTGCCACCCTGTAAAGCGACGTCAAATTCTATTCGTATTCAGAAATTAATGCAGTACACTTCTTCCCTCTTCCTCTTATTACGTTCTCTCCTTTCGGAGTTGATTGTTACATACATTTGCACAAAATCAATATACTCTCTCTAATCATTTTCAGTGGGTGCAGGGTATAAAAAACGTTATGTTAAGGAACATCTAGGCAGCTAATAAAAAATCAAAAAGGCAGAAACCAGGAAAAAACCTGGACAAAAACCTGTTTCAAATGCATTTGGCAATAGAGCCTTAGTCCGGGTATCGGTCGCCATTATGTTTTAGCTGAGGGTGTTTAAGCGGAAAAGGTAAGTACCGTTGTCGGCCTGGGCTTTTAGTCAATATCTCAAGCGAACTGCAATTTTTCTTCATTTTTTTGTTCCTTTCCTTCTTTTTTTTTGTCAACTGCATGGAACTCCACAGGAAGTTAAGCTGTTGTTTATGTGTCATAATAAATCATGTTCAATGTACACGAAACAATTCCACGTAAGTGGATAATGGAAAGTCTCTCCTCGTTTCTCTATCCTTATAGTGCGAATAGTAGTTTTATGTGGGAAACGTTAAGGAAAGTGCTACATTTTTGTCTATATAAATATATATATCTTTTATTTACTACACATGTGTGGAAAATATATACGTAGAAGTACCAGAAATATGTTTTTAAGCCGGATTAAACAGGTTTTAATTTTGAGTTTTTAAAAGAACTAAATAAAAACAAAGTTTAGGAAGTGAAGTAGATGAATAGGGAAATACCTATTTAGTCGTACGTTTTCTGGTTCCTAATCTAATATTTTTTTTATTTATTATAGCCAAGTCCCTATATTATTTCAACTAGATATATTTTATTGACTCGAAAGATTATACTCTTAATTAAACCCGGAAAACATATATTAATTATTATATTATTAAGTTCAATAAGAAAGTCACTGCTGGGCTTTAGCGAACTTTTTAATTAATTAATAATAAATAATTCACATAATAAATTATTAAAAACTTTGTACTTAAGGCTCTCAGAAAGCTCTGTGAGCTAAAAGCTAAGCCTGCAAATTCAGAAAGATTTCGAGTGGTGCATAGAGCGTGGCCTATTTAATTATTTTCTTTAAATACTTAAAATAAGACCCTGTTAATTGATTTTATGCTCAATTTGTTATATATAATGCTGGAATCTGTTATAAAATGAGGTTTTACAAATGGCAAAAACTTAATCCACAATAATAAGCCATGATTTGTGGCTGTTTTATAACAATATTTATTTTCTTGCCGCTGTTTTTGGGGACTCTCTCCGAAGGGACTATTGAGAAGGGTACACAACAAATAATTTTATATTAATAAAACATAAAACTTAATCAAAATTCTCTTAGAAACAACAAACTCCTCACTGCTTACTAATGAAATTGAAAGAACTGAAAACTCTACCGAAGTGCCAAGGATACAAACTAAAACACATCCATTTGTGGTATCCTTACAAATGATTGAAAATTCTAAATACAAACATTTATGCGGAGGATCAATACTTAACAAACAATTTGTACTGACTGCAGCCCACTGTACGCTGAGTCCTCGAAAACTCTATGCCAAGGATCTGACAGTGGTCGCTGGCTCCGATCTGTTGTTCGATAAGACAGCCTCACGTTTCCGGGTTAGAGCCCTGCTAAAACATTCGAAATTCAAGCCACTTTATGGCCATGATATTATGCTGCTCCAACTGGAATCGGATATACCAATTGATGATATTAAATTTGGTACAATTCATTTTGAAAATGGTACCAGAAAAGGCGGTGATCTGCACGCTTGGCTACTTGGCTGGGGACGCACACTGCCGAATAAGGCCAAGGATCTGGAAATTATACCTTTTCGTACCATTGGGGATGAGGTTTGTTTTCGTGACTTTGGATTTAAGTATCTAACAAATACAGAAATCTGTGCAATGAACTCAATAGGACCTCGCGGAGCCTGTGATGTGTGTGGATTGATATGGGAAATATTTGAGAATTTGCGAAAGTATTAAATACCTTTTTTCCAGGGTGACTCGGGTGGACCTTTGATAGATGCGGAACAACAGGTGCTGTATGGCTTTCTTTCATATGGCCGCAAGCCGTGTCAGATTGGAAAACCTTATGCATTCACACGTATAAGCACATATGTGTCCTGGATTCAGGAACAAATGGCAACTATGTTAAAGCAGAATGCGAGAAGGAAATCTTGAAATAGCTTTAGTACATTGTTTTGCCTAAAATATTCAGAGTAATTCCCAGTTGGGGGTTTTCAAAACGTTTCCAAATGCAAATAAAAGAAGTCACTTAAAAAATTATTCCGCCCACATTTGTCAGTGCCCAGGGAAAAGAAAAGGAAGATAAAAATGTGTTAATGTGCCGCCGCCCGCAACGCTTTTAGAATTCATGTCAGTTTCATAAGGCAACAATTCACGCGCGATTGTCACTTACTCTGATTTCCGGAACAGCCCCCCAGAGAGTCCTCCAGCCCCCCAGCTGAGTATAAAAAGTCCACGGGAGCTGCGCCACAAATGACTGCTACGTGTACCTATTCCTTAGCTGCTTTTGTTTTACATATATACCCTGTACTAAACGTGTGTCTAAAGGGTATTTTAATTGACTTTTGAAATGCAAAAATGTGCTTACAGCTCCAGCTGCCTAAGTGTTAAATTAATCCCGAAACTAGATGGATTTTTTAGTTCATAAAACAGGGTGTATTTTTTTTAAGTGTAGAACATTCAAAACAAGTTGAATTTTTATATATTTTGGCTCTGAACCGAAGAGTTTACCACATAAGAAAGTAAATATGGCTCGGAACAATGCGCAAAACCATTGCTGAACTTCCATATAATTTTGTTTATCAATATTTACCGAAGTTGACACAGCTGCATTTTATTTTATTTTGCATTGTTGATAAAGTTCAAGGCCCATTTCATTGATATATATAATTTTAATCGAGTTAATCGAGCGCACAGTTCAATTTGAAGCATTGTGAAATGTTGACGCGTCTCTCATTGGGCCTCTTGGCGATTATATCCTGCTGTGGCTACAGTTCTGTGGAGACATATAGACTCCGAGACTCCTTGGACCAATATGAGAGCTGTCCAGCGAATGCACATAAAGGAGAGATATTAAATCCCCGACATAAAACATATTACAACATTCAACCGAATTCTAGTGAGGATAAACGGGAGCCCCATAGATATTACAGACCCGTGTTATGGCTGATGCGCATCATTAATATACGTGGAATTATGAGAGCCCAACCCGAAGAGTTGAAGGAGAAGCCCCATGTTCTACGCAGAGATAAGAGAGTTTCCGACTTGCAGCAGCCTCCAATTCAGGATGCAGAGAAAGCCAAGAAAAAGGCCAGAATGATTGTCATTTTGGAGAAAAGAGCGGAGAATGAGCCGTATCAGCCAGGACAGCATTGTTTTATGTAACATTTATTTTCTATTTATAAACATTTATTTAGTAACTTTTAAGCAACATAATTAAGCAATCCTTTTCACAAACATATGCGACCATCGTAGGCAATAAATTAAAACGTTCTGAGGATTAAAAACTCAAAGGAAATTCAAGCTGCCTCAAGAGTTTCCCAATAGATAACAAAACTCACATATGCGACAGCAAAAGCTTCTCTGCCAGCCACTTGATTGCGGTTGCCAACGCACCACAAAATCAGCCCCCAACTCCACCAGAATCTCAATCAGAAACCCACCCACCAAACATAAAGCCTGACGCATAAAAAATGATGTTATATGCCTGACCCTAAATTAATCTAGCGAAACCTTTTTCTTTGCAACGAGCTCTGCCTGGGCTCTTCCAGGAGTATTGGATTTAGCCCTGGAGGACATCAAAGCCACTGAAGTATGACAGAAATGAAGCTATTTGAATATGTCATATGCGAACAAATTAAATTTGGCTTATGACCGGCTCAACAAGAGAAAAAGGTAATGGAAAAAAGTTGCATCCATTTTTTTATGTCGATATCATAAAAGAAAATCTGGATATTTCATAATTTAAGATTTTGTTGACTATAAAATGACTCATTGCTATGCTAAAATGAGATGAAAAAATGCTTATTTTGTACTTATTCTTTTCAACTTAGAAAAAAGCTTGTTTAGCCTAAATTTGAGGTTGAACAGAGATGATTAATATCTGGAATTGAAGTAAAAATTTTCTTTCCTAGCATTTATTGTAGGTACTTTCATCAGGATAAACATTTAAATACATTTTGTATACTAAAAATAGCTTAGGCTAGAAGTGTTATTGCAAAGGCTAAGTTCTAACCGAGTTTTAGTGATTTTTGATTCAAGCTCCATTTCGATAGATTCACTAATTTATAATATACTTTTAGAAGCTTAATTTTTGAAATTTAATTACAAACTTGAATAGAATATAAACAGGCACATTTTTGCTTCAATTCAAATACCGTTTCTCAAATTTTCCAATACCGAAATAATTCCAATAATATTTATAAAAGTTTTGAATTAAATAAGGTATTGAATTGATAAGTTTCTGATAAATTACGATATTTGGTATATTTCTTTCAATAGAACTACCTCAGAATATATAAATTGTATTAGTATTGTACTAGTATTGTATTATATAGGTCGGTACGAAAATATTTCTTTGCTTCAAATTTAGCCTTTACCGCCTGATAATCAGGCTGGAACTGACTCCATTGAAATTGAATTTGCAGTCTTGATATAATATTTTAGCCACGTTTATAATGGTTTATTATAGTAAAAGTCTAGAGCTTAAGAAAACCACCAACTTAGCATAAGATTTTATATAGTTTTTCCTCTATTTTTCCTCGCTTTTTCTTTGCATTTTCCTTTTCCGCAGTGCAATTGATACGCGCGTGAAATTCAGCAAGTTTGTTGCGAAACTGAAAACTTGTTCGCAATATGTCGCTTGCAGCGAATTGAAATTATGCAAAACAAAGTAAGAAATAGAATTTCATTTGAAATTCAAAATTTTTGAAAAAGACAAGACGTTGCCAAGCTGTGGCAGAGCCAGAGAGCTCATTCGCATGCAGTTGGCGTACCGCAAAGTGGATATTGATATTTTGTCCTTAAATTTTGTTATTTATGTGGACACGCTTGCCCCGCCCCTTTAGAGAGAAAGGACGACAGAAAAAGACAACAAATATTCGTCGTAATATTCCCCCCCTTGAAAAAAGACAGGAAAAACTGAAACAGAAGTTTACAATTTGCACAACCGTGCAACATTTCTGCCAACTTGTGCAAATTTAACGCGACATTGTCAGAGTCGCAGGACTCGCCCCTCCCTTAAAGTCAAAGGACTCGCCTCCCGACCTTTTTTTCTTTCTTTTTTTCTGTTGAGGGGGACGTGTCCGCCCATTGACATGCAAGTCGTGTGGCAGTGCAGAGGCCGCCGCTTAACTTTGACAGACCAAAACCGAACCGAATAACCCGCATTCCCCCAGCAAACCCAATTTTGGGCATAAATTTTGCAATGTTTTCGACACATCGGAAGAGTTTTTATTTTTTTTATTATTTATAGAACACCCACTTGAATTTTTCAATTGTCACAAATTTATTTTAATACAGCGTGAAATTTATGAGTGACAAATTGAATTTGAAAATTGAGTAATATTTTCCTTTCCCATTTACAACTTTCGAATAAATTCAACTTCAGTTTAAAGTGCAGAAAGTTTTGTGATAAATTTAAAAAAAATAGTTCATAATATTTAAAAGAAATACTACTTTTTTG
Source organism: Drosophila repletoides (assembly GCA_018150835.1). NCBI lineage: Eukaryota > Metazoa > Arthropoda > Insecta > Diptera > Drosophilidae > Drosophila > Drosophila repletoides. The sequence goes on from JAECWQ010000202.1 coordinate 5,811,864, forward strand.
TGGTTTATATATTATTAAAGGCCTACTTTTTGGCGCTGAAATCAATTAAAATTCTCTGTTTATTTTGCAGAATATTTCAATTTCAGAAGAGCCCAAAAGTAGGCTTCATTTTCTTCTATGGAATACCGAAAAGATATGACTAATAGCTCATATCTTAGAAGCTATACTTAAAGGAATTCATATCTTTATGGCTCTGCCTCTTCTTTAGAGTTGATTGATGAATTGTTATATGGGAAACTCTCCCCAATAAAAAACGTAGCGTAGCCAAATGTAAGTCAAAGATTCGATATGGATTGGCTTAGCTTCAGGATATGTTACACAAGAACAGGATACAGCCCCGCATATCAGGATTTCTAAGTATGTACGCGTGTTTTATATTGTTTCAAATGGGCCAACACTAAACACTCCATAAATAAAACCATTAGAAATGCCATTAATATGAGATGGCCAAAGAAAGAGAAGCAAAAAAAAAACAAAATAAAAATAATATTATAGTAGAGCATTTTTTGTTTATCATTTTTATGGGCGCCTTGAGTGTGTGGGCGTGTGCTTCTGTGTGCGTGTGTGTGTGTGTGTTGGACATGTGTAATCATATAAATCTTAATGTTTATAAATCACGTCGTATTGTTATGCCCCTGGGTCACCTACTATTGGCAACGACTAGTAAAAGACTTACCAAAAAAATACTCCACTGAAGACTTGGCTTACTAAGACTGAAGGATTATTAACGTTTCTGTAGACAACAAAGAAACTGGCAAAAATATTGGAAGGAAAAAGGTTGATTTTTAAACAAGTTTTAAGCTTTTGTGGATCTCCTTTTTCTAAAACAATTTTAAGTTTTTACATAGGATATAGTTATTCTATATGTGGAATAATTTAAATATGTTCAGACTTCATTGATATTTAAACTTGAAGCATTCATCTCATTTTGCTGGAGATTCTACCTGTCCAGTAAAGCCTTTTTGAAGGTACTCTAATAGAGTAAACTTGTTATATGTATCTTATATAGAAATATATGCAGCACATACAGCAATTTCCCTATTTAATTGTAAAATATAATATAATTCAAATTATGATCCTAGAGAGAAAAAAACTTAATATTTTAATTTAATTATGTTCCCAAAAGAAGGCTACATTACTTTTATATTAAATTCAAGATTAAATAAATGTTGAAACAGATCTTTGATTAAAGTCTCACGCACAATTGAAGCAACAAATTTTCTTTAAGAATTTGGCCATTGAAATATTCTTTTTGTTGATAAAAGCAGCGAAGCATGAAAAGAGATTCAGTTTGATTTTTTTGTGCCATTTTTAATATGCAAATAATTTGCTGGCCAAATGGCAACCAACTGTGACCCAGCAGATGACAATGGCCAACGCCCTCTGTGAAACATCTGAAATCTATTCAAGAGTCAAGTTGACAACAATGAGACTAGGCCTACTTGCACTTGCTAGTAAAAAGAAACAGGAGCAGACGCTGGAGCAGGAACAGGATGTACACCCCGGCATTTGAATATGACACACGGCTGACAGCTGCTCTGGCTGTGACTGCTTCTGCTCCGTCTACATCTCCGTCTCCGGGAAAAAGTCTGGCGGGGATGGGGTTCTGGGGTGACTCTGATGATGCGTGCCCATTGTGCACATTTGACGTTTGGTTTATTAATCAGTTTGGCCTGCGGCCAAGGCAGGGCCAAGGACTACGACCAGAATCAGGGCCAGGACCAAAGCCGTCACAATTTTCTACAAATGAATAATTTTTGTGCACACACACAAAAAATGAAAGGGCAAAGTCAAAAAGCAACCGAGAAAAAGGACATGCCGCAGGACGAAGTATATATTTTATATTTCTGTGGCGCAGCTCGCATTTTAATTTCACAAAAGAAGGAAAAAAAAAGTCAAACAAATGTCAGTCGCGTGTTAATCAAGTGTAAATAAATGGCGCAAAGATTAGAGAGTCAAACCAACAACAACAAAATACAGAAAAAATTCCGAAAACTTCTCGAAATGAAACCGCAGAAAAATGTTGTGGCAGCCGTACGAAAAACAAATAAAAAATGGGGTGTGATGCGGGCTTGAAAAAAGGTAATACAAAAAAACCGTATTTTGGATAAAGAAAAACATTTAATGGTTTTTTAAATGTTTTTTAAATGTGCGTGAAAAATCTGTCACTTGAAAAGCTTTAAAGTTTCGCTGTCATTTCCTGTATTTCTTTTTGAGGGAAATCCCATGCAAATTAGCTGAAAAAATGCTGCTGCTATCATGAATTCAAGGCGCGTTGTTATTGCTTGACACCCACTAAATCCGAAGCCGAACTCGAATTCAAATCGGAAAACGTTGCCTTTGTCGCCCCAGCAACGCCTACGATAAATAAATTCTCAGACATTGTCCTTTTTAAGGCGCGGTGCCGGAGGCGGGGCTGGTGTTGATGATACTATTATCTTATATCGCGGACCGCAAAGGACCGCAAGCTGTCAGTGGACGCGACTTCACTTCAATTGTCCTTTTTCGAGCATTTACAATTCATAGATACCGTTTGGAAAAAATCGTTTTATTGGCTTTGAGGTCCTTTTTGTCGCCTCAGCCACCCAACCACCCAACAACCCAACCGCCACAGCACTGAAGCAACAAGGATATAAACAGCAAATAAGTTTAACATTGTACAACATTTACTCTTGGCTACTGCCAGAGGGTTCCTTTGTTATTGTATTTACTGTGATTTGTGTGGCTTTGTGCAGGGAAGCGCCTGAATTTTAAAATGTTCAACTTGCCGCGCACAGTGGGCTGAGCACGATAAAAAATTGACAAATTCATTGGAAGAAGAAACTTTTTATGTGGATTTGTGTTTCATTTTTGAATAAATTCCACCTGTTTGAATTGTGATATACAGTAGTTCCAACACTATACAAAACTTAACAATCATCCACAAATTTAATAAATAAAGCTTTCATTAATATGCAAAATCAAACTATATTTAAAAACTTTAAAACAGATTTTATTTTAAAAGTTCTTTAAAATAGTAGTAAAAGGTATCAAGTTAAGACTTTCGTGAACGGTGCCCCACTGTGCATGTGAGCCCCTTCTTTGAGCAAAAGGGGTGCAAATGGTGCAATTTGTAAAATTGCTTGTTTTTCCTTAGCTCCCCCCACACCAGCTGGGAACAGAACAGAACAGTGCTTCAAGACACAATGTTATCTAATCTTATTTGATATTATTTTTACGTTAAACTTGCATTTCAGCACTTCGCTCAGTCACAGTGGAGGAGGCTATTGTTCAGCTCGGAAATGTTACGAAATTTGTACTTTAATAACGAGCAGAGGCTTTAAATTCCATTCTGCCCTAACAGAAACAAGACATTTTAATGATATTTACAGGAAATGGTAGAAACGCATCAATCATTTGTCAGCCATAAAAATTCGTCACACATGAGCATTAAATTATAAAAAAAGAAGACGAAAAGAGAAAATAGGTCTAGAAAAAAATAAAGAAAAATTGTTAATGGTTCTTTATAAAAATGACCTTGTAAGTTATGAAGCAAACAGCACAGTTGGGCGCCCTTTAGCCGAGCCACCGAGCCACCGAGCCACCGAGCCAAGGTTCAACGATGGTCACTCCGCTGGAGCAGTGAGGGCTTCCACTTGTGGCTGGAACCGGTGGGTGGCTGCGGGTTCAATTGGACAGAGATTGGGTTCGGTTTCGGGTTCGAGTTCGGCTTGGGTGGATATGATGCTCCTTACACTGCACAGCGTGTGTGGAAGTCAAGTGCCTGGCTGTGTGCGTGCGCGCTCATATGTGAACATTTATTGGAAAACATTATTATTTATGACTTTTTGAATGACATCGCTTGAACTTTTCAAGCAATAAAGTAAGCCAACAATAAGTCTACCCCAGCGTACTTTTTTTTGTTTTTTTTAATATTTAAAATTGCATTTTCTTTAGAGAGTTGTGCGGTTTGATTTATTGATATATTCATTAGGAATTAGGGATATGCCGCATCAAGCAAACGGACAGCAAAAATTAGATTTATTATTAAGTTTTCTCCCTGAATTTAAACGTAATTTTGATTTTCTTTTACAAGAAATCAGGGATAAAATCATGAATTCCCCAGTTGAATCTTCCCCAGCGGGGTCAAGATTTTTGCGATCGCGGATTTCATTTAGCCAAGAACGAAGTTCTTGATTTAGGCCACCTTTTTTGACTCTCAGAATTCTGGTTTCTACTCTATCCAGACTCCATCTGAAAATAGTTCAAATTTACCCCTGATTCTTTCTTCTTTCACTCCTACATGAATTATAATAGGGTTAATATAACAATTCTCATGATCTCTTGATTTAATCCCAAGTAGAATTAGCTGCCTTTTTTCAAAGAAATCTTGGTTTAAACACATCAAATGGACTCAAACCTGGTAGCTGGAATCCCCGCACCCAATCTCATTGTAAACACTCAATTTGTTATGCGAAATAGATACATTCTTCTCAGCATATCCCTTGCCAGCCAAGTGATCCTATTCGAAAGACAACAAATTGGAATCTGAAGCAAGGACTAAGCTGAATGCCAATCTAAAATGAAAATCTTTGTGCAAGCCTCCAGTATGCGAGAAATAAACGTCCTAATATGGAAATCAACACTGAAAAGGGTTAATTCCCATTCCATTCCAGGCTCCGAGCATGTGAAGGACATTAGGTTTATTTAAGATCTTATCAAATAACCATACGAAGAATAGTTATTTTAAGTAATTGCTTGCTATTGTTGGCTGGGAAACTAATGTAAGAACCTTTTCTTGGGAGTTTACTTAAAATTGTTGAATCCTTAATTTAAGCTGCTAAAAACTGTGCCTTTTGTTTTTCTTTACTTGGGGAAAGGACTTTGCTTATTTACTGCTGTCATATATACATATATATATAGCAAAAAAGAAATATAGGATGTTGTGCACGAGCATGTATAAGTAAAAGCGAGATACGAGTATATGCTTCAGGCGCATGACCCATTCCTGAACTCGCAGGATACGAAGGATACACGAACTCTCGCACCGACTAAACTAATGCCATCCTCGTCGTTCTGTCGTCATCTACGGGTGAGTCAAAGTGTAGATAGCAGCCTGCCATAGGACGACAACGACGTCAACGATGTCTAAGGTGGAGCAGAAGCCATGACTGCGGCCATGACAGCGATAATGTATACAAGCAGAGACCCAAACAGAGGGAATCCAACCAGAGCAGAGCAGGGCATGGAGGGCAAGCTTTATAGGGTTGCCGTTGCCGTTGCCTTTGCCGTCGCCGTTGCTACGGTCCCACCCACACTTCAACCTATCCCAACCAACTGCCTGCCTCCTGTTGTCTGTAGCCTTCTCTCTCTCTATATATATTTTATATGTACTATAGATGCTCACTCGCTCTAATGCCTGGGCTTTGCTTTGAGAAATGAACGCTTTGTGGGTATTAAGTTCGCTTCTACTTAATGCTAAAGATAAACTTCTGTGGGTGAACTCATTTAGCTACTACTCAAAGGAATATCTTTCAAGGATAATTTTTTGTTTAAATATCTTTAATTGCATCATTAAATTAACCGCAACAAACTAAGAATCAATCACATTATAGAAGAATAGTTCTTCAACCAACATTTGCTAGGAATTAGACCATAATTTTCAATCAATTCGACCTATAATCGTTGCAACTTTCAAAGGAAACTTTTGCAACAAAATAAACGATTAGAATGGCTATAAATGTGGTATGCGGGTTTTAATCTTCAAGCCGAACAAATTCACTTGGGACACTTTTTTATGACGCACTTTTGCTAAACGATGCGGTTGCTTATGTTTCCAGGGTAGCTGGGAATCTCCAGCAACCCCAACGAACGCACGATGCAACCCGAGGTTTGACTGCCCTTCTTATCGAATAATATTCAAGCGTTGACCATGGGGACGTGGGGAGTTAGCTGTGGGTCGTTCGGTCGGTCGGTTTTTTAGCATTTGTTGACTGGACTCGGTCTGGAGTCAGTTTTGTTTTATCGACAACGATACATCAGGAGCCATCAAGTTGATTAACTCACATGGAATGTGCCAAAGTGCCGAAAATCAAATTAAATCGCCTTGATGTGAGTGTTAGTGACATATCTGTATGGTTATGAGGGGTTTGTCAGTTTGGATTGTTATCCCAAAGTTTGATTTATGCATTGCAAATCGATAGTTTGTGTTTTTCCTTAGAGAAAAGGGATAAGTGTCAACAATACGCAAAGATGGTAAAAACGAATAATATATTGATGTATTCACAGATTCTGACAATATTCAAGTAGTGTTCTGCAGAAACTTTTCATATTTTTCCTCTATGTAAGTAAAGACTGATTCCATGGCCGAATAGGAGCTCCACTCGTGCTCAGGATGTCCAGCAGAAACGCATCTGATATTCTGGTCCTCATGACCTTCGGTTAAATCCGTATCGAGAGGCTCATTCGTCGACACCCAATTGCAGGCCACATCAATGAAATATTTCTTGCAACTGGCCGGAGGATTACCAATTACACCATCTGTCAAAGCAATGGCAAATACTTTCTCCTTAAAGAAATCTGTAAACCTATCCGTCTATAAAAAAAAACAATGTTGACTAAATTAAGTAAGAAAAGGCTATCTTCGGCGCGCCGAAGACTATATACCCTTGCAGAGCTATATGATATAGTAATCCGATCTTAATGATTTTATGTTGTCATTTAGAAATCACACTTTTCCATATAACTTGGAGTTAAGTCAAGATACCTTGAGAAATAAAAAAGTTTGACATACAACTTTTGAACCTATTGTTCCTATGGGAGCTATATGATATAGTGGTTCGATCTTGATTGATTTTTGAAATACGTTTAGAAATTACACTTTTATGTATAACTTGTAAATTTCATCAAGATACGTTGAAAATCAAAAGAGTTTTCCGTACAACAACTTTTGAACCGATTGTTCCTATGGTAACTATATGATATAGTGGTTCGATCTTAATGATTTTTGGTCTACGTTTAGAAATTACACTTTTACATATAACTTGTAAATTTGAACAAGGTGAAAATCAAAAAGTTTTCCATACAACAAGTTTTGAACCGAAGGCTTTTTGTCAAATTTCAGTCACCTAGCTTCACAACTGAGAAACTAGTTCGCTTATAAACAAACGAACATACGGACATGGCTATATCAACTCGTCTCGTCGTCCTGATCAATCCTCCAATGCATTACACATTTCGTGACAAAGTTATAATACCTTCTGCAAGGGTATAAAAACTAAAGGCATTTCCTTACCAATGCTCTGGTCACTGCGGCGCCGTAACTATGCGCGACTATGGCCACACTTTCTGGCTTGGAAGGCATGATAATATGCTCCCAGACATAAGCAGCATGGCTTATAGCATTTTCGACACCCTTGATCGGAGTATATTTTCCCTTTATTTGACGTGCATTGTCGTTGGTGTTCGTCACGAGTATATCATAGCCCAGTTTCTGTGCCCGCTGAATATACGGCAGCTGTGTGCCGTGATCTAAGGAATTGTTAATAATTAATCTGAAATAATTTTAATTAAAAATATAAAATATATCATTGTTTTTACAGCTGTATTTATATTATTCAAATACTTATCATTTTTAGAAACTGTCAAAATTCTTTTCAAGGTTATTGTCTCATTCATTTCGAGATTTACAGAATTGAAATTAAAATTAGTGAAACTAGCGTTTTAAAACTTAATATTTATAGAGTTTTGAATCGAAATTGGTTCAAATCAATTCCATTTCCAATAGAAACGTATTCTAAATCAGCATAACAAGACGAATCTATATAGCCATGCCATCTGTCTGTCTGTTCGTCTGTTTTTTTTTTTTGAAAATATCTGTCTCTGGCTATAAGTTTTACTTCTAGCCTTGGTTAATAAACATTTGTCCACACTTTTATTATGCTCCTTCAGAGGGTATTATGCAGAGGGTATTATGCTCTGACCCCATAAAGTATATATATTAATGATCACGACGACGAGACGAGTTGATATAGACATGTCAGTCTGTCCGTTTATTTATATGCAATGTAGTCTGTCAGTTTTTTAACTAGAAGAACTATGTCGGAATCGGCCAGATGGGACAACTATATCAGAGGAACAATCGGTTCAAAAGTTGTTGGATGGAAAACTTTTTGATTTTCACCTTGTTCAAATTTACAAGTTATATGTAAAAGTGTAATTTCTAAACGTAGACCAAAAATCATTAAGATCGAACCACTATATCATATAGTTCCCATAGGAACAATCGGTTCAAAAGTTGTTGTATGGAAAACTTTTTTGTTTCTCAAAGTATCTTGACTAATTTACAAGTTATCTGGGAAAGTATGATTTCTCAACGGACACCTAAAATCATTAATCGGATTACTTAATCATATAGTTCACCAGGGATATTTTATCTTCGACGCGCCGTAGATAGCCTTTCCTTACTAGTTTTTATTTATTTTTAGATGTGAATCCCTAAATTTATTTTATTTTTATAATATTCGTCTCGAGTTCAGATTCAGTTTTAGTCCTGACACCAATTTTATTTTAATGTTTGATTCAAGTCGGAGAACGAGCCTGATATTCGGTCAAAACCGGTTTGTAGCCCTGATTATAGGGGCTATTAAGCTAAATGTAAGCTTCAACTCTTTATACTTCCTCAAAATCTGCGCTAAAAGCCATCATGAAGGCCTTTTTGACTGTATATATAAATCACTTACCTTCTAGCCCATTGGCCGGCTAAAACATATCCACTTCCATGAATGAGCACCAGCAGCTTCTTGGATCCAGACAACTTTTGAGGCTGTGTGAACACGAACGTGGAACGTTCGATAGGCAAACCGATAGGTATATGAGTCCTCTGCAAGCCGTTCTTTTCCAACAGTTCATAAATGATTTCCGGTATAAGATTAGCCAATTTCTCGTAGTGCTCTTGATTCTTTGAGTGGTTATCGCTGATTTTAAATTCATATGGCTCCTCACCCGCCTCACCGGTCGCTGCGTCTATTTTGCGCAGTTCGCCAGCTAGAAATATAGGCATTATAAGTTATATTTACTAATAATAATAATAGTAGCTCACCATTGTTAAAGGCATACCCAAACTTTCTCAATTGTGAAATTGCTTCTTGGCTACTTCCAGCTCCTGTTTCTGTCATGTTGTTTGCGTTTGCGCCTGTGGAAATAGTTTGGATAAAATGCTTAAGACGCGTCCACATTGCGTACTAATGCTGAATATTCTTACTGAATAAAATAAAGTTGATAAAGCTTGTTTACGTCCCTAAATGCCGGCCGAGTAACTTTGGTTGACAGCTTTTAATTATCGATTCATCGATTCTTTTCATCCACCTAAAGTATTGTTGTTGTGGTGGTCGACCGATATATCCACACCATCGTATCTACGTATCGGCAAGTTTGAATTATTCTATTGGTTCTTTGTTATAATATAATTAAAAAAAAAACATATTTTCATAATACTCAAATAAATTGAATGTAAGCAATAAATACGTAATACAAAATGTTCTGCAAAAAATCGGTCAATTCTATTTATATCTGTTTTAAAAATATTTATAAATACAATACTTAATAGAAGTTTTTCTTTCCGCATTATTCATTATTCTTTTATTCAAATTGCCCACGCTATGTCCAGTTATCGCTAGTGCAGCAAACATTGGAACTAGTCATCGAATTAGAAGAATACAAATTATTCGGCAAACAGCTGTTTTGTTGCCGATAGTATCGAACGAAATGTTATCGCTAGAGGAATCTAAACAACAGCTACCAAAACCGACACATCACATCAAACTGTTGGCGGATCAATCTGTAGAGTAAGGCAGACGAGTGCCACGCTGCCAAAATTTCAAGTAAATCAATAATATATTTTGATATATAAATGCAAAGTCCTTCGTTTGCATACAGAGAACTGGAAACAACGCCGCGTGCAATGTATTTGCGCGATTGGCGATCTGCCCTGCGTACGCCAACCTATCGAATTGGAAATCGAACAGTTCGCTTCAATTATCATTTTGCGTTGCTTGTGTTTTGTGTTGTTGTTTTGGTGTTACTCTTTCTATATGCACGCCAGGGCTCCAGATCCTCCTCGGAGGGTTACTGGCTGCGCAGCAGGGCTGCCATCTTGGCCCAGGGTGGCTACAATGCAACGTATCCACTGACACCGCCTCTGTCGCTGAAAGGCGGCGTTATCACTTATCGAATTGCAATGATAGCGGATTTAGATACCAGTTCGAAGTGGGAGAAACCCGATGGCAGCACTACGTGGCGTAGTTATCTAAAGAAAGGTTATCTTACGTATATTACTGCGAAAAATGAGATACAAATTAGCTGGGATGATGGTGCGCCGACTATCCTGGAATCTGCATTTTCCTTAAAGGGTCGTGGCATGGAACTCTCCGAGCTGGTCACATTTAATGGCAAACTCCTGAGCTTCGATGATCGCACGGGGCTTATCTATGAAATTTCTCAAGATAAAGCTATACCTTGGCTAATATTATTGGACGGCGATGGACACAATTCTAAGGGTTTCAAATCCGAGTGGGCTACAGTTAAGCAGCAAACCCTTTATGTGGGCTCCATGGGCAAGGAGTGGACGACAGGCGTGGGTGACTTTGAGAACAATAATCCCATGTTTGTCAAGTCCATTTCGATGACGGGCGAGGTGCGTTCCCTTAACTGGGTGAAAAACTACAAACAATTGCGGCAGAAATCCATGCAGATCTCCTGGCCCGGCTATATGATCCATGAGAGTGGCGTGTGGTCGGAATTCCAGCAGCGCTGGTACTTCCTGCCACGTCGCTGCTCCAAGGAAAAGTGAGTTAAAATAATATTTTCTTTTAAGCTCGGATTTCACACGCCTCATTAGCGTGAAATATTGATCAATCGTAATACTTTCAGGGGAAATGGAAGAGATTTGATTTATATGACTGCCTTTGTAAATTTGTTTAGTGTAAGCACGGCTTATATGTCATCTTAAAACTACGTTAACGAGATAATAGTATTATCAACGATATTTTTATTATTGAATCGTAATATTCTCAGTGGAAAATATGACAACTTTTTAGTCATATGCTTGGTTTCCACGCTTCCATGGGACCATATACTTATTACAAGTAGTATCTTCAAAAATATATTCTACAAATGACAGTTTTTTTTATCAATTCTAGACAGATATGGCACCTTTTTATAGAGACATATTTCTTTGTCTATCACAAAACATACACTGCAATTACTTGATTAAAACATGGTTTTAATATTTTAAACATAATTCAATACTATTTGCTCAGCTCATATACGTAGATATCATTTTAGATATGAAAGTCTAGTAGAAAATATCGTATCGTTCCAGTTTAAACACAAAATTAACCTGATTTTTCCTTTCAGATACAACGAAACTATGGACGAGCATATGGGCTGCAATATATTAATCTCAGCCGATGAGAATTTCAATGACATCGAAACGGTTGAGCTAGATTCGGGTAGTACAACGCCCACACATGGTTTTTCCAGTTTTAAATTTCTACCTAATACTGAGGACTCTATTATAATTGCGCTCAAATCAGAGGAGCTCAATGGAAAGACTTCCACTTTCCTGACTGCCTTTAATATTCAGGGCAAAACAATGCTGCCCGAGGCGAGAATTAATACGGACTACAAATACGAAGGATTCGAGTTCATTTAGCGAATCATAATCGCCGGTGCTGTTAATATCCTCTACAATTGTATATATAGTGTATCTGATATGTATGTTAGCGACAATTTGTTAGGTTTAATCAGCTATAATTATAGTCTGTTAAGTTTTATTTGTTAAGTATGCTCATAGACCAATGCCATTAATTTTTGCGCTGTTGCTGATGGAATAAGTTCGAATCTTACAATGAAACTCTTGTATTATATTTATACGTAGCAAATGCCAATTTTAACTTTAATCTAATAAAAATACGTAAAAAACAGGCGTAAAAACAACTCACGATAACTTGGGCGCTTTTTTTATGTTCTTCTTGAATCTTTTATGACCGATTCCAGACCCGCCACAAGCAAATCCGCATTATCTACACGTCCCTCACTTGCCCGCACCTCCAAGCGATTCACATTGTGATTTACATTCCACAGTTCAGGTAGGAATCTCGGCTTCATTTTATTTAGAAAATGTTCGCGCCAAAGACGCTCAAGTTCCACGAGGCCACCAAACTTCTCCGTATACATTTCCACTACTTTTTTGCCATGTTGACAGTAATCTTCGTTTTCCACTCTGCAGTCTATGGCTACTGCTCTCTGGAGCAGTTCTTCTGTAATCTCTTTTTCGTCTGTGTAGTACTCCAGAAGGGTATTCTTCATTATATCAACTTTTTCTTTTGGAATACGATCGATCTGATGCAGCAAAGCCTTTGCAGCAGATTTGACACTCCTTGAAGAACAAAATTTAAGAATAAAATTGAAGGAATCTCCTTTTCTCTTTAGTATATTCTTTCACTCACCTGAGCTGTTGATCATCGTGATACTTGGCCATGCCGTCGCAGTGCTTGAACGGCGCCTCGCAGGTTTGGGCCAGTTTACTACGAATTTTATTATCTGATATGTTGCTCAGTTGATGGCAGCTAGGGCATAGTAGGAGGATGTCGTGGGAGGTGTGGGATTTCATGACGATGGGAAAGTGTTTACGGTATTCCCGTGGGACGACATTCTTGCGTATATAGGCATCTCGACGACCACAGACAACACACTGATTCTCCTTGGGAGTCTGATAATAACGACCCACATCTCCGACAGCGCGGCCAGCAGGCTCAAAGTTCAGGCGCACTGTGAAGGGTTCTTCGCTGATTTGGGTGCCCAGATTTTGTTTGAGATACCAAGAGGCTTTGCGGCGATCAATGGTGCAGAGTAGCTCTCCGTCTGGCGCCTCTAGCAGGCAGTTATCATAGAAGGTTTTGGACTGTGTCCCCAGAGTTCGACATTGTGGTTTGACTTTCTTCTGTTGGGATTTCTTTGATTTTACTTTGCCTGTCAGCGGGTGTGAACTGGACACAGCAGCCCCATCCTTAGCCAATCCAGCAGCATAGCCCCTTGTAAAATCTACATCTAGAAAAGGTTCTATTTTGGGTCTCAGCTGCTCGAACTTCACTGGGCGAAAGTCCCAGAAATTACGGGGTTCCAAGTCGCTTGAGAGCTTCTGAAATATGGCCACAGCCGCCAATGCATCATTGGCAGCATAATCCAATTGTGCTGCCTCCAGCTGTGTGGCTTCCCAGTTAGAGCAGGCCAGCCGCCAGTTTTTATCCAGCACAAAGTTCAAGTGAGTTTTGGCCAACTTGCCAAGGCCCTCGGCTGGATGACCTGCCATGACAGCCATGAAACGCAAATCCAGAGTATTGGCTACACCTACGCCAAAGTCATGTGACAGTTTCTTGGCATCATCTTGTGGTGCCACGCCTACTTTAATGACCTCCTCATCCTCAAGCAGCTCACGTAAATCCTTGGGGATTTGTCGCATGGAGCATAAGCGAAAAAGCGCACAGAGCCCCTTGTGGGAGCTGAGCTGCAGCAGCGCCACAGGCCTGCGACTGCCACCCACAGTAATCCATTCACAGTCAAAGCCAAGAACTTTGAAGGATTGGCAATGTCTGTAGAGTATTCAATTGATTTTTATAAGTGGGACTTATTCGGTCTGTCTATAGCTTTATACTCACTTTCTCAGTTCGGTTAGGATTCGCTGTGAGTCACTAATGGAGTTTATTACTTCGATATGTTTGTATTGCAGCGGCAGCGGAGTCCGATAATGCCACGTACGACGAAAGGATCCCAATATCGAGTACTTGTGTCGCACCAGAATGTAAACCAGGCCCAGTCCTGCGGCGAGTATAGCCAATTTCTGTGTGTTGTTGGCCTGATTGCTCATAGCGAGTCGATGTCGAAATTTGTTGACAAATATTATAAAAGTTATCGAAATTATTAGTTACGCCACGATAGGCCGATACTATAAATACTATTTCATTGTATGCAACAGGCTTGCTTTGTCTGCCGCCAAGGCTGACATTCAAACACTGAGCATAGCTAATAGTTTTTTATTTTTCCTGTTTTGAAATTTTAAAACTTAATTAAGAAAAATAATTTATATAGAAGATTTCTTTATGTTTAAGGGTTTGTTGTATCTATTCTCATTTAAATGATTAATTTCAACCAAAATAAACTTGGGATTTATATTAATGATTTTATTTCACAATTAATATTCATGATTTTAACTCACAATGAAGTCTACCAAATATGTAAGATTCAAATTAAATTTTTAATACCACTTATTCAGTTTAAAAGACAATAGAGTCATCGATATCTTATGCTAAAAAAGTGCTGTTAAAATTAACAGGCTGTTAACTTAAGGCCCCCACGCATTGAATCCCAAATTTTGGAGCAAGTTGGCATGTCCTGCCTAACAGTAATTTGTTCTACCTGAATCTGCAGCTGTTAATTTAGTTAATTAGTACGTGGTTTATAAATGTTTCTGCGGCCAAAGTTATTAATTAAAAGAACTTCTAAAATATGCTAAAAATTTATTAAAAAATCGAAGAAGCATGTTAAGTTAAAATATGCCAGAGTCCAGCAGCAGTAGCTGCATGCTTATTCAAAAACGCCGCAACACAGTTGAAAAATCGATTTTTCAAAAAGCAATCAAGAAAAATATCAGGTAAAAAAATCAACAAAGTTAATTTAGAAAGCTTATTAATCGAATCATTTGCAGGATGTGCCATTAATTAAAATTACAGTAGACTAGATTAGAAGCTCACCAATAAAAAAAATAAACCAATCAAAAAAAATGCCAGAGAACTTGGAACTGCATCAGTTTGTGGATGGAACACGGACGGGCGATATATCAAATCAATTTATGGAACGTCTTAAAAGGCGCGTAAATTGTCCATATTTGGGCATAATTTTGGCTACATTATCATCGCTATTCTTCTCACTGTGCTCCGTTATAGTCAAGGGATTGGTCGATGTTAATCCCATGGAGTTGGCCTCATTTCGATTTGTGGGCGTTCTACTGCCCACCATACCGATACTTATCTATACCCGTCAACCGATATTTCCGGAAGGCAAAAGAGTCATCCTGTTACTTCGATGTTTTATGGGTACTACCGGTCTAATGCTCAGTTTTTATGCCTTCCGACATATGCCGCTAGCCGATGCCAGTGTTATTATATTCTCCACACCAGTGTTCGTTGCGATATTTGCCAGAGCCTTCCTCAAGGAACCCTGTACACTCTTCAATGTTTTGACTATCAATATGACGCTACTGGGCGTGGTATTGATCACCCGACCGCCCTTGGTCTTTGGTGAGCCCGAGCTCGACGTGGATAGCCAAAAGTATACGGATAAAACCTACGATATCTGGGGACCAGTCGCTGCCATATCATCCACCCTATTTGGTGCCAATGTCTATATACTCTTGCGTGCTCTCAAGAATCTCCATTTCTCCGTAATTATGACCAATTTTGGAGCTATTGCACTGGTTTATACCCTTATTGTTTGCGGTTCAATTGGTGCCGTCTGTTGGCCCAGCTGTGGACGTGATCGCTGGCTCGTCGTCGTTCTGGGAATCTTCAGTTTTCTGGGACAAATTCTTTTAACGCTTTCCCTGCAGGTAGAACAGGCGGGTCCCGTTGCTATCGCACGCTGTGCCGATATCGTTTTCGCCTTTATCTGGCAAATGATGTTCTTTGGCGAAGCACCCAATGCCTATTCCCTCTTCGGTGCTCTGATGGTGGTCAGCTCAGTCATATTGACTGCCATGAAGAAATGGGCCATGACCCTGCCTCGGGAGTCCTCGCTGCGCAAGCGATTGCGCGTTATCCTGCTAGAGTAGAGCTCCTCGTAGTGCTGTAGTGTTAGTTAATGGATTGCTTGGTAATTGCAGGCTTTGACATTGTCAGAAATATTTTTAAGAATCCAGAAATAGTTATTTTTGTTGGAGAATAATTTTAAAAATTAATTATGGAACTACCTTAAGCCAAAGGAACTGTTTCTACTTTGTCCAAGCCAAACTAATAATTTCTATTCTGGTCAGTTATAAATGATCTTAGATCAAACTTATGTAGCTTATTAGAGGATTTCTTGCTTTTAATTTTAAGTTTAATGAAATAAGTATATATATCAATTCAATTTTCACGGATTGCATATATATATATATCGGTTAAGAATTCTTAACGGGTTTGCAGCCCTTACATTTTATAATCCTTTTAACTCAATTAGGTTAAGAGAAGTGATTCTCTTTGATTATTCTCAACAAAAAATAACTATTTTTAAGCTTCGAATACATTTTTTGACTGTCAAATCCGAATATTACCTATTGCTTTAGGTACGTTCGTGGTTTCTCTTAACTAGGGTCTCGCCTGTCACATCGTTACACATCGTAATAAAATCAAATTTTGGGCATCAATGGGAACAATGCTCATAAACTAATCTTAAACTTAGACTTGAAATATTTGAAAAAAGCTCAGCTTAGTATAAAAGCGCATTACATATATATATATATAAAAGCCTACATACATACTTATTAAATTTACATAGATATAAAGTTTTAAAGTTCAGAGCGTGATACTCATACCATCAAGAAAATAATCATACATATGACTATGACTTTGACTATGATATACATATAACTACGATATATTTATGTTTTAGTTTAGCCAAATTCATTGAGTTGTTGTTTTGTACATTGTTATACATGCTTACACTACAAAGGTATTTCGATAAAAGAATATAACTAAATAAATACGAATTGTGTAAAACTAAGAACTTTAGACTTTCATTTCAAACAGGTTATGTTCTTTCTGGACAGATGTGCGCCTTTTGTGTCCTTGACTTAAAAAGGTTAATAATATTCAAGAAATAATGAGTAATATATAAAGCTATGATTGGTGATCAAAATTGCTGAATATTTCTCGCAAGTGTAAAATAGTCTTTACATTCTGATCAAAAAATGCGAATTAATTTAAATAAGTCCATTATTTTTGTTTGTTTTCTTAGAAATTTTAGTATTTATTTATAGTTAATAAACCTAAACAACTAGCATACAAATATAAATTTAACTTTTTAAATTTACTTTATTCGTTTTCTTAAGAGTTGGCAGCATTATTGTATAAGAAACATGTTGCACATTTACCTCATAGATGGCGCTGCAGCGTAACAGTGGCAACAACAGCTGTTGACATTTCATGCTGGCAAGGACTGAACCGATCTAGAAGCTTCTTCAGTTCTGTTATTTGTCATGGCTCACTGTAATGCATATGCAAAACATTGAATTAACATTAAACTAATATGTGCAAATCTGTTTGGTGACTCGTTTGAATGAAAAAATTAATAATCATGTGCCCCATAATAGAAAGTGTACACATATCGCTGAACAGTATTAATAGTTAAGACGTCACGCACGCACTTAACATAAGCTTAACATGCGTAAGAAAAATAACAGGTAAACAAATCAACAAAGTTAATTTAAAAAGTCTATTTATCGAATCATTTGCAGGATGTGCCATTAATTAAAATTACAGTAGACTAGATTAGTAGCTCACCAATAAAAAAAAAAAAACAAACAAAAAATGTCAGAGAACTTTGAACTGGATCAGTTTGTGGATGGGACACGGACGGGCGATATATCAAATCAATTTATGGAACGTCTTAAAAGGCTCTTAAATTGTCCATATTTGGGCATAATATTGGCTACATTATCATCGCTATTCTTCTCACTGTGCTCCGTTATAGTCAAAGGATTGGTCGATGTTAATCCCATGGAGTTGGCCTCATTTCGATTTGTGGGCGTTCTACTGCCCACCATACCGATACTTATCTATACCCGTCAACCGATATTTCCGGAAGGCAAAAGAGTCATCCTGTTACTTCGATGTTTTATGGGTACTACCGGTCTAATGCTCAGTTTTTATGCCTTCCGACATATGCCGCTAGCCGATGCCACCGTTATTATATTCTCCACACCAGTGTTCGTTGCGATATTTGCCAGAGCCTTCCTCAAGGAACCCTGTACACTCTTCAATGTTTTGACTATCAATATGACGCTACTGGGCGTGGTATTGATCACCCGACCGCCCATGATCTTTGGTGAGCCCGAGCTCGACGTGGATAGCCAAAAATATACGGATAAAACCTACGATATCTGGGGACCAGTCGCTGCCATATCATCCACCCTATTTGGTGCCAATGTCTATATACTCTTGCGTGCTCTCAAGAATCTCCATTTCTCCGTAATTATGACCAATTTTGGAGCTATTGCACTGGTTTATACCCTTATTGTTTGCGGTTCAATTGGTGCCGTCTGTTGGCCCAGCTGTGGACGTGATCGCTGGCTCGTCGTCGTTCTGGGAATCTTCAGTTTTCTGGGACAAATTCTTTTAACGCTTTCCCTGCAGGTAGAACAGGCGGGTCCCGTTGCTATCGCACGCTGTGCCGATATCGTTTTCGCCTTTATCTGGCAAATGATGTTCTTTGGCGAAGCACCCAATGCCTATTCCCTCTTCGGTGCTCTGATGGTGGTCAGCTCAGTCATATTGACTGCCATGAAGAAATGGGCCATGACCCTGCCTCGGGAGTCCTCGCTGCGCAAGCGATTGCGCGTTATCCTGCTAGAGTAGAGCTCCTCGTAGTGCTGTAGTGTTAGTTAATGGATTGCTTGGTAATTGCAGGCTTTGACATTGTCAGAAATATTTTTAAGAATCCAGAAATAGTTATTTTTGTTGGAGAATAATTTTAAAAATTAATTATGGAACTACCTTAAGCCAAAGGAACTGTTTCTACTTTGTCCAAGCCAAACTAATAATTTCTATTCTGGTCAGTTATAAATGATCTTAGATCAAACTTATGTAGTTTATTAGAGGATTTCTTGCTTTTAATTTTAAGTTTAATGAAATAAGTATATATATCAATTCAATTTTCACGGATTGCATATATATATATATATCGGTTAAGAATTCTTAACGGGTTTGCAGCCCTTACATTTTATAATCCTTTTAACTCAATTAGGTTAAGAGAAGTGATTCTCTTTGATTATTCTCAACAAAAAATAACTATTTTTAAGCTTCGAATACATTTTTTGACTGTCAAATCCGAATATTACCTATTGCTTTAGGTACGTTCGTGGTTTCTCTTAACTAGGGTCAGATGTGCGCCTTTTATGTGTCCTTGACTGTTAAAAAGGTTAATAATCTAGAAATAATAATGATTGGTGATCAAAATTTCTGAATATTTCTCGCAAGTGTAAAATAGTCTTTACATTCTGATCAAGAATGCGAATTAATTTAAATAAGTCCATTATTTTTGTTTGTTTTCTTAGAAATTTTAGTATTTATTTATAGTTAATAAACCTAAACAACTAGCATACAAATATAAATTTAACTTTTTAAATTTACTTTATTCGTTTTCTTAAGAGTTGGCAGCATTATTGTATAAGAAACATGTTGCACATTTACCTCATAGATGGCGCTGCAGCGTAACAGTGGCAACAACAGCTGTTGACATTTCATGCTGGCAAGGACTGAACCGATCTAGAAGCTTCTTCAGTTCTGTTATTTGTGATGGCTCACTGTAATGCATATGCAAAACATTGAATTAACATTAAACTAATATGTGCAAATCTGTTTGGTGACTCGTTTGAATGAAAAATTAATAATCATGTGCCCCATAATAGAAAGTGTACACATATCGCTGAACAGTATTAATAGTTAAGACGTCACGCACGCACTTAACATAAGCTTAACATGCGTAAGAAAAATAACAGGTAAACAAATCAACAAAGTTAATTTAAAAAGTCTATTTATCGAATCATTTGCAGGATGTGCCATTAATTAAAATTACAGTAGACTAGATTAGTAGCTCACCAATAAAAAAAAAAAAAACAAACAAAAAATGTCAGAGAACTTTGAACTGGATCAGTTTGTGGATGGGACACGGACGGGCGATATATCAAATCAATTTATGGAACGTCTTAAAAGGCTCTTAAATTGTCCATATTTGGGCATAATATTGGCTACATTATCATCGCTATTCTTCTCACTGTGCTCCGTTATAGTCAAAGGATTGGTCGATGTTAATCCCATGGAGTTGGCCTCATTTCGATTTGTGGGCGTTCTACTGCCCACCATACCGATACTTATCTATACCCGTCAACCGATATTTCCGGAAGGCAAAAGAGTCATCCTGTTACTTCGATGTTTTATGGGTACTACCGGTCTAATGCTCAGTTTTTATGCCTTCCGACATATGCCGCTAGCCGATGCCACCGTTATTATATTCTCCACACCAGTGTTCGTTGCGATATTTGCCAGAGCCTTCCTCAAGGAACCCTGTACACTCTTCAATGTTTTGACTATCAATATGACGCTACTGGGCGTGGTATTGATCACCCGACCGCCCATGATCTTTGGTGAGCCCGAGCTCGACGTGGATAGCCAAAAATATACGGATAAAACCTACGATATCTGGGGACCAGTCGCTGCCATATCATCCACCCTATTTGGTGCCAATGTCTATATACTCTTGCGTGCTCTCAAGAATCTCCATTTCTCCGTAATTATGAACAATTTTGGAGCTATTGCACTGGTTTATACCCTTATTGTTTGCGGTTCAATTGGTGCCGTCTGTTGGCCCAGCTGTGGACGTGATCGCTGGCTCGTCGTCGTTCTGGGAATCTTCAGTTTTCTGGGACAAATTCTTTTAACGCTTTCCCTGCAGGTAGAACAGGCGGGTCCCGTTGCTATCGCACGCTGTGCCGATATCGTTTTCGCCTTTATCTGGCAAATGATGTTCTTTGGCGAAGCACCCAATGCCTATTCCCTCTTCGGTGCTCTGATGGTGGTCAGCTCAGTCATATTGACTGCCATGAAGAAATGGGCCATGACCCTGCCTCGGGAGTCCTCGCTGCGCAAGCGATTGCGCGTTATCCTGCTAGAGTAGAGCTCCTCGTAGTGCTGTAGTGTTAGTTAATGGATTGCTTGGTAATTGCAGGCTTTGACATTGTCAGAAATATTTTTAAGAATCCAGAAATAGTTATTTTTGTTGGAGAATAATTTTAAAAATTAATTATGGAACTACCTTAAGCCAAAGGAACTGTTTCTACTTTGTCCAAGCCAAACTAATAATTTCTATTCTGGTCAGTTATAAATGATCTTAGATCAAACTTATGTAGTTTATTAGAGGATTTCTTGCTTTTAATTTTAAGTTTAATGAAATAAGTATATATATCAATTCAATTTTCACGGATTGCATATATATATATATATCGGTTAAGAATTCTTAACGGGTTTGCAGCCCTTACATTTTATAATCCTTTTAACTCAATTAGGTTAAGAGAAGTGATTCTCTTTGATTATTCTCAACAAAAAATAACTATTTTTAAGCTTCGAATACATTTTTTGACTGTCAAATCCGAATATTACCTATTGCTTTAGGTACGTTCGTGGTTTCTCTTAACTAGGGTCAGATGTGCGCCTTTTATGTGTCCTTGACTGTTAAAAAGGTTAATAATCTAGAAATAATAATGATTGGTGATCAAAATTTCTGAATATTTCTCGCAAGTGTAAAATAGTCTTTACATTCTGATCAAGAATGCGAATTAATTTAAATAAGTCCATTATTTTTGTTTGTTTTCTTAGAAATTTTAGTATTTATTTATAGTTAATAAACCTAAACAACTAGCATACAAATATAAATTTAACTTTTTAAATTTACTTTATTCGTTTTCTTAAGAGTTGGCAGCATTATTGTATAAGAAACATGTTGCACATTTACCTCATAGATGGCGCTGCAGTGTAACAGTGGCAGCAACAGCTGTTCACTGCTTGCAAGGACTGAATCGAACTAGAAGCTTCTTCAGCTCTGTTATTTGACATGTCGTCATGGCTCACAATAATGCATATGCAAAACATTGAATTAACATTAAACTAATATGAGTAAATCTGTTTGGTGACTCGTTTGAATGAAAAAATGAATAAACATGTCATAATAGAAAGTGTACAAATATCGCTCAACTGTGTTAATAGTTATGACGTCACGCACGCACTTAACATAAGCTTAACATGCGTAACCTTTTAATGTTAGCGTGCCTGATGTTAACGCGTCGGCGCCACCGTTGCCACAACAAAACGCAAAAAGTACTTGAAAACTACGAAGTACTCAAAACAAACAAGCAGAAAATCGCATTTGCCGGCCAAAACAAACAAAAATAAATAGAAATACAAAAAATAGAATTTTCAAAGTGTGTGTACGTGAATACATAGTGTGCCTTGGTCTTACATGTGTTTTCATAATTATTATATTTAAATACATTGAAAAAGGAACACTACGCAAAAAAACAGTAAACAAACACGTTGTACTCGTACATCGTTCGATACTTCTTGGGCAGAGCAGCATTTGTTGTTGTCCGTTTTGTTGTGTTAGAAACCTAAATCGGCAATAACGGCATCCAGTTCGTCCTGTAAATTAGTGGCCCTCGAGCGAACCTGTGAAATTTGATCCTGCAAATTATCCACATTGGCCTGGAGCAGCACATTGCATTTCTTCATTGCAGCGAAGCGACTCTCGTGCTTCTTAACCCTCGGCTCCAGATTGACCTTCTTCGCGGAATTGGCCGAATCCTACAGGTAAGTGTTATAAATGTTATAAAAAATATAAATATTAAAATACTTATAAAAATATTATATATATAATATTGGGTACTGACTTCCGCTTCGGATTCGCTGCCTGATTCCTCGCCACTTTCTTCTGATTCCGATTCGTCAGATTCCTCTTCGGATTCTTCTTCCTCTTCGTGTTCTTCCTCAGCTTCTTCTTCGTCCTCTTTATCCTCGGCATCCACTTCGTCCTCATCCAGCTTCATCGATGCTGCCATCTTTTGCACTTCCTTCTCCAGTTTCTTGAACTTTTTGTTCTCCTCTCTGAAATTTTTCGATATATTTTAGATCAGCGATTTGAATCGGTTCAGAACCTTTTTGATTACAGAGTCCCAACTTAAACTACTATTTGAAAAAAAAGGTTCGGATTTTTGATATTTTTACTGAAATAAATTAATTTTCCTCCCACGTTCATCTCGTATTGGCCATACTTACTTGAGTATAACATGATTCTTTTTCATGGCCTGTTTCAGTGCATCCTTCTCCTTCTTGGCCGCCTCCTCCTTCACCTTTAGCTTGGTCAGTTTACTGCGTAGCACCTTGACTTCCTTGCCCACTCGTCGTTCGCGTCTCTCTGTCTTCTTCTCCTCCGGCTCATCGGGATCACTTTCGCTCACCTCTAGCTCCAGCTCTGGTGAACTATCGCGTCCGAAGTGTACATCGCTGGGTCGTCGTGAGCCGTCCAAGGAGCCGCCGCCCTATATATTTTTATAATAGATCACGGAATTACTTAAAATACCTGGTCACTTGGGCTGCCCCTGAGCGAATGCAGCTTATGGCATTTACCTTGTGCAGGCCGTGATTACCGTGATTAGCGTGATTACCGTGATTGTTCACCTGGTCGTAGTAATCATCGTTGTCGTCGTCGTAAGCAAAGCAAATACTAATATGCGGTCTGTTAGTGCTTGGAGTCGTATTTCCCTTATAATAGTGGCGATAGCGTTGGTTAATTGGTTAGATAGAAGCGATTGCGATTGGGGTTTTGGCCAATTGTTCTTAATTTTCTGATTAATTTGAGAAAATTATGAAAACTTTCCTTAACTGTGTTTCTGTGGGTGTGTCTCTGTGTGTGTACGAGGTATGCACAACATTTTAGAGAGCTGAGCTGAGATATGAATTTTTGAGTGTGGATGCTGAAACCTCAGTCTACAGCTTCAGGACCCGGCCATATAGCGAGCCTTAGAAGCATTTTATGAATTTAGAATGGTTTATTTTTGTATCTAGTATTTATAGGCCTTTTAAGGAGGCCGTTTTCTATGTACACACAGAGATGTCTAGGAGATCAGCTTTAACCAAATTTCAATTCAATTTCCGTGACATTGTGACCGTTGTTTTGTTTTGGGAACAGTTCCAATATTACGGGAAGTCTTCTTTAAAAAGCTGTCTTTCAGTTCTTTGAAGCGAGGCAAGTTTTAAATTGAAAAAAAATACGGGCTAATTGGCTCTGCGGATATCAACATCCGCACTCATTTGACACATACAAACACACATCTCTCAGCCCCCTCCCCCCAAATAGGTCTATGTATAGTGTTGTCAGCTGATATGTAATTATTTACTGCTACAAATACAACTACAACTACAAATACAACAACAACTACAACTACAACTACAACTGTACAACTACAACTATAATCAATGCCAAGCGACTAATTGCAATTGCTTTGTTAGTTTTCAGGCTGAGCTGTCGCAGCGTTGCGGCGCGGATGGCGCTGAAAATGTGCGAGAACATATGTGGATACATGTGTGGTTTACAGTGTTGCCAATTCTGCATTTTTCCCGTCAAATCTGGCTTTTTTTTTTCAAGTTATTAACATAAATTTGGCTTGATTGTATTATGCGATTATTGATGTTTAGTATTCTCTCGATAATTTAGGTATAAAAGCTGGTTTTCAGTCGAACCGGTTCGAAAGCGGAATTCAAAACTTTTATTTAACTAAGTTTTTATTGCACTCTGATAATAATATCCTGATTTATAGAAAAGTGGCCTAATTCAAATGGGATTATTGTAATTTTTTAAGAAACTATTTCTTTCTTTTGGATTTAAAACTCTTTTCTAAATTATAAAGTATTTTTTTCTGATTGTAGATTATACAAGTTGCTGGTTCAAGAAAAGCTTCTAAGTTACATCTAATCAGTTTGGATTATTTTAAAATTTTCTAAGATATATTATATTTTAAAATCTTAAATTCCAATTTGAATTACTTAAAAATTCTATCAAAATGTTTAGTTTAAGGCTAACAAGAACCTGATTGATTAAGATGCCGGTTCAAAAGAAACGAATACCCTTTCTTGAACCTAACCTTAATCTTAGAATTCCGTTTTCGAACAGATTTTGGTTACAACTTTAATGGGAAACCTTTGCACCAGCTATTCTCCAAATTATGGACTTTATACTAGATGAAATTCTAGAAATATTAAAAGTTAAAATTTAAATTGGTTTTTGTGGAATTTTTGATTAAATTAAAATTAATTTTCTTTGTTTTCTGCTCTCAGAAACTAGCTTATTAGGCTTGGTAAAAGTTGGCAACACTGGTGGGTTATATGAACCCAAAACTTCAACTTTCAGCTTAAACTTCAACTGACAACACCAACACGTTGTTGTGGAACTTTTCTACCCGGCACCGCCCCGCCCCGCCCCGTTTCGTCCCGCTTCCGCCCACCTTTGAATATGTCTACTGTGGGTCGCTTACCTGCAGCGCAGCTGCCAATTTGCGCTCGAGCAATTGTATCTGTCGCTTTTGTTCCTCGATTTCCGTTTTTGCCTCGACGAGCAGCTCGCTTGTGTCGTGATAATTTTGCTCTACTTCCTTGGATACCTTGCGAGCATCTTCCACTTCCCGTTTCAGGGAATTGACGTAAGCCTGTTCGGAGGTGGGCGTAGGATCCATTGTGGCAACAATAACATTTGAGCCATATTCCAGATTTTTCTCTCGTGACTTTTCCCGCTCCAATTCTGTTTCCAGTGTGCGTATTTTGGCCAAAAGCTTCTTATTCTCACGCTCCTGCGCCTCCCGATTGCGCAGCTCCAATGCCAACATTTGCTTTGTGCTCTGCAGATCATCGCGTATCTTATCAATGTCATCCAATTCATCGGGACTCTCCTCATCTATGGACATAGTCGATACAATGCTGGGCCTTGAGCTGCCCGCTCCCTGAGCCGCAGCACTATTCGGACCCAGAGCATGGCTGCTGGGCGCCTCACTCAGCATATTAACCTTGGACAGCGACTTATGGAGCTGTTCCTCTATGGTCATCTGTCGTCGGAACTTACGTAAACCCTCCAATATAGGCTTACTGCGATCATTTGTCCGTGTCGGACGCAGTCGTATACCGCCCTGAATCTGCTTGAGCAGCTTATTATGCGAATTATCCTTCTCTGTTTCATAGATGAACTTATCATCCACTTTGGTCATCGATTTGCATGTCAAAATGGGCTGAGATCTGTATAGAAAATGAAAACATTTTTACAGCTTAAACATCATTTTTTGATTATTGCCAATTTGTGTTTGTTTTGGCCAAACAAAGTAGGCTAATTTCAGCCGCTTAATTTGCACATTTGACCGCAGCAATGCCAGTAAATTAATTTATTTCAATTAAACGACTAAATATAATATGAATGTTGCTAATTGGGAATTTAACAGATAAAATAATAATTATTGAAAGCTTAAAAGGGATAAATTTTCGGATTTCCCTCTAACTGAAAATTGTACAGAAAATTAAGGATTTGTTTTGAAACCGTTCCGTGAACCGAACCGAGACCTCTTAAAGCCTTCCCCTAAAATGGTGACGACTTTTCAAAATTTCTATTTAAATATATTTCGATTAATATACGAATCTAACTTCAAACAAATGTTGAAAGTTGTAGAATGTAAAAACAAATTAAATTGTGTTTAATGAACCTAGTGGACTTCAAACTGCCATAAATTTCTCGGAACTAAAAGTATTTTTTTACGGATTTGCCTCATGATTCAGTCGCTTGATTAATTCAGCAGCTAGTTTTGTGATGAATGTGTAGAAATAAATTTATTCCTGAGGGGCTCCTCTCTCCATCCGAATAGGAAAGTTAGTTGTAATCGATTCTATCTGCGAGTATAATAGGCTACTCACCTATCATTGCATGCCACATGGCGCAGCTTTCTGCCGCTCTCGACCTCCTTCATCATCTCGGACCAGTCAGGACGTCGTCGTGGTCGTGTTCTGTATCCATATATATAAAATGAAATTAATAGTGGTTTAGTCACAGAGAGTAGCTGCGACTTGGGGCTTGAGCTCGAGTACTTACTTCAGTTTTTCGAGGGTTTTCTTCTGCGTATCGGATAGCACACGTTTCTCGCCGGGAATCAATGGAGGCGGTGGCGGTGGTGGCGCCTTTGGCACCAGCGATGGCAGCGGTGGCGGCGCTGGAACTGCAGAGAGTGGAAAAAAAGAAAAAGGGAAAGGTTAGCAGCTGGGTTAGTTACGATGTGAGGATGGATGGTCTGGTAGCTGGCCGGTTGTTTGTTTGTTTTTTAGCTGGTTTTTTTTTTCTTTTCTTTTTGTTGTTTTTGCTGTCGAGTAAATCGTTTAGCGCTGCGTGCACTCGCGGTTATTAAATATAATTTTAATTTAATGAGTTTGCAATTTGTGTCAGTTGTTTGCGCAAAGTTCTGTTCGCCACAGGCCATACATATCAATTGAGTTGGAGGGGAGTTCTGTCCAGACAGGCAGAGAGAGAGAGAGAGAGAGAGAGGGTGGGAGGACTTCCCATTTTGCTGGCCAATTCGGTTTGTTGCACGCTGGCTCTCTCTATAAAGTTGCCACATTGGCATTGGCAGAGATTGAAAAGTTACTGCCGTGGTTACTCGGCTCTACGGAGGAGTTAGCCGGTTTGTTTTATTGCTTTAACACCCCTCGCAAAATATCCTGTGCTGCTGCTGGTGCTGCTGCTGGCGGCTAAAACTTTGATTGCATTTCTTTTTTGCCCAACAAGTCAGTCGGTACTTTGTGGTGTTGCGCTTGACTCGACTTTGGTTTAGTTAGTTAGTTTAAAGTCTCTGATGCGCTTGCAGGCTTTTGTTAACGAGGCCAATTAATTTGAAATGTTTGTACAAGCTGTTTTCTAATAAATTTCCGCTTAAATTGTTGGCCTAACAAGTTTCCACTTTTCAGTTTCCAGTTTCCAGTTCCAGTTCCAGTTTCAAGTTTGCCCTGCGATGCCAAGATGCCCTTGTAATTAGCAATTGAAAAACTTTTTGATTTGTTTTTAAAACGTAAGCAGAGCACCAGTTTGAGCTCTGAACCCTCCCCTCTCACCCACCCAAGCCCCAAAAGCCTGTTCCCAACAACTTTGTGTACAATTCTTTGCATTCTTTGAACAGGTTTCCTCGGCTGAGCGGGGAGCTTTGTTTTTGATGCTACAAAAAAAAGTGCAAAAGTCAAACAACTGCTTAAGACAATGGCGGCGCCAAGTGATGAAAAGCTGACAAATCTGTTAATTAGCTTTGTTTGAATGAACCCGGGACTAAGAACAAATCCCATTCCGCCCAAGCCGTCGCCCTCGCCTTCTCCCTCGCCTGCGCCTTCGCCTCCGCCTCCGCTTTAGTCCTGACTCCGACTCAAAAGGCAGCCACCCATGCAGCCAACAGAAGCATACCACAATCCCTACCTTATCCTTTTGTCTGGCTGGCCTTGGCCCTTTCTTCTTCCCATTCTTCCCCTCTCTCTGCCCCTTTTTAATACGTCCTTCTCTCGGTTTTAGCAGTCGCGCCTGGCTGAATCTGCACTTAATCTTTAAGTGGTTGGCTGCCTTTGTGGCGGTGCATTAGTCCTACTGCCAGTAGGGCTTCAATACGGTTGCTCATTCTGCTCTGCACCTGTGCTCGAGCAATGAGAAACTAATCCCAAACTCGTGTTCTTAGATACTTTACTCAATGAAATCAGCGCCAAACTTGATTATTGTCTGGCAGCATCCTGCTGCTGCTGCTGCTCCTGCTGCTGCATGTTAATGTGATTCTCCTCTTTTTTCCCCCAACTTTTCCTGCCTGTCCATCCGCTCGTCTGTCTGTGTGCCATTTGTAGTCACTGATTAAAATACGTGGTCAACTTTTTGGGCAGCCAATTGAGCGCTCGTTTAGTAAGTTTCGCTTAATTCGTTTTAGTAATTTATGGCAAAGCTCTGGCAAAGCGGCATCCTAAATCAGGACTCCCCCACTTTTCCACACACACACACACACGCACACGCACACAGAGGGAGCACAAAATGAAAATGAAAACAGAAACAGTAACTGAAACGGGGGGCAAAAAAACAGAAAACAAAAAAAAAAAAACGGAGAAAAACAAAAAACTTACCCAGGGCACTTTGTGTGGAAGGGTGCCGGGCAGATAAAACTCTTCATTCATTCATTCATGTCGACAAAATTATTTCTTATTTAAATAAAATGCTGAGCTGAACGAGAGAGAGTAGCGTCCCAGCGTCTCAGTCTCGGAGACTGAGATGATGCTACCCACTTAATATACCGCAAAGCCCGCACTTACAACGTCCCGAAATGAATAGCGGGGTATGTAAACATAAATTTTGCGAGCTCACTCACTCTCATTTCCTCAGTAGCCCCATCCCTCTCGCTGTTCCTGGTTCTTTTTCTGGCCCTGGTCTTTGTACCCAACCCACGGAATGTCTCTGTACACTGTACTCTGTTCTCTGTTCCCGTCCTGCGAAAGCTCTCCGCCGTACTGCTCCTCATTGTGTTTTTATCAACAGAATATTCTATGCATGCACAAATGTTGCCGTTGTCATTGAATCACGCTGGGCCCAACGCACCGAAACGGAGCGCTACAGACAGACGGGCTGCCGGACGGACGGACGGAGGGGGGATAAGGATGGCAGCATTTGGGAGCATGGACTTCAGTTTGATTACTGACTTTGTTCCATTGTCTGAGCTTTGCATGATGAAGCGTTGAGAAGCTTCTGCTATATTTTACAGTCAATCCCCCATCCTCTCTGCAGACAGACAGCTTTAATCCAGGCGGGTTACAAACGCCTGATTAACGTTTCTCATCTTGTTAATAACTATTGCCCTCTTATTTGTGGCCAACTAAATCACTGTACAACCAAGGAAACTTATCTTTAAAGTGCGCAAAATATTAGATTGGTGTATTCTCATTACAGTTGGAGCGTAGTCAGGGTTTTTTTTATATAAAATTTTTCTATTCCGTCAAGTCTTATCATCTTAAAAAGTTAAAGCTAGAGCAAGGAAAACGTTACGGATGACGCACAAAGCAGAACAGACAAATCAAAGGCTCTCTCGAGAGAGCAAGCACAAGACACAGGGAGAGAAAGAGAGGCATGTGTACATAATAAATTTCGCGAATGGCTCTTTATAATTATTTATATCTATTCTCAAACAAATAAAAGATTATAAAAATATCACATAAATTTAACACTAAATGTGTTTACTTTTGAAAAGAAATATTTCCTTTTGTTGGGAGTACTAAAACTTTTCCTAGGTAAGCTAAATTAAGCTGTCAAATTGCTATTTCTATTTCCTTTGAGACCCGACGCTATTTATAAAATATCAGCAGTTTCCAGTTCATAAATCAAATGTTTCCCAATCAATGGGAATTCTTTACAAATGATTTCCCATACATGTTGCAATTATTTATTTATTGGACCATTTTATTGTCGCACAGTGTAATTATTGGTATCATGCGCTCGTGTGCGCGTGTGTGTGTGCCAGTGTGTGTTACAACGATTTCCTTTTACGTCATGTCCAAATTTGAAATGGCCTAATCATCTTTTATGCCCTTGGTGGACTTTCCTATACCCTCACCCCGTCGAGTCCACCCAGTGCCTGCACCTATTGAAAGTCGACTCAAGACGT
This sequence comes from Drosophila repletoides, assembly GCA_018150835.1. NCBI lineage: Eukaryota > Metazoa > Arthropoda > Insecta > Diptera > Drosophilidae > Drosophila > Drosophila repletoides. The sequence goes on from JAECWQ010000202.1 coordinate 5,842,399, forward strand.
AAGGAGAAAAAAAAAACTGTCTCTGTTACAAGTCCTTAGACATATACATAGATATTTAAATGTATATATGTATGGATAGGCGTATATATAGTAGTGTAAGGAGGCTCATTTAAATAAAAGAATATATATTTTGTCCAGCCGCTTGTCCTTTTGGCTCCTTTTGAAGGCATTGCTGGGCTTTGTGGCCGCGCCGCCTTTTTATTTGGTTTTTCGTTTTTTAGTGCGGATATTTGAATATAAATGGCGCATTTAGTTCGACTATATCAAGCACATGGCCATATATCTTTGGCAGCATCAGCTTTTGTCCCTAACAGTTCTTTTTTCCTACTCTATCGATAGTTGCCTATGTTTTGGTTTGTCTGCTTTAAAGAAACAAAGACAGAAGCACCAAAGGAAGGAAGCAACCAAACCAAGTGCCTGCCGACTGCCGCCCGCCGCCCGCCGCCTGCCCCTTTCCACTCATCATTCTCATCTGGTTTTAAACATTCCACTTTATGTTGTAGTTTTGACACAATGAGCAATAATCATGAATTTTACTTAGACCATAAAAAGAAAGCCCAGAAACAGTAGGCAGGACGAAAGGCGGCCCAAGACGCCGTCCGAGCACATTAAATAAATGTTTTTCTTTTCTGTCTTCATTGTTGCCTTTTTTTATTTTTATTTTTATTTGTATTTGTATTTTTTTTTTTTTCTTTTTCTTTATTTTTTATTATGCGACAGCTTTAAAGGACAAACGTTGGGACGGCAGCGGTTACCATTTTGTTGAGTGACCTCCCATACCAAATTTCTCTTTTTGCCCTGTTTTTTTGTTTTTTTTGTTAACTCAACCCTCGAACTTCGTGCCTTTTGTTTGCCTGGAAAGATTAGGACGCATTTGCGGTCACGTTATTGCCCACTGATTAGGCCAGGAGAGAGACAGCAGCTCGACTCGAGTTAACTGCCTCACACGTAACCTTTTTCTCTTAACGAGCTTTTCACTTCATTCTTGTTGCCGCCGCCCCCCTCTCCCCGAGGCCACGCCCCCCGCAGGCTATACAATTCAATTTAGATAACTTATGCAACTCACTGTTATTATTGTTTTCGTATTACGAGCAGATGCAGCTCGCGGCCACAAAATGCATTAGAATATTACGAATTTGAGTGTCTTTCAGCATTGGAAAAACTGTTTTTTTTTTGCCTGTTTTTCCTATTTTTTAATAATAATTTGTTTTTTATTTTTGGCCGGGCTTAGGTGGGCGGAAAACACTTCGCACACTTTCGCCTCTTTCGACTCAATGCACAGCACTCACTAAAAATTTAATAAATAAAATATGTTATTTATATTGCTTTTATAGCCTTAGTGTTATTTGTGTGTGTGTTGTGTGTGCCTTTTGCCTTTATGCGCTTTGTTGTTTTTGTTTTGGGCGCAAATTTTTGATGAAATGTTTTGTGCACATTTCATTTCGTACATATTATTCATATACCTACTCAAACCTACTCAGATATATATATATATATATATATACCTATATATATATGTATATATTTGTATCTACAGTCGAGTATCTCTTGGTGCGTTTTTAAAAATGAGCAGTCGACGCGCAGGTGAATGTGAATGGACCTGCATACTCTGACATAAATACATATGCATGTACCTATTTATATATGTATGTATAAGTATAAACACATACACAGATACCCTGATATGAGTAACAGGCACTCGCAGCTTGACTAGAGATGGTCATATGACTTAAATATTCTGTCATGCATAATAAAACAGGACATGGAATTGCATTTTGCACATAACTTTTGTGATATGCTAAAATCCGTTCTGAATTCTACAAATTCTACAAAATTCCAACACGCTTAAATTACAAAAAAATAGTATCTAATATATGCATAAATTGCTGAGAATCATAGTTAAGCTCAAGGAGCATTCCTCATGCTTGGATCCTTTGTAAGTAAATGCTGTTTCCCCTTAAAGTTGGAAGCTGGAAGAGCAATTTAATGAAGCCTCTGTAGCCTAATTGGCTTGCAGTTGCTTATCACTTAAAAATTTGAAAAATCTATTTTGAGTCCCATTTTCATCCTTTTTGAATTAATGTCTTTCGCTTTTAAGGGGAACATAATTATTTTATAATTTATCTTTGGCCGTGTTAAAACTTCATTCTAATTCCTATCTTGGTTAATTGCTCAACTTACTAATTTTGAATAAATTTCTGGGGTTAAGACTTAGCGAAAATATTCTTTTTCCCACTCCGCTCTAAAAATTATGGAATACAAATTTCCCCTGGAAATCTTTGGAGTTAAAAAAGTAGGATAATTATTTTCTGAATATAAATATTAATACTACAGAGGTTTACAGAGCTTTCTTCTTATGTTTTATAAAATAATTATTCTTTAATCAGATCACTTCAACTCACTTATTTACGGTTTCAGCTTTGTTACTGTTCCTCTAATTGTTTTGGATATTTAGAGTAGAGTTGGAAAAGATCCCAATGATGTTTTCCACTAAAAACACCTAATTTTCTTTGTTTTTTCGAGCTCTATTTTAGCCTATATCGATTTCGATAATGCCCCCTCTAAGAGAACTGTTTCTCAAAAAAGTAAATCCTTTTATGATAGCCTAAAAATAAATCTACATAAAAATAGCTCAAAATTAGGCCATAAATTTTCTGTAAAACTTGCTTAACTGAGAACTTCAGTGAAAATGCAAATAATTCAGTTTTAAAGAAAATTTATGAAATTCTCGAATTTTCGTGGCTATTTATGCAATTGCCAAGATATTGTGCAAGCACGAGAAGTATAATAAACTGGACACTCACGCACACATCTCTAGAGCTCAGTGTGCTTATTACCAATACCAGTGCATATATCACTCATACGACACGTATATCTAGCTGTCTTTTGATACATATTTTTTTGGTTGACGTCCATCGGCCTTGCCTTTCGCCAGCATTTTTATACCCCTTACAAAATTAAACAGAGAGAGAGATGGTGAATGATGTGGGAGGCCAGTAGAAGGTCTAATGCGATAAATGCACATCACGAGAGTCGAATAAAACATATATATATATATATATATATAAATCTGTACAAAAGTATGTCCAAAATGGCCATATTACCCGTTTGCCAGTTAGATATTTTAGACATTAGAGAAGCAATAATAATTTACAGCATTTGGTGATCCATTAGAGTTGTTAATCGGGATATTTTGTGCTATTTTCCAGTCGGATCTCAGATCACTCGGAACAAAGCATAACTTACCATTTTTAATGCTCGGTTCGCGTTTTATTGAGGGCGCTTTCCTCAGGGTTTTGGTCTTGAACTCAGGTTTGGGTTCTTCTTTGGGTTCTTTGAGTATTTCATCAACTTTGGGTACCTTTTTTAGTACCGGACGGATCTTGAGTAGATTATCGGTACTCTTGCTGGGCAAAGGTTTCTCCTCGCGCTTCACGTGACGCAATTTAGGTTTCTCGAGCTTGAAACGCAAGCGCTTCTCGCGTTCCTCTTCGGTTTCACCCTCGACGGCCTCGTCATCGTCTTCGGGCGCAACCTTTTTCATCGACTTATCCCGTTTGACTACAACGCTGCGTAATTTGGGTTTCTCTAAGGTGAAACGCTGTGTCAACTCACTTTCCTGCGGTTCCGGTTTCTTGTTGGTCTGCGTGGGGCGCAGCTGGGCAGCCTTCTTGACATGCTCCGGCACCTTGGCATCCACAGTGGTGTCATCATCATCATCATCTTCCTCGTCGTCATCATCGGTTTCTTCCTCCTCCTCGGTCTCTTCTTCTTCGGATTCAGTTTCTTCTTCGGTTTCCTCCTCCTCCACTTCCTCTTCGGTTTCCTCTTCCTCAGAGGATGACTCTGGCGGTGGTGTTGGCTCCTTCTTCTTAGCCAATGGTTTCTTTGTGACCAGAGTAGGCGCTGCTTTCTTCACTGGCTCCGGCGCCGCTTTCTTTACCGGCTCCGGAGCTGCTTTTTTAACCGGCTCTGCTTTCTTCACTGGTTCCGCATTCTTTTTGGCAGCTGCTGTTGTTGTTGCTGCTGCTGCCGGTTTCTTGACGGGCTCCACAGCTGTTTTCTTGGTCGGTTCAGCTGCTTTTTTGGACGTTGTTGTTGCTGCCGGTGCCGCCGCCTTGCTGTTGGCTGTCGTTGGAGCAGCTTTTTCACCATTTTCCTTAGTGGCAGCTGCTTTTTTGGCCCAAGGCGTTGTCGTTGGCTTCGTGGCCGCACTGGCCGCTGTGGCGGCATCCTCTTTTACCCAAGGTGGACGAAATGTGGTGCGTCCGCCGCTGCCGGCGCCAGCGCCGCTGCCAGCAGTGCTGCTTGTTGTGCTACGGGGCGTTACAAAGGGCATTTTAGAAAACAGTCAGCAAATGTTTTCCGTTCTGTTAATTTTCCAGGGGTTCTTCTTCTTCTTCGACGAGTTGTTGTTGTTTTTGTTGGTCGCCCACTTTTCGTCGTCTATTTGCACACACTTTTTAAATAATTTTCTGTGATTTTTTTTCACTCTGCTGCTGCTGTAGTTATTGTTGTTTTCGTTGTTGTTTTCGCTGTTGTTTTCGCTGTTGTTGTTGTTGTTGTTTTTGATGAAAACACAAAACTTTGCACATTAGCACCAACAATGTTGGCTTGCGGGCGGGGGAAGAGGAGGGCAGGGGAGCACCTCCACTTGTCCAAAAGTTTTTTCAAATTGCCGTTTTCTTTTTTCTGATTTTTTTTTAAATATATTTTTTTTCTTTCTATATATATTTTTTTTTTATTTATTTTTGTTCGTTTTGTTGCTGTTGCTGTTGTGTTGTGCTATTTATTTAAAACCTGCGCTGCCGACGACGATGAGCAACAGCTGTTTAAAATATTTTTGAAATTCTCAATTCGTATATATTTGGGTATGTTTCATTTCGAATGTTATTTTTAAATGCATGCGCTCATTAGCTGCCCATTCCTACCCGCCGTTGTTGTTGTTGTTGTTGTTGCGAGTGTATCTTATTAGCAAACAAAAAGAATTTAGGCCTTTGTGTCATAGTAACAATTAGCGGGTCAGTTTTCAAACTGTTGCCCAACTGTTGACCAAATTGATTGGCCAAATTCCCAGCTAACAAGTTGATACCCGTAAAATCCTCTGCACTTCCAGCTAAACTGAATGCACTCCAATAAGCAACAACAACAACAGTGGAAACACAAACAATTTGCTCTGCCACTGCTGCCTCCTCGATATGTAAAAGGCGAAAATATTTAATTTTAGGTTCTTTGTGCCACAGCGCCAAAGCGTCGGAGAAAAAGCAAAAAAAAAAAAAAAAAAAGAAGAAGCATTTCTGGCTCTGACGCTTTCGTCTTTCACAAAGTATACAATGAAAAAAAAAAAAAAAAAAAAGAAAAAAGGAAGGAAAAGCACACACATTGAAAAGAGCATGAAAACAGAAGAGGCAAGAAGAGTATAAAATCCAAATTTGTTTCATTCCATTGCCAGTTTCCATGGCTGCTTTCTACATTTCCATTTCTCCAATTCGTCCACTGGCCTTTTGCGAATTTTTCACAAAATAAAATAAAAAAAATCTAGACTTTTTTTTCGCTTGGAGGCGTTAATTAAACATGACATGCAAATAAAAATTATACTTATAAATATGCCGTCATTAGGCGGAATAATATTTTAGAGAGCGACGCGACAGCCATAAAAACTGAAAATCTGTTGGCCAGCAATTCCGAAGGAACACATTGCATTTAGAACAATATTTACGAGCTTGATTTGTGTGCAGTTATTTTTCGGTTTTGTGAAACATTTCAGACTGTTCCTCAAATATTTGCTTATCAATTTGTATTTGAAATGGGAATCTTTGAAATATAATTTTTGTTTTTTTGTCTTTGGTTTTATCAATGGCATTGGCAGTCTGCAGAGCAAATCTTTTTAGATTGCTGCGCATTTTCTAAGATTTATTTTCTATATATAATTTCATTTCATTTCATTTTATTTCTTTTTTTTTTCAATATTCGGGTTTTTATTGGCTTTATGCAGGCGCACGTTCTGCCGTTTATAGACAATTTTCATATATATTGCATAGGTCGCTCGCCCACACCCACAATTTACACACACACACACACACACACACACGCACAGATACGGACACTGAGCAGCACAGTGGGCCAAATAAACACTGGGGCAGACACGAGAGAGATTTTTGCTCGGCACGCAGCGCCTATGACGGCGTTTCAAAAACTAAATTCATGTATTTTTAACAGCACGCTAAATGCTTGAAAATTTCAAAAACAAAAAAACCAAAACGAAAAAAATTGAAATACAAAATAATTTTGCTCTCTTCAGCCTCTCGGTGGTTCACTCTCTCTTTTGCTCGGACTCTCGGAAAAATCAGAAAAATGAAATTGAAAATTATTTTGGCCGACAAAATATTTTTAGCATGCTCGACAGTTTGGCGCTCGGTTGCCGCAGCCGATTGACCTTATAGCAGGTGCAGCATAGTTCAATGAAACTGGAATTATGAATATATATTATATATATATATGTGTAGTATATATAGCTAAGCATTAGTGCAGACCAAGGGATGAAGCGGCTGCTTAAGTAGCCGGTAAATCTCCACTGAAAACTGTTATCAATGCGAAATAGGTCTCAATTACGCAAGTCTCTTTTGCGTGGGCTGTCCGTTTTATATAGCTGAAGAGGGGGGTGTTTAGAGATGGTGCGGGGGAGGGTTAACGGAAGGGGCAACGCGTCTTACCCTGTGATAAAAACCACTCGTCTAGAAAATCCAAACCCATTAGTGCCTCTGTTCTCTGTTCAGTGTTGCTGATAAATTTTTGATGATTCTTTAGATTGTTTGCAATATTTACATTGTCGCCAGCTGTGCGAAGTGTCTCCCCTTTTTTTTTTTGTCTTCGCTCTCTTTCTTTCAGTCTGCTCAGCTATCTGTTGAATACAATTGACATTTGCCGTCGACTGATTGGATTTGCAATCCAACTATCTATCTATCTATCGGTTAGTGCGTGAGATCTTATTTTTAGTTCCCAAATGATTGCATATCGATTAGAAGATTGCATTGCTGAGCCAGTTCAAAGAAGAAATTCAGAAGTTGGGAACTCTCTTTGAATGAATCAGCTGCAAAGAATTGAAACTAATAATAAGAAATTGTCAATAAAGAAAAAAGTGAACATAACGTTGAAAAGTTGAAGCAAAATTGAGTTAGCAGTTTAAAAAACAGGTGCAGATAGGTTAAGAGAAAAAACCCCCCCAAAAAAAAAAGGGCAAGTGAGAAGTAAAAAGTCAACAAAAAAGAGTTGGTGAATGCCGAAAGAAAATACAAAAAAAATAAAGTACGAATATTACTCGCATAATAAAGGAGAAGTGTAAGAAAACCAATTGAAAGTCCTGATGGACGGAAAAGGGAACACAAATGACAAACAAAGTTAAAGTAAAATGAAAGAATGTGATAAGACAGAAAATTCCACAAAAAGGAAGGCAGACCAAAAAGAATTTCAATGCAAAAAATCGAGGGAAACAATACAAAAAACATCCCTTAAGCGAAACTGCCTCAGTAATTATTATACGCTGTGCACTTTTCCTAATTGAAATTAACATTCGATGACTTCAAATTTAAAAGAAAAAAAACTTTGACATGCTCTTCTTAGAGTCGGATTACTCAAATAAATATTCATAATGGAAATTCTGATGCGCCCTCAGGCTCTATGAAATATATACGACATTCTGTGGCCCAATTGGCAGCTTACTGTTCAAATTGCCTGAAATTTAATATATGGAAATTGTTGAAGCCCAATATATATAGACAACAAAATATGAATTTCAATTTGTTCTGTGTGCTGCCAAAAAGCAATTTAAAATTAGTAAAACAATTGCTTAAAAAACAATAACCAGTTTCATAATTTACCAGTTTTCAGCACTGTCAACAGCACAAATTGAAATTTCACTAGGCGTATGAGTAACAAACGGCATAGAAAAGATAGCAAGAGCCAGCGAGCGGGGTCAGGTTAGGATTGGGGGAATAGAAGGAGATTCAGTGCTGCATATTTGACTACTGGGCAGAGCGCACGTGAAATTTCATAGTTATTGTTTGCTCTGTTTTTGCTGTTTTTCGAGATTTTCTAGATGGACACAGCAGCTCGTAAATATTTAAATGCCCGCATAGTTTTGGGGCTAAATGCAGCAAATAAATTTTCGCTGCATACTTTTTGGCTGTGCCAGAAAAATCATTCACCGCCTGCCTATACCCTGTACAAATACGACATAGAGCAAGGCAGGCTGAAATATGATTGTCTGCCTGTAAATCGGAGTTTACTTTCGTTCACTTTTTACTTTAACAGGGAAAAAATTGTAATTAATTCCCTTAGAAAATAATTAATTTTAAAAATATAAATAAATATTTTTTTTTTTGAATTCTGCTCACATTTAACAATGAAAAATGTAATTATGCTGTGGAGCTTCCCTAATTCGTACTAAGGTAACATCCATTTTCAGTTGGAAAAAGCTTTCAGTTTTAGAATATTTCCTTAAGAAAAGCTTTTAGCCTTCTGGTTAAGGACTTACGAGGCATTTTAATCTGGGGTACTTGGGGCTAGGAAATTAAATTAAATGAAAACGTGGCCTGTCTGTGCTGAGTATCTTTTCGTCCAATAATCCCGACTAGAAAATTTGTTAGTAGAATTGTTATTTCTGCTTTTCGCGCATAGTTAAATTTTGTTTGAAAATCAAAGCAGAAATCAATAAAATTAAAAGTCACTTTGCAGCAGAGTTTTGCTTTTATTTTTATTTTTTAATGATGAGAGCTGAAAACTTGCCACGGTCGTAATTCAATTTGACGAGGGTAGATAACTTTACAGTGGTTGTAATAAAAAACGCAGTAATTAAAAACATTTGGCAGACAAATTTAATTGCAATCAAATTGCGGATTGTTTGGTAAATTCATTTTTAATTAAGTGAAACAAATTTGTAATATGTAATGCTAATAGTTGTTTTATTTGTGCTCTCTCTCTCTCTCTCTCTCTCACTTTCTGCTTGCATCTACACCAGACCTTATAAAATACTGTAATTGAGTGTTCCTAGAAAGACGACTCCCAGCTCCGAGGACTCCTCCCAAATAGCTTCTGTAGTTGAGTTTAAATATGTTAAATATGGTAAAGGTTAAACCTTTTTAACTACGGGTGGCGCTTCCGTTGTATTCAGCTGCGTAAAATGCGGCCATGTGGATATTTCCTGGAATAGGCGTCCGCCAGGACATTCGGTATCGCGCACCTGCCTATGGCCCAGTAATTTATAAGCGGGGTCAATATAACCCTGGGCCACACCAAATGCTATCAAATCTTTGGCCGCCTGCAGCATATTAATCGGCGGTAGTTCAGCTTTAAAGAGAAGGATAATTTAATGTTAGTTTTGATTATAGGATTTCCTTTTTTACCCTAGACTACCACTAAACCATATTTTTTAATAGGCATTTATTACATTGAAAAATAAAGGCATTCTATGTTGTTTGAAAAATATGTTCTATTGGATTTAATGCCACTATTAAAAAATATGTTTTATTGGATCGAAAGCACTATCGATAGTTCATAAGCAGAGAGTTTGTAATCGATTTTGGTTGCCTATCGATATATGTTATAGAGTAACACTCACTTCGCCAGTCTCCTATGAGCACAATGCCCACACTTTTGTCATTATATTTGGGTGCATGAGCGCCAACCACATTGAAGCCCCGTCCAGTATAGATCATACCATCGCCGCCAATGCCAAAGCTGTAGCCTATATCATTCCATCCCCGATCCACCTGATGAAAGTCCTGAATCTCACGCATGCTACGCATGCATTCGGGCGTTGTTTGGCAAGCGGCTGGTATATACGTGTGATGTATGATGACATAGGGTGCGGGTCCAGTAAAATAATCCACCTGCTTGGGCATGCGGGCGCCCCAATCCGCACGGGACAACAGCTGGGAGGTGGAGCCAGCGATGCCTCCGTCCGTAGCGGCCTGCTGCATGTGTTGGCTGTAGCCTGCAAATGTAAGCAAAGTCATAGATTTAACATAGAGTAGAGAGGTTGCTTAGTTGGTTGGGTTTGCTTTGTTTTGGTTGTTTTAACTATTTGTTGTTTGTCTGGCGGACACAGACAACCCACTACGTAAATTTACAATTTTCGCACTGTGTGGCAAAATGTGTTAGCTTTAATTGCATCAGCGGTTTGTTTGAGTTAAACTTTATCAAGTCTCTCCACTTCTCATTCGCATTCCATTGATAAATTATTGAACGGATTCCCCGGCTTCTGGCTGCTGTTGCGCCACCGAGGTGAGAAATCGCAATGAAATCCAACGCCGGCTAACAACCGGAACGGTTTCATAAAAAGTCCCCCAGAAAAACACTCGAGAGAGAGAGAGAGAGAGAGAGAGAGAGAACTAAGAGAACTGGCTTAAACGCCCGCTCAATGCGCTTCCTAAACAAGCTGATCGTTTCGCTATATAAGATACAGATACAAGCAGTATATATGCATATATATATATATATGTATATAGTATCTGTATTTGCATATCTCTCTCTGTGTGTTTCTTTGTGCCGTTTCTTTGGCAAACGTGTCAATTAATGAACCGGCCCCAAATCATATAAAATATGCATAAAGTTTGTTGGGCGATTTGTTTTGTTTACTGAAGCGTATAATACGCTTCGTCATGCTGAGAGTATTGCGAATCTCTGCAGCTGTTTGCTACACACTCGCAGCATATTCAATTTAATTGAGTACAAATATTAAGTTATAAGTAGCTTTATTCTAAACAAAATAGGGGAAATTACACTAAATTGTGTGCTACAAATATATAAACAAATATATATATAATTTCCTCCAAAATATGTGTACTTTTAATGCATTTTACAAAGAGATTCGGGGTTTTTCTATGTTACAATTTGTTTCTAATATCAATAGAATTATTGCATTGGTCTGGGCTCATTGCATGGGTGAAATATTCTATGTTTTCTTTTATCTTCTATCTATAAACTATACAAATTTGTATGCCGGTTTTCCTAAATCTCTGTTTTCTACACATATCTAGGCCAAATATCATCCCAAAACTTACTAAAATTGTGAACAAATAATAAATCTATAACCAATTATACTTCCTATATACTTTCTGCACATTAAATGTCTATTTTTTATAAACAGATTCCAATAAAATAGCATTGAAAAACTATTTTTAGAGTATAGCAGATGCCGCTTTAAGCCATTCTCTGTTTGTTTTTCGCTACTAATGATGACTCAGCTTTAAATAGACTCAAATAGATTTGACTATTAAATTGCGATGGCAACAGGTGCTATCATCTATCAGTTGAGCCGTTTCACAGTTACCTATTGACGGTGACAGCTGTAGGCCAAAAAGCGGCCTTCAAAGCCAACTTTCTGGTACCGCCCCAGTCATAAATGCAAATGTTTTAGCCAAAAACTATTTCATTCAAAATTCGTTTAATGGGTTTCTATGTGTTTGTAAGCACTCGCAGAATGGCCAAGAGGAGAATGAAACTTTTGCCATGTTTGCCGAGTCGTCGACAGCGTCGCAACCACCGTCTCTCCTCCTCCGTATCTCAATCTCTATCTCTGCTCTTCTCTCCGCGCCTTGCCAGCTCTCCGCTCTCCACTCACCCTCTCTCTCTGACGCATTTATATATGCATACGGAAAGTTGGAACGGAAATCGCGAGTTACTTGTAGAAGAAGATGGAAGCTGGCAAACCGGTGCAGAGCGAGAGGAGCAGCACTTGACTAAGTTAATAGCAGCAGTTTCTAATTAAAATTTGGAGAGCAAAACATTTTGCACCTATCCTGACTCGAATATACATATTACACTTGGGGAAAAATATTCACTTTTTATTTTAATATATTTAAACAACCAACTAGAATGTTGTTTGGTTTTATACTCATCAAATTAGCATTGGAAAATCGGTTTGGAAATCTAAGATCAACCAGGATTCCTTTTTAAAAGCTTTTACTTTTTACTTGAAGAACTCGAATCTAAGGGTTTCCGCAGTTCTCGAGTTTTGACCTGAATGTTTTTTAATGTTATTCTTTTTATGAAGAAGAAGTTAGCCAGAATATCGAAAGATATTCTAAGAACACTTTCGTTCGATAGGAATCGAAGGAATCCACTTTTCTCTCAGTGAAGTACACGCATATATAACGGATACAGGGGCTGTAGTTCACCTGGAAATGGAATAGTCTATTGGTAGCACGTGCTTGAATAATAAACAGAGCGCGTTGCGGGCTGCGGGTGAATGCGGGGGAGGCGTGTCAAATCATTTTGCTGTTTAATTTATGCCTCTTGCTTTTTAGTGTTACATGTTAATTACATTTATATTCGTATATTTACCGTTAAGCCCGCTAGCTTCGCCACCCTCCCCCCTTCCAACCCCTCTGTGCCCGCGTCCCTAATCGGCGACCCTAATTACGCGGCCTAATAAAGTAAACATTAAACTCGTTGAGCTAATCAATGTTCCAAACTACACACACACACACACACACACACACACACTCGCACACACACACATACACATAGTTAAACAGTTTACTCTCGGATATTTAATAAGTATCTGGCTCTAGTGGCATCCCAGCAGATAGCTCGTATTTCATTAGAAAATTGCACCCAAAAATGTAATTTGACTGCGACTAGGACGAGTTGTGTGTGTGGCAGGAAATTGACTTGCTGCCCTGCCCCTGCCCCCGCCCCTGCCCCTGCCTGGGCCAGGCAAGGCGCAAGGCAGGAGGTGGCGGGCAATTATCATATTATCCTTAGCCTTAATTTTATATCATTTTATCGGGCTTAACTTATAATTGAGATATTCAATTTATAGCAGCCAACTGCCGCCAGCTCCGCGATAATTGTTTGTTTTTAATCAGACGAGCACATAAAATATGCTATTTATTCATATTTATATATTCTATATAAGGCTTATAAGCGTACCATATACTCATTAAACAAATATTGTTGTTTTAAACGGTAAAAGTATGGTATATTATGGAATGTTTAAAATTAAGTCACGCTCACTTAAAAGTGGAAAAAAAGTACCAGAAAATAACAAAACAAAAAACAAGAAAAAAAGAAATATAAATAATAAAAAAATGACAATGCAATTCTGGAGAGAATCGTAGTCGACTGAGAATTTTTTAATACTCTACAATTAAATGTTTCTATATAAACCTCTTTCCTGATTAACTAATTCATTTATCATTACTCAGTCGAAAGTTTCCCCTGAGGATTTTGGAAAAATCCACCCTCAAGGAGAAGAGATAGCGAGAAGAGTCTTTGTTTTTGGAGCCATGACTTAGTTTTTAGAGCTCTATAATCTTGTTTGAAAATTCATTGAACGCACTCGCTAAAAGGCAGAAGCGTAAAATATATATTTAATCTTTTATGGGCCGCATGAAGTCATCTTCAGTATTTATAAATATAAACTTTAATTATCTATCCAAGTTCAAGTTACTCTACCAAAATTAATATTTAAGACTATTTCTCTGCTGTGCTGCGTGCAAACCTGTTCATCGAAGTAATTCAACCTCTTCTTTGGGAGAGGGTATAGAAAAACAATAAATTATTATGCATACCATAAAAAGTCCCTCCCGGATTGTCAATGAATGTGTGTGCGATTAAATGACATTTTTGTTAAATGTGAGTAATTAAATTTGCGAGAAATCTGAAACATAAATTCCTATATATAATATGCATGTTCTGTTCTGCTGTTATCTCCCCAGAATTATCATTTATTCAGTTTTACTACAGGGTGAGCGCTGGGAGGCGACTTCACTGCCAGAGACACACTGACAGGCGCGCAGAAATTGGATGATAAGAGGCGAAGAATATGGCAATAGCTGTCGCATGTCGTTTGTCGTTTGTCGTTTGTCGCTTGTAGCTTCTACTATTTATATAGACATGTGCGAGAATACGACTATTTCAGGGGCATGCTGATAAGGCAGGTGGGGCCCTCAAAACACTTACCCATCATTGATAGCAGAAGTAATCCCAGTGCTGTCATGCTTCGGCTGCTTATTTAGGAACTCTTTGCACAATGTGACTGACTTTTTCTTCTTTCAATTAACAAAATTATAGAGTATATTCTAGTTTTTTAGGAACTTTTTTTATATAGTTTGTTTACTTTGTGTGTTGGCAAGAATTGTGCAAATTTTATTTGAGGTCAATTTTCACATGCTGATTTTAGTTTTAATTTGAAATATTATTTCTTTTTTTTTTCGGCGCTTTTGGTTCGTGCTCAAAACAGCTCAGAAGCGCAAATGATTGGATAGCATAAGGGCGCACCGATGTTTATAGACCGCACAAATATTATTTTTTCTTCAGTTTTTTTTTTTACTTTTTCGAATATTTTTCGCACCAGCGCTGTCGACGTCAACGTCGCTGCTATTGTCTGCGCGCAATGCCAAACAATTTGAAAATCGCATGAAATTTATTAACGAACGGCGACGGCGACGGTGACAGCGACGTTTGCGTCGGCTTCGCCGTCTACGTCTGCGTCAGCGTCTACGTTTACGCCGACGCTTCTCCGGGTCGTTTCGATTCGATTCGATTCGCTCTCCGCTCACTTCCGCTCAGTTTTGAATTATTTTTTCGATCATTAAGCTCTCAATATACTGATACTGATACTGATACTGATAACAATAAAATTGTTATCAACTGGGAATTAGTATCTTTTTGCATTAATCGTGCTTAATGATGATTTTCTTCTTTATTGAATTAAGCCTGATAAAGTGAAGGAAGAGGTTCAATTTTCGACTTGTGAATTACACACAATGTGCAAATTTTTCGACCTCTTTTGAACTGCTTTTTGCTTTGGGGCAGCCTGATTGACGGTACTTTTTATTTGCAGTTTGTTGCGGGTATTTTTTTTTCTTTCGGTTGGCCCTTTCTGATCGGCCAGTGCTGATTATCCGCATTAACTGTGACTTGGCACAAATGAAATCGAATGAATCGAACTTTGTAACGCTTTTCATTTTAGTCAACTGCAGGTGCAATTCGTGAAATACTATCTCGTGACTCACGATCAGTTATAAGCTACTTATCAGTTTTGCCAACATTATTCACTAGTCAAGTGAAATAATTGGTAATAGCAATGTTCTAGGTCAATTGGTTGGGTGACTTCTTGCTTGATAGGAGTATATCGGTCAGTTGGGTTTCTGATAAGATATTTCGGCTGCCAAGGCCAAACATAAGTGTTTATTGAGTTATTTAAATAACAATTCGTAAATTTCCGAACCATATAATTCGCTAGTGGAGCTCTTATCTCTATGCTTAAAAAACCCAACAAACAAGGTCTTTTATCTCGCGAGCATAATCTATCTGCGCACCTTTAATTAAAGCCTTAGCTAAATACTGGGAAGATCGAGAAGAAACCTTCATTGCATACCCTCAGCACCATTCACTATTAATCAATCGGAATGAATTTACATATCAATTCCGAGTATTTCCAGTATTTCCCGTTGTTATTTTCTTGAAGATTGACCTTTCTGGTGAATCACTGAATGAATGACCTGTCACTGTTTTCGCTCAGATCTATTGCAGCTGCCTGTCCCCCCTTGTCTATACTCTTTCCATGTCTTGTTTTGCTTTTGTTGTTGCTTCTTTTAAGCACCATCCGGAGTTTTGAGGGGATGTCCCTGGTTGATTTAAAGGGGAAGCCCATGGCAAATATTTCTGTTAAATTGCCTTAGTCGATGCGTTGAGATTTGATAGACAAATTAGCGTCGTTTTTATACTTGTATTTAGTATTAGTAGTTGCCGTGATATATACAAAATACTCTCCGAGGCATTTCAATGTTCTGATGAGGCTTGTAACATTTTCCGAAAAGGAATTCCAATATTATCTATTTTGGTATCTAGTCTCAGCTGAATTATATATACAATAATATTTGTTATATTGTTATCAGAGCATGACGCATGTTTATTTGTATTTATTACCAAAGAGGGGAGGGGGCGGGCCATTCAATAAAATAATAAAAAAAATTTAATTAGCATAATTTTTAATGACATTGTAAAAGTAGCCCAATTAACTGCTCTGACGTGTCTGTTCTCAACCTAAGTTGAGAAACTTGTTAAACAGGCTTCAGATTGAATATAAAGTCGGTTGGTTTTCAAGACTTTAATATTTTATATTTTAAAATATTCCAAAAAGTGTATAAAGGTTTCGTTGTGCCTTCTGGGATAGTTTTTCTTTCTTTCTTGTTTTTATTTATTTATTTAATTTATCATGGAAGTTACATACATATATTTTGTAGCCACATTAGGGGGAGAACCGCAGCCACAGCCTCAGCCTCAGCCGCAGCCGCAGCCTCCAGATGGCCGTAATTTCATCAAAAGGAAATTCAAGTCGTTTGCCAGCCAATATATTTTTTTTCTTTTTTTTTTTTCGATGTGTTTATGTGGCAAGGTAAACACGCAAACCCACCGCAGCCCCTCCGCAACCCGCACCCCACACCCTGCGCCGCAAGTTCCAAATATATTTATTTATTTTATTTTGAAAAAGGGGAAATTTTTCGAGTGCTCACAATAGACACATGGAATAGTTCAAATAGTTGAATTGTTGGCACGGCACTTACCACAAATTATACTTAGTTGATGTTGTTCTTGTTGCTGCCGCTGCCGCTGCTGCTGCTGTTGCTGTGCGGCTACGTCGACTTCGGCATCGGTATCAGCCGTTTTTGGAATAGTTGGCATTACGAGTATATTGGGGCTTCCAGCCCCATACCCAGACCCAGGCCCAGACTCAGACCCCGACCCACATCTAGACCGCTCGTCGCCCATGTCGTGCCAATGTCGTTAACAACCAAAACAACTCTGAAAACCGCTAACAACAATGTGAAGCGTACGGGAAACCGAAAAACTGAAGTCGTTGCCAATGCCGAAGCCGTTTTAGTGCCTCTGATTAATTCTTGTGCGTTCCCAATGCTCTGCAATTCGAAATGGGGAATATCCAAATTGCCATTCAGTTGGTCAGCTGGAAAAAGTAGTATTCGGAATTACTAGAAAGGATTAATCTGTAAAGGCTGTCAGGAAATGCATGTTTTAAAGCTTACAAAATATTTCGTAATTTCTTTATATTTTTTTAAGATATAATCGAGTCGAATTCTGAACCGTTCCAATTGCTTATTTAGTTCGAGATTCCCTGACTTAAAAAACGCATTTTAGAAAATGTATCTAATCTAAGATTCGGACTAAGCATCTGGAGCCAAAAAGTACAGACTGAACCCTTCAGATGTCGTTCAAAATCACTGATCAATATATGGACATATCTGAAGAGTTCCCTGATTAAGCTTATCAAAATAATCTATAATCTATACATACTTCACTGAATATTAAGAAATTAAAGTAGTTAAAAGTTAAAAGATACTCAGCTTAAATAATTAAAACTTTCCTTATACTGATACTACTGAAAAAATAGTCCAGATTGAATAGCTAACACTTTTCGTCTATAGATAGAGTATTTCGGCTTCGACTTTCCGTATCGTATCGGCTTTCTTGTAGAGTTTTTGTTTTTTAATTTACCATTCAACTGTCCGCTAATCGTACATCTTATCAGGGTATTAAGTGCGATGTTTGCTAACTGCAGGTTGGCACGCTCTTTGCTGGAGTTCGACGCCATAGTTGCCAATGTGTGTAGAGGAATCGTATTGTTTTTAGGGTATTCACCAAGGTAAGGCATTATCTGTTCAGCTGTTAGATAATGACGAACGTGTATCACAATTAGCAAAAGTAATTGCGAATTATTTGTGCCAGCAGGCGCCTTACTCAAACAAACCTCCAATATGCCCCGTTCCGCACCCCTGACATACCCTGCTCATAGTCCAGTTCGGTCCCAGTTCCCAGTTCCCGGTTTGCAGTTACTAGTTTCTTAATTAATGGATAAACCGGCTGTTGCTCTGTTAATACTCTATATATGTATATCATTTGGACAGGCAACAGGAAAAGTTTTTGGCAGGAACAACTCATCAGTTGCCGCTTGCTGTCGCTTATATCATTGCCAGGACGGATTAGTTACGCTTGCTGGTTGCCTTTTTGGGTTTGGTATGGGATCTGGAATCTCTCGCATCTGATGGGGAGACGGATTGGGGACGGGCTGGGGCTTGGCTTCACGACACGCACATGCCATATATTAAGGCATACATAAAATGACAAACGATTTGCGTTGCGCGTAAATTGAAAAGCGCTGAGCCTGTGAGATTGCAGCGGCGGGAGCTAGCAGGCAGGAGCCAGCAGTCAGCAGCCCAGGACCTGGCACCAGAAGGAGCCTCTGCTGGCTGAGGCAATGGCAGAGGCAGAGGCAGCAGCAGATTTGGCGACAGCAGCAGCGACTTTTGCTTGTTTGTTATTGCTGCCTCAAATGTGTCTGCATGTCTCACTGTAGTCGGCCTCCTGGTCCTCCTCCTGCTCCTGCTTCTCCTCCTGCCGTTCAGTTACCCCTCCTGGTTGGCTTTGGTAGCCAGGCTCAGGCCCCCCGCTTAGTATGGCTGAATGCCAAAACTTTGGCAAAGTATTCAAATTAAAATTTCAATTAAGGAAGTGAATTTGTGTGCCGAAAGTGTATTAAGTCTATTAGGGCGGCATCTTGGCATTTGAGCTGTGCCTCACCCTCAGCCTCTGTCTCTGCCTCTGCCTCGGTCGCTGACTTCGTCGCAGCCGCCCTCTCTGCCAGCGTATCTGTCTCTCTACCTCTGTTCGATTGAAATGTGGGCGCACACGTGTGTGCATTAGAGATGGGCGAGGTTCTTGTTTATTTTATCTCCCACTACACGACACGACACGAGAATGCACGCACGACTGAATTTCTAAATATTTACATTATAAAATGCTGCTCATAATATATTTATTTAAAATTAAAAGCTTATCAAGATGAGCTGCTATTCAAATTAAATGGAAAATATTCGTTTCAATTGTTTTTCTTACTAATTTCTGCTGAAATCTTTGCTTGAAACAAAGCCAAAATTTTAGAAAATTGTCTGAAAAACGATTTGTTTGAATAGAAACCCGAATCAAATCTGTTGTTTAGGCCCGACTTTTTTGTATCGTATATCGCGTGTCACGAATAAAAGCACGTCCCGCGCTCTACTCGAGTGTGGGTGTGACTGTGACAGCGCCACGCCCCCTTTATACAGCCTCTAAATGTTCGCACCGTTGGTTGATTTATTGCCAAAGTTTTGTCAGTCACATGACATAAGAAGTACTTTGTGGAATATATTTTGCACCAACATTGTGAATTTTGAATGAGCTCCAATATGTTGGCAATGTGGGGGTTGAGTGGTGCCTGAGGTGACTGTGGTGGTGCTGGTGTTGGTGCTGGTGCTGCTGTGGTGGCTGTGGGCATTATTAATAATGTAATCAATTTGTAAACAATTTGGCATATATCAATGCGCTTCGTGTTGCCCATAAATCTCTCTCCAAATTAGCAGAGGCCGACGTCCGTCCACGCAACGCCAACGCCAATTTGCATCCCGATTCCGATTCCGGGACAGAGAGCCCAGAGCCCAGAGCCCAGAGCGTATATATATATATATATTTATATATGCATGTGCGTACACAGAGCACGGATCACCGAATACGGCAAACGCACATTCGGCCTCTGACATATTGCAACGGGGCCAACGGTTGATGGATGGACGGTTTGGGATGGACAGTTTTGCCTCTATCTAAAACTGAGTTTGGGTTTCGGTACTGGGTTCTGGGTCCTGGTGCGACATTTGCCATGCAACAGATTTTACCATGCTTCCAGTTAGTTGGTGGGGTACACTGCGGAGTTGGGTTCGTTTGGCGGTTGCGTTAGTTGGTTGCCTCCTTGGTTGGCTTCCATTCTGTTCCTGGCTTTTGCCAGTCTGCCTGCTCCTCGTTTACCAGTTAGTGACAGCTGCTGCAAGGCAGCCCAGCACAGCTCAGCAAAGTAACAACAAAAAAACGTAATAAAAGACGAACGGAAAGAGCGGAATATCTAATTTCTACAGGCCTGAAATTTGGTGCTACATCCAACCAGAATGGAGAACTTCTAGCTGTGCGTGCTGTTGCTTGCCATGGAGTTTATTCAAGATCTGAAACTGCGTCAAAGCATATTCAAAATTAAATTAACACGGGTTTACTACGTGTCCCAAAACACCCAACTTTAAGTCGCCAGGAAATTGTCGTATTTAGTCTTTTAATATGTGCTGTGCCTTGGAAGCAGTTAAGCCTCGGCATGAGAAGGATTTAACTTAGAAATCTGCATATATATTTAGAATACTTCCAGGAATATTTTGTAAAAATAATATCTAGGACTTCTTCTTTCTGAAAACAGATATAGAACTGCTCCAAATTCAACTTTAAGATTTGTCCCATCGAAAAAGTGCTGCATACTTTTTGGCGAGGAAGACCATTCAAATTTTAGCTATTTGAATTTTTAAATGGAGAATGATGGAATATTTGAATGATTTAAATTGCATAAAGCGATTATATAATGTTTCCTTTGCCTTTTCATTTAGTCTGAAACTAAATAAATAACTATAAACAAGTACACAAAGCAGCTTTCGTTTCAAATGTCGAGCTAGTAGCTTGGAAAATTCTCATTCAGAGCATTCAGACGGCAAATTGAAGTTCCTCTTTTTTGCTCAGACTCGAGGCATCCCTTGTGTCAAGCACGACTGGACACGGATGAGCTTTCAGTGGGTTGTCCACTTTTGCTGGTGCACTCGCAGTACTCAGTCGTAACACTCTGAAAGTTTATGAACTTGTCATTCAGCGCTGGTCAGATTTTTACACTTTTCCGCCTTTTCTGCTTGTTTTTTATTTCCAGGCATGTCGGCGCGTTTGAATCATCAGCATGCGGCGTATGCCTGGCGTCAGGAGCAGGAGAATAATAGGGTGCAGGCGACGAAGGAGGTGAATCGATATTACGGCCATTGGGGTCAGGTGACGTCGCGCTTTGATAACTGGACCAACAAGGCTTACTATGATAAGGCCGACCAACAGATGCAAAACCAGAAGAATCAGCAGCAAAAGGAACAGGAACTGGCTGAGCGACGAGTCAAGCTGCGCCAGCTCCTGGATGCCGATAATGATAGCTATGACTTGGAGCTGGGACGTAAGCGCAGAACAAGAAATGCTACCGCTGATACGCAAACCTTGGAGCGTGTCAATCAATCTTTAAAAGAGCAGGAGCAGCTCAAGCAGAAACTGGAAATGGAGGCGAAGCTCTACGGACGCTGGCGCCATGGCGTCGACGATGAGAAGCTGCTGTACAAGTCCAAGTCGGACAACGAGGTCCTGGCGAAACTCAACTGGCTGGACAAACAGATACAAAAGCAGCAGAAGCGCGAAGAACAGGAGGCGCTGACTGCCGAGCGTCAACTGCAGCTGCAGCAGGAGATTAGTCGCACAGAGCTGGCTCAGAAGGAACGCCAGCTAATACGAGAGAAGGAAATCAAAGATATTCGCGCTTTGCAGGAATCTCATGTAACCGAGCTTAAACAACGCCAGGAGCAGGCTGATAAGCTGAAGGAGGAAGAACAGCATTTCCGCCTGTTTCTCACCGAGCTGGAAAAGGAGAAACAATTGCTAGAGGAGAGCACAGCCATGATGCTTCATCGTCCAGACGTCTCACAAGCCTACAATCTCAAGAAGATCAAGGTCTTTATACGCAATCGCAGCGATGCCTATCGCAAACAGATATCCCTGTGCATCAGTCTACTCGAACGCATGGCCAAATATGTGGTAAAAGCAGACCAATTGCAGGAGCTGCTGGATAGCTGCAAGGAGCAGTTGCAGTTTGAATCTTTGGCCTCCAGTCAAATCGAATCCATGTACGAATCGGAGGCCAAGTCTAATCTTCAACGCTGCGAGGAAAACTGGCGTGAACAGCATCTGCAACGCTTCAGCGACATAAACAAGCTCATTGAACAGGAGCAACAGCTTTTAAGTGGCATGCTCCGCGAAAATATGGCAGAGCAGCAATCTCTGGTAGAATTGCGGACCACACATGTGGCAGGTATTGAGCAGACCACCAAGCAGCTGGAGCAGCTTAACAAGGAGGAGGAGGCACAATCATCGCCACGTCAACCTCTCAATGTAATATGTGATAGATCGGAGCTGCCCCCATTTCAACCCAGTCCTGCAGGTTTCTCTGCAGCTGGCTCCGAGGAGCTGTCCAAGGTGAGCGATTCATTTACTAATCTCAATCTGGACGTCTGGGAGAATATGGCTCCTGTGAATAAAGGCGTTGATTCGCCACAGCTCTCCAAAACACGCTCGATGAACGTGGTCAATCCTCAGACAGCCATGCCGCCCAAATTTGCACGTAAACGTGTTGCCTGGACCTAAAGCGGATTATGACTCCAAATGGGAGGCAATACCATTTGCTAACAATTGAAATTTATAATGTATTATTAGACTAGTTAATCAATGTGTTTATTATTATACTCTCTCTGTCTGTGTGGGTGTGTGTGCGTGTGTGAGTGCGTAAGTGTGTGCGTGTGTGTGCGTGTGTGTGCGCTTTCTGCAAACGGCGTCTAAAACGCTCCATAGAAATAATCAACTGATAGCGCTCAAGATAAGCCATGCGACTTGATGTTGTCAACCCAAACAAAAACTCTCGTGTTAATAAAAAAAAAATCAAATAAAAATAAAAATAAAAATAATAATACTTAATTTGTCGGCCAGCGGGAAATGGGCCCTTAAACTTGAGTGCCGCTTCAGAGCTACATTAAAAAATTCTAATTATTATACAAGTCTTGGCGCTATAAAGTTTTACAGCTGCTTATTAGGGGTAAATACCCTATAAATGTGCGAGTATTTCGGCATTTGTTTCCATATGTGAATTAATCGTTTTCTGCTTGTCAAATTATTTTCCTTCACTTTTAGTTTTAATTAACTTATCATAACAGAATTAAAGGTAGAGAAACCGGAACCACCAGCTGTCAATCCTTAATCCTTTTCTGAAATTCAATAACTAAAGAACCGATCTAAGTGAAAAAGTAGCTAATTTGGAGTCGAACGAATGGTCCATCATTTGTCAGTTACAGCATCTCCTATGTAAGTAATATGGGGTACAGGATACATACACATACATATACCCTTACTATTGAGATTGAGTATTACCTAACCAAGCGAGAGCATCCAACGTACTCGTAATAATCAAAATATGCACACAAATTTATAAAAGTTTCAATTACTACACCTGCGGCACAGTCAGCTGCAGCCCAGCGCGGAGTGGACGGAAGGAGAGTGAAATCTGAGTACTCCTCCTATTATGTTGAAAGAGGAGCTCTCCAGGGCAGGTCTCAGTCTCCCAGTCGATTCTGTCTATTCATTGCACATTTATGCAGCACGAGGAGAGCTATAACAAAATATTATCAGTAATCATTTTTGGGGGAGCGCAAATGTTGCATTTTCAAATCGTTGCAGTCGATTTAATAATAATAATATTAAAAAATGTATAAAAAAAAGTAAACAAAAAGTAAAACAGTTGCAAAATATGCCAAATAGTCGTAGTCGTAGCAGGGTGCATGCAGCGCGCGCCTTTGATTAAATTTCTTTGAGTGTTTGGGGCACAAAATGCAATTTCATTTGCACTAATGGCTGCAGTTGCTGCTGCTGCAGTTGCTGTTGCTGCTGCTGCTGCTGCTGCTGCTGCTGCTGCTGCCGCTGTGCAACTTCCGGTTCGCTTCGCTGCCAGCAACAATGCAAAACTCACAGCGCAGCAGAAGCGGCAAAAGCGAAAAAACAGAGCGAAAAACAGTGCAGAAAAAAGCGATTGTTAAATTGAATTAAAACCAACACGAAATAAAAAAATATATAAAAAAAAAAAACGCAACTCAACGCAACGCAACGCAAACATTGCTGCGGAGCATCCAACTGGCGGCCAAGCGGAAGGTATGTACTATATCATGAGCAACACTCCACAACGTCCCCCTTTTCCTTACGCCACGCCACGCCACTCCACTTCCCTACCTTCTCAGCGCTTCCCCTTTCCGACACTGTCCATCAATTCGGGACATGGTGTTAGCGTTACAATTACTCTTGGCCCACTAACGAGGTCAGTTTGAGCCAAGCAAAGATTCGCTAACAGCCAAAGTGAAAGCGTCAAAATAAAAACCAAAATTTTACAATTGTTTTAAGCGAATCTTTTTCATATAGCCGCTATAACGAATCCAGTTAAATTGATCGACTATTTCTACCTGAGTATTTTTAAAATACAGACTGAATCTTAAAGTATTCACATATCCTAAAGCAAATATAATATTGCATTATCAAAATTTAAATAAAACTAACACTATCTTTAAAAAAATAAAATGAAAATTGAATTTCAGTTGAATTTTGTTTACTTATCCGCATTAGAATCGAAGTGCAATTATAGAAAAAATAATTCATGTAAAATTTAACTTTTTTCATATAAATATGAATCTTAATTACCAGGCAAACAGAATTCATAGCAAGTGGATTAGCTGCTCACGAAATTAATAAATGCGAGGGAGATCAAACACTTAAACTCAATGTAAACGCAGTGAGACACAGAGCGGAATATAAGATAAATAAGGAACAGGCAGAGAGTGCAAGAATTAACTGTACCTTTGCGATAACTTGGGTCCATAGGTGGGAGGGAGAGACAATATACTTTGATGAGGCAGACAGAGTTGGGAATAGTTTTTATTTTGTTTTGATTTCGCAGCTTGTTCAAAATTATGTTCGCCTAGTATAGCAAAAATGAAATTCTCTTGAATTGAATGTCAAATATCTCGCTCTTGTGCGTATGGCTACTCATGTCGAATACCAGGCGAACATAATTCATAGCAGGTTGATATTCTGCTCACAAGTTCTATCAGTGGGAGATCGCACACCCAAAAATCAATATCAAAGCTAAGTTAGACAAAGAGCGGCATAGAGACGAAATAAGGAATAGGCAGAGAGTGCAAGGATTAACTGTACATAGGTGAAGAATGAGATAAAGCTGACAGAAATAATATTCGTAGGTGGGAGGGAGACTATTTGTAGTTAGATGAGGCAGACAGAGCGAGGAATAAATTTAGTTTTGTTTTGATTTTGCAGCTTGCAAATTTTAAGTAGGTGGGAGGGTGACTATTTTTAGTTAGATGAGTCAGACAGAGCGAGGAATAGATTTGGTTTTGTTTTGATTTCGCAGCTTGTTCAAAATTATGTTCGCCTGGTATGCCAAAAATGAAATTCTCTTGAATTGGATGTCAAATATCTCGCTCTTGTGCGTATGGCTACTCATGTCGAATACCAGGCGAACATAATTCATAGCAGGTTGATATTCTGCTCACAAGTTCTATCAGTGGGAGGGAGATCGCACACCCAAAATCAATATCAAAGCTAAGTTAGACAAAGAGCGGCATAGAGACGAAATAAGGAAAAGGCAGAGGAAGGAATAGTTTCTGTTTTGTTTTGATCTAGCAGGAAGTGTATTTTGAGTAGGTGGGAGGGAGAGTATCTAAAATTATATGAGGCAGACAGAGCGAGGAATAGTTTTAGTTATGTTTTGATTTTGCAGCTAGCGAATTTAAACTAGGTGGGAGGGTGACTATATGTAATTAGATGAGCCAGACAGAGCGAGGAATAGATTTGGTTTTGTTTTGATTTCGCAGCTTGTTCAAAATTATGTTCGCCTGGTATGCCAAAAATGAAATTCTCTTGAATTGGATGTCAAATATCTCGCTCTTGTGCGTATGGCTACTCATGTCGAATACCAGGCGAACATAATTCATAGCAGGTTGATATTCTGCTCACAAGTTCTATCAGTGGGAGGGAGATCGCACACCCAAAATCAATATCAAAGCTAAGTTAGACAAAGAGCGGCATAGAGACGAAATAAGGAATAGGCAGAGATTGCAAGGATTAACTGTACATAGGTGAAGAATGAGATAAAGCTGACAGAAATAATATTCGTAGGTGGGAGGGAGACTATTTGTAATTAGATGAGGCAGACAGAGCGAGGAATAAATTTCGTTTGTTTTGATTTTGCAGCTTGCAAATTTTAAGTAGGTGGGAGGGTGACTATTTGTAGTTAGATGAGTCAGACAGAGCGAGGAATAGATTTGGTTTTGTTTTGATTTCGCAGCTTGTTCAAAATTATGTTCGCCTGGTATGGCAAAAATGAAATTCTCTTGAATTGGATGTCAAATATCTCGCTCTTGCGCGTATGGCTACTCATGTCGAATACCAGGCGAACATAATTCATAGCAGGTTGATATTCTGCTCACAAGTTCTATCAGTGGGAGGGAGATCGCACACCCAAAATCAATATCAAAGCTAAGTTAGACAAAGAGCGGCATAGAGACGAAATAAGGAATAGGCAGAGAGTGCAAGGATTAACTGTACATAGGTGAAGAATGAGATAAAGCTGACAGAAATAATATTCGTAGGTGGGAGGGAGACTATTTGTAATTAGATGAGGCAGACAGAGCGAGGAATAAATTTAGTTTTGTTTTGATTTTGCAGCTTGCAAATTTTAAGTAGGTGGGAGGGTGACTATTTTTAGTTAGATGAGTCAAACAGAGCGAGGAATAGATTTGGTTTTGTTTTGATTTCGCAGCTTGTTCAAAATTATGTTCGCCTGGTATGGCAAAAATGAAATTCTCTTGAATTGGATGTCAAATATCTCGCTCTTGCCCGTATGGCTACTCATGTCGAATACCAGGCGAACATAATTCATAGCAGGTTGATATTCTGCTCACAAGTTCTATCAGTGGGAGGGAGATCGCACACCCAAAATCAATATCAAAGCTAAGTTAGACAAAGAGCGGCATAGAGACGAAATAAGGAATAGGCAGAGAGTGCAAGGATTAACTGTACATAGGTGAAGAATGAGATAAAGCTGACAGAAATAATATTCGTAGGTGGGAGGGAGACTATTTGTAATTAGATGAGGCAGACAGAGCGAGGAATAAATTTAGTTTGTTTTGATTTTGCAGCTTGCAAATTTTAAGTAGGTGGGAGGGTGACTATTTGTAGTTAGATGAGTCGAACAGAGCGAGGAATAGATTTGGTTTTGTTTTGATTTCGCAGCTTGTTCAAAATTATGTTCGCCTGGTATGCCAAAAATGAAATTCTCTTGAATTGGATGTCAAATATCTCGCTCTTGTGCGTATGGCTACTCATGTCGAATACCAGGCGAACATAATTCATAGCAGGTTGATATTCTGCTCACAAGTTCTATCAGTGGGAGGGAGATCGCACACCCAAAATCAATATCAAAGCTAAGTTAGACAAAGAGCGGCATAGAGACGAAATAAGGAATAGGCAGAGAGTGCAAGGATTAACTGTACATAGGTGAAGAATGAGATAAAGCTGACAGAAATAATATTCGTAGGTGGGAGGGAGACTATTTGTAATTAGATGAGGCAGACAGAGCGAGGAATAAATTTAGTTTGTTTTGATTTTGCAGCTTGCAAATTTTAAGTAGGTGGGAGGGTGACTATTTGTAGTTAGATGAGTCGAACAGAGCGAGGAATAGATTTGGTTTTGTTTTGATTTCGCAGCTTGTTCAAAATTATGTTCGCCTGGTATGCCAAAAATGAAATTCTCTTGAATTGGATGTCAAATATCTCGCTCTTGTGCGTATGGCTACTCATGTCGAATACCAGGCGAACATAATTCATAGCAGGTTGATATTCTGCTCACAAGTTCTATCAGTGGGAGGGAGATCGCACACCCAAAATCAATATCAAAGCTAAGTTAGACAAAGAGCGGCATAGAGACGAAATAAGGAAAAGGCAGAGGAAGGAATAGTTTCTGTTTTGTTTTGATCTAGCAGGAAGTGTATTTTGAGTAGGTGGGAGGGAGAGTATCTAAAATTATATGAGGCAGACAGAGCGAGGAATAGTTTTAGTTATGTTTTGATTTTGCAGCTAGCGAATTTAAACTAGGTGGGAGGGTGACTATATGTAATTAGATGAGCCAGACAGAGCGAGGAATAGATTTGGTTTTGTTTTGATTTCGCAGCTTGTTCAAAATTATGTTCGCCTGGTATGGCAAAAATGAAATTCTCTTGAATTGGATGTCAAATATCTCGCTCTTGCCCGTATGGCTACTCATGTCGAATACCAGGCGAACATAATTCATAGCAGGTTGATATTCTGCTCACAAGTTCTATCAGTGGGAGGGAGATCGCACACCCAAAATCAATATCAAAGCTAAGTTAGACAAAGAGCGGCATAGAGACGAAATAAGGAATAGGCAGAGAGTGCAAGGATTAACTGTACATAGGTGAAGAATGAGATAAAGCTGACAGAAATAATATTCGTAGGTGGGAGGGAGACTATTTGTAATTAGATGAGGCAGACAGAGCGAGGAATAAATTTAGTTTGTTTTGATTTTGCAGCTTGCAAATTTTAAGTAGGTGGGAGGGTGACTATTTGTAGTTAGATGAGTCGAACAGAGCGAGGAATAGATTTGGTTTTGTTTTGATTTCGCAGCTTGTTCAAAATTATGTTCGCCTGGTATGCCAAAAATGAAATTCTCTTGAATTGGATGTCAAATATCTCGCTCTTGTGCGTATGGCTACTCATGTCGAATACCAGGCGAACATAATTCAGAGCAGGTTGATATTCTGCTCACAAGTTCTATCAGTGGGAGGGAGATCGCACACCCAAAATCAATATCAAAGCTAAGTTAGACAAAGAGCGGCATAGAGACGAAATAAGGAATAGGCAGAGAGTGCAAGGATTAACTGTACATAGGTGAAGAATGAGATAAAGCTGACAGAAATAATATTCGTAGGTGGGAGGGAGACTATTTGTAATTAGATGAGGCAGACAGAGCGAGGAATAAATTTAGTTTGTTTTGATTTTGCAGCTTGCAAATTTTAAGTAGGTGGGAGGGTGACTATTTGTAGTTAGATGAGTCGAACAGAGCGAGGAATAGATTTGGTTTTGTTTTGATTTCGCAGCTTGTTCAAAATTATGTTCGCCTGGTATGCCAAAAATGAAATTCTCTTGAATTGGATGTCAAATATCTCGCTTTTGCGCGTATGGCTACTCATGTCGAATACCAGGCGAACATAATTCATAGCAGGTTGATATTCTGCTCACAAGTTCTATCAGTGGGAGGGAGATCGCACACCCAAAATCAATATCAAAGCTAAGTTAGACAAAGAACGGCACAGAGACGAAATAAGGAAAAGGCAGAGGAAGGAATAGTTTCTGTTTTGTTTTGATCTAGCAGGAAGTGTATTTTGAGTAGGTGGGAGGGAGAGTATCTAAAATTATATGAGGCAGACAGAGCGAGGAATAGTTTTAGTTATGTTTTGATTTTGCAGCTAGCGAATTTAAACTAGGTGGGAGGGTGACTATATGTAATTAGATGAGCCAGACAGAGCGAGGAATAGATTTGGTTTTGTTTTGATTTCGCAGCTTGTTCAAAATTATGTTCGCCTGGTATGGCAAAAATGAAATTCTCTTGAATTGGATGTCAAATATCTCGCTCTTGCGCGTATGGCTACTCATGTCGAATACCAGGCGAACATAATTCAGAGCAGGTTGATATTCTGCTCACAAGTTCTATCAGTGGGAGGGAGATCGCACACCCAAAATCAATATCAAAGCTAAGTTAGACAAAGAGCGGCATAGAGACGAAATAAGGAATAGGCAGAGAGTGCAAGGATTAACTGTACATAGGTGAAGAATGAGATAAAGCTGACAGAAATAATATTCGTAGGTGGGAGGGAGACTATTTGTAATTAGATGAGGCAGACAGAGCGAGGAATAAATTTAGTTTGTTTTGATTTTGCAGCTTGCAAATTTTAAGTAGGTGGGAGGGTGACTATTTGTAGTTAGATGAGTCGAACAGAGCGAGGAATAGATTTGGTTTTGTTTTGATTTCGCAGCTTGTTCAAAATTATGTTCGCCTGGTATGCCAAAAATGAAATTCTCTTGAATTGGATGTCAAATATCTCGCTCTTGCGCGTATGGCTACTCATGTCGAATACCAGGCGAACATAATTCATAGCAGGTTGATATTCTGCTCACAAGTTCTATCAGTGGGAGGGAGATCGCACACCCAAAATCAATATCAAAGCTAAGTTAGACAAAGAACGGCACAGAGACGAAATAAGGAAAAGGCAGAGGAAGGAATAGTTTCTGTTTTGTTTTGATCTAGCAGGAAGTGTATTTTGAGTAGGTGGGAGGGAGAGTATCTAAAATTATATGAGGCAGACAGAGCGAGGAATAGTTTTAGTTATGTTTTGATTTTGCAGCTAGCGAATTTAAACTAGGTGGGAGGGTGACTATATGTAATTAGATGAGCCAGACAGAGCGAGGAATAGATTTGGTTTTGTTTTGATTTCGCAGCTTGTTCAAAATTATGTTCGCCTGGTATGGCAAAAATGAAATTCTCTTGAATTGGATGTCAAATATCTCGCTCTTGCGCGTATGGCTACTCATGTCGAATACCAGGCGAACATAATTCAGAGCAGGTTGATATTCTGCTCACAAGTTCTATCAGTGGGAGGGAGATCGCACACCCAAAATCAATATCAAAGCTAAGTTAGACAAAGAGCGGCATAGAGACGAAATAAGGAATAGGCAGAGATTGCAAGGATTAACTGTACATAGGTGAAGAATGAGATAAAGCTGACAGAAATAATATTCGTAGGTGGGAGGGAGACTATTTGTAATTAGATGAGGCAGACAGAGCGAGGAATAAATTTCGTTTGTTTTGATTTTGCAGCTTGCAAATTTTAAGTAGGTGGGAGGGTGACTATTTGTAGTTAGATGAGTCAGACAGAGCGAGGAATAGATTTGGTTTTGTTTTGATTTCGCAGCTTGTTCAAAATTATGTTCGCCTGGTATGCCAAAAATGAAATTCTCTTGAATTGGATGTCAAATATCTCGCTCTTGCGCGTATGGCTACTCATGTCGAATACCAGGCGAACATAATTCATAGCAGGTTGATATTCTGCTCACAAGTTCTATCAGTGGGAGGGAGATCGCACACCCAAAATCAATGACGAATGGGAATATCACAACAAAACCGAATCAAAGTACAGTTATTATTGACTTATCTACGCTGTTTATCTCCCTCTCTGTCTGACTAAAAGATCTTAAATTGTCTACTCTCCCTCAAAACCTGTTTTCCTCGTTCAAGCAATGCACTTTCCTAACAATTCTGTTCGCCTGGTAATTGATTTGCCAGGGATGCACAATTTAAAGCAATTTGAGCGAGTGCGATTTTTCAAAGTTGAAAAAAAAAGTCAGCTTGAGATCTGATTTTAATTGCAGAACTTGCTCTATTAGTAAACTGATTAAACAATTATACTATCTATACACATAGAGTCTAGAACATAAATTTGAATTATTTTATATTACAGCAAATTAAACGAAGAGAGTATTCAAGTAAGTATAAATGTAGTAGATAAATAAAAAAATGCACACAGCTTTTATAGATGTGTTTTATACGTAAAATGTAACTACTTTATATATTTTCTTTGAGGATAAATAAAATGCTTTAAAAGCAACGCATCTACATTGTATCCGTATACGTATATTTATTTTTTATAACAAGTTTAAAATGAATTTCCAGCTGTATTTCCACGGCGTTTTAAATTGTCATACCTCAAGTGCTTTTAACAAAATTCTTTATATCTTTTCTGGTGTATCTGCTGTGTGGTTGAGATACTATGTCGGATTTTGTGCGGAATGCAATGTCTATTCTTTTGTGTACGTTGATTTAATAAAGCAACAAGAGGAAAGAACGCTACAGTTTCAGTCAGCTGCAGTCGGTTTTCATTCATGTAAGTATGAAATTTCAACTACCTTTTTGTTTATTTATTGTGGGGAATTTCAATGAATTTAATTCCGGCATAAAGAAACAGAAATTTAATAAGCGCTTTGGCCGACCAGACAGACAAATATAAATAGCCTAATTTAGCTCATAATACGATCCAATTAATTTTAATATTTTTATAGGCTAACCCATTAAGCTCCGACTCCGACTTTGTTCAGCTTACTGCTCAATCCCACCTCGCAGCGTAACCCATTAAATTCTTGCTTGAACGCCTCTGCTGCTTCTTGCGTGTGCTGCTTGTTTTTCTCTACCAATTTACATCCGCATTACAAATTTCATTCAAACAGGTGAGGACTGTGAATTGGCCACGTACTGAGTTGGTCATAAGCTGTCGTCCGGCTGTCCCTTAAATAAGATTAACGATGTCTGCCGGCAGAAAGGAGCAACAGTCGCAGCAGCAGCGGCAGCGGCAGCGGCAGCTTCCTCAGCAACAACAACCACAGTAGAAACAACAACGACAACAGTAGCAATAAGGCAAAATGAGATTGAGAGAACAACAAGGCATCCTTGTCAACGGAACTGCCACGCCCACACGCCGTATGAACCGTGCCTTTCATTTCGAGTGACATTCACGTCAACAATTCAACAAACAATTGGCAAATGTGGCCATAAAGCCGTGACAGTTGTGCCTAGAGATGAGCGCTCAGCCGAGATTTTCGTTCGTGCCTGGGTTCGACAATAAACAGGCACGATAAAAACTATCGCAGAGCTCTGTAAATATTCCTTCTAATCGCATAAAAATTAAGCTAACGAAAGAAATGGCTTAGATAAGTACTTTAATTATGCTCCTAAAAGTAGACTACATATTTATCTGTGTCATTCTTGCAAATGCGAAAAGCGGAATATTCCAGATTAATTAATGTTCACTGCAATAAATAAAACTGTGTTTAAAATAAATGATGAATATTTAATTAAATTGAAATTAAATAATTATATCCTACAGCCATGCCTCAGTTTCCGCTTCCGAGGTGATTCCGCTGAAATATGTAAAGCAATCTTTTTGGAGTTGGATAAAATAAAGTAGCTTTTCCTTATTCCTAAAGCCCGCGTTCATCTCTAGCGGCGACTGTTGCTGCTGCCTTTTTGCCTACCACTCAGCGTCTGCAGCTGAATCTGTCGCTCCGTCTGTTTCTGACTCTGTTTGTGTGTTTGTTGTCATTTTCTGTTGCTTTCCAATGTACAAAGCGGAAACGGATGCGGATCCGGAAATACATGTATGCGTGCTGCTGCTGCTGTTGTTGTAGTTGCAATTGCTGCTGTTGCAGTTGCTCGTGCTGCTGCTGCTGCTGCTGCTATTGCAACTGTCTGTTGTTGCTCCTGTTGCACAGACGACAGGCGGCGTCGCCAGCGTCAAAGTCAACGTCAGCGCCGCCGGCTCAGCAATAAGCCAACATGTCGCCAGCAGACTAAGCCCAGTGAGGCCGCACAGTTTTGCCAGTTAAGCTTTCAGTCAATTGCATTCAAATAAACGGCTCACCGACTCTTGCAACTTGCAACTTGCAACTTGCAACTAGCAACTACCACTTCAAAAAGGGACTTCAAAATCAGGTGGAGTGGCGGGTTGGGGTGTTAGATAGAGCTTAGTAGCATGTTGAGAAACTTGTGCTTAGAGCCAGAGCTTTACTCTTGCAACCAGTCCAAAGTGCGCTACGTTCCCATTTACATAGAAAGTACTACGGTACACTCAGAAAAACATATTCTACTTTGACCAACACTGATTTTATACCATCTAAATTTGATTAATATTAATATAATTGTTTAACTATTGGATTAATCACAAACCAAAGTGGGATTATTGAAACATCAAGAAAATCGTTCTTAACACTAAAGACTTTTCTCTCTGATTTCATGCATGGAATTCTCTGAGGCTTTCTCCGAGTGTAGCGGTACGTAAGTAGAGCTACGAGTATTCGAAAAGCTGCAACTTTAGCTCTGGAATGTTCAATTTTATCCATGGACAGTGCCAGCAGGCAGGAGGGGAACGGGCATCGTTATATGTAGCACTTTATGGATGGATGGGGAGTAAACTGCGTTTAAACTTTAAACAACGTTTATATTATCTGTGTGCGCTCTCGCTTTGGTTGCTATGGCGCCTCTCCTCGCCTCTCTCCAGCTTCATCCTTCAATCCCAGTCGCCAACAATTTTTTCCCTTTTTTTTGGAGTTGTATAAAAAGTTGCGTAAATATGCCAGCCAACAATACATGCAACAACAACGAGAAGAAGAGTCGCTTCGGTGGCGCCGCTTTAAACTCTTGTTGTGTATTACATGTATGATACACAAACAGACACACACACACACACACACATACACACACACACACACACACATACAGATGTATTTACGTGTATGTGTATATATAATACAGTTTCTGTTTCATAACTAAAAAACCATAAAACAAAATTGTGTACACAGACCAGTCAGCTCAATGCTACTCTGAGTACGCCAAACCCCGACGCAGGACTGCCAGCCACAGGACTACGGATATGAGAATAATAAGCATACAACATATCGCATGCTATATATGCATATATCTCTATATAATATAGATATATGTGTGTGGCGTTACAGTGAAGATTAGCCTAATGGAAATCTGGCATGAACCAACTCAGAAATGTATAAGCAAAAAGAAAGCGAGTGAAAGTTGTTAGATTAAAATTCTTGCTGAAGCGTTTATCATTAAAAAGGGTAAAATAATAAAAGAAAGTTGCATATTCCATTAAGGATAAATTTTTAACGGTGTTATGACCATATTATTCTAACCTCTAAAGTTTAAATTAAACACGTTAGTTTTCTAGGATGTAAAATAATTACTAACTTTAAAACTGCTAATAGAAATTTCCGACTAGATTTTCTGTGGAATATTAAATTTCAAAAGTGACAGCTTCAAAAAAAAAAAAAACCAAAATTCACTTTTTCAATTAAAAAATTTCTTTAAATGTCTTTTATATAAATAAATGAATAAGAAAAAAGAAATTCAATAAAAATGCAGGCTGAGTTTTATATTTTTGTATTTTTATTTTAAACAAATATTTTTTCTGTGAAGTTTTGAAGGTTAGTTTCCAGTACCGTACAGGGTGAGCTTTTGTTTTTAAGAAAGAAAAATGCAAAGCTGCATTTAAATTAAGTTTTAATGGAGCATAGCATATTGAAAATAAGTTTTGTTTTATAGAAAATCATTAGGTGCTTTGTAATAATATTTTTTTAATAACAAACAGTTAAAAAAGTTCAAGCGTTATTAAAATAATAGGAATTATATATTTTTTTTACCAAACATTATTTTTGCTATATACAAATTAAGTTTTTTGTTATTTTTGCATAATGAATTATGACAAAAAGTCTTATTAAAATTTTACTCATTCAATTTGCGCCTTAATCTATTTAAAAATGTATAAAATGTAATTTCATTGTAAGCGCTTTCGTCCTTTTTTTCCTTTATTTACATATAATTATTTGATTTAATTTTTTATATATATTCATATATATGTATATATATATGTATGTATGTATAAGTACGACCCAAAAGGACGCATTACAGTTACAAATGCGCATCCTGCGGGGCCTTTCATCGTGATGGTGTTGGCTGAATTTTCACACGGCCGGAGTTGGGCTCGGTGCTCCGCGCCCCGAGCTCTCCCCCAACCTTGATTGTTGAGGTGTGACCACAATCCAATTGACGGTGCATAATTGTCGAGGTGTTAGCCGAGTTGTTTTCTCTCTTCTCTCTCTCTCTCTCTCTCTCTCTCTCTTTTTCTCTCTCTGTTTCTGTCAGCAGCCAGCTGCACTGTGGTTGCAAATATTCAACATCAGCTGAATTAAATATTCTACGGTTGTTGTGCTAATCATTTAATCAATTTAAATGAAAACATCAAAAAACTAACAATTTTTTAATTTATTCATCATCATTTATTTAATTACAATGAGCAAGCTATTTTCACTTAGAAAAAATTAAAATTAAATTTTCTTCATTATAATCTATTTAAATTAAATTTACTAAAACTTTTCCTCTGAATAAACATTTTGTCACAGAGTGGGAGAATTGAAAGGAGCGGAAGATAAATCATAATAAATAAAAGCTACCAATTATTCTCATCGGTTGCCATTATTATAAAATTGATTTTAACTCCTTTTTTATCCTTTAGCCAGTCGATAGTCCTTATGATAGTCCTTAGAAACAGAACCGCAAAGTCATTGACGAGATATAGTCACGTTTCTGTCCTTAATCCTTTTTGTTTTATAATCTAAGCTGACAGGATCCGATGTATTTAATGGAAATCTTCAGAACACTTTTCTTGGAAATTTTACACAAGTTGTTTTTTATTTTTATTTGTCTTTTAAAAAATTTAAAAAACTTCTGGAAATCCTGACAAGTTTTGAAGCGACTGATCTTCCCTTATGATGTACCCCTTAATAAAACTAACCGTTTGATATAGGATCTGTCAGGATCGGCAAGGACATGGCCGAGTTATAGACATTTTGCTGTAATCAAAAAAGGCATTTATTCCTCAGTTTATTCTTATCTGATAGGATACGGAGCAATGGGTAACCAAAAGACATTCTGAAAGTCCTTGAAATGGCTGAGTTACAATCGGTTTTTTGTTTTTTGTACATTTATCTAATAATTACAACAGATTTTTTTTAAAGAAAAATAGCTCAAACTCGACAAAAACCTTGCGGATTTTAAAAGAACCTGGTGAGGATCGCAAGGACTAACTTTATCGATTGGCGTTCAAGGTTCCCCATAAAAATATGAAAATTAAATTTAATGTTTCTGATTATTGGCAATAATATCTTTATAATTTATCTTCTTATTGCAATTCAGGAGTTCAATTCTGCTTACACCGTTAATATATATAATTTTATATGAAATTTCATTAAATAATTAAAATTTGTGTTTCATAATATATTTAAAATAATTTCAATGCATTAGTTTAAATATGTGGAACATTTTTACATGTGAAACATTTCTGTAGTGGAAATTGCATACGGAGTTCCACTTTCAATCAGCAAATTACGAGATTTGCACTGAAAAAAAAAAGGTATAATAAATTCACAAAGTGTTGCCACATCGATTGGCTTTGTGGTTTTGAGTGGAACTAAACTTTGTTTTGGGGAGCTGTCAACAAATTAAATTAAATTCATTTATTTATTAGGTTGTGGTCAAAAAGTTTGAAAATCAGGCTAAAAGCAATGAAACCTAAAGTAAATGACACAATTTTAAACCTTTACAAGCCTCCAAAGTCAATATTTAAAATAAAAACAAAATGACCAACTTTCAACAGTAAAAGCCTTTCAAAATATATTCAAAATTTTAAATTCAGTAACTAACATAAAATGATTAATAAAAATCAAATCAAACCACTGTTCAAAAAACCAAATGGCTCCCCCAAGCAAGCCCAGTTTTTGTGGATTTTTCCGGCTTGGTTGACACTTATTAACTTGGCTTATAAGCTGGATTAATGTTTATTTGCCTTTTACTTGCTCCACCAAGGCTATTTGTACTGTTTCTCCGTTGTTGTTCATGTTTATTTGGCTTTGTTTAAAAAGTTGACGTTGAAATTAGAATTCATTTGCAGCGGCACAACACTCAAAACTATGAGTACGAGTGTGAGTATGAGTACGGGTACTCATACATGTACTCACATTCATATTCCTATTCGTATTCGTATTCATTTTCGTATACTCTGACAGTGAGTGCATAAAACTGGCCAAAAACAATTGCAGCCGCAACCGCAGCAACAGCAACCGCAACAGCAGCAGCAACAACAGCAACAACAACAATTTGAACAGTTGCAATTGCAATGGCAAACACATAAACCTCTCATTCGGTTATTTTGCTTTCATAAAATGGCACTAATTATACAGTTATATACACAGTAATATATACTGTATACTGACTGTGTTGGTTTTGGCCTATAAAATTTTTGGCCACATTTCCTGCCTGCATATTATCTGCTAAAGAGGTTGCATTCCTCCAACCCTTTTTGCCTCCCTTCCTTTGCTCTCTTCCTCTGTTTCTTCCACTCTTTCGTTTTCTTTTTTTTTTTTGGGTGTTTTTTGTGTACCGCTAGCAAAATGCCCCGTAACGGTAATTAACGAGCTCGAACGGAACCGGCGACTTGAAGCGCCATTTCTGGAACGTCAGCTGGCAGCAGCTGCAGCATCAGTCGCAGTCGCATTTGCAGTCGCAGTCGCAGTCGTCGTCGTAGTCGTCGGAGACGCAGCTGCAACACCTGCAGGACGTATACGTAACTTTTTGTAATTAAAAGCAGCGCAATGCTGCAGCAGCAGCGACAACGACAACAAAAGCAGCCATGCAAAAAGCAGCAGCAGCTGCAGCTGCCACCGAAATGGGCGTTGGTCTTTGGGCGTGGCCCTAGAACAAAGCCTGAACTGCGCACAATAGTTTTGGATTCTTTGTGGGGGTGGAGCGGGGTGGCTTGGGGCCAAATATGGTTGCGGTTCTGACTGACGCGGCGGACTTAGTTGCGTCTTAACGTTGTTTGTCTGTGCCTCAGCA
This sequence comes from Drosophila repletoides, assembly GCA_018150835.1. Lineage (NCBI taxonomy): Eukaryota > Metazoa > Arthropoda > Insecta > Diptera > Drosophilidae > Drosophila > Drosophila repletoides. The sequence continues at coordinate 5,880,706 of JAECWQ010000202.1, forward strand.
GCCGCAGCCGCAGAAGAGCAGCCACGGCAGCAAAAGTCGCAACCTGCACTTGGAAAAAAAACAGCATTAAATTCTAATATAAACAGGGATTGATTTAATACTCCTTTAACCTATACTAGCATTAAATCAAGTATAAAACTTCCCAGATCAATTCATCTCTGGAATCCATAGCCAGCTTCTGGGTATTGCACCTATATCATCAGATTTTCCACCTAGCTCTAATTATAGGGTATCTACTAATCGTGTAATCGCGCTGTAGAGCATTCACACGGTTTTTCTCTGAGTGTGAAGAACTCGCAGCACCTGCAGTCCTTCTGGACCGAGAGTCGCACATAAAGTCTCCTTGGCACAATTTGTTAAAGTGCTGCCAAAGGAGTTCAGCCGTTAGTCGACGCACCTTTTGGCCAAGTTAAGTGCGTGCGAGGTCGCAAATGGGGCATTTCCAGTTAAGCTGGAGTAGAGCGAGTATTGTGAGTAATTCTTGCATTTCTTGTTGTTGTGCATTCAACAGTGTCGACTTAAGAGGTACAGTTACTACATCGAACAAAGCTGTCACAATCAGCTTATGAAAATGACACTGCAAACATGATTGAAATTGATTTTCCGATTATACTGTTATCTACAGTCCATAGAGATGGCTGCGTGATAACTTATTTAAGCACGGAAAAGGCACGAGCAGCAGCTGCCCTATGCTCTAATTATTATGGAACTATTGTTTTCAATCGAGGATACAAAACTTGCAAATATTGATGGAAACTCAATCGGTTCAGAGGTTAAAACCGAATGGAAACCTCAAACTTTCTAACCGGTTATAGCAGACCTGACACCCATACTTCGCCTTCATAGCTCAGTTTCCTTTTTTGAATTTAATGATCTCCTGTTTTTGGTATCTTCAACAGACTAAGTCTCACTCACAGCAAAATATTATAAGCGGCTTTCGAACCACTCTCTCTCTCTACTTATACCCACTGTGGAGAAATGTGCTCAATAGGACAATGTACCATTTGAAGTAGCTTTGACTCCGACTTGACTTGCCTAATCAAGCTCGGGCTAAAAGCTAAAGGACTTCAGAGAAGAGGCAGTAACATTGCCTTACTCCTAACCAATGTTTGCACAAATTCCGCTTGGATTTCATGCTATGAAATTTGTCATTTCAAGCTTAAATTTGATATTAAAAATTCTGTGAATGTAAATGCAAAGCTTGCAGAACTCTTCAGAAATTCCCACGCAAATAAATTATATTATCATACGCAATGTCTCTTTGGCCTTGGCTCCTCTGTTAGAAAATCTGTTCTGAGAAACAGATTTTTTCCTTTTATTAAATTTCATTAGCCATATTTTAGCTCACTGGGAAAATTCCTGATTTTAATTTAAATTTTTCTGGTGTATAAAAGAGAGTTTTTTTCTCCTTAATAAGTTACACTTAATTAGTATGAGCCACGTACTGTGTCGTATATGTTTAAGTGGACGAGTTGAGATCTATTTGTTTTTATTAGCATTTTTTTATGGCTGAGCATAAATTGTGAAAATGTCATCACTATGGAGCAACAGGATTCAGCATTGAGAAGATTGGGGAGAAGGAGTCTCGTATACATTACAAAGTCCACTGGTTGGCCTTTTCTCCGTCATTGTTTTTGTATTCATTGCCTACAAGTGACCCGCAGGCCAGAGTAGTTACGAGGCTGTACAGGTCCCAGTAGCCAGTTGGCAGTTGCCAGTTGCCAGTTGCCAGTTGCCTGTTGGTAGCTGCCAGGACCTACTCCTGGTGCTGGTTTTTTGGTTTTGGCTCTGGTCTGAGGCCAGCCAGTGTCACCAGCTTGCCGGCATAGTGTAAAACATCCTGCGGGCTGCGTGGGCTCGCATAAAAAATGGCCAAGTTTAATTGATAAAGTTTCTGATGATGCCATGACGCCGCATTAAGCCCGCAACCAGGCTCGGACCAAGGGACCAACTCTGCATTCTTCATTCCAACCAACCAGCCCCGTTTTTCTCTCTCATTCTCTCTGCTTGTCCAGGGGGAAAAAATAACTGTTTGTTCAGCTTTAAGTTAAAGCGTTTACGTGTGTTCGTGTCCTGTGAATGTCCTGTATGTCCCATGCTGTGCTCCGCACTGATTCCCACAGCGCTCGTTAAATCAATCGTATTCAAACGACAACTATGTACACTGTATCTCTCTTCACCCGCTTCCATATCCACAGCCGGACCCGGGTCCAATCCCAAACCGGACGACACAATCAATGCAAAAACAAAAAACAAAAACAAAAAAATAACAGAAAATGTTATTCCGTCACTTCATTGAGGACATCAAAATGTATGAGGCTCTGTCTCTGTGTCCTGTAATGCCCATCAGGCACACACGTGGTGCCATCGTCATCGTCATCAGGTCGATCCACTGGTGGTGCGGCTGCTGCTCTGCTGCTGATGCTCTGGTCACGTTGTGCTTTGCTTTGCTTTGCTTTGCTTTTATTAAAAACGCTATGCAGAGCACATTACAAGTTAATAATTCCCGTGCCGAGCAGCGCGTTTTTGGCCACATTCGTACACTCAAAAAAAAAAGGTTTGAAATGTCTTAATAATTACTTCAACTGTGTTATAGAAAAGGTTTGAAATCTTAGAGACAAAAATATATATAAAATTTAAGGGTATTATTAGCTAAATTTATTGAAAACAGTCCAACATTAAATAAAAGAATTTAATAGTAAAGACCTTTCAGAACTACTTTTCAAAATGGCCAAGAATTTTTGAATAACTACTCAAACTTCTTTATAGAAATAGACGCTACAACATACAAATTACCCAATATTTTATTATGTCTTATTTAAAAATTATTTAGCAGGTTCTTAGATCTTGAGCAAAGTATAGTTTTAATAAACTTTACATAGAAAATAGAAAAGAAAATCCCAAAATTTTTTTAGGAAATTATAGTTCAGATCTATCATAATTTGTTGAGTATTTCATGTGGATATTTTAAGAAAAATTTTCTATTATTTCAGAAATGTAAACCTTGAGTATCCCCAATTCAAAAGATATTATAAAGACTCAAGGAACAGAAAAGAATCTTACAAGAAAACTATAAAAAATCTCACGATGATTTCAAAGAGCTTTTTGGCTAAAATTGAATTAACTTTTATTTGTCTAAGGATCAATACTTGCCAAAAATGTTCGCTTCGAAACTTTTTCAAGTGCACAAACACTAACACATATCGGAAGCCGCACACGAATATGGTTACATATGGCAGCTGACAGCGGCACGGACATTGTGGAAGGAGAGCGACGGGCAGACAGACACTGGCGCAGGCACAGGCACGAAGAGCACGAGCCACGAGTCACGGGCCACGATGGTGCCATATGCCAGATATTCGTCGCGGTAAAATATTTTGCCCCTTGTCCCAGGCGCAACATGAAACGAATAATTTTTATTATGCTTCCCATTGCACGAACGAACGAATGAATGGCGTTTGTGTTCGAAAATACATTTATTTGAGGGCGTTGTTGAGCATACATATATATACATAAATATATACTCGTATTTAGTGGACTGGGCTCATTGTTGGGGTAATAGCTGTTGGAGCTGGTCCTTCGTCCAGGGTCCAGGGTCCAGGGTCCAGGGTCCAGGGGTTGCCTCCGTTGCCCTTTGCCTCGGCGGCTGCGGCAGTTGACACAAATTGTCAGTTCATCAACGCCTACCGGGCGTATGGGCGATATGGCCATAGGATATGCCAGTCAGTTTGGCAGCTTCGTTAGCCCAAAATACACACTCACACACACACATGCTCATACAACCCTAGACAGACTGTGTAGGACAGTGTGAAACAAGCTCATATAAATCCTGCACGTTGCCCATAACCATATTGAGAGAGTTTTTGGGTTCATTGTTGTTGCTGTTGCTGCTGCTGCTGCTGTTGCTGTTGCTGTTTTGTCAGTTGGTTGCCGAAAATGTCATTGTTATTAACTTTTTATGGCTTATTACATAAGCATCGCAAATCCTTATCAATGCGGTGACGTGACAAATCTTGCACTAATTAAATCCAGGCACCGTATGAATAACATTTATTCAATCAATTTTATGTAAATATATTAATATTGCCCAAGCATTTCTTCAAATTTTCTTACATTTCCCTCTCGAAATCTGAAGCAAAATCAGAATTTTATTGCTCAAAGTTGAGTCGGTTTTTGTTGATATAACAATCAAGCTAACCAAGTAAATTGCACTTTATATTTCAAATAAATGTCTGAAGAAACTTTATAGTTTTTATACGTTTGAAGGGTATTATAACTTTTTTTATGTTTAAATAATACTCAAGATTCTTGACTGATTTAAAAAAGGGGGAAAAACATCTACATCTGTTGCTTTTCAGCTCTAAATTTAAAATAAGCTAACGTCTGTGCTTATTATTATTAGTTTGGCCAATTAATTAGACTTAAACTTTAGTAATTCCAACTCTTAATGGAGCTTATTAAATTCTAAATATTTCTATTATTTAAACAAATATTTCTATAGCAGCAAAGCCTTGCAACAACTTCAATTGAAAATCTTATTTTACTAAATTTCATTTTAATATTATTCCAGGATATTATTTATATATTTTTCTGTGCATTCCTGAAATATACCTTCAAACTTTTGTGGCCCAATGCCAAGGACCCCGAGCACCAAAAAGGTACACACAATTCAAAAAAGATTGCCAGATTTAGGGGATTACAGATTAAGTTTAAATTGAGCGCTTTAAGCTGAAATCGATTACAGTTAGACCTAAATTTGACCCGGGAATATAATCAATTGACAAAAGTTATTAAAAGTTTAAGCGAATCCCATAAAAGTTTTGTTTTGTGCCAGAAATCACAGCAAAACTCGCACATGTTTCGACTTTGCCCACAAAACCAATGCAAATCAATAAAGGGCGTGATAGGTTCGAGGGGTCTGGTGTGTAGGTTGTGTGTAGGGGAGCTGGGAGTAGGGGAGTGGGGGAGTGGGGGAGTGGGGGAGTTGGGAGTTTGAGACAAGTTTATATCGTAAATTGTGCGCAACGAAAATGAGATACGTAGAACGCATACCAAAGGATTTGTAAGTAAAACATTTCTGATTAGCCCAGCCACGTTGTCTGCCTTATGAGTTGGCCCAAGTGTTGGCTGGCTCAGGCAAAGAAGCAAAAGGACGAAATAACCAAAGGACAACCAAAGTGACAGAGCCTGAGAGGAGAGGGCCGCACAACTGGCTGCTACTGTGGGCGAGTCTATTTGATGTTTTGTGCTGACCTCGCTGCGGTTCGAGAAGTGCGCAAGCATAATAAAATCAAGATAGAGACAAACCGAAGCCAAAGACAGGACGCACCACTGGATAGAACTGTATTGGAGAGGACAGCGTGACAGCAGCAGCAAGACATGAGAAGGCAGGTCCTGTGTACTGACTAAAGGAGGACATAGACTGCCTCTAATTGAACTTGTGTGCAAACGTACTAGAGCTTATGTGTGAATGTTTGTTTCTCTGTTTGTTTGTTTGTTTGTTCGACTGATTCAGAGTTCAGTGCTTAGAGCTTTGGATGAATAAAAATATTGTGTTAACTTCGGATAGCAAAATCACTCTACCCGTCTACCCGTCGCCCCTGCCCGGCCTCCAGCCAGTGGCAAAGTCAGTGCCCTCAAGGCGGCATCCCCCCCAAATTTCACTCTCTCTAAGTGTATTTGTTTCATTGCTCTGAATGCTAATGATGGGAAAATTTGCGAATTTTCCGAATGGCGGCGGCGGGCGGAGAAAAACTCAACTGAAATGCTAATGATGTAAAAAGCTTCGACGCTGAAACAAACGACAACATTTCGGTTCAACGTTGTCCTCGAAATGAGGAAACTGACTTAACTTAATTGAAGTTGCCTTTGCCTTTGCCTTTGCTTTTACCATGGCCATTGCCATTGCCGTTCCCGTTGCCTCTGTACTGGCAATTGGCTGATGGACTCCATGAAACATTCGCTACTCTATCTTTATATCTCTCTCCCACTCCCACTATGCCACTCTCTTTCTCGCATTCTGCCTTTCTAGCCGTCTTCTGTATTTAAAAGCCATCACCTCTCATTCCCATGCCCATTTTCGTTGCCCTGTCTGAGCCATTTTGGATGATGTGATCGGATGCTCGCTCGATGTGATTTCGCAATTAATGAATCCATGGAATGGGCTTAAATGGAGCTTAGCGGTTTACTTGATGCGCCTTCAACGAGAGAGCTGGCCAAAGCGTTTTATATATTTGCGAACCTGTCAAGAAAACTCGCTTCACCCATTTAGCCATTTACCCATTCGCTCTATCTAATGGCTGGCACTTGCCTTCAGTTGGAATTTCTTTGTTTTCCTATCATTGAAATTCTACACAAAACAAAAGACAAGACAAGTGTCAAAACTATCCCAGATACCTGGAATTTCATACTAATCCTTTGTTTCTTCTACAAATTGCAGTTCTTGCTGGCTTTTCTCTTTGTCTGATTTAAGACATATTTCACTTGGTTTTTTGTGCGTATTTAAATCTAATTCAGAATTTGAGGCACGACTTACCGAAAATACGGCCAAATGAACCTTTAATTTTAAACACGATTATTTAAATAAGACTTTCTATTCAAAGCACACAAAATTAAGCATATTTTAGTTTATAATTTCCTAGGCAATTTCACCTTAGAATATTATATCAATTTGATGGCTAAAATATTAAATTCACATTTTTAATATAAAGCAAATATTTGTGGTTAATAAATGATTATAAATAATTAACAGTGACTCAAAAGGAAGACTATTCAGATTATGAAGAAAGGAACAGATTGAAGGTTTCACTCACCCATATATAAGATTATTCACAGATTATAACACAATTTCTATATTTAAATCTATTTGTACTATTTTAGTATTGTAATACAGTATTGTATAAATATACATAAATACATAAATAATAATATAAGTGAGATATATATATATATATATATATATATATATATCATGATAAGTAAGACGTTGTAGAGAGCGCTTTTTGCTTATCAATTTCTGGAAAACTCATTTGATTCATTGCAAATATTTTCAATCTTAGTCTCATTATCTGTGTTATTATTTTAAAGAAACATCTCTGAGAATTGAGTCTAGAATTACATCATTTCTAGTGAAAATACATTACATCATAGAAAAAAATACACATGGAAAAAAATATAGTTCTTAAATGTTCAATAAAAACCATTTCTTTGATGAGAAGTGATTTGTGATGGGTTAAACAAAATTGAAAACTAGCTCAAAAACTGAGGGACTGGTTTGCAGTCAGACGGACATGGCTCGTCGTCCTGATCAATAATATATATACTTTATGGGGTTGGAGATGGCTCCTTCAATGCATTACACATTTCGTGACAACATTGTAATACCCTTTGGAAGGATATAACTAGTAAGGAAAATCTATAGTCAAAGCTGCGAAGATTATATACACTTGCGATTGTTCCTATATAATATATAGTAAAATCCAACTTGTAAATTTTATGAATATATCTTGGAAAACATACCGCAACTATTGAATCGATTGTTCCAATAGTAGATATATGATATAGTTGTCGGATCTTGCTGGAAAAAGGCTAATAGATTCTCTTTGTTCGGGATGATTGAGATTGAACTAATTAAAATTCCCAAATTAGTAGTAGTAAGTTGAAAGGTAGTAGATTTTCGAAGCCCATTTAAGCCAATTTGTTATTCAATTTATGAACTGAGAACTACTAGAGAAAAGTTTGCATTTTTTCCCCAATGCCCAACAGGCAGAACCACTACAAAACACTTGAATTGCAATTTGCAATTATGACGTTAGAAAATCCTATTCGAAGACTTTTTGTAGTGCTGCTCGTACTGCCTTGATAGAGTCTATGCTTAGCTATAGCTACAGGCTAGTGGAGAGCTTTAGGGTATTATAATTCTCAGACTCCCTCTCTTTCGCACTTTCTCTCTGAGTCTGCGACTGTGTCGACTGCAGCTGGCTTTTGTTTCTAAATGGTTTAATGACCAGACTTTAATAGCTTTTATCAACTCTATGCACTGAGTCAGGTTCTAGGGCTCTGCCCAAAAATGTGCAGTACTTCCGGCTCGTTAACTTTGATGTAGGTGCGGAGCGGATGTGAATGCGAATGTGGATGCGGATGCGGATGCGGATGCTGATGTGGATGCTGCGCTGCTATTCGCCAGCCAAGTAAACCAACGAGCCAAGTGGCCAAGTATTTGAGGCAGGCACTGACAATGCTCCATTAGCATGCAACATATTTTAATTAGCCAAATAAATTGTAAATTTCTGTGGCCGAAACATTTTCAGTGTTAAACCTTAAAGTGCTGCTTAATGCTTAATTCTCCAGAGAATTCACTGGATAAAGTCTGCCGCCTGCTGCTGTCCAAGCTAGTTAAACTTTAAGCTCTCCTTTTTTTCGCCCAAGATTTATTGTGCATAAGCTAACACACAAAAGAGAGACGAGAGAGGAGAGAGAAATAAAATAAAAATATATTTAACGTATATGTATGTATGTGTGTGTGTGTGTGTGTGTGTAGAGGGACAGTCCCAGGCGTCTGTTTAATTTCACTTAACGTTTAACCTGATGCCATTAATTGAGCGCAATTAACGCGGCTTTAATGGCGCCTCTGGACATGTCCACAGCTTGGCCGCATACCCTATAAATATATTATATAAATCTACATAATATAAGCATAAAAGTATCTACAGTTATACCTACATATGTATATTTAATTAGCGTGCCACGCAAAGTCAACGCTACTTAGGTACTTGCTACAGACTTGGGGCAGAGGTTGAGAAGCCGCCAACGCGTCGCTTGATAAATAGCCAATAATTCTTACAGTGCTTTAGAGGCGCCTCAACGACTGGCTACAGGGTACAATCATATCCAGGACCTGCTAGGACACACCCACTCACCCCGCCAGATGTGCTGTTGAAAATGAAATAAATGGTCTGGCATATAACCTTGAGCGTGTGTTGTGGCTATTATCATTCGTAATTTGCAGCAATTAGTTGGGGCTCAAAAATTCTAAAGCAAACTTTGTCGACAACAGCAACAACAGCAACAACAGCAACAGCAGCAAATACCCAACAACAACAGAAACAGAAACAGAAGCAGCAGCAGCAGCGGCAGAGGCAAGAAAAACAACAACAAGGAATAGAACTCTGCCAGCGGCCACGTGGCAAGCAAACAAACCAAAAATAAGTAGCAATAATTTAAGCTAGTTATGCCAGACTATCACATATCCTGTAGATTCACTTTAAAATTTGTTATATACATTTTTCATCCTAATTTTCGGTCAACTAAAGGCTAAATATCTTGGCATAGAATCATCAATTTATAAAAAAAAAGGCTTGGATATTACTTCCTTTGTTTTTAATCGATGAAATTCTATGTATTTAATATTATTGAGTGTTTTATTCCTGACTTTCATTCAAAGATAAAGAATTGTATACAGTTTTATAGACTTTAAGTGTCAAATTTAACAACTGAAGGTCTCAACATATCTGAGATCGTAAAGGTTAGATTTACTTGGAATAAATATAGAGATGGTATATTAAGCCTGCCTAGGAAATTTATTGATCTTTGACTCTCCTTCGTCATATGAATAAATTGTCTCCTGAATTCGAACCAAACTTATATAAAATTAACCTGAAAACTATTCTTAAAACTGCACTTTTATATTTGGATAGCTTCATCAGGACCTAAAATATTTAATAAAATGAATTATTTTCTTAATTTTGTTGGTATTTAAAAGTTTAAATTTAATCAAATAATTAAAGAAAATACACTTGAAATAGACTAGAGAAATCAATTCATGAGACTCTACAAAATTATCACAAGTTTCTTAAATAAAACCAACGACGGATATAAGTTGACTTCTGTTTGACTGCATCATGCCTCCTTTTTTATACAGTTTTTTATCTACAGGGTATTGAAAAAGAATTTATTGAGCCTGGGCAAGCTTACATATTTATAAGGCACATTAAATTAATTTACGCATGTTTTGCCAAGTATACAATATACAATGGGCAGCGGGTATTACCAGCATGTATTACCTAAGGGAGTTTTGAACCTTTCGATTCTGGGGTCAAGGGATGCCTAAAAGAAGGCCCCAGCCTGGACTACTGGACTACATGGAATTGGAATTGGAATTGGAAACTCGGGAGCACTCAAATATGCTGGATGAAAACGTGTTCAAGGAACAACAGGCATAATTAGTAGTATTGATTGTGTGCAATTGCTGATTAACATGTGACTTTGTTCTCTCAAAATGAATGGCATTTAAGCTCCAGCTGTGCATAATTAACAGATGGGAAAACCCAACTGGGAAAATGCCTAGACAAATTTTGAAGTCTCAGTTAAATATGCGACTCGTTAGCTGCTTTCGCTAAATTGGTCCCCAGAGTGTCTTCCAAGTTTTTCCACACAGACTTCAGACAGACTTTGGCAGAAAAGCCTTGAAATTGCGACAGTCAAAAAGTTTGCAACACTTGAATATGATTTTAACATTTTACGTTGTTTTTATTTTTGTTTTTTTTTTATTTTCTTGTTGTTGTTTCTGTCTTTTTCATGTTAAAAAGTTATTTATTTACTTTGGCATCTTTCTTTGTGACACATCACTTTGACACATTCCAAGTTTTGCCTCTTCTTTTTTTATGACTTCCAACAGCACTGACCATCCCTAAGATACTGTAATAAATTAGAAAGCTCTTGAGCGAGGGAGCTGCAGCATCTTTCAATTTTCATCAAGTGGCCTAAGGATGCTTCAGTTTCATTAATTGTGGTTTGGCTTTCAGGTTTTCAGCGCTGCCTTTGGCAACCTCAAAAGCGGCCATTGAGGTTTCCATAATGCGGTAAAATAGCTTCAGCTCTCTTTGTAATCATTATAAAATCAATGATGCTTCATATGCACTCTAATTCCTGGACCCTTGTGGCTGGTTTCTTGTGCTTTGAGCTCGAGTATTAAATGCTTTTTCATTTATCGCCTCATTCCACTAAATTCTCAATTTGTAATTTTCGGTAAAATTAAAATTTAGATAATTCAACTTATTAGCAGCCCTCTGATATTAAGCATGTAAACCTCTCAGGTTTTGGAATAAGTTCGGTCTGGAGTATTGAACCTGATGGAAAGAATTAGGTCCGGTTCGCAGATAAATTCCAGAAGACCTATACTAAAGCATTTTCTAGGAACACTCTGCAACCATTGAGAATATAAGTAAGAAACAGTTACTGAGGTTTCAAGCAACTAATGCTTTTAATCCAATATATGTTCACAGTGTTTTTCTTTTAAATACAGAAAGACTCTTACGATAGTCTCAATCTTTTCGTAAGCTCAGCTCAACTTTTGGTCTGCCCACGCTTTAAAGCTTAGCCAACAGCTTTTCGCTCAGTAAAAAACTAAGCTAGCAATCAAGTCGATGCGGTGTACTTGAGCTTTCTTTGAGCTTTTGTCGAACTACTAAGCTATAAGCCCTTCTCTACTATTCTGAACCCTTAAGGCTCATGGGATAAATAGTCTAATCCAACAATTTACACATGAATGTTTCAGTTCGTATTGACACCACCTTCCAGCACCCCCCCAATGCCATATGCTAGCGACCCTGTGGGGACTATGTAGGATAAATACACAGACAGAGAGTGAGAGAGAAAAAGGAAGAGGAGGGGAAAATGTGTGTGTAAGTGGCACAACAATAACAGCAACAATTAGTTGTTCCATTGAAATATGTGTGTTAGGTGGTGTGTGGGGTGCCATAAAACATATGGCCTGGATATGAATAAGTGATAAATTCAAAGCCGCGTTGCACAGTTGTATGCAAAGGATTTCTATTTGCCATTGTTGCGTTGTACCCCCTCGGAAACTTGGAACTCAGCGCTGGGAAACTGTGGAGCTGGAGCTGGAGCTGGGAAACTCGCAACTCAAACCAAAAGAAAATGGTGTGCAAACTTATGCTTATCCTTCTGCGACGGCTGCGTCCTCTTGCGCCAGATAAATTGCAGTTTAAACCTACTTAGATGCATGTGTTGGATCCCTGAATCATTGAATCCTTCGTACAGCACCAAGATTGCCATACAACATTTTGGCTCAGTCAGCAGCAATGGGGCTAAAATGGAAATACTCGTATCTCTGCCAAACGTTGCATGTGAATGCAATTCTCTGCTTATTTTTTGACTATCTGCCAAGGGGCCAAGGGCGGGCGGGTGAAGGGAATGGCTGAAATTGGAATAGACTTGTATTTTAAGCGGCTCAATATATTCTTAATATACTTCTGCCAGTTGGCTACAAAGTCCTCTCAGCGGCAAGAGTTAATACGATTTAACTGGCGCACAATTTGCAGAAACGAAACGAAACGAAAGGAAACAACTACAGCAACAAATAAGAACAACAACAAGAAATAACTGAAGAAACGCCCCCGCAAAATATGCAAAACATGCCAAAAGTGAAAGAGAGAGGGAGTCCTGAAACGAGTTAGGGGTTAAAGCCACTTTCGGCTTGCCAAAAATATGTATTAGGCCACTTGACTGCGCCTTTTCCTTTGGAAATTGGACTGTAGATGAGCGGTTTAGGGGCTGAAGAGCTGGGCGGGAGGCTGGGCAGATTTGTTGAGCTCATTCGGTTCATGAATAATTTGCGCCACGATGTCGTTGCTTGCTTTTTGTGGCTCAAAACAATAAACAAATGGCCAAAAACATATGCAAAGATATGTGTCTAGCTGGGAGAACAAGGCGGCGGCAGCGGCAGCGGCAGCGCACACTGCTTCCATACCATTTATAACGCAGCCAAAACTATATAAATTATGCTTTCATCCTAATCGCATGGATTCCAAAAGCAGCAAAGACGCTCCAAAATTTTATATATATATTTTTATTTGTACGCACCATGAAATTAAATTATTATTGCAGACTTCGATGAAACTGTGGTATAAGACCTGAAAGAAAAATAAATAAAAGAATGAAAAATAATAAAAAACTATTGACGTTTAAATAACTTAAATTTGGTTTTAAAAAATTCAATTTTTGAAATCCTCAAACTGCTCAAATGCCTTAATACAAATCATAGTTGAAAAACTCTTAAAAATTAAAATTTTTGTTGCTTAGTAAATTTAGTTTTTCCCAAGTGAACCCACTGTGCAGTGGCTCCTTATGTGCTTCCCTATGTGGCAACCACTTACAATACGAGTACACATATTCAAATCGAGTTGACAGGCAAACGACAAGTGCTGCGTGCGTGTCATCAATGGCGTCATCCTGGGGCCAGAGCCTGGGGTATTGGAAGGGCTGAGGGTTGGGGGGTGCCAAGTCGGCAAGTCATCAAGTCATCAAGTCATCTAGTCATCAGTAGCGTCATCAGAAGCAGCAGCAGCAGCAAAACAAATGGCTTTAGCTTCTTTTTTTTTCGTTTCTGGATGCGATAAAAACGTGTGAAATGGCATTTGGCTAGCACGACACCCGAACAGGATACACTGGGGGCAGGTCAGCCACCTGGCCTTAACTCTGAGAATCTCAATTCACCTTTTGGCAAATGATAGTTTTTATCTCTGCCGGCAAGTGTTTTGCCGATGAGTTATGGACGCTGCATCAAAAAGGCTTTGCAGCAGGAATAGCAGCAGCAACTTCAGCCTCGATTGAACTGCGGGTTTGAGCAGAGATACACTTAGAGAAACAAGCTAGAAAAACTCCCGAAATTCTAGTATGATTTAGCTATTTCCTCTACTTTTTATTATATATTTTCTTAGTTTGATAACTTTGCAAATTAAGAAACAAAATATGGGATCAAGTGTAAGCTTTCTGGTTAAAAATGCTCAGGTTTTTAAGGCCCACTTTAAAGTAAATTGAATTAAATGTTACAAAAAAGAGATTAAGAGAAGAAGATGTCAAAAGAGACTCGAATTCGCGACAAGTGCACAGAGGGAAAGCTCTGTGAATTTCTGAATTAAAGATCTCAAATTTAAACAGCAAACTTTAACCTTAATTAAAATCATAATGAGGATACCAGTTGGGAGTAACATTGTGAAGGTAAATCCTATTTTTGGGGCAGAAATGTATCATAATCCTTAGACGAGTTGGTGGAACTCAGTCTTAAATCCCATAGAAACTATATCCTTTTTTAAAATTTTGAAATTTAGGTAAACTTTATCATAGTTTATCATAGTCAACTTTTGACAAGTTTTGTGCTTGAGTTTACTTCAGAAGCCCTACTATTTTCGCTGAGTGTAGGCATGTATGTGAGTGAGTGTATGCGAGTATGTGGCCCACATGACCAGCACCATAACCATCAGTCTTTGCCTTCGTTTCACTCGAAAGGACGTGAAGAACGTGCGCACAATTCATCACATGCTGTCACTGCCGTCTTGGCAGCAGCTTCTCCAACAGCAGCAGCAACAGCCGCCTGCGGGTTTGTGGCAAGGACGGTCTTGGCCGTGCCACATCGTATTGCAGATAATGTTTATTGAGCTGCTAGTTGGTTAATTTTAATACCACACAGCTTGATTTACGAGTCGCTGAATGCGAGTCGCTGGACACAATTGAAGCGTCCGTCAATACAATAAACTGCACTTGCTGCCAGCACCACTTGGGTTTTATGTGAAAAATGTCTCATTAAGTAACTGGAGAATGAGCAGCCACGCCCATAGTCCGCATGCCATAGGGCGCAAACGCCCTCAGCCTGGCAAACATAAAAAACTCGTTTACCTGCATTAAGCGAAACACTCAACAGACGGTTGAAGCATAAAGGAAATGTGACAGCAAGAAAAAAAAAAAGGAAAAGGGAGGTTTTCAGGAGGAGCTTGGGGCAGAGAGCTGACTCTCAACCGGATGCCACAAGTGCCTCACGCATAAGTTGAAAGGCAAAAGCTGCTACCTGTAAAACTGTAGCCAAAGCTGAGACCGACCCAAGTCAAGCTGCTATGTACAACAACAGCTATAGCAGATCCTGTCGCAGGTCCTGTTCCCTCTGTTCTGTGTTGGCTCCTGCAGCGCACAGCCCCAAAAATGCAAATCAGCTGTAAAGCGCGAGCAAGTCACAAGGTGGTCGACTTCCTTTTTTCTTCTCGCCTTCAGGGCAGGGCTGGGCAGGACTCCTGCAACATCGAAGGGTTGCAGGGCCGAAGGACTTGCCTGTAATTGCGCACACTTGGCGGTTAATGGGGGCGACACAGGCAATCTCAAAAGAAATGTATGAAATTTGTATGAAATTTCGGCTGGCAAAAGTGCAGCGCATACAATAAAACCAACAGAGCAGCAAAAAAGATGAGAGACAAGTGCACAAATGAAAACCACTTGAACTTATTCGCGAGGTTCGGTTTAGTGGTTCGCGAGAACAATGTGGCTTACAGCCCCTGAAAAAACCAACTTTAACTAAGCTAATTGGCTAGCAGGCTCTCTAAAGAGCCCTGGAGATACATAAGTATTTCTATATAACATATTTATATTCCTTTTTTACTTTCAATTGGCAATAAAAGCGCACATATTTTTTAGATTTGCTTTTATTTTATGGTTTTCCATTTTGCCAAGTATCGATTTGCTTTATTTGCATTTCCAACGAATTATTTTTATTGCTTGTTTTAGTTATTTAAAGTAGAGCATAAGCAATGAACTTGCTCGGCAAACAAAAGGGATTACATTTCCGCAAAGGAAATATACTGAAAAATTTGCTTCATTTGTATTAAATATTAAAATACTGAAGGCTCAAACGGAAATTTAATATGAGAAAATTGATGTCAAACAAAAAAAGTATATATACCCTCAGATTATTCTGAGTGTAGACTGGAAGGAACTCGTAATTAAAAAGTTTCTATGAATAAAACAATCAACTATCTCATAGTAGAACCCTTACACATAAAAAGTTTGATTCCAGAACAGAAGCGCTTAAAATCATATTAAAGAATCAGAAGCTCAATGCAAAATAAAAGCCCGTAGCTACATTTAAATTTAATAAAAGAAATGCACTTATAGCGGGGGTAACTTAACGGGAATTTCAATAAAAGTAAAAACTTTTTAATAAAAAATCTCCCAGTTTTGCCATGTTTATATGCTATGTGAATTTGATAGAGATGCGAGAGAGATAAGATGGCTGTGAACGCAATAATAGGCTGTTTTTTTATTTTTTTTTACCGTCACGGTGCATGGTGGCTCACTTTGCTCAGCTGGAAACAGTTTTAGTTCCGCCCATGCCTTTCAATCATGCCACAGCAGGAGCGCTCTCTGACTGTGACCTGTGACCTGAGCCTCTAACTGTCTCTGCGTGGGCTGGAACTGGGGCCTGGGCTTTTGTCCTTTTTAACGGATGTGCGTAGTTTTAATGTGCTTAGAATTATGCGCCAAATGCTCTGGTTAGACTCTGTCAGCCACTTCAATTGCAGCAGCAGCATCTAAACCATCTAAACCTGAACCTAGAGCACTTGAGCTAGACCCAAAAGCCCCATCAGACCCAACCAGCCATTGTTATTGTGCGCGTGCAACGCTGCGTATGCGTGATTTACATGCGTTTTGTTTTCGTTTGCTCCTGTTGTTGTTGTTGCTGCTGTTGCTGTTGTTGTTGCTGCTGTTGCTTTTGTTACTGTTGCTGCTGCTGCTGTTGCAATTTGAGCCCTGGCCCTGTTAACTTATTATTGTTATTGTTTTCGCTTGGCCAAAGCCAAAGCATGTGAACTGTAAAACAAAAATTAGCAAACAGAGAAACATTTGCCTGTATAGAAAACTAAACTAGCAACATGTTTACGTAAGATCCAAAAAATATTTAAATTAGTTTCCAATTTACCTAAGATCCAAAAATATTTAGTTAAGTTTACTTGATAAAAAACAATATCATTTAATTCAGAATAAAATGGAGCACATTAAATATTGGTTTTTGTTGGAGACTCTTAATAAATACTTATATATTTTAGTTATCCAGTGCATAATTTTCAGTTATTTGTTTCTGTTGTGTCCTGATTAAGAACAAATAATATTAATAAATTAAAATTTAGCTATATATTTCATGTTTTCTTTTAAAATTGTTCCAAGTGTTTTTAGTTAGCATTTGATAATACTTTAATTTATATTTTCTAATAATGTCTTACTAATATTTTTTTAATTAAATTTATATTAGAATTTATTTTTAATATTTTAATTTTTATTTTTCTTATTCCGAAGTTATTCATGGAATTAAAAAAATACATATCTTTATATTAGAAAAGAGGTAAAATAGAATTTGTAGTATAAAAAACCATTGAAAAGGTTAATCAACAAAAATAAAAAACATAAAAAAAATTATAAAAAATTAGTGTAAGCTGATTAAAATAAAGACCCTAAATGCAATATATTATAACCAAAATGAAGCAGAGTCATATGAATTAAATTAGATTAAATTATAAGCCAAAATACAGGTGTACTTTTCGGTGTAATGAAGTACTAAGTCTGCGTCTGAGCCTGATTCAACGAACTGGCCAATTAAGAGACGTCGCTTTTGGCATTCACGGATTCAGTGTTTGTCAAGGCAACGGCGACTTTTGTTAACACAGAGATGCGAGTATTAGCCCGGCAATTTGTAAGCAATTGACATGGCACCTGCTAATTAACTACATAGCTTTAATTTCAATGCCTACAAAGTTTCAATGAGCTGCAACGCTGAACGGTGAATGGTGAATGGTGAACGGTGAACGGTGGGGCAAAAGCCACACGCCATTTGGCTGACCCACTGACTCGGTGACAGAGTTCCATGTTAACCCATAAGCAGCGGCACATAACTTGGCTAACATTGCTCAGCCAAAAACGAGAGAGTGCCAGAGAGAATTAGAATGAGAGTGTTGTGTTGAAGAGCCCTAAAATTCGGAGAGCAATCCACAGAGCGGGAGAGAAACCAAGCGATTGACAGAGAGCTGGCAACATTTTGTGGCAGCAACATGTTGCAGCCACTTTCAATTATATGTGCAATAGAAAATTAAAATAATGAACAGTACAAGTACTATGAATGCCATATATAAGCAAATATCTATAGCTCTATATGTGTATATGTATTTAGATATGTAAATAGACAGCAGCAATATATGCAAATGAATAGAATTGAATATACTAGTTCGATATGAGTGCGAGTATGAGTGCGAGCGAGTGCGTATTCAATTCAAGTATTCAAGCGAGCATAAATGGAACATTTATAGGGCAAAACTTTGTCAGGCCATGGTCACAACAAACGTATTCACAGCTACTTCGTTTCTATCATATTATAGATATTTTTTTCAATTTTTTTTTTCTGGATTTTCAAATTTTTTCCTTTTTTCTTCTTGTGTTTTTGAAGTTCTTTTTCTCACGGCTCATCGAGCAAAACATTTTCCATTTTGATGGTCTGCCGTCTGTCACATGCACACACAAAGGCACGCACAGTCAGTCACCCAGCCAGTCAGCCAGCCAGCCAGCCAGCCAGCCCTACACCCAAAATAAACATAATCTGAGCAGAGTGTGCATGAAAATTGTCGTTGTCGAGGCCTCAAATGCTAAAAGCGTCTGACAACAACACCAAAAACAACAGCAGCAACATGAAGAAGAGTATGGCACATTATTTAATCAAGCGTAGAAATTGAATAGGCCCTTAAAAACTTTGCCTAAGGCACTTAACCCGCAGTGAAAATAGAAATTGACGACATTGCCAAAAGGACGACGACTGCCTCGACTACCGCGTCAACGTCGACGTCGACGACAACAACCTGAACTGAGTGAACTCAGCTTCTGTCTAAAGAAAAATGAGCTGATAACGGAATTTCATGCAAAATTGGTAAGCCAACAACCTGATTACTTAATTGGCATCGCTATATAAGTATAAGTATCCATCCAAACGAGACAACATGTATGTATATCTCTTGAACTCCCATGTATTAGCAGCTCGTTTGCGGGCGCTAAAAAGTCAACCGAAAGTGTTCTTATGGAACTTCTAAAGAGTTTTCCACAATTATCTGTCATGATTTACGAATCCTTAAGTAATAAGTGCGTGTTATTTATATCCTCACTGAAAGCCAGTAAATATAATAGAAATTGTGGGCTGTCAAAATTATACTTTATACTCATAGTTTGCAGGATTACACTTAAAATCCGAAGGAAGCAAAGCCATTCAAAAGAGGTTTTCTTTGATGGTTCGAAGTTGGAACCTGTTGAAATGCTTCCTGTTCAATTTGCAGACCGGTTCCAGGTGTAGCTAAAGCAAAGGTGTCGGAGCCTTGGCTCACTTTAACTATTATTATTTAGATTAAATTAACTCATTTTTTATACCACTTTAGAAGGATTAAGGGTGATTTGTGGGGAAGAGGGGAGGCTTACTGAAGATCGACCGTTTGACTAAGTCTCTTCAGTTTTTCGCACCGATCTTTTCTTTAGCTCCCCTGAGCTTCAGGTCGGCCTTAGGAAAAAGAAATGTTTTTTTTTTTTGTACCAAAATTTGTTTCGAACCAAACCAGTTCAGCAGGATTCATGTTAGCAATCCTGAATTTTATTATTATTTTAAACATGTCAAACACAAACCAGTAAAGCTAACAGCTGTTGATGGCTGTGGCCCGCTGTTAACACGTACAGCTACAGCTACAGGCAACTGTCCATAAAATAGTTTAATTGTTTAATTGTTTAATTTGTCATGTTTTCATGTCACTTTGGTTTAGTGTTTTTTCTCCGCTCCTTTTCAACAAGTAATAAGCTTTTTATACTCCAACTTGTTGTACAACTTTCGCTGTACCCAAGCATGGTTTAAGGTAATTAAAACGAATTTGAAATGTAAGTGTCTACATTACTTTTAAATTCATCTAATTAAGTCAGCTGTTGAATTTTAATGGCTTTAAGTAGGAGCACAATTTAAAAGTCATTTCACCACTTGACCTTTCACACCGTCGTTAGACACTTGAAAGGGCAAATATTTGTAGGGCTAAGGAATAAAATGCCTTGAGTATCCTTCAAGGAATCATTCGTGACATTCGATTCTTTTCTGAGAAGTTCAATTTTCATCTCATATTTTTTTTTTCCATAAATTTGCGTAGGCCACAAAAATAACCTTTACATAAACAAGGCCAAAACAAAGTCTCCATGGGAAATTCAATTTTATTAAGCCAATAATTTAAAACTGAATTCTGAATGTTTAGCGTGGAGTTAATAACTAATTTTTATTATTCATATAAATTAAATATTGAACAATGCTTTATATATGCAAATGACGAAATGGAAGGGCATTAAATTATTATTATTTTATAGGCCAATCAAAATATTAATAACTTCTATTACTTATTCCTTATTGATTGCCTTTTAAATAAGGAATTCAATATTTTATTCATTTTATAGAGAGCAGGAAAAATGTATAATACAATTCCTTAGTCTCGCTTTGAGTAACTGACTTCTATGAAATATTGGAATAAGAAATTGTGCGGCATAAAGAAAGTTATGTTTGCACGAGGGAAAAGCTGCAAACTTATTTTTAATTCTCACGCTTTTTACAGCTGCCATTTACTTCGGCCCCATGTCAAATGGCTCAGCTGCCTCAAATCCCCCAGCTCCCTGGCTCCGCCGGCTGGGGCAAATCACACTCACTGAGTTGCTCCTCCGGCGTCGGCGACGGCGGCGGCAGCGGTGGCAGCGGCGGCTGACCATTTCCATGGCATCCGCTTTGCTTGCCTGAGTTGGATTCCGGACTGGAATCAGCAATCGGAATCAGTGAGCGGAGGGGGAAGTGGGCATATAAAACTACGAGTACTATTTGATTTCAACATTGATTTATGAGCGCATCCGCTACACGTAGTGGTTCCACTCATTTCGAGGTGTGTGTGAAGGGTATACGACGCAGAGGAGGTATATTCGTTTCACTGTGCCTGTCTTTGGCAGATTTGCTTTGCACTTAACTGGGTAAATGGGCAGTTGTTGGCTACTAGCACGGACACGGACCTTGGACTCGGTACTACGGACAGCGGAAAGCGGACAACTGACTACGGACTAACAGCTACGGGCTACGGTCTACGGCCTACGGCCTACGGCCTGTGGTCGGGTCTACGGTTTGACTACCGTCTGGCAGCTGATTGCCCAAAAGTCAGTAAATTAAAGTTCGTCGGGAGAGTGCGGTGTGCGTGTGTACTCGTACTCGTATCTGGGCATGAATTTGTAATTTATACGC
The DNA here is from genome assembly GCA_018150835.1 of Drosophila repletoides. NCBI lineage: Eukaryota > Metazoa > Arthropoda > Insecta > Diptera > Drosophilidae > Drosophila > Drosophila repletoides. The sequence continues at coordinate 5,901,824 of JAECWQ010000202.1, forward strand.
TGGCAAAAACCACAAAAGCAAAATAGATATTTATTAACATATAAATTATGCATGTGATTTGGCCAGAAACCGACAGGAACCGCCAGTAGCAGCCATCAACGAGATGATTAATTGACAGTCCCCACAGTTAGATCTCTTTAAAGTTAACTCCTCGACTAATTTGTGATATTTTAAATCGCAGCAGGGTTAGCTTTTATCCCATTTCTCGCCCCATCCCGCACTCATTCTACTACCCATTCAGAGCAGATAAAGTAAAAGCGAAGGATAGTTTCGCCTGTCACATAAATCGGATCAATAAATGATGATATTATGCTACCGCAGGGACACATTGAGCTGCCACACACTCAGATAAAGGGGATAAAAAGGGAGGCGCCGCCAAGAGCCGAACGAGAGCGAGTAGAGGCGGGTGCCAGCTGCGACGCTATCGTCGACAACGCCAAGTCGTAGGTGGTAACACATTAAGATAAAGTGACAACGCCTCCTCTCTGACAGAAATGGTGACGACGCCAGCGACGATGCCAGCGATGCCAGCGACAGCGACAGAGACTGAGACGCGCCCTCCGATGCAAAAAGGGGTAGCCGGCTGAAGGACAAACAGAAATCAGGCGGCATCTAGGGACGGGGACCTGGAGCTGGGCACACAAATGAATTGTTTGTCTGTATGTATTTTGTGTGTGTGTGTGTGTGTGTGTGTGTGTGTGTGTGTGTGTGTGTGTGTGTGTCTGTATAGATTAGAGTTGAGCGTGTGTCGTTTCTATTGTTTTTTAACACTGCACAACACGAAAACGAAACAAGCACGCGACGTGACAAATTTGACCAACATCACAGAATAAACACCAATTTTCTAAGCAAACAATAAATAAATCATTTTTTTGTTCTTCATAAACTGTAATTAAGTATTGAGGCTTGTTGTGGTTGCCACTTCGAAGTAAATTTCTCAAAAAACAAAACCATTTATTAGTTATGTTTTTAATTGTCTAAATGGTTTTAGCTTTTAAAATTATTTCAATTTTAATATATTTATTTTCAATTTATTTGTGGTATTTAAAATAAAAGGATTTTTTTTGTTCTATTTTCGAATTCATAAAAAAACGCATTCCAAAACCTGCAGCTAAAAATCTTAAAAAAAAGGATAAAATTAAAATTTTTCAGTCAAGCTAGTCGTGTCACGAAGCAAAGCACGACCCGCAGTCAACTCTGCGGTGAAAGAAGGGTGGGGCAAGGCTTTTATTTTTGCTTGGCATTTTATGCGCATCACGCATACGCACTGTTACACACACGCACACACGCATAGATGCTCACAGATAGATGTGTACACAGGCGACATGCATAAAAGCAAACACGCTTTCGCTTTGCATCAAAAGAGCCCTTAGAGAGGGGTCTGGGCATAAACGTGGAAGGGCCGGGGGAACGGGTACTGAGTGGGAGAGTAGAAGGGGGACGTGGGGTTAGCTATAATGACATTTAGCTTTGAAACAATGTAAACAGCGGCCACGACCAACGACAATGTCGAACTTCAAAGTTGGAATGCTGTAGGCCGCCGAAAGTTTGTGCTAAGTATGTATGCACACATACAAACGCACATATTTAAAGATATATACATATGTACGGACATATACGCTCACACATTCACACACACTCGCAAAGAAAGCTGCGCCATGTTGTATGCTAAGGAATATTGTATGAACTGTAAATGGTTCGCTTCTATCGCAGTTACATAGACTTTGCGACCGCAAATAGTGAGTTTATCCTACCTGCCCCCTCGCCAACCCACTTCCCGCAAGACTCTACCCGGTTCCGCCTTTGGCAGCCTGTGCCCGACTAACAGGTTAACTTGCAAAGTACCTCTAAGCAGGAGCGCAGCAAAGCTATTAACTAGGGGGAGCCACCCCAAAAGCCATTCGGCAGTTCAATATCATAGCTTATAATGTGCATAATATCATGTTTATATGAATGAATTGAATATACTTTTCCGAACAGAAAATATGGTAAATAATCTGAATTCTATGTGACTTCCACTGAAGAAAGTGTAGCTATATATTAGCCTCTTATTCAATTTTAAGGTATAGGCCAATATAAATAAGGTTAATCATTTCTTATAAGTTTTCGTTTTATAAGAATAAATCGAAATTATAAGAATCTACATAGTACTTTAACTTTTAAAGAATTACGTTCGCTTTTATAACGAGATAATTTTTATAAAACTCGAGCGCTTTCAGAAAACATTTCTGGCCTGTCATTCTTATTTGCGAGCGACAACTGTACTGAAAACTCTTTTCTACAAGCGAACATCTCAAGGAATGGATGAAAAAAACTCGAGTTTCTAGAAGTAAAAAACACGTACAGCACGTTCCAGAACCACAGACAACGACGCGTAACTCCAAGATAAGTTTACATGTATCCTTTTATATCAGGGCACATATAAAAAATTTATTAACGAATTTTCGGGATAGCATCAACCCCGTTTTGTAGCCCTTTTTCTGGCTACGCCCGTGACTGTGAAGCCATAAATTCATAAAGTGAAGGTACGAAAGTGAGCTAAAGGACCAGTTAAGTTCGTCCTGAGAGTGAAACTGACAAGAAGCCGACATTAAGCGAAACTGATATGAAGAACTAGGGCAAACACACACATCTGTTACTGGAATCACATTCTGTTGCATTGGCCTATAAAAAGCAAAGTTATTGTTCCTTCCCTGACGTAGTTTAAAACGAGTTTATTGTCACATAATCATTCAACCACACATAAATTTTTTCTTCTTTTTATATTCTTCACAATAAACTACAGTGGAAGCCCAAATCTCTGTAATAAGTATTTAACAGCAAAACGGCTAAGAAACTCTTTATTTTTCTCTAAGCTTATGTAAATTCTCTTTCGCCTCGCTTTGTATAAAGTCCTTTAATAAATTGATCTATTTAAAAAATAGGCTAACATATTTTTCATCTGCTCCCAAAAGTATGCAATTTAATTGCGCCCATTGAATTTGTGTCGCAGCCTAAAAGTATGCAATGAAATTTAGTATTATAATTCATTTAATGGAAGTAGCGTAATTTTCATTCAGCTCGAGTAGAATTTTCCTGAACTCAATTCTCGATTTTACGTTTATTTAAGCGCCTCAGGTATGCAATTTAATTGCGAGAATTATTTTTGAGTCGCTAGACAGCATTAAAATGAATTTAGCGCTTTAAGTGTAATGCTTAAAAGTATGCAATATAATTTATCGTCGAGCGTTGCCTTTGTATATTAAAATGTCTGTTTCTCCTCTAATTATCACAGTCAAGCTGAAATATTCCAATTATTTTCGTATTTAATTCATATAAAGAGATTATCAAAACAGCTAAAAAATAAAGTCCAGTTTGTAGGGCGATATAGTAATTTAAACCACCGCTGAAAAAGTGAAAGCGTCTTGAAGAATCCTCTCAAAAATTAAGCTTAGGAGCGATGTAGTAAAGGTACTTTTTTTTTTATCTATCAAAATCTCAAGGGAATCAAAAAATTTGGATTGATTGTAATAATTTAATTCAGCTGAAAACTGCTCGAATTACTGAAACAGAAATCATTTTCGAAGAGTTGCCAGTCACCGGAACACGACTCATTTTTTCGTGATACGATGAAAGGCTAAGGATTTTTTTGTGTTAGGGAAATTGATGGAAATTCATGGTTATATTGCAGGAATTCGCCCTTGGCCCATTGTTGTGTGCTTATTCAAATGACAGAAGAGACTCATATAACATTGTGAAAACATTTACGCATGCTTGTAAATATTTCAATTTATTTTATGTTGTGTTTATATATCTTTTATGTGCATCTCTCTGTCTCTTTTAGCTGCACTCACTGCTAAGAGTGGGGCATAAAAAATGGGCTCCCATAATCATATGCCAATAAAAAGTCGGTTAGCATGCCGCACGCTTATTGGGAGTGGCAATGGCAATGGGAAAAAGGAGACACTGTCGAATCTGAGTGAAGGCGGGTCCAGGGAGTAGTTGGAGTAGGGCGCTTCTGTTTAAGGGATCGCATTCAGGCCACGTTATCATTACGCGCTACATCACATTCGCATGTGGCTCATAGCCGAAATGGTCAGCCAGCTGTTGGCTATGTACACTCAGAGAAAAATGGGTTAGTTTGAGCAAAGCTGAGTTTATTATGGTGAATGCAGCATAGATTTCTACATTTGCTATATTCAGTTATTGGAAGCCGGCTTTTAAGCCGGCTTTTGGTATTAACTTTGAAGGAATTCAATTGGAAATTGAATAGCTGACTTGTTTGGAGAAGAATCTCTTGCTCCTTTTTAGTAGAATGCCCAACTTTTGGGTATAGAATTGCCTGTTTTTCTCTGAGTGTAGATATGCTGTATGTGAACGAGGATGTCTATGCCGAATTGTCTATGTGGATGTGGTTGTTAGGCAACCACCTACGGTGTGGATGCTGTATAATACATTCAATTCATGGCTAGAACAAATGATGTGGAAATGTAAAATAGATGTGGGGCTTACGACCGAACGGTCAGACAACATGACAGACAGACAGACAAACAATCCACATGGCATGTGTGCAATGTGTGTGGCTCTCGGCACTAACTGAGAATGAGAATGAATTTCATGTGAATGAAGCCCAGAGGCGATGAAGGAGATGGAGATCCAAGCGAATGCCATGCGGGGAGGCATAGTAAGTGACGACAAAGTGAAGCGTCATAATGTGGGAATAATGGGCAACATATGCACACTTCAAATTAAAGTGAACAAGTCTCCACGTAGCTGTCATTCCTGTGGGTTCAGCTCGAGTTTCTTTTAGCCAAAAAGTCTGTCACGTCGTTGCCGTTTATTGTATGCGTATGTATATGCATCTGTATATTTGTAGAGCCGTAGAGCCAGACAGAGGACTAGGGGCAGGATCAGGATCAGGGACATCTTCATTAGCTGCAACGGGCAGCGTTTAATTTTTATGTCCCTGTGCCTAAATGTGCATTGCCCAAGGCAATCGGACCACCCACTTTTATGGCTTCGAAACCATAACGAGCTTTAATTGAACAGCAAAAACAGAAAAACACAGAGGCAACAACACAAACGCAGAACCAAATGCCAGTTACTGAATCAGAAATAGAAATCCGAAATCGAAAACGAAAACGAAACGTACAAGAAAAATAAGGAAAAGCAACAGCAGCAAAAGCAGGAGAGGGAGCGGGAGCGGGAGCAGGAGCGGGAGCAGAGGCGGATGCGGATACGGAGTCATAGGCAATAGCAATACCATTTTCTAATTGGCTAACTGTTATTGTTAAATGGATAATGACCATCAGAATGCGAGTAACTGCTAGCTGGTAACTGGTAGACGCAGGCAATTTGGTAAGAGCATAAAACAGAGCGACATGACAAAAGCTTTTTATTATTCTCCTCTGGCTTTTTTTCATTTTTTTTCTTTCAATTATTGAGCCTGACTTTGCACTCACTTCTAATGACAAAAGTCATTTTAAACGTACAAAATTGAACAAAATACTTGTATAAAAATATTTTTTGACCTTTTGATAAGTGAAAACCAGATATGATTTCATATTTTTAATAAATCTTTTATGACTTGCATAAAAATGCCTTAACAAGACCAGCAACAACAATTAGTTGCATTGTTTTTGGCTTATGAAAAACTTATGCGACTTACACAGATTTCTGTGAAAAGCTGTACAAAAAATTGTCCATTTTCTAGAGAAAATAATAATTGAATGTCTATTAAGAGCAATTACAAGGAAAGCCAAAAATATTCCATTAAATTTCTTGCTTAAATTCACTTTACTCATGAAACTATCTTTAAAATTGCGTTCAGTTGTGAGGAAGCAAGCTACAAATATTTCTCTATTTAATTGCTTTTTGTTAGCTCTTTGCGACTGCTGTGAAATTAAGATACATCATTTTTCAGCAATCAAATAATAATGAAATGCCTTCATATAATAATAAACATAATTTCTAAAGGATTTATAAATTTCGAGCTTATGAAAAGAGCAAATAAGAAAACTCTGCCCACATTTTTATATAGACCATGATATGCTTGTAATTTAAAGAATTTAATTTCCAGAACATGAAAATCATATAATTTGCACAGATTAATTTATGGGATAAAGTCGTATGTTATATGCTTATTGTGGCAGTATCGTTTGTCTATGTCAAAAATGCTTTAATAAATACCATGACAGGTGAATGCTTTATTAACAATCAGCTCTTTATACCCATTAATTGACTCAAACTATGCAAACTTCAGTAATGTTAATACATTGCGTATACGCAATGGATTTTCTGGCAAATGAAGCATTGTTCTCATTTGCTGTTTGTTTGCACGAGTAATGTGGAAAACGTTTTGGACTGAATTGTGAAAATTACTGCAATTATTCGTACTGTTCTCGATATGAACGGGTACTTATTCGAGCTCGTATTTCTGCCAATGTGAGTGCTATTGTTTGGCCAAAATTATACTTTAACGCTGTCAAAGGCAGTTATTGGCCACATTACGTATACGCAGCGTGTGACAATGAATGTTGCTCGCCTTTAAGACTGAAAGTCTGTCATTAACTGCCAGAATTTTTTGGGTCTCTGCTGCTGCGGCCTCCCTCCCATCCATTAATGAGTGATAAGTAATGGCAACATTCACGTGCCACATAATCTTATTATATATACGAGTATATATAAACTCGTATGTATCAATATTACCGAATGTTTTAGCATGCATTGTTATGGCTCGCAGCGCTCTTGGGGCTATTAATTGTGCTTAGTTTAGTTGCTGTACTTAGTTGCTGGCATTTTTGTTAATCGTCTGATGTACAAGAAAAGGCCAAAAACTTCCCCCAGCTGAGGCCTGTGCTGCCTCTGCTGATAAGGACATGCCTTCATACGGCTATATATTCCTGTGTATATATATATATATATACATATATATGTGTGTGTGCGTTGTGTCTTCATATTTTAACATTAAATGCGCCTGGGCATTATACGACGTGTATAAGAAAATATATATTTGAGGTTCTACTCAGGTTGCTTGCTCAGTTGGCCACATTCGACTGACCTTTAAACTTGTTTTCAATTAAAACTGCAGACCTTTCTGAACTATTGTGTGGTATCTGAGTGTGTAGGCGAGTCTGGCTGAACCTTTCTAGCATTTACTTAACATTTAGTTTTATACATATAAAACTATAACATGAAAGCAAGTTTCATAAATCACAGCTCAAAGCCAAGCAAAAGTGAAAAATCGTACCCCCATTTTAATTAAAAGCGTGCAAAACACGATACTCTACAAACACACATACCAACTCACACACACACACACACACACACAGACACACACACAGTCTGTCCAAGTCGTATACAATGTTTTTGGGCAAAGCCTTAGAAAAGCCTTGCCTGAATAATGATTGAAAAACAAGCAATGAACGGGCCTTGGTCTTTGCGACTGGGACTGGGTCTGGGTATGGGTATGGGCCTGGGCCTGGGCCCGGGTCTTGTCCCTATTTCTCAGACTCACAGCTCTCATACCTACAATTTTCAGTTCTCAGTTCCCATTTCTCAGCCTCCCCTACTTTTCGTGCCAAGCAAGCAACGAGTTGTACAAACTCAAGAATGAAGTTTGCTTAAAATAATTTGCAGGCTGTCCAGGCTTATGGCTGCCCTCCTTCTTTCCGAACACCCCCCTCCCCCACTAACAAAAGGGGGCTTTGTTTGCTTATTTGCAAAGCCCATTTGTTTCTGGGTACGTGCGTTCTCTATGCGTAGGCGACAAAAGTCTTTAATTTTGCCTAATAACAGCAACGCTGACAAAGTTTTCAAAGCCGCCGAAACGAGGGCGTTAACAAGCGCCAGAGACACACAACTTGCTGTTTATTCCCCACAACTACAACAATAAGATATATGTATGTACCTATTATACCCTGTAATCATTAGCGATAGGTAGGTATTCATTCATGTGCATAATTGTCTAAAGTAGGCAATAAGCTTAGGGAAATGTTTGTGTTGGGGAACAGAGGACACACTCCAAAGAAAAGAAAGCAGAAAAACTTAATAGGCTTCAATATTTCAAGTATTAAATTTACGTTTTTTTTTTCTTTGCAAAAATAATCCCATTCACCTTTGCCACTTCATGCGTTTGCCTCTCCTTAAAGGAACGTTACGACACTAAGCTATTTATCAGATTATTATCATATTTATATACATAAGTAGTCCAACTCGAGGAATCAAGCCGGAATTCCTCGAGTTGAACATGCACACTGCATGTCACATTGGAATATTACCCTTGTTAACCTTCATCATTGATTTCGGTCCAATTGTATCAGAAGAATAAAGTTGCAGAAACTTTTTGCCTTATTCTCAATATACCTTTAAATACCCTCATTACTTTCGTTATTTGTCTCATTAGTTCCCCATAAAATGAAAGTGAATCAACACTTAAATTCATTTTATGTAAATTAATTAATCTCCCACAATCTCTATTCATTATATTGCATATAAAACATAAACCTCAAATTTGTAGCCAAGGCTAACAAGTCATAAAAGACGTGTTTTTTAAAGTGGTTTCAAAGGTGATCCTATTAGAGTCCTGCTTGGGTTTGGTTGATGATTGCGTTCAAGGAGTTCAAGTAGACCATAAAGTGTATAAAGAATTATTAAATTTATAACAGAAATCTGGGTAAATATCATTTTCAGCACAGTGTACTTAGCACCAAGTTAAAGCGTAGTTCTCGGTTGTTTTTTGTGCTTTTTTAATACAATCCTAGAGTATTTGTGTAGTTGAAAATCGCAAGCAAAAGCAGTTTCTTCGCTGCTTTCCGAGTAGATAAGTATAAGTAGGTATAGAATTATAGAGGTATAAAGTATAGAGGTACAGACATCATAGTCATGCCATAATAGCGTTTTGATACCCGCACATAAACAACAATGACAACAACGACAAGAACAACAATGAGAAGCAGCGTTTCGACAATAAAATGCAAAGAGGCAGGCAACCAACAAAGACAACCAGTACGCCAAACTCCACCCCCCTTTTTCCCTTTCTTTCTTTCCCTTCTTTCAAGCCCCTAACCCCCTTTTACCCCCTGCTTAGTCACAGCAAGGTGAGCTCAACTTGAGCTCAACTGTCTGCTTTGTAGTGTCTATCCTGCTCAGTAGCGTAGGTACCACATTTTTAAAGGGGGTTTATCAACATTTTTCCGCTTGTAAAACTTTGTTAATTAAATTTATAATACTCAAATACATTATATTTTTAGACCCTGAAAACTTTTCTCCATGGAAAAAATATTACAATAAAGCTGAACTGATTTTATTACGCTATAATCCAAGAACAAAAGGCGAAATTTACCAATTTTTCAGCGTTTATTATTTATTTTTTTTTACCTTTTTTACCTCTGCAATATATTTCGCAAACAAAAAACAAGTCTGTCCAGCATAAAAAACTGAAGTAGTTACGTGTTGAAATAAAATACAATAAATTTTTTCTGCTGGCCATATTAAAAAATTTATTTACACTCTTTGAAAAAATGTTGTCTGACTTTAAAAGGAATTAAATGGCATCTGAGTGATTCACCGAAAGTTTTTATTTGAATAATATATTTATTACTCAAATTAATACTCGTAATAAAGAAAAATCAAGACTGCAAGCTACCTCTGAATCGAACCTGAATAATCAACTATTTATTCAGTTAAAATAATTATAGATATCCATCTAATCTTTGAGCCCAGGCTGGAGGAAATTAAAGGAAGATACTTGAAACTACAATTAAATTATGGGGCTGCATCAAAGAAGGTAAAACCCCTAAGTACGCCACTGCAACCTGCCGCTGCTGCTGCTGCTTAGCTGTGGTTGTGTTTGTGGCTGTGGCAGAGTCTCTGTGTGGCATCATCCTGGCGGGCGGGTTAATCACAAATGGGAAGCCGAGCAGGCAACGGATTACGTATACCTAGAAGCTAACGTACTTATTATGCTGGCAAGCACAAGGAGCTGCGATTTATTGTTTGACGTTTGCCTCTGCCGCTGCTGCTGCCGCTGCTGCTGCCACTGCCACTGTCTCTGCCACCATTTGGTGTTGCTGCTTTGAGGTCATGACTGGAGCCTACAGACACCGTAAACACAAATGTTGATCTAATCCATAGACAGGCACAACAACCAACAGTCATGGCCAGAATGAAGGAGGAGAAGGACATGACAAAGCCAAATAGCAAAATGGCAAAACAAACTCAGCTCAACTCAACTCAGCTTTAGACTTGATGGATGTATTAGGATTTTGCAATTGCAGCTCGCCAATGAGCTGCATGACATTGCACTCAGTCAGTCAATCAGTCAATCAGTCAGTGACTCAATCTGTCCCTCACTCAGTACGGCAGTCACTCTGTCAGTCAGTCAACAATTTTGCGAATGTTTGAAGTGTGGAATTACCCAGATAAATGGTCAACATTTGGCAACCTAACAGCTGACTGTCATTCTACCCTTCCACAAGACATTATAGTTTTCTCTATTTAAGATGTAACGCATACTACAGAGATAGATACTCTGATTTTGTCCCTTATTATTGTCTATAAGTTTCAAGGACCCTTTTCCTATTATGCGTTCTTTAGTTAAGGCATTTATATTCTTCATTCTTAGCAGAGAATATCTCATAGAGGAACCGCATATAAAAGAGATAAATTTATATAGCTCACTGCATTTCCTCAAGTATAAATCTATTTTATGTCTGACTGTATTTATTCTCCTACGGATCACTTAGGCTATATTTCTCCGCTTTTCTTCAGAGACTTTCTGAAATAATAGTTATGATAATGATAGTCTGATAGACAGTACTTTAAGGTACATCGTACGAGAATTGCAATCAATTTAGAGGCTCAAAAGCTGAGCAACAACTCCAACCACTTAATGTCACAATAAAAATGTAACTAACCATGAAAATTACATGTTTCTCAGCAATTTGCCATTTTGACGTGGCCCTGACGTCGCTGCATAACAGTCCAAACCAACTAACCAATCCAACCAATCCGCCCAAACCAAGCAAACCAAGCAAACCAGCAAACCCATCAAAAGTATCAAAAAAAAAAAAGAAAAAAAATACCCAAAAGCCACCCACTTGTCGTCGAAATTGTCCTTGTCCAGCTCCAGCTCTCTCTCGATCCCTCTCTTCCCCTGGAAGCAGTCAGTGACTCCAACTGTTCAACATTCATACTTATATACGACTCGTATGAAATGTATGTATGTATTTTGGTTCATATGAGTAAACCAATATTTATCAACAATGTTCGTGTTGGGCGCATTGCAAAACTTCTTAAAATGCTTTAGAATTATAGAAAAAATCAAATAAAAAAAATAGGGAATAAAATCGTATAAAAGAAACGTTGCAAAATAGCTAAAGAAATTTTCAATAAAATCGACTTTTGTTGGCAGCTAAATGAAATACATAGGACATGTCTATATACACACATACAGCCACACATATGTATATGTATTTGCACACACATACGCATACATATGTATATACATACATATATATATATATATATATAATATAGCAAATAAATGCGAACGTTACATTCCTGGGCAATGGTCTCTGGCTCTGTTTTTGGTCTCCGGTTTTTCACTTCTATCCATTCAACTTTTATTTGTTACTTTTTATTTTTTTACTTCAGCTTTGCATCGCAATTCAAGTGGAAAATTGACATATGTTTACTTTGTTGTTGTTGTTGTTGTTGTAAATGTATTTTGTTTTTGTATACTCGGAAATAGCTGTGAGTCGAGCGTCATTAGGTTGGCGCACTATTAAAAGGCATACAAAACTTTGAAAGTCTCTTTGCAGTTCTCTGAAATTATCAAATATGATAGAAATCATCCAGGCCTATTGGCAAATTCATTGTCGAAGGAAATGCATTGAAAAAACTAAAGCCTATTATCAATGGGATAGTTAACAAATGAAGACTGCTCTCAATAAGTATGCTATGCTTTTAACTGTGGAATTCAATTTAACGTAAATTTCAAAGGAAATGCATTGGTAATCGAGGATTTGTGTAGCTATACACTGAAAGAAAAGAGAACGAGATGATTCATTCTGTACTTGAACGGCTTCACTGCAGTATCAAAAGTTGTGCTATCCCAGATATTCTGAGATGAAGGATGAAATTCTTCATTCAAGCCCGCATTTTATAAGCTTAGAATTCCTGAATTTAATCCTGAATCATTCTTCATTCAATAGTGTAATGAATTTGTATAATTATAATGAGATTAATATGAGAATTCTCCAATTGATTTACTCTAAAACTTAGCACTCCAGAGAAAGCCAGAGAGATTCATTTATTTACTCCTAAGGCTCGATTTCAAATGAAAAAGAACAAATCACATTTAAGTTTTTCACGTACATCTCAACCAAAAATAAAGAATTAGTAAGCTTAAATTTAGCATAAAACTGATTTATTTTTATAGATTTAAAATTAAATGTAAATTTTTATAATTTTTTTTTTACATGAAACAATGTTTGAAAATGTTGCCAGCAACCATAATAATTTTAGCCATAGAAATTCAGGTGAACCGGTAAAAGGTTTGTTGAACAAAAACAAACAGCAAAAGTTTACCGCTCGACTCTCTGATGGAATTTAAAAAAAAATCCAACTTTAGCTAAATTAAAAAATAAAGTTTGCATTATGATTTTAGTGAAATAAAAATGCAAACAATTCCCTTTTCTGCAGACTGAAGGGTATTCAGGTTTCCGCAATGCTTTTTATATTATTTTTGGTTTCGGTTTTGGTTTTTCTCAATTTTTGAGCTTCCATCAGAAATTAAATTAAATTATTGAAGCATTTTATTACCTATCGGTTGGCGCTTGGTGTGTGTGTGTGTGTGTGTGTGTGTGTGTGTGTGTGTGTGTGTGTCAACGACATGTTTGTGCTTTTTATCGCCGAAATACATTTATTAAGCCAAAAGGATATTGAGAAAACTTATCAAGATAGTTGCCAAGCGATAGAAGGGACATTGGTCTATGGACTGGAGTTCAGCACCAGCATCAGGACCACCAGAACTAGGGACAACTTCGAGTATATCTCACAGTTGGGTTAAATTGCCCATTGAAAGAGCCGCCCGGGGCAAACAATTGTTGCCATAGCTGCTGCCTCCGTGGCAAGGCCACAAACCAAAGTAGCTGCAGCAACAATAAGAACTGCAATGTTAGCTACCGATTGCCATTATGTTGAGAGACCGAACACAAGTGCCCTGGCCTAGACACCTCAGCTAGAGGGATACCCTGTACGTCTGCAGGGCTCGAAGGAAGCATAGACCAAAGCAACGCCAATAAGAGAAGAAACAATTGGTCTCTCTATTGTCTACGAGAAGAATAAGCGGAAGTACAGAGAGGAGGATAGACAATAGTACTGCGCTTTCTAAAGGCCAATTTCAACACTATGAAAAAAACCTATCATATTTTCTAACAAACAAAAATCAAAGTGCAGGAAAATTATTAAGAAAGTAATAATAATAATATAGGGTAATCATAAAAATTAATAAATCTACTATCAAATTATAGCTTTAAGTCTCAAGAGAGCTTTCTTGGTGCTTTAAGCTATATATTTTTGGGCGAGTTGAAGGAGGAAACTGCAGCAGGCATTACATCGTGTTACCAATGCTTGCACACATTTAGTATACCCTTTTTAGTTATTTTTAATTGGTATTGAGCATAAAAAGAGTGTGTGTTTGTGTGTGAGAGAGAGAGCAAGTTCGAGTTGAGGTCCTGGCGCACGTCCTGTCCAATGGCTGGCCTATAAAAGTGCATTGTGTTGCAGAAAGTTGGCAACTTGCTGAAATACTGTAATACTGAAATACTGAATAAGTGAAAAACTGCTAAACTGACGCCCATAAATGATTAATGGGCCAAGTTGCGCAACAAACACTTTCTGATGGCCCAAACACTTTTGCCTGCCTTAATTTTATGCTACTCGAAATTAGTCAGCCCTTTCCGTGTGCCATCGCCCGAATGCTACGCACATTAACCAAATGCACATTAATGGCAATTTATAACAATTTTTGGCAAATCCCGAACTGCAAATGAAGTGTAAAGATGATACGGAATAGTCTCCGCAAATGAATGCCTGAGGCGGGGAAGGAGAGCCGCATTCCGGAGGAGAATTCTAGGGGGTCGAAGGAGAGAAGATGTACGAGCACGAATATAAATGCAAACGCAATGAAAATGTTTTTAAAGTTGCACAAGAACAACAACAGGGCCAATTTACATAACCCAGAACAACAAATAGTTACAAATTGAAAACTTTTGTCTGCCAAGATTGTAAGCGATTGTCTCCTCTTCTTTCTTTCCCATTTCTTATCCTATCTCTATCTCTATCTCTATCTCTATCTCTATCTCTATCTCCATTTCTGTTTCTGTTTCTGTTTCTTTTTCAGTTGCTGTTTCAGTTTCAGTTTCAGTTTCAGTTTTGCCATCTCCATCGCAGTTTCAGTTTGCCATTGTTATAATCAAAGTAGCACAAATAACAAGAAAAACCAGCAACTGAAATTGACAGCCAGGCAATATGAGAGCCAGATACATACAAGCGCTCCCGCTCAGACACAGATACAGATACACAGATACACAGATACACAGATACCCAGATACAGAGATACGGATAGCAAGTACTGCGAACTACGTACAAAAAAGTCCGAATATATCGACAAGTTTGACGGTTTATGGCATTGTTTAGTGCCGCACATTTCGCCAAAAACGTTTTTCAACTTTCACACAATTGCGCCATTTGCCGCGTCTTATATGCGACTATATCCTGGGCAAGGGTATTACGAGGGTAGGGAAATATCCCCCTCCCCCTCTATGCGCCCATTGGTTTGGGAGGCGTGGCCGACACAAATCTGCTGACGGAAGCTTTGGATACGTTTTGGCCACAGTACTCTACTCGGAGTGGAACAATTTTTTTATACGGAAAACGTGCGGAAAGTTTGAGTGTCAGCTTAGAGGGGAAAAAGAAAAGTTATAAAACAGTAGATAATAAAATAATAAAATATATGTATTTGAATTGCTAGCGACGCGGCACACACACACACACACACACGCACACACACACACACACACCCGCACACAGAGAGACAGAGAGACAATCAAAGTTTTTGCTTGATGCGATAAAATTACATGTCAAATTGAATGTAACCTGCTATTTGTGCGCATTATGTTGGCCACAATTAAACGCCCAGTTGCCAACTCTTCTTCCCCCTCCGTTTGGAAAGCCATTTTCCATCAACCATCAGCTATTTGGCATTTCCCAGTTGGATTGTTGCCCTCTGTCATTTGATGGCTGGTCAATCATTGGTTTATTTTATGGCCAACAGACGTTTAAACTTTTTCCCATTTATGGCCAAGTGCAAATGTTGCCAAAACGAGCTCGTATCCCTCTCTCTCCCCCTCTCCTCCTCTCTCTCTCTCTCTGTTCCTCATTAAACTGGCGCCTTGTCGATGGATGACCTCAGTTTATTGTAGTTTGCGGTTTTCTCAACTTGAAAATTCATTCAATTTCGCAGCACTTCAACAGTCACAAAATCAATACAGAAACTCTTAATTATAACAACTGAAACTTGAAAATTACTCATAAAATAGCCACAAATAATTAATTCGAGCCTCGTAAATGATATAAATAATTCATCTTATTGTCAAGTTTTAACAAGCAATTCAAAACTTACAGCTGACAATAATTGAATAAGCCATTTTCTATCTGGCTTAAATGTTCTGTTCAAATTTACTGCTGTTATTTTGAATCAGCCATCAACCAGCTGAATTGAAATTAATTTCAGCCTAACATCCGTTTGGGGATTTCACAAAATCAATTTTATGATTCAATTAGTTAGCAAACTACTCTTGAGGCATGGATAACAAAATACCTTGTAATTAAATCAATATTACGAGAGATTTGCACCAGTAAATTAATCAATGCAGCTACTAAATAAATACTAATAACAGGTTTCTAGGCTATCTTGGCCCAATACTTTTAGATAAAAAGCTTCCTCATCCACAGGAAATACTCTTTGCAGTATTCAAATAGAATTCTGGAAATAATTGGTTTTCTTGGTTAATTAAGACTAAGAAGATTAGGCCTTGATTTCTACTGTCCAATAATTTATAGTAGTTCCTAGAGGAGGTTCCACCAGTCCGAGTAAACTGGTAAACTGGCCTCACACCGGATCCACAGCGTAATTATTTGAGGCTTAGGCGTATTTATTTTGAGTGCAGAGGAACGAATATTTATAATGGTTTCTAAATTAGTACAGGGTATCAAATGACTATAATATTTCCAATTAATAAATTCTTCAAACTTTTTCATAAATGATAAAAATGTGAAAAAATTTGATACGCTAATTACTGATAAATAACTAAAAAGCGATAGATATTAACTTGCAATTAAATTGAGCTAAAATTGCCAAATGTTAAATCATGTCAAAATATTGTATAATCGATTTATTTGGCACTTATTACGAGCATTAAAATTACAGCAAATGATTTGAATTTAATGCAGAAATTAAGCTCAATTAATACTCTTTGAATTTGCTTTACTTAAGGGTTAGAGTATTTCGTGAGGCCTATGAAAAGCAGAGGAACTGCATTTGGTGCTGCTGCTGCTTTGAGCTGAAAGGGTTTATAAGGCCCGAGTATGCGTCAGAGTTATTTTTAAAGTGAAAAACTATGGAATGTGGGTCCCTTTTGAGGGCTGCTCAAAGGGAAACTATTTTGAACTTGAGATGGGAAGGGATTCTCCCAAGAGCCTTGGGTGTTCAAGTGAGCGAAATCAATGCGTTTTCTATGTTAATACAATCAATCGGTCTAATCGAATCAAACGTTTTGACAACTGAGCGGCTCAAATGGCTCGTTCTGGTAATTTCCTCTTTTTTTTTTTTTTTTTTTTTTTTGTCTTTCCCATTTGTCTCGACTTATAAAACCAAAGCACAAATCAGGCAACAACAAGTGCACAATATGCATAAAACTTTATATGGCATTTAAATGGTATGCGGGGGTGAGCTCTCTCCTCCCTCTCTCTCTGCAGGAGGGCGTGACTAGTTGAAGGAGGAAAATCCATTGTCCCAGCCCCGAAAAAAGAAAAATATCTATATATAATATATATGTATATATATATATGTATCGTTTGGCTGCTTACTGCGATTGTTAACTCAAGCGTCACAAATACCGGAAATCGAATACTCGTACAATTTGTAATTCTGATGAACAGTTGAGCAAAGCTTAACCGTACTACCGAATCTGTCCAGGACCAGAAGGAGAACCAGAAACAGAACCAGAACCAAGTCCTGGATTTCCTGTTTTTTTGCTTGCTTGCTTGCTTTGCTTTGCTTTGCTTTCCTCTGCTTTTGTCAATGGTCTCCTTGGACTGTTGTTGTTTTTGTTGTTGTTGTTGTTGCTGGCTCTTGGCTCCTGTTTCGAGTATTTTTGGTTGGGTGTTGCTTTTGCTTTTTGTCTCTTTTATGCGCTTTGCTTTCTGTTACTTTCGATTCATTTCGTTATCGAGTAGACAACAATGGTCCAGAATCTAATGCCAAATTGGGCGACATCGTTTTATGTCCTATTTGCTATTGTTGTTCCTGAAGTTGTTGCTGCTAATGCTATACCCTGTAATCATGCTTGATGCTTTACAAGGTTTGATGACTTTCGCAAATATATGAATCCAATAGAAAAAGGAATTTCTATAAACTAAAGTCAGATTTTAATAAGGGAAATTATGGGAATGAAAGTAGAGTGTGTTTTCTGTAAGACCTTAATCAATACTGTAAATATATAATTTAATTAAATAAGTAATAATCAGTAAACCCGCAGCTCTTCAGTTTTAATTTAAATTCAGAAATCTGAATAATTAAATCTCTTGCTCTTCTGTTAACTGTTTTAAAATTCAGAAAAATCTCCAGAGATTTCATTCACGATTATTTTATTACATTTGCTGTCATAAAAATATCCAGGGAATTCTTTCACAATCATTTTATTATCCATTACGACATATTTATTTATCATTCACCATCAAATGTCATTTATTTTGTTGTCGACATGAAATGATTTGATTTCTGATTTAGCGAAATTTGTAAAGTGTTTAATAAAAAATCAATCCATTGACAAATTGTTGCATTATGAAGCACTTTATGTAAAATTTACCCATCCTCCATCAACGCTGAGTGGAAAAATATTGACTCTCTTTATCATATGCTCAGTTCAGATGAATGGCATAATATTCCAAATTATTTTGCTGTGAATCGAAGCTATTAATCATATTCTCACCTTGTGTAACTCATGTTCAGACTACTTTTTAGTCTAGCACTCCCGACAGAAAAGTATCCATACCATCGTATTAATTTCAAATATTGCAAGGATGAGAAACGGTTCAAGCTCTAAGCTCCTTGCACCGGTTCGAGCTCATTTGGGTGTCTTTAACCGACCCATGAACCGTACGTATCAAATAGCTCATCTCTCGAGGCTTTCTTTCAAAAAAAAAAAACGAAGCTCGCTTAAGAAACACAAATAGGATTTTGCATTTCTAATATTCAATTTTCCTGTTGGCTGAAGAACTTTATTTTGAATCCCTCTATAATAGTAAAAAAAACATAATTATTACATGAACCGAACCTGTATATTGGGCTTAGAGGCTCCTGAAATTGGTTCGCTAACTAAATTTAAAACTTTTCTTCGGATTCGAACTGCTTTCTTTGCAAACCTGATTAATTATAGTAACAATAATAATCAAATTTCTTATCACTAAAGCTAACATGATAATCATTAGCAGTCCAAGTGAAGTCAGGCGACTGCCAGTAAAATCGTAGCCCAAGTCCTGTATACAGAGTATCTACCAGTCGAGCACTCCAGTCTATAAAACAGTCTTAGTTGTTATTGTTGCAGAGTCTTTGTCTAAAGGTAACCGAGCAAGCGTTTCATCGCTTCAGCTCGTCGTCCACTCATCATCAGTTCAGTTGCTCTGTTAAATTTCGCACACGTAGCAGCATAAAAATTGACACCGATAATTCGCATGCGTGTGTATTAGTGTGTGTGAGTGTGTAGACAACGATACGTATACGCGATAAACACGCACACGTAACGCACACATACATCATGTCAAGTGAAATTTGTCGGTCGGA
Organism: Drosophila repletoides; assembly: GCA_018150835.1. NCBI lineage: Eukaryota > Metazoa > Arthropoda > Insecta > Diptera > Drosophilidae > Drosophila > Drosophila repletoides. The sequence continues at coordinate 5,920,932 of JAECWQ010000202.1, forward strand.
GTTTTTCTGGGGGGTTGGGCAAATGTTGGGAGGGGCTGTAGGGGGTTTACACGGGGGTCGTTTCGAGGGTGAAAGCGGTAGCAATGTCGCGACGCTGTTTACACAAACAAAGTTATCAATTTTACACACGCCCCGCATTCAATTTCCCGGTGGATGGGCTTCCCGTCGGGATAACAACATGTTCTTATACCATTACACACCCTAACCGACCCAACCCCAACCAATATCTACCCTACCCTACCCTACCCCATCCCCCATCTCTACTGCCGTGGCGGCATTTCCATCAATTCGGTATGCAATCAATGTCCAAAATCGAAGAAGCAAAGCGGGGAAGAAGCCTCTCAGCTACAATAACAACTGAAGAGTACCCACAGAGGTCGTCGCTTCAACGGGCTGTTTAACACATTCGGATTCTGGAAAAGAGAAGAAATACTTCTCACAGCAGCCCAGCATAAAACTGTTTACCAAAATTTCTTTTGAGTGCCCACAGCTGAGTTTACACAGGTCAGAAATATGTTTGGTTTCCTTTGTCCAGGTCATAAGGTCAAGTATTTGGATATAAATAGCACACTGATCCCAGGCACTTCTCAAACAAAAGTAGCTCTGGGTTTGTGTTTAATCAAGCCCACTGCTAATACAAAATGTACATTTCAAATATAAATATAATTATTTTACAGCATTAATATTTACTTACAGTTAGCTTTAGTATTTCATTTAAATGATTTGCTTTTCTATTTGCATTTCTTGATTTTATTGCTTGAATAAATCTCTCAGTAAATTCGAATTTCTGCACTGAAATACAGCACTTTTTTTTGCAGTGTTCTCCAAGGCTGCCTTATATTTATTACTTGTATTTCCCCCTTGAATTCCTGCAGTTTTACATCAATCTTAATCTATGTCAATGCTTCTAATATTCTTCCTGCTTTCGAAGTGCTTTCAAGGAATGAAGTAATCCAAAACATGGTAAAAAAGTAAATTAAATTAAATACTAAATTCAGGCAAAAAAAAATGCAATAATTTACTTAATAGGATAATGGTTAAACGTCCTTTAATTATGCTATAATTATTTTCAATCAACTTTTTTACCTACGACAAAAAAAAAGGGAAAATATTGAAAGGATTGTTGATGAGATTAATTGTTAAAACAATTACAATTAATTACAAAGCATTTAATCAACCAGAAACCAGAAAGAATAATAAAGGAAATTGTAAAATTATTTTGCACTGCCATTTACATTTTTCTGAAACAAGAAATTCATAAAAATAAACCTTGAAGGAATTTTCGAAAACACGTAGAGCTACCCACTGATACATAAAAATTCACTTAGAGCGCTGGGTGGATGAGCTTGATAGGCGGGTGGCTCGTTCCTCGGTCTTTCCTTGTTTTTTTTGCTTTTTTTTTGTCATTTGGGTGGGTCATGGAAAAATGTCGCCGCTTAGTTGAGGAATGTTTGTCTTGTTAGTGTAAAATAATAGATGCCCGGCAGGACGGGGAGAGGAGGGGTATATAGGAGCATATACTTAAAGAGATATTGCTGGGCAACAGTTCTGGCTATTCGATATTTTTTTATTGGAGTTATGGCTAAAAAAAAAGAAGAAAAAAACAGAAAACGGAAAACAAAAAATAAAGGCAACAAAAATCTTTGCTTCATAATAAATGCGCGTAGGTAAAAATGGGAAATTCCATTGAAATTGCATTTGTCTGAAAAATATTTATAATAACTTTGAAATTCAATTTCTAAAGAAAATATGTTAAACGAATTTGCATGGTGGGGCCAATGTGTGTGGGTGAGCGGAAGTGTGTGTGTGTGGATGTGTGTGGGTGTGCGTGTGCTGGGTGTCGATGGCTATGCGTTGTCGTTGTCGGTGTCCTTGTCTTTGTCTGTTCTACAAAATTAAAATCGACCATATGTTGCCTCATCGATTTTGATAAGTCGCTGGTGTTGCTCTGCCGGCGGCTGTTCAGTTACCCTCCCCCCTCAACCAGCTCCTGGCTGCCTGGCTTCATATCCGTTTCCGTTCAAGCACAATGGGTCACGGTGTGTGTGTGTGTGTGTGTGTGTGTGTGTGTGTGTGTGAGTGTCTGTGGGTTTCCACTTTCAATTGAGACACGCTGACAAAACTTGCAAAAACGCGCCTTGTCATGCATGCGTTTTTGCCTCTTTTTATTAATGTTGTTCCTGTTCCTGTTTCTGTTCAGTTACTGTTTCTGGTTCAATTGTTGTTCCTTGTGCCTTGTTGCGTGACACAAATCAAACGACATTTTGTAAGTGTTTCTGGCGTTGTTAAATATTTCATAAGCAGCGCACTTCTACAGCAATTCAAGTAAAATTTAGGCATATTCTCAATCGCACGCCCACCATCCCACCGCCCCCGCCCCCGCCCCCGCCCCCGCCCCTAGCTGCCAACACGCCCACTAACAGCATGGAGCTAACAGTATACGTTACAATTAAATTACATTTCAATAAATGTTGCCAGCAACATGTTGCTAGCCCGCAATGCGCCTGCGTCCGCTCAATTCCTCAGCCAAACATTTGCATAGAACTTCGGGTTCGGCATAGGTTAGTTCCGTGTCGGCGCTTCAGTTCTTAAGCGCGCCTCAAGCCACTCACAACGCTGCGTGCGCTGTGAACGAATACTCGTGACTCACTGTGTGTCACTGTGACTAATACTAATACTACTTTAAAAATACCGACAAAATCACAAATCAGAAATCACGAATCACAACATTCGCAGTGACAGCTCGTGCTTTGCCCCGTTACGTAGTGCCGGAGTTTTGGTGTGCTGCCGTGAAATGTGCGAGCTGCTACGTTAAAGTTGTTACGTAAATTTGAAGAAAAAAAGCGAAAGGAGTACAGCAAAAAAAAAAACAAACGCTTGATGCGTTACGTTGCGCATGAAATGGCGGCACGCAGTTCGCGCTACATTGAATCCAAAGGCATCACTTACAAATTGCTCTAGTCCGCAAAAGGTAGAGACCCCAGCGCGAATACCCCCCCCCCTCCATTACGGAATACGAATGATATCGGAATGAGTTCAATTAAGTGTATTAGTTAAACGTGACCAAACCGAAATTATAGCCCCCGGCCCGAAAAAGTAAACGGTATTTGCCACCCACCCAGAAATTCCCCCAATTCTATTTCCACACCCATCAATGTCTCAACAGCTTAATACTTAATGAAGAAATTGCTCAACTTTGGGCACACCTCCTTCTACCCCCCGCCTCCCCCTTATGATACACTTGTCCTGCGGCCGTCATGGTGATTGAAAACTCAACCGCATTGCGGACTTGTCATCATTTCAAATAAATGTGCTGCGGTCTCCAGTCCGTCTGTCTCTGTCCCTGTCCCTGTCTCTGTCTGCGATAAGAATAAGACTTGGGACTCAAAATCTAATCCCTTCAGATGGTTTAGAGACCGCGTTCCGCTCATAATACTTATAAATTAAGTACGCCGGGATGGCAAAACAATATGGCGTTGACTCATTTAAGTCCTTGCCAGTGTCTTTGTCTCGAGTTTTGCGATTGCCATCATTTATTTTAATTACTTTTTTGCTGTCTTTTGTCTTTTGTCTTTTGTCCTTTGCCGTCTTTGGTTGCAGTTATAATTTAACAGCGTCACAAATTGCGCATGAAATGTTGTTGGAATACTTTATGGCTCTGCTTGTGATCATGGGATTAACCACAACATTCGACAAGCATAGCCAGCGGCATATGCAACACTTTGGTAAGTAATCATATCCATTCCCATTCATAAGAGAACAAATGCTCTTTCCTTAATTAAATCAAAGAGAACCTCAAGGTCCAAACTCAAGAAACCAAGCAACACGCAACACAATTTCGAGTATCCTATTATCAATATATCTCATGGCATTTAATTAGTCAACAAAATTCAGTATGAGCAAAAAGGGTATTCAATTTCTGCGAACTCTTTCAGCGCTTTAAATTTTAATTTATATTTTGAAAATTAATTTAATTGGTTGAACAATTTAGCATAAAAAATATAATAAACTAGCAGCAATATGATCAGTTGAAATAATGTTTGAAATAATTAGTTGAGAAGTTTAATGTTTCTAAGAAGGACAAGTTTCAAAACTTTTTCCAGTTTGAATAAAAAAAATTAAGATTTTTTCATAGTGTTCACACATTTAATAATACAGAACGAGCGAATATATGATCCCTATAAGCTGAAATATCATATCAAATCAATATAATATCAAAAAGGCGAAAACTTTTCGAATTCATATTTAAAAAATCAATATCCTTAAAGAAATGAAGTTTCGAAATTTATTTTATTATTAAATTTAAATTAAAGGAAGTCCAATTTTTGTAGGATAATCAAGTTTAAAAAAGCCTCCAAAATTTTGGCCTATCATCTATTTTGGCTTGATCAATTGATCATTTAACTTTGGGTAGAGTTCTACATAGAAAGCTGTGCTTAAATTGGAATTCAGGAAAAGCTCTTGCGGTGCTTTAAAGCTTAAATATAAACTTTTACCTTAAATTTGATAGTTTTTTTTTAACTTTTATAGTTTACCTTTACTTTATAAATATTTAAAATTTCAATTCCACTTTTTGTATTATGCAATAAATTAATAAATAATACAAAATATTTACTTTTAATTAAAAACTCATTTGTTATATTATTTTCAAATTTCAGTTTTCAATTTCAAGCCAAAGTCTGGCTTCCATTTAATAATAGCCGTTTATTTTGAAACCAGAAAAGCCACACGTCAACATGAAATAATTTTAAAATAAATGTTCTATCTTTGGTTCGGGATATGAGTAAAAAATGCTACTTATATACGCATGTATTTGGAATTGTTTTTTTTTTTTTGGGTTTTTTTTTGGGGGGGTTTTTGTGTTGAAGCAAGTGCAATTTCTCATTTAATATTTATGGCACCTGCCTTTATTTTTAGTGCCCGCAAGGGGGCGTGGTATAGGGAGTGGGGGCGTTGGGCGTGGGGCGTGGCCAGCTTGTAGCTGCGGTTAAACTCAGCAATTTGAAAGCCCGAAAACCGGTCTCTCACCGAAGCCGCAATTTGTATGTAAATACAGAACTTTTATTAAAAAATTTTTTTATATTTTTTATGTGCGTGTATGTATGAGTAGTGTGTGTGTGTGTGTGTGTATATGTTTAAATTTGATTTCATACATATATATATAGATGTATGTGTATTATGTGGGCAGCCGAGAAAGCAATTTCATTTGTAAAATGTTTGGCTAGAAGCACCGCCGGGCGTCAACTGAGCAACAGTTTCAATTAAGTGTTTAACGGCATTTTATTGCTCGATATTTGATATCCTGTGGGTGTGCCTATAAATCAATACATATATATATATATATATATATATATATATATATATGTATATATATTTATATAATATCTTCATATATGGATGAATGGCTGCTATGACATATGTATGTACATAAATATAATGTTTATTTTGTAGGCTCTCTGTATTTGTATTTGTGTTTGTGTTTGTGTTTGTGTTTGTATTTCTCTATTTATTTGTTTAGGCAGTCGTGGATTATTAGCGCATTAGTTGGCTAATACGTTGATGTTGATAAAGCGACCCCAAATTCCTAATTCCACATAAATCTCTCAACTACTTGCTGCTTCCCTCCAATGTATGCGTTATCCCATGATGGATCATACCAAGAATGGGTGTCGAATACGAGCAGGAGTGGAGTACTAGCTCTGCCAATAAGATGGCAAACTTTAGCATAAATTAAGCACAAATACTCGTTAATCAAATGAATGTTGATTTGTCTGGCCGATGGCTCTCCACTCTCCACTCATTCTATTCATTTTCATTCATATCCATTTGCCATTCGTCGAGCTGTCTAATGCACCATGTTTCCCATCAGATATCCAAATAGACGCAGACGTAGACGTTCATTCTGATTCTGAATATAAATGCACATGAATACATTTAGATTGACACTTAGATACAGTTATTTAATATCCTTCTCAACTGCTTGTGTGTGTGTGTGTGTGTTTTGAGTCCTGTGTGTGGCTTTGTATGTATGATTGAGTATGTGGCTAGTCTCTGTCCAGAATAATGGGCAAACTCTTGTAGTTTCTATCATTTGACAAGCGTTTATTGACACTCTCCTGCATTATATACTCCACTCTACTTGTCCAGCTTTGGCCACGGAGCTATCTAACCTTATACCGGAGGAGTATGAGCCCCAGTTCGATAACAACACTGAGCGTGATATAATCGCCGCCCTCGGCACCACAGCCCGTATGCATTGCCGTGTGCGCAATCTGGGAGATCGAGCCGTATCCTGGATAAGGCAACGGGACCTGCACATTCTGACCATTGGCATTATGACCTACACCAATGATCAGAGATTTCTGGCCCGGCACATTGACAACTCGGACGAGTGGATCCTTAAGGTCGTCTCGGTGCAGCCACGCGATGCTGGCGTCTATGAGTGTCAGGTGTCCACGGAACCCAAAATAAGTCTCGCCTACAAGCTGATGGTTGTGAGTAAGTATTGAAAATAAATAATTATATTTATTTCCAATTTAAATCCATTAAATTTGTAATTTATTATGGAAATAATTCAATTTTAAATGAATTTCGCAGAACAAAATAAATTATCCTTATCCAATTTAAATTAGTGATGAATTAAAGAGGTATTCATTTTACTATGGAACTCAATTAATACATTTTTAAGGCAGCCTTCTTAAAATGAAGTATATATTCTCTTCCCTAGAGCTTTTTGAGTCAATAAAGTCAATAAAAACAACTTTTTGCAAGGCTCGCCGAAGGTCCGAAGTTCCTCTGAGAAATTACTCATACGACTCTTATACCAAATTAAAATACATACTACCAAATTATTATCTCATTTTAAGGGTCAATTGGTTTTGAGAGAGAAGCCGAAGTAAATAAGTCTAAATATAGCAATTTAAAAGGTCTCTAAGGGGTAACAAATAATTTTAAAAAATGTTTAAAGTCTTTGGGACTGAAATTAATTACAGAAAAAACGAGACCTTTTTAGAGTAAAGCCAAAAGACTTATTTTGTAAGTCCGTTTTGTTAGCTTGAACCCAGCTGCACCTTCAGAATTGGTTCAAGAAACCAACGGTTTGGTTTAACTCTTAGTTTCTCAACACTTTTTCATATTTTTCCTCTATAATCCTGCAGTAATTAAACAATTTCTAAGTACCTAAGCAAAAGAGAGACTCCAAGAATCATGTTCGGTGTCGGTCCAATTTTAAGCCAAAATATCTGATTATCTGCGTTGTTAACTGGTTTGCAGCCTTGGCTTAAATAAACAACCTTTTTGAGCATTAGAAATGTGAATAGCTTAAATGGGCTTAAACAAAAGTATATTTTCATATACTAGAGAGATTATTCGAAATGTTTGTTTATTTATAAGGATTTAATTAAAAATTTTATGGAAAGTAGAAGAAAATGAAGGGCTTAAAATGTTTAAGGAAATGACAGGAGTCAGAGAGGCGCAGAATTATAAGAATAACAAATAAAATAAAAAAAAAATGTAATATTGAAAACTCAATTGAAAAAGACAGAAAAAAATGCAAGTGGAATGAAAAGAAAACAGAGAACGACAAGTCAAAGAAGTATAAAAAAATTAAAATCAAGAAAGCAGCTGAGAAAATGCAAAATAAAGAAAAGCGCAAGTTCAGGCAACAATTGAAAGAAGAAAAAAGGGAAAACAGAAATGAGAAATTCTATTAAATTTATCAGTGTCAATTAAACTTAAAGCTTAGCATTGTGAAAGATTGTAAAAAAACAGGAAAAAACTAAAAAAAAAAACTAAAGAAAAGTTGAAAATTGTTGCAGATATTCGAGTAGAAAATGCGCCTGGTCGTCGCATATTAAACTGCAACTTATTTAAAACTAACCGAGGGATTAAATTTAAATTAAAAAAAGAAACTTTGTCATTGAAATGTGGATTAAGTAAGTAGTAAAACAATTTTCAGCAAACTGTCAGCAAGCAGCAGAGGAAGTTGCTTGTTCCCAGGAACAGCTGGGTGTGCGAATATCTATCTAAAAACTGAAAACAGCTGCAGGTGCAAAGAAGCAAATGCTAATGAGTTTCTCTGCAAAATTACTGAAACGAACTAAATTACACTTTTCTATATGCACACACATATGTATAGATATATAAGAGTAGAGTAGTCAGAGTACTCCGTCTCCATCAAATTGTAATTGACAATCATTTCCGATCTTTGACAGCATCCAGGGCACAAATTCTGGCCAATCGGGAGCTGTTTATTCAAAGTGGCAGTGACATCAATTTGACATGCATAGCACCTCAGGCGCCGGGTCCTTACACGCACATGCTCTGGTACAAGGACACGGAATTAGTCAGTGATTCGACACGTGGAGGGATACGCGTCGTCTCCGAGCAGCAAATGAAGACCAGCAATCTGGTGATATCGCGTGTCCTGCACACGGATTCCGGAAATTACACATGTTCCGCGGATAACTCAAGTGAGTGCTGACCCACACAAACAGGCCACAGACAAACCACACACAATTGGCTAACATCCTTCTTCTATATGGCGGTATGAGAGAGCAGTGGCGTACTAAGTCATTTTTACAACAGGGGCTTCAATTAATTTTCATATTTAAATATTTATTTATGTTTATATTTTGAGACGCGTTTTCAGATACATTCAATTAGACTCCTTTCAGCAAGCAATATACCCTTCCTGTTTTTTTTTTTTTTAATATGTATTATTTCCTTTTCCTAGGACTATGTGAAGCCCTAGTTTGGAACAAATATTATTAATATATCTATTTTTTTAAAGCAGTATATCTTGACTTTATAGCTTAATTTAAAAATATTTCTACTAAAAGCTTCGATTATATTAGTATAATTCATTTAAAAATCTAATTCGGAATAGGGCCAATAAGATCCTATCTAATATGGAAATTTAAAATTTCCGGAAAATATTATATATTAGATTATATTAGATTTGAGAAAAAGAAATAATATTTTTGGACAATTGTCAATTGAAATATAATTAAAGAAAGCAGTATTATTTTATAAAATACCTTCTATATTATATAGTTTTTTATATAACAACTCACGTAATGGATATAGAATATCTCTAATCTGTACCTATAAGAACCGGGCTGATAAACACTCCTCTACTGAGAAAAAAATAATAATAAAAATAAAGCAAACATCTATCGAATCATCAGCTTAGATGCGAACCAATATGATTCGCTTTGATACCCTATTTTTCCACCATTCCAAATGTAGAGGGATCAAAACAGAATAACAACTAAAAGAATAGAACAAAAAAGAAAAACAAAAACAACATTGCGTGTAACAAGCATTCTCACTTTGCATTTTGACAGTGGTGCAAAAACGAGCTTTACTTTGCTCTTAAATTTTTTTAACATAACAGCTGAGCTCTTTCAACCTACACTGTGCATTAATAGAATTATCAGAGTAAAATCTCACTTACATGCATTCCATAGTCCGAAAGCTCTCCCTTTCGGCTGATATTCGCCGCACTCTCTCTTTTCATTCCCTTTTTCTTTTACGCCACAATTTGGCGCCAGAGAAAAAGAAGAGAAGAGAAAAGAAATTGTGTACACACTGCACTATAAATCACATTAATTAGCGAACAGAATGTTATTTTTAATTGATAAGATATCACTGCTAGCACTGCACATGTTTTTATTTAAATAAAATGCATTATTTCTGCTTAAATAAATACCGATTAAAGTACGTAGCTACAACGCCGACGCTTGCCGCCTGCAGACGATTTCCAACTGAGCTGTGCTTTTTTCTGCGCTGATCTCCTTGGCGCAAAAAGCTTAAAGCGCAACTCAAAGCTCGCTGCGAGCAGCAGCGAACAAGAACATAATTGAGCAATAGAGGGCGCTATCGTATTGCCGATATTCTTATTGGAAATATTTTAATATTGGACATTGTAAATACAGTGAAGTAAACACTTAAAGCGAGCATGCTCGACTAGAATATACCCTGTTTTACTGCAATATCAGCAAGTTTGACACACAAGTTGTGGATAATTTAGTATGTTTGACTCCAATTGAGAATTGGACGTCGTCGAACAAGCCCCTCTGCGTACGCCACTGATTCAGATCAATTCCCACGCTATCCAGCCCAAAATATACCCCGTAATACACCTCTCCCACTCTCTATATATACATTCCAGACTCTGACAGCGTCTTTGTGCATATCATTAAGAGCGAACAGCACGCGGCTATGCAGCATGAATTGGGCGTGAGATTGGAGTTGCCCAGCCTGTGGTTGCTCCTTGGACTGTTAGCTGTAATACATGTGGCACGCCCCCCCGTACTGCCTCTGGTTTTGGGCTGAGGGGCAACGTATGTTGCATGTCTGCTTTGCGTTTGGTTGCAGAGACCCTTGAAATGAGGTATGTAAATTGTGGTTGAGTTTTTTTTTTTTGGGAGTTTTCAATTGATTTCTAATGCAAACTTTGCAGCCCTGGAATGATGCCACGCCCACTGCCAGCACTCTGTACTGTAACTGAAGGCAATCGATGCACCAGCACCTGTATATATGTATGTAAATCGGAGGTTTTGTTTTAGGGCAGCTTTAAATATTTTTATACGTAATTAAGTGAATAGGCATGGAGCATTGAGCATAAAAGGCGAGTATTAAGTATACTTCAAAGGCAAATAGCAAATACGAATAATCGATTAATCGAGCAATCGACTAGCAATAAGTAAATGAATCGAAACTGCAAACATGAAATCGAAAAGTTGTAAATAAATGTTTAATCTTAATTAACAAACACACAATGTTCAACTGTCTCCAGTACAAGTCGGAGGATATGTGTGTATACACTCGTATACCTACCTATCTGTCATCTAGATTAATTATGATAAATTGTACCACAGAGTGCAAAATTAAATTTTTAAAACGAATGATTAATGGCAATATGAATATAGCGCACATCCCGCCCACCGCCTCACGCCTCTATCCCCAACCCAAACCCCAACCCCAACCCCAACCCCAACCCGAACGCAATCTGAATCAATTCAACAACATTTACGACTCTGACTTTCCGCCGAAGATTGCCCCTGGCTATAACTGAGATTATATGGCTTAATTGCAGTTTGTGCGGGGAGCGCGGGCAGGGTGTGTGAGTACAGTCGGTACAGCGGTAATTGAAAAACGATAAAGGGCCAACAATCTGCACCTGTATGGGAGAAGTGGAGAAGATTTAAAGGCCTAAAGGCGCATATGTATTCGCCAGGAGCTTTCAACTTCTAAGGATTTTCATGTTGTTGACATAACTGATTCATTTGAAATACATTGAGAAACACTAATGACTTCTATGACTTCAAAAAATATTTAATTATTATTATTTTCCTCACTTTGCATTACAAACTAATTGTTTTCTCCTTCAGAAATTATAGGTAAAATTTCTGGCTGAAAAGTGTTGCTAAATTTCACTGGCTTTGCATATTAAAGCAACTTTTTAAAAGGTTCGCAACTTCTTAAATCTTAAGAAAATATTTATATTTATAAATTATAACTTTCTGTAAATCTCAAACAAATTAAATCTTTACCACAAAACTTTAAAACTACAGGTAAAATTTCTAGGTGAAAACTTATAAGCAACAAGCGCTGCGAACAACATCGAAAATTCCGAACAGCAGCCGCTAAATAATATAATTAATAAAATTTATTTATAGTTTTGTTCATTAAGAAATTAATTTGGTTGCTGCAAGACATTAAATTTATAGCTAAAATTAAGCTAACTTAACTTAAGCCAAGTTTAGCTGGCTTTTAGTATAAATCAACTGCAGCTTCGACAAGGAAGGTCGAAGGATATTTTCAAACAAATTACTTGCTCGAAAGAATTTAAAATAGGAAGAGGAAGTTGGCTAGGAGTTTTATACACTAATACACATACATATTTTACAGCCAAACAAGTTATACGAATAATAACTTATTTTGTCTACTAAAACATCAATTTTCTTCGCCTGTCCCCATGAAAAGGTAGCCAAAAAGGTAGCCGAAAAGTTGAAAGTGAAAACTTTGAGAAACTTTTCCTTGCCTTGGAAAGACACTAAATGCAATTGCAACCCATGAAAGCCAACACAAAATTTAATCCGGTTTCAACTTTTTAGGTTTTTTTTTTATTTGCTTGCTGCTTTTAGAACTACGTGAATAAATTGATTTTCTTGTAGTTTAATATAAAACCCAAATATTTAATAATTAAAAATAAATATGTTTTGCTTACCTTGCACTTTAAAGCCAAAAAAAAAAAGGTAAAAACTTTAGACCAGTTTCACTTTCAAAAGGCATCAACTGCAGTTGCAAGCTGAAAGAGCAAATATTAAGTTTTATCTGGTTAAGGAAAAATATACAAAAAATTAAGAGCACTTTCTATTTTTCTTTACATTTTTTGTTGGCGTCCGAACAGATTATAATAAGCTTTTTTGCTGACTTGAGAAAACAGTTTTTAGCTACAAATTCAGCAAAAAGGTAGCCAAAAAGTTGAAAGCCGCCATAAACTTTAAGTAACTTTCACTCTGCCTTTCAAGATACCAAAAGTGCAACTAAAATTTAAACAGGTCAAAATTCAATTTAATCCGACTTTCACTTCCAAAGTTTATGCTGTGGAATTAACTTGGAATTAAAATTTAAACTTTCAACCAAAAACTTAACTAAACAATATTAAAATTAACAAAAGCAAGTTTATTTTTATATCGTTTATTGAGTTTTAAATTTAAGATATTAATAACTAAAGAGGAGAATGCATTTAATTCAATTCAAATCAGCTCTTACTTTAAGAGCTTAAAGAGAGAGTTGAGAGGTCAGCTTTCAGGTAAGTTTTGGAAGACGCCAGCTGCAAGTATTACAGCCAAATTTAAATATGAATTTAATATAACCTAAAATATGCACTAGCTGCTATTACTACAACCCTAAACAGCCAGAAAACGTTTTTGTGGTTTGTGCACTGTAATTTGAAATAGGAAACTTAAGAGGTTTCGTCATTCCCTTGATGAAACGCAGAGCTTCAAAGACGACGCCCGCAAGTAGGCAACATATTTGTGGAGCAGAGTGCAGTTCTGGGTAAGGAAAGCGAAAGCCAGTTGCTTTGAAGACCTGCGCTTAAAAGTAGGCAGCGTTTAGCGAGATAAGCTGAATTTTGCATGAGCCAATACTAATTGAAATAAAAGCCGCGTAGAGAGACGCACTAATGGTACGCCAAGCACAGCAAAGAAATTCGGTCGTAAAGTAGACAACATCTCAGCATCAGGCCACATCCATCATAATAGTCAGCGAGGCGTGGGCAAAGTATTCAAGATATGCCTAACAGTTGTACGCCTCAGCAGGCCCGGTTAACATAGCTGGCCCTTACTCACTGCGGCAGAGTCGAGTATCCCCAGATATTTGGATATCTTTTGGGAATTTTTTGCGTATCTTCAGCACGCGCGCTGACACTCTTTGCCAACCCCAAGTAACATGCCTTAAATAAATTTACACTGAGAGAAAAATCCAAGAATACTCTACATCAATCAAGTGTACACGGGAAGAACGTTTCTTTTGATAAGTTTGCTTCTTAACAATCAACTTTTTAAAGCAAGTTTATCTCATACCAAAGGCGGGGCAAATTTTAAAAATTTGTATTTTTAATTTTAAATAAATAAAGGTACTTTTCTCAAAAATAAAAAAATTTGAATATTCATTCAATGTGGAACTTAAAACTCTCTTTTTCAGAGTGTAAAATATATAGATATATATATTTATATTCTATATATAAATTTAACCCATTGGGCAATGCCTCAGCTCAATGAATTGCAAGTGCTAACGGTATGGATCCAGTGCTCTGGGCTGTTGTTCTTGTTGTTGTTGTTTTTGGTGCTTCACCTTCACTCATAAATTGTACAACGAGAAATAAATCAAAACCAGCCTCGACGCTGGCTCTGGCTCGGGCTCCGGCTCCGTCTCTTTCTCCAGAGCTCGGCTGCCTCTGCTGCCTGAGACGCTGTCAGTAACAAATCATGCTCAGGGTTACAGCTACATACAACAAGACCAGCCCAGCCCAGCCCAGACCAGACCAGAGCAGAGCAGAGCAGCACAGCTCAGTTGGAGCCAGAGCCGTAGACTTGTTTACGGGTTTAATACGCATAACCAAAAAATTGCGTATACGCTCTGTGTGCGCGCGTCAGCAGCAGAGGCAGCGGCAGAAGGAGCCCAAACGGAAGTGCGGAAGTTCTCACTGTGAGAACACGACGACAGCAACTACAACAACAACAAATAGTAGGAAAATTTCAGTTTGGCACCCCGACGAGTCGAATACCCTTCTTAATCAGCATTAAGTACATTTTCTTACGATTGTAACAAGAACATTTCTGTTGAGAAAAAACGCGATTCTTCCTGTGACATAAAGTTCAATGATATAGAAGTCCGATCCGACTGCCAGAAAAAGATTAAAATTATTCGTCTTGCTCAAAAAGCAAGAGAAACAACAAACAGATAGACAGACGAATGGACAGAGAGTATGAAAGGCAATCGGACATGCTGTCAGCCACATCAACTCGTCTCAACGAGCTGATGAATAATATAAATGCTTCATGGATCCGGATATGACCGCATTTTCATGCCTTATGCATTTGGTAACAAAATTAAAATACCCTCAGTAAGGGTATAGCATGAACAACAAAAACATCATCGACGACAGCATGGTCGTGTCCTAAGAAACTACGGGGCGTTGTCGCGTCGGAAAATATTTAATTACTAATGAGTTTTTCGTGCTGCAGCAAAATCAACATTTTAAATACTACGTGGAAAAAGAAGCGAAGCAAAATAAAAAATAAAAAAAAAAGGTGAATAAAACAAAGTTGTAACATTTTTAATTTGCTAATTAGCACACCAGGAACAGAAATGGCAACGGTAACGATGCGGCCAATTTGATTGATAGTCAGCCGAAGGGCTGGAAATGGAGGAAAAAAGAGAAAAGGAAAACTAAGCTGAGCTGGGGCAAAAAAAAGATCATATGCGGGAAGCAAAAAACAATTCATTATTCAGACACTGTTAGTCAATTGATTATCTGGTATTATGCTTGACAAATTTCTAGTCTATCGCAAGCTCCAAGGCAACCAATTGAATTCTGTTCGATAGATATTTGCTGCCTGGCTGAGCAGCTTTCGGGCCCACCTGCTCCAACAGTGTAACAATACGAGTATATTCCGTGTGTACACTCAAAAAAAAGTCTAATTTTTTACACAAATCAAGCTCAAGCTTTCTGAAAAGTTTTATAGAGAATTACCAATTCTTAAAGTATAATTGTTTCGATTAAACGTAACTAAAGTTTCGAATAATTTTAAAAACATTTTAGTTCTGAAAAATCTTAAAAATTGAATGAATTACAATCTCTAATAGATAATCTGAAGTATAATCGAAGATCTATTGAAACTTCTTTTGAATTTTCCATTTCTTCAAAGAATAAATCAAGAAGTATACCCTAAAATGTATTCTAACTTGTCTAACAGACAATTTTGAAGGAATACGGAGGAAGGACGAAATGCCAAATATTAAAAAGCTTTTATATAAAACTACCATATATATTCAGAAAAAAAAATGCTACATTTCAAAACCTTCCTTAGACCAAAAATAATAGCAATTCTTTACTTCCTTCTTTAAAAAATAGATTTAAATAGATTTTAAATAAAGCTTTCTAGTTTTTTATTGGGAAAAGAAAACTTCTGTCTTAATTTAGGTTGGCTTTTTCTTCAGATTCTACCAAAATAAAGTGAAGATATTTTTTAAGTGTTCCATAGGCCTTCAGTGTGTGCGTGGATGGAGACACATATATGTATGTCCTGGATGTATGCATGTATGTATCTACATATGAATAAATTATGATTGGTATTCACGCAACTTTGGCAAAAACAATGACAACTCTTAACATTTAAAAGGCCTTAGTCATCGTTGTCGTTAAGCTAACCTAGATAAACAACAACAACAACAACAACAACAACAGTAGCAACAACAACAACAACGAGGAGAACTAGAAAAAACAACAACAGTGACTTCAGTGTATAAAAGAAGCTGAAAAAGTTTATCTTTCGATATTATTGGGGCATAACTTTGCGGGTCATAAATCAAATTAGATGCTCGCTGACACTCAGCAACACATAAGAAATGCAAACGATTTTATTAAATATACAATGCAAACCGCACACAAAGTCAGCAAAACACCAAAACACCAAAGCACCAAAAACACCAGGAAACACCACCAGCAACAACAACAACAACAACAACAACCAAAACTGATTAAATTATAAATACCCTGTATTTATATATTGTTTATCTTACGCACAGTCCATACATGTGTCTTAAGCTGTTTGCTTTTAGCCAACAAACATTTCAATTCCTTTATCTAACCGACAGGTTTATTTGCTTAATCCTTGTGTGTTTTGTGCCTTGGTAGGATGCCAACAATATGCTAAAATTTTCGGTTTATTTATTAATGTCCTTATAATAATAATTTGGCTATTAATTGAAATGTAACAGCCACAATAACATAAAGTTCTGTGCTTATTTAGCAAAGATTTTGGGAGCTGAATAAATAAAAAATTATAAAAATCTTCTAACAAATAAATTATATTTAAATGAATTCCTTAGCGAAATAGAGCAAATTATTAACTAAACAGGAAAGTTTTAATTCTAATTAAATTCATATTATTTTAGGATTCTTTTGACACGTTTAACTAAGTATTCTCAGAACCAAAAGCCACTTAAAAATTGCTCGAAAAGAAATCGAAGGTATGTGAACTCTATGATGAATGTCACCCAAAGGTGGAGTTTTGCTATAAGTCGCTTATACCCTATGACAAATCCATTGAACTGAGTATAGAAATGTTAGAAAACATTTATCATGCGATTTGCTCAGCCGTAGAAGCTTTAAGTTGGTCACGACTTCTGCACAGTGGAGAGAGTCAGAGTAAAGAATGAGAATAAGAGATTTAAGTGATTTGCTGACTGGCTTTAAAATCCCAGTTTTCGGGTAATAAATGGCCTGGTGCTACTATTTGAATAGCTTAGCCAAAAATGTTGATTTTGGGTTTGAGTTTAATTTAAGTTTTTGTTTTAACAGCGCACAAAACTGCAAAGTGCCTGCATTTTGCAGCAATTTCAGTTGGTTATTCTATTTTTTATTTTTTATTTTCTATTTGATTTTGGCTTTGGGTTTGGGTTGGGGTTGGGGTACGGGTTTGAGCTTTGTTTTACTTCTCGCTGCTGTCATTTTCTACTTGCATGCGACACGCGATGGTCCGCCAGAGTTTTGTAGGCCGTTTTAGAGTATATCCCCACTCTTCGAACTCTTCTCTGGCGATACAACTCTATACAGAGCTAAGCCCCCAGCTCCAGCTGTGAATGGGGTCCGCATGTAGTTTAATCTACAAACAAAATCGTTTGATCCATATCGCCCCGCCCTGGACACAACCGAAAGGGTCAGGAGTCGTGGTTGGCGGGGATTGAGGTGTGAGAGTGACAGCCTGCTAACTGCACGTTAGCAATTGCACCCCCTGGCAAAAGGTTAATTTCCCCCAGGAAGCTCAGAACTCAATAACCTTAAAGCAAAATAGCGCGCACTAAGTAAACCTCGACATTAACCAAGGCGAAAAGTACCAAAAGATGAGAAACGGGAGCAGGAGCAGTTGAGAAACCCAACTCTCCTCTCTCTACTCGAGCGAACAATATGAAATTACCGCCCCTGAATTATGGACACCCGCTGAGATTTTATAGCAGTCAAGTTTGAATTATTAAATATGAATTTGAAGGTAACGGGAAACTCTTCGAGTTTTACGGTTTCTTTTCTTCTTCTTGGTATTTTCTTCAGTTGAAAATTGACCAAAAAAAAAGTTGGTCAGAAATGAAGCAAAGCTGAAAAACATAAGTTCTCGAATCGCGCCAATCTTAGCGGTTATTTTCTTGTAGATTTGAAAATTTCCCAAAGGAAATATATTCGCTGCAGAAAACTAAAGGCTTGACAGATGCTTCAAATTTCTAGTGTGAATTTTCTTCATTACAAAATGATCCTATGGAACGAAGCATAGAGCTAAATAGAATTTAAAATCATTGGATAAATCTCTTTCAATATGACTCAAACTAAAGCAAATCACAAAAAGAAAACCTCAAATTACCGCTATCCGTAAGTTTTTCTTTAAAGTTACCTCTATTTAAAAATTTCCCAAAGGAAATATGCGAGCTGAAGTAAGCCATAAAATGTACCATAAATATGGCTGCCGCTTTTCCAAATTAACTTAAAAGCTTTTCCATTTGAGCTTACAACAGCGACAAAGCTTGTGTAAAGCTTAGCCTGAGCTTTGTGCATGGTAATAAGCTAATGACAAAGCTTTTTTAAGTTAGTGGCGACTGCAGCATAATGAGCTACAGCTACGACAGGCTCGAACTGTCCCGCTGACAGGCAGGACACTATTCGAAGGAAGTTTGTAGAACAAATGACAGCCCATTAGCCAGTTATTGCGACAGCCTGACGGCCAAAAGCTTTAGACACATTAGCAGCAGCATCCGCTCGCTTGGCTCATAAAAGTTAATAAATATACACCTAAGAAATTTTCATTAGCCAGACCAGACCAGACCAGTTCAGGCCAGGCCAGGCCAGGACTTACCCAAAGCATTTATAGCCATTCATCATATACGAAACGAATATATGAATATGCATATTTATAAACGGCCTGGCAAAAATACTTTCATAAACATAAATTCTCATTTCTGTTGCATTTCCTCGATCTTCGTTTCTGCTTTGTCTTTTTTTTTTTTTTTTGACTATTTTATCTTTTCGGTGTCTACATAATTTCTTTTTCAACACGCACACTTTGCTAGATATACACACACACTCACATACACATGCATATATATATATAAATGTATAT
Source organism: Drosophila repletoides (assembly GCA_018150835.1). Classification (NCBI taxonomy): domain Eukaryota; kingdom Metazoa; phylum Arthropoda; class Insecta; order Diptera; family Drosophilidae; genus Drosophila; species Drosophila repletoides. The sequence continues at coordinate 5,939,837 of JAECWQ010000202.1, forward strand.
ATATCTATATAGATGCTGCTGCACTCTGCCGGACAGGCTGCACTGAGCAAAAAATTACTTATGTATTCCTAGAATACTACGTTATTTATTTATCTGTGTGCACAGTTTCCATTTTTCAGTCACTTTATTTTTATTGAAGATAGCTCTACGAATCTCCCCCCTCCCCATTCCTCTTCCCCTCTCTCTCTCTCTCTCTCTCTCTCTCTCTCTCTCTCTCTCTCTCTCTCTCTCTATATATATATATATCTTTCTATGCAAAACATAAAATTCAATAAATTGTTAGTCTGACTATCAAAGACTGTTCTATAGATAATATTGAAAATTTACAAATTCCACACACAGGTATCAGTGTGTGTGTGTGTGTGTGTGAGTGTTGTGTATATGTTGTATATAGATTGTGTGTGTGTTCTGCATAGATTTGTTTTAATCTATTCTCGGAAACCATTCTGAATATACAAATGCAAAATATTCATTTAATATTATTGTTTTCATATACCCTTCCTGTGGGCCAGCTGAACTTGTCAAGGCATCTGCTCTAGTCCATAAAATAGTCAGATCTGTGGCTATATATATATCGGAAGAGATCGAATTGGGGCTTTCAAATAAATAGTTATTCCATAAAAATTCGACAATTCAATCTATAAAATTGTATTATACTTTCTAGCTATAGAATCTATAGCTTTAAATATCTGACATGTACAAAGATCTTTATTGTTCATCAAATTGGACGACGCTTTTACTCTTGTGTTTGTATACTCTTACAGTAGGTATTCCCATTTTCTCAAGAATTCTGTAAAGTTGTTAGTTCTACGAACGTATTTTCTAAATGTTGGCTTAAAGACTGTTAGGAGCCGGCTAAGATATCATACAATAGCCAAAGGATTAGTCGGTCAATGTAATCCTTGGCATTTGGAAGATTGATTTTTCTTACCTCTTTTCTTTTGTTCTTAACTTTTAGGGTATTTAATCTTTGCCTTCTGAAATTGAGGCTTTGTTTCAGCATTTTCTTGCAGTGCATGTAAGCCGAAGCTTGCAAGTGGCTGTTGTTATTACCGTATTCGGTGCTGTTGCTGCTGGTTGTTGTTGTTGCTGTTGTTGTTGTTGTTGCTGTTCTTGTAGCCGTTATACTCAAGCGCTTTTTTCATTTGCAGCTTCGGGGTTGCCATAATTTTTTTTTTTTTTTTCATTTCTTTTTTTTAAGTTTGCACAGTTTGCACGCATCGGTCCGTAAATTTATGCATTTGGCTATGCGAGCGTAATAAACAAGACCTTCAACCAACGTCGTCGTCGACGTCGACGTCTCTGCAGCTGCCGTTTGCTGCTTGCCGCCTTATCCCCCTCCCCCCCTTCTTTTCACTCTTTCCCCTTGCCCACTTCCTTTTCCCCCACTGTTGTTGTTGCTGCTTCGTTTGGTCACTTCCATTGCCGGTGCTGCCAGACTTTTATTTTTATGCGTAGATATTAAATGTGTTTCCTGGCACTTTATTCAGTTGCTGTAGCTGTAGCTCTGTTCTGTAGCTGTTGCTATTGTTTTTGTTGTTGTCGCATTGTGCCATTTTACACCAACATGACGTCGCCGTCGACGTCGACGTCAACTGCGACTGCGACGCAAACTTTGGCACATTGGCGCAAATGTGCGGATATCATTTTGAAAAAAAAGAAAGAAATACAAAAAAAAAAAGCAAAAAAAAAGAGCAAAAGTAAACTCACCCAAAAAGCTAAAAACGCATAAATAGGCAACGACTTTGGCTAGATTTGAGCAGCAAGTCATGGCCACATTTCTATGTAAAAACTACAAGCGCAACATAAAACTTTGCCAATTTCAATAACAACATTTCATTTTCATTTTCGTTTTCAGTACACTCAAAAAAACCAAAAAAAAATAAGAAGGAAACAGTATTCCAAATAATTGCGCTTTAAAAATGAGCTTAAATTGCGAAGAATATTGCAAAAAAAAACGTAAAAGGTTGCTTTGCTTTGTCCAGAAAATTTTCGTATTTTTTAAATATTGATTTCAAAGAAATAGAGGAAGAGGAATATTTGATTCTTTTTGGAGAGAATTTGCATAATTCGTCAAAGTTTTTCTTTAGAGTGCAGACAGAAATAAACTTTTGAAGATCGGTTTAAAATAAAAATAGGACTCAAAATTAGAGAAAACTTTCATGTTAATTAAAACAAAAAGTATTCAAAAAGTCTATAAATTAAAATTTCCATATTTTTGGAATTTGTATTTTGTGTATGTATTTTTCTATTTCACAAAGTATATTTGAAAATCGGTTCAAGGCACAGTGGGCTAAATTTTTTTTTTGTTCTTGTTTTCTTTCGGAAAAATGCTTTTACCTAAAAGAATTGCCACTGGTATATTTTTAGGAAAATTTGTTGGAGTTTATGGAAGATTTTCTTTTGTTTTAAAATATTTCTCTTAAAGTCAAAAGTGCAATTCTATTAAGCATTTGTTTCCTAAATCTCAAAAAAAAAAAAAGACTTAAAATATTTTTGAATATTTTTGTATCTGAATAATGAGACAAATGGCCATTGGTCTATTTCCAGTCGAATTCTTTTTAGTTGAGGAAAGTTTTTGCGCCGAGTGTAAACTGTTCTGCGTTCGCAGTTTCGCAGTTTTGCCTCAAAATGCTCGCTAGGGAGCCAAAAGCGAGAGCCAAAGCCAAAGCTGTTGCCTGTTTGGAGGGTTGCGCCTTGGCGCCAGTGTGCGCTGCGTTCGCTTCTTGTTCTTCTTGTACTTCTTCTTCTTCTCCTCTTTTTTTTTTTTTGCAGCTGCATTGCAATGCTGACTGTCATGGCTGCCAGTCCGTCCCGCGTCCCGCGTCCCTCGTCCCTCGTCCCTCGTTCCTCGCCGGCAAAGCGTTGCGCTGCCGCTGCTGACACCACAATGCGCGCTGCTGAAAGGAAATTCATAAAAATGTTAATTTTTCCGCCGGAAATATAATTTATGTAAAGCGCAGCGGGTGACCCAAGGTATGGAGGCGTTTGGTATGTGGATGCGGCTGAGGCTGACGCTGAGGCAGCCAACCAGCTCCGATTGCAGCTGAAAATGCCTGGAAAATATATCCGGTGCGAATTACAAATACATTCACATTCCCATCCACAGCCACATTCACATTCACATTCACATTCACATCTGGGAGCTGTATTGCTTCACAATAAATGCAATACAATGCATTTTAATTTGCATATAATTCAGTCTGTTGTTTTTTTTTTATTGTATTTTGTCTCTTATATATATTTTATACCGCACACAAATATGCATGAATAACTGCCACGCCCACAATCATCTAATTAATGCAACACGCCCAAGCCATATGTGTCTCTCCCTCTCTCTCTCTCCCGCTCATTCCCGCTCTCCCGCTCTCTCTCTGTGTGTTTTCTGGGGTCATTGTTAGCATTGCGGCAACATTTTCAAGTTGTTGCCATGACCATTAATCTTTGCAAGAAGGTAATTGCTTAGCAATTACCCTTTTGCAACCCAACAATCCCTCCCCCCTCATAGTTTTAGCCCATTCCTTTTGGCATTCCGCAAACCCATGCCCGATTCCTGACTAGCTTGCAAATTCGTCTGCCCTGGCCCAATGCATATCCGCGGGGGGCTGCTTATACGACGACTATCTCTCTGCACTTCGCTCTATCGCTGTCCCTGCCGCTGTCTCTGTCGCTGCCGATGCCTGTGCCTCTGCCTCTACCTCTGCCACTGCCACTGTTGCTGCCGCTGGCTCTGCTGTGGTTACATTTCAGCGGAAGTCCCACGCAATGCCCGCCGGCAACAGCTGCATATCCCCGTAGTCTCCCCCATCCAAACCACTTCCCAGTTCCTCACCACACTATGTACGACAATGTCGGTACATAACACGACCCGCGAAGGCTACGGCTATGGCTCTACGGCTACGGCTTCGGCTCCAGCTCCAGCTCCAGCTCCAGCTCTGGTTCGCCACAGAGAGAAAAACTAAATTTTTTAAAATCGGATTTATTGCTCCTAATTATTAATTAAAATTTGAGAGGGAGCCACTTTTATAATCGAGCTAAAGACTTAAATGACTTAAAATCAACTTGAAGATATTCTTAAAATAAGTTTGAATAATTGTGAATCAATGGAAAAGCTGCGAATCACTTGACTTAAAGTAAGCGCTGGGTATTCTTAAAGTAAGTCCTTCAGTTTCTTAATAGTTAAAGCAACCACTAAGCTTAAAATCGTGTAAACTTAAATAATATTAATCAATTACTAAAGAATTAAAGTTTTACGCTTTGTTGCTTAGAAAAGCTTTGATAAAGCTTTCCACTTTGAGATTTAATACTTAGTCTTTAAAAAAAGGCTAGCTATTCTCAAAATTAGCTAGAAAACTCTTCAATTATTGAAAATAAAGAGAAAGATAAGAAGTGCAATCTTAATAGCACTTCTTTTAAGTTAATATCCAATTAAGTTTTCAAGTGGGAATCAAATGAAATCTTTTACAACTCGTTGCTCCTTCATTCCACACAGGTTTTTTCTATGGCAAAAAAGAATTCTACTTGATTTAAGAATGCTTAATTTAAGCAAACCAAATCGAGTCACCAGATTTGCTTGATTGAACTAAGAAATTCTTGGCATTTTTCTCTATGTGTGGCCTGTCTCTGGCTTTGGCACTGGCACTGGCGCTGGCTTTGACTTCTATCTCACACCCATGTCCTGTGCTCCGAAACGTGGCCCTCGTCATGCTGCGCCTGCATTGTGTTAATGCTTTTTGTTAAGCTACAAGGAGGAGCGAAGCGACGCGTCGCGACGAGAAGGCGAGGCGCGGGGTGGAGCCATGAGAAGCAATGAGGAGCGCTGTGCAGCTCCATTGTGCAGTTTTGCAGCGTGTGTCGCTTTTTGCAAATGTTGGCAACACACACCAGTGGCGTACCCCAGGGAATCTCTTTGGGGTTAACCGACAGATCACCCCTAGCAAGAAAACCCCATTTTTACAAAGCAACCAGACGAATGGAACTTGAAATTAAATCTAAATTGTTTATTTTACATCAAGCCCTTAGTCGTAAGAGTTATTCCAAAATTTCTTATTTTTACTATTTTGAACCAAAAAATCTGCTTTATTTTCCTGCGAATTAAAATTTCTGCTTCGAGTTTTGGAATGGTTTGAAATGGAGGAATTCCTATCAAATGTTCAGTAAAAGGACAAGTTTTTCCAGAGCCTCAGTTAGAAATTTTCATTCAAAAGTTATTTTTTTTAATTTAATAAAAACTCTCTTGGTATTTAATAAACTTTTTTGTTCCTCCTTTTTTTCCTAATTAGCTGGATGAAAACAATTCATTGCATAATGTCTTTGTTTTTTAATTAATGAGAAGTATTCAAATTTGCTTAAGCCCCTCTGAATGAAATTTCTGCATACACCACTGGCACACACACACATACACAAGCTGGGAAATATAAAGCGCAAAGGCGCATAGAACACATTTACACACAGCAAAAACGGCAACGGCAACGGCAACGGCAACGTCAACAACAACAGCAACGTCAACAACAACAGCAGCAGCAACAGCAGCAACAGCAGCAGCAGCAACAACAACAACGAGAAAAGAGACTAGGGTAACATTTGAAGATACTTTAAAATTCGGAGCTCTGTACATAAAACGCTGCTGTCTAAAACACAAGAATTTGCATAGTAAATGATTAAAGTGAACTAGTTCGCTAACTGGATTTGCCAGTGAGCCACTTTGGCTGCGTATAGCTGCGTATAGCTGCTATTTTACCAGATTTTATTACAATCATATAACTTGTAGATGACTTTACGCACTTGAATGCAAATAAATTATTCAAATTGAAACTTCTAATTTTATGTAAAGCGCTTCAAAAACAACGAAATTGTTAAGTTAATTAGTTCGCTAGTTTGTTTTTTATATACATGTTCCACATACAATATATATATATATATATATATATATATATAAATATATATACAAAACTTTTGGGAAACACTTTTGTACATTTATGAATTAAGTAAACGACGTAGAACTGTGGGTACACATTGGCTTAAAGCAAATATTCAGATGCACAGTGTGTGTAGACTGTAGACCCACTGCACTAGCCCCAAATAATTCCTTTTTCAATTTAAATATTAAATCCGTATTATTTGCTTAAAACTCATATATGTAGGTACTATTTTTGTTGGTTTTCACTGCATTTAATTGAATAAATTAAGAGCTTTATAAATGCGACAGTGCTCCAGAAAGTATGCAACAAAAAGCAAATTCAATTAAAAACATTTTCGAGAACACTTGTATTATTTTATACGTTAAATTTGAATTAATAGCTAAGATCTGCTAAAGGGTGATTAACAGTTGGCCTTTTTTCCCTTGCTAATAGGCCCAAACAATCATGAGAGTCCTTAATAAAATACAATTTTTAATCATTCTTATAAATATATCAACTTTAGTGGAGTTCCCTCCCGGATCCCAACAAATTGATCAGGTTTCCTTTTGAAGAGAATTACACAAAAAAATCTCAATAGCTGGCCAGAAATTAACCAGATTTATTTAAAAAAATAATGATGTTTCGATATTTAGTTGATATAAATAAAAATGTAACTGCCAATTCGCCCCATTGAGGGAAAAGTGTTAAATTTCATGTAGATTCAGGTAAAAAAAGTTGGCTCAAATTGTGCTCTATTTCAATTGAAATCGGTTAGTGATTAAGCTGTTATGTGTTCAATGACGTTTGGTAATAGTTATGCAATAGCGTCCGGCGTGTTTTATGAAATAAAATTCTAAAATAAAGCCCGGATTCATCAGTCATTCAGTATAAAAGCTGTCAACTCGTTTTACGCAACATTTCAGAATGGAAAAAAAAGCGGAATTCGCTTTAATTTCTTAATAACTTAAAAAGGAAAACAGAAATAACTTCAGTTAAGCAATGCGAGGCGAGCTCTTGTTCTCGTTCTCGTTCTCGCTCTCATTCTGGCTCTCTGGTTTTGGCCTTGTTGCCATTAATGAGATTTTTAATTCGTCGGGCAAAACTAAAACTAAAGTCATTAAAACAGTTAATTCAAGCCAATATAATGGCAGGGTAATTGTAGCTTTAACCCTTCGTTATTGTGTGAAATAAATTTAAATCAACAGGACAATTGAGCTGAGTCCTTTTGCCTTTTTTGCAGCCACTGTCATTACTTTTTGTTTGGGGACACATTGTGAATGTAAAAGTGCAGAATTAAAACAGAAAAAATAGGGTATAGAAATGGGATGCATAAAAAAAGGGAATGCCTCGCATAGAAATGAGAAACTGAGATAACGCTTACAAATTACAATTGAACTCATTAAAATAAAAGTTAAGTGTCATTGGCAAACACTTAAAGATAAGCTTAACTTTTGCCCTTTTTCCAAACCTTTTGACTGCCTTTGATCATATTATTTTTCAAACCCGGCCTCATCCCCCTTTTTTTAATTAGCAAAAAAAGTAGAAGAAATGCAAAAGCGATTCTCTTTTCTGCTGATTTCTAAGAAAAATAGAATTTAAGGTATTTACTCAATTAGGGTTTTTGGCTACACTTTCTCTCTGGAATGCTGCTGCTGCTGCTCTGCTGCTGCTCTGCTGCTGCTGCTGTTCCTTTCTGTTCTTATTGGGCCAGGTGCAGTTGCAAAACTTAGCACTGTACTACGAGTTTTATAACTCAAATAGGAATCTGCAAAGGTAAATATCTATGCGAAAACTGAAAACTGAAACTCCAGCTGTCAGAAAGTTTGTGCTAGCGCCACCTAGTGTGCATATCTTTTGTTACACTTATTGTTTTTGTTTTTGTTTTTAGCACACACACACACTCAGAGAGAGAGAGAGAGAGAGAGAGAGAGAGAGTGAGAGAGGGGGACGAAGAAGTTGCAATTTTCCAATAGGAAAAGGCGAAGGTAACGCCGAAAAATTGTTCAAGCACAAACAACGCACGTTATAATATTATAAAACGGCAGCGGGGCAACTTACTGAAGCGATAAAGTCAGCTAAAAGGAGGAGGGGCCGGAACAGGGGCAGCTGAAGGGGGTTGCGAGTTAGGAGACAGCCCCATCAAGAACTAAAACAGCTGCTTCTCTTTTGGACAATGCCTGAGACTCAGACGCAGAGTCTGCTAGTGGTAGTGGTACTGGTACTGGCCTGGATCTGGTTAGGGTTCTGGCTCCTGCCGCCTGCTGCCTGTCTCCTACCCCTGCTCCCTGGGCCCTGCAATGGCTTCTGGCCTGGCAACAAATCGTTGAAATAAATGAAGCGCACTGGGCGAAATCAGCAAAAGTTTTCTACAATTTTTCTTCACTTTGCAGCAGGCAGTTTCTCGTCCTCCCATCCCCATCCTCATCCTCATTCTTATTCTCATCCCTATCCTTAGCTTATCCTACTATACTCAAGCTGTTCTACGAGTTGGTTTTACTTTTGGCTCTGCGACATTTTCGGATTTCGGCTAAAGCTTAAACCGCTCCTCTACCTCCCCACCCACCGCCAAATATCCACTCAACCTGACCCCCCCTACGCCCCTGTAGCCATTGTTGACTTACAAATTTAGGTTGCTTGGCGCAAAAAGTTTGTTTTGAATTGTAAGTAATTTTTGATACCTTACATACTTACATTTCGAATAGGTAGAACTGTTTCTCCATATAAATATATATATATATATATTTTATATATATGTATATAAAGTATGTAAATAAAAAGGTGGAGGTGGAGGGAGGGAATAGAAGTCGAAGAATATTCGTTGAGGGGCAGTCAGTCAATCAATTAAAGCTAAAGCCCCCGCCAGGAGCCTAGGCAAAAACTTGAAGAGTGTAGAGCAAGTGCTCTCCTCGCTTTTGTTCCAGCTCCTGCTGCTGCTCCTGCTCCTGCTCCTACTACTGCTCCTGCTTTTGTTCCAGCTTCTGCTCATGTTCCAGCTCCTCCATTAAGTCTCATAAATTTATACATAACTGTCAAAAGCAATTGCCCTTAGCTTTTGCACCAGTTTAAACTTCGATGATATATTTGTATATACGTATTTGTATATATGCCATATTTTAATACATACCTATATATATTTATATCTTAACAGCAGGAGGATGCGGCTTACATATGTGCGAGGTTTGGTTCATCCTTTTAGTTCTAAGATAAGCATAAGTTTGCCCATAAATCCCTCTCAAGATTGGAAGACCCCAGACGGAATTTCGAATGATTTTCATAACAATATTTATGTCTTACTTTTTTGGGTAGCTCTTAACTTAGAAGACTGAATTTTTCTCTTACTCAATCGTTTCACTTTATTGACGATGCTTTCTATGGAATTCACTTGAATTGCAGTTCGGCATATTTTAATAATTAAATATTATGAAATCTCAGTAAGCAATTTTATAAAGAAGATTTGATTCAATAAGAAGCTTTATAGTTGACAGTCCTTACTGCTAGAGTGTCCTTACTGCTAGACTGTCAACTATAAAGCTTCTTATTGAATGAAATCTTCTTTGTAAAATTGCTTGCTGAGATTTTAGCCTTGTTTGAAAAGAAAAGACGCTAAAGAAAGTCTTCAAAGCTTAAGGTCTGAAGCAAAAAGCTATGCTCGGTTTTAATAGAACTAAAATGCTTATAAGTTAAAGTAAAATTAAAGTCCCTTTCTTTACACAGAACTATCTTAAAATGACTTTCTTTCTGAGAAAGAAAGAAAGAAATTAGGAACTTTTCATATTAATCATATGCTAAGCATGTACTTAGTTTAAGCAATTATTACTTACCCTTCTCGACTTTATTCGGATAAGAAGTTTGGTAAACGTTTTAAGCAACCCTCGAGTGTAATGCAAATCGGCATTTTGTGCACTGACAATAGCAGATATCGTGATATTATTATTGTTGTTCTTGTTTTTGCTGTTGTGGTCTGGCGTTCTCGTTGCTCTATTGTCTGGTGCCCGACATGCCAGGCCTTTGAGTGTCTCTATATATACACACACACATACTTATATACGTATTATATTCGTGTGTGTGTGAATGGATATGGTTGTGCGTGTGTGGCACTCAACATGCCAGTCAATTTATACTAATTGTAAGTGTCAGATACATTTGTCAAAATTTAAGTTATGGTTGCGGCTCGGGCTGCTGTTTTGCGGTTTCCCAGCGGATCGTTGTTCAAGCCTAGTGCCTTGTATGTGTCATGAAAAATTGTTTATTGTAATGTGTTGTTAAAGAACTTGACAAAAGATACACTCAACAACAAAGAAGCAGCACCAGTAGCAGTAGCAGTAGCAGTAGCAGCACCAGAAATAGAAGCAGCAAACCAGTGGCAAGCGGCATCCACTTGTGATGACAGCTTGTACATTTCTTTAAAATGTTTTGCAGCTGTTTTCGAACAAAACTTAGACAAACTTGGTCTTCTCGTCCTAGTCCTGTTTCTGGCTCTGCTTCTGGCTCTGCTTCTGGTTCTGGTTCTGGTCCATTCGTTAGAAAATCTGCCCGAAATTACACCAAAAAACAAGTTTTGTAAGCTGCTTAGCTGCAAGTTGTGATTAGCACACAGAATTCCACAGCAGCTTGTGGCTGCAACGCGACGCGGCTTTCATTAGAAAAAACCAAACACTCCACCAGCCCACAACACTCAGCAGCCAAAAAAGAAAAAAAAAAAAGAAAATAAAATAAATACACCAAAAAAACCATCACCCCACCCAAAAAAAAAAGGAAGAAAAACCACTCACTCACTTCCAATAAAAAACGTATGAAAAATTAGGTTACAAACGCAAAGACGAAGAGTTTATACACTTTCTAAAATGTTTAGAAAATTTTAAATTTTGAAATTTTAGAAATTGTGTCGTAGCCTTTGAGAATAAGAATATATACGAGCTTTATTTATAAATAAAAGCAAGAAGCCAAATATTTGGAAAAGATCAAATCTGAATTGAAAAGATAAATGAAAGTAAATTGAAAAATGTTTGTACATTTTTTTATTGGAAACATGAAATAAAATATTTTATGCTATTAAATTCTGTTTCTTTAAAAAATAAATTTGAATAAAATTTCCATAAAAATATCAGAAATAAGTTAACAAAAAATATCTCTCAAAAATGATCAAAAACCTTTATGATTTAAGCCAAAATCCCCTGTTATATTCAATGAATTAGCTGTCGGCTTAGCAATACGTTAAATTGAAATTTTCTGAAATAGTTTAAATTCGACTTAGAGCAGCGAAAACTGTGTTTTCCACCAACAAAATGAGAGCTTAAAGAGTTTTCCGATTGCTTTCGCTGGGCTTAAAGTAGCTTTTGTTAAGTATATCTTCCATTAAGAACTGCAAACATTTCCGCATAGCTACAATGCCTAACGCTGTGGCATTAGCATGTGGCAGCAAGTATTTTTTTTAACTCGTTTTTTATTTCAAAAATTTTTTTTCTTTTCTATTTTTTTTTTTCTGTGTTTTTGTTGGGCGGGTGGCTGGTTAGCAGCCGCGGTTTGTGCCACCCGCGGGCTCGCGCATTTTGCCTGGCAAATTTAAATGTTTTTAGTTAAAGCGGATTAAAAGTTCGCTGCACGCCGCACATACATAACCCATGCACGGTCCGCAGTCAGCAGTTCACCAGTTCTCTCGGAGCTCTCAGTGCCCAGTTTCCCAGTCTCCCAATCCCTGTTCCACCCGCTGCCACCGCCTCTGCCTCCGCCTCCGCCGCCGCCGCCGCCTGCATTGGCTGGGGCAACCATGTGGCCTAGTTTGGCCCTGGCTGTGTGCTCAGCTAACCCCTGCATAATTAACGTGGCCCGCTGGCTTTCTACTGCCTCAGAATCTACGCATTGCCCGCTTTTAGCCATGAAATTGATGGCCAATGCGGACGGACGCATATCTTTTATTGGCAAGGCATAAATTATGAACGAACCCAAAAGAAACTTGTAAGCCTCTAGCAAAATTTTGATTGTCTTTTAAGAACTATGCAAGTTGAGGTTTGGGTTTGGGTTTGGGTTGGGGCTTCCGGGCTTCCAGGCTTTGGGTTCGACAAGTAACGCCATAAATTGCGTGGCTTTTCAATTGAAAATTAAATAGTGCCATGGATTATGTTCAATTGACAGGCTGGACAGGCGCTGATTTAAGGGAATAACTTGCATTTACAATTGATTCGAAAAAAAAAAGAACTGCTCAACAAAAGCCGTTGTCCTCGATGCTGCTGCTGCTGCTGCTGCGGCTGGCTGCTGTTGACGTCTCTGTCGCTGTCGCTGTCGCTGTCGATGTTGGCGTCGCTGCACATTGTCAGGATGTCATTTGAAACTAACCCCCTCCCCGCCACCCTTCCCACGATAACCGACACACTGCCAAAGTGTGAACGGTAGTTTCTGTATTTGTTGCTATTTCTCCTGTTGTTGTTGTCGTTGTTGTTGCTGTTGTTGTTCTGCAGCAAACAAAAATTGCAATTCTCTCAGCTCGACGCTGGGGGTAGCAGGTGAAGGGGTTGCTGGCCCAGAGCGGGTGGCAAAACGTACACGGGGTAAAGGGTAACTGTTTGCTGCTAACGGTAACAGTTTTCAATAAATAGTTTTGCCTCTGTGTGCATGTGTGTGTGTGTGTTTGTGTGTGTGTGTTTGTGTGTGTGTGCATGTGTGTCGATGTGTGGCCAAAGTTTTTCACTGCTCGCTTGACTGTTTCTCAGCACTCTACCCTTGTTTTGTGGCTAACACATTTCATTTTCTCACGATATTTGTACTACCAGCTTTAGCACTGTGGCCATATCCATAAATTAAACTAATTTTTTGTATAAATCATTAGACTCAATAAAAAAGCCATAAGCCGCTAAATAATATCCATGCTGCAAGCGGAAACGTTCATCGAAAGGAACCAATTGAATTTCCGTACCGGAACCGGATACAGTTTTTATAATTGTTCTAAAAACCGGATAGCGAAACATTTGCCGATGCAAACTTTGACGGGTTTTAATAGAGTTAATAGAGTTAAGAAAGAGGCAAATACAGTGTTGCTGTTTAAGGACAGGCTAACAAATATTAAACTAAAAGATAAAAGACAAAGATATATTGATTGTGTTCGGAATAGGAACAGAAATACATATCCGGCTTATAACAGATAATGAAAACGAAACCAAGGATCACAGATCAAAGACTTCTTTAATATTAGAATAGAAATAGAAATTAGGGTATTCATTTTGATAGCACATTTAATCGTCAGGCATTAATCGTAGAGCATTTCGAATTCGTTGCGATTGGCAATGGATATTTCCGCCTTTCCTGCATTCTTTTTCGACTGCTCATTTCCATGACGCGCAGTTGGCATTGTGCAAGGCGTGCCCATAGGGGGCGGGGAGGAGGCTATAGAGGCGTGTGCTGGAAAACTTTACGCTTTGTAATTGTGTAATTATGGGAAATTAAAACTGTTGGCAAAACTTTCTGCACACGTGGGCCCATGAGCGCAACGGATGGTGGCTCCCTTCCTCCATCGAGCAGAGCAGGAAGGGGGAATTGGAACTGAGAACTGAGACTGAGAACTGAGTCTGAGAATGGGATGTAGATGAACGGGAAAGTTAGTGCCTGTGCTTCGTATGTGCGGAAATCTGCATAGATAATTTTCGGATAGAAATCGATAAATGTTTGTAAATGCAGCTTTGCCTGCGCTGGCTAGCTAGCTATTTATATATGTATAGAGAATTGCAATATACATATATATATATATGTATATTTGTATGTGTATGTATGTATATTTATATGAGGAGCATAAAGATAGTTTGGTACGAGTTCACTGTTGTACAGGGAAAGAAAATACTGTGTTCGTTTTTATGCAACTGCTTTCAATGAGTGAGCGATTTATGTTAAGTACACATGTTCTCATTGGATTCCACTGCACATACCCTGTACATACATACATACATACATGCACACATGCATACCCTACACACACACACACACACACGTACGTACGTACTCACATGGCTGAGACATACACTAGCTTACATAAAAGACATCTGCAGAAAATGAGTGTCGCAAACACGCAAACAGATACAAGGACAACAAGAAGAACGTGTGCGCCCCATAACAATAAAAATTTATTTTCAACTTTTTATCTTAGCCCCCGACGTCACCAGTTCCCCTCTGCTTCCCTCCGTCCACCACTTGGACGTCGTCGTTATATGCATACGTATACATATTATTATAACGCATTCGCCTAGGTGTACCAGAGACATTCGCATATAGCAGCTGAATTCAACTGAACTGAATGTATCGTACCGAAACGAACCAAAACCGAACCGAACCGTACAGAAGAGCAGCAGCAACAGCAGCATTTTTACACACTGCCACACCCCCCAGGCGCAAGAGCCGCCCCTCCCCACCCGCTTCCATCCCCCCTCATGAGTTGTGTTTAACTGTTTTCTGCTTGCAAGCGAACATGTGTGTATAAATATCGTAGCGCCTGCAGGCAGCAGGACCATCAAATTGTATTTGTAGCCAATACAAATGAGCATACGGCAGCCCATTTGCCAAGTCATTTGGGCCAGTCAGTCAGACATTAAGGCAGTCAGCCACGCCCTCTACCAACCTACCAACCTTCCATCCGCCCCATCGCCCTAGCGCCCCCGCTGCAATCTATGCTACTCACTCGTCCATTCTCCAACTGTCGGCCCCAAATAAAGCGATTCCGACAGGCAGTTAACCCACTAACCATGAAGATATTTTCTCAATTTACTCTATCTATATAGATATATAGATATATAGATATATATGGAGAATGCGAGGAGCAGCATCAGCATCAGCATATCACAATATGTTGACAACCTTGTGCCGCACAAAGACTATTTGGTTAGTTGCGTCACTTTCTAATATATTCAGAAAGTCTTTGGAATATTTTAGCTCTGCAAGTGAAAATAAACAAACAACAAAGTTTAAGTAACTTTGTTAGTCCAACACAAAACAAAACTACTAAAAAAGGTAGTGCCAAGTTTTATTGGATTAATTAAGAATTGTAATAAATTTTAAGAAATCTATTTTAAGCATTTAAATAAAGATATTAGAGAGGAAAAAGTGACAGAGATCATCTTAAAGGTTGAATATTTCCAGCTACCTTTAATAACTATCAAAATATTACAATTACCTTAGAAACCATAGGCTAAAAAGTGAACTTTGAGCAAAAAGCCTTATAAAAATAGCCAAGTGAAAGTTATAGAAGCCTTTCATATATCCAGTCTAATAATAATAAGAGGCTAAAATCGAAGAGCTAAATTTTATAGCTGCCTCTTCTGATATATACACAATAAAATTGCAATTTCAAAGTATTTATGTTGAATAATTCTGCTGTATTTCCCTAGGAAAAAAGTAGATAGATTTACAATTTCAATCGAAATTATCAGGGCATTAATTAAGCTGCATTTTTGTAAACCATAAATAATAAAACGATCTCAATTTGTAGCATTAATAAATAATTAATGAACATGAACACAATACGCAATTTACTCCATCACAAATTAAAACATTTCCTCTTGTTTTAGTAATCAACCAGAAAAAGCTAGTGGAAAAGATAGTTTAAAAATTAGCAAAAATTAAATATTAAATTTTAAAACTTAAGAATGTTAACAGCCAACAAAAAATTTAACATATTATAATTAAAATAATTAAATATATTTCTATGCTTAAACTAAGCTAACTTAATCCGGCCTCAATCAGTATATAAACTTAAACTATTTCGAAAGAACAAAAAAAAAACAAAATAAATTAAATAAAATCAAACAAATGGGAATTAATGAATGAATAATAAAGATTATTATTTTTTGAACATGTTAATTACAAACGAAAATTGAATGCCATCGAACATAATTGCTATGTCACGTAGAATCAATTAAAAATGCACAGATGGATTATATACAATACACAGATACATGTATATATATGTGGGTCTATCTCTACTTAAATATGTACATTCATATATATATATATATACATCGTGTAATACATAATTAAGTAGTTGGTATAAAAAATGTTATTGGGTTAAGCTGCTTGACAATTCAATCGTTCAACGATTTCGAGCAGCTGTCAAAGCTTTAAGCGACAACCTGCCTCATTCTTATCCCCATTCAGACTCAATCTACAATCTGCAGCTGCCTCCAACTTTCCGAAAGGAAACCTCCGCCCACATCTCCTTCCTTCATCCGTCTTCAATTCATCCTTCATCCTCTGCAGCTCTGCTGATTCTGCTGCTGCTGCTGCTGCTTCTGCTGCCATTCGTCAACGCAGCTTCTGCAATTTGCTGCAATGTTGCATGTCAGCTTAGTGGAGCATTTTTACTGCAACATCGTATTATAACTACGCCTCCGTTTCGAGACAATTTGCCCGTTGCTCACTAATTGGCAGCTTTGAAGGAACGAAGGACTCTGACTTCCAGCTAAATCTATCCCTGACAAACAGGCTATGGGTTGCGTTGCGTTGCGTTGAGTTGAGTTGAGTTGAGTTTTAAAAGCCATGTAACAGATTTTCCTTTTGGTTTTTTGGCTCATAAATTTTAATACGGATTCTACTCTTTTTACCCGTTAGCAGGTTGGCTGGTTGGCTGCCTGGCTGGCTGGCTGTGTCGCCCACCTGGACATGCCCGATGCGCGGCTTTATGTGCTGGCCACTTTTCTGGCCACGCACAAATACACAACCACAAAAGGGTTTCCACACTCAGAGAAAAAACTGAAAAAAAAATCAAAATTTATTTTCAAATTTTTTTTATACGAAGCGGATTCTTAAGATATTAAACTTTAGTTCTTTAACTCGAAAGTTTCTTGGAATGCCTTTCCAACCAATCCAAGAAGATGAAAGGTTTTCATGGACAGTTTAATAATGTTAACCATTTTCAGCTATAGATTAGATTAGTATTTTACCAACTTTACTCAAAGTAGCTGGCTTTAAACTAATATTTTTTTAAGTGCACACACACACACACACCAAGGGACTGAGAGTGAGCGAGCGGATTCTATAGACGCATTTACGCACACCGCAATAATCCCCGGCATAAACATTGGCAAATCCGTTTGCGTTTTGTACAAACATGGTTAAAACGTATTGGCAACAAAATGCCAAAGCTGGGCAAAGCATAACACAAGGGTATAAGTATATGGCTGAGGGGAGGCGGAGGAGAAGGAGGGGGATGGGTCATTCAAGATGAAGGGGGAAAGGAACAGCGGAACAGCTGCACAATGAGCCGAGTCGACAGAAAAGGCAGACGATTATTTTGGCACGTGGGCGCGTTTGTTAGCATTAAGTCATAAAAACGTGTCCCATGGACAAAATCACACACCCAAGCACACACACACACACACACACACACACATTCACATGTCTGGAGTGTACAAATGGGGTATTGGGTAAGTCATTGCCCGTTTTCTATGCAGTCTGCAAATGGCCAAAAGAAATTCAGAGACCAGAACATGCTAAGGGCTGCGACCAGCTCCAGCTCCAGCTTCGGCTTCAGCACCAGCTCCAGCTCCAGCTCCGAGCCAGGTGTATTCGCACTTTGGCTCCTTATCGCTGTGCACAATTCGACAAGTCGACAAGTCTCCCGCTGCCCCGCACAATGGCAGAATACTTAGGGGTCCCATTGTTTGGGAGCTCTGAGCTCCACTCTCTTTCCACTTGAGCTCGACTACCCAAGGCTATTGCGGCTTCTAAAGAAACCAAAAACTACGCATTTTCCGTCTAGGCTCTTTTCTGTCCCCCTCTCTCTCACTCTCTCTCTCTCTCTCGCTGTCCCTCTGGCATTCAGGTGAGGTTAGTTAGCACTTAGTTTTGAACCCAGTATTTTATTTTGTTTGCTTTGGCTTAATTTCGTTTCATTTTGGTTTTGAAAACTCTTATCTTATTATTGCCACTTATTGTTCTTCATTCAACAGCAGTTTAGAATTTGCATTGCAGCTGCAGTTCAAGGCAAAGAAACAAATTGTGTATTTAATTAGTGGCAGGAGCTTCACTAATTCCATAGTAAATACAGCTAATTCTATGAGAAAATACATGATAGAAATTTACTGGCTTTAACCATGAAATAACTGAATTTCACTCATATATTTGGCATTTAAATTCAGAGCAAGCAAAAAATAATGAAATAAAAAATATAAGTAGTCCTTATGAATACTTACCGTTTGAGATATGCTTGGCCGAGCTTTTCCTCAGAAGGATGTTCAGCGTCTGGCGGGCAAAGGACATACAAGAATATCAAGTGTTCTTTTTGTAGAAAAATAAGTTTGATTTGCCCTATTTTCCTGTATATAAATGGAATATCAAATTCCATTCAAAGGACAAGATATTTTATACATTTAACACACTGAAATTTTATTAAATGCCAGAATGCATTCCTCAGCCTATGAATTACCTGAGTTTAGTCCACATATTTCAATTGTCCTTGATAAATGAATATAAATGGAAACATAACCCAGAGTTCGATTTACAGCGGAAGCTTTAAAGTATTCTACTTATTATCCTTTTCAAACAGAGACCTTTTTAGGGCATTTAATCTGACCTGAATCCTATCACAAAGCCCTTTAGACTCCCTCTCAATACTTTAATTTGAATATATTTTGGCCTAATTATAACAAGTATTTCTCTAACACATTTTTAGAACACTGATTTGTGATTGATTGTGACTGTACTCTTGACTTCAAATCAAATATTTGTGGCTTAACAAAGAGAAGCCAGTTGGGAATTATAATTTAATTTCGTATACGAGTGTTTGGCATAAGTAAAAAGATTAATCTGATTGTCAAAAGCCACTTAAATACGAGTACGTGTCAAAGAACATGTATCTTAAGTAATCTGATTCTTGTCTAAGCCCTGTTAGCTGTCGCAAAGGCTTTTGGCACATCCTCTGCTCACTTTCCATGCAATTGGCTTAAGCAGTTTTCATTTGGTTGTTGTCTTGGGTACCCCTCGTCCGTCCCTCTCTCTATCCGTCCAGTTTAAGTTCCCCCGTTCTCCATTCCCCTGGACGTTTCTGGTCTTCTTTTATTTTTACGCTCTGGGGCTCTATGTGTCTATTGGCGTCACCTCTTTTAAGAGCATTTCTCGCACATCCGATTAGCAATTTCCATGCACTTGAACAATTTCAGATTTTGTTGTTTCTGTTTCGGTTGTTGTCTTAGCTAAAGCTCATCCATATCCTACGATATTTTTTTTTTTCTTTTTTTTTTGTATTCCTCCTCTAAGCTGCAACTCTTTAGACAAACCCAAACGCCCGACTCCCCCCTAAGTAGCTCTGGAAACATTATGTGCACATCCCACAAGCACTTTCCATGCGTTTAAACAATTTTCATTTTATTTCATTTTTGTAAATGCACATATCCTATAGGGTATTAAATTCGGAGATGGGGAATATTGGACTTAATGGTAAATTCCGAATTTCTACTTCATTCATAATATGTTAAATATAAACCTTCCTCTCAACATTAATATAACTTTGACAATAGTTTTTCTTTCATCAGAATTTAAATTTACTTGTTAATAATTTTACCTAATTGATTTATTACTATTAAAATGAATATTAAATATCTAACGTTTCAAATTACCTACAAGCTGGTCACTTACAGGGTATCTCAAAGTGAAGAACTTGTGAGATATGTCACATAAGACTGCTGCGTAACCAATACACCGTTGTTAGTTTCTGAGATACCTCTGGTGGTCTGCAGCCGAACAAAGACTGAACAGTTCGAGAGACAGAGCGAGGGAGAGAGGGAAAGAGGGAGAGAGAAGGAGAGCTGCAGCAACCAAATATGAAAGTATTTGTGGAACTCAATGCTGGGGCTTCCCCTTCGTTGAAGCAGCAGCAGGAACAGAGGCAGCACTCGACGAACCTGCATTCTGGCTGGCTTTTGAAAAATGACGATAAAAATTTCATAAATATGCCGTTTCGTTACATTCGCTTTTTCCTTTCTAAGCCATTAACTTTGCCACTCTTTCGCTCTCGCTCCCATCTATATATCCATCCATATATATATATATGTATGTATGTATGTATGTATGAATGTTTGTATGTATGTATGTATATTTATCGTAAAATATTTAATAGCTTTAAGTGATTGGCCCCGTAACGCCTTAGAGGTGCTTCATTTTACAACTAATACTGCTCCTTAGCTATTATGTAGTCCTGGCAACGCACTGGCCACCATTTGTCTGCGTCTTATAGCTGCCAGCAATTTTTATTAAATTTTATAAAAAAAATAAATATAAAAAATATTGATGTATGAATATTCTGACCTTTCCTCCATAAATTTCAAAGCGAACGCATTGAATAAGACGTGATTTTCAGCTCACGCACACACAGCACACACACAGGCACACGCACTTATAAGCCACACCTAAACAAGACCAGCTGTATTGATGCGTATCAGTGCTGACACTTTAGCCTTTTTCCATCAGTCTGCCTTTTCCCTAGGACAGCTAGAGTCACCAAAACTTGGTATATAGATTCCTTTATGGTATATTGGACAAGCTGAGTATATTAAATTTGTATCTGTCTGCTGTCTGTTCGTCTGTCTGACCGTCTATCTGACCGGTTATCTGGTCTTTTTGTTTACCAAAAACTCTAAAACTCTAGCTCTGCTTGGAGTATTAGTTACAGATAATAAAAAGAGCGGCTATTTAATAAAGGCTGAAGAATATTCATAGGGTATCTACTAGTCCAGTTTATAGTATGGTAGAGGCTCTAAGCTCTTCTACTTGAGGACTTCTAATTAGAGATTTGGACATCTAAAAACATCCCAATTGAAACATTACGCTCTGTTTATGGTTTTTAGTCATGGTTAAAAATGAAAATTGTAACTTTTAAATAGTTTACTTTTATCGTTTTTTCTGGCCAATTTCTACCAATTTTTGGTAGTAGAAAGTTGTCAGCACTCGTGCGTTTATATGGCTTGATGGGTTGAGGTCTTTAGAAGAGGGAGGGGCTTTGGTCAGGATTGGGAGGTGCTAAGGTTGGTCGCCAGGGGTCGCCTTGGTGCTGTTTACTACTGCATGGCACGTATTTTGGATTTCTGCTACATTTGAACTTAATATTTCTATCTATGTGTGCGTGTGTCTGTGTGCATGTTGTTATTGTGGTGTGTGCAAAAAAATTTGCTCTGTTTGAGTCAGCAGCAGAAGCAGCATCTCGACTCGGCTTTAGTCAAGGGAATTTCTTTGGCGTGTTAATGCCTTTTGGCTATCAATTGGCCATTATACGCTGGATTCTTGAACCCGGTCTCCGGTTCCGACGCCTCATCCGCTACATAACCATTACCAGTCTGTAATTCCGTTGTGATTTGGGATTAGGTCTCCCGGTCGTAGTCCGCCCGTTGCCCAATCCCAATCCCAATCCCGTAGAAGCCGTAGCCATAGCGCATGAACACGCTATAAAAATATCTTGGCCAGGCAATTGAATAAATTGTGACCTTTACATTGATTCCGATGCCAGCGCATGCGGCACAAGCTCTCCCGAGTAAATAAGACTTGAAAAACCATTTATTTCTTTTGACTTTTTTACCCTTTTTTTTTTTTTTTGTTCTCGGACATCCCCCGCGGCACCGGCCCCAGCACCAGCACCAGCACCAGCACGTAAGCTTCCCAGAGAGTTTTATAAGTCCATTTGTGTGTTTGCTATTTTTAAATCGAAATATAAATAAATGGTTACAGCAGCAGCAGCAGAAGCAGCAGCCTGGCTGCAACTGCTGATGTTGTTATTATTATGGTTGCCCATTCATACGCACACACACACACACACACACACACACACACACACCCATACACAACAATAAGCTCACACACACAAAGAGAAGCACACTGGTGTATATATAGTCGTGTAGTGACCACAAGTTGGTCTATTAATACGCGCAAATAAGCCGCTTAATTAGTCTTTCATTTTGGGCGCACTACAGCCGCAAAAACTGTCGGATTTTAGGGCCAGTGTGGCCAACGTGTCGTATACATAATGAAGAAGATCGAAGCCAAATGAAGCCTCACCAGTTGGCACGTTAATTAAATATTGGCATAATAGGATAAACGGCCAAATACTTTTTTGCTCGTTAGCTTCGATCATTAATTCGACAGCCACAAAGAGTTCCGAGAACAAATCAAACATTTCCTGCTGGTTAACTCAATTTAACATTTAAATCTCTACCTTTTAAATAGGTTAACACGGTAAGGGTATATATATATATCTGAGATAAAAGCTATATTATTTAATCAGAGTTGAGCTGAAACTTCTAGTAAGAAAACCACAGCCAGGCCTACAGTGCTAAATAATTGTTTAAGCACCAATAGACAGTGCCCTATAAGCCAAATAGACTTACAGCCAACTCGTAATAAATTCAAATTGAAAATACAAGCCCAACTTGGCCAACTTACCTGGTACTTAAAAACAAATGCCAAAATGCCAGCTAAATTTATATCCATAATACTCATAAGCATAATCGATAATACAAGCGCAAGCCATTGCGCGTTGAAGCCAACGCACCTAAGTAAATCTTTATTGACAGCATTTATTATAAGCCTGTTTATCGTTTCCTTTTTAAAAATAAACGATTCCATTATAGGCCCAAACAGGGGCCCCTCCCTCGAATAGGAAAGAAAAGAAATTGGTGTTATATTTTAACCATAACCATACTTTTATTATGGAGAAACATTTTTCATTTTTTGTTTTAAAACAGAAAACATTATTTATTATTATTATTATTATTTTTGTTTTCAATCAATTTCGCATATTTTGTTTTTTGTTGTAGTTTTATTTGATTTGAAAGTTGTCAACTTGGGCGCTTAAACTTATCGCTTAAAAGTCTTATTTTACAATTTAATCAATAAATATGCTTTATCAATTATCAATTATCAATTATCAATTATTAATATTTTACACAATGATGGACTACATACGAATAGATCTTAATGGCATGGCAGACAACCAGATAAGAACTTATACATATACACAGAATTTTGTTAAATATTTATAATTTGTCATATGGCGAAATTTTTACTCTTTGTTTGTTGTGTAGTGTTCCGTTCGGTTCTCTTCAGTTTTGTTCACTTGTGTTGTGTGTTTATTAAAAGGTATTTATTTTTGTTTAAATAATGAATGAGGTAAGCAAACTAGCAAATATTTATAATATATACAGAGGGACACAAGGACACAGGGCCAGGCCGCACGTTTCATTATACTTGTTATTATTCTATTATTAATTTTGGTTTATGCCTAAATATAAACGGAAAATTAAATAGCGTGTAATTTGGCTGGACTTTTGCTCTGAATTGTGTAAATTTATAAATATGTATATACCATGTATATATATATATATGTATGAGTGTGTGTGTGTGTGTGTGTGTGTGTGTGTGTGCACGTCAAATATGAGGAGTAAAGAATTATAAATGAGTTTGTCAACAAAGTAGAACAAAGGGCGGCTCCTAGTGAAAACGCTTTCAACTCAATTCGCAAAACTTTTATATTGCATACTTTTCGGCGCGTGCGGTAAAGTTTTTTTTTCTGCTCTTTTTGGTTAAAAAAAATTCGAGTTCTATGAATTTTTATGATAAATAAACTTGCTGTATATCGAAATTTTAAATTTATTAATCTAAAGAAGGCAGCCCGAAAAGTATGCAACCATAAAATCGCCGAAATAATGAAGAAAATGTTTTCATTTTCAGGTTGAAAGAAATTGAAAGGAAGAAAGCAAAAAAGAAGAAAGTTTTTCAAGTTTTTCCGTTAGCTTTACTTTCGCTTCGTTCATATATATATATATATATATATAAATTTTTCGTTTTCTTTATATAATGTGATGTAACCTTAGTTTAGGGGTCGTTTTAAAAAGTTTCCATCTTAATACTTTTTAGTCAGCATGGCTGCCATTTGAATGCTCTCTCTTTCTTATAGATAATACTCTTCAAAGGACTTTGCATTATGTACACCAGTTTATTATTACTCGTATTATTATTAACCACTTTCAACTACTATTTTTTTTTTTTACTTATTTTTCTGTTTTTTTTCTTTCGTTTTTCAAAACACATACACACACATTAAATGCATCATCATTAACACTAAACAGAAGATAAGTGCAACTGCCCCAACTAGGCCGGGGCTGTCATTCAGCTTGATGTTGCAACATCATCAGCTCCAACTCCAGCTCCAGTGCCGTCTCCAGGAGTTGGCAATCGCCGCAGGCAGCCAGCATACAAAGCAACCACTGCTCCAGTTCCAATTCCAGTTCCAGTTGCAGTTCCAAGTGACAGCAAAGGCAGCTGTCGCCGTCGTCGTGATGGCAAATAAAGGCACGGGGCACCACGAAGAGCGCATGGAGGAGCGCAAGGAGCTGGCGCTGCTGTTGCCATGTTGCATGGCGGCCGGATGTTCGCCATTTATGACATGCACCACAACCGAGGCGGAGTCTGCATGGTTTGAGCATTAGATAAAGTTAAAGACACAAGCCCACAAAGCGGCAGAGAAAGACATAGACAGAGGCAGAGGCAGAGGCAGAGAGGGAGACTGAGAAAGAGACTTAGGGAAAAGGCAATAGAGATGAGCGACACTGTTGCTTTACATATAAGTCCCTACTTGGCTTGAGCTACAATTTCGCTTGAATTTCACTAAAGAAAAGGATTTCTAATAGTACCTATCGGAAAAGATGCCCATTGGTTAAATTAGTTGACTTTAAGACCTCTATAATGATAGACCGAATCCAAATCATAGTCTCGGGATCTTCAGCATCTTCTCCATTGGGTTTGTCTCTTCGAACTGAACCTGTTCCATAATTTAATTTATTTTCAGCAGAGCCTGGATATATATAGCACATTATTCTATTCATTTATTACAGGCCAAATGTAAATTCCACACAAATAAATTTGACATACTTTTTAAAGTGGAATAAATTTAAAATCCCATTCCATCGGTTAGTTGACAGTTTTTATTTTTGTGCAAATGAAATTCAGAACAGCCCGAATAATTTGTATATATTAATATTATTATAGCAGAGGGCGGAGAAAGTAAACTTGTGTGGATAAAAATTACAAATTTAGGCTTTATTTTTTGATTTATTTATTATTTGGATGAACTAAAAACTAAACCAGTACTAAGCGCCTAAAAGCAGGCTCCTAAAAGTAGACTCCTAAAAGTATCTGAGGCTTTGGTAAGAAGCGGAAAATTGCTTTAAGATGCTATCAGAAAATTAGTCAATTAGTTGAGAAAACGAAACTGAAATAATGAAAAATAATTAGTGATTTTTAGCTTAGATATTAAATATATGTAAATACCGCTCATCTCTAGAGGAGGAAGAAGCCAGAAATGCTTCTGCTGCTGCTGGCAAGAAACGTCACATTAATTGCCAGCGGCCATAGAACGAGACTTGCGACTGACACATACTCAGACGGATAAGGACGTTGCCGCTAAACAAGATGAAGATGTTTGGGTGGCAGATGAGCAGGTGGCAGGTGGCAGGTGGCAGGTGGCAGACGCCAGGTGGCAAATGGCAAATGGCAGGCGACCAGGTGGGAGGAACATAGGGGAGGAAAATGTGGGGAGAACTAAGACAACTCACCTGAGCTACTTGGAGAGCACGTGTAGTTGCCGGAATCCGCTGACGTGGCCTTGGCTATCAGCAGCTTGCTGGTGCGCGTCGAGCGCTCTGTGATGACATTAATGCCACCGCGTTGCGAATAATTCATGACCCGCTTGCCTTTGTACCAGTAGATAAACGACGGTGGCACTGGCGACTGCATCGCCAGGCAGGTGAGATTAATGTCGCTGCCGCTCTTGATGAACAGCTCCGCATTGCCAAGAATTCTAGCACGCGACACTGTAAGAAAAACCGCACAATACAAATAATTGCTTTCTTTTCTTGCTTAAAAAGACCAGCAAACCACCACCCATAAAAAACATACACTGTGCACAAAATACATATATAAGGAACCACAACTCACCCACAACGTTCAGTCGAAAGCCTTGACTGATTTTCGGCTCTGTGGACACCTGACACTCAAAGGTGCCGGAGTCGCGGGGCTGCGGCGAGGAGATGCGCAGCGTCCACTCATCAGAACCCTCCGAGTGCAGGGACTGGAATCGTTGATCATTCGTATAGGTCAGTATACCAACGGTTAGTATATGCAGGTCTCGCTTGCGTATCCAGGACACCTGTTAAAATATATAATTAAATGCACATAAAATCGAATCAGACATGTCCAATTTGGCAGCTCGAAAAAGGCTTAAATCAATTATGGCATATGCACATTTTATTTTGTGTATTTTTTGTATTTATATCTACGAAATTTATATTTTCATTTTTAAAATTCTTTATCAATTTGAAAAATAGATGCATTATTTTTGCAGCCACATAAAATTTGTCGCAATTAATTGAGCAAAATAAACAATATTTGAATTTTGACCCAACAATTTTCGTAGCATCACATTAGAATTTTGCCAGCTGAATTTGGAACAGCTGCATTTGCTCACACAACGCTCTATTTTCCATTGCCATTGCCTAATTTGACTGCTTTTATTCAATAAAAAATTACAAATTTAATTAAACTTTTATCAAATAATGAAAAGCTATTAAAAGTGTTTCAATGTGTTCGATTTTACGACTGAAAATGTCGACCGTACTCGCTTATTGCTTTGTTTTTTATAAAGTTTTAAGATTTTATGCCATTTACCCTGTCGAAAAATATTTAATTTGATATTTAATTAATTAATTACACGGCATTATTTACGGCATACTTTTCGGCTGCCACATGCCATAAAAAAACCTTTATTGCTTTATTTTTTATCCGCCTAAGAGTAGCTTGCACTTTGCTCAATGGAGTTCATCAGAAAATTCGAAATAGTTTTTTTAAAGCCAAATTTTAAATATAAGAAAATCATTTTTTTAAAGCAGCTAACTCTCCCGCCTATCAAGCATTTTCAAAACATTTATTGGGAGTTTAAAAAATGAGATATTTTTAAAATAACTGAGACTTATTGATGGATTTATCAAAAGCACAGCCTCGTAATTATTTGTCTCCTTCCATTTAGTGATAATCTATAAGGCGCTGAGGCTAACGCTGGAAAACAAGGAAAATTAGCTTATTTTTTTTAGTCAAGGCCACATTTCCCAAGCGTTATTTTAGGTTGAAATTACCGATAGGCAGGGATTTTGGAATCCGCAGAGCATAGCGTAAAACTAGCTATGATTTAACTATATAATTTTATTAATCATACAGAACATATTGGTATTTGATAGCTACTTGCGTTCAAGGTTCAATTTAAAGTGAGTGAAATTGTCAGATACCCTTACTGCTATCGATTCCAGGTACAAAATCAGTTTAAAGCCTTGATGTGTAGTGCTTAACTCTGTCACTTTTCACTTCACCTAAATCCTTTGCCTTTCAAGACTCACATAAAAGTTCTCAAGGTAATTATTCAGTCATTTCTGAGCTTTGCTGGTAATCTGAGAAAAACCACAGAGCATCACACACTTATTTACCACAACAAAGTTGCTTTTTTCACAAAAGAATTTATTATATCAAGCATAAATCACACAAAAAATTAAATTTAAGACTTGAACGCAAATTGTGATGTGAGCTGTGAGTGAATCAGACCATGGCTTATAAACTCTTTAGTAGCCAAAAGTATATTCAAACTTAATTGGATTGAATGGAAATTAGTAGTGGAAATGTTATCAATTTTAAGTTTACTTCTTATCAGACGAGTGTGCTGAGGCAAACGCAAAGAATATGAATAATTAACTATGCACGCACGAGCAGGTTGCTAGAAGGAAACTTTGGCGAACAGCATAACAACAATTTTGAACAGTTTTCAACAATTTTGCAAGCTTTGTACGTATCTCTGATCCGATTCTTGATTGGAGCAACACATTGTGAAACACAGCCCCAATTAGCTGCATATAACAGGAGACAATGCGTTTGTCTTGCCTTGGATTAGAGCACATCGTCAACTGGCTGAATGGCTCTATGGCTGTATAGCTCTATGGCTGTATGGCTGTATGGCTGTATGGCTGGTTATCTGACATTCAGGGTGACTCTCTGACTTTCTGTCTGGCGTGTCTGTCTCTCTGTCCGACTTGGGTGTTTTGGTTTGTCTTTCAGTTCTGGGCGTTAATTACTCAATTCAACTGTCTCACTAAAAGTTGGGCGACACTGTCGCTGACATCGTTGATAACCCAGAGACAGTGTGAGCGAGAGGGAGCGGAGAGGGGAGAGTCGAGGAAAGACACGGACACGGACAGCGCGAAATTTATTACACCGCATAATTGCACAGCCACAACGCGTTTTGAGGTAGGAATCAACGTGGTGGTTTGTGGGAACCATTGGAGCAGCCGGAAAAGAAGGCGGTGTAGAAGAAGGAAGCGCCTGTTGTTGCATTGCTAACAAATCGCTGGGAGCGGAAGTGAATCCGTGTTACAAATGCGCGAACCAGAACAAGAATGAGCGGAAGAGAAACACTAAGAGAGCAAGAAACGCGCCAAGGGGAGCTGAGGAGGGCCGGCGGGTAAAGAGAATGAAGAAAGACGACGATACGGACGACGGTTAGACCGCCAACTTTATGGCGTAATCTTTTAAAAGTAATCTACAAATCTGCCACGCGGCCGCCGCAGGTCGTTTCTTTCGACCCTACACCATATACTATACTACACTCAAGAAAAAAAAGTGATATTCTGTATTCAAGAAAGTAGCTCTTTTCTAAGCTTTCTAAGAAGAATTAAGATTTTATTAAAAAAAACGCCTAAAATCCTAAGCCAATTTATATTTTCTCTGAAAAACTGTTAAGATTTCCTTCTCCAAAAGTTCAAGAACATAAAAAATCAAACTAAAGTCCAATCAGACCCAGAAATTCCATTTCCTACACATTCTGTTTAAAAGGAAGTCTGAGTTCAGGAGAGCTTAAAAATATTTCGATTCCACTAGAGCTTGGTATAAAAGAGAGCTCTAAGATCCTATTAAGCTGGGGTTTGATTGGAAGAGAAATCACTTTAGACTTGTTAACTTTAAGGTAAATACATAACTTCCTAATACATAGTCCACTTTTTTTCAAGTGTATAGTCGTATTTTAATACTATAATATATTCTCATATACTAAACCATATATAGCGTTTTCCTTATGCCTTATGCGGAATTCATGCATACATATAAAATGTTTGGTTTGCTCGGGGCGCATTTTAATTGCGACACCGACCCCGACACCGACCCCGACCCCGACCACGACAACAACAACAACGACAACAACGACAACAACGACAGCGACCCCGACCAGGAGGATACACATCATTCATTCACTTACCGCCCGGTCGCCCAGATTCCGAACGCGGCAATGCAGTACTGCTGCCTGGCCCACGGTTGCCGTGACCTCGCGCCGGGAGGAGTTATCAAAGTATGGCTGGGAATATGGTGTTTCCCAGTAATGTGGAGGCACTTCGCTGATGACCAAGCCGCTTTCTATATATATAAAAACAAAGAAAAAAAAACACATAGTAGAGAAAAAAGAAGCGAAAATTTGAGGTCATGACACTCTCTTTATGGACTCGTCGTGTGTGTGTGTCGATTTTAACGCCATGTCATTGCATCTTGATCCTGAACTTACCAAATAACAGTAGCAGCCACAATTGTATTAGCCAAAGCACTTTTGGAGGGGAGCTCGAGTAGTCCGTCGACATATTTCAAGTTGATCGATGAACTGGCAGCTGGTTTGCTTTCCTTTCCTTTCCTCTTCCTTTTCCTATTCCTCGTATTTCCTCTTTTGTTTTGTTTATTCTTCTTGTTTCCTTTGGCCTTTCTTATGCCTCAACATAGATGAACATCCTTGACGTTGAATACAGCTGTAGAGGGAGAGGCTTAGTTTCGCATTCTATGAAGAAAGGAAAGGTCATTAGGTTAAGTTCCACATGCGAATTCAACGCCCGAATGCCTTATATTCATGTAAATATATATTATAATTACATTATATTTATTGATTTTTAGAAATCTTGCTTATCTAATACAAATGGCCAACCTATTTCAGAGATAATGCTCTACTCGTTTTAATGAGTTTTCTATCTACTATCGAAATTTCTAATATTTGCATTATGTGTGGTGCACCTGAGCACCTGAACAACAATGAAAATTAATCGATATTCGATAATCGGAGGTAATAAATCTTACAAATTAAATGTTCTACACATATTATTTGTCTCATGCTATCAGGCATTATTTCATATTAATAGTTTAATTATATTATGAATATTAAATTAAGCTTATAATTAAAACGAATTTATGACTGCCACAAAAATGTGATTTGATAATTGAATTTAATCAAAAAATAAAGTGTGATAGAAGCATAAAAAATTCATTCAGCCCATTGAGATTAGTGTAGAGAACAATTTGACATTTTTCAAAAATGGAATTTCATTCAGTTTTGTAGCTTTAATTAAAATTCTTTGTTCACCAAAATCAATCAATTTTCAAGCTGTCTACAAAAGCTCTGCAATAATCCAGCATTTTCAGTAAGTAGTATTTCACTTTCGAATCAATTGCGCAGAAATTTATATAGCATACTTATTGGAGCATGCCACGATTATAAAATGAAAGTTTTCTCTCTCTCTCTGTGAAAGAATTACGAGGGTACTTTTATACGAAATGAAATTGGGAACATATCGATTCAGTTTTGCAGACCAAAAGAAAACACAGCATGGACTTGCTTATTGTGATAAGTGATTGTAGAAGAATTCTTAAATAGCCTGCAATTTAGCGTCTGCAGAGAAGAAGTACTTAATAGAATAAATTATTGTAATTACTATTGGAGTTCTGTGAGCTCAGCGGTTTAGATAAACGACCCTGCTTTATCACTAGATAAATGCTTATTTATACGCCATAATACTTCTCCGAGTAGCCGCCGAGTCGAGTACTCGTAATACTCGCATCCAGTGCATTTGTTATAAATTACAGGAAAATTTATTACGCCCACTTATAACTCTGTAGCTCTTTCATTCCTTCAATGCTTTCAATGCCTAAGCCAACGGCCCAGCCAGCTGGATGGGTCAAAAGGGAAAAAATTCCATGGAAATACATTTAGCACGGGAAAATATTCATAATCCTGGCCATTACTCAAAAATATATTCGTTGTCAGTCCAATTAGCTGCGTGACTCGGGTCAAGGGGTTCGTGTGGCTCGCTATTTGTTTTGGTCATTCTCTCTCTGTGTGTGTGTGTGCCTATTGGGTGTGTGTGTGTGTGTGTGTGTGTGTGTGTGTGTATTTTGGGTGTATTTATTTGTTTGTTACTCTGACCGCTGTCCCTTTTTGCATGAGCATTTTTCACAGCTATTACAAAGAGTTATCGCCTGGCCTGGAACGTCAGCTTTTCATGGAAATCAAACAAAAGTCAAGCCCCGAACGTCACTTAACAAAATGTGTTACTTGCAGCATTTCATAGCCACAAAGTGTTTTAAAGGGTATCGTTTTACGAGTTACTCTAACGAAAAGTGCTTTCCGCACTTTTGGGAACATTTACGGAGCAAAATTAAAAAATTTCTTCTTTCTGAACTTTTTAAAAACACTCAAAAGTGGTTCTGAATCTTAACAAAAAAGAAAACTTTTTGAATAAGTTTTTAAAGTGCATTCCGAGAACTGAAAAGATTAATGACAAATATAAAAAAAAGCTTTTATTTGAGAGTTTTATAATATACCTCAAAGATAAGTTTCAAGCTGGAATTCTTAATTAAAAATAAATGATGATTTCCGGCAAAGAAATGAGACAAAATATGAAGCATACTTTCTGGGGTATTTTAAATTAATTTAATATCTAAACCAGGCAACAATTTTTGGTTAGAACGGATATAATAATAAAAATAATAATTTTTGGTCTCTATTATTATTTATTTTATTGTAGATGCAAAGCATTCTTTTTTAGCAGCATTGAATGTATTTTAGGGCTTAAACGTTCTCATTACAAGTAAAATTCAGCAAAAGTTCAGTAAAAATTCCGTATACTGTTAAAATATTGATATGCAAAAGATTCTTATACTAGTTATAATAAGACCATTCTATTCGAATTAGAAAGAAAAACTAGCTCTTGTTCCTGTCATTAAAATATAACACCTAGAATACTAGATATACCAGAGTGAAAATCTAGCTTTCGTAGCTTTCTTAGTATAAATTTCCTAGATAATCAAGTGGAGAAAACTTTAAAGGTATAATTGATATTAGATATTCTAAAGATATTACCTACTATTGACAGTTAGAACTAGTTCTTATATCGGTCTTATCATAACCAGTCTAGATATTCTAACTAGAATTCAGACACTTACCAATTAGCAGCTGGTTCACAGCGCTGTTTACGTATTCCTCGCATTGTGCCATTTCAATTGGTTTATTAAACTTTGAACAGAGTTGATTTATTTGACAATCGATTGCGCAATGCGGAATAATTAGTGGAAACTTGACATTTATTTTCAGGACACACATTTCTCGCTTCAATTGCCGCTCATTTTGGATGCCATTGTTGCTTGCCTTTCCCTGTGTAGCTGCTATTCTTTTTTTACTTTTCTTTTCTTTTCTATTTCTTTTTTTCTTTATTATTTCTTTGATAATAACCTGGACTACCAAATATTTCCGTTTAGCACTCGACCAACACGACAATGAACACGGACAGGGAGAGAAGGAGAGGGACGCAACGACGATGACGACGGCGACGACGGCGACGGCGACGACGGCAAGCGTTGCCTTTGTATTATACGAGTATTATTTTTGTATATGTATGTGTATGCATGGGCACATTAGGTACAGCTCTATAGGTATGCCATATAAGAAGCACTACACTCACACACACATCGACAGACACACAAATACAAACACACAAGCACACACACCGTCACACAGCGACGAACGTCGCATTTTTGTGTATTCGTCTCGTACGTGAGACACGTTGTTGTTTTTGGCTGGGATTCAGTTATTAAATAGCCGTTCTTTTTTTTTATTTTTTTTGTATATTTTTTTGGTCTTTTTATGCTGCTTTATTTTAAATGTATGGCACAGAGTAAGTTAACAAATGCAACGATAAAGCGCACACGTGCATCCTTGCGGCAGGATTCGCGTACTGGAACTGATTCATCAGCAGGCAACGCGTGGCGGCGATGTTTAGCACAGCGAAAGAGCGGACACGAGAGAGAGCGAGCGCCTGAACCGAAGCTTAAACGAAGCTTAGCCGATGCTTTGCCGCTCTCTGAAAGCTCTTAAAGCGCACACGCAGCGAGAGCGTAAAATGATATAAAACTTTAATATGCGTTGGCTTTTTTTTGCTGCATTTTTAATAAGTAAATTTTTTTCAATTTTTTTTTTTTTTTTTGCAAACCTTAAAGCTCTGGCAAAGGGTTTGACTTTGTCGCAGGTAGTAAACGTTTCGGTGAGACCGCAGAGCAAAGCTTCCCAACGACAGAGAGAGAGAGAGAGAGAGAGTGTGTGTGTAGAGAAGAGAGTAGAGTGGCGAGCGCAAACGAATGAAATAGAGAGTATTACACTCGTACTATCTGGGTTATTAGCACAACCTGCCTCAACTCAACTTAACTCGTCTCATCGCGTCTCATCGCGTCTCGTCGCGTCGCGTCTCGAGTCGTGGAGTCGTCGAGCCGTCGAGTCGTCGTATCGAGTCGAAATACGAAACCCGAGCATAATATGCTCAATAGTCACGTACAAATGAATATTCGCAATACACACGCCTTCGTTTTGGCATATTAATATAGTCTACATTTGGGGGCTTTGGATCGCACATGAATGATTTACGTTGGCCCACAGAAATGTGATTTTTACCGCAATATGTAGGTACGTTACACTACCATTTCTCACCGCCCCTCCCCCCAGTCGCCCCATGCGACAAAAACAATTGAACAGACAGTTATAGGCCAATTTCAGTTTATATACACGCGTCGCAGTCATGAAAGATTTGTGAGGCCGTCCCGCCAGGGGCCAGCACTGAACACCTGTACATGTAGTCCGTATTCTTTTTACCTGCTAGCGCTCTGCTGCTGCGCTGCTGCGGCTGCTGCTGCTGCTGTTGGTCTCCCAGGCCGACCGTGTCAAATGTTGCGTGTTATGGCCCGCAAATGTTGCTGTCGAAAGCGTATCCGTAACCTCATCCTCCCCCAATTTGCCTCACTGTGCCGGACAACACTGGCGCACCGGAGCTGTGGACTGGTTTGGGTGAAGCCAGAGCCCGAGCCCGAGCCCGAGCCCGAGCCCGAGCCGTAGCCGGGGTCGAGGCATTTCAACGCGCGGCTTACAAGCTAATAAATAAAGTGCCAAATTTTTGGTCGAGTCCGAGAGTGCTTGACTACAAAAACGCTCTGTACACTTGGGAATGCAAAAATTTTCAGCGAATTGAGAGAGACCTATACATAAATCCCGGCCTGGTATGGGATGGCACGGCACGACACGGCACGGGATATAGGCGGCCAGAAGAGAGCACTTGACCATTTCAAGTTCACACACTTTTATCTCACATTCCCTGGACAACACAGGGAATTCTATCGAAAGCGTAAAAACTATTTCAACATGCACTGTTGACAGTCGACGAAGTCCATAAAAAGAAACTTTTATTACAGGACGAACTCTGTTAAATAGAAAACATAAAAGATGGACCAAAGTATTTTTATTATGGATATACTCGTAAACGAGCGTATTTATTGTATATTTTTCCTATTTTTATGTGGTGCTAAACTTCATTTTTTTAATACTCTTTGGATGTGCAGACGAGAGATTAGCATAGAGTGCTTGTTTGTGTTTTAACTTTAAAGTTTCATAAATATAATCTTTCTTCAAATATAATCTTTATACTTTCCGGAGTGGCATTTCTCATTCGATTTCACAACTTTTCCAACTGATGAAATCGAGTAGTCTGATTAGAAACAGACAAATTCTTGGACAGACTTGGATACCAAACGAAGAAATTATATTGAGCCTGCAAATGTATCCGTGACATCGCCGGTTTGAGTCTGATTTATAATACCCAATGAATGTCGGCTTATAAATGCTGGGTATCTTAAATATATTAGCTTTGTAGCGGTGCTTAAGCTACTGTCATTGAGGGAATCAAATTAGTGGAGCAATCTATAGCTGCCGACACACCTCGCCTCGTCTCACGTAACGTATTCCTAACATATTCGAGATGCTATCTGCGCACCTTTTTGCAAGTAAATTTATTGTTGCCAATTAATTTGTTAAAATTAGTGGAGAAATCGCACGCCTAGCGTCTTGTGGTAGTTTCAATTGCCCTAGTCGACGTCGCGCCGTCAACTGCTTATCGATAACGGGGCCGAAGGACGAAGGACGGAGGACGAAGGACGAGCCTGTTTTTGCTGTTGAATCGTCTTGTATTGTGTCTAAATGTATGCCACGTACACGTATTTATCCATTGCTTAGCTGCCGCTCAGCGTTGGATCCCATATATTGCTGCTGCTGGTGCTGGTGCTGGTGCTGCTGCTTCGCCCGGATCCTTCTGCACCTATTGCTGCTCCTTCCGTTTCTGTCGCTGCCGCTGCCGCTGCTGCTGCGTCTGCCGTCTCGTGCCTTGAATGAATGCTAAATTAATTTCAAATGAATACAAATGGCTTTTCGCTTTTAAGACCAACCAGAACACAGCACAGCAAATTCAGCCCATACACTTAAAAAAAACAGGCTATCAATATCTGAGTACATTTTAATTTATAGGAACTCAATGTTCTTTGATTCCAAACAGTAGCTTAGATCAACTACAAACATGCGTTTCCATATTATTCCATTCATCTGAAAGACCACTTAGGCTGTCCTATAAGAATCCACTCATCCCCATTAATCTAAAACGGAGATACAAATTGTGTTTTTATGTAAATTAGTCAATCTATCTATTGATCAATGAATCATATTATAAACTTTATTACCTTAGATGAAGGATTCTTTTCTTCTATAAACAAATGATGGAGAAAACAGATTTTTCCTAGTAAATAAACCAAAATGACGATGGAAAAATATGTTGTACGTCCAGCTTAATATTTTCTTTACTTTGGTTGAATAAAGGCGACTTAAACTATTGAAAAAAGTAGGTCATATTTCTGGTGGAACTCTTTAGCAATTATTTCTCTGAGTGTACAAAGTACACTCGCATATACATTCAGCAGGCCTTGCAGCGTTGTCTGTTTTACATTTCACTGTGTTTTTCGCACAGTTTTCAACATTTGAAATAACTCTTCGGCCCAGGCTGCTGACTCACTGGCTCAGCCTTTTTATGGCCCGCATGTCGGCACGGCCACGTTTATCAGATGCACCGTTGAAAATTTACAGCACAACACCGCACCGGACCCGTTAATTCAATTCAGCGTAACGCTTTTTCGGTGCGCCTATTCGTCTACGTCTCTGCCTCGACTGTGCTCTACTCTACTCTTTCCTTTCTCATTTCCTGCCTGGCAACTGGCAATGGGTATTACCCAATAACTAGAA
Organism: Drosophila repletoides; assembly: GCA_018150835.1. Taxonomy (NCBI): domain Eukaryota; kingdom Metazoa; phylum Arthropoda; class Insecta; order Diptera; family Drosophilidae; genus Drosophila; species Drosophila repletoides. Next base: position 5,976,200 of record JAECWQ010000202.1, read on the forward strand.
AACGCGGCTAATCGCGTGAATAGTTTTGGGCGGCGTAATTGATGTTTACAGCTAAGCAGCCGACTTAGCTGAGGGAAGCAGGCAGCAGGCAGCAGGCTGCGGGCAGCGGGCAGCGCGTCGCTCACATTTCGTGAATTTCCATTTTCATTGCCTACTTTTCAGGGCACCTGTCCAACAGTTCTACTTACCTCCTGCTGCTGCTCCTTCTGCAGCTGCTGGTGCTGCCTCACCTATTGTTGTTGCTTTTCCAGTGACGTTCTCAGCTCATTTCTAGGGGACTTTAAACTAATTTTGTATTTTGCTGTAGAAATTATCGTAGCTCAAACTTCTCTTGAAATTTCCAGTCTTCGACTTGGAGACAGTCAAACTCTGAGTGGATTTTACTCAGGATTCATTGTGTTTTCTAGTTAGATAAAGAATTCATCGCACTGCTAACCAGTTCGAGCCACAGCTTTAAGTACAAAAATCAATATATAAAAAACAATACATATTTTTTTCTCCTCTCCACACCGCCCTCTGTACAGATAAACACTTTTTTTTTATATTAATGACTGAAAATTAAATTTTTTAGGGTAACACAGTCTAGATGGGAAAACAAAAAATAATTGGTTTTGCGTTTCAGCAAAAAATTATTACGAGCATGATAAAGGAAGCATTTTAACCAAATATTGCCTTGGGATAAATATATGTATGTATGTCCATATATAAAATCAGAGTGTATAGCTAAAATCTGTGCTAAAAAAGTGTATCATAAATTTCATGTTAAAAGAGAAGCAAAATTATTTATTTAATTTCAGTAGGAACTCTGGTTGAATCGAGCTATGGAAAAGAGTAAATTGAAGGGCTTTAAAATTTAATAACCCGTTTTTTACCTCATTAAAACATAGGACTTAATAAAATAATAGTTTTATTATATACCATAATTTATTTAAATTAAAGCTTAAAGTTTACATTTTGTAAAGCATTTCTAATACCTTAACTAATATTTTAGCTGTAGGAATTTTAGTGAAGGGAAACTCTCCGCTTGATTATAATGGCTTTCGTTTCTAGAAGATATAAATTTGTGTGCGCCTTGCGAAGGAGATTTTGCCTTAAACGGGCGCCACTTCAGCCACCCCCTGCGTTACGCCACTGGGTGTAACGAGCACAATTTAGGGGGTCGACCAGAAGTTGCTTTCAACGATACTTTGATTTAATGCATTTCATTGAGCAGCGATAGCAATGGGGCGGCCACTCAGCCACTTTGCATTCATTATTCAATTTGAGGTGTATTTAGATGTGCAACTGATTGGGTAGCATCGATGGCAGCCAGGGGTGGTCTATGATTATTGATGTGAGTGCACTATATACTCGAACTGCGAACTACGAGTATATTAAGTATACGACAGAGGTGTTTATACTCTATACTCTGCTCGTACTCGAGCTGGTAAGAGTAGTATTCTTTTTAGGTATCTTTTGAACTTTACAAACAGCATGACTAACTGGGCACCCTTTGACCTTTGGCATACAAATCAACGATTCCCTTTGTAGCCTGCCGTAAAATGTCACCTGAATAAGTCTATGAGAATCTACGTATATGTATGTATATTGAATGTATCAAATACCATTAACTCACCTTCGCTTAGTCCTCCTGGATGTTGCTCAAGGTTGTTAAAATGTTTCTCAGCATTGATTCAGTGTTTTTTTTTCTGTTTTTGTTTTTGTTTTTGGTTCTATCGATTTTCATGCCTTCTTCCTTGGCTAGGACACAAATTTGATTTGCATGTAAAAGAGCCAGCCGCACCAGAAAGCTAATGCCTGCAATTCATTAGAGAAATAGAAAAGAAAATTTCCTCTTGCTCAGATAATGGTAATTTCCCGTCTCTGTCCTTCTGCTTCTGCTTCTGCTACTGCCAGCGAAAAAGTATTAAAAACAACTTTCACTTTTATTGCAGCGAGTACTTAAGGGCTTTACTCTGCCAGACACCATTCCATCATTCATATTATTTTGTAAAGCCAATAAATAGCATTAAAACAAAGTACTTTACACTTGAATGAGGTTAAATGCGATGATTCGATAAGGCAATGTCGATTTATGGACCTGCTTTTTTGTCTCGAATCCCATTTGAAACAATTTTATTATTCGCTAGCTCCCCATGAAAAAAATTCATGCAGAAATGAGTATATTTTATTACGTGGGCGAGCTCAATAAAAAAGGACTACTTAACTACTCATAAATTGCTTAAAATATGGGATATTTTCATTATTTTATGAAATAATAAAATGTTATTTGCTTATTTGTTAATACACAATTACTAGAACTGATTCCTTTCTTGTTTACTCCCAATGGATGAGTAATACAACTATCAAATGGGTCCTTTTTCTGTGCCAGGAAGAGCATACCCGCTTCGTATACCCTGATCCGGGTACTCTCTGTTCAATAGAAGACTGCTTTTTTTCATTTCTTAAGCTGCATTTAATCTATATGCCCCTCTCTCTATAAGAAGAATTCCTTCGAACTACATTCTCAGTGTTTCAATGTCAAGAGTATAAGTTTCCATAAGTTTTAGTTATTCACAGAAGTTTCGGGAAATGCTGCATAATTTAAAGTTAAATGCCTCATTCAATTATATTAAACGGAGGGGACACATTTAAGAACTTTAACAATTTGATTGTTTACTTATTTTATGGTAATTTAATTTTTCATTTTTTCTCTTTCCTTTTTCTTTTTCTTTTTCTGGTGGTTTCAATCCAATTTTCCTAGATTTCAGCCAAGTCTGTTGACCCATGTTTTTCCTATCAGCGAACACTCTTGTTGCTGTTATTATTCTTGTTGTGCTTTTCAGAATATCCACTTATTATAATATCATTTATATTCCATTAGGCGACTGATTTATATAATATTTTTGCAGCTTCCTTTGCAGACAGTAACTTTAACGATTATTTGATTTGTTTACGAGCCTTACGCAGGCCACAAACTACTTAAATGTCACATGGTCAGTTAAACTTTAGCATTGCTTTTCCGCTTTATAATGATTTATGTAACGGCCGAACAAAGAAATCTGCATACTATATACATAAATATATACATAATAATTAATTACTTATATGCCATACCAGTGCATACATATATATATATATATATACGAGTAAGTATGTATTTCCTCTGACTTGTGGCATTCCCTCGCATCCTTTTTCCACTTAAGCTTAACTGGCCAATACTGAATTCAATTCCCCGTCGTTTACCCCGCGGGAGCATTTACATAGGCCACATACTACCACAGTCTGGAGAAGGACGACGTTTTTGTCTGTTTTTCGTTTTAGACTTGGACTTTTGAGCATCTGATATGCATCAAATATAACTCAATTGCCGGACCGCTGGGCTCTTAGGAGCTCTGAATAACCAGGAAATACTCGTACTCTGACTTGGGCCAAACTTGGCCATTGGGCTCTTTTTGGCACCCTTTTTCCTAGCTTTAGCTGCCTGGCTGGCTGGCTGTATTCTCTCTAGCTCTATCTCTATTCCCGTATCTATATTTATATGTGTTTTTTCCACCGTCTTACTCTGACATTTTCCATTCATTTTCGCAAGTGGCTTTGGCTTTGCTTTTTATACCCTGGGCATTAAAAAAAACGGCTTAACAGAAGAAGGGTATAATAAATGCAACTATTTAGCTGGCTAAGTAAGGCATATATATTCTTGAGTAGAGCGATTCTAAAATTAGATTTGTTATAGCGAAGCGCAGCGATTAATAATACCAATTTAGTCGCCTAGGAAGGGAAGGGCTTTCTTAAGGATATTGTAAACGATTTTATATAGTAAATATTCCGAAAGTTTCAAAACGAATATAGAAATTCTAAGCCAAGTTTTTCATAGCTGAATAAAAGAATGCTTCTCCAGGCCATTAAAAGGGAATCTAATGCGGAGAGTGTAGAAGCTATTAATAAGAAAATTGATGCGGGATATAACTTTAAATTTCGGTTGATTAACTGAAAAATTGGTTAACGATTTTATATTCAGACTGTTTTCTAGCATATTATTGATATACTTTTCGATAAGCTGACCAATCCAGGTGTCTTAGATGGGCACTGAGCTGGGTATTTCATAGTCACCTATTGTTGCTTAGGGAGCTATCACTTTCATAGGGTATTTCCTAGCCAACTACTGTTGCTTAGAGAGATTGTTCTTGTTATATTGCCATCCCGGTGTCGCTCAGCCAAACTGAGTTCTCTACACAAACAAATGCTGCGTTTGTTTATTTACATAAGCATATACACAGAGAGTAGACATTTGTATACTTAAGTACATATGTATGTATACATATGGGTATCTAAGAGTCTGTCTGTCTGTCTGTCTGTCTCTCAGTCTGTCTGTCTGTCTGTTTGCCTGGCTGTCTGTCAGTCAGTCAGCCAGTTGAAGCTCTGTCTCTTGAAGATATTTGGCTAAAGGCTTTTAGGGCCAGCTTGCCGTTAGTTGGCGCTTCAAGCGAACATAAAAATGCCCTTAAAACCCGACACAGAGACGGACACAACAAGAAATAATATAAATAAAAAAAGAAGAAAAAAAGAAAAAGCAGCAGAAAGAAACCAAAGAAAAACCAAGCAAATATAAAACTTATACCAAAAAGGGATTGACGGATATAAATGGTGATATGACCTAAGGTCATTTGTATAAAATTAAGTTGAGCATCATAAAAGCGTCCTTCGAACAAATGACAATACAAAAAAATACATATATAAAGAAGGAAACTAAATAACTCGCAACTACGCCCCAAGTTGTATTTGGGTTTAATCAAAAACTTCAAATCGATTTACAATAAAAACAAAAGTAAACCAAAGGCTAACTAAAAAATGTAAAACAACAACAACAAGAGCAACAGCAACAGCAACAGCAAAAAGGGGAAGAAACCACTCGAATCCTTGGCGCGCTTCTCATTTCAGCCGCGTTCATCTTTAATAAATTTTTATGCCGTATGCTAATAAAGATTTTCTGTCGTGCCCCAAGCCATTTGCTACGGCACCAGCTATGGCAACACAGCTCTTGGGTTCGCGGTAAGGACTAAGGACTAAGGAGTAAGGAGAGGGGAACGGGCAGGGTCCTGGGCCCTGGCTGCGACTGGGGTCCGCTCGCGTTCTGTTTTAATATCCAGCCACGTATGTCATGGCACAAAACCATTAAGCACAAAAAGCGAAGCAAAGCAGTCAGCTAGCAAAGTAAAAGCCAAAGCTGAATGAAAGAGCGGAACAAAAACAGCAACAACAACAAAAAAAAAAATATATATAAAAAACTGTTGAAAAAACAGGAAAAAATTATGCCCCAGACGCCGCTGAATTTTAAATGAGCCTTTATGGGCTTCATTTCAGCGTGTAAATTATCTCATTTGTCAGCAATTGCGCTGTATATATGTATGTGTATGTGTATGTGTATGTGTATGTGCAGTAGTAATACGTCCAAAGACTCAAGTACCCGCCTAGACAGAGCGTTACGTCTATTCGGTAGACTGGGCGCTGTGGTAACGCCCACACTGCCCCTGTTCCGTGTTGCGAGTATGCGAGTATGCGAGTATGCGACATGTACTCAGCCATTTGTAAAATGATTCAATGGCGTCTCCTGACATTTAATGAGATAAGCGCACGCTTTGTGAGATAAGATTATATAGGAATGAATGCCATGCAAAGGCCAAGCGGATCCTATCAACATATGTGCGCACATCCTACATCATATCAGAGGGTGGCTTACCCAATTCCAAATCTAACGCACTTCGGAATGCGGTTCTGCTATGGAATTCACTCGTGCAATTTGCTTAAATAGAAGGAGGCCAGCTAAAGGATTCCCATGAACGAAATGCTAACAAATCTGTAGCAACCCCTCCCTCCCTCTACCATATATAAGCCATAAGGCGTTCCACAAATCGCTAACAAACCGAAAGCAAACCGCAAAATGTGCATATTTCATTGAGGTATGAGTATACTGAATACTCGTGTATATTCCGAATAGAAGCTCGAATCAATTTGTAAGCTGTCAAAGAGCAATTTTGATTGAGTCTTTTATATATATATATATTAAAGCTATTAACTGACTCGAAAGTAGAATTTAATCATAAACAAAAGGAAGCAAGCAGAATTATTTACAATTGTGACTTGTTATGTTTTCATTCTTTCTTTCCTTTCTGGCTGCCTGGCACAAACTTCCAATTATTATTTAAAAATTTATGTATTTACAAATCATATTTTTCTCTACCTTTTTATAGCAGACTCGTAGAACGAGTATTTCAGCGTATTGTGTGTGGACTAACAGTGCACTGGGAGAAAAGACTCGGAATTCCGCGCTTGAATTAAGTGCAAAAGTCAAAGGACGAAGTTCGTCCATTACGTTTATAAATGGTTGAAAATAGACTTAAAGCAAGTTAGGAACATATTTGATTATAATATAATATAATTAATATCTTATATCCCTTTTTAAATACCAATTAATTAACACTACCAATCGATCACTCTCTCCCTCTGTCCTTTAACCTTTAAGATTGAGCTTCATATTTGATTTATGATTTCTAGTTTAGCTTTCGTACTATTAATTGATTTCTTTTAAAATTGACCTTTTTTTAGAGTGTACGTATATATATTTTTTTGTTACGTATATACATACATATTTGTGCTCATAACAAAAGCAGCATGATTCTGGCCAGTATTCAGCGACCAGGCCCTAAACCCACCTTTTGACAAGGGCATAATTAAAGCATAACAGGAGCAACAGCAACGCCCCATAAACGTACCCAACTTATACCCTCCGCCTCCTGCTCTGGCTCCTGCTCCTGCTCCTGCTTCGTCTTCTTCATTTCCCGCTAAAACCCCGAACCAGTTACTAGCCAAGGCGTTACGGATCAAGACATGGTGGGGACAAGTCGGTTGGAAGGCGGTGGGTAAGTCGGGACAAGGCGAAGCGAAGCGAAGTGAGGCGAGCCGAGGCGAGACGAGGCAAAGGCTCACATAAAAGCGAAACCCACTACATGGGGTGAAAACAGGTTGTTACTTCCTTGCAAACAAGGTTCCGTTACCGTTATGCCGTTATGTATGCGCGTCTATGTGTGTGTGTGTGTGTGTGTGTCTGTTTGTATGTGTCTGTGGTTGTGTGCGTGTGTGTCTGTAGCTGGCGTATAAAAGAAAAGCACGTTATTGCCAATTTAACTTACATTGTGCATGTGTCTTTAAACAAAGATTTATGTACCCACTTGCATGCATACTCATAGCTACCCGAGGAACCGCTATACTTATACTTACACACATAAACATATACACTTCAACAAAAATAAAAAAGGACGAAGGAAGAAATACTCAATTCAATTATAGCTGAGATTACTTAGATTACTGAGAGATACCTTTTCAATATTCTAATTTTAAACATTTCCTCCTGTTGTTTTCGGCGTGGAAAAGCAGAAAACTCTGGTATCAAGCGATATTCTTTAAGCTGAAGCACAGGCAGTATTTTATCCTTTTTTTTTACACTAAGTCTTCCAGAGATACTTCGGTAGTCTTCCAGAGGTATAGTTTTTCTCCAAATTATAAATTTAAAATAATTAAGTGTACTTTAAAGCATTGATAGACGTTCTACCAATGATAGGCATATTTTAATTTATTTAAATTGGATTTAATTGAGCTACCCGATTCTAGAATTCTTCGTTCTTACTTCAAATTCGATAATTTAACTTAAAATATATTTAACGGTTGAAAATCAGCCATCTGCAGTTTCCAACTTCGAAGGAATTCCACTGAAAGATGAGAAGCGGCTTAATGCAACCCTACCCCAAAAAATGTGCTACAGGAATTTTAATAATTTTTTTTTTGCTGAGTGTATATGCTTGTGTTGTTGTTTATGAGTGTGTGTGTGTGTGTGGGCGCGGGTCAGGTGTGCGCGTAATAACTTGCTATAGATGTGCGAAGGGTACTACGTGCCGAGTTGCCACTTAAATCAGCATAATGATATGCACTTATTGTTGTGGCAAATTTGTTAGCGGAAATGCTGCGAGAAAAACAGCAGGCCAAAAGGACGCTCAAGACGCACCACCCGCTCCCGCACCCGCACTCCCAATAAAACCAGCTGAACATACCGCACCGCCCTGTCTCGTGCCGCACCGCTAAGCAGCACCACCAAAGCACCACAACGCATGTCGATGTCGATTTCTTCATTTGCCTAATACGAGTCGACGCCATCATTAATCTAAAATATGGCCAAGACACACGCACACACACACTCGCACTCGCACTCGCACTCGCACTCGCTCTCACACACACACACATATACATACACATACAAATACAAATAAACATTGTGGCAGCAATGTGCATGTAATTATGCTCAGCCACACACACACACACAACACACACACACACACACACACACACACACTCGCGCATATCTATGTGTGTACATACGCATTTGCGTAAGCCTTGTTAATCGTGACAAAAGCTTATTGCGGGTTATTTGGGCTACTTGTTTCACATCCGGCGTCAATGTCGCTGCCGGCAAAAACCAAAATCAACATATATACACATACACGCCCATATAAACACATATGTGTGCATATACACAGACAGACAGACAGACATATAATAATATGCATATTTAGAGATGGACGTGTGTCGGCAACCGCAAACATGATCAGTTTAAAATGTGTTTCCATCACGACAAGCACGACTCTTAACCATTCTCTATTTATTAATTATCTGAGCTGCTCCGTGTTCCGCTTTAGACTGATGTCCACAAAAAAGCTTATATTGCATACTTATTGAAGCACGAATATTGATGTATTTTATTTATAATATCAATTTTCTCATGTACATTTTAATCCATAGAAAATTCATAGCAAGGCTTATCAATAAGGAAAAACTTTATTATGAAGGTTCCCCATTCTAGCGATGAGTTTATTCAGTCTTAACCTTAAGTAGTCCAGAAACAATTTCCCTTTTCAGATCTTTCTTAGAGAACTAGTAGAGTACAGCTAGTAGTACATTTTCCCTTACAGTCGACGGCTGACTCATACTTATAATGATTATGATGTTTTATTCAAGTATCAAATAAAGATCGTTTGAGCATGAGCTCCAATCGAACAATCATCAACGAGTATGAGGCAACTGAAAGAGTTGTGATTCGAACTGATTGTTCTAGAAGCTCGATTGAACATTGGTTGTTGAATGTTGCATGCAACATATTATCGATGAGGACAAAGAGTATGAAGATCATAAGAGACGGCCAAAGAGTATGAAGAAAATAGCTTCATACTCTTTGAGAGACGGCAAGGAGTATGAAGATAATTGTGTTCATACTCTTTGGGCTGCGACAACTCGAACATTCTCGAACGTTCAAGAACATTCTCGAACAATCTCGAACATACCCGTTATCCCTTATAAGTTGCAAAGTTAAGTAAATTCAATAAGCAATTTAACAAATAAAATTAAAATAAAACAAATTTTGTAAAGAAGAAAAAGATGAATTTTAGAAAATATCTCTAAAAAAAAATTAGACGCAATGAATCTAATTATTCATGTCGGAATTAGACCGCAAAATCAATCTTATAAGCTTTTCATGCTTTAATATGCAATATTCAAATTGAATTTTCAATCTCGTGTGTGATCGTGTCACGAACTCAAATCTATTCTGCATGTAATACAGTTATATAGGCAAACATATGTATATGTATGAGAGGCTGTATATGCCTGCCTTAGTCTGTGTCTATGTGTATGTGTGTGTGTGTGCGTGTGCGTCTGGTCTCACTGGCAGCAGGCTGTCATCCCAAGCAGAAGCGCGCGTCACTTGCACACACATAATAAACATTTTAAACATTATATTCGTGTTTAGCAGCTTCTTGCCTTGTTGTTGTTTCTGTTTCTGTTATTACTGTTGTTTTTGCTGTTGCTGTTGTTGTTGCTGCTATGTGGCTCGTTCGTTCGTTTTCAGCAAAATTTACGGGTTTTAACGAATAATGGTGCTTGTGGGAAATGAACGTTTTGTGTTCGCTTTTGCTTGTCATCGCATCACGCCGAACATTCGCAGTGCGTTTGCGTTCCACACAGCATTCCACAATTCCACATAACATTCGCCACTTTATCAGCATTTTACTTTAGCCGTTATTACCAGCATCTCCCTGTGCCCCCACCCCTCTAACACTACCCCTGCCCTTGCCCTCTGCCCCATCTCTTCTTCTCTCTCAGTACATTAGCGCCCACACACGCATACAAGCACACACAGCTGCACACTCACACACATGAACACGCACGCATCTATGAGTTTTGCGACTCTCCAAGGAAATTAAAAAACAACTAAAACAAATTAACTATGTAATGACAAAATCTTATACATACTTACGATACCTTCATGCACACATACATACATGAACATATACACACATATATGTACATATCACGTACAGTGAACGCTCGTTAATTAGAGCTTTCGATATTGCAAGCATCCTTTAAGAGTTTTAATCTCAAAAATAAAAGTAATTCCATTGTTTAGCAAGTTAAGTATAAATGAAGCATTTGATTAAAGTTTTTTACTGTATGTATAGAAACCAATAAATTATTATTAAAATCAAAATATTTCTATTAAATAAAAATATAAATGAATTTGAATCGTTTCTACATATAAAGAAAACCGGCTAATAATTTTTAAATTGAATCGTAAAATTAAATACAATTCAATTATGCAACAACCATAAAATTTAAATTTTGTTCGCAGTTTAAATTACAATTTTTAATTTACGGGTGTTCACTGTAATTAACTTATAAATTTCTCGGAAGCAAATAGCTCTAATTATCGTGTCTGCACTGTACACGAATATTATATGTAAATACATACATATGTATATGTTTGCATGTATTTGTGTTGTGGCTTCCTTGCAAAAACAAGAAAGCGGCTGGCATCGAGCTAATAACGGAATCGAGCATTTACCCCAAAATTGAATTACCTACAAAGTGTGCCCAGCTTTGTATTGTTTGGCATATGACCTCCCACTCCCCCACGGCCTCCCCCCACCCCTACCACACCCCCCTCAACCAACGACTTAACGATGAATATGTTAAGTGTACGCCATGGAATCGAGCAATTCGCACTTGCAATGGCAAACGCTTTTAATGATGATCGATTTGGGTAAACAATGAAATTTCCGCATTCAAATTTTATTGCTGGCAATCTGAGAGGCGCTTTCTTGTGTATGCGCTCCTAAAATAGCATTGGTAATGGAATATATCGAGTACATAGACATTATCTACTTAAATTGCATTAATCTATCAAAGAGTGAAGCCAGCCCCTTTGCTGTTTGATAGCTAATTTTCAATTGAAAATTAAATTGAATGATTGTTATTGTCATTACTGCACATTCTCACACACACACACACACACACATAAAGATGTATTGTGTGTAGTTGATATACCCCCTTTATAACAGAACCTAAAGTCATTTAAGAAATTGCCCTCCTCTTGCCCACTCTATTTTTGCCCAATCAGCTGTTTGCTAGCTTGGTATTTTTTATTTCTGGTATTTATAACGCAGTTCCACTCCGGTCACACTGCACGAGGTTTGTAAACAAACGTCACGGTGTTGCCAGACAGTCGTTGCTGTTGTGCTTGTTCATCAAACTAATTTAATAAATTTATAAACAAAAATTAAATTAAGTAGTGTTTGTGTTTAATAAATGTGTGAATAATAAAAGGAATTATTTCTAGTGGCTGTGAAATAAAACAACACTCAATAGCAGCAGTAAATAGCAAATTCCTAAGCACTTTCTCCACACAAGGTGTAAAACCAGTCTTGCGGCTTTTTTGACATCTATTCAATATCAATAGAAAAATACAGGCCAAAAACAGTCCGTCTGTCGTCGCCGTCGTCGTTGTTAGCAGACTACTAAGCACCTGTGTGTGCTCTTTTTTACATTTATCAAACGACAGCAATAACAACATCAAATAACTTGTTTGCTTCGGCACGCCGAAAACTTTGATACCCTTGCCAGATGTTTGCAAAGCAAACAGATGTTTTGTGTCTGTTTCTAGTTTCGGATTCACTTGAAAAAATTGCGTGTTAATTAATTCATACTACAATCGGTAGAGAAAATAAATATATTTTCAAAGATAAAAGTTTTTAACCTAATCAAACTATTAATTAAAATATTCGGATAATCCAAAAAAATTGAACATATAATGTGTATATATAATAATATAGGTAAATATGTTGAACTGAATCGACGATATTAATTGACTCAATTGAATACATACATATGTATCTATAAAGATAATATAGTCTGATGTTACATATTTCATGACGAATTGAGGCATACCATTCGCAAGGGTATCACAACAAAGTTGATTGCCGTCTTTGCCGTTTTATTGGCCTGGCCGACGCGACAATGGAGCAGCGACAGTCACATCTTGCCTAGTCTTGAGTACGTTTCGATATTCTCTCGCAGCGAAATACGAAATACTTTGAAAACGATAACGCAAAAAGAATTTGAAAGAGTGAATTTGCATAAAGCTGCCTTATGCATAACTCCAGTCGAGCATGTTTGTCAAATTGAGTCATTTTATGACCAAACGCAACGGAATTTTGTGCTAAACGTAAGTTTCGCTTGTCCCAAACCGCACCTACAAACGAACCGGTTCGAACCCGGATTTACACGCGTATTTTTTGTAGATTTTGAAAAGAAACCGAACCGAACTATAAAACAACTTTCTTGGATTATTTTGCACTTGCCAAACGGGTGTTTTTTTTATCGTAAATACTGTCTCAATCAAAAGTTCTATTAGTCAGAAAGTTATTAACGTAATGTTAAGAATAATGATAAATTAAGTTTCGAACCAAAATCAGTATCAAAACTTTTAGACATACTTACTAACAACTGACTATATCTGTTTATATTTTAGCAATCAACTCCAAGTATATAACGTTTATATATGAGAGAGGATGACTTCAATTGAGGAGAAAGTGCGCAGCATATTGAACGCCAAAGATCTGGGCGACATAACAACAGAACTATGTGATTTCTCGCTCAAAGAGCAGAATGCAACGGCCGAGGCGCAAGGTGTTCAGCCATCATCATCATCAGACTTTGTGCCCAAAGTCGGCCAGACGATCAACTACATTGTGGCCTGTGTGCTGTTTAATGAGCAAGATGAGCTGCTAATGATCGAGGAGGCCAAACCGAGCTGTGCAGGTGAGTACTTGTATTAGAGCTGTCAAACATTCGATTGCACTGACGATAATACCGATACTCTTCTCTAGAGAATAAATTCTCTCCAATAAATAATAAATTGTCAAATAGTAGGCTAAAATTATATCTTAAAAATTGCTTTATACATTAATATATTCGATATTTCGATAGTATCAATTGTAAACGTCAAAAAAGCAATGCAACTATCGATTGTTGGACAGCTCTATGGTGTAATCTTAGCTCACGTTTCTAAGCGTTTATGTTTGTTTCTTCCCAAGGTAAATGGTATTTGCCCGCGGGCCGCATGGAACGAGGTGAGTCCATTGTTGAGGCAGCGACACGCGAGCTCTTTGAAGAAACGGGCTTAAATGCTGAAATAACCACGCTACTGGCGGTCGAATCAGCTGGTGGCTCCTGGTTTCGCTTTGTACTAACCGGTCGTATAACCGGCGGACGTCTGAAAACGCCCGCAGATGCGGACGCCGAATCCATACAGGCGCTCTGGTTACGTGATCCCAATGAAGTGCCGCTACGAGCCAACGATATACTGAATATTATTGAAATTGGACGTGCCTACCATCAGAGCCAGAAGACGAATGACCATGTGGATGTGGCGCGTCAACCCCTGTGGCATGGCCATGTGCTGCCCACGCGGCATCCACACAAAAGGAATTATCTGCGAGTGCTGGCAGTGGCGCGAAAGCGTGCCACCAATTCAATGAATATACTTATCAGCGAGAAGAATGCCCATCATTTTCCCACAGTAGAAATGCATCCAAATCGCAGTGTACATTCCACGCTACGCAAATTTATGATTGAGATTTTTGGCGCAGAGCTGCCACAGCATCGACCCCATGGGCTCCTCAGCTTGGAGCATTCCACATCGAGTATTGATAATACGGACGGCCTATGCTTGAATCTGTTGGTCGCCTTTAGGCCACCACTCGAGGAAATCTCGCTGATTGGCAAGTGCATTTGGCAGGAGCTTAGTGCGCCGCTGGACGAGATGCTGGCTAAGATCTTGAGCAGCAAAAATGCGTCCATACCACTAAACGTGATACGCTAGGTGTTTTAGTCTAGTTCTCTAGCATAATTTCTTCTATATTGGTGCAAGCTTATATACCCCATAACTAGACTAATGAAATGGCCACACGTTGTTGTATGGTTTGATTAAAACTTTTGAATTTTTTTAAATAAAATGTTTAAAAAAAGCTTTAGAAAGTAAATTCTTAGTGAATGTTATAGATAATCCCTTAAATGATTTTTTCCGAGTTTGACCGAGTTAAAGATACAACTGAAGGTTTTGTTCTATAATATTTTATTAGAATATATTTTTAATCATGTTTCGTTAATTTGTAACTTCGTTGAAACCCTACAGATAAACTTTCGTCTGATATGCATATCTTTATAAACTATAGACAAATTTAATTTTGTTTTTCAAGTGTTTTTAAAACAATTAAGGTCTTATATTTCAAATTTCAATTGAATTGCTTTTATTAGAAATAAAGTTTAGCTTAAAATAAAGCAAGCAATAATAGGTTTAATCGTTGTTTCGACGAAAGGCTACCGTTCATATTGTTTGTCATTTCAAATATTAATTTTATATATATATATATAACCATTGGGATTATTATAGTACCAGCTCATTAAATTGTTTATTTGTCTAAGTTTCACTTTATAAGATTTACAAAATCAAATACATTGACTATATACAAATCGATACAATATACTCTACACAAAAATTCATACGCGTTATGAACGTATTATAAAAATGCTCGTTTGGAATATGTGTGTACTGCGTTTCGATATTCTGAGTGTAAAGTCAAGTGTTATGGGCTAATTCAACAGTTGACTAGGTCAAATTAGGTCAAAGTAACATGCACAACGGTAACTGATGCTTAGTGAATATCTAATCCCCCATAACTTTGTTAAACAACTCCATAAATGAATCATAAATCATGAATGTAATTGCCACATCTAAGCAGACACGTCCCAAACGTGGAACCGTGCCCTTGTAGAAGGCAGTTAATCCCTCATTCCGTAGAATCTGCATTGCACAATCCGCCGTATTCTTATACTTGGCTGCCTCCAATCCTTGCATGCGAGTCTTCACCACATCCAAAGGAGTATTACCGAATACTGAGGCAGCACCAGCAACGGCACCGAATAGACCCACCAGCAACTTAGGAACCGGTTTTTGATGATCATCTCCCTAGAAAAAAGAAATGGTTCGAGAATTTAATATTAAAACAAAATAAATGAAGAAGTGTATAACTAAACTTCAGAAAATCAAATCTAATATCTCGATGCTTTCCTACCTGTCCTATCTAATAATTTTGCCCTACCAAAAGATTCTCATTCGGATAGAAGCTATCCGAGAGAAAATAGCAGGGAGCAGAAAAAGGTATGAGATTATCATATCCCTTAACAAACAATTAAAACGGTCAAGTCCTCAATATATATAATTACCTTGTAGAGATCCTTCAACGATTCCATAACAAAGAAACGAATAGCCTGATTGGAACCCTGCTTCATAATGGTTGGAGTCAGTCCCTTATATATACCACTAATACCCTCCGCTTTGACAATCTCTCCAACGCCATGAGCAAAACCCTTAAACTTGGGATTCGCACTGCGCTGATCATTGATAAACTTGACCTTAATCGTTTCCATTGGAGTTACAGCGACGACAGCCTCTGCGACGCCAGCTCCCAAACCACAAAGCAGCTTGCCTGCAGCGCTCAGCTGACCATTGGAATCTGCTACGTGGGAGCGTAAGAATTCAAAGGCTCCAAATCTGCAGAGATTAGTAAAACTCACAGATTAGTTTATTGGAAAGTCAGTGAAAAGGTTGGTGGGACTTACCGGGTTGCCGACTTTGGTATGCTGCCATAAATGAGTACGCTCAGACCACGATAGAGTCCAAAGAAGCCGCGCTCCTGCATTGTCTTCTTTACACAATCAGCAATTCCATTATACCGTTTGTTGGCACCCTTCTCGTCCAGCTGCAGCTGGGTCTTCACATATTCGGTGGGATAAGTTATGCAGATTTCGATGCCGCCCGTAATACCGCCAGCAATGATACCCTTTAAACCCTTTGCACCACCAGCACCTGATGCTGCACCTGTATTGCTCATCCAGGGACGACATCCGAAAGGGCTAGCAAATGCAGCAATACTCTGGCGATCCATAATGTGCTTTTGTGGTTAACCTCTAGTCGTCTTTAAGGATGAGTAAGTTATTATATATATTATAAACATATAATTTTATTTTATTTTTTCATCTCTCTGTCATTGTTTGTATTGTACTCTGTTTGTATACTGTCGGGAGAGTTTCTTGACAAGTTGTACGTGTGTATGCATGAGTATGTGTGTGAAAGTGAGTGTGAGGGGAAAGGTAAAAATAGAATTTATCGAAAATTTTGACTTTGATTTTCTTGCTTAGAAAACTATTCATTGGTAAGACAGAAAACAAAACAATAAAAGATTGAACGACTAGTTACCTACCCTATGCACGCACAGATGTGAAGTAATCTCAGTTTATAGATTTTATATTATTATTTTATATTAATTAGCTATCTTATCTAGCTTATAGATGCTGATTTACACTATATTTATGCTCGTGCTAAAATAGTTTATAAGTATCTTTTATAAGTAATTTTTTCTGTATTTAAAGAAACTAATTTTCATGGGTCAAGGTTTAATGTTTGAAATACAAGATAATAGAGAAACATAAATTTTTATCGTTTCTTAAAATTTTGATTACAATCGAAACGTAGAGTCAATCTGTAGAGCAAAAATTGTAGAAATATGAGAGGAAAATATTATTGTTCCCTTAATTGGTGACGGGGCAAATTATGCAACTTGTTGAATGCATAACAAGATCAGAACTGTGTACGCATGTGTATGTGTATATATGTTTATACATATGTATAATGGTCTTTCATTTATGCATGTATTTTTGTAAGTGTACACTAAGTTTGGTTAGGTCTGTTGCTAATCTACAGCCTATAACAGCTACTTATTCCGTGACAATATTTCGATTTTATCGCACTCTTTTCACCTTGAAGGCAAAGTTCAAACAAAACTAAAATACAAACTCTGTAGTTTTCCATTTTCCATTTAGATTACTAAAGATCTTCTGATAGAGAGCAGTGTTCCATGTCTACAGAAGGTCTACAGTTTCGAGTAATTTATGAAAGAGCTAAGGAAGAACCTTAAGAATTCTCTTTCTACTCTTTCCACTTGACAAAATGTATTGTTTAAGCAATGATTATATAAGTATTGCATGAACCTAATAAATTATACAATTAACATAAATCATTTATCATTAATGTATTTGGAAATTGCATTAATTTTATAACAATTTTAACCAACTTAAACAGTTATGATAAAGATAAACAAAGTTTATGATAACTTTTCATATATACAGACACACACACACACACGTAGAGGGAAAGAGCGAGAGATAGGCAGAGAGAGAGAGAGAGAGAGAGGGATAAACTGGTAACAGTTGGCAGAACTGTTCCCGCTCTTTGATAGTTACTTCTGATAGGAATTTAAAATTTCTGTAATTCTGTACTCTTTCGCTGTAACTCTACTCACATAATTACAATTAAATTAAATGCAAAATAAAAGCTTTTTGCTTAATTCTTTGGCTGTTTGTGCTGAGCTGATTTGGAATGCGGCAACACCGACGCGATCGCGGCAAGGGCAGAGACTCAACTGCTTTAAAAAAATTCCAATTCCAATTTCCAATCGCAGAGAAAGCGAAAAAAAATTCAAATAGGCAAAGCACATTTGTAAACAGTCAACCAGAAACCAACCAACTGCTTCTCCCTCAAGATCAGTGATGCCCTTTCGGCTGTTTCGGTCATCAAATCTGGCGGACAGCGGGATTTCTGGCTATTCTATTTTGTTTTTCGTGTTCTTCTAAATAAATTATTCAATATTGAAAGTCGAAAATTAGTGCACTCATTATTTAGATACAGAGAATTTCAAAGTAATTTAAAAATTTAGCTTTATTAAATTTTGAATGAATGTTAATTATAAAAATTTGCTTTTTTAAATTAAGCAGCACTGCTTAAGATCAAGCTCTGGAACAAGAGCGAGAGAGAGAGAGAGAACGAATGCCGACTAAGAGCAAGAGTAACGGCTATGGCGTGATACTGTTTTTTTATGACGACGCGGCAGAAAAAAAAAACAACAACAAATAGGCATCAGTCTCTTTAATCAGCGAAACCCGTTTGGCAAAACTTGCTAAAGCTTTTTTTAGCTGGAAAAGCTCACGTGACAAATAAAAAAATAAGAATTTTATAAACTTTTCAAACCAGCCGCAAAGTATACAACAGTTTTTTTGTTATGACTGCATATGTATTTAATAAAATCTTTATAACCTCGAGTTATACTACACCCACAACAGCTCTATATAAATTTACCTTTAGCAACGAATCGATATATGTTTTATCACTTTATAACACGTAATATAAGGTTCTTTTTTTTCGACCAACCTACCATATACTATATTTAATCAACAGCCATGTATAGATAACACAGAAATTACTACAGTAAACTGGAACCGGCAAACTGTGAATGTTAACTAAACCTAAAAGCCGTAAATTTTGTTCATATTTTTTTTCCCGATTTTCGCTAGAGAACTGCGCATGTTCCAGGTTCCAGGTTCTGCCCACGCACACAAGCCCACAGCATAAGCTCTTTATGCGCTGTCATACAGGAAGTGCGTGGGGGGATGGGTTGGGGGCCGGTCCCATTCTATACTATGGGAGAACCTAAAACGTTGCGAATATTTGCGAGAATATTTTTCCCACATTACTGTTAATCGAATTTGATCAACAAATGTTTATTCAATTTGTTCACATGTAAATTGAGATGCTATCAAAGCAATCCGGTGCCAACGCGAAGTGTAAGAAAAGAAGATTTTGGCCTCGATGGGCGAACCGCACCGCAGCAAGCAGCATAGTAAAAAGTCGTATAAATATAAAGCAAGCTATTATTTTTATTTATTCAAATGCATTTTGAAATGTTTACATTTACACGTATGTAGATCCATATTTCTATAAATAAGTTTTTTGATGTATTGTTAGACAATAACAAATATTTCTAAACTGGGTATAATTTCGTAATGCAAACGTAGCTCAGACAGTTTTTTATATCAGTCAGATTTCCTGTGAATGTGCTTAGGCGGCCTTGTAGATGCGTACGCTCTTCACGTTGCCAATGGTGAGGGTCTGGAAAAGATGTAAAAGAAAAGATTTATATATAGCAATCGGTTGATGATATAGATTTCTGTGTAGAGGAGCAGCTCTTACGGTAGTCAATTCGCCGTCGGTGAACTCGCGGACAATGGTCGAGGGCTTGTCACCCTTCTGCTCCTGAACGAGCTTGTTGCCATCCAGAGTGATAACGCTCTTAACCTTGCGACCATCCAAAGTTTCCTCATCGAATTCCTCACCCAGTTTGAAAGTGATGGCAGAGGTCTTGAAGGTGGATGTTGTAGTCAAAGTGTAGGTATCGCCTTCCAAAGTGACCTCGACAGTGGGGCTGACGGTGTTGCCCATTTTGCGCAGCACCATGCCGACGCCTGAACATGAATGAGAAAAGAAATTATTAAGAAAAGCTCATAAATCAGATCAAAAAACGTATATATATATATATATGTATTTATGTGTGTAGGTATACTTGTAAAATTGTTGAAGATTTGGTAGGCAACTAATTGAATTAGCCAGTCAAAGTTGAGGACCTACACACAATGCAAATCATATTGCATTTAATTGAAATAATAAAGCTGAATTATGAAGTTACCAGACTACTGTAGGAGACCCTTGTCCGCTTCAACGTCAAGAGTCGTGCTCAAGGTTATGCGGGTCGGGGCAATTCTACAGTCTCTCTGCACTTATCAATTGGTCAGCCTAAATATAGCAAGCGATCGAGTAGCCAATGCAAGCAACAGCCTTATCAAAATGCACATAAGAGTATTTATATACTCTATAAACTTTTACCATATAATATACTTTATAGAACCCCATATAGTATATAGGACTGTGCCCCTTAGTGACTGGCTGGTCATCCGTCAAACAGACAAATCAATTATGTTCAATTATGTATTTATGAATAGTTTAAGTGGACAACCTTTTTGGTCAAGTGTTTTCAGTTCGATAAGTTCCCATTGCCGGCCTGACTTTTTGGGAACCTTATCAGCTGTGCATCATTTTTATTTTTCGAAAGAAATTGCAGGCGTGGCAGTATAGAGATTATAACACACTTCACACTTCAAATATACCAAAATTCGCACTATTATTTTTTTATTGTTGCTATACAGTTGCTTTATATTGATAAGGTGCAAAGTGCAAAATATTAATCGTATACAAATTATCATTTTATATATGACCAGACAGTTTATCATCGATGTACTTTGGGTACATAAATCGCACACTATCAACACGTTAAAAGTCAAGTTTAGCCTGATAATACTATTTGAAGGTCTCTATTTCGATTGCACTTTAAGAAACTGTAATCCGAAACTCTTCACTCTCTTTTTCTTTCCCTATCACCTCCCACAGTTTGCGTAGAGAAAAAACCAATGAAAATTGAGACCTCAATACCGGGAATAGATTAGATTTTAACCACAAAAGACCGCAAATAATACGAATAATAATAACAAACTAAAAAAAAAAAAAAAATGAATCATATTTCCTAATACTCCGACATTGAGTAGCCACTAAATCTAAACCGTTATTATATGAATATATGTAGACCATTGACAGACTGTACTTAATACCGAAAAAGATCAAAGTTCGGCCAGTTATCTAAATAAATTAGACAGCTCGAACGATTTGCACGATGACTAAGAGAAATATAGTATATATATACATAGACACATATTATGCCGTACAACTATGGGCACAACAATAATTAAGTCCAGGCGGTCGGTTGTAAAATGATATACGAATTAAAAAAGAAAAGAAATTTGGCGTAGACCAAAGTGCACACTTGATTTTAATTAGTTTTTAAGTTTATTACCCTATTACTGTGCCCGATAAGGTTTTATGTCTTCTATGCGCTTTGCACCCAACATTTCCTTTCAACCTTTGGGGAAAGTGGATCAGCGTTGCTTGCGGCTCCAAAAATTTGCAATAACCACGTTTTATTTTTCGTTTTTCCTATCGGTTTTCATCTTTCTTTTTGCACCGTTGCAAAAAAAAAAGCCGGCCGGCTAGCGGCTTTTTTTCTCTTCTTTTTTGGTGGCGTGTTTTCGGCTCTTTTATCTCACACGCATACACCAAAAAAAGAAGAGAGAGAGTATCTTTATCTCCCTTTTATTTTCGCGAACACGTGACGTCGTTTATTATAAGGGGTTTCCGTTTTATAATAGTTTACTATAATCCTGTCCACTTACCCAATTCCTTCATGTACTCATCGAAGTTCTCGGACTTGTCCAGCTTGTATTTCTTTCCTACGAATGCCATTTTCAAAAAAAGCTTTTATTGGGATGATTCTCCGGTATGAAGTGAACTGCACAACAAACTCAACGCAACTGACTAAATGTCGCTCAAGCAGCCTCTCTTTTAATACTCTGCGTGCCGCAGTGTGACCTGATCTGGTAAGCAAAAATATACCAAAATTATCTATCTTCAATTTTAAAATCTATGAAATAACAACTGTAATTTCTAGTAACATGTGCGATATTCATATAATATTATATAATAATAACGAATAATAGCAAAAACCAATATTCTGATAAGTTGTTATGAATGTAATTGAAAATGCCTGAAAAAATGATAATAAATGGTCACACTGATTGCAAGTAACGGAAAAGCTTTCATTTGAATTCATAGAGAAATATAAACACACAAATGGCTAGTGGAAAATTTTGCAATGAATAAAGGTAGAAATAGTGCACATATATTGTTACTGTAGACAGGAATTCTTCATATGACACCGTTATACTCTTTTGTAATTTACAGTTGATTGAAAATGAATGAGAATATATTACAGGTAGAGAAATTTTTTATTCCTAATTAGCCAAATCGATTTTATGATTTATAGCATGTGGGGTTCATTATCACACCTAAAATTTAGAGCATTTAAAAGGCGGCCTCTCCCAGCAGTTAAGCAATCTTGTCTGTATATAAAGAATAAAGCATTTAGTTAGTCACAAATATGTATGTTTGCCAGACGAAATTATACAACAGTTCTCACGGAACAAAGTTCTTTTCTGATTATGTATGTCTCTTTTTGACGCACGTTGACGTTGCTACTCGTGCATATAAAGAAATATATTTATCATGATGAAATGATCAATTGCTTGCACCTTAATTGATTCAAAAGTACCGGCTTAATAACTGACAAGAGTATATCACTAGCTGTGATACTCTCAAAGTTCAAATTAAGTGCATTCATTAGTGTGAAAACTGTTTTCACCAGCTACTGGGCCTTGCTTGTTTATGTCGAGTCTCCTATATCCACATTCCTCTGGATATATTTATATGCACATATGTATGTATATACTTTATACAGATCACGGACCCCACCCATGCAATGCGTCGGCTTCGGCTCAAGACTCCATATATATGTATACTCGAATTTCTCTAAGAATACATATGTACATATATATATATATCTTTTGTGCTAGGTTTCTAATCGAATCTTACAGCTATCATCCATATACATAGCCAGAAGAATTGAATTTTACACGGACTTTATGTGTCACGCAAGCCATGTCTTTCAAATCATTTCGTCGCATTCATATCAATTCATATTAATTCAATTATTGCCTTCGCCATTATTCACTGCAGCTGTCCAGGGGTATCGGTATCTTGAATTCCGTAAAGATAAACATTGCAGGTTGGGCCTGCTGGGTATGGATGGTATTGTTGAAATCTAGAACGAAATTCAATGTTTTTCTTTCGGTTTTGTTTAATCAAAGTTGGTCTGGCAGTGGCGCTGATTGTTTGTAAACCATTCTAAGTTCTCATTTAACTATCTGCCTTATATTACCATAGCAGAGTGCCCTTGCAAATAGATTATTAAGGAGCGCAGTCAAATAATTCTATATATCACAATAAGATAAATAAAAACTAGCAGGGGACGGCTATCTACGGCCCCCGACTACTTGACAACTAGATTGTTCCTATGCCAGCTATAAGATATAGTAAAGTCCAACTTGTCAATTTCATAAAGATATCTTGAAAATCAAAAAAGTTTTCCATTCCACAACTTTTGACACGATTGTTCCTATGACAGCTGTATGATATAGTAGGCCGATCTTAATGATTTTTTGTTTACTGCTGAACAACATGTTTATGAATCTAACTTGTAAGTTTCATTAAGATATCTTAAAAACATATCTTGAAAAAGATATCCATTCCAAAACTTTTGAACCGATTGTTCGTATGGCTATTCCAATGGTTCTTATGGCCGATTTGGCCTGTTGCCTGCAAAGAATTTCATTAGCCTAGCTGTAAAACTGAGAGCATAGTTTGCATATAATAAGACGGACAGGGCTATATTAACTCGTCTTTCCGTCCTGATCAATCATATATGAATCTATATAATTTATGGGGTAGGAGATGAGTCCTTCAATGCATTGCACACTTTGCAAGTGTATTATAATATGCACTATATACATACATGTGAATTTATATATATATATTCATTTCTGTCTCTCTTTTTCGCCTTCTTTCCTGGTCTGATTGGGTTTTTCTCTCTGGGTTTTTCCCAATCCTATGCAACAAATGTTGGGCTTATGGTCTTGTTATTTAATGAAGGCTTAAATGTAATATTAACTTAATCTTATTTTGTATTTTTTAATTTGATTTGATTTCCTAATTTTTAATTTAATTTACATAAATTTATTTTTATCTATTGTTATTCTCCAATCGACTCCAGTTCGTCGATTTTTTTAATATACAAATAAATAATGTATTTTTTGTTCTTCTGTTTTATGGTTTTGGCTAAGTTAGCTTTATTTATGTTTAAGCCACTCATTTTCCGAACTGATTGACTCATCCATCAGTGCACTGTCCACCTATTTTCTTTTGTTCTAGAACTCTTCTTAGTGAAGGAGGCATCTCCGACCAAATAAAGTATATATATTAAATAAAGTATATATAGGACATAGCTCCCAAAGGAACATTAGGTTCTAAAGTTATTTTTTTTTTTTTTAACGTATCTAGATCAAATTAACAAGTTAGATTTTACTATATCATAAAACTGTCATAGAAACAATCCACTTTGCCTTTCTTTACTAGATTTTAAATATTCTAGTGTTTGATTTAAATTTATAATAATTGTACTTAACCAATTTTAACATAATAAATTCTCCTGGATTTTCCTCTTTTCTCTGTCTTTATTTATTCTGATTTAACACATCACTAAATAAGTCCGGATACGAACCGAGAATCCTTTCAATCTCGTTATTCTGAATATTCCGTTGGATCTGCAGAATCATTGATTTATTTAATTTTTTATGTAGCTGTATGTCGGTTATCTGCATTATAATTTAATAATTTAGTTTCGCCACAGTTCCTCAGATCATTGGTTCAATCAAACTGGTGCACACAGTCATATTTTTTATTATGTATGTCCTTCTGATGTGTTATCTTACTTTATGACTCTCTTACTTTCTATCCTTTTTTGTATTGTATTCTATTCTCAATTTGATGTGTTATCTTATTTTATGATTCTTTTAACTTTCTTGTATTCTATTCTATTCTCATTCTATTTTCTTCAAACTTTTTCGCCTTCTTTCCTGGCCTGATTGGATTTTTTTCTGGGTTTTCCCCAATTCTGTGCAACAAATGGTTTACCATAAAATTTGATTTGTTGTTTAGTGCCCCCAGAAGGCTTAAATATCTTTTTTTTTCTTTTGTTTTATGGTTTTGGTTCGGGTGGGTTTGTATATATATAAAAAACTCATTTTTCTAACTGACTGACTTATCCATCAGTGCAGTGACTGATTTATCAGATTTTAAGCCCACCTATTTTCTTTTGTCCTAAAACTCTTCTTAGTGAAGGAGGCATCTCTGACCAAATAAAATATATATATTAAATAAAGTATATATATCACATAGCTCCCAAAGGAACATTAGGTTCAAAAGTAGTTTTTAATTGATGGCCGTATCTAGATCAGATTTACAAGTTAGATTTTACTATATCATATAGCTGACATAGAAACAATCCTCTTTAGAACTGGCCTAGTAAAGATTTTAAATATTCTACTGTTTGATTTAAATTTATAATAATTGTGATTAACCAATTTTAACCTGCAAATAATAATGTCTCCTGGATTTTCCTTTTTTTCTTTGTCTTCCTTTATTCTAATTTAACACATCGCTAAATAAGTCCGGATACGAACCGAGAATCGTTTCAAAATCTTGAGATTCTGATTATTCTGTTAGGTCTTCAGAATCAATACTAGTTTGATTTTTGATATATATTTTTTTTTAATGTAGAAATGGATGCAATTGTATGTCGGGTATCTACATTATAATTATTAATTAGTTTCGCCACAGTTGCTCAGATCCTCGTTTCGATCAAACTGTGTACATGAAAATTAATTTTGTCCAATCGACTGCAATTTTTCGATTTTTTTTATAATAAATAAAAAATAAATAAATAATGTTATTTTTCATTCTTTTGTGTTATGTTTTTGATTCGGTTGGGTTTATTTATGTATAAGAAACTTATTTTCCTAACTGACTGACTCATCCATCAGTGCACTGAGCTATTTATCAAATTTTAAACCCACAAATTTCCTTTGTTCTAAGCTGTTGTTCATAGCTGAGGTAGGCATCTTCGACCACAGAAAGTATACATATTAAATAAAGTATATATATCAAGCATTTCCCATAGTAACAAACGATTGATTTTTAATTTTAAACGTATCTAGATCAGATTCACAAGATAGATTGTATTATATCATAAGTGGCCTTTCCTTATAATAATTGTGCTTATCCAATTTTAAACTGCAAATAATAAATTCTCCTGGATTTTCCTCTGTCTATCTTTATTCTGATTTAACACATTACTAAATAAGTCCGGATACGAACTCAAAATCTCGAGATTCGTATTATTCTGTTGGATCTTCATGTCTTTGTGATGCGTTATCTCACTTTATGACTTTCTATCCTTTTTTCTATTCTCATTCTATTTTCCTCAATCTTTAGATATTTCTTTTTCGCTTTCTTTCCTGGTTAATTGGGCTTTCTCCAATCGTCTGCAACAAATGTTGGACCATAAAATTTGGTTTGTTGTTTAATGCCCCCAGAAGGCATAGATATAATATTAAATTAATCTTATTTTTGTAAAATTTAATTTAATTAAATTTCCTGAATTTTAATTTCTCCAATTGACTGTAATTAGTCGATTTTTTTAATAAATAAATAAAAAATAATAATGTACTTTTTTCTTCTTTTGTTTTATGGTTTTGATTCGGTTGGGTTTATTTATGAATAAGAAACTCATTTTTTCTAACTGACTGACTCATTCCTCAGTGAACTGACTGATTTATCAAATTTTAAACCCACCTATTTTCTTTTGTTCTAAAACTTATAGCCATAGCTGAAAGAGGCATCTCCGAACACATAAAGTATACATATTAAATAAAGTATATATATCACATAGCTCCGATAGGAACAATCGGTTCAAAAGTATTTTTTTAATTGATGAACATATATAGATCAAATTGAAAAGTTAGATTTTATTATATGATATAGCTGCAATAGAAACAATCCACTTTGCAAGTGGCCCTTCTTTAGTAGTTTTTAAATATTCTAGAGATTGCTTTTAATTTATAATAATTGTGCTTAACCGATTTTAACCTGCAAATAATAAATTTATTTTTAAATTGTAATGCGCAATATATATAATATATATATAAAATAAATGAAACAATGATATTTTAATTTGAAACAAAATATTTTAGCGGTCTCTGAAAAAGCTTGCACAAGCAGTGCGAGTAACACTTTGTTATTGCAACGACATTTCCGTTATAACTGCACTGCTTGTTAGCCAAGTTCCAAACCAATGTCTTTAACAAAGCAGTGCAATTAAAAGTTTAATAGAATATAGCAGATCGGCGCTGTAGATATATATATATTTTTTTTTTGTTTAGTATTACGTTACTTTCAATAATATTGAAAGAATTGTTTGGCCGTCCCATGATAAGGGGTATATAAGTTTAAGCTTTGATAAGAGAAATTATATAAATGGCTCAGGCCTTGTCTATAAATCAAATATTCCGCATCTTTATCTCTTTCTATCAGTCTGTTATCACATATTGATACCAATCTGATAAGGTTAATGTGAAGAAAATGTATTGTTAATTATATATACTATATACAACAAATACGATTACGCTTAGGTTATTTGACTGATTATAAAACTCAAGTGTCAATCACAGGTCCGAATATGCCGGCCGGCCTAAGAGTTTCTTATCGTAAAGCCGGTAAATAAAAGGTCAAAAAAATCAACAAACCTAAATGATAGGCAAATTAACAAAGAGAATAATTTAGGCCGAAAGAGCGTGCTCATTGCAAGAAGCTCTACAAGCTCTTTGAAGCGTAAAGAGCAACAGTTTTTTATATTCAATTCCTCTAAAAAACAACGGAAACTGTAGAGCTTTGCATTAGAACGAGTTCGGCGCTCGAAGCGTGAGCAACGTCACGACACGACACGCCGCGGTGCGAATGAAGATCTCTGTAAATAAAATCAAACAAAGCGTTGGGAATTTTCGATAAGTGAAACGTTGGCCGCCAAACGCGAAAAAAAACAAAAAAAAACCATACAAATAAATTTTAAAAAAATACAATTTAATTCATTATCTATCTACAAACAGAAAAGACACATGTATATGTATGCTTCAGTGACGAAATTCAGTTATCGGACTAGTGAAAATATGTGGCATAATATACCAAAGTTAGAGTATTTCATATGAGAAGTTAAAAACAAATCAGAATGCTCCCTGGAACGTTTATTATAGCATTTAAAACGAGTGGAAAATTTTGAACTTCCCAAAAAAGTTTGCCTATGTTTTTGCAGCTATCTATAAAACAAATGATATTAATATCTAAATAATTATATTAACGACAAGCGCGTGTCTAAAATACCCACTGAGTGCTAATGAAATCGATTCGAAAAAAGTCACCAAAAACTAAAAAAATAGCGCTAAAAATCTCATGTAATCTGCCAGAGAGAGAGACAGAGAGACAGGGAGTGGAACTAATCAAATTGTGAATGTGCAAAGTTTACAATAGTTGTAAATACGTATACTTAATTATATATACATATACACTAAGTAAATAGCTTGAAGATCAAAATGCAATCATTGAAGGCCGATGAGTTACCGGAGAATCCCGTGGAGCGTGCCAATTGTCTTTCGGAGCTCATGTTCTGGTAAGACTATCCAATACTTCTGAACTCCTCTTATTGGGTTCAAATCATTAGCTAGAGCTGACAGCGTGACAATTGCGTTGAGTTCATCATTATAACATTCAATGGGTCGTTTAATTTACATAGTTAACGCGTCAGAGCTGGACTCTGTGCTGCCAAGGCGAGGCTATATATATAGCCCTCTACATATATATATATATATATATATATATATTTATATTTGCGTGAAGTATTTCAAGTTATTCAATTGGCTGTCACTTAAGGCAACTTTAATTCCGTTGACAACCAAATGCAGTTGGAAGTCTGTAAAAGGCGACCGTTTGGCCAAATAAATAATAAATGCTACTCAAATTATCATAGCTTGAACATTAAGCCATGACATGACTTTGCATTATGATTTCCTGAAAATGATCTCTTACCTGTATTCATCGAATTTCATAGAGTCTTATCTTTCAAGGTGCTAATAGATCCCTTTCTTAGTACACTAAAAAAGCAAATAAGAGAGCTCGGCTCGATGACACCCAGTAAATCAGTTGTGAAATACCAGATACAGATATAATTCGCTTAGCTAAATTGAAATGCATTTTCCAGATAATTGCACGTATTTTCCTATTTTGGGGAATCCCACCTACTTTCTTCTTCCCAAGAGAACAGATGAATATACCCAATATATCTTTTTTTAATGGGTAGTAGGTGTTAATAGTCGTGCTGCTATTATTAAAATAATCCAACATCTGGAATCCAAAATTACGAACTAAAAGAGTCATCTGTTTATTTATTTAAAGAAGACAAACATCAGATACTACACTTAGTTACCGGCTTACTTAGTTATACCCTTATCTAGGGCACCTTGTTGTTGTTTCTCTTTAATATCATATAATATTCATATTATCTCTTTACGTGCTAACCGTGCTTATCTATCGTTTTTTACCATCGTTAAGCTTTGCCATGCCCATACTGTTCAAGGGTCGCGGGAAGACTCTGGAACAAACGGATCTATATCGACCCCTCAAGAAGCACAAGTCCGGTAAGATATGCTATAAAGTATCAATACTGAATATCAATAGTAAATTCAATATTTTTATTACTGTTAGAAAGTCTTGGAGATCGGCTGTGTGCCGCCTGGGATGAGGAAGTTGCTCAAAGATCGGTCCAAAAACTTCCTCCTCGCTTGGGACGAGTTGTAGCCCGAGTTTTTGGATGGCATCTGTTCTTCGCTGGAATCTCACTGGCAGCTCACGAATTTGTAACCAGGTAAGAGTCATTTCAAAATATCCCCCAAAGATTATCTCCCTTGATAGTGGATGGGAAAAATGATTATAAATAATAAATATATTTTTGCTATTAACTATTTTCAGGGTAACCCAACCCATCTGCCTGTTTGGTGTTATGGCCTACTTTGCGGGCGATGATAAGGATCTAACTAAGGCGCAGCTCTATGCAGCAGGGTTAATAGCGGGCTCAGTACTAACAGTGTTGTGGGGGCATCCCTACATGATGGGTCTACTGCATCTTGGCATGAAAATGCGCGTCGCCCTTTGCAGTTTGATCTATCGGAAAGCGTTGCGCTTGAGTCGGACCTCTCTCGGAGATACAACAGTCGGTCAGGTGGTGAATCTGCTGTCCAACGACGTTGGACGCTTCGATAATGTCTTAATCAATGTGCATTATTTGTGGCTGGCTCCTCTTGAGCTCTTCGTTGTTACGTATTTCATGTACGACCAGGTGAGTTGAACTAACCAAAAAAGTAGTCTATTTCAATGGATTTCATTCGTTTTAGATTGGCATATCCTCACTTTTTGGAGTTGCCATAATGCTGCTGTTTCTACCACTACAAGCATATTTGGGTAAGAAGACTTCGGTGCTGCGTCTGCGTACCGCACTGCGCACCGATGAGCGCGTGCGAATGATGAACGAGATCATATCGGGCATCCAGGTGATCAAGATGTATGCCTGGGAGAAACCCTTTGGCAGGCTCATAGAGCTAACACGTTGTAAGGAGATGATGTGCATTAAGCAAGTCAACTATATTCGTGGCTTTCTTATATCCTTCGCTATGTTCCTGTCGCGCATCTTTACCTTTGCCAGTCTTGTAGGCTACGTTCTACTTGGACATATTTTGACTGCTGAAAAAGCGTTCTTCATCACAGCCTACTACAACATTTTGAGGCGTTCGGTCACCATGTTCTTCCCACAAGGCATAGGACAATTCGCGGAACTTATGGTCTCTATCAAACGTCTCCAGACGTTTATGCACAGAGAGGAGACTCAGGTCCAAGAAAAATCAAATGAGATTACAGCATCCGTCTCCGTTAATGATAAGGAGCATGGCTCACTAATCAACAATAGCAATGGAGACGTGCCAAAGGTCAATGGCAGTGAGGAGACTCTCATTGAGTTCAACCAATTCAATGCCAAATGGGACAACAAAGCCGCAGAGAACACTCTGGACAACGTCAATCTACAGCTGGGGCGCCGACAACTGGTTGCTGTTATTGGCCCTGTGGGAGCAGGCAAATCCAGTCTCATACAATCAATTCTCGGAGAACTGCCTGCTGAAAAAGGTAGTTTAAAGGTTAATGGCAGATTTTCGTATGCCTCTCAAGAACCATGGCTCTTTACTGGAACCGTCAGGGAGAACATACTTTTTGGATTGACCCTGGATAAACATCGCTATCGAACTGTTATCAAGAAGTGTGCACTGGAGCGTGATTTTGAGCTACTTCCTCAAGGTGATAAGACGATCGTTGGTGAGCGAGGAGCTTCTCTCTCAGGCGGACAAAAGGCACGTATCAGTCTAGCTCGAGCTGTATATCGCCGGGCCGACATCTACCTATTGGATGATCCACTCAGTGCAGTGGACACACATGTGGGTCGTCATTTGTTTGAGCAGTGTATGCGGGGCTATCTCAGAAGTGAGTTAGTCATCCTAGTCACCCATCAGCTCCAGTTTCTGGAACATGCAGATCTCATTGTAATAATGGATAAGGGAAAAATTAGTGCAATGGGAACGTATTCAACGATGAAACGTAGTGGATTAGACTTTGCGCAGCTTTTAACCAATCCCAACAAGTCAGAAGAGGCACTAGATGACAATGAGAGCGGAGCTGGGGATATCTGGGATCGTGTGAGTTTGTCTTCACGCAGTAGGCGTGGCAGTAAAAGTAGCCGACAGGCTTCACGTAACGAAAGCTTCACCTCCTTGAGCTCTCTTGCTGATTCGATTGGCCAAGATGCATTCTTAGCTCCGAAAGAGACACGTGTCGAGGGAAAAATTGGGTTGGGTCTCTACAAGGAATACTTTACAGCAGGCAGCAGTTGGTTCATGATATTCTTCGTGGTGTTCCTTTGCTTGGGCACCCAAATTATAGGTTCAGCAGCGGATGTTTTTCTCTCCTACTGGTAAGTCAAAAAATTTAACTATTTGAAACACATTATATAATTTAATTTCCCAATCTTAGGGTTGACAAAAATAAAAACGGTATTAAAAGTGATTCAGATCAACTTGATATCTACATTTTCACTGCCCTTAATCTAGCTGTCATCGTGTTCACAGTGGTTCGCACTTTGCTGTTCTATAAATTAGCAATGCGCAGTTCCACGAAGCTACATAATGCCATGTTCCGTGGAATTACCAGAGCGGCTATGTACTTCTTTAATACGAATCCCTCAGGTCGAATACTTAATCGGTTCTCTAAAGATCTGGGTCAGATTGATGAACTTCTCCCGTCCGTCATGTTGGACGTGGTGCAGGTTTTCCTTACTTTGGCGGGTATCATTGTTGTCATCTGCTTGACGAACATCTATTATTTGATACTTACTCTGGGACTCGGGATCATCTTCTATTATATAAGAGAGTTTTACCTAACAACCTCAAGAGATGTAAAACGATTGGAGGCGGTTGCAAGATCACCAATATATTCTCATCTTAGTGCATCTCTCAATGGACTGCCGACTATTAGAGCACTGGGAGCACAGAAAACACTTATTGCTGAGTTCGACAATCTGCAGGATCTGCACAGTTCGGGCTACTATGCTTTTCTTTCTACAAATCGCGCCTTCGGATATTATCTGGATATGTTTTGTTCACTTTATATTGTGGTAATTATTATCAATTACTTCATCAATCCACCTGAGAACTCAGGAGAGGTCGGGTTAGCCATTACCCAGGCCATGGGAATGACGGGCATGGTTCAGTGGGGGATGCGCCAATCTGCGGAACTGGAAAACACCATGACTGCAGTGGAACGTGTTGTAGAATACGATGAAATTGAGCCTGAAGGTGACTACGAATCTAAAACAGACAAGAAACCTCCCATCACCTGGCCAGAGAAGGGAAAGATTGTGGCTGACGATCTGAGTCTCCGATATTTTCCTGATCCACAATCCAAGTATGTGCTTAAGTCACTCAACTTTGAAATCAAGCCCATGGAAAAGGTGGGCATTGTGGGTCGAACGGGTGCTGGCAAATCCTCACTCATTAACGCCCTCTTCCGCTTATCCTACAATGATGGTTCCATCGTCATTGACAATCGCGACACCAATGAACTAGGACTACACGATCTGCGTAGCAAGATCTCCATAATACCCCAAGAACCGGTACTCTTTTCGGGTAGCATGCGCTACAATCTGGATCCCTTCGAAGACTATAGTGATGCCAAACTATGGGCAGCGCTGGAGGAGGTCAAATTAAAACCTGTAATCAGTGAGTTGGCCAGTGGACTTCAGAGTAAAATATCCGAGGGTGGCACAAACTTCAGCGTGGGTCAGAGACAACTGGTTTGTCTAGCCCGTGCTATTCTTCGCGAGAATCGTATACTGGTAATGGATGAGGCCACAGCCAATGTGGATCCACAGACAGATGCCCTTATTCAGGCCACGATCAGAGATAAGTTTAGGGAATGTACAGTGCTCACAATAGCACATCGATTGAATACTATTATGGACTCAGACAAGGTGTTAGTCATGGATGCAGGGCAACTGGTGGAATTTGGATCACCATACGAACTGTTGACCCAGTGCGAATCGAAAATCTTTCACAGTATGGTCATGGAGACGGGTCAAAATAGCTTTGATAATCTGCTAAGAGTTGCGGAAAAGGTTTGTATAAAATATGATGTTTTAATGCGAGTAACTAAACTCTTTGATCTATTTGCAGGCTCATCTGGAATCACAGAAATCAAAAACTGCCTAGGATCAACGAATAATTTGTATGTGTTGTGCTCGTGACTTTCTCATTGATTAGCTCTAAGTAAAAGATCCAAAAGATGAGAACTCAATCAATAAATCCCAATATAAAGTTTTGATTTTCTACTTAAAGTATTATTTGTATGAAATTTAGAATGTAATTCTAGATTATAATTACTTTTAAATATATATTTGCAAATATACGAAAAAAAGTAAAACTAACATTGGCAAATTTAATCCGAGCATTGGATATACATAAGTAATTATGTTCCTTAGAATAATACTAGCAAATATATGATATAGTAGTCAGATCTGAATGATTTTTGAAGCGATGGTTAGAAGGCTGCATACCAAATTCCTTTCATCTAGTTAAAAAACTGAGAGACTAGTTTGCTTATGAATTTTTATTTGAATTTTTAAAATTTTTTAACACAGTGTTATTATTCCAATTACCACCACTGTCAAGATTTATGACGACAAAAAACGTGTTAACTGATAAAGCCGAAAACAGCGGCAACTGAATTACGATAAGATAAAAAGCTCGTAATTAAAACTCAAATGGTAGAATGGATAGTTTCGACTCAGAAATGAGCAGCAACAGTTGTTTGTACAAGTTTGTTTCGTCAGTTCACGTTGAGACCGGCAACTTGTCAGCTGTGTTTCAAGTGGTTCCGTGGTCGAAGAGTTAACCGCTGAAAGTGAATGGAATCCGGATAAATTTCTTTAATTAAAGCCAATAAAAAATATTAAAAAGAATCTTTATCACTTTTCATTATATGATGAAATTTGGAACGTGTACAGCTTGAGCAGATTTTTAAGATACAAAGCGATCATATCAGATTGAAGAGTGATTTCGCGACGCCACACATAAATTGCGGCTCAGTGAAGAGTGGAAAGTTTTTATAAAAAAAGAAGTTTGGCCAAAATTGAATTAATTAATTTTACATATGTGCATATGCCTTTAGTGTATTTAACAAAAAATTTAAATAAATAAAAGAAATAGCAACATGCAAACATTGAAAGCCGATGAGCTGCCGGAAAATCCCCGCGAACGCAGCAACCCTCTTTCGGAAGTAATGTTTTGGTAAGCTAAATTAGGTAATTAAATTAATAATAGAAAAAGAACCCCACAAATGACTCATTATCAGCTCTAATTTCTAATCAATTGAACCACTAAGTTTTAATCTGCAATATTTATACCTTATACTACCTTATCTTGCAGCGCATTAATAGATATGTTCGCATACCCCAATAAAATATTTAGTTGTCTGAGGTTATTGACACGAAATTTAATTAATGAAAATTTTGATATGCCTTTATCAATAATGCCACAAAGTGACGTTTTAAATACACCAAACAGACATACTTCTTTCTGATTATGAAGATGATATATGGATCTTTTCGATTCCCGATTCTAAGCACATTCGATTTTACCAAAGAAGAACTAACCCTACTGATGGATAATTCTTATAATTCTAATTAAAATCTAGATAATTAAACTTCATATATATTTATTTACATGTTGTGTATCTGAACAAACTTAAAGCTTTGTCTTTCCCCTGTTGTTCAAGGGACGTAAAAAGAAACTGGAACAACCAGATCTATATCGTCCACTAAAAGAACACAAATCAGGTATTACTTTTGGGTAAAAAGGAAGTGATTTCTTTATAAATTAGACTACATAATTATCAGATACGCTTGGTGATCGCCTGTCTGCCGCCTGGGATAAGGAAGTTATTGAACGGTCGGCCCAAAACAAGCCACCACGCCTGGGACGCGTAATGCTGCGCATCTTTGGTTGGCATCTGTTTATTACTGGACTGCTACTGGGTTCCAAAGAGTTTCTAACTAAGTAAGTTGCAACAATCTTTTTAACTATTATCATCTATAAAACTTTGTTTTAGAGTAACCCAGCCCATTTGTCTCTTTGGGGTTATGACCTACTTTTCCGGTGAAGATCCTGATCCAATCAAGGCTCAGCTTTACGCAGCCGCTCTGATAGCTGCCTCTGTGTTTTCAGTTATTTCTGGACATCCATGTATGCTTGGTCTGATGCACCTAGCCATGAAAATGCGAGTCGCCATGTGCAGCTTGATCTATCGGAAGGGTTTGCGTTTAAGCCGCACTGCGCTCTGCGATACATCAATCGGGCAGGTGGTGAATCTGATGTCCAACGATGTGGGACGATTTGATTCGGTCCTGGCCAATATACATTATATGTGGCTGGGCCCACTAATGCTGATCGTAGTAACCTATCTTATGTATGAAAAGGTAAATAATTAAATTGGCAACCTCTCTCTGGAGTCGAGTTTTATTAATTTTTTCATTGAAGATTGGAGTCGCTTGCCTGTTCGGCGTCGTTCTTATGTTGCTCTTTATGCCATTGCAAGCTTACCTGGCAAAGAGAACTTCGGTTCTGCGTCTGCGAACCGCACTTCGCACTGACGAACGTGTGAGGATGATGAACGAGATCATCTCGGGTATACAAGTGATCAAAATGTATGCCTGGGAGCAGCCCTTTGGAAAGCTTGTGGAGATGATGCGAAGCAAGGAGATGATCTGCGTCAAACAAGTCAACTACATTCGAGGCGTTCTTATAGGGTTTGGCGTGTGCCTCTCACGTACCTTCACATTTGTCA
Source organism: Drosophila repletoides (assembly GCA_018150835.1). NCBI lineage: Eukaryota > Metazoa > Arthropoda > Insecta > Diptera > Drosophilidae > Drosophila > Drosophila repletoides. Next base: position 6,012,612 of record JAECWQ010000202.1, read on the forward strand.
GTTTAGTGGGTTTCGTGCTATTGGGACACATATTGACTGCTGGAGAGGCCTTTTTCATCACAGCCTACTATAGCTTACTGCAAAGAACGGTCACCAATTTTTTTCCTATGAGCATTTCTCAATTTGCAGAGCTCAAAGTGTCCATCAAACGTGTCGAAACCTTTATGCTTCGCGAGGAAACTCAAGTCTGCTCTAAGGATGAAGTGTGTGGATTAAGTCATAAAAGTAGAGGAGAAGTTTCAAAGGACAATATCAACGAGAAAAATCTTATTGAGTTCAACCAATTCAATGCCAAATGGAACTCTGAAATGCCAGAGTACACACTGAATAACATCAATCTGCAGCTAGGTCATCGACAATTAGTGGCAGTGATTGGACCTGTGGGTGCAGGCAAATCCAGTCTGATACAATCTATTCTCGGAGAGCTGCCCGGTGACAAAGGTACCTTAAAAGTCAATGGAAAGTTCTCTTATGCCTCCCAAGAGCCCTGGCTCTTTACTGGAACTGTCAGGGAGAACATACTATTTGGATTGACGCTGGACAAACATCGGTATCGAACTGTAATCAAAAAGTGTGCCCTGGAACGTGATTTCGAGCTACTTCCTCAAGGTGATAAGACAATCGTTGGCGAGAGAGGAGCATCGCTTTCAGGCGGACAAAAGGCTCGCATCAGTCTGGCGCGAGCTGTATATCGTCGAGCGGATATATACCTATTGGATGATCCACTCAGTGCAGTGGATACACATGTGGGTCGTCACCTCTTTGATCAATGCATGAAGGGCTATCTAAGAAGTGAGTTGGTCATCCTAGTCACCCATCAGCTCCAATTCTTAGAAGAAGCCGATTTTATTGTAATAATGGATAAAGGCAACATAAGCGCCATAGGAACGTATGATTCCATGAAGCGAAGTGGCTTGGATTTCGCGCAGCTTTTATGCAATACTAACGAAAACGAAGAATTAGACGAGAATGATAGCGATGCTGGTGACAACTTGGATCGAGTAAGCTTCAAAAGATTTCTTAGTAAAAGTAGTCGCCAGACATCAAGAACGGACAGCGTCAACTCGTCTAGTTCTTTAACCGACTCTATCGGTCAAGAAGCAATTATGGCACCGGAGGAGACTCGTGTCGAAGGCAAAATCGGGTTAGGCCTATATAAGGAATACTTTACGGCGGGCAGCAGTTGGTTACTTATTAGTTTCCTGGTGTTCCTGTGCTTGGGCACCCAAATTGTGGGCTCTGCTGCAGATGTTTTCCTTTCCTACTGGTAAATTATAATCTTTCCCATACATTAATCAATCCACTGACAATCATCACACCTCTTAAAATCCTAGGGTTGACAAGAACAAAAGTGCCAGAGAGGGAAATTCTGATTCAATCGGAATCTACTACTTTACTGCACTTAATTTAGCCGCCATAATCTTTACAATGGCACGCACCATGCTTTTCTATAAGCTAGCAATGCGCAGTTCCACAAAACTACATAATGCCATGTTTCAAGGGATCATCAGAGCGGCCATGTTCTTCTTTAATACAAATCCTTCAGGTCGAATATTGAACCGGTTCTCAAAAGATCTTGGTCAGATTGATGAACTTTTGCCGACCGTTATGCTGGACGTGGTACAAATTTTTCTCACTATGACAGGCATCATTGTTGTGCTCTGCATAACGAATCCATATTATCTAATTCTAACTCTCGGACTGGGGATTATATTCTATTATATACGAGAATTTTACATGATGACATCGAGAGATATAAAACGATTGGAGGCGGTTGCAAGATCACCAATCTATACCCATCTTAGCGCTTCCCTCAACGGCCTACCCACAATTAGAGCCCTGGGAGCACAGAAAACACTCATTGCTGAGTTCGACAACCTTCAGGACTTGCACAGTTCCGGGTTCTATTCCTTTCTGTCGACCAATCGGGCCTTTGGCTATTATCTGGATATTTTTTGTTCACTTTATATTGTGGTAATTATTACCAATTACTTCATCAATCCACCTGAGAACTCAGGAGAGGTCGGGTTAGCCATTACCCAGGCCATGGGAATGACGGGCATGGTTCAGTGGGGGATGCGCCAATCTGCGGAACTGGAAAACACCATGACTGCAGTGGAACGTGTTGTAGAATACGATGAAATTGAGCCTGAAGGTGACTACGAATCTAAAACAGACAAGAAACCTCCCATCACCTGGCCAGAGAAGGGAAAGATTGTGGCTGACGATCTGAGTCTACGCTACTTTCCCGATCCACAATCCAAGTATGTGCTCAAGTCACTCAACTTCGAGATCAAGCCCATGGAAAAGGTAGGCATTGTGGGTCGAACAGGTGCTGGCAAATCCTCACTCATTAACGCCCTCTTCCGCTTATCCTACAATGATGGTTCCATCGTCATTGACAATCGCGACACCAATGAACTAGGACTACACGATCTGCGTAGCAAGATCTCCATAATACCCCAAGAACCGGTACTCTTTTCGGGTAGCATGCGCTACAATCTGGATCCCTTCGAAGACTATAGTGATGCCAAACTGTGGGAAGCGCTGGAAGAGGTCAAATTAAAACCTGTAATCAGTGAGCTGGCCAGTGGACTTCAGAGTAAAATATCCGAGGGTGGCACAAACTTCAGCGTGGGTCAGAGACAACTGGTTTGTCTAGCCCGTGCTATTCTTCGCGAGAATCGTATACTGGTAATGGATGAGGCCACAGCCAATGTGGATCCACAGACAGATGCCCTTATTCAGGCCACGATCAGAGATAAGTTTAGGGAATGTACAGTGCTCACAATAGCACATCGATTGAATACTATTATGGACTCAGACAAGGTGTTAGTCATGGATGCAGGGCAACTGGTGGAATTTGGATCACCATACGAACTTTTGACCCAGTGCGAATCAAAAATCTTTCACAGTATGGTCATGGAGACGGGTCAAAATAGCTTTGATAGTCTGCTAAAAGTTGCGGAAAAGGTTAGTACAAAATTATAAAATTTAATTCTCAGCTTACAGAATTTATTTTTCTACAGACCTATTTAGACTCGATGAAATCTAAAACTGCCTAGGAAAAATTAATAAGCTATTGTTAGTGCTAATGTGTATAAAACTTGAAATTTAAAAAAAATTGTTAAATAATTTCATAATGCTGAATATATATGTTAAATATTAACGATCTCGAAAGAGTCCCTAGGGCATTTTAAATTCTTCCTCAACTTTTTAAATCATAATACGAAATACAGAAAAGCAACAAAAACAAAGAGAATGGAATATGTTAATACCAATTTTTATAATTACTGGTCTATCTGAAATTTAAATATTTTATTTTACTACAATATATGTATAAATAAAAGCTCAGCACTTTGTCTTCACAATTATGTTCCATTAGACGAAGTTGTGCAAGTCATGCTCCAACCGAATCAGAGCTGGGAGAGGGGCAGAGAGCCCATTGCTATACGATATAAAGCTTGTTTAGGAAAGCTTAAAAACATATGTATGTACATATATAAAGATAAAATAAAAACAAAAGTAGCAACATGTTGTCTACCCATACATACATATGCATACACAGATTGCAAGTTGGAGCTATGCAATCCAAGCTTCAAACAATTTTAGTGCTATGAGAGAGTCGAACAAATAAGACACGATATAAAACGCGATAAAAAAGCTTTGGAACTGTGCAAGGTCTAAGAGAGTAAACGCATTCTAAAAACCTAAGTCATAGCTGTTTTATAGTATATAACTGTTTGTTATCAGTTAAGTTCTGCATACTAATCTCCAAAAAAAAATCATGCTACAAAAACATTCAGCATGCCGGTGAAAAGATTACGATACGATATTAAAGCTCTGAAATATGTGGAGGGCAAGTGGTATCTGAGAGAGCGAAGAGCGAAAGTAGCAACATGTCCCATCAGTTACAGCTATCCAACCACCTACAACCAAATATAAAGCTCGTTAAAAAAGCTTCAAAATATGCACAAGCTAAGAATATACAATCATGATGATTCTACATATATGATTGTCTATTCTTTGGTAGGCAGCAGTGCTCCCTGAGAGAGCGAATGAGCAACAGTTCACATATAAGGCTGCGACTTGTCAGCTCTGCGTTAGAACGAGTTTCGCGCCCGGAGAATAAGCAGCTAGCTCTGAATGGAGATCGAAAATTTTTGATAGTAAAAAAATTTCAAATTTTATGAAATTGATATGACTTTCAACTCGTTAAAAAACAAATTGTGTAGATTTTTGTGTGGTGTTCAACTGTTTAAGTGTACGCCAATTGATCAATGATATCGTGAATGAATTTCTGTCTTTGTGGACTGTGGAATGTGTCCGTAATACTTAAAAAAAATTTCTCCAGAACTAAAGTGCGTGCCAAGCCAAAGCGTGATTTTGTCGGTGTAAGCGAAAATAAAAGCCATAAAAAATATATACGTATAAAATCTAAGCAAAACCATTTTTTAAAATAATCTCAAAGCAATCTTAGCATCTCACATATATATGTATATATTAAGTGATTAAACATTGTGTGCAGTGTTTTTGTTCAACAAGTAAAATATAATATATATACTGCAAAAATACTGCATATAAAATAAAACAAAATGCAGTCAGTTAAAGCGGACGAGCTGCCGGAGAATCCCCGCGAGCGTAGCAATCCATTTTCGGAACTTATGCTCTGGTGAGTTTGCACTATTTAATTCCAGCTCTTTTTATATTTTAAGATAGAGCCGATAAATGAATCGTTGAATTAAAAACGATGGACATATTTTCAAGTCATTCAAGTCGCAAAGATAAGGATTGCAACTTTGATGAGATAATGATAAAAATAATATGTAAGATTCTTGATAAGCAATATGAGAGGTGGTGATCATAAATCCGAATAAACCAATAAAACGTAAAGTTATCTCAGTTCGTAGAGTCTTTGCAATGGTGACGGAATATAATGTGATTATATAAAATGAAGATATTAATATAGAATTTCCTTAAGTCTAATTAGTGGTGTCATATCAGTTGTATGCCAGAGGCACATTTGACACCACTCTCCGAGAGTGTTAAAAAAATGTATTTTATGATATCTATGAATAATACAAAATATTTCGTAACATACTGATAAGGCTCAATCTATTATTAATGTTTATTTGTATATGATAAAATATAAATATTATCTTTACTTCCACCACGTTTTGGGTCTTTAACTCTTTACAACTGTAAAGCTTTGCCCTTCCCGTGTTATTTAAAGGCCGAAAAAAGACACTGCAGCAAGAAGATTTATACAGGCCACTAAAAGAACATAAATCAGGTAAGTGAGAAATAAAGATAATAACATTTTACCACTTTGAATAAATTAGATCACACTTAATAAGCCTGAGTTTTAAATTCATTTTTAATGAATTTGAAAAAAATTCAAAAGAACGGAACTAGTTGTGCGTCGATCTCAAAAGAACTGCGAAAAATTATCGATATTTCGATTGTTAAAAAATCAGAGCTCGTTCAGAATTAAACCAAGAATACTGCAAATTAATCTACGAATTATGATGTCACTGCTATCTAAATATAATTATCTAAATTATAATTACTATCGACAGATACTCTTGGTGATCGCTTGTGCGCCGCCTGGGATGAAGAAGTGTCCCAAAGATCAGTCCAAAAGAAGCCGCCGCGCCTGGGTCGCGTAGTAATTCGCGTCTTTGGCTGGCATTTATTTTTTACTGGAATCCTTCTAGGTGTCCGAGAATTCCTCACAAAGTAAGTCAAATTCTATACTGCTCTCTAGAATCAATAGGTTTACTTATGTCTCACTTTTCATTTAGGTTATCCCAGCCAATTTGTCTTTATGGCATTATGGTTTATTTTTCGGGCGAGGATCCTGATCCTCTCAAGGCTCAGCTATATGCGGCGGGTCTCATAGCTGCCTCCGTGCTGCAAGTCGTTACTGGACATCCCTATATACTGGGTCAGATGCATCTGGGCATGAAAATGCGTCTCGCCCTCTGCAGCTTGATCTACCGGAAGGCATTACGTTTAAGCCGCACTGCTTTATCCGATACGTCAGTCGGCCAAGTGGTGAATCTATTATCCAACGATGTGGGACGCTTCGATATGATCCTGCTCACGGTTCATTTCTTATGGCTGGCACCATTGGAACTAGGTGTAGTCACCTACTTTATGTATGACAAGGTATAGTCTAAAACAATGATATAGGAATATTTTTATTTCTTTTTATTTATTTGTCCCCTGTACACAAATAGTTGAAACAGAGCTAAAGTATTTGGCTTATTATTTATCAGTTCCCATTGTATATACAAATGTTAGCTGTGTGTTTAGGAGACAAAGGGAAATAATAATATTTACATTATTTATTATATTTATTTATTTACGAACTTAAATTACAGCGCTTACTACTACAGGGTATACATATACAATTGAGTGATGAATTCCCTATTATCTTTTTAACCAATTTGATCACATATCAAATAATCTATTATCTAATTTATTAACGAACATTTCTTGAAACCTTACATCATTTATATAAGACTTTATTTTTCCCGAAACACCAATTCTTTATCACAATAATCTCTAAAGTTACAATGCACTTTTGGTAATAAGAGTTCCTGCTAAATCATTTTGATGATTTGTTGAAAAGTGAATTGGTTGATTTAGGACCATTTTTATGGCAGACCTTAGACTTTCATCGCATGAGGCATGACTGGGAAAAATGTTGTTATATTCCATAGATAAATTCCAATCTACAATTGATAAAGTTAATTGATGGTTTATACATTTTGCTTACGCTCTTTAAGAACTGGTCACTTTTCAGTATCAATCAAAATCTTGGTATCCAATTAAAATTATTTTAAACATTCATTTTTTTTTTAGATTGGCGTTGCTTCGCTTTTTGGCGTCGCTCTAATGTTGCTTTTCCTGCCCCTACAAGCATTCCTGGCAAAGAAGACATCAGCACTTCGGCTGCGTACGGCGATGCGCACAGACGAGCGTGTTCGGACAATGAACGAGATCATCTCGGGTATCCAGGTGATCAAGATGTATGCCTGGGAGAAGCCCTTTGGCAAGCTTGTGGAGATCATGCGACGCAAGGAAATGTCCTCCATCAAGCAAGTCAACTATATTCGAGGCTTGCTTATAGCCTTTGGCATGTGCCTATCTCGCACTTTCACCTTTGTCACCTTAGTGGGTTACGTTCTGCTAGGAAACATATTAACACCTGGAGAGGCTTTTTTTATCACCGCCTTTTACAATATGCTACAACGTGCAGTCACTAATTTCTTTCCTATGGGAATTTCTCAGTTTGCCGAGCTTTTGGTATCCATTAAGCGTCTGCAGACCTTCATGGATCGTGAAGAGACTCAAATTCCAGACAAATCAGATAAGTTTATGTCATCTAACGATAAAGACGAAAAGAGCTCAGTCATTAACAATGGAAATGGTGACGTACAAAAGAACAATGATAATGGAGAAACCCTCGTTGAGTTCAGTCAGTTTAATGCCAAATGGATTCAAAAATCAAACGAAAATACCCTGGACGATATCAATCTGAAGCTGGGTCGCAAACAGCTGGTGGCTGTAATTGGTCCTGTAGGTGCAAGCAAATCCAGTCTGATACAATCAATTCTCGGCGAACTGCCCGCTGACAAAGGCACCTTAAAAGTCAATGGAAAGTTCTCTTATGCCTCCCAAGAGCCCTGGCTCTTTACTGGAACTGTCAGGGAGAACATACTATTTGGATTAACGCTGGACAAACATCGCTATCGAACTGTAGTCAAGAAATGTGCCCTGGAACGTGATTTCGAGCTACTTCCTCAAGGTGATAAGACAATCGTTGGAGAGAGAGGAGCGTCCCTTTCTGGTGGACAAAAGGCACGCATCAGTCTAGCTCGAGCTGTATATCGCCGGGCGGATATCTATCTATTGGATGATCCACTAAGCGCAGTGGACTCACATGTAGGTCGCCAATTATTCGACCAATGCTTGAAAGGCTATCTTAGAAACGAGCTCGTTGTATTGGTAACTCATCAACTGCAGTTCCTCGAGCATGCGGATCTTATAGTAATAATGGACAAAGGAAAGATCACCGCCAAAGGAACCTATGAGTCGATGAAACAAAGTGGGTTGGACTTTGCCCAGCTTTTAACTAATCCTAATAAGAACGAAACCCACGAAGACAATGTGAGCGAAGCAGGTGATAACTCTGACCAAGTGAGCATACACTCACGAAGAAGACGATTCAGTAAAGGTAGTCGTCAGACATCACGAACGGATAGTATTATCTCTTTGAACTCCATGACCGAATCCATTGTTCACGAAGCTCCTATGCCACCCCAGGAGAATCGAGTGGAGGGAAAGGTCAGCTTCGGTCTCTATAAGGAATACTTCAAGTCAGGTAGTGGATGGTTTTTCATAATTTTATTTTTGGTTTTGTGTGTGGGAACACAAGTTGTAATCTCATCAGCGGATGTTTTTCTTTCCTACTGGTAAGTATTCCTTGCTCTGATATATGTGTTGATATATAATGTGTTATATTTTTAATTGTAGGGTTGACAAGAACAAGAACGCTGCAGATGCCAATACTGATCCAACCGACATCTACTACTTCACGGCTCTTAATGTGGCTGCAATTGTGCTCAGCGTGATTCGCCCCATTCTCTTTTACACGATGGCCAGACGCAGCTCTACAAATTTACATAATGGCATGTTCCGCGGGATTATTAGAGCGGCTATGTACTTCTTTAACACGAATCCTTCGGGTCGGATACTCAATCGGTTCTCAAAAGATCTCGGTCAATTGGATGAAATACTGCCAACTATTATGCTAGATGTGATGCAGATCTTTCTAATTTTGGCAGGAACCATTGTAGTCATCTGCATGACTAACCCATACTATCTGATCCTTACCTTTGTACTGGGTATAATCTTCTACTATATTAGAGAATTCTACTTGAAATCGTCCAGAGATATTAAACGATTGGAGGCAGTAGCCAGATCTCCGATTTACTCACATCTCAGCGCTTCACTCAATGGACTACCGACTATTAGAGCTCTGAGAGCAGAGAAGGCTTTAATTGCCGAGTTTGATAATCTTCAGGATTGCCACAGCTCCGGCTTCTTTACTTTCCTAAGCACGAGTCGAGCATTCGGTTATTATGTGGACTTCTTTTGTTCCTTATACACTATAATAATTGTATTGAACTACTTCATCAATCCACCTACCAACCCTGGTGAGGTTGGACTTGCTATTACGCAAGCCATGAGCTTGGCAGGAATGGTTCAGTTTGGTATGACTCAATCTGCCGAATTGGATACCACCATGACTGCAGTAGAACGTGTTCTGGAGTATGATGATATTGAGCCAGAGGGCGAGTATGATTCAAAACCAGACAAGAAGCCGCCAATTACCTGGCCTGAGCAGGGAAAAATTGTAGCCGACGATTTGAGTCTACGCTACTTTCCCGATCCTCAGTCAAAGTATGTCCTCAAGTCGCTCAACTTCGAGATCAAGCCCATGGAAAAGGTGGGCATTGTGGGTCGAACCGGTGCTGGCAAGTCATCGCTTATTAACGCCCTCTTCCGCCTATCCTACAATGATGGTTCCATTGTGATTGACAATCGCGACACCAATGAACTGGGACTACACGATCTGCGTAGCAAGATCTCCATAATACCTCAAGAACCTGTACTATTCTCAGGTAGCATGCGCTACAATCTGGATCCCTTTGAGGAGTACAGTGATGCTAAGCTGTGGGATGCGCTAGAGGAGGTCAAGCTAAAGCCACTTATTAGTGAGCTGCCTAGTGGACTACAGAGCAATATCTCAGAAGGTGGTTCCAATTTTAGTGTGGGTCAGAGACAGCTGGTTTGTCTAGCCCGTGCTATACTTCGAGAGAATCGTGTACTGGTAATGGATGAGGCCACAGCCAATGTGGATCCCCAGACAGATGCCCTCATACAGGCTACGATAAGAGATAAATTCAGGGAATGTACAGTGCTCACAATAGCTCATCGATTGAACACTATTATGGACTCGGATAAGGTGATAGTCATGGATGCAGGCCAGCTGGTGGAGTTTGGCTCACCCTATGAGCTGTTAACACAAGGCGACTCAAAGATCTTCCACAGTATGGTCAAGGAGACGGGTCAAAACAGTTTCGATAGTCTGTTCAAGGTAGCGGAAAAGGTAAATATAATATTATAAATGTTAAAACGTATCTTAAATAAAACCCTAAAATGAACTTTCAGGCGCATTTGGAATCACAGAAATCAAAAACTGTCTAGGACGAATAAGTTATATAAATCTTAATATACTTACTTATGCTCCAAGCATAAACATCTGAAAATTGTAATCTTCCGAAAGCTAAATGAATTGTTTTCAATGACCCCAACGTTAATTGAATATGAATTGTACTTAAAAAGTATTTCTACTTGCTTAGAATGTAGTGCTACATTAAAAGTAAATTTAAATAAATTCACAAACCAAAAACTATAAATTGTATTAATTATTCCATTTGTTTCCCGTCGAAATGACAACTTTTTACCCTGCAGGTAATATATGATTGATATGATAGAATAAATGATTATTTTGCAATAATTGAGTCGAGTTTCTCCACTGTTTCTAATTAAACTGGTTTTCCAAAAGTCTTGGCATATATATACAATATATCAGTTGGAAAACATAAATTTTGATTTTTTAGACATACATATTTCTCAACTATATTCATCTAATAATTGATCCAAAATATGCGTCGTATTCTCGTATTTTGTCGAAAATGTATTATTTCTTAATGTATATGTATGTAGTCATATCAGAATCGGAATAGTATATGAAAAAGCTTCGCTAGAAAACATTAATACAAAATATTATTAGTTGAAACTAACTAGTTTTCAACCCAAATAACTTTTAGCTTATAAAGATCTTCTCATAGATTGTTTTCTCATAAATGAAAACAATAATTACAGTGGAAAATTACAATTGTAGAGCTCACATAGGTTCCACATAGGTTCCTAGCCATAATAGTACCAGCAAATAATTACGATAATGAATAAAGCTCGTTATTAAAAAAGCTCCACAATTTCGTATCTGAGAGCAACATTTGTTTTCCTGTGTTTCAGAACGAGTTCCGCCGTCCGATAGTAAACAGCTGATTGCGGATGGAGATCGCACAATTTATTATAGTAAAACCCAAAAACAATTTAATTCTTCAATGAAATATTATTTTATAATAGTAAAATCACAAATAGTGTTATTTTTTATTGTATTCAACAGTCAATTTAACAGTTGGTGCCAGTTTTATTGGTTATAGAGTGATAAATGATATCGTGGAAGAATCTCTGTTACAAACAGCTGGCACAGTGGTCTGAAACATGTGTTTGTTATACAAAAAAAGCAATTTCACCAGAATTTAGGTGCGGGCAAACGAAACTGAAGTGCTGAGTGTGTGCAAACAATGTTAAGATAAAACAAAAAAAAATATACCAAAAATAAAAAACCTAAATAAATGATAATAAATGTGCAGTGTGCCACATATATATTTGTGTATATGTATATTAAATACGTAAATATTTAAAAATAAATAACAATAAACAAAATGCAGTCGTTTAAAGCCGATGAGCTACCAGAGAATCCACGCGAGCGTAGCAACCCAATTTCGGAACTTATGCTCTGGTGAGTATACACTATATACGAGTAATTAGAGCCTTTAAAAACAGCACAGTTTTTCCATAATTATATATTTTCCCAATCACTTTAATTAAAGACGCGTTCATGTCTCTTGTGAATCATAGTTAATATTAATATCCAAATTTCGAACACATACTGATAACAGAGAAGTGTGAGTTTCTTGATAAGTAGCTTATCTTGGATAATATTTGACGAGAGCCCCACAATATAATATAACAACCCTTAAATAAACAGCTAAGCCACCTACAGATTCCCTAAGAAAGACCGAAACAAAGACAGGGACGTAACAAATTTATTTTATTAATAGATTCGAAAACAAAACTGAGAAAAATAAAACCCCGCTCACCGAAATTTCCAGATATTAGCAAAAACTAAAGCAAAAAATTCCGAAGGTTTACGTGACACTTCGGTATATCTATGAATAATATATTGTATTTCATAACTATCTGATAAGACTCAGACTATTATCATGTAGGGGTAAGTTATATTGTATTGTATATTGAAAAAGGTTAACACGAAAAAGCCCGTTAAATTTGTGCCAGGTAGAAGGAAGCATATCCGACCAGTTAAAATAGATATATATTCCTGATCAGTATCATCAGCTGTTCGATGTAACATTATCGATCTATTAGAGAGGCACATTAGTAGTGTTTTATATAGAAATGTTTGTATATAACAGAGTACTACCTGTGAGAGAGTATTTGCTAGTCGAGTATTCTCGTCAAGTGAATTCTTATATCTCTGATTTTGATTGCTGCTATTTAATATATATATATTATCTTTACTTCCACGTTTACGGCTTATATCTCTACAACCGTACAGCTTTGCATTACCCGTATTATTTAAGGGCCGTACGAAGACACTGGAACAAGATGATTTATACAGGCCGCTAAAGGAGCACAAATCAGGTGAGTGACTCAAGAAAAGATAATGTTGTCAAGCTGCTATTAAGATTTTTATAAGTTGTAAATTAAATCTCACCTATTTACTTATCTTATGTTTGTATAAGTTGCTTTAAAATAATTAAATGATTTTCTTTGGAGAGCAATGATTTATACTGTTTGTCGATATATATAAAAGTTAGCGATACTTTTGTCCGATAGTTGATAATGGATTCATAGCCATAAAAAATATAAGGAACTGCAAACAGAAAGATGATTTTGATGATTTCTGTCAACCTCCAAAAATATTTCATAGATGAACTGAGATGGAGATAACTAAACAGTCCGACCTTTATTAAATTTAGGCACGATTTAATAGATTTTATAATTTTTAAATTTAAAATATATTTAAAATATTTAGGCATGATCTAAATAAGATAAAGTTAAAGTTGCCTTTTCCATATATATGTATGAAGCCTCAATTTGGTCAGATCAAAAGCATCGTGGAAGCTATTCAACTGATTGTCTCAAAGCATCGATCACTATAAATTTATATGTTCAATTGAAGGATTAAAAGCGTACTCTACTGCTAATATCGAATATCCTTGATGTTTGATTGACGCCTATTCAAGCTGCTATCAGCGCATAATACAAAACAAACTAAATCAAATCGAAATAATCATTATCATCAGAAACACTTGGTGACCGCTTGTATGCGGCCTGGGATAAGGAAGTAGCGCAGAGGTCAGCCCAAAAGAAACCTCCTCGACTATGGCGTGCCATGATTGACGTTTTTGGCTGGGATATATTCATGTCCGGATTCGTACTTGCATTGAGAGAGTTTCTAACGAAGTGAGTAACCTTTGACCTGAGTTTTATGATCACAATGAAAACATATGTCTTATTTTAGGTTCACGCAGCCTATTTGCCTATATGGCATTATGATCTACTTTACGGGCGAAGATCCTGACCCAATCAAGGCGAAACTCTATGCAGCGGGACTTATTGCTGCCTCTGTGCTCCAAGTTGTGTCTGGACATCCGTACTTTCTAGGCATCTTACATCTTGGAATGAAAATGCGTCTCGCCCTCTGCAGCTTGATCTATCGAAAGGCACTACGCTTAAGTCGCACTGCTTTATCCGACACTTCGGTCGGTCAAGTTGTAAATCTTGTATCCAACGATGTGGGACGCTTCGATTCGGTTCTGATCACGGTTCATTATTTGTATCTGGCCCCAGTGGAACTGGCAATAGTCATGTACTTGATGTATGATAAGGTGAATAAGAGATAAGAAGAGTGTTATGTATATTTTAACCTAACTTCCTTCTCTATTTACAGATTGGAGTTGCCTCCCTCTTTGGTGTCATTATAATGTTGCTCTTCCTTCCACTACAAGGATTTCTAGCGAAGAAGACATCGGTGCTACGTCTACGCACTGCACTTCGTACAGACGAGCGAGTGCGTGCTATGAACGAGATCATCTCGGGAATCCAGGTGATCAAGATGTATGCCTGGGAGAAGCCCTTTACTAAGCTTGTAGAGATGATGCGACGCAAGGAAATGATCTGCATAAAAAAAGTCAACTATATTCGTGGTTTACTCATAGCGTTTGGAATGTGCCTTTCCCGAACCTTCACCTTTGTCACGTTAGTGGGTTACGTGCTACTAGGAAACATATTGACTCCTGGCGAGGCCTTTTTTATCACCGCTTATTACAGCTTACTGCAGAGAACTGTAACCAATTTCATTCCTATGGGCATTTCTCAATTGGCAGAGCTCATAGTGTCGCTTAAACGTTTGGAAACCTTTATGAATCGGGAGGAAATTCAAGTAAAAGCGATTACTATATCTGACTCTCCTAACGATAAGGAAAATGGCTCACTAATTACAAAAAGCTATGAGAATCAGCCAAAGGATAGTGGCAATGACGATGATCTTGTTCAATTTAGCCAATTCAATGCCAAGTGGGACCCCGACTCCAACGAGAACACCTTAGACAATATAAATCTTCAGTTGGGTCGTCGACAGTTGGTAGCTGTGATTGGTCCTGTAGGTGCAAGCAAGTCCAGTTTGATCCAATCTATTCTCGGGGAGCTTCCTGCTCAGAAGGGTAGCTTAAAAGTCAATGGAAAATTATCCTATGCTACCCAAGAGCCCTGGCTATTTACTGGAACCGTAAGGGAGAACATACTCTTTGGATTAACCTTGGACAAACAACGTTATCGAATTGTTGTTAAAAAGTGTGCGCTGGAACGTGACTTTGAGTTGCTTCCTCACGGTGATAAGACGATCGTCGGTGAAAGGGGTGCCTCTCTCTCTGGCGGACAAAAGGCACGCATCAGTCTAGCTAGAGCTGTATATCGGCGGGCGGATATTTACCTTTTGGATGACCCCCTCAGCGCTGTGGATACTCACGTAGGCCGTCAATTATTCGACCAATGCTTGAAGGGCTATCTTAAAAACGAGCTCGTCATACTGGTTACCCACCAACTACAGTTCCTGGAGCATGCGGATATTATAGTAATAATGGACAAAGGAAAGATTAGTGCCATGGGGACTTACGAGTCCATGAAACGAAGTGGGTTGGACTTTGCGCAGCTCTTAACTAATCCTAACAAGACTGAATCCCACGATGACAATGTAAGCGATGCAGGCGACAATTCGGATCGAGTCAGCATACATTCACATAAAAGGCAGCTCAGTAAGATCAGTCGTCAAACATCACGAACGGACAGTGTCAATTCGTTAACTTCCTTGGGCGATTCCATCGTTCAGGAAGCGCTCATGAATCCACAGGAGAATCGTGTAGAAGGGAAGGTTAGCTTGGGTCTCTATAAGGAGTACTTCAAGGCAGGCAGTAGTTGGTTCTTCATCATTGTTTTCCTGATTCTAAGCATTGGCTCACAAGTTGTAATCTCTGCTGCGGATGTTTTTCTCGCATACTGGTAAGTGCTCCTTGCTGTATAATCTCTGCTGATATTTAATTTGTTATTTGCTCTCATTCCAGGGTCAACAAAAACAAGAACGCTGCAGATGCCAATACTGATCCAACCGATATCTACTACTTCACGGCTCTTAATGTGGCTGCAATTGTGCTCAGCGTGATTCGCCCCATTCTCTTTTACACGATGGCCAGATGCAGCTCTATAAATTTACATAATGCTATGTTCCGTGGCATTACCAGAGCGGCTATGTACTTCTTTAACACGAATCCTTCGGGTCGGATACTCAATCGGTTCTCAAAAGATCTCGGTCAATTGGATGAAATACTGCCAACTATTATGCTAGATGTGATGCAGATCTTTCTAATTTTGGCAGGAACCATTGTAGTCATCTGCATGACTAACCCATACTATCTGATCCTTACCTTTGTACTGGGTATAATCTTCTACTATATTAGAGAATTCTACTTGAAATCGTCCAGAGATATAAAACGATTGGAGGCAGTAGCCAGATCCCCGATTTACTCACATCTCAGCGCTTCACTCAATGGACTACCGACTATCAGAGCTATGGGAGCTGAGAAGGCTTTAATTGCCGAGTTTGATAATCTGCAGGATGTGCACAGCTCCGGCTTCTATACGTTCCTAAGCACGAGTCGAGCATTCGGTTACTATGTGGACTTCTTTTGTTCCTTATACACTATAATAATTGTATTGAACTACTTCATCAATCCACCTACCAACCCTGGTGAGGTTGGACTTGCTATTACGCAAGCTATGAGCTTGGCAGGAATGATTCAGTTTGGTATGACCCAATCTGCCGAATTGGATACCACCATGACTGCAGTAGAACGTGTTCTGGAGTATGATGATATTGAGCCAGAGGGAGAGTATGATTCAAAACCAGACAAGAAGCCGCCAATTACCTGGCCTGAGCAGGGAAAAATTGTAGCCGACGATTTGAGTCTACGCTACTTTCCCGATCCACAATCCAAGTATGTGCTCAAGTCACTCAACTTCGAGATCAAGCCCATGGAAAAGGTGGGCATTGTGGGCCGCACAGGTGCTGGCAAATCCTCCCTCATTAACGCCCTCTTCCGCTTATCCTATAACGATGGCTCTATCGTCATTGACAGTCGCGACACTAATGAAATGGGACTACACGACCTGCGTAGCAAGATCTCCATTATACCCCAAGAGCCAGTACTATTTTCAGGTAGCATGCGCTACAATCTGGATCCCTTCGACGAGTACAGTGATGCCAAACTATGGGATGCGCTAGAGGAGGTCAAGCTAAAGCCACTCATTAGTGAGCTTCCAAGTGGACTGCAGAGTAATATTTCCGAGGGTGGCACCAACTTTAGTGTGGGTCAGAGGCAGCTGGTTTGTTTAGCCCGTGCTATTCTTCGGGAGAATCGTATTCTGGTAATGGATGAGGCCACAGCCAATGTGGACCCACAGACTGATGCCCTTATACAGGCTACCATCAGAAATAAATTCAGAGAATGTACTGTGCTGACAATAGCACATCGTCTGAACACTATTATGGACTCGGACAAGGTGTTAGTTATGGATGCAGGCCAGCTGGTGGAGTTTGGCTCGCCTTACAAACTCTTAACCCAGGAAGATTCAAAAATCTTCCACAGTATGGTCATGGAGACAGGTCAAAGTAGTTTTGATAGTCTACTAAAGGTAGCAGAAAAGGTAAATATTGAATTACAATATTTTAACTTATCTTATTTAAAATCATAAAATCAATTTTCAGGCGCATTTGGAATCACAAAAATCGAAAACTGCCTAGAGTCAACGAGTAACCTGAATAACTCTCAGGGAAATTACATTGTTCTTAAATGTAAGATTTTAAACAAGAGCAGGATAATAATATGGCCATACTTAATTATGTTCAATAAAAATTTCTTTTAATATTCTTTTAAATAAAATATTGTTTTTAGTTTATTCCATGAATAGAAAAAATTTTTAAAATATTAATTTTTACACTCTTGATATTTATATTTATATATTATTATTTTGAATACTATTTTAAAGGCTCGGATGTGCGTGTGTGTGTTTGTGTGTGTATGTGTATGTGTGTGTGCATTTGTGTGTGTGTGTGTATTTGTGTGTGTATGTATGTGTGTGTATGTGTGTGTGTGTATGTGTGTGTGTGTGTGTATGTATATGCATGTATGTGTGTGGTCAAACGCCGGCAATACGGTAAGATTAAAAGCTCATATTGAAAGCTCCGAAATAAACAACATATACAGAGAGCGAAATCAGTGGGAAAGAGCGAAACAGCAAGAGAACTTTTGTTCCCTCAGTTGTCATATAAGCCGGCTGCTCAACAGCTGTGGTTCAGAACGAGTTCCGCTGCCGGGGAGTAAACACAGCTGGTGGACGCGAATAAAAACTACTCAATTTACGATAAGTGAAATGATAATAAAATTTCCTATGAAAGTGTTTGTTGAAATATTGTGGTGAAATTGTGAAAATTTAAACTATTTGTCTTTGACTTTTATCATGATGAACTGTTGAAAGAATCAGTTAACTAGTTGAAGCATTTGTGAATAACCAAAAAAACAATTTTCCAAACAAGGTCAAACAAGAATTAAAAATAAATTTGTATACAATCTAATCGTTCGGCATAATAAAAGAGAATATAATGCAGTCGATAAAGGCCGATGAGCTCCCAGAGAATCCCCGAGAGCGTAGCAATCCACTTTCGGAACTTATGCTCTGGTAAGTAAGACTCTTGATGGTTTTCTGGCCATCGATAACGCAAAAAGCGTAACGTGATGATGATAATTATATTCAATGGGTATTAAAAAATGCAATAATACCCATGTCTGAAGTGTTTTAAGTGCCTAAATTGGCTATTTATTAAGCGCCAATAGATGATTGTAAAGTGGAAAACACCCTGACTCATAAGACGGCATACAACAAGGGAGATACGAAATGTCCGAGTTTCTTTATAGCGTATCTAGTCGGGTTCTAATAGATAAAATGTTGAGGTACACAATTGTAGTTCAAGTTCCTAGTTATAATCAGATGTCTGGTATTCAATATAGAATGCTCTTTATGTTTGACAAATAATTGCTTTGGGTCTAATCAATTTAGAATCTGACTTGTTGCACAGATATGGGACACAGTTTATTGCAGTAGTTTTTATAGGCTGATAGTGTATAAAACGTGACGTTTCAAGCGTACTATAAAATAATTATAAGAGTTCTATGAGTAATATAAAATATTGCATAGATTATGACGGTTGACGCAACATACATTTATTAACACTTAGATATATAAATCATCCCTTATAGAGTTTTATCTTTAACTTTTTCTCTCATGAGATAATAATTTGTAATGTGATAATAACCCGTATGCATCTTCCGTATCTTTACAACCGTAAAGCTTTGTATTTCCCGTGCTATTCAAAGGCCGCAAAAAAACCTTAGAGCAACCAGATTTATATCGGCCCCTGAAAGAACACAAATCGGGTGAGTAATGCGCGCAGCTAATTTTTTATATTGCTTTTAAAATCCTTGAAACATTCTTAATTTAATTTAATTTACTTAAATATATAAGCACCCTTAAGATTTGAGTAGAATAGACTTTTAATTAAAAATAATTTGTTAAGCAATCAAGGCTAAAAACAGATAAGTTTTTGTTTTTTAAAGCTTAAAAATTAATTTCTAAAAATTTAATTTTTTAATTATATCATAATTAATTAGAAATTAATGAATCAAATTTAAAAGTTTGAAATATTTATTCTATGTTAGATTACTTTTTGCTCTTATTTGGCCGATCATAAGACACAGCATCGATTATTTTCTTGAATTTAAATATATATTTTAAGACTCTAGCAACAGCAAGATGATCGTCTTCAGGAATCACCCATCTTTATAGAGCGTCGCTTGTGTTTGTGTAACTTTCCTTCCATGTGGTCAGCTTTTTAAGAAGGGTTTTCCGGAAATGGGATTGACTTCTCAAAGAGCGGAGTGGTTGCATTTTCTTCTCTTTTTTTGTTTTTGTTTCTTCTTTTCTTTGATTTCGCAGCTACGACAGCATTCATGGCACATGCATCCTGGAAGCTATTCGGCTTATGGTGTCTACGCATTGATGACTGTCTGGCTGTCTATATATATAAATACGTTCACTTGTATAGACTGATTAATTCATATTTACTCCGAGGAGTCAAAAATCTTACTCCATGCCAAACTATAAGATGAAGTTCGATCGCGATCGCCTCATTTGAAAAGACGCCAGCGCCGGCTCCATCGAGCTGTCTGTGATCGGCAATTAATTAACATGTACTTAAATGATATCAAACCAAAATAATCATTATCATCAGATACGCTTGGTGACCGCTTGTGTGCGGCCTGGGATGAGGAAGTAGCTCATAGGTCCAACCAAAAGAAATCCCCCCGACTGGGGCATGTTATGGTGCGCGTCTTTGGCTGGCATCTATTTATTACTGGAGTATTACTTGCCACCAAAGAATTTCTAACCAAGTAAGTAGAATCACAAATATTCTATTTGGTTTATTGTACTAAAAACTATCTTATTCTAGGGTTACTCAGCCCATTTGCCTCTACGGTATTATGTCCTACTTTGCGGGCGAGGATCCTGACCCAGTCAAGGCGCAACTTTATGCGGCGGGTCTAATGGCTGGCTCCTTGTTCACTGTCATTTCAGGACATCCTTTCATACTAGGTCTGATGCATCTAGGCATGAAAATGCGAGTCGCTATGTGCAGCCTAATCTATAGGAAGGCTTTGCGTTTGAGTCGCACCGCGCTCTACGACACGTCAATCGGACAGGTGGTGAATCTGCTGTCCAACGATGTGGGACGATTTGACTCGGTCTTGACCAATGTGCACTATTTATGGTTGGCTCCTCTAGAACTGGTTGTTGTTACGTACTTTTTATATGAAAAGGTAAAAAAGGGTTGGAAAAATTAGCCTTATTTTTCATAACAATTTTTAAATTATTCTTTTCTTGGCAGATTGGTGTTGCGTCATTCTTTGGTGTGTCTCTGATGTTGCTCTTTTTACCCCTACAAGCGTTTCTGGCGAAGAAAACCATGTCGTTCCGGTTGCTCACAGCGATGCGCACAGACGAGCGTGTCCGGATGATGAATGAGCTCATTTCGGGCATCCAGGTGATTAAAATGTATGCCTGGGAGAAGCCCTTCGGCAAGCTCGTGGAGCTGATGCGCCGCAAAGAGATGATATGCATAAAAAAAGTCAACTATATACGTGGCATCCTTATAGCCTTTGGCATTTGCTTATCCCGCACTTTCATCTTTGCTAGTTTAGTGGGCTATGTGCTACTAGGAAACATATTAACTGCCGGCCAGGCCTTTTTTGTCACGGCTTACTTCAACTTGCTAAGGCGCACGGTCACCAATTTCTTTCCGTTGGGCATTTCTCAATTTGCGGAGCTTTTGGCCTCCATCAAGCGTCTGCAATGCTTCATGGATCGGGAAGAAATTAAAGTCCTAGACAAATCCAATGAGCTTACGGATTCTGGGTCTGTCAATGATACGGAGCATGGATCTCTAATCAAAAGCAATGGAGACATGCCAAAAGGCGAAGGCAATGAAGACACTCTTGTTCAATTTAGCCAGTTTAATGCCAAGTGGAACCATAAATCAAACGAAAATACCCTGGATAATATCAATCTACAGCTGGGTCGCCGACAGTTGGTGGCTGTGATTGGTCCTGTCGGTGCAGGGAAATCCAGTCTGATACAATCCATTCTCGGAGAGCTTGCGGGTGGGAAGGGCAGCTTAAAGGTTAATGGAAAAATCTCGTATGCCTCTCAAGAGCCATGGCTATTTACTGGAACTGTCAGGGAGAACATTCTATTTGGACTGACACTGGATAAACATCGTTATCGAACTGTAGTCAAAAAATGTGCACTGGAACTTGATTTCGAGCTGCTTCCTCAGGGTGATAAGACGATTGTTGGAGAGAGAGGAGCATCGCTTTCAGGCGGGCAAAAGGCACGCATCAGTTTGGCTAGAGCTGTATATCGTCGGGCGGATATTTACCTATTGGATGATCCACTAAGTGCAGTGGATACACACGTGGGTCGCCATTTGTTTGATCAGTGCATGAAGGGCTATCTAAGAAGCGAGTTAGTCATCCTAGTCACCCATCAGCTGCAGTTTCTGGAGCATGCCGATCTTATAGTAATAATGGATACAGGGAAAATCAGAGCCATGGGAACCTATGATGCTATAAAACGCAGTGGATTGGACTTTGCACAGTTGTTAACTAACCCGAATAAGGCCGAAGAGCTCGATGATCATGAAAGCGATGGTGGCGACCACTTGGACCGCATAAGCCTGAAGAGACAACTCAGTAAAAGCAGTCGTCAAACATCTCGAACGGACAGTGTCAACTCGTTTAGCTCCCTGGACTCAATTCATCAAGAAATACTCATGACACCTCAGGAAAATCGGGTAGAGGGCAAGATAGGTCTGGGCCTCTACAAGGAGTACTTCACGGCAGGCAGTGGCTGGTTCCTCATCATTTTTTTTGTGATTTTATGCGTGGGCACACAAATTGCAATTTCTTCAGCAGATTTTTTTCTTTCCTACTGGTAAGTGAGCCTTACATCGTGATATAAATTCAATTATTTCTGATATAACTCCTGTTCCAGGGTTGACAAGAACAAGGATGCCACGGATCCGGATTCCGCTTCCAGTGATATTTACTATTTCTCAGCACTAAATGTGGCTGCAATTTTTCTCAGTGTATTTCGACCAATTCTCTTTTATACAATGGCCATGCGCAGCTCTTCAAATTTACATAATGGCATGTTCCGCGGGATCATAAGAGCGGCAATGTACTTCTTTAACACCAATCCTTCAGGTCGTATACTGAATCGATTTTCTAAAGATCTCGGTCAATTGGACGAAGTCTTACCAACGGTCATGCTAGAAGTAATGCAGATCTTTCTGTCGCTATCCGGCATTATTGTCGTCATTTGCATTACCAATCCTTACTATATTATCCTAACAGTTGCTTTGGCCATCATTTTTTACTACATAAGGGAATTCTACTTGAAAACATCGAGAGATGTAAAGCGACTGGAAGCTGTTGCCAGGTCACCAGTGTATTCGCATTTAGCTGCTTCTCTTAATGGACTGCCCACTATTAGAGCTATGGGAGCAGAGAAGGCTTTAATTGCAGAGTTTGACAATCTGCAGGATCTGCACAGCTCTGGTTACTACACTTTTCTGGCCACAAGTCGAGCCTTTGGTTACTACGTTGACTTCTTTTGTACTTTTTATACCATCGTCATTATAATCAACTACTTTGTCAATCCTCCTACAAAGCCAGGAGAGGTTGGTCTTGCTATTACACAGGTCATGAGTTTGGCCGGCATGGTTCAACATGGTATGATGCAATCCGCTGAATTAGATACTACCATGACTGCGGTGGAACGTGTCCTTGAGTACGATGAGATTGAGCCAGAGGGCGAGTATGAATCCAAATCAGACAAGAAGCCGCCAATCACCTGGCCGGAGCAAGGAAAGATTGTGGCCGACGATTTGAGTCTTCGCTACTTTCCCGATCCACAATCCAAGTATGTGCTCAAGTCGCTCAACTTCGAGATCAAGCCCATGGAAAAGGTGGGCATTGTGGGTCGAACAGGTGCTGGCAAATCCTCACTCATTAACGCCCTTTTCCGCCTATCCTATAACGATGGCTCCATCGTCATTGACAGTCGGGATACCAACGAACTGGGACTATATGACCTGCGTAGCAAGATCTCCATTATACCCCAGGAGCCGGTATTATTCTCAGGTAGCATGCGCTACAATCTGGATCCCTTTGAGGACTATACTGATGCCAAGCTATGGGATGCGCTAGAGGAGGTCAAGCTAAAGCCACTCATTAGTGAGCTTCCAAGTGGACTACAGAGCAATATCTCAGAGGGTGGCGCCAATTTTAGTGTGGGTCAGAGACAGCTGGTTTGTCTAGCTCGTGCTATCCTTCGCGAGAATCGTATATTGGTAATGGATGAGGCCACAGCCAATGTGGACCCACAGACAGACGCGCTCATACAGGCCACGATTAGAGATAAGTTTAAGGACTGTACAGTGCTGACAATAGCTCATCGCTTGAACACTATTATGGACTCGGACAAGGTGTTAGTTATGGATGCAGGCCAGCTGGTGGAGTTTGGCTCGCCGTACGAACTCTTGACCCAGTGCGACTCAAAAATCTTCCACAGTATGGTCTTGGAGACAGGTCAAAGTAGCTTTGACAGCCTGCTAAAGGTAGCAGAAGAGGTAAATTTTATATTATGATAGTTAAATGTCAGCTAAACTTTATTATCCATTCCATTCACAGGTACATTTGAACTCAAAGAAATCTAAAACTGCCTAAGTCCAACAAAGAAAATAATTTTGTACTATGATATATTAAGAGTATAATATGTAGCATATATATAGTAAGAGTTCCCTAATAAATCTCTGAAACCTTAATTTATTTTAATAACAATTCCAATCCAGAGAGAACAATTAATCGGTTGTTGAAGTTAATATTTCATTCGCATAGTGCACACTGTAAAAATTTTCAGATTCTTTTAAATGATTGTTGAGAATGTATGTTAGGCATGGCTTTCATCCGAGCGTGGAAGACGTACTTCACTCTTCCACCGAAGCATCGGGAGCATAGTTACAGGAATAGCACTGAGAAAGTTCTTCGGCACCCAGCAGATACAAATTAGCAGGATCGGAAGTCCATGCACTATCAACAGCTGGGAAAGGGAAGAACGAACATGCGACCACTCTCCGAAATTGCGTACAAAAAAGAGGACGTATAGACACATTGCATCACAGATAAGGAACAGGGCGATGAAGATGCCACGAACATTGTGACGTGCATTAGGGCAAAAAGCATAAATGCTGGACATGATTATGATGGTGGGTATAAAAAACTTCAGTACAATTAAGGATCCCATTAAAATTGGATAAAACTCTCTCACAAATACTCGCGGCGTGTTTGGATCGAAAGAGTTAACAGCCGGTAAATTTCCAGTGCCAATTATTGATAAGTAGGTGTCGAAAAGTATAAGTAGGGCATAACGATAACTGCTATGAATTTTCTGTACTGGTGTAAATATCTTGGCTGGCTTATCATCCTCCTCATCGTTGTCAGCATCCTCCAGCTGCTTAGACTTATCATGTACTTGCACTCCCATCAAGAACTCCAGACAGAGTATTTGCATAAAGATTGACTCATAGGAGAGACACAACAGAGTATAGATAGTGCTCAGATTGAATAGAATCAGCTGAACCCGATGTCCTGGGGTTTTCGTATTAGAATATGGTATAGAAATAAGGGCATAGACCATATAGCACCAAGCAGCCCCATGTAAAAACGGACAAATTGGCTTTTCCTCTTTGACCAGGTGCACAATGTAGCCGCCCAGTAGCAGGGCAGAACCGTTTGTCAACCAGACGAGCAAACCATGTCTTTCACTCATTACCAAAGGGCGAAGGAAAGTTAGCACCATGCTTAAATATAGTAAGTAATGATTCTCGTAACCCAGATCGGGTCGTTTCAATGTGAAGCCGGCCAAAAGTGCCACCAGCAATAGCCACAGACCGAATTTCATTGTAGGATGTTTAAAAGCTAGGCGATTATTTATACACACTGCAAGCACATAGCCCAAAGAGACGAGCTCCCTGTAAAAGTTCGTAGAGATAAACCAGGCGGCGGTGCCCACAATCCAAGCCAGCTGCTGGAGCGGAGCTACTACACATTTGCAATGTAATCCACGCTCTCTTACAGCCACTATCCAAACCGGCAGAGGAACCAACAAATAGAAGCTCGTCCATCTAGGCACCTTGTGCAAGTAGAGCATTATGCCTAGCAATATTTCCAGCCCTGCGATCAGTATCACCGGGACGGAGAACCAATCCTGCTTCAGTCCATTAATTGGACGTGCCTGCTTGGCTAGCAAATAGTAGAACCAGCCCAGATATGTAAGTACACATGCAACATACAGCGGTATACGATAGTAATTTCTATAGTATTCCAAGTAATCCAAAGCCAGCCTTATCATGTCCTGGCTGCATTCCTTCGCCTCACGCATGCAATCCAATTGCATCTGCCGGAAGAACTGATGATGGTAATGTCGTATGCGTTGCTTATCCAAACGCTCAAACCTTGGCAACCACTCGCTCAAATAGCCACGTTGATAAGTCTGCATCATTCGCTCTACTTGAGCCAACAATTGTAGCACATTTAGATGGAGCGAATATGCCTCGTATGTTTCACTGACATTCATATAGCCCAGTGGGAGCATTGCCCTGTTGTTCATAGGTGGCGGTAGTCCAATCAGGGCAGACATTAGTGGTGCCATCTGTGTTTGTTCCAGCTCATGTAGTGGCATCTCCAGGCCAGCATCGTTGACTTTAAAGGTTCGACCCTTGTTGGGCGCCACTCGATTGGCCCCAGCGCCCCAAAGGACAAATGGCACCTCAGTCTCGAGTTTAGAATCGCTACCGTGGGAGCCTACAGATTGATACAACATTTTATTATATTTTTTAACTTCAAATTCGATTGAGTAATTTAATTAGTACAATTAATTTAAATATGCTTACCGTGATCAGTCATGCCGTGATCGGATATCATTAGATATACCGTGCGTTTGTCTTTAAAGGTGCTCTCAAACAGCTCGTGTGTCTGGCCAATTCCAGCTTGCGTGTTATTGAGTACTTCAAGAAAAAAATCGGTATTCGGCTTCTTATAATGCCCAGCCACATCAAGATCACCGAGGTACACCAGGAACATCGATGGAATCGTGTCTTGCACCTGTTTTATATTGTCTTTGGAATCTAGAAACTTTCGTACCTTGCCGAAGACCCAGGAATCCGCACTGTACGATCCGTTTAATTCACTGGTTTGAAATAGATGGAAGTTAAGTGGTTTGCCTGCATTTGGTAAATCAATAAACATTTGTAAGACGTATGAGCCACCCCATCCCCAAGTGCCTTTTGTGCGATTAAATACGGTATCAAAAACACCTAGATTCTTCTTAAAATTAGTCAGGGCTGCCGACGGACCCTCATTAAAGCCACCAAAGATGGAAATATGGCCAGGACGCGATTGGGTAGGTGCACATGTATGCGCTATGCCTGTGAGTCCCTCTTGCATCATTATCTTCTGTATGCTGGGCACTCCGCCGCAGTTCTTCCGGAAGAATGATTCAGCTCGCAATCCATCGGTAATGAAAACAACAAGACGGTCCGCCGGCGGTTGAAGATCAAATTCACGAAGTGCCGACTGTGGTTTCATGCCATGAAGAAGATTGGATTGGAAATAGATCACATATACATAACCGAGCAATACTACATGCACTAAAAAAGCAAAAATTTTCCACATTTTAAAAAAAAAAATAGAACTTAATCTGCCCCGTACTATGTGAATTTCATTGATGACAAAATAAAGCAGATTTTCTAGTTATTTACGTAAATAAATTCACAGCTTGCTAAATATAATTTGAAGACAATTGTTCCTAGAGCAACTATAACTATATATTATCATGAACAGATTGTGAAAAATTTAAAAAATAATCTAAAACAAATTTATTTATACTTTGTTGTAGTTTATTCATTCAATCAACATATCTGTTGCTTACAAACTTCACAATTTGAAAGGGAAAAATTAAAATTAAAAAATTGATTGAGAATGTGGAATTTTAACTACGGATTTGCGTTGGTAATGCAGCTTTTGCTGTTGAGTTCCATATACGTAATCTACTTTCAGTCCAAGATCTTGAAGGGCTTGGAACCACAACAAGCATTGATGAAAGCGGCGCCCGCGGATCGTCTAGTGATATTTGTCATAGACGGATTAAGCGCCAAGTCATTCTATGAGAACCGTTGCCGAAATGTGCAGGAGTTAAAAAAGATTTTTCTGCGTCAAGGTCAAATAGGCATCAGTAGGGCGCGGGTACCCACCCATTGCAAACAGGGACATGTTGCTATATTCGCTGGTTTCTATGAGGATGGCTTAGCCAGTGTCCAGACCAGCGCTTTTGACACAATTTTCAATCGGAGCACTTTAAGCTATGCCTGGGGATCCGCTGAGCTGCTGCAGATGTTTCCAGCTGTACACAAAGTAAATGTGCATCATTATGACGTGCCAGGATTGGATGAAGGTTCCTACAAGCTGGATGAATGGGCATTTGATGCTGTCAGACAGTTTCTGAAGCTCAAAGCGCTGAAGCTGCAGGATTTACAGGGTCTGGTATTATTTGTGCATCTTCCAGGCCTGCAAGAGGCGAATGGGCTTCCAATGTATCGGAAGAATCTTAACTATACACAGCGAGAAATTTGGAAAACTTACAAGCGATTCGAGCAGGCCTTTCCGGATCAACGTACAGCCTATTTGCTGACCTCCAATCATGGCATGCCGCCGATAAGTAAGTGGAAACTACAACTTTGACTTATTTATTTAGCTCACTTTGCACTTTCCCACAGATCACCATGACGACAGCAGCAAAGAGCAGGTGGAAACTCCAGTTCTTTTCTGGGGCGCCGGTATCACCAATAACAATTTTACCCGTGGACGCAATTTTGTAGCTAATAAAAGTAAGCATCGTGTGCCACTGTATGTCATGGAGAAAATACAGTTGGCTCCGCTAATGAGCGCCTTATTAGGATTGCCGACCCCTGTTAACAATCGTGGCCAGATGCCATTGAATCTCCTGAATGTCAGCAAACGCTATGAGTCTCATACCATGTATATCAATGCGCTGCAGTTGCTCGATCAGGCGCAGCTCCATCTGCAGCGGCATGGACGCGGCTTACTTACCAGATTTATACCAAGCCATTGGATGAACATGCAGCAACTGGACAGTTTTGAGCACAGTGGAAATTTGTTGTGGTACCAGAATCGCTTTCTTACTCTCAAGGAGTACAGTGGAAATTTTATGCCCGTGTTGCTGCAGTGTATCGAGTATTATGAGAGTTACTATCGCCGCATTCTGCTGATGACTACAGCCTTTGGATTTCTAGGCTGGTTGCACTATTTACGCTGTGAGTCGGGAAACTGTACCCGTAATCCCAGCCTGCAGCTGCTCATTGGCAAAGCGGTGATACGCATCTTACTATTGTTGCTGCTCTTCTTTGTGCTGCTGCAGCGCGTGTCTTGGTTAAACAGCTACTTGTTGCTGCTGCCAGGACTTATTTGGACGCTGGCTCTGAATGCTCATGAGAAGTGCGAAAGGATTTTTTCCTGCAAGAAAGTTGTATGCTCTATGCTATTGGCTTCATGCTGCATCGCTGGCTTCTACGATCGTCGCATCATTGCCCTCTTCTACTTGAGCTTCGTTTGCTGCAACAACAGAGAAGCCTTTTTAAATAGGTCCTACACTTCCACTGTGTGGCTGCTGTTGGTGTGCGCTCTAACGTCACTGACCTGGCTGCCGCCTTCGCTGGGTTATTGGCAGAACAGCCTGCTTCAGGTCAGCCTGCTGCTCACCTTTCTGCGTCCAATTGTTTGTCGCACTCTCCCCAGAAGGGATTTGCTTTGTAATGGACTTGTGCTGTTGACCGCTGCCTTGTATGTTCTTTATAGTCCTAATCCGTGGATGTTATCTTTGCTGGCCAGAGTTTATCTTTGTTATGTATTCTATCCGAGATTTAGCCAAAGCGTTGACCTTATTCTCTACAATCTAAGCACGTTGTACGCGCTGCTCTCCACCTCCTACGAGGCACTAGTTCTACAGATGCTGGCCATGGAACTGCAGCTGCAGCTGCGTCTAAAAGCGGACTATGGAACTGACATTAAAACGAAGCGTACGTTGATGATGTATCTGATCCTGTACAGCTACTATTCTTTTTTTGTCGTGGGCGACCTCGAGGCAATTGATAGATTCAACTTCTACATGAGATGCTCTGAAATTGGGTATTACTCGTCCTTTATAAATGGTTTGATCATTGCACTAAAGGTACTGCTGCCTGTGCTCTTGATGCAGTGCATCATTTTTGCCCACACTGAGCTAGCTTGGTTAAATCGTCGGAAAATCTTTCAAGGCCTGCTATTCATATGCAATTGCATGGCAATTTTCTTTCTTTTCCGAGTACGAAATGAAGGCTATTCTAGCTGGCAAATTAGTGTTAGAATTGTGCATTTTGCTACTGTGCAAGCTTTTCCATTTATATTGTTCTTGCTGGGATATTTGACACATTTCCTGCTGGGTAACAATGCAACACCTTTGGAGCTGCCCAAGTGGAACGTACACCAGTTTTAATTATTATGAAACTAATTTGTGCGACTAATATAATAAAAGATATATAAATAATATAAGAGAATATTTGTAATATGCTTTAAAATTTCTTTAATAAAATATCGTCTAGAAGGTTTACAATCAAACGTAATTGCTGAGGAATTTTTGTGGTTTCATGGCGTAGTTATTCTTTGGAAAGTATGTTTATACAATAGTATGTTTAAATCTAATAATTTTAGTTTAATTTATTTGAAATACATTTAAAATTTGTCTAATGTAGCATTACATTCTAAATTTTGATACAAATAAGTAGCAAATTAAAATATTGCTTCTGTCTCACACAATCTGCAAAGCCCATTGCACCCCTTTATCGTAGGCCTGCGATCCAGAAGGATTCGGCTGAAACTTGAATGTTTTTGGATGATGCGAAGACACACTGCTCGTTGGGAAGCCTAAGGATACTATCGAGCTATTCCTTTCTGAATTCGATAGTAGAACTCCCTTGTTATAATTAAGCTCATCAGCAATATTCATTAAAAATTTTCTAATATAATTTTTTTTATTCTTATTTCTCTGGAATACCAACAAATTTTGGTATTCAAGTTCATTGACAGTTAGCGCTTATTCAAGAAAAATAGCTTATTTTGGATTAAACTTTTGTAAAAACTACTGAAATTGCACGTAAAAACTGATCATCGAATTCTTTTTCGGAAAATCTCTCAACTGATGATCTTGCTGCATTTATAATGTTTTTATTTATTTCCGCAGGATTAAGTATAATATTTAATATACTTGCTGCATACTCAACAGCATCCGTTGCGAGAAAACCATTTTGACAACCTTCAGCAGTCTCAATAATATCAAGAAATGGGCCTCCAGACTTATGAGCAATCATTATTAAGCCAGCTGCCATGGATTCAACGACTCCAATACCAAAATGCTCATTCCACATAGTATGTATGCCGATTTGAGATCGTTGATATAGCTTCAAAAGGTCATCGTAGGGCACATTTACTTGAAACTCGATAGAATTTTCAAGTGATAAATGCTTTGCTAAGTCCTGCATGTTTTTTAATCTTTCATAATCCTCATCATTTCGGCATGATCCCACAATGATAAGTTTAATTCGATTCCACAGGGCTTCATCTCTTGCCAGCAAAGTCCGTAACTCATACAACACTTGTAATTGTAAAGGATGGTTTTTTTCTGGTCGGAACTGACCCACAGATAAAATTATGATTTCATTATTTTGTTCTATATGTACAAGATTTTTCAGGTGATTTATTTCACATGGTGGATATACTCGATGAGTTTTCAATGGGACTTTAAACAAGTCTACAATATGATTTTCAGTCCATGTTGAGTTCACCATAATAGTTTCCGAGCAGCAGCTTACCCACTTATACATCTTTGAGAATATACGGTAGTAAGTAAGCTTAATCCAAGTAAGAAAGGGATTTCTCGCCACATATGCTTTATTGTTGTGAGCCGCTTGTCGGAATTGCACTTTCTTAAGCATATCCGTGCTGATAACTGGATAGTGTACATAGCTGCCAACTCTGGATCCAGCTAAGAAACGGAATACAGGATAAGTGAATGAGTATCCCATAGTATCAATGAAAATATCTGGCGGAAATTTGCAAACAGCTTCTAGGCCCAAAACGATTGATCCCAAGCTTTGTCCGAGCAATGTGAAGTGTGGATACTTCTTCGCTTCAACCCAATGCCGTTTCTTTAAAAAAATAAATGATATCTTGTCAGAGTCGATAGTGATATTAAATACGTTTTTCACTTTCTCAAAAATTGACCTGGGCGTCGAGTCAATATCTCCTGTGTAGACAACTATCTTAATATTATCATACGTGTTCAATAACGCTCTTATCGCACACCACAAGACTCGTTCACCGCCACCGCCAGCATTGCAGTATGGATGGAAAATGCCAACATGTAATCTTTTCTCCGAAGAGCAGTGCAATTTCTTCTTGTTTCGAAGGATCCATTGTCTCAAGCACAAACAGAGGGCAGCGGCTAAGGCCAATAGCCATATAATAGCCCAAAGTATCAAAACAATCACCATATCTTTTTTAAGACGGTTTACGGTTAATAGCGATGTGTGTATCGGATCGATTTATCGATATATTGATTTTGAATTGGTGATGATACTTAAAACTGTATAATATTTCCGAAAATATTTAAGATCCCGAGTATAAAAATTTAATTAAATTAAAGTTATATAAAATACTGCTGGTTAAACCGAATTAAATAATTAAGACTTTACTGTTATATCGATATTTAATTTCCCATGCCTATAAACATCTGTTTTGTCTTGTGCACATATCGATAAGTTACGCTTATCAACTGCACAATCGATATAAGTTGAGAGATGACTTACTCCGACAAATACGAAATGTCATCACTAAGTGTTCGGCTGGTCCAACATCGCGCAACCAATAGAAACTTTTGTTGTTGAGCAAATTTACGATTAAATAAATACCCAATATTAGATATTAATTGAATATATTAATAGTAGTGTGCCAAAGCGAGTGATGATGCTAATAAATCAATTATCAATGTGAAAGTAAACAAAGAAAAAAAATAATTCTCTTTTTCGATGGCTACCTCTCCCTTTCCTGTACGTAAAGGAAATAAACAAAATTCCTATTGGAATACACCGTTTACAGCAACACCAACACAATAAATGCAATTAATACAAATGTGCGGCCGAAGAGTGTAAAATAAAACGTAAGAAAGCATAGAAAGTTTAACGTTAACGTGAAAAACGACTATTGCGCATTCCACGGCAGCAAATAGCAACAACCAAATCAACAACAACAACAATAACAGGCGAGAACAAGCAACTCAAAAGGTAGGCAAAAAAGAAACAGCGGGGGCGGGGATGAGGGCGCTGTTAATAATAACAATTGCTAGGTTTGTACACACACACACGCATACAAACAAGCACATGTATGTACACACACACACACATACCTGTGATGGAGTGACACTTGTTTTTGGAGCGCGTAGGCAAAATGGCAGCCAAAAGCAACTTTAGCGCTTTTAGTGGGTGGGCCGCTGCCAACGTCGACGCCGCAGTCACCTCTGTAAAGTATGTATGTTTGTATGTACATGTATGTGTATTTATTACTCAATGAAACCTTTCTGTTAATCGTGAGCTGCTTACGAAATGTGACATTCTGATAAGAATTGGTTAAGCTATAGGCCAGAACATGACCTCGTCACCAGTGTTGTTAACTATCTGACTATTTTAACAGAAAAAAGCTAAACTAAGCGGAACAAACAGCTTTTAGAAAAGAATCTAGCTATAATGGATCTGTTTTCAGTTCCGGTTTCAAGTTTTGCTTGTCACACCGTTTAATTTTCAAAAGGAATCTTAAATTTATTTTATCAATATGTATTTTTATTCTAATCCCTACAAAACCATGGGTTCCTGGTTTTATGACTATGGCTTGGCTTCGACTTTGATTTCCGACTGACTAGACGAGTTGATATAGCTATGTCACTGTAGGTGGATGAGATTTGCCATGTAGCCTTCTATTGGCGACAGGCAGCATTTATTTTAGAACCTGCCGTATCGCACAACTATATCATATAGCTGCCGTAGGAGCAATCGGTTCAAGAGTTGTAGTATGGAAAACCTTTTAATATATCTTAATGAATATCTTTACTAGTTGGATTTTACTATATAATAGCTGCCATACGAGCAATCCATTCGGCAACTTATAACAAGCTTAATTAAAATAGTTAAGGAAATTTATTACAACTAATTATAGATAGCAGACTTTTTAGTTTCCTCGATATAGCCAGATTTCAACGTTAAATTAGCTAAATTGGCAACACTGCTCGTCGACAACAATTCCCAACAGAATTGTGTCGCCCTCATGAATTGCAAGTGACTTTCTTTTGCCCAGCAGCTGCTGCATTTGCACTTTTATTTGCTCTTGCTCTCTGGCTTTTTGTTTTGCAATTAAGTATTCAGTGAGCTATTAAAGCGCAGCATACTTGCCTCAATTATTTAAAAACAGTCTGTAGACTGTCCGACTGCCATTAAGCTCGCAAAATTTAAGCTTTAAAGCTGAAGCTTTAACTTCCGGTGACCATTTGCACTCTTCAATTGAGACGTCGCGTTGCTTCTTGCTTGTTGCTTAATGTAATAAAGTTTAAAGCACATTTATGGTTGTTCCTACAAATAGATTTATATGAAAATAAAATCGTAATATGCAGCAATTTGCGATACGGTAATTGGCCAGAAAATAAACTATACATTTTCAAGCAATTCTAGTTTTTGTCTGTATAGCATTTCATTTCAATTTTTTATATTAACCTCTCAATAATAAGGACAACGCCTCCAATCTAATCATCCAAGCGTTTATCAGTTTCCGCATTTCCCTCATAAAACTGGCATAACTCATCATTCCTTTAGTTCTTTAAAAGTTCGTGAATTGATGATATTTTCTTTATTTATACAGAAACTGTTGTATGATTAAAACTCGTTTCGCATTGCTGTATAATTAATTTGAGAGGAAGCGGACGGTAAGAAAATAACATTTAACAACTATATAGGAGTCAAAGTTCTAGTTCAGAGCTTTGATTGATTAATTCTATTTATCTAATATCCACTTCATCAATTTATTAACTTAAATGTCTGAAGGAATCTATCTTAATGGATTTATACCCTGTACAATAATGTTTTAGACGGAAATTTTATTGGTTTTCAGCCCATTTTTCCACTTAAAACTAAGAAAAAAAACTGAGTACTTGCTATAAATTGAATCACAATTGATTCGCTCCTCAGTGTTGATTACAATTATGTTCTTTGTTTTTTCCGAGAAGTGTTAGTTTCCCTTCAGACAGCTTTAAACCCTTTGTTGACTAATTAACAAACAGTCGCCATTTATTTAATTTACTAGTCGCATTGGGGTATTATTCAATTGATTTGCTCGATGCAGCACATTTCTGTCTATATACTAAAAAACTAATTAAATTAATAGAATCCAAAACAGTTGTGCAGCCTGTTCTCAAGTCTATAATTTTATCTTTTAAATCAGTTCACTTGGTTTTCTAGCTGTGACTGGGGAAATGATAGAATAGTTGGCAGAAATATTTGGTCATGAGAGCATTACTTGTCACTCCTGAATGGGAATTTGGGGACTAGAAGGATTGATCACTGGAACTATTTGAAAACCAATAAAATGCTTACAGAAAATAATAAAATTAGTAAAGAAAGACTATCTTCTGCGCGATGAATGGCAATTTTAGAACTATATGATATAGTAGGCCGATTTTGTCGGTCTTGAAAAACATATTTTTGTATCTAACCTGTAAATTTCAATTAAAATATTTTGAAAAACAAAAAAGTTTTCCATACAACAACTTTCGAACCGATTTTCCCTATGACAGCTATAAATGATATAGTTGTCTGAACCCGCCGGCTCTGATATATTTCAAATTTCAACCACCTAGCTCAAAACCTGAGGGATTAGCTTGCATATAAATAAATAAATATAAAGCTCACGTCGCACTGATCAACAGTATATATACATATATATTTATGAGGTCGGAGATAGCTCCTTCAATGCATTACAAAAAATATTTAGTTGCATATTTCAGTGTTGATTTTA
The DNA here is from genome assembly GCA_018150835.1 of Drosophila repletoides. Taxonomy (NCBI): domain Eukaryota; kingdom Metazoa; phylum Arthropoda; class Insecta; order Diptera; family Drosophilidae; genus Drosophila; species Drosophila repletoides. Next base: position 6,048,014 of record JAECWQ010000202.1, read on the forward strand.
AAAGGTTTTGTTTAGATATCGAATTTTTATTGTATTTAGAATTACTGACTCTAATTATCGAGCACTACTTCCTCAAGGTAAACCCACAAATTTTAACTGTGCTGCAAAATGTGTGCTTCTGATAAGGTAATGTTATAAATAAATAAACAATAACAATCATATCTCTCAGAAGGTAGAATACAGATAGATATATGTATGTAGTATAAATGAGTAATACTTGTGCTAAACGATCCAAATTGAGAGCTAAAAATTGAGAGACTGGCAAACAGACTCACCCGTTGATCACACTTAATTGCGCAGTTTTCATGCAAGCCAACCAACTTATTAATGCAAATTGTTTTGGGTTCTGGTATGATTCTCTTTTTCTCTTTATTTCTCTCTCTTTCTATTTCTCTCTGTATATTTAAGTGAACTATTTTTGAGTGGGCGTAATATTTGATGGATTTATTTTTCTATTTATCTATTTGATTTGGCCAGAGCAGTCATCACAGATGGCAACACAGGCGCGCGCTTTGGATACCATCTCGCTGTGCTCCACTGTATCCAGTTGCCCGGATCGCAATGGTTTCTATGGCGGTTTCCAGCGCACCGATAAACCGAAAGAGCCTCTCTCCAAGGCACAGATTATTGCGCGGGAAAAGAAATGGCTCTATATGATTGACAATTGGTCTATATATATGTCTAAAAATTACAAAAAGGTAAATGAAAATGAAATTTAAGATTAATAAACTTATAATTAACTGGAATCTTATACTACACAGATACGGGATCGATGCCGCAAGGGTATACCAAAGTCGGTCCGTCCCAGAGCTTGGTTCTACTTATCTGGCGCTTATTTGCTGAAGAAAAAGAATCCAGATGTTTATGAAGAGCTGTTAAAGAAGCCTGGTAATCCTGCGACCATTGAGGAAATCAAAAAGGACAAGCACCGTCAGTTTCCGTTTCATGAAATGTTTCTGGACGAGCAGAAAGTGGGCCAAATCGAGCTATTTAACATATTAAAAGCCTATTCGATATATAATCCGAAGGTGGGCTTCTGTCAAGCGCAAGCGCCAATAGCTGCATTTCTATTGATGCATTTGCCGGCTGAAGATGCTTTTTGGGTATTTGTGAGCGTATGTGATGTGTAAGTAAACTCTATAAGGACTACGAAGTTGCAAATCAGCTCTTTTCTGCTCTGTGAGCAAGATTGATAACCTTCTCCTTGAGTTGAATGTTTGTACCCTTGTATCTTATTAACTTTCAATTATATTGTCTACTTATCGCTTTATATTTCAGGTACTTGCAGGACTACTTTATACCTGGCCTCGAGGTGATACAAAACGATGCGGGCATATTGGAGGGTCTGCTGAAGAAAACCTGCCCGCCTGTCTATCGTCATCTGCAGAAGCATAAAGTGGAGCCGCTGCTCTATATGACCGATTGGTTTCTATGCGCAATGACTCGCACGTTGCCCTGGGAGACGCTTCTACGCGTCTGGGATTGTTTTCTCGCCGAGGGCATACGTGTCATCTTCAAAGTAGCACTGGTCATCATTGGTGCCTCCCTCAGCCGACACAAGGTGCGAAAAACATGTACTGGCCTGTGTGAAACATTGGCCGTACTTCGCTCACCACCGGAGCATATTATGGAGGAGGAGTTCATCATAAATAATATGATGCGTCTCAATTTGCGTGTCGAGGATTTTCAAATTGAGCATACGCGCCAAAAGGCGCGACGTGCCAAACAAAAGGCTCAGCAGGATGGATCATCCGGCAATGGTGGAGGAGCTGAATCTAGTTCCAGCAATGGGAGACGCAATATGCCCACACTGTGAGGCAAAAACAACTATTTACTAAAAGAAACAGCAACAAATTGTTACTAAAAACACACACACACACACTATGCATACGTTTTATACAAAATACACACAAGATTATTATGCAAAGTCGAATAGAGTGGGAAGTTTGCACAAAAAGAGAGAGGAACTGAAACGATAAAAGAAAATGAAAAAACGAAAACTGTTTAAGCAACAGACAATTAGATAACTTTCATTCCATACATTTGTATTTGGCAAAATAATTTGTTTAATATTTCATAAGTTAAAGAGAAGAGAAAAGAAACATTACATTGTTCTAATTTTATTCATATATACTTGCAATTATTATATGCGTGCAATTTGTTTATGCTTTTCAAAAGTATTTATTATTATTTATTGTATGTATTACATAAAATTTAAACAATTTAGTATTAGCGTCTTACAAACCGTATACATATCGTATTATTATCATTAAATTGATCATAACAAATACATTTCATTGGCAGCTGCATTGTTTATGGCTCAAAACCGAAGCATATTATGTAAACATTATTTCTTCTTTTTTTTATTACTGTACGTAAAACAATCAATTCTAATACAGACATGATACATATACACACACACGCAATTTATATCATATTTGTTGTCCATACTTTGTGGGGGCGTTATATGGGGGTTTTTAGTCCAAATTAATAATAATAAAAAAATCACTAATACTAATAAAAATAAAAACCATATAAGTATTTAAAATCCATTGTTTTCATTATGGACTATAGTTATTAAGATATTAAATACTTTCGTTATTCATTTCAAATTTAAAGAAAGAACTCGTCAGGATTCGCAAGGACATGGCCGCGCTATACATCTTACCGATTAGCATGCATGGATGCGCAAGAAACCACGCCAAAAACTTTAAATCCAGTATATGGCCTTTAGACAGTCGATTATGCTTTTGTATTGAGAATATACTTATTCGTATCCCAAAGATTCTTTATCAGTTAAATTATGAAATATCCGCTCTTCACACTAAGGATATGGCTGCTGAAGATTCTCAGTATTACTAAATATTAAATATTAGACTTTCTAGCTTGGAAAAATATAGCTTATGTACAGCTTAAGAGCAATTTCAGTTGACCAATGAGGCAGGACTCGTCAGGATCAGCAAGGACAAGGACTTTTTCTCCAGCTCCCGGCAGAAATTTTGTGTTTTTTCAAGGAAAATATGTATGTATGTATGTATGTATGTATGTAAACACTAATGGCAAAAAGTTATGAAATAAAGAATTTTACAAAGGAAAAAATGTGTTTTATTCTTTAGCACAGGCAGTTTATTTTTAGCTCAAGATACTTTTTGTATCTCAAAGATACTTTTGTATCTGACAGATACTTTACCCAATCATCCTTCAGATACATTTGTGTCCTGCGCCTAAAACTATGCAACAAAAAGTACCCCTAAAAATATACCAAAAAGGCGCCTAAAAATATGCAACAAAAGGCACCCCCAAAATTATACCAAAAAATGCGCCTAAAAGTAGGCAACACAATTTGTGTCATGAAGCTGGACTGCGGTTGGCAGCCAGAAATTTGCAAATTACCAGGCGAAGTACCAGGCGATCAGAAATCAGCAGGAGGTGAAAAAATGTTAGTTAACAGTGACACTGTTAACTAACAGTGGCCTTGAACATTTGCACTGTTAAGATAACATTGGTCGCCTGGTGATTCCCGCCGCTGGAGCAGCCGAAAATTCAGATTTGGCGCCCAGAGTACCAGGCGAACAGAAATCAGCAGCAGGCTGACGTTTCTTCCGACGCCCTTGAAAGTAGGCAACACAAAATAAATCGCTAATAAATATCAGTTGAGCAGTTTAAGCGATTTAAATTTAAATTCAAAAGTTGCCCGTTGGACCGCGATCTAAATTTAAATTCAAAAGTTGGCCGTTGGACGGCGATTTAAATTTAAATCACCAAAAAATATTCCACCTGCTGCTGAATTATGTTCGCCTGGTACTTTCAACAAATTTTGGGCGTTTGCCAGCAGTTTGGTTTGAATTTGGATTGCTTCCCTCGAAAGTATGCAATAAAAATTATAAGCTGAAAATGTCAGTTAAGTTTTCAAATATTGCTGCTTTTGTTTGCATTGCAAATCTGATATTAAAAAGGACATAACATGCTTAAATCCTTACGGATTTTGATGGGACTACCAGCGAATACTTACCATTATGAATACTTACCGTTTGAGGCAGGACCCGTCAGGATCCGCAAGGACATGGCCATTACAGCCATTTTTCTGTATACAGAAAAGTCCTTGTTTTTCAGTTCCCAAAAGGATTTTCATCCTTTTTGTTACGTATTCTGATCTGACAGGATACGAAGCATCTGGCGGCTAAAGGACATCTCAAAAGTCCTTCAAATGGGCCAATTACAACTGATTTTCTATTTTCAGGACACTTCATTAATGACACCCCTTAGAAAATGTACAAGTCATTTTTTTAAAGAGAAGGCTATAACAAGCCGAAATCTTGGCGGATTTTGCCAGGACCTGTTTCATTATGATCTTAAGGACCAGATCAATCGATTAGCATTCAATGATATAGGGGTCATCTAAGGATCATCGAGTTGAAAAATTTCAGTCGACATGCGCGAGAAAACAGGTTAATAACTCAAAAACCAGAATAAGTCGAACTTGAATGTCCATTAGCCAATAGATAGCCCTTAAGAATACTTACCTTTTTAGACAGGATCTGTCAGGATCGGCAAGGAGATGGTCGAGTTCTGTATACAGAACAATTACATTACCTTAGTCCCTGACGAATATTCATCCTTTTTGCTATGTACTCTGATCCGACAGAATACGAAGCATCTGATGGCCACAGGCCCAATATAGAAGTACAAAAAAGCAAACTTTATATTAGGATAAACTTATTTATTTCTAAAATTTAACGAAAAACTACATATTAAAATTTAAAATAAGGGCGGGCGGAACGGAATTTATAGCTGCTAACGGATGCTAATATTAGAAGGAAAACCCGAGATTCCATCAAACACATAATTTGTTCTTGATTGAAAGGGTTTGTCTAATACACAAAATTGTTCTTAACTAAGGACATTAATCTTAAACATTAAACAATAATTAATATACAGTAATTTATTATAATTTCAATAATAATTTCAAAGTTTCTTTAATTGTTCATAGTTAACGATACTTGAGTTGGGATAGGGCAGGACGACCCATGAGTAATTAATAATAAATAGTCAGTTACCTAAAATCTACTACTTATTTATGTGAGATTTGTTTGTGTTTTAAATGAAATTTCAATTTGCATGAGTATTTGTTATACTAATGTGATAAACTATTTTTAAATATGTACTTAAATAATTTAAATGAGTAAGACTTTTGTAGATTCTGTTGCCCACTGAGTAGGGGTTTAACCCAGTAGATACTGTTCCTCGAATTCCATATCCTCCACATCATCTTCCAGCAAATGCGGTGGTACCGGCATGTAACGACCATTGCCAGTCGCATTATTTACTGGCTGACTATCCTCATCCTCGCCATCTAATAGAGATTGCATTTGCTCATCATTCTCCGCCTCGGTAGGGTGTTGATCCCTTATATGTTGCTGCAATTCGCGCATACTGTGCAGACCAGCTGCAGCACTAGCATGATCCAGTCCATCCGACTGTTGCTCACAAAGCTGGCAGCGTATATAAGCGGCATAGGGCAAGTGCTTAAATCGATGCTGTTGCAGCAAACGCAGCTTCTTCGTCGCCAGCTGCTCCTCACAATCCGTGCAGCGATACAGCTCCTCTCCTAATCTGCGCATATGCAATAGCTCTCGCTTGCCCAGTCCGTGATGTGTATTAATATGCTCACGCCAGACCGCTTTGCTGCTGGTACTAAATTTATCGCCGCATTGCGGGCATATCAGACGATAGGCGGTAGGATCCACATCCTCCAGAGCCGGTACTACGGACCGATTCTCCCTCTGTTCTGCATCATCGTAATTTTCCGGAGCATTGATCGGTTGACTGTCACAGCGGTTAGTATCGCGATTCAGATGTTTAAAGAACATTTGCTTGCGCACAAATTCTCCATGGCAGGTCAAGCACTTAAAGGATCTATAGGGTAAATGCCGGAACTTATGGGACTGCAGCTGTCCTATAGCACCCTTGGTATGTGTAACTGTAACCCTCTTATAGCATTCCAGGCACAAATAATGATGTATATCCAATTGTCTAAAATTTAAACCCTGACGACAATTAAAATTGTGCACTTCAACAATGTGTTTGCGCCAAAATGCATGCGAATCAAAGTTCTTGTTACACTTGGGGCAGTAATACGTAATAAAGTCCAGATCCACAGCATTATGATACGAAATACTGTCCTCTAGAGTATTCAGGCCTGCGGGTCGTATTGGCAACACGCCAGGCTGTGGTTTGAGCGAACGTCCCACCAAGCTGCTGCTACCACTGATGGCCAAATGTGTGGGAGATGATGAGCCGGACGACATGTCTTTATCTTTGCCTTGCTTGGGCAGCACCTCACGCCAAGACGTCTCCCTTTCATAGATGTTGTGGCGTGTTCTCAAATGGGCTGCAATATTGGGTTTGTGATTATAGCAGGTGCCACAAACCAAACACTTTAAATACAATCGGTATGGAAGATGGCGAAAATGATGATCCTGAAGTCCTTTGAGCTTCGAATTGCATACAATATCCTTGCATTGTGTGCACTGATAGCGATACTTGTCCAACTGACGCATATTCAAATATTGACGCTTATCAAAATTGTGAGCTTCATTAATGTGACGCCGCCATTCAAACTGTGTTTTGTATGGTTTGCCGCAAGAGGGGCATAAATATATATAATTTTGCTCGATCGTGGAGACCCCAGCTATATTTATTTCCGATCTTTTGCTACTGCTTGGGACAGAACTTAGATCAGGAGATGCGTCATCCGTTGCCTCAGCATTATCAAAAGTTTTGGCACCATATTGTGTGTCCGTAAAATCGTGTTCCTCGCTAATGTGCTCTTTGAGCGCCATCTGTGTGGGAAACAAGCTTCCGCAATCAACGCATTTATAGCGGTTCGGATTCGGATTGGCCTTAGAATTCGAAGTAACCGCAGCAGCAGCTGGCGGCGGAGGTACCAATTGACAGGAAAAATCATCGTCATCTTGCATTTGTTCCCCAAAATCATTCTCCTCATTGATATTATTATTATTTGGCGGGGATTGCTCCTCATCCAGGTAGATAATCTCATATGTTTCATTGGCCACTGTGACAATTTGTTTTCGCTGCGGCTGCAACTTTGATCCACTTAAGCCGCCAGCACCGCTAGATTTACGCGGCTCGTAACCCACACGATGATATGTGGCCAAATGCTTGACCAAACCCTTGCGATCTGTATAAGACTTGTGGCACTTGCGACATCTCGCATAAGCCTTAAATGGCAAATGCGTAATCCTGTGTTGCTGAGCATTCTGTATCCCATAAGCATTCGTGATAATCTTTTCGCATTCCGTACATTTCAACTGCCGATCACTGATCACCTCAAAGTTGAGTTTGTCCAAATCATTCATGCCATGCACCTGAACCACATGAGTGCGCCAGTGTTTCTTCTCGATAAACTCTCTACCGCACTGCGGGCACAGATAGTCTATGTGCGGCTCATACATATCATCGTTACCAATGCGTCCACCACGACGTGGCGCATCGTCCCATTGAGACGAAGATTCATCATCGAATTGCCCATTGTCTGTATTATCCTCGACATCATCTATGACATTGATACTGGCGTTGCCACTGGCTGTTGGCTCTTCATCTATTGATTCTGGCACCAAAGTCTCCAAATGATGTCGCTTAAGCAGATGCGTAACCAATTCATGATGTTCCGTGTAACCCTTATAGCACAACTTGCAGCGCATCCAATCTGGCTGTGGCAAATGGCTGAACTTGTGCGTACGCAGAGTCTTGATTGTGTTCGGGATGACGAACTGTGAAGATAGCAGAGCAAAATTTGAGATTATAATTAGATAAATAAAAAAATTGTTCAGCAAGAATGTTGATCTCAAAGTCTAAGAACAGGTTAGAAAAACGCATGGCTATAACAAAAACAGCTGCCTATAACAAAACAAAAAATAATAATTTATACCACAAGGGTAATTTAAAAATATAATTATTAAGTAGTATAAAAATAGATATTCGTAACATCATTTAAGAAATCCGATTCGATTTTTAAGGGTTTAATGTACTTAAATTACATTAAACAAGAATTAACAATCGGTTCACATAAAAGCATAACTAAAGTATAAGCTTCAAAAGTATTTAAAAGGCGATGTTAAGCGTTTTAAAGGTAAAGTTAGTAACATGTCTAGTTATATATATATTTGTATATATCCTACCTGCTTGCATTCGAGGCACTGCATCTGCATATCGACACAGCGAAAATTGAGGCCACGCCGGCTGACATAATCGTGAACGAATTCAATATGCTGGTTCCACTGTGCGAGGGTATCACAATCTGTGCCACAGTCAGGGCACATGTAGTGTATATAATCCTCGCAAATGTCAGCCGAGCCAGATCCAGAAGTAGTTCCACCATTCCCATCATTTCCATTCCCAAGTATATTCATACGCTTGCGTTTGCCGTGATTTGAACTGTGATTAGGTTCATCCACACCAAGAAAGGACTCTTCGGCAGCACTTGCAGCCGGTCGCTCGTTATTTATTTCAGCTTCTTCAACCGGCACAGGATAAGGAGCAGCCTTATGAAGGGGTTCAGTGCGTGGTTCACGCACACGCGTCTTGCGTCCAGCTGTACCATCGCTATCACGCATCATGGCAATTACCTCATCACAATGAACCATGCGTAGATGTACCATCAGATCCTGTCTGTATTTATACTCTCGCTTGCAGATGAAGCACTTGGTGCAGCGATATGGCAAATGCGTAAACTTGTGCTTTAATAGATTCTCCCGGCTGTGCATAGCAATGCGTTTATTGCACTCCAGACACCGTTGATAGAGCTTATCAATGGCCACAAAATTGAGTCCTTTTCTAGTATTAAACTGATGCATCTGATTCATATGGCGCTTCCACATGTCCTGCTGACGATACTCTGCCCCACACGCTGGACATATATATATGACGCCCAGTTCATAATTAATGGGCATACCATTCTCATCGGTTGCATTAATTTGTGAGGTTGTGGGACGCATGGCAGGAGCTAATCCAACAGCTGCTGCTGCTCCCCTGCCAAAGGGTGCATGCAAGGCCTGGCGATGCATTGGACGCACAGCTGCGCCAACTGGCATCGGTGGCGCCAAGTGAACTGCTCTTTTTGCACGTTCCGGTACCGCTTCAGAAATGTTAACAATTGGTTCCAGTTCAAAATCAAATATGGCATCATCATCTGGTCCTTTCTCTTCCGTCGCTTCGTCTATATCCGCTTCCTGATCTTCTTCCTCATCGCCCATAAACTCGTCTCCATAAGCATTATTCTCTCTCGTTCTATCATCCACCTCCCCCTCCTCATAGTCTGACGAAAACATCGACGTCCACAGATCCATGCCTTCCATTTTTGGAGTGGGGGCAGCTGTCTGTATGCTTATGTGTTGTGTATGGCTGTGTGTGTGAGTGCGTCAGTGTGCGTTTTATAAGAACTAGTTTCCCGTACTCGAAATCAAATCCCATCCACGCACTTTTGCCATCATTTCACTCTAAGAAACTGGGCATCATCATTATTTTGGCAGCATTCGCGTTATTGGCATTTCGCACTTGCATTATTATTGTTATTTCATTTCACACTGAGTTTTTTTTTGGTTTATTTTCAATTGCGAAAATACAAACGAAACTTTTTTAGTCTGCAAAAATCAGAGCCATTTTGTTTGCGGCGTCGCAGAGTAGCAGGCCGCTAATAACTATTTTCGTGACGGCGTCGTTTTCAAATGCAGCAGCTGGTAGTGTTGCCGTATTATCTGTTGTCATGACAAATCTAGTTTAAAAAAAAACCTGAGCTCTAATATTAGTGCTTTATTTTCTATTAAACTACATTGCTGTCTTTACTTGTTTATATAACGTTTCCATCCCAAGACCATATAATTATATTAAGTGATTTGTTAATAAAAATTTGGTTATTTTGTTGAATGTTAAGCGTTTCCATGAAATTCATGGCAAAAACATAGTTTACTTTTCAATTTTTTATTAAATGCTTACTTGGCTCGTGTCCTACAAACATTTGAATAACTCTATGAATTATTAATACACATGTTTTAAAAAATACAAGTGAAAATCTTAGCGAATAACTTTAAACTATTTTATTGGCAATTTTCTTGCTATTGATTTCTGGCAACACTGTTGGCTGATCTTTGGTGACTATGATTTGAAGTGGTTTTTGAAACAAGCACCTATCAAAATAAATATGCCAGGTCGTGCCGTGCATAATAAATCAAATTTTATGAGTTTCGTACGATATAACGGCACGCGCTGCCGTAACATGGCAGCGGCGGCAGCGAATAAAAATGCCGTATTTAAATTTTTGCGAAGTGCGGGCACTAGCTTGTCGTTGCCAGATGATTGGCGCATTATTAAGCAATCTGGCAGCCTTAGCGTTCACCCACGCAATTTCTGCGCAAAAACAACAATTGGCTTTAGACAGCAAATGGATCATACCGTACCCCCAAAAGAGTATAAGTGGATGCCCGGTTATCTGATCAATGAGAACTTTAAGCTCGGCTCTAACGGACATGTCTGCATTGTGCTGAATCGACAAATTCAGGTACCCGCGCACGTGGTCAAGCTGTTATGGAAGAATGGTAAACATAAACAACAAAAACAATCAACAAACAACAAACTAACCTGCCCTCCTTCATTCGCCTTTGGCTTTCCCTCCGATTAGCTACTCTGCGTTGTGCAGTTGATGGAGGCTCCAATCATTGGCGCGACTTTATATTAGGCCAAGCTTTGGTAAAACAGAATAAGAGCAGCAAGAATGAAAGTGCAGCAGCTATAGATATTGAGCCCCCAGATCTGATAACGGGCGATTTTGATTCCATAACTGAGGAAACGGTCGAGTTTTTTAAAACAACGCCAAAAATCAATACACCCGATCAAGATGCGACAGACTTTACCAAAGCCTTCACGGTTCTGCAACCAGTTATGGTGCAACGCAAGGTTCAGGATGTGGTTGTTTTTCATGACTGCTCTGGCCGGCTGGATCAGGTGATGGCTAATCTAAATACCCTGTATAAAATGCAAAAAGATAACTGCAATGTGTATCTGCTCAGTGGAGATTCCATAACATGGCTCCTGCGCCCTGGCAAGCATACAATACAGGTTCCACTAGATTTGGTGACTAGTCAACGGTGGTGCTCTCTAATGCCCGTGGGCAGTACGGCTCACAATGTAACCACAACGGGGCTTAAGTGGAATCTGTGTAAGTATTATACTTATTGAAAAGGAATAACAAAAGATAATTTGTTGAGATGCAGTTTACTAGGAAACTATTTACTGAATACTTTTTAATCGAGCATATTGGATTGCTTTTAATTGCAGATCACGCACAGATGGAGTTTGGTGGCATGGTCAGTACCTCGAACACCTATTCAACAGAGTTTGTACAGGTGGAAACAGATAGCAATTTGATTTGGTCCATGGGCGCCTATGACTTTGAGGAAAAATTAAGAACCTCAAAATAAATTCAAAGCGAATATTTTTTTCGGGCTATTTTGGAAAGTGAATGCCTCATGGAGACTAAAGTACTTATATGGCTTAAGCTTATTGTTGTTATTTAATAAACTGATAAAAAGTATGTTTGTTACATAAGGTTTTTCGAACTATCGTGAGCTTGGCATTGGCATTAATTGAAAACCGCTGCTAGTCCCTGTTTTTTTGCCCAACCAGCCTGCGGAGCCACCTCTGGCAGCTCCACGCCTGGAAGCAGTGCTGCTGGCGCTGCTTGCACCACGACTGCCTTTTGTAACTGGGGTCTTCCTACGTGCCGCTGCAGGAGATGCGGCGGCTGCGCCCTTATAGCGTTTAGCAGCGCCTGTGGCACGTCCCCGCCAGGCACGCTTTCGTTTGCCACCACGCGTACCACCCGCAGAACCACTAGATCCTTGTGATGCAGCCAAGCTCTCCCAATCATTATCTTGGAAGGTTTGTTGTGCAGGTGTCGTAGGCGCTACAGTTTCAGCAGTCTCCATGTCTTGCATGACCAGCAGACAATCCTTTTCGGTGGCATAACCGCTCGTGATCTCCAGCAACTTGGTTCCGTACTTATCGAAATTAGCCTTGGTCACGTGGGGAATGGCGCACATATCCTTCTCGGTGGTCGGCAGTTCCTCCGCCATAGCTTTCAGAGCTTGCATGTTCATTATGCTGGCCATGGTTACATTACGTGCAGCGGCAATTGTGCGGCAAAGATCCAGCAAATCTGCATAGCAGCGATCGTGTATGTGGCGCATATCGGTATTTCCCGATGTAGCTGGTTCTGAGACGGTGGCCACCATCTTGGACCCACCGCTCTCCTTCCGCACAAGCGCAAACTCAATTTTTGGCGTCTCATTCATAAGGGCACTTATGTTGTTGCCTAGGTAAAGATATGCCTGTGGTATATCCTTGGTAAAAATAAGTTCCTCTTTGAGGTAGCCGAGTAGTACCATATGACGCAACAGGCGCTGCACATCTGATTTATCCCAATCCTTGAGTGCGGCATGATGCGGCGTCTTATTGTGCCCAAAATCGACAATCTTCTTGATCATGGAACCTTTGAGTACATCCGCCAAATGTAGAAGCGTAAAACGTGAACGACCGCTGCACAAATCCCGGACAGCACACGCCACTTTGCGGCATTGGTCCAGCACATCGATCTGCTGATAATTGCGCTTCTTTAAGCAATTATCGCAGGCGGTGCGCCGATTTTCCAGGCATTGTTCACTGGTGAAATGTTCGCCAAAGTAGTCCAGCTGCTGTGCGCGACGGCAATCGGTGATATTCTCACAGTAGCCAACAATACGATGCAGATTATCAATATGAATCTTCTTCACGTGATACTGTAGCGCTCGATCAGCTATACTCGGAAGTTAAAATTAGAAAGATTCGAAGTTTTGATATTGATTGCGCTTACCATCCATCATTTTCTTCAGACGCAGCATATCACTATAGTTGTAGTAAAGTATGCAATCTGCTATTTCACCGTCGCGACCAGCACGACCCGCCTCCTGATAGTAGCCCTCAATGGACTTGGGTAGTGAGTAATGTAGCACAAACCGGACATCAGGTTTATCAATACCCATGCCAAATGCAATAGTGGCACATATGACCCTCACCTTATTCGTTATCCAATCCTTTTGGCGGGATTCACGAAGCGTATCTGTCAGACCAGCATGATAAGCTACGGCTCGTATGCCAGCTGCGCTTATTTTACTGGCCACTTCATCACATTCTTTACGTGAAAGGCAGTAGATGATGCCGCTGGAGGTGGATGGACGCGATTGTATAAAACTGCGCATATCATCCAGCGTGGATGCGCCTTTCTTGGGCAGCACCTGATATCGCAAATTGCTGCGATTGAAGCTGGACAAGAACCACTTGCAATGCGTTAAATTCAGCTGTTGCAGTATGTCCTGGCGCACACGTGGCGTAGCCGTCGCTGTCAGTGCCATAGAGGGCACATTGGGAAAGCGCTTGCGCAATATGCCCAGCTTCTTGTAATCGGGCCTAAAGTCATGGCCCCACTGGGAAACACAATGAGCCTCATCTATGACGAAGCGACTAATATAGTTATTGGCATTAAGCTGATCTAGTGTGTCCTGAAAGCGCGCGGAGCTAGAAATCTTCTCAGGCGTCACATATAACAGCTTTATCAGAGGTGGATGACACTCCAAGTCCCTATATATGGCCATAGCATCCTCCATACTCTGTTCGCCGGACATTGACTTTGCGCAAATCTGTAAAGGATTTGTTGTAACTTAAACAAGAAATACAATAAAAAGGACAGATGATACTCACATCTAGCGAAGCCAATTTGTTGACCTGATCAAAGATCAAAGACTTAAGTGGACTAATAACAATGGTAACGCCATCCGTGAGAATGGCGGGCAGCTGATAACACAAAGATTTGCCGCCTCCAGTAGGCATAAGGACGAAGCAATCGTTTCCCAAGAGCGCTGCGTTGATGACCTGGAGTTGATTTGGACGAAAACTCTTGAGACCAAAGCTGAAGCTGAGTGCCTGCATTAGACGTGTGGAATGACCAAAGTTCTGTCCATCAAACTCGCCCGTAATGCCATCATTATGAACATTTGCATGGAAATTACCCGCAATCTTTTGTGCCGCAACAGGTGCAGACGCAGGTGTTTTGCTGATCAAGCTACGACTCGTACTGGGTGTTGGCTCTGGCGTCTGAGTCAAATCAATGCTATTTGCTGCAGCTTGAGCATGTGCCTGCTCAAACAATTCTGGATCATACTCCGGAAAGCCATCATCATCTAGCAGGGAAGTTGTAGGGGCTTTGGTTTCCGCAAAGTTAATACGCTGAGCAGGCTCACCCGTTTTAGTAAGAGTTGGTCTCTTTACAGCCTCAAAATCAGAATAGGCAAAGTTTTTATACGCGGATCTTCGGCCTTGTAAAGCTTCATGCTCTTCGCGTATTTGTTTCAATGTATCCTCGAAATCATCGTCTGAATCAATAATTTTAGAAACGGACTCAACGGGTTTCGCTGTCCTTTCCTTAAACTCTGTAAGACTGGAGAGTTCTTCCTCATCAAGTCTCATGCTCTGCGCCAAATAATCATCTTCCTCAGATTCCTGTTGGGGCACCAGATCATCGAAATCATCGGGCGCAGCATTTGTATAGTTGCTAATTTTTGTGGACTTTGTCATGAGTACCAGATCATTTGGGCGATCCTCATCCGGATCCTCTGATGGTGCCGTTGTATAGCTATTTTGAGTTGGTGTCTGCTCCCGCTGCTCAGCTTGCATTTCTCGCTCCTCTCGCTCCAATGCATCAAAATCATATTCATCCACCGTCTTTGCTTCACGTTCCCGCCGCTGTCTCTCTATTTGACGCTCCAACAGTTGAGTTCGCGCCTTAAACTTCTGTCGCATAACCTTTAGCTTGAGAAAAGTATTCGCTTCGAAACCTTCGATTTCATTAAAATGTACAGCAGGTATTTGATCAATTACTTCGCAATACTTTTCCATAAGCTCTATATACCTTGACTTATATTCGCCCATAGTGCTTCTAAGCATATTATCATTCTGGTGGCCGAAATTTGTATTGGTTATTCCAATATCATACTGTCCCAAATCTCTTAGGTAATCGGCCAACGAGTTATCGAAAACGATTTTAACCTTGGGTTTCGCAGATGTCCTTGGTGGCACAGATATACCGATGTCCAGCTCCTCCGATGAGGACTTCGATGATTTACAATTTAAATCATCCGATACGCTGCTAGGTTTCTTTAAATTCGAGGAGACTGCTGACCCTAAGCGAAAGTCCGGCACAATTTTATTAGTCGATAGAGGTTTGGTATTAAAATATGCTAAATCCGAATTACTGGGACTTTCGTTTTCCAGCGAAGAAGTCTCTTCTTTCCTTGTTTTCTGGACCAGTTCATCAAAGCTATCAAATGTGCTGCTAGCACGAGTGCATAATTTAGACGTCTTATCGTCTTGAATCTTAGCTGGCGATTGTGACAGAGACAGTGATAAAGATTTACGTGGTGACATGGACAACTTATTAATATGACCATTCAGTTTTGATAACGATGCCTGGTAAGTAGCATCCTGTTTGAGCACCTCGTCTAAGTTAGCAAAGTTTAATTTGACCTCTGAGGAAAGTGAAGAACCTGATGCAGTTGCTGGCAGGGGTGCTAGGGGCGATTTGGTCACATTATCAAAGCTATATCTTTTAATAAGTGCTTTGCCATCGTCCCTATCTTTCTTTGGCTCCGACGCTGTGGACGGTGCCCGGTTTTGACTCTGGACATCATCTTCGTCCGATGATGATGAGTCTAGGTAAATGGGATTATAAAACTTTGCCTTAGCTGTCCTAGCATCCAATGTATCTATAAACACAGTATATACATATATTAGTTAGTAATTCATAATCATAATGTATTAATTAATTGTGTACAAACTTTTTCGTGTCGTTCTTGTAGATTGCGACGTTTGGCTTTGAGTATTTGGGTCCAAGCCAAGGAATGCCGACATGGATAGTTGTTTTCCTTGACTTAAGCCCTTTTTAGACATTTTGTAACAATAACACAGACTTTGTAACGGTATAAAATCTAAATTAACTGATTACCATCTATAAACAAACAATTATAAAATAAAAAACGCGGGCAACACTTATTCATCTTTTTGTGGCAATCGCTTAGTATTGCCAGAGTTTTTAAGTATCGTTGCTTATCGATAGCAAAGAAAATATCGTTTTCAAAAAATCGAGTGAAATGTTGTATGCATTAAAATTTTATTATTTACATATCTATTTTCGAAGTAGACTTTTCATAAAAAATTACAGAGCCAACCTTGAATAAACAGAATAAAGGTAAATTGGAAATTATCAATAGCTGCGCTGGGTTCTGTTAAGCTTGTATGACTGGTGTTGAAAAGTTTTTGATCGTTTTATAGCTTTTAATATTGGTTTATTTTAGATAAGCTTTTCTTTACTTTCATCTCGTACAAATTAACTTATAACGCGTATCGGTAAGTATTTCAATTTAGAATATCGTCCGTAGTATATCGATATATTAATACATTGATTGACATCACAATTCCTAGCGCTATGGCGCTTGACTTCAAGGCGTTAATAACAGAAGATTTGTTTTTGCCCGGTTTATTACAACAAGTTTTTAATAAGTACAAGCGACTGAATGGTAGTGGCCTATCTACAGGTATTGCTTACTATGACAACTATCTTATTTAATTAATTACAAAGAATGAGTTTTGCAGTGAAACGAGCACAGTTGTTTATCGAACTGAGCGCCTTGTTGGGAGAAGAGCTTTTGGAGAGTGCACTACGACTGCTCGATGAATGGGACATAATTATATATTATACGCCTGATCGATTACGCCGGATAACTGAATTGAGTAGC
Organism: Drosophila repletoides; assembly: GCA_018150835.1. NCBI lineage: Eukaryota > Metazoa > Arthropoda > Insecta > Diptera > Drosophilidae > Drosophila > Drosophila repletoides. The sequence goes on from JAECWQ010000202.1 coordinate 6,064,912, forward strand.
AAGCGGAACAGTGCACACGTGTTGCGCATATTGCCAAGCGTAAATTATTGTAAGTGTTCGTATTTCCAGCGTTGCGTACTGCAATTGCCTGGAGAGGATCTAGAGAGTCGGAATACCGTTTCTTTTACCTGCGAGCATATTCTTGCTGACCGTTTGCATCAATTGCTTAAACAAAACCCGCATGAGCAGATCTTAACCCTGGAGCAGTTTCAATATTTCAACGAAGACTTTTATGACGATTAATGCAGCATTCTAAGCTACTCTACGAGAAGGGTATCATTAAAAATCGTAAAATGCTAACACAATCACAATATGAGGATTATAAATTTGTATGCCGCTTGGATCACATCAAAACATTCCATGCAGCAATCAAGGCAATCTGTTTTGATGACGTAAATATATTAAATTATAATATTGTTAGTTTATCATTTAAGCCATCGCCTTTTACAGTTCGGTACTCTTCAAGCTAGTGATGATGGACTGCTCATTACAGTAGAGCAGGGTAAGTCCGTACAGGCGACATTGTTCATGGTGCCAGGATTCTTTGCTGAATTTCATATAAAAGAGTCTCAGAGTTTCACCGTAAAAATCAATGTTCTGGCTGAGTGTCTCAGTCTCTTCGGACTAGCTGATTGTGGCATCAAAATGTTGTACAAGGGTGAAGGTGCTCCTTTGCTGATATTACTAGAGCCCCACGATGATGATCACGTGAGCACAGAGTGTGCTATCAAAACTACAAACGTGGAAGAGCCCATGGAGTATGAACTGGATCCGAATAGCTCCAGTTTAAATACCATATTTATGCGTGGTCCAGACTTATCCAATATATTTCACGAACTTGATAAAGCAGCGGAGGAATATGAGTTTACCATTTCGCCATTAAAACCGCACTTCAAGATCACCACGCTGGGTGTCATGCAGGCTGAATCAAGCGTAGAAGTGGCCAAGTCCAGTAACATGATTATTTTATTTAATTGCCGAGAGACGACGGTTGCCCAGTACAAAAGCCAGCAGATACGGATGACCAACAAGGCCTTGCAAGTGGCCACTAAGGTGGCAATAAAAACTGATGCCAGTGGCCTCCTGGAGCTGCACTTTATGATGCAGTCCGATGATCAGGAGGAGATGTACGTTCGATTTTTCATAACACCTTTGCTGGATACAAACAATTAAAACACCATTTTCCGTCAATCTGGTAACTCTGTTGTTCTGTTTCTCTTTGTTTTTATACCCTGTAAGCGAAAAATATGAAGTCTCCATTCTACATATTGTATAACCTTAAACTAAATTATCAAATAAAACATTATGGTAAAATGCTGTTTTTAATTTAAGCATTTGCAGTTAATTAAGTTGCATTAATTAAATCTTAAGTCTGAAAATATACCGTCAGTGCAATAAGTGTGTTATATTTTTGACCTTATAATTGCAATTTTAATATACACAAATAAACATATGTAATGAGCACAGGGTATTTTCTGCCACATACTAAAGAATGCTGTATTTTGCTGTTGACGGCGTTGTTGCCATGCCATCAGCTGTGCGCCAGGCATGTGTTTTGTTGTATATGGTGCTTCTTCTTGCTCTTCTTGTTTTTTTGTGGTTCTAGCGAAGAAAAGCGTGCTTTGTAATATAGAAACGAAAAAATAATCGTATTTTAAACCATTCCTACAATGCATACGTAAGTATTTTAATTATTAATGGAATATTGAACGTATTTTCAATGATATTAAACGAACAGGCATGAGCATTTCAAGACGCCAGCGGATGAAGACGAGCTTGAGGATATTGACGATGATATGGTAGTTGGAGTGATTGCTGAAATAGAGCAGGAAGTGCTGAATGAGTCGGAGAGCGACGACGATGAATACGATTTAGTGGATATGGGTGTGCCGGAGCCTGTGGGTCAACCGAACGAAGATGGGCACAGTAGCTCTGATGATAGCATCAGTAGCGATGGAAGCTTTGATCCAAATGCTGAGGATATCGACTCGGATGATTCCATGCTCGATGAGGCGGGTGGTCCTGGCGGGGTGAGCAGTGCCAAGCGGCGCAAGGAACAGTCAGGAAATGAAGCTGCAGCAGCTTCCGGAGCTGCACCGAGTGGCTCAGCTGGCGATTACTCTCATTTGGACGAAGATGACGAAACGGATGAAACTGTACGTGCTATAATAGCAGCCATAAAGAAACCACGTAGTGCACCACCTGAAATAAAACTGGAGGATTTCATAACAGACATTTGCTTTCATCCGGAGCGGGATATCATTGCGCTGGCCACGATTATTGGAGATGTCCATCTGTATGAGTACGGGAAAGAGGAGAATAAGCTACTGCGCACCATTGAAGTGCATGCCAAGGCTTGTCGTGACGTAGAGTTCACTGAAGACGGACGCAGTTTGATTACATGCTCCAAGGATAAATGTGTTATGGTTACCGACATGGAGACGGAGAAGCTAAAAAAGCTCTATGAGACGGCTCATGATGACGCTATCAATAAGCTGCATGTCCTTGACGAGCGCCTGTTTGCCACGGGAGATGATGCGGGGTGTGTAAAACTGTGGGATTTTCGCACGAAAGATGCCATTTTTGAGCTGAAGGAAGTGGAGGATCAGATCACACAATTGTTAACCAATGAACAGAATAAGCTTTTGCTAGCCACTAGTGCTGATGGTTATCTGACCACTTATAATATCGGTGCTCGGAAATTGTATGTACAGTCGGAGCCCTATGAAGAGGAGCTCAACTGCATGGGCATTTATCGTGGCAGTTCGAAGTTAGTGGCGGGTACGTCCAAGGGACGTTTGTATACATACAATTGGGGATACTTTGGCTATCATTGCGATATGTATCCGGGCATTAAGAGCCCAATTAGTCTGATGATACCCATTACGGATCGGATTGCTTGTGTTGCTGGCGAAGATGGCAATATACGCGCCTGCCACATTGCACCTTATCGCAATCTGGGCGTTGTGGGTCAGCATAATATGCCCATCGAATCGCTGGACATTAATAATAACGGCGAGCTCTTGGCATCCTCATCGCACAACAACGATGTGCGCTTTTGGAATGTTAAATATTTCGAGGACTTCGGTGACATTAAATATAATGAGAAGCACAATGCATACAAGGAGAAGCGACACAATTTACCATCATCCAAGTGCACAAATGCTTCAGACTTCTTTGCGGATATGACCAAGGAGCATGACGATGACGACGCTGAAGGCGGTGGAGGAGGCGGACCTAATATTGACGCAACTGCTGGACCCAGTAACATAGCCTAGATAAGGACGTTTCTCAGTAACCCAAAATATTTATAATAAGGTTTGGCATTATAAATAAATCATTGTTAAAGATTTAACAATTTTTAGCTTTAGATTTTAAGTTTTGTGCTGTAAAATCTTAATAAAGTTAGTATGTACCTCCAATAATAACCATCGATTTAAATATCAGGGAAGTATTTTAGAAAATTCTGTTTTTAATATTAAAATATTAGGACTAGAGCGATATTTTTAAAAATTTCACTCACATATGACACATTTTTGATATTTTTCTTTTAAATTTAAACTTACACCTCAATTATTCAATACATTTTTCAGAGATTTTGGAAACATATTTCCAATAGCTGTATAGTTAAATGCGTATTTCCCCCAACTCCCAAAATAAAAAGATATAAGCATCATTAAAAAAAAACTTACAAATGGCTGGTTTATAAGCCAATTTGTAACTACAGTACATATTTGAATATTGAATATTGAATATATATTTGATTTTCAATTCAAGAGTTAAATTATTAATATAATATATAGAATTATAAAAATGTTTAGTGTTTTCCTACGACCAACTTTCAATTGGTTTGGGATTGACCAAAGACTTAAGCGTAGGCTAAAATTATTTTTTAAGTGGCTTACGAAGTTAATGCCACACAATCAGATCAGATCAAATCAACCAAAATCAATTATATATATATGGCACGTGTTGAGAAGTTGAACTGCAAATTTAAGTGCAACAAATATTCAATAATTGTAATAATAGATAATGGAAAAAGGCAACTAGAGAGTGTGATTAAAATGCATTTGAATTGAATGTTTGATTGTTTGTTTTGGTGATACCACACTTTATAATTTCGTGACAAATTGTAAAATATGGGTATACAATAACAATTATAGTTGGGTACATAGAATTATTAACCATGGGGAGGCGGCAGTCACACTTTAACAATACGTAGTTACATATATATATATATGGTGTAATCACAAAAATTTTGTTTCACAAAACATGGACATAACTTATGTATTTTATATTTGTAGGAAATTGTTATATGCCGAAACACCTATCAATTAATTTTTATATTAATATATATGTATGTATTTACGTAGAGCTTGAGCCAAAGGTTGATATTTTAACGTAACGTCGCAATTTTATAATTAGCTTTGCCTGTTCTTGGTGGGTTTACAGTTCATCTGGCTGACGTTTTACGATTTTTTGTTTGCAGTTTCTTTTTGGTTTTTTTTTTGTTTTCCTTTTTTCTTTCTTGTATTCATTAATTTTTTGTTTTTTCTAAAGTGTATTTTTGTAATTTTTTAAAATGTGTTTTTAATTTTATTTTTGTTGCTGCCTGCCTCATCCATGCATGACGAACACGACGAACTCATTTGAAAGAAAGGGTTCTTGCTGTGCGCAACAGTTGGCCGTTGCAATGTCCACAAATGTGTCTTAAAGCAGTGGCATCGGCAACAGCACAAACAGCAGCAGCACAACCCCAGCTACATATCCTTGGACATGTACAACATACAAATATATCCTCGTCTGTTCGTTATCATTATCTAGTTGCGTTTGTTTGGTTATTACGTCTGCTCTTAATCCCGAAGTGAATGATTAACATGAAGAACTCAGTCTGAAAAATTTGTCTCCTTGCTGTGTGTGTGCTGTGATTGGAATAAGATATTTTACATGAAGATTCCATGTACACAATGTCATAAGGCAGCGGTGCCTGCTGAAGCAGCAGGAACTCCACTGGAACTTGGCACCAGTGCATCCTTGGCCATATGCGTTTCGATATCAACCCGACAAATTGGGCAGTGCTTGTTGGTGACTAGCCATTGATCCACGCAGTCCGTATGGAACAGATGCATACAAGGCAGACGACTGAAAGAATTAAATTGATTGTACATAATCGTACATATATTTTATTCACCCAATATTCACTTACCGCACATCGTTCTCAATCTCGAACAGGGACAAACATATGGCACACTTTTCTGCATCCTCATCCGTTTCGCTTGGGCGGCGCACCCGACGATATTTGTGCGGCAAAGTGTTGCGCTCGATAATTTCCTACGGAATTATCAATAGGCGGTTAGAAAAAGATTATTAAATAGATGCTTGAAGGAATTTAAAATTAAGCAATAATCCAATTGAATAGCTCACCAAGGTGGCACCACGATTGGGACGTGGTGGTCCGATCAGTATACGAGAGGAGCCCAGCGCGAGGGGTGTGGCCAAGCCGATCTCCAGATGTAGTGGTGAATAATGATGAATCATGTGATGATGCACTGCAGCACGACGACGCTGCTGCTGATGTTGTTGTTGTTGCTGCTGTTGTTGTTGTTGCTGATGCTGTTGTTGTTGCTGCTGCTGTTGATATTGCAGCCCAGGTGGATATTGAGGAAGCGGTGGATGAGGCTGATGGGCATCAATGGGTGCAACGGGAGCGCCAGTGCTTTGTTGCACCGCTGCATCATATGCCGGATAATAGGCAGGATCCAAACTAGAGACGGGTCCATTGCGCGCGTGTACACAATTACAAATGCTGTGTAAATAGCGTGTACGCAGACTACTAGTCAAATTCAACGGGTTCGAGGAAAGATCAATTGGTGTGGGCGTCATATGGCGGCGATGCAACTCCTGTATGCTCTGCTGACGATACCATAGATTCTGATGCACTGGATACGGTGGTGCTGGGGTTAGCGATGTGGCCACAATAGCGCTAGCTCGATGTGGCGGATGTATATGAGCATGCATTTGATTCTGTGGCGCCTGATGACCCTGATGCGGCTGCGGCTGATAATGCTGACGATGATTGTTGTACGCCTCTGAGCGACGCACGCTAAATGGCGGTGAGCCACAATACGACATTGTAGAACGTCCGGAGTACATTTCTAGCGGTGGTGGAGGTGATACAGCCGCAGCCACTGTAACTATGGAGGACATCACAGGCGGTGGACCTGCGGAAGCTGTGGCCACAGCAGCCGCCACTGTTGGTGTGGTGGCACGTCTCAGTATATTTAGTGTTTGGCCACGAGGATAATCATCATCCATGCTACTGCTTTCCAAGCTGGTAACCGGCGAGCTGGGAACATTTGTCATTGAGAGCATATCATGAAAGGATTGTGCTTGTGCTGCAGCCACTGTTGCTGCCACAGCAGCGGCGCTCATAGCACCGCTCAGCGAACTGCGACTGCTACCATTGGCATTGGTCAGGCCACCCTGATAGTGTGGATTTGACGATCCCGGCGAGTATTCGCCATTGCTACGATTTGCAGGGACCGCTGTAATAGTATAATGTGGAACATAATACGGTTGATAGCGATAGTAGGTAGGCGGACTGTTGCGTCCGCTGGATACCGATTCCTGTTGTACTGCTGGTGCTGAGGTTGCAACAACTCCAGTTACCGCTGTATTCGTAGCACTGCGTTGAAGACGAACATAGTTGCCAGATGTACCGCTTGGCGGTGGCGGCGGGGGTTGTGGTGCTGCTTCCGGTATTTGCGAAAAATGCCAAATAGGTGGCGGAGTAATCGGTTGAAAGTAACGTTGAGAATGGGCAGCTGCTGCTTCCAAGCCAGGACAGCGAGTGGGGCAGGGTGGACCTCGCGTATATGCTGCAGCATCGATTAGATCCCTGAAACCAATTGTAGGCGCCTGCGCCGGATTATGATTATAGCTGCTATAGTTGTGATCAGTAATAGCCGTACGGTCTGCTAAAGCCCCGCTGTAGAATGCAAAAGATGTGCCCGCTGCTGGACGCTGGCGCCGTCGATCATCGTACTCGTTGGCTGAGTTGGGACGGGGCAATAGTGGCGGAACTGCTGCAGGTGCTGTGGCTCCACTTCCTGTTGCTCTTTCTTCTCCTCCGGTTGCTCGGCTGCAACGGGCTACAAACTCCTCGCACAAATGGCGCTGCTGCTGTTGATGCTGCTGTTGTTGCAGTCGCTGTTGTTGTTGTTGTTGCTGCATTTGCAGCTGTTGTTGATGAAGTTGCTGCTGCTGCTGTTGTTGTTGTTGTTCTTGTTGTTGCTGCTGCAGCAGTGCCCTCTCGTTCGGGCCAATCAGAGCATCATCATCAGAGGTCAAATCAATGGAAAGGATTGGTTCGCGTGTCGAGTGAACAAAGACGACATCATCATCATCGCCATTAGAATCAGAAGACCAATCATCCAGCTGCAAATCTGGTGCTGTTAACACTGCATTACCTCCATTTGCATTAGAATTATGACGCCTTCCAGTTGATGTCGACGGTAGATTTTGCAATTCAATTGATCCTTGTGCTGCTCTCCCATCTGCTTCTCGTGGCCTGCCCACATAGGCTATGACACAAGAGCCGCCGCTGGTAGGATGCTGCTGTTGGTGCTGTTGCTGCGACTGTCCCGTCGACTGCTGTGACTAAAAAACAAATTGAGAGACACATATGGATAAGTCAGAGTTAAAGTTAAATTATATATAAAAATGAACTATATTAATAATTTCAGGACGGACTTCTTAAATATTTAAAGTATTTTGTATCCGATTGCAGACCCTACAAATATTTATAATTTTTTTCACTCACCTGTCGATCGTTGGCTCTCGACAATTCCGCATAGGTGATATGTCGATGACGGCCAGGTTGAAATGCATAGAAGTTTGTTGGCGACAGGCTGGCAACAATGGAAGGCGATAATTGACGACCAGTGTTGGTGTCCACACGTGCCAGTTTCCTTGGTGGCTGACATAGGGTAATGATGCTGTTGTTACTATTACTATTGGCACTGGTGCTGGGCATATTCTCATCCATTGAACGCACCCGAGAACGTGTTCTCACTATGCCGCTACCCAATCCAGAGCTATAGCAAGCTTTAAGAACTGCTACAGACCGTTGCTGTTGCTGCTGGTGGTGACTCTGCTGCTGTTGTTGCTGCTGCTGTTGTTCCGAATTGCCAGCGCCTCTATCAGCACTTAAGCGATGCACACCACATATATCACGACCAGCATAGTCTACACTGCAAGTGGTGTGGGTGGCTGTTGTGCAGGATGCGCCATCGGCAGATGGAGGTGCTTGTGGTGGTGGTGGCAGTGCATAACCGCGACTATTATAATACGTATGATCTGCATGACCTCCTTCCAGTTCGTTGCTGCTTTGCGGACGTGTGTCATCTCCTGGCGGTGCATTATGCATGCGCAGATCCCAGCCATCGTCACTACTGTTATCTTCTGCTAGCTCCAGCTCGTAAATATTATTGTTGTTGCTGTCATTACAATAACGACGACGGTGATATTTATCATAATAAAGTCGTCGTTGCTGCTGCTGTTGCTGTTGTTGCTGTCGTTGTTGTTGCTGCTGCTGTGCCTGGGCACTGGTGCTAGGCGTTGCATCCAATTCTATAACAGACGAGGATGATGATGCATCACCAGAGGCACCAGCAGTTGAGTTTCTTTGAATTTTTTTCTTCTGTGCAGCCGATGTGGTTGTAGTAGTATTGGTGGTACGCGTGTGCGCAAACTGTCCATGCTCTGTATCTGATGCACTGGACGTAACATCATCATAGGCCGTGGGCAGAACACTGTTGTTATTGTTATTGCTACTGCTGCTATTGGCCTCAAAGCTGCTATTGGTGCTACTGTTGGTGGTGTTCGAGCTTAACAGTGAACTAGTGGGTAGCTCATAAACCACAGTTGAGGATGTGCTATTCATCAACTGCTCATCCACGGCATGATCGTCCATAGCAGCAGGCCAGATGTTCACATGACGGCTGCTGCTGCTACTGCTTGCATTATTATTATTGTCATGTTCCTGCTGCGAACGGCGCTGCTCACGCTGCTCCTGTGACAGGGTTACAGTTTCAGTCTTACGATTTGGAATGAACTGCGTTGGAGCGCTATCCCCCCCGCTACTGTTAATGCTACTACTAATTGTGGACGTTACTGCGGTTGACGTCGAGGAGAGTTCAAAGAATTGTGTAGGGTCTGTCCCGCCTGCAGACTGTGTGGAATGCGCCTCCTGCATTAGATGACAGAAGCAGACATTGCGTCTGGAATTGCATTTGTTGCACTTGTTGCCCGTGGAGCTAGCAGGTTCCGCATGAGACTCCCTATTATTTAGAGATCTAGGCGTAGCCTGATACTGAAACACGGGTACGTAACTAGTATTTGCATTATTGTTATGACCATGACTGTGCCCGCTAGTCTGTTGAGCTGTCTGCAAATAGGAAGACGGCATCAGCATATAGCTATCCGGCAGCGTATCACGAGGCTGTTCAAAGTACACAGTAGTATATGGGGACCGTTCTAAGCGGATGAGGAGAAGGAGATTATTATATTATAAAAAATATTATAAATGGCACTTACGCGCTTCCCTCGGTCCAACCTGTACCATCACTTCGGGATAGCCAATCGAGACGCGCTGATGCGAATGCTGATGAGGAGGGTGTTGATGTGTATGCTGATGGCTATGCGGATGTTGTAGCTGAAGCTGATTTCGATGCAGATGATCCTGCAAATGTCTGTGTCTGAGTTCATCCTGTTCATTTTCCATGCTTACGCTTTTTTTTTTATTTTTACTTTTAAAGAGAAACATAAATGAGAAAAATTATTAATGTGTCTACGTGATCACATAAATATGAGTATTATGACAAAACCAGACATAAAAAATTGTATTACTTGTATTTAGAGGCCTACTACGATTTTTTTTTCTTTGGAATTTTTGAAATTTATACCTAGCCAGTGACAAGAAAACAATCAAACTTTAAGCAGAATTGAAGCTCATTTCCTTTTGGGTTTCAAACAAAACTGAATTAATATGATACAAATCAAGTATACAAACCCTGAACACGATGCCTTATTTATTTGAACATCCATTCGATTAGAAGATTAAATTACCAATAATGCTTTCTAGACGGTATTATAAACTTTTAACGACGCATCGAACGAGGTTTCGTCGGCTCCACAACGTATTATATACATATATATAATTGAACAAGATGGCGACACTATTTGACAGATGTAGCTATGTCCGTCTGTCTTTTTCTATGCAAAGTATTCCTAGTTATTGTCAAGGAAATTTGGTTAGGAGCCCTATTTTTTTTGCACGCAGTACATATATCGGAACCCAGGGAATCGGACGGTTATCTTATCCTTAGTAAGAAAAAATCCTTATAAAAAGTTGTATAGAAAGCTTTTTTGTTTATCAATATATCATAATATACTTTTCTAAATAAATATATGATTGAGTTTTAATGCATACCAAAACAATATTAAAATCGGACTACAACATCATATATGTATATATATATGTATGTATATACATAGCTGCAATAGAAACAATCTGTCAAAATAAATATATTGAACATTTTTCAAATTGTCCGCAAGGGTATGCAGTCTTCGGCGTTTCGAGAAGGGTACTTTCTTACTAGTTTTTAACAAATTCTAATTTTTATGAATCAATTGATTTAAGCTTTAAACTGATTTTAGCAATAAGAATGAAAATCTTATTGGGTGTAAGGAACTTGAAATTTTTTTTATACAAATCTCGTTGGTGCATTAAAATTTTACTAAACTTGCAGGTGATAAGACACAGAGAGCAGAGAGAATTTTCACAAAACAGCTGTCAGTAAAATAAGACAGGCACAGAGAAAGAGAAAAATTATATGGAATAGAATGAGTGAGAAGGGAAGATGGAGAGTGATGAGCAAAAAAGTCATCCAGAGGGGTACAGGGAGAGATGGAGAGTGAGAGAGAAAGAGTAGAGCTTACCTGCTGCTGCTGCCCGAAGCCCCGACAAGACACCTCTTCTTAATGGCGAAGTGAGGGTATTGCTAATTTGCAGAGAACGCACTCATCTTGTTTAACGTTGTTTTGTAGCAAAAACATGTGTTAATTGCTCGGGCACAGTTCTAATTATATAAAACTGCAATTAAAAGTCACAAAACTCTGCTAACGAGCAGTGCACAGCACAAAACTACGAACGTCGAATGAAAAAATCACACACATACACTGACTGCCAGACTATCGATGTATCGATACTTAAACTTTTTCTAACCGCATTGATATCGATAAATATGCAGAAAGTTCAACCGAAAGCTTAGTGCTTTCACTTTTCATTGTGCTTATAACTGTTAAATTGCTACGCAAATGTTATGCTAATAATAAATAATAAAAAATCAAATTGAATTTTGATTGCGCCACTAAAGCCAGTGCTGTACAATTATGGAAATGCGCACTTTCCAGCACTGCAATGTCATATCGATAGCAACGACATATCCAATCATGAATCTCCAATTATCGATAGCATATCAACAACCCTACATTCCGCAGGCATGAAAAATCTAAAAGTTAAAGTAATTTGTTTATAAAAAAAATTGGTGCCAGTCACCAAACGCGTTAAATTAATTGCAGGCTAACGGTATTTACGAGCTCACGAACACATACTCATATTACAGATCGACACGTATGTATGCTCTCTCTAACACTCTCATCAAACGCTGCGTTGAGGCGGGGTGTGGTTGTGCTTCAAATGTTTTTCTATAATAAAAGGCGTTTTCTGGCCAACAATAACTTATCAATCGACGCTTCTTCGCTGTGCTAATTAATTATGCCAAACACAAAGCGACGCGCAATATTAATTGAAAGCTCAATTTTTATGCAAATCAGTTGAGGCTGCTCGTTGCTGCTTTTGACAGTGTTGTTGTTTTTTTGTGGCAGGAAGCCAAAGCGGCTGTGATTGTCATTTGTGTATGTGTATATAATGATCGACTAGCAGATACTCTGTAAATATGTTTTTAGCGCCCTTAGCGCAGTGCTATATGTATTCACTTATAAAAAATAAAATAAGTGCTCGACAATGTATAAATAGTTCCAAAGTACTGTGGAATGTATATCACTCGCCTTCAGCGATTCAACACTGATCGACTAACAGATACCCTGTGGCCTGAACTAAAAATTCCATATATTAATCAATCAGTGCTTCCATAGAATATAGTACTTATATTCAGGAACTTCAGTGTTTATTATCTGATTATTAGAATATAAAAGTTTTATATTCAAAATTTTACTAGACATTTTAGTCTACTCAAGAACCAATGTCTAAGGCAGGTTCTGCTTTCAAATAATTTCTAAAGTCAACGAATCAAAACAAAATAGAAAATTTTTATCTGTGACTACCTGTTACGTGCGTTGTTGCACAATGTATATACCCCTTTAACTCACTTGAAATAAGGAAAGAGTATGAAAAACAGAAACTACAACAAGAACAATTGACTTTATTTGATTTGTGTTTTTTACTTCGTAGATTTGGCAAACTCTGCTGCAGCGGCGAATTCTAAATCTAAAGCAGCAGCCAAACCGCACACACAACATAACACACAAACACTTGAAAGAAACAGAAAAAAGCCCCAATCGTAGTCCCAGTCCCAGTACCCCAAGTTGGCCTGCAATGTGCAGCTGCAGTGTAAGCGTACGAGATGTCCCGGCTCGCTGATTACTTTGTAATTGTTGGCTACGATAACGACAAAGAAAGTGAGTGCCAAAGATTAATACATACATATATAAATAAAAATATATACATATATATAAATATTTATGTGTTTTCTACAGAAACTGCCGGCAATGTCAGCGGCCACCCAATATGCGGCAAAATTGTGCAACGTTTTCCCGAGAAAGATTGGCCCGACACGCCCTTCATCGAGGGCATTGAATGGGTAAGTATCTTCTTTAATTGTGTTTAATGTATTAAATTGTATTAATGATTTATCATCTTTTTGTATTAACAGTTCTGTCAACCGCTGGGCTGGAATTTGTCGTACGAGAAACAAGAGCCCAAATTTTTCATCTCAGTACTCACTGATATCGATGCGAATAAACATTATTGTGCTTGCTTGAGCTTTCATGAGACTCTGGCCATAACCCAGACCCGCACCGTGGACGATGAGGATGAAACGATCGGCAATAATACCAGCAGCAGAGGCCTGCTGGGTGCGGGCCTGGGCGTGGCAACAGTTGAACCCATAACACATCATAGCATTATGTATGCACCCAAATGTTTGGTACTCATATCCCGCCTAGATTGTGCAGATACCTTTAAGGTAAGCTTAGGAATGAATCCAATAAATTTAATACCCCCGTTAACAGTTGCAACAACTGTTCTGTAGTTAGTTGGAACAATTTTCATATAACTTGATTTTTTTCAAGCATTTTTAATTATTTATATATATATATATATTTTTTTTTCAATATTAAAATACTCAATTTTTGCAAAAAATAACTAAAAAGTCAGCGTAAATGTAATAGGTGTAGTAGGCCACCTGTTTGATCATTAAAAACTTTACTAATTTCGTGATTTGTCGATGTTAACTAGTTAGCAATTAGCCGTTAACGCCCTTAAGGGCTTAAGCCCAAATTAACAGCTGTTAAGCATTAAAGTTTAAGTAACAGCGCGTCATACTTGTTTAACATTTTTCAAGCATCTGCTACCCAATTTTAGGTAGTTTATTGGCAATTACTGCGTACTTATATGTGATATAAATATTTTAAAGATTTTAGTTAGATTTTAAAACTCTTTCTTTTTTTGTAGAACTGTCTGGGCACCATCTATACGGTTTACATTGAGAACTTGCCGTATGCAATGGAAAATCTAATCGGAAACATACTTGGCTGTATACAGGTGCCACCCGCGGGCGGGCCGCAAGTGCGTTTCTCGATTGGAGCGGGGGATAAACAATCGTTGCAGCCGCCCCAAAGCTCCTCACTGCCAACTACTGGAAGCGGTGTATACTTTCTGTTCAAGCAGCTGGGCATTAAGAATGTGTTGATATTGCTGTGCGCCGTGATGACCGAAAATAAAATACTCTTTCACTCCAAGTGTTATTGGCACTTAACGGACAGCTGTAGGGCATTGGTTGCGCTTATGTATCCATTTAGATATACACATGTTTATATACCTATATTGCCGGCACCTCTTACCGAGGTGCTGTCCACACCAACGCCATTTATAATGGGCATACATAGTTCTTTGCAAACGGAAATTACGGATTTGTTGGATGTAATTGTGGTAGATTTGGATGGTGGCTTAGTGACCATACCGGATGCTTTAACACCGCCCGTGCCCATATTTCCATCGCCTCTGTGGGAGCAAACTCAAGATTTGCTCGGCATGATTCTATTTCCAAACTTAGCGCAGGCGGACCTAGCATTTCCCAACAATGAGCGTCCGTCGTCTGCTCTGGCCAAGACAGAGGCACAAATTGACAAGGAGCTGCGTGCCATATTCATGCGTCTATTTGCACAACTGCTTCAGGGATATCGCTCCTGTCTGACCATCATACGAATTCATCCCAAGACAGTCATCACTTTTCACAAAGCTGGCTTTCTTGGTGCTCGAGATCTCATCGAGAGCGAGTTTTTGTTTCGAGTCCTGGACAGCATGTTCTTTACCACGTTCGTTAATGAACGTGGACCGCCATGGCGAGCATCTGATGCCTGGGACGAGTTATATAGCTCCATGAATGAATTGCTTAAGTCGGAGGCAAAGAATCGGAATCTCGTAAGTAATATAGAATATTGTATTCATAAATAAACTACAAAAGTCTTTAAATGTACTAATATGCACTTTCTCCTAACCTCTTTCATGCAGATACTCACACATATCCAAGAACTGGGCCGCACTTTATACGAAAATGAAGCATCAAATGCACACACCACTTACGCCCAGAAGGTGCTACGTCCACCTGAGGGTGCTTTTCAGCGAATACATCAGCCATCTTTTCCAAGGATCAACGTCGACAAAGTAGAACTTATTATACAGGACGGCATACGAAAGAACGGCCAGCCGCAGCGTTTTCATGTGACACGGAACCAACATCGTATAATACCTATGGGACCTAGGCTACCCGAGGCGCTAGACGTGCGTCCCACAACAGTTCATAACTCGGCACGACGACTGGAGGTATTGCGAACCTGTGTTTCTTATATATTCGAAAATCGCATTGCTGATGCTCGGAAACTTCTACCTGCTGTGACGCGTACGCTAAAGGATAGGGATGCAAGATTAATTCTGTGCAGGGAGCTTTTTGGCTATGTCCATGGCAATAAAGCGGTGCTAGATCATCAGCAGTTCGATTTGGTAGTCCGATTTATGAACAACGCTCTACAGAATTCATCTGGAGTGGATGAGTATACGGTAGCAGCGGCGCTGTTGCCCATGTCTACTATATTCTGCCGGAAGCTTTCAATGGGCGTGGTGCAATTTGCTTATACGGAGATACAAGGTCATGTCATTTGGAAGAATTTGCAATTCTGGGAATCAACGTTTTTCCAGGATGTACAGGCTCAAATAAAGGCGCTATATTTGTTACAGCGACGCCAAAATGAACATAACAAGGAGGCCAATTGTGTACTAGATGAGGTGCCACTGGAGGAGCCAACAGCATTAGAAATTACGGCTGAACAATTACGTAAAAGTCCCACCATTGAGGAGGAGAAAAAGGCTGAGTTGGCCAAATCGGAGGAGTCCACGCTCTATAGCCAGGCCATACATTTTGCCAATCGCATGGTCTCCCTGCTGATACCGCTCAACGTTAATGTGGATGCGGCTAGCAAGCCCAAGCTGGCCTTTAGGCTTGAGGAGAACCAGAGCGTTTCTAATAGGTAAAATTTTATATCTGTATTATACTTTCTACGGTTGTTTCTTACGTTTTTTTTTTTCAGTATTATGGGCTCCCATAGCCTAAGTGAACATTCCGATGAGGGTTTCGAAGAAAACGATGCTTTGGAGATTGGAGTCACAGTGGGTAAAACAATATCCCGTTTCATCGATTGCGTCTGCACTGAGGGAGGAGTTACATCAGAGCACATACGTAATCTGCACGACATGGTGCCAGGCGTAGTGCATATGCATATCGAATCCCTGGAATCGGTTTATCTGGAGGCGAAGCGACATCCGCATGTACAGAAGCCGAAGATACAAACGCCTTGTCTACTACCCGGTGAGGAGCTGGCCACAGACCATTTACGTTGCTTTCTCATGCCGGATGGACGTGAAGATGATACCCAGTGTTTGATACCAGCCGAGGGCGCTTTATTTCTGACCAACTATCGCATTGTTTTTAAGGGTTCACCGTGCGATCCGCTTTTCTGTGAGCAAACAATTTTGCGCGCCTTTCCCATTGCATCGCTGCTCAAGGAAAAGAAGATCTCCATGTTGTACCTGGCTCATTTGGATCAGACACTTCCGGAGGGATTGCAGCTTCGTTCCAGCTGCTTTCAGCTCCTGAAGATTGCCTTCGATACAGAGGTGACACTAGAACAAATCGAAACGCTTCGCAAGATGTTGAGTAAAGCGCGCCATCCTTTCGATGAATTTGAGTATTTTGCTTTTCAATCCTATGGAACCATGCTGCAGGGTGTTGTGCCACTCAAAACGAAGGAAAAATACTCTACGCTGAAAGGATTTGCAAAGAAAACACTGCTGCGCACTGCAAAAAAGGCTGGCTTCAAACAAAAGATGCAGACCAAACGAAAATTGGTTCCGGAATATGAGCTGGGAGGCGGCAGCAGCGCGGATGCACTGGAAACTCGCTCCATTGATGATGAACTAGAGGATATGGATGAGTTTGAGGTGCAGCAGAATGAGGCAGTATCACGCCTGCTGACAACTAAAGATATAGAAAGGATGCGCGAACGCAGCTATGTTCGTGACTGGAAACGTCTAGGCTTCGATGCAGATGCACAGCGGGGCTTTCGTATTAGCAATGCTAATGCTAACTATGCTACCTGCCGCACCTATCCTGCCATTATTGTGGCGCCCGTACAGTGCAGCGATGCAGCCATGACCCACCTGGGACGATATTTCAAAGGTCAACGTATACCCTTGCCTACCTGGCGGCATGCCAATGGTTCTCTGCTTATACGCGGTGCTCAGCCCAATAGCAAATCTGTCATTGGCATGATCAAGAACACAACTGGTGCGAATACAATAGCCCATCATGATGTCACCCATTATCCGGAGCAGGATAAGTATTTTATGGCTCTGATCAACACAATGCCCAAGCTAACGCCACTAGACACTTTAAACCAATATACGGGCATGAATCTCTCGATGAGCTCGCTGCTCGGCCACGGCGCTGTCGGTGAAGATCATCAATCCCTAACACCCGAATTGATGCGTAAACAAAGATCCAATCTAAGTGTGCCTGATGGCAACAAATCCGGCACAAAAGGCGGGACAATGAAAGGCAATACCAGCAACACATCCGCTCATGCCTTCCGTAAGATGCGCCTTTATGCACTGGGTAAGTGAGCGCTAACTCGCCTAAAAGGGATGGCTGGAAAAATGGGTTTAAATTAATTAATTAATTATTTTTATTTTCGAACAGGAGAAAAATCGCAGGCCAAGTCGAACTTGAATGGAGACTTCTGTGCGGATTTTATACCCGTCGACTATCCGGACATTAGGCAATCCCGGTCAGCGTTTAAGAAACTGATAAGAGCCTGCATGCCGTCGCATAATGCCAATGATGCGGATAGTCAAAGTTTTGCTAAAATGGTGGAGCAATCGGATTGGTTGCAGCAAATATCAACACTGTTACAGCTATCGGGCGCTGTAGTTGATCTGATTGATTTACAGGAGAGCAGCGTTATGCTCTCCCTGGAGGATGGTTCGGATGTGACCGCTCAATTGTCAGCAATAGCTCAGCTTTGCCTGGATCCCTATTATCGCAGCCTGGACGGATTTCGTGTGCTTATTGAGAAAGAATGGCTGGCATTTGGTCATCGATTTGCTCATCGCAGCAATCTAAAGCCATCGCATGCCAGCACAAATATTGCGTTTGCCCCAACATTTCTGCAATTTCTGGATGTCGTCTATCAGCTACAGCGACAGTTTCCCATGGCCTTTGAATTTAATGATTTCTATTTACGATTTCTAGCCTATCACGTGGTATCCTGCCGTTTCCGCACATTTCTCTTCGATTGCGAGCTAGAACGCTATGATTCTGGTATTGCGTCCATGGACGATAAGCGCGGTTCGCTAAGCACCAAACATATGTTTGGAGGAGGCGTCACCAATGGCTCAGATGACGAATGTAATGTATATCCGCTGGATATACGGAGTCCGCGTACGCCCACACAGCAAAATCGCATTGGACACTCTATTTTTGACTATATAGAGCGACAGCATAATAAATCGCCAATTTTTTATAATTTTCTGTTCTCTGGCGACAAGGACGTAGTACTGCGTCCGCAGAATAGTGTGGCTGCCTTGGATTTGTGGAGCTTCTATATAAATGAAGAACTAGCCCAGGGACCGCCATACGATCTGGAGGTGACCAATGTGGATGACGAAATAGATCTTTCCGAAATTAAAGGCAAACGCATGGTTATTAGCGCTGGCTATGATAACATTGAGAAATGTAATCCCAATGCTTATGTCTGCCTGCTGAGCGAAGTTAAGCAGGCGGAAACGGAACGTGGCTATCTGCCACAAAAGTGGCATCAAGTGTGGAACAATCTGGTAGTTCCCCCGGTGGAGCCCATGTCACGCAAGACCTCTCTCAGCAGCATGCTGGTACAAACGCATCAGCATAAACGTTCCACGCTGGAAATTATTATGAAGGGTCGCCTGGCTGGCTATCAAGATAAATTCTTTCATCCGCATCGCTTTGAGAAGCATCCCTACACGACGCCCACCAATTGTAATCACTGCACAAAGCTACTGTGGGGACCCGTCGGCTATCGTTGCATGGACTGTGGTAATTCGTATCATGAAAAGTGCACAGAAATTTCCATGAAGAATTGCACCAAGTATAAGGCCATAGATGGTGCAGTGGGACCCCCAAATGTCAATATGTCACAGGGTGATACCGCAAGCATTGCCTCTAGCGCAGCGACCACTGCGCGCACTTCCAGTCATCATTTCTATAATCAATTTAGCAGCAATGTCGCGGAGAATCGCACACATGAAGGGTGGGTTTAATTTATTTAATTATAAATAGTATTTCTATAAATTTTTGTATATCTTTTAAGGCATCTCTATAAGCGTGGCGCTTTGCTCAAGGGCTGGAAACAGCGTTGGTTTGTTTTGGACTCAATTAAACATCAGCTACGGTACTATGACACATCTGATGATACAGCTCCCAAGGGCATTATAGGTAAACATTTTAATTTTTTATTAAATCAAGAATATCTTTATAATTCAATTACATTTTACAGAGCTGGCTGAAGTACAGTCAGTAACTGCCGCACAACCCGCACAAATTGGCACAAAACGCGTTGATGAAAAAGGATTCTTTGATGTAAGTCTAATGCAGAATAATCTCAGCAAAATTATATGTATTTCTTTTAAAAATATGAATCTTCTATTCTCCTTTCTAGCTGAAAACGTCAAAACGCACCTATAATTTTTATGCGATGAATGCAAATCTTGCGCAGGAGTGGACTGAAAAGCTACAGGCTTGTTTGCAGTAGAGCAGCGACAAATGCAACAAAATTAGCAGCATTAGCATCAAAAAATACCGATTGTTATTAAACCTGGCACTCTCCCTTAGTACTACTCTATTTCCGTAGCTTCTGTATAGGCATATGTTTTCTATGCACTTCTCGCTCCCAGCTACTTTCTTATATACGCTGAATGTATCGTTTTGTTGTAGGACAATCCATTAACGTTATCATTATTTTTTATATGTGAGAGAGAGTATTTATTTGTCAACTCGTGTATTACTCTGGATCTATAGCTCTGTGTATTATTTATAATATAAACATTTTTACATGTATAAGTTGATTTAGTGTCAAAAAGTTGTTTATTAACACTCGCATAATGCATAAATTGCATGAATATTTAGCAACAATTAACGTAAGCTACAAAAGCTAAACAAATTAGTAAAAAAAAAGAAAACAAAATAAAAAATCGTACTGTAAATGTGCATATAAAGAATGAAACTATAATATCATGTGATCATACGAATAATGCTGATTCAAGGATGGACACAACAAAAAACAAAGAGATATAGAATGAAAATGAGAAAGCGAAAGCGAAAGAAACAAGAATATTGTAAAAGGCAACCAGGATAGCAACTTTTTATATACATTTTTATATATATCGTACATATATATATATTTATATATATATATATACGTCTATCTATGCATACATAAATACTACTTATATAGTAAAAATACCAAAGATAATTCCACCTTTGTTGCGCAATTAAAATGCATTTCTTAATTTCTTCCTTTGAATTAAATTTAATTAATAAACGCCTTTCTTTATTTATACATTATGATAATATATGTATATTATATACTATAATTTACTGCAATTATTTGTGGCTTACAAACTATATACATTTTTAAACAAATGCGCTTTGTATTTATAATTTCTTTTAACTGCTAAAGCAACTCCTAACTTCGCACCATACCAGACCAGAATCATAGGAACGTCGTCCAGTAGACAATGTTGAGTATGAAAAACGAAAACGGAAAGAAGAAGCGCGAAAATTTATCTATATATATGGCGGTGGCGTGCCCATGACAAAATGTATCATACTGCGGCTCAATTATGGACTCCCGATGATGATGCTGCAAAACGTGCTATAGAGTTTCAGTTTCAGCCGCCTTAACAATCATTAGCCATTGCCTAACTCACCTTTAGATCATCCAAATCCGAAATATTCTCGTCAGAATAACCCTTCATGGCCTTGGTGGCCACCGGTCCCATATAATTGTTAACCACGGCAAACTCCATCAGAGATAGAAAAACAAACACAGAACAGGAGGACATCCATACATCAATGGCCTTGACATATGACACCGGCGGCAGAGATTGTTGAGATTGTGTATTCTGTGTGGCCAGCGTGAGCAGGGAGGTAACCCCAAGGGTTACACGCGCCGGTATAGCCTCGGGCTTGATCCAAAACGATATCCACGACATGACCACAATAAGAGCCGAGGGTATATACGTGTGAAATAGATGATAACCCAATCGCCGTCGCAAGTTAAAGACAATGGCGAGGCAAGTAAAGTTACCTTAAATGCCAAAAAAAAATATAGAGATTTAAAGAAAAGTTGTAAACATATTGAGTCCAAGTTTTTTTCAATTATAGGAAAGAAATTTAGGAAATAAAAACTTGATGCAAGTTACAGAAATATTGACTTGGGAAACTTCCACTGCATTTAGGCAAACTCATTTTATTATTTCGTGATCTAAAGCTTTAACTATTTTTTATCGTTATTTTTATAATTTTAAAGATAATATGCTTTAGTAAAAGTTAATAATAAAGTGTTATTTAGTTTATAGTATCAATTCAATGTGCATATTTGGTTCTAAAGTTAAATAAAATGATTTGGCTCAATATTATGTTATTAAAATAAAACCAATAAAATATTTTAAAGTTGGGAAAAAAATTATATAATATGGCTGCAATGAAGCTTATTAATTCAAATCCAAATTCCAAATCATGCTTTATGCATACTGAAAACTTATTTCAGAGCCTGGACTTTCGTTTAAGATTTAAATCTAAACCAGGGACAGGTATGGCTTCCATGTCATGATTAAAATTTTAAAGTATGCCCACAATTCTCAAGCAGGAGATGTCCACTCACCCGTCGAATATTCGATAGTGCAATCGGTTGTATAATTATTTGATATGTCCAATTGTGGCAGCTCGATCTCAGCATTGACCACTAGTGGATCTGTCATATTCCAAATAAATACCAAATCTTCCACTGTATGGGACACTGCAATGAGAGCATATTGAATACTTTGTTGCATAGATAACGCTAATCAACTTACAGCTCTCTATCATCATGGAACAGATTTGTGTATCATGTGGATAGGATTCAAATTTCATGGCGCACGACAGCACCAGCGTCAGCTTGGACATATAAAGCAGCGTTTTGTCGTGATACAACCAGAGATAATGATTGGGAATGCTCATCTCATGAAAGGTGACTTTTTTGGCATTCTTGAAGAAACAGTCGGGACGCCAAATGCTGTGCAGCCAATCCACATCCAGGATCCGATACTGTTCGCTCATGTTCTCCGGCAAACGCAGACGTGGATCGCGCCAACTTTGTGCTAAAAATATGTCCGTCACATAGGTCTGTAGTAAAATGAGAAATTTTATATGAAATGAGGGATAGATAAAATACCTGATAATTTCGGCGTGCCGAAACGCTATTGGTAATGAAATACCCATAGAGATTATTCTCTGGTTTCTGGTATGATATAGTTATATAATTCATCCGCTTTTAAAACCAGTCAACTTTTATAAATCTTTCTTAAAAAATAGATCAATCTTCTAATTTAGTAAATTTATGTATATAGAATCTTTGCAGGTTTTCAAAATATTAAAATTTCAGTGTTTATAGTTACCATGGACTCCTCATTAATAGAGTCTAATGAAAGCACAGTGACATGAAAATAAACAACGGTTGGCTGTCCCAGCAGCTTGGGTGCTCGATTTTTATCATAGGTTTTAGATGGTATGGGTAATATGTCTGGCAGCGATAGACTTGACTCGTAATGAGAAACCAGCTCGGCGCTCTCTGTATTATTTCTGAGAAAAAGAAAAACAATATACTCAGCATAACGTATTGAAATTTAGAGGTTATGTTGCAGCCATGTATGATGCAATTCTTTAGCTTTGCAAATAAAATATTCAATAATAATAATTGTAATTATTGTTACCTGAAACCGTGAACACAATTACATAGTTGAATTGATTTTTCTAGTATATGCAAATAAATAGCAATTGCAACAAGGAAATTATGTTGTTTCAATTGTTTAAAAATGTTTGATATTTGCATTTTGAACACGCGTTTTTAATATTTCCAAATATAATAAATTTTTTTGATTTTTAACGACTATTTACTAAATTTGTTTGTATTGCATACTTTTGCGCGTTTCACGTGTTGTTTTTTACGTCTAAATTTTAGTTTCATTCTTTTACCGCACATTTTCCCAGTGTGAAAGACATATTTCAAATGGGCGACATTACTCGAAACATTTCTTGCTGATTTGACGCATGTATATTGAATTTATTGGATTATTTAATAAATGCAAAATGACTTTTCCTTTACTTTTATACGGCAAAACCAAACAAAAAATAAAAGAGTTATATTGACGTTTGCTGTGCGCTGTTCAAGGTGTGATAAATTTATTTCTAAGGTTTCATTCCTTTTCATTGGCATTCCTCTCTTTGCTATTGTACTTTTCAAAATGACATGCCAGAGGTATGTGCAAAACAAAAACAAAGATAAGAATTATTCTCAACAAGCCGAAGTTTCTATACTTTGGCAATTTCCGTTTCGGATTTTTAAATAAAAAGTTTATCATATTCTATGTAGATTTTGTCAACAAAAGGAAGAGATTTCTAGTCCGATAGCTTTATTATATTCTGGAAATAAATTAATAAAGCTAATGCGGTTTTTATAAAATTTTCAAAAGATCTTTTTTATTAAAATTAACAGAAAATGTACCATAATAATTATTGCAAATTACAAGGACTTTGTATTGCGAGTAATTTTGCATCAAATATAATATAGACAAATTTGAAATGCATATTACAACATCCTACAAAGATTTTTTGTAATATCAACAGAAAAAAGATTATGATTTTATTTTTTTTAATTATTCAGTCGTAAACATATACAATTATTAATTTTACTTTTTATAATTTAATATTTTTGATTTGTTTACTACTGTCAAACATAGCGACAAAGTCTAAATACTCTACTGAAAAGAAGAAAGTAGAATATGCGTAATGCCTGGCACATAATTGACAAATCTGCGTTTGCGTATTTGTAATTCGCATAAAATTCACATAAAAAATAATCATTTTATAAATATGTTTTGTTGCTCATGACAGATTTTATATCATATTTAGTTGAACTACTTTCTAGCTTATTTCATTTGTAGCTTAAAAGTGCGCGCCAAGAATGTGCACCTGTTGTTAACAGTTTGGTGCTGCCAGATGTAAGTTAGTAACAGCTGAGCTGTAGTGCTGCCACTAAAAATTGAACAATTCGCATATGGTGGCAATATCGCGATTCTATGCTAAATATTGATTTGTTTTACTTGGTATCTACTTGTTTGTTAAAATGTAACTAAAACTCAGTTAAGCCACAAATTAATTTTAATAAATTTGTTAACACATTAAATTGCAGTGCAGAGCACAAGTTTAACATGGAATTTCCACAACAAATCGAAGGTAAGCCGCCAAAAACAGGTTGTAAATGCTTTTCATTTCTAGGGTATTGAATTTTGTGGGAGGGAGTGGGAGGTGATGGGGTCGTCCGTACTCCTTTGTTGCACAGTGACGTGATGCGGCTGCGGCTGCGGCGCACTGTGCAACTTGTGTATTGATATTGATTACTTGCAAGAAAAACAAGATACACACAAGCAAAGCTGCAAATCTTTAAAAAGTTTAAAATGCAATTCTTTTCGATTCGGTTTGTATGGTTCAACCAAGAGTTTGAGGTTCTAATCAAAAGAATTTTTGCGTCTTAAATAGAAACAATTATAGATTTTATATACATTGTACCATAAATAAATAGAGTATACGACATATTTGTACGAGCCTTGGACTTGAAAAGTATTTCATCCATGTTTAAAGCTTAAAAATAGTTCGATAATAAACGCAGCAGCAGCTATTTACAATGGAAAAGCTGACATGAGCGCCTAACTGTATGCAACGTTTCCGTACGTTGGGCAACATTAGAAGACGGTAAAGAGTATTTCCGAGTCGGGCATACTCCACTTGGGCATTCTTCCTTGTTCCGAATTACGTTGATTCAATGTTTTTTTTGTTTTAAAATAAAAATTTGAATAAAAATATTCTTAGCAATTAATTATCTGATAATTAAATAGTTATCATATTTTTTTTATTAAAATTAAACTTATATTTTGGGGTTTTCAACTATAAGAAATGATTGACAACTTTCGGGCTTATATTTTTGACTATTGGTTAATTCAGAGAGCTCAATTTCACAAATCCAATCGAAATTCCAATGAATTTCAAACATTTTTCACTATTTCATGGCAAAATCATTATTTCTTAAAAATCGTTCCGGCTAAAATTTCTAAGAACCCAAACTGAACCGAATTGCAGAATTGTATAAATCATAAACTGATATTTTTAAATTGTTTTTCTATCATTAAAGCGCGACTCTAATTGGCATATCTAAAATAAATATACCCAGACACTTGTTAAACAAATAAACCCAAAAACAAAACACACATCCTCTAAGGTAGGGTATTAAAGTGTGCTGAACCCTTTATTTACCAGAGACTCTGGTACTGGCCCAACACGCAACATATGCATACGATGTCGTAATGGAATCGCCGCTATATCCAAAGATTAACAACAATATGAGCAGCAAAGTTTCCCCTAACGGGGACAAGATGAACTCCAGCATGAATAGCAGCACTTTGGAGGATACTACGCCGAGCGATTCGGGCGTACAAATGTTGGATTCAGAAAATAGCGATGTTATGATCGAGTCCATTAGTTCTCAAGCGGACTTTGAGGAACCCGTAAAGATGCAGGAAAAGCCTGTAGATAGCAATTCGAATGTAACCACGGAGGAGACGATGAACATCAGCGTCTGTTCTACCTTTGACACTACTGAAAAGATCGTTTACAGGCGGAAGGTGCACAAAACATCCTCAACGCCAAAGGCTCCCAAAAAACGTGTATCCTTTCACGAAGATATCCTCAAGAATACACGAACCGACAACATACACATTGAGCATGGTTTTATTACCTACAAAAATGGACGCAAATTGGCTGTGGTGGGAAGCAACTCAGCTGGCGTGGCTGGTGCAGCGGGACGCTACTCGTGGTGCGCAGAAAGAGAGCGAGTGCACGCACCCACAGAGCTAAGTGCCGCCGGCAGAGATGCTGAGGAAGCAGAGGGTGGTGCTGGCGCTGTAGGCCGTAATCGTCGCTTGGTCTATCGCAATGCCTGTTCCGATGTATTGGACTACGGCAACACAGATATCTATGATACCAATGAGCCGGTGGGTCTTCAATATGATAACTCGGGCATATTTGAATACACTCCGAATGCGGTAGATGGCAGGCAGCGCGACGAACGACTGCTCTATCGTTGTGCCTGCAGCAGCTCCAATTCCAGTCTAGACTCCGACGAGCAGGACAAGAACCAGAATACCAACTCCAATCGCAAGCACTATGAGCAGGCCAAGAGCAGCTCCTGTGACTGCATCGGCATGAGCAGCGCTAACAATAATCTTATTGGTAAGTGTGGATATTTTGTATGGTTATGTGAAGATATAGTATCTTTAGCAAGGCGTACTGTGTTTTACAATATTTTTCCTTTTATCTACTTTACATATTTATTTTATGCCTCCTCATAAAAAACTTCTTCCACCATATGTCTTCACTTTACTATCTGTAATAAATCAGAAAAAATATAAAATCAGATTAGAAAACACAATAACTAATATTCTACTCTTACAGGCGACAACTGCTACTACTCTGAGCCGAACATTGGCGATGCTGGCAGCCCCAAGCAGCAAAAGAAATCTGTGTGGAACAAGGAAACGAAGCCTAAGTCGAGCTGCTTGAAGAAAACTAAACGCCATACGAATATTATACAGGAGCAGGATCTAAAAGATCGAGTCAAGAAGTTTAATGTGCACGATATCAAGCATCAACTGCTTGACAATAGCAGCAAAATGATATTTGGTTCACTAAAGAGCATATTTACCATGCCATTACCGGAACGCGGAGTTCCAGAGGGCTCAGAGGATTTACAGGCTGTGGTGGAGTGTGTGCCGGAGCTGGAGCAGACGCCAGAGCATAAACCCAACCCAAAACAATTCATGCCGTGTCAGTCGCCAGATTCGCCGCCGCTCAAATCCAAACCGTTTCTTAGTAAAAGTCTGGATGGCAATAAGCAGACCCAGAGCGCCAAGAAATTTGTGCACAATGTAGATGAGCAGCTGCGACGCAAAAACGAAGATCCTAGCCCAACCGAGTCCCCTCAGCAACAGTCTGAGCACGTGCTACGACGCCAAGATGAGTTTGATAAGGAAACAGCTGAAATGGCACCAATTGTCACCAGTACACAAAGCGAATTTCGTAGCAAATTTATCATTAATTGTGAAAGCACTGTCTTTGAGCACACTGGAGTCTCGTATGAGACCAGCGAGCCACCACTATCGGAGCTGTCCATGCACAGTAGTGTGGCCAGTTTGTTAGAACGCGACACACCCATCGCACAGCCAGCAAGTCAGCTTCGTAGCTCATTTATGGGTGCTCCCATAGCTAAGACATTTAGTAACTTCTTTCGTAGTCTAAAAGATAGCTCTTCCAGTGCACCTGTTGAAAAAAATCTGGAACAAAGTCAACAACAACAGCAACAGGCAGCAACTGATAGTTATTTTGGTAAGAAAATCTACTAATTATGCAAAGTATTGCAACACTCATTTAATTTCATTTATTTTCATCAAACAACAGCTTCCAAAATGTCCAAAACGCCCCCACAACAACAGCAACCGATCCCATTACAAGCTCAGGCAGTGCCTACCAAAATGCCTACAGCACACTCTTCATCCACCATATCGGAGCTTAGCTCTATTAGCAACAACACCAATACCAACTCTAATTCGTGTTCCAAGCCCCAGCCGCAAATCAATATTAATGGAATGGTGCTTGGGAATTTGGAGCGTCAGTCTCGTCATCTTCCGTCGCCGCTGAAGAAGCGCGGACAGCCAATGCAGCCGCCACGATATGGAGATCAACCGCAACACAGTCGTAGTTTGCATAGTCCCAGCAGCTATTTGTCTGGACGTGGAGGAGTTGGACCTGGAGGCAGTGGACGGGACTCCAAAAGCACAATATTAAGCGAAGAATTCGATGATATATTAACCATAACTACAACAACAGATACGGCTAATGAACGGCCCTCGGCAGAGAGCGATCTGGTGATTGTAGACTATACGGATGTAGACTATGCCCAATTATTGAGACCTCCAGCACCGACAGCTAAAACCTCACTTATCAATCGCTTTCTGCGCAATGTAACCCAAAAGAAAATCCTAGAATCCTCTATACGCAAAAATGATTTCTTTGCGGATAAGCTGCGTAATGAGCAAAAGCTTCTCGGATCCCATCTATATGTGCGCGGTGTGCGTCCCAAGAACTTCGAATTGATAGACGATTTAAATGCTGAAATTGCTATGGAGATTGAAATGTCGGGCGCTAATTCACCTCGACGTGAATTAGCCGTCGGTATGGATCTTGATTTACCGGGGGATGCATCACGTTTTGAGCTGGGCATAGGCGAAATATCCATTGATATATTTAATGGAAAGCAGTTGCCCATTTTGCGGGAGCCCAACGAGCAGCTCCTGAAGGTGAGTTTGAACTTACTTGAAAGTGTATATTTCTTAAATATTTCATTTCCTACAGGTCTTCAAGCTGTACACTGGTTATAGTCGGGAGGGCTTTATGACGCCGGTCCTAGTACTTCTCACCGACAAGACTCTTTATGTGACAGATTTAGTCCGCAATTGCCTGTGCGCCAAGTTCATTCTGGCCTACAAGGATCTTGACGTCATATTGGTAAATGAAAAATCCAGAGCAGCAATTTAGTCTGTAGAGTGATCTAACTAACCATATCTTTCCTTTACAGATGGGGCCCTTTGGTAACACAGTGTTACTCAGCAATAGCATGCGGGACATGCAGCAGGTACTACTTGCGGGTGGACCTTATCCGGCGGATGCGCTGGTGGCTAATCTGGAGTTATGTGCACGTCGCAGTGGCTCAACGCTGCCCGCAGTGGGTCAACTGACATTGGAACATATGGCGCCACTACAGGCATTTGTGAGAGTCAACAGTTGTGTGAGCAAGGATGAGCAGTGGATGTTTTATGCTGTAGTTAATATGCCCGCCGGTGGTGCATTGGGTACGGGTTTGGCTGGTGAAGAGGAGCCGCTTGGACCGCATATTAAAGGTTTTCTTATGCACCGAAGAGTGAGGGAAACAGCATCAGCAGCTGCTGTTGCCAAAATTAACTGGCAGCCAGGTTACTTCTTATTAAAGTGAGTAAACAGCATAAAAATAATTCATTAGCCTTAATATTAACTTCAATTTATATATTTTAGAGCTGGCGTATTATATATGTTCCATGATTCCACACAAAAGCTGCCCAGCTGGGCAATGGCTCTTGCAGAATGCCAAGGCGCCAGGCGCGCTCTTAAGTCCGCTCGTCCGCATTGCTTTGAGATAATACTTAAAGGCGAACTGCTCCAAATGGCTGCTCCGGACGAGTATGTCGCCTCCGAATGGTTACAGGCCCTACTCCAATCAGCTAGTGGTGTAAGTTATAAGCCCAAAAACATATTTAAGGAAAATGAGATATTTTCAGGTTCATCGCTAACTTTTTTATACTTTCCAGCTGTTTGAGCTGCAAGAGAGGCATAAAGCTTTGGGCTGTACTTTGATAGTAACACAAAATCATTTGATAACACTGCGTGAAGACTTCTCTGCACCGCTTCGCCAGCTAAACAAGCAGTTGGATACACCAACTGCAGCTCCCGACCCTAAACAGTTGCTGCGCGAGGATGAAATGCTGTGTATATTCGAAACAAGCAGCTTAGTAAGAATCGAATTTTCTGTATACAATTTAAGTGTGTTATAAATATAATTTGATAATTATTTCAGCTAAGCTCCACGATGAGCACACCTACTCGAGGCACACAACGCTCCTGTTCCTCACTGAGTTCCACCCCTAGCAAGCAGGCACAGGATACGCCAAAGAATATAGGTCAGTCGCAAGCTATGACCAGTGTTTATGGAAAAAATTCTGGCCTGGAGATACTTACTTGTGCGGACATTAAGGCAATGACTGGCATTAAGATACCCTCGCATAGTGAGACCTGGTGGTGCATATTAGAGTTTTCCTGTCAAGAAGCACCTTTGGAGTGTTTGGATGATTTGGTGATCTTCTTTGCGAGCAGTATGGAAATGCAGCGTTTTCTTCGGCTCCTGGAACAGCTGTGGCAGACCAAAAATGTGCGTAACTTATTATATTAAATCCAAGTTATTGTTAATTATATTATATGCTTTGTTCACAGAATGATCTCTTCCCTATAACTATACTAGACGACGATGATACACTCGCCGAACAGTGCACAACGCTCTATTTAGACATAAATCGAGCCTGGGAGCCGCTGCTATCGGCTGCCTTGGGTTACCCGCTATAAAAACCCAATATACTCTCTACATATATTAAACAATTTTGCTAGGATTTGAGCAACTATTGCATATGCTCATTTTCATACCACTAAAAGCTTAATATTATATTGAATACTCAAGCAAAATTGCTGAAAACCACTTATATATCTCTCTATATACACACCATATACATTTTGTAGTTAATTCCATTGTATTATCATTTGTAATGTGTACATTCGCTTGATCTATTCATTAATTTGCGCTGTTATATACTAGTTTGTGTGATATTAACCTTTAAGTTGCTAATTGACTTACATACATATATGAAGGATATTTAGTTTTGCTTAAAAAGTTCTGTTATTTTGTACTATAAGTTATATTTTGTTTTATTGAATTGTTTTATACAAACACCGTGTAGAAAAATGCACAAAAAAGATCCCAAGGCTTTACTATGTATAAACTATTTTTTTATAAGATATAAAAAATAATATTTTGTAAGCATTCGTTAAGAGCAATCAAGAAACCAAAATGTTAGCTAATCAATGATCAGTTCAATATACACACACACATACATGCAAACATACATATATATATAAATAAATATACTCATATAATCTAGCTTAAAGATATTATACGTAAATCAATCTAACATATATATTCGTATGGCAACTGTATGTTGGGTGCATGTTCGAATGAAGTGACATAAGATAACATGAAAGTATTTAATTATATTTATAAAATGTAACCTCTTAATATATATAATATATATATATACAACATATGTATGCAATATAAAACTAATGTTTTCATACAGACAGCAACAAAATGCCATATCTTTAAGTTTTGTAATAGTATGTACCAACAAATTGCAATTGTACCTACATATAGACATATATATAATTTGCCAAATGTTATGTAAAATCAGACAATATAACGTAAGCATGCAGCTACTTAGGAAAGGCTTATGAACGGAAACCAGAATCGACCAACATCCTCTTCATTTGCTTATGCAATTTTCAATTAGCAAGGCTTAAGGTTCCACAACTCCCGTAATATATCTCATGCCTAAAATTGGCCATAAGCTGTATGAAAACATTAGATAAAAGCTCATAATAATTAATAAAACGAATAAACGTAATCGTGAGGCATTTTCTATCATTTTTTTTTTTCATTAAGCACACTGATTGATGACCCCTGACATTTTCAAGAAAATAATGCGGCCCCTACTCCCATTCGGAAATTAAAATTAATAGAGGTATGGCTAAGATAGTCATATTCAAAACTATTCTAATGGAGGAGGTATTAATACATACATATACGTACATAAATACATATACTCGTACACATGGAGTCAGTCTGTGGTATGGTTTGAACTTCTAATTAACGAATGGGGGTCTCTATAGGCAACGGCATGGGGAGAAATTGGAAGCAGGGGAGAAAGGAATATCGAATTATAAATAATAATTGTAGTAGAAGCTAACAGAAATATAAGAGATAGTATATGTATAAGATAGAGGTACAAATTTAGATCACAACAAGATGCTTTGATAGCTTGGCCCATGGCTAAAGAGTAAATGAATAATTGGAAAATATGCATACAAATTAAAGATAAACACATGTAACAATAAGAGCTATGAAATCCTCAGCTAAACAAAGCGTTGCATTCAAAAAAAAATAAAAATGAAAAAGAGACACACTAACAAACGGAGAGAAGCGAAATAAGCAGAGAATGAGAGAATGCGAGGTAAAAAGAACGCATGGAAAGTCAAAAACTCCAACCCTCATAATAAGTCAACGAATGGAAGACTACAACAGAAGGAACAAAAAAAAAATACAAAAGAAGGAAAACGCTTCAGCAAATCTTGATCGTATGCGACTTGTGTGTGCGCTTTAAACCAGTTTTATTAGCAAATGTGTTTGCATTTTTATGTAGGAAAAAAACAATTATTTACACTTTCAGGTATTATTTTTTTATTAGTGTTACGTTCGATTTCAAATAATTTATTTTAACTTTGGTGCCTAGCATATTTGGCTGATTGTAGGGCATTCGTAAAACAATAAAACACTTGCAGGCCAGGCCAGGCGCAGGCACAAAAACAAATGCATGTGTGTGTTGCTAGCTGATGTTCAGGCTGAGAGGCTGGTGCTGCTGCCGCTGCTGCTGCTGCCGCTGCTGCTGACGCTGCCTCGGGCAGAGGCTACTGCTCTCTTATTAGAGCGTCCCGTCCTCACACTCACACATACATAGGTAAACAGGCAAGTGCTTATGCTGATGCTGCACTCACTTTCATTAACACAGGCACTGAACGCAGCAGCTACGACAGCGGCAGCAGAATTAAATGCAGCGACTGAGACGCGCCCGACGAATGCTGAGCGCTTCTAGACATCCCAGATACAAACTTGCATACATATGTACATACATGAATATACAAACGTACATATATACGCGTTTATAAACAAACAGACGGTACATGTATAAATGCACTGACCGTACACTGCGCTGCGACTGCGGCTGGCAGCACCACAACCCCAAAAAGTTGGAAAACCAAATAAAAATACGAATACAAGGCACGCTGCTTGTGAGTTTTCTTCTTTGAGATAGTCGACTTATTGATGTCCTGTAATTTCGGAAATATTCTTGTGCAGTAGTCGCATGATATAAGAACGATTCAGTTATTAAAAATATTGAATACTCTAGTCGATCAACAACTCAGAATATTAGCTGTGCTCCCAATAATTATTATTCTCATAAAAAATGCTTATATTGTAAAGAAAAGCAAAGAATTTAATATTATTTGAAACCATTTACAACATTTGTATTTTCAACTAAAATTGTATGCTATTATAAAATGACCAATTATCTCGAAAAACTAATAAAAATTTTTATTAAACGGATATTCGCATCAAAAATTTTAAATAGTATCAAATCAAACATCCTCTAATATATTTGAGATACTTATTTTAAGTCAACTTGTTTTGAGTATTTCGAATTTCACTATCTTCATTTGAATACTCCGCTAATTAGTTATAGCGCTTGATCAGGTGTCATATGCCCTATCAAAACGCATTGTAAAGAATGTACAAATAAACGCACATTTTCCAGAGAAGTAGAAAAACTTCCACCCTCAAAGCAGCGCACACAAATACTACACACATAGAGTCGCATATATACAAATGTATGTTTGAACATATGTATGTAATACAACATACATACAAACACACATATTAGCGTACTAATACAAAAAAGAGAGCTGCGCTGTCACTGTCATTTGTCCATTGCGTCGCTGCCGCTGCTGCCGTAGACGTCGACTTCAACGCTGGCATCGCAGTCGCTGCCTGCGCCTGATTGCCGTTGCCTGCCCCAGTGTTTCCGCTTTCTTTCGTTGTAATGTTACTTTTAGTTTGATGTCGGAGCCTCGACGAGCCGGTTGTAAGCGTGACTTTTGTTTAATTCTACTTTATTATTGTTGTTGTTCGCCGTCGACGCTGTTGTCGTCGTCGTCGTCGCTGTCGTGGTCGCGGTCGCCGTTGCCTCGTGTGTGATTGTGTGTGTTTCGTGTCTGTGTGTTGGTGTTGTATGCCTCTGTGTGTGTTTAGTTTAAGCGAAATTGAAAGTTGTACATTTTGCTACCCCCAAAAAGCAAAGCGCTGCATACAATCGCGCGCTCATATATAGCTTGCGTGTGTGTTCTTGTATGTGTGTGTGAGTGACGCCACACCAACCAAAAACCAACCCCCACCAACAACAGCAGCAGCAACAACAACAACAAAAACAACATCATCAACAACAAGAACTGCTATAACAGCAACAACAACAAAGCCTAGCCAAGTTAGCACCACCCACTGTCATCGTCATCGCCTGTGCTGCTTCTTCTAGTTCTAGTTCGATCGTATTTCAGTTTCTCGGTTAATGTTAATGTTACAATTTCCATTACAGTGGCAATAACAGTGACTGCTACTGTTAGTGTTTAAATAATAATAAGCGAAAGTGTTACACAAGAAGCGCCAAATACTCCTGCAATAAGGCACAGGCTCGCGCGTCTCTGCCTGTGTGTGTGCTTCTGTTTGTGAGCGCGTGTATGCGTGTGTGCTCTGTTAATAACATAAAACTGTCATGATGAATTTCTCCGCGTTCGGCGGCCCCTTCTCTGGCATCCATCAGTTTGCCGCTAAATTTGATGCACAAACACCGGGCGCATTTGGTACGCCGCCGGTGAACGCTGCCGCTGCAGCTGCGGGCAGCGATAATCATGTGCAGCGCTATCAGACCAATGGCAATCATTTCAATCAGAATGTGCCCAACGGTAAGTCTCTATATATGTAAATAAATGCATTTGTATATATATATATGTGTGTGTGTGCGGTTGTATGTACAACATAATCACTAAAAATTTATTTTATTTTTATCGATTTATTTTCGCCTGCTGCCTGCCTGCGTCGCCAGCGACGCCAGCGCTGGCGTCAGCAACACAAGCGGCGACAATTTGCTGCTGTCGCTGCTTGTGCTGCTGCTTGCTGCTACGCTACGCGGCGTTTGGGGTCTTTTGAACATGTGTAACTAGCACAGCTAAATTTTTTCTGTTTTGATTGCCTCTTCTTTATGCAGAAGAGAATAAAGGAGGATCAAGTCAAAGAATATCACAATATAAGAGAAAAAATATTTTTCTTTTTTTTGTTTGCTTTTGCTTTGGCTTTGTTTATGCTCTCCGCATATAAAATGCCATTTGGTAGAGTGAGACGGCATAAGCAGCTAAATCGTCCGCTTAGTGATTCCTCTTCTGCTGTTCAAAGAACTAGTTCAGACTGTGTAGATGCATTCATCATTATTGCGTTTTTATAGGGTTGCCACCTGGCAGAAAAAAAACGGGTTTTTTTACAGAGAACTAATATATGTATGTGCATACATAAATAGAAAAAATGACCCAAATATATGGGTTTATAGCACGAATTTATTTAAACTAAATATATTTAGTAGTACTTAGTTTTATCATTGAAGTCACTTAAGATTTCTTTAAGGATCGTATAAATCAACTCAATTTGAAAGTGAATTAATTAGTAAATATTTTCTTATAAAGCATAAACATAAAAAATATTTGCTGTCCTCTAAAAGAAGCTATTTATGAATTAATAATATACTAATAGGATTATTCTCTTATTGCAATCCCTAATATATGTATTAAAAATGGTTTAAAACCACAGAATTTTATATTGTCGTTGAAACTGACAACTTAAAAAGAAATTCCCCATTAAAATAATAAATAAACCTTTAAATAATCATTCAAGCTCTATTGAATGCTGCTAATCAATTGCTATGATTTTTTCTAATATAACCGAAAATAATCAATCTTTTTTTACCACAAAGCCATTAGTTACACAAGCATACAAGCCTACAAAATACGCTGCTATCAAAACTTTCTACCCCCTGGAAAAGAGCAAACCCTTCTAAATACATTTTCGTAGACCAATTTGTGAAGCACATTAATAAGAGTAGACGAGCGGAGCGGGAACAACTGTCATCATAACCGAATATAACGATTTTTGTTGTTGCTTTTGCTGTTGTTTTGCGTTGCTTTTTTTTTTGTTTTTGCGCTATGTTTTGAGTCATTACCACCCACCCCTATTTGAAATGTAAGTGAGTGTGTGTGTGTGTGTGTGTGAGAGTGTATGAGTAGATATGTATATATGTGTGTGTGTGCTGCCAGTTTTTCTTGTTGTTGTTGTTGCTTAGCTTCGCTTGAAAATGCAATGAACTCAAATAACTTTTGAATTTGCTGCATTTTACTTTGTATAGCCCCGGGGGTGGGTTTTTCTGTCGTTAGCTACTCAACACACTCAAACTCACAATATATATATATATATATATATAAAGTACAATTAAACGGGGGAGTGTGAGTGCTTCTCTGTGTTTGTGTGTGAGTGTGTGTGCGTGCGCAGTTTTCAACCCCAACCCCGTGAGGAAGCGGCGCTGCTTTTTTAATTGCACTGACTTCCTTCCAAGCCAAGTTGCAACTCTTTGTGGCTGGGGTGACTGCCACAATCCACAAGCCCGGCCAACCCCCTACCAAAACCCCTTCCAACCCTTGTTTCAAAGTACATAAACAGGCCTAACAAACCCAACCCCTTCACACAGCTACACATTAAAACAACACCCAGCCCACCACCCACTCAGCTCACATCCCACATCTTTCTTTATCAATTCTAATTAGTTGCATTCACTTGCATAATTAGATTCCCCGGCCCTTTAAAATTGGATTGCATTTCATAACTTATTAAAACCAAGGCAACTGTGCGGTTTTCAATTTAATCAATATTTTTTTTATTCTTATTTCTTATTAAATTTTCACGTTTAAGGAATATATTAAAATTCCTAAATAGGGAAAAGGTATTCCAATTGCTAATTGTTTTAAAAATATAAATAAATTATAGAAGAACTAAGGTTAAGGCAAGTTTAAAGGCTACCAGAAACTAGATAAGCATTACGAGTTCAGAGATTCTTCTTACCAAAAACGTGGCTCAAGCAGAGCAAAAACCAGGCCCAAATTCTTAATAAGATCCGCAGCTAATAAGTAAAAAGTAAAGTTTGAAAATAAATATTCAAATTACTTTAGATTCGCAGCAATGGGAGAAATGCATTTTGCCCACTGTTCCCACGCCGCACGCATTTATCGGGAATCGAAGAACCAAAACTCGAACCCAAACCAAAACAAAATAAACCGAAACCGAAACAGAAACAGAAACTCAAACTCAAACTCGAAATAGTACGGCCAACTGCCACTGTTCGCATAGTTCATTGATCCCCAGGTTTTCAGCTCTACGCATTACATTTCCAGTTTAGCGTTTTATTTCATTTCATTTTTATTTTATTTATTTTTTTTACCTGCGCCCGGGAAACAACAGGAAAATGCGTCTATGTGTGCATGGGCTGCTCTTTTATCTATAAAAGTGTCTGTGCGTGGCTGTGTGTGTATGTGTGTATGTGTGTGTGTGTGTGTGTGGTTGCAGTCAGGCAATGCAGGTAGAGTGATCTGTATGCACTCCGCACCGCCGTCCCGTCCAGTCCCTGCACGACCAGCTACCGCATTTTCTTGTCGCTTATTAGCTGCGCCTTATCACATGGACGGCTGCGACGTCTCTAACTTGTCCCAGGGTCCAGTTTTTGGAGATAGATAGCCCAGCCGATAGCGTGTCGTCTCGTCCGTCGTGTGTAAATCAACAGACCAAAGT
Source organism: Drosophila repletoides (assembly GCA_018150835.1). Classification (NCBI taxonomy): domain Eukaryota; kingdom Metazoa; phylum Arthropoda; class Insecta; order Diptera; family Drosophilidae; genus Drosophila; species Drosophila repletoides. The sequence goes on from JAECWQ010000202.1 coordinate 6,102,577, forward strand.
TATCGACAGACTCTTTTTTTTTTTATACCAGTATTTGTATTGCCAGCCAATTAGTAAGATAGCAGCAGGCGATTGAACGATGATTCAAAGTGCCTTCGTTTTCAGGTGTAAGATATTAAGATTGAGATTATTACTCTTTTAGCAGCTTTAATATTTCAAAATTCTATATATGCAGGTCTTTAAATTTAGATAAAAATCTTTTAGAAAATATCTAAGATACTTAACAAAGTATAAAGGCCTCGTGGTGGTCTCCTTTCTGACCGGAGATTTGACTCCATACGGTATCGCAGTTGGTCAAGAGGGCTCAAGACAGGCTTCTTGACAGTCGTTATAATCTGTTAGGTACAGTGTAGAGTATATAAACCATAATTTATGATAAGAGATAGGGAGAGAAAAGTCTGCTATTATTTAATAATTATTGCAAAGAAGTAACAATTTTGATAGTCTTTAATCCATAGTCGATTTATCTCTTCATCTCCAAGCTTCTTTGATTCGTATTGTTTTCAAGTTTTAAATAGTTTTACAAAATAAATAATTTCCCATGGTAAGAATAAAATATTTGTTAATATTTTATCTTTTTTTATATTTATATTACTACATTTTTAAGAGACACTTAATAACACTTCTGATAACATGAATAATATAATAAATTAATAATCTAAAGTAGTTTAAAGACGGAGAAACTAGTTTGTATAGAAAGTGGCAGACAGACTCGTCTCAGCTCGTTTCGATCAATAATATATATAGTCCATAAGGTCAGAGCTGCTTCCTTCAATGAGTCACACATTTTGCGACAATATTATAATACGCTCTGGATGGGTATCAAAAGAAATGTTGCAATTCAGATCATTTAAATTAGTCAATCCATTTAATTTAGACCTTCTAAAACTATCGATATTACCAAAACATATAATGGAAATGGGGATTTTCACTAATAACTTGTAACATTAAAGAGCTGAACATTAACAAGAGGAAAAATGAATATTTCTGAGTTGTTTGCGTTGCTTTCATAATTTCTCATTTCCCGCAGGAAACTCTTAATGCAGATATTAAACAAAGTAAAATTTCTCTGGAATTTTACATTAGCTAAACATAAACAAAAAGGATATGCTGAAGAAAAAGTAAAAAGAAAACCCAAAAAAAGGAAAAACAAAACACAAACAATTTTTGAAGCTCATTGATTTTCTGTTAAACGAGACTGAGCGGGGAGCGGGGAACGGGGGAGTACTATACCATTTAGGATGAGTAGCAAAAAACGAGAGAGAATGAGAAAAGAGGGTGAGAAAGTGTGGGAGAGCGGCGCAAGCCAAGGGGTGTGGATAATATTAGACATGAAAGTTAAAGCCATTTAAAATTGTATGCGGATCGTAATGCATGATCAGAATATGACGCATAAAGTGTAATATCATATAATATGCAGAGATGACCAGTCAACCGAATGGATGTGATAATATTGCGGTTTGCCAGGAGGGTCGATTGGGCTGGGCCCAACCCCCCATAAATAATTTGCACTCTTGTACATATTTCTATGTGTACATAACAGACTGTGTGCCTGAGTATGGCTGTAAGTGTGAGTGTGAGTGTGAGTGCGAGTGTGAGTGTGAGTGGGAGAGTGAGTGTCGTTGCTGGTTTACACCCCCACTGCGAGACGGGCCAACAGCGCCTGGCTCTATGCAACACTAAAAATGCGCGTGCTTATAAGTCTGTCAGAGTTTAGGTGTAGATGTGTGTATATATATATATATATCTCTATGTACATAGATGTGATATATGAACGTATGGGTGTATGTGTAATTGAGTTAACCCTCCCCCCCCCCAAACACACACACACACCCACACACACATATAGCCAGGCTTAAGAAAGCCGCACAAAAAGCAAGTCAGTGTAAAAAAGAACCATGGCTCTGAACCCAAAGATATTTCTCTGCGGTTCGGTTCGGGTGAGAAGAGACTAGTTTTTTTTTTATGCTATTTTTGTACCCTACATCTGGTTCAACAATTCCTATAGGACAATATATTTATACTAAATTTAATTGAAGTAGTGAGATATTGTTAGGCTCTCCTTGCTCAGAACCGAAAGATGAAAGTCAAAGACAGTTGCTTTGCTTTCCACTTGAGAAAAGCTAACAAAACAAAAATATCCTATTTTTCAGAACAGTATTGGTTCAAATCAGACCCCAATACCTTATAGATATCTGCTGTGGCTCAAAGTTAAAAAAAGATATGTCGTTGTCAAACCGGTTCGCCTTTAAACCGGTTTGCTGCTTTGAACATAATAAAGCCAAACTTAAGCTTTGAACAGCTTTAAGGCTTAAAGCTGTGTCCTGGCCGCAACTTTGTTGTCGTTTTTTATTATTATTGTTGTTGTTGCTGGGCGCTGATGACTCAAACTCTGGTGACTGGCGCCGCGTCGCGCTACATAGGCCCACACCCAGAGTTGAGAGTCCAGACCCAGACCCAGGCCCAAACTCAAACCCAGGACATACGGCGGGCGTGTAACCCCCAACTCTAATAGGGGTTGCAGTTTTTCCTAACCTAACACCACTCTGGGCTTACTCTCACTCTCTTGTTGCCTCACGCTCTCATTCTCTCTCTCCTCTCTCACTCTCTCTCTCTCTCTCTCTGTTTCTCTCTCTCTTTCTGTAGCTATATATGTATATATGCGTGTATGTATATGTATATTGCGCGCGCGCTCTCACCGCTTTCACTGGCTCACATGAGCAATTTGTGTGTGCCGGCACACTATAAACACACTTAAAAGTAGGAACATCCATTCCGAAACGTTCCCCAAACCCAGTGAATTCCTTTCCATTTTGTTCCACTTTGGCTCGAAACTCAAACCCGAATACGAAACAGACAAGCTGTCAAAGGCCGCCATGTTGTGGGTTTGGAGAGAGCGCGCGCCCAAACTCTCTTACTCTCTCCTGTCATTCTTTTGCTCCCTCCTCTCTCACTTAGCACAAAAACTCTCCTGTGTCTCTTTGCTCTCACTCTCGCTTGGCCGTGTTTCAGTTTTCACCGACTTTAACTCGTTGCTAGGCATCATGGTATGGAAAGGCAACAACAAGCCACTGGTACTGGCACTGGCACGTCGTGGCGTTTTGGTCTTCTGTTCGTTCTCGTCCTGTTCCTGGTCCTGGCTATATTTGTATTGGTCTTGGTCGTCGTGTGGCGAATGTGAAAGTGAAGTGAAAAGTGAAATGTTACAACGGCAATGCCGGGTACGATGACGATGACAATGACGATGGCAATGATGATGATGATGAAGATGACGATGATGAAAATGGAGCGCATGCTTTCAGCTGTGTTGTTGTCAGGACTTCAACGTAGTCAGTCCTTTTGCCATTCTCCTCGCATCCACATGGCTTAGCCCAGTATTTCCGTCTGTGTCTGCCCTCTAGCTCCTGTTCATCGTCTCGTTCTCATTCTATGTTTCTGTTGAGCTGTTTTTGTTTTGTCAACTTGTGACTTGTTTTTCTGTTTGTCATTTTTATGGCCAGTTGGTTTTTCTGTCACTTTGCCGTTGTCTACTTTTTTCATTTTTTTTTTTTTTTTTTTGGGGGAGGCTATGCACTCATTTTGTTCACTTGATTAATTACTGTACATAAGTCTTGCATTTGCCTAACTGTTTCCAATGTTTCTGCTTCCAAATCCAGTTTGGGGGACATTTAATTGCTTGGATAATATTTGATTATCTTGGCCTTTTCGTTTTCTCCTTGCTTGCCTCGGGCGCATTCTTTGTTGAGATTTTCAGGACCTACTTGTAATAAATCGATTTCGGTTGTGCGTAAGCATTCTTATCATGTTTTATAAAGGAATCTTAACAATGCTTAAATACTCTAAACTGTGTGCCAGGAAAAGACAGTAATCGCTTCGGATTTCATGAATTAATTTGCTAAATTTATGGTTTTTCAACAATTTGTATCTATACAGAATAAACTGTTTTTATTGTGCCTTCTAAAAGTAAGTTACTTTAATGATTTAATTTAAGTCTCACACAAGGATTGTCCAAGCAAGCCATAGGAACAAGTGGAAATGAAACAGACTAAGAACCTTTATGGCTCATAGCTCGAAACTATCCTGATATGCACTATATAAAGTCTTTTATAGATGCCTAGAAAGAGAGTTTAAACGAAAAGAAACGATAAAATTCCATTAAAAATTTAATTTTACTTTGAGGAACACTCGACTCAAAATAGACTTAGTTAAAAAAAAAAACCGATGTCTTCCGATTTCCAAAAAGAATTAAAATTAAATTTTTAAGCATATATTTTTATAACCCCAAGTAAATATTTATTTATGTAATAATCAAGTTAAGTAAGCGTCTGGTCTTTAGATGGAATACCCAAAAGGAATTCAATTTCCTTACGCTCTTTTTTTATTTATGGTTAAATCAAATGAAAGTCTTTTGTTAAGGATTAATTCTAATTAAATAAAATGTTACTTTTAGGTTCTATCTACGTTCCTGGAATAATTTAAGTTGATAAGAGAACAGACTTAAGATGCCCTTTTTATAGCCTTTTACGGCACGCTGGTCAATTGTTTTAACTTAATCCCTATTCGTGCCTTTATTAGATGCCATTAACTTGTTTCCTTTATTTTATTTTGGCCAAAAAAACGAACATGTGACCTGCCTAATTGAGATCAGGGCATTAAATTTCGTATACCCCTGCTGGAGTTTATTATTCGGGTCAAAAAAAAAAGCATTAAAGCATAAGAAATTTGTTGAATTATAATGCAAGGTCACAAGTTAATTTATACAAGGGACTGACAAAACAGATGCCCTACACACACACATGCCTACATATACCGTTTAAAGATTTTCGCTTCCTTTTTTTTTATTATTATTAAATTTGTAACCTTTGCCACCGCTGCTCTGCCTCCTTCGACAGTAAAAAGGAAGCAAATGTAAAGAAAATACTGTAGCAGAAGCAAAAAAAAAAAAAAAAAGAAAAAAAACCGGACCAATTGGCAACAGCCAGAAAATATTTATTAATAAAAACGAGCGCCCGGCAAAACGCAAACGCTAGAGCAAAAGGCAAATGCCGAAAAATACACCAACACACACACACACACACACGTGCACACACGAATACGGACGCACAAAATGTGTAGCATACATTTGAGGCGCGTCCGTAGGACCGGCATTTTCAATTTTAATTTCCTTTTTCCTATGTATGCGTGGCTCGCACGTGTGCGTCTGTGTGGGTGCAAAATTTGGCCTTGGCTGTCGGCAACGAGGCGACGACAGGCACAGACATGCTCACAGCTGCCTATAGTAACAGCAGCAGCAACAACAAAGATAACGCATACCAATATGCACACACACACACACACACACACGCATGTCAGTCAGCACGACAGCCAGAGTTGCCAACTACCAAAACAGACAGGCAGTAACAGTAACATGATGTATATACACACACCAATACATATATATATGTGTGAGTGTAAATCGTGTGCCAGTGGGACATTGTCATCGTTAGAGCCGACGAACAGCCGCCCGCTTTTTGCCGGTACCCGATCCTCGCTCGTCTTCTATATGTATTTGTGTATATTACTTTGTGTGCGAGTGTGCGTGTGTGTATATATATATGCCGTCAGCCGCTGCCAGCTGTAGCTGCGCCCAGCCAGACGCAGGTCGTCTCAGTCAGTTGTAGTTAGTCGGTGTGCGTTGGAGCTCGCGTGCGGCGTCCTCTGAAAGAAGCATAAAACAATAATCTATATAGTAAAAAAATATAAAAGTAGAAAATATATATAAAATATTAATAAATTTATTTAAAACGTAACTAACCAAGGCTGTGATTGTAGCGCAATTCGAGAATGTGTAAATATTTATGTATAACTACAGTCAAACTTGACTAACTCAAACCACAGAGACAAAGCTCTGAGAGCTCCTCTGTCTTGGGCCTGTTCCAAATATCGCTTTAGTATTTTAATTCCTATCGAGCTTATCCTCGCTTTTTAGTGGAATTCATTGGAAAATTAAATTCAAAATAGGTAAAGAAAATTCGAGTTCCATATCAATTCAGAGTCTTAAAAGGACCGTTGTAAGTTCGATTTTTGAGTGAATTCCGCTGAAAGAAGTGAAACCTTCTAATAGGATTAATTAAAAATTAAACCCCAATGCTAAAAATTTAAGATGTCTAATTAAAAATGAATTATATACTAAAGATAAAGCGGGAACAGACCATTTCAACTAAGAGTAGTTCGATTTAAATGCTAACTTTCTTTACTAACTTTCTCCTCTCCTTTCTTTTGCAGTTTCGGCGGCCAATAATATGCAATATGGTCAAAATATATCCATACCATACTCCCAGCCGCAGAGTGATCTTAATTTTTTGAATGCAGCCGCTGCAGCGGATCATAAGGGTAAAATCCATCCAAAAATTGAACGTGACCGGGAAGAAGGTGAGTCGGCGACGCATGATAGAAGTTTGGAAAGGGAACATATTAGGGGGGTATTACTAGACCGTTAGAATGCTGTGTATAAGGCACACGCATACAGATATTTTTTTTTCGTTCCTTCCTTTTTTTTTCGGTAGGTTGCTATCTGTATATGGCATGTAATTTCAAGGACGCACATTATTCTTCGTGTGCGGCGCCCGACTCAACCCCAATCCCCCGCCCCCGAGTGACCCCCGAAACCCTGTGCCTACATTCGGCTCAACGTTATTTATAAAAAAAAAAAGAAAAAAGTAAAATGTTGCGCCCTGTCTGGATTGAGATTTTTCGTAGCATACTTTTTTGTAGCGACCAGCGCTTAACCAAAAAAGTTTTATCTCTGCCCAATTTATGGTCCCCGTATATATATGTATGTATATGTGTATATATATGTATATGTATATGTATATGTATATGTATTTCCTATTAACAAGCTCGAAGAATTTGTGTTTACTTGTTGTCGAGCGAAAAGTTTTAGCTCACATTTTCCACGTGGGCGTCTTAACTTTAAAAGAGCAGCTGAAAACTTGAGCTTAGCCCCAGGGAACACAGCTGGGTAAAGAGAGCGATGGAGAGGGAGAGGGAGTGGGTTAGGGATGTGGAATGTCATGTGTCCTTGGCGGCAGTAAATGTATAGGCTCAAGGGGGACCGGGTTCTAAGGATGTTATCCTGGGATTTTCAAGAAAATAGAACTGAGCCTGCACACACACAGACAAAGACACACCCACACACACACACGCGGGCTATTTCATTTGTGTCTGTGTGTGTTGCCAAGCTGAAGCAATTTGTTGTTGGGGTAGGTTTTTTTTCCTGTCTTTCTGCTGAAACAAGAAAATTATCCAGGAAGCTATTAGATAATGCATGGACTGCCTAGCGGTGCGTGGGCGTGAACATATTTAGTGCGGATTTGTGGCTGGGTGTGTCCATCAAAGAAAGGAAAGAAAACTTAATTTACTTGCATATTTTCCTAGCCTGAAGCTATGTATATTCCACGACAAAAACATATAGCCGAGAATGTAGTAGCTATACGACATTCAAAGAGGGACGGCAGTCAGGCTGCACTGCAGCACAGAATAGGGTAGAGAGGGCTACCAAGAGACTGAAGAAGAGACTATGTGAAGAAGTCATCTCCGTACTATAATCTTAAAGGAATAAAAGAAAAAAGTGGAGCATACTTACTAATCTCTTGAGTCTATAAACCTGTCAGTATCGACATCGATAGTACCGATTTTTAATACCCAAATTATCAGCGTTAGTTGTCTCAGAACTTAACCCTTTCCTTTAATAAAGTATCTAGAGGAGCCTCAATACATTTGATGCAGGAGTTGTTGTCTCAGTTGGGTTAACGTAGATCTTTTGGGTCCAAGTCTAAGAAGCCGTCCATAACATTAATAATTATTTTATTTTTGCCTTTTCGCAGTGCTCAATCAGCAAATCTTACAGAATGTCAATCAGTCGTGGCAGACGCTGGCCAACACAGCAAATACCGTCGACTATTCATCGCATTTGCTATCCGCAACACTGCCAATCTCTATACAGCACTTCCTTAAGTATTCGGAAACAATAAAAAAAGAATCCTCGGGTGATGTGCTTAAGAATGGCACCAATTTGGCCAGCCTGGCGCTGGGTGGTGTCGCTTTAACGCCCAGCAATAATGGAGCCAATGGTGCCCATCATAACGGTGGTTTGGTGGGCATGGAGCATGGCGGTCATATGACCAATATGACGGATGCAAATGGAGCTGCATTGGCCAATGGTGGTGCTACCAATGGCGTCAATGGTAATGCAAATGGTGCGGTTAGCAATGGGGCAGCTGTATCCAGTACTGCGGCGGTGGGTACCACAAATGCCACAGGTGGCACCACCACCACAACTGGTAAAAAAACCAAAAAGAAGAAACCGCCAAAGGAGAAGAAGCCACGTCCTAAGCCCGGCGAAATACGTGAAACAAAAGCATTGGATGGCTCTACGCTCTACTGTTGCCCAGAATGCCAAATGGCCTATCCGGATCGCAGTCTCATCGAACAGCACGTTATCTCGCATGCCGTGGAGCGGCGCTTTGTCTGCGATATTTGCAATGCGGCCCTCAAGCGCAAGGATCATTTGACCAGACACAAGCTCTCCCACATACCGGACAGGCCGCATGTGTGCAATGTGAGTAGAATTTCTTCCTAAATATTCCAAAATTAATTTCTAATTTCTTCCATTAATAGATCTGCATGAAGTCCTTTAAACGTAAGGAGCAACTCACCTTGCATATTGTCATACACTCGGGTGAGAAGAAGCACGTCTGCATTGAGTGTGGAAAAGGTGAGTGTTTTAGCTATTTAGATAGGCTTCCGACACACGTCAAGATTACTCTCTCTAGAGCATTATTTTGTCCAATTTCCCTTTTTGCCTCTTTCTTAAATGATTTACTGACTGTAGTTTTTATATTCATGTTATTTATTTACATAAATGAATATTCATTGGTTGTTCCTTTCAGGTTTCTATCGCAAGGATCATTTGCGTAAACACACGCGTTCGCATATTGCTCGACGCGTTAAATCGGAGGTCTCAGCCCAGAATGTAAATGGTTCTACTGGCAACAATGCGCAAAATAATTCGCTACATGGTTCCTGAGGATCGTACAAGGACTTTTGGTAAATTCTTAAACACATTTCAAGCCACAAAAGGCGGCTTTGCCAGCCACCTTTTGCCAGCAGTTCGCAGTTCACAAACGGTAATTGCGAATTGTTGGTAAAAGGAAATGGTGGAGTTGCCTTTGAAATGTGTTAAGAGTTTATCGATGGTCCTGCTGAGCGTCACCCAAATCCAATAACCCTCTGAAAAAAACAAGTTATACTTACTACAATATGCAAGTATTAGTTAAATTTTGTTTATGACACTTTCAGTTTCTTTAGCTTTGGTTCTTTCAGTTCAAGTTTTCGCACAAATTAAACAATTAAAAAACTTTGCTTAAAAGTATAGCAATTTAAATGTACAAAAAACGGAGATGAATTTTAAAATATGAAATATGCGCATACATTAACTAAAAAACAAAAAAAAGAACATAGTTTGCTTTCATTTCTTTATGGGGATCTGTGATCTTTGCTGCATAAACAAAAAAACAAAAAAGGAAAAACAAAAAATAAGCTTTTAAGTGTAAGCTAATAATTTTTAAAGAATTTATGTGCAATTTTTTTTTACACATTTTCATTTCACATTTTTTTTTTGTTCAGTCAAATTTTGTTTATTAATGGAATTAATGGAATAACTTAAAGAAATGTACTTAGGATAAGTTGGAAAAATTCATTTGGAAAACAACACAAAAGATGATGAGGGAAAGAAATTCATTTATGTGCGCATATTTAATAAGTTAAATTGTACGAAATGAGAACGGTATATATACTATTTCTAGTCTTATACTTTATTTGATCAATTATGAATGAGTAATTTGAGATATTGTCATATAATCTTAAGCTTTTTTAAACATAATGTTCAAAGAGAAAAACAACACAGAGAACAGAAAACAGAAAACAGAAAACAAGCTTGCGTCTTTGCAACTTCCAACTTCCACACAGTCGTCGTTCAAATCAAGCTCTACCTATCCATTAAAACAACCACTAAACAATATACCATACCATACCATACCATACCATACCATACCATTACCATATAAACATACAGATACTCTATAGCTATAGCAAACTTACCATGCTTACCAAAAACAAAAGAAAAACCAACTATAAAATTCAATATATATATATATATATGTACAAATATATGCGAGTACAGATACTATAAATAACCAATCCCAAGTAAAGGAAAAGGCTAAAAAGCCGCTGAACGCTGAACAGCTCTTAACTGAAAACAAAACGCTAACCAAAAACAATAACTGCAATAAAAACTCAATAAACTCAACAAGAATATTTTTTATATAAATGCAAAAGAAACAACAAAACTTATACCAAAAAAAAAAAAAAAAAAAAAAAACTAAAACAAAAATACAAAAAGGAAATGGATATATGAATGAATGAAAGAATGAAAGAAAGGCATAAAACAATAACCGAAATAAAGTGCAAACACTTCGTGCAAGTGAAAACGTAATTTACTGTTCAAATAAATAGCATTTTTTGAGATTAACGATAAAAATAACGGTGTAAAGGATACCATATACGTTTTATCATACATATATGTACCAGCATATTTACATATATAGTTATACGAATGCTTCAATACTAATATACATACACATACACTTAAACCAAATACAAATACAAATAGTTGTAATGGTTCGTAATTCTTTCTTCCTTCCTTTTCCTTTAGCCTTTTTCATTCACAAGCAAATGAGCACTGAGCACCAAGATTTTAGACTATTTCTGTTCTATAAAGTAATGCTGTATTCGAATCTTAAAATCTGGTATTTTTTAAAAACTATTTCACTTGAAAAATACTTGAATTTACTCAGTCCTCTCTTACAGCATCTCTTTATAGAAAAAGAGAGAGAGAGTCTACTTTGTGCTCACAGTTTCATTTGGAAACCTCTTCAGAGTTTGTTTAGATTTTGTATTTTTGTTGTTTTTTGAGCATACCTAATTGATGTAGTCATACTTTGTGTAGTTATCAATGTGTACTACATAAATAATTTAAAAAATATGCTTATTTTTACTTCAAGCATATATATAAATAAATGTGTACATTATTCAATTGCAGCAGCTTAAACGGAAACGGAAATCGTTGCATTTGCAGATTTCTGAAATCTGTTTGTGGCTTTGTGCGTTGCTTTGAATATACAGTAAAGTAATGGAAATACTTGCAGTGAAGTACAAATACTAATTACAAATATAAAATACAAAAATACACACACAAGAAAATGTAATAAAACTAAACAAAAAAGAAGCACCCACAATACAAGAACTTATACAAAAGTACGCAAGTAAAAAGCCACAAAAAGTATTAGCCAAAAGTTACATATACTATATTAAAAGAATACATAGAAAGAGAGTACGAAGCTTAAGTACAGTTACTACAGTTTTAGAATAGCACATTTTGAGAAACGTATTCGTTTTCGTATAATCTAATCCCAAAATGTGTCTACAGGGTGTGTGCCAGCCATACAGACTATCAAACAAAGAAGAGAACGTTGTAGATCAGCCATCAAGAGTCAGAGACAGAGACAGAGACCCGACAACATTTTTATAAATAAATAAGCAACCTTCAAAGCCCACGCAAATTTTTAAATTCGCAATTTTTTTTGTTAAGCATACTTATAAATCACATAAGAAAATTATAAAACAATAAGTTTATAAAGAAAAAATTGCAATAAATGACAAACAAAGGAAATTAAATCACTCAGGGATGAAGCCTCCAAACAAACAAAAAAAAAAAAAAAAAAAACAAAACAAAAAAAAAAAACAAAAACGAAAAATATAAAGTAAAAATGCAATATTTTAAAAGCAAAACAAAACAAAAAAAACTAAATTTATAAATGAAAAAATGGTACATTTTAAAGTTACATATTTTAGTGTAAAGTAAAAGAAAGAAGTTAAAAAAAATGAAAATGAAAAAAAGAAAAAAAAAATCATTAGAAATTTGCACAAATTTTTGGCATTTTATAAAAAACTAAAGCAAAACATAAAACAGCAACAAAACATAAACAATAACACAAAAAAATAAACAAAAACAAACATATTTTTCCAAACATTAAACAATTGGTTTAGCGAAGGTATAAAGGCAGTAAAACAAATAATTTAAAATATATTAAAAAAAAGCAAAAAACAAAAACAGTCCGTGCAACTCTTAGTGAATTTAAATGAAATGTATTACAATTTACATATTTACAAAAACTAAACTAAACTAAAATAAAAAAATGGGAAGTGTGCGGCCAAAGATGAAGTTAGAATTGTAGTTAGAAACGACGAAGGAACATTTTGAAGCAGGCAGCAAGCAGTAGGAGTAGGAAGGGGACGAAGACGAAGTAAAAGTTTATAATGTAAACAACCTTTTTATATACCACTAAACGAAAGAAAACAAGAAAGAAGGGAAAAGCAAATACAAATACTGTTTGTACTGTACTAAATGAAATGAAAATGAGTAAAAATTAAATTGAAAAAAAAAGCTTAATACATTTTAAGGTTAGGTTTTCTGCGAAAGGACTGAAGTTAAGGCAACGTAGCGTTTAAAAACAAAATGGCGAGTGTTATGGACCTGGATGTGGACGAAAAAGAAACAAAAAAACAAAAAGAATATAAGAATAAAATGTGCGCGCGGTTGGAGACGATGAAATTGGTTTAAGGTTAGGCATACTTATGTATTTTCGAGCTAAAAATAAATAAGAAAAAAGAATAATAGAAGAAATACATGTTTCAAGAAGCAGCTACAATATTTTTATAATTACAACAAAAACTAAACTTTGTTTTTAAACTATGTTTAATTCAAATACAATTTTGACTCGTTTAAGACATTTACTGTTTGTGATCCAAATTTAAAAAACAAAATTAATTAGTTGAAAAGAAGAGAAAACAATACTTGACTTTTTTAAACAAAAAAAAAAAAAAAACTAAGTTGAAATATCTGCTGGGGAGAGCAAAAACAGTAAATTGTACTTACGTAAAGATAGCATGAAAAAATTAAAACAACAACACACACGTACACACTTTGAATTATATTTACTTGAATTAAATAATAATAATGAGTATATATAACTTTGTACTTGAATAATATTTTATTTATATATATATATATACCTTAAGTCAATAAAAATTCTAATAAATTATAATCACCTAATAATATGTGTTTGCTTCGACGTATTTTTTTTTAATACAGAACGCTCTATTCTTCAATAATTTAATTTTCGACAGATTTGTGTATGAGTTTTAATTTATACAAAAGAATCTTGTGAAAACGATGTTTTCAATTTTGTATTTTACGCTAAAAAGTTTTGTTTTATTTTCCAGCTATAAATTCTCCTTAACAAACATTTGAAAATCGATTGACCTAGTAATCGACTTAAGCGTCTGTGCATAGTAATCGATAGATTTTACCAAGCTCGATAGATTATATAAACACAACATTAACAAATCTGTTAATTTGAGTCAATGTTACACATTATGTTGGAATCGGTCAGATCGGACAACTATTTATATATCATTTGGTATCTGCCATAGAAAGGAACAATTGGCTTAAAAAGTTGTTATAAGGAAAACTAGGCTTTCCTCCTCCTTTCTTCTAAAAATGTTCTTTAATAATTATTGGGGTTTAAAAGTAACAGCTGCTTTGGCCGATAACAGTGCCATTTGAGTTGAGCGCAGTTTTGTGAAAGAGTCTCTCGCATTGCAACACTAAAATCATTAGTTGTTGATAGCTAGCGGCGGTTGGACGTGTTTTTGTGTTCATTTAGGCCAGCTCGCACGTGTGCAATAAACGTGGTTGTTGACTTAAGACTAGGTTAAACTAAATAATAATAACAAGATTTATAACAGATAAGCCAAAATGGTTGCCAAGAACTCGGATCAAATGAAGGCGTTAGCGCTCAAACTGTTTGAAATCAATGCTTTTAAATTCGGCGACTTTAAGATGAAAGTTGGCATTAATTCCCCCGTATATTTCGATCTACGCGTGATAGTCAGCTACCCAGATGTGATGGTAAGTGCAAAGAGAACTGGATGTCTTGCCAAGATAGTTTTATAGTTGTTATTCATATTTTAATATCCGTCTCAGTTTTAAAGCTGCGTTCGTCAGGTCCGATTAACAGTGTAATTAATGTACAGATTATACAGTTGGGATAGCAATAGCTACTTATATTTCGATATAAAATTAAAATCTCCCACACCCTTATTAGCTTTCAAGATAGTTTTACCTTTAGTACCTTTTAAATATCCTAAGTGGATTTCACTAGAATTGGATTACTATATATGAGCTATAAGAAGTTCACAGTGGGTCAATGGGTTGAATACTTTGAGATCTGAGTCGTTAAACAATCTTATTAGTTACTTTTAAAGGGTAAATCTAAGAGCTCTACTAGTAAAGCTGCAAGGATATTTAAGCCTATATCTTACATTCCTTATTGATTGGGTGTTCCTTTTTTTAGCAAACTGTGTCCGATTTATTGGTGGCGCATATTAAGGAGCTGAACCTGAGTTCAAAGCATGTTTGCGGCGTTCCTTATACCGCTCTGCCACTTGCTACAATTGTGTCGCTGCAGCAGAATACACCGATGTTGGTGCGACGCAAGGAGGCCAAAGCTTATGGCACCAAGAAGCTAATCGAGGGTATCTACCATGCGGGAGACACCTGTTTGATTGTCGAAGATGTGGTCACCTCTGGCTCTAGTATATTGGATACTGTGCGGGATTTACAGAGCGAGGGTATTGTGGTCACCGATGCCGTCGTTGTGGTGAATCGGGAGCAAGGAGGCGTCGCTAATATAGCTAAACATGGTGTGCGTATGCATTCTCTTTTCACGCTCTCATTCCTCCTAAACACCCTACACGAGTCGGGTCGCATCGAAAAGGCTACAGTAGATGCGGTGGCCAAATATATTGCGGCTGTGCAGATAAACAGCGATGGGTCGTTTATAGGCGGAGATAAGCGCGATCCAGCGGACGGTAAGCCCTCCTAGATATGAAACGATAATAAAAACATGACACATGCTCGTGCTACGACCAATTTAAGTAGAATCCACCCCAACCACAGAGTGAGAGTTCCAGCTTTAGCTATATGCTCATACTCATTCCACTTGGAATGGTTTCCAATTAAGGCAGGTCTATATATACGAGTATATATATAAATATTTTTTGGCTGTTAGGCCCATGTCGTAAATTGTCTAATTTGCCTTAATTGGCCTTGACTAACATGATAATCGTATCATTTATTGGCCAAATGACATACAAACTGCACTTGAATCTGAAAACTAACTGAAACTACTCTTTATAGGTATATACATATCTATAGTAATTATTTCAATAAATAGTTATATTTATAAATAGACTGATAGATTGCTCTTCATTGAATGGTCAATTTTTTAAAACTAAGTATTAGAAGATATAGCTAATAAAATCTCTCAAAAGAAAGAGAATATCTAAGAAAACATCTTTTTATAAAGTCAGCAATAAAGATAAATAAAGTCCAAGTCTTCCATAAGTCTATCTTTTCAAGAGCTATAAACACAGCTCATCAGTCTGTAGGAAAATATTGACAAAGAATCGAATTTCCTTAGCTGGAATTACTTGAATCTGACATAAAAGTGCAAGTTACGCAATTATAACCCTTTGGAAAGATATGAACTCTATTTGCTTCGGGTTTGATTACATTTATTGTATAGAATCGGGCTGTCATTCCTCTGAGGGGCTATACAAAAATAGAATACGACATTCTTCTACAGCCAGATAATTGTTTAAGTGCTTTAATTGAAATCCATTTATAGAAGTCTGATTATCTAATAATACTTATCTCTTCTTTTTTTCCCGTAGCCAACGAGTTCGCTCGCACCAAACTGACCTATGAGAGTCGGGCGAACTTGGCCAAGAGTCCGATGGCAAAGATCCTGTTCAATTTGATGGCCAAAAAACAGACAAATCTCTGCCTGGCCGCTGATCTGACCAAGGCCGATGATATATTGGATATGGCAGATAAATGCGGGCCATATATCTGCCTGCTGAAGACACATGTGGATATTGTGGAAGACTTTAGTGAGAGTTTCATTCGCAATTTGCAAGCGCTGGCCACGCGATACAATTTCCTGCTAATGGAGGATCGTAAATTTGCGGATATTGGTAATACCGTATCGCTACAGTATAGCAAGGGGATATTCAAAATATCGGAATGGGCTGATTTGGTCACAGCGCATACGCTGCCTGGGCGCAGTATTGTGCAGGGCCTGAAGGCGGCGCTTTCTGGAGAGGATGCGGCCAAGGCACGTGGTGTATTTCTGCTAGCGGAAATGTCAGCCAGTGGAAATCTAATCGACGAGAAGTACAAAGAGAATAGCAATAAAATAGCCACCGAAGGAGGAGATGTGGATTTCGTAGCCGGCGTCGTTTGCCAGTCTTCCAGCTGTTTTGCCTTTCCCGGTCTGATACAGCTGACGCCGGGCGTCAAGATCGACGAGACCATCGATCAACTCGGTCAACAGTATCAAACCCCTGAGCATGTTATAAAGGAGCGCGGTGCCGATATTGGAGTCGTAGGACGTGGAATACTACAGGCAAGCAATGTGGTACAGGCGGCTATTAACTATCGTGATCGCCTCTGGGCTGCCTACACCGACCGTGTAGCCAAGTAGGCGTGGTAAATTATTCTAAAGCACAACTTACCTCAAATTGATGTATTGCTTCCATTACAATTTTATAGACATTTAATATTTGTCCAAGTTTTGGTTTTGGTTTTAAATTAAGCACAGAAAAAGACAAAAGAATTTCCAATGAATAAGGAGAATGGGGGGTATTAAAAGGTTCCCCATTCATAGTTTTTTACAGATCTTTAACTACAGCAGCAGGGATTTCTTTAAGAAAATCATTTGACCTATTTGTATTGATTTAATAGAGAATAAGTTAAGAGTTTTCAAAAACGATTTTATATTATATTAAAAGTTTGCTAAAAATACAACAAGTTATGAAATGTTTAAGGCAAAATGAATTGATAAATGTTACGACGATTCGATATTCAATTTAGTAAGAAGCCAAACACTGCAAAACGTAGCTATAATCGCCGGAAATATCATCCTGAAAATGAAACAAAAGAATATAAATATTTTTGTTTATAAACCAATATAAACTATAAACTGAAATTGCAAAGAGTTTAGCTCCTTTGGCTTTAGCAAACTTTTATTTTGGTTAATAGTAGCAAGCACAAAGAACTATGACAAATAATATACAAATAAAATGTATACAAAATAATAATAAAAAAATATGTTATCAAAAAATTTGAGAATTTCAAATGTATAAACGTTAGACGGCGTTATAACAGAGGCTGCTTTTTAAGAATACTTCAAACTTTTCGATACGAATTACAAATGGAAATTTTAGTACATCACAACATTAATTGTTTTTATAGAGTATATTTTGATTTGTTTTGTTTTGCTGTCTTCGAAAATGCAACTTCTTTTTTTTTGGCATTTCTATTGCACAGTTGAATAATCAACTTTTGTTTTTGGGTCTCAGGAGCTCAGATCTCATCTACCAAGCGACGACTGTCACAAGCAAATATCCAATCTCAGTGTTCGCATCCTCCTGTTCACGTGATGTAAATTATAGGGTATAAAAGAGAAGCGTAAAAAGAGCAGAGCATTAACACGCGTTATTTTGTATACATTCATTGTATTTGGTTTTTAGTTGCTCAGTGCTTAAGACAAATAACCGCTGGCCCGTATGTTAAGGTTATGTTAAACGTTTACAGACCGCTGTTAGTAACACGGCAAGCAAAGCATTGCAAAAGCTCTTTTGATTCGTTTTATATGTTAACAGAACAAATAGGCGCGAAAATTTGAATTTCAATTTCTTTTATTGTTGCGTTTTGTTTAACATTATTTTCAGCTTAAACCTTTGCAAATGAGACTCGACAAATTAATAGAAAAAACAATAAACCATAAGCTACAATCATAGCAAGGCATATATATGTATATATAGATAAAATTTGAGATAAAACTATGTGCAATGAGTGTGCATAATTTATATAATTATGTATAATAATTAACATGTGATGCGACTGTAAATGCACTGTGTTGCTTGTTTTTAAGAAATGTTCCACTTTTGCATTTGTATATCTTATAGTTGTGTATACATATATGTATGTATATATAGATATATAAAAAATGTTATATATACTGTTAACTATGCGATAGACGATTTTTTTTTGTACAATTTGTTTTCTTTAAAAAATTATTAGCTTAAGGCATGGAACAGACACGACAGTGACAATTTATTGTTGGTATTTTAAGTGAGTTCTTTTAGAATCCAACAATAGCCAATAGGGCTCGCTTATAATCGCCAGATGTATCGCCCTAAAAATATAGAATATGGCAAGTTTTAATGTTTTATGCACACAAATGATTTATAATACAAGTAAAAGAAATCATGAGCTTTGAAACTGATAAAAACTAATGCTTGGAGGGGATATATAGGCAGATAGAGAGAGAGAGAGAGCGGGTTTGAACTATGCATGAACGGTGTCAACTGTACACACTCTGTTGATATATATATAGCTTTTTGAGCTTTATGAGTAGCTTTGAAAATGTTTAATATGATATTGAAGCTTTTTAAACTCTGTTAATACTGGCTGGCATTCTGCTATTTAGTAGAGCTGTTATACTACAAATGAATTTTATACACTAAGTGAATATTAACTAGATGAATTAGTGCCCAACACCAAAGATGTATTTAACATGCTTATATAGTTAGTGAAAAGGGTATTTACCTTGATCCAGGACTCCAAACTCTTGCCATATTTGTTCTGGAATGCGTCCTTGATATCGCCCAAATCGATCTCTGAGCGGCTGACAATGATGCGAATCAGCGTCTTATCCTTGGTGCCCATACCGGCCATGGAATCATGCAGACGCTCCGAGAAGTAATCAATCTTGGACTTGCAGCACTTGACTATACAATAAATATTAAAATAATATTAAAACATTTGAAACACTTAGAGTGTGCAAAGAGTGACTCACCGATAGCCAGGAATCCCTTCTCAACGGAGCCGCTGAACTCACGCTTGATGGCCTTCTCGATATCATTGCCGGACAGATTCTCGTATTCCAGGAAAATTTGACGCAGCTGCTGGTACGAGCGTGTGATCAGAATGGAGTTGAAGGTAGACTCATCCGTGCCCCATTGGCCCTCGCCGGCATCGTGCAGAGCCTGTGCATCGGCGATAGCAGCCGCCTCATCAACACCCTGGTTCTCATCCCGATTACCCTGGACCAAGGAGACGCACAGACGCTTGAAGTGCCCACTGGTATCACCCTTCAGATCGGACTCCAGGGGCTTGCCAAAGCTCTGCTCGTAGAACTGAGCAATGGTCTTGATGCCGTAGTTGGACAGGGTGCAAAGAATTTCAATGATAGCCTCCTCATCAGTGCCTAAGCCCGAGATGGCATCATGCAGTTCCTGGGCATAGAACTGTGGCAGCGGCGTCATCAAAGCCACAATAACATCCTCGAACTTGCCACCCAGTTCCGATTTCAGGTCCGAAATCAGATCCTTGCCGTAGGAGGTCTTGAAGGCCTCGGCAATTTCCAGACGCTGAACAATGCCGCGACGAGCGAGAATTTCAATGATGGCCTTCTCATCGGTGCCAAAACCCTTCATGGCCTTGCGCAAAATAGCCGCATCCTCGACGGGATCAAAGGGATCCGCGGGGTAAACGGTGGGTGTGCACTGCAATACGAATATTTGCACAGATGAGTAATGAGTAAGTAAATAAAGCAGATTCAATGAATAACTTATGAATAATCGATATATTATTCACGTACAACACGTACAACGGAGAGCCGTATTCATAGCTACATTGACTCAGCTTCCCCGAATTGTACCGACTTTTGTAATTTCATTTATTTAAATGCAAAATTGAACAATTGCCAATTTCTTATCTGGGAATACTTAAAACGATAAGAGAAAGAGTACTCGCAGTAATTCGAAGAAAGCCTAATGGTTTAATTATCACTGATTAGCCCATTATACTTAAGTATCTGGCACAATCTTCAAGGCGTCGACTCTTCCTCATTTATCAAATTTTTTTGTTTTGGACTCACCTTGAATGGATAGTACTCAGCGGAGCTCATGATTGCTTGATATTTCAGTTGTTTGCTTGTTGATTAAATCTGTAAATGGGAAGCAGAAAAAATATGATTTATAATTTATGATTTAATGATTACAACAAGAGGCTTAATTTAAATTTGACTGTGAGAAGGTCAGACAATCCAATAGTATCCGCCTAGTATAGAATAACTATAGAAACATATATATATATATAATGTGAACCTGCCCGCCTGGATGACATCATCTAATGTGAGGGAAACATGGCATGTTTCAGGGCTGCGCCATTACGCATACGCCCCGTAGTATTTGTGGCGCCTCAATGGGAAAGTGAAACAAAAACTAAAAGGAAAATCCAATAGCTTTTTTCTTCCTTTTCCAGCTGTTTTAACTAGGTTCAACGTACATCTAAAAGTGAAAGTTTTGAAATAAACTTGTATTTGTGCCCTCTACTTGGGTTGGGTCGTTTGATAAGCCGATAGCTGTGGGTGCAGTCAACGTTGCGTATGCGTAATAATCAGACTTAATTACGGAAAGAAGAACAAATACCAATTTCAGTATGAGCTCATTTCAACATTCAGCTAAGTTTGCACCCTGTGGAAATTGCTCTGAGTACTTAAAAAGGTATATAACAAATTCTAAACAATATCGAAAATCAATATGCTCAAATACTTTTCCATCAGGCCAAAACAAAATTTGTATGCGAGCGGCACAACGTAGAAAGTCAACAAATGGAAACAAAACAAAAAAAAAAAAAACATGACGTGGCGGGGCTGCAAACGCCTCTACAAAAACACTACACACATAAAAAAATAACAAAAGGCAGACACTAAAAAATTGTTGTACCAGCATATCCAAAAAACTTATCGCTAGAACCGGTTCAGAATTGTATTCTATGTATTTGTAGGCACACAGAAATATAGAATCATTTGACTTCTACACCGAAAAAAAGAATATCTGTTTTTATATATTTATTTCTTATATTTAACAACACTTCCATGCTCTAAGCAAGCTCTTAAATGGGAACTGAGGACTGACTACTAATTCATTAAAAAGTCTTTGAAAGTTAACAACAGGAATAGGAACACTTCCTATTATTTTCTAGCCCCCTAAAAATATTATTTTAGATCTAAAAATGTCAGATTGTGTACCAGATAAAACTAATTTTTCTCAGTGTACAGACAAACACAGAAGCGTTTGTTTTCTAGGTTCTCTGTTGGCCATAAATTAACATTCTTTTAGTGGAACACGCAACAACAACTTTTGGAACACCCAGAAAATCCAGTAAAGTTCTTGGCATGCCCATTTGAGTATTTTCTCGGTCTTTCAGAAAAGTGTCCACAATTCTGTAGATTGAATACTAATGATGAGTTTCTAAAAATAGTTGTAGATTCATAAAATCCGTACTCATTTAATTGAGACACATATTATGAATCACAATGTAAGCCTCAAGTTGTGACGTCAAACGTGGGCTGCTGGGCAAAACAGTGACGCAAAGAGAGGAACTAAGCCGCTTTTCCATAGAAAAGAAACTGGAATTTCTGGAAAGTTTAGACGTTAACCCCAATGTTTAGCAGAGCTTTACTTAAAGTTTGTAATATTTTTTTTAAAAGAAAACTCGTGACTTGTTGGTAACGAAATGTGTGAATAAAGTTTCAAGCGTAGCTAATAAAACTGTTTTTGTTTTTGCTGACTGTACCTTGAAGTTTTGATTTAATTTATTACTAACTAACAGCCCTGTACTCTTAATAAACCTTGATGACGCACCTTATAATTGGAGAGGCCTGCAATTATATTTTTATAGAGTTTAAAATGGAATGCGGTCGAATTGCATATGAAAATACTATTCAGAGATTCGCTTAAAGTAATTGAGCTGATTGCCGCACTGTAGATATCTAAAATTAAGTGCATACTTAGAGAAGATGGAGAGAAGAGAGACTATTTGTGACTGTCCAATAAATTCAATTATAATTCGACAGAATAATACATCAAGTATATATCTCTAAGGTATATACACACACTTCTCTCATATATCTTTTTGGGCTTTGCCAATTGAAAAACTTTGGCTGGAAAAGTCACACGCGTCTGCGAATGGAGAAGAGAAGACCAGAGCATACAAGACAGAGAGAAAGAGCGCTTGTATTGTACAGAGAGAAGAGCGAGAATTTTTATGCAGCTTCATTTGAAACTTTTTGATGATGTCATCTTTTGCATAGGAACTTTTATTTAGTCCAACACTCTTAAACAATATACACAATACTATGTAAATGTATACATGTACACATATACACAGTAATGGCATATGTTTCATTTGTTTTATAAAACTTTTTGAAAAACAAGTGCCACGTCCAAATCAAAAGATTTCGTTTTAATGCCGCGCCCAAAAATTATAATGTCAAAATATTTAATTCTTGTTCACTTTATTTGCACTTTTCTGATTACTTTTCACTTGAATTTCTTGTTGACTTCAACCTGAACAGATACGAGCTCGTATGTATGTATTGTATGTGCAGAAAGTAAGCGAAAATAAACAAAATAGAAACTAGAGAGGAATTCTAAAAATTTACCAAGTGATATTCTCACTGTCTTCTTTTTCTTTTTTTTTTTGTACGTACAAAAATGTCCGTTAGCCGTAGTAAGCTCTTGGCGCTGCGAAATAAATACTGAAAGCGTTACTCGCTCGTCATCTGATTTTATATTGGGCAGCAAAAAAAAAAAATGCCGGTGTATCGGATCCGGAGAGAGAGCAAAAGCTAGAGAGAGCTTAATGTGTGCTCTTTTGATGTGGAGGCGTTGACAGGGCTGAAGAATTAAGTAAAGAAAGCGGAGCTGCATCCTTAACTTCATTCAATTATTTAATTTCAAAAAAAGGAGATATCAGTTTTTAAATCCTTAGTTGCAAATAAAAAAGTAAATTAAAAACCCCAGGGGAGCAGTTATTTTGAGCGAATAGTCACAAACACAATTAAATCAACTACTTTTAATTAGTAAAGCAATTAGTATTCAGGTTTCTACCTTATTTTGTATATAAAAAAGACTATCTATAGTAAACAGATTAAAAAAATCAATAGTTAAATTCGTGCTACTATTTAACATAGTGTGTAGCCCTGTTTAGCAGCTTTAATGGCTGTAAAACTGTGTCTCTCAAAGAGCAATTTTTATTCAATCAATTACGTCATGATATTGCCATGACTGTTGTGTTAAAAGCTCTCTCAGTATGTATGTATGTACAAGTGTAGATGAGTTCAGCTTGAAACTTGAGTTCGCTCTCATTTTTTATTTTAGATCTCATATTGCCATACTCTTAATAATAGATTATTGATGATGACTCATCAGACTGGAAGCTGAGTTATCTTCATATCTAATCAGAAAAAGATAAGAATGTAATCATAAACACACGAACAATGACATAAGATAAAATTATGTTGCAAGAAGTATTTTAAATATGTGACAATAGAAAATCAAAAAGTGGCGCGCATTAAATTGCAAATGTAACGTTAACCAACACTGAAAATACGTTCCAAAAGACCCAGCTCAATTGAACTAAAAAAAGAACAAATCGATAACACACGTTCGATAGTCAGACCGGTTCATTGACAACTCTAGTGAACGTAGTAGCTTATTGCTTTTAAATTAGTGTCTTTTAAGGCTTTTAAACCTGAATAAAAACAAACAGTGTAATAAAATCAACAAAATTTCTTACATAAAATTAAATATTCGACAGCTATTAGAAAAAAGTAAGCCTCGAATACCGCAAACTTCCTTTCGGCGAATTGGCCCCTCCCAACAAACACTATCAACACTTTTCGAAGAAAAGAAACCTGTCATTGTTTTTATCTTTCGCCTTGCAGATAAGAATAATATTAATTATAATCGAAAATAATGTGGAAAGCAAGCGCCGGTCACCAAATACAAGCCACAAGCTCAGCCGAAGACGACGACTGGGAAACGGACCCCGATTTTGTTAATGATGTCAGCGAACAGGAGCAGCGTTGGGGCTCCAAGACAGTCGATGGCAGTGGACGCGACGGCGGAGGAGCCATTGAGTGAGTCATATTTATCGATTAACATTTACGATCGTCTTTAAGAGACGGGTGCTTAACGGGAATTCTGCAAGAATCGATAATCCCAATCTGAAATTTTAGACGCATTTAAGTGAGTCATTTTTGTGTATTGTGCCTTGGCTGGTATAAGTTTTATTTGGAATATTCCACAAGTCTTATAGACTGAGTCACTTTTTAGGGATAAGTGCTTAACGGGAATTCTTCCTCAATTCCTCTCGCAGGCCAAAAATGTTGCCTTTATCTTGAGTGAATCATTTGCATGAGTGAACTTTTACGAGGAGGTTAATTGGTTTTCGAGATAAATTCATTTTGTGATGATTTTCTCATCAGGATTTTCCTCTTGAGTTCCAGCATAATTATTCATATTGAAATCCATTGCTAATTCATTTTACTTTTATATGACAGCATGGATAAACTGCGCGAGGAGACGGAAAAATCGGATTTGAACAAGAAGAAACAATTGTTGAAGGATCAGAATGCTGGCTATGGGTACGGTGGTAAATTTGGGGTTGAAAAGGATCGCATGGACAAATCAGCGGTGGGGCATGACTACCAGGGCAAAGTGGATAAGCATGCATCACAGGTGGATTATAGCGAAGGCTTTGGCGGCAAATACGGCGTGCAAACAAATCGTGTGGACAAATCCGCTGTGGGATGGGACCATATCGAAAAGGTGGAAAAGCATGAATCACAAAAAGGTGAGAATCATTTCTAGAACTAAGCAACTGTGTGAGAATATTATTATCATTAATATAAAAATTATTTACAGATTATTCCAAGGGCTTTGGCGGAAAATTTGGTGTACAGGAGGATCGTAAGGACAAGTCAGCCGTAGGCTGGGATCACATTGAAAAGGTTGAGAAGCACGAGTCCCAGAAGGGTAAGATCAAGCTTTCAATAGATTCCTAAACAATATAATAAACACTTTCTTTTGCAGATTATTCTAAAGGATTTGGTGGGAAGTTTGGAGTGCAGGAAGATCGTAAAGATAAATCAGCTGTCGGCTGGGATCACAAGGAGGCGCCACAAAAGCATGCCAGCCAGGTGGATCATAAAGTTAAGCCTATTATTGAGGGTGCCAAGCCATCGAATTTGCGCGCCAAGTTCGAGAACTTGGCCAAGAATTCTGAGGAGGAGTCGCGCAAACGTGCCGAAGAGCAGAAGCGTTTGCGTGAAGCCAAGGATAAACGCGATCGTGAGGAGGCTGCCAAGCAAACGTTTGTGGAGAATACACCGTTACCTTCTGCCGAGGAAGCACGTACGCCACCAGCCAAAGGCAGCAGAACAGCCATACAAACGGGTCGTTCCGGTGGCATCGGGAATGCCATAAGCGCGTTCAATCAAATGCAATCACCGGTGACAGAAACACCACCGGCACGCAAGGAACCTATTTTCATACCCAAGGAGCCAGCGAAACCAGCAATGGAGCAACAGCAGCCGCAGCCAGCTCCTGCTGTTGTTAAAGAAACTGTAGTAGCGCCAGCACCGCCGCCGGATGTTGTGCCTCAAATTGAGGTTGAGACTGTTGCAACGCCCCCTCGAAGCGAACCAGAATCGCCCGTGCATGTGCCGGCCGCTCAACCGACACCCGTGCAAGCGGCTCAACCGACACCCGTGCAAGCGGCTCAACCAACACCGGTGCCAGCAGCTCAGACGCAGCCAGCAAGGGAATGGGAGCCAGAGCCTACGCGTGAGCCGGAGCCCCAGCAAGAGCTACAACCGGAGCCACTCTATCAAAACCAAGCGGAAATAAAAGCTGCTTCTCCTTTGCCAGTTGCAGCATCACCAACTCCCGCAGCCGCCAATGGCTCAAGTGCTGCTCTAGAGGAAGCTATTTATGCTAACTCAGATAATTTGGCGGATTATTTGGAGGATACAGGCACCCATGCGATTGCCCTATATGATTACCAGGCGGCTGACGATGATGAGATATCCTTTGATCCTGATGATGTGGTCACCCACATTGAGAAAATCGATGATGGCTGGTGGCGTGGCCTATGCAAGAATCGATATGGCCTATTTCCGGCTAATTATGTGCAAGTTATTAATTAAATCGACTAATTTGGATACTCTGGATATGCCAGCAAGAGTAATGCTTCCGTTTAGAACAAAATCAAAAACAAAATCACTACTTAAACAGCAAAGATCATAAGTTACTAATGTTAAATACTTAAATACTGAGTCAGAATCCATAATTACATTAACTAACTATTAACACTCTTATCCATTGTTTTCTACTTACAACGAAAGAGCCGTTGACGTTAAGATTATTATTGTAATTTGTTACATTTACTCGTACAAGGCTCTCTCATGTCACACGCAATATATATATTCCATTTTTTATATATACAAACGTTACGTATATCATTCATATTCGATTTTAAAAATTGTCATATACATTCTTTTGTATTTTTATGAGCGTATTGTTCAAAAAATATGCTATAACTATTTATACTTGAAAAATTATTGTGCAAATCTTTAATATTATATTTAATTGTATGTTTTTTTGTATTATCTGGCATTTTATTTCTTAAAAAGAAAATATATGTATGTGTCAAAAGTGAGCTCACTTGCAATTTGTATAAAGTCTATAAATGTTTTTTAGACGTATGTTAAAGACACTGAAATTGAAAAGTCTGTTCTTTTTATAAAGAAAAGCATAATAAAGTTTATTAGTAACTACAAAGATCATAACTCTGACTCTAAATGTTTGTCAAATATATATTTTTACAATGATTTATAGAGTATAGAAGGGAAAGATGAAATGAGGAGAAGCACTGTAAAGTACATGGATTATTTGCTTGTCAATATCTCAATTTTAAGCATCTCTTTTTTATTATTTATTTTAGGCATTCTATCTTTAAGTTCCCCCCAAGGGATTTTTATAATTATTGACATTCCTCGCTGTCGTATAGAATATATGTATGTATATATATATGGATTGGAATGCTCAGCATACTGCAATATTCTTCTTTTGTGTGGACACATGCTGGTAATAATCAGTAATAATGAATCATTACTCGGAAAGTGCGCTTCCAATCGGCAAAGAAACTGTATGACTGTACTGGTTTCAATGGGCTTCTTGAATATCATTCAAATTTCAAATCTGTATATCTACCAGAGAACATTTGCGCCTACTTAGTTCGCATACGATTATATGCATATTTGAACTTACATTTAATTCGATGAGGGTTTTGATTTATTAAAACCCATGTCTATATATGATTTTGATCGTATCTATTGGATCGGAAAGTTGTCACTTCAAATAATTGGTAGCTTTTGCCGACTAGATGTTTAAGGGAATTATGATAAGGTGTGCGTGTAGCGATAAACGTTCAACACACCGATTCGCATTGTCTGTCAAAATGATTTGTATACTGTCTAGATAAATATATATGTACATACATATATGCAGAAACCCCCAAAAAGAGCAATTTCGTATGACAACCTTTGCTAGCTCTGTTAAGATAGATATCAAAAATATGAAAGAATGGCGTGCCGAAGACAAACATTTGCATATTATTCTTAGGGCAGTCGGTTAAATAGTTTGAAATAGTCTTTTGCAGGGTGAATATATTGTTTAAATAAATATATAGTACAGGCTGTTCATGGTGGCATAGGATGTATATAGTATTGGGTGCATATAGTATAAAAAGCAAAAAACTAACCCATTGCTAAAGATAACGCTGGCGGCATGATTGTAACGGAATTCTGGCTAGAACATTAAGAATTTTTGACAGCGTCGGGTTTTTTGTCCTTTTCATAGAGCGTGCTTCGACTAACATATCGAATCATAAAGCATTATCAGAAAACCCCCCATCAAAATGTCTCGTCTGCTCTCAACGGCGGCGACGACGAAGCTATCAGTGAGCCTCGTGAGCGGCGGGAGTTACGCTCTATTCGAAATGCGAATACTCGTATTCTCCATATACATCTGCATTTATGTACGAGTATATATATATAGGGGTTACGAATAGCAAGTGGCAGTCACTCGACGTCCAACGACGACGACGAAGCGCAACGGTCAAACAGCTGTTGGGAGTACACAAATTGAAATATCGATATATCGATTAAGCGATAGCCGTAATAGTCTATCGGAATTTTCCAAGCAAAGACAAACAGCTGTTTGCTTGTAAATAGCCAGCAATAGCGACGGCGACTGCGTCCGTGAGTGCGAAAGTAAAAGAAGAAGCTACACAATCACAATATTGCTCAGCACATTAATTAATAAAATCAAGCGAAAATATCAAGAAAACAAAAACAATTAAACGTGACACGGATGTGGCTAAATTGAACGAAATAAACGCGCGCGCGATTGATTGAACACAACTCGTGAAAATTGATTATTGAACAAAATTGACAGACGATGCTCAAGCTCTGCCGCTGTCGCTGCCTTTGACGCTGGCAAATCGTCAGAAAGAAAAAAGTTGAACGGTCAACGTCACCGAACTTGTAGTAATTGAGTCAACAAAGGAATTGCGGGACATACAATAATAATTCAGCTATGATATAAACGCAGTTTCATTTGCTTTATTTTGTGATAATTTCATATATAGTTTTTTTTGTAAAGAATATTCGATAAATCGTACGCTTCAGTTTTATCATTATTACTTCTGCTGCCCCAATCAATCAACGAGCTGTCGCAAGTATGTGTCGTTAAGTCTAATTGTTTACTAATAATTGCTAATTATTTGCAAGTTGTGTGTTGCCCCACAGACTAATTATTTGTAATATGTAATTTACTACAGTACAGTTTATATTTCGTCATATCTCTCTTCTTATGCGTGTGTGTGAGTGTATGTGTGGCTGTGTGCGTGTGAGCGTGCAGGTGTGCCAAAAAAACAAATAGCGAAATACCCAAAAACAGCAGCAAAGTTCAAGTACCCAGTAGCAAATTTATTACTTCTATTACACTTAGTTCAAAGCGAAAATAACTTCCGGCCTTTGCTGCAAATGGATTAGATTCATTTATCAAAATGATTTAAAGTTTTATTTTACTTATATTTTAAATTGATGATTTCACCATTTTAGCTTCATTTGATGCAATTTAACAACAAAACAGATGCTGTTAAATATCAGTCACATATTTATATGATATTTATTTTGTTATGTAGCTAATCTTATTGAAATTAGAACTAAACTTAAAAAGTAGTTAAAACTTAGCCATATAAAGGTATTTTCTAAAAATATAACCTATCAGTGAAGCTTGTAATATCTATATAACTAACGCACAATATAAGCGTAGTAGACAGTGAATTAGTCTCTTCAAATTTCATATTATATATTTTAAAATTTGATATTTGGAAGTTTTTTCATCAATTCAAAAACACGTTATTGTCCGTCCAATTTCTCACTGGGTTCGCCGGCTAACATAAAGATAGATGCAGACAGAGAGAGAGAGAGAGAGAGAGAGAGAGAGGCGAGAGCTTTTTCTCTGTTGTGGCGGGCAGTTGCTAAGCATTTGGCGTTCTGTATTGTTTAATAATTTATGTGGCGCGTTGTTGATAAGCACTGGAAATACACGTATATAAAATACATATATTATTCCTGTACCTGAACAATAGGACAAATTCCCAACAGAATTGATGAATTGATTTTATTGAATTATTTATGAAATATGCATGCAAAAAGTTATCTTTTAAAATGATGAATTTTTAAAACATTCGTTTTCTTTTATTGTTCTCAACAGTTCTCAACGGCAGGAAATTGTCAATAAAAAGTTGTCTATAATTAAATAAGATTACTAGCTATATTTTTGTTTAGTTCAGATAAATTACGTTTGCTTATTAGTTCGAATAGAGTAATAACTGTGCTTTAACTATAAGTAATTTTCCTATATAAGGTATCAGTTTTTTACACCCTTACTAAGGGTATTAAAGCTCTGCCAAGATATGTGAACCTCCGACCCTCCCGAGTATATATCATTTTAACTATGAAGATAGGATCACTCGATATACTACTTATTTGCAAACTAGTCACCCATTATATCATTTAGCTGCTATTGGAACAATCGGTTGATTTTTTGTATAGAAAACTTTTTGTTTCTCAAGATATTTTCATGAAACTTACAATTTAGACGTAAAATTCTGTTTCTCAAAAAGAAATCGGACTACCATATTGTATGGTCCTAATAAAAATATTTGACAACAACTTGTGGACAGTATATGCAATATTCGGCGTGCTGAAGATAGCCTCTTCTTATTGGTTAATTGCTTATTCATTATTTATTTTCTGTATATTTTTTACTGTTAATAAGTATTTTCTTGCTGACAAAGCACAATTTTCTCCTGCTTATATTTAGGCTACAATAATTTAGCGACGCAGTATTTTTGCTGGCCACCAAGAAAAAAAAATAAAAAATTTGAGGTAGCAGAACGAACATAAAAACACAAAGTAAATTACAGTGTAGCTTCGATATTGACAAACGATTTTAAACTGATGGAAATAAATGGGACATTAAGTTTTAAAATATTTCCTGTATATCCTATGTATATCGTTATATCGATGCTGCACTGTATCGGATTTATTGGGAGGAACAGCTCTCTTAGATTTTATATACATAGTTTATAGTTATAGTTCACTCACGTGAAAGAAACTATAAATATGATCATAAAATGAGTACTTGAGTCCGCGTATTTGTTGGAACAATTATCGCTACGATACGAGCTTTAAAATGCTCCCAACATTTTCAATAACTGTTCCATATGAAACTAGGCATATGTAGATATAGATATAGAACAGTTGGTTCGACTGACTGACTGCTGTTCCCCCAACTGAATAAACAAGATTCTATAGTTATGGCCAGACAGACATTCCATAGAGTAGAACTTGATGCAACAGTTCGAACTGCCACAGTTTTGCCATAAACTGAACATCCACACACACACACACACACACATACTCAATCGAGAGCACATTGGAGGCCTTTAAATGGCGCCCGAACATAATTAGACATTTTGTTTGGATATTGAAGTCTTACGAGTAGGCTTTACTCCACCACAGAGAGCTCAGGCAGACATCAATGAAGTGAAGTGTGGAAAGCAGCGCTGCGTTGCGGTTTTCAAGGTAAACCAGCCGCAGGTATTTCGAATCAGCCTTCTGCTAACTTCATACATCGATAGAGATGTCTATATAAATATATATATATATATATATATATAAATATATATATAAATATATATATGAATCGAAGAGCTCTGTATAAAAGTGTTTCATAATGCGAGTTTACATTAAAGCCAAAAGAAAAACGGCCATCAGATATGCACACAAAATCACAAACAAAAAACAGTTTGCACCTTGAAACGTCCAGACGTTAATTTATAAATACAGTAGTCGCTTGAAATATGTGAATAACCGGAAACAGAAATCCGTATTTTCTAAAAATGTACTTTTAAGCCTTTAAAAAACTAATATATTCAATTTAAAGTCTCTCTCTTGACTTGAGCAATTTATTAAAATAAACTTTTCTTGCGTTCCACTTTTCTAGAGTTTACTGTAAAGAGAAAAGTACATAAATACATTCTCTAATTGCAGGTTATTCACCTGCGTCTTTTGTAACGGGTAACTTTACCCGATTTATAGATATTTTCTTGTTTTCTTTTTCATATAAATACATTCTTATTGTTGTATATAAAAACATATTTTATTTCGTACACACACAGCTTTATTTAACAAAAAATAATAATAATTAGTCATATTCTGTTATTTTTATAGACTTGTTGACATATATGCAATTTATTTATTATTCAACAACAATAATAATAATAAACAAATCTTCAGTGTAATTCATCTACAGATTGTATATATTTTGTTTATATTCTAAACTCTGCTCTGCCCGAGCTGACGAAATTCTTATCAATTTTGTTATATATTCATAGAAGAATTTAACACAATTTATTGTGGAACGCAAAAATGCTTTAAAAGACAGTAAAACATTGTTAAAAATAAATAAATTTAAGTAAGAGTGGAGTAAAAAAGCATAAGAGCTGAGAGATTAATTCGCCTGGAAACAATCAATGAAAAACATCTGTGAAGGCTGGAAATACTATAATACCAAGTAAACCTAGGTACTTATTATAGAAAATAAAAAAAGAACTACTTCAAGATGTATTTTCATTTTAAAGGCACTACAAATACTAACTAATACTTTGTGCTTATTATATTAAATCTTATCAGTCTCTTTTCTATTTTCTAGTCAGATATGCAGCGTTCGTTCTAGGAAATGTATACTTTGCTCTGTGGGTGTCTGACAGCTCATATTAGATGTGTTTTTTTTTTTTCTGACTGAATGAAGATAATAACAAAATTATAGCCCTTATTAATTCTATATTTGTTTGTTGTTCGCATTTTGATAATAGTTTCTGTGATGACAGACAGTGCGAGTATAGAGAGAAATGTACAATAGATTTAAATTATGTGCGAGCGCTTGGTAATCAAATTAAGTTAATTTTGTGTGTGATAAATTAAGGCCAGAGTCTATCTGAAATTCATAAAATTGTGATAGCTGTCGACTGCTGGCTGCTGAGTCGAAGTATCTCGAGTTGCGTTTTCGCTGAGATACAAGCAGTATACTTATGTGGGAGTCAGCATTTCCAATTTCAAGAATATTAATTTTCCGCTTGATTTAGGGCATAAATTGAATTGCTTGTCACGCACAACTTGCAAAATATTAAAAATTTAAGCAACAATTAATTTGATTTGATTGTTTATTTGCAGCATGTCTTCAAATGAGGGATATCACAATAAAATTGAGCCTGGCGCTGGCATCGCTGGCGATGATCAGCCATCTGGTTCGGGCAGTAGCAGCGCTAGGCCCAGCACTTCAAGTGGTTCTGGTCCTGGTCAGAGCAAGCAGCTGCACCAGCAGATGCTTAATGAGACGACATATCTGAAACCCTCCAAACAGGCATATTTCAGTGATGAGAAGGTGCTAATACCCGAAGATGACCGCACAAATGTAAGTTCAAATTAAATTAATTAAATATTTTCAATATCAACTCATTGAGTTTCTTCATTCTGGGCACAGATCGGTTTCAGTTTTCGCAAGCTGTGGGCCTTCACGGGACCCGGTTTTCTCATGTCCATTGCATATCTAGACCCGGGCAATATTGAATCCGATTTGCAATCTGGTGCAGCAGCCAAATACAAAATACTCTGGGTTCTGTTATGGGCCACTGTGTTGGGTCTGCTCATGCAACGCTTGGCTGCAAGGTGAGTTAGCCGTCGCCCATATTAATGGCCATCAAATTAATTATATATATATCTTTAGATTGGGAGTTGTGACGGGTCTGCATCTGGCAGAGATGTGCTACCGCCAGTACAAACGTCTGCCGCGTTGGATACTCTGGATTATGATTGAGATTGCCATTATTGGTTCGGACATGCAGGAGGTTATTGGCACAGCCATTGCCATATATTTGCTGTCCAATAAAGTGTAGGTCTTATTATTAATTAATTTTATATTATTTTATTAACCATTTCTCTCTTGCAGTGTGCCTTTATGGGGTGGCGTTCTGATTACTATAGTTGATACATTTACGTTCCTATTTCTGGATAAGTATGGATTACGTAAGCTGGAGTTCCTATTTGGTTTCCTCATCACAGTCATGGCCATCACATTTGGCTATCAGGTAAGCTTGGCTCTTAGTAAAACTTCCCCAATATAAAAATTACCCCAAAAAGTTCCCCTTGTTAAACATGGTTCCAGGCTAATTGCCTGTTATTGCTTATAAATAAAAAATATTATTTAAACAACTGTTGCCAGAGCACAGAGTCGCAAAATAAACAAAAAAAGAAACCAATTTATTTCAGTCAAGCTTATATTCATATATATTTTGTCATATATAACTTTTTAATGGCCTTTTTTTCCTATTGTCAATTGCCAGGGGCGTTTTTTATACGCGTATCTTTCAATTACTACAGATCTACAGAGTCAGGTTTGGGCTCAGTCCCAATAGAATGCACTTTTCGGCATTGTTTGCTTTTCGCTTAATTCCGCGAAAGTCTCAGAAAATAATAATATAAACTATTTGTCTAACAGGCGAGAGAGAACTGTTTGTCTCGCAAACAATTGCCGGATGATTAGATAAGTCCCTTTCAGGAAATAGCAACAGAAATATTATTCACATCTGGAAGTGGTCCAGATAATGAGCACTTGTATTTCAGAGTTATACCCAAATAAAGTCTGTGGATTTTATGGGGAATTTTTGAGCTTACGAATTAATCATTTTTTATTTGCATTGTGTCAAGATTAGCGTTTGCTTGTTATTTTCAGTTGTTTGTGTTTATTACAAAAAATAAATAAATAAAATTGATTGGCCGGCATTAATTAAAAAACCTCTGGCATTAATAAGCTAATATAATATAAATAATATAATTATTTATTGTTATAGGATTCGAATACCTTTATTAAATATTTGTTCTTTATTTGATATTTGCAGTACATTGTCTCAGCTCCCAATCAGGGTGAAGTGCTGGAGGGTATGTTTGTGCCTTGGTGCTCCAATTGCAATTCGGATGTTTTGCTGCAGGCGGTGGGCGTGGTCGGTGCCGTTATCATGCCCCATAATCTATATTTACACTCTGCGTTGGTTAAGGTAAAGATAAAAAGACGTTTGGGAATACCCTTTAATAATATGTCATATTTATTGCAGTCTCGCGATGTGGATCGTCGCCAGCCAAAGAAAGTGAGCGAAGCGAATTTTTATTTCTTCATTGAGGCCTCGATTGCCCTATTTGTCAGCTTTATCATAAATCTGTTTGTTGTGGCGGTCTTTGCACATGGCATGTATGGCAAGACCAATGCAGATGTGGTAAGTTGGGTGATGCAACGGGCACAGTCAACGATATATCATTAACTTATACCCTTTGTTTTTAGCTGGAAGTGTGCGCTAACAAATCTATGTACGAGGATGCCAAAATCTCTTTTCACGACAATAACAATGGATCGGATATCATCAATGCAGATTTGTACAAAGGGGGTCTATTTCTGGGTTGCACATTTGGAGCTGCTGCCATGTACATTTGGGGTGTGGGCATCTTGGCTGCTGGCCAGAGTTCCACCATGACGGGCACCTATGCGGGTCAGTTCTCCATGGAGGGTTTCCTCAATCTGCAATGGCCGCGCTGGTGTCGCGTGCTGGTCACGCGTTGCATTGCCATTATACCCACCTTCTGTCTGGCAATGTTCAGTCAAATGGAGGATCTAACCAATATGAATGATATACTGAATGCTGTCATGTCTCTGCAGCTGCCATTTGCAGCTATACCCACCATAGCGTTCACCTCGTGTACTGCAATTATGGGTGAATTTGTCAATGGAGTGTAAGTGTGGATTAAAGCAGTTATTTTATTTAGTATATTTATATATGTCTATCTTATTATAGGGGCAACAAAATCGTTTCCATACTGCTAACCATACTGGTAATCGGAGTCAATTTATACTTTGTGGTCGCCCAAGTGGAATCATTGGAAATTAAAGGCGGCATGCTGGCCCTAGTCTGTAAGTAGTACAGGTCGTTATAACTTACTTATAAGCTAATGATTGTTTCCCGTTGAATTACAGGCATATTCGCTGCAATATATCTATTATTTGTGTTATACCTTGTGATACATATGGTCGCCTGTATGGGCAACAAGCGTCTGATGAACAGCCGGGTAAGTTAGACGATATGACCAACTTTGAAGGCTGTATTCGCGCGCTATCAATAGCCGTGACATGTAGCAAGTTCGGGCATTAGCTAGTCAAGTAGTCTGTCATATATTAAACTTTTATCTATTTACGTGACTGTGGGCAAACAGACTAGTTGGCTTTAGGTTGTCGTATTTTGTAGTAAATAGGAATACAATTTCATCTATATCAATGTTTTTTTTTATTTACAGTGGGTGCAACGTTGGGTGTTGCCAAGCCAGAATAGCTTTTCGATAAAGAACGCCAACTCAACATATGCCAGGTATGTAAACTCATAGCTTGTCCTCGAATCACATCAAGCTGCTGCACATACATAAAATCGCACACCACACTTTACACTTTACACTATTTTTGTTTATGGGTAAACTAACTAAATTATTTTCACATCTTTAATGAGAATTGGTTTCTACTTTCCCAGCACTCCTAATGCTGTCTATTATCTACTACTACTACTACTACTACTACTACTACTACTATTGTTTACTTTATCTACTACTAATCTTCTGCTCTACCATCCGGTTAATCTTTTGTTAACATACACTGACTAATACTTAATCCAAAACATATTCCTATGCTCTTCTTCTTAATTATTCACAGTGATGTTACCTTAGTTGTAGGCGATAACGATAAGGATAAAGCTAATAACACTAATACTGCCAAGGGTCTTGAAACAGTTTCGGAAAAAGTGTCTTAATGTTTTCGAATTTCGAGACATTAGCTAATTCCACACTTGTGATATTAACACTAAATCACACGCTTAACAACACTAACAATTCCATAACAAAATATCAACCATAAGAATTTATAAAGCACATTTAGGGGAATTCAGTTCATATCTATAAAAAAAAAGACTATTTTTAAGATTTGGGTAAGTCTTGTGGACTTATAATACTCCACCACATGGTTATTATCGGACATGGTATATTATAAATGTAAGCTAGGGTGCTTAGTATGATAAATAAAGTATGCATTTATTAGCATTATATTGAAAATATCTTTCATTCTGAACTATTATAACCTATATACTATATAAGCTAGTTTTTAAGTGCTGGATTGGACACTGAAGTGGAACCCTAAAGACGAATTTCAAAGGACCGTTTAAAGGTCGAGGACTAATTTGAATTTAAATTTTAATATTTCAGTTTCTAACTATAAGATTGA
This sequence comes from Drosophila repletoides, assembly GCA_018150835.1. Classification (NCBI taxonomy): domain Eukaryota; kingdom Metazoa; phylum Arthropoda; class Insecta; order Diptera; family Drosophilidae; genus Drosophila; species Drosophila repletoides. The sequence continues at coordinate 6,139,666 of JAECWQ010000202.1, forward strand.
ACGAATACTTAAAAAGTTTTGGATAACTGCTGGCATTTTGGTTTAACAAACATTCATGGCATTCATCCATTTGGCGTGGCTAAAACAAAATAAATCTTTAAAAGAAAATTAACCACTACAATAACGTGTTGCTAATCTTATACTCTTTTTTTCTTCTGTACTATAAAATTCTCTTTTATTTTATGTTTGTGCGACTACCCCACTTGTTTTCCTTTCTGCCCTGTGTATCTTATACATAATACACATAATACTCGTACATAAACACGCTCTCCTCTTATACTGAACTCACTCTACTATTTCTGTGTGACGTTGGCTACTACTGCAAAAAATTATATTGAAAATAAATACAAAAAACAAAAAACATCCTCACAACTGTATTGGAATGATTGATTTTTCACCCATCTAATTTTTGGCCAATCGAAACAACAAAATTGACACGACAAAAACAAAAACAAAAACAAAAACAAATACAAATACAAAAATCAATCTTCTGTTTATACACTGAAAATGTTTTTTTTGGCATTGGTACAAAATTTAAAAAGTCTGCAATTGACATGCAAAAATTAGAAATAGAAATCCAAGAATTGCTCATAATATGCAAAGTTATTTTCAAAAACAAATGGATTGAAATTGAACAACAAATTTTTTTTGGGAGCACGCGTGCACTAAACACAAAAATTGAAAAGCCAAAAATTAGCATTTTGACAGTTGAATTCATCAAAAAACCAAAAACCAAAAACAAAAAACAAAATTTTCGACATTGATTTGAAAAATTTTTCTGAATTGTTTATTTAAACTTACAAATTTGCTGCTGCACGTGCCGTCAATTTTTTGTTCTTTCTTCTGGATCAACAATAACAAAACAAAATAAAAAAAAAAAATAAAAAAAACAAAAAACCACCGAACCAACAACTCAACCGAACCGAACCGCATTTGGATGCCTAGCGAGCTGACGCTTAACGATAATGGAATTTCTATAACCTCGTTTAATAATCCACAAAGAGTAGCCGACTGCTAAGCCATTCTCATGTTTATTATAATGTTTTTTATGTATTTAATAAATGAAAGTGATCTAAAGAATGGTTTGTAGCTTTTAAGTTTCATTAGTTAGTTGAATAGCTCATTTGCTTTAGTTAAGTATTTATAAATCTCTTGCTTTACGTACTACAATTTAAGTTGAGTTTTCCCTTAATGCATAAGTAGCCGAATCAATTTTGTATATATTCCCTAAATATATATATATAGTTTAAATAAATAAAAAACTAAAAACATCTACCTCTTGCCCCCCCTCTCATAATAAAGATTTCTTTCTTTCTGGCTTGTCTTTTATTTTTTATATATTTTAATGCTTATGTGTTTATTCAAACTGGTTTCCTCTCTGACTCTTTCTTATGTAAGCCTTAGCTCTACTAACAAGAAATGTCCCTTGTAGAATTGTTATATCCGGTAAAGAGACCAATTGTTTAGATATTTTGATTGGCCAAGCTGTGGCGCTATTTTCTAAAGTGGAAGATCAAGTACTTAACTTACTGTTAGATCAGTCTCTAACACAAACATACACACACTCACACATATATGCATTCATTTATTCACATCATTCTTCATTATTCATTATTCATTCATCATTCATTGAACTCACAATATTTTCCATTTGCAGAATCGCCACAAACGCCGACACAGACGCAGAGATCATGGATGATGGTGAGGATGCGTAGCCATTACTGTTCTGCACTGATTCCGATGGCAGTGAGGAGGTTTGTTTCACCAGTAATAATAATGAGCTCAATTGCCATAGCAGCAATGTGGAGGCTGGAGCTGCTCTTACCAATGGCCATGTGGTCATCAGCTAGCATTGGTTTCAAGGCTGCGTTAACAAACCGTTTGGCAAAAGATACAAAATTGCAATGTTTTGGAAATTACATTGTATCTCAGCCTATCATAGTCTTCTGAAGGGATACAAATTGCAACGTTTGGTTTTTTGTCTTCTGGCCGAAACAAGATTAAACTTGGGAATTAGTGTAATACTTTTATAGCATATTTAATTTTACACGATGCACGAGTATACCAAAAACTTTCAAAACTACTAATATACAAAAACAAATTCTGTAAAATTCGATAATCTGCCTATGAAAGAAACCGAAAATAGGCGTTAGTTCAGTGTGTACTGCAATAGAAAATAATCTAAAATATTTTAATTATACTTATAGTGTGCAATAGTGTCTATATATATATATGATAAGGCTGTGATCTGAGAAACAGAAACAAAATCTTACAAAACAAAACGTTTTTAACTTGTATATGAAAAATTGTCTTGAACTTTATTTTATGTTGCACATTTCAAGAGTCGTTTGCTGAATTTTATAAAGAGTATTTGAAAACATTTTATTTTTTAGTTAACAATTATTATGCAATGCACACTTATTAATTAGTCAAAATTATTGCTATATTTTCTCTCTGCTATTTACGTAAATTTGTTTTTCTATTGTTGTATATCAAATATTGAAATAAACTATTATAAATTATGCCTAAATATCTAAGAATCTTGTATTTTCCTTATTGCCACTGACAAATAGTCTAATAAATTATTTGCTTTATTAACAAAAGTCTGTCAAGAGCTGTTCAAAATGCAATTAAGCCGCTACTAAACTCAGCTATTTGCTTACTAAGCACTTAAACAGGGGGCGTTTGTTTTTCGCTGTATCTAACAATCCGTGACGTATCACAGCCTGCGTCTGTCTGTCAGTCAGTCTTGACTTTTAAAGTACTTAGTCGTAATTGATATTTAAATTGATACTGTGCAAATGAAAGGGAAATGAGGCGTTCAGTTCCTAAAGTACTCAATCCCGCAGAAGCCGTCAATTGCTAATCGCTGTGTAGGCGGCGGCAAGAGGGTCTAATGAGTTGTTAACTTTTAATCTAACCTAATCAAGGAATATAAAAAGGAGGGTGTATAAAGTACACAATAGATGCTATAAATTAAAGAAATAAAATTTATATAGAAATAAAATCGTTAATCATTTGATTATTATATTTGATTATAATACCAGCTAGAGCCTGATTGAAGATACTTCTCATAGAATTGCTTTGAATAAAAACAAGTTTTTTTTACCCGAGTCTCCTCTCTTAGTTGTTTATCTAGTTAAATGAAAGTTCGCCTATATTATAACAATTACGAGTATTTAGTGTCATTTTCTTATAGTGCTCTCCGGCCAGTCGATCAGCTGTAATATCTAGACTTTAAACGAAACTCACCATGATAAGTTGAAACGAATTGAAAGTGGTGAATTTGTGTAAACTTGTTATGATAATCAACATTCCTATATATTCCGAGAAAAACAGATTCAGTAGTTCGACTTAGGTTTTATTTAATCCGGGACAGCCACTGGCTTTACAAGTGCTTCAATTCGTACGTGTTTTGGTCTATAAGATGCGCTATATATTGGTTATATTGATGTGCCTGCGGCTCTATATAGTCATAGATTCCGCAACATTACGTGGGTAGCTATAGTAGAGTATAACATTCGGATAGTTTATACCAAATATATATATAATACTATAACGAAACGTGATCGCTATATTTACTCTACCGTAGCTAAGGATGTCAAGAAGTGCCATTTTGGGGATACGAAATGCATGAAGGACTCTGCCAATGCTCTTATACGAAATTTTCCTAAAGGAATTCCCTCAGTGGGCTTAAAGCCTTTGGATGTGGTTCATGTAATAGATACTGTGTTGGTCAACGATAATCAAGTTGGAGTTGCCTGGTACTATTTCGAGTTGATCAATCAAATTAATTATGGTTTCGAGAATACGACTATAACAGATATAACTGGATTTGATGAGGATCCTACATCATCAAAAATCGAAATTAAAGGTACAATACCTAGGCTTATATACAAGGGTAACTATATTGCCAAAGGCCGTATGCTCTGGATGGTGGATATCAATTCTAGTGGAGTTTCCGAATCGGAATTTCTAAACTTCCGTTTCGACTTTACTTTGAAGGTGCAAACGGAGTATCGTAATAATAAACGATACCTAAAAATTTATCAATTGGTTCCAAATATTGGTCTGGATCGGTGAGAATTTCATTTGTGAAATAATTTTTTCAATCTTACTTTATACTTATATGATTTTATAGCTGGATTATGTGGCTGGATAACTTTTTCCCAGAAAATACCGATCTAACTATAGCTATCAATAAGTTATTTAACGCGAATTGGGTTGAATTTTGGAATGAACTAGAAAAACCCATTTTGGGCATTTTTACAAGTGTATTTCTAAGTATAATTGAAGATACCTTACATAATGTATCATATGATGATCTGTTCCTATCAAATAAGTATAGTAATTAATTGTATTTAATTTTATAATCCATCCCAAATAGGTTATGAACTTAGTAAAGTATTTGTAAATATATTCATAGTAAATGGATTTTATTAAACGACATTTAATTAATTCGAGAATGAACTAATCTAATATAGTATCATTTGACTATATATACAACTCTTATAAACAACTACAATATTAATATTGTAGCCGTGTGGAGCCAGGAACAGCTTTGGTAAAAACCGGTTTTAAGACTAAGAGTATAAAAGTTCCCCTTAGGTTCGCTGAGCTATCATGTTTTATCGGAATAACTGCAAGATTTTATTCTACCGACAACTGCTGAAGCTAATACAAGTAACTGACTATTTAATCTATGGTTTATATAAAAAACAATGGACAATTTCCGTGAATTTTTCCTCATATTATTTTGTCTGGAAATACTTCTAGTAGTCTCAAAGTGTGAAACCATTCGTAGGTAGTCGATTTTGAATATATTTACCAGAATTTATAGCACTTCTTTAAAATATTCTACAGCAAGCGATATTAAAAAATGCCATTTTGGAGATTCGGATTGCTTAACTGAATCCCTGAATAAGATAATAAAGCGTTTCCCCAAGGGAATACCCTCTGTTGGCATGAAACCCATTGACGTTGTGGACATCAAGGATACTGAAATCTGGAATAATGAGCCTTGCGGTGGTATTTGGTTTAAATTTAAGTTATACAATCAGGTCAATTATGGATTCGAGAATACAACGATAACAAAAATCAAAGGATTTGGAAAGGATCCCACATCCAGCATGATGGAGATACACGGCCAAATACCTAGTCTTATACATAAGGGCGACTACATAGCTAATGGACGGGTTTGGCTTATTGAGATGAATTCTACGGGCGAGTCTACGTCGGATTTTCAGCAATTTCGATTCAGTTTGAAATTGAAAGTCATTCAGGAGTATCGAAATAACAGGCGCTACTTAAAAATCTACGAGCTCAAACCGATTGTCAACATGAATCGGTAAGTTTTACAGACAAAAACATATTTCCAATCTTTTTCTTGAACACATTATTATATTGTGCAGCTGGATTTTGTTTCTGAATGACTTTTTCCATGAAAACACGGACTTGACAATACTTGTGAATAAAGTGTTCAATGAGAATTGGATTGAGTTCTGGAACGAATTGGAACCATCAATTTTAAATGTTTTCAAAAGTGTTTTTACCGACATGCTAGCAGATGTTTTTGATACAGTGCCCTACGACGATATGTTCCTCAAGGATATTAATGAGACTGAAATAAATTAAAGTTAAATAAGTATTTAAAGGTTGTAAATATGTGGAAACTATTATTCTTGTATATATCTAGTATAATACTCGGTTTAATCGGTATTTAGATACGAGTAACATATTTTAAGTAGTATAAACCAAGTGAAATCTTCCCATGAATTTATCCGATTCAACAAATACTAGTTCCATACCGAACTGAGAAGTTCTGTAGTAAGTTAAAAAAAACAAACCGGTTGTAATAAGAATTCCGACTAGTTTTATTATAAAAATGCTGTCTAGAAAATGCACATGATTTTATTCAGTCAATAACTACTGAGGCTAAGACAAGTACATAGTATTAACTAGCTTAGTCGACGATTTAACCGGTTAATCTTACAGAAAGTATTGAAAATACTGAATAGTTTGAATAGATTTGTCTTAAATAACTTCAGAGTTTATTATCTTTGCTTTTTTCAGTTGTGCAATAAGATTGTAAAGTTTCAAGGGAATGGTTCTAAAACTATTCAAATCTAAAACGGTTCAAATTATTCGATTCTCTTCGGTTTTCGGGACTACGGCCGATGATTTTTAAGTAAACTTGAGCTGCGTGTGGTATATAGCATATACGATTTGCGGACTTAGCTCTAACAGTCTCTGAGATCCACGTGCTCATCACACAGACAGATGGACCTGATTTGATCGCCGAGACAACAAGGTGATAGAGAGGATGAATATCCTTTGCCTGTTACATACGCTTTGCACAAACGTAGTATACCCTTTTTATCCATTTTAAGGGTAAGCTGTATTACACTTATTGAGAATTTCAACTAAATATGAGCGTAAACTGAAAGATGCTTGTTAAGGAACTGGTATATAACATTTAGGTTAATTGTCTTTATAAATTTTCTACTAAATAAATGTAGCATTCTATTTATTGAGCAACTGCTGAGGCCGCTACAAGTGCACAGTGCGATTATTCCATAGAAAATATGCGTGAAATATTGATATTTTCAATCCTTCTGCAAGTGTTGGCCGTGATTAAGTGTCAGTCATTGCGTATGTATTCAAAATATAAGTAAAAATTTATTTATTATTATTTTTTGAATATTTTCGTAGCAAAAGATATAAAGAAATGTCACTTTGGTCAATCAAAGTGCATAAGAGACTCTATGAATGCTGTTATTAGGAATTTTCACAAAGGTTTACCGGAAATCGGAATGAAATCCATTGATGTGGTGACTCTGAATGATTATAAGTTCTGGAATCATACTGTCCAGGGTAGCATATGGCTAACATATAAGTTATTTAACCAAAAAATGTATGGATTCGAAAATACAACAATAACGCAAGTGAGGGGCTTTGGCAAGGAGCCCACAGCTACTAAAATGGAGATTCATGGCCGAATTCCAAGCCTTGTGCACAATTGCAGCTTTCAGGCCAAGGGAAAGGTTTGGTTTCTTCAGATTAATACAATCGGTAAATCGTTATCGGACTTTCAGAATTTACAATTCATTTTGACACTCAAAGTAATACCAGAATATCGAAATGGTTCGCGTTACTTGAAAATCTACGAACTGAGCCCGGTTATTAACTTAAGTCGGTGAGTTATCAGCATAAATTAACCTAAAATAATCTAGTTCTACTTAGAATAAGATTTCCAGCTGGATTATAAGGCTGGATGACTATTTTCAGGAGAACTCGGACTTAACATTAGCCTTAAATGAATTGTTCAATTCAAATTGGGTGACCATCTGGAATGATCTAGAACCGAAGATTCTAACTGTTTTTAAAAGAGTTGTTACCAATATAATTAAAGATGTCTTCGATAAAGTTCCCTACGATGATATGTTTCTCAAGGATGATTACTTGAGCTAAACACGTGTAAAAGTAGCTAAATATTTATTTTTCATCTTTCAATAAATATAGTAAAGTATTATCATATTATTCCGATGTTATTTCTACTGCAACTGTTATAAACATTCAGGAAGTATAATCCGGTTTGGAAAATAATTGTAATATGCATATAAACTATACTGAAAGCTATTCAGCTTTATTTCTTGATTTCAATAATATCTAAACTGTTGCTGGAGAAGGTTCTTAAATAGATAAAGCTCTCTATTCTGTGCTCAAGTATCGATGCCGATAGTGAAACTGGTCGTGAGTGAAGTCGGTTTAAATTAATTGAAACAGGTTTTAATAAAAGTGATTTGTTCAGCAATTATGAATAAGTTGTGTATGTTATTCGCAGTTTTCATCAATATATTACATAATGCCGTATTTAGCGCCGAGCTACGTAAGTAACTAACAGTCCAAGCCGACAAATTGTCCAGTAACTCTTCAACCATTTTCAGCTAACGATATTATAAAGTGCCACTTCGGGAATTCAGAGTGTCTTATAAAGAGCATTAATGGTTTATTACAACGATATCCCAAAGGAATACCTGAGATTGGGCTGGATCCATTGGATGTAGCCTTTATGGAAGATGTATCTATCTTGGATTCACCTTATCGTGGTCCGATTTGGCTAACATTTCATAATACAGACAATGTCTATAAGGGATTAAATAATGCAACTGTTACCCATATTGAGGGCTTCAATCAAGATCCAACTAAGAGTAAAATTGAGATTAAAATCCATATACCAAGACTAGTCCATCAGGCTACCTACAATATGCAGGGCCAATATCTACTCTTTCGAATAAATACCACGGGTAACCTGGAATCGGATTTTCAGAACTTTCGCATGTCCCTCACCTTTAAGGTCATCCTGGAATATCGTAATAATAAGCGTTACCTAAAGATCTATGAATTGGTACCAAAAGTTCAGCTCGATCGGTAAGTTCTTTCCAAATGCCGCAGAAAAGATTTAAATAACTTCTTCTGATTACAGCTGGATAATTTGGTTCGATGGACTCTATAAGGAGAATACAGATCTGACCATAGCAGTTAATCGTGTTTTTAACCAAAACTGGATAGAGTTTTGGAATGGAGTTGAGCCGGGACTTATGAAATCCTTTGCCACATGTTTCACTGGTATGCTTAATAAAGTCTTCGAGAATATTGCCTATGACGACATGTTTCTACCGAATATAACTTTATCCAGTTCGATTTTAGATATGTAAATAGTTTTAATATCATTTAAATAGAATTTATCAATATACAAATGCTAAGACATGTAATGTTCCATATTTAGAATTGTGTAGAAATAGTTCTATGTTTAGGAAAATTTAGAAATTTCAACATTTGCTATGCTAACTTTTTTTTCTATGATTAATTCTTGTAAAATGACGAAGGCTATTCAATTTTATTGTACAAAGTAAAGTACATTATTTAATATATTTTAATATAAATAAGTATAAGAAAATAAATAATTTTCAGTACTAGAAATAGCAGCGAATGAAAAGAAGTAAAGTTCGAATTATGGACAGTTTTTTTTATAAGAGATTTTGGGTAATACTGTTGAGAATAAACCCCACTTGCTGTATTTTAATGTTCAGTCTTTGATTTGCCGCGCTTATCAAATTTTCCATCCAATTTAAGCTCGTCATAAAAGATGTGATCGTTGTAGGTCTCGTCCCGATGATACATGTGCTGGTAGCCCTTGGTTCGACTGCCTCGATTGAATTTCCGATGATCTGCGGCCAGTTTGAGTAGCTTTTGTTTGCGGTGCGGTTGCCCGAGATACTGAAGTGGACTTGCCACATCTTGTGCCACCACTGGAGTTGCAGTTGCAGCTGGATCTTGCCGCTTGGAACGTCTTTGGCGCCAGCCCCATTGCATGCGTCGTACAGCTGGCGGCGGTGGCGGCAGAGGACTCACCATTATACGGGAAGGTCGTGCAGCTTTCTTTTTAGTTTTCGATTTGGTATGCCAAATATCCTTATACTGATCCACCACATTGCAGGTCAACATATCCTTCGGCTTGGGTATAATATTATCGTCCAATTTAGGTGGACACTGCAGAACATAGTACAGGCCGGAAATGGACTCGTTTGTATGCCTCGCCTCCATGGCCAACAGCTTGAGCGGCACTTTGTAGTAGGCAAACATGTTGCGCTCCACGACAATCGCTGGCGAGGCACTCAGTTGCTGCAGCAGGCCAAACACTAACTGCCACAACATTTTCAAGTGCAACACCAATTAACTGCTGTGTCACCTGATAAGCCATGTCGCATTTATACGAGTAAATTTACAAATTTTCGGCTTCACTAAGCTTTGCATAACTTGCGGTTGCTGGCTTTAATTTGTCTGTAATTGTATACCCTGTAAAAGGCTTAAGGGGAGCTAAGTGTACGAACGTTGGCCTGAACAGTATATTTTTGACGAGGCTTAGCAGAGAAGTTAGGTAAGTTTTATGTGTACTCAGGATTATCCATCAGTTAATTTATAGTCGGATGTATATAAGTACATATGTGAGTCGAAATTGACTATAGAGTATCTTCAAGTCGAGCATTCGTAGCTTGAGCACTCTAATTTGTTTTTATTAAAGCTGTCAACAGGTTTTCCTGGCAACCAGCAGGTTGAATGAACCACAAGGCCCTCGCCTAGACCTAGGCCTAGGTCAATCAATAAACGTAATCGTAATTGTAAATGTGGTAAAAATAGAAATAGAAATACCCGTAGTAAAACTTTTGCCAGGCGGAAGTCATGCAAGAAACTGTTGCTTGTAAACAATGTTGCTGACAGCGGCTCAGTTTGTTTAGCAACAATGTTGCGATTGGAGCAACAGTTGTTTGTTTTGATTTATGGCTAGCGCCTGCGCCTAAATTTCCTATAAAAATGTCAACTGCTGGGGAAGTGGCTGGAGTGGGCCACTTGGAGGAACCCTCCAGATTGTTGCGCATATGCAACAGTTCTTGGCGTGACTCCAAAACATTTTCATTTTTGTTTTTGCATACGAATTGTAAGCATTTTGTGGCTTAGCATTTGCCAGCTTGTTGGCAATTTGCCATTTCCTAAACTTTTAATTGAAGGTGCAAAGTTTTTCTAATTGCTTTTTGATTGGCTTCCACATAAAACATTGATTCCCGAGTATTCCTGTTATCCTGTGTGTAGCCATGTGAATAAATTAAACGCATATTTAGATGGTATTTGCGGCAAATAGGAATAATAATATTATGTTGAACATCAGAATGAGCTTGCATTAGGACTGTAAAACGTATTTTTGAACCCAAAACAATATCTCTCTCTTAACTGAAGCATCAGCCAAACGTCAAGACAACCAAATGTCAAGACAAAAATTAGTCGAATCCAACCCTAATTCCATTGATTTCCAAAAAGGATCAGATCCAGAACATTTTTGGGGAATTAAAGTTGTCTAAAAGCTTGACAGTTTGTCAGTGTTTTTGTATTACAATTATTGTTCTTATACCCTTGAGGGTACTCAAAGGTACTCAGAGGGTATTATCACTTTGTCACGAAATGTGTAATGCATTATATTATTGATCAGAACGACGAGGCGAGTTGATATAGCCATGTCCGCCTGTCCGTCGCTTTATATGCAAAATAGTCCCTCAGTTTTTGAGCTAAAAATTTGGTAAGGTGCCTTCTTTTTGCTGCAGGCAGCACATATGCCGGAACCGGCTGGATCGGACAACTATATCATATAGCTCCTTCAGGAACAATCGGTTCAAAAGTTGTTGAATGGTAAACTCTTTTGTTTCTCAAGGTATTTTGACTAAATTTATAAGTTATATGGAAAAGTGTGATTTCTAAATGAACACTTAATATCATTAAGATCGGATTATTTTATCATATAGCTCTGTGTAATCTTTATTTAGCCTTTAGTTCCTACTAAGTTTTCAAGGCATGAAAAATTGAAAAGTAATTAGAGGGCGTCTCCGGCTCAATCAAGGATAATATTTGCTTGCAGTAACAAGTTGAATTGAGCTGGCAATAAATCCAAAACGAATTCACTTAGCGCCTAATCAACAGGAATACACCACCGATAGACAAACTTTATTAGGCATCGCGCCAAGCTGTCATAAGTTGGCGTGCGACTCGACGTTGCATGCAACAGAATAATAAAATTGGAGGCGCAACAATTTGGCTTTGGCAGGAGCAACGTGGCAACCTGGTTGGCAAGCAAGGATTATGGCAGAGGGGAAATAACAATGGTCAAGCCGTAAAATCAACAACTGCCTAGCAACCGGGTGCTGCCACGATCACTTTAGTGTAACCCGCTTGAAATATTCAGGTAGCAGTTGCTTTCAGTCCGCCAGCATTGGTGCAGGTGAGAAGTCGCATGGCGGCAAATAAAATTCTATATTAAAAGTTTGCCTAATAAATGGCTGAAAATTAAGACACGTTAAGAAAATAAGTCAATTAAATAGGAAAAATTATAAATATATAAAAAACTTGCTTAATAACGCAGCATTAAAGTTTTGAAAATTATGTTTTGTGCCACAAAAAATGGCTAGCTTGAAATGCAAAGTTTTTTCAAGTTACATAACAGCTGAAAAAAGGCTAAAGTGCAGTGAAAAGTGGATAAATATTGCATAATACTGAAAGTTAATAAATACAAAATGAGTTGTAGAAAATATTGAAATATTTCGCTCATTAAAAATTGTGAATTTTCAAACATTTTAGACCAAAAATTAGATTTTCTTCAGCTTTAATATTGATTATATAGTTGTTACTGGTAACAAGGTCACTCAATACACAACACTTTTCTTACTCATACACAGATAGCTGAAGGATACAACAACAACAATAACAACAACAACAGAAGCACCAACTAATTTGATAACAACACCAAACAAGCCCACGCCCCTTCATGGAGCAGCCCTCCACAAGCGCCGAGGCGGCCGCTGCCGCTGCGGGCGGTGGGCCGGATCCACGTCTGGAGCTGATGGGTTCGTTTGTCATTAAATCGCTGAAATTGAAACCAGAGAAATGGACACGTGTCATCACTGTGGAGGAGCACAAGGGCATAATTAAGGAGTTTTTGGATCGTAATACGCCCGTTGTCCTGATTATAATACTCACACCAGCGGCACAATTGGTGCCCTCCACTACCTTTCCCCTGTCACAACTGAAGAGCAAGGGGGTCTACTTTATTAAACGGTATGCCAAGCCTGTGCCACGCGAGAACTGTAGCAATTTCATCATTTTTGGTGACTTGGCAACGCGTACAATTGATCAATTGTCGGCACTCGTGGAGGAGGTGCTTGTCCCGCTGCTTTCCAACGAGGATAACTACAGAAGCTGGCCCATTATGGTTGCCCAGGATGTGCAAAAGCATGTGCACAGCCTGAAGAGCACTGTGCATCAGGTCAAGGGTCAGGTGAGCGGCGAAACCATTCTGGCCATGCCCGTGGGTGTTGAGAAAATTGTAAAGGCCGCCAAGGAACTGACCGAAACCCAGCATTGCCAGTTCGACTTGTATCTGAAGAGTGCCATTGAGGGTGTTGTCATCAAGTGGGCCACTCAGATACACGAGGTCATCAAGGAGAGTCCTACCAATGCCTTTGCCAACGGACAAAATCCTACGCCGCACACGGGTGAGTCAATAGAGGGGAAGAGAGGAAGGGAGAGAGCGGGGGAGGCTTAGTCATATGCGCATATAATTTATTTTTGGCTATTTTTGGCATGACTTTATTTATTATTTATTGATAAAATTCAAGTTTTTGCAGTTGACGTTTGTTGTTTTCCACATATCCTAGCAACGTCCCAGCGTACCGGCAAAACTCTGTCTGCATGTTTATGCCTGTCTATATAGCCATAAATACATATAAGTAAATGTCTTAAAAACCTGGCTATTAAGGTGACTTTCGTGCATGCAACTTTCTCCTTTTGTTACAACTAAATTGCTAATCGGCTTTTTCTCTTTAACGGATTGACATTTGTCCGGGCTTAACCTTTCCGCTCTTGACATATTCAACAAACTAACAATGGCTCATGGCAGACTGTTTAAAAACATGTCTGGCCTAAAAGTTGAGCGATTTTAATGGAATTTCAATCAATTTATATTAATTATAAAGAATGTTTTACCTCAATTTACTTAGAATACTTTTTATATTGAAATTTTTGGTCAAAAAGTGCAGGGATTCTGCCACTTCTATTTATAATAAAAACTTAAAATTGACTTTATATTATTTAATTTCTAAATAATATCTGGGCTTCAGGGTTTTAGATAGGCTTATTTATTGATATGTTCTAAGACAAATAACATTTGGAAATTCATATTAAAATTATAGTTTAATAATTAATAGATGAATTAGATTAACTTAAATTTATTAAAATTACTTTTTTCCTGGCTAGATAAAATTTTAGTTAATTAAGAATTTTATTACTGAAACTGAATTGTTTTACTTCTGACTTATTTACCTTGTTTTATTCACCTTTTTACTGTTTAAAAGAAAACGCTTGCTACTTAATGAAGCTGAAACTGGAATGTTTCCAATATATTTCCCAGTTCTACTACTAAGCCCAATTACTGGGTTACTTGAGCTAATAGTTCTATTAAATCGATTAAAAATTAGTTAATTAATTTATTATTTTTTACCAGTTTAATTTATACACACTAAATAGTTCCCATTCAAATTTAAATATTACATTTTAACGCAATGTCTTAAAGAATGAATGAGATTTTCAACTGCAGTTAAATTTTAATATATATACAGCTAGCTTGAAGTTGAATTATATTTTATTTATTTACAGTCTGTAAGTAATTTAATTTTCGTATTACATCGTCAACAGAGTTCGCATTCTGGAATAATCGCCTGAAGAATCTATCATTTATCTACGACCAATTGCGCAATGAACGGATACGAGCCATGGCCCTAATACTGGAGTACTCATTGAGTGCCTATCATCCGTGCTTTCAGACACTCTTCAAAAACGTTGTTACGGGTGAGTGAAGCCAATTTAATGGGCCAACAACATGGCATGGAACCGCATTGAAAACTGTGTTTCTATCTGTCTGCCTGTCTTTTGCATGCCAACCAATAAACTGCTCTGGGTCCTCGTCCTTATTGAACAATCGCAGCACTTGCCGAGGCAAAGGACATAACACTCTATTTGAATCCATTGAAGCGCCCGCTGCATTTGCTAGAGGAAATTGATTTTGCCGAATATAAACCCCTCCTCATCCCCTTTATGCACACCGTCTGCACCCTTTGGGGCAACTCACGCTACTATTGTCAGTCGGCCAAAATAACAGTTCTATTGCAGGAAATATGCAATTTGATTATACATCAGGTAAGTTTATTGTGGATCAGACTTTGTATATATTGTTTTTTGGGGGAAGCGTATTCAATTGGATTTCTTCTTTAATGGAAAAACTTATTTATTTGTTTGCTAGTAATATTTCCATTTCGAATATTGAATAAAACTGATGGCTTTAAGGGACAATACGTCTCGAACCAATTTTAAAGCTATTAAGACCCCTTCATAATGCCTGCAATCTGGCATATTAGCCTTGCTCTTAGCTCAATTTTTGAAAGTAAATTTAAAGCCTGGAAATAAAGTTATGAAGCTAAGAAGTTTTAGATAGAAAAAAAAAAGTAGTTGATTGGGAATATTTAATTTAATTTGATTATATATTCATTGCTAAAATAAACTAATGAATACTTTAATTATTTGCCATTACAATATCTCATTCAGAACTCTTAGTTTTCCATCACTTTTCAACATTCCGAAAGTTTGTTTCAGGATGAATTTAATCAATATTTCTTTTATATATTTAGGCCAAACGCTATCTGGATCCCTCGTCCATATTTCACAGTGACATTGATGAGGCCATGCAGCGTCTGACACTCTCCATACAAATACTGAAGTTCTTTCGGGAACTGTTTGACTATTACAAGGAAAGATTGGCTGCATTTTTTACTGAACCTGAGGAGCGGCCACCGGTTTTATGGACTTTTCATCCAAATTCAGTTTTCAAGCGCTTTAATGCCTTCCTTGAACGTTTGACAACAATTCAGTGGTATGTGGCGAATTTATTTAATTTAATTCTATTGAATGCCTTTAATTACTGTGCTTTGTCACACTGTGCAGGTTCTTCTTTACTGTGATTGAATTCCTGAAATTAGAGAAGGTCGAAATCGGTGGACTGCGTGGTCGCCAGCTGAGCACCCGCATAACGGATGTCTATGTTGAATTTAATCAATATTTTACGGCATTTGCCTCAAAAAGTTATGATGTCCTGGATCCTGATGACTTTGAGTTTGACGATGATTTCAAAGGATTTCAAACCCGCATCCTGGAGCTGGACATGAAGCTGGCCGCCATATTGTGTCAGGCCTTCGATGACTGCCACAATTTGGAGAGCATTTTCAAGGTCAGTAACTATTTAAAATAAATATTAATGAATATTTATTTTTATTAATAATTCAATGTTTTCCAGCTCATTAGCATTGTGGGCAGCGTACTTGATCGGCCAAAGATTAAGGAGGAATTTACACAACGCTATGCGGAAATTGTGCGTATGCTCGATGATGAAATGACAGTCTGTGAGAATATATACGACAAGCAAATGGAGCTGATCAGAGAGGATGGAACTCTATATCCCGACTACAACTGTCCGCCTGTGGCAGCCTTCATACGTTGGTGTCATCAGCTGGAGATCCGTATAACAGGCCCAGTGAAGAACTTTAAGGCCCTGCAGCATGAGTAAGTCAAAATATATCTACTCTCAGTTAAGACTTTTTAGGTTTATCTATTTTTATCTAAACTTCCCTAATCATTCAAACTTTTTCAGCATTACCAAGACAGAGAAATCAGTGGAAATCGTAGAACGCTATGGATGTTTAATGGTCAAGCTGGGCGCCTGTAAAACTCAATTCTTTGATGACTGGTCGGTGCAGTTGGCTGAGCAAATTGAGGAGGATCTTAAGAAGTCATTGATAGCTCGCGATCAGCATAGCCACTCACTGATCCTGAACTTCAGCATCACCCTGTTCTCTATACTGCGCGAGGTGCACTATATGCAACAGATGAAAATTGAGGGAATACCTGAAATAGCCATTGAATTTGCTGAGAAGAGCGATATACTGCGATCCTACACCTTGAATCTGGAGAAGACCATTGACTGGTATAACAGCATTCAGGAGGGCAGCTCACCGGTCGAGCTGAAATTGATTGAGCCCGAGATAAAAATGATTGATGATCTCGTTGAAATTGGTGTGGATCATCTTGTGTGGAATTCATCAGGTGAGTAACTAAACGATTCATCAATTAGTTAATTTATAATTTATTCTCTCTCTGTTTCTTTCTCTTCAGATATTATGAGTTATCTGGACAAGCTTCGCAAACCTGTGGCTGCTTTGCGCAATCGCATGAATCATACACAGGAGAATCTGTGTCAGATACGTAAAATTATGGAAGTCTGGGCAAAGCAGCCGCTCTTTGAGAGACGGGACTGCAAGAAGGACTCTGTACTATCCATAGACGAGCGTCCCGATCGTACAGCCAAGCGTTATGCAGAGATACAGGCAGCCTCTCTAGAGATACACAAACTTCTCCAGGATAATATGCTGCAATTCGATATGGAACAAAAACAAAACGATGCCGTTTGGTTGAGCTACGTGGACTTTGTGGATAACATTGTCTATGAAAACATTCTACGTACTGTCGGCGTAAGTGTTGGCTATTTGGCGGAAAATATGGATCCTGATAATAACTATGCGCCGCTGTTTGAGTCACGCCTGGAGCTGGTTGAACCCAACTTGGTATTTGTGCCTTCACTGGAACCTGAGGATCCCATGGGTTTCAATAATATGCTTATCGAGCTAATGAGGGATATAATGAAGATGGGCTCACTGGTAAAGCGACTTAAGCCCAATGAGAAACGCAATTATGTGGAGCTTATTAAGGAAAATCAGGACATAATTGATATGCGACGCGAGATACTAAATGGCGTCGATCTTGTCATGGAGGAGGCTTCTCGCTTCTGTCGACAATTCGAGCGATACTCGTATCTGTGGCTAGATGATCGCGAGGAGTGCATGGAATACTTTCTGGAATATGGACGTATACTGGATCCAGATGAAATAGAGCTACTACAAATGAATGATCCAACTGCACCACCTCCACCAGAACCCTGTCAGCCTACGATTGAGGCATTCCGAGAACAAATTGATAATTATGAATCACTCTTTGCTGAAATCGAAGATATACCATCATTTCAAGTGTTTAGCTCTTGGTTTCAAGTTGATGTCAGACCCTTTCGGCAGGCATTACTCAACACTGTCTGCAAATGGGGTAACATGTTCAAGGAGCATCTGGTGACAACTGTTACCTCCAGCTTAATGGATCTAAGCCATTTCATACGCAAGGCCGACGAGGGTCTATTGCAGACTGTTAAGGAGAAGGACTACGAGGGTCTAGTCAGCATTATGGCCTATCTGATGCAGGTCAAGGAACGTGCTGCCAATACCGATGAAATGTTTGAACCCATGCAGGAGACCATACAGCTGCTCAAGTATTACGATATGGATATACCCGAGGAGGTGAATGTATTGCTACAGGAACTACCCGAACAGTGGGCCAATACCAAGAAAATTGCGACAACAGTGAAGCAACAGGTTTCCCCACTTCAAGCCACCGAAGTGGTTAGCATACGGAACAAGATAACGCTATTCGAGGCACATATACAGCTCTTCCGAGAGGTCTTTAAGCAGTACGACTTCTTCCGTTTCGATTGCTTTAAGCCATATTTATTGATGGATCGCATTAACGACGACATGTTTCTGTGTGAGCGGGAAATGGGCGAGATTCAGAAGTCGGGTAGTCTCTTTGAAGTTAATATACCTGAATTCAAGGTGCTCAAGCAATGCCGCAAGGAACTGCGGATGCTCAAGGTATTTAATAGAATTCCAATACAATATTTGTTTACTGTACGAATAATTTTTGCATGTTTTATAATCAACCAACTAAATTTTTTACAAAAACTTAATTAAAAACTAATTTACTGCATGCCACATGTGGAATTTTGAGATTTTACTTTTTACCTAGCATTACCAAATATTTACTAATCCCTTATAACAATAATCGAGCGCTTTTCTATTAAAATTAACTTATCCGAATCCTTCCAAACATTCAATACAATTCCCTGTAGCAACTCTGGGACTATGTTAACATTGTTCAAACCAGCATCGAGGATTGGAAAACAACGCCCTGGCGCAAAGTGGATGTGGAAAACATGGATATTGAGTGTAAAAAATTTGCCAAGGATATCCGCTTATTGGATAAGGAAATGCGCGTCTGGGATACATTTATTAACCTCGAGTCGACTGTGAAGAATATGCTAACCTCTCTTCGCGCCGTGGGAGAGCTACAGAATCCGGCCATACGCGAGCGACACTGGAACCAGCTCATGAACTCAACAAAGGTCTATTTTATGTTTCTCTTGTGGATAGTTTATTGATTCTTTACTATTTGGCATACTGTAAATAATTCATGGAAATCTTTTAATATTCTCCTAGCACCCGAGCTTTCTGATGAGATGCTCAATTGTATAGCAAAACGATTTAAATATTTTCCGTTCTTTTTCCCCCCAATTTTATTTAAATGAGGCCTGCATAATAATAATAATATTTTGTTGTGCCTCTACTGTACAGTTCTTGTAAATACCATTTCATTCCAGAGTCTGGCTGCATTGCCCAAGGAAGTTACCGTAAGTGCTTTGCATGGAATCCTTAGTCTCAAGTAGAATCCTTAGTACCAGTTACCTTTTCTTTACCCTATATATAATGTATTGTATTGGATATATTGATCCTAATGTGAGCAACATTTTGCAGGTGAAATTCATCATGGATCATGAGACAACACTGGCCGAACTGTTGGGCTTAAATCTGCACGAATGCGAGGAGGAGGTAAAGAATATTGTGGATAAAGCGGTTAAGGAAATGTCTATGGAGAAAATCTTACGCGACTTGAATTCCACATGGTCGGCTATGGAGTTCGATCATGAGCTGCATCCGCGCACTGGCTGCAAACTCCTTAAGGCATCGGAAGAACTCATAGAGACGCTTGAAGAGAACCAGGTTTGCCTACAAAATTTAATAACATCCAAGTACATCGCCCATTTCCTCGAAGAAGTTTCAACTTGGCAAAATAAATTAATGATTGCTGATCAAGTGATAACCGTATGGTTTGAGGTGCAACGCACTTGGACCCATCTTGAGAGTATCTTCATGAGTTCGGAAGACATACGCAAACAGCTCCCCGTCGATTCGGTTCGTTTCGATAATATCGATGCCGAATTCCGCGTACTCATGGATGAGATGTCCGTCTCATCGAATGTGGTGGCATCAACCAATCGATCTGGACTAATCGAACGTTTGGAGCATTTGCAAAAGGAGCTTACGCTATGCGAAAAGGCACTGGCAGAGTACTTGGAAACAAAACGTTTGGCTTTTCCTCGTTTCTATTTTGTATCATCGGCCGATTTGCTCGATGTCCTCAGCAATGGCATACAACCGGAGATGGTTACCAAACATCTAACCAAGCTATTCGATTCGATAGCACGGCTCAAATTTAATCGGGATCAGGCCAATGAAATAGAGACAGCTTCTGGCATGTACGCCAAAGATGGTGAATACGTTGAGTTCAATGAACTGGCCAGCATCCGTGGTCCAGTCGAGGTCTGGCTGAATCGCATCCAAGCGGCGATGCGAGCCTCCCTAAGACATTATGTTACGGAAGCTGTTGTCGCTTATGAGGAAAAGCAACGTGAACAATGGTTATTCGATTATCCTGCACAGGTGTCGCTTTGCGGCTCACAGATCTGGTGGTCCACCGAAGTGAATATTGCCTTTAGCCGTTTGGAGGAGGGCTATGATAATGCCATCAAGGATTATTATAAAAAACAAATATCACAACTCAGTTTACTCATAACACTGCTGCTCGGCGAGCTGACCAAGGGGGATCGTCAGAAAATCATGACGATATGCACCATTGATGTGCATTCAAGAGATGTGGTCGCTAAGATGATTCAGGCCAAATTGGATTCAGGTTCGGCTTTTATGTGGCAATCGCAGTTGAGGCATCGTTTCGATGATGTTGAAAAAGATTGTTTTGCCAATATTTGCGACGCTGAGTTCCAGTATTGTCACGAATACTTAGGCAATACACCACGCCTGGTCATAACGCCGCTCACAGATCGCTGTTACATAACACTCACACAGAGCTTACACTTGGTAATGGGCGGCGGACCCGCTGGTCCCGCAGGCACTGGCAAGACAGAGACAACCAAAGATCTGGGACGTGCGATTGGCATTATGGTTTACGTATTTAACTGCTCCGAACAAATGGATTATCAATCTTGCGGCAATATCTATAAGGGTCTAGCCCAAACTGGGGCTTGGGGCTGTTTTGATGAATTCAATCGCATTACGGTTGAGGTTTTGTCCGTTGTTGCCGTCCAGGTGAAGTCCGTACAGGATGCAATACGTGATAAGAAGGACAAATTTAATTTTATGGGCGAGATCATTACGTGTGTGCCCACAGTGGGCATATTTATCACCATGAATCCCGGCTATGCCGGACGCACAGAGTTGCCGGAAAATTTGAAAGCACTCTTTCGTCCCTGCGCCATGGTGGTGCCGGATTTTGAACTCATCTGCGAGATTATGCTGGTCGCCGAGGGATTTCAGGATGCACGCGTTCTAGCCCGTAAATTCATTACTCTCTATACCCTGTGCAAGGAGCTACTCTCCAAGCAGGATCACTACGATTGGGGCTTACGAGCCATCAAGTCTGTGCTGGTCGTAGCTGGTTCACTTAAGGTGAGTCTCCTAACCAGAGTTTTACTTCATTTGATTTCAATTACAAATTTATTTGCAGCGCGGCGATCCTGGTCGACCTGAGGAGGAAGTCTTGATGCGAGCATTGCGTGATTTTAATATACCGAAAATAGTTACAGATGATATGCCCGTGTTCATGGGGCTCATCAGCGATCTATTTCCCGCTTTGGATGTGCCACGCAAACGTGATCAGGACTTTGAACGCACCGTAAAACAAGCTGCCTCCGACTTGCTACTACAACCGGAAGATAATTTTATACTGAAAGTAGTGCAACTGGAGGAACTGTTGGAGGTACGTCATTCTGTATTCATTGTTGGAAATGCTGGCACTGGTAAAACCCAAGTGTGGAAGACGCTGCTGCGCACCTATCAGAACATTAAACGGAAGCCCATATTCAATGACTTGAATCCAAAAGCGGTGACCAATGATGAACTTTTCGGCATTATCAACCCGGCGACACGCGAGTGGAAGGACGGGCTGTTCTCAGTTCTGATGCGGGACCAGGCAAACATAACGGGTGATCAACCCAAGTGGATTGTGCTCGATGGCGACATCGATCCCATGTGGATCGAGAGTTTAAATACCGTAATGGATGACAACAAAGTCTTGACTTTGGCCAGCAATGAGCGCATTGCGTTGACACCTTCGATGCGTTTGCTCTTTGAGATCTCGAACCTGAGAACAGCGACACCGGCAACCGTATCCAGGGCTGGCATATTGTACATTAATCCACAGGACTTGGGTTGGAATCCGTAAGTTCAAGCGAAAATGACTACTTCAAACATATTTAATACTAAATATTGATCAATGATCCAACAGCTATGTGACCAGTTGGGTTGAAACGCGTAAAATTCCAGCCGAAAAGTCCAATTTGGTCATGTTATTCGATAAGTACATTCCGCCTTCATTGGAGACGATTCGCGTGCGTTTCAAAAAGATCACGCCTGTCGCTGAAATGGCCCACATACAAATGCTGTGCCATCTACTAAACTGTTTTCTAATCCCAGCGAACACTCCGGCCGATTGTCCAAAGGAATGGCATGAGCTGTACTTTGTTTTCGCCTGTATTTGGGCATTCGGTTCGGCCATGTTCCAGGATCAAGCCATTGATTATCGTGTGGAGTTCAGCAAATGGTGGGTAAATGAGTTCAAAACTGTTAAGTTTCCAGCAGGTGAGTAGCATATTCCACATCGTATCAGATAATATATTCATAATACTTTTATATTCGAAAAGGAGGCACAGTTTTCGATTACTTTTTGGATAGCGAAACAAAGACATTTATGCAGTGGACGGAGAAGATACCGAAATTTGAGCTGGATTCGGATTTACCACTCCAAGCTGTGCTTGTGCACACCTCCGAGTCGATTCGACTGCGCTTTTTCCTGGACTTACTTATGGATAAGAAGCACCCGGTGATGCTAGTGGGCAATGCCGGTTGCGGCAAGACCGTACTGGTCAATGAGAAGCTTCAATCGCTTTCTGAGAATTACGCTGTCACCACAATACCATTCAATTTCTATACAACGTCCGAAATGTTGCAAAAGATACTAGAGAAACCGCTGGAGAAGAAGGCGGGTCGCAACTACGGACCGCCCGGCAACAAGACCTTGATCTACTTTGTCGACGATATCAATATGCCCGAGGTGGACTGTTATGGCACTGTCCAGCCGCATACCCTAATGCGTCAGCATCTGGACTATGGCCATTGGTATGATCGGAATAAACTAACCCTAAAGGATATACACAATTGTCAGTATGTGGCCTGCATGAATCCCACCTCGGGCAGCTTCACCATCAATCCACGTCTACAGCGACACTTCTGCGTCCTGGCCGTTAGCTTCCCTGGCACGGATTCCATAACTCTTATGTACTCCACTATATTGGCCCAACATTTTGCCAATGCCGAGCAGAAATTTATACCGATAGTTACGCGGATGACTCCCAATATTGTGGCAGCCACAATTGCGTTGCACAACAAATGTCTACAGGTGTTCCTGCCGACAGCCATCAAATCGCATTATATCTTCAATTTGAGAGATATCAGCAATGTTTTTCAAGTGAGTATTGACTTGGATTGAATGTTTGGATAATATTAAATGGTCTATTATACTTCTCCTTGGCAGGGTCTGCTATTCAGTTCGACGGATTGCCTGACGGGCTCCACAGATCTTATACGTTTGTGGCAACATGAGACACAGCGTGTGTACTCGGATAAGCTGACCGATGATAAGGACATCGATAGCTTTACCAAAATGCAGCATGACATTGTCAAGAAGTCGTTCGAAGAAATTGACGAATCCGTTATATTCGACAAGCCGAATATTTACTGTCATTTCGCTGGAGGAATTGGTGATCCTAAGTACATGCCCATCAAGGGTTGGCCTGAGCTTCACAAACTCCTTCAGGAAGCAATGTCATCGTATAATGATCTGGTCGCTGCCATGAATCTGGTGTTATTCGAAGATGCGATGATGCATGTCTGCAGGTACGGATATACTCCAAATAAATATAATCTCTGATCTAATAAATTATCTATTTATTTCATTTCAGAATCAATCGCATATTAGAATCGCCGCGTGGCAGCGCATTATTGGTTGGTGTTGGTGGCAGTGGCAAACAATCTCTAGCGCGCTTGGCAGCATTCATATCCAGCTTGGAGGTTGTACAGATACAGCTAAAGAAGGGTTACGGTGTCAACGATTTGAAGGTCAGTTCAAAATTAACCATAATCCATTCTAAAACCATTTATAACCTTTGCTTTTTGTGAAGCTATCCCGTATCCATGCCATAACAATTGGGTACAGGGTATCTTCTAGTCCAGCACTCGTTTTTGATTTACTAACCTTTTGACTAATACACAGAACGAGTTCTCCGGTTTGTATCTGAAAGCCGGACTGAAAAATGTTAGCATCATGTTCCTAATGACGGATGCACAAATCCCAAGCGAGGATTTTCTTGTCTTAATCAACGATTTGTTAGCCACTGGCGAGATTCCAGATCTATTTCCGGATGACGAAATCGAGAATATTATCGCTGGCGTGCGAAATGAGGTCAAAGGTGCGGGACTGGTTGATACGCGAGAGAACTGCTGGAAATTCTTCATCGATCGTGTACGCAAGCAACTAAAGATAGTTCTGTGTTTTTCACCAGTGGGTTCAACATTGCGTGTTCGGTCGAGAAAATTCCCTGCCATCATCAATGCAACATCCATCAATTGGTTCCACGAATGGCCTCAGGAGGCACTTATATCGGTTGCCATGAACTTTTTGGCACAAAATAAGGTGCTACCAGAGAATCATCGGGATTCTGTGGCCAAGTTCATGGCCTATGTGCACACGTCGGTGAATACGACGTCCAAGGTTTATTTACAGAACGAGCGTCGCTATAACTATACCACACCCAAGAGTTATCTCGAACAGATCAATCTATATCTGAAATTACTCAATCACAAGCACGACGATTTGCAGAGTAAAATAGAGCGTCTGGAGAATGGTCTGGAGAAGCTGCGTTCCACAGCAGTGCAGGTCGCGGATCTGAAAGTCAAGCTGGCCGTACAGGAGGTCGAGTTGAAGGAGAAAAATGATGCGGCCGATGCCTTGATCGAAATTGTGGGCATTGAAACGGAGAAAGTGCAAACGGAAAAAGCCATCGCCGATGAGGAGGAAATGAAGGTTGCTTTGATAGCAGACGAAGTGAGCAAAAAACAGCGAGATTGCGAGGAAGATCTGCTCAAGGCAGAACCTGCTCTAACAGCCGCTCAAGAAGCTTTAAACACCCTAAACAAGGCCAATTTAACTGAATTGAAAAGTTTTGGATCTCCCCCTGGTGCGGTTACCAACGTTACTGCTGCGGTTATGGTGCTACTTGCACCTGGTGGCAAAATACCCAAAGATCGTTCCTGGAAGGCGGCCAAAATTTCCATGGCCAAAGTTGATTGTTTTTTGGATGCACTAATCAATTATGACAAAGAAAACATACACCCCGAAATTATCAAAGCTATACAGCCCTATCTAAAAGATCCCGAATTCGAGCCGGAGTTTGTGCGCTCCAAGTCGGGCGCGGCGGCTGGTTTATGTGCTTGGGTCATCAATATAATAAAGTTCTATGAGGTCTACTGTGATGTGGAGCCCAAGCGGAAGGCTCTAGCTGCTGCCAATGCAGAACTGGCTGCTGCTCAGGATAAACTGGCGGGCATCAAGCGCAAAGTGGCGGTAGGTTTTTTTCCTTAAAAATAAAATAGATTTGTGAATACAAAAATTATTTTCTTTCTGCCGTGTCCAGAGTCTTGAGGAGCAGTTGGCCAAGCTTACAGCGGACTTTGAGAAGGCTATTGCGGATAAATTGCGTTGTCAACAGGAAGCGGATGCCACACAAGCGACTATTGCTCTGGCTAATCGCCTTGTGGGCGGATTGGCTAGTGAGAACGTGCGCTGGGCTGAGGCAGTCAATAAGTAAGTGGAACACTCTTAAGACATGATTCAATTAAATCCAATTAAAATCTTTTCTTTTCAGCTTCGTCAAGCAGGGAATTACATTGCCCGGTGATATTCTACTCATAACTGCCTTCATTTCCTATGTCGGTTGTTTTACAAAGGGATTTCGCATTGATCTACTACAAAAGATGTGGACACCCTTTCTGAAGAGCATTGATCCACCCATACCCACAACTGAAAATCTCGATCCGCTTACTCTACTCACCGATGATACAACCATAGCCATCTGGACAAATGAGGGGCTACCAAGTGATCGGATGTCCATCGAGAATGCTACGATTCTATCTAATTCGGATCGTTGGCCACTCATGATTGATCCCCAGCTGCAGGGCGTAAAATGGATCAAACAGAAGTATGGAGAAGAGCTGAAAGTTATACGACTCGGACAACGCAACTATTTGGATATCATTGAGAAATCCATTAATACCGGAATTACAGTACTGATTGAGAATATCGATGAGAATTTAGATCCAGTTTTAGACTCTTTGCTTGGACGTAATCTTATCAAGAAGGGCAAGTAAGTGTATATATGGAAGAATTATATCCAAACTTTGAACTCTTATTCTAAACTTTTTCTTAAATTTCAGAGCTATCAAAATCGGAGATAAAGAGATCGAGTATAATTCTACGTTCCGTTTGATACTGCACACAAAACTAGCAAATCCGCACTATAAGCCAGAGATGCAAGCACAGACAACCCTTATTAATTTCACTGTAACACGAGATGGCTTAGAGGATCAACTGCTCGCAGAAGTTGTCAAAGCTGAGCGACCCGATCTGGAGGATCTGAAGGCTGAGCTAACTAAGCAACAGAATGATTTCAAGATTATGCTGAAAAAACTGGAGGATGATCTACTGTCGCGTCTATCGTCGGCGGGTGAGAATATTTTAGGTGATACCGCATTAGTGGAGAATCTGGAGACAACTAAGAGCACTGCCTCTGATATTGAGGAGAAGGTAGCTGAGGCAAAGATCACCTCAAAAGAAATCGATAAGGCTCGAGAATACTATAGACCAGCGGCTGCAAGAGCAAGTCTCTTGTACTTTATACTCAACGAACTGAACACAATTAATCCAATATATCAGTTTTCACTTAAGGTTCGATACAATTTGTTATTCAAAAATAATATTTTTCAAATAATTATCGTAATTTTCTTTCAGGCTTTTAGTGTAGTGTTCCAAAAGGCCATAGCCAAGGCTGAACCGGGCGAAACTTTGGATTTGCGTGTTTCAAATCTGATCGATTGCATAACGTATTCGGTCTTTCAGTATACTTCGCGTGGTCTTTTCGAATGCGACAAACTCATCTTTGCCTCGCAAATGACTTTTCAGGTAGGGTATCTCTAGGTAAAACTCTTGGAATTCTGAGAACAATAATCTATTTCCACCCTTGATTTGTTGCAGATACTGCTGATGAACGAGGAGGTCTCATCTGCGGAACTGGACTTCCTACTCCGCTTCCCGATAAAACCACATGTGACAAGTCCTGTGGATTTTTTGAGCAATCAATCGTGGGGCGGAATTTGCAGTCTAGCGTCCAAAGATGAGTTTAGGAACTTGGATCGGGACATTGAAACATCATCGAAACGCTGGAAAAAACTTGTGGAATCGGAGCTGCCGGAGAAAGAGAAGTTTCCACAGGAATGGAAGAATAAAACCGCATTGCAACGTCTCTGCATGATCAGAGCCTTGAGACCCGATCGCATGACATATGCGTTAGCGTAAGTATTAAAAATCTTTGGCATGGATCAATTAACTACGAAGAATTGCTTTACAGTGATTTTATTGAAGAGAAACTGGGCTCCAAATATGTAGAAAATCGAGCCATGGAGTTTGCCAAATCTTACGAAGAAGCTAGCCCGTCCACGCCCATATTCTTTATACTCTCCCCCGGCGTGAATCCTCTAAAAGATGTGGAGGCTCTGGGCAAACAATTGGGCTTTTCCATGGATCTAGGTAACTTCCACAATGTATCCTTGGGTCAGGGGCAGGAATCAATTGCAGAGGCAGCCATGGATACGGCGGCCAAAAATGGCCATTGGGTGGTACTACAAAACATACATTTGGTTAGAAAATGGCTGCCTGTTCTTGAGAAGAAATTGGAGCACTATGCCGATGGCTCGCATCCGGACTATCGCATGTTCCTGAGCGCGGAACCTGCATCAACACCTTCAGCACATATTATACCACAGGTGAGTAGAAGCGTAGCGGATTTTCAAAATTCAATCTATTACCTATGTCATTGTGTTTTATAGGGTATCTTAGAGTCTTCTATAAAGATTACCAATGAACCGCCAACGGGCATGTTGGCCAATCTGCACAAAGCACTCGATAACTTCACACAGGAAACACTAGAGATGTCTGGCAAGGAGGCGGAATTTAAGGCCATACTCTTCTCTCTGTGCTATTTCCATGCAGTGGTTGCCGAACGTCGGAAATTTGGCCCTCAGGGCTGGAATAAGATCTATCCGTTCAATGTGGGTGACTTGAATATCAGCGTATCGGTGCTGTACAACTATTTGGAGGCTAATGCAAAAGTGCCCTGGGAGGATTTGCGGTATCTTTTTGGTGAAATTATGTACGGTGGACATATTACCGATGACTGGGACAGACGCTTGTGTATTACTTATCTGGAGGAGTATATGCAACCAGATCTGGTCGATGGTGAACTATTTCTGGCGCCCTTCTTTGCCGCACCACCCAATACAGATTACTTGGGCTATCATACTTATGTGGATGAAATGATGCCAGCCGAATCACCCTACTTATATGGCCTGCATCCAAATGCAGAGGTCGGCTTCCTAACCACACGAGCGGAGAATATTTTCCGCACAGTCTTCGAAATGCAACCACGAGATGCGGGCGCAGGTGGTGGAGCTACGGTGACGCGTGAGGATAAGGTCAAGCAAATTGTGGATGAGATTATTGAAAAGCTACCAGAGGAATTTAATATGGTGGAAATAATGAACAAAGTGGAGGAGCGTACACCCTATGTAATTGTGGCTTTCCAGGAATGTGAACGAATGAATTTTCTGACCAGCGAAATGAAACGCAGCCTGAAGGAGCTGGACCTGGGCTTAAAGGGCGAGTTGACCATAACATCGGACATGGAGGTGCTGGAGAATTCATTGTTTTTGGACCAAGTGCCGCCAATTTGGACGCAACGTGCCTATCCCTCGCTGCTGGGGCTCAACAATTGGTTCATCGATTTGTGTCTGCGTCTGCGAGAGCTGGAAACTTGGTCTACCGATTTTGTGGTACGTGGCCAGCAAGACCAAAAGACCAGACCAACCAGTTTTCAAATCTTTTTTCTTTACCTCTTTTTTTTTCGTGCTGCTGCAGCTACCCTCCTGCGTCTGGCTGGCGGGATTCTTTAACCCCCAATCCCTTCTAACAGCCATCATGCAGAGCACGGCACGTCGCAATGAGCTGCCGCTGGACAAGATGTGCCTGCAATGTGACGTGACTAAGAAACAGAAGGAGGAATTTACGTAAGTGCCGTCTGAAATGAATAAGAAAAAAATAAACACCACACTCTACGAGTAGTACGAGTATATTAATACGCAATTTTAATTGACTTTTGCGCTGACCCCCTTCCATACAAAAATACATATATGTATCTGTATCTGTAGAATTTTAGTGATTTACCCCATTGTTTGCTGATTGGGATTTAGTCGGCTTTGTCCGTGTTCGTTTAAATTTGCAAGTATCTTTTCAGCTTTATAAAATCAATGAATAAGTTAAATATATAAAAGTTTTGAGAAATGGGATACCAAAGAACGAAATTTGAATATGTTTTTAAAAATTCTTAGTTTTTCTAATGGATTATTTATTGAACAAAGTTTAAGCCATTAGCCATACATTAATGAAGGTTATTTATTCTCACACTTGTCTAAGTTTCCCAAAATTTGTGAAATATGTATAGATTTTTTTCTGCATTAGTCCTTAATAATGTTTTTGAAGTTCAGTAGAAGCTCTAAAAATTGTTTCATATAACAAGTTTTCTCGCACTTAATATATTTGTAGGTGGATTTTCTTAAAATCCCATTGATCAAGCTAATTATTAAATAATATTAATGTGACTCAATTAACTTCTAAGAGCTTATGGTAATCGAGACATATTCTTAATATTTTTATGTGTAGTACAAATTTAGTGCTCAGTCGTTTCTGGCTAGAAAACGGCCAAGTACTCAGCGCTGTCAACCCAATTACTTGACATACTACAACTAACGAGGGTTCACTCGACATATCAAATAGCTATGTAAATCCACATGATTTGCGTCAATACCTACATACAAAAGATAGTGTAAGCATCGGCTCAGCGCTCATCCAGCGGCAGAGATCGGGCAACGGCTTCAGCCGGGGGCTAATAATAGACGCAATGTTATTTCATGAGAGCTAATTTTAAAACAGCATAGGAAAATACTTGTACATATTGTATATAAATAGACATTATTAATGGCATGTAATTAACAATTGTCGATTGTCTATTCTTAATACTTAATTATTGATTCTAGATTCTTGATTATTTATTAAGTGGCGCCTGTTCTCTCGCTTTGGACGACAAAACGTCGCACGTTTGATTTGGCGTCACTTCTAGGCAAACAATAGATCCAGACAGAGACTCAGACTCAGACTCAGACTCAGACTCAGACTCAGACTGAGACTGAGACTCAGACAGAGACATCAGTCGCCTGCAGTAATTGGCTAGCTTAGGAAACAATCAGAGATTAATTGTATCGATATCAATAGATAATTTGAAATTAATTGCAGCACGGCACCGCGGGACGGCTGCTGTGTTCATGGCATCTACATGGAGGGCGCCAGATGGGATATACAGCAGGGTATTATTATGGAATCACGCCTCAAAGAACTTTATCCATCAATGCCAGTGATCAATATTCGAGTGAGTTTCGAAATGCAAATAGTGCTAAGCGAATTCTAATCGAAATTCTATGAAATATCTTTGAATTTGGAACGGATCTGTGGCGTCTCAAGACCGGCGCATGTTTGCATAAATCTATACCTAATTCACACGTTTCCATCAATCGTATCTGTATCTCTATTCTCTCCATTCCGCAGGCCATTACCCAAGACAAGCAGGACTTGAGAAATATGTACGAATGCCCCGTCTATAAGACACGTACTAGAGGACCCACCTATGTGTGGACCTTCAATTTGAAGACCAAAGACAAACCAGGCAAATGGACTTTGGCGGGGGTTGCGTTGCTTTTACAAACTTAAGAAACATTTGATGAAAAAACTTTGAAGAAAACTATTTTATTATTCGAATTCCTAACATCATTTTAGTAGCATATAAAATTTTATTCCTTTTCCAAATACTCTTAGATTTACTCTTTGAAATTTATCTTATACTCTCTAAACGCTTTACTACAATTTTGAAAATTATATTTTATAAACTTGGTAGAATTATAAATTCCACATTTCCCCTACTCTAAGCACTGTTTTTTCGAATAAAAATCACCTTCTTGGTAGAACTGCCTTAGGCGCACTAGCATAAAACCGAAAAACAAAACTGGTCTAATTCCTTAAAGGGGCACTCTGAGTATTTGGGATTTTATTACAATTATTTGGGCAAATATTCATATTTTATTGAGATGCAGTTCTGAAAATATGTAAACAAATGTGTTTATTGTTTACCTTTTATAATAAAACTTGTAAAATCCCCAGAAAAAAACATAAAAATAACATATTAAAAAAATGCGATTAGTCAGAGCACTTTGGCAATAATAAATAAATATTAAAAAATTAATACGACGCTGAGATTACCGTACTATGCGAGAGTATGTAAATACTTATGTTTATACAAAATATATATATATAAATATAAAAAAACTGATAAGCAAAAAAAAAAAAAAAAATTCAGATGAACTCGGAACGCAGACGCATAAAATACCAAAAAAAAAAAAGGAAAAAATGTGAGACAAAATTCTAAATGAAAAACCAAATGCGTCGCGCTTCCATAAATAACGAAACGACATGCACATACATAATAAAATTGCCAAAAAAAATATATTTGATCATCAAAGGAAATTCATAGACGACAAGAGTGGAGTGAACTCGTGGCCGTCGTCGACGTAGTCGCCGTCCGTCGTCCGTCGTCCGTCGACTGTCGTCCGTCGCTGAAGAAAATAAAACAAATTCAATTTTCAAATATTTTTTATCTGACGAAATTTTGAAAGATGCGAGCAGCATGAACAGTCTTGAGCGAAACGTGAACGTGAACCAATTACCCGCCAAAGCGGAGCATCATCAATTTTAGCAAAAAAATAATCACCGATTTCAGATTTCAGATTTCAGATGTGACGACGACTGACGACTGCATAAAATACATAAATAATTCAAATCAAAATCAAAATCAAAAAAAAAATAAAAAAAGGAAAGAGCAAGAGGCTGGGGAACGTGACGCGTGACCCGCCTACAGAGAGCTATCGATCAAGCGATCAAACGATCGGTCGATCGGTTCGTATCGATCGCTTGGATCGAGCGCCCGACCGTCCGACCGACCGACCGACCGACCGACCGCCCGACCGACCAACCGACCGACCAACCGACCAGCCGACCAACCGACTGCCAAGCTAATAGCACACACCACATCCATATGAAAGAGAGAGAGAGAGAGAGAGAGAGAGAAAACACAAATAAAATAAAACAGAACACACACACACACACACACAGACAGAGAGAGAATAAATAAAATAAAATAAAACAAAAGGCAAAATGTACAAAGCAACGAAAAGAAAACTGAAGACGACGACACGAGCGTAAATCATTTTAGCATGAAAAAATTCTATAAAACTAACAGGCACTGTGTGGTCGAACATCATTCGTGTGCGCTACGACAGCCAGCCAGCCCAAAGCCAAAGCCAAGATAGCCCAGTCGGGGCAGTCTCACTGATTTTGATTGATTATTGGAACCCCAAACTCGAAACCGAAACCGAAAAAAAAAAAAAAAACACATACATATATACACACATACGTGTAATCGAACGTTGTGTCCAGTACTCTTTCGCATATATATACGCATACGTATACAGTGTATCTGTATCTGTATCTGTATCTAACAGCGGCCGGCAGACAGCAGCAGCAATCAGGGACCAGAGTACTACAGAACCACCGAGTAGCAGCAGCAGCAGCAGCAGCAACAGCAGCATCCAATCTCATCAGTCAGTCAAGAGTCAGAGACAGAGTCACTCTCCCGCTGGCTGGAGGATATCTTTGCGCGGCGCTTTAGTTTCAGTTCGCATTTGGACGCGTGCTGGTGCGGCCTCGCCGAGAGAGAACAAATCGGAACAGTGCGCGAATAAACTTATACTAGCAACCCACGTATATGTCGCGTATTAAACAATCAATTTGAAACAAACTTATACTAAAAAGAATATATATAATTTCATATATATACATAGCTATACACGTGTCTGAAGTTCAGTGACAAGCCCCAATCTTAAATACTATACACACTCACACACACACACACACACACACACACACACGGTCAGCATATAAACAAATGTATATAGAAATCGTGTAAAATTTGATCAACGAAAATCAAGCGCTGCATAAATACGCCTTCTATATACGTACACATATACACATATACACATATACACATATACACATATACACATATACACATATACACATATACACATATACATACACACATCTGACCCGTAAAGTTCACGCTTCGTATTTTCAATAAATAAATTAATTATTGTGCGACCGAGTCTTAGTTGTTAGTGTTGATAGATCAGGGCGAACTCAGCTTTACGGACAACGCAAAACAAATATTCTACATATTTAATACAACAAAATGAAGCTGTTAGCAGTATTCCTGGCCTGTAAGTATTCCTATTCCTATTCTACAAATAATAATAATAAATTAATTGGATTTATATTCCTGGAAAGCATCAGCAGATGACATTTAATATAAACTGAATTTCCCAATTTCCTAGAAATGACAAATAAACTTTGAAATCTCGTTGCAAAATATGTGCATAAATTTAATTGCTTCTTACACTGCGCTACAAAACAACCTTAAAATATGTCTTATAAAATACAAAAAATTACTTTTTACTTATCAAATGTATAAATTTTTTTAGCATTTTTGAAAAACTTAGAATAATATTTTTTAGAAAAGTTCAATACTTAATATATATTTTAACTCAGAAAATAAATTGAAATTCATTTTATTCGTTGAATTTTCTATGCAACAAAGATATAGATTCTCAGAAAATAAAAGTAGTTTTTTATTTTCATTTTATATATTGATTCTCAGAAAATAAAAACCGTTTAGACTAGTTAAATTTGAAATTTCAATTTATCTGAAGATTCTCAGAAAATACAAATAGTTTTCACTAGTAGAATTTGAAATTGAATATTAGTAATTCATATTTAGATTCTCAGAAAATAAAAAGTCCTTGTCAACATTTATGTTGAATATTTTATGTTTTCTAAAAATCATCTAAATAATATCTAAAGATTTTTAGAAAAGAAGAAACGAATTGCTTTTATTAGCTTGCAGCAATAATTCAATGAGTCAGAATGATTTCAATATTTTCCGCTTTTCTCAAGAACATTACTGCATTTATTTGTTTACAATAAAGATGAATGCAATCAATGTATAATATATGGAATATGAATCTTAACTTTCAATATCAACCAATAACAGAACTGACCTATTTAACTATTGATACTGAAATCATTGCCCGTACATAAATATTCAGTAAATATTCCAAAAGGTTGTTTTCAAGCAAGGAAAAACAACATATTATTTATTGATTCTGGAAAATTTTCTAAAGTAACTGAAGTACGCGCACGAAATAATCAGCCCCATTTCACACCACATCAATTGAATGACAAATTGAGTTTGCTAACTTGGCTTATTAGCTATGCAGCGTTAATTACGTTAATAAAAAATAGTGCCAGCACCATCCCCAGTTTCACTCCCTGCCGTTCTCTACCCCCCGCGAGAGCGGGCACTACCTCTCACCTCCTCTCCTCAGCTCTATTATACGCAAGTATTATAGAACTTTCCGGCCGGCCAATGACATGCCAGACGGGCTGGCGTCAAGAAACGATGGGCGTACGTACGGCTGACCGATGGACTATTCAGATTGAGGGTGTTGGTGTTGGTGTTGGTATTGGTGTTGTTGTTGTTGTTGCTGGGATCGGTGATATCATATTGGGCTGATCCATCGCACTTTATATGCAGGGCATGTTGCCGTTGCCGTTGCCGTTGCCGTTGCCAGGCACTGATATTACTTTATTTTGCATTGTTTATTCTGTTTTTCTGTTTTTTCGCACGCCTCCTGCTTGAATAACTAACTAACTATGATGCGATGATGTCTATTTATAGTGACGCTATATGCCATGACGCTGGTGCAGTGCCTCAGCCTGCCCGATCCCAATGTGAAGTGTGCCATGGAGTGTGATACGCAGGAGCATAAATTTATTTGTGCCGCCGATGACAAAGGAACCACCAAGACGTATCGCAATGTTTGCATTATGAAAACGGAAAATTGCCTCCAGAACGCAAGTGAGTGAACCATTACCACCAAGCCATCATCTATGGAAAACCTTTTCGAAAAACACATTTAATTTATTTTCAATTTGAACAGATTTCCAAAAGATCAGCGACAAGGAGTGTCCATAGATGCTACATGTAGACCAGTCCAAGTCCAGAAATTTGACAGTGCGCAGAATCAGAATGTTGGAAAAACTTAAATTTAATTATTTGGGCCCCAGGATGCCTCTTAAGTTGATTATGATTCTTTTCTTGCGTGGTATTTGTGTGTGATATTTTTAAGTTGTGCTTCAGCAGAATACAAAACACGCCCCTCTCCCCAGGCCTACCCGTTACCCTCTCCCTAGCCCTCACCCTCACCCCTACACAAACATAATGCATAATGATAATATATATATTTTGTAATTATTAATTTTAAATATTTAATAAAGTAATATACATACATACATACTTACAGTAAAAAACGAGCGTATTTCTGCCTTGATTTCCAGCTAACAATTACAATTTTTAGTACTGAGGACTCGCTATAAAAAATGATGACTTCATTTTTTAACCCAACAAATCAGTTCCAGTTCAATTCCAACATTTCTTATCTATCCGCGCTCATTGCCAACTGCTGTGAACTGTAGTGCTGAAAAATTAATTAAATCATCTGCCTTGTTTAGCGAATCATTTGCTGATAATCCATCACGTGTTGAAAAAAAAAACTGAATGGAATCGACGTCAGAGCTTACTATTTGGATCCAAAGTCGCTCCGAAAATAAGCTAATTAATATACATAATATTCTAATAGCAGATTCTTTAAAGTATTCCAATTAAAGGAAATATGATTTTGGAAGGAAAAAACTAATAAAAAAAAAAGCTTTTAAATTTATATATCCATAGCATTAATACTTGAAAGGTATGATAAATCAGCGGTCAGTCCAGTCAACCGCCTCTCAACATTATAAAAAGGTGCAAGTCTAAGGACTTTAAACTACTCATTGGCGTATCTAAAATATTTAGAATTATTTATTAATTCGAAAAAATCCATAAAAAAATGCTTATAGTTAGGGTATTTCATAAAATTAGGAGGCTCTTACAAAATTTCAATATTGAATAAATACATCAAATTGGGAGTGAATTTTGAAATCTTTGAAAGGGTATTCCCCCATTCATAGTCAAATATTGCAAGAAAAACTTTTTGTACAGATTTTGCTTTATATAGTATAAGTTTCAGAAATCTCAAGGTTCGACCTTTTAACATGTGTATACAAAAATTTTGTAATTTATTTTTATATTGCTAGTTTTCTGTATTCAAAAAAATATTCAAACATTTTCTAGAAATTTATAGGGAATTTTTATTTAATAGTATTTAGTGTTCATTATAAGGCAGCCCTACGCCAATTTTGTTTTAAAACTCTGCCGAATTGACATAGCAATTTGACTTTTGAGCATCCCCAAAAACAAAGCTTAAAGCATGGGGATGGCCAAATGCCTACCCTAAAAAAGCTCGTCGCGTAGTAAAAGCTCCGCATTGTGCGTCGGTGTGCGTGTCTCTGTGTGTGTGTGTGTGTGTCTATAGCGTCTGTGGTCCATGGAACGCGTAAACTTTTCACATCTTTCACCGACAATACGAAGTTCTTTGGCAATTTTTTGGTTCATTCAGTACAACAAATACCGTTAGATGGCATAGTCGAACCGTAGAACGGTCGCGCATCCATAAGATACACGAGCTGAAAACAAATTCCTACGAGAAGAACGTTTCGTCGTGGACGCCGCATCATTTGGCGCCATATTAAAGTGTTTGGACCGGGTTCAAGTCGTGCTCGGGTCGTATATAGATATATATATATTGAGATTCTCAGAGTGTGTGTGTTTGTGTATGAGTATTTTCGCGCGCTTTTGTGTCGCCTGATTTTTGTGTTTATCTTGGCCAATGCCTTAGCCTCCGAGCTCAACGATTTAGACAAACAAAGGCGGCAGGACAAAGGAAAAAAGCAAGGAAAAAAATAAACCCCTAAAGGATTTCAGCTGCGTGAGATTTGCGGCCATATTGATCAACTGCTGGCAGTTAAATTCAATTGAAGCATTAATTAGGTATTTAATGGCGTCCAGACAACAAAAGCTCCACACAATTTAATATACAAAAAAAAATAAATAAAAAAAAGAAGGAAAACGCGGGTTCAATGTGGTAAGTAAGTTAGTTCCCAGCATTCAGGCTGGGCCCAGTCCATATGGCCATATATAAATCAATTAGGGAGTCATTTAAGGCCTGACAGCTGCCAGCTGAGAGCAGAGATAAAAGCAGATGGGTTAGCTGAACGCCCAACCTGGCCAACAGAGTATTTAAAGTGCTTTGTTTTTATCGCTATTCTTAGGTG
Organism: Drosophila repletoides; assembly: GCA_018150835.1. Taxonomy (NCBI): domain Eukaryota; kingdom Metazoa; phylum Arthropoda; class Insecta; order Diptera; family Drosophilidae; genus Drosophila; species Drosophila repletoides. The sequence goes on from JAECWQ010000202.1 coordinate 6,177,418, forward strand.
TTTTCATATACCCTGTAAGGGAACAACAATATAAATACAATGTTGTGCAAATAGACAGCCAGTAGGAAGTATCCTTGTCACATTGTTAACAGATGGTCTCTCTGTCTCTCTTTGTCTCCAAAATGTAGTCCTCGCTAAGATTGTCCTTCAGAAAGTTAAGCTAAAAGGTTTTTTTGCCTGCGGACACAAAAAAAATTGTCCTATTTGAACTATCAAAGGTCAAAGGACGTTCCAATTGTACTCGAAATGGCCAAGCAAAGTTAAATTTTTGGTTATCAATCAAAATTCGCGATGCCTGCGAGCAGAAAAGTCAATGGCTACTATATGACTCCATTATCCTTGGACGTCATGGCATAGAATTTGGTCACTTTGGGCTTTTGAAAGGACTAAATTATGAATATTACTTTATTATTTATGCATAAAAATTGTAGTCTAATAAAAAGCAAATATAAAATCAGTCCGCTGCCTTTGCTACCCCCTGTTTTAGCGGTTTTGCCTATTTTTCATGTTCGGGGCTAAATGTGTTTTGAATGCGCTGCAATTGTGGCTTTTATTGTATACAGCTACAGGGTATTTCAGGTGGCAAGCTCTCCTGACTAAAACATATTTTTGTGATTTCATCACCTCAATCCCTACCGGCCAAATTGTGTTATTCCTCTGCGGTTAAGCTCCAGTAACTAAATAAGGCAATAAAGGTTCGTTTTTACGCACTTTTACGCATTCACCACAACATTTACCTTCATGCATTTTGCACAATTATACCCTCTGCTCAGAAAACGGATTGGAAAGGGTATAATACGTTTGGAAATTATTATATTATTATCATATATTTGGAAGCATCAAGCCCAAAGTCGATGTAACACAATCCTTATTCTGCCAGAGATTTCAGAATGTTAGAATCTTTGCTTACTTGCGAACGGAGTGCAGGGTATCTGCCCGTCGAGCTCTGTCAAGTACAACATTCCTATTTATTTCTTTATGAGCTTAAAATACTTTGGCATCAACACCAAACTTGAGCAAAGTTTAAAGCATTTGGCATTATTTTTATTGCGCATCATTTGCATATTATGAATAAGCCATTACCTTTCAATAAAATGTTTCAGTTTTTTATGATTTTTCATAAAAGTGGAGCCCGCGGAAAGCCCAAAGTTTATAAACAAATTGCTTACTTTGCTCTTAATATCATTTTAAAAATGCTCTTAAAGAACTTGATTTAATTTAATTCAGATGATTGTTTATCTTTATAGCGTTAGTCAGTCAGTATCCTGTCAGATCAGAATATGAAACAAAAAAGATGAAAATGTAGGGAACTGAGACAAGAGGACTTTTCTGGAACAGAAAAATGGCTATAACTCAGCCTTGTCTTTGCGGATTCTGACGAATCCTGTCTAAAAAGGTAAGTATTTATAGGGCAATCAACCGGCTAAAAGACATTAAAATAGTCCTTGTAGTTTTCGAGTTATCATGAATTTTGTGTTATTGGTCTGTTTTCTCCTGAATTTCGACTTAAATATTTCAAGTCGGTGGTCCTTAGATGACCCAAGATCCTTGAATGCCAATCGATAAAGTTGGTCCTTACGATCATAATGATAATAAGAAATAAATCCAAAAGGATTTTGCCGAGTTAGAGCTTTTTTCTTCAAAAAAATCACATGTAAATTTTCTAAGGAGACGCGTAGATATAATGTCCTGAAAATCAGCCGCAATTAGGCCATTTGAAGGACTTTCGAGATGTCCTTTAGCCACAAGTTGCTCCGTATCCTGGTAGATCAGAATACGTAACAAAAAGGATGGAAATCCTTTTGGGAACTGAAAAACAAGGACTTTTCTGTATACAGAAAAATGGCTGTAATGGCCATGTCCTTGCGGATCCTGACGGGTGCTGTCTCAAACGGTAAGTAATCATAAAGGTAAGTATTCGCGGGTATTCGCTTCAAAATCCGTAAGGACATAAGGAAGTTATGTCCTTTTAAAAATCAAATTTAAAATGTAGGCAAAAGAAGCCAAATTTGAAATATAACTGAAATTTGCAGCTTAGAACTTTTATTGCATACTTTCGAGGGCAGCAAACGAATTTCAAACCAAACTGCCGGCAAACGGCCGAAATTTGCTGAAAGTACCAGGCGAACATAATTCAGTAGGAGGTGGAATATTTTTAGTAAAAATTTTGTATTGCCTACTTTTTTGGGTGGACTGAAAAATTTGAATTTCAACCGCCGTCCAACGGCCAAAATTTCAATTTGAATCGCCGTCCAATGGCCAAATTCTGCTGAAAGTACCAGGCGAACATAATTCAGCAGCAGGTGGCAAATTTTTGGGCGATTCAAATTTAAATCGCCGTCCAACGGCCAACATTTGAATTTAAATTTAAATCGCAGTCCAACGGCCAACTTTTGAATTTAAATTTGAATCGCATAAACTGCTCAACTGATATTTTTTGGCTATTTATTTTGTGTTGCCTACTTTCAAGGGCGTCGGAAGAAACGTCAGCCTGCTGCTGATTTCTGTTCGCCTGGTACTCTGGGCGCCAAATTTGAATTTTCGGCTGCCCCAACGGCGGGAATCACCAGGCGACCAATGTTATCTTAACAGTGCAAATGTTCGCGGCCACTGTTAGTTAACAGTGCCACTGTTAACTAACATTTTTCCACCTGCTGCTGATTTCTGTTCGCCTGGTACTCTGGGCGCCAAATTTGAATTTTCGGCTGCCCAAACGGCGGGAATCACCAGGCGACCAATGTTATCTTAACAGTGCAAATGTTCACGGCCACTGTTAGTTAACAGTGCCACTGTTAACTAACATTTTTCCACCTGCTGCTGATTTCTGTTCGCCTGGTACTTTGCCTGGTAATTTTGGAAATTTCTGGCTGCCAACCGCAGTCCTGCTTCAGGACACAAATTGTGTTGCATCTTTTAGGAGCACTTTTTTATATATAATTTTAAGGGTACTATTTGTTGCATACTTTTAGGCGAAATTTTGTTGCATACTTTTAGGCGCACTTTTTATAATTTTAGGGTACTATTTGTTGCATACTTTTAGGCGCACTTTTTTTTTTTATAATTTTAAGGTACTATTTTTTGCATACTTTTAGGCGAAATTTTGTTGCATACTTTTAGGCGCACTTTTTTTTATAATTTTAGGGGTGCTATTTGTTGCAGCTTCAGGACACAAATTGTGTTGCCTACTTTAAGGCGCATTTTTGGCATAATTTTTGGAGTATATTTTGTTGCATACTTTTAGGCGGATTTTTTTTTAGTATAATTTTAGGTGTACTTTCTGTTGCTTACTTTTAGGCGCATTGCTTGGTATAATTTTAGGGGCTCTATTTGCAGCATACTTTTAGGCGCATTTTTTCTGTATAATTTTAGGTGTACTTTTTGTTGCATACTTTTAGGCGTATTATTTAAGGGTTTTTTTCATTCTTATGCTGGATCTGTTCGCCTGGTACTTCGCATGGTAATTTTGGAAATTTCAAATCTGTGATGAAGTATCTTAGAGATACAAAAGTATCTTTGAGATACAAAAAGTATGTTTGAGATACTAAAAGTAAAACACATTTTTTCATTTGTAAAATTCTTTATTTCATAACTTTCGTTGCTTTCATTAATGAATACAGATATTATTTTTAGAGATAGAGGAAATTTCTTCCGGAGGCTGGTGAAAACGTCTTTGTTGTCCTTACCGATCCGCACGAGTCCTGCTTCATTTCTCGACTGCAATTTTTCTATAGCTGAACTTAAGCTAAGTTTTTACAAGCTAATTATTTATGCACTGCCAAAGCTTGAAATTCTGAATTTCATCAATTTCTGGTATTAATTTTTAGATGGAATATCGGATATCTTATATTTAAAAATACTGAGAATCTTCAGCAGCCGAATCCTTAAAGCACCTAAGCTGCATGGGGGCCTACTTCAGACCTCAGGCTAGGGAGGGTGGGTGCTGAGATGCTTCAATTGAAGGCTATGTATAAATTAAGCCACGTTTAACAGTTCTATGTATAAATTATGTTAATTTATAAGCTCATCCATTATACATGGAATATTAATTAAATGCCTAATCGAATTAAATATTAATTAGAATATGTATTTCGAAAATAGTGTTTAATAGACACGGCTACCTACAAACAGTTAGCTGTTATAGAATCAATCCGCTAAGACTTGAGTTGAATTTTTGGCACTGCTCCTTTCTTTTTCCTATGTACATATTATCTTGTACTATTTATTTCACATATGTGGATTTCTCTTAATTATTATTCTCTTAATCAATTATTATATATTTATTACTATATTCTATTTATTTCCTATAGTATTCTCTTAATATCGTTATGATTTATGTATGCTATACTATTTTATTTATTTTTATGCTATTCTCTTAAACTTTTTATTATTTTTCATATTATAATATTATATTTTTTCACATAGTATTCTCTTAATCTTATTAATATTAATTTTATAAATATTGCCACTCATCTTTTAAGCGCTGCCTTCTCCTTACAATATAAAAGTCTTGGAATAGAAATTTAAATTTTAATCTACATAAAAGAGGAGTGCATATAGAAGTCCTTTAAATTTTATTCTAAATATTATAGGAGAAGATATATATTATTTTTTCCTGTCTTAATAGAAACATGTGCTGGAATTTATGCATAAAATTTAACACTCACTTAGCTTGCAGATTTTATGCGCCAGTTAAAAGCTAGTTCGTGCTGAGTCTCAGTTACGAGTATTTAAGTGCATGATTTTATTTGAAATTCGCATTAGCTAAATAATTTAAGAGGTTTATAAAGCTGTTCGACTCCATGCTATTATTTTACACATGAGCAATTAAGAAATACCTCAATTCTCGGATCTGACACTAATCCTAACTGGCAGCAAGACAAGCCCAAAAGTCCCAAGTGTATGCAGCAGATTAGCATCCTTAGTGTGAACTGTAAATATGCAGAGTAAATATGTTTATGTATCTGTGTGTATATATGTATATCCATGTATATATGTGTAGGCGTACCCACTTATGACCAGCTGAATTGGGATTACTTTGAGCAGCCTGCTGAAGGTGAACTCTTTGGGCACTTTGCCAACTCATATTAATTATGTTTAAATATCAGGCCTGACATCTGGATGATTTATTATATATATATATATAAATATAGAAAAAAATATATAAGTGGAATAAATGATTTGATAAGTAATTCATTAGGAATCCTTCTAATTAATATAAATCGAAAAATTATACAATATTCTTAAGGTTTTGTTCCAAAGTTTTAATGGCCTTTTACAAAATCACATCATTAATAACAATTTTATATAAATCAATAAGCATAAATTTAAAAACAGTTCGGAGTAACTTTAAAGAATTTAACTTGAAATCTCCCCGTTTTTTTCATGTATGTCATTTAATAGTTTTAGAGCACTTTATATACAGTGAGCGCCGCTTAAATAAGTTCAGTATTTATTTATAACAATATCTCCGATGATAGCAGAGTAATCCACACGGAATAGTTTATTCATTGATTGTCAAAACCAGAGAAAAGTTCGTTCTATTAATAGGTATTTTATTATATTATTTTATAGGCTCGAATTCTGTTGTTGAAAGGCCTCTTGAAAGGTCAATGTATATATATAGTTGATGATATTTTAAAGGTCTAAATTTTAAATGTCGTTAGAAATAAAACAGTTTTTTAAGCCTTGAAACTATTAACACTTCAATTAACATAAAATAAAGGTAAAAATGAAATAGTGTATATATATATACAACTCATTGTGAGAGTTGGGCTCTGAAAGTGACTTGACTCACAATTAGGACAATCTAGGAAGAATCACTGCTGATGACAAACATGAGAGGAAACGTGCGTCTTTAAATTGACGTATTGTTTTTGCATGTCGGTGGCTTGGCGTGGAATTGCCGTTACCGTAGCCAAGTTCTCAGAGTTCCGGGGAGACAGGCACGCAAATTCAACGGAAAATGGAAAATTTTCGCCATAGAAATAATTTAGACAATGGGCCACTCGTGCGCAAATGCCATGCCCATCAAAATGGATGTGGAAGTGGATGCGGAAAAGGATGTTGTTGTTGATGCCCACAGACGTAGACACGCACACACACTCACTTTTCCGTATGCCGAATATAAGCAAAGCAAGGGGCGACAATTTTAGTGTTATTCGTATACCCTGTACTTCCCAAAAAAATATGGGTATATACCTTATTATTCAAACGCAAATTTGCAGATGTTGCTTATTTGATATCTATAAAATGACTACGATTTTTCAACAATCAGATAAAATATATCAAGATATAGGGTAGGTCGTAGTCTAGCATTTTCTCGTACAGCTTGCTTGTTTTATAATATTATTTGTGGCATATCACTTGGGTGTAGTATGGCCCTGTACGTACGAGTAAGTGGAGGACCATTGGGCAATGGATAGCAATTCTCATTCAGCCACACTCATAAGTACAAGTATTTCTGTTTGTTTGAGTGTATTTGTGAATGAATCCTTGTATCCTTGCTGTTCAACACATGTTGGCACTTGACTCTGATCACGCACACCTTAACCACAACCAGGTTGGACGAGTGCAATCTGACATGTTCACGCTACAAATTGCTTAAGCCAAGACCAGCCAATTTAAATACCCTTTCAAAGGGTATCACATTTTATTACAATATTTCAACTACCTAAAGTGAATAAATATATACTATATGCTTGTTCTGAAACTCGAAAACTAGATGAATTTTCAAAAAGCGAGCCAGTTGCTGTTGAAAACTAAACAATAAAATTGAGTCTGCAATGCTCCGAGTTGTTCTTTAATTCTTTTTTTCGTATAAACTGCTACAATGCAATCAATTAAATGTAATTAATGAAGTGCAGAACATCCACTTTAATTTAAAATTCAGTTTCTACTTCTCTTTTTGTTAAAAAAAAACTCAGCTAACTTCGATTTTGACAAGTAAGAACTTGGTCCAAATTGGAAAAAGTTAAGAGTAAAGCGTTTAATGTCAACGCGACTTTTAGACGAAATTTTAAGTATCCTATATACTTTTTTTGTTTGTGTTTTGGGAGTGAAACTTGGCATAGATTCAGGAACTTTCAACAACTCTTGAGAAGTTATTTTCCTCTCCTCATTTTTTTTCACAATATTATCCATACTATGTTGTTAGCTTATAACGGCTATCAAGAAGACACATTTAGGCCTTTTTGGCCAATAGTGATACCGTATGGATCCATTTCTGCTCCAAGAACTCTTGGTTAGAAAGGCGAACATCCCGAAGCCTTTACAAAATTAGTTACCATGGGTCGACTGAGTTTTGCTAGGCTGGAGATACTATCAAAAAGGGAGCTTTAAGATACTACGGCTTAAAGCTGGATTGAAGAAATGCTCTACATTTTTCAGAAGTTGTTATGTGGTGCTAGGAGTCTAGCAGCGTCAAGACCAACTAGCCAACTGCCCCGAAAGAGCTCTTATCACTGAGGAGCAGTGTATTCTATTATATTTAGTTGACTTTGCTCTTTAGTTTGCCTTATGTCTATATTCTGTGATGTTTGTCTTGCAGTGCGACTGCTAATGGCATTTTTTCAAAGAGCCCGTACTAAAATTTATGAAAGTTGATAGTAAATCAAGGAGACGGGTCAAAAAATCGACTTTTTTGATTTTTTATAAAATCTTCATCATTTTTACTAGTTATATCTAAAGTAATCTGGAGGCTAATGTATTCAATAATTTTATTAAAATTCAGAACTTAGTCAGTTATCCGTCAGTGCTCTAAGAATATTCTGAAAGGGTATTCAAATATGGAGAGTGCCAAAAAAAGTTTATTTTTTTTTTGCTCCCTTGCGTGCAACTACAGCAAAAGAGAAATTCGCAGATTCACATGAACTGCGGCTACCCATCCATATCCATGTCTTCTCTCGCTGTCGGTTAACTGGCCCCAAGGACCCAAGGAACGGGGCCAGCCGTCAACGAAGCAAACTAAGTGAAGCAGATTGAGCCCGCTGATGGGTATCATGTGTGTGTTGCCCAGGGCGTGGGCTCTGGTTCCGGACACGGGACTCGCTCCGGTCACGGCTGGAGCAGCTGTCTAAGCTAAGAGTCCCTGGTATACTCATGTGATGCGCATGCTAAAAAGTTTTGTTAATGCTTTTAGGTAAAGTTTTTGGATGCAGCTTCTATGTATTTCAACGCTTTCACTTAAAAAATCACTTTGCAACCAATTAAAATTAAACAAAACCACAAGCCACAAAGTTTTTCGTTTACTTATCACAATGGAGAGCAATAAAAAAATACTACTTTTTTTGCTGCTTTTTTTGTGATGGTTCCTTAATTTATTTATTCGAATTTTTAGGAAAGTTCCTCCAAAAGTGTTATGCCAAGAATTTTTTATTGTTTTGTTTGGAATGTTGTGCCTTTTCGTAGACTCAAACGTTCCAAGGAATGCTGTCAAGTGCTTTCGATTTTCAACCCTATTAGAATAAAACTTGAGACATGTGAGTCAGCTTGAAGACAAAACTTTTAGATGAGAATTTGTAGCTCTACTACCAGTACCACCCGATACATCAAAGTGCAACAGGAAGATTTCCCTCTTATGCATGTAATTGAGTTTCTAGGAATACGTGCAAAAATTACAAATTAGAATGCAAAATAAACTTTGAGATATAATCAAATTGGATGTAGTTGTTGCCCGTTGCTAGGTGCAGTATTTAAATATGTTGCCAACAAAGTTCCAAGAAATTGATAGCATTTGTGGGCGTTTGTCTGGGCCAAACGCTCAAACACTCAAGCGATAATAAATTGCTTTAAGATGTGGCAATTAATTTTCATAGCAAAACTTTTATTTGCGACTTATGCCAAAGTAAATAAACTTTGCTTTACTTTATAGAAAGGAAAAACCAATAAGAAGATTATATATACATTTATACTTAAAGGCTTACAATACCGTAAGTAAACATTTGCTACAGTTCTCAAATTTTCAGAGCTTCGCCGCGATTATCTTAACTTTGAAACTTAATTTAATTTTAAAAGCATAGAGTATACTTTAAGGCAATTATAAATGGAAATTCAATACCCTTGCCGACTGTTTAATTATATATATAAGATATATAATTATCAATGTTATAAAATGCTTTAGAAATGTGCATAGAAACTCCATTTAAAAACCACAATATTTGATACTTGCCCAAAAGTTAAGTTTGTATCTAATGAAAAGGTTGAAAGCTTATTAGATTTCAGATAACGATTATCTTGATTTCTATTTCAAATTTCCGAATTTAAACTATACACGTACCACACTTGAAATGTTGGGCTTATGGTTCGGCAAATTCAAATGGCTCAAACCCATTTCAGTTCAGGGCAAGCTTGCAGCTTTCATTCAACGTCAATTTCAGCCTTTTTCCCCCACAAATTTATTGGGAATCTTTTCAGGCTTTTCACAGAAGCCGAGAGTTATAAGCTTGAGCTGTGTATCAGACATCCAAATATTCTCGTAGCGAAGTAATGTCAATCAAACAATCAAATGTATTCCACGTATTCACAGAATGCAATTTGAAAGTGGTTTTATTGCACAGGCTCAGTGGGAATGGCTGCTGCTACTCATTAAACTTGCAACGCTTGGGGCAAGTAAACAATTCTGGCTCAAATGGAGCACACTGACTTTCCAAAATGCTGGCTCAAATGCACACAGCCAAGGCTAAAATGCATTTCACAAATTGCTTTATAAGGCCACACACGTTGGCTCCACTAGCCACAATAGTTGAGGTGAGCAATTTGCCCCGCTCACCACAGTCCCACACATATGTACTCATATATATATTTATATATATACACTCTATTTACGTGGCAACTAAGGCTACTTACACTAATTACTTGAATTGAACGTAATTTATTGCCGTTGCTGCACGCTCCGTGGAGAAGTGCTCCAGTTCCTGTTTATGTCCTTGCCTCCCTTTCCCTCCCGCATCTGATTACACGCACTAAGTGGCAGCAATTTTGTTAATATTAAATAGGTACATGCATATTAATTATATTCATAATTACAAATTATATGCATAATTACACGACAAGCTCTTCAGCTCGATGTGTGTGAACGAACGAGTGTGGCATAATTAAAACAGGGCTGACTCTGCGTATACGTAACGTGACTTTGCCACTTTCTTGTTGCCGTTGCTGACACTTTTGTGCTCTGATTTTATGTTTTATAATTGAACTTAAACACACACACACACACACACACACTTCTACATTTATGCATAAATATATTTCTGACAGAGTCATTAGCATTACTGCAGTGGTTTCAGTGGCGCACGAAGAGGGTTGATGACTGCGCTCCCTCTGAGTGTCTTCGAATTTTTAAACATGATTAAACTTAAAGAAGGAATTGAAACTATATTTGCTAAAGCTATATCTCTGTAGCCAAAGATTGAAGGAAAATCCTTAAATCATATAAATTCCTTTTAGAGTCCAGTAAAATTATTTCTGTGTAAGCCAGTGAGTCCTTTTCCCTGCTTCTTTCTACTCCACAGCAAATAATATAAGACGATCAAAAACTCAAGCACATTGAATATTCTATCTCATTGGTCGAAGACGAAGAAGAAGATTGACAGGAAGTTGCATTACCAACACGAATCAACGATTCAAAGGACTTCAACAAGATGGCTGGCGGCGGAAGGACAGCCGGAAAATACGGCTATTCAGACAACAATTATTACAGTAGTAAGTAGCACACATAAACATACTTGTAATAAACAGTTGCGGAAGAGAGCACAAAAGATTTGGCAACATCATTAGTGCCACAGTGGTACAAACTTAATTAAAATGTAACCAACACTTTTCTACAAAATATGTTTTTACAATATTCAAAATTTGATACTTCAAATCATTATTTTATTATATTACAATTCATTTCAGTTTGATAAACTTTTTATAGTATTTTTTTTTTAATTTAGGAGGTATTTTACACCCATTAGTAATGCATATCTTTTAAAATTTATTGATCTATTAAAATAACGATATATTAAATAACACTTTTCACTTTGCAGAGGTTTCCACTTTTAATTTACTTCCAGGGAAAATACGATACTTTCGCTGAAAATTCAAAGTCATTTTAGTATACAATTTTCTCGTTTGAATCAAAAATAAATATTAAATTGGTAAATGTTCATTTTATTTTGCTGTTTGCATTGAAATAACATAAGCCCACTCGACACTCTGCCTTTCCATGTTTGTTTTATTTCGACTCTACTTTGATAGGCTTTCCACATAACTTTTGTCAGCATCAACATTTGGCGGTCTTTGCGTGTTTTTCCTCGCTTTTCTTGATGAACTGGCGACCCATGCTTAACTGTAATCAGTGTGGAAAAGCGTGTTTATATGTACATATTTTCCATTTCCATTTCCTTTTTTATTTTCTTTTTTTTGGCCACCTCCCCAGGCGTGTTTTTTTATTACATTTCTGCTCCTCTGCTTTTCGCACTCATGTAAGTAATTTGCTTGTCTGTACACACATATGTGTGTATGAGTGTGTATATTTGTGTGTATTGAAACTTCTTTTGTATGCATGTATGAATATTGTAAAGAGCTCACCCAGTAGAACTTTTGGGCAGCCGATTTCCAATGCCTTGAAAGGTCTTTACTTTTCCAGGGGTATAGAAACCGAACCGATTCGAACCCTACTTTGAGTTGAATCTTCAACCGAAACCAAAATAGCAATCAAATAAATCAACCAGAATCTAGTTAGCACTCTGAACTCTTTTGAGAGTGGAATACCATTTCATTACCAATTGAAGAAAGAATTATTTTGGAGTGCTGCTAGAATGTGTTTTATCATGTAGAATTGAGAACAGAAAGCGTTTCGTTAAGCTACAACAATTCAGAAGAACACTTATTTCCCCCATTTGAAGCTTTAATATTCTGTTGACTACCTTTTCCCGGAAAAAGAGCATCTACAGCAGCAGTGGGGATACTGCAGGCAACCGGAAGCAATCAAGTTCTACTGGGAAGTCTAAGTGCGGGTACTTTTGTGAGTGTTTGGGACTTGGGTACGCTTTATGTGTCTTTTGTGCACTTGATATCATTTACTCGTGGATTGGGATGGAATTTAAGATTCAGCATAGGCCTAAGGCTGTATATAGAAAAAAAAATCTAGAATAAAATATCACAAATTACATGAATGACACGGCGTTGAATGATGGCCAAGACCGACACCGAGAGTTGTGTGTCCAAAAAAGCTGCTGGCATACGACTTTTTGCTGTGTTTGCATAAAGTTTTGTTTTCTTCTGCCTCAAAATGCCCCTAAGTGAGTTTATGCCCTTATGGAACGCCCCTAAAGCGTACCGCCCACCCGCTGGCAATACTTATACTAAGACACTTTTGTTATTGCCCCAGCCGAGAGAACCGTGAGAGGAATGGCGAAAATCCCGAGTTTTGTGCTTTTGAATAGGTTTATCATAGTTTTTGATTGTCACAAATTGTGCGTAAATTATGTATTGTGATACCGAAATCTATGTAAGTATGTGAATAAAATGTATATAGGACTAATATATATAAATATATATGTTTAACATTGTCAAACTGCGCCGAAAATCCCCCACTAAGACGACCTGTCAAGTCGAGCACAAGCTCCCAGCAGCAGGAGAGGTAAAAGGACCTTGTTAAAGGAAGCTGTGGGCAGGACAGTGTTAGTAAACAGCATAAAATGGGCATAAAACATGTTGCTAGCCTTATATTATTATTAGTATTGTGTGCGGATTTGGGGTCGTGTCGGATTTGGCGCTTTAATTGAAAATAAATATAAATAAACGTATATATTAATGGGATAAAATTTAGTGCTTATATATATGTATACGTATTGTGGCAGCGTCACAAAATCTTTAATGCATTGAAGGAGACGAATCCCCTCTATAAATTACTTAAATATACTATAGATATATTCTTTACCCCAGATGAGTTGATAGAGTCACGTCAATCTGAGTATTTCTTTGTTAGATAATCCCTCAAAGGAAGAAATTTTTTTTCTTTAAAAATAAAGTTTAAGGGACCTTCTTTTCGACTTTGGAAGTGGTATTTTTTTTTAATGAACTTTGATCAATTACATGGCAACTATCCAAAATAAGGACATTTTTTTCTTGAAAATGTGGCTCCTTTTTTAACTAAATATACAAAAAAAAACATTTTTTATTTTTTCAAGTTTGAATATACTTTTAATTTTACATTCTCGTGAGACTGTCTCAATCTGATTTTAGAGAAAGTTAATAATACTTTACTGGGGGTGGTTCCTCCTTAGCCCAGTCTGGCAATGTATCGGTATTTGGATAGACTACTCGTCCCCAGGTCATGGCATTGAGCCAGATTAACAGGAAAGCCCAGCAAGTTGGCAATATTCCAGCCATGGCCTGTAGAAAACCCAAAATTTAAACATGAGCCACCAACGGTTTTGGATAATCTTACCATATTCCTGGTCTTTATATTGCCATAGCTACTGACTATAGCATTTGGAGGAGTGCTGACAGGCAAAATGAAAGCCATGCTCATGGCCAACGTTGGAGGATAGGTCAATAATAACGGATGTATATTAAGTGCGATCGCCTGTTCAATTAGTAATTTATGAATCAAAATATAGTTAACGAAAATTGAAATTTTTCTTACCATTTCACAATAAATGGGCAATAAAATATTGCAAACGGCCACGTTAGAGCTAAAGGCAGTAGTACAAATTATAGCCATTAAGATGGAAAGTCCAATTACCAAATGGGTGGGATAATGCATCATGAATGACATTGAGTCACCCATCATTTTGGCCATGCCGCTAACCTTGCTGCCCTCAGCCAGAGCAAATCCGCCACCTGAGTAAATACAAATAATATAAAGCATAGTTTATATATAGAAAATCAAGAAGTAGATCTTCGCTTGGAATTCAGTTTACCTATCAAAAAGGTGAGTCCCCATGGCATATTATTGTGTACATACGTCCAGGACAGGCAAGCGTCCATAGTGCGGCCAATAAAAGGAGCTGATTATAAAATGGAATATTATATATATATATATCCTAGTATTTGAGTAAAGTCGGTTTACCTTGGCCGCAGCAATACTTGAAAAATGTGTACTGAGTGGGCAGGGCAAATAGAAGTACAAGGGGCAGGCTTATTATGGCCGAGCTGCCTACTCCTCTGAAAAGAAAATTTGAATTCCAAAGTGTAATTTATAAATCGAAGCAGAAATCTTGGCTCATTCTTTATCAACTAATGATATACTAATGAATCTCTTACTTCATATTAAGGTAATCCGACCAGCCCTTTGTAAATCCAGGTCTATAGCTGAAGAGTAGAAAGATCATAATTGAAAACAGAATTGTCACCTGAATTTGATGGCAGGACCAGGGACCCAACTCTGCATAACGCGCCTTAACCACCTGCTTCACCAGGTGTTGATTATCAGTTCCTCTCTTAACCTCCTGCCCGATTTTACTGTTCTTCCGAAATAGACCCATGTGGGTGACTTGGAGTGTAAAGAAGAGGAGCATAACATTGACTAACACGACAAGGGGCACCGTATACGCCATAAATATGGGAAAGTCTATCTGTTCCTCGGAGTGGGGAAAGCGACTACAAGTCAAAGTGGTTTATTTAATGAATTTAAGCAAAACTTCAATTTTTACTTACGTTTCATAAATACCCTTAAAAGTCAGATTTGTGCCAGTTCCAATGAGCGTGCCACAGCCACCAATTGAGGCAGAATATGCAATTCCAACGTAGAATGCCAGGGCTATGTTTGAAGGATAAGGTTTTCTGCGGAAATTTAATTAAATATATGAAAATTCATATGTACTTTTTTACGATTATTACTTACTCGCCCTCTTCATAGGGTGCCTCCTCTTTAGTCTTGAAAACAGCGAAGATTTTTTGCTAAATAAGATAAAAGATTTATTACCGAAATACACAGAAAGAATTGGTGGGAAATCTTACTTCATCCAGTTCTTGGAGCACAGCCTTTACTATAGGGCACATCATAGCCGTGGCAGCCGAATTTGATATCCACATCGACAAGAAAGTGGTTACTACAACTAAGCCAAAAAACAACCTAGAAACAATAACAATTAATCAATAATTAATAACAATTTTAACTGGAAATATATAATTTTTTACCTTCGCGGACTACAGCCAACTATTAGAATAGTGCTCAGAGCTATTCGTTTGTGCAAATTGCTATATTCAATGGACAATGCTATGATTAGACCTGCAAGGAACATGACCAAAGTATCGGAGTAATAGAAGCGGCAAGCAACCTCCGAGGGCTACTTAAATAATAAACATATACTCTATATATATATACATATTTATGTGTACTTTTCACTCACCAAAATATCAAAGAGCGGCAGAAATACGATAGGAAATAATGCTGTTATATAAAGGGGAATACATTCAAGTATCCAAAAGACAGCCATATTCACAATCAAATAAATACATCTATACGCCTAGGGGGTAATTAAAAAATAAATATATTAAATTAATCTTTTTCTTCCTTCACTTACTGGTTTATCTTCCACATATCCATAGACTAAAATCGGCAGAGTTACAAGGGGTGCCAGTAAGGTGACTTTACCCTTCCAATGAAAACCACAGCAAGCCTTTAGGCTTTCGCCTGCCCTCAGCTTAACAGGCCTAAACAAAAGAAGCTTTAAGTTGCTGTACTAATCAGTTAGTTAGGATGCACTTACTCGCCCATGATTAGACTATAAGCAATTGAAAATATTCCTAATACTGGAAATATTTTCAATTGTAAATTTCATTTGATTATTTTTTGTTTTTTTTTTTTCAAGTAACTTAAACGTGGAGCCAACTTTGCTTTTTGAGAATATTTATAAATCATAATATTATAAAATGAACACCTTTTTTAGCCAAGTGAGAGTCAATTATCTAATCCTTCAAGCCATTATTCCAATTCTATGGTTAGATGTGCGCAATGAGCCAAATCAATTAAATCAGAAGAGTTTCCAGGCTCCGAAATTTTATAGTCAGAAAGTTCGCTTTTCGATATCCGTCATTTTTGGTATTAGTTTCATAATCCTTTTGCTACCTCACCTCCAACTTTAGCTTCGAACCCAGTTTTATCTTTAATGGCAGCTTCAGCTTTAGTTCCAAATTCGGCTGTGACTCCAGTTGGGGCTACGCCTCCAGTTCTAAAGATCCGTCAGAGTATCATTTCTGCTTATTTGAGACACAAATTTCTGACCTCCACAAATATTCCCTCCTGTTTTCTTCCTTTTTTTGAGACACGGCTGAACTGTTAGATATCATAATACGTAGATTAGAAAATTAGAAAACCAACAGAAAAAGTCAGGCTTATAAACCCAGAGACATTGGCTCGAACCATAGCCAGCTTCAAGCTCAGCTTTTATAATACTTTATAAATATACATTTTATTTAGAACTTTATCAAAATGAGCACTATAATCTGATATTATGGTGAGCTAAAATAATTATTTATTTCCGTTTTTTATGCAAATCAACAATTATTCCCTAAAAGGTCGCCCTGCATCTCATATGTTAAAGCCAGCCACACTTTGAACTTCCATAATTGACATTTTCTTTTTCCTCTGTGCTGTGTGGAAAAGCTAAGGAAAAACAATACTCTGCTGCTCCTGGAGGTAAATTGAAATTAAAGCTTTGTCCTGACTGCCTGACTGACTGACATTAGGAGCAAAAGCAAATTGGAAGATGTGGGTAAATGCGACATCTTTTCAGAGGACTCTCACTCATAATACACGTCATACAAAGTGATTCCTTGTGTATACATACGAAAATATATATATATATTTAATGTACGTATATTATTTTGCAAACAAAGCTTCAATCAGAGCAAAGAAGACCTCAAAGAATTCTGGAAATTCTTTAATGTTGGCCACAAACCACTCAATACGCTGTCTAACACAATCAAATACACATCCACACACAAAATACACAGACATAGAGAGAACCTTATTATTATGGACGATATCAACCACATCCACATAATACTCGTAATAATAATACAAATAGCTTTATTGACTGTATCCACGGGGAAAACAATAAACGAAATTTAATACAAAAATCTCTGCCACGTGCCCCAAAAATGAAATATAAAAAACTGGCGCCGCTGGCCGTTTCTCTTACTCGCTCCGTCCTCGTAAATCTTAATAATTCACGCTTTGTTTGCCAGGATATTCGTATGCCAATTCTAATTTAGATTTCAATATCTTTTTCTTTTTTTTTTTTTTTGTGGCTTGGCAATAAATATATGAGTATATTTTGCATAGACGGCTTGGCTTGCATTTTGATATTTCTACTTCTGTTTCCATTTATATTTCAATTTCATAATTTGCGTTTAGACAGCTCAACTTTTTGGACATGCCATAAATTATGTAATATCCAGCTACGACAATGCCGAGTATTTTTTATTATATTTATTTTGGCATTTTCACATAGTTTGCAAAGTTTTGGGCTTTTTTGTGGCGTTGACTTGTAAATGGCTGGAAAGTAAAAAGATAAAAGCTAAGGCCAGCTCTCAAATGGTATATTGAAGCCATATAAAATCAGATACACAATTGCCATATATTTACGTACTTTAAAAGAAAAAGTTTTCGGCTTTAGCTGGCTGAAGTCTTTCTCATCTAATTAATATTTTATTTAACTTCACGCGCCTCTAATACAGCCATTGAAATAAAAGTGTTGCCTACATTTGGGGGCATCAAATGAAAAAATTACGTAGAACCCTAAGCGACACGATACTCTGCTATATACATTCCATTTGCTTTCACTGCATTAGGCCTTATAGCCTTATACATAAGGCCGTTAAAAGGCGAATCGGGTTCAAGTTGGCAACGTAATTTAATCCGCCTAATTAACAAATCCCTCGGCGATGACTGGCAAACAACAATACGGCGAAGGCGACGCTTTGGCTGCTGCTGCTGCTGCTGCTGCTGCTGCTGCTGCTGCTGCTGCTGCTGTAAACATGATTTTAATTTGCCTGATGTGCTCTTGAGCCGAATGCTTCATCGATTATGTGTTAAATTACCCAGAGAGCAAACAGCTGGCCTAAAGGCAAACCCAAGATATATATGCACATATATATGTGAATATATATCTATGAATTTATAGAATGAAAGTACCTACATATCTATGCTGGCTACTCAGGTATCTACACATGTTTTATATATATTCCGCTACTAACATATGATTGATAATATTTTAGATAAGACAGAGCGTTTATTATGTGTTTTTACAAGTCGTAATACTCGTATTTTTATACGTTTGGAGAGCGTATTTCAACTTTGTCACAAAATAAGGCAGTTCTGATCCCAGAAATTCGATATAGCCCTATCCATGTCAAGGTGAATGCAACTTGGTGTGTAGCTTTTTCTGAGGGGCAGCGCATAAGTCGGAACCAACTGGATCGAAGAAATATATTATAAAGCTGCCACAGAAAAGAACAATTGGACCAAAAGTCGTTGTCTAGAACCCTTTTTGCGTTATTCAAGATATCTCTTGGTGAAACTTGCAATTGAGACATAAAATTATGTTCAATCTAACAGTTTTATTTAGAAAACTTTTGGGTTTCTCAAGATATCCAGACAAAAATTTGGTATTCTATTGACATAAGAGTATATTATTTAAATATCAATTTGAAATTATCAAGATCGAAATAGTATATCATATAGCTGCAAGAGAAACAAGCGGTCAATATCAATAAATTTAACCACAACATTCAAAGGTTCAGCAAGGGTATGCAATCTTCGGCTTGACCAAAATAGCCCCTTGATACCAGTTTTAAATGAAATTTCTTTTTGTTTTTTGGAAAAGAAAGCTTCAGACTAAATAAATTGTTGTTTTATCTCAAAAGAGAATCTCTTGACACTTTTACAGGGCAGCTGCTTAGCAAATGGATGTTTACACAAAGTTTCCAAGGAAAGATTAGTACAATTCCTTCCTGGAATCCAAGTGTACTTATACGCATGTTGTGTATATATGTGTATGTGTGTGTGTAAATTAATTGTATTAATAAAAGAAATACAAATACAAATCGTAAAACTTTGATACATCTGTTGCAATAAAACGAAATGGCGAATTCAAATATAATTTAATTTTTTATGTTTCTTTTTATGTGCTGGGGCGTGTGCGTGTTTTTCCATAACAATTGCACGCGAGTCTTGTTAAAATTTATTACAATGTATTTTTCCCAAATATAAACACAAGTTTTTTTGCTGATACTCTTGGCCAGAACGAGCAGATTCAATATGCATGACTCCTCCAGCACCCCGCAATATTGGTTAAAAACGACACTGCGACACGGATAAAATGAATTCGTTCAGTAAAAAGGTGAATAAAAAAGTTCATGTATTATTTAAGTCTGTGTAAAACGCTTTGAGAGGTCCTTTGTTCAATATTTAATCGTCAAGAAGAAGGGAATAAGATTTAAATTTTAGCACACCGACAAAAAAATATACTAAATTTAAGTTAATTATTTCTCAATTTTAGTTCGTGAAGAGCTTTTAAAATTGAAGTATGAATTAAATAAGTGAATTATTCATAGACCGAAGATAAAATCAAGTATTCCAAGAATGAAAAATTCAGACGAAACAGCGATTTGGTACTTGGTTTAAGGAAATCAACTATGGAATTCCTTATTTTATTCCGTTTTTTCTGTCAGTCGACAAAATAAACCCATTTTAAATGAAAAACTAAAAAATAATAAATAAAAAAAGCTAAACCAAAATATTTCTTTTAATTTTTCTAATGTTTGGAAAAATCAGATTCTTCATATGGAAATGTCGTAAGGCTGTAACTTACACTTATCATCTGGGAAAATGTTTACATAACCTCTGGAACCGAACATTTTAATTGGTTTACTTCACAGCACATACTACACTCTACTCAAAAGAGAATTCCAACCAGCTATGGATTCCTTTAGTTGTGGGACAAGAGATTTATTTAGCCCACTCTGGAAAATCTTTGCAACTTGAGAATACAACGAGGCCCCAAGTCAAAGCGTTAAGCCAGAGAAGGAGGAATGCCCAAATAGATGGCAAAATTCCAGCTATGGCCTAATCCAGAAAGAACGTTAGAAATGCGATTAGAACACCTGCTGACAACACATTAACACATTAAAATACTTACCAAATACTTGGTCTTAATGTGGGCATAACCACACACAATAGCATTTGGTGGTGTGCTGACTGGCAGATGATAAGCCATGCTAATGGCCAGCATGGAGGGCAGAGTTAGCTGCAGAGGATGCATCTTAATGGCTATGGCCTGTAAAAAGAATTGATTCATTAAACATATAGAATTCTGGCTAAATATACAAATGTCCAGTGTGGCTTACCATTTCGAAGAAGATGGGTATGAGAATGTTGCAAATGGCAACATTCGAGCTGAATGCCGTACAAATTAGACTAACAAGAATGACAAGGCCCACAACTGCAAAATTTGGTAATTCCGAAACAAATGATAATGAATCACCCAGCATTTTGGCCATACCGCTGACTTTGCTGCCTTCAGCGATTGCAAAGCCGCCTCCTGAAAAAGTTTAAAAATAAAAGATGTAAAGTTCATTGGCTAAAATAACTTAATTACAACTGACCAAGCAGAAAGCAGAGACCCCATGGCGTATGCTTATGTATGAACACCCAGGATAGGCAAGAATCCATGGTACGGCCAGGAAATGGAGCTGAATATACAGAATATTATGATAATTATTATAGTATTTGGTAAAATAAAAGGATCGCAACTTACGTTTACCGCAGCAATACTTGAAAAATGTGTACTGGGTGGGCAGGGCGAACAGTAGAATGGCTGGCAGGAATACAGGTGCAGAGCTGCCAATTGCTCTAATACAAATAAATAGGTCTTTATTAGTATGATATACCCTGTAGTGCAGAGGATATTTTAATTTTGTCGCAAAATTTCTAATAAATGAACTGTCTGTCTGCCTGTCCGTTTGTTTATTTGTAAACAAACCTTTCGGGTTTTGAGCTCAATGAAACTCGGCCGGGGCCAATATTTTTGTTACAGGCAGCAAATAGAATGTCGAAACCAATATAGCTGCTAAAACAACAAATATTCGGTATAAAGGATAGAAAACTCGACTAGGAAATACCCTGCATTCATGTCAAGAAGAAAATTGTTTCTTAACTACTTTAAGTTCATCATTATGAGCGAACCCAAAGAATCATTATTAATTATCAACAAAGAAATAAAAGAAAAGCGTTACTTACTTGGCATTTAGAAAATTGCCCCAGCCATCAACAAAGCCGGGCTTACGAGTAAAGAGTAGAACAATCATTAAGACGAATAGAAGTCCCACCTGAATTTCATGGCAGGTCCAGGCACCCAATTCCTTATATCGATCCTGGACGACCTTCTTGACCACAGCCTGACTCTCAGTGCCGCGCTTGACCTCTTGGCCAATCTTACTTTTACCTCGGAATAGACCCATATGAGTAATTTGTAGTGACAAAAAGACCAGAATTATATTGACGATAACAACAATCGGCATGGCATACGCCATAAATATGGGAAAATCGAGGTGCTCTGTTGCCTCTGGAAACCGACTACAAGAAAAGAAAGCACCGAATTATATTCAATTCCAGAATTATATATGCAATCCACATACGTATCATATAGGCCCTTAAATGTCAGATTTGTCCCTGTTCCAATGAGAGTGCCACAGCCACCGATTGTGGAAGCATATGCAATACCAAAATAGAATGCCATTGATATAGTTGAGGGATGGGGAGGACTGCAGATTTGAATAGGATACAATATATATATATATATATTTCCGAAAAAGGTTACTACTTACTCGCCCTCCTCTACTGGTTCTTCTTCTGCCGACTTGTAGACTTCGAATATTTTTTGCTGTGTTAAGAGAGAAAATTAAAATACCTAAAATAATTATAACCAAGTTATGTAAGTTTCTTACCTCATTCATTTCGTTGAGGACAGCTTTAACTATGGGGCACATCATTGCCGTGGCAGCCGAATTGGATATCCAAAGCGATATGAAGCAGGTCACCATTACCAGACCAAAATGCAAGCTGATAAATTGAAATAATATTTGAAATTAAGAAACATTAAAGTAAAATTTGAGTTCTACCGTCGAGGACTGCAGCCAACTATTAAAATTGTGCCGAGAGCTATGCGCTGATGTAGATTACTATATTCAATTGCAAGGGCTATGATGAGACCTCCAATAAACATAACTAAAGTATCTGTAAAATACAATTTGCACACGGCTTCCGAAGACTAAAGGATACGCTTTGATTAATAATATTACAGGGTATAAGTTTATAGCTTCTACACTCACTAAAATTTCAAAAAGCGGAAGGAATATTATAGGAAAAACCGATGTTAAATATAGCGGCACACACTCAGTTATCCAGAAGAAAGCCATGTTCACAACCAGATACATGCACTTGTATTCCTATTTAAGTTAATTTAGCCATTAATTAATTTCCCTATAATTCTAATTGGATACTTACCGATAAATTATTTTGATAGCCATATATTAAAATCGGTAGAGTTACCAAGGGTATCAGAACGGTGGCCTTACCCCTCCAATGAAAGCGGCAGCAATCCTTTATGCTTTGGCCTGCTGTTACTTTCTGTGGGCTAAAATCCAAGAAAGCAAACTTTTATATTCTACTTAAATAATAAGTGCAAGTCTTTACATACTCTCCCATAATTAATGCGTCTCAAATATCCGAATATATTAAAATTTAAATTTCCAAACAGCGTATTAAAGATATCCTCGGGCTACTACGAATTTTTATTAAAAAACTTTATACAAAGTCTGGAAAATAACTAATTTTTTTAAAATATATTTCAATATATTTGACAGAAAACTATCAGACTGTCTATTTGTTCTAATATTTTATATAATATCTCGAGAATTGGCACAAGATTTAATTGAAATGCCCATCTTACAGAGGGTATTAAAGTCATCTCCGATCAGGCCATGTAGCTGTATTCTTGATCGGGACGATGAGTGTGTTTTCGAATTGCATATCAAAAATTATCAAGATCGGTCTGCTATACCATATAGCTGATACAGGAACAATCAACAGGATACTCAATTGGTTATTCCAGTCTGCAAGGGTATTTAAACATCGGCGCGCTGAAGATAGCCTTTCCTTTTAAGTTTCCAATTCTTGTTGGAAATGTCCACAAGCATAACTCATGTTTAATCTGGCTTTCGCTTTGAAGTTACATAATTGGCAATTTCCTTTTACACTTCCCGTGGAAAAGCCAAAGCAACACAAAACACAGAGCATCGGGAAGTAAATTTAAATTAAATCATTGTCCTGACTAACTGACAATCAAGCAATTGCTAGTCGGACTCAGATAAAGCTAAAGGAAAACTTGACCTTTATAATTCTCTGAATGTATCTTTAATAACAGTAATTCATGCGGCGAATTCAATTAAATTCTTTAAATTCTGACAACATAAATAACAATTCTGTCACGAAAATTTAGGTCAATTTATATAAAATACAAGTAAAGCTGCAAAGCAATCCCGCTGTGTTTCAAATTATTTGGTTTAAAATTGCATTTCTAATTGGAAAAAATTCAATTTCAGTTCGACTTTATTCGAATTTATTCAAAAGTTATCTTAATCCATTTAAACTGATAGTAAATGTTTGCCACTTGGCTATATAATTTAAATAAATTAAATATGAAAAGCAAACTAGTGAGGAAAGAATTGGAGAAAATGTTAAAAAAGTCAATAAGTGGGACGGAGACAGCACAATTAAAGTCAATTAGTTAGACAAAGATCGACATATAGGGACCAAATGAGGAACAGACAGAGAGACCAAAGAATTGGAATGGGCGAATGAATGAAGTGAAAGGTGACAAAAGAATAAAGTCAATAAGAATGGGGAAAAACATATTTAAAAGAGGCTGACTAAGCAAGGAATAGTTTTGGTTTTTATAGTGACAATTCCGCTAGAATTATGATATTAAGGAAATATTCCCAAACCTAATCCTTAAGCACTTTAGATACATATATTAAGTACCAGGCGAGTAGAACTAATAACAAGTCAATATGCTCCATGCAGTTCCAATAAGTGCGAGGGAGACGAAACACTCAAAGTCAATAGCTAAGCTTAATTAGACAAAGAGCAAGCTTTAACTTTACTTTCATTGATTTCGTTTTGTTCTTTCATCCGCAGCCGCTCGCTGTGAATGCTGTTTGCCTGGCAAACTTGCCATTTACCATTAACAAAGTTCATAAAATTGAAAGCAAATGGAAATATCAAAACAAAGCAGAATAAAAGTGCAGTTAATTTTTTGTATTGGTCGCTTAGTTACCCACTCATCAATGCACAGTTAATTTTTAGTTATCTTTGCTTATTAGCTCATCCACACTGCTTAGCCCCCTCTCTGTCTGACTAACTGACACTGATGTCAGTGTGATTTTCTCCCTTCCACTTACAGGGGCAGCGTATTTAAGCAGCGTATCATTTATTAATAATTCAGTCCAGGGATAAACTTGTGTATCGAACGAGAACAGCATTCGTCAATATGCTCTTTGAAGATTGACTTTAGGGCATTTATGCTGTTTTATTCCTATTTCAGCTTAAATGATTAATTTTGACCGATTTTTGCCATGTCAGCTATATAAAATATATGTCTGATATTGATAAGTTTCGGTATGCAATTAAATAACTCTTACATATAACTTTAAACTTACATTAAAATATCTTAAATCTTCTATACATCCACTTTGGACCAATTACTCAGACAGAGGCCATTACTCAGGTATGATAGTAGCATAGTCCAAATAAAAAAAGCTACTCGTATCTCGAGAAACAAATAACTTTTTAATCTGATTGTTACTTTCTATAGCAGCTGTAAGATGCAGTATTCCAATTCGGCCTGTTCGATAAAAAGATAATAAGACTTAATGGGATCGAATGCAATATACATAACCTCTACACGGGTATAAAAACAATCGGACAAATAAAAATACTTGAAGATTTATGCAGGTTCATTTCAATCAGAATTGCTAAGCTCTGATACATCTGTTATTTTTACAACGAATTGCCAATCCGAATATAATTTAATATTTTATGTCCTCTTTTTATGTCTGTGCGGCATAGACATATACATGGAGCTATTATTTATATTTATAACAATTCATTTGTCAAGTTATTTCATGTCGTTTCTGTTGGCCAAACGAGCAACATGAATATGCATGAATCCTAACAAACCGAAAGTGGAAACAGAGAGAATGGCGAAACAAACAGACATAAAACAAAAAAAAAATAATAATGCTTGTCAATTTGTCAAAGCCCGTTACTAATTCTGATATCCTTTTTATATCCTCTTCTACTTACAGGTCACTCCTACAAAAGCATCAACGATGAAATTATATTGGTCAGCATTATAATGGGCATTACGATTTTGGTGCTCATTACAATTGCGCTGTGCTACATTGCGTATGAGAAATGTCACAAGAAGCGTGAATATTTTATCAACGCCTAACGGGTAACCACTTAACTTTAGTAGTATAAATAAAAAAAGAAAAAACAAAAAAAAAAAAAAATAATACAAATAAAAAGACGTGGCAAGGTCAAATGTCAACAAAGCTGCAACTGCAACAATGTTGACGTTGACGATTTAGTTGGCCAATCGGGAGGCAAAGGGAAAGGCATCTCTGGTGTGTTTTCAAGCCAGTAGCCCGAACTATTTGCCTCCAGCTTAAAGCACTCACACACACACACACACACACAGACTCGCACAAGCCACACACGTACTGAAAAATACTGAAATTTTGTGCATTTTAAACGTTTTTCCACTCTTATCTCTATACGAAATATGTGCATTGTGAGCACTCACAGGATTGGGGTTTTCCTGCGATTTCATTCGATTTCAAGTGCGGCCGCTGATGCAGTGCATAAAGTCGCTCCCCAAAATTGGTTATACATGGGCTTATTTAGTGTGCACCATGCACAGTGGTTCACAATAATACTAAAAATACTATCAATTTCAATAGAACGCCAAGTCCACTTTAGCAAATATTTCATAGCAATATTTATAGCATACTTTTTGGAGCACAATTAATTTATGTACTTTAACTATAGCTAATATGAAAAGTTTGTCTATATTTTTGTTTGGAATT
Source organism: Drosophila repletoides (assembly GCA_018150835.1). Classification (NCBI taxonomy): domain Eukaryota; kingdom Metazoa; phylum Arthropoda; class Insecta; order Diptera; family Drosophilidae; genus Drosophila; species Drosophila repletoides. The sequence goes on from JAECWQ010000202.1 coordinate 6,203,560, forward strand.
ACTGCGAAAGTGGATTTCATCACAATTTGCCAGATTTATTTTATTTTCTTAGTCTTTGCAGTAGTTTCAGTTTTGGAATTATTGCCCCCATATATCTATCTATCCGGTATACAAATTAAGGCAGAGTTGGAAATTATACTTCCATTTTTCATACTGAAAACATGGAATTTCCATTGTTCTTTCCAACTCTAACCTGGAATTTTATTAAAAACTAAAACGTAGTTCTAAAAGCCTTTAAATTTAATTTAATTCCATAGAAATTCAAATTAAATTGAGCTCTTTTTTAAATGAAAATTTGATTCAACAATATGAGAATACTGAATAGAGAAGGAAAATTTTAATCCTAAATTGAATACTTTAAGAAATTTGATACCACTCAACTGAAATTAGTTCCAAGAAAATGAGTTTTTTTTAAATGGAAAGTTGATTGATTTGATTTGATTGGTTTTTTTAATAAGCAAATGAATATTTGACTTTTTCTAAATAAAACGCATCTTATTTTATATTATAGTCCAGAGAGAAAAATCAATTGTTTTTCCTGTGCGGCCAACCAAAATTAATTTCATTTTGCAGTCGAAATGCAATTTTAAGTCAATTGAAGCGAATTGAATTTTGTTAGTTAATTATTTTTTCTTTTTTATTTTTTCAGCTAAGATAGAAATTTAAAAATAATTTCACAAAAATTCGCATAAATTAAAGTTCATTTCGCAATCGAAATGCAAAGAAGTTTATAGTATTCGTCTGTTTTATGAACAGTGGCGCTTCAAGCCAAAAGTTACTGCTGCTGCTGCTGCTGCTGTCGATATTGCTGATTCGGTTGCCAATTTCAAGTATTGACAGCGTGGGAGCATTTAACCAACCAAAGGACACCCACATACAAACACACAGACAGACAGACAGACAGACAGAGAAACCGACTGACTGACAGACAGGCAGACGGACGGACGGGCGTACCGAGCATACCAAAAGTACAAACGAACAAAAGACCGAAGTGAATGACTTTACTTATTTTTGGTTGGTTTTTTTCGTTGGCTCGAGGCTATAATAATAAAAACAGTAACGGAAACTGGATGCAATGCACACGAACACAAAGCGTAAAGAAACAATAAAAAGAATCGCATAACAATTGTCTGAAAATAAAACGAGCTAGGTGGAATATCTAGAGAAAAGGTTAAGAGCCCAATGGCCAAATCAACTTGACATGAAATTAGTGAAAATGGACTATATTAAAGCTTGTTCTTTGACCACAAAACACTAACTTTGTTAAGCACGCAAACTAAAATTTTGGGCACATTCTGCAAACTTGATAAATATATCTATAGGAATAGAAAATAAATGTATTCTGCACACACACACACACACACACACACACACACACACACACACACACTCACACACATGCAGTGACTAAATGTTAATCAGCTTAGCAGCCTAACATGTCCTGTACACACATATATATTTTTTCGAGCTATAAACAGGTTTGTGTGCCTAAAAGCAGGCAACAAAAACAAAGCCAAAAGAAAACAAAACAACTCAAAAAAAAAAAATACAGCCCCGAGAGCTGAGCACACACACACTCATATGTGTTTGTATCGAGAAGTAGGCGTTATCCTGTCGCATGCTTTTAAAAATTAAACAACTGATAAATGACAAAGTTTGTTCAACCAAAAATTATCGCTTGACAAATTACTGGAGCATAATGTGTGCTCATCAATTCCCTGACAACCGCATCCCGGGGCATTAGCAAGTTCAGACCTCCAGTCGTGTGAGTCCTTGCGAATTAAGCAAGCATGGAATTCGATCCTAAATTGAAATTAAAAAGGTTTCGCTTTTGTTAATCGTATGAAATTAAATTTAACAAGAAAATAGTCAAATTAGAAAAATATAAATATTGATTTGATTGAACCGTTTTGCAAATCAAAGTTAAGACATTTCCACAAAAAATAGTCACAAAATTGAACCAATTTTCTATCCGTTTCTCTTATTCAAAGAATCGAACTGAAAACTTCCTTTAGAAAAATTATTATATTATTATAATAAATATTATATTATTGATAGCTTTAAAAACTCAGTTAAACCTTACATGTATTTTAAAAAACGAAAACTGCATCATAATTACAATATTGATGAGAATTTTTCCAAAAAATGCACAGAATTTTATTATATATTTTGCCATAAAAATTAAATAAAATCGTTTGATAGCTCAATTAAACCGACATAATAAATAAAAACAAAAAAAAGATTACTCCGCTTCAAATAGCACAGAATATCAATGGAAATTTGTAATACAAAAATCTCCATATAAACCTTTAACAAGTCATCTAAGCTATTGATATATTGAAAAGAAATAAAACTGGGATTAAAAAAAGGATTAAAAACCTTTATAAGCTCAGTAGAAAAATATACTTTTTAATATTGACAAATATTGCTCATTAAACTGCAGAGACATTTCCCTCTTAATTCGAAAGGCAGTTATAAAAAAGTATGAAATAAACTTTAGTAGCCAGATAATACTTCCTTTCTGAATAGACTTAGAGCACAATAATAAAAAAAAAGAAAAGAAGAAAATTGCAACGCCCCGCTGCGGGAAAAATGGTATAAAAGTCAACGCGAAAAACTTCACTAATTACCCGTTAAAGTAGAAAATCCAACGAAAAGCAACAAAAGGCAACAATAAATTTAATGTCAGCCATAAGTTTTATGTCGGTTGAGCCAAGAGCAAGAGTAAAAAATGCGCAAAATGTTGTTAGCACTTTGATGCGTCAGGGGAATGCATCCTTAATACTTTCCCCTTTGAGGGATATTTTAAGTAAAGCTGCGTGTGAACACAAAAAAAAAAAAAAAAATAATAAAAGAATGACTCGTGCAATTTTAAATGGACCACGCACAAATACAGGCACCTTCACGTACACGTACACATAAAAAAAGGAGTGTAGATACATGTAGAACTTTACGTCCAATTTTATAGTTTTATTTTGATTGTTTTTTGTCAGTGCAGCTGTCACACTAATTGCCACATGTGTGGAAAAACGAACAGAAAAGAAACGAAACGAAATTAATGAATTACTTTATTGTCTTTAAAGTACGTGTGTATTCTATGCATTTAAACTATTGACAAACCGTATAAAATCTATATACCCGACCACTATAGAGTATTACATACATGCATACATACATACATATATACATAAATATATTTATTGTACAATTATATAGTAGTTTAATTAGAATGCAGCGCACTCTTTTTTCATGAAAAGAGGGACCAACCCATACAGTCAAACAAAGATAAAAACGTGTACTTTATTTTAAAAGTGAGATCTATAAATGTTAAAAACGACTACTCTTAAATGTTATATACATACATACATATACGAATTGTAGCCAAAAATTGTTAATAATTATACATATATATTTAATTGTAAAACACAATAAAAAATCTGTTTATGCATGGTTCAAAGATTTCTGGTTGTTTCACTTTGAAGGCTTGTGTTTAAATAGCGCGCCAAGCATTACTGCGCAATAACTTATCGATTTTGTGCTATTGATTTATGAACTCACACACAACATTATCGATAAGTTTCTGCTGATAGATTTGAATTTGTGCGCTTAAAATTAGCAATTTGCTCTTCAATAAAGTGTATTTATGGTATTGGAATGACTTTTTCCAGCTTATTTAATTTAAGTATTGGCAGAAACTGCAGTTGTCTTAGCGATTTTATAGAGCTGACTGTTAATAACATAGTTCCGCAAATGTTAATGTCAAGTCGCTGTTATGTTAATAACATTTCATTGGCAACAACAAACAAAATGTAAAAAGACGGAACTTGTTGCAAAAATTGCTAAATATTTAGAAAAAAACGCAATCGACAGGCTAACAAAATACAAAGGAATAAACTAGCCAGCAACTAAATGCGCATTAAAATGGATTGTGCAGTGCCAGAGCAACAACAGCAACAAAAACAGCAGCAGCAGCAGCTACAGCACCAACAACAGCAACAACAACAACAACAGCAGCAACAACAACAAAACGCCAACAAGTTGTACGCGAGAAAGCCACAGACGACGCAGCAGCCGCAGCAACCGCAGCAGCAGCAGGAAAGCAGCGATGATGATGATTTGAGCAGAACTGAACGTAAAAATTTAGAATTTGCACAAAAATTAGGCTACAGTGATCATTCCATACATACGGCGCTGACGCGTCTGGGCTCAGAGGCTAAACAAAATGAATTGCTGGCGGAGCTCATAAAACTAACAGCAGATGCGCCACGCCCTCCAGCAACAACTGCCACCAACAGCAATCATTTGCTACCCGCCAGCAACAACACCAGCAATGCCGCTGCACTGCGCCATATTGTCATCGATGGCAGCAATGTGGCCTTGTCGCACGGCAACAATACAATCTTCAGTTGTCGCGGCATAAGGATCTGTGTGGATTGGTTCCGACAGCGTGGGCATCGTCATATCACCGCCTTTGTACCCAACTGGCGCAAGGAGCTGGCCAATAATAATATAACTGAGCAGGAGCTGCTCTATGAACTCGAACAGGAACGCGTTTTAGTCTTTACGCCCTCCCGGCACTTGGATGGCAAGCGTGTATCCTGCTACGATGACAGATTTATACTTAAGTTGGCCGTGGAAACAGATGGCATTGTGGTTTCGAACGATAACTATAGAGATTTGCTGCTGGAGAGCAATGAGTTTAGAAGAGTGGTGCAAGAGCGGTTGCTTATGTACTCCTTTGTGGATGATATCTTTATGCCGCCGGATGATCCACTGGGTCGTTCGGGGCCCACACTGGATATGTTGCTGCGTTCACAGACCCAACCAGATGCACAGCAACAACAGTTGTGTCCCTATGGCAAAAAGTGCACCTATGGTCAGAAGTGCAAATTCCGGCATCAGCACACGCCGCTGCAGCTGCAACGTTTACCGTTGCAGGTGTCCCACAGTGCGCCTCTGCATAGCAATGGGGGGCACCAACTGTTGCCAAACAGCAGCAGCAACAATAACAATGCTAAGCTGGCAGCGCTGGCTCGCACCAAATCAAATACAATAGAGAAAATCTCACAACAGCAGCAGCAGCAACAACAACAGTTGCAGTTGTGTCATAGCTTCAACAGCCAGCTGGAGCTAGAGGTAGCAGCAGCAGCAGTAGCAGACCCTTCACAGCAGCTGAATCGCCACAAGAAGCTGCAGCGGCAGGCGCCGCCCGCATTTAGGTTATTGGTGCCACAGCAGCAGCAGCAGCCTCTTAACACTAACAACAACTATCAACATCAGTATCTGACGCGCACGCCCTCTGCCCCATTGACAGACCAACATCAAGCTGCCAAGCTCTCACCCTCCTTATCGATGCCTGCTCACAATTTGGCTCATCTTTCTGCCTCAGATTCGAGGATTAATGAGGAGTTGCACACAGCACAAGCGTCACGGGAGGAGCAGCGACGCTTGCTCCGCTACCATTTGAGCAGCCTTTTTCCACAGCACCAGGTGCATGCGGTCCTGCAACGCTATCCCGATGAGACGGATGCTAAGACAATCTGCGCAGCTATACTTAATTTATTTCCGCATAATTAGACTAAAACTTAGGCTAGGCGCAAAACTTTAGTATGAGTGTTGCGTCCGTAAATTATTTCAATTTCTGGTTACATTTTAAAGTTCATCAATATAATTATGTATTGTAATTTATATATATATATATATGTATATATATATTTACTTTTTTTTGTATATTTCCTTGCTTGCCTTTGCACTCGTTTACAACTCCAAGCCAACGGTAGCCGCCGTATCATAGGGCAGCAGTACATCCACACTGTCCCTCACCACGCCCACACGACGTTCATGCGTTACCCTGTGATTGCGCAGTTTATACGCTTGCGGGAATCCTTTGCCGCAAATTTCGCAGCTGCCGAGAGATACAAAAGAATATATATATTACAAAGTAATGGTTTAATGACCAAGCTGGAGCTAAGAAAGATCAACTTACACATGCGGCTTTTCACCAGTGTGTATCATCTTGTGGAATTTCAGTGTATTAGTGTAAGTAAATGTCTTGTGGCAGACATCGCATTCGTACGGGCGCTCGTTGGTGTGAATGCTGTAAATAAATTAAATTAAATTAAGATAATATAATTAAAATACTGCAACTGATACCCACCGATGATGCTTGTTGCGCGTAGACAAATCCGCAAACGCTGCCGGACAATAGGTGCACTTATAGGGCCGATTGCCCGTATGCGTATTCATGTGCCTTGCCAGCTGCTGCGCTTGGGCAAAGCAATGGCCACAGATTCTAAAAAGAAAAATAGAGTATTATAATGATGACTAAAGATCATTGACTTTTAGGTGTTACTTACTCGCACTCGTGAGGCTTGACACCGGAATGCACTTTAATGTGTTCGGTGAGCCGACTCTGAGAGGGATACATATTGCCGCAAATGTCGCAAATATATTTAAATTCCTTTTTATCGCCAACAAGGATCTTATGACCGCCTTTGGTTTTAATGCCTGTAGCCTTACGGACAATTGTCTCGCCAAAGGTGATGGTTTCGTCGGGATTCAGAATGATATTTGTAGTGGTCATATTGCGATTCTCGCGCTTCATCTTTCCACCAGGTGATGGCTTACCAGTCGGTGATTTGCGTGTGCTTACTCGTCGTTTGACGCCTGCAGCGACTGCAACGGCGGCAGCAGCAGCGGCAGACCGCGTAGCCACATTGCGCGTTTTGACGGGTAGAAACTCTTCATCGGATGAATTGTGCACCTCAATTTCATCTTCATGCGCACTTTCTGTTAACTGATCCTGATCCAATTGCTCTAGGTATTCAATGTCCGCTGATAGACCCGAAATTGAATGTGCGCCTATATCATCATCGACCTCGCCTTCAGCATCGTTCTCTACTTCACCCTCGTCAATGTCCTGACCATTGCCCTCGTCATAATTGTGCGGCTGCTCAGTGACAATGTCGCCCTCGTAGGCCTCATATACATCGTACAATTCTTCTATAATGCCATCTTCCTCCACCTGCTCGCTTTTTACATGTACCAGCCTCTCCTTGACTTCTGGCTCCTCCTCAGTATCTTCACTTCCACCCAGCTCTGCCATCGCTGGGTCATTACTTATATCCAGCGCATGCTGCTCCTCCTCTGAGGGCTGATCCAAAAGCTGCTCCACCACAACGGGCGCTATAAACTGTCTCAAATGTTTGTAGGAGCGCTGGCAAATGCGTCTAAATTTGAATGCTGTTTGTAAATTCTTCAAGCATTTGTCGCATATCTTATCTGGATAATGATCGAATTTCTTGATCTGTGAAGCAAATCAAGATGTAAATCTTATTTTTTTTAAATATATATATATTTTTATATTCGAATTTATATTAAAATCGGTTAAAAAAGAGATAAAAAATTATTCCAGAAAATATACTTAATACTGGAAAAAATGAATGCTGGAGCTGCTAGCGCGAGGCACATTTATACTTGAATTTATGTTGCGTTTACATTAAATATCTGATAGGAGAGCATACCCGTCTAGCCCACTCTTGTAATTGTCGGGTATTTTTTCAACTTACAGGCACCCCACCGCACTCCAGAATCATATTTGTCAAATCTTTGGATGCGTCGTCATTGAAAATGCTCCCCATCGGCTCTTTTGGCTGCTGCAGGCAGACGCGGCATACGATCCACTTTTGTGTTGTGGCTGTTGCTGTTGTTGTCGGCATCTCTCAGACTTTGTCTTTTGGCTGGGAATGCACAATTGGTTAATTATTGCTAAAAGACGCCAATAGTGTAACAAAAATATTCAGGCAAAAATCCAAGCTGTTCGCGTATTTTGTGAATGCCAGCGATTAGGGTGACCATAGCACTCGTGCATTCGGTATTCTTTTGCAGCAATTGCTCATGTAACAATTAATTATGTATTTCAAATAAATCAATAAACCAACTTAATAAATTTATTCAAATTTATCAAAAACTTTAGCGATATATGAAATGTGATGTGTATATATCATCAATAAGTATAAAATTAAATTGCAGTAATTAGTTATTAATTGTTTTTATGAAAAACGGGGGAGAAAAATGTAGACTTACTTGGCATAATATTAATAATAAATTAACAATATAATGAAAATTAAATTAAATTTAATTTAATAAATTTTGTTGTACTACTTTGTACATAGTTACCAGGAAAATTAAGCAATTTAACATTAGTATTTATATTTTTATTTATAGAACTTAATTATTTAATATGAAAAAAGCACTAAAAATAATATATACTAAAAAATACCACACATACTTGTGCGTGCAAACTGTGAATGTCAAGCCATAACAAGGGGACGCTTTCATTATTGTTGTAATTTCTTTACCAATAAATATTTGTTTTTTATATGATTTGGTAGCAATTAACAAAAAATTAAGTTATGAAAACGGAATTAAACGAGAAATGGATTGTCTGTCGCGTTTGCCTAAGCAGCCCCAGCGAGGGCGAAGAGCTATTACAAGATATATTCAGTCAAAATGCGAGCACCCGCCTTGATCAGATGCTGCACATCTGTGCTGGGATTCCTGTAAGTTCCAAAACTGTTCCAATGCCAAGCTGTTTCCAGTCTTCTAAGTAAGTTCTGTTTTTTGCAGGTCAGCATAGATGATAATTTTCCGGATAAAATGTGCAGCAAATGCGTTCGTGTGCTGCGCGTGGCCTATAAATTCCGTTTGACTTGTCAAAGATCGCATCAACATATTGCGGATATGCTGGTCACGGATGTGGTTGCTGGAAACGGAGAGGAGGAGGAGGAAGCTGAGGCTGATGCCGAGGCAATAGCACGTGCCTGGGAGGAAAATACAAAACAAATAAACCCGCAAATCAAAGTAGAGCAAGAGCAAGAATCTGAAGAGACAGCAGACGAGTTTATTAGCTATGTGGTTGCTACTGAAGATCCAGATTCGGATGAAGATGCGGATGTCGACGTGGATGCCGATACAATTGTTTATGATGCCAGCAGCGCTGAAGTTGAGCAAAACACTGTTATTTATGATGGCACAACACTTGTCCAAGAAATAGAAACCGAAACAGATGCCGATAACTATGCCGAATACGAGGAACTAGAAGTTCTGGCAACCGAATCCCTGCCCCAGAGCAGCAGTAGCAACAGCAACAATAACAATATCGTCACCACAGCTTTAACCAAGAGAGGCACACGTCGCATTGTCTGGAGTCAAGCGCCGCCCACTGATATGGTTGATGATATCTTAAGCTCTGACGATGATAGCTATTTGCCACAGGTTAAGGCACAGCCTCGGCTCTTGAATCGCGTTCGTCAGCCCCGTAAGGTGCAACAGCGACCCAAGTCAACGACAGTTTCCCCTATAGAAGATGAGAAAAAAATGGGACGCAAGCCACGGGACAAGCACTCTAATTATATATGCGATGTTTGCGGCAATATTTATCCCTCTCAGGCCCGGCTCACCGAGCATATGAAATTCCACAGTGGCGTCAAGCCACACGAATGCGAGTAAGTCAGACTAAACACATTATTAATGATACAATCTTTGCATATATGTTCTGAACCAGCTTCAATTATTAAATAATCTTCTTTACAGGATCTGTGGTCGAGGATTTGTTCAGAACCAACAGCTGGTGCGGCACATGAATACACACACAGGCAACAGACCCTATAAATGCAATTTTTGCCCAGCCGCTTTCGCTGATCGTTCCACAAAGACGAAGCATCATCGGTAAGAGAATGTGTAGAATCTGGACCTTTTAATTATTATACTCCCTAATGTTTGATTCCGATAAAAACACAACTAAAAGTATTTTACTAAAACTGTTTAAAGTATATTTTAAAGATATTTTTCAAAGCAAGAGGCTTCGAATTTCCTATACTGAGATTCCGAGAGAGAATTTGGAATATTCCAACGAGCTCTGCTTAACACTTTACTGATCTCTATTAATTCACAGCATACACACCAAGGAGCGCCCGTATGAGTGCGATGTTTGCCTTAAAACATTTACCTATTCGGACAATTTGAAATTTCACAAGATGATACACACGGGTGAAAAACCGCACGTGTAAGTTAGTGATATAAAAAATAATGAAATAAATTTAAAATTTGACTTTTTACAGCTGCGATTTGTGCGGCAAAGGATTCGTTAAAGCATACAAAATGCGTCTGCATCGGGTGACGCATGAGAAACGCGGCTCCTGGAAACCCGTTAACCTGGATATGCAGAGACAAGAACGCATTAAAGATGATATGTCGGAGATAGTTATTGGAATGTTGCCCTCGTCTTAGTCACCCTGTACAAAGGATACTTATAGTTATAGCCTGTATTTGATATTATTAAGTTGAGTTTTTTTTGTTTCATTATTTGAAATAATACAACCAAGCCAAATCAAAATATTACAAAAAAAATTGAATAAATTGTTTTTGTGGCCAGTGAATTGACCCGTTATTGATCAGGACGACGAGGCATTTGTATATAGGACCGAGTAGTTATATCGTCTTCTTCTGCAAAGGTATTTAATCTTCGCCTAAGATAACTCGTCTAACTAGTTTTTAATATTTAGGTGAATCTATCAGAGTGACTTAATATACATAATAGATTTCTTAGCATCGATTTCTTGTACTTCAAAGTGACTTCTTAATTTCCTATCCCTTATATTTGTTATTCCTCTTCCACTGTTATAACTGTCACATGAAGAGCTTCATTTTTTCTGTGGGTACGCTCATGGGTATTCTTGTGATGCACCTGGGAGAAACGTCGGGCGCAGTATTGGCAGCTGTAGGGTCGCTCGCCCGTATGGATCTTGAGATGAACCTTAAGCACATTCGAGTAGGCAAACGACTTGTTGCAATATTTACATTTATATGGCCGTTCATTTGTGTGTATCCTAAAACAAAAAAAAGATAGTTTTTATATCACTTTACAATAGGCTGTAGCTGATTAAAGCGTACCGTTGATGTTTAATGCACGTGGAGGGATCCGCAAACGACGAATCACAGTGATCGCATTTGTATGGTCGTAGTCCAGTGTGCGAGTTCATGTGCCTCGCCAACTGTGGTGTCTGACGGAAACGCTTGTGACATATTCTACATCATCGAGTAAGTAACAGAAATTATATCTAGACTTCTTTTTCACAAAGTTCAACTTACTCGCACTCGTGTGGCTTGTAGACACTGTGCACCTTTAAATGCGCAGTCAGTTTGACCTTTTCCGTATATACATTATTGCAGATGTTGCAGACGTAGGAGAGCCCAATCGGCTTGCTAGCCTCAGAGGTCGAGTGCGTGCTAGTGGCGATAGTTGGTCTTACGCCTGCTTTGCGGTTGAGACTACGACGCTTTGGCTTCTTTGTGGATACAGTTGTGTGCGTGTGAGATGAGCGTGTATTTGTGACGTCATCTGCACTGAAGTGGCTACTCGTATCCAGTGTTACCTCGTAGGACTCAACAAATTCCCCAGGAACTTCACAATCACTGTCCAGATGCATTTCCTGCTGTTCCTGCTGCTCAATTTTTATTTGTTGCAGCTGCTTCTCTGCCTGCAAGCAGAGATTACGCAGTTTCAGAGCTGCGCGCAGCAGCAGAGCGCAACTGGTACAGATTTTATTGGGTAATCCAGCATCTTGTGTTAACTGTAAGAAGACATTCAATGTAATGGTTGATAAGTAAATTATTTAAATTAAACATTTCCTCTCACCAGAACGCCTGTGCACTCCGCAATTTGTGAACAAAATTCTGGATCCGTTGGCATCAGCGTCTCTGCCATTGGCTGCAGCAGACAAATCCTGCAAGTGGGCTCCGCGGTGTCGTCCATGGTTGTAAACTGTAGTGTTGACGCCAATAACTTATGTTGGTGTCGCAGCGATATATCGATAACTGTCACGATATTTACATAGAGAGTAGAGATGAACGCTTAATTGACTGTGTCCCTATTTTATGCGTTACTCAGCGTATGCACAGCGCAATCTTTTAATATTTATTATATTTTAATAAATAAAATGAGTCGCTCTTGACTGCCAATAGTCACAGCAGTGGATAATAGTCACAATAAAATGTTAACGCACTTTAATTAATTTAATGCATTTCATAGTATGACCCACTGAATTTTTACAAATTGAAAAATCGTAAGAGCGTCATGCCTTTTATATTTCTCAACGCAATTCAATTCAAAAATTTCTTTAACATTATTATTAATTCTCAAAACCGTTCAGTAAAAGTACAGTTTAGTTGAAAATAAACGATATATCGATGTACTGATAGTTGGTTGTTCCAACCAACATAAATCGATAACAATGTGCCGATATATGTATATCTCTGAAACATTTAAAAACATCAACATCTAATAACTCAAGCTACCAAAAGATGAGGTCTACTTAATTTAATAATGGCAACAACTGAATTGGTACTGGACATAGGATCTGTTTGTCGTATTTGCCTGCAGGACAGCGATACCCATATGGTATCCATCTACGACCGCGACGAGGAGCAGCGAGGCGTTTCCATTTGCGAGAAAATTGAAAACTGCAGTGGAATAAAGGTATTTTGTTATTTTCATGATGGAGAAACTTGGTGAAGCTATTTTTTAAAAGATGAAAATGTAGTGAGCAGGTATTCCCACCGCACTTTATTCATATATAATTGTTGAAGCCCGAAATCTATCTTTTTTTAGATAATTCGTACCTCAGAGCTGCCGACAAGAATCTGCGTGAAATGTCGCGCTTTTTTAAAGCTAGCCCACAAATTTCGTCAGATTTGCCGGCATTCCGATGATTTCCTGCGCGAATACATCTTTAAAGATCTAAAGGAGGAGGAGGAAAAACACTTGAAAGACACTGAAGCAGCTGAAACATATGAACAAGTGGAAGTAGAGATCCTGGAAGAAGGCGTCTGGGGCAATGATGAACTGATCGAAGAAACGCCTGACGCGACAATAACAGACTCTGTTTCTGCACAGCCTACAAGTCCTATTGTTCCTCAAGTTGAAGAGGTGGTTGCTCTGCCCATTGTCCCGGGCAAGGCACATGTTTGTCACATCTGTGGTAATAGCTATCCCCGCAAGAGCACGTTGGACACGCACATGCGGCGTCATAACAATGAGCGGCCTTATGAGTGCGAGTAAGTTCCAAAGACCACGTAAAAAGTATTAGAGGCTACGTCAAAGATCTTCTCTTCAGAGGAAATATCTGTTCTATATATAAGAATTCCATATGATGATTAGTTGTAAATATAATCTTCTGTAATCATTGAAACTCTTTGTAGAATCTGTCAAAAGTCCTTCCATGTCAACTATCAGCTAATGCGCCATATACGACAACATACCGGCGCCCGACCTTATACGTGTCAATACTGTCAGCGCAATTTTACAGATCGAACATCCCTGGTAAAGCATGAGCGGTAAGTAATATATAATAAAGGCTGCAATTCATCTAAATCTGTACTGATTGTCATCTTAATTTACCCCTAGAACTCATCGGAATGAAAGACCTTACGCATGCAGCACCTGTGGCAAGACCTTCACTTATGCCAGCGTACTCAAAGTACACCACAAGACACACACAGGGGAGAAGCCACATGTATGCAGTCTGTGCAAGAAAAGTTTTGCACGCAACCATAATTTGGTAGCTCATCTCCAAACTCAGCAGCATATAAACGATCCTCGTACCGCCGCCTATCTACAGACACTTAAAGCTATTAATGTCTCTGGAGAGATTGTATAAGTTGTATTTTTTGTACGTTAAATATGTTAAATTTGTAGTCTAAATGTAAATGTAATAATAAATATAAGCTAAATTCTAAAATGTGTGGTAAATTATAACTTGAAATAAATATTTTTCAAATAATTGGTGTTTTTATTATAAAATTGAAATAATTCCCGGAATCAAATCAATCTAATTTATTACTAAGATCTCCTTTTTTATTTAAGCAGTTTTTAAAAGAAAATACTCGTCGTCCTTTCTAATTCACAAAAGCGATAGCATTCAATATTTAAAAGTAGAACAAGGTTTTTTTTCGTCCGAGTTTCAGAAAAGCACATAATTCAAATTTATTTATTTATCCATTATACATACATAGAATCCTGTTGGAATTCGACTGCACTGATTCGCGACAAAGCATCCAGCTAAAGATAATCTTAAGATTAATTGCCTTAAATATTTTGTAGACGTTTAAAATATTGCCAAATTTATACAATTTGTTCCGTTTCTTTTTATTTCCACTTATGTATTCGCTCTGTATATTTTCAAGCAAGTTACAAGTTACAACTTTTTACTTGTTGTAAAAAATGCCGAAAAAATGTAATTGGAAAGTGCACAAGAATCTAATTTTTTAATTATTTGATTGGGTGAATATAAGAAGATATGAATTAGGTTAAGGGTCTGGAGCGAGCTAGGCATATAAATAGCCTTATTTAAAATATTAAATAACAAACTAGGACTGAATGATTGAAATAATGGGAGACTATCGTGACTTTGCACAGCAAAGCCGAGAGCAATTCTATTTGGCTACCATGCGGATTTTGTCCTTTAACAAATTGCGCAGCTCGGTGACCATCAGCTCATGGGATTCTTTAAATGTGGCAGATACATCGCCAATTAGCGTCGCCTCAACCTCCGGCTTTAATGACATGTCTGCCATAAAAGAACTAAGATCACGCGGCAGTGTGGGCGGTTTCCAGATACCTAAATTAAAAATTTAATGAGAAATGAATTCCTCATAAGTGGGTGTTCCATTAACTCACGTATGGCCGCATCACAGGACTCCAGTTTATGTTTCAATTGACGCATTAGCTCCTGTAACATTTGACTTCGCTCCTTCTCACTGATGGGCTGCTGCGTGTCCTGTGCTTTATTATCACCCGTTGGCTTCTTTTTTGTTTTTGTCTTTGCGCTGGATTGCAGCTTGTCGTTTAGCACCGATAACAGGAAGGCATAAAGTGAGAGTATCTGCAATTTAAATTAAATATTAAAAAATAAACAAGAATATTTATTGTCTATAGTCACTGACCTCCAAACAGGCGGCCACCTTTTGTTGGTGTTCTCGCCTCTTCACAAGTCCGTCCATGCCATTCCATTCATTGCACTCAGTTATAGTATGGACACACAGCTCCATGACGGTGGCGACATTCTCGCTGACCCGCTTGCACTGCATCGCTAACTGGGAGGATCCACTGTACAGGTCCAGGACCAGCTGAGCCAGATCATCAAAGAATCGCTCGTAAGGCACTTCGAGCAGCAGATGAAGGCGTGTTGGCAGCAAATTGACTAGAAAACGTTGCGACAACGGTTTATAATTCATAAGGCGCAGTCGCTGATGGAGACCAGTCCATGATTCACGTAATAGCTCCAATGTGGCTGTATCGTCGCCTGGTGCTGGTGCAGGCGTCTTATTGTTAGACATGGCTAGCTTGGCATTTGGCGGTGTATGATACAAGTCAATAAATGTGGCAAATAAACGTAGCAATAACGAACGCAGTTGCAGTACCTCAATCTCTTGGTCGTACGATTCTTTACGTTCAGCCGATGCATCAACCAAATGCAAGGGATCCCAACGTATAACTGCCTCCAAGTCACGATTATCGCTCAATTCATTCCAGGCTATCCGATCGTCAGCAGGTTCAATATTCATTGCCACATATGAGCTTAAATTTTGCTGGACATTGCCATAACTGCTTACAAGATCGCAGAGCTGTGCTTCCACTGAGCAGGTCACATACAGTAAGCTATTTGTAAGACGCTCCTTGAAGTTCATGAACTCTTCCATTTTGGAAAAGGTGCAAAATCGATAGGTCAACGCTATATACTCCAGTCGCTCTTTATAACTATGAGTAAAGAACTTCAATGTGGCATCATAGCAATTGCGCATGCCTGAAAATCTACCTGAAAGCGGCAATAGATTGCAGTGCACATAACCCATAGAGTCCAGTTGGATTTGTTTAATATCCAGATAATCATACATCTCCTGGGCACCCAGCATACAACCAAACATATGATAAATTTTCAGACTCAATAGCTTTACATGGAAATTGCTGGTGCTATTCCTCAGTACATACTGCAGCAGGCACAGTGCCTCAAATAACTGATCCGATTTATTTTCCCTCAACGAGATATCATACATTACATTCGCCGCCAGCAGCGCATATGGATCTGAAGGTCCCATTTCCGTGGATAATAGCTGTTTACCAAACGTACTGTATCCATGCTCATAGTGTAGCTTTAACGCCGTATAAAAAGCCAATTGATGATCCAGGGACAAATCAATGTGAGCGCCACACATACGTGAGATTTGCAGTGCGCAAATATGCTTTTGCATGTGCTCCTTCTGCACGTAAAGAGTGCAAAGTTGTTAACTGATGCAGTTCACAATATATTATTATTATTATTGTATTACTTACATTCCGCGGCAATGATGTTGCACAAATAGTGCTCTCGATGAGAAGTTTGCCGGCCAGCGCCTGGCGCTGCTCCATGCTAATAGAGGGTACAAACAGTGCTATGTCATGGGTGCAGCAAGACTTATCGCCAAATAGATTAAAGTACTCCATGATCAATTCATCAAAGTCGCCAATGAGCTCCTCCGCCGGTAGCTTACTAGCACGCATGCGTTGATGCAGCTCCAATCGTGCCAAATAAGGACCTCTTGTCTTTCTTTCCGATGACTCAATGATGTGTTTAAGAAAATCATGGCAAGTGGTCAGAGTATAAGGTGGCTTGTTTTCCTCAGTGGACGGCGCATTCAAGAGTTGAAAGCAGCTTTCTATATACTCCTTGTAGTAGTCCCAACGATCCCGACTGTAGAATTATAGGGGAATATTAAAGCTAATCAATTTATATTCATACAATAGACAAGCTTGTGTACTCACTCAGCCTCTAGCAGCTGTTGCAGCAACTCATTCAACTCCGCCCAGTTTTCTAGCTTTTTGAGCAACTCAAACTTCATGCTAACTGGCGCACCAGGATATAACTTGGCACATAGCTCTCCAGTTAGAAATTCCCAGGCCTCCTTATACTTGCTCTGCAATTTTAATATGTGCAAGTAAAGAAATGCTTCCTGTTCCGTTTCCAGCTTGCCCTCCTTAATGTGCTTGTCCACCATACGCTGTGCCAGCGCCAGATACAGTTTACGTTTCTCGGGAATTGATGATTCGGGACCTCTTATACCTTGAAATACAACGCTGATAACAGACCAAAAATAATAGGCATTCTTTGGCTGTGCTTTGTATAGCTGAAGTGCCACTGCCTGCTGCGCCTTGTAATCCTCAACGCGTACATATGATACGAATAGATGCGCCAGTAACTCCTCGTTACCAGGATTCTGTTTTACAGCATGCTGATAGAGTTCAACAATCTTATCCACTGCAAATATAAGAGAGACGATTATTTCACAATTTTATTATCTATTGTGTAGGTGCGGGAGTCAATCACTAATCTTTTTGTATAAAATTGAAAGCCAATAATATAGGAAATAGTAATGACCACAGAAAAGAAATCAGAAATCAATAAATGCCAATACTTTAATCATTAATTACATGAGCTCAATCGGTAATATTATTATTAGGGAAAGAAAAACACATTATTCTTGGCTAAATCTTCTATTTTCTGTATGTCAAAAAATTACTTTTTAATTTGAATTGATTTATTTAACACGACAGTTTAGTCACTGAAAACAACAACTAATAATATGAGAAAAGAAGCGAATGCTTTTCTAACGGTGTTTTATGAGAGAGTACAAAAGAGTGAATATATTCGTACATATTTAGAGATCAGTTTATTTTCTTGGCACGCGCAATAGGTACCCGCTGCCAGGCATTGCTTCTTGGCTAATTTCTGGGCAAATGAAAGTGAATGAGACATTTTTAATTGCCCGGCCATGCGCGAGTGCCAAAAAATATACTTATAAATATGAAAAAACAGTCTTACGTTGCTCCATTTCCCGATAGCAAAAGGAGAGCACTTGCAATGTGGAATCGTCTACGGGTTTCTCTTCGGCCACAGTTTGCAAACAGCTATGGCTCTCTTCGTAGCGCCCCAAACGCAGCAGCGAAAGTCCCTATATCATATATAATACAATATTAGAAACAAATGATATTTGTGGTTAAAAGATCGCTCTCTATTTTAGTCGTACCTTCAGAGCACGTGCACACAATAAATTTGGATGCTTGCGCAGCAGTTTTTCAGATTCCTGAAGCGCCTTGCGATTGTTGCCCACTTCCAGATTGTCTGTCAGAATAGAAATAAATAAGCTTCAGAAAAATTATAAATAAATCCCTCTATATATAAAACTGTCCAGACTGGTTGACTGGCATATCCATCAACTCATACAAATAGTGGGATTTAATATGCTGACTTTGTTTCACATATCTTTTCTTTTATTAGAAATGACTTTAAAAAGCTGTTGTACATCAAAAATAATTTTTGTTTTGTTCAAAAAGCTTGTAGAGGGAACGTGGTTGAACGAAATTCATTTCATATCTGTAGCATTAAAAGTACATTTGATCGAGTCGAATTTTATATGGGCCTAATACCAATTACTTATTCAAGAGTATATTTCATTTATACAAAAGTTTTAGTTTTAACATGTCTTTTTTTTTAATAAAAAGGAACTTACATTTTACTATCCGAAAAAATGTAAAGATAGTTTCTAATAAATTAAACAGTTTAGAATTCAAAATTTTTATTTGGGTATTTCCGTCACCTTTTAACTGAACCACTCCAAGTTCTTTTAATAATTTATTTTTTAAAATAGTTAAATTTAAGAATGTTATAATTTTTTATTTGGGTATTTCCGTCGCCTTTTAACTGAACCACTCTAAGTTCTTTTAATATTTTTTTTTTTTTAAATAGTTAAATTTAAAAATGTTTACGTTTTTTTTTGTTAAAGCTCAAAGATTTATTGCAAAAAATTGACAAACATGTATGAAACATTTTTAAATATTTCAGTAATGGTATTTAGCCCGGGTAATGCCGGATAATATAAGAAATTTACCATAGACCGGTCGCAGTCGCCTTTCGAATAATGCCGAATCCATCCCCTGTTGCTGATGTGCCATGGCTTTTTATACTTTGTAAGGCAGGTTCACTCTAATCACAGGTTCACTCTAATCACACACTGCACGTTGCTGCTCTTATACCGCTGTTGCCGTCCGCCGTTTTTTTTTTAACCTAATTACAGCACACGCTTTTTGTTGTTTTTTTTTGTCTCTTCTTTTTGGTGTGGTCCCCAAATGCCGCTTGAATTAATCCCGGCACGTTTTACTGACTGTTGTTCAGTTGGATAGAGCACTGGGGAATTTGGGGACAGTTGAAGGTATACAAAACACTCACAAACACAATAACACTATTGTTTTAATTATTAACAAGCAATTTTTAAATCCAAAAGAAATGTACGGCTCTTCATAAATTCGGCAACTAGAGCTGCAGAAGAAGCGATAAAACATCGAATGCGATGTCCGACTATCGTGCAAATTATCGATAGGGCCTAAACAGCTGTTGCTTTGTTGATAGTTTCGAAAATATCGTTCAAAACACAAACAACTTGTTTTATCGATATTTAATTAAACAGCTGATTAAAGTTTTCAAAATATCAACGGTAATTTATAAAGTCTGCAATTAAAGCTGAAAAATAAATTTTTGCTTGCGCTATATTTGTTGGTAGCTTCGTGCAAAGTATGAGAACATACTTTACTCTCTTATCGATAGTGCACTGCTGAACAGCTGATTCATGACTGCTGCTGGAGATGGCAGTATCATAGTCACGACATGAGTCCAATACACGTTTACATGCGCTGACGTATCATTAGAGAGTATAAGCGTCTAATAGGAACTTGGCTTTAAGCAAGCTTACGATAAACAGGTAAAGGTTTATAAATATATTCGAATAAAAAATTAATTCTTAACTCGTGAGTAATGATGTGTGTGTGTAGTTCGACACGATATTCGCGGACTGGCGTTTCACGCACGCATCCCTAGTTGTTGCCCCCATCAAGAAACACGCAGCGCAAAAATAAAATGCAATTTTACTAAGCCGTTTAAAGTATTAAATTACACAATAAGTTGATTTGTTTTAGTGTTCACATTTAGTTTAGTACGCGTATTTAAACCATTATTTTAATAGTCGCACGTATAAATTTTATTATTAATAATTTTATGTCCATTTTTGGTCAATAAAAGACGAACAACAGCAGCAAACGCAATGAAATGAAATTTAACTGGCTAAGCGATTACTTGGCCAATATTATAAACGCTACTGCAATTACCGAGGCTGCCACACGCCCCTTTATCAATCTACGGCTTCAACTCACCCCGCAAGCTATTTATTGCCGTCTCAAGTCCACGTCCGCTGAAGCCCTGGAGCATATATTGATCGCATGTGCGGTATACTTTTTAGTATGCCTGGGCCTCTACAAACTCACCTTCTGGCTCTCCGCCTCGCAGCCTCAGCCGCAGCCGGCAGCGCAGTCGGCGGCAACAAAGAAAAACAACAACAACGGCGATGACAACAGCAGAGCTTTGGTAATGGCCGGGTTGCGGAATACCCTACAAAATGGGTTACGTTTGCGAAGCGTTCATCTCCCAAAGGCGGCTTTAATGGGTCGCGTTCTTTTGGTCATCGCACATCCGGATGATGAGTGCATGTTCTTTGGTCCGTTGATCTACTCCCTCACACAGCGCGATGGCTGTCAGGTGTACGTGCTGTGTCTCTCAAATGGTAAGTATTAGCTTCCCAAAGCTCTCTTTTATGTCCCAGACCTTTTACCCACCACATACCTATCACTAGCCCACAGCATATTCGTTCTTATATGAACAATATTCAGTAAGGTCCAAAAAGTTTTTGTATGAAAAACATTATTTCTAAATATATATCAATGAATCTTAAATTAACCTCTGAGCACAAATTATGAAAATATATAGATATCATATATGGAAACCACACTTTTAATTTTTTTCAATTTAAATTTATGAAATTTCGTTAACATTATTTGTATTATTTAAAAAATCTAAAATCCAATTAAAACATTCTTTTCTGAAAATCTGTGATAAATCTTATGCTAGAAAATCTTTTTGACTAGTGTAATTAATCAATAAACAATTTAAAACTATTAGGCAACTATGAGCAACAGTCTCAAGTGCGACGCGAGGAGCTGTTTCGGGCTTGCAAACGCTTGGGTATTGCCGAATCGAATGTTATATTGGTGAATGCTACCAATTTGCCAGATGATCCGAATGTTGAGTGGCGACCGGATGCAGTTGCCAGCTTTATATTGCATACAGTTGAGAGTCTCGATATTCAGGCGATATTCACCTTCGATCGCGATGGGGTCAGCTCTCATCCCAATCATTGTGCTGTATATTATGCGGCCGCTTCTTTGTGTTTAGCCAATTTATTGCCTAAGGGTGAGTCACGTTGGGTTGGCATCAGCAACGGCAACGGCAACGGCAGCAGCAGTGGCAGCAAAAACAGAGCGAATTGCACATGCTTATTGTCATGTTAATTGTAGCTGGCGTTGCTGCTAACGTTACGTTTTCTATTTATAGAAACAATAATTTTTTATATTCATGTCTTATTTTTTATGTGCTCATTGCAGCTTGTAAGTTTTATACGCTAGACTCGATCAATTTGGTACGAAAATATCTATCGGTCTTCGATTTGCTATGCACGTGCTTTATGTCAACAAATTGGTATGTGAAAAATGATATCATAGTATATATATTTATGCCCTGTATTCTCATTACTTCTATTTATTTTATAGGTGCATTCTCAGCTGGAAGGATGCGTCTGTTGTGAGGAGTGCCATGCTGGAGCACAAGTCACAAATGAAATGGTTCCGTTGGCTTTATATCTATACATCGCGCTATATGTTCATCAATTCGATGCGCGAAGTAAACCTTTCGGATGTCGAATTGGAAATGCAAATTCATGATAATTAGAGAATTTCGTTTTTTTAATTTAAATGAATGAATATTGTGAAGAAAACACCAAAAGACATACTACCTTCATAAGTGAACGCGTTGAGCGTTTTTTATTACTTATTTTTTAAAATTTCTTTTGAGAAACTGACGATTCTACTATATTATAAATGTTATGTCATAAATTACTTTAGAGCGTAAGCGCTTTGATCTAGCCAAATTCAACTGCACAGAATGTAGTTGAACATGAAATGCAAAACCAGAAAAGAAAGCAAAACCAGAAACCAGGGAACAAGACCTACTTATAAACATACTGACATACACACATACCCTATATATATTTAGATATCAGATACCAGATACAGTCCAGTAATTAGTCACACAAGCTCACTCGTACATACCTACAACATACATATCTTTGCATATTGATTAGTTAGCTCTAATTCTTTATTATTTATAATGAAAAAAACAAAAATCCAAGCTAGAAATGTTCCAAACAAAAGAAGAAAATACTGTGCGAAATGGTCGCAGTCCAATGTATAAGAATTGAAACTATGATGCTAATGGTTATATTATTTTATTATTTTTTGATGTTTATGATTAATTTATGTTTATATACTTGTTTTTTTTTTTTGTTGTATTTATTTCTGTGCATACATTCGATTCCTTCCTTTAGCATACTACAACGTAATGCACGACTCAATTTAGTTCTTGCGTATGTAAATTTGTAAAATAGTTTGTTGTAAGCAGCGAAGTACAATAATTTTTATATGTATAACTTATGAACAGGTCGTTAAATAGTCTATAATGAGAGAGATTCATAGATGCTGAGAAAAAAACAAAAACAAAAACAAAATGTTAAATATTGAACATACTACTGTGTATTTTTATCATGCATAATTTAATATCACAAAAAAAAAAAAACGCAATTTTCCATTAAAAAAAGTTTATGGGCAAACAAAACACAAGTTGGTATAATCCGGGCTGCTACCAAATGCTCTTCTAATTTAAAATCAATCAAGTTTTATCGAGCCTTGAAAACAAAGCTTTGTTAAATATAACCTCTGAAAGGAAATACTGAGACTCCGAAGGATATTCAAGCAGCGGAAAGAAAGTCGACATTTCTGTGACACCATGGAAATAATTTGTTTCAGTAATGAATTGTGATTTTAAATTAACCTCATCCCTTTCCATTGGCATTTGGCTGATATTTTCATATATTTCGAGAGCTTAAGTTCCCAGGTTCGAGCCCAAAAGGTCAAATTATATTTCCTTTAGCTCCCCATATATTAGACATATAACATCTGTCAAACTTCCCCGTGTTTTCAGTCAATTATTTATGGATAGTAATTTTTTTTAAACCCGTGTTCCCAATTTTTTAATACACAAATTAAATTTTTTTTTTTAATTTAAGCCAGGCTATTTCGTCTATTACACAGCTGAATTAGGAACTATAAACGAGAAAGATTTTTATTAAACATTTCCTTTTGAACACTCCTCAGTGCTGTTCACGATTATCTTGCGAAGTCCCACGTTAGATTCATATTGGGCACACTTGAATGCATCGTCCAGCTTATTCCATGGATAGATTTGGGCAATGAAATTTCGCATAGGTGCACGACCAGACTTCATGAGTTGTAATGCCGTTGGATACCTGAAATAGAACTATATATTATATATATATTTGATAAAAAAGTTCCGAATCTACTTACATGTTGGCGGAACGAAAACTAGGTATGAGGCGTATGTTCTTCATGAGTATATCGAGTGCATTGAAACTAGCACATTCACACTCACATTCGGCCAGGACACAGACACCGCATGGTTGCAGTGCCATCACAGCCAGATTCATAGTCATAGGCGTAATGGCACAGTTGATGACACTATTGGGCCATTCCGAGAATTTGTGGTAAACGGCTTCGAGCACCTCTCCGAACAGGGCGTTCGGATCAAAGTGAATTGTTTGGAAGCCAAAATACTGGTTAATTGTTTCCAGTGTGGAGCCCATGGTACCAGCAATGGTCACCTTCTTGGCTCCAATTGCTGAGGCGCACATTGCCGCTGACACAGCCGTTGGAGTGGAACCAATGATAAGTACATTACTAGTCGGCGTAATATTTGCCTTGAAGCAGGCCTGACAGCCCATCGCTAAGGTTTGAGTCAACGTGCCCTCCTCCATGGTAATGGAATCGGGTAAACGATGACATAAGTCGGCTGGATGCGATTGATGGCTGGCCAGAAATCCATTGTAGACCAAGTCTGTGCATATATTGTACAATCCTTGTTTGCAGAAATCACAAACGCCACAGGATAGTGCCGATTCCATGACAACTCTATCACCCACATGTAAATTATGAACACAGCTGCCCACTTCCTCCACAAAGCCTGTGGCATCGTGACCCAAAGTTATGCCCTCAAAATCTCGATTGGCATTTTCATAGACGTGTATATCGGATCCAGTAAGCGCTATAGAGCCGGTTCGTATTAGTACATCTGGAAGGGGAACCAGAGCCGATAAATTAGTCTCATTTTGAATTTATGTTTTTGGTAAACTTACCGAATTGTTTAAGACTTGGTCGTACTTTCTGTTCTCTACATATTTCATAGGACTTGGGTATTTTGATGACCTCTATTGTTGCTTTAGATTGATCTTCTTCTTCAGGAAAAGGATTGTTCAGTGCGGTTTTGGTGACGCGGGAGTAGTTCAGTTTTCTGCTATGTGACGAAACGCTTAGCATTCGGCTCTGGTTTATAATTAACGGACCCATCTCTAAGAGCTCATTTCTTTCTACCTTCGAACACAAGAAGGCACAGATTTAGCTTTAGAATATGTATATAATATTTAATATTTCTTTACGTACCCTTGTCCTTACTACTTTTTGTGATAAACTTGCATACAGCTGGAAGCTTCTTCTTTTGTTTCTGCATCTTGACGGGCTTTGGCTTCTTCATACCCTTTTCGCACTTCTTTCTAGGGAACTTTACGGTATCGCATTTCATTTGAGGCAATTTCTTTGGACATTCATCTTCATATGAGGCATAGCAGTCTGTACGTAGCCCAGTACGTTTCTTTGAGTGCTTACGGTTTTTCGGCATTGCCGAAGTAAGCGCATCACATTTTGAATCATTCTTCTTACCCTTACCCTTACCTTTTTTGGCAAAACCTCGCACAAAAGACTTGAACCCCCAAGCGTTCATCTGCATCCTTGAGGGATTACCGCTGTAACGACGACGTACACGGGTCGTATACATAACGAAACGTGCAGGCTTTGTGGTAAGGGTGCATTTACTACTAAGTTCTGTACTCTTCAAGCATGACGTTGACAAACAGCGTTTAGTTGGCAGGGGAGAATCATTCGCAATGCTGGAATACTTCTTCTTGCAAGGATCCTTTTTCTTATCTCCAGCGCCACCTTTCTTGAACTTGGCACATGGATCCTTCTTCTTATCTCCCTTGCCTCCTTTTTTATCTCCCTTGCCACCTTTTTTGGCACAAGGGTCTTTCTTTTTATCACCACCCTTGGCGCCTTTCTTAAACTTGGCACAAGGATCTTTTTTCTTATCTCCCTTGCCTCCTTTCTTATCTCCCTTGCCACCTTTTTTGGCACAAGGGTCTTTCTTTTTATCACCACCACCCTTTTTATCCTTCTTGAACTTGGCGCATGGATCTTTTTTCTTATCTCCCTTTCCGCCTTTCTTGGCACAAGGGTCCTTCTTTTTGTCACCACCCTTTTTATCCTTTTTGAATTTGGCGCATGGATCCTTTTTCTTATCTCCCTTGCCATCTTTCTTGGCACATGGATCCTTTTTCTTATCTCCCTTGCCACCTTTTTTGGCACAAGGGTCTTTCTTTTTATCACCACCCTTGGCGCCTTTCTTAAACTTGGCACAAGGATCTTTTTTCTTATCTCCCTTTCCACCTTTTTTATCTCCCTTGCCACCTTTTTTGGCACAAGGATCCTTCTTTTTCTCTTTGCCTTTACCACCCTTCGCACATGGATCCTTGCCTCCCTTTTTGGCACTAGATGTTATTTCTACTTTACTTAGTGCTTTTTTTTGGGGGTTTTTTTTTGGCTGTGGACGATTGCAAGGCTCTTTGCATGGATCATCCAGCTTGCACGGCTTAGGGCACTTCTTTTTCTTTTTGATAATCGGATACTTGCAACCATCCTTCAGATAAGGGCTTTCAATATTTGGCATAGCCATTGTGCTCATGGTAGTTTCCTTAATACCTGGATTTGATAAAGTTGCCTTTTCATCGATCATTTTTGGGGGCTTATATTGAATCTTCATGTGCTTCTGAGCCTGATGACGCTTTAACGCCATACGAGCTTTTGCCATAACGTTACCATCCTGCTGGGCAGTCTTAGGCTTGGGGATCGCCTGATCCTCGACGGGAGAGAAGCCTTGCTGAAGCGCACTGCTACAGATGTTGGCAGCGATCGAAGTAACGTTATCATTATAGTCGGGTAGTCCTTCGTCGGTAAGCTGCTCGGGGCTGAGTTTGTCTGCATCGATCTTCACGGTGCCCTTGATCAGTGCATTGAATTGCAGGGGAACTGTATTATTGGCTTCATTTAATGGATCCACTTCGACTTTGGTTTCCATAAAGACCATTGCGTCGCTGCCTGTTGAGGGCGTACTGCTTTCGATAGCATCCTGACCCAGCAGGATGGCATCACGCACATTGGTCATATTCATTTCAAAGGATAAGTGCATGGATGAGATGGCCATTTCACTAAGTCGTTTGCCCAGGCTATGAGGTACATCTATGCTGATTTGCTCCACTTCGGATACTTCCTCAGCGGAAATTTGAGATTCCTTGGGATCGCCTAGTGGCAGTACACTAGGCTGTGTCTGTGGTGTTGTGACAGGCACTGTGGTGGGGCTCATGGGTGTGGGGCTCGGCATATTTGGCATATTCGGGGTGCATGGGGCAGGAACCATTGGTGCCACATCCGCATTGGTAGATAGGGCTAGGTTATTGCCCAGCGCGGCAACTGCCGCCTTCTGAAGCTCCTGCTCACCGGGAATGGTTGGAGGAGGAGGAGGAGTGGCAGTATTAGTAGCCACAGCATCAATCTCCTGGGTACAACTATTCCAGAAGTTCACTTCCTGCTTATTGGGTGTCTGCTCCTGTTCTTCGAGGGTGGCATTGTTTTCATTATTGAAGTCCTCTATCATGCTGTTCGTGAAAGCATCAATCGCTTGGGAATGCTTTCGCAGTTGATTGATGGCTTCCAGAGTATTCTTTAAAGCTTCTGTATCCTGATTCGCAATATCTAATGGTACAATCACAATCTTCAGATTTTTACCATCAGTATTTTCTGGCATTATAATGCCAATGGGAACTATATTCGCAGCATTCTCAGTTCCCTCGCTGGGTGTTCCACTGAAACTAATCCTTTTCCTTAGCATATCCATATTTGCATTAAAGGTAAACACATTGGTCGCTCGCTGCGAATGGAACTGCACATGTATCATCGCTGGCATCGATGGATTCAGCTCCAGCAAGAGAGGAGGTTGCCAGCAAACGCAGTTGGAGCAGATCTTCTTCCATTGCTTTGAGCTTCCATGGAGCAAGCGATGCGGCCGACAAATTGGTGCATTATAGCTCAAGCAACGAGAGATCTGTGAAAGATAAGTCGCCATACAACCAAAATTTTGAAAACGTGAATTTAAAAATTTCTAAAATTAAACTTTCCGAAAATAAAAAAAATAAATTGAACTTTAACGATGTGTCTGGCCCACGAACGCTAGGGAACTGAATTTTATTTTACTCTACAAAACTGTATTAACTAGTTTGAGTTACTTGTCCAAGCCTACTATTCTATCAAAAATTTGGTTACATAAATAATTTGACGTCCGACTTTATAAAACTTGCCATGGATCTTAATTCCAGGGTCGACCTAGTCACGTCCTTCTGTCTATCTGAGCGGGATTTTTATCCTCCCGCAAAATAATAGATAATTTAAGTAGTTCTAAGTCGGGAAATTTCGAATAGAGCGTTCCGTTTTTTGTATGAATTACTCTTTTGTTTGGCTAAGAGAAGAATCTCTTGCGTAGTATCAAATTCACTTTTACTCACATGCAGGAAGTGTGACATTTTACCAAATATTCGCATTTTGACTGGAGTTGAATAAATTATACAATATATAAAAACTGTTTGGTAAGTATTTTATTTAATCATTTACGAAAAATTTAAAAAGTTATTTAAGTATTAGCAACTGAAAAAAAAAAAAACAATTTTTCTTTTCACTCGAACATTAGACTTAAATTTAGAATTTCGATTTGATATTGTGTTTTACTATTCCTGGATATTAACTCGGAGAGCTGTGTGTTAAGACTGAGAAATAAATTTTCCTGCTGCTGTAAAATACGCTGCAAATAAAAGCCAACTTCGATACACAAAAAAAATTCATTTCAAAAACATGATTTGAAATATGAGTAACGAAACTGAGTATTACACCTCACATCGTCCTCTCTATCAATAAGATATGTCCGGAGATGCCTCCTTCTGCAAGGGAATAAAAACCAATAGAACCTTTTTCAAAGCGTGATCAATTTAAAAATATGGTAATTTGGTGACCTTGGCAATAAATACATTAATCCATAACTAGTATTACTGAACAGAAGTAAGTAATAGTAAATACTTCAATAAATCCTCAGAGCTAAGGTTAAGGCTGTCTTTTTTTATAGGCACTCGAGAGCTAAAATAGATTCTCTAAAATTATCTGGAATTATCTTTGGAGCTCTCTAAAACAAATTAAATAAAATTTAGGTACAAAAATTGCCCGCACACCTGTTGCATATTAATTAATTATTTATTGGTTACCTTCAGAGACATTGTTTCCAATGTGGGGCTCTCCACCGGGCATACAGTCCGACCAGTCAATCAGTCAGTCAGTCATTACTCAGTTGTCGTTGAACGGGCCTCGAGCACTTGGCTTTGTCTAAGTTCGAGTTGTGCGGCTTCGATTTTAAGGCGAATTAAACAAAATATATCAATGACAATGTTGCGTTTCTCTAGTTCAACATATGGCTCCATATGCCTATTGGTTTTTCTGCATGTAAGCTCAAAAACATTTTCAAACTGAATTGAGGAGAATTTCGGCCTTGTATTTCGATGCAAAGTTGAGAAGCCACTTTCTTGAGTTAGATGCGTGAATTTAATTATAGAAATTGCCCGAATCGGCTAACTATATCTTATAGCTATATCTAGAGCTTGTGTTTAAAACTTTGTTTCTTATAAGATATAAGATATGAACTTACAAGTGAGTGTGCATTTGCTGGTTAAGAAGCATTAGAATTGGACTAATACATTTCTATACAGAGATCTTTGTCCTGAATGACTGATTCATTCATCAACGCTCAGCACAAACTGGAACTTGCAAGTCATATAAAAGAGCGTATTTTCTTAATAAGATCGGACTACTATATCAGCTTAAGGAACGATCGGTTCAAAACAACGTTTTTTTTGGGTTCCCTAGAGAACTGCTTGAAACATGCAAACTTTCTTATTTACTTCAACAATTTGTGGCTTATTAGTCCTCTTCTTAAGGTAGTTAGCCTAATTCGGAGGGCGACTAACTATCGCTTTTAAAGACCTTGAATATTTTTTGTAGGACATAATAGAATCATTTCATTGATACACAGCGACTCATCGTCATCTCATTAAGGCTCGTCGCGTGTTTCCGAACTGCGATTGCTGCAGCATATGAAATGGCTTATTATAATTCAAAAATATATATCTATATATAAATTTCAATATCTATTTATGGCGAGTAATTAAGCTTGAATTTAATAATTGTCATTCTTCTTAAATATTTATGCAGTTCGTGTGGCTGCTGTTGCTGGGAATTTGGATACCTGGAGCAACAGCAAAGCCAGCCAACAGCAGCCTGCCAACAGTCATACCAGCCACGACAGCCAGCAGCAAAGGGTATTCGCATATTGTGAGCTTTGTGAATCCAAAACATGGTGCTACGCTCCACCAGGAATTCGATTTTGAGCGGAATGCAGCGGAGGCCACAAATTCGGTGCATGTGCAACAGCTTTTTGGCAGCCTCTTGCAGCTGAAGGCACCTGCTACCAATAATAAAACCCTGAAAACAGATGATGCGCCGACGGGTGAGCTCAATTCTCTGGACGATGAGTTCAGTCTGGATGAGCCGGTCAGTGAGCAGCACGAAAGCTCCACAGAAACTCCAGATGCCTGGCATCGCATTAAGCTAGCCATTCCTGTACTAGAGCCGGTCAAGCATTTATTAAATGCTGTGGGCGGTGGCGATGTCAATGATACCCATGTGCGAACCAATTCCCATCGATTGATAGGTCACCATGGCGTACATCATGCTCCACATCATAATAATGGCAACGCCTCATCTGCCATTGAAACGGAGGAGGATCGCGAAGAGGCCATTGATAGTACAGGATTCGATTTACTTGAGACTTTGGGTACAGCGGGCACAGTTCTATGGGGCATGCTACAAAACCTACGCAAATTGTTTGCGGCAAGCGCAGGAAATGCGAGCACCGCCTTTTCCGGCGGTGGCGGCGGCGGTGGTGGCGCAGGTGGTGCGAGTCCTGCTGCTGCGGGAGGGCAGTAATTTCTGGGTTGGCGACTGATCATTGGTCTTCTGTTCTGTGATTAATACTAGCACTTATCCTTGAGCTTTCAATGTACTTTTGAATACTAATGAAATAAACGACTACACAAAAAATTAAGTGAAATACGCCCTTCGATATTTCAAAATTTATGTGAATCTTTCTTTAAAATATATTGTTTTCTTAATGTATATTTGGAACAACAATAAAGAAACCCCGCAATATTTAGTTTAGTCGTTGTAGGATATTTCCAGATTACTGACAAATTGCGAGAGCAGCTCCTGGCGCCAGTAAAGATTCAGTCGGGCCTGCTCCAAAGCGCGCTGCAAGCTACGCGCAGAGAACTTCAATTCACCCTTGTGTGTTTCTATAAATATCCTTAGTCTCCGATAATCCTGTTCCCTACTCACATGATGAGTTATTTGAATGAGCATCGCGGCCAATTCGCGTCTATTGGGTCCATAGCTAGAAGGGAATTACATAGTTAATTTAAACGGTCAAAAAATGTAATTATTGAGCGTTCACTGTACTTACAATTGACGCAGCAGCTTGAACTTGTAGAGGAAAAAATCCCTTGCTACGTGAAGGCCCACACGATTGCGTAGAATGGCGACAAAGATCGTTGAAGCATCCTGCTTTCGTATGGCCGACTTTGGGCAGAATGTTATTCTTAAATATCGTTCTATAAGCCGCACATCGTGTGTACAGCTTAGCGCTAGGAGCATCAGTCGCTGCTCACTGGCCACTGCTGTGTTGCGGTAACGTTGCCACAGGAAATTCCAATCATCGGCATCGCCATGCCGCATGGCGGTACAGTAAACTACTGAGCGTAGATTACGTGGCACAGGATTTTTCTGATCAGGATTAGAGAGGATGAGCCAACGATGAAAATATCTCAAGGCTCGCCTTACACAATCTGCATGGCATAGGCGACATGCCCATCCATTGATGAGGTTCTTGTGAGCCACATGATGTTTATTATTATAATCCTTTTGCATTCCACCCAGATGACAGTAGATGGGCTGCAGAAGATGATACATAAAGTGCTGTAATTTATAATAAAATTATAAAATAATTTAAAAGAAATATTTCCATATAACCTGAAATTCATCGAACTCCTCTGTCTGTTCCATGATACGTTCAATACCCGCCAGTTGATCCAATGCTGCACGCCAGGGCATATACTCATACTCCTGCCTTAGGTAGTCCAACAGCTCTAAGGCCAGGGCATAGTAGACATGACCACTCCAAGCCAGAGCCATGACATCATCTATTAACTGAGCCCGATTCATGACATGAATGCGGTTAAAGTCTCTGCGATGCAGAGCCCTAATGATGAGCTCCCAGTTCCTGGTGTCATAATTAACCCGATAAGGTGTGGTCAGCTTAATATTAAGAATTAACCAATCATCCTCATCAGACACTTCCTCCAGCTTAAGAGGCACTGCGTCATGCTGTTCATTACAACGTAACCAAGCCCGCGGTTCGGTGCTAATAAAATTGGATTCAGATTCCATTGTATAGCTAAGGGGCACAAACCAACAGGCGTCGGCTTCGAAGGCACATGCCGGTTTCTTATAGCATGTCATCGGGTCATGGAAACGAAAAAAACGCCGCTGAGTCACTGTGGCTGATTTCAAGCCATAATGACGATCCACCACTATTAAAGGGATGCCCTGTTGCAGTGTCCAAGTATCCATAACGGTGCCGACATCTAAATCCAATGGAATGGTCCCACATTCATGCGCTGCTTGCGTTAAAGTTTGCCACAAATCCTCTTGCCTCGCATTGCCATACGCATGCTGCAGCAGATAATGTTTAAGACCCTGTCGGAAAGCTGCATCACCTATAAACATATGCATCATCCGTATTATAACCGCTCCCTTTCTATATGTAATGGCATCAAAGAGCTCCGCAATTTGTGCTGGTTGGCTTACAGCTTGGTGTACAGCGCGGGTATTACAGTACGCATCCGTACTGAGTATGGCCAGGACATTTTCAAGGGACTCTTCCTCATATGCATTCCACTTGCGGCACAGTTTATCCATGCCCAGAGTTGCTATGTAGGTGGCAAATCCTTCGTTTAACCAGAGATCATTCCACCATTCCATTGTTACCAGATTACCGAACCATTGATGCGCCAGCTCATGTGCTATAATATTCGAAATGTGCTGCTTATCCGTCTGCGATGAGTCCTTTGGTGAATAGAATAGGGATGCCTCTCGATACGTAATTAATCCCCAATTTTCCATGGCACCCGCACTAAAATCAGGCACCGCCAATTGATCCATTTTAGGCAGCGGATACTCTATATCAAACATCGATTCGTAATATCTCAATATCCTTGGTCCAATCTGAGCAGCATATCTGCACTGTTCAATGGCCGAAGATCGGGCCCAGGTTGTGAACTTCACGAACCTTGCATATTTCGGATTCTTGGACACATACCCGTCAAAGTCGTTGATACTGTAAGCCACCAGATAGGTGGACATCGCCTCCGTTTGCTTAAATATGCTCCATACCCAGTTATGGCGTTCGCACCTGTAAGTCTTAAGATTTGATATTTGAGTTCATATTTCTTATTTTTAAGCTAGGATTTCCATTAAACAAACTCTGTCCAAAAAGATTATATATATATATATATATTTTCTGTTATACTTACATGGGAACCCTCTTTAAAATAGGCATATTACTGAGGGCATTGAAGTGCGATGGATGTCCCAGGGTAATATTGAAAGTAGCTTTAAAGGCGGGCTCATCAAAGCAGGGAAAAGCAGCTCTTGCATCCGCTGGTTCGAACTGCGTCACCGACATGAACCTGCAGTTAAAGTCTTTAGTTAATCTCTATAGTTTTGGAGAAGAATCCGGTTTTATTAGGCTTATTTTTTGGTCAAGTTGTTATTTTCTAACTAGGAAAAGATAAAATTTTCGTATATAATCATAATAATAATAAGGAACATACAAAATAATGTAAAGAAAATAATGAAATTAAATAATATATTTAAGTCTTTATAGTTAAAATTCTGAATTAAATGTAAATTAAATATTTAAGATACTTTTTAATTAACAAAACCTTATCTGAACTGAAACGTTTTGGTAAGCTTCATTTCGATTCGTTTCGTTTCGGCTCAATATATCTAGTTACTCACTTGATTTGGCTGCTGTTATCGTTATCCCGGTAGGAGCTGGCATAGTAACCCGACATGGATCGACCGAGTTGCGCCGAGAACTGTAAACGCAATAAGTAGCGTTGCCTGGGCCACAGATTTGTATCCAAATGAATGATATAATAATCATAATTTGAATTTCGCTGCACACTTTTGATTTTAAAGTATTTGTCGCAATTGTCTCTGGCTGATTCCAAACATGTGGCACTGTTCGCAATATTCACTGCGGCACCGACATGTAATGTTATATTCCTGGTGGGTAGAAGAGCCCGGAAATGGATTTCAACATCGCCAGTAAAGAAAAGCCGGGAAGCGTCTTCCAGATGTGTGAGAATACGCAGGTTATAATGTATCGGCCGTATGGAAGTTGGCAAGCGGTAATAATCGTAGCTGGCGTAGCAATAACACATGAAAATGGCGCTTAACAGTATGAATATGCGCATTTCAAATTTAAACGTTTCTTTTTTGTTTTGTTTTGATTGAAAAGTCAATGTATGGCAGCGTTGCCAGTTCGATGGAATTAACGGGGGCTGTTAGTTAACATGCCACACAGCTGTATTAGCGGACAAGTTGGCAGCCCTTACACACACAATTGTGACGTCACAAGCGCGTTTTGTTTTCCTTTTGCTTAGTTTATCCGCCGCTGCTGTTGAAAACGGACGTATTGAGCGGGTGTGCGCAACTCGCTGTGAACAAATATTAAAACATTTATACGCAAAACGCTAAATAATTAAACAAATAACATAATAATTAAATGTTTTAAGTGCCGCGCGTGTGCTGAACTCTTTGTGTGTTATTTTGCAACAATTGTGCGTCTAGTGATTCTCGCGCGTTTTGTGTTTCGTGTTTCGCCGATGCGAATGTGTGGCACAAAGCGTAAATGTGCTAAATGACCGTGCAAACGCTAAGAATATACAAAAAATGTAAATAAATAAACCAAAGCTGTCTGCTAATTGTTTATGACAATTGCGTGCAGTTAGTTGGCCTCAAAGTGAGTCTTTTTAAGCAATTTCTTGTAATACAATTGGCCAGCACTTTAACAAATTGGGCAAAAACATGTTGCAACATGACTGAGGCGAACAGCTGTTTTTGCCTCTCTGCTTCATTCGTCTTCTATTTTGTTTTTGTTTGCTGCCGAATTGCAGCGCAGCGCAGAGCAAAGCAGCGCAGCGCCGCGCAGCATGTGCAAGTTGTGTTGTAATATTTTGTTTGTTGTTTTATTTATTTAATTCTATTTTGCTTTTGTGTTGTGTTTATTGTGGCTGCCTTCAATAAACACAGCGTGCGTCGCTTTTGACGTCAGCCGACAGCAGACAGCCGTAAACAGACACCGTTGCTGCCAACGCCGACGCCGACGCCGACGCTAAAAGCGACGTCGCTGCTAGCGTCAAAAATGCTGCTAATTTGTTGGTAAAGCAAATTGGCACGTGCAACATTAACACTTGTCCCGTTGTACAGTAATCCCGCGTTAACTAAAAAATGCACCAGCAAAAAAAGGAAAATATATAAAATGGTCAAAAAAATCAGAGAAATTTTTGAATTTCTTCTAATTAGAACAATATTAGTTCAAACAAAAGTGGCATTGAAACTGATATATAAAAAGTTCATGTTTTATACCATTTGGTGTATTTTAAAAATTCTTTTTTCATGTATTAAACAATTTTATAAGATTCAATTATTATTTTGGTTTTGTCAAATAAGTTTATTCATTTAAGGATAATTTAAATCTTTTCGAGAAAAGGCTAATTCGGCAGCACTGTCTATATTGGAATGTAACTGTCATGCCTTGCCAATTGGATTCGTATTTGAGCTAAATGTTGCCTGATGCCAAAGTGAATGTTGCTAAGCAAATGTTGCGATACACGAAACACTACTATTTTATTGACTTTGCTCTGATTTGCAATTTGTTTATTACAAAAAGAGCAACAAAGGAACATCAATTAAAAGCGAGCACGACTAGAGCATACCCAGTGAGCAATTTATTAGAAGAATCTGTTCAGAAAATATAGAATCCCTATCAAGTAAGCTGGCAAGGAACCAGACCAACAGACAGACAGATGCAAGGCCCAGATACATATGTATATTGTCTGTGGAGTTAGAGATGCCTCCTTCTTATCAAAGTCATAATACCCTCTCTACAGGGTATAATAAAACAGCATATGCATACGCACACAAATTTTACATTCGCGGAAACTGAGTACCGCCCACAGATACTCGTCTATAGCTGGGATGACGTCGCCTGGGCGTCTAACAGACTGTACAGACTGCCCCAGCCAGCCAGCTAGCCAGCCAGCCAGTTGGCGTGTAGCTGGGCGGCCTCTTTCGGGGTCTTTCGGGGTCTTTAGACTGCTACTGTTCAGTGTTTCTATCATTTGTATTGTGCCAATTTTTGATTTATGTTCATTATCTCTATACCCTATCTGCTCCCCCCGATAGTGGGCTTTGAACATATTCAAAAGTGCCTACACACCGAACATACACACATACATACATATATGTTTACTTGTTTATAGCTTGTGTTTATATGTTTGTTTATTTGGTCAAGAGACACGGCTATTTTTATTTAAAATTCAGCTTGTTTTGGTAACAAATTGAAGATGGTTTGACGACTTTTTATACCTTTTACACCAGAGTATTATCCAGGGCATAAAACCAACAATTTCGTACTTGAACGAGACCCTGGATTAAGGGCCTCTTTTTCAATCTCGGAATTCTGGATTTAATAATGCCCAGGACGCCTTGGAAATAGCCCAAATTTAACTCCGATTCCTTCTTCATTCAATTCTATAATTAATTCGAATGAGATTAATATAAAAATGACATTGATTTAATCAAAACTAGACTTACTACTCTATAGTAGGTCGGCTCGTACTTGAGTCTAGTATGAAAAGGGATTAAGTCACTTATTTAATCCCCTTTATATTTGATTTAAAGTAAAAAAATTACGAATTATTCTTCAATATTTAAAGTACAGCTTGAACTAAAATTAAAAATTGTTAGATTATTAATTAGGTTAAAAACTCAACGGCAATTTTTGTTTATCAGCAAATTTCATTATCATCATTCATTTTATTTAACTTTCAATTTTAATATTTAATTGTAAAAATAAAAGACAAATGAAAGCTCATTTTATTTTTTCAGTATATTAAAATCTCAAATTTATATCATAAAAAGCACACGCTCAAAAACTTTTCATTATGAACATTTCTTGATTTTTCAAATAAATGTATTCTTATTCGATATTCCATGTACAGCACAATATTTATTGAAATCCCAGCTTTATAATCTGTCTAACTTTTCTATATATATATATATATATATATATGCACGGAAAGAGAATAAAATCAGCAAGCGTAGCAGTTTGCTTATCAGTTAGCTGGAATTGTGTTTAAATTTGATTTTTTTTATTAACATCTTATCAGCTGATGTCTGACACAAGAGAAAGGAAAGGAAATTTCGTTCAAGGTTGATAGTTTTTAATTAATTAAAGGAGGAGTTTTCCTATAAAAAAGTAAAATTTTAGTGGAAACATACAAAGGGACAGCTTCAAAATACGAATTCCATAAAAAACAGGAAATGTTCGCTTTAAATTGTTTTTTTTTAATTAATTAGACAAATGTATTTAAATGATTTGTAGAGTTCACTTTTGCTTAAGACTGAGTCTAGCAACTCGTAAGACTAGTTTCTTTAATTGATTATTTTTTATTTATTTATTTGGTTTACCCTAGCAGAGGGTATTATAATTCTCTCACTAAGGAGGCAAGTTCGACCCCTTTAAGCTTATATAAGTGAGTTCAAGTCATTACGTCCGTCTGTCCGTCTATCTGTTCTGTCAATCTAGTCTCTGAGCTTTTATGTTGGGTCTATGAAATGTGGCAGTTTTGTCGGGATCAGCCAGATTGGACAACTATATCGTATAGCTGCCGTTGGAACAATCAGTCCTAAAGTTTTTGTATAGAATGCTATTAAAATTAATAACGAATTTCAACTGCTATTTCAGCAAGAGTATGCAATCTTCGGTGTGCCGCAGATGGCCATTCCTTAGCAGTTTTATTTTGATTTAGATTTTTGTTGCGCGCCCCGTGCGGCAGTCGACTGTTTTCAGATAAGAAACTGACAAATTGTTATGTGCAACAGGCCTAATCTAATTGGGTCATAAATCAGAAAGTTGTAGTTTAAAGTGTATACACATTTTATGTAAATAATTAGAATTCTGTTGACAATTTACTAAATAAACCAATTTAATATTTTTCTTAAATTTTACAGCTTAATCGTTGATATCCCCCAAACACTGTGATGGACTACGCGACACGGAGTGCTCGGGGATTCTTATCGGGCAATGACCGTGCGGTTAGATTTGTTGATGGTGAATCGGTTTGGTATTTTCGATGCGGAATTCAATAAACAATTCTGTGCAAATTAATTAAGAAAGTGAACGAAACTAAGAGGCCCTATGGAACATGCCCGTGGATATGCATAAGAACGTCTCCGTACAAGTTGATAGTGATTTTGCTTTATTACTGCCCAGCGGTGTTTATGAAATCAAGAAAATGGAACCACGCTCCAAAATACGAACAATTATTGTATTTTGCCTATTTCTAGCCATTGCTGGCATCATTGGATTCGGCTATTTCTGTCAAGATCAGGTATGTGCGATAAATAATGATGCATCTTTAATCGATAATCGATAACCATTGTGAATATCATCGCCTCGAATCGAATTCATTTGACGCAAAACCATAAATTTTAAACTCTTCTATTCTGTTTTTATTTATTTTTTTTTTTCTGGCGCCAATGCAAATAAGCCAGCAACTGTTAAATTTCATAATTTATATTGTTGTTTGCATTTAATTAAAATTTATTTTTGTCCCATAATCGATACTTGGAATTTTTGTGATACCAACAAAACCAACAACAACAACAACAACAACAACAACAAAAAAACACGTTTTTGTCAAAGCAAAAATTTATTAGCTTGTGTTTCTCTAGCGGATTACAAGCTGCTTCTGCTGCTGCTGCTGCTGCTGCTTATAATCCACAAGCAATTCTCTCATTGTGTGAGAGCTTTTATTAAACAAAACAACAACCGAAAAGTAGAAGGGCGGGCAACCTTCGCCAAACCGAAAATTACATACCCTTTCGAACAGGAATAATCATGTGAAAGTTGTTATTCAATTGATTCATTTTCATCCCATTGATTCTAGGGCAGCTTTATGATACGATCCACATAGTTTTTGTTAGGGATCTTACTTGTAAGCTTCATCCCATCTCAAAAATATATATTAAAAAACAAAAATTTGTTTAATACAAAAACTTTTGAGCCGATTGTTCCTACGGCAGCCATATGATATTCTTGATCTGGGCGGTTCCGCGTTAAATGATGAGGGAAACATTCATCTAGCTCCAAAATCTGATAGAATAGTTTGGGTACAGACATATATATTGACTCTTATCATCGTTCTGATCAGTAATATATATAGTTAGTTAATGGGCTCCTTCAATTCATTACACATTTCGTGACTAAGTTGTAGTACCCTCCGTAAGAGTATAAGAATTTGTTGTTTACAACACTTTTGTTGTGTGTTTTGGAAAAATATTGGCGCCGTATACAACACCTTCGAATTGTTTAGATATTTCTTCGTATATAAGCACAGCAGGTGCTAGAAATATTGGAATACCTAAATATTGGAAGCCTCCTTGACTTACTGCCAGTAATTTCTATTGTGTTTTATATTTCTATGTTCATTTATAAACTTTCATCTATATTTTTAGATAAAAATTACAGCAATTGCAAAATAAAAACTACAAATTTTGTATATAATATTTGAATATTTGAATATTGCATGCTCATAAGAAATGTAAGCAACGAGAATTTGAAAAGGTGAATAATTAGGCAGGTTGTAATAATTAACCTAGTTTCTTAATTTTTCAAAACATTTCCCAATAGGATAAGTATTTTCTCGAAATAAATCAATATAGTAAAGATTATAACAATATTTCGAAATGAAATCTTTGAATGTTTATAAAGAAAAACAAATTGTTTTTCAATTTTTCACTCAAGAAACTTCATATATATAAATTTTGCATTTGAATCGAAATAAATCATTCATACTTTTGATTGATTACCTTTGAAAGTTTTGAATAAAAGATTTATTTATTAATTTATCTACATATCTTCAAAACTTTTTTACTTAATAAACAGAGTTTTAGAACATTTTCTTTTAGTTTTGATTAAAACATGAAATAAAAATAGAGCTTTTGGAGCTGAGAAAGTGAATTTTTTTTAAAATTTATTGAAAAGATTTCTTAACTTCTTAAGTACATTTTTAGGGCATTTTTAATTGTACTTTTGATTAAAGAATTAATCTAATAATTTCTTTAGAAAAAAAACATATGTTTCTATACAGTTTTCCAATTTCTTATAGCATTTTCTTGTGCCTCCGATTCGAATTCCATTTGTATTGTAAATTACGAATAATCTCGTAATGAACTTTTGATATGACAAGTCGGATTGATAAGCTTTATGTGCATGTATGTGTGAGTATATGTCAGAAGCACTCAAAATTGACAGAGTGAGGTGAAAAGTGCAGCGTTGTTGGCCCATAAAAGCATTTCCAGAACATTTCGGCGCTTTTTAACGATACCCCCGGGAAGCATAAACTCTGAACTCATCAGGCAATCAGTCAGTTTACAGCTACATAAATATAGCTATCCCTCTGTGCCACCTACATACATATATATATATATATATATATATATTTGTATGTATATATGTAAATTATCAATTAATCGTGAAACCGGAGTCATCTCTAATATTAGAGTCTATAAATTCATTAGACGAGCTCATAAATTTTCGAAATGCGCGCGCATTTTATGCACTTCAATTTCATTAAAATTGACGCACGTCAAATTTTACATATAGAAAATGCTTTGGTTATGATTTTCGAGGTGATTTCAGTATACCCTAACTTATTTTATAGAGAGAAGAGTATAATTATATTCAATTTATAGATATTTGAAGCATGCAAAACTAGCCTATTTAAGTAATCATTATTTGAAAGTCGTTTTTTTTAAATTAATTTTTTACTTGCTCGTTCTTAAGCATCTAAGATTTATTAGAAATATATAGGAATTAATCACATAAAACCTTATAAATTCTCTTCATAACTTGGTAATTTCACTTAGCTAAAATATTAAGAATATTTTTTAAAAATATTCTTCAGATGAAAGAATTTAGATTCCCATCTAAAAGACAATATTGAAAAGTATTAAAAAGTACATTAGACATGAAAGTATTTTCATTATACTTCGCGAGCTCTTGAATTCCACACAAAGTGGAATATCTGTTGCATACATTATACAGATTTAATATGCTCCATTATTCTAAAAATAATCGAATAGAAAACACGCGAACGTCTGTCTGTTCAAAAATGCCATATATCTCTCTTATATATATCTATATCTATATCTAAATAAAAGAAATCAGCAGTGGGCGTTTGTGTATTTGAAATTGAGTTCAGTGTCAAATTGTAGCATAACTAAACTGTTGCCAAATATATATATATATATATATTTAGGTATATTTTAGAAAATTTATGTCGTCTGACATATCAATTGATTAACACTTAAATGTTTATCAAAAGATCTGCCATTTTCTTGCTCTATTTGCGAAAAATATTGAGCTAAAATTATCTTTCATTTAGCTAATTTGCTAGCTTGTTTCGTCAATAGATACTCACTCGTCTGAGTAAATGTACACTGAACAAAATAAGGGGCTAATATCCAGAATTTCCTACTTGAATCGTTTCCCAGGCAGCACGGATTTCCTCCTACGAAATTCTTGACTGAAGCCTTTCTTTCAGGTTTCGAATTCTTTCTGACTCGGAATATAGCTCTACTTTAACTCTGATTCCTTTTCATTCAATCATATAATGAATTATAATATTATTGAGATTAAAATAAGAATTCTCGAACTAACTTGGCTTATTTATGCCTTTTATCTGGTCAATAGGAATTGATTCACTTATTTAGGCTGTATTCTGGCTGTACGACTCGAACTAAAATTAAGAATTGTTGAACTTAAATTAAACATGACAAAGTTTTTTTTCCGGTGTAGAGAAACTCGTATAGCTATCTGGCTTTTTCTTGTGGCAAATTGAAATAGTGCACAAAATGACATTAATTGGGCACAGCTGCCAGTTGGGGCAGCACGCGATCTTGAATGTGAATACGAGCTCGAGTACTCGAAACTATTCGTACGAATATGTGGTTGTTTCTACCAGGAGACAACATGGCAGACAGCACGGACCACGCCCCGACGAATATATCTGTTTTTTTTTTTTATTTTTTATAGCTAAAAATAGCTTAATTAGTGACGCGTTACGACAAATGAAAAGTGTAGCGAAATAAATGAAAAATAATGCATTGCGTGGGCGTGTTGCGTGTCCAACAAATTTTCATCATTTTCCCTCTATGCAGATTTGTTTGGGGGACCTAAATTGTCTAGCGGCTCATTTATAGCCTTGGATTAAGAATGATTAACGCTTAAAAAGTGTTTATTTATATACTTGATGATATATTTTTAATACTAATCGTATTTATAAATACATCTAGAATGAATGTCAACTTAGTCATTGGCTGGTATGGTTGGACTAAGCTAAAACGTCTAAGTAATAATTTATCGCATGCTACTTTTCAACTATCAAATGAGAGTTGATGATAGAAAGCCTGTCTTAGCTTCGGAAATCGATATGCTCAGCCGGCGCTCGCGATTGCAGCGCAACAGAAATGTGTTAAACTTATCAGACACTAAACCAACAAACAAAATTGAACACTTTTACTCTGAATATTCATTAGGCTGATGCCACAACTTTAGCTGCTCTTTTATTTACATATTTCCATTTATTCAAATTTCTACTAGGCAAACGTCAAGCGAAAAAATCAAATAAAAAACAAAAATAAAAAACCGAGCAGGCTGAATATTTATTTTTATTTCGTGTTGATAAAAACTCATTAATTAAATGCGCCAGTTGTTGTTATTTTTGTATCTTTTCTGAGTTATTTTCATTGTACATATTTATAGAGGGGAGCGGAGATGGAATAAGTGCGTAAAAAACACACAAAAAAAAAAAATAAAAAACGAACGCACTTTTTTCTCGTAATAATCCACCAGGTACAAAGATAAATTACCATTATGCAAATGGATCTGAACTCTCTTAATTGAGTTTCCTTTGCCAGCTGAACGTTTTTTCTTTTTATTATTTATGCTCTCAATTTGAATTCATTTATTTATTTGTTGTGGTTGACGGTCTCTTAGCTGTTCCCTATAAATTATGGCAAGAGTTTTAGCCGATTTTTGGGCAATTTTTGAAGCTAACCTAATGAAATGTAAAACTATGAGTCGAATATTTATGACTTTGTTGTTTTTAGTACGCTAGCCAGTAATAAAAATTATGGTGTGTGCTTTTCAAATACTTTTGTGCGTGCCGATGTTTCCATAATACAAATGCTTTGTTTTTCGCTTTCTGCTTTTTTTTCCCTTTAACATTTTTCCGGGCTACAAACAAAGTTTGGATTTTATCGCCTTAACATACTCCCATACACTGAAAAAAAGTTACTCCGGCTCTATTA
Source organism: Drosophila repletoides (assembly GCA_018150835.1). NCBI lineage: Eukaryota > Metazoa > Arthropoda > Insecta > Diptera > Drosophilidae > Drosophila > Drosophila repletoides. The sequence goes on from JAECWQ010000202.1 coordinate 6,246,866, forward strand.
TTGACTCAAAAGTTATTTCTGAAGTCCTAGTACGAAATACTTGATTTAAGCCCTCATTTTTCTATTTCGGAATTATTTTTTTTATCCTGGTTCTGTTCCGAGTCGGCTTGCAACTTTTGGACTCTGATTTGTGCTTCATTCAATCCTATAATTAATTATAATGAAATCCTTCTGAGAATTCTCCTACTCTTGATTTAATCCCAATTAGTATTGAATTTAGTATGAATTGGAATTTATTCAGCTATTTAATCCCATTCGTAATTGATTCAAAATGGAAATGTCCAAATCTTTCTTACATTTTTTAAACACGACTTGAACTGAGCTTGAGAATTGATGAACCTTTTTTTTTGTGCTGTGTAGAAATGAATGGAACTTTCTGTGGGCGAATGCGAGTTTTATGGGGCGCTACATCTTCGACCAGGTTCCGATATTTATTACCAATTTATTGCTCTATTACAACTGCAAACACTTGTCCTGCATGGAGCTAAAAAAAAAGGCACGCAACTGGATTTAGTTTGATCATAAAATCAACTACGACAACGTCAGTCAATGAGAATAATAAATACATATATCGGTTTCTTCAGCTCTTAAAGGTACTCGTATTTTATTAGCATAGATTTGGTTTACGATCGAACCACTTTATGGCCGTGTTAGATTTGTTTTTGGACCTGCTTTGTTTATTTTCTTTTTTGTTTCTTCAACTTTTGTACCAAGGTGCGCCTTACTTCAATCAACTTAATGGTGTGCCGGACTGTAAACATCGGCGCTAAATATGTTAAAAGTATAAGTAAAAGTTAATTGACATATCGAGAATTATGTCCAGAATAATACCTAAAAATAGCTTAGTTTCCTTATCAGAAATATTCCCAGTTAGAAGTCTTAATGTGCTTTGCTTCATACAATTGCTAAAAATGTTGTAGGAAAAAAAAAAAAAAATATAAATAATATATTGGAAACTGGAAATTTTGAAATTTTAACAACAATTTTCTTGAACTGTAAAATATAAAAAAATTAAATGAAAAGTTTTGAGAAATATAAGAATTCATTTTAAATAGTTTAAATAGTTTCAGTTTGGAAAAACTAGGGACAGAAAGTGCGGATTTAAAAAAGTAAACTGAAAAGTACAACTTTTTTGACATTTTTGAATTGATTATATTGAAAATTTTATTATTGCAACAATTTAATTGAAAATATAATATATCACAAAAAATGCCGTAATAAGTTTCTGGAAGGATAGGAAATAATTTCTTTTATAATTGCACTGGAAAAAGTAAAATTATTAAAATAGAAAAATAGAGAGAACGATCAATACTCTATTTCTTTTCAGTATATTAGAGTTAATAACATTGATAAAAAGAAGTCAGCGAAGATTTCAACAATATTTCAAATAAGATTTATTTATTTTCAAACTCAGTGCGACAGTTTCTAATGAAAACAGTTTAAAGATTAGAAAAAAAAAATGTCTGGAACCCTGTGGTGCGAACAATGGGTCAATTGCCATATACTGCGGCAAACTGAGGAGCATCCAATTCATCAATTCAAATTGTGATTCTAATGAAAACAACTTTCTAAGTGGGATTCTATAATTTATTACTAGACAATCGAGCAGAAATCAACGATAATCATTTGTAAATGATATTATAGAACGCTGCTCAGGTTACTGAGCTTAATTTATGCACTGCTTGACTGCTTGGCCTTGTAATTCGCAACTAGTTTAAGCAGTGAAGCGCTTGAGAATGCTAACAGACTAATTGCTGGAATTCTGGCTGGTAGTAATTAACACTCTGCCAATTATTGTGAAGCAATTCTCTCTCTCTCTCTCTTTCTATCTCTCGCTCTGACCAAGCAATTATCATCAATATTCCATGTATTCCGTGTGATATCTTTATTATCATCCTAACGACCCCCGTAACGTAATACCAGTGGCTCAAAAACAACAAGAAAAACTATCAAGTCGAAACCAATTAAACTATCAGCAAATCTGAACAAAAAAATGTACAAAAAGCGCACATGCCAACAAATGAGCAGAGCAAAAGAAGCCGGCAAAAAATAGAGGAAGACGAAAGGAGAAGAGAAGACTGGAGTGGAGTGGAGAGGAGAGGAGAGGAGAGGAGGAAAGAGAGCACATGTCATAAGTCAGAAGACGCGTGTCAGCGGCACTTTAATGTGGGTACTCCGTACCCATCGGATCTAACAATGGAACACATGAAATTTAGATTAGTGCTGCGGCATCTGCTGCGGTTTTAGCGGGGCCAAAAGCCAAGCCGAAACGACTAAAAATCTCTAAAAACAATGGGGGGCTCAAAAAATGATTCTTAAAAAGATCAGCGCGCATTATTCACGCCTGTTTGAAGTTAATTCGTGCACAAGAAAGGAGATCTTTGATAAAGACCGAGCGAGACAGAGCGAGACCCAAGAACTGCTATATATCTCGCTCTGACGTTGATGTTAAATCATAATATTGTCTGGCACAAATTAGCCAACTGGCCGAATGTCCCGGGTCTCCTCCGTTACGTTACGAGTACCGACCTCAGTCCAGACCTTTTTTTTAAACTTTTTTTGAACGTTTTTTGATAAAAGTTCTCCGATAGCCTCGAACAGTTTTGTTTTGTTGCTGGCTTTTAAGGCTGGGCCTCTGGACTGCTTGTGCTGCTTGTACGAAAACTGGTTTTGGTTTATCTGTCAGGTTATAATTATGTACGTGTAAGTGTGTCTCAGATACCCTGCACTTAAAGATTATAATCGTATTGATATGCGGTTCGGAACATCTTTAAAAGAAATGATCGATGCCCGTAGAAGAGAAGTGTATTAGAAAAGAGGCTCGTTTCCTCGTCGAATACTGAAAAGCTTAAGTTTTTCTAGGGAACTTGCAGCTTTTTAACTCTGATAATTTTTGAATTTTACAAGAAATATATATATATAAATTTATTTATTTCTAGAGTTTTCGAAAAACTTTGAATAAACCTATTGTAGTTGAAAAATTCCAGGTTTTTTTTGAATTAAAATAGAGCTCTACTATAATAGATTTCCGTTCTAGCCTTCATATTATTCTATAATCTCCTTTTAGCCTTGCCTTATTCTGTATCAAATTAATCTTATTTAAGAATTTTAAAATATTTTTTAAAATATTTAAATTTGCTCAAAGAGCTTCGAAAGCTTTTTTCTTTCTCTGAGGCAGCTTTGGTTTACCTTCAAAGTTAGGGTATTCAAAGGGTGACATATAAAGTTCGTTTCCTTGTGTTTATAATAGAATGTCTGACGGTCTCGTGTTTTGAAAGCATTGTAAGCTGATAGCCGTTTATGAGCTTAAATGGCAATGCAGGTAGATGCCTTTTTTATGCCTTTGGGGTAGTTCATCAAAGGGGATCAAACGTTTGGCAGCGGCATCATCTACATAACAGTTTAGGTTGACTAAATGGCAAAATAAAAGTTGGCTAAGAGAGCATGGGTTGCTCTCTAAGCTGACTGCCTCTAATGGGTTTTTTTCTAATTGGGTGGCATGGGTATTAGATCTCAATTTTCAAAACAGTTTTCCATTTGCAAATTGAGATATATTTTATTTCATTTTTGGCAATTTTAATTTATTTCATTCAAAACACAGGAAATTGTGTTTTCAGATTTACAGGCAGCCGTTTATTATAGGATTTTGTGGGCTTAATTGGCTATCATCTGGTGTTTCGTGTATGAAACATGCTTTCTATTGATATATGTATATATATATATATACATATATATATATATATATATATAAAAATCCGGCCAAAATTAAATATACAATACAGCAGCTGTGCGTAGTTTTTTCCCCCGTTTTTCATTTTCCTTCATTTCCATAATATTCAGTAATGTAGAAAATTGTTGTGCGGCATTTGCCAATTACAAATTCAATTGGAAATGTTTTATAAAATGCAATTAGCGTTTTGTAATTCTAATTGGCATAGTTTTATTCGGATTTTTGTTCATCCTGTCGTCCTGTTCGTCCTGTCGCCCAGCATCATGTGCACTTCTGCCTGGGATAATTGCACCATTTTAAAGGACACAAATTCGGCCAAATTATGGCCAATACGATAATAAAAGGACTAAAATGAGTTAGCAAGGTGTGTTTGCTTTTCTGATTTCCTGGAAAGCGTGTTTAAAAGAATACCATAAAATAAGTGTTGAGCAAAATATTTGAATATTAAGGTCGGAAAGAGGAATGGGAACAGGTTTTTAACTAAAATGTATAAATTGTTTTTCAATTTAAAATTTAAAGCAGAAATATTGGAACTACTGAATAAAGTTCTTAAAATTCGAATTATTTTAAAAATTTCTTATTTTATTTTTTAAAACCCGGGAACACAAGACTTTTGACACTGGTGAGGGTACGGAATTCTCCAGTTTATCGCAATTTTTTTTCTAGTAAAAAGTTATTAAACATAATTCCAAAATCCTGAAATTTCACAGCAGAAGTCGCTTCTGCTAACTAAAAAGGGAATCTAACAAAAAGCTTAATCTATATAAATTTTTTAAAATTTTAATTAAAATTAAAAATATATTATTAACCAACTTTTATTGCATAAATCTGTCTAAAATATTGAATCTACGGTCTGACCCTGAGCTCATACATATTTCGCTCTGGGCTCGTAGCCTTGCTTAAAAACCCAGATGCTCTTCCTTTCTAAGTTATCTAATAATAATAATAATTATTATTTTTTTGGGCGCCACATTAATAATCAAGTCTATAAGCCTAATGAACTATAATAATATAAAACTTTTGCACTGCCTCACCGTGTAGAATACTCTTGGAGCGTTGGTAAAAATGAAGCAAATTGTGCAATAAGCATCCAATTAAAACTTTTGCACAATTGCAAGCCAGAGTCAGAGCCAAAGCCAGAGCCAGGCCAACAAAAAGTCGGTCTAACAATGAGTTAGTTCTGTGGTCGAACAGACCGAGGGTATAGCGACAACAACAACAATAGGAACAGTAGGAACCATTCTATGAATAACTTTATACTGTCGCCTATATCTAACGAGGCTGCTAAAAATGTGAGAGCGTATTATATGTGTTATAGAGTATGCTGGCACATAAATAAGTATATATATTTGCTTGATGGTGGTGGGTGAAGGGGAGAGTCGGCGAGAGGATAAAGGATTTCCGCTTGGCTGCTTGAAATATGAGGAGATTTCGACAAGAATATTATATTCAGCCTCTGTGTGAGGAGTCATAGGAAAAACCGTTTCGCAATTTATTATGCAGTGGAAAATGTGTTATATTTCTTGTAGACGCCACTGGCACTCTCTCCCTCCCTCCATCCCTCTCTCTTATTCCCACTCCTCCCCCTGCCCCTGGGCTGGATAATCATCATATTCGTAGGCACGCATATCATACGGATGATAATTACAATGAGTACTAAAGCCGTCGGATGGAGAGAGGAGGAGGGCAGTCTGCCATTTCTATATATAGCCAGCCAAAGCAATGTGACAATGTGAGAGGCGTGTTTGGATTTCGAAATTGCAATACGACTGCCTAACTACACATAATACGATTTTATGGTTATGGTTTTTGCTGTTTTGCCCCGCTCAAGTGGAAAAGGAATGAAAATAATAATAAGAATGAAAACAACGATGGTATTTGAGGCACGATGAAGACTTGAATACCCTTACTGAATGTTCTTATTGAAATCCGAAACAAGTATTATAAATTCTGGAATTGAAGGCACGTTGTAGGCTTGAATACCCTTACTGAGTGTTCTTATTGACATCTGAAAGAAGTATTATAAATTCTGGAATTATCTTAAAGTTTTGAAGTATTCCTTAGACAGGTCATAGACCTGTATATAGAGATCTGATTTTGATACTGAACATAATTGAATATACTTACCACAACTTTGAACTGCTTAGTTTTGTTACGGATCATAGAGCTGATCTCTTTCCTAAGACAGCATTATGATATAGTTCTTCGATCTAGCTGATTCCGATATATGTATATACCCTGCAGTAAAGAGAAGAATCCTTGCCAAGCATGAGACTTGAACTTGAGCCTTTAGCTGAGACACTAGCTTGAACAGGTACAGACAGCCAGAATGCCAGCCAGACGGGCGGACAGACAAATTTATATACTAAACTGGTTTTAAAGATAAAGAATATATAAATTGTATGGGGTCATAGAGTTCTTCTTCAATGTCTGAGTCTAGATGTAATAAAGCCAAATTTAAGATCAAATTATATCGAAATTCACTATCAAATAGCCATTTTTATTCATAAATAAAAACTAGCTTTGCTTTTTTATATATGGTTAAAAAAATACTTTATATTTTGTGCCTCAGAAATGTTGTCTTATATAGAAAAGCCTTTGTAAAAACAGCCCAATAGTCCAGACTATTACAAATATGATGACAAAGTTAAAGTACCCTGTGAAAGGGTATAATCAGAAGAAGTTGGCAAAAGTCTGTCAAAAGTTTTCGGTATATCGACTTGCGAGGCGTCGCGACATTGAATGAATGTCTTATGGCTTATGGCTTATGGCTTATGGCTTAAGATCTCATCCATCCCCATCCCCAATCGCCGTTGGTTTTGGGCTCAGGCTGTGCAATACAAATACATCAGGGCTAACATTGTTTTGCACTTGGCTGACAGCTCTCTTCTGTTGCTTGAAGTATTTTCCAGTTTGCTCACGTATTAATTGCTCGAGTGGAAACGACGACGACGACGACGACGTCGACGACAGCCTCAGCCTCAGCAGCAGCAGCAGCAGCAGCAGCAGCAAAAAAAGAGAGAAAACAGAAAAGTTATCGACCGAAACATGTTTTGTTTTTGATGTTTTTTCCCTATCTTTTTTTTTTTTAGTATTTTTTCTTTTTGATTTTCGCCTTTGGTCAGTCGTCTAAAAATGATGGAAATATTAAGAAAATGCTTCGCCCGCCACTTGTACGATGATGTCCTTAATGGTCCTTTGTTTTTTCTTGATTTATGACTGGTCTTTGGCTAAATTATTGTTATTATCGGAATGATTAATATTAATATTTTGACATATAAATTAATATCGTTCTGCTATAAATATTGGCCACTTTTTGGGGAATCCTTTAGTCAGCTTTAATAAGTCAAAAAACAAAATTTGATTACAACTCATTTTAAGCTCAATCCTTCCAGAATTTATTCAATTATTTAAATCAAATACCCTGGTCGAAATTCTTGTTTCAAACCTTCAGAATTGTTGAACCTAAATTGCTGCCTTTTTCTTCAGAGTACCTGGTTCCATCCTTAAAGATGTGTCCGCTCCTTAAACGCACTGGTAGATTGCACTTTTCAAATATTTTTACCTTTTCATATGGCCAGACCGCCCGCAGTCTAACCTCACATAAGACTCGAGGAGTTGCCTGCAATGTCTATCAGGGTAGACATCTGAGTCGTGAACTGCATATGAAACGAGGCACTGGGTTTTATATTTAAAATCGAGGCACTTTATGAATGTCGATTACGAATACGAATACGAATTCGAATACGAATACGAATACGAGTATGTAGAAGTTGGGGCAATTGCAGAAGTAGCCTCTGAAAATTCATCACGGAAGTCGTAAATAATGCCCCAGACAAATTTAACAGACGGACAGGGCTGTGGGACGTGCAGACAGACGGTGCAAATGTCATAGTGTGAAGCGATGCGAGTACACTCAGCGAAAAATGTATATTCTTTTTATTAAAGTCATAATAAATATTGAATAACAAATTCAGGATCGATAAAACAAAAGTGAAAAGAATAAGAAAATATTATAAAATTCTTCATTTGAAGCAAAAAAAAAATGCATTAGAGTATTATTTATTAAGTTCCATAACAGTTTCTTGTTCATAGAAATGTATTTGAAGTATAGAACGTACTTTAATTAAGCTCTTTTCTGACTTAATTTAAGCATTTTCCATTATTAACACTCGAAAAAAGTTCGAATTTCTTAGTGAGATCTTAGCCAACTATTGATAATTGCAGTTCTTTTAAGTACAGAATGCTCAGTGTACTGACTTTGTTTATATTTATAGCATTAACCCATTAAAGCCAAGAGAGAGAGAGAGGGAGAGAGGGAGAGCGAGAGAATTTTCCGAAAGGGAAACTGTTATGGTTCAATAGCTGTTTCTCTTTCATGTTGGCCGACAGGCCGCAAACAGCTGCCAAGTGGCAGGCATCAACAGTGGAACATTCATTGGAAAGCACTGTGGGCAGCAATTCATCATTTGCAACAATTGAGAACTGAACTAGAGAAACTTCTCAAATGCATCTCAACGCCTTATTATATATCACTTAGAGTGGCACGAAAAATGTGTTTGCATATTTAGCATGCTCCTCTCAAGTGGCTTAACCCAATAACAAAAATCGAACAGATCCGCAAAGGAAAAAAGTCTTCTTCTCTTTTTCCCGCCTTACAGCGTCAGCTACATAAATTGAATTTGCTTCTGCTGAAGTCTGCTCCGCTCTGACCGAGTGGTAATGTTTATGTTGATGTATAGTAATGGCCTAGGCTTGTTTGTGATCATGTTGAACACATGTTGACAAAGTGTGAGCACAGAGCTCTGCTCCCTGTTCCCTGCTCTCTGCTCTCTGCTCCCTGCAGTCTGCTCTTCTCTGCCACCCAGTCGGTGTCTGTGGCAACATCAGGGGCAGCACATGCAACTGCAACTGATACCAAACGGAAGTGAATCTTCACTTGCTTGGCTCTTTAATTTACACTAAGCAACATAAGTTTCTAGCTGAATATTCTATAAGATCTAAGGTTTTACCACATATATAAGCTATTCCAATCCCATTTGTGTAGTTTGTTTTACCACAAATCTCATTTAAAGATCATTTTCATTGAACATTTGGTTGGGCAGTGTAATGTCTGAGCATATTTTCTTAAGAAAATTAAGCATAAAGTGCTTCAGCAATTCTGACAATTTTACATTTGAGAAATGTATCTCAAATAAATTGAAAAATACCAAAAAAAAAAAACAGAAGGCAGCCTGGCAAGCAATCAAATTCAAGTCCATCAGTCTGTACACCGTGAAAATCCATTAAGTTATGAATTATCTATGGGCAGAATTCTACTTTTCCTACTCTATAGAAATTATAATTTATGCAAATACATTTTCCAGCGATTCCCAGTCGCCACTAAAGCAGCCACAACAATAACAACAACAGCCCTCGGTTCTTTGAACAACAAAGGCGATTCATTCAGTTTGCAATATGTTTTTTTCTATAGACAAAATTATTATCTCTGGTTTCACTTGAAGGCCAACAAACAAGATTCATAATGAGCAGCGCCCCAGTAGCAGTAGCCGCTTGAGGTTCTCTTAGGCCCTCATTGTTAGTTAGTTGTTGTTTCTCTGAACTATCTACAAATGGAAGGAATATAAAAGGAAAAGCTATAAATAAATTTGAAGTGACTAAATAGTGCATTAAAATTCGTTGTAAACTAGAAATTATGCTCAGCAATTTACGGAAATGACTTGAGTTGATTTGAAAACCTTTAGTGAATAAAAAATAGGAAATTTATTAATTTATTCATTCCATCGACTAATATGCAGTCGGTATTCAAAATTACAGGAGGTTTTATTAATTTATAATTAAATTTAAAAATAAGAAATATATTTAAATTAAAAATTATATAACAAGATTAAATTAACATTACATTTAAGCCTTCTGGGGGCATTAAATAACAAATAAGGTTTTATAGTCCAACAATTGTTGCACAGGATTGGGAAAAACCCAACAAAAAAAAACCAATCAGACCCGGAAAGAAGGTGAAGAGCAGAAATATAAGGAGTGGGAAAAATAGAAAAAAAGTATACAAAGAAATAGAGTAATGAAGTAAGTCTGTCTTCTCCGAGTCGAAGATGGATAAATTTATTTATTTTGACCAATAATTGCTATGGTGTTTATAAGATATAGAAGTGCGCTCTGGATAACTTCTGGTATATAAAAAGTTCTCTATCCAAGAAAATGGATTTTCTTGAAGACTGTTTGAAAATGAATAAAAAACGAAATAGAAATTTTGATTAGTTAATAAAAATATATTTAGTATTTCAGCAGTAGCTTAAATATCAATGTAGTACAATTGTTAGGGTATTAGCCCTTCGTAAATAACTTAAAATATTGCAAAGAAAATTGAATTAGCTGCTTGATTTTTCACATCAATTTGCCGTATTCGTCGATTATTTACGTTGTGGGATAAAAAGTCAATTTATTGGCTCACAGTCTCCGTATATCCGATGAGACCAGTAAGATGTCGCATTTTAGGCTCAGTCCGTTGTTCTTCGTAGGCCTTCTCATTCTGCAGCTAACCACGAATGGACAGAGTGAATTATGTAAGAACTGAATTAATTGATATCCTGTTTGGAATTAGTATTTAACTGGCTTATAGATTGTGGAAAACGCCAGGTGCCCGCCTGCGCCTGCTTTGAGAGTTCGTGCGAACAGTTTTTGTATGATGGCGAAGCTTGTCCCACGGACTGCAATATGGTGTGTGTTTGCGAAATCGGCTTTATACGGCGAAAGGGGAAATGTGTAAAAAAGGAGAAATGCTGTAGGGACGCCTTTTGCGTAACAAAAAAGGAGATTGTTATGAGAGAAATTCGCAAAGGCGGACAGACATCAGATCCATCCATGACGGAAGATGGCATTTGGCCCTGAATCCAATTAAATAATAATTCCATTAAATAATTTAGAATTTGTAATTGGCAGGGTGCAAAAATGAAGACAATAAAACTATATCTAATCCAAATTGAATAGTTTCATCTAAAATCATCTTTTTTTTCTGGAACATCCACTAATAAATGTCCTTTTTTTCCATCATGCCTTGTACGAATCAAACAGGTGATTGTCTGATCTGTCCAAAGTATTCAGCTTTTCAGGGTGGAGCAAAAGGAAGTTGAAGTATTTCTTTGATTATTACAATCTTCGTTGCATTACGAATTGCTTCCATAATTAAATTATTCACACAAATTCGTCACAATTAGGTTAATATTAGAAATGTGCAAAGTTTTTAATAACACTCGACTGGGACCACAGAAAGAACCATGGCTTATTCTAGGCTCAAGATGTTGTTAATAATAACCCCGATATTTGCGGGTCTAATAGATTGTGCTTCACGTATGCTTTTTATTTGTGATTTAATTTGAAAATCGAAAAGGTTAACTGATTTAGACTTCTCCTAGACTGCAAAAAGAACGAGTATTTTGGTTGCAAAATATGCTTTGAGCCGTCGTGTGATCAGTTTCTATACGATGGCGAGTCCTGTCCAAACCAATGCCAAATGGCTTGTAATTGCAATAATGGCTATGTACGTAATAATGGTTTATGCGTGAAAAAGGAGAAATGCTGTTTACCTGACCGCTGTTCCACAGTGAAGGATGTAATCATGAGTGCGACCCGAAGACAGTTGGCGGTAAAGAAAAATGTGTGATATTTTAACTGTTGGCAGTTTTCTCCAGTTAACTGGCCATTTAATGCAAATAAATTGATGGTGAGCACGACTATGAAATACCCTGTGGCTGCTATTAAATTAAATACTATTTTCCAAATAAATAGATGGACGAGTTTCTAGAGACAAACGGACGACCAGACGAACACAAACGGCTTTATTAAATTGACAGTTGACAGGATATGCCTCAATTCATATGGACACAGTACTTAAAAACTGAACTCAAGTTTCTTCTTTTTTTTTCATATAAATATAAAAGAATATTAGCTGTTTCTGGGCTACTTTTCAGCTAGGAAATTAGGTCAAAATATTAAATTGAAAATTGTTATTTCTACTCAAATCTTAAGTTGTGAATGAATACAGTTCTAGATCGGCATTTATTTCAAAAATTTTCACTGAGAAAGTCGATAAATATTGGGTGAGACTTCTGCACATCGATAAGATAATTGTAGAAAAATTGGTATGTAAAATCGATAGCTATTTCCTACTTTGACACTTTCTACTACCTTTCTATGGCAGGTAAATCTCAGCCAAAGTGCCGTAGGGTGTGGCTGCGCATACAAGCCAGAGGCGGCCCTTGGGGGTGGTCCTTTTAAGAAATATAAAAGAATGAAAAATGATTGAGGAAGAGGAAACCCTTGACTTAGAAGTCTTTCACCAAGATAGTAGGGGTTTTAAAAATCTCAAAGCCCCTTCTTGCATACGCCTCTGCGTGCAAAGGCGAAGACATAGGACGACAAAGGGGAAGGCCTACAAAAATCAATGAAACAAAGCAGCTAAGCCGCGCCAGGATACGTGCAGATTATAAACCAGGCCGAGATGCGACACAAGGACCAAACAATGGGCACGTACGAAACAGGCGGCAGGCGAACTCTTATCAATGCCATCAAATCCGGCCACAATTTCTTCAGTTCCATTCTTCAGTTCAGGTGTAGAAGATGTTTTGACAGCGTTACGTACTTAAAATGTGTTAATAGAAATTGACATTATTATTGTTGTCGTCGTTGTTGTTGTTGCTGTTGTTGTTATTATTTCTAATACTTTGAAAACAGGAAATCAATGCGTGACTGAAATTCAGAAATGCCTTTGAAGCCGCACATTTTCCGTTTACATTTATTTCTGGGCTCTCAAAGTTGAACGCTCTTATTTCTTGTTCTGTGAATCAAAATTGTTAATTTCATTGAAGCCAACTAATTGTGTGTTAGCCTTGGCATACGAAATGTGTTTAATGCACTTGTTGTTTATTCTTCCCTTGTTGGCCACTGTAGAACGGATTATTGAAATATCTGCAGAGTTGTTTTGAGTATTTGTACGTGATTGTAATACCCGTATTATTCATATTTATAGTAATTCTCATTGATAAGCTATGCATATTTAATCAGGCGCCAATTCCCGCTGGATTCAGTCAGTAAATTCTGAGAAACAAATCAGAGTTTCTAGTGAAACTGTTTTTCAATAATTAAAGCTTAGAATCGATTTTTTATTTCTCGCTAATTGTTTTGCAATTTCTGCACAGCAACCCATTCAATTTTAAGTGTTTTCACTTAGAGTAAGACAGCACATTGAATATATCTTCTACTTCTTACCCCCGCTTGACTTCCGTCCGTCCATCCGTCAGTCTGTCCGCCTGTCTGTCTATTTTTAAAACGCGACGAAAGTGCATTGACATTGCCCCATTGCAAAATTCATTGGCAGCCCATGCCAATTTTAATTCGTTTTTTGTTTTCTTCCATCTTTCGCTGAGTTTAATACCCTGTAACCATTAGATGACAGGGAAGGTGTATTAGTTTTTCACTTTTCGTGAATTTAAATCAGAGAACTCTCTAAATATTATTTAAAAATGTTTTTTGATTGCTTGATTTATATTATTCAAATAGTTGAAATTAATATTGATATTTCTGGTGTATCCTATCTTTTATCCTAATCTGTAATGTTAGGTCTAATTCGAAAACAGAGAGATTCGTTTGCATAGAAACTCACAGAATGATAGAACAACATTATATACAGTTTAGGGAGTCGGAGTCGGAGTATAGAAATTTGAGGCTCATTCACAATTGACTTCTATAGCTTTGGTTTATAAAGGCAATGTACAGGGTATTTTATAGTCTGGCATTCTTTTAGAATCATTCAAATTTTACAACCCGCATTCGCTTAGCTTTCAAGTGACGACAAACGACTGAATGGCAAATGCCAAGCCTAAACAGGGACAACCAGGCCGGAGAGACAGTTCAGAGACAGACATGGACTGGCGTCCATCGTCCATCGTCCGTCGTCCGTCGTTCCACTAACTGCCTCAAATGCCGCGTGACGCATAGAAATGTTTTAATTTTCTGTTTGTTGTTGTTTTCAGTACAAGTTTTCAGCATATTTTGCATGTCTCCTGCGGGTTCTTGACGCCTCGTTGGTCACACATTTGTCCGGTCCTAGACCCCCAGCCCCAGCTCCCGCCCCAGTTCCAGCTCCAGCTCCAGCTCCAGCTCCAGCTCCAGTTGTAAGCGTAAAAAGTGCATAGCAACTATAAAAAACAACATTTATATTCATGTGACAATTGCTTTGTGTTGCATTTAAAGTTCTCATGTGGTTCGAGTACTCGTTCCACAGTGGGTCCAATGGACAATGGGTCAATTTGAGTATTTCTTAGCTTTTTCTTTAGCGCCTTTTAAGCAATTTTTCTAATTTGTGTCGCGATTTGAATTACAAAACAAAACAAAATCAGCAACTAAAGTGTCAAATAAGCTACATATATTTTGCAACTTCGATCAAAGCGAACAAATAAACAAATAATGTGGAAGTTTTTCACAAGGTTTTAAGCTTTATCTCCCCAAGAAAAAATATATATTTTTTTAAATTTAAAGAAAAGAAAAGAATCGGATCACCCATCGAATTTGCATCAAAGAATATTATTTTTATTGAGTTCGGAAACTGATTTTTTCTTTGATTTCAAATAGAGGAAAATATAAAGAAAATATTATTAAAAAATGTTTTTGATTTGCCGCCTTTGTTTTTATAATAATGTACCAAAGATTTCCAACTAAAATCCCAAGCGAATTCCACCAATTTTGATAGATTGTTGTCTTTGTTTTTTTTATCGTTTTTTCAACGCTTATCAAGTCAAGTATTTATGTCAAGTATATTTATGAATTCCACGCGATTTTCAATTTTATCGCCGCTAATGCCTTAAATCAACCTCACACGTCAGTCAAGTAAATTTATGTCGCCCCGCTGTATGATTCGTATATTTTATTATTGAAATGTCGATTATCTTAATCTAACACTTACACATTCATCAATCAAGCGCCTAATGCCACTTCAATGTGTCCCGTCGGCTATGCTGGAGTCCCCCAAGAGACCCGCACACAGTAAATCGCATTGTGGATTCCGAGTGGGTTACGCTGGAGGAGGAGGCGCAGGCAGAGGCGGAGGAGACTCTTGTTGAGGCTGTGGGGCATTACTCTTCTGCTCTCTGAGGCGGGCATCATAATGTTGACGTTTGTCAACATTAACTATACTTAATTCAAAATGTCAGCACTCACAAAAACACTCGCACAAACATGTCTAAATTAAATATATATTTACGGGTATACAACTCGTATATATGTATATTATATATGTCTCTTCATTATTCCAAGTTGCAAAACTTTTTCTCGTCAGTCCCGGAGCGATCGGTCACACGTTCTATCCATGCCTATCTTCATATACCCTGCATTTATGCAAATGAATAAGCGGGTATTCTGGCGAGAGAGGGCAGAATAAGCCTCCGCTTTTCAGGCCTTTAAATTGTTAATCCCAGTTGAATATACAAAAGACTTTTCAGGCTTAGATATGCAATTTAACTTATTAAAATAATAATTGAATAAAATATTATTATGATATATAAAATGTAATACTTTACTTTATTACAAATAATAATAATATATCTAAAATTTAAAATTTATTTAAACTATTTTCGTATAGAGAATATCAAAATCGGACTGCTTAAACAATGCAGAAATATCAAGTATTTTAGTCTATATATTTTTTTACAGGGTATGTGTTGGTTGAGCGCGCTAAAGTAATTCGCTTACTTGTTTTTTCTATGGGCGCTGCATAAATTACGCAATAAAAATGTCGCAACAATTGAAAAGTTGCAGTGCGTTAAACTGCATAAAGTGCAACAATTAGAGGCAGGCAATTGTTGTACTGCGCGCCCTTTGCTGCATTTTGTGTGGCAATTAACGACAAGTTTGCTTCCTAGTTTTTTACGTATATACTTTTTGTCGTTGCATGCCCCTTCCCCACCCCCTCTCCCTCCTTTCTGGAGATGATTAGAACTTTAACACAGCGAGTGGAGCGCATTAAATTCGTTTTTTATTAGCAGCAGCAGTTGCAGTTGCAGTTGCAGTGGCAGTTGCAGTGGCAGTTGCAGCAGCAGCAGCAGCTGAAGTGTTTGCATTTTGCAGTATTTACAGGCATTTTGTAATTTTGCATTTCCATTCTGCGGGAGTCTTTGCCATTTTTTCCAGGCGTGTCTTTAATTGCCGATAAGCACTGTAATTGTTCCCTTGTTTATTTACTATTCCCCTCCTCTTTTCTCGCTGGAGAACTGAGAAGTGCTGAACTGCAGCTGCTTCTTTTCCAAAGTGACCCAAAGTGCTGGACTTGGAAATGGCAATGGACATGGGAAATGCGATTAAAAAGTTATTGAGTTTATTTTCCTTTCACCATTTTTTATTGAGGTGAGCTGGAAATTGCTTTAAGTGTAAAATGAACTGAACTTTGCTGGTTTTTCAATGGTTTCCAAAAGGGCAGGGAGTAAAAGAATGAGGTGTACCTTTGCTCTTATTATAGCTAAGTGTTTCTGATCAAATAAAATAATTAGGTTTTTAAACTAAGTCGAGGAATTATATATATATCTAATATTTCCTTCAACTGAATTGCTTAAATTGAGAACTCCAACAAAAGTACAGCTGAGATAGAATGTACAATAGAAATAGGATGTAGATAGAGGATTAAATATTTTGATGATAAGTAATTTTTTAGCATTTAATTAGTAAGTTTATGGTAAATTTAATATATTTTTGACTACTGAAAATATATACAAATACATTTATAAATATTTCGAGGCTACATTTCGACTTATTTATAGATTCTCTTCTGCTAGTGCTAATCAAACTTATTTCTGTAATAGAAGTCCTTTTGTTACCTTAAAAGTCCTTTCGTTTTCTGACAACTTCATAATCTGCGTCTTTGTTGGCTTTACAAGCTATAAGCAGATAAAATCTGGTCGACATTCCGGCACCTTTGAAATCGCTCCGATACGACAAACATGGCCTTTTTTTTTGACTAAATTAGCCAAATATGCGGCATACTATTGGGCCATATTTTAGCCTGAAATCACGTTGAAAATTTTGTTCTTAGCTTCGACTGGAATTCGGTGAAACGAAAGTTTCTATGATGCCTATCAGAATGGAGCGCCAGGCAGGACTATAAAATTATCCCAAGCTTTATGCGCTGAAATTTCTTCTTACTTTTTTTTTTCTTCTGACAATTTTTGCGTAATACTGGCTGGTATATATATATATATATATATATCTATTTTTTTTTTTGCTTCTGCTCAGTCGTAAACCAGGCGTAGGCTATTAATTTTATGACTTTACGGAACGGGCAGAGACTAGCACAAAGACAGAAGACAGCAGTCACAGAGTTTGGAGGGGAGGAAAATAACAGGTGAAATTCTATTGGCGCCCAGCCAAGGCAGCTGATTTTAATAAAATTTTCGTACTGCTTTGCTTGGGCTTTTCATAATGTGGATTTTATGCTGATTCAATGTGTTTTTTTTTTTTTTTTGTTTCTCGATGCTGCCACAGATTGAAGTTGTAGCAGGGCGTTAAATTAACAATCAGCCTCCCCCTTTAAACTCGTGATACTCCCCGAAGGAGCATCGCAAATGGTGATTAAATCTGCGTAATATGTGCTACAGTCTGTCTTCTACTTTTATCAATATGCTAGGAGATATCATAAAAACTTCACTATAATCATAAATCTTCTTTCTTTTTTGAGGGAGAGGCGCCGCGAACTTGGTGTTTTTGATACACTTTAATAAAGTTATGAATATTGATAAGACGCCTGCATAATTTGAACGCTTTGTGCCCAAAAATTCTCTAATAAAGCCGAGATTGAGTTTGGCTCAATCCCACTTGGGGATTACACACACACATGTACATAAAACTACATACATAATTGCCTTTGCTTTGGCTATGGCTTTGGCTTTGGCATTGGGGCAATCACCTTTCAACATCGTCTCTGGGGGAGGACTATGCCCAAAATTGTGTTTAATGTGAAGTCGTAGAAAATTAGTTTAATGCTCAGGGCAAAGGCAGGCAGAAAGACCGTAGTGCCTTATCACAGGATAAAGGCTGTGTCTCAGCAAATTACAACGTTGCATGGGTTAATTGAATCACCTTCCACGACGTGGCATCGATAAGAAAGGTGAGTGTTTCATTTTCCGAAAATTGTACGCAATTTTTAGGGCTTTAATCACAAACAGAATTAAGCGTCTTTTATGAGCGACAATTGGGTTAGCATCGCTTCTTTAATAACCAAATAAAAAGTCAGATATTTCGAGTTAATCCCACCATTGAAGTGCCTAGCTGGAGGAATATTTTATTTTTTTATGGAATATTTGATATTTTTCTGCTAGGATTTTATTGAAAAAATTTTGGAATTCTTAGCTGCTGGGGTAATTAATTTCTAATGAATATACACAACGTGCAGATACCCTTTTTTATTTCTTTATTTTGCTACATTGCCAAAAAACACAAAGCATTCAAATATTTGTACTTTAACCCTGGGAAATTCGAGAT
The DNA here is from genome assembly GCA_018150835.1 of Drosophila repletoides. Classification (NCBI taxonomy): domain Eukaryota; kingdom Metazoa; phylum Arthropoda; class Insecta; order Diptera; family Drosophilidae; genus Drosophila; species Drosophila repletoides. The sequence continues at coordinate 6,265,131 of JAECWQ010000202.1, forward strand.
GTTTTTTCTGTGTGTTGCATAGCCGAGAGGCGCATATAAATTGTTGTTTTTTGCGTTTTCTTTTTCAAACCGCTGCGTTTTCTGTAGACAGAAGCTCCAGTTGCCCCTTTTTGCTATGCTTGTTGCCACAACGTTGCATTTTGAATAATTTCCATTAACTAAATACGCGCGCAGCAGCGCTGTCAGTTTTCTCTCTTCTCTTCTCTTATTTTTTTTTTTTTTTGTTGGAGCAAATTAAAAAAAACTGTTTACATATATATATATATAAAAGAAATGCAAATGAAAATATATTCGGAGTAATAAGCGGAAACCATGACCCCCATTCGAGTAGGAAAAAGAAAATTCGTTTGCCCCAAAGGAAATGCGGGCTCAAATGAAAATCAAGCCTGGCAACTAGATGAGTGCGTACATGTGTCAAGAGATGTGGGTCAAAGTGTGTATATGTATATGTACAAATGTATATATATATGAGTATATATGCCTCTGTGTCTGTGTGTCTGTGTGTGTGTAGAAACAATGCACATATTCAGTTGCATGCGAGTACTTAAAAAAAATGTGGGTGTTGTTGCCAAAGTCAACATGCAGACACACACACACACACACACATGCACACAATAATATTACACATACGCCGCTTATGACCGTATTCGTATTCGTATTCGTGTCTTTAGTCCGGCCCAAAGCCCATTACCCAAAGTGTGGTTTGTTTTTAACGCCTTGCCAGAACACACACACACACACACATGCATATATTTGCATGTATTTTCCTTGGCTGACTTTATACTCTGCACTCATTTTCAAAGGGTATTTGCTTAGTACAAATTTATATTTATTCTTGATCACTTCAACGATCCATTATGTGATTTTAAATCAAAGATTGGTTTTACTTTGTTTGTTTTATATTTATCATTACTATTAATTTTTATTATTATTATTATTTATTATTAATTAATTGATATACAATACAAGAAAACGAGACAGATTTATTTTTATAGGAAACGAATTCCATATTCCATTTTATTCTGAAAATAATGTTACAAATTTACAGAGCATCTCTAGGTCGTTCATTCTCATCTATTGCATTTGGGTTATTTTTTCAATTCCTTTTTTGGTTGGGTATTTCCATGGTCTTTTGAGTCGCTCTTTTGGCACATAATGGTCATGTGGATTATTTTTGGAACAAAGTAGAGTGCAAGTGCTGAAATTGTAATAATGACCAGGGCAGAGTCATACCCACACTCATGCATATATTCATATGTATTCATATGTGGTGCTCTTATTTGTTGTTGCCTTCTTGTGGGGAGTCTTTGTTTTAAGAGCAGTTGAAATTTTGCCACACTTAAATTGCTTTAGCAACTCTACTAGCTGGCCATATACCCTACCCTACCCTACCCCCAGGAGTGTGAAGTGTCACCCAAGTTGTGTGGTTGCCAATGGCAGTTTTCATAATTGCTCTGTTTTGCCATGGAAAAGCAGTGTGAAGCTGTACTTTAATGTGGCTGAGCTAATAAATAAATAAATGTATTTAAAGTTCTGACTAGGGAGCAAGTGTTGCTTGAATTAAATATAGAAGAGACATTAAAAGAATTATTTCACAATATAATAAGAAATTATTAATTAATATTCAAACTTGGAAACCTTTACAAGAGTTTCAAAGAGAGCTGGAAAAAGTAGCCCAGGATTAGGTCAGATTGGTTATAGAAAGGAATGGTTGTTCTAAGGAAACAGGCTCAATATCAACCAGCTTTCATAGAATCCTTTAAGGTTAGTTAGTTAGTTTCTGCAGTCAATAAAATTCAATTATAATTATACTATTAAAGAATCAGAAAAAAGAGGGGAGATCATCTTAAATCAAATCAAACTCACTCAATGTGTGAAAACTCGACAACTCTCTTTAATTGGGCGGAAAGATACTTTGGAAGGCACTGTGACAGATGTTTCAATCCCATGATCAAACGAGTATAAGAATTTATACCCACAATATTTTATTTATTTTGTTTTTCGTTTTGCATATGGTGCGTCGTCAGTTGCGGCGCCACCAGCAGTGGCAATGCTGCCACATTGTCGCCAATAATAATTTAGCCAGCGACGGGGCGAAGCTGCCATAAATGAAATGATTTATTAACCCAGCTCGATGAGTGAGTGTGCGACAAAAACCCGTTAAAGACAAAACCGATCCGATGCGAACCGATCCGACCACACAAAACCGCCGCCTGTTGAACCCGAACCCGAACCAGACGCTCAACCCAATTGATGCATTTTGTGTTATTGTTTTTTTTTTTTTTTGTGTACCCTTGTAGAGGGTATTATAAGTTTGTCAGAGATTTGCATTGAAGAGAGTATGTGCTACCCTATAAGAGTATAATATATGTCTGACTGTGCGTCCGTCTGTCTCTCCATCTGTCTGTCTCTAAGCAAACTAGTCTTTCAGTGTGGATTGTAGCCTTCTTCTTTTCATACATATGTCGAAGCAGGTCGGATCAGATAAGTATATCACATAGCTGGGGTAGGGAAAATCCGACCAAAATTTGTTATTTAAAAAATTTCTTAAGATCGGACTATTATATCATAGGAACAATCAGTCAAAATAAATAAATTTATCTAGCTTCAAATGGTATTCAATTGCAAGGGTATTTACTCGTCGGTGCGCTTAAGATATCCTCTTCTTACTAGTTTTTTATGGTAAGTTGGGGTTTTTATCATTTCACACATATGAATGGGGCGTTGTTCTGGTATCTTATTCATATTCGTGGGATAAATTATCATTTGCAATCAGGATTACTTATTATCTCTGGAAACATATTTTGAGCTGTCAGCAGCGACAAATACGCACAAAAAAAAAGAGAGAGAAAAAAAAAAATAATAACAATAAATAATAGTAATAAAATTAATGACAATGTCGCGACATTTTGAGGCAGCTTTTTGTGTGTTTTGGCTGTGATTTAAAACGTCAACCAGCCAGTCGGCCAGGCGGTCAGTGGCCAGTGACGTTTTTCTTTGTTGTTTTTAGTTTTTGTTTATTTTTCTGCATATGCTTAACATATTTTTCACAATTCGCTGATTATGTCAAATTGTTGTTATTCTGCCGACTGCCTACTGCCGACTGCTGACTGATGTTTGAGAATTTCTAGCAGCTTTTTATTTGAATTTAATGAATGCCTCCTCGCAACGTGAATGAAACCCAAGCTGTGACTGCGACTAGACTCAGAATTGGCGCCAGGCATAAATTATTTCAATATTTAGTTTTTGTCTCTCATTGTTTATGGCTTTTTGATGTTTGTTTCTTGCTGCTGCTGCTGCTGCTGCTGCTTTTTGTTGCTGTTTTTGTTGCTTTTGGCACAACATTTTGGTCTATGCATTGAATATTTGCGCTTTCATTGTTTGGCAACAGCCTCGGACTAAATTTGGGTCATGTTCTAACTGAGCTATACTTGTATCAAAATCAAAAAAAAAAAAACATATATATCATAATTTTACTTTTATTTTATTAATAATAAAATCCTTTTTGTTTTGTCTAGATTAAGATTAAGATATTCTTGCCTCATAAATGAGGTCTAATAGTCCAAATATTTCATATAAGAAACCCATTAGAATTTATTAACAAAAGTTTTACCATATCTTAGCTGGTTCATACTCTTCTAACTTACTAATATATATATTAAGATTGTTCAGTTTTTGTATCATATATAAAAGTCATGACTTTTCTACATTTCTGCCTAGCCTCTCCGATCATGCAAAAGTAGTTCCAATCATTCGAGCCAAATGTATAAAGACTTTGTTACGTTTTCTGGCCCTTTCTAGGAAAGAGTCTTAGGAAAACAATAGTTTCTTTATTTATAAATTGCTATCCGGTCTTGCTCGGGTTAATTAAAAGTCTATTGGCAACTTTGAGGCCTTCATATTTAAAAGTAGAACTCTGAATGGAAAGCCGATAGATGTTCAGCAAATATAGTAAACAGTAGTCTAAATTAAAGAAAAATTTGATGTTTATTTATAAACCATTAAAACTCTTACTTAGGTGGGATATTTTGATAATTAGCCTATTTTTTTCATGTGGTTGGCTTTAGGTTGCAATTTGTTTAATGAGATTTAAAAGTCATTAATTTTCAATAAGCGCCAGAAGCTGCCCTACAAAGATGCCCCGTATATTCCTTATGAAATGAATTATAAGCATAAAATTGTGTTTTCTTGTAAGCCTCTTAGGGCAGGCGAAGCCCAAGTCCCGGAAATGTTTGAAAAACCCTTTTTATGCCTTGCCGCACAAAACTTTCAGGCCATTTGACAGAAACAACGAACTGAGCCCCAAAAAGAAAAATGCAACAAATAATAAAAAGAAAAAGGGAAAGGGAAAGAAACGGAAAAAACCTGAAAAACATAAAAGTTACCTTAAGTTTTTAAGTACTTGGCAAAGTTGCAGCCCTGGCTGGCTGGCTGGTCAGCAGCTATTTTTGCACACTCAAATAAACAGGGATTCGAAATAAAACTAATTGCTAATCGAGTATTAGAGCGTATCTGAAGGGGTTAACTCCAGTATAAGTCTCTAATGATAGTCCTTTACGTAGCTGACCAGAGCTACGTAATTATCCTGTTAATCTTAAGCAGGTCGTCGGGCTGCAAACTGAACTGGAACTGAACTGAACTGAGCTGAAACACTTGCCAACTTGTTTACGGCCAAGTTCTGTGCTGTATTCACTCGTTTTATCTATTGTTTTCATTGTGAACAGGCCTGGCCTGGCCTGGGCTGTTCTGGCCTGCTCCACTTTTTCTTAACTTGTTGTTTTTGCTGCTTGTTATTGTTGTTCTGCTTCCGTAATGCCAGGCATTTTGGTCCTGCTGTGGTTTTACCGGTTCCTCTTGTTGTTGCCGTTGTCCTTGTTAAGTATACAACTCGTTATTTTTGTTACGTTTTCGTTTTTCTTCTAATTTAATTTGCGGTCAACCGACATGAAACGGGCCAAAAATGAGAACAAGGAAAATACACTCGTAAAGTAGCTTCAACACGGCTGCTGTGCCACCTTAACCAACTCCAGCTCGGTTACGTGTTTCGGCCCTTCCAAAGGAGCCTAATTTTGTTGCGCTGTCTGCCTAAATATAAACCCCAAAATTCAAGCAAAAAATTACATTCAAGTGCGTTGACTCGACACGTGCCCAGGGGCCCAAAACGCCAAGGGACACTGAGAAAAAAAGTGTTAGAATTTAAGATGAACATTTGCTAAATTTGTTGTATTACAAATAAAAAAAATTGCAATTTTAGATATTTCGCCTTTCATCTTAAATAATCATTTATAGCTTGGGCGCAGAGTTATCCTTATACTATATAAAATTTCTAGTTTGAATCTTAAACCTCTGGTTGGAATCCAGTCTAATCTCAAGTGCTGGTTCAAGAATATGGGGTGTCAGTTTGGAAGTTTTGGGCCATGTTTCGATCCTCCAAATTGTATCGATTATAACTTTTGTAAATTTGTTTCTTTCATTCCAATTCTTTGGGGATATTTCTGAGATATATAGGAAAAAAACATTGAAACTGAATCTTCCCATTTTATTTCTGATGTTTATTCAGCTTTCAACATCAGTTAGAAGTGAAGTTTATTGATTTTTCATATAGATCTACAAAAACAATTAACACTTCATTGGATGAAAAACAAAAAAACTTTTCTGCTACAGATTTTCCATAGAACCATCGTTTTCAGCAAATTTTCAACCATTGCCATTGAGGCTGATTAAAAAAAAGATAGCTTGAAAAACATTTGATAAAATAAACTCATACTCGAAAATTGAAAATTTGTAATTCATCCCCAAATCGAAAAAAACTATCAGCTTGAATAAAAAACACTTCAATTTTAATTTTGACTTTGCGTTTCTTCTAATACTTCAAAGAAAAGTTTTTAAAAAAAGTTTAAAACATTTGAAGCTGTTTTTTTCCAGTGTAACACAGCCTCGCTTACTTTCTTTGTGTTTACTTTGACACTTTTTTATGGGCATTTGACGTGAAATTTTCCATCTTGCCAGTTTTGCAATTACGTTTTAATTTGAGCCAGCGACCTAAGCGCCTGATACGTAAATTTACTTTGTTTGAGCCATAATGAGTGGCGCCCCCTGGTGTTTGCGGTACAAACGTGGCAAGTGTTTTACCGCCGCCTACCCAAATATTGAGTGTTTTCCTCTCGCCGGATTTGAAGGGTCTGCCCAGCTGGTTCTGTTGTTTCTTTTCATTTTTAATAGGATATTTTTCTTTCCTTTTTCTTTAACTTGTCCTTTGCGTGGCCTCAGAGACCGGACAGTTGCCTGTACAGCTTCCTTTTTGGTTATGTATCATATTTTTTGCTTTTACAAACAAAAAAAAGAGAGAAAAAAAGAGAATGTTTTTAACTAAGCTCCTTTATCTATTTTTCGTTTTCTTTGCAGGTAAGCAAAAGCGTTTGTTAAAATAAAAGTGCCATTTTCTTTGTGTGTCCTTTTGCTTTGTAAGCAAACAATTTTCCTGGAAAACGGCGGAAGCAAGCAGCCTTTTCTAATAAAAAGAGATAATAAAATAAGTGAGTAAACATGATGCTGACTTGAGAATCTTCAAAAATGAGTTCGATAAAATTGTGAAAATTATTTATTATGTTTTTTTTTTGTTTTTTATTGAAATTGTTTTTAATTTGAAAATTAGATTTTTGCTTAAAAAATTCGATTAAAATGCTTTTTAGCTTTAGAAGCTTTAAGAAGCTTTACATAATCGAGGTTCGAATCGGGGAGCTGAAAGTTTAATATTCGATTTGCGGTTTGGTTTAGTCAACGTCTGAACCTTGGTTCGCTTATTATCATATATTAGTTTTTATATCCTTGCAGAGGGCATTATTTAATTTAAATTGGAATTCAGCCTTTCTCAATGATAAGGAAACAAAAATAATCTTTATTAAACATTTTTTAACTAATTTTTTCTTCTTTTCAATGAAACAAAAAATTAACTTTTATTTTATTGAACCGAACAATTAAAATTAATAAATTTGTGGAGAGTATACAAAGGTTTTAAAGGTCCAATTTATGATATAAGAAATTAGAAACGTTTTTAAGCAAGCCCGCAATCGAATTTTGAGTGAACCCGTCAATTTCTCCTTTTGAACCGAACCTTGAACCACTGTAAAAATTAGAAAAATTGTCTATATATTTTTGTACCCACTAGAGAAGTTCCACTGTCTCCTGTATAAATAGAATAGAATAAATATTATTTATACTTTGGCTAACTTCAGGTAAATAATTTCATTAAGGTAATTGGCAACTTCTGCAGTTTGTACAACGCGAAACTTAATTAATCGAAGGTTTTTTTGAAGAAGTGCTTCGATGAAATGAAAACACACACACACAGAGTCACAGACTCACACACAGAGACACACACACACACACAAACACTTATACATCTGTGGCAATTAGGCAAATCATAAAATCAATTTGGCGACGAGTATTGCATTTCATATTAACAGCGTTGACTTCTCAAATAAAACAGCAAGAGTCGAAGCCAAGCAATTTGATAAGCAGACCAACACACAAACAGACAAGCAGCCAAACACACACACACACGCACACACAGACACCCCTCTTATTTGGCCAATTAGAACATTAAACTTAATGCCAACACGATTGCAATTAATTACCAAAGAAATTAAATTCCATGTTCAACACGTAGCGTCAAATATTAAGCTGGCCATGGCCAACACCAAAAGCAGGCGACATGTCTGCCATTAAATGCACACACACACACATACACACACACACACACACACCGAATACACCGAGAGAAAAACAGGCAGGGAGAATGAGAGACAAAACAGAGACTTCTCTGCTCTTACGTTGTTAAAAGTTTCACAAGTTTCGACTTTCAGCGTAGATTGTGTTGAAAGGAAAAAAGACTTCTTATTGATAACTGAACTCGTTTCCGGCAATAACTTCTTCACTCAAGCCAAATGAGTTCTGCCCAGCACCAGAATTTGCTTGGGCTAGATCTGTACTATAGTCCACCTTATAAGGTGTATGAGGAATCTCTCCCTGAACACCTTATTTTGCCACTGGAGCCACTTGCTCGCGATTCTTTTGTATGAAGAATAGAATTATGATAACCTTTTAAATGAATTCTCTCTTAAACCGTTTATTGGAATAGAATCCAGAAAGGTTTTTTTCTGAGTGTACACACACACACGCTCACAGCTACAATGTTAATGATGTCGCATGGCATCAGGTTGAACTCTGCCCGGAACAGAACCCAAATAGACCACGATAATGTCGCGCTGCACTTAAAATGAACCACGTTTTATGAACCACTTTTATTTTTTTCTCGCGTTTTATCTAAAGCGAAAAAAGTTTTCATGGACTTTCGATGGTTTGTTGGCGGAACTTCCTACGTCGCTCTCTCTCTCTCCTCTTGCTCCTTAAAATCTGGACTTTTCGGAGAGCTGTTGACATGACATGACGAGTCAATTTTTTTTTGGCCATAAAAAGTAATTATCATTGTCTGTGTGCGTGCGATAATCGAGTATTTGCTAGAGGCTCTTAGTGCAGAAAGTCATATAAAAGCTGCTAAATATAATCGTATATCTTAAGTAAAGGATATAGATAGTCAGGTAGAAGATACGGGAAGAATGTAGTATCTCTCCGTAAAGGATAAATAATAATTGATTGTCTGTTTTACGGTTTTATATAGCCAATAATCTACTGGATTCATTTTGTATTCTTCCTTCTTATCCCTGCACTTTTTGCCAGGATTTATTCTAATTTTATGAGAAACAATATAATGATTTAGATAATTTATAATTGCTAAATACTTCATTTTTTATTGAAAGAAATTTTGTTTGGCTTAATAATCATGATATCTGAATAGCTACCTAAAGATGTTGCTTATTATATAATTCCCAAAAAGATAGACTACTCAAGTGCAGATTCGGACTATCCCTGGGACTCCAATACTCCAATTAAAATGAAAATCCAATTAGTTGGACTTTGGAAACACCACATAAATTTAGTTAAAGCTATTTTTGGAATAATTTCTAATGTGAGGAGAATGCATATTCGACTATTTTCTAATTTTGCTTATAGCCTAAATTTACGAAAAGGTAATTTAATATTTAGTTTTTGCCAAAAGTATTTTGTGTAATTACAAAATGATTTTCCAGGGCAGTTCGTGCAACTGTTTATTACACACAAATTTACTTAATTATGGCACAAATCCCAGAGGGAATTTTTTATATGCCAGCCCTTGCCTCGGTCTCCATCAGTATTCGGCCTGTTGCCGCTTTAATTGATTTTAGTTAATGTAGTCGAGTTTCGTATATAAATCTATATATTTATGTGGATATAGAGCCCGAGTATGTGTCGGTAATTAATACCCATTGTGTCCACTTACCTAACAGCAAACTACTTACACTTAAGGCCCACTGTGCCACGCCCACAATTGTGCGTAATTGGCTAACTGCGCCCCGCCCTGCCATGCCCTGCCCTGCCCTGCCCTGCACTGGACTTAATGCGATTACCGTGATTATCATTAATAATAGTAGTTTGTGTGTATGTAGGCGATTTCCGAGTTTCAATGACGTAAATTTGTCAAATCCTAAGACGGATCCGGAGCCGGAGAAGCTCTTAGGCAACGAGTCAGTAAATGGAATGTATCAGTATGTATATGTATATGTATATGTATAGTGTTTATGGGTGGCTTTGGAGGAGTGCGTGTCATATACCAGTTATATTTATTTAACTCCAGTCCAACCAAAGGAAAGCTATTTGACTTATGTGCACTTGAAAATTCTGTTAAGGATTTGTAGGTAATTTGATTGAGTAGCGCCCGGAAACCAGTCAACTCTCTGCCAGAAAATGTAATTTCCATATGTAATTAATTTTCATCAACTTTGGGGTCCTTGAACTGCAATTAAAGTGCTTAGACAGACAAGGTGTAGGTATGGGTATAGAGAAAGTATGAATAAAGAAAATAATCAGCTGAAGAAAACCTAAATAACACCATTTATAAGGTGTAGTTATAGGGAAAAATATTTGTAGAAGCTTGGCAGAAGGAGAAGAAGGTTAAGTGTTTAGTTTAACAAAAGGATTTGGATGATATTTTTACCTGGGCTAAATCAGGGATAAACAAGGCTGTTACTTAGCTATCAATTAACTTTCTTTTTATTGCATTTAGTTTAAGTTTTATTAGTCATTTAAATACCACAATTCTTAACTCTTATATTCCTATTAATTTTGGCGAAATCAGAAGAAACCACAGAAACTCTGCTCTACCCTAAGACAGCTCCAACGCCCAAAGTTTAGCCCATTTCAAGAGATTAATTTTGAAATGCCAAAGTGAAATTCATTGAAATCTTCTGCTCAAGGAGATAATTGAATGGGCAAACTCAGAGAAGGAAAGTCAGCTGCCACTCAAACCATACGTCGATTGAACAAGTACAAAATGGTAGTAAGGGTTCATATCTTTTGACAGGCTTTGAAACCCATTTACAGTTCATTTACTAATGAGCCAATGACGCATTTATGGGTACACGCGCCATTCTATATTCGAAGGCTTTTCACTCCTTCTTCTGCCTTCTACCTGCTACCACTAAGCTGTCCTCAGTGCTCACTGCCTCGTATCAAATGTCGAAGGTTTGACAGCAATGCCTCCCGCCCCTCACCGCCTCTCACAGGATATGGTATGGGCTTGGACCTGTCGACAACAAAGTGATATGTTGGCACGTTTTGTATTTTACGAGTCTCTCCCTCTTTCTCTTTCTCTCCGTGCAAAGTTTTCTATTTTCGCCAGCTTTTCTCTACAGTCACATCTGCAAGGTGTTTCTGAAATATTAACTAAAGTTCATGTCAAAACGAGTTTTGTTTGATGCTACGTGCATTTGCTGTATTCTCCCAAAAAACTACATGAAATGCAACTCTATTTTGTTGCCAACTTTGTTAAAAGTTTTCCCAAAAAGAGTAGACCCAACTTAGGAAACCAGCATTAACATAGTTCGTCCACTATTTTTGGTTATTAACATTCTTCAAGTCAGCAGGTACAGCTTCATAACAGAGCTCAAAGCTGCTTATGTTAATTAACATAACATTCTAAGCATAACAGCGGATGTTCAGAGTTATTTTGGTGGATTTAAACCAAGTCTTCCGTTTGATAATCTGTAATTATACGTAATAATTGTCCATTCGCTTATTATTATTAAGCGCAAAGCGTCTACAAAATGTTTTTGTTAATAGTTAAAGGCAGAACAATTAAAGCGAACAAAGCGAATCATGGGAAAAACTTGTATGTTAATTGCATAACATTTTCGATCAAATTAATTGAACAACTTTTCAGACCCTTACTTTATCCTATTTGTTCCATTTGTTTTTGTGGCTGCATCAACTTTTTTGCTGAGCTTTTTTGGAGCCCCAATAAATACTTACAAGTGTTTGTATATGTAATTGAGGGCAACGAAGAGTGTTGGTGCATTAAATCACCTTAATTATTCAAGAGTTTTTATTTGTATACCCTTTACCTATAAGATGGTTTAAATCGGGTATACACAATAGAGAGTGGGAGCCTGAGTCGGTTAAATAAAAACTATAAATGTTGTTTAGGGCTATGAATGAATAATCTGAGTTGAGCACATATATTTTAGAGGGTATTCAAGAGGAATCTTCCATTCAATAAAGTACTTATATTATTGAACAGCTTGCATAGGAAATAAATACCCAGATATCTCTTTTGTTTTCCAAGGTAGCCTGATGAAATTTCTACCACATTTACTATCACCTTATATTATCAAAATCTATCTACTATATCAGGTAAAGATAGCCCTAAGGCTAACCTTTCCTTACTGGTTGTAAAATGTTTTTTTCAGGGAACAACAGTTTTTACTTTAAAAGATTTATTAAAATTGCTTGCTAAATGAAGCATAAAGTAATTAAATCAACTTTGATACCAAACAAAAAATAAGAAAAAAACTGATACTTTGAGGTAATTATTTGAGAACGCGCGGCAGCAAGAAAAAAGTTTCATTAATTTCATATTTCAAGCACACTTTGTGTCAGGGGCAAAATACACTCAGGTGTGCGACTGACAGCTGCATGAAAGTGCAAACAACAACAACACACGAAAACACATTAAAAAAAGCCAAACAAGCCAAAAGCAGCAAGGAGAGAAAAGAAAAAGCGTCAACAGCAACAGCCGAAAAGCACAAACAGCGCTCAAAATTCACGCTAAATCATGTGCAAACGCTTTAAGCAAAAATTGGCTGCTTCCCCCTTTTTTTTAACTTGTTTGGTGAGGCTTAAAGGTGAATGGAGACGCGATAACGATAGGCCCGATAAAAGCCAAAATAACACGAAAATAATTGCTCAAATATTGCAGAAAATATATAGAAAATAAGCTAAAACAATAAGTTTTGAAACTTAATTTGTGCATAAAATAATCTTCCTGTGTATTCCACTGACAAGAGGCAGGATCACTACTGAAAATAAATGAAATAAATAGCTATAGAGTTGAAAAAATATATATTCCTGCGAGCTTTGACTTATTTTTAGTGCTTCTTCGTGCTAGTTTCGTGCCCATCTCTAGTGGGGCTAAGGCTAAGGGAAAAAACAGAAAATGGCTAACAAGTTTGCGTCTGACAAAGGCTGTGCTGAGTGTGTAGAGAAAAAAGAAAGATACAGGAAGGTAGATGGCAGAAATGGGGGTAAGTTGGTAACATTTTTCGCGTTTACGTGCTGTATTTTAAAGTTTTACGAACTAGAAAACTTTTGGCGCTTGTTGACATTACCGAAGTTTTTGGCTTTTCCGATATTGTTGCATACTTTGCAGGCGCACGTTTCGCAGACACGCCCACGCCCACGCCGCGTCCCCGTCAGCGATTTGTTAATATGAAAATTATAATAAAGCTATAAATAAAGTAAAGAAAAAAAAAAGAAACGGATAAGTATGAAATGATAACTGTCGTCATATGTTTCAGAGGAATTAAAAAAGTTTTCATTTTGCAACTTGACAAAAGTAATCTCAGCTCGCAAAGTCTGGCAAGTGACAGGAGAATTTCGTTGAATGCTTAGCTGATTCACAAATTGTAATTTAAATATTAAAACAATTTGTTAAGCTGCTGGGTGAATGAAATTTAATACATAGTTCATTCTTTTTATCGAAAACGGGCGGATCAGACAACTATATCATGAGTTGCCTTAGAAATAAACAAAAAGCTTTGGTTTTTTTTTTTTTTTTCTGTGATATTTTGATGAAACTTTCAAGATTTAAGAGAAGGAGATCGAACTGCTAAATCATATGGCTACCTAGAAAATGATCAAATGTTTATTCCAGTCTGCAAGCTCCGCGAGCCGAAAGACTCCCACGACTCTTTTAATCACTGAAGCTTGCTTGACTCCTGATATTTATATAAAATTATATTTGCCTACCATTTATATCAATTTATGATTCTTAATCTGGATATAGCCAGAGACAATGTCTCCCAAATTAATGGCCTTTTACAAAGTGAAAGCTTTTTAACGCTTAGCTCCCGGAATACATGAAAAATTCTTTGAGGTGTGGCTGGTTTATGTACAATGCAATTAAAGTCATTTATTAAATGCCTTCGGGCGTAGCCTAACTAACCTGCACATTAATAACTGTCCAGGCTGGCCGGCTGGAAGCCACACAATAAATTTCGCACTCACTAAAACCTTGGAGACATTCAACAAAATAATTACCAGCATATTTCGAATGTCTCACCAGCGGCACTGGAATGACATTTATCTTGGCAGCCCAAGAGTTAGAGAAAGGCGGGGAGACAAGAAAGTGTACTCTAGTCGAGAGTGCTCGACTTGGGAATACTCTGTATAGATTGTGATAGCAAAAAAATTAAGCATACTTTCCGGCGCAATGCATGAAGTTCCTGGGCTTATTACTGTTTTGTTTAACTTAAATGTTTCTTAGCCTTAATTTAGGATTGAATTAATTTTATAAAGAAATTTTTATACTAGTCTCCAAGGAGACAGTCGCTCGATCGACTGTGCTGCTGACCCTGATTAAGAATATATATAATTTATGGAGTCGAAAGAGCTTTTTTCTGCCAGTTTTATGCATTTGCACAAGCTTAATATATTCACTTTGCAGAGTATAAATAAAGAGAAAGAAAGGGGCAAAAGGAAAGAGCATATCATAACTAAGATGCTCAGTAGTCATTTATAAGCCCAGGGGTTTCAAGTGGCAGCCAGGACTAAAGGGGCTTTCTCTCTCTCTGTGTGTGTGTGTGTCCTGCAACTTGACTTAAACTTGTTATTTAACACTTTGCTTTTCTTTTTCTCTTTTTTTGAGGAAAATAAGCGAAAAAGTCAAGGCGCCGTGGGTGTGGCCGTTGCTTGCAACATAATCATTGAAATTTACTCACTCAGCCACACACACCCACACACACACAGCCGCACACACACACATCCACTTGAGACAACGTCTAGGAACTACTACTTGGCAAGCACGAGATTCTGAAAGGATATATGCTCTTTGAAGTGTGAATGTTAGTTGACGCATAGTTTAGCCAGTTCTCAGTGTGTGTAAATGTGTAGTTGACTGTGAGTGCAAGTGTGAGTGCCAGTGTGAGTGTGAGTGCGAGTGTGAGTGTGTATGCACTGTAAACACGTATTTAGTAATTAATTACACTTGTCACACATACGCACAAGCACACGCACACGCACACCATCATACTGCCACTACACGCGGAATACACTCAGAGAAAATACGAAACGCCGAATCAAAGTACAAACTTTATCAATTCTTATTTTTTTTAAATATAAATAATCATTTTTTTAAGCAAAAATGTTATCGAATTTGAAAACTGACATGATCTAAAAACAGAATAACTTTTGTTGATTAATAATCAGGTAGAATATTTCATATTAATAAGCTTTGGTATAACAATGATTATTCGAGTATTTCTCAAATAATAATTATCCTTAAAGTCCCTTATAATCACAGCTTTGTTATCAAAGGCAATCGGAACAATCGATTTTATCGATAGTACCATCGATGCTGCGCTGTTTTTTAAGTTCTTCCTTAGTTCCTATCGAATTGTGTATTTATATATGAAATTTCCGCCCCAAAGATGAGCTAATTCTCTAGCTCTGACCTTATCTTAGACCTTGCCCCGCCAGCTGCTAACTGAGCTTTCCTTGAACTGTCGCCTAAGTCTGTCAGGACTTTTAATGGCGCATAATCCGCGATCGATTGCAAAAATTTAATACTATGCTATCAAAACCTAGAATTTCTCTCTTATTTTTTCCAAGTGTAGCATATTGTTAGCCTCATTCTCAGTCTGTGCTCGTAGCTCAGTTTGACATGCGATTATGCGCTTTTAGCCCCACATATGTTGGCAAATTGTTAGAGGAACCAACACAACGCACTAATGAGAACGGACTGGAGTCAGGTGGTGAGGTGAGATGAGGTGAGCTGGGGCCACCTGTTCAAGCATCTGCTCCTTTGTCAAGCCGATGCACAATGACATGTTTTATAATTAGTTCAACTCTCGGTTAATGCGTAAATTGTAGTTTATGTCTCTGTGTGGCCAAAAAGGGATTTATCTTCTTGCTAGTCAGTTGTTCAGTTCAGTTGAGTTTCAGTATGCAGATTGAATTGAAGTTTGGTTGTTTGCTTAGCAGAGGAATGTTGAAAATTGAGATTAAATAGTTGATTTGCCGACTGGAATAACACAGTAATTACAGCTCTTTAAAGTGCTTAGGCTTGCTCTGCTTTTGTGGTGACATTGATCAGGAATTAGCCATGGATTTCATTCTTAAAGCCGGCTCGACTTAGTTGGCAAAATCCAGGCTTAAAATCTAATCAAATTAGATTTAGAACTACAGATTCCTTGTGAATATTCTTCACTTCTTTCAATCGAACCTCAAAATAGTTGTTACTGGCTTACAAATTAAAAGAATCGATTTAATCCATCATTTTCAGTACTGCAAAATAGTCTATAGTGAAGGAAAAAGTAAAGAAATCGATTTAATCGATCATTCTCAGTACTGAAATTTGAGCGAAAGTGAGGGGGGGAAGTAAATAAATCGATTTAATCGATCATTTTCAATACTGAAAAGTAGTCGATAGTTGGAAAATTATAAAGAAAACGATTTAATCAATCATTCTCAATACTGCAATTTAGGCAAAACTAGGGGAAAAAGTAAATAAATCCATTAAAACTATAAATTTAAACCAATTTTATATACAGTAAAATATTTACTATCAGCAAAAATAATTAAAGAAATCGATTTAATCGATAGAAAATAGCCAACAGTGCAGAAAATTAAATGTAATCGTATAATGCTAATGCTCTTATTCAATCTACTTCTCGCCTTTTATTTTCAAATAGAGTTTAGTTAGCTGTCCTGGCACATTTAATTAAAATTAATTGTATATTCATTAAAAATTTGCACTAATTTTAATAAAATATAATTTGATAACGTTGACGTCTTATGAAAGGAGAAGAACATTAACTTCTAATCCTTGGCAACAGTCGAGAGCAAAGCACAAACATATTTTAACGTAAATCATGCTAACAAGCTAGCTGCACTTTAAGCCTTGAAAAGCTACTGCAATTACCCAGTTAATCCGTATAAAGTGGTGTAACCAGTGAGACAACTGAGTCAAGGCATACTCGTGTATCAGCCGTCGCTTCCCTCCGCCCATCCAATCGCCGGGAACTGCACACAATGAAATACAATCAGATTACGCAACAGAAAAGTGAAAAGGAAAGATGAAATGCAAAGAAAAGTTTCTCATTTTCCGCACGCGCAGCAGGTTTAATCCGTTTTTAATTGCTTCAAATCCAATTGGCGACCTACATAGCAACCTCGCAGGTACAAAAAAGAG
Organism: Drosophila repletoides; assembly: GCA_018150835.1. NCBI lineage: Eukaryota > Metazoa > Arthropoda > Insecta > Diptera > Drosophilidae > Drosophila > Drosophila repletoides. Next base: position 6,281,974 of record JAECWQ010000202.1, read on the forward strand.
AAGCAAAAAATACCTGAACAATTAGACGATTACAAATCGGGGGCTTCGCTTGGCGAATTATCAACTTTTCTAGTAGCAATAGAAATAGATTTTTTTGCTAAACTTTTTTTTTTCTATAAATTTAGTCGGCCAATTGTTGCATGAAATTGCAGTTTTTAGTTGCGTGTGGCATGGGCATTAAATAGTTATTGATTTTTATTTCAGTTCTCACAGCTTACGGCATCTAATCTAGATATTTATTAGCTGTCAGATTACGCATACGCCGCATGCAACAACTTTTTGGTAAATTGAATTTTCAAGCAACTGATTTTTGCTATTTTTCAAAGCTGTCAAAGTAAGTTTTGCTGAGAAATTTGTAATTGGTTTTCTGTGCATCACGGGACGCCACCAGATCACTTTTTTAGGCCTGTAAAAATTGAGTTTGACAACAAAAATACAATTTTTGCCCAAGTGTCACTTGGTTTTTATGCTTCTGGACAGTCTGGCAGTTGTCTTCCTCGCTGTGCCGGTCTGCACTTGACGTTTAGGACATTCGAAAGGTGTTCAGTGTTTGTTACCTGTCACCCCTGGCATTATTTCTTGCCTTTTGTTCTGCCCGCCCCGCAGACACGAGTGTCCTGTAAGTGTCCTGCCTGCTCCTGCGGCAACGTGTATTTAATTGTAGTACTCGTAGTACGAGTAATTGTGCTCCGTTCAGGACAAAACGGTTGCTCAATTTGTTTACTGAACTTTGAAAAGCTTGTAATAGTTTCCCTTTCATAATATTATTATAAATACTTTGTTGTTAAAACAACAAGTCAATCAGCTCTTTGGTAGGGTATCTAATTTATATATATCGAGGGAATTTCTATATAACTCAACCTTTATACTAAAAGTTAAAAGTTGAAATGATTAATTTAAAATTATGAAATTTGAATCATTTCTGCTCTATTTCAACTCCACTCCATTAAACGCTTTAAATAAATAAAAGCCATTCATGATTCATAAACTTTGCTGCACTTACGAGCAATGTTCCCTTTGAATTATGACTCATAATTTTTGTATACTGAGTCTTAAGTTGAGTGGCACAATCCATAAAAAGGCAACTCAACTCTACTCAAGTTTTCTAGCAATTATTGAAAAGTTTTGTTTTTGTGCGTATATTTGCGTTTTTTATACCACTGCCTTTTTGTGGGCTGCTCAAGGAGCTAGGAGTCATGTGGCAGCACTAAGTAAACGGAGGGTGCACTGAGAAAAATAAGCACAAAAAAGTTTCTTCCTTTTATTGATTGAAAGTGAAGAAATTCAGCGTGGACTTTAGGCTGATTTGAATATAGTTTATATTTTATCCCAGTGCACAATGTTTATGCATTTGTAACACATAATGTGACAGTGTGGCAGAGTGGCAGGCAGCATGCGACCGAGACGCAGAACACGCACAAAGTATGCAACAAAGTTATGCAAAGTGCAAGAAACGCAGCTGAAGCGGTGGCAGCAGTGGCAGCAGTGGCAGCAGCAGACAAGAAACCAAAGCGCTTGCCACTTGAAAAATGCTGCAAATTTTTCTCAAAAGAGGGGAAGAAAAATGTCGCACATTGTAATGGGCCAAAAGGGGGGCGTAGTTGGGTGGCTGACGTTCAAAAAGGTAAAAAATAGTATAGCAAAGTGGCGTTGCAGCATCGGCTGGCGGGTCGGGTTGGTAATGGCATGCTGCAACAGGATGCAGGTTAAGTTCTTGACGCCAGTTGCCACATAAAGTGGCAAAAGTTATGAGCGAGTTGCATGAAGGCACAAAATGTAGTCCAAGTGGCCTGTCAAGTGTCAACTTGTTTGATTTACTTAGCCCCCGGCTAAAATAATCAACATAAAAAACGTGAAATTCTGCGACTATACTATAGCAATTTCTCATGCACCAATCAGTGCCTCATTACATGCAACCTCAGGACTCTTTGGCTTGGCTGACTTGCCTGGCTAGCTGGATAGCTAGCTAGCTAGCTGGCTGGCTGGCTGGCTGGCTGCTGCAAAAGTACGAGTACTCGGCACTGACGTATATCAGTTTCCGGTGCATAACATGCTGACGTGTTTCCGGCGCACGCAAAAGAAAAACTTTCGCATATATTTCATGTGATTTATGATCTTTCACTGTGATTTTATTTCACTTTTTTCATACTCTGCAGCCATTAAAAATTGGCTAGTAGAGTTTATAAAGTTTGTGCAAGATGAAATGATCCAAATTTGCCTATATAATCGGAAAAAACTCATAAAAAATCCGTAGTCATTAAAGTTTTGCATAAATATCTACTAAAAGCATATAAAAATTATCGGAAAACTATCCACTTTTTCTTTAATTTAAAAAAATAAATATAAGGACTTTTTTGTTATTAAAATGCAAAGATGCCCGATTCCCGAATAAACTAACAAACTTGATAAATCTACAAATATTTTAAAAAGTGCTTATACAAAATTTCAAATAGTTGTTTTTTTCTATCTAAACAGAAAAATAAATTTAGTTTTTGAAAAAACAGGACTCTGATTTACTTTTTCATCATTTTGCTACGATGCAAGCAATATTTTGTGGTTATTTTTCAATAGTCAATAAATATAAAAAGAATAATAATTAAGTAATAATTAGTTCAATTAAATTAAATTTTATTTATATGGATAAATATTCATAAATTTTCCGAAATTTTGAAGAGCTAATACTTAAATACAGAGTATGTTTTAGTCGAGCATTCTTGCCTTGTTCTCACTTGTTTTTTGCTGAAAGTTTTTCGGCATATTTTCCATTTTTCCTTTTTTGGTTTTGTGCATGAAAAATAAGTTTTGTGAGGCGTTCTTGCATTAAATTGGTATTCAGCTGTTGGTTAAAGGCACAAAAATTTTACCGCTGGTGTCAACGTGGCGTATGAGTTATGACTGTTGGGGATAATTTTGGATAGATACTTGTTTAGATTTAGCCGCAAGCGCAATGTTTTTGGTTAATTTTCATTGTGCTACGTAATTGCTTTTTCTGGCAATTAATTTGAGTGATCCGCCAGGACAGAAACAAGTTGATATATCAACTGAACGAGGACCCCAAGCAGCAAAGTCTCAATGCCTTGATTTTCCCCTTGACTAATTTCAACTTTCACTTTTTGCCCGGGCTAAGCTTTTAGCCGTTGTTGTTGTTGGTGTTGTTGTTTTGTTCTTGTAATTGTGTTATTTTTTTGAGCAGAAAAGTTTTGGGCAAGTTTTTACTGGCAACTGCGCGCTCTTCTTGCGTTTCCTTGTTAAATTAGTATTTGGTATTTGTCGTCCTTGGTAACTACACTGCTCCTTGGCTTATCTACAACTCCATTCGGGACAGCAACAATTTGTTTTTCGCCTGGCAACGCTTTTACACTTGATAACCAAGAAACTTTTGCCAGCGGCCGCCACATTTTTCCATTGCAATTTTTCAACGTCTCCTTTGGCAAAGCCGCGGTAAAAGTTTCGCTTAATTTCAGTTTGTTTTTGTAGTTTTACTTTCATACGCTCCAAAAATATTAACTTTAATTGTATTGCATGCCCAGATTATTTTCCAACTAAATTTAATATATTTTTCTTTCTCTTTTCAGGTATGTTGTGAAGAGCCATGAAGCCAAAAAGTTGCCGTATTATAACCATAAAACTACAACACATAGAAAGTATAGTATAAGCTTTAAGCTTAATTACATATTAAATATTAATATCTGTCATTGCTTATGATAGAATTTTCGATTAACTGGCGAGCTGCATGTATTTGTACATAAGTGAGAAACTATTCCACAGTTTCTCATGCCTTGACAGACAGTTTTAGAGCTTTTGGTGAGCTTAAAGTTGGTTAATCTGTTTAATTAATCCATCTTAAAGCCTTATCTTATATCTTACATTGAACTATTTCTTCAAAGGCAAAATAGGAGGCTGATTTTTTTGTAACACATTTTCCACTCAGATCTGAGGGAGCTTTAAGTTACTTATAACAGTTTCAATTATTCTAGCTTCAATGCATATATGAGCTTTCAGAATTTGTTTAATAAATTGGCACTCTTAATTAATGGAGTCCTTCAACCTTTTTATTTTGAAGTAGCAGTTTTTAAAGAGTTGAAATTTATTCCGTCTCATTTGAAACTACTTTTTTTATGGAAAGAGATCAGATTCACCAGAATCCGATGGCGAGCTTAAAGTGAGCTTTAATTGATTTATTGCAGCTTAAAGTTTATTCGAGCAGAACTTGCTTAATTTTATGAATTTCAAATCTTTAATTTACTTTAAGCACCTTTCGATTTCTAAGTAATTGAGCTTTAGAGCTTTAAGTTGGCTTTAATGTATTTAACTGGGACACTTAATCCGGCTTAAAGCTTTCAAAGCTTTGTATAATTGTATATTTAGCTTCATACTCTAGGACTTGTTATATGCATTTATTGAGTATTTTATATATTCTCCCCCACAAAACTGCCTTAAACTTAAACTAAAATTTACCTTTAAGCTCAACTAAGGTAGGAAAATTCGATGCACTCCATTCGGAAGCAGTGGAACTTAGCTGGATCATTAATAAATCACGTTGCCGCAATAATGTAGTCAGCTGTGAGGAAGAGTTGATTTCTTGGCTGCACTTTTCTGGCTCATTGTTTAACTTTTTTTCTTGCCAATTTTTTGGCTTTTGTCTGCTTGCTGTTGGCTGTTGGCTGTTGGCTGTTGGCTGCTTGTTGCCTGAAAATGTAGAAAGGTAGAAAACGGAAATCGAATATTTGCCAGCATCAAAAGAATGCAGGTAAATTTAAGTATTTGCTGCTGGGGTAAAGTTTCACTGAATAGAATAGAATTTGTTAGCTTGACTTTCTTGGAGTAAACGAAGAGAGTACTCTTGGTATCGTTGAGAATTCCAGTTAATTGCATGCAATTGCAGATTTTTAAAGCTAAAGTTCGACAAACAATGAGCAGAGAGAAAAAAAATGGATACTGTAATTAAAAGTTTCTTTGGTAACTTTAGAGCTCTGTTGCGCTTTTAAATGTAAACGAGACGAACGATTCCAGGAAAAAATTAAAATAAAATAAATGGTTAGAAAAGTTCCTGTGAGACAAACTCAAAGTAAATATTGGTATGAGAAGTCGACAGAAATAAACATAATATTGTTGATGATGACGCTGATAAAACCGATGACAGGCAACAATTTAAGTGGGTGTATGACTGGGCTTATACGAGTTTGGTCGAAAGGCTTGGAATGGCTTGGCTGTCAGCACATTTGTGTTTGTGTTCTTCCTAGGCATGAGAGACTTGAATGTCGTTAACTTTTCCTACAGTTTGCAATTAATTAAACCCTTTGCTGATGCCCTGCATAAATTATAACAATGAATAAAATAAGATGAAAACCACGCCAGCAGAATATTGTTTCAAGTTCAAATTGACTGCTTGAATATTTCAAAAAAACCACAAAAAGAAACTCAAATATTAAGTAAAAATTTTAGTATTTTATTTAAATGTTAAAAAGTTCATGCGGCTTGGCACATATCCCACATTTCTTTCTTATACCCTTTCTAAGGGTATTTCAAATTGGGCAAAAAATGGAAGTCCTTAAAAGAAGTTTTCCGATTTTGTAATACTAGTTCGAAATTTTCAAATTAATCTGACAATTTTATAAGCATTTATAATATTTTTTAAACCTGTTTCTCTAATACCAAAATGTTTTTAAAGCCAATTAAAACTATTTGTTTTTTGGGTGAAATTCTGCTCTGCTTTTAATTTGAAACCAAATTTTTATTGCATACTTTTTGGCTAGATTTTGAGAGGGGTTTAAAAGTAGGCTTCATTTTTCACCCTGGAATTATATTTCTTTTATAAACCACGAAACAATATGACATTTTTTTATTGACTAACAAATATTTACCAAGCAATTAATTATATAAAATCTTTTTTTTTATGGTGTACGCACAATTGGCAAGGGTATTTAACGTATCGGCTTACCAAACACAGCCGTTTTTTTTCTTGTTTAAACTCTTAATTGCCCCGTTATATGGCTCCATTTTGTGCTGTTGCTTTTGGCTATTTTTGCCGATTTTGGGCCGAGTCTCCTTCGTTTATTCTCTGTGCTTTTTTCTCTCTTATTTGTGCTTTATGTTCGCTGGTGCGCGACGGCATTTAAAATATGCACGGCATTTGACATTTTAATCAACCATGCCAGCTGAGGGTAAGGGGTCGCCTCCTCGCCTGGAAGTGAACCAAAGCGAAGCGGAACGTAAAGCGACATTTGTTAAGCAAAAGTGCAAGGAGCAAAATGCTTAAAGAGCAGACAGAAACGACGCGAAAGATAGAAGATGAAGCGGTTGTGGTAGTGGAAAGAGAAGAGGAGAGGAGTCAGAAAAGGAAGCGGCGCGACAGGCAACAGGAAAAACTTGAAAAACTTGCGGAAATTCCTTAATGAATACAAATGCGCTTGGCTGCTGTTTGGTGCCAAGAGGTTGGCGACAGGACTCCCAGGCTGAAATATTTTCCAGAGTACTGGAACTACTCGCACTTATACTCGTACGTCTCTGGGCCAGAAGAGTGCTCCACGAATCGATGCGGTCAACGTTGAAATTTGAAGTTGAGTTTTTGCCATTGCATTTCATTTTATGGTAATTCTTAATGCAATTTTGATGTTTTAACATATAAATTGTATCCTTCAAGAGTTTCCTAAGAGTTTGTAATTTTTTTCTTCTCCTCTATCAGCTTAGAGGGGAGTTTAACTAATAAATGTGGTAGAAAAAAGTTGAACGGGACATTATCCGAAATTGAATAAATTGTGTAAGCTTTTAAACTAACTCATGAAATGTTAAGTTCTGAAGAAGTGAATGATTCTTAGCTACGGAAAGGCAACATGAATTTAGTTCCTCTACCGAATATATTTTAAATTTAATTCTTTTTGTATTGTAATGATGATTCTATTTCCATAGAAAGTTGCCAGATTCCTTTCAGATTCCATCTACCACTATTATTTCAAGTACTTGGCCAAAAAACATGAAAGGAAATTTGGCCCTGTTAATTTTAGCTATGCAAATTCTCTGCCCTTCAAGGAAAAGTTTAATGACTCATGACTAATAAATTCAGAAAGTTTGAGTAAAAAACTGAAGAACATCAATCTTTAATTTGGTTTAAAAGCAGCTTATCGCCGCCCTTGACCGTTTTGGCATTGGCCATGTCGTCGAACTTGAGTGCTGGACAATGCCATGGGGCAAGGCAAGTGTATTGAGAATGTGTCTATAAAGCCACTTAGAACATAAGTACTCGAACATATTTCAACAGAATTGGCCATGAAACTGACATTGAGCCAAGCGAATGTCGCCGTTTCTCTTTACTACATATTTTTCATCGTCCTTCCTTCTTTGTTATGTACCCTTGCAGAGGGCATTAAAACTTTGCCACTAACTTTGTGAAAAATTGCTGACGTTTTTTCAAAAGAAAATGAACCCAAAAAAAGGATATCTATTCTAAAGCAGATCGAACTACTATAATATAAGGATTTCCTAATTCCATTGAATGAATTTTATTTTTCAATGATGCGTTAATCGAAATCTCATTAATTTTTCTGTAAGCAATCTGTAGGGTATTTGAATATGCGCCTGTTCCTTCTTAGTTTATTGATTTTCCTGTAACTACTTGGGTAAAGGACATAAATGTCTCTCTCTAACTAGGATGCTGGAAAATGTCTGTTATGCTCTCAATTAGAGATATGAAAATTTAATTATGAATAAAGTGGAAAACCCATTGCACATTTGCACAATTAGAAAACCAGCGACATGTGACGTTTGTTATGAAATTAGAGCCAAAATATTCTGCAGCTGCTCGAAACAGATAAGTGACAGACATTAACATTGTTTGGGAATTAAATGCGTTCTATGGACTAATTAAAAGCATATCAAATTGTGCCGTCGCCGCCTCCTGTGCGTATGCAACATTTCTGCAGCGCTCACATATTCCTGGTACACACTGTGCGTATACGTAACATCAATAGAGCTAAAAGAGTCTAACCACAGCTGTTGCTATGGACAAAAGGGGCTGCAAATTTGAATAAAAAGGAACTATTTGGAACAAAACTAACATACCCTGTAAAGAAGAGTGGAAACTATTTAGGACATTTTTTTAAGCTTAAGAAAAAAGAACAGTTTCGAATAGTGTTTTTTTTTGTGTATGAGATTATGGCTGGAATTGGCATCTCTGGATTCGTATTTTAGTTTTTTTTTTAAAAGATTTCTTTGACTTGTTCACAGCATATCACCTAGTCGAGCAGTCTAAACTCCCACTTGTTTCTGGTTTAGAAATGGTTGTCAGTCAACTTTAAACGTAGCAGTCGTTATGGTCGCCGTCAGTGATGCTGCTCCTGTTAGTCCTAGCGCTTTTTCTGTTTTTTATTCCTTTTTTTCTGGCTCCTGCACATAAATCACGTGGCGACATGTGACAGGTTTTGGCTGGTTGCCCACTCGCTGCTTGACTTGTCACTTGCTGACATTTGCGGCCTGACACTTGACATTTGTCAGTGCAGTTTTTCTTTTTCGCCCTTTTTTAACTCCTTTTTCTTGCCAACTTCCAACTCGAAACAGCCGAAACTTTGATTCGCGCCGACACAAAATATGAGCACTCATCACTGCTTTGGACAGCCTCACAATGCAACCAGCTACTATGAGCCAGATCCAACTATGAGATGTGAGTTGTGAGTTGTGAAATGTGAAATGGTGTTGGCATGGATTTATGTATGCATTTCATTGCAACAGGACAACAACAGATAAATGAAGAATTTAAGGGGAGGGCAGCAACTGACATGTGATAAAAAAAGGTTAAAATCGAGCAGAAAATGCTATTTCTGGCGAGGAAGAAGATTCAAAGACCCTTGTATAATGATAAGTGAAAGAGTATTTGTAGTTGGTTAGTTTAATTAAATAGCTAAGAAAATAAATTGTGAATGCCTTTGCTCCGTTTGGTTTACTAGGCTTTTCATGACATTTCTCTTTTTAAACAACTCTTCAAATCTGTAAGTCATCCACATTTACATCAAAAAATCGTAGATAATCTTGGCTTATCTCATTTTAAATTCGCATTTAATATTCAATCCATAACATTTATATTGTAATATTTTTTTAAATTTGAATTATTTAATTAAAACACCTTTAGATGTTCAATCTGATTATGAAATAAATTGAATATTCAAATTGTTACTAATTAATTGACTGGCTCCGCTCAACCCACAGCTGTAGAATTTCATCCTGCCCATTTAAATACATTTATTATTACAATGGAATCTAAAAAATTTATAACCACTGGCATATATATATATATATATAAATCGCAGCCCCAGCTTCAACTACGCCCAACATACAGCAGCATGATTAATTAAATATGAATAAATATATGAAGCTACAGCAAATATGAGCCATAAATATGTCAAACACTGCTGGAAACCACAATGCGTTTATTTGTAAAGGGATATATTAAAAGGGAATTTAATTATTGTGCAAACATAAATTTTAATCGTAATTTGCAAGCAAGAAAAATCCTATAAATCGACAACAAAGTAGCCTCTTAGAAGCTATAAAGGAAATCATAAGAGCTTAAAGGACAATTGGATCTAAAAGAAAAAAAATTGATATATGGCGGAAGAATGGTTAAAGTGGTTATGGATAAAAGACAAAAAAGAATAAGGAAATTACAAAAGAAAAATTACAAAAAGGTTACAATTCTATTCAGTCCCAGGCTAATACCCGAAAAACTGATACAAAATAATAAATACAAAGGGAAAGATTAACAAAGCGGCTTTAAGTTGTTAAAAAGGACCAACTATTACAGAGCACTTTACAATATTTAAACAATGGCCTGAATATAACCAACCAAAATAGCCCTTCTGCCTTTTTTTTAAGGGTATTTTAACAAAGGCTCAAATGGCCAATAAGTTAGCCCTGGCAACTCATACAATGAAGAGGTAACAATTAAAGTCAGCAATTTGTGTTTGCCGTCGGGGGCCAGGTTAATACAAATACAAATACAATGACAATGCGACATATAAGCACAGAGAGAATCAAGCATTAAATTTGGCTTAAATCAAGCAGAATATTTTAAAGTTAAGAATGGTGTTTTAGGAATGCAAATCTAAATCATAAAATAAGCCCAAAGAAGCTTCTTTTGAGTAAGAAAGTGCATCGAATCAAGCATAAAATAACATTTTTTGAGTCTTCAAATTCTTATAATAAGCTTCTAACAATCATTAAGTGTTAAATTAATCCCGAGTTCTCTCCTTTCATTTCGTTTCACGTTCAAGCAATAAGCTGGTTCAAAATATTCAAGATTTTAGGGGTCTCAAATTAAGTGTGATGCAAGCTTACCCAGGTTTTTTCTCTCTGTGTATGCAATATATACAGGGAAGTACAGGGAAACGGATAGACTTCCAGGCTTGCATGGCGTGTGGTTAACCAAAGAACCGTTGACCGCTGGCCAGTTGGCCAACCAGTTGACCAGCTGACCAGTTTAGGGGGAAACCAAAGTCGAGCTAATCAAATAAAATATGGAAGCAAATGCAGCGCAAAATGTAATCAAAGCAGCAGCAGAATTTCTACAAAATTTCCTAAATGCCAATATAAATTTTCATTCGGAATATTTGAAATAATTGTGGCTGCATTTCCAATTTGCATTAGCGATTTCAGTTTTACAGGTTCCGGGTATATTGCGATACGCATACGCCACGTGTTCTGCTTGCTTTTCTGGCATTTAATTCAATTATTAGCACAATTTTACACACCTCATTAATTTCATTCGAAGCAGCAGCAGCAGCAGCAACAACAACAGGACGTGTGCTAAAACCAATTAATTAACAATTAGCAGTGTAATTAAATTGGGTTAAGGCTGCTATTTATAAAACTGCAAAATGTATTGCTTTAAAAAAAAATTATACGTCGATAAATTAATTAAAAAGCTAATGGCTAATGGAATTTCCTTTTTTTTCTCTCTTTTTGGTGAATAAATTCGATGAGTTGTATTAATATTGTTTTTACCTGTTTTTGCCTGTTTAATTGACATTCGGGTTAATCAATGATGCTATTCTGTTTACTTTCAAATTGATATCCTTTATTGTCTCATTTATTTTTGCTAATTCATAAGTCTTTCTCTCCATTTATCATACTCTATATGGATGATTATATAGAGTATATTAGGAAAGAAGAATATTGGACCCCATACTGGTTATAGATTCCCGTTCAGAATCAACAATCAAGTCGAACTAGACTAGATATGAGAAGAACTCCATTATGATCGGATAATAAACATGAAAGTTATGCAAGAAAAGGAGAAAGAGTATTACAAAAACCTATTAATACCTTTTGAAGTAGTATAAATATTGAATGGCATTTTATTTCACGATAAATCAAACATTTTTTTGGCGTGAAAATAGAAGTGCCATGCCCTCTTCAAAAAGACGTCCTTACTAGTTAGATAATCCAATTTGTTTTTAGCCACCAAAGGTTCTGTTTATATAAATTAACTTTTTACTATATTAAATTACTAAATTAATATATTTAGTTTAACATATTCATTTCTTGTTTGCATTAACAGTTTAATATATTCAAATAACTTATTTTTATAACTTAAATTATTATTTTTAACTGGGTTAGCAGCCTCCTCAATATGTTCTAGCTATAAATGAGAGCTAGAAGAAACTGTACCGCTCTAATTACCTTTCCGTACTCTATATAACTTTATTAGCGGTGAAATCACTTCATTTAATACCCTGCCAAATATATGTCGCTCCTTTTCACGATATTAAATTAAATGTTCCATTTATTGGTCCTTTGAGTGAGCTAAAATTTAGTTTGTTTTACGATCCTAATAAGTTTAAAATCTTATGGCTGTGTCTGTAGTTGACAGGGCTGTAAAGAGAACACCAATTAGCAGTCAATGGAGACTTTTTCGAAGTATTCGAGCATTAAAACAACAATAAAACACGAAAATTCGCGAAATTGACAACACACACACAAAGAGAGAGAGGGGCACACCAACACCCACACTCAATCGATTACCCACTTAGACGGCAGACAAACAAGCACTTTGAGGAAATTCAATAAAAGCCCGAAACAGGACGCGTCGGTTACCCTTTTAGCCCTAAACTAAATCTACCCTGTGTCGTCTGTCTGAAACGCATATCCCAGCCCCGAAAATTTTCAAGTTGACAATTTCGTTGTGTAAATTTTGTAGTGCTTAATGTGATTGGGTTTCTCCCTGTGTATGCCAGGCGGAGGAGGGGCACTTTTTATTGTGTTGCAATGCGTTGCATAGTTTTAGGAGCTTCCCACTTTGACAGAGTGAGCTTAGTAGCGATGGACCGATGCTGTGTCGTGTCACGCACGTGCCTAAAATTTCAATTTGTGTATTATACATATTTCCCAGAAGAGAAAGCTCGCAACAAATTGTTTCCTACTCCTAGAGAGCGTACATATTTTTAAATAAAAGACTAGAAAATCAATCAATTTATATAATATTTCACGGTGTATCACGGTGTCGTCTCTAGTGGATGGTACAAATGATATTCCTGGCTTGTCTATGTCGATAATTCATACTGGGCGTGACTGCTACTGCTGCTGCTACTTTGCTACACTGCTGGCAATGTAAATAGATTAGCCTAATTAAATAGTTTTACGCTTGGTGCTGCATAGTTTTTTTTTTTTTTTTGGGACTTCTCTTTACCGGGCAAATGAGCGCAAAATGGGTTGTGCAATTGCAGAAACAGACAGATAGACAGACGCTTAGTCAGACCGTCAGACTTTTTGCTTACATGTTGTTGCCTCGACTCTAGACTGGGGCTATGTACTCGTAATTGCTACCTCTCAGTTTGCCTAACTAGAAATGGTTCATTTGGAATTCCAAGTTAATGGAATTCGTTTGAATTGCGACAGTTTGAGGCCAAGTTGGATAGCTAACCCAATTTTTTTGCTGTAGTTTCAATACTGTTGTGCTCAACCAACTGGGTTAATGAAAAGGCGCTCAAATTTTCTGGCATTTCTGTGGCAAATGCCAATTGCAATTCGTTTTCATATACCCTTTGCAAAGAGTATTATAATTTTGTCAAGTGTTATTGAATGAGGTATATTCATCGATCCATATTATTTATTTATCAGTAGAGTAAGAAGAGTTGATATAGCGATGTCCGTTTGGCTGCTTTTAGCCTCTTGTGAGTTGACTACGCCGGAGACTTGAATCCTTTTGTCATTTGTTAGTTATTTTAGACTTGATTTTTAGTAGATGGTTAGGGTATTTAAATCTTGGGCATAATGAGTATAAGTTTTCCTACTAGTTTGAATTTTTGGCATACATTTTGGACAAATTTTGCGCTGGTTTTTTGTTGGTTAAGTGACGCCTAAAAGCTGCCTAAGAGACACATGCAAAATGCTCATTTGACAGCATTTAGCCGCAAGGACACACCACACACACACACACACACACACACGCACACAGCAGACATTTTATGGTGTTGTAACCACAGCTGCCACGCACACACACAACATTTTACCACATACACACACTACACACCACACACAGACGCATAAATTACGGCAGTTTGTGGGCAGCAACATAACTAACAGTAATTAGCTACTTTATGTGACAGTCACACACACACACCCACACACACACACACAGATACACGCAAATATACAGCCACAGCTTGCCTTTAGGCTTAAGAACGAACCTTAGTTTATGTTTTCAAATTTTCTGTTGGCCTCGTCCTGTGCATTTTGTGGTCAATTGGGAATTGCAATTAACGCGCTGCTTTATTTTTATTGCCTGTTTTTGGTGTCTGTCTGTGTGTTTTAGTTTTTTGCCACAATCACAATCACACACACACTCGCAGACGCAGACGCACATAGAAATCGCCGCACTTATTTTCCCATAATAATAAATTGGCTCACTTTGTGGCATCAGGTCATCGTTTGTTTGTCCTTTACATATTGCCACTACGTTTTTTTTTTCTGCCTCGTTTTTTAACACTTTGTACCCTTTAAAAGTAGCTCAAAAAGGGTATATTCGCTTACTAACTGTGAGCTGCTCATATATACCTAAAATCTATATATTCTTGATCAAGCTTTATCAGTATTAATTTAGCAATTTTATTTGCTTATCATAATTCACTCATATTTCTATAGATGATGGCTTGGTTTTTGTGTTGGCGAATTTGTTCAATTATATAGTAATTAATTTATAAATTTTAGAAAATGTTCCATATTATTTATAGTCGTATCCGGCTTTGGCTCATTTTTTTCTAACATATCTTAAAAGTACAAAAATATATAATCTATTAAGAATTGCACAGCTAATCCCAGTTAGTAGAATATTATAGACCCTTTAACAGAGTATCTTCTGAGTCGAGCAATCTCATCTGGAACATTCTTCTTTCTTTTGTTTCGCTTTTGCTGCTTTTTGCTCCTTCCCTTTGGAGCGCTCATAAATTTTGTATGCTGCATAAACTGTCTGCAAATGTAAATTGCAATCGGTTTGTTTTTTGTTTGTTTTTTGTTTTGCTGTTGTTGCCCCACTGTAAAGTAAATAAATAAAATAATGTGCAAAGCAAATCGGATTTTAGTTGTGTTTTTTTATTCAGCATAAATAAAACATTTGGCTTAATGCATTCTGAGCTGAGTCGGCTAAAAAAATTGCAATTGAATTATTTTTATATCATTCACCAACCGTGGAATTAAAAGAATTATATAACGATTATGATACATATAAAAAATGTATGAATTTCATACTGCAGATTTTTTAAATTAAACAATTATAATTAAATGCAAACAATAAAAAAACATTTTTTCTGAAGCATTAAAATAATAAAGTAAAATATAAATTTAATGTTTTCCCTTTGGTTTTTCAGTGTTTCTGTGAAAATTATAAATAAATGAAATTTAGTTTTCAAGAAATATGTAAATTTTGATAGTTTTTTGTTTAGTTTCATGTAAAAGAATCCCAGTGGTAGATAAAAATATAATTTTATTATAAAAATGGCCATAATTATTCGTCATTGCCCGGGGAAGTTTAATATTATAAGAGAATTTTGATATACAAAATGTTTTCCCATAGAACTTTTGACTGCCCATTTTCCCAGCGTGGACCCAAATTTTGCCAAAAAAATATAAATTAAAAATTAATAAAAAATAGTTTAAATAAAATATGAATACACTGTACAATTTTGATAGAGTTTTCAACTGAATATAAGCTCTTTTGTGCTTTACAACTTTGCAGTTTTACTTAATTTATTATGTTTAAATTGAGTGCAAATCAAGTGATGTTTTTCTCTGAGTGTAGAGAAACTAGTTGGCGGGAATAACAGATAGGAATTGGTGAAACCGCAAGCCATACTTAATTAACTCGCTGCTCGTTTCGACTATGCTGTCCATTTTTCTGTCAATTTAATGAATTTAGCTGGATGTGTGCAACGTGTAATGTGCAACTAAATAGCTGGAATTCGTTGGCGGTGTCTGGCAATTTTATTAACTTAAATGAGGATCAAATGGAGTGGCAGGCAGTGGTAATAGAATGTGAAAAAAATGCAATGTGCAATTTCAAATGAACTTCAAACTGTCAGAGGCTGCTGCTGGCTGGTAGGTGGAACGTGCCACAGTTTATAATTAAAACAAAATATTTTAGTTGCAGCAGCAGATTCAACAACAACACATTTAATTGCAATTCCAAGCAAAAAGCCAGAGCACCGCATACACATACATATGCAGACATACAGACAGACAGACAGACGGACAAAGGAACGGAATGGGACAGACGGCGGGATGCCCAGCAGAACACCTTTGGGTGTATTTTTTATGCGCCTTCAGAGAGCAGGTGGAAAAATTGCAGCCCCCTCGCCCTGCGTCCAATGTGCGAATGTGTCGGCGGTGCAATTTTCTGGTAAAATTTATCACTTTTCCTGCAATTGCTGGGCACAGGAAAAAAAAAACAGCTTGGAAAACAGAAGACAGACAAAAGAAAATAGAGGAATATAAATAGCTCATGAGCGGCGTAGTAGAAGAATTTAATGCTAGCTGGAAAAGAGTTAAACCCATCCATTGGCAGTCTGCAGTTTCAGCTTCGGCTTCAGCTTCAGTCTTCTGCCTTTATTATTAAATATATAGAATTTTGCATTTTAATGGCATCATTTGCGTTCTATATTCTATTCCATACAGAGAGGGAAAATTGGGAGTGATTTTTATTTATTCCTTGAATATTTGCAATATTTTCCATTTGCATTTAAATTTGTTTGCTTTTCATGTTGGGAAATATGCACATGACATGTTTATGATCTAAGAAGCTATAAATAAGATCTGGAATTTGCATAAAATGCTGTCTATGTGTAAATATCAAGTGCTCTGCTGCATGGGAAAGGGTATCGATTATCCGACAAGAAAAGAAAGAGTATAAAATATTACAATATAAACAGTGCTATAAGATGTCAAACTAGAAGATAAAATTGTCATTTCTCTTCTGAGTTTTTCATTGTTTTGGAAGCGCTAAAAAAACCTTAAATAACAGCAAAAGCGACGGAGAAGTCCTCGTCCTTTAGAATTACAAGAAATAATAATTCTTTTCTCTCTGAGATTTATAGCTCTTTCTGAATCTTGTGCTCAGATTTGATTAGATTTGAGAGAGATTTTTGTTTATTTTTGCCAAGTGCATCATCTAGCGACTCTGGAGCAGTTCTAGAGCTTTTAACCAAATTCATCATGAATCAAGCAAACTAACTAATTGACTGACAGTAATTTGCTTTTAGCTTCAAGTGTTTGTAGACTGGCCAGAGCAGCTTTTTAATTCAATATGTCAAAAGCGTCGTCATGAGCCTCTGCAGTCACCATTATCTACAATTTGCATAGGGAGAGAGTAGAGACGAGAGTAGGGGGCGTACCTCAGCTATGATGTCAGCTATGATAGACGCAGTCAACAGCTGCCAATCAAAGAAGGCGCCTTGCATGCTTCTTCTGCTGGGCGCTTGTCAGTCAGTCTGTCAGTCAGACGGAGACAGACGGAATGTTTGGGGAGGCAGCCAAGCAGCTGCTTAGTTAGTTAGTTAGTTGGACTTGCCACAAAGCCATTGGGTAAACGGCCCAGACATCGCCCGAAGCGCAAACATAGAAAAGTGTCTGTTTGTGCAGCGTGAAGCAGCAACTCGTTCAAAAAAGGTGCAGCTGAAGTCTAATTTAATTGTTGCATGACTCTCTCTCTCTCTCTCTCTCTCTCTCTCTCTGTCTCTGGCCAAGAGGTACAGTCAGAAGCCAGAAACTGAGCTGGTTAGCTTAAACTTTATTATTTAAATTTATACTGTACTTAATTATAAATTTAATTTAGGCAAGGTTCAGAGAAGCCGCCTGCTCATACAGATTGTGACTAGAAAGTGCTGTAAATTTAATTAAATTTAAATTAATTAAGTTGAAGTCATAATTTCAATTCCAAAAGATAATTAAAAGAATGTTTTTTAAATCACATAAATGTAGATTTTATAGAATTTTGAGAGTTTCTTGGCTACTGCAGCTGTGAGATTTTTTCATTGTGCTCAACTCCCGCTACTGTAGGAAGCTGCAGAGCATTAACACAATGCGACATAATTTGTATAAATCGCAGACAAAAGGCAAACAATTTGCCCATTGCAATGCGGGGATTCACATTTATGTGGCACACACTGACTGCATTGCGGCACGAAAAGTTGAACAAACGAGGCGAGAACGAACATTTCATAAAATATGCAGCAAGCAAGAGGCACTGGTATTAAATCATTATCAGCAGCAGTAAGAAGAGAGTAGCAGCAACAGCAACAGCAACAGCAACAGCAACAGCAACAATAAGACACAACAGTCTGCTTGACAGCTACAAACATTTTACAAGCAATTCAACACAAGAGACAGGCAGCAAAGCAAATGATGCAGCAAAATCTGGCAGGGCAAGGGAAAGAGGGAAACTCCAGGGAAAGGAAAGTGGGAAAACGACAACAACACGACATGATGGAGCAGGAAAACAGCAGAGGAGAGAAGCATAAGGAAGGAACAAGGAGAGGTACTCGTTCCAAGCCAGCGATAAAGTTGTCATAGTGTAAAACAAACAATTCATCAGCGTCAATGTGATAAATTATATTTCTACCGCACAGAAATTGCATGAAATTTTTATCCGGCCGAGCGAAATCGAAAAGTGGAGCATGATAAATTGCTTGATTCAATTGAATTATAAACAACAAAGCAAACAGACACCGACAGACATCGAGCATACGCAGCGTAAGCAGCAGCCAAACAAAAAATTACGTATACGCAGCGTCAATTGATATAAATGAGCAATTTGCGGCATGCGAAGAAAGAATTTTAAACAACATCTAAAGAATTCTCTAGAACAAAAAAAAACCAACTTTTTATACAATTAAAATGGTCAACAAAGCAAATTAACGTAACAGGAAAACCATAAGCCAAAAAACAAAATGTGGCAAAGGCATTTTCTCCGTATTCGCTTTAGTGACCGTGCCAATTAGATTATGTTGCGGCCGGCCTTCTGTCCATGCTCCTTGCTCCCTGCTCCTTGTTCTTGTTTTTCACTTCTCTTTTATTTTTTATATGTAGCTGAAGTCCGTTTTAATGGCATTTTCCCTGATTCTACTATTTCTTCTCCGGTTTTGTTTCGTTTTTTTTTATAAAGATAAAATAAAATGCCTTGTTGTGGTTCTGTTGGCACCACTGAAATGGGAGCCTAATGCGCATCAGCTCAGCTTAATTCTAAGATTTTAATTTAGCGCATAAATTTCATTGACTGGCGCATTTATTTATTTATCGCCTCCTGTTTAATGTGCCACTTAGGGGATTTGTAATTTGTTGTAAGCTTATATTAGGTGCTTACTATAGAGTCAAGGCTCTCTCCAGGGTTGGGTAATTGCTTACATTCTTTTGGGGATTATGTTATTATTAAAGACAACAGGTATGAAAATGGCGAAATTTATTAATTTCTAGGTTTTAATTTTGTTTTTATGAACCTTTAATACAACTACTGGAGAAATCGATGAAAAGATACGCACAAAAGTTCTCCAACAAGTTATACATTTTTACAAAAATATCTGTAACACTTTCAGGAAGGACATTTTTAGTCTTTTCTGTTCAAAATTGTATTTAATATAGTATTTATTATTTGGTTTTTTCTTTAAAACTTTAAGTTATAGACCGTCGTTTTTTTTTTTTCTAGTCGGAGAGCAAAATGGCTAAGGCTTGAGCTATATATTTTTCTGTATATTTCTGATAATCGTTTTTCAGTTCTTATTCTGTAAATATCTAACAATTTATACCGAAATCGATATACTTTTCCAGACAACTTTCACTCTTTCGCTAGCATTTCTCCGGCAGTTATTTTATATAAAATATATTTACCTTTCTAAATAATATTTCCTAGCAATGTTTAACATGACTCAAATATTGTCTTTGATTATATTTCTTATCCTGCTGCTGCCATGGGCTTAACTGCTATTCCTTTCACTTATGTCACACTGATTATTAAAATAAAAATAAATTCTAAATGCCGTTTATTTTATACATAATTCAAAGCGTATCCCGCACCAACCCGCACTTCCTGTCAGCCAATATAGACATTTTACAAATTTTTCGTTTGCCTTACCAAACGCCAATCTTCAAAACTTCAATCATGCATAAATTTTTATTGCCAGGCATTAAAACATATGCTGGAAACACAACAGCACACGCCCCCCATAGATATATTTATATATATATTTATGCCCGCTGACTGCTGCTTATAAGATGTTGTATGATATAGTCCTTGTGCTTATGTTTATGCTTGTCCTTGTTGCTGTCGTTGTCCTTGCTCCTGCGGCTGCTACTGCTGCTGCTGCTGCTGCTGGCTGCTCCTTTCGATATACTTGTCTGCCTGTCTGGCATGTCAGCCGAGTTGCTCCTCCTTCCGTCTCCTCGTCAAAGCGTCATTGTCAATGTTTTTGTGCATAGTTCCTGTTGTTTGTTGTGGCAACTGCTGCTGCTGCTGCTGCTGCTCCTCCTGGATTGAAATTTATGCGCGTTGATAACAGAGACACACCCCCGAAAACTGTAGACAAAAATTGATATTTTATGGTTATGAATTATTGCCAGCGATTATCTTACATAAAAGCTGTCTCTCAAAAAGTAAAAAAAAAAGACCAGATATCAAGTCAGCTGCATAAAAGCAATGTCAATAAAAAATATCGCATATAAATTGCATATATTCCTCGTAAGCTCTCAATATGGCAGAGGTGGTTACAAGCTCATACAATAAACCAACTACAGCTGCAATTTGTGTTCAAAAAAATATGAGTACTCGCAATTGAATTGCGTTAAAAAGTTGCTCCTATTGTATACCCTTGCATAGGGTATTACAACTTTGTCATGCAGTGTGTAATGCATCTCTGTCTCTCAGTTTCTTTATAAAATAATCTCTCAGTTTTAAAGCTGAGAATATACCCTTCTCTTTGTTGCACGCAGCACACATGTTGGAACCAACCGGATCGGGCAACTATATAGTAATATGTCTAAAAGTTGGCTTACAAAAAAGAATTGAGATCCTAAATCTTACAGCTGCCCTAGGAATGATTCAATAATCAAATTTTTATTCCACTCTGTAAAGGGTATTTACTCTTCGGCATGCTGATGATAGCTTTTCCTTTTTGTATAGTGAGAAATTGCTATACACCAGAGAGAGAGAGAGAGAGAGAAAGAAAGAGAGTATCGACATATTCTAATAATATTGTTGCATGCAAAACTGGATTAGAATAGATTTCATTGAGAAACCCACACATATGCGATGTATTTTATGGAAATATATATTTTTGTGTATTTTGCAAAAAATTGCAGCTCTTCAATTTATTTTATATTGATAAATTGCATTGTATAAGAGTTTTTGAAATTCCACATGCTTGTGTGTATATAGAGGTGGTTGAAATAAACTTTTATAACCCTCTGATAGATTATATAATTTTTATAGCATCTGAATTTGTGGCCATTCCAGCTCTTATTGCGGGGAATTATAGTTTTAAAATATATAAAATTTGCATTCCTATTGCTATATTTGGATAATATAGTCGGATTATAATGAAATTAATATAACATTTAATAGCATTTACTTTTTAACTAAAATACCAATTAAATATTTTGCTACATATATTCTATAAAGCCAATTTAAATTCCAAATAACCAATTTTACTCGCCTCTGTAGGGGGAAAGTTACTCATCGTTGTATTATAATCAGACCTCTGTTATTTGCTCAGAATTTTCCATTTTCCAATCTTTGTGATTGTTTTTCTAAAATATATAATACACGCACATATACTTAAGATTTTTATGTGGAGCCTTTTTTCCAATTGTCCAATAAAATTCGGAGCAAAAGCTGAAACTGATTACATACCCCTGTACTGCAATAATCTTCATATCTAGCATATGTTCTTATTCATATTAGTAGTAGATATATATATATATATATATATATATAAATATAAATATAACTTTTGTTAACCTAAATATTTTACTGAATATCTCGGGGTGGGCCCCCTGTTGTTCTTTTTTATAGGATTAGCCGAGTCAATTTGATGCTTTGTTAATTTTCTTAGCATACTTATGGGCATATGTTGTTATGGCCAACAGTAAACTCTGTGAAGTGTCCTCAATTTCCTTCTTTTTTTTTGGAACCAATAAATTTCTGAGGCTGCAAAGAGACGGACTTTTTGCGCTCTATCTCATTGTTCATTTCTGAAGGGCACTCACAGCTGGCTTTTTGAGCCGTTTTTGTTGAGCATCTTTGAAATAAAGCCAACTGCTTTCAGCACCCACTAGACATCAGCAGTAGGGCCAGGCCATATGCCAAAAGGGTTTTCCCTTTCTCGTTCTCCTTCATTTTTCCACCCAATAGTAGAGCAATTTCTGGCATTTGATGCTTAACCCTTAACTCAGAAGAGAATAGAACTTGACATGGTCACCCGCTGTGATTGCTAGTCATTGGATCTTTATAATGGATTTCTAGGCACTAAAATATCTAGTACAAATATATGAAGGAGTGCACTCAGAAAAGTTAACAGCAGCTTGCCAGTAAATTTTCGTTCTTTCTGTATTTCAATAGAAAAATCTAAGCATTGACAAATTTAAGATTGAGAACAAACTCTTGAATTAAGTTCCAATTTCAATTTAAATGTCAAGAAGAGATACTGTTGATAACTTGAATTTTTCACTCATATATTACTTATTATATTGAGAAACTAAGTCTATAATTTATTTAAAATCAACTTAATAATACATATATTACTGATTTTACTCTTAGTACAATTTCTTTCTTGTAGAATCATTTGCGTTTCTGACATTAATATTAATTCACACTAAAAGTCTCTAAAAAGTCTCCAATTGTTCTTTAGATTTTGATGTGAAAGAAACGTCTCTATACTAAAAATGTTCTACTCTTCTATTTCTGATTCAAGTACAAAATTGATCGCCTTTTTTCTCTGAGTGTAGAAAGGTCGCTGCATGTCTTCACTTGCTTAGCTGTAAATGATATGTGAAAAAACAAAAGTTTTATACTCTCGTAATACTCTCGTACCATTAGTCCGACAGGCAATACGCTGATGAAGCAGCTGCAGCTGCTCCACTGACAGCTCTGACAGCATGCAAAGTACATTTGTTGTGAGCATAGATCAGAGTAGGAATAGGAGTATCAGAATATACCCTTACAGGGAGGGAAGGGCTGCTTGGCACTCTTAACTGGCTGCACAGTTGAGCGCATTTCACTGCAGGAATTGTGTTTCTTGTCGCGCAACCTTCTGCCCCATGCCTCATTTCATACTCTCCCCTGCATCATCTGTGCAACTGCAACAGCGCGACACGTACTCAAGTCTTGACTGAAGTTTGCCCAGGCTGGCCCGGCATTGTCGAGTATCCCGTTCACTTCCTGCTCGCAGATGTATGTGTCTGTGTGAGGGCACTCAGAAAAAAAAGAGGAAATGAAAATGAAACTCTTTTTCTGCTCTTTGTTCTCATGGTATCTGCTTATATTTTTTATCTTAAATTGAAACTGGAAAATTTATAATATTAAAGTTGCAATAAAAATAATAATAAATATTAAATTCAGATTTAATTTAGTTAAGCAAAAAGAAGGTTTTTCGTTTTGTTTTTTTCTCCGAGTGTAATTTGCATAGGTGGCAGTGTCATGAAGTGTCTGACTTGCATGTGCGCAGCTGCCGACAGTTGACATGCGGCGCTTCAACATCGTCCTGCCACAGTGAAGCTTGTAATACTTATTCATGCCCCATAACCACACCCGCCACTCCCCACGTTTCCCCTCCCCCTGCCTCTTCGCCCACATTCTGTAATGGCGTTGGCTTCTTTAAATTATTGTGGCATGTGCGTAGGTGTTCTCACATAAAATACAGTTACATTTTTTGTACCCTTATCGTGTGGGGCACATTCACAATGTGAGGAGGGTTTGTAACTTAATCAAATAAAGGTTTTTTTTTGTTGAAAGCCCAGTACGGTTTATTTATGAATGTGAATGTCTATTGGAATGGAATTACTATAAATATTTATTTATAGTTCTTTTTAGCTAGAATTATTTTATAGACAGAGTAAACTATGAAATAAATTATTAAGAATAATTTTAGATATTAAGTCATATTTACTCTGTTAAAACCTGGGCGGATTTTATTAAATTTAATTTAATTAATTTTTGATGTATTAATTATCAGTTTACCTACAATCCTCAATTGAGAGTAATAATAATATTTTAAATCATTCTTTCCTAAAGGATGTAATTCAGCATTTAGATGGGCGTTTTCAGTATATAATATTTATTTTATAAGCTCAATAATAATTATTTTATTTGATCAGTTTCTGCCCCAAAAATAAAAGTTTATATTGATTAAAATACCTACAACAAAAAAAAAAAAAAAATTGGCTGTTTTTCCAGCTCATTCAAGTAGCATTTAAATTATTTAGAGACTTTAATCTGATCAAGATAATTATTATATAAATTCTAGGAAAGGTATCTGAAATTCATAATATTTCTAGGATAATTTTTGTGTTCATTTCTGATTTTAATAGCTGCACAGAGCAGAGCAAAGCAGAGTACAGCACAGAACTCGCTTCTCTTTTGGCGGCATTCAATTTATTTCTGCATAAACATTTTATACACTCGTTGACGGCGACTGTTTCGCTGTTTTTGTTGCTATTGTTGTTGTTGTTGTTGCTGCTACTGGCTGGCTTTTGAATTTTTTATATGCATGTAGAATACAAGAATAATTCATACTCAAACACACCCAACACACACACAC
This sequence comes from Drosophila repletoides, assembly GCA_018150835.1. Taxonomy (NCBI): domain Eukaryota; kingdom Metazoa; phylum Arthropoda; class Insecta; order Diptera; family Drosophilidae; genus Drosophila; species Drosophila repletoides. Next base: position 6,306,255 of record JAECWQ010000202.1, read on the forward strand.
CCAAACACACACTCCACACAACGAAAGCTTTGTAAATAATAATTGCTTTCATATCGCAATGCTTTGGCTGTGCTGCGACTTTGTTTTGTGATTTGTTGAATGCTGTGATTTAATTTTAAATGAGTTTTTGATTTATGCATTAAACACATAATTGTAGCAGCTTTTCCTTTTCCTTTTCCTTTTGCCTTCTGCCTTTGTCTTTCTCTCTGTTACTTTTCGCTGTTTATTTTTTGTTTTCATTTTAGTCACAACCCTCTTGTCTCCTGGCAGAAGATTGAGGATTTGGCTGCCATTTTACGTGCATAATTTAATGTTTAGCGTGATTTATAGCGACTTTTGTTGCAAAAAAGGTTTTTAATATGGAGGCAAGTAGCGGATTTTGGCTGAATACTTTGAGGGTTTGTTTATCTACCTGAGATTGGAAGTTATTTGGTGAAAGCTTTATGTTTATATTCTCAATTTTATCTTGACTTTATACCGTCCACACAGAGAGTTAAAAGACAAAATAATTCCATTTTTTATTTTTTGTTTTATTACTTAATTAATAAAAGCGTCTTCCATTATTTCTTACAAACTATAAATGGAAATGAGTGTTAATTCAAACTCCAATCGGAATTGAATCAAACATTTGTGGCCTGTATTTTATTTTATTTTTTTATAATTTTCTATTGTGCTGTTCTTGAAACAAGCTCATTGATCCCTTAAACAATACCAAAACGAGCTTTATTTAAGATTATCCTTTTTAAAATACCAGTCTTGAAATCTAAATTTTTCCCTTGATTCAAGCAAAATTTCTCTCTGTGCAGGCCTAATTATTTTGTAGCCTACGCCAATAACTAGGCTAAGAATACTCAAATGCAATTTCCAATAAATACAACTCACACACAAAATAGTAAATAATTAAATTTACTTTGTGATGCAGTTATGATAAGTCAAGTGTATTATAATTAGAAACAAACTAATTTTAAATTCCACATTTATTGTAGAGATTGTAGCAAAAAGGGCATCGGCAAAGCTGCTCCTGCTGCTGCTCCTTTAAAGCATACATAATCCTATTAAAATGTGTTCAAATACACTTACACATGCAAAGGCTGGCCATTTTGAGGCTTTAGTAACGTATTTTTGAATAAAATTTCAGCATTTGCCATACATAATCCTAGGCTAAATTACTTGACCAAGACTGAGAGGCGTCGGCCCAAGAGCAATTAAACTGTGAAAGCATTTAAGTGCATAGATAATAAAAATTTAAATATTCATATTTTCAATTGAAGAAGGGTTCTTATTTTGAGGGTATAATGGAGCAATATATGGTAATTTTTGGTCGAATTATGGAGCGTTTATGGTGCAATGGACTGCAAAGCATAGAAATTATTACGTATACGCATATAGACGGCTGCCTTTTTATTGTTTCCCGTAAATATTATGAGTTTTGGAATTGAACTTTTATCAGAAATCATGTGCGTGCTTCGCTTAACAAAACTAGAGTGAAACATAAATAATAATAAAATTCGGAAATTCCATTAAATGGCTACATGAAAGCAAGCGACCGGCGGTCCAAAGGTCACAGAAATTTATGAGCTTGACCGCCGGCTGCAAAGTGATTTTGGATTATGACATTTGACACATAAAATTTTTATGACTCGATCGGATTACTGGGAGAGAAAGAAGGAATTTTGCTTCTGTGTCCTGCATAACAAATTGCAATCGGGTTAAGGTCAGCTAACCATAAACCAATTTCTGCTCCCAAAGCAGAAATTTTCCGTTTCATTTGCTTGTGTATAAATAATAATTTCCCTTGATTTTCTCTCAACTCGTTTACGTATGCAATGCGAACCGCTTGTAGCATTTATACACTTATTGCTATTTTGCATACATAAATATTAAGTCGGCATCCTGCCAAGCTACAAGCCAAAAATGCTCGTATATATAAACTAGCAGCATGTGCTATCAATTCTTCTCTATGAGTTTTGAGTGTCTGCTCTGCGGCAATGCCCGTCAACTGGGTCACGTATGGCCAAACCCTACTGCTACCTGCCACCAGCCACCATCCACCAGCCACCAGCCACCTGCCACCTGCCACATCTGCCAGCAGCTTCCGCATCCTGCCACCTGCTACAACGCTGAAAGTTATGCTACATTTTGGCTGCTATATGTTCTTTATGTGTGTGTGTGTGTGAGTGTTTTGTAGCTACGTTTTTCTTGTTCATTGATTCGAACGTTTCTCATGCGCTTTGCTGGGATGCTTTTTTCTTCATTTTAATTTTATTTTTCTCCATTTCTTTTTTTGCCTGCGATCTGATGTTGCAGCGATAAAAATTCAATTTTGTTTATAAGCAAACACCCGACGTTTGCCTTTGCTGCACACACTCACAATATTGAGTATTTGGTTGGAGTTTTCTTCAATGAATCTAATCATTCATGCCACACATTAGTCTATAAGTTGCCTGGAAATATGTGCTGTGTGCTCTTCTTCACAGGTGACTTATGGTCGACGAGTTGAATTCAATTAAATGCTCGAAAAATATCGTTATATTAATTGAATATTCTACTGTACGATTTAAAGTTTCTGAGGAAAATGTGTAGCCTACTTTTTGGAACAAACTTGCATTAATAATCTTGACTTAAATTGGAGCTTAAAAATATTTTTTTTTGTTTCTACAGTTGTGATAGAAGAAACCTTTTCTCTATAAAAGAAAGAACTATCATTGTGTCTTGCCAAGGTAAATAGGAATATTATATGTAAAAATATTTCCGAAGGTTCCCAAAAAATCTTTGCAGAATTCGAATTCGAATAATTAAAGCACTGACAGCTGTTAAGTCTATGGCAGCTTTTATTTAAACTGAAATGTGGCACATTAATTAACGCGTTGCGTTCAGAGCGAATGCATAAAAAACAAAAAAAAAAAAAGGAGAGAGTTTAACATAATACGGCTCCATTCAATTGATTTATGCCACGTTAATTACACAGCAACATTTATAAATTGCATATTCAGACATGATAAAAGTGTAATTAATATAATTAATTATAAATGAGCAGAGAAAAAAATAGCCATATGCATTGTGAATAATGATAATTGATGACGTAATGCATTTAACATATGCTCAAAATTGGCCATAAATTATAATTGTCTGTACACAAAAGCTGAGTAAGCTATAAAATATTAAATAAATATTACGTTCTTTTAGCTGAAGATACAAAATAAATAAGTCAAGGAAAGCAGCCGAGGAAATACGCCAAGAGGGAACCAAGGCTTTCTATTGAAAGTGTTTAAAGTGCCACTAGAATAATGTGTCAATAATGTGCGATTATATCGAATACAATCAACCTGACCCTGCATACCCTACACATGCCTACTCACATAGACAACGACGCCCACATATTGCTGCGGCCTTCGTGGCTGCTGTGGATAGAAAAGAAAAGGAAGAAAAAGGAAGAGAAGGAAAAATAGCGTAGCACTTTGTGGAAAAGCTGCTTTTGAAGTTAATAAAAAGCAGGCGCCTCTTGTGGGCTCTTGAATAAGGGAAACTCGAATGTGCGCAAAGTGCGATGATGTCTTTTTATTTTCTTTTCTATATATACCCTAGAAAAATGTTATAAAAGGTTGAGTTCATATTATCAAAGTTTCGGTTCATGGCTTGAATCAAGGAGACTTAACGAACTCTTTTATTGGATAATATCTTTTCCAAGCCATTTTATAATAATCTAGTTTCAGAATTTCTAAGGAATAATTTTATAAAATATGTCTGGGTATTTGTACAAGTTTGTTGATTTGCATCTACATATATATATCTATTTAATATATTAAATGACACGTTTCAAGCTTCAAAGTTCAGAAATAAGTACTGCTTTGACTTAAGCCTTTTCTTTTTTTTAATAAAACCATATAAATCTATTTAATAACTATTTAAATTTTAAAAACCTTAAACTTGATTTCAAACTTTTCTGACAGTTCTCTGTAAATTTCTTTAGTTGAAGCTACAGGGTATTTTATAGTCTTTAACTACGAATAGAGACTATTTATATTATTCCTTTTTGTCGCTGCTCATTTCAAAAATATAAGGATACCTCCGAATTTAGATTTTTGAGCTAAAAGTCACGTATTTATTTTATTTTTCTTGCGAATGCAAAAAAAAAAAAAGTGAAGAATATAATAGAAGGTATAAAAGGCAAAATCAATTGCGCGCAAATTGAGTAAATGTCATCCAGACTTCCGTTTCCGCTGTCGCAACAGAACATTAACAAACAATTGTCAAATACGCACGCACACACCCACACACACACACACACACACCCATACAGCTGATATGAGTCCTTGAGCCAGAAGTGTGACAATATGGCATATGATCCCGACAGGCTCAGACACTTGCATAAATATATAAGTAGACAATTTTAGAGGCATTATATATGCCAAACCACTACTCCTACACACATAGGCTGTGTGTGTGTGTGGGTCTGTGTGTGCACAACCACTTTAAACACAATCTAATGTCAACAAGACAAGACAGAAGGTGGAGGAGGAGTGGGAGGAGAGAGAGCTAGCAGAAGAAGCAGCAGCAGTAACATCGTATTGCATATGTATGCCAACATCGACTTATAAATGTGGTTTAACTTCCATTGGCTTGTTGTAAGAATGTGGTGCAAAGTGCTCTGCTCTCAACTGTGGTGGTGTTGGTGCTGGTGGTGGTGTTGGTGTTGGTAAGACTAGAGGTTTTCTTGGCTTGTGCGTATCAATGAAGTTGTTAGTCGTCGAGTATGGCTCCCTTCCTGTCTCTCCCACCTCTCCTCCTATCACCAATGCCTCCCTTTGTTTGTCTGTCTGTCGTTGACTTTATTGGATTATCAGGCAAATTTTATAGTATTCCATTATTCTCTGCACTCGTCGCATATTGAGTTTGCATGTAAACTTAAATGGTTTTGCCTCAATTTACTCGGTTTCGGCGTCACATGTGACTGGCTTTTTGGGTTCTGTGTGAGTTTAATTGCCGAAAAGCTAATAAGATAATTTTGAGCAACAATTCTAGTATCATCTTAAAGTACTGTTGAATTTAAATATATTTTTTTATATTTGCAAATTTGTTAATTTAATTTTCCAGCTTAATTATATTTGATAATCAGTAAGTTAGAGTTGAAAACATCGAAAACTCTAGCTTTCAGTGCTAACCATCTTTGCATCATCCTGAAATAACGTTGGTTCCGGTGTATTCTCTAGCCTAGTTAAGCCAGTTTTTCTAGTTTTCAATGCAATATTTTTTGTTTTATTTAAATAAAACCTCATAAATTATTGATATTAAGTTCAGCTATAGATAAAATCAATTGTACTTCCGGAGCTTTTAGAAGTACTTGGATATCTTTAAAATTTAATGGCCCAGCTAGTCAGATTCTGTATAATTTACGTTAATCTAACAGCCTCCGTTAAAGGCTTAGACCGAATGACTGAATGAGGCCGGCTAGCTGAATTCCCTTGGCAGCACATTAAATCCAGGACACATACATAAATCTGAGCATTGATCAGCAGAGACCATTAAAAATGTAAAATGCATTCGAAGTGTGCTCTTACGAAATGCTTTTGCCTAAAAATTCGAAATTCCCATTAGCCCTCGCCTCGCCAGGTGTGGGAGGGTGAATACTCTTGTATAAAGCAAACAAAAAATAGAAGAGAAAAACAAAAAATAGAAAACAATACAAAACAATTGGCGTAGCACAATGCGACAGTGGAACGTAGAGTAGAGTTCGTGCAGATTCACACGTACCCCGGGGTAAATAGCAGGCAAACATAGACACCCATTGAGAGAGCAGGGTGTAGCTGGTAACTGGTAACTGGAACAGACAAAGCTTCCTCAAACGCTTCGTTTTAATTGTTGAGCCACAGAAGTGCTTACATTTAGCTTGAGGGCAGCTCCAGTTGCAAGAGGAACGCTTGCCACATCGACACAGGGGCAGAGGGCAGAGAGAGAGAGAGAGAGGAAAAATGGGCGCACATTTCTATTCTATTCTGGTTTCAGTTTGTGTTTGCCTAACCCACATACAACTCCACACTCAGAGGCGAAATCAACTTGAGCTGCATTCTAATTTAGACACCAATTTTCCATCTACAAATGGCAAAAGACATAAATAAATAAAGTCCAAATTAAAAAGGAAAACACACACTAAATCTAACTGCAACTTGCAGAGCAAAGCTTTGTTAAAATTGTATTTGTCTGCAGGAAAACCCCTTTGGCTGCCATAGAGTTTTCCCTCAATTGAAGGGCGGTGCTAAATCACTGGAAAAACAACATGGAAAACACGGACAGCATGCAAATCAGTTGCAATGCGCAAAAGGTGTAACGACACAGAGCCAAATCCCAATCCAACTCCAAATCCAACTCCAAAATCCCAGTCGAATTTGGTTAGCTCTTTCGCAGAGGTGCGACAGATAAATAAAAATCTGGTTCGCTTGGCTCGGTTGGCCTAGATAAAAGTTAAGCTAACTCTTTTCTTTTAGCTTTGAAAACTTCTCATATATCTTCCAAGTTTTAAGTTATTTGTTTTTAAAACGTATGGAAAAACTAATCTGCACTGGAACTCCTTATCTCTATGAAAACCTCTTAAATAGTGGTGTCAAGACTGGATTGTCTCCATCCGAACTCGCTGAATGTGGCTGACTTAGAAAAGTTTTTGAATTGGTGGAAAACCTCTTACAGCTTGGCAAGAGATTAAATAAATATAACCTTAGAATTCTTTCTTTATTTATTCTCTGAATTCCCTTTATTTCTTTAGTCTTTTATTTTTTATCTTATTCATCTTTTCTTTTTCTTTAGTTTACTCCTAGTCTGGTTGGGCGGTTTCTCTTATTCTTTTTTGTTCCCAATCCTAAGCATTAAATTTCGGACCATATATTATAATGGCTCCCCCAAAGGTTGTCATATCTATCAAGGTATAAAAATTAAATGTATATTTGAATTTTCCATTTGAATTTACAAAAGGACTTTTCCCAAAAGTTGGCAGCACCTCTTGTCTCATGCTTAACTCAATTTATAGTTGGCAAACCCCAAATTCCTATAAATTGTATCCTTTTTTGAATTATTTTTACAAAATGTTTTTTGTTGTTCTCTAGTTTCCGTTTAAGAAATCCTGTAAAAAATATATTGCATACCTTTCTGCGCATAACTTAAATGATTTTCTCTTTGTTCCTCTTAATTCTTTCGGCTTAATTCACACGTTAAATGGTTAAATATTGAAAAAAGCTCTGCCCTTGGCATTACTTCTTAAGTAATCACATTTATTTAATGGCTTAAACCATTATTAATTTCAGCTCACTCTTCGTCACGTAACTGCAGAATAGTTGACAGAAATATTGGAATATTAAGTCAGAGATTTCTCAGCTGAAATTGGCAGTGGGACTTGGCTAATATGCTTTTTATAAAAGCGACTTTACAATTTGTTTGCCACGCATAAACCGTGAAAGCTGTCAAAATGCAATTGGGGCAACGTTGGGGCGTTGCATGCAAATGTTGCACTTGTGCCAATAAATTTGAGCGTTTGCACGTTGCAGGTGACTTTTTACGTCTACTCCGCTGCTCGGTATATTTGTGCTAACAATTTTACCCGTTACGCCCATTTCTTTTTTGTTGGTTTTGTGTTTTTTTCTCTCTTATTTTTGTGCCCTGGCAATTTGCTGCTCAATTGAACTCAGCGCACGGATTGCCAGCTGCAGAGCGGAGGGAGCTGCCTGTTTTGCATAAGTTTGACAGGCTGCAGGCAGCGTATGTTGCCTGTGTGTAAGTTAGTATGCTGCACGGCTGCTAACGAAGTCATTCAGCGTTTGTGCCAACGTGACAGTTGCCCATAGACAGACGACAGACGACTGGCGACAGTCAAAGAAATCAGCCAACCAAATTCTGTTGCAACATTGCTGCTGCAGCAGCTGCTGCTTGCAAACGCATCACGAAGCGGCGGCGTTCATTATGTTTGCCGTGTGCAGCGACGCCAACTGCATGTCATCTTCTGCTTTTATGGCAGCCCCTCTTTGCATATGCTTCTACTAGTACACTGAGAAAAATATATTGAGCAAAGCTGAAAATATAAAAGTAATGCTTCGATTTACTCCTTCACCCAACGAGAATACCTCACGATTTGACTTTGGGCGACTATTTCTCGTTTCCAAACCTGAAGAAATGGCTTCGTGCCTCTTTTCAGGTTTTTTTTCTTAAAAGCCATAAATAAAATTGGAGAATTGAACCTCATGTACTAATTCTTTCTTCCTCGTAGCTCTTACGCATAGACGCCTTCAATTATCGTTTAACGACGTTTAACATTTTTTCTCTCAGTGCACATGTGTGTCTGTGTGTGTGTGTGGTTGAAGTTACTGCCGGTGCTGATTTATGTTGCCAATCAGGCATTTTACTTGTGGTTGGACGCCGTGCAGCTCTGCTGCGCACTGCATTTGATTTGTTACTCATACGCCACGTAAACAACATTGCGAATGTGTTTCTGTAACTGTGTCTGTTTGAGTGTCTGTGTGTGTGTGTGTGTGGCATATCCTGTTGTTGTGGCAAAGCTTAAGCGATTTCCACCTCAAATAAACTGCATTGGAATGACATAAAACGAGAGATTTGTTGAACAAACAACACAAAACGATTTGTGACAGGCACTTTTCACTGGTCAAGTGAACTTTGAAATTGATGAAATTTGTTGAAAACCCATTTATTGATTAATCTTAGCTTTTGTTTTGGCTCTTAAGTGCTAATTGGACTAATTAAGAGCAGCACTAAAACTTTAACAAACTTAAACAAGGCTTGCAAACCGAGATTAATTGTGTTAATTTCAAGCTGATTGCTCACAGTTGGATATAATTACTGTTTGGAATCAGAATCGAAGTGGGTTTATTTTTGATATCTTAATATCAGGCAAGACGTTTTTTTCCAGGAATCTAAAACTTTATGATATTATAGTCTGCTTAAGAATATTGACGATAAAGCAAGGCTTGACCCAGAGACAGGGCTTGAACGGGCTAAAGCTTACATGTTAAATGCTTAACCTTTTTTGGTATCCAGCTTAAAGAAACTTGAGATTTCTTTCACAAAACAAAAAAGTAATGGCTTGGCACTTTTACCTTTCGAAAATTACAAGCAAATAAAGCTTAAATCGGGTCCATAATTCAACATTTAACTGCCCCACATCGCCAGCGAGGTAAGTTATGTGGATGATAGCTGAGGCGGGAACCTTTTTCTCTGCATTTTCATTTTGCTTGCCAAGATTTTTCTCCACTTTAGTTGCCACATTTTACATTGGACCTGCAAAAACGTCTTAGATTAGAGCTTTTCCTTCGAGGAACGATGGGAAGCATTATCAGTGGCAACAAATTTATTCAATTCCCTTGCAAAAGTCTTGAATTTTAAGCAAATTTCAGGCAGAGTATTTGCTTTATGCTACCTTGCGGCATGCAGCGAATTTTGATTAAGTATTACGTACGCCTCTAATATATATGGATATTATATATATGTACGAATATATATATATATATATATATATATATATATATATATATCTATGTGTGGAAAGCACGCTATTTGTAGATAATTCGAGTGGCATCTGTCACGTTTACTCGCATGGGCGCGCGTGTGATGAATACTTGGCAATTAGGCGGCTGGTTGTCCTCTTTGCCTGGTTTATTGTTGTTGCTGCTGTTGGTGTTGTTGTTGGTCTTTCATGTTGACACACAGCAAACGCCAGGATGAAATCAGTTAGGACAACGGCAACAGCAACAACAAGAACAACAACAACAACAACAACAACAACAGGGGATACAAAACGTTGTCGTCAATTTCGCATTCTAATAGCGATCCAGGACAAAAGGGAAGAGAGCATTAGCTTCTCTTCACTCCGCTCTTCACTCCTCGCATAAATATTTTATTTATTTGCTTTGCTGATTTTCGTAATTTTTCTATATGTGTTTTATCTATATATATATCTTCTTTTTTTTTTTGTTTTCGTCCTGGAAAATACGTGCGGAAAATGCCTAAATAGCTAAACAGTTTTTAGTTGACATATTCTAGACAAAAGGCAAAATTCGTAAATACCGAAATTTTAGCCAAAAATTAGCTGACATATGTGAGATATTTATAGAATATCACGTGAATAGAGTTTCCTGGATACAAAATTATCTCTGATTGATTCATTCTTTTATTCATGAAATGTATTTTATTTTCATCCAAAAACTGTGCTATAAACTTTTTCTTAGTTTATTTTAAACAGGAATCCGGTTTATAAAATATTCCAATTCTAGTTAATAATACATTTAAAAACCCTTGTTTATATATTTACTAGCAATTATTACAATATTCTTGTTATTTTTCTTGCAGGTATGTTCAATGCGTTTCTTACAACATTTGCTCATTTCAATTGAAGTTGGGCTTGGCACAACGTTTCGATTGGTATGCAAGCACACGGAAGCTTTCAGTAAAATCCAGAAGGCATAGATTGCCCCTTCACAATTGTACGCAGGATGTGGTAAGGATTAGGGTTTAAAAAGGGCGGCGGGGAGAGCGTAGCTTAAGCCAGAGAGAATCGCATCACGCGCCCCTTGTGGCAGCGTACAGTGCATTTGTAGATTTGAATGCTCTCCAGTGAGTGGTGCCGCAGCAGCAGCAGTTGATAATAATGTGAGTCAAGGAGTGAGTGGAACTGGAGCTAAAGTAGAGAGCTATGGGAACTGTTAGTGGGACAGTGAGCAACACGCAGCTGGTAAACTGTTGGGTAATTCAATTTGTGGTTAAACGCAAGTTAGTCGTAAGCAAGTAGCAGAACAAGAACAACAGAAGTACTAACAGTTGGTTACGCACACAACTTGAATAATGGGGCTGAAATGGTGAAAGGGTTTCTGAGTGAGGAGGGCAGGCAAATCGTCCTGGCAACGTGTAATTGCGGAATAGAAATAACGCAAGTTTTACCCAATCCAAAACCAAAGCAAAGCAAAGGAAACGAAGCTCAACGGAAAATAGAAAACCCCCTTGTTTGTTGAGTCGTCTGTGTGTTTGCCAGTGGAGCGGAGATGAGTCGTGACTGTGTCTGAATATCAAGAGTAACAGTTCCGTAGTCACAGTCACAGTCACAGACACAGATTAGGTAAGTTATGTAATCCGGTGTCTGTATGAACAGTCACAGTTTCAGACCTAACATAATAATATTATGACTTACAGTGGATAGTCTGATCCTTAAAATTCTAAATTCATTCTTGGCTCAGAATAATATTAAAAGTTAGGCTTAGGAATTGAGACATTGATTTGGTTTTTTGCATTTCTGCAAATGATTTCTAGCAAATTAATATTTAAATTTTGGGCTAAGATGTAATCACAATAACAGATTTCTATGTGGAAGAGTCATAGAACAAAAAAGCACGAAATAATGCTCATCTCTACTGAACAAAATAGCGACAACAACAATAGTTGGAGCTAACACTTAAATCCAAAAATGCAGCAGCGACGCATTCTGATCCACTTGGCAAACGTAAACCCAATCCCATCCGATCCGATCCGAATCCGCATCTGAATCCCCGCATGTTTGTAGTTGGCGCTGTCGTTGTTATTTTTGGCGCTCAAGCGATTTACTTGTTTTGTTGTTTCTTTCGTTTTGTTTTTGTTTTTATTTCTTTCTTTTCTATTATTTTGCTTTCTTTTTTTTTCCCCTTTGCAGGCGTTTTCTATTTGTATTCCCTTTGGCGGTGCCACATGACGTATGAGTAATGGCTTTGGCCTGGACGCGCTTTTGTTGTTGTTTATTTTGCGGTTGCATTGCTTTCAACATCATCTGAGTGTTCAAGTGTGTGTGTGTGTGTGTGTGTGTGTGTGTCTACCTTACTCTCGATGTGTTTGTGTGTGTGGGAGTGTGTGTGCGTTTGAGCATTTTTGTTATGCCAAATTGGTTTGTTTAAATTGAATATTCTGCAATGCTTTATTTAACACACGTATCTGAACTAGTTGGTATTGAATTTCTGATTTTTTCTTTTCCTTTTTTAATATACTCGTAAATAAATGCCAGACAAAAGGATTTCATTGGGCAACCTCAAAAGGAATATTGCCAGCTTGCAATTGCAATCTTGGGGCTGGAATTTTTCAGAAAGGATTTTCAATAATGTCTTATTTAAAACTATTCTACAATATAAAAATATATTGATTTTCTCCAAGAAACTATTTTAATTAAGCAATGCGAACCAAGCTGCAATTCCGCAAATTAATAAAACCAGCAGCAGGTCAATTTTGTAGATAAGTTTAACAAGGAATATCTCGAAAGTTAATCAAGGAAAAATATTGGTTTCGTTTCCGATCAGCTATTTATTTTATACCTGCTGCGGTTCAAGTTTGGGTTCAAAGTGAGAGTATTGATCGATATTCATCATTGATAATCAATCCGGTTTACAGACACTTTTAATTTCAATTTCGAATTCTGTTGAGTTTTTCAAAGAGAATCTTTTATTTTTTTAAACCTCGTTTGGTTCGGAAACAGTTGTGAACATATACAATTTAAAAACCTTTGCCCAAGGAAAATCCCACTTAGTTATTGTATTATTTATTTATTTATATTAATATTTATATTATCTTATTAAAGAATGCATATTTTTATAGCATTAAAAGTTTTTGTTTGAAACTACAAAAGTTGTCAAGTTTTCAAGAATTAAAATTCCTCTAGAGTCCTTCTCAAGTTTTTCAGTTTTGGAAGAAAAGTAGAAAATAGTTTGTGAATTAACTGATTTATAATGCATTCGCTGATTTAAATATGTAAGTTTCAATTTAAATCTATAAATTGGCAACATTTTGAGCCCTCTTTGTGAATGCCTCAGGCTAAAAGTTAAAATATTTTTCTTTCATCACTTTGACCAGCAACCAAAAATGTGCTGTAAATAACCCAAAGGCATGCGCTGTGACTTAATCTGCCCCATAATTCAAATCCGCCGCAAATCCTAACTAAAAACAGAAAAAGATGAAGAAAACAAAGCCAGTAACCCAATCTTAAAACCAAAAGCGAATCCAAGAAATACCCCAAAGCCAAGTTTGGCCCGCAAAAAGTTTTCAGCACTGTTACTGCGACTGCGACTGCTTCCCTGTTCCTTGTTCCTTGTGGCAGAGGACCTACGCGAATATCCTTGCGTTTAGCTGTCGCGCTTTGTGCCAAAAACAGAAAACAGCAAAACGTTACGCCCACTTTCAATTGCCGCCCACCCCACCCTTGCACCCCATCGCTTTGGCAAACGGCGCTACTTCATATTTATATAATAACTTTATGTTTATGTTGTAGCTTTTTGAACGCTTCGCAATAGCAACTACGAGCGAAAGACTTGAGAAAGTTTTTACTAAAACAAGTAAGACTGGCATCCTTTTTCTTGTCAACGCACCGACAAGAGGACTACCCTGTAATTTGGTGTCTAGAATCGGTTTCTTTCGTAAAGGGAACCCTATAAGTCTCAGCTGGAATCTACAAAACAAAATTTGATTGTTGGCTTGACGGTTTTATTTTTTACTGTAGAAAATGCTACTTTTTAATATAATTCAATACTCATTGTTTTTTTCTAGTCATAAATAATAAAGTATCAGTCTACCTTTAGGAGCTTACCTCTAATAACAATCATTTCTAATTTAAAGGCTACCTAATAGCACTGCTCTTTCTTTTTTCAATAAAATGCATTTTGTAGTAGAAACTAAAAATATTGCAATATACATTTTATTTCATAAAATATTCTCTAGAATATTAATGTTAATCTTAACCAATATTTAAGCCATTAAACTTGAGCTTTGAATCCCTAAACCTTCTTTTAAACTTTGACCACGCATGTCCTTCTTTTTCAGCAATATATTTAAACTTTTTGGGTTCGATTTGTGCTTAGAATTTTCTATTAAAATAGCAATACCCTTTACAAGAGTAAAACCAGTCAAGGGGGGAGGACAGTAGAGGTGGGGAAACAGAAGACAGAAGGGCAGTCGCATCCACTCAGTGTATAGGAACACATATTGTAGCATAACAAAAGGCGCGCTGGCTGACGCGCGGGGCGTCTAAAGTTGATTTCTTAATGTTTAGCCAGCAACTTCTGTTGTTTGTCTTGCCGCAGTAAAATGGCAGCAGCAGCAGGAGCAAGGAATATATGGCTAACACACACACAGAGAAGGAAGAGAAAGAGAAATATACAGACACACAGATACACTTTAGTTCATCTCGCATGCGTTCAGCCAAGTCAAACTTGAGTCAAAGTAAGAGAGAACTGCGAGCATTGGCACCAAACTTGCCCAAGGCAATTTACACTGAAGCTGTTTATTTTGAAACACTTGCCAGGACATTCCAAGCGAAGGATACCAGTCTCAGGCACAGACTCAGGCTCAGTCAAAGGCAATGAGCTAATATTTGTACACATATAGCTGTATATGTATATGTATACAGCCTGGGCTCAAAAAGACGCCAATATTTCCAGAGCGGATGCGGAAATGTGCATTATTTGATATTACTCTGTTTGTTCACACACAAACGCACACACTTACATTAAATGTACTCAGTGTAAAGTGAGTGCCTTGTCAAGTGCTCGTAGATTTTTTTGTGAGCGTTTTTCCTTAGTTCAACTTGACAGCTTCCTTTTTCTTTTAAAGCTGCTTTTATTACGATGTTTGTTTTTGCCAAAAATTTGCGATATAAAATAAATCATCTTATGTTAAAGCATTTGAAAATAAATATTCTCAATTTTACTACCTAAATTGTCGAAAGGATGAAAACAAACTCTTAACTCATTTTACTTACCTTTTTAGCAAATTACCAAGTTTACATTATCCATATTTTTCGTATAAAAATCGACGTTTTGAAGTAGTTTTCACTGCTTCTCTTAAATCATATTCTTCGCTCAACAATTGTAAATATTTCCTGCTTCAATCAACTTTCAATCATTTGCAGCTAAAAAAGAATATTCCACATGAATAATTTGGGAATTTCCTTTGCACTTCTATAACCAAACTTTTACAAGTCTTTTAAGTAGACTAAAATTAAATATTTTTTCATACAAATATACTCATTGATATGCAATAAGAAATAGTATAAAGATCTGCCCTTCTTTGAGGTTATCGGCAACTTTGTTCAATTACTGCCTGCTTTTTTGCTTCAATTTATTGCATTCTTTTGGGTCTCAGAAGTGCTCATCGTAATAGAATTTTTATCACATGTTAGGCAACTAATTTCTTGACATTTTTGCTAATTGCCTCAAAGCGTTCCACACAAGTTTTTAGCCAATTAGACGCAACCAAGACAAGAGAAAGGAAAGAAAAAGAAGGTGAAAGGGGGGGAGGAGGCTCAACCAAAAGGACAAGATAAACCAAAGACCCTCATCAACCGCAGCATAAAAGTAGCGAGCTGTAAAGATTTATGTTAAACTGAAAAGGTACGGGAGAGTAGGGCGAAAGTATACGACAAATTGGCCTGGCACTAAGCGACTAAAACTAATTAAAAACCAAAACTTTTACCTGTGCCCTGAAAAACTATTCTAATAGAAAATACGCGAACAAAACTCCCTAAGCGCTGACACCCCGGCAACTTTACAGACGACTACAATGGAGGCCAATTTTGAAGGCAAGTTGTACAACAAAGTTGTACAATAATCCCAGCCAACTATCCAAAACCCAAATATAAACAAAAAAAAAACACAAAAAAAGAACCGAAACTATGTAAAGTTTTTAATCAAACCAAAAGCAAATCAAAGCCCGTTGAACTTTACACACTTACATATATGAGGCGGGAAACAAGTTCACGAAATTGTCTAATCCTAAAAATAAATTAGGGTTCTCTGTACGAATGGGGGATACTCTGTAGACGAATGTGGAGTGTAATATAATAGTAAGATTTTAAAAATAGTTTGTAATTAAACTTAAACTGCAATTTTGTTTCGTAAAAAGCCCACTGTTATGAGCTATTAGATAATAAAATATTTAATAGTATATTAATTAATATCCTATAGAGCCTCCTGAGAACCAAATGTCACAGGCTGAGGAAGTAGAATATATCCTTTTGGGCCTTTGCTAGCTTAAGGAATATCTTCACTTGAAAAGAGCTGAATATACTCTTAGTGCTCATTGTTTAGAGGGTATCCAGAATAAAAAGTAAAGCGGCACAAAATAACATAAAATGCGCGTGGCAAGCCAATTAAAATTTGCTGCGGGCTCACACGTCGTATGCGTAACATTTGCCAGCCGCAGAACGTTTTAGGGTTCTGGTGGCATTTAGTGCAGCGCAGTTTATTAAAAATTTCGCGAAAAAGTTTTAATTTAGAGAACCGAACCGCAGCACAGCGCATGCCAAAAAGCCGCTACGGACATTGTGGGCGTGGCTTAAAGTTGCAACCCAAAATTTACCACTTTCCCGCCATTAAAATAAAATAAAATTCATTTACCTCTCGTTTTTTGCTTTCTTTTTTTTGAGTATGCTAGTATATATTTTTGTGAAAAATGTTGTGCCAGGAGAACTATTATTTTTTGTTCAGGAATACTACACAAAGTTTTTCAACTGTAGATACTTCACATTTCCGTTATGTACTCGGGATCAGGAGCTGGGAGAGGCCCGAAAGTTTTGTGCGCTTTTGAATAACAACGCTGCTCCTCCCAAGTTACTTGGGCTATCAAATTTCGAAGTCCGTCAAATGCAGAACCACTCGACAAAGTTTTTCCACAGTTTTCTCCTTTTCCTTTAATTTTTTTTTTTCATTTTTCGACATTTACAACAAGAAAACCACGTTAAGAATAACATGAATGAGACTTGTGAAAAGTTTACAGGGGCACAAGAGCAATGCAAATTTTAGTTGAGTGTTTGACGCATATTGACTTTAATTTGAATAGATTTTAATAGCAGTATTATTATTAAACTTGCTTATCGAGCGGGTTGAGATTGCCTTGGGGGAGTGGAAAGTATTAAATTCAGCAAAATATTTTCAGTAATTAGCAACTTCTCTTTTGCTGCTCTTGAACAGACTGTAATTAAAACATTTATAATTACTGTCGATACTTTGACAGTTGAAACTGCTTTCTGTACGTATACATAATTATATTTCTGTTCTAAGAAATTGATATGAGTATTCAATTAGGGCAAGCAAAAGGAGAGTTTAATTTAATGCTGTTAAAGTCGAGTCCTTTCAGTGCTTTCAACTAATCAGTTAAGGGAAGATTTATGTGCTCAACGCATTAAATACATATTCAGACTTACACTGAAACAAAAGGAAGACTTCCCCCCTCACTCGCACGCACTGAGAGTGACACATCATTAATTAATCACTTTTGACAAGGCTTTGTCGACTTTGTCATCGGCTTACAGTAATTCATCAAAAATACGATGGATTTTAATTACTTTTAATTACATCAGGCGCCAAGTGTCTTTTTGTGCCATATGCGTAGCATACACAATGCTTTTTTTTTTTTTTGTGATACCCTGTGCCAATATTTGTTGGGGTATTCTCAATGGATTCTACACAGAAAGAAAACGATATAAAGTCAAGAATTCCATACTTGAATCGTCAAGACAAAGCACGAAATGCTTGATTCCAGCCTGTTTGTATTGCTGGGTGGTTTTAAGCCTGGTTCTTTCTTTATTCAATCCTATAATGGATTCTAATAATTATATAATATTATCTCTTGATAAATTGGGATTAAATCCCACCTAGACACATCGGTTCTTAGTAAGCCAGTTCGCACTTTTTACGGGGTATCTGCCAGTCGGGCATTCTAGTCACCTGCATTCATACACATTTTGCACGCTTCATATATATTCCCCAGACTTATTATTATGATGTTCATCGGGATCTTCCTCCCTCTCTCTGTGTGGTTATTTGTGCGTGCAACTTGTGTGTGCGGCTGGAAAAATTGACGCCGTGGCTGGCAGCTCATTTGCTACCACCTTTTTTTTTGTTTTTCCATTTTCTTCTTTTTTTTGTGCTTTGCTGTGACTCTGCTTTGGCTTACGGATTTACTTATTGGATTTGGGACTTTGCGCTGATGCAGCATTGGGATTTATTTGGTGTCTGTCTCAATTTCCGTACTCCGGCAAAGCATATAATTAGGTTTGCCACTTGATATATGTACATATACTTTTTTTATATATGTTTTGGTATATTTAAGTAGGGCTTCACTCAGAAAAAAATGTCCTTACTATAAACGAGATTAAATTAATATTGTTTTAAGCACTTTAAAGAATCTGCAGCTTTATATTAAGGCTCTTTAAACTGAGGTCGAAGGTCGAGTCACCTTACTAAGGTAACCTCATTTTATGCCGAGGATAAACGAAAGTTCTTGGATTGAATATTAAATTCAAAAGTAATCTTTGAAGAAGAATTGAGAACTCTTTAGATAACTCTATAGTTTTTTTCTAAGTGTATCATTGGCTCTTGTGGCACCTGGCTTCTTTATGCAAATGCACGCCATTCTATTGGCCAACATCTGTGCAAGAATGGCATAAGAAACGTGGGGTCACGTGCGTGAAAAACTTGTGACTCCCCTGCATCCTCAGCGATAAACAGAAATGTTCCAGTCTTCAGTCTTCAGTTAGCCAACAACATATTCAAATGCATATTGATTCTGTGGTCCATTCTGTTGCTTAACATGTGTGTCTGTGTGTGGGTTCCAAAATGGCTGTCGTGTCTGTCTTTCCTGTCCTTCTGTCTGTTTAGAAGTGCTGGGAATCATGATACGCATCAGCAAGCAAATACGTGTACACCGAGAGAAAAAAGAAATCACTAGATTTTGGTCGAGCTTAAATACCTTTTGAATCAATTTGCTCGACTCAGTAGTAGAAAATTTTGTAAAAAAAAACTATGTATACTTAAAAGGAATATTCAGCTATAATGCGGATGTTAAAGCCTTCGTAGCATGTTGAAGATTTACATAAAATTATATTTCATAAAAGGAACGTTTGTTACAAGAAATTCCCCATTCTCATTTCCTTTCACTAACTGAATTTTGTTCCTCAATTTTGATTCAAAAATTAATTTTATTTAGTGATATTTTTATTTAAACCACTGTGATTCATACCTTACTTTTTAGCCTATTTACGTTAATGTTTTTGTCAGTGTAATTCCTATGCTTTAGTCTTAGTACTCGTGGCAAGTAGTCCACCTAGAAACAACAACAACAGCAACATGGAGATGGAACCGCAGGCAGCCAATTCCCCAACCATAATATGGCTAAGCGCAAATTGTCAAGACATACATGTGTATGTGTATACATATACAAACACATACTGATGGCCCAAAGGGACCCAGGGATATGTGAGCAAATAGCAAATCCTAGCTAAAAACAGACAAAAGAAATAGAAATAGAAATAGAAAAAAAAAAATTTGCATATTTGCCTTTTTTCACTTTGCTGGTGTTTTTAGAGTAGGAGCTTTTTGGCCTGCTAAGGCCCAAGTTGATAATGCTTTAAGGACCTTTGGCTTGTTAATGACTAGCACACAAACATGTGCATTTGGACGCAAATCAGGACTAGGCCACAAATCAAAACTGACATTTGAAAATGAGAGTGGGGCGGCTAACATTACAACTGGCCAAATCAATTTAAAGCCGGTTTCCCCTGGCGTTGGATTTTGTGGATTTTCAACTTGCGAAAAGGAAATTTCCAGACCTAATCCAATTATTGAGGCTTTGAGTATCGGATGAGCTCTGTTTTTAAAAGGAAATTGGAAATATTGCTGAGCTGTGTGTGTCGAAATAAAAATTCAGAAGAGCTGCAGAAATACGTTTGACTAAAACCAGCAAAAGAGATACACATGTGTATCAGAAAGCAACTTTAATAGTAAAATATATAAAAATAATATTCGGAAATTGATTGATATTCACACTAGATTTACTTTGGTCCAATGTCTAATGTTGTTGCGATAGTTGAAAGTTATAACATTACTCTAACAGTGACTTTAAACATGTTTAATTTTAACAGACAACTGTCAATAACAGCTCGTTAACAGCGATGAATATATATGTGTGTATTTATATTGTGTGTGTTATAAGAGTTGATTAACAGCAACAACTAAATATACTGAAAGCAGTAACAGTTGCTTAATCTAACATTAAAGTGTTAGTAACAGCACTTACTTACGTTGAAGCTCTTTCCTAACATCTGCTTAACATAGCAGACAAATGTTAGGAACAGTAGACGTACAGCAACTGCTTTAGCTCAGATAGCCAAACATTTTCAGGTAAATCGTTGTCTCTCAGCCTTTTTCTACTCTCATAACTACGCCCAGCCTATCAATAACATCCAATTAACATCTCAAGTAGCAGGCAGTACAAAATGCCAGCTATGTATTTTCCACTTGAATGGCCGCAAACCAACAGCTAATTGCATTTTGAAGATTGCTTCATTTTCCCTCAATTGCTGCAACATTCTGGCTGAAAGTGTGGCATGCCACAACGCACTGGAAGCCAGAAGGCAGGCAAAACCGAGAACGTGCATGCGTTACAATAAATCAAAAATCTGCTGCAAATGCAGCAGCCATCTCTCTGGCTGTCTCTGTAATTTACGCCCAAACACGAACAGCAGCAGGGCAGGGAGAAAATGCATTGTGTACTCTGCAAAAATTCTCGCATTCTGTAAACAAAAGTGAGAAGCAGACGATGCAGTCCTCTCAACCAAAGGAGAAGCTCATGCAAAAAAAAAAAAAAAGAAGGAAATAGGAGAAAATAAAATTGGCGGTCACTGCTTCCAAACTGGCAATGGGGCATGCCACAACACGCTGCATACGAAATTGAATTTCAATGGCATCGTCACAATAATTGTCAAGCCAGCATGTGTTGCATACTTAAAGGCGGCACAGCGCATTGCGTACCATTCAGCATCCTTCTGGTTGGTTTATATAGTCACTTTTTGATTCGCAATTCTTTCTTTTTCTTTCATTCTCTCAGCTCAAGTCAATCGGGTATACTAAAGGGAAAACATTTTCAAAATGCTTAAATATTTCCTGACTGTTCAGTTTCAAGCATTGATTCACTTGGCGTCTAAGGTTTCACTAGAGGTTCAGTTACGAATCGATTTGCATCCTTGATAAAATCAAAATTCAGTAGACCAACAAAGTATCAGTTGCTTGGTAGCGACCCTGGCAAGATGTCTATAGGGTATTTAGGGTTGCCAGCCCCTTGGAAACTGCTGCGGCTTGGCTTACTGTGCGCATTGTTATTATTGTCAAGCAACAACACGAAACCATTAACGCCCGCCAGAAGCAGTCAATGCCGCAGAGGCCTTGTGGAGTCGGAGGCGACTCCCAGTTGCTGTTGCCGTTGCTGTTGCCTTTGCTGTTGCCCGTTGCATTTGGCATACGTGTAAATCGTAAATATCCGGCACAAAACGATCCGAAAGTTGTGGCAAGAGGGCACAGACAAGCCGAGCTCAGGCCCCATGCCTCACTGTGGCAATAACAAAAGAGACGCCACTTGGGCATTTCGAACGGTGTGTGGCTGTAGCCAAGCAACTCTCTCCCCCTTCTGCATATATGGCAACGCATGCAAACAGATATATATATATACAAGTATATCTATATATATATTTATGTATTCGTATTGTGGGGCAAACTTTATGGTGCACTGCAATTGTGTCAACAGAAGAAATGCAAATTTTATGCACCAATTGAAAACGATAACGGAATCACTTAGCTATAATTGCTACCCATAGGGGTAGATATGCACTTTCTATGACAATGGCAGGATATTTAGCATAGAAATGGGAATAATCTCGGCAGGAAAGGTCCTTGTCATCGATAACTCCAGTCATAAAGAGTCACTGAATTACTATAATTCAAATACTATTCTTAAGGAGTTTACATTAATTTAAACCGTTTGTCACTAGTTGGCTCAGCTTGGAGTAGAAAACTTCCGAGTTGAAACTAATCTGGAAATGGCTAAAAAGCTTTAAGTACTTGAAATTACGAGCATATTAGCTAAATGCTTGAAGCTTCTTTATTCTGAAATTACCGCAGTGCAGAGAGAGATAAATCAAAGCAGAGTTATTAATGCGAATTTATTGAAATTACATTTACCTGCAGCGTTTTGAAACCCATCAGAGCATCATCATCATTATACTCTACATTTGCATATTTGTCAAGCTCAGAAGGTTGACCAGGTGAAAAATAAAATATGCAAAGAAAACATGTCAGGTGCTTTTATGCGCTTATCCTTTCTTTTTACATATATTTTTCGTTTCACACTCTATGGAGAATGCGAATTGGAATCTCTTCTGACAGCTTTTCCACAGATGCAGCTGCTTATTGTCAACGGGTATAATTTTCACACTGCTGTAGCTGATGCGGTTGCTGCTGCTGCTGCTGCTGCTGCGGCAGTTGCCTTCAGCGATTCTTGTCATGCTTTTCTCCTGTTCCTTCCTCTCTGGTGCTCATCTTTATTCTCGCATCTATTTCTGCCCGGTTTTTGTTGTTGGGGTTTCTTCTCATGGTTGATTTGATAGCGCTGTGCTTTGGATGGCATTTCTTTCTTTTCTTCTCTTTGTTTTTTGCTATTTTCATTATAATCCTGCATTTTTGCATCATACTCGTAATATTCATAAATATTTATGAAGCTGCAAGCTGTCTAAAACAAAGAGCAACTTCTGCTGCATAGATTGTATCCTTGGCCACAGCTTAAGGATTCAGTCTGTACTCTACGTTAAAGCCGGAGAACATCCCATTGGCAAATACAATCAAACAGAGTGCATTTTTCAGCGGCTCTCAAAAAACAATTAAACCGCTTAAGCAAATACAAAATTCATGAACACAAAAAAGGTATTAAATTGTTCCTTTTTGGTTTTACTTTCCCCCTCACATATATATATATATATATATATATATATATATATATATATATATATATATATATATATATATATATATATATACATATATATTCGCATATCAAATATTTTTTGGAGCAAAAATACGGCTCTCAAAACAATTTCAATTTGCTGTGCAACTTTGCTCTCATGTGGGTGTGTGCTTGTGTGTGTGTACAAAACCACACTGAGCGTATCAATATAAATATAGTTAAAACTATTTATATACCCTGTAATCGAATGCAGGTGGAGGGGTTGTCATTTGTAAATAAATCAAGCTTTGTTTAGTTTTTTAAACCTAAACGAGCTTGTTTTAAAAACTAAACAGCATCGAATCAGGATTAAAATAAAATAAAATAATTGAGGCTAGAAATTCTCCATGCCAGACTGCTCTCAACTTAAAATAAGCCTAATACAAGGCTTATAGGAAATTCGGATTCAAAATATTCAAACCTTTGAGCTTAAGAGCGATTACTCTTTTCCTTATAAAAAATCACACTATTAAATTTGATGTTTTGTTTATACCATTAATACAGATATCGGCTCTTAAGTACAATAAAATAGCTTATAATTCGACGCAGCAAAAGAATCGCTGACTTAAGCCTTCTTCTTTAGTTACAGGGTATCTTAAAATGCATCACTCTAAACAAAAATTCGTTTACTTGCCTTTTTTTGAACGTGCTTAAAAATATGCTTTGATTTGAAAAGCTGAAAATATGTCGTTTTTTAGGAGTTTCTGTGTGTTTGTGACACTGTGTGCCTAAAGTTTTGCAGTCAGAATGGCAATTTGATTAGTTGCAAATAGTTTTTTGCGGCCTGCCACCAAACTTTGCAGTTGGAAAATTTTAAAGTTATCGTATTAAAATTATTTGCTGCAAGCCATTGAGTTGACAACTTACCAAAGAAATTTATCATTCAATTTATATTGACTAAAACTAAAATAAAATCCAATTAGTTGGCTCAAATACTTGACTAATAACTTTCTTTTCAAATAAGCTTTGATATGATAAATGATTCAACTATTTGTTTAAACTTCCATACAATTTGTATTCCAAATTTGTGATTGTCTTTCTTCTTCTTAACGCTAAAGCTAACAACACTGCGTATGCGTAATATTGCACAACAGAAAGTGTAGCATACTTTTAGCGCTCGAACGAAAGATACGCATTTTAGTTGGCCCTTTAATTTCGTAGCCCTTTTGTTGAGTTTGTTTTTGTGTTTGTTTGTTTATTTTTATGGCTGCTACTAAGAGTATTCGGGGCATTTGACAACAGTTGTCGGAAACTTGGCTTTTCTTGCCTTTAGCCTCCACCAAAAAATAACAACAAATTGACTCTTTTTCACGCACTTCATTTTCCAGCTGTCAGTTGGCAGTTTTTGTTGCACATTTCTCTGGAAATTCTCCGGTACTACACTGAAAAAATACCTAATTTTTCTTTGTATTTTAAAGCAAAATATTTTATAATTCTTTTTTTAAAAAGATGACAAAAATTCTTCAAATAAAAGTCTGTAATAAGAATTTTTGGCTTGATTTAAGGCAAATTCTTACTGCCATATATTTGATACTGATATGGATAGATTTAAGATCGAAATGCTTGATTTTTCTCACAGTGCATGCTTGTTTTGTTTGTTATTAGCTGCCTGTCAGCTGCGCAAGTTTTGCCTTGACTTTAATAAAGTCAAAACTTAACGCTAACAATAACAATAAGTGAGCCATCAAAAAGTCGCTTTCTCGCTTTTCACTGCTACTTTCATAGCATATCTGAAATACAAATCATAAATTTTGACTGCGCAACGCCAACTCTTCAGCTGTAGCCGTCTCATTTCATAAATAATTTCATATTTCATTTCCTTTGCGTGCTGCCCTGCCACAACAATATTTGTACGTATATATAGACGACTATCTGCTGTATATATATATATATATATATATATATGTATTTATGTATATATAAAAGCAGTGAAAGAAGTGTGTCGGGCCATGGCTAAAATGTATGCGAACTGTCTGCCAGCCCAGCCCCGCAGCGTTGCCGTTGCAATAAAATGTCCGAGTTTTTACGGGGGATTCAGTGCAACGCCCGTTGCCAAAGTAAATATAATAATACCAAATGCAACTTCAATTTTATTCTGCCTGTTTTATCTTGTACGCACACACACACACACACACTGTCATACACACAGACAAACAGACAGACAGACAGTTCAGTTAGCCCTAGAAAAAAGAAGTGCAAAAACTGTATATTATTATGAGGAAGGTTGGCCACAAAATGAGAAATGTTTTTACAAGTAGTTTTCCCTAAATATTAAAACCTTTGTCAAAATACGTCCGAATTTCATTATAACCTTTAGAATGCATCTAGAGAACAGACTTATTCAACTAAATATTGTAATATTCATATAGATAAGTACAGAATTATCTCTATGCAGTAAATTTAGACAGATTTAAGCAGATATATGATAGTCCTATCCATCCAGTTCCGATATATTTTCTACCTGAAAAAAAAACCTTTTTCTTTTTTTTACTGCTATTAGTCATTCTTTAAGATAGTAGAGTATATTTGCTTGTGACATTTTTATTACTTCATGTAAAATTCAGTGTAAATAAATATAAATAAATATATATAAATATATATTTAAAGATAAGATAATAGAAGATGCAGTAAGATAAGAATTTATTTAGTTGTTTTGCAGTTGAATTTGAACTAAATGCCTAATGGCATTAATCACAAGCTGCAAGTGAGTTTTTCATTGTTACTCTGGGAAATGTAGTGTATAAATTGAATAAGAGCTTATTTTTTTAATTAAAAATAATTCTTTCGGTGTCCACATAGAAACGTGGAGCGATGGGTTTGGGGTCGTAATGTTGGGACTCTTCCTAGCTTAATCCCTATAAAGTTCCTATACTCTTACATATGCTAATAAGATATATTAAGAATACAGCTGTAACTTGTCCCTTGTCTCTACCCTCCCAACCATAGCAAATGAAAATAAATCCAAATTTTTCCATTTTGAAACGAAATATGGAATCAAATAAATCACTCACTATGCGACATTCTTATACACTATATTATTTAATTTATACCAAGATGAAAAATTAAATATTCAATTCATTTAATTTTCAAATCAAATTTTTGCATTATTAAAGTTTCTGATCAGCAAAATTCAATTTTATTTCATTAGGAATGGTATCGATCTATCGACCTTGCACTATAAAAAGACTACTCCGATTCTTTCTGTTCCGGTAGGCTCTTTGGCTTTCTTCAGTGAGCAGATTTTTTTATGTATATGGATACAGATATATATATAGGAGATCACACACCTCCTCAGAAAACCAATACAAAACGAATGCACCACAAATTTCCAATAAAAATATCACCTGCTTCACCCAATCCACATTTTGAACTATACTATTAAAAATATTCCGATTTTTGATGCTTTTTCTCTAGCTGAACCTAAGTCTGTCTACACGTTTAGACTAGGGCCAGAGTCTTCAATCATTCAATCGTTCAATAAAAAAACAAAAACAAGTGCAATGAGAGGGTATAAAAAAGTATAATATTTTTCTAATTTTTCTAGTAAGGGTGTTCAAAATTTGGTATGAAAAAACTTCTGTTCCCATTTGGCTACTACAGAAATTCTCATTGCTTTTTAACATTGCGTGATTGCTTAGTTAATTTGAAAATAGTTTTTGTGAGTTGTTTATGAAGTTTAATTATTAAATATCTTTGGAAGGTCTCTTAACACTTTTTCACAATAACTAATGGCTCTTAAATCTTTCTCTTTTCAGGTAATATTTTACGTAGTTTTCAATTTGGTTGTTATCTTCATATCTTCCGGCCAGAGGCACAGTAGAACCAGTCGTCTGTGGGTATGTAGCAAACACCACCAGCTCTGTGTTTATTATAGGCCTCCTTTACATTTTCGGGTAGCTTGCCTGGTCTACCGCTTGGTAGAAAGAACCACAGATCGTAGGTAGGATTGTAAGCTAACCGCAATACTCCATCGGCTACCTCACTGAAAGGCAATTAATTAAATTAAGTTTACTTAAACTTCAACTCTAGAAATTTAACTTACTTTTCGCTGGCTACCTGTGCTGTGGCTACCAGAACCAACAGGCTAATTACAATAATTATACGAGTCATGTTAGCTCTTTACTGATTGCCTAACGTTTCACGAATGAGATTTAATGGAGCTGCCGCCTTCTATATAAGGCCTGTTAGAGGTCGACTGCAAAAATACCGAATGTCACTTCATACAATTTCTTTATTTTGTTCGCAAATTGTTTTAGCTTGTTAAACGTAGTTTGGAAAATGAAAAATATAACAAAACGGCAGAGAAATCTCTCACAAATTGCTTCAAAAGTGGCTACAGATATCCGATATATATCAAAATATATTCACAAATGAATTCATATAAAACAAACCCACAAAAAATATGCAATTAGGAAATAAATCTTTAACAGATATGGAAATTAAATTGCAATTGATTTTTTTATAAAATACTAAGTTCATGTATATATATATATATATAATATAGGGGTGTTCTTAATAGTAGCAGCAGCAACTGTTATTGCTGTGTGTTAATTACGTTTTCTCCACTGGCAGCATATTTACCACCCAGTGAGCGTCTAGCCGCCCTCGTCCTTTTTGTGGTTATTGCTGTTAACGCCCTGCGGTTTTGGCCAGACTCTGCTCTCTTCATCAATTTATGTATTCGAGTCTACATACTGTACTGCCTGACCATAAGTCTTTTTTAAGGGCCGGCCAGCTAGCCTTTTATATTGAAATAAAAATCTTTAGCTCACTTGAATTTAATATTTCATTTCTCAAATTTATGTTTGTTTTCTTTACTTTTGCCAGCATCTAAATTGCTTTTATTAAATTGCTAAATTATTTCTTAGGGCCTGATTGATTTCATTCTATCAATCTAATTTAATGTTTCTTGAGATATTTGAAATCGGTTTGCAAATAGAATCAAAACTCTTTCATCGAGTACTATTTTTCTAACTAAAACTGAGGACAATTTTTAATAGGAGAAGAAATTAAGTAAAAAATATATTCTAAAATTTAGCCAAGTAGCAAGCGTAAATAACTCCATTTGATTTATTTCTCTTATCTGAGTAGAAACTTTGATTGCGTCATTGCTTTCTGGTAGCTTCTTGTTTATATTTTCATGGATAACACCCGCACAGAACTGATGAGTGAATGTCGTTTTTGACACTGATAAAAGGCGTTAAAAACTGCATGAATAACAGCTAAAAATGAGAGATTTCAGTTGACTTTCAGTTGAAACTTTAGAAATGCGGGTGTATTTATTTATTTTCATTTCATTTCAATGCGGGACAGCACACGCGGCGGATACGCAATTTGTTGAGTAGAAAGCTTTGGGAAAGCCTGATGGCCAGAGGGAAGAAAAAAGCTAAAAATTTATTGGATAAACACTTGGAATAAACACATTATGAAGACCGAAAGGCGCCGTATACTAGTTAAGTAAATAAATAAACACAAAAGGGAGCAAGTCAAACAAAGGTTTCTGTGTGTGCGTTTTGTGTGCTGTGTGTGTGAAACAATTGTTAGCAAACCATCAACAACAACAAAAACAACAACAATAGCCATGTAAAGACAATTGTATGCATGTTTTCTAGATTTTTGTGTGTTACTTAGCTGGGGAAAATGCTCATATATATATGTGTATAAGTATGCGAGGGATATTTGTTTAGCCATGCCACGCCCACATGATATTATGCTAGCTATATATAAGTATTTTAACATTCTGTGTCCTACTCTATGCTTCCATTTGTCATGATTTGTTGCGGCCTTGCATGCAATGGAATAATAAGCCAAGCGAACACATTGACACAAAGTCTCTACACTACCCACAGAGAGGAGGAGGGGAGAGGAGCGGTGGGTAGGCAACCGACAGTCAACACTCATACGCCTCGTTGCACGAATTGCTGCACGACTCGCTCCATTGTTGTGCCACATAATGTTGCACATGTAAAGCAGCAGCAGCAGCAGCAACTGCAACAGCAACAGCAGCAGCAACAGCAGCAGCAGCAGACTGAGAACGTGTCTGGCATGCATCTAAAATTGCTTCTATGTGTGTCTATTTGGGTTCAAGAGTCTTGCCTATTGCAGCAACAAATATGCAGAGTGTTTCACAATTTAATTAAATTATAATTGGACACTTTGTGCACTTGATAATGGCCATAGTCAGAGCAGACAAACTGCTGCTGCAAATCTCAATTAACTCACCTCAGTTACGGGGCAGTTATACTCGGAGTACTCAGACCACATATTTCTCTCCTTTATTTCGGTTGTCAGAGCGACAACGTCCACATGACGTATACGTAATGCCTTAAACGACTGCCTAAGAAAACAAATCCCAACGAACTGTGATGCTGCTGCTGCTGCTGTTGCTGGTGCTGTCCAAAAAAAGATTAGCTGGCATTTGATTAAAGTGCGAACATTTACAACAACAAAATAAAAAGGGGGATGGGAAGGATGCCCGGAACAATAGAACCCATGAAATCAAATCAAATCAGCTAAGAAAGAAAAAACAAACCTAAAAAAAAGACAAATAAACTAAGGCTAACAAAGGCAAGGCAAAAGCCGCTTACTGCTTGCCTCTTGTCGCTCAAGTCGAGTATGTTTTTGCTTCATTTCAATCAGCATTTTTCAAGCGTAGCAAAAAAAAAAGAAATAAAATAAAATGAAAACAAGAACGTAAAAGAAAACATCAAGGAAATGACATTGTTGAAAAACATTTGACCATTTTTCCTGGCCATGTCACACAAAATTGAATTGTGTCCCAAAAATTAGAAAAAAGAAGTCATAGTTAAAGCGGAAAATGTTTAATTTTTCCTCCAAAA
This sequence comes from Drosophila repletoides, assembly GCA_018150835.1. Classification (NCBI taxonomy): domain Eukaryota; kingdom Metazoa; phylum Arthropoda; class Insecta; order Diptera; family Drosophilidae; genus Drosophila; species Drosophila repletoides. Next base: position 6,335,918 of record JAECWQ010000202.1, read on the forward strand.
ATTTAGACTGTTTTTCCTTTTCTTTGTTATAACAATCCAAACTATCCGGTCCTAAGTCAGAAAATATAGTTGAAGCAAGTGAGATTGAACATAAACAAATTTCTCTATAAGACGACAGAAAGCCCCTTTCGTTAAAATGAGGAGTACAGGGTATTCCGAGCTGCACGTTGCTCACATTTCTTAAATTGTTTATAAAGTTCTCATCAAAACCCTTGTCATAAAGTGTTATGACAGATGGGTAAAACAAATACTTTCGCCTGAGTATCATATGAACTGAGTGACTTGGTCTAAAGCCCAGGGATTACGTTACTATGATTTACTACCCTCAAGTTACAAAAAAAAAATAAATGTATTTTAGCAACTGTTATTTGCTCTTCTCCAACCGAAAGAAAAGGAAATTTCATTTAAATTTACACACAAACTTGAGTGCAATAAAAGAAAATATTAAACTGCTGCTGGAAATGAACAAATAAATAAGTTATAAAGTCCAAAAAGTACACTAAACAACAAAAATAATTTCCATAAACTGAACGCTGAATTAAAAACCTTGGCCAGCCAGCTGCTTATTAAGGCTTAAAGTCAGCTGGGTCTGTCTGCGTCTGGAAAATAAATATTTTACACATTTTTATGACCATGACAGCGAATCCCATTCCATTTCAGCCCATTGTACAGAGCAGAGCTGAGCACAGCGGTCGCCAATTATGTCACACACCTCCCCTCCCCCTCCCAACACATCCTCCCTCCAAGAACAAGTTAACGAGCTCGAGAAAGAAAAAATGGTCGCTTAAGAATTTTTTGTGTTAAAAAGAGCAATTAAAATTCTTTTGGCTAGCGAAAGAATGCATAAAAATGCCGCAAAAACCAAGTAAAATAGCTGAGCATTAAATTATGCAACATAACCTTTAATCCAATGTTGCAACAGTGGCTGGAAAGTCAAATGACAAATCTGAATCCTAAATACTCTAACAAATGATTAATTTCTATGACTACGACTATTGAGATCGAGTGGGAAACTCTTGATTTTTAATGCATAACAAACTTTATAATGCTCCCTTTCTATTGAAGGGTATACAAAGTCTGTAAAGTAGAAGCATAGATTTGCTTTATCATCATTTTCAAGCCATTTCACTTCATTTACTTCTTGGAAAACGAGACAATGCCAAATGACAGGGCAATAAGTGATAAATATAAGAGAGAGAGTTGCATAGTCCAAAGCTTTGAGCCAGATACCAGATTCCTTGGCCCCATTATCAACATTCTGATATCAGTGTTTGGTTCATTGTGTTTGATTTCGTTTGTGTTTCTTCTGTTCTGGCTGTTATCGCATGTTAACACTTCATAGGAAATGCGATGCGAACGGCCTGGTCTGCTGCTGGTCTCTGCTTGCTTCATCATTGGAATGACCTTTATATTCGTATAACAGGGATTCCTTTTGGCCCATTTGCACCCGGAGATCCTTTGGGGCCAACACGCTTAGTTAGCCGCAGTCGCACCTCCAGTCCGCCCCACGTCCTTTTATCATCCGCTTTGCGTGCAAAATGTCAAAATATATTTTAGTTGAATTTATGGTCATTGACCAAAAGCATCGGACAGAGCAGACAGCCAGCCAGCCAAAGGACTATCCATAGCCATTCAGTTCTTATGTGCTAAGGGATTTGTCTCTCTCTGTCTCCTTCTCCCTTTCTCTCTCTCTCCGCTTGGGGTGTGTGTGTGTGTTGTTCCTTGTGTCCTTGCTTATTTTGGGGATTTACACGATGCTTATCACACATGCACAGAGAAAAATCCCCACACTGAGAGTTTCGGCCAATGTCTAAACTGAAAATATTATGCTACATTTCATTAGGGCACTCACAACAGTCGCCTCACATTCCAGTTCGCTGCCTTGAATGCTTTACAGCCACTTAAAATAGATTAGCTTTCAACGTTGTGCTTTAAAAAATAATAAATTGCTGGCCATAATTTCTCGTTGCTCCTCCGTCCTTCGTGCTTGCTGCAGCATTATTTGGGTCTGCAAATAATAGAAAATCCATTGAAAACATAAGCAACTGTCAATGATTTAATGCCTGAAATCAAAACCATACCCTCTGCCTCTAACACATACAATTTGATAAATGAAATGACAAACACTTTCAGCTCATAGCATACACACACACACACACACACAGACAGGCACACCCACTCAACAAAATGAATACATCAATCCGAATTGGTCTGCAGAGCCCAAAATTTACGATAGCCCACGACACAAAAGGTTCCAAACTATCATAATGTAGCATTGAATTTGAAAGTTTAATTCTCTTGATTGTTGTGATACAATATTTTACAGTCGTTTGCACATTTATTCTGAAATATAATCACTTCTCTTTATTCTATTTATTCACTGAACTCAATGAAATAATCAAAGGCTTTGCCATATTCAGCTCTGATTGACTTTGCGGTGGGTTTCTTTTCATTGGTTTCTTTTACTCGTATAAAATAACAGAAGTCAAACTAAATGTATCATAACTTGCCTGGCACATATAAAAAACAAAGATCTAAATAAAAATTCAACTAGCTGATATCCTTTATTCCAGCTCTGTTCTTAAACTGTCATTATAAGTTAAATAAATAGATTGATAAAATCATTAAAACTGCTGAAAGGTTGGAAAATCAATCGATATTTTTTTAGTTTTTAGACAATAAGCTTAATTTAGTATCTCCAGATATTTAACTTAAACAGAAATATAAATAGACAGCTTGAGAAGGAACTTAAAAACATCCTGCTAGCTTTTGTTGCCATGCCTTTTATCTATTTCTAAGGGCACAGGGTATTAAAGGGAAAAATAAATATTATAAGCCTGTAGTCAATAACTCAACTAGCAAAACATTAAAAAATTGCCCTTAGAATTCAATGAGAAATCTTTTTGTGTTGGTGCAAGAAGCTTTGAAGGCAAAGAATTTCCTGTTGATAATTCTTGTTATTGATACAATATTCTTCGTCAATATAGTCATGTCCCTCCGTCTATGTACTTCTATGAAAGTTTTTGAGCTAGCTGAAGGAGACTCAGAATATAGATTGAAAGGTTGTAGGGAAGAAATTTTTTTTTGTAAAAATTTCTTTATGAATTCGTAAATCAGATATAATAGTTTGTTTTTAAACATTCGGTCGAAATAAATAGATCTAAGAACAATAGAGCCATAATCTACTGAATTTTTATTTATTTTTTGACTAAAGCACAACTAGTCGAGCATAAAAAATGCTATCAAGGCAACTTTAGTATAAATTCACCATTAGATTCCTGCTGTATTTAAACAAAGAGTTTAGAAAACGAGCAGCCCCAAAGTATGCTATGAAATATTTATAGGCTGCTTGTTAATGGCGTGACTTGGGGATTTCCAAACGCATAGAGTGAGAGAGCGAGAGACAGGGGGAAATCGAAAATAATTTACAATGCCGTGTAATATTCGCATTGGCATGCTAAAATATAATAAGGGGCAATTTTATGCACAAAATTTACACAATTTTCGTTGTAGAATTTCGAAAAATGACCCGCAGTTGCGAACCCACCTCAAACGAGTCGTTCTGTGTGTGTTTTGTGCATTTCATGTATTTGTTTAAATGATAATAAAATGCAGCACACAAATGTAATTTATCACTCTGCGTGTGTGTGTGAGTGCGTCCCTTTATGCCAGTGTTGTATAATTTTTATATTTCCGTTTTCATGTCAGCCACATCGGGGGGATTGGGTTTTATACTCACCCGATTGCACGCCATGGCCAACTGATTGTTTACCTGCAGGACAGCATATATATCCTGTATTGTGTGTGCTCCAATTGGCATTTGAATAGTCCTCCTACCTGGCTGGCCATTTTGTTAGCTTGATTGTTGTATTTGGATTTGTGTGTGCTTTCAAGTTGCTCATTGAATTGTTGGCTCCACAAAAAAAGGTATACGATAGCATCTAAGCGGATGCTCTTAGCACTCATAACTGGCCGATGGCAGCTCATACTGCAATTATAGTTCTACTCGTATTCCAGCATTTGTCTATACTTCACATCAAATTCTCTTAGTACTCGTAAATAAATAGAATTGAATGGGGATTGAATGGATAGCTGAGCATAATTCTATTACTCTCTGCTGGGCTTTTGCTTAATGAATGTTAGTTGGACTGAGTTATTGACTACATAAATAAAAGAGTATTCTTTAAATATCAAATTATTTGAATACGATGAAAAAAAGGAAGAGAATGTCTATAACCATACACATAATCTGAATTTAAATAATATTATATTACTTCTCGTATACTTATCCCCATTCCATAATAACTTGTTAGCCAATCGATTATAATTTTCATCACGAATTCTGTAAACAGCTTCGAGCATTATTTGAGTTACAAATTAAATAAATTAGATAAATCTATAGTTCCAGAATATCGACAGTATTGATGTGTCATCGATCAGCTCTATCAAAGTAATTGATTTAACTTTAGAAGAATGCAATTTTTGTATTATTTATTACCTGCTTAATACTGCAGCTGACTATGAAAATGATGGTTGGGTGGATGGTTGACTTGTTAACTTGGCTAATTGGCATAACACACAAAATCGAATTGCTTAAAAGGCGTGAAGCCAAAGGCCTCAATTGACTTCACGTTGTTGTCGTGCTTGAGGCAGGTTGTTTCCGCGTATTGTTGGGGCATGTTGTTTGTACGAAGACTTGCAACGCGTCGAGCTGTTGCGTTGCTCTGCTGCCTTCTGGCGGTGCTGCCACATGGTGAACGTATGTACAAGAACAGAGATGTTTTACCCAAGCTCAATCTATTCTCGAGAATTTCTTCCTATATATCACAGTCTGTGGCCTGAACGAGCAACTAGCATGTCTACTCTGCAAGGAGCCCAGCTGCTCGGTGCCTTATTACTACGATTCTAAATGTCCTTTTATACAAAACTGCAAATTGGGCTGTGGCTGCAAGTACGGCTATGTAAGAGACGATGAAACCTGGCTGTGTGTGCCGATCTTCAGCTGCCAGTTTGTGAAGACCATTTTACGGTTTAACGCCGAATCATTATCGGAGCGTTAAGTGTGAAATGGGAATCGCTTAAAGCTACAGCTGCAGCTGCAGTTTTTATTGCCTCGTTCGATATGTTGGTAACAGAGTTTCAGTTGTTTTTCCTGCTTATTTTAAGCCTCAGTTTACATTTTATCTATGCCCAAGAGGAGGATGTTACCATCATAATTGGTGAGCTGAAGCCAAAAAAACGTGAGTTATCACCTCAAGCTTTTAGCTGCAACAATATACATATAAATTTTTCTTTTCAAAGTTTGCCTTGTCGATATAACTGGCCAGCTTACAAAATGTTACTAAAATAAAAACATTTCGTGAAAATTCCTATATTAAAAAAGTAAGATACGAATAAAAAATAAAAATTAATTAAAAAATTGTTTCTTATATAAAAGATGCAATAAGGCAAATTGCGCATACGCCTTCAGTTCTCAATCTTTGTTTTCGTTTCATTGTTGACTGTTGCTGAGTTTTTTGGGTTCTTCAATTTACATTTGAGAGGAATTTTATAGCTATGTTTGTAGCTATTTTCACAGTTTGCCATTTGCTGTTCTATTTCTTTTAGCGTTTTTATGGCTGTTGGCTGCTAGCATCAAATTGTATCCTGAGATTCAGTGTTTTATTCTGTTTTTCTTGAGCGCAAAAAAAAGTTTTATTCTTTACTTTTTGCTGTGCTGGAAATTTACGAGTCTCGCAGAGAGGGAGGGTTGGCGTATCTACTGCAGTACAGTTGTGAGTGTCTGTGTGTGTGCGTGTGTTTGTGTGTGTGTAAAGTGCAGGTTCATAAAGCATACAATCTTAAATCTCAGTGGCACACACTCGTAAATATTAATTTACTGGCACAAACTTGCGGCTTTTGTCGCTTATTTTATTTGAGTTTTTGCTGTTGTTGGCTTCATTTTGTGGTTCTTACACGTAGATACAAGAATTATGACTGTCATAAGCAAGAAGAGAATGCTTTATTCCTTATTCCTGTTGGCTCTTCTTGTCTGACCTTATTCCTGACCCTGTTTTATGGCTTTGCAAGCAGTCGTTAACTTGAATTGCCTGCAAATTTGCACTTCAATTGATTGGCAAAAGTTAAAAACTGCTCCGTAAAATTTGTGCTTTCTTTTTTCATGCTCAAAAAAAAATTACAAATATTTTCACGTTTTATAAAAAAATTGCGTAAAAATTGCATTGAAACTTTCTAAAATTTCACTTTAGATAAGCCAATTAAATGTGCATTTTATTTAGTTGCTTCAACCAAAATGTTGCTAATTAATATAAATTAAATCTACTTATAAAATGTGCAATTTAAATAAATTACCAATTTGTAAGTGCATCCAAGTGTGAAGAATACGCGGCACAACAATAGCCACAAGCTGATTACAATTTTAGTTTCTATGCCCATAAGTATGCTATGCTTTTTAAACATCCGCCATTTTTGCAATAAACCACACAGCCAAATTTAACTAGAGATGTGAATGGAATATCATTTTGTTAGGCCAACAGAAGTGTAAAATAATAACTGTTTCAATATAAAATATATATATTATCAATTATGAAGGATTTTTGAGAGAGGTACAACTCGTAATACCAAAATAAAAGTTTAAAAAGGTTTCTACCTCCCACAAAAGCTTCCGTAAAGAAAGGAAAACTAGTAAAGATATGATATGATGATATGATACAGTTATCCGATCTAGCCGGATCCGACATATGTGCTGCCTGCAGCAAAAAGAAGGCTCCGTACCAAAATTCATTCACCTAACTCAAAAGCTGAGGGACAATTTTGCATATAAACAGACGGACATGGCTATATCAAATCGTCTTCTCGTCCATATCAATAATATATATTTTTATGGAGTCGAAGATGCCTCCTTCAATGCAATTACACATTTCCTGACAAAGCTTTAATACACCTTTCAAGTGTATAAAAAGAACAAAAAAAATGTGGAATACGTTAAACAAATTTATTGTTTCGGCAAACATAATCGGGACACACCTACACATCTCTAGCGTGCGTGAGTGTGTGTGCTCATTCTAAACGTTTAACAACACTGAACAGGACACTGAACAACACTTACCACAGCGACATTGTATGCATGTGAGTTTTGGGAGTTTTTGGGCGCGTGAACATCCGACAAATTTGCCCACTAAATGATTACTATTATTATATTATTACGAACCACGTGGACGTGTTTGGACATGTTGGGTTTGGGTGGCGGTGGCGCTGGCACTGGCGCAGGAACTAGGCTTGTGGTTGTTGGGGCTTGCTGTTTGGGTGGGTTCTGTGGTTAGTAGCCATAGCGCGCGCTGACCATTGCCATGTCATTTTTTTATGTCTGTCTATAAAAAGCAATTAAATCGCCAGCAAAGTGCTCGCTCTAACACACACACACACATACAGGATTGTTATTATTTTTGTATTACGTTGTTGTTGTTGTTGGTGCTCTGAAGGCCATTTAAGTTGCGTTGGCCAAAATGCCAGCGCGAAAATAAAATTAAATTACGCATTAGTGGTAGATTTTCGTCTCATTTTGGGCAAATTGCATTTTATGCGCTTTTACTCGCTACACATAAATTTATAATGCTTTTGTATACCCTGTAACCATAAAAATTGCTAAAAGGGAATTATTAAATTAGCCAAATTACAGGCAGAAAGGCGCTTGTTATTTATATAACGCCGACAGCTGTTCACTAGAAAAGTGAAGCTTTATTCCCTGTGTTATCCACATCATATTATCAAATATTTAATACATAATCTCTAGTAAAGGTTTCTTCAAGCTTACAGGATATCTACTAGTTTAGCACTCATAGCTAAGGCACTTTTCCTCTTTTATCTATGAAATCCTGGAGCATGCGAACATTTAATTCATTGAGTATTATCTTCCTATATTTATAAATTCCGGCACATTCTAGAAGCAAATTTTAGATTCTAGAAGCAGCCTCACAGCAAGGAATAAATCGAAGCCTTTGGGGAGCTTAGAACAAAGCTCTGAGCATGGCATTTAAACCTAAACCTAAACCCAAACCCAGAGGCGGTTTCCTTAAAACTTGTGCCCATTTTTTTAGCAGTTTGCTTGATAATCGAATTGGATTGTTCTTCTTGTTGTTGTGCAATAAATTCAAAACTTTGTACCTGTCCAAGCGGTAAACCTTTACCTTTACATTTACATTTACATTTACATTTATAGCACATGCAGGTGCAAAGAGAATGCTGCTCTGGCTTACTCCCGATTCTGCTTTTTAGCCATTTAAAGTTGTAACTTTTATGAAACAAGTTTACACGCATTCAGGCGCACATTATGAGTTCGTGTAGAACTTTAAGATAAGGCCTCTGGCCCACACAATCCCCTTAATGTACTTAATTTCTTATAAACCACCAAGCCAACAACTGCCAATTGTTTAATGAGCTGCTCTGTTGCTCCACTGCCCCACTGCCCTCTCTCTCTCTCTCTCTCTCTCTCTTCCTCTGGCTGTTGTTCTTATTGTTTCTTGTTAGTTGTTCCGGCTTTCGTGTTTCGCTGGTTCTCAGTTCTGCTCTGTTCTCAACTCAGCTCAGCCCAGCTCGGTTCTGGCCATAAGCAGCGGAAATGGTTAGATAAGAAAATTTCACAAAAGTTGCTCATTTTAATCGAGAAACTTTTCTTCAGTTTGATTGCGCATATAAGCACTTTAATACATGGAACTCTGAAGGTCTGCTCTTATCATTAACGCCGAACACTCTCTGCTCGGAATTAATTACAGCAAAAACATGTGGAACTTGCTCATTTGGAAAACTCGTTTCAACTTGCCATTTGTTAATTTCAAGCGGTTCTTGGAGTGGTTCTCTGAGCAAGGACAACATAAATCCACAATATAAAATGGTGCTAATAAATGCAATATGTTGTTTTCTTAAGCAAACTATGAAATTATAATTAGAGAGATATATTATTAAATAGATAAAAGATTTCATTCTTCTGGACAATTATCAGAACTCAGTTCCTCTTCCACTTAAAAAAAGCTTTAGCCTACTCCAAAGCCAATAAAAAATGTACTTTGGAGACTAATGAATATATTTTATTTAGCTTCAAGAGATGTTCTATGCGATTCCTGAGAATTTATTCAAAAATAAAATTAAATAAAAGGGATTGTATTTCTTGAAGAGCAAACTTTGTTTTAATTAATGATACTTTCGTTGAAGGTGCTCTAGTAATAATCTTATTAAACTCTTTGTTTATATTGTTCACAAAATGTAAAGTTGTCTAGGTAAATATTAGTATTTAGTTAGAGAACCCAAAGAATATTTGTTATATTCGTAATCTGATAAGACCATTCCAGTCAGAATTCAGGCCGTATTTAAATTTTCAGCCCTCTTATAGGCAATACTGAATTCATTGGGCAGCCCGAAAGTATGCAACGAAAAATTGTTCACAATTGCTTTTAAGTCTCCGTATTTATTTGTGCGTATAAATATTATAAGGTAAATAACTGCGGTAAATAGCTCAAGAGCAATTCAATTGTAGCCTTAATAACTGTTGAGTAAGTGCAATAAATAAAAGGCCACATTTCATTTGAGCAAATAAAAGGTAAAGAGAGGAAGAGAGAGAGAGAAAGAGAGAGCGAAATATCACATCGGTGACATGCCTGAGGAGTTTACAGGCTCCAACTCGAACCTCGGTACGAAAAATATGCATTTAATCCCATTGCTCATTTAATTAATGTTGAAAACAAATAAACGCCCACACACTGTTGAATACTGTATGTAATTTAAGCAGAGGCAATAAATTGAATTTTAAGCCCCACGACAGCAGCAATGCAAAATGAAAATGAAATGAAAATGAAAATGAGTAATGAAATTACATTCAACATTTTTGCAGTCGCATTTTAATGTTTGCACTTTTGCTCTTTTACCCGGAACCGCAGGTATGCGCACTCTCCAAGCGGGCCGTAATACTCCAATCCTCGGACATGATGGCCTACAATGAACTTCAGCCTGTGGCTCTGCATCAGGCCAGCAATAACAACAACATCAACAACAACAATGTGGGAGGCAGTACGGCAATTGCCTCGAAAGCCTCAGCACCACAGAATATTATAGCCAATGCCGGGCTCAGCTATGAGGATGTACTGAACGATGATTTTCAGTTTGATATGGATGGCCACGATGTGATGGTCTTTCTGCATATACAGAAGACGGGAGGCACCTCTTTCGGACGGCATCTGGTGCGCGATTTGGACCTCAAGGTAAGTCGCAGAATCTAGCTATAATATATTTAATATTTATAATAATTCTAATTATAATCTTCTCCAGCGTCCTTGTGAGTGCCAGCGTCAGCGCAAGCGTTGCTATTGCTTCCGTCCGCATCGCAATGAGAACTGGCTTTTCTCCAGATACTCGACCGGTTGGAAGTGTGGACTGCATGCCGACTGGACCGAATTGACCAGCTGTGTGGACGTGGAGCTGGACAAGAACGAGGGCGAGACAGCAAAGCGTCGCTATTTCTATATTTCGCTGCTACGCGAACCGATCTCACGCTATATGTCCGAATATCGGCATGTACGACGCGGCGCCACCTGGAAAGGATCACGGCATTGGTGCCTGGGCAGACAGGCCACAGCCACCGAGTTGCCGCCCTGCTATAAGGGCAAGGATTGGCTGGACGTTGATCTCGATCAGTTTGCCGGCTGTGAGTCAAATCTGGCCGCGAATAGGCAAACTCGCATGTTGGCCGACCTCGCCCTGGTAGGGTGCTATAACAAGTCATCGATGCCGGCACATGAACGCGATCGCGTCATGCTAGCCAGCGCCAAGCGCAATCTGGCCGCCATGGCCTATTTTGGACTGACGGAATATCAAAAGGTACATTTAAATACTCAAAAAGAAAAGTACTTGCGATCAGTTAACAATTTGGTATTCTTCTGTTGCAGATGTCCCAATATATTTTCGAGGAAACCTTCAACCTGCGCTTTGCCATACCCTTCGAGCAGCACAACGCAACAATCTCTGCAGCTGCTGTCACGAATCTGCGTCCGGATCAGCGGCGTCGCATCGAGAAACTCAATGGCCTCGACATTGAGCTCTACACATTTGCCAAGAATTTGCTATTTCAACGGTGAGTCAAAAATGATCTTTACATAAAATAATAGTAATAGAGAATAGAATATAAAATAATATTAAAAGGAGTCTATTTAGCTGGGGCTTATAAAGTCATTGATAAGCCCAGAGAACTCAAACTATATCTTCTGATCCGTGCGGATAGTATTATCGTATCTTTCATGATAAACTTTAAAGATGAAGAACTGAAAAACAACCAACGAAAGTATGGCTAAAGTTGAGGAAAATATTAAGAGAAAGTCAAGTAGATTAGTTGATTTATTTTATTAATTATTTGCTAGTAAAAAATGGCAGCAAATTTATATTTTCTTACTATCAGGATTAAATAGAACTATAAAAACTTTGATCAAATAGATCCTCGTCGCAAATAAAGTGGATGCACTTCAGTCTGCATTCTTTGACCAAGTTTCTCACAAAATAATATCTACGGTTTGATAAAGGATATTCATTTCAATATTTCAAAGAGTCCTTAACAAATTCATGAACAGTTTTGTTTATTCCTATTGAATTAGGGTTAGATTTATGGCTGTAAGTAATAGGAAGATAATTGGCTTATGTGCAGATACAAAGATAGGTTTACACATAAGTGTTAACCCCAGCAAGGACTCAGTTTCTGAATATTTGTTCCTATTCCTACAATTCCTGCTCTTTTCAACTAGTTTATCCGGATGGGGAAACCTGATCCTTTGGCAGTTTAGCTACACGCATACTGCGCAAAGGGGCAAATTACTAGAATCTACTACTAAGGTCGATGACTCGTTCTCGCTGTTGTATCCTTAGACTTTTGTATCCTTTTTTTGAGGGTGCAGAACCCTTTCAGCAACGTTCTTTTGTAGCGATCGGCTTTGTGTTGACATCGACTGGCTAAAGGTTATTGTTGCAGCACACAAAACCATCCATAGATATTTATATTTATACTGAAAAACTGCGTTGCATTTTTAATGGATCCACCAATATTACTGAGTGTTATATTTGGCGCAGGGATAATGAATTAACTTGGGTTATGCTTCATCAGGCGTGAGAAATTGTCGGGGTTCTTGAAAGGTTCACAGAAACATCGTTAATATTACAGAACTGTAAGTGTTGTAATTAAAAGAAAATGGGAAACTCCATATGGCCTTTAAGGAAAGATAAAATTAAAAGAATGTCTTTACTTTCTTTTCTTAATTAAATATTTCCATTGTATAAAAATTATAGTTTCTTTAATCTATCAAAAACTATTAATAAGATAAATTGAATGGTTTCAACAACTCATTTAAATATGAGATTGGTTCTTTTGATCTTTTCACCATTGAGACTTAAATGTATTCATATTGTTTCATCAGATTTATCAATATAGTTTTTAGCATATAGTAAAAATATAGTGGGCAGTAGCAGGTCAGAGAGATCTTTCATCTTTCTCTTTCAACCATAAAAGAGAGCAAGTCTTGTAGGACATAAATCAATGAAAGGACTTACCTTAATTCTCTTCGCTCATATTATTTGCCAAGCAGAAAAGGTAGAACAAACGTTTTTTCTCTTGTTTGATAAAGGATTTGGTATATAGAATAAGATAAGAATTTGAAACAATTATATTTTATTTCTTGTTATCCAAGAGCCACATATGAGCAAACAGCTGCCAACTGAGCCTATGGCCAAGCTGAGATTTTGCGGCAAAGTTAAAGTAAACAATTCACTTTGTCAGGCCAATCTCTAACTGTGTCTGCTTGTCGCTTATATACATATACAGATATATATATACATATATATATACATATATATATACATGCATAAGGATGTATACTTAAGTGACCCTTCCTAAGCAGTTGGTACTTTGCTGGAATATTCCTTTTTGTTATGCAGTTGTGACATTCCCGCTGGGTGCCTAGGCAGCGGCAGGATCAGCATTCACCTTTTGATTTGGGTCGTTATATAGTAAAATGTATATGAAACAGTAAACTCTCCATAAACAGAACTTTGCAGATCTTATAGGCTGTAGCAATAGTTCATCATTTAAATAGTAAAGTATAAATGGTTCTACTTTTATTGTTAAGTTTCTCGTAGCTAGAATTGCCCCTGGAATATTCACCAAATGAGCCCAATGATCGACCGTCTACTGTACGCCAGTTTGCTATAATCGCAATTCAATTAATCGGGAAAATAGAAGCACTGGCAAATCATTTGCCACGCAATTCAATTCAATGCAAGGCGCAGGCGCGACGCTGCCTTTTTTTCTCTCCTGGTTTTTCACATTTTCCTTTAATTATGCGGGTCGCGAGCGTGGAATACTCGGAGCACTTATTTATATGCTGGTTGCCAGCTGTGTGGCACTTCGGTTGAAAGGGGGGGCTAACGGTTATTTCTCTAGTAGATTACCCCAACTCTATGTGTGATTCCTGGGCAGCTGTGTGACACACACACGCAGACACACACACAAACACTCAGGAACACACACACACACAGTGTACCTTTGAGGTACCAAGAAGGGATTCCGATGTTGTCTTGACAATTGCAACATTTACGCGCGCCAAAAGTAAAATTTCTATAGTTCACAAAGATAAAGATAAGGAAGTGTGTGCCTGTGTGTGTGAGTGTGTGTCGGTGTGCAATGTGGCACGAACCACCACCAAAGCAAACAGCAAACCCAGCAGGACTTGCACGCATGCAAAAAGTACTTCCAGCAACGTCTTGAATGCGCTATAAAATAGGAACTAAGCTACGCTTTTTCGAATTTCGATCATGGAGTAAAAAAGTTGCACATTCTAAGAGAAGGCATATTTTCATGACTTATCTAATATTCAGTATAGTGAATATGCTAGAGTTTAAAATATCTAAAATATTTTTTCTTAGCTCGAAAATAAATTGACCCAATTTATCTGTTAGAAATTATAGTCAATAAATCGAAATAAATAGAACTTCGATAAGACATATTTTTCACGCAAATATTTCTCAGTTTATCAACCTCAAAATTTTGAAAAGCCGACTTGTAATTGAAATAAAAACATTTGTTTAAATCAAAAATATTATTTGTATAATATAGATATGTTTATGCATTCTAATTAAATTTAAAAAAATCGCATAAATTGGAGAAGCTAGTATTCTATAGGAAAGTATTCAGTTGTTTGCCTCTGCAGTTCATATTTATTTTATGCTGTGTAGGAAACTCGAGTACTTTTCGAAGGTAATATTTGAGGTACCTTTTCCTACTGGGAAGACAATGCACACTCGTATTTATCCCCTGGTTCCCGCTTTATCTTCCTTCCTTCCTTTCAACGCGAGGGTTGTTTTTTCGTCTTGGGCTCGAATCGTTTCGGTGTCTGCCTTTTGCGCCGGCGCAGCTCGCAACGCCTCAGTTAGGTTTATATAACGGAACGCGCAGGAACAGAGCTACAGCTACAGGAACAGGGGAAGAGGGTTACGGGCTACAAAACAAAATAAAGCGACAACAAAAATTTAAAATAAAATTACTAAAACGGACTAAGCAAACTGTACAGTCGAAATTAGAACGGACATTTTGTTAAACAATTAATTAAGAAAGTTAAAGTTGTGTTTTTCATTGTTTCTATTGAGTTTTTGTTTACCAATCCAAAACGAGTTGTTAACAAATATAATTAAGAAAAAAACAAGTGTGGAATACAATTTAAAAAAAGTAAAATAAACGCCGACAAAATACCCTACAACATGTCCTTTTCCAAAGCCAAATTGAAGCGTTTTAATGATGTGGACGTCGTGTGCGGCTCACCGGCTGGCTCCATATCCACTTCGAACAGCTCAGCGGGCTCCGCGGGCAGTGCCACGCCTACTGCTGCTAGTGTTGCTGCTGCAGCGCCTCCAGAGCGCAAGGAGCAAATTGAGAAGTTCTTTAAGGATGCCGTACGCTTTGCGTCAAGCTCAAAGGATGCCAAGGAGTTTGCCATACCCAAGGAGGATAAAAAGTCCAAGGGTTTGCGCTTATTTCGTACACCTTCTCTGCCGCAACGCTTGCGTTTTCGTCCCGCATCCAGCCACACAACTGCGGATGCAGGTCTGAACAGTGGCGCCTCCACGGCGGCCTCAACTCCTCTGCACTCGGCCACCACGACGCCTGTAAAGGAGGCCAAGTCGGCTAATCGCCTCAAGGGCAAGGAGGCATTGCAGCAGGAAATACGCAACAAAAATGAGCTGATCGAGAGCTATCTAAGCCAATTGGACGTAGTGCGTCGTCATGTGGAGCAGCTGAAGGAAGCAGAGCTAAAAATGCGTGAGGAGCATGAGCAAGCCACGGCCAAGACAGATCAGCTAATGCAGGCGTTGAGTGCCGAGAATCTGGGCCACAAGGAGCGCAATGAGTTGCTGAGCGTGGAACAGGCTCAGCTGCTGGAACGTTGCGCACAAATGGAGCAACAGCTGCAGCAACAGCGCGATCAGCACGAGCGTCAAGTGGACCAGCTTCTAGCTGAGAATGAGGCCTACAAGTTGGCCAATGAGCAGCTGCAGCAGGCCTGCGAACATCAGCAAACCCAGCAGGATCAGCTTAGGGAGCAGCTCAGCGAGCTGCAAGCCGAGGTGGCTCAAGCGCGTGAAGCGTGCACCACAGAGCAGCAGAAGACGACAGAGCACATGCAGCTAATAGAGAATCTGCAATCGAAGAATTCCACGCTGCTAGAAGATGTCCTACAGCTGAAGCAGCAGATCGAACAGGATGCACTCGCCTATGGTCAGGAGACAAAGATTAGCCAAACGGAGCTGGAATGCCTGCGTGTAGAACGCAATACGCTGAAAAATGATCTGGCCAATAAATGTACTCTAATACGCTCGCTGCAGGATGAGCTGCTGGACAAGAGCTGTGAGATCGATGCCCATTGCGACACCATACGACAACTGTGCCAGGAGCAAGCTAAGCAGGTGGAGCAGCAGCAGGCAGTGGCCAAAGTGCAGCAGCAAGTCGAAAGTGATCTGGAGAGCGCTGTAGAGCGGGAGAAGTGCTATTGGCGGGCCGAGCTGGATAAACGTCAGAAACTGGCCGAAAATGAGCTGATCAAGATTGAGCTGGAGAAACAGGATGTCATGGTGCTGCTAGAGACCACCAATGATATGCTGCGTCAGCGCGATGAGAAGCTACAGAAGTGCGAGGATCAGCTGCGCAATGGCATCGACTACTACATCCAGCTGAGCGATACACTGCAGCAGCAGCTGGTGCAGCTCAAGCAGGACATGGCCAAGACCATTACTGAGAAGTATAACTATCAGTTGACCCTAAATAATACACGTTCCACGGTTAATATATTGATGGAGCGTCTCAAGAAGTCTGATGCCGATGTGGAGCAGTTTAAGGCCGAACTGGAGTCTGTGCAGCTGGCCAAGGGTGCACTGGAGCAGAGCTATTTGACACTACAAGCGGATGCGGAAAATCTACGCCAGCAGCTGAATGAATCGCAGCGAGCACTCGATGCGTTGCACAGCTCCTCGCAGAATCTGCAATCAGAGGTATCGTTAAAAGAGTCAATGCTGCATGAGCTGCTTGCCAGCGAATCGGATACCCTGGCCAAATTCAATAAGATTGCTAACTCGTTCCAGGAGCGCATCGATGGAGATGCCCAGGTGGCCCATTACTGTGACATGTACAGTGACCTGAAGCGCAAGGACGAGACACGTGAACTTTACATGGCTGACATGAAGAAGGCTCTGGATGAATTTGCCACTGTGCTGCAGTTCGCCCAGTTGGAGCTGGACAACAAAGAGCAGCTGCTGCTGAAGGTGCGTGAAGAATGCGAACAGCTCAAGCTGGAGAATATTGCTCTCAAATCGAAGCAACAGCCCAGTGTGGCTATGTTAACGCCCAGCAAGGCTAATAAGCCCAATACCACCGATCTGGAGAAGATTGAGGATCTGTTGATAGATTCTGAGATACGTGCTGAGTGCGATAAGATCACTTCTTGGCTGCTCAACTCCTCGGAGAAGTGTGTGCGTCAGGATAATAGCAATGAGCTCTGCGAGCTGCTGGCCTGCAAATCACCCAAAGTCCGCACACCACGCACCCCCCACAGCCCACGCACACCACACACACCACGCACACCCAAGTCAGCGACCAGCACACCCAAAAAATCGCTGTTCTTTGCCAGCGGTAAGGAAAATGTGGCCAGTCCACCTCAGAAACAGGTGCTCAAGGCACGAAATATGTAGGTGAAAGGGAACGCCTATATGAAAGTAATAGAAAGAAGAAAAGAATAAAAAGTTTAGGTTATATTTTCAACTATTTTAAATTATAATAAATACATATTTAGTTAAGGAACATATTATGAAATACATCTTGTGCTTTGTTGCATACAACACAATCGGAGAACGAGTTTTGATTTTATATTTTCCCAGCCAGTTGTTGTTTTTCCAGCCAAACAACCCCGAAGAGGGTAAACCTCGACGCCTGAGAGACTGAGATGCACTCAATGGGAAACTTTTTTTTGACTTACTCGAATTAACCGACTTCCTTGGCAACTTCCTCAGGCGTAACGGAAGGGAAGGAAGCCGAATCCGGGGCAGGGGCACGGGCACGGGCAGATGTGCAGCTGCGCATGCGCTTCTTAAGGGTGGGCAACAACAACCCATCCTCATAAAAATCATCAACAACGAGCTTGGACTCTAAAAAGTGTACCATACAATTTCGAATTTACTGACTTAAGCCCGAGGTTCGAGTCCAAGGGGTTTTTCCTCGAGTCTCTTGTAAAATCTACTGCTGCCTGTCGCCCTTTGTCTTGGGTTCTTTTTTTCCTTCTTTCTTTTTGGATTCGTTCAGGTTTCTGCGTTGAACAATCGCTGCTTATGACCTTTGACATTTTGAGCGTAACAATGCCCCGGCCCCGGCCCCGGGCGGCTAAGGTATGATTCGTATTCCTAGCCGTCTTCTAATTGCACAGCTGCACTGTACGCAGCTGCAGCAACAATTGAATTTACTAGCATATTCTGTTTGGCTTACATGCAAAGGAACTCGTATTTATTTACTACGGACTCTAGTGTTCAGCCTGCTAGCTTTTTTGTAGGAAGAAAAGGCTCAACATGGGGTGCATAAGTAGAGGGAAAAGCCTACCCTCCTTTTTAATGAAAAATCTATTTTGTTTCTTAGATTTCTATAAAAAGTACAGTACAGTGTATAGCTTATCTAAAGGAAGAGATCATCTCGAGTCCTACCGAAAGAACTGAGTTCCGATTTAAATATTTCTGTTTTATTGTGGGCTATTCCGTTTCAACAAGGACTTACTTAGAAGATCCCTGGCTGAATGTTTGGCAGTAAAACCGAGCAAGTATTTAGGGATATTCCGGCAAATTCAGGTAGTCACCTGAATAATGCTATTCCTTGAATGGGATTTTAGGTCGCAAGCAATTTACATGCAAATTTTAAGCCCATAGGATAGGAAATAACAAAAGCAACTTCTTAATAAGAATGAGTATTTTAAAGGTCTTTAAAATAGTAGTCTCAACTCAATCGAAGCACAACTCTTACTATTTTCAAAGGAAAACTAGTAAGGAAAGGGTAACTTCGGCGAGTAGGAGATTACATACTCTTT
Source organism: Drosophila repletoides (assembly GCA_018150835.1). Classification (NCBI taxonomy): domain Eukaryota; kingdom Metazoa; phylum Arthropoda; class Insecta; order Diptera; family Drosophilidae; genus Drosophila; species Drosophila repletoides. The sequence goes on from JAECWQ010000202.1 coordinate 6,354,556, forward strand.
TCCAGACTGAAATAACTATTTGGAAATCGTTGTTAAATTTACTTATTTTGACCGATTGTTCCTGCAATATGATATAGTAGTCGGAAACTATTTTTTCAGCATTATATCTATAAAAATCAAAAAGTTTTCTCTACAACATTTAACCGATTATACCTTCCGCAGCTATACGCATAAAAGATATTTTTTTCTCGCTTATTAGCTAGTTTTATCAAATTAATTTTCGTTATAATATAAATATATAAACATAGTTTGAATAGATTAAAGGTTATATTAATTTTAATTGAATTTCCATCTACCTTTCTGTCTTATGCTTTTCCTCTTGCATTAGTTTTGAACACCTGAAGGCAAAGGATGCAAATTTCGAGCAACGCTTCGCGAATCTGGGAAACATTTATTTCAAGCAGGGCGTCACGGAATTCAATTGGGATAGCAACATTGAGGATGCGCTTAGCACGGATCATTGAATGCGGATTGAGGAAACCAAAAATTAATGTTTAGCTTTTAGATGTAAGAAGGAAACCCTCATAAACAACGTAACAAATCGAAGCAGCTGAGCAGTATGGAATAGTAAGAATAACAAACACAAAGGACTTTAAACTAGTTTTGTAAGGATAATGTTAATAACTACAACTACAAACACACGAAATTCGAATTATAACTCAATCAAAAAGCAAAAATCATAATATGAAGCTACAGAACAGATAATGCTAATCAAAATTCAGCTTGAATTAATCAGCTGCTCTCATCGACAAATGAAATACAACAATCTCTGTGCGCATCCAACACTTAAATATATAAGCTAAAACAGTTAGAGATCATCTGATCTTATAGAGAAACTACACTCCTTAAGGATAAGTCGCACTCCAGGCAGAACATAACACAACTCTCTCGTATTGTATATAAACTTCAGCATATATAATACTAAATATTTTATAAATGATATATATATCTATATTTAATGATAATATTATTGAAACTCACCCCAGCGCATAAACTACACGCCATAATTATACTTTATACTTATATATATTTTAATTATTATTAATTTTATTATTGTTATTATGAGAGAAGTCTTTGCGAAGCCAAATCTACATTTAGTGCATAGCTCTGAGAAATGTTTTCGATCCAAAAACGCATTTATTTTATTTTTATTTAACTCTTTAGCATACCATGTAAATATCATCTAAGCATACACAAATACACCTACAAATAATTTAGAGAAAATCATTTAAAATTAATACATTACTTTCGGTTTAAAGCGTTAATATTCTTAGCTGGCATAATTGTTTAAGACAATAATTAATTGAAAATGGAAAACAGAGCAAAGAAAACACTGAATTTGCAACAAGTTTGAAGTTTGAAGTTTGAAGTTTGAAGAGTATTCGATTGACAAAACCAACGAATTAAATAAAGTAAAATTAATTATATATACTAAAGTAAAAATCAGCAAGAATAACTACGAGTATCTAAGGGCAGCCCTTGCAGGAATATTGAGCAGATCAGGAACATATATATATATTTATATATATAGTGAGGAATGCCTTGCAATGAGTTGAAAGAAATGAAATCAAACTCGAAGTGGAAATACTGAAATACAGACGTCAGCTCAGAGATAAAGAGAGAGATAGAGAGAGAGAGAGATAAAGGAGGCATGCGAAAAGTGCCATTTTATAGCAACACACAAAGGAAAAAATGAAAAATTAATAAACAAATAAATAAACAAGATGACTTTGCGCAAAGTAGTATAGCCATATGATTATTTAAATTTTGATTTAAAGTTTCACGATTAGAAAAGCAAACAAAACCGTGCAATTTGTAGCAAGAGAATCGAGTGGAAAGACAAGGAAGATATACAAAATAAAATGCAGGTCAAATTGAATAAATTCAATAAATATAAAATTCAAAATTGTGTGTTTCTAATTTCTTCTGGAAAAGATGTAATAAATTAATGTGAATTCTTTTTTTAGATCGATTTATTTGTAGAGTGCTTTCAGTAGTTGTTGTCGTAACAAAATATCGCCGAGACATCGCATCGGCAACTAATTTGCACCAATTTGTGGACAGAGCTAACAACAAAAATAAACTTGGATTTTTTCCTCATTGCGGCATAATATCGGCGATGAAAAATTAGCAAAAGCTCAGTACGCGTGTAAAATTCAGCCAGGTCGATCATGACGGCATCTGATCAGATCTGCCAACGCCGCAGATCATCTGCTCCGGCGCCGGGCGTTGATATTGTGCAACATATCAATGGCAACTTTGGACGCTGGCAACTTCGCACAATCCTTCTGATTTTCCTGTGTAAAATACCCACGGCTTGGTTTATGGCTTGTATTATTTACACTGCCCCATATCCACAGCGAGGTGAACTGGTCTGTCATCCCGCTTCCTGGAATGCCACCCAAATGTTGCCAACTCAGAGCAACATGTTGCAGAGTCGCAAAACAGATCGACTCTTCAGCGTTCAGGTTTGTAATGCCTACGCTCAGACTTTATCCCAGCGCTTTGTACAGCGCTATAGCCAGACCTGGAATGCCACAGAATATACACAGGATAGGCTGCTCTGTGATAGAGTGGAGCACAATACAGAGTACATTTCACTGATAACACAGTTCGATTTGATTTGTTCGCGTCGCGTCCTTGTGGCTGTCACTCAATCGTTTCATGCACTTGGTGCACTCCTAGGCGGACTACTGGCTCACCAAGCGTTGCGTTAGTGAGTCCTGGAAAAGCTTTAAAAAAAATGTATTTTAAAATATTCCTTATGATCTGCAGCATTAGTCCGCGGCGTCTGATGCTGCTGGGAATGCTGGGTCAGATCTTTTGTGGCAATCTAACGGGTCTGGTGGACACGTATCAGCTGCATGTATATTTCCGTTGCCTCACCTCCGTTTGCTGCACGATAATGTATACGGCAGGACATTTGATATGTAAGCAACCCAAAAGACTCAGGACACAAACTTACAACGTAAGCAAAGACTTAGAACACAAACTCATTTCTCTCAATCTCCCTAGTAATGGACATTACAGCGGGCAAGGCACGAATTCTGGTGGTTACACTGTCCGAGTTATTCTGGTCCATTGGCCTAGTGCTGCTGCCTGCCATATCCATTTATTTTGATAACTGGAGTCATCTCTATGTGGCAATATCCTCATCGCTCATTGTGCTAGTCTGGCTGCATCGGTGGATTACGGACTCGCCACGCTGGCTACTGCAACACCAACGTGTGGAACCGGCATTGCGGGTGCTTCTTGAATCTGCCACACATAATAATCGCATGGTGCCCCTCACCATGGACGTCCAACTGACTGTGTATGCCGCCGAACTAGTTGCGAAGCCACGGTGCGGTTACTGTCAGATTTGGGACAAGGAGACTAAACGACGACAACTTCTATATATGCATCTGATCTGGGGCTGTGCTCAGGTTCTATATAATATAATTTTACTGATGATACGCAGCCTGGGCGAGGCGCAAGTTCATGTTAACACAGCAGCCCTTGGCTTCGCCGAAATGGTTGGCGTTTTTGTGGGACTCTACTTTATACTCTACACCCGACGCTATTGGCGCTGGGCTGGTAATCTAATGATCGTCGCCGGATTCTGTACTTATCTCGTCTGGCTACTGCCTGAAAGCGGTAAGTATTAATATATTAATGAAGAAAGGTGAACTTACCTGATGGAACTGGAGTATTTTTAATTACACTTTAGACTAGGATGCACAGCATTTAGAATTAGAATTCCCCACTCTGTTAACTGATATTTTTCTTATGCAGATCGCAACTCCCGCCGCGTGGGCTTGGAGCTTATTTTTTGGATGCTGCTGAAGTTTGCCAACGCCGCCTCCATAGCTGTACTCACCACTTGTACAGGTGAAATGGTTTCGCCTGAGAAACGTGCCATCTTAATGCTCTCTGTGGTGAGTTTCGGGCGCCTTTGTTTAGTTTTTTCACCACTGCTGAGCACACTGACTGTGGTGCATCGGCTACTGCCCATTACAATAATTGCCACAGTGGGCTGGATGTATGGACTATTAATGAGATTCCTGAACCGTTACTATTGGAATACGGAACAGGTTCAAATCGGTCAAGTGCCCACACCCAACACCTATCGACGCAATTCCGCAGTAATTCTGCGACGCTGCAGCACCGCCAGCTCCGATGTGAGCTGCTACAGCAATGAATTGCTGCGGAATTTCGAACAAAATGTTGCGGTCAGCATTGCAGATTTGTGGCATATTAATTTCAATACGATCCACGAATGTGACAGCAATACGGAAAATGAGTCAGCCCTAAAGTCTAGTAGCATGCACAGCATTTGAGTCGCAATTTTTTTAGAGCTGTCTAAAAGTATGCAACACTTTTTGAGTAAAGAACTATGCCTTTTGTGATCAGTGGATCAGCCATAAATTATTATGACCATTCTCAGGTTCTACTGTTAGCGTTACGATCCATATCACTTTTAAATAAATTATAAGTTGTAATAAAATTAATAAACCTTCAATTTGCACATTATCTGGGTCAATTTATTGTGAAATTGATGGGTTTAGTTTGACGTACAATTGCTCAATAAATTCATCTGACTGCAGAGATGCGTTAATTCAATGCTAATTGAATTAAATAAAAATATAGCCAGTATTTTAAATTCATATTCAAATTCAATTTTTAACTAATGTGCGAAGTATGAGTTTAATTAGTATTGTAAAATAATAAAACCGCGTGATTTGAATTTATTCGGAATCGGATATTATGTGCTCTTTTATAATAGAAATAATAATTGTTTTGAGGGTATAATAAATATATATTTTTTTTATTGAAAACATTTTTAAATTTTATTTAAACTAATTTCCTGCTACCTTTTTGGCAGCTTAAGATTATTCTATATTAACATAAGTACCTAAATTTGATAACAGGGTAATAAATATATAAGACTAACTTAACATATTCATTTGGCACCCATTACTGAGCAGAAGATGTAAAAACGTTAACTAACAGTTGCCTGTTTAAATAACATTATTCAGCTTGCTCCAAAATGTTGGTCGCCTGGTAGATTCTGTTAAAAATCCGCCGCTGGGAAGGTCAAAAATTGATAATCGGTGGCCTGGAGTACCAGGCGAACAGAATCATTATCAAGCTAAAGTTAATTTAAAATAATTTCTGACCCACCCCAAAAGTATGCAATAGAAAAGATGTTGGCAATTAAATTTGTATATATTCAGCGGCTTTTGCTTATCTAAGGATCATCGACTTGAAAAATTTCAGTCGATATGCGCGAGAAAATAGTCCGAAATCACAAAATCCAGGGTAACTCTAAATCTGCAAAGACGATTTGAATGTCCTTTGGTCAGAAAATAGTTCATGTAAATACTTAACGTTTTAGACAGGATTTGTCAGGATCCGCAAGGACATGGACGAGTTATAGCCAGTTTTCTGTATACATAAAAGTCCTCGCTTCTCAGTTCCCAAAAGGATTTTCATCCTTTTTGATACGTACTCTGATCTGACAGGAGACGGAGCATCTCGTGGCTAAAGGACATCTGGATAGTCTTTCAAACGACAGAGTTACAGCCATTTTTCTATTTTCAGGACATTTTTCCTATGCTACCCCTTAGAAAATTTGCAAGTGATTTTTTGAAAGAAATAAAGCTCTAACTTAACCAAATCCTTGGAGTTTTTGCCAGGACCTGTTTCGTTAGGGTGACAAGGTCAAACTCTATCGATTGGTATTCAAGGATATAGGAATCATCTAAAGATCATCGAGTTGAAAAATTTAGTTCAAATAGGCGAGAAAAGAGACCAAAAAATCAAGAATAACTCGAGAACCACAAGAAAAATTTAAATGTCCTTTGGTCAGCCCTTATGTATATATACCGTTTAAGACAGGACGCGTCAGGATCCGAAAGGTCAAGACCAAGCTACAAAAGCCTTTATTTTTAGCTTCCTAAAGGATTATCATTCTTTCTTTTACTTTCTTTCTGATCCGACTATCTGGAAGCTAAGGACTTCTTAACGATTGGCATCCAAGGATAACTCGATATATACAATGATTTGAATACTTGCCACTTTCATTCTTTTGTATCGAGAATATCTTGTCATATCTCAAAGATACTTTGTCAGTTAAACTCAGATGCTGAAGGTTCTCAGTATTATTAAATATTAGACGGTAGATATTTTATGTATAAATTAATACCAGAGATTGATTAAATAAAGAATGTAAGACTTTAGCAGTGGGTAAATAATTAGCTTATTGAAACTTAGCTTAAGAAAAATTTCAGTCGAGCAATGAGGCAGGACTCGTGATGATCAGCAAGGAGAACAAGGACTTTTTCACCAGCTCACCGCAGAAATTTGTCTCGTTCTAAGGAAAATATGAATGTATGTATTGTATGTATATATACACTAATCGAAGGTTACACTAATTACAGAAAGTTTAAAATAAAGAATTTTAACCATGAAAAAATGTGTTTTATTTTGTAGCACAGACAGTTTATTTTCAACGCAAGATGTTTTTGAATCTCAAAGATACTTTTATATCTCAAAGATATTTTCGAATCTCAAAGATATTTTCGAATCTCAAAGATACTTTTGTATCTCAAAGATACTTTTGTATCTCAAAGATACTTTTGTATATCAAAGATACTTTTGTATCTGACAGATACTTAACCCACAGATCCTTCAGATACATTTCTGTCCTGCAGCAAGACCGGTCAGCAGCCAGGAATGTCAAAAAATACCATTTGCACTGTTAAGTGCCTAAGAGTAAACAACAAAAAATTACCACAAAAGTATGCAACCAAAAAGCATCAAAGATATGCAACACAAAAATATCCCCAAAGTTGGCAACACAAATTACCCGCTCAAAAGTATAAAAAAAAATGAGCCTAAGAGTATGCAACATATAATACCCCTAAAATTATACCAAGAAATGCGCCTAAAAGTATGCAACAAATGGAATCCCTAAAATTATACAAAAAAAAATATGCCCCTGAAAGTATGCAACAAATTAAACCCCTAAAATTATTCAAAAAATGCGCCTAAAAGTATGCAACAGATAGTACCCCTAACACAACTTACCCGCTCAAAAGTAAGCAAACAAAAAATGCGTCTAAAAGAATGCAACAATAAGCAATTCTAAAATGTTTCAAAAAAATTCGCCTAAGAGTATGCAACAAATAGTACCCCTAACATTATACCAAAAAATGAACCGACAAGTATGCAAAACAATTGAGTTCCTAAAGCAGGACTGCGGTTGGCAGCCAGAAATTTCCAAAATTACCAGGCGAAGTACCAGGCGCACAGAAATCAGCAGGAGGTGGAAAAATGTTAGTTAACAGTGGCACTGTTAACTAACAGTGGCCGTGAACATTTGCACTGTTAAGATAACATTGGTCGCCTGGTGATTCCCGCCGTTGGGGCAGCCGAAAATTCAAATTTGGCGCCCAGAGTACCAGGCGAACAGAAATCAGCAGCAGGTGGAAAAATTTTAGTTAACAGTGGCACTGTTAACTAACAGTGGCCGCGAACATTTGCACTGTTAAGATAACATTGGTCGCCTGGTGATTCCCGCCGTTGGGGCAGCCGAAAATTCAAATTTGGCGCCCAGAGTACCAGGCGAACAGAAATCAGCAGCAGGCTGACGTTTCTTCCGACGCCCTTGAAAGTAGGCAACACAAAATAAATCGCCAAAAAATATCAGTTGAGCAGTTTAAGCGATTTAAATTTAAATTCAAAAGTTGCCCGTTGGACCGCGATCTAAATTTAAATTCAAAAGTTGGCCGTTGGACGGCGATTTAAATTTAAATCACCAAAAAATATTCCACCTGCTGCTGAATTATGTTCGCCTGGTACTTTCAACAAATTTTGGGCGTTTGCCAGCAGTTTGGTTTGAATTTGGATTGCTGCCCTCGAAAGTATGCAATAAAAATTCTAAGCTGAAAATGTCAGTTAAGTTTTCAAATTTTGCTGCTTTTGTTTGCATTGCAAATCTGATATTAAAAAGGACATAACATGCTTAAATCCTTACGGATTTTGATGGGACTACCAGCGAATACTTACCATTATGAATACTTACCGTTTGAGGCAGGACCCGTCAGGATCCGCAAGGACATGGCCATTACAGCCATTTTTCTGTATACAGAAAAGTCCTTGTTTTTCAGTTCCCAATAGGATTTTCATCCTTTTTGTTACGTATTCTGATCTGATAGGATACGGAGCATCAGGTGGCTAAAGGACATCTCATTACTCAATTTTTTATTTTCAGGACTGCACGAAAAATGCATATGTTCTTTAGCCAATAGATAGCTCTTAATACTTACCTTTTGAGAAAGCATTCTTCTGAATGCGCAAGGACTTGGCCGTGTTATAACCATTTTTCTGTAAACAGAAATGTCCTTTTTCCTCAGTTTACTAAAGGATTTTCATCCTTTTTGTTACGTATTCTGATCTGAGAGGATACGGAGCATCTGGTGGAATCTAGTCCTTCAATTGGCCGAGTTATATCCGATTTTCTATTTTCAGGACATCTATGCTACCTCTTAGAAAATTTCCAAGTAATTTTTTGGAAGAAATAAAGCTCTAACTTGGCCAAATCCTTGCATTTTTTGCCAGGACCTGTTTCGTTAGGATAGCAAGGTTGAACTCTATCGATTGGCATTCAAGCATATAGGGATCATCTAAAGATCATCAACTTAAACAATTTTAATCGAGATGCCTAAGAAAAGAAACCAATAACACCAAATCTAGGATAACTCGAGACCTACAAGGACGATGCAAATGTCCTTTCGTCAATAAATAGCCATTAAGAATGCTTACCTCTTGAGACAGGAGAGCTAAAGATGAAAATAGGATGAAGTGAATGTGTGGGAGGGAGAATAATCATAATTAAATAAGGAAGGAATAGCGAGAAATATTTTTGGTTTTTGTTTTGACAATTCCGTTTATTATGAATTATGATATCCTGGTACGCCATTGCTCAAATTCTAGAAATAAACTCAAACTCAATGCTCAATGGCCGACAGTAGCATATTAAGTACCAGGCGAAAAGGATCTGTAGTAAGTTTAGAAAGCTGCTTAACAAGTGGGAAAGACACTCAAAGTCAATATGTAAGCTTAGTTAGACAAGGAGAGGCATATGGGGTCCAATCAGAAAGAGGCAGAGAGTCAAAAGAAATGATAGCTTTGTTTTGTTTTTAGCTACAGATTCGCTCGCTATAAATTCTGATTGCTTGGCACAATTCTGGGCTTTTTGCTTTCTCCTTCTGTCCTCACTTTGCTCATTCTTCAAGAAGTTCAGATAATTCTGAATGCCCATTGGTTTAACTATGCTGATTAGCCCTGTCTCTGTCTGACTAAGTGATCTTTTTTTCTTTTCTCCAGCTTTTGAGTTTTCTTTTTATATATTGAATTATACATATAAATAAATATTAAATATAAATATTAAATTAAGATATAGGCAAATAAATATACCAAAAAGTGTGGAAATTAATATTGTGCTGAATAAATACAATTCTTTAAAAAAAGAAAAATTATAATTATGCAGCTTTGGTTTTTTTATTGATTCGCTTAGTTGTAAAATTTACTGCTGAGGGCAGATTTCAAAATAAAATGGACTGTTTTTATATATAGTAAGCAACATAGCTATCTGTGTCAGCGAATCGAAAATAAATTACAATGCGTCACTTGAACTAAAACTAAAACTAAAACTAAAACAAAACCAAAATCAAGAACAAATACGACAGGTACAATAAAGATTAAAATAGAAAAACTTACAGAAGGCGGAGCAATTTGAAAAGTATTTTATCAACAATAACACCAGACGTCTAAAGCCCTCTCAGATGTAATGAGTGGATTTACTTGATAAATACTATATATATATATATATAATGACAATTGCCAGTAAATTAATGATAATAATACTCATAAAGATAATGAAGATATTTTGCAGCTAGTTGAAAATGGTCTTCATTAAAAATGCCATTTACCAACAACTAATAAAAAATAGATATTTATTGATTAACTGCACAAGCAGCTCGGAAATATTGCCGACAGAATAAACTTGCCACTTGTAATACTATCCTGATATAGCTCGAAAGTGTAGACGGATAGTTCCGGTAAAACCTTGAACTCCACTGTGAAATATAAGACTCTACCAGTTCCGGATAGACATACAGATAGATAGATAGATAGATAGATTGATATATATTAATTATTTGCACAAATTCATTAAGAAAATTAACGCGCCGATTGTCGCGTTTTGGACCTACGACTATAGCCGGCCGGACAAGCTCTGGCCACGGAGTCTTCGTCTTCTATGAATCGAGTCGTGCTCCATTGGCGTCAGTTGGATTCCGTTTCTCGACCGATTGAGACGCTCGCGCGCTCTTTAAAAAAACAACTCTAAATAAAAAACGCGCGACGTGCAAATTGAATAGCTGCCATATAAGACTCAACCTGCCCAGCAAATGTTTATTATTGCTTAATAAGTTTATATTAATTTGTATGAAATAAAGCAAAAATAAACAAAAGAAACATTGACACACACAGAAAGAGTTTTTCAAAAATGCAGCATTAGAAATATAAAACACAAAAAGACGCCTCAAAAGCTTAAAACTTTTAATACTTGGTGTTAATTAAAGCCCAAAATCGTATAAAAAGTGAGCAAACGATTGTAAAACCTGTAAATTATATAAATAAATAACAGTTTTTGATATTACAAAGATCGAAGATTTCTAGATTTCTACATTATGAAAATACTTTGATTTAATTTCCACAATTTATGCAAAGCACAAAGCTTAAAGTTCGAAACTCGTAGGGTTTTGAAACTATAGAAATAATAAGAATAAAAATAAATTCCACAACTAATGCAATTGCCTATAAAAGGTATAACAAAACATTCAGTAGATTATTTCTAATACTCTTGCTGAGGAGGGTATTATAACTTTATCAAGCAATATGAAAAGCATAACCGACCCCATGGAGTATATATTCTGATGATCAGAAGGATGAGACGAGTCCATCTAGCCTGTCTGTCTGTTTTTTTCTAAGCAGACTGGTATCTTAGTTATTTAACTAGTTTTAGCCTTCTTTTTGTTGACGGAACCGGCCGATTTGGACAATTAAATTATACAGCTCTCACTTAGGCTATTTCACTAGATATCTTCTTAATTAAGATCTGAATACTATATCATCTAACCGCGCCAGGAACAATCAGCAAAGGGAATTTAAGCTTCGGCGTTCCTAAGAGCTCATCCTTCTAGTTAATTTGAATAAATTGTTTGTATTATATTTTATCTAGAGAAAAGTGTTGCTCCAATTGCGGAAATTGATCGCTCGTAAGGCGCTTAGTTAATGAATTAAAGATTAAATATTCATAGAGTCCATTAATATATTGCACTCTCCACATCGCCGATTGATTTGCATTCACCCAACGAGTAATTCAACTAAATATACGATCTACTCCCTCGGTCTCATGGCCAGCAGCGAATAGTAGACGGCAAATAGAAAATCGCCAATCAAGGCATTGGAATTTCAAATGGAAAACTCAAATATGAAATATTGGGGAACCAGTTTTCTATACTTGGTAGCCCCTGCAATTAACACTAAGTCTTGAATTAAAATTAAAATATTTGCACGCCCAATGCAGGGAGACAGGTGACAGGCGGCAGGCGGCAGGTGACAGCTGTGTCTGGGGCATTGTTCCATGCTCTGCTCCACATGAAATTGGCAGCATATATATTGTTAATTGTTGATCCGACTAGATCAATCCAAATTATCACCTCTCGATCCACTCGAATATGTGAAATAAAGTTGCTAAGTGCCCAAGAGCTAATCAGATAAATAACTAAGACCAATATCAATTGGGTAGCACAGTAGACACTTCCATTGAGAGATATCTCCTGATAATATCAGATAGCTGATATCTCCATTGTATTAATGCGAGTTCTATTTGTATTTTACAGACCCAGATAATACAGAAACTTGATAATCAATGTTTGCCAGCAATAAAATAGCGATAAGGCAACAGTTCAATTTTTTCTTGCTTGTGAATTCTTCTATAAACGAAGCTATCCATAAAAAATAAAATTAACAAGGTCTTTCTAAATCCTTTATAACAATTTCCAATTTAATTTAGAACCAGTTTAAAGCGAGCTGTCTTCATTAATAGAATTCTGCTAAAAAGACTTAATAACTCTGAAAATTGATTAATTATATTAAGCTTACCGTCAGTCCAGCTGCTACATGGAGCGACTGCTAGACTACCACAGTGCCTGGAGACTAATATTCAATAATCATTCCTTTATTGCTTATATAACACTTCTATAGCTTCTATTAACCTTCCACTAATTTGCTTAAGACAACTACCTCATAAAAAGTGTATCAAATTTCGATAAACTTCCACTGAGTCAGGAGACTGATCTTCCAAGATAGTCGATGACCTATTGATTATATAACACTACTAAGTCTTCTATTATATCAACTTATTAACCACAGCTACCACAAGCTTTTGCTAAATCCCTCATCGAATCTCGAAGCATTCCCACTTGCCAGGGTCAGGAGACTGATCTTGAAAGATTGTTCAAGTCGTTCTTTTATTACTCCTTACTTTATTTCACCATTAAGCTAGCCATTTTCCACTTCCACAAACTTTTCCGTCATCAAGAAGTGTATCAAATTTCGAACCACAGACATTTTCTGAATTTAAGCCTGATATTCAATGCCGTCGTCATGAGTCGTCAACTGATTTCAGCTGGAAACCGCTTTCAATTGATTTCAATTGAGCCGGGGGATGGGGTTGGGGGCCCACAGTATTTGTTTATATGTGTGTAAATATTTATCCATAAATAAAATAAATAAATGACAAAATGTGTCACGCACAACAACTGATGAAAATTGTTGCCTTCGATTTGCCATTCGCAGAGTCGCTTTGTGGGCAAGCGCTATAATGTTCCACTAGGAAAAAAGTGTTGGAAATGGTCAATCAAGCTTCATCAGTCCAAGGCGGCGGTCCCTCGCCAGTTCCAAGCCCCCAATTATCACATCGCAATGTAATAAACTCCATTCAGCCGGATGCTGGTAGACGAGTTCCTCCAGCACCAGCGGCTGCTCCTACTTCGGATGTCATAGGCGACATTGTGGGCAACTTTGGCATCTGGCAACTGCGCACAATTCTCATCATTTTTCTGTGCAAAATCCCAGCGGCCTGGTTCATGGCCTGCATCATCTTTACGGCGCCAGAACTCTACCCGGGATCGGAATTCAGCTGTGATACCAGCTATTTAAACAGCGATGCCAACTATAGTGTGTCGGATAATCAGTGCTATGTGCTGGACGAGATGACGCAGAGCAGGAGCGAGTGCGAGCAGTTTAGCTACATTTCCTCATTTGATTCCCTCATCATGCAATTTAATCTGGTTTGCTTGCGCGATATATTTATAGCCTGGACACAGTACTGGCATCTCTTTGGAGTTCTTGTCGGTGGTGTTATGGGCACCAAAATGATGCTGGGCATTAGTCCACGAAGCACCTATTGTATAGGTGCCATAGCCCAGATCCTGTGTGGTGTGGTCACAGGCTATGCTCGAGACTTCAGCCTGCACTGCGCCTTTCGCTGCCTCTCGGCGGTCTGTTGTGCCATTATGTTTACCGCAGGACAGGCTATATGTAAGTATAATAGTCATCCATCTCAATCCTCCCGTCTTTTAAATTACTTCGATTTTCCATTTGCAGTTACTGATATAACCTCTGGAATGCATCGCATTGGCGCCATCATACTCTACGATACATTTTGGTCCGTTGGAGTCATCCTGCTGCCCACTCTCTCCTCATTCTTTAACAGCTGGTCCCTCATCTATGTGGGCATTACTTTCCCCACAGTGATGCTTATTGTCCTCCTTTACTGGACTCCAGATTCACCACGTTGGCTGCTCCGACATGCCGCAGATCGCCATGCGATTGATAATGTGGAGCAAATAGTGCGTGAAGGTGCTGAGATCAATGATCGTTGCTTTAAAATTCCACCAGACTTCCGCCAGCAGCTGGAGCTGCTCAGTGAAAAGCTGAAGGCGCAACCAGCAGCTGCTCCTTGGACTCAGTTGTGGAAGGGTAAACGAGCCAAGACACACATGATTGCTGCCCATTTGGCATTAGCTTTCTTTGTCATCAATTTTATGGGCATGCTATTGAATATACGATCCTTTGGCAGGAACTATCTGGTGCCGAATACCATAGCTATGGGTAAGTCGGAGAGAGAGATTACAGGATGAAAATCTCATGATTCTTTTTAAACAATTCTCAGGTTTCTCCGAGATAATTGGCTGCTTTTTGGCACTGCATTTTACACTGAAACACAATAAATGGAAATGGCAATATGCCGGCACCTTCAATATACTAGCCGGCATGCTGGGCTGCCTGGGCTGGCTCTTCAGTGGCGCCGACTCAAGTGAGTTTTGAGATGAAGTTCATTTTTACATTTCTAGAGGTAATTTCTTGCCTTTTTCGCAGTGGATGCTGATTTGAAGGTGTCATTGTGGATGATCATTGCGACGATTCCCAAGGCGGGCGTATCCTGTGCCCAGTCTATGCTCCTGGCCTGCATGAATGAGCTGGTGCCGGTCAATAAGAAGCAGCTCTTTGTCTTCTCTGTGGTCACCTGGGCACGTGTTTGGCTCCTGTCGGCACCCTTCTTTAATGTACTTAAAAAGATCGATGTTGCTTTGTCTTTGACTTCCTACTGTGTCTTCAGCATACTGGGAGGCATCTGCACCTGCCTGCTCCTAACGCCCCGCACCAGTGTGGCGCCTGTGGTGCCTCCCCAGTTGGACACCCAACAGGACAAGAAAGAACAATCTCCACTAAATGCTGCAGTCTGGACTATTGAGTCGGATGTGCACAATACCCGCTTATGAGGGAGACCAAGAAATCAGTTACAAGATATTATAGCATATTATATATTATACCGATATTAATTAATTAAATTCAATTTTCTGTGATTAGTTTAAGCCCGGATGCAGCATAAAGTGACTCTTGCTAAGTGGGATTCATTGGAATCTGACTATAACAACACATAGCCGAGCAGCATATAGAAGCACAAATGCGCGAATATCCAGAACCAATAAATTCTGGAATAAACATAGAATTCAACCAAAATTCATCTTGTTACTCGTAGAACTCACCTGGTCACATGCATTTTATTCGCATCCACAGTAAACCTCTCACGGTGCAAATACTTATTTATGCCTATCATATGATTCCTCACATAATCATCATAGTTGAGCTCATCCAAGTTCCAGTAGAGCATGGGAAATGGGCCATTTTCGATCAATTCTTTGAAGTAATAGCGACTGCGGTTTTTGAAGATCCACTCATTGAGTGAAAAGAAACTGCCTGAAATATGTTTTGGATATTTTGACATTAATCAATGGAAGTTCCTCTCTCTGGGAATAGTTTAATCTAGTATAAAGCGCTCCCTAAACATCCCATTGGGGTAGATCATTAACTCATTCATCAATATTGCAAAGCTTTAAATTCAAATTAACAAGAAAACTACTCAAATTAGAGTTAATAATCCTCAAAGAATTTTCGAATCACGAGGATATTCAGGATCGTCCAGTTATCAGTTGACTATTTTAATTTATGCAGAATTTGTCTTTGCTTACCCGCCAAACAGGCCTGTCGGAATTTCCGGGCAATGGGCGTGACGAAGCGTTTCTTTTGACCCAGCAGCAAGGTGCGTAGATCCATTAATAAAGCGGGACCAAAGTGCAGCATCCACACGGCAAATTCATGGGTCAAAGCGCTGCGACGATACTTGAAATTGGGAAACATGATCATGCGTTTTGTGGGATAAATGCGTGACCATTTCATGGTGAGTTCGCCCAATCTCTGCCAGCTAATGGGATTCGTGACACCCGAAGTGGCATTACAAATGCTGATGCTGTAGAAATGAATTGTCACTGTATAATAAATAGAGGGCATTAAAGGACATTCGCTTACCTGCCCAGCTGTGCCTTGTGCACCATCATGATCATTGCATTGACTACAAAGTCCACTGGAATAATATCGCAAATGAGATTCTTATCGCCCAATATGCTGCTTATGCCGCCCTTGCCAATCTCCATCATAATGCCGCTAATCGCCTGTATATTATCTATCCAGCCCGGATACGGCTCCTTGTAGGCAGCCGTCACAATCGAAGGACGCACAATGACAATGGGAATAGCATGCTTGTAGGATTCGACAATTTGCTCGGCTATCGACTTGGTAAAGGTGTAGGTGTTCACATGGGGACCCTTTATATAGTCCGCCAAACGATTGAGATACTCATCGGGTATTTTCCTGGTGCAGGTGAGAAACTGTAGCCAGTCCACTGGCGGCAGCGTTGGATAGATGCGCTCGTCCACATATTTGCGTCCCGGATTGCAGTATGCAGTGGAAACATAGAGAAAACTCTGAAAGATTTGATAAAATTCGTTTTACCTTTTAGTATTAGCCACAAATCATGTTAGGTTCAGCATAAAACCATTTTAAGTTTAGTTTAATTTCAGAACGCGGTAAAATGGAAAATAATCATTGTTTTGCACTGCTGACAGTTTCGAATATATTTCTTATTTTTTAAAGATTAATCTATCACTTTAAGCACATGTCAATATGTCAAATACCTTCAGCTGTTTCATTTCCCCGCACATCTCCAGTAAATTGTAAGTAGCCACCGAATTGACGCGAGCTGCCACCTTTAAACACTCATTGAAACGCACCTGAAACAGGGAGTATTGTTTACGTACACATTTCTTATAGACTCTGGATCGTAATACGATATACGATAGATTATATACGATATGCGATAATACATAGATCAATTTTCAACTTACTGTCGCAGCGCTGTGGAAAATAATGTTAACCTGAGCGCACAGCTCGAGTCTGTCCAGCGAATTTAAACCTGTTGGCATTAATTGATGGCATTAATTCAAAGTGGCTTTCAACACATTTTCACTCTCCTTCTTTTTTTTTTCTTACCAAAGTTATCATCTTCGATATTGCCAGCAAAATAGGCGATTTTCTTAAGGCGTTCCGGATGCTGCAATCGCAAACGCTCGAAGATTCCATTCTGTAGGAAAGTCTGGAAACGCTGCTCAGGCGTAACGCCGCCTTTGGGTCTGATGAGCATGTAAATGCATTTAATTTGTGGAAAACTCCAGAGCAGCTTTTCCAGCAGCGCCTTGCCCACAAAACCTGTAGCGCCTTTAAAAAAAAAAAAACTTTTAAAATAAATGAATACTTGAAGCTGTTCATCTAAATAAGATCTAAAATGAAATATGTTTTTTTCCCCAGGTTTTTTTACGAGTGTAGAATTGGCTATAACTATTGTAACTATTTTTTACGAGTGTAGAAAAAGCTAAAGCTGTGGCTTGTACATATATATATTATTTATTTACAACTTTATTTTTATTTTGAATCTAAAACTTACCTGTTATAAAGACAACCGCATCTCCGTAAATATCCAACTTTGGTTCCATGTTATTCGGCTCCAGTTCCAGCTCCATTGCTGAGCCCGTTGTTGCCTCTTTGGTGGCATGCATCCAACTGAAAACGCAATGCCTTTTCTCCAGAGGAAATCTCAACAACTTTCAGCAAACTGTGCAAACTACTCGTACTCTGCTGTTGCTGTTGCTGTTGCTGCTGCAATGAAAGTGAAAAGCTCACCTGTAGAGATGTTTGCCAACAACAACGAAACGAATAGGAATACCTACGGTGATAATCCTACAAAAACAAGTTTTTCCCACATGCTTGGAGTGTGCAAATCTTGAATGAAGTTAGACTGGAATTAACTCAAATAATACGAATACGCACGAGTACAGCATTCACGTAACTCTCTCGCCGAAACTTATATAATTAACCCGAAATTTGCTTTATTTCTTATGCAAATTATTATTCTTAACTGAATAAGAACAGTTGGAAATTTAATGAATTGCTTCGATAATTTTCAAAAAAAAAAGTAAACGTAAAACTTTAGCTACATTTGAGTGAAAATATTTTTTGCAAAACTGTTACACTCATCTTCAAAGCTGATTTTTTTTTTCATTTGAATTTTCAATATGAATTTGACAAAGTTTTTAGCAATCTTGGCTATAATAATTATAATATATATTTCAATGTAGTATTTTTAAATATTTTTTTTATTTTGATATTTTAAGTACTTGAATTTTAAATGCAAACATCAAGTCGTTTTTTTATTGACAAGACTTGTGTTTGCTGCAAAACCGAGAGCTATACTAAACCGTTAGATGGCGCTTTATAATATTGTTGGTTAATGTCTCGGCTAAAGTGGATATAAGTTCCACATGCGTTCCAGAGTGCCTTCTGTTATTCGTATGATATTTAACATTTCTTACTAAGACTTACAGTTATTTTGATACTTTCACAACATTGTTTATAAGCCTGAAATTTTTTGTAGAAAGTATTGGAAAGGTTTGACTTATGATTCGGTTTGGAGTGAACAAGTTGTACTGTTGAAAGCAATTTAAATCACTTTAAATACTTTTTGGACCCATTTGTATAAGAAATAAAAGAATGCAATTTTTAGAGGATCATTCTGGTAAAATATCATTTAAAAGGTGCTCAGACATGTCTTGTAATATGAACATAAGCCAAAACTCTAGCCCTAAAACACGAATTCTTTTCTGACAGTTAATGCAAAAAGTATGCATACCCTTGTACAAATCAGTCAATGCCCCAAATGGAAAATAGGTATAGCTGCGGTTCCAAAATAAAAATAAAATATTGACCAAATTAGTTAGGAACGTTTGATATTTGCATTGGAGACGATTGCCGGACAATTGAGAGGCGTCTGATTAATTTCGTTGTCAATTTGATTAGCGACGATATCGTTGACTAGTACGAATACCAGTCAATATCTGCTCTTCTTCTCGATTTGCCAGATGTTCAGCTGGTTACACAAGGCCCAAGCGAAGTCGCAGTTACGCTGGAGGGTCGAAACCAACAAGACGTGCCTACTAAATTATGAATGTAATCAACTCAAAGAGATGAATGAAAGCTATACAAAAACACGTCGCTTGACGCCCACTCCTGATGCACAGGCTCAAATATCCTATATACACAGCTGTCAGGATGCGGAGATCAGCGAGCTACCCGCTGCAGCTGGAGCGGAATCTAACGATGATATTATAACCCAAATTCTGGGCCATTTTGGCATCTGGCAGCTGCGCTCTGTGCTGATTATCTTTTTATGTAAATTACCTGCTGCTTGGTTCATGGCCTGCATTATCTTCACCGCTCCGGATATCTATCCTAATAAGGAATTCACTTGCGATACCAGCGCCTATGGAGTGACGGATAACTGCAGCGTTTCAGAGGACCAATGCTATGTCCTGGTAGCCTATGGCGATGGCAACTATGCCATGCGCCAGTGCCAGCAGTTCAACTATGTCGACACCTTCCGCTCTCTGATTATGGAATTCGATCTGGTCTGCCTGTGTGACATATTTGTGGCCTGGTCCCAATATTGGCATCTCTTTGGCATATTTGTCGGAGGCGTTGTGGCCACACGCCTCATGCGTATCGTCAGTCCACGTCGTGTTTACATTTCCGGAATTTGGGGTCTACTCTGCTGCGGCGTGGCGACAGGTGTGGTTAATGACTTCAGCTTGCATTGCTCCTTTCGCTGCTTGTCCGCTGTATCCTGCTCCTTCATGATGACAGCTGGCCAGGTCATATGTAGGTGTTCCTTATAAATACAACCGAACTTTCCTTAATCGAATCTTCCATCTAATTTTTTCTTTTGCAGTTAGCGACATTACGGCAGGAAAATATCGCCAGAGTGTCCTGCTGCTCTATGATACCTTCTGGTCCTTGGGTGTTATCCTGTTACCTGCCATTGCAGCCTTTGCCCATAGTTGGCGTCAGTTATATGTGGGAATTACCTCGCTGCCCCTTATCATAGTGTTGCTCTTGCCTTGGCTGCCAGATTCACCACGCTGGCTACTGCAGCGCTCAGAGCGATCGGATGCAGTGGAGCAAGTCATGGACTTGTTATTGCAGGCAGCCAGCATAAATGATCGCAATTATAAAGTTCCCAGAGATTTGGCTATACAATTGGACCTGCTGGGCGAGAAATTGCGCAGAGAGCCACCAGTTGCACGCTGGTTGGAACTGTGGCGTGGACATAAGCGAGCCAAGCTCCATATGGTAGCCACACACATGGCACTGGCCACATTTCTCATCAGTCACCTAGGTCTGTTGCTCAATATACGTTCCTTTGGACGGGATTATCTGTCGCCCAATACAATGTGCATTGCTCTGGCAGAGATTCTGGGCTGCCTCCTGGCCATGTACTTAACCTTTAGACATAATGCCTGGAAATGGCAATGGGCAGGTGTTTTCTGTATTGTGGGTGGCTCCATTGGTTGCCTCTGCTGGTTCTTTAATGATGTGGAAAGTGGGTTTATTTGATTTATTACTTTTAACGCTGCTAATCTTAATCTTGTTTTTCAGTGCCTGAACTTTATGAGATTATCCTGTGGATGTTCTTTGCCGTGATGCCCAAGATTGCCGTCTCGTGCGCCCAGGCCATGTTGCTCACCTGCATGGGTGAGGCTATGCCGCCCGAGAAGCGTGGCCCTTTTGCCTTCTCTGTGGTCACTTGGGCACGTGTCTGGCTATTATCCGCCTCCTTTTTAACCGTACTCCGAGAGCTCAATATTGCCCTGTCTCTGTCTGCTTTCTGTGTCCTGGTCATTTTGGGTGGCATTTGCACCTGCTGCCTGAGAACGCCGCAGGAGCAGAAACAGGAGCAGCAACCACATAAAGATTTTGGCAGTTATAATACCCATTTATAGAATGTAATTTAGCTAGCAAATTGTACTAAGGATAATTTAAGTATTATAATAAATGATGTAAATACTTTCTAATAATAATATAAATAATACGCTTAGCAAATTACTTAAAAAACGATAAGATCTGGAATTTTATCCCACTAAATTGTAGCAATTTGAAAATGTAGAAAAATCGTAAAAATATTAAAATTAAATTCAAAAATAAAATGTATCATTATATAAAACTATAATTAAGTTTAACTGAATAAAAAAGTTTTTAAAAAAATGTATGACTGATGTTTGATTTATACTTTTTCTGTTCAAATAAAATATGAATAGCATTAAATAAGTGAATCAATCCTTATCCATTTTCCAACTAGCGATTGATTAATAATCTAAAATAATATAAAAATAATATAAAAATAATAATAATAATTAATTGTTAAGATTAAATTAAGAAGGATCATTTTTATATTCATTATCATTATAATTCATGATATAATTAAAAGATGAATTTAGGGCTTAGGTTCGGAATATTTTCATGCTGATGCGGGACAGAAACAGGATAAAATCCAGAATTCAGAGATTGGAAAAAGAGGAAATTTCTAATTGCTTTTAGAAAATCTAGAAGCCCATAGCACCGCTGGGTAATGATATTTCTTGTTTTGTTATGCTTATTTTCTTCGCTTGTTCATAATTAAACTTGAAAAAAGGTGTAAATTTGATTTGTGATGATTGCTCCAACTTTTATGTATAATAAATAATAATTTTGATAGAAAGTAACTCATTCAGAACACTGGAATCACACCCAGCAGTACCGGATCTGGGGGCTGCCTGACACAAAAATTATAATAGGCATAGATATTTTAAGCCCATTCATTGCTCTACTCACCATTTAGTTTTGGCCTACTCGTAATTTAGCTGTAGGTAAAAGTCGCAAATCAATAAAAACGAAGCCATAAAATTGCAAAGACTTGCAACTACTTGCCACAAAATGTTGCGCCTTGTCATTGTTGGAGCAGAGCTGGCTAGGTGAGGACGTTGTCCGGGTTCCTTCAAAATTTGGTCAGTTTGAAACTAAGAGCAGCTGAATGCTTCAGTGCTCCTGGATGAAATGAAATCCAAGAAATCTGCGTTTGCCAATACATCGACTGGCTACGGCAAGCACAAGCACAGCGGGCACGGCAAGAGCCAGGGAGGTCATAAGGACAAAGCTGAGGGCAGCAAAAGCAAGACAAAAGACAACAAGGATCACAAGCAGCATGAGCACACAGAGGAGCAGGACAAGGACTTAAACTCCGGCTTCGGTGATTACCTGCGCACGCCGGAGGGTCTGTAAATGCTTAAAATATAATATAATATTATAATGAGTATTTAAAATGATTCCTTACAGCATTTGAGATGATGAAGCTCTTTGTCTTTGCCAATACTATAATGTTAATTGTGACTATGGCCTGGCCCCATATTAAGGAACAATTCTTTATGCTAAATCAATGGTGGGAAGGTTTCCGCGAACAGCAACAACAGCAATAGAAATCTAAGGAAAATTAAAGAAAATTAAAAGAAAATGGTCGGTCCATTTATGCAGGGCATGTTGCTCATAGGCATCATCTATTGGTAAGTCCAAAGTACTCAATAAATAATAGAATATTTTCATATTAATTTGCAATATTTAGGTATTCCAAGAGCATGATGTCCTTGATTAATGATTATTATCGCAGCGAGTTTTCACGTAAATTACAAAGCGCCGCAAAGCCAGCGGAACAGGCACCTATCAATGTGGATAACTTTATGGATTATGTGCGTCAGCTGGACGAAAAATCTCAGCCAGAACAGCAGCAGTGGATCCAAAGCGAACCGGAATGCTCCATAAAACCGGAACTAGGTCAATCCTTTAGCTTGCTGCGTTTCATGCAAATTACAGGCACTTATCCTGCTCCTGACTTTTGTACTCTTCAGCGAACTGCAGCAGACAGTTCCATCAGTTAATAGCCTATAAATAGTTAATTATATTATATTCATATTTTATATGGCTTTCATTAAAAACATCCATAATAAATGCACCAAATTTGTGGGCGTTTTTATTTAAATTGTAGCAGAATATATATTTCAAATTTTTCAACATTACATTTACCCGCCAGGGTTTCTAAGAATACTATAAATACGATCCATTAACTTTTTGCATAAGAACTTTTTGTTTTTTTTTTTTTTTTTGTTTGGTCAGTTTATATATATTCCAAAATATTGCACTTTCATATATCAATTTCGTAAATATTGCTTACACTCATGTGAGGATTTCAATACTTTTTCTTTGATTTTAGAAATTGTAGGTTAAGATAATAGAGCCGAAAAAACATAAAAAAATCGATGTTTCGGATGTTTTTACCAGCTCTAGTAAGGTCCTTCAAGTTGATTCGATTTGAGAATCATTACAAAAATCATATTCCTATCATATCATAAATTTATACTTTGATTTTGAAATGTTTGCTCAGGTATTCAATTATGGCACAGATATTCAAATTTATCCATCATCTAGTGAGGTAAGAGTGAATCTTCAAATTAATAGATTCGGTTATAGTAATATTACTTGCCTAAGGTGCATTATTTTTTAACTAGTTCAGCTTCTAGATAGGTAGAAATAGAGCTTAAAAAGAATTTATAAAAAGTTGGAGTAAGATGGAATTGATAAGGGAAAGAGGGGAAATATTAATTAAGATAGTTTCCAATTCAGAAGGGAAAGAGGGGAAATATTAATCAATAACAATTAACAAAATTATGAAATATGTTGACTTAAGTGGTAGCTCCACTTTCGATAAATTAAAAGATATTTAATTAGGTTTGTTTTTTAAATCATAATCACTTTTAATGTATATTTCATATACACAACAAATCATCATACAGTTTGTTTTTATTACAGGTAAAAATAATAATAATTGCATTACAAATTAATAAAGCAAAATACAGAATACATTAAATTAAAATTGATAAGACTTTAATAAAAATATATGTACATATAAAAAAACGCTTGAGCGTCGCTTCTTTCGCCTCTGCATATAAAATTTCAAATAAAATTAAAAGGAATAGATTGATTATAAATCATGCGTATATATCCAAAGAAAACAAAAGTACAATGCGCAACAAATTTCGAACAAATTTGAATATAATATAAAGATAAATATATAAAAATCACACTAGAAATTGTCTTTAAGAAGTGGGAGAGGGGAGGGTTAGCAACAGAGCAACGCAAAAAATAAGGAAACACAAACCTTTTTTTCTTCCGTCTATCACAACCTTTTAAATAAGGATAATATAACAATAAAAACTTTTCTCTTGGGCAGCAAATGAAATTTCGACAATTCGGTTAAATAATATTGGATGCCTACTACAGACTATTCTCGTATATATGTATATATTGTAAGATAAATTGTATATATATCGTATATGGATATCTTTTGACATATGGCTTAAAACACATACAGTTCAAATTGCTAATGCACAATGCAAAGAATACAAATGCTGAATACAGAATTAAGTGGCTTTCTCTCTAATGCATATGCTATTATACATATATAAATATATTCAAGAAAGGCTTCGTTTTAATTAAATTACTGTGCGTTCAAGTCTTACGATTAACAAAGAAAGCGCCATTGATAACTAAGGACTCTTCCTCACTTTTTCTCGCTCTCTCTCTCTCTCTCTCTCTAAAACTAACTAATCCGCCTGCTTGCGTATTGTAGGTGGTGGAGGCGCTGGCACCGTGGGCCTTTTCGGCGTTTGAAATGAGTTTGGCGATATGGGCGTGGTAGGCGTATGTTGCTCCTTCTGTGTGCTATTTGCCGGTTCCGCTTCATTGTTATGATTATGCTCCTTTCCTACTGTTTCTCCCCCACTTATTGTTGTGGTTGCAGTGGTAGTTGCTGTTGATGCAGGAGCCACCTCCTCTCGCTTGCCGTTTGTATCACAATTTTCATGCCGCAGCTTTTCAATAAATTTCTCAGTTCTATAACTCACACTGCCATTAATGTCGATGTGTGCCTGTGTGGGCGTGATCGACTCATCATCGCTTTTGCTATCGCTTTTGAGGCCCACAACTGGTCCATTTCCAGTGCCCACAGCCAGTGCCATGGGGCGCTTGGGCAGCTGCGGTTTTTGTGGTAAATCTGGCTTCAATCTGAAGCTGCCAATGCTATCAATGCTACGACGATCTGATGTGGGCGAGGGCAAATTATCTAGGCCAAAGAATTGTGTGCGCGTCATGGGCACAGGCTTAGCCGGCGTGACAGGTGGCGGAGGCAGTGGCTCCAATTGCGTGTGCGTTGGCTGGTTGGTGGTAGGCTGCTGGAACTGTGCTAGATTAGGCAGCGGCGGCTTGACGGGCCTCTCCTGTTTCTCCTGCTTTTCCAGCTTATCTGGTTCTGGTTGCGGGAACAGCTCCTTGGCATGAGGCCGGTGATGTGATGAGCCGCCTCCATTCGTTGTAGCTTCGGCTTTCGTAGGCGGCGAGGGTGCATTGGGTTTCTGGCGTCGCAGCGTGCCATAGCGCGGACTTTCCATGACTTCTGTTAAAGAGAGAGTACAATGGGTTAATCTGACTATGGCACTCGCAAATAATCCAAGTAGTACTCACCACTGTCATGCTTGTCCAAATGCTCATTCGAGGAATTTGATTTGCTCTTGCCTTCGACAAAGAGTTTCTGACGTTGTAGCGTTACATAGAACTCCACATCGCCATCAAAGAAATAATCCCATTGACTTATCAACAGCTCCACAATAATGTTGGCCGCCGAAGAGCTATTCACCTGTCCAATATAGTCGGCGGGCGCATTGCTACTCTTGTCCACGCGGGGCCACAGCATGTTAGGCGACATGACAATGGCCAAGTTCTGGGAGCTCATCTTATTGTGCACGGCGCGTTGCTGCAATAGGGCCAGAAAGCGGGTGAGGTAGCGCAGATTGGCATAGTTTTCCTTGGGCAATTTACTCAATATTGCTTTAATCTCCGTCTTTCGCTCCGTCTCGGTATGCCGCTCCGCAATGCGTATAAAGTCCTTGTACAGTGCATAGGTGAGTAGCGGTTCAGGCAATTCCCGCAAATAAAGTTTCAGTATGGAACCTATAACATGCGGATCTTGATATTCCAGCGGCAGAGGAGTCTTTACGTGTTGCGCTTCCAGCGCGTGCTTCATGCGCCTCAGCTTGGTGCTGGCACAGCCCACACGCAACAATCCTTCCTCCTCTAGGCCATGCTCTAGCAGACAGCAACAGCACAGTTCCACAATATACGAGATCTCGCGGTGCGTCGATGTTAGATGCTCCTTCAGTGAGGTGCCAAACCGAGACTTCTCTGTGCCCTGTATAGTATCCTGGATCCTCGCTAGCGATGCATTCACATGCTGTAGCGCCCGCTCGTGATAGTTTCTTTGGTTGAGCACATAGTCGCGTATGCAGTTGACAATCTCGTCCTCTTTGGCAATGAGCTCTAGCATTTGCGCCGCCCACGCATCCCGCTCCTTTTCCAGCTTCAGTTCACATTCCTCCTGCTGACCCTTTATGTGGTTCACCTTGGCGGCGGGCTCCTCCAGCTTTATGGCGGCCTAAGTAAAATGTATAAAACAGACATAATAATTAGAAATTATATTTTTTTCA
Source organism: Drosophila repletoides (assembly GCA_018150835.1). NCBI lineage: Eukaryota > Metazoa > Arthropoda > Insecta > Diptera > Drosophilidae > Drosophila > Drosophila repletoides. The sequence goes on from JAECWQ010000202.1 coordinate 6,381,024, forward strand.
ATAGACTGGGTCTATATTTTCTATACAAATATATTTCAGAGTTCTTTTTTCTAATCTTCTCGAATAAATCAAAGGAAAAGCTGCTCTGTGGCGCCTGGAGAATTGGAGATTTTCTCGATGGTTTTTAAACCCAGTTTATAATAAGAAAGCTCGAAAGATTCTTGTTTCTCTAGTTTGTAGTTTCAGTAGGTTCTTCTTTCCGAGCGACTACTGTACAATAGAAATTCCAAGAAAAAAGTTTATTGTGTTTGCTGATAATCAAGAACAGAAATATTTTTAGTACTTTTATGAAACGAAATGTAGATAAATAACGAAAAAGCGTGAAAAGCGTTCAGTAGTTAGTCAAACATTTAAGATAAGCAGCGAAAAACAATCTCTCACTTTGCTTTCTTTTGTTTACTCAAAGTGCCGGTGTCATTTTCACACGCTTCGGGGCTTAAATATGACGATGAACACCTCGTAGTTGGCTCATCTTCACACTCTCTGCCTCTGCTGCTGCTGGTTTCCCCCATTTCCTACTCCTCCTTCTACTCCGCCTCCTATCATGTATCATCTATCTTATCTCTGCTCAGCTGTTCCAATCAATTTCTTTGTTTTCTCGCACATCAAACAAAAAGCGAGTACAGTTCGTTTCGATATATGAGTACTTGGGCGTATTTCAGCTCCGACCGATATTCGCGGGTAATTGACATAAGGTGCCTGATTTCAGTCTGATGCGGTTGGATTTGACTCATTCGTGCAAACAAACTTGTCTCAAATTTACGCCGTAAATTGATAAGAAAATGTAAATAGAACCATTTGGAACAAAGATTGAGCGAATATAAAAGAATTTAGCTACAGTTACATAGATTTTGTTTCAGATCGTTGTATAAATTACGATACTTTCCATTGTTAGGAAAAACTATCGAAGTTGATAGACGTTAAATAGTAAACGTATTTTTTTTTAAATACATTTATTAAGCTGATAAACTGAGCGGAAATTAAGCGGTTTCAAAGGGCATCTATGCACTTCATTTGTCTATATTATTTGGCTTATCGAACAAACCGCAATACCCTATATAGGAAAATAAAAGCCGACTTCGTAAGGTTGCTAAAAATAAACAAATCGTGACAAATTGAAGTCTAGCGCTATCTCCCTTCTCCCTTCTCCCATTCTCCTCTCACCTGTCAATCAATCTACAGCAACAGCAACAGCAACACTTCGAGAAACAATGGCAAGCATCTAATTAAAAGCCCCCCTCCTGGCGGACCCGTACCATCTTCAATGGCAGTAAGTAAAGCCATGCCGTGCCGTGCCGTGTGACTCATTTCCATGCGAGTGTAACCTCTAATGACCTACATTACAGGCTATATAAAGCGAGCATTACAGGCATTCCAGACCCCTCCAAATTTAGCACTTGCAAGGCATAAGTAAATCTATGTAACTGTGCCATACGAGCTCAATTAGAGCGCTCCCAATACAATACAAAGGCTAAAAGCTAGACGTTGATTAGCGTCGAGGCACCCGCCCGCATCACTTTTATGGGGGACCGATAAGATTATGGCCAGTGTAAATAACTGTTGACCAATTTTCTGCGCTTTAGCATAAGTACGCGTATAACAGCCTTTAAAATTTGATATGACATTCGAGTGCTTAATTAATGCTCGACTCATATTAATATTATTATTATTATTATTATTATTATTAGTATAATTGCAGCGTTTACTCATTCAGTCACTCAGTCACCTCACTCAATTTTCAATTATGATGTCACTGTGGCCAACAAGTCAATGAACGTCTTCGGACATTCGACCAGTTCTCTCTCAGCCCGATTGGGCGACTCAACAGTCGCTTTATATGGCATAAAGCGTGTCGCCGTCAAGTTGTCTTGGCTTGTATCGTAAAACGGAAAGCAATGCCAAAAACAATAATAATAAAAGCCACAAAAAAATCAAGCAAGTAACTTGTCTACATCATCACAAAATTTGTCAAGTAATCGCTTAACGGAAAATACAAAAATACTCCTCCTCCTACGTACACCGTACGTAAAACCAGGGTGAAATTGGAACAGGCCAAGAGTCACATAATCCTCTCCGTACATCATGAAGAAAATTGACGCCAAGCGTAAAGCGAATCGCTTGGCAAAGCAATAACAACAATGGCAACAAATCTATTGTGCGACTTCTATAGATAAAAGGAAAAAAAATAAAGAAATAAACTATAAACTGAAATTAAAAAATTGATTGCTTTCTTGCCTGGCGCTTGTCATCCGGTTGACTCTGCTCGTATACTACATAAGAACACTGCTCAAAGAGCTATAGAAAAAGTGATCAAAATAAAGACTAGTTTTGAGAGAAGCTGAACCCAAAGCCAAATAATTAAAGGTAGATGTTGGGTCCATGAAACTGAAGAATCTGATTTATTTCAAACAGAAAATAGATAGAAAAACTAACCGAAACAGCTCCATGAATGCTACAAGAGACGACCTTCTACAGTTAATCAACTTCTTGGAAAATACTTGGAACCATATTTAATCTTTTATTTTTATTTCTCCCTTTATCGCTACACTCATACGCGATTCTGATTTCAGTTTCTATTTTACCTGCAATTATATATATATTATATATAAATATATAACTATTTACTTTTTTTACACTAGTATTTGACCACTGTGCACTCTGCTGCTGTTGCTCTCTCCATATAGAGGCATACACGCACGGCAACAGTCAAGAAATTGTATGAATTGTACTATTGTCATTGTTGTTGTTGTTGTTGCTATTGTTGCACTTTGCCACTTCTCTCTTCCATTGTGCTGCTCCTCCTTTCTGATAATCAAAGCGAATTCCTCAATTTGGATAAGTGGTCGGTTCTTATCACGAAACACTTGACCAGCTGCTCATCATTTTAGAGCTGCATATTTCCTAATTAACTGTATCTCGAGACTATCATCTAGTTGGGCCATTTTATTTTTATTGGACACTCTGAAAGACCACTGAGGAATTGGATGGGAGTAACTTCAGAAGTTTAACTCAATAAATACCTATGTAAATTACTGTATAGACAGTATTTCTTGCATGAAATTTGAAATCTTTAAAACACATTTTTAATTTGGAAAACGACCTTCAAGAGAATATTTGAGGACTAATTGTAATTCAAAAATACTTCTTTTAGACCTCAACTTCACGCCCAAACCCATCTCATTTGTAAGAATCATATTAAAATTATAGTTACTTAAGTGATCTTGATCTTAAATTGAATTCGAGGCTTCCAAAATTCCACTTGCATAATTCGAATTTTTTTTTATAAAACCTTTGTTTCTATTATAGATATTGATATTTCCTAGTTAAAACTGTTAAGATAATTGCTCAAGACTAAGAAAACTTCATGAGCCGAGATATAGTGAACTATATAAAGAGCTCCGAACGGTCGGTAACAAGAAAGAATAAACATTAAACACACTTTTCCGGGACGGGTGTGTACGAAATGACGCCCATCTCTGATTTCAGTGAATTTCCCCATCATTAACACAAGAGAAAAGACAAAGATTTATGAGAAATGTTTTGACGGCTGGAGCTTACCTCATGGTTGCGTTTAAGTGAGGTGTATTCCTGGAGTGTGCGCGACACATTACGCTTTAGGGTTGAGATCTCTTGTATTTCTTTATCTAAGATGTTTTTTAAACGCCGCACTACTTTGGTCTCCGTTTCCAGTTCGCTCTCGATGCTGCACTCGGCAATTGTCTTCTCCAGTTCGCCTGTAAATTGCGAAAGATCCAAAACAAATATAAAAATAACTATTTTTTTAGTTGCTTTTTCTTTATTATAGCCACAAGATGTAAAGTGTGTGTGTGTGTGTGAGTGTGTATCTGTGTGTTGAAGTGTCTAAGTGAGGAAGTCGCTGCTTATTTAAGACCTTATCGCAGAAGACGACGGTAGCAAAGTTGTTGTTGTTGTTGTGCCGGTTTTTTAGCTGTGGGCCGAGCCAGTGGCAGATAGAGAGGGAGAGAGAGGAAGAGAGGGAGTGGGTGTGGGGGCGGGGGCGTAACGAGCCTGACGAAGCTGAGTAAGCAAAATTGTGATAATTGTGTTGAGTGCAACGCTGCCGGCAGCGTCAGCGACAGCAGCAGCTGAGACCAAAATAAGTACAATAATATGGAGAACAGAGGCGGAGACAGGGTCAGGAGGAGTAGGAGGTGCGGGCGACAACGCCACTGGAGTATAAAATTCAAGATATGCTCATGCTGTTTTTTTTTTTTTTTTTGCTTCTCTGTCGCCCCAGAGCCGACGATAGGGAAATAAGTTGAATTGAAGCGCGTCGTGTCTAAGCTGTAAGTTTCAAAGGGCACACTGGACACAGTGGAGCCAAATCGTGAAATTGGCTAACGAAAAACATTCTCAAAAGGTCACGGAATAATTTAGTTATTTAAGACCAAGTCAAACTACCGAATAAAATGTGTATTCGGTGTTTAAAATTGGGACATTTGGAACAATTGTATGATGTAAACAACATTTAAATTTAGACTTGAAACATGCCAGTCCTTGCCAAAACTAGAAAAAAAATGCTTCAATCAAATGGAATATTAAAACGCAGCTATTTTTAAATTAAAATTCTAATTCTATTCAATTAGATTTTCACTTTGAAAAATGATGTATTACTGCTTTTTTTAGAAGAATGACACAAATATGAGATTCGACAGTCATTTAATTAACTTTTTTAAAAACTTTTAAAATTAATAAAAATGTTTCAAAAATTTTAAATGTAGTGGGCAATTATTGTTTCTATAAATAAAATAAAAACTGTGGGAAGCATGAAAAATTATCATTTTAATAGTTTAGCACCTTTTATTCATGCTTAAAGGAAGTAATTATATATGTATTAATGCAGTACAATGCTTCCAGTCTGACAAAGTTTTGGGTACGTGAATTTCGTATTAACTCAAATACCCGCACCATTCGGATAAGCTAAGCATATACAATTCACGTAGAGGGGCGAGCGTTCAATGGAAGAAGTGGGTAACTTTTTCTACATGATTTATTCACAACATTTTGCGTGTATTGCGAACAAAGGTTTTCAGTTTTTAGTTTTCAGTTTTTAGTTTTTCTCCTGATGTCGTAATGTCGCGCCACGCTAATCAAATAGACTTGAACCAAGGTAAGTTACAGCTGTAACTGCAGCGCTGCTGCAGTCGACGCTGGCAGCGCATCTACAATGCAATTGGCGCACGCATCTGTTCCGCACATGTATGTGTGTGTGTGTGTGTTTGTGTGTGTGAGTACATTTGTGTGGTATGCGAAAAGTGTAAGTGGATCCAATAATGAGTAATGCCACGAAGAGTGGGCAGAGCAAAAGCAAAAACCAAAAAGAGGTGTGGGGGCTGCGTTAAATATATCCATATAAATATGGAGGAGGTTGAGCAAATGAATGATTTTTGGCACAACTTTTACTTTTTTATTTCATTTTTAATATCATATTTATTGCAGTTTACTTTTACTGCGGTTATTTTTTATTATTTAATGAAATGCATAATGAGCTTTTATAGAAAACGGCTATAAAGCAGGGCGCAAATGAGCGGGTGGGGAATCGGGAATGGGGAGTGGGGAGTGGGGAGTATAAATACAGAGTATAAACACAAAAACACAATAACGAGCAAAACAAAAAGAGAAAAAGGAAAAAACTGTATAAATAGATAGGCAAATAAAATAAAATAAGAGCGGCAAACCACAACAACAGACAACAACGAACGGGTGTTGAAAAGAAAGCAACGAAAAAAAAGTCATAATAAAAATTATTATAATGATTAAAAAAACGCGCTAAGCAGCGGCAGCAACAACAACTACCACTACAACAATAATACGAAAATCGACGTCGATGTTGAGAAATGTAAATGCCACAAGGCCAAGCGCAGACAAGGCGAGGCCACACACACACACACACCATACACACACACACACACACACACACACACACTAACAGAAAGCGCACGCAAGCCCGTGACACACAGCCATCAGCGAATGCATAAGTATTTGTGTATTTATGTGCCTATTTACATACACACATACACACACAAACACACACAACACACACCTTGCGCTTTTCATTCGGCTCATTTCGTATATGAATTATAATATTTTTCAAATTGGAATTTTCATTCAGCGCCCTTATCAACTGTGCTGCCAAGAATCAGCCTCAATAAAGGCCAAAAAAATGTCGGAAATTAAACGTAAAGAGTTCAGAATCAAGGATACAAACCGGTTCAATCCATTTTGATTCACAATTATTGCCATCAAAATTGCATCCGAACCAGACACTTTTTTGAAAAGAATATCCAGTGAATCTGGAACTGTGCTTTTTAAAAGTATTCTAAAGCTTTCTAACGGGTTCAAACCTTTGAACTGAACCTAGTTTTTTTTAATTTTAATTTCTTTTCAGAACTCAGCAAACATTGTTACAGTGAATAAATACTTGATTTATGCTTAAGCTAAGAAACCTGTTTGAAACTGTAACCGTTGACTTAAAAGAACCAAATTCAATAAAAAAATATTTTTGATTAATCTACTGAAATTTAAATAAGTTTGCTAAGAATAAAAAATATGAAAGGGTTCTGGAATCAGAACCAAAATCCTACTCCAAAACTACTCGAATTCTTATAAAAAATAATTTATTACAGGAATCAGTAAGAACTTTATAATAAAAAAGGAACGGGGATTAATCATAGTGTTCCAAAATCAATATCTGCCCTATAATTGTTATATCTTTTAAGCACGCTTTTTGGTAACAGCTTGGAATTAATAGGCTACGCTTGGTAACAGAAACTCCATATTATTTTATATTATGTTAACAATATATTGGCAAGTGTTTTAAATGAAAATTCTCAGTCAAAAGATTAAAACTTTTAGCGAATCATCAGCTCTAAGAAAAGTAGGAAAAAAAGCTCACCTCTAAAGTAAAGCTCGTTTATCTCACGAACAGAGCCGTTAGTAAAAAAAGGCTATTTTGGGCAGCACTGTTATTTTAGTAGCCGCACCCTGTAAAACTCACCGCAATTTGCTAGGACCTTTTGCAGCGGCATGTCCTTGGGCAACTCCTTCGCCGACTCATCCAGCGCCTGTGCGATCTTATAATGACTATTTTTCTTAATGCGCTTGTCGTGCTCCTCTATGGTAACAGTTCCATTGCTGCTGCTGCCTCCGCCGCTGCTGCTACTCAGAGCTGGTAATTTTCGCACTATCTTCTCGATAGTATCACGATATCTGTCCACCTGCTTCTCTATGATCTCAAGCTCAGAATCTTTGCAATCCGATTTTGTAGACCTGTCAAAGATAATAAAAACAATAATAAATAAGTATAAATTATAGTATATTGTGTAAACTGACATTATTCAAAACAGACACGAAAAAGAAACAACTACCTTGGGCACACCGAAGCATTGAATACACTTGCTGATGGTTTTTCTTAGCTATTTAGATATTTTTCGAATTTTAGTCATGCTATATAAATCATAATAAAGCTTTGCGTTGCTAAGTTTAAAAACAAACATTTGGAAGAGCAAAATTGCATTTGCTCATAAAATTTCCGACTCTAATTACTTTTATATAACATACATTTTATTGAGTAGATTTCAAAAACAAAGTTTTTATTTCCAAACTAGTAATATAGCTCATATTAAATTATAAGCTCAGATTTATATATAATTTGATCCGAATTTATAAATTAACTCAAAAAGACTGTTTAATAAACAAGATATCATCGAAGATAAATTTTCTCATGGTTAGGTTAGGCTAGAGCGGCTGTCAAATGAGTAGTTTGGGTTGGTGAAAACAAAGCTCCGAAAATTATATCAACCGAGGCAAAAAAGCCTCCAGAGATTTCCTTAACAACCAGGAATACATAAAAAATCGATGAATACATCAATTTTAGGATACTACTTCATAAGAATAACTAAGAATATCCAGTAGCCTATATGAACATTACATATATATTTATTCGATCTGCCTACTTCCATTATATGTAGTTGTAATCAAAAGAGACACTTAGAGATTTTGCTTTCAATCATTACAAACAGCATAACAAAATTGGTATATCTCGTATAATAGTAGAGTATTACAACAATAAAAAAAAGCTATAACTGCCGTTAGGTCATCAGCGGCGCAGCTGACAACTCGCTGAATGCAGCGTAAAGCGTAAATGCTGCGTTTTATTTTGGCATTGATTTGTTTTTGTTGCTCTTTCTTGTTGTTTTTGTTTTTGTTATGAGGCAACACCTGCTCGCTGCTTGCTGCTGGCGCTTTGTCTGCGTCTGGAGAGTTGTTAGCAGCAGCAGCAGCAGCAGCAGCAGCAGCAGCGTCTGCTTTGGTGCTCTCCTCAACGCTGCTTCGTGTATTCCCCTTGGCCTTTGAACTTACCTAGATAAATTTTCAGCAGCAATTTTGATTTTTGCAAATTGTTTCTTCATCTTGCGACCGCTTTGCACACAATTCCGACCGCCGTTTTACGTAAAAAATGCACTTTGTTTTGTTTTTATTATTTTTGTTGTTTGCTCTGTATATAATTAGCTCGGCATCCAGAAACACTTAATAAGTAAATACACTTGTAACACTGGCAAAATTAGTCATTCTCCAACAACGTTTGATGAAAAATGACTGTGTATGGGTATTCCACATTATCGATGAACTAGCGAGCGTATCGATAGCCAGCAGTTTTGCCATTCACAGTGAATTTGCATTTCGATAAAAGCATTCATTCGATATTTTTCTTATCGACTTTTGCCTGGCACTGACCACTAGGCAATAAAGCGCGGGAGTATATTAAAAATAAAAAATAAAACAAATAATGGCTGTTAATGGTTTTTAGAAGTTTGAAGTAAAAAAGATAACATTAAATTAAATTATTCTTTCAACTTATCATTCGATTATTGCTGTTATCGATAGAGCGCCATCTCTATTGAGCCAGAACTGCACGTGTGCAGTCGAATCCAAAATACTTTAATTTGAAATCATATATTAATTAAAATAAAACTTAAAATGAATGATGAAGATATTGTTCAAAGCGTACGAGATTATTTCAATCGTGAACATGGACTGGAACCAGAGTCAAAAAAGAAACAGAAGAAGTTGGACCCAGCGCAGCAGTTTGAACAGAGAGTATTCAACCTGTTGACGATACACAAGGTGCCATATTCTAGCAAAGAAGGTAACAGCAGTGTCCTCTACTATTTAATTATTAAATATTCTAACAACAAAAATGTATCATTTATTAAATGCTTCAGATGACGACACTTATGAAGACTATTTGCTTCCCGACAATGAAAGCACAGGAGAAACAAAAGGCAAACACCTGAAATCTCTAAAGAAATCAGATTACGTGGAGGACGAAGATGTGGACGAAAGAATTGCTTCGATTAAAAACAAATTGCGACAGAAAAAGCGGCCTTCCACAGAGAAGCAACAAAAGAGGCGCGAATCAAAGAAACTAAAGCGCAGCAAAGGAGTACAGAAATTACTGCAATCTTCGGCGAAAACATTGAAGAATGAAAACATTAAACAGAATAAGTTGAAGAATGGTTTTGTCAAATCGGAGCAAAGTGAAGATGTGAATGGAGGTGATAGCAAGGAGGAAATTCAGCCGGTCAAAGTGCAGCCCATTTACAATGAAGAGGCTAAAATTGTGTACTCCAAGATAGATTTTGCTGCCAATCCGGGAACGAAAGCTAAGAAATCCCACCAGAATCCAAAGGAAATATTGCAAAAGTTAAAAGACACGCGGCAACATATCAACGAACTAAAGGAACAGGGTGAAACTGAAAAAGCGGCTGAGCTCCAAAATGATATTGCCTGGAAGAAGGCCTTCGATAAGGTTGAAGGCAAGAAGGTAAAAGATGATACGAAACTGCTGCAAAAGGCCATTAAAAAGCGAAAGGTGGAAAAACGCGTTTCTAAAAAGAAGTGGACGGATCGCAAACAAAAGGTGGATCATGATATTGCGAAGAGGCAAAAGAAACGAGAGGATAATTTAGATAAGCGCAGCAAGGATAAGAAGAACAGGAAACTAAAGAAGGCGAGCAAAAAGGGTCGAATTATAGCTGGCTATTAGCTACTGCTGCTGGCAAATAAACTAGATTAACAACTCAAATAAATATAAAAACTGACATCTAAAATTTGATGCATACTTTTTAAATTTACCCTGATTTTATTAAAAATTTTCAATATATTCCGGCCGAAACGTTGTCCAAATTCTTTGTGTATTTCAGAACATCCACCATATCCAGTTTGGTCGCTTAATGTCATTGTATGTACCACGGTGCGGAGCATTGGCAACACCAAGAAGAAGAAGAGCCGCGCGGAACAGCTGTTTTTAAACAATAACAGCTGAGAGCCTGTCGCATTGTTGAATATTTTTATATTTTTTTTGTTTTTGTTTTGGATCTAAACACAGCCCGCTTAACACACAGTTCGCCTTAAATTATAATTTAAAATTTAGGCGCTGCCGCACAAATTAATAGTGTCATGGATCGTTAGAAAAAAAAAACGATTTATATAAAATACCAATCGGCAAGTGAATACCAAAAGAGCAAGAAGCAGCAGCTGCGGCCAGCGCGCATGAAACAACGTGTGAAAGGAAATCAGAAAAGCGAAACACACACTCGCGCCACACACACGCACACACACACACGGCCAAACAAGTGCAGAGATACAGCAAAGCGCCGAGCGCAATCTATTTTATTCACATTTTCCACACAGCAGCAGTGAAAAAGAAACAATTGCGTCGTATAACAAGCCAGAAGAAGACGTATAATTTTTATTATTGTGTAAAGGAAATAATATTTGCTTAAAAGATCGTGCTAAGATCCAAATCGAATGACCAGCAGAATCTGCTTGTCAAAATAGAATCCAGAACAAACTGGCAACAAAAACAACAACAAGAACAGCAGCAACCGTGTAGGAGAGTAAGAGAGAAAGAGAGAGGAGTGTGCGGACCCGCCAGCTGAGATTTCCGTTATAACAGCAGCAAAAGCAGCAGAGCTCCACAATGAGCATGGTCCGGCGCATTTTTTTGCTGGCTCCAAAATATAAGATTTGGACAAAGGGTAAGGGTAAAGCTGAAATGGTAATAGTAACACTGCAATTCACACACATACGTTAACACACGCATTATGCTTGCTCTTAGCTTGTTGTGCAAAATCGCATACGTAACTGCGTCATTAGCAGAGAGCGGGCGTCACGTACCCATATAAATACTTATACTTAAGGTGGTCATACATTACAATCATGATCAATATCCAGTGTGTACGTAGGAATATTGCTTATCTTAGTCAATTAAAAAATTGTATACTCATTTACCTTATTAAAAATGATTAAAAGCGGTATTATGTCTGTGCTAAATGAATGTAGGCAGATCTAAAATAAATATGTACATATATTCTTAATCACGGCCGAGTCGATCTGCCCTGTCCGTCAGTCTTTTAGACTAGCTAGAAACACAAATAATGGGCATATTAGCTTTTTCCGATTGAATCAATATTGTATATTTATTAATGTGTAATTAAGATATGTCGAAGATTTCCTGCTTAAGTTTGAGTAATCTTAAAAGTAGAAATAATAAATATTAAAAAATTCATAATTTATTAATTAATATATATAATATCTGTGAACATATAAAAAGAAATAATTATTACTGTTGTGTATGGCCACCTTTCTGATCAGACGGAGCAAACCGTTGAAACAAACAGCAATAACAATAACAACTACTGCCGATCCAAATGAGCAAAAATGCACAGCTCGCTTATCAAAATTTCTCTACCTTCTCTTCCCTTCTACACTCTCTTGGTTATGAGGAAGGTCACTTGTCGATATCGCAGCATATAATGCTCTTTACCCTAGTGTCTCTATTAATCTATTAACATGGCTTCAGTTGTGTGTGGACTCAATGTAAATTTAACATCTGATTTAAATTCATGTCAAACAACCCGGGCCGAAGGTCATAATTGCGTCGTTTTGCCGTATTGACCTAGACTGTCTGATAGCCATTACGTTGCTCCAATAAGACAACGTAACGTGTATCGTATTTGAGGTGATTTGTTGTTGCTACTGTCCCAATCGGACGATAACGTATGATTTGTTGTTTCATCTGTTTTTTTTTTTTTTTGCTACTTCGATTACTTGTTTACAGCCGCGACCGCGTTTTTGAACTGAACTTGAATTGTTTAAAATGTGAATGTGGTCGAGGTTTAATTATTGCGGTTACTGCTGCTGCTTTGACGCAATACCCAGTCGCCGGTTAGTTTTTTATATATTATTTGTTTTTCATATTGTTATTATTTTATATTTTTTGTGTATATTTATAGCTTGTGCAAGAGCTTTTTCTTGCAATTGTAATTATAATAGGTAATAAACTTTTTTCGAAAGACAAAAGCCAAAGTAACGTAACATTTGTGAGAAAGGCTTTGCGGAAATAAACATTTACCGACAGGCAGATACCCTGTACTAGGTGTAAGGTATCCTAATCATAGCTAAGACTGCTCAACTAGATACTATTCGACCAAGACACAGTTTTACTTATATTCGTATAATTTTACATGTTTTTCCTTTATTATTTTTCTTATATTTTTCTTAAGTAATTATCAGTTAAAAGGTTCAAGTTCTTATCCTATTATTTAGCAGAATCGGGCAGTTCAAATCATCATAAGACCTTACTTTCTGAAGTCAGCAATGCCTTCCTGTTCAGTCAACATACACTTTTGATTTCCACACAGAAATGTGATGAATACAGGGTATACTTATATAAAGATATTTGCAGCTGATAACTAGTTTTTGTTAATAGTCTATTTAATATCTTTGTAATTATTATAGTGTATACTGTGGAGTGTAACTGAACACGCAAGGCAAACAAATATGAGACGGTAAACTGAGCTTAACTCGTTATTTTCTGCTGTATTATCATTTTGGTAAGACAAACTGCAGTTGTTTACAATTTTATTGTCAGTCTTTCGCTAGAATCTGCCAGTTTCTGGTATCCGAAACGGCTCTAATTGCCTTTAGTCATCTGTCAAATGCGTAACTGCTAATTGGCCTTGGATTTCGATAAGCAACAACAAAATGACTCGGCAAGAAAATAAATAAAACTGATGAAAGTATATCTTGTATAGACCCATGGAAATAGGCGATAACTTTTCCGTGTTGCTAGGAAAACTTACGGATATTTTTGTAGTTCAAAATTATCATAAATATTGCAGATACCAACTTAAGATGGAAAGATCCCCGAATAATACAGAACAGTTTTCGTTTCGTTTCGTTTCAACGCGAGAGAGAAATGAATGAATTTTCCCAAGCGTCATAGAGTATAATAAATATAATCTAAATCTTAAAATGCAGCGTGCATTCCCGTGTTCATTGAGGCGGCTTTTGTAAATTCTCAGCACGTAGGGTTCAATAAACTGTTAACAAAGGAAAAGCTTTTTTTATATTTTGAATTAATAATTAACCGAAAGTCTCTCTCTTTCTTATTGTTGTGTAGGAACCAGCGTGAGTCCCACACAATACACAACCAGATGCATCCTACTCAGTACAGGGATCTCAAGCTCGTATACGGGCACGGGAAGATTATGTGTAGCTCGCCACTTTCACCTTGCCACAAGGCACAGATCCGCAGATGGCCGCATTATGTTGCAGCCACTGATGGAAATACCCGCATACATTGACATAACCAATGGGGTGACAACGATGTCGGATGAAAGCAGTAGCAGTAGCAACAATAGCGGTAGTGTGGCCAGCGGTGCTGGCGCAGGTGCCACAAAAATACCTGGAGCCGGCGCCAGCGGTGGTGGAGCAAGCACAACTGGCGGCAGTGGAGCGGATAAGTTTCTATCCTGCCCCAAATGCGGCAGTGCTTGCACCCAGGTGGAAACATTTGTCAGCTCGACGCGTTTTGTTAAGTGCGCCAAATGCAACTACTTCTTTGTGGTACTCTCCGATGTGGAGTCAAAGCATCGTATTAAGGAGGAGCCGAAGAATCAACGCAAGCCACCACCGCCACCACAGAAAATAATGGAGTATCTAGACAAGCATGTGGTTGGCCAGGAGTTTGCCAAGAAAGTACTGGCCGTTGCCGTTTACAATCATTACAAGCGCATCCATCATAATCTGCCCCAGCTGCAGCAGCAGTCTCACGGATCTGTCAGCAACTCTGGAGGTCTAGATGGTATACCACGCACGGATCTCTTGCATATTACCGGCATTGGTCACACACTGAACAGCACGCCGGGCAGCGAACTACCCCCAAAACCTGCCCAAATGGGTATGGGTGGCGGTGGTGGTCTCACTGGCTCCGGACTGGGCAGCAGTCTTCACAGCAGCAGCAGCGGCATGTCAATGCCGCGTGGCGATCAACGTACTGGCTCTGAAATACTGGACAAGCAGAACAATGATGTTAAACTGGAGAAGAGTAATATCATTATGCTGGGACCTACGGGATCGGGTAAGACGTTAATAGCACAAACGATTGCCCGTTGCCTGGATGTTCCATTTGCCATCTGCGATTGCACAACGCTCACCCAAGCAGGCTACGTGGGTGAGGATATAGAGAGCGTTATTTCAAAGCTTCTGCAGGATGCCAACTACAAGTGAGTGGCGTCAAAGGAATACAATAATCGGATTAATTAACTTGTTTTCTAATTCTCTTGCAGCGTGGAACGTGCTCAAACTGGCATTGTGTTCCTGGACGAGGTGGATAAAATTGGTGCAGTGCCCGGTATACATCAGCTGCGTGACGTGGGCGGCGAGGGCGTTCAACAGGGCATGCTAAAAATGCTGGAAGGGACCGTTGTGAATGTGCCCGAGCGAAACTCTCCGCGCAAGCTGCGAGGGGAGACGGTTCAGGTGGACACAACAAACATACTCTTTGTTGCCTCAGGTGCCTATACAGGCCTCGATCGCCTTATTGCCCGTCGTCTCAATGAAAAGGTTAGTTCATTTTGTTGTTCAGCTGATCCTTGCGTAAATTATAAAATTCACAATTAATTAAACAATTATTTATTTATATTACAGTATTTGGGCTTTGGAATGCCGTCAACCAGCGGCTCAGGTCGTCGAGCCGCCCAATCGACAGCGAGTCCCATGGACAACGATCAGGAGGAGCGTGATAAATGCCTCACCAAGGTGCAGGCTCGTGATCTCGTTGAGTTCGGCATGATACCCGTAAGCAATCCCTTCTCTTACATCTCCATAAGAAATTATAATATCATTTTGTTTTTCAGGAATTCGTTGGTCGGTTTCCGGTCATTGTACCCTTCCATAGTTTGAATGTGAACATGTTGGTGCGCATTCTAACCGAGCCACGTAACGCATTGGTGCCGCAATATAAGGCATTATTGGGACTGGACGAGGTGGATCTTTCCTTCACCGAGGATGCGGTTGAATCAATCGCCGCATTAGCTATGGAAAGGCACACAGGTGCACGTGGATTGCGCTCCATAATGGTAAGTACTCAAATTCCTAATTTAACTTTATCAATGTCCGTCTGGAGGCACCAAATTTGGTATATACATTCCCGTAACCAAACGCTAAGCATATTTTCTGTATAGCTTTGTAATGATTTGAGTACAGAGCATCGGGTAGTCGGGCAGCCTCGACTAGAGAATTTTTGATTTGTATGTATTGAGCATCATTAAATCTTACAGGAACAACTGCTGCTGGATCCCATGTTCATTGTGCCCGGATCGGATATTAAAAGCGTTCACATAACCGCCGACTATGTGCGTGGCAATGATAAGCCTATTTATAGCCGTAGCACGGAAGACGATGCCGCAGCGAGTAGCGAAACAGCGCAATCCACAGACACGGATCCCACCAACGATAATGATAAGAACTTTGAGGATAGTGAAAAAGTACGACTTAAACAGTAAACAGTAAACAGTAAAACACGAGAATACAGTAAACAAATTAGCTAATGCGTCGCCAATCCAAAAGCAAAACAAACGCAAAAACACAGCAGCAACAAAACAAATGAAACGTAGAGTCTGCAATGCTTTTCTTCCATACATTTTGCTTCATTTATTTAGAGTTTAGAGTTCCATAACACATTTTGCTTGAAACGCTTTAGCAATACAACAAAGCGGACTATGTTTAACTACTCAGTTGATCTATTGTCGTTAATGTGTTATATATTTTTAGTCACGTTTAAATGATACTTTGGTTGGCACATAGTCCTTTTCCTACCACAATCCCCTGCCAGACAATTTTTGAATGGCTCTTGCGCAATTTATATAGCCCCCTTCAAATGCACCTGTGATTCATAAATGACGAGCAGCGTATCTTGTTTCTGCATAGCAGCCGTTCAAAAATCGTTTGCAATATCTAATAAAATTATTTAATTTTTGAAATGCTATTGTAAAAAGGAAAACAAACAAATTATTTAAAAATGTAAAACAAAGAATAAAATATTTTATAAAAAACAATTGTAAGCTTTACTGATTGGAATATCAGTGTTTGGCGCTGCGTTAGATTTCTATTTTTGCAAACAAACCAACAAATATATATATATAAATATATTTCAATTATAACTGTATAAAAGAAAAACAAAAACAAAAAGAAACTAGGCAAATCAAATTGCGTAGCTAAAAATGTGTTACAAATTTTTTAGTAGCCTAAAAGTTGAGATGAAAAGAAACTTATATTTAAACTACAATAATTTAAGTTAAACAAAAAAATATAAAAAAAAATTTCAAACTAATTTAATAAAAAAAATTTTAAAATTTATTTATATGTGTTTCCAAATTAAATTACCCAAAAATATCGAAATCTATAAATCGATTGAGTTGGTTCTTCAAAAAGTCGCCAATGGCTGAACCGATTTGAATGATCTATTTTTTTATTGCTCCTTTTGAACCATGGATGTTGTTTAAAAACACAAATATTGAAAGAAGAAAGTTTAAAAAAGTTGAAAGAGGCCAATCCAATCTAGCCTGTGCATGGCTAGGTAGTTTCCTCTGGGACAGCGTCCTCTTTTCGCAATTAGGGAAGAGTTTCTTAGTTATAGTGATGAATTTTCTATGAAAATACTTTTCTCTGTAGTGTAAATTATAATATTATACGGTGCTTAGACTTTCCATGCATTTTAAAAACTTAAAGCTAAAGAAAAAATCGGACTTCTGGAAATTGTGGTCAGTGTTGTTTGGGGAATTAAAATTTAATTAAAATTCCATTTTAAATTAAAATTCCCAATTCAGCTTGTGAGCTCTACATCAGAACCCAAAATATACTTGCCTTCCTTTTTTCACAAAACAGGATTGAAAAACGGTCGTGAAGCTGTTGAAAAAAATGTATATATGGTTCTAGGTTCCCGCCAGAGAAGCACAGATCAATGAAATTTATTATTTTATTTTTTATTTATCATATTCAACTAAAACAAAATTTTCACAAATTAAATTGACTAAGGTTAACTACTTGAAAATATTGACTCGCACAACTTTTTATATTCGAAACTCATTCATTTTCCGGACGTTGTCGTCCCGCTATTCTTTATATATTGATTTCATCTGTTTTATTTATTAACTTTGAATTTTAAGTTAACTGAATAGCGGTCTAGGAGCATTAATAAATAATTTAAAATTTATCGCATATAAGCACTAAAATATTTTTCTTGTTTGGTTTTTTTGGGGTTTTTTTTCACGTAGTGTATAAATTTGTATAAAAATTTGTAAGTAAATAAATATCTTTGTTGTAGGTGTTTTGTCAGTGTATTTGTTTGTGGGTGAGTGTATTCATGCAATGTCCGCAATAAGCGGAAGATAAGACCTAATCATTCTCCTCAGCAATAAGCAGCTCGTATTCTTGAGCTGCAAATCTGTCCCAATCCGAGTTCTAAAATTACAATTACAACATTATTTCAAAAGGATTAGAATATAAAGTGAAACACTTACAGCTTCTTCACGCTGTGCAGCGAAGGGGTCCCGCTGCTCATGATCCAGATATTTCTCTAGATTGAAGAAGGTATCGAAGAATACATGCGTCATTTTGCAGCGCTTCAAGTCACCCAGAGTAATGGAATCACGGTTTGCCGGCTTTATCATGTCCAGCATCTGCAAATAAACAATAAAATATGCTTCGGTTTGGTTTAAGGTGTTTTTGGGAGAGCTCTCACCTGGCACAGGCAATCCTCAAAGGGCAGACACTCAATGCCAATGCCCTCCATACGCTGCTGCTGCTCCTCATAGAAGTATTCCAGCTCGTACATAGATAGGACGCCATCGCCATCGATATCCATGCAGCGGAACCAGTACTCAATAGCTGTGGGTGTGCGTTTATCCTCCTCCGAGAGTATGAACCATACAAAGTCTGTATAGGACATTTTGGGTTCATCGGTGGGTAATTTTTTGTTATCAGTGCGCGTTACACAGCCGGAGAAGATGCGCTCAACGATGCGGGTGGAGAGCGCGTTATCGCTATGCTTGGCCAAATCTTCCTGATTAATGAGTAAGTCATGATCCTTGTCCAATTCCCAGAATTTGCAATAGATCACATAGAAGTGTTCATAGCTAAAGAAGGCCATTATCTGATTGATATCGTCCTCCTCCTCCAGTAGGCTTATCATCTGCATAACAAATGTTTTTAGCTTTCCTTTTTCTATTCGATTTCTACGTTCAGAAACTCACCTCCATTAGGTCGGAGCGTTTCAGCTCTGCTATTGTTATTTTGCCGCTCCAACTGCGATTCACCGAATAAAAGATGCGTGCGATGACTGTGTGCACGTATCTGGAATGGAACTCGGTGGCTTCTTTGAGAAACGCCAGACCTGGATGTGTATCAACCACGTCCTGCACCATGGGCACCAGATCTTCCGGGACAATATAGGAACGAAAGCGTTGACCACGCGATAAGATATAAACAAAGCGCGAGGCTGCTTCGTGGCAATATATATTCATTCTGCAAAATAAAATCTGTCAGTTTAACCCATTAATTCAGTTACGGATTCATTATACTTACTGCTTCCAGAACTCGACGAAACGCTGACGTTCGACTAGACCCGTGCTGCCCGCCTGGCAGAAGATCATGACCGGCATGCGCCAGTAGAAGGGAAGTCCGCATAGCTTCAGGATGCGCGGCAGTTCATCCTTGGTCACTTGATTGTTCGGAAAGCTATCGAAGGCGGAGAGAATGCCCCTTACAACCCGCTCCATGGCAATTGTTGGCTGTGGTTTGCCATGTGGAAAGTAGAACCTGTAAAAATAATACGAGAATTTTAGCTTGATTTCCAGCTCAAGCACAGTTGTCTTACCTTGGTATATAGACACTCTTTGAGCTACGAATTTCTTTTTGCAAGAGATTCTGTTCCTCCGACGGCTGCTGCGGCGGAGTTGCGTGTAACTTAACCTAAGAGCCATAAATAATGAAATAAATTATTAAATAAATATTGAATTCTTATATGCCATAATTAATGTGCATCTCAAAATGTACTAATTAATATTATTTCCACGCGGTTTTAAATTCGAAATTGGAAATTTATTTTCGAATGTCTGCCAAGTTTTTGTTTTGTTTATTCATACGAGTATTTTCTCGCATTTTTCGTCGAATTTTCGAATGCCACGCCCCTTCTATTGGCCCTTTAAGTCAATTGTACAACAATTTTTAAACTAAATATTGAACGCAACATAATATTTTCTCATTAAATCCAACTAATTTGTTCGTGGAAATGTATTAAATAGTGAAAGCACAACAGAATTCTAAAAATTCGCATAATAAAGAATTATTGTTGTTATTGAGCAAATTGAAGCAAAATCTACTACATATATCTTAATTGAATTGAAATGATCCGTATAATTGCGTGGGTGGGTCATAGGGCTCTTTAAAAGTGATAAATTAAATTAAATTAGTTGCGATTGAAGCAGTGAAATTTTAAAGAGTAAATCAGCGCTAAAATTAGAAACTACTACGTAATACGTATATTATTTTAATTATTTACTTTATCAGCTCAATTTGTTCTCCTATTCTTTACAAGTTTTATAAATTTAATACTAACTACTACGTAGGATCTCAAATGCTTTGGCGTAGTTTTGGGTATGATGGAAAGTCTAAAACCAATTTCTCTAGAGTTTTAGAAACAATACTCATTGAATAAAGGAAAAGAAAAGCTTATTTTTTTTACAATTGTTTTCTCTTCTTCAACTCAATCATTCATCAAGAAAAAGAGAAAAAGAAAAGAAGCTGCTGATACAAAGAAATTTAGCGAAAACTTAAAATAAATGATTGAAAATTGATTGTTATAGCATGCAAATAGTATAAATAGGCTGGTTATCTATTGATCTACCACCTACTGGCAAATTTTCATTAGATTTCTATTGCCCACACAAATGATGTTCCTTCTACTAAAATTCCTCTTTGTGCTCTTTTGTGCTGCTGCCTGCCTTTGTTTCTCTCTATCGAGATGCCATATAAGCACAACACTTGCTTTTAGCCATAATTCTTTTTGTTCAGAACCAACTTAACAGAATTCCTCCATCGATTATATTCTACGCACAACAGGCCATTCATGATTTTAAAACTGTCAACGGCAGCATTAATATTAATCTCATCTCTACACGCCAGAGAAGAGACCATCAAGAAATACTCGTAAAAATTCAAATTCAAATTCAAATACAAATACAAATACAAATTGAAGATTGCATGGGGCATGTGCGCATATTACGTATACGCATCGATACGCACGATGGCATGGCAAAATATTACGCATACGCATAGTTGTTGAATAAATTGAATAAATAAGTCGAGTAAAGGTAAGGAAAAGTAAGAAGAACAAGTCTTCAATTGTGTCTGCTAAGCGCTAATAGCGCAAATAATTCCCGAAAGAGTTGTGAATTATTTTTAGCAATTATTTACTTTGAAACTGCAAACAACACAAAAACTAGAAACGAAGATCGCACCGAAGACTGCATACACTTCCATAGTGGGATAAGCTTTTGATTTCTCAATCGTTCGTATGTAATTTCATCATCCTATGTCAATTTCATCAAGACGCCTGGAGAAACTAAAGAGCTTTCTGTTCAATTTTCAATCACAGACGGACATGGTTATATCGTATATATATAGGTATATATTCAATGCGGTCAAAAATGCCTGACACTTTAGGACAAAGTTATAACACCCTCTGCCAGGGTATACAAAAGCGATATCAACGTTGGCGGCTTCAAACGGGGAATTTTATTCAAATTAAGGTGAGGGATCAGCGAGTAATGTAAAAATATTGTGAAACCAGACACATACTACTAAATACGCTCAATCACTCATATGTGCAGCACACAACAGTGTAATTAAATAATTAAACAACAGCAACAAAAAAACAACAACTCCCAAAAAAAAAAAAAAAAAACTGAACAAAATAAACATGAAAAAATGTATGCAATTCCCGTTGCTTAAATAATCATGTGCTTCTATCGTATTTTGTTCGTATTCTGCGCGTAGTTGAGCTGTTTATACCTATACCTATGCATGCATATACATATATATATATATATACATATATATATTGTATATATTTTTATTTGTTCCTCTGTTTTTTTTTTCCTTTGCACGATTGCGCTGATCGTAAATGCTTGATTTGATTGTTTGTATACGAAAATATGCATACTCAATAGGGGTAGTCAATATAGTGGCCTGAGGCTAGAGTAAAGCAAATATTAACTGAGTCAAGGCTAAATATATTTTATAACTGAAAACTAAAAACCGAAAAATATTCAAAATGTACAACTTACCATGAATCAAGTAAAATAAAAAAAAATATAGATTAAAACAAAACTAGCACTGTACTACGTGAAATGATTATTGAAATTACTAAGTATTTTCGATAAGCATTTCAATGATATTTTGATTGAAATTGCAAGGCTTACTTTTTTTTTACAGAATATCAAGAATTAAATATACTTCTTATGAGTATGTCTATCTTACTTAGATGCTATACAGGTTTAATTCTCATTTCGAAATAGTTTTATTTGATATATTTTGAACCAAAACCAGTTTTGAGCAGCGAAGAGAAAACCAAAGTTGGATTTGA
This sequence comes from Drosophila repletoides, assembly GCA_018150835.1. Taxonomy (NCBI): domain Eukaryota; kingdom Metazoa; phylum Arthropoda; class Insecta; order Diptera; family Drosophilidae; genus Drosophila; species Drosophila repletoides. Next base: position 6,403,039 of record JAECWQ010000202.1, read on the forward strand.
AATTTCAAGTTTAAGGTTCTACTTTAAGGCTGGCGCAAATATAGGAGATTCGATATTTTTATAATTTAGAGCGTATTTCGATACCATACATTTTTCGATAACAGATAATATAGATTTTCTGCCTATTTTTCAGAGGTTGGGGTGTTTTTAAGCTCTCAAAATTCACTTAAAATTTAAGAAAGATTTTAAACTTTTTTTATGTATTTTGGACGGATTTTTCAGCATATCCCACATATATTTATAACAGTTATAAACCTGTTAAATTATAAGTGAATTACCCTAATGGCTTATTGGCAATTGTATTGTTCTATGTTCGCATTTTGTCTGTCTCAATTCTGTTGGCAAGCGATGGCGTCTTGGGGTAACCTTAAATCAATCAATGATGCTATAGCGGCCCGATAACAGCAGCAATAGCAGCCACGATATTTTCAACTGCAATTATAGTGGGATGAGGGTGTGGCAGGGAGAGGGGCGGGGGCATGCGATTAGTTGCTATTGTTGCTGCTGTGGTGATTTTTCAATTTGCTATTTGCAATTGTTAGATAACAGCTAAAATCTACACACAATTTTTTTGTTTGTTTTTTGGAGTGGGATTAGTTTGGTGTTTGTTTGAGACTTTCCTACCTTAAGTAGACTTTTGGGCGGCGGATCCGAGGGTCGTCTAATGTCAAGAAACGAGTTGTGCCCATCCGGACGCTTTTCAAATAAAAGCACACGTTCGGCAACAGAGCCACGTGTCAGGATTGGTCTGCCCACTGTAATGGAATTGTGTACAGCAACAATATGTTATAATTAATTATGTTAACATTAATTATTTAATTATATTACAATTCTTATCCTGGCCATTAGTGAGCGCTGCCCGGCTACCGCTAGTCGGTTTGATTTTAGTCAACGTTGGCATCGTTGTGTCCGCCGATGTTGCCGGCGTATCATTGACAATTGTAGTTGCTCTTGCTGTTGGTGTTGCTGTTGCATTGGGCACAATGTTGCTGGCGTTGCTGTTATCAATGTTGCTGCTGCCGCTGCTGCTACTGCTGCTGCTTCTGTTAGCTACCTTACGCGTTATTGTTGGCTTTTCTTTGGTTGCTGCTGTTGCTGTTGTTGTTGTTGTTGTTGCCGCTATTGCCGGCTTCTGTTGTTCGCTGTTGTTCTCTTTGGTTTTACTTGATTTGCGATTGCTGATCGAGGGCTCGCTGGCGCCTTTATCTGCCACACTCATTACTGGCACGCCCACATGAGGCGCGTCTATTACATCTTTTGCACTATTGCTGGTGTTGCTGTTGTTGTTATTCTTAGTCAGCTTCTTGGTGGGCTGCTCTGTTGCTGTTAACTTGTTGGTGATGTTGTTGGTTAATGCGTTGCTGCTGCTGCTGTTGCTGCTGCCGCTGCTGCTGACTGTTTTAATGCTGTTGCTTTGACGCTTTTTGACAGGTGTTGCTGTGTTATTGGTTGTTGTTGCTGCTGATGCTGCTGCTGCTGCTTCCTTTTGCAGCAACTCGGTGATTTTGAGCAAGTGCTGTGTCTGTTGCTGCGACAAATTGTTGACATCCAGCTGCAAATTGATGTCATAATTAAGATTAACATCGGGCAATGCTTTACTTGCCACTGCTGCAACTTTTTTGGGTGATTGCAAAGCCTGTTGCTGTGGCTCGCTTTGACTTGGTTTGCTGGCTTTACTTGTTGCCGTTGCTGAACTTGTTGTTGCTGCTGCTGCTGCTGCTGCTGCTGTTGTTGTTTTCTTCAGCTTGCCACTGCCATTTGACTGAGCGGCCACGCCCACTTCCGATTTTTTAACAACACTTTTTCCCCTTTGTTCTTTATCTTTGTTTACAAAGCTGGTGACCATCTTCTGCAAGCCCTCGGCACTATCCAGGCCTGTAGTTGCAGTTGCTGCTGCAACAGCAACATCCGCAAAGTCACCCGAGGCAGCCGCATTTGTGTACATCTCAAGCAGCTGAGCGGGCGGCAGGCCTTGCATCTTCCACGTGTGATATATGGCATCGGCGTGCTCGTTGATCTTCTTGGACAGCTCTTCGATCTCTGCATGCGTATCTTTGGATATCGCCGGTCCAGCTTTGGGTGACTTGGGGCTTTGGCCAGCAGCAGCAGTGGCAGCCGCAGCGGCAGCAGCAGTTCCTGTTGTTGGTTTGTTGTTGCGCGTCGTTGTTGTTGTTGTTGTTTTTGTGGCACTCGTTATTGCCACAGAGCTGACGCTGGCGCCAGCAGAGCTGCTGCTGAGCTTTTTAGTTTTGCTTGTAGTTGTTGTTGTTGTCGAAGATGCTTGCATTTTGTCAAAATGCTCCTATTTATTTATGTTTTTATTTAAGTTATCAGTGCTACTAATCCCTCTTGTCACGAATATTTTTATATTGCACACACAATTTGAAGCATTATCGAGAAATTCACATTTTAGCTTTATATAGTATATTTTTACTATATATTTATAGAGAATTGGGAATCTATTTTAATTAACGTTTTTCATCAATATTCACTTGTACATTTCACAATTCACGAACTGGCCTGGCGGTTGTGTGGCCTGTAATTCTGTTTGATTTTTTACAAATTTTCATGCGTTTCATTCACTTTTCACATTTTCCTCGTTTTAACTTTTCTCCGTATGGCGAAATCTATTTATAAAACAAATACCAAAATTTCCTATTTCGTTTATTTCAGACGCCGAAATACACAGCCCGCAACGTAGACGTAGACAAAGACGGAGAGAGCGAGAAACAGAGACGGGGACGCACACACAAAAATATACGGCGGCATTAGCATCGGGATCGGGGCATCATCTCAAATACGTAAAACGCGCACACTGTGCACACTGGTTGCAGCCCAATTGAAATTTGTAAAAGTGTGGATGAGTTTTTAAGCACGTTTTGATTTCTATTCATTTGTAATGTTTTTGTGCAAGGAATTTGTTAGTTAATTCTACCTTTTTTTTTTAAGGAAATCTTCTATTTTCAATATTATTTAAGTACTCTCCGATAAATTTAAAAACTTGAACAAAATATATATGTACAATACATATAAGGTTATTTTACACCTGTTACACTATTATTCCGTAATATTCTAGGAATTCCAAATAGTTTCAAGTGCAGATAAAAGTTTATTTTGAACTGTTGTTTTACTAATTATTTACTTATTGTACTTAAACTATTCAAAGTCAAGGTGCGAAATTAACAAAAAAATCTTTTTCTCAAGTTGGTGTGAAATATTTCGCATTATATCAATAAACAGATGTAAAAGTTCCTGCCTAAGGCAACAGTTAATTATTTATTGTTGAAAATTGCAGCAGTGCAAATGGGATGCAGCACACTGTGCAAGCTTAAGAAAAATAAGAGCCACCCCGTTTTGCCCGTTGCGGCGTTTTTTGCTGTTTTTACGTGTAGCGGCGGCTGATGCTGCTGCTTCTTCAAGTTTGTACTATTTATTCGAAAATAAATTTCGAAGTAGTGGCCGCTGCTGCTGCGGCTCTGCTGCTGTTTCCGTGCCTTGCCACACGCTTTACTATTGCACTTAAGATACGTAAATATGTATGCACATTTGTATATAGATTTGTAGAGAGGGCGGCGCTATAGAGTATACTCTATGTAGAACTCGTATTTTTTTGTTTTTTGATGTTTGTCTGGCTTTATTAATGATTTAATTGCATTTATGCCCCAAAGGCGTGCGCACGCTGACGACAGTGGCGATGACGCGTTTTGCTTGCGATTTCGTCATTAATTAATAAACCAAACACAGAGGTTAATTTGTTTAAGAATTTGCAATTTGACATTTCGTTTTGGCCAGCAAACGGAAATCCAAAACAAGTTAACAACGATCAACAGATATATGCATATATATCCTTTTGAGTATATGCAAGTTGAGGCATCTGGCAAGTTGGCGGAAAAATCTTTTTGGAATCACTCTCCCTCTCTCTTTCACTCGCTCTGACCGGGGCGCTAAATTTAACAGTATATTGCCGTGTTGGTCAAAAACAAAAATATTACCGAGCGCACTGCACGCGAACGCGAGCGCTGCTGATTAGCTTCGTGTTGTTACTGTAAATCTTTGCCTGCTCTGCTGTGCTGCTGAAAATAACATCAGCCTCAGTCGCTGTCGCTCTCGCTGTCGCAGTCGCAGTCCATGTCGACGTCGTCGTCGGCGTCGCATATAGTGCGAAGTGGAAGTGATCTCAGCTGTTGCTGCAGCTAATGACACTGAGAGGGGCGCTCCCACACACTCACACATACGAGCGCCAACATCGCCATTACTTTGGCGTTCTTTGAGCAGCAGTAGCAGCGGCAGCTCCCTCGCTCTGCTCTCTCTCTCTCTCTGTCTCTATGTGTTCTGCGTTCTCTGCTCTCTTACTTACCCCCACACAGCACGCACACTCAGAAACAGACGCAGACACTGACGTAGACGCAGACGTTGACGCAGACGCAGACGCAGACGCAGAACACTTGCCGTACCCACACACGATAGGCTGTCGAACAAAAAATACAACAACAAAAGCAACAACAGAAATCAAAGCAAAGGTGTTTGGTAATTATACGCTATGCAACTCCGTAGGGTACTTCGAATTTGTTATCAAATTTGCCAGTTTCAGAAGAAATTCGCCAAAAATGCCGAATACAAGAATCATTTCATAACAAATTTATCGAGCAAATAAATAGAGAGTTGGGAACTTTGGTTCTACTACGCTTCAAAATATATACTTATTTGAATAAATAAATATTAATATATAGTAGAGTATATGAACATATATAATGAAATGAAACTAACTTTTATACACATACTATATAAATATATATTCTTCATCGAACTGCAGCTCTCCAAATAAAAAGTTAAAAATTGGAAAGGGTATCCAAGTGCCACCATTGCCATTTAGGTGTCCAGTTGATTTGTTTTTGTGTGTGGCACACGAAGAAGAATAAAACCTGAAACATTTATTTCGCTTTGCTAATGCTAAATTACTTATTTTTGTCGTGCCTTTTTTCACGATGTTTGTTGCAGTCGAATCTCTTGTTGTTGTTTTGTTGTTGTCGTTTTTTGTTCGATTATAGGTATTTTTGCTGTTTTTGTTTATATTAATTTGCAGGTGGGCGCCTTTGTTTGTTTAAAGAAACTCGAAATGATGTTCGAATTCCGCGCCAACGTCTGTCATATAAATTGTATGATGAGGCATCTTTGCTATTTACCTGCTTGTTATTAAGTTATACACATTAGATATATTGACATATATATAGCGATATAGGTAGATAGATAGGCAAATAGACGGGAGGGTTAACCGCAACAGCTACGTGTAGCTACTGTGATGACGACGACGATGATGATGATGATGATCATCCGAGCGCAGCTTCCGGTTTTGCGTTCTGTTTGATCTGCTCATTTCTATCTTTATTGCATGTTGCTTCTTCTTATACTCGGTACGTTGTTTCTCATTGCGGTAATTGATTTTAACCAAAAGATCTCAACCTTTACACATGTTGATTGTCTCATAAATTGACAGTTATTTAGCTTAGCTGTCTCGCTGCCAGCGTTCCATATAAGGGTGTTATACTCATATAAGCAGAAGATCGCTCGACATTTGTATTAGCTCTAGAGTTGACCCAATTTATGCGAATATATCGACTTGAACGCAGCAGAAAAAGATATTTTCTTGTATTCATGCTAGAATTTTTGACAATACGCAAGCCCCACGCCAACTGCTAGCTGTGAGCGTACACCCACACCCTCGCTATATATATGTATATAGTCGTACGTAGAGTCATTTCTACATATATATTTGTTTAGACGCTCTCTGACATGTGAGACGACAAGTAAACAATGGAACACGAGCGTCACAATTGAAGTGTGAATAGATCAATTGATGGCACGCTGGATGAATAGGCAGCTTAAGAGATTTGATCTTTAAATATATAATTAATTGTTGTTCAACGATACATAAATATCTGATTCGCAATGGTTATTCGATTTAAATCAAATCAAGTTGTCTACGTTGGGGAATCGAGTAAAACTATTAAAACAAATTTTATTACTCAACTAAAGACACAAATTCAATTTCATCAAAATAAACATGAAGCGCACTACACGTTGCAAGCCGGTTAAGATCGGATTCCCTATTAATTCTTGATAATAAACAAATAAATAGCATTCTTTCATCTCCTTTTGCTTTCCTTTGTGTTCATTAAATGTACGTAAAAAAGAGTATATCAAGCTTAACTGTATGTATATGTAATATGAAGGAGGAATTAAGAGTATTTCTCATCGCATTAACTATTTATAGTCTTGATTAGCAGCAGCAGCTAAGTCGATAGAGCATTTGTCCGTCTGTCTGCCTATTCATCAATTCTGTTTCTCAGACGCCTTAAAATTTGGTATGTGAGTTCCACTTATTAAGAACATATTTTAAAATTTTCTAAATTTTATAAGATTGAGCCCTAGACTTTTACCTAATTGAAAAATATTTATATGTTAATTTCTTTATTATTATTTGAAAATCAAATAAAACAGTGGCAATGACAATGGTTGGCTATAAAATGCCAGATACAATGCGTATACGTAATTACGCATACTCACCGTGATGTCAATGTGCTCTTAAGCTGTCTATAAGAATGTTTATATTTTGCATTCTACGTCTTTCTGTTTGCCTTTTCTTTTTTCAGGTGCAAATTTATTGATTGTTTATGCTCTTCATATTTTCACATTGCATTGACACATTAAATCACTGACTTTCCACGCCCATTTTTGTGGCACAATGTCAGCTCAAGCGATGCAACCGATTAGCTTTCTGCCGCTTGCCACTTGCCACTTGCCATTTGCCAGCTTGGGGGAAATATGTGGAGCTTGGAAACCTTTGAAATACCACAAAGAAATATAACTATTGACATTGCGCTGCGTCGTCGCGTCTGTATAATATTCTATATTCTTTTAACGCTTATGTTATAAGCCAACGCTGATATTTTTAGGCCTTTTGAATGCAACAATGTCTTGAGCCGCGTGTGGCGCCTAATTCAATTTGTCGGAGAATGTTTGGAAAAACTATAAAAGCGCCGGTTGCGACAGGCAAAGACGCAGATTTCCTACGACCAATCGCCGCGAATAGTCCGCTTCAGTGAAATATTCAGAAAAAAAAGGATTACAAAAATTTATGTAAAAAGTGTTTGAAATTTTAAGTGTTAACTTGCAGCTTTTTATGTAACGCAGAAGTTGGTGAAAAACAAAAGCCGGGATATAGTGCTAGATAATCAGTCAAATCTAAATACAAAATGGAGAGGTAGGCCAAAGATTGATTGTACTTTAGGGGTTCATAAATGATATGAAATCCTTTTCTTTTCACAGCTTTGCAGCAGTAGCCACACAACTGGGGCCACACTTCGCCCCACTGTCCAATGGATCGGTAGTAGACAAGGTGAGTGAGCGTGATTAAGAATAGAATAATTTAAATGTTTAATTTGGAATATATCTATAGGTCACACCCGATATGGCGCACTTAATCAGTCCATATTGGAATCAGTTTCCCGCTATGGACCCCATTTGGGCGAAAATTCTAACCGCCTACATGATCATGATTGGCATGATCTCTTGGTGTGGAAATGGAGTGGTGATTTATATATTTGCCACTACAAAATCATTGCGCACGCCTGCTAATCTATTGGTCATTAATTTGGCCATTTCCGATTTTGGTATCATGATTACGAATACACCCATGATGGGCATTAATCTGTACTTCGAGACCTGGGTCCTTGGCCCAATGATGTGCGACATTTATGCCGGTCTGGGATCTGCATTTGGCTGCAGCTCCATTTGGTCCATGTGCATGATATCGCTGGATCGTTATCAAGTGATTGTCAAGGGCATGGCCGGCCGTCCGATGACAATACCTCTGGCATTGGGCAAAATTGCCTATATATGGTTTATGTCCAGCATTTGGTGCCTGGCGCCCGCCTTCGGCTGGAGCAGGTAATTACAAACTGAACCCAGAAAAAATTATATAAATATTCCAAGCATCATTTAAATTAATCAGATATGTGCCGGAGGGTAATCTGACATCGTGCGGTATTGACTACTTGGAGCGCGATTGGAATCCACGCTCGTATTTGATCTTCTATTCCATCTTTGTGTATTATATTCCATTGTTCTTGATCTGCTACTCCTACTGGTTCATCATTGCCGTAAGTTGTCGCGAAATATAATCAACTTTATACATATATATATATATATATCTTCACCCTAATTATTTCCCCTTCAGGCCGTATCTGCTCACGAGAAAGCCATGCGCGAACAGGCCAAGAAAATGAATGTCAAGTCTCTGCGCTCGTCCGAGGATGCCGAGAAGAGCGCTGAGGGCAAACTGGCCAAGGTTGCTCTGGTCACCATCACACTGTGGTTCATGGCGTGGACACCTTATCTGGTCATCAACTGCATGGGCCTCTTCAAGTTTGAGGGCCTTACACCATTGAACACCATCTGGGGCGCTTGCTTTGCCAAGTCGGCTGCCTGCTACAATCCAATTGTATACGGCATCAGGTGAGTTTTTAACTTGGAGAAAAGCCTTATCTGATTTGTAATCCATTACTCCGTATATATATAAAGTCACCCCAAGTACCGCTTGGCTCTGAAGGAGAAATGCCCATGCTGCGTCTTTGGCAAGGTTGATGATGGCAAGTCCAGCGATGCTCAGTCCACAGCGACAGCTAGCGAGGCTGAATCCAAGGCATAAGAGACCACGACAACAACAATAACAACAACTACTTACAACAGCAACAGCAACAAAAAAAATAAGAACAATATCAATACAAAAGAACAACAACAGCAAGAACAACTGCAGCAACAGAACGAAACGCTTTCGAATAACAATTAAAAATAACAACAATAATAACATTTTGTTACATACAATACAATGTTAACTAAAATATGTCAAAGTCAAACTTCTGCAATGTCAATAAAGACTAAAAATCTACAAAAAAATAAAGGCAAACGAACTAGAAAAGTTACTTAATTGTTTTTGTTCAGTGCGATCCAAGTTATCGGGTATAAATAACTATAAAAGTCATTATTCAATCGTTTCGCTCTTTTACCTAAATGATTTTTCTGCTAATAAAATGTTATTAGCATTGTCCCTTTAACATTTACCATAACAGAACCAACTGCTGACCTTCAATAAAAAACAAGTGAGTTTTGGTTAGTGAACTTCTTTATCTCTTAAACATTTCAACTTATGTATAACTTTTCACAATGTATTTCTTCAGGGTTTAATTTAAAGGCACTTAAATTCCATTTTATAAATTAACATTTAGAGCTTATGAAAGGCCAACTTTGCACACAGGCGTACTGAAAAACATGCACGCTAGTATTAAAAATAATTTAAGCTGCTCATTAGCAAAAAAAAAAAACATTTATACTTAAATCTACAGTTTGCAACTGTTATTAGTAGCACAAAGACAACATATACAATTAAACAGAATCAGTTAAAACAACAACAATCGATGTAGGCATAGCCCCAAAGGCATTTTATGCATCTCTCTTCTCTCCTGCTACTTCTACTCTAAATCCATCCTCTAGTTTCTTCCACTAGCTCAACGGGCGGCATAGTCACTCGCTGCATGAAGCATATTCACTTTCGCTTTTTTTCATCTTGGATCTGCCCAAATTTTTAATATTCTCATCAATTGCATTTGTCGTTATGGTGTTATTATTGACAGGCTTGTGGTATGTGCCTGGCGGACTCTCAACGCATTCCGAGGTGCAGACACGTTCCTGTATGATGAGCTTCCACAATCGCACTTCAATGCCAACACTGTGAAAACAAAAAGAAAAATATATGTAAATTGAAGGAGCATTTCAACGAAGAGTTAGGTCTCTCATAGACAGAAATATATGCAACAGATATCTTACCGTAAGCCCAGACGCATTAGATCCAGTTTCTCCATGTTGTATATGAAATCCTCAAATGTAAAACCTTCCTTTAGAATGAGCGTTTTTGAGAACTCATCTATATCATGCTGCGCCAACCACTGCTCCAATTGCTCGTCTATCTCGTGAAGACCAAAATTGTGCTTGGCTAGCTGGCGGCGGGGATTGGCATTTGGGGTTTGGCGTGTGGCATTATTGCCGGCACCACTGGGGCTCATTCTATGGCACTTCTTGTTGAAGCCGTTAAAGGTACGTCTGAAATAGAAATTAATAACAATGAGTAAAGAATTTTTGCTTTATTTTTTAGTAACACTCACCTCAAGCGCTTGCGACCGCCCATATAAATATGGGCCAGCTCCTGACTGATATTGTGCAGAGCGCGCAGACTTTGACGGCTCTGCTCCATAATCTGCAATTGAAGCTGCTTTTGATTGTCGCATATATCGCGCAAGATGCGTACACATTCCACGGAGCTACCGAGTCCATCGATTTGATCAGATACCGGCACGGCGCCGGCACTGCTGGCGGGCAGTAGTTTATCCAAGGATTGTTGCTGCTTCTCCTGGCTATCCGAGGAGCCTTGCACGTTATGCACGCTCTCATCATCTATTCCGGATAAATCCTTATCGGCCAGATTGGCACCCAGTTCAGGTGAGAAAATAGTCACGGCTGCCTGCACGGCTCGCTTTACAAGATTATCTAAAGCAAACATCCAATGTGGCTTGATGAGATGGAGTCGAAGAGCACAGACAACCGCATCCTGAAACGAATACAAAGCCAAGTGCAAATGATCAAGCGCGGTTGCATCATTATTGAGTTTCTCTTTCAGTTCATTGATGGTCGCCTCCAGATGCTTCTCATTCTCATTCATAATATAATCGCGCAAGCCACGTATCAACAGCTCTAGGTCACTTTTTCTAATGGCTATAGAGTTTTGATCAGCATTTATTTTTTTCTCCCAAATCTCACAGATTTTCGATTCGTCCAGTGCCAAAACCTTGGATAACGTTGTACGCCGTTGTGAATCTTTTTTTAAACGATAAAACCCGTCTGTTTCGCTGGTGTCACTGATGCTGGTGCGAAGCGAGGGTGTCTGAGGTTCAATTTCTGGCGATAGCAAATAACCAGACGAATTTCGTCGTTCGATCATCTGAGTGCTACTCAGCTCATTTATGTCCACTGAAGATGTGCTAAGATTAACGCTGTAAAGGAGAAGTATTTCCATTAGACTCATTTATACAAGTAATACAAGATATATTTGCTAATTCTCATTGGATTAGTAGATATTTTCATTAATAGCTCTACTTACTCCAGTTCCGGCGTGGTAGGCGTATTCGATGTAGTATTATAGGTCAATGGCGGCGTAGTTTTGTGGACCATTCGATCAGCGGGGACGGATATGCTGCGTCCAAAATCTGATGTGTTTATGGGTAACGCCGGTCTCAGTTTGCGGGGTTTGCTGTTAGCGAAAGGAGAAATATAAGAAATTTATTGAATATTCAATTAAGATATACTTACTCTGTGAGGAAAGGATCGTCGAGTAGTTGCAAGGCAGACGGTCTGTCCTGAACGCTAATGGCAAAGCAGCGCAATATAAAGTTTTTGGCATTCGTAGACATATCTTCAGGTATGTTTGGATGCTTCTTATAGTACCCCACCTTAAACATAGCTGCCTGTGGATTTCCAAGTTCACTGAACGGTGGACTGCCGGTGGCCATTTCTACGTTTGTGCAGCCAAAGGACCAGATATCCGCAGGTGGACCATAACCACGCACGCCCTGATCAATTACCTCTGGCGCCATATATTGCAGCGTACCGGCAAATGTATCAGTCATAGGATTAATGCGAGCCAGACGCTTTGAGGTGCCAAAGTCGGAGATCTTGACGACGCCACTGTATGTGTTGACCAAGACATTGTCACCCTTGATGTCGCGATGCACAATATCCTGTTCGTGTAAATATTTGAGACCCTGCAGTATCTGCTTGGAGTAGAAGGCCATGGTGGACTCATTATCCTTGAGCGGACCCCATTTGGTCTTTAGCAGATCGGATAACGAGCCACCGGGCACCTGCTCCATGAAGATCTTAAAGAATCCATCCTCTGAACGTGACCCCAAATACTGTACAATGTTGCGATGGCGTAGCTGCGAATGCAGCTTAATCTCCTCATGCAGTGGCTGCACATCTTGTGAATTTTTCTCGGGTACCTCCTTAATGGCAATTCGCACCTGAGTTTGCTTATCCCGCGCCGCATACACAGTGCCATAAGTTCCCTTGCCCAGCGTAATCTTTCGATTTTGATCATTATAGTCGTATTCATACTGCAAAAGAATTTAAGTGGTTGATAAGTTATCTATAGTTCTATAGTTTTCCAGAATATTTGTATATATATGTAGTATAATACTCACCTCAATTTGCGCCTCATCAGTCTCAAGGTTCACAAAGACTTCCTGATCAGCGGTCATTTCTAGAATGCGATCGTAAAACTTTTGTCGGCACTCGGTGGACGGAAAATAGATTTGAAAATCATCCGAGTTGTGATGTACATAAAGATACGCACAGAGATCGTCCCGCTTGTACAGGCTAACCGATTTAATCTTTGAGGCAACAAAAAGAAAATCATGCAGTTTCTTGCAAGCATTCTTCGAGTGCGCCAGGCATATGTTAACAATTTGTATAGACTTCTCATCGGCATCCATATTCATGGTCACATAACTGGGCATATAAATCTTGTTGGGTTCGAGTATCTGCAAAAGCAAGTAGGAAAAAGTTAGTAGATGTTCAATGAATACTTCATATAATTTTTCTTACCAAAATGGGAAAACGTATGCTATTAATCTCTTTCATGTTGATGGCCTCTAGAAAAAAATCCATCCAGAACTGAAACGCCTGCTCCTCAATAGGCAACTGACGATCCTCGGGCTTTCGTCGAAAACGATGTATCAGCGATATATTTCCAATGGTCGATTTCAACGACCAAGTGGGTGGTTTTAGCTTGAACATGCACTCAGCAGCTTGTATTGCCTTGGCATAATCCTCGGCCAGCACGGAGATCTCAAAGAATGTAGCCACATCCCAGTAGCCACTAAGTGTGGATAGGCTGCCCTTTTTCCCAATAAGATTGTTGAGCGTCATGCCAATATGCTGTAGTTCCACTGTATTGCTAAACTCCTTGCCCTCGATCACCAGCAGTGTGGCCAAATTAATGCCTGCATATTCATTTGGTTGCACCTCGAAACTCTGGCGATACCATTTGATGGCATTCTCTAAACTTTTAGTATCCGTACAGTCTGACTCTACAAATATATCCTTATAAATACGCCCGCATAAGCACAACATATCGGGAAAATGATTTTCCTTTTTTTCCAGCGCCTTCAGCGATGATTCTAGCGCCTTCTCACGATCTCCCGCACGATTACGTCGATTCAGAGCAAAAGCATACAAAAAACTCATATTGCCCGTCTCGACATATTTTCGCGTATTCGGTATATTCTTCAAGTCATTCACCAAACGCACCATTGCATCATAATCTTGTACATCCCGAAGCGAGAACATAAAACTGTGCAACACTTCGCCAGATAGCACGTGGGGATCGTCCAGACGCTTGCGCATCTACAATATAATACAAATCAATTAATCAGACTAAATTTACACAAATACTAAATAAAATATACAAAAGAAAGCAATGAAACTATACTTAATCTGTATATAAATAATACGCTCTTGTATAACATACCCCATGAAGAATTTCTTTCAATTTCTCATCGCTGGGAGCGTATTCGTCGCGTGCCGTTCTCAAGTCGCTGAGAAATTTTTCACGCATGTGTGCCCTGCATTTAAAGAATTAGTTAATTTAAATTTAATTGGAAATTATTGTAGTTGTTGTTGTTGTTGCTGTGGACCTTACGCACTTTGATTGTATTTCAACGTCTTGCAACTTGCGCTTGAGACGCGACTGTAATGTGGTGGGCACACGTCCACCGGCGGGCGGCTCCTTGTTGCCGGCCTGATTTGTTAGATGGCAGGTGTTGGTCTCCGCATTAAATTTGTAGCTGAGAAACAAATAGTTGGCACATGAGAGCTGCAAAGCAAACGGAAAACATTAAAAAACTGGATATGTTTTTATGCCACTGTCATAAAATTAGTTGGAGTTTTGGACTGCCCACAATCATTATTTTTGCGGTGTGTTTACATTGTTAATGCTTTTAAACCAAGGAGAACCATTTAGAAAAAGTATTTTTGTATATCAAAAAAATATATTTGTGTTTCAACAGGAACTAGGAAACAAAGAAAACACACCTTATGAAGCGTATCAAAATATGATTTCCGTTGCAAATAATCTTAGGAAAACTGTTCTCTAGAAATTTAGTAGAGTAAATTTTGCATTCTAATAATTATAAACATTTTTAATCAATATATTTAGAAATTAAGTTGATAGTAACTCTCGTGGAAATAAATTTAATTTAACCAAATAAACTAGGCTATTTTAAAAACTGTTTGTAATACATAAATAACTCTAGGCGTATTTTTATGGACGCAACTGTAACTGCAATAGGCGCTGCGATTGTTTATAGCACTGGCCATGTGTGTGTGTGTGTGTGTGTTTGAATGTGCGGCGTGCGTGTTGTTTTGTGTTTTTGCGTTGGCGTCCGTGCATTTAATGTTGTTTTATTGCTTTTACCTTTTTTTTTTGTATTGCGGCTGCTTCGGCGGTAGCCAAAACAAAAACAAAACAACTTTTTTTTCTTTTGAGCAGAACGGAAGCACAACAAAAACTAACAAGTAAAAGTGTTACGACTAAACGTGATTGAGCGACTTGCAGATACCCTGCAAATATTTAATACTGAAGCTATTGGTATGGTAATAGAAAATTAATTTACTTTTCTCTTAATTATGCAATTGTTAAGAAATTTGCAGCATATAAAGATAACATTAAAATTCACGCGTCTTTTAAAAATTAAAGCATTGTCATTAAACATGTGATTGTTGTAGTCTGCTTTTTAGATTAGGCTGAAAGCGAAGAGAATTCCTAGAAATTGTATAAACAAATTGAATCAGTAGCAAGAGACGACAGATGGACAGACAAACATCTAAATGCTGCGCAAGAATGTATACAGTAGCCGCTCGCCCAGAAGAACGACTAGGTTGAACTTCTTCAACTCCTGAAGTCTTTCTATTTCGTATTCAATAAAAGGTAATTCATAGCAACAAATTAATTGTTTTCGACTATTTTCCAGGCCGATTTTCAATTCCTAGTTGTCAAGAAAAACTTATTTTGAGGTTTGCAAAATTTGGCCTTGCCAATTTCTAGAAGATTCCAATTGGTACTTGAGGGTACTCAGTTTTGAAAGACTACTTTATATATTATATATATATATTATGGGTTTGTCGTTGCTTGCTTCTGTTATGTTACATTTGCTTGCATAAACTTAACTTACTCTATTGACAGAGTATAACAACAGACAGGGTAGTAAACGGAGTGGCTGCTGGGCGCTGTTTTAAAACAAAAAGCAAATATGTATTTACTTATTGCTCGAGCATTTATCTTATCGCAACGACAGAGTGTCGATTATGCTGAGTTGTACTTGCTGTTTTTGTTGTTGTTTTTACCCTGCAGTTGCCAAGATCTTGGCTAATCAAGCCGCACACCTGTTTTTGTTGTTTTCTCTGATTCTTAATTCGTTGTTCTGTTTATCTGTTTTTCTGAATACACACCTTAAGGCTGAGCGTCTGTTTGGACTCGACATCGTTGTAGATTAAAATAGTTTCCTTCATGCCGAAACTTTCACGTACGCCATAGTGATACGATAGGGGGCGCTGTTGTGTTAATATGCTTAAATCTATAACGGCAACATCGGCATCTATGAATGTATCCATAGCATTCGTTTCACCAAAATCCAAGCGCTCAAACTAACAAAGATATATTTGTGTATTTATTAATTATTGTATAACAATTTTTGCGGCCCACGCACCTGTACACGCTGAAAATTTGCACCTGCCGATTGTACAGCCTGTTTGACCTCCTCCAGCGCACAGAGACGATCCTCCAGATGATCCCCCACAACGGTATCAATTACACAAACAACATCCATAGTAACTGCCGCTGCTGCTGCTACCGTTGCTGTTAGCCTGCTGTTAGCCTATGGGGCTATTCCTGGTACAGTGGAACGCCTGAAGGGACGGAAACGAAACAAAGTTCGTTTAGTGTGCTGTTAACATGCGTTTCGCTTATTGCTTCATGTTGTTAACAGCCTCATTATCACTCACTTGTTGCAATTGCAATGCGCTAAATGTTTTATAACGTCCAAATATCAATAAATACTGATATTTTGTGGCAATGTGCGCCGTGCACAGAGATGTTGACGCCGCTGTAAAATGGCACTCAGTGTGACCAAATATGGCCAACATGAAAATTCTCGCACATTCTTTGAAAACGCTAAATACCGCCATGCTAACAGCCTTTGAGGCGCGCAAAATGTAATGTTAAGCATTTAAATTAATCCCATTTCGAATAGTACAGAAATTTAAAGCCAGAAATTCAGTTACCATATTTCATGCTAAAAACTGAACTGAAAAGAATAATAGCTAATAGGTTCTGGGAAACTTAAAGCTATTGCATTAGAACATTAAAACTGAAAAAGCTGTTATTATATTGATTCTTTACAATCAGTATTTCGAAAGCGTTTCGGAGTTCAATAAGTTAGTGGAGCGTTCGAACAGTTCCAAAATTAAACTGAATTTATTATCTAATTTTTGGGACATACCAATAAATTCTAACCCTCAAGTACGTCCGAAAATTTGATAAAACTTTTATGCTTTCAGGTTAAGGTCCAAATTAGCTTTTCATTAGTAATAATTTTGATATATATATAATAATTTTATTATATATTATTCAATTAAACTAGAAAATAATCTCTATAAAAACTTCAAAGTAAATTCAATTGCGTTTCTTGATTGACCTAAAATAACCTTTATAATCAGCATTCTGTAACTTAAGCTTTTTATAAAAACAATAAATAAAATAGACTTTATCTCGAAAACTTTTGTATTTACAATTTTGTTGGGTACATTTCTTCAGTTCACAATTTCATATAAAAATGTAATGTTTCTTGCTCGGAATCGAATTATACATGCATTTATACTTTCTGCTTAAAATTAGATTTAAAAATTGGACATCACAAAGAAGGATAAGTAAAATTAACTAGCGTATTCCTTGAGAATTGAGCCTGCTACGACAAGGCGTTGAATCTCCGAAGTTCCCTCGTATATTTCCGTAATTCGAGCATCCCGGTAATGTCTTTCTGCTGCCATATCGGTGACATATCCCATGCCTCCCAAGACTTGGATGCACTGATGGGCGCACAGGGTAGCAGCTTCAGATGCGGCCAGTTTTGCCATGGCCGCTTCTTTGGTATACGATTGATGATTATCCTTTAGCCAGGCGGCACGCCACGTCAAGAGTCGTGCCGATTCGACAGCCAAGGACATGTCAGCAATCTTCTGTTGTATGGCCTGCAGCTTAGAGATGGGTTTACCAAAAGCCTGACGTTTCTGGGCGTAATCCACGGCAAGTTCAAGAGAAGCCTGAGCGATGCCCAGCGCCTGTCCGGCAATTCCAATGCGTCCGGCATCCAAAGTTTGCATGGCAATCTTAAACCCAAAGCCTGTCTCGCCCAACAGACTTTCCTTAGGTATTTCACAGTCTTCGAATATTAGCTGACAGGTGGAGGAGCCCCTAATGCCCAGCTTATCCTCCTTCTTGCCCAGCGAAAAACCTTTAAGGCCCTTGGGCACTATAAAGGCAGAGATCCCCTTATGTTTCAGCTGTTTATTTGTGGTAGCAAACACAATGGATGCCTCCGCTTCGTAGGCATTGGTTATCCACGCTTTGGTGCCGTTCAAAACAAAACGGTCTCCTTTTTCTGTAGCTACTGTGGAGGCAGCGCCCGCATCCGATCCATTTCCTGGCTCCGACAGTGCAAAACAGCCAACACGCTCTCCGGTTGCGTATGGCGTTATATACGCAGCTTGCTGGGCAGGATTACCAAAGCTCAAAAGGGGACCCAAATAAAGGGAATTATTTACGGACATTATGACACCGGCAGAGGCGCAGCCCCGTGAGATCTCCTCCATGGCTATAGCGTAGGCGAGATAATCCAAACCTGTGCCACCCAGTTCTTCCGGTATGGCCACGCCCATCAGTCCTAGTTCGCCCATTTGTTTTATCTGCTGCGCCGGATAAAGGTGCTCTCGGTCGAATTTCGCTGCATTTGGACTCAGTTCACTGTTGGCGAAGTCTCGACAAGTTTTCTGCAACATTTGATGCGTATCCGGCAGTGCGGATAATGAAGCTATTCGCCGTAGATGTACTGCATTACGTGCTGCAAAGTGTCAAGATGTTGTGCTGTTATTATACATACATATCAACAGGTCACAAAGTCCATCTGCAACATTTACTTACCAATATTTAAACTGTTTCTCATAATGGATTGCATGATTATATATATTTAGGTGCTAGTCTATAAAATTTCAAAAAAATGCACGTTAATTAATTATTTAATATTTAATTACCACAATTAGTTGCAGTAAATTAAAGCGTATAAATTTAGCGTATCTTATAGTTTGTTAATCGAATTTCATTATCGATGTTTTATTAACAGGAGTTCAACATTGCGTTAACAGTTTTAAGTGTAATTAAGCGCGAAATGCAAAATTTGAAATTTATAACTGTATACAAAACAAATATGAAGTATCTTTTATAAATTAAAGTTGGTGAATTAAACTTTAACAATTTTGCAATACTATTCCTCATAGACTCTTAATTTTATTAAGAACAATTACTATAAGACATAAATGCTCATCGATATTTTCTGTTATTGAACTCAATTGCGATAGCAGCTTAAAAGATCGAGAAGTGTTCATTTTCAAATTCAGCTTTCTGTACATTTAATACATAAACTCTTTTTAGTTACTAATTTTGAAAATATCAAAATATATTGGCATATTAAAAATGCTTATTATCATTTCGAAATTTGCTTGAAATATATCGCTATAACTGCGCTTGCGCTAGTTTAAATCGAAGACGAAGAAGCAGACAAGGATTCGAGCTCGCACAAACTTGTTTAACGTTTTTTTTTATTGCACAATTAAATTTAATTCTATAAAACAAGCACATAGGGCACCAAATTTTTTTAAAGCGACAATAAAAACTAGTGTTTATTAGTGAATTGCACTTCTTTCAATTGGCACAATAATTATTTATTGATTTGCAGTCAAGTTTTATCTCTTCTTTTTTTTCGTTTGGTTCAACTTTACGCATTTAATATGTTCTGATTTATTTGCGACGCTGTCAAATTGATATATTATCCAGCTAACGGTAAGCTCCATATAAGTATTTGTTTACATATCTCAATTGTTGTTTATCAACAAATAACAGTAAAGGGGAGGGCGTCACGGATATTCAATAATAACATTCAATAACAGCAGCCATTCGAGCTGCTGTGGGTGGCCTGTTACTGATAAGGCGATAATAACAGTGGCGTCACACACACAGTGCACACACTATTACAGCTGTGGCAGGTGCAGCAGCACAAAAAACGATGGCTCTTATGTATTATTCGTATTAGCCATTGAGTCTCATTTCATTGAGAAGTGATTCGGGTTGCCTTATCAAACAATATAATATGCTCTCGCTCTCTCTCAGTCTTGATCAGCCGAAGGCTGATAACAGTGTGTGGCACTGCTCTGCACTGCTTGATTGCCTATAAAAGAAGGTTTCGCATCTGGCCAAGGGCCAAGTTGCTGCTGTTAACAGATCTGAACGGGGCGCGCTGCTGCTGCTGTTAATTCCGGTTCGAGTGCCTTTTTGTGAGTCGTTCGTGTTGATCCGCTCGTCCTTTTTTCAAGTGTTGTACATATATATAAGAAAAATATATATTTCAAAAAGAATATAAAAATAAAAATATATAAAAAAAACTATATTATATATATAAACCATATTGGAAAAACTCAAAATTACATAGTGAACAAAAACTAAAAGTCATGGATTATCCGATACACCAAATATTCGAAAGGATAAAAGGATTACTCTAGTTAAATAAATAAATAAAAAAAAAATAAAAATATTGCAAGTCAGGATGATTAATCATTCTGAAATTGAAACCAAACTAAATTTGAATAAAGCTCAGTTCGTAAAAGGAGTCATTTGTTTTAGGAAAATTCTACTGTGAAAACAGTAACTAGCAACCATAAAATAAATCTTTTCAATTATTTCCCTACGACGTGACAATAGCCAAGCAATTATTTTATGGCCGCAAATAAAAATATTTAATATTGTTTCAATTTTTCAAGTATATTGTCGACTCATCATGATTAACAGTATCGCTAAGAAGCTTTTTTATTGATATACGATTTCGTATCTAACAATTCTTGTATGAGTTTCAGCCTCCCTAAAGCCCAGATAAGGATATTATGACGTTTACAGGTGTAGAAAACCCCTCAAGAAATAAAGTCTAATCGAAACATTAACAAAATCTTATCAGCAACTCATTTGCTGTGTTCCATTTATAACTTAGTAATAACTATATGACTTTGATGGACTAATTTCATGTCAAACTCCACATTCCACATTGCAGCGGCGCTTGTTGAATGATAAAAACACTCAACAAATGACAAGATATTGAGATATTGAACCCCCTGGATAGACAGAAAGTTGTTAACGATCATCAAAATGCAGTCCGTAAATGCCGATCAGCTACCGCCGAATCCGCGCGAGACATCGAATCTGTTGTCTTCGCTCATGTTTTGGTAGGTACAAAAATATATGAATAATATTGGACATAATACTTATACCTTTTTTTTGTAGCTTTACCATGCCAACATTTTTCAAGGGACGTAAGAAGACTCTGGACGAAAGTGATCTTTATCGAGCTCTGAATGAACATAAGTCCGGTAAGTGGATAAGTCACATGGATGTGTCTAAGAATTTATTAGAAATACCTTTTAAAGAATTATATATAAGCTTCCACAAAAATTATGATTAATTGCGTTTAAAGTACAAAGAACACCCAGTAAACGTGTGTGCTTTGATTACCAAATAAGCTTTCTCTATGTAGAGATATTCGTGTATGTTAAAATATGTTTTTAATCCGAAATGAATAAATTAAATTATAAAGTGAATGTCAGTACAAAAAGAATAAATTCAAAATATTTCCCAGTATTCTCAAAATTGTACGTGACATTATGTTGCAGATGATTCATAATTCAATTCAACAGAATTGCCAAAATCGAATTGGTTGTTAATTTTCCCTGACCAAAGATAATTGCTCTAGCTGTAACTTAAAAATAATTTTTTCTTAATGCTTAATTGTGTTCAATATAATTTTCAATCAGTAAAAGTGTATTGAAAATGTGCTTCCTAGTATACACAAACAGAACTAGATTGTTTGTCAATACTACCTGAATTTCAAATAAGTTTAATGTTAATGTTAATCTCAATAAAAGTATTAATGAATAATACTTTAAATGTATTTATCGTACATTTTGTTTAGCTGATTAACGATAACTCTTCGAATTTAACGATTTTCAATAAAACTTTTTATATATATAGTGAAAATGATATTCCCAGTATTCCTAAGTATTTCCTAGATTTCATTCAGCTGACTAACGATAACTGTGCAGAACTTCAGTAGACGTCAATATATATTCCGATTTTCAATCTGAACATAAGATTTTAAGAATATAGTTGATTTATTTCGTAGTATTTTAAACATTATATCAGATTGCTTTCAGCTGACTAACGATAACTGGCCGATTTTAATGATGTGTGGCGTGTTTCATTCTATTTTAAATCTGCACTTTGCTCATCCCATAGGTTGCTTAAGTTTGACTCACTCATTCAACTATCAACGATTGGTCAGTTGTGCTTTATAAAAATAGCGAAATATGTACACTAGGTATTATCTGGGGAAATATCAACTCTTCAGACATATTTAACGTGGGTTTCAAGTGGTGAAGCAACTACACTGAGACACACTCAAAGCTCTTTTATGATTAGATAGAGATAGAATTGAGCATGTGGCTAGATTTCATTTAAGACTTGTGCCTTCTATGGATAAGAATACTTCTTTTATTTCTAAAATTGCAGTATTATATTTTACTGAAAGTAGTTTAAGTATATAAAAATTATCTGTATTTTTATTATTTCATTCAATTCTAAACGTCTCCATAAATCATGGAGGGATGAGGTTTCCTTGATAAGACTTCCGTTAATCAATTCAATGCCTTACAAAAGTACATAACAAAATATCCAATAAATTTATAACTTATTCAAAGCTTATCGATGGGACTTTAATAATCTTTGCTATGATGCAACTGCCAAATATTAACCTTTGAGTTTGGTTAAACCGTTAAATAAATCAGGTGGCAGGCCACACCATTTTTTACAGATAGCCAATGATAACTTTGACAAGCTCCACTGCCGCAATTAATGAATTTCCTTTTGACCAAAAATGATAAATGAGATATAAAATTAAATATCGGGCGCTTATATACTTACGAGTATAATCAATGAGCCTCCATAGATACAAAAGAGTTGACATTAAGTGGTTCGTGGATTCGTGGACAATCTTATCAGGCATACGTCTTGAGCAAATATTTGTTTAGGTAAACAATGGCAAATAACTAATTTTTTCCTTTTTTGTCAAATATAGTATTCGAGTATACTAAGTTCGAACCACTTAAGATTACTCAAACGTTACGGAAGTGGCATTGACTATTAGAGGCTTGATGTCCACATGCAGTTCGATTACAGCGGGCCGGTCTGATGGGATAAGCTCTTTGGCTGATAAAAATGCAATTCAATACACAGCTGGAATTTGGAACTTGGGTTTTTACTGTCATAACTCACAGCTAAACCAGAGACAATAGAAATAAAACGTTTGACATTGCTCATGTACTCATATCAAGGAGATAAAAAATCATGGCTAAGAACTTTTATGAGAGAACTATAAAAAAACTTTTATATATTTTTTATAGCATTGAACAACATTTAGAAGATGTTCTATTGCATTCCGAGAACTAATAGAATTTTGGATTATTTCATTTTTTTTGTAAATCAAAGACAAATCTCTAATATTACTATTTTGGTACAGATCGAATACTCTAGTGTTCGGGAAAAGCTTGTGAAAGTTTCAGATGGAAATCTACTGAAAACCGAAATTGAAACCGAATAATTAGCTGAATTAGAAATAATTGCCGACCGACATTTTGGACTAAATAATATAGTGTTAATCACTTTCCTTAGAAATAAACTCGTATCTCTCTATTTCGCACTGCATTGTTCGCTATCAGTTTTTTTTTAAACCTTGTAAGCTTATATTACTGGTCTTTGTTTATAGAGCCATTAATGTACAATTTATTACCATAGTATAAATCTTTTAATGTTTTTAATAATACAGAAGGTACTTTAATTAAGCTGTTCAATGCTGATATTTATTTCTGATTTAATTTTTCAGATAAACTTGGCAAAAAGCTAAGCGATGCATGGGAAAAGGAAGTGGAGGAAAAACGCAAGAAGAAAAAGACGCCCAGCCTGTTTAAGGCAACGATGAGCGTATTTGGCTTGAGGTTTGGGTTACTTGGCTTGGTCTTGTTTACATTGGAAATGGGCTTTCGGTAAGCTACACCCTCCCAGCCATTCCTCTATACAGCTCGAGTTATTTATGATCCTTATTACAGCGTCACTCAGCCTTTGTGTCTGGGCGGTCTGGTGGCCTTCTATGCGAAAAATGAAGACTCGGATGATCAGACAAAGGCATATCTATATGCCGCTGGCGTTATCTTATGTAGCGCATTCAATGTGCTGTTTATGCATCCCTACATGCTTGGCATGTTCCACACGGGTATGAAAGTACGCATTGCAATGTGCAGCATGATTTATCGCAAGGCGTTACGCCTGAGTCGAACGGCCCTGGGTGATACGACAATTGGTCAGGTGGTGAATCTTATTTCGAACGATGTGGGCCGGCTCGATGTTTCCGTCATTCACATGCATTATTTATGGGTCGGACCCTTGGAAATTGGAGTAGTCACTTGGCTTATGTACCGAGAGGTGAGTGAGATTTCGTATTCAATAACCTTGTACCCTTAAAGGAATTTCTACCAAACATTTGGACTGATTTCTGTTCATTTAAATTATAGATTGGAGTGGCGGCTTTCTTTGGCGTGGCTGTTATGTTGCTATTCATTCCACTCCAGGCATATCTGGGCAAGAGGACTTCGGTGCTGCGCCTGAAAACTGCACTGCGAACGGACGAGCGTGTAAGGATGATGAATGAGATCATATCGGGTATTCAGGTGATCAAAATGTATGCCTGGGAAATACCATTCAGCAAAATGATCAACGATATCCGAGGCAGAGAAATGAATGCCATTCGAAAGGTGAACTATATTCGTGGCACCCTGCAAAGTTTCATCATGTATGTTACCCGCATTTCGGTGTTTGTCAGCCTGGTGGGCTTTGTCCTACTGGGTAAATTGCTGACTGCCGAGAAGGCCTTTGCGATTACCGCTTTCTACAATATTCTGCGGAATACAATGACTATCTACTTCCCCATGGGCATTTCGCAGGTAAATGTTGGCAAATTTCTCTAAAAAAATCTCAGCATTTTTTTATTCAATGATATTAATTTAATTTTTGTTATTCTAGTTTGCTGAACTGCTAGTTTCTATTGGTCGCATACAAAAGTTTATGATGCACGAGGAGACCAAAGTGAGGGACAAGTCTAACGATGTGGATGAACAGAAGTTGGGTAATAAGGCACCTCCAAGCCTGGTCCAAGAGTCAGCAGCCACAGTCACTGGAGTTCTCAAGCCAAACAGTCGCAGGACGAGTGAGGCGGAAGTTGGAGTGATTATCAATAAGATAAAGTCCAAGTGGGACTCGAAATTGACGGAATATACACTGGACAACGTAAGCCTGAAGTTAAAGCCACGGCAGTTGGTAGCTGTCATTGGACCAGTTGGCTCCGGTAAATCCAGTTTGATTCAAAGTATTCTGGGTGAATTGCCGCCTGAATCTGGAACGGTTAAAGTGAATGGCACAATGTCGTTTGCCTCGCAAGAGCCCTGGCTATTCACTGGCACCGTGAGGCAGAATATATTGTTTGGCCTGCCTATGGATAAAAGTCGCTATCGCCAGGTGGTAAAGAAATGCGCTTTGGAACGTGACTTTGAGCTACTGCCCTACGGGGACAAGACAATTGTTGGTGAACGTGGTGCTTCTCTGTCCGGCGGACAAAAAGCGCGTATCAGTTTGGCCCGAGCTGTATACCGTAAGGCTGATATTTACCTACTAGATGATCCTCTAAGCGCTGTGGACACACACGTGGGACGTCATCTGTTCGATCAGTGTATGCGTGGTTATCTGCGGGATAATATCGTTCTCCTGGTTACACATCAGCTACAGTTTTTAGAGCAAGCGGATCTTATTGTTATCATGGATAAGGGCAAGGTCAGTGCTAAAGGCACTTATGAATCCATGTGCAAGAGTGGTTTAGACTTTGCTCAAATGTTAACGGATCCCAGCAAGAAAGATGAGGGCTCCGGCGATGGACCCGAGAAACGAAAACTCTCCCAGGTCAGCAAATTGCGCAGTCGTCAGAACAGTGTCTCATCTTTGGAATCGGCCGCAGAATCACTGGCCATGGAGTCACCTATGCAGGTGCAAGAGAACCGCACCGAGGGAGAAATTGGCATGGGACTCTACAAGAAATACTTTGCTGCAAACGGATATTTCCTGTTTCTTGTGTTTGCTTTCTTCTGCATTGGAGCCCAGGTACTGGGCTCTGGCGGAGATATGTTCTTGTCATACTGGTGAGTAGTATATTTATTATTTAAAAACAAAATTATAGCTTAAGCACATTAAAGATTGTTTTATTTTGGTAATTCTGTTATAAAAATTGTCCCATTTTTGCCAAGATATTCACTCTAACATCTGTTTAATATATTCTAGGGTAAACAAGAACGGTCAAACGGATCCGGATTCATTTATGTCGCGGCTGCGTCGCTCTTTTATGCCAAGGATCAATAGCGATACCGACCCCATTGATATTTACTATTTTACGGCCATAAATGTTCTGGTGATAGTCTTCTCACTGGTGCGCAGTGTACTGTTCTTCTATTTGGCCGCTAAGAGTTCGACGATCCTGCACAACAGAATGTTCCAGGGTGTGACCCGTGCGGCGATGCATTTCTTTAATATAAATCCGTCGGGTCGCATTCTGAATCGTTTCTCCAAGGATCTGGGTCAAGTGGACGAGATCTTGCCATCGGTCATGATGGATGTCATGCAGATCTTGTTGAGCATCATTGGCATCGTAGTTGTTCTCTGCATTATTAATATCTGGTATCTATTGGTCACATTTATTCTATGCATTGTATTCTATGCGCTCCGAACCTTCTATCTGAATACTTCACGTGATGTCAAGCGACTAGAAGCTGTCAGTAAGTATACTAGACTATAATGTTTCCACTATAAAGCCTGAAAATAGAATTCTTGAAACTCCGTTGTGTTATACTCATGATAATTTTTCTTCTTTTTTAGCTCGATCACCCATCTATTCGCATCTGAGCGCCTCACTGAATGGTTTGCCCACCATACGCGCATTTGGAGCACAGAAGGAACTGATTGCTGAGTTTGATAATTTCCAGGATATGCACAGCTCTGGCTTTTATATGTTCCTGGCAACGAGTCGTGCCTTTGGCTATTGGCTTGATTTGGTCTGTGTGATTTATATTGCGATCGTAACGCTCAGCTTTTTCCTGTTCTCTCCAGAGAACGGTGGCGACGTTGGATTAGCTATTACACAGGTACGACTGGCTATAATGAACTTGTAGTATATGGAACTTAACTGTTTTCTTATTCTATTTCACAGGCTATGGGCATGACTGGCATGGTGCAGTGGGGCATGCGTCAGTCCGCAGAATTGGAGAATACTATGACATCCGTGGAACGAGTGGTTGAGTACGAGGATCTGGAGCCCGAGGGCGACTTCGAATCCAAGCCCAATAAAAAACCACCCAAGGAGTGGCCCGATGAGGGAAAAATTGTGTTCGATGATCTAAGCTTGCGCTATTTCCCCGAAAAAGAAGCGGACTATGTGCTGCGTTCCCTGAATATTGATATTAAGAGTTGCGAAAAGGTTGGCATTGTTGGACGCACTGGCGCCGGCAAATCTTCGCTAATCAATGCCCTGTTCAGGCTATCCTACAACGAGGGCACCATCACCATTGATCGCCGCAACACCAGCGAACTGGGTCTACACGATCTGCGCAGTAAAATTTCGATTATTCCACAAGAACCGGTACTCTTCTCAGGCACCATGCGCTACAATCTGGATCCATTTGATGAATACTCGGACGCCAAGCTCTGGGAGTCACTGGAGGAGGTTAAGCTTAAGGAAGTAGTAGCGGAACTGCCCAGCGGACTGTCAAGCAAAATCTCCGAGGGCGGCGCGAACTTTAGTGTTGGTCAGCGGCAGCTGGTGTGCCTGGCACGTGCCATTCTCCGTGAGAATCGCATTCTTGTAATGGACGAGGCCACAGCGAATGTGGATCCACAAACCGATGCACTCATTCAGACTACGATTAGAAATAAGTTCAAGGATTGCACAGTGCTCACAATTGCCCATCGACTGCATACAGTTATGGATTCGGATAAGGTTTTGGTTATGGATGCCGGAAGAGCTGTGGAGTTTGCATCGCCGTTCGAGCTACTCACAATCAGCGAAAAGAAGGTGTTCCATGCCATGGTGAAACAAACAGGCGATGCCACATTTGATTTACTGCTCAAGGTTGCACAGAAGGTGGGTAAAATATTTTTTTAAATATTCTTTTTAAGATGAACTAAATGACCCAATCTAGAAAGTTTCAATATATTTAATATGAATTTCTAAAATTTTCATTGACAGGCGCATGAGGACAATCTGCGCGCGAAGAAAGACTCTTGACATTTCGCCGTTCCGAAGGCTTTTAAAGACTACATACTTAAGATACTGGAACCAATTACGAACCACCCGGCGGCCAATGCGAGCATACAAAAAACCTTCCTATTTGCGGAGGCCTCCAAGCAGAAATTACTAGGGTAGCAAAAGCAAAAGCAGCAACAGTAAGAGTATAACCAGCTACAGCAAATGTTAGCAAAGAATTTAAACAAAAAAACATGACACATGTACAAATCACATACTTATGTAAATAACTAAATGTTAGATGAATTGATAGAACTGTAGAATGATGAAGATTATGGATGACAATAAGCTAATGATTGACGAGTCTAAAATCAAATACTTATAACTGTGCAGCATGACCTTTAAAAGGTTCCATTTGCAACTGTATGAAAATGTGTTCCGTAACGACAATAACGATTATAGAAAAAAAAAAAAAAAAAAAAAAAAAAAAAAAAACTGTAAGCTGTTACGTCTAGTATTAATGTATGCGAGTTTTTATAGTAATTTATTAATGTACAGGTATACACACAATAAATGTAGCATTTTTATTAAACTTTTATTTTACTTATGATTTCACTTCGTTTCTTTTTAGTTGACATATTTTAAACAATTTATCCTAAACTGTGTAGAACTGCATTTAAATCATCTACAAAAAAGAAAAGGATTTAATGCATTTAACAAAATAAGTATCTTCCATTTGCTGCAACTTTAAGCTGATAAAAAGTTAAAATGAAAAACAATGAATTTTTGAATTCAAATGCTAGAAACTACATTAAAAATTAAAATTTAAGAGAAACGCTTTCTAAAAGCGTATAAATATATGTACACATATATATTTATATTCATATAGCAACTGCTGTACACATCCAACTTCACTTAGGCTTTAGCTTTAGTTGGTTTTATAAATAGGTTACTGTACGAGTATCTATTGTATTTAAATATATTTAGATATCAAATATGCAAATATCCAGACGACTGTAACGCATCTAAACCACCAGAGACAGCCAGGCACCAATCAAACAGAATCCGCCAATGGTGGCATATTTCTGGAGTCGCTTCTGCCCAGTTAAAGCACGGTAATACATACAGCCAGAGAATAGTACGGTGCCCATAGTCATCAGCAAGCCAGTCTGTAGATAAATAAACAGCAAGTCATTATGGATATTTGTTTACTGCATTTAAGTGTTAGACAATAATAATATTATTATATTGTATGTCCTGCA
The DNA here is from genome assembly GCA_018150835.1 of Drosophila repletoides. NCBI lineage: Eukaryota > Metazoa > Arthropoda > Insecta > Diptera > Drosophilidae > Drosophila > Drosophila repletoides. Next base: position 6,432,167 of record JAECWQ010000202.1, read on the forward strand.
TATTTTGATGTTAGCTTTAGTTGTTGGCTTTGAAAAACCGAAAGAAAGCACTACGATTTACTTATCGAATAAGGCTGAAAACTGAAAAAATTATTGAAAACAAACAAATTTAGGCAGCGTTATTGAAGCTGTCTTTTGGTACGTTTTTTAAACAAATAACAAATACAATAATTATTAAGAACGACAATAATAATAATAATAATAATATTTCCTATATCCTAAGATCCATATCAGCAATGAACCTCTCATATCGACCCCGAAACAAATGTTAATGTTAGCTATTATCGTATACAAGTTTCGTAATGTGGTATTGAAATTACTTTTAAGCTGCAATTAGTGGTTGTTGAACATTTAGCTTTAGCTTGGAAAAAGAAAAAAAAAAAACAAAAACAAACATTTCATATACAATCTGCTCGTATTAGAGAAATTATTCGGAATTCGGTAATCTGAAAATGCTTAGCAAATAAATCAAACTTCGCTCATGTTTCAATTATTTTGTAACTGAAAAAGCAATCAATCAGTGTCAATTACATATACACACATATAACTGCATATTTATATACATACACACTTACATAAATTCATATATATATATATACATATATATTTAAACGTTGAAAATCAACATGCAAATTGTGCATAAATCTATTCATTCAAAAGAAACGCGAGTTGTTGTAAATTCCGTTCAGAGATTTAACTTTACAAATGAGAAACAACAGAAAAGCTTTATGATGCTCAAATAAACAATGAATAAACTGAATTGTCCAATTTTTATGATGACCCAACACAAATTTTTCGTTTGCTTACTGTACAAAAGGAAATTGTCGAATTTTTAAAGCCCTTCCGACTTGACTCTACAACAGCTAAATTCAAGCAAAGGGAATAAAAGTGCAATATATGGAAATAAAAATGTACCTCGAATTAGATATTCCACGGGTTGTTTCAAGGTAGCTTTTTATTATAGTTCTGCTACGTATTTAATAAATTATTGTGAAAATTATTATAAAATAAACTAGCGAGCTTGAGATTGCCACCGAGTAGTCTTTTTTCGGATACTAGCAAGGGAATAGAATTAGTACATGTATAATAATATAACGATTCAGCAAGTATCTAAAGTACATGTATGTATGCATATCTAATCTTTGGGTTTTTAAGAATAGAATTGTTTTTTTACGTTAAATATAGTTGATACTCTTTACTAGATTATAAAACGGGGAATCCCCAATAAATACAAGACATATACTTACAAACACTGGATAGTGGGCCAGAGGCATGCACATCAGGGCAAAAGAGTGAAGAAAATGAATGCGATTGGCAACATCGGCGAATGCCTGTGATTCCAACTGCTCCTTGGGATCATGCACATCCTTCAGGAAGTATTTACAGTAGGCCCCCATAAAAATGGCCGATGCACCCCCTAAGCCGGCGAGCCTCACAAAATTATAGCGGCTGCCGATAAGGCTATGTAACGGAACATATAAATTACAGCTAGAGGGTTGTATTATCATTGTCTGATCTTTAACGGGTATTTGCTTGGGACGTAGTCCCTAATAAAGAGATAAGAGAATTATTTAATCGGTAATAAGCTTAAAAATTGAGTCATACTTACTATCGCTCGCAGAATTCCTGAAGATGTGGAGATTAACGCACGACTAATAGGATTACCGAGGGTTATGTATTCCATGGCATCAGCGACAGACATCTTTGTATTACTGTATTAAGTTCTGACTAAATTGCAGTGTTTTTTTGGCGCTGCAACCAGCTTGTGTACAATTTTGATGCCCAGATTTTAGCCGAATGCCGCAGTTATCGATATCCGATAACAATATATTTATGTATATGTACCTGATATTCTTATTGTTTGTGGAAATATTAACTAATTTTTGATTTGTGACAATTTTCAAAATGTGTCTTCGTTCCTAACTTCAAATTTGTTAATTTTATCGCAACTATAACTGCTAAAATTTCTTATTAATTTACTTAGGAGTTTATTACAATATTCAGTATTTTTGCATCAAATAAATGAGTGACCGTATTCCCCTGTTTTATAATCGAATAAATACCAAGCGCGATTTATTTAAATCTTATTATTTGGCTGTTTATATTTTTAATAACGTTAAAATATTATATATCGATTGAAAGATACAACATGCTTTTGTATTTTACTTCTTTTCAGAGCTGAATTCCGAAATTTTTCGAACCAAATCCGAAAGGGAACTCGGTTTATAAGCCTACGCAGAAGAGCTCATAGTTCTGTTTTTTTTTCGATTCTTATATTTAATTTTTCTTCTTTTTTACTGAAATACATTGTAAATTTGGTGTGAAGTTAACAACAACTTTTAATATACTAAACATGGATTTGCTATTTTGCTCCGAATTCCACTAAAAGCAATCGAAAACTACTATTAAGAAGCATCTAAAAATAAGATCAAAATAGCTAAGGTATATAATTTAATTCTGTTAGAATAAGCCATACATTTGTCCATAGATTTCTTTCTAAAACGAAATTCAGAACAGAATTATAAAAGTATTGTTTAAATTGTTTATAACTATGTAGGCACTGGGGGGGTTCCTTTAAAGCCTCGTGCCAGCAAGAAATGCTCTGAGGAGTCGCCCCGACTAGCGCGTGGTTTAACGCGTTTAACTTTCTCATAGTAGCAGAGCATGTCTCGTTCCAATTTCGGGACATCACCGTTATCCCAGATCTTAACCACCAAATTAGCCTGGGGAGCGGATAGGGCTAGGGCAAATCTGAGAACTTCATAGCAGAGATTTGTAATGCTCTCCTGGTCGAGCATGCGTACACCTGTTGCATTGGGTGCCATATCGGATAGCACACAGTTAACTTTTCGGTCCCCCAGAGACTCTCTCAGGCGCCGTTGTGCGAGGGCTGTGGTAAAATCCATGCCACCAAAGATAGTTGCTCCGGGCACCGCATGGAAATGCAATAAATCGATGCTATACACTGTACCTAGCGGGGCACGTTCCAATTTGCCATTTGCATTGGTGCGCTCCACTGCCACCTGGGTCCAGCTGCCAGGAGCGGCACCACAATCGACTACCACATCGCCTGGCTTCAGTATTTTATATTTATCATCCATTTCCAATAATTTGAAGGCGCTACGACAGCGAAAATTCAACATGCGCGCTTTTTCCACATAAGGATCGGCCAGTTGACGGGTAAGCCAATCCTGTGAGCTTTTACTTCGTCCTTTGAGATTATTAGGCTGTTGCTTGGCATTTTGAACCGAAGAGTTTGATTGTAGAAAGCGTTTAATTAACAAATTACTTAAATTGGCCACCGGTTGCCGCATTGTGCAACTCAAACAAAAACAGCTGCTGAGAAGAGCTGAGCGTATTTCATTTTGTGGCAAAAATTAGTACATTACTAAGCGCTGGTATTTTTTACATGAACTAATTCTATGAGTGGTGAACTATACAATTTGATCCATGAGTCCATCAATTTAATTAATATTAAATATTAGTAACATTTTTTCTTGTGTCTCTATAAATTAATAATTAACTACTAATTAAAGTAATAATATATTTAATAAGCCCAACCAGTTTTATTTGTTACCCGCGCGAGCATTTAGTTCGGTTCACACGATGAACTGGTACCATTGAGTTTCATTTAGTTCTGGTCACACTCTTTTTCATTTCGCTCAAACACTCGTGAACCGTGCAACAATGACGAATGACGAATGAAAGAAATACGCATTAAATGTAAACCAGTGCAAAGTGTGTGAACTATCAAATGAAAGAAAGCAAAGAATATTCATTAAAAGAAAAAAAAAGTGACAATATGTTAAATGCATGCAATATAAACTAAAAGGCGAATTAATATATATAAAAATACTTATTATCCGATGATAACAAGAAAACCGTCGACGTTGTCGTCGTTTCCAGTTTGCAAAATGAAGCTCTACGTTTTTAGTTGCGCGTTTATTTTGCTGTTTTGCGGCGTGATTGCATCAGCAACAACAAAGGCAACACAACAACAACAGCAAACCGACTCAGCAGAAGTTGTCAGCAGCGAGGAGGAAAACTCGGTAAGATTTCTTATTAGGAATATAATATATATATGCATTTATAGTATTCCTCTTTATACGGGCACGGATTGGTCGGGATGGGGGTCGGAGGCAAATAAATATTTAATGACAATTAACAAATTGTTTTTGTGGTCTATTTGTGTATAGGATTGCACGGACCTTGCCCGCGATGAGGAGGCTCTGATGGTATTCTCTACGCTAGGTGGCGGGCTAACGGCAATCGATCCAATTACAAGTGAAATACGCTGGACAATAGCCGATGGTAATTACACATACTAATACAAATGCAACCACTAGTAAAATCTGCTTTCGGTTAGCCGAGGTCTTAGATACACTATCGTATCACTGGTATATATGGAATAAATTATCTCAATCTCTTATTAAATTTGGTCAAGTTTTACAGAGTCTAGTAAAAAATAGCCTGTATTTTATTTTTTTTTTTACCATATTTTTTTCCTTTAACTGATGTTCTGTCCTAAGCTGTTATTTTTGACGTATTTGTTTGGGAATCTCATTTGTATTTATTGAGCTTAGTTAAGATGTCAAACAAGGCAATTTTTGAGCTTGTGTTCCTTTAAATAGTCGTAGAGTAGTATATAGTACAGTTTGGGTTAGATATCTGTTCTATACTAAATCTAAAATACTCAATTGCTCTTTTCCAAAGGAGTCAGCTCGCTGTTATAATTCAAAATATGCAATTTAAAATCTTAAGGTTGGATACTCTTCTTCAGTGCACAACATATTTCGTGACTAGTGCATAGTATCCATTGCAAGGGTATAAGCACACGTAAATAATGTAACGACCACATAAGTATGTACCTACTTATTACTGTTCCCCACTACTTTACAGTTGATAATGTTTGAAATGCAATCGTTAAAGTTAACCCCATTTTACACCTTGTGTCACTCTCGCTCTCTTTTTTGTGAGATACTTAACATATGGCGGCAATATTGCCCCCGCTCTCTCCCATTCACCTATTCACTTATTCACCCACTCTCACTCCCCCTGTCCCACCGGCTCTGGAGCCGGCAAAGGCTGCGATACGACCCCAAAACTGTTGCATCAAAAGGCATTTCGCCATAATTGTTTAAAAGTGCAACATAAACAAGAGTGAGTCGTTCTCTGATGAGCTCATCGCACAACCAACAAACCAACCATAACATGTGTGTATACTCGCGCTCAGTACAGTGAACGCCAGCTAAATAGAACAATAGATATTCAAATATTCCATCGATAAGTATAATTATTCTAATAGTATTAAACTGTCTCATGTTGGAACTGGGGGTTCTTTTCAACTGTTAAAAGTGTATTAATCCACTTCAACATATTCATCAATTGTTTTCCATCCGTCCGAAGAGTTCTTTTGTACAGCTGCTTTCCTCAGGTGAAAATCAATCTCGCACGGAACTCGCAAGAATATATCCAGGGAATTGGATCTATTATCCAATTGTCGCGCATCCACTGTAGCTAGATTTAATATACTGTACGTTTTTGAGATGCTGTTCCACTCGCACGAATGCGTACGTTGTTATTGCGTTTGTTTTCTTTCCTGATAACAGAGCTCGTGTACAGAGCTGAATGTTTCTATGTATTTATATATATGCTGTTCACATATGCACATACATGCATACATGCGTAATCTTGACGCTCCCCGCTCACCAAAACATTCAAAGAAATTAAATTTTTTTTATTAAGTTGCCAACGGAACACAATATAGTTTGACGCTCAGTTTTTGTTATTAAATGCCTGTATGAAAACATATTTAGTATTATTTTTTTTCGTAGCCACCTGGCAAAGATATTACGGTTATGTATTGGGAGCAATCAAAATATATTAGTCTAATCAGAGTGATTGAGCCTTCATTTAGAATGTCATTAATTCCACATGTACATTTATCATATGTGAGTGTAAACATTATGAACTAATGTAATGAAGGGCAATGAGTAGATCTTATAGTAATAAAATAATAATAATCTATTACTTTAGCTGTAAGTCAAACATTTTAATTAATTAAAAGCACTGAATTCTGGTCACTATAAAATTATAGGTTGGAAATTATTCGATTAGTGCAGGGGAATCCCCCCATTGATTCGCACAATCACAGCAATCGCTTGACATAGTGTTAGTACAGGGTAGTTTCTGGGTCGATTACTTATTTATTGTCAACGGAAAATTTCATATCTTTTTGTATTTTTTATACTATATATTTTTTGTTTTATGTTTGTCGCTTGCTAAATTGTTGCTATTAATAGGGCTCTGTTTTTGCTTGATTGCGTGCTAGATTTCTGCTTTATCAACAAATATTGCACGACAATACCAAATTATTATCTCTGTAAAAACGTAGACACATTAATTACTCCAGCAACACTATCCGGGACTGATCCGTAATTTCATATATATTTTTGACAAAATGCATAAAGCAGAAAATTAAACGCCCTCTTTTAAAGATCGTTTCTGGTGATAATTGTGCTATGTATAGAGAAATATACTCCTATGTTTATTTAAAATTCAAAATTATACGCTGTGTTCACATTTTCTGGAATTTTTAATTTAAAAACACATGTGGACAACATCTGAGTTCGTTTTCTAAGCAAATCTAAGTATTTAAATTATTTTATGGTTCATTACGTGGAACTGCATGAATTTAAATATGTCCTAATATGATTACTAAAAATAATGATCGTTAAAATATAATTAGTCTTGCATTAGTTTATTTAGTCAAGCATGCAACATATACATCTATTATAATATATATTGTTTAAATCGATTTACTAGACTTATGGAGTCTATTACCTCATCACATGCTGAAATGGATCTCTCTCTCTCTCTCTCTCTCTCTCTCTCTCGCTCTCCGTTATTTGATTAGAATCCGCATGTTAATTAAACTGCCCGGCGAAGCGGGTTAAATGACCTGGCAGAAAGAAATGTTTACCCAAAATACTCCAACTTCTTTTGAAGCTAGTACGACTCTTTAGCCCTCTCTCTGCCTCTCTCTGCCTCTCTGATAATTAGCAACGGCTTGTGTGGGTTAATTAGTGATAAGGCTCAGCACGAGAAATGCCCGCGCAGTCAAGGGCCGATAAAGCCATAGTCACATTATTTGTTGTTCGGTCTGTGTTGTTGTTGTTGTTGTCGTATACCCGCAACAAGTCGAAATTCTATTTAGCAGAACAATTCAAAAGTGGGCCGTTTTTTTGGTATTGTTGCTCGCCTTCATTTAGTTGGATTGCCGTTTGTTGCATGGAGCTTTAGAGCTGGCTGTGTCGAATGATATATGGCTAGAAATAATGTTAGGGGTATAAATAATGTTATGTCAGTCGTAATATTCCCAATACTAATTGTCATTATCAGCCATGTGTTATTGAATTTGTTGTAATTATTACACCGTCTACTCGCTTAACTGGTTTTAAAAGAGGGTATACAAATGTTATGTAAATTGTTAGAATAAAATCTACTTGAAAATAGCAACTGAAAAGTGTTAATTTTACAAATACTTTGATTAGATTTAAGAATTTCTATAGTGTATAAAGTATAACGAGTATGTCTAATTTGCTACAGTTTTAAGTATTCTCCATGGAAGGTCTCTGTTCGAGTGGGGGAGATTTTATATTTTTTTATAGATAATAAAAGCTCAAATGGTTGCACATTTGCCAGAGACAACTGCAAAACGCAAAATAAATATGTACACAAGTTTTTTTTTACAAAAAGAGATTGTTTTGATATTTACTTTTAAGGCCGCAGTTGCTTACTTGAAAAACAAATTATTATTTACCCTTGCAGATGGTATTTCAATGTATGCACAAAATGTCAAACGGAGTATTTTTAGCTTAAAAAAGTAATAACATTTATAGTATTTTTTAAAAACTTTTTGGCGAAGAGTTGAGTTATTCTGCCCTGTATCTATCTATTAATATTTGTGACTATAAATTAACGTCTTTGATAACCTTCTGTACTTTAATTATATACTACTAATTCACTTTTATTTCCATTTCAGATCCACCTATTGTTGCGGAGCCCCAGCAAAACGTACAGGTTCCACATTATCTACCAGATCCTCGTGATGGCAGCATTTATCAGCTCGGTCAGATGGGAAGTCTGAAGAAATTGCCCTATACGATACCACAATTGGTAGCCAATGCACCCTGTCGCTCCTCTGATGGAATTTTATATTCTGGCAAGAAGAGCGACACTTGGTATATGGTCGATCCTAAGACAGGCCGACGTGAAAAGGTAATGGGCTTTGGGGACGCCAATATGGAGGGCACGGAGGGTGACCAAATCGGTTGGGCCACCTCTCGAGCCATTTATTTGGGACGCACTCAGTACACGGTCATGATGTATGATAGTCAATCCAAGGATAAGAATGCCAAACCGTGGAATATAACCTTCTATGATTATAATGCGCTCAGCGCACCGCCAGAGTTGGCCAAGGAATATGGTAAGAATTAAATTTGCGAATACATATCCATTTGATTTTAATAACTGCTTCTTACAGAGTATATCCACCTAACTACCACCACCAATGGCCAGATTGTCACCCTAGATCGCAAACAGGGCAAATTTTTATGGCAACGAGATCTGCAAAGTCCTGTGGTAGCTGCTTTTCTGCTGGGACCCGATGGCCTGCTCAGTGTACCGTTTACGACCGTCTCCGATGAGGCCTATGAAGCCATAGTGGAGGAATCCAAAATTGGCAATGTGAACACTGTGAAGCTATTGTAAGTATTTCATTCATGTTAGAATCCAGTATCCAGACATTGGCTCGAACCATTAATGATCCACTAAAAATCATTTTATTCTTATCTGACTAAAACTAATGATCTTTTCTTGCAGTCAATCGCTTTATGTTGGCGAGCATCAACGTGGTCTCTACGCATTGCCATCATTGGTGGATAAGAACACACCCCGAATTTCTACAACACCGCCCATTAAATTGCTGGACGGACCCGTTGCTGAGCTTAATAACAATCAGGCCAATGATCCACGTACTATTTATATTAATGATATGCTCCAGGAGAATCCGGGCATTATGCTGGGCCACTATAATATGCCGAATGAAGTCAACAAGGGAAATTTGCACTTATCGCCAACGCCAGCAGCAGGCAAGGATGTAAATAGCCTGGCTACGATACACAACTATAACGATGGATACGGGCTGTTGGCCAACAATGAGAAAAATGCCGCAGACATAGGCGTTCAAACAGAACCGGAGCTGGTAGAAATTACCATAGAACAGCGTCCGAATACTATTAACCGCACCAAGACCATTATACTGGCGAACAGCAACAAGGTGCAGGCATTTATTACTGAGTGGTTTATGGATCATCCCAGTGGCAAGGTGCACCAAATACTGATTGTCATTGTTATGGGTATGATTGCACTCTTCTGGTACACATGCAGCACCATGAGGGAGTTACAGAAGCAGAGCGAGAATGGCTCCAAGACTATGGCACAGCAGACAACAACCGGCAGTGGCAATGGCAGCAATGGAAGTAATGGCAGCAATATCAGTGCACAGGATCTTCAAGATCTAGGCAACGGACATGTACGTGTGGGCAAGATCAGTTTCAACTCCAATGAGGTCTTAGGAAAAGGTTGCGAAGGCACCTTTGTTTTTAAGGGCAACTTTGAGGAACGCTTTGTGGCGGTCAAGCGGCTGCTGCCCGAATGTTTCACCTTTGCCGACCGCGAAGTGGCATTACTACGCGAATCCGATGCGCACGAAAATGTGGTGCGTTATTTTTGCACCGAACAGGATCGCCAGTTTCGTTATATTGCCGTGGAACTATGCGCTGCTACGCTACAGGATTATACAGAAGGCGACCGCTCTATGGAGCTGCGACAACAAATTGATATTTGGCAGGTTCTTGTAGAGGCAGCTGCTGGACTTAGTCATCTTCATTCACTTGATATTGGTGAGTTCGAAATTCGTGAAGAAATAAATAAGAATTATTGAACTTCCATATTATAACTAAAAATCTATTGAAACCAAAAGGATTATATACTTGAGAAGTGTATTATAATTCTGTCATGAAATGTGTAACACATAAACTACATATACAGATTACTGATCAGGACGATGGGACGAGTTGATATAGCCATGTTCGTCTGTCCGTCGGTCGGTCTGTCCGTCTTCTGTTTATTAAACAAGTTTTTCTTTACTAGTTTTACATTAAATTTTCATTTTCCTTTGCAGTTCACCGGGATATAAAGCCGCAGAATGTGCTGCTCTCGCTGCCCGATCCAAAAGGAAAAGTGCGCGTAATGATCTCGGACTTTGGCCTTTGTAAGAAATTGAACTTTGGACGCACCAGTTTCTCTCGTCGCTCGGGCGTCACTGGCACCGACGGCTGGATAGCCCCCGAAATGATGCGAGCCCAACGTACTGTAAGTAATTCATTTTTTAGGGTATGTGAGATAGTTTCTTATCTTTTGATTTATTATAGACCACTGCTGTGGACATATTCTCGCTGGGGTGCGTCTACTATTATGTGTTGAGCGGTGGTCATCATGCCTTCGGCGACAACCTGAAGCGCCAGGCCAATATACTCTCTCATGAATACAACCTAGCCAAAATAAGAGCCGAGGATGGAAAAGAGGATAACAGAATTGTAAGCATTTTAGTTGTTATTCAGATGTTAACAAAACAAATCCTTTTAAATGGGAGCTTTGCGGAAGCTCTTTGGGATTATAAAGGAAATGAAGGCTCAGAAACCCTTAGAAACTTTTTACCTTCATATTTGTAGTCTGTGTCAATCCATCTATTATAATTGAAACTTTCTTGCAGATACTGGCGGAGCAACTGATATCCGATATGATACACAGAGACCCACAAGCCCGTCCACCGGCTCGTTGCATAGGCAATCATCCGTTGTTCTGGGATGAGATAAAAATGCTCAGTTTTCTGCAGGATGTAAGCGATCGAGTTGAGAAATTGCAATTTAATGCCGAGCCGCTTAAATCGCTGGAAAAGAATGGACGTATTGTAGTCCTCGATGATTGGAATGTTCATCTGGATCCATTAATTACCGATGATCTGCGAAAATATCGGGGTTATATGGGCGCTAGTGTGCGCGATTTGCTGCGTGCGCTGCGCAATAAGAAGCATCATTATCACGAGCTGACACCTGAAGCACAGGAGCTGCTCGGGTGTATACCAGACGAGTTTACCAATTACTGGGTTGATCGATTCCCACAGCTCATATCACATGCGTATCATGCGTTCAGTATTTGCTCAAATGAGCCCATTTTCAAACCGTACTATAGTGCGGGCTATCACTTCTCGCGTCCCTGGTATTTTGATGCCGATGATGCGCTCTTTCCCATGCTGATGCGGGATCCCAAACCACTGCCGAAAGTGGGCAGTCCAAAGAAAATGCCGCCACCAACATCAACATCCTTAGCGCAGCAGCAATTAAAGCAGCGAAAGGGCGCTTATAATTTTCGCAAAGTTATCAACGAGGAACCGATGGCTGGTGTAGGACTTCAGCGCAATCTGGAGTTAGATGCGCAGGGTCTGGATGCGGAAGCTGGTAGACGGGATGTCTTTGCGAATTTTAAATTTCGACGATCCAAGCCGAGTAATCGGAACTATACTGCTGGTCCTAAGGAGCAGGAGAAGGAGAAGTTTGTCAGCTGGACTTTGCCGTCAGCTACAACGGATTAGAACTCAAGCAGAACGTCACTTTCATAATTGTAAATCGTTTATTTTTAATATTATTTTAATTAGTATAATTATTATAGTTTTAATTGTGCAATTCTTCTATGCAACTATTCCAAAACAATTCCCATACAATTTCGTGTTCTTAGCAAAATGTTTCAAAATGTACTGATCGAAATTCATGAGAAAAAGATAACGTATTTTAATATATGTTTTTCTAGACATTTTTATATGTAATTCTAGGAAAAAGAAAAGTGACGAAGAAATGAAAGGTGTATCTATCGAATGCACGTAATTCAACTGTGATAATTTAATGTAATTCTGTTTAATGCCCAAGTGCAAATTTATTAAGAATATAGTGCAACTTTTATATATTGCATATATATTTATGCATTAGTTAAGTGTCCTGAATACCCCCGCTCCCTTAATACAATGAATACCAGAAAAATAGAGAATTCTCTAAGAAATAATAGCGTACGATTTAGTTATATTTTTAAATAATTATGCACTTAGTATTAAACATTTATAAATATCAACAAATTTGGACCTATACCAGTTTTTCAATATGATTTAACCGCCTCATTTGCATTTGATAGCGTGTCTTAATTTTAATATATTTAATAAAAAAAAATGAAATATGTATAAAAACAAAATTGTATATTTTTATTCTTTTTGTAACTAACAACAGCATTTTTTTGTTTTGTTTTAAATGCCCATAGGATTTTAAATCATATAACGAATTTAGTTATAACGAGTTTTGTTTAACAAATTCATAAATAGTTTCATAATTTAACAATCATAAATAGTTTTTGAGCTAAGACAAGAGATTTATATTCTTTGGAAGAAATTATTTGTAACTAGAAATTTTGTATTTTGTTTCACATTGGCGTAGTCTCTTCTCTTCGTTGCAAGTGTGGCTAGGACAACAGTGGTTTAATTAATTAGTTCGATCCCTTCTTGAGAGCTTTCATTTCGTGATGCAGACAGTACTTAAAGGCATCCCAACCCTCCGTTTTGGCCGTCGACTGTAAGGCAATAGTTTTAGTTATTAGAGTAAATATGTGTATTTAAATAGTTCTTAGATTCATAGAGAAGTTATAGTTATAGTGCGAAACCGGGAGATACGGCAGTTGAATGGTGGTAACACAGTAGCAGAAGCAGAAGCATAGATCATAAAATTACTGGGGGTTCCACAAGAGCTAAAATAACATTTACTTTACCATCCGAGCCTCTTTATAATATCATCGTCCAACTAATCACGAGAAACTACGTCGAGCTTTGGACTTGTATTTAGTTGTGAGTCACGCCAACTGATATAATAAAAATATTTGATCAACTAATAAACAACAACTGACTAATTAATTAATGCAGGTGGCGATTATTAACTATGAAAGGTGTGCGGCAAACAACAACGAAACGTGAAAGACTCTGAAAATAATCTAGGTATTCCCACATCAATTTATTACTGATTTTACGAGTCAGTATTTTTTATGATTTTGTAAAATCGGCAGCAGGAATACCTTTAATTTTTATAGTACTTAAATGACAATGATGAATGATAAACAATACTTAAGAAAATATAATAAAAAGACAAAGAATTGTGTATATAGAATTTTAATATGTTTATGGCCAATTAAAAACTTAAAATAATATTAATAAAATTTATAAAGCGAGTTTTTAACCAGGTTGAGTTGTTAAACAACTGGTCTTAATACAAATAAAATAATGATTAATTGAATAAAGTATTAAAGCTTAAACACAAAACGAATATTAGACTTAAAAACAAATAAATACAACACACAACAACACACAGCACACAAGGCACACACAGTTAAGCGAAACAAGAACAAAAAATGCGATGATTAATGCCACAGTGCATCGCTGTCAATGTAGAAATCCAAATGACGACAGACTCTGTGACGCCAGGCTAGGAACATGGGATACTCGGGATCATCGTATGCATCCAGAGCCTCATTGTAATCAAAGAAACGACCACTTACTCTGAAGCCCCGATGCAGGCGATCCTTCATGATGGCTATAAACTCCTTATAGTGCAATAGGCCATCGCCATCCGCATCGAATATGGCAAATACAGTATCAATCAGATGCTGACTTAGGCTATATCCTGTGCAAATCTTTGCAGCGCGTGCAAATTCATCTATAAAAAATAAATACATTTAAAATAAATTCTCTTAAATTCATAGACTCTTGCACTTACCCTTGGAGATGGCCCGATCAGCCAGCGTATACATACGCATGGCAATGGTAAAGTCATCTAAATTATTGAGAAAGTGACAGAAATCGCGAAAATCATTAAAAGAAATGCCCTTCTCATCCTTTACGCGTTGCAGCAAACGCTCCAAGAATACATCGTACTCGTCCGTGGCCAGATAAGTATAGCGTAGCAGAATTTTGGCAAAGTCCAGCTCAGTTATGTAGCTTTGACCCTTGGAGAACTCATTAAACTCCAGTTCGAGCACCTCCGTTTGCAGATTATCCATAAAGCTATAGAAATTATCATAGTTAATGGAACCTGTGCCGCGCTTGCCAAACAGATGCAGCTGCAGAGTGGTAGCCACTTGATGACGTCGCTGCAATCCTTCGGTATCATTCACATAATCACGCTGCAAGTTATCATAAGGAATATTCATTAAAAATTATATTTCAAATATAGCTTTTTTTGTTAGTCACTCCATTCGCTCAGGCACATGCTAGATCTTACCTCAGCTGGACTTTCTACAGAACCTTCTGCACTTTCTTCAACCAGATCGCCATGCTTTTCTTTCCAAGCGCCGCTGAATATGCGCTCCATCTGGGTTTACATATATGTATATACAAATCGTGTGGGCGGGTTTGGTATAGGACGGATAAAGGGTAGTTAAGTTAGGGAGAGAAGAAAAGTTAGGTGGTTTAGTATGGGTTTTTGTTTTGGTGTGGGGTTTCGGATAACGTAAAAAACAAAACGAAACAAAACGTAACATAAGTGCATCATATAACAAAATTTAAAGCAAAATTATACATAATTCAGTCTGTTCTGGTTTCTACTTTAAAAAGTAAATTCTATAGAAAAACATTTGGCCAACTTTTGGAGTCAAAATTCTTGAAAACTTTAGCTCTATAGTCTAGACTTTAAGCGGTCCAAAGCAGGCTTCATATTTTAGGAGAAATTCATTCTAAAGTAAAAATCGAAACAGATATGAATAACAAAAGTGTAGGCTTAAATCGGGAGCTATAAATATACAAGGCAAGGTAACAGAATTCAAAAAGCACTGTACATAAAAAACGGAATAAATATAATAAAATGTAATGTAACGAAACTCTAGAAGTAATGCAATATTACACTAAGCTAGGCTTCTACGTATGCTTTGAACGCATCTTTGTACAACGTGAGCGCAGTTTTCTGGAAGCAAAGCCGATTTTTGAAGTTCTCGCAAACTTACAAGACCCTTCGGCCGAGGTGGAGGTGGAGCTGGTGCCACAGTGCGCTTACTTTGAGCCTGATCTTCATAGGGCACTAAACGCCTCAGCTGTGTTATATTTATGGAAAATTTGATAAATTATAATAAAATAAAATTACAAATAAATATCATTAAATAAGCCTAGTCTTACTTCCTTGCGCTAACGCTGGCTATTATTTTTTTTTTAAATTAGATTGATTTAAAATTAGTCTCATCATAAGAAAACATAAAGCAAATAAAGCTTACAATTTCCTTTGTTTTTGGATCAACGTCTTGTATGTCTTTGAAGGCACCAGCCAAAATTGAAACAATCTGATTAAATAAAGTATAAACAAATTAATTAATTAATTAATGAAATAATAATTATACTGATTAAATAATAATAATATAATATTACAAACAATGAGGGGTACACTAAAAACACACTCAGGAAAATACTTAGCAGCCTTTGCACTTACGACTAGGAATTCCACCTTTTCCACCCGTTGATTACCATCAGTGTCGAACATATTGAAAGCAATGCGAAAACCCGACTTGGGTTCTGAAATAAAATTATAATTATAAACGGTTTGCTTAAAATTTGCATTGAAATCAACTTACTTGTCAATACGGATAGCAAAAACAAATACTCCGTATAGGATACAATTCCTGTTGAGTATTAAAAGAGAAATTTAAGCACGGCTCAAAATTATAATAAATCCACTCCAATTTTTAATACTCTGTTAGAGCTATAGCACACACACCTTTATCTCGGAGATTTCGAAATAGACGCGTGGATCCTTTCTTTACTGTCGGCGTTTGATCCTTGTATTTATCGACTTCATCGGTGCTGAGCACACGACGCTTCAGACGCGCTACGAAACATTATAAATTAATTGAGGAACCTACAAGATTTGACAACGAATGGCTCTTACGTCTGGGCTCCTGTTCCACCACAGATTCCAGAAAATCTTGGGGCGTCATGTAAAGCTGATCATCGTATTCTACAGAGGCAAATTTAATGAAGCGCCTCTCGCGTGCTGTAAGCTTGATATTCTCCATCTCGGTCTCATCGCGGTGCTTTATTGATAGGCGATAAAAGATGAATCGTTGGGTAATTCAATATGCTTTATTTACATATATGGTGGGAATATATAATTGGCATAAATCAGCGAGAGATTGGATCACCTTAATTTCCGCCGCTTCTACACAAAGGTAAAGCTAAAGGCTGCCGGCAACGGAGTCAAAAAAGCTGATCGATATCGGAACTCTGACTGAGCGTCTGGTGACGTTTTGATTAATGTTAATTCACGACTTGAACTGAATATTGGAATATATATGTATAGCCTGTTGTCTGTTATTGTCTGGGGCTGGAGCCTTAAACTGTGATATTGATGGGCCCCGCTGTTGGACAGGATTCCCACGTTAAGCATGGCTAATCCAATTGCCGAATAAAGTGCAAAATTGATATGGTCACAAGATTTTTGGGCGCATATAATAAATTGGCTTAAGCTCCATAAATCTGACATTTAATGCCACACACACAAAATGTAGGCACTACCCATGGAATGACTCAATTTTGACTGCAGCTACCAGGCCGCATACTCGTAACTCTCAGTCGAAGTCTGGGGCACATGTCTGCAGGCGGCCCCCAAAATCACAAAAATGCCCTAATTGAGTGTTCTCGACTAGAGGCTACTCTACAGCCAGTTTAATGTACTAGAAATCTCTTGTGAATGTCAGACTGAAAAAGATTTCTCAGGCACCGAGAAAGGACCTCTGTATAATTCCCTTTTTATCATAGTTGTAGCTTTAATAGTTCCTGAGATCGGAGTGGTTTACAGGCAAGGCAAACGGATAATATTAGTTCAATTGGAGTTTTAATACAGTTTATAGAGATAGAAAATCTATTAGAGATACTTCCTTTAGCCTATAACAAACACACGCACGAGTTTAATATACCCTTTAAACCATTTTCAATGGGCTGTAGAATATAATCAGGGGCCAGAGCGCAATTTGAATGTTAGACATGTGCAGCAGCAACAAGCACTTTACGCCCACGCCCACGCCCACACCCACGCCCACGGCGACGATTGCGACCCACAAGAATATCGTGTGATAATTCTTCATAACTGGGCTGACATCATCCAGACAAGAGAGAGAGAGAGAGAGAGAGAGCCAAGAAGGAGAACCCCAGGCGCTGCAGGCACTGGATTTATAGGCAACAATTAAAACTCATTCATCATCATCAGCCGCGTACAAAGTTGCAGTCGTCGTCGCCGTCGCAGTCGCCGTAGCAGTCATCGTCGTCATTTGGCTGTCATAACTTGGCTCAGGGACTCAGTCACATGTCAGGGACATTTTGGGCGCTTTGGAGCACAAAATAGCCACGCCTGCGTCTGGCATTGCTATCATTCGACTGGAGTGGAGTGGAGTATAGTGTTGTGGGTGTATCAAATCAGTAACCAGATCGATTGATAGATAAATTTTCAGTAACTGACACTCTACTCAGCATTCAGCATTTTGTTGTCA
Source organism: Drosophila repletoides (assembly GCA_018150835.1). Classification (NCBI taxonomy): domain Eukaryota; kingdom Metazoa; phylum Arthropoda; class Insecta; order Diptera; family Drosophilidae; genus Drosophila; species Drosophila repletoides. Next base: position 6,449,846 of record JAECWQ010000202.1, read on the forward strand.
GGTGCGTGGGCGAAGTTCGCAGCTACTTTGCCACTTCATCATACAAATAACCAAATGCAATTCAAGGTGTGTGGCAAGCTACTCGTATTCTATTGAAATTTCATATAAAGAATTTTGTGTCATTTATACTCGAATTAATGCTAAACCCAATCATTTATTCAAGAAACCTGAGGATTTTGATTTTATGATATGTAAATCGTAATCAAGAAGTTGCTATATCCGCCTATAAATCTGTTTCAAAGTCAAATTGATAATGGAAATTTATTCAAGAATAGGAACCAAGGTTGATGATCGATCGGGTTACATTAAATTTAATTCGAATCATCAACTGTTACAAATAAATCTTTGATCAAAAGAAAAACAAATGTTCTAAGAAAATTTATGATTTTTACAGAGCCCAAAACCTAAAACATAGATTTTAGAACGACAGTTTCTATCTGGCCATTAATCTTTAGAATGGGTATCCAAAAGGACACTTATAACTGCCGATTCGAAGATTAAAGTTAGCATAATTTATTAATTAATAATTGAGTCTCCAAACAAGTCACTGGAATTTAATAATATTTTAATATTTCGATTTTAAATCATAACTCAATGAAACTGTAACTTCAGTTTTATTTTGTTTGAAACCTCAAAAACGATGCTAATTTTAATAAATATATGATAGCTCTTTAAACTTAATTTCTAATAAGATAACAAGAATTATTGTATAGATTTTAAATATATTTCCGCTAGTTTCCGTTTGTTAAATTTTTTATAAAAAAAATCATTCATTATGATTAGTTTCAGTACACTAATAAAATGTACTTGCTTTTCGTCACATTCTCAAAGGAAAATTATGATAAATCGCTAACTATAATAAAAGAAATCGTTATAAAAGCAATGCAATACGTTCCACTTCAACAAAATATATTGACTTAGTTTTGATAACTACGACTAATTCTCGAAACACTTGATTTATGTAAATATTAGTTCTTCACACCCCAGAAAAAAACGAACCGCTTATCAGACTTCTAGCACGACTCTCACGTCACGTTCCTCCCCCCTTGACACAACGAAAACAGACAATGTCAACAGGTTTGAAAACTACTTGTAGTGGTTGTTGTCATTATGCTTTGTACTTTCATGAAAATGTACCATAAAGGTATATTAGTTCTGTGGAAATGTGACATACGCATAACTATCAAATTAATAAATAAATGACAAGAATTCAAAGATAGAATAACATTTATATAAGTTATTTAAGAGGTCTAAAACCCTTTTACAGAGTATCTCCTAGTCGACTACTCAGAAACCTTGGCTGTCGTTATTGTTGTTCAATGAACTTGAGCACGGAACAACAGCAAACAAATTAAAAGCGTCGCCCAAAAAGGCGATAAAGACCATGAACTACTTCACAGGCGAAAAGCTATTTCGAAATGAGTAATTGCTGTCATAGAAGCCCCTTCCGCCCTCCCTCACACTTAACCCACAAGCAAGCTTTACTAAAAGCCGATCTAACCAAATAGAACTAAAAAGCGCAGCGAATGTGGCGAGCAAAACAAAAACGATAACAGCTGTTGGGACTAGAAACTTAACGTAACGTAACGTTGAGCAACAGCTGGCAGTGCGTAACGTAACGTAAGCTGCCCCAAGCTAAAAATAACTGCGCGAGTCTTTTACGGTCATTTATTGACTTTTCACCACAACACACCCTCATACTTTTCTTAATAATTATAAATATTCAATTTTTTAATTATTTTACCAGACTCTTTTTTCGCATGGCATTCGCCGTATTGCCGGAACTTCGAAATTTAATAAACGCAGCCAATGCCGCCAAAGAAATCGCACTGCCGCCTACAAAGGCCAATAGGCGACGACTTTTTGTGGCTTGAAATTTATTCGTAAATCCATTGCTGGCATTTCTGTAGAATGATTTATATGTTGCCAAACGTTGTCTGGGTGTTATTAATGCACTTGTTTTAACCGTTAAACGCGTCACTACGTTTGCCATTGTGAAACGCCTCACTGTGTGATGCTCGGAACGAAAAACTTAACCAAGTGACAAATAGAAAAACGTAAGAGTGCTTCTCACACGTAATGGGAGAGCAGCGTTGCCACATGGCCAAAGCAGTGCACAGGGTTGTATGCAGCACGCACACAAATGGCGCGTGTTTGAAACTAATGTGAAAAAATAGATAGTTAATAATCTAATGAATGCATTTAAAGAAACAGATAAATAAATAAATAAAATAAATAAATATTATGTAAGCACAAATGTGTACAACTCTGTAGTTAAACTAACATGTATTTCATGAATTTATTGAGCTAAATATTTGCTTTGGCTCATGGTCAAACTCATCATTCTTTCTTTTATGTTACAGATAAGGTTCGGTTCAGAATGAGAAGACGAAATAAGTTAATTTTTATTAATTTCGAGATGCGAGTCTTCCAATTGTCATGCAATTGTCTTATAAGAATATTAAGAAATATATGAAATATTATTATAATTTATTTCCGATGATGCATGCCTTGAAAAAATTACTGAAACCCATCTAGGCACATTGCGAATCAATAATGAAAACCTTGCAATAAATAAAAAAGAAGAAAAAACCACCTGAGGGGACTACGTGCCCAAATTCACACAATTTTCCCATTTACGCAATTCCAAACAAATATTTTAAAATCCTGGCAACGTATTTCGCTGTGGTTTTTCGTCGGAACACTCAACAAACATTTGACGCATTTTCGCTAATTTCAAAATATTTATTAGGCATGTCCGAATTGGCTTATGACTCGCCGTGAAACTTAGAAACGCTACGTCAATTCTAAGTCCAAAGCTCAAATGAGTCAAATCAAATAACTCGTAAAAATTGGTATGACAAAAAGGCTAATAAAGAATGTAGGAATATTTTAAAAGAAAAAACAAATTGAAACCTGTTTGAGCAACCAATTCAATAGAAATGTTCTTGTCTGTTCCTTACGCAAAAAAGAAGGAAAAATGAGAAACGAAAAATATCGATTTCATCTGTTGCACTTGTCTTGGGGGCCCTTTGACCACAGGTGAAGTTGTATGTAGCTAGAGCAAACTCCACGATCAGTTGACAGTTCTCCTACTATAAACACCACATGAACTTAAACTGAAACTGAAACTAATACACGAGTATCGGAGCGGTCTATGAAGTGTCTGGCATTGTTTTGCTTGATCTGGAAAGACTCCCAAAGACTATCAACATACAGACGGTTTCATTTTCTGACCAGTTATGAGCTCGTAAATTATTAAATTCTTTTTTGTATTATTTTGTTTTGTTTTCTTTTTCTGTTTCTCTCTCATATTTATGTAAAAGGATTGTGTTTCCCTGGCTCGCCTGCCTGCATTTCCTGCGAAAGTTGTAAAAAATCCAAAGTAGCGCCAGTCGTCGTCTTGGGTAAATTCAATTCGTAAGCCATTAAAGCGTATAAATATCCGTTCCGTTTGCCACATAAAATCTCTCTGTTGACGCCTTCGCTTGCAAAGGGGCTCCGCTGTAAAAATATCCTGCGGCAATCTGCAGCATATGAAGATTCATAAACGTTCAATTTTTGGTAGTAATAAAGTCGTTTCAATTAGCTTTTGACTTGCAACCGAAACCGAAATAAAAAAAAATGATTTGAAATGAAAGGTAAAAATATTTTTATTTACTTGGCCCTAAACTTAGCGCCAGCCTTGGGGGCATACGAGTACACATGTTTTTTTTTTTGGTAACTCAGTTAATTTATGTTTTGTTCCAAAGTAAATTAGTTTGGCATTTAAGAGTTAAAAATAAAGCCAGTTCCCACTACACTCAGAAAAAAAATATGAACATTTGTGCGCCAATGTAACATTCAAGGTAAATTTAAAGGTATTCTGGAAACATTGGTTGGAAATGACATTAAAATGTGCTTTTTGGAAATTAGTTTTATTGTTTTACGAGTTTTTGACCAGAGTGTGCAATGCTTTTTTTAATAATATAGGTTTTAAAAAAAAAGGAAAATTCTTGATTGATTTATTTATTTTTGTATTTCGTCTTCAACTAATTATCTATGATTGGATAAAATAGAGATTTTCTTAGAGTGTACAAATACGGCCTGCCCTCCGCAGCTATTAGGTAATATTGATTGGTCATTCATACGATTAACGTATCATCTAACGGTAAACTTATGGGATTGATATATGAGCTGGTACCTAAGTATTTCTGACATTTATGGCCCCTTTTTTCCATCTTAAAGATATTATTATTGAGATATGTCAACGTTTGGGAGTTTCTCATGAAAATGCTGATCGTTTCTGATCATTTTTTCGATCGGCTTTTGATAACACTTGAATAAAAAGTTCAATGTCAATGCTCAATCAGTTAAAGAATATTTTGTGTCAAGTGATTTGGGGCTGCAGTTGATGCATCTTCTGTTTGGTTATTTGGTTGAGTGAGAAGCAGAGAAATATTGGGAATTCCTCGACTGGCCACCTGTTGGGCGAGTTCAGACGAACTCATTGAGCTGTACGGAGTAATCGTAATTAAATGAGGACCACACGCGATCTTTTAACCAAGGCGTTGCCCTGTCACACATACTCGTAAATCTTAACGGCATATGCGGGGCAGTTGCACGAGGCACAGGCACAGGCACGAGGCATGATGCATCATCATCCATTCAAAGAAAGGGTGCCAAGAGAATTACTATCGCATTACCTAAGGACGACTGCGCTGGCAGTGGGTAGCGGAGGTTCAGGGCAACAGCAGCCGGTTTATAGGCCTGCTCAACAAGTTGTAATGTTCTTACCTCTGTTGACTTCTAACGCTTGCATGCTGTGGCTTCTCCACTCAGAAAATTAAACCTTTCTAGATTCTGAAAATTGTTCAAATTTTGAAGAAACCACATTTTAAATATAAAACTAAATTTCTCAAGAGAAATATAAATTAACTTAGGATCCTAGGTAACTAAGCGTATTTTCTCTAAGTGTAGCCAACAATAGTGCCGGTTGCCGGTGGCTAGTTGGATATGGAAGTGGCTGCCGCTCCAATTACATCACTCAAAACTACAGTTAAAAGTGCCCAAACATCTGCAACGTCGCTTGGCTGTCACATTAGGCCAGACTAATCAGACGCAGAGCCAAGTTTATCACGCAACAAGATCTCCAAAGGATTACAGTCTAGACTCCAGACTCTTGGCTTATATTAACGGACCATCTGGCCGGTTTTCTCTTTACGACTGGCGCTACATGCCTAGATCCAAAACTGAACTCGAACTCCAAAGCATTCTCAATGCCTCTCTTTTGTTTCGTCTCTCACATTTGATTAAGTTTTGATATCGGCGTAACCCGAGCCCAAAAAGTCCCATTGGCCACCAGAGCTGTGTGTTATTCTGTATTCGTTTTTTTTCCTACTTCTTTCTTCTAATTTTATTAATTGTTATTGCCGCAAAGTTCCATAAATTGTTGTCTTCTATCGGGCGATAGCCGTTCCACTGATTTTGTTAATAGCCGCGATATTGATATCGATTTCGTTGCTCAGCCACAATAAAAATTGCTCACATTAAAGCTTCAAGTGGAATGCTGCCACAGACAGAGAGATTCTCAGATGCAACATGCATCATTAGACAGGTGTCTGTGATACCTGCCCCAAAACAAGAAGCCACCTGAGATAAGATGAAAGCTGCAGAGCGGCAGTAAAGAATTTCCTCAAATAAATTTTCTATAAATTCTGCTGACTCATTTTGATTCAATATTTCTAAAATTCTATCAATTAAAACCAAATGCTACATTCAATTTTAAGTATTCATTAAAAATCTGTGCCAAATATTCCAAGTTCAGAAAGCTATAAAAAATTCAAGAGTATATTGGAAATTTAAATTGAAATATTTATTTGAAAGTTCTATATAAATTTCAAGCAATTGAAAAATTATTGTGCAAAATTATATTTAAACTATTAGTTAATTGGATTTCATCTAAGCTTGATCATTTTTCATAATCCAGTAATTATCTCTGTGTTGCTTTACTATTCAATTAAATTGAAATCAAAATATTAATTGATTATTGAAAACTCTCTGGGAAAATTGAAAAACCTGAAGAATTTTCGTAGCTATTGAAATTTATTTGACATATTTATTAGAAATCGATGAAAAATTCGACAAAATTATTTTGTGATTTATTATTTATCTTACAATGTATTTTATTTGAAATATTTATTACAATTTTGTAAAGTGTTTAGAAATAAAAATTAATTATATTTTGTGTAAATTATGAATCATATGAATAATATGATATTATAACCTTTTGAATCTAAGTTTTAAAGTTCAAGGTTCCCATTCAAATTTGAGCAGAAGGTGCCCTTCACTTGCCCATATCAATCGCCTCAGCCCTCTCCAGATCCAGACTACGCGAACCCATTAAAATCAAGCCTTTAATTTATTAAATTGCCATCGATTGCTGCCAAATTAAAATGTCAGCGACGTTGACACCAGAAAAGGAAAAACAGAAACAAAAACCGAAAAATAGTGTCATAAACTTGTGTGACAGATTTCTTTGATTCATATGGCTAATAAATTAGGCGCACATTTTGGGCGTGGTGCAGCCCCAAATTGGCAACCCAAGCCAAAGCCAAAGCTACAGCCACAGCCACAACGAAAGAAATCAATGGCAATGCGGAATGCATAAATATTTTGCCAAATTAAATGAGATTCATTTAGCTGTCGTCGTCATGTGGGAAGCACCCGCGCCGTGGAATGCAACAGAATGGGTTCTGGGTACGGATTTAGTTGCATGTGTCGAACGCATAATTTTGATTCTGGCCAGTTGATGATGACATTCATGGGATGAGAGTATGTGGCGACAGGCGCCAGCTGCCTCCTCATCATATGAATCACTGGCAGCTGCTTAGCGAAATGGGTCAAAATCAAATCAACTTGGCATTGCCTTTATGCTCGCTCTTCTAGGATCATAAATTCCGCGGCACCTGTTGCGATCATAGAATATGGTTTTAATGCAAAACAACGCTGGGCAATAAATTTACTAACAAGCTCTAAGAAAAAAATAGAAAATTCTGAAGCATCTTGGGTACAGAGGCAAAAACGTTTCCTTAATACTACAAGTCCATTCACAGATGTCATTTTTCTGTATTTAGATTTAGATCAGATTTTAGGGAATCACTAAGAAATAGTGCCTGGTAGTACTGCATAAAAGATCAAATATTTCTATTATTTTTAATGTTTTCCATTGAATTACTACTGAAACCATATTAAACTTTCAAACAATTAAGAAAAGTATAAATTTAAGGAGTCCATGTATAATCAGGAGTTCATTCTACAGCGGTATCAAGGGTTAAACTCTCCTGGATTTTCCAATAACCAACTTAGAAGTTTCTGATTGCATCCGGTTCCTAAGCTGATTCATAATTCATTTAATTCCATAATGAATTATAATCATTTTAATGATATTAAGCCGGTTTGTAATTGAATCTATTATGAAAAGTGATTGATTCACTTATTTAATTCTGTTCATGCTTGATTTGAAATGCAAAAGTGAGCAGCTCTTTTACTATCATTCATTTATTTATTTTTCCGAGTGTAGGGGAAACGTTGAGGCAACTTTGTCGTGGACTGCGGCAACTGGCTGAACCACTTCCAGGCGGTGATTCCATCGATCAATGAGCTCGAGAACTGCCTGGCAATGTTAGTTTTTACCAGTTGTTAACTATTTTATGCCCAGTTTATTGACTGTGCAACGCCCAGGGGCGTGAAAAATCCACTAAATTAGAATTAGACTCACCTTCAGAACTAGCTGAGCTGCTCAATTTGGTTTATTGCAAGAAATAATAAAAAAAATTCTACAAAAGAAAAACAAAATTTACGAGATGCCTAAAATTTTGCATTCACTAATATTCCTTCACAGGAACTTAACTTGAACCTGTTCCTTATGCTGTTGTGTGGTTCTATATTATGCCCAGTTGACTGTAGGATGATGTGGAAGTCAGCATGAACTCAGTCTCATCATGATCCACCAGATAATCTATGAGCATAGAGTTCAGTTGCTCAGATAAATCAGTAATATTCAATAACTCCATGGCTGCAGAGGTATTTACATATTTTGGACTTGGGCCCACAGGAGTCAGAGCTGTTTCCAGTTTCCGTGAGATCTGTTTGAATAAGTAAAGTTTTTTGAAATAAGTAAGCACAAAGAAAATATATGGAATTCACTTAAACGTCATACCAAGTGCAAGTTTTGTTTTAGCCAGTGGAGCCAAGGCGTAGGGGAAGGAGTCAAATCATATTGAGTGGTTTGACTCCCAGCATCAGCAAACCGTGAAGAAGGAAGTATCATGTTGCGGAAGTTATTCCAGTGCAGAGCGAGGAATTCACGAGCATTTTCGAGTAGAGGGCGCTGTTCAAGTCTCATGCGATGGATGAACTGCTGGCGACGAAGGCTGTAGGAGCTTGTGGGCGTCAGGGCGTTCAGGCGGAGCCATATATGCAACAGGGGCACTGGGGTGTAAGGGTTGTCCGCACCCGACTGACTGGTCAGCGTAGTAGAGGAACTGTCAGAGCTTGGAAGGAGTCTATGCCGAAAGTGAGTTCGGGCATGATGATCCTGGCCGCCAAAATAGCGCTGAACGCGTTGAGTATACCAATGATTGCGACTTCTCTTCGGAATGCGGAAGCTTGTCTGTCGTCTGTCCTCACAACTGTAGCTAATTTGACTTATTTATATTAACTTATTATTATTTATTACTTAGTGTTATTGTACTTACCTTCTTTTGGTTCTCAAGAGCTGTCGCAATTGTTGGTAAAAACACTCATTGTTGAACGACATTTCAGGGCCTACGTTTTGATTTTGATTACAATTTTTAATTTTTAAAATATTCTTAGAGTTTAATTTAAAATGTTGCTTATTTTTTGCTTGATACTAATTTTCTAATAAATTTATTATTTTTGATTTTCAATTTTATCTAACTTCCCTATCAACGCACACTCATCCTCGTCCCAACTGCATTAGATAAACGTCCTTTATTTAATATTTAAAATATATACGAAATGTTCAAGAATGAAATATAAAAAAAATAAAATATAAAAAGCAGCTTGTCTATTTTAACAAGAAACTCACGCATGTTTTGTTAGTTTCAGTTAAGTTTGGGATCTATATAATACTGGATAATATACGAGTACTCGTAAGCGATTTCCACGGAAAATTTAGACCTGCTGTGATGCTGTGGACATGGAATATAATTTATGGCTAGGCTGCATTTTAATTAACATTGCAATCTAAATCAAAATATTTACAAATCAATTATTATGATTAGCGACTGCTGCAATGCAATCACTTCCAGCATAATCGATCACCCAGCTGGGCACTCCAATGCCATCGGCGACGAACTGACGATGGCCGTCAGACCAAAGAGACTCCAATGCAATTTGCATACGACGTAAGTAACACGCTCGTATTTATACCACTGTGGCCGCACAGTGACGCCATTTCATTGATTATTTTAGAAAACATATATTTTCCTGGAAGAGCTCTGAATATTACACGGAAATTTTGCAATTGTTCCGGTTCCGTAATAGGTCATCTGTATTTGGCATTTCTGAACAAAATAATAAATTAGATTTATGATTTATTGCTACTTTAAAAATGCCTATCATTATTAATTTATCTAGATAAATCTTTTCTGAAATTCTTAATTAGGGCTTATCTTTATAGTCAATTAAAAATGCATTTTCTTTGTAGACTAAATATAAGAATAGATGAGAATTGACCTCGAGTGTCTATCCATATTTGTGCTGATCTATCAAGGTTTTCTTTCCGTTAAAAGCATTGGCAATGGGTTAAGGCTTATTACTCGATATCTGTGACAAAACTATTTCTCTTGCAGTTATTTATATTAATCAGTCACTTGGCTAAAGACAAAGGACAGACAGCAGTACAACTTGTAATTGATTCAATTCGATTTGAAGTGTCTGCCTGCTGGTTAAATGCTCCTCGGCGCCAATTGCTGACAGGCAACGGTTACAATTCTATTTTATTAACATAAATTATCGATCGTTCTAATGAAGAAAAATTAAAACCGGCTAATGGATTGTGACAAAATTGTCCACCTAAATCAATAAATTGCCTCAATGCGGATTTGATTGAAACAGCGCACAGCTACGACGTTATCAATTGATATCAAATATTAGCAATTCAATACAAAATAGCTAAGAATTCTCCACTTGAGAATAAATAGCTGACTAGGAGTGTCGCTGTTTCGTTTCACAAATGAAGAGAAGATTTAAAAGGGAGAGAGAGAGAGAGAGAGTGGGTTCTCAGCAGAGGAAATATCTGTATCAATTTTTCCTTTCAATTTTATTCTTTCATTTATTATATGTTCAGGTAATAGATTTAAATTTATTCTTTATAGAAAACTAATACCTCTCTTTTATGCAAATATTATAAATACAGGGTATAGAGAGCGTTGACAATACTGAAAAGTCTTGCTACTTTGTGACAGACATAACAAATATCATATCATGACAATGTACATGACAATATATTTTGTAATTTAATCTGGGACAATTACAAAAGATTGCGGATTGGGAATTGCATCTGGCAATGCGAGTAAAAGGCGATGCCCCACACTGTATCAGGGAAACAAGCAGGAAACGCGTACAACCTTGAAACCTTGCTGTGCGCGCGTTATAAAACGCGCTGGAAACGCCCGATCTTAAAACAAGGTGTAAAATAGAGGCAGTCACGTTTGTCAGGATCAGCCAGCGAAGCGTTTAATAATGTGACAGCCCCGAAGAATGAGGAAGGGGCAACCCGAACAGCTGCCAAGCAGCTCATTTGGTTTAAACGCTGGGCGAACACCTCAGAAGCGACTCAGCAGCAGGATCAGAAGTTAGTCCAATGCGGTCGGAGACATTCTTTAGACCAATTGCCACTTGCGATGGCTACGCTTTAATTAATCTAACATCTTTCAGGGCTGCAGTTACACGGAAAAAGGGTCAAAGGTTGTAGCTGCTGCGGCTGCGGCTGCGGCGGCTGTTGAAGCGAGCACATTAAACCGAAACACTCAACGTCGACTCGAGGGTTAATTAAGTCATTAGCCCTAAAATATCCTGCTGCTCTGCGCCTTAATTAATCATTTTAATTACAAAAGTCAAGGACAATGCGTGCAACAGTCGTGCCGCTGCCGTTGTCGCTGCAGGAAGAACTTCTCCCAAAAACTGCGGGGGAGCGCATTGTGTCTTTGGTTATTTATAGGTCAGACCAGGGGCAAGGGCGGGGTCTTAGCATTTGGCATGTGCTGGAATGGGCTCGAAAATATTGAGCACAAATGCTAAATGTGGTTTCGAAATTAAATCCACAAAATTGGGGTGCGAGTTGCACTTAGAATTCCACAAAATAAAATTCTAAAAACTAAACAGCAGAGTGCGAAGCTTGTGGTCGTTCAAAATTAAAATGTTCCCGAGGGAAAAATTGTTGCGATATTCAATTAGCGCAGGAATTTAGAATAGAGTATTTAGAAAAGGTTTAAGCCTAGGAATAGCTGCTTGATATTAAGAAATTAAGAAATGGGAAAGACAAAAAAATTATGTTTAGATATATAAAAGAAAACAAAGTATTTAAACTAAGCCACCTTTTGCCCACCTCTCTCAAACGGTAAGTATTTTTAAGGGCTATCTATTGGCTAAAGGACATTCGCATTTTTCTTGTAGTTCTCAAGCTATCCTGGAAAGCATTTGCTACCAGATGTTCCGTATCCTGTCAGATCAGAATACTTAACAAAAAGGATGAAAATCCTTTAGGGATTTGAGGTAAAAAGATATGTCTGTCATTCAGACGAATGCTGTCTCAAAAGGTAAGTATTTTTATGGGCTATCTATTGGCTAAAGGACATTTGCATTTTATTTGTAGTCCTGAAAATAGAAGGAAATTAAGTAATGAGATGTCCTTTAGCCACCCGATGGCCCTTATCCTGTCAGATCAGAATACGTAACAAAAAGGATGAAAATCCTTATGGGAACTGAAAAATAAGGGCTTTTCTGTATACAGAAAAATGGCTGTAACGGCCATGTCCTTTCGGATCCTGACGGGTCCTGCCTCAAACGGTAAGTAATCATAATGGTAAGTATTCGCGGGTAGTCGCTTCAAAATCTGGAAGGATGCAAGGAAGTTAAGTCCTTTTTAATATCAGATTTGCAATGCAAACAAAAGCAGCAAAATTTGAAAACTTAACTGACATTTTCAGCTTATAATTTTTATTGCATACTTTCGAGGGCAGCCATCCAAATTCAAACCAAACTGCCGGCAAACGGCCGAAATTTGCTGAAAGTACCAGGCAAACATAATTCAGCAGCAGGTGGAATATTTTTAGTAAAAATTTTGTATTGCCTACTTTTTTGGGTGGACCGAAATATTTGAATTTCAACCGCCGTCCAACGGCCAAAATTTCAATTTGAATCGCCGTCCAACGGCCAAATTCTGCTGAAAGTACCAGGCGAACATAATTCAGCAGCAGGTGGCAAATTTTTGGGCGATTCAAATTTAAATCGCCGTCCAACGGCCAACTTTTAAATTTAAATTTGAATCGCAGTCCAACGGCCAACTTTTGAATTTAAATTTGAATCGCATAAACTGCTCAACTGATATTTTTTGGCTATTTATTTTGTGTTGCCTACTTTCAAGGGCGTCGGAAGAAACGTCAGCCTGCTGCTGATTTCTGTTCGCCTGGTACTCTGGGCGCCAAATTTGAATTTTCGGCTGCCCCAACGGCGGGAATCACCAGGCGACCAATGTTATCTTAACAGTGCAAATGTTCGCGCCACTGTTAGTTAACAGTGTCACTGTTAACTAACATTTTTCCACCTGCTGCTGATTTCTGTTCGCCTGGTACTTCGCCTGGTAATTTTGGAAATTTCTTCCTGCTAGCCGCAGTCCCGCTTCTGGACACAAATCGTGTTGCACACTTTTATGTCCACTTTTTGGTATAATTTTAGGGGTACTATTTGTTGCATACTTTTAGGCGCATTTTTTTTTTTAAATAATTTAAGGGGTGCTATTTGTTGCATACTTTTAGGCACACTTTTTTTAAAAATAATTTTAGGGTACTATTTGTTACATACTTTTAGGCGAAATTTTGTTGCATACTTTTAGGCGTATTTCTTGGTATAATTTTAGGCGCATCTTTTGAAATAATTTCGAGGGTACTATTTGTTGCATACTTTTAGGCGAAATTTTGTTGCATACTTTTAGGCGCATTTTTTTTTTTTTTGTATAATTTTAGGATTGCTTATTGTTGCATACTCTTAGGCGCATTCTTTGTTTGCATACTTTTGAGCGGGTAATTTGTGTTGCCTACTTTTGGGATATTTTTGTGTCGCATACTTTTGGTGGTTTTTTGCTGCACACTTTTACATACAGTGGAAATGTTAAGTGCCAATGGTAATTAAGAGTGCAAATGTTAATTAGCATTTTTCGACCTTCTGCTCATTCTCTTCACCTGGTACTTCGCCTGGTATTTTTGGACATTTCTGGCTGCTGACCAGCATCCTGCAGCCGAATGAATCTGAAGGATGTGTGGGTAAAATATCTGTCAGATACAAAAGTATCTTGAGCTGAAAATAAACTACCTGCTACAAAATAAAACACAGTTTTTTTATGTAAAATTCTTTATTTCATAACTTTCTTTTCTTTCTTTAATGTTTTATAGATATTTGCTTTAGAAATAGAAGAATTTTCCGGGAGCTGGTGAAAAAGTCCTTGTTATCCTTGCTGATCCTCATTGTTCCATTTCCTGCAGTTCTGTAAGAATAAAAGAGAAGAAGGATATTATAGCGCAGTTAGAAATTCAATTTTTTATGGTTTCCTTTTTGTATTTAACAAAATTAATTTAAAAAAACTGACAAACAGACGACAGATAAACGTGGGTATATCGACTGTCTCATTGTTCTGATCAATAATTTAAATACTTTAAGCGCAGATTCCTCCATTTAATTTTAATTTTTCGGGATAAACTTATAATACACTTTGCAAGAGTATTATAATAGTTGGATTTTTATTTTGTAGATTTGTTTTTATGCGTTATATGTTATATGCTATGTTTTACTCAAATTAATCAATTAAATAAAATATTTTCAGTTCGAGCCTGACCACATTCGGGCGAAACCAAGAGCTTTTTCTTTCATTTAAACTATTTGAGGTCTGCAGTCTAACTGGTTATTCCTTATCAAAAATTATTATGTAAGGAAAATATTCGTCATTCTTTGGTATTGCATATAAACTTAGGTATTTTGTTCTAGGTTTGTGTTCAGTTACCGGCAAATTACTGCAGAATTCTTATCAGAGATGACGCACTGAGTGGCGTCTACCCCAGAATTTTGTTTGCCAATTTTGGTCAGCTACGAGTAATTGTCAAGTTCAATGTACATATAGGAGTTTATGTTGGCCATGTGATTTTTATAAGCCCCCTTCAACAGTTAAGGAACAAATAGATAAGATACTCGTGCTATATTAGGTTAAAAAGTTACTTTTTCATACCATAAATAGCAGGCTTGAACTGCATTTAGCAGCTGGCAGGTTGGCATTTCGGGTATTACGTATAAGCAGCTGGTCAAAATGTTATATTTAGATTGCATTGTGATTGCCAAAAATACATTTTTTTTAATGGTTTATAGTTTAGTTTCGAGCGCGGGGCGGAGAGTATTTAAAATGGGATCGTTAAAATTATATGGGCCAACGTCACAGACCGTTGAGTGGAAACGCCCACGCATTTATTTACTTATCACAGAGAATATGCTTCTTTTTTTTTGGCTCTTCTCTGGCACAGTTAACTAATCTGTTGTGCTATTAAATGATAGCTGTTAACTGTTAGCTGTTGCCTGTTACCTGCTTCATTAATATCCCTATAGAAGTGAGTCACAGTGACGTTAACGCTTTTGTTTTCATGTGTTTTTGTTAGCTGCACTTTAGGCAAATGTTAATTGGTATTTGTGCACTTGTGAAATAGGAAAAAGCTGTGTCTACGCGCCAAAAGGCACAAACGCCAGCTAGCTGGCGCTGTAATCGCTGAATCGCTATAAAAACGCGAGCAAAACGCGCGCGTCAAATTTACACTGTCGTTCAAAATACGTAACAGCAAACAGAAATAGAATGCCCGAAAATTTTAGTGTTATTTTTCATGAATTTGAATAGTAATGAGCAAGTTTAAATTTAAATTGTTAACTTTAATTTTATTTTAAATTTTATTTTAGTTTGAAAACAATCCTGAAATCACAAAATACTAATTTAATCTTGAATTAAATATGAGAGTATTTTTGCTATAAATAAAGGCAAATTAATAAGGCTGTTAGAAATCCAGTTTAGATTTTAATATCGTAAATCGAACAATTAACTTTTATTTAATCAGCAATTACAATGATATATTGCACTTAATTATATTCGTTTTATATTATAAATCAGACATAACAAAAAGCCGCTTGTTTTAAACAATTTATTGAACATTTAATTAAATTGTCTTAAATTATAAATTATGTACAGAAAAAACTTGCTCGAGTTCAAAATGGGAATTTAAAGAAAAAATTTTGCCGAATAAGAAGTTTAATCGGTAAATTTGTTTTCAGAAATATTAGCTCATAAATGGACTGGATTTTTCTAGAGAATTTTAGAAAAAAAGCTGAATATTTGGTTTTCTCTGGAAAATAAGCGATAAAGTTTATCCGAGAAAAAAATAATTCAACCCTGATATCAAGTTGAGATTAAATGAATCTGTTAGAAAGTGAGTTAAAAGTATATTTATTTGAAATAAGTTACACATAGCGGATACTACAGAATTTTATAAACGCCTAACTAAACTCTCTGTAGAAGAGATACTTGACATTCTTTGAGATACTTGATTTTCTAAAGAAATGCAACGATAAGGCTTACCTGGGAAGTAATAATTCATCCCTGATATCAAGTTGAGATTAAATAAATATGCCAAAAAGTAAAAAGTAAATATATATATTTTTTTATTATATATTAATCTTAATACGAGTGTTAGATAGTTTAGAGATGTTTCAACTAACTAACTTCACTTTATAACGTGAAATAAAGTGGGTTGGGTTTTCTAGAGAAATGTAGTAATTAAGCTTAACTAGGAAATCTACCTCAGAATATTATCTATATAAAAAAACATATACTTTACGGAATAATAATCTAAACTACATCACTAATGTTAGATACTTCAAATATACTTCCTAACTAGCGCCTGGATAAACTCTATAGTAGAAGACGAAGTTAAACTATTGTGAAATACCCCCGATAAGAGCTATTATCTATATAATAGTATATATATCAATCTAAAATACGTCACTAATATCAGATACTTCAGATATGTTCCTTAACTAACGCCTGGATACCCTCTATGGTGGAAGAAGAAGCAAACTATTCAGTGCAGCAGTCGAAAATCCGTCTACCACTGCTCCAAAGCCAGCTACACGAAAACACGAAGCACGCACGAAGCGTCGGCTGAGCAGAGACGAGCACGACGAGTGCGATACGAGCGCACAGTGCGAACGTTTGAATGAAATTTATTTTAGTCACTCGCTGGCACACGATTTGACAACACACGCTGAGCGGAGGGTCCGCAGACTGCGCCGTCGGCAGCATTTTCATTTTCGAAATCGAACTGTTTTTCTTTTTGGTTCGTGTTGTTGGTAGTAAAATCAAAAAAAAAAAAAAAAATAAGAAATAAAGAGGACGTCGTCGCGTCGATCGTGTTTTTGAAATCGTTCTTCCGGTTTAGTTCAGATAGTTTTCAGCCACGAAAACCTTGTGAGAAAAAATCAAATCAAGAATAAAATCAAATCAAATGAAATCAGAAAATATTGTTCAATTGGTGCTAAGATTAAAGGCAACAACTAAATATTATCGATAGAGAATCTGAAGAGCAGACCCCGCCGGTCAATGCTCGTCTTTAGGTTCGACGCTGCTCACGCAGTCTTCCCAATTCCGAGTTTTGCCAACAAAATCGAGTGTAAAAAGTCGTTTCAAATTTTGAAGGCAAGAAACGTGTCAAACCATTAAAAAATATAATTACTTACGACAAATATTTTTGGAAAAAAAATTTGTGTTGTGTTGAAGTGCATTCAAAAATAAAAAAAAAAAGGAAAATATGTTGAATTGTTGCTGCACTGAATTCGTGCAAGTTTTTTAAAGTGTTACTCGGAAAATATTGTATTGTAAAAAAATATAAACGCGACTAATTATACAGAAATATCCAAAGGTGCGTAAATCTTCAATGCTAAAAAGTCTCACGAAAATGTTACATAAGTTTTTACGTTTGAAAAATTGCTTAAAATATTGCAAAATACTCAAAAAAATTCAAAAGCAAATCCTTCTTCTGTGCTGTGTTGTTGCTTAATACATTATTTAATAAGTTTTTATGTGGGCTGAAACTTAGTCCAAATACCAATTTTTCAATTTTTCTTTTTAAATTTCGCAATCGATTTGAATTTAAAGGCCATAATTTGAGGAAAGAGCTTAAATGGTATTTTTCCAATAAAAAATTACCCGGATTATTTTTTATACTACCCTGCAATTTAAATATATGTGATTTTTTGAATATGTACTACAAAAATGTTGGCAGTTCAACAAATTGAAATGCTTCGAACTTGGCAGCCAGCCGAGTAATAAGTGTATTCAAAATGATTGTTGAAAGAAAAAATAAATTTTTAAAACATATTTTTCTCAAATGCTTTAATATTAATAATAAAAAGAGAAAAAACAATGTTTAATAATTCTCATAATTTTGCGTAGTATTTTGTGCTGCCATTAATAACAATTTCATCAGTGTTGGCCAACAAACATCATCGGCAACAAAGTCATTGGCTTTTAGTGGATCATTGAAAACTCTCGCTACCGCTACACAAATAATACTCGTAGATAGAAATTCGCCAAAGCCAAAGCCAAAGCCATACGGCATATATTTTCAATTAGCTGTCCGCTAATTGCAATAAATTATTATACCCTTACCAGAGGGTATTATAACTGGAGTGTTCTTGCTGTGGACAATTATGCTTGTTCTATGGAAAACTTTTCAGCTTCTGATTTCTTCATGAAACTTTCCAGTAAAAGTTTACCAAATGCATAACATATAAAAATAAAAAATTAACAATTTTCCGATGGTTTTTTAAGTGTGCAAGGGTATGCAGTCGTCGGTGCGCCCTTCTTTGCTAGTTTTTTATTTGATTAGATTTCAACACCTTCAGCTAGAAAAACATCAAAACACAATAACAGACAAACAGCAACAACAGCAAATGGAAAGGCTTAATCGTAATTCCTATTCCAATTCTAATTCCCATCACTAATTACCCTATTTTTTTTGTGCGCTATCAAAAGTATTCCTCTTAATCTGCAGATTAATCCGCATAGCTGTTTACAGGAGTAAGCTAAATAAATTAAGATAAAAGTACATTGTTTTACGCTCTTTTTTTATTTTTGCGAATTAAAGCGAAGGGTACGAGCAGAGGAGAGGCATCCATGAAAGCGAAATTTATATAAATTAAATTTTACGTGTGTTGCCCGTCTCTCACACACTTATTTATAGTTTTTTATTGCAAAAAAGCAACCCAACCATTTGAATTTGCATTTGTATTCGTATCTGTGTGCCGGCATGCGTATCTTATAGTACGCACGCACACGCACTCATTTCTAATCTACAATTTTTCGTTTATTTTTTTGCAAACCTTTCTATTTCTTTTTCTTTCTTTTGAATTTGCCCTAAAAAAATGCCAGCTGCTGTTCTTCTGTTAGATAACAGGCTAATATGGAGTTATCTAAGCTCAGCGTGCTGCACTGTATTTGTATCTGTATCTGTATCCGTATCCGTATCTCTATCTGTATTTGTATCTGTATCTGTACCTGCGTCCGCAAGCAAATTTGCGTTATTGTTACGTCAATTTTTGCTTTAGCTGTGTGTGTTTTTTGGGTTCAACAACTGCTAATCACATGACGTTGCTGGGGCTACAAAGATCACAGTTCAGATACCGATAAAAAAGAGGTTTGTGGTTCAGCCAATATAATCAAAGATTAGCATTTTCGAAATGAACTTTAGTTGTGCAATTTCAATCGGTTTTATTGATTCTAACAATTAAACAAACCCAATGCTAAATTCGTTTATAGACCACACAAAAATAGAAAACTACTGAGACTGAGTCAATTGTGTTACGTCAATGAAGCAAAGGGGCAGACAATAAAATGAAGCTGTAAATAAAATTAAGACAAAACAAAGTAGAAGAAAAGTATTAAATAAATTGTATTAGACTTTTAATGTTGATTCTGCTATTAAATAATACGAATTCCATTTAGTACGAGTGCTCGTAAAACATTCATTGGACTCCAGAGACGACGACTGGTTGGTTAGGTTGCTGTCATAAAACTTGCACGATTATCACGCATAATTTATACGGCATTTCTATTTTTTTGTGGAATTTGTTTCACTTTATTTTCATTATTGGTTGGGTAACATTCTCATCTGCACTTTGACACATTTTGTTGATTGATTGGCCTGGAATTCTATGCAAAAACAAAAAGAAGGAACAAATACGGCCGACTCCAGACTAAAATACAACAGTCCAATATACCAATGAAGAAATGGAAAAAATATAATGAAATGAAATGAAATGAAATGAAAGATAATGCTTATCGCACGCAAAGTTTTATGGCCATGCGTAAATAGTGTAAAGTACTTAGCTGAAAGTGGCGCAAAAACTATCGCGCAGGGCAAGAAACTGCCACAAAACGTTGCAAAAACAAAAACAAAAACAACAGCAAAAAAAAAAAAATGCAGTAAATTTGTTTTTCTTTTTTATTAACAAAGCGTGAACACTAGACCACATAATGTGCGGCACACATTTCCCTAGGCACACACACACACACAACACAACATCAAAAAAAAGAACAACAAAAACTGTTAAGAGAAAGGCTATCTAAGGCGTCACGAAGTTTACATACCCTTGCAGCATTCTAACTTTCGAAAGATATAGGAATAGTTTTCAATATGCAATTGGAATACTCCTTCACTCAGCGTATAAGTTACACCCAGATTCTTTGAGAAACCAACAGGTTTTCCATACAACAACTTATGGCAGCTATAAGATATAGTTGTTCGATCCGAAAGGTTCTGACATTTGTGCTGCCTGCAAGACAGGCTACAAAGCAACTTTCATTTAGTTCTCAAGCTACCTCGAGTTTAGTATGCATAGAAACAGACAGACAGACGGAGGGACATGCCTATATCGATCCTGATCAATAATATATATACACTTTTTGAGTTCAGTGCTGTCTCCTTCAGTGCATTACACATTTGATGACAAAGTTGAAATACCCTGCGTGAGGGTATGAAATAAAGAAAATAAAAGATAAAGTCAACAGAAATCTAAGAAAATTGTCGCGCATTTTTGTCGCTTTTTTGTTTGACGCATTTTAAAAATATCCTAGACGCAATTATTGTTGTTGTTCTTGCTGCTTCACATTACTTATACGTCACGTTGTCTTTGAATTTTCTTTTTCTTTTTAATTTTTTTACTCGTAACTTATTGAGATTTACGCGCTTAAGAGGCGTGACTTTTAATTACAGTAGAGTTATAGATACTTTTGTTGACAGCTTGCAGATACTTGCAGCCACTTCAGTTGGCAGCTAATGAGTTAATAAATAATTTCAGCAAATGCAGATACTACTTTTTTGCACCTCGAGTTTTTAACGCATAAGCTTAAAATGCACGCGCAAATCAAAATGTATCTTTCAGATACAATTGTCAATAGCTCAGCCATCGATATTTGCTTTGTAGTTAGCAATGAGCGACGCATGTGATCCACACTACTCTGTGCCACTCACTTTGCCTATGGCTGTGGCTGTGTCTGAGGCTGTGGCTTTGCCCTCACTTGTCTCGTGCACTAAATATTTAAAATAGCTGAAATCTTGAGAGGATTGCGGTGGCAGTAGCGTCGGCCCAATTGCTTCCGGTTCAAATCGATTACACAAAAGCGCGCTGCACTTTTCTATTCTTCTCTATTTTCACTGTTCCGATGCTTTCTAAATAGTCGAGAATTGTGCACAGAAAAAAAATCTAGATTTTATGTGACTTTTAAAATATTTTGATATTTTATAAGATTTCTTAGCTAAGCTCAGTTGAACCGACTTGGGGTGATACGTATTTTTGTGCACCTCGAACTAAATCCCGGAAGCTGCAGGTCAACCGAATTACTTTAAAAAAATTTAATGTTCGATTCAAAATATTTCAAAAAAAGAATATGCTAACTGGTGAACGGGCCAATAAAAAAAGATATAAATACAAAAATTACCGGTTTGCATATCGAATTAAGAGTTTTCTCTCGTTTTCGAACTCTCAAACCAAATCCCCATCAAAATTTAGTGGGTGTTCAGCCTTGAATTCAACTAATGGAAATAAGTTAACTTGTTCTATTTTCCCCAATTAGTTAAGATATATCATGTTTGAAACGATTTACTATATATATAAAGATCTTTCGAGTATTGCGAGTAAAGCTGTTTTGAGCTGATATTTTATACTCTCGCTTTTATTTCAATCTTTCCTTACCAGCTCTGAGAGATTAAGCTACTCAGCTAAATATATATTTAATTTAATTTTTAGTATGAGTAACTAGCTTTTCTCTCTGTGTACTGTTGGCAAGTATCTTATGCGCTCAAGTATCTTATGCTCTTGTACTTGTAGTTGTTGCTTTGCCTTTGTTTTTGTTTCTATACAAATGAAGTGCACATCGATTAGTGCATTTGGTAAATGCCGTTTGTGTTGTCTTTGTTTGAGTTATGTTTCGGTATCTTTTTCATTTTTTCCCCCTTTCCCCGCCTCCCAAGGCTGCTTTTCTTGTTTTTCCAAAGAAAATTAATTGTTTTGTAAACAGGAGAGTTTTGGTTTGGGGCCTCTCTGAATGGAATGACACCGCAGCATTGAAATCTACAATTGCCGTGAGACTGAACAGAAGCAGAGCTCCTTCTACTCCTTCAACTACAGATACGAGCCGCGAGTCTGTGTAGGAGTATATACCCTATATATTATTCTTGGCAGCATTTTCAGCGACAATATCTATAGGAGGAAATGCATCTTAATATCTGGCTGTTTGCATTCAAATAGACATTTATCTATAGGCTGTCAGCAAATGCCGCGGCACATCAATCACACTGTAAGCACTTCTTGGCTTAGATAAATAAATAGCCTGAATTATATATTCCATTCAGTCTTGTGACTAGTGACTAACACTTGGCTGGCTGGTGTAAATGCATTTAATAAATTAAAATAATTTAATGAAAATTTGTTTTCACTTTCATCATACTGAAATCAACTCAAAAATAGCAGAGCAGCAGCATCTTCTTCAGCTTTGGCATTGAATTAGCTGAATTGGTATAAGATTTAAATATATTTTGCCCTGAAATTCTTACAACACGCTATTAACATGACGTTGTTTGTTTGTTGTTATTATTGTTGTTGTTGTTTGTTTTGTTGCTGTGCGAGTTTTGTTTGGGCAATTTATTTTTATTGCCGCTATGCACAGTAGTCTAAATACAAAACTATCTGCGAGTCTAGAGTATCTAAGTATCTGCCAACGATGTGTTGGGCAAAAAATGTAACCACAGCCCAAGAAAATTGAATAATTTGCACATAAAGCATAATGTAAATGGCTTCTGTGGTTATGTTGCATTACCAAATTCAATTTGTGGCAAGTTGAGGCAATGGTTCAGGATTTACGACCTTACAACAGGAGATTTCTATTTTAAATGTTTCTTTTTTTTTTTATACTGAATTTTGTATACGCTTGCTGGCGATATTATAACTATATAAGACTATATATATATCATCTATATTGTATATATATTATTGATCAGACTGCCATAGGAATGATTGAAATATCAAGTGCTGCCAGACTGCAAGGGAATGGAATCTTCGGGGCGGCGAAGTTACTAGTTGAAATATATTTTTTAAGTTGTTGCAGTAGCAAAAATGTATATAAATTTATTTAATTAAGTAAAAGTATTCCAAAGCTCTATGTAAATCTTAAGTAGCGACTATTTATCTTATTTGTGTGCGTCAGAAATGTTGTAGGCTAAACTTGTTTTGAACTGCATTAAGTTATTTCATTTAAAATAAATATAAAATAAATTCTATTAATGGCACTGAATGAGATAAACAAAACGAGAATAATAAAAACTAATACGCATTTGTGTATAAATAATAAAATAATAATAATACTAAAAATTAAAACAAAAAACAAAAGCCTTACTTTCAAACTGGCTTTCAGTTTGTTATTGTTTGCCATAATAAAATATATACATTTTTTATGCAAATAGCTACGCATATTTATATTAATACCCTATAAAATATATACATTCAGCAGTTATATTTAATTAATTTCCTTTCTGAGCTGCCTAAACTAGGTACGATATGTAAGCATTTGCATATAAAAGGCACATTCAAAGTTGCTCAGACACAAAAACAAAAGCAGCGAGTCACATTTAAATTTCAAATGTTGCTTTGGTGATAAATGTCCAAGAGCGAGCCCCCTGCCTATGGAAAGAGCATCCAACTGACCGATGGATACCCTAAGCCAGCCGAGCGGTTTAGCCAAGCGTTTGACGTGAACTAATTAAGTTGCGCTGTTTGATCAGATTTACTGCCGACCAGTTTACCCCAGCGATCCGTAGCGATACTTTCCCAAAAACCAAACTGCGTCCCAAGCCTCCATCTGTCAGCGAAGCCATAAAAAAAAAGAAAAATAGCAAACTAAACAAAGCAAATGTCAAAGCCATTTGATGCGCATACATTTTTGGCGCTGCTCAAAACGCGCGATAATCGCTTTTCGGCAGACGAACAGTTCAATGACTAGGCCTAGGCACAGTTTTGGCAAAACTCAGCTGTTCGAATTCCCTCGTTTTCAATGGAAAAAGTAGTAAAAGTATTAAAAAAAAAACGCATAAAATATACTCTCCTCTCTTAAACTTAAATATAGGGTATGCCTTAGTCTAGCAAGTTGAGTCTAGTAATCTGTTTGTTTCAGTGCTGTATCAGCAACTGAGAAGAGTTGTTGTCAAGCAAACAACAGGATCTATTCTTTGAAAATTTGTATAAAGATAAATAAACTCAGACAAAAATCATAAAGATTCTTGAATTCTTTAAAAAAATTAATAGTACATTCAATTGTAAGCTGAACTATAGTAGTCATTCGGAAATTGAAACTGAGCATACCAAAAAAAGAAGCAAAATTTAGAAAAGTATTAATCAAATTCTAGAAAAAGAACAGATAATTTTTGAGTAATTTGAATTAAAAGACGAAAAGTTGTGTGTTGCGAATAATCACTGTACTTTGAGCAGCTCATTCCAGCTTTTTAGTAGCTGCTTCACAGCATCAAGCAACAAATTTGAGTAGATAAAAAAGATTTTTTGTATCTTTTGAATATGCGAAATAAAAGCGGCCGCCTCACACTTTTTGCTTGTCACCTTTTGATGTTTGTCTCTAATTCAAATTATCATTTTATTTGGCCATTAATTTAATAAAGGCTGCCGCTAGATTTGAACTCAGAATTTGGGTTATGTGAACTGCCAAATGGGAGTGTCTTCCGTCTGCTAACTGAGCAGAAGAAGAAGCGTGTTAACAGGGCTATAAATGCGATAAGATTTCTTTGGAAGCGCTGCTTATCAGAGCCAAAGAAAAAACTTTCGCTTTCTCAATTGGGCAATTGTTGTTTGGAAAGGTGGAAAGGGAACTAACTAGGGGTAGAGGGGAACTAAATACAGCTATCATATGGGCACAATAAGTGTTATTAAGTTCCCGCACAAGTTGTCAGCTCCTTGGCGTATCGATATCAGAAGGTATGCCCATGCCATCAACATCATCATATAACAACATACTCTATATGGCAGGGCATTAAAAAATGTTTCATTAATTTTTATGCTCTTCATAATTCGATGATTGAACGCCTCTGGGCTTATGTGAATGACAGACTCTGAATCTGAGTCGATCATTAAAAGATACATTTCATTTGTCTGTGCTATGTGAGGCCGGTCTCTAGGTGTTATTTTATATATACAATCTACATATTTAGCTATTTTTGGTTATTTTTACAACTTGGCACATGTGTCGCTTGTCCCTAAATAGTTTTTCTTTAGGCTCTTTTTTGGCTTTTTTCTGCTTTTTTTTATTATTTTATGCTGTACCTTTATTATTGCTGTGGCCGCTGCGGCCAGGGCTTTTGATGCCCTTACAGAATTTAACATAAATTCTACCAACTGGCAGCATAAACAATTCCAACAAGAATGAAACTTTGTCCGACTTGGCACAGATTCTGCCTGTTTCAGAGGCTTCTTTCTGGCAGCTGTTTTTTCTTTTGGGTGAAAGGCATTAAAGCCAAGAGAGTTGGCAATGCCAAAGGGTTATGCATATTTTAAATGCTCATAAGATTTTTATTTACAAGCTCGCTGGCATCCCAACAATATGACAAAAAACTCGAATTCTTGGCTTGAACTTTTATTGATTAAATCATTTTGGCAAGCTGTGCTGGCCAAATAAGAGAGTTCAGATTTAAAATTCAATTTGCAATGAGATGGTATTTAATTCAAAATTTAACATTTTTTGAGATACTAGCTGTAGTTTTAACAAGCCTGTTAAAAAAGAGCATCATTAGCATAGACTAAGACTTAAGCCAATTTGTTGGCCGCAACTTTTATGGTTATAATAATTTTTAAACAATTTAAAATTTGTTTCATTCTTGAAATAAGATTTCCTCATTTGATGTAAAATATTATAAAATATTGAAATAGTTGTCTGCCTTATAGAAAATATACAGAATTTCCTAGGGATTGTTGAGTTTACTTGCTTAAATACAATTTTTTTCTCCATTTTAGTTTCTTATAAATCTATTTCTTTTTTGAAGTGTAAGGAAGCATAAAAATAGTTTGATAACCTTTTTTATACTGGTTTTGAAATATATCTCCCTTTGGTATGCAAATACCGTTTTTTTTACCTCTTTTTAGCGATTTTAACTGCTTGCGTTTTATGTGCGTTTTTAGACGCGCGTGGCAAGATGACAAATTTGAATTTCGACGCCTCGATGTTTGTGTGTGTGTGGTGATTATCTGCAATGCAACAGACACGTTGTTGCTGCAAAAAGCAATTAACATTTTGATGCCTGAAATTTGGCCCACAGCAGACTGACAGACAGACAGACAGACAGACGGACAGTCAACGTGCAACGTGCAACGTGCAACGTGCAACGTGAAACGTGCAACTTATGAGTTGTCTGTTATGCACATATATATTTCTGCTGTTGAATTGCTGTTGTTTATAGTAATTAAAGCGGGGTGCACTTAAATGTTGCATAAAAAATGCTGCTACTGTTTGTTGTTGCTGCTGCTGCTGCGACTGCTGCTGCAACTGCTGCTGCGGCTGCTGCGTAGGCTTCTTCTGAACACGTGCCAAAAAGTCAGCCTGCAAGCAAAACACAGCGCCTAAGTGCAACGACAAACGTCACTCAGCCGCCCCGTTGCACGCCCTGCGCTACTTCCTGATCGTGTATCTCATAGATACATTTGCTGCTTGCGTCGCTGCTGCTGCTGCTGATGTTGCTGCAGTTAGTGCGTGATTATTTTCAAATTCGACACAGTTTTATGCGCGAATTGTTTTTGTTGCCACATTTATTTTTAAACAATTTGCCAGTCGACGTTGCCTCTTGAGTTTTTCCCTTGCTTGGCCACATTTTGTAGGTTTTTCCCTTTATTTTTCCTTGATTTTCTTTTCATTGTTTAGTTGGCCAATTTGTGCACTTATTCAATGGATGGGGGGGAAAGTCATTTTCGATGTTTCGATATTTTCACCGAGTTTTTTGCATAACTGCGGCTCCCTTTTGGCGATATTTATGTAACCCGCTGACCACTTGACGCACCCATAGATACAATTGTATCTTTGTATCTCTCTCTCTCTCTCTCTGCGCGTATCTCTAGTTTTTTTTCTTTTTGCTTTTTTGTATTTTTTAGCCGCTGCCAAAAATAAACTGTGCCACTTTGCCGCCGTCGTCGCCGTTCTCTTAATATAGACACACACTAATTAAATGTCAAAATTGCGCATAAAACCTCTTAAAATGAAGAATTTATACACAATTCTACTAATCTGAAATGTTGCCGTTGGAATTTTCAAAGCCAATTCGAATATGCAATAATTTCATGAGCCTACAACGCTCTAGGAAATATTCAATCTATTCAAAATGTCATATGACAGACAGGGAGGCTACATATAAAACAGCAGAGCTATGTGCCATATATCCGGTATTTATCTGATAATACTATAAAAATGAATAACAGTTTGTTTTTTAAATACTCTTTTGGTTTTTACGCTTTAACTTTAGTTTATAATTTGATTGAAACGTTTCTTCTCTTTCAATAATATTTGTGGTTTTTATCTTTCTCTTTATAGCACTGAATCTGCAACATGTTGGCGTTGCAACCGCAGACCTAAGCCAAGTTAAAAGCAAGCAGATCCTCACAATAAAAGGAAAATTGTTTCAAGGGCTGAAAACCTTAGTTAACTGCTCTGATATGATAAGGAAGTCGTTGAAGTTGATAAAATGCATTATCAGCGGGGAAGACGAAGATGAAGATCCGCAACAGCAACAGCAACAACAGCAACAACAGCAACAGCAACAGAAACATGAGCAACATTTGAAATTGAAAAGTGTTGAACAAGTCTACGATATGATAACCTAGTTTCCTGCCTGAAAGCGGCGAATATTTTTTAACTGGAACAGAGATTCATAAAAGAAACCAAACCAACACAATCCAAGAAAAATTAAAGAAAAAAAAAACTACAACGAAACGAAAGTAAAGCGATATATATTTTTTTAAAGGGGCGTTCATATGTTTCAACGATATTTAAGGGCGTGGCATACGCCCAGTAACTGCAACAGCAACAACTGACAAAACTGAGGGGGCAGTGCCCAAAAAGGCATAACAACAGCGGCAGCAACAATTTTTATAAACAACAAAAACGAAAAGTACTTGAAAATATAAAGCAAAAAAAATAAAACAAGAAAATAAAACACAAAATACAAAAAGAAAAAAAAACTCTTGTGAAACTGCAGTTGTAATCTTTCATGCGAAGAAACCTGCGTTTGGATTGGAGGGCCCTGGCGCTGCTGGGCGCCCTCCTTTCATTTATCATAGCCTGGCCGGGTCTGGTGTTTGCCATGCCAGCGCTAAAGACGATGTCGAACCAATCCACAAACAATACAGAAACAAATATAAATATAACAATTAGCAACAGCAACAACAAAAATCACAGTAACAATAGCAGTAATATAATAAATAGTAATAGTTCTATACAAAGTGATCATAGTCGTAGTAGCAGTCGTCTAGTGCTGAAGAGTGAAAGTAGTTTAAATCAAAATCAAAGTATTATTGCTGAATTTAACATGCGAACGTTAACATTAAACACAACAACAACAACAACAACAACAACAACAACAACAACACCAACAATAACTACAATTCAATCAACTGCCATAACAAATACCACAAGAGCAACACCCAATCCCAACACCAGCAGCAGCAGCAGCAGCAGGAGCACAACACCAGCAACAGTTGCTGATGAGAATCAGGAGACGGATCCTTTGGGTTTCATCTTCTCAGCAGCGCATCGTGAACATTTAGCAATACTTTCACGCACTGAGCGCAGCATCAGACATCAGCAGCAGCAACATTTGCATCAACAACAACTGCAACACAAACAGCAGCAGCAACAGCAACAGCAGCAGCCTGCTAGCAGCAACAGCAATTTCATTGGTTCGAAATCGAAAAGACTGAATAACTCTAGAAATAATATACACATAAATAGCAGTAACAACAATCCCGTCACCAACAATATCAATTATAATAACAACAACAATTTGGATCGTAATGAACGCTCTACACTCTCCCATCTGGCGGGACCATCGCGCAAGATACAATTATATATCAAGAATCGGATACTACAGCTGCTGCCAGATGGCACAGTGAATGGCACCCAGGACGAGCAGAGTGAATATAGTGAGTACAAATCTTTGAATATTATTTAAGTTTATATTCGAAAATCGCTGAAACTGCTAAATGCCTTATAAATAGATTTGTGGACGGAATCAATGTTATTTATAGAGCGCAGTTTCCCGATTCCAATCAGTTAGTTAGATAAGGGTTCAGTATTAAAAGGTGTCTATTAATTTGTTTATAATATAAAGACAAAGATTATGCAAATAATTGCTTTAAAAAACGCTAGATTAGATTTCCCAATACAGTTCAATAGCTGAATGTAGCTGAATCTTAAATAAAGCGGGAAATCTTTTCCTCTTTGTAAATTTCAGAAATTTTGAATTGTAACTTTGACCTTATGATTAAGTGTCTGTCGAGATGAACTTCAAAGCTGACACCCCGTTGCTAAAGTTCTTCTTAAATTAAAGTTCGGAAATTTTGGACCAATTTGCTTGTTTAGTTTCTGACTTGAAGGCATAAACAACCAAATAAACTAATGCGCATTCCCCAAAACGTAATATTGGGAATATAAGCAAGATATGTAGTAGCATTCAGCATATAAATATATGTCTATGTCTCTATACCTATATATATATATATATAGATAGATGGATCACGCCCACTCACAAAGCGCCCACAAGTTGAAAGTTCTCATAAAGAAAAAAATGATGCTGCGTAAGACGCCCCAAAGTTTTGGGGGCTGCCAAGAACAAAATATTTGAAATGGAAAAAAAAAACTAAAAAAATCTAGAGGGAAAAATTTAACAAAAATATTTGTAGCAAGCTGTTTATGTTGAGCATCATTAAGTTAGACACTTGATTTGGCAATCTGCTGCTGCCGCTGCCTCTGCCACTGCTGCTGCTGCTGCTGCTGTTGAGGGCGCCCAGGAGATGAATCTATTGTATTATTTGCCATATAAATTTATGCTGTTAGTGTGCGTGTGTGTGTGTACGTTGGCATAAATCTTGTTTTAATTAACTAACCGACCTGATTAGCTGCTGGTCTGCTGCTCTGCTGCCCAATGAGTCAGCCGGCCATTTGCATAACCTGGCGAGCAGCTACCAAAAGAATCAGCGATAAGCAACCGGCCCAATCGCAACTTGCTTGCCAAATTAATTTACAGCTTCATTTTCATTCACGTTTATTTTTTTTTTCCTTACCTCTTTTTGCGGCGGCAATTCGCAAGGCTGATAACAAAATCGAAAAACATGTTGTACACTACCAAAAACTGTAAGTTTTTACGGCCGGTTTGCACGCGTTTTTTGCCGCGCGCTTATCGCGCGAACGCATCGTCATTGAGACATCTTGAACGTCAGATGCCGCATAGATAGTTGGGATTCAACAAATTTTGAAATGTATTTTTTTTTTGTTGTACTGCTTGTAATGCCTGCCAGCTCAGGTGTTAATTTGATTTCATTCGCCTGCTTCATGCGATAATACTTATGCGTTCCAGGTGCGATAAGATTTACCATCCCAAATCAAATTGTTTTTTAGAGCCACCAAAAAGAGTGAGGGATTTTATAGGGCGTCTAAAACGATTTTTATGGCAGCAGCAGCAGCAGCAGCAGCAGCCACAAGTGGCCATTGCCCAATATCTAGATGGCACCCGCTTTCTCAGCAGCAGTTTCTGAATAGCTCTAGAAATCAGGCTCATAACGATCTTAACTTCTGTATGGCAGCTAATTGGTTAATCTAAAATTTGAGTTGATAATGCGTGCAAAGCTCTAAGAGAATTATGTCCTATTATCATGACTGTGCAGAATACTTTGGGATAGTCATCAAATGACAGTAGGAAAATGCCAAATTTTCCAGCATTTTCTAGTATTTAAAACTAGTCTCAAGTTCAACAAGTGGTTGACCTCCAAAAGTCTGTAAGAAATGTAAAAATAAAACTCAAGTTGCAGTTGCAAATTGCTTGAGCGGCTAACGGTGCTACGGCTACGGACTAAAGACCGGCTTCTCCTACCTGACCCCAAACCCTTTCTTAGGCCCTGGCCATGCTATGCGTTGGGGCGTGCATATTTTCATAATGATATATGGGTCTACGAGTACCGGAGTATGAGTACTTATTCGGGTTGCACAGAGAGACTTGGAGACGGGTTTGGGCAATTATGCGACTGATTTAGTGCGTGGTGCAGCTCGGCTGCTTGGTGCGAGGTGTGAAGTTGATGGCTTGGAGGTGCCAGTGCCAGTGCCTGACTATAAGTTGAGGCTGTTTTCTTTTGGCCAGTGGATGCTAAAAGCTTCCGACAGATTTTTTGATAACTTAATTTACGGCACGTCTTCAGCGAGTTGATGAAGTTGCTGCTGCCTGCCTGCCGCGCGAGGCACTTGCATCGATTTGAGTCTACAGTAACTGTGGCTTTGAGTTGAGTTACTTTCACTGTCACTCGCCTTTGGCTTGTGCGTTAATTGCTTTTAACATATACTCATGCTATATACACATAAATATACTAGATTTTTTATATTTATCTGGCATATCAAAGATGTTTCTTTTAGTCCACAGAGACAACAAATGGTTTGCTTTGTTCTGCTACGATTTTGATTTGATTTTTATGGCTCAATCGATAAACCAAAACTAAACTGCCCGCTGGCTTAATAAATTATGGCTCAAGAACTTTCTAAATCTGCTGGACTTCAAAAGATTCTCACCCACATTCCATTGAGTTGCATAAACTGCGTAAATCTCCCCTGAGCATAATCATGATGAATATTGTAATCATTTGGCTTTCAGGAATTTCAACACACATTAAATGAAGGCAGCATTTCAGCTATTATATCATTTTCAGCACATAATACAATAACTTAATTTTTACAGCAATTCCCACCAAAAGATACATAGCTATACAATGTATCTAGATACATTTACGCCACCAACAAAATTTATTATAGAAATTCACAAAATAAAACTTTTGAAGAGTGGACTGACTAAAGTTCACACACACACATTGGGATTGAGAATACACTAATGAACAGTTTACGTGGGTGGTGCTGGTGGTGGTGGTGGTGGTGCTTTGGAGGTGCTTTTGGTGATGGCTGCACCACTTGACGTGCCATTGTCAGCGAGTTGGCTCATCAACGGGAACGTGTATCTTGTGTCTTGAGTGTGATTTATGCGGCATATTCTGGTATATACTCACTCGTATGGGCAACATGGATATACTCGTAGCAGAGGAGAAACATCGTGAAAGTGTTTTGTTTTAGATAAGATTATGTAGAGTATATGGCAACTGAACGGACAACGCAATATGTCAAATGGATTTATAGTTGGCGTTGGCGTCGGCGGCGGCGGCGGCGTCAGCGTCGTTGAATCTTTTTAGCTCTCTGCAAAACTTTTCCGGCTGCCAGTTGGCTCTATTTTTAGTTAGGTGGCAATGAACTGTACGCTTTGAAATTGCTCAAGTGCTTGCTTGTCGATTATGTAAAAGGTCTAGGCCATTTAATGACTTGGCAATACATACATACAGTCACCCACAATTGCTGGTTTTATGGCCTCAAAAAACCATTGACAAGAATGTTAAATTATGCGTAAAGTTGGTAAAAATTTGGTAAGCCTACCAGGTTGAATCTTAACGTAATATTTATGAAGCTGGCCAGCCTATATAAATTACCGTGATTAATGATATTTTGCACGCAGTTGTTGCCAAGCTGCTGGCTGCTGTCTGCTGGTTGCTGTTGTTGTCGTTGTTTTACAAGCATTTTTACGAGCAATTCATTTTCACTCGGTCCACAAAAACCAGCAGCAGACAGTCCAAAGTTGACCGCAGCCCAGTGGCAAAAACATTGACACAGAAACCAACTACAAGCAGTATGAATCAAAAAAATCCAATAAAAAAAAGAAGAAAATCCGAAAATTTATTGTATAAACATTCAGTGTTTTACAACATGCTAAATTGCGATTTGGCATAATCAAAGGCTGCTTGGCCTACCAGGCGTATGCGTATTATTTAATTGCAGCACACTTTTGCATTTAAATGTCTTCAATACGCGTAGAACAGAGACAGTTCTAGCCATAAAAATTAAGCTAAAACAACTATTTAATCTCTTGCTGCGAAGTTGTAAAAATCGCAACAACTCAACATTATTTTGCTTGAATTTTTAATGCAGCGAATATCTTATCAATGATGAGTATACCCTATAAAAATATTGAATTTATGTTGAGTACTTAATTATCGCAATATATTGTATAATAGATTTTCTATTTGGCTTATTTATTAGGCTAAATAAACTTAAATTTTGGTATTATTTTATGGGAAATACTGGTATTATTTCTACCAATACAGAAATTACTTTTTAAGGTTTTGCTCAATTATTATTTAAATATTGTATTTATTCATGCTCCGCTTATTAATATTCTAATAGTAGATCTTTATCCCAAGTATTCGAATCCCGCTGGACAGTTCTTATCTAAGAGGCACACTTGATTCGGTGCACTGAAGAAAGGGAGCATTGCTGTGCTCATTTCATTGAGATTTACGATAGTAAATGCGATTGCCAATTAGAGTGCAATTAATTTATAATCCCCGGCACTACTTAGGGACCCACATACGATTCTTTGACACACTTTTCTATACATTGTTGTGGGCTATGTGTGGCAACATGAACGATAATGCGACGATTGCAGTGCCGGCCCGATATGATACTACTCGCATTTATGATAGGGAATTTCAGTGAATATATGTAGGTATTTCTATGAGGTATGAGGAAATACCAGGCGCCATGTGCATGAAGTGATCGGTCGAGCTATTAGTTATGATTCGGCTTCAATTATTGGGCAATGAGTCATATACTATGCTACTTGGTTGTCAGGCTGCTAAATTTGTAGCGAGTTTAAGTGTTATCGATAGAGTTGTAGCCGCATATTAGCCGAATAAGTTGCATTTTTGATTAATTCGGCATTTTAGCAATGGGCGGCTGTCTGTGGTCCAATCGACATGCAAATTAATCATATAATTTGCACGAATTTCAAAACACGTTGCAGTCGGCTTTCAATTACTTAAAAGCTGCAAGAAACGTGCACAACTTTTAGCTGACCAATGCAAATTGGCTTAATAAATTGATCCAGTTATGTGTCTGTGTAATGGATATTCCACCAAAGACTTGTAGGTGGCCATGTTTTGGCTGTTTACCACTTGTTGCCCGATTCAATACTCCCCCACGCCTACTCCTACTCCTGCTGCAACTCAACTGCCTCCAGCTGCATGCAGTTTTTCTCTGTTGGGACTGTTGGACTGTGGCTAACCCAAATTTTCCATAGTTTCAGTTTTCTTAGTTTTGTTTCTTCTCTTTTCTTTTTTTTTTTTTTTTGGGTGGGAGACGCGACGCGTGTCTTGGCCAAAGAGATTTACGACTCAAATGACCATGAACGTGCCGCTATGTAGAGTACTCGTATTGTAGACAGTAATACTCGTGTATTCGTTTGGTAAAAATTATCGCGTCGGTATGTGAATGAAAGAAATGAAACGAAAAACTCAGGAAAATGAAGTAAATGGTGTGTGTAAGTGCGAGTATCTGAGTGTTATTGTGTATCTATAGAAAGTGTTTATTTAGTGCTTTTTTACTTGAACCTACGAATAAAGCGTTAGAAAGGTGTAGGAAGCCGGCTGGCTATACGACTAGGCAGTTTTTGTTTGGGTGGGTTATGAGTGAGGCTTCGCTTGAATTGGTTTTCCGGGAAAAGTTAAAGCACCATTACTAATTCTTAAAAAAAACAAAGAATTATTAAAGTCATAATTAGCATTAATATGGATGCAAATAGATGCGAAACTTCAAGGAGTGCGGCATTCAATTCATAATATTAAAGTCTCTGGGAATTCATATCTGTGTCTTTAGTCTTATCTAATCTTCTCAATCAATCCAAAAAGTTTCCTTTACAACCTTCTAATTTCACAGCCTTCCAGTAGCAATTGCACATGTGTCTTGGCTTAGATACGAGTAACCTCCTACCTTTAGTTTTACGAGGCATTTTCATTTACATTTCCTTGAGTAACCCACACAGTGTTTGACTGGAGGCCGACTGCCGATTGATGGGTTTAGTGGCGATATTTCTCGTATTTCTCTCGCAAGTCTAAACAATTTATTAGCGACAATTCGCTGGCTTGTAAATGATATATTAATGACCGTTTCACGGCAACAACAACTACAAAAAGAGAGGCAGCCGCACACGCGCTCAAAATAACAAATTTAAATTACAACGCGTACTATAAATCCGGTTTAAAATGAAAGCCGTACCGTAACACACATCACACACATCACACACACAGCCACCCAGCTAAATAGCTACAAAGATACATAGAGACAGCCACAACCTCAAGAGCTCCACAGGTCTTTATGGAACCCACCTAAACTATCCAATCCGCCTCTTTTCAGTGCAGTTAACGCATAGATATGTTCGCACTTAATAGCTCAAGTTTACGGCAATCGACAAATTGGCGCGTTAATCTGCGCTGCGAAAAAATTCAATTTTTATTTCTATTTATTTATTTTTTGGGTTGTAGTATTTGGCATGCATGAGACGTAGGACAGAGAGCCAGGCTCTTAATATGCGTCGCACCGCATGCCACGGGCAATAAACATCCATCGCCATCCATCGCCCAGGCCGTCAGGCGGCATTTCTATATATTTTAGATGGAAAACCCGCTCCACATACGCTACTGGAAGCGGGTTAAGTGCGTGCAATTTGCGTTGATAAAACACAACTTTGACTTCGGCTCTAAACCACATGGGCAGAGGCAGAGGGAGAGGCAGCGGGATAACAGGGTAACAGTAGAAAAATTAACTCATGCGGCCAAATGACTTCCGTTGGAAAAGTGAAAAGCCCGCAATCGAGAAAAAGTTTCAAGCGTTTGCCTAATGGTAGCAGTAGCTAGGGGCTCTCCTTGCTCGTATCTTGCAGATACATTTGTATCTTACAAGTAGGAAGTGTACCCAATTGAGGTGATGACACACACAGTGTCGTTTGCCAGTTTGCCTGTTTGCCTTACCCGTGCGTGCCGCTGATGTTGTGCAGTGTATACAAAATTCTAATGGCATGCGTGTGCAACATGCCACAAGACTAGACAAGCGTCTGGTGGATACCTCGTATCTGTCTCTCAATATAGCTGGGCCATTGACTCGCAGCTAGAACTGAGCGCGTGTCGTGACACGCACCCAAATGCAATGCAAATCAATATTTAAAAATAATTAAATAATAATAAAAACTAGGCCAAATCTGGCCAGATTAATTACTTTGTAAATTTGGTCTTTAAAGTTTGGTAAATAAATTAAGAAACTTGAATTTAAATCTATTTTTTTATACATTTTTTAACTTTACTAAAAACTAATAATATAAATGTAAAAAGATTAGAGAAAAATGGGAGCTTTTCACTAAGTTAATATCGTATTAATTTAATGTAGAAACAATTGACCAAATTTGTATACGTGCGTGCAGTGTCGTGACACGCGCTCATCTCTAGCTCAAAAACCGAGCGTAGACCTCGTACTCTGTCCGCTTTATTTAAACTAATTGACGCCCGCCGCAAACGCAGACCATATGAAAGGTGTGTGCGGGTTGGGTTTGCTCGCTGTTCCGAGGTGCAATTGGAAAAGTGTCAATTGCTTGCCTTTCTGACTAGAAATTTGAACTAGTAATACATATATACATATATATATATATATAGGGTAAAGAGGGGAGGAATACCACCGGCTAGGTCGGATACTGAGCTTCGTTCGGGCAATTGATGCGCGTCAAAATGAACAATGAGTTTCAATTAGTTGCCACGTTGGATTCTCCAATGGCCATTTGTGATATGATGCTCTGCAATGAGGAAGTCTGAATGGTTTGCTGATTGAGCTGAACGGGTTGCCCAACGCTGGGGAGGCATAGGGCAGGGTGCAAAGGGATTTGTGGGGCAACTATGCAACTATGCAACTATGCAACTATGCAACTATGCAACTATGGGTGCTTGAACTTGCAACGTTGCAATGTTGCAACGGCATTTCCACACATAATGAATGATGGACGAGTGTGAAGGTGTTTTTCAAGCTAAATACACACATTTTTATTCTGAACTTGAGATGTTAATTTGCACAAATGTTTGCACACAAATAATTGTACAAAAAAAATATGCTAATTATAATGACACTGCTAGGACTTCAATAATTAAAGGGGCCTTGTTTCAAATATATTTACATATTTTTTTTACCTTTAAAATACATTTCCTGCAATTGTAATATTTCCCGTCTTTTTCTTTTAATATAGAACTGGCGATCTGGTTAAAAGTAAAAGGAAAAAATAGTCTAGCCTTTTCTCCAATTTGACAACTGTGCAACCTATAAATCATTTATTCTATATATTTATATATATTTATATAAGAAATCATATGAAAATATTCCTTTTAAGTCTTCAATTTCAGTTATTTAACTGGTACAAATATAAAAAAAATATAGATGACAAATAAATTGCTTAATTTTTTAAATGAAGAGTCAAAAAGAGGAACTTATATAGCTCAAGCAATAAATAGACTATTTAGGGAAATTTCATATCAAGTTCATATTCAATTTTTCTAGCGTTAAAATTCAAATTTTATCGCCTTTTATTATGTAATACTTTGGCATCTTTGAGAATTCTTGACACTTCCCACCACAAAAATTCCGCATAGCCAAAATGCCGGAATTAATGAGCATTTCTAGCCATAGTTGAGCTCATACCATTCATAAATCGTATATTAATTAGCGCTTTTTATGGGCTGCCTAAAAGTGAGGCTTTTAAAGGCTAATGATACGAACGAGTAGCGTTCATTTCAGCGGTATTCTATCGTAAGTTAAAGGCTTTATGAGCTTTACCCACTCATATGGATGCCTGATGATCCCGTCCATTAAGATCAAACACTTTCGTCAGACAGCGGCAAATGCTTCCGCGGCATTTTATGAGCTAACTGAGAAGACTCCTGCTCCAGAAGGTGGCAAAATGACTGCTGGCTGCACTTGATTGCAACTTCAACCTGCAACGTGCAACGTGCAACGTGCAACGAGCAACGTGCAACGCGCACTGTGCAATGTGCAACTTGTTTGTTTTCAATGGCATTTGGTGCGGTGGTGGCACTAACTGACTGACTGACAGACCCCACCACAACTACCCCGCCCTTATCACCTCTACGCTATGGTTTTTAACGATCTCGCTAATTTGCCAAACACCAAATGCGAATGCGGCCTTTTATTATTTACACTGTCCAAACACAGACGCCAAGACCCAAGTCCCAGGTCCCAACTTCCCAAGTCTCTAGCATGTGTAGGCGAACTAGCCACCGTTGTCTAGGTCCGGGGTCCGTCGTCCGCGGTCTGTGGTCCGGCAACCGGCAATTGCCAGGGCAAACATCTTTAATTGAAGAGCAGATAAACTGAGCACATCACTCGATTTTATCGACATTTTTTATGACTGCGAGCAATTGCATAATGAGCTGTTGATGAACCCAGGCAAACCACTGACCCAGTAAGAACTAAACTGAATCGTTACGCTTCGTGTGCCGAAGATTTAATGCCCTATCGCAAGAAAAATATCTCTTATTATTGTGTCGGCTTTTGATATAAGAATCTATAGTTTAATATTTCAATTGTAAGCTCTGAGAAGAGCAGAAACATTCCCATTTTCACCAAAATATATATTAGTATAGAATAAGTAAGCCTCAGAGTTTCTACTCAAATGGATCTTATAGAGTTACAATACCCTTGCCAAGGGCATACAAGCCAAGTCGACAGACTTTCAAAATGCAGTTTAATGCAGTTTAACGCAAAAGGGAAAAGTCGCCCACCCACGTGGACAGGAGACAATCAATTTAAAACGTCCAATTTGGACGCATCAAATTGCTGACTACTTGTAGTTCCACTAAGAGAACGAGTACCAGTTGGAGTACTTGGACCCCGGGACAGAGTCTGACAGATTCTCTGTCCGTCCTGCTGTCCCTACTGTCCTGCTGTGCGACAATTGAAAGTGGGGCCCTGGGGCCAACAAGTTGTTAACTTGTATCTGCAGTTGTTGCACTCACTGTTGCCTTTGCCTTTCTTCTTTGGTAGCAATTTTGCAACTTGTTTCGATTATTTCATTTAGTATTTGGCTTTGGGTTTTCGGATTTTGGGCCACAGTTCTCTGACCCAGTTCGTTGCATGATAATTTGATATTGCACAAAAGAAATACCAGCTATAAAATTTTATAGTTTAACAAATAATACAGACATACGAGCATAAAGAAAACCCACTGAAATCGTGCGCCACTAATTGAGCTGCTACTCTAAACTCTGATATCGCATATCAACAACTGAACAAATGGCCAACTGGCCTGACTTCATAAAAACCTCTTAATATGGCCATTTAATATTAGTCACAGAGAGAGAGAGAGACGCAACTGGCATTGTTTGGCCCATTGTACTCGTATAATTTATGACCTGGCCAGGCAGTAGACCAAGCAGTAGACCCAGTTGCGCATTTCATTTTGACAGATTGTTGACAAATGTCACGGGAGTTCGTATTGTCCATCCGTCCGTCCTCCTCCTGGGGTGCTATGCTAATTACATTTGCAACGACTCTCTGACAGCTGTGACACTTTGTTCGACTACTGCACCACCGCCACCACCATCACCACACGCCCACACACAAAGAGGCAGACGGCATCGTGATCTATGGGATCCCGAACAGATAAAAAACTTGGTATAAGTTTTCAGTTTATGCGCAGCAAATATTACAATAAAATGTCTGATTAAAGAAATATTTATATTATTGTATTTTTTATCTATTTCCGATTATAATAAATATTGCAATAAAATACCAAATTACAAAAGTTCTCAGGCATAAGCAAATCCTTAGAGTAATTCTTAAAATAAAAGAAGAATATTTAATGAAGAACTCGTCTAAAGCTTCCACAATCATTGCTATTATATGTAATGAATCTTTAAATATTCAATAGTAAAATACTATTATGTTTTCATGAAAACTGCACGTGTAAACCTAAACTGTGACTATTGGTTGCCGTGTACAAAATTAGCAAAGCGCCCACCTGAAACCACAGACAATAAATTGTGCGACCAAATTTATATCAGGAGACTTATCTGGCAGAGGTGTTGAAACTAAATTCATAAATCTTCCCAGTAAATCTAAAGAAATATTTGTCAATACAAAAGATTTAAGGTAGACAATAAGAGTCTCTCCCAAAGAGTTTGGCACTACTTGGAAATTCTCTTTTCAGTTTTGTTTTTGATTATTAAATTATCGATACCAAAGTCTAAATTTAAAAAATAACTTCTGAAAGTGTTGAGATGAAGAGTGAAAGTAAAAGCTCATCAAGGGATCTGCCTGGAATTTTGAACACTGTTTCTCTCAAACAACACTAATCACCCATCAACGCTGCTTGACACTGGCACGCGCTACAACAGGCACCCGCATATAGAATAAAGAAAAGAACCCATTGAATTGAGTAAATCTAAGGGATAATCAGATGGAAAGAAGAAGAAAATTAGAAAAGTGGAAAATTATATTGCTGGCATAATCAGCGAGTGCTTAACTCGAGTCATTTACATGCACAACTTGCACTTTATTTTTATCCGAACACGAAATACTCGTAGTATTTTCATAGTTCTTGGACCGTGGGTGTTCTAGGAACAGCCAGCTGCTACTTGAAAAAGCCTACAACACGTACATATAAAGTGATGTACTTAGAGGCTGCCTCAATTATGCGCCATTAAAGTATTAACGGAGCACACAGTGGGTGAACTAAGCAGCAGCAGCTGCCCAGAATCAGATCAGATGTTGGCTTCATTCCTGACGACACTTCAAATATTTCAGATACTTCTGTCTATCTGTCTGTCTGGCTGCTTGCCTGCCTGCCTGCTGATCATTGGATGGTTATAATCGATGGCTGCATTTGCATTAACATTTGTAGCTCCAGAGTCTCTGAGGATTTTCGCTCAACAGGCGTTGAAAACTTACAATCAATCAGCACTGAATGTTGCATGTTCGATGTTTACATGCTGCGTTTGCAGGTCTCATTCCGGGTCTGAGTTTTTTTTTTTCTTCTTTTAATTGCTTTGAAATTCTTCGACAAGCTGACAAGCATACCTGGCGATTAGATACTGATACTGATCTTGGATCTGGCTCACCTGCCTAACGGTGTTTTGATTAAATTCAATTCAATGAGATTCCCCCCCCTATGCACACATACGCATACCCGCAATCCGCTTTCAATTCAATTCATTTCAATTCAATAGCGTTTCGATTTTGTTTTGATTGAGTCTGAGCGCCTGGCTACCAGTTTTTCCAGTGTTTTTTATACTCTATAAACAAGGGTAAGCTGCAGGTCTTTCGCACCTATATAGAAGTTTATGTACATATATATTCTTGAACTGCGTTAGCAATCGAATCGATTTAGTCATGCCCTTTTTCCTTTAACTATAATATAATAGCCTTATTCAATTTAAAAAAATAAACCACCAGCTTACAGGGTATATTTGAGTCGAGTACTCTCGATTAGAGCACTCTTAGTTGTATCTTTTTCAGGCGGCGCCTGTTGAACCTGTTGATTTGCCTATCAGCACTTGTCGCTGTCGTTAATGCGCTTCTTGTTGTTGGTTGTTGTAGACTTTTGTTGTTGTTGTTGTTGTTGTTTGGAACGGCTTTCCACACCATTGGCACACAGTTGGCAAAGAAATCAATGGCTATCTATGGCATTACATCAGACAGCCATCGATACTCGTATATTTATTTACATTTGTCTCCATCTCAAACTCTCTTTGAAACAACATTTTGATTTGGCAGATTGATTTGTATCTTGTACAAGGCTAATGAAGACAAATGCCTCTTGGATAGCAACTAGCGACCAATGATCAATGTCTGGGCGGTCTCTGGCTCTCGCTTAATTGATATGTAAGGCGGTGCATAACAAAAAATTAATTCCATTAATTGAATACTTTGTAAATCCAATGAAAATCGTTATATATACTCCTAGCTTTCTTTTGGCAATCAACTAAAATGGGCGCTCTTGACTTGTTTATACCACTTTTGGTAGCATGGTAGTACGCAAATGAGGCTGAAAAAGCTAATATTTAGCTGGCATTTGCTATCAATTTTCTTGACTATTTGGCTGTGAGAAGATTTCTATTTCAAAAATTTAGTATACTTCACGTTTTGTTGATTACCTTAACGCACATGGCGTATAAGTGATGTTTGCCAGTGTAATTCTTATAGAAATATTTACAGTATGCGGCATAATGTAATTTAATAATATTATAAATTATTTATTCATTCTAGTTTATCTCAAGCCTGCATTATTTTTTATTTTCCTGGAATCAGCAGGGAATCTCTGTGAGAACCGACCGTTATCTGCTTGAATAGCAGTCATCTAGAGTATTTTTCCCATGTGATCTCTCGATCGAGTTGAACACAAATCAAAAAGAGAGCTTGGCTCCATGAGTACCATGGATATGTGGGCTGTGAGATGCTAATAGAAAAGCACTTGAGAATCGCCGAAAAGCGTTACAGTTTAGGTGTGAAAAGAAGGCCTGCTGCGGAATGGAAGATTGTTGGAGGGAAGATTTTGCAGCTGTCGAACAAGAAATTGCAATTTAAATGCAATAAATTAAAATGGAGAATGAAAAGGAAAAGCAAAAGTAAAGACAAAGCGGGAATTGAATCGGGATTGGGGAACTGGGCATAAATAATGCCCAAAGCTAGGCAAATTGACGCACAGAGCAAATGAAATGAAATGAAAATTGAAATCGCAAAACGTAGCATTTTTTTTTTATCGGTATGCTGGAAATCGCGGCCTGTAAGTCGCCTGCTCAGGTGATAAATCTTTCTATTAGCCAAAGTGCAATGGCAGCTTTGTTAGCGCCGCCGCCAACGCGACTCCAACCGAGCGATTTTAATCGCGCCGCCAGCTTTGCCGCATAATTTATAAAATCCATTTTAATCAGCGCGCGCTGCACAATTACTTTGTCTGCATTTAAATGGCAAACAGGGCCAAGACCTGAACTTGGCCCAGCGGCAGGTGTCTCAACCTCAAACTAAAACTGAATGCCCAATCCGAATCCGAATCTCAGTCTGAGTCTGGCTTCTACTGCCTTCTACCTGTAACTTCTTCTGCGTCTCTACGTGCTTTAGGTGTGTTAATTCGAGCTGATTGCGTAGCGCGTTGCTCACTTTGCTCATTGAGTTGTCAGTGCGTTGTCTCCGCCTTGCCAACTGCCCATGATAAATAGCCCACAATTATGTCTGCTGGGTCTATGTCGTCTACATCGATGTTCCTCTTCTCCTTCTTGGTAATTCTACTTCTTTTTGTTGTTGTTATGCTTGGTTCAAAGGCAGCCTAGCCGGCAACAAGAATGAGCTGCTTTTTCATTAGCACAACGAATATATTAATACCCTTGCAGGTGCTTTGTAAATGGTGGTATATTTCTACTTGATAAGTAAATGACATAAGCTAGAAACACTTTTAAACTATATCTACCCGATTCTGTTTAAGAATATGATTCATACTTTATGATGTTGACAAAATTATTAAACTCTTTGTTAGGGTATACAGAGAAGAACGTTAATTGAATAAACACGCCGAAACGGCAGCACTCGAAAACGCGCGAGAAAGTAGAGCCTAGGAGCTATATGTATATATCATAGTTATATATGCTTATTCCCTACACAAATTGGCTCAAGTGTTTGCCAAACAATTCTCAGACACTAACACAAAGGCAACGCAATAAAAGCTTCCTTCAAAGCGTTTTAAAACGCGCGCGATTTTTATATGTGCTCAATTGACATTTTTATTTCTAATAAAATTTAATAAAAATTCGTAATACTCAATAACTAAATTGTAACTAATATTTTTCTAAATTACTTGATATACTTTAGTTGTTCGTATTATTCTATTGTTAAGCTTGTTAGCCACTCAAAAAGGTTTGATTTATATAATCCCTAGTCACGTTTCTGATAGTCTTATCTTAAGTTGAAAGCTTTTAAGCTGGAAATAGTAACAGGTAGAAATTAGATATGAAATATTTTCAAGTCAACATATTTTCTATTTTAAACTGGAGCTTTATGCATTCACATGACCTGCCTTAAAGCTAATATCTTCAAATGTCAGCGGAAGTGTAGTCAGCTGACTCTTTCCAATTCGCTCATCAATAGTTCGTCTGATCGACCGACCGAGCGTTTCATATACGAATTCTTCTTATCAAAATGGCGGAGCAATAACCGATAAGAGTTGACATATTTTTCCAGGCATATATTTATGGCAATTATAAAAGCGAGTGCGTAGTTTTCATATAAGTATTAATATAATATACTAAGTAACTAAGTATTTGGGCTGGCTATAAAATGCCAGACTATTAATCAATATAATTGATGAGAATTGGCGAGCTAGTTTTCGACTGCAAAACAAAACGCTTATCGGCAATGAGCGAATCTAACACTATTAGTCAATGGATCTTGCTCCAGCTGTGTAGCTCTGTATAGCTGTACGTCCGCCCATATCATCAATTTATCTGAGAGCGATCTATCTTAAGAGTTGCCAGTGCATTCCTTCTCAATTGCAATTGCCAAGAGGCGGCCTCTGCCTCTACTTCTGCCTGGAGTCTGATTTATGAATTTGACCGGCCTTTGGA
Source organism: Drosophila repletoides (assembly GCA_018150835.1). NCBI lineage: Eukaryota > Metazoa > Arthropoda > Insecta > Diptera > Drosophilidae > Drosophila > Drosophila repletoides. The sequence continues at coordinate 6,494,495 of JAECWQ010000202.1, forward strand.
TTGGAGTGCAAGAAGTCAACGTGCCCAACGCCGCTGCTGATGCCCAGTTAATGACCCTGTCCCGTAGAATTTTGCATAATGAATGGCGAATTTATGGAGCACTATGACCACATCAGACAATTGCCTATCACTTGCCGCTGATTTTCCTCTTGATTGCAAATCAAATGGCCACTAAGTTAGTAAGGCAAACTCAGAATTCAAACTCTATTGATTGGACACACTCCTAACACAGAAATTTGTGCTCAACTCCTCTTGATTGCTCCACAGATTGACAAACTGACCCAGAGTCTGTCACAGCGACAAGATCAATAATTTTTATTGTTCAATTGTTAGAGGCAAAGAGAAACATGCAACAACATTGAAACGTCATAAAAGTAAATATATATCTGAGGGTCGCAGTTCTAAACTAAAGAATCTTGCAGCTCTAATAGATGGAATTGGCAGAAAATTTAAGATAAATTTATGATTTGTATATTGCCATAATTCCATTCATTGAAAGTTCCTAATGATATAAGATTAAATAAAGTCTAATTAATAATCAAATTTTGAGTTTCAATCCAGCAGTTATTTGTTTCTGGACTGTTTTTCTTTCTTTCTTTCTTTTCTTTTAGCTGAACTAAAAGATCTTTAAACTCCATTCACAGTCTTAAATTTCAAGACAAATATTTATTTCTCAACCTTGCAACTTGCTTTTCAAAGCCGAGTAGCACAAATTTATTCGTAAATAACTATAATTATATTCCCACAGCTTAAGTGACGACAATCGCCAGATATTTAACATTTCATGTTAGCCCCTCCCAACGCAAAGGTAAAGAAAAACTAGTAAGGAAAAATTATCTTTAGCGCGCCGAAGCCTACATACTCTTTCTGACTGGAATAAATACATATATGAAAATTGCTTGTAAATTTTGATAGAAGGTTAGATATGCTAGAAATGTTAGAAAGCACATTCGTAAAAGCTAACTTGTAATTCCTCCCAGTATGAAAAAAATAAAAAAATAAATTATTAAAGAAATAACAAATAATATTAGAAATAATTTAGTAGTTAAACTCAAAACACCTATTTGAGCTACATAAAAAAATTTATTCAAGAGAGAATAAAAATACGCAATCAAAACGCATGCTCTTCATTAGCAGAGTTTGCTCGTAAAAGTTTGGATCTTAGATTGAAGAGAGAAAAAGACATACAGACAGACAGATGGACATGGCTATAACGACTTCTCTAATCCTACTGAAATCAACAATATATTTATATGATGCTTAATGGGCTCGGAGATGCCTTCTGCTATGCATTACAGATTTCGAGACAAAGTTGTAATACCCTCTGCAAGAGTATAAATATAGAAAATGGTAGGAGAAATATAAAAAAATAAAGACACGGACAGCATAATTGATTTGTCTAATGCATATGGTAAAGCGAAACACTGCATGAGCTTGGCAATTACACTCGGACCACACTGTTTGTTTTTTCGTAGATGCAGTTGGCAGATAAAAAGATACAAAGATACATTTCTGGTCGTTTAATTGCGGACTACATGCTGCGCCACATGCATGCTTACCCCTCCCCTGCTTACCCCGAAAATGCTGCTAGTGCGCTGATTAACTGTTGAGTTATTAGCAAACACAGACAGATATATCTACAAGATCTGTGTGAGTTCTGTGAGATCTAAGCTGATAGATACTCGTATACAGTCGTCGGCAATCATTCATTTGTTCATTCATTGGCCAATGTTTGGCAATCAGCAGCACCATTGTGCAAACAAAGGTGCCACACGGAGCGTGGAAAGCCGACCCAGGATTGACAGGGAGACAGTCAGACAGAGAGACAGTCGGCCAAGCAGCCCACTTGACAAAGCTAAACAAAGCTCAAAGGTTTCATTGCTTAATGTCAGGGGCTCCACAAGCGACTTAAACTGATTTATAATTGCGATACGATACATTCTTTCTCTCTCCCATATGGTATACTACATACATACATACATACATATATATATATATATATGTATGTATGTATATGGGCAAATAAATAAGCGCCTTAGCCAGGCGATGACAACGCCAGAGAGGCAGGCCTCAACTGGGCAAATATGTGGGCAAGAATTGAGCTGAGGAGCAGGCGACAAGTGTGTAAATTGAAACCCATTTGACTGGGAACTGGGAACGCTCCGTCGCTCCATCGTTCCATCTTTCCATCGCTTTGCCTGGGTGTTAAAAACAAGCCAAGCACTAGATCGAACAGACCCCAGAGAGACCACCGACTGTGTCCGTGCCATTTAACAGCTACTAAAAAGCCAACGATCGCCATTCACATGAAAGAAATTGAACTTAAAGCTATCCAAGATGCTTCTTTTTTATTGACACGCCGAAGTTGTTTTGCTCTTGAATAAATACGGATTTACTAGACTGCTTAAGTTACAGGCAACAGTTTCATGCAGTTTCCAAAAATATTCCAGTACTAACAATATATCTATCTATTTATGCTTTATTCAAATGCTTTCTGTCAGTTATCAAGCATATAAAGCTGTCCAAAGCTGAGGAAATTTAAAAGAAATAACAAATATTAAGCTTAATTAAGTGGGTTTTCTATATATAGTTTCGTACAGTAAAACAAAAATAAACGGATTTCAGTTTGAAACTTGTGTTTTCAAAGAGTTTCATTGCCATCACCCGACCAAGTTTCCTTTCCCTGCATATTATGATAAGGTGAATAAAGTACAATTTACTTGTAGTTTGCGCCAGTTGCCTGACAAGTTTATAATACCCGCTGGGGGCAGGGCATAAAAAAAGTTAAATAAAACTAAAGAGCGCCATCAAAACAGGCAACAAAATATGCGTAATTATCGGCTAGTCATTGGTAGCATTCTACCAATCTACATACGAGAGTATGAGCCAAGAAATCCAGAGATACAGATACATTTAGTCAGGCAGCACGGCTGCCGTTCGAGCCTGTCTGAGTTCGAGTCGGAACGGAGTCGGAGTCTGGGCCTTTGTGTCTGAGCCGTCAAAGTTGTCTGTCTGTTTGTCTGATTGTCTGTCCGGCTGGAGGCATCCTGGCGCTAAACGAAACCTGCGAGCTGCAACAATGCGATAAATAACCCGGCAGCTAATTTAAATGGCGTGGCCAATGCGGTTCGCTGCTGGTATACCATAAAAACCCAATCGAAACTAGATCTGATTAACTTTGATTTATCGTAGGCGGCTTATTCTGCTGCAACCAACTTGCCGCTAAATTTAGCTCTGGCTGCAACAGCTTGAAGCAGCATCCAGCCAAGTATCTGTAGCTTCAGCTTCATTAGGCTGCGGTTAAAAGGGCAATTCCAGACCTTTGAATTGAATTGTACTCGTATATCGCGTCTTCCTTTTATATATAGAGACTTTGGGCGTGATTTTGAGTAATGTGGAGGCGTCGTTTTTGGTTGGAGCTACATATTTGCACTTTGACTGTGCCAGTATTGCCACCCAGTCACAGCGAGAAACGGGTCCTCTTCCTGGGCCCTGGGCCCTGAGCCCTGGGCCAAGTTTAATGGCCTTTAAGGCCTTGTTAGCGAGCTACTTCCTCATGAGAGAGCCGCACAAACTTTCTTGCAATTTGCATGCAAATCGTTGACATTATTTTTGGCTTAGCCAGCGACTGCGACTCATCAAGCTCTTTCACTGTTATGAGCCACTCACGACTTGACGTCCGTCCTACACATCAAAAAGTTCTCCCATTTCTGAACTTTTTCCGCAGTCATTTCATTAGCATGCCAAAATAGGTGGGGCTGCTGCATAAATGATGTTGTTTCCTCTACGAGTGTTGCATAAACGCAGAACGCTGTGACTCAACTGGAAGATGAAAGATGGAACATGGAGATGCCTGCTGTCAACGTGCTAACCTGATAAATTCCAACTGGCGCCGTTTTTCAGATTAGATTACATCAGTATATCTCAGACTTCAAAGCAAGGCTGAATGGCCGGTCCCGAACAAAGCCTAGTTGAATTGTTTTGGCATAGCTTTTTGTTTGGGGTCTGTGAAACTTATGTCTTATTATAAACTTAAAAGAATAAGATATATTTAGTGAGCCAATCTATATATTAATACTCTTCAATTAGTTAGTTATTCTTCAATGAATCTTATTAAATTCGTAAGATTGATTCTTTAGAGATTCGATTTAAATCGCTTTACTTTAAAAAACCGAAAGTTCAATGCCATTTTTGAGTAAACAAATTTCAACAATCGAAATTCGCATGTTGCGTCGCAAGTCGCATGCAAAACGCGCATAATTTGTAGTATGCGAGGGAGGGGTAATAAGGAGAAAAAACAGTGTATTAAATGCCATTTGCTGTTTGCAATTTGTCAGATTCATAAAAACGCAATTAAGCCGCAACAAGTCATAAGTATAAGTCTGGCATAAATTAATTTTCAGTAGCATATTTTCGTAAGTGTATATGCAGAGTATCTGTCAGATACACGGCCTGGCGGCGCCATCGACATTGATCTTGGCACATGTTCGCTTTAATTAGGCTGACATATACGAAAGATGCCGAAAGTCCAACTGGGTATCGTCGTCCATTAAAATGACAAAACGTTCAATGGGTTCCGTTCCGTTCCGCAGACTCTTTGCAGGATTTCGATGCAATCTTTCGCTTTCTGCTGTTTTCCGTTTCACTTGCGGGTGCATTTACAACTTGTTTTTCAACACTTTTTAATCAGCCTGACAACACACTGTTAAGGTCACCTCGGATCACATTAATTACAAAAAAAAAGAAGAAGAAAACCGACAAAATAAAGAAATAAATAAACAAATAAAAAGAGCAAAAAAATAAGACTGCACGTAGTACCCATTAAAGATCACTCGAGACTTTATGGGAGCGCCCCATGATACGAAATGCTAATGAAAGCTACAAAGCGACACTGAACGCTCATCCAATTAGCTGATTGTGATACGTGTTTTGGCAAGGATTGGCTATGGATTGGCTCTGATGGGGTTAAGCCAGGTCCGTTATTGAAAATTATGTGATCGAGGCATGAGCTGGGAGCTATGTCGGTCACTGGAGCAAGTGCTATGAAAACTGATCGTACTTAGAAATTCGTCTACGACAAATGATAAGCAAACACTCCAGGCGGCAACAACGACTATTATATACTCTTAGAAAGAAAGGTCTATATTTAATACTGGGTTAGTAAGCCAGTTGCTTACTTTAAAAAAAACTTTTTTTTACAGAGAATTAGTCTCATATTTATCCATTTAAAGGCTTAGTTTGTGACTACTAATTTTTCGAAAGATCAAAGAATATTAATGAGTATATATCAGATTTTATGCCGTTTGTCTTTTCCTCATATAATAGTTATAAAAAGTTTTATAAAAACTCGAATTGAAACTTCAACTTTTGATATAATTGTTGGCTGAGACTGCTTTTATTTGCAGGATCCTTGTCCCTTTTACCCATTACAAAAGCGCAGAAACTTTTCAGCAGATTAGGAGGGAACTTAGAAAGGAGTTGTCCTTTTAATAATTTTTGCCTTACTCAATTTTAGTCTTCTATATTTCTCAGTTTCGAAACATTTTCAATTGCCAACTTCAGCCAAATTGAAGTACTGTTAGCTACTTTCACACGCTTTTCTTTTGGCTCTAGTATAACTTTCTCAAGGCGCCTCTTAAATGTCTGAAAAACTTGGGACACTCTCTCGGCACATTAATTGCTAAGGCTGCCACAGAAATATGCCTCAAAATACCAAAAACAAGGAGTATCAATCATTTTTGTGTCGAGCTAACAAGCTGCAAGCACTCGTAGTTGAGTGTGTGGGATCGAGACTCGGATTTGATACTGGATTTGCTGCTTATCAAGGCAGCATACAGAACGGCACAGAACGAGCAACAAATTAAAAGCCATAAATTTAATGAGCCATCATAAAAATGCACTTGAGTGGGAAAGGGGACATTGACGACAATTATGATGACAGAGGCTGCAGTAGTCTTGGGATTGTCTTGGATTAACAACAACACATAACTTATAGATACTTTTGTATCTGGGTGATAATTAAGTGGCGCACTTGGATTTACCACTCATAAAAGCCAACTGCTATATGATCTCAAGTACTACATTAATTATGCCCTCTTCCGGTTGGCCTTTTCTTTATGCCAAAACTCTGCTGTATACATTCTTATGAATCGACTGTAAAACTACATTCTTCACATTGTTTATACGCTTTTTGTTACATTTGTCTATCGAATGCTCTTTTTTGTAAATAGAGCTGAAATTATTTGCCAGACATTCATTTGAATTGCATTCACTGAGGTGCATATTTTCTTGAAGGGGGGAAGGAAGAATCGCTGGTTCTTCAATACAGAAGACTCCGATTGAGTTGAAATTTTTGGAATAAGTTTTTATATATTTTAGGCGAATTATTTGGGTTGTTTCGTACATTTCAAATTGCAACATTTTATACATCTTTTAAAATTAAACAAATTTTTTTGGCGTTTGATTCTGATACTTCGGCAAATACAAAGTAGTTTTTACAGCAAGAATTGAGTAAACAAGTTTTTTATTTGTTTAAAGCAGAGTTATCATGAAATCGCTACACGCATAAACATTGTAAGACATAGCCAGACTCCTAAGAGAGCCAAAGTGACCAGGAAAGTGGTTAGATAGCTGCGTAGATAACACAGAAAACGTATTGAGTTACAGCCCACAATCAGATGCGGTCTATCTTAAGAGTAACCAGCTATAGAGCTATAGAGCTGTAGAGGTGTAGAGGTGTAGAGCTGCCTGACTCAGAGACACTTAATAGATATACCATTAAAATATGAGTGCGAATATCATCATAATGATTGCTAAAGGATTTCGCTTGTAGACAACAACATCAATTGAAATGGGGTTATTGACGCATGTTTTGGCCTCTCGGCATGTTTGGTTGTTTTTTTCCTTTATTTTGGCGTCTGCTCGCAAGACTATAAATAACAATTAAGAGAAACAAGCAGGAAAAAAAAAGAAAAATTATTAAAGAAAAGAAATCAGAACAGAACTACTTCAGATGGTTTTGCAAGCTATGCGGATTTTTTTGGCATGTGATTAATGCCTGTCCGTGCTACTAGGAGGCTGCTCTCTCTCTGTGTGTGTGCGTGTAGTTTTTATGGGGTGCAAGAATAATTTTCCAAAGAAAATATTAATAGAAATGAAAACAATCGAATATATTGCTGGATTGAAAAAGTTCGTGTGTGGGTTCCCGATGGTCTTATGGTTCCATGCCAACTGTCTCGACTTATTTTCTTCTAGAGCCCAAATCAATAAACAGTCCAGCTTCCAACCAAAACAACAACATTGGCTATAAATAAGAAGAAAGTCCAAGCAAGGAAATACCAAAAAAAAAAAAAAAAAAGAAGCAAATTTCATTCATTCATTCATGCCACATTTTGCAATCACAAAGGTGTCGAGCTATAATTTGCATAAATCACAATTACCTGTCAATCGATAAACGATCTCGAAATGCAGCCAGCACGGTGTGAACATAACGTGGCCAACAAAAGTCCAGTTAGAGCCGTAAAAGACAACTGCAGCAAGTAGAAAATGCTACAGACGAGAGCGCTTGACTAGTAGATACCCTGTAATTGCAGCTGTGTAATAATAAACTGAGTTTTAGTGATATTTAAGTTCTTTAAATAGTATTCTTATGGTATTTAGGAACAAAGATACCCTATTTCCTATTTTCAATGGCTAGAGAGTATAACGAACTCAGCTATTCGTACACCTTGGTGGCAAGTGTTGAATGTTGTCTACGAGTATGACAAATGTTCGATGTTGCACTGGACAGCAGAGACAGACAGCTTGGGGCAGGGTATACAAGGGGTGCCAGAGACAACAGGGGCAGCTGGCAGTGCGCCAGACCTCAAGCATTGTTAAACGTTTTCCAAATGGGAGCTCTTATTGTAACTCGAACAAAAGACAGCAAATAGCTATAGCTGATTGTAGACTGTCTGTAGACTGGTGCACAGTAGGCGAACTGTTGTCGCATTTATTGGAAATTTGTCTCACAGGTGGTCCCACTTCTATTGCGAGTACTCGCAGCTCATAGACAATGCAGTTGACAACCTGCACGACAAGTCGTACAGTTCCAAATGGCTGCGATCAGTTTTGATGGCTATTACCAAAGTTAAATTAATTCAAATCAAAGTTTTTGCCTTAACATAAATCTACAGTTGATAACTACTTGTGAATATTGTAAATACTTTGTATGAAAAATATATAATTTTTATCTATTAGATAGACAGATACAATTGCACAGCTTCTGGAACTAGTTCAAGTATTTCAAGTATACTAATACATAGATGTTTAAATTGATTAATTGCCTCAGCAGCTTTGAATAAAGATATCCTACGACTGTAATTTTTATATTCCAATATTCAGTACCTTTTATTCTTATCCGAATAAGAGTAAATTTTGAATCTTGAAAAACCTTTCCTTACATTGAGAATTATTTATGCTCTTAATTCCTAATATATTATTTACCTAAAGTATCATCATTGCTCAAAACTTCAACATATTACTAACATTTTAAATAAATTCTTTACGCCTCCTCCTGAAGGGCTACTTTCCCACAATTTTCTAGCTTGCATTTTCCAGCAGTTCTAGTTTCCACCAGAGGAAGCAATATCCATTTAGTTAAGCACTCATTCAATTAAGCATGCAGAACATTAAGTTATTGGATTCAAGTGTAATACAATTTCATGCCGCATTATTAGGTCAATTAATGCGAACATTTAAATAATAATAAACCCTAAAGCTAAACAAAAATAGCGCGAATCCCCTCCGGAATCAAAAAGGAAACACAAAAATACAATTCCATAATAGCTTAACAGATCGTAAAGATTTTCTCAGCGTAATAATATTATGGCTAGAGCATAGAGTTTCAAACTTATTTGGTATAAGAGGCTAAAGAAATTTTTTCATGAGAAACTTACAGATGGCCGCGATGAAAGCTAAATTTTCTCATTTATGATGCATGGCGGCGACAATAAAGCGAAACATAGATACTATTTAATAGATACTATTAGATAGCTAAAAGGGGCCTATCGAGAGTTGTGTAGTATTTGTTTATTTGGTTTTGGTTAACAATTTTTATGTCCATTGAATTTGGAACTCGGAATTCGGAATTGGAGCGTCACTTTCACTCTCCGTTGCACTCTTATCGATTTGGGGGAATGGAAAACAGTTTTTGATATGGAATATATTTATATATATATATCTATCTTTATTATCTGTTGCCTGTTTTTAATGAGTGCTGTCTACAAGCATTGACAGATTTCTTATGGCTCTATTATGGTTTTTATTTATTTTTTTTGTTTTATGGGCATTTTATAATTTTCCTTCGTTTTTTTCCCGTTTGGTGACAGTTCTATTAACACGCGTGCTTAAAAATAACTTGCTTTCCAGTTTAGTAATTTTTTTGAAATTTTATTTTACGATAACTTAATTAATGAGCAATTAAATGAGCATTACCAGAGATTGTTGTAGTTTCTGTGGAATTTCCTGAAATATTTATGACCTCTGTTCTTATGAAGACTGACAGACAGATAACAATATAAACTGCCGTCCAGCCAATAAATGTTTCACTCAACTGCAGTTTATTGAAATTGAGTAATATGATAGTTTTCTTATAGGGGATATGGTAACTTAATATTGAATGGTCAGAGACATGAACCTTGTGAGGGCCCTTAAGATGCAAAACTAAATGGAGAGCAACACGCCAAAGTTACCTCATCGATATATTATAGCAGAGGTTGTAATATAGATACTTTGTTTTTTATCTATATCTGTATCTGTATCTGTCTCAGTGTGTTTGTATCTGATGAGGTAACACTTTAAAAGTTTCTCGACTTGTATTTATTTTAAATTTTAAACGCTCGTCAAGGCGGGCGTTAAGTTTGTTTATCACATTTTGTCAGCTACTTGCAGTTTGTATCTTGCAGATACTTTTACACACACTTACGCACACAAATAAACGGAATAATCGTGGTGTGAAGTGCGAATTACCAACATCAGCAGCAGCAACAACAACAACAACAACAACAACAACAATTACAATTTGCATTTGCGTTCAATGAGCCACTGACCTAAGTCAATATATTTTGCATTGTGCTGGCCAAATGTGTGTGCTACAAATGTATCTGTATCTGTATCTGTATCTGTATCTGTATCTGTTGCTGTAGTTGTAGTTGTATCTGTATGTGTGAATGTATCTGCAGTAGGCAGAGCGTTAAATGTGTGTGTGTATTTCAGACTGTGTTTCAGCTGTGTTGCCTCGGCCCGACATTCATTTGCGCCGATAATTATGACGTGTGCGCGCAATAACAGCAACAACAACAACAACAGAAACAGAAACACCAGCAACCAAAATTGCTGACGTTGCAGTCAGTGCTGCCCACTTTTAGCAAGCAAAAAATGTGATTTTTTAGGGTTAAAAGTAGAAAAAAAGATTGAAAATTTATTAATAACAAATGACTCATTTTGTCTATTTAAAAAAACCCTTTTAACAATATGAGTTTCGTAAAAAGTATTCGCAGTTTTATTTCTATCTGAATCATCTCTTTAAATTAAGCATTACGCTTTTCTATTTGTTCAAAATCTTACTGCAATAAAATTCAGCCTTTCAGTTATTTAAAAAGGCCAGATTTGACTCAAAAAAAAAGCCAAATTAACAACACTGTTTTGCATTTGAATCTGTTTTTTGTGTCGAAGTTGGGCACTCAATAAGCGACGACGTCGCACTTTTCATTTTTTTGCTCGGCTTCGATTGCATTTTATGCGCTCTGCTTGCAGAGCTCGTTTTACAGATACTTTTACGTTACAATTACACACAATTTTTTGTGTTGTGTTGTTTTGGCTTTGCTAATTTATTTGCAACATTTGCCGTTTGCTGTGTTTGCTGTGAATTAATTGCGAATTGCAAATGCAACTAAGCGCGCTATGCGCTATTTACGCGCACACAGCTGCACATACAGATACAGATACAGATACAGATACAGATACAGATACAGATACAGATACAGATACAGATACAGATACAGATAAATGCGAGTGCGAGTGCGAGTGCGCGCGCGGCAACTCGTGCGACGCGCGTGTATCTGATAGATACTTTTGCTCGCAGCACATGTTGGATTACAAGCCATACAGACGCACGTATACTCTTACACGTGCTATCAAATGGAGCGCATGAATTTGTATATGTAGCAGTGTATTTGTATCTGTATCTGTATCTCTATCTGTATCTGTATCTGTATCTGTATCTGCAAGCGTCAACATTTGAGGAAGCATTAGCTGACGTTAACAACAATTCAACTTTAACTAATTGAAATATTTGCTTTTATTTTTCCCTTCTCAATGGGGGGAGGAAACATGTCAAATGTCTTTCGGGTTGACAGCTAAAAATATATCTGCCCCTTGACGTTGCCCAGCGCTGACAGGCGACAATTTGGCTACAATTCGCTGCGCTCCAGATTCCAAGTATTTCTTCTCTTTTTTTCGTTGCATATATGCTACGAGTATATTTTTGGGCTCAGGCGTGTAATATGTGTGTCAGCAGGCAGGCAGCGTCAATGCCAATCCTATTTCGAAAACCGAATCCAAAACCAATCCCATGACATGGCTAAATCATGTCAAACTGACGTAAATGAGCCGCAAACGCAGCCAACGCCAAAAGATACAAATGGAAGCTCTTTGAACTTTAACTGCAGCTTGAATTTATTTAAGGGCCACCAAATGGCACAATTGGGGGCTGTTCTTTGGGGAGCTATTAGCAGCTGTCTTGGGTCTAATTTTTTGGTCAGTTAATTAACTGGGGAGTGCGTAGCAGTTCCTTCAGAACGTCAAACAGTAAAATGCCTTTGTTTCTTCTCTAACAGACTTGTGTCTAATGAAAGAATTTGAATTTATTTTTATATTATAATTTGATAATTTATCCGTTTATTTTCCCCGTAAGATCTGCCCTTTTTTCAGTTTTCAGCCTCTGTGTGCAAAATATTTGCTTAAGGCATTAAGCAAAAGCTCCTTCAGTTTCTGAGTCTATTATCAGTTAAAAGTAGATGACTTTCCAGTATCAGCGCAACGCATCGTTATCGTTATGTGACACATTAATGCTGTAATTAAATTTACAACAAAGTTAAAAGGAATCTTGCAGTGCGATAAGAGAGACAAGTTTCCGTTCCACAGTTGTAATGGCATAATCTATGCATTTTGTGGGCGTGTCACCGCCAGACAACTAAGCCGCATTGTATTCCCAGAAGAGTGGAGAGGGGGCCTTTTGAGTGCGAATATCTGCAACTAGTTTTCGTATCTACTCGTATAGAGCTGGAGCCCGGAGGCAGCAACTAATGGCAACTAATAGCCCCTCATTTAATTTGTCACAAATCAATTAGCAATTAGCAATTTGTCAGATTTTTTGATTTATGCAATGCAGCAAGCGTAGCTCAAAAATAATTTATATATTTTTTTAATTACACGTATGAATCCAAAGACAGCGGCCAAAATAAACTGTTATAAGCCGCATGTTTTGCACGCATCGCTGTCAAAGCCAAAGCTGTCAATTGCCATTGCCATTTGGTAGTAGACCCGGTCGACCTGTACCAGCTCCCCCCACTGTCCACTGTCTCGTGTCCAGTCCACAAGACCCAGTGCCACTCTGCCTGTCAGCATTGCTCCAATGTCTGGTTAGACGGCATTTTTATGCCTCAAAAAAAAAAAAAAAAAAAAAAAAAGAGCATACAGAAATAGTTGCCACATAGAATCCATAAAACATTTTTAGCATTTGCAGACGTGCAGCTTTTAAAATTGTTTGATGATGTTTTTGTCTGCGACAGATACAATTCTTGTACTTATATATGCGGGCAGACTGTCTAGGACTGTCATCTGGAGGCTTCTCTGGCACTTCTGGTGTCAACTGATCGAAGTTCCGTATTATATGGGTTAAACGAATGATCAATGAGTTATTCTTGTCTTTGTTTTTGTTGCGGTTGTGGTGAGGTTCATCGTTTCCGTTGAGTGACGCCACAAGGCAGAGATCATGCAAAATTTATTCCTAGAAACGGACAAGATCTGTGGGTGCTGTAAAATGAAAAAAAAAAAATTAATTTGACTGAGATTTATGGCATAAGAGTATTTGTAGCTGATACTAAACTCTTTTATCATTTTTGTGAAAATTAAGAATTTTCTATTGTATTATTAGAATTGATTGCAAAGTAGATGAACGTTAATTCACTTTGATTGAATCGCTTTGAGCCAGTAATCTATAATCTAAAAAAGGTTGGCTAATGATCATCTGTCATTCAATTATTACAATAATCATCGTGAGATAATGTAGCTGAAATAAATATAGTTTTAATAGTAGGCTGCTTACTGTGAAGTTGACAGTTTGTTTCCCTTTCAATACACACTGATATGATCAATGGGCGCTTTTAAAACCGATCACAGCCTCTAATGGCTAGTCAACGAGATGACTCAACACCTGCCAGCACCTGATCAGCTCGGATACTACGTAGATTTAGAAGTGGACCTAAACCAACCCGATCAGTGGTTGTCTGGATGTCTGGTACACGTATTCTTGTTGATTCTTGGCCTAAAAAGCTTGTGGCTGGAACGGCAGGAGGCAGTCGCCGTTGCTGCCTCAGACGCAGCCACAGACGACGCCACTTGTCTTGTCGTGTCTCAAATTAATTAAAGACTCATCTACATATTTCATTTCCACTCCAACTGGTTGCCGAGATACTTGTATGTTACAAGAAAATGCGGAAAAACAAAACTTGGCGATGACCGCAACGTTGACAAACGCGACGTCAACGTCGACGGCGGCAGAGGCTGGCGCAGCGGGCGCCTTCAAATTGGCCTGTCATTGAGCCACGCTGGGCGGCAGCCTCACAGGGGCGTGGCATGTTTTCAAAATGCGTTTACAAAGTTTTTTACAGTTTTTAACATCTTCTTTTAGAGTTTTTTTCTTTTGACATTTTTTTAACATATTTTTACGATGTTTTTTCAAAATTTTTTACATCTACAAGTCGTGTTTTGTTTTTTTTTTTTTTTTGTAACATTTTCATATTTGTTTTTCATGTTGTTTGTATTAATTTGTAAGAACGTCATGCTGCACATTTCTTGTATGTTTTTAAATTTAAATGAATTGCTGCATCATTTCTCGAACTTTCACTGGAAACTTTTACCAAATCGGCTTAGGTCAGCTAGCTCCTTTGGTGGGCCCCATACTTTACACATTATTAGTCTAATTTAATCAAATCAAGGCACTCTCAATATCTAAGTTCATTTTTCATTAATGAATTGGGCTTTGTCTAAGCAGTATAATTTGGTTATTCCTAGAGATGGTATGCAAGAATTTTGATATTCTATGAAACGGTAGCGTTTCCAGCAATGGCAGGGGTCCATATCCCATAAATTACAGTACAACAGTGAAAGCTACTAAGAGCTATAGATATTTATAGTATAGATAGATAGAAGTCTTCTCAGCTGGGGCTGGCTGGAATGTCTGAATGTCTGAATGTCTGAATGCCTGCCTGACAAATCCCATCAATTCCTTACGTGTAATCATCACAATAGATCTGAAGCTTCTCTAAAACTTATACATATGTATGGATTTTCATATTTGGCCAAATATCATTAGCCATATGCACAGTTTTGTGGGCGTTTACTAGATGGGAAAAACTACGAGTATGGCAATCTATTGCAACCCCTAACTGGCGCCTGTCAACGTGTTTGTAATTTATTCTCATATATATTTGCGCATTTGCCTTATCGGACAATGGTGAATCTCCGGAAATCCGTTGCCAACCCTCAAAAAAGTAAAATGCAATTCGATTATTGGCAACCTCAACAAAAGATGTACAAAAGAAAAAATGATAATAATAATTACAGCGACACGAGGGTAAAAAAAGGTAGCCAACTGTGAATTGTGTTTGCACTCAAACGATTATTTTCAATGGGTGTTAGTGTTATATGCTTATAGATACAAATTCTAGAATGTTATGCAATTCCATACTCAAACTGTTGCACTCAGCCATGAAATCGCTTGAGAGGGGTGCTTTAGCATTCTACGTTTCCCACAGAGTTTTCACTTTAATAAACGTTTTTACTACCAATGCTAATAGATACTTTCTATAAGACGCTTATCTAAACGCCCACACTTGTGGTGTAGTGGATTCTGCCTTAAGTCCAAGATTTATAGCTCTGAGCAGACAAGTCAATAAGCGGCCACTAATTAGTATTTAATAGATACAACATTATTTTTCGATCATCTGTGCGACAGAAGATGCGACATTGATGTATCTATAAGATACAATTTCTGCTTTTCATTTGATTGATATGGTCGACTCTGTAAATGCCATTAAATTGTCAAAATAGGCTGCCCACGCTCATAAATTATCACCAGAAGAAAGACAAGTCGATCATAAAAGCGGCGTGGCACAGTAGTAGAAATACGCCTTATTATGTTAAATAACCACAAAGCGTTCATAAATTGTATTATATGTCACACATATTTTATTTTTTCTTTAAGTATAATTAAAAATAAAAAAGAAATACATTTTTACATTTATACAAAATGTGTTTCTTTTTATGGTTTTTTGAATTTAAAAGTTTTTTTTATTTTGAAAGAGTTGATCATAAATTTGATCATTACCAAACTGTCGGCTCAGCGACGAAACGTCGAAAGTCTCCAAATTAAGGCCTCATTAGCATAAATTGTGCTCGTAGCGGCCTTTAACGGTGATTAACAGAGGAGTTTTAAAAGATGGAATGGAAATTATATTTCAGTTGTCACATAACTCAATCGAACACCTTTATAGAACTCCTCAATTTTTGACAGTCATATTTTGACATTTTAATTATTATCAGTGCGTGCCTTTATTGCCATTTGGCTTTTTGTTTGGGGGCTACGTGCTTAATATGTGAGCAATTTAAAGCAGCTCAAATGCGTGTGCGGAATTTTGAATTCGTTTCGAATTCGAATTCGGGTTCGATTTCCATGCGCTTCCTGTACCAAAATTTAACATTCGGTTCAATGAACTGCTGCTGATCAATTTGTTAGCTGCCAGCTCATTTAATGTTCAATTAATGATCATTGAAATTGTTATTGTACCCTATTAGTTCGCACCTCTGTAGAGTGAAAAGTAGTCTTAATTAATTATTTGTTCGCCACTTTTTAATTGCTAATTTGTTTATTTTATTTCAACTAAAAACTGCAAAAATAAAAAAAAAAATCACACGCGTTACTTTTTTCGTACCGCTAGGCCCCGGCGAGATTCGAACTCACGATCTCCTGTTTACTAGACAGGCGCTTTAACCAACTAAGCCACGGCGCCACATGCAAACATTGCGAACAAAGTTCAAATATAAGCAAAGAGAGCGCAAACTGAATTGATTGTGCGTGTGTGTGAGGCACTCTCTCGCTGTCGCTCTCTCGCCCTCTCTCTCACACTCCTTATTTTTATCTTGCATTTATTTAGGGCTAAATTTGGAATACAAGCAGCATACTAAGAGCATACTAAGAGCATAAATAATAATTTAGAACTATTCGCTCTATGCGACCCACACACATGGAAATACATAGAAAATATATGTTTTCCATATTGCTCAAACATATGTATGCATACATATATAAAATAAGATAAAAAACAAGAAAAATTACTTATGTTAACTTGAGCTAAACAAATCGTTTTTTAAATGAGCCCCTAAAGAAAAGTCAGAAAGTGAAACGCAACACCAAAAGCGCCATTTGGACACAAAGTGAAAGGCTGTCACTTTGCCTAGCAGCAACTACCCCAGTTTCCCCACTCCCCCATCTCCATCGTTCTCTCTCACACTCTGTTGAGACCACTGAGCGTTCAATATTTTAATAAATGATCTGAAACGCTTAGCATTTCATTCGTTTAGTTTGCTATACCCTTACATAGAGTATTCAAATATTTATATTATATTTGTGTAGTTGCTCTGGCTGCTTTCTTTTAGGGTATTCCTGTCTTCGATACGCCAAAGATACAATTTCGTTCTAGTTTTTATGAAGGGGCAACCTATAAAATGTCTAAAAACAATTGCATAAAAGTGAAGCAATTACTCATGGAATGGAGTTCTATTTTTCGGCAGGGAAATTATAAATCTCAGCACATTTAGATGCAAGAAAGTCAATGCTTTGCTTTTATCTGCAACTTTATAATTTCCGTGTTGCGGTTGTAGGCGTGTTGCTGTAAATAAACCACAAAATGCATTTTAAACATGCCTCATCGCTGGTTGCTCCCATTGTTGTTATTATGGTTGCCGTTTGTTTAGCTTAGCTCTAGATATAAATATAGATACGGATACGGCTTTGGCTATAGATATAGATAGAGTAGCTACTCATATACGGATACGAAGGGCAGTAAATCGCAGAACTATTGACAGCATTTTATGGTACTTATTTGCGCCGCGGTGGCGTCTCTGCTTATCTTTGACACAGTTTCAAAGCCCAGAAGAAGATACTAGTAGTCGACATATTTTATTCACTTTCTCTGCTACAAATTGCAAAAGTTTTGCATTTTTTCTAATAATATATTCAATCACTTTTCTTTGACATTCTGCATCGCTGCTGTTGCCAATTTCCATTTGCCACAGCTCATAATATCATGTTTACTTTATTGCCAAAAGTTAACATCATAAAATTCTGTTAGCGCCATCTGCTTGTCTCTAACAGAATGAATTTTCTTTTATGTCTGTAATTCATAGTCATGTAAACAACTTTTAAAAGAAAACACACACATTCAAAATTTTGGCGTCAAAAATCAATTTTTCAATCACTCAAGTGGCCACTCAATGGATTGCTTTGGCATGGGGCAAATCCAAAAATTCAAAATCAGAAGTGTGTTCCGGCTTTAACTCCCACTAATAATCAGTTTTTTTAATGAACAAAATGTTCTTTTTGGGTACTTTGATGATCTCCGCGGCAGCTGCTAAAATTTCAATTGGTTCATAACAAGTTGCAGTGTGCAGCAGCAGTACGAGTATTTATAAAAATCATGTTTATTATGGAATAGTGGCATAAAGTTCATTGAACGTGTCTGTGCACGCACAACAACAAAGTGCTGACACACTTTGGCCAGGCAGCAAAACTCTCGAATCTCTGGGAATTGGGAATTGACAGGCGGGCGGTCTCTGGTCTCTGGTCTCTTTTCTCTCTGGTCTCCGGGCCACACAAGTGGTTTGACCTTTAATATGAAGCTACTAGACGGCACTGAACTTGAAATATACCGAATACCGAGATTCAAGTGTGTGATCTTGGCAATTTCAATTAACCTCAAAATATGCCATTTATAACCTCACATTTATGGCAAACGCCAGCCGAGGTACAGTTGACAAATTTGCACAGCAGTCTATGATTAACTGGGAGTAGAACGTGAATTCGATTTCCCAACTGGAGAAGAGAGGGCGTATTCCTTACTGATTAATTGTTGTTTTTTATATGTTCGTAATAGCTTTTTATGTTTGAATTGCCTCTGGGAGTAGACCTAAAAGTGAACCTTTAACACTGAGAGATATTTCTTTGGTCAGCTGCAATTTCTTTTGACGGCATTCAAAAGTGTCAGACAGCTAATTAACAGCTTATGAAGCTGCAGATCTCGGAACTGGATGTGGTCTGATCTTCGCTGTGTTGGGCTGGACTGTGCTTTGGGCAATACACTGACATCCTGACACGCTGACACAGCGCTGCCGTCACTGGTTCTGGGTCGGCTAATCAAACTGCTTTTGTGGTCACTTTTCGGGGTTTATTTTATTTTCTCAGCTGGAAATTGATTGATAATTAATTAATACTTATGCCTGCTTTCTTTTCCTTCTCTCAATCTACTTACAGCCATTCTGCAGCGCTCAACTGTGGATGTGGGACGCATTAAGATACAAAGTGTTGCCACTTGTTTGTATCTCTGCATGGATGCCTGCGGTGCAGTCTATGCCTCGGTAAGTAAGCAACATATCCCATTTAAAAAAGTGAAGAATTATTTAACTATTATATAATTAACTAAGCTATGAAGGGATGAAAAGAAGATCTAGGCAAAAATTGTAATTTGCTGTCAATGATTATTGAGCTGAAGCCACTATAAATTATAGTTTGATAGATTACTGAAATCGTTTTTCAAATTGCCGTTTCAATTTCAATTATTTCAATTATGTAGCGCTATCTTTTTGTGAAGCGGCAAATTTCAATTGTTCCCATAACAAAGCAATGAGTCAAACAAAAACAAAAATAAAAATAAAAAGAAAAACAAACAAAAGGCCGTTAAATGATTGAGGTGCACCTCAACAAATTCCAAAATGAAACGCAATAAATAACAAAATTAAGTGCATCGGGTTAAGTGAACAAAAACAAAGCCCTTAAAACAACAAGAAAAACAGAAAGATATTGATATCCTTTGGGCCAACCCTTGTCCTTTTTCGGTTCAATTCGATTCAGTTCGATTCAGTTCGGTTGGGTTAGTCTTCAAGTGTCAAGTGAGAACGGTCGCATGTCCTGTCGATAATGAATGTGACACTTATACCGCTGCGGAGTCGACTCCCCGTTGCATGTTGCATCATTGGCGTCGCATTTCTCACCGCCTTTCACTGGCGCCAAGAGGCTGTATTTTGTTTGTTGCGCTTCAGCGGTTGCCTGGCATTGCCCAATACTCTGCACTTATTGAAAATGAGTAAAATTGGGGTATATTAAATATGCGATAATGTTTGTAACAGGCAGAAGACAACATCTTCAGATGAATCATGCCGTCTGTCGGGATGCGAGAATAAAAAGGAATGCAATTCAAAATGTTTTATTAATACAGATACTACTTCAGACAGGCTTACAGGGTAGCTTTCAGTCGAGCCGACTCGACTTACTAGTTTTTTTTTACTTGTCGCCGACGGAGCACTTTGACCTTTTCGCATGCATATCCGAAATAGAAGCATTTGTGCCACTTCTGTCAGGCGAGAGGCGAATTCGCATTCGCGTTCGCGCTTTGTATCTGCCAGATACAGATACTCGAAAACATACTTGCTGAAGTGTTGATTGATGCGCTTCAGCAGCGGCAACTTTGTTTTAGCCACGCAACCCTTTGAAGATCGCCGCAGAGCACATTTCAAGCATTTCTTAAAGTTGGTCAAGTGGGCGGTTTACTGGGCGGCTTTTGTTTATTTTGGCGACCAAAATGCATCATCGGCCGCCGACGTCCGGCAAAGAATCGGAAGAATCTGAAACGCCCATGCTGTACACTTTCACTATAGTTGGACTCAAAAACTCTGGCCGAGATTTGAAGTTGAAATTTATGAATTTCCGTTGAATTTCCAGCTACACTTTGAGTATGGTTTTCATTTCAAAGGAAGCGGAAATGGCTATAAATTTATATTAGCTGACATTCGAATATCCGGCTAGATATAAAGGAATAAATATAAGAAAATAAAAATATACTAAAATACTATTAGCATTAATATGAATTATTCAGTATAAATTATAAATGATTCAAAAATTTCAAATAGTTGTATATATTAAAAGAATTTTACAAAAATATTTAGGGCTAATAAATTGAGATTGCTGAATGAATTAAGTTGGTTGAAATTTATTTGTTTTACAAAAAATATATAAAAAATTTTTAAAATTTTTGTTTAGTAAGTATTTTAATATAGCTTGTAATACTCGAACAGCAAAAAGTTTGCCGTCATTTGATGTAAGTTGTAAATAGCTCGTTTAAATATAAATTTCCATTTAAAAAGCAATTTTTCACTTGTTTTAAAATAGATTTTCCTGCACTTGCGATTTTCTCTCTTGATTTATTGCGATGCATTTCACGATTCGAAATGCCAGAAGCTTTGCTGCGATCTTGTGACCGAAAGGCAGCTGATTTGATTTGCTGGCTAATGGGGCAGCTAATTGAAATCCCAAAACGTTTGCCAATTCATAAATTTGTTAAGAGTCATGAGTCAGTCACGTCTCGTCGCCTGTCGCATGGTATTGGCCAATTAAAATATTATAGCCATATATGAGAGTGATTATTAATTTGCATAATTTCATCTGTGCTTGAGAATTTTTAAAGAGACACGAAAACCGAAAGAAGAGGACCGCCCGCAGTGCTTGGGCCGATCAATTAATGGCCAGTCATGTCTAAGGCCCAATGAATATGTTGCATCATTATCATTGTTATTGTCCTGTGTTCAGTTGATAAAACCGAACCGAAAAGAATTGTGGAACGCGTCACGCCTTTAGTCTGTTTCTTTTATTCTAAGTGGTTCCGTTTGAATACTGTTGTTGTAGGTGTTTTTCTTAATCTGGCCTAAACGCTGCCGACCCTTTCGACCTGGCGCCACTTGATAAAAGACAGAGAGAGAGAGTCAGTTCGGAGAGGAGAGCTAATGGCTTTGATAAACAACTGGCTGATGCATTTGCAGAAACAACTTCATTTGCTTTTCACTTCAACTAAAAATAGCGGAAAATGCTTGGAAAACTAAAAGAGTTGCAGACGTCGCGACATTGTGTTGTCACATATGTCAAAAATTAGTCTAGCCTCGGAAAATGATCTGGGGTCTCTTTGCTGAAGTGGCGTCAACATTTTAGCCATTTTCTGCTTATTGCAGGTTGTGTCCCCTATTCTTCCATCTGATGGCTCATTTCATATCAAATTGGCGCGCCTTTTGGCTGATTAATTTCTAAATTTAAGCAGCGACATTTCCACATGGAAGTTGCTCTTTGACTCTGTCGCATTCTCTGCGTAAACAATTTTAATTGCCTGACAAGCGAATTAATTCAATGTTGTTAATTGAATTTGATCGGATGATGCACAAACAAACCGCAGCGGCGTATCTAAAGGCCAGGCAAATATATATAAGCACAGATACAGATACAGATGCAGATACAACTACAGCCGCAGATACAGAAACTTGCATGCAGAGCAATCCTTTTGTAGCTGATTTACATTTCTACCTAGAATAATATACAGAGTCTGCAACTTGTTTCTGTTGTCCTTTTGTGCGGCTGTCATGTGGCATTCATAAAGTAGGTAACTTTATGGCCAGGGTCAGCGTCAGGGTCAATATTGGCGGCTCAGGGTGCCGGCGTCTATCGATCGCAACGCCGATAGCGAACGCATCCTGTGATAATGAGCACATTTATCTAACAGAATCGGGTTCTAACATTTAGATAAAAAGGAAACCGACGACAGCCTTTGCCAACCTTTATAGGTAGCCCAAAGCATTTAGTACAATACTCGTATTTTTTGAAGAAACCTTGACGGTTTCTTGCTAAAGTTGCTCAAGTTGTTTGTTATGCATATGAGAAATCATCAAGGCATCCATAAGAATCTTTGTCGTCTCTATGAAATGTTCAAAAGAACTCCTCAACTGAGCTTATTACCTATTTATAAAATACTTTAACCAGCATGTGGCTCTATTGTAAGTTAAAAGGATTGAACAAGTAATGGGAATAGTTGAAAAATTAGCTTAGAACATTTTTTTTTCAGGGTAGTATTTCAAGTGTTTAAGTTTTTACTTAACATATTTTTTATTAACTACCTTATAGCCAAATAATTTAATTATAGTTTTACCCTGTTACAGAAAGACTTCACCGACGACTGTGTCTTCAACGAGAACATGGAGCTGCACAACTATAACACATACTCCTCCACATATAACTCGAACGCGAGGCGGGTCTTCTATTTGGCACTCAATCGTCATGGGGCACCGCGTCGCACGCAAATTCCGGCTTCGAGATCATTGGGGAAGCTATCCACATATACAAATGCTATCACCGAGACGGTGCCGCAGCAGCGTGTGGAACAGCTGATAGCCAAGAATTTTGGGGCAAATCGCGTGAAGCATGGCGTACGCCAACTCTGTGATACCGGCAAGCCGCTGATCGAGCTTATCGATGCGGCACACTTCAAGGCGCTGCCGCGATGCAGTGCAAATGGGAGTAGCAGCAGCAGTAGTAGTAGCAATAGTAGCAGTAACGTTCCTGTGCCTGCGGCCAGCGCCAGCAGCCTGATTAGTATTAGTAACAGTAGTCAAAGCTTCAGCGGCCATATTAGCAATATCAGTAACAATAACAATAACAGTAACATTAACAGTAACAGTAGCAGTAGCAGTAGCAGTAGCAATAGCAGTAACAGTAGCAGTAACTCAAGTAGTAACAGTAACAGTAGCCAACAGCAAGGGATGCACAAGAAACGAAAGAAGCAGCGCAAATGCCGACCACATGAGAATGAGGAGCTCCACAATTGCCAAAGGCGGCCCCTCGCAGGCCATGGAGCCGGGGCACTGCGCAAGCGTGGACCCAAGGCGCAGCGTTGCAAGGAGATGCGTGATTTGGCTGCTGCAACGGGTGCAGCACCTCCAAATTGTGGCAAAAAGCCAGGAGCAGCTGCGGGTGCAGCCAAGCGGCCAGTTAGTCCTGTAGCGGGCTTGGCCAAAGGTGCACAGCAGAAGCCTCGAGCTCAGGGCAGCAAGAAAAAGCTACCTAAGGCGGGCAAGCAGCGTCCCAATGCCGGTGGTGGTAAAAAGCAGCGTGGTGGCAACGCTGGCAAACGAAATGGCAGCAAGCGGCAGCAACGTTTACTCGAGTCAAGCAGCTCGACGACAACAACAACAGCTAGAACCACCAGTACCAGCACAATGGCAAGCAGTCTAGCAACGCCCGGTGAGCACAACTGGGAGAGCAGTTCACCCATGCCAGCCCTGGCGCTCAGCGAGACTAGCGATCGTGTCGAGCGCAATGTGCGCAATCCCATGACAAGTGAGGAGGAGCTGGAGCTGGACGAGGATGAGGATGAGGCAATGGAGCACGATGCAGGCGACTCCCAAGAGGAGGGCAGCTACGAGGATGCAACCCTGGAGGGGCATGCGCGCAGCGGCGCTGCCGATGATTCGCTGTACTACGATCAACTTGATTTGTGAGTTTGCCCAAAAACTATCCTAACATTGAATTCAGTAATTTCTTTTTCAAAATTTATTTACTTTTTAATAATAATTGAACAATTTTTTTTTTTTTTTGAATAATTGGCATTAACTTTTTATATTTTTACATTTTCTCACATTTTGTACCGTTTGCAAAATTTCAAATATTTTAATTTATTTTTTTGGTTGTTGTGTTTATTTTATTAATACGTATCATTCGGTTTATTTTTGATTTTCCAAATTTATTTTTCAAAATTCTTTTTGGTATTACTGTACTGAATAATTTTAATGTTCTATGTTTTCTGGTTTCGAAGAAAAAAACGTACAAAGTGTGGAAAGTTTTTAAGATTAATTGATGAATTTTTGTTTACCTAAAAAACCGTTTTCGAGGCATTTAAATGCAATTTCAAATAACTATGGGCCCATATAAAAGAAAACCCACACCACACTATCTATAAGAAATTGAGGAAGTTACTGTAAAAAGTTTGGCTTGAGTATGCGATTTTGTAATTTGCAAGTTTCCAAACACTGACACTCACACTCTCACACACAAACACGCATATTACACTGCACAACACACAAACACACCACATTAATCAAGAAATACGAGTATATATATCATATATTATACCAACGACTGTGGTTCAAAAAAGTATTTTTGATGCAGCACCTCGAATGCGATTCGATTCGATTCGATTCGAAGCGATTCGATTCGATTTGTGCTTGCCTAAATCAATGCAACCTATAAAAGAAGAATATCAATATGAAAAATCAATAAAAATAATGTATTACTACGGAGTCTCGAGTATTTTTAGGACTTTTTCAACTAGTAGCAACAAATTGGCACCATTCATAATTCAGATGTATAAAAAATCAACTGCACGCCCATATCAGAATATCATTAATTTTATAACGATCAAATAATATAGCTAGCCAAATATTTTAGATATCACCTAGCTCCTAATAGATGTTTTACAAATGTTTACAGGCTATTTTGAAATACTTGAGTCTCTGCTAAACTATTCAACTGATAACATGAATAATACTCAAAAATACGACCACTCAACTCAACTCAACTCAACTCAAAAAACAATGCAAACTTGCAAAAATTATAAATAAATAAATATGTTTTCCTTATATTAACTGTTGTCATTAAGTGACAACAAGAAGAAGAGTCTATGTATGTGAAGAAAATGTGACAATTCGAATAGTTCGCATGTGAAATTGTTTTGTAAATATGTATTCACGAATAAGATTGAAAAGATTATAACCGTTTTGTTTTGTAGTATTGAAGTCGAAGTCGAAGTCGATGTCGAACCTCGCTGCCTCTCAGTGCGTAGTTTAAGTTGTAAACCAATCTAAAATGCAATTGTTTTTCTTTGAAGAAAACAATGAATAATTTTTAAAGCCATAAACGAAACAATGAAGCCAACGACAAACGAAGCAAAATATATATAAAAAAAAAACAAAATAAAAAAAAATAAATAAAATAAAATAAAAAAGAAGAAAAATATATATAAGTATAGACAGAAAGAAAATAAACTCACAAATCAAAAATTGTATTTTAATTTATATTTCTAGACTAACATATAATTTTATTTATTTTATACAAACGAAATGTGTGTGAAATTATTTGATATATGTATATTTCATTTACAAATTATATAATTTAAGCTATTTATTTATTATATTTTACTTAAATAAAAATATTAAAATATTTATATATACTTTCACTTTTAAGTTTGCCTAAATTGTAGACTAACAAATTTTAACATTTACTTTATTCATTATGTAATTCTACAATTTAAGCGATGGAAAATCAACGAAAATAGCATGAAAAACAAAATATTAAAACTAAAAAATAAAATTTTATTTAAAACAATTAATATACAAACAAAAAATCGTTTTTGCAACTGAGTGGATTTTAATAAAAAATGACCTATTTAATTATGGTAAGAGCGTGGCGAGAAAGTAGCATAAAAAGTAGTTCAAACTTTGATATACTATTTAGTTAGTATTTTTTTATATTTATTATTTATTTGTTACTTGCATGTTTTCCAAAATTGGCAGATATATAATTCACCTGGCATTTTGCACGTTTCGAAACAAAATGAAATGCAAACTACAAAATTTCATTACTTTCTTCATTTCTTTTTTCGGCATGGTTTTTTGGAATGCAATTCATTTTTATGCCCAAAACTTTAAAAATAGAAAATCTAAAACCCCCAATTACCCAATGTATCTTAATTATGTTCTGTGCACATTACAGCCTCCAATTGTTAATACTTCAGCTGCTGATCATTTTCGGGGGGCTACAGAGGAGCAGTTCTACCCTATAGAAATGGACCACCGCCGATCCGCACAAGCTATAGTTCCTGATCTAATAGTAATAAGTTTTCTTACATATTGTACATACTACATACCTACATATACCTACATTACTATAGAACTTAAACTTAGGCCATTATGCATACGTTGTTTAGATTAAAGATGTTCTATAATTTAAGACTGAAGACTACGAAAAAAATTAAAATAAATTATACTATGCTTAAAACATTCTACAAAAATATTAATGAGTTCTTACTTTTTCTTTTTCTTTAGTTTTTTTTTGCTCTATTTCGATGGATTTTTAAATGATCTTTATATATATATATCATGCCCGAACCACTTAATTTGCTAAAAATTTATGCGATTTGTTTTCTTGGTTACCCTACTAAATCGCTCGACACCCCAAAGAGCGGCGACGACTCTTTGAATAAACAAGCAGCGGGCGGTGGGCGTTTTGTTTGTTGTTCTTTGTCCGATCAACTTTTTAAGTATTTTCTTTGATTCTCCGCCCTTCTAATACCCTACAAGATAGTTTTTTAATTCTGTCAAAAAATGTGTAATTCATTAAAAGAGCGGCCAGAAGGACTGTAGGTAAGACAAACAGATATTGTCATCAGTATTTGGAAACAAGATGACAGAAAAACTTATTACTTTACTATATAGGTTCTATTCAACTGATATATTCCCGATCTATACGGATTAGGCCAAAGTAAGTTCCGATTTCAAATCATCCATTACAGGGTGAGAGATGTTGCAATATTTAATTGCAACTGTATTTTAATAAACATACAAAATATTTATAGTTTGATTAATATTTAAGGAGAAGCAATGTGCAAGGGTATAAATTTCTCCGACACCGAAGATACACTTTCTTTGTTATATTATTTTGGATTATAATGCACTTTTTTCTTGCTCTGAGCGCTGTAATTATTGTATTTGTGGGCCATCTTTATGTGGTTTATCTGTGTGGCATAGGTGAAAAGCGATTTGGCGCCCAGGTGTTTGTTGATTTGCAATCTGGCAATCAGCTGAGAGAGATCTACAAATGTACATACATAACAGTAGTATAACAGCTCACACCTCAAAGTTATATTCTATTGTACAAGCGTTCTACAAGTATCTCTCGTGCTCGTCTAATGACGACAGTCAAAGACCTTTTGTCGGAATAGCGCTACGAATCGGACGGAATAGCACGTGTGGCAACAAACAAGATCATGTGCTATAGAGCGTTAATATGCATGCCTATAGGAATATTTGTGTATGTGTATGGGGGAATGTTACGCATACGCGGCGTGTGCAATACAAGTACGGGGCAATAATTGAATAAATAACAGTGAAATAACAATTTTTCGCTCAAATTACGCCAAGCATACAGTGGGAACGTTTGAGAACGCCCCATACAAAAAAAAAAAAAATCGCTTGCCCTCAGTGAGAACGGAGGAGACTCTGCACCCCAGACCCAGACCCAGACCCAGTTCCATGTGAGACAAGTCACGTAGGCCTTGAAAACGGCAAAAATTGTGACGATTGTTTTGTTGTTGTTGCTACAGTCGCTCATATTCCCACATTCGCATTCATTCATACATTGAACAGTATTTCGCATGAATAGACGAAACACGAGGCACTTGCCGCTGTGCAAACGCAGCAGCCGACAAAGCTCTTCGCCGCTTAGCAACAAACAAAAAAGAGAGCGAAAAAGAGAACTGCAAAAGAATTAAACTTTCGTATGCTCACTCACACACAGAGCACCAAAGCACAAAGATCAGCATAAAACATAAAGCAGCATAAAGTTTTGATGACGTTGCTACCCAATCAGGTTGCTTGGCACGCGCACTGCTCGAGTGTTCCCAAATTTTACCTAAGCTTATCAACCGAATCTGATGATCGTAATGACGGCGCTACCGCTCTAACACCCCCGCGCTCTCTCACTAACTCTCTCTCAGCTGTCTCTCTCTCTCTCTCTTCGGCGCATTGCGCTGATATCAGACCTGTCAGCTTTAATTGCGGCGACTGATTAGGAAGAAGGCAGTGGAAGTCCAAAAAGAGAATCGTCGGCTCCCTTCGTCTTCGCCTTCGTCGTCGTCGTCGTCGTCTTCGTCTGTGTCTTCGTTGTTTTTGTTTACCTTTCACTTTTGCGTTAATCACGTCAGCTGATCGTCGGCGTCCTCGTTTATTGTTGTTGTCATTGCCATAATTTCTAATTGGAATATTACTAAACAAAAAGCTTATTTCAGCTTCTGTCTATATTTCTTTCGGGGAAAGACCGTAACAGCTACTGATCTCTTTTGTAACGGTTTTAAATTCAGCCTGAATATCGTCGGCATGGAAGAATTCGGTTTGAGTCGCGTGAAAACTTTCTGATTAGATAAATGCTTAATCTGCAATCAGTCTACAGATGGAAGAAGCCTCAAGAGTCAACATCCAAATCGCAATGGAAATTTTAAAGGTCATTCTGATAATCGTTTTTTATTATCAGCTTTTTAAATGAGGTGTGTGATTTTTTTTCTTTCACAGGTAAAACACATGCGATTTATTTCACAGTACTAAGGAAATTTCTCGCACAAATTTCTATATTTATTTATTTTTTTTACAATCCTAACAATTATAGGGTAATTCGGCTTCGACTTTTCGAAAATCATTTTAGTTGCTGACGTTTCCTCCTTCGTCTACAATTGATCGTTTCTATTTTTCTTTAAATTTTTTTGTTTTTTTTGCTTTGACATAAAGTTTTTAATTTCAAGTTTATGCATGGGTGTTTTTCTGTCTACGTGACGTATAGAGAATACACCGTTCTGACTGAATCACGAGCCCCCAGCAGCAGCAGGTTTACTTAAATATCGCTGCTGCAATTATTGATTTTCAATGCCAATGCCAAATGATAGAAGGCGTATCTGAAGTGGAACCAGAAGATAAGCAGCTGGTTTGGCTCCCGGCTCTGTGCCATTTGCATACTATTATGAGGGAGTCATAGGTTAATTAAAGAATATAGATCTAAATTCGGAAATATATATCCTTTTTAAATATATATCCATAATTATAACGAAAAGATTTAGAAAATTCCTTTTTGGAATATGGTAAACTATAAAAGAGATTGCAAACACTGTTGAAGATATCGATATATGCAAATATTAATAGGTTCGAATTATTTTTTAACGACGCATCGAAGTGGCATCAATATGTATTTAAACGATTTTACCAAGATTCGTAAGAAGAAATGTTTACTTGCTTACAGCACTTGAAATATTATTTAATATTTAAATTGAATATTTTTCAAATCTAATATCCAAATCAATAATATTTTTGATTCGAAAAGATCGAAAATGCGGGTCCAAGTATAGATTATTTGTCGGCTTCAATGTAAGAAGAATAGAAGCACATCTAGTAAAAGTGTTGTGAAATATTATGAAATATGAGAAAACATAATTATATTTGAGCGTCAACGTGTCAGACTTTCAGTTAAATTCAATTAAATATATTTTCTCAGCGTAAAATGACGGAAATGTCAGAATTTCTTGCTCCATTCGTAGGCCTCCCCAGTTGATGGCAGCTTGTTTTGGTTGCATTTCTAGTTCATGGCCTGCATTTGCGTGAATGTGATGAATATGCTTAATTGGATTAGCAGCGACTTCTGCCCCGACTTCGTTCACTCTTCCTGGTCTCTAACCAAATGGGTGCACAGCCGGGAAACAAGCTAATGCTGAAGCTGAAAACTCGATTGCATAACATACTCACATATCAGTGCACTTTCAGAGGGAAGCGTGTGAAAGTAGTCGATTAGAAGCATTTAAATCAAGTTAAAATTTGCCCAGCATAAATTAGAAGTAGATATTTATTCGTTAATAGTGGATTCTTCAAAAACAGCATATCCATAAAAAAAAAAATTAGAAATAAAAAATTATTTTAATTGGAGATGCGGGGCATCGATCCCCGTACCTCTCACATGCTAAGCGAGCGCTCTACCATCTGAGCTACATCCCCATATAAAACACACGATAGCTGAGTTGCTATTTAATCGTTTTTCCAATATGCAGCCCTTTAAAGAGGTCTCACAAAGCTTTTAATGCTGCAGCTTTCTGTGAGCTTTTATGAAGTAAGGTTTTTATTCATTATTTAATTAATGAAAAATAAAACGCAAAATCTACATATTCTTGTTCGTGCATTTCGGCAAATGCAGTTAAAAAGTGTTTAAAAAAATTAAAAAAAAAAATTTGTTTCCGCCCGGGTTCGAACCGGGGACCTTGTGCGTGTGAAGCACACGTGATAACCACTACACTACGGAAACGCATTCCATTCCGCCATCGAAATAACATCGACTTTCCGAAGGAAATGTAACTGGATACGAATCCTGTGAATATAATTCTAAAATATTAAAGTTAAAACCCGACTTAAAAAGTATTTTATCATCCAGTTTATAAGTGTAAGCACTGTACGAGTAGTATTACTAAATCATAATAATCTTTCACTTCGTTAAGGTATATTTATCAGATAGTGGAATGTTTACTTCTTCCAGACATCAGAAAATGCTTATCTTATTTTAAATTTATAGTAAACTTTTCCCAAATTAAATAAAACATTTTATAGAAATTGCCGAAATAATGTTTTAGTAAGAGACTGGGTTATTTAAGTAAAAAAGTTAAGAGGTTTTCAAATTTAATTATAGACCAACTTTCTGCATAAGAATCACCAACTCGTAAATGTTAGGAAGAAAACTTTTTCTACTTAATTTTGTATACATATGGAAAAACTTATATTGCTCATTTGAATGTAGGATCTGTCAACAAAATCCATTAAAATAGAATACACACTTTCTCCAAGTCTACAGCTATAGTAATCAATAGAGTATATCGCTTCCGCTATGGGTGGTATGCGCTGAGCGTAGTGTTCAATAAAAGGCACAGGTCAATAAATGGAATGGAAATCATAAAAGTGTCAGGATTGGCGTCATGCAGGGGCTGACATTGGCGGGTCGTTAAACAGTTGAAATTGGTGCGTGCCGAGGGTTGAATGTTTATAAATATAACACACCTAAATGATCGTAAAATGAGGCTCATTAAAAGCGTATAAAAAACTACCTAAAGATGCATGTTGCAGTTGATGGGAAGAGGTGCATCAGTGTGCTAGAGTAGAACTGGCCTCAACACGCATGAACTTGATTTTTAGCCATGCAAAATAATTTCATCTACACATACCTAAATATAAATAAAAAAAAGAGTAGTAAAAAAATAAGAGACTTGTTCCCGCCCGGGTTCGAACCGGGGACCTTGTGCGTGTGAAGCACACGTGATAACCGCTACACTACGGAAACACCTGAAGATCAAGCGGCTTAATACTAAATTCGAAACCTGCCACGACACTGCCTGCAGTAGATAGGGAAAACGATTCACTTTTTCCACTTTTTCCTGCCTGCAATTAATCAGTGTTTAATTTGCATATTTCCCAAATAGGAAAATTAATGGCAACGCTAATAGACGCGAGCTTTATTTATGGGCATTGCGATAAGCGAGTAAAAGTGTTTGTGTGAACCAAACAGACAGAAAGTCAGACATGCAGGCATCGACTCTCGTATACTTAAACCATTAGTTCTACGTCTTGTTTTTAAGGTCTTTGAACCTGAATCTGGGACTGAACCTGAACCTGAACCAGTAAATAGTATTTCAGTTGAGCAAAGAGGAAAACTTTACATTATTATGGGCATCTACAAGAAATATTGTGAAATATAATATATAAAATCACAGAAAGATAAAAATAATCTTTAAAATTGTATTAGAATAGCAATTTGGGTTTTCATTCTATAAAAATAACATTAAAAATATTAGGTTAATTTAATATATAATTAATAATATACGAGTAAATATTTATTCTTAGTAAAGTATTCAAACTTTACTATTTTAGTCATTTAGTTTAATTTATATATAAAAAGTAAATAAGGTGCTTCTACCACGCGATAGATAATTTCTTAACTATTAAGGTAACAATGGAAAAGAAAGCAAAGTTTATTGATTAAAAGATTTCAAATTAAATAAAAACTATATATTATTGCCTTCCACAGGGACAATATAATTCGATAATGGAGCTTTAATAGTTTTATGTTTTTATCTGTTAGCTATATAAAAAAAATAATTGAATTAAATGGAAAAGAAAACAGAAAGTCACAAATACTAAAAATAAATACCACTAAATCAAATTGCGATACCAATTTAAGCAGTAGGCTTTGTTGCCAGCTGCGGGCTCGATTGGTAGTTGTCAAGCATATTATTATTTTCTTTTATTATTCAATATATTGGCATAAAGTTATGCAACAATACTAAATAAGAATGATACATAATAAATAAAATAAATTATTGTAAAGACAACAATTGGAATATGAACTGAGACTTCGTCGGTCTTTTATTATCTTCACAGCTAAGCTAAAAATAAATATCAAGTTAAGCAATCATTTAAGAGCTGCAAGCAATTAGTTTATTTTTTTCGAGCTATTGGCACTTGTTGATAGCCGCTTTCTGAGAGAACCCGCTTATCAAGGCGCCGCAAGAGATTCAGCTTAAGGCCCACCCAAAATCAATTTCAAGGGCACTAAGCCGCTTACAGCCAAAGAAGGAAGGGCTCTATCAAGTTTTTCTCGAATTGCTTGCGTGCTAGGGCCCAATATATCGGAACATACCCGTAAATAAGGTAATATAAACAATTGCAGTCAAATGAAATGGCAATTAGTTGGTGGCTTCTTTGCCAAAATTGATTATATGGACGGATGTCGGCTGATAGGCGCTATATTCATTTGGTATTCAAATTCCGAAATGGGAAGTGGACACCCGCAAACGGGTTCAACTGGCCTATGCTGGGCGATATAAGTGACAAGAGAACATGGAAAACTAATTTATTTATATAGCGCATGCGACAGGAAATAAATCGAACTGGCTGGAGAATTCTTCTTTTCTTGGCATGCTGCAAGCTGCCTTCTCAATGAAAGTTACAGCGCGACACTTGGCTTACGTTTTTTTATTTTCTTTTTTCTTACTGGGGTAGACCTTGACCGTGTCCGAGCTGATGGATCAACGGTAATACGAAACCGCTAACATACGAATACCTGTACCTACATACATAGATACACACCATTGTATGTATAACAGGCAGGTGATTGCAGTTCGCTAACAACATTTTGCTCTTAACAAGTTTTTAGGGGGCCTACGGGCTATGCACAGTGCATCAAAGCACCCAAAATGATAATAAACAATTTCATTTAATCTTAGGCTTTTACTCTAAAAAGGAAACAAAAATGTATAAAAGAAAATTCTAACAAATTAGATAAATTTTGTTAGATAGTTTATAATATAATATATATTATAATCTATAATAATAATGTTATCAGTTAATTATCACATTAAAAATTATTGTTATTAGTAATTATATATATTATTATACTTACTCTTATTTATAGACTTATATTTCTGTTAAATGTTTTTAATGTATCCAGCTTAAGAAAAAAATACCTGTCCCAAATTTGAGAAAAATGTATTTGTGCTCGATGCACTGTGCAATGAGTTAAAAATTGTGTCTATCGGACAATCTGCGATATGAGCAACAAGTTGGCTGGTTTCATCTTAGCCAAAAGGCATCCGCATATCAGTTGTCCAGTGTGGTTGTTGTTATTGTTGCAGTTGCTGCTTATTATCGACCAAGTTATGCTACAGCAATGTGTCATGTTGGCCCGCCGGCAACAACACACATGGCAGGAACATCTTGGCAATATGTTGCCAGGTTCTCTCTCCATATTTCACACCTCCCACAACGGGGGTAGGCGCTGCAGGCGCCAGGAGAACCAAAACAGCTGGCCAGCCACACAAGAGCCACTGGAGCCAATCTCTGTTGCAGCCCATCAGCAGCCACATCGATCTTCATTCTAGGTCTCTTTCTGGTTCTGGTTGTGGTTCTGGTTCAGGGTCTGGGTCTGGGTCTGTATCTTTGGTGTCTTCGGGTTGCTAGCATCTTCATCTTTATTAATCGCTACATTTATTTGATTATCTTGCAGAGGCTGATGCTAAGGCTGGATGGAGTCGACTTCTTGCTGAGATTTATGCCCCGACCATGTTATTTACGCGCTAATCATGCAACACTTTTCATTTTGACACGTTCGAGCGGCTCTCATGAAAGCACCGCCAGCGGTAATTATGTAAATTTTTAGTTCTTGCTCTTGTTTCCTTTCCATTCCTTACATTTTGACCATGGCTGGGGGTACCATTTTATGATCTATGCTGGCCGATTCGTGCTTAAAAATGAACACAAATTGATAAAAGCAACAGTAACAGCAGCAGCAGCAGCAACAGCAGTTCGACTCTATTTTTATAGCCTAGCACGATCGATTTTCACTGGGAAAACACGTCGCTAACATAAATTAACCCAACCCCATACCCCTTAACCGATTCAGGCTTAAGGATGTCAGACCGCAGTACTCGATCTGAAATTCCAGAGAAACGCTCTGCGCCTCTCTGCGCGTGTTTTGACACCAAACATCCGCCCAAAGCCGCAGTCCCATTGCTCCAATACCCTCATACTATATGTATATATACAGGGATGGAGGTATACCTCTTCTATACCCTATGGTATACAGGAGGAGTTCCCCTTACTCAGCCGTTGATCTTGTTAGCCGTTGCCGCTCATGCGCATGACTGCAATTTAAGCGCCATAAATTGTGTTCTCAACATTTGAACGCTGCCCCATGTCGATGGCAATGTGTCAAAGTTGTTATGCCCTTGAATGAAGGGTAAAAAGGGGTATATTGATGTCTTCATAAATCAGATATTTTATTTGCTAAGCCGGCAATTTTTTATTTTTTCTGTTTCTAAAGTTAGTTTACTTCGTGTTATTTTTCTACTTTTTTCATACGCAGATTCTTGTCTGAATAATTTTTATTATTATTGCCTTATCAATTTATTAATCAGTCCGATAAATGCTGAAACTCAACTGCACTTTTCTTAAATTTTTTCCCATTTTAGAGTCGATTTATGTTCGAATTTAACCCTATTATATTCTTGTCTTCTTTCAGTGAAACGAGGTATATTTTAACCCATAAAAAAATGAATATTTTTAATTATTTAAAATATTATTTGTGTGCCTTATTAATATATCGCTCACTCACATTTTAGAAGCGAATAAAAGACTGCAAATTTCTTAAATTTTCAAAGACATTTTGAATTGGTTTATCTCCTTTTAAATGCTTCTCTCATTTCGGTAAAATCTTTGCCTGGAAACTCAAAAACGGTTCGCTAGAATGGTTTTTGAAAATACTTGAGTTTTACTTACCATTTAAACGTTTTTCCACTGTTTGCCAATAATTCTGCCAGTCGACAAAGGTATAAAGGTTGAGAGCAATTAGCAGAGTTACATGAAAGCCAGTAGACTTTAGGCATTTATTACTGGCAGCAGAAATTTTTTTTAAGATTCCATTTTGATTCATTATTTTTGACAAGAAATTATTAAATTTTGACATTTAAAACAAAGTTTTCTTTTTAGTATAGAGAAACGTCGTTCTGCTTTTTCTCTGTGTATTTATTGGTATAATAAGAGACGCTGCATTAGATGACTTAATAGGATTTTCCTTGTGCATGGTTCAGTATATTCTGTCGGCTTTTAAGTGGCTTTGAGTGGAGTCGTGGCAGTGAAGGGGGTAGGGACACTGCGGGGGGTTCTATTGCTTTGACATATGCAAATGATAAAACTAATTAAACAATTCTTCAAACAGCATTTGCGACTATTTAAAATAGCCGTAACAATTTTTACATACTCGTAATGCTCGCCGTAGCAAAAACATTTTCTACACGATTAATAACGATAATTACACTACAAGGCGAGGGGTATATCCCCTATGTATAGTGCGATATATAGAGTATAGACAGCAGCGATTTGAAATTGACAAACTGGTCGACAGTTGCTAATGAATTAATCAGTTTCAGTACAGATTCAAGATAGGGAAACTGAGATCGCTGATCGCTGATCGGAGATCAGAAATCAGAAATCAGAAATCATTCAGGCAATCGCATAAAAAATAAGCGTAGGCATTTAATTACACATGGGCATATTATTATTAGTGGCGTTACTGACAAATGATAATTGGTATTTGCATGACAATTAGAATCGCTGTCGCGCGTTGGCCAAGATCAGCCGAGTTAGAGCCAGGCTAACCATGTTGTGGCCAAGATATGTACGAGATATGTGGCGAGGCGCCAGGCAGCTTTGAAATGTTGCTCCATTGCTCTGGCGTCCCGAGACTAATGCAATTGGCTACGCCTTGCACTTCCTGCATATTTGATACGCCTGAGCAGACAAGCCGCATACCACGATCATCATCATGATCAAGATCATGATCAATTACAAATATATTTATATACATTAATGCCCGAAATACTCAAAGAAGATGTGCAGCGAT
Organism: Drosophila repletoides; assembly: GCA_018150835.1. Lineage (NCBI taxonomy): Eukaryota > Metazoa > Arthropoda > Insecta > Diptera > Drosophilidae > Drosophila > Drosophila repletoides. The sequence goes on from JAECWQ010000202.1 coordinate 6,531,150, forward strand.
CGTATTTCATGAACTTGACATTGAAAAAACAGCAACAATGGAGAGCATTCACTGTCAATCAGCTTAAGGGAATGCGATCATTATCAATGATCCTTGCAGCAGTCCAAAATGAAATCATTTTTGGTCTTAAGTGCCTGTTAATTGTTGCTGCTGCTCCATTCAGCCGTATCCAAACATTCAGTTTATTTTTATATTTTTGGTGCCCCTGATTCATCCGGGTAGCGGGAGGCCGAAGAGACTGATCATCATTTCGAGCAGAGGCAGCTATATTCATGTGTATGAAGGTATCCAATTGCAATGCTGACAACATCACGTACAAAGTGCAACTTTTCTTAGCTGTCAATCAAATGTTGTAAAGGAGCAGTGGGAGAACAAGCCCCCCATTCAGAGGTTAAAGGGTTGTTGAACTGGAATGCGGCTAATAAATGGAGCTAAACATTTCGATGTCAAGGCAGGATTTCATGATCGGTTCATTGGGCAACATTTTCGATACCCTGCTTAATTGCACAGAGAAGAACACTTAAAGACTCAATTAAGTGGTGAGCGTTTTGTATTCGAGAGTGCTGGACTATGAAATACCCTTGCTCAAAATTTCTTCTTATTTATGATTGGATTTTGTAGTGTCTCTTAAGAGTAAGTAAGTAAATTCATTACTTGAATTTTTTCTGTCTTTATTAATTAATTTTATTATATTAATTGAATATAGAATTGTAAATATAAAATATGGATATAAATAGGTTTTATCAATTATTTCATTTGTCATATGTAATATTTAATAAATAATTATAATATTAAATCTGTTTTCTTTTGGGATTTTAATATTAATTTGAACATGTGTTTTTGTTTACTTATCACACTATAAATTCAAATTAAAATTATAATAAAATCAGTAATTTTTCCCTACAAGCTTAGCCTGTAAATAAAAATAGTGAAGCTGCTATTAATCCTGATTTATAATGTTAAAACTGTTATTAACTGAATTCTTAGTCCTTACAAAAAACCCAGTATAAATTATATTCAACAATTGATTGCTCCAGATAATATTGCACAATTTTGTATAATTTTTTATCTGAAATCTTGATATATAAAGAGACAAATATTTGATTAGCTTAGATAAGATATTTATGTTGGTTACTGTCATTATAAAAAGTATACAAATCTTATGACTTTGGTTGTTTGGAATTCTCCGGGAATAAGCCAAAACTTGAGAGTTTCTAGTATTATTTTTTATATATTTCTTGATCCGCCCTCGTTCTACGAGTTTACGTAGTTATGTGCTAACATATCGCCTGCACTGGCAGCTAATCATTGAAAGATAAGCGTGCGATAATGCTGAAAACAAAGCCCAAATGAATACTTTCGACTATCTAAAACAATTTTTGGTCGGCTTCTTGTTCCGATATGTTTCTTTTCTTTCCATTTGTTTTCGTTTTTTGCCAGTTAACCTACCAATAATAACAACAACAAAACAACAACAACAACAACTGCAATCATTCAATCAATTTTGAATACTGGAATTTGTGAGTCATTTTACAACTAAAACGCGTAATTCTACGGCAAAGTTCAAATAAAAGTTTCTAGTGGCCATTGCCATAATCGGACCACTTTTTACCCAAAGCCTGATCACGTGCCTGCTGCCTCAGGACCTTTCCGCTGCCTGTTTTGGGCAGTTCGCTCAGAAAGAATACTCCGCAATGGAGCTGCTTGTGGGTGACTACCAATCTCTTTGCCACATACTCTACAATATCCATTTCACTGAGCCTACTGCCGGGAATCTTGACTACGGCAGCAGCGGCAGGATCACCATCCACATCATTCCACAGGCCAAAGACACAGGCCTCAATGACATCGGGCAGCTCCGCGATTACCTGTTCCAGCTCATAGGGACAGTATTGAGCCCCATGGAAGCGTAGCATATCCCGTTTGCGTTCCACAATATGCAGAAAGTTCTCATTGTCGAAGTAACCCAAGTCGCCGGTATGGAACCAGCCCTGATAGTCCTGAATGCGCTTCGATTCATTTGGATTGCCGTAATAACCATTCCAGACTTTGCCATTGTGTGCCAGAATCTCACCCGTTTCGCCATGACCCAAACTGCGTCCCGCATCATCCAAGATTTTAACTTTGACGCCAGGCACAATTCTGCCCACTGACGAGGGCTTTGCCACGCCCATATTTGCTGCCACTCCTCCGCATTCAGTCAATGCATAGCCATAGGATATTTGTCCATTCAGCAAATAATCCTGCAGCTTGAGCAGATTGGCCACATAACAATTCCCTCCACCAATGCTAATGAAACGCAAGCTGGCCAATCTCCTCTGGCTAAGAGTAGGAGCCTTCAGCAAAGAAGCCACCTGCTGAGGTGCCAGGGTCAGCAACGTGACCTTATACTTCTCGATCAGCTGTAGCATATACTCGGGCGTATAGGCTCGATCAGTGATGACGCGTGTGGAGCCATGACAGCAACTGAAGAGCATATTAAACATACCCGGTGCCCAGTCGATGGTGCTGAAGGAGAGCAACACATCCTGGCCAGTAACAAATCTATTTGAAGAGTAAAAAAATGATTATTAATGGGATCATTTATAAGATTATGCTGAGAACTTACCCAAAATCAAAGAGACAAGCCGAGTTGGATATGCATACGGCCTTGGGCAGACCAGTGGTGCCGGAGGTGCAGAGTATGGCCACAGTTTGATCACCGCCCAGCATCAGTGGCTCAGGTCTGAAAAAATATTGGATTAATCTGGTGCAAAAGATTGTTTATTGGGTTAAACTCCCTGTTTCTCAGGATACATTTGATTTATATGAGTTCATTTATATACTCTAACTCCATTTTAGATTTTTCCTTTAAAACATGAAAAATGTTTCTATCCAAGAATAGAAACCAACAACATTTTTTAAATATTTTGTCCTTTGAAATTGCTTGGGTTCATATCTTGGTTCACTTTTTGAAAAGTAATTAATTTAGATTTAGAATTACGCTTTTGATTATTTTATTTGATATTCTATATTAGATGGATTATAAATACGCTGATTTACTTATGAAGGACTCTTGGGCAAAATGTAATTTTTTCTTTGCAGATATGGGTTTCATCCTTGTTTCTATCTGGAAATCATGTTTTTATCTTGAACAGTAGCTTTATTAATTGAAGGTTCGGTATTATAGTTCCCAATTTCAATTCTATATAAAGAATACCTAGCCATATAACCTATGAAGCTATAAATTAAACAATTTCCAGTATTCTGGTACCACTAGTATTAATACTTACACATAATACAGCTCCGTTTTGGTGGGCTCCAGCAAATCCTCTATGCGTGGCAATTGCAGACGATGATCCTTGAGCGTATATACTGGGGCCTTGAGCATTTTGGCCACTCCACTGAGTCGCTCATAGACCAAACCATCACAGAATATAATACGCGGTCGGGTTATGCAAAACAAATGCTTCAATGTGACCTCATCTTGCCAGGGACTGACCGCATGAAAGGGTGTTCCATTGAGCAGACAACCCAATACCACAGGCATCAAATATGTGGTATTAGTGCCAGCGATTCCAACTACATCGTCCTGCCTTAGGTTCATAGCCTTCAGCTGTTGAGCAATGCGTATGGCAAAGCTGATTGCCTCGCCATTGGTTAGAGCTGTACCCTCTGTATCTGATATCTGCAAATATTTAGCATTAATTCAGCTCCAGTTGAGAGACTTGCTCGACTAGATGATACTCTGCACCCACGTTTATTGTACCCCTTAATAATGTTTATTATACTATCCTGATACGAACTATCAGCACAGATAAAAAACCACTTTCGGTTAATTTTAGGCCGAATGCTAAAATTGAAACTTTCAAATTTTGCTTGTCTTATTTTGCATTCGATTAGTTTCCGAGAGCTTTAGATAGACAATGCTACTCCAACTGGACTTTTTAATCTGATCTGCTGCTCCCCTAAATTTCAATGGGTATTGAGTAGAGTATTATAATTTTAGTAGTTAATCCCACCTGGCATAAACTCGCCGGATGATTGCGCATAAAGGCAAAGAGAATTTTGCCTATGGAGCAGTCAACGTCAAAGAAATGCGCCGGCCTTGGTCCACTCCAAATTTTTGTATATTTATCGAACTGTACGGTGGCGCCGCCTTCCATGTTGGCAACTGATAAGAGCAGGAATCGGTTGAAGCGGGTCTACACGTCGCGCGAGTCTTTCAGCAACTGGCGACTGATGCGTGGCCAACACCTGGAGGCGACTTTGGGACTGTTATCTGTTAACCGCTACCCTTTTTGAAACGGTTAGCAAACGTCATCTATCAGTCAGGGAGCCAGCCAAGCTAAAAGCTCCAATAGATAAGCAATGCTAGCGATAAGTGATAAGAGATAAGCCCCAAACAAAAGCTAGCTACAAGATTGTCCAGCTGATAGCAAGGGTCGCTAATTGAAAGTGTCGATGGCCTTGACTTGATTTAGGTACATGTATAAATTTATCTGTCAACTCGGATGTCTGGTGAGTCATGTTCCATAGCCAAAGTATTGAACCACATTCCTTTCGCTTAAAAGCAATACGAACATATTTTGAAAACTGCCTAATAAATAGTGATGTTGACTACATAGCATTTAGTTTCTTGTCGTTAGAGTGCAAAGCAGTGCGCGAAAGCAGTGTTTGGCTGCCGCCTTTTAAAAAGCAGTTTACACAATATTTTAGTTTTTAAACTCAATTCGGCTGTTTCTTTTAGTTTATTTATTTGGTATTTATTTGAGTTATGATTTATTTACACTTTATTTCTCCAGCAACCGATCGAAGCTTTTAAAGTCATTCAAAATCTAGCAGAAGGATGTGTATTTTTATTATATTTAAAACTAGTATTTATTAGAAAGCTTCTTTCTGTTATATATTTTTATAATTATTATTAAGTTGCATCTTTCAGCTCCATAAAATAGGCCTTGTTAGCCCAACGATTAGTTTTGCCATTAGCGCTGCGCTTGAGATCGTCCACAATGATGGCACCTCCATTTAAATGTTTGTGTTTCATATCAATGTGCTTTTGTACATAGTCGACCACATCCTGTGCGGCTATTTCAGACCCGACCTGTTTCACCACAGCTGCGGCGGCCTCATCTCCGTTGATATGCTTCCACACACCAAAAACACAAACCTCTGCCACTCCGTGCATTTGAGAAATAACTTCTTCGATTTCATGAGGATAATACATCATTCCTTGATACTTCAGCATATCTTTTTTGCGGTCAACTATATATAGGAAACCGTCTTCATCCATATAGCCCAAGTCACCTGTATGAAACCATTGTTCAGAGTCTTGTATTTTTTGGGTTTCTTCCGTGTTTCCATAATATCCTGCCCAGTATTCTCCATGATAGGCATACAACTCTCCCACCTCATTCGGTCCAAGGCTCTCACCGTGCTCGTTGATTATCCTAAGCTTGTAGCCTTGCAACAATCTGCCAGCCGAGTTGGGTTTCTCATCAAAGTTACGGTTCAAGCTAAAAACGCTACCCATCTCCGTACATCCGTATATCATGTGGAGGCAGTCGTTTGGTAGACGGCTTCTTATACGGTTTTGCACCTCGAGGGAACTGCGTCCGCCTCCATATAAGAAGGATTTTACGCTGAGCAAATTAGCATCCTCAAACTCTGGACAATTTGCTATCATTGCCATATGGGAAGGTGCTGTCAACAGCCATGTAACCTTGTATTTTTCAATGATGCGCAAATGTTGCACTGGATCAAAGGGTTCGTTAGTTATAATCCGTGTGGTACTGTACACACCCGAAGTAACAGTCGCCAACAACGCTGATAGCCAGTCCAGTGTACTTTGTGTATATTGTACGTCCGCAGTGGTCAGATATCTGTTGAGAAAAGATATTTAAAAGAGAACTAGTGCACTCCGTACTGCAGACCTTACTTACGTGCTGGAGTTTATGAGCCTCCGACTGTTGGAGATAGTCACTGCCTTGGGTGTACCTGTAGTGCCCGACGAGCAGAGAACGGCCAGGGTTTGATCATTTCCCTGCTCCAGTCGAGCAGGTGCAAAGTTTACTTCCACAGGAGTAGCCAGTACTTGGTCAATACTTATGGAATCCGATTGATGGTTACGCATAGTCACAATCCTTACCTTCAAGTGCTTTGTGGCTGACTTTACTTTGACATAATCTTCGCCGTCACAGTAGATTAGACAGGGTTTCGTAATATTGAAGAGTTTCTTAATTGTTGTCTCATCATAGGTGAAGTTGACCGAGTGAAAGGGAATACCATTAAAAAAACATCCATAAGCTACGGCATAAATATGCGTTGTGTTTCTCGCTATAATTCCCACAATATCCGATTGCAACATGCCCAAGGATCGCATATAGCTCGCTATGCGCATCGAGTTTAAGTAGAGTTCCTCACGGGTCAACACAGTGTTTTCAGTCGGGGAAATCTATTTGGGAATTATAATGATATACTACAATTCTTTCTAGTCTAGAAAATTACCTGAGCTATGAGTTGCGGATGGCGTTGCATTTCACGAAAGATAATCTCGCCTATCGACAGATCGAGTGCAAAGTAGCCCATACTCCGACAAGGATTACAGCTCCAAATCTTACGTTCCGCATCGTAGCTATTACTCGTTCCGTAAGATATTCCACTCATTTCCAGTCAACTATTTATGTCGTATAGTATGCAGAATCTGAATTCGCCTGCATTTTATACTCTCTAGAGAATTTTAAATGAGCACATCTATTCACATCATCATTGTAGTCTAATTGGCGGAGGCTAGTGCTAGAGCTATCAGTAATCTGATATGCAAGGCCTTTAGGTGGGGTATCTATTATAGTTGCACTATAGTAAAGAATGCAAAAACTGGGTAACAGCTGATGAAAATATTTGTCGAGTCACGATTACATATGCTTTTTATATGATGTAAGACTCAATTGTAATGGAGGTTGACTCCGTGGATATATCTAGAAATGAATAGTGCAATTGGCGGTAATTCTAATATTTTGAAAAACCAAACAATATGTTTAATAAAAAAAAAATTACATTATTCCCCATACAGCCTTTAATAAAAAAAAATAATTTTTGAACAGATTAAAATACTTATAATTTAAAATATTCAATAAATAAATAAAGCTTTCTATACTTATATACAAAGATCAATGAAAAGCAAATCTATTCTTTTGCCGATTTTTATTGAAGAAATAATCATATTTTTAACTTTTTATTGAGTATATGTATCCATTTATATAACTATCACTTCTGTAGTTAGTTATGTCGTTTCGCCATAAAAACTATTTTTAAATTCTACCTTTCAGTTTTCAACATCGGTAAATTTGAATTTCAAAGGTATATTGGGAACGTTTATAAACAAGCATCTGAAGGCATTCTCAGTGGGATAATTGAATTCCACATGGTAATTGCGGATGAGTCTAGCCAGACCCAATTCCAATTCCATTTCGACGATCCGTTTGCCAATGCACATGCGACTCCCAAATCCGAAAGGCAAGCTAACAAATGGATTGGTCGATTTATATTCCTGTGGACACTGTGCATCCTTAGCTTGTTCTTTGGTCTGGCGTAAGTAACGCTCGGGTATAAATTCTTTGGCCTTAGTAAAGTGCTCGTCGTCCGTGAGTAGACCATGGGAAAACATAAAAACTGGAGTCTCTTTTGGAATCTGATATCCATCTAGAACAATGTCGGACTTGATGACACGAAGGTTTCCTGGAGATAAGGGATAGAGGCGTAATGCTTCCTTGATGCAGGCGCGCAAATATGGCACATTTTTCATGGAGTCTTCTGTGAAATCGGAGTCCTTCTGGGGTAAAATGCGTAATACTTCCTCACGCAGCTTAGCTTGCTTCTCAGGATTTTTGGCCAGGCACAGAAGGGCTCCAACAAAAGTGGATGTTGTCTATGATAGAGAATGAATGGAATTATATGAAGCTAATTCTTAAATTGATTACTATAAATTAATTTAATTGCTCTTACAGTATCCACGCCAGCCATCAGCATATCCATTGCCATGACGATCGCAACCTTTTTGTCAATTTTGAAAAGTTTCTCTAGAACGCTCTGCTCATCCTCTGGCTTGTTAGACGGCTCACGTTCCAAACGTTCCACCGCTTCGTTTATGTATCCATTAGTCACTTCCTGAATATTATCCAACATCTTCATACTCTTCATGAACTTGGGTGAGCTTTCGTCAAAGGTCTCAGTCGAGGGTTTCAGTTCAATATCAGCGGCCACGGTGAAGAATTCGGTGAGACTGTTGAAGAGTTTCTTGGCCTGCGGATTGTCGCGATTCGCATTTATTAGTCCCAATTGTTTGTCCAGTGCCACTACTGAAACGGATTCCAGGGTCCAGCGATTGATTTCCTCCTCAAAAGTATCCGGAACTTCCAAGCTGTTGCTATCACGTATATCCCGAATGCTTTTAAGAAGTATAAAAATAATTGTTTATACAAAATAAAATAGATAAATATGTGGAATCCTCTTACCGTTCTATGAATTCCTTGTTAACATTAGACATTTTCTGATAATATTGTCGAATGGTCTTGGGTTGCATCATTACAGGATTGACCTTAAAACGAAAGTTAGCCCAATTCTCGCCTTGTCTGTAAAGGCATTAATTGTTTATGTCGATTTGCTCTGATGTAAGTCTATATGCCTCTTACGAAGCTCCAATGCCTTCAATGCCGTTGTAGAAATCCTTTCGAAACTGGCTTCGATGATAGTCCAACAATGTGAATCCGGGCCTCTCTGGCCAGGGCCCTTCAGCTCGAAGCACTCGCTCAAAATGATTCGGATCGTGCGAGAAAAGAAACTCTGACTTGCCAAAAAGCCCTGGAAATCTGAAGAGTGGACCGTTCTGCTGGCGTAGCTCCAGTATGATGGCTGGAAACTGCATTTGGCTGTACTTTCCTCCCGGCCCCATATTTTCTGTCAGGTGACTCACTTCCACTTTGGGTATCTCATTAAATGGTCGTGACTGTTCCCAGTCCTCTGGCTTTGTTGTGGAAATCTCATTTTTACTTGCAGCACTTGTTTGATGGCGCTTGAAAATATAAACAAAATATTGATAAGCGATAGGTTAACGTTCTTATCACGACAACAATAACACTGAAGTATTTATGAGCGGTTCCGTTTACGATTTTAGCCAATAAGTTGCCTATTTGTCTCGCCGGTTTTTTGTTTACAATTTTTTGACATTTAATTTTCATTGTTTTTTATACAGTTGCAAAGTGTATAATAACTTTGACACGAAATGTGTAAAGTCCGTCTGTCCGCCCTTCCGTCTGTCCATCTGCTTGTATGCAAAAGAGTCTCTCAGTTTTTGAGCTATACGTGGGAACCGGCCGGATCGGACAATTATATAATTTAGCTGCCATAGGCATATCTGTGGATAACTTTATTTGTTTCTAAAGATATTTTAATGAAATCTATAAGTTGGATTTTACTATATCATATAGCTGTCATGGATTGTTCAGTTTGTAAGTGTATATAATATTCGGCGTGCCGAGGATAGCCTTTTGTTTCTAGTTTTTTTTTTTTTGTTACTACCGTTTTATAATTTAGTAGCATATCTATCTATCACCTGGATAATTTAAATATATTAAGTCCAGGGTCAATTGTAATGTCAAAAACACGTTTTACAATGTTTTTTTTTTGCAGGTATCCCAAAGAACTATTAGTTTTCTGACAACTGCTTAAATAACGGGTTCGTAGATGGGTTCGGTTCAAATCAAGTTTTCGTCAAACTACAAACCTGCTGTATTGGGATGACTCGTATGAGTTGTTGCAGCTTCATGCGTCGCGCCAACATATTGTTGCCGTCTTTAGTTTGTAACTGAGCATGATATTAAATTATTTCAGTTTTTATATGCTTTGCATTAAGCTTTTCCAATACGTAGACGAGAGAGGGCTCTTTATCTGTTTGCTGTCATTATGACTTCGCAAAGCTTCAACTTTTGGAAAAGCTTTTAAAACTAAACATTCACGTTGCTCCGAGCTTTCAATTAATCTCTGGTAGATTGCTGAATAATGAACATCATATTCATTTGATTTCTTTCTAGTTTTGTCCGACTTTAACGAAATATATCCAAATTTCAATAATTTCGTATGCAGAATTAGTTAATTTTAGTGCAATTCATTTTAAAGGTTCTATATTAAAATTAATTAATACATGCTCACACATTCCTCCAAATGGTTTTATTTCCGAATCTTGTGTTCGTGGTGAAGATGAAACTTTCGGTGAGGTGACACGGTTTGGCTTCGAGCTATGGTTCAACTTTGAGTCCTATACACCAATTAATTTTATACAACTGCTTTCTCAAACAAATGCATATTTAATATCGAAATTTCTTATATTTTATATTCAGCTGCAAGAATCACAGTAAATAAATGTTCTGAATCGGTTCATAGAAGCGAGTAATTTATAGTGTTTGGCTTAAAATGTGAGTCAAGCAAAGTTTGTATGTCATCTGATTTCTCTCTTAAGTATTATTTCAAGCTTATAAACTAAAAATAGTAGTCAAATAAAAAAAATATTATTATTTATTCAAAAAGAAATCTAACAAGTCTTCGGCTTGCTTAACAAACAATATTGTGTGAAAATTCACTCCTGTATTCAGTGTTTTTCTTTGAACTAATATTCAATAAAGAGATTAAATATTGAATTAACAAAGCATTGTATAATTGATATAATTAATACGACTTTTATGATCTAATCTGGATTCATATAGAAATATAAACTATCAAAGTACAAGTATTCCTCATATCTGAGATTTAGCACGTATGAAACTCTATTCAAAATCTTCCTGACTGACATGGAAGGCATGATATTTACCAAAAGTAGAAGTAGTTCCATTTCCCACTAGACATTTCCCCTTTATAATTTCAACTATTCCCAGCATTGCGCAGACAACCAGCTCTTGTCCGTTCCCACTGAGAACAGTTGACACTGGCTACTCTTCATAGCTCAGTGCTACGAGCAGCACATTAGCGATTAGCTTTCTTTGTTAATTATTTAACCAACTGTTGATATTTAAACTTCGTTTGAACTTTATTGATTTTGATCTAAAGCTTTAGGCAATAAAAATTAATATTTATAATTACAATATTTAAAAACAGCTGCACAGTATTTAAGTATTCTCTGTTGCTCATATTTAAACTTAGTTTCTTTCCTTAACCTCCAGAAAATAAGCCTTGGTCGCCAGACGATTAGTTTTACCATTGGCGCTGCGTTTCAGATCATCCACAATAATGGCGCCTCCATGTAATTGCTTGTATTTCGTATCAATGTGCTTCTGTACATAGTCTACTACATCCTGCGCGTGTATTTTGGTGCCGACCTGTTTTACCACAGCAGCGGCAGCTTCGTCGCCATTATACTGATCCCAGACACCAAAGACACAAACCTCTGCCACGCCGGGCATTTGAGAAATTACACCTTCGATTTCATGAGGATAATACATGATATTCTGATACTTCAGCATATCCTTTTTCCGCTCTACTATATAAAGGAAACTGTCATCATCCATGTAGCCCAAGTCGCCTGAATGAAACCATAGGTCAGAGTCACGCATTTGATCTGACTCTTCTGGATTTCCATAATATCCTGACCAGTGTTCGGTATGGTGAAGACATACCTCACCCACCTCATTCGGGCCAAGTGTTTCCCCATCCTCGTTAAGCAATTTTATCTTGAAACCTTCCGCCAAACGTCCAACAGAGTTGGGTTTCTCATCAAAATTAAAGTTCATGGCAACCATACAGCCGACCTCAGTAAAGCCATAAGCAAAGTAGAGGCAGTCATGTCTTAGATGACTTCTTATGCGTTTTTGCACTTCAACAGAGCAACGACCGCCTCCGTATAAGTAATGCCGGATGCTGAACAGATTGGAGTCCTCGAATTCTGGACAATTGGCCATCATTGCCATATGGGAAGGTGCCTGGAGCAGCCATGTGATTTTGTATTTCTCTATGAGTCGCAAAAGACGAGCTGGATCGAAGGGATTATCAGCTATAATCCGTGTAGTACTGTAGATACCTGAAGAAACAGTCGTCAGGAGTCCTGTCACCCAGTCCAGGGTACTGTGTGTGTACTGGACATCTGCAGTGGTAAGATATCTGTTGGGATGAGAATTGTAATAACTCTTGAATATTTATATCTTCTTAGTTTTACTTACGTGCTGGAGTTTATGAGCCTGCGACTGTTGGATATAGTCACTGCCTTGGGAGTACCTGTAGTGCCCGAGGAGCAAAGAATGGCCAGCGTTTGATCGATTCCCTGCTCCAGTCGAGTAGGTGCAAAGTTTACTTCCACAGGAGTAGCCAGTACTTGGTCAATACTTATTGAATCCGATTGATGGTTACGCATAGTCACGATCTTTACCTTTAAATGCTTTGTGGCTGACTTTACTTTTGCGTATTCACCTCCATCACAGAATATTAGACAGGGTTTCGTAATATCGAAGAGCTTCTCAATAGTCGCTTGCTCGTAGGTGATGTTCAATGAGTGGAGGGCCATGCCATTGAAGAAACAAGCATAGACCACAGCAGAGATGTGGGTTGTGTTTCTCGCTATAATTCCTACAATATCCGATTGCACCATACCCAATGATCGCATATAGCTGGCTATGCGCATCGAGTTTAAGTGGAGTTCCTCACGGGTCAACACAGTGTTTTCAGTAGCCGAAATCTATTTGGGAATGGCTATAATAAACTGCTTCTAGCCTGGAAAACTACTCACTTGAGCTATGAGTTTCGGATGTCGTCGCATCTCCCTAAAAATAATCTCGCCTATTGATAAATCCGGTGCGAAATAGTCGCCTTCAGGTTCGGTGCTCCATATCCTGTGTTCCGCATCGTAGCTGATCTCCGGCTTGTAAGGCATTCCGATTGTAACTAGCGTAGCTCAAGCAACTAAATACTGGCAGAAACTGGCGAATCAGCTAGCATTTTATACTCTGAGGTAGCGTGCTTGCAAATTTTAGATAACACATTCAATGCTTTCCAACGAGTAAACAGCACTCAGTGTCAAGAGACTGTTTTCATAAGTCAAGTATATAAGATATATATAAATATATATATATATTTATATGTATGTAGTTGTAACTACCTACTTTTAATTTAGAAGCTCGCTGCGCTCGCATCAATGTAATTTAGAATACTCAGTTAATTATGGCTCGGCATCATTTCAAGCTAATCGCACGGAGGTCTAACGTAATGTCGTGGTCAAAGTTTCTTTGCAATTATATTTTAATCATAAATCAATACTTTTTTTAAATACAGTTAACAGAGTGAAAAGAGAGTTTTCACTGTTGTTTTTTTTTTCTTTCGTAAACCAAGTTAAAATTGTTCGTTCAGCATCTTATTTACCTTGTAATAAATCATGGTGTGAATAACGAGTTCAACGGAGGAGTTTTGAAATATATTTTTTATTACTCTCAACTGATCTAAGTGTGTGGGTGGAAGTATTTGCTAAGTGAGTAATTACATATATTAGCAAATACTTCTACCCATACGTAGTCGAATACTCGTAACATCAGAGTTTGATGTGTTCACAATATAATGAGCTATGATCATACTACTAGTATTTTATAGCATAAAGTCCCCATATCTATGAAAAAAAGAAACAGAAACTAATAGGCAATTCTTCACACATGGAATCTCCTGTATCGAAATTAAAAAAAAAGTCAGGAGGCATATCATATTATTGGATTATAATGTGATTAAAATTGTAAAATACTTTCTGGCCTTGAAACCTTGGACCCCAATGAACATCATCTTGGTTATTATACGAGTAATTCTTCATATCATTTATCTTCTGATAAAAAGTTGTTTAATGTAAATTTTCCACGATTATCTTACCATTTGTTACGGCTTTATGCAGATTCATTGTTTTGATTACATCTTCTTGGTATGGAAGTTTTCGTAGTTTTATCATAACTTTCACGAGTCTTCTGGCTCATGTGTTCAAGACAAGATATCTTTTCAATTTTGCTTTTTAATCGTGTATCCAGGAACAACAATGAAGTACTTTGATCAGACTTGGCAACAAAATTGTAATGTGATATTGATAAGATATCACGTTAATTACACTCAAAGAAAACATAAATCAAATTTGCATATTGTAATCTAAATTTCATATATACATATTTTAAGTTTTCTTAAAAATATTTATTACGTAATTTCACTTTAGCAAAATCTTTATAGATTACAAATAAATGCAAATTAATACAAGTTAATGCCATAAAAAGCGATTTTATAGAATCAATTAACTACGTCCTTAACTTTGTTCTCCAATGTAATTTAATTTTTGTCTTTGACTCTTTGAATATTATTTCTCAAGATATTTTAATAAATCTTACAGGTGCTTACAGGTGGACGTAAGAATACGTTTTCTAAAAGGGCTTAAAATGATTGGAAACTGATTCACAGAAATAAAAAACGCAAGATTTTTTGTACAAAAACTTTTGTATTTCGTTAGATATCTCAAAGATACTTACTACTTAGATGAATTACTATATCATATAGCCGCCATAGGCGCGATGTTTCTTAAGATATCTTAACGAAACTTTCAATTTGTGTGATCAGAAACCAAGATATCTTCATTAAACTTACTAGTTAGATATAAGAATTTATATTCTACTGAATTAATAATCTCTATTGTTCTTGGCGAATTGGTTTCCAACTTAGTTGGTTTTCATAACATCCAGAAAATACGCTTTATTTGCTGCACGATTAGTTTTACCATTGGCGCTGCGTTTCAGATCATCGACAATGAGGGCGCCAGCATGTAATTGCTTGTACTTCGTATCAATGTGCTTCTGTACATAGTCGACTATATCCTGCGCTTGTATTGCGGAGCCGATCTTTTTCACCACAGCAGCGCCAGCTTCGTCGCCATTTTGCTGATCCCAGACACCAAAGACACAAACCTCTGCCACGCCAGGCATTTGAGAAATTACACCTTCGATTTCATGAGGATAATACATGATATTCTGATACTTCAGCATATCCTTTTTCCGCTCTACTATGTAAAGATAATCGTCGTTATCAATGTAGCCCAAGTCGCCTGAATGAAACCATTGCTCAGAGTCACGCATTTCTTCCGACTCCACCGGATTTCCATAATATCCTGCCCAATATTGTCCATGGTAGACACACAATTCGCCCACCTCATTCGATCCAAGGGCGTCGCCCTGCTCGTTGAGTATCTTCAGCTTGAAACCTTCCGACAAACGGCCAATAGAGTTGGGTTTCCCATCGAAATTATAGCTCCTAGCAACCAAACAGCCGACCTCAGTAAAGCCATACGCAAAGTAGAGGCAGTCAGATCTTACACGACTCCTTATGCGCTGCTGCACTTCGAGGGAACAGCGACCCCCTCCGTATAAGTAATGCCGGATGCTGAGCAGATTGGATTCTTCGAATTCTGGACAATTGGCCATCATTGCCATATGGGAAGCTGGCTGCATGAGCCATGTGACTTTGTGTTTCTCTATGAGTCGCAAGATATGAGCTGGGTCGTAGTTATTATCAGCTATAATGCGTGTGGTACTGTAGACACCGGAAGAAACAGTTGTCATGAGTCCTGTCAGCCAGTCTAGGGTACTGTGTGTGTACTGGACATCCGCAGTGGTAAGATATCTGTTGGGAAGAGAACTTTAATAACTTTTGAATCTTTATATCTGATTTGTTTTTTACTTGTCGGAGTTTATGAGCCTTCGACTGTTGGAGACAGTCACTGCCTTTGGAGTACCTGTAGTACCTGAGGAGCAGAGAATGGCCAGCGTTTGATCGATTCCTTGCTCTAATCGGGCAGGTGCAAAGTTAACTTCCACAGGAGTAGCCAGTATTTGGTCAATACTTATGGAATCCGATTGATGGTTACGCATAGTCACGATCTTTACCTTTAAATGCTTTGTGGCTGACTTTACTTTTGCATATTCACCTCCATCACAGAATATTAGACTGGGTTTCGTAATATCGAAGAGCTTCTCAATAGTCGCTTGCTCGTAGGTGATGTTCAATGAGTGGAAGGCGATGCCATTGAAAAAGCAGGCATAGACCACAGCAAAGATGTGGGTTGTGTTTCTCGCTATAATTCCCACAATATCCGATTGTACCAAGCCTAAAGATCGCATATAGCTGGCTATGTGCATCGAGTTTAAGTGGAGTTCCTCACGGGTCAACACAGTGTTTTCAGTAGCCGAAATCTGTTTGGGAATTATAGCTTTATATAACTATAATAAACTGCTTCCGTTTGGAAAACTACTCACTTGAGCTATGAGTTTCGGATGTCGTCGCATCTCCTCGAAAATAATCTCGCCTATTGATAAATCTGGTGCGAAATAATCGCGGTCGGGCTTGCTGCTCCATATTCTACGTTCCGCATCGTAGCTAATCTCCGGTTTGTTCGACATTTCGTTTGCAACTGTCGTAGTTCAAGTAACTAAATGCTGGCAAAAATACGAATCAGCTTGCATTTTATACACTTGCTCTCTCTCCCCAAAAGACGAGTGCTCAGCGCCAAGAGACCGATTTTTTATTTAATTCGCCAATTTGTTTTTGTTTATCTGTTCTGGGCATCTATTCTATCTATTAGCTATTTTCGCTCTCAACAACATAATTTATATTACTCAGTTAACTATGACTCAGCAGTATTTTAATCTAATCATATGCGCAAATTCAGACGGTCAGCGAGGTCTATCGTAAACTTGTTGCTCAAGTTTCCATTCGCATTTTGGGATGAAAAATTATTCTTTTTAGCAGTTCTCGAATATCTCAAGTTTAACAGATAAAAGGAAAGTTTTAATTTTGTTTGTGGTGCATGTCAATGTTGGAGCGAAGCTAAGAATGTTAGTTTACTTTGGTGAATTCCTATTCATATTAGTATTATATGCAGTACTGATGAATGAGTAGAAATATTTGCTAACTTTGCTGCCAATGGTTGTAAAACTGACTAGCAAAAAAAAACTTGAAATTTAATTTAAATTAATTTTTCCGGTTTGGAGAAACAAAACAGAAAGTGCACGTTTTATATTGAACTTTTATTCACAACTATTAAAATTAATCAAACAGTGTGAAATCATTATTATGTCAGCGTAATACTCGTGTGAACAGACCTGTGTGGGGCGACAATAATTCTAATCTATGTTTGTGCTAAATCTACTATCTACGTTGAGGGAACCCTATGAATTAGCTGCCTTTAGGTAAGCGGCCCTTACGGCCTGACGATTCACCTTGCCATTGGCACTCTTCGCCAGCTGTGGCACAATCTGTGCTCCTCCGTTTAGCTGCTTGTAACTGACGCTTATATGCTGGGCTACAAACTGTATAACCTGGCTGGAGTCCAGTTCACTGCCTGGTTTAGGCACTACCGAAGCAGCTGCAGCATCGCCTTCCGTTTCATTCCAAATACCGAAGACACAAACCTCGGCTACTTGAGGCATTTGGGCTATGACCTCTTCAACTTCGTGGGGGTAGTACATCATGCCCAGGTACTTAAGCATATCCTTTTTGCGTTCCACTATATAAAGATAGTTATCGTCATCGAAGTAGCCCAAATCGCCAGTGTGAAACCAACCCTCAGTGTCCTGCATCTCTGCCGTAGCAATGGAATTGCCACAGTATCCACTCCAGTGTTGTCCATTGTGACAGTAGAGCTCTCCCAGCTCATTTGGTCCCATTGATTCTCCCGTCGAATTTACCACTCGCACCCGAACCTTGGCCACCAGCCGCCCCACCGAGGTGGGTTTAGTGTGGGTTGTATAATTGCAGGAGATGACTGTGCCCAGCTCTGTCATGCCATACGCATTCCGCAGGATTCCCTCTCCACGCAGATACGACTGCATCTTCTGCAAAGTGGCCACCAGTGTGTGGCCGCCTGCGAACAGAAGATGCCGCACACTGCGCAGTTGCTTTGTATTCACTTCCGGACTATTGGCTAGCATGGCAATATATGAGGCGGCCAGCACCGCCCAGGTGATACCCTGCTGCTCACACATTGTCAAGAAGTGGGCAGGACTAAAAGCATCCCTCGAAATGAGACGCACAGTGCCATAGACGCCAGCCGTAACCAAAGTGATCAGACCCGTCAGCCAGTCCAGAGTACTAGGCGCATATTGAATGTCATTCGGAATCAGGTAGCTACAGGATAATGGTGAAAAATGGATATAAACTTAAGGATTAAAATCGAACAAAACCTAGGACCTATTAAAGGATTGAAGAATTGAGTCGATTCCCCTAAGAATATTCATACTTTTTCGAGAGAGATAAGGCAAGATTTGTGCTTAAGATTCCAAGAAATTTTCTAAACCTTTTTTAAATTATATCTCAAGGATCAATAAAAATCCCTTATCATTCCTGAGGTAAGTAGAGTTACCTGTGGGCCTCGAATATCTTTCGGCTGTTCGAAATCGTAACCGCCTTGGGGGTGCCAGTTGTTCCGGAGGAGCAGAGAATGGCCATGGTGCGATCTATGCCTCGTTCGAAGTGAGTTGGCTCATAATCCTCGAGCAGCGGAGTTTTGAATAGCTCCAGGATGCTGGTAACAGCTGCTATGCTGCCATTGACTGTTAACATTTTAGCACCCAAAGTTGTGGCTATATTACTCAGTTTGTCATAGTCCTGGGCATCGCAGCATATGATTTTGGGCTTGGTAATGCCATAGAGATCACGTATGGTGTGCTCTTCCAGATTGGGATTGACGGCGTGGAAGGGGGTGCCATTGAACATGCAGCCATAGGCCAATGAGGCCAGATGAGTTGTATTCCTGGCCAGAATGCCCACAATGTCTGTATCCTGGCGGAGTCCTTGCTGGCGCAAATAAACGCTTACCTTGGCCGCATTATGCAGCATCTGGGAACGAGTCAGACGCGTATTTTCGCTATGCGAGATCTGGAATATTCGCTGGGGCTCACTTTGCAATTGGCGGAATATGATCTGACCTATGGTTAGATCATCGTTATAATAACTCTGCTCCCTGGCCCCGGACCAGATCTTGAGCTCAGCTTCATAGCTCGTCGTTGGGTTTCCGTTAAGATCCAGCATTCTGCTGCAACTGATAATCCCCGCTAGATAGCTAGCCATATTTAAAGGTCGCGAATAACCGAGCGACAAATCAAACACTGCAAGCACAGCTGTGCATGCAACCGATAAGACACGCGATCGGTTCGGGTCCATGATTATCGAAACGCACCAAAAATTAGTCGGCAATTTAGCGGTTAAAGTTTCTGCTCTTCCTATATTCCAAGTATTATATCAATGTTTTCCTAAATGACACGACATTTTCGGCGTGCGGTGTAGGAGGCTTGTGTATTAATATAGAGCGATCTATACTTTTTATCAGCACACATACTATTCTAACCGTCATTTTAAATTACAAATTAAGTATTTAATTTGAAATTAATACATAAGAAAAACTGAGCTTATGGAGCCAAGAAGACAATAATTTGAAAGCTGATAAAATCTATTTATATAAATTATTCTCGTTACAAACCATATATGTTTGGGCCTATCTGTTTTGCAAAGAAAATCTGAGCGAATTCTTTAATGGGCTTTTAATGATAATATTATTATTTTCGTCAACTAAATACTTTGTTTGTACTTATTTAAAGATGATACAATTTTTAAGAAACTAAAAAACGTTGATAAGAAATTTGTTATTTATTCAAACAATGAATACAAAGTTTTAAATTTCTCCACTAAATAGTATAAATAGGATAATACTTTTTCCTACGGAACATTACTTGGTTATATTCAAAGTGAAATACATATGGTTATGACTGCTCTGAAAGGCTGATTGCTACAATGTGCTCGAACTGCTTGGCCATGCTAAAAAGAAGCAGTGCGCATTGCTTACACAATCGCAAGCAGTTATATGACAGCTGTGGATTTGGGCAGTGTGCAGTGAATTTTAATTAAATAAATAAAACAAAAATAAAGAGAGGCTATCTTCGGTTCAACGAAGATTATATACACTTGCAAAGTGAATTGATTCTATTGCAGCTATATGATATACAACTTGTAAATTTGATCATGATACGATGAAAATGAAAAAACAAGTTTTTAACTGATTATTCCTATAGGAGCTGTATGATATAGTTGTCCGATTTGGCCGGCTCCGACATATTTGCACCTAGCTCAAAAACGGATAGACTAGTTTGTATATAAATAGATAGACAGACGGACATGGCTATATCAACTCGTCCCGTTGTCGTAATCATTAAGGTATACTTTATACAAAGTTTTACTACACTTTTCAAATGTATACAAAAATTGAATAGTATTTTTTACAAATTAATTGGTGAACAAAATCTAAGTCTTTAACTCTGAAACAGTATTTGTATATAAGCAAAGTAAAATGCGAGGATCAGGATTAGCTCTCATTTGATAAATGCTGCTCTCAATAGCTGCTTGCTATAATATGCTGTAAAAGTGGAGAAGCTGAAATAATTAAAACCAACAGTAGTTAAAGTACTCGTATTACATTTTAAATTTGGGTTTTTATTTAAACATGCCAAGTTGCGTATTTTGTTATTCTCTTTTTTTAAGTTTCCTTTTTTTTTTGTTTCATTTTCGTTTATAAACATTTCACAAACATTTTTATTCTGGGGTTTTACACATTTGATTTTTGTTTTTGGTTTTGTTTTCGTTTCTTATTCGTTTTATTTCGGGTGATGGCAATACAACAATTATCTATTTTTTGTATATTTATCTTACTAATTTTTTACTTATGCATTAAAATTGTATGCCGTTTTTTATCGGTCATTTTTTGTGCCTTCTTGTTGCTTTCCAGTTGTTTTTGTTGTTTTTTATTCGGTTGATCTATAGCAAACTGTTTTAATTTTTAATTGTTCTGTTAAACGCATGATCTTATTTGTAGCAGTGTGTCTAGTGTGATTTTTTTATGTGATGATTTAATTATTCTTTGGGTAGAGTGTGTGTGTGTGTGTGTGTGTGTGTATGTGTGTGAGAGAGTGTCCACTTAGCTCTATAAAGTAAGAGGGGATTTGCGGTGTTTCTGCTGATTCAATTCGTTTGATTGATCTTTTCAATGATTAGTATTTACATTTCAATAGGTTTTCTTTACTAGAAATGATAATTGAAGTTTTGATTGTTTTAGAAATGGGCAGAGAGTTGAGATCTTTGCCTTTGCTTGAAGATATGTCATGATTTTTTTTTCCTTTTTAGTTGTTTTTGTGCAAGTTTAATTTAGTTTAGAATATTTAGAGTATTGTGGCTGAAACACTAATAGTGATTGAGAGTGAATGAGTGTGAGTGTTTGTAGGTGAGTGATTTGGCGTTTTTAGTAAGTTGTATTTATTAATTAGTAATCCATTTTTTGACTAGTCTATATACTGAATACACCCATTTTGTTTACGTTTACAAGTTTGTTTTCTTGATTTTTCTTTTGCGACTTAACATAACTACACAAATATGTAAACTTAAATGCTACTTTTTTTCTTGATCTTTTTTAATGTTAATTTCTTCTGTAAATTTCTGCCATTTCATTTACTTCAAAACTTGTAAGTCTTTTTTGGAACGCATCTAGAAGTTGTGCACTTTTAAACCTAACTTGTATACGTATGACATTTACATATATTCCACATTACATTTAAACTATTTACATGAAAAATTGGACTGCCGCTGCTAAACAACTTTCCGCCTAAATGATAATTGACCAAATTGATGAACGAACGGCAACTGAAGGCAGTACACAACCTATGCCTAGTTTCGATTTCTACCACAACCGAAACCGAAACTTTGTGTATAATCTACTCGTATTTGCAACATACGATTTTTGAGCCAATTATTTCAGATCGTTAGCTAACTGTTTATACTATGCTACGTTTTCTTTCGTATCGTTTCGTTTTGTTTCGCTTCGTTTTATTATATTTTTGTATATTTTTCCCACTGGGGAGTTATAAGTTTTACATCAACATTTATTCAACACACATGAAACACCATACCCAACATTTTGGCTTCATTGATCGCCAGATCCGAACATCCGATCAGCTACTTATTTGCTCACATTTAAAACCCTGTATGTTCAATAGCTATAGCTTCATATATATATATATATATATATAGATACAATACAACTAGTTTAGCGCCCAATTTCTCTCTTTCTATACTTGTCTTTATTAGCTATTTAGTTTCTGTTTATTTTATTTGCTTGGCACGAATTTTACAACATTTATTTCCTTACTTCTGTTTTTCATATCTTTTCTTTTTCTTTTTTTGCTTAGTGACAATAATTATGTGGGTGCGTTTTACCATTGATTTTGATTTGTTTTCTTTGAATTGATTTAAATATAATTTTTGTTGGCTTACCTTTAGTATGTTTTTCTTTTAGAAATAAAAGCGAAATTAGGATTTAAAGCATATCATTGGAAAATACTTGAAAGTGTTAAAGAAAAAAGGAGAAACAAGCTGAAGTTAACTAAACTAAAATATTATAGCACTACAAATTATAGGTTACTTTTTAAAAAGTCTGTTAATTGTTAGTTGTTGTTGTTTTCGGTTTTTTGCTATGTAGAATTCAGTTTCGATTTAAGAACCTTTGGTTTGGTGTTTAGTTTAGTACTTTGTGCATTTAGTTTTCGATTTGGCATGTTTTTGGTTAGTGGCTTTATATATATACGAGTAGTTTTTGATAGTGCTGAAATTAGGTCTGATGATAATCTGTAGCAACGGGGGAGCGGGATGAGGCAAATAGTTAGTTTGCCTGGCCGACTCTTTTGTTAACTGCAGGACTCACTCCTCATACAAAAGGCACTTATTAACAAAAAGGTATATTTTTTTTTTTACTTTGGATATAAAAGGGATATGCCAGACCTTTAATTAATTAATTGATGACTTATTATAATTGTTGCGTTTTTGTATCTGAATTTTTTAGTTTTTTCTTTTAGCATCTGCTACGTGATAAACGATTTGTATTGTCTGTTATTGGTTTATGGTTTTTATTGTTCATTAATTATAAAACTACTTAAAGAAAATAACTA
Source organism: Drosophila repletoides (assembly GCA_018150835.1). Taxonomy (NCBI): domain Eukaryota; kingdom Metazoa; phylum Arthropoda; class Insecta; order Diptera; family Drosophilidae; genus Drosophila; species Drosophila repletoides. The sequence continues at coordinate 6,554,159 of JAECWQ010000202.1, forward strand.
ACTAATTGGGCAATCAAATAAGAACAGCAAGCTAAAACTTTTATCAATTTCGAATATTTTTGGTCTTGCTTGTGCTCCTTTGCGCTGCCCCATTACAAAGAAAACTTGAATAAAATTGTAATCTATATGTAAGACTAAGTAGTATAAAAAAAAAATGAAGAAATGGACTTAGTACTGGTTTTATTAACCGGATAAAATCCATAGAAAAAATTCTAATAAACTACATTAACAAATTTATCGCAATAATCCAATTTATTGAAAGTTGAAACAAGCAAAATATAAACTAGTTTTCTATAAGACTAGGCATTTTAATAGGAAAATAACTTGCAGTACCCACCAGTTCCAGTTATATAAATCATTTTGGTTATGCCAATTGACAATTCGTTTTTTTTTTTAAATACTTAAAGAAAAGAAATAAAACTGTGTAGTTATCATATATTCGGGGTGCCGAAGATTAAATACCCTTGCAGATATACATAATTATCGATTGAAATTCGGATTAAAATGAGGCAACTGAACGATTTAAAAACTGTATAAGCATGGTTAATGGTCTTACTCTTTCCATAAAGCTAAAAAATATGGGAATACCAGCAGATATGATGATTGTTTTAAATGGCGCTTTCAAAGTTTTAAGTACTTTGTTAGTAGCTTTTAAAACGCTGGAAAATTCTGCAAGGATATAGTAAAAAAGACTCACTTTGCTGTGTACGTGTGCTTGAAATGTCAATTCAATTAACAAAAAATGTAATTATGTTTTGTTTGCATTGAGTTTTATTTGAATTCGTTTGTGAATATAATTGAATTTGCCTAGGATTTGTTAGTTCTTTTTGTTCTTTGTTGTCTTATTAAATATATGGCTAAACTTAAATTAATCTACACCCTTTTCATTTCCTTCATATTATTTGTGTTTTTTAGAATTCGAATTGTATAAACTATCTTTTAGTTGGCTTAAAACTTATTGTATGACATATTTACAAACGTTGTATGGTCACTGCGACTTTTTACAGCTTTTTTAGATACAAATTAATAGTAATTTGTTGGAACTAAACTAGTATGAACAAAACGATCTCTTGAATAAATACTAAAATAGTAGTTTATTAATTTTATAACAATTTTGAGCATTTAAAAAACAACTGAAACAAACAAACTGCAAGCGTTTTCGAATCGCTATCAAATCGCCTTGTTAATTTGGCATTTTAAAATACAGGTTTTTTTTTTGTTGTTATTTTGCTTTATCTACTACGCAGTCATACTTGATCAATTTAACTTACAGTTAGTTAATATCGTTTTTTTTCCTTTTTTTTTTTTTTTTGGTTTGTTTGTTTTTATAGCCGATTTAATTATAGTGGAAATGCCTTGACGTCTTGTCGCACCGTTTTGATCACGCAAAGCATTTACTGCACCGATATACTCTCACAAAATATGTGCTTTTATGAGCATATTTTGTTTTTTTCATGTTGGATTCTACATAGCCTTTGGTTATCTGAGACGCGCTTTAGAAGGTCCTTTTTGTAGTTGTAAGCAAATCAATCGAATAGAATCAAAAATTATATGCAAAAATGAAGCCAACAAAGAAGCCATACGCAACACAATTTCGAAAGAAAAGTTGTAAATGAAAGAGAATAGGTTAGTACATTCTTTTTTTTTTTTTTGTTTTTGGTTTGTTTGTAGTGCCAACTCTACTACGTGTGTATAAAATAATAGTAATTAATAATTAATAGTAAATATGCAAACGGCATTTACTCATCCTCCTCCTCCCTGAAGAGATATGTGCTCCAGTAGACCAGATTGAAGAGCGCAAAGACCAGCGGGAATGTGATGCGCGATATAACATCAATTCTCTTCGATCTAGAACATTGTCTTGGATAAATATTCAACAAGTACAAAACACATTAATTGATCATCTAGAGATTGGCTTTTTGATTTGTGATTGTTTTTGGTTCTTGGCATTTTATTTAAAATTTCGATTATCGATTTTCTGTGTGGCCTTTTAACATTTTTAGTTTTTATTTTTGTTTTTTTTTTTTTTTTGTATCAAAATAATTTGTTTGTTTTAAATTTAATCAATTTAATAGAGAATTCTCAGCTACGTGCGTTGAAATTAAAAAAAGTGCCTTTAAGGATCCAAAATCTACTAAGAACGAAAGCGAATCGAATAGCTAGCAGGTGGCATTATGGACAAAGGATGCGGCTTGGTACTGTACATAAAAAAGGATATTTCAATTTTTAAAGTCTACAACACAAAAAATGTATTTTAAAACAAACAAATCAATAGAAAGAAAAGCACACAAAAAATCTTTGATTTTAAAATTTGTTGTAGCAAATTACACTGTTTAACAAATTCCCTGGAGCACTTCATTTTTGGTTTTATAAAAATATATTTGAAGAAAAAATTTAATTAAATTCAATTGAGATTTATATTCATTGAAATTATAAATATAAACATATTTTATTTATGTTTTCAATATGTCAAGCGAAATAAATTTAATAAATTTACATAAAGTATTGAATTTGTGAAAAGTTTAAATTAAAGAAAAATTAATTATATCTTAAATTATATTTTGAAATTTTGAACCAAAAAATGTATTTCAAATACTTTGAAAATTTAATAAAAAATTTAATTAAAATCATGTCTTTTTGGTTTGAACGATTGAATGAGAACTTGTTGCACAGTGTAGTTTAGCATTGAAGCATTAAGCAAATTATATATTCACGTTTACTTGATTGAACTTTTTTCGCGCCAGATGGAAAGTCTGGAATATCTGAATTTGGCAAGCATTTGAAACAAAAGAGACAGCGAGCAAAAACGATTGGCAAGCAGCAAAGCAGAGAGGCACAGAACGGAATCGGAACGGGTTGTCTTTAATATTAAAAAATTTTTATAATTAATAATTAATAATTAATAATTATTACGAGTACGTGTACGTGTACGTGTACGAGTACAAGAATCAAATTCAGGAATTTAATGTCAATTACTCAATTTAATTAGTGGCAAAAAGTCAACAAGAGTTTAGATATATATATATAGAGAGAGAGAGATAGATATACATATTCACAACATCAAAAAGGAAATCCATCAACTACTACAAATAACATATTCTTGTTTTTGTTTTTGTTTTTGTTTTTGTTTTTGTTTTGAACTAAATATTAAACAAATAAAGCCTGTACAGTTACCTTGTGGGGAACTTGGAGAGCCAAGTCTTACAGCAGCTTGGACGTTTCGGTGGCTGCATGTGGACCTCACATTGGCGCAGCTTCTCCAGTGCCAGCGGATCGCCAGGATGACGCACCAGCGGTTTCTGAAGGCCACCACCGCGCGAATATTGCGATGCCGTTTGACATGGAATTTTGATTGTAGTTGATGCAATGAAGGGGGGCGGGCGACGAGCAACGGGCAACGTTCAATGTTCATCACAGGGGCGTGGTGCGATTACGAAATGCAATGGAAAATGGCAAATGTGGCAGTGGCAGTGGCAAGTGGCATGTGCGTAATTTCATTTAATTTTCGTTGCAATTTTTCATTTAATTCCGGTTGGTTGAGTCGATTGGGTTGGTTAAATGCCAGGCAGCGATGTTGGTTAATGGTTTTGAGTTGCGAGTTTGAGTTGGAGTTACGAGTTTGAGTTGGAGTTTTGAGTTGAATGTTGGATGTGTTTCAGGTTGAGATTGAGTTGGTTTATATGTGGTTTGATTTTGGTTAGTTTTTTGTGTTTTTTGTGTGGTTTTGTCGTATGAGCACGTTTGAAAAAGTTGTTTAAATTTACGTTGGTTTTTTTTGTATGTTGTGTTTTTGGTGTGGTTTTTAATAAAAAGAGGCAAATATAAAAGGAAATAGTTGTTTTAATAGTTTTATCATAAACATTTTGCAATATGCCAATTTGATTCGGTTTCAAAGGAAAGCAGACGCAACAAGTTTCTCTTTCAGTTTTAATTGTATGAGTCGGAATTGATATGGTTGGGTTCTCACACAAAAAAACAAAACTTTGCTATACTTTGAAAAATAAAAGGTAATTTTTTAACTAATATTATAGAAATTTAATTTCTCTAAAATATTTCCCTTAACAATAAAGTTACTAACCCTCTTTATCTACTAAAATTCTGAAAGCTATCCGTTTCATTAAAAGTATCTGAATTTATGATTTAAATTTATTTTATTCCAAAAGACATTAAGGATCAGTGCATAATTAATTCTTCCTATTAGTAATTATCGAAAAGTATAAAAAGAATAAAGTAAAATTGACAAGTAAATTATTTTAAAACTGTCCCAAAATGTAAGCAAAACATAGTTCCCTGAAGTCAAGTGGAGTAACAAACTAAGCCTATTCCTACTCAAAGGGTCCTTAAGTAGTATATCTTCAATCAGGAGTTGTGGTAAATCCACCTGTTGGCTTTCCTAGAAGTCGAGTAAATTATAAAATTAATTGGTAAGTACCATTGCGAATGTTGCATTGCTATCTGTATCGAGCAGATCTGAAGCGGCATCTAAACTGGCCTGCTCCAAATCGCGACGTTTCTTTTTCATATTCTCCTTATGCATGTCTGCGGCCCGATCCGTATAGGTTATGTTGCATGTGGTAGAAGATGTTCGACAAGAATTTATATGTTCCACACAAATTTGACAAATTTCACAAATTTGACGTAATTTACAGTTGAGGGAGTTGTGTAATTTTTTTTTTTTTAAGTTTTTAGATTTATAATTTTAGTTGGAATAGATGGCACATATTTATAATACAGTTTATACAGTTAGATAGCGACAGAGACAGCGAGTGAGAGAAAGAAAGAGAGACAGATAGAGATAGATAGTCACACATACAGAAAAACATTAAACAGTTTTGTATTTAAATCAAAAATTGGGGCATTTAAATTGGGTACAAGAATTTTGGGTTGAGTGGAAATAGGAGTGGGAGTTGATCAAAAATAATATAAAAATACATATGAAAATCAGAATTTGTATGTTGATAAACACAGAATATTTTAGTTTTTAGTTTTAGTTTTGTTTTTTCAAATATGTACAAGCACAGACAACAGCAAAAAAAGGGGAAATTCGTTTCAAATGTTGCGGTGTCGAATAATAAACAAAAACATTTGTCCAATTAGTTTTTAGTTTTAGTTTTTTAGTTGTTTTTCAAACGCGTTGTTTAGTTGGGAGTATGTGCGAGTGTGTGAAAGTATGTAGGTGTAGTCGATGGGTGTGTGTGTGTGGGCGCACAATGAAATAAGAGAGTAAAATGAAGAAAAACAAAATGGATTAGTAGAAATATATACGTAGAAATCATTTTGTAGATACAATATTTATGTGAATGAAAAACAAAAATGACGAAAAATGAAAAATGAAATAAATGCTAGTAGCTACAGCTAAAATCGTTGGGTTTTATCGTAATCGTATTAAAAAGAATCTTAGTTAGTATTTATAGACCAAAAATCAGTTTTTATATTGCCCAAGCCGACGTGTAGATGTAGTTGTAGTAGTATTAGGTTTATAGATAGCTCTCCTAGTAGCTTTCAGTGTGTGTATCTGTATCTGTATCCTATTTCTGTGTGTATTTGTGACAGTCCACTTAGTATGAGTAGTTTTTACAGGGTATACATATATTGTAGTTACGAGTATGCTCCGGAGAATGTTAGTTCATTTATGGGTTGTTTTTAGTCGTTAATGGGTATATACGAGTATTTCGAGTACATGATACGTTACAGATATTCGTTGTTTGTTTGGTATCGAGAGTTATACGAGTAAATTAAAATAAACAACAGTAAAAATAGATAAACACCATCGATTAAAACATTTATAAGTTGGTTAAGAAGCATATCAAATCTCAATTACTGGGTTTATTCAAACCTGAGCGGGAGGCATAGTTCACCAGGGCGAATTCTAGCAACGCTCCAAAGACAAACGTCAAACAGACGCCGGTCCAGACATCAATTGCCTTTGTATAGGAAACTGGAGGCAGTGAGGCATTAATGCCCGATGTTTGTGTGGCCATTGTGAGCAGTGTGGTAACACCTGAAATTATGGTGAATATCATATCAGTATATAAGCCACACTTGAATATATAATACATAATAAGTTGCATTAAACTAATGACAAATACCAAAAATTGAATCGTACGTAGTAGTTTATCCGGTAGGTTAACCACAACCGCTGCAAGTCGTTGCAAAGGGGTTATAGAGTATAGTTTGGAGTCACTTACCTAACGACACGCGCGCTGGCACTGCTCCTTGATCCAGCCAGAATGATACCCATGAGACAATGACCAACATACAGCATGGTATATAAATTTGTATTAAGTAATATGAGAATTCTCGCTTGAATAGTAGATCGACTTTGAGGCAACTGTATTCACCTATGAGTATACAAGGTAATATAAATTGTGTCAAACTCAAAATGTTCGGGAGGTGGATATAGTACTATACTCGAAAAGAAGTGTTTCTTGATTTTTTCTTTAAATTTGCTCATACACGCATACGCACTCGCACACAGACAGAGTTTGGTGTGATACATACATATTTGTACATAGTGTTTGAATAAAAAGAGTTGTTTTTTAGACACAGAGAACAACACACACACATTTCCAATATTATAATAAGTACAAGAACAAAAAAACTGTCATCCAATCAACGCAAAAATCAAAAGAATTTTCTTGCTTTTTAGAAATTTTGTTCAGAAAAAAAAAAGTAAAGTTCATTTAAAAATAGAATTTGTTTTTGCTTTTGCTTTTGTTTTTGTACAGGAAATAGGTAGGCTTCCAAATAATAATAATAATAATATTATGCACAGAAACAGTGTGGAAGGGCTTGGTCTTTTTTTCGGTTTCGGTGTATTTACAAAAGTAAAAGGAAAACGAAAACGAAAAAATGAATGAGAGATATAGAGAGAGACACACTTAGAATGTGGTTTGAGAAAATTATAAAATGGCATCATAGGCAAAATGTATCAACATCAATTCAATTTTCTGACTTTTGCAACAAAACTCTTAACGGAAATGAAGTTCGTAGGCTTTGTGTGCTTTTCTTCTTCTCGCTGTTGTTGTTGCTGTTTTTTGCTGCTGTTGTTGACGCTGCCTTTACTCCTGTTGCTGTTCAACTTCCGCCGTAAAACGCCCCCACTTGATTGCTCACGCCCCCTGCTTGTGCTTCATTTCCGTTAATTTGTTAGCAATGCGTTCTATACTCTTCAAGACAAAGTTGTTTATTATTTTACATTCTCATATTCATATTCTTTCTTTTTCGAATATTCGTATTTATATTCATTTAATACTCATTAAATTTTGTGTGCTTCTCATGTTTGCATTTAACTGCTGCGCCGCGCGGCTGTGGTTTATTTGCCTGGCTGTGAAATTGGTTACTGGGTACTCGGGTTTGGATACTGGATACTACGTATATTGCATTGCATTGCTTTGCATTGCATTCACATCTGGCGAATTTCGCACTGTGGCTTTGGTTTTGGTCCCGGCTTAGACGTACACACATATTTGCTCGGTGCCATCAATCAAAGGCATTTCACTGTGAGTGCATTTCACATTTCTCATTTCACATTGGCATTTCCAATGACTCTATATATTTTTCGTATTTACTCTAGAGTAGAGCAGCGTATTATGCCCAGTATATCCATTAACGCTCATAGAAGATATAAAATTAATAAACTTTTTTGTGAGCAACTAAGTTCAAGGCGAACTAAAGGCAACAACTACGTAACGACTAATAGGGACAAAATTACGAGTATGTATCTTATTTATATAATAATATAGTTCACTTTAAAATGTTATATTTTTGTATCTGTTATAATATTTTAAAGATTGGAGGAAATAATATTCAGAGAGTCAGGCTCATGCAACTGTTTAATGCTGGGATGAGCAAAGCAAATGAATTGAATGAATGATGAAATTTAATCTGAAAATTACTAACTATTGTAGTATGTAGGTACAGTGAGTACTAATAGTTCGCGACTCAGCTGAAAGTCAACAATAACTGCTTAAAATTATATTAACATAAAGAGCAAATAGTGAATTAACATAAGGCCTAGTTTTATGCTGTACCCCTTTAGTTTATTATCGTCGGTTTTAAGTAATTGCAGGATTTATAAAGTTAATAGAACTTTGAAAAATAATAACAAATATTTCAAAGAGTGTTCTTTTATAAAGATGCTGAAAACACAAACTTTAATACTTGTTCCGAATAACACTTTAATTATTTAATTTATATACACTTGTAGCATATTCTTAGGAGTATCTGCTGCACAGTTGATTTTACGCCATGTTTCCATGTTTAAAGTATTTTATTTAGTATTTTGGCAAAATAGGACTGATCATAGTTAAAGTAAAAACAAAAAAAATTTGAAATATAATTTAATAAAAGGAAATATCAGACAATTTATTGAAATAAGTAAAGCAAACTTTTTGGAGCAGGATTAATTTAAAGCTGCTTTCCTGGTTTATTGAATTTTATTCAGGCATCTGTATTTGAAAACGGTTTAATACCATCTAATTGGGTTAATCGCTTGCCTAACTGCAGTGATTGTGAAAGAAGTGCTCAAACATACACAAAATCTGCAATATCTTTGGCTATAAATTATTCACCTAAGATGCTGACACACAATTTTCCAAGTTTGAGTAAAAAAAGGAAGAATACTTTTGCTTTATTTGTTTGTATATGGCATCAAAGCTGGCGCCTTCAAGCTATACAAATACATACGAATATGTACATACATATATACGTATGTATATATAGAGAGGGAGTCCTACATACATCTTCTGGATTGACGATGTCCTTTGTGCAAGTTTAAGCAACTACGTCGCAAACAATTTCCTCGATTAATTTACTTTCCGTGCGCCTTTGCCATTTTCTTGCATTTTCCGTTTCGCATTTGCCTGTCGCAGATAAGTAGTTCTTTCATGGTAGCCAAGGTAAACATTTACTTAAAGCGCGAACTGATTTCAAAGTGCTCATAAAAAGTCGGCGAAGGTAAAGGTAAAGCGACACGACTCTACACGACACGGGATGCCAAACTGCACTAAAATGCTTCTGGGTGATTGTTGTGTTGGGTAGGTGGGTGTGTTGGGTGGCTAGGTGTGTGTACTGGATAGGTGGTGAAGTGTGTGTACTGACTGGCTGGCAGTGTGTGTGAATTACATCGTAAAAAGTTGGTTTTTATGCGATTCGGGCATTGATAACGGCCCAACGCGATGCTCACACTGTAAAGGGCATCATTACACCAGTGTTTGTACGAATATGTATGATGGTGTGTTTCTGGGCTGGATGGTGTGTTTGCCTGTGCTATGAAGTGCTTATGATGCCGTTTATAATATATTCGAGCCAACAACTATATTACGAAAAAAAACCCAGAACAAAACAAAACAGAAAAAAAAGTTAACTATATATAGACAAGAGAGTTTGAAGTTTTTGCTGCATGCAGCGCCTATCGAATGGTCCAGTGAAAAAATTTAAAAAAATATCAGACAAACTTTAACTTTGAGCCAAAAACAGGTTCTCGAACTGAAAACAAGCAGTGAAAAGAAGCGAACAACTAAAGAATGCTACGTTGAAGAGAGTATATTCATATATATATCATATAGTAAAAATTGAGCAACATTTGTAAAGTTGTAAATATAGTTAGAGAGTGAATTAGAGAGATAGATAGATAGATGGAGAGCTCAACACAATCAACACAACTGTGAACACACACAAAACGTACCCGTGTTGGTTTTACTATTACAGTAATCAGTCAAAAACTTCTCCAATGTGAAGCGAGGTAGGTGTAAGTTCTTAACCACTTGCACTGGATCACCCTCCTTCCACAGGAATACCAAGTCATTGGTGGTCCAGCCATCTATCAAAGAAAAACACACAAAATTCATTGAATAAAATAAGTATTTAATGTTGAAAGTCGGACGTGCACGACTAGCAAATACTCTGTACCCAGAATACATTAAACATTTGTTGTTTCATACCGGAAGGCCATCTATTTCTGTAATATCATGTAGAGATCAACTCGGCCATTAGCGCTGACCAAGAATATATATGCTTTAAGGGGTCGGAGATGCCGTTTGCACAACCATACCATAGTAATCCGGGTACAGAGAACAAAGATGATGTAATATGTACATATACTTATATATAGAAGTATATATTGAAATATTGCCTGAAATTGCCACTTACAGCTAGCCATGCGAAGTGAACAAATCTGTCTATCCAATGGATAAAGTTTGAGATTCATTGGACAGGCCAATGTTAATGAAATACGAATACTATAGAGCACAGAACCATTCGGAAATATGCGTATATACACATTTGGCATGATGATGTTGTGAAAATGTCCCTCCTTCTCGTTGGAGAAGAACAGATCCGGCATCCAGACTCGATTCGCCTCCGTCAGTGTGAGATATTTTAAGCGTCCTGCAAACGTGTTTTTTTATCAGCATTAAATACAATATTCGAGAATAAATTCCACTGAAAAAAACATTTATTTTAAAGTGTTCATAGTTCTTACCCTGTATGTCATCGAACTTGAGGCGCTCATCCGTCCACTGTTCTCGGAAGGTCAGCTGGACGCTGTACTCCTACGGTTCGGTATTTGTTGGAGAAGAATAACAGTTTTATTAGTAAGGGAAATCAATCTTTTTTTTATTGTTCAATTTAAATTTCAATGCAATTCAATTTTGAACTACAATGCAAATTTCGCTTAGGGAATTTTTTTTAACATTTTTAGACTGTGTTTCATTTTTGATTTTGTTTTTTTTTCGTGATGGCTGGGGGCTTTTTTTAATTGGGTAGCTTTGCAAATTGCTTTGGCGATGAGGGGCTTTAGCTTTACTTTTTGGACAATTTACTTTTGTGGTACGGTGTTGATAAGTAAGTAAGTAGTATGGGAGAGTAAACAGTATAGAGAGAGATAGGCGAGCAAGGCGTGGCGAGAGTAAGTTTTCTTTGTTAGTAAGTAAGTTTATATGGTGGCTATATATTTTTTGTTGGAACTGTTGAATATTTGTCGTTTAGATTGAAGCGTTTGCTTTACATGAATTTATGGTTCTGCTAGTTGAGAATTCTCGGCAAGGTATTTTTTGGTATTTCGTTTGTGGGTATTTTTATTTGGCATGCCATTCTCATAAATATATATAGAGTATGTATATAAAAATATAAATATTTCATATTCGATTCAAAATGCAATATAATATGCAGTTCCCAAGATGCTGAGCATGCAACACAAGACAACAAAACATGAAGGAAATTCAACTTCAGCAGCAGCATCTGCATCATTATTCAATGCATTGTTCAACAGTGCAACGTGTTGCATACAAAATACAAAGCAGGCAATAAGCAAAAATAGCGCGCAACGTGCCAAAAATGTAAAAAAAGGAATCGGTTCGATCTGAAAAAGGAAATTGAGAGAGAAAAACTATTGAACACTGCAAAAAGCAAAGACAAGCAAAGCAAAAGAATACTATAAAAAAAAAAAATAGACTTAAATTGTAACTAGAAACAGACTTTAACATTTATTGCTAAGTATTATATTAAAACATATTTAAAGCTTAGATAATTTCTTAGAAATACCTTAAGTTTCATGCAAAAATTCTGTAACAAATAGTAAAGTAAAAATGTAGATGGAAATTTATTTCAGAATCCAGGAGACTTTTACTAACACTTTGAATTTCTTAGATTCACAATAAAAAAGAAATATTTTGGTAGAGAATTCCACATAATGTGCTATCTTTTAGTTTTCTGCACTGATAAAAAATACAAACTATGATTATTTCATAAAACCTCCCAATTTGCATGCTAAAACATCCAGTTGAACATGCTGTTTTATTATATCAAATAAAATCTGGGATTGTTGAGAAATACTCAACGAAAATAAAAATGAAATACGAAAAATACAAAAAAATATAACGTTTTTAATTGATTAATTAAATCCTATTAACCTAGCAAGCTTTTCATAATGAAGTCGAAAACTATTTGCATTTAATTTATTGCATCAATTTTTTTTAGATTGTACTGGTTTTTTTGTATGCCGAACGGCATTTTGTAAACTTTTTTTAGCATGGTAAAAATGAAATAAATTTGAATAAATATAATAAATAAATGTTTTTTTATTAATGGCATATACACATTACATTTTATAAATTGATGTCGGAAGTTTTTTCATTTCTGTTTTTTGATTTTTTTCAGGGCAGCTATCAGAGCTATTTGCTTTTTATCTATTTTTTTTTTTTTGTCACCTGTGCCTTGGTAATTTGTTTTTTTGATCTTATCCCAACTATATTTAATTTGTTTATTATATCGGAAATACGGGCTGACAAATGTGAAAGCCACTCAACTAGTTTTTCTTTGTTCTAGCATTTAGACTTGGATACTTTAAACGCTGTTATTCCATGTGTGGTACGCATTTTTCTATATTATTTACGCAAAATATTCCATCACATTTAAGTGAAATGGGAAATCAAAAAGAAAAGTTATGAAGCTGATATAGGTTAGGAAGTAGTATGATGAATGCAAAATGAATATTATTAAAATCGGTGATATTTATCAATGAGCAATGAGCAATGAGCAAGTGAACTGAACTGAATTGAATAAATGAACTCGTGGGCGGTTCGAATATTTGTGGGTGGTTTTTCCTTCTTGACTGTGTTGATTTGACTTAAATTAACATAAGTAGTTTTAAACTTACAGCTTCTACAATATAGATCTAAACTTTAAAATTAACTTAGGTTATTTAAATTTGTTTAAGGGTGAGCCTGCAGAAAGAATTGCAGGCTGAATTTCGTGTCGTAAAGTCAACGGAAACAATAAAATAGTTTGTAGAAAGTTTATACACAGAAATTGAAGATAATTGAATGAAAATAAATTGAATTCATATTTCACGGAAATACTATACACATATAGTACACAGTTGCAAAAATAGTAAGGTGTCTTTACACAAATCCCTTTTAGAACTTTACATTTTGTACAATATTTGTTCGAAAAATGTTTAAGAGATTTGTGCAAATATTTGTTTTTTTTTTTTGGTTTTAGATAATTTGCAAGACAGTTCGAAATTGTGGAAGGGTTTTTGAAAAATGTATTTGTTTTCAAGAATTTAAAATTAATTTATTACATTATTTTGTACATAAATATTTAATCTTTTTAATATAAAATATACATATACATACAGCTTATTTATGCATTAAACATACAATATTGTTTTTATTTATTATAATATAATAATATTATTATTGAAAAAGCGAAGCTTTTGTGTTATATAATTATATTTAATTTACACACACGATCACACATACAAATCTCTCGTAAAATACATACAGAGAGTTAAATTAGACATTTGAGTAGTTTTAAGAATTTTGAGCAAAGTTTTAAAGCGCATGGGACTGTACTTGTTGTTCGTATAGAACCTGTTCTGAATTTCACTTTGAAACTTTTAGAGTACAGCTTAATTAAAAAACCTTACTTGTAGATTTGCTATTAAGACAATCGTCAAAGTAGGCTTCCCTTTTCGAAAGTGTCATTCGGAACAGGTCAGTATTCACATATAGTATGGTGAATTTTTGTAATTGCTGTTTTTGCTGTTGTACTTGAGCCAGGACTCACCATTTTGTAATCATCGATTTTCGATATAGAGCGCAGATACATGTTGACCTTGACTATTGTAGCCAAGTTCGCTAAAAAATTATCATATCATAAAATCGAGGAGCATTTTCAAAATGAATTTCTTCTGTTGTATTTTAGTTTAGTTTAGTTGTCATCGAGAGAGTAATAATACTTAATATTTAAAAAGAGTATACAAATAAATGATTCTAGACTTAGCATAGGCTTAAGTGTGGCTTAATTCGACTCTTAACTTAGTAAATAATTGATGAATTTTATGTGTGCACGAAATGTATGTCAGAAATAAAACCAATTGAATTGAATTAAGGCAATCAAAAACGTATTTCAAATTGATACTGAAAAATGTCTGCATGGATCTCATTGAAGTATGAAATTTTTGCTTTTGTGATTTTTAAATGAAAAAAAGTTAAAATATAGTTTTAACGTATCAATTGCTCCACCGATATTTATTTTTTTCTTTATATATACATACACATATATATATATAAATATTTAAAATATTTGTTTAAAATGCATGCCACACATTTTCAATTTAGTTAGCACCTTAAAAGCTTTCATTTGTTTTTTCATTTCTAATAAATAAAAGTTCTATTGTTTTGAGGTGTAAAAATAAAACATATAACGAAAAGGTGGATTCAATTTAATGATTGATTTTATTGAAGGGCGGGGTGAAAAGAGGAGTGTTTTTGGGAAGGGTTACATATCCAACCAACATACACACACACGTACAAATCCCACGAAAATTAAATATCACATTTGATTTGAGTTGAGTAGACAAAAATATGTTTGTTACTAACTATATATATTAGCATTAATCAAATAAAATTGAATGGAAATGTTTAAATAATATAATTATATTAAAATACGTATTGATTTGAGGCTTGGAATATTAATTTTTGTTTCGCTTGAAACACAACACAGCACCTGGTCCTTAAAGGAGACCATCAGTCTATCTGACTGTCGGTAGGCAGTCAGCATCACAATTAATAGTAATTTGATATATGATAATAAGTTAATTTATGTATGTAGGCATAATTAACATTGAGCGAGAGAAAGAGAGATTTCTAATTGATAATTGTTTAGAAAAAATATATTTATATATATATATATGTATATATAGAGGGAGATAGATAGATAGAGAGAGATACTGACAGTAGAAAATAAACTGTTCACTTAACTCAACTCTGTTTCTGCACGCTATTTTTTACACAAATTTGAAAAAATAAAGAAAAAAAAAAATATAAAGCTTGTGGTGAAATACACGGTCTGAAAGTTGAAGATGAATTCCAACTATTAATGGCTGATTTAACTCGTTCGCAATTTTTTTTTTGCCACGTTTCAGGCGGATTTATATATTTTGAATTTAATTTTTATATGCTCTCCTTTCGACCGAAACTTCACTATAAAGTAATTCAAATAACAATTTAAAAGTTAGAACATAGCAAACATGTAGAAACATAGTTGGGTGAATTCGGTAAAAATAAATAGACAAATAGAGAGGAAGACGGGGTGAGATAGACTGTGAGTGAGACAGAGTTTAGACAGAGTGTTGAATAGGAAAGAGATCCAAAAAGACATTTTTGTTTTAAATTATGTTTTGTTCATTGCTACAAAACAAAGTTTATTATTATTTTACATTTTTGTTGGTTAAATAATCGTAAGAAATCAGTTAAATGTTCAGTAACCAATGCAAATAGAATACAGACAAAAAAAAAATAAAAATAAAAATTATAACTAATATGCAGACTAATTTAAATGCTTAGTTAATTAATTTTTCGTAGCCAATTACAATTACTTAATAAAAAACAAAAACTGTTGAAATTCCGATTGAATTCTTCGCATACAAATTATTTGAAAACATAAAGTTATACAGAATAAAAGACACATCGATAGTCAAACAATTAAACGCATGTTTTAATAAATACCAATATCCGATATAGTTTAATATGTTGTATATTGTATATTGTATATATATATATATATATATATATATAACATAGTTATTTATTATTATTCATACGGTTTTAGTGGTAGTATAGGCAATAATTGTGTTTTCTGTTAGTTGTCAACGCCTGGTCATATTTAGAAGATTAGAAGACATAAAACTAAGAGCAGATACATATACTACTTATAAAAAAAGAGGGAACACCCTGACACTCCAAAAGAGATATGCATAGACAGAGACAGACTGAGAGGGGAGTTCTTTGGCACGCATATGGCTTAAATTGCTTTGGTAAGACTCAACAGAGATGAACATAAAAACTGACACACACAGATAAAGGCTGAGATTAACTATTTCTTTTTTCATATTTTTTTGGGTTTATTTTTTAGTTTGAGTTTTGGTTTTTATTGCGCGCACTTACCATGGTTACATCATCGATTTTCGATATACTTCTAATGTATATGTTGACGGACACAACAGCGGGACCATCTGGAGGATAATACATATAGATATACCGTTTTTAAACAATTTTAACAACTGGCCAAATTCAACACTGGACAGCCTCAGCCTTAGCCTCAGCTTCTGCCTTTGCCTCTGTTTCTGTTTCTGTTTCTTTTTCAGTTAGTTTTGCTGAGTTTGCACTAAAACTTAGCATATAAATTATTTAGAAGAAACCCTTCCTGTACACTTTACACTCTGTAGTAATTTGGCCTTATGTTTTATGGTTTTTCTCTCTGTAATAAAGTTTTATTTTATGGTATTTCTATGACCTGCTTACGTATAACAACAAGTTAAAAAATTCTTTGCATTGCTTACAGAGCTAAGCTATGTTATGTAGATTTTTAATAATATTTACATACATATATATAGATCCTATGTTAATCTAAAGTATTCTGTTAATATTTGACGTACAGTTGATATAAAATATGTGAATTTTTAGCATGAGTTATTATGTATTGCTTTTGGCAGAGAGAGGTCAATGGGATAGTAGAAAACAAAAAACTAATTATAGAGAATAAAAATGTGAGAAAATAAAGCTAGTATGCTGGTTATTTGTGCTAATTAATGGACAATTTTATTGTTTATTTCTTTTATTGACTTTTTCCAAATGACTATTCTGTGGCCAAGTGCGATACTAATTTAAATATTGATGATACTTCTGCATTTTTAATGATACTCGTATTATTGCCGCGGCAAAAGTCAATATGACAGAAAATGCACACACACACACACACACACACACACACACACACAAACACGCAAATCAGAAATCAACTTTGAATGAAATCAAAATTTGATTGTAATCAAAATGGCAATAAAATTATGCATAAGAGGAGGGGGAAGTAAGTGGTTGAAACGCCGCACACACATTGAGAATGGGCTGATTAATAAAACCCAAGTACATTTATTGTTTATTATTATTATTTAAAATGCGAATTCAATACGAATGTATGGTGGCCAAAGGTGTGAGATCAAACTGGAAATTCATATATTAAATACGATAAATACTTGCAATTTCCGCTTGCTAAATGGAAAACTATGTAAAAATATTGTTAATTGTCTGTTTAAAAACTGTTAAGTATTCGCATGTTAATGCAATTTTTTCCATACTAAAATTTAATTCTCTATAAGAATGCTCAAATAACCATTTTAATTCAATTTTCTGTCGAATTACAACTACTTTTTTTTTTTGTGTCTGCAACAGCTAGCAAATCAAAAATTAAATTTTTTATATAGCCTAAAAGCAGGCAACAGTTTTTACGCGAAATTTTGCTTGGAACTGAAGATGATTTATCGATTTGCTGGCCACAGCCTCAAGAGATTTGTTGTGTTTTATTTGGTGAATGGGTTTGTGTATTTGTTGAGTATGTATTTTGAACAGAGATACTGTATAAAAAACCAACCAAAAAGAGAGTTTATTCGAAAACATAAGAAATATCGCTATTATTAGATATATGAGTATATGTATATGTAAGTAAGCATATCATATAACTGCTTCCTTTATATAAATTGAAATTTGTAACATGTTTGCACTTTGTTACTGAATCCATAGCAAAATCAAAGTTAAACAGAAGGAAAGAAAACCGAAAAAGGAAAAAATGGGCAATGCAATAAACGCTGTATCTAAAATTTGCGTAAAACCAAACTGAAAATTAATATGTCCGCACACAAGAGAGTATACAAATACAAAATGTACCATAAAAGTGGCATTGCTTTCAAATAGGGAAATAGGAAACAAACGCAAAGAAAGCAAATTTCAATAGCCATAGAACAGCAACCGAAACTTAGATATAGGTATAACGAATAGAGTTAAGTGATAGAAAAAGACGGAAGAGGATTGTGTTTGTTTTGGATGTTGTTCTCGATGTTGTTGTTGTGTCTAGGGGAGTGAGAAGGAAAGAGACTAACTCAACTTTAACGCAAAAACAAATAAAGTGTAAAATGTTTTCTTTGAGTTATTGTTTAGGAATACCCTGTAAACACTTTTTTGTAGGAATGAGTATATGCATTGTTAAACAAAATTTTAATATAGAATTTATAATATTTAGAAATATGTAATGCAAGGAGGTATCTCCGCCTACACAAAGTATATATAGTATTCCTCGTTTTGAAGTCAGACGAATGATACTTGGCAAGTATCCTTCGGAACCGGACAACTATTGTACATCATATATACATCATATACCAAATATGTTCGCAGTTTGCAGGGTATTGTGTATCGTATATATTGTCAATGTATGCTAACTTATGTGTGTGAGTGTATTATATATAGTATGTACGCAGTACACTATATCTAGAGTATGTGTTAGCATAGTAAATAACATGGAGTAGATAGTTAAGTAGTTGTTATTATTATTATTGTATTTGTTATTGTTATAACTGAACACTACGAAACACAATTTGATATTCTTTTTTATTTGGAACGGGGTTAAAGTTTATATTTATTTGTTCTGCATGTCTTATAAATGGGGTGCTTGTAATATGAGAGCTGTTTTTTGTAGTTTGTAGATATATATATATATATATATATATATATGTATATGGAGAGAGAGAGAGAGAGAGAGAGAGAGAGAGAGCGAGCTAGCTGGTCTATTCGAATTTGGAATTGGTAAGGCTTTAATTGCGAATGAATTTGAATGGAATGGGAAGGGGAGTCTCAGTCTTTAATGGGACTTACCATTTTAATATCACTAATCGTCATAATACTGCGTACGAATAGATTGATTCTGACTATGGCGGGACCATCTGGCATAGAGTTTTAGTAGTTTTTAAATAGTGAATTAACGTTCAACGTAGTTTTTGCATGTATTTATATAACTTAATGGCTGATCTAACTAAGCTAAGGGGTTTCTCTTCCTAGACTATGTTGTATGCTTTTTTTTTGTCTTTTATTTTTTGCATAATTTTACTTATAAAGAGACTTACAAATAGATTTATAGATAATTAAAATATATATGACCAATTGTTGTTATAGCATTCTTCTATCTTTCTATGACTTTGTTCATAACGAAAACTTAAGCAAGCTTTAAACAAATTAAAAATTAAAAAAACATATAATTAAAAACATTTTTTATTATTAAATATATTTTATAAGCTTTATTGTAGTTAAGAAATGTTATAGTTATTCTCACCTGTGCCATTTACTCCGGATGGTCGTATTCTGGCATCGTATTTGCCTGCACCTAAAATTTGATCTAAGACTTTTTTCTCCTTTTCTCGGAAATTTATTTTGGCATTATTTGCTCTGAAATCAGGATATGGATAGGCACGCACGTATAATTTTAATTTTTGAGTTTTCATCTTTGAGTTGTGTGTGGAGTAGAGTATTTTAGGCAAAATTTTGAAGTAGTTTTGAAAAAATGTTAAATTTTGATTTTTGTTTTGTTTTTTAATTATAGCGAGAATTTGCAATAAAAAAGAAAAGATTTGCATAAATTTACAGCAAGTATAATTTGGTTTTCTTACAAATTTTGTTTTTCAATTAGGCTTTTATATACAAATTGGGTGTATTCGTTTTTGTATTCGTATTACGAGTATTTGTGGGGTGTCTGAAGGCATCTTCATTATACACTGTCGCACTTATCAGAAGCCCAGGCAAAGCCACAATTTTTTTGCATATATATGTTGGCTCTGTCCTCGGCTTGAGCGTAAATAATTCCAAAATTTATGCTCCGACAAAAATTACATGAAAATTAATTACATTTTAATGATGTTGTTGTGAAGTGAAACTGTTAAAAACATGTTATGGAAATGAGTACGAGTACGAGTATTATGTTTAAAATTGAATTTCAAGTGAGAAGGCGTGGCTGAAAAAACAACAAACGCAAAAGGCAACTACAGCTGACTACAGCACTACTTCAAAAATATTATTATACTTATACGACACTCTATATAGGTAGTATAAGAGTGGTGAATTATATATGGGTATGTATGTATATGCCATTGTTTGGGCGTGGCAAATTAACGGCAATTGTATGCAAATCGCCCTTAAAGCGCCACTCACTCGAGTGCACTCTCAAGTAAATTAAAAAAATATATCGCGTAAAGAAATAATAAATGTGGCATACTTTTTAGAGCCATGTGTATGGTGAGGATACGAGTAGAGAAGTAGTATACTTACAGTGAAGCACTGCACAGGCTGGTAAAATAGAAGATCGCCCAGAAGTAATGTCCGGTGCCCATGGCTAGGTCCAATCTGTGTAGTCCTAACCTGCCCGTACTGGTCCTATTGGCTTACAAGTCCTGCAACAGGTCTCTGTTCTCCTTGTAAATGTCGTGTTGTGTGTTCCAGTGGTGACTTGATGACAGCTGTAAGTAGAAAATGAATTTAGCTTTAAAAGACATTAAATAAAATACAACTTGATGAACTAGATATTCCATAATACACGGGACGATTAAAAACACTTAAAAACTTTGGATCAGTTCTTAATAAGCAATCAACAGGTTTTCTGCATCTCGACTCTTGTCTTACATGCTTCGTCTTTTCCTAGTTCATCGACGCTCTTCGTTTGTGACTCTGTTTTCTTCTTCTTTTTGCCATTCGCCCTACACGGCCGATCATGACTTTAAATCAAAGTCTTACAATTATATCGATATTATTACCACTAAGTTCGTGTCTCAGCTTTCCAACGAAAGCCTCAACTTTAGAATCTGCCCATAATTAAATATATAATATTTCTCTCTGTGTTTAATACGAGAAAAAGCCCAAAGTTGTTGCCAATTAGATTCAAGTGTTGTCGTGTTCCTTGAATTCCATATTCAAAGCCCCCCAAACTGAAATACGAGCTATACGAAATAAGCTCTCACACACACGTACAAGCATATATATGTATGTCCTGCTGCGCATGGTGGGAAAATAAATTCAAAATCAAATTAAGCCAATTAATATGCCATTGGGGGAATCCGTACGGCAGGCAATCCAAGCTAAATCTGCTTAGATGCTTGCCTTAGTTTAGAGCCATAAATTCAATTAAAATTCGATATTTGGCTATTTTAAGTGGCTATCTATCACTTAGGCTTTCAACGACAAACTAACAACCACCGTCTGGGAGGATGGCAGCACACTGCTAGTACAACTTACCCCATTGTCATAGAAATCGTATTGCTTTTGGCTATAGAGCATTCAATGACGAGGTAGAAAACATGAGAGGTAAAAAGTACCAGACGGATGAAATAAATCAATTGGAATATAAATTAGTGAAAAATAAGAATTTTATGTATTTGCCCAAAAGCAAATATAGACTACGGTTTGCTGGAGCCTACTCCTATTTAATTTAATCCTTTTCCAAAAAGTATTAATTTTGACTGCATATGGCTAGATATTATTGCCACATCCTGTTATACTCTTGCAAAGGGTTACCAAATGTGCAATGCATTGACCATAAAGTAAATATAGTCGATATAGCCAAGTCCGCTCAAATGTTTATTTTACTCTACAATTTAATTTATAATTTTTGCAGCCTTGTTGTGAAATGTGCTATGCTTTAAAAGCTAAGGCTTATATGCAGGATATTTAAGCCTATTGTGAGCATTTAGGCTGCTATCGAAAAATTGAAATGCTTCTCGCATCAATAATTTTGAATAATTTAAAAAAACAAAGTAAAGCGCAAAGCGCCTGCAAAGCGCTTAACGGATTTGTGCAGTGCCCAGCAAACTAGATTAAAAAGCTATTGAGAAATTGGTAGTAAAAGCCATAAAAAATCATTACGGCCAGAACAATTAAAACAATGCTGATGAGTGGCAATGCGAAGCGACCTTTACCATTTCAAAAGCCACTGACCAGAAGCAGTAGCAGGAGCAGTAACAGGAGCAGGAGCAGGAGCAGGAGCAGGAGCAGGAGCAGAACGATGGCGTAGCAAATGTGAATATTGCAAACGAATTAATCCTTTATAAGCATTTTTGTGCACTTGACTGGGCAAAGTTGACGCTTATGTCGGCGTCGACGTCGACGTTAACGTTGATGTCGCTGTTGACGCTAGAGATTGGACGTGGGACGTGCTGTGTATGCCGATCAGTGCGTGCGGTTGCCACACCCAGCTTTGAATGCGGCTTTTATGCATATCAGTAGCATGCAGCAGGCAGCTGGACAGCAGCCCAACAATTGTATTGGTATTTGCATGCGGATTGGTATTGGTAATGGGTGTTGCTAATGGCCATGACCGACTCGTGTGGAAAACTGTGTGTTTGTGTGTGTGTGTGTGTGTGTGTGTGTGTGGGCGCACAGTGCAACCAAATAATCAATTTAACGAAATGAGAGTGGTAAACGGAGAAAATGGGAATGGTAATGGAAAAGGGAGTGGGAGTGGGAGTGGGAGAACTGCAACAGGCTATCCACGATTCGTGCTGTGTTAATTTGCTGCTGTGCCCGCAATTTCGTGCCATAAATACACAAAGTTGCTGTTCGTGTTGGCCATTGTTCCCGCTGTTGTCTGTCTGGCCCAGCCACGTCAGCATTGTTGACTGTTTTGCAGCTGATATCGAAACAACAACAATAACAACAACAATGAGCAGAAGAAGGGACGGCAGTGAACAACCACAGGCAGTCTTCGTTTTTGTTTTGTTTTTTTTTTTTTTTATTTTTGGCCCACTGTCAAAGAAAGTTAACAATGCAACTGCAACGGCAACGGCAACGGCTACAGCAACTGCCAAATGCTCCACATTTACAGCCTGCCAAGCAGACGACGCCACTGCCATAGCGTTACTCTCTTACTCCTCACTCTCTCAGCAGCTCAGCAGCTCATCTGCTCATCTGCTCATCCTTCTGCCAGGCTGTGGTGTAAATGGGTTTACTTTTATTTCATTTCTTTGTTGTTGTTGCCGATGTTGTTGTTGCTGTTGTTGTTGTTGCCAAGTCGACACACTTTTGAGCGCACAATTTTTACTACCACTTTTGTTTACCTCTCGGCCTTTTGGCCACAGAGCTCTGGAGTCTCAGTTTCAGTTTCTGGCCGCTTGTTTTCATTCTACATTTTTTTTTGTTGTTTTGCATGTCGCTTGTCACTGCGTTTGTTGTTGTTATTGTTGGCTAAAAGTTGAACGAACGCTCATGCAAAAGCCTCTGTGTAATGGGCATCAAAATATATATGTAAAAAAGCAGTGGTGTATGCAAACATATTTTTAAAGGAGGTTTCTAACTAATTTTTGAGGCAGTTATTAATAGATCAGGTTTTATTATAGAATGAATTATACTGCACTGAAATGCCTTCATTAGATAATTAGCTGAGATTTGGAAATCAATTCAACAATGCTTCAAAAAGTAGGAATGCATATTTAAAGCTATATTTCGGTTTGATTTATTTTAATTTTTTAGTTTTCATTTGCAATAAGCTGCTATTTCCTATTACTTCTTATAATATTATATTATTGCTATTTAGTTTATAAAGTCATTGATATAGATATAAAAATAAAAAATAAATTGAAGCAAAACTTCAGAAAATTCTGGTCTTAAGACCGTTTCCATGGTTCAACAAGCCTTGGAAAAGGGGCTATAACTGAAACCCCTCCACTACGCCCGGTTGGGCTTCAGAGAGTGGACAGACAACTGGCGCTTACAGCTGGCTGCCATTTGGGATATTATTTATAAATAAAACTGCTTTTTAAATGCATTGCTGTTGTCGGTTGTTGGGTGAGCTACCCGAGCAAGTAAAATATAATTATTTTAAAATTGTATTTCAGCTGCAAGTTTTCTGGAATGAAGCTTGGCCAATTATGAAAATATATTTCGCATTTTAGCTGTTCATTATAAGTGCCTTGAATCTTTTCATTAAAAATGTATTATTTCGGACATTCTCTGGTTGGCGCTGCACTGAAGTAATTCCACTGAAAAATGCATGGCATACTTTTCGGAGTAGGATTAAATGCAATTAATAGTAAGCTTCACATTTTTTCAATGGAATTAAATCGTAAATAAAAGTTTCCGTAACCAAACAAAAATATATATTTGTGTATATAAAATATATAAAAATAATAAGCTAAGTTATCATTTAAAACATTCTCTCCATAATATTCATTAAAGTTTTTGCTTTTTATTTTGCGTATAGTTTTACAGAAGTTTTAAAGTTATTTTGCCAGACAAAAACTTATTTTGAAGGGGCGAAGGCCTAAGCTAAAGTTGAACATTTTCGTTTTTGTTATGCTGAAATACCAAGAAATGGAGTGCATATGGCTTAAGGCTTCATTCCGGCCATGATTTCTCAAAATGCTGAATACCATTCCATTATGCTTGGTTTACCCCTTTCCGTT
Organism: Drosophila repletoides; assembly: GCA_018150835.1. NCBI lineage: Eukaryota > Metazoa > Arthropoda > Insecta > Diptera > Drosophilidae > Drosophila > Drosophila repletoides. The sequence goes on from JAECWQ010000202.1 coordinate 6,578,433, forward strand.
CCTTTCCTTGCCTTTCCTTTCTTTTCGTTACGTTACGTTTCCTTTCGTTTCCGGTTCGGTGTCTTGGGCTTATGGCGCTCTACTTGGCTTAAGGCGTCAGTCGCCCCAGCAACTTGATTTCGCGCAGTATTCTCAGCCAGAGTTGAGCGTGTTGAGCATGCTGTGTATGCAATCTCGACACAGCATATCTCTCTCTATATACATATATAAATGTACACTCAAAAGAATAAAATACTGAAAGTATGACAGTCAATTTATTCGAAGAATCTCTTTCCCCATTCAGACACTTTTCTGAGTAAAATATATATAATTATTTCTAAAAACTTCTCAATCGTTTGAAAACGGAATTTTCATATTAAGAAACCGAAATGTTTGGAGTTGAAATTTCACTTTGTGTTGTGCTCCTAAATACCCTTTTTGTGATTTTTTTCTCAGTGTATATACTATATAAAAATATATTTATTTTTTTTTTATTTTATGCCGCTCAGCGGCGCTTGTAGCTCGTTATGTTGATTGGATTTTGTGCCGCCCGCTTGTAGAACGGGCGCGAAAGTAGTCCACACACATACGCACACACCCACACAGACACACGCTTACGCACACTATTAAGGCACTTGCGCTGCGCTGCCAGCAACGGAATAAAGTCAAGTGTTTATATGTGTGTGCGTATGCAACTGTGCTTTGGTTGTGTGCGTGCCATAAAGCTGGATTCATTTTTTTTTGCATGCTTCGCTCGGCGTTTTATGTATGCAAAATTTTTTTACACTCTCGTTTTTGCAGTATGTTATTTTTTTTATTATTATTCTCTTGGCTCTATATATATGTTTATATATATATATATATATTTTTTTTTTTTTAGCTAAATTGTAAGTAAGTGGGCTTAGTAGCATTTTGCCGTTTAGACGCTGTGCGCGTCTGTGTGTGTGTGACATTTTGTGGCGCAAGGATTTGCATAAAGCTCACCTCAGCCTTAGACTTAACTTTAACATTTATTTTTGCAGCCATTTGATAAACATTTGAAATTTGCTGCTATGAACCCAGCGATAAACAAAGAAAATACTCATACTACAAAAATTCCCTTCATGGCATTTCAGCTAACACATATTCCAGGAAGTGAAATAAAGTGGAAAGAGCGTCTTCAAAGGCAAAGGTCAAAGTGCAACGCGGGGTGTGATTCATAAGTTAGTGAAAAAGATAATTTGCAAAGATGGATGAAATGTATATCATTTTAAAAGCAGTTTTTTTCAGTTAAATGTAATTTACTTAATTTAAAAAATCATTAAGCTCGGACTTTAAATCAATCAAAAATACCACAAAAAAGTGTCATTAATTTAGATTTAGTTTTATGAAACGGGAATACTTAAAAATAAAATTTTTTGTATTTCAGACTTCATTGAAATTCAATTTAGACCTCGTGCTATAGTTCTTACTGACACAAGTTCGCTACTACGAAACTCTTATTGAGCATGGTATCCCTGGTTTGGCCCTGGTAGCCTAGTTTTAGCCATGGTAGCTTTGTAATCTCTAGTTCTCATTGGCGCAAGGTCTTTTAAAATGGGGCACCGAAAAGTATGCTATATTTTTATAATTAAGTATATTTTACCAGATTCTATAAAATAATATTTTGGGTAATTGCGAACTTTATTGGATTACGCATTGAAAATGCTTTTAGCAACGTTTTTGCCCCATCTCGCAACATTTTAGCCATATACATAGATGAAACATTAGTCGAGCAAAGGTCAAAGCTTGCATCGAGCAACGCTTTCAGGCTCTTAATTAATTGAAACGTCAATACATTGTTTGAGTCCAGCGCAAATTTTAATGAAAATGACGTTACAAAAGGACAGCAGGGATAGAATCAGGATGGGGGCTGGATGAAGGAGCACACAATTTCCGCCCCTCGCGCTGTTATTAACCCAAAGAGCAAAGTCATCTATCATGGCGCATGTCATAGGCGTGTGGGCGTGTGCGTTGGACTCTATTTTTAGAGGCTGGAAAGCGAACTGAAGCGAAGCAAATCTCAGCCTCTTAACTCAAAATTAGTTCGCATGATATTTTTGTTTAGGCCGAACAAAATGCTCAAAGGTTAGCAAATTTATGGCCCAAAGCGATGCTGAACCCAAATCGAAGCCGCTAACAAATTGCCAGCCTGTTACTTTACCTAGTCGGATGGGTCAATAAACTAGGCAGCAGTCAGCAGGCGATAAAAATTATACACATTGCCAGGCAGCAGAGGAAAAAGAGTCGCGTGATAAGAGCGATAAGCAGTAGCTTGCATGTTCTCAGTTAGTCCTGTCCCAGGACCTGGTCACGCGCCTGTTATTGCCTAAAATTGCCACAGTGCGTGCTAAAAATGCACACACGCACGTACATAAACTAGATATGTATACGTCTATAGATGTACGACTGTATATATATATATATATATATATATATATATATATATATATATATATATATATATATATATATCTATATAAATCACACATTCTAACGCTTTGCGGCCATTTAATGGCTGTCAAGATAAGCTTTGCTCTGGTGGCAGCGTACCGGCCTGTGAGCAAAATAAATAATTGCCTAAAATTGTGTGTCGACGGTTCAGAGGTGGCTAATACTCGCTACTATTGTTTGTTACCATAATACTGGACTGTGGACTGTGGAATGAACTGTTCAGTTGGCTAACGATAGCATAGCCCACAAAGTGCATTTCGTTGTAAAATATTCTATGTAATTGTGTAGTAGCTAAGAGCCCTTCCCTACGGGAAAAACATATTAAAAAATCTCTTTACATTTATGATTTTTTTGCACGAAATTCCATGTAACCTAATTGACTTTAGCTGTTTTTTTGTGTGCAAAGCTTAAATTCCTTCAAAAATACTTTTAAATACTATTTAAAAGTGTTCAAAGAGAGAGAGATTCAAATTATTAATTAAGGAAAATTATTTTATATAATAATTCACATTTAAACAGTAATAATTTACTAAAAAATAGGAGGAAAATGTGTAAAGCTTAACATAAAGTCCCCAAACTATCGGTGTCTACACATCAAGAGGTTAACTTGCAGGGTAGACCACATGAAATGCAAGACGAAGAAGTTTGAAGTATGTCTCAAACAGTAACTGCGGTTTAATATCTGCTACAAACTCCTCCAATATAACAAATGTAGACCACTAAAACCGCATTCTGTAAAGGGGCTCAGACATGTGTTCGATGCAGACATTTCCATATCAGCTTCCCCATATACAACCACCTCCTATTCCAATAGATGTAGGAGGAGATCATAAGGCTCAGCATGGAATATGTTCCGCGTCTAAACCAACGAACACCCCAACACTCTCGCTGAGAGTGTGCTGGACAACAGCAGACTGCTCGACCTCCTGCAGGGAGACCAATGCTAAAATCTTCAACCCCTTTCAACATGTTAATTCAGTATTATGACTAAGTTGCAGTCCAACCTGTTTCATTTTAAACTTGCCTTTTCATCAATATTAACATCCAGGATATTTAACGATTTTTTTCTGGGCAGAATTTAAAAAAAAATATATATTTATCGAAGAAATATTAATTTATCGAAAGATAAATATTACCGAACGTTCTTTATCACCAAACAAAAGCTCGCAAACTGTTTAAAAAACTTAATAATTTCAATGCATATTCTTTTATTTTCTGCTAGCCGAAAAAGAGTTATTAATGCAGCAATACGTTTATTTATTTATATTTATTTTACTTTATATGCGTATATATTTTCCTCGAGCTTGGTCGGTTTCGTTCCATTTGTGTAATTAATAACAGCCCACGAATGTTTGCCGCTGTCTGCCACCTCTTTAGCCTTTTTTGCCCGCAGTCCCCTCCTGGGTACCCCTCTGTTCCACCGCCTGGCCGGTTTTTTGCCGTGTCAACCTGTGCGACCCGCTTAAATGATTAATGAAGCTAAAAATGTCAACTTTTTTGCCCACTCGCAGAGGTGAGTTGAAGTTTACTTTTGAGCCACCGCACACCTGCTAGTCAGTCAGACAGTCAGTCAGTCAGCCAGTCAGTCAGTCAGGTCATTCGTACACCTGTCCATCAATTATTCATTAATCAAGACTAAATACATTTAAGTTGATATTAATTTCCTATGCCAATTAATTAGCGGAAGTGCAAGCGGCAGCCCGTTCCGCTTAATCACTTTTAAACGCATCAGCAGTAGCAGCTAAAGCTGTAGAAGTTGTGGCTGCTGCTGCTGCTGCTTCTGCTGTGGCATGCAACAGACATAAATCCAGAAAATTGCAACAATTTCAATTTGCAATGTCGACAAGCGAGCAGAGCGAGCGCTCAAAGTTAGCAAGTAAACAAAGTGGCAAACGAATCGGTAAAAAATGTACACGATGAAAAAACATAAAGTTCTAAATGCTAGCAAGAGCAAGAGAGAGATTGGCATAAAATAAACTATTCAATTTTAATACTTTCAATCCTTTGTGGGTTTGGGACTCTTGAATCAAGTACTAAATGGCTTATACTAAGCGCACAGTATTTTGAAGGAACAGCTTAAGTAAAGCATATAGAAAGAATTATATCTCTTCTCACATGTTCTAATAAATTAAATTCAAACCATTTGCTTTCGCATATAATGCTACGCTTTTTTACAATCGAATTTTTGAGTTTTTTAAGTATAAAATGACAAGATTTTTTTCTCTAAGTGTGCTCGTACCATGTTGCCACATTGAAGCAAAATGAAAGCAATAAGCAGCTGCCACTGCGGCTATAAAACAAACGCGCCACGGACTTTATTGGAGGCGCCTCAATGCACGGCAGCTGCAGCTGCAACTGCAAGTGCAAGCTGCAAAAGTGTCAATTGACAATGAAACCGAAATGCGATGCGATGCAATCCCTCCACAGACTCTTCTTCAATACAGTTGACTCAAGTCAGTTGGTTTGCCAAGTCCAAGACCAAGCCAAGAGCAAAACCAAGGAGCAAGACATAAAATCCAGTTCAGAATGTGAGTGAGTTGGCTCAACGTTAACGATTTGGCCATTTGCTTGAGCACTTTTCTGGGCCACCTTTGCACCCGCAGGCAGCAGCACGGGGCGTATGAGCAATGCCAACCATTTGCTTTCAGCTTCAACTTTGTTGAGCAACTTGGGCATAGCCCAAATGTCGACGATGTCGACGTTTTTGGTATTCCGCAACATCCTCATCCATTTGAAGCAGCATTTTTCTGAAACTTTCTGCTACTCCCTGCTATTATCCCGATGGGGCATTCAATCTTCAGAGCTGCTGGCAAGTTAATTGAAATGCTGCATTTGTTTTGGACAACTTTCCCACTTTCCAACAACTACAACTACAACTACAACTACAACTACAACTATAGCTATAAAGGCATGAGTGTTGGCCAACAACTGAAGTGCTGAAGTTTCTCCTTAGTTGTACTTAAAGTTGTTTTATATAATTTCAGCTAGCCATTGACTTAATTGATCAACAAAACGTGTACATGATTATGAAAATACGAAAATAATTCAATTATTTAATGCAAAAATATTCAAGTACAGTGAAACATACTAAAAAGACCACTTCATTTCGTACAAAAGTTATGGAAAATTTATTAAAATTATTTAAAGTATAACTCTTGATATCATAAATTAATAAAAACTAAGTGAAGGTAAATAATTCTATTATTTAGGTATACAAACATTGAAGTCAAGTGAGTTTTAAACTATTTTACAGAAAGTTTAAATTTCAAGAAAGAAACTAAATAATCTACAGAGAGAGCTTAAAGATTGAAGACCTCGTAGCTGGAGACATCTTCGCCGATGAATTCGCTTAGAAAGTCCTTTATAGTTTATATTTATTACAGTATTTTCCAAGCAGGAATTATTGGAATAAAATAAGCAACTCATGGACCATCAATTCAGATCATAGCCTTAAACTTTATATGGGTAATCAACTATCGCAGATCTCTTCGAGAGAAGAGTACAATTTACCTCATTTTATGGAGCTAGCAAGTTGTTTGTTTACCTAAGTAACTACCTTAGTAGTTCGTTTTTTATAAGCTTGATTAAAATTAATATTAAATTACAATACAAAAATTGAAATAAAAACTAAATGTAAAAATCCTCGTCAATAAAATTACTGACCAATATAAAACTCGCTATATGAAAATGAACCCGAAGCTTTAACTTGAGCATACTTTATGCATACTAATTTTTTTGTAATAAAAATGGTGAATATTATTTGCTTAATTATGCTAAATTATAATAAAACGAATATTATGGAAACGTTATATTAATGCACATTTTTAACAAATTAAAATTAAATTTGTATAATTTTGCTTTAATTGATTTCAGAATGTTTTGTTTGCCGCTCAATATCAAATTATAATTATTGTTAAAATGGTTTCAATTTATTATAGAATTCAATTAAAATATTTGAAATAATTGCTTGTGGTAACTGAACTAAATGAGTGCACATTATACCTCTGACTCTTACGCTTTTGCTTACTCATACTCTTTCCAATTCTCTTTTTCCATTTCTCTTTTTATTTTCCTCTTTCTATCTGTGTGCTTTGAATTTGATACAACATAAACAACACGGCGCCAACTGTAGTCAAAGTTTGCTCACGTCCCATGTCCACACATGCAGCTGTCCTTTGCCTTCCACCACCCTGCCATATACTCTATGATTTCCCTAGGAAAATGCTTCGTTTCGAGTTTTGGCTTTGTTCGCTTGCCCGTAACCAGAAAATGACAAAAGCCATGTCAACAGCATCTGTAAGGGTTGCCGACGGGTAGCTTTTGGCTGGAGTTGGAGCTGGAGCTGAAGTTGAGGGCTGGCTGGTTAAGACAATGCTTCTATTTCTAGTCTAGTATGTTTGTATGTGTGTGTGTGTGTGTCGGTGTCCATATCCGTGTTGCTTATGGCCAAGTCTTCGGCACAAACTTCTCTCGTCTACTTCAGCTTGTGGCCGGGCGGACTCTGCCACTGGCAATTTGGTTACGTTTCAAGCAGCAAACAATGGCCCGATAATTTATTCATATTTGGCTACAAAAGTGCCACAATTCACACACAGACCCACACACGCACACACACACACAAACACACACACACACTCACACACACACTAACGTCTTTGAATTTTTAAATAACTATAAATTTCTAAATTTACACAAGAGACTTTGCACAAAACTGAACCGAACTGAACTGAAGACACATTGCACTTGCGATAAGCCACAAAAATCTGCTGGCAAACAATGGAAAATTTTAATGAATATTTTTTGGGTGCAAGCTTTTCTGACTGTCCTCAGAGTGTTGTTAATTGCCACATAAATTTGCCGGACACACACAAAACTCAAATAGAAATACCACCACAAAAAAAAAAAAAGAAATAATAAAAACCCAAAAAAATGTACATATAAAATAAAATATATAAAGTGCTATTCCCACAATTTACTAAATATTTAAATATTTGCATAATGAATGCAATCAAATTTCGCACACGATAATGTTGATGATGATGATGATGATGATGATGATGATGATGGTGCTCGTATTTTTAAAGGTCATCTCAAATGAGTGTAAATATTTAAGAGCACACAGAAATACCCCATAAAATAAATGAGTATAATATATTTTACGACTTTTATAATGCGCTCCTATTTATTCCCAGCTTAATGGAATAATAAAAGTAATAAAATAATGGAATAAAGTTTGCTCAAAATAGTCCCGAGAATTACATACGATCGTAGAGTTATTGTAAGACCACAAACTAATTTTGTCTTTGTTTAATTTTAGTACCTAACTTATTTTATTATTTTTATTATATTATTAAAATAAATTTTTAGTTTTATTTTAGGCTCTAAAAAAAAGCCGAGCTACAATTTGAATGGCCACGGGTAAGGCAAGGCTACCAGGGCTACCTAAACTTCGTGAGGACTGCCAGGCACAAAAGAAAACCAAAAGAATAATCTGCTTTCATTTATTTTAAAGGAATTTTGGTCAAAACAGAGCATTATACATATTTATTGATTATGCCAATCAAATTATAATACTCATATGCAAAATGAAATGAGCTGAGGCATAATCTTAAAATATTCATATCATTCATCAATATGGCAGGCAGTTTGTGTATAAGGTATTTATTGTGTATTATGGCCAAATATCATCAAATCGAGTGTGTTTGCCTGTGGTCCCATCAAATTGCATAACGCATACGCCGCGTATGCCGCAAACACAAAACTGCCGACAGCGTCGCCGTCGCCGTCGCCGATTCCAAACGTTGTTTTTGTTGCTGTTGTTGCTGCTGCTGTTGTTATTGTCGCCTGTGTGGCTTGGGTTTTGGCATTAGTGCCAAGAAATTTTGCGGAGGGACGAGCCAACTAATTGCGGCTGCATAACTTGTTGCGCCTCACCAGCAGCACCTCTGCCGCCCGCTAAGCTCAACAATGCTAGCCAGCCAGCGCCTGCATGGGTGTATGTGATTATGTGTGTGCGTGTATACACCATACAGACATACAGAAAGACAAAGAGACAGAAAGACAGTATAGACAGCGGCTGTCGTCTGTCTAAGAACTACAGCCAACAAATACAACTACAACTACAACAAGGCCAACAGCGAATTGCATTAGGTATGCCTGTATGTGTTTGAAGGCGTGCCACGCCCACACAAACACACACCAGGGGGCTCGAGGCCACACATCGCTTGTCTGTTTACCATAAACAAAGTCAAAGTGTCTTTGGCAAGCAGCTTGACAGGCATTTTTGTTTGATTTGCCAGCAAATACTCGTGTACAAGCGAGACACACAATGACAGCTAATGAAATAAATATCAGATATGAAAGAGCATCCCTCAGTCCTCCTGCTTTAATAAGAAGATGATCTAGTGGCTGCTTTTAAATGCAATTTAGCTGACCGACAGACAGACAGATAGTTCAGCTTGCCTGAAAGTCAACTATCAAGCAACAGCCCAAGGGCATAATTAAAATAAGAAAAATAAATTTTCACTGACGACACAACGCAAATACCCTCACCTTAGAGGCAAGCTGAGAAATTCTAGTATTTAAATATTTTTTTTTATTGCAGTGAACAGTAACTGCTGCTGTTTATCTTTGAAAAAGGAATATTATTCTTATTACTTGTTTTTTCAGCCAACTCTAAAATTTACTAAAACATCATTTGCTTGAAAGCTAGAAAAAATACACAAAACAGCAAATTGATACTAATTTATATGCTACACAGAAAAGCAAACGAGATAAACTTAAGAATTCCGTACTTTAATCTGTTTATGAACCATTATGCCATTCCGGATTTCCTAACCTCTTTTTTCACTATGGGAATTCTTGTTATTTTTTTTTTTTACTCCTATTTTCTGTGTTGTATTTAAATTGATATATATCAGAGCCTAATGGAAATTAACTCGGCATACATTAAATTTAATTTTTATTCATTTTTCTGGTAAAATAAAATTTCAATTTTCAATGCCGATTTATTTGCGAATTTATTCAAAAATGATTCATTGAAATCGCATGTTTTAATTGAATTCAACAAAAAATTGATGAAAAAGAATTTCTAAATGCAAGCAAGGAGAGAAAAGATAAAAAAGTGTTTAGTAAAGGGATTTTGATTTAATTTAATTTTAGTATATAAATTGATGTTTGAATAGACCGCATGCAAAAATTAAGATATCAGCTTGATTTATTTTGTTGCGTTTGTTTTCCCTTTCAAATCTAAAATATATTTTTGGACGTATTTCTGTAATGGTATTTGTAAAACACAGATATTAAAATCTGGCTATATTTGTAGACCAACCAATATTTTTGTTTAATTAAATGCATCTGTCAAAGTACTTGAAAATATTATTTGTGTTTAATTTTAACTTTCAATGTGAAAGCACGCCAATTTTCCTCGAATAGAATTTCCCACCGATTTGGCTTTGACTTTGACATAACTTTCATTTTGTATATAATTTTATCAGTTGAATTCAAAACGGCTCAATATGGACGTTTTCATTGGTCATGAAATATTTCACAAGATTAATTATTAAAAACAATTTATTGGAGATCAAAATGAAACCAAAAACAAGCCAATCAAGCAAGAAACTTATTTTCTAACACAATTATTTGGCCAGAAGACTGACTTAAGACAGAGACTTAAGACAGAGATTAAAAACTACTCAAATAAAATATGCTAATTTTTTCTTTTTTATTTAATTAAATCTATTAATAAATTAGTTAAGTTATTGTCAAGAGTAATAACCGGGGATATTTTTATAGTTTAATCTTATGAAAAAGTCAAGAATTAAGGGAACTCATTTTATGCACAAAAAATGCCATATCCTTATTATGAAAAATAAAAATAAAGTATCAATGAAAGAAAATGTCACAAATATTGCCTCTAAGTGGTATGGACTCCACTCAAAAAAGGTTATTAAACAACATGTTGCAGCAGGCAATGAGAACCGCAAATAGGGAGAGAGGCAGGCTGCCAGTCCGGGAAAGCAACTCAAGACCTGTCTGGCTAAGAGCTTAATAAAATTATGTGACGATGATTGCTACTGGAGAGAGAGAGAGAGAGAGTGATAGGGAGAAAGGATGGGGAACGAGTGAAAGAGACTGAACTGAACTGAACCAACTGAAGCCATTGGGTTGTCCGGTTGCGGATGTGGATCGTTGCCTGGCTGCAAAATGGCCGCTTCGCCAGCTGTTTCCGCTGTTTCCACTGCTGCTGCTGCTGCTGCTTGGCTGGCACTTGAAAAACGCATTAAGGCTGCAGTTTTGTGTGCCATTTGTATGTATATTATATATATATATATATATATAAACTTATAGCTATATATATTCGTAGCACTTGTATAGCTGCTGCCCTATATGCATGCCAGAGTGGTTTGTTGATTGCATGTTAAAAGGCTGCTTCTGCTGCTGCCTTGGCTGCATCGTCTGCCATGAAATTTAATTAAAAACTTGTGTGCCATGAAATTACATTTCGACGTGCGTATCCACTATACATATATGCAAGCATGTGTGTGTGGTGTGTGTGTGTGTGTGTGTCTACTTGAGTGTGCCAGCGGCACGTGCAACGCCCAAAGGTAGGCAACGCACAAAGGCAAACGCTGCTTGCTGCTGCTGTACAGGAACAGAGAAAAAAGGAATACCCTGTCGAAAGCAACGAAGTGCTGCCTGCCAGAAACTGCCAGGAAATGGAAATGGCCGACTTCCTGTGAACATCATTGCAATTGGCGTTGTTCACATTGCAGGTATCATGATCTGCTTGATGCCTTCCAATGCGAGACAACAGCGAAATGAACAGGAAACGGTCACTCCATTGAACTCCATTCATTGCCAACAAGAGAAAGTACATGCTCATAAAAATATATGCCTTACAAATTAAATAAATTTTATGGGCCAATTGCAGCATTTAAACAAACCCATTTGACACCGAAGAGTAAACAACTTAAAATAATTAACTAAACTTAAAGTGGCTTTTCATCACATCTTTCATCTTTAACAATGAGAAACTGAAACTTTCCATTTTGTCTGTCATTTTCGGTGTCCCGAAGGTAGCATTTCCTCAATTATTTCTTATCCTTAAGAGTTTTATTATTAATAAATTAGAGAAATAAATTAGAGATAGGGAAGCTTTGTTTTAACATAAATCTTTTCTAATTCCTTTTTAAAGATTTTATTAACATTTGATTTAGATTTACAGAGAAGCTGAAGAATTTATTTGTTAATAACTACATCTAAGAGCATAAGCAAATACCCCAAAGATTAAATGAATTTAGCGAAAATTCTATAAATTTGTTTGCTTGCAGTTTTACCTTTTGGTCTAAGCAATTCAACAATGACTTCCAACAGTATTAGAATAATTTTGCATTAACTAAGACGGCTAGCTTCTTTAACCGAACAAAGCTAAGGCGGAAGCCATTTAATTTAAGCCAAGTTAAATATTTATACATCGTGTAACTCAATCCAATTGCTGGGGCCAATTATGCTAAGCTCGGCGCTCTCAACTTATAACCCTTTTATGAATGCGCATTATAAATGCAAATCTCGCTTAGAGGTGCAATCAAATTGCAACACCTCTCTTTTGGCTTGCGAGCTGGGAAAGAGTATTTGTTATTCAAAAATCACTGGCCACTGCCACGCCCACAGTCTCCCTTTTGCATATTTTCAATTAAACATAACACACACGCCGTGTGGCAACAACAGCAGCAGCAACAGCTGCCAGCGCGGGCTTGCAGCAAAATCCGCTTAAAACTTATTCAATTAAACTTCAGGCGGGCAAACAGCAACAAACAGACGACAAATTCGAGTCGTAAAAATGCAAAGCAAATGGCGAGCAGCAAATGCTATAAACTACGAGATATTTTATACTATAACAAGAAGGGAGAGCTAACTTCACTCTATCGACAACTAAATACCCTTCTCAAATTAACACATAATTTTATTCATTTAAATCCGACTAGAAACACTTAGACAACAAATACAGCGTAATTTATAATAATTTTGAATATTAAATTCCCAAAAAAAAAACCTCTTTGAGATTAAGAATAAAATATATAGATGGGTGTAGAGAAATAAGAAAGGGAAAAACTGAGAAAAAACGTAAACAAATTAGAGATGAGCAAATCAGTGAGACAGAAGAAAAAACCAGAAAAATCTTCGATTTATAAGAAAGGAAGTGTTGTTGGATTTTTTCAGGAGATAGATTGAAATATATTCACTAAATTATTGCCATGTTCGGTAAACCTTTAGTAAAAAGATTAATTTTTTCTATTTCAGCTATATAAATATATTATCGAATCTGGTCAAAAGCATTTCAAAGAATTGGTACATTCAAAAATTATTTAATAGCTTAGATCGACAGCAACATGTTATTCAATTTACTTTGATTTTTGCACCCTCTACCGAATGTTCATATTTATAAATTCAACATTGACTTGAGTAGAAATTAAACAGCTGTACGACTTTGTTTTGACTTGTGAATCATGAGAAGCTTTGGCATTAAAATCAATTATTAAAAGAGCATAATAATAATATAGTCCAATAATTAATGGAAAACGTGGAATAAGATTTGTGTTTGCTTTGTGCATCACTTGCTGCTGGTCAAAAACTTAAACTTAGATTAAAAGTGTAAAACTTATTTATTATTTCAAAACTAAGCATTGAAGGGAATACATTTAAAATCGATATATTTATCTGTAAAAATAAAACCATAGTTCAAGGTATGTCTTGTTTTTTAACTAGAGTTCATTTATAGAGCTACAACAAGTTGTATCAACACATCTTCAAAAGCGCAATACGACTGCGTGTAGTTTATAGAGAAAACATGAAAATATTGAGTCAACTCATAGCTCTGCAAGGGTATAAAAATATGCACATAAAATGTGTATAATAAATCCGGAAAATCGCTAGGGGAAGGTGGGAAGATGGCAACGAGTGGGTAGAGCTGTGGCCAGGGCCAGTAGTACTCGTATATGCAGCACAATAAACTCTGTGAAATGGGAGAGTAAAAATGCGGTGAATAAAAATAAGCTGCCAGTTGTCGGTTATTGCTGGTGTGGTGGTGGAATGGCCAGGTGTATAGATAAGTCATATTCCAGGGTATATATGGGGTATTTGAGTTTTGGTTCAATTTATTGGGGATTATCATTAATAATATCAGTATTATACAGCTGAACTGGAAAAATAATCGGAAACATCGATATCTTACTATAAAACATCGCACTGACATTATTGAATTTCCGATGATTTTTGTTCAGTTTTATCTTAATAGGTCTTATCATTAAATACAATAGATAAAGTAATGAGAGTATGATGATAATAAGTTTAATTAATTACAATAAAAGGGAACAAATATTCATTAAGATAAGGTAGAAGTTTGTGCTACATAGATTTGCATTTATTTCTGTGTTCAGCTACCAGAGAAAATTCCTATTTTTCATTAAAGAGTATATCCGTAGTATATTGTTTTGTGACTAGACTTCGACTGTTTCGACTGCTGTTTCTGAACCTCTCCCTCACCTCTCACCAGAGTTGGCAAAAGCCATTGTTGTTGCCTGTGATAATAATCTGCAAATCAGCTTAAAAGGCACGGTGAAAATATCACAGTTCCGCGAACAACTTGAACCTTACAACTTTACAAATCAAAAACTTTCTGAATACTTCTCCAACTCCTGCCTCTGGCCCTGCTCCGACTCCAGCTCCGCTGGCCAAGCCGGCGACCATTCTGTTTTGCTCGCATTTATTTAACATTCATTTTGGCATTTTGTTTTCTATAGTCCGTGGCTTCGTTTGACTATTTTTATATATATTTTTGCTTCTATTTCTTTTTTATTTTTCACTGTCCGCAGACGCCACAACAAAGCACATTTTTAGGCAATATATGTATGTATGAAATAAGGAGGAGTGGTGAGATGGGGGAATGCCGGAAACGTGACTTATTTGAAATTTATGTACTTTTTAGCCAACGACAACAGCAAAAGCAAAGCTAAAACCCGCTCATTTTGTTTATACAATAAAAAGTAAAGCGCCGTCGACTACATGCAACGAAATTTTTAGAATACGTAAGTTTCTCGGAAAAAAACAAATAAATACTCATACATACGGAGAAAAAACGACAGTGTCCAGACAGACTTGATCGGTCCGTAATTAAATATAATAAAAACCTGGAATATTTGGAAAGCAAAATCGGGATAACAGCCATAAATTAAGAAGAATTTTATCTCGTCGTCAGCAGGAAATGGTCATAAAATTAATACAACATTCTTTAATAAATGATGATTGAAATTTAAAGCCCAGAATAAAATTCTCTCGAGTTACTCCAGACGAGGTTCTGGGAACGAATCGGTAGGATAATGAAAACAAGTCTTTTTTCAAGCTGAATTAAATTATTTTTTTTATGGTTGATTTGAAACTGTTTCGAATAAAGAAGCTCATTTAGACTTGAAAAAATAACAAACAAATCGTCTTGATTACCATTCAAATATTTGTCTTGATTCAGGCCGTACTTATGACACTGTGATTATTTTAAGACAGGAATTTTTGATTTTTCTCACTGTGTACATATAAATGCAAAAACGAGGATCTCATGCTGTCAGGCATTTTATGTTTTTAATTTTTTTCTGGTGCTTAATTAGAAAACATTTCATTTTTTTTATGTATTTTACTCGGTATTTATTTTAGTTTTTTAGTTTCTGTTTCTAAGTAGTACGTGCCCAGGCCTAGGCCACATGGCGTATGTGCAATATGCAAATGCGACTGCATTTTACATTCACAAATTGAAATCAACGAGCTTACAACTTGATAGGTTTTTGTGTCCCGTTCTAGTTTTTCCTCCTCTGCCTTGCTATCCCCACCTTACTTCTGCTCTTTCTATTCCATTTCGTTTCGTTTTTCAACACATGTGCCACACACACACATATACACACACACACACACACACACACACACACACAAATAGACGCTATTCATTTGTTGTTTTGCTGTTTGACATGCATCGATTACATAAATGGGAAAAGGGAGGTGGAACTGAAAGAGAGGCGGATCGGAACGACATAAGTCACGAAGCTTTTGCTAATGATGAAGAACCATATCATGATTTTTCAATTAACCAAATGTCGAGGAGATTTCTGTCTTCTTTCAGTACAGTTTTCGGTGACGAAACAATGATAGATGGATGACATGTGTATGTGACAATTACAGAAATTACACAGCAAACGAGAAAATAGTTGAGAGGCCTTATTGCCTACCTAATTCACTATATAAAATAGGCTAGAGATATTTATAAGAAGTTAGAAAGTCTTCATTGAAATTTAAAGGAAGCAATTCGGTTAGAAAACGGATCTCCCAATGGAAAGCAAACCTTTTATATGCTCTACAACAAATTTATGAAAGTTATTTTCATTTTTTATTAGATTATTTTGCTTAATAGTTAAAAAAAATTATAATAAAATGACAAAGTTATATAACCTCAAGGGTATAATGAGCTTTAAAGAGTTCAAAATAATTATGTGAGAAAGCTTTGGTTTCTTTAGTTTACGTTAATAAAAACCAAATTATTTTATTATAGCTACTTATAGATATGATTAGGTAAATTATTTCAACCATGGCTTAAACCTTTGAATCTTAAACTCGTTCTATTTAATAAAAAATAATGGCCTCACCTTGCAGAGAGTAGTATAATATTTATTTGGCATATCCAAAATTATATATATTATTGACCAGTACGAAGAAAAGTTCATTTCTATGCAAACTAAACTGTGAGTAGACTAGGTTTTGAGCTAGCTCTTATTTTTTTTTCATGTTGCAGCACTATAAAAAAAGTAGTGGAACTGTCAGTTATTTATCGATAAATAAAGCCGTCTTTTATAAAACAACTTTTAGAGAATTACAATTGGAGTAGGCGACGAGAAGTGAAGATAGAAAGAAAGATTTTAGCAGCGTTTGAAAATCAGTTTTACTTAAACAGTTCAGGTTGTAACTCGTATTATAACAAATACATTTTGCTACTTTTGGCTACAGACCGGTATTTTTACACAATATTATTCAAATCTTTTTTTCTGAGTATTCAAACTATGCAAATATGAGCAACGAATATCGCTTTATCAAAATATTTCCAGAGACCGATCTGACTGATATCCATCGTATTGAGCTGTTCGCAGTACGCGAACTGATATTGCGCAGTACGTGGGATCGAGATGCAGACAGGCGACGCATTTATTGCAAGAGGCAGCTAACTTTCTCTACTTGTGAAATTGACCACCAACGCAAAAGACAGGCACTTTTATCTTCTTGGGACCATCTACTCCAAAGGGAAGGTGATACAGGACTAGTTGATTAACAGAAAATTGCCATGGAAACGGTTTGCAAGTCAGAGCGGAGGCAACAGTCCATGCCTAAGCAGCTGGCGAGCTACAGGATCAACAATCGACCAACTAAATATGTATACATATTTATACGGGGAGGATATGCCCAACTAGCCGACTAATGCAAACTAAGTGCCAACATTTGACTCTTGATGAATGTGCAGCCAATAAATCCATTTGTACTAAGCACTTGCTTATTATTATAATCCGCTATGTTGCACACACCCATATAGGTATATATTTGTATGTGTGTGTGTGTGTGTGAGGGCGGGGGGGGGGGTTGGTGTATGTGCATATATACAGCCAACATCAACATTTAACCCTAATTTGCATTTATGTGCACATGGACGCTGTTTGGTTTATGGGGGCCGACGGCAGGCTGCGATTACCTGGTGAGCTCTTTTGTGTCTTTGCCTCTGCATAAAGGCAATAAAAGCAATTCGCAAAAAAGCTATGGCTATAGCTATAATACACACACACACACACACACTCTCACACACATACCCATAAAAACACACATACATAAAGAACTAATACACGTACAGCTACTTATAAACTCACCTTAATTAAACGTGATTAAGTAGATTTCCTCGTTTTTCTGCTCAACGAACTGTTTAGTTGTCGATGTGTTTTTTTCCGTTTTTCTTTCTTTTTTTTTTTTTTTTTTTTTTTTGTATGCTTGGCCTGTGCTTATTAGTGTACATTTATTATCCACTTACAGGGCGGGGCATACTAATATTCTTCAACAAGTTTGTAACACATAAAATAGCTATAAATTCTAATAAAATAAGCCTAAGAAAATAAGGTGGGAAAACCTTTGATGTTGATAGCTGAAGATATTTTGAGACACATCTTATAGAATACGATCTTCTATAAGAATTTCTGTTTTTCTTTTTATATGTTTGTTTTGGCAGAAAAACCTCAAAAATTTCTTTTATATTTAAATATTTTTAAAACTAACTCGCTTACTTTTTTGTAGACCCTCAGTACAAATTAAAAAGCTACAAAATTCTGCAGAATTTGTTTATTTGAAATATAGTTTTTTATGGAATTGCAGCCTGCAATTCCAAAATTATTTACTGAGAAATTCACTAAATAGTAAGAAGTTAGTTAAAGTTATTTACTCGGAAAGACCATTTTTTATTAAGCAAAATATTGATTCTAAAAATCGCAATGGATAGAACAAGAGCCCTAAGCCCTTAGTAGAGAATTGAATTTAGAAAGACCACTATTTATTAAAAATTAATTTCAAATTCAATAATTCAAATTGTTCTTAATAAACTACATTTATATTTCCTAGTGAGTTGTGAGGAATATTTAGTAGTTAAATATACATAATACTTTATTTTTTCCTATTCAAAAGTTTATATAAATCAAAGCTGCAAATATAAAAATAAATGTATTTTCTTATCATTTGAATGCCTTCAGCTAAAATATTTCAAGTTCTTTCTTTATGCGAAAAAAGAAAGTAGAATAATGCTAAAAGCTGAATACATAATATAATATAATCTGAACTGCTTATCCGTAAGATAATTCTAGATTCGCTCTTGCTGAGTGGATGAGTAGCTCAACATATTTGCTTTTCTTTTTTGTTGCTGTTGTTGTTGACTCACGTTGTTGTAATTTAGTTTCATTTGTGCATGAAAATGAATTTGTATTATTGTTTGCATTAATTTGCCTTATTAATTACATTTATGCCATTGCCTCTCCGCCTCTCCCGACTACGACTATTATATATTTTTTTGTTGTTCCTTTCTCACTCTCTCTCTTTGAGAGGGGGGTGGAGCTGGCATTCAGTCGTCGCTCCTTTGCCCGCTCTTTCTCTATCCCTGGGGGTAATTTGAGCATTGGCTGTGCGGGCAATCAAATAAATAATGAGGCTGCTGCTGCTTCTGCCTCAGCCTCAGCCTCAGCCTCAGCCTCAGCCTCTGTCTCTGTCTCTGTCACTGCTTCAGTCGGCTTTGACGTCGCCAACTTCAACTTTGTTTAATATGCGAAAAACGTTGCAGAACTTTTTCAGTCGACGTCGACGCCAACGACTCTTATTCTTGTTGTTGTGATTGTCTATGGCAACTTGCTTTTATTATTTGTTGCTGTTCCTCTGTATTTATATAATTGCCTTTTGCCTTTGTCTGCCTCAGCGCTAAGTATTTTGCTTCTACACTAGGCGAAAAAAAACTGTGAATTCATCACTCAAATCAAATGAAATTCTGAAATTCTCAAGATTTTGGATTGATAAAGTCTCAAAAGAAGTTATAATTAATAATATTATGGCTATTACAAATATCTGAATAAATTATAATTTTTTTACAATTATTAATAAATATTAGAAAATTCTCTCTTGATTATATCTCAATATTATTTAGTTTTTATAGTACTAGTAGAGACATATTTAATAATTAGTTTAATAGTAAAATATTAAAAATTTAAAGTTCATTTAGATTATTTTTTCTCTTATTTTATGATTGTATTATGTATTTACTTTATTTATTGTACTCCAACTCAAGATTATTCACTTACAAAAATAGCTATAAATTTGAATATGAATAGAGTTAACTTCAACTCAAACGTTGATTGTTGTGCTATTTCTCTTAATGTAAACTTAAGGCGTGAAAAACTAAATTTAGTGGCTTTTGAGTTGCAATTTATGCCACTTGTCGACTTCAAGTGGGTTTTGAATTAAGTACAATTGAGTTCGTTAAAATATTTGAGATAGGCTTAATCTTGGCTTTTCTTTAGTCAATTTGAATATTACTGGTTAAGTAGTCAATAAGCAACGGCTTTTCAATTTGTTTAAGGGAAAATAACAGTTTGAGACTTTTTACTTACACAAAGAATCCTTTCTTTTTCTCAGTGTATGCAACTGTGTATCTGCAGCTGAAGCTGGCAGCTCCTGAAGTATCTCAAACATTTTATGAAATGTCGATTGTTGTTGCTGCTAGGAGAGTATTGCTCCTAAGTTACACAAAGGGTCTGCAAACTAAATTCAGTAGCTTTTGAAATACAATTTATTCCAATTGTCGATTTCACGTGGACTTCAAATTAAATTCAATTGAATTCATTAAATTATTTCTGAGAGGCTTTTCTCATGTCAATTTGCAAATGCCCGCCTGGTCACGTGGCGTATAAGCAATATAATTATTTATTAAATTAATATTAAATCAGACTCTGTCAGAGTTTTCTTTGAAGTGGTTTTTGCGGCCTGTATATATATATATATATATGAAACACGTGCAGAAGACAACATCAATGAGATAATAAGAGAAAGCCAAATTACGATTTTAACAATTGCAAAAGTCGAAAATTATGAGCGTCAACCTGCTGATTACCACAAAGAGATACAAATTAATCAATTTACCAAAATAATTGAACTAAATGCAATGAACTTTCATTTAAGATGTGCTTTGCTTGTAGATACCCTGTATTTTTATTTCATAACTTATTAGATTTTAGATAAAACTCTCCATTAAATACATTAACAAGACAAGTGCTAACTCTTCAGGCTAACCGATTGGAGTTTTAACTGACCTTTGTCTTTACCAGAGATAACCTGGCTAGCTTGTAGCACTGTGAAATTGTAGTGTATTAAATAGGCTGCCTTTTGTTGCAGGCTGCTAATAGATGTATCATCACCAGTGGGGTCAGATAATTATATTATAGAGCCTTCCCTTTGAAACTACAAGCCGATAATTTAATTTTTTTTGTTGGCAAAACTTTTTTGCTCTGTTCAGATGCCTTGACGAAAAGTTTCTGAGAGTTCTAAATCTTCTAACTTAATTTAATTCAAAATCAAAGCTACTTTTTACAATAATAGTATGAAAATTGAGTTTTCATGTGGCAAACTTTTTGTGTTTTTATGTACATCTAAAACAAACTCATTTACAACTAAATCAAATCAATCGTAACTTTGCGATGTTCATTTTTATAAAAATGGAATGGAAGGTATGTTCTAACTTTCAAAAGGAATCTACTGAAAAGCTGAACACTACTTTTATCATCTTATTGCTAAATAATAAATAAATTAATTAACAAATTAAGCAAACTAATATTCAATAATTTTAAAGTTGTCACAAAGTTAAACCGTTGTTCACATGTTTTAATGTGAGCTTTTTATATACCAAGTAAAGCCCTCTATACTTTTGCTGTATGGTATCGCAATATCTTCAAATCGGATGAAATTATGCTGAGGTGAACTAATTGATTGATCTTCCTTACTTCTTTTTTATGTAGAAGAGAAGTCTCAAGAAGAAAACTTTTTCCGCAGTGCATATTTGCCATATAAAGTTAAAAGAGTGCAATATTTTGAAAAAGCAGCTTTGAAGTAAGTTTAGTTGCTGCGTCAACTATAAAATTTAGCCATAAAGTTTGCTTTTCTCGCAGCTTGTTAGGTGCGCTGCTGATGCCTCTTCTGCTCTGATACAAAAAAAAAAAAAAACTTAAATGTCAACTTGGAAGGAGTAAAGCTAAAAAACACTTCACAATCAACTTGTGCATAAAACTCGCAACGATGGAAAACTGGAAAACACACAAAAGCCCGCGCACGTCAACCTCAAGCAGCGCACTAGGCCACGTTGATTCACACACACACGCTGCCAACAACAATAACAAAAAATAAAAGAAAAGAAAAAAACAAGAGTAAGAACAAGCAAACAACGAAAAAAGACTTCCGTGTTGATTGTTTTGTTTTGCTTGTTTTGCTGTGCGAGACGTCAACGTCAACGACAAACGCCATAAAAAGCGACTACGTCTGCGAAAATCACTTTAAAAACAAGTGAAAGGAGAGGAAGGAGCCTGAAAATGCGAGTCTCTTAGTCGGCTGA
Organism: Drosophila repletoides; assembly: GCA_018150835.1. Taxonomy (NCBI): domain Eukaryota; kingdom Metazoa; phylum Arthropoda; class Insecta; order Diptera; family Drosophilidae; genus Drosophila; species Drosophila repletoides. The sequence continues at coordinate 6,600,091 of JAECWQ010000202.1, forward strand.
GACTGTGACTGCGACTGAGAGCCTGAAAGGCAAACCTGTCCATCAACAAAACTATTGCAACAATAAAGAAGAACAATTTGACAATTGAAGTGCTTCGCAGCAGCATCAGAAGCAGCAAAAAAAAACTGGCAAAATCAAAAGCCAAAAGAGAACTGAGAACGTCTTCTGCCAAGTAGCCTCATCTCACAGTCCGACTGGAAGGGGTATGGAGGTATGTGGAGCACTTGAGCACAGTTTCCGGTCATTTACACGTACATACGACTGTGTGTGTGTGTGTGTGACACAGTATCCTACATTTTTATTGGCATCTGAAACATCTCTCGAGGCATTTGCTTTGCTGTAATTGTGTGCTTGGATTTCAGCTGTTCGCTGTTATCGCTGTTATCTCTGGCACTGCACAAGGTCAGGTCGGAGGAGCTCTGATCAAAAATTCAATTCAATTTCATTTCACGTAATTGTTTAGTTTTGTTTACACATTGTATCAATTTATACCGCTGCCGCAGTCAACGGTCAAAAATTGCCCCAATACAATTAGCACAAATACACACACACATACACACACACACACACATATGCACAAACACAGAGTGACAGCAGCAGCAGCGCTGCTTTCGCTAAGAAACTGCTGAGGCAGCATAAAAGTATGCTGCGAAAAATTACAAAAGGCAACTGGACCAAAACTTTTCTAACTTTGATGCCGTTGGATGCCAATTGCTATGCACAGACTCCACCTAAGAGAGAGAGAGAGAGTGTCAACAGTAGGAGAGATAAAGAAAGAGAGAGAGAGAGAGAGCGGGTTTGTTAGAGAGAGCGTACATTAAAGCTTTGCTCTTTGCGCAGCTGCTGCCTGTTGTTGTTGTTGCTATCTCTGTTGCTGCTGCTGCTGCTTCAGCTGCTGCTACGGCTGCAGGATCAGGGTGTGGTGAGTATGCTGCTGGTATTGTCGTATGCTTTATATGCTGTAAATATAATGCTTTGCCCTACCTTCTGCTGGCGTCGCTGCTGCTGTTGTCGTCGTTGCTGTTGTCGCTGCTGCTGTTGCTGCTTCACAAATTTTCCGTGCTGCTTCCACTGAACTTTTTCTGCTTTTTATCTTTCTCTCCTGATATGTGACACGCAGTACTCGCACACACACACACACATTCACTCACACACACAGACACACATACGCACACACAGTGGAACACGCGCGCGAGTCTCTTTTGACGTGGTCAACGCTGCTGTTGTTGCTGCTGCTGCTGGCTTTGACGCTGGCTGCTGCTGCTAGTTATTTGTTTGCTTTTGTTATTATTGTTTCCATATCACATTTTAACATTTCTTTTTGTGCACTGCCGTTCCTGTTGTTGTATGTGTTTGCATGGCTTTGTTCTGTCCTCTGTTTTCTGTTCTGCTTTTGCAGGCTCAACTCAATTTGTCCTTTTGATATTCGTCACTTTGTGCGCGTTTCCGCTCTACAAACCGTACACGTCAACTGTCTGCACCTGACTGACTGAACAGCCCGAGTCCAGCGACCAACGAGGTCCAAACGAGACGCGAGAGCGTAAAATCGATGCCAGCGCCGACGCCGTCGGTATGTGGATGCTGTAAAGCAACAACAATAATAAGCAGCAGCAGTAGCAGCACCACCAGCAGCGACGGCAACAGCAGCAGCGACAGCGACAACATCTTCGTGTACGCTTGCTCTTCGTTTGGTACACGCCTCAGTCGCTGCTAGTCGCGCGCTGCCACCGTCGTCGGCGTCGTCGCCGTTGCCGTCGCCGTCACTGTTAGCGTAAGCAGCGTAAGCTCTGCCAGCGTCGCTGCCTTTGTTTTGATTTATTTTTGTGGTAGGTTCTGTGCTGAGATTGCCAAAGAGCAAAAGCTAAGAGCACACAGCACACAGCCCAAGCCCAAGCCCAAGCCTCAAAATTCACATAACTACGGCTATTTTGAGAATTGGCTTTCATTTGCAATTCATAGCCATTGGCTCTGACCCAGAAACTCCCCAAGGAACCTCGAACCAAGCGAGTATCTCTGAGTAACTCATGTTGACAACTATAAATAAAATAATTTCAGAAGCTGGGAAACAATTTTGTACTTGTAGCTTCTAAGTCAATCAATATACCCCCTCCTCTGCCCTCTCCTTGAACCCTTTTACTCTGACTCTTTTCCTCTTTTAAGTATATGTACAATAAGAGCAGAGCTGCGTTGCATACAATTTACAAGGCGCGTAACAAAAGACCAGCCCAAAATAAATATCATAAAAAAATATGAAAATAAATAAATAAATGAGTATAAATATTTGGTCAGCTACAGTTACGCTGGCGCTTAACAAAAGGGCTGCTTTTTTCTTTGATTCTGATTCGGATTGGGCTTAGCTTGTTGACGGTGGGTTGGGGGTTAGGGTTTGAGGTTAGGGTCGCTCTGTTCTAAAGGGAGTTGGATCTGTTTTTTTGCTTTTCTTTTAAGCGGCTGCTGCTCTTTATGCAAACTGCCGCCTCTCTTCTTGTGCTTCTTGTTGTTGTGTGTTTGTGTGCGTAAGCGGCTCATGAATATGTAAATTGTTATTATTGCATATTGTTCAGCGGCAGCAGCAGCCTCAGCCTCAGCGTCAGCCTCAGTCAACAGCGACTGCGAAGCAGCAAAACAGAAACAGGTAAAAGGTAAAGGTAAAGGTAAGAGGTAAAAGGTAAAAGGTTCTGCAAGCAATCTCTAAAATATCATAAAAATAAGTGGAGCAGTCAAAGTGTACTCTCCATTTGCCTTTTAATATTGAACGCAATAAATTATAATTATTTTTTATGATTATTTGTATTTAGACAGCTTAAAATTAAAGTTACCTAAATTTACAACAATAATAATAGTTATAAAAAAATAACTTTTTTATTATTATAAGATTTACTTGCTGACTCACAACTCTTAATTATGTGTTCAAATGTGATTGACCCGAACAGAATATCTGAGCTGGATTAATAGAATCAAACTAGTTGGAAGCTGTGGCTTGAATGGGTTTGGCTTGCTTTTGCTTTTCAACATTTTGTGTAATAATTGTAATTTTATCGAAAATGAAATGAGGAGGAGGGCGAAGCTGCAGACTTGTTGAGATTTAAGAGCTGAAAACAGACAGCGTCAGGTTAAGTTACTCGTACCAAGAATTATTGTCAGTAGCAATGCCTAGGCAACAAAGTAATGGCCGAAACACACAGCATACAAGCACACTCACACACACACACACACACACACACACACACACACACACAAAGAGAGGAAAAGACGTACATATACTTTTACTGGTGATTGTACTTGAAGCAGCCTTGACAACCTGAAACAAGCCAAAGAACAAGACATTTGCCGCCTCAGCTCTGATTGGCAGCCCTCAAAAACAGCAGCAGTCTCAACGAGAGGGCAAAAATCATCATCATCGACTAGTCGCACTGTCGTCATCGCCATCATCGTCATCTATAATAACATCAAAAGGCGCTGTCCAGACCAGCCCAAAACAGCATACACTGGCCCACGTCTATCCACTGCCAGTCACAGTCTCACTCCCGGTCTCAGTCCCAGTCCCAGTCCTAGTCCCATTTCTAGTCCCATTCCCAGTTTCAGTTCCAGTACTCAGTTTGTAGCATTCCCAGTCCACAATTGCCGGCTTGTTATCACGCGCAATAAAAACCAAGTTGGAATTTTCGTGTTTTTCGTTATCGTTTCTTTCGTTTTTTTTTTTTTTTTTTTGTCTATACCCTCATAAAGGATACTCTGAATTTGACTTCAAGTTGGCAATGTGTCAGACTGAGTGGCAGTGAAGCAGCTTTTCAATTCGCTACTTTTTCTGTATTTAGTGTGAAACTTGTGAAGTGTGAAATATTTATTATTCCTTATTTTTTGCAGCGAGTCTTTGTTTTCTTTTACTGGAACGCTGTCTTGCCAATATAAGTTTTGAAAATTTGAAAATATTATTTATAAAAAACACCGGCCCAAGACTATAGTAAAGAAAAGGTAAAGAAAAGTAAAGTCAGGAAAAAATTATATTTATTAATTTTTTTTTTTTTGTAAATGATGAAAAATATAGATTTAAGGATTCATTAACTATTAACTTATAATTTTTAAGAATATTGCCAAACCCTTTTTGCCGCAATATATTTTTTATTTGATAACTTAAATAAGTTTTCGAACTTTTTTAAAATTATTAAGAAATATATCCCCAGTAATCAATAAATATGTTTTTTATATGATATATAAATTAACATGAATTTATATAGCTATAGCTAGCTAAATTTAAGTTTAAAATTTAAGTTTAATGTTTAATAAAACCATAGTTTTTTTTTCTATCTATGTTCTTGATTTATCTTTGTCTCCTCTTTGAACATAACTTGATTTATTCCATTTTACTGGATGTTTCTGGTTAAATTTCCTTTTTGATAAATTAGACATTGTTTAACATTTTATTATTTTACAGAATAAATAAAAATAGCAAATAAACAGTACTCAACGTGATATTTACAGAATTGATTATAGGAAACGAAAAAAGGGAAATGTATAATATTCAAATGAAATATATTGGAATTAATCATATTATTATCTTTGTTTAATATCCAGTAATAAATTACCGTGCAGCATTCGGTAAATGCTCAATCATTTTAATAGACTGCCGCTGCTTCCAAGGGCATATAATCTTCGGCAAAGATAAATATCCTTTTTTTTTGGCGTTTCTCTTTTTTTTAGATTTTTTTGATGCTTACTTGATTTTTCCTTCCTTACGATTTTCAAACATTTACTTTCGCTTTTCGCAAACGAAAACATAGACAAACACACACAGACACACAGGGAGCAACGCACACGTATTCAAATTGTTAAGGTTTGGGTGGGGAGGCTTATAGGTGGAAGGGAGGAGGGGTGAAGCGCATAAAAACGCCGTGTACGCAGGCGAAATGTGTTGTTGGTGTGATGGGGTGTGCGGGCGTGGCACGCCCAGCAGCAGCGCTGCCAGCAGCGACGTCGCCGCCTGAATGCGCGTTTAGTTTCAAGTGTTATTTTTGTGCTAGAAGCAGCAGCCGCCCAACGAGGACATCTTTCGTTCGTCTCGTCCTGATGAGGATCCTGCTGCTTCGTTTTTCTACATCTTCGTCTTCGTCCTTTCCTTTCGTCTTCCTTGTGCCTTCGTCTTCGTCTATTTTGGCTGAAGTGCGTAATTGATGTGAAAAGTGGCAACAAACTGTTTTTTATTTGCGCTTGCTTTCAATTTGTTTAAATTGCTGGGCGCTGTCGTTGCTGAGTGTGCCAGTGTGTACACACGTACAGCACACACACGCACAGCCAAACACATACAAATATACAGCAATAGACATACATTTAAGAACGCTGATTGAAGTTTTATTGAATTTTAAATTGTGCTGTCCCCCGTCTGTTTTTCGGGTGCCCATTTTCTATTGCCACGAAAATATTCTCTACTATTTCTCGCTCTGTTTTCTTCACTTTCTCTCTCTCTCTCTCACTGGCTGACATGTTTTTTGAGTGTTTTATTGTTGACACAAATAATGTCACTCAAATGTCAAAAAGAGGCCGCTCTTTTCGTTATGTTGTTCTTGTTGCTAACTGCTGAGGTTTGACACACATTAAAGTGAGTTTGTCAGGTGCGTTAAGAGGAATGTCTATAAAAAAAGTTGAAGCTGCTGAATGCTGGGAATACCCCAACCGCAAATAGGCCAAATTTCCATTGGAATGCTAAAAAGATACAAGAATACAACAAGAGTAGAGTAGAGTAGAAACTTGGACTGTTTACTATGAGACTGTTTTGAATGAGTTTAGAAGCAATCCAGGAATGTTACTACTACATTCGTGAAACTTTATCTCTTTTATATATTCAATAATTTATATCAAACCACTTTAGTTTCGGGAACAATATTGACTTATTCATATTTTTGTTCAGTTTCCGGTCCATCTTCTCTTTTGCCAACTTGGACAAATAGTCAGAACCACCACATTCACTTAAAAAGGTACCCAGAAGTGCAGCAAAGCAGAAATTATTCCAAACAAATCAAGGATAGAGTATTATTTTAATAATTACATAGAGCAATAAATATGTTGTTTAGGGTTACAGCATGAAATGCTCATTAAAAATAACTAATTTACCAAATAAATAAATAAATTATTATCATTTATTATCACCAAGTGCTCAAAAGGCTATTTTCTATAATCTCATTTCCCTTGCCTCTAATTCACGCTTTCTCTCTCTCTCGCTCTATCACTCTTTTTGGTATTCAGATTAATATTGCCAGCCAAAACAGATTGTGTTGACCTTTTTAAGCACTACGAGCCACATTGGCTATTAACACTTTAAATGCTGTAGTCAACTGAACTGAACCGAACTGGAACTGGAGGTGGAGCTGTCGTTGGCGTTGGAGCCGGAACTGAAACTGACCCCGAAGCGACAATAAAGTTCAATATTAATGCACCCTTTGACACAGAGCAACAGCTCTGTCCCAAAATCAGGCGCCATAAATATAAGACAAACGGGCTACTTAAACGTAAACCCTCCTACAACGGAAAGAAAAAATAAATAAAAAAATTGTACCGAAATTTTAATGATCTGTCATAAAAGTGGCCGGGAGACAACTGAAAATTGAGCGCCCCCCAAACACCCACACACATAAAACTGAATTTATTAGCATTGCATACTTTTGAGGGCAATCAAGTAACCGAAGAAGCTGCCGCCCACTTGTACCAGTCGTCCCACCCACCACTCGTTCCACACGTTCCACTCTTACCATTCGTCCCCGGCAGCGGTCAGTAACTGTTGCGGGCACCGGGGGCCAAAAATATACAAATCCTTTTAAGCACTATGGCGCCACCTAGCGTGCGCGCTCGATTGTGTGTCGCAGCGACAGCAATTAATTCCGAAATCACAATAGCCATAAAGATGATGATGCGACTACAATTTGAATGCCCCAACGACCCACCCTATTGCCCTTATCCCCGTCACCCTGCTCGTCCTACAGCCCCTACAGGACTACCCCTACTTACCCAGCAGGCCCGCTGTCAAAGACACGACCAAATTGACAACAATGGCGACAAGCAGCGGCCGTAATAAGTAGTTATAGTGGTAGTAGTACACTGAACAAAATTTGAGAGAGACATAAGAATTTCAAAGTTCCTAAATATTTATCATACTTTATATTTCACATGGAAATATCTTTACACCTGTTCCGAATGTTCTTTCCAAAAACTTAAATCTATTTTTGGGACTCCTTATAAATAAATTGTATAGCACAAAAAAGCAATGAATATATTCTTGATTCGAGATTCGCGCCGATTAGATTTACCCCCAACTGTCCGACCGTCTATATGAGTTTGGGTGAAAAAGACAAAAAAATTGTCATAAAATGTTCTTTTTTTCTTTTTGTGTAGAGTAGCTGGCAGCCAGCCTCCTCAGGGCCCCCTCTCCTTGGGGCACTTTTAGGGGTGGCGGACATTAAATCAACGCAGGACATAGCAGGACAGGACGCTGCCAATGCGGCACAATATATCAAACTTTATGTTGATTTGAGTGGCGCGCCGAAAACTTTGCTCGATCCGCAGAACTGAAACGAAACTGAAACGGGGCACTGAAACTGATGCCTGAAGCTCTGAGGCTGGCGCTGCTGCTGAATCTGAAGCTGAAACAGGAACTGGGTTCAGGGATTGCTATTGAAATTGGGATCTGTCTGTGGTAGCGCATTTTGTGTCATTGTCTCTTTTTATTGATTTATTTTTGCTTTCGTTGTCGTTGTTGTTGCTTTCGTATTCTCCAGATTTTTTTTTTTTTTTTTTTTTTTATTTTTATCATTGGAGGATTTTATTTGTGTGCTTATTTTTGATTAGATTTATTTATTTTTATTTGTGCTGAGCCGTCGTTTCGTTTCGTTTCGTTTCCGTTGCGGCTGCCGATGAAATTTAATAATTCCACTTAATGCAATAATAATTTCGTCGCCTTTTGTTGTACAGGACAAGCAGGGAGCAAAGGAGCAAAACGAACTGGAATCGCCATCGTCCTAGTTGTCGTCATCGTCATCATTTGTGGTCTTCGCATAATTTGTGCGAAATTTGTCAGATTGCTGGCACATCTCGAGGCGCTTAAGTCTGAATAATAGCACCCCAGACTGGAGGAGGAGCTGGAGATGGAGCTGTATCTCGAGATGAAGATGAAGATGGCGGGGGTGGAGCTGCTGCTGAGGCATTTGTAATATGTTTTATTTGACTTGTAGCAGCTGCAGGCATCTTCTATCCATGGGTAATAAACACAAAAACTTCAAGTAATTGACGCGCTTTTACTCTGGGGAGTGACGCAAAGAGGCGGTTGCTGATTACTATTGGATGCGTTCGTAATTGTGCCAAAATGACTGCCAGATAGGTAAATAAATATCCAGAGAGCAGAGAAGAGTGTGAGTAATGGACCACAGATAAAAATACAATGGCTAAAGAATTGAGGCGCTATGAAATGGTAATTGACTTCAATAATAATACTCGTAATGCGAATATGCACAGGCAAAACAAATAAATATTTGATAGTCAATTTAATTTAATAAAAGTGCCACAATTATAAATGAATTCAGCTTGTCAATTTGATAACCATTTAAATGTCAATTTCACTGCAAAATTAACATATTTTATTTAATTAAAATATTTCAGGCACAGGCAAGCGTAGTGATGATTATTTCGATAAATCGTCATTATAATTATTATTTTTGCTTTTGTCTGAATTAAGCTTAAGCATAAGACTACAAATAACTCACATATCATATTTTGCCTGTCAATTACCTTAAAACAAGCAATAACCTTTTTGAAGCAGTTCATTAATATGTGCTACGTTTTATTTCAGATTTGAACTATTGTCTGCTAAACTTGATTTAAAGCTACTGACACTGCTTGACTAGTTAATTCTCTGCACACAAAAATGAAATGGTATAAAATCAATAAGTCTCTACTTGAATCGGCAAATTCTTGGGAAATTCTTCATTCAGGTCCGCTTTTTGCCTTCTCAGCTTTCTTTTATTCTGTTTCTATCCCCCGAGGCAGCTTGAAAATATCTCAAATTTAGGTATGTCTCAATTATCTAAGCCCGTTCATAATTCATTTGAAATTAAATGACATGCTTTCTTCTAATTATTCTTTATTTTTTAAATTTTGTTTCTAACATGTAAGTACAGAGTATTAAAGCATTCCCAAACAAATCGTTGTAACTTTGCTTCTGTAACTGGAGTACGAATAGTTGCAGCCAAGTATTATTATTGTAAAATGTAAATCCTTGAAATACAAATACGGACGAAATCAATATTTAACTAGTAGAAAATGTGGCTAAAAGAAGTAATTCGAGATTTAATTTACCAACATCCATACATTCGATTCACATCCGCCGGACCCTTCAATGTCTGCCTGTTAAATGGAATAATCAATTTAGGCATAATTTTGAATAGAGAATAGCCTCAACTCCACTGACAACTTGATATTGTCTGAGCTCATATTGCGCCATTTGACCAGCTGTTCACATAAGTGTGTGTATTGTGTGTGTGTGTGTTTGCATGTGTGTGAGAGTCTAGAGGTGGACGGGTGACTTGAGTATAAAAGCAAAGATGGTGCATGTGCCTGACATTAAATAGGTCCAAATACAAAATGTATAATTCTCTGCATTCAATTTCAAATTGAGTTAGTTACAGTAAGCTATTACTAAGAAAAAACAGCGGCAACATCAATGTTTGACAGAGATCTCCAGGTGTAAAAAACTCTTTCAGAAATTTGATTGTGAATAATAAAATGAGAAAAATTAAACTCAAAGATTAGGTAAGTATTTTCGTATAAACACAAATGCTTCACAAATAAAATTTAAAGAAGAGCAAAACGTCAGACACGCGTTTAAGGCGCGTGACTCACGCGCCCATCTCTAATATGCACATACGCTTTGTACGTATTTTGTTTTTGTTTCTGGATTTGTTTTTTTTTTGTTTCGTTTTTGTGTGCTGGCATTTTGGTATGGTGTCACACATTGCGTATTCGTAATACTCGTACGCAAAATGTGAGTGCTTTTAATAAATGCTGTGACATGCGTGCGACAAGCGTCGTCGTGGCACTTTATTATTGAATATGTCGCCGTGCACATTTGCATAATTGATCGGCAACGATGCGCGAATCGCAAACGAGAATTGTAATCGGGTGGCAGCCAGTCGATTTCAGCATTTGCTAAACAATAAAACTTCGGTGCGTGACAAGAGGCTCCCTTCAGCCCTTCAGCCTCTCTGTCTCTGCTTTTCTGTCTTTCCCGGGTTTGGAAATTTCTATGTATTTTTTGGTTGCTTTTTGGAATGCAGGATTCAATAATTGATGCACATGTGTTGTGTGTGTTTGATTTATGCGCGTCCTCGCCTGCCATTCAATTGTGCACATCAATTACAATAATCGACGCACGCAACTTGAAGAGTGGGCGTTCCACTCTCCTTCAAAATAAAATATGTATTTTGTATATGAGACAGAACTGGAGGGAAGAGTTTTAGAAAGGTAATCACAGGAATGGCTGAAGTTGCTTCAAATTAGTTTAACTCAAATCAAATCGAAGTGAAAAGAGAAATTTTTCTGTAATCCCTGCCATTTATTGTCTTTTGTATAAAAAGAGAAATCCTATAAATATCAAGTAGCGGTTCATATTTACGTTTAGAGTTTTAATCGGTAAACGATTCGTTTCTTTCTGGTTTCTGTTTTATTCGGTGTTAAATATTCTTTCTTATATTCTAAGTTAACAGAAAAGAGTGAAAAAATCAAGAATTCCTGACTTAAATCAACCCTTAATTCGAGTCGGGATTTCTCATTTCAATGGTAGTTTAAAAAGTCATTCTCCGTATTAATCGGAGATCAAAATTGAATGATTCTTTATTTGATTATTATTATTCCTGTACAGGCTCAAAATATTTAAATCGTTTATTCTTTGTGCAAAGCACATTTTAAAGTTGTCAGTAGAAAACATAGCAAATGGAATTCAGGCTTTAAACATGTTCAATATTTATAATTAAACATGGATGATGCTAATTTAGCCCAATTAACAACACTTCAGAAATTCTTATGATACGTACGAAAATTCCCTATAAATCATGTACAAATATTTATAAAGGGACGGTGGTTTTGGTTAGGGAAATTTTAAAGCTTACTTCAAGCATAAAATGTTTCTACTAATGACTGGAAGTCAACAGCGCGTGGAATTCACCCACAGCAACACACACCACACACATATCCCGCACACTCTGTCCTCGACTCTCCGCTGTACACATGCTCACACCACCGGCAATCAGTCAGCCTCAAATTGTTTCTAATTAAGACTCTGGGTCTGCTGTTTGGGGCGGCCTCTTCAAAATGGGTCTTCTACATGACTCCTCGACTCCTCTACTCCTCGGCTACTCCTGCGCAGTCAAGTGTTGTCTATGGCGACGCCAACGCTGCTGTTTACATGCTCACATACATACATACATATGCAGCTCTTGTGTCCTGTGTCCGTTACTCGAAGGAATTTAATTATAACTTCTGTAACTAATTTCCGTTTTTGGCAATTTGGCAAACGGATGTGTGAGCATATGTATGCAAAAGCCAGGCCAAAAGGCAGCTAGGCAACAGGCTGAGAAGTGAGTAGGGTCGAAATTCCATATGGAATTGGCACAAACGTTGCACAAATTAATATTTAATGCAACCAGACACAGAAACAGACACAGAATTTCGACTGCTGTTACTGCTTCTGCCAACTACTCATTGAATATTACGCATACGCAGCGTAGTGCTGGACCGAAAGAGAGAGCAAAAAAAAAAAAGGAGGAAAAGTTTGAGCCCGCTGTGACAGCAATGAACACGTAGCCGGCATAAACATCATCATCAGCGGCATCAACATTATCATCAGCGTCATTTACGTGACTTGCCATGTCCATTAGGCCGCAACAGAACAGAAGCGGCAACGTGGCCCAAAGGATTACAGCAGCCCAGGGAGTTATTAGACCTATCAACGTTGGGCCCACAACAACAGCAAAATATATATTAAAATAAAAAATAAAAAAATAAAAATAAAAAATGAAACTTTTCTTCTTTTTTTTCTACTGTCAGAACTTTGGCCTTGGCTTAACCCGCCACGCAGCTTAACCCCACTTAGCCGACGTCGGACGCTAATTTAAAGTTTGCTTTATTTAAAAATATAAAAAAAAGAAGGGACACTGTGCGCGCTGCTGCTGTCGAGGACCGTCGAAAAACAATTTCTATTTGCACTTTTGATAAATTAATTAAAAGCGAAAAAGGGCGCAAATCTTTAAAATAATTAATTAAATAAACGGGACAACATGGCAAACAAATAGCAAAGAATGAGCCAGACAAAAAAATCAAAAAAAAAAAAAGGGCAAAAAAAAAAATAAAAACTGAATGCCAAATGATGAATGCGCATCAAAGCTGGCTGCTTCGAGCTTCGAGCTGAGCTGAAGCCAAAGCTGAAACGAGCTGAAATTATGGCAACCAACTGACACAGAAATCCATTTTTCATTTTCAGCCAAAAGCAAAGATGGCCAGCCTCTGGGCGTGGCAAGTGGGCGAGTCGGGAATCGGACCAAAGGCAGTGCGAACTGGGCCCAAGCCTTTGCCTTTGCCTACTTATTTATGAGCTTGTATGTTGTAGTTGGTCAAACAAAAACCCAACAGAGCAACAACAACAGCAGCGGCAACAGCAGCAACAAAAACAGTAACAACAACGAAAAAGGGGTAGAGATTACAAACGAAAAATAAATAAAAAGCAACAGCAGCAAACATGCTACTGATTTTTGTTGTTGCTTTGCTTATTGTTGTATTTACTGTTATTGTTCTTGCTGTTGTCGTTTTTTTTGCTTCCTCTGCCGTTGCTACTGCTGCTGCTGCTGCTGCTGGCGTAGCCAAAATATAAAGAAACACCATGGTAACAAATCAGTGTATGCTCGAATATTAAATGCCCTTCAAAACTATTGAATAATACAAATCAAGATGAAATTTATGAAGAAAAACACTGTTAAGAAACTCTAAAAAAGAATTAAAAATAAATAGTTATACAAAATACAAAAGTTAATGATTCCTTTTATCCTGCTTTCATCCAGATTCATTTTTAATTAGATCCTATAATGAAATATACTAAAATTGTTATAGTAATACTTTTACTGGATTTAATCTCAATTAGAATTAGAATCTAATTTCAAAAGGGATTGACTTACTTATTGAATTCTGCTAATAAAGGATTTGAAATGAAAAAGTATGAATAGCTCTATAATAATTTAAGTAGGCTCGCACTAAAATTAAGAATTCATAAATTTAAACTTTATGTGAATAACTATTTTAAAAAACATTTAATTTATAATCTTATAAATTAAAAGTAAAGTAATAGTTTATGTATGGTAACGCAAATTTAAATAATAATAATAAATGTATACCGACTACTATAATAAATGGCATAAGATAAATATTTATTACTGAATATAAAAGATTTTTCTCTTTCAATCAAATTACAAAAGCTTATTTAATTATAGAAACAAAAAAGGTGTTTTTCTATGAAGCATACATTTAATATGCTGAATATAATTACCCTTATAGGTTAGGAGCACAAAAGATTGTCTGAAATATCATGTTGCCTGCTTTTAGCCAGGGCATCCAAAATACTCAGTCAAAGACCTTTTCTTACTCGTATTTTTTCTCCTCCCTTTTCTTTTCTTTTTTTTTTTTTTATTTTTGCATTGGGTTTCTTCTCCTTTGGCTGCTGCTGCTATTGTCTGGGAAATTACGTATACGCCTGGCAGCACACAGCGCGTCCCAGTGTACGTGCGTGTGTGTGTGGCATGCAAACAAAAGACGCTTGTCTGTCAGTTCGAACTTGAAAAAAGTTTTGCGTAGAGATTTCACAGAAATGAGTTGTAAATGTCGAAAGTGCTTGATATGCCATAGACAATTTTCAAATGGCGGCAATCTGCAAAGCAATTTGAAAAAGAAATGGAAATATGCGCAATAATTTACACTCCAGGCAATTTTTACTTGCTGCTGCTGAGGCTGCTGCTAGAAATATATTCTTTTCTTTTCTCCGTCTTGTTCTTGTTTTTCTTGTATTTTGTATTTTGATTTTATTTTTGTTTTCTGTTTTCTGTTTTTTTTTTTTTTGTGCTCTGCTTGTCATGACAACTCTTCAGAGGGTTTGAGCCCGGCTCTGCTCTGCCTTGGCCTGGCCTGCCCTGTCCTGGCCATGTTTGTGTGTTTTGGCTGTAAGCAGCTGTCAGTGATTTCTGACAAATTGATTTGACAGTCGACAGGCGACCAGCTCGACGGACGGGGGGAGCTAGTGGAGGGAAGAGGCAGCATCCAGGCGCGTGTGCTAAAAAAAAAAAATAAAAAAGTAACGTACAAAGATGAAAGCTGCTGTTGCCGTAGCTGTTGCCATGTCTATGCATTCATTGCGTGAGAGTCAGCTCTCTAGCCGAAAAAAGAGAGGCAGCAGCTACCAAGGCAACCAACTACTAGAAGAAAAGAGTTGCTGCTACCCAAAGAGCAGAGTGTGGTGAGTATATTTATACTCTGTATCCGCGCAATGGGTAAAAAGAGTATTCTGTGTTTGCGCAAAACGTGTACAATAGGCTCAAGGAGGTCTTTTGACTTGGTGTTTACCTTTCTGTATACTCTAAGCTGCTCAAGTTCAATATTTTTATATCTTCCCGCCGAAAATTAATTAAAATGCTAATTAACACTCATTCTACACTTTTGTCAAAAGTACGTAATTGCCAGGGTATTTCCTAGTCGTGTATTCTTCTACTTTATGTTGGTTTTGTGCGGCTTTGTTATTGTTTTGTGTTGTGCGACATGCTACAGAATACAGCTAGTTGCAGCAACTTACCTGCTGATTGACGTAAACAACTGATTGACTGACTGGATGACTGACTGGGTGAATTAACTGACAGACTGGGTGACTGAATGGCTAAACAAATGCACAGCACAAACTGAAAATGAGAAGTTTTAAGAGAGTTAGAGAGTTTTGCCTGGGAATACGAATCGAGTATTATCTAGATTCGAGTGGCAGCTGCCAGGAGCAATCACATCGCATGTCAGTTTTATTTATAAACTGTACAAATAAAACTGTAAATCAACTGAGAGCTACACAGATGACCTACATACACAACAGTAAAGCTGCGTAGGGCAGAGCCAGAGCCAGAGTAGAGCCTGAGCAGAAGCCTGAAATGGCCACCACAAATCAAACAATTAATTTTGCTGTCTGAAATTCCAGCACTAAATCAACAGTCAAACAATTGAACCATTTAACTATGTAAATAAAATTAATACGAACAAGAGGCGTGCCAGAGAAGCACAGAGAGGGCAGAGAGAGGGAGGGAGAGTCAGATTATATATATAAATGGACCTACCTTATGGACAGAGTCCACGAAAAATCCATTAAAAAGCAATCAATATATGGAAAACAAATGCCAGTCACTTTTGGCCCACTCAGTCCAATCTAGTTAAGAGCTTACTCTCCATCCTTCCAGCCTCCCTCTGTTTTTCTCTCTCTATCTCTCTGTATTTCTCTCTATTCCTCTTTCAGCCGCATAATCTGAATTTACAAGTAATTTACCCAACGCAGCAAAAAATTGAAAAAATGTCAAAAACGCAAGCAAAACAAAAAAGATCCTAGCAAAACAGCGGGCGGGCCTAGAAAAAATCTTGGCTATTAATGACCAAGACCCTAGTCGAGGTGAGACAGCTTCCCAGTGCTACCTCAAAAAACAAAAAAAAAAAAAATAAAGAAAAGCAGGGTGTACGGTATACGGGTATATAAACGGGTGTTTGTATGTATAAGTATTTTACGGTGAGTTGCTGTTTTTGCTGCCCCAAAAAACGCACGGACTGCGCTCAGCCTGTGCCCGTTGTTGACCTGATTTTAGTGACGTCATTTGGCCCCAACCTGCCTCCAAAATACTCGCATTTGCACTCATATACACACATATATATATATATATATATTAATGTATATGTATTCAAGTGCAATGCGGCAAATGGGGTCGATGCTAAGTACGAGTGCTTAGAAGACCGCCCGCTCTGGCTCAACTCGGGACTGCTAAATTGGTCCATTAATATAATTTAAGCTCGTATTTACATAATCAAAATGTTGAAAAAACAACTGTAAATTAAAGCAAATAATAATAAAAAAGATTTCAAAGTTAAGATGGGCAACAAATTAATTAATTATTTTTAAAACTCTATGTAAAAATTTAGCATTTAATTTGCTCTTAAGCAATTCCTCTTTGTGCAACTTGCATGAAAGGAATATTCATATGGCCCCCAAGACAGATAAAACAGATTCTTGTTTTCCATAGCGCAAGGCATATATTTTTGTAGTATATAATATATATAGTCTTTTAATTGATATTTAAAGTCTTATAGTTTTTTTATACAGCAAACTTTTCGTCGCGTAACGCAAACCGTTTTAACCTTTGCTTGTTTATTATTGGGGCAATGTTCGAGCTCTAGACAAGTGCCACCACGATTGGAACAGGATGCCAGATCTATAGAAATCGATTAAATTCAGTTTAATATGTAAAAGGAGTTCTCAGAGATCTTACGTTGATTTTTTGCAACCGGCCTACAGCTCAAACAGCAACAGATGAATATCAGGTAAATAAGCAACATTGTGAATTGTTTTAACAGATGCATTGCTATTTTAAGTATAGACTGTCGATCAATTGCGAGTGGAAAACTTTTTTATAAAGCTGGTAAATTTATTCTGAGTATTTGAGAGTATTTTGTAAAGAACATTGAAAGCTAAGTCATAGAACAGCTGCTGAACAAAAAAAAAGGCTGAGTCGTTAAGTGAGTAAGTAAATTATTATGATAATACCGGGAAAAGTGCAGTCTACGGCAGCATTAAATTGAAACTTCTTAATTAAAAACTTGCAACATAAAAAACCAGCTGTGAAACTGTCTTCGGCGCACCGAAGTCCTAAATACACTTAATTTTGATTGAGGTAAAAAAATGTACAACTGGCCTATGATCTCAATGAACGAAAAATAATAAAATAATTTAACTATTTAAATTAAATAATTAGTTAAAGTTGTTATAACAAATTTATGTTTTCCGAAAAGATTGCTCATCTATATTTAATTGTGACCTGATTATGAATTATTTAAGCAAACGAAAGAAATCAAAAATTGTTACTAGCACAACTCAGTTTTCCACCTATCATTTATAGGGCATCTAAACCTGTAGACGGACAGATAGACTGTCAGACGGGCGACAGACAGAAGGCAGTGCACATTTCGTCACAAAATGTTGATACTTTCCCGAAGCGTATATAAAATGGAGTATACCTTGCTAGCTGCAAATCAGTGTGAAGCAAAATAAACCGCTTAAGGACTTGCGACTTGGCGCTTTCAAAATAACAAGAAAACTGCCTCCAGTCAGTGTAGCACTCGGACACGAGTCCTGGCTGTTGCTCCTCCTGTTGTTGACGTTGTTGTTGTTGTTGTTGTTGGTGCTCCTCCTGTTGTTGGTGTTGGTGACTGAGGCACGGCGGAAGCGCCAGACGGATGCGGATGTGCTGGCCGAGCATTGGTTCACCACAGCGACCAGTTAGCAGCAGCGGCAGAGCACTGGAAAAAAATTCAATTAAAAGCAACAGCACGTAACTGAAACTTTTCTTTCTCGTATTTTCTATTTTTTTTTTTTTGTTTTTATATTCTTTCTTTTTTGCTCGTTGCTCGTTTTTGCAAGTTTTGTATCTTTTCGGGCTGTGTGTGTGTATTTTTCTTGGTAAAGCAGCTGCCCTTAGGGCACAGACAGAGCACCACAGCACCACAGCAGCTCAGCAGAGCACAACACAGCACAGCACAGCAGCTTCAGTTCAGAGGAACAATTCTACTCCTCATCCTCCCCAGAGTTGGTTATAAGTTGGTGCCAGCTGTCAGTTGCTTTGCGAGCTGCTTGAAAGTTGCAGCGGTTTCATCTACTGCCCTTTCCACTTGCTTTTTATTTTTCCTCTTGGTTTTTGGTTTTGTTTTTGGGCGAAAATTGAATGGTTGCAGCTGTAAATGGAAGCTATCAGTTATGGCTAGTACATGTCCAATAAAAGCCAAAACTTGATATTGGCCCTTGTGTATGCAAGCCAAGTTTATAGTACATCTGTACCAGTTTCTTCCTTCCCACACATTGCAGCAATATTAAATGCCTTGTCAGAGTGCAAGTAATTGACTTCGATAAATGTGAAGTTAAGCCAAAAAAGCAATTATTAATTATATTTTCACAAGGGAAGCACATTAATTAAACGTCCAAAGAGCACTGCAGTTTTTTCTAACTTGTGTGGATACTGACGCCCAATCTAATTTCAAAGTAGAAATGTTTTAATTGACAGATGTTTTGAACAAATTACGTTTTTTTCTAATCACAGAAACAACACATGCTTTTAAAATTATTTTAAGTTGAACATTATTTTCTTCTAGCTTCCTACACATCTTAAAGTGAGTTCAGTTCATACTGCGGTCAAGTGAAAACTGTTGTGATAAAATCAGGTAAGAGGATTTTTATATAAAGCTCAGAATGATTATTATAATTCATTGTTGGTACGAAGCTCATGCTAGTTTCAAGCCGAATCGAAATCGAAACAGGGTAAAATCAAAAATTTCCAGATTCAAAAGCGATCTTAAAACAAGAATTTCTTACTTGGTTTAAGGGAACTCGACATACTATAACTTTTGATACCGCTGCATATCGATTAAAGCATGCAATTCTTGATTTCACACTTTTTTATCCTGTGTAAAGATTATAATGCTCTTAAAAACGTTACTAAATATTCTACTTTGGTAATTAACTAGCTAATTTTAATAGTACATTTTAAAAGGAATATTGTTGGGCTAAAAAAATACTTTCAGCTAGTGTGCAAACTTTATCCTCTTGGCTTTATTGAGTTAAACTCGGCAAATTAGCTGTTCATCCAGTTGCTTTTAATATTAAAGGCTCACTTGAAGTGAATATTTAAAGCATACAGCAAACCTTTCTAGTTTCCACTTACTTTCTTTCTCCTTTCTCCCTCAATCTGTACAAACTCGATTTTCTTATCTTTTTCAACAATATCTAATTAACCGTTTGCTAGCCCGTCCCAGACAACTATTTCTACTATTTAATTCTTGCTTTTTTGCCCCGTTTTGTTTGTTGGGCATAAATGTAATATATACATACATAGCTAAATACGTACTTATGCCTAGGGCCTGGTCTGGGGTTGAGTTGGAGTAGTCCAACACCTCGACTCTGGGTAATTTACTGGGCTATCCTTGCCATTTCCCACCATAACACTCAACTCATTTATCCGGGGCTGCTCCTTATCCTTTTCTCTCGTTGTGTGCTGTGTCCCAGGAGCAGGCACTCGAGTGGCCTCTCAACATTGGAGCAACACTTGCCAGCAGTGGGGAGTGAGAGTAAGAGTAAGCCTGCGTCCTTACCTCTAATGAAGCGCAAATGTTGATGTAAAAATTTAATTTAGTTCCTAATCCGAGGCACACACGCATGACCATGACCACGCCCATGCGAGCCCAATACGCCCACATTGTATCGTATCGCATCCGTTTGAATGTCCAAATGTTTATGCAACGTGAGGCAGACGCGTGCTTACCTTCTAATATGTGCGTGACAAGGACTCATGGGGCATGTGGCACACATATATGGCATATATTGCGTATACGCAACGTAGTCGTTGCTGATGCTGATGCTGCTGCTACTGCTGCTGTGTGGCAAAAATAATAAATGATGCGCCACGTACATGTATTAAAAACAAAGCGCAGAAAAACGCTGACAGCAAAGGCTGCTGCTGCCACAGCGGCTGCGACTCCCATATAAAAGCCAGGACACAAAGCAAAGCTAACAAACTGAGCGCCGGCGACCGGAATGAAGCCTCACCCGGCCATTGAATAAGGGGCGACATTGCTGACGTTGTTCCTTGTTGTTGTTGTTGTTGTTATTGTTGTTATTGTTGTTGTTGCTATTGTTGTTGTTAGCGTTTTATGTTTGTTGCCACAATGCAGCAGGCAAAACTAACAACGACAACAACAACAATAATGACAACTAGTCAGAAAAGTTAGCTGCGGCACGCCGAAGTTTTAAATACCTTTGATTTTTTTTACAAACATATATTAAAATTACAGCAATCATGACATATTCTCTAAGAAGCAAGTTCAATTGCAAAATCTGTTTAAAAAAAAAACTGAATTAATTAATAAAAATTCATGTATTGATATATGCTGATAATATTAACATTTCAGAAAAAATGTGATTTAAAATGAAATCAAGAATAAAACATTATATTCCAAGATGCAACTTAAAACTTATTATTCTCATAAAAGGCTACTAAGGCTACAGCAAGGTTACCACGGTTTTGCCAGCTACTGGAGGCAATCCAAGCCTCCCAGGGCTCAACCAGAGCTACCAACGCTGAACCATTGCTACCAGGGCCATGCCAAGAAAACCACACCCGTACTAGAGCTACCTGAATATATTTATCAGGTTTCATAAATTTTCTATCAGTACTGAACCCGTTCAGTTGAAAAAGTAGGCATCCTTAATATTTTCTTCATAAGTTCCATCAAAGATATGTTTGTGAACTAGAACATTTTCCATACAAGCTTTTTTTAAGCTTATTGCTATCACATAGTTCGGCTTAAAATAGTCGGTTTTAAGATACAATAATACAAAATATCCATACCGAATGTCCAATTCACCTCAGAAACTTAGATACTAGTTTCCATACAAAAATAGAGACATACCTAATAAGTTCGTTTTTGTTCCTTCAATGAGTTGCACATTTCCTAACAAAATTATAATACCCTCTGTAAGGGTAAAAAGCGACAAGAACAACAATGACAACGACAACGAAAACGATAGGGACAGGGACAGAGACAGGCACTGGGAGGACATCAGCGTGTCCTGCACAGGTTGGCAGCCAAACCAAACAAACTAAGTTCTGGTGGGGCAGCAGATCGGGTTCTTTCTACTTGTTTATGGCTTTGTTTGCACTTTTGTTTATGGGTGTACATTTAAAGCGAGTGTGTGAGTGCGAGTGTGAGTGTGTAGCACGTTTCGTGACTGTTACCTGCTACTACACTTTGCCGCTTGGACATGCCACACGGCGGGGCAGCATCAGCAGCAACATCAGCTGACAGTTGCAGTGATTTTAAGCGTCCATCAAAAGCGCCTGTTTGACATTTAATTGCTGCTCATTGTTGCTGCTGCTGCTGCTGCTTCTACCGCCCAATAACAACAACAACAGCAAGAAGAACATCATCATCATCATCATTCTTTATCATTATCATCCCTGACAGAGTCAATGCTTTGTTTGCTTCTGCGGATGGTCATGGCCATTGTTGGTTTAAGGTGTGTGGCCAACTTTTAACACGAAACGTAAAAGCCCAAAGCCAAAGTCATGGCGCTTTATTGCACATTTCACGGCATTGCGACAAAGATTACACAAATACTCTCTCTCTCGACACACACAAACACAAAACAGAAAACACACACAAACTGATATATATGTATATATATATATACATATACAAACGAGGAACAGTACATAAAAGTCTAGGGCTGGGGCATTGCGCATTGAAGCGTGTCCTGGCCTGAGCAAATTTAAATTCATTACAAGTGACTTGTATTTAATTTTCAACTCCTTTTAAAGTTATAGAAACTTAAGAAATCTCTAAAGTAAAAACAGGAAGCCGGATCAAACTGTATCATTTTACGTTTCTGGTTCTAATAAGTACACAAATTACATAAAAAGGTAGGCAAGACTTGAAGGTATCTATTTGCCATACGGAATTTGCACTACAGATGAAATTATATATGTATATGAATGAATGTGCTTTCTTCTTAATGAACTCAATGTATGCATGTATGTATGTATCTGCGTTTTCCTACAGACAGTAAAGAAAACAGAAGACAAACGAATAAAGAATGTTGAGGCATTTTGTAGTGATTAAACTCATTGCAGTGAACAAACGAAACCTTGTCTTTTTCGCACAGTCTTTAGATTGCAGGAACTATTCCATGTATTTTTCAATTTAAGCAGTTTATTTTAGTGAATGTTTCGGTTTTTTGGTTGGATCCGCTTGCTTAAATTAAAAGTGGTTGCCCTTTGCCCAGGTCTTAAACCTCAAATTCATTAAAATTGTATTTACTTTATTTGTGATAATTTAATTTATTTATCCTTGCTGAAACATACTCTTTGCGCATTAAAACTACTCTTCTAATAAAATTCTTTTTGAAATTTGTCCTGAAAACAGAAAATTGGTAATTGAATCATTTCAAAAACCATCAGGATGCACTAGACAGCTATTATTCTATTTTATTCTATAGATCTGTATATCCAATAAGCAGGATAAAAAAGACAAAGGTTTTTGCTTAAATCCTGTTTTAAATAGCTTTTAAATTATTTCTTCTAAAATTCATAAAGAGCCCTTTCCAGAATTAAAGAATTTTTACGTTTCCTTTCGAAAAAGTCATTGAATTTTTAAGTTAAATACTCTTTACCTACTTCAAGCCTAAATCTCTCTGGCTAAGCGATAATTACTGTTCTTGGGAAGTTGATCAGCCCTATGATGGATATTCACACACATTTACACTTACTTACAGTCCGTAATACTCACCACACACACATATAAAGAAACTTCTAAAAGTTTACACGTGTTGGCAAACGTTTTGCGGTCACATTTTGCAACGTTTCTTGCAAAAATGTATATATGTATGTAGGTATTTTTATACACTTGCAAAGAGTATTATAACTTTGCCACGCCTTGTGTAATGCATTTAGTAAAATACAATAATATTCTCTTTATTCTTATAGAATTGCATAAAGTAGTAAAATGACTTAGATATACAGGACTTCGAATTATCAATTAAAGATCCACTGAGGTTCTTTATCCTCTGGCTGGCATATGCCAAAGCATGAATAACTGAGTTTTTAATTATTAGAATAATAGAAGTTATAAAGAATAAATTATAATATCATTCATAAAATGTAAGAAATACATTTATCTTAAAAATATGCATAAAAAAATCTATGTATAAATTATTTTTACTAATGACATTTTTTTTAAGTTGCTGTCATTTTTGTATTTCGAAGATGCTTCTGTATCTCAACGATACTATTTGTATCTCATTTGTTTATTATTTCTGACAGATATTTTGTTTCTGATGAATGCTTATGTATCTGTCAGACTCTTTTTTTTTTCGTATTAACCATCCTAATAGTATATAAAAAAATACCTTGACTAAAATTTATAGATTTCTGCTTCCTGCGGCTTTAGTTGAAATTGTCCATTAAAAAATTAAGAAATTCAAGAACAAGTGATTAAAATAAATAAATTTTAAATCAATTATTAGTTGGTTACTCCCATTTGCTGGGTATGCAGTGTGCGGCACGCCGGATAGCCTAGTCTTACCAGTTTTGTTTTTTTTTTGCTTTGCTTTGCTTAATTTCAACTGTCGCAGAAGCTGCCTTTGCGACTTAACTTACACGTACACATATATATATATATATGTATATATGTATATACGTTGACCAGACCATTTTCTAATGGCCTTTTCGTGGTCAAGCATTTAAGCTTCAACCCTGGCCATAACCTCAGCCTCAACCTCAACCTCGACCCGCTCTCTCGCTTGGTTTACTCTTTCGCTGTGCAACCGCAAAAGTCGACTGTACTGGTAACACACACACACACACTCTCGCACAAACACACATACAGATATATATCTATATATATATGCTCATGTATATATAGTATGTGCTGTACACCTTTTTTGACCATTTTACACACGATGTTTTGTGGCCGTGTTGACATTTTAAATGCCTTTTCATTTGTCTCTTGGAACAGCTGCCGCAGCGTCGCTAATTTCATTTCATTTGCGCTTAAATGCCACAAAATTTGTCTTCGAATTAAATTGAATGGTACGGGTTTTGACCCTTGAACCCATTGCCATTTACCACTTCACAACTTCACATTTCACATTTGCCATTTACCATTTGCCATTTGCATATTTATTTTTGATTAGCGGCAACCAAAGAAACTTTGCCCTCAAAAGTCTTTGGTAACATCTTTTAGCGCTTTGGCTAATGATTCCACTGCGACACTTGAGCCCCATGTTCCGTTCACATACGACTCGACTATTCTATACGAGTAATACTCGTATGAAGCAAGCCACTAAACAACCCCCTAAACGTACCCTTCTACACTGAACACAAAAATGTAAAGATGATTATTAAAAAATATTAGTCCAATTTAAAAACTAGAAGTACATTTTGTTGATCTTAATTGATTAATAACTAAATGTCCTAATTTATAATACAAATTTCTTCTAACAATTCTAAATTAATCTTCTATTTGGTTTTTCGCTAAGTGTATGCATTCAAAAACTCTCAAGACTACGCAACTCTATGTTTCTCTGCTTAGTGGCAGAACTTTTGCTGCAACTACAAAATATTCGCAATATTTGTTTGGAATTTTCTCATATTTCGCTCGGAGCAACGAGGTTTAATGCGTTATGCGAATGGTTCGGTTGGTTTGGTTTGGTTTTTGTTTTGGTTCGGTTCTTGTTTGCTCTATTTGTTGGCTGTTGGTTGGTTCACTGTGCGCATTAATTAAATTCTCATTCTCTTTTATTTTCGGTATGAAATTTCTTGTGTTAGTTTTGTCTTGTGCTTTGCATGGTGCAAGTTCTCTATGTGGATTTCTGTGGTAGTTGGGAAGGAGGAATAAGGGGAAGGGGGCAATTAAAAACGCATTTTTTACAAGCACACAAAGCATTTTGTAATGTAATTAAAAAATATCACGTATACGACGCATGTGGCCCAAGGGTACGATTTGTAGCCTATTTATGGGCGCCATCGAGGGCAATTTTTGAGTGTGGTGAACTTATTTAGACGATTGAAACACAAGCACGCACACTCTACGCTATTTATGCCCCATTTTATGGCTTATGACGGGCCAGATGGATGAGCAATGGGCGGGAAGGGGAGTGGAGCTGTTTCTCTCCCTCTAAGAACAAAGCGTAAGCGGGAACTCTGCTCTTCATTGAATAATGATGTCCTAGGGGCCCAGCTGAGTCTTAAGCTTATTCTGTTGGTTCATTAAGCCAACAATAGTCAAAAATTTCCTTTAAGCGAAAATTCTTTTCTGAACTGTATTAGATTACGACCCCTTGTGAGCTTTCACCTATTATCAATATACTGTTTTAAGACATATTATCTCAAAGATTATTGTTTTAAACTTTTAAGAAAATGTAAAGATACATTTCTTTGACTTCAATTCCAGAAATTTGATTGGAATATTAATTGACGAAATTCAATATATTTTGCATGCTAAATCTAGGCTTATAACTTTTATAAATTTTACTTTTTCGGCAATAACAAACTTTATTAAGTAATGCTTGTATTTTCCTTAATACTCTACGCTTTTCAACTTATTTTCTTAATTTATCTGTGTATTTAATGTTCGACAATAAAATGTTTATTTAATTTGCTTTTCCAAGCAACTGTGCAATAAAACCGAAATACTCGTATGAGAACAAAAGAATATCTGGCCATCGAGTGGACATATCAATAAAGCCACTTATGGTAATAAAAATATGAGTGAGAACTTGGATTTATAATCGTGTATTTTCAGAGATAAAATTAATTGGAAATGCATTATCGTTCTGTCATAAATGTTTGCGAAATGTTTTATTGAATTTGCAATAAAAGCGTCGACAAATTTGTGTTGTCAGCGCGTAATACAACAAAAACTAGTTAAACGTTTGGCAAATATTTATGGAAATTCTAAACTATAATCAAAAGCAAATGTGGACGAATGGCGGACTGGGGAAAACGGAAATCGGGGGATAGAGGAGCAAAAAGGACGGTTGCCAGGCGACATGTCAACGCTTAGATAAGCGCCAAGTGTGCTTAATGACAAAACTTTGCAAATCAGTAAAGCATTTTATTGCCACACATACACAGACATATAGACATGCAGACAGACAGACAGACACACACACACACACACACACACAAGCACGTACACAGATATTCGCAATCTACACACATACACATCAAAGAGCAGCTATCTGGCATACATACATATGCAGGATATATGAAAACCTCATAATCACTTGCTGCATAAATGCTCATATCGGATAAAGGCAGAGGAAACGGCAAAGGCAAAGGCAGAGCTAAGCCGAAAACTTCATATCTTGCGTGCTGCCAGGACAAACTCATTTGACTGCATTAAAATTAACACACAGAGCAAGGAAGAAAAAGAAAGAGACAGTAATAGAGAGACAGACAGACAGAGAGAAAGAGAGAGAGAGAGAGAGAGAGAGAGAGAGTGAAAAAGCTCGAAAGAGACACATAAAGAGAGACAGAGCTATCTGGTTTTACATGCAACAGAATTGGCTGGGCGCAGCGGCACGACAACTTCCTGCTGCATTTCCGCAACAGCCGCATAACAAACCCAAAATAGGATGCAAAAACACATAAAAGTGCTTTAGACGAGAATAAACGACTATAAAATACCCTGTAAACAGTTCTAGAGCGCAGTTTATTTATATACAAACTGCAAGCCAGCACTTTGTGAGCCTAAACAACAATTTCCAAATAGTTATTCCACTCTGCAAGGGTATATAATATACGGAACTCCGAAGATGCACTTTCTTTAAGATATTAAAGTCAGTGTAGGAACAAAATTTTGATTTCATTTGTAGAAATTGAAATAAATTTTAATCAAATATGAAACCACATCTTTAATAATTCCTCAGAAATAAATAATTAAAATAATAGGAGCTAAAATTATTTATAAATTTCAACTTTACTTGAAAGAAATCTAAAATATTTACTTTAAAAATGCTGTAAAATGTATATGAAACCTTACATTTTTCCAAAAATTCTTTTTTAAGTAAAGAATGAAAAAGTAAAACCTAAATCTAGTCTCTATTAAATAGACGGTCCTGCTGGTAATTATGATCATAATTAGGACAGAGATGCTTCAATACACAAAATTAAGCAGAGTATTAAAAATATATTACGCATACGCCATGTATAACGTAACAGCTTAAGTTCAGTGCACAAGCTTGCTAAATTGATTAGAAAAAGCAACAAAGACAAGAACTGCAATTAACGTCAGCTTGTTCAAGATTCGCTGCCGTCGTTAGCTACCTGCTAAGCTACAAAATTTAATTATAATTCGCTTTCCTGGTAAATTTTTCATATTCATTATTAAAAACTTTCACCCATAGCAGCACGATCTAATCAGCCCCCAAATTCAACGTTGCAAATTTGTTGTGACATTTTTGGATAAGCTGCCAAGCTGCCAACTGCCTTCTACCAGCTGCCACGCCCACAGTCTGCTGCTAATAAATAAATTATAATTTCAATAGGGTTTTTCGCCAGCTTTCACACTGCAAACTAATTTCAACCCATTCCATTAAAAAAACACTCTGTCTTCTCGCCAAAGGGCAAGTCAATGTTTTCGTTGTCGTTGTTAGTGTTGGGTGTTTCTGTTTTTGTTGCTTTAGTTGTTGTCGTTCTTGTTATTGTTGTTGTTCTTGTTTCCGCGTGCCAGCTGCAATTACAGCTTCAATGTTGCATTTTGTTGACTTCTAGTAAAATCAACAACAATTTTCTTTGGTAAACAAACGGCGCAATATTCCAAAACTGAAGAAAATTTCCCTTGAGCCAACTTTCAAGCGTTGCTTGTAATTGTTTAAATTAAAATTTTACATAAAATTTTAATTTATAAATTCAATTCAAAAAATTGTTTATGGGGTCGGAGCTGACTCCTTCAATGTAGTAAAGAATTTATAAAAAAAAACTCTTATAAAAAATTCTTTTCGCAGGCTTGAATGGGCCTTATTTAAATTTTAAATTTTTGTCAATACAACGCTTGTTTTATTCATTCAATTATTTATTAATTTTTGCAAGTGATTTTGCACAGCTGCAACTACCACATGCATTTAAAATTAATTTAATGAAGAGAGTTTTGATTGAATACCCAATTATGCAGCATTATGTCATTACACATATTATTTGAATATGAAAAACCAAAATATAAAGCCTTTTACAATAGAAACATAATCCTCAAAGCATTAATTTTGGGGTTCCAATTGTTGGTCATACACACATTGTCTGGAGGAACAAGATACAAGCATATTTGAATAGAAAATTCACCTTTAAATTTTATAGTTTTTCTGAGATTTTCATGTATTAAATATATGTTTTATTTCATTCCCATTGCGTTTTTTTTAAAAAGAAACTGCAAATAGAAACGCAACCTGTCTTATCACTGCATCAGTTTTACTCCAGGCATTTAGTAGGGAGAGTTTGCTCACCTGCATTAACACCTAATTGGTTTGCAGAGCTTCCCGTATCTACGAGTAATACCTGCCGTAGGCAGTTTACCCAAAATTTACAAGCTGCAATCTCCTCTCTCCTCCACTCTCTTCATTTCCCCCTTTCTTTATCCACAATGAGCAGCCGCAAACAATGAGCTTAGCGCCCAGTTACAAGCTGCAAGTCAAGCAGCCGAGGGCAAGCAGCAGATGGTGCCACAAACTATTTGTGAACGTGTGTGAGTGTGCAAATACCCAGTAGGAATAACTTGATGTCAAAATTTTAAAAGACACTGACTTAAATTCAATTTTATATGGAAACAGGCAAGCAACATACCTATAGAATTCAGCTGCATTAAATGTTTGTAATGTTTCAGTCTCTAAATTACTTTCTGACTATGCATGCCAACAGACATTCCTGCTGAAGGCAAAATTGCATGTCATGCATACATTTGTACTTCTAATGTACGAGAAATGCGTATTTAGATTTCATGCTGATATTTCTTGGTTTTTCGGGTCCAATATTTTTCCTGGAAATTAAATGCCACTTGGCAAAACGCATTCTAACAGAAGGCACAATTGCATGTCATGCGAACGTTTCTGCTGCCCATACAGTGAAATTGCAGTTCATTTATTAATAAGATGTAATTCCACGTGCGAATCAGCATTGGAAAAAAAGGCACAATTGCATGTCATGTGAACGTTTGGGCTTCCAGCATCGTGAAATTTCAATGAATTTATTTCCCACTCTGGCTTTTCTTAGTTTCTTCTTTTCATATATATTTTTTCCACAAAATTTAATTCTACAGCCAAAAGGCGCTCTAATAAAAGGCAGAAATACCCAACATTGCTTTCTAGAGTAGTAAAATTGGAATGTATTTAGAGCTACGAAAAGAAAACATTTAAATTCAATATTTGGGAACCCAACTTGTGGAAAGTTCTACTGGGTAAAACTGCAATCGTCGAATTCATTTTCAGGCCATGGACAACGTGGCGACGCCTACGCAGCAGCAGCGGCAGCATCTGAAAGCCGAGAAAAATATGCGAAAATTTGCTGTTAAGAGCAGGAGCAAACGCGGCTTCCATGCCCATGTCCGGGGCAAAGTTTTCCACGCTGCCGCTTGGCACTTAGCCAAACCATATGTGCCTCTGTATGTGTGTGTAGATGTATGTATATGTATGAGTGTGAGTGTGTGTGTGTGTGTGTGTGGCTGACAATAATCCAAAAGTTTTACAAGCAAAACGAGCGACCATTACATGGCAGGCGGGCAGAAACAGAAACCACTTGCAAGCAATTTTCATCAGCGATTTTTGGGTTTTCCGGCTGCCGCTGACAGCCAAGCGAACATTTTCCTTAGTCCCAGTGACCAGACGTTCAGTTCCCAGCCACCTCCCGACCCCCTCCAGTCTCCGTCAACGTCGTCAGCATGACAACAAAGTCCGCACAAATCTCTGGGCAAACGCATTTAGCATTTAGCATTTTGCAGTCCGGAGCCAGCTCATTGTCTACGCCTCAAAAGGTAAACGGTTCGAGACTTGCTCGAGAACGTTCCCAAAGCTGGAGCTCAGCTAACTGAACAACCGCAACCAGGCATAGCTCTGCCTTGCAGTCTATTTCCAGCACATGTTAGTAGTACTTACCATAAACCTCACCAGAGCTCAGAGCTGGCAACTGAGCTGGGAACTGGGAACTGGGAGAACTCCCCGCTCACATTTGCTAAATGGAAAATGGGGGGGGAAACAGAAGGAAAAATACTCGTAACAAAAAAATATGCTGAAATGTGAAAAATAGCAGTTTACTGTTTACACTTGCTACAATGCAGATTCTCGCAAGCACACGCCCCCTTGGTCAGACCGCCCACTGGTCAGTCGCTTTGGTTACTTTCTCCAGCTGTTAATAAATTTAAAGTTTGTTTTAGTCACTTGGCAAAGGAACTGAAAAAAACAACGACTACGGAAAAGTCTGGTGTTAAATCCAAAGAGAAAAAAGAACAAGACAAGGGCGTAGCCAGGTCGGAGGAGAACTAAGAACTGGACTAACAGAATTTCATTTAAATAATAATTAAAATTCTGATTAAAACAAGAGCTCTTTCAATTAAGACTTTTCTTTTCTGAGACAAGGGGAAGCATCCGATCTGAAATTGAAGTGTATATTAATTATTTAAATAGAGATTAATAATTGTGTAAAATTCAAGAAAAATCGAGCTATGTGCAACAGATCTTTTGCAGAAAATATGCTTACTAAACAAATGAGATACAAATTACCTTCACTTAATTACACTTAAGAGCAGTTTAGCTAATTAGATTGGTTCATATTCATACTTAGTCAGCCCCTCCTCAAGCAAATCTGGCTACACCCTTGCAAGATATATATGTATATGAACAATATACATAAAACAGAAAGTTGAAAGTTTCTTTAAACGTTGCATGGATTGTTTCACTTGTTTATGTATTTGTTGTTGTTGTTTTTTCTGCTGCTGCTGCTGTCCAGCATTCAAGGCGAGTCGGTAAAAAAGCGTTTAACAGTCTGTGCACACTTTATCCTCCAACTATGGGTGTGACTGTGTCTGCGTGTGTGGGTGTGGGTGTGTGAGCGCCAGGACATTTATTCGGTTTGTTTTGAAGTTTTTGCTTTGCGATTGGCGATATATGGCTTGGGTATATGCCCTGAGCATAGAGAAAAAGATGAATGCAAATGGATTGAATAAAAGTGCACTGGACATTTATCAAAGCAGCTGGAGATCTTATATGGTCATTCCTGTTCCCATTTCCGTTCCTATTCGCATTCCCGTTCTCTTTGTCGTATTTTATGCTTTTACACAGAATCCCTCAATTGAAATGGAAAATCAAACAGACTTTTATCGAATAGGTATACGTGTTTTAGCATATGTTTGATCAACTGTGTGTACTTTGTTAAGTGAATGCTCTGTGCTAAGCTTCAAAGGGATATTATCATTTTGTAGCTATGAGCCTCTAGCAGTTTTTATGTAAGAGATGTTTATCTGTATTCACTGGAGGAAGGACAATCAATTAATGCACAAGCATTCCTAGAACTGTTCTCAAGCATTACGAATGTCAATGTAAGATTAAGTGTGATTCTCAGCAAATGAAATACAAACGTGTTTTGAGTTTCTTCACTGATTGATTTCTTTCAAAAGGGTTAAGCCTACAATTGGCCTCCCGAATAGAAATGTGCTTCTTAGAGGAGGCTATATATTTTTTTATAGCATATATTAAAAAAAAGAACTACAGTCCTTCTTATATCCTTGCTTATTAATTGTACTATAAATTGCTGAAATAGAAAAGATTTTGGATTTTAATATTTTAAAGATAATACTGAACATAATCAGGCTCATTGATTATAGTTGGCCATATTTTCTGCCTGTAAATAAATAATATTAATAAATTCCAAGAATTTTAACATTAAGCTGTTTGTTGACTTTGCGGTTGTAAACACTTATAAATAATACATATAAATTCCAGAAATTTTGCATATCTTTTTCATTCCTTTATTTCAATAGCATTTCTCTTTAAGTACGTTTACATTGAAGCTCGAGTTTTCCGATTAATTGTAAGGCTTATTATATATCCAGAGTTCTCTACATATTTTTGTCTTTTGTATTTCTTGAAACAGGTGCAGTATACAACATTTGCTGATTGCTCTTTGAAAATTGTAATTGTAATACGAATAGTACAGGTGCCAGGTTAGTTAAGAGCTCCTTAAAGGGCTGATATACATATATATCGTATGTTTGTATGTTTCTTTGTAATACTTAAGCTGGTTTCTCTTTATCCTGTCAAAAATGACATAAATAGTTGCTTGAAGAACATTTATGTAAGATTGTATTAAGTATATAAAAAATGTCATGGCCATGCTATAAATAAGTACAATACCAAAAATAACTAAGCCCCATACAAATTTCTTTCAATTTTTTTAGCAAAAGCTAGCTGCACTACAATGCGAGGCACTTGGTATTAGAGCTGAAAAAAACATCGAAAATTCGAAATATTATCGTGAAACATCAATATTTCTAAAATATATTTTTTTCAGCTCTACTTGGTACGTGTTTTTTTTTTTTTTGTTTTGTTGCTATATTAAAACGCACTATATATTTCAACGACTATATAAAACTAATTGTAATTTTGTTGTTGTTTCCTTTTGAATATTCAGTAGATTTCGGTGCCCTGTTCCCTGTGTGTGATTACTTAGCTTGTGATTTTTGCTTTTGTGATGTCTTTAATCCTCAACCAATGTGATTCTGCCTAATAGGAGGGTCTGAAGCCGTTGCGTTGCGATAACACCGAATCGGGGCTCTTCAGCTCCATGGCTAGCTTATAGCCAAGCTCTGGACGACGATCGCGTCCCTCCGCCATAGCCTTGACCTATCCGAAATGAATATCCGATTAAAATCGACTTCAGTTTCTTACAGACTCTCGCTCTACTCACCTCAGCGGTATGGACAATGACACCATCGCTAGTAACCACCTTTTCCTTGGTATGCTCTATATCATGAAAATCAGTGCCCCGGCAGCAGTCATCTATCAAGATAGTTCGATATCCAGCTGAGAGTGCATCCACAGCTGTTGCGCCCACACATACATCATAGGCCAATCCGCAGACATAGATATCTGTGGCGCCCTTCATCTTTAGCTGGGCATTTAGTGTGGTATCCGAGAGCTTTTTGTTGTCCCAGAATACGGAATATGAATCCACCTCAGGATTGGTGCCCTTATACACCTTAATGCCATGATCCACCACCTTCAGATCCTTATGCAGCTCAGCGCCCCATGAATCCTGTACACAATGACGCGGCCACAGGCGTTGCTTCATCGGCGGTGGTCCTGCAAATATGACCGTATCAAAGACCTTAGCTGAATCTGCATCCAGCTGTAAAATTCCAAAAATTAATTACTGAATAAAACTTATTTAAAAATGTATAGAAACTTGATTAAATTTTAAATTTCCATTATGCCGATTTCCCCAAATGAAAACAAAATGTCCGATAAATAACTAATGTTATTTTCTAAGCCAAATTAAACTACTAAAATTCTATGGCTTTGCCGAGGAAAATGGTCGCCCGCTAATGAAAATATTTTAGTGCTGGGATTAATTAAAAATCATTGTAAAATTCCCATTTAAAAAATTGATTTTATTTATTTTTCAAGTTTTAAATTTAATTAGAAAATAAATTATTTTCTGTTTCCATCAGTAATTATTAAGGTAAACTAATTTAATTTCTTTCAATTCAATCAACTATAAAATTTTAATTTTTGCTTTAACAAAGCAACATTATCCCCAAGAAAATTAATTTTTCCTTGTACTCACCGCAGATGATTCGTCCATGGCTCGCATTTTGACATTATCAATAAATGAAACATGATCGCTGGGATGCCAGTCCAGGGAATAAAACACCGCATCAAAGTCCACCGTATCGAGCAGCTTGTTAATGGGCTCCAGTATCTGGAAGAGCGGAAGGTGTGTGCGGTCATTGGATATACATAGTCTCAAAGGGAAAGGAGCTAAGGGGCAGTGGTGGGCGAAGGGAGTCACGTCTGCGAGTTGAGTCCATAAAGCGAAGACGGAAGTGTGTGTTATTAATTTTGACAAATTTTCATGCTGAAGTGAAGCAAGTGCCGGCCAACAAGTGCACCACAGCAGACGACGCGGACGACGACGACGCAGCTGTCGAAGGGGAGGAGCCACAAGGGGAACTGCCAATGCCAATGCTGATGTCGAATCCTCGATAAGAAAGAGAGCTGAGGCTGAGGCTGCCGCTGACGATGACATCCGGCGTGTGTCGCAGCGCGGATGCGACTTAAGTAAAGCATATCCGCTTCCGACTTTGCACACGCACACAGACACAGACACAGATATAGATACAGATACAGATACAATATCTTTGGGGCATGCAGAGCATGCCTCAGCGTCAGACTCCGCCTGCGTCTCATCGTCGACGGCGGCAATGACTTTGGCTCATCCTGCGCTTCGCTTCGCTGCCTCCATTTTCATTTCTTGTTACGTTTTATGTCTTTCCGTCGTCGCTTGCCGCATACCTGCCCCATTACCTGCCCCACCAGCTGGCCCTAGCTAAGCTGCTGCCCTGTCTGTGGCCACAAGTAAGGACTGAAGACTTAGGACTCGCAGCCCACCACAGCTGCCAGCTCCAGTTTTTCGTCAGCGACTCCGGGGCTCACCTCGTGTCCTTGCTGCTGTGCACTGCAATTACTTATATCCAAGGAACCACTTATAAAATCATTTTGTACATCAACAATGAGAAACGCGTTCACCGGTCGCACAATCTGCCAAGAATGTGAAAAAGAGAGAGAAAGACAGAGAATTAGAGAGAGAGAGCAAAAGGAAAATAAGTACACGAAAGAAAGGATATCTTCGGCGTGCCGAAGCTTTACATACTCTCAAAAGCATTCAATAAGACAAATAATCAGCGAGCTGTAACTTATTTTACTTAAAGAAAACCTTCCTTTTTTCCTTAAACTTAACATTGATTTTTAACAATGTTGCATAAAATCTAGCTCTGAATAAGACGAACCCTTAAGAAAAGAGTTAAGTATGAATTTATAAATATAAATTTATATATATTATCTTACTAATATATAAATTGTATATTAGTTATAATATATAATTAGTCCAATAGTTATAAGGATTTGTTAAAAGGTTCATCAAGCTTTGAATCGTCTCATCGTACCTACATCTCGTGGAAAAGGTAATATACCCTCTAGAAAGGGTATCAAAGAGGAATATGGTAACATGAGCAGCCACAAAAATTGTAAGAAAATTGTATGGCCAAAGTAAGTAAAGCAGACGCCACAAAAGACGTCAGACCAAAGTACATAAGCACAAACGTGAAAAGCTACAAAGAAAATTTGTATATGTGTGTATGTGCATTAGTACGTGTGTGTGTATATATATATATAAAATTTGTATGTGTGCGCTGATGAGTTTTCTTCGTCTTCATTTTTTTCGCCGCCCATTATAAATGCGTTTTAAATGAAGTAAAAGCCAGTCAAAAAACCTCTCGAAAAACCTCTCCGCACACATGAGAGCAAAGAGCTCGTTAGGTTGCCATTGCTATCTTGACTGGCAGCCAGGACCTACATACCTACATAGTATACTGGCAGTACCTAGTATAAAAGTAGAATACTCGTAGAGTATGCCAGTACGTCAGGACGTCATCATCAGCATCATCAACAGTCTCGACAGTGTCGTCGTCTAAGCTGATTATGTTCGAGCATATTTAAAATTAGTGAAGCGCTTTTAATTTGTTATTTATGTGCACGCTGATTATGAATGATTATGATCTATGCGCAAACACAGACGCACAGTCAAAGCGGAGAACAGGAACAGGAACAGGAGCAGCAGGAGCAGGAACAGTAGCAGGAGCACCAGTAGCAGCAGTAGCAGAAATAGCAGCACATTAGCATCAGCAACGCGTTGCAGGCAAGCAGCTAGAGATGACTGCGTGACACACAAAACTCACGCTGACTTACAAAATTTATCACCAATTTTTCAAAATGTATTGACATAAATTATTTAATAATTTATTTATTCTTTAACTCTACAATTGTTATTATTAAAGCTTAGGTCAACTTATGAAATTCTAGCTATTTCATTCTGCTAATTTTCCAATTATATTAGACTGGATTCCAGTCAGGATAAAGACAGGCATCGCATCCTATCTGCCACCTCTAACAAATAGTTGCTTGTTGCTTGTTGTTGCCAGTTTTGATTTGTGTTGCTGTTGCAACCGTTGGCAGAGCGTTTAAAATATGTCATCCAGCTAAATGCTTTAAAGCGGCCAACGTGAGTTGCAACAGCACCAGTAGCAGCAGCAGGTGGCAGGCAAATGAAGTTGTGGAAAGCAGAGAGAGAGAGAGAGAGAGAGCGAGAGATGTTAGAGGTGGGCTGAAAGGTTAGTTATTGTTGTTGTTGTTGTGGGGCAGACAACGCTTAAGCAGTTGATGATTTATCGCCCTGTGGCAGTGGTTAGAGCAGCACTCCCAGTACTTGCAGCTCTTCTGCTAGTGTCGCAGCCAGCGAGATGCAGGAAGCAGGGAGCAAGCGAGCGGTGCAGTGGAGCCGCATAGTTGCGGAAGTGATTTACATTTGCATGTTGAGCATGCGACGCATTTTGAGCATAGTTTTGGGTTAGCATACTTAGAGATAATGGCCGGATAAAGGTAGTTAATGTATCAATTTGTGTGTGAGTTGTCTTGGCCTTAACATTTATCACACGTGGATTATTTGTGCTCCACAATGGCTTAGCAGGCCATTAGCAGGCCCCAAAATTCAGCTCCTACTAGTGCTACGAGTAGGTAAAGTCTTGATACTAATCTGAGCATAGATATATGTCTGGATTAAATGCTTTTGTCGTACGGCTTTCAATTTGCTTCTTGTGTGCAGTACAAAAGACACTAATTAATTATACTTAATTTTCGAGCAGCGTCGTGAATATTTTGTAAATTTTAAACTTATATTCCTTACTAGTTTTTTGTTTTAGCACTTAATCAGTCTAATTCTGTCAATCTGGCCCTTAAACTCTCCATCTCCGTTGTAGAAAGAATAGAATTTAAAAATTGTTTATGATAACTCTGAACTTATAATACTTTAATTAATTGCTAAGACAAGAAAATTCTTTAACTTTTAATATACTATTAACTTTTCGAACTCTTTAGACTTTTCAAAATATTTCCATTTATTGTAAGGGATTTTTTTATAGCAACTACTAAAAAATTCCAACTCTTTTCTCTGTTGCGCCACACATACACACATACACTTTTCAGCAATTAAGCTTACAACGTTTGGTTAGTAAACTTGAAAAACTTTCAATCTGAGCCCGAGAGAGACTCTCTCCATTCATCAATTTTCGGGACAATTTGCACATCAAATTCGTTCACCTCAAGAGCTTCACCGCAAGAAATCACAGCAGCATCCAATTATGAACAATTTGAAGCAGCTGCTGCTCCTTTTGCTGCTGTTGGTCTTGCTGATGAGCCTGCCCAGCTGCCCCTGTCCTGAGTCCTGTTCCCATTTAGTAAACTTGGCAAATTAACACGCACCTCATCCACAGTATCCAGTCTATCCACAGTATCCTTCGTTGGGCGGGAGCTAATGCAAACAATTGACCCTTGGTTCGGGGCACTTATTGTTATAGCCCAGCTTAAAGCCGGATGTCCACACACACTTTACCCAGCAATTTAATTTAAAGTTAAAACTATGAATGCTTGATTAAAGTGCTCGACAATTTCGGAAAATATTTTCCACTTAAACAAGAGCAAGAAAAACCCGAATCAGGAGGGACCAGCAAGCAGTAGAAATCCTGTTCATTCATTTGGCTGGCAAATATGTTACGGCTAAATTAATTATTGAGCGTTGAGAAAGGGGCCCACAGACACGCTGTGAATGTGGCAGACAGGGCGACACCCAGAATGCCTTTTGCTACAGACCAGGTTGTGGTTAGGTTGTGGGGCGGAGCGGAGCGGGGCAAAGGAAGAGGTAAGACAAGGCACCTTTTGGTAACCACAGCAAATCTTAAATTCAAATTACACTTCAACCCGATTCTGTCAGGCCAACAAAAGGAACAAGTTATAGAAATAACTTTGCTCACACTCTCTCATTGCTCCCACACACACTCACACACACACACACATAGACAGATATACATACATTTCTTATATATAACATATGCATGTGTTTGTGAAGAGAAACTTTCGTCTTTCGGCTCTGCCATAGAACATTTCGAGTCAATTTCAGTGCAGAATAAATTTCAAAATCCGTAAAACCCAAAGCGCCGACGTTTTTGGGTCGTTTTGGCCGTTAGTTGTACAACGCACAGTGTAATGATTTCATATATAAAGCAGGCAAAAGCTCCACTCTAAATTTCCTCCCAGCTGTATTGTATTATATTAAAAGTATTTCATATGTTTTTATACCGATATGTTTTTATACACTTCAAAGTGTATTATAACTTTGTCATAAAATGTGTAAAGCATCGAAAGAAGAATCTCCGACCACATAAAGTACGCATATTATTGATCTTTAGATTTTAGATTTTACTATATCATTTAGCTGCCATAGGAACCATCCTTTTTGTAAGTGTATATAATATTCGGCGCTCCGAAGAGATGCCTTTCCTTACTAGTTTTGCTTTTGTTTTTTAGATGTCACACAGATATTGTGAAGCGTCAGTGAATGCTTTTTTCATTCATATTAATGTTTTTTTTTTTCTAGCTTGTCACCCGATTTGCCCTACATAACTCGAGTAAATTAAATATATTTTTTTTTGTCGAAATAAAGCTAGCAATATAAAGTTTTTGACAGCTATTCGACACTTTGGATTTTGCTATGGAGTTAATTTTTTTTATCTTTTTTGACCCAGATATTGCTCATTGCCCTGGAAACTAGACTTAAATAAAAATTTGTTTTTTATTTATATTTATAAGGCCTGCTTTCAGTTTCCATTACATGAAAGACTTTAAGTTTTACATCGTTAAAAGTAAAACAATATAGGAAAAAAACAGTGTTTTCTTATATGATACTGATCAAAAATTAACCGATTCTCATATAGTTATTCCCGAAACTGCTTTCAAAAACAAAACATTTGTATATTTATTATATATATATTATATTATATATAAAGTTGTTCATTTATAATATAATTGAATGAAAAACGAATCGATATATTTCATGATTAGATAAAGTTAGATAATTGGATACGTAGCGCAAAATTTTTGATTGGGTTTTGAAAAAATTATTTTGATTGCGTCGTAGCAAGTGCCGAAGCCATAAAAAAGTAAATTTATATTTTTAATTATTTTTAATTTCATTCGCATCGATACACTGTGCCGTTGCCGGGCTGTTGCTCTTGCTGCTCATCCCGATTTGATTCTGGGGAGCCGCAGACAAACTGTCAAAGTGTGCGCCGTGTGTGCCAAAAAAGTTGCCAAGCTAAACGAATGAGGACGGCAAATGGTGACGTCGACAAGGACCAAGGACTCGGGACTCAGGACTCAGAACCCAGCACTCAAGAGATGGGAGAAAAACGGGTAAAGGTACACGAATCGAATGAAATTCAACGTGATATTGAAGTATGTGCCAAAAGGGAAACGTGCCCAGGCACACCCACATTTATACATGCACACACACACACACACACACACACAGTGAGGCCTATGTGTGTGGGACAGGTGCTAAAGCAATTTCCGTTTTGAAATTGTTGCATAAGTTGGCGGTTCTGGCAGTTCTCTGGGCCTGCTGTCTGCCTGCCATTTTGCAGATATTCACCTCGCCTCACCTCATCTCGCCTCTTATATTTATTTTTTGGCATACAACTCACATACTCCTCGCACGACTATAGGCAGACAGGGCCAACACATTGCCGTTGACAGTTGTGGGTTTTTGGGTGGCCGGGGTATACGGGGGATAGTCGGGTTGCTGAAAAATTACATTATACAATTTATGCGGCTGACTGGGACCAGAAATTGTTGGCCAGAAACCTCATGACTAGCGAATAGCGGAATAGTGCTAAACTAACTATAAATAACTTTTGTAATTCCTGAGCCCACGCCAAGTCGTACCACATACACACATATTTTCCGGAAAGAATATATAAATAAAATCAACAGAACTTATGCGCCTACAAAGTGTTTGGGAAAAACATTTGCAGTTACGACTATTATGCTGATAATCTTCGCCATTTCTATATATCAGATGATTATATATTGTCTCTGTCATTATAACTGATAAAGTAAATAACGAAGGCAAACATCGATACAGTCGATGATTCGATGTATTTGTTGCATCACTAGGAAATAAGCCGTAACTAGCCGGAGCGAAGTCCGTAATCCGGAAAGTTGAAAATTGTAAATTTTTTGGTTATTGTTTTTCTACCTATCAGTATTTCAGCACCCCCTTCTGTTAATTCGTGTCTCATTCTCTGATTTAAGGAAGCCTATTAGAGTAAACCTTTTTCATTGGGAAAAAGCACTATTCATATCAGACAACTGTCCAATCCACTTAAACAAAAAAGTGTTCAGCTGAAAAGCGAAAAGTTTCATCCGAAACACTAGGCAACTCGCATACTACACTTGCTTGCAGAACAGTGGGTACAAAATGCAGGTTTTCTGTGGAAAATTAGGCTTTCACCACATCAAGATTTTAATAGAGCAATTGATAGCCTTCTTGAAGGAGCATAAGTCAATAATACATATCTAATTTCTTTCGCTCTACAATTTGTTTTGTTGATGTCCCAATTGTTGGCTTTATTTTTTTTACGGAATTAATTTTAAAGTGAAAACCAGATTAGGATTGTATGTCAAGATCTGTACACGTTGAGCTTTCATCCAAATCTTTACTTACGAATGTAAATATTTTATTTCCTTTTTTGACCTGTCAGTATTCCATAATCCCCAGCGGTGGCTTTCTCTCTCTGATTGTTTGTGATTTAATGAAGCCTAGTAGAAAAAAAAGAAAAGCTTTTTCTATTGGAAAAACATTTTTCATGTCTGACAACTGCCCAATCCAATTAACCAAAAAAATGCCCAACTGCCAACTGTTGTCTAGCTTTAGATCAACTGCTATTCCTACATATCTCTCTCTGTCTGTTCCTATTATTCTCTTACTCTCTCCGTCTGTCTCTCTTTCTCTTTGACTTTTTGTATGTTATAAGTCATTAACTTTCTAAATAATCGCCGCAGCGTGTCAACTTTGGTCGTTAAACTTTCATCAGTCGCAGGACGACGCAACGGTGAGCGGCATTGAGGATTGGGAATCCCAGGGAATAAGTAAAAAAAAAAAGAGAAAATTAAGCGCCCTGGACACGCGACAGCATTACAAAAACTGAGCGAAATTTATAGCAAGATATTATTTTCCGCTCGATGAGCAGACAAGTCGTAGGGCGACTTTTGGCACTCACTGTGCCCCTCCCCCCACAAAAAAACTCTTCGTGTTGCTGGCCGTGTTTTTCGGTGTCGGTGCGTAACTGAGCACAAAAAAACGGTGCCACATTGTGCCATAAATGAAGACATTATAAACGATGCTGCAGCGGAAAATTCACCCAAAATCCACCGATTCACAACCAACCGAATCCACCTCACCCACTCACTGAGTATATATGAGTGTGTGTGTGTGTATAAGTAAGTGCGCCCAAGATTAACGGTAGACATTGTAAGACACTTAAAGCTGTTGAAGATTTTTGAGTCGAGTTGCTTTTGTGGTTGGGGGTTCAATGAACTATATGATGACGCCTTATATGATATATTACGGCTCGCAAAATGTGCCAGAGAACGCACATAACCTACAATTTACGGCTGTCGGATGGCTGCTAAGAGCAGGTGGCAACAGCAATAAATGTATTATATGAAGATAAAACTGTTTAAGGAAATGGAAATGGATACCCAATGGAAAAGTACCCATAAAAGCGTCTGCTGCTGCTCTATGCAATTCTCTGTATTACCCGTATCAGCTCGTAAACTTGAGTGCGTAAACAAAAATATTAATGCAACAGGTCCGATATTAAATTCCTGTTTATTTAAAGAATCTGCTGTTCTGTTGCTGGAAATACCAGTAGATTATTTTTGTTTTTCTAAGGAATTAATTGCTGCGCAACCTGCAAAAATCGTTGAAATCCCCGCATTGTTTGTAAAGTTATGCAACCATCAGTTTTAATTCTGTCGAATTAAAAAAAATATACGTACGTGATATTTAATGATTCTGAGAAAGCCTGTCGCTTCTATATATACATATATATGTATGTGTTTGACTCATTATATTATATTTGGATGAATTCCAGAAAAAAATGCTTTTTGGGGCAGAATTGAATTACACAGCGCCACACTCACTTTTCGTAGTGAAACTCATTACAAAATGTAAATGGATAAAAGTCTTGCCAAATAAATAGGAAATCTCAATTTTTTTTTGGTTTTTTGCGAACAGAAAATTGAGATGTGAACGAAAGCAGGGAAAACCTTTAAAGAAATGAATATTTACTGAAACATTCCCGAAGTATCGAATAATTTAATAAAATACTCAATTTACCTCTGTTCGAGAATGATAGAGAAAAGTTGAG
Organism: Drosophila repletoides; assembly: GCA_018150835.1. Lineage (NCBI taxonomy): Eukaryota > Metazoa > Arthropoda > Insecta > Diptera > Drosophilidae > Drosophila > Drosophila repletoides. The sequence continues at coordinate 6,642,529 of JAECWQ010000202.1, forward strand.
AATTCTTGTGTAAAAATAAAAATAGGACAATTTGCCTTTTCTTTATAAATAGGAAATCTCAATTTTTTTTTGGTTTTTTGCGAACAGAAAATTGAGATGTGAACGAAAGCAGGAAAAACCTTTAAAGAAATGAATATTTACTGAAACATTCCCGAAGTATCGAATAATTTAATAAAATACTCAATTTACCTCTGTTCGAGAATGATAGAGAAAAGTTGAGAATTCCTGTGTAAAAATAAAAATAGGACAATTTGCCTTTTCTTTAAATGTTTTCTGGCTGCAACAAAAGTTGTTAAGAAATTAATTTCTAAGACATTACGAACTGACTAGAAACCAAAATGAAAACATTTGCCTCAAAATGTTCTCTGTCAATTAATTTGCTTGTATGCATAGCTGAAGGCAAAGTCACCCCCAAAAATAGCACCCTTAGCTATAAAATGTTTTTCCTTTCAATTCCAGCACTTAAACTTTACTAAAAAAGGTCATTTCGTGCACTTGGTCCCTCATCAAAAGCTTCACTGTCAAAACCGCAGCATTTTACGCTTGAGGACGCTGCACAGGACTCAACCACTTTGAACCATCCTTTCAGCCCTTCAACCTTCCCGTAGATATCTACCTTTTGTGCAGTTGGTTAAAAAGCATTTTCTGCACATTTAAGCACATAAATTACGCGTTTTACAAATGACACAAATGCAAACACAATAAAAGCATCAAAATGAAAACACAACTCGCATTGAATTATGCCTATAAAATTAGGATCCAAAGCCCTTCCATCCCACTTCTTCATCCCTTTTACTGTCTGACACATTCACCTTTATATTGATTGTTTTTACAACGCGGACATGAATTGGCCAGTCGCATTATTTCCATAAATTTGAGTTCATTTCCGTTTCCGCCACTTCAATCGGTTTCAGTTTATGTTGCCCAAAAAACTTTACAGCCAGACGGACACACCCACACACATACGCACATACACACATATACACACACCACAAAAACCGCAAAAATATTTAGCGAGCAATGCAAATGATTTACGGCGTTAAATGTTCTATTTATGCGTTTATTTAATTCCGAACGGGGCTGACGGACGGACGGTCGGGCGGGTGAAAGTTTCAGTCTTCTAAGTTAGGTTCCCTGCTCGTCCATCATTTGATTTGTTTATTATGTAAATTTCGTTGTTTTTGCTGTTTTCTCTTTTTGTTTTTGTTTCTTTGTTGTTCTCTGCTCAGCGCTCTTCACGCAAACATTAAACTGCAAAATTACCATTTATGCAATTCATGCGGAAATACAAACAAAAGTCAATTTTATGGAGACCAATTTTTTTCCTTTTTCTTTTTTGTTTTTTTTTTCTTTTTTTTCGCAAGTGACGGGGGCATTGGGGTCTGCCATTTTTTAAGTGTTCCCTTTATTATGATATCAGCTGCCGGAAGATTTTTTTATACGTTAATAAATTTTTATGCAATATTACACAATTTGGCAGCGTTCAGTGCTGCACGAGTGAAGCACGGCAAGGCAGCAGAGTGGAAAGGGGGAACGGAACGGAGAATCATCATCGTTTAAATGGCATATCAAAAATTAAATTATTTTTGTGAAATAATTTGTCGGGTGACAAACGAGACACTGTTCAACAGGCAGAAAGAACGCCCACAAAAAAAGGCGCCCCACCATGCGTATACGTTATATACACAGAGAAAAAATACAGGAATTCCGGCTAAAAAATAATTGATACAAACTTTTGATTCAATCCCATGAAATTATTGTTTAAATAAGACGAGATATTCTCCTTTTGGTTCTCTTGCGAAAAATATTATTGTTTTAAAAATTTTATACTTGCTCTATAGCTGGTTGTAGCTTAATCCGCGATTCTTTGATTTTAAATTGAATTTTTTATTACCTGTGCTGTGATTTTGTTGGTCTCAGTTTTTATACCGGTTTTTCTTTCTGTGTACGCACGATGTACAACTCGGGGAGCAAGGACGCAACACATACGAATAATCAAATACTTTTTTTTTAAAGGAAATCACGTTAAAGGCAAAACTTTAAAGAAAGATTTTGTTTTGAGGAATTTGTAGAAAACTCGGCGCATAAATTAAAGCAAAAAATTCTAAAAGTTTTTCTTTTGTTCAGTTTTAAAGCAAACATTTATTTGATATATTATTTCTTTGCATACAAAACTTGATTTCTTCTGGGAATTTTCAGCAAATTTTGTAGTTTAATGTATGTTAAAATTTTCTTGAAATTTTTCAGCAAAGTTTTCAGCTTTATTTGCTACAAAAATAATTTCTAAGAAATTAACAAAAAGTTTACTTTTTTCATTTTCAGTTTTGTTAATCTATGCTGCAATTCAGCTTAAATTCAGATTAAATTGAAATTTATATTAAATAAACATTAACCCAAAGAATTACCACAGACCAAAAGTTTTACGACTTTAAGCTAAAAACTCTACACTGAATGCGAACTGTATATATACCTTTTCCACAAGAACTTTTTCTTTAAAAATGTCTTTAGTTTTATTATTTATGAGCTTGTAATTTTTTGATTTACTTGCAGTTATGTCAATAGAACAACAGTTAAAACTTTCAAGTTACTTTAAAGAACACGCAACAAATTTTCACATCACGTACGCAATTTTATGGCAGCGACTGTGGCAACAATGTTGCTCAGCCTCTCCTCATTCCAATTAAAGAATGAAAAGCAAAAAAAAAAAAAAAAAAAAAAATGAAAGGAAAAACTGAAAAGAAAAGGCAGTAGATGAAGTCGGCAAGTGTCGCCATCGTCGTAGACTACAATAAAATTATTCGAAAAATTTTTTATTTTAATATGCTGGAAATGCGGCGAAGGCAAGCAACGAGCCAACCAAATGAATGCAGCTTCGTTCCTTTTCTGTGGCATTTTATTTGTCACGAGTTTTTATCACTTTACGTGCGGAGAGGCTCTCTATGTATGTATGTATGTATGTGCGTGTGTATGTGTGTATGCGTGTGACAGTCCCAGAATCAGATTATCACATTTGCATACGCCGCTGCCGCAGCCGCTGCCGCAGCCGCAGTCGCAGTCACAGTCGCTGCTTCGTGACAGGCCAGTGCGATGATGATGACTATGACGATAGATGAGCGAAGGAGAATGAGTTTGAGGGGAGTAACAAGTACTCCTACTCTTATATACACTCAAAAAAAAAAAGAATAAGTTCTAAATTATACTTCGATCGTCATTCAGTTTCGTTTCAAAATTGACAATATGTTAAAATATAAAATTTTCTTTCTTAATTGGGTATAAATTAAAGTCGAATTGGGTGGTTTTGCATTATGAAAGTAAGCCTTCAGTCTTCTGGATTAAAGACCAAATGGAAAGACATTTTATTTTTACAATAAATAAAGCCAAAATTAAAAAAGCCGTGAAAATCATGGAGCACAAAACATCTAAACCTTTTAAAAAAGTAGTTAATAAATAACAAGATGAGATATCCAAGGGGCCTTAAGAGATAACTGAGCATAGTCCGGAGAAACCACACTAATGTATAATCTGTTGTATTCTGGTTAAATTAATAAAATTCCCTTGCATATTTTGGAAATTCCATTTAATAACATTTTATAATCAAAACTTTAAAATGTCTGCTGTCATATTAATTTTAAATCATTCCTTAAATAAGTTGTTCTCAAATCAGATTTGCTAATTAGCAATTGTCATTGAGATTTTTTAATTTATAAAAACAAAAATCCTTTTTTTTGTATAGTCATTCTGGAGGTTTCTGACTCACTTCAAGAGTTTTGGTACTGGTGAAAAGATTGCTTCTTTGATTTAGAAAATCTGAAATCTTGGGCTTTTTTTCTAAGTGCGGATGAATTTTTTGGGGAGGGGTAGGGGCAACGATGATGAAAACAATCCTCCATATATGTATATGCAGAGAGGCATATTCCTACTCTTCTCACCCAGTGTGTGACGTGTGACATTTGCTGTAAGCGACATTTTACCGTCCAACAAGGACTGATCAGGATTGAATTACACACACAATCCGGGACTCGGCCACTTTGATTGCAAACGCTGCGAATGACTGTGAATTTGTGTGCGGTATCCCCTGCTTTCTTTATCTCTGTGTGTGTGGGGCTTATACTCATGTGTACGTATGTGTGTCTGTCTGGCTGTGTGTGTGTGTGTGTGCATGGGTATATGTATGGGTTTATGATGCAGCTTCCGCGTTGGCAAAACGTTGACAAATATTTTATTATCACATTTTATGATTTTATGAGTCCCCGGATATGAATCACTGAGTGACGAGAACCTTGCCACGCACACATCAAATACACCGCTTCATAATAGTGGATGATGGCAGAAGCTTAACCCACACAATAACGCCAGAGAGTAACAAAAAAAAAAAAAAAAAAATCACGAATACCAAGAGCTCTTGTCGATTTATCTAAAAAAAGCCCTAACTGTAAGCACAAGCGGTAAAAATTTATTTTTTTTACCGATTACAATTTTTTTTTATGAAATTTTTGATTGTGTTACAACTTTTTTATACTATTAAAAAGAGGTTTTTTACTTATTTGTTTATTTTATAACAAGCCTAAATCTGTAAATATTTTTTTTGCGCTAACGAAAATCATAAAATAAAAACCAATTTAATTTCTGCTGCAAATTTAAGCTTCAGTTCTGATACTGTAAAAGGTCCACCGAAGAGAATCGTTTATAGTTAGATTTCTAGTCTAAGTTGGTTAATATTATTTCAGTTAAATTGATGTATTTTTCTATAATTTTTGCTTATTAAAGAAGGATTTGAGTGAAAAGACGACACGTGCACATCTCTAATATACACACATAAACACCCATAGATATATATATATATGTATATATATATGTGTAAATATATAGATAGACACATACGTGTAGTAGATATAAAGAGGCTGTGAGCTTACCGTTTTTATCCATTGATTCCAGCAAAATTTAAACTCCTCCCTATCGATGAAGCCATCGCCGTTTGTATCAAAGACGGCGAATATTTGCTCGAGGCGTTCGTGTGGCACATCGTAGATGTGGCCCTTGTCGTTGCGGAACAGAGCACGGCAGATTAGCGTAAACTCATCCAGATTCAGGCGGTCATCTCTGGAGAAGTTATGGATAAGGCAGGGCGGTGGGGTACGGGACGGAGCGTGGCAGGGCGTGGCATGGCCGGCGACAAAGGTGAATCAGGCATGAAAATAAACGACAGTCAGGCAGCAAATAAAGTTAGTTTGTACTACCGAAAACAAGGAGAGCAAAGCAAAAGCGAAAGAGAGAGAGATATGGAAGGAGGATGCGGATGCGAAGGGCAGAGCAGGTGAGTTGTAAAGTTGGGCCAGTTGCCCGGGGGTTGTTTATCATTTTGTAGGAGTAGCTGGTGCCACTTTGGGAGGCGCATTGCGAGCAGCTTTAAGTTGACTTCAAATGAATGAAAATTTACTTATTTATAGCATACTTTTTGGGGCTGGCTGCCAGCTAACAGCAGCTGCTTTCAATTCGTTTAATTAAGGTAAAATTAATGCGATTACTTTTATTGATTTGCTCTTAAATGGACGGCCCATAAAACTGTTGAAAATGTCAATTAGAATTAATTTATTCAACGTTTTTTTTTTTCTTTTTCAATTTTTTGTTTCAATTTTATACAATGCATTAATAAATTAACTTTTTTTTTATTCACTTGCAAAGCGTATTATAACTTTGTGCAAAGCATTGAAGAGGCATTTCCAACCCCATAAAGTGTAAATATTCTCTGTTTCTCTGCAAACTAGTTTTTCGAGCTAGGTGAATTAAATTTCTAGGAATAGTTAGTATACGAATAGTTGGTCAAAAGACATATACAATAGAAACGTATTTTGAAATTTACAAGTTAAATATAAAAATGAACAATCTTTGATTATTATACAGCTGCCAATGGAAGCAAGGAACAGTCCAGTATTCAAGGGAATCTAATCTTCGGTGCTCTGAAGATTGTTGGAATTTTATGTCGGTTTTTACTCGTTGCTCGTTTTCCTATTAATAGTTTACACAAAGATTTGCCAATAATTTGTTTTGCTGCCTGTTGACACTGTTAATTAACTTAATTTTGTTTATTTATTAAAATAATAATATTAATTATTATTATTATATTTGTCATTGCTGTTGTTTCAACTTTAACACTTTGGCAATCTCTACAAAAATTAAATTTATTCATAAATCTTTATTGCGGTGGCTTTAAGCTTAGCCAAAACCTGACAAATTTGATAAAACCAACTCAATTGAAATTTGCAGGCATTATTATATAATTTCAGCAAACAAAAAAATTGTTTTATTTTTTTTATGTTTTGTAATTGCCTGCGGTATTATCAAATTAATTAATTTATTTATTAAATGCTGAGAGTCTTTTGTGCATTTGCAACAAAATATAAATATTTCATAGAATTTGTATTTATTTTTATATTTTGTTGTTGTTGTTGTATAGATGAAATTAGCAAATTTTCAATTACATTTTTTGCAGATTTGTTTGGATTAGCCATATATGTGTTTGTTTTTTAATATTTATTGGGATTTAACTAGGGATTTTGTATTATTTATATTATTTTTTTTTTCGTATTTGATAATTTGTTAATTTAATGAACTGTTGCGGGGTATTAAATGAATACGCACCCATCCTTGTCGAATGCCGTGAAACAGGCGTCCATTGCTGAACCGTTCGAATCGTCGATGACAATTGGCGGTGTTGGTGAATCCATAACTGCGACAACGTTGCCAACGTCCAAACAAACAACCTTTTGCTTTGCTCTCTCTCTCTCTCTCTTTATATATATATATGTGTGTGGTTCCTGTCCTGCTTCTTCCCCGTCTCCGATTTTACCACTTAATGAATCCCGCAGCAAGCCAACTGCAAGTTAAAGTGAAGCCATCAATAATAACTGCTTAACTCCCATACAGAAACACTCTGTGACTTCTCCCTGCCTCCCTAACAGAAATTCTGTTAAGACAACTTGGGCTATATGTGGGTCTACAGTTTTGGGGTCTCTCCCGGCTTACCCGCTCAGCTTGAAAGGCCGCCAGTTACTGAGCCACATTCGCTCGTTCGTTTCGATGGTCGCCTTGCAATAGATTTATCGAATAAACAAAGTACCGCCCGCACCACATACTCAGTATATAAACGTATATATGGCTGTCCATTGTCATGGAGACTACGTCATCTTGTGGTTTATTTTATTTATTTGATTTCACGCCCCACCCACCATCTCACGTTCCACTCATTGGAACCACCGAAGCGAGCGGCTTTTGTGGCTGCGCCCGCACCGATTACCTGGCGGCATTTTTTCTAATCAAAAGTGCGCATTGTAAAAGCCTTTTGTTGTTGCTGCTGCTTCAAACTGCTTTTGTTAGTGGAAAATGCGGAAAATGTAGAAAATATGCCTTGGCAGCAGTTGGAAAACTATACGCTAAAAGCTGCAACAAAGTTTCAACTAGTAGTAGCCCGCCCAAAATGCAATGCGGGCTAAATCCACTGCAATTTCCACGTAGTTGATTGTCGGATATGCGGAGTCGTGAATCGCGCGAATTGCGATATGTGAGTGAAGGCGGTTTTAAACGCGTCAAAAGTACAGTTGCGCCCAAATTCACAACTCACAACTCACATAAAGTTGCCCTGGTTTGTTATTGACTCGAATATTTTTTGGAGTGGGTTTCACTTCGAGGTGGAATCAACTTCTTGAGCTGACGCTGACTAACAAGGCCAATTGTTGGCATGTTGACGGGCTTTCAACTATTTCTTTATATTACCCACAAGTTTTAGCTTGGAGTGACAATGTGCATTTTTTACAGCTTTTTTCCTAGAGGTTTCCTTGAATTACCACTGTAAATGGGAGTTTCAAACTACCTATTTTTTTTTTTTTTTTTCTTTAATTTTTTCTTTTTAATTCAATAGTCTAAATATAAAACTTATTTATCCTCAAAATCAATGGTGAAAATCAAATTTCTCTGCTTCCAAGGTACTTCTTGAAAAGTTAATTTTACATTTTTTCTAGTGAGAACTTAGGACGTGCTCATTACTTTCTTTGACTCTAAGCTTAAACTGAAGATTGATAAAATGTGTTAAAAGTTCTTGACTCTAGCGCTCTTTAACTGCCATTTGAAAGGATTGCTAAAATTATTTGCATATTTAAGCAGTAATAAAATATATAAAAACATTCGTATACAAGCAGGATTATAAAACAATCATAAGTTTTTCTCTTATTATTTTAAGGTTTATGAAATATGACACTAAGGAATATATAAACTTTTATTTCACTTTAATTTAAAATTGATTAAATTATTATCTTTTCCTTTTTGTTTCCTTTCGTTTTTAATAAATTTTAGTACCTTTTTCTTTTCTGTCTAAATCATAAAAATCATGTCCAAAAAGGTAGCTCTCACAATTTTCTGCAAAAACTGCCTAAATTATTAAAAATTTTTTTATATTACGCTGACCTCATGATATTGCACTTTTTATTAATTTAGGTTTAAAACTATGGCTGGGCTTTATTTTATTAAAATGAGCCTTTACATTTCACTCTGTTTTTTTTTGTTTAATATAAATAATATAACAACAAATCCTGTACTTAGGATAAAATAATCATCTTGTAGTTTATATACTCAAAATTTTATTCCCTTTGACTAACATCTAGTGCCACTGGCTGACCCCCAGCTGTGAGCAGCTCTAAGCCACAAGGCCATAGATTTCCATTTAACTTAAAGTCCTAACTCAGCCACAGGCTCTAAGCCGAGTGGTGTTTGTGTCGTTCTTCTATATTTCTTCCAGTTTTTTCTGCTGTTCACATAGTATGGGAACTAATGCGCAGTGAGCGATAAATTTAAATTTATATGTATATTTACTTAATATTAAAGATTTATGCACAATATGTTGCGGCATATAAGAGAGGGGCATGGCAACTGCAGCTGCCTCATAGGTAAAAAGGTCTAATAAAATAAAAATATTGCACAACAAATGTGCCAAGTCGAGCCAAAGAACCAGCCGGGTCATGATTTATGCCTGCTTCCATGCCTTGGCCTCCGACTTCTATTCCAACTCGAACTCCAACTCCGACTCCGACTCTGACTCTGACTCCTTCTCCAGCTCCAACGGTTTGTAGTCCGCATGAATCAGCGGGAAAAATCACAAGGGGCAGCCAATAAAACCATAAATGATCACTGCTGGCAGTTAAGAGTTAGCTTTTAAATTAGTTCCACTGTGAACACTTGTTCTTTAATTCACTAAAATTTGGCCGCAGATAAACAAATAACAAACAACAAACAAATAAAACAAAAGCGCAGTGACGTACGCAGTGGGATATTTAGTGAGTTACCTCTCAAACTCATTTGAAAACCTTTTAATATTATATAATTAAAAGTTTTTTCACTTCTTTTTCATGCAGCTAAATATGAGTATAATACTTAATTAAATGAAAATTTAAAAATTTCGAAATTCAATTTAATAGTATTAAGAGAATTACAAAACTCAGTTTATTTTTCTCCTCATAATAGTTACTCCTCATAATAGAGTTCATTTTGATAGGCACTTTTATTTTAAAGTTAAGCTTCCAAAATGGTTCTGATAGTGTATAGATCTGAGTGGAATTTACTCTAAAAATGTATCTTAAGTTTCCCCTTAAAAAAGATTTTCTGCCTATGCCACTGATTGGGCGTATATGTGGTCTTTGTGCTGCTGCTATACAATAAAAATGCGCATAATTTCGCTTAGCTCGACAAAAGTTTTTGGCCAAATAAACTTAAGTACAACTCCCTAAGGTGATGGAGAGAGGGGGGGCAGAGAGAGGGCAAGAGTGAGGGCGAGGCAGGAATGACTCTCAGGCGCCGCTTCGCTTTATATGCCAAACACTAATTGAAAACTATTTTTGGAACCCAAAAGTATCCCAAATGCCGGCTCCCAAGGGCCCTTTGGGTTAATATGTAAATGGAGGATAACGCGAAATGAGCAAAACTTTTGCTGCGAAACAATTTACGCGGCATTAAGCAAAACGCAAGCACACACCTTACAACCAGCTACCAGAACTTGCCTTGTCTGTTCTATATATACTATATATTTTTTTATACTTTTTCCCAGGTGGGAAGGGGGCGGGCATGGGCAGGCATGCGGGCTCTGGAGCGGAGCGAGTACGGGCTCCAATTGTTTTCGATTAAAGTTGTCGACGTCAAAGTCATTGACTAAATAAAAAGCATCATAAAAGTGAAAGCAGTTACCCCGCATCAAACGGCAAAAGCAAAAACTTTGACAATTTGGCAAATAATGAAGCCCGCACGTGTCAAAATTGCTCAGGTGAGCACCAAAGGTGAGACCCGAACTCTTAATCTTGGCTCTCAAGCAAAAAGCGGAAGCGGAAAATAAAAAGCTAAAGCGACGCTCAGCAGCTGCAATGACATTTTAAATGATTATTACTCTTATAGAAATAATTGCATTTATGCTCTTTTAGAATTATAATTATATTTTAAATAAGTATTCCAGAGAGACTTTAGGTATAAAGTACACTGTGCGACACAATAATAGAGTCAACAAAGAGTAGTAAAAGATATAGTGAATTATGGATTGCCTTTTTCAGTAGAATATAGAATATATGGATATATTCAAATAACTTCAAAATTTAAAAAATATACGTCGTATGACTTAAGAAATTCTTAAATATTTCAGTTATTATTCATGGCGTCTTTATTTGATGAGAAACCTTTTGAAAATTACATAAAAAGCGATTATTCACTGATATGCTGCGAGACAGCTCCGGTTTTTTCGCATTAGCAGAAATCAGTGCACTGAATCTTTTTTTGAAGAATTTTAGTGCTTTCTCATCAAGGCTGTCGCAGAAAACTTTAAGCTACCAACATAACTCAACAAAGGAGAAATTCGAGATGAGAAAAGACAGGACGAGACGGGATGAGGCGGGATGAAGGTGGATGGCAAAGTCTTGCATAATTTGCCAGTAGCGCCCTGAAAAGTAAATTACCGCCTAAGACTTCCTGTTTGGGGCGTCAAAAGTGGCTTGTCAAGCCGGTGGGATCAGCTAATAAACCACGCAGCCCGCACCGAAATTCAGGCAAGCCAAACCAAGGATACCAAGGACACCAAGCACGGAGCACCGAGCACCACTGTGCACAGTGCAAAAAGGGCGGCAGGAAACAGGCGCTAAGTGGCGCGGCGCATTTAAAAGCAAACGCCTCGAGGTCGATTCAAATGGGGCAGGCAGAGGGGAATTTACGGGTAACGAAGCCAGCCATCAATTGAATTGCCAAAAAATTTAGCAGCTTCTGTTGGGGCAGGACACCCCAAACCAGTGCCGATATATAAAAGCCTTTCAATTTTTTCTTCTTTTTTATTTTTGTTGGTATTCTCCTTTTCTTTTTATACTCTTTACTCATACAATGCGCAAATAAAAAGAGAGCATATTAAGTTTGGGAAAATGTTTGTAACAGGCAAAAAAGGCTTGGATCCCCATACAGTGCTTAAAATATACATATTTTTATTCAGGATCAAGTGCCAAGTCGACATAGCTCTATATGCATCTGTACGCATCTGTATGTCCGTGTAAGTGGCTGTCCCTCCTTCTATTTTTTATTGAGATTATTAAAAGTAGGAACACCACAGTCGGTATATTTATTTCCTTATAAATATTGATAGCATTGATTGAATAGATTGGTAGAAACTAAACTAACAAGTAAAAAGTATTTATAGCGCACGTTCCAGTTTAATGCAGAGTTTGTTTATATCTTTACCCCTATCTCTATCTATATCTACATCTACACCTACATCTATATCTTTATCTATATATCTGTGCATGATAGGAGGGCCTCTTAGACCAGCTTACAGAGTATTTTCCTATCGAGCAAAAGAGCTTTCTTACTTATTCCTGTTTTTTTTTTCTTTTTTTGCAGCCGTGTTCTGTGGGGCTTGCCTAATGCAGGCACGTCAGCAGCAGACAGGAGAGCAGCGGCAGAAGGACGACATGGGGCAGACATTGATGGATACGCAGCAAGGAATGCCACGTCAGCAGCTGCCTTTTGGCTTTCGTATATTCGTATGTGTATTCGTATATCGTATACGTATTCAGGTTCTTCTCTGCCTTGTGGTCTGCCATTAACAGTTCGCCTCTGCCTGCAGTAGGTGTCAGACAGTACCTCAGTTTGTCAGTCATGCCGTCCATCAGTCAGTCATGTGTAAGTGTGTGTGTGTGTGTGTGTGTGTATTTCAGTGTGCGTATTCCAGCTGCGTGCTGGCCTTTTATCACTTGTTAGTATCTAAAAATACGTGGCGCACATGCCGCCTTTCATTTCATTTCATATCATTTCATTTCGTTTTATTTGGTTTCATTTCTTTACCTGCCGCGTTCTTAAATACAAAATGATAAATTGCCATTTTGATACCCTACCCTGCCCCTGCCTCTTACCCTTTTTGGGTGCCCCTTAATACCTTAGCCTCGTGACCTCGTGCTCAGCGCAGCGGCAACAAAAAGAGAAAACGAAAAGAAAAACTTCATTGGATTTGAACCCCAGTAAATGCTAAAGGTGATCCGGGTAACCAGCTCCTGTACCTGGACCTATCACAGTGTGTGAAAACACAAAATAAATGTATTAAAATTAATTTTGCTATTTTATTAATTTTAATTTGTTTGGATATATTTCGAGTTGCTTTTTAATGCGACTTCAAAAATAGTAAACTTACACACAACGTTTTCTAGTCAAAAAATACTTTTATAGTAATAGAAAAGTAATTTAAAAAACCAAATATTGGCAGATTCCCTTTGTTTTATCTCAATCAGTGTACGATTTCGTTCCACTGTGCGTCTGCGCCTGAGATATAGTTGGTTATTGCTGCGTTGCTTTGAAAAATGTTTGCGTTATGCGTTGCTGATGCTGACGCACAGATAACAGTAAAGCGTCACTATGCAAGCACACATAGACACACACATAGACACACACATACACACACACACACACACACACAAACACACGTAAACACAATAACCCAACGCTTGCACCTGCAGAGAAGCTTTGTTTACTTGTTGTTGCGTTTATGGGGATTTTTTTGTGGCCCGGTTTGTTGGGTTACCAAAGCGCAGATACCGTGGTACAAATTCAGATAAAGATGTAGATAGAGATTCTGACTTGGGTCAGATCAAAACGTGCCCCGAAAAGTGTCCAAGAGCCACAAAGCTAAATTGAATAAAGCCCATTTTTATTTTAATATCAACCTTTTTATTTGGCAGCCCGTTGGGAATTTTGAATGGAGTTTTGGAACACGTCAACACAACATTAAAATTGTATCAAAACATATAAGAGACCAACGAAATTCTACTTGCATGTTGAGTTTCAGATCCCCATTAAATTTCAGATTCTCGAAAAATAAATCAAATAATATAATTATAAAGTGGTTAAACTGGTAACATTAATTTGAACACTTGGGCCAATTTTAAAAGATTTTAGATTTTGATTTAAATATAAAACTTTTTTTACTAACTTAAATTAATGCGGCAATTATGATATGAATAATACGATTTGTGAAGTGAGCAAAAGATTTAGTTCAGTCATGAACTACACCAGAAAAGAACCAAGCCAGTTTTTGGGAGTTCACTTTCAATACAATAATATATAAATAAATATAAAGAGATTTATTGAAGCTGTCGATGGCAAGCAGCCAAAATTGTATAAAAAATTATTCCTGAAATTAAAAAAAATATATTAATTTCTCTAACAATAAGTAAAAGACAATCCTCTGTATTTTTGTGAAACCAATATATATCTTTAAAATAAAAATTCATTCTGCGTTTTAGTCTATTTTTTATTGCGATATTTTAATATGTTATTCAAATTTCCCTGCCTTGTTGTTCTTTCAAAAAATTCAAAAAAATTTCACTCTCACTCCCTTACTTTTACTTTTTCTCTCTCTCTCTCTTCTGTTTTCCTTTAAGTCATTCTGAGATTTTCAAAAGCAGTTGACTATTAAAGACATTTGCTTAACAGTCACACGTCTGGCATTATTCCAGACACTACAAAAAAAGGCACAGCTCGGAAAGAGCCATTCACAGGGAGAGCAGGAGGAGGATAGTGGAGAAGTGGAAGAATTACACATAAAATCCTTTGGCATTACAACATCGGCGGAGCAGAGGTAGAGCAAGAGCAGAGCAGTAAGACGCTCTCCATACTCGTATACTAATCTGGCAGTGCAGATAATCCCCAGCTTGGGAGTATAAAAAGAATAAAACCAGTCAATTTGGTGTGTTTGGCCATCATTGCAAACGATGCAAAGAGTCCAAAAACTTCAAATGGCAAATGGCGCACAACTTCATTTAAAAGGCATTACGACAAACATTTACCCCAAATACCAACAACAACAGCAACAACAAAAGGAACAACAACAACGGGCAACAACAGTTTGCACCTTTTTTGGCAAAGCGACGCCATAAACGTTGGCCCCATTAGCATTTTTTATGCATTAATGACAAGCCACAAAAATGGACACATCGTCATGCATATGAATGAAGCGGTTGTGTGTGTGTATGTATGTTTGTGTGTGTAAGAGTGAATGTGTGTGTGCGACAATAGACACTAAGCCTCAACACACTGTGCGGGATCAAAAGGAAGAAACAAGTAAGAGCGCTCTAGGCGACAGAATGCTCGACTACAAAATACTCTTCTCAAAAGAAATAAACGCCATAATTCAATTTGCACAAAGCAAGTTTTTTTAAGAATCTTTAAAATCCTTTGTATAGTCGGGTATAGGATATCCTATTAAAATATTTATAGCATACTTTTTGGGCATATTTTAATAAAGCGATTAACTAACTTGTTGATGATATAATTATAACCTCTACATTTATGAATTCAGCACTGCGAACCAATGCAGGTTTGATAAGAATTTCTGAACAAGAAAATATTTCTTCCTTTACGTTTCTCGCAAAATGAATACACTCCTTTTTAGCTATTTACAATGGAAGCAGAGTATAAAAAAAATGGAAAGCCAAACTCGAAATGATGTTGACAAACTGCGCATGGTTGGCGCTAGATGGCGCTATTGTTGATAAGCGCTCGAAATTGCGGATGTTTTGAATAATCGATGTTTCCTGCTCTGTATATGGAATGTGTATATGTGTGTGTTTGTATGTTTGTATGTTTGTATGTTTGTGACTACTGCCGTTGTCTATTTGCCTTTCTATATAGCATACTTTTTGGCGCGGCGTTGATTTTTCACAATAAATTTCAATTTGAAACGCTCGCATTTGGCATTCATATACATAAATTTTTCGTTGAGTGAACATTTTTATTTGCCAATTAAAATCATCCCAAAGGCAATGTAGCCATGCTGCCCACCTGCTCTCACCTTCTAAAACGAACTAGGAGTCGCTGCGACAAATTGCAGCACATTTAAATACAAATTGTTTGCATTTTTTTCAGTCGTTGCACCTGCCACCTGCAACGAACGCCCACCAAGGCAAACAGGCAAAGAGGCAAGCCAATTGCACAGTGTTGCATTTAAATTGCACATTGAACTTTGACATTTTGATAGCGTTGCGGCACAGGCAGAGGCACATCGAACCACATTGATTGGAGTTAGGATAAGGCTGGGGAAAACGAAGAAAATAACTGAAAAAAAAATATAGGAGAAGAAAAACAGGTCGACTGGCAGGCAGGCAGTCGCAATTTATTGGCAAAATATGCAGGTGAAACGAAACGTAGCTAAATGTAAACGAAATGCCAGTCAGCAAACGGTTAAGAATGGTAACTATCCCTTCCTCCGGGCCCTAGTGCCCCCTAATTCCCCATAGAACTTCCCCTCTCTCCAAACTTAGCTTTCTATATCGTTAGGGCACGTGTTGTTAGTTTACGTTATTGATTGCGTCATGAATTATTGAAAGATTGCTAGCAAATGGCAGCAAAACGAGCGACGCTGCACAGATGCAGGTCATGCAATTGCCAAAGTGTTCCCAAAATCAATTTCACCTTAATTTAAGCCCAATCCATCAATCATTCATATAGTTCAGCAGAGAGCTATCATATTTCGCTTCTTTCACTGGCGAAAGTGAAAGAGTTATGAACTTAAATCAAATCAAAAGTTAGTAAAAGTTATCTAAGAATTTCCTATTATTCTATTTGTTCAAATGAGTCAAAAAATATTGCCCAATTTTCTTATTTGTGCCAAACAGAGGTACAAATTGAATTATAAAAATTAACATTTAGTAGACGATGGATCAACTATGATAACGGAAAACTATGTTGGAGCAGATCTTGAATATTAGCTTGATAGCCCAAAGTTTAAAAGATTCTCGTACCAAGAGATTATTCCTTAAGCAAACTTTCTGAGAGTGGCGAAATGTCAGTTGACAGCCAAACAAATAGTATGATACAGCTGGCTTTCATACTATTTTCAAGTAAAAAGAAAATTGATTTCTCAGCTTTCTCTGCATTTTCCTATATTTCAAATTAAATATGTATTGAGTTCTATTCAGAAAGAAATAGATACTTGAAATTAAATGTAAGAACGGACTGTTTTTCTGCTTGAGCACCAAACAAATATTACACAATAGGTGTAGCTACAGTAATGTTTTCAAGTAAATAGAAAATTGGTTTAAGTACAAACAAAAAGCAAAGGATTCAATTTAAAGAGAAAAGGATTTCAAAGCAAACACAACACAACGCACACCCGCACAACCGCACTGAAGGTAAATGCAGGTCATATTAAATTCCACCTTTCCGGTGAGTGTCCAATTTGATTTCAATTCAGATCCGCTTTAAAATTGTACAAAATAGACACATAAATAGGGTCAAATAAATTAAGTAGCTTAGCCAAAAGACAAAAGCCTGACTGAGTAAGCTGCCTAAAATCGAAACTAAAATAAGCAAAAAGCAGCAGCAGTGGGTCTGGGCCAGGGCCATAGCAAGTCTTAGGCTGCCCAATCAATTCAAGCTAAGCCAGGACAAAAGCTGCAAGCAGCCGAATAAAAATGAAGGCTAGATAAGCGGCTATAGGCCCTAAAAAGAAGAAGCGAAAAAACGAAACTAAAATAACATAAGGGGGGAGGTAAATGGTAACAGCTATTGCTAGATTGATTGATTGATTGATTTAAATTAAAGGCATTAAGCGGCTGGCCGTCTAATTGAATCGATCAAGGACGACCAGCAGACCAAATGGTATTCTATGGCAATTGTAAATTGCTTTATAGCTGCCACGCCCTCTACTGCCTACTGGCTACACTTCATCGTAATGTCATTTCAGAAAGGACACTTCATATAACATCCCGTCATCGTCGTATTTTATGACACAAACAGGCGTCGCTGAATTTACGTCGCCCTGAGAGTGCTCCGGCTCACCAAATAAACCAACAAATCAATTTGCCAGGTGCCTAGACCCAAGCCCAAGCTCAAGCTCAGGCCAGGAATCTCTCTCATTCTCTATATATCCTGGCCCGGGTACGTTTAGCTTTATTTCACTCTTGGTTGAGATTTATGAGCCAAGGGCGCGTGAGCTGGAAAAAAAAACATTGCTACAGCAAATTGTTTTTGCTCTGCCGGCGCCAAAACTTGCGCCTTGGGCTTGGACACGGATTCAGTCTTGGGTCCTGTGTGAAAGGAATATGAGGTATGAGGAAATATACTCGACTAAACTCTATATAGCCCGGCTCTGGCTCTCTGGCTGACCAGTCAGCATTTATTATTTATAATAGTCGCTCGGCTTTGCTTTTTGCCTGCCATTTAGTTTGCTTTGGCAACCTTTTTTAATAGATGACAGAACCGCCCAGCACCCAACAGCACATGTAATGTAAACCCACCCACCCATGCGCACACACACACTCATAGACACACATACACATACACACATACATTCAATTGCTTGACCCGCTGGTTTGTTGTTGCTATCAGTAAACATTTTATTGTCACACACTTGGCACAAATGGGTCGCTGGACGGTTGCTTGGTTGCTCGGCCGGCTCATAGATCTTGACTCCTATACGGCAATCACTGCACAAAACAGTCAACAACAGCACGTGTTGTTGTGTTGTTGCCATTTTCCTGCTATTGATATACCCTTTCACTGAGTTTTATGGCTTTCAAATGAAGCGAGTCGTGCATCTACATATATATTCCGACGTGCGTTTGAGAAACTACAACGAAATTGTTCTAATTCTTTGGCTCGATTATGGAGCTCCTTTAGTTCAGTTAGACTGTATATAATTTAATTTATTTAATTTTATTACTTTTATATACTTTAATATATAAAATAAATAATTTCAATACAATACAATTACAAAATATTAACAAAATATTTAGATTGAGATGTAAAAACATGGAATACATTGATGCTTTTCGATGATATATAAAAGCTTCGATGTTTTTACCAGCTCAACCAAATTTCCAAATTCCAAAAAAGAAAAGAGTTTGCTTTTATTTATATTAGCTTAAACACATTCGAAATTTGATTATTATCCCAAAACCTTTAATTATCTTTTTAGAAATAGTTTTTTAATTTATTATAAAATTCTTTCTTATAATTTCGTTTGTAGTTTGTCTCGCATTCTTCTTTATTTTACTATTTTTATTTATTCTGTGTTATTTTTATTGGATTGAGGTCTTTTTGGGTTATATGGGATTCTTGCGATTCTTTGTTTTAAATATTTTTTTGCTCTCAATTGTTGCTTTACATGAGAGCATTACTGTTTCGGCAAATTGGTATATGTTTTTCAATCTGGTTATTTCTTCAACGCTCTTTTTGCAATCGTTGTAATTTTGTGCTGATTTTCTTCTGGTTGCCTTTTGGTTTTTATAGTCCGTTAAGCCTTTTTGGTCTTTTGACTTATTGGTTTTGCTGCTGCTGCTTCTGCTGCTGCTGCTACGGATACTGCTACTGTTCAGGGTGGCAGGCAGAGAACATTCCCTTCTCAGGGTCGGGTGTACCCATAACGCAACAACGGATGCTATGCGTTTAAACGAGCTCAGTTGCAATCGCCGCTGGTTGTCCTGTTTGTCCAGTCCAAGCCACCCACTGGCCATCGGGGCCCTGGAGGATAGGGTAGGGCGTCTCTTTGGTATGTCCACGTTCACTGTGCTACTGCTGTCCTTGTGTATCCTTGTGCGCTATTTGTTTACAAACGGGCTATATATACTTACAAACACATATATATATATATATATATATATACACATATATGGCCAGAGATAACATAGTGTGCGTGGAACAGAGGGGCGCCACAATAGCAGAAAGGTCGCTGTGTAGGCGGCTGTTGCACAAAGAAATGGCGCCGCGCCGTTGATTGCAGCAAAAGAAAGGACAGAAAAATATCGGGTTACATCTCCAAGCTAACTCCAAGCAGTTCTGATATCTGTTTGTATCACATTTAAATTGATATAAATATAGCAACATTTTACTTAAGAACTTGTCTACGGTTTCTTTGATAGCTCAACAAACAGATTTGTTGACTCATCTTGACAAGCAAATCCTTTTCTAAATTTGGAAAAATATCACACAAAAATATATTTCATTATTGATAGTTGACTAAAGTCAGAAAAAGATAAGCAGAATTAAAAAATAAGCTTAACAACAACTTTCAAATGTTTTTTACCCGTCTTCAATCTTTGATGTTTAACTTCTTTATTAGTTTATCATTTAAAAGCTTTGCGAAAAATAGTAAAATCATTTTTTATTTAAAAATTAGTTCAGTTTGCTGCCTGAAAATGGAAAAAAAAATAACTAAATACTTAGTAGCAATATTAAATACAAGTGCATATATTTATTGTTAGCTGTTTGAATTTCAAATTGTTTTTCTTAATTCAGCAAGCAATTTATCCTTGCTGGGAAGAGTGTAATTATACAGAAACTTTTAAATTAGGTTGTACGTTTTTAATGCACTGTTAATTAAGGAAATGGCTCAATAAGTGAAGATTTCAACTCTATAAAGAATTCATTAGCTTCGCTGTGCACACTTGTGCTTCGTACTGAACTTTCTCTGGGTGCTTATTGCCCGCTGAACTCCGAGCTTCCGAAGGAGTCGATTTCAGGGCTGCGTCAAAGCAATTATTGTAAGTTTTTCACTTCCATCTGTTTTTGGTTTCACTTTAAGTGCCGACGCCTTGTATTCAATTAAATGAACACCAACCAGGACAGAGAGTAACCCGTAACCCCTAACCCGTAACCCGTAGCCCGTAACCCCTGGCCCGTAACCCGCAGATTCGCAATCCGCAGAATCGCAACCCGAAACCCGTACAAAACATTTGAGGGGGTTAGGGGTGAGAGGAGAAAGAGGTAGCAAAACGCCCCAATCGTTGCTTTCATTATTACAACGCTGGCAAATACAAACAACGATGAAAATTGTTGCCGCAATATTGAAAATGCGGCGTATTTGGTTTGGATTGGCGTTGTTGGTCGCCTGTCAGTCGGTCTGTCCACGGTCTGTCCTCAGTCCCCAGTCCTCGAAAGTAACTGCCATATATACGAGTAGTACGAATTGGAAAACGAGAAGTACGAGAGTACAAATTGAGCAACAAACCCTTCGAAACAAAAACAAAAACAAAAACAATCGGCAGCAGATTAAGTTCATGCCATGTTGCAGTTACAGTTACAGATTTTTGCCATTTGCCTTTCTTATTTTGTTTTTTATTATGTTTTTTTCTTTTCCCTCTTTTTTTTTTTTTTGTTTTGCTTTTTGCCATATTCATTTTTGCACATTTTCTGTGCTGTAGCCCAAAACAAATGTTGCCCAAAACCGATTTTCACTATACTCTAGTATACCACACGACAAACTCTGGCCCGCAGCAGCAGCCGTTACTCAGTGTTGACAGCTCCCAATTATTAAAAAAAATGACAGATTGTCCATAAGAAAGCCAACAAAAAAAAGTAGATGAAAATGGCTAGAAAAACATGCGAAATTTTTAATTATATTCTTTCTAAGATCTCTTCGCATATCTCACAGCATATCAATCCCGAAAACCCTGATTCCAACCTCTGTTAATATATTGAGAAAAAATCATTAACAAAGAGTCATCATTAGATAAATATAAAATAAAAAAATATTCTAAGTAAATTAAGAAAAATATGTAACCGAAAAATACGAACCGATAATATTGGTTTGATTTCGTTATGGCTCAGCCGAAGTTTTGTCACATTCAGCAAATGGTTCAGTTCCATTTGGAAAGCAAAATCGGAATAAATAAAGAAATATTTTTCTCCGCTTAAACGCTTATCAGCTAACAGATGCCTGTTAAGTTTTGTAAATACAAAAAGAAAACAACTACTTCCAAAGGACATTTCCGGCAGGAATAAAAAGCTAAATTGACAGCACTAGACGCCAAATTCAAGAACCACCCCAACTACAAAGCCAACCCATCTGAAACACCCTTTGCGACTCTTTTTCGCTTGTTCTTTTCAGGATCATTGGCAGCGGGTATTGAAACGGAGTATTTGGGTTTGTGAGGGACTGTTAAAGAGGGGAAAGGACTGCGGACAGAAGACAAGGGGCAGGGGCAACGTTGCGAAAATATGTCACAGCATTTGTTACACATTTTCGGGTCAATTTTTTATTGCATCCTACATAAGCCACCCACATGATTCTTGCCACAGCTGTTGGGAACTGCTCTGCCTGTCCCTCTGTCCCCCAGTGCCCCTCCCGCTCCAACAGCTCAGTTACTCCCGCTGCTTCTTCGCATGTGTCGTTCACACTGGCTTGTCTTTTAGTTTATTTTTGTTGTATTTTTTTCAATTAAAATTCGTTCAACTGGAAAATCGTAAACAAAAAAAAAAATACAAACGTGCAAAATAACTGCAAATTAATTATGCACAACAAACGACGACCCACTCACCCCCCACAGAGAGAGAGAGAGAAAGAGAACAATGAACGCCCACAGCTGCCCCTTAATTGTTGCTATAATTGTTGTGACCCCGCTAAGCTCCAACCTCCCCATACCAATTCCAATTCCAATCCCAATTCCAATTCCAGATCCACAGTCAAAGGCCCATCCCAGTCATGATTGTGTTCTCCGTGCTGCTTCATCAGCGTAGGCGAATCTGTTGTTGTGGTTCTGGGGTTTGGGATAGCGAGGAAACGGGAAAATGGGGAAGGGTTTCTATGGGAGAGATTTGGAGGCGAAGTCAAGCCTGGAACAATGTGCGGCCGGTTTGTAAATGTCGACCGCAAATTAATTTACAACGTAAACTGCAAAATTGAAAATTATGTTGTAATTACTCAATTCTGACGTTTTTCCCATTGACCCAAATTTATGGGGCCAGGCTAGGCCAGGAGCTGCAGAGCTATAGACCAGAAGCCAAGCAGCTAACTCGACGTCCAGCTTTCATATCCATGGTCACGATTAGAGATGAGCACGTGCCAGGACCATCCACACGACTCGATGTAAACCGCTTTATTCAAAGCAAGTGTTTCAAAGTCGATAAAATAAAAACAAGGATATAAAAAGAGCCGGGTATCTTGATTTCTAAAACCTCTTATGACGCTTAAATTTTCGGATCAATTCTCCGAGCATTTACAGTATCGTGTATTCGTGTCACGGCACGTGTTCAACTCTGACAGGGAATATTTTCTGGCATGGCCCAACCTTTGTGCCAATTTAAATGCGTAATTATAACGAGTGCGAGCAGTTACGAATCGTTCTTGTGCTGCATATTAATTGTGCTAGCAGAGGAGCTAGAGCCGAGGTCGAAGAGCCGGAGGGGCAGGCGGCTTGGGTTGAAATCTATGCAGGCCAGAGCATAGACAATAGGAATTTTAATTAAGGATCAGCGTGGGTAAAATTTATTTAAAGGTGGCCCTGCCATAGCACTTGCCAACTCAACTTGGAATTGGATTGGGAACTTGACAAGGCTTGGCTTAGCAATCTGTGTGCATGTTTCAGGCATTTCTCGAATGCTTTGTGCTCTCCAGAAACCCGTCGAAAATGGGGGTGGCTAGGCAAGACGCCAATTAACAGTGGGGGGCAAATGGGAATTATAGAATTATAAATTTGACCATCTAAAGAATAACATAGATTTTATGAATTAAAAAAAAAAAAAGAGAGTAAATGGCATTCGAATAGGTGCCTCTGGGTAAATTTTGCACCGTTACAGTTTCAACGGTTTCCGTAGTGTAGCGGTTATCACGTGTGCTTCACACGCACAAGGTCCCCGGTTCGAACCCGGGCGGAAACAGTATCTAATTATTTTTTAGTTTTTAAAAATTTTTGCTTTTTTGTTTTTTGTTATTATAATAAAAGTATATTTATTTTATTTGTTTTCGATTTAAATTTTAAATTCAATTTTTTCCGGCTTTTATATAAAAGAAAATTCATTTTTATACCCTTGCAGAGGGTATCATAATTTTTTTTAATAAACATTGATTAAAATCCTTTAGAATAAAACCAAATACACGCTTTGAAACCAAAGATCAATAGAAATTATTGCATCAAAACTATTAAAATTAATGGTAAATTATTTTTATCGAATTGTGAATAGAAAAGCGTCAACTATGTAAATCACATTTTGCTAAGCATATGACCTTTATTAGCTATAAGTCGTTCCCGTTCCAACAGTTTCCGTAGTGTAGCGGTTATCACGTGTGCTTCACACGCACAAGGTCCCCGGTTCGAACCCGGGCGGGAACAGACTGTTTTTTTTAAACAATTTTATTTTATTTTATAATTTCAAATGTGAAATATGAATGTTTTGTTTAAAAAGATTTATAATCAGTTTTTAAATATTGAATTTATTTTATTTGAAGTGTATTCACTATGTATGCAGTCAGCATAGAAAAAATGCAATATAAAAGTTGTTTTTCCGGTTTCTTAATCAAAATCGCTTTGAAAACGCGTTAAAAAAACGAATGAGAAAAGCTTGTAAAAGCATAACTAAAAGTTAATATTAACAGAAAGCTATCACTTAACAGTCCAGTTAACATGTCAACAAAAGAGCTTAAAGCTCAAACAAATGAAGCCACAAGTCATGTTTGCTCTTTGTGAAAACAAGCTGCATATTTTTTTAATGAAAAATTCAATTACTTATTTCAAGTTTTTGGCCCATGTCGAGTTAAATGCATATTGTCAAACTATATGATTTACAGATAGTAAAAATAAGAATCGATTCATTCAGCTAACAAATTATACTTGAATTTTGAGTTAGTCATGCCCCCATTGACCCTCAAGCCGATATAGATGAGTAAGCGGCTGTTATTTATTCTCTCTGTCCAACAGAGAGAGAACTTTTGCACAGTTGTGCTTCTCTCTCATACATACCACGCTTCTTATGCACTGAAAGCTTTCAATGCTAAACAAATCGCTCAAAGCTTTTTGCCTTACGTACAGCGACCGGAAAGTACACAACACAAAAATTTCTTATCTAAGTAATTTTAATAGATTTTCACAACTTCTGGCAATTATAAATCTTAATTCAATTATGTCATATATCAATTTTCGTTTATTTATTAGTCTTTACGTTTATTACCGTCACTTTGCACAGTTCACACGAAAGAGAAAAACGCGCGTTGCCGGCTTATAAAAAAGCGCAAAACACCGCGTCCGTCAGCTGTGAGAACTTTTCGAGAACTAAATGCGCATTCCAAAAGCGTTTGAACTTGCAGCAACCTCTGTGCTCACCCTTCAGTTTGTTTAGTTTTAAATGCAGTTTTTGTTTATTCGTGTAATCGCAATGAGCGCTGAGATTACAAATGCAATAAACTCTTTTGTAATTTATGACTTTATTAACTTATTATTGTATTTATTATTGAAAAATTATTATTAGTATTGAAAAATGTAACGCATTGTCAGCAAAATATATGTAGATACACATTTTCAGTGATCTTTCGGCTGTTAAACAAAGAAGAAGAAATATCGTGAAATATCCTTTATTTGATATATTATTTAATTATAAAGTTCACGGTTCAGACTAGGTCTCATTAAACCTTCCATAGCTAACCTTGGTGCAACAAAGATCACCCAATTGCTGACATCTTCCAGGGCGGGATTTATCATAGCATAGATACTTAGCACACGCTTTCGTACAAGTTGACTTGACTAAAACTGAGCAAAAAATAAAATAGAACAATATTTGATTAAATTTATTGCATCATAATTACCTGTACACGTGGCCAGGAGTATTATTAGAAATATGTAAACTGATTGCAGAGTCAATGCCATTTTTATTTCTCAAGTTAGGTAACGGAAATTGCTAAAAATAAATTTTTATTTTGAAATTAAAACCGAAGTTATCACTTTTGATATTCATTAATAATATTGGACACAATCCAAGGTTTTTAATTCTATATGCAACGTGTATGGATTGAAGGAGGCATCACCAATTTGTTTGTTGACAACAATGCGACGAGGCGATATAGACACATCCGCATGTCCGTCTGTCTGTCTGGTGGATGAAATTTGGCATCGACCTTCTTTTGGTCAGGCAATACAAATGTGTGCCGAAACCGGCCAGATCGGACAAATACACATATTATATAAATCAGTATAAAATTTGTTGTATAGAAATCTATCTATGTATATCAGAATGTCGCTATAGCCAAACATTTTCTACTCTAATTTTCGTTTTATATATAATTTTGTTATGCATTGAAAATAATGAAAAGTATTTTATATATGCTTGAGTTATGCAGCTTAAAATATTTTGAAAGGAATAAATTTATTTATTTAAAATTACAAGTAATAAAAAATTGTATCACACCCGCCCGTAAAAATTAAAAGTAAATTCAGTTTCTTCCTATACCTTTTATATATACTTTTCACTTAGAAAAAAATCCACATTCACCTGGTAATTTTCCAGTACGTGCTTGACTAATGATATTATTTACAGATGCTGAAAAGAATTAATTATGGAATTCAGGTAATTAATTTTTACACAGATGTTTTTTTATTTGTTTAAAATTAAATAATATAAATAACAGATGCTATACAGTACTAATTAATCGGTTTACAATGTGTTTGGGGCTATTAATAAATACGTAAGTATATAAACAGCGACAAAGAGATAGAGACAAGGGGGGGAGAGAGCATTAAAAGTACATAGACTAGCGCGTAAATAAACCTAGCTACGAGTACAGTTACAGTTACAGTTAGTTAGTTACAGTTAGTCCCGCGTGTGATCGCGTATCCAGTCAAGATACTCTGTAACGCGAGTGTAGACGCCCGGGTAGCCTGGTTCGCCGCATTTGTTGCCAAACGACACAACGCCTAGTTGCACCCAATGCGAGTCGTAGCGCATCATCAATGGACCACCCGAGTCACCCTGTGAGTATAAACAGGATTTGGGTGAATTTTTAATTTAATTAAAAACTAAAACAGATAAATACAAATCTTTAGCAGATCTTACCTGACACGCATCGACGCCACCATCGGAGTAGCCGGCACATAAGAAATTCTCATTGATGGGCTGGAAATAACTGCGATCGCAGTCCTCGTTGCGCCAAATTGGCAACTCTGCTTGCCTCTGACTGGTGGATTCCTTGCCCCCATAATAGGTGGTTCCCCAGCCGACTACAGTGGCACGACGACCAGGCAGACGCTCCTTGGGCGGCATACGTCCTCCACGTGGCAGACAAACAGGTATAACATATTTTGACTTTCGCACCGGCTTATCCAGCACAAGAATCGCAATATCATTATAGAAGCCGATTCGCGAGAATCTGACAGAAGATATGGGAAATGAACTCAATGCAAAGGTAATTATTTTATTAGCTGAACTTACCGTTCGTGGGTGCGCACCTCCTTGACAGCAAACGTAACCGGATCCGAGGGTTCCGCATCCGTTGAAAGATCAATGTCTCCCAGGCGCACTGTAAACTGTCGTGCAGCAAAACTAGAAAATAAATAAAGGGCAACAATATTTACACATATTATATAAATATTCTAGGAAAATAAATCTATAAAAACAGATGAAGTACTGCTGGCCCATTGATTCTTAATATTATTATAGCAATTTATCTAAATCATAACTTCTTTCGGAGCTTGAAAAAATTTGTTTATTTTTTGGAAGAAGCTCTTTCATTTAAAAAGCTTTTAAATGTTTTAGTAAATTATTATAGATAGTCTCAGTGAACGCTTTCAGATGTAAAATCCTTTGAACCTCTTAGATATATATGGTTTTTTTTTGTATTCTTTCTACTTTTTAGTTTGAAGTGCACTTACGGCTTCTGTCTGGAGTCGCGTGTGCAATGCGCCGCTGTCAGGATGTATTTAGAACCAATTAAGGAACCTCCGCACCAGAACTCTGTACGCTTTGGTCCATGCAGAAAGATAGCGGCCATCCAGGGCCATTGACCGTTAGGCGCCTCCACGCCACCAACAATGCGACCAGTTGAATATTCCTGCTGTCCACACTCATCCGGATCCACAATATTATTGGCAATCTCATCCAGATCCTCCGGTTCCAATGGCTCCTCAGTGGTTGTGGTTGTGGTAGTTGATGGCTTCTTTTGTGGTATGAGTACCAGTCCTGAAGTGGGTCTTGTACTGGGTCTTGCTGTGGGTCGCAGAGTGGTGCGTCTGGTGGTGCTAACCTGTGTCGTGGTGCTGGCAGGTGGTTTAGTAGTTAGCCTGAGTGGACGTTGTGTTGTCAGCACTGTGGAGCTCTCTGTGGCGGCAGAGGATAAGGGACAACAGACGCCAGGCACAAAGAGACTCTTAAAACAGAGCGACTCGCGCAGGCTGCTCAGATTGAGCAACAAAGCAGGACAACTGCTTAGGTCCTCACAGCGTCCTGGACGTCCGCTGGGCGTCTTGCAGTAATTCTCCACATCCTTAGCCGTGCCTGGATCATCGCTGGCCAACGCTAGCTGATCAAGAGGGCGCAGCGTGCTGGAAGTGCCGCTACTGCTGCTGCTAGTGCTTGTGGTGGTTCGTGGCGTAGTGGGTATTTTAATTTTTTGAAGTGACTGTGACTGGGATTGTGGTGTTGCCTGTGTCTGTGCCTCGTCATTGGGCTTCTTTACCTTCTGTTTATTTTTGTTCTTCTTGCGTTTCTTCTTCTGCTGCTTAGCCTCCTTGTTCTCCACAAACATCGGCTTGCCAGGTGCCTCCTCCTGTCCAATGCGTTTTGTGGCCACCTGAATGGCACTCAAATTAGCCGGCTTGCCAGCTGGCAGCAGACTGTTAGCGGAGAGTGTTGTCGTGGTGTCCAGTATCTTACCAGAGATACCAGGCAGTGAGTCTGCTGCCTTCTCCAACGGATAAGCAGTTGTTGTTGTTGTGGGGCTAAGGTCTGTTATTGTTGTGGAGTTGTCATTTGAGCTGTCTTCAGTTGAATTTTCTGCCTTGGACTCTCCTCCGCCTCGCGTCATGTCCACCAGCATGTGACCTACTGTATTCAACGCTCCGAGGGTCTCTGAGATGCGATGGAAGGTTGATGGTGAGAGCAAACGTGGCAGGGATTCATTGCTACTATCGCTGCTGCCCTCACTTTGCTCCTCATCACTGTCGTAGTACTCGCTGGAGCCTTCCACATCATCATCTTCATCCTCACTGTCATTGCTATTGCTGTTGCTTGCGCTGCTTGCCGAGTAGGAATTATACTCCGACTCCTCCATCAGTTGCCTTCCTAGGCGCGTATCGTGCAGATGCGGCTGAAAGAAAGACGCTGCCTTAATAGTTAAATTTAAGAATGCCCGTGTAAACCAAATTGTAGCTTTTTCTACTCACCATCATTGGTCAAATGCTGTGGTTGGTCATCGTCCTCCATATTAACTCCATGTGCCTGCACCAAGATGCCAGCTCCGAGCGCTGTAAAATTTACGCAGTGATTTTATTAAGGAAAAACAATTGGAGCAAAAAATGTAATGTAATATTAATGACTTAATATTAAATATAAAGTAATAAAAATAAAAACAATAATGACATTATTTTTAGATGAAAAAACTTTTTAACCGAAACTTGAAATTAAACTAAGTCTTTGTAAGTTATCCAAAGCACTGCTTAAATTTTTTTGATGAAACTCTACTTTTACTCAAACTTAAACTGAATTTAATATAATGTAAATTCGGTTTTTGAATATCTGTATCCCACTGTGCTCAATTAAGTTTCAATTCAAAGACCAATCCCTTGATATCCTTGAATGTATAATAAAGATTTTCATCGAACAAAAAGTGGGGCTCCGTCTATATTTCTTGATGTCTTCAGGTTCCCTTCCCGTTAGGAGTTTTTCGATGCTATTAACAATATAATTAATATATAAGAGTCAATATCTTCTATGTTTGGATGCCTCCATTTCATAATACTCGCTCCTAACTGACCTAAGCCAATACAATAATACTCGTACTCGGCGTTTACCTTATGCAAAGCTCATTTGGGATTGGGTAACGCTCAAATTGGCATTACGCATCTGTAGTTCAGTTGAAAAATAATAATAATAAAAATAAATAAATAAATAAATGAGAAAGTATGTCGTTTGTCGTATGGGTTGTGCGTCTGTTACTATCTCAGTCTTTTACTTAACGCCCCCCTTTACTGACCATGCATATCCGCAACTGAAGCTCCTCAACTGAAGCGTTTAATGTTTATTTAGTTTGCTGTGACATAATCTCAGTTCGTAACCAATGCGAATGACTTGCACTTTGTTGCTTTATAAAGGAATCTTTTTCTCTTTTTCATTTACAAGCTGAATTCTTTAAGCAGAGGCTAAAGCTGAACTTAAAGATAAAGCTGCGGCTCAAGGTCGATGTAAGATTTCACCTCGAACTAAAATTGTTTATCTCGCAAGACGATTTGGGTTAAGCTGTTACAGTTTAACATTTATTTTTCTTTCCACTGTTCGGTGGCTCATTAACATTTTTCGAGGTGCGCACTGCAACTTTGTCACTTTCACTTGGGAATCAAATTGCCCATACGAATGGCAATGCTTTTTTTCTTTAATTTTTACAACAATTTTTTTATAGGAGTATTTTTTTTTTTTTTGTACCTTGCCCCAGCGCACCACACAATGAAATATTGGCCAATTATACAAAAAGGCTTTTGGTTCGCAATATAGAAATGATTTTTATGAAAAGTGAATGCCCCATTGGAAGCATTAATTCAGCACATTTCGCATAGGCGCACAATTGGCCAATTGTTGTTGCCAGAGTCTGTATCACTTTCATCACATCACACAGCAAGCAAAGAGCGAACATTATTTATAAAAACTAATATAAGATATAAAAGAACTAGTTATTTAAAATACAATAAGTACATTATTAAAATTGAGGTTACTGACGACATAAAGAAACTGAAAGACTTAAAAGGTGTCTGTTATTTTCGAACAATTTTCAAAACAAAAACTGGAAAAGTCGAACCTCGGCGCACCGAAGATTACATACCTATGCAGACAAGTATAACAAAATCGATTTCCATCCTGGTCAAGAAAATATAAACTTTAAATGCATTCTTCATTTCTTACACATTTCAAGAAAAAGCTGAAACATCCGCTACAAGGGTATAAAAACTACTGAACAGACTTAAAGAGTCAATTTTCACGACAAATAAATATAAGTTTCATTACATTAACATTGAGAGTATTTAACATTTCCTTTTAAATTTAATTAAAAGAAAACTCAAAACTTATTTATTTTATGGTGTGACATTCAAACTAAATACCAAAATCAGCCTGGCAGTCAGCCAGCTGTTTCTGTTAGTATTATTTCAGTTGTGCCAACGAAAGTGAAAATCCCGGCTAACCGGCTGGGGAAATTGTTGGAAAAATTGCAATTGAGCAACGTTTGCTTGCGACAATAAAAGCAACAAAAACTACAAATACAAAAAAAAAAGAGCTGCAATAACTTCCGAAGCAACAGATAAATATAACATTAAATTGTACGAGACTTCGTGAGTTGGGATTTGTGCAGCGAGCGATGACAGCGTCGTCGTCTACAAAACGTCGTACAACTTTTTACAAGTAGTTGCATAATACAGCCGTATACGAGTGAGTTTGTATGGATAGGCCGCGGTAGGTTGCGGTAATACTCGTACGTACGTATGTATATATAATTTTGAGAGTACGAGTATGTGACTGTATCTGTATCTGTATCTGTGGTTTTATCTATATCTTTAAAGTTTGTGTGAAGTGACTGCAACAGTAGCTGGCTGGACAGCTTGAACAATTTGATTGGCCTTGGACATGTGTGCAATTTGTGACGTCATTTGGCGGAAGATTTTGCAGCTGGCTGCCAAAGAAAGTTGCAGACTTGGTCACGTTTTGCTGGATGCCCGATGCCCGATGCGCATTATGGTTTTTTTTTTCTCCATTGCTGAATTTTATTTAGCTCATTAACTTGAAAAGAGACAGTCAAAAAACACAAAAACACAAAAGAAACAGCTTGAACTTGAGAGACTTTAGGAGGGTTTCACTTTTACTACAAAGAAGTCTCTATATATATATAAAACTTAAAATATATACCAGCTTGTAGCTCAATTAAAGTGTTGAAATTAATTTAAACATCCAACACTTGACACAATGCTCGCATACAATTCAAGTTCGTTGCCTAAGTCTTTTGTTTTTTAGCGCTCGCAACAAAACTATTTGGATCATCCACAAATTAGCACAAATTAACCATAATACGCACATTTATGTATTACAAAATGCCCTAAAAATACATACATATAAATATATTTCGTTTATACCAACCTAGACACAACACATATGCACTCAAATGCATTTTTATAAGACGAATAAATCCAATAAACTTTATGCAATGCTCAAGAAACAAAACATTTGCAATAAATGTATAATAAAATTTATTTTATTTATTATTTTATCTTGAGTGTGGATTTTTTTGTTTATTGTTATTTAACCCGACTTAACGAAGCCGACGAACTTAACGAAACAACGCGATACGATGCGATGCGACGCGACGGCAAATGAAAATGAAAGTGTTAAGCGTCGCTTTATAGAAATGATTTAATAAGACACTTTACAATAAACTATTTATGAGCTGTTAATTAACTTCGCGCATCGATTATATATGCTGTAATATTTATTTAATTTATTTCTTTTGCTTTTTTAAGTTTTTAACTATTGCAAAATGAGTGCAAGTCATTAAGAAACATACGAAAAATTTCAATTTAAATAACAACTAATTTTTGTTGATTTTATACTTGAATTCATTTGCTTTTAGTTTGATAGTATTTTTTTAGTGGGAATATTTGCGCGTTCGCCGCGGCTGCTTCCGTGTGCCGTTGCTGCCCGAGTTCGACTGAAATTGAAACTGAAACTGCAAAAGACAAAACGACACAACAGCCACAAAAACAACAAAAATAACTACACCAACAAATACAATAAAAAAAAGACAACACAATATATGTCTTGGAGTCGAGGCGTCAGGCAGCTTTGACGCTGAGTTTTGGGGGGCTTTCGTTTTGCTTTTGTGAAAAGACTGTGGGGATTTAAGACCACGAAGGTAAAACAAAAAAAAAAATACCAAAAAGACGTACTGGGTTTTTACTTTCTTTCAAGCGTTATGCTTTTTGTATTAATGGAAAGGTTCGTTGAGCATCATGAGCTTAAATTCTGTAATTAACTGGAATAGTTTTTTCTTTAAATTGAACCATCCAGCCATCCAGCTGTTTCTACTGTTTGTAATTCTCTGCAACGTAAAAATAAACCCCAATGAACCGCTGCCTTGATTGTCTAGTTGGCCGTGTAAATATGTACTCGTACGCCCACATAAAATATTAGCGCACTTTTGACTAAACGCTCAGGTAATTCCCGACGTGTCTCAAATTTTGCGCAACCTTCTCTTGTTTTTGTATACCCTTGCAGAGGGTATTTTACCTGTGTCTCAAAATGTGTAATTCAGTGATGAAGGTATCTCCGAGTAGAGTCGATATAGTCATGCCAGCCTGTCCGCCTGATGAATTGATTGAATGTCATGTAAGTGGACTATTAAATTATATAGATGCTACAGGAAAAATCGAAAAATCAAATGCTTAATCCACTATGCAAGGGTATATAATCTTCGGATCACCGTTTTTTTACTACTAGTTTTTCTTCGTTTTTTTTTTTTATTTTTGTATATTGCGATACCCTACAGAGTACCAAAAAATAAATAACAGTTCAATGTTGTTTCAGATGATTCATACGTTTGACGTGGTTTCCCCCAAGAGCTTTTGGCCTACTTAAAATGTGAGTTGATTGTGAAGATGTTTCTGGTATTAGAGTTAAAGCTAAAATCTATGTTCAATAGAGTTTCAAGCAAATTGAGTTAATGGAAAAACCAAATATTTAAATTTTAAGTTTGTATTTTCGGCAGAAATCCTTGACACAATCATTTGGGAGAGGAAGTTTCGCGTTCAAGCCATTAAAATTACTTCTTTTGTACAAGCGACTAACATACAAAGACTTAAAAAAGTTGCTCTTACATTTTTTATAAAAATATTCAGCCTCCTGCTGCGCTTCTATCTTATCTGTGTCTATATCTAATGCAGTATCGACCGTGAAAAACAAAAGTGTGGAGCGTGTGACCAACATAATTAATTGGGTATTCATGCGAGCCTGGGCCAAGTTGTTTGACAACTGCAAAAGTTAGAAATCTTTTTCTTATACATATTTTTGTGCCCACCATTGTTCAGCAGCTGTTGACACCTTTAAAAGGAAAGGCAACAAGAGCAATAAAAATATGATAATAACAAGTAACAACAAAAATTTGCTTGGAAAAAGTGTTAACAAAAAATGTTGTATGGGTACGCTTAATGGCTGGGAAAATGTATTCGTATGTACGAGTATAAAGCAATGATAAGCATAATAAATAAATTTATGTATAAAAACATGTACGGGCATGTCAGTAGGTACAGAGTGCATATGGGTTCATTCATTCAGTTTTGTAGCTGCAGCTTTTCAATTGAATTAAGCGCCCTTTGGCTAAGCTTTAAGCTTTGCGAACTGCGCAAACGCCTAAGAAGCTTGAAATCGAAAAAGCTCAATACAATAAGCTTTAAAAGCGCCGTTTATTTTAAAAGTTATGGTTGAAAAATCTAGTAAATAATTCCACAAATATTTTAATTATATTACTTCATTTATTTACAATTAAAAGCATTTTGTTAAACATAAAATTAGCATTTAGAATTAAACTACAACGCTAATACGCCATTGAAATTGTTTAACATTAAGCATTTAGGAATTGAATTCATATACTCGCATTTAAATTATCATTTATCCAATACGTGTGATATAGTATAAGTATTCTGCTCCTCCAGTTTAAAATTCGTTGTCTTAAAGCTTGCTTGTGAAAGCTTAAGAGTACATATTTCTATATTATCATATCGTGAACAATTAACATTTAATAAAGTTGTACGATTTGCAGAGATAGACATACTCGTAGATTGAGAGGGTTTTGCGGGAGTGACCCATATTTACAACAGAGCCAACAACAGGCTCGCATATCTTACAGATACTCGTAGAACACAAACCAATAGATTAAATTGAGACTGGTAAAGAGAGCCGGAAATAGCACACGCGACGATCGATCGATATATATGGCACGCTTGAGTCGCTCCTGGGCGGGCGTCAGCTTCGGCTTGGGCAATTCAGGTTCCGGTGCTGGCGGAGGCGGTGGCGGGGGTGCTATAGTTGGGGTCAATATAATACGCGATTCTTGACGAGGTATCCAGGGACCGTCGGCATCGAGAGGCGGACGCACCACACGTCGCGTAGTGGTCACAATCTGTGCAAATTAAAATGCATCACTTAAATTTAAAAAGATCAGTGATATCCCTGTACAGAGAATATAAATGAACTAAAACTGCAGACCAATCCTACAGAACACGAGGAAAAAACAAAAAGCTTTTAATTAAAAATTAAATTAAATTATAATAATAATAATAATAATAATAATAATAATAATAATAATAATAATAATAATAATATATCCTATCTTGTGGAATTTAAATTATATAAAGCCATCAACCAAAAGCAAATAAAACTTGACAGCTTTCATTTAAAACTGACTATAAAAACTGATAGACGGATGTCCATGGCTATCTCAGGACTTTTTCCTGATTCAGTATTAACTCAAAGATATTTCAGGAATTCGAAGATATATTCTCCAATGCATTATACAGTTTGTGAACTAATTATAATATCTTCTTCACAAATTATTCTCATTAATAATACTTTCGTTTTTAATATAAAAAAAAATTATGAAACACATGTTAGTTAAAGCCTGCATATAATAAGAGATAAACTTAGTTTTCTTCAGAAGAAAAGCGTATCTTGAATAAATAAAAAAATAGTTTTTTTTTTGATAAAGCGAAGCTCAGAGCTTTCTTCTGCATTTTAAGTAATGGCAGCATCGACAAATAGTTTGTCTTGTAGATAAACCCATAAATATTTTAAGTGCTAATAACATAATTATATTTTATTTTTTTAATATTTAAACTCACTCGTTTGTTTTTAGTCATCTCATCGAATATTTTTTCAATTTTCTCAATCTTTTCATCTGCCAAAGGTAGCATCGTCGGCTGTTTATTGGCCGCATTGCTTCCACCCGGAGGTGGAGCCGAGCCTGCCTCCGACTCTTTCTTGCCCCCTTCACCGGCCACTGGTTTGGGTGGATATGCCATGGGCTTAGGTATGGGCGTATCGCTAAGCACAATATTTATCAGGCAGTATTCCATCAGAGCCATGAATACAAACACTGTGCAGACGGACATGAATGCATCCACTGCTTTTAGATAGGAGACGGGCGGCAGAGATGATTGCGATTTGGCGTGCTGCGTGGAGAGTGTAAGTAATGACGTCACTCCCAGTGTAACACGTGCTGGCGCCGCCTCAGGTTTGATCCAGAATGATACCCAAGACATGATCACAATCATGCAGGTGGGTATATAGGTATTGAATACATAGTAGACCAAACGACGTTTCAGTGTAAACACCACCTCCAGACAGGTGAAATTTCCCGTTGAATACACCTGAGTACAATCAGCTGTCTCATTGCGTATCAGTGCCACTTGAGGTAACTCAATGTTCTCGTCTACCACCAACGGTGTGGTGGGATCCCATTGGAAGATCAGATCGTCTGTGGTATGAGATACTTAAACAAGAAAAAATATTTTATTAGATATTCAATTAATTTCTATTGAAAAATATTAAATTCTGTCGATATTTTTGAAGTATAATAAAAATATTAAAAGAAAACTATCTCGGGAACCAATACTAATTAACATCGAAAATAATCTAATGAAATAATATTCTGTAGACTTAAACTTACAACTCTCCATTTGCAGCTTACACTCCTGAGTATCATGTGGATAGATGGCGAAGTTCATGATGCAAGACAGCTTCAGGGTTAGCTTCACCATATACAGTATAGTCTTATCCTTGTAGAGCCACATATAATGATTGGGAATGGTCATTGTTTGGAATGTTACCGATTTGGCATTCTTGAAGAAAGAGTCGGGACGCCACATATTCTTTAGCCAATCAACTTCGAGCAATCGATACTCCTGCGTCATATTCTCGGGCAGACGCAGGCGATGATCCTTCCAGGTCTGGGCAAAAAATACATCAGCCACATAGGTCATGGAATTCTCATCAATAGAGTCTAGACCCATGACTGTGACATGGAAATAAACAATTGTGGGCTGCCCCTCCTTTTTGGGTGGTCGCATTTTATCATAACGTTTTATATCCTCGGGCAGAATATCGGTTATGGCCAGACTTTGTCTAGGGAGGCAAAAGGCTTAGGAATGAATTTTTATAGTTTTGTGATGGTTTATACTTACTGAAATTCGCCCTTGGCATATTGCTTGAGACAAATGCAGCATATGACTAGTAGAATTATTTGTGCGACCATGGCTGTGACTTGAAGTATCTCTCTCACAATCCCTCTCTGTCTCTGCAGGTGACAAAGGATACACATTAGTTGTAGGACGTTTTTTGACCGTGACTTGACCTTGCAGAGGATCAAAGCAAAACTCTCGAACGGTGTCACTGGCATTGACAATGCATCGAGAGCTTTGCCTAGGGGGAAAATTGACGAAAATAGCAACAATTATACTGTTTAACGGTGTAAATAAAATGTGAAACAAAGAACAATGGCGGGGACAGTTAGCACACTTCCTGTACAATAGCCTCGGCATTGGCAGTCTCTCCTGCCCACAGAGTATACCCCTTTCCCTCGCTTTCTCTGCCTCTGCTAACCCACATTCTGTCTACACGTGGAGGCCACAATACCGACTTAATTCACAATTAAAGCCACTCGAATCGAGCGCTAGAAACTGCAAGGGACGTGGCAGAGAGGAACGAAGGTACGCTGTAGCTTTAAGTGGCCCATGCGCCTTTTGTGCGATTCCTTCTCGATGCTGCCTCTGCTAAGTTGGCAATGCCACACACAAAATGTGCCCCAATGAGTAGCGCGAAACGGCGGATTCTGAGGCAAGGAGACAAGGACAGTTCTGTTCAGTACGACTATACGGACGGGTGCAGTGCAGCAGGAGGCACGGTGGGTACTCGTCCACAAGCCGTCATTCATCTTGCGAAATTAGGCCAACATTATTTTTATTTTAATTATTCCTTAAACAAAACATAAATTTCAGCTTAACTTGATCAATTTATTGATTAACCATTGATAAATTTATGTATGATTCAATTAAATTATCAATAATTATTTTGTTGACGATCCAGCATGAATTAAATGTTGATTTTAGTCGATTTATTAGTTTGCATGAAGAGAATGAGACAACTATTTGATTTAAAAGAAATTATATTTAATACAGATCTAAAACTAACATATAAACATTTAATATAATTTAGTCATTTAATTTAATCTTAATCTTATCAATTTTTTAAGTTATAATTAAACTATATTTAATAAAGATCATTATTTTTGATTGCTGAGATGAGACCAACATTAGTCAGTTTTTTCCATAATTAAGAAGCTCATGTATTGCATATTTTCATTAATGTATGTAATTGTCTTTTAATCTTAATAAACAAAATTGACACTGTCCCCTTTTCCAAAAGATTAGATAATCGCAAGAATCCTAATAATCTTAAAATTCATTTCAAATATTACATATATTGTGGATGCTGCCTATAACTTCTTTTGGAATTTTAATTTTTTATCCGAAGAAATTGTTTCAATTTTGAACTATTTTCAACTGTTGTTAAATTAGGGGTTCTCAATATTTTATTTAATTTAAAAAACAAATAATATCCCATTTTTGTAAAATAAAAAGGTGTATCTAGGCCCATGTCTATGTCTACTTAATTAAAAACTACTATTTTAATAAATTAAATTAACTGCCTAATGTTAACTATTGGTTAGAGTCCTCTCAACGATTATTCAAAAAATCGTGAAGAGGACTCTAATCAAAAATGTATATAAATTTTAATTTAGTAAGTGATATAATTTAGAATGTAGATAGAAACGCCTTGTATATTCTCCTAAGTTATTTCATTCTTTATATAACTAATGACTGCAGGGTATATTAAATATTTAATTTTTTTTTTTATCTCAATAATCTCTATTTTCATATGTAGTGTGCTTAAATAAAATGGTTGTAGTGAAATTAGGATTTTAAAGATGAGAAATAATAGAATTCTTAACTTATATATAGAAATACTTTGGTTATATTTTACTTTTGGTATATTAAAAACTGGCACAGGTAAGAAATTGATGCGCTGCACAGATTTTTAGATCATAAAAGCGATTATATAACATCAGCTCAACAGTGCGCTAAGCATATCGACAGTTATTTAATTAAAATATTTTAAAGAATATTTATTTTACTAAATATGAAAGCACAAAACTAAATTTTATTTTTATTATTTTCTTGGCTTTTATATATTTGGCACTCTTAGTTTTAGTTAAAATGATTTGGTTAGTTTTTTTTTTAATTTTTTCCGATTTGAACGTCTGAGCAGTTCGAACTTTCGCTGACAACTGACGGTTATCGCCGAGCCATTTGAATTTAAAACGTTGCCAGGCGAGTGACGCGAAAGGAAAAATCACCAACGAAGGATGCAGAATGCAGGATGCAGAATAAAGATGATATAGTGATATAGTTTTGTGTGTGTGTGTGTTTGTATGTGTGCTATTGAGACTGTGGTTGAGCCGTAGAAAACGCTAAAAGTGAAAGGCCTCAGGAAATTAAAATGTAGGAACCAGTAAATGTCTTTAATTCAGACAGTCAGCTGGGAAGACTGTTCTAGAGCAAGTATGACTATATACATATATATGTTTATGTTTATATGTATGCGTATTCTATACGAGTTTGTATGTGTGTAGAGCACCCGTCTCTGTATGTTTGTCTTGCCATAGTCACTTAACATAATTTCGTTAAGTACTTTGGCATTGCCTTTCTACATAATCTGCTCTGTCGGGCTCTGTCGTCATGGACATTGTAATTTCCACTGTAATGATGAGCTAGGGTAACCGTACCCCTTCCATTCCCATCCATATTCCCAGCCCAGCCTTTTTTTTTTTGTGCTAGCCAGATTTCTGTGCATTCAGCTGCAATCCGTCTATTGATTGCCCATCCATAGACCAGCCAAAGTGAACGAAATTTGTGGACTTAAAAGCGTGAAAAACTGTCCCTCAGCGCTTGTTGGAAAATCATTCTTTAGTTTTTCCAATCAATTGGCTTGTTAGTCGTTTCGAAACAAGCGAAAAACTACTCAAGTGTTCTCCCAAGTGTCGTTTTGTCGCAGTAGAGCAACAATCACACAATTCCTTTGCAGAACTAGATGCCAATGGATGCTGCTAATGGAAGGCAATAATGTTATGATAATCCGCTGAACCGATTGACGTTAAATCGAAAAAAGGGTTGGGATTCAAGGAGAATAACTAATTAATGTTAAGCTTTTGTAAAAGTAAATAAATTTATTTAGCTCGAAGAAAAGGAAATAGCTTTTGGTAATCCATTTAAAATTTACGATATTTTTTTTAATTATATAAGACAACATAAGTATCCATTAAAGTGGTTGATAGTGGTATTCTATGAGAATATTAGAAATGAAAGGACTTGGCATATTATAATTAAAATAAATTGAAAATTATAGGGAAAGACTATCTATCCTCTTACACCAAAATACCCTTAATGATGTAGTGATTAACATTTCATCATTTTTAGGTAGCATTAAAAAAACATATTTTTACAGCATAGATGTATGTTTCATCAATATATCTTGGGAAATAAAAGAGTTTCGTATACAATATAATATAAATAATAATATAATAGACCAATCTCTATAGTTTTTTGTGAGCATTAAGAAAGGGCAATCTCAAATAATTTATATCATTTACCAAATATATCTATTACTCTATATTAAACCGATTTGGTGGAATAGCAGAAAATTAATACTGTAATCTAGTATTTTAAATAAAATTATATATAATTTTCATGTTATTTTCAAGAAAGAAAGGGATTCAAAGGGCAGAAGGAGTCTATGAAGTAATTCACGTTTTAAAATTATGCTGGAAAGAGAAACTTAAATTGCATCAAATTTTATTTAAATAAGCTATTAAATAATTGAACATTACTAAACAGATTAGTTATTATTTTTTATTTATATTATTATTATTCATATGAATAAAAATCATTACCTCGTCAGTTGCCTATTGGGGGCTATAATTAAAATACATTCCACCGTGTGGGCACCTGTGGGGGAGGCCAGTTTGTCTATTCGTAACCTTGAAGCAGCTCTGTCTCATGATGCGCATATATTATATATATATATATATATATATATACATTCATATATGTGTGTCGTATATTCGATTCCTCATCCTTCAGTAGAATACGGCCTTTTGCCACGCCTATAAGGCAAGCACTCAACGCCTTGCCGCAACACTTCAGCAACACATCCTTTGGCCTTCCGTTGCCGCAATAACAACAGCAACAACAAGAAGAAGAACTCGTCATCAACGTCGTTATTAAATTATCTCTGATGCGATAATAACACACTTAAGTTACTTGCCGTAGAACTCAATCCCCCCCCTAGCATCCATAGCACCCTTCCTTTCCTGGTAAGACTTGCTATAAAAAGCCGCTGATTTTTCTATAGTTTATTCGAATGCAGCCAAGCCTGGCGCTGCTTTTGGATTGGACCTGACCTAAGTACTTGGCTAGCTGTACTCGTCGTATAGCCTGTGCACGCTTTTCAACCAAAATTCCCCTTTAGTTCCCCTACCTATCTAAGTGGTGCTCTTAAGTTTCTGCTGATGGCAGCAGGCGGCGAAGCGGGAGGGGTTTTGGCAGTGCAAACCGTAAAGGTTTGGCGCGCTTTTAACTTGAATAGTCGTAATTTTTACTCAGTACTCATTGAAAATAATAGATAAAAAGGGTATATTATGTTAGAGCTTGTGTACGTAACAGGGCAAATGAAAATATCTCCGTCTAGCTATATGAATTCTTGATCAGAATTAGCTAAGACACCTATCATGTGCTTATCAATACTCATTTATCCTTTAGTAAAATTTGGTATTAAATAACATTTTAAGATATATATAAAAGTATTTTTGAATTTTAATTTAATGTAATTAATTGTAAATAAATATGTGTTTTCAAAATGTAATATTTTTGAGAGAGAAAAAAGAGACTAGATCATAATGCAAATAGTAATAGTAAATAGTAAATCTTAGAAACTTTCGCTGCTTTACAAAAAAAAAACAAATAATAAGAGAATTTTTTCTATAATTCTGAAGATGAAATATAAAATCATATCATACAATCGAAAAATACACTAGAGAACAGAGAACAGAAATATCATCAAGCCAAGAGAACAATATCTAATTTTCTATTTATTTCTTTGTATCGCTACAGAGTATCTGCTAGTCGAGCATTCTCAAATAATTCACTCTTGTGTCAGTTGTTATTGTACGGCTTTTGACAAGCGTTACGTCATTGAAATTTGTAAAATAAATTATGATTTTAACGAAAAAAAAAAACAGAAATTACATTTGAGAAATGCCTTTGAGCTAGCAAAAAGATTGTGTGACGTCAAGCGAGTACTTAAAAATAAACGAAGGTCGTGCAATAAGGAAAGCTTACAGAATGGCTTGCTCTGCGATATTTAAGGTAACTCAAATGTGTATCTTTAGAGCTTGATTAAACACAAAATGCGCTTTATAATGGGCCAAGACTGATACAAAAAGCAGGTGTAGCTTTCAATCTCTTTCTCTGTCTCTCTGTCTATCTCTCTTGATATAACAGACTTAATCCTTTCAGAAATTAATAAGCCCGCCACAAAAGTTATAGAAAAACATACACACAGTGTGACCCACATTTGGCAACATGCGGAAGTTTTCTGAATGGAAAGTTGCAGTCAGTTGGGAGTACCACGAGGGATGAGATCCCAACCCCAAAAACTGAAACCAAACATCGTACTCCCCGCCCCATTTGCTTCATTCATGAAAGCGTCAAGCGAGGCCATTGAACCGCCTTCGAAATGGTTAATAAGGGAGTTGTGGGCGGAAGATTGGCTAAGGGCTGGAGAGGAGGGGCTGCCTTTGGGGCAACTAGCAGCAACAGTTGCCGCAGAGAAAGAGAGAGACAAGGAGGGATTGAGAGAGAGAGAGAGAGAGAGAGAGAGAGAAAGCAACGAAGGCTGACGCTCAGGTGGAGACGTCATTGTCGCCCATTGTTGATAAACAAACCTGTAGCCGATGTTGTTCCAACACGTGTGTGCGGCTCGGCGTCTTGGTGGTTCGGTGTTTCGGTGGTTGTTGCTAAAGGCCAGGGATGTGGCACGGGGCATGGCGGGGGTTGCTTGCCATTGCGCATGCCCCATTCTATGGGCCAGCTGTCTCAAAAATATCGTGACGTTGCTATTGATTTTTACACGGCCAGAGAGACGCGCATCGTTGAACTGCATTCACACATAGAGGAAAAAAAAAAAACAAAATTCACAAAGAAAATGCATAAATAATTGCTGTAAAATTATAAACAAAGAAATAACATAAATTTCAGGTAAAATTTGGCAAGCCAACACCGGCGCTTGCCGCAGACAACTTGGAAGCGTGGCCCGAGATGATGAAACTGCGACCATATGTGCCCTCCAAGCGTATTGCCATACGGGACTCTTCAATCGATGAGGACATAAGCGATGATGTCGAAGATGAGGTGTTCATCAAGGATGCTAGATCCGCCAAGGTGAGTCATCAATATCTCTTTATAAGTTCTTAAATAATCTGCAAACTTTACTTTTTCATAAATTGCTAGTATACCTAAATTTGTGCGGTTAAGAAAATATTGTGAAATTTGTGAGAAAGTGAAGATGTTCTCAAAACTAATTTTGCGGCTTCAATATTATTAAAGATAAAAGAAGAAAATCGGAATTATAAGTGATTGAATGCTAAAATTTAATTTTAAAAATAAAAAATTTAAATTTAAAATTTTTTTATTTAAATTAAGTTACAAAAGTTCCCAATTTTAATAATTCTGATTTTTTGAAATATATTTTATGTATTTTATGATGACCAAAGTATTTCAGGTGAAATGAAGTGGAAAATTCAATTTGTTTTTTGCTTTAAATTAAATCGTAACCTGAAAAAGGTTTCGCTGGCCATAAAGAAGCGATTTTCAAAAAATGAATTTAGTCAATTTGCTAACTTACTAATAAAATATTTCAATTTACAGCGCAGCGAGGAGCAGGGTCTGAAGCGACCTTTGATGGCGCCACGGCGGAAACACAGCTCCGGCTCTGGGAGCAGCTCCACACCCATTATGAAGCAGCATAAACGTCGACGCTGCTGCCGTTGCTGCGAACCTTTCTGCTATGCCCTGGGTGCGCTCACTGTGCTCTGTGCCTTGCTCAGTTTGGCTGCTCTGATGCTGACCTTATTCCCGTTGTCCATGCAGCGTGTCAACCATTGGTGGAGTCGGAATCCTCAATTGGAGACCATGTCCGGCTCTAGCATTGGTTATGATGGCAGCATGGGCGGTGAATTTGTACCCTGCACACAGATCAGCGTACAGAGAGTTTGGACCCGCAGCATGGCCAGGATGAACAGTGAGAGTCCGTTGCGTGTAACCGATCTCAATGGGGATGGCACTAAGGATATCATCTTTGGCTATGGTGTGGATGATAATATACATTATGAGGGTATCCCACTACCCCGCTGCAAGTCTTCACAGCAAAACGATGATGTGCCCTGCGAGGGTGGCGTCGTGGCGCTTAATGGACGAGATGGCTCCATTCTATGGCAGTCTTGGAGCGTAGCCAATGTATTCTCACTTCACTGTAATGCAGATATTGATCTGGATGGCGGCATGGACTGCTTGGCTGCAGGACGATTGGGCGTAAGTCAAAGATTCCTTTTCACTTTTAAATTTATTTCCCATAAACAGGAAAGCCTAGTTCCGAAATATAAAAATTTATTTTATTCACTCCTAGATGATATATGCCATCAACGGGCGCACTGGACAGGTAATCTGGACTTTCCACGAGCTCGAAATGGAAACCAACTCGCCCATTGTCATGGATCTTTATACGATTAATGTGCTACGCGATTTGGATGGCGACGAGGTGCCCGAACTAATAGCTGCACATCTCGAGGAGCGTGAGGAGTCCAAGGCCGGTCATATAAAACTCATATCGGGCAAGACGGGCAAAGTGTTGCGTAGTATACCGACCCCACACCGCGAGGAGATGTTTGTACCCATCCAGCTGGTAACTCGAGCCGATGGCACTGAGCTTCTCCTTATGCTCACTGGAGGCCAGAACACGCCCGGCGGAATTTATAGCCTTAGATTGCTCTCTCTTATGGCACACACCAGCGAAAAGCACTTCACTCC
Source organism: Drosophila repletoides (assembly GCA_018150835.1). Lineage (NCBI taxonomy): Eukaryota > Metazoa > Arthropoda > Insecta > Diptera > Drosophilidae > Drosophila > Drosophila repletoides. Next base: position 6,687,231 of record JAECWQ010000202.1, read on the forward strand.
ACTTCATCAGCAGTCGGGCTCTGGTCTCATGGTCCCCGCTGTGCTCAGTGATCTGAATGGCGATGGAATCTCGGATGTGGTCATCGCAGCCTTTAATAGCAGTGTCTTTGCCTTCGATGGACGTAATTTTAGCATGCTCTGGAACTATACGTTCCCGGCCAGCGAATGTGTTAGCGCCATTGTGCCAGGTCATTTTGATCACGATAATGTGACTGATTTCATGGTTAAATATAATACCGGGCCGGGCTTCCCAGTCTATTACTATTCCCAGACCACAATCCTCGACGGACGCACAGGTCAGCCGCTCCTTAATGCCATGATGACAGATGCTGGCGGTGCTACGAGTCTCCTGGGTGGCGTCTCTCTTTCCCAGAGCTTTGGCGGAGATTTCTTTTTGCACTGGCAGCTTCAGTGCCGCAATAAGCCCAATGCACGAGATGCCTACGAATTTTTCCCGGACAGTGACATTATTTCTCAGGCCAGGGCCGATACCTGCCGCCTGCGTTATAATGAATCCACTGTACTAAAGCTCTATGCTATTGCCCGGCATATTGAACCACCGGGTGCGGTACTCTTTAGCACAGATGATCTGGAGGTACAGCTGAATCGTACACAGCGTCCTGCGCCTGGGGGCAAACAGTCACCGCTCAAACATCCCAAGCTGCTCAAGAAGCTGCTAGCCAATCGGGAACAGCTTCTCAGGCAAGTGGCAGCCACAGATACAGTTGATCAGCCGTCTCGGACTGGGCCAGTCAAGCACTTAAAGCATCACAAGCATACCCTGCCGGAGCTATTGCCCCAGCAGGAGTCGGAAAATGAGCTGACTGGCTTTGGCGGAGGCTACCTTAAGGAACCCTACAAGGAATTTGTAAGCACGGTTTTATATTAAAATATATAAATCTTAATATAATATATTTTTATATCTAACAGAAGGATTATGATCCACTGTCCCTGCCAGCAGAGAATCCCAATCCTATGCGCGTGCCGGAGGAGTATGAACTGGTGTACAATGATGAAATGCCACAATTGCCGGAGCAAAACGAGCGTCCTATACATTTGCGCAGCAAGTATCCCAGTGGCAACAACCGGGATGTGAGAAGCGGAATACTAGAGTCCACCATGACTAGCACCAGCAGCAGCAGTAGCACCACCACCTCCACCACTACCACAAGTCAACCACAATACGCACAATCTCCGCTTACTCTGTGGGATCTGGAACTGGATAATGAAACTATGGAGCAGGCTGCAGATGCTGCAGCAGCTGCAGGTGGCACCAGTTCCAGTAGTCAATCTCAATATCGCAGACGCAAGCGTCAGCGACGTAGTGCAGCTGCTACTGACGGCAGCAGCAGTAGCGCTTCCACTGCCAGCAACGATGTTGGCGATGATGCCACAGCGACGCCGGACGATTCCTCGTCAGCTGATTGGTATTTGGCTTCCATTTCATCAACGGGCGTCTTGCTCAAGTCCCTGGGTAATACCAGCTCCTCTCTGGACTTTGCTTTTGTGCTCAACATACGCGAATCAGAGGCGTATCCACCGTTATTCTCACCGCAGGATCTCAACTGTGTCGAGGAGAAAATTAGCGCATATAAAAGTGAGTGGGTCTTATTAAAACTATATCCTTTGACTTCGAATTGGAATTTTATTATAGCAGTACATTATTTTTCAAATAATAATTTTGAAATTCATAAATTTTTCGATTTTATGATATTTTTATTATCTTAGGCTATACCGCCGATAACTTGCGAGTGTTGCGCAAACAGTTCCTCAAGCAGTGCATGAACGAGCGTCTCGTTGACACGGAACCAGCGTTGCCCAAGTACGAGGCACAGTTGATAATAACCCGAATTGGGATTACCTGCACCTGTCGCTCGTTGCAGCCAGGTGAGGTTTGCTCGGAGCTAGATCCAATTGATGCACAACGCTGGACTGAGTTTATGGGAAACGGTGGCAATGGTTTTTATGCCAATTGAAATTGAAACTAAAACTAAGTCTATCCTATCTTTCTATTCTCTAATCAACTATTGTAATTAATCGATCGTCATTTGTGTGTGGCTGTTTCTTGTAATTGTAACAGTATTTACATGTGTATTTGTGTATATTTTATGATTTTTTTAATTAAAATTAAATATTTAAATAATTAATTGTGCTGATCATTTTAATTGCAGCAGAAGTAAAATAATGTTTTTTTTAAGACTTTTCAAATTATTTGGATTTGGCGGTCTAGCTATCTTCAGGGAAACAAGTTCAAATGAACCAAAAGATTAGTCAGCGGTTTGTGAACTGAGCAGTTAAATTATTCTGTTGGAACATATTCTGTACATTTATAGTTTGTTGATAAATTAAAATTAAATTACTTTAGATAATTGATTTCTGAACAAATAAACAGATGAATAAAATGAACAAATTAACTTATTCACAAAAGTGAACTTGAACTCTACTTTGAAAGCAGGTGGCTGCCCATAGCAAACAATTTAAATCAGGGGTGATATATTTGCAATAATAACAAAAATTTTTCGAAATAAATCATTAGTTGAGAGCATTGTAATTAAATAAATATTTACAATTACATTTCTTAAATATGCTTCAGAAAACATCGATATGTTCTGTGTATATCGATAGTTTTAATCAGCCCTGGTATCTGGCACTAAAAAAGTCCAACTTTAAAACAACAAAAAGAAAAGCAGTAGCTGCCTAATATTAACTATTGTTATTAACTTAATGCTAGGCCCCACACACACAGACTCAACAGAATCATGGGAATTCTAGAGAAGATTGCTGAGATCGAGCGTGAAATCGCACGCACCCAAAAGAACAAAGGTGAGTGAAAACAACCGGCAGAAGCAACGCGGCGGCATCGGAATTCGCATAGCTGGCAAAAGTATCGGAATTTAGGGTTAGAATTTACTTGCTTTTTCATTGCGTTTCATTTTATTTGTATTTTCATTTCTGTTCTACAGCCACTGAATACCATTTGGGTTTGCTAAAGGCAAAGCTTGCCAAATATCGATCCCAGCTGTTGGAACCATCGAAGAAGGGCGAAAAGGGTGAAGGCTTCGATGTGCTTAAAAGCGGAGATGCGCGTGTCGCTCTTATTGGATTTCCCAGTGTGGGAAAGTCCACAATGTTGTCCACACTGACCAAAACTGAATCGGAAGCAGGTGAGTTACAAGTGAAACACCATGGAGTCTTGCCTCCGTTTCAATTCCAATCTACGGTTCCCAGTTTCCGAATCTGAACTGTAATTTCGAAATTCGAAACAACAAATCAGATTATACTTCGAACCAAAAGACTATTATTTTTGAACTATTGTAGTAATGTATTTTTCTTCTAGCCAACTACGAGTTCACCACGCTGACTTGCATACCTGGCGTGATTGAGTACCAGGGCGCCAACATACAGCTTCTCGATTTGCCGGGTATTATTGAAGGTGCTGCCCAGGGCAAGGGTCGCGGTCGGCAGGTAATTGCGGTGGCACGAACTGCTGATCTCGTCCTGATGATGCTGGACGCAACCAAGCCGAATGTGCATCGCGAACTGTTAGAGCGAGAATTGGAATCAGTGGGAATACGCCTGAATAAAAGGAAACCGAATATTTATTTCAAACAAAAAAAGGGCGGCGGACTAAGCTTTAATTCTACCTGTGCCTTGACGCGGTGCAGTGAGAAAATGGTACAAATGATACTGCACTCGTTTAAGATCTTTAATGCGGAGGTGTTGTTCCGGGAGGATTGCACTGAGGATGAATTCATTGATGTGGTCACTGCCAATCGCGTCTATCTGCCTTGTTTGTATGTGTATAATAAGATTGATCAGATTTCCATAGAGGAGGTGGATCGGTTGGCGCGACAGCCCAACTCCATTGTGGTCAGCTGTAATATGAAGCTGAATTTGGATTATATGCTGGAGGCTCTCTGGGAAGCCCTACAGCTCATCAGGGTTTACACTAAAAAGCCTGGAGCACCACCAGATTTCGATGATGGTTTAATTTTGAGAAAGGCAAGTAAACTTTCGCATTGCGATCCGAACTTATCCTAACCTCTAAAGTAATAAATTTTAAAACAATTTTTCTCAAATTACAGGGTGTCAGTGTGGAGCATGTGTGTCATGCCATTCATCGAACCCTTGCTGCACAATTTAAGTATGCCCTGGTCTGGGGAACCTCTACGAAATACTCTCCACAGCGTGTGGGTATTGCCCATGTGATGGCCGATGAGGATGTCATTCAAGTGGTCAAAAAATAAGGCGTTATATAGTTACAGTTGTTCATCAAGTTTTCGGTGTCAATTAAGTTGAAATATATTCTATTCTACTATATATACAAATTACGTATTTGTTTGTATATGTTGGAGAAATAATCAGGATATTATCTTATCTGATCTGATCGGCATTGAAATTCCTTTAAACTTAATTTTAAGCAAACCAAATCGTTTGGAAACACGAAACCGCTGAATTTCCATTCTAAGAATTACCCCAAGAACCCCAATATATAACAGCTCAAATAGATCGTGTAATAACTTTATTGACAGTATATTTTATAACAACTAAATCTACATCTAGTAATGAAGATTACCATCTGTCTGATTTGGATGCAGCCGCATTGCTGGATGTTGCCGCCGAGGCGGCTGTATAGCTTTTGTTTAGAGTGCTGATGGCCGAGATGTTAGAAAAGGGCGTTGGTCCGCTGCTGATGCGCTGAGGCTCCAACATCTGGACGGTCGATTTATCAATGCTGGCAAAGACATTGGTGGCATCGCGCAGACGATATCGGCGTAGATTTAAATAATGTTCCTTCTGCTCCTCGACGCGCTGATGCAGTTCATGGAGGCGTCCAGCTAGTGAGATGAACGATTCATTGAGTTGACGAAAGCCGCGTTTCAGATCGTCTGGCGAAATACTTTGCGGATTGGCCAGCGCATGCATGTGGCTTTCCGTGAGCAATATTTGCTGACGAAACGATATCAAATCCTCTTCGTACTTAGCCACCAAGCATTGAAAGTATTGGAAAGGAGCGCTGTTCTCAAACTGCAGCCCGGCGGGCGTATCCTGTGTACGCTGTGCCATTTCCAAGGATTGTAATGCCTTCGCCGATTCACTTCTCAGCTGTTTTATATGCCTATTATTCGTATCCACCGAATTGGCCACGTTTTGCAGCATCCAGCGCAGATTTGTGATGTCGTGACCAACATTGCTCAACTTGGACGTCGATGTACGTCCAATGTCCGAGGAAATCGTCTTCTGCTGCTTGATATGGGTCTTCAAAGCATCCACGGTTTTTACTATTTCATCTGGAACCTGCGTCTCCTTGATCTGCAAAGAGATGATGAAAAAGTAAATAAATTAGATCGTTCTTGGATTAACATGTGCAGTGGGGCAATTGAATCTAAAACCATGAGGCTGATGGAGTATCTTGTGAATCAATCGATATTTTTCCTGCGCAATTGTCCTACTGGACTCACCTTAATCCCATCCTGTTTATTGTCCCCCAACTTAGGTTGTGCGGCACTCACATCGATGCCACCGAGACCCAGAAAGGCAGGCGGAGCAGCAGCCGGCTGTGCACCTGTGGTCAAAGGTTTGCCAAAGATGCCGCCTTGGGCTGGATTAGCTGGAGCTAAAGTATTGCCACCCAGGCGTAGACCGGTGTTGAAAGGCTGCGCTGTGGCCGTTGTGGTGGTTGTATTGAAGTTCAAACTAGCCGCTGTGGTCGCCTGTGGCTTATTGAAGGCAAAGCTGCCCAATCCCGCACCTAGAGTAGAAGGCATGGCTGTGGAGCCAAAGGCGGGCGGAGCTGTAGTCGGTGCACTTGATGTGGGCGTAGAGAAGCTGAAAGACGGTGCCACGGTGGCTGTTGCGGTGCCAAAAGCAGGAGCAGCAAAAGCAGAAGTGGCTGCTGGAGTCCCAAAGGCAGGGTTCGAACCCGGAGCACCAAAAGCGGAGGTAGTTGCTGGCGCACCAAAGGCGGATGTAGCTGCTGGTGCACCAAAGACGGAGGTGGCTGCTGGAGCACCAAATGCTGATGTGGCAGCTGGAGCACCAAAAGCGGAAGTAGCTGCTGGAGCGCCAAAGGCGGAAGTAGCTGCTGGAGCGCCAAAGGCGGATGTAGCTGCTGATGCACCAAAAGCCGATGCACCTGGTTGAGTGCCAAAAGCTGATGTCACTGCCGGCGTTCCAAAGGCTGGTGCTGCCGCTCCTACACTGCCAAACGCAGGCAGCGATAATGTACTTCCAGTTGGCGCCACTGCAGCCGTTGCCGGCGAGCCAAAGCCGAGCGTAGGCGCTCCACTCGCTGGAGCTGGTGCAAAACTAAAGCTGGGTGCTGCTCCTCCGCCCACCACAGCGCTGGCTGCTCCCGCCAGACTTGATGTGGCTGTGGCAGCTCCAAAGGCGGGAGGCGGGGCGCTTGTTGCCGGTCGCCCGCCAAAACTAAAACTGCTTGCTACGGGCGCTGCCACTGTGCCGCTCAGGCCGACGTTTGTTGTCGGAGTGCCAAAGGGATAAGACATTATTTTCGTATATAAGTAAACACTTTAAACCAATTTAATTTAATATTGTTTCTGCTCAAATTTGTGTATGATGTGCACAAGCAACTCGCACAACTTCGCTTATCGATACATATCGTTGGCATTTCCCGATATTTCGATAACATATTTAACTGAAGTATTGTAAATAATAAATGCCTCACATACGTTTTTTATTATTTAAGAATATGATTTGATTTTTCTAAAATTATAAAAATCAATTCAGCTATTCAATGGATATTTTGAAATTTAAATCATGTCATAATTATTTACAACACACCAAAAAAAATCAGTCATTGCTACTGCGGACTGATCTAAAGCTATCGATTAATTCGTGAACTAGTTCTGTGTAATATTAGGACATTTTCCAACACTGTAGGCGCATTTACACTAGCTCCACTCTGCCTAAGAAAATTTGCAACGATTGGAAGCTTAGAATATTGTTAGTCATCGGCCGATTTTTCATACTTATTGATGTCTCCGTACACTTAAAATTATTTTGAGATATGAGCAAAGATTTGAATGCACTAACCAGTTCCAGTCACCATAAAAGTGTTGTGCAACAGCAAAATTGCCTTAGCTAGTTTCACCACCTTATTTCGTAGTACCAAATATTAACACGAGAGGCGCAGCAATATGCGTGGTTTACAGTTATTTCAATTATCATGTGATCGCAAGTTCTTACTAAAATTATTTTTGCACGCTTTTCGGGAAAGTTTTTATTAAAAATTAAATAATAATGGCGGCACAAGAGGAAAAGTATATTAGTTATTTGAATGATGAAGGAATACTGCCACGCCTACTGGAAATTCTCGAAGAACTAGTGGAAATCGATCCGCTGCCCACAGATCCGCTAATGGATATTTTACACGCAGTTGGCTGTCCCTTGATCCCCCAAGCACAAATGAAAGCGCTAGAACGCAAAGTGTCGCGTGCCCAAGACGAGCTGCGTTACCTCCGACGCGTCCTTATCGATCTGGGTGGACAGGATGAGCTCTACGATAGCGACACGGACGAAAACGAGTATGTTGGCCAAGTGGGAGCAGTAGGGGCTGGCCCATTATACTCACCCGATTCCAACACCTACGAGGAGGACACCGCAGTCTCCATGCTCCATCCCCAACCGCAGTACTTTATGGAGGCTTGCATTTCCATCAAACAGGAACCACAGGATGAGTTCGATGAGGAACAGGAGGACAAACCCGACAGCAGTCGCTCAATTCAACAGCCCTAAGTTTGCTTCATATATAGTATTCAAGTATACTATTTACACATATCTAAACTGTAGTATCCCTCTATACTATCCCACCATCCTATATATATGGATATATATTTAATCCTTGAATATATATGCATGTGTTGCTCATATCCCATTACTCTGTTCTACTATCTAAATAACATAACTTTTCTCTACTATAATATATTATTGCATGTTTTCGAATGTGTATTTCATATTTTTAAAAAAACGCATTTAAAAGTTAAAGCCAACGCCAGATCGTTGCATATTATGTGAAACTTGAAGTTAGAATAAAATCACTTGTTTGCACCTAGAATTAATAGAAAAATGAATGAAAAAAGGCCTATAATGAACGCCATGTTAGAACAAATCTTAAAAAAAAATGTAAAACATAAAAAAACGTTAGCTGTTTTGCTGTAAAATCTAATATTTTAGGATCCTTGCATGGAATTCATCAAAAATTCCTTATAAAAACGTAAGCAAAAACTGTATCAATGTAGAATATTGTTTAGAACATTTTATATCTTATTTTAAATTTTGTTAAATGCATTTTTAAAGTATTTTGAAATACGAACAATGATATATTAATTCAGATACTTATCACACTATATAATATATACACTTGCCAACCCAATTAAAGTATCTGAATTGCTAGAAAATGTTGAATGTTTTTAAAAATCATTTGTTATGTGCTCAATTTGTTAACTGCTATTATCGACTTTAATTTTTAAAGTTTTCCAAAATTATGCCACTTCTTAAAGATAATATTAAGGATTATGAAATTGAAGAATAAAAAGCAAAAGGAGAAAAGTTATACCACAAGAAATATATATTCAAGATTGAAATGTCCTATGGTTGTGTATGTATGCGTGTAATCCGTTACGCCCAGTTTTGTAAGGTTAACCAGGGGAAATCAATAACCAATACGCAGGATATGTCGTCGCTTGTAGTTGTCAGAGGACAAACAGAGCAAAACAAAACAAAACAAAACATCAATTCAATTAACTCGATACATGTCATCTATCTCGACAGCCGTCAGTTGTGATGGAAGACGGCTTGGATGTGGGTAAACTGTGAATTCCATTTGCCAACCCTTCAGGTGTAAATATGGGACAGCGGGGAGTACTTCAAACTAAATTACAAACTATGTAAATTCATCTCTGTTGAACTCTGGTAAGCAGCAGCTAATTATGTTAAGCTTGAAATACATTTTTTTTCCTTGTATTTACGCTGATAATTAATTAAGTTGAAGTGCTCTGAATTATAAATTACACTATGTAACGAAATCGCATAATTTTGCTCTGCCCGACATGATAGGGTACTTTCTCAATTTTTGAAAGTCGATATATATTTTTTTTTTAATTTTCATTTCAACTTATTTTAAGGCGCTAGTAAGTGCCACTTAATTTATAATTTTGTTTTTAAATATGAAAGTTAATCATATTTAGCTGATCCTTATTACATTAACTAAAAGCTTAATCGAGCTTTAAAAGCTTTATTTACAATAAATTGAATGATTATTGGAATTCGTGTAGATATAAAATAGTCTGTGTAGCCTTGATTTCATTTATTAAACAAATAATAAATTGTCTAGAGCCACTCAATGTCAAGATTAATCTGATTAATCTGAGAGTAATTTGTTTCAAGTATCATTGAGTTTTTTTTTTTTGTTTTCTCCACTCTAAAATATTGATTGATTAATTATTCATAAATGGCATAATAAAGAATACTTTTGACTCAGCTAGTCGCTAAAACAATCCAAAATCAAATATTTAACACAAAAAAATAGCTTTTTATGCAAATATTTAAAAAGTTTACATTTATCCGTTATATATTTTACACTCGATAATGCGGCTTACATAGGGAGGGAAAAAAACCTATGCCAGACCAAACGTTTTTTCTTTTTATTCCGTAGATAAACAATTTATTTTAAAATGCGCGATAAATCCGTCTAATCCGTTGTGCACGGTGGGGGCGTTGGGGCGTGGCAGGCGACAGCTGCCAGTCCCTTTGATAAATAAACTGCAGCAGTCAAGTTGACACAGAATGTGCATAAATATTTGCAATAAAAACAAAACAGATTTGCGTGTAGCGCTTAAATAAATAAATAGCGCCGCATAGGCGTGGCAGTTGGGCAGCAGTTGAAGCGGCTGCTTTTAATTGGAGTGCGTTGGAATTTCCATGTTCCGAATTCCACCTTCCATGAAATATATAAAAATACTGCAATTTCGAATGAATTCCATTGAAACATTGACAGCCGACTTTTACAGTATTCAACTAATTTCTAAATATACGATTTTCACGCAGCCCCTTTTCGAATTCCACTTAGAATTCTTCAGAGATATGCTAGCATAATTTGCATACACAAAGACGATTAGAACGATTTCCAGAAAAATATGCCTAGCATACTATTTGGAGCAGTATAAAAGTTCAAGTTTGAATTTTTTTAGTAATCACATAAATTTAAATAATGATGCCGGACTCTTTTGAATTCTTCCTTAAAATGAATTCCATAGAAGTTTTATTTTTATTTATAAAAGATATAAATAAATTATTATATAAATTAAATTAAAATATAAAAAATTAATTAAACTAAAAATTATAAGTAAGATTAAAATTGAAGTTGAATTTATTTTTATCTAATTTGGAAATTATTTTATCTGTATGCTAAACACTTCTGTGGATTTGATTCAAATTCGAATTTTCAATGCAGGCCAGTCTTGATTTATTTTAAAAATGAGCTCCACAGAAATATTATATGAATAGATGTTTAAATTTTTACATGAAACTTTACACATTTCTCTAGATTCGAGACGAAATAGGAAAGCAGAACAGGCCTGATCTGTTTATTTTTAAATTTTGTTGTACTATTTATTTTAATTTTTTTGTAATTCAGCTTTGAATAATTACTGCGGAAACTGCCGTTTAACGGCAAATTGTGGCCAAGAAAAAAATTTAAAAAAATAGGCAGAGCGATAATTGATTGAAACAGAATGCCGTCGCATTGGTTTTCTAAATTCTTTATTTTTTTTCAAGCCTTTTTTTCTGTGTGCTGTTCAAGTTGCAGCCTATTCTGCATACTTTTGGGCGCTTAATCTGTGCGCGTGCCATGCGCCCGGGGATGAGTTGGAGAGAGGCCAGTGCAGGGCGGGGCGATTCTGCCTGCCTGAAAATCTGCTTTGCCTTTGCCTGTCAGTCTGTCGTAGCGTAAAACTTTAACCACGTAAAATACGAGCCCGCTGGGCAGCAGCAGCAGCAGCAACAGCAGCAGCAGCAGCAGCAGCCGCAACACAACCAACCCGAAAACTACCAGTAAAAAATAATCAAAAAAAAAGAGGAGAAAAAAGACGGGCTGCAAACGAACAACAGTCGAATGCATATAAAAGCTACGGTTCCAATCCAATTGCCAGCAGTGTGCGGTCCAAAATGGGTTGCCAGACTGCCACGAATTCCAGATGAGCTATGAGAATACCAATGCGGTTTCTAATGACATGCCACAAACTTTAATGCTTTGAGCTGAGATTAAGTCTAAAGTGGAGGTGAGTTCAATAGAAATAATATTATATTTTCTAATTTAAAGCTGTAATAATTTATAATTTATGTATTCCTAATATTTAAAGGCCTTAAATATTTTTATAATTATGAATGAAATTCAATATTTTCCTTCATCAAGTGAAGTTTACACTCCAAATTCTATCAAAATAACTTCAAAAAAAAAAAAAAAAAGAATCAAATCAGATTACTCTTCAAAGATAGAATGCTTGGTTAAAATAGTTTTACAAGACAATAAATATGGGAATTAATTAAATTCTCAATACGTAATTTTGAATTTTTAAAATTTAATTATTCTCTTAAACTTAAGGTTGAAAGCTTCATTATGCATATTACTCTTAATTTAAGCTGAAGATAATTAGGTTTTTTATTAAAGTTGTTGAAATTCAAAAGCACCAATTAAATCAATTAAATGTATTTAAAAAATATTAATATTTTTTATAGACCAAACTCAAGCCTTTACCTAACCATTAAACGAACTTCTCCACAGGCTTAAAGGTTCCACCATTCCACAGAATAGCCAAATGTTAATCCTTGATTTAAATAAAATATTTTCCGACGAATATTGTGATGATTTTTACAGAATTTTTAATATGTTTTTATTACAATTATACCAGCAGATATTGAATACATTTTTATAATGAGTGCATACGCAACTCAATATGCATTGCAGCGCCTTTGAGCACAACATTGAAAGCCCCCCACTGCATCCCCTCCCGGGTATCAGCCGGAAATGGCAAAGCAACTGCAACAAAAATAAAAAAGGGAGAAAAAAGAAAAGCTGAAAAACTGAAAAACAAAAACTGGTGGAGAGCAGAGAGCCACGCAGTGGCGCTTCAATTTCATGTCGAGTAAATTTTAATTTACAGCTCTTTTGTGACCGCAGGTTTTTCGCCAGCATGCGAGCCAAAAACTTTTTTTCGATTCTATTTTTTTTATATACACATATTTTTGGCGGCTTCTATTTTTTCGGTGGCTATTTGGCTTGTTGGTCAAATGATATATCCGGCGGAGTGGCTAGGATGCTGGAAGGTTGGGAATTCAGTGATGCAGGGCAGCTACCATTAGTTTTAATGACCGCAGGAGCCAAGAAGGCAACGGATATGGGAAATAGGGGAAAAGAAAGGGGGCAGAACAGTGCTAATTGCAGCTGCTGCCAATCTCGAACTATGCTTCATTAGCGTTGCTCTGAAAACTCTATTAGCCAAATGAGAGAAAACGCGAAAAACTTTTCAACAGAAAGTGTCGGAAAAACGTGCAGCGCCTAACTAATGTCAACAATTTATTGGCAATACAATAATTAAAATGCAATTAAAATGCGTAAATTACATAATACAGTGGGAAGTGGGCGGTCGGCTGTGGGCGGTGCAGAAAACTTTGAAAATGAAGAAAACTTTGGCTAGAAATCTAATTCTTTAACAGATTGGCATTTCTTCCATTTGAAAGTACAGCAACTACAATTCGAGCAGGGGTTACTTAAAGTATGTATCTTCAGGTACTTAAAAGAAAACTTCAGAAAACTGATTAAAAGTCATCAGCTTTTGAGTAGCTAACAGATAGCTTTTATTAAAAGTAACGCTCACTTAAATTTTTAGCTTTTTAGGTGATTTTTCTCATTCGAAACATACTCCTTTATATGTATACTCCTTATAAATCAAGTTTAAAATATAACACTAATAAAAGTATCTTTTTTCTTACAGAACTTCATCAAATACATCACCAGGACTTGAGGACATCGGATTATCTGTGAACCATCATCTGAAGTGATTCATCCTCCGCCGGTCGTATGATAAAATAAGTAATATGTTTATAAATTATTCATGTTTAATTTATTTTTTATTAAGTTATTTATTAATCTTAAGAAAATAAAATGTAAAAAAAAAGTATTTATTTATAATAGTATTGAATTTATCTATGTATAAATAAATCGCAAAAATTGTTGAAATGTTATGTATTTGTGTTTTATTTTATTCATGTGTACTTTTTTGCACCTCAAAGATACTTTTGTATCTCAAAGATACATTTGCACTGTTACATTGCATAAAGTATGCAGCAAAAAAGCAACAAAAGTAGGCGACACGAAAATATCCCCAAAGTAGGCAACACAAATTACCCGGTTAAAAAGTATATAAACAAAAAAAGCGCCTAAAAGTATGCAACAAATAGTACCCCTAAAATTATTCAAAAAGTATGCAACAAATAGTACCCTAAAATAAAAAAAAAAATTGCGCCTAAAAGTATGCAACAAATAATTCCCCTAAAATTATACCAACAAATGCGCCTAAAAGTATGCAACATATACTACCCCTAAAATTAAAAAAAAAAATTGCGCCTAAAAGTATGCAACAAATAGTTCCCCTAAAATTATACCAACAAATGCGCCTAAAAGTATGCAACATAATTTGTGTCCAAATAGTACCCCTAAAATTATTCAAAAAGTATGCAACAAATAGTACCCTAAAATTTAAAAAAAAAATGCGCCTAAGAGTATGCAACAAATAGTACCCCTAACATTATACCAAAAAATGCACCGAAAAGTATGCAAAACAATTTGGGTCCTAAAGCAGGACTGCGCTTGGCAGCCAGAAATTTCCAAAATTACCAGACGAAGTACCAGGCGCACAGAAATCAGCAGGAGGTGAAAAAATGTTAGTTAACAGTGACACTGTTAACTAACAGTGGCCTTGAACATTTGCACTGTTAAGATAACATTGGTCGCCTGGTGATTCCCGCCGCTGGAGCAGCCGAAAATTCAAATTTGGCGCCCAGAGTACCAGGCGATCAGAAATCAGCAGGAGGTGAAAAAATGTTAGTTAACAGTGACACTGTTAACTAACAGCGGCATTGAACATTTGCACTGTTAAGATAACATTGGTCAGCTTGCAGCAAAACTTTTCAAAAGTTGGCCGTTGAACCGCGATCTAAATTTAAATTCAAAAGTTGGCCGTTGGACGGCGATTTAAATTTGAATCGCCCAAAAATTTGCCACCTGCTGCTGAATTATGTTCGCCTGGTACTTTCAGCAGATTTTGGCCGTTTGCTCGCAGTTTGGTTTGAATTTGCTTCGCTGCCCTCGAAAGTATGCAGTAAAAATTTAATATGGCTGCTCGTCTATACATTCTACATACGATTTTTAAAAGGACATAACTTCCGTAAATCCTTCCAGATTTTGAAGCGACTACCCGCGAATACTTACCATTATGATTACTTACCGTTTGAGGCAGGACCCGTCAGGATCCGCATGGACATAGCCATTACAGCCAATTTTCTGTATACAGAAAAGTCCCTGTCTTTCAGTTCTCTTTTTGTTTCGTATTCTGATATGACAGGATACGGAGCATCTGGTGGCTAAAGGACATGTCGAAGGGCCTTCATTTAGAAAATTGCAGTGATTTTTTAAGAAAAAAGGCTCTTTCTCGGCTCAATCCTAATGGATTTCACCAGAACCTCTTTCAATATGTTCGCAAGGTTGAACTCTATCTATTGGCATTCAAGGATATAGGGGTCATCGAAGGATCAGCGCGAGAAAACAGTCCGAAGACATAAAATGCAGGATGACTCGAGAACTACAGGGACGATTCGACTGTCCTTTAGCCAGTAAATAGCCCTTAAAAATACTTACCTTTTAAGGTTGGACCCACCAGGATCCGCAAGAACATTGCCGAGTTACAACCATTTTTCTGTATACAGAAAAGTCCTGTTTCCTTTATTCCCTAAATTGATACGTATTCTGACCATTTTGATATGTATTCTGATCTGGCGGAATACAGAGCATCCGGTGGCAAACGACATCTTTATAGTTCTTCAAAAAATGTTCCAACTCGGCCAAATCCTTGTGGATATAGGGGTCATCGACGGATCATCAAATTGCAAAATTTCGAGATGCAAAAGAAAACAGACCAATAACACAAAATCCAGGATAGCTCGTAAACTAAAAAGACGATTCGAATGTCCATTAGCCAATAGATACCTGTTAATAATACTTACCTTTTGAGACAGGATTTGTCAATATTCGAAAGGACATGGTCGAGGTATAGTAATTTTCCTGTACACAGAAAAGTCTATCTTCCTCATTTCCCTAAATGATTTTCATCTATTTTGTTACGTATTCCGAGAGGATCTAGTGGTTAAAGTACATCTTCATAATGACTAAGTTGCAGCCTATTTTCTTTTTCAGGATGTTTTCCAATGCTACCTGCTTCGAAAAATTTCAAGTTTTTATCAGAAAATAGCTCCAACTCGGCCAAATCCTTGCGCATTTGCCCAGGACCAGTTGCATTTGAATCGTAAGCACCAAATCAATCAATGGGCTTTCAAGGATATAGGGTATATTTATGGATCAGACAGGAATTTTTACAATGTTTTATCATTATTTATATTCCTTTTTACTTTACTTTTTTTTAAGTTTTGTCCAAAATTTTGGACCTCCCAGCCCACAGTGCAGCTGGCCAAATACTCGTATTTATTCATTTTGTCAGCTGTTGAGCAAATTGCAGCACAATTTGACCCAAATACATCAATGTCGGCAAAACGTATCTGCCAAATGCCACACATACAAAAACAAATACACTGTACATACTACACTGTACAACAAAAACAAAGACTTGGCGCATTTTATCATCTATTGTCATTTTTCACTTGGCGAATAGAAAAAAGGGTTAACAATTTTTATGTGTCAACAAGAATAATTTGTGTCAGCAACACGAAAAAAGAGCAGAACGGAAACGTAAAACAAAAATGAAAAACGAAACGAAACGAAACGAAAACTTTGCAAAGATGACATACAAAAAGTGGAAAAGTGTCGTAAACAAAAGAGGGCAGCATATTAATAATGAAAACAGGACAACAGAAACAACAGCAACAACAGCAACAAACAAGAACAGATACAAATGAACAAGCAACAAAAACGAACTGCCACGAACACGTCCAAGAAAACGGCAACAAAAATGTGCTGTGGAATCAACAAGCAGCAGCAAGAAATTAATACCAAACGCACACACACAGACGCACACACATATATATATGTATAGCCACGCCTCTCTAATAGCGCCCACAAGCTACGTGCAACGCCGGCAGCCGTGTGTGTGTGGCACGTGTACGTGTCATAATCCTTTTGCCGTGCAACATTTTTCCTTTTCCTTTGTTCAACTTCTGACTGGCTTTGGCGCTGTAGGCACCAATTTTCACAATTGAAACTTTTTATTTTTTAACAAATATAAAAATCAGTTTCAATTTAGCTTCTTGTTGAATTTAATTAAATAAAATTTAAATTTCATTGTAAAACGTATCTTTATAATGCTTTAGTATCCTTATCTTCTCGTTAGATACTATATTGTCTATATGTCTAATACAGCAGACCTCCCAGTCTCACACTTAAAAGCGACTCCTTTGATCCAGGTAAGTAGTGGCTGCTTCACCAGTGACTCTTCTTCGTCTCCGGAAGGGAGCTTTCCTGATCTTAAAAAGAATTCAGTAATATAACATATAACTATTTAAGGAAATATATTCATATATTTCTGTGGATTTTTGTTTTACATTTAAATGGGTGCTCCTGCTATTATTGAGGTATTTTACCTATTTACGGCATTATTATTTTTAATAACTGAAAGTACGGTGTAAATTTTATATTATATATTTTAAATGTCACTTGGAAATATATTTTCAAGCAGCCTTCAACTGTCGATTCGCACGCTGCACGAAGCATGCCAGAGTCACAACTAAACTACTCAAGAGTGACCTTAAATGTTGCCACAGCAACCGTGAACTCCAGCTGAATGGCAACCCGCCCTCTCACCTTCCGCCACCACAACATATTTTGCATCCTTTCTCATCCTTTCACTTTGCACACAAGCTGGCTTTTACCAGCTGGCATTGTGCTTAGCCGGCATTCATCACCCTAATGAAATGAGTTTAGAGACTATACAAGAGCTTGTCCAGCTTCAGCTAGAAAACCGTTAATAAAATGAGTTAATTCTCACCAAAAGAGAGTTAAATAACGTCTGGCTATTCCAATTTCAAACTTATTAAAACTCATGACAATAAGTATGCAATACTTATTAATGTGGAATTCATTCTATAATTAGAGTCGGAGTAAGAAACAAGTTATCCATTTAACTGCTATTTGAGTGAAATAGTTATTGCTTTGAGAGGGCTTAAATCTTCAGTTGTGTCTTAGCAAATTTCTTATATTTTACTTTAAGATAGGACACCTACTTGTACGGGTATTTTCCATCAAGAGAAAGTGTCGAATCATTGGTATATTACGCATACGCCTCGAGTCGCATAGCTGCCAAAATTGCGTAATGATGACTACCAAAAATTCACCCAAAGACAGAAAAAACTTTTTAATTGCAAAATGGCTTCATTTAATACAGCGAAGATGGTGGATGCCGGGGAGGATTGGCAGCCAAATAGCAAGGACTATCCCTAAGGGCATTAACGGCACAGGCCTCTAATTATTTTGTAAATGCGGCTGCCCGCAATGCTGCGCTTCATTAAAAATAAAAATAAAAAAATAAATAAGTAAAAGAGAGAGAGAGAAAAAGAATTTCGCGCAGTTTTTACTGTTGCGGCTGGCTGCTGTGTCTGATGGATGACTTAATCACCCAGAAAAGCGCCACACAAATCAACAAGCAAACAACGCCGCCGCCGCCGCCAAAGCTTCTCGCTTGTCACAGAAGTTTAACGACGGCTCCAGCGAAACTCCAATGGCTCCAGAGGACCAACGGGCAGACGTACCAAACCACTCAAAATTAATGGAGCAAATCAAACGAGCAAAAAGCAGACGTATTCAGACTCTAGCTCCGGCTTCGGCTTCGCATTAAGCCCACCATTCCAGCTCCAGTCTTTCGGGTTAATAATGACAAGATTTGTGTGTGCCGCATACAAAATTAGCCAGCTCGGCGTTGCCAGGCTGAAATTTTTAAACGTTGACGCTCATTAATTTTGCACTGGACCATCGCGATACTGGACCAAGTCAACTGGACGTCGTCATAGAGTTTTTGGCTTTAATTAAAGTCCAGCGAAATTGCAGGAATATTAACTTCCGGCGCAGCCATGGAAAGGCACAAGTATGCGTTCAGTTGCCATTGGAGATATCCTGTAATATGAAAAAACAAAATTTACAATTTATTTTCATTAGTTGTCTTTCAACACAATACCCTGTAATACCCAATGAAATTTACCATTTATTTAACATAATTTTTTATCTTCATCAAATTTCTTATTTATAATATATTCATTTTTTGCCTTTATATATATATATATTGATGTAATTTAGAGGTTTAACTTGGCTTAGAAGTTTTGTATTCAGACTGATATATCTTATAGCTGCTATAGGTAATATCCACCAAAAGTCCATACAAAATTAGAGTCCCTTTTGTCTGACCTACTGAATATAATCTCCTCGGCTTGGTCATAATGTCCTACTCATATAATCTTTTAATAATGGGTATACATATTCGTCTCGGTTTCTCAACGCCAACTTTGGTACTTTAAATTTATGCGATTTTTTGTTGGCTTTAATTAAGCAAACTGAAAAGCGGAAATTACCTAACCAAGCAACTGAGGCAAAGACACAGACTCCGCCGCATATGCGAGGCATGCAAATGTACTCTCCCTTCCTCCTCCTCATCCTTTTCTGCCCTAACCCACTGACCAGTGAATTGTTGGAGGGAAACACACACAAAAACTCGTTGAATTCGCATAAAATGTAATAATAATTTTGCTGTTCGCGTTTTTGGAGGTCAGAGGAGTTGGGGCTTAGGTCAAAAGTTGTTGTAACGGAAACAGCTGTTTCCGTACCAGCTCTTGCCATTGCCAGTTCCACCGCCTGCCCCACCGCTTGCCGGTTGTTGCTGCCGCTTCAGCAATTTACTATTCATTTGAATTTTAGCTGCCGACTTTTGTGTTCTTTGCCACCGCACGACCATAAAATGCAAAAGATTATGAAAAGTGCCGCAGCCACTTCCTTGGCAAACGCAAAAATAGTTGCTGCCACACAATAATCATAAAAATAATAATAATAATAATAATAATAATAATAATGCAAAGTACCGCAAGCCTCATATTCTCTTCCTAATTTCCAAGAAGTTTTCCAAAGCTACAAACTCAACAAGTCGGCTGCAGCTTAAAGTTTTCAATTAGAAACTGCTTATTAAATACGAGCTACATTTTCGCATATTTTTACCTATATTTTATTTGTGTTTTGAATTTGAATTTCTCACTTAAAGCTTAAAAGCTCCAAATTGTAGATAGAACAGGAGAAATGTGAATCCTTAGTTATATTAGATTCAAGAATGAAGCGGCCTATTATGAACCGATAAGTCTACTTGAAATTAAGTCAAGTAAAAGGATTATTATATTAATCTTATTAAAATTATTATAATTCATTAAAGAATAAAATTGACGCTTTTTTCTTCAAAAATTTCGGAATTGAGAAATGCGGAATTTTCTTTCTGTGCAGAAGGCTCTACAAATAAAAAGAAATACGAATACTTTATCTGTAACTGTTTGCGACTTCTGTTAATTAATAATTTTAATCTTTGTTATTGACTCTTTTTCCAATCTTTCGATGAATTAAAAAATAATTACTCAAGTAATTGAATAATTGAGTTCCCTTTTTAACTAAATTACAATTACTTTAGGGCACCATAAATAAATACAATATTTTTATAACTAAAAGCCTCATTAATTTCCAAACTGAATATACTATCATGATTGCAGTGGAAAGACTTGTCAGGCATATATTTTTATGTACTTTAAATCCTGTTTTTGTGAATTCATCCTATTAGAAGTACTTAAAAGCAGATGACCTAAAGGATTTCGTTTAAAGTACTTTTGCTATGGTATTTATGTGCTGCCTGGTGCCTGCTGACTACTGCCTGCTGCCTGGCTGCCAAGTAAAACTAAAAGTTGGCATGGGTTTTTCCCGTATTTCTATTCTATTTATGAGCTCTATGCGCCTTTGCAGCAGCTCCTTGCATTAGTTTAAAGAATATACAATTTTCGAAGTGGCAAACTTTGCTCGTTGTAAGCTCGTAAGGATCCGTTTCAACTTCAACTTATAACTAAATTTGTTGTTGTTTTTTTCTTCAGCAGATGCCATAAGTATAAGTATGAGTGCCAGGACGAGCAGAAGGACGAGCACGAGAGTTGAGTAGGAGAGAAGTTTTGAGTCACGTGGATGCCATAGCATATCGAATTACGGTCGGTTCTAATGGGAATTAAGAAACTCTAACGAGCGTGACAAATGCAAATGAAGGCTGAACGCTGAAGGCAAGCAGGCCTTAGAATCCTTCGGAAGTGTTTCGGCATTTTGCCTGATATTTATTGCATTTAGTTAGTTGACTTATCACATATGCAATAAACAACAACAAATTGCAATCGATATGTTGATTAATAACGAATATGTGTAAAAACTTTGACAAATGTTTCTTTTCTGTTTATCGAATGAGAGAATGAATACATTTAAAATATTGCCAGGGCTTAGGCTCACATAAATTTATGGTTTTTATTGGTTATAAATAATATCATTTCATTCATATGGAATTTTCTTCTTCTATAAATGAGACCGTAAATTAGGTCTAAAGCTCTTTTCTTTCAATTTTCGGAGCAGCCAAATTGACTTTTTTAAGTAATTAAAAATATTTCTAGGGTATTCAATTTATCCCAGAGATTTCAGCGTATATTTATTTGTATTATTTAAGATTGGATGATTTCAAAAATAAAAGTAGTTCACTAATAAATTAATCGAATAATAAGTGAAGTAATCGGTTAAGAGGATCTTTTTAAGTCGTTGTTATATTATCGGGATATTTGATACTATGCCCCATGCCAGGCGTAAAACGGGTATACTAAGTACATTCTAAATTTTTGAACCCCACAGGCGATGATATGTCCGTCTGTCTGTCTGAATGAACGCATCAATCACGAAAAGAAAATAAAATGTGGTTTAAAGGTTTCCATATGATAAATCTGCATATGACAATAGGTAAATTTATTCAAAATATTGAATAATTCTGTGTAAAACGATGAAAATCAATAAGAGATTCAGCTGCAAATCGGATAATAAACACAGAGTTTGTTCAGGAAACTATTTTTGGCAATGAAAAAGTAGGACAACTGCAGCTGTGGCTGCTTGCAGCGCTTCTACTTTCGACTGGGATACAGAGTATTTTCTAGTCGAGCAGTCAAGTTATTATATATTTTTTTTTGTACTTCTCACAACGCGCACAACGTTGTGGCACTTTTTCTGAAAGAATTTTAACACCTGGCCTCAAATTATTTTGTCAGGTAGAAAAACTCACGAGACTTTTGCAATTTTCCACATGCCAATTTTTTCTTTCGGGTAGCCAGCATCTTGGCCCAAAGGACTCAGACACAGAGACAGACACAGACACTGCTATAGTAGTTACAAGTGCTTGAAATTACATTTTCCACATTAATAAAATGAAATAAAAATAAGAACTGAGCTGCTGCTGCTACTGCTGCTGCTGCTGTTGCAGGGACTATGCAAATGTGCCGCGTGCAGCGCAGCAGATAAAATAGAGGAGAGACAGATGTGTCTGTGTGTGGGGATGTGCTTGTTTTTTACCCTTTTCTCGTGTGAATTCACTGCAGGGCAAGGATCGGGTTCGGTTTTGGGCTGGGAGAGTAAAAAAGTTGCCAGAGTAGTCACACATAATGTGCAGCAGCTGTTGCCGGCAGTGCCAAAAGTCACAATAAATTTTTGCATTAGTTTCTTAGCGCAGCTGGCTTCACAGACTTCTGAACTCTGAAAGTCTTTCAAAAATAACCAGAAACATGAATAAATAAATTGCAAATCGTTCAAATAAAGCATTGTTTTACCAATTGAAAGCAAGAAAAAATTTCCGTTAACCAGAAGTCAAAGCCCTTTAAAAAGTCCAGAGCATCCAGAGATTCCTGTATATGTGAGTAAGGCAAAGCAATCGGGAGAGGCAGAGCTAAAATTAGCCGCCGGTTATTTGGCCCGTTTTAATAAGAAAATTAATTAGTTGGTAATTTTCCTTTGCTGTGCAGGCTATAAGCAGCATAAAAAGAAATAAATCAGCTCCTTTCTGGCTGGGTTCTGGGTGTGCGTAACAAAAAATCTTTAAACCTAATTTATTGAGTGCTTTAAGTTAATTTGTAGACATATGAATCAATAAGAAAATTTAGGTAACAGCAGGCTGCATTCTTGAGGAAAATTTGGTAGTTCTCGTCAATTCAGAATTCCAGTTTTCACTGGAAAATGTATCTTCCAAAAATTAAACTGTGTAGAAAAATCGATACACTTTTCAATTGAATTCTGCTTAAAAAGTATGCTTAACGATTATTCGTGGCAACAGAAATTGGTTAGGGACGTAATAAATTTTGCAATAAATTCATTTTAATTGAAGAAAGTGTAGAATTTCCGCAGTAGTATGAGTAATTTTTGAGCCTTGAATTGACGGAAATATATAATAAAATACTTTAAAATAAGAAGCAAAAATACTTAAGATATCTGTTTGGTTTTTATTGTTTCACCAGCGGCTTGAGTAAACAACCTTTAAATTTGCATGGTTCCGTTTGACAATAACCAAACCCAATCGCCAGCTTTATTTGAACTTGGTATATACTAAACATTATTATAAGACTATCCTTTAATCATGGTGTACTTTCAGATATATATGCCAAATGTAGGCATAGGTCTTTTGTCAGCCCATGCAATGACTTCCTTTTCCACAGGGTTTCAAGTTTTATGGCAGTGCGGGGAGCTGGGGAGCTGTGAAACTGGCAAGTTCTTTTTGTTGTAGCAACTCAAGCTTTTTATTGCTGTGTCAAGTGTTGCTGTTCAAGCTGCTATTTCTGTTGTTGTTGTTGCTGCTGATGGTCTACAGATAACTACGTGCTAAGAAATGTGTAACAAACTACACACACTGATATACAGATAGATACAGATACAGATACAGATATGGAGCTAGAACCAGAAACAGAACCCGGACCAAACCCGAGCCCAAACCAAAAAAACCAGACAATGGCAGGCGCCCACGTCTCTATGGGCACATTCTAATAAAAAGGAAAGCATTGAGAACGCCATTTTGTGTTGCCATTTTTGTGCTGCTTCCTGACTGGCTGACTGTCCTTACAGCTCTGCCAGTGATGCGAAAGATTTCTTAAAGTGTTGGAAATCGCTTAAAAAAGTCGCATAAATTCATCGATTTATTGGGGCTTGATTGGTCAGCTAATCATTTGCTGAATTATGCCTCCTTTTATCCTTGGCTTCATAGAAATAAACACAGTTTAGTTTCACTGCTCTATAGAATTAATCCCTTCTGTACAATTGCCTTAGAACGTTACTCAACACTACTCAATGATGCGAAACCTGTACTTGATTGTTGGAAATTACTGAACAAAAGACAAGAAAGCCATCGATTTAATTGTGTATAGCTTAGTCTCGAATGCTTGAATGCTTTCCAGTCGACTGTCCAGCCAATTGTGCATACTAATCCCTTCCAGGCAGAGTTACATACTTGTGTGAAAGTAAATGTTCTAAACATTGCTCAACACTGATGCATGGCAAATCCTTTTCAAGTTAAGTTAGCTCTCCTCCGTTTTAGGCATTTACCAGCTTTGGCTACATTTGAGTTATAAATGCCGCACTACTTGAATAAATCTCAGGGGCGTAATAGTTTTCAAATGGCTTTTATCTAGCTACATTTCTCGTATCGCATACAAGTGACTCTCTTTCTCTCTATCTGCCCCGCCTTCCATCTCATGGCCAAAAAATGCTTGCCAATGCACAATCTTTGTGTGTGTGTTTAGGTGTGAGTTAGCTGGGAGCAACAAATTGCTATTATATGCAATTTGTGGAACAAAACAGAAAACACGCGCATTTCGCATTGAGAATTTGTTGGTACGCTCTGGAGAGGAACGCGTTCATAGCATTCCTCACGATTCTTGAATTCCTTCAGTTTTCAGCTGTTAAAATGCAGCTCTACTGCAACCAGCCAGGTGTCAATTACACTGGCCAACAAGTTGTTTAAGTATAAAAATTGAGGAGAAATTAAAAGTTTAAATTTTGATAATTATAAACTGTCCAGTTAAAACAAAGAAAAATACTCTTGTATATTGGCTACCATTACAATGTAAATTATATTTTTTAGTGAATAATTTAATTAATATTTTTTTTTATCATATTATATATTAATATTTTTTTTGTTATTTAAAAATCATTCAAAATAGTTTTTGTTCACACTACCATTATACTGAAATATATTATTTAATTTGCAGTTTTTGTCCGAATATTTGCTGTACAGTGTTTTGTGGCTATGATAGGCAACACACTCTTCAACAGAATTTTAGGTGCAACCGTTTGGATAGTAATCTGTAAATGTTATAAAATGCTCTCTCTTAATTGTAGTAGAGTAGAGCTGCGTTGGGATGGAACAATTTCAGTAGCCAGTGAAAGGGAATTTGTTTCTGAAGAAGAAGAGCTTATACGAAATTCTCTGAAATTGTTGGAATCACTTGGCGTATACGTAACGTGGGCGATTTAATTACGACGACGTTGCTATGTAAAAGGCAACTCAACTAAATTAAGCGGCGCAACGTGACGTATGCGTAATCACAAATGATGATACTAAGCTCTGCTATGCTTTGCTCTGTGTATCTGGTTTGTCCTTTATCGCGTCTGCTTAAATTAAGCAGATTTAATTTGGATTAATGTGCTGTAGTCTGTAAATACTTGGAACTGGCCTTCAATGCTGCCATTCAATGCTAAGCTGAGCACATTTTTTATAGCAAATGCCAATCAAGGCTATAAGCCATGAAAATAGATTTATTACAGCGACTCCTGAACTGTCCATTCAGCTAACATTGAGTGTCGCAGCCTTCGACTGAATAAACAAATCAATTTCTCTTTTTCTTTTTTTTTTTTTTTTTGTATTGTATTTCCGGTCAATTAGCAGCATAAAAAATAGATGCAACTAATCAGTGATTCCAACTGGAAGAGAGAGCGTGAAGAGTGTATTTACTGTAGCAATTATGGGGGCAGCAGCAGAGTGGGTAAAATAAGCAAATTCCTGTGCAATCATAAAGTATAAATAGTTGATTATTACTCAACTACCCTTATGTAGGGCATTAAGATTTAGTCACGAAGTGCTTTACTCATAAAACTTGTGTTTAATTGTTCCTCATAGTCGGAGGTAGAGGAGAATGGCTATCTTTATTCTAAAGTTTGATTACTTTTTGTTTTACTTTCCAATGCCCCTTCAAGTTTAACTAAATTGCAGATAAAATCTAGAGGCTATCTATAAAAGTGTATATAATCTTCGTCATCTGGCTAGAATCTTTCTGAGTCCTATTTTCTCATTACTTTAATGTGGCACCCCTGCTTTTTCTTCCCCCTCGCAAGCTCGCACACACCCTCTTATTTATATGGCAACCATCGCAATTTAATTTGTGTGCTAATGCTGTGCTTGATAAATAAAATCCTTGTATGGGACTATATGAAATCCTTGTGGAGTGCGCAGTGATATTTTTTATATTTTTTAAGTATTTCCTCTTTATAAATAAAACAGCTTCTGTGTTGGCGTATTAGCAATTTTAATGCACTTGGCCTTATGGCACATGCTCGTAAGTATTAAATGCTAATTTTGGCCAAAATCTTAAAGCCGAGCCAAGTAGCGTGGCGTAAAAGGACGGGTCGACAGTTTTTCCTGGCGGTCCATACACTACATGACATTTACAAGTTATTATTATGCAAAGGACACGCGTTGCCGGCGACTCCTGCCTTTATCCTGCTGCAAAATCTGCGCAACGGTGTTGGTAAATTTGCATTTATTCATGGCATAAATAAAGCATAGAGTGAAATACGTTTTACACCCACCACCACCCTCCAAAAAAGGAAACAAAAAAGTAAATCCACACACAACTACTCTCCCCCTCGCCCCTCAAAATCCCCTTGCTCAAAAAGTGTGTGTGACAATAGAGTTGACTGCACAGGGAGAAAAAACGAGCTTGATCGGTTTTAAGTTGGGAACAACTAAAACTGAAAACGGTTATAAAATAAGTTTACAATTCTTAAGCCAAGAAAACTTTAAACTTGAGTAAGAGTTGAAATGGAAGAGAGAAAAAAATTGAGAGAGTCGGCAAATGCATTGAATCAAGAACAGGATTGCCTCAATTGAAATTTATTTATTTTCCTTTATTTTGTAATTGATTCGTTGCTGTTTCGTTTTGCTTAGAACATACCAATCACAGCTTAATTTAAGTGTTTTCTTCCTAAAATGAGAGGATTATCTGTTGGATTCAAGTTAAATGCGTATAACACTTTTTCGGATTGATTCAAGACTTGAATTGTTGATTTTTTCTCTATGTGCAGGGATTTTACCAGGCACAATTTCATTCTATGCATTTTATTTGTGAATTATTTGCAAAGCTCAACACCTGCCATTGCCAGCCGCAGAAACAAACGCAAATTTTGTTTACCCAAAACTAGAGCAAAGCAATTACATGTTGTATTTAACATCAGGTTTAGCTATAGCCGGAGCTATAGCAATATATCTGTTTTGCGGTTTCAGTACGTCTATGACAACTGTCAGTTGATGTGAATGTTGAGTGGTTTTTGCTGCGGCTGCGTTTCGCATTTGCCGGAATAGATCAAATATGAAATGTGTAATGAAAGCAAGGAATTTTGATCAACCAAATGATATATAATTAAATGTGTATGCACAACAGAAGTAGGCCAAATAATTTGGGTACAGTTGCTCGAAAATAAGAGCATTCACGGATTAACTAGAACCAAATGAAATTCTCGATTCTAACACGAGTTGGCCTGAAAATAGTCAGAGCTTAAGCCTAATTCACTCCACTCTTGATTTAATCGAAACTGGATTTATCTGTCCATAATAAACCGGTTCCTCCATTATTCTATGGATTCTTAGGAATATTATTAATTATAATTACCCAATTAATTGGATAAGCTTTAATTAAGCTACGCAAGCTCCTTATGGCATATTAATTGCTATTTAAATAGGTTACCTGAAATAAACATCAAAATAAATGTAAGCAAAGATAAAGCTGATTTAGGCCCAATTTATTAGGCATAACTTTATAAATTGTTTAATAAAGAAAACACTTAAAACTTAACCTTAAATTAAATTGAGACCAAACTTCAAAGGGAAGCTATTTAACTGTCAATATTTGATAAGCTCAGCCAAACAAACTATTTAAAGTCCAATTTAAAGCACATAACTTTCCTAATTGTATTATAAATAGGCACATTTTAAACATAAAGCTAACCTCAAAGTGTGCACAGCCTGACCACAAAATATAAAATTTCTGTGCCGTAATTAACACAAATTATATAGAGAAAAAGCAAACTGAAAACAGTTCCAAGACCTTACCCCAACTAATTATTTGATAGGCTGTGCGAGTGAACCTAACCTCAAAGTATGAGCAACATAACCTCAAAACATAAGCTCGAGCAACCTCTAAACATAAGCCAATCTAACCGCACAAGGCACAATACCGCATAATATTGAATTAGAAATGCGTAAAATTAGCCCAAATATTTAGTCAGCATGCGAGTATTGCCCCTAAACAGCTCCCAGCTGGAAGCCCCTGGAAGAGGGGGGGACAAAGGGGAGGCTCGTCATAATTTTATGCAACAGGGGGCAGTGTTAACCTTTGTGGTAAATAAAATAAATTAAAATTAAACAGCTAAGCAAATATGAAAATGCTCTAAAAATTTCCCTCGAGTCGTCGCGACAAACTGCGCGCAACTTTAAGCCTCATTCGACAACGAGCAATATGGCCAAAAAGCACACACACACACACACACAGCTTTTATATAAATACATATGTACATGTGTGTGCGTGTGTGTGTATGCTAATGCTTCTGTGAGTGCCACGCCCTTACTTCCGCACTGCCTCCGCAACGCGCAGAGACACCTAAGATATGCATACAAAGTCCAAACGGCATATGCCATATGACGGCTTCTGAATGGAATAAGGTAAGACTAACGGTAAACAAGTGGCAAGTAGTTTTTGTTTGTTTCTTTCGTTTTTTTATTATATTTCTTTTCTGTTTGGGACAGGTAGCATAAAAGTAAGCAAAGGTGCTTGTTGGGCTCGCTTGTTTTCCTAGCCAGTAATTTGCCTGTAGTTTAAGTGTTCTGCCTGGCAGAACGACAGCCAATTTGCTTATACACTCAGCGAAAAAGCATGCAATTTTATAACAAAATTTAGAATTTACAAAATTTCAAAATCTTCTAAAGAAAAAAATTATTTCTTTATATTAATTATTTATTTTAGTCCGAAAGACCTAACCCATTGTTATAATTCAGTGAAGCAAAATATAATTAATTATAATTAATATTCTTTTTAAGAACACAGTTAAGAAACAATAATAAAATTATTTCTTTTCATTTCGTTTAATTAATTTAATCTAGTCTTTAGTTCTTTAGTTTTGACTATTGTTTTGTAACACCGAATTGAATCTAATTTAAAATTTTTAAGCGTTCAACTTAGTTCTGACTCAAACTTGAATAAAATTAATTTTATAAAGAAAGAAAGTGTAGTAGTTTTTCTCAGTGTTTTTACAGGGAACTCCTTTGACTTTTTCCTTTTGGTTTTCTTGACGGCTTTTGCTTTCTGACTTGGCTGGAGTTGATCCATTCCAGGCTTTTGTATTGTGTATTCCATTTCCATTAGCACTTTAATATTTAATGACTGCTGTTTATCGCACATAATTGAATTCAGTTGCTTTGCCTTTTTCGCTCATTATATTATTATCTTTTGTTTGTAATATCCGCAATATTGTTAAGCTGACGGCATTTTGCTTGGCATTTTTATGAGGCTTTATTATTTGGTTCTTGCGGCTGATAAATAATGCAAGCATCGCCTTTTGGTTTGCTTTTTCACGCTCATCTTTAAGGGGCACTTCTCTGGATCTATCTCTCTCTTATTCTTATTCTCATTCTCTTTATTTTTCTCAGCTCTTTTTACATAATTCTCAATCAAATGTGGGGAACACTGGCCCACACATGTCCTGAAACTGAAAGCGCTTGTAATGTGCGGCACGAAACATGATTTTCTTTATGCCCTTTCTCAGCCTCCTCAGCTCCTTGTTCTCTTTCCTTCCTTTTCCTGCTTTTCTTGGGCGCCGTAAATAAGAGTTACGTATTTTTGGGTGCCTTTTGAATTTGCGTTGGTCTCCACGCAAAATTTAATTAATGTATTTCCTTCGTGTTTTCGCATATTCATGTTACCCCAAATGTTGTTGGCCATGGCCAAAATCAGAGCCATTGCCATAGCCAGGGCTACGTGCATATGTGGCACGTTTTGATCATTAGCCCGTAGGTGTTATAAATATGCGTTAAACTGCGCTAATATGCATGGCAATGAGCACACACACACAGACATACAGTCTCCCAGGCTCCCAGGGGAGTATTATATAGATGTTAAACACAATTTATGGCTCCTTATTGCAGGACATTCGGTCCAGCCAGTGTGTCTGCATGGCCAAGTGCAAGAGCTCAAGGGCAGTATTTTTGTTTTCGACTCAAAACTCCCTCAACAAAAAAAAGAGTGTGTAAGCCACCTTTTCACGCATTTCAACCTGCATAAATTACGCAACAAAATATCCACAATTATTTATTATGTCACGGCCAAAAGAAGAGAGAGTCGTGTTGAAAGCATGTCAGTTGAAGCAGCAGCCAAGAAAAAGGTTTAAACGTAAACAAGCCCTTGGTAATAATTCAAATAAATTCATACAATTCGGTTAAAAAAAAAAGAAGAGAAAAGGAAACCCACAAAAGACCCGTTTAACTTGGCTTTAAGCATCATTTGTCACGGCAAATATCAAGGCGTGAATTTAATGGCTCTTTAAGCAGATCTCAAGCAGCAAATTCAGTTATAAAATATTGCGACCGCAGCTTGTCATAAGCGGTTTTGCTTATTAACACATTTCTAGCACATGTGCAGCCCTGGCAATCCATCAAGCGTCAATCAAACTGACGTCGACTGACGACGACTGACGAGGAGAAGCACCGCCTGACGTTGATTGGACCATAGCAAAGAGCAACACAAGCCAATTCTTCCTAGAACATACGCATTTTATGCTTTGCAAATTGTCCAATGCTTTTTATACCCTTGCTGGGAGCGGGTAGTATAATTTTGTCAGGAAATATGTAACACATCAATTTCAGCGCTGATTTGTGTTGAAAAATAGTTTCTGTCTGTTTCGATATTTAATTCAATTTAGAACAGTATTTCTAGAGTTGAATTTTCCTTTGAAGTAAGTGGTGTTTTATTTGAATTAAGTTAGATAAAGTATTTAATTATATCCCGTAGATAATTAAGTTACAATATAAAAGATAAAATATACATTTATTTAAGCACTGGAATGTGTTAAACATTGCCAAAAAAGATGTTTGTTTTTTCCTGTTATATAAGCAATTAAAGGGTATTTAGTGTTCGTCATTTCAAAACATAATTTCGATTCATCTTTGCGGTTGACAAGCGACAGCTTTATTTCTTCCTTCTGCTTCATTCATTGTCCGACTAGTTTTGATTTTCATTTGACAGTCAACGCGGCTCGGCTCGGGCGTCGTATACGTAATCTAGCAACACTGAAATGTATGCTATGCTTTTTGTTTTGGTTTTTTCTACTGCTGTTTGTTGTTGACTTAATCAAAATGCCAGCTGCTTGCTACACGTGGCATAGATTTCGTTTTAGTCTTTGGGCCATAAAGCGCACACGTGCATAGACTAAACGTGAGAAAGACAGCACGAAAAAAGTATGTACCTATATATGTATACTATATATACTCGTATATAGAGATATGGAGAGCCTGAGTAGTAAGATAGTAAGACGGAGATGAAAATACTCGTACTCTCAAGGCGACTTCAGCATTGTTTAGCATTTTCTAGCAATTTGCATAAATTTGTAGTTTTGCTCAGAGCTGCCAATTTCCAAATTCCGAAAATCCCAAAATTCTTTCTCTCTTTATGAGTGCATTGCTTTGTGAAGACATTGCGGAAATGGTGTTTTTATCACATTTTCGCGTTGACTGTAATTAATGAAAACTACTTACAGTATTTCATATATATCTTACGGACTTTTAATGAAATTATTATGCAACTTATTTGCCAGCTGACAGGTCAATTTATGACCTCAGCTTGCACTCAAAGGCATTTTCCATAATATTTCCCCTGTTGCTTTTATGCTCAACAATACACTTAGAGAAAAGCTGGGCATTTCCTATATAAATTAATTAAATATTGTCTATAATTAAGAAACATTATAAATCATAATTCTGGTTGAAAAATGTAAAATCATTTTGTGTGAAAAAATTAGTTAGGTATTGTGACTAAAACGAATTGATTTAAAAGTAAAGCTTGATAATAGCGATTCATTTGCATGCTCATTTCTCATATAATTCAATTCCTGATAAAACTGAAATTTAATATTCATTTTTTCTCTTAGTGTACACCCGTCATTTACACCCTTTGCGCACAGTGCACAGCTGGCTCCATAAATAAGCAGAGGCCATGCAATTATGCGCTTGAGCTGTCATTGCAGTTGCCCGTTGGTGTGAAAATTGCATATTGGCATAAATTAATCAGCCAAGCCCAGCGCCAGCTGGCCCTGATTGGCCCAATTGGCCAACTATCCAACTGAGTGACTGCCTGTGGCCAGTCTGAGCATAGGCCGGGGGCAATAAGGGTGTAGTTGAGCGGGTCATACATACATTTACCTATGTATTGTATATGCGAATACACGTATAAGAAATTGCCAGTCTGACGTTGATTGCATATTGCAAATAGTCGAGCTTTCACTGCAGACTTACGGATTGGATTTGTTTTAAACTGATTTCATCATTTATTTATTACTCTTTCAATCAATTCAGAAACTAAAACCGACTTCTTAAATGATTTATTCATAAAATTTCTTTGACGTTTAGCAGTAATTGCTAGCCAATTGACTGAATACTACATTGCACTTGCACTCTATGCCGAGTTTCTACAAGAAAGATATTAAATTGCGTCAGCAATTCATGTTACAAATTTAGTTAATTTACACTTCAGCAAAACTGTTTAGTAAAATTCTGAATATATATATATATATATATATATATATATATACAAGATTTTGTATAGCAGAATGGCAGAAGCTGAAAAAAGTATTCAATTTAATAGCCCCAGTTTCTCTTTTTGAATTACTTCAACTTAAAACATTCAGAATGGGATAAAGCAATTTAATCAAGGTCTTCAATTCAATCCCCCTTTAAAAGATAAAATATAGAGCATGACTGACTTAAACATTCAATTTAAAATCATAACAATATTAGAGAAGAGCTTATTTAACTTATATTAATATCTAGCCTGGGAAACATGGAATTATTGGGACTTTAACTTAAATATTAACATAAATATATAAGATAATCTGAGCCAAATTAAGTTTCCACTTTGAATATAATATAATCTAAAAAATTTAAAGGCCAAAACAAATCTGTTCGAAATATCATCAATAAATTGTAATTGAAATACTTCTTGATTTTACCCTAAAACCTTTGCTCCCAATTGAAGTCCTATTTCAACTTAATTTGTAAACTTCAATTTTAATATAGTACCATTAAATTGAGGTCTGCTGCTTAATTAAAGAACTCACAAAAATTCTGTCTGCTTTATATTTGAAATTAGAATGGAAAGTTTTTGTCTTATTTTCTTGTTGCTAGAATTCTCCCTTGATTTATGCTATAAAACAAACAAACCTCTAAGTCCACTTTAGGCACATTTCTTGCTAAAGCCACATTTTGATGGGTTCTTTGCTGCCCTTTGCTGTCTCAGAGCACTTGTGGCTTCAGTTTAATTGATTTGCTTTAAGGCTCAACCAAACTGAACGCAATGGCCAGCAAAAAAAAAAAAGGAAAAACAAAAAAAATACGATAGAAAAAGAAAAAATGAAAGAAAAAATACAAAACTTTGTTGAGCTGAACTGAAAAGAAAACTGCAGACAATTAAGCAAACGTAGCAACCAGCAGGGCAACCCCAAGCCAGAGCCAGAGCCAGAGCCAGAACCAGAGTCAGTGCCAGAGCCTAGAGATGAGTGTGGCACTATGGCAAGTGGCAAGTGGCAGCAGCAGTAAGAATCGGAATGAGAACTGCAGCAATTACTTACTCGAAAATCTGTTGGCCTGGCACAGACTTAGCAGAGTCTCGACTTTTGTGGCGTGAAAGTGAAATACTTTTGCCAAGGACTTTCATTGTTGCGGTTTATGCAACGTGCAACTGCCTGCGCCAAAGATTGCGCAAAGCAAAAGGAATTGTGTCAAGTATTTTGCCTGAATTCTGATTTGATTTGCCACACAAAAAATTGGAAATCGAGCCATCATTTCTGCATCAAATTTAACCTGATTCGAAGCGCATTTTTAATAATATTATTAGTCAACTTGAATCCATTTAACTACCTTTTTGCAACGCACTGCCGAGCCGCAAATTAACATTTTTAAGTGGCATGCAAAAAAGAGGCAGCGAAAATTGGCAACAGTCAGATGCAACGACAACAAAAGTCACTTAAAAATGTGTGAGAAATTAATTGCAATGGCAACCAAATTGGATAACCGCAAATAAATTTCGCGTAATGGCAGTCATTTCATTGCCGCCAGAGGCATAAAAAACGCGTGCGCGTTTCACAGGCGTTTTTAAACGCGTTGTTTACGTGACGTGCACAACAAGTGGAAGAATGAAAGGAACTCAACGACTGAGAGTGAATGGGAGAATGTGAAAAAAGGAAACACAGATAAAGTAACCATTTCTTCATGGCCAAAATTAAATTTAAATTTATATGTCTGTCTATATTAATAACAAGTTAAGAGACAAAAAATTAAACAAAAGTCTGTGCAAATAGAAAATATATAGGTAAATATAATTTAATAGAAAAACGCGACTATAGAGCTTTTAGCCGATTAAAATAAACTATATTTTTCAATGCAATTTAAATATTATTAATAATATTTCTGCAGTTTTCTTCGAAAGTAAAAAGTACACTGCGTGTCACTTGAATAGATTCTGAATTTTCTGAAAACAGAAGAAAGTTTCAGGCATCTATTATTAATTTTTTAAGAATTATTCCATTAATTGAGAAACTGGTCCGAAATTAGAGTAAAGCTCTTTTTACTCTTGTTTCCGTCAAAGGTTCTGAAGAGGCTTACTTAATTTTTTAAAGTTGTGTCAGCAGCACAAATGTTTCCCCAAGCATTTCGAAATTTGTTTATGTAAACGATTTGGAAGCAATTTTCATTCAGATTTAAATGGCTGCATGCTTTAGGAGCTTCTCACGTTGCCGTCGAATCAACTTCCCGCCGAGCAATCACTCAAAGTTGTCCGCATTTGCATAAACACTTCTAATCCTAATGCCCAACAGACTGCTGCAGTTGCCTCAGTCCTCATCGTTTCTGCTCAGTCCGCCTCGTTCTTCCTTCCAGCTACTTACAGTCAATTGCCCCTGTCTCCGTGTCCGTCTCCGTCTCCGCCTCCGTTCAAGTGACAACTAGACCCAATCCAAACCCAAAGCCAAACCCAAGCAAAACCATCAACAACGTCACTTGACAAGAGCAGCAGACGTCCAATTGATGTTGCTTGGGTGGGACTGTGGGCGCATGTGGGGCCGATGGCGTTTCTTGTCAGGATGGCGTTTTCCTTTTCCTTTTTGTAGCACTCAGCTACGATTACATCAAACAAACGTTGGCCCACCAAATCACCCACACAACGAACTCGTGTGTCATTCAAGACGCTTTCTCTGAACTACGCTGTGGTCCAAACGAACATTCTGCAACACCACCAGCTGCACCAACGCTATGGCTGTCAGTCAAAGTGCCACTTTCATGGCGTTTGAGCTGCCCAAACGCAAGTTTTGCCAAAAAAAAAAAAAAAAACAGTTTATAAAATTGCTCAATTGCATGAAAAAGAATTATTGCAGTAAATTTATTCGTAATCGATAAAATATAATATTTAGTTTGAAAATAAAAATGGGGAAACCTCATAACTATAACACTCAAAAAATGAGGTAAAATTAGGAATTTCCATACTTGATTGCTTCCACAGCTCTGTCAAAAAGTATGTGATTCTGAATTTACTAAACCGAAATACGAATTCTATTTTTAACTTGTTATTTTTGATTTTATCGTGTCTATAACCAGGCTCTAAAACAACCCTGATAATAATTATTATGAGGCTAATATAACGATTCTCTTGCTTGAATTAATCATCAGTTAATAGTAAGCTGGTACTTCAAGTTCGAGCCAAGCAGTTTGAATTGAGATTAAACCATTCATCTTATTTAATTCTCTTCATGCCTAATTTAAAATGAATAAACTACGAATCGTACAAGCATTAAGAATTGTTAAACTTAAATTTCAAAACCAGAAAATATATCGAGGGCATTCGGCAAACTTGTTTTGAAGTGGATCAGATTCTTATAAAATTTAAAGTTTTATCAACTGAATGGATTTAAATTATAGTGTAACAAAAACTACTTTATATAGAAAATACAATTTTTCCATATTGAAAAATTTAAATCAATAATCTATTAAAATTTCGATACACAACTGAATTTAGCCAGTCAATGAAACCCCTTTCAAACTTTAAGCATTGCAGCCATTGTACTTCAATGTTGACTTGAAAAAAAAAAACAATTAATTTATAAGCTGAAAATTCTATTAACGGCAATTGTTATTATTTATGGAATAGCGGTACTTTTGTCCCCTATAAAAAGTTTGTCGCATCAAAAAAATCTGATTAACTTTGCAAAAGCGCAAGCTATGTATATTGCATTGCTTATACCCTTTTGAAAGGGTATTACGAATATCGATACAAATATAATGAAAATAAATTTTCTTTTTCAATTTTGAAAATTAAAATAACACAAAAGTTAATTCAACATTATTAGTGAGCCGTCCTAAACAGTATAATTCATTGCTCAGCTTAAGTATAATTTATTATAAAATTTATTAAAGCATAAAAAAAATGCTATTATTTTAAAATGCTTGAAAAGGTAATTGGACTTCGGTGTAATTAAAATTGAATACTTTATTTAGAAATTATATACTCTGTGCATATTAACAATTGGAAAAAAGGGTATATCAAGTCTATGCCAATGCATGTAACAGAATGAAGAAAGAGACTCTGAGCTCTTAAATTATTATACAGTATAAGAGAGATAAGAGCTAAGTTGCGCTAGCTTCGTTCGTTCATTTTTGGGCATACTGTACTGATATTTGGTTAGCCCCTAGAATTTAATGGGATCTCTGTAATAAGGACACAATTTATGATTAAATCATAAGCAGCAAAGTTATTCAATAAACGCTTTTCTTGGGTTTGTGGTAGGCAAGCAAGGAGAGAAATAAACCCAAAATTGGGTGCACTGATGAAAGCATTTTATATCTGGTTACAGAGTGTTACTTAGCCGTGTGCCCTAACTTCTTTTTCATTGGGTTTTTCTTTTTAGCTTGCATATAATTTCAGTTAGTTCTCGAGAAGTTGCGCAGCTCTATTGAAATTACAATACTCTTACCGGGAACGTACACTTGGAGCATTTAGGGCTGCTCATTCGCTCCCGAACTGCCGCACTTTGCATAAATTGTGAGCTGAAGCATTGCACTTACTTGACACATTTTGTTTGGCTGACGATGCCAGTTCTCAGAGCTCAGTTCTCAGCTCTCAGCTCTCAGCTCTCAGTTTCCATTTCCCAGCTCTCAGTTTCGAAAACCACCTCCCCAATGCACCAAACTGTAGTTCCAATTTCAGTAGTTGTTTTTGTTCTTGTTCATTTGCAAGAAACTTTTGTCTCTGGCGCAACAATTTACCGGTAAGAGCTCAACATTGTAACACTGGTTTTTCACTTTTCACTAAGTACCGAGTTTGTGTTACACATAAAAATGCAGCCGCAGCCTAGGGGCTGACGACTGAGGGGGCTGGAAGGGGATTGGACAAGGGACAATCTGCACAAGTTTTGATGCCGTCTTTTGTGCAATGTGCGAAGTTTGTCACTTCGTCAAAGAAATGTTAACGTTAACTCTATGTCTGAACGTAATGCATTCCCCCCTATAATCCGCTGCCAGGTGCAGCAGTGGGTAGCGAAAAGCTGGCGAAAGAGTGGCGAAAAGGTGGGTAGCTGGCGCCTAGATATCGTGTCAACACAAGTTTTGCATTTTGCGCTCTGTTTTTCTTTTATTTTTCTCTCTCCCTCTTTCTCTCTCTGCGC
Source organism: Drosophila repletoides (assembly GCA_018150835.1). Classification (NCBI taxonomy): domain Eukaryota; kingdom Metazoa; phylum Arthropoda; class Insecta; order Diptera; family Drosophilidae; genus Drosophila; species Drosophila repletoides. Next base: position 6,724,795 of record JAECWQ010000202.1, read on the forward strand.
ACCTCGCACGTCCTTTAAGTAGTTAAATTAGTTTTCATAGCTTGGCGCCATTTGGCCACACAGCGCTTCCCCCATTTTTTTCAACCTTTCCCCTCCATCCACAATCCTTTCTTTTACGCTGCGTGTAAATTAATTCTTTTTTGTGTTTTCTTTTTTTTTTTTTTTTTTTGCTTTTAGTTTATAAACTCGCCGCTGGGGCGCTTTTGGTTCGCTAAAGTTTTGGCATTTTATGTTGGCTGATTTTATTAAAATTTACAACCAGCCACAGTTGCAATTTAGCTCAACGAAGTTCGCTTTATAAGAACGGAAAAACAGCTAAAAAAAAAAAATATGTGTAGCTTGAAAAAAGCTTAATAAAAAAATATTGGCAGGGATTGCACTTTTGTTGACAAAGCGAAGCTGCTCGGTAACTCACCGAATCCATATTGATTTTGACCGCGGTGTAATTATGCATCAAGGGAGGAGCGAATATTCCTCACTCTGTAATAAAAATGTATAATTGATTAGCGGCTGAGTCAATGATCAACAGCTCAGAGAATTTTATAAAAATTAGCTAAGTATCTAATTTAGCTGGAAAATCAAAGCAAAATTTATATCCTGTTTAATATAGGCAACCTTAGCTTTACATTAAAAACTGTAGGACAATATTATAGACAGTTCTCAACGGCTGTTGTTCACTCATTTTTATTTGGGAATATTTAAAATATTTAAATTTTATTTTTACTTAATAGCAGTAGAACTGGCTTGCCATAAAATGTGAAAACTTTAAGTATTTCCTAAGAAATTCTGTTAAGGATTCTTTTGCCTGCAGAGTTGCTCATATTCAGATGAAATCAAGGAGTTTGAGGAAGAGAAGAACGACTATTATTTAATATTTAGCTGACGCTTAAGATATATTCAATAAAACAAAAATTTTAATCGGCTTTAAAAAGTATTCGATTGAAAATTTAATAGTCGGCAGCGATTCCTTTTACATTTCAAACAATTGCCAGATGCAAAACAGTTATTCATATGCGACACTGACACGCACACACTGACAAACAGACACTCCCACATGTGCAACTAATGTGTACTCACATATATGCATATAAATCGCATACTCACACAGACACAGACACAGACAGAGACAGAGACAGAGGCAGACAGACAGATATTGAAAGAGAGCGCGTCATGAAATGCAGTTGCAATTGCATTTGCGCACTTCCGGTCAGTGCACGGATGTTCCGGTGATCAATTTTCAAATGCGCTGTGTCAGTTCACTGGCTGGTCAGTTGTCTAGTTTGGATACGTTGCTTGTCCAGGAAGGAGCAGAAACAGGAACAGTAGCAGAAGCAGAATGTAGGAGCAGTAATCGACCTGTCGCCCGCTCATCCACTTGTCTACGTTTTCTGGCCCTTTGCAAAATTGAATACAAATTCAGACGTTTTTTTTTTTTTTGTTGTATTGCACATTTGGTTACAGCTCTCTCTAGTTCTTCCTTAAATACATATACAGTTTGCGGTTTTAGTTGTTTTTTTTATTGTGCACTTTAAGCTCAATTTTTTCGTGTGTTTCCTTTCCTTTCCCTGCTAACTCTCCATCTCTCATCGGCTTGGTTTGCAATTTGTGTGTGCTCTGTGGATAACAATTTTGCCTGTGCAAGTTGTAGCTGGCTTTTTTTCCTTCTTTATCTATATAATACTTTTTTTTTTCTATAGATTTCTGGCCATGCTTCGATTGGGTGCCACAAAACCAAACCGCAGACATTAGAGCAGCGTCAGCTTGAAAAATGTATGCATCAGCGTTGTGTTAGTTTTGCGGTTTCTGCAGCAAAATTATAAACAAATAAATGCAATTTTTTGCGCCTTAAATTATGTTGCAACCAATTTCGATACTCACACACACACAGAGAGGCAACTTTGAAGGCCATAAACAATAGCAATTAGTTTCAGGATACAAGCCAGGATGTTGTTGCTGCCTGCAGCTTTAAGCAGCCAATTTCAGACAATTTCCGCACACAGCTGTCGACAGTTTTGCGAACTAACTTTGACTCGTCTCAATTAATGAGATTAATTAGCAGCTAATCAAATTTGCAACTACAACTTGCCCACTGCCATTGATGTGAGCTGCCCTCGCCCCTTAGCCCCATCAAGCAGAAAACTTGGGCCAAGCATCAGTAGGTGTCTGTCTGTATGTCAGTTAGTCCTTACCAAGGCTGTCTGTCAATGCCTTGATGCCTGCAAATTGCTTGACGCAATCTAATTAGCTTCATTTGGTTAGCTACTTTTAGTTGCTTTTAGAGTGTTTTTAGCAATTTTTAGAAGCTTTCAACTGAAGTGTTCACCCAAGCAAATATTGCGCATTCGTCACGTTGACTGCCATCAGAGGCGTAGGCCTCAATAATTATTTGTATTTCAAGTAAAAGCTTAGCCAACTTGTAGGCGCATATAATTATATCTATTTTGAGTAAAAAGTTGTATCTTTCCGACTACTGGCCAAGTTTAACACATACTTTTTTACTGCATTCTATTATTTACCATGATTCTTAATATATGGCTAAGAGGCTGGAATTACTATGATTAATTTAGGAAAGCTAAAATTCAAATAGAAGATACTTTGATTATTGAATTTAAATGATTAATTCTTTTTTGATCATAGACAATAGTTTAAATTTTTCTAAAAAACAGTAAAAACATCTGCCTTTTTAGATGATTTTGATAAGAAAGTTTGCCTTATTACTATTAGCTCGACTATAGATCGATGAGTTTCCAAGTTGGTGAATAACGACAGGTAATTAACACTTTATAAATACTAAACGAGTCTAAAATTGATGAGGTTGAGGATACCCCTTCATGCACGCCACTGAGTGGCGTTTATACAGTGCAATTTTCATTCATACTTGGTAGACATTAAATTAACACCAGAAAAATACACAGAGCGCAGACAGATAGATAGACAGACAGACGGGCAGAGAGACATGGCCAAGGTGTTTGTCCAATTTGCTACACACAAATTGCAATTTGCCAGTGTTGCCTCGCTTTGTGGCTGATTAGTTGCGGCGCCTCTAGCTGCCACTTGGCTGTAATTTAGCCAACAAGGTGCAAGTACTGCGAAGAGTGTTCTCTGTCTAGAGAGAGCCACACTAACTGTAGCTGGTCAGTCTGTATGGCAGGGCTTACTAACTTATTTATGGCCAATGTCTAAAGCAAACAGACAGCAGCATCTCACTTGCCCTACGTGGCTTTATCTATATAATGGGAAATGATGTCGTAGTAGGAAGAGTAAGAGCACAAGACGGAAGAGAGTGAAAACTTGTTAGTTTTGCACTACTTTGGCTTATACTGTCCTCGTCTTGAATTTATGTTAGCCCAATGCTTTTTTTGGCTGTCTGATTTGTCAATTTCTTTCTTTCTTTTTTTTCCGTTCGTTGTCGATTTTAAGTTTATAGCATTTGACAGCTGCACTGGCCAATCGCCAATCGGCCAATCGGCAGGGGATTTGAGCTTCCTCTTCGCTTCAAAAAGTTTGAGCAAAAATATTTTTCTGATGTTTTTGCTGCTATTCAATTGTTGGTAAGCATTTTTTTGTCTGATTGCGAAAACATTAATTACTTATGTTGGTGTAAATGGCTAGCTGCAATGGCCCACTTCAGCTGACAGACATTCAGACAGACAAACAGACAGACAAACAACAAACACCACTCCAGATAATGCACTCGGGCTGATAATTACGTCAAACAGAGTGCAATTAATTTATGAATTAATTAAGCTGAATCATTGCAAATTTGCTGCTTCAACAGACCCAACTTATTCAATGCGAGGACAAGTTAATTAGCATTTTGATGTATCTGCGATATAACAATGAAGTACGAGTAATATCAGCTTATATTTCGGCTTAATTGGTTATACAATTCTGCTTAACCAGTTTTTTAAAACTGTCAGGGAACTTTTTTAATAAGCTTAAGTTGTGGCCGAACCACTGGAATTTCCACAAACGTTTCGAAAACCCATTTAATTTTTTCCCGAAATTTTACTGCATCACTTTAAATGGGATGCATGACAGCATAACGAACCAACATTTCTCACAGCAAAACGCTGACAATTCAATTGAAATGCAGCAAACGGGACTGGGCAAAAAATATTCGCAGCGTTGTCATCGAAGCCAACCTCCCAACCCCTTCACCCAATCTCTTAACCCAACCCTCAACCCTCAAACCAAGCAACCAACAAAAAACCAACGAAATGCCAAAAAACGAAATTAAAACCAGCCACAGCAGAGGAACAGGATCACAATACGTAGCAGGGGTCCGAGGGTTGACTCTACAGTTAACGAATATATAAAGTAAAAAAAAAAAAATGCAAATATGTATGCCAATGTAAAACAGAAGCTGGGAGCCTGCTTCCAAACTCATCATCATCCTGTTCGTGTGCTGCTTCTGTGCAAGTAGACAATGAAATGGCACAGAAAACAAAAAAAAAAAGAATATAAAAAATAGACAAGGGCGAAGGGTGCGAAAAGTATGAGGCGGGTTGAGTGACGACTTAAAAAATAGAACAACAAAATGCTGAAACGGGGGTGCTCTCCTCCAGAGCGAAGTGAAAATGCTCTGCAGTTGAGAAAGCTTGACGGATAGGGCCATAGAAACCGTTGAAGACAGCAAGACAGGAAGGAGGGGCGTGTATTACAATGGATTGAAAAGGATAATATGGATGAGCAGAAGAAATATAATGCGGTTTTATATAGTTAAATAAAAGTAAGCAAGACTTGTTAATATACTTGAAATATAAGCTAAAAACTCTAACAAACTCAAACTCAACAAGCAAGCGATTATCACAAATCTCATTGAACTAAGATAATCGATTAAAGTTGCTTCCTTTTGGAGCTGGAAAAAACATCATCAGTTTGATGTTTCTCTGCGAAACATCGATGTTTCCGATGTATTTGCCAGCTCTACTTTCTTAAGAGGCCCCCTACTTCCTGTTGCGCCCATTTTTTATGGGGCTGGGAGTATAATCCCATTAAGCATGAGCTTAAAAGTCCTCAATTAAAACACACAGGACTAATTTTAGAATTCGAGCTAAAGAATGTTTTAAAAGCGAACATAAGCCTATTAAGCTAATTTCAATTAAAATTTTCAAGAGTTTTTTATTTTTATTTTAGATCAGCAAAATTATGAAGAATGATGAGAATATGTTCATGTTAAATAAAATATTACAACTTTTTGTAATACAATTAAATTATGAAAAGCTATTTACCAGCATTGGCCCTAGTAATTGACTGTCTATAAATAAATAAAATGTTTCAAAAAATTCTAAATCAAACAGAGAGAATCTACAAATGCGCGTAAAAAACTTTAATAAATTTACCAATGGACTTTCATCAAATTTCCGCTGCCTTTGTGCATCATTGAGCAAGGCGTATTCCCCATATAAAAGTAAACGCAATATATATTTTTTTATTGCCTTGGCATAAATTAAATTGTGCATTTGCGAATCTGGGTGGTTCTGTGTGTACATATATGACTGAGGGGGTGGTTCGGTGGTGGGGTGGTTCGGTGGTGCAGAGTAGGCGCTGAACGGAGCCAATAAAATATTGACAGACAGCAAGCGATGCGCAGAGAATTATGTAAACACGGGCCAAGCGGTGCCACACGGTGCGTATGGATGATATTTTGTGGGAAGAGCGAAGAGAAGAAGACTTTCATTGAGGCTGCACTTTTTGCATAAATACACTGGGAGAAAAAAAATCTAGAATTTCGGTCTTAAATCAATACGAAACGGTGTTAAGCGTGCGGTAATACGCATTGCAATTGAATCAAGCGAAATACTGTCATTTTAAGGCACGAAATTCTTAAAACAAGCTTTGCCTGCGATGTTTTAAAGCCGAAATAATCTTGTTTTAAGAACGAAACGGTATACTACACACCACACTCTCTCCCACCACACTCTCTCCCAGGCCGATAAAGCTCGTTTTTAGACCAGTGTATTTCTCTCTGTGTATTAGCAAATAAATATTCTGCCCGGCAACTGCAACTGAAAGCTCATTAGATGCAAAGACGTTGCAGCAGTAAAATAAATAATAAACTCTGATCCAATAGGGAAAATGTTGCGGCAGCTTGCCCCAGTTTATGCCACATTTAGTTGCTAATTGACAAGAAGTTGCATTAATATTGAATATTTTCTGTTGAAGCTGAAAAGTGATTTGTTCTACTTTAAGATGATTTTAGCAGCATGAAAAACTAGAGCAGTGGCAGCCATTTCTCTTTTGCAGGTGATGCGGGCTGATGGCCACACACCTGCGGCGCAATTTTCTACACTTTCTACATTTTTTTTGGTGTTTCCTTTCTTTCTCTCTGACGTTTGGGCCAGGCACCTTATCATTTATCAGACCTTTAGAAAGATCAAAAGCAATGCCAGCCAAGCCATCAAAAGCAGCGCCACAGCTTGTAGAGTGAAAGAGGGGGGGAAATTGAATAGAAGAAGAGGAGCAAAATGCTGCCAGTGGCCAAAGAAACGTAGATAACTGGGCTTAAAGCGCAGTTTGTTATGTGGGTCGAATGGGTGGCTCAATTCTTGGTGGGTTGATGGGTTGACTTGCCATGCCATGCCATGCCATTTGCTTGAAATGAAACTAATTTTGTTGATTGTGGCGGCAACAGCATCCACAGTGCCACCATCGACAGCTGATATATGGGCACAGAATGTGGCTGAAAAGCTTTGTATGGGTATCCATCTAATTCTTCCGCAATTGATTCATTTTGTGTAAAAGTCTATCTGACAAATAAAAAATTTGAGCTCCTGATGAGCTCCACACTGAACAAAGTAATCAAATTCAAATTAAAGAAATTGCTAAGTTATTTAAAACTGGAAGTGAAGGTTATCTTTGTCGCGCCGAAGATTATATACTCTGGCCGATTTCGCCTATGGCAGCCATATGATATACTAGGCCGATCTTCCTTATTAGACAACATTTACATTGTGTATTTATATACTATGCAGCAAATTTTAGACAGATTCCTTCGGCAGCTATATATCAAATAATGCTACATTAAATCATCCATCAAGCTCAAAGCCTGAGACACTACTTTGGAGAGAAGCAGACAGATGGTAAACCAAACAGACGGACTGCCAGACATGACTATATCTTCTCGTCTCATCGTCCTGATTAAAAACATATATTAATATATTAATCATATATATGTGGTCGGAGATAAAGATAAAGACAGAGAGAGAGAGAGAGACAAAGAGAGAGAGGGAGAGAGAGAGAGAGACAGAGAGAGAGAGAGAGACAGAGAGAGAGAGAGGGAGACAGAGAGAGATGCCCCCTCTAAAAGGGTATAAAATAGACTGTCAGGCTTCTGTTTTATTATATTTCAATTTAAAATTAATTATTATTTTTATTTATTTGTAAATATTTATATTATTTATTATTATATCTAAAGTATATACTTTATTGTGATATTAGAAAATAAAAAAATTATTTAGTTTTTTGGAGGTTTTTTGGTCAAATGTTTTGCTACTCAAATGTATTGCATTTTTTTTAAATAAAATAAATAAAGTAATTTAATAAGATAATGAATATTCAATGAACTTAAAAATCGAATATTAACAATATAATATTCTGATATATTCGACAAGCGATTTTTAGTATACGACAGAAATAAATATTTTAAATGCCGTTTTATAGTCATTTTTTATGTGAGTTAAATGTTATTTAATTTATACCCGTCGCATAAATTAATTTTAATAATATCAATGGATTTGACACTGATTGCAGTGATATAAATTTAATTTTTATAAGAGTTAATTAAGCATCAATTGCTGGAATAATTATATTTATATTCTTTTTTTTTTGAGCCAGTTTATTAAATATTTATTGTATTTCAGCGAACATAAAACATTTTCCTGAACAGACACTAAATTAATGGGGATTTAAATGAAATATCAAATTGAAGTAAGACTTGTCTGATTGAAGAAGAAGAATAATCGTTTGTATACCCTTACTAAAATCATTAAGCAAGTTTTTCAGCAGTTTTTTTGCAGCATACCTGAAAGCAATCAGAAGACCCCTTTCCCCCTTTTCCCACTTCCTTCCTGCCCCTTTCTTTCCTGCATCTTTTGCTTTCTCTGCCCCATTTCCCGCATAACTTGACTGGCCATTTGCAATGGTCTTTTCCTTTTATGACATTTTATTATACCAATTAGACTGGTGCCTTGGGGCCTGCCATTGTTCTCATTCCCATTCCCATTTCCATTCCCATTCCTATTCCCATTTCCTTTACCAAGCCCATTTTCATCTAGTTTGGCCTTTGTTCGCTTTGGGGTAGATGTTTTTTTCACACCTATTTTAACTGCTGACTGCTCAGAATTTACGGCTCTCGATTGTGCTTCAACATTTATTCATATGTAGGACTATTGTAGGAGCAAATTCTCTGAGTTTTCCAGGCTTTTCTGGGGACTTTTACAGGTAGCACTTCACTTGTAGCACATTTTTTAAATGTGCAACACTTGCTGCCAGTTGTTGTCGTTGTTTTTGCTGCTGCTTGGCACACGAATGACATTTACATTTTGAGCACATAATGTTGTTGCTGTTGTTGTTCTTGTTGTTGCCTGTGCTGTGTACGTATAGCTCTAGGTGATAATTGCACACGGCGTCGAGCACACAACAACATCGACAACAACAGCAACAACAAGAACAACTTGCAGCAGCGACAACAGGCAACACTTCAATTGCAACAGAATGTTGCTGCTGCTGTTGAGAATTTTGCCAACTAACAACTTCCTGCACTTCTGTTGGCAAAAGTTGCATTTTATGGCTTTAATTTTGCAGCTGCAAAACAATTTGCAATAAACGACATGGCCAAAGGGAAAATTAAAGCCAAATACGAAAACTCCGCCAGTGGCTAAGCCATTTATCAATAGTATTGACCGCTAGCCGCGCCCCCTTTCAACAACCCAATTGCCGCGGACAAGACAGTAAATTAAGGGCCAGCCAGGATAGAGGAGAAAACCAGAATAGAAATATAGCAAAGCCTACTTCAAAGGTAGCAATGGGTATTAAAATGGCAAACCTGCTGAATACTATATTAACAGAGAGCTTATCGAACAAGGTCAATAAAAGCTAAAGCTAAAGCTAAAGCTAAATGATGAGGATGAAGATGATGATCAAAGCGAGGGAAAACTTTTGTTAAAAGCAACTTTTGTTAACAGGATATTAAAGTTAGTAAGCTTCAAATAGAGGCTATCAAGTGAGGCGTCTAAAATAAAGCCTTTAATAGGGTTGCAAACGATGGATAAAAAACTATAAGTAAAAGGCTAATTTATGTAAAAAGTTAAGCTGAAAAAGGGCCAAAAAAAAGTTATAGATATTCCGTTGAGGTTGCAATTGTTTAAAATCCAATTTGAATTTAAATTAAAAACTTTTAAGGTAAATTCAATTTAAACTAAAAACTTTTGATGAAAGTAAGATTTTGAATATTTTTACGGCAGATATATACATAGAGAAAAAAAAATATATATATGTAATAATCGAGTTTCAACATATTCCTATATATAGTCATCTGATTCCTTAATTATTTTATCAGCAGGTCAAAAATGTTGTTCAATTAATGTTTGTTCTAGCAGAAAGTGTTTGACTAGAATATACCCTGTAACTAGATCTATCCTTAACCGAGCTTGCAGCGCTGTTCTTCTAACAAACTTTAATGTTTTATAGAACCAACAAGTGACAAGCAGAACAAGGCTATGAAAGAAGAGTATAAATCGAAAATTTAAGGTATCTTAACTTAAATTCTGGTAGAACTGTGTCAAATTACTGCGAAGTGTATATAATGAAATATGCATACATAATGAAAAGCAGCTGAATAGAAATAATTAGTTTCTTGGGGCTCGCTATGTATCGTTGATTATTCTGATTGCTTTAGTGACTTGCCACCAGGTGAATACAGGTAAATAAGCTTTATTAATAAGAAGAAATATATGAAAATGATTACAAAAATAGTCTGTGAAGAGAAAGTCTTTGAAACATATTTTTTGCTAGACAAAGGATTACAAGAAAACGATGTGAAGCCTGCGCTGCTGAAGGATACCCTAGAAACGGGTGTGGAAAACACGTTTGCAGTTATTTCGTTTTAAATTAAAGCATTTAATTTTTCGTAAAATTTTTTATATAATAAATTACTCTTTATATTTTGAGAATGAGCCTTTAAAGCTGCTATTTCTTTGAATTTGCTGTATTACTAATTGCTTTGTCTTCATTGTATTTGTTTGTCTGACCAAAGGGAACTGCATTTTGTTGTTGTTTTTGATTTTGTTGTTGCTGTTGCTGTTGTTATTGTTGTATTGCCTTTTGTGTTGATTTTCCAGTCAGTCGCACTTTGTGCATTGTGCAATTCAAGTTATGAAAAACGCTTCGTTTCGTTGGGTTCTGTTTCGTTTCGTCTCGTTTCGCTTTGTTTTAAGCCCTTTTTAAGAAGGGTACACTCGATTTATTATTAACTTTGCAACGGTAGACAATTCTGGCTAAACAAAAACCATACAATCTTCGTATCTTAAGAAGAATTAAATATTTTCTGAATATTTCTGGTGATGTGATGCGATACGTTCTCTTAAACAACAATAGTATCGTTAAACTATCGTCTAACTTAAAGCTAATTTTGTTCAATTAAGATTTTTTTAATTTTTAATATTTTATATTTTTGTTATTAGTATTATATTATAAAAAATACTCTATATTTAATAAAACTCACCATAAATGTGGGACAATTTATATTTTTATAAATAAATAATTTGTTGAGAGCTCTAAACTTAATTACGTTGATTTATTATCAATTATATTTTTTTATTATTTTTTGTTTTATAAAAGATTGATTAATTTTTTAGGCAATTTTTTAAAGCTCATAAAGTAATCCTTTTCAAAGCTAAAAAATAATTAAAATTTAAGTATGAAGCTTTTTTTTTAATTTGTATGTTGTATGTTTTTTTATTGGTATAAACTCAATTTCCATACGAAGGGTTTTTATTAACGTGTAGCTTGTAACGTGTTTTTCAAGGTAAAAGAAAAAAGAGATATACACCGATAAATCCATAGTTTTTACAACCCTTCCCTGCAGGGTATCAAAACTTCTGAATTTATCCTTGTGTATTTGTTGTTGTTGTTTGCCTGCTGCTGTTGCTGCTGCTGTTGCTTTGTTTGGATGCATTGCATGCATTTCACATGCGCCGGCAGCAATTCCTCACTTCCATTTCTGTTGCCGCTTTCCATTTGGTTTATTGCGAATTTTATTGTTTTGCGGTGGTTTATGCCATTGCCAACGTAGTGTGTAAATATTTGCAGAGCCTGTATTCCTCTGCCTCCTCCGCCTGCTCCTCCCCCTTGTCCTCCTTTTAGTTGCCTTGAAAGGCAATTCTCGGAGAAGCGTTTAAATATGCAGAAAAGTGCAATATTTGCTGGGCTATTTCAATCAGCCTTCATGTTGCCATAGGAGCCGGGAAATTTTTCAATTAAAAACTGTTCTGTTCTCGTACTTTCGACAGGCACTGTCTGAACTGTGGACGAGGATTGCTTGATAGACGGCCTGCTTAAATTTTATTAATTTCAAAACAAAACTTAATTACACTACACAACAAGCTGTGACGACTGGCCTATTAAGCAAATGGGGCTAGCATAAAACTTTTAGCCAGAGGAGGAACGGCAAAGGAAACAGAGCCAAACTGCAGTAAAACAAAGCGGCTAGAAATAATGTGCTAAATGAACAAAGCCTTCGCGTAGGCAGGCGTGGTCGGGGGCTGGCTGGTTGGTTGGCCTTTGGGCGGTCCACGCAAATACAAATAAAATTAACTAAACTCAAAACAAATACCCAACTCTGTGCTGTGGTACTAGACCAGTTTGTAAAGCGTTCAGCAACCAAAAACAAAAAAACAAAAACACTGCAAAATAATTAAAAACTAATTAAATGGGATGAGAAAGGCAGGGCAAGCGGTGTGCGGTGTTTACTGGGCGTAGCAAACGCTTGTCGAGCTGCTGTTAAACTTAATTAACTAAATGCTAGGCAACAAAAACAACAACAACAACAACAACAATGACAAAAACAAAAACTAAAACAATAACAGTAACTTCTCAGAAGTTGTCCTCTATATATATCTCCCACGCGCACGGGGCGTATGAGTAATTTAATCATCTTGTTGGCATGACCAAAGCTTTTGTTGTCATCCACAAATGCAATTTGTGTCACAAACAAACAAGAAACTAAACATGGCCAAAAGGACTTATACACAAAGTCAACAAAATTCTATAGGTTCTTCAAGAGTGTGTGCAGAATTTTGGTTTTAAGAAAATGAAACTACGAGTAGTTAATTCAGCTGTTTACCACAAAATAACTAGCCAAATATCGACTGTATGAATAATATTTTATTTGAATTTTAGTTGTGATATATAATAAATTATAATAACTCACAATATATCCTTGTATACTGTACTGTATAGATAATATTTTTTTAAGTTGTAGCTATGATAAATAATATAGATAATATTTGTAGTTCTGATAAATAATTATTTAAAATAGTTCATAATATATTCTTGTATATACTGAATAATTAATATTTAATTAAAATTTTATTATGTCAGTTGGGGTAAATAATAAATTATTAGATAAACCAAAATTTAAAGCTGTGAAAGTCTTCCTAAGTAGGCTTCTAAGTACGTATTAGTATTATTAAAAGGTGTATTTTCTGAATCTTTATCATCATAAGATCTAAAACTTCTCATTTATAGAGTCAGAGAAATCTTTATTTTCTTACAATTCTTACAATATTTATACTAGTGAATTTTATTATATCATTTAAATGTCTTTCATTTTATATAATAATAAATGATCAATATACTGTAAAAACACATTTATTTAAAATGTTACGAAAGAGTTTTTTAGAGTGTTTATAATACTCGTTCACCCACTTTTTTGCGTAAAATAAATTGATTCACCACATATTAATTTCGCGTATCAATTTAAATTAAATTTATTATTTACACTGCAGTATAGGTCTAAAAATCAGCTAAGAGGGAATCTGTTTCTGCTGGGAACCATGGAACGCAGTTTCAGCCTTTTGCTTCTGGCTCTTTTGCTGAGCTCTCAACTAGCTGGTAAGTCAGAGATATCCCATTAATCCTTTTTAAAAATACCCAATTTAATATAAATTTTTATTTAGAAAATTCAAAAGTAAAAAAGATTGAACATTTTATGAAAATTTGGAACTCTTTAAGAGCGCCAAATGAGTTTCAGAAAAATACGGCGTACAAGGAATTGAGCATTCATAATCGTTGAAAGTTTAATAAGTTATTATTCGAAGCTATGCAAAAACTATTATTAAATAAATGTTATCCTGAGTAAGAAATGTATTCCTTTAACTTCTTTAAGCAGCTTTAAGAGTTTTAAAAGAAAGCTGATACAGACGTGCAATTTTCTCTGCCAGACTTTTACACAGTTTTATTTTTAGCCAGACAACCTGGTGTACTTTACCCTCTGCTATTGACTTACCCGTCAACATATTTGCCTTTGCACTTCAAGGATCTAACAGGAACTGGGCGCTGTATCCTTGCTCTGTTTTGTTTCAAAACGCTTGCCCTCTCTCCGCTCCTCACCTGAGATTAAAGGTGGCGGCAGGTGGAATACTTTGCGTTTGACTTAAGTGCGCTGGCAGGCACATTGAATGTTTGCTTGGAGGCTCTCTGTCTATAGACTACTGTGTTTATGTATAATAAACAAACAATACAGGAGAAAAGAGAGAAAAAAGCCAAGGTGGCTTTCAGAAAGAGCCGCGACGTTGACTTTAATGAAAATTGGCAGCTGTGGCAAATGTGGCAAAAAGGAAAATTGGGTATCAAAACAAGCCAACAGATTGCGGCCACAGGCAAAGGCTCATAACAATGCAGCAAATTCAAAGTCTCTCTCTCTCTTTCTGTTTCTGTTTCTGTTTGATAGTTGATTGGTTCTTGCCCCGGGGGCAAGACTCGTATATCATTTCTGGCTGCATTGCCGCACACAAAATGTGGCACAAAAACGCATATTGAAATCGCATTGGCAGAGACAAATGTGCTGGCTCCTCTTTTGCTGGTCAGTCACAATAACTGAGTCGGTCCGGACTGATAGCAGCCAATACTCTGCTTTGCTCTGCTGTGGCAACGTCCACTCAATTGTATCTGAGTGCCACATTGTGTGGCAAACGCTGCTTTCATATGCTTAATTGAAATCGGCACAGAATGCAATCGAGCAGCTCTTTCAGAGCGTAATACGAGTATTCCCAGTACGCAGCTTTTGCTGTTGACAAAAGCCATTTAAGTTTCCCTATCGACTCTCTCTTAAATCCTGCAATTTCCATCAACTCTCACAGTTTAAATTTAAAGCAGACTCTATTGAAATATTCCTCTTTTATGGCTTAAACTTTTATAATGCCACTGCCTCTTAAATCTTTTCCCAACTTTGGCAGCTTAAAATGAAAGCAAACTGTATTTAAACATTAATTTTTCCTGATACTGCCTCTTAAATATTCCCTCTGTAGATAGGAAATATTCCTTCTTTTTGCTATTGCTTCTTAAATATCCCTTTCTTCTTACCACCCAGTGAGGTATGGAAATTTATTTACCTCATCCAAAATTAGTTTTTCAATTTTGTAAGGAATTTAATTGATTTTTGTAGGATCTAATAATAGATTTATATTTATATTTATATTTATAAGAATAATGTTTGGCTTAAGACAAGGAAAAAGAAAACTAGTTCGAGCGCGAACCTTTATGAACCTGTTCGGCTAGGCTTGGCACTAAGAGCTCAAACTTGCCCGTCAAACTTGAGCCCTAATAGAGACGCTTTTTGGATACAAATATTTCCTATGTTTGAATTGAGCGTCTGATATTTTGGAGCTACATAATGGCGGCTTTATAAGCCAATTTATAATCTCCAATGGTATAAGAATCAAATCTTTATAATTTCAAAAATCTAAAATAATTTTGTTCACCGGAACATTGGGTTCAAACTTCCCTTGCACCGACCCGTAAACCAAAGCAGACCCGGTTACTAGAGCCCGATTCGACGCACTTCTTAATTTTTCTTCTTAAATTTTAGAGAATTGTATCTTTAGGTCGAAATTACAAAAAAAGACTGAAAAACTAAATAATTAAAATTGTTTATTTCTTTGCATATTTATAAATATCTTTACATTGGAACAACGAGCACTTATAAACTTCTGTAGTATTTTTAAAGCCCTCCGGGAATGTTTTTCTAATGTTTATTTTTTTATGTGGAATACCAGGCGAAGAGCTCCGATGCTTTGGTAATTAAAATTTTAATTAAAATCGTCGCTTTTTGGACATTTGTTTTTCTTACTAGAAGGTATTTGCTTGTCGGACATTACGTGCCTCCTTTTGTGGCATGCAACGGAAATTTTCTTCGTTTTTTTTTGCACTTGATGTTGTTGTTATTGTTGGGTTTTATGTGCTTAAGGCAAATTGCACAATTTACATAATTTCAAGCTGTAATTCGCAAATGGTTTTGGCATCGGCTGCAGCTGCAATACTCGTATATAACCACAACTACAACAACAGCAACAACAACAACAACAGCAAACATTAGAGGTGCAGTCCAAACAATCCAAAACTGGAACTGCTGCTAATGAGACCTGCAAATGCAGGTGACTAACCAAACCCAAAGCCCGCTCCTCAGTCCCCCATAAACTTGGTCTTCCACAAGGCATTGTAAACATTTCTCTGCATAGCTTTCGGACTCGTATAACTGAGTTTTGGCCCAGGTCCAGAGTTGTGAGACCATTGTGAGATGGCAACCCTTACTAGATTTTAACCGGGTCATAATCAGGTAACAGGCAACACACAACACACAACACAAAACAGGCAACGCAACAACAAATAGCCCTGATGGGATTTCGACTGCTAATTTGCATTTGCTTTTTGGGGGCGATAATAACAAGAGCTTGACTTACTTATCCCCATTTGCACATTTAATGCTTTTATCACAAAACCTCCTAAATATGAAATGAGCATTCATTCATTTAAATACGCAATTTAACACAAATTTCTTAAAGCATTTATTTAATTTTTTTTTATTTATATTTATATTTTCTATTATTTATATTAAATAGTTAAGAGACCTCTTATTAATCTCATGAAAGAAACTACAAAAGGCTGCTTATTTAAAGTCGCTTTGCAGATGGGCGAAAAGAATATAGGACGATTGAACAAGTTGATATGACGAGTCGGATATGTTCTTCTGTCCGTCTGTTTCTGTTCAAGATCGGAACACTATATTATATAGTGTTCCTATATAAACAATAGGTTCAAAAGTTGTATGGAAAATTATTTTGTATCTTTTTGAACTTAATAAGTCAGATAGAAAAGCATGTTTTCTAATCACATATCAAAAGCTAATCATATCATACTACTGTGGGTTAGAATAAATATATTTAATCACAATTTTCAAATGGCTGGAACAGTCTGCAAGGATATGAAATCTTCGGCTAGCCGAAGGCAAGTCTAACCTCACCACTTTTCATAGAGAATTGGTCTACATTTTCCCATTTAACAAAAATGTTTGAGTTTTAATCTAAGCAGTGTATTTTCAATACGAAATCCAGAGCAGGCGAAGGCTCCACAATTCATTCATATTGTCATAACAAGGCGAAACATATTCACATATGTTCATATTCACTCAGCAAACACTACTTATACTAAAAGTCGAATTAACTATTTCTGTGCAGGATGGATGCGGATTTTGAGAATTTCGCCACACCGCCGCCGGAGGAGCGAATAATACGCCAGCATACTCTGACCGCGGAGCAGGAAGCGGATTTCACAGAAGCGTTTACTTTGTTCGATACCGCAAATACTGGAATAATATCGATGAAGAAGCTAAAGGATATCTTGCATTGTGTGGCTCACAATCCGCCAGAGCATGAGCTGCAGGAGTATTATAATGAATATGATCCCGATGGAACAGATGAGCTGTACTTAAGCGACTGGCTGCATATCATGTCAATGCGTTACAAGGACATGACGCCCGAGGATGAGGTAATATTGGCCTTTAAAGTGTTCGATAAGGACGACAATGGCTGGATTCATGAGAAAGAATTTCGCAATATTATGACTTCTTTGGGTGATCACATGGAGGACGACGATATTGATCAAATCATTCTAGACGCCAATTCCAATACTGAGGGCAATATTGTCTACAGAGAATTTGTGGCTATGATGAGCGAGCGTTAAAAATAATAAATAAATATTAATGAAAAAAAAATAGCAGGCGGCGAAAACCAAAATTCCAAATTTCGAGCTGAACAAATATTCAAAATTTTAGTCAGTAAATTCACCTACATTTGGCTGGTTCAACTAAAATCAAAATAAAAACACAAATTTAACATCTGCTGACTATAAAGATTTCATAATGGTTGTCGATCTAACTGAAGAGCAAATAACTGAATACAAGGAGGCCTTTGGCCTCTTCGATAAGACTGGCACCGGCATGATAAGCACCCGCGAGTTGGGCAATCTGATGAAATCCCTGGGCCAGAATCCCACCGATGCTGAGCTAAGGGATATGGTCAACGAGGTGGATATCAACGGAGATGGTGAAATTGATTTTGCCGAATTCTGCTCCTTGATGTGCAAACAATCGCACGAAGGAGACGCCGACGAGGAGCTGCGCGAGGCATTCAAGATCTTTGACAAAGACGAGGATGGATTCATATCGCCAGCTGAGCTGCGTTTCGTCATGGTTAATCTGGGCGAGAAACTAACCGATGAGGAGATAGATGATATGATTCGCGAAGCTGACTTTGATGGTGATGGCCTTATCAACTACGAGGAGTTTGTCTATATGATCACGCAAAAGTAAACCAAAAAGAAGAAAATTTATTCTTTCCACAATTTAAAATGAAATAGTTCAAATTAAAGTTTAGCCAACTAAATGCTGCTCAATTTGTGGCTTTTATTTTCAGTTCAGATAGTATTCAAAGCTATAGTTGCTTTTCAGCCCAAGCCACCAAGACAAGCTCATCATGAAGTAACAAGCACACTTCATCATCCTTATCAGCATTGTCATCGCTGGCTGTTAAGGCTTCTGCTGCTGCTTCTGCTTCTTCTCTACTCTCTCTTAACTTGGCTATGTTTGCGTAAATTTCATGTTTCGGTTTTTGTGGTCGGCTGCTTTGAGAAATTTACTTCAGAGACTTTTCTCTCAACACGCTGCTCCATATGCTGGTTACCCAGCTCGGCAAAACAGAGTCGAAAGGGCTGAAGTGGAGTGAAGAAGCGAAGCGGAGCAACACCTGTGTGGCATGTGAACAATTTTGCTGTTGCTTAAATTCAATTTACTTATGCATTAAAATTAAATTTTACTCCCTCGTACCTGAAGCGCAACGGCACTCGACTCCACCACTGCGACTCAACTCTCCGCTCTCCGCATACTCCTGCATATGCTGTCTGTTTGGGCTGATTTTTTGCATATTTCAAGGACCCTAGAACTTTTATTTTCAACCATTTCCAATTTTGAAAATGCCAGCTTTGCTTAATTGAAAGTTCACAAAACATTACGAAACGAAATCGAGGCACTTCAAGTGTAAACGATCCTAGTAACAACCAAACAACCAACAAAACTGCAGATTTCAATTTCAGATGCGACATCAATAAGCACTTGCAATGGCATAAATATAATATATATCCCCACACATACACACACACAATGAGTCAGGGATAGCTGGGAAGGAGATGTTGCAGTTAGTACCTCGCATGACTATATCCTGGCCCCAGGGACAGGCTCAGGCTCAGGCTCAGGCACAGGATGAGGACGACGACAGATGCCATTCGTTGGTCCACTGACTGCAAAGGAAATTGAATTTGTGTTTGTGTTCGTTTTGTGTGTGTGTGTGTGTGTGTGTGTGTTGATGTGTTTATGTGTATCTGTGTTTTGTTGTCTGGTGTTGTCTGGTGTTTCCCACTGTTGCATTGACACAAAGGTTGTAAACCCATCCACAGGGTCACAACATTTTAGAATTAATGAAAATGAATGATATTCTATTATAATATTCATTTATTTATTGAAATGTCCTTTAAGGGTTTTCTTACTTACGATACCCCTAAACCTACAGCACTCTTATAAATTTATTACAGCTTGAAACTTATTAACTTTTAAGCAGTTTTGCATTATTATATCAAACGCAATCAGGACAGGAAAATAAATAATAAATTTAATATAATTATTTTGATAGATACTGAAAATAGTGTAGGACGATTAATGAAGACTATTCTTGATTCCGAATTCAATTGGTAAATTGCCTTAGAAAAAATCAATTGAAATCTGTTCGAACTCCCAAATATTTTTACTTATTTCTTTTCCCATTTCTTGCAATAAATATTGTGACTATATTTTAAATATCCCCAATATTTAGTAATTCAAAATTGATTTTAACATTATTAATTTAATGTCTATAATGCTCTGTCTGCTTCAATAACTTTACAGGGTATTGAAAAGGCATTGTATACTCTTTTTTGAGCTTTTAGGTGCATTCAACAAAAATTTTCATGCACATCGATTTCGTGTAGGATTTTTTGCGGTTTCTGCAACAGCCGGATCAAGGCCCGCCACGCCCATTATTCCCACTCGGAGTGTCATTTGGAAACACTTCTCACATGCACTTGGCCACGCAAAAAGGCGCATGAAAGTGACAAGGACGAGAAAAAGGGAGATTTAGCAAGAGAGAGAGAGAGAGAGAGAAAGAGAGCTTACGAGGACGCAGAGGATGAATGCAGGAAAAATGTGCAAATGCCAAAAACGGCAGCAAGAAATTCAGGATGAAATGAGTTCAGACCACGCTGGAAACAAGGACAAGAGAGCTGCGGTTGTTGAGTGTTCATTTGCAGTAACCCAAACTCCACTCAAATATATTTCACTGTTGAAGAAACTCTGTTAATTGGTAGTAAAAAGCGTTAAATTTGAGCAGTAGCCGCGTAGAGCATTCTAGTCTTAAGTCTTAAAACTAAATAAAACCGTCGAGAGTTAGACCCTTTTGGCTGTGTACACTTAACGCTTAAACTTCTTCTTTTATGACCAGTAAAAACCCGTGAGCTGCCGTTCAATCATATGCCAAATCCATGTTCTCAATGGGAAACAACCGAAGCGAGCCCCGGCAACCCTTTTCGGATTAACAGATCAACGCACAAACGACCCAAGCAATCGTCTAGGGTTTTAGCCAAGCTACCAACTTGGCCATTTCGATAAGGCTAAGGGCTTATCAAGGGTAAAAGACTTGAGCAACGGTCGAGTCGGGTTCTGCCAAAGCCACAGTCTCTTTGATGACCCAATTAATTTAACCAAAAAAGAAACCGAACTACTTACTTAAGGCAACCGCATTTATTTATAGTGTGTACACACTGGTTGCTCTTTAGATGCCAGCCTCAGCAGTGTGGCTGTATTTAAATAATTCCATAGGCTGGTCATACTGGCATCGAAAGTATTAAAAGCGACAGACTCTGCCAAATGAGGAAACAATTCGAAAACCAAAGTAAAAGTTTGCAATGTCTTAAAATAAAAATTAAAATGGTTTAAAGTTAACTAAATGAACACTTGATTTTAAAGAGTATTATACTAATCGTTATTTTGATTTTTATTTAATTTCTTTCAGAATTTTATCATTATTCATCGAAAAGAATAAAAAGAATATAAAGTTTAAGTTTATATCTGATTCTAAGCTAAAAGAAACCTATTGTAGAGAATCAACTGGGATTTTATTTATAGTATAATATATTTTAGCCCATAATAATACACTGAAATCCCATTCAAACGAGCAAAATAAAATGTAGAGTATAAAAGCTGCCTACTTGACATTTTGTTGGTATCCCAAAGTTAATATCTTGAAAATACCATTCAATTTGTTTGCGAAACTCCACTGAGAATGTATTTGTTAGTGTATATCCGAAACTTAGGGTATCATGTGGCTCTTAAGACTTGAGAGTTTCAGCATTTCAAAATGTTAAGTTAAATTGCGTGGAAAAGTTATGCGTCGAGCCTTTGCCCCCTGCTGCCGCCTCGGCCGCTTCTCCCGTCCCCTTTTGCTCGCCTACTGTAACAACATTTTATTTTTATTTTTCACTCTGTAAGTTGACTTAACAAACTACTTGAAAATGTAAAAATGTTCGAGCGGCAACTGGAAAGTAAAACTTGCAGAAACTTTGAAGGCTCACGTAATTATGCGCATTTCACAGTTGACCCAGGCATTCAACCCGCTTATGGTGCTCTTGGTTCTACTGACTCTCGCAATCCCGGCAATACCAGTTCATCCGCTCAGCTCGGATTTCATAGCGAATCGCCATCCGTTTTACAAGCGTTTAAGTCGCTTGGATGACACAGGAGAAGGAGACGGTGACGCCTGCGGTGGTCGGAGCGGGGGCGATACAATCGGAGACGGCGGCATCGGTAACGGCGGAGCTTGCGATGAAGGAGGCGACTTTAACAGCTGTAAAGATGACCCGTCGAATCCCAACTCCAACTCCAACAATGGCATATTGCAGAACAATAATCCCATGCAAACAGCCACAAATATCGCCCAGAAGGCCGCCCAAGAGGCCGAGCAGGCCTATGGAACGCAGCAGTGTGCAGCTGCAGAGGTGGCGCGCCAGGTGAAAAAACAGCTGGCCGATAGGGCATTTGCCGCAGCCAAGGCCGCGGAGGCAGCACTCTCTGGCAAGCAACAGATGGTTAATCAGCTGGAAGATGAACTCTGCGCTGCAGAATCAGCTATGCAAGAGCAAAGCGCTTGTATAACCAATTCTCAGAACAGTCTAAGAACCGCCTGCCTTACAGCAAAACAGGCCCAGCAGCTGGTCATTGCTCTGCAGAATATCCTTAAAATGGCCGAAAACCATCTAATCGCGGCTAAAAACGTGGCAAATGGGCTGCAGCAGGAGCTGTCTGAGAAATCCCAGTCTGTAGAGAAAGCACAGAGTCGTATCGATACTCTTAAGCGAATGTTAAAAGCCACTCTCAAAGAGCTGGAAAATATCAAAATATCTGCTTATAAAGCTGCCTGTGCGGCAGCAGAGGCGCGACAAAAGGCGAATAGGGATCGACGCATGGCTAGCCAGAAGCAACGCACGAAAAGGGGGGTCATACTGAAATAATCAAGCCTAACCGAAAAATCTCTGTCATGGTGAAGAATTGGGTTATTTTTTATATTTTCTATATAATTTATTTAATAAATAACAGAAACTACTCAACGAATAACATTGCGCCAAAATTGTTCGAAGGAATTGGAACCAAAACACGACAGTTTTAGGTATTATTCACAGTTCTATTGAGGTTTTTTTCGATATTTTCAGAATAATCCTTTTCGCCATAAAAATTAATATTTACTGAACCCAAAAGGGATTTTAGACGAGTCTGCCCCAAATATCTCCTACTTTATTCATACATTTAAATCAAAATAATTGCAAATTTTAAAATATGGCAAGAATGTTAATTAATTAATTAAATTAATTCAAATCATAGCCTCGAAGCTCGACCAGAATATTATTCAACCAAACCAGAAATAGGTCTAGGCTCAAACTCGATAATGAGTGTTTTTTGGGATTCCAGCCTAGAACTTCATACAAAAAATGTACCAAAAAATAGAGTTTCTCATGAAAAATAGAAAAAATCTAAAACTATAAAGTGTGAATGTATTTTCAATCAGAATAAAAAAAAAATATTTAAAGTATCTTTTAAAGTGAATTAATTTATTTACATTAAATCTTTGATTATCAGAAGTAAAAGTTTTTTGTTTTTGAAATCTAAATATTTAATTTATTTGTATATTTATTTTGTATAATTTATATTTTGTATTCGTCTTTTGTTTTCATATTTCTATAAGGTAAATCGCAATTCATATTAATGTATACTAAAATTTATTTAAAAACACTTTATGTATTTATTTCTATACACCTTTAGCTTCCCGTCTTTCTTATCCTTTACTTCCATACTGTTAAGTATATGAAAAATGTCCTTATCTTCATATTTATATCTTCAATATTGTAATTTAATACAATATTTTCATGTTGTATGCCATAAAAAAACATAAATGTGTTGCTGTGGCAACGAAGCTTTTGACAAAAATCCTTTGAGAGTTTTCAGTGGCAAACAATGCGAAAATGGCTGAAAGAGGGGAGGACATAAAAGGACAATAAAACAATTTGACCAAATCCATTTCGTTATAGGTTTTGACTGACTTTTTGTCAGCTTTTGGGTTTGCTTGTAATTCGAAGGGGATTCGAATTGGCATTGGGATACCCATTGCGATTGCGATTGGGTTTGGGAATGGGTTTGGGCGTGGCCAAAAAAGTTTTTTACACACGTTTTCATAAAAGATTAGTTTTGGTTTGGTTTGGTTTGGTTTGGTGACTTTTGGGGCATAGAGACAAATATATATTTTAAAATTGTCGTAGAAAGTTTGGTGCGCGTGAAATGACAATAAATAAAATTTTGACGCCATTAATTGGGTCATCAACAGAGCAATGCGGGTAAAAACTCTTGAATAAGTTGTCGTAAAGCGCTCCCAAAAGTTCTTGGCAGCACTTATTGGTAAGAAAAGCAACCCTTGAGCATTGCTTCGGCCATTTGATCTGTTAATCCCCAGGCAGAGAACCGAAAAAAAGGGTTTGCATTTGCCATTTGCCGTTTGATTGAGAGGAAACTTTTGTTTTGGTCTTCTTGTTTTGCTGCAAAAGACTTAACGCGTGGCACATTAAGCCGCATGCGGCCTAAATCACTAGGTCTACCGACTAACTCCCGACTGTCTCTTTTTTCTTCTATATATTTGTATGCCGCAAAAATATTTGCTGACACTTTAATGCCAACACAGCTGCCAACTGCTGATCGCTCAATTGCAGGCAAAAACAACTAAAAGAGTTCTTTAATCGGGAGTGCATGACTCAAGGAATACTCTTTGCTTCCCTCTGCTGCGCTACTTAAATAACAGCACTGTTCTTCTATTTAGTACAAACGACTTCGTAGTACTCTACGAATATTCTCACATATTCATAAAGGCGGCTGCCACATTTTTAGCACCACTCCTTTCCTTCAGAAAAACTAAATCAATATATGTTCTATATTTATTATCCGATTTTTCCAAATTTTAGACATAAAATTACCCTAGCCTAAGGCATGTATATAATTCGAATTTTAATTCTCTCTTGTAATCTCCAAGATAGACTCGTTCATATGTACTGACAGAAGGCTGCTTAGAAAGATGTTCACCAGTTCTCCTACTGAGACTTAAATAAATATACTCTGTGAGCAGAGAGATTCCTTGTTCTGCCTGTTTCCTATATATGTTTTGCCCAAGCTTAGGGAACCGCTTTACCCACCGTATGTAGAGTATAAAAACTACTAAAAGTCAGACCAGACCAAAAATTTGTGTGCGTGGGAAGCTGATGGGTTAGGCTTGTTTGTGGACTGCGCAGGGGTTTTTGTGTTCTTGGTGGGGTATTGGAGGTGCTGCCTCCTTGTCAGTCAACAATATCAACATAAACCGCAACGCCCCTCGTCAACGCCCCCGAACGACGACAATGCTTGAATCTCAACAGTTTGACCAAAATGTATTCACTTCAGCTATGGCAATACACCCATTACATTTGTGACTGTATGAGTGAGTGTGCGTGTGTGTGTGTGTGTGTGTGTGACTGTTGGGTTTCGGTTTCGTATCCAATTTGCGTATTTTCGGAAACAAATCAAAACAAATGAAATCAATTCGATGAAGCAAATCTAATTTCATGCGTATTTCCTCGCTTTTTGCTGGACAATAAAAATTCGGCCCAAAAATGAAACCCAAACCGTAACTGAAACTGAAACTGAAACTGTTTTGTTGTTATTCGAATTGTGGCAACAAAAACAACAGAAAAACAAAAATAAAAAAAAAGAAATCGAAGAAAAATACATACTTATATACGAGTTACGAGGAAATTTAAGCAAACTGGCGCCAATTGTTTGGCCTTGTGGGCGTGATAGCAAACTCATAAAATTCAAGCCAAAAATCAAATTTGCTACTCAATATCATAACTTAAGATTGCTCCCAAAATACTGTGTGTGTGTGTGTGTTTGTGTGGGTGTGTTTAAAATTTCTTGCTTTTTCGCAGAATTTAAAAGGGCAACTCTCGGGACTCTCGTCTAAATATATCGATATTAAGTATACGCACAGCTAGTGGTGTATGCTTTTGTTTTTACTTTGTAAGCAGCTAAAAAATGTTAATTATTATAATAATAATTTATTATAATTTTTGACATTTTGAAGCTGCCCTAGTTTTTATTTAATAGCTATAGGATACATCCAATTTATGTAGAAAACATAATATTAAAATAATATTTGAAAAGTTGGCGCAAATGCTGTGTTTTTATTCTTTTGATCTGGAAGATATAACTAAATTTGAATAAAGGGAAACGTGATAGGCCAAAAATAATTTAACAAATTATTATCCTTTTCATAACACTCATAAGTTGGTGTTTTTCTATTTGCTCAATGAAAATACTGCTGAATTTATTAATCAATCAGCTAATTTTGGTGGCAGATTTAATCGTTTGTTATTCAGTGTTGTTTGCCAGGCTTTATTGAGCTTTTATCATAAGCTTTAATCAGGCTAATAGCAGCTGTAACAATAGCCACAATGACAACAAATTTAGTATCATTAACATCGTCAACAACAACAACAACATCAACAACAACAATAATAATTAATCTAGCGGTAATGTAATAACCACCATTAAACTAAACAAACAGAATTCACCGTTCGACATTTACCATTTGCCTTTGCGCATAAATTTCAATATGCCTGACAATACAACAATCATGCCACACCCCCCAAAATACCCGTTAGCCCCCAACATGGCTAACACCCCTTCTTCAATCCCACCCCTGGCAGCTATGTTTGGCTATGTTTCCAATTAAATGGTTGCCTGATAGCGAATATTGTGATCCTTACCAGCCGTGGGAATCGATATATTCAGTAAATAATACGGCCGGGGCAATGTTTAATGATACGAAATTAATGCGTAAATATCATCGACAATGGAACAATATGATGAAGCGTGGGATATGCCAATTTCCCACCAGGTGAACTCTGAATTCTGAATTGTGAAATGTTAATGATGCTGTGAGAGTTCATTTCTGACTGCGATGCACAGTGATGTGAACAAAAAGCCCCTCCAAAAAATATAAAGATATAAACTGAAAATCGACCAAACATCGTACTCAACATTTACATAAAATTTAATTACAACTAGTTGGGAATATTACCGTAGACACGCCGAAGCTTAAATACCCTTGCTTTCATATATGTTGGCTGATTGTTTCTCGACTCTTTGTTCTAATCAATAATATATACACATCTTATGGGATCTGAGATGCATTATTCAATGCCTCACACATATCGTGTAGTTCGATCCGATTCGAGTTGTGATATGCGCTTACATCTCACTTTCTAGTATCAAATAAATAATAAAATAAATTATTTATATATAATAATTCATAGTAGATATTATTTAAAAGTTAAATTTGATAACCTCTGAGCTGCTATTAAAACTATTAGATTTAAAAAAGAATGAAAATGCGCGATCAAAGTGTTCTTTAAAATTGCATCATCTCTTAAAATTGTGTCTTGAATCTTAGACTTAAGAGAAAATGAAAGCTCACTTACCTGCATTCCATGCATTCCATGCATTCCCTCTCCAAGAAGTTCTGCATTCCATTAACGAATACAACGCAAAAGAAACACACAAAAAATATCACCTGCTTGCTTTGATAAGCTTGGTCCTTGGAAGAAAATAGAGAGAAAAGAAATGCGGTAAATACGAATAACCAATATAAGAATATACTTGCTAAAAGTATATATATATATATAAAATAATAAAAACACTGCTCTCTAACACTTAATTAACACCATTTCATATGGATTTCTCCCTATATTAATAATAATTTCTGTCCCTTAAAATATTAAGTCGATTAAAACGACCAACCTCCGCTGCCGACGCTTGCCGTCAATGGACGATTTTCAACTGATTTGTTGTTCTGCTTTCTGCTGCGATCAACTCATTCTGCAAAAAGCTCAAAGCTGAAAGCTCAAAGCTCGACTGTTAAATAAGCCAGGAAATTATTAAGTAACTCTGGGAATTGCCTATTAATTTGCTTTTTTAAAGAGATACGAATATCGCGATTTAGCATTCTCTTTAAATTTTATTGAAAATATTATTTTTGGAAAACTATGAAAAAATAGAATATAAAATGTTGCAGGAAATACAACAAAAACAGAGAAACTAGTAAGGAAAACCTAACTCGGGCGCGCCAAAGATCACATACTCTAACCATTTAATAAATGTTGTAAGGCTTATTTGTTTTGACCGATTGTTGAAAACTTATGGAAGCTATAGCATTATAGAATTGACAGACTCTTTTGCATAGAAAGACAAACAGACAGACGGACAGACGGTGAGTCGGATTTGCTGGACTTCTTTCAATACTCCAATTCATACTGTATATACTTTGTCTGGTCGAAGAAGCCTTCTTCACATTTGGAAACAAAGTTATAATACCCTTTGCAAGGCAATAAAAACATTTAAGAGTCGAGTAAGTCCTCCTTGTCATCTTTGACTTTCTATTGCTTTATTTTGAATTAGGCCAACAGAAGCAGCTCGAATCCCATAATGCTCATAACGATTTCAGGCAGCTCCAGGCACCTAATCAGGTTGCATTCATCAGTTTGCCACTTGAAGGATGGATGTGTCTTCGTTTGGGCCACTGTGTGGCACTGTCAAAGTTGCAACAATTTGTTTGACAATTGTTTAATTATGCAGCACAAACATGAAGCAACTGTTACCGAAGAGAATCCAACTCCAAGGAGAACTACTCGTAAGGAGCAGCAGCAAAGAAGCGATGGGAACTCGGTGTTGAACTTTACATAGTTTCAGTCCCAAGGCTCTGCCACTGCCACTGCTGCTGCTGCTGCCGTGGAAACAAAGAGAAAAGGTAAATAACATTCTGGCCAGCTCCACTGTAGACGAGACGCATGCCTCAAGTCGCATGCCACCGACTGCAACTGCGACTTGCTTGCTAAAGTTTGCACTAAAGCAAAGGCTCAGATTTATTGCAATGCCCGGCACAGTGGGCCTAAATATAAAAATAATATGAAATGCGAAAAATAATTTTTAAATTTAAAATAAAAATCTTTTTCTTGTTTAGATATCGAGTAAAGTTGAATCTCAACATTAATTTCTTTAATATTTTAATAAATAAATACATAAAATTTCACAAGCAATTTTCTTGTGAATTCATCTGCAGTTTTCCAGTCAATAAAACCACTGTGCGCAAGGGCGCTGGGGGTGTTGCAAGAGCCAAGACTTTGGCAGCCAAGACAAACGCTAAGCGAGCACAGTTCATGTAACTTGCAACAACAACAACAACAACAACAACAACAGCTACAAAACTGTTGTCAGTCAGTGGCAGTTGTTGCTAAGCGCAAAGAGAAACACATTATAAGTAAATTGTTTGTGAGGCAAGAAAAAAAAAAAAAAGAATAAAAAATATATTTTTATATATTTAAGGTACTCGAAACTAAGGGCAGAAATGCAAGCGGAAATTTATGTTATTTTGCCAAAGTACTTGCAACAATTTCACAAAGTAATATGCCAAAAACAAAAAAAAAAAAAGTTAGGAGAAGAGAAATGGAAAAAAATGTGAAAGGAAAGAGAAAAGTTTGTAGCCAAAGCCAAGTTATTTATTTAGTCAAAAATTAAGTTAAAATTGTTTTGCTGTCTGTCCTTGTCTACTGCAACTTGCCGCGCCGCGCCACGCCACGCGTTGCTCACAGCTGAAGCTCATTTGCATGCAATCTTGCAACGGGGCAAACAAAGTGTAGCTGCTTCATAAATAATGCACTTAGTCAACAGACTGACTTACACATACTCTTCTGCCAACTGCCAACTGCCAATTGCCAACTGCTTTTCCCTTTCATTTTGGCACTCGGATTTCACGCTCTGCCTGACGAAAAGAATTATCCTATATAATCACAGAGCTGTCAACAATTTGCGACTCTGAAATATCCATCAAAAACTCATTAGATTTCTCTGTTTGTATCCTGTGTCTGGGGGTGTCCTTTTGCATTGGAACTGTGTGTTTAAACAGCTGAAGGCGGCTGCAAAACAGCTTTTTTTGTAATTAGCTCACCACCTGTCCTGTTATGTTTAAACACACACACACACACACACACACACACGCACACACACACACACACACGCACAACAGTAAGCACAACAATAAATATACATTCACATTCACACCTGTGAGCATACATTCGTACGCACTGTAATTTTGGCTCTAATTGCGGGTACTGAAAAAGCCTGCAATGTCCTATTTGTTCTCTCTGGAATTGAATTTCTGTTTCTGTTACTCGAACTTTGTTTCCATTATTGTTGTTGTTTTGCTCTGTTGTTGTTTTTGTTAGGAGAGTTTGGGTTTCATTTATTGTTAGTACTGTTTATTGTTGTTGTTGTTGTTGTTGTTGTTGTTGTTATTGGCCCAACACGTCAGGAACATTGCCTCCGCTATAATTAAAATTGTTTGCATTTAGTTCAATTAAATAATTTGGCTTTGTGCATATTATCAAACTAATATTTTGTAAATTTTTATATAAATTCAGATTCGAACAGCCTATAATTTTTACTAATTGCATTAAATAGACACTAAAAATTCTCATTAAATAATTCACAATAAGCCTAACCTAATTTAACGAAAAATTAGAATGTTTTAGTAATTCTGTTTTAATTAAATTGACTTAAATAAAAAATATGTTTGCAGCTAGATTATCTTCGCCTTTCATAAGAATAATAATTTTTTTAATTTGCCCCTCCAATTTTATTTTTAACTTCTTTTATTTAAATTATAATCAGAAACAAAAAAACATAAGTTTATTCAATCTAGTAATTCTTGAGTGAATCCTGAATCTAACCTTTATTCGATATTAATTTTATCCTTTAGTTAAATATAATAAAAACTTTGAGATTTTTAAGAGTCTTAAATTTTAAATAAGCCATTGGCTTTTATTGTGTTTTATTGGCTAGAAACCAAAGCGGCCAACCTCAGAGCACTTCAGTAATTATTGATATGACTGAAGAGATTAAAAATGTAGAATAGCACAATAAAATAAAGATATTTATATTTTTTAAATTAATTTGTATTATTATATAAATTATTAATTATTACATGAGATGGTAAGGTAAAAAGGCAGCTTCAACTTTAATGAAAAAAACTTGCTAAATTCATAATGAACCACTTATTTTTTTCAGTTGTGTCAATTATTGTTAACATCAAATTATTTATTTAACATAATTTTTTTTTGGCTGATTTGTGGTTAACTGTTTAAATATTTTAAAAGGTTTTCAGTTTGTGTCAATTATTGTTTATATCAAATGGTTTTTTGTTGAAGCTGAATTTGTTTTTCTCTATTGAATAAGCCATTCGAATAGACAATTTTAAATTCAGGGAAAACGCCTGTTCAATGTCCATTTCTGATGCCATTTTTGGTGTCTGTCTGTCTGTCTACAGGACAGAATACACGTGCTGCTACGGAGAATTCTGCTCAGTCCCAATTCCTGTCTAGGGGAAGCATTTTTATTATGCGCAACGAAATTAAAAATTAAATTTTGCTATTCGCCTGTGGGAGCTGCTGATGCTGATGCTGATCTTCTAGCACGTTGTGGGCCTAGTCTTAACTACAGCAAATAACAACAAGAAAAACAACAACAGAAACAGGAATAATTTTAGAGGAAGCGGGGCAGGACAGGACAGGGATGGGTCGGGTATCCTATCCCCTTGAGCTGTGCGCAATTTGCGAGCCGCAAAATGCCTAAGGTAATCACTTGCCACAAATTGTTGTTGTTATTGTTGATGCTGCTGCTGCTGCTGATGCTGGTGGTGCTGGTGCTGCATAGAGAGCCTCAACCCACGGAATTCAAGTTCAGAGCTTCTTCTTGAACTTTTTCGTATTATTATTGTGCATTATACGGGAAATTGACAAAGAAACTTTTTGGCTGGAAAATAGCAAAGCAAGGAAAACACACTGTAAAAGCCCAGCGAAAGCAGTGGAAATTCGCCTTCGAATGCCACTTGAGAATTTAATAAAAATACAAGAAAACGTAAAAAGGAAAATAAAATACAAAAGAGCTGAATAAGAGGAATGGCAACTGGAATTGTTGTGCACAAGTGCCGGTTAAATATTTTAGGCAAATGCCTGCCCTGCCCTGCCCTGCCCTTGTTGCCCTTCTTTCTTTCTTCCTTTCCTTCTTTTCGTTCCTTCCTCCACTCGACGCCAGCAAATATAAATCAGCTGGGGCGTAGGCACTTGAGTTGATTTATGGGCCAAGGGAATGGCATAGGCAAGGCAACGTCAGGTAAGGCCATTCCAGTGACAGTATTTCCTTTGCATAATACAAAACCAAATTGCTCGAGCAGAGCTTTCAGCTCCCAGCTCCCAGCTCCCAGCTCTCAGCTCTCAGTTCTCAGCTCGGCTCGGGGCGACAGCAATTGACAGCAGCCACAATCACAGAGGGAGGCTCAAGTTGTTTGGAAATTTGAGGCCAGTTTGAGCCCAAGAAACTCTCTGTGACAGCTGCAGTTCATCAGTTAGACAGTTAGTCATTCACTGAAACAGACAGTCAGACAGACAGACAGACAGACAGTTAGTTAGCTAGTCAGTTCGTCTAAGTGACAGTCAGTCAATTGTAGCTGTAGCACTTCAGCTAAACTTGTGCCAAAATCTTCAGTCTTCAAAAAAAAAAGAAAAAGTTTAGCCCTCCAAAACCAGCTGCTTTCTTACCTTATTTTTACCTCGAGTTGTCCGCGTTTTAATTACAAAGCCATTCAAAAACGAAATTAATTCTCAAAGCAGCCCAATGGGTGGCCAGCTTAGCTCACCTGCTGTCGGCACGTGGCTGAAAATTGAAGCCCAACTAGACAAATAAAATATATTTGATTTTCTCTCGAATAGCTAATACTCTGTAATTCGACAAAGTAATTCTTATAATTGTTATATGGTATTTAAAATAAATCTTTTTTTTTATATCTTTCTAAAGCAAAAATCAACTTAAAATGAACTAAGAAATTCTAATTTTAATAAATATTTCACTATAAGATTAAGTCTAATCAGAACTTGTTTTGTTTGTGGAAAATAAGCAGAATGAACTTTGGGATATAATTTACTTTCAGGATATCATTTACTGTACTTCATTTAATTTTTTTTTATGTTTTTTTAAGCAATATTTAGTGATAAATGTATTAAAGAGAATGTTTTATCTTCTTCTGAATATGCAAAAAAAATATATTAAATACTTTAAATAATTTAGATATCTAAAAGAAAAACATAAATGCTCAAAAAATGTTACAAGCTGATACACAAATTTGAAGTACCCAAGAGCCCAGGCAGAGTATTTTATAATATTTATGGCCGCAATTAAAGTTGAATGTTTGCTCGGGTCGCCAAAAAGTAGGCAACACATTTTAATGAGTCATGTGGTAGACAAGATAAATATAATTAAAAAAGCAGGTGAGATTTGCAGGTAAGCTTATTAAATTGGAAATATTAGATAAACCCAACCTAACCAAAGCATAAAGCAGCGCTGACAGGTACAACCACAATGATTGGCATGGAGCAAACACTTGGAGTCTGCCTGGAAAAAGGAAAATGGAAAATGCTGGAGAAAGCTGTAAAAAAAAAGAATTTCATTAGACTAATGTGTTGAATGTCACATCAACGTCAGGCTCAGTGTAACAAGCAAATGGGAAAATCCCCTACAAACAGATGCAGCAGATGCAGCTGCCCAGGATACTCGTATGAAGCAAACACAGGACACACAGAGCAGCTGCATCAGCATTCAGGATGAGCTCTGAAATTGTGTATCTTTCTGTCTTTCACTTACAGTTCCTCTCGACTTGTTGTCACTGCAACATGCCGCCATCTCCCCACTGAGTGTTGCTACTCATGCATCTTCGTCATTTCACAACACTTGTCAGGTTTCGGCTAGCAAGCCCATCCCAACCCTGAAAGTCCACCCCCTTCCTTCTAGAGTCCTCGAAATGATCCATTGTTGTGCGCTACTTTTGCATCATTTGCAATCGAATGAAATATTAGGCACTTGAGCGAATAAAACTTACACTTTCTTGCTGCTAACCTAATTAAATGCGAGTATTTTATTCCTTTTCAATATATCTTTGTATGAAATTTGAATGGACATTGGGTGTGCCAGAATTGAATAAGCAGCAGAAATACTCAGGTGAAATGCGGCTAAGAATTTCTCACCTGGAATAAATTTAACATGAAATTTGAAGCATACTTTTTGGAGCAGACCTGAATGAACACTACTATTTTTCTCCATTCTATAATATAGTCTTTGTTTTCTAATAGTAGTTGGATTTTCAGGAAGTCTCCTCAGAACTAACAGAAATATAAAATGAACTTTTATTTGAATGTTTGGGTATAGTTTAACCTTATTTTGTACTTGCGAGCAACCATTGAGCAACCTTTAAAATGTTTTTTGGTGGAGACAAGAGTTGATATCACAAAAGAAACAAACACTTAGGAAATTGGAATCTTTTGGTAATTAGTTGTTTTACTTAAATCAACTAAAAGTTTAGACCAGCTAACAACAATTAGCACACAATACAGACTGATATATATATAGACAGGTGTGTAGCTTCAATTTCAGTTCTAACCTGCAAGTGGTAAGCAAAACCGGCCAATTGAAAACCCAGTCAAAACTGACCGCAATACCGCCAACACCAGCGTGGACTCAGCAACAACAGCAATGGCAAGAACAACAACAACAACAAGAGTAACTGTGGGGCACGTGGCACCTGGCTAGCTGCCTGGCGGGGTGTGGCAAGAGGAATGAAGTTCCTCTTGAAGCCACGTGCACATGTTTCTGGCAGCCTGTGCCCCCCGGCCAGAAGTTCAATTGAAGCTGCTGCCCGACTGCTCACTGGCTGGTGAATTCATGGGCACTTAAATACTATAAAATAGACCAAACGGCCGGCACTAAAATCCAAAAGTTGCGCTACGCTCTGAAACTTTACCTTTGCTTCACTCTTTTTCTTGTCCTTTCCAGGATTCACACACACACACACACACACACAGACACCTTGTGCTCTTTTATGGTTCATCATTTTTGGGGTCAGTCATAAAAAGCATCAAAGTTAAAGTTGAACTTTTATACTGGGTATTTTTTTTTAGCTCCGTTGCGAGCGGTAAATCAGTTTTTATTGTGCATAAATTAAAAATGTTCAATTAAAAGGCTTGCAGCGGGTTGTGGCAAAGTCTCATGTGCCCGTAAATACCTACTTTTTTGTAGCTTGCTGTTATTTTCTGCATAACAAAAAATGTTAATTAAGTAAATCGAAGGCGCCTGGAGCGTAAAGTTTCTGCTGCATAAAAAATGTTGGTTTAGCTCTCACGTCGCGTATACGTAATATATTGAAAGCAGCTGCGGCGACATGCTGCAAATACGTAACGTATTCACTTATGCATTTTTTGCACAATAATGAGTAATTATTGTTAATTATTAGTGGAATGCAAACAAAATAAACGCAAGTGATGCATTAAAATTATTGTCCTTGTTTTTCTCTTTTTATTGTTGGGTTTTTAAGTGCTTATAAACAACAATTGAGTGCAATAATGGATATATTCGTGAAACGCATTCATTATTAATTTGTGGGCGCTGTTCAGCTGCGGCAATTAATTGTATATTTTTGTATACCCTCACAGAGGGTATCCCAACTTTGTCACAATATGTGTAAAGCATTAATGAAACCACAAGCTTTAATCTTACATTATTGACCAGGATAATAAGATCATTTCGTCTGTCCAATTGCTTGTTTCTATGCAAACTGTTGGTCATTCAAAGTAAATGAAATTAGCTATGAAGATTTCTCTTTGTTGCTCTCAGCCCTTATGTCGGAACCGCCCGGATCGAACAACTATATCACATAGCAGCCATAGAAGAGCCAATCAGTTGAAAAGTTGTTGTTTCTGTACGTGTTTCTCTCTTTCCCCTATGTAAGGGTATATAATCTTCGGCGTGCCGAAGACCGCCCTTCCGTACTAGTTTTTATTTAATATTATGTTCAATGCAGTTGTTGCTTTTTGTGGCTACTTCACTGTTTATTAAATGGCAAATGTGTGATGTATAAATATTGATGTTATTTATATATAAACAAGAGCGTTAACTGAAAAACTGGACAGGATCTGTGTTTTATTCATTTTCAGTGTAATAAAACGCGTGAGACATGCAAAAAAAGACCAAAGAATTGTTAACAGATTGTAGCGGTGACAAAAGAATTTAAACTCAAAACCAATTAATAATGCATTAATTTATTAAATGGGATTACTCTTGCTTAAAGTAGTCGACAATAAAATATCCTCTTCAATTTAAGCAATTACTGAATCGAGCTGAATCTCTTAGTCGTGTTGTTAAGATAGCTAAAAAATCGAAGTAATATGATGTCACTTCTCTTTGCTGACACATTTCTACAACATAATTAGACTTCCATTAAATTAAAACAGTATTTTACATTATTAATAAACGGTAATTCAACAGAGTTTTGCATAAAATTAATAAATTATTGTTTCAACAACTAAAAACTCAAAATCAAATCAATATATAAACTATTTTTATTTGTGATTATGCGGATCTAATCTTGAACAACATTTGACCTAGTCTGCTTAAGGCAGTTGGACGGAAAATACCCTTTATGTTATACTAACTAAAAGCCAAGATATTAATAGATATATATCAAAGTTTTGACACTTCTTTGACAACAACAACAACAACAACAGGAACAGGAACAACTATAAGAACTACAAAGTACAAACTGAAAGGCTGCGTATGTCAGTCAAACGCATGTCCCAAGGCGATAAAAATCAATTTCCCTATCCCAGACATAGTACAAACAGCAGCAATGACATGGCAGGGTATACAGAGAGAGCAGAGGGAAAGGGTATGAAAAATTAAGAGACACATGCCAAGGCGCACAGAAATATGCAGCGAAGCGAGAAGAAACACGACAGCTACAGCAACAGCGACAGGCTAGAAGGAAGAAGCAACCTTTGCTGAAGGAATGCAATGCAAACAGCTTTAAATGCATTTGACGATTCTGTGATTTGATTTCGATACGAGCATCCTTGCTCCTTGCATCTCCCTCGCCCTCGCCCTCTCCCTTTCCCATTCCATTTCCATCTCCTCCCCTCCTCTTCCGCCTGCTGCTGCTGATGTTGACTTTCAATTTCTGTTTGCGCGCAGTAGTTTTCTGATTATAATTCCAATGTCGACGCGACAGCGATGTTTGGCGCCAGCGAGCATTTGTCGCTGCATTTTTATCATCTATTTCTGCAGTTTTTTTTTTTTTTTTTTGTATTTGCACAATTTTTGATTTGAAGTTGGTTCGAAATGCTTGGCATAAAATTGAGGCATCCCTGCAAGCCGCCGTTTGCCCTCAGTTGATTGCTGTCTACAGATGTTGATTGCAGGCGGCCAATGCAGCGTATGCGTAATATTGCCTCGCATTCAGCAGTGCAACTTATCTTTTATTTACATTTTATTGATACAGGCATTGAAAAGAATATTGCAGCCATTGGAATACGCGAACAAATATTAAACATTTTATATTTATTTACTTCTCTTTCATATTAAATTTAATTAAAGCATTAGCTTGTACCTTAAGAGCACATTTCCGCAACTCAACTGACAAACTTGTAATATTATTAAATTAAAAAAATTTAAATTCATACATAGTTAACTGGAAAATTGGATAGGAGGCCGCATTTCTTCTGCTGAAATTAAAAACCAGAGTTGATTTCTATTCAAAGCTATTTTCTGGCTTTAAACCTAGCTTGCTTGAGCCTGAATATCTAAATTTTATTTCCCTTTGAACCGAAGCTTGATCCAAAGGTAACCGATACCGAAGCTGGATCCAATCAATTCAGTTCAGATTGATTTAATAGAATTTAAGTCAATATATACATAAATAAATTACAATTCTAAAGCTAAACGGCTTTATTTATAATTTGATTAAAATATTCTACAAATATTTTTAGATAATATTGCATTAAAATCGGAGCACTTTATAAAGAGAGTTAAATCTTCTGCGAACAGGGCTTAGCTCTAGCTTTCTGCCTAGAAACGTTGACTGCAGTGTTCGCTGTGGCGTATGCGTAATATTGCGGGGTCTTAGATATCTTAAACATCTTAATGCTTATTTTTTAGCCACAAACTGTGTCACAGCAAAAATTTTGAGGTAGGTAGAAAAATAGAAAAATAGAAAAAGGAACTTTGTTAATTTTGTACAGTGCACGCTATAAAGCAGCGCAGGCAGCGTCACGTGCGCATTTAAGTTGCAAGTTACAACGGCAACGTGAGGCAGACAGACTCACACACACACACACACACACACACACACAAAGACCAATGCATATACAGCTAGTTAGCGCATGTCAGCGTAAATTTAACACACAACGGAAACCTGACGCCGCATACAAACTAAGCCAGTTAGTAAGAGATAGAGATAGAGCCAGGGACAGAGACAGAGACAGAGACAGAGGCAGGAAAAGTGATAGAGAAAGAGGTAAAGATTCGCCTTTCTCTCACATTTTGTGGTTTATTTTTGCTCGCGACTGCAATAAAAAGATATATATGTATATAATACCTAGACGAAAAACGGAAAGTCGAGGCAACTTTTTGGCTCCGGAATAACTAACTGAGCGACAGCTCCGGTGACTGCGAAAGCGACTGCAACAGTAGCGCAAGCAGCGCTGCATAATCAGCAACGCGACAGCGGCAGAGGCAGAAGCAGAGACTGTGGCAGATTCACAGGCAGAGGCAGAGGTAAAGGCGACAACGACAATGACAACACCAACAACAACAACAACAACAGGGAAACCGACACCCGACAACATTTATCATATGAAATGCACGTGCCAAGCGTTTGCCAGGGTTGCTTCCGTTCCGTTCCGTGCCGAGCTAGTTGCTCGATAAATCAGCTAGAGTAGGGATATATCCCAGTACTTATATATGTAATGTGCGAGGGTTGCATAATCAGATTAAAGACTCCACAAAAAATACCTTAGAAAAGGAATTATAGGACTATAAGAAAGAAAGTTCAACAAGGAAGGTCTCATAGGTTAAGCCTAGAAATTAAATTATAAATAAAAATCAAGATTTTTAAACTAATTTTGCTGCTAAAAGTAGAGTTTATATTCTAGTCAAAACTTATAACTAACTATGATTAAAGACAAAAAAAAAATATGAGAAATAAGAGAATATTGTAATCTTAAGATCAAAATAGTGTCTATAGATAAATATTTCTTTCAATGTTTGTAGTTAATCTGCAGATTAAATAAAATGAAAACCTTAAAAGGAAATGTATGGAACCACCCGCGTTTCTATTGAATTATTATATTTGCAGTTGCAGTTGCAGTTAGAGTTGCAGTTGCAGTGATGGCGATGGCTACGCATAATTAGTATGAGTAATGTTTATAGATCTGGTTTTGGTTTTGATTTTAAAGCATTTGCGCAGAATTTGGAAATTATCGTTATGAATAGATGGATAGTTGAGTCTCGTAAATACGAAGGGCAAATAGTTCTTAAGCCGCTTGGAGTTTTGATTCTCTCAGAGGCTTGGACTGATTGCACAAATAATGTCTGGAAATGGGATCGGTTGGGTGGGTGGGGCAACAGACGGTAGCAAGTAAATGCTGCATAAACTTTACTGCACATTGCAAATTGCATTCCGCTGTCAGGGAAGTTTCTGCACCTTGAACCAAATGCCAGGCCAAGTGGCACATCCCTTTTCTAGACGCTTTTGTTGTTATTGTTTGAGCTGCTTAAGTGCCATACATTGAGTTGTTTTCCTTAGACTCACAGCAGCCCCTACCCTTTGCCCCTTTGCCCCACTCCACTTCCGTTTCCTATTCCCTCTTGGGAATCTCTTGGGAAAATCGATGCCTCCAGCGCATTGTTTTTGCAGCCGCACTTCAACTTGAAAATGTTTTGATAAACTAGCTGGCTATGCAAAGCAGCAAATGCTACAAAAAAGCACAGAAGAAAAATAAACTAAAGTAAACCCAAGGCGAACTTTAAGCCAAATGCCAGCCAGCTGCAACAATAGCAACATTTGCAAGGAGCACTTGTCAAAATGGTTGAAATGGTTGAGTAACAAGCACAGAAAAATAAACAAAAACTAGTAAGAAATTGCTATTTTCGGTGCGCTGAAGATTATATACCCTTACAAAGTGCAAAAATCTATCAGATATAAAAGATATAAGATACAAAAAAGTATTTTGTGATACAAAAGCAGCTTCAAGCTATTAAATTATTTTTGAGCTACACAACAATAGCTGAGATGCAATAAAATTATCTGTGCCGAAAACTTGAAAAACATAAATCAAATACTTATTAAAGAGAGAAATATATTTCTTTTAACTTATAAACTATAATATAATTTAATATTTATTACTTTCACTAAGCTAATCTAATAATATAAAATCCTTTTAAATACATATTTTAACATAAGTCAGGCAGAGGATAAAAAGCTTCAATTGTTGGTAAATGGATTATCCGATGACGGGTAACTTTAAGCTATTTCTATGTATTTGTATTACTTCTGTGGGGTATTTAGTTTGTTTCTTTACCTATTTAATCAATCATTAAATAGACCCCAAAGACTTTCAACTCTATACCAAGTTTTCATCATAATATTTTTGGTCGCCTCTTTACTGCGTTACACATGTCCTGTCCAAAGAGAAGTATCCTTTGTGCAGGGTATAATAAACACAGAAGAATTGTTGACAAACTTGTGCCACTTGTGCAGCGGACAACTGTCGAAAAACAAGTAAAATGAAATTGGTAAAACAATTGTCAATGCGTCAATTTAAATGGAATTATTTGTGCTACTCGCAGCAACTAAAAAAAGG
Organism: Drosophila repletoides; assembly: GCA_018150835.1. Classification (NCBI taxonomy): domain Eukaryota; kingdom Metazoa; phylum Arthropoda; class Insecta; order Diptera; family Drosophilidae; genus Drosophila; species Drosophila repletoides. The sequence continues at coordinate 6,764,797 of JAECWQ010000202.1, forward strand.
AGAAAATAAAATAACATAAAAATTCAGTAGAGTAGTAGAGCAGCGATAAGCTTCAAAAAACTTGCGACAAATCTAATAAAAACTAAGAGAAAAACTAAGAGAAAAGTAGCCTTTGAGATAAATGGCTAACATTGACGAGTAACCAGACAAGTCAAGTCGATACAGAAATTAATTCAAGATGAAACTTAAACTTTGCATTTGGTGGCTTATCAATTGTTTGGGTAAGTGTTGCACTATCTATTCGTATAAACAAAAACCAGCTCAATATGTGTGTGCCACACAGAAATGCTGCAGATAGAAGCCCATTGCCTTAGAGAAATGCCACTAGCTATGGAGTCGTCGGAGGCAAGTAGCACACGCCACATGTGGCAGCAGCCGCGGCAACCCACTGGCAGCTGCAATCGTCCGACAACTTTGCGGCTGGAAACTGACAGCAATGTGGCAACGTCCCAGTTCAGTGGCAATGCAACAACAGCAAAGCAGACAGCTGCAACTCCCGCGGTGACTCTGGCCAATTATGTCTATCAATGTGCCGCCAAGCGTGAGTCGGGTTCGTCTAAATCCAAAAGGACCAATTTGGCCAAAGCCAATGAGTTGTTGCCTTAGTCGGAATAGTTGGCTCTACTACAGCAACAGATGATAGTTCCAGCCAAGTCTTCTTTCAGACGGCCAGGAGCTTCAATGGGCTCTTAAGTTCTTGATGGGCATTTTAGATTTGCTCATTTGCATTTATATATATAAATATAAATTATTTATAAATACCTATATTAAATTTCTTTTATTTTCAACTGTCATTTGAGTTGAAAGTTCATAACTAATTGTCTATAATTCAGGCTTTAAGCAGAAATTTTATACCACAGTCCACAAAAAGAAAATAAAATTGATTGAATTTTTGATTGAATTTTTAAATATAATTTCGAACCGAGCTACTCAAATCTGAGAATCAATTAAAAATAGAAGGATTCCTTCTTTATGGTATTAAAAACCAAGTTGTAGTCAATAAATGGTAATCAAATTACTTGTGTGATAAATAAATTGAAAAACCAGATTAAAATACCTTATATTTTATTCTACTGACCTAAATTAAAATTTTATTTATATAAAAATTAAAGGATTTGGTTTTTTGAGAAAAAGAAAATTAATTATTATGTTGCAGCCTTGAATCCTTTTTGGTTCTGAAACTCTCATGCTAGAGACTAAATTTGTTCTTAAGAATCTTAATAATCTTTCTAAGAATATATGAATAGACGTAAAGTAAAGGATATCAAAGAATTGATATATTAAGAATATCGAGAGACAAATATACAAAGGACACCAATGAACCGCTGCGACTACCAACCAGGAGAGAAATAAGCTAATCATAAGGCGAGTATTGAGCCAGAATACGCCTGTATAGTGTAACTATTGGAATAAAATATTGTGGAATAAATATATTTGAAACAGAAAACAAAGGTGTTATCCTTAGCAAGTTCTACTGAGTTAGAAATTTGCTCTTGCGATTAAATAACCTTCTAAGCATTGAAAAATGGCTCGTTATATTTTTAAGGTTCATTTAAGTCTCTAGAAATTAAATAAATATTGAGATTAATTATAGTTTGAAAAAAAGAATCTATTGAATATAAATAATAATATTAGATATATATTTTCCTTAGTGTAGTGTATTGTTGGTCTGCAAGGATGCAAGATACAAAACTTTCTCCAAGGTTCCAGACTATTTTTTATTTATTTCTAAGGAATAAATATTTTAATTTAAATACCTAGCAACGCCTGGATTAAATGAAGCTATTCAAAGTCAAGTTGAGATACGGTTGAGAAGGGTCTGCTCGAGCGTATGTGTAGGGACAGCAAATGGAAAAATTATAGTTAATTATTCTGAAAAGATGAGCTGCCAAATGAGCCTCTAATGAAGCGAGTTTTGTTTAGAGCGCCAGGCAATTTTTCATAGCCCCCACATAGCATGCATATTTCAATTAGACAAGCTAATAAAACATAAAAGATGTTTCAGTCTGGCAGCCAGGATGCCTCGCCGCAGGCATTTAGAGTTTGAAGCAAACCGCAGCAGCAATAGCAGTAGAAATAGCAGCAGAAGTAGCAGCAGAAGTAGCAGCAGCCACAGCAGCAGCAGCAGCAGCAGTAGCAGGTGCCCTTTTGAATTATTAACAGAGCAAAGCGTGGTGCAAAATAATTCCGCAACACATTCAGCGAGCAAACAAAAGCGCAACACATTTAGCCAGAATGCCTTTTGACTTGGCTAACAGAGGGAGAGGGAAAGCGAGAGTAAGCGAGAGAAAGCACTGCATAAAAGGACCAGATGAAAATAGTAACACATTTTTTGAATTGTTTGGCATTTTGAATGAATGAAAAGGCAACGGGGAGCATGGAATGAATAGCAAAAATTGCTGACGTGTTGCCACTCTCTGAGTGTCTATGTGTGTGTGTGGGTTGTACACCACACACACACACACACACACACACACATTCTAACGGGCTTTTGGCTTTAGCTTAATTAAAACTTTGGCGTGCGCGAAATGCGAGCAAAGCAGTCGGAAAATTAACAAAATTGCTGGCCGGGGAGTTGGCTGACTGCATTGAAATTGCAGCTAAAGTCGTAACGCCATTAGGCTAAGCTCTGCCCCATTTCGTATTGCCTGCCTGCTTTGTGCACCTGAAAGTAGGCAACAGTTCAAAACAGGGCAATCAAATAGCGAAAGAGATGGCCATAGCCATCAGATAGGGACAGGGATAGTAATAGAGGGAAAAGGGAAGAAGGGAGGTGAGCGACGAGTGCTGACAAAGACGCAGTCATAACATTTTGCAAATCGCAACTAAGCCTAATGCATGCCATTTAATGGCAGCCACTCAATGTGTACACTGAAAAAAAAAGAGTTCGTTCTAAATTCTATTCTAAATTGAATTTAATTTGATTTTAAAAAATCATCTGATATGTGGAGGAAATTTCACATTTAGGAGTGGGTGAATCAATATATCAGTGGATGTAGTCTACGATATTGATTTGTGCACACATTCCCCTGTATTTTCTCTGAGTGTGCAAAAGCAGCTGTTCCTATTTTCCCATCCCTTTTGAAACTTGGTCTCAATGCGACAAAAGTGTTTCGCGTTAAAAGCAGCGGCAGGCAGGCAGCCCCAACATTTTATTGTCTGTCAGCTTTGTTTATGCTTTGCTCTTCCTCTTTCCACTTATGCATGTGTGTGTGTGTGTGTGTGTGTGTGTGTGAGTGTGTGTAAGTAATGTCCTCGAGATAGGAAACGCACACACACACACACACAGGCACTTTGGCATATCAGCATTTTGTGCCTTGGCTTTAAAACTACAAAAATATTTTATAGCACACTTTTTGGCATATGGCTTTCACCCATAACCAAAATCTCTCACAATGTGTTTGCTTGCTCAAAAATATGCATTTTTCGTAGAAAAGTCTGTTGATTCCTTTTGTCAAATAAATTGCTAAAAACCAACTCGAATCTGAAAGGTAAATTGCACTACCAGAAGATAAACAAGACCAGAGCCTCAGGCTCGGTTTGAACATCTTTTAATTATGCCCAAAATGTAGCATTTTCTTGCCAAGTCCATTTGTTTGTCAGACAAATTACAAATTTCCTGTTTTCAATTAAAATTTATAAATTGCAAGAGTCTTGTGTGTTTCTAGAGCTGTAAAGCTGCAGCAGTTTATCTTAATAAAACAAATTTGATAGAAAATTTTCGACTCTCTGAGTGTGAGAGAGGAAAATAGAAGAAAAAATATTAAAAAAGTTCGGTGGACTTGGAGAGTCATGAACAAGATTTATTTTCTTAATCCAAATAATGTCAAAAAGCCACAAACAAGCGACAGGCGCATAAAACAACTCAGCAAATGAGCTACACACACACAGGAAGGGAGACAGAGAAAAAGCAGTCTAAGTGCAAAAACCGAAGAAAAATGTTATTTATTGTTATTACGGAAAATAAATAAGCAACAAGGAGAGTGTAGAAGGGGCGGTGACACGCCCACCGCCCAACCCTGAAATGCAGCACAGAATGTGGCAAAAATAAAAGCGTAGAAATTAAACAACTGGACAACTGCTAAAATAAACACAAAAAGAAAGAAAAAAACAAATAAATACACGCAACAAAATGGCAACAGCAGCCATTTTATATGCCATTACACTGTAAATAAAGTATTGTTTATGTGTGTGTTTGTGTTACATTCCAATGTGTGAGTGTGCGTGTGTGTGTGTGTGTGTGTGTGTGTGTGTGTGTGGGTACAGTTACATTTACTTAATAACCTGTGTCAAAGTTGTACTTTTATAGGTCAGCAGCAGGAGAAACCAGGCAAAAGTCATTATGGCTAAAACACCCCAGAAACCAGAAACTGTCGACACTTAATCAATGGGCCACAATAAAACTGTCCCTTAAATATTTATCGCCTTGATTTTCTGATCAAACTGTAAGCCGAAAATACTATTTGAAACTACTTCTAATTACGATTGCGTTAGTAAGCCATAAAAGTCTGAAAAGCCAAGAACATTGTGTGTATTTTCACTGGAAAAAATGTATTTTAAAATATCAGTCAAAATGTTGACAAGCTTTAGCCAAAGGCATTTTCATTTCAGCTAAGCTACACTCAAAATATTTGTACTTTTTAGGGAGCGGCTCAATTGATGTTTAAGTAAACGGCGGACTTAGCTGCTCGATTGACAGCCAAGCTGCTAAAATTGCAATTTATCTGGCCAACAGCAGGCAGCCAGCCTGCAGAGGCTGCAGAGCTAAAGGCCAGGTTATCAAGCCAAGGCCTTCTCGGTCAAGTGTGAGTAATTGCGGCAGTTAGACAACTGGAAACCTGAGCTAGAGCTGGGTATAGGGGGCAACCCCCCACAGATTCGTCTATGAAATTTCCATGAGCCGAGTGCCCAGATTCTCTCTCTAAAAATAGCAGTCGTATGAGTTTTCATTTTTGTGTTGCTGGTGTTTCACAGTTGGTGTTGCTGTTGATGTTGTTCAATTCTGGGGCATGGTGGGCGTGGCAAGGGGCTGGCAGGGGGCAAGCAGTGGCAAGCTGCCGGCGGCGCTTGGTGAGGTCAGCTACAGTTGACTAAACATTTTCATTTCGGTTAAGTGTAGAGCAGAGCTGTGTGCGAGAGTTGCCAGAAGAAGTCAATGAGTTGAGCCACATGGCGTATACTTGATATTGGCTAAGCTCGTTGCGTGCTTCGCCTTTGCCTCAGCAAAATGAAATGATTTCATTAACTGCTCTCCTCTCGCACTCCACAATCGATAAACTTATCGAGCGTTGACTTTTCGCAAAAAACTTTTTAAACATGCCACGCCCTCTGCCGCACCCCCTGCCCCTAGCACGCCCACAAAGCGTAGTAAATGGCATAATTAGCTGTTGCTGTTGCTGTGATGAGTTATTTGTGTTCATTGTTAATGTTAGCATTAAGTTCTAATTGAAAACAGATATTTGCATTTTAATTAATGCCGCAAGCCGTAGCAAGACTTATATTATTGCTCCATCCTCACTCTCCTTCTGCAACAAAAACAATGCCAGCTGCTGCTGTATGGCGTCAATGACACGACCAGAGAAATACAATTTCATATAAAATACATAAAACTGCAAGAGACAAAGCAAGAGAAACCTCTAAACAAAAGCAAAATCAAGCTGAGACTCGAGACTTGAGACTGGGGCAAACCAGTCAAAATGCACATGGAGAAAAATTCGTTCAGTTTCGTATAAACCGAGATTCATACTGGAAACAAAAGGACCTTTGCTTAAAGGTCTTTAATTGGTCTCTTCAAACCTTTATATTTATTTATTGCTTTAAGTTGATTTTCTAAAATTTAGGGTTTTATTCAATATATTTATTTGGACTGCAGTAATTAATTTTATTAATTAATCAGGCTGGAATTATGTATGAGCATTTTTTCTGAGTGCGCAGTGGGCTGGGGCAGGAGGCGGAGGTCAACTGCTGAGCACGCTGACATCTAATGAAAAGCAAACAAAGCATTCTTTTAGGCGCTCTTCCAACTGTCTGAGTGTGTGTGTGTTTGAGCGTGTGAGTGTGTGTGTTTGAATGTGTAAGTGTGTGTGCCTTTGATAAGTTGACAAGCGAAGTATGTTCGTATGAGCGAACAGTGGCACAGTTCAAAGAACGGGGCGCAGAATTAAAACGGATTAGTCTAGGAACAAGAGAGGAACAGAGGCGCCAGACGACAGTCATATCCTTTTTCGCGCCAAGAAAGTCAGCGTAGTAGGCTTGCAGGCTTGAGTGGGCGTGGCTGGAAATGCGCAATAGATAAAAAACTATTTATTGATCACTTATTATCGCACTTCATACAATAGAAAATTGTCCTAAATAAATATAATACCCAGAATAAATGTGTTTGCTTATGTGTCAATCAAGTGGCTCTTGAATCAAGCATGTTAGAAATAAATTGAAATTGAAACTGAAGCTGAAATAGAAATTGAAATACAGCTCCAGTTTTACTCACTTCAATCAATTGCATTGCAATGTAATCAAAATGAGATCTGATTAACAATTTATAAAGGCAATTAAGTAGCCGAAACATTTGTTTGAGTTTGTAAACTAAACTTCATCTAATATATAATTTATGATTATGCAAAATATGTTGACTATCTGTAGCATTTCTATCTCATTTCAAGCTAAATAATCCAAAAGTAAAGTGAAACATAAAACGTAAATGTATATTAATTTTGTTAATATAAATAAAAAATATAATAATAAATGAAAAGAATAGAGCTGTAAGCTAAAACATTTCTAATTCGGAATTCCAATCTTTTATTTCAAATAAATATGGACTCTTAAGATTAACGAATCTCAATTTCAGTTGAAGTCTTAGTAATAATATTTAATATTGATTCATATTCATATTCATTTTTTCAAGAAGCATCATGGAATATGAACAGGATTAGTTAAGTGAATCGATCCCTATTTACATCCTTGATTTAAGTACTTAGGGAGAATTCCCAGAATTCCTATATGGTGTTACGCATTTGCCTTGAATCAAACTCAAAATTCTCAATTTAAGGCTTTCGTCCTGACTTACAGAGGACTAAGAGTAATTAGTATTAAATTAAGTACGATAATCGTTTTATTATTACAATTGTAAATCACCTTAGTATAATTATTATTATTCATTTCAGAATTGAATGAACAAATCAGATTTGAATCTGAGCTATTTTCAAGCCGTAAAGTAAAGTAAAGCATTTTTCAATATTAAAAAACTCAAGCTTGAATCAGGAATTAATAAAATAAGATATTTTTAGTACTATGAGATTTATTTCTTAAATTATGATTTATTTATTTAATAAATAATAATATTTTTTTTAATTTTGATATAGAAATTTTCAAACCTGATAAGCAATAATTTATTTAACTAAATAAGGCAACTAAAAGAAATGAAACAGCAGGCGACGTTTAAGAGAAAAGCTGCTCCCTGAGAGAGGCATAAAGAGAGACACCAATGTCGCAATTTTCATTTTTTGCTCTCTGAGAAGCTACACATGAGCTTTGGAGCGAGAGCTTTGCGCTCAGTGACTCAAAGGGATGCTGAGCGAATAATGTGAGCGCCCTTGAGTTCACTCTCAACGGATTGCGCTCACTCGTCTGTTTTTCTCTCACTCTGACCTGCTCCCCTTCCCTTTCTTTTGCCACTCAAAATTTGAGCTGCAGCAAAGTTTGTCGCATTGAGTGGCCATTGAGTCAAGTGTTCGCACTTTATTTGCCTTTCCCTTTGCTTTCCTCTTGACTTTCCCTGTGCCTTTGCCTATTCCCGTGCATGTGCTTTGCCTCTCTTAGGATATTTCATTGTCGTTCTTATTCTTCTTCTTGTAGTTGTTGTTTTGTGCAATTCCACTTGTTTTTCAAGCGTTTCTAGGTCTTGTGTCCTGTGCCTTCATAATATTAGCTCGCACATTTTCTTTTCCATTTTTTTTTTCACTTATTTTTTTTATTTTTGGCGCCACTTCATTTTGCCCACACACTCACTTTCCATCACCATTTCTCTGTTTTGCTTTGTTTTTATCATTTGGCATTACACTGTTTGCCCTGCCCCTGGTTCGCTTTTCCATGCTTATCTGCAACTTTTTATACTCTACACAGGGAAAAATACTCTAAAGAGTACACGAAGTTCGTGCAGTGCGACTGTTTTAGGCAGAAGAAGGAAAGGAACATATATGTATATAAATTCTTGAACTGTTTGTCAGTCTGCATAAGAATAAGTTTTTTAGAGCATTTTAGAAGAAAAGTTGTTCGATTTAGTGCCAACGTTAAGCTTCGAGTTATAGATGAAAATAGGAAATTCCATTAGCCATAGATGGAAATTTGAGGTTTTATTCTAAAAAATATATAGCAATCCCATTAAATTCCTCTTGCTTACAGAGTATCATGCAGTCGTATAATCTTATAGTTTGCTTATTGAACAGCATTTTCATTGTTTGATTTTTGTCAACGCTTCTTCCACTCTGCAGTCTTTTTTATTCTCTGCTGTTGCTTCTAGTGCTCTCTCTTCCCTTTCTTCCCTTTCTCTTCTTCATTGTTCTTTGTTTAGCTTGGCGCTTCATCTTACTTACTTACATAAGTGGCTTACGGAGGGGGGTAACACAGAAGACGGCGCTTGGAGGGGGTTGGGCTTAGGGGTTAGAGGACGAAAAATTCGCCATTTGTTTCTCCATTTTGCGTGCTTGATTTTTTATTTTTATTTGGCATTGTTCATTTTTCGGTTAGTTGGTCTTTTAATCGTCTTTGCTTACTTCTACTTTCTCCCCCTAAGCCCATCGATGATTTTCTCAATTCTCTACTTTTTCTCCATCTCCATCTTTATCTCTTTTTTTCCATTTTCTTTTGGCTCTCAGTTTCAATTAGTTGAGCATTGTTTAAGTGGCTCCTAAGTCGCTCCGGCTATCCTGCTCCCTCTCCTCCTTCCTCTCCTGCTCCTGCTCCTGCTCCTGTTCCTGTTCCCACTTAAGCGCTTTGTAGTCACTGATCTATTGGATAGCCATTTAATTGACATTTTCCAATGGAAAATGAGCGGCCAGCACTTAAAGCGGATTTTCCAAAGGTTAAACCATGTTTATTAACTGTCTTTCTATGCGATTCTCTCAATCACTTTTTCCGCTTTACTTTCTCTTTACTTTCACTTAGAAAATATTGCGTGTAACGACGTGCATTAAGTGCCTTTACATCTACCAGTAACTTTCTTTACTTCTTGCTTTATTCATTTCCGAAAAAAATGACCTTATTCTGAGCGAAAATAGATTTAACTCTTATTTATCCCCAATTTTTAGCTTACTTTAAGCTTACTCAGCAAAGATCTCTTTTTTCTTTTGCAAAAAAAAAAATATTGCTTTAATTGTTGAAAAAAAGGAAAAAGGGCTAACAACTGGCATAAAGTTTTGAGCTGAAGTTATGCATATTTTCATTTCATACTTCTATTATATTTCATTTGAGTACATTATAAATAAAAATAAAATAAATATTGACCAAAATGAAAGTGAAATATAGAAAATATTCTAATTAAAAAACATGGATATTACTTAAAAACTTATTTAATTAATATTTATTCAATCATAAATATAAAATCAAAGAAAATTCTTGTTGTAATATGGAGAAAGTTCCGAAAATATTTAGTTGGCTTTGATCCAGTTTAGAATATAATTTAAGCTTAAAAAACCGGTATAATTAAAGATGTAAATAAAGAAAATCAAAGTTAGTTGAACCATTAGATAATACACCAAATAAATACTTTATAAATCATATTTTGTTGTAAATAAAAGCTTATTTTTCTTAAATTAAACTTAAATCATTTAATTTAAAATATTTATATTTTTAAAATATTTTTTCGATTAAATAATCTGCCCTTTTTATATAGTACTCAGTTGCAAAGGAGTATTTCAGGTTGCACATGAACTTTCTATTCATTCGTTGCGCTTTTCTAAATATTTTTTCAACTAATCTGTGTAATTCATCAGCACTTTCCCTTTCCCTGCTTTCCTTCTTCCCTTCTTCCCTTCTTCCCTTCTTCCCTTCTTCCCTTCTTCCCTTCCCTTCTTCTTACTTTGTCATACTCTACTCTGCTATGGGTATTTTCCCTTCTATGTATTGCTTTATTTTAACGCTATTGATACGCTAATTAGTTGCGATAATTTATCAAATGGGCACACACCTCCACACCCAGATACACCCACACACACACGTGTGCCTCGGTAGCTGCTAAAAATTCTGCTGCAGTAGCAAAAATTGCTACTTAATTACACGGCATTGGCATCCGCTGGTAGCAACACTTGCTGCCCTCAGCCCCCAGCTACCCCAGCTGCCCCAGCAGCACCCACAGCATCACCAAGCAACCTATCTGGCGTTTCCCATCCTAGAATCCGCCATCCGCAGCATCGTCAATGTCACAAGTGCTGCAGCGTGGCAAGTTCCATTGCCTGGCACCGCCTCAGGTAACTTCACAATTAACTACTAATTGCTCATACGCGACGTTGGCTGGAGACACTAGAACAAAGTCAGGTGGGCGCCTCTACGCCTTATCAGTTCGCCCCCTCTCCTAATATCTCCCTCTTTCTATCTCTCTCTCTCTCTTTCTCTGTTTTGTCTCCACACTGATAAAAAAATACACGGTTCAAAATAAGTTTGCGATATTTTAAATATTTTTAATTTAAACTAAACACAAAAATAAAAAAATTATTCAAATTGAAATCAGATTAAAAGTGATTAAAATTATGTTTAATATTTTGTACTAAGCTTAAATTATTTTAATTTTCCCATATTCAATCTTTAGTTTATGATATGTGATATAATTAATTGTTTTATTAAATATTTTGATATATTTTATTTAATTTATATAACACAAATTTTGATCCCCTCATAGAAGACATTATAACTATAAAAATAAAGAAGGCCTTTCCAGCATCATATTCTTGATTCGAACTTGAGACACGTTCTGACAGCCATGTCCGTCTGTCTGACTATTCGTCGGTCATATATCATATTTTATTTATTATATTACTTTATTAAATTTATCTTTTATCTCAATATTTTTAAATTCACTTTGGTGCAAGGTAATTAATCATATCCGTAATTAATTGAATTCCTCAAAAAATTCTGTAAAATTACATATGGATTTAATTTTATTTAACTTGAAATTATTTGCATTAAAATATAAAAAAAACTTCAAATAAAATAAGTAAATATTTTAAATACAAAGCTAGCATGCTGCACTTTAAGTTAAATTAAAGACAGCCTCAGCTCAGTTGAAGTTCAAAATGATGTCTTAAATTAAGTTAAGTTAATTAAATGATTTGAAATTCTGTTCAAATTTGCTCGCAGTGCTCTCTCTATCTTGACTTTTGCTCTAATTATCCGCGTTGTCACCCACCTGTCACCCACCTGGCTGGCGCATTGCTGTCGCACTGGAAGCGAGGACTCGCCAGGTATTTACTGAATTAAGTTTTAAATTTTTATTAAATGCTTTGCGCATTTTTGTGTTCACGCTTCTCTTCTCTGTTCTCCTCTTTCTACTCTCTATTCTCTGCCTCCTCGCTGCTCCCTGCTTATGTGGAGGGTACTGTAATTAGTTTTTAATTGCTTTTCAGTTGGCAACTATGCGACCTGCGTCCTGTAAATAGTTGTGACGCCTTTGTAAGCTTTTCCGCCGCTTTCCATTTGCCACCTTTAATTTTCCATTCGAATTTTTTGCCTTTCTTTTTTTTGGCTGTTTTATTTTCATTATTTTTTTAGCTGCCGCAGCTGTGGCATGTTGCAAAGTCAATCAGCAATTGGGGCAGGCTTCAACTACGTCGGCGGCATGTTAAATATGCCTCACCAAGGGCACAAAAAGTAATCACAAAACTTTTCCAATAAATCTATGAATATAATGAAAAACAAAACGCAAAAAAAGAAAACTTCTCCCACCCACAACGGCCCTTCCATTTAACATATATTACTCCTACATATCGATATATTATTTACATATAAAAATATGAAATAGTTCGACATTTATATGCCTTACATGTTATGCGGCAAAATATTTAAAAAGGAAAATCAAAAAGAAAAACGATTTTCACACATCGGGTTGATAAAATACTCTACAAAATATTGCAGACATTTCAAATGTTACAAAATTGTTATTACAACAATATTAACTGATTATAGTGATTATAGGCAAATGATCAACCCTATTAAAAGGAGTGAATCACTATTCCCAGTAGACTCAAGTAGAAACTGATTTATTGTGGAACGATAGACCTGTTGAATGTTTATCGGTTCATCGACTAACTATAAATGGATAAGCCTATTGTCTGATTATCGGGCCATAGTAGATCAATTATTTAGTTAGACATTGAAACTGAATTTGTAATGAATATTTTATTTAATGTAAATTTAACCAAAATATATGTAAGTATAAAACTGAAACTAGAAACTCTAACTAAAACTGACTTTGAGCCCTCAAGTTAAAGTTCCATAACAATCCATTTGGTTTGCCTCCTTGAAAACTTTTATTATTAGTCACTTAATAGGATTATTTCATTATTAAGTATCGAGCTTACAGAATCATCTAAAGATCGAGCATGCCCACTGGCAAGCCTATAATACACTGCAATTTACAGGGTATAAATCAACTGCATTCATCAACGTCTGCCCTGCTGTTCCTAGCGATAAATTTAGTGCCCACACCTTGTGCAAATGTCAAACACATGTCGAACGCGCAATACAATTCGCAAACAAAATGAAAAATTTATGAAAAACAAAAAACTCGCGACATTTACAGGAAATATTTCGCGAACCGGGAAAAAATATGTGGCACCCTCCAATAAGGAAAAAAAAAAAGAAAGAAAAATGGAAAAGAAAAGGTATGAAGAGGGGCAAACTTCAAACTCATTTTGTATAAATGACGTAGCATTTTGATGTGGCAAGTGCCAAATATTCAACATGCCCCAAATATTTGGGAGCAGCAACTGGAGAAAGAGCGGCAGCAGCAGCAGCAGCTGGTTTGCTTTAGAAAATCGCTCATACGCAACGTTGACGCTGCGCATTGAGCAGCTTCCAATTGCTGTTTGATGGTTCATTAAAATTTTGTTCTATGTTCTATGCTGCATCAATCGAGCAGCAGTCGAGCACAATAAATCGACAGCAGGTGGCAAGCAAGCATTGAAATAAATGTTGCATGCAGCTGTTGCTGCTTAGCTTAGTTTTCGGGGGCAATCCCTAACCCAAATTAATGTCTGCCGCAAGCTTAAATAAATGGCCAAATAAATTGCAACATATTATGTTTAATGCTTGAAGCTTTAATTGCCAACATCTTCCCCTCCATCTCCAGCCCTGTCTCAAGCAGCTTAACCTGACAAATAATACGAGCAATAATAATAATAACAACAACAACAGGAACTGACGAACAACTGACTACATGTGTTATGAGTGCTTTGAAAGTCGTGTTTCTATATATACCCTGCATTCTCAAGCTCATGAGGTATTTGAGAATGGAAAGACCAGAAAGCAATATGTGGGTAAGTTCTGGGGTACTATATATATAGTATTATTGGCATAACTTACATATCATTTGGTTATAAAATGAGAGGCAGCTGTAAGATATATTGGAAAAGGATATCTGCTAGTCGAGTTCTTCGAGTTCTTGAAGACGCATTCTTACATTGTTTTTATTAATTTATATGCCGCACACGCAGCAACGGCGCCTGTAACAAATTCATTTTTTTGTTTTATATCCAATTTTAAACATTTTTCAAACTCAATTACATGAGTAGCACTTGCCCCCCGGTGAATGGAAAGAGGAGGCCGAAAGGAGGTAGGAGAGAGCTGTGTTCGCCAGGTAATTGCTTGGAAATGAGATACAGAGAGAGATTCAAGAAGTAAAAACTTTCAGCTTTGGCATGCTTTCGTCTCACATTACGCAGGATAATGAAATCAAACAAGAGGTGGAAGGTGGCGGATGAGGAAAAGGAAGCGCTCGAATCGCCGGAGTTACCTGAAATTAGCAGCAAACGCTGCAATTATGCGAGAAGTTGGCCAAAAGCAGTTGCCAACTTGCTTTTGACTGAATGCTAATGACTTGAAGTGCCACACACAAAGTCAACTCAAAGTACGCAGAAGGCCTTCACTGAGAAATGACTGAGAAATGCCACAGGTTGGCAAACAGTGTGTCAAGTTGCGACTTGCGACTCGCGACTTTCAACTCAATCCAAGTGCCGACTCTTCTCAAATGCCGGAAATAGCGAAACAACGCGCAAAACGCCAGCTAAAATGGCTGTTTGTTTACTTCCGGTGTGTGCGAACAACGCAAACACATTACGCATCAAGTGGGCAACCAGCATTAACCCGAAGCCCCGTGCCACTCAGCAAATATAAATACGCACACTGGGAAAAATGTTCAACATAATTATTTCCTGGTTACATACAAAAGTTTAAATACTTTTAAGCTAAGGAAAGGAATTTCTTTTCTTGGCCACCTTCTAAAAGCCAACACTAATTCAGCTGAAAGTAGCAAAAACTGTTGACCAACCGTAGTCGAATTAATTCGATTCAAATTCAGTTTACAGCCTTGGCTTAAAAGTATCCGAAAATTGTTTGCAGTGTATATATTTTATGCAAAATGAAAAGCTCAGGTAAAAGCCACGGATCCATTGCCATGGGAGAAAGGGAAAGCGGGGGAGCGGCTTTGGGCTACACAAAGTCAAATGGCAAGCCGCATGTTCAACGAGCTGCGCATTCCGAATACTTTGTTCATTTTAATAATTCATAAAAATTATATGCGAAATAGACAAACATTTATGTCTCTGTCTCTGTGTCAGTTCTTCATCCTCCTGTGGCTGCCTCCTCTGCCTGCCACTTTTACTTGCCTCATAATGTCTGCAACAGCAGCTATTTAAAAGCAGACGCGAAGCTGCATATTATATCAAAAATACCCTGTATGACAAATATTAGTACTGGAAATGAATGAAACGTTCGAAAGGTTGATACCTTTGATTAGGAATCATTCGGAAGTCGGAAGAAGTAAAGAGTTAAAATACCCTGTAATAATGCTGCTCAATAATCAGTCGATGTTTTTTCTATACCACTTTTTTCGATTGTTTTTTCAGTACTTATCAAGTTCAATCAGAAATAGTTTTTCTTCTAGGGAATCTAGCTAGTGAAACAGGCACCTATCTTTCTGTCTGGTTTTCTATTTATCCTCTTTTCTTTTCAAAATGAAAAGTAGAATATTCATAGAACTCGTACAAGTAAAATGCATCTGTCATTTATATTAAAACATTCGTATATTTATCTTATATTCTCGAGTCCATTGTTCTTCATAAGCAGCTTGAAAATATTTATACAATTTCATATGAAAATTTGAGCATGGAAATTGTTTATTTGAAGCTTATATGAGCTTATTTAGTCTGCCTTAAATTTATCAACTAAAGAAGGACAATAATATTGTATTAAATATTTAAAATATTGCCAAAATTGCATTTAAAAACTTCAACAGAAAAAGGGATTAATTTGATTCACTTGATTTGATTTTATATGAAAAAGTGCCAATTATAATCAAATTTTTAAAGAGCAAGCCATTTTTTCCTTTGCATTTTTTTCAAAAATATAATGTCAGAATCCAACCAGAATACTTGAAGAAGGCATTTAATTATAAGCTCCAATTCGGATTTCTCAAAAAAAAAAACAAAGATAATTTAATTGAAGTAAGCCGCTTTGGTTTCCAATGGAAAGAACATGAATTTCATTTGCATTACTTCTGGTATTTAGGTGGGTGATACGATTAGACTTGTATCAAATCAACCCTTGGAATTCAGTCAAAAACGAAAAAAAAAAAAAAAAAATGCGAAACAAAATCAAATTTACAACAATTTACAAATTACATTTAATAAGTTTTAGATTTCGAGATGAAAAAAATAATAGCAAAATTTTGTTTTATACTTCGAAGGTGGATCATTCTGGTTTTACTGCAGTCGGAGAGATTGACAATGCGCCTGCTGGCTGAGCATCGAGTGAAGGTGGTCCTTGCATTGCATGTGACAGGAATATTCTTCGTAATATCGACTGTAGCATTCCTGTTCATCTACGAATTGTTCTATATACTGCCAGAACTGTGTGATATTTCGGGAAAGTTTTATAAATTCAATTGGTTGCTAGCCATCTACGGGGTACATAATGTATTGGGAAATCTATTCTACTGCTGGCATACGGATACCAGTTTTCTGGCCTTGCCCAAGGATCGACATGAACCGCAGGCAGCACAGGCTCATCTATGGCACTTGTGCACCCACTGCCAGATGATGGTGCCCCCAAGGACGTGGCACTGTCGTCTGTGCAACAAGTGCATGCTGAAGCGGGATCATCATTGCAACATTTCGGCCAACTGTGTGGGCCATACGACTCAACGTTATTTCATTGGCCTACTTTTCAATGTAACGCTGGCCTGTGCCATCATCTTTCTCTATAATGCAGCGTATATGCTTAGGAACCATGTGAACGTCTTGTTCGATCCATTCTATCTGATAAATATATTTGCGAATCTTGATCCAAGTCAAATTCCAACCACATTCGATGTGCGCTGGTGGATCATCCATGGCGCCGTAATCAAGCTGAATTTCTTTTGTTTGGCGATTTCTGGTGGCCATTTAGCATTCCAATTAATGATGGTAAGTCGCGGCAGTTGCATGTATTCCATCTGGGATTACAGCTACGATTTTGGTTTTTGGAGTAATATGCGCCAGGTGCTCGGCAAGCGAATGTTTTGGATATTTCTATCGCCATTCATACACAGTCCCCTGCCTCATGACGGCACCCTGTGGCAGAATACGCTGGACAACAAAACTAAGAAGCCAGTATAGCTGCATAAATGAATTTCCTCCCGATTTCCTTTATATTAATTCAGCACCAACTAAATGCTACTTTTATATGTATGTACATTGACCAAAATCACGTTTAACGCTTCATTTAATCAGACAATTCGTGTTCTTATTGCTTGGGCTAATTGCCACCACAGTGGTTTTGCTTGCGGCTTGCGGATAAGACGAGTGGTCCAGCCACGCGTCAACATTTTATCTGCCTTTTGCCTGTCTGGGAATAAACAATTTTATGGCCCATACTCTAACAATCGAGTCATTAAACTAGCTGAAAGCCAACTATACTTGCGCTCCTCCTCCTTAAATTCTCAATGAAACCAATAGAGATTTGGGCAAGAAATGGGTAAAGTATGCAGGAATAATATACAGGAAAGGGATAATTATTACCCAGATTAGCTATATCGATCTGTCTTATCGCCCTGTTCAATAATATATAGGCTCGGAAATGCCTCCTTCAATGCGTTACACATTTGACGGCCAAATTATAATACCCTCTGCAAGGGTATAAAAAGGTGTAAGAGTCGAGTAACTTTTGCTTATCATCTTTGTCTGTTTCTATTAACTCTACTCTTCGTCCTGATCAATAATATATATATATATCTTATGGAGTGTGAGATGCATTATTCAATGCCTCTCACATATCGTGTAGTTCGATCCTAATAAGTTTTTATGTGCTGTCAGAAAACATGCGCTTACATCTCACATCCCATTAATAAATAAATAATAACATAAAATATTAAATAAAAAAAATAATAATTTATACCAGAATTATTTATTATTTAAAACAACTAATTGATTGCTCTTGAGCTGCTGTTAAAACCATTTGATTCAAAAAAGAATGAAAATGCGCGATCAAAGCGCGCGCTCTTGAAAATTGCATCAACAGAGCTTGCTCTTAAAATTGTATCTTGAATCTTAGACTTAAGAGAAAATGAAAGCTCACTTACCTGCATTCCATGCATTCCATGCATTCCCTCTCCAAGAAGTTCTGCATTCCATTGACGAACACAACGCAAAAGAAACACAAACAAAATCACGCGCTTGCTCTAATGAGTTTTTTTTGATACGAAAGACATGCGAAAAAGAAATGCGGCAATTGAAATATCGGTAAATTGGAATAACCCACATAATAATATACTTGATAATTGTATATATAATAAAATAATAAAACCACTGCGCACTAACACTTAATTAACATAATTTCATATGGATTTTTATATATAATTTTATTAAAAATGTTTCATAAAATATTAATCCGATTAAAACGAGCATCCACGCCACCGACGCTTGGCGTCAATGGACGATTTTCAACTGATTTGTTGTTCTGCTTTCTGCTGCGATCAACTCATTCTGCAAAAAGCTCAAAGCTGAAAGCTCCACTGTTAAATAAGCCAGGAAATTATTAAGTCACTTTGGGAATTGCCTATTAATTTGCATTTTTAAAGAGATACGAATATTGCGATTAAGCATTCTCTTAAAATTTTATTGAAAATATTATTTTTGGAAGCTGGGGAAAAATGGAATATGAAATATTGCAGGAAATACAACAAAAATAAAGGTAAAACAAAGAAACCAATTTAAAGAAAAATTAATATAAGTGTGTATAAGTTGGATAAGTATTACACATTTAGAGATAAAGTTATAATAATATCTGCAAGGGTATACAAATATAATATATATATATAGCTGAAAGCCTCTAAATAATTTAAAATACTATTAATTAAAAGCAAGACTTAGAATGAGCATTAATAAATTAAGAATAATTAAAGCTCTTACAAATTTTAGCTTAGAGTTTCAAGCAACCTTCAGTTAGCTTTAAACATTTCCTTCAAGCTTAAAAGGCTGACATCTGCATAAAATTTGACGCAGTTAAAGCGGAAAAGAAAAGACAGATTGGCAAAGGACCCTTTTATCTCCTGATCCTGATCCTGATATTGGTATCATAGCCCATGGGCTGGCTGCACCTTTTGCCACCTTTTGCCGCAACCCAGAAACACTTGTCAAATGTCAAAAAATCCCAAAAACGGTTGAGAAATGACACAGCCAGTCGAGAGTCGAGATTCGAGAGTTGAGTGTCTGAGAGCTGGCCACTTTTTGAGGAGGCGGATGAACAGAATTAATGACGCTGCATGTCACTGACAAGCCTCGAAACATGAAATCAAAGTCCTCTCCTCCGCTGGGCGTCCTTTTCATTGGAGGTGGAGATGGAGTCGTTTGCCAAGCCATGAAAAATGTTCGAGGTGCGAAATCTGTGCGAAGCTCTAAACAACATAATTGCCAAATAAAAAAGTCGCCGCCGGCTGCGGTGTCCACGCGGCTTTAAGCTTGACCATTAATCAAAATTGCGACCAGCAGCCGGCGGGAAAATTTTGGCTTGAAAAATTGCAAAACAAAGCACCAGCTGCTCCTGCTGCTGCCTGCCTGAAGCCCAACTCCAATGCCAATACGGCTAGCGAGAAAATCCACTGAAAAATGCGTTGTCAACACTTTTGGCCAATCTGCAGGTCGCGTTTCTACCTTCTTACCCTAGTAAACCTACTCCACTTCCTTCTTCTCCTGCAGCTTTTCTCTGATGAGCTTCCAAAATGAGCTGCCAATTGAAGAACTTCCGCTCGCTGTTCAATGTCGTCACTTCCGTTGGCTGTGTACACTTTGCCTCGTGTGTCTAGAGAATATTCCTTGTTCCAAGTACTTTAAAATGGTAGCAGACTGTCCTATCCAAACGGAGAGTTGACCAGCAGAGAGAACTAACCGCAAACCGACCGAGAAGTGCCCTCACATTAGCAGCCAAATAATCATACGCCGCATTGTTCCAGGCCTCTCAGGATGATGACGGGAGGAAGAAGAAAAGAGAACGGCAGGGGACTTCTGTTGTGTGTATTTGAATCTGCCGTCAACATCGTCCACGTCCACGTCGACGTCCAAAAAGGAAAACGTTGCATATCAGAAATGAAAATGGGAACGACGAAGAGAACTTTAAACTGCGGGCCTTTTGCTGGTGGCTCTCAGAACACATAGTTGGAGATAACAGGAGCAGGAGCAGGGCATGGAATGAAGTGAGGCATGAGGCAGGATGCCTGGCTGACTGGCTGACTGCCTCAGTTCAGTTTCTGCCTCCTTTCGCTTTGCTTTCGTTTGGTTTGCAGTGCAAAATTTACCGCTAAGCATTTGCCAACAGCGGCGACTGCACAAAGGACATGACAAACAGACTGAGACACCGACTGCGACTACGACTGAGGCGGAGGCTGAGGCTGCAACAGCGTCTACTATTATGATGCTGGCCGGGATCATGGGGGTCATTGTAATCATAACGGTAATGTTGACGTTGCCTCCTCCTCCCCTTCCCTGTGAGTATCCTTTTATCTATGTGTGTCTGTAGAGGAGCAACGCATTTTAAAAACCCAAATTAAATGGGAAAAAAGCGCTGAAAGGGCGCCAAATTAGTCAAATCGCGTTACAGCTATACAGGGTGTTCACAATTGCTGCTGCTGCCTCTGCTATTGCTTTCCCTTCCGAAATCCAAAGCAATTGTCAACTATTTCGAATGTAAAGTCAATTCTTTCCTTGAGATTGTTTCTTAGCCAAAACCAACTCAAGAATTCTGGCAGCCAAACAAAAGCAATTGACTGAAATTGTTGCCTTTTGCTGTTGCTGCTGTTGCTGTTGCTGCTGTTACTTCATCTAAAAAGCAGCGGCGTTGACTGCGCTGCCTGCGTCGCTGCCTCTGCTGATGGACAAAGTGAGCAACTAAGCAGCTCGCGACAGTTTTTATGATTTTTCTGTTTCTGTTTTTGTTTCGTTTGTTTGGTTTGTTTTGCAATTATTTCCCCTGCGACTGTAGCAGAGCCATTTAACAGGGGTGGTTTAGCGTGTGTTGAGGGATGCTGTTAACACTACCAGGATTTTTGCACATTCCACGCTTGGCTGAGCATTATCATCCACAAACCGGACTAAACGGCTTCCACAGCGCGTGGAGTATGCGCGTCATTCGGCTGCTCTGAGCTAAGAGCCAACCCCAACCCTTAACACCTCCCCCTAAACTTACAGCGGCTTAATACTTCCGTTGTCAGTCGAAAGTTAGACAAACAACTGACAGTCCCAGGCGGCAGAGGACAGGCGGCAGGCGACAGGCGACAGACGAGCAACTTATCACTTTCCACCTAATTGATATCAGTTTCAGTTTCAGTTTCAGTTGCAAAAACTTTGCTCTTCCCTCCCACCGCTTGCTGGCAGCTCGTGTGATGATGCTGAAGTGCAGGCCATGTAAATCCGCTTAAAGCAAAGTGAACTCATAAATTATTGATTTGATTATGTCACCCGTGTGGGCGCCGGGTCGGGCAGCAGCTGTTGGCCAAAAGAATTTGCTTTGCGCCTTTCATTCTCAAGTATTTATAAAGGATCAACAAGCGATTATGTCCTGCTGGCACTCAATTGTCCTTGGCCGGTTGGAGAGGCGAGGCTGCCCAAAGTGCTGACGGATTAGCTGTCATATCAACAGCCAGCTGCAGCTGTATCTACAGCTGTATCTATTTATGTGCCTGTGGCTGTATCTGTATCTGTATCTGTAACCCAATCTGTTTTTGTACCTGCGGCTTTTGAATGCATTATAAATGATGACAGGCAAAAACTGAAAGCCATTTGCTTCATTGGCCATTTGCATACATAGGAAAAGCTCGGCTATTTGTAACCTTGCTTTATATTATCGAACTGACCAACCTTTTGGCCAACTCGGCTCGTTCGACTCGCTCGACCTGTTTTACTCACTTTTTTTTTTTGCCATTTTCATGCTGATTCTTTCTGGCTTACCCTTTTTAATACCCTCGCAAAGGGTATCTTAATTCTGTCACAAAATTGGGAACAGCATGGGCTAAAAATTTAACAGCAGGACTTACACGGGTATTCTCTGACAATTCCAGTCATTCTAGGTGTTTTTTAAAGTATCCCAAGGATTTTTCTAGCCTGACTTTGGTATTTTTAACTACTTTTAATATTTTCAGTATTTTTTTAAATTCTAATGGTCTTTAATCTACCTAAGGCATAGCGTAAAATACCTTTATAAAAATAACTTCTAATCTTAGGTAAAGAATATGCTCTTCGAGCTCCGAAGCCATTGAGCTTAGCTCGAAACTTAGTTCTTCTGGATACCTGCTGTAAAACCGTCTTAGCTCTTAAGAATTTCTGACTAAAGAAAAATTAAGTTGAAAAATTGTTGAAATATCCGATTGCATTCATAGCCTTGATATGTATTTAGCTTGACTTGGCTGCTCTTGGAACAATTAGGGTATTTAAAGTCGGTTATATTTTTAGTCTGTCACCTTTTTTCGTTACTCTTCTGGTGAATTATCTTGCACTCGTTGATTGGGTCTACTTGTGTGGCATTTGTGTGCCTGCCACGTCATCGTCATCCTCATGAAAATGAAACTGGAAATGGAAATGGAAAAGGTGTAGCGCGTGCTTTTACTTGGCGATTTCTATCTGATTTGTTGACTCTGCTGCTGTTCCAGTTCCCGTTCCCATTCCCGTTCCCCTTCCCGTTGTCATTCCCGTTGCTGGCAAACTACTATAATAATTAAAGCGCTGGTATCCTGGTTGTTATCCAGGCATCCTTTGCGGTCGACTGTGCATATTTTTGGGTTATCTTAAGCAGCTGGGTCCCACTCCCACTCCCACTCCCACTCCCAGTCCCAGTCTGAGTGCCAAGAAACGTGTTAATCATTTGGCCTTGGCGCACGTTTCGTCCTGGTTGCCATGGGTCATTTGACGGCTCCTTTCTCCACAGTCCTTGCGACATTTGTAGACACATTTGTTGTGCTCGTCCCACACCAGAAATTTTGCTGGCTTTTATTTATTTGTTTGCCTTTTGTTGACAGCAATTTAAACGCTTCAATGGACTCTGCCTCTGCCTGGCGGAGCGCAAAAGGGTTCTGCGCAAATAAGTTTCACCTCGTAAATTAATTTCACTCGCCCAAAAACACAGCGGATACAAATTACGAGTATTTCCCCACCCTCTCCCACCCTGAGAGAGAGAGCAGAAGACAGCCGTAGGGGCAGCTTACTGGCTGTCTCTTTGTCTGTTTGAGACAGCACAAACCAAACAGTTCAGGGACCAAAGGTCAGCTACAAGGAGAAGCTGCTGGCGTTAGAAGGGGGATATTATTTCATTAATTACGACAATTGCAAAAGGACAACAGAAACTAGCAAATGAAATGGCCGCAAATTAAAACCGGAATTATTTTGTAATTTAAATTGATTATTTTATTTTAAATGCGCTCCATAAATTTTTGAATAATTTTCGCTTTGCTTTTCGACGCATTAATAATATTTATTTTATTTGGCCAATACCCAACTAATTTTCATTTGCGTACTGCACAGTGGTGCAATAATTTTCCTGGCATTACATTTCGGGGGGCTTAACAACCGTTGATTGCGTGGCAATAATCCCATTGATTTATTATTATATTTTATTACATTACACTCCACTTCAGAATTCACCTTTTTTTACAGCTCAATTTCAATTAAAGTGCAGGTAAGAATTTAATGCAGCTCTTCAAAAAGTGAATACTTTTTTTTGCTTAAAGTGTTAAAGAAATAAAAAACAAGTGGCTAAAAAATATGCTTTATTTTTATTCGTTTTAACACAAAGACAAAATATCAAGCATTCTGGTCTTAAATCAAACCGAAATGTGAGAATTTGGCTTGAATCAAGTCGAAAATTCTTGTTTTAAGAAGGCATCAACTATTTTTAGTTTGATTGCCCTAAATCAAGCTTTGCAGCCAACTGGAGCTTGTTTTAAATAACAAACAGCTTCCAATCTAATATAAAATAGCATTTTTTATACCTACAAATTATTGTTTCTATCCCATTTCATCTTAAAATAAGACTTATTGTTCAGCTTTATATTAAGTAAGTATTGCAAGAATTCTAAGTTAAGATTAAAAATATCTCTTAATCAAGATTTAATCCCATTTTAGCTTGAAATTAGACTTCTTCAGTTTTTTCTCTTTAAGACCAATCAACCTTGATTTAAAGTTTCATAAGAAAAGTTGAAAGCTCATCACCTCAATATGAAAGAAAGGATTTCAGGATATGCTATGTGAAAAATATCTGGTTGAGCAAATAAGTTTTATAATTAATTTATTCTATTTATACTTTTTTAGAAAATTCTTTTGTGAATAAAGTAAAGCTTTTTATAGGACTTTAAATTAAGTTGCAGAAACATTCTTTAGCTTAATTAGAGTAAAATGAGGCTAAAAATAATAATATAAGTGGAGATATGAATTGTCTCTTGATCAGTTAAAGAAATAACATATTGAAGCTGCTTTTTGTGAGTAGCTGTGGCAACCTTTGTCTCATTTCAATCTCTGCTGAATATATTTGAATTTTGTGAATAAGCCAGTCTCTGCTATATATGCTGTATATATATATGTATATGTATATATATATATATGTAGATATATGAATATGGTAGGTAAAGGGCACGGAAATCGTTTATCTTTCTCGTTTGCCACGTCTCCCGGGCAACTTGAGGCTTGAGGCCTTTTAGGCAGCCACTTTGCCAAAGCTGATTTATGCCTCGCTGGCTGCTTGATTTTCATATAGCCGCCTCTCCACGCACAGAACAGAACCTTTTCCGGATGATATCCTGCCACACCCGCAGCAATACTGCTCCAGCCTAGCTCCAGCTGCTGCTCCTTCTGTCATTGTTTGGTGCTCTCCTCGTCTCGTCGCGCCTTATCGCGTCAAAGGGACATGTGATTCAATTTGCTTCGATTAGAAATTCCAATTGCTATAGACAGAGTTGGGGGGGAGTATTGGCTCTGTCATGCTTGACAGATTTATAGAAGTCAACTGAAGAGAGAGAAACAGAGTTCCGAAAATTAAAATGGTTTGCTGCTCATCAAGTTCCGCCTCAGACACAAGCTGTGTGTGGCATGTGTCGCATGTGGCAAGCTCACGCGACAGCCTCCCATTATCCATTCCTATTCGAATTTATATTTGCTCGTATTTGTATATTAGGCGCTGGCTTTTTGCTTTTTGCTTTTTGCTACGCTCCTAACAAACTGCCAAACAGTTTGATATCCGGTGCGACGCCGGTGCCAAGTTTGTCGACTAGACGACGACAACACGTGCGCATCCCGAGCACCCAGAATTCGCATTCACTCAACTCAGAGCTCAGAATTCTGAAGCGAGAACCTAGAACCCAGAGCCCAGAGCTCGGAAGCCAGAAAAAGACCCAGTTCCAGACACGCAACTGTCACGTTCGTCTTTCATACGCAATACTCTTGCAGAGGGTATCATAGTTTTATCACGAAGGAGAACTTGTCTGAGCCAACATAAATGCTATCATGTTTATATGGGATCAGTTGATTATTGGTCTATAGTTGGCCTATGAAGTTGGCCCAGATTAAAAAGGTAAAATAATATATTCAATTGTGGTCCATAATAAATAGGTATTTATATAGATAAGATCGCATATCACGGAATTGTTATTTATTTATCACTTATCTGAGGCTTATTGCAGGATATTTAAATGGGTAGCATGCCGGGAAGAGCATTCGTTTTTTTGGGAAAGCTGTCAACTTTATTGGGCCAGCCGTTGCTGCTGCTTCTACTGCTGCTGCCGTTCGGCTGTCAATCTTTGCCACGTATAGCCCAAAAGTTTCGGAGAACATATTTTTTACTTTTGCCAGCATATGGACGCAGTACATCCGTCCGTACGTGCAGCCATTTCCCAATCCTCTGTCAATCAATTTGGCGTGGCCCTAGCGCGACTTTCGATGACCTCGTCCTTCGTTCTCTCGCGTTGCAGCACGTTCTCCAGCCCTCAATCCACCACCACACTCACACACACAAAGGAAGCGCAGGACAAGGCCGTTAAACGCTCAGCGGACAATTGAAAAATTAACAGTATTTATTTATGATGAACAAAGGCCAACTCCCCCCCCCCCACACAACCCCCCCTTTTAACTCACCACACCCACATAACTGTGTGCGTGCCGTGCATGCAAAATGCCCTCAATCCAGAAATTTTTTAATTGGCGCGGAAATTGCGAATGGAATTGACGTTATGAAAGGCATTTCAAGGCTCTGGCCTCTGGCCTCTGGCCTTTGGCTTCTGGCCAATTTTACAGCCACCTGGGGCTAAATAAAAATATATTCAAAAGGTAGATAAACGCAACGAAAAATCAATGCAAAAATTATCGCGCATTAAAGACATCAATAAAAAGGGAAAAACCAGGGAGAAAATAGGAAAAATCAAATGGAAAATGTTTGAGGCAGAGCAAACGTGCACTGAAGCGGCCATTTATTTAATTTTTCGCACGACTTGCACATTTGCCATTTGACTAGCCAAAATGGGACATTTACTAGTACTACGGCAGGTCCTGTCCAAGGATTTCAGATGGATAGAAACATCAGTTAAATGACCGCAAAGACAAGCAATACAGGGTGTGGGAAAGGAAAGGCACATGGGGTGAAGAGCTCTAAGTGCGGAGGGGTGTGAAGTGCCATGCAAATAAAACTGAACCTGAACAGGCAGGCACTTAAGGGGTGTAACACTCACTCACACACACACGCACACAGCCTGACACACACGTATGCAAACACTAAGAAAAAAAATAATAGTTAAAGTAAAAATAAATATAATTTACAAAAATTTAACACTAGTTTTTTTCCTCTCAAAAATAACTCTTACTTACTTTCCTTTCCCTACTGGATTTCAGGGCGAGTTGGTTTACGGGTCGTTAAGTCTCTTTAGTCCAAAGGATGGAATCAAGTTTGTATTCTTGCAATTTTCATACCAACTCTCGGCATAGCAACAGGATAAAATCAAGGATTTCAAGCTTCAAGAAAACGGGCTTAAGCCAAGATTTTCTTACTTGTTTTTAGGAAATCTGGGAACGCAAAACTTGCGTCAGCTGGGAAAGGATTAAAGTAAGGAATTTTTCATTTTTCCCCGCTTTTCTTTTCTGTGTAAAAACAATGCCAGTTAGAGCTACAGACGAATAGAAATACATTTAATTAAATTAATTATTAATTGCTGAATATTCCATTATTAATTTCTATTTATAGGCATGATATGTTAAGTAAAAATGCTCGACTAGGGGATACTCTGCATCACAGTTTGTTCTTTCTGATAATTGCAGGCAGATGAGCAGATGTGGGAACAGATCGGATCAGAAGGCGTAAGTTTTATACCTGGCATAGAAGGAACATTCTACTCAAAAAAATTATTGTATCGAAAACTGTATTTATGTTCAATTTCAGCTTACGTTTATTTTCCCAGTGTACAATATGCAAATGCAAACAGGAGAAAATTTACTTTGATGCTGATGCCTTTTTAAGGTGCAATATATGGGCACTTTTCTCCATTAACAGAAGAACTGAGTAACCCGCTTGTAACTCCTGAAGGAAAAATACATAAATATATATGCAAATATTCAAAGTGTATTGAATTTCAAAGGAGAAATGCAAAAGAATTTGCGAAAATCAAAAGTGACAAATAACTGAGTGGAGTATGGGAAATTCCAAGTGCCGCTCTTTTAACATCAGCAGAGGCTGTTATTTATACTGTTAATGTTGCTGTTACTGTAACTGTTACTGCTACTGTTACTGCCACACTTACAGTCCACACAGCAGGGGAAATAATTGCAAAACAAACCAAACAAAAACAGAAAAATCATAAAAACTGTCGCGAGCTGCTCACTTTGTCCATCAGCAGAGGCAGCGACGCAGGCAGCGCAGTCAACGCCGCTGCTTTTTAGATGAAGTAACAGCAGCAACAACAACAGTAGCAACAGCAACAGCAAAAGGCAACAATTTCAGTCAATT
Source organism: Drosophila repletoides (assembly GCA_018150835.1). Taxonomy (NCBI): domain Eukaryota; kingdom Metazoa; phylum Arthropoda; class Insecta; order Diptera; family Drosophilidae; genus Drosophila; species Drosophila repletoides. Next base: position 6,792,502 of record JAECWQ010000202.1, read on the forward strand.
GCTTTTGTTTGGCTGCCAGAATTCATGAGTTGGTTTTGGCTAAGAAACAATCTCAAGGAAAGAATTGACTTTACATTCGAAATAGTTGACAATTGCTTTGCATTTCGGAAGGGAAAGCAACAACAGAGGCAGCAGCAGCAATTGTGAACACCCTGTATAGCTGCAACGCGATTTGACTAATTTGGCGCCCTTTCAGCGCTTTTTTCCCATTTAATTTGGGTTTTTAAAATGCGTTGCTCCTCTACAGACACACATAGATAAAAGGATACTCACAGGGAAGGGGAGGAGGAGGCAACGTCAACATTACCGTTATGATTACAATGACCCCCATGATCCCGGCCAGCATCATAATAGTAGACGCAGTTGCAGCCTCAGCCTCCGCCTCAGTCGCAGTCGCAGTCGCAGTCGGTGTCTCAGTCTGTTTGTCATGTCCTTTGTGCAGTCGCCGCTGTTGGCAAATGCTTAGCGGTAAATTTTGCACTGCAAACCAAACGAAAGCAAAGCGAAAGCAGGCAGAAACTGAACTGAGGCAGTCAGCCAGTCAGCCAGGCATCCTGCCTCATGCCTCATGCCTCACTTCATTCCATGCCCTGCTCCTGCTCCTGTTATCTCCACCTCTGTGTTCTGAGAGCCACCAGCAAAAGGCCCGCAGTTTAAAGTTCTCTTCGTCGTTCCCATTTTCATTTCTGATATGCAACGTTTTCCTTTTTGGACGTGGACGTGGACGATGTTGACGGCAGATTCAAATACACACAACAGAACTCCCCTGCCGTTCTCTTTTCTTCTTCCTCCCGTCATCATCCTGAGAGGCCTGGAACAATGCGGCGTATGATTATTTGGCTGCTAATGTGAGGACACTTCTCGGTCGGTTTGCGGTTAGTTCTCTCTGCTGGCCTGCTCCTCCTTTTGACCAGGACAGTCTGCTTCCATTTTAAATTTTATACTTCCAAGGAATACTCTCTAGGCACACGTAGCCAAGTGAACACAGCCAACGGAAGTGACGTCATTGAACAGCGAACGGAAGTCCTTCAAATTGGTAGCGCTGCAATCAGCGCTAGCCATTTTGGGAGCTCATCAGCTATCCGAAGAAAAGAAAATGGGAAGTAGGTTAACTAGTATAAGCCGGCAATGAAAGTTAAACGTTGCTTAGACAGCCTTTTGGGGGGCAATGTGAAACTGCCACGCCCACAAACGACCAGCTGATTGGCCAGAAAGTGTTGACATCGCATTTCTCAGAAGGCAAAGAAAACAAAAATCGCGCATTGAACGACAGATATTCCACAGGGGAGTCGGAGGCGGAGGCGGAGGCAGAGCTGTTCATGTTTCAATATTTCATGCTTTAGCCCCGGGTGCTATCCACAATTTGTTGATTAATGGATCGTCCTTAAGCCGTCGGCGTATTTTGTTTATTGTGTGTTGACACAAGCCAATTTACCATTTATTATAATACACTTTTTTATGTACTTCTTTTTAACAGAACAAAAAAACTTTGAAGAGGAAGTAAAGAGCTCCGAGTACTCAAGCGCAACTAGCTAATACCCTGTATTAATAGTTCTTTCACATCTAACAAAGGACTAACATAGTAGAATTATAGGTAAAAGTGAGGAATTTTTCATGTCCAGCTAAGTATTTGAAATTTTTACTTCGGCATAATATAGATAAAGTATTTTTCAAATTTAATTATATCTCAAGTATTCTTCTTTTTTTTTTTTTTAAGAAAAAAGTTAATATTATTCGAAGTGATTATTTCCTGTTCCTTGACTAAATTGAAAAACATTAAAACGACAATCGTAATCTCAATATTTTTTTAATGATAAGAGCAAACGGTTTAAAATTATGAACGATTTTTAATTTTATTTTTTAAGAAGTGAAAAATATAAATTATTTCCCAAAAAAAACTAATAGTGTTTTCTTAAAGTTCTTCAAGAATTTTTTAATTCTTGCCACACAAATTTCTAAATTTAATTTTTATTCATTATTTAATTCATTAAAATTGTTGTTTTTTCGCTTAATTAACATTTGTTACTTTGAATGAAAGAAACTAAAACACGAGTAACCAAAATCTTAATGTAACACCTGAAACTGAATGGTAAACGTTCGAATAATCAATTTATTTTATTTGCATTTACGTAAAAGGACTAACAAAATCAACTCGGTTGAATTAACTCTCTCACTAACACAGCAACACCCGCACACACACAGGGACACTCACACACACTCAGAAAGAGAAAGAGGCAGGCAGCAAATAGGAAATCTCAGTTAGGAACAGTTGAACTACCGAGAGACCTTTACAAAAATTCATCATACGCCGCATTGGCCGCAGTCGGCGGCAAATCGCAACGGCGGGCGCTGTCGGCGCGGCATGCGAGCTATGTGAGAGACTGTGTGGCTCTGTCTGTGGCTCTGCCTGTGGCTGTGGCTGTAGCTGTGGCATGTGGAACACTTGCGGCACAGCATGCCACATGCCACAGACGACAGTTGAGTTACAGTGTGTACGGTGTGCGAGTAGTTCTTTTTGTTGCTTTAGTTGCTACACACTGAGAGAAATAGCTGAGAGTTATTCACTTAAAGTCTAACTTAAGCTTAACTGAAATAGAGATTCCTAAATAGTAGAAAAAAGCAGTAAGCAAACGCACTGAAGCTTATATACACTTGCAAGCTGGATTGTTCCTATGACAGCTATAAGATATAGAAACCCGATCTCAATGATTGTTTTATGACACATTTTTTCTCTAAGTGCATTTCAGACTCGACTGCTTTTTTTGTGTACAATTGGTGATGTGGCCAGGCGCGTTACATTTTGGTCGATTTATTGTAGAGAATATTTTGGGCTGCTTATTGAAATGCAGGCAAGGCAAACCAACCAAAACCCTTTTGGCTGCCACACCCCCCTACAAACACTGCCCATACTTCACACACCCCACAACCAAACGCACACACACACAACAGCAAGAACTACAATGAGCAGAAAGCAGTCATCGCTTGGGGGCAAAGCAAATACCAGCAGCACTTGCAGCAGCTTCGTCTTCAACTCCAGCCCTACCCCTTCCTCTTCCCCTTCTGCTTTCCCATCCAACACCAACTGCCCCTTTTGGCAACCTCTGCTGCTGCCCTGCAGCGACCGCAACGCCTCCTGCTACAGTTTTTGGCTGCCACACTATAAATATAACATTAATTTTTATGTTTTCATATTTAGCAACGCTTCAGTAAACACACACACACACACACACACACACACACACACACACACACACACACACACGCACACACACACTCGCAGACATAGAGCAGCAGCAGCAGCCTTATTGCTGTAGTTAGATAGAGCCATTGAATGACGTTTATGAGCGATATCGTTGCCGGTGACGTCGACGTTGACGTTGACGCTGGCAGCGACGCTAACGCTTGCTGTTACAGTCGAAGTAGTTGTTAACAGTCGCTGTTAAGGGCAGCATCCACAACTGTTAATGCGACGCTGCTCGTGCTGCTGCCGCTGCGACGCCAGCGCGACAAACGCGACGTCAACGTCGACTGCGTTGTCTTCGTTCTATTGTCATTTGGCACATGTGAAATTTACCGTTACTTCTTGGCCAGCGCTTCATTCATTCATTCGCTGTTTACATTCCGTTTGTGCCGTGTCCGTGCACATTTTTCGCCATTCGCCATTCTCCACTCGTACTCGCAACGGTACTCGTAACGGTTCTTTGTCGCTCGTTTTCGCGCTTCTCGCTCCTCGCCTCCCCTTGCATCTATTTAAATATTACGAAAAATATTTATAGGATCGGTTCTATTTGGGATGATAAAAAAATTTCAAGCTGGAAATGAAATATTTTTTTAATAAAGTGAATAATTTTTTAAAATAATATTAAATGACTTAACAAAATAATTTAAAAAGAGTTTTAAATAATAAAATAAAAATATTAAGAAAATACTCAGGATCTTGAAAAATATTATGGATTTTAGTGAAAAAATAAAAACACTAATTAAATAAATAAAAAACACTGATAATAAAAAACTGAAAGACATAACTAAAAATAAAGATCTCACACAAGTTCTTAATATTTTATTGAAAAATTACAAAATTAATAAATGTATTTAATTAATTTAATTAAGTAATAATTTAATATTGTAGTCTTAAGAAATTAAGCTATCTAATAACAAATTTTGTGAAGAACTAACTCAAGATCAGCATAAATTTTGAAAACATGAGTGAAATTATAAAATAAAAATATACTAATTAAATGAATTAGTATATATATAATATATTTGTTTATATATTTATATTAAAATAAATATCAATAATTTTTAGAGACTAACAAAATATATATTTCTGAACAAAATGCTTTCATGATCGTAAAATCTAAATTATCAGATTGGGATCGGTATAGTTTTTGCTTGTGATCGCAAGTAACGAAATATTATAATAATACTTTTTCAGTAGTAAGATGAACCAATGCTAAAACTTAAAGCTATTCTCGTTCACAGTAATAAATATAAATTAATATAAGAAGAAGATATAAGTTCTTGATCTGAACACCTCGGGGAAGATTAAATATATCTGAACGTGAACCTTAATGCGATATCTTCTTGAGCCAATGCGAGATAGATATAGAACAAAGACATATTTTAATTATATATATTAAAACTTTTGAAAAAGCTTACCTGACGATTTAAGCCAAAATATAATCCATTTGTTAATTTTCACCTCAAAATATTGCAGTGGCACTGAACTCAAAACCCATGACTAACCAGCTGAGTTCCGGTGATATTCGTAACGCTTGAATTTTGTTTACAATACTCCAGAAATAATGTTTGCGAATGCATTAAGCCAGGCACTTAGGGCTGTGCGGGGCATTTAGGGCATGGCTATCTGAATAGTTTGATGTTCTATGGTTATCAATCTGGAAATAGATAGAGGAGTGGATGTCAGATAATTTTGAATGTCTGCCAAAGATACCCTTCAAGCGAAGGGCCACTCGACTAACAGTATCATCGAAGGGGTGGGATTTCTACTTGAACACACGCTAGCAGCGATAAACTGCAGTTGAGTGAAGAGGGTGGGGCGTGGGCGGGGTAGGGGGTGGTGCCTCATTAACATGATTGGACGCGATTTGCAAGCGATTTTTGACGCCTGCAATTAGAAACGCCCGCAAATTGAAAACTAAACTGATGCGGGGGAAGCAGGGGGAGAGCAGGGCGCGCATCCTGTCATCAGCAAACCATACGGTCGATACTTGAAAAGTGATTTACACACGTAAATCATAAATTATGGCATTCAAGTGGTGCACCCCCGACAAATCCAGATGACGATGCTGATGACAGAAGGACAGAACGATTACTACGGCCCCCGTCGGAACGATGACGATAATAATAATAATAATCGGATGCAGTTTATGCTCTGCCGAGCTTTTGTCTCAGTTTTTAAATGCAATTCTCACACCTGTCCATTTGGAACCACTTGGCTTTACCTCTCTTATCATGTCAGTTTTTAGATTTCACATTTCGCATTTCACATTTCACATTTTCAATCAATTCGAAGGCAACCGTTAGCTACTTTCAATGCTAATCATTTTAGGAAGTTTCAGTTCGCGTCGGTCGTTGCTGGACAACGCACGGGAATTCATGGACTCAATCTATTCTCTATCGAACTGTTAGAAAATTAAGTTATCACTTTGACGTCGTTGTGTTTAATTAAAAATTTTTGCAATCCGATAAACCTGGCAACGCGCTCGATAAAATTTCCACCTTTCCATAAATATATAGATATATATAAAGCTACGTATTTGATATTCCCTTATCAGTTACAATGCATTTAAGTGATTCCCATGTGTTCAAATTAATTTTTGTAGTGCTTTGTTGTGCGCTTTGGAGCTCTCAAGGTTGGTATTAAGATAATAAATCGGACGATCGCTCAGGTTATTGACTTTAAGTGCTTCAGGCATCGCAAGGATAATATTACAGCCATATGCTATGATATTTTCTTTGGTAATATGTAATCCTTTCGAAAGTTTTAAGTAGTAATCGCATCTATTCAAAGCAATGAGAATGAAAAAGACAGAGTGGAAATTTCGCCATAAACTGTTCGATGGTGTTTGGAATTTCATGTGAAGACATGGGCTCAGGATAAGGAAAACAAAACGAAATGAAAAAAATCAAACCGTGAATGAAAACTGATTGCCATTGTTTTTGTCGTCGCTTTTTTTCATGATTCTAGGCACACGGATAGTGTATTAGCTTTCTCTGTGTTTGTCCTGCACACATACTTACGCGATGTTGCTTATCTTGATACATTTTTATAAAATGTCTTCATGATTACCAACTTTTCTAAAATGCTCTTCCTTTGGTTGACGCAAATGCCTACACGAAGTTAAAATTCTATACGTATAGAAATAAAGATACCCTTTCAAAGAATTAAACCCTGTTAAATAAATTGAGCTGATTTGTAAGAATTACTTTATTACTAAGGCTTGTATAGTTAGTTTATCTTATTAAAGTTTTCTTTACAATTTTGTTTCTAACTAAACATTGAAATATGCTTAAAATTTTCGAGATACATGCAAGATTGTTTTCATATTTGATATATGTTTTAGGAGCAATTAGTAAAATAAGTAAATGAATAAAACAATTTTGAAATATTAATTAAAGTTTCAGCAAGGGTATACAGTCTTCGACAAGCTGAAAATTGCCAAAATTTGTCTTAACTGGACAATTAGTCGACGCATGCATTCATATGTATGCGTTCACACCTATTCACGCATGAACATATACATCCAAAGGACACAAAAAATGAAAATCTATTTTTAGAATGCCATGCGAAAAGGGCGAGAAAAGAAGCAATTGAAGTCACAAAAAACTAATGAAGTACACATGTAGAAGCAAATATACCCTTTCTCACTAAATGTAATATTGATTATTTATTTATTTATTTATTAAAAGACTATTTGCAGTCGATATAACAATTACAATAGTTAATATTAATTATATTAAGAATTAAATAAAAATGATGTAAGAAAATAAAATTTCATATTACATTAAATTAGCTGGACTTATAATAAATATTTATGGATTCAATAAATTTTCAACATTTGCAAAAACTTAATGTAACAAAATACCAATGAGAATGAAAAAGACAGAGTGGAAATTTCGCCATAAACTGTTCGATGGTGTTTGGAATTTCATGTGAAGACATGGGCTCAGGATAAGGAAAACAAAACGAAATGAAAAAAATCAAACCGTGAATGAAAACTGATTGCCATTGTTTTTGTCGTCGCTTTTTTTCATGATTCTAGGCACACGGATAGTGTATTAGCTTTCTCTGTGTTTGTCCTGCACACATACTTACGCGATGTTGCTTATCTTGATACATTTTTATAAAATGTCTTCATGATTACCAACTTTTCTAAAATGCTCTTCCTTTGGTTGACGCAAATGCCTACACGAAGTTAAAATTCTATACGTATAGAAATAAAGATACCCTTTCAAAGAATTAAACCCTGTTAAATAAATTGAGCTGATTTGTAAGAATTACTTTATTACTAAGGCTTGTATAGTTAGTTTATCTTATTAAAGTTTTCTTTACAATTTTGTTTCTAACTAAACATTGAAATATGCTTAAAATTTTCGAGATACATGCAAGATTGTTTTCATATTTGATATATGTTTTAGGAGCAATTAGTAAAATAAGTAAATGAATAAAACAATTTTGAAATATTAATTAAAGTTTCAGCAAGGGTATACAGTCTTCGACAAGCTGAAAATTGCCAAAATTTGTCTTAACTGGACAATTAGTCGACGCATGCATTCATATGTATGCGTTCACACCTATTCACGCATGAACATATACATCCAAAGGACACAAAAAATGAAAATCTATTTTTAGAATGCCATGCGAAAAGGGCGAGAAAAGAAGCAATTGAAGTCACAAAAAACTAATGAAGTACACATGTAGAAGCAAATATACCCTTTCTCACTAAATGTAATATTGATTATTTATTTATTTATTTATTAAAAGACTATTTGCAGTCGATATAACAATTACAATAGTTAATATTAATTATATTAAGAATTAAATAAAAATGATGTAAGAAAATAAAATTTCATATTACATTAAATTAGCTGGACTTATAATAAATATTTATGGATTCAATAAATTTTCAACATTTGCAAAAACTTAATGTAACAAAATACATTATGAAAATAATAATTATTAATTGTAGGGTATGAAATATTTATTTTAAATGAAAGTCGATTTCTCGTTTGAAAGTCAAGAAATATGCATCGATGCCAAATTTCAGACAAAATAAAAATTTCAGTTCTTGCATGAACATTATGAAAAGTGGAAATAGAAGAAACCAAAAAACAAAAGCACAAAGAGAAGATGGTGATGTGCTTACGCAAAATACAGTTAGCTCGTCAGTTGATTTTTGTGCGCCCTCTTTGTGCTAGGGGAAGTGAGCCTTCAGAATACAAACTATTTTATATAACACTATTTTATGGCGAAATTTCCACTCTGTCTTTTTCATTCTCATTGCAAAATACATTATGAAAATAATAATTATTAATTGTAGGGTATGAAATATTTATTTTAAATGAAAGTCGATTTCTCGTTTGAAAGTCAAGAAATATGCATCGATGCCAAATTTCAGACAAAATAAAAATTTCAGTTCTTGCATGAACATTATGAAAAGTGGAAATAGAAGAAACCAAAAAACAAAAGCACAAAGAGAAGATGGTGATGTGCTTACGCAAAATACAGTTAGCTCGTCAGTTGATTTTTGTGCGCCCTCTTTGTGCTAGGGGAAGTGAGCCTTCAGAATACAAACTATTTTATATAACACTATTTTATGGCGAAATTTCCACTCTGTCTTTTTCATTCTCATTGATTTTTCCCTATCATGGCATCTTTTCCATCAATCGTTAATAAAAAAATTCCTTTCTGGTGAATTTAGTAGAAAGTAAAAATAAACTTTTAATTTAACCCATTAATTCTATAGTTAACTTATAAATACCCTGAAAAAATGTCGAGTACTTTATGGAAAAATACTCAAATTGTTCTCAGCAACTACCTCCGTAAGGATATATGGAGTTTGGAAAGCCTGTGTATAAGATGTCCATTCGAAGTGATCGCCGCTAGTGATAAGTAAAAACTTTTTAAATGCCCCCCACATTGATAATATTAGCTATATAGTGGTTAAAAGAGATTCATTTCTTGGAATCGATACTACTTTTATAAATATTTAATCCTTTCATTCAAGCAAGTTGCCATTTATTATCAGCACTTCATTCATAAGTTGATAAGCTCGACGAACTGCGTCAGCTGCTCTTATACTAATAAGTTCCGATAATCAACTATTTAAATTATTCCTAAAATAGTTCACTATCTCTTTTTATGGGTTTATATTTAAATCATTTTTCATTAAGTATTCCCACGATGGTAGGTAGCACTCTCATTAGCTTATCAAATCCATTAATAAACGAACTGAAAACATGGAAAAACTCTAACTCGTTGCACTGCACAACAAGTTGAGGCCGGTTCAACTTCACCTCAGTGTAAGTGTTAAACTCACCACTCTTAAGAGTTGTAGATAAAATGATCTTGAAAGAGCAGCCGCAAGCATCTTTAAGAGAGAAACAGAGAGACCGGCAGAGTTAGCGATAGTTATCGTATGCTCTTATTAAAAATATTTCAGGTTAGTTCGATTCTTGGCGCTTTGATAAGCCGCCTTGAAGGTAGCGCAAAAAAAGTAAAACACAAATATAAAATTGAGCACCTACTGAACAGCATGCGCAGCTCGCTCGTACGATCTGATCGCGGAATCGGAATGGGTGCCTCTATCGGGAAATAGGGGCGTTTAGGGGGGGGCAGTAGTAGTATATTGAGTTGGATGACAATTCGCTTAAATGTGCTGGCGAATTCTCAAGAGGAATTCAGTTGAAAAACGCGCGTTGTACGAGGCGGCAGCGTTTTTGCGACCAAATCAAAACCGAAAGTCCATAGAAACAACTTCTATATAGAAATAGAGCTCTGAATTCAAAAGTGTAAATATAGCAACAACAACAAAAACAACAACAACTGAGTAAATACGTGAATAGCACGTGCCGAAAGAAAATTCTCAGACAATCGCCTTGAAAGTGCGCAAAGTTTTTTTTCTGCTATTTCTGATAAGAGAAATGGTTTTTATCGCGTGCCAAAATTTGAGAAAATTTTAATTAATTAATAATACGCGATAAAAAATTATATATATTCAAAAAAAAATTCGATTCTTGTGCGAAGCGACGCCACCCCAAAGAAATTCCTCCGCTTCCCCCCACGATTTGAATATAATTGCTACGTCAACAGAAATTTAGTGTTTTTGTTTTTCACCTTCTTCTTTTCGTTGTTTTTAATCTTTCTCGTCTCTTTTATATATTTCTTTCTTTCTTTTTTTTTTCGAATTCGGTGTGCGTGGTGGATCGTACGATTTTTAACCAGTTTGCGTTTATTTTTGTTGCATTTTATTTGATTTACTTTTTGGTGCGACGGCGACATTTCGGCTGTTTGACGCGTTTTTTGCTGCCTTGCTGCTCTTGCGCTCTCATGCGCGTTTTTAGTCGCTAAGTGTGCGACTCTGTGTTTGTGTGTGTGTGTGTATTTTGGCAACAATTTTCAATGTTTTCCGTCGAAAGATCGCCAATCGTAGATTTTCTGGTGGTTTTTATTTGTATTTTTAAAAGCAGACAACAAACGGCGTCCGAGTGATTAGATAATGACAGCAGATCCAATGTTTCCTGCATTTAATTAATCGATCGAATGACTTTCTATTCCCTAGTTTATTTAGCGTGAGAACTTAATGATATACTAGTGCTTACCATAAGTATATATAATCAAAGTGCAAAATCGATAAATACAAAAAAAAAAAGATCGGAAAACAGAAACTAAACTGAAACGAAAACCTCAGAGAGAAACCGCAGAGTATAGTGCAATAATACCAGACAAAGTTCATACCATGGCCATAGAGTTACGCTCTACGCGCACTGTAAGTGATATCAAATCAACAACAACATCGCCAACAACAAAGTCAACAACAACTGGTTGCAACAACAACAGCTGTCGTCGCGCTCAACAGCTGTTAAGTTGCGTCTGCGCCAATGCAAATCTGCTGTTGATAACATTGATGTTAACATTGAGCAAATGTGGTAGTGCCACGCCCATAACATCACCAATAACATCTCCCAATCAACCATTGTTGCCTGAAGGTGGCGCCACATTGGCCAAACTGCTCGATGGCAAAAATATTCTAAGCATGGGCTTCAAGTTCCTCAACGTTTCTGGAAAGATCGGCACGCCGCTGGGCATAGGTGAGAAATACAGGCGAAAACAAACATCTGAAATTGGTTGAGTTGAGAAGTAGATGACTTGCAGATACTCTGTAAGAAAAATCCTTCGCTTTGCTTGTCAACTCAATTAGCTTACAAACTGCGTTAAATGTTTTTCACATAAATTATCCTAGAATTTTTCTCTTCCTTTTTTTACCTGTAACATAAATTTTCCAAAAATTAATATGCTCCTTTTACACAAGTTGAATGAGTGCAGGGTATAAAGAGAGCCAAAAGGCAAACAGGTGGAATTGTTAAGTTGTGGTTAGTGTCCGGTGGAAGGACGGGAGGGAGAACAAGGCAGAAAAAGTGCAGTTTGTTTTTAGCCAGACTGTGCTAATTTTAGACTTCATTCAAGTCTTTGAACAAGATGCTAACTCTGCTGCCGCTGCTGCTGCTGTAACCTCAGTTGAACTGATCTGAATCTGTTAACAGAAAATGTATAGAAAAGTTAAAGTGAACATTTAACATTTTAAGCCTCTGAACTTTATCTTTAATATGAAATTATGCTCTGAATAGAAGCAAAAGCAATACGAAATTCAGTTGATTTGATCATAATTTTGACTTTAAAAATCATATAATCTGCATATCTACTCTAGAAAGAATAAACAGATCATAACAATTTTAATGGAAATCCTATGCTTTAAATTTCAAATAATTTATTTATTTATATATTTCGTAATTTATATTTTTTATTTTAAAGATTTCGTGTGAATTAAATTTAACGAAACTTTTACCAACGCAGTTTTAATTTCAATTTTTCTATTCTATTTTTGACTTTGAAAAACGAAACAAACTGACGAAAAGTAATCCTGCATTTGTTTTTTCTATTTCTCTTTGCTTTTATTTCACTACAGACTAAATTTAGAAAATAAAAATGAAAACTAAAATCTTAAACGCAACGCATTTTTAAGTTTAATATTTTGAAAATGTTAGAAAGTTCGTCTCTCTTCTATGCTATTTATACGAATTGTTCTAAATTTCTTTTAGATACTTTCGCTTGGCTAAACTTTTAGTCCGATTTCCGGAATTGGCATTTCCTATTGGATTTTTATTTGTATTCGTTATTATTTGCTGCGTATCTGTTTGTGATTGATAAGAAACTTATTTCAAATAATGTCGCGTCTTTATGGCATTGTCTATTACCTTGGGGATATTTCCGAGTCGTAAATTTCTTTAAATCAGACCACCTGTCTCTGATGGGATTGACTGTTCTATTGGGATTATCTTATCTTTCGTTTTTATGATTTGTTTTTATTACATTTTTCGCAGGGATTTGGCAATTGAATATTTTCATTCAATCAGTTCCAGGTATAAAACCAGAAGGTCTTCATAGGGCAGTATAAATTTAAAGTATATACTTGAAGAGCTGCGATTAAACTATTAAAGGAATAGAAAATATAATAGGAAATATTATGTGATAGTTTTGATTGAAGATATAGAAAGAATTCCATTGATAATAAAAGTTATTTTATATTATAAAATAAAATATTCAGGTTTCTCAAAAACGTACTTAATTACCACGCATTTCTTTTTTGAATCAGAGAAATGGGAAACAGAAATTTATATTTAGACAGTCGGTAAAAAAAATAGGAAAACAAACGTTAAATTTTTTGTACTTTGCTCCTTACATTTTGGACTTTGATCTAGCAAATTGAAACTCGCAAATAAAATTCTTGACATATATCCAAAAGGCGCATTTCTGAGAGGTTGTTTTCTACTCTCCGAGCCAAATATACGTAGAAATACTAGATACCAAAAATACAATTTCGTAGCATTGACGTAGGACCACAGATCATAGCTTATGAGTCTATTGGACCAGGTCTGTGAACTCTATTCAAATTCCCCAAAAAATCCACAAAATATATCTAAAACTAGAAATAAAGCTTCATAGATGTATGCTAGGTTAGGTAAGGAGCAGTCGAGCCCCTTTATTTATTTTTACAGCATTTACATAGAACATTTTCACTCATATTTCCGTTACACGCTTTACATGCTGCTTTATTGCTCATTCTCTTTGATTCTTGCCTATTCCATTTCTCTTTTATGCTTACTTATTCACATAGAAAACGTTAACACTTGGGTGGACCCCGTCAAGCAAATTAGCATATGTTTTTTTTTGTTTTTTTATTTTTATTTTCTATGGCCCGCTGCAAGGTCGCCTAGGCGAATGTGCGAGTATCTTTTATTTTTATTTTTATTTGAGATTTTATTTATTTTCGTTTTAATTTCTTGCCTCATTTGTTTTCTATGCCATTTTTCATTTTGTTTTTAATTTATTCACAGTGCCAACATATTTTTCTAGTATATTCAACTAGTTTTGCGGCGCATAACAACAACACAAACAATAACAACGCTGATAAATAGTGGGCGTGTCTGTTGCCCCCCTCTCTTATATAAGTAGAGTGAGAGCATATGACGCCGTCGCCTTTAATTGATTTGTTTTTGTGCAACAACTTGAAAAACAACAACAATAAAATCAACAACAATTTCCAATTAATATGCTTCGATCATTTACAGCAAGTGGGCGCAATCAACCCAAGGTGGGCGTGACCATTGTTCTTAGAACTGAAAAAATATCTCGTGAGAAAAGACTATATACCCTTTCTTCATTAGCATATCAAATTTCCTATTAAATCTGTTAACTTTAACCGATAGTTGCTATGGCTGCTACATATATCATATAGTAGACCGATCCCAATGGCTTTTGGTATACGTTTAGAAAACAGAAATCCTTCAGTTAACTTTAAAATTTCAACCATTTTTGGAGCGATTGTTCCTATAGGAGCTATTTGATATAGTTGTCCGATTCAGCTGCCTGGAACAAAGAGAAACCGCCTTCCCAACTTTCCATCACCGTATTAAAACTGACAGATTAGAGACAGACAGAAGGACAACGCTATACGTCCTGGTCAACAATATATATTCCTTACCGTGCCAGAGATTCGTCTTTCAAGGCACTATACAATTGTTGAAAAAATATAGTTCTGTAAAGGTATAAGAAAATCTAACCTAAGATAATCGAAAAGACATTAAAATATTTGTTTTGAAATTAAAAAATTATCAGTCCATTTTAATACTCATAAAACCTCTTCTATAAATATTATTTGGATCTCTTTCGAAAGCCAATTGAATTTGAGTAGTTTTATGGTGAAATTGACAGCTGTTCTTTTTTCTCAGTGTACCACGAGTGGCTTCAATTGAGCTCATGTCACTTGACTCATTGAAAAGCCAAATACCCCCCATGAATCCAGGCAATATGAAATCTAAAATCTAATAAAAAAAATCGCAAATATTTAATTGACATTGGCATTGAACTTGAGTGTGGCGCGATAAGTTCAAACTCATTATAATAAATAAATTCTTAAGATTAATTAGCACCTCCTAAACTGTATGAGCTCCATGAGATTAAGAACTTTTTCCCATCGTATTATTTATATAGACATGCTAATATTTACTATCGGAAACTTTGTATGGAGGGCTTATCACGTGCTCAGCATTTGATTCTACGCAATTTTTAAGATTTATTTTTTTATAGTTAGCACTTATAGGAAATTGCCCAGCTTTGACCGACCATGGAGAGTATTCAGAGTAGTCGGTATTCTTATCTGAACTGAAGCGAAGTGAAGCGTCTGGCGTGTTCGTGTGCCTCTTATCATTATTTCTGTCTTCATTTTCTAATCTTCATTAGACATTTGTTTTATTTCTCCTATAAAAATCTGCCTTGATAAGCCTATTGCTTATCAAATATAATAATAATAATAGAATTTCCGTAATATCTGCCTCTGTTTTTAGTGTCTTCACTAAAGCTGTCCGCATAAATTTTTATTTTTGGCCAACCAGTTTTAACTGAAATCAAGTTTTGACTGAGACTTTTCGATAACATTCGATATGTAAAATAGTTTTTTTTTTAGCAAAATTTATTTATATTTGCTGGCAGACAAATTGGAGGCAGAAAATAACCTATTTATGCTAATTAAATTTAGTTTTTAGAATCAGGCAGCAGGAATTGTTTTTGTTTTTTATTAAATATTTTAATAATTACTTATTAAATATTCCCTTTTAACTCACAAGGAACTATTTTAAACTTTGGTGCAATTGCAATAATTGAAGTTCAGCTCAATCTAATTTTAAGTACGACGACGTTTATTTAATTTGTTTGCAAATGACAAATTAATTACTAAATTAATTATATTAATGAGATACTTTTACCCTGAACAATTTGAGCATGTCACCTATTAAAGGCAGGTGTAATTTAGTTCCATAAATGTCTGATTTATGTTGAAAATATTTACATTAATGGCAGCTGTTTGCTATCGATCATTAAATGACAACTTTTTAGTAATTATCGATCATTTATTTCGGATAGAAATAAAGCAATTTATTTGCTATTTTCTGACGTATCTAATAATTAAAAAATTTGTAAAAGTTTAAGTTTAAGTTTAAGTAGCATTTTTTGGAAAATTGTTTAAAGTTTTATAAAGATTTTTAATGGAAAATTTCTAATAACTATTGTAAAAAGTCTATAAATCAATTAAATTATTGGGAAGCTCCGATTGCCGGGTTCCAACGCACCCTTACCTGGATTCAACACTTTTCCCCGAAATTATTCGGGAAAGAAGTAGAAAATATTCGGAGGCAGACTCAGCTAATACGAAAATATAAGTTAGTTAAGATCAAATAGTTCTGCTCTAATAATTTTCTAAATTTTTAAAGAAATATTGGAAGTCCTTAATTATATTTTTGAGCCGAAGCAAAAATTTACCTTTTCAGTTTTGGTTCAAGCTCAGCGGTAGTTTTGATATCTTGTTGACATAAATAAACCGATTCGTTTTTTGTTCAGGTTCAGCTCTTGTTTTGTTGTCTATTTCGGTTCACATTGAAAAAGTAGGTGAATATCGGGGTTCGATCCGGCTCGGCGCAAAACCGGTTAGTAGCTTACAGTACGAGAACATTTCAAAAAAAAATTTTATTCATTCCACAAATTATTTCATTTAATTAGCATACTCTGCACAGCGCTGCTTCCCCCCACTGGCTGTAGATATCTAAGCCTTATTATTGCACATTTGCACATATTTTTCGAATAAATATTTTTACATATTTACATATAAATATTTTTACATATTTATATTTATATTGTTTATTGTTTTTATGCCATTATTCATAATTAAAAGCAATTCTCAGGCAGCGACAGGCCCAAATTGATTTGACCTTATTGATTGACAACAGTTGGTGAAATGATGTGAAATGAAATGTTTTCTGTTTTTGTTTTTCCGATTCGACAGTTGCTGTTTCCATTTCAATTTCAATTATAACAATTGCAAAATGTTGTTAAATTATTTATGCAAATTTTCTTCTTTTTTTTTTTTTTTTTGATTAAATGAATCATTTTTTTGGAGGGTTTTAGCCATTTCCACAGAGAAACAGCTGTCAAATGCAGCGACAGCGCGTTGACCAGCAAAACCCTTCTCAAAAATGTTTGTTGTGCGGGTGTGTGTGTGTGTGTGTGTGTGTGCGTGTGTATGTGAAGGACTTATTTATCCAGGACATTGGCAATCCATAACTTTTTCGCTTGTCACATTTTCTATTATGTATCCAGAGCTGTTGACATTTTGCTGGGTCCTATTTTATTCCTATTATAATATCTATATATCTATATATGTGTGTATGTATGTATGTATGTGTTTCTTCTTCTTCTGCTGAAAGAAACGGAAGCTGGAAAATTGTCAAGCTCGCAAGGGGCAACATCGTCAAAGTTTTTGCGGCATACAACATTTTGTTGAAGGCATTTTTGCTGATTAAAACCCCATGACGAGGCGACGGCAGCTGAAGCCTGGCCTGCTCCACCACAATATGTTTGTTTGTACTTGTATTGTATGCAAATGATTTGAAGAGAGGCAAGCTCACACACACGCACACACACATACACACATACACCCATGTGTGTGTCTGCTGTTGATTGTTTTGAAGTTTTTAAGCCCTAATCAATTTGGGCTTTTGTGCCACCTCCAAAAAGGCGCTTTGTCTGTTTTTTTTTTTTTTTTGTTTGGTTCGCTTCGCTTCGTTTTGCTTTCGTTTCCTTTTAACGTTATTCGATTTTTTTCTGTTTTTTTTTTTTTTTTTTCTTTAATGAGAAAACTTTTAACAGCTTAAAATAAGCGGCTGCAACAATAACAATAACAACAAATATATAATTAACTTTAATCATTTCTCTCCTGACTTACCAAATATTATTCTACTGCAGAAAATATATTATTCTTTTACTTTCCTGCTATAGTAAAAAAATTATAATTTTTGTTACTCCAACTGAACCAAAGTATTGGTTTTATATTAGTCCAAATATTGGTAACTAATTGTAATTTTTTATCTAAGTTTTGTGAGTTTAAAATGTATTTTATAATAGGCTCAAAAGTATGAAAAAAAAATATCCAAAGAAGTTCAAACAACAATCCGCTCTTTACCTATAAATATTTTGTATATTATAGGAGATAAGATTCTAGGCAATTCTTCAAGACAAATCTCCCCATTTGTCTGTTTCTTTTTGTGTAAATAGTTCCTCTAGTCTTATCTAAATCCCCCATTTTAATTTAGATTTCTGGTGATTTTTTCTGCAACTTTGTTGCTTAGAATTGAAACAATTTAGAAAGAGATTTTACAAGTTTTTAATTAATTTGAAAAAGCTCATAGGGAAAAGCTATTCTCGACGCGCCGAAGTTTCCATACTCCTGCAAACTGCTATTTGAGTCTACGATTATCGGTAGGCTCTTAGATATTTGGATTTTTACACACCTTTCCCCTAGGGCAGCTATATGATATGGTCGTCAGATCCGACGTCAGGCAAATTCGATTCAACGACAGGTCTCATCGTCCTGGACAATTCTATATATACTTCAAGGGCTCAAGGATGCGTCTATTCAAGCACTTCAAAATTGGGTTTCAACTCAGCTCTTAATACAATAAAATGGACCTAACTCATTCACACTCTCTTTAGCTCACAAACCTTTAATTATAAACAGTGTTTCCTCTTTTAATCAACTATTTATTTTATCTGCTAATTTCCTATAAATAAATTGAGTAATTTACTGTGATTTGTAATCGTTTTGTTTCGTCCACAGCCCAATCACTGTATGCCAAATGCGATGAGAAGCAATTTCAGTGCCAGAACGGGGACTGTATTCCCATACGATTCGTTTGCGACGGCGATGCGGACTGCAAGGATCACAGTGACGAGCAGGTGACCGAGTGCAAATTTCGTGGTAAGTTGCAAAAAAAATGTGGCATACTTTTAGGTGGCAAGCGAAATGCGCTGCATACAGTGGCGTTCATCAAATTGAGCGGCGCTTCGTTTGGCTGCCTTTTTGGGCGAATCAATCAAAAAGCGAAACTAGTTTGCCACAATTACACTTGGACAAAAGGGGAGTTAAACGGGGGGGCAGGTCGCTTGGTTGAACTGCCTGTTGACCAAAAAGTGTACCAGAGCAGTGCGCTCATTAAGTCGCTAAATATCGGGGCAGAAAACTGCAGCAACTGCAACAGCAACTGCAGCAGCAGCAGCAGCGGCAATTGCAACGCAATTTTTGCTGACTGTGGCATGCAACGTTGTTGCATCAGCAATTTATCAATGCGAATTCGTCGCACGAGACTTTTGCGTCGCGAATTCGACATAAAAGGAAACTATGTGAGGTCGTCTGCGTTGTTTTTGTTCTGTTTTTATCACAAGATTTGTGCCAGCCACCAAAAATACAACATAAAAAATACGAAATAAAAAAAAATAAACCAAAATTGATAACAGAAATACTCAGAAAAAAGAAGCTTTGCGTGAAAATGCGCATATTACAATTTCTTTTGTGGAACGCATAAAAATCGCTTCCATTGCGTAATCTTTGCTCAAGGGCGAATTTCCAGGCACTCGAATTGATAATGAGCCCTCAGAGGAATCACAAAAAATACAGCAGCTCAAAGAGTTGCAGGTGAAATAATGAGCGAAAAAAAGGAAAGTTAGCAACAAAAGAGTTGGCCAAAAGGGAAACTGGGAAAAAAATATTAAGCTAAATTACTAATGAGCGGAAATTTAAATCCTTTTGCAGCAGACCAAAAACTCAACTAAGCTGAAAATTTACTTAAAAAATAGTTGGGATTCTTCGCGCAAAGAAACACAATTAAGTCTAAGTTTTATTTAATTTTTTTTAAATTTAAGAACTCATTTTAAAAATAATTTTAGCAATTAATTTTAATTTAATATAAATTTATTTAAGCTTGAAACCTAAAACGAAATATAAAATTCATATATAACTTTGGAAGAAAATCAAATTAATGAAAAATATAGAATTTTTCTGAAGCTTTTACGGTTTGTTCTGCAGTTGGGAAAATTATAATAAAGTAAATAAATAGTTATATTTAAAAAAAATGAATTATTAACTGAAAAAGCTTCTTAACAATTTCTAAACTTAGAAAAGTCTCCAAATAAAATTATAGCTTAGTTTTGTATACCATAAAAATCATTTCAAATAAAAATAATAATCTCAAAGCACTTTGTGCATGCCCAAACATAAATTATCTCAGTTTCACTCAAGAAGGAAACACTCAAACATTAATGGCTCAATCTTTTGAGTGGCCTTTGGCAAATCAAGATTCCGCTCAACATAGTCCGAAATTTCTGCTCGCCATGTCTCAAATAGCTAAACTAAGCCACTCAGCATCTAATTTTGACACTCACAACAAAGCTCAGTCGGAACACTCACTCAATTTTTGCGCTCCACGCGCTGAGTTTTTTGGTTGGAGTTAAAGCTTCCGACAGAGATTTCCGCTGAGATGCTGCTGCAGAGCAGCTCTTGGCACTTGTTTTTAAGGATTGGCAACTGGCAGTTCCACACTCAGTTGGCGGCGAACATTTCAAGCAAACGGACGGGTCGATATAGAAACCGTTAACGCGTTGCGAGTGAAAATTTATTTAATGTTGGTTAAAGCCAACAAAATACATATAGAAAATTAAAGGCGAACAAACTAGAAACAGAGAACAAAAACAGAGAACAAAAACAGAAACAGAAACAGTGTGAAATGTAAGCGTATAAGGAAAAGTGTGCCAAGTGGAAGTAGAGTTTTGACAGGCACTGTTCAGAGCGAGTGAAAGCCATAAATAAATTTGCCTGAGAAAATTATATTAATACTATATGCCCTCAAAATGCTGACTGCAAACTAACAACTGCTGGGAGTCCTAGCAGTCCTTTGAAGTTATGCAAAGTGCTTTGACAAAATGCCAGCGCCAGGCCAAGGAACCCAAAGAACACGGCTAAAAAAAAAAAACACACACAGAATATCTTGCCACGTTCTGAGCCGTGTGCCTTGAGAGATATGCTATGAAAATTTGTGTGTTCTCAATTTTTTTATGGTTCTTTTTGGTGATGCTGGGGGGCTGGTGGGGCAGGGGGGGTGTCCTTCCGTTGTCAGGCTAATCGCCAATGTCCATCTGTGTGACATTTTGTGGGCCAAGCTATTTAGAATTCAGTCGTTTCAGAGTTTTCCTCTGATTTCCCGTTACACTTATCATTTATCATTTAGTTTTCCACATTAAATGTGTTTCCTCAATTTCCCCACAAAATGGCTAAATGTCTCTGAGAGAGTCTGGGCCATAGATATTTATATCAGTTGACTTTTGACAGTTGTTGTTGTCCTGTTGACCAAAATGAACTTGAAAATTATGTCTGGTATTTTTGGTACATTTGTCCGCCTCTCCGCCCCTCCGTCCGTCCGTCCGTCCGTCCAGAACGGAAATTATGCAATCAATTTGTGCAACTTGGCCGACTCAAATCTGTCACAAAGGCGTCGCAATTGGGCATTGGGCCTTCCAGCTATTTGTTCAGGCATTTTGGGGGCATATCAACTGACAGGCAGTGCTATAATAAACCGATAAATATTTATATGTTAATCGCTCTTCGTGCTTTCTCTCTCTATCTCTCTCTCTCTCTCTCTGGTCAACTTCGACCTCAGCTTGAACTTAAAGTAAGACAGCTGTGCACTTAATTCAATATGTCGCACATTTTGTGTCTGTTATTTGTGACCAGTTTGCTGCACACCCAAAGCCACAGTCTGGGCGCAATTGTCCCAGAAAATGGTGTGAAAAATGGTATGACTCAAAATAAAAATATAATAATAATTATAATAATAATTTACTTTATAAATTAAGTTACTTAAAATAAGTCACATAATTAATATTAATTTAATATTGGTTTCAGCTTAGCTTGTATTGAATTTGAAGCTTCCTAATAACTCTTTAACCCTTTTTAATAGAGTTTTAATGGGTTGAAGGAGGTATAAAGTGTATATATTATTAGCCAGGACGACGAGAAGAGGTAATAAAAGCATTTCCATCTGTCTATTTCTATTAGAACTCTCAGCTTTTGAACTTATTCGTATATTAATTAATATAAGGAGAAGTATTTTTTGGCCTTTGCTAAATTAAAGTTTTTACTTAATAGTAGAAGTTCTAAATTAAAAATTGTATACTTAATTCTATACTTAATTGAATTCTGCTCACAGAAAAATCTTAATAGAATAAAGAATCCAGTTCCTTAATGATATCCTAGCGGTTTCAAAAGTTATATAAACCCAAATATCCTTGAGAGAACTATAAAATGGTTGATTAATTCCCGCTTTTTTCAATCTCAGATTCTTAAAGTTATCCTTTTTCTAATTCCGAGTCGGGTTGAAATTAACCCACATTTATTCGTGATTTCTTCTTTCATTCTTTTCTTTCTTCATTCGTTGCTATAATAATTATAATGAGATTATTATAAGAATTCCCCTTGCTTAATTTAAGCTCAACTAGTCTTAACTTTGCTTATTAAGTAGGTTCCTAATTGAATCTAGTGTGAATAAGGATTGATTTCACTTATTGAATCCTGTTCATACTTGATTAGAAATGAAAACTGCTCTAAAGTACAATTCGAACTAAAATTAAGAATTGCAAAACTTGAGTTTAGCCTGCCGTTTACTTTTCTGAGTATGTTTTCCTATAAATTCTTAACTTTATATGATGATTTTATCATAAGCAGCACTACTATTTAATTGAGTGTGAATAATAAGTAACACAAAGTCATTTATCGATTTCAAGGGAGTTCATAATTAATTCCTCAAATAGCCTTTGGGGATTTCTGCTGATTCCACTAGTCTGTGAATAGGAAAAACGCATAAATATTTAAGCGAGGAATTGTTGTTCTTTTTTTAAAACCCTACTCTAAATAATTATATTAACTTTTGTATGTTAATTTAAACTGTTTAGCTTTCAACAAGTTGCAAACTGTTCAACTTGTTGGCTGCTCTGCACGCAACACCTTTAAATTTAAATTAAAAATGCGAAAATCCCATTGATATATATATATATATATAGAGTGTGTCGTACAGAATGCAAATACACTCTAACAAATTTGAGCTGGCTGTCTGACTTTCTGTTTGCCTACTGCAGCGGCGGCCCCGTGTGGCATGCAACAGAATATTTTGCACACGCCGCTTGACATTTGCATACAAATTGCCAGCCGCTTGTGCCAAAGGCCAAACTTTTTTAATCAACTGAAAAGCCGTTTAAACTTAGTTAAAAAAAACAACAAAAAAAAACTATACAAATATACAAATTATGCTGAAATGCAGCTGGCAATTTGCCGCACAATTTTATCAATTGCAACATGCGTAAAATCCAATCATTGACAACAAACTCTTCGTTTTTTTCTCCGTGCCCTTACAAAGGGTATTAACACTTTGTAGCCAAATATGTAGTCCATTGAGGCAACCATCTATATATTATTATATCCTGTTTGTCCGTCCAACTGTCTGTCTGTTTCTCCCCTAAATAGTCTCTCAGCTTTAGAGCTAGTTGAATGCATATTTGAAACAAAGCCTTCTTCTATGGCTCTATATAGAAACAAGCCTGATCTGGCAACTATATAATAGAATCATCATGTAGGAGTACTTTTCATATAGAGGCCTTGCCTTAGGGTATGTAATATTCGGCGCGCTGCAGATAACCTTTTATTGGCTTTTTTCTTGCCTTTGCCGCAAACAATAAATTTAATTTGATTTTTAATTGCTGCCCAAAGAGACATCACATTTAATGCAAGTCCAACACAACCAAATAAAAAAGTGCACAGCAATTTGCCCACAGGGCACTGTTTACATATATGTATTTATATACATATATATATGTATATATATGTATATGTGTGTGTATTTATATATATATATTATATATGTATATATATACATATTAGTATCAATACCGTAGCAAATATATATGTAGTCACAAACGACATAAAAAGAAATCGAATCAGGCTGCAGGCATTGGCAAACATTGCAAATATGTATACAAAAAATGCGTTTAAAAATTGACTGCCGAACATTGAATGCCCTTTAATTAATCTTTAATAGCAAAAATATTCAATTAATTTATTTATTTTAAATTTTTTGTTCTACCAATGGCTAACAAAAAGTGTATATGAAATATTCACCGAATGCAAATAATTAATTAATTCATTTATTATAAATATTATTAGTTTCGTATTTATAAAATTGCAAAAAAAAAATATAATAAATTATAGTAAGAAGCAAAGTCAATTTGGAGACAAACTTTGTGTTAGAATCAAAGTTTCCATTAAGAGGGGATTTTGAAAAATTCAGCAACCAAATAGAGAAATCCAGCTTAAAATTATTTTCAAATGTCTTGAATAATACCGATATACACAACAATTGTAAGCTGGATTTACTTCCAGAGGTGAAAGAATAATCCAACAGAAAAGTACTTTCTTAATATAGATTTACCCAGGCAACGACGGGTAAAGTTGATAATTTTCCACATATTTTTGTATCGTCTGATATCAAAAGAATCGCATACAGCGAGTGAACGTCAAACCTTCAGCTTAGCTTAGTCAGCAATCAACTAGGACCTAGGTCCTTCTGTGAGATATTCCAAGTAAATCAGAGTCTAAAAATATCCTTGACAGGGAAGGGTATAAAAAACATTTGAAAGTGTTGGGTTGATGCACATGTGACCATTTTTTATTGTTCAACGGTTGTGAGCTCGTATTTATATGTGTTTTGTGTTTTGTTTTTTGTTTTTTGTTTTTTGTTTTCTGTTTCTTTATTTTATTTTATTTTATTTGATTTTTTGTGCACAAATATTGGCGCACATTGGCCTCTGTTTTATTTTGTTTTCCTTTTCACTGGTATTTTCCAAAATAGACTCGTGTAGAACACAAGTTTTGTGCTTTTCTGTTTTTTCATGCTACATTTCGTTCGACTGGAGCGACAAAATGCGCACTGAGGCATTCGACCGAAGAGTTCTGGCCATAAAAAGTTTAGAAAAGTAATCATATAAAATGTTATTGATATGGCAACTTCTGCCTCTGCCTCTGCCACTCTCTCTGCCTCTGCCCCTTCCTCTGCCTCTGTGCCTTCCCGTCTGTCTGCCACATAACCCCGATAAACCATTAAAATTGATTAAAATTAATGTTGATTTCATTTCTTCTAAAGAAATCTTTAATGAGGCACAGCTTTGAATTGGAAAATTAGAAAATTGAAGTCATACTGAAGAAGGAACTAAATATTTAGTATTATGTTTATAAAAATATAAACTTTTATCTAAAACTCTTTAATAAAAAAACAAGGCTGCAAGCCCGAAAAAAATTTATACAGCGGATTTAAGCCCAGTCTCCCATCCATTTTTGATGCAAAACTACTGGTTCGCCCTCCGAAACGAATGGTTTTATTTCGAACCTTTTGCATATTCAATATTTTTATTTATTTTATTCAATTCAACAAAAAAAGTCGCATTCAAAATGATTCATGAATTTTTGGCAAGGGCTCCAATTTTTGTTTAAAAATATTGTTTAAATTTTTTAAAAACTAAATAATTTTTCTTGTCGAAAACATTTGAACATTTATTTAAATACTTATATTAAAAAATAATATCACCCAAAACTCAGAATTGTTCTACAATTCTGGCTAATAACTAAATAAATATAAATATTTAAATATAATTTTGAATATGTCTTATTTTATTCGACTTTTTAATCTATCAATGATTTCTTTATTAGAACTTCTGGTCAGATTTTCTGCACTTTCATGTGAATTAAATTTTCCCTTTTCCTGAGATATTCAAGCAAAAAAGTAATCTAAATTTTCAAATGAACTTTAACCCGCTTTCATACGGGTATTATCCGAAAAGCCAAGCTCATTCAGAGCTCTCAGACTGCAGTGAAATATCTTTCAGTTTTGTATCTTTTTTATTGAAGTGAAAGCTACTTTCATTTGATTCATATGTACTTTTTCATCTATCTGCAGTTTTCTTTGATTGTGAAAACTAATTAAGAGCTATGGCTGAAATTGAAGCATTGAAATCATAAATGAAAACTCATATTCTAGACACAAGCGAACACAGATGAAAAAGCGGCTAAAAGGAAGCATTTGTTAGCCTTCGAGTAGCACTGAGAATCCATTGAAAATTCAACGCCCGCGAGTATGCAACGATTTATTTATATTTATTTTCTTTTTTTTTTATACTCTGGTTTGGTGTTTTTTTTTTATATATATATTCTTTGCACAGCACGTGCTCAAGTGTGTGTGTAAATAAACACACTTATGCACAGAAATACATGTATTATACACATATATATTTATATATGTATAAGTAGGAGCTCGCTGGCAGCTTTGTTGGCTTTTGTTTTTGATACGGGTCCAGGACAAAGTTCAAAGGCAGCCACAAGAGCACACACTGAGACACACTCAGACGGAGGCAGGACGAAAGGACACTCGATTTAACATGTTTGGTTTTATGCTCTCTTTGCAGAGGCCACTTGCTCATCGGACCATTTCCGCTGCTCGAATGGAAACTGCATACCCAATAAATGGCGCTGCGATCAGGAGAATGACTGTGCCGATGGCTCCGACGAGGCAACCACATTGTGCAGTAAGTCAACCAGAAACTCACATATACCCTAACGATAATAAATGAGCATATAAATATACCAATATATACACTATATATATATATATATACACTATATGAGCTATATCGTATTATCCGACACACAGTGAACGCCTGTCCCAACAATGAGTTCAAGTGCCAGACCGTTGACCAGTGTATACCCCGCAATTGGCTCTGCGACGGCAGCAACGACTGCCGCGACAAGTCCGATGAGGCGCACTGCAGTAAGCAATCAAATAAGAATAATAATCAAAATAATAATAATACTATGCCACCTAATTAACTCCGTTCAGTTGGTAGTTACTTCTATGCTCTCACTCAGAAAAATATAGCAGAAAAAAGCGTTCCATGACTGCTGATTTAAATGCTTCTCTGATAATCAAATTTTTATATATTTTAAGGCAGAAGAAAATATTTAACATTCCTATACAAAATTGTATATTTAGATATATTTTATTTGAAAGACATTAAGCTACTTTACAAAGGAAGCTCTATTCCCAATTCATATTTGGAATAAATTTTTCAGAAATTTATAAAGCATACTCTTTGGAGCAGCATTTAATTAAATTCCCTACTTATTTTGTTGCTACTATGAAATGATTTATAGGTAATCCCAAAAGTAGACTACACTTTTTAGACTGTAATTAATTGAAATGTTACCTGCTAAGTTTGTAGATTTATTTACAAAAACTAAACTAAATATTTAAAATATTAAGCAAAAATAAAGGTATAGATTTAGATTTTTAGTAAAGAGCCTAAAATAATATAAATATTTTAACTAATGAAAGTGACCTGTTAAACTTTTTTAAAGTATTAAAAAAGAAACAAAAATTAAGAAATTAACCATTTTTTTATTTTATTATTTTCAATAATCAGTCTAATAATTTACAATAAATTTTAAATTACCTCAATTCCATTTCAAATTTAAACTTTTTTAAAATTTTTGGTTAGCTTCTCAGTTTTTCCAATTAAAATAAATAAAATTATAAGTAATTATCTTTCTACTAAGGAATAAGAAAAACAAATATTATCAAACCTCTAGGGATAAATATAAATAGGTTTTAGCCAAGAGAAATGAGAGTTTAGCCATAATTCAACGCACTTTCCCCAATTGTTCATAGCATTGTAAAGGACCGCACACTGAACGCTGTTATTTTAAGTATGTCATAGTGTAATGAATAATTTTGCCTCACTGTGCTGCTAACTCACTTCACTTTCCGCTTTCCACTTTCCACTTAACACTTGCATTCCATAAAGTGTTACGCATAATTTGAAAAAAGGAAAACAAACACAAACTATGCCCCATACTCCCCTCTTTGCCCATACTCCGCCCATACAGTTTAATCAAGTCGCTGTGGAGGAGCATCGTTGCATCGAGCATCGTTGAGTGTACATTAAAGCTAACCGTAAACACATGGCCCTAAACAATGGCAACACACACATAGCAAATATTCGCACACATTGAAACACACACACGTGTAACACTCATACGCAATGTTGGCTGCTCTCGACAACGCCTGGCAACAGGGCATAAAGTGCTTATAGCCATAACACGCACTCACACATGCACACACGCGTATTACACGCCTTCACACACAAACTCACACATACTAATACTAACACACACACTGGCACACACAGACTTTTGGCCTTGGCTGGCTGTTCGATAGGATTATGTAATGGCATTCTGGCCACGAAAATAAAAGGGGCAGCTGTTCTTGCAGCTTAAAATGAAGGCAGCTGAAAATAAATGTATTTAATATATATCCCCAATGAAATTTATTAGCTCAAATCCCTCACTTAACTCAGCTCAACTCATTTTGTAACATATACATATAAATATATATATATATATATATATCTTCCATATACCTAAATAAATCTCGTAGAGGCACGCACCTGTTCGCCAGACGAATTCAGCTGCAAGAGCGGCGAAGGCGAATGCGTTCCTTTGGCCTGGATGTGTGATCAGAGCAAGGATTGCAGCGATGGCTCCGATGAGCATACCTGCAGTAAGCATCCCACTCCTTGAAATGCTCAATAAATTTTGATTTCGATTTCTATTTTGATTTGTAGCGCAAACTTTATTTGAATTCCTTTTTTGATTTATTGATAGCTCGCAGCTCGTAGAGCAGCTGCTCTCTCTCTCTCTCTCTCTGTTGTATTCATCTTAATTTAGCCAATTTGAATTTGGGATTTTCACTCGTAAGAAAGTCCTTTACAGTGTGTTTTATTGCTTCCAAATTAACTCATATTCACACTCTACTCGTATTTGTTTCATTTATTCATTCTTCCATTTCTCACACAAAAATATTCATGTCAATTAAAGAGCTTCGAGAAGTGCTCCACTTGCATTATTTAAACATAAAAATGTCACTGTAAAATGGAATATTTATATTGAAAAATAATCTTTGTTTAACAATCAAATATTGAACTTATTTTATTTTGGTTTCTAGCCAAATTATGATTTTACTTTTATGTAAATAAAGTAGCTAAATAAACGTTGTATTTGTTTTCAGCTATATAAATATTTGGCATATATTTGTTTTGCCATTTGTTTAGTTCACTTTTTTGTCCATTTATTTAATAGTTTCAACTTTATTTGACTTAATATTTGCACAAGACATTTATAGTTTAATATTTTTTTCTTTTTGGCTAATTTAAGGTAATAAATTAAGGCCAAAACGTAAATTTAATAGCTAAAATCCAGTCAGGAAAAATTTTTAAAGCCTGAATTTCCAACTATTCTTTAAACTTAACCCAACCAATTAAAGAAGTAATAAATCTAGCCTTATTCGAACCAATATTTCTGGTTTGTTTCGAAAATGCCTTTTAGATATTTCAAAATTATTTAGAGCAGATTTATTTGGTCTGAAAATTAAGTCTTTGCTGACTCTGCATTTGGTATAGAGGGGTCTATCTAAAAGTTACCCATTTCCTGACATAAATTTAAATAAAATATATAAAATTATGAGAATTTTAAATATTTGAATGTTAGCAGATTCCAACCAAGACCAAAATGTTTAAAACTAACCAAAACAGAGCTTAGATATGTTTCAAGTTGGCTCATAGGAGTTTCAGCTTTTGGCTTTCCAGCATGTTTAAAAAACTAAAAATTAAGAAATGAATAAAATTTGTTGATTTACATAAATGGAAATATTATTCTTAGCAGAAAATAAAATAAAATTATCAATTTATCAATATTTTTTACGTATAGTTTATAAACGAGAAAAGAAGCGTGCAATTTTCAGATATTCTTTTTAATTTTTCCAACAATACGAGTAGCTTTATATTAAAATCAGTGGAAATCTTAAAAGTTTTAATGTCTTCCAATTAGATGTTTATTTATCAAATTACTTTAATAATTTTTTTTAATTAATCAGCATCAAATTATATTTTTTTAGATATTTAAATGATATTAATAAGTAACTTTAAATTAAGTATAAAAACTCCATTTGCAGCTGCACGTCTAAGAGTCGCCTCATCTTTAATCTGTTTATCAATTCAGTTGATTTATTTACTTATCAGAATACATATGATTTCTTAGTAATACTTTAATTTCTTAACATTTCGTGTGCCCTATTTTTTATCAGCCTATGCCATCAATTACTCTCCCCATAAATTAGGCTAACTCACTGCCCACATAATTCATCAACTGTCCGCTTTATACTTCATTTCCCTTTTGGTTTATGTCGTTTTTTTTTGGGCTCACCATTCTCCCTTTTTGTGGACTGCATCCTAATCCATTGTCCATTTGATATGCTATGCTAGACCAAACCTGCCGCTCCGATGAATTCACCTGCGGCAACGGACGTTGCATCCAGAAGCGCTGGGTCTGCGATCACGACGACGACTGCGGCGATGGCAGCGATGAACGCGACTGTCCTGTCGTTCCCTGTGATGCAGTCGCGGAGCACACCTGCACCAATGGCGCCTGCATTGCCAAGCGTTGGGTCTGTGACGGTGATCCGGATTGTCCGGATGCCTCCGATGAGCGGGTAAGTTGGGTCGAAGGGGGGCACAGCTGCCTGAATGCCTGCCTCATAAATTCAAGTTTTTCTGGGGGGTGGCGTGGTAAATTGCTTGTAGTAGTCTTCTGCCTAGTCACGAGCTGCTTCTGCTCCTGCTCCGGCTGCCGATGCCGCTGCTCCGTAAAATTAAGCCAAGTTTTGCATCTATTTTGGTCTGTCTCTATGCAGTGGCGTGCAGCGACTTTTTTAAGGGGCTAGAAATACTTAGGACAGTTTTTTAGTTACTTTGTTTAAAATTATTTTAATTATGATATGAAAGATTCACTTAGAATTCATAATTCTTAAGCATTCATTTGGACCGAGATTATTCAATTCTTCTTTTCTTTAATTTTAAGTTTGATATTCTGTCTGAAACCCCTCTTGTCTACGCCTCTGTATGTATGCACGTATGTGTGTGGTGTGTGTGTGTGGTGTGTGTGTGTGAGAGAGTGTAAGCCAATGGCGCCAGGCATATAAATTACAGCCAAGTTGCGCATAACTCAACGTTGCCAGCTTTGGCAGCTTTTGTTGTCAACGCATTCTACGCATAAAATTGCATTCTGGCGCAGAGAATTGGTGAGAGGAGGGGGTGGGCAGGACATAATTTTGGGTGTAAACAACTAAAAGTATGCAACGAAAAGTTTTCTTCAGAAAACTTCTGACAAGCAACCTCGGCAAAAGTTTTACCAATCCTTCATCTTCTTCCCCTGTCCACAGTCCTGTGCGAATGCCACCAAGCTGGTAACTCCCTGCCTGCCGCATGAGTATCAGTGCAAGGATCGCATCACCTGCCTGCATCACAGCTGGCTCTGCGACGGCGATCGAGATTGTCCCGATGGCGATGATGAATATGCTGGCAACTGTAAGAATATCACCTGTAGACCGGATCAGTTCCAGTGCGGCGATCGGAGCTGCATTGCTGGGCATCTCACCTGCAATGGGCAATCGGATTGTGCCGACGGCAGCGATGAGCGCGAATGCAGGCTGGCAGCATCACTGAAAAGCTGCAATTCCACCAGCCATTTCGACTGTGGAGGTGGACAGTGCATTCCCTTATCCAAGGTGTGCGACAAGCGCAAGGATTGTCCCGATGGCGAGGATGAGCCGGCGGGCAAGTGTGGAGTAAACGAATGCGCCTCAAAGAACGGTGGTTGCATGCATCAATGCGTGGATCATCAGGTGGGATACAGTTGCCAATGTCATCAGGGCTACAAACTATCCTCTGATAAACATGCCTGTGTGGATATCAATGAGTGTGAGAATCCAGGTGTCTGCTCCCAGTTGTGTGTCAATGAGATAGGAGGATTCAAGTGTGAGTGTGAGGCAGGATATAAGCGGGATCCACGCAATCACACACGTTGCAAGGCCACCGAGGGGCATGCCTCATTGCTGCTGGCGAGACGTCATGATATTCGGAAGATTGCATTGGATCACATGGAAATGACATCAATTGTGAACAACACCAAGTCAGCGACGGCGCTGGACTTCGTTTTCCGCACAGGGATGATATTTTGGAGCGATGTGACCACACAGAGCATCTACAAGGCTCCCATTGATGAGGGCAACGATAAGACCGTCGTGCTGAAGCAATCCTCGGTGACCTCGGATGGTCTGGCCGTCGACTGGATATACAACCATGTCTACTATACAGACACTCACAAGTGCACTATAGAGCTGACCAATTTCGATGGCAATATGGGCAAGGTGCTCATAGAAGATTCACTCGATATACCCCGCTCTATTGCTCTTGATCCCATCGAGGGTTGGATGTACTGGTCCGACTGGGGTGCCTCCCCGCGAATCGAACGTGCTGGCATGGATGGCTCCCATCGCACCACCATCATCAACTATGACGTGAAGTGGCCCAATGGCATTACCCTGGATCTGGTGAGGAAGCGCATCTACTGGGTGGATGGCAAGCTGAATGTTATCTCCTCGGCGAACTACGATGGCTCACAACGCAGACAGATTCTGTACTCCACGGAGTATCTGCGTCACCCGTTCTCAATCAGCACTTTCGAAGATTACATTTACTGGACTGACTGGGACAAGCAGACAGTATTCAAGGCTAACAAATTTACTGGAGAAGATGTGGAACCCATTACAGCTGTACACATGGTGAGTACATTTACCAAAGGATTATGAAATAATCGATTAAAACTATCGATAGTAAACATTTATAATCATCTGCTTAAAAGCTTATGAAATAAAATTCATTGAAAAAAGTAAAGCCAACTTTAAGACTTTAATTGAATTGTAATCAATCATTAAATTCTTCTATTAAATCTGGATTTCTTCTTGCAGCTACAACATCCCATGGTGATCCACGTATACCACCCCTATCGCCAGCCTGATGGCATTAATCACTGCCAATCGGTCAATGGTCACTGCTCGCATCTCTGCCTGCCCGCGCCGCGAATCAATGAGCGTAGCCCACGCATCTCCTGCGCCTGTCCCACCGGCCTGAAGTTAATGGGAGATGGTCTCATGTGTGTGGAAGATCGTAAGTATATCAGAATTCTTTCAAGACTGCCATGATAAATATTTTATTTGCATGATTGCGATATTAACACTTAATTTTCTATTATTTTACTAACCCTTTTTTTAATTTGCATGGCGCTGTTGTTTGCAGCCTCTTTTAGAGTGCCTACCAAACCGCCGCGTGCCCTCAGATTTAAGACCAAAACGAAACTCCATCAGCGATTGCCGAAATATAATAATAATAATCCTAGCAATACTCTAACCGAAACAACATTAAATCGCTCGAATTTGCCCAAAACACATGAATCCCTTGGTATGCCAAGCAACTACTCTATTTTTTACATGTTGCTTCTCTTTGTCTACGCGCTTTTTGTGTATTATTGTCTAAGTGTCCTTTGTCTAAATGTGTGTACTCTGTACAGGTATCAAAGGATACCGGGAAATTTAAGTATTCATCTGGCTTGTTCCTGTTTGTATATTAGCTTGAATTCCGCCAGATTAGGATAGCTAAAATATTAATCAAATAAGCAAAATGACACAGGTTTTTAAGGCTCAAATCAATGCCTTAAAGTTCATTCTTAAAGGACAATAATATCCCTGGATATACTGGAAATACTAATAGTGAAACACTTAACAATCCTCTTTAGGTTTTTTGCCCCTTTAGATTTAAGCTGCTAATAGATGCCTCTTGGCTCTGAATAGATTGGGAATTTATGTGAACTGCCTTACAATAGAACAGGCAAGAAAAAGTTGCCATTATTTTGATATTCTGGGCTTAAACAAAGAAGGCTAATATTACTACTGAGCTGCTTGACAACTTTGCCTTCATTGTGTTCATTTTGTGAGACTGAATGGAACAGAAAAGTATTAGTTTCCATAAGCTAATTGCTCTTTAAGCCTTGCCATTGACTTCCTTTTCATCTACTTAAAGCCATCAGCTCTTAATAGTTTGGCAACTTTAAAGCTTCTTCAGCACCTTCAATTTCCACCTTTCTTTCATTCTGCACTATTGAGCCATCCAGCTTTAATTGGTATTAAAAAATTTAAAGCCAACAACTTGAAGCAGGCAAATTAATCATAGATTTATAGCCAATGCACTGAACAGTCAGTCGACAGCTCTTTTCCGCATTTCGCTCCCTTTCTCCTATTTTAAGTGCAGAAAGTTGAGGAGGAAAGGTGTTGGATAAAGAGGTGTGGGGTGTGGCGCGTGCTGACTGTTGAGTGTTGAGTGCTGAGTGTAGAGTAATTTCAAGCCAAGCACTTCATTTGCCGCACTGGCATAACATTTGCTTTGTCATGGCTCACATTAATCATCATCAAAGGCAACCTCATCCCTGACAGTTTCATAAACGCCATCGAGAGCCACTTGCAGCAACAGAAGCAACCGCAAGTAGGCAGCCAGCAAATGGGCGAACGTTGCAACTGATATGAGGAGTCAAACCAACCCGAGCCCATATCCAAACCCCAGTCGAGCCACCCAATCAAACCACCCAACCACAAAGTATGAGGTTAATATTGCGCCGGGTTGCTTGGTTGGCTCTGGCTGCTTGTGCGGTTGCTTGGCTGCTCCGGCTGCTGCTGCTGCTCTTTAAGCTGAAATTCAAGATAAACGTTGATAGCTTTTGCTGTTTGACTTGATTTAAACGCCGAGCCAGATCCGCTGGAACACACCGTTTGAGTCCGCTGCTGAATAAGAATCAAAAACAGAATCAGAATGGAAAAAACCATTAAACGCGTTCCGTTAACGATGTCATTACGCATCCCACGCCATTTGAGTTCCCGCTGTTTCATCACCTCTATCCTCCCTCACCTAATCCCTATCTCCGACCCCCACCACCCCCCCCACCCCCCATCCTTAGATCTGTATCCCTTGGTGGCATAAAAGTTTAGCCCATCAAAGGCGCGAGCGCGTTTAAGTGTTTATTTGCGCCTAAATGCGCACTTTGAACGATTTGATTGAAAATTCTTTCCAAGGGGGTGTGGCAACAGCAGTCGCAGCAGCAGCCGCGAAAATGTTGCAGTGGCTTACACTAAAATATACGTTTTTTTTGGGGGGTTTCATTCGAATTTTGGTATTTAGTTTTAACTGTTATAAATTGTCCTGTTTCTTGCTTTACTCCAGAAAGTAGGCTACTCCTTTTTCAGTGAAATTATTTGGAGCTAGAATCTTCGAACAAAGATGAAATAGATTCTTTTTTGAACAGGTTTTACAATTTTCTTGTGTAAAAATAATGGAACCTATAACAGATTTTTCTTTTTGATTTGATTCATTTGTTAAATATGAACAAATTTAGTAGGATTCAGAAATCTTGCTAAAAACTATTCCTATTCCACAAGAAGTAAAGAAAACTCTGAAGACCTCGCGCACTTTATATCCAAATTTCATTCTCTTCGAATAATTAATCCAACTTAACTTCTGACAAAGTTCCTTAATAAATGTGAACCAATTAAATATTTTTATATTTTTCATTTGATATTTGCTAACCCCTTTTAATACTTTACCACTTTACTTACATTAATTATTAATTTTTGATTATAATAAAAAACTTAATTGACTTAAGCCTTAAAAAAAAATTTAATGTTTTGGGGGATTCACTGCAAAGCCTCCCCGTGCCTACGCCACTGTTCTGCACCAAAAGCGTGGGACTTAGCTCGTATATTACACAATTTCTTTATTTTGCTTTGTTTCTTTTTGTTTTGGTTTTTTATTTCATTTTGCACTTTTATTGCTGTGATTTTTATGCCTGTCGCATTTTGTTGTACTTTGTTGCGCTTCGCTTTTCTTATTTGATTTACATGAATCCGACTTAATTTCCACCTCTTTCAACCTTATCCAATCCAATTCAATCCAATTCGCAGTTGCCGAGCGGCGTCCGGTGAAGAACCAGACCCACATTGATCAGACCACAGCGCCCAGCCCGCAGCCGGACTCAGGCTTCATAGCGCTGGTGGTTATTGCCAGTCTCAGTGGTTGTGCGGTGCTCCTATCGGTGGTAATATAAATTTAATAATAAAATGCAATTTTATAATAATTCATTTTAATTCTTTTTGAAATTCTTCCAATAGCTCCTGCTCATTGGCTATCGCTATTGTAGCAAGCGACGCATCAATTCAATGAATTTCGAGAATCCCATTTATCGCAAGACCACGACAGAGGATCACTTCAGTTTGCGCAAGAATCTACCCTCCCGCATCTACGATCACACCAGCGTCATGGATGAGGAGGTAAAAGTAATTAATTAGAGTAAAAACAACAATTTAATCTGCTCTTCTCTCCTTTCTCCTTTTATCTCCTGGTACAGTACTCACCGGTCATAGGCATATCGTCTTATTAAAGCTTCTGGGTTTGCTTCTGAGCTATATTTCTGGGCCGGCCTGGGCAGAGAAGAACCAACAGTAGAATCGAAAAGAATTGGAAAGAAAAGAAAAGAAAAGAAACCCGCAGCAGACACGCCTAAAGACTGAGCAACTCGTATGTGTAAATTATTTTAACATTATTTTAACAGCGGGCAACTTCGAAGAGAGAATCCTTAAAGGATGCTGTACAAAATATGTCGCAGAGTTCTAACCTAAAACTATAACTAAAACTAAACTAAACTAAACTAAACTAAAACAAAATACTAAACTAAAGCAAAAACTAAACTAAATCAAGCAAACTCTAAAGATAATTCACATAGTTCCAAACTGTATATAGCTGTAAGTGTGCATTACTTAATTTTAAACAAGGAAAGCAACAAACAATTATTATATTATCCTTAATAATTAGAAAGAGTTGAAACTTTATTTCTGTTTAAATCGCAGATCGTTTATTAATATATTATTATCGATATTATTATATATACTACTGTTAAGTGTACATATGTTTCCGAGTAACGACGATTGAATAAATGCAGATATATATGTGTAGTATCGGAATTGTTTAATTTCTACTTCGATTTCTTTCTCTCTCTCTCTCTCTCTCTCTCTCTCTCTCTCTGAGGTTTTAGTTTCCAACTGAACAATTCAGCTGGTGAGTTTGTGTTATTCAGGGTAATTACTCCAGTCATTAAGTAAGTATTGTTTATTATAGCGATCGAATGAAATTGGAACCCAATACATGAAATTTAATCTTATAGGTGGGCTTAGCACTTATATTACGGCAATATAAATAAATAATCTATTCAGAAAAAATACTGCCTTAATGCTGACTCTTCTGTCTTCCGAGATATTTTCACTCTCAATTATCAATCCCTAAACCTATCCAAGCAACGCAGAGTGTATTATTTTCTATGCATAACTAGTGCAATTTTTTATTATAATAAATTTTATTATTATATTTCATTTTTATTAAATTTATTTCATAACAACATAATTTGCTAGATTGGCTAGTTTAATTAATAAATAATTTTAAATTCAGTTTAGTTCTGCAATTTCTAAAGTCAGTCAAAAACCTGCAACTTTATTTATTATTTAAAGCTTTTCCAATTTCCATCCATTAAAAAGTGTCTATTTTCACAATAGATAAAAGAGCTTCGATTTTTTATCATAGCCAAAAAGAATTGATAAAAAAGTAAGTGAAAAAAGGGAAGTACAGTCTTATGCTTAATTATACCCGGCAGTATATGCATGTTGCAAGAGTAGAAACCTCTTATCTATTGGAAAATATAATACCCAGCCTACAACTGTATATTAGGGTGTAAGAGAACCCATATGATAAATAGTAATCGCTGCTTGCACGCAATTGCAGCGTGTTCCCAGACACCTTTTGCATTTGAAAATAGGTTAATCCAAGTTTAGCATATAGACAAAAGGCACGACTTATTGTAATTATTCCATTTGCAAATTTAGGAATTAAGTGAAGACGTCAGGGAAAGCCTCCTAAGAGAATGCTACCTGAAGACAATAGATGAGCTGTAAGTATTCTAGCTAATTCTATTCATATTTGAAAAAGAAATGAGCTTTTTGAGACATTGATAGGATAGATCTTTCACAGGGAATAAATGGAGCTCTTAAGTGATGCAACAATGAATTTTGATATAATAGAAAATATGTGTGTTCTGTAAACTGTTTATATATATGTTTCCAATCGAAAATAATCAACATTTAATTGCAATCAAAGCTGAATTTCGTCTATAAATTCTTTGAAAATACCAATTCAATTAAATATGCAAGTCATGGTCTCTGACCTAGACCAAGAACCAATTAAACACAACAACTTTACAACAATTCTTTCGCAGAGATCTTACTCAACCGCAGCAGAGAAACAAGCCCCCCAGGTTCAGCAGATCGAAAGAGAGTTGAGAGCAGTTACCAAAGAGTTGAAAAGTTATTATTTCAATAACCAACCACCTGCTGCTCTTAAGCGATAAGTCGTCTCTCTTTCATGCAAAGCAGCACAAGTCTCACGTCGACTCTCATATCATTTTTTCTCTTTGCCTTCGCACAATTGTAACGATATACAAGAGTGTGTATATACGTATGTATTTCCATACATATTTGCCACAGGTAGAGCCGAACCATATGTCAATATTGTGTACGCGTGGCGATCGCTCGTTCGTCGTTCGCAGTTCGTTCGTTTGTCCGATTCGTATTTGGAGCCCTATTCGGCTTGCGGTCTGGCATTGGTCGGTCTGTCGTTAATCGTCGTCTGTTGAGCACAGTCGCGTCGTTGTTACTGTTGTACACGTACGTACATATATATAAAAAACCGTTACGCATGCGCTGTATTAAAAAAAAATATTGTATGCGCGAAAAAAGCTGCAAAAGCAAAAGTTAAACGAAAGCAAAACAGAAAAAAAAAAGTTCAAGTGAAAAAAATTTAAATAAATATTCCACATATCTAACCAAGTGTTAATTATTCAAAAGAAAAAAGTATGAAAACATTTTAATATCTCAAATTTACGACATATTCGTAGCACGTGTAGATCGAGGTCGCTTGCATTTAGCGCTGACTTTGCCAAAAGATAAAAAAATATTCGAGAACGTTACGCGTCTTTTTCGAATATATGTATTATTTGCCTAATACTAAAATTAGAATCTTTAGCCCAGACACAAACCCATTAGGCAATAACACTCTAAAGTGCGCGTGGTACTTCAGTGCGAAGATGCAGCAGTAGTAGCGCCAGCGCCAGTGCCAACTAGTAAAAAATAATACACTTACACCTGTGATAACCCACCCATATGCAGATAACAATAACTATTATATATGATTCATCGTGTTATGTGTAGGGTGCTCTCATAAGTGACTTCTATTCATGCCAAAGTCGTTCAGCGTGACAAGTCTGAGGGTTTGCCTTGTAAAAAACCAGCTGTACAAGTTGAACGCCCTAACATTTTGTAGGGTAAACTTTTGCAAAGAAGAATATATAAAATTTTGAAAAAAAGATTCTATTATTTTGAAAATTCTTAAAAAGAGCGTATCTCTCAGTCTATCATACGCTATACAGCAGCATTCTTATGTTTTCTTTTTTCCGTATTTCTGCAACATCGTATGTTTATTTATTTTTTTCTCCCTGTTTCGCATGTTTCTTCTTGTGCAGCGAGTCAGAGACTCTTTTTCATTTTGTTTTGTGGTCACATTTACTATACGATACAATTGCCGAAATATTTCATGGGATCTCTCCGCTTCTATCTGTCTCTCTCTCTCTCCTCTCTTATGATAATTTTTTCACCTTTTTTTAGCATAGCTGGCAAGTTTTTTTTGTTTGCTTAAACAGCTGACGCAGTCTCTGACGTCGCTGCCGCGACTATTATTTAACAATGAAATAATATTAAAATGAAATACGGAAAATTTCGAACACAAATGATGGAATATGTGAAAAGTATTGAATTTCGTGAAATAAATGTTAAATTCCTTTTTTTTGCAGCCCCAAAAAATCAAATTTCCTTAACAAAAAAGAACAGTCACAGAAAATATTCACTTATTTAAAGCTTTTCTATAAAATGGATGAGCCTTCAGCAGTGTCCCAGCCCAGCACAACAGCAACAACAACAATAGAATCAACAACAACAACAACAGATACAAACAACAGCAACAACGACTGCAACAACACTCAGGAGCAGCAATTGCCCAAAGTTTTCTTCAGCAGCAGCTCAAATTATCAGAGTCGGATACAACAGCTGATCAGTCTTAGCTTCTCATCGGCCTTCCATGTTATATCTATAACATTTATATTGAGCATTAGTAAATTTTGTAATGCCGCCGTTATAAATGCAGCACAAGTAACCGCTGCAGCGCCCAGTCCCAGTCTAAAATTCTCCACTTTAAGTGGTTCAGCATTGCTGGAGAAGATCCGGACAACCACGCTGGGACCACAGCTGGATAAACTGAAAAGCTTTGCACCTGCCGCTGCAAATAGCCTCAGTTCAAGCTCGAGCAGCAACTCATTTGGATCGGCCTTCTTCAACAGTAAAAGCATCAATTTTAACATGGACTTTATGTTCCAGAATGTATCCGGAAAGATTAATACTCCATTAGACATATGTAAGTACCAAACACTTATCAAATTCGTTAGAACAATTACTTCTGGGGAAATCTTTTTTGAAATTCTTTATGACATTTTAAAATTCTATAGAATAAACAAAATATCTTGAATTTCTGAAAATTAAATTACTGGAAACCTTTAGATTCAGGACAAACCGATAATATTTTTCTGCAAATTCATGCAGTTTTGTAATACTTCTTTTGAGTCTGCTTATTTGTATGTAAATAGCACTTTAAAAAAATTATTAATTTCTGTATATACATTTAACGATTTAAAATTTAGTCACGTTTACACAGGAACTGAAGAGCTAAAAAGTAATTGCAAAATATTTGGCAGTAAAAAATTTTAAAGGCGAAATTGACAGTACAAAGAAAAGAAGAGATAGGGGATCTCCTTGGCTTTATTCTTCGGAAAGCTCTAAAACTAAACATAACCTACAAATAACTTGACGTCATTTGCCTCAGTAAATGTGCTAGTATTAGTGAGGTTTTGCCTAAAAAGCTCTATTTGCCTTGACTTTTCTCTAATCTTGGCTTAAAGCTTTTGTTTGAATTGATGTCTGTGTTTCTGTGCGTGTGCGTTGAGGAATGCCTGCATTTATTTGCTTTATACTGAACAGTCTCGCATTACAATCGATCGTTCGATATCGACTCATATTCATTATTTGTTCGAATCGGTTTTCGGAATAACTGGCGATTGCGGTGCGTTCGCCTCTTGGCAGCCATCGTCATCATCGTCAGTTTCATGGTAAAGTAAAGATTTTAAATGCACAAATTCCACGACGTCAAATATTTCTCCTGCCTTTTACTTTCCTCTGCTCTCTATTGCATCTCTCTTACCCATTCTGTTTCCATTTTCTGCCACTTCTTCTTCTTCTTCTTCTGCCGGCCGGCTTCTGCTTCAAAGAGCGACGAGCTCTGGCGGCGGCTGCGACAATTTCAGAGAGACAGAGAGCAACAAGTGTTTCGGTTTCTTTTTGTGCTTCTTTTTTCAGTTTTTTTTTTTATTTTTTTTTTGGAGTTTCATTCGAGTTGTTGCTCTTTGTGCCATGCTTCAATCTGGCACAGTGGTGTGAGTCTGCGATAGAATACAATGAAATTCGCTCCACGTGGATGAAAAATAATACAATCATAAGAAGATTAAATTCTGAAATAGAATCTGTGCCGAGACGTGCATTAAAGTTGAAATCAAATAAATGAAACTAAGCAAATCAAAAATAATTCAATCTTAGCTTAGATAAAAACAATTAATTTAATAAAGAGTAAATTATTAAGTAAGAGATAATAAACGCTCTCTGCAGAGTTTTCAATACTATAAAACGATTAATACATAATTCAAAGGAAATTAATAAAATACGGGTACTAAATGAAGTATGTGGTTTATTGTAATGATACACTGAAAAGAAATATTTCTTTCTTCTAAATAGGGTGATAAAATTATAAATTCCAACAGTTATTTCGGGTGATAAATTTATATAAGAAAACGTGTACGCTAATGAATAATTTGGCCTTAATGCACCAGTGTTTAAGTGCGTCTAGCCAACTTTATGCGATTTCTCTTTAAGCATAAATTATATGTCTGTATGTGCAAAACCCAAAAAATAAAACCTTCAGCAAATATATAAAAATAGGCAAAAACAAAAAACGAAAAGCAAAACAAAAAAACACGTTAAAACGCGGCGAATGTCAAGTGCGAAACAAACTTAATTTATAATAATAATAACAACAAAAGAGCCAAAGATTAAAATAAAAGGTTAAACAGTTCAGACAGCTTCGTACTAGTAAACCCATGTACACTGAGAAAAAAATGGCATGCTAATTTAAATATGGAATAAATTTAAATCAAGAATTATGGAATTAAATCAATAGATATAGATTATAGGAATTCGTACATTAATCTCATTACTATTATTAAATTAATTATACCATTGAATCAGGCTTAAATTTGGGCTATTTTCAAACAATAATTCACTCTCTTTTAACGCTTTTTATTTCTCTGTACTCTGTGATCTCTTAACTATATATACCCCTACATATGGCACGCGAAGGTACAGTCTAATCAATAATTCAGCTGGCTAAATGGAATGCATTTGTAGCCTAACCTTCGCAGTTGCCAAATAAAAAATGGGCTTAAAATAAGACAGCTAAAAGGTAGTCAGGGCCAAATGTCATCTCAGACTCTCAATTGGCAGGTTGTGTGGCGTCGGCTAATGGGTCAAAGTAAAATTTCGAATATTGTTGTTAATTATTAGTCGACTTTATATTTTTGTTGAACATAACTGACAGCCAACTGCAAATTATTTCTGCAATTTCTTCCCAGCCAAACTATAAAAAGTTAGCAGCTGAACATTTTCAAGTTGTAGCAGAAGCAGCAGCGGCAGCAGCAGCAGCAGCAGCAGTAGAACTTGTTAGCCAACTAATTGCCAAATGAAAATTGTCAACTGTTGTTTTGGTAGCTCTCGAATTTTCTCGAACCACAGTCGCAATCGAAGTTCTCTCGGCACGTTCAGGACAGCAGCCTAATGAATGTCAGATTCAGATTCGAAAATAAAAACGAAACTGCAGCAGGAACAGCAACTACTGCTGCTGCTGCTGCTGCGGCTGTTGCAGGAACAGCAGTAAAATCCAGCTCGAGGCTGCGTTGATTTATTTTAAAATCGAAATTAAACAAGTTTTGGCCGGAGGAGGAGCTTGTGCCTCGTAAAAACTGTCATAATATGAGAAGCAACTCGACTCGTCGTCGTCCGAGAGTTTTGTAATTAACTTGGCTAATTATGCTAGAAATTTTGCACGTGCGCTTGACTCTCCGACTCGACTGTACTCTCTGCTTCCGTTTTAGCTTAATTACAAAAGCATTTTACCTTATGTTTAATTATGAGCAAATAAACTGGTTACAACCTAAAAACAACTTTCAGTGATGGAAGCCAAAAAAGTGTAACAACTACTCGCAATTGTTTGTTCCAGTATAAGCACACTCATTCATTCATTCATTCATTCATTCAGATGTATATCTGCACAGTCAAACACTCAAAGTCGCACTCAAACTCAACTCTGTCTCCTAACATATTTGTGTCATATTTTGCAATTTAACAACAGATAAAACATGCAAAGCAACAAAACAATCATCTGTATTTATATTTAAGTCATTGATTTCAATGTTAATCATCTCTGAGATTTGAGTTTTGCTACAGACACCTGAAATATATCTGAATTATTATGATTGACAGCTTAAGACCGAGCTTAAGCATAAGGTCAATGCTGACTGAATAATTTCTTTAACTTGAGTGTGGTATTATTGTTATTATTAGCATAAACGATCAAAAATTAATAAAGCTGTCAATTAACTTTAATTGCAGGCATTTTGGTGATTCATTTTGAATCAGAAGAAATCAAATATGGTTTAATTAATACAAATAAAAAAGAAATTAAAGCTACACTCAAAAGAAATTTATATAAAAAGGCTATTCAGTGCGATTTTCTGACCTTGATAATTTTTAGCATTCATTTAGACCACAGTTTCCACAAAGATATATTCATATTTTAAACTCCTCTGCAAAAAACTTGGTTAAAAGAAACCAGAGAGAAGAAACCCAGAAAATTAGAAAATTTCCCCACAAAATATTATAG
This sequence comes from Drosophila repletoides, assembly GCA_018150835.1. NCBI lineage: Eukaryota > Metazoa > Arthropoda > Insecta > Diptera > Drosophilidae > Drosophila > Drosophila repletoides. The sequence goes on from JAECWQ010000202.1 coordinate 6,836,405, forward strand.
AAAATAATAAGTCTAAATTAGAAAACATTTTCCTATTTTTAGTATTTATTTCAGTAGTGTTCTTCTCAAAACTAATGGAAAATAATATTCTGAAAATAAATGTTTATTGTATGAATTTTAAAAAACTTTTCCCCTACTTATTTTATATTTTATAGGGTACAGTTAAAGTGATTGTTAGTCGTGATATGTGCCACTTAGTTACAGTTTATTGTTTAAAAGTGAAAGAAAAGAATATTATCATCTTTCAGTCTTCTAATCTTATCTCCCTCTAACGCCATGTGGGGGGGTACTTCTTCCTATATTAATATCTGCATCGTGACGAAATTTATAATATTCATTTTGCAATCAAAAAAATCAAATTTAATTAATAATTAAATTTCTCTTTTCAAGATACGTACAAGGGCTTTCTTTTAATTAATAAAAATAGATTTCTATTTTTAAATGCAATTACAATTTATATATGCTTGAAAATATTACGCATACGCCGCGTTTGCCGGTGGCCGCAATTGCAAGACAGAAGTAGGGTAAAAAATGTGGCGTGATTTTTTGGCAAGTGATTTAAGCATGCGCATGACTAAGCTAAATTGTTTGTATGCTAAAAACAACAACAACAACAACAACAGCAGCAACAACTACAACAGCCCACATAAAAGAATTCACTAATTTTATGCATAGAGCGTGTCAGTATATTTAATTAGAATTCATTTGAAATTTCAGTAGAGAGAGAGGCGTTGCTGCTGTTGTTCTGTGACGTATTTAAAAATATTTTCGAATCAATTAAATATCAAAATAGAGACAGAGAATTGTTCATCATTCATTATAGGATAGCTGATGCATAGATGACCAGCAATTTCATTTGGAATGAAATGAATCATTCATTTACTCTATCCAAAGCAGGCATAAAACATGTGAGCAACTGTTTATTTTTGTGTTGTTATTACGTTATTTTCGAGTTGTTTTTATTATTGTTGTTGTTGTGTGTAACGACACCGATCAGGCCACCTTTTGTTCGAACAACAACAACAAATCGTAAGTTTTGACAGAGAGCGAGAGACTGAATTTAAGAGCAGCATGAGATATCTCAAAATTTTCTCTTAAACAATTTTCCGCGCCATATAATTAACCGCAAATTGTATATAATTACAGTACAGCCAAGTTGCAATGCACGCCGTACTCAAAACTATCTTTAAATTGAGTATTCACATGATTATACAATGGAAAAAACAAAACAGAGGGAAAAAAACAAGTTCAAGTTTATTCGGTTTATCGTAATTGCAGCCAAAGTTTTATCAGCTCACGTATTATCATCAGAAAACACACACAAAAATTAAAGTAATTAACTGATAGCACATGGCGAAATATTTGAAATATTCGTTGCTGCAAAAACTGTTACCAACTCTTCTCTCCGTAGAGAAAAATTGTGAAAATAACCGTGGTATCATTAGTTTTTCGTATTTCGTTTCATTAACTCGTCATTAGCTAAATAAATTACTTTCCTTAATTATTGCTCTTTAAAAGTTAAAAACAAAGTTGTTTATAGTTGAAATATTTGCGTAAAAACTCCATTTAAATTTAGAAAGCAGAGTAGATAAATATTGGACTCGGAAGTCCAATGAATTCCTGGCTAAAAATACTACGAAAATGGGAAAAGTTGAACCTGTTTTTCAAAATATAATTAAATCTAATACTGCTTCTAAGGGTGACTAGTTTTATATATTTTTCTAAATTCCATTTAAACCAGTAATGCTTCATAAGAGTGACTTGTTCTTAAGTTAAAATTGCTAGTTAAATGTTCTATTGAATTTAGCATGACTCAACTAGTTCTCATAGCTAATGCGATTTTGATAAGAACTATTAAATTGACCTTGGTCAAGCCAGCAGCAGCAGGCACTCCATCCAAGCACTTATCACTGATAATTGTGGGTATCTGTTAGACTAATATTCCCAGAGAGCCCACTGAAACTATCATATGTATAATCACGAGTAATGTGCTTCTATATAAAAATAAAAAACAAATGATAAAGCCGCCTTATACGTAAACAAAATTATGAAGTATTAATGACAGCTTATCGCACTTTTTTTTCGAAACGGGTGACTGGTGCAAAGTTCCCGGTTTTATCGATATTATTAGTAACATAAACACGTAATTGTCGAAATTTTTTGCGTAAAATTAGATATAATGAAAATGTCAAGGAATGAAAAAAAAAAAAAAAAAAAAAAATCCTGATGCCATTAAATTTTAGCTATAAAAGTAGTCAGGCGCTCACAAGATTGCTGAGTGTGGAATAATCAATTGAAAACCTATATGATTCGTAGTCCGATCTTTATAATTTCAAGCATGCAATTTTCATTAAAAATTAGGAAAAAAAACTATATAATTTTTTCAATAAATTAATGTTTATTTCACAAATTATAACTATATTTTATATAGGAAAAATGTAATAAAATCGGCGGAGTGTCGGAGTCTCCAAACTGACATCTATTAATAAGGAAGGCATTTATATTGATTTGACCATTGATTGACTTTTGCGCTGATTTCTGTTTATTATTATTTCGCCCTTTATATGCGTTAACCAGCCAAGTTATTGGCCTGACCTGCTGTGCCCCTATCCCCTTGCCCTTGCCCTGCCTGCCAATCCTCCGCTCTTCGCCAGAGCTGTCATTGAATTAATGGTGCGAATTTTCATGAGAATTGTTGTACCATCTACCATCAGGAGATCCGCTTGAGGGAAGAGGAGCCGGGGGATGGGTGCCAGTGATTGATTTCTGGGCTTTGTGAGCCGGCAAAACTGTTCAATGAACCTAGCAACACGCATTTAATTGCCCAACGTCGATGATGGCTGATGCTGATCAGAATTTTCTGTCAATCAAATTGGCTTTGGGTTCTGCTTCTTTTGCTTCTGCTTTCAGCTTCTTTTTCATTTTATTTGTGGTTTCTGTAAGTTACGTTAAATTATTGCTCAAGTAATTTAATTTATTCAGCAGTCAGCAGCAAGTAGTGCCGGAGAGAAGAGGGAGGGAGGGAAAATGGCTGTTACCTAACGAATCATTAAATGAAAACTCAACTGGCTTTCAAGGCCACGAAACTGGCAATGAAATGCCCATTTCAATCTATGCCCATCAATCTTTATTTATTTCTATTTAGTTTTAGTTGTATTAAATTAATAATTTTATTGTCATTAAATGATTCTTAGACAAAGGGTTGAAACCTTAATTAAAAACAAATTTGTATCTTTGATACTATATATAAATAAAATATAGAAAAAATTTAAATTCTAAAATTCACCAAACAAAGCTCTTAAATCAATGTCAATGTTATTCTACTTAATTTCATTAAACGCCTTCTCCATAGTCCAACGAAGACCTTTTTTCTCTCAGAAAAAAACCCTTTGTTTGCTTTCAATTTAGTCAATGCAGCAAAATACATTTTTACCTTAATAAATATATAGATTTTGTTTAAATATTATGATAATAACTGTGTTCGACAGGCAGCAAAAAAAATGTCAAATATGCCTACAATTTAATGTAAATATTTTCCGTTCTTCTATTTTTATCTTTCAGCCTACACAGAAAAAAATTTCCTACTTGAAATTCGTTGCTGCTTCTATAAAGAGTCCAGCTTGAATGAATACTAAACTCAAACCTGATTTGTATTTCATTCTATTCTATAATAAATTAAAATAATTATAATAATATTGAGGGAAGAATTCCCAATTCATCAATCCTTTATTAACCGGTAGTAACTTGGTAGTTGAATTTATTGTGAATAGAGATTAATTAGCCTATTTAATCCAATTCTTAAGTCATTTGACATTTTTTAAGTACGGTTCTAGCTAAGTTTAAGCATTGTAAACTTTAATTTATTTCTGTACGTGTAGTAAAGTGTGAGATACATATTCAGCGCATTTATTAATTAAAAAAATTAAATATTATTTAATGAAATTGAGTAGTAGTTGGCAAAGAAGCGCTGAACTCGTGCAACAAAGCATTAAAGCATATTTTGTGCTTTAAAAAATTATAAATTGAACCTATAAAAATTATAATAATCGAATTATAAGCAGGTTGCAACAAGAGTAGAGGTATAAAAATATCTGTAACCTAATATATACATCATTATTTGCAGCTCTATATATATGAGTCCCCTGCTTAGGGGAAGATTTATTTTAATAGAGAATTCCACTACAAACATAAATATATCTCTTTGAGTGCTCGTTTCGCTCAGACGTGACACAAATTTGTATCTTTAATATTTATCTCGATATTGTAGTCCAATTTCAATTAAGCTTCTAAACGACTCACTTAAAATGCAAATTGCGTGGAATTTACATACAGCTTTGCGTAGCAACAATAGCTACAACAACAACCAAAAAAATGCAAAAAAATACACATATATATATAAGTGTGCATGTGTGTGTATGCAGCACACATTTTCACATAAATTGCAATCTACACAATGAAAAGCGAACGAAAACTCTTTTCATATCAAATTAAAGCGCATTTTCTATGCACCAAAAGATCAGAAAAAAAAAGAAGGAATTCTTGTGCATCTTTTAAATAATTCAGAATCTCATAACACGACTTTGTTGGAATTTGCGAATTGTTGGATAAATAATAAAATATATTTTTGTACCCTTTGCTGTGGGTGTTATAATTTCATAAAGAAATTTGTATTGCTTTGATAGTGGCTTTTAATTCTACCAAACATTCCTCAGTAATTTAAGCATCTTTGTTGCACAGTGAGAAAAGCAACGGTCTCAAAACAAGCTTGTTGGGTCTTAAATTTAGAGCAAGAAATCAAAGAGAAGAGGTCTTATTTGAAACTTATAAGAATCCAGAGTTTGTGGTCTCAATTATGTTATTTTATTTCCTGCTTCGTTCTCAAAGCAAGCCCGTGTCGGCTTCCATTCCAATCAAAGCTTCGTTTAAGATTCTCGTTCTTTATTCAAGCCAAATGCTTATTATTATCGTTTCGGATTGATTTAGGAAAATAACTCTTGAATCTATTTAATTTGTTAGACATAAAATGAGACTCGTAAGGGCATTAAATCTTCTTTGTTGGCTTTTTCTAAATTTATACGAGATTTTTATGACAAAGGCCATTGAAATGCAAATGAATTGAAACATATATTTTTACGACTTAAAGTATTTTTTTTCAGCTTTATTCCGTGTATTACTGAGGCTTAAATTCAAGAATTGTTTAATTAATTGAATTTTAATAAACATCTATTAAATTGCACTTTTAATGAGCAAAAACGTAGAGTAAAATATTTGTATAAAACAGACGCAAAATTAAAATCAAAAGTGTAATAAAATTAATTCGTTTTGCATGCCAAGAATTTCCCACGATAATGAAGTGCTTAATTGTAGCTGTGTGAGTGTCTGCAATTGTAATTAAATCTGTGTGTGCGTGTGTGTGTGTGTGTGTGTGTGTGTGTGTGTGTGTGTGTGTGTGTGTGTGTGTGTGATGAACTCGTGCGTGTGTTGAGCCTAAGCAATTGTCAATTTGTATTAAATGCGCACAATTAAACGGCAAATGGCAAAGGGCTCACGAATTGTCTCGATTCTCAAGATCCTCAGCCTAATCTTGGCATATTAGTAAAACTTTGAAGCTCGACAAGCATATGCACGCACGCACGCACACATCTTTGGCTAATTGAGAACACTAACACACACACACACACACACACACACTCACACTCACACTCACACACGCACACAGAAGTCACCTTCGCGACCCCTTTTGGAAATCTGCTCATTCGTAAGCCATTTTGTAGCTAAGCGGAAATGCGCCTGTCACCATTTTGTTTAGAAGTGAGTTTGTCACTAAGCCCTTAGCAAATGCCATAAACGATTGATGAAAAGTCCTTTTTTTTTTTTTTGGAAAACTTCCAAAGCCCGACGCCTACACAGCCCTCGCATTTTCGCTTATTAATTTCAAAAATTCCGCCCTTTTGTTTACAGCATCGACCTTGTCGCATATTTCGTTTGCGGTTTACCCTTTCACACACACACACACACTCCACACGCACACCTACACATCTACACACCACACACACACACCCTTACACTTTATTATTTACAAGTTTTGTTTATTGTCAGTTTTGGCAAGACCTTAAAAAGGGCTTAAAGCTTGTCAACGCTGCGTTTGCTTTGCGGGTAAAACTCCCCTCCCCTCCCCACTGCTCCGCTGCTCCGTCCATTGTGCTGCGGCTCACTTTGTTAACGACCCAAAGTTTTCAACTTAAATGTTAGTTATGAATTTTATTAGGCCTGTTTGTTGTTTAATTATAGTCCTGGGGTACACAGCAACCGCAGGATTTCAACTTAATTAATTAATATGCATTTGATTTTTGTTTATCCAGATATATATTATATACATTTTTTTATAATTTTGTAGCCCAAACACTGCCACATTACTGTGAGGAGAAGCAGTTCCGTTGCACCAGCGGTGAGTGCATACCCATACGATATGTCTGTGATGGAGAACCGGATTGCAAGGATCACAGCGATGAGCTGCAGGAGGAGTGCAAGTTTAGAGGTGAGTAAAAGGCATGTGCCTACCACTACTACTACTATTGCTATAAGTATCTATTTGAAAGTGTAGAAAGTATACAGAAAAAAGTTCTGAATTTGCGTTTTCGTCGCCAACTCCCCTTAAAACTGGCTCTTTGTGGTTGTGTTGCCACTTTCAAGTGTTGCCCCTTTTACAAATGAGTTTTGTTCAAATCCTCAACTTCAACTTGGATGCAAAGGTTTTCTGGTTTTTGCTGGCCTTTAACAAAAAATTTGTTGATTTTCTAGCAACACAACTCTTGAATGAAACTTTTGTCGTTGCCATTTTTATACTCTGTAGCCACAAAATGTGACTAAAGAGAGTAAGTTTGTGGGAATAGTAGTAGTAAAGTCTATGAATAGTCTTACACAGAATAAGTAGAAGAGTTCCTTTGTATGATTGCGTGGATCCCAGAGATTATAAGAGCTACAGAGTTGAAATTTGGTATGTAGTTTCCTTAATACTTCATGCTTATCAGGTTTGCTTAAAATTTTAGAGAAGTCTTCCGAAAACTGCTGTTTTCAAGAAACTTTTGTACTCTCGTTATATTATTCCTTTCGATCTCAGAGAATTCACGACCAACAACACAGAAGGTCTTCTGGAAACTTTCTTTTCATTTCATCTCAGCCTATATAGCAGCTATAGAAATGGACTTTAAATTCCAAATATTACTAAGACTGTTGTCTATAACATTTATTTAAGAAACTTTTCACTTACTCGCTCGAATACTTCCTTGCTGCCACATTCTCTCATTCTACAGAGTATTTCTTAGTCGTGCACGGTCCTTAAAGCGTTCTTTATTCGTGTGTGCGTGTGTGTGTGTGTGTGTGGTCAAAGTCAAGGAGTACTGGATTTGGAGTATTGGGCTTTGGATTCCGGCAATAGAACGAACGGTCACAGCTGCTGTGTAGGATATTTGCAGCGCTTCTCTACGTGCTCTCACCCACTCTAATCTGTTGTCAGTCATTTGTAGTTTTTCAATTTAGAAAATGTCACAGAACTAACCATTTACTTAGTTGCCTGTCTGTGTGTATCTATGTGTGTCTGTGTGTAGGTGTATTTGCCTTTGTATTGGTTTTGGTGTTGTGCTATTTGTTTGGCATCGTTGTTGGGTAAGTAACAACTGGCTGTTTATTTAGTGTCATGCTAGAGCCTCTGCCTTGGCCCAGTCGAATTTATTTTCATTTAATTTTTACTCCATGTGTGTGTGTGTGTATTTGTGTGGGTGTGCAGGGGTGTATTGAGTGTATCGAGTGTGTGCGTGTGTATGTATTTATTAGCCCATGCATTTAATTTAAGTTTGTTGGTTCACACTGTCAGTTTTAAAATTGTGTTGCCTACTTTAGGGGCTAACACTTAAAATAGCTACAGTGCGAGTCGTAAATTTGGGGCACAGCTCGCAAAGGCAGCTAAGCAAATACAATACTGACTCTTTTTCTATATATTTTATGAATTCATAAAAAAGTGTGTGTTTTATTTGCTTAGCTAAGCTAAGCTTGTGTAAGTGTAATTACGTACGTTAGACATAAATAAACAACCTTGAGCCTGGCCTGCTGGCTTGGCCTGGCCAAGAGCTTAACAAATGAGTGGCCGACAGAGCACAGAGCACTTGCAGCAGCTAACGGCCAAACACAAGAGTTGAGTCTTATTTAGCGAGTGTTTAAAACAAGTCAAGTGCAATCTAACTAAGCCATTGCATCATGCTTAAAGCCCAGACTGTAAAAAGAGCTTACACAGACGCCAGCTGCGAGCAGAGAAGAAAATCTCAATTTGTTTTTTTTTTTGTTCACTTAAGATAAGACTTTTATAATAGAATAGAATAGGAACTAATCAGGAATAAAAATAGATATTTTGAACTGAGCTACATGAAATAATGTAAAGTAAAAATATGACCAGTGCTTGTAGTAGTAAATAAATAAAATAGATTAACAGTCAAGTATTTGGCATTTTGTTACTGTTTTTTAGTTGTAGATTACAGACGGAAGTCAAGCGGTATTTCTAAGAATCAGTTATCAATTTGACTTTAAATAAATACTACTAAATGAGCGAGTGAGGAATTAAAAAAGCTGCACAATTGCAGTTTCCAGTTTTTCTCTACAATCTTAAACATTTTTTAAAAATAAGTTTATATAGTTAAAACTTTAAAAGGAACGACTCGCCGCACATTGTATAGTGAAAAAAGCATTTTTGTTCTTGTTCAATCGTTCCTATGACAGCTGTAAATATTATATAGGAGTATGGATATATATATTGGAATATATCACATTGATTTTTGGTATAAAAACGTTTTCCAAGCAATAGTTTTTGAGTTGATTGTTCCTATTGTTGTTTGGGATCTGATCATATCTAAGCTTGAACGAAGCCAACTTATTATGCAAATAATTATCTAATCGAAGACATTATATCTGTTATAATAGAAATATTGATACAATTATTAATTAATCAATCAATCAACTCTACGCTTTTTTCTAGTACTGCCAATTGCAGTACGAAATCTAATCAATAAATTGCTTCAAATCGCAGTTTTTTCACAAAGGAAGTCTTGAGGTTAAGTTTATATATATATATTAAATTTATACATATGGCTGATTAAGCATGTAGAACACAAAATAATTTCTATTAGGTCTCAAAATAATCTATTTAATTCCGCAACTGCGACTCAAAGCTTTGCTATTCATTTTAAAGTAAAACAATTGGGAATTACATTGCGCTGCATGAAAAAACCAGTTTAAACTTGACCCACTACGTCAAGTGATGATATATTCCAGTAGTGAAGACTATCATATCATATAAGTATATGTAAATATATATATAGATATATATATTTGTGTGTGGAATTCCCAACATTGCGGGTCATTTGTCTGGCTGCGTCATGAGGCGTATGTGTTATCAGTACACAGAAAGAAAAGTCCACAATTCCATACGACATATAAAATTCTTTATTCAAGACTGCGTTTTTCAATCTTGGAGGTTTTATTCTGTTTATAGCTCGAATTGAACTCTGAACCAGATGAAGATTCGAATGAACTATAATATTTATAATGAGATTATAATCAGAACTTGATTCATCCCTAACAAGACTTATCTATCTTACTTGAATCTAGTATAATTAGGAATTGAGTCACTTGTATCACTTTATTTGAAATGGAATAGTTCTAGAGAACTCGAATTTAAATTAATAATTTTTATAAATTTCTTCTCTATAAATTAAGCAAGTTATTTTTTTTTCAGTGTAGAAGTGCGATTGAGTTTAATGCGTCTCAAGTTAAGTGCTCATCAGCAAAAAAAAGAAGGGAAAAAAATCACTTGAACTAATTTATTATTATATTTATTATGTTCCATTTAGTTATGAAGTGTTGGGGATCGTATAGGTCATTATACAGTTGTTTTGTTGACAAATAACAGATGATTATGAGCAGAGAAATAACGCTAGAGAGTTTCCTGTTGTGCTATGCTGCGAATGAGCAATTTCTCACTCACTCACTCAATCAGTATTCACTCCGAGTGAGTGGAGTGCACTGCGCTTGAGTGAATACTCTTATCAGTTTGAGCGCAAGCTCGACCAAATGTTGTCTGTGAATGCTTTTGGATGCTGCTGCCAGCTGCCTGCTGCCTGCTGCCTGCGTTTTGTATTTTTAAGATTCGCCGCAACGCGCTCAAAAGTCAGTTAGCATCGGACTTTTAATTTAAACGGACGTGTGTGTGCAACAGGACGAAAAATAAATAAACATTCAAAACATTGAAAACAGGAGCACAGCCCGAGGCGGCAAAAACTGAATACTAAATCTAAAAAAGGCCGAAAAATATTTAACAAATAAATTCAACGCTGAGAGTAAGCGAATTTTAAGTGTTAATAAAAATAAATAAATAAACGAAAAACAATATTTAAAATATATTTTTAAATAAATAATAAAATTTTATGACTGGCAAAATGTGGCGATAAAATAAACTGTTGGCTGTGAGTGCTGCGAGTGTCCTGCGAGTCGCCTGGCGTCGCATTGGCGCCAAAGAAAAACAGCTCTCAAACGGAAGCTTTTACAGCGCCTGTTTTTCCTTTTCCTTTGGTTTTTCCGATTGCTTTCACGCTTCTGCGCGTCGTTGTGTCTTTTTTTTGTTGTTTTTGTTGCTGGAGCAGTTCCTTGAATTCTCTTAGAAAACTGCTGCTCTTAGCAGTCCGCATTACAAACGCGTTACAAAACATATAAATTTTTCATTCGATTTGATTTGGCTTACAGCGAAATTTGGCTTTGTTTTGTGTGCTTTGTATGGCTTGAATTACATGAACTTGACACAAATGCCTCGTCCCATTAGTTCATTTAAAAGAGGCTCTTAATCCTTACACGCACTGCAAATTATTGTAAAGCGCATTAAGTCCTCATAATTAACAATTAAATTTTATAATTCACTTATGCACACAGCAAACAATGCAACGGCGCGAAATTCATCCTATTTTACTTAAAACAATGGCAATTAAAAGTAAACACACGCAGCATTTCCATATGCCGATAATATGCTCTACGCTTTCATCATAAATAAATGTAAATAAAAAAATACAAAAAAATATATAAACGATTATAGTATAGAATAAGGATACCAGCAGCCAGTCGGCGTTTGATTAAAATGTTAAATGCAAAAAAGAAAATAAATAAAACAATAAAATTGTGCAGGGCAATGGGCAACAACAAAAGAACAAATAAAAAAGAGCCAACGCTGCAAAGGTTTCACAAAAAAACAGTGCAATAAATAAAATTATGTAAATAAAGGAATTTTCATAAAGAAATAATAAGGAAAGGACACCGAAGATTACATACCCTCTCAGACGGAAAATTGTTTTCAACAATTGACATATGTTATTGTCCAATCCTTTTCATTTTTAGTAAGAGCTTTGAATGATAAATTTAACTAAATAATTCTTAATTTTACTTCGATTCACACTTAATAAATTCCAATTGGTATTTTAGCTTTTAAATATGAAGAAGGATTAAATAAGTGAATCTATCCGTATTCAAATACGAACTGACCCAAAAATCTGCTCTTAAACAGAGTAGGAAAAATCTTATGTTAAGCTCATCAGAATTATTATACTTCATAATAGGATAGAAAAAAGTACGAATCAGGCTTAAATTTGAGGTATTTTCAATTTGACGTAGATTTAGGGTATAAAAAGAACAGAGTATGCAGTACTGAAATACATACATTAAACAACAAACTAAACTAAATGATTTGCTTAAATAAACACGAACTAATACCCAAATAAGTCAATCAAATGGAAAATAACAATACAAAAAAAAAGAACACATAATTTGGCGATAAAAAAGTATATAAATGAATATATTAAAATAATAAATATTATTTGAAACAAAAATAATTGTTGCAGAGAAAACTGTTGCCTACTTTTCAGCTGCCCAAATTTGAACCACTTTTGCCAGCCATTTAAAACAATTACCAAAAACATGCATATATAAAACAACAACAATATAATTTAATAATTCAAACTCGCACTTAGGCCACATTATAATATAATATAATATAAAATTTAACTTTGGCCTGCTGACAAAATTTACAGGCGAGAAACACCAACATGGGACTAATACGCAGCTTTCTGGTCTGCCAGCTGCTGCTCATCAGCGGATTATTAGAGCACGTACAACAACAACATTCCAGAGCATTCAAGACATATGCAACAACAACGTCCATTGATACGGGTATGAGAGATTATAATACTGTCCCATAAGTCCCAAACCCCATCATAATATTATGTCTAATCTTATGGTAAATAGCTAAACACCTTCAAACGCTTCGGTTACACTTGGGGAAATGGTGTTGGCTGCGTTGGAAAAGTGCAAAAGCTTTGTCGTGTTTTCATTTAAATAACACACAAAGTTTAATGTTAGTTCTAAGTTTCTGGGCATCAAAACAACATAAAGCGTTTAATGTTAGTTTAAAGTTGAATCAAGGTTAACTAAATCGCTGTTGTTCAGGTGGACAAAGTTTTAATTATAAATTTCGTATTTCTAATGAGTAAAACATAAAGTTATATAAAAACTATCGCCCTTTTTTGACCTCGATGTAGTAGGATTCTGGATATGGTATATATATATAGGTGTCCTTGTAGAATAGTAGATAGAATAGCTATTACAAATTTGATAGAAAAAATCGGCCTTAATTAAGGAATATTTAAAGGGATTTATCAATCATATCATATCTTAAAGAAATTTCAGAATCTTAGTCCTTTACTTAATCAATTTTTAATGACAATATTGTATGACATTTCGCTCGTCGGAAAAAGAGAAGGATTAGTTCTAGCTAATGTTTCATATGAATGTTTCAATACTGTAGAATTATATTTGAATCTATTGCTTGCTTCTTATTAAGCCAATTTCCATATGATAGTTAAAGTTTACTTTAGAGTTTCTTTAATAATGAAATTCGATAAACTTCGATAAAATGCAATACTATCGATAAAGCTTTCGATATTAGGCCAAGGAATAGTAACTATAAAGTAACAGAGTGCTGAGCTGGTCAAACTTTCATTTTCACATTTATCTTGAGGCATTAAAGCTATTAAGATACGGAATTAGATACCGGAATGTGAGGGAAAGTAAGTAATATTGGTAACAAGTGTAGTTCGATTTACTGTTATTGACTGCTCAATGCTGTTCTTTTGCCTTTTATCTTTTATGGCTGGCCGTGGGCGTGGCAAGCAGCAGCAGCACCAACAGCAACAAAAGCCAAGGCAAAAAAATAAATATATTTCGAAATAATGTCAACTGGCAAGGCAAGAGTGGGTATAGAAATAAATAACTTATAGACAACAAAACAAGGCGGCCATTAAGAGCAGCACAGTGGTATACAATGTGTGGCATACAGTGGTACAAAGTTACATATACAGTGAGCGTCAGCAGTAACATTCAAGCTGTGTGCTAAGTGGCTGCCACGTTGCGCATACGACGCGTAAACAGCAGCAGCCAAAGACAATGGCAAGGCGTGAAAAAGAACGTTGCTCGACTTTTAAGCAGCTTTTACACACATGTGTTATAAGTGCTCAATATATATATATATATATATATATATATATAAATATACGTATATATACACACATTTATTCTATGTTCAATATCACAGGCGCATAAATATTCATGCAGCATGAGAGAAAATAAAGGAATAAGAACGAAAAGTACGACAGCTGATAAGCTCCACAGAAAACAGAGAACCGAGGACAGAAGACAGCAGACAGAGTTCAGAAGCTACTCGTACTAGTACAAGCAGCATGTAATGTGGAAGAAGCAAAAAAATATTGTAAAAAATTCATGCTTAGATGTCTGTGCGTTGACTGCAAACCTTAGATAAATTTAGTCACATATCCTTGGCCCAATGTTGCCTTATAAGCCATAAATTATGCATGGCTCACTTTTAAGCAGCCGCCGCAGCAGCAGTCGAAGGTTGAACGTCAGCAAATGTGGTAAATTTCTTAGCATTTTCTTCAAAACGTCGTCGGTTTTTTTCTTTCTTCTTGTTTTTTGCCCAATTCTCAAATGTGTGGGAAATATAATAACAATATCATATAATATATGCAAACACATTTTCCAAATCTTTACGTTTCACCAATTTCGCTATTTCCGGTATTTTGCATTTCTCGGTTTACTCCCAAAGCTGATAGAAAAAATATTAAAAACCTTTAGCTATATTTATTTATAGCGAGAAAAAACCTTCTAAAAAAATTAAGCCAACTTTTTGGCTAGAGAATTTAATTGAAAAACTTGCCTAGTTTGCTGCACATTTTTTCAGCGGAATTCGTACGAAAACTCGCACAAATTGGGCGATTTCATAGCGAAATATATATCAAGAATCACAGGAAATGCTTTTGGGCATGAAATAGCCAAATAGCAAGAAAAACTTTGAGCACGCTCCAGAGCTCCACACAGCTCAATTCAATTTGCTCGCCTTCTACTTCCGTCGCAGCTTTATTTAACATATAAATTGCCAGACATTTAAAATGCAATTTTAACGGTCTTTTGCTGCCAATGTCCGCCCATTTAATCTGTCCATTCAACAGTTAAAAAAAAAAAAAAAGAGAAAAAATTGGCATATGTAAAAAGTTTGTCTCATTAGAAGAAGCTCTCAAGGCAGACGCTCGGCCAGGCAGCTCTTCAAATGATTTATGATGCGCCTTGTGGAGAGTCCTTAACCCGCAGCTAACCGAATATTTGCTCTTGTTTTTTTATTGAAATACTTGAAGCAAAAGACAAAGTACAAAAAGTACAAAGCACGGCGCACAACTCCAATAAAGTGAAAAAGGTGCCATAAACAACAAGCGACGATGTTTGGCCGAGCCTTTTTTAGTATACCCTTGCAGAGGGTATTATAACTTTGTCGCGTGCCTTGAAAGAAGCATTTTCGAACCCATAGAGTGTAGAGAGGATTTCGATTGTCTGTTTCTACGCAAAATAGTCTCAAATCGGACAAGTATATCTGCACTAGAAGCAATCAAACAATCCAATGATTATTCCGCTCTGTAAGGGTATTTGATCCTCGGCGCACCGTAGTCCTCCATATTTTTTTTATGTTCGAGTATTTGCCAAGGGGATAACCCCTGCTGTGAGGTAGCATCTTTTTGCCTAAAAAATAAATATAAAAAAGAGAAGAGAAAAAAAGATACAATTGTAAACAATGAAAAGGAAAATCTTTCTAACTGTGGCACAAATTTTTCATTTATTTATTGAGACGAGAAGGCAAGACGAAAGCAAAAGTGGATAAAGTGCGAAAATGAAAACGAACGAAAAAAAGTGAAATTTGTGCACGTTTGCTTCCTTTTTCCGCTTTTTAAATGAAACGGACAATTCAATTTATGTTTGCCCCAACAACAAAAACAACAACAGCAGACAATCTTCATTAGATGACCGACAGAGAAGCGGGCGAGCGTATTCAATGGATAAACATTTCTTTTAATTTTAATACCCTGAAAAACCCCTTTAAAGTTGCTTCCATATTGAGTCGTAAAAATTATTGAATTTCCTGGCTGCTAAAAAAGGAATACCAAAATAATATATTTTCTAAGTTACCCGGCACTTTCATTTCAAATCAACTGTAGAAAGAATTGAATAAGTGAGTCAATCCCTGTTCATACAGGATTCAAGTGCAAGGACCGAGAAGTATAGTTTGGATTAAATCAAGAGAGAGTACAAGAATTCTTTTATAATTGAAATTGAATTAAGAATGAATCAGGCTTAAATTGGAGATTTTTTTTAAGACATCTCGGGAATTCCAAGACTGACCTGTTTAGGAAATTCGGGATCGCATTACTTTTGACACTGCTGGCCAACGGTTCGAGTGCGAAATCCTTAATTTTATCGGGTTTTTCTTTCTGTGTACAAAGTTTAAGTTTAATTTGTCATTTAAAGAGCTATCTTCAATTGGCAGAGTATTTGAAAGTCGCATACATTAATTAGTGTTTAGCTTTGCCGCTTTTGATTGTCATTGTTGATTGCATTAATGTCTATTTATTCTCGTTCAGTCGTATTTCTTTGAATGCAATTGTTGTGAGATTTGAGAAGAAAAGCGGCCACAAACGTTACAAACGCCGAATGGAAAATAGAAAATGGAAAATGGCAAATAACAGAAAACTTTTAATGCGCTAAATCGATGGATGACCGCAAAAAAAAAAGTTTCCTGCCTGTGGACGCTTGAGTAACCAGATAACTTTTTGCTTTAAGCTGAGCTGTAAATGAGCTCAGGGAGTCATCATGCAATAGAAAAAGACAGAGATAAAGTGTGTAGAAGGGAGGGGGCGCAATGAAGGGTAGTTTAGGGTAGTTTAGTTGCATTGTGACAAAGTTTTTGCCAAGGCTTTGCCATGTGTGAAACTTTTCGTGTTCGTGTTTTACTTTTCTATTTGGCTTTGTGTCTGCTGACTTTGTCACCAAGTTTTGTTTGTTTGCAACCTTGAGGCAGCTGCTGCCAGTTGCCAGCTGCTACTGCAGCTGCTGTGATAACCCGTCGAGCAATGCACTTCCCTCAAATCAAATCCAAGTGATAAGCGACCCTCGAAACCTGTGAGGGCAAAGTGCAATTCATTATCACACCACACACCGAATACAAAAGCTTCTCTGGCAGCCAAATGCCAGCGTGGAGCAGCGCATTAAATGAATTGCATAAAATTCATGAGGATGCATAGCAGTTGTTCTAGTTGTATTTGTTGCAAGCTCACCTGTATAAGAATTAAAAGGTTGCTGTCCCGCCCCCGCCCCCGCCCCGCCTCAGTTTCCTTTTTCCCATCAAGTGGCAAGTATAATCCGCGTTGTCGTCGGCGTCGTCGTCGTCGTCGCGACGCGTCAGACTGTAAATAATGAAGTTTGCACCTGGGCGCCGCAGTGGCAGTGATTTGTGTTGGGCGTGGCTGGCAAGTGCCTGTGGGGCACGGGGACATGAAAATATGTAGCATGCTTTTAGCTACAGAAAGGACAGAAAGACACACAGAGACCGCAAAATGAGACACACACACACACATAATAAATATGCGTAGCAAAAATGTTGCACAAACAACAAGCAACAAAACAAGAACAATTTTATGGGCTCTTTGTAAAAGCAAAAGCAAAAGAAGAAAAGCCACAAATGTAAACACCGAGCAAAAGAGATGGAGATAATTGAAAAGAAAGAGAGAGCCGACTGTTTGTTTATGCATTGAACGAAGCACAGAATTTCATTTGGCTATCTGACATTTTGAGGCCTCAGCTGTCAGCCTATTAAGTCATAAATAAATAATTATGCATATAAATGCAAAAAAAAAAAGAAGCAAAATAGCAGCAGCAGTAAATTAGATAGGCATAATCTAGCCTAACTGGACTAGCAGATACCCTATAAGCAGCTTTCCTTTCACGCTGTCTGCAATCCATCATAGCAACGCAATCGCAATCTTGCCCCAGTTTTGCATACCCTTTTTATGGCTAAAGGGTATATAAATCTCTGAAATTGAGCAGCAGCGACTTTAGCATATGCAAACACAATTTATGACTAGAGACAGACAGAGCCACAGAGTAGAGCCAGACAGTGTGAGAGATGATGAGATGAGTGAGCTGAGTGAGCTGACAAACAGTCTAGCCTTGGTGCTAGCTGTCGTTAATCTGCAATTTCATTTTTCATCCAGCGACACTAAACAACAAGTTTTTATCTAAATATTTATTTGGGATTATAATTGAAACTACTTAATATAGAAATTTTGGATAAACAAAGACCTAAAGACAAAAAAAAACTTTTATAATGATGCTATACAAAATATGCTCAGCTAGAAAGAAACAAAGGAAACATTGAAGTTTCCTGATTATCCATCGTTGTTTCGCACTGAAAAAAACATCGAATTTCCATCCAATTAAGATTTAAAATTTTTGTTTTATCTTTTATAATTATATAAATATTTTAACTAACTTTAAAACTTCACAAGAAAATCTAACTTATATTTTTTAATTGAATTAATTCATACGTTGAAATTGAACATGAATGAACCTCTGCGTCAAAAACATGTTGCATGGTGTAAATAAAAGTTTTGCACCTGAAAACTCAATTATGAAATTTTCATTAATTTTATTTTTTGCTTGAGCAAGCCAACAGCCAACAGTGCTCTGGCCGGGCATTAACTGGGGCTGTTCATTAAAACTAGACTAGGTTTAGCTGTAGAGACCAAACTCCTGCTGGATATCCTGGCTCGTCCTGGGTCGTCCTGGCTACTGTCTACTCACTACTGAGTCGGGCTTGTTTAATGCCGGCGCTAAATGCCGCTGCTAGGTAAATACGTTTGGAACGTTTCGAGTCCCCAAACGCAGAACGTGATGCGCATTTTTCGCAGTGCGGCTACTGCGGCTGTCGCTCGGGAGAGAAGGTAGAGAAGGTAGAGAGGGGCACAGGGGCATACCCCGCGCTGTACAGAAACACACACAAAAGTTGCTTCAAAGTTTATGGCAGAGGCTGGGCCCTGTCTAAGGCAGGAGAGGGGAACGCAGCAGTCTGGAACACGCAGCAACTTGCCGCAGAGCAGCAGCAACAGCAGCCGTGGCAGCTGCAAGTTGACTGACTCCCAAATGTAGTTGAAAGCATACTAGTACACTTAGAAAAATATATATGATATGATATAGCAGCAAATAATTTATTTTAAAATCGTACACAGAAACAAAAAGGAAAGAATTGTCTTACTTGAATCGTTGCCCAAATTGAAATGCCAAATTTTCAGCATGTGATATTTTTTTTCAGTGCACATTTTATGCTTATTATCAGAAAAATGATTAACTTTAAATAAATTTCAATTTGAGAGTCTGCTTTTCTCTGAGTGTAGAACTTAAAGCGCAGCCGAATTTCAAATGTCAGTCAGCGACGCATTCATTTGAGTTACGCGTTAAATTGAGTGCAGTTTCTGTTAAAAGGTGCAACATTTTAGGTAGCAAATGCAGATGAGATCCAGTTCTCTCCTTCTTCCTCTCTGCCTCTGTCTCTGTCTCTAGAGAAATGTATATTAAGTTGTGCAAATTGCAGCGGAGAGGTGCAAAAAGACTCACAAGAAATTTTGAGATATTCTTCGTCGTCCCAATTCGAGCAACTTGTTTGCAGCACTCTAACGAAAAAGTTGACTAAATTATAAGGTAAAGCTTTCAACATAATTTTCAGAATGAACTGACTTTGTTGCAGGTTTTTCAAAAGTTTTTGTCTCTATTTTCACTTATGCTAATGGACCTATTGTTATTCTTCTAAAACAGTAATTTCAGCCAAATATTTATTAAGTTCTCTCTCCATTCAAGCCACAATTCAAGCGCCATAGTTTTAAAGCTTTATTACTGATAAAACAGTTAACTACACAGAGAGAAAAAACGGAATAAAATCAAGAATTCCACACTTAAATTATTTCCAACCAGTTTCAAAAGTTATGCGATCCCAGATTTCCCAAAAACAAGTACAAGCCCGATTTTTCTATCTCGGAGATATTGAGTTTATCCTGTTTGTATTCTGTCTCGTCTAGAAAATATCCCGACTTTAACTATGCATATTTTATTATATTATATATTATCTCGTTTCGGATTTAATAGAAGGCCAGTTCTCACCTGAATCTAGAAGGAATATGGATTAATTTATTTAGCTAATGTTGTTAATACTTGGTATGAAATAAGAAACTACGCAGCAATTCCATTAAAAAATGTATAGCCTACTTTTTGCCGTAGAATTGAATTAAGCCCCCAGCTGTTTTTTTCTTTTAATTAATTCGTAAACGTTATATTATTATATTAAAATAAATATTGCAGTACTTTGTTATATTGTTCATATTATAAAGTTGCATAAATCTTATTTTGATTCTTTTCCTTGCTTAACTTGATTCAAATTGCCCACAATTGGTTCGTGACTTATCGCACTTTGGCAAAACGAATGATAGAAAATTTGAAATATCCTGTTTATGCAATTTTGCTGTCATCTTTTAATTGGCTTTCTATCATTTACAGACCAAACTAAACTAACTAATTGATAGTTTTTCTTGGTAAAAATGCAAATTTAATTTGGGTTTTTTGGCTTTAAATTTGCCCAAGCAAATTTGGTTTGCGAAACGACGAGCAAAGTCATAAAATAAAATGAGTATAAAATAGGAAAAATAAACTATTTTTACTACGTATGCTGGCATAAAACAAAAGCTCTGCCACAGAGATAGAGGCTGAGGGAGACAATGGCAGAGTGCAACCAACCCATGCAGCAAGTGGCAAGTTTTTGCAGCCTGAAGCCCAAAGCCCGCCCGCAACATAAAAATCACATTTATTTTTGACACAGAAAACTATTGAAGCATAAAAAGTAGATTTTTCAGTGCCCATATTCCCATATTTTTACTAGCAGCCATTATCAGTATTTTAATACCCTGTAAATATTTGAAATTTGCAAGAAAGGACAACTCATAGCTGTGTAGATTCCTGTAACAGACATGGGTTCCCCAAAGGACAAGCTATTTCTATTAACAAATTAGTATTTTATTTTCCTTTGAATTTAGAGTAATTTCATCAAATTTTAAGCTTGAGAGAAATGTTGGTTTAACTTTCAGTGGTCTTTTATATAAATTGATGAAGTTTCATAAGTAGCTTCAGAATATTCTCAGTCTGAAAGGTGCATTAGCTTCAGCTTGAATTTTATTTGAATTGATGAAGTTTTATTCCCAGCAAAAGGGTATTTTTCAGTCGATCACAAATCGTAACTTCTGTACTTTTTTCTCATATTTTACATACTTAGTTTGCGCCGCCGCAAGCTATGCAAAATTGAATTCCATTTCCGAAAGCAAAGATTTTTAATATTTACTTTATTTTACTCTTCCCTTTTCATACAGAATCAACTTGCAACGTCGACCAGTTCCGCTGCAGTAATGGCAAATGCATACCCAACAAATGGCGCTGCGATCAAGAGAATGACTGCGCCGATGGTTCCGATGAGTCCTCCAGCTTGTGCAGTAAGTATTTCCCGTAACTAGAGATGCTATTAGATGCTCATGTTTTAGCTTGAATTGTGTGCAGTTCACGTTTGCAATGGCAATGGCTTTTTATGCCGGAATAAGGAGCAGTGTATACCTCGCAGTTGGACTTGCGATTTTGAACCGGATTGTCGCGATGGTTCCGATGAATTGGACTGTTGTAAGCCAAAAATTATAGCTATATTTTCCTACTAACATTGGAGGATTTACGCTGCCTAATTTAAGAGAAAAGAAACACATTCACAATGGGGATTCATAACTTGAGAGCTCATAAAGTCGCATTTAAAGCATGATATTTATTTCAATGCATGCCCGGGTATAACCATATCCCACATCCCTCCATCTATCTCAGATTTTATGACTTGGGCGCGCCTAAAAGTTGGCAGCACTGTCCATAAATTAACGTCACAGGACTCCCTACAATATCGCGACGTGCGCATCAAAAATGCCGCCTTCAGCGGAACTAATTTGTATTTATGCATTAGCCGAGCCTCCCGCAAGCTGTTACACTTTCCCCCCTCTCTCTCTTCCTCTCCTCCTTATACCCTGTTTCCATAAAGGAGAAAAAACGGATAACAGGAATGCCATAAACTTATGCAAATGTTTATAGTACATATATAATAATATGCGTGAACCGAGTCTATATATTTGGAATACTTCAAAACAATTGTACAAGTCATTTTATAGGAGAATGAACATGAAAATTTGAATTTACAAGCTGTAAACAAATTCTACTTTATTATGAAAATCCATAGAAAAACTTGTAGCATAGTTTTCGGAGCGCAATTCAATTGAGCTTCATTTTTTTTGTGGATCTATACCAAAGTATATAGAAGAAAAATGAATATAATCCAGAATTCCGTGTGAGTTGCCGTAGCTTAAAGCGAATTACACGGTATTGTCAAGTCAAGTACTTTATGCTAAACAATTCTTGCTTGCCCTATATATTTTTTTGTAGCTTTCGAATCATTTTCGGGCAACTTGTTTAGCAGTTTATAGTCTGTTTCACATTCGGCTAACTATATGCAGCATAAAATCTCCTGATTTTTTTCGTTTTTTGCGAGGATTGTAATTGAAAAAAAATGATGAGATTTTTATGATGTTATCCACTCGTAACTCATCAGCGGGCCGGCGAAATAAAAACTGGTAATCAAAAAAAAAAGAAAATAAAGAAGAAAAAAACAGCGCGCAAATTGAGCCTGTGGTTTATTTGCTACCAAACGAGTGGCAGGACACGGCTCAGAACATTTTTACATTTACAGGATTCACAGGAATCTCTTCTCTTTTCTGTTTACCACCCACCATTGAACACGTGTGACATTTTATGGCTTTTATGCGCTTGAAACGAAAAAACAAAAAGGAAGAAGAATTTTCAACGCTTCTTGTTTGACTTTTTATTTCTCGTTGGCCACGTTGTGAATGTTAATTGAAGTTTAACGTACACCAAAAAAAAAAAAATAGGTTGACAAAGATTTCTAGGAGGCAGGGGAAGATCTTGGAGTAACATAAACATGCTTAAATATAAAAATAAAAATATTAAATTCCAAGAATTTTGAGGAACATAATTTAAAGGAAATTCTGTGAATTTTTACAGCACTTGATGAATGGTGGAAATATAATTAAGCCACATTTTGCTAAGAATTTAATCAAGTCTTTTTTCACTTAACAATTCTGTCAGATATTTGATGCTTTTATTAAATATTTACACTAGCCTTTCCTTAATTATGTATACAACTTTTTACTATTGGATTTTATTTAGCAATTGCTCCAAACTGTGCTGCTAAAAAATATATACAAGCTAGAAGGAAAAAGCTATCTTCGCCACGCCGAATAGTGGACACCCTATCGTTCTTATAATCTTGAACAAAAAGAAGGCTCCATTCACTTGGCTCAAAAACTGGGAGAGTAGTTTGCATGAAAACAGACCAACGGACAGAAGAATAGATATGGCTATATCCTATTTATTAACCACATGTATAATCTATGTTGTTGGAGATGCCTTCTCCAGTGCATTACACATTTCGCGACTAAGTTATAATACCCTGCGCAAGGGTATAAAAAGTATAGAAAAACTACAGTGTGCTTCATGCATTGTTTATGACCAAAAGTTTACTTTGATGTGAGGAAAACGCTGGAGAAACTACACTATAAACAAAACGCAAACTGTTTCACAAAGGCATCAAACTTCATTGGCTCTGATGTTGTCTTCCAAGTGTGGGAATAGAAGTGTTTGTGTTCCTTGTTCACGTCTGTCACGTAAACTAAAAGCATTTTAAATAAAATTAAAATCAAATTGCAAGCCAACTCTGTTGGCAGATAACAAGTAAATTCTATTGAATACCGTGTACAAAAGTTATGTGTGAGTGTCTGCTGTGGCGAAGCTTCTCTGAGCCATTCTTTGATGCCAACAAATTGATTTTCCTATGGCTTACACTAGCCTGAAACCCAACCAAGGCTGGTAACAAGAGACTTGGAGTCCAGCAAAATAGTTGCATTGAAATTGAAAAGCAGAAAAAAAACTAATAATAAACGTAATAAAGAAGTCACAGCAATTCTCTTCTCTCTAGCCAACATTATACGAGTAGCAAGTTTAATGAAGTCATAAAAACGTTGCGTTGCGTATACGCAATATTTGCAAAGTGTCGTTTAATTATATTTTGTTTTGTATGTTGCCAGCAGCTTGTTTAAGCACACAAAATTAAAGAAAATTCATTTTAAAAATCATTTTCCGTTTCAATCTGACTATCTAGTTGAACTTTAAGCGAACACTAGAAAGATTTTTAAAGCCGAAAAGTATAAGTTTATGTCTATAGCTTCCCAAGCAAATTTGCATACCCGACATTTGATACATTTTGCCATATTATTTTACACAATAAAGGATGAAATATTATAAACATGCCTGATATTTTAATACAAAAAGATTGCCTTTTATCCTCAGTTGCTCACGGTGGTGTACAAATTTAATAATCAATCATAGCCGATTATCGATAAAAGCAATTTTGTATAGCATTACGTTCTCAACCTTAATTAAAAACAAAATGCTCCATCATTACTCAATATTTTTTGCACGTACGTAAGAAAGATATCAAATATCAGGAAAAAGGACTATGAATATCAAACAATATGAAGACTAGAAGAGGGATCCATTTGCTCTAAAACATGTTTCATATAGCACTAAATACCAACGATTAGGACGTTCGTTTTGTCGTTGGTCTGACAATTAAATGATGCCATAATTTTTAGCTTTATACTTTATAATTTTTGGGCCAATGTTCCAAGTGTTGAGTTAGATAGATTTTGTGTTTGTTTTGAGGGCTTTTCGTTGGTAGTTGGACTGTTAAACGAACATGTTTAAGAGCTTATTGCTGCCACTTATAGAGTGCATACTCTTTCGTCTCTTTATTCAATACTTTGAGCAACATATTTTTATTAAATTTAGCAATTTCTGATGAATTTTATTTAGGGAAATGCGCGCTTACGACTAGTACGAGTATTACTTTGAGACAAGCGCATGGCTGTAATAAATTCCAATTTAAGTCATAACACGCATACGACACGTTGTGCATGCATAATACGAGCATCAAGCAGCAAAGCGTAAAATAATAATAAATTAATTTATTTGCAACGACAATGTGAGGCAGCGCTGCCTCAACGAAAACGAAAAGCAGAAAAAATGCCAAACATTTTTGCGCATAGGTGCACGCAAATAATAATACGAGTAAAAACAAAGGCGAAACGCGAACGACAAGGATTCAGGCGTCAAAGAGCATATTTAAATATGTATGTATGCGAGGCGTTGTGCGCCTTTATTGCCTATGCCACATAGGAGCACATACATATGTATATATGCATGTATATGTATATGCACCCACATACATAGCGGGCATTACATAATCTTATCAAGCAAAATCAAGCGTGGCCACAGCAGCAGCAGCAGCAGCACCACCAAACAAAGGACACTCATTTCACGCGCCTGGCGGTAGGCAACAAAAACAAGAAACAAAAAATAACACGCATTAAGGGTTAAACACAAGCGTTTTTATGCCGCAGCATGCGTGGGTGTGTCAACTTTGTGTGTATATGTGTGTGCACTCAAAAAAAAACATAGAATTTTATGCTTGAGTCAAATAGAAAGAAATCAAGAACAAAGCTCAGAATATAAAGAAAAATTGTATAGAAAATAAAATAAAATAAGAGTGATATTTGAAGCACGAATTAGCATTCAAAATTTCTCTTTTTCCTTTCAAAGACCTTTCCAATAAATCAAAGATATTTTGAACTTAATCAAATAAATCAATATCAAATAATTTAGGGCACACTCTCAACTCAAGATTGACTGGTAATAAATTTAATTGCTCAAAAAAACTAAATCAAACTAAATTCAGTCTCGCTTAAACTAGAATATAGAATGCCATTGTTTTTTTCTGAGTGTACGTGTAAGTGTATGTGTGTCAGCTTTATTTAACGTCCGTCGCTCCTTTCTAAATAGGCGCCTGGCAAAACTTCAATGAAAGTTTCAGGCTACAAGGCAACGTTTATTAGTATTTGTATATGGGTGTGTGTGAGTGTGTGAGCTTCTGACTGTGTGAGATAATTGCTTTAATGTGTACGCATGTGTGCGTTTTAACTTTATGGAGTGTTGGCTGATAATGTCTTAATTACTGCCTAGATAAAATGCCGCCCGCTTAACCCCTCAGGCCGCATTTGCAGTTTGACTTGGCCTACATATATAAATTTATAGATGGGTGTGTTTCTGTGTGTGTGTGTGTCTTAGCCCTGAGTGTTGGCACGACAACTATGTTTATTACTTGCCAGGCATTTGCGGCACAATTGGACTTCGACTTCAATTCTGAATGCTGCTTCTCGGGCTGCTTATAAATGTAATTACAATGCCAAGCAACAAAACAGCAGACAGACAGACAGAGCAGAGCAATCGTCATGACAAAAGTCTGTTGCATACTTCAAGGCGTCGCCCCAAACGCCCCCAAATGAGTTGCTGCTACTCTTTTGCTGCAGTAATCAAAGATTTAACTAAGCAGCGCCATTAGGCAGACAGTTAGAAGCTACTCTTCTAGTTTATCAGCCAGTTGCCGCCTTTATAAGGCTCATTTTCAGGGGAGTAAAAGTTTTACTGGCTTATCTTGGTTGGCAAATTTTTACAGCTGTTGAGATTTTCGGCAAATTTTGAAAGAATTTTTTCTATTTTTTGTGGGTATAAACTAGCTTGCCTTATTGCCATTATTTGGGCATTAGAAAGCTTTACTTCTGGTCTTAAAAATTATCTTTTGTTTTTGTCTTTATGTGAAGCAAAGAAAAACTTACACTTTTATATGATACAAATGAAACCAATATTTCTTATCATCTGGAAATTTTTCAAATGTATTTTCAAAACTAATACACTTTTAGTACTGTGCTCGGCTCACAAAAAGTGTTCTATAATAAAATTTGTAAAAACTTTTCAGCCCATATAATCACTTGGCTGTAATCATGTTTGGCATTCATCTTTAACACTTTTCCATCAATAATTTGTATTTATTCCAGAGAGCAAAACCTGCTCACCAGATGAGTTCGCCTGCAAGAGTGGCGATGGTGCTTGTATACCACTTGCCTGGATGTGTGATGAGAGCAAGGACTGTGAGGATGGCAGTGATGAGGCATCGTGCAGTAAGCCATCAAATCTAATCTAAATTGTATTCTAACTGTAGTTGTAGTTGTTATTGTTGTAACAGTTGTTTTGTGTTGTGTTGTGTAGTGTTGTTGTGATGTATTTTAACAGTACTCTGCTGGGTGCTTCATCTTGTATCCCATAAGTATGCTACACATTTCTGCAAGAATTGTGTAATGCTTACCTAAACAATACACATGCAATAAAGTACAAATATTTACACACTCACACACACACTCGCACACACAGACTTTAGTTTGCAATGCTTTTGTTACATATTTGTTATAGTTGTAGTTGCTGTTGTTGTTGCTGTGGCAACAAATCTCTTTGGCTTTTATCCCTTGGCGCGTTGCGTTCCTGTTGTTTGTTTACTGGCAATTTTTATAATGGTGTTGGTTTTGTTGAGTTATGTCTCGCATATTTCACTTGCTTATGCTGCTTTTAGTTTTTTGGCCATGCTGCTTGCTTGTTTACCTAACTCTACACTAGTTAACCACAGCTCATACTTAGATAAACACACTCAATGTCCAACGACAGCAAATCCTCCTTTTCCTCACCCACCCATTATCAAACTTGTCTAACAATAATCCTGCGCATATTTAGATGGCACCTGCCGCTCGGATGAGTTCACCTGCGCCAATGGACGCTGCATTCAGAAGCGTTGGGTCTGCGATCACGACGACGACTGCGGAGATCGCAGTGATGAGCTGAATTGCCCCAAATTGGAGTGCAGGAATAACACATTCACCTGCGGCGATGGTGCCTGCATCGCCAAGAGTTGGGTCTGTGACGGCGAACCGGATTGTTCAGATGGTAGCGATGAACGCGTAAGTTTTGACACTTTTTCAAATAAATATAAAATAAACTAAACTACAGTTGCATGTACAATGTATATGCCGAGGGTTGCTTATTAAGTTGGAGCAGCAAATATCTTTAAAGACTTGCAGGTCATTGGCAATAGTTCAAGAATAACCCTCGCAGAAATATATATATATAGAGTTTTATTTTTATATGCTTGCTATGAAGCATAAATTATGCAACAAGCGAGCATTATTCAAAACTGGCGACGGCGTCGTCGTCGTCGTCGAGGATGACGTTGGCAACTGCTGCCATAAACATTTATGTGTATGACGTGCAGCTTTTGTTGTCAGCCCTGGGAGCAGCACAAGGAGCACCAAGAAGTTGCGCCAGTAGCGCCGGCAACGTCTAAAATTGCTCAAAACTACTATCAAAAAAAAAAAAAAAAAAAGGAAGAATGAAACTAAACAAAAAATGTGAAAAATTTTGCTAGCAGCCCAAAAAAGTATGCTACAAAAAAGTCGCTATGCAAGCAATGGCCAGGCAAGAAGCGACAAGCAACTGTCTATATGCTTGCATAAGCTATGTGTGTTTGGGTGTGTGAGGGTGCATGGCTTAGCTGGCAGCACAGTGGCTGCCACTTAGCAATAAGCCAAGTTGTTGTTGTTGCTGCTGTTGCTGTTGGTGCTTTATGGCATATTTGAAGTAAACTTCCTTGCCAGCATCCTTTTGACAGGCAGGCGCTGTGTACAATGCATTTTAAATAAAGTACGCACAGCAGACAGGCAATTTCATTGACTCTTCTAGTATATGCTCGTTCTTACCCCTTCTTCCTTTCTCTCCCTGTTTTCCAGGAATGCGTTAATTCGCAGATATTTCTAACGCGTTGCCTGCAAAGTGAGCATTTGTGTGGCGATCGCATCACCTGCATCCGAGACATCTGGCTCTGCGACGGCGTTCCAGATTGTCCCGGTGGTGAAGATGAATTTCGTGGCTGCCCAAATAACACCTGCAGACCGGATCAGTTCCAGTGCGGCGATCGCAGGTGTATTCCAGGGCATCTCACCTGCAATGGGCAATCAGATTGTGCCGATGGCAGCGATGAGCGTGCCTGCCAGATAGCAGCACAACCTCAAAGCTACAATTCAAGCATCCATTTCGACTGTGGAGGCGGCCAATACATTGTCCTATCCAAAGTATGCGACAAGCGCAAGGATTGCCCCGATGGTGAAGATGAGCCGGCGGGCAAGTGTGGAGTGAACGAATGTGCCTCAAAGAATGGTGGTTGTATGCATCAATGCGTGGATCACCCGGTGGGTTACAGCTGTGAGTGCCATGAAGGCTACGAACTATCCTCTGATAAACATGCCTGTGTGGATATCAATGAGTGTGAGAATCCAGGTGTCTGCTCCCAGTTGTGTGTCAATGAGATAGGAGGATTCAAGTGTGAGTGTGAGGCAGGATATAAGCGGGATCCACGCAATCACACACGTTGCAAGGCCACCGAGGGGCATGCCTCATTGCTGCTGGCGAGACGTCATGATATTCGGAAGATTGCATTGGATCACATGGAAATGACATCAATTGTGAACAACACCAAGTCAGCGACGGCGCTGGACTTCGTTTTCCGCACAGGGATGATATTCTGGAGCGATGTGACCACACAGAGCATCTACAAGGCTCCTATTGATGAGGGCAACGAGAGGACCGTCGTGCTGAAGCAATCCTCGGTGACTTCGGATGGTCTGGCCGTCGACTGGATATACAACCATGTCTACTATACAGACACTCACAAGTGCACCATAGAGCTGACCAATTTCGATGGCAATATGGGCAAGGTGCTCATAGAAGATTCACTCGATATACCCCGCTCTATTGCTCTTGATCCCATCGAGGGTTGGATGTACTGGTCCGACTGGGGTGCCTCCCCGCGAATCGACCGTGCTGGCATGGATGGCTCCCATCGCACCACCATCATCAACTATGACGTTAAGTGGCCCAACGGCATTACCCTGGATCTGGTGAGGAAGCGCATCTACTGGGTGGATGGCAGGCTGAATGTTATCTCCTCGGCGAACTATGATGGCTCACAACGCAGACAGGTTCTGTACTCCACGGAGTATCTGCGTCATCCGTTCTCAATAACCACATTTGAGGACTATATCTATTGGACTGACTGGGATAAGCAGACAGTATTCAAGGCTAACAAATTTACTGGAGAAGACGTTGAACCCATCACCGCTATGCACATGGTTCGTTAAAATCTGACTTACCTACATAAATCGTATGATTATAATTCTATATATACTTTTACAGCTGCAACATCCCATGGTCATCCACGTATACCATCCCTATCGCCAGCCTGATGGCATTAATCACTGCCAATCGGTCAATGGTCACTGCTCGCATCTCTGCCTGCCCGCGCCGCGGATTAATGAGCGTAGTCCGCGGATATCCTGCGCCTGTCCCACGGGTCTGACACTAATGGGAGATGGTCTCATGTGCGTCGAAGATCGTAAGTAGCTTTGCCATGTTCTCTGTTTGCTGGGGCTTAAAATGCACTCTGTAAATGCGTGTAATGCAGCTGAAATTGTCACTATGCCTGACTGCATTTGCGGTAGGTTGGATGCCGACGTGTCCTTGTTGTGGTTGCGGCAAGCGAAACTGCATCATTTAAGACCGATTAAGCTATTTTGACCAAGCCATTTTTATTTCACTTAATCCTTTTTATTTTTTTATAACACTTTTAATTATTTTTTAATTAATTAGCTGGCTCTTTAGAAGCACACATACTCCCCGCGCGTCCCACAAAGCGTGTTAATGCGACTATTTCGCTCCCAAATTTCTCGAAAAATGCGGTGGCCTCGCCATCAGAAACTCCCGCGAAACTACCTCAAGATGCGCTCAGTGTAGCGCCTGGTATGATCTATTTTGATATTATTTATCGTATTTTTCTGTACTGGTGTTGGTATTTACACTCAAAGAAATTATTTTGCTTTAGTTCGCAGATGGTACAATTAAATATTCAAACATTTCAACAATTTCTTTTAAATATAAACAAGAACTAAAAGCATTTAAAGAAAAATTTGTTGTATGATGATTAAAGAAAATTGTTGCAAGTTTTTTTATTTGGCAATTTTATTAAACTAATTTAATTAATATTATTTAATTTTACCACGCGCGTAACTTACTGGGTTATTCCTTTCATCTACTTCCTGTGTAGTATATCATTTTAATCCATATCAATCAGCTTAGTTTTAGATTTTATTAGTTATTTTTCCTCCACTCTCACTGTCTCTCTCTCTGTCTTTTATTATCCTATGTAATACCCGTAGTTTTCGCCTACTTTCATCTATCTTTTGCTTACTTTTTGTATATTTTCTATTTCTAACATAATCTCCACGAATTATTATCCCCATACATACGCACACATATGTAAATATTGTTACACCTGAGCTGCTCTTCTCTCTTTTAATTTTGTATGCCATTTGTCACGCCAATTTCTTACGTATGTATGCAACACACACAACACACGGAACAGACAACAGACAGGAGACAACACCAACAACTTTTCCCATGTCATCATCATAAATCAACATCAATGATATCGACATAATCACTCAAAATGCTCGCACCCAGAGAGAAGCAGAGAGAGAGAGAGAGGCGACACTGTTGTGGGTTTTCACGTAAAACATAAATATTATGCGGCAGGGCGAGAGGGGGAGGTAAGGAAAAACCACGAGAAAGGAAACTCTAGTGACATGTTTAATGGCAACAATGGCAACCCAGGCACCGCCCTCACCCCAAAAGCTCAAAAGGCTGTTGAGCTTAAGCGACAACCCTGCGAGTATGACACTTACATCCAGCGAATTTCGGCATGCAATTTGTGCGCGCGATGACAACGCGGATACGGATGCGAATGCGGATGTGAATGCTCATGTGGATGTGGATGGGGATGTGGATGCGGATGCGGATGATGAACGGCTGACAGCCGCAGAGGCAGCTGGCGAGGCATCGCTGACATATTAGCAACAAGCTACTACAAACGGCATCGTCAACAAATCGCCATGAAATTAAATTGTACACAAAATGACATGGGCGGGGTGGCTGGTCATGGAAAGCAGGCTGGCGAGATAACTAGGAGAATGCTAGGGGCACATACCAAATAGTTTAACCAGAAATTCATCATCCGCATGAGCCGCACATCCCGGCCACATCCATCAGGCCAGCATGAAAATTGGCGCTGTCAACACCTCGTTTTCCCCCGCCATTGACCTCCATTAGAGTATTCCAAGTATCTACCAAAAATATGCAAAATATATGGGTGTCTCCTGCCCCTTTCTACTGATTGTTTCAGCACTAGTTAATGCTCCCAATTAGAGGTTATATGCCTCTCTGTACCATCATTATTTTTAATACATATATTGGTGGCCTCCTTTTGATCTATTCAATTGAAGGAAAATAATGAGACCCATTGAAGAACGTCAAATATTTTAATGATACGACGCCCAGTGTATCCTACGCAACGTCTCTTCTAAGAAGTCCCTACAAAATATTATAAATACTCGCATGCTTGGAGGGCGTTTCAAAGCAAAGCAAAACAAAGTTGATTTTCACATATTATTCGCTTTTATCCGAGCAAAACTTATATGTAAAAATGCACAATAATATATTAAATTTCCCTTGCTTAAGAAATTTAATAAAAATGTATTTAGTTTTTATGGGAATTCAGCCTAGCAGCAGTTTTTCTTTTACTCTAAAGGTGCTTAGGAAAAAACCAAGACGAATTCTTGATTCTAGCCCGCTTTTCTCAAACACGGAAATAGGCCTGAATTTATAAGCCTTATTCAATCCTTTAATAGAATTCTCCTACTACATTTAATCCTATCTAGACTAATCGGTCTTACTTGAAGATTGATTCATCTGTTTAATCCTGCTCAACATAATTACTAATTTTATTTTTAACTAGAGCCCTCAAACCACGAACATACCCTATAAATACACCCTGCTTATTATATAAAGAAGCATTCCCTAGCTGCAGGCAGTATTACTTTCAAAAGGACCAACCTACCTACACATATTAACCTTATAAAATGTTGAACAATTTAATAAGAATGTCAAGAAGATTTTAAATTTAATTTTTGCTGCTGGCCTCCCTTAATCTCTGACCATGCTTCGAGTATAAATACGAGTTTGACCAGCATACTGACCCTCTAGAAACTTTGGAAGCGTTGCTATGCCTACCCAAATCAAAATCAAGTTCTTGGGGAGCTTAGCAGTACGGCGCCCACACAAATGCGCCTAATTACGTCAATTTAAAAGTAAGAGAATAAAAGGAAAGAATACACAAAAAAATAAGGAAACGTTAAGCGGCTCAAGCAAATACCGCTACATTTCCACAACCTGACCCGAACAGAGGCAACTGTAATACATTTTCTAAGAAAATGACCAAGTCTACGTAAGGACCTGACCCACGGCCCCTTCGAAGGACTCTGACTGAGTGCTGAATGCTGAAAGCTGAAAGCTGAGTGCTTAGGCAAAAGTTTGCAGAATTTCGCTGCAGGAAAAGGGATAAAGGGCAGGGCAGGGCAGGGCAGCGCAACGCAAGTAAATAACTATAAACTAGTTAAGGACTATTTCAATTAGATGACCATGCCGGCTACGAGAATACGCCATAACTGCAATTTCAATTAGCGGTTTGCGCTACTTTTTCTATGGGCCAACCACCCACCCAATCGTCCGCCTCTCTGACCTGCGCGCACCACACTTCAAATTGCTTAATTAAGCGCGGACAAAGTTTTGCAAATACGCCGGCGACAAACAGACACACTGACAGACAGATAGATGGAGCTCCTGCTTGAACCTCCATAAACTTTGAGCCGTAGAAGTAACGACTGCATTTTTAATAGCCAGCACATAAAGTAGCAATCGTAAGAGAGAGAGAGATTGTGCACTGAGAAAAATATCAATGATTTTGAACAAGTAAAAATATTTTATTAATAACTACAAAATTCAATTAAAAAATTGCCTTTTCAGAAGGCCAAAACTTTCAGTTTTTTTATGTTTTATATTCAGCTTGATAAGTCTGAATATTGGACAGAAAGACACATTTTGTATCTCTTAGGCTAGAAATGGAGCCTGAAGCAGTTAATATTATTCCAAAATATAGTTTTTTTTCTCAAAGTGTAGCCTGTTCCAATGTTGTTTGCAAATTTTATGACTTTCCGTTGGCTGCAGTTGGTCAACGCCAGTTGCCAGTCGTCCGTTGCCAGTTCCTATTTTCTCGGACTTTATTGCATATTGTTTGGCATTAAATGCGAATGTTGATAGCGGCTTGCCACATGCCACACGCCACACAATATTTCTATCCCATATATCCGATATAGAAAGTTTTTTGAGCTTTTTGAATCTAATCTGGTCAGAAACGAAAACAAAAGGTGACAACGCCATCGGCTACATAACACATTTTATGCGTTTTTATTTCATTCGCGAAGGCAAATATGGAGGTGCTTTGTCGCGAATTTTTATGGCATTTTCTTTTTTGGGGGAAAGCCCACAAAGCTCACACACACGCACACACACACACACACACCCACCTGATGGCAAGGAAAATATGTTGCCTGCTTTTGCTGCCTCTCTTGACTCTGCAGCTCTTTAAAAAGGAAAAAAAAAACATATGAAACACATGTGTAGGATTATAAAAAAAAAGCAAAAAAATGGGGGAGCATTACTTTGTTTTGTGCTTCGAAGCAGGCAAATTGCATTTGCTATAGATTAGGGCTACGCAATAATATATGACATTTATGGAAGTACATAAAATATGGCATATAACAACAAGGGGAGACAACAAAGTGACATCTAAAATATGCTCCATAATTGTATTCCTGCTTAGCTAATTTTGGATTTTTTTTAAAGTACTCAAGAGAAAAGTACAACGGGAATTCAATTTCAAAATTTCCACTCAAACTTACTATTTTTTGTTGTTCTTCTTTACGAATAAAAACCAAAGAAATATTCTTGGATTTTAAAGTATTCTTTAGAGAAAAATATTGTGCATTTCTCTGAATTCTATCGGCTATTATTTATAGTATTCAAAAATTCACATTTATAGCATTAAAAAATTTATATTTTTTCTAAAATTCTTGAAGTTTGTCGACCTAAAAGAAGGCTAAATGCTCATGAGAATTCCAGGGTTATTAGCAACACATTTTTTTGAAAGGCAACGATAACTGTTCTAGGAATACCCCTACTTATTAGACTTCAGTGCACAACCTTTTTCACTGCCTTAGGGATTCATTCGTCCAAAAAATATGGTGAGGCGGAGGGCGGTGGGCGGAGGGCGGAGGCGAAAGAGGCTTATTTTATACTCGTATTTGCACCCACACAACGTGTGCAATTAATGTGGCAAATATGCGTAGAGAGAGTTTTTCTACTGCTTTTCTTTTGCCACTTGACTGTCTGTTAATGCCACAAATAAATTGCCAGAGCCTATTTACCCCCGCCTCTCTCCTTTCTGCTGCTCTCCTCCTTTGGTACTGACAATCGATGCTGTGCAGCTGTTACCGCTGCTAACTTTTAATGATAATTCCCGGCTCCTGCCATTTGCCGTATTGCCGTATTGCCGTATACGCCGCATTCTCTTCTCTGTTGATCCGGCATCATCAGAATTGCGGCCAGTTTCAGTTCATGGAAATTACGACAAGACGTAGACCAAAAATTAATATTATTCGTAACAAAAATAACAACAATAAGTTGAACAAGAGGCGACAGTTCGTGCAATGCTGTTAAATGCGGCACATCCTTTGCCAGACGAACGCGTCCTCCTCTGCTTAACTTTTGAACAAATTCTAAACGGAAAATATGAAAACGAATTATGTTGACAGCGGAAAAATCCTACAACTTCCTGCCGCACTCGCACACACAGACAACAACAGCAAGGCAGAATAAAAAAAAAGCATAAAGCGTGACACAAAAAGTTGACAGCGAAACGGAGGCAGGGAGATGAATAGGAATATGAACAGGACAAGGAACTGGAACTGGAACTGGAATAGGCTAGGAGCGGGGCGGAAACATTCGCCACGGGATGTCGTCGTCTTTTTGCGTCGACTTTCTAAAAATAAAGAAATATTTTAATTATATTTCGGCCGGACTCGCTGACCAATAAAAATATATAAAAGGAAGGGGCATCTCAGTCCACTTTTTTATTTTCAGGAAAAGGGATTCAAGAATTTGATACGAAACGTAGAAGGAGAGCATTTGAAATTGAAAACATTATTTATTACTTAGAATAAAAGTGGCATGCGTAACTTAAGCTTGACCATTCTTAAAAGATCAGGATTGAATAGAATTTAATAAGTGAATAAACCCATTCGTAAGTGAATCTATTCACATTAGATTCGCGTATGAACCGCTTCACTATGAAGGGATAGTTGAGATAAAACAAGTACCAGAATTCTTATCTTAAATCTTAGAGATAAAAACAATATAAAATCAGGAATTCCCTGATTGAAAAAAGCGGGCTTGAATCAGAAATTTCTTGATGGCTTTTTATGAATTTTATCTATTTGCTTTTGTTCCTGCGTAACAAATATGATCTATTATTTTACTACTAAGATTCCATTATAGATATGTTATTATAAAGAACTAACAGTACGACTATAATCTCTTAAAGAGAATATAGAATATGAATGTAAATCGAAACCATATGTCTAGTATATCATTTATCCAAATTAGAATATTCTTTTTAAGAGTCAAATCTTTGGTGTTGGTAGCTTTCCACTAAACTTAATATACTGGAACCGGTCTTATACATGTTATACTCGTATTATTTTATTGTTTTTATATTGTGGTAATGGGACTTATTTTATATTATAATTTAATAAGCATTAACTAATTCTCTGTCTTATTCTCTAATACAGAAAACAAGGGAACCGCTCAAAATGTGACATATACGACACAGGACAGCGCTGAGCCAGCGGAAACCTCTGGAAAAATGGGAAAGAAAATCATCATTTTCGTATGCGTACCCCTTGGCCTAGTTGTTATTATGGGTGTAAGTATTACTACAAATTAAAATAGAACACTGTGTGGGAGTAAATAAAGCAGTCCCCAAAGAGAGGAAAGAAAGAGCATTAGGTAACCAAGCAATCAATTTGGTTTCTTTGTATTTGACAGGTATGCTACTGGTTAGTAAAAAGATTGCCGAAGCGGGGAAATTCAATGAATTTCGTCAATCCCACGTACAATAAGACGACAGAGGATACGTTCAGCTTGGAGAAGAATGCGCCCATCAATAGATACGCCTCCGCGTTGGATGAAGAGGTAAGCGGGTCGATAGTGACGTCAGCCCCAAATCCAAATGATTTTAGCTATGTAAGATTCTAATTTGGGCTGCTAAATACACATATACATAATCTTAAGGCTAGAACTAATTAAATGTTGTACATAGATGGATATTTAGTCATAGATATTAAGCTACATCAGTTGGTT
The DNA here is from genome assembly GCA_018150835.1 of Drosophila repletoides. Classification (NCBI taxonomy): domain Eukaryota; kingdom Metazoa; phylum Arthropoda; class Insecta; order Diptera; family Drosophilidae; genus Drosophila; species Drosophila repletoides. The sequence goes on from JAECWQ010000202.1 coordinate 6,873,389, forward strand.
CGTGTGTCAACTAGTTAATTAGGGCTAAATCCAATAACCTCTAAGCCATTGATGAGTACAAGAAGATTTAGGTATTACTCCTATTCCACGTGCTGAAAACAGATAAAAAAAAATATCCCAGTAACAGAACCCAACAAAGAGACATAAATGTTTATCATATTTAAAAATATCTATTATCATATCTGAGCTCATATTGATATTTTATGACTTACGTATCTACCGAGCCAAAGAGCATAGCGAAAGTATTGAGGGGTTTTTGTTTTGAAAATCCTCAACAAGTTGTGACATTTTTATATATATTTTAAATAAAACCAGGAAGCTTATTTCGGCAAGCCGAAGTTTCAAATACCCTTACAGATTTTCAGTAAATTTATTAGTCAATTTAAGCCAAATTAATCATCAATTGAGAGTTAGTTCTATATTGAATTTTAAAGGAAGGGTTTCTATAATCAATCGCTTTTAAAAATACATATTTAAAAATTTATAAGTTCTTGTCAAAAGTTTCTTAAAACAATGACTTGATTAAATTTTCCAATTTCACTATGTCCATTGTAAATTTCCTTATTCCTTCGGAGAGTTTATCATTCGCCATGGTGTCCTCATTGAGTAACCATCTGAATCTATTCTCGTAGATGCACAATTTCTTAATAGTCTTCCGCTTGGCCTTTGACACAGATAGTTGAGTTTGCACCTCTGCCCGATCATTTTCCAGTTCTCTTAATAGATCCGGGCTTATGGTCAGCAAATCGCAACCGGCTAGAGCCTTAATCTGACACTTATTTCGAAAAGAGGCACCCATAATTTCAGTTAAGTAATCGTACTTTTTGAAGTAATTGTAGATGGTTGTAATCGATACGACTCCAGGATCATTCAGAGGTGCGAAAGTCTTATTTTGTGTATTAGCCACATGCCAATCGTAAATACGGCCCACAAATGGAGAGATTAATGTTACCCCGGCCTCAGCACAGGCCACAGCTTGAACTAAGGAAAACACAAGCGTGAGATTGCAATGGACATGATATTCCTTTTCCAGGATTTCAGCGGCTTTAATGCCTTCCCACGTTGCGGCTAGTTTAATTAAGATGCGTTCTTTGTTAAAGCCAAATTTCTTATACAAACGTATTAATTTTAATGCCTTCTCCACACTTTGGTCCGTTTCGAAGGACAAACGAGCATCGATTTCCGTCGAGACTCGGCCGGGCACAATTTTTAGAATTTCGCAGCCAATTAATACACATAAATAATCCATGGCTTCCGTTACTTGATTTTCTATAGAACCCTCCAGGCATTTTCCGCATTCGACAGCATTACGCACTAAGTATTGATACCTCTCCATACTTGCGGCATTTAAAATCAACGATGGATTTGTCGTTGCATCCGTTGGCTTATAGATATTAATTGACTCAAAGTCTCCGGTATCGGCAACTATGGTAGTTACCCGTTTTAGCTGCTCTAAGGCTGACATTTTTCAACAATTTTGTTCTCTTACATTCTATTAAAAAAAGGCATAAATATTTATAGTATTTAGGACTAAGGCCTGAAGCCAAGCGAGCAGTTTGACAGGTGCCAGCTCGTTTGCTTTGTTCATCGGATATTCTCTTAAAGGTATAAAAGCTCAACATGATTTTAAAGACTCTTCTGCTTTTCAAGGGTGAAAATAAATTTGATAAATTCCATTTCCGTTTCGTTTAAGACGTGAAGTTATTAAAAATCTCAAGGTGTTTTTCCATAGTCTTTCCATAGAACCCTCATAACCCTAATTTTCTTTTTTCATTGGAAATCAGTCTATAATGAAAACCAGTTCATTTGATGAATTCCACAGGAATTTAAGTAGCCTTTCTTTTATATTAAGTCTAAGGTGAAAGCATATTTATTCTGTAAGGATATTTAATACGCTGATGCCAAAATAACTGCAAATACCAGTTACAAATCCTGTCTAGCATAAATTAAATATTTAGTTTAGACCAATGCCCTATGTATTTCCTACTATATATATGTATGTATGTGTATACACATACATATATACACACATATACACGTGACTTGGCTACATTTTAACCGTATTTGTTTATCAACATTATCATGCACGCTGCGAGCTGCGAGTAAAAGCAAAAGCAAAAGCATAGCCCAAAGCTTGTTATCCATTAGCAAATAGAAGGTAAGTTGTGGCCATGCATAATAAATTGTCGCATTTAAAATAGTCATTATTATTATTTCGAGTATATAATTTAATTGCCATTTTATTGTTTTATGATTTAATTTATTACCAAAAGCCGCATGCTACCTGGTTCTGGTGTCCCTGCATACAATCTGACACAGCATTTGGGCCCTTTTTCGGGCCACGCCTTGCTAATTGCAGAGGCTATGTAATGCAATGCAATCAAAATGCGCATATCAATTGACCAATTAACCAAAAAGGCCAATTAAAAAGCGTCAATGGACCGTCAAAATGTCCCGTTCTGTCCAACAGCAGCAGCAGCAGCAGCAGCAGCAGAGGCAGCAACAGCAGCTGCCAACTAAAACAAACGCGTTGCATTGCTTTTTTGAAATAATTTACTAAAATATTTAAATTAAATTGAATTTTGCATTTCGTATTGCCTGCTGCCATTTTTAATTAGCATGCTTAATTTTCAAAAACAAAAAACTAGCAAGGAAAACTATCTCCGGCACGCCGAAGATTACATACCCTTTCCGCGTGGAGCAAGCAATTGATTACTCGATCGTTCCTATGGCAGACTAAAACTTTTGAACCGATTATTTCTATAGCGGCTGCAGGATATAGTTTTCCGATCCGGTCATACCAACTTACACTGACCCAGCTCCAAAACTGAGAGACTGGTTTGCAAACAGACAGACGGTTTCTCTTCCCATCGTCCTGATCTATAAGGCATATACCTTGTGAGGACGAAGTGGCCTCTTTTACTGCATTACCCACTTCGCGACACAGTTGTAGTACCCTCTGCAAGGGTATACGAGTAAAAACACAACAAAATAATGATGCCAATTTAAGCAAAATATCATTAAGCCAGATTTTCAATGCGGTTCGCTGCCACAGAAATTTGCATAAAAACTTTGCGAACTAATGGAATTAGCAGCTGCAATCTCATTGTTTTTGCTAAAGGATTCAGTCTTTGTATTTTTAATTATATATATATATCTATTATATTGTTTTATAATCCCATTAGAACAGCATTATTAGCATTTTTCAGTTGTTTTCATGCATTTACTTATAACTTTTATTACATAAATTTTAAATTACAATTTTACCATATTCTAAAAAAACTTTTTTTTAATGAGATAAATTTGATTTTGAATATTTTAAAACTTTTAAGCTATTTATAGTTATGCAGATTTTTAAATGAAATTTGTATTTTAAACTTAAATAATTTAAAATTTTATCTTAATTTAGAATTTCAATTATCTTTTAATGCCCCAAACATCTCTTCTATACTTAATTATTTTTAAATTTTTTTTTATTAAATAATAATATAGCTTAAAAATTGTACTTTAATTGAGAAGAAAATATACTTAATTATTTAATGTTTTTTTTTTAAATTTAAGTTATATTTAATGTTTAATTTTTAAGTCCTGCATTGTTTATTTAATTATATATTTTTTTCATGCTTCTACCTTAAAAACTGTTTATTAAATTTAATTCTCTCTTTCTCTTTCCTCCAACCAGGAACCATTGCGCGTTGATGGCACAGAATGTGTCTAAAAGAGAGACCAGAATTTAGCCATATAAAGAGAGATATACATATCCAAACAGACTGCTTTTATCAACAGCAGCTAACAGCTAAGACAGCAACAACAACAACAACAACAACAACAACAACAAAAACAAAAAGAAGAAAGAAAAACTCCTATTATCAAGTCCTTTAAGTTGAAGGCGCCTCACTCAAAGAAACAAAAAAAGGAAACTTTTGTTTAGCAAGTAGAAAAAGAAGCATGCCAAAAAACATAAATAAAAGAAAAGACAACATTTACAAGAGCATAAGCCCAACAACAACAACAATCATTCAATCACAACAACAACAACAACAACAAATGAACCACAACAATTAAATATTAGCATGGGGAAAAGAAAATACTCAACAAATTCAATTTGTTGCCTTAGTTTAAATTTAATTTAAATTTAACATCAGCACACACACACACACATACGACACGCCCACAATCACACGCCCATAACTAATACGAAACTTTTTCTAGGCGCAACATTTTGAGATCAACTAACAGCGTCGAGAGCCGCACACACAGACACACACACACACAGACTTACACACACACACACTCGCACACATTCTATGTACATTCACAACCACACACGCACACACACCACACACTCACACACACAAGGAACGAGCCAGAAGTTGAAACTCAACCTTTCGTTTTAAGTCCATGAAATAAATTGTAAAAAAGATGAAAATGCGCAAAATATTTTGTTGAAGTTTAAACAAAAAGAAAAAGAGAAAAAACAAAATCAAATGAATTCAGAAAAATATAAAATTATAATAAATTTGTAACAATAATTATGAATTTTATTACAAAATTGTAGTAAAGTTAGATACAATATTATTTGTTAGTAAAAATTTTCAAAAAAGAATCGAGTAAAAAACTGTTTTTTTAGCACAAAGTTGGTTCAAATTTAGCAAAATATTTATAACAAATTTTTTATGTAAATAAATTTTTGGAGAAACCATTGAAAATACACGAACAATCGAAATATTTACACTAAAAGATAAAAAGAAAAACAAAAAAACTATTTAAAAATTATAAAACTTATTAATTTTCGCTCGTTCTCTTTTGGGTATTCAGAACAATTTGCTGTGATCAGTTTACAAACATTAAATCATACGTTTATTTCGCAATTAATTTTTAATAATTTAGATCATTTAGAAGGCTTCTCATTTATTTAGTATGTATTTAGCATATATTTTAAAGTTCATTATTTAATTTATTTCCAAAAACAAAAATAAGTGGATTACATATTATTTTGTACCTTTAGAAAAAAGCACATCAAAATTTGGGTAACTGAGAAATTTTTGAAATTATTTAAAGGATTGCGCAGCTGTGTAATGGATTAGCTAACAAAAAAGAAATGGTACATGTCAAGAACTATTTAAAATTAATTAATTAATAAAAATAATGAAAATATTGTATAAATAATGTTTATTCCAAAATAAAGTGAATTTTAAAGTAATCAAACTGTATCTGTTTCAAATAAGATTTTCAATTCTTTTCAGCACTTTACACCACTTTCGAGTCCAAACAAGTTTTAAGTAAACTAATTAAGGTTTGTATCTTAAAAGCTTGAGATACAAATTCTCAATCTATTATCACTTCGAAATGAATTACACTTAATAAAGGGAAGACTGTAGAATCGTAGTCAAAAATATGTGATAAATATTAGAATCAAATGTAATTCAAAAGTGAAAACCGCTTGGTTCTATAAAATTAATATAATATTTAATAGTGTCTGATAGCTTTTCAAATCGACCTGTTTATATTAAAGAGTACTCAAGTCAAAACAGAAATCCTTAATGCGTTCTAATATCTGATAGGTCCTTAGGACTCTTACGAAGTATCTCATAAAAGCCTCCCAATAGCGAAACATATTAAAGAGTCCTCACAGACAGTCTAGCTGATTTTGTTGTGTGAATACAGGCGCCAGCAGCAACAGTCAGCCAAGTTGGCGATTGAGTCCCCACAACTTAATAGTCTCTCAATACCAATACTAAGAGCAGGGCCAACACCAACACCAGTGCAAGGACGAGCACACCCACACATGGCACTTGGTGTTGGCTCACACAGACACATGAATTATTAAACGGCATTGGACAACTGCGCCAATTATTTCACATGAGGGCACATCAATACGCAATGAAGACAACGTTCGAACTGGGACTGAGACTGGGGCCAGGATCAGCGTGGAGCTATCAATAGCCGTGGCAACGTTCGCACATTGAAGGCCAAAATTAACAGATTGCATAATAGGAAAACCAGTTGGAGTCGGGCTGAAAACTGAAAAACTGTAACTGAACCCGCACTATTTAGTTCGGGTCCTGGAGTATTTTTAATTTTACCCGAGAGGCCCGGATACAAACCAATCGGATGCCAATTCGCTGACCATTAAATGGTGGCCAAAGCATCTGTGTGTGTGTGTGTATGTGTGTGTGCATGGGCCAAAAGTTTCGGTTAATTTATGGAAGCAAACTATCAGTGAACCTTCGGGCCAAAGTCAAACGCAGCGATTTTTGCGCTCAAATAGCGTTTAAATGCGTTTTTTTATGCCTTTCGGTGTCTTTATTGTTATAATTTATGAGCTGCGCCCGAAAGCAGGCAACATTATTTTTGTTTATTGTCTGCCAGGCGACAGCCGACTGTCAGCGACAAGTTAAGTTGAGTATAAGCCGCTTAGCATCGCATTTCGCCAAACGGCGTTTCCAATTATGGCCCGTATCGATGCGCCAGCTGCCGCCATATAAAGCCATATTCCACACTTGTACTGTGATAATTTCATAGGCTGCTTAACAGTTTAAGGTAAGAGTCTCCTTGGATTTACACTCATAAAAAATAAAATAAATTTAAATTCCAGCGATATTTCAGTCTGACTGGGTATCAATTTCAGCTCAATAAAATCACAGGATTTCTTAATCGGGGTACTGAGATAATCCTCCCAATCCGCAGTCTTAGAATCTATACAAGTTCGACTCTATCTTCAGTCTAGAATCAAGTGGGATATGCTTTTTGTACTGCATAGATAGAAAAATCAAGGATTCCGACCATAGTACTGTAGAAAACAGTGTCGAAAATATTCAAGATATTTTTCTCTCTTTGCCATGAATCAAATAAATAGTCAAATTATTGAATGTCCTGAGAGATTCACTTTGAAAACACGAGTTTTGAAACCACTTAAAATTGGAAAGGAGTATCTAAATCAAAAATTTTACATTTTTCACAAATTGTTCCAAAATATGTCTGAAAAGGTTTCCAGAATGTTTTCACTTCTTTTTAATTATTTCTCGGAGTGTATTTGCTGTAGTATTATCAGCAAAATGGAGCTGGGGGCATGCAGCAAATGCTAAAATGCTAAATTGCTGTGATATACAAGGCACACGTGTGTACTGTGGCTGGACTCGACTGACTGAAAATCTGCAATTCAGGCGGAACAACATACATTTTGGTCGTTTTCCTGCCGCGGGGGCAATGGGCACTGGCAGAAAAGCAAACCCAAAGCTCAGTTCAATGCATCCTCTGTCTCTGACCCTGCCCCAAAAGCCAATGAGGCACAACATCTGCTACTGTGACTGGAGCTATACATGGAACTGGAACTGTGGCAAAGAATGTGGAAATTGCAATGTGGTTGAGTTTTGTGTGGCATGCACGCCACACTGTGTGACTTATGATGCAAGCTGCACACAGCTGCCTGTGGCAACTGTACTACAGAACAGAGCTCTGTTCTGTTTAGTGATGGGGCACACTCTGCGATAACAAGTCAACTGACAATTGAAAAGCTTTGCGTGGGCGTTTCTATCATTTATCAAAGTGTCAAGGATTGGCCTAAAAAAATGAAATATTTGTTAAACATGCTGCGCTTTAGGCGTATTCTTTTAAACTCACTTCAAAGTCAATAAACTCCAAAAATTTTACATTACGTTGTAAGATTCCCTAGTATTTGCAAAGTATTTTTATTTATTGCTTAGTTTAAATATAAATATTTAATGATACGAAAACTTACAAGTATCTACAATAGTTCAAAAAAGGTTAATAGAGTTTTTATATATCTATCCTTCCTTCGAACCCAAGTAATAAAATCCGAAGAACAGCTTACAGTGTTCGAATATTATTATTTATATTGCAATACAATTTTCCAATTCATTTAAATTTTGTTTTTAAAAACAGGATAGTTTTTGAAGTCTAATTTAGATTAAGATTAGATCTAAAAGCTGTTAATTCCTGTTTTTTATCACTCAATTCACATTGAAGTCAGTAAAGAGCGAAACTTCAACTCTAAGTTGATTAATACCCTTTGACTAGAACTGTGAGGTAAATGATAAATTTTGGAAAAACTTTCAGTCGATTTGAATTCCTATAAAATTTTATATTAATATTCTACTAATATAATGTTCTTTTCAAATATTCTACTCATTGTGATAATCAATAAAAAGGTTTCACTGCCTGCTCTGGAGAATAAATTAATATTATTCTGTTGAAATGATTTTTCTTTCTTCAATAGTTAGGAGCAAATGGAAGCCCTTCACAAAGTCCTTTGCTTACTCTTTCATTTTTAGTTCTGCCCAATAGTAAATCAGGTGAATTGATACATTTACCAACTATTTGCCTTATTTGCTATACAATCGGTCCTTCAACGAAAAACCAAGAGAGGCTACTCCAACGTAATTAACTTTAAGTCCCAGCCTCATCCCTTACATTTCTGGCATTTGGCCATTGTTATCGCAGCAGCTTTGTCTGACTGTACCAGATTAGATGCACTATCGGGGCGAAATGCTAATTACTGAATATCCTGGCAGGTTTTGTGCCTTGTTCCAATTAGCCAGAAGCTTGAGAACGCGTTGCCCACAAGAGATGAGAAATATTGTGACTTTGCTGTTAAGGAAATACAAGTGAAAAATATCGACAAAAAATCAAAAACTCTGCAAAATATTGATCATAAGAAACAGTTACCTATGGTAAAAATTACTTTATGATGAGTCAAAAAATAAAAATCTTTTGTTATTCATTTTACTTATTTGACAACAATTTTTTAAGTCACTGAAAAATCACTTGGTTTAAATTCAATTTCGGTATTTTATAATAATAAAAGCCGAAGCGAAAGATTAATAGATATTTTTTTTAAAAAACTTATAAGATTTCAAAGTTAAACCAAATTTTTTCTACATTTGAGATAATTGTTTTAATTTTTAATAATTTTTTTTTTTAAAGTTCGAAAAACTTCATGATCCACCTACGTTTTATCTGTGGGTAAATCTAAAAAAAAATATGATATTTTTCGAATAACAAGAGGTAGAGGTGTTATTGGTAAGAAAATATACCTCATCTCTGCTGACCAATAAGCTTAGAATATACACTGTATGCCGAGCGGGTATTATCAGTAGCCGAACCCTTCTGCTATACGAGTATCGTGCATGTTTGTGCAGGCTTTCAATGCACTTGTAGTAGTCGTATTGTGTAGACTGTGGATTGTTTTTGTTGTTGTCGTCGGTGTTGGGCCTCAGGCTAGTTGCATGCCCCTTGCACACAAGGTTATGCAAGTTCATACGCCAAATATGCTGAGGCCACACGCTGGCCAGCCAGATGTGGCTGTGCGTGTGTGTGTGGGTGTGGTGTGTGTATGGCCGAGTGGATTATTGTGGCGGTATAGGGATAAGAATGGAGAAAGGGAGAGTGGGAGAGTGGGTGGTTCGCTGGGGTGTTGCGACGTCTTACACGTAGCCACGTTGTTGGCTTGTCGGTCGAGTTGTTTGCACCACGTTCTGAATAATGGATACGTTTCGTGCCACATTGAATGCCCAGCAGTGAGTGACATTACACGAGTTTTGGCCGCCGTGCGGCACATATTCCCTCCAACTCGTGTCCTGCAAATGTTTTTGGAATTGTTAATGTAATTACGCCTGAAAGCCTTAGCCTGCTACCTGCTGCCAATATCTAACTGCCTGCACCTTAAGCTAACCAGGTTAATCAAGTCAACTCGATGAACGTATGTGGGTGTTTGTGTGTGTGTATGGGTTTTAAACTGAATTCAAACAGTCATCGAAGGAGGTGGAGCAACATTTGCCAATTTGCCTAATTGCTATTTGCGATCCTTTCGAGACAGAGAGAGAGCAACAGCCTGAGCATTTTCTAATCAAGCGATGAGCGAAGAGTTTTTCTTCATTTTCACACTGTATAAAATAACTTTGCAGACAGACGCAGCAGCAGCAGCAGCAGCAGCAGCAGCGGAAAATTCATCAGCCCAAAGGCAGTGAATGATGGGTCGGAAAATGAGAAGAGAAAAGGGTGCGCCTTGAGTGAATGGGGAAAGCGGAAAGCACTTTGTGCGTTTTTCTGTCACATGGAAAATGCTTACAAAATGGCGGCAACTGACTTAACAAACAAGCATATAAGTGTGTGAGTGTGTGTGTGAATGTGAGTGTAAGTGTATTGGACGCACGCCGCGTCTCGGCCTTGATGCAAACTGTCTGTCTTCTGTCTTTTGCACTCTCTCTTTCCCTCTCTCTCTCTCTCTCTCTCTCTCTTGCGCTGCGTGTGTGACTTAAATGATAATTTTTTTGTTTTTAAAACTTTGCAATTTATTATACCCTGCCAAATGTTAACATAAATATTTCATTGGATTCAGTAAGAGCAGCAAGCCGGTAAAGATCGAACTGATTTGTGCATTCAACAAATTTGGTTAAGAGAAAAATTATTAAAGAATTTGTTTTTTATTCTTTATTACGCCAAAGATTTCTTACCCTTGCTCTGTCTAAAAAAGCGAAAAGTTACTTGAAAACTGAGATACATAAACAGACGGACAGAGGTAAATCGACTCCTTCCATTGCCCTGATCAATAATATATACAAAAATGGAGTCAGACAAAGTTGTAATATACTTAGGAAGAAAGAGTAGTAGAATAATAAAGTAGTAGTAGATTTGAAAGAGTATTTATGTTGTGATGCGCTCTAGTCCACATTTTTCTCATTTTTGCTGGCCTCATCTTAGCCTCACAGCTCTGTATATGTTACATATCGTATATGTATTTGTGTATATATATATAATATATTTAATTTTGTTTCGTCTTTTGCTTGTTTGCAAATTTTCAACTTGAAACGCCACAGCCAGACTGAAGGCTGAGGAGTAAGCGCAACGGGTGAAATTTTTTCAGCTCTAGAAAAATAAAAGTAAAAGTTTTGCTGCGTTTGGCAGCAGCTTGCAATTGTGGCATGTGGCACTTTGTATGTGTGTGCGTGTGTGTGTGTGTGTGTGTGTGAGAACATATTAACATGTGTGCGTGACACGATTTACAGCAGCTAAGGCCAGCAACAACAGCAACAACTATAACAACAACAATGAGAATTTTTGTTGCCTTGTGCTCAGTTGCCATTTGCAGCCACTTCATAAAATAATGTTGCATACTTTTGAGGGGTCGCAATTGCACTAAAAACTAATTAAATGCTATGCGAACCACTGAATAAACACAAAATAAACATAATTCTCATATAAAGTGACTGGCAAACAATCAACACGTCTATATATATATATATATTTCGAGTGAAATTAATTACATTTAATCAAGTGCCAGCGGTCAATGTCAACATTCATTTGTACAACTTATTGAACCAATTCTCCGGCAACCGAAAGCTACAGCAGTCAACACAATAATAGACCAATATTCCAATATTCGCAGTGGCTTCCAAATGTACAGTGGCATCTCTTTGTCCTCAAAGATCAAATAAATAAATAACAATAGAAAACTCAATATAAAAATTAACCATAGGCTAAAAGATACTATATCATCTTAGTTTAAATTTATGAAACAGTGAGTCCTACCTGCAAAAGTATTAATGATGAAATGTAGATTAAAATATTAAATATTTAATGTAAAATCTCTCAATATTAATCGGGCAAAGACTTCCCTTTTAGAGGGATACAGTCAGATTATATAAGTCTTGATATAAGTCTTGTGATCCTTGAGGGGATTTTAACTGCAAATGTGCCCCTTCGCACTCCACTGCTTTAATATACATACATATGTGTGTATTGGTATTGGTATGCCAGCTGGCCAAACACTGAGCCATGCCACCTCTCTGTGCGCTCTGTGGAGAAGGCTCTTAGTGGCATGTGGGTGACAAGCGGAACAGCAGGTGAATTGCCGGACAGCACGTTTAATACCAAAATTGACATTAAATTGCTTGTGACCTGCACCCAGCAGCGCTTATGCTTCAGCTGCTTGTTCTGTTATCGACTTTTACGACAATTCCAATAAAGAAACATCCCAGACGATATCCACGGCTGCTGCTGACATTCTACAGCAGCCGCGTCCTGGAGGCTCCGAGGGAGGGGAAACGTGCTCTAAAAATGACAAAACGGCTTTTGTGCAAATTATTGAAAGATTTCTGTTGCTGCATGCTGTGCGTAGCTCAAGAAAATTGTATGACCACAGGCTAAAGCCAATAAAATACCCAATCAAGAATGTTGCCTAAATCTGCTTAAAATAGGAAATTAAGCAGGAAGTGGAACTGAGCCCCGCGTAAGCTGAAATAAACCGATTTAGAAGCAAAACAAGAATAGAAATTATTATTTTTAAATATATTATGACATTTAATGTTTATTTTTGATTTGTGCCTCAGAAGGCGTTAGAGAAAAAGCTAAAAAATTATCCAATATTTCCAATTTTATTGGCTTTACATTTCTGAAATAAAATAATTTATTTCACTAACTAAATATATACGAACAGTCAGATTAAAACTAAATAAATTTTAATACATAAATAATTAAAATCAAATTACCAATTTACCATAATTTGTCGAATTTAAATAATACACGAGAAAAAACTAACTCTCATTTCTAACTTTCTTTAAAGTACAGAAGAATTTGAAAAATATTCCACTGGAAAAATATGAGTTTAATAAAATAAAAACTGTCTCAAATAAATAGTGAATAGTAAAAAAAATAATATATTATTTTCCTATAAATACCTCAAATCCAATTTATATTTCACGCTGGTCACACTGCGCCTGGACAGCGGACAGTGGACAGCGGACCGAGGAGTGACAGTTGGCCAAAGTGTGTTACGCACTTGGCTGATGTTATTTTATTATTACTTTTTGTGACATGCACAACAATTGTCAACAATTGGATGAGACTCTAGACTCTGCTCTGCTGCCATTAATTTTCGCATTTCCCCCTGCTTTTAGCCAGAATGAAGTTGTTGATATTGCGAGGCACTCGTTGGCCCTTCTTCTCGACCCCCAACAATGTAAGAGTATATATTGGCATGTCATTCAGACAGGCGATAGCCAAATCGAAGTTAGGCATGAGTAAGCGTTCTGTTACCGTCAAGTTAAGTGTGTCCAGATGGAAGCAGCATGAGTTGAGATTACTTTACTCCATACAGCGGATAAGCCGGGTTCATTTACGTGACGCAAATGTGTTACGTAATTGTCATAACGTATATGAAACTTGGCCCAAACCAAAAAGCAATTCCCTGGATAAACTTAGCTACGGACTAACTAATGCCCAAAGCCTCAGCAGCCAAGAAAAACAAAACAACAACAAAAAAATAGAAAAGACAAGTAAAAAAAATAGAAAACATTACAAAGAAAAAAAGAAAAAAAAAACAAAAACCAAAAACTAATTTAAAATGACCTTCCAAGTCTGCACAATGGACAGGCCGCATTAAATGTGTGGTTGGTTGTGGGTGTGTGTGGCTGTGGAAATGTTTGCTGGCCACACATACTTAACTCCATTTGTAAATGCGAGGGTGGTAACAGATATTTCCAAAAGCTGCATACTTTAAATTGGCTTTGAGTCAAATGTAGAACCAACTGGGAGATTATATAAGTACATATGAATATCACTCTGCTCAAACCAAATAAATTTTCATCATTAGTATTAGTGGTAGTCCTGGTAGCTTTGGTAATTCTGTTTTAGCCTTTAGTTCTTTTAGGGCGTGGTAGTCCTGGTAGCTTTGGTATAGCGATGGTAATTCTCTTTTGGCCTTTAGCTCTGTTAGGGCCGTAGTAGTGCTGGTTTGGCCCATTTGTAGCTGTTGAAGCCCTGTTGTAGCCGTATTAGCCGTGGTTGGTTTAGGATTGTCTACAAATCTGTAACTGAATTCTCCAAAAAGAAGGCTAAAATTAAGAAAATTCTCTGCACTTTGTTTATATTTACATGAAAATCACAAGGTTTATGTATATATTTGTTTATTTTTTTATATTTTTTCTATTGCTTTTATATCTTGCCACTTTCGCAAACTACTCAATTAGCCTGTTTGTTTTCGTTGCCTGCTTTTGGGCCACATTCTTGCGTTGCAGCAGTCCGCATTCATAGTTTAGAGAGTCGCCAAACAGTTCCTCGTTTCAGCCTCGTTCCAAAATTCGACGCCTTGATCTTAGCTTCAAGGCGAATGCTGCTGACCACTTGAACAGCTGTAGGGCATTTCGGGTGGCGGTAGGCCGGCAGTCTTTTAGCATTTTTTGGGGGCAGTGGAGCAAATGGCTAACAGACAGTCAGGCAGTAGTATGGCCACCCACATTTAATGCTTTTGCTGCTGCTGTTCCATTGGCATAATTTTTTTTTCTTTTGGCCATGCTTTCGCCTTGCTTTGGTTTGCTTTACTTTACTTTCTTTGCTGGCTTTAGTTATATTCTTTGTGCTATTTTAGTTTTCTAACCAACAAAACAAATTGAATCACGTTCGCTTGGGAGAGAAACGTGAGTATTTTATTTTTTCCGTTAAACATTTTCATTTTTCTTACCAGCCAACCAGCCAGCCAGCCAGCCAGCCAGCCAGCGAGCCAGCCAAAAAAATAAAAGAAAAACCATTTCAGGCAGCCAGCTCACTTCGCAATGCAAGTTGTTTTGTCTGATAATGATGCCGTGGGGCTATCTAAGATGTTGTTGCTGTTGCTGTTGCTGTTGTTTCTCCCAGTGGCTGTTGAGTGTCGGCTACTGGACCATGCCCAACATAATCATTTGGCTCATATATATATATATATATATATAGGAGTTACCACTCCACTTATGTTTGTGTGCGTATTTTGTTTATTAAAAAGAGATTGGAGAGCGCAAAAAGATTTTGTCATGACCGAACAGATCCTGTGGGCGCCCAAGCGGCCTAAGCAAACCATTCATCATCATTCCAGGCTGATGATTTTATTTTGATTTCGGCAGCAAACGTTTGGGGATTACCAGCCTAATGATTTTATTATAGTTTTCATACGTTTTCGGCTTTCCTCTTTGATTGATGGTCGTCGTCTCTGTCTCAGTCTCTGTCTCAGTCTCAGTCTCATCGCATCATTGTTTTTCACTTCACTTTCATTCATTCATTGCCTACTCAACTGAGTCCCTATTTAAGTGTTGCTTCATTATATTAAAAGCACATTAATGCATCTCATCGTTCCACTGTTGCGCTGCCTAATATATGGAAATACTCTTGCTTAAAATTTGAAATAAAATTCCCTCCGTTTGGGGGTGCGTTTCTACTAACAATGGACATACCCCAAAGCCGAAACGTCAAAGAACGGCCAAACAATTTGAGACTAAAAATCAGAGCAACCCAACAAAGTTTTCTGTGGAACACTTTGTTATTGTCTTTTGGTTAGTTAAAAAGCTACGATACTTGGCAGAAATCTGAATGAGCTACTCAAGCTTAGAAACAATTAAGTGCTTCTGTATGGTTTAAAATATACTTGGAAGACAATTTGGGTGAAAAAGTATTCTTTAAATAAGTTATTGCATTTTATTAATATGGAAATATTTATAAAAGATATTTAATTCATCAAAATTAAGAGTCTTTGAAATAAGCCCTAAAATGAATAGGAGTGAATAAAATTGTGATGAAGAACTATTAAATATGAGAGACATTTACAAATGTAGCAGCTGAATTTATTTCAAATATTTTCTATGTTCCATTCATTGTTTTTCTTATAAATTCATTGTGATCTTTCACACTGAATTTAATCCTGAGAAAGTATTTGGAGTGGTAATGATGAGTTTTTAAAGAGCTTAATTTATACTATTGAATATGGTTATTTGAAAAATTTTCAAGGTAATAAAATTCAAGTATTTACGAGTGTATTCAATTAAGGATTGGCTTAAATTCCAATTATGATTCAAATATTCATATTTAATTTTATAAATTTTTTTTTAAAAATTTAAGTTTCTTAACTGGTTTAGATTCTGAAATTGTCTGGCGTATCAACCTGTTAGAATTTCTAGTTCAAATCAGAATGATTAAGAATCGCAGCTTTGCCCACAGTCCAAATGGAATCATCAACTTTGGTGTAGGGCATCAAATATATAAACTAAACCAAGGCCCGCAGCATGGAACCGACTTGCTTGCCCAGCCACGCCCTCCTAACGCCCTCAAATGCAACGCAACTCTGCTCACACGCTGTGCCCGCACATCGTTGTAATTACGCGCAACTTTCGACAAGTGTCGCCTGAAAATCGCCAGGACCGCCGTTAGTTCTGTTCTATTCTGTCCTTCTCGAAGTCCCTGGAGCGGCTGCAAAGTTTTACTATGGCATCTTTTGATGTTGCCACTCGCCAAGGAGTCAGCCTGTAAGGGAAGTCGAAGCCGAAGCGCACATGGCGACTACAGCAGCTGCGGTTTAATCTTCTTTTAAATTGTCCCCTCGGTCCACCGGCCGGTTCGGCCGTCCTCGAACCGGTAGTACAACACCATGGGCCAAAAGTTTGCCGCCACTTGCGCTTGATAACTTAAAACAAAAGAGAATAGAAGAGAAACGGGGAGCAAAAGAGGAGGAAAGCAGCTTGAAATAGTTGAGGATTCTTTGTGCAAAAGTCATTGTTACACTTGCGGTGCTGCTGCTGTTATTTTTCACTCTAATTAGCCGTCATTGGTTTGTGATTTGTGGAA
This sequence comes from Drosophila repletoides, assembly GCA_018150835.1. Classification (NCBI taxonomy): domain Eukaryota; kingdom Metazoa; phylum Arthropoda; class Insecta; order Diptera; family Drosophilidae; genus Drosophila; species Drosophila repletoides. The sequence goes on from JAECWQ010000202.1 coordinate 6,889,994, forward strand.
CACCTGCTGGAACATTTTCCCTTTCTGGCCAAAAAACTTTTCCGTTTGCCAACTGCCACAAAATTGAACTAGTATTTTCTGTTCTTGATTTTGATTTACCTCAGGCCAAAAAGACAATGCCTCAGCCACATAAATCTAAAGCCAATATTTGTTGGTCAGTCTATGCCTGTGTATGTATGTGTGTTTGTCATTTGTTCGAACAAGTTTCCAGTTAACGTATGCCACAGTCATTTGACCCAGAAGCCGAAGCAACGGCAGAAGCAGGAGCAAAAGCAGAAAAGAAGCCGCAAATAATTTACAGCAAATGAGTTTGCCAGAATTTATGCAGACCGCATTAACCATTCGGCAGGGCCAAAGAGCAAGTAAAGTATTTAATTAAATTAAATACATACAAAAGAACAGAGCTAGTCCTCTGTTACGTTATATGGTGCTTTTATGGTCGGTCTTTAAAACGTTCGTAAATCATTTAAGTTCCAGCCCCCAAAGGCAGTAGCTAATGGCCAGGTCCTGCTCCTGTGCCCCCTCCCCTTCCCGTTCCCGTTCCTGCTGCTGCTGCTACTGCTGCTGCTGCTCATTGTCCAAGCCGATCACGCCTGCCATTTGTGCGGCCACATTAAAATAGACTAAAATGTGCAGCAGCCTCCGCCTTTATGGCCACTTAATGTAAAACAGTTAATTAGCGACATCTACAAACACACACACTCATATACATATATATATATATATGTGTTCGGCTATGTGAGAGTAAGCGAGAAGCATGACATATCCGGTGGCCATGCAAAATGGCCGCCATTTTTACTGCCGCTGACATTTTCGCCATCTTCGCTGGCAGGTGGCGCTATGTCCTTGTGAAAGGCGGAAAATTACTTTTGATTAATGAAGCGCAATGAGTCATGCAAAAAAATTTCAAAAAATAAACCAATCAACTGAAATAGTTCTTATAGTTAGAGTCGAAACTTGAACACTCTTACAAAACTCCCGAAAATTAAGTTAATTAGTAAATTGAAACGCGAAACTTAAATTCATCTATTCTATTCTTAAAAAAAAAACACAAAATAATTTAATTTAATTAATCATTATTCCTAATTACCATCTGAATTCTACTATGGAAAACATTAAAATTATATTATTGCCCAATATTCTATATAAATATATAAATAGATAAATAGATACTGTCGATTATACTATAATCTAGGACAGGTTGCAGACCTGATGCAAAAATATTATTATCTTATATAGTATATATCTGCTCTATCTACCCAATTTCTTGCTTTTATTCGTACTATTGCCGATAAAAGAATTGCTGATTGCATGCAGCTACTCAGTGGCAGGAATCACAGGACGTCAAAAATTAACTTGCTTTTGTCCTTACAAAATGATGGCTGACATGCCGTGACACTGTTGGTGTTGTTTTTATACCCTTTGAAAAGGAGAGTAAGAAGAGAATGCATATGTATCTAAACCCAAGAGCTGAAATTAAACCGTTGGGACTATAGATAATATCTATTGATTCTTTGCCAACTTAAATCACTTTAAAATTACCAATATACAAGCTTTACTTTCCTGAAAAAATAAATAAAATTAACCATTTTATTGGTATAGAAAAATAAAAAGTTTCATCATTCATTTGTTTTATCATTGAATTTCATAAGAAAATTTTAGTTTACAAGAAATTAAAAAATTTGTTGTGTAGAATATGGTTCTATAGATGCCGTATATATCCTGATAAGGACATATCAATAGTTTAATTGTTCAATTAATTCTTCCTTTGATATCGTATGGCTCAGCCTTTCAGTATTGAATACAGAGTATCACAGAGTCGAGCTTTCTGGACTACAACATTCTTACTTATTGTAGTTGTTGTTCCTTTTTTTTTTGTACAACTGCACTTTATTTTTAATGCTGATGAAGGAAGAGATATACCACATAAAAAGAGAGAAAGAAAGAGAGAGAGACTGTAATTCGCTCAAGGCTGGCAATTTCTTTGGCATGCTACTTTTGTCGCCTTGTCCTTGTCGTAATTATGAACTTAACAGGCATCCCAGGCGTGCCGCCAACGGAAGCAGCGCCGTCAACGCCAACGCCAACGCCAACGGCGACAACGACAGCGACGGCGACGACGACGCCATATTGTGTTAATATTTAATGGACGTCATCCGAGCGACGCGCTCTGATTTTTAATTGAGCAAATGTACAGCATGCAGTTTTATTCATTTATTTTTTATTGTTGTTGTTGAAATTTTTGTACTATGTTTACCCTGCTGTATTACACTTAACAAATGTGTATTTATCGAAAAATGCATTTGACTGCCTGCATCGGTTGATTAAAAAATACGCTTCATGCCATTTAAATAAATGAGCAGATGTTCATGCTTATCCTTAATGAATGCAGAGATTCATTTCGCTACTTTCACTTAATTCATTAGCTGAGCCGTCTCTGTTGATAAGGATAGGGCCATGGTCGAATGGCTGCCAAAGTTTATATTAAGTAATAAACGTTCACTCGGTGCGAATTCATTTGCATATCCTTCTTCTTCTACTTTTTCATTTTGGCAAGTGAGCGCATAATTAAATTTAATCCAATTTAATGACTGACAAGTACAGACAACTTACGGCCGGATGCGTTGTCCTTTGCGGCTGACTGGCTTATTAATGAAGAACACTTGAAATATTCACATCTCTCCTTCCTATGCTCTCCTCTTTATTGCTTCCAGTTCTTTTGCTTGCTATACCTGACCTGACCTTAATGGTTACTTTATTATTAAAAGCAAATGACTGTTAAAGTAGCACACAAAAAAGAAAATGGATTAATCATGTTATTTTTCAAGGCCACACCATTGAAATGAAAGTACTTAATAAGCACTTATAATTTTTTCAAATTGCGCGCCATTTGCTGGTTGAAATTATTACCGAATAATGTGGAAACGCGTGGCAGCCCACTAAAGTTAGGTGGCAGCCCTTTGATGTTCAGTTCAAATTTTTTTTCAATACTATAATAACATTATTACTATAATAATTATAATAAGTAAGCAATCAATAAATTAAATTACTTTAAATGTAATACCTTTGATTAAAAACAAATAGGTGCGCGCCATTTGTGAAATGACATTGTCTACATGATGTTGCCACTACATTTTTTTAATGCGGAGTGGCAGCATTTTGGAAACTAGGTGGCAACTGCTCGCGGCGACTTGTGTAATAAAAACAACATTCTCGACTTTAAATTATTGTTAAAAATTATAATTCATGTAATTTTTGAGCAGGCTCACGTACACACAAGCTGTGTTTGTATTGCCGCCCAACCACTGAATCAGATCGCAGATAACAAATGGTAATGATAAGAATAACATCATGCACTACAAGGGGTCAAGGCCGTCCTATTTGAAGAATCGAACCCAAAAAAATAATATAATTAAATTTCATTGGCAGTGTGTAAACAATTGCAATACCGTTAAGTTCGAGCAATTGTGACGTGTCGAGGATAACCGCCATGCTACCCGCCATCATTTTCCGGCAAATGCAGCGTCCCCTCAGCGCCGGCGGCCTGCACCATGGAGCAGCAACAACACTGAAGCATGTCCTTGGCGGCGGCGGCAACAGCTTCGTAAACTGCCTAAACCGTTATGCAGCCGCAACCGGTTTCATTCGGATATCCTTTCTAGATATCAATCAACGGCGCAACTGGGATGTGGCTAGGCTGCGGCTCTATGCAGACGCCAAGAAGCAATCTCTGCACTTGCGCACCCTGCAGGGACGGGATCTATTACAGGGTGTTATAGACAAGCAGCGCGCTGATTTCATTGAGCGCAAAAATTTCCTGGTCGACGATATACGTGAGGCGCGACACAAAGTCCAGGAGCGGGTGCGCGAGAAGATCGTTGAGATCCGTGAGGAACGAGAGAATATCATGACCATACCCAATATGCTCACCATTAGCCGTGCTATTCTCTCGCCATACATTGGTTATGTCATTGTACAGGGTGACTTTATGTTGGGCATGAGTTTGCTTGTCGTCGCCGGTATAACAGATCTGGTGAGTACAAAGTACAAAGTTAATTCGGATTTGTTTATTTTTATAATATTGTATATTTCAGCTCGATGGTCAGATTGCACGTCGTTGGCCATCGCAAGCCAGCAAAGCAGGCTCCTTTTTAGATCCGATGGCCGATAAAGTTTTGATGGGTTCCTTAGTCGTTTCGTTGTGCTATAGCGAACTGTTGCCAATGTGGCTGACTGGCGTTGTTGTGTTCCGTGATGTCTTCCTAATTGCCGCTGGTTTTGTTATACGTTACATTAGTCTGCCACCGCCGGTAAGTTCTGATTTCTTCAGCTATTAACACTAGTCCATAATTCTACAATTCTGGATGGTTACATTAATTTGATAAAGTGAAGAGTATCCAAATTTAATTTTTGAATTTAAAAAAAAATTGTATTTTATTAAACTAATTAACGATAGTAAAACTTTAGAAAATTCAGCTATAAATAGTCATAAAATGCTCATTTTTAATGTCACTAGCTATAAAATTTATTTAATTTGCGCTACGAATTGGTAAAAAATTGGTATATATTAAAGTCAAGCTACTTTGAATAGAAATTTGTATTTGTATATGTAAAGTCTCCAAGTTCCCCCAATTTAAAAATATTCAAATTAACAACAAAGATATAACTTTTCTAGTTAGAATCCAGAAATTTCATATATTGTTTGTTAACTAGTTTATCATTTTTTGCAGAAAACCTTTTCACGCTATTTTGATGCGACCCATGTGACTGCCCAATTAGAACCGACTTTTATCAGCAAAGTGAATACGGGCGTTCAGCTAGCCACAATTGGAATTAGTCTGGGCGCGCCCATATGGAACTATATCGGTAAAATTATATATAAGTAATATTTTTATGTATATTTATATATTATTTATTATATCTAAACCTCCTAGACCATCCTGTTCTACATGGACTTTGGTATTTAACGGGTGTTACGACAGTCGCTGCTGCGCTCAGTTATGTTATCAATAGACGCAATACTTTTAAGATCATACAGAAGAAAACGAAGAACTGAGGATATATTTGTACTATTACCATGAAACATAGTAATAGAACGCCAACTGCAATGACTAGTATATTAAATCTTTTTGTAAACTATTACTTATAAATTAAAATCTATATTTGTTATCATGCTTTTTTTATTCAAACCATCAACGGTTGCTAAACTGTTTAGCAAAGCAAACACGCTTGTTGAAGTGATGCCATATTATCAAAACTCTGGTACACACACATTCATAATTTAATATTTGTTAAAAGGTTTTCCGTTCGTTTTATTTTCCTATTTACGGAACCGTATTTTAAATTTCATTCAAAATATAACTGGTTCAACCATAAAAATAATAAAGTTGCCACATTTTCATTAATATTTACATACCAACACTGTTTTTTCGTTAGGACAGGGCTGCAACTGTCAAGTAATTTTTATCGATAAATTTGGTAAAATAACAGCGTCATATTAAAATTGAACATCGGCATTTCTTAAACAGCGCGCATCATTCTGTTTGTACTTTCCCAAAAGAAAAAAGTAAATAAAGAAATCAAAATCCGCTGCCATATGAATTGATATCTGCAAAATGTGAGTGCAACACTGCCTGAGATTTAATAATATTAAAGTTATTGTTTTTAACAGGGCGAAAATAGGCGATAATACAATGCGCGAAATGGAGGAAATATTAAACGAAAGCGAAACCTATGCAGATCGCTTGGCGGAGTTTCTTAAACTTAAAACCAGCCAAAAGCCACAAAGCTATAAACCGTTTGCTTTGGACGCCTTGGATTTTTCACTTGATATTGACCTCGATTTAATTAAAGTTCCCGCTAAGCCCAGCAGTGATCAACCTTTGCGAGAAACCAACACTTCCAATGTACCAAATGCTAAGAGCCCGCCCCGGCCGGAAGCTCCCCCCTCATTGCAAAACGGCGAGAATTTGCGACCCGCCACTTCACCCCGCAGATCCTTGAAACGCAGCGGTGGAATCTGTGTGCCTGGCTCCGATCGGCTGCGTCGCGTCGCCTTACAGAGGCGCTCGCGCAGCTGTGGACGTCGCGACTTGCTCAGGGAATTCAACAGTGCCTCGGCTAGTTCCTCAGATTTTGTAAGTAATTTGCCGAGTATATTTATTAAATATGTATGTACATTTAACATAAGTATATTACCAGAGTAAGAAGCTTAATTACATATCATTTATAGTTAATCTATATTGAAAATTAGGGATCTAGTAATTTGAATAATAATGCATGTGTTCAAGAAATTTTAGAAATATCATCACATACATCCAGATATCTTCAGAACCAAAAATGTTTTTCATACAAAAACTTAATTTTATTCATTGGTTCTAAACCTTTTCGATTTAGAAATTTTTAATTTGATTAAAGCATCGATTAACTCAATTATTTAGAAATATTTAGTATTTATTAATTTGTTTCCATTGCCTTTTCAGCTGCCTACGTTTAGCAGCACGCCTGCATCGATTATAGTTCCAGAAAATCGAACTCCAATCAATTCGCAGCCGCAACAACAAAACATACAGTTGCCAATCGCATCCGGAGTAACCGAAGCTACCGCAGCTGCTCCGACTTCGACACTCCGACAGCAATTTGAAGCCAGCATGATGCAACAAAGGCAAAAACATTGTGAGTTGCCTAGCACTTCAATATCGCAGCGTTCTTTGGGCTCAGTTTCTCGGCTTTCAACAACACCAGATAGAGGTGCTATTCAACGCACGTACACCGTGGAACTTGGTCCTGAACCAGGGCAACTGTTGCTCTCACCATCTCAAAAAAGTAATAACAGCAAGTTGCAGCAGCGACTATCACAGATCTCATCGTCGATGTCTGTTTGTGATGCTTCGGTTGGACAGCGGCTTACGCGGCTGAGACATAAATCTCAGATAGTGGAACCTTCGCCATTTAGGGACTTGCGGTCACCCAAAACACCAAACCGGCCAATGCCTGAACCAGAAACGCAATTACAGCAGCAGCAGCAAATTTTGAACAATTTGTCTAGCAACGCTGCTGTTGCACCGTTCATAGTGGTGCCCATGGCATGTCTTAGTCCCAAGTCATTAAATCAAGTAAAACCACCGACTGCAGCACAAACGCCTATTGCACCCACAACTGCTCCGCCTGCAGCACCAGTTGTTCCTTCTGAACCAACAGTTGCTAACCGTAGCATGCAAACCTCCTGCAGTCCCCGATATGTTCAAAATCTGATTGAGATCATGACGGATGACGAGAGCGATCATGAAGACACGAGCTCTGCACCTTTAAATCTTGCCCCAGTTGGTGGCAATACAACTATACAGCGTCGCTTGTGGAGACGTAGCCAACGTCAGAAGAGTCCCATTCAGTTACTTGATCTACATCGTTCCCGATCAAAGGATACACGAAATGTGAGCAATAGAATGCCTCGTCGTACAGTGCTCAATAAACCATCCAGACCATCTATTAATGGTGAAAGGTTTGCCAAGGAGCTAGCCCGAACGAAAAACTATGAGATCCTTGATTTACGTAAACGCAACTCAGGTAAAATGGATCCTTTAAACGCACATCGACAGCATCCAGCCGAGCAAAATATGGTCTTGGAGCAACACATCGAATGGAAGACACTGCAAAAACGGTCAAATGACATGCCTGCAAATATATCAATAGCCACGACAGCTTCAACTTCTGAGACTGAACCAGAATCGGAGAATCACGTTGGTAATAGCACAATACATTATCAGGATATCTCCGGACAGCAGCAGCGACCTTATCGTTTAAGACCTCGTCCAGCAGCGGTAAGACACAGTTTCAGAATCGATTAAATACATTGATAAGGTCCTGAAATATTTTTTTTTTAAAAGCAATAATAAAAATATTCCTGTCGCTATGTTTATTGAAGAATTATTTTTTTTTTTATTTGTAGCAGACATCTAAGAAGTTGCCCATGTCCTCTTCGACATTAATGCAATCGCCAGCAGCGCCTCCAGAAGATTTCAAGGATAGTTCAATTCATCATCAGGTGACCAGCACACATCGTCAAAGTTCGCGCCTTAGACACTGGGGACAGCCTACGGTAAGTAATATCTTCCCCCGGCCAAAATCAGCTAGTGTTAACAGAATTCGTAAACTTGGTATTTTAATGCTTTAGGAAACATTCGAGAATGAGTCAATGCCGACTTCAACATTATCGCCGTGTTCAGTGAAGCCTCCGGATAATTTTAGGGATAGTCCAAAAGGCCAACAGTTGATCTCCAAGCAGCATGAGCGACGTTCGCTTCGTAGAAACATTGAAACACCAATTGTAAGTGATATTAATTCCAATAAGAATAAAAATGAAAAAAGATTTTGATGCATTGCATTACTTCTAATTTTAGTCAAATTCACAAAATGAGTTAATGTTCACATCAACACCAATTGAAGCTGCATATGTAATTAGAAATAATACAGTGCATCAACGGTCAACTCGGCAACAAGATACATCAAAGGAGCAGCAGCAACGCATCCGCTCCAGAAATCGAGAGCCATCAATGGTGAGTGCTAATTTCATATAATTAATAATAATATTGAACTGAAGTTAATTGTACTACAGAACATGGTTGATGAACAGTTCGCAGTCTGCACGCCGCCTACACAGTTTCGTTCATCCAAGTACAGGCTAGAGGAGCAGTTGGAGGTGCCAACGGCAGTAGTGGAACCACCCCTCGAATTTATTGATGCAGTGCAGTCAAATGCTGAGCAGGAGCTGCAACAGGAAACCACTGAACTGCCACCTCACACAGAATTTGTAATTGATGCTGAGCAAATTAGTTCGCATATGGAAGAGTTACGTTTGGAATTATCCGCATCAATGCATCCTCCTTGCATGGAACAAACTCAAATAGACGAACAGCCAAGCACCAGCACAGCCGCACGTCAATTACTTGAGTCCAACAGTAGCAAGCAGCAAAGCAAAAAGGATAAATCACAGGGCCAACAGCTAAAAAACAAAGACACAATCCAAGAAGAGAGCCAAGCTGAACCAAGTTCAGATGTTTTTAAGAAACCAATGGCGCCAGCGCCGCGTGCAAAAGGAAGTCGAAAGCCCAAAAAGCAAAGTGAACTTGATAATCTGCGTATAACATTAGTCAATGAAATGTTACCACCAGATGATAACACAATGAACGGCAAGTAAAAGCGAAACAGAATTTTAAATTCTCTTGCTCTCTGAGTTTTTCATAAAAAAACCTATTATAAAGAATTATAATTGAATTGATATATGTGTAAAAAAAAAGAACGGTTGAACTAGAAGATAATTTAAATATCATTGTAAACTGCTTGGATTTCCCTCTGCATATGTATCAGATTTCTTTCTTGTTTATGAAAACTTTATTCAATATTTAATATTACATTTCTTTCCCCAGGTGTTCGCAAATCAAAACGCGGTCAAGTTCCACTGAGTAATAATTGGTCTGTAACATTAAAAGACCCCTTTGCTTTTATGCGCAAGAAAGAGGAAAATTTTTGGAAGCCAGAACCAAGGAAAGGCAAGAAGCACGCAACTCAAGACAGCACCAGTCTAATGATAGACAGGCCACCACTCTCTAGCAGTACACCACGCTATGAAGCTTCTCCAAGCACAGGAGAGCGCCTGCAGGACCAACAAAACGCGACCAGTCACACGGATATGTCAGGCATAGCAAGACTGGGCAGCATTACTGAACAAGAGGAAAACCCCTTATCGCAGAAGAGAAGCGTACCCAAGACACGTAGACGCAAAAAAAAGACGCGCACTGTCGATGATGCCACCCCAAAGTTGAAAACAGATGGTAAGAAAAAAATGTGCAACCAACAAACAGAACCAGAACTGGAATCGGAATTGGAACCAATGCCACCAAATGATGAAACGGAGCAAGTCCCAGAATCTGATCCTTCGCCTCAAAATCTTAACCAGCCACAAGCCCAATCATTTCCACTCATTAACTGGCTGCGTGGAATCGAGGAGCTACCAGTCTCCAATGACAGTATCACTACGGAAACTGAAAATGATTCCGTTGTCATCTGTAAGTTATTTTTAAAAAATCTACATTTATCATTATCAAGTTGAAATAATTTCGTTGGCGTACAGCTCGGGCAAACAACATACAGTTCACGAAACTTGATGGAATTGACTATGCCTTCTACCACACTGGAGATTCCTATTCCGTGGGTTATATGCGTTTCGAACCATTGCAAGAGCGCGGTCTCAAGCGAGCGAAGCACAACAAATTGGTTCGTATATTTGTTTACAAAAATATTTATGTTTAAATATTTCAAGACTAGTAAGGAAAGGTTAGGTTCGGCGGGCCGGAAACAATATTTTAAAGTTATTGAATTTACTTATTTTAACTGATTGTTCCTTTGGCAGTTTTATGATATAATAGTTCCACAATGCCTAATCTTAAATTTAATTTACTTGACTTCTTTTTTCCACAGCAATTTGTTGCACTCTATGGTAGGTTTGATTTAATCATAAACAGCCCAGATTCAATGGATAGCACTTCGGAACACTACAATATGAATACTGGCGACATGGTGGAAATTAAGAAGGGTGAGTGCACAAAGCTTTAATAATTTTTGTTTAAATTGTATGTTAATAATTCGATTTGATACTTAGGCAACAGCTATAATATCATTAACCTTGTGAATGAAGTCAGTGTCCTTCTGGTGAACCGAAAGTAAAGTGTAATCGCTGGATGCAATCAATTTAATTATCGTCTTGGACATCGCTGTAGCTATTTGCGGATTTAAATATTAATATATCCGATTTGTATTTTTACTATTATTTACCAAATTCATTTATTTATAGTTCACTTTTTTTGATTTTGTATAAACAATTCTTTGTTACAAATAATTTAATGAATTTCCGCTATTTGTAATTTTATAATATAATATATTATAAAAATTCTGTGAACTTTGATGAAGAAATTTGTATCTATTTTTATTAAATTTATAAAGAAACGTTTTTTATATAATAAATAATATATAATGTAAAATTGTTTATTTAGAAAAAATTGACTTCGATCTACTGTTTAAATAAAATTTTCGCCGCTGGATTCTAAACACTCAACTGTTGAACAACTGTTGGTCACAGTGAACGCATGCCGTTTTAGAGCTGCCAGATCGTTGTATGTTAATAAATTAAACTTAGTGGCAACGCCTACGTGCTGTCAAACTCAAAGACAAGCTGACAACCTTTTCTTTCTTTTCCGGTCAGCGAACAGACCTGTAAGTTCGCGTAATAATATGTCTAAAATAAAATCGTAAAAATCTAGTGGAATAACAAAACAAAATCAATTTTTTAAACTTCAAATTGAATGAGATTAATGTGAACTATGCAGCCATACAAATATTGCAAAAGAACAACTTTAATTAGTAGCTAAAAAACAAATGTAGAAAATAACAAACAAAACAAAATAAAGTCTTGTATTCAAAGAAAAGTGCCGATAATTTGCGGGCAGTTAATAAAAAGTGATTTAAATGAAAGTGTTTAAAATGTCTGTGCTAATTATTTGCATATTTTTCAATTTATTTTACATGCACTTTCCCGTTGTCGCTGATTCTGCTGCTGCTTCTGTTGACGTCGACGTCGTTGCCGCTGTCACCGCACACATTAACAACAACAAAAACAAACAGCCGCCAAGATGAGGAAAATTATGAAACAGGGCAAGATCGTAATCGTCCTTAGTGGACGTTACGCTGGCCGCAAGGCCATCATCGTCAAGACCTCGGACGATGGCACCCCGGAGAAGCCCTTCGGTCATGCGCTCGTCGCCGGCATCGACAGATACCCACGCAAGGTCACCAAGAAGATGGGCAAGAATAAGTTGAAGAAGAAGTCCAAGATCAAGCCTTTCCTCAGGAGCCTGAACTACAACCATCTGATGCCCACACGCTACACAGCGCACGACATCAGCTTCGAGAAACTGTCCCCCAAGGATCTTAAGGACCCTGTCAAGAGGAAGACCCATCGTTTCCAGACCCGCGTCAAGTTCGAGTCCGTTTACAAGGAGGGCAAAAACAAGTGGTTCTTCCAGAAGCTGCGCTTCTAAGCTTTTGCTGCTGATGCGTCTCTGTGGAGATCCTCTTGATTCTAATTGTCGCCGTTTTTTTAAGTTTAAATAAAAAAACAATATTCTGATAAAAATGACCGAAACATCCAAATGCATTTCTTATTTTTCTATGAACGTTACCTATAAATCCCTTAAGCCCGAAAATGTATGTAACGAGCAAGCTAATTTCGACTCTGAACGGGAGAATTCCCAAATAACCATGATTTATTACATTACCAAAGCCCTAATTAATCTTACAAATACCAAGTCTACCGATTGGCATTATTCTGAATATCGTAAAATTACGATGCCAGGATATGTTGCGATACGAACAAAGAGAGAATAAAGAAAACTGTTGGAGAGCAGGGAGCCCGCCGCGGCGCTTCAATTTCATGTCGATTAATTTTAATTTACAGCTATGAAGGCAACGGATATGGGAAATAGGGGAAAGGGAAGTGGGCAACTCAGTCCTAATTGTAGCTGCTGCCAATCTCGAACTATGCTTCATTAGCGTCGCTCTGTAAACTCTTATTAGCCAAATGAGAGAAAACGCGAAAAACTTTTCAGTGTGTGGGAAAAACGTGCACCGCCTAATGTCAACAATTTGTGAGCAATACATTAAAATGCGTAAATTACATAATACAGTGGGAAGTGGACGTTCGGCTGTGGGCGGTGCAGAAAACTTTGAAAATGAAGGAAACTTTTGGCTAGAAATCTAATTTTTTAACAGATTGGCATTTCGTCCATTTCAAAGTACAGCAACTACAATTCGAACAGGACTTTCTTAAAACATGTATCTTCAGGTACTTAAAAACTGATTAAAACGCATCCGCTTTTGACTAGCTCGTAGTAAAAGTAACGCTCACTTAAATTTTTAGCGTTTTTTCTCATTCGAAACATACTCCTAATAATTCAAGTTTAAAATATAACACTAATAAAAGTATCTTTTTTCTTACAGAACTTCATCACATACATCATCAGCACTTGAGGGCATCGGATTATCAACGAACCATTAATTGAAGTGATTCATGCTCCGCCGGTCGTATGATAAAATAAGTAATATGTTTATAAATTATTCATGTTTAATTTATTTTTTATTAAGTTATTTATTAATCTTAAGAATATGAAATGTAAAAGAAAATATTTATTTATAATAGTATTGAATATATCTATTGCACTGTTAAGAGCATAAAAGTATGCAGCAAAAAACACTAATAGTAGGCGACACAAAAATATCCCCAGCAAAATAAATTACCAAAAAATATCCACGAGCTGCTGAATTATGTTCGCCTGGTAGTTTCAGCAAATTTCGGACGTTTGCCGGCCGTTTGGCTTGAATTTGGATTGTTGCCCTCGAAAGTATGCAATAAAAATTATAGGCTGCGTATGTCAGTTAAATTTTAAAATATTGCTGCTGTTGTTTGCATTGCAAATCTGATATTAAAAAGGACATAACATCCGTAAATCCTTGCCGATTTTGAAGCGACTACCCGCAAATACTTACCATGATGATTACTTATCGTTTGATGCAGGATCCGCAAGGACATGGCCATTATAGCCATTTTTCTGTATACAGAAAAGTTCCCGTTTTTCAGTTCCCAAAAGGATTTTCATCGTTTTTGTTACGTATTCTGATCTGAGAGGATACGGAGCATCTAATAGTTAAAGGACATGTCGAAAGTCCTTGAAATGGCCTTCTATTTTCAGGACATTTTTTCCATGCTAACACACAGTCCTCCCCCCCCCAACATCCTTTGAAAACAGCCAGAAAAAAGGCTCTAAATCGGCCAAATCCCAACGGTTTTCGCCAGGACCAGTTTCAATAGGATCGCAGGGTCGAACTCTATCGATTGACATATAAGGATATAGGGGTCATCTAAGGATCGTCGAGATGCGGGAGAAAACATTCCGAAAACATAAAATGCAAGATAACTTTTTGTTGCTTATTCTGATCTGACAGGTTAACAGTTCCTCAACCGTCCTTATTGGGGACGGAAATACGTCCTTATTCCATTAAAAAAAGACTGACAACGACACTTAGCATCACAATAAAGGAAATATACCGTATATGAGTCAATTGGCTTACTTTTTTAATAAATATTCGAACAGAATAATACATCTTGTTTGAATTCACTTTTACATGCTTACAATCTTTTCGAAAATTAATTTACAATTATATATTTATTAATAAAGGTTCTCTTGTATTACCATTAGAACTTTCCTAGAAAACCAACTTGAAATTCTTGAATAGGAGAAACTGTTACATTGCTTTAGCCGAATTTTGCTTTTGCTCAGGGATTATGAGTACCTAATGGGTGAAGAAATTGGAGTTGGGTTAGTTGAAACGCTCAAAAGTCTGGAGAGTACTAGCGCGAGAATATCTGTGAAATAGAACAAATCAAATGAATCAGTTTATCGAAAAATATATATGGGAAAATTTTTAAAAATATAGAAATGCATTCGAAATTCATATTACCTGTAGTATAACACTTTGGACATCGAAGTAGTACAGAACACATAACACTTAGCCGGGGCGGGGAGAATTGTTTGGTAAAGCAGCGCAAAATTTTGACCATATTATGTATAAATAAACTGATTGCTTTTAATTATATTTTGACATCACAATAAACTCTATACGCATTTGGTTTTTTGTTTTGTTTTGGGGGGTTTAAACAAGGGCTATATAACTGTTCGTCTCTGATTGGCTTAGTTTGTTAGGTTAATATAAAATTTTGGGCTTTTTTATTTGGTTTAGTAGTGAGGTTTTGACTTTGCTTGCTTTTCGGATGTACAAAGGTGCCTAACTTTGGTTGAAATAGTTCCCATGTGGCCTGTGGAACGGTTAAGCATGGATTTGGGGAGTAGAAAGATAAATGTAAATATGTCGGTTAGATTTGTTCATATTCAAATAATTGCTATACATTCAAAAGGAATACAATGTTTGACGCCTCTACATACGTGTGGGTGTGGTGTTCTGTGTGTTGTGTGCGGACTACGGGAATACTACTACTTATAATAGATAAACAATAGTTTTAGCTAAAAGCAAAAACATATTTCAATTTGAGTAAATAATTAGTAACATGTGTAATTTGTGTGTAGTTTGTTGAGGGTTAAGTGAACCAATTGTTAGACACGGTTAGGGTTATAACGGCATCGAGTAGCAAAGTTACGTATTACGTATAACACACTTACAGTTCTGTTCAAGTTGAAGTGGAAACAATAAAATAATACAATAGAGCATGAAATAATAGATAATACAAATAAGGCGCGAAAGGTAGACGTTACGTGAAGTAAATAGGACAAGCGAATAGGTGATACATTTTTTGTAGTTGTTGTTTTTTTTACAGCTAAATACAGCACTATACGAGAACGAAACTTAAGCAAAAACGTTCTCAAAACAAGTACGCTAGGCTACGCTTTAAATTATTTTAAAGTTCATTATTTTACCAATGCACGCGTTTGGAACTCAAAATCTTGAGTATATTTTCAACTACATCAGTGCTGGAGTGATTGCCGCCCAGATCTATGCGAAAAGAAATAAGAAAGTTAAACAAAGTTCAAGTATTATAAATACTTTTCCGCACAAATAAGTTGAACGGAATTTGAATCCGGAATAGGCCTATATGTCATGTGTACATAGACATATTATGCATTTTACCTGGCGTGCGTATGGCATCATCCACAATTGTTTGATAGACGGCATCATAGATAACCTTGGCATGCTCATTGTGACCCAGATGGTTCAACATATCAATGCTGGCATTTATCATCGCCACAGGATTAGCAATATTCTTGCCAGCAATGGCAGTTCCAGTGTTACGGGTGCCGGGCTCAAAGATGGCATACTAAATATACAAGAAATTCTGCTCTATATACCCGTGAATATATGAACATATATATTTATATAGACTCACGTGATCGCCATAATTGCGGCCAGAGATGAGGCCAGCTCCGCCAATAAGTCCACAAATCACATTGGATACAATGGTGCCATATAAATTGGTCATATTCATCACATCAAACTGATGTGGATTGGATACAGCTTGCATGCAGGTATTATCAATGATCATGTTATTGTGCTCCAACTCCGGATAATCCTTGTGCACACGATTAGCCACATCGAGGAAGAGACCATCCGATAGTTTCATGATATTCGCTTTGTGGATGGTCGTCACACGCTTTCTGTTATTCTGACGCGCATATTCGAAGGCATAGCGGGCTACACGTTCGGCATTATCCAAAGTAACTACTTTCATACTCTCCACAACGCCCTTAACGGACTCGTGCTCCAACATAGCGTACTCTCCGTCCGTATTCTGGCGGATGAGAACAATATCAACGTCCTTGTGACGGGCTGGAATGCCCGGATATGATTTACAGTGCACCACATTCACGTAGAGATCCAGCTCGTTACGTATGGCCACGTTACGAGACATTTCCGTTAAGGTCTGCGATTTCGTCTCAATGTTACCCTTGAGCGCCACACCATTCCTTTTAATTGAAGTTATCGCATACTCCAGATCATCATTGCCCTCAGTGGAGGGATCAATGTCGATTACCTCAAAATCAATAGGCGCACCACAATACCTAAAGATCTCACGCACATAGCCCATCAGTTCGGGTCCAATGCCGCCTCCGGGCAGCATACTGACTGCATGGCGGCCACCATATTGAGCCGAGGGTATATCAGTGCCCTAAAATAGCAGCAGATAAAGATATACATATAAGTTTTTTTTATATCTGGAAATGTCAACCCAAAAAACCCATTGAATTGTCCTGTTTGAACTATAAACAATTCTTCCACAAGTTCACTTACTAATAACGTCTATTCTCTGCTTACAATTTGTTTTATAAATCCTCTTATATTGCAATATTAAGCGAATTACAATAAAAGTATAAGATATTATTATACTAATCTCTATTGGAAATTAATTTTAGATACTATTTAAAATCTTAAAATTTGAAAAGGAAAAAGAACGCCTCATATTCCGATTACAAAATTATTTCCAATGGAATTGAA
This sequence comes from Drosophila repletoides, assembly GCA_018150835.1. Classification (NCBI taxonomy): domain Eukaryota; kingdom Metazoa; phylum Arthropoda; class Insecta; order Diptera; family Drosophilidae; genus Drosophila; species Drosophila repletoides. Next base: position 6,907,106 of record JAECWQ010000202.1, read on the forward strand.
ATTGCGTTCCGGAACGCCCACGTTAACCTCAAAAACTCACCGTTAGTTTCTTTTGCAGCGCAGTTTTGGTGTGAACAACATCCTCTGTCTTCTCCTTCGTGACAAGCAGCGGGTAACCCTGCAATACAATACAATACAAAGATATAAAATTTGAATCATTTAATCTTGGTGCTGTGCAGCCAACAATAGATTATGTAATTTGACAGACGCTACGTCGGCTACTTTTCAGATCAGAATTTTGTTTTTAACTTACGCGCGTCATGAACGGTGCCTGCGACTGCAGCAATCTTTGTGTTAAGCGTATTGCCATGTTTAACTTTCTTTTTTTTTTATTTTTACGCGACTTTCTGCAAAATCGTTCAACACACTTTATTGGCTGGCTAAGAAAACTGCGGCCAGAATACAAAATCATATGTTCGCTATTCGATAGGTTGCCTGATAACATATTTGAATATCGAAGTAAACTATCGAATGGGGAGCACAAGATTCTGTGACGTCACAAATATTCTTTACACCTTAGAGTTGCAGCACTTTACTAATTTGAATGCGTTTGTTTTTGTTAGCTAGACACAAATTTAATCAATACATATAAATTTATAAAATAATTTATACGAAAGCGAAAAAAAATTCGTAATTTTGAATGTGAATGGTTTGCTATGTGATATATGACTGACATGTATGCTATATCGAACTATATGACACCCCCCAAATAAATGTGCTCGAAACTTTACTAAAGGGTATGCCGTCTTCGTTGTGCCCTACTATTTTTCTACTAGTGTTGCTGTTACGTTAACAACCGCAACGATTAAAAGTTTGTTTATTGTATAAAAACAACTGTTGTGCAGCATGTGGTCATAAGATATTTAATAAACATCTATATCAAATGGCAGTGGAACTAGTGCCTGATGCTTTCCCAGGGCAGATCGATATGCAAGAACCGGCCACGAAAATTAATTTTCTGCACGCGCTAGTCGTAAGAGCCCAGTACAAAATTTTGATATTCAAGATTTATTTATTCATGTTTTTAATTTGATAGGCAGGTGGCGTTGCTGGAGTTGTGGTGGATATAGCACTATTTCCCATCGATACCGTTAAGACCCGCTTGCAGAGCGAGTTGGGTTTTTGGCGCGCCGGTGGCTTTCGCGGCATTTATAAGGGCCTTGCGCCTGCAGCGGCTGGCAGTGCGCCGACTGCAGCTTTGTTCTTTTGCACCTACGAATGCGGAAAGCAATTGTTTAGTTCCATTAGCAACACCAAAGATTCTCCCTATGTTCATATGGCAGCTGCATCTGTAGCGGAAGTGGTAAGCATTGGCTGTGGTGAATAATTCATACAGGGTCTCCTTTGCAGAAACTAAAAAATTCTAGTTCCATTAGGAAATATTCGACGGAATTTTCAGACTCTTGAAAATGCTTTCGACTGTCGAGTTTTTAGAATGATTCCGAAGTTTTTAGCATTATTTTGAAAACAAAACTGGCTCTTAGAAAATACTATGCATTTTTAATTATCGAACTAAGATAAATTTTAAAAATTGTCCATATATTGACAATCCGATTTTTAATCTAAATTTAAATATATTTAAATTTAACTTTTACGATTTTAAAATATGAGGAATTGATAGTGTAAATGATTATTAATGTGGAAGATAAAAATTAAATATCTTAGAAATTTAATTCCTCTCTATCTGATCTTCTTATTGCTTATAATTTCTGTAATCCGACTCCAGCTCGCCTGTCTCATACGTGTACCTGTGGAAATTGCCAAGCAACGTTCCCAAACCCTTTTGGGAAATAAACAGCACCAAACTGCATTGCAGATACTTTTACGCGCCTATCGGACTGAGGGGCTGAGACGTGGACTCTATCGTGGATTTGGTTCAACAATTATGCGAGAGATACCTTTTAGTTTAATACAGTTTCCATTGTGGGAATACTTCAAGCGACAATGGACTCCAATAACAGGCTATGAATCTACTCCTTTAACGGTTGCCCTATGCGGTGCAATTGCGGGGGGTATATCCGCTGGACTGACAACTCCTTTGGATGTGGTCAAGACTCGCACAATGTTAGCGGAGAGGGAGAGCTTGACGCGCCGCCGTAATGTTCAAAGTATTCTACATGGCATTTACGTTGAACGAGGCATTAGCGGGTATGTTAACAGTTCAGCTTGATAAAACATTAAATAGATGTAGGGTCAGTTTGTATATATATATCGTCGCCGTGGTGAAAAATATGTACACAAACTCCTGTGTAAGAGTTTAAAAAATTAATTTATGTATATTATTTATTTGCTGTGATGTTCATAAAAGTTAATCCTTTTTTTGCAGTTTATTTGCCGGCTTTGTGCCACGCGTGCTCTGGATTACACTGGGTGGTGCATTTTTCTTTGGCTTCTATGATTTAACAACGCGCCTTTTAGGCGCAACAAATACTGAGACTTAACAGCTAAAATAGGCACATATTTTTTTAAAAAACCTACAAAAGTCTGGTAACCGATTAAAGCAAATTAGTTGCAATTATACAATTATCAACATCAAAAGATAACTTAGACAATAAAATGAAAGTGTAATTTGTAATATTATTAGCTACTGATTAGTCTTTTATTTTCCACTGTGCTTCCATTCTCTTCCATCTCTTTACTTTTCAGGCGATCAAGGCAATATCGTCTGAATTGGTTTGTATATGGCTCGAATGACAAATGTTGTATGGTCGCTGTTCGAATGAAATAAAAATTTAATCATATATACATGAAAAGACATATAGTCGAGAGTGCGCGACTAAGAGATACTCTGTACCCAGGTCTGAAGTTTTACTCTCATCTAAGATATGTATATCATAAATTAAAGATTAATCTTAAAATATGTGTGAGATATTCAAAAGTCAATCATAAAACGGACGATATACCCAAATACTTGTATAATGTATAGGATCGAAGATATTTTATACTGCCTGGTACATGTGCATAACAGAATATACCCTATTTAAGTACAGACTTGAACAGCTGTTATACTAACGGTTGATATATGCAAGCGTGCGTCGAGCAGACTCGGATTTGGTTCCTCGAAATCATCACCTCCAGCCATGGAGACATCAGAATCGCCTTCATCGACACTGACGTAGCCATTGCGCGTGGCATTTCTGCGTTTGAAATGGAAACAGTTGAATGGACGCCGAATACGTGACATTGCATAAACCTAGTTTCCATATGCAAATAAAGGGAAAAATGCAATTGTACAAACACCAAAAGAGATAAGAGACTAATAGTAAACAGTTACCAGTCCAGCGAGTAGAATAACTCCCACTAGAACTAAAATTGGCAGCCAGATGTACTCGGCATCTTCTGGGTGCTCCAAATCGGGTGTTGGAGTTGTGCTTGCATCAATATCCATTGCTATTGCTTTATTGGTTGTCAGGGATTTAAATCACAGATTGAATGTCAGAATCTAAGCCGGTGCCAGTGTGACCCCCTCCCAAAAAAGAAACTGTAAACGATCATTATCGTTATCGATTGCAAGTACTGATAAATGATAGTAGAATTCCGATGTCACTGTCCCTCTGATCTGCAACAGCTGATTATTGAATTTATCCTAACAAAGTTTACAAAAAGTACCTTATAAAATTTACTTTTGATTTTAATCTAATGAAATTAGTCTCAGAATTGTCGTGTTTTAGTTTTAGAATATCCCCTATCACTGTGAAAAACTTTGGAAAAAAAATAAGGAAAATATTTATAATTAATTATCAAATAATAAATTATATATTTTTATTTAAATTTTCATTGAGCTAAACAAATTTGAAGCAATTATACAAAATAATAATGTGACTAGACCGATAAATACTTATCAATGTATCGATAGTCACTTGTTGCTGTTGGCTAATACAATTACCTTATTCCCATCACTAATTAGCTGAGTTGTGTTTGGTTCTTCTTCAAAAGTTTGTTTATTGCTTAAAGCAAATACCGCGCAACTTTAATGGATGTTTCTGAAATTATTATTGGAGACCTGCGCAGATGCTGTCGCGTTTGTCTGGAGGAGCCGCATCGCGTCCAGATGTTAGACATGAACGTGATATATGATGAGGAGGCCAATCTAACATATTACGAATGCTACGAAATATGCACAAAAGAGAATCTAGAGGAGTGCGGAGACCAAGAACCCAATACGCTATGTAAGCACTGTGGAGTCGAGCTACAGTGGGCATATGACTTTCATAAAAAGGTTGCTCAGGCCAAACAGCAGTTAAGAAATATGCAAACTGTTGTGGAGACGGTGAGGGAAGATCAAGAGGATGATGAGAAGTACATCGACCAGGGTGAGGATGACGAGCATTTGGATAGGCATCTAGCAACGCTGGAGAAGACACCCAGTGAACCGGAAACAACGGAACCAGATACTCCTAAGCCATTTAAAACACACGACTACACCAATGTCAATGACGTTATTACACGTATACGTTATTCGGGCCAATTTAACTGTCAGTTTTGCAAGAAACAGTTTCGTAATCATTGCCAAATGGTCAAGCATCAGCTTATACATCTCTCGGATCGTCCGCAATTCCAGTGCAGCTCCTGTGACCGCTTCTATCTTACCAAGCAGGCGCTAAAGGTGCATGAAAACACCAAACACAACAAGTCCGGAAGTTTTTGCCCCATTTGTGGCAAGGTCTTTGGCATAGCTAAGGGACTCGAGATACACATGCGCTATCACAACGGTTACTTTCCCTTTGACTGTCATAAGTGTGATCGTAAGTTTGCTCAACGTTCACATCTGAAGGTCCATCTGCAGGTGCAGCACAGCAGCGCCCGCTTTCTATGTGAGTTCCTCAACTGCGGCAAGATGTTTACTTCATCCTCGGCGCTGCGCAATCACGAGTGTACCCACTCGGAAATGCCCTTTGAGTGCAACGTCTGCCAGCAGGGATTTCCGGCTAGATACAAGTTAGTTTTGATCTTATTAGTATACCCTTGCATTTATTATCATATCAACATTTTTAATCCTTTTACAGACTACGCCTGCACGCACAACGCAAGCACAATATGCAGCTGACACTCGAGCAACTGGAAACCATGAGAAAATTTCATATAATGCGTTCCAAGCGCGTTTTGGCTAAGATTGATACGCAGCTGCAGGAAACTGAGGCTATTAATGATAACTAGCTTATGGTGGTAGTCCTGCTAGTAATAGTACTGGCTGCTTGAAACTACTTTTGAAGCGGTTCCGCTTGTTAAGGGCTTTTTATAATTTTTTAAAACTATACACAATATTGGAAATTGTTTTTAAAAAAATGTTAATAGAATTTCCAATAATAAAAATAAATAAAAAATTAAGAATTTAAAGAAAAACCTTCTTTAGCCTCCTGTTAGAGATAAACAAAAAATTTCTTACAAATATCACATTGAATATATTTCACGCTTTTGTTTGGTTGGTTAACAATGACTTGGATGCACATATAGACATACATATGTTACATATAGATATTTATAGACATAATAAATGGAGAGGCCAAACAAATAATGTTGACTTTGGCGTAGAGTTTCAGCAGATTCAGTGAGTCAGAGTCAATGCTAGTGGCATAGCCTTAATGCCAGTGGTTGTACTCGAATCATCCGGATGCTGTGAGGAGCCTGTTCCGGTGCCCGTTGTGGTGGTAGCCACGTTGCCGTGACCCGTCTCTGTGCGTTTCCGGGAAGTAATCTTCTTCCAGCCACGGAGCAGAATTTGATTGCGATATTTTGGAGTTGTGAAAGTGTAGAGCAGTGGATTAACAGCGGAGTTGAGGGGTAGTATAAACACGACCAGCCAGGCATATATATCATCTGATATATTATAATTGAAGAATACCCAAATCTTCATGGCAATGATGGGTGCCCAGCACAGCACATCTGTTAGGACAATGAAGAAGAAACGCACCGCAAACTCGCAGTCCAGCAGCGAGAGGGGCGTGGCGCTGCGCGTGCGCCATATAGATATAAGCAGCGCCGTATACAAAAGTGCTATCATTACCAACAACAGCGAATTGACACCCAGAAAAACAATGGCCGAATACTGCCAGCCCAGTGGATAGGCCTCGTGTATGTGCAGTGGTAGACAGGTGCCTGAATTTTTACCATAGAATCGTGTACTAGAATTCCAGATCAGCACAGGTGTTACAGCCAAACCCACTCCAGTCAGCCAAATACACAGCAGCGAGAAGTAAATGATGCGCAAGCTGATGCTGCGATGGCCTCGAAAGGGATCCGCAATTAAGAGAAAACGTTCCAGCGACATGAAAGCCAGTATTAACATGGACACCTCCGAGGAGCTGACCGCCAGCGTGCCAATTGCTATGCATTGCCAAGAGTTGATCCATTCATGCGCGACTCTATAAAAAAATATTAATTTGTTAAGAATTAACCATTTAATCAAGCAAACTAAACAGATCGCTAGATATGTTGCATTCCGAATTATTATGTTCTTCTAATCGAACTGTGACGCATATAATTAAAACTATTATTGCATCGAACAACTTAAAAATATAATAATAATTCCTATAATATTCTAAACGTTCTTAATTTGGAATATTTATAAAATTTTGTAATCCGAAAAAATGAAAAAAAGGACTTTAACCGATTATTTATTAATTACTATAGAAAAATCGTGCACTTACTTATGGTACTCATCCCTGAAGCGAAAGTCCTGCACGCCGATTATAACCAAATAGAAGCCCATCAACATATCAGCCAGTGCCAGATTCCTTATGACCATTGTAACGGCTACATTTTCATCGCGGTAGATGAAACGACCCCATAGTACCATCATATTACCCGCTATGGATAGGGTGGCCATGAACCAGGTGGAATATCGCAGCGAAGGCTTACTTAGTAGATCCTGAAAGGAGCTAACTCCATCCGTTTTGGGACTGCACATCAGCACTTTTGGTGTCATGGAGCAGTAGAAGAATCGATCAAAGACAATGTACTTCAGCTTACGCATCTCATTGAGTGCAGTAAAGTCAATGCGATCGAATTCTATTCCGGTTAGATTCAAAAAGGATACGTTCAGCGTCTCCACCAATTTGCGGTCTACTGACAGTGGCATATTGGCCAAGGAGCTTTTTAGTTAGAAAGTTAAAACAAAATTATTACTGAAATAAGTAAATTTAACCCATTTAATCCGTTAAATGTGTTTTATTTAAATTTAATTTTGATTTAAATCGAGCAAGTTTTTTTTTGCAAGTTTACTCAAATTCTAAAGGACATTTACTTTAATTTAAGAAGGTATTCAAAAGAGGGCTTGAGAGTAAAATAGGTTTACGACGCAAAGAGTACATATTTCATATCATAACATAAATTTAAGTTAAATTAATTTTAACCCCAAATGGGCAAGACTTATCCCATTCGTTACTTAGCTACCTTTGTGTTGGCTTGTTGTTTTCTTGTCTTTGTTTTTTATTTTTTTGTACTTACAGCGCATCCAGGCGTTTGTTATATAGAAATATTTCGCCAGATAATTCCTTAATGGGATTGCCAATGAGGCGGCTGTAAAACAGAATGCATGAAAACGTGAATACTCGTTCAGTGTGTAAGATTGCGCATACGGCGCATAAGCCGAATAATGGGGCTACGTTTTGTGCTGATAAAAAGGAAACCCAAGGCTGGCTGGCTGGCTGGCTGGCAGCGTTCACCACGCTGTCAGTAAGTATGTATGTATATAGATAGAAATGTGAAGAAGGTCTTTAAAAAGTTTGTTTGTTTTTTTAGTACTAATCGCATGCTTTAAAAGTCGCACAATAAAAGGGACACTCCACAAGAATGTCAGACATAATAACGAAAATTCTTATTTAATAGCTGTGAGCATAATATAAATCACTGGCGCGCATCGCAGCACAGATATAGTTTGCCTCCTCTCGAAGAGCGGGGGAGTTATGGTATGTTGTTGTTGGTCAGTCACAGGAAAAAGCGCATCATTCATGACAGCTTGTAGACGTCGTCTGGGTTTAGGGAGTAGCAGAAGAGGAAAGGAAACGTTGGCTCCAGCTAGAACTTGGACTCGGAGCCGGACTTTCCCTTCGTCCACTATCCTTAGCTCAATGTGAAGTGCAGCAGCTGATACTGATGCTGTTTAGCTCCATTCGTTGCACTTGTCTGGTCAATCAATGCCAGCGCCAACTGAAAACAGTTTGTTTTTATGGCTTGCCGCACAAAGACAATACGCTATGAGCCACCCTCCTCCCTTATACCCAATAACGCTCTAGCTGGTAATTGCTTGGCAGCTATAAAGTTGCATTGTGCTCTAGGAGGGAGTTGCTTTATCATAAAGTAAATGTTTTACTTAAAGCATAAATTGGTTTTTGATATGTCGCCGCCTTATTCTCTTCCCAGAAATAAGGCTTGTCAAGCAATTTTATGTAAATTGTAAGTATTTAATTCCAACAAAGCAGGATTTGTGCGGTTGTCCCGGCATAAATACTCTACTTAATAATTGCATAAATGTCAGGACAGCTGTTGGGCCTCTCTGACAATATCAGACGGCAATTAACATATTTCTCAAGGCGAGCAGGGCAACAAGTTGGCCGGCCATTTGCCATAGCCAGAACCCCAAATACATAAGTACCCCAATAAGTACCAAGTAATGCCCATTTCTCTTGCCCAGGCACACACACACGTGTGCCTTTTTAGTCCTCAATTCAACTCAACTCGCTCTGTGGTTGCCAGCGCACGAAAGTAGGCAACATAATGCGTCAGCGAAGTATCCACCCATACACACACAAACACGTACAGAATGAATATGGGTGCGGGGCATGGAGCGGTCACTGCGCACTTCACAACATGTCAAACAGATGCCTATAGTTGTATTAGTGCAATGACACAACAAGACTTGTAACTAAAAGAGAATAAAGACTGAAGAGACTAACTAAATACTCAGTAATTATTTGAATTTTATGGAAAGATTTAAATTTATTTGAAATAGTTTTCTGTGGAACAACTTGTACTATAAGTTAAATCATGCCTTAACATTTTAATTTAAACAAAATAAAATAGAATATTTAAAATAATAGGAGGGTTATTTTAAGAATAAAAGTGAAATACCGATTTAACTATCTTCTGTTATTTGAAAATTATGAATATTTATGATAAGATTTTGATACATTTCAATAATTTAGCCAGCAGTTGTTTTATTATTAGATTACGATACAGTTAGGTATGTCCATGTCTATAAGCATTACAAATTTTAATGGTGGTATTAAGCAATCAGTGGAAAAGGCACGTTCCGCTGCGAATCCTTTCGAGCAATGTCCTCGTGTGCGCGCTGCGCTATATCTGTTTGGGGGCTATTTACTCAGGCATTACAATCATTGGCCGCAATTAACGTAAATATCCTGTACAATAAAAGCACCCTGTATATTCGTATGACAAAAGCAAAGAAAAATCAAAAGACTTGATCTAAACTGCTCAGCTGAAATAAGCTGTCAATGCGTTTCTTTTTTTTCGTGAAATAGCTGAAATCAAATTAGTGCTGCGATTTTTTTATGGCCAACTGGGTAAAGTGCTAAGATATGCTCTCCGGGGAAAAGCTGTAGCAGTACAGCTGGACAGCAAGTAAACAACAACTCAGCAGAAAAAGGATGTCTTTCTTTGGACAAACATGCACACGCACAGGACATGTGAGTGATATTAAGATGCGTAACTGAATGATACAAAACGTAGTGCCATAAAAGTCACATTTATTTTATGAACTCGACGCTGTGAACTGTTCAAAAATTCACAGCACGCTTCCAGGCGCATTATTTGTATGCAAAAATCTACACACAGAGTGGGCGTGCCTGTATTTGCACTGGCGAGGTCTGGGGCGACAGGGAACATCGTCAGCATCAACAGGCAAGCAAAGGATTTTACCGACTTTAGGGATAATAATGGCCAAGACCCAAAGTCAGCACCAATTTCAATAAACTCCTTCATTATGACAGACATCTCTGAGGCAAAGACAGACTGAGACTCAGACTCAGACTCACAGGCAGAGCTTCATGATGTCCATCAGCATTGAGGCAACCAGGCGCTGCTCTGTTGAAATTGTTTTCACATAAAATACAAATTTATTTGCATTTTTATTTGGTCATAATACTGTTTGTTTATTTGCTGTTGCTTCTGCTTCTGCTTCTGCTGCTGGTGCTGCTGTCGTCGCCTGGAGGCGTCAATTTTCCATAGCAAAAGTCAAAGCGCAGACAGGCGTCCCAGCAGATACTCACACACAAAAAAAGATACAAATGCAGCAAATACATTTGCTTAAATATTTTGTGGGCCAATTTTGGTCAAGTGACACCAGCAACATTCCATATTTATTTTTGTGAACCCAGTAGAAATTTTCACTAATCTATTTTCCAAGTGGAATATCTATATGTATATGGTAATTGGTAAATAGACTTGTCTGAATAATATGCATTTTTATATGGATAAAAACATAGAAACTATATAGGCAATTATATCTTCCTCTATTTTGGATATATAATTTATATTTAGAAAAACATGCAAGCTTGAACACTTCAGAACAAAATAGTTGCCTGAAAGTAAAGACATACTTTTGTCACTGCCAACAGAAGTACATTTTGGCAGCAATATCAGTTCTACTGGGGTCTTACTCAGCATTGATATGCTGATGCTATGTTGTATCTGTGTGTGCTGATACTGTTGTATCTGTGTTTGGGTTTGTAAATTTATTAACGCCACAGCCTGATGCCAGCCAGACTTGGTAGATGGAAAGCCGGCGTCGACATTTATTAAATATGATATTGATATATTTATGTACGACTATTGGACTCTTCGTGTAATGGCATGCTAAAGAAATCAAGTTGAAGTAAATCTATAAATTGTGTGGCTTTCATTTATCTACAGCTTTAAGATACAATTGTATCTTAAAAGAATGAGCAGAAACATGTGCAGAAATGACGAAAAGGTAAGACAGGCTTCTTAATGCTCTTAAAATAGGTAATATTAAGTAACCGAAAGCATTTGCTAGAGATTTCCCTCCAGCTATTAACGTTTTTATGAAGCATTGCAGCATTTTCGCTAAAAGATTTTGCTTCCATAAATTTTATATGGCTCCAGCAGCTCTGAGCTACTACATCCAATACAACAAGAAAGATAATAGGAAGGCGTGGTCGCAACCATAAAATAGAAAATTGAAAGTTTAATCGATTTGCTCATGTGTTTGTCTATATGTAAATAACTACTTAAAAATATATCTATTAGCCATTAAAGTTGTTATATTGCCTTTCCTAGCTGGCCTACCACCAATAAATAAACAATAAATGCTATAAGCATTGCTTTATAATTCTAACAGGCAAACTCTTCGATTTTATGAACTGACTTGTGTTTTATAAAGCAAAAACTTTTCATCTTTAATTTTTATGGGTTTTCACACACAAACAGAATAAAAGTTGTGGAATTAATTCCATATGATTTTGAATAGCAAAATGTGTGGATTTTCGAATTCTATGGATTTGGCCTTTGTACTCAAGAATTGTCCACTTTGTATCTTTGTTTGTTCCCCCACCGGTTCACAGTGTCGAGTTCATTTACCCAGACCGAGGACATTATTTTGAATGATTATGCTAATTAGCGGTGCGCATTAATTCATGATTAGCGTCAGTTTCATATTTAATAGACTTATACATAAATACTCACATATCCAAAATAGCCGTAAGATTTGCAAAGGCTCGCTTATGAATGTGTGTAATGAGGTTGTGCTGCAGATCGCTGAGGGTTACAAGAGAAAATATACTATATTCATTTTAAATAATTATTGTATAATAGAAGAGATTTAAGTGTAGAGTTCGAAGACTTAGCAGTAAATAAAAAGTTATAAATAAAAATAAATTGTTTCAAAACCTTTTATTGAAACTGTTAAGATGTTTTGGTAGCTTGACTCTTGATTGAGTTCAGAGACCAAAATATAGACAGATATATAAATATCAACTCGTCTTGATCTTCTTGCTGTCTACGTTTTATTTTTATTTTATTAGTTGAGTTGAATTATTGCAATTTAACTTAATCAGTATAGTTTGTTTTGATTTTATTCAAAACAATTTAAGTATTTACCACACGAGTAGTTTTCAGATTTAATTAAATCCATTCTTAGCATTATTTGTCAGATAAACCAAAGACAATCACTTTTCTTTTTTTTTTTAAACTGCTCGCAAAGATGAGCACAGAAAAAAAATATTGCGTATACGCAACGTGCCTTTGTTTTTGCCTTTGTATGTGGCGGGGGAATATGGCCTAACACATTTATTTACGTGCGGCAATTTGGGATACTGATTTATTTTCACTTACCAACGCGCCGGGTGCCCAGACGACCCATTGACTTATATTGTCAGCTATTGATGCATAAATTAATGATTATGTGCCTTTTGGATAGACGCAGATGAAGGCAAGGACGAAGTTGCCTGATAAATGTTTTCAAATTGCCATATAGATACAGATATTTGGTCATATATAGAGACACCCCATACACACATGCAATTTGCATGACTCGATTTACGTTTAAATATTTGCTTAGCATATTGTTGTATGTAAACAATTGAAACTCAAATTTATGCTTATTGGCGCATAAATTCAAGCGTCTAGGTGATTCCGATATGATTTCAGCTTTCAGCTTTCAGCTTCGTATTGGAGTATCTATGTCAACTGTGCGTATGCGCAATTTGTTTGAAGTTCCTTGCCGTTCTGTTGTTTGCCTTTTTTTGCTGACAATGTTTGACTGGGTTTCAGGCAAATGTAACCCATATAAATCTTGTAGAAGCGCAAATGATAGCGCAGCTGAAAACGAAAGCAAAATGCAGTCAAGGGTAAAAATTACGCATACGCACCATAAAACCTAAGTACAACATATTTCAATAGACTTTTCGACACTTTTCGCTGAGAGTCTGAGGCGGGTAGCAACCATTTAAAATAAAAGAGCAAAAACACAAACAAAACAAAGTGAAATGGCCAAGTGTAATGGATGATGAGAAGTACGAGTATTTTTTTTTTTCTGTGTTATTTTTAGGATTTCCTCTTACTTACAGCAACTCTAAATTATCCAATAGCGCAAAAGTTTTCTCGCCAATGTATTCGATTCTATTGTAATCCAGATAGCTGTAAAATAAAGTGCAGCAACAAAGTGAATAAATAGAAACAAGATTTCAGGAGACATCATCTACGGTTAACCGAAGCATAAATACCCTTTATAAATACCCTTTAGCGAAAATAAACTAATCCCTCAGGAAAAAAAAGAATAGATTCCCTATAAATATTTGTTATTCCAACTTATCTTAGATGTATTAGAAATTAGAAGTTAACTTGTTTAAAATCTAATATTTAATGCAAAGCCTTAAAGCCTTGTTTATAAAATATAACGTATATAAAAATAAATATAGCCACACTTAGGGTATCCTTCTTGAGGATAAAAAAAAGCAATGTGTGCAGACTCCATTAACTATGCTACGAATGATGTTTATTTGTAGGAATATACTAGACTTTTCAGGATGTGTATTTAAACCAAATACTCGCAGTTCCATGTGAGCTTCAAATTCAGCCCATAGTCTGTGTGTGTATCTGTATCTTTACATGGCTGAGTACTCACATTATATATGAAGGTTGTTTAGTTGTTTAGTTAGTAAGTTACTTGGCTATAAATCAGTGTCTTTAAATGGGAGTGTGCGTTCTCTTTTGGGATTAGTTCCTAATTTAATGCTTTGTTTTAAAATTTCCTGAAAATCTCTTTATTTTTGGCAACTTTAAGCGTTTACGCTACAAACTGTTATTATGCCATCCGTGGCACGTCATAATGGGCATAACAGTTGCTCCAATACCCTTTCCATTCATGTCCACATGAACACATGCCCAACTGCACTTGATAGTCGCTGCCAACCCAAAGGAGAGGGTTCAGGCAACGCGTCTCAGACCCAGACTCAAATCCAGACCCAGAGAGACAGACCCTAAGACAGACACAGACACTGTAAAGCATTTCACGCTTGAATACATCAACTGAACGAGTACACGACCATAAAGTGGGTGTGGCATTGGGCAGACGTCCTTTTTTTAATCTAACAAATACCAGCGACATTCTGCCCAGTCAGTCTCGTATTACTATTGAAACCGGCAGAAAAGAAAAAACTTTACTTACATTTCAACAAGCTCTGGACTTTTGGATAGCTGCCCATTCCGCAGCGTCAGACGATTGTGGCTAAGGACGAGCCACTCCAGTTTATGCATTAAAGCCAAGTGCTCCATCGGAAAGTAACGCAGTTGATTTTTTACCAGAAATAACCATTGCAACGCATGCAAATCCTTAAAGATTCCATGAGACAATTGGCTGAAATTATTATGGCTAAGCTCGAGGCGTTCCAAGTGCGGCAAACCGCTAAAGCTGCCCGGGGGCACACGTGATATGTTGTTGTATTTTAGAGTGCTAATTATAGGGATTATATAATAAAACATTCTTTCTCTGAACTTAATCTTAATAAGGCTGCAAACCAGTTTGGTAGAAGCTTTCATTTCGATTATAGCACTATTTGGATAAAAGACTATAAACTAAACTACACATAAGGCCTAATTTGGTGCATGCATATAATTTTCTCTATTTAATTTAATTTAATTGACCATTTAATTTTAATTTAATTTTTTGAAACTTAAAGCCAGTCTGCAGCCTGGTTTTTTTTTTATCTACTTACAGCTTCTGCAGTCGCGTCATATTTGCAAATAAGTTTTCTCGCAGTGTAAGATTGTTTCTTATGATATACAGAGTGGTTACCTCGGCGCTGATGCGCGGCAGACCCCGCAGCTCTGCGGATTTACCACAATAAAGCATAGTGCCCCCACCGCACTTACACTGCTCGTAAGGATATATGATAATAGCTGGTAAATGAGTAGATATAAAAAAAAAAAAACAATGTTAAGTGCTGGAGTAAAAAACTCTAAAAAATAAAACAAATCATATTCATATTAAAAAAGTTTCATATGAAAAAAGTTGAGAGAAATTGCAATTGTATTCTCGTTTATATTTGCTTTATAAGTTTACTATATTAAAATCGAAGAAAGGAAGAGATTACTAAAAAAAAAGTTCATCTAGTGTTTTATAGAAAAGGCATATTAAAATATGCAGCTTACTTTAATATCTTAGAACTTATCGCTTCTTTCTTGACTATAAAGTAAATGAACATAATAATAAAATATTTTAAGTATGTTAAATCTCGTTTTTTATACCTTTGCGGAGAGCAACTTTGCTACGATATCTATAATATATTAAATAAGGCATCTCCTAAAGTATATATATTATTGATTAAGACCGATGAGACGGACGACTCCGTCTGTCACTTTGCCTGTTTCTATGCAAGCAAATCTAGCCTTTTGGTTGAACCTGGAGGGTTCGGACAAATATATCATAAACATATTTTTACTCTAGGTATTTTTGAGAAAGTTATAAGCTACAAAAAAACCTGTTAGATTTAGTGTGAGCAGAAACTTTCGAAGGTTTATTCCAGTATATCCGCCGCAGGTATCCACTTCTTATCTAAGCTTATTCATATTTCTTCAGCAAGAAACAGAGACGAAAGTAATCTTATTTAAATTTTAAATGCAAAAATTTGTTTATCAATTTGTCAATCTAAGCCAGCTTAATAGTACAAGTCAAGTTTTATCGCTTTTCTCTTCGTGGTTTTAATTGCGGATCCTACCTTAACTAAGATTCCTTTTTCAACGAATTTTCGAGTGATGCTTCGCATAGTTTCTGTATTTAAAATTGCGTAATAGTGCAATAAGCCTCACTACGTTAATGACACAGTTCAATTTTTCTGTTTCCCTTCTATTTTTTCATTAATCTTTCTATTAAGGTAGAGATCTGTCTGCCTGTTAATCTTGTTAAGTATAGATAATATTTCTCTTAATATTCTTTTAATATTTCTTCTCACTTGATAGTAAGTCAAACGCTTAACTGGATGCATTTTTATGGGCTTACATTTTCTTGGAAAGTTGGTTATTTTTCTGTAATGAATTTAAATTCACTAATTTAAATTTCAATAACCAATTTTAAATGTACTGTATTATCTATCAGCTTTTAAGACAAAGAAGGGCATACAGCAGGCATTTGCCTTTACCTAGCTTTAAATGATTGGAACTATTTACATATATACATATATAAATTTACCCTCTGCAAGGATTAAATTACCATTTACTATTTAAATTCATGTTGAAGATGTTGTTACACTGCTTTATCAAGATTTGTGAGCCTTGTAAATTACTTAAAGGACATTGTTTAATACTGCGAGTATCTATACGCTTACCGCAGGGCATAGTTTGATTTCTGCTACCCGCTGGCGACGTCGAATTCCCGGCGCTGACTTTTGACCCAACTACTGTTAGGCGTTGTTGCTGCTGTTTTTGTTGTTGCTGTTTCTTTTTCTCAATCGCATTACGCACAATTTTATCGGCAAGCTCCTTGCTGCCATAGAGATTACCACACTCCACCGGATTCTCGTCGCTGCCGTCGTTGCAGTCGCGATGCTTGTCGCACATTTGCCGCTGGGGCACGCATTGAATGCCATTGTTGCAGGCAAAGCTGCCCGTGGGGCAGGGTCCTTGAAAACAGAATGTAGAAAATAATTAATAACAGAAGAGTTGAGTTGAGTTGAGTCAAGTTGTTTGCCACAGACAAAACAACAATGACTTAAATTGACCTGAATAAAGTGTTTAATGCTTGCAACTTTTTATTACTCATACGTCACGTTGTCTCAATGGAAATGTGTATGAGAAATCTTAATCGAAACTTCAAAAAAAAAAACAAATCAATTAAAATTAATGTGTAGAAAACTTTTGATTGCTTTTATTTGGCTCAAATTTTCTTTTTCTTAAATCAATTTATGTAAAAGTCTATTAACATTTCAAGCACATTTCAAGTTTCAAAAACTTAGGGTATCAATTAGCATTTCTAAGAGTTGTTTGTGACAAAACTTTTTCACACCTATTTGTCATCAGAATTGGCAATTTGTTTCGCCATTTATCATATTTATGGTACGTCTGCTGCTTGTTTTCCAATAGTAATTCCAACTGAATAACAACAAAAAGGCAAAGAAGAAGTAGTCATCAACAGTTTGATGAGCACACCAAATACCTTTGGCGACTTGTGAGCAAATCAAAAGATTTCAGCACATTGAGTCATTATTATGAACAGCAGCTGTGTCCTTTGTATCCTTGGATCCTGTATACATATAAGCCTCAGGCACGCGTTGTGCATTAGCAACACTTTTTATTTCAATTTCACTTTGTCTGTGCCACACACATAAATACAAATCTAGCAGTAGCCTATTTGTCTGCCTCGTTTAAGTTCCTTCTTTAATATAAATATATGACTATTCCTATATTCCAATTCTCTTTTTTTGCTCTAACAAATCGGATATAACGCACAAAAATACGTCATATGCCGCGTTAAGCTGAGAATGGCATTCATCAAACATTTGTTTTGGGTTTGTTTTTCTGTATGGCAAATCAATAGGCAAATTGGTCATTCTCATAAAAACGCAAGATATAAGATATTTAAGATGCCTGCGCGATGAAAATGTTTTTTTGCACATAAAGCCAGATACATCAAGAAACAGGCTGCAAGAAAAAACAGAAAGCAGCAGCAGCCTTCAGCTAAAATAAATATGAAAATTGTTTTGTTCTCGAGACAAAGTTTGTGTATCTTTTTTATGGTCACGCTTTTATTTTATCGTATTATAGAACAAATTACTTTCAAATACTTTTCAGCGCATAAATTTATGAGTGCTCTTTGGAATTTGAATTCCTTTTTGAAGTTCTATGCAGAAAATATTGTATATTTCTCTTAAAAGCCCAAGTGATTGATTAATTGAAAGATTGGGTTTTATTTGAGACTTATTGGGATAAGTGTCTGGCTGAATTTTAAAAGAAAATGAAGTAATTGATTTAGAATTCAAATTCAATTGAATTAATTGATTTTAATTATAAAAAGAATCAGAATTTCAGTAAAAAGCATCTTCTCACAAAATAGATCAATACTTTTAGATCAGCCTCATACAGATGGCAGGACTTAAAGAAAATACACAAAACAGCTGTATAACTGATGATTTCTGATTTCTAGCTAGGATATAAACCCCGCCCCTTCTCCCACATAAAGAGAATGTTGGTATGCCTCTAGGTACGAAAAAAAAAACAACAAAAATTGGCAAAATGCCATTTTCAGCCGCACTACAAGCCGAATTTAGCCAAAAATAAACCTGAATCTATCCAAAATAGAACAGACTGCGGCTAGACTCTTAGCTCCTTTTAATGAAAGAAGGAAGAAGCAGAAGTAATGGAAACTATAGAACACTTCTTCTGTTCCAAGCAGTAAACTGTAAAACTTTCACAAAATTCACTATCTTGCTAGCATCCCTCCTTTATCAAAACTAGATCCAAGACAGCCAAAAATATACAAAGGCTTCGGGCTGGACCTTTTTTGACCATGAATCTTCGGAGAAGAAAACGTTGGTATCAGAAGTGCCCACACCAGGCCTAAGTGTGTCATATGATAGGCGTTCTCTTGTGGATCATTCTGAAACCAGTAATACCGGCTCTCCTGGATGGACTATAGATTAGACATGCTGGAACCAGGGCCCAACCTAAGCTAAGCTAATTAAAAAAGTTTTTAAAATGGTGTTTAAACTAAGAAAAAATCAATCATTGCTTAAAAAAATCCCTAAACCAATTATTTACTTGACTTACCCAAACTTAAATAGAAGATCAGAGCCGAATACAGCAGTACGATGGTCATAAGGCAGACGCCTACTGCAATGCTACGTCCATAGACCATTTTTGTATCTTATCTTTATCGGTGGGTTTTCGCTCGTTGGGTGTTTAATTACTTGACTGCCGTTGCAGGAACAGCCTCTGGGCGGAGTACATTATTTGGACAGCTTGCTCCCAACGGAGTCTTTGCCACGCCCACAGGCTAACTCATTGAGCTTTTGCTGTTGCTTGAGTTTGACACTTCATTACACTAATTTTAATGCTGTCGAAGTATAAGGCTTTGCACCAGATGACTATACAAAATTAAACACAGATATTGCTAAGAGGTATATAAAGATTTTCCACTAGAACACGATATTTTATTTATAATTTCAAGTTGTTTTTCTACAACGAATATTGAAATAAACTGCAATTAATTGCATCATAAATTGTCACTTTAAGAAATTAAGTTCCTCTTCTATCTAGAAATAAGTTTTAGCACGCAGCAACTATCACATAATCCGGCTGCAAAATAAATCGTCTAATTAATTAATCTAATGAAATTTCTTGCTTAATTCAGCAATTTATTAACTCTCTGTGAAACTGACTCTGGTGTTGTTTCAAAATTGAGCTTCAACAGTAGTGACAGATACCCTTTATTATTTAGAAGTAAAGTTTAAAGTTTTCGAATATCATAACGTGTTCTGTTAATCTTTTAATTTAATTCAAATTAACCTTAAAATTAAATACTTAAATAAAATACGTCCTGGAATCTCGTCTACTTTGAGTTATATTCTTGATTAAATTCATTTTATTGTAGTAAAGACACAAAAAAAACAATGTTGCTGCTGCCTTATCAATAAGCGCAAGGCCCGGAGCCAACAGACATATCATAATTTCCGCAAAAGGTCGTAGCCAGCAGGATTTCTACGAGTGTGAAATGTATGCCAAAACGTTGGCTCATTATCTCAATCATCACAAAAGAACAGCATTTGGTGTGGAAAGTGTCGTAAAAACGTAACATTTTTTGTGTTTTCTTGCTTTTTTGTTGTTGCTTTTGGGCACTTAATGCTCTTGACCAAGGCAAACGCACATTTCAAGATTGTGTCAAAGCGATAAAGGCAAAGAACAAGGCTTAAAACGAGACCCCAAACCGACAAATTCAATTGTCCGGCAAATATTTACAGAGCCCACAAAAGTAGGCAATGCAATCTGAAGGCGCGTTTTAAAACGCACACAAAACGCGCGCGCGACGTATATAAAATCGACACTGTTTAAAACAAAGTCTGACAAGACAAGACAGGAGAAGACAAGACTAAACAAGTCCGTGCACAGCTGCCAACTGAAACAGACAACAGCAATTGTTGCTGATTTTGTTTAGCTTCTGCTGCTGCTGCAGCGACTCCTTGCTTCGTGTCCTGTTCGGCCTTTGCTGACCGCCAACGCGACGCATTCGTAGAAACTGTATTGAGTTCGAGTTCGAGTTCGGGTTCGGGTTCGGGTCTTGGGAGTGAGTATATTTTAATTGAATAAATAAAATCTATTATAACTATCAAATTGTTTCCTTCACCCTGGTTTTAAAATACAAAAATTCGACTTTCAGAGAAAAAAATCATAAGAAATTTATTGTTTATTAGCTAATCAATACAATGCAATTAGAATTTGTTCTAAAAAAGTTTTGTTTTTAGTTAATTAAATAGTTATTTATGTGTATATATTATATATTAAACATATGTATATTGCCGTTGCATAGGAATATGCAACAAAATTATTTGCTATCAGACATTACTAAAGTGAATGTAATACATAAGCGACTTTCTTTCGCTTTTTGCTGCATTTTGCAATAAAAGCTACAAAACATTACGATGCATAAGAACTAATTGTTTAACATATTTTGAAATTGCATTTAGTTTTTATTTCTATTGCTTAGTGTTTTCTAAACACTTTCAAAGTGAAAAACATTTTCAACAAAGCATTGCTAAGTTTTTTTTGCTAAAGCTGCGCTAAGTGCTAAGTAAAAGAGCTATTATTTATAATATAGTAATTCTTATTAACATTAGTTCTTATTATGCAAATGTAATTTATAATTATGGAGTGAGAAAAAATCACTAACAGCACAACTTAAATATGTATATGTATAAAAAGGCGTTTACAGTTTCGTTATATTAATCAATTATTGCAACAATATATGTTTCCTTCATTTAACAACTAATGGCGCATTGTGATTGATGATTGAAAACATTTTATAGACTAGCAACAAAAATAATTTATAAACAATAAAATCAAGATATATATATATATATATATATATATATATATATAGCACACAAGGTAAGTACATTAAAGTTATAAACAATTTTTTGTGGGAATGTGACATGTGTTATATGTAATAATTATGTTGATAATTCAACTAGTCAAGTGAAGTTTATAAAATCTAGCAAAATTTGTGCACTCGTATATTAAATAACGTGTGAGTGTATGTAGATGTGTAGGTGTAGATGTAAATTTGTAACAATTAACATTGCTTTAGAGATCCATTTAGGTATTTTGGAAGAAAAAATATGCATTCGCGTGTATCGTTGTAAATTTGTGTGTTCAAATATTGTGATATAAGTACATATAGAGGCATCAATTCTCGACTTCTTTTTATGCATTCAAGATATGTTAATCATTTCCTCGTCTTTGTTCCCCAAGATTTGTTGAAAAGTTCTTGCTCTTTTTTTAATTTTAGAAAAATGTTCGTTGCTCTTAATGCGTAGTTTAGACCCAAACGCCATGTGGATTTTTGCTAGTGGGCACCGCCGTCTCCAGTTGACGCGGTGAGCCTATAATGCGACGACTGCTCCCCTGTTTGTTGGGTCCCTCCAGTAAATGTTTAATTTCCTCAGTGGTAGTTACGGTAAGACTTTGTAAATTCACCTCCTTCATTTCATTGACAAGCTGCTCCACTTGTCGCTTCTTCTCCGCAATCGCATGCTCAATCATTAGCAGCTCCTTCTTCAGATTATCCGCCGTTTTATTTGATGAATCCGTGTTATGTAGCGCCTGATCAATATCGCTTTGTATGCGCTCCATTTCCATCAAAAAATCACGTTCCACAGTTTGCCTATTTACAATAATGTTTAACTTAATAAATTTTGTATAATTCATATGAATATATTTTTTAACTCACCTATTGTTCTGCTGCTGCTGCTCCAGTTCTATGTCATCCATAAGCAAACGCATTTTATTCTTGCATTGCAGCAGCTCTGTCTCACAGTTAGCAAGCTTAGACCGCAGGAGGGCAATTTCCGACTTCAGCGTCTTCTCCTGCTGTTTGACCAGTTCGTTTTCCTCCTCCACATACTGCAGTGTTTGCAGTTGTTCGCTGCCCTGCCGAAAGATTTGATCTGCCTTGGATATATCCCGAGATATGACCTCCAATTCATGCGCATGATCTCGCTCTCTACTCTCCAGATACACAATTTCCGTATCGAACTGTGATCAAAAAAAATAATAATATAAATAGTAAGAATATAATATAAGAATAAAATGGTAACTGCTGACGTAGCCATTGAAGAATAACAGATTATCAAAAACTTAATAAGAGTCAGTAGAAATGTTTTTATATTCGGTTAATAGAAACATTTTATCAATTTCTGTTTACGTAATTGGTAAGCAATTATCCCCAGCATTTTCATTAATATCTAAATTCAATTTTAATGAGTACCTTTTGCAGCTCCATTTGTTGTGCTGTGATTTTCTCGCGTTGAAACTTGATTAACTGCAAGAGCTCATTATATTGCGTGGCCTGGTACATGCTCTCGCCCTCATCCATGCACTGATTAACGCTATTGTTGCCACTATTATTATTGTTGTTGTTGTTGTTGTTGTTGTTGTTATTATTATTATTATTACTGTTGTTGTTGACGATATTGTTGTTAATATTATGTTGTTCGTAGTCGCTGAGAAATGGATTCGTTGAAGAGGATGCATTAGAAATTGTTTCAGCATTGCTGCTGCTGGCTGGCAAGCGTTGTGTCTGGCACATAGGACTATTACGTGGCGGCGGAGGATCGCGATACGGTGGCGGAACTAGGGCTCCATTTGATGAAATCGTTGGTGTTTGCTTATAGAGTTCCGGTGAGTTGTTATTGTTGATGCTGTTGGTAATGTTGCTATTGGCGTAAATGTCGCATAGATGCTCATTACTGCTATTGTTGTTGATATTACTATTATTATTATTGTTGTTGTTGCTGTAGCACAATTCATTTGGACTGGCGCGTCGCAGTTCATTGCTGGATTTGCTTAGCTGACTATAAATATGTTGATTGTTAATATTGTTGTTGTTGTTGGTATTATTATTGTAGTAATCATTGTAATCATTTAAAGCAGGCGCTGTGCAGCCAGCACTACTACTGCTGCTGCTGCTCATATCCAACGGATTTGATAGTGACTTCTCATGCTTCGGCACCAATACAGTCGATTTACTTGATGGCAACTGTTGCTGCTGCTGCAGATGTTGTTGCTGTTGTTGTGGAATGCCTTTGACTATGCCAATGTTATCGAATTGTTTGGCATCGTAACCACTGTAACAATTGAATAAGTTTTATTAATAAGAAAACTATTTAAAAACTGTTAAAAAACTTGTTGATCAGATTAGAATATATTATTAAAAATATTTGTTTAAAAACCGTTAGTTGTTCATCACTCTTTCTATATAAAGAGAAGAGGAAAGGGATGCTGACGCTTTGCTTAAATATTTTTATCCGAAATATGATTGCTTTAAACAAACATTTTGAAATAAGTAAAGAATCTATCTTTTTCAAAATAAAACTTTGCCTACATATATATAATTAATATTTTATTAATTGATTGATAGCGCTTTTTTGTTTTTGGTACGCACCCAAAACTTTTTTTTAACTCCTTTGTGCGGTAGCTTAGCTCAACGCTGGACTTTTGTTTTTGTAATGTGGGCGGCGGCAATTTGCTTTCAGTTGGATTGTTGCTGTTGCTGGGGCCTAATGGTTTTTTTGTTGTCATGACAGCATAGTTGTTGTTGTTGTTTGGTGGTTGCTGCTGTTGTTGTTGTTGTGGTTGCTGCTGTTGTTGGATGGCTTGCTGCTTATTCTCGGAACGTTGCAATATAAACTGCACATCATTTGCATATTCGCCCCATTTGAGGAGCAGCTTCATGGGATTCTCGTTGGGAGCCAGGTGTCGCTCATTATTGCGCCAACGTTCGATTAGCGTAAAGCGACCCACTTTGCCCGTTGCATGGGCCAAGGCGAAGACCACATCCTGTAAGAAGCACACGAAAGGATATTAAATACTTGAACTATAATACAATAAATACATATATATATTTATATTATATTTTTCTTTATTATAAAAATTTATATTTAATTTATTTTATTAAATTATTTAAATCTGCAAAAAACTGTTTTTAGCTCAATTTTTTTTTTTTTGGGAATCGAAAATTTATACTTCGGAAAACGTCAGTACTGATTTGCTTTAAGAGAAGTTTATAGAATAGACAAATTTGGATGATGAATCGCAGTCGCCTGTAAAGTTTGTTTTGCAAACCGATTTGAAAATTTCAGTAAGGCTAAGCTATGAATTCCACCAAAACAAAGAATCTTGTAGTAAATATTAATTATTTTTTTTATGATATTATTTTTAAAGATCGATAAGGATCAACCGAACCGGTTCATCTCTGGAGCGGTTTTGTTTTTATAAATGAATGAATAGAAAAAAAAAATCAATATTTACGCACCTGGCAGGTTGTATTTACCGTTACGCCGCACACAATACGCTGAATGCCCTCGACCCAAACTTTCAATTCCATTTTGACAGCCGAAAGCAGAATACAAATAATTAAATTAATTAATTATTTTTTTATATTCTCGATTTTCTTGTTGCTGTGTCTGTTGCTGCTGTTGCTGTTGCTAGAAAATTGCTACTAAATACGATTCAAATTATTTCAAATGTTGTTCGAATTGCTGTCGCAAGGGCAGCGAAGCGTGCGTTGTTTTTATTGTTGTTTTTTCTGCTATTCTCGTTGTTGCTGTTATTTGTTGTTTTGGGGGTGGAGCTGCACTTCCACTTTTTCTTGTTGTTGCTGTGTGTTCGTTCTCGTTGTCACGTTTTGTTCCCTTTCTTTCTGCTTTGTTGCAGCTTTTTCCCAATTATGCTGCTGCTTCTGTTCGTTTGTTTCTGCTCTTGCCGCCGCTGCTGCTGCTTCACTTGCACTTATTTCTGGTTTATGAGCGTGCGGGCGGGTGCGGCGGACTGCAGGTGTAAGTGTATTATGTACGTATGCATGTGTGCGTCGCGTAGCTATATGTGTGTGTGTTCGTTCTGATTCACTTTTTTTTCAGTTTGCTTTCGCTCTATCATAATACTATAGAGACGAACCACACAAACTTAATCACTTGCACGCGAGCTTTTTATGCATTTTCATTTTGTTTTACACATAGGAATTGTATTATTTACTGTTTTTTAAAGCAAAAAACAAATGCACAATGCGCGCATTGTTGTTGGCATGCACTTGTACTCGATGCCAGTGACAGGGTTGTTATCTCACCACATATACCAGGGCTGATACTTTTCGAAAAATCGATAAGAATTTAGATAAATGCTCTCCGAAGCTAAGCGCGCCTAATTTTAAAAGCGTGTTTTAATCTAGTAGACACATGTACCAAATCGTCTTTTAGAAAAACTTTATATTCCAATTAAATTTAAATGGGTGTTTCACGATTTAATTTTATAACTTTTATCAGCATGTTATCCCTTCAATGTATTCGATTTCTAAAATCAAAATGACTGTTTCTGATTTAAACTTTATTGTATGAGTTAAGGAAAGCGACACCAACGAACAAAACAAATTATAATTATTAAAATAAAAAATTGCTAAGCTCTTCGGTTATAACTTTCTTTATAATAAAATACTACGGGAAGATTCGCATTAAATAAGCCAATAACTTTTAGAATATAATGTGAACAATTTATTGTGTTGTTTGCAATTAAATAATAATCAATATATATTCAGAATAACACTGAAATAAAAATAAAATAGACAATATCTTTTCACATAGCTGTTTTTTTTTCTGCTAGTAGTAATAAGATAATATATAGTTCTTTAAAAATATTAATAAACTTATTGTGCTGCTTCGTTGAAGCACATGTTTTTAAATTTCACAAGCTCTGCATCCCTTATAAGCATGCCCTTATTTTGGTTGAAATAAATCATGTCAATTATTAAAATGGAGTCTCGCCAATAGTGACGATTTGTTTTATATCTAAAAATTAAATTGGATAGTTAATACGACTATAGAACAATGCAGAAAAAAACTTTCAGTTTACCTGTTTGGCATCAATGTCAAAAGAGAGTTGCGATTTATAAGTTTCGTTCCTAAATACGGGCATATCGCATATTTTTCGAACTGGAATTTCGAATAAAATTCAAAAAATCGTTTTAGCATTTTACGTGTTTGTATCTCATTTAAATCAATTTTGACCATCATGAACTTTGATAACTCAAATTTCTTGAATGCAGTAATCCATGCTGCAGAAAAAACATTTAAGACACATATTAATGATATAAACATATTAAATAAACAAATAACATAGGCACGTCAGACTTTTTAATACCCTTGTAGTTTGCGCCCACGGCTAGTTTACTTAGACACAGACAAATAATAAATTTATTCGCTTACGTCCATTCGATGGGAATCCATATTCCTGAAGCTTATTAATTCCAGGAAGATAATCGTTAGATTGTAGAAAGTATATGACCATCAGTGTGAGAATATGACAACGAAATCCGTCTTGTAGGTTGTGTTTCTCCACAAAACCACGTAAATATAGAACCATGTAACGAGCTTCTCATAATAACAATTATATTAAAATTCGATGTACAGAAATTAATAATAATTCACAACTTACCAATGGGCTGTAATTCAAAGATATATACCACCAACTTATTTTGTGAAACGGTTAAGCCGTTCGTGAAACTTATATCGCACTGCAAACGACTTGGTTGGTAGAGAGCCTTTACAATGGGGCATTTACCCAAATAGCTAACTTCATACACCCAGTTACAGTGGGATTTGATGGCACTAGCAATAAGTTTTTCCCTTTCCAAAACTACGCAAGTAATAAAATCGCTGTAGTCGTTGAAGCTATCATCTAAATAAAGATATTAAAATAAAAATTTAATTAAATTTAGTTACATAATTGTATGATTTAGAAAAGCTATGTTTGAAAATTTTACCAAATTCGACAAAAATATCCAAATCTGAATCTTTCTGACCGATGCCCATAATTAAGGATCCAAATGGATAAATGCGAATTGTGCTATTTGGAATCTCCATTTTCAATAATTTTTCAAGATCAAGAATAGCAACTTTTTGATTCTCACAATTTTTTAAGCGATCAGCAATGGAAACCTTTTCCAAAAGGTTTTTCCAGAATGCATCAGAATCTAAATAAATTGTAATATAAAAAATATAAATGTGTAAAATAAAAAAATAAAGGCTAATAGAACTCATTGAATTATAAAATTTTCATTCTTTCTTACTCAGAGACATTTTCTTCAAGCGCAACTGGTTTGACAAAGGGAACAGTTCCAGGAATAAATCAGTTCTGGGTATTTTCCCGAATTATATTTGCCAAAGTGTGACCTTAACTCAAGTGGTAAAAAAAAAAATTAAATTCATTATATTTTTGCTTTTTATATTTTTATAAATTTCATAAATCATGGAAAAAACATAAAATACAGTGAGTTCAATATAATAAAAAAATATTATTGTTACTAGAAAATATAGTGTGACTAATGAATATCA
This sequence comes from Drosophila repletoides, assembly GCA_018150835.1. Classification (NCBI taxonomy): domain Eukaryota; kingdom Metazoa; phylum Arthropoda; class Insecta; order Diptera; family Drosophilidae; genus Drosophila; species Drosophila repletoides. The sequence continues at coordinate 6,934,669 of JAECWQ010000202.1, forward strand.
AATTAATAACAAATATTCGATAACTCTTCAAATGCTGTGTGATACATAAATAGTGTGTACACAGCATTGAAATATCGTTCAAGCAAGTTATCGACGTGAAACAATCGATATAAACAGGGTATCGATATGATATCAACAATCTTATACGCGAGTTGAACGAAAACAACTGCAAGTAGCACAGCAGCAGCAGCAGTACTCACGAAAGAAAGAAAGAAAAACCGTATCCTCAAATTCATATTGATTTTAGTGCATACGGATTGTGCGAGAAATATTATTAAAAAGCCAATACCAAGAATAATACGTAACTACGTTCGCAACGGGCCAAATAGCCAGCAATTGTTGCTTGGTTGTGTGAGTGCGTGTTTGTGTGAGAGTGTCTGTGTGGAGCAGCAGCAAAAAAATGGCCAGAAAATAAAAATGTTTTTACAGCTGCATTGAAAATGAACTCGAGTTAGGCCGAATAAATAGATTAGCATCTGTTTTAGGTGCATATAAAAGGCGTGCGAGTTGTATATAAGCTTATTATTTGGGGCGCGGCGCCAGCAGCTGGTGCGCTCAGCTCTCGTTGCGTGTAAACAAAACAAAAGTGAAGAGAAGTGGGCCAGGGAGGGAAAGGTGTGGGAGAAGAGGGGGAGGTGGCAATAATAATATCAACAACAACATCATCAGCAGCAGCAACAACTGGAGCAACTGTTACAATGGGCAGTCGGAGTCGAGCTATACTAAATGTTAATCTCGATACGGTCATGGCCAACGATCCGTTGCGTGAGCTTTTCGAGGCATGCAAAACAGGTGAAATAGCCAAAGTGAAGAAGCTGATAACGCCACAAACAGTTAATGCGCGCGACACAGCGGGACGCAAATCGACGCCATTGCATTTTGCAGCTGGTAAGTTAAAACCATACAACAAAAACAATTATTTAAACCTAAACCCCCTCTTTAAGCTCCATTACCCCTTTAGGCCAATCTGTGTGTTTGTGAGCGTGTGTGTGTGTGTGTCATACAAAGGTTGAAGGACTCGCTAACCCACTGTGCCGCATACACACATATATACACACACACACTCACACACACACACACACACACGTATCGGTGCAGCCAACTTAGCCTTTTTTGAACAGATTTAAACCAGCTTAGTGTGCAAACTTGAATCTATATATAAATTTTTACGTATTTTTGATCTGTGTGAACAAGTCAAATTAGCCTTTTTTTGAACAAGTTTTAAAGCTACTAAAATGGCTAAATAGAACTTGGTTTGTTTTTGTTTGAATTTTCCATTCTAAATTTTATTTTATTGCTAGATTTCAACATTCTTTTTGTTGGATTTACAGTGTGAAATTTTGGTTAGATCTGTAATAACTTATGCTTGAGTAAAGCCCATTAATTTATTAAAAGGCTGCAACAAGGTTTAAGTTTAATTTCTGGAAGCCCCTCGTTTATTATCAATAAATCCAGAAAAAGCTCAAAGTTCGAAGATACTGAATATTTTTTTCGAGTTAAAGTTAAAGTTCTCTTTAAGATCCGTATTTTCGAACTTTTTTCTTATGAGACATAGTCCTTTTTTTCGTGCGACAGTTGCCAGCACTGACACACATTCATACATTCATACATTCACGCACACACACATGCGCTGATGCGCTGCTGCTGTTCTGGCCTTGATCTACTTAGCGTTGGGTGTGTGACAAGCACGTCATTGTTGCCTGGGTGGTGGAGCCTCAGTCGCAATCACAGTCGGCACGAGGGTCGCTCACTCGCCAAGTGGCGACTCGGTCGGACACTCGTTCGAAATTGGAATGATGGCGTCGAGAGTTGACCTAGTTTTCTGCTTGGTTTGTGTGTGTTTCCGGAACCCGCGACCCTCGACTATGTGTTGCATTTCAGCATGTTTTCTATTTTGAAATTTTTCAGCCTGGTCAGCATCAAAGAGAAGGGTGGTGAAGAAGTTGGGGCTCAGCTGCTGCTGCTGCGTTTGCATCCTGCTGACGTCGTTGGCTTTAATATTTGCATCTTTTCTATTGTGCGGCAACTTTGGCCTTGCTTATTTTTTTGTTGCACTTTTCAGTTTTATATAGTTTAACAATCAAATTCAATTTTAGGTTACAAACCGGGCTTTAACCGGTACATTTGTTACTATATTTTCATTGAGATTGTTTCCTCCTAAAAGCCCAAAAAGGTGTCCAAAATAAATTCATTAAACGACAAATAAGGCTGGGATTCACGTACATTTTAATAAGTAAGGTATTTGAATTAATAATATTAATTAAAATTTATTTATCAGCTGCAGGTTTTTAATTAAAAAATAAAAACAAATATTGATGACTTAGAAATAAAATAAAAGCTAACTTCGAACCAAATAAAATATTTTTTCGAATTTCATTGTTTTTCTTTTCTTTTTGGTATAGAAACTATTTGTTGTTGAACCAACAGTTCCTTGGTTGCATCAATCGAGCCTAGAACTGGGAGTTGGGTTCAAAATTTGATGCGGTTCACAGATTTTAAGCCCTTCTCTAGTTTCAGTCACCCTAGAAACTCATTGGTACAAAAAGGCTTAGCAATATTTTTGGCTTGATAAATTTCACTTTTTGCTTTAGTCGCTTTGCTTGGCTGTCACGCCCAACGCACTCAGCACTGCCACTCCCCCAACTCCTTAACTAATTAAAAAATAGCTCTTGAAGTCGGTAGCGGGGGCAGGTTTCACGCCCTTTGCATATCAATTTGCTGTGGCTTTTTTAGTGTTGCCTATGATTCATGCACGGTTTTTTTTTTTTTCGTTTTTTATTTTTTACTTTTTACTGCTTAACTGTGTTTACTGTTTACTGTCTCTCCAAACTGGTTTGCCATCCATTTTGTCATGTCTTTTGTCACGTTCTGAAAAAAAAAAGTGAGATCTCGATGAGGTCTTGTTGCTACTATTGTTGACAGAGTTTTCACCTAGAGCAGCTCAACTCTCTTCCTCACCTTTCCTCACCTGTTGCAAATTGCAACACGTTTCAATAAATATCAGAGCACCAGACCTCAGAGCCCTAGGGAATTTCTGCGCGTTGTATAAATAATTTATTTAGCCAATTCGGTTAGTGCTCTGTTATCAATTATTTGCACAGCTTTCTTATTTATTTTGTCGATAAGAAACTCGATAAATAAAGCTGACACGTTTCCGCTGATTGTCTAAAGTCTTGGATGAATACATAGGCGGCATTCATAATATTTTTTTAGCTTCGTTTTAACAACTGTTGAACTAATTAACCTTCAGTTAATACTTGCGTATGTTAACCAAGTTTTTCTTTTGGGCTTATGTGCGCGCGTTCAAGGAGCTCGCAATAACAAAGCAATAACAATACAACAATAATAAAAAGCTCATTGCACATTTAATTGCCCAACAGTGGAGTCCGACTCGGAGTCGGAGTTAATAAGTATTTTCCATTCTATTAATTTTCACGCAACTTTCGTAATTGTTCACCAAAAGTGAACGGCAAACTAAAATAGTTTGCATTGATTTCGCAGACTTCACATAAGACTTCAGGGAAGAGTCCACAAGCCAGTTTCGTTACGGTTCTCATTGCTATTGTTAACTAACCAACAAGTTATTGAAAAATAATTAAATATATATATATAAAAATCCAATATTGCAGTGTTTTCCTGCTTGTCATAATTAACACAAATTTTGTAGTATTCATAATTAACATGATATTCAGAGATTGAAAGATATTTATTATAATCAAAGCAAAAAATTTTTAGAATAGATTAATAATTCTTACAGAAACAACCATAGACTTGGAGTAAGATGGAATTTTATTTATTTATTTTATTCTCACCAAAAAATAAATATAAATAGATCTAGAGACTATTCTTTCTTTCTTAAATTCTAATGCCTTTTTTTATAGGAGTGTTTAATAAAATTTTTCGATTATAATTATAATTAGAAAAAAACTTTATTTTTGATCAAAACAAAGGCCAGATTGCTTTAAGATTAGATTTGAGTGAATAAATACAATGATTCATTGCCCTGGGTTCTAAATAAAAAGATAATAAACCGCAGTTATTTCTTGTTTTCAAGTAGGGAGTTTTCTTTATAATATTAAACCCTCAAAACGCTAAGGCTGCAAATCAAAAAAACGAAAAAGAGTTCCAGCTCATATAGCAGTCTGATATTAATAATTTTTGACGAATATTAAAAAGCACATAATAAAATCCAACTTTTCCATAAAAGAACTTTGTTTTGTACCGACCGTTCCCATAAATATAGTTCCATACCAAATTTCATACACCTTCCTCAAAAAGTAAAAGATCGCCTAGAAGCAGACAGTAAGATAGGCGGATATGACTATTCTCTTCGTCCTGATCGATAATATATACTTCATGGGGTCGGAAATGCTTCTTTCAAAACTTTAAAAATTGACAGAATTAGAAAAAAATTAGAACTTTAACTAGTTTGGCTCTTGACTGGTTGGATTATAGCTATAATACAACCCAAATTTTAAATGCTATAAACTCTATTAATATCTTATGTATTCCAGTTTAATTAGCCTAATTAAATATATTTCAAATGGCCTACATCGAAAAATATTAAGTAGATCAAATAGGAAGAGACACGAGTCTGCTGACAGCTTTCTTTGGCTTTAGCTGCCTTTTGGTTTCTGGCTTTCTTGTTTTATCTATTGCTGTGGCTGTTGCGCTCTTTACTTTTGTTTAAACAATAACCTAGACTAAGATTTATGATGCCAACAAGGTCGACTGTTAGTAGAACGAATAAAATGTAGCAAGGTGTCGTCGACTGCCGGAAATCTTTTAGCCCCCAAAAGCGCTTAGATATTGAAGGTCTACGGTCTAACAATCCACGAAAGGCACAGAACAAAAAAAGAAAGATTTGATAACTAGCCATGTGAGCCACTTTTAGGGCTTGCTGTCATGTCATTATTAGCATTGAGAATAACATATTATCATTCCTCTCTGTCTTCTTCTTCAGGTTATGGACGTCGGGAGGTGGTTGAGTTTCTGTTGAACAGCGGTGCCTCCATACAGGCATGCGATGAGGGTGGATTACATCCGCTGCACAATTGCTGTTCGTTTGGGCACGCGGAGGTAGTCCGTCTGCTGCTAAAGGCGGGAGCCAGTCCGAATACCACTGATAACTGGAACTATACGCCGCTTCACGAGGCGGCTAGCAAGGGGAAGGTAGATGTTTGCTTGGCGCTTCTGCAGCATGGCGCTAATCATACCATACGCAATTCGGAGCAAAAGACTCCGCTGGAATTGGCTGATGATGTCACCCGGCCCGTACTGACTGGTGAATACCGCAAGGATGAGCTTCTAGAGGCGGCACGTTCCGGTGCCGAGGATCGCCTGCTTGCTCTTCTCACACCCCTCAATGTCAATTGTCATGCCAGCGATGGACGTCGCTCCACGCCACTGCATTTAGCTGCAGGATACAATCGCATTGGCATTGTGGAAATACTGCTCGCCAATGGTGCCGATGTCCATGCCAAGGATAAGGGTGGCCTAGTACCGCTGCACAATGCGTGCTCCTATGGTCATTTCGATGTCACCAAACTGTTAATTCAGGCCGGCGCCAATGTCAATGCCAACGATCTGTGGGCCTTTACGCCGTTGCACGAGGCCGCTTCGAAGAGCCGGGTCGAGGTCTGTAGCCTGCTTCTTAGCCGCGGCGCTGATCCTACGCTCCTCAACTGCCACAACAAGTCGGCCATCGATGCGGCCCCAACGCGGGAGCTGCGTGAACGCATTGCCTGTAAGTGGACACATTTTTACCATTAATCTTTCTACTGAATCTTTATCTTGATCTCGACCTTCTTAAATATTTATGCTTCATACTGCCCGATTTCTATCGCTTACCAGCTCAAATTGTGTATAAACAAACTCGTATAGTTCCAGTTCTTCAATCAATTAATAAAATTAATTAAATAATAATTTAATCACAACAAATGCTGTAATTCCATTGTAAAGTCTTAACGTCTATTTTGTATGATGTTTCAAATGTATTTTTCTAAAATTAAACTTATTTTTATTTAATCTGTATGGGATTTCATGTGGAAAGTCTTTAGCGCAGATTAATACTGCCTAACTATCAATTAAAAGGAAATTGCTGTAATTTAATGTTCTCTTCACGTAACGGGCAGTTGATCATGATCACTTTCATTTTGATACGCCTCTTCGTATTTTTTGTAATTAATCAACTTCTTTGGATTTTGTTTTTCAGTCGAGTACAAGGGACATTGCCTGATGGATGCATGCCGTAAATGCGATATTTCACGTGTCAAGAAACTCGTGTGTGCCGAAATTGTGAACTTTGTGCATCCTTACACTGGAGATACGCCGCTGCATTTGGCTGTAGTGTGTCAGGACGCAAAGAGAAAGCAGCTGGTAGAGCTGCTGACTCGAAAGGGGTCGCTTTTGAATGAGAAGAACAAGGCTTTTTTGACGCCACTGCATTTGGCTGCGGAGCTGTTGCATTACGACGCAATGGAAGCGCTGCTTAAACACGGCGCCAAGGTGAATGCCTTAGACAGTCTTGGCCAGACGTCGTTGCATCGTTGTGCACGAGATGAACAGGCGGTGCGAATATTGCTCTCCTATGCAGTGGACAGCAGCATTGTCTCATTGGAGGGACTGACTGCAGCACAGCTAGCTTCTGATAGTGTGCTTAAGCTGCTCAAGAACCCTCCTGATAGTGAGACTAACTTGCTCGAGGCTGCAAAGGCTGGTGACTTGGATGCAGTGCGTCGCATCGTGCTAAATAATCCACATACTGTCAATTGTCGGGATCTAGATGGACGCCACTCGACGCCGCTACATTTTGCAGCCGGCTTCAATCGTGTGCCTGTCGTGCAATTTCTACTTGAGCATGGTGCTGAGGTCTATGCCGCCGATAAGGGTGGCTTGGTGCCCCTACACAATGCGTGCTCCTATGGCCACTATGAGGTAACCGAACTACTCGTCAAGCATGGGGCCAATGTCAATGTCTCCGATCTGTGGAAGTTTACGCCGTTGCATGAAGCCGCTGCCAAGGGAAAATATGATATATGCAAGCTGCTGCTAAAGCATGGTGCTGATCCTATGAAAAAGAATCGTGATGGTGCAACACCAGCTGATTTAGTCAAGGATTCGGATCACGATGTAGCGGAACTGCTGCGTGGCCCCTCGGCGCTGCTTGATGCGGCCAAAAAGGGGAATTTAGCGCGAGTCCAGCGTCTGGTAACACCAGAGACGATCAATTGTCGGGATTTGAATGGACGCAATTCAACACCGTTGCATTTGGCAGCAGGATATAATAATTTTGAGTGTGCTGAGTATTTGCTGGAGCATGGTGCCGATGTGAATGCACAGGATAAGGGTGGCCTTATACCGCTGCATAATGCCAGCTCCTATGGTCATCTGGATATTGCAGCATTGTTGATCAAGCATAAGACTGTGGTTAATGCCACCGATAAATGGGGCTTTACTCCTTTGCATGAGGCAGCACAAAAGGGACGCACGCAGCTATGCTCACTGCTGCTCGCCCACGGCGCTGATGCTTATATGAAGAATCAGGAGGGTCAGACACCTATTGAGCTGGCCACAGCGGATGATGTAAAGTGTTTGCTGCAGGATGCAATGGCCACATCGCTTAGTCAGCAAGCGCTTACCGCTTCCACGCAATCCTTGGCCTGCAGCTCCCCGGTGCCAGATGCAGCATGTGCTAGTAACGCAGCTGCAGCTACAGCAGGAACAGCAACGACATCAGCAACAGCTGCGGCGGCGTCCGCTGCTCTATTATCACCAACCACTGAAACAGTGTTGCTGCCATCGGGTGCTTCCATGACACTTAGTGTTCCAGTACCATTGCCCCTCAATAGTTGCGCAACTCGCATGAGTCCTGCCCAAGGCGCGGAGGCAAATGGCGCTGAAAATTCTGGCAGCGAGGAGTTACTATCAGATCCGGAGTCCATTACAAATGTATCCGGTTTCCTGAGCAGCCAGCAATTGCATCATCTTATTGAGCTATTTGAGCGAGAGCAAATCACTCTTGATATACTGGCCGAGATGGGTCACGATGATCTCAAGCAAGTGGGCGTATCCGCCTACGGTTTTAGACACAAGATACTCAAAGGTATTGCCCAGCTGCGCGCAACTACAGGTAAGTTGACATACCAGGAATTTAACTCCTTTCACTCCTATTAATTTATTTATAATATTAATCTATCAGGCATTGGGAACAATGTAAATCTCTGCACACTGCTAGTGGATCTACTGCCGGATGATAAAGAATTTGTGGCCGTCGAGGAGGAAATGCAGGCTACAATACGGGAGCATCGTGACAATGGTCAAGCCGGTGGTTATTTTACCCGCTACAACATAGTGCGGGTAAGTTGAGAAAAATAAGGTAACCCTCTCGAAGTTGATATTTATGAACGATCCAATTGCAGGTACAAAAGGTGCAGAATCGTAAATTGTGGGAGCGTTATGCACACCGGCGCCAGGAGATTGCCGAGGAAAACTATTTACAATCGAATGAGCGCATGCTCTTCCATGGAAGCCCCTTTATTAATGCAATTGTGCAGCGGGGATTCGATGAGCGCCATGCCTACATTGGTGGCATGTTCGGTGCAGGCATTTACTTTGCGGAGCACAGTTCTAAAAGCAATCAGTATGTGTACGGCATTGGAGGAGGCATTGGCTGCCCATCCCACAAGGATAAATCTTGCTATAATTGTCCCAGGTAAGAAGATATTTAAACAAAATAAAATCTACTGAATTAAACTTATTTATCGCTTTATTGCAGGCAATTACTGCTTTGTCGCGTTGCGCTGGGTAAATCATTTTTGCAATATAGCGCCATGAAGATGGCCCACGCACCGCCTGGACATCACTCAGTGATCGGACGTCCGTCGGCGGGTGGCCTGCACTTTGCTGAATATGTTGTCTATCGGGGTGAACAAGTAAGTTATACAGATATCTTTTAATATACAAATATATATAATATTGTGGGATCTTTGCAGTCTTATCCAGAATACTTGATAACATACCAAATCGTCAAGCCCGATGACAGTAACAGCGGTGCCGAGGAAACAAGATGATGGATGCCCTCGGTTGGCTCAACGCCTACAACAACATCGCCAGCACCGCAACCACAACAACAGACCTCAGCTCCAGCTCCAACTCCAGTTTTAGCTTCAGCTCCAGTTCCAGTTCCAGCCACAGTCAAAGCCACAGCTCCAATTGCCAAACGGCGGCATAAGCACGCCAAGACAAACCAACAACAACAGCAGAAGCAGCAGCAATTACAGTTGCAACAGCGGCAACAGTTACCGCTGCAGTTGCAGTATCAACATTATCAGCCGCAGCAATCGACACCGCCAGTAACCACAACACAGCCAACACCGGCGGGTGTCTTTACGCACAACACCAACAACAATAACCATAACTATACCTATAATAATAGTAATAACAACAATAACGGAAACAACACGAACAACAACAATGATATGTCTCCCATATCGAACAGCAACAGTTATTCCTCTGTGGATACAAACCAAACACTGCTCAATTCGATTGCCAATCAGCGTGGCAACAGCCAGCACCAGCGTCAGAATCAGGCACAGAATCACAGCCGTAAATATAGTCAGTTTATGATCATAACGCCCGCCGTTTCGATTGATCGCGACTTTGAATATGAATCGCATTTGGATTTTGAGGATTTTGCCAATGCAGCCCACAATAATGGCAATCTGTTCCGTTTGGGTCTGCGGCGGAGTGGCAGCAGCAGCGATGACAGCGGACACAGCAGTGATAGCAGTTTTCGATCCAATTATAATCCCTACTTACATCACAGTCGCCAGCATTTGCTGTCCAACAAGAACAATAACAACAACAACGGCAGCAGCAACGCTCGTCGTTTCTATACCTTTTCTTCCTGGCGGTGGTGTACCCTGTGTCCTGTACTCTGTGCGGCAATGCGTTGTTTTGGCGCAGGACATGGGAATCAGGCACCATTCAGCAGCTCCTATGTGCAACATCATAGATTACGTCGATGCTCCTCCTACAATGCGAATACAGCTTACGATTATGAGCATTTTGCAGCTCCATTCAAGGCGCGTAAAACTCGGGATAATATGAATAATATAACATACGAGTTGTGACGATGGTTGCATGAATTGCTTAAATATGAACAGCATTTTGATCTCTTTCCTCTTGTCGCCGTTGTTGTCTTGTCTGTTGGCTTACTCGTACTCGTCGTACTCCTAAATCTTCTCCTTATTAGATTTTTATTAAAATATTTAGCTCTTAATGTCGTGTACTGTGTGTCGTCGTCGTCTTCGTTTATTTTAGCACGTAGGCGCTATAAATTGATAGTGAAAGATAGAAGAAGAGGAGCAGCACATTTTTTGAGTGATTTTAATTCGAATTACGAGTAAAAACAATTATACGAAAACATCAATAAAACTTAACATAACAAATTTAAGAATGGGAATGCATAATGCACGAGTGTTTACTTAAGTGTTCAAAGTTAGTTAATAATTAATTAAATGACTACAATTCAAACTCCAATTAAATTTAAATATACAATATATACATATATATATATAAATATATAAATATAAATAAATTCCCCGTGTTTTCTTTTTTGCTTTCCAATTTGTCGCCAAGAAACATATTTCAAGCAGGGCGTGAATTTTATTTAAATCAGTAAGCTATAAAAACTGAGTAAAGGTTTCGGTGCTCATGTAGCAGCCAGCTTGTGATAGTGGTGTGTGGCTGAGGCCTTACGAGTATCAAGTCGGAAAATTAATATCGTTCGGATACACCATTTATCAAAAGTCGAATTCGCGACACGTAATAAATCGCCACAATACTGTTAAACAAAATTTCCTAAGAAATTGTGCATTTTTTAACCATTTAAAACCTAGCTAAAGTCAAACAAATCTACACCGATTCTTTCACTATTGACTTCCACATGAGTTACAATTATATTTTTAACAAATCCGCAATGCAAAAAAACAAATTATCCTTCGTGACGTGTCCAGTTATATTGCCGCAGGTACAGTTTTTCGAATGAATGTTATGCCATTCTAAAATATTCATTTTTAAATGACGCAGTGAAATCAGTAATGCACATAAGTGTTGTATTCAATTTATCTTTTTTATTACATATATAAACTTAAATTTCAACAGCGCGCGAGCAGTGCGTAGAGTCAACTGTGGATGCGTGAAGTTGGCTGCACTTGAAGTCGTAGCAATCAGCTTGTGAGCATTTGCAAGATGAGCATTATAACACGCTACTGCTGCCGCTGTTGCTGTTGGCATAATTTGCAACTGTCAAACCGCTGTCAAGTTTAAATGCGTCTACCAAAAAAAAAAAAAAAAATATACATTTTAAGCTAAAGCGCAGCTCGAAGAGTAATGATGATGAATCCTAAAATACGCAAATATCTTTCTTTTGGCCACATAATCACATTTCACTGTCAAAATGTTGCACTTAAGTTGCGGTTAACTTCTTTTCTCTTTCTCTTTTTAGCTTTTATTTTTTTTGGCAACATATGCAAGTAATTTGATTAAATTATATAATTACAGGGCAGCCAGGCCAGTCGGTTTATGTGTATGTGTTTGTGTGTGCGTGTGTCCGTCTGTGCTGACACTGACAGAACACGAATACGCAAAATGCATGCCACATGCCACATGCCGCATGGGGCTGGGAACGTCTTCTGTTCGTCTTCCGTTACGCTTCTCTTTGCTTCTTTTTTTCTTGTTGTTTGCGACACTCACTGCAGGCCGGGACTAGTGCAATTTGTATTTTCGTATAACAACAAATAAGCACCAGGCACGACCTACATCAGGTGACGTTTTAATGTTTCACTGCACTTAACAGGCACACACACACATTGGTATAACAATATCAATAAGCCAAGAAAGTCTTCTTGCTCTTCATCGTCTACGTCTTGGCGTGGCGTAAAGACTGTCATTACAATTGCCCATTGGGAGGCTGTAATTTAATTAAAATATAGACGCATTAATAACAAAAAAAAGAGTAAGTACTAACTGGCCAACAAACTTCGGCTAGCCGAAGAGCTAAATACCCTATCCCAGGTGTTATATTAGTATCTTATATAAAATACTATATTGAGGGTAATTAGTTTGAAGTAAAAACTTAGCATGTATATATAACTTTATAAAAACTATATTGCCATTAAAATCTAACATTTTCGAAAGTAATTTTTTAACTAATTAGATGTTCAAAATTTAAATTTCTTAATAAATTCAAGATTTTAAGATTTTTTAAAAATATGTAAGTAAATAAGTTTTTTTTAATGAATTATTTTTTTTTCAGGGAACTGTTAGCTATATGCACATTCAGGTAACGGAATCTTCAGCTAGCTAAAAAACGGAGTCGGCAATAAATATTTATATCATTGGGACACTGGGTAAGCGATTCTATGAAAAATATAAATCGTTATATAAATATCCTAAGTAAAAACTGGACAGATATATATGTATCTACATTTAAACCATTACTAGCACGTCCCTTTCAATGCCTTACGCATTTTTTACCTTCTGCTAGAGTATCACAAAAGTTGATTTACCTTTGGCAAGAATTTCTAATTTGGTTGCCAGTACTCGTACCTCTATTTATTACCATAGATCCAGCCTCCGCAATCTATTAACAAATGTAATTTTTATGCGCATGCGCGCCAGAACTCGGTTTCGGATCGTAATTGAGAAAGAAAATAGGTGAACGCCCCAAAGTGTTGTCGTTCGTTTTATTTCTCTTGTATTTTTTTCTTTTTTGGCATATAGGAAAAGCCTCATGCTGGTCAGCTTCGTTTTGTTTTTTTGTTTTTTTTTTTTGTTATGTATGTATAAAAAATAATTGTAGATTACATTTGTAGGTGTGTTGCTGAATTGTTTGTTATTTTTCTTCTTTTTTTTTTTTTTGGTGTTTGTTGTTTGCTCTTAATTCTAAAAATCTCAATCGTCCATCTCATCCATGCTACTCTGCTCCGTTGATCCTTGTTTGTCCTGTGCATTATCCTCGCTGGCTATCGTTGCCTGAACTAGTTCGCGGGTAAACTTTTCGACCAAACGCATGGACACTGAGTGGGGCAATTCGGTCAAAGAATGTGATACGAATTCCCCAAAGGCTCGAAACTTTGGATATGTTATTGGTGTATTTATTGGTATTGTTGTTGCTGCTATTGCTGCTCTTTCTGCTGCTTCCAGCAGGCGTCGTTTGGAAGCCTGTGGCTCTTCCTCATGCTTTTGCTGTGCTCGTTTTTGTTTGGAAACGGCTACAACTAATTCCGGCTGGCGATAGCCCGCTAAATGGAAACTTTGGCTATTTTTACCATTTACCATGTCATTGCCATTTATCTGACTGCCATAGTTATTTTGCTTGGTATTTACTTCTGCGCCGAGCGGTATGCTGCAATATAAGGAAATAATGTTTTAGGGAAATCAGCTATTTATCCATAGCAATATAACTAGTGAATATTAGAAATGGGCACGGGAAACAGAAAAAAAAATCATAACATCAAACGATATGCAAAAAGTACAGGAAGTTTTAAATTAATATTTGTTAACACTAAGAAAAAATTTCGAAACTGGAAAATAATAATTTAGAATTGAAACCTATATTTCGTGTGCGCATTTCAATTTTCTAACTCTCTCACTTGAGCACTGTGGTTACGGGCAGCTGCCGATCACAGTCATATTCCTCCATATCATCATATTCATTATCCAGTTCGTGTTTAATATCCTTCACATGTCCATTACTTTCGCTATTCATGTCATCCACATCGAAGGGTTCCTCATCATCATCATCATCCATACGACCATCTAGCGATTTGCTTTGCGTCTTATACGAGCGACGGGAGCGTATGTGCTCAGACAAAAAACTGAGATTGTCGAACAGTGGCCATTGTGAGCCAACAACAATGGAAGACGAAAGTGAATTATTTTCTAAGCGCCTCTTCTCGATATTATAACGATTTCGTAGGGTGATCATGCGTTCACGTAAAATGGAAGCTGACGATATAAAAGAAAAGAAAATAACATTTATTTGGATCCATCCAATGAAAAATAACAGAAAGAGGGCATTTGAGTTAAACCTATTCTTCCTTTTAAAATATTTATGTATATTCGAAATAAAAAAAAAAAAAAAAGAAAAAAGATCAGACCTAATTAAGGTTGCTTTTTGAAATGGTTGAAACCTATCCAAAATGAACTTTTTTGCAGTAAAGACCGTATCTCAATATCAACTAATATATTATCAATATTAAAAAGTTTTAATAGTCTAAATATAAAAATGAAATATATATATATTTTTGTAATGCATACTGACATAATAATAAAATGTTGCTGCTATATTAAAAATCAGCGCTAATTAAAGATAATTATTATTCAGATATATTGAACAAATAAAATAGTTTAATCATCATATTTGATTAAAATTCTAAAGCGTATTTAAATCTTCGGCATGCCGAAAATAGAATTTTCTTTATCTTGTTCTTTCCGAAAAAAAAAAAAACAAAACAAAACATTTCCCCTTAAAATCTCTCCCTCCCTCTCTCTCTCTCACTCCCGCTTCCTTTGAGTTTCTCCTTCCTTCTGTCCCTTTCTATCTTACCATCATAGCCGAGTTTGTGTGAGATTTGCAGCCAGAGCTGAGCGACATGCATCTTATCCTTAAAGCGTTTGTTCGACCTATCATAGAGAGCAGGCCTTGATTGATATTCCCGTATCAGACCCAAGTCGAATTCCCCGGTTTGCGCATATGAGGCCCTTGGACGTCCTCGACCCTTCGGCTGATGGTAAACGGGCATCGAGGTGTTTGCTTGGAGCAGTGGCGAAGATGCACGCTCCATTCTCGTAGAATCGTTTTGACTGTAATAATTCTGAATTTTATTACCATATTCAAGAAAATTTTAAATTTATTTTAAATATTTTGTTTTTTTATATTAAAAAAAAATACTTAATATAAATTTTCATGCGCTGCCTGCTACGACTCGCCGACTGGCACGCAAAGCAAAAGCAGCGCATAAAAATAACAAAAAGCAAAGCAAAAAGTAAAAAATAAAAATAAAAAAAACATATTTTTAGGTATTTAATGCTTAGCGCGTTCTTCTCTGCGCGGGGGATATATATTTTTTTTGTGTGTATTTGTTTTTTTTTCTGTACGTTAATTTCAATTTTCACAGTTGCTGTATTTTTGTAGTACACTTTAATTGTATTGCAAAACTTACTTCAACTTGCACGCGGATTATTTAATTTTAACTCGAATTTATTTTGTTTTTATATTTAACACACAGCGGAAAGAAAAGGCACACACAACAGGCGGGCGGGCAAATTGCTCTGCTTCTTGTTGTTGTTGTTTTTCACAAGCGAGAACGACAGCGACGGCAGCGTCGCCGCTGCAGAGTTAAAATGCACCAAACGAGTAGCACAAAACAAAGCGGGGAAAAAAATACCAAAAAATAAAACAAAATAAAATACCTAGAAAATCAGCTGAGGAAACGGACGCGCGCGCACCCCAAACGGTTTCAAATTAATAGTATTACTGGAAAATACTATTTAATAAATTTTTATTGAATAATATATTAATGCTACGACTATAAAACAATTTAAGGTAACTAGATAAAATTTAAAAAATTGTGTGCTACGAATTTTGTTATTTGTATTGTAAAACCACTCGGAAACCCATTCTCTCTAAAAAGTATTTTTTTCATTTAAAGGATCAAAGATTTATCTTTCTCAGATTACAGTCAATTTCAGTTTAATGAATTTAATATATTAATTTATATTTATAATATATTATTTTAATTATCCAAATTTGTTTATTTTTTATCTGTGTGAAAATAAAAACTTGTAACACAACATAACTGTAGATTCGCTGTAGTTATTCCTTTTTCTTTCTTTAATTATTTCATTTTGCTAAGTTTCCATTATTTAAATAGTTTTTTATATTCAGTGGGAGCTCACCTGCTTTAGTCTGCGTCAAACACAACTGTACATAATTTCATAACGTGTATAAAAGGTATTAAACACTGTAACGAAAAGAAAAACAATAAAATAATTAGTTACATAAAAATCTATTGTCAAATTTTAATTATTTAATTAGTTGTAAAACAATTTTTTAACATTATTCTATATTATAAGATTGAGATGTTGTTTCATAAATCGCTTATAGGCCGGGACAAGTGCAATGTTTATCCAGAATACAAAACGTTGACACCTTCCCGTCCTGCAAGAAATTTATGGTATACCCTTTTGCGAATCTGTATTTTTTTTTTAGTTTTTTGAATTGGGTATAGAATTTCACAAGTACCCAAATAAAGACGGCTAAATTACAATATAATTATGTTTTTTCCCCCCAAAAAAAAAAAAGAAAAGAAACGAATGATAAAACAGAATGAAACAGGTAGACAGAGGAGCTGCAAGCAGAGATCAGTGCCTAAAAATCTCAAATTTCATGAAAGAACAAGAAAAAATGTTGAATTTCATATTAAATTTCCGCCCCTACTTGAAGAAGGGCCTGTCGTCCCTGACCTCCCTTTTCTGGGCATCTTTGTGCGGGCGTAAACAACTACAGACAATTCTGAGTCTCCGAGAATAAACAATAGTTGCGCTAGGGATCTAAGGGATCAAGCTGAGAAACTAAAGTACCTAACAGGTAAAATTAAACTCTGCAAATCAAGCGTTAAATGCCATTTACTTACGCCTCAAGGAATTTCATAAAAGAACCCACATATCCAAATATATGTATGTATGTATATATAGAGTATACTATATAGAGTATGCTTATGTATTATGTGGCGGGTCCATTAACAGTTGGCTAACATCGACAAAATTTGAAATCCAAAGCGTGACAAAATTCGTAGAAACTCTTCTGGAGAGTCTCTTCTGGACCCCGGGCAATTATGAATTTGTGAACTGAGCTCTGAACGGAGGAATTGCCAGAGCAGCACAAAAATCAAAGTTTTAGAGCACTTTTTTATAGTTACATATACATATAAGAATTTATGTATGTGTGGACTTGAGTCTTGGGGCTGATTCTGCCGCTGGGGCTACGAATAACCCGACTGTTTCATTTCTTTTTTTTTTTTTTTTGTGGCTCAGCGTATTTCTATGTCGCTTATCTTTAGAATAAAAAAAGGGGGAACTGCGACTTCTTAGCTCGCACAAATTTGTTTATATGATCGCAACGGGCATTAGCTTTAAGTTTAATGACACACATACTTATACTCTTATACATATACAATTACCCCTTGAAGACGAAAACAAACGAACAAACGCTGCAATAAATTCATATTTATTTATTTTTGTTGGGCAAATACGCCCCCAACGACAGCCCCAAAACAACAATAACAACAACAACAACAACAACAACAACAAGCAAGGCCCCAGTTCGTGTTTAAGACTTGGCTCTCCCATTGAGGAATGAGGAGAAGGAATAAGAATTGAAAAGCAGCCGTCCGTCCCAGGCCAATAATAACGGAAAGCGGAAACGCAAATAGACGCGCGATAAAAAGAGAAAGAAAAAGAACGCCACATAAATTTGAAATAACTAATAATTCATTGAATACGTAGCACCAGCACCAGTACAGCGCTCAGCAATATCATGTAATAATATTTGCTTAAGCAAACAGCTGACAAGACTGAAACAACATCAGCGCCAATGGGGCCAGGCCAACAGACATCAGACAGCAGACAACAGACAACAGCAGGCAACATGCAACCATGCAACATCCAAGGTGCAACAACAAAACCCAACTCTCTAGCCCAAAGGAATGGAATGGACGTGTGAAAGACGCGAGCACTTCAGCCTCTGCCTGCCTGCCTGGACATTCCAGAGGGGGCTGCAGAATGAATGAAGGGGGGTATTTGTCTCACAGCTCAGACCAGATAGTGCCTGATGCCAACTAGTTTGATTATGTTTCCAGAATTAAAGAGCATAACAATCGGTTTTTCGATGTTGCTTACAAAGGTCAACAAACCAGAAAAATTATATTTTTGAAACCATTAATGGATTAAGTAATCTGGACCACTCAGTTGAATCTTATTTATTTACATATTTTTATTTTTGATCGTATATATTTTCAGAAATATGTAATATCCCCTGTGGTTAGGATTGATTAATTAAATAAGAGTGTTGGAAATTCATTTGGAATTCAATCCAGTTTCCCTTGGGACTTTTGAAAATAATTAACTTATTTCATTTACATCAATGAAGGAAATTTGTATGCGTATTGCTTCCAAACAGAGATTTCTGTATTTTCTCCGTAGATTATGCTACAAAATTTTTGTATTTTGTTTTTCGCATGGGAAACTCGCTGTCTTCAAGTTTGTGTGGGAAATTGAGCATTCAATTTATATACAATTTAGATACAATAAACTTCAGATTGTATGCAGGATACTAATTAATATGCAAAAAGCCATAAAAACTAGCAAATTTGTGTATAAAGATTGCAGATTTGCGATTTAATTAGCTTGGCAGTGTATAAAGGCTTCGGTGTTTTGCAACATTTTGTAGACCTTTCTCATTTATGATTGCGGACAGCCTTTTGTCTGTTGCTGCCTGCTGGATGATGATAGTATGGTGGATGCTGGACCCGAAGCTGCTGCTGCTGCTGCTGCTGGTGATGGTGTTGGTGCTGGTGTTGGTTTTGGTGTGTGTTGGTTGTTCTAGTTTGAGCAGAATCATTTTTAATGACTCCGGGAGCAACGTCAATGCATTGACAGGGAAAAGAATCGAGAGAGAGCGAGAGAGAGAGAGGGAGAGAATCGGAGCTTGGTGCCAGCCAAAAACAGTTTGCTATTGTTGCGTCTGCGCTCTGTAAAAATAACTGTATTAAATGGCCAAATGCCTAGGACTGCGACTCAGACTCCAGCTTAGAAAGGTTCAAGCCTGAGAATACTGGACTGTTACAATTTTTGCCTTCCTTTTTGGCCAAATAAAAATAACCGGTTTGTAGTCTGGAGAGAAGCTAGCTATGTGGAGAAGAAGTTGCCGCCGCCGTTGGCACTAAAAAAGGCGTTTCAGAGTTGGGCCTGGGCTGTGCCGGGACTGTCTCATCTGTTGTCTATTTGGTGGCAGCAGCCTCCTCCTGTTTATTGCTGTGGGCCTGTTCCCAGTGCAACATTTACTTTGTTGCCGAGTGCTTTCTCTGCTGTTTGTTGCCAGGCTGTGCTGCTCCAACTCGCACTTTGATTTACTTGCAAATTCGGTTCTATCCACGTAATCGAAATGCAATTAAGCTGCCTCCTTGCATAGCGAATTTCTTTTCTATTTTTTGTGGTAACTTTTGTTTTGCTGTTTTTTGTTGTACACTCACATGGTCTGGCCATTTATATGACTGGACAGTTTTTCTTTTAGAAAGTATCTCTCTACTATATGGCGTCCAACTTTGGGCGAGTGCCATTCGAAAGGCGTTGACGTGTTGCACTCTTTTTTTTATATATATATATATATATATATATTCGTATATACGTATTCTTTCTATGGTTTTTGTGCTGTGTCTGTGGCATAATTAAAGGGTTATGGCCATGGCCAAGACCGTGGCAATCGCCAGAGTGCTGCCAGTTGTGTCTCGAGTCGATATGCTCCATCTATATAGGATAGCTATGTGAAATGTGTGCCTGATATGCATAACGGTGTTTTAATATTAGTTGGCGCAAATAAGTGGGCATGTCTCCTGCTTGCTGCTGCAACAGCAACATCAACAGTAACTTGCAACAGCAACTGGCAACTGGCAACTTGCAACTTGCAACTTGCAACCAAGAACAGAGCAATGCGCACAAAACCATTCCCCATTCCCTCGAAGTTGCACAGTCATTTTGTTGATATTGTTATGGCATAATATACGACTATTGCGTCTATATATGAACATATACATATATATGGATATATGGATATATGGATATATGTGTATATGTACGCATATCTATGTACTGCAACCTGACTGGGCATTACAGTTTGAAATGCACCACAGTTTGGCAATTGCTGGGGTTGCAATCAATGCAAATGACCAACCATCAGGAGTTAGCCCGTTTATTGGGTTTGCCATCTTTAGCCGTAGTAGAGTTCTTCTTAAATTGACCACGAAATTGCTATCCAATACGAAATGGCTAGAACTGTAAAAATCTCATGTGTAGGTTGCGTGGCTGCTCATATTAAAAGAATTATGATATAAGCGATATCGTTTTCTCAGTGGAATATTATGTTTTAAAATCCTCCGTTATTCCACATCTGGATTTGCTTGAATGTATCGTTGTCTTGAAATTTTTGATAATTTTTTAGATAGTTTAGCAGTTTTTTCAATTTTAAATTCCAGTCTTATAGAAGCTAAAATTTCTATAGACATTTGCATAATAAAACTTGTCCTCTGAAGATTAGAGGAAAAATTTCGTAGTCTAATGAATGCAATGGAAATTTATCTAATCAAGTCATTAGAGAAAAGCCTAAGAGTTTCCTGAAAAAATTACAGTTATTACCACTAAAAATTGATCAATTAATTTTATCTGCAGAATGACAAAGAAATTCGCTCTCAAGTGACCTTTTCGATCTTTCGTATTTATTTAAATAATGATTTTCTTCTGAAGATCCCTAATGATATATCCGATGTTGAACAACAGGTGGCGTTTAGTTACACTCACTACGAGTCACAGAGCTAAGTTTAATAGTAGGTTAATTTCATGAGCTTCTTAGCAATTCTCAGCAACTCGCGCTTCTCGTTAGGCAATAACAAAATTACTCAACTGCCGGCCAGTAGAACGACTACGATGTCGACGACTACTGGAGATACTAAGGAGACACTCACACATTCAAATTCCTAACAACTCAATTACTAGCGCCTGCTGAGAAGCTGAACTCAAGCAGCTTTGCTCAAAATGCAATTAATAGGCCTATACAAACTCTACAACAAAAAAAAAAAAAGGAAAAAAAACTTAATAAAAATCTCGAGCTTGTTGCCAAGTCAGTAAGCAAATCATTAGCGGTGAATTTCGCGTCCA
This sequence comes from Drosophila repletoides, assembly GCA_018150835.1. Taxonomy (NCBI): domain Eukaryota; kingdom Metazoa; phylum Arthropoda; class Insecta; order Diptera; family Drosophilidae; genus Drosophila; species Drosophila repletoides. The sequence continues at coordinate 6,955,666 of JAECWQ010000202.1, forward strand.
GTTTTAATCCGCAGAAATCGCAGCATAGAATCCCGTAGAACCCCAAGACGGCCTCACATTTCACAAAGTTCTCACACAAATTTCAGACCGTGATTTTAAAGAGATTCGGATGCTTGGGGCCTGTGCACAACGTGGCGTTAAATGTGTACCAATTATACTGACTCTGTGTGCGTGTGTGTGTGTAAAAGCAAAGTTTTGGAAAACATCTTCAAGAATTTAAGCTTCAAATTTCGCGCAGGCGAAAAAAAAAGAGCTAAGCAAATTTTATGGACGCTTATTATTAAAAAAAAAAGGCAGCTCCATAGTTATGTAGAGCATCGTTGTATAGGTATTCGATAGCGCCAATTTGATATGGGGCCAGGGAGCATACAAATTAAGTTTCATAGGAAGCGGCAAGCGTTAAAACTACCTGGGAAGCTGTTTCATTTCTCTTCTCATTCCGCCTCTCTCCCTGCCATGTGCTTTTTATGTTAGTGACGATCGTAAAGATAAAAAATTATTTGTATAAGGAAAAAGCACAGCTCAAAGAAAGTTCGTTATGCACATAAAGTTATTACCAAAGTTAATCAGCAGCGGAAGAAGAAACGACCAAGGTTGGAACTAAATATTTTTGGTTGCTGTTAAATTAATGTGCACTAGAAAGCGAGAGATATGGCTGAATCGAAAGCCCAGAAAAGAAAAAACTTTGGATTCCTAAAGCAATCGCATTTTGAGTCGAGAAGAGCACACAAAACCGAAATCAATATCCAATCATTAATCGTTAACTAATTCCATGAATTTTGGCAGACGGCCGGCACTCGGCAATTCGCCGTCTCCCTCGAACTGGGCTCCTCCAACAACCTCAGGCGTCTTGCCCCAAGAGTGGCCCATTTACCGAAGTTCCGAAAACGCAACCAGACATGCCACACTAAAGACATATATTTATGCCCCGAAAGCAGCTCTTGGCGTATTTAGAACAGAAAACCAGGCATAAAAAAAAAAAAAAAAAAAATATCAAGATAAAAATATTTTTCGGCTGCCCTTTTTGGCGATCCGGCAGCTGCTACGGGACAGTGGCTCCTAAACCAAAGTATTTGTTGTTGTTGTTGTTATCGTCGCGACGTCTACAGCTTTCTGTTCAGCTCTGAGCTCTAGACCAGAAGGAAGAACCAGGCCCAATGTCCGAAGCCCAATTCCAGTCTCAGTCCTCCTGTCCTGGTTTTGAATTCGATTCCAAGCTGTGTTTCGTTTTCGATTTCGTTACCAAGACAACAAGGAAAACGGCGACGACGACCATGAAACAATTTTATATTTTTGTGCAGAAGATCAATAAAATTTTACCGACAACTGTATTTGTTGGGTATGCCAGCCCCAAAATTAGTGGCCAAATTGTCGTGAAGAACAAGTTTTGGGTCACATTTTTGGTTACACAGTAAGCTGGAACAAGGGCAGCCAAAAAATAATTTGAACTTCATAAATTCCTTCTTTGCCTTGTCCCATCCCAGCCAAAAGTGCGAAAAGATCTATAGCCCTCGAATCGATATGTATCGTGAATAGTGCTCAATAGAGATAGAGATCGATACGAGATAGTGCATAGCATGGGTTAGTTCCAATTTAGCCTCAAAAATGCTGTTTACATTTTTATATACATATTCTGTTAGTAGGGATTGGTCTTATCGCTTCTTCAGATTCAGATTTCTTGAAAGATTTATTGTTATCAAAAATTTTACGTTAAAACGTTTTGCTTTACCAATGCCTTCCAAAGTGTTTTCTCTTATCATTAAATGCTTTTAAAAGAGTAATTAATTTATAATAAAATAAAACTATCAAGAATTTTTAAGGGCAATAGAAATGTGTTCAATATGTGACAAATTGTGTTCGAAAAGGCCCTGTTCTGAACAATTTAGAATTCTAGGGTTTTCAATTGGCAATAGGATATTTAGATAAGGAATTTCGTTGATGATCTTTTTGTTAAAATATCTCAAATTTAATATTAGTTTATTAACTACATTCAGAAAATTATTTGGAAACTGGCAAAGAAAGTATCAAAGACATTTCCAAGGAAAACAGAACATGTTGTTAACTCCGTGTGAGTTCCTGTCTGGGTCGGCTCCGGCTCTTAGCTGGCCTGTAAGAAAGGTGCGCGCTGCAGAATTCTGAGAAATGCGAGCCCAAAACAACAAAAAGTCTGGGATCCCATGGCTCTTTGCTTATGGCTGCTGCGTGTGTGGGTGAATGTGGGAGGTGCGGGAGGATGCGGTGAAGAAGGAGCAGAGGAGGAGGCAGGAACCAAGTCACAGGGCAGCCAGTCAGTTCTTCAACGGCGTCGTTGTTGCAATCACCCCGGCACTAATGAATTTGTATGCAAACCGCAGACATTTCATGTTTCATGTTATATGGCAATGATTTGGCACAAAAACAAAAGCAAAAACAGCGCAAAGAAGAATGAAAAATATTAGTTTCGATGTGCCGACGGTTTAGATACTCTATCTTGTTCCTAAGATGCATATGTATGTATTTTAAGTAAGCTTTAATTTTATTCTAATATTCGGTTGATATAAAACATGTATTTGCTTCGTTTGGGTGAAGTAGTTCTAAAAAAAACAATGAGCTTTATATATAGGTATAACAATTAGATTTACAACCCTATCTAGCTACGTGAGTTATACGATCTAGTTATCTGATCTCTAGTGATTCAGATGATACAATTTAAATAAAATTAAGGTGCTCGGTGAAAGGGTATAAAAACAGTAACGGAAATGCGCGCAACACATAAAAAAAAGGATCAGCAGCAACATTTTGCGAAATTAGTGCAGGCGGCCAAAAGGTGCTTTTTTTATATACGAATACAAAAATATATATGTATGTATATGAACATATGCTTGCATGTGTGTATGAGTGTATTTTGATTTATGCATAAGCAATAAAAATTATAATAATGAAGGCGCTGACATGAGACGCAGAGCAGAAGCTGCGGCGCAAAGCGAAAGTGCAAAAAAGTTGAGCGACGTTGGCAACACAGCACACGTGATGTTTTTGCTCTCACTCTCTCTCTCTCCCACAGTGCCGCCCTTGTCCGTTACTTGGCGCGCAAAATGTTACCGTTTTTTTTTTTTTTTGCGAGGGTAAGGATGAGTCACAATCCGCAAAATATACTTAAGCACAATGAACTACTTCTTTGTAATGCTCAACACAACAAAAAAGGCAAACGGAAAGCAGTAGTACTAGCTACCCCTACCCTGCCCCATCCCTAACCGTTAAGCTTTTTGCGTCGTTCAAGCTTTGCCTCTCCGTCTCTCTCTAGCTCTGTCGTCATTTAATTTATTGCGTCATAAGCTAAAATGCAAAGCTCTCTGTGTGACTGTCAAACTGCAAGGCAAGCGTCAGTTATTTGATGGTGTTGTTGGTCAGACGGAATTTGGACTTTGTACAGCCTGTAAAAAGTTAGCTGATGATGCTGCTGCTGCTGCTGCTGCACCCAAACGTCAAACGGTTAAACATAAAAACTAACGGCAGTTTTATAACTCTAGCATAAGATTACCTTTTGAGTGCATAGTCTTCTCCGTTTCCATCCTTTCCATCTTGTTCTTCATCACCGAAAAAAACAAAAAATGAAGAAAACTAAAACCATTTCGGCGACGAAAATTTAGCGAAAGAAGTGGGCGCAAAGACCAAGACGAAGGCGCAGGCGCTGGCGAAGGCGTTTTGCCAAGATCCCCGAAGATGATACACAAGCAATCAAAAGAAATGCAATGGTTGCTGCGCAGTCGCCGTTTCCTTGTCGTGCTGCTGCACTTGCTGCTGCTGCACCGTTAACTTTACACGCTGTGTAGCTGCTGTTGCCTGGCCTCGGCCTCAACGTGAGTTCAAGTTCAGCGGCATAGACAGCAGCAGCTGCAGCTCAGCAGCAGAGCCGCCGCACCCACCAAATTGTAAACTGTAAACTGCAGTTGCGTAGCTTGCTTTTCGGCAGTAAGCTTTACAACAGCCATAGAAATGTTGTTTTCCTTTTTTTTTTTATCTTTTTTTGGCATTTATATTGTTTTGCATGTCTTCTTGCACTTAACACACTCAATTAGTTTCTTTTTTTTACATTCAGCACTTTGTTATTCGGCTTACGTTAAAAGTAACGGTTCTGCAGTTAACAATTAAAAACGCACACAATATACAATCCGCACTCACACTAAGAAACTTGAAAACCTTAACACGAGAGATCACTTCATCCGCTCAAAAATTTGCGAGAGAATTTTCTGCAGAGTTATTTCTTTTCCACAACCGTCCTCGTTGATGGTGCGCGCGCAATTGATTCCTGCTTCAGCGACAACGTCGCTCGAAAGCGTCAGCCTCAGCCACACAAGCCAAGAAGAGGAAGAAGAAGAACTCCTGCTGTTGCTGTTGCTGTTGCTTCATAATACTCTTTGGGCTCTGCCTTCGAGAAGGCAGCGACGACGAACGCAACAGCAGCGACGCGGCGCAGGCAGCCTGCCAGCCAAAGATGCGACTACAAATATAGCGATGCTAGCAAGCCGATATTTAAGAGGCATGGCCCAAGCACGAATAATAAATTGCTTGGAAATTCTCATTATTATTTATACTTATTTAAATGTCTAATTAATTAATTCAAATAAATATCTAAATTTAACGATTATAATTAAAGATTTTATAATATTTACATTTATCATAGGTATCTACTGGTACATTTTGAATATTTATTTATAATAAAATCGTATGAAATGAATACTCACGTTACATTTCGGCACGCACTCATCTCTACAACAAAGCATAATAACGGACATTTTTTTGTTGCATTGCCTTTGTACAGCGTCAAAAGGCAGCGGCAGCAGCAGAAGCGGCAGAGTTCTCTACAAACTACAAGAGGAGCTCATCGATCTTTCTTTAGGGAATTTCTTTGCGCATGCGACGACCTGTATATGCCCTAGACTATATAATGTCTTTGAAATATTCTCAACCATTTTTAGAGTCCTTAAAGTTTTTCAACTACTTTTCTGTTTTTAAGAATTTTTCCTTTTTTTCTCATATTTTCAACGAGTACCTATTTTTAAAGTGTTGATCGCTAGCTATAATATTATTATTGAGATATTTTTCTAAAAATATTCAATATATTAATAGAAGTAAGTCAATTTCTTTCGAAAATAAATATTGCAATTATAATTTTTTTTAAAAACAATGGTTTTAATATGTGAAAAACATAATATAGAGTCATACATAGATGCAGGCTGTCTTCTTAGCACTCCACCATCACGGCGGAATTCCACAGAAGACTGATAACTTTTCTTGCTGGATTTTGTACTTTTATAATTCCTCTCAGAGAATTCTCGCGTTGTTAATGAATGACAAAGACATGCCCCTTTATATTGCCAAACGCCTGCGGGATACTGGCTCTGGCACTCCATAGTTTTGCGGTCAGCATTTATTAGAGTTTAAATAAAATATGAAAATAATTAGCTAAAAATTTTAGTAATTAATGTAGTGCGCCTGCAGCAGAAAAAGTCTCGCCCTGCGAATGATTAAATGCCGAATACGCCGAGTCCCAAATCCCGAAACCAAACCCCGAAACCCTGAAACCTCAAGACCCGCAAGACAACTCCATTAGGGCGGCCCACATTTTGCGCTGATGATGTTGGCAGGTGCTTTCCCAAGGCGCAGTTGCAAGTTAAGTTGTGCAGGGGCACAAAGTGCAGAAAAAGGTAAAAATCATAAGGAAAATTTTGTACCGATCAAGAGTTCATTTATCTATATGTATGTATATTTATTTTTTTACGAGTACGAGTAGACAGGACGCGTGGCTAGCGAGAGCGGGCCCCGCATATCGCATTCAGGACAATCGATGACGCGGCGCACGAGGCAGCCGCTGCAGCAACATGTGCTGCCGCGTGGCATGTTGGGGCATCCGAAGCTGCAATTTAGCATAACTGCGCGAATGGCACAGGCATCATTAAACACATTAACAGACACACATACAAACACACGCACACACTCACGCGTACATACACTTGGCTAAGAGCCGGACGATGTCGATGGCAGGTGATGGCCAAGAGGCCGACAAACAGTTGCAGGCAGCTCTGCAGGTTGACTCAATGCCTGACTGACAAACTGACAAACTGACGGACTGAATGACAAACTGAATAACTGAATGAGTGACTGACTGAGTGTCGGACGGAGCGGGCCATCCATTGGGTGATCTGCTTGTACACTCAGAGAAAAAGGAATTGGAAAATTTCAGAAAATAGGACTAGCCTCTGCAAAACCTGAAGCTTCTGCAATATCCACTACATAAAGAGAATCAAAGTTTTTGAGAAATTTAAATAATATACTAGAAATATTGAATGTGTTGTAGTTTTACAAGTAATTTGCCTTATAAAACTTGTAGTGAATCCCACGGTATCCAAGGATACCGCTAGTAACCTGAATCCATATTTGTAGAGCTTAAAAATGAATACTGTAGGTCTTTTGTGCGAGCACCAGACTAGTAATAAAAAATGTCCTGTTTTGTATTGTTCTTTTACAAAATGCTTTTTAACCGAGTCTATAAAGGCTAAACGTGCCCGAGCCAAAGCTCCAAAGGTGGAAAGGATGTTCGAACCCAGATCAAAGTTAAACTTTTAAATTTTTATTTTGTAAACTGGTTCTCTGCTCTAAGATTTGGAGATTGGTGTAGAATGTATTTATTTTGTAGGATTCAGAATAAAATTAAAACGAGTTTTACTTTATTAAAAAAAACATAATTAATAACTTTCTCCTTGGGCAGAATAGCGGATATAGCATATATGCATATGTATATATATAATTTTTATTAAAAATTAAAGATCATAATTTTCAAAAATATACGGAATCATGAATGTCACATATCTTAAGGGTTTTGACTGTATGTTTAAGTGTTTTAAATCTAGAATTGACTATTTACTTGTTCTCAGTGTAGTCAGGCCACAGCCGGCGATGGCTTTAATGAGTTTAACCCGTGCCTGCGGCTGGCTGTCTCTGGTGTGGCAACTGGAAGAGGCTCCCCTGCCACCTTGGCTTGCTTGGTGCAGCTCCTTCGCCTTCTGCTCTGCTTGTTGTTAATTACAAAAGGATGCGCCACAGGATAACAGCTGCCAGTGCGATGGCACGAAATGCCAATTGATTTCGTGTCGCAAAGCTCAAAGTTGAGAAACGCAGCTGTACCCCTTGCTCCAGAGTCTTTTATGATCCTTTGCCTGGGCCAAAGGGTCTGTGTCTCTGAATTTCTAATGAACCTCATTGTCTCGCTCAAAGAAAGCACAATACACACAAAGAAAAAAGAACAAAACAAAAAAAGCAGTGGAAAGATCTGTTCCCGCTGCGAAACTAGTTTGCCTCGTCTTTGAAAAACCGGTAAGAGTACCCGAACTGGGTGCAGGGACGAGGATCGGGAGCCGAGGGTCACAGCTTCCCTTTGCCCCTGTCGCAAGTTCATTGAAGCGTTGGAAATTATGTTTTGATTTTCCATATGCCATTTGCCATATGCCGGCAAACTCCTAACGAACCATGGCAAATTGTCTAATCTGCAAACTGTCTTCACACCTTTGACGAGGTACGAGTAGCTACATGCATATAGAAAGAACTATTTTCCTGATGGGTCTCGGTTGCGCTTTGGGTCGCTAGCCTATTACATTGTCGTTTACAAGCCACCCTATAATATTCCCTATATGATGATATACTCATACCTTTAACCCAGCAAATGGGCTATTACATGCCACACTAACATCCAAAGAAAAAAATGAAGGAAAAAGTACACAAACCCTAAGGCCTTATTAATTGTTTGTAATTTGTTTATGTTTTCTAACCAATTTATTATGTTCACCCGACCCATTGAGGGTTAAGTTTGAGAGTAGAAAATAATGTACTGGAAAATTTAGACACATCACTCAATTGTTTACCGAAAGTTTCAGATAGAAAATTTAAAGGAAACTGAATATAAACACAAACTGTGGAACCATCTCGTGATCCCCTCTAGCTCACGTTTTAAACTCATTTCGAAAATTATAGAATGTTTTGCATAAAAAAAATGGATCATGGTCGAACATTCTCGTGTTAATAAGAGATATCCTCGATACAAAAATCAATCTATTCTCTAGGCAATTTAATGTTTCGTCACTAAACTAAACCATGGATGAAATCTATAGAGAATCAGTCAAAAAAAATAAATAGATATTTTCTTAAGATTGATCTATAATTAAACTTATTCCATATAAGTATAGAATATTAAATAGAAAAAAAACTATTAGTAGAAATGATTGATCAATCTCGTGCTTATCCCGGAGATTCTCCTGCTATTGATATTTTAGCTATCCTTTCCCTGAATTTCACTTCGCATATTCCGAAAAAGGGTAAAACATTAAGCATAATGCTGCATTTATATATCATCTTATACGCTTTGATGATCAATGTGAACTTGGTTTCAACGCAGACTCCACGTAACCCAACGTGTCAAGATCTCTGGGTATACATGCAATATTTTTAATAAAGTTATAAATCTGATCAAAACATAAACGTGACATTGATCTACAGCCCCTGCTGAATCAGAATGATCGCAGAGAGCTTTGTTTCTCACAGCCCAAAAAAAAAAAAGAAAAAGAAAAAAAAACAAAAGGAAGCGTTTATTTTGTTGTCTGGGACAGTTTGCGTAAATTTCGGCAATTTTACGAGTATAAAAGCAAAAGCTACTTAAAGTGATCAAGGCAACTTTATGATCACAAAAAAGCATTTCAAAGCAAATAAAATCAGACAAGAACAACATGTGAACGATTGCAAATTACAAGCAAAGATCCGCACCAAATTTGCAGTTGTACGAGTATATCTGCCTGTCTGTTAGTATCTGACGATCAGGAGGACGCAATGGACCAGGTTTATTTTCCTCTTTATATACTCTTGCAAGGGGTATTACAATGCTTTAAGTACAGCCCATAAAATACTTATACATTTACATTTACCTTTTTATGTCCCTGAGCAGAAATATATACCACGAGGGTCAGATCTATGCGAACTGGTATTTCGTTGAAGATATCCTAGTGAAATTTGGAATAGATCGATAGAAGAGAATCGACCCAAGTTAAGATCTGCTTGATAAATAATGGTATGCTCGCAAGAGTATTAAATCTTTGGTATCCTGCATAACTCTGCTCGTATTTTTTCTTCGTTTTTTGGGCTGCTGGTGGCAGCTGCTTCTTCTGGTTTGTCGTTATTACGAAAAGGAAGCTAAAGACAAACGGATATGCGCTGCACATCAAGCAACTGTTTTTTCTTTTTCTTTTTTTTTTTGGTGGTTTCTGCTTTTGGGCTTTTCACTTCTTGGCGTAAAATAAATTGTGCGACAGGTGCGACGATGTCGACAACTGGCTCTAAAAATACAGAAAAAAAAAGGAAAGACAACTTTTAACCACAGAATCTGAAGAAGCACCAATGCAGTGGCAGAGCTTTGGCCCTTTTGTGTGGGAGCGAAGCTTTCGATCCTTTCGATCTTGGATATCTTACAGCTGCGCATAATTGCCAAGTCTCAAAGAGTCTGGAAAGATTGGAAAGACTCTCAGACGACGAATGCATTTACAAGACGCAGCTGTTACTTCCGCCTGGATGAGTTTTTCGATTTTGGGCCTGGGTTCGGTTTTTAAGGGTTTAAGGTTTACAATAAGCTGGCTACTTAGACGCATCGCTCGTTGCACTCATTCTTGATCCTTTTCCTTTATTTCATATTATGTTTTCTCTAATACTAATCCTGCAGACAACTGATTGTTGTCTACCTGTTCTGCTTTGCTCTCGATCTTCTCTTGCGGGTGATCAGTCTATGTGTCTGCAGAGTCTGGGCTATTGAATTAATGTGCCGCATTAACAGCCAACAACAGGTTTCAGTGTCTCTCTTTTGGCAGCAGACATCCTTTATGTGTATTCTATACCCGTCTTAGTAGGAAAACCCACTCACAGGAAAACGATCACGGATCATGCATGCTTTTAGGGTTATAAATTTAAAATTTTTTTCTCCAATTTTTAGCTGCAAGACGCTTCTCGATCGCGTTGCTCACGTATAGAACCTAATATTGTCCAAATAACAGGTGTTGACTGATTAGTCTCAATGGCCCTTGGGCGCGAACTGCATTTTGGTAGCCATACGAACACACTTCCATATACATCAAGCACGTATCAAATTGATGACTGATGATCGAATACACTCAGAAAAAACTCCTTCAAAATTGTTGTATGACTGTTATTTAATCTATACCAAATATTTCATATTTTTCGTAGGCTAAAATTATGAATTTGCTACTAGTAGTATCCTAGCTTATTTTTTTCTTAAACTAAGTCTATTTCATTCTAATCTTACGACCTTTACAGAGTAACATTTTTTTTTTTATTTACTTTGGACTACATTTTATTTAAATAATTTTTACTTTTAGGTATTAAAACCATTTTAGCTAATTTCAGTATACATTTTACGTTTAATTTAATACACCCACGGTTTTCCCTGATTTAAATCAAGTATATTTTTTTCTCAGTGTGTATGAACTCTATATAGCACCTGTAAGCCGATACAGCTTTGGTACAGTCGCCAAAAACTGTTGAACGAAGTTGAAGTTGAAAGCAGATGTTTGCATATCAGAGATCGTACTGAGATCGCCACATAATTCTTTCAAAAAACAAATACTCGAACGAGTATTTTGGTCTGTCTCGCTGGACATGCACTCTGGTCCTGCACCTGGTCCAGGATTGACGACTACTCTCTCTCTCTCCTCTGTATTTTGCATTTCGAAATGCAAACAACAAACGAAATGCATGGAAAGGAAAGAAAAACAGCATAAGTATTTCAATAAAAGACAATAGGATCAGCCGCACAGACGCATACAAAAGGCATTTGGTATCCTGGCATCCTGCTGTAGCAGCAAGGACACGCCACGTCTGCCTGAAACTCCTGTACCACAGGAATTACATGGCATAAAACGTTCCATTTCCGTTGATTTATTATGATGCTCTCAGTACACAGTCTGCAGTCTGCTGCATTCTCGATTCTTCAGTCTACAGTCTTCTGCAATGATTGATCTCAAGCGCAACGTAAATTTGTTTGCGGCTTAGCAAAAAATGAAACAACAGAAAAGAAAAGAAAAACAAAAGAAAAGAAAAGAACAACCCAAGGAACTGCCTAAAGCCTGCAAAAAAAAAAGAAGATATCGTAGCTACCAGTATCTGGTTCGCTATATTATCGTTTGTATATGATCTTGCGCAAGCGGATTTTACAATTCATTTACCCTGGGCAAAAGCCTCTCCAAGATGGATTGATCAGCTGCAGACTGCAGTTGGCCATTTTCTAGCGAGAATAAATTTGTTAGATCTTTGGGGTGCAAATTGCTATGATCTCAGGCTATAGATCTACTTAACAGCTGAAAGCGCACTGAACCACAAATTTGTCATGGCCAAGACAGCTGGTTTATAAAAGCTTGAAAGATCTTATGAATTACATAAAACTAAACATCTACTTCTGATTTTAAAAGTTTGTATGAGAGAAAGTGTAATAATAGAATAGGTCAATTAGGAGTATAAATAGACTTAAGACAGTCTTTAAAAACTCTCTATACAGCTTATCATCCTAACAGGATAACTCAAGCTTAATCCTTAAATAAAATATAACATATAGATATATATTTATTTAATATAAATAAATTATTAAGTAAAAAAAATAAATTAATTATGTCTATAGTAAGTATGTCCGTACACTCACATTATTATATTCCTTATTTTTCTATTCTTTCATTTCAAAGTAAATATCTTAGTTAGAATTACTTTCGTCATCAAGTATAAACATCGATAATTCTAGTATTCTTTAATATGAAAACTCTTATATTCTGAAGAGTATTTAGAATCGAACAATTTTCTACTCTAAATCTGTTTACTTTTAATTACTAATATCTTTAAGAATTTTCTCTGTAATTTAAATCAATAATTATGAAGCTCAGGCTCTTGATTTTCTCATTTGGTTCCAAGAGCCGTGCTTGCTGTGATCATTAATCAGTTACAAGTTGAGCGTTGAGTTTCTTGTATCAACAACTCGTTGGGCGTCAATGAACTTGATATGCGAGTATATTGCAGTTTCCACATGGTTTCAAGCTGGAGATCTGTACAGAAATATCGGCTGATGGCGAATCTCAGATCAGGGATCTCTGCTGCAGATCTCCTGCTGTTTGCAGTGCGAAATCCAATATTTGTTCAATAAAAACAAAACGCTTTGCGAAAATGTAACTGAAATTTTGTTTACACTTACCTGAAAGCAAATCAAGCGAAATAAAGCTTTTTTCAAGTTCAGGCGCAGCATCCTTTGGAGGCAGAGCTCAAGGGCAAAGCAGGGCAAACTGCAGCACACAAAATGAGAGAATTTGCCAAAAAATAAAAAAAAAAGCCAACAAAAAATAAAAATAAAAATTAAAAAGACTGTGATGTTTAAAGCGGGCTTTTGTTTTTGATTTAAAAACTTCCGGTTTTTGCAAAACTCGATCGTAATTTGATATGTTTATGCGTTAAGAAATCGCATAAAGTTCGCAAAATTAAGACACAGGGAACAGCTGCCACAAAGGCGAACAGCTACTGCTCTTATTCTCGGATCGGATCGGGTTCAATAAAGATAATTCTAAAATCGAAGCAGATCTCATTTACACGTGCAAAACGTGTCCTGAAACCGTTGCGTTTAAACAAACAATTAAACGGAAATGTCACAGGGAAAAGGAGAAAAGGAGATGTTTGTTGCATTTCAAATAATCATAAAATTAATAGAAATTTGAATATGAATGCAGTTTGGCCTAGGGTATAATTATGAATCAATGGGCTGTTACCTCATCTCAGGCAACCCGGGATACACAAAGGCGCAACGCAATGCAAAAAAGGCCTACCCAAATCAAAACCAACAAGGTAAAGGACCAAGGACAAGGGCAAGGACAGCTATAAGGAGCTGCGCAAAAAAAAACAAATGGTATTTCCTTAAGCGTGAGAATCCCTCACGACGCAATTCCAACATCAACCCAAGGAGCAGTGTTTTTCTTTGGTATCCACAGACCAAGTCATACAGCATCCTGCCAGTGCCCAGAGCCACCCCAAATGCCATATGCATTGTCCTAGCGATCCAATGCGCAAATTTTTTACCATTGGGGTTGCATAATTATATATTTATACATATATCGTACATAATAACAATTCCAATGCGTAGTTCGCTTTCGTTGATTGCTTTTCAACAAGTTTTACGCGTTTTTGAACGATTTTTGGTACAGTTTTTAATATGTTTTTGGTTGAACTCTATTGGGCTACACTGAAGTTCAAGTTTTCGAGCAATGAATAATAGAATTTCTCTCATCACTATTTTTTTTTTTACATATATAAACTATCAAATGTCCATATTTCTCCATCCTATTCTTGTTTATTCGACTAAAAACATTCTTCATTTCTATCTACGCTCTAGAATGATATAGAGAAATTGATTCGATATTTCATATAGACGGAGGCTTGTTCAAAAAATTATTCATTTGAACGGATGGAATAATATTGAAGGGGATTGTGTCTATTCTCTACGTAATAATATTATTTTATTACCTTTGTACTTGAAAAATATGCTGTAAAAAAAATTGTGTGGGCTATAATGAGGTTAAGTTTCACTTTTCTGATCTTTGAGCTTTCGATAAATTTTATTTTCAGTGTAAATCACTTGAATGTTTGGCAATAAAACAACCCCCCATCGAAGGAATAGTGCAAACAGGAAAGGAACCCAGTTTAGAGATGAGTTACGCATTACAACAATGGAAACATGGCACAATAATTGTACCAAATTTCGACTTTGGCCTTTGAAAGGAATACGCAGTTTGGATGCGGATCTGGATTTCAATGGCACAGATTATGCGTAGCGGGAACAAAAAAGGACTCGCTGCCGCTAAGATGACAATCAAAAAGGAAACTCTTATATACACGTATGTATATATAGGTATATATATATATATATATATATATATAGAATAATCGCAGTATAGAAATGTGTGTGACTGCGTAATTATTATTTTTCAATTGGGGTTGCGCGGTTTCAACAACGGATACACACATCGTTTTATAGGGTTGGACCCGGGCCAATCTCAAGGACAACCAGGCTGGTTAAAGAAAAAAAAAAAAATCAAAAAGGGACGACTGCATGCCAGAACATGTCGGTTGTATACTCGTATATATAGAAAGTAGATCACAAACAATGAAAATCGTTGGGCTAGGAACGTTATGAATTAATAATAAAGTTGAGTATCATAATAATGCTATAACCTTGAAGGAAAGGTAAATAATAATTAAGCTGGCCCAACGATCCATCCATCCACACACGTGTTGCTTCCCTTCTCTTGTCTGTCCCCGCTCAGCCTGCTAATCTGGTGGCAGGACCCGAATCGGAATAGGTACAGCTGCTGCCAGGCAACGTCTAGAGCTGTGCTGTAAATTTAGCCTTTTTTCCATGGTTAGATCAATCCCCTTTGAAGCTGGTTTTGGCCAGAAAAGTAATAGTGGGAAGCCTATTTTATATTCTAAGATTTTATATTGTCAACGTATTATTTTTGGGAAACATAGATATAGCTTCTGCTAGGCTACGTCTTGAGCTGTGCTGTAAATTTAGCATTTTTTTCCTTGTTAGATCGATCCTCTTTGAAGCTAGTTTTGGCCAGAAAAGTAATAGTGGGAAGCCTATTTAATATTCTAAGATTTTATATTGTCAACGTATTATTTTTTGAAAAATAATTAGATATAGCTTCTCCTTGGCTACGTCTTGAGCTCTGTTGTAAATTTAGTTTTTTTCTCCTGATTGGATCGATCATCTTTAAAGCCTTTTCAAGATTCTACATTTTCAACTTTCTAATTTTTAGAAAACAACGTAGGAATTAATTATTTTTAATATTCAACCTTGATTTTAAAAATATTCTAAGATTTTATTTTTTTAAATCGATTCCGCTTTAGTTTTAGAAGGGTCTATTAGGTTCGGGTAGACATATGATTTAAAGGACTCACAAAACTCGAAACGTACTGAAGTAAAGATGTTCGAACTGGTTTTCAATATATATTAAAATAGTTGTCGTATTTCAGACGTCTTCTAACAACTCTCAAGCAGCTGCAGTGAACGTCAAGGAGCTGAGCTCACCACGTGCCAAGGTGAGTCAGCAGAAGCAGAAGCAGCAGGCGCTCGCAAAGCTATTATCCTGGAGGCGTCCATTTTGTGTATTCCGGCGCTTAAGTTAAGCGCAGGAGCAGCCAGCAATTGGTAATTGGCAGGAGGCAGCTGCTCCACGAACATCACGATACATTTATCTCTGAGAGGTAAGCAACCAGTTTGCGCCCTAAGCTTGCAGCAAGTCCTTATTCTTTTTGTCCTTACAAAAGCTGTTCAATAACAACAGATGTTTTTTCTGTTTTTCTGTTTTTTCAGTTTTTCTTCTTGTTATTCCAGCGAAGGAACGTGTTCCCAAACATGATTTATAGCTGAGCTGCTGCTGCTTCTTATGCTACTGCTGCACGTTAGAGAGCCTTTCTTAGATCATTGTTTTCCATTGACCAGCTGCTGGGACTGGGCCTATTTTAGCAGCGTCTTTTGGAACCGGTCTCATACAATATATCTCTTTTTTGTGTCGTTTTTATGGCGTGTTATGATTTCGTATTACAATTAACCATACAAAAGGCACGCTGCCTATTGTCTGTTATCCGTTGTCCGTTGTCCGCTGTCTGTTTTTGATCTATAAAGAGGCGAATCCCATAAATTCCACGCCGAGCATTAAACTTGTCACAATTCGGCAGTTAAGTAGACATTAGAATCAGCCCGAAATGGCCTATGGATTGTTTCCCCTGAGCACTTCATTAGCTAAACTGATCCTGCTCTTTCAACTCATCTTCTCATCGCCTATCTGCCCTCGTATCAACTCTCTTGCGGCACTCGCATTTTGGTCATAATCGTAAAAGTCAGTTGAACATGAAATGCTGGAGCTAAGAACGCCTACCGGCAGCACTTAAGACAAATAACTTACACACCTATCGACAGGCCAGACTCCCCTCGAGAATCTTGTCGGACAGCAACAACAACACTCCGAGAAATAATAGAGAATTGTCTCCGTTCGCACCTAGGTAGGTTTTGGTTCAACAATATACGGTTTGAATAACCGAACTGAAAATATTAAATCAGTCCAGTTGGATATCCGGTTATTGTTTAATTATTTTGTACACCTTGAGATGCAGTTTTATCTGAACCCGCTGCAGTTTCATACCGCTCCATTTGCAGCATTTATTTAACTAACATTTTAAACCTTTTTAACGATTAATGTTCCCAGGACTAAGTACAAAATTCGCACAAGAATCGTTTATTTTGAAACTTAAATTCGATCTTTTCAGTGCGAATCATCAGTATTATTATGAAGCATCGATGGTGTCCCAAATCTACTTCATAATATTAATTAATTATGATAATTACTAATAATAGCCTTTGATATTTATTATTCAAAGGTTATTACTAGGAATACAAATAATAAAATCAAATGAAAAGAAAGAAATAATAATAATACTACTACTAATTTGCATATTTTCCACATCAATTTTAGGATTGCTTGTCCTAAAATTAAGATATAAAAAATAATTATAATAATAATAAGATGGAAAAAATAATTTACATTGATTAAAATAGCTAGCATATTTTTTTTTAAGTGCTGCTGTAGGAAGAACGAACTTGAAGTCGCTCGCCTTGTTTAGTTGACGCATTTTCAATTAGTTTTAAATCAGAACTAATTGAATTCATTTTAACATCGGATCGTATCGCATCGCATCGCATCGCATCGCATCGCATGGGCAATCTTATCTAAACAGTTATGATGTGCTGCAGCGAAGGCGCGCTCACTTGTTTTGGCATTCTCAGCCAAAATTTATAGACAAAATTTGCAACACAGATTGCATGGGCAGAAGGCAGAACCCAACTGACCAGTAGCCAAAGCTACTGCAACCTGCCATCGGCATATGTGAAATCTATGACCATAGAAGTTCTTAGCTTTCGTGGCTCGGTGCATAATAAATGGAGCACTTGTGCAGCGGCAGGCTACGGATTCGCATGCAAAGCGACTGCGACAGCGACAGCTAAATGGCACACAAAAAGGTTAATAAAAACCCAAAGAACCAAGCGAAAGGCAGCAGCAAGTTGCTTTGCGAGAATAAATAGATTTTGTGCATGGCAATGGCATTTGGGCAAACAAGTGGCGCTGCAACTAAAATGTTTTCTACATGAATCAGCAGGCTTTTCTTTTTCAAATAATAACGAACGAGTGCCGCATGTCAGACATAAGCTTACTGCTGTAAAATGTTTTCGCGAGCAGTGTGACCAAATTTCCAAAAAGTACCAGAGAATATATCAAAGTAATAGAGGACTCGACTTATCGATGATAGAGGTAACGCACTGCGAAGATTAATTAAAAATGAGAGTATAAACAAGTTCTTATGACGTCACAATTAAGTGATTATTCAACATACTACTACATATTTTTATTGCCAGTAAATATCTGTCTACTTTTAGCAGAAACTTTACTGAAATTGTTGTTGTTACATTTTATTTAAATCATGATTTTTTATTATATACACAACACATGCATATAAGAACTACCAGTTGTGACGTCATGCGTATGGAGAGTGAAACAGCTGATTGCATTTTGCATGGTGTCTTATCAATGAATTGCAAACCATTTTTTGGTGCTCTGGTAATCAAAATCAATTGAAACTAATCAGAGAACGGGGCGCAAAACAAATAAGGAACTAAGAAGAGAAGCTGATAGCAGTCAAGTTTGCCCCTCCAACAAGAGAAAACCTCCCGTCATATAAGGTAAGAGATAATGATAAGTATAGATAAGAGGTAAGCCGGCAGAACAACTAAAACAACAACAATAAGAACATTAAAATTGATTTGTTACCAAAACAGGAATCAACATGTTTCGAAGACTCAGTACGTTAAAGGTCAGCAAAATGCGTAGCTTCTCAGCTCTGGTGCAGACCAAGGCATTGGTTAACGGTAATTGGATAGATGCCAGGAGCAGAGACACCTTTGAGGTGAATAATCCAGCAAATGGAGAAGTAATCGGAACTGTACCCGATATGACAGTGGAGGATGCACAGCAAGCGATAAATGCCGCCAAGCAGGCCTATCAGTCGAAGGAGTGGCGTTCTCTGACAGCCAAAGATCGATCAAATCTGCTAAAGGTGCGTATTATTCACAATATGTCGGAAGATATCAAATGTACTAGATATTAACTCCAAGGTAGAATTTTGTAGAGAGAGAGAGAGATATTCATATTTAGGTGAAATTCTAATATCTATAAATCTTTTATTTTTCATATTAATTTATTATGTAATTTCAATTAATTTCAAAGTCCAACATTTAACAATTTCGTAAATATTTATATATAATTAAAATTAATCAATATAGGACAACCATATCACATAGAGGGGAACAATCGCTTCAAGAGTTGTATTAAAAACTTTTTGATCTTTTCTTTCTTTCTTTTTTACCTGCTGTTGTTTACAAGAAAAAAAAATTCGAACATTCCCCGAATCGTAGAATCTATAATGGATTGGCTTAATACAAATTATTCTGATATTTTATAGACGACTTTATATTTATACAGAGTATTATACCGAATAAGCTTTCTATTCTTATACTGGTTTCCAATTCATATCGGGTTCTGATCTAAGATTTAAGAGGCTCTTTTCGGCTTAGGATTTAGATATGGCATTATTTTTATTTTTTTCTAATATATGCAAATCCTTTGCAGAAATGGCACAAACTTATCGAGCTGCATACGGATGAAATAGCCGAAATTATGACAGCCGAATCGGGGAAGCCCATTAACGAGTCAAGGGGCGAGGTAATGTATGGCAATGCATTTGTGGAGTGGTTTGCCGAGGAGGCTCGTCGCATATATGGAGAAATTGTGCCCAGCGGTACTGCAAATCGGGAGATAATTGTGATGAAGCAACCCATTGGCGTGGCAGCATTGATAACACCCTGGAACTTTCCCATGGCCATGATAACGCGTAAGGCAGGCGCTGCATTAGCAGCTGGTTGCACAGTGGTTGTAAAACCCTCGGAGGATACGCCATTGACAGCGCTCGCTGTGGCCAAGCTGGCTGAAGAGGCGGGCATACCTAAGGGTGTGATTAATGTGGTAACCACAAAGAAAGCAGCGCCCATTGGTGAACTCTTCTGCAAGAGCCCAGATGTGCGGGGTATCTCGTTCACAGGCTCCACACAAGTAGGCAAGCTGTTGTATCGTAATTCCGCTGATGGCATTAAACGTATCTGCCTGGAACTGGGCGGCAATGCTCCGTTTATAGTCTTCGATTCGGCGAATGTGGAGAAGGCCGTGGAAGGTGCCATGGCATCCAAGTTTCGCAATTGTGGCCAGACCTGCGTCTCAGCTAATCGCTTCTTTATACAGGAGGGCGTCTACGATAAGTTCCTGTCACAATTGAAGCAACGCGTGGAAGCTCTAAAGATTGGTGATGGCAATTCGTGTGATGTCCAAATTGGTCCCTTGATCAATAAAATGCAATTCGATAAAGTCAGCGGCTTCGTGGAGGATGCGCGCAGTAAGCAGGCAAAAATTCTCGTAGGCGGCAAAGCTTTGACCGAGCTTGGTTCGCTCTTCTATGCGCCAACCATAGTCACCGAAGTGCCGCCATCAGCTCAGCTCTACACTGAGGAAGTCTTTGGACCCGTTGTCTCCATCATTAAGTTTAAGGACGAGGCGGAGGCTATCCAGAAAGCGAACGATACACCACGTGGCCTGGCCGGCTACTTTTACAGTGATAATCTGCAGCAGGTATTCCGTGTGGCCAAGCGTTTGGAAGTGGGCATGGTTGGGGTCAACGAGGGCATCATTTCTGCCCCCGAGGCGCCCTTTGGCGGTGTCAAGGAGTCAGGCGTGGGTCGCGAAGGATCTCGTCATGGCATCGATGACTATGTGGACATTAAGTATATTTGCATGGGAAATCTAAAATACGATTAAAATGCTTTCATACAATACCACACTCTAGCTTTAATTTGCAGTCTTCCACTAGTAAAATGCTTGTTTGTTGTATATTCCATAATTAATAAATAAATGTGCACATAATAGAGTAAAAAATGAAGTTCTCAATGTTATTGGCATTTATCAGCACTGACAGATTGCACTTAACAGGACTCTCATGGGTATTCCATATTCTAATATTTACAAAAACAAGTCATTGATTAAAAAACAAAAAATAATCTAATATTTTTCAGTAATATTGCGAACTAAAATATTCCAGCGGATTTAATTTGAATAAATGAAGTTCAACAGAATTACTCCTCCTGTTAAGTCAACAGAAGCGCTCCGCCAAGGAGTATTTAATGTAGGTCTAATTTAGTACATTTTCGCATTTGTTGACGCATGGCCACATTGAGACATTACTATCTACACAAGTGCTGATTTGCTTCCAAGTGCAATTTTTTTTGAAGCAATGACCGATAAAATTGTAAGTAAATTGTTAATAAAATTATAACGAGCTAGTTTACTGTTACGCGGACAATTTAAACAATTTGTGGCGCATTTTATATAGAGTAACTGACCCATTGACTCGGTGTAGCTGCCGCTGTTAACAGCTGAAAACGCCGGCAAAGTGTAAATTTTTCGACGCTTTGTTGTTGTTGCTGCTGCGCTGCAGCAATAAGCAATTTTATATGTAAATATATATTTTTTTTTATTATGTGCTGATTTTTGCATAGCGAAATTGTCTATATATGCAAGCAGCGCCAATGGGTTGCCACGGCGGCAGACGTACAGACAGATAGACAGACGGAAGAAGCAGATAGACATACAAACAAAGGGTACAATGACTTGTAGATTTTGAAGCAGCGCTGTCGACGTCAGACGTCAGTGTACACTCTGCCAGAGTGGGGTAGGGTGGGTGGTCGAATTGGGGGCGGGAGGCGTGTGTTTGACCATGGGAAAACTGGCATTTCTCTTGCTCTCTAATTGGCACACGTTTCGCATTGCACTGCATTTTGTTTATATTGCCAAAAATTCCCTTTCCTGGTTTTTTTTCCTTTCTATTGTATACCAGTCAAATGCGCGCCTGCATGCAGTACAGTTCCATTTGCTTATTTTAAGGCCTTTCAGGCTAACTTTAAGTAGCTTTTTAAGCTACACAACAACAACAACACCAGCCACAACAAGAACAACAACAACAACAATATTATGGCCTGTGCTCCGCTGTTGTTGGAGAATTTCATTTACAAGAAACGAAATTTCCTCTTCGCCTTCGTGCGCCATCGTCTCTTCGTGTTATGTAAACAATCGGTGTGATCAATCGTCTCAAATAATAAATAAAGTACAGTCCAACTGCTCTATAACGAACTGGAAACTACGGGCTTCGCTCAAAATCTGAGTCATTTTCATCGGTTTCGCGTTTCAAATGTTTCTGTTACAGTTTCCGCTAAACCGAGTGCGTGTGCAGTGACTCTTTCCAATTCAATTATATTTTAAAATAACCTCCATTTCAAATGTTTGAGTTATAGTTCCAATACAGCGTTTCAAGTGTTTTCGGTTCCGATTTCGGGTTTAATTAACTTTTAAAATAAACCTTCCAATTCCGAATATTTCATTTACAATTCCAGTAACATCTTCCAACGGGTGTCGGTTGCCAAATCATTTTTTAAAGAAAACATTCCGGTTCCGAATGTTTCAGTAACAGTTCCAGTACGGTTTTCTAATGATTTAATTAGGGGAATTACTCCAAAAAAATTATCTATTCAGCTAAGAATTATTATTTAGCTAAGAAATTGAATTTTCAGTCTCCTGTTGTTTTCTAATCCAATCATTTCAGTATTTATATTTTTATCTTTTAAAAGAAAATAAAAAAAAAGAAAATGTTAATCCAATTCTAGTAACCACAATATGATAAGAACAGGATTATTGATTCTGGTAGCCAAAGAAACAACTGATTCGGTTGTAGTTTCCAATGGTTTTCAGAGCTATTTCCGATTTTTTAAAAGCTTATGGCTTTTTCGCCATAAATTTTATATTTCTTAACCTTGGCATTGAGAAATTTAAACAGTAGCAAAAACCAGATTTACAAACCATTGTCAAATACCCTTGACTTGGAATCCTAAAAACCTTTAAAACGCCAAAAAATTAAACACAATTCGTTATAGAAAAGTATAAAGATAAGTTGAATAAAATATGTTCTATATAAAATATTTCTTTAATATGTTTATTTCTTTACAGTTAATACGAGTGCAGTCTGCGGAAGGCATCAAGCGCATTGAGATCTCTCCAAAATCAAATTTGAAGCAGCTCTATGACAGCGTACAAAATGCCCTCAAGGTGGATGGCTTTGGTCTCTTCATAGAGCGCAATTTCGCCACAGAGCTGCAGGCGAATGGATCACAGCTCGTAGGCACCACGCTCAAACATGGCGATATGTTATATCTAAAACAAATGGCGGGCACTTCATCAAGAGTAAGTATATTTTCGGAGTTATTGATAAGTGTTACATGCTTATAGTAATATTTGGAATATTTTAGCGTACGAGCACCACAGTGATTGATAACGTGGCGGCGTTCAATAGTGTCTCAAAACAGCCCAGCGAGAAGATCAATAATACAGCACGTCCCTCCATTGAAGTGATCGAGGATGAGGTCGATCAACTGCTGCTCAAGTCCGATGGCACCATTAAGCGTGAACGCGATAGTAAGCTGTAAGTGGATAACCTCAGTTAATATTCGAAATAATATGAGAAAATATTTAATAACTTTAGGACGGCAGGAACAAACCTTAGCTTGAGTTTATTACATCAGTTTCATTAATCTTTTTCTAAAGCGTTGGTTCAGAGATCTGTCAGATTCATGCTTTAGTGTGTCTTCTAGTTTATATTATAGCCGGGTGACTGAAAAACTATAGCTTACAAGAGGGAAGAACTTTGAAATTATATAAATAGCTTGCAGAATTCCCTTTTTAAGTATTACATGAGTAAGGATTTTGGAAAATTAGCTCTGCCCTTTATTTAAATCTATGAAGCTATCTTCAGTTATGTTATTCAGAGTGTATAATGTATAAAGTTAGAGTATTATACAATTTTAAAATATAGTTCCAAACTAATTTGAGAAGGGAAATTTATATATTATAATTTATATTTTAGGTTTTTCTTCTTCTAAGTGCTGCTCTAATTCAGAATGTCTTTTTTCTAACACAGCTGTCACCATAACGCCAATGGACGCTGCGTGCACTGCTCCCCGCTGGAACCGTACAACGAGAGCTATCTAAAGGAGCACAATATCAAGCACTTGTCGTTTCACTCGTACATACGTAAGCAGACTTCTGGCATGGATCATGGCAAGTACTTTGTGTTTGATGACATCAATTGCCGCATTAAGCCTGGCTGTCGAGAGCATCCGCCTTGGCCTAAAGGCATCTGTTCGAAGTGCCAGCCGTCGGCTATAACACTAAATCGTCAGACATATCGTCATGTGGATAATGTCATGTTTGAGAATACCAAAATAGTGGAGCGCTTTTTAAATTATTGGCGCACCACTGGCCATCAGCGTATGGGCTATTTGTATGGCACCTATGAGCAGCATTCGGACGTGCCACTGGGCATACGCGCCAAAGTGGCGGCTATCTATGAACCTCCACAAGAATCAACTCGCGATTCTATTAATATATGTCCAGATGACAGTTCCAATGAAGTGGATGCTGTGGCTAGAGCATTGGGCTTAAAAAAAGTAAGTGCCATCTATTTATATTTCTGAATCTGAATTTGTTTAGTAAATGTTTTTATCAATTCAGATTGGCTGGATATTCACTGATCTAATTACGGAAGATGCTAGCGCTGGCACTGTCAAACAGATACGTGGCATTGAGTCGCACTTTTTGACAGCACAGGAGTGTATAACGGCGGGCGAGCTACAGAATCGTCATCCCAATCCATGTAAATATGCCTCTAATGGTACTTTTGGCTCCAAGTTTGTGACTATTTGTGTGACGGGTGAGTTCTGATTTGATTCCAATAACTGATCACAATCAATGGTAATATATATACATTTATTTTTAGGTGATAACACCAAGCAGGTGCATATGGAGGGATATGCTGTGTCCGCTCAATGCATGGCCCTAGTGCGTGATAATTGTCTAATACCCACTAAAGATGCACCCGAATTGGGTTATGTACGTGAATCGACAGATAAACAATATGTGCCGGATGTTTTTTATAAGGTAAGTCGAAAAATACTTTTTATATTGCGATGAAATGCTGTAAGCCAGTCTGTTAGGTTTGGTTAGTATCCTTGACTCACATTAGCCATTATTAGCTCTTTGTGATGCAAGTAGGCCTTTTGAAAATAGCTTTAATACCTAAGACTATCTTGTTGCTCCTATGAATCCTATTAAAGTTGCTAGCTCTGAAAGGTCAGATAAAAAAGAGGAGCCAAGGCCTGGGCAGTTGCAGAAGAAGTGAATGGCAGGTCATTCTTCATCGGCTTCGCCGGCTTCTAGGGAAATTATAGGAAAATAGAATTTTGTAATTATGAAATAAAAGTACCAGGCAGATTTGAAGAACCGTATTTATTAAACAGTTCAAATTTTTTTTTTTTCATTTTACATTTAGAATTCAAAAAAATTGTCCAAGCTAAATGGATTATATGTGTAGACATCAAGCATTTGGGGTTTTAGCATATTTATTAATATATATATATGATTAAATTGTATATATGATTAAAGATGCGTATTATTGAGCTTTGTATTTGTTGTGCTCTGTGTGTGGTGTGTGTGTGGTGTGTGTGTGGTGTGTGTGGTGTGTGTGTGTGTGTGTACTGCTTATATTAGCTCTTAAGTTCACATTTAATTCACCATTACATAGAAACTTTTTTTTTTACCATGTTCCATTTGCATATTTAATTAGACACCGAAACTCTATAGTTTAATTATATCGTAGTTATGTGTATAAAGTAAACTTAGTAACGTTTCATATACATCAAATCACTTGGAGTGAAATGAATTGAGTTTAACGTAATTTCGTATAGTCTCTTTAAACACAACATAAGTAAAATGCTGAGCTATCTGTCAACCCAATCACAATATAATTTGTATTTCCAATATCTTTTCATATCCTACAATTGTACTTTCAGAACTGTTTTTAAAAAACATGTTATATTCGCGTTCTAACTATCCTACAGTATAATTTAGATTCTTTATTAAATTCGTAAGGTACTGATGTTTTCAAATTTCGATTTAGACTCATTGTAAATAAAGTAGTCCGGAAATGATATATAATCGTTTACAGAACTTATTAGCTATTCCATTATTTATATATATATGTGGGTTAGTTATTTAAATATCTCATAAATACTCTGATTACCATTGTTTGTTGTTCTTCAGGTTCTTCTTTATAATGGACATAATAATATTATTATTTTGTGTTAGTCTCAAAGCAAATTATATTGTATGTGTATATTTTAAAGTACTCTGTCAAAGATCAAATAGTTCTTTGATATGCCTTAAAAGGATGTTTCTCTTTGGCTTTTCTCTAAAGAAAATCATTTAAATTCGTTTGCATTAGTTCTGTCAATTCTTTATCCACTGGTTTAGTGTCTTGTAGTCAGCAAAGAATTGGATGTTCAGCAATACATTTATCATCAGGAAATATACTTATATCTAAAAACTTGAAACTATTTCCAAGCGCAGGTAACGTTGTAGCGCTAACTCCGAATATTCGGAGTTGTTTTGAGTTTCTTAAATAACATTAAATATTTAATTTTGAAATCGCAAAAAAATGCTTCAGTGTTCAGTTTCTTTCTTCAGTCGTCATTTGCTGAAAAATTTTCGTGTGTTAAATTTATGTTTAAAAAAAATGTAGTCTCGAAAAAGTGTGTTTGTTGTTGTATAGTAAAATGCTTATCAAAATCTGTTAATGCATTTTAAATTCTCTTAAAAGTATTATTTATATATATATTTTCATTCAATAAACTGTCATCCTTTGCGACTCTTTTGTTATTTACTAAAATACACTAAATCAATTTGCCGAGTGAATTTGTTGGAGGGGAAATTTCAGATTTGCACAGAATTTTTGATTTACCGTTTGAAAAAGCTTCTGCAAAGCGGCAGACCGACCGCCTTGTCCATTTTGTGCCTCAAACTCACCCGCTTTGATGCTCTCATTAGGCCAGGCATGGATTATGACCCAACCTTTGTACTCCCATCCAATCCAATTCTCCGAAATAACTGGGGCCATACCATTGAGAGCCACAAGATAATATACGTGGCTAAAGGACGACGACTCTGGGCTTGCCTCTGTTAGAAGCCCACAGTTTTGGTACCATATCGAATTGGGCATGGCATGCAACAGGCAATGCTCTCTGATGTTAGGTAGAAATTCCCTTCGTTTAGTCCATGCTGCTGTATACAATTGTTCCTGCTGCTCAGCCTGTGCTATCAACATGGCCATACCCAATTGAGGAGCGGGCAGAAGTCTAAACAAGCTTGCTAAATCCTCATACATTGGCAAGCGTCCCAAAATTAGTAGCCTTATCTCCTGGACGCATTTGGGGCAGGTCACGGTAGAAACGTGAAAGCTGAGCAGCTTGGCCAATCGAAAGCTATTTATTAGATCATATTTGCCTCTGCACAAATTGCATCTCAGTAGAGATTCAAACGGTATATCCTCCATTTGGTTGCTGAGGAAAAAAGATGAGTGATAAATCCTTGAAAAAAAGTAATTGTTTTCATTTATCTCAATTCAAAGATGATTAATTTTAATAATCTCGTGTGCTTGTCAAGAGCCCATTTATAAAACAGTTTTGCAAGCAAACAGCTGAGACCACCTCCCTCCCAGCAGTGGGTGGAGATTCCTTGCTGCAAAGCAAACCAACTTATTAATCGTTCAATGAATTTTACTAGAAATTTGTGAGATATTTCCCCATTCATAAATAGTTGTCTAAGTGATTGGCCTAAAGCTATGTTTTATGTGGATTTAGTTGAATTGGGCCCAAAATTAATGGGCTTTTCTCTCTCTTCTCCTTGTGTTTTGTGTGGGCTCAAGAAATGATTTGGCAATTTGCTTTTTGAGCAGTTCTTAAAGTTATTTACAATTTAGAACGAAAATAAATAAACATAAAATTGTGAGCTAAATAAATGTAAATTTAATCGTTATTTTGAAATTTAAAAAAAAAAAAGTTAGAAGTGATTGATAAAAAGAATTTTTTAAATTTAAGGAAACCTCTTCTACGCATAATCGATTACAAATTTTCTTTATTTCGGAAAAATAATCAGCCAAGTTGAGAATTTTCTCTTATTACTATTATTGTTCATATTCCCAAGAAAAATACCAAAGAGTTGATTGCTCTTTTTGTATAGGTTTATTAGTAGATTGCTGTTTATTCTTATTCCAAGAATATTTTCCTTTTGAATAGGGTAAATTAAGTTTCTATATAGCAGAGATGTACCTAAAATTCCATAGAAAAAAAAAGATTTTTTTTTTTTTATTATTCTACGAGTATTGCTGCTTCTATCTCTTCCACTCAAAAATTCGCCCACCTTTGCTACTTGTGGTGAAACTTCTGATAGCTTCAGTAGGTGTATAGACCTATATATCATTTGGTTCAATTGAGTTTAAATAAGGAATCCTACTTGAATTAAGAAAGCACTATAAATAAACCAGAAAGGAAAGGCTATCTTCGGGATGCCAAATATTTCATACATAGTTGGATCCTATGGCAGCTATATGATATAGTAGTAGACCGCGTTTAGCAAAACAGTGTTGCCTCTATAAAGTTCTCCATGCAACAACTTTTTAGGCCGATTGGGCAGACATATGATATTGTTGTCCGGGCCTGCAACACCTAACTGAAAAACTGAGAGACTAATTTGACAGACGGACTCGTGTCGTCGGCCAGATGATGTAAAGCTAAAAATCTTCCAACATATAATTGAGCGATTCAAATTGTCAAATTATATTTAATTAGAGCAATATTACATTTCGAATGCAAATATGCCTAATAGTCGCGCGGGTGGGAATCGCATTACTCATAATCTAGAGAGAGTTTTGAGAACTCACTTGAGCTATAATTACATTTACGTATTTGCGTAATACGTATTTCCAGGACTCAAACACATTTTCCTGGAAAATCTTTGTGTAGCTGCTAGCCCGGGCTATATAAACTAATTGGGTACTTTGGGTTTGAAGTTTATAATAGCCCACGTATTGTATGCATACGCAGTGAACTTGAGTGAATCCTGAGCCTCAGACACAATCCAGTCCCTTGTGTGAGAGGCATGGAAATAATGGGTATTTTTGTGCAGTGTTAAGATAGTAGTGGATACATTGGTGGATAGCTATCCAAAGTGAGCAGAATATCAAGTGGGAATGCTCAAGTTGAGCGCAGAGTATCTTGATACTCTGTACAGAAAAATCTACTGTGGGATTAAATTCACATGCAAGTGTGGCAGCCAGAGAGCTGACAACAGATTTTTCTTTGTGAAAATGGCCACAAAATACTGAACAACAGGTGAATCTAAGGAATGGAAGAGAAAAAAAAAAAATAAATTTTACTTTTGGAGCTTCACTTTTCATTACGGTTTCCAAGAATAACCGAGGAAGGTTAAAAACGCAGCTACATCTAGTATATATTCTCTCTAATACCATAATTGTTTTCCTGGTCTTTTAATATTTGAATTCCTCCCACGCAAATTTAGTTGGCTAATAAATATTATTACGTGCTTTGTGGTCTTGTTATTGTTATAGTTAGTTGGCTAACAAATATTGTTGCATACTTCTTGGAAACAAGTTGGTAGTTTATCTTCACTTTATTACACCGTTGTAGCTGTTAAAAGTAGAGCTTAAAGAGATGGCAGTCATTTTATGGCCAAAACCTAAAACAGAGCTTACCATAATTAAGTAAAAGTACGAAATAAGTAATAGATATTCGTATTTAAATTCAAATAGCTTAAATATGTGCCCTAAAAATGACCCTCTGCAAGGGTATCATAATAATGTGTTCTGCAGAAATTTTCTTGAGTTAGTTTTTCATAAATTTCCAGAGAAATAAATAATGAGCTCTGCCTGCCACACTTGAGGTCCTGGCTGTGTCCCTTTTTTCATATAAATATTTGAGCATAGATTGCTGTTGCCTGCGAGTTTTCCACATTTTAAATAATTTCCAAATCTAATTTTGTATATTGTATATATTATATGTTAATATATTTATAGAACCTCTCGCTCCCAGGCAACTCCCCAGTTAAATTAAAAGTTTCGCATGCGAGGAACATTCGTTAAACAAACACCAACATTTTTCATCATCATTTTTTATGCCGTCGAAAAAAGCGCAATCAAAGTGACTGAACCCCCGCGATTATTCGTATATTTTCACACACGAAACATTCTCCAGAATTGTTGACAGATTCTCATTCATTACATTAACTCGTGGGCCTTCCTACCAGGCAGGGTATCAACATTATTCAGTTTTTTAATACTCACGAGCGAAAGCCGTGGGAGTATTGCAAACATTTTATCCAGCCGAAAGTTAAAGCTATAAATTCTGGCACTGAAACTGAAATCGATACGCAGCTTATGATTCGCTTTGTTGTTTTGGAATTGGGCATGGTTTCGATTGCAATTTACATAACATTGAATTGGCCATTGCCATGGCCAGGGACGACTAATTATTCGAGTATACATTAATTATATCCTTGCAGTGAATAATATAATTTAGATACGAAAACTTTAATGTAATGCCTTACTGCTGTTTCTATGCGAAAAAGTCTCCTAGTCTTGAAGTTAAGATTCTGCTTGGGTATTTAAACCCTAATAATAATAAAGTTATATTATATATTATATATATATTAAGATCGGCGTACTATATAATAAGGCTCCCATAGGAACAATCAGCTCAAACAAAAGTTGCTGTACGGCTAACTTTTTTGTTTCTCAAAGTGTCTTAATGAAATTGACAAGTTAGATGAAAGAATTGGCACATTTCAATCAATCATATCAATATCGGACTACTATATCAGATAGCTGCCATGGGAACACTCCTGTATATAATCTGGGCCGCCCCGACGATAGGCTTTCCTAACAAGTTTCATTGTTTGTTTTTGTAACGAGTATTATATGTGCTCCTCACAGCCTGAAAGGCTACTAAAAAAAAAAATGTGTAGACTTATATTACCTTGGCTCTTTTCTTTTTACAATTTTTTCTCTGTTTTTCCTTGCCATTTTTCTGTTCCGGCTAACCGAATATTAAATGTCCTTGCTAATTGTCATGTGAATATTTCCGCTCTAGAGAGCTTGCAGACGTGCAAGGAATTCGAAAGAGCGAATTTTATATATTTTTGTCAGGCAATTGGCAAATTTGGGCTACCAATTACGTCCAAATAATCATAAATCAAATTATTTTTCAATATGCGAAATTGATTGGAGGAAAAATAGAACTTTTTCTCAATAAAAATAATGAAAAACTGAAAATTATATTGAAATATGCATTCAACAAGTCCTCCAGTAAATAAGCTCTGTTAGATTTACTGCAAATTTTTTGCATGTGCATGTGCATGTGTATGTGCATGTGTGGGTGAGGACCTCCTTTGTTGTTCGTGAATTCGCAGAAACAGAAGGAAATACTGTGTAATTTCGCCTCCACCAACACAAGAGGCATGATTATTATAGACTGCACAAACATAGTTTCTGGGAAATACTTAAAATGGGTACCAACTGTATTCTGTGTCTTTCCCTATAATACGTCATGATACTGCTGTCAGTGTTGTATTGAAGCGGCGGTAAGGGAGACTCCTCCTTGCCGGTGTATTTATGATGAGGATGTTGAATCTATAGAGAAGCATAAATTGAATCGGACCACAGTTAGTCAGCTAACTAGTTGCAAAAGGAACAATCAGTCCCAATTGAAAACATTCTTTTTCTTCAACATATTTCGCTAGGATTCAAAAGTTATATTATATAAAGATATATTTCACAAGGCTTTTCGTATTGGTATAAAAAAAGGATCCAAAAAAATTCTGATGGCTGAAGCATCATTACATTATTTTTAATGGAAATGTCATGCTGTTCATATGCATTGATATTTCATTGAATTAAAATGGCATTTAATATTCCTTTACTTACCTTTTTCCGCAGTTGTTCTGTCAAATGGAAAATGAAATTATTTTTCGCAATATTTCAGTGTTATCCTGTAGGCATTACTCATATATCCTTTTGCAAATGCTCTATTATTATTATTGTTTTATGGACTTTTTGTACTTGATTGGACGCATATATATTAAATTTGGACTTTTGATTAAATATAAGTGACTTGTGTGATGAAAATGTTGCACTTTGACGCGAAACACTATAAAGTAATTTTTGGTTTTGTTTTTTGTTTTTTGTTTTTCGTTTTACTGTTTCTGCTTTTTGGATTTAATTTAATTTAAATCGCTCTGAGCGCATTTGCAGGATGTGAATGCTTTGAAGAGACTTTTGCACTCACTTTTTGGCATTATTTTCTTTTTACCATTGCTTGCAGCTGCTGCATGATCCTTTTCCTTTGGCTTGTGATTTTTCAAATGCTTTGACACCTGTTCGCGTTCGTGCTCCTCCTCCACCTCCACCTCCAGTTCCTCTTTCACTTTCAGCTTCTCTATCCGTTCAGCATTCTGTTTCTTAAGCTGTTGCTCGTAGCGACGCGACTTGAATACTGTATTATTGTGTTGCCAGCTATTGGCCATGGCCCGCAGCGGCTTTATGTGGTGCTGCCGATAGGTCGGAGCAGCGCTGGACATCGCTGCGGAGTGGTCTGCAGCATCCGGTGAAACCGTGGAGGCTACTGCCGTCCAAAACATTTTACGGATGTATTGCTGATCGAAACGTTTTGTTCTACACTGCTGCTGTTGCTACTGTTGCCCACAAATGAACAAACAAAAGAAAAACAACAAAAACAAAAACAAAAAAAAAGGAAGGAAAATAATGAATGCAAACCAATTTCAGGAAATGTCCAAAATTCAATTTCATTCCTGTTGCTGGTTTGTTTGGTTTTTATTTCGTTGCGTGCTGTGGCAGCATCACCGTTGTGGGTGTTGTGTTAGATGTCTCTTCAAGCGGTCGTGCGTTGCGTTCCAAAGTTCGTTTGCAAGTGCAACGTGAGCGCAGCGGGGCGTCCTTTATATAGTGGCGCCTTTGGCGCTGGAAGAGAGCCCCAAGCTTTTGCTCTCTTGAACTCTCTTTAGTTCTGCTCTAGACAGGCTTTCCACTAATTTGCTCTCAATTTCAATGTCAAGTTGCACTGCATTTGCAGCATCCCTCCCTTTTGGCCCTCCTTGCCTGTGTTATATATTGCAGTTCGTCTGCTTAATGGGATGAACTATGAATTTACATCTCTGAATTTTTCATTTTACACACGAAATTCATTGAAAAATATTTTCCCTCTTTTTTTTAGCCAATTTTAATTAGCATTTTGAAATATTCCTCGAACTTCTTCTAACCTGCTGCATTACAATATATCTTTAAGTAAAAAAGCAATAATATCTAATAATAATTCTCTAAGATACATGCATATAATTATATATATATATATATATATATATATATAATATTTTATTTTATTATATAATATTTTATTTTATAAATACAAATTTTCTATTTCAATATTAAAAACCAATTTTGATAGTTTATATATTATTATAATGATGAGACATCCGTAATTAAATTTTGGTATTATGTATATTAAAATTTGGTAATTTAAATTTAATTTAATTTATTATTTATTATTTAAATTGTTATTTATTTAAATTGCTCAAAGTTAAAAATATTGTAAAAGACTCAAAAATGCTGTTCGGATAAGCGCCTGCCGCAAGCCTAGTATTAATCTCTTACAATATTTCTCTTAAATTTGTTTAATCTAATTGTGTTCTCATCCTGCATCCTTGCAGCGTATCGGCTGCTGCTGCAGGGTTTTAGTTAGAATTTGTCTAACGCTCTTAGCGGCTTGTCGAAATTAATATAAGCAGAACCAATTCGGGTTGCTGTTTAATATTCTAATTTCTATATAAATACATTCGAACATTCTGAAATTAAAAACATTTAAGTACATTGAAAATAAATTCTAAAACAAATATATTTGAAATACAACTGAATTTATTATTTCTAATTAAGTTTTTTAGTTGACAAAAAAGCTTGTCGAACGAATAAGAACTGTTTAATTTTCAGTTTTCCCTCAAATTTTTTTTGATTTTTGGTAGGCATTTTCCAAGTAAAGCAAGACACTTTAATTTCAAATTTGAATATAGACTTTTGAAACCGAGTTTAAAGTAAATCAGTTGAAAATTGAACGATTCCAGACTGCTCTTCTCAGATTTGCATAAATTACCATTTGAATTTAAGCTGTTTCTGTCGATTTGTAGCTCCAAAGATGGTGTTTAATTTGTATGGAAAGTGCTTACTGTGTTAGCCTAGATTTGAGCTCATTTGGGAGAGATTTCTGTGACATTGCGAGTATTCAGAAAATGTGTTTCCCTGTTTGAGTTTCGCACTAAAAAGGAGGTTTCACCCTGCAAATCTGATTCACTTTGCTTGCCATTGAGATCGATATCTCTGGTGTTATGGTGGGCCTATCATCATCGCTAGTCTAATTACTTCGTAACTACTCGTTAGCTTTAATTTAATAAATTTTGATCAACTACCGGTCCTGCAGCCTAGGCCAAAGCCACGTCCAGTTTATACCACAGGTGTGCTCTTTATAAACTGTTTGTGGCTGTGGGCCGAAAAAGACAAGGTGTCTGTTTGTGCTTTGTTTAAGCAACAGGCAATAATATAGGAATAAGTTTTGTGCAGCCATATTTGTTCTTGGCCTTTTCTTTGAGCCAAGTTTCACCCCACCTCTACTTTTGTTTTCGGCAAACATTTCTATTTTTCAATGCGGGAGTTCAATAAGAGTTAATTATTAAATTCTTAAACAATTTAAAAGTCTATTATAGAGCTAGCAAGAGCTTTGTTTAAAAAAGGCAAATTTTATCGGTTTAGTTAGTTTATTTTATATTTATTGGCTTACAGTGAAATAGTCTATGAATATAAATAAATAAATATATAAATAAATGCTAAACATCAAGGTTCTCTACTGCTGGCAAATGGCTAAAAGTAAAAAATTTTATTAAAATTAAATTTAAATTTTGTAAAACTGAAAAATGCAGAATTTATCTTCATGACTTACAATTTCGCTTGAATTCATATTTTATTTCCCAGAAATAAGGCAATCATTATTTTACGAAATGAAATGAAGCCAAAAAAGGAAAGCCTATCTTTCGCGCGCCGAATATTATATACTCTTGCAAAGTGGATTGTTTCAGTGGCAGCTATATTTTATTTAGTAAAATCCAACTTGTAAATTGGATCAAGATACATTGAAAATTAAAAAACACATTTTGAACCCGATTGTTCCTATGGGAGCTATATGATATAGTTGCCCGATCCGGGCGGTTTCGACATAAGGGCTGCCTGCAGCAAATAGAAGGCTCCATACCCAATTTCAGCCACCTAGCTCAAAAACTGAGAGAATATTTTGCATATAAACAGACGGACAGACGGTCAAATGGACATGGCTATATCAACTCGCCTCGTCGTTCTGGTCAATAATATATATAATTTGTTGGGTTGGAGTTGCCTCCTTCATTTCGTGACAAAATATTAATATGCTTTTCCAGTGTATAATAAGTTTTGCTGCTTCACAAAATGGAAAATTAGTTTGCAAATTGGTTGCACTGCTCGGAAAACTGTTAAATAGTTTTACTTTTATAACTCCAGGAGCGGCAGGCTCTCAGTTAAGAGTAAAGAGAATATAGTTGAAATAATTATGAGTTTCTCTTAAGCGTTGCGTTTGAGCTAAGTGACTTGACTTGACTGACTTTGACCTGCTAACCATGAAATAGCGCCGTCAGTCCTAGCCAGGTCAAGAGACAGTCTGAGTAGTGTTGCTGCTGCGAGCAAACAAGTTGTTAAAAGCTTCGTTGTGGGAAGCGCGACCTGGATATCCTGCCATAGCAAGGTCACTGGGGCATATTTAAAACGTTTTCCACCCCTTCTCCCCTAAAAAAATATTTGGTATCTCTTCGAAAGGTTATACATTTAACCTTTTAAATAGTTACTTGATGCCCACTATTGCATAATTAAAATTCAGAAGTTACACAAATATGTCAGATAATAAATTAAACGGGATTACCTTAAGTTTCTCTATATATATATTCCTGTTCATGATTAAAAACTGAGGGATTTCGACTTAACAGAATTTGTATTGCATCAAATATCTTTTGGAAAATCTTGATATCGCATTCTATTTTCTGATGGAAAACATCTTCAAGATGAAGTACGATTATTTTTGTTTCTTTTCGGAAAACTTAAAAAAAAAACTGTTATTATAAAAATATTTGTTTTTTGTTTGCAGGAGAAGGATCAATACGGCAACGAGGTGCAGCGCCTGGCACGCCCACTGCCGGTAGAATATTTGCTAGTGGATCTACCCGCCTCGACGCCGCTGCAGCCACAGTACACATTTACGGAGTACGACAAACGCCAGGCATTCCCCATTGAAAATCGCTATATTGATGGACAACTGCAAGATTTCAGTGCACTGAGCAGCTATCTGTCGGCCTGGGCCGAAGAGGAGTTCCTCGAAGCCATATCAGATTTCCATTTGCTGATCTATCTATATAAAATGGATATGCTGCCTCTGCGTCAGCATATGGGACCTCTGCTAGAGGCGGTGCGTTCCAAGAATCCGAACCAGGCGGCTGATTTCAAAGGCGAGGAGGTATGGAAGCTGTTGGAATCACTTGTCCAAGCCAGCTCCTCAGGCAGCGGGTAAGTAAAAAGAAGGCTTAGCTGTTATCAATATTTTTACAATATTATGTTAATCCACAGTGGAACCACCAGTTATCCCAGCGGTGCAACGACTAGCGCAGGTACAGCAGGCGCCGACGCAATGGATCTGGATGCGAACACCTGGACTTGTAATCATTGCACCTTCATCAATCGCGGCGAACTGAGCTCCTGCGAAATATGCTCGCTGCCCAGATAAGGATTGAACTCAGTCCGAGCCCAGCTGTCAGCGTAGCGCTACTAAATTCTGGTGTTCAAGAAACTAAAGATTCAATCATATAATTACTATAACTGGAAGATAGGGCGTGGCCATACAACTCTCGTAGCATGCCGCGCGTTTTCTATAAATGTAACATTGTCTAAGAGTTTTATAACAAAATTTAATTTATTTTTAAATAAATTTAAATTGTTGAGTATACTACAAAGGTTTAATGTCTGTAGTTAATGATACTTAAAACCCAAGAATTTTTTATCATCGATTATCGTTATAATTTTTAATTAATTAGCAAGCCGAACAAAATTCGCAGCAAGCTGAAATTAAAATATTTAACTTATAATTTATTTTATGTTACATATTTTAAAATTATAATTAAAGCTCTCAATTCTCGTAATTTTTAACCTAATCTACCAGGCGAACAGAATTTACATCAAGTTTGTATTTTAATATTTTAACAGTGCAAATTAATTAATATTTTTGGATGATTTCCACCTTCTGTTTTTCAGGTATTGCGTGTGGTATTTCTGGACATTTTTGGTCGCCAATAGTATCTTTATATATAGAAGCATCTGATAAAAAATAAACATTCTTTTCACATATTAAAAATTTTTTTAATCTATGCAGATATATATTATATTATATACATAAATCTGTACGATTAACGTTCATGAATATTTTGTATTATTTCATTATCTTTTTAATTCTTAATAATATAAGTTAAAACTTAGAATATAATAAGCTTAATTAGGATAATATCCTCAACTTCCCACCCGGTTTTTTTTTATTGTTAAAACAAAGCATGATTATAGTTTTGTTTAACAAAGTAATCCATATTTAATGTTCAATGAATTTAAATTTTAGATCAAAGCTATTACGGAAGTTCAAAATTATTTCAAAATTATTTATAATTCCAAATTTATAGTACTTTTAATCAACCGCGATTAAGAAACATGTCATTTCGTTTGTCTTTTAGAAATAACTCTGGACGTTCTCTTTTAAAAACAATAACAAAGGTTTCAGCACTTAATTAATGATGAACAAAAAAAATTGCATATTAATAATATTTTGTTATAGGTGACCTATAATCAATACGGATCAGTTCGACACGTAGCCGGCAGCTCCGCATGTAGTAAGATATGAGATACAATTATATTTATGAAGATAGAAGTTCTCTAACCGTATATTTTTAGATCCCTCCGTGCCCTTTTTGGATTCACCAAGTGTTGTATTCTCGACGCAGGCCTTAAACCATCACTGGGGAGTAAGTCTGCGTATAGATTTAATTTTAAAGCTTTATTTGATACATCTAAATCTTTTTCTTTTTACAGGCATGGCCGGTGGTAATTATTTCAGCAGTTGGCCTGGCAGCGGAGATTATAGCCATAATGCGTCTGGCCGTAATGCGCGATGATGTCTGGTATACCAAATATCCAGCGGCATGCGAATATATTGAGACTCAACCGGGCTGTCCTGTGCCTTGTCGCAAGGTAAGCAATTACTTAAGATACAACTAACATTACGAATATCTAATTACTCGGTCTTTAGCTTCTAGTCATTAATCAGAAATATCAGAATCCACCTGGACTCCTTGAGGCTATTCAAGGTGATACATTGGGTCCTCCGTGTAAGTTTTATTCGAAATCTGAATGGAAAATAATGAACACTTTCAGGGCTTCCATACAATTTGACGCTTTTTTTCGATTTGAGAATTCTTAATTCCTAAAGGCGTTGAAAATTCGACGACGAACAGCAGCTTCGCCGGAATTGATGCAAATGGAAATTTGATTCCAGGCGAGACTTGTGAAAAGAAAAAGGTTCAAAAGTTGCACTTGCGATTGCTACCTGTCCTTCAATGGCAGAATTGTTCAGAATTCGAGAGGCGTCAAATTGGATGCGATGTCCTTAATCGATGGATTACTAGATTAATACAAATCTCATAACTATATTTCCAGGTGAAGGTGAAGGTGTTAAAAAAAAAAAAAAGTGAACACTAGTGAAATTGAGACTACTACAGAAGAATTGTTGCAGCATACTTTATCCTTGACTGGAATGGTATAGATTCCTTCCTTGGACAATTGAATACCTTTCTTCTTACCAGTTTAAATAAATTTTCCAGTTGCAGACAAAATAAATTACTCTTTTTTCAATGAATTTGGATTATTTCACGCGGGTGATCGAGCTTACCCAAAGTTCTAACTAGCAAGGACAATTTTTCCATAATTCGATTATTGATGCGATAGCCAGTCTTGTCACTCACGACGGATCGACAGAAATAAAATTCATTGCTGTCCATGGAGTACAGCTGGTTTCTTGATAGCTTCTTGTTAGACTTTTCAAGCCGGGAACGATTAACTGAATTAATAGTTCTCTTTATATCTGGATATCCGAAGAGAGTTCAAAACGAAGCGGGAATTTGCCCTTAAAACGGATTCTCCAGATGCTTTAAACGATGGGTTGGTAAGTTCTCTTAACGTCACTTTTATCTTTTATTTATAACTCTATTTGAATTTTTATTTCGTTAGACTTTAATTTCAAAGATTACTTATGACTTCAAATATTATGTGATAAAAATGACATGTAACATTTAAAGCCATTTTAGAAATTTCGAAATAGGACGCTTCACTTTTAGATGATCGCACCTAACATAGAAATTGAAAAAATACTTATATATAATTCTAATCAATTTCTGTTTATCATTACAGTTACCACCTCGACGACATTGGCATTATCGGAGGACAGGATCATCATCCGAAGAAGTTAAACTCTTGCTAAGATAAGACTAAGTTGTAAATTGTATCTTTTATGAAGAAGAAATAAGGAAATAAAGATACGTTTATATGATTGAGCAAAAAAAATGTGTTCTTATTGTAGTTACTTTTGAGATATAATGATGAAAACTGGGCAATGTCCTTGTGGATCCTGACGGGTCTTGCATCAAACGGTAAATAATCATAATGGTAAGTATTTGTGGGTAGTCGCTTCAAAATCGGTAAGGATTTAAGGGAGTTATGTCCTTTTTAATATCAGATTTGCAATGAAACCAAAAACAGCAAAATTTGAAAATTTTTATTGCATACTTTCGAGGGCAGCAAAGCAAATTCGAACCAAACTGCGAGCAAACGGCCAAAATCTGCTGAAAGTACCAGGCGAATATAATTCAGCAGCAGGTGGCAAATTTTTGCGCGATTCAAATTTAAATCGCCGTCCAACGGCCAAGATTTGAATTTAAATTTAAATCGCGGTCCAACGGGCAACTTTTGAATTTAAATTTAAATCGCATAAACTGCTCAACTGATATTTTTTGGTAATTTATTTTGTATTGCCTACTTTTAAGGGAGTCGGAAGAACGTCAGCTTGCTGCTGATTTCTGTTCGCCTGGTACTCAGGCCGCCAAATTTGAATTTTCGGATGACCTGGCGGCGAAATCACCAGGCGACCAAAGTTTTGCTGCAAGCTGACTAATGTTATCTTAACAGTGCAAATGTTCAATGCCACTGTTAGTTAACAGTACCACTGTTAACTAACATTTTTTCACCTCCTGCTGATTTCTGTGCGCCTGGTACTTCGCCTGATAATTTTGGAAATTTGTGGCTGCCAACCGCAGTCCTGCTTGAGGACAGAAATTGTGTTGCATACTTTTAGGCGCCTTTTTTTTTTTTTTTTTGAATAATTTGAGGAGTACTTTTTGTTGCATACTTTTAGGCTCGTTTTTTGCTTGCATACTTTTGAGCGGGTATTTGTGTTGCCTACTTTGGGGATATTTTCGTGTCGCATACTTTGTGTGCCTTTTTGCAGCATACTTTTGTGGTAGTTATTTGTTGCATACTTTTAGGCTATTAACAGTGCAAGTGCTAATGGTACTTGCTGGTACTTCGCCTGGTATTTTTTGACATTTCTGGCTGGTGACCGGCGTCCTGCTGCAGGACACAAATGTATCTGAAGGATGTGTGGGTTAAGTATCTGTCAGATTCAAAAGTATCTTTCAGTTACAAAATGTATGTTGAGCTGAAAATAAACTGCCTGTACTACAAAATGAAACACATTTTTTCATAGGCCAAATTCTTTATTTCATAACTTTCTGCCATTGGTGTATACATACATATTTTCCTTAGAAAAAGACAAAATTGCCGGGAGATAGTGAAATCCTTGTTGTCCTTGGTGATCCGCACGAGTCCTTTTTCTTGACTGAAATTTTTCTTAAGCTAAGTTTCTACATGCACTGCCAAAGTCTTAAATTATTTATTTCATCAATTTCTGATATTAATTTATACATAAAATATCTATTATTTAATAACACTCAGAATCTTCAGCATCCTGATGAGTTCTGCATGCAACATAATTTCTAATCGTGTAGCTACAGGTGGAATTCATATAATTACTAATTTTTTATTACTGGTTAAGCTAAAAAATAGACATTGGGAAATAATGTTAAGGTGTCCTTATTGCCACTTATGCAGATGATACCCTGTCCTTACCATCCTTAAATGCTGTGCATTATTTTAATAAAATTAATTATTATTATTTTAATTAGTTATATAGTTGTATACCCTTTGCAATGATGTTCAAATTGAAGTAAAGAGTACAAATATAAATGAAATATTCAAATTATCCAACTTTCGGCCTAGTAAGCTGAGTATTCAATTTAATTTAAAAAAAAATTATCAAAATTTTTATTTTTTTAACACAGAATTTTACAGAAGTTGTTTAGTATTTTGGAGGAATTCGCAAAATTAAAGTAATTGTTTTTACAAGCACATTAAAAAGATGACGCATCGTTTGCTATGTGCGAGTTTAACCGGAATTTCCCTGTTCAAAAAGGTTACCAAGGTTTCTAACTTATATTTCTACGACAATATTCGAATATTAAAGCTATTAAATGTATGTTCGACTTAGGTGACCACTAAACAACATTGTTCAACTCGGACTGTGGCCAGCAGCTCGGCTTGTAGTAAGTATTCTCTTGGCCTTTTCCTGCAATGAATATAGATTTATCTACAGCTGCGATGAGATATTTAACAATAAACAATTTTCAGAACCTTCAGTGCCATTTTTGGATTCACCGAGTGTTGTATTCTCAACGGAGGCCCTAAACCATCATTGGGGGGTAAGTTGTTAATGGAGAGCAAAGAAAGGCTGTCTGGAAATACCATCTACGTTCTGGCCTTCTATTGACCATCAGACCACAGAATGTTTCTTGTACTCAACAGAAAGATACCCTATATGCCCAGTTTTAAGACTGGACTTGTTATATTATTCGTCAACTTTATATATTATATTGTTTATATTTTTAAATAATTATTTCCAATTCCACAGGCATGGCCGGTGGTAATTATTTCAGCAGTTGGCCTGGCCTTGGAGATACTAGCCATAATGCGTCTGGCCGTAAGGCGTGATGATGTCTGGTACACCAAAAATCCAGCGGCATGCGAATATATTGAGACTCAGCCGGGCTGTCCTGTGCCTTGTCGCAAAGTAACTAATTATTTAAGATAAAATTTAAATTACGTAGAGCTCTAATTCTCTAATTATTCTCGTATTTAGCTCGTAGTCATTAATCAAAAATATGAATATCCAAAGGGGTTACTCGAAGCTATTCAAGGTGATGTCAGTGGTCCTCCGTGTAAGTAATTGGTGA
This sequence comes from Drosophila repletoides, assembly GCA_018150835.1. Taxonomy (NCBI): domain Eukaryota; kingdom Metazoa; phylum Arthropoda; class Insecta; order Diptera; family Drosophilidae; genus Drosophila; species Drosophila repletoides. The sequence continues at coordinate 6,997,410 of JAECWQ010000202.1, forward strand.
TAATTAGTAGCAAATAATCAAAATTTTCAGCGCTTCCATAGAATTTGATACTTCTCTGAATACTGGGAATGGCTCTTAAAAGTAATAATACATTCTGTTCCTGGAGGCGTTGAATGAGTAGCACTTTATTCTCAATTAATGCATATGGATATTTCGTTTCCAGACAAAAAGAAAGAACCTGAAAAAGGTATTAGCCCTTTGGCAATAGCTGCCAATACAGTTGCCTCTCTCGGTGTTCTAGGCTTGTCTTTTATTCTTTAATATTCAATGCATACGAGAAGCGTCAAATTCCGAGCTACCTGCGGATTACCAGTACTGAATAAAACAATTTGAGGATCATTTGCGGATAATTTGTGGATAACTTTTGCCTAAACTAGAACAGTGTAAATATTGTAATTTTTCATAATCCTGGAGTTTTATATTATTGAATAACATAGTTGGTTTATACAGACATTGATGGGAAAATAAATTAAAGTTTATAAAAATTAACAACAAATGAGTATAGTAAATCTGCTCACGTGTTTAAATTGGTTAATGGTTTCTAAGGGTCGGTAAGGATTGAGCCTTTCTTATTGAGCCTTCCGTCTAGAGCATTGTACTTATCCAATAAACAAAAATTAATAGAATTTACATAACTATTTCTAAGCCAAATAGGAGCTTTGAAATTGTTGCCATGTATAGGGGAAAACAATCTAAAAATTCTAATTTTTTTATGTAATTCTGGTATGGGAAGTGTCCTGGAAACAAAACATCGGCTGAAAAAAAAAACAGAAAATTTTGTTACCGAAGCGAACGCAGCCGAATCCTGTTTTGTATTAACAAAGACAAACAAATGGTCCTTGTACTTTTCGTCTGTCTAAATGCGCAGGGTCGAGTAAGAGCAATTTTTTTATTGAAAAAATGCTTGGAATTTTTCTCAAGGGGTAACCTTAACTTTAACTTTAACCATTTCCACAGTCGAATATAGAATTAAAAAAAAAATGAGGTTAATAATATTAAATTAAATTAAAACTCAAAATATTAATTTTGAATACTGCGATCCACACCCTTAATAAATACGCATGGTTTTATTTATGAAAATTTGCATTTTTATTTATTTATTCAGCAATTAATAAAAATAATAATGAAAAGTTTTACGACTTAACAGATTATTCTTAGAATTCCTCTGGGTCCAAATCTAAATTTATCCATTGTCATCAAATAACAAGATAAAAGATGTTTTAAAATAAAGCTTCAGCCATTATTAATTTCCAGAGAATCCGCGTGAAGATAATCTTGCTATAATATTTTTTAAAATTCCTGTGGTAGATAGATTTATCGCAATTTCAGAAATATGTAGGTATGTACATATATACATATACATATACATATATATATGTGTATGTAGTAACCTGTAGGTATTAGCCATGTCAAAAGTTCAGAAACAATATTGTTAAGATTATTATTATTAGTAATGTAACAGATTTTGTATAGTAATGAGTATATCCAGAAAATAATATTTCGAAAAATTTCTAAAAAATTTACTGCGTGTATGTGCCTGCAAATAAGCAATTAATTTATTAAGTTAGTTAACCAGTCTTAAATACGAAAATGTCGCGATTATTCTCTACCAATATCCCGCGCAAGGCATTTCTCAAGGTATACAAAAACTAAAAGTTCTGAAATAATTCTATAAAGCTTTGTTTGCAGATATTCAATGGCAATCCGCAATTCACACGGAACTTGGCCGGCCCCTCGATATTTGGTAAGTGCTCTTCAGCCTTATTTTATACCCTTGCAGTGGGCTAACATTAATCATTTTAATAAAAGAAATCAAATGTTTACTGCAGTCTGCAAGAGTATGAAATATTCGACGTGCGACAGATAGATTTTCCTTGCTAGTTTTTGACTATAATTTCCATTTGCAGAACCCGCAGTGCCCTTTTTGGAAAAACCTAGTGTTGTATTCTCACCCAAAGCTGTATGCCATCATTGGGGGGTAAGTAATTCTCTTTTTCCACAATTATTTTTATGCATTTTGAACAACCGGGAAAATTGAATAGATGTTTCCCCTTTTTATAAAATCAATTTAAAACAGTTTGGACCCAGTCGCGAATAGATTCACTCTATATTCCGCTTTTAACCTTATTCAGCGTTGAATGAATGAAATGCATTGTTTCGCACCCTCTTTCTTCTCTTGAGGATGGAATTTTCAAAATCTGAACGTTTTCTTTAATATTTATTTGAGCACCTGTGAAAAAGGCTTCACTTTAATAGCATGAAAATCAGAATAGTCTTCAAATTCTCGTCTTAGTGTGAAGCTTTGATCCATTATACAAATTTTGTGTCCAAAATTTCATCTTCATTTGTGCGTATTATCGTTTGGGCTACTGAATTAGATAGTTATCTGTATCGGGATTATAGGGGTGTATAGAAGGGTTTCAGATTAGTCTTAAGCTAAGTGAATCTCACAGATATAATTTGAGATCTGTTCTAAAAATCTAAACATCTAGATATGAATATTATAAAAAGGTTTGTGTGTGCTAGAAAATGAAAGTCTTGCTAATGTTTTGTATTATACTAAGAAATCAAATAATGTTTTACTGGTCGACTATACGAAACAAACTACGCGTAATTTACAAAAACGAGTTACTAAACTTGTTAAAAAAAAATCAATAAAATAATTTCTTTACTGGGTGTTCTGTAGAGCTGGAAAAGCAGCGGAAATTCGATGTTTTCAGTACGAAACATCGCAGTTTCCGCTGCTCCTTCCAGCCTTAGTGTGGTGGAGAAAATGCACGAAAGAAAATAGTTTTAAAGACTACATTAATATTTTATGTGAAACATTTATTGAGTTATATATATACATATATATATATATATATATATATATATATATGTTGTATATCTGTATATATATATGTGTGTGTGTGTGTGTTTATATATAATTAATTATTTATATGTATTGTTTAGCAGCGACAATTACTTAGATGAGTTTTATGTGTGTGTAATCTGTAAATTAGCAAAATTTGTACGCAAAATACAATACTAAATTATGTGTGTTAGTGTGTGTGTGTGCGTGTGTGTGTGCTAATCAACTAGAGCTAAGTATACGTTATATATGTATATATATATGTATGTAATTTGTAATAATTTATTATAAGTTTATTGCATAAGAAGCTAAACGTTGAACCACAACTTTAGAAACAGCATTTAAATAAGTTGTGATCTTAATATGCGCTTAGTAAATTGTATAACACGTTTTTCGCTCTTTTTTAAATACAGAGAATATAAATATGGTTATGGTTTTTTTTTAGTACAACTTGCAACACAAATTCTACGCATTTTTAATGTATTCAATATTTTTTTTGGTTTTTTGGTTTTGTTTTTGGTTTTGGTTTTGGTTTTGGTTTTTATCATAATACTCGTATTTGGTTATATGCTACATTCAAATTAACTACACACACACATCGATTTGTATGCTCTATATGTCTATATCTATGCCTATATACATATATGTATATATGTATGTGTATATATACCTATGTATATAGAAGATGTACGCAGCATTAGCATTAAATTGGTTCATCTTTCAACGCTGCTCTTAAGAACTACTGTTGGGTTCTCCTTGGGTTGCCCTTCTTTTGGGTATATAATTTTTAAAATCCATGCATACGCTCGATTTTTAAAATATATATATATATATGTATGTATGTATGTAGGTGTATGTATATCATGTATGTATGCATGTGTATTTAGTATCAAATTTATATACTATAAGTATTGCTTATACGTTTTAGCCGCTGCAAATCTGTTGTTCTTGTTCTTGAGATTAACTTGGCTTTCATTCGCACACAAAACGAGAGTATTGTCCACATAAATAGTTGCTTTATGATTTCATTTTTCCTTCTATATAGTATAGGGTATAGTATATAGCATATAGATTGCTTCGCGTTCTCCTATAGTCCAAATAGATATAATAGAAAAGAGTCGGGAAACAGTTTTCTAGCTACATGCACTTTGTTTAGGTTTGAAAAAATAAATATTAAAGAGTATTAGAAGCTCTGTTGTTTATATACAAATTAAAGATAATTGAATATTGTTTTTACAAATAATATACAAAATACTGTTCTAAAAAGCGTGTTAAGAAATATTATACGGAGAGCATTGAAACCCAAATTAAAATAATAAAAATATCATACGATCTGTGCTACCAAATGGAATATTACTTAGTTAAGATACTTTAAGTTGGATGTGTGTCTAGAAACTGGATGTGGCAATCGGTTGAGATACTTTACGAGAAACGAGCGTACATTATACAAAGTACATTTTACAAAGTCTAATATGACGGTGGTTTCTAATTCAACTATAGACTAATTGAGACTTTTATATATATACTCGTAATATCTAGGCTTAACACTACGAATAACACATTTCTCGGATTACATATATATGTTCTATGTATCTATGTATCTTCTGGATACATTGTTTTCTGTGCATTATACAGCAAAGAATGCGTGCAAACTACTTACGACAAATTACATAAATTCATAAATTACTCGAATATTATTATATTCGTAATATTTTTATTTTAATTTGTTTGTTTTTGTTTTTGTTTTCTGTACACAAGTCAAATCAAATGCAAATTTTTTGTTTTATTTTTAAAAATTGTTTTTTTTTTTTTTTGTTGTTTGCTTTCACATTTTTCATTTATTTTTCTTTTCAAATGTTGAGAAATTTCGTTCAGCATTTTGAGGGTATTTTTTTTTTGGTTTTGCCTTTTGTTTTTCATAGCTAAATGTAAGAGTAAATACAGTTTACATATATCATTTGTATACATAGAAAGTGTTTATATATTGGGTGTCTAAAGATCGCTACAAGTATAGAGCGAAATACAGATCGATCGACAGTGTTTATAGGTCTATATATATATCATTTCCTGATACAACACGCTTCAATAAATACAAATAAATAATAATAAGTATACGACATTACCATTTTATATATTGGCTGCAAATTGTATATATATAAGTATATCGAGTCAGAGCATTCTTATATATAGTAAGTGTTGCTTACTCCAAACTAAATTCAATTCAACTTGTTTATAGGGGTTTTCTTTTGCTTATGGCCTAGAAGATATACGTGAGAACTTAGCACTAGAACTTTCAATTGTTTACCACTGTATATAATTATAATATAATTATCATATCTTTTTCGATTTTTCTCGTAATATAATGCACTTGCTTATCGTTTATAGTATTAAGTTCTGCTGAGAAATAAATTTACAACAGTTAGTAAGATCTTGTTTTTTGTTGAACTAAATTTTAAATAAATCTATTGGCAAACTAGTGGAGAGGGGGGAAGAAAGGCTTGGTTATATTGGGTTCAAAAACAAAGTAGTTTCATCAACAAATATAAATCCAACACGATATTTTTTAGATCATTTAAAATTCCTCGTTGCAAAAATTGTACTGATAATTACGTCTAACAAGTTCAACTACCATAGCTGAAGCTCTATGAGCTTTCACACTTTCTCTTTTTCTTTCTTTTCATATATTTATCTTATATAGTTTCATGTATTATCTCAATTTAAAGAAGAATTCGGGTAGAAGAAATACGAATCAAATTTTCCACAACAGAAGCTACTAAAAAATTAAAAATTTACTCAATTATTTGTTGTTATTTTAAGGTCTTTTCGGTTTTGTCATGTCAATTAGTTGCTGGAAGACGAGTCTAAGTATTTTTATTTTTATTATATTTTTACTTTCAAGGTAGTACCAAACTCACCACTAAGAAGAACTTTGTGGATCTACTCACCTTTTAAATAGTCGGGCTTACTACTAAGTAGTAGTAATAGTAGTAGTTTAGCCCCTTTTAAAAAAGAAAGAAATCCTTTGTTGTTTAGTACATAAAAATTGAACTTGGTGTTGAGAATTCGTTCGTTTCGTTTCGTTTCACTTCATTTTGTTTTTTCTTTTCTTTAAGTATATTAAGTATATTAATTTCTTGTATTTTGTTGTATTCTTCCAAAATATAGCTCATTATATTGATATGTGACGAGCTGTTAAAAGTTGTGTATTTTTGTTTTTATATAAGAAAACATTTTCTCTTATTTTAAATATACATTTACTGTTTTTCTTTTTTTAATTGTTGCTTAACACTTAAATTAGTTTTAAATACGATTTCAAGTTTGTTTTCGATTTATGTATATTTTCTTTAATTATTTTTAGTTTGTTTGATTTCGTGTTACTCCTTTTTAGCATTGGAAATGAGCATAAATAGCATTTATTTCGAGCTTTAAATGTTTAAGTATTTAAAGTATTTATATTTAGCAATTAATAAATAAATAGCATTTGTTACACATATATATGTATGTATGTATGTAAGCCCTATACATATATAAAAGGGCTTAAATAGTCAGCTGCATTGCTTCAAATTATTCAACACCTTAAGACTTAAATTGTAAGCTTAAAACTAGTCTCATTTTTCCACTTGCCATTTTCAATATAATCAATTAAATACCATAATAAGATTTTAATTTATATATATATATATATATATATATTTGTATATATTTATATTTTATAATTGTTTTCGTTTTAATTTTTTATATTTTCACGCGAAAATAATTGCTTTTATTCTTTATTGTTTACGTTTGTTGTTTTATTTTGTTAGATTTGTTTTGGGCTTGTTTTTGGTTTGGGGTTTTGCTGCTGCTCTGCTGTTTATACTTACTTTAAGTTATGTTTGTTGCAAGAGAGAGAAAATATAGAGATTGAGATAGAGATAGAGTATTGATTTGTGGCTCTGCACATCAATTGACTAGCTTGTTAGGGTATTTGTGTGTCGTGTTTATATCAAATAATAACAATGCCAAACAATACACAAGAAGCCAAAAAATGTCCAAGTTAACTAAAGTCTAGGCTCTAGCTATGGAGTAGTAAACTAAATTTTCTCAGTTTGTATTTTTACGAGTAAATAACCTGATTTCTGATTTCTGAATTTCGCTATAATTTGGTCCTCATTAGTCACTCAAATCAACTACTTTATCTGTAAACTGTAAACTGTAAACTGTAATCTGAAATCTTCTTTGAAGTATATCAAAAAATCATTGTCTGCTCTGTAGGAGAAGCGGACCTGCTTCGGGTTGATTAAAAACCTTTTTTTTTGTTTTCAAAAACAAGACACTTTTTCATTTCATCGTGTAAACTCTTTACTCTCGATACCTTCAAAGTGATATGCGTGTTTTGTAGCTTCACAACAACAGTTCATGATGCACCAACTAGATTTATGAAATGTTTTCTCCTATATTTTGTTTTGCTTTTTTTTTTTGAAGTATTCTTAGTAAGTATCTTTTGCCACATGTTGAGACGCTGGCCTCCTATATATATATATATATATATATATATAATTGATATATACATATAATATATATATATATATATATATATGTATATATATATTTAAAGGTATGTTTTTCTCTAATTGAATATATCACGGTCTTGCTAAATATCGCTGTATGCATGTAAATATCTATAAAGTTCGTCACTCGACTTTAGTTCTAATGTAAATCTTTTCTTTGTATGAGAGAACATCAACATTATATCATCCAACTAGATAATATACATATATATGTGTATGTATGTATGTAATATATATAGTACAATAGCTAAAATCGATTGCCAAAAGTTGAGTCTTGGCCTTCGCTAAGAGTTCTGTTCATAATTTTCAGTTGTTTCTTTCATTTAGGTAATTTGGTTTACGAATACTGACGCTTGGATGCTGAAACACAGTTGATCTTATTGTCATATGATGTATGCATGTATGTATGTATGTATGTATATATGTATGTATATAATGCCTTCTAAATATGGGAATTCATTTTGTTTTTTCTCCTCGTATTATATAGTATAGTAGTATATACTGTGACAATATGATATGGATTGCAATTGGTTCTCTTGCATTCTCTTAAAGATTGTACGGGTATATAGTACGAGTACGATAGTAGTAGATGTATGTAGTAGTAGTAGTAGTAGTAGTATGTATTGTAGTATATAGAATTTTACGCAATTGACTACTAAACATGTTCCATCATGCTTTTTATATGTTTGTATATAGCTAAATATGTATGTAGCTCTATATAAGTTCTACATAACCTACAAGTAAATAAAACAAACTCCAATCGAACACAACTAATTTGTATGTGTGTGTGTGTGTGTGTGTATGGGTATAGTATATGGATTTATATTACAGCAATTTTTTTGTTTTGTTTTTTTTTTTCTGGTCGAATAACCACGAAATTTTCGTATTGATGATATATTAAAAATGTTACTACCATTAAAAAAAGAGCATAATAATTATCCAAAACTGAACAATTCAACTATTTCTATGGTTGTTTATCAAAACTATATATATATATATATATGTATATGCATATATTTACCGATATATATATATATATATATATATATATGTATGCAAAGAGCGGTATATATGTATTTGATCTGTTACTAAGTATATATCAAAATTCACAAGCTACTACTTGAGATTATTGTTTTTTTTTGGTATCAAAACATTTCATTAGATAAATTTTTGTATTTTGCTTTTGATTTGTTCGAATTGAGATTCAGACTGTTGCAACTGTTACCAAGTACAAAACTAATTTGGCGACTTTATCACTTTGAATTAATGCTAGAATCTAGAAACTAGAATCTAAAATGTAGAAAGTAGAACGTAGAACGCAGAGAAAACGTGTTCGAAACATACAAAGGCATGTAGAAAAGAAAAAGCATTTCAAAATTTTCAAATTTTCAAATTGTTGACTACAGTGCACAGTGGACTGAAAGTTTTCCTCTTTAATAAGAGTACTCTACATATAAATTTGGTACATTTCGAAATCGAAACTAAGCATTTTTTGACTTCTTGCGCTAAAAATAAACTCGAAATAGTTAAATAAAATGCAATAAATAAAATATATTCAATATTTATTATTAAAATAAGAAAAAAATATTATATTTGTATATTGAGCATATAGTATAACAATAATTTTTGTATAAAAAAAATGTAATTTTTCTCAGGGTAAAAATGAAATATTATACTGTGTATATAATATTCTGAGATCTAACCGGGTTTGGGTTGGGAAGGAATATAAAATAATATTGATAAGTACTTGTTTTTGAATGGCACCAAAAGAGCTTTGTGGAATGTTTGAGGTTAAGTTCTTAAGCATAATTAATAAATAATAAATAAATAAATTATGTGATTAAATTAGTTGTAAGTTGTAAGTGTGTCTAAATATGGAGCAGTCTAAATTTACGAGTCTAAAATTCAGCCCAGCAAAGTATATGTATATATGTCTATGTATAGGTTATTAATTTGATGGTGTTGTCTAATTATCTTTGGTATACGAAATACGAGACGACCCATTTCTGGGGGTGTTTGGGGGGGATGCAGAGATTTCTGTACAAAAATGAATACTTTCGAAATATTATGTATAAACTTACTCACCTCTTCAAATGCAGCAGCACACATACAAAACGATACAACATCTACACATGATGGTAAATATATAGAGGAGACAGAGAGAGAGAGAGAGCGAATACAACATTTACAGAGTACAGTGGTACGAGTATACGAGAAAGTTCAACAAAATAAATGTAGAAAAAAGGAATATATATATATATAAATAAATGACAAAAACAACATACTAGGTATATATACAGGCTAGTAAATAATAATAAAAAACACAAATTCTTTTTTTTTTGCTCGATTCATTAGCAAATTGTTTTTTTTTTTTTTTTAATCTTTTTAAACCAGTTTATTAAACACAAAAATTACTTCAGTTTTGTTTTGTTGTTTGTTTGTTTGTTCATGTGTATACACATATACATATAAACTATATATACATACATACGCAAAGAATTACTCTCAAATGATAACTAAGTAAATATTAAAATTAACTTCAAACATGCAAGCGAATCAAATATGTTTTATAGAGTATACAGCGCCTCCAAACGCTTTCTGTATGGTTTATTTTCATATTATATTTTATTTATTTGTTTAATTTTTATTAATATATAATGAAGTGTATGTGTGAGTGTGTGTTTGCGTGTGTCTGTCTGTGTGTGTGTGTGTGTGTGTGTGTGTGTGTGTGTGTGTGTATGTGTGTGCTCGTTTTGAATGCAAAACTCAAATGCAAATTCTACAACTAATCAATTACAAAATAATACTAAAACTAAAGGGGGGAGATAGGAGGAGTTGTTGTGTGTGTGCGGTGTGTGTGTGTGTGTGTGTGTGTGTGTTTCATTTCATTAATTCAATAACTACAAGAGTAAATTTTTACCTGGGTAATGTTATGTGTATGTTATGCGAAAAAAATAGAAACTAAGAATGTATTGTTAAAACAAAATACGAAATTTAATGCTTATCAAAAAAATTCAATATTCAAATAGAGATTAGTAAAATGCACCCAAAAGAGAGGCACAAATTAAACAAATACAGTGGTACAGTCTGCACAGTCTGACAGAGTATAGAAATCTATCAGACTTGCAGACACTCTGCTTGAGCATTTTGCTGGCCTTAAATGCTAGAAGAACAAAGCAATTAAACTAACTGTGTGTGTGTTTCTATAATGCGAATATGTACGATCAAGTAAATGTAGGGGAGTCTACACAAATACATAAAAAAAATTATGAATCGCAGCGCTGCTTCTTCTGCAGTTTATTATCCGAGTACAGAGAAAGAGAGCGTGTGCGTGTGTAGGAGAGTGTAAGTGTGTGTGTGTAGAAGAGTGTTTGTGATGCGTCGGTGTCTCTGATTTTCTTTTCATTGTCTAACTGCTAGGCTGGGTGAATTAAATTCGAGCTCAAAACTAAATAACTAATATTATGTAGTGTATTTAATTTGTGTTCTTTTTTTTCTTGATGATTCTTTCATTGTTCTTATATTCTTGTTTTTTTTTTTCATCTTTTTAAAATTTTTTTTTTTTACATTTTATACGAGGCTTGAGCAAAATGTTTTTTTATTTTTTTTCTCTCTTTGATTTGAGTCTTCCGCCTTCTGTTTTTTTTTTTTTTTGTTTTGTTCAATGAGCTTTGATGATGGTTATTTAAATGTTTTTTCTTTTTCGCTTTATAAATATGTTTCTATGCATTTATATGTATATGTTATTTATGTTATATAATATATAGGTTTATGTTTTAGGTTTTATGCACTAAAAATTATATAAACTGCTACAATTAAACGCAATCACAATCGGTGGTTTTTTTTAATGTTTTTTTTTTTGTTTTTCCTTTTTCTTTTCATATTTTTTGCTTTTTGGTTTAATTTTTGTTTAAACGTTCTTTTTGTTTTCCATTAATTTATGTATATATTTTATTTGTTTTTGTTTTGCTCTGCGTTTTCGCAGCTTTGCCTCGTGTTCTTCTTCTTGTGTTTGTTGTTGCTTATATTGCTTATCATTTTGTTTATTTATCATATGAATTATTATTATTAACTTTTTTATTGAACGCATATGATTCTTCGCCTTTGCGTGAAGGGAGGAGGGGGCCTTAAATATAATACTTAATATGCTTTCATGTATAAGTGTGTGTATAAGAACTAAGATAAACCAAATTTTGTTGAGTCATTCTGTGTGTAGGTGTGTGTGTGGGTGTGTGTGTGAGTGGGTGAGTGGGTGTAGTATATGAGATTTGTATGTGTATGTGTGTATATGTATACAAATTACCAATGGAGCAAGATAAATAGACAGAGAGACGTAGATTGAAAGAGAGAGAGAGAAAAAGACAGAGGAGGAGAGAAGGGGGATCGCCGCCTTAGACATACATGCCCATGCCATACATGCTGCTCCAGTCGACACCCTGGAAACTGGACATATCCACATTGGCCAGGGCGTAATTGGGATATGCTGCAGCCGGATTACCAGCAGCAGCAGCAGCTGCAGCTGCAGCAGCATTCAAAGGATTCCCTGCCACAAGAGCTGCCTGCTGGGCGGCAAACGAATTCGCATTGGCGCCCGCACCTGCATTGGCCGCATTGGCTGCGAGAGCAGCGGCTGCTGCTGCCGAATGCGCCTGCGAGGCGGGATTTGATGCGGCGGCGGCGGCTGCTACGGCGGCGGCAGTGTGTTGATGATGGTGTTGTTGCTGTTGTTGATGCTGATGCTGCAGTCCAGCGGCCGCTGCGGCATGCGCATTATGCGACTGCTGCTGCTGATGGGCAGCCACTGCGGCGCTCTGTGCCTGATGGGCCTGCATCAATGCGGCATTGGCAGTGGCGGCGCTGGCGGGTATGGTGTAGGGTGCATATCTGTAGAGAGTAAATTAGGGTTTAGTTTCGGTTTGAGTTCAATTTAAACAACACTAGTGTCAACAACATTTGGCATTTAAGATGCGTTTTAAGTTTGTTTACTAGTGTAGCCAATTGCTGGGTAGACTTACCTGACGCTGTGCAGAGCTGTCTGTGGATATGAGGCAAGCAATTTATTGAAATTGCTCTGATTTGCGGCCATGCTGGCCGCAGCGGCTGCGTTTTGTACTTGAAACGGATTCTGTGATATGAGTGCCGCCTGCTGGGCAGCCGCTGCAGCGGCCGGAGATTGAAGGAGCTGTGTGGGTGTCTGCAGCATGGCCAATTGATTCATGGCTGTGACGCCAGCGTTGCGTGCTCCAATTAGCTGGCCAGGAGCTGTGGGCAATTGGACGCCCAAGGTGCCCAGCATGATGCGCTTTTGGAGCAATTGGGCGGCCGGAGTGACTGCCTCTTTGGGTTGAGCCTTCTTACATTCCACCTTCTTGTTCTTGATAGTGTGGAAGTGTATTTCACAGACGCGATCGACCACATCTTCATTCTCGAAGGTGACAAAGCCGAAGCCGCGATGGCGTTTTGTTTGCTGATCCATCAGCATAACCGTCTCCTCGACGGCACCAAATTGACTGAAATAGGCTTTGACCTCCTCGGCGGAGGTGTCCTGTGAGACTCCACCAACAAATATCTTTTTGGTCTTATTTGCTTGACGTGGCCGATTTTTGGGCGTGGCATGCTTTGGATCAATCTTCTTGCCATCCAGTGTGTGTATCGGCACCTTGAGCACCTTGTCGACAGTGCACGGTTCTTGGAATGTGATGAAGCCAAAGCCGCGACTGCGCTGTAAGTGTGTGTGGCAAAAGAGAGAGCACCAACGAGAGAGAAAGAGAAATAGACAAAAGAGGGGCAGAGTTTAGCGATGTTTGACTAAAGAGCGTGCAAAATTTAATTAGTTTTAGGCGGCGTTACGAATACTCTTTTTGTAATATTTTAATATATATATATATAAGTGATCAGCTAATTGCAAGTTAATAATTGTAAAAGTCCTACGAAACGTTAGCAAAAGTCCAACAAAGTAATAATCAATTCATCAAAAACTCATCAACATTTCAACAAGTTGAAGGCCATCAAAAATTATATATAGATATATGTATATGTATGTAGTAATAGTTATATATTCAAATTCAAAGTCAAATCGAAATTAATATAATTATAAACATAGATACAAATGTTTGCACTAAAAGTTTTGTACGCTGCTTCATAATAGACAACTGATTGATTGATTATTTGATTGACCGATTGATGTACATATATAAATGCATATTGCCTAAATGGGCGTGGAAACTCCGTCCGCCTTTGGTGTACAAATTTCGAGTTTAAAAACAGACATAAAAATAATATTCAACTAAAAATTAAAACTTGTACTAAATACTGTTGCGATTGATCAATCAATATATCAAGAATATCAATATAAGCTATGCGATTGACCATCAATAAATATCCCATTCTAGGTATATACACAAATTTTTGGGATTCAACTTCTCTTCTTCACCTCTTTCAATTATTATAATAATATTTAACATTAATACGAAGATAAGGTATGAGAGGTTATATGCATATATGATAGTAAAGTTCTTATAACTAGTAAAGATAGAGAGAATATAGAGATAGAGAGAAATATATATATATTTAGAGAGAGAGAGAGAGTAAAAACGAAGCAACGCATTTACTAGGCCAGTATACTTATGCGGTGAACTGTTATACTCCTAAAAGTACGATTAACGAGTAGCTTTGGGCCTATCATCCCATACAATTGCTGGTTAGTTTACTAAAAATAATACTTAATATTATTATTATATTATTATTACAATATGTAAATATATATAATCCATCTGTTTTACAAAAAATGAGCTTGATGTGTAACAATTCTTGTTTACATTCGGTACGTTTACATATTTTACAATTTGGAATACATTTCACTTAAGCCTAGGAGTATTATCTAGTATAACCTTGTCTAGTCTAAATATCCTTTAAATATTGATTCTCATATATTACTTCTAGTATTTGTTGCTTTACTGACAACTTTTTGGATTCGATTTTAGACTTCAAAGTAAATCAGGTGTTTCGCAAGGAAATGAAATCTAGCAAGGATAAATATATATATAAATGATCCTGATTCCAATAGTTCTATAGTTATTCAAGTTGTTATAGCTGCAATGAAGACTTAAAAGGGAGGCGAGTAAAAAGTTTGCTATATAAATAATCTTACTCCAGGGTAAAATGGATAAAAACAGGAACAAATTATATACTCCAAGTAAAATTATATTTAAAGCTATGATTAAGTATTACTCAAAACGGTTTCAATTCCCGCTAACTAATGGAAATCCATGGCTTGAAGCTGCACCTTAAAAACCAAACCACAACATAAACCAACAACATAAAACAACGTAATTAAAGATATATACTCGGATATATAATATAAATATATATGGTAGATATATGTACTACAAAACAATACTAACTTAGGAAATTGATAAGTAAATACAAGACATATGCCAAGAAAATAAAAAGCATGAACTAAACACGGAAAAAAATATTGAAAACTTAGGAGTATTACATTAATTAACAGCTAACAGATACGTGGTATATTTATATATATATATATAGAGAGAGAATTACTAGAGCTAGATTCTTAAGAGATGATGTAATATACCTATGGATAAATACTAACAAACGGTATCACATCTTACTGCTAGGGGAAGTATTCTTTTTTTTTTTTGTATTTGCTTTTGGTTTATTCCTCTTTTATTGGATGCTTGGGTAGTACGAGTATATAAATTCGTCTAGGTTTTGCGCTATTTTATAATATCGAATATATATATATGTATGTACATATGTATGTAAATTACTCTTGGTTAGTTTTAGGCGGCTCTTTTTCGCTTGTTTATCGAGAGATTACTCTAGGTAAGTAGAATAAGTTGAGTTTAGGAATTTTGCTGCTGGGTGAAAAACGCTAAATATAAACCAAGTACACAATACGAGTACATTCAATTAGGATACGATTATACGATTTAATTAATTTAATGTTTTATGTATATTAAGTTTGCTCAGATTTATACGAGAGATACGAGAGTTTTATACGATGCGCCAGCTGAGTACGAGTACGAGTACATAATACGAGTACGCTAAACGTTTTTATACAGTTAAGTAATTTTTTTGGCGATGTTTTTTGTTTTTGTTTTTGTTTTTGAACAAGTACCTAAAAGATCGTTTCAACGATTTCATCTTCATCCTTTCTGGGACGCCTCGCTTGCCTGCTGGCTGGCTGGCTGGCTTGTTTACCTGGGGAACAGCAACAGCTGCGCACGCGTCAAAGAAGTTCGCTCCAGTTCCAGTTGTCGGTTCCACTCGTCACTTTTCAAAATATTGGGTTTTTTTGTTTTCATATGGATTATATGATTATATTTTTAGTATTTAATACATTGTTTTTGTTTTCTTTTGTTTTGTTTTTCTCAACTACATAATAGTTTATACGTATGCGCTAGCTGAACTTTTGGATCCTATGCTTACGAACTAGTTGTACTTGAGATGATGTTAACCTATAGGCAGGATATACGCACACATAGAAAGAAGTATGCGAACGCCAGTTGGTAAACCAGTTTTCTTTTCTCTTTTGTTATTCTTCTTGGTTTTTATTGGGGGCACAAAAAAAGGTGCATTGTTTTGTTGTTGTGTATTGGTTTTGTGTAGCTTGTACGAGAACTAAAGTAATATATTTTATTTTATAGAGAAAGGGGGTACAACATTGTGTTTGCTTGCGTTTGTCTGCCTGACTGCCTAGCTGGCTGGGCTGGAAGGCAGGAGCCAGGCGCAACCCCCGTTAGGATCGGCGGCTGCTTGCGAATATACAGTTCCAATTCGTGTTCCTCTCCCTACCGAACCGAGTATTTGCCGTAATTGCGCAATTGCGCGCAGCAGGCTGGAACTACCCTAAGCTGTATAAGCAGGGACCAGGTTGCCATCATTGTCCTGTGCCAGGCCAACAACTGTTTGGGGGGGAAAAACAAGGGAAACAGCTGCGCGCACAGGACTCAAAGTGGCAGCTGCTATTTTTAATGGGCTAACAAAGCGCGCGCGCGTTGCCTGCTCTGCAACAACTTTATATACATATATGTATATGCACGTGTGTGTGTGTCTGCTACGCTTATCATTTCGAACAAATTGCTTAATGCGCTTCCGCTGCAACTGTGCCTTATATGCGTGGACGGCAGTGTAATTCTTGTATTGATCAAACTGATTCAGCTAAGCGCCAAAAAGTAAGACTGACTCATTAGCAGTTTAATGCACTTACAGTAGTGTCCCTCAAAATAGAAACAGTATTTAATTAAAGTGGCTGCGCTTAAGCATGTGCCGCGAGTGTAATTATGAACTTCTAGAATGTTCTTTGGGTAAAAATGTAAATATTAACTCATTATCAAAAGGATATTGTAATACCGGACTTGCTTTGCGTAAACAGATTTAACAAAATAATATGCCCTGCTGTTACTCTTGTTTTTTTCGTTCTGCTTTTTGGTGGTCTTGAATCTCTTTTGTTTGGCACGTAGCAAAAACTGTAATTCTAAACCAGAGAACCAATAAATAATGTGAAAAAATTCAAAATAAAAGGAAAGATGAGCTCAGACAAAAGCCCAAAGACTAAAGACTAGACTCTTGTTGTTGTTGTTGTTGTTATTGTTTGCGCTGCATTCGGAGGGCAGCTGCAGCTGCGCAAAAGGTGTGGAAAAGAGCAAAGGGAACGAGAGAGAGAGAGAGAGAGCAAGAGATAAGCTGGTAGCCAGACATTCGGCCGAACGGCTAAACGACCGAACGGCGGAGGGAGGGAGGGAGGGACGGAGCGATAATCGTGTATGTAGCTGTAAAACGTAAATCTGTGCAGAAACAGCAGAGAAACACAAACAAACAAGAGAACCCGAGACGAAACGTATAGGTAAAGTAAAGAGAGGACGATTAGTCAAATTCGCAGCAGCGACAGAAGGTAAAAATAAAAGTAAAATTAGGAATAGACAATATAAATAGAAGTAGGAATAGAAGTAGATACGAGATATAATAATAGACTACTCTTGGCTTACCTGTGTAACCGGATCCTTCATGATGAGCACGTCGGTAACGGTACCAAACATATTAAAATATTCCTTAAGCTTCTCCGAGGATGTCTGCCAGCTGAGGCCGCCGACAAAGAGTTTGCCGGGTGCGGGATCTGAGAGGCTGCCACCACTGTTGCTGGGCGTTGAGCGGCCCGATGAGCTGCTTTTTATGCTCAAGTTGGCAGCGCTGCCATTCTGAGCAGCGGCTCCATTGACGTTCTCCACTTGGAGCAGCGCCAATGCTGCTTGCTGTGCTGCCTGCTGTTGCTGTTGCTGCACTGCCTGCTGCTGCTGCGCTGCCTGCTGCTGGTTGCCATTGCTAATGGCTGCAGCATTCTGTGCCTGATCCTGGCCAGACACTGCCTGCTGCTGTTGTTGTTGCTGCTGCTGTTGTGCTTGGCCAGCGGCGCTTTGCTGCTGTGTCTGCTGTTGCACCTGAGCCTGTACCTGTGCCTGTGCCTGAGCCTGTGCCTGTGCAGCGGCAGCGCTCTTGAGCACCGCAGCAGTGGTTAAAGTGCCATTAATTGCAGCCACATTACTGTTAGCTATCGAGGCCACCAAAGCATTGTGCAGATCCCGATTATGATGCGGATCAATTAGGCCGGCGGCTGCTGCGGCTGCTGCAGCAGCTGCATTATCAATCGGATTGCTGTGGGCAAAATAAAAATTGTCAGCGGTGAGTAAGTCTTCCCGTGTAACCGGACCCCCACTGCCGGTCAGCGGTGCTGCTGGCTGTTGATGGTGCAGCATTGTGGCGCCTTCTTTAAGCGCATGCATTTCCTGTTTTAGCTGAATCTTGAAGGCCGTTTCGCGTTTAACCGTGCAAAAAATAAATAGTTCTTTTTTATATTTCTTTTCTTTTTGACGTTTCGTTTGCCGTTTTCTAACTTTAACTGGGCGTCGCTTTGGGCGTTTCTTTCTTTCTTTTGTTGTTGCCAATGGCAATAGACGGCGGGCGCTTAGTTATTTAGTTATTCGATTTCAACAAGCACATAAATTAATGCAAATGTTTGCACAGCACGAAGATACAAAAACACTAGGGAAAAATTGACTAGCTATACGACTATTTATATTTCTCTACACTTTTGCTCTGTACGTCTGCGCGGCGCGACTGTAGAATTTTGAATGCGTCGCAGGATATTTCGGGCAGAGTTGCTGCTGCGACCACACAAAAACTGAACTGAACCCAACAACGAATGAGCGTGCGCAGAGGAATTCGAGAACATAAACGAGTAAGACAGAGACAGAGAGTCGCTGAGCAAAGACAGCTGTCACGTCTACGCATATGTATACACACACATACATATGGACCTCTGTTTGTTTGGATGTGTGACTGGGCTGGGGTTGCCCTACGTGAGGATAATAGAGGGTTGTCAGGTAGCAGTAATTCACTATACCCACTGTAGTGTTGGGAAGTGTCTTCTGCTGCAGGTGGCAGTGTTGTTAAGTGCTATGCTAGGTGCTAAGTGTGTGTGAGTGTTGACTACTGTGACGTGTTTTCAAGTGGCTGTTATGAAACCACTTGAAAAGATTTATGAGAAAATACCCAAAATATACCGAAAACTGCCTTGCTTTGTAAAATCACATCAAATTACTGAAAAATTTCGAAATATCTTGAAAGAAATTTATGGAACTTAAATATGGGCAAATATATAAAAGTTTATTTTAGGTCAGTAATTCCCAATAAAAAACTAGCATTATGAACCAAAAACTTACGTTTAAAAAGTACTTCAAGATATTACTAAATTTCTGATGGAACCCTTAAAATTCACTAAAGGATAACATTAATCTAAAGATGCAAAAATAATATTTACTGATATTAACAAATAGACCAATTCAAAGATGATTGCAAATATTCTAAAATAATTTAAAGAGTTGGGTTTCTCCGATTCCAAATGATAATTTTAGATAAACTAGTAAATTGTGTGTTCTTCCCTCCTCTGCAGGCAATACCCATAATTGTTATTACAGCAATTGGACTGACATTGGATTTCCTAGCCCTAGCACGTCTAGCATTAACCAGGGATGACGTCTACTATACTAAAAGAGCGCATTGCGATTATGTTGAGACGTACAAGGGCGCTAAGGTGCCTTGTCGCAAGGTAAATGGAAAAAATAATAAGTTAATAAAAAGAAATAATTTTTTTTAAATCTCATTTATGGAACACAGTTGTTGGTCTTCAATCAGAAATACGAGAATCCACCGGGACTCATTGAGGCTATGCAGGGTGGTGATATAAATGCCGGTAAGTTTTTCACTGAAATTCAAATAGAAAATAATCAAAATTTTCAGCGCTTCCAATGCAAAATTGACGCTTCTCTGTGCCTTTATTTTGAGTTATTTGTCGACCTGGAGGCGTTGAAAATGTGCATTGAAATTGAAATTGAATTAATGCGTTTGGAATTTTGCTTCCAGTCTATAAATCTGATGGTCCAGGAGATGAAAATCAAGGATTCAGCAAAAAATTCCTAGCAGCTCATACAGTTGCCAGTGCAGCAGTTATTTATATGTCCTTGCTTCTTTGAAATATTCTAAGGCACAGAGGAAGCATCAATCATGGAGCGCTGTACTTGATGCTTCGAAATTATATATTAATTTATGCACTAATTTACAGTGGAAGAAGAAAAAGTTGATAAAAAAAAAAAAAAATAATCAATAAGCCGAAGATTAAGGATAATGTAGGTGATAATCATCATCAGAAGGAGCAAGAGCAAGATAATGAAGAAAATATAAGAAATTATAAAACTGCCAGAAGAAGATCAATGAATATGTTGGCTTTGGGTGTGCCCTTGTAGAATCTAATGAGAGCTCGACAAAAAGTAGAATAATTCTATTATAATGTTGCACTGGAAAATCCTAACTAATCACTAAATTGCGGAAGAAGTTGCAAAAAAGAAATGGAAGCATTTAGAACCCTAAAGAAAGGTTTTAACTGCCGATTTCTCAGGCATAAGCATGCTAATGTACGAGTATAAAATTGAAAGTAATCTGTAAATCAATTGTATTCAGAAAATATATTGATTTTGTTATTCACCCAAACAGGAAATGAAAGTCAATCCTTTCCCCTACACTACAGAAACACGATATTTTATTTTATTTTTTTTTGTTTTTTTGGAAGGAAACCACAAAGTCAGTCAGGCAAGCCAATGGTTTTTGAACTGTTTGCTATGCGCGTACAGTTTGACACGCATTGTAAAGCAGGGCACGTATAGCAAGCAGTGCGCTGTAAAGCAGTTCAGCTATCAAATTTAAATTGAAATATTAAATTTCCGCTCGAAGTTTTAGCGCGCGCATGGAAATGCGAGGTGAGTTTAAAAAGTAATGAAACTTAGGTAATTTATAAAATGTATAAAGTTTAAGCCAACAAATAGTGAAAATAAAATATAGAAATAATACTACAAAATTTAAACTGATTCTGTATTATTCATTTCAAACTAGTCTAACTTTTCTAAAACTAAATCTACTTTCCTATTGAAACCACCTTGGGCTTCTAGGTTGATTTAGTATTTAATCTTTAATTTCTTCGCACAAGTATCGAATTTCAAGTCGAATAAGCATTTTCTTGAACATATAAATCAAAAAAGTGCCTAACTCTTCGGGTAGAAAAGTTCTCATTTGAAGATTTTTAATAACAAAAATATGTAGTTCTTTGGTTTCCTCTAGTAAATCAAAAATAAATTTCCTTTTACTTTTCGATCTCCCCTCGCATTTGCTGCGTTACTTTGAATAACTCGCAGGTTCTCCAGGGAATTGCTGTACTTTCTGTGTGCTGCTCTGCTGCTGGCACTTCCAATGCATCTGCGCAGTGAGTGAAGGAATATAAAATATCCCTCCAAAATTAATTTGCTAGGACAATTTTCATATTTATGCTCTCTAATCAGGCGGCATTAAGCTGAGACAGATTTTCCCCAAAAGTGTGTGTGTGTTTGTGTGTGTGTGCGTGCGTGTGTGTGTGTGCGTGCGTGTGTAAATGTGTGGGTGTTAATCAAAAACAAATCGAGACTGAGACGCTGCTGGGAGCAGAGCAACAACAAAAGCAACAAGAACAACAAATGTTAAATGCCCCTATTGATTTTTGACGAAAGCATCGCAGCAGCAGACACGCACACACACCTGTGTACAGAGAGCAGAAGACTGAGAACAGGAAGCGGAAATAAAGTCAAAGGACATTAAATTTATTAAAATAGATTGCAAAATAATTCAATGAGGCAGCCGAGAGGCAATCAGCACAGCAGCAGCTGCATTCAATTCTAGATTCTGCCTTTTGTGTGTGTGCCTGGGTGAGAATGGGTGTCTGTCCTGACTGTCCGGCTGACCTGTGGGTTATTGAACTTGGGAATTTTTTTGGGCAAAGTGGGCGTGTCGTGCGCAGAATTTGTATGGCCGCCTATTGCTACTGACCCAGAAAATGTGTGTATTAAAAATGTATTTATGTCAATCGGAGATAGGAAACAGAAGTGGGAGGAAGAGCACAGGAACTGGGGAGGATTAGCGGTGGCGTCAGGTGACCGACCCATACGTCCACAAATAGATTTCCTATTCTTTTTTTTCCAAGCGTTGATGACATCAGCAGCAACCGCGGCAGCGCCAGCGGCACCTTAAATTCTAATTCGATTAGGCGCACTTACAAGTGCCTCCCTCCCAACCCACTCCTTGCCTTCTTCCTGTTTCTTATTGGCCTTCAAGCATTTTAATTGCGTCAAATAAACAGCGCGTCAATTGCTTTGTATAAAAAGTACTTGACTCGAGTATATTTTTACGAGCGCATATAAAACTCGCCTCCATTAATCATAAAGAACAATAAGGCATCTGCAATTTAAAAATTGCAATGGAAATCCGTTCAGGACACGCAATACAACAAAATACAGACAAATAAAAAGGGAAAACTCAGTTAAGCGGAAAAAGCATATTTCCATTTTGCCGGCAAACACAAACAGGAAAAAGTAAAAGCACAAAAAACAAGAGCAGGAGAGGCAGGCAGGCAGCAAATGGGAAATGACAAGTTGTTGCCGCTGGGCTCACGCGGCGTATGCGTTATGTTATTTCATACTCAAGCATAAATATTGCCCGAATACTCGAACTGAACAGACAAACATAAAACGAGTACACAATGCGACAGCAACATCAAAACTTATTTTCGGGCCAATAATGAGCTGCCACATAACTTTTGGCCATTGGGTGCTCACTGTGGCTCACAATGGTTTTGGGGGCAGGAAAACAGGAATCACATTGTCTCTGATATAAGCAGATGTTTCATCACAGGAAATAAAACTATTTTTGGATAAGGTTTTGAATAAATTATTGTGCTATTTTTTTCTATAATTCTTGAAAAAAAAATACAACAGTTGCTGCATAATTAATGGAGATTAAATTCCCAAAAAATGATTTATATTATATTAGATGTCAGACAGTCACGATTTGAGAGTTTGTAGATAAAGTGTTAAAGCCATTAAGTACTTTCTAAGTTTCAGACATTATTATCTTTTTAATTTACTTAAGCTATTAATTACATCTGAAAATAACTGAAATACTTTTTATGTCATTTAAAATAACATTGGAATCTGTGGAAATTAATATTTATTCATTAGATCAAGTTTTTACTTGAAAATATCGTTGTGAAATTAGGGAGAATTTCTCTTTTGTATTTTATCTAATTTGGTTTCTTTATTTAAGATCAACTTCCTAACAGTATAGGATTTTTATTAGCGTAGTGAATGATCGCTTTAATCTAAGTTTCTGCTTCATCCTGGCAAAAGTCTTGAATAGTCTCATGCCAGGCATTAAAACCGCTTTCCTTCAGCTTATTCGCTTCAGACTCATCGCACTTGAGTAGCTCACTAAAGAGGCTTTGACCGCAGTACTTTCTCTGTGATGAAAGCCTGAGAATTGAAGTGGGAATCACCCAGTCGGATTATACGCCCGCAAAATGCAATCAGATAAAACCGAGAAATTGCAACTGTATTTTAAATGACAACAGCAAAGTACTTGAAATACCTGCCGACAAAATGCATGGATTTACAGCTCGTGCGGGCTTCTCATCTGTCTGTTTCCCCCAGTTGTAGCACCTGCTCCACCTGGTCTGCCTGCTCCTCCTGCCCGCCCCATTCCAATCATAATTGCAATCCGAATCTGAATCCGAAGCGCAATCGTTTGCCACAATGCGCATTAACAAGGCAAAAATGCGGCGCTAAAAGTTATGTAGATACTTACAAAACTGCAAGGGAAACTGTGCCGGGTCCCGCGTCCGGGTTCGGGTTCGGGCCGGTTCTCACATTTTCATTGAGTAAAATGCCATCAAAATGAATATGAAACGGGGATCGCGGGCGAAGAGGGAGGGGTTGGAGAAGAGGAGTAGAGGGTGGTGGGCTGGAGCAACCCTTACTCCGTGTTTAGGCAGCAGCATATGGAACAACTTTATTGTTTTTACATTTGATTTTGACGGTGGAAAGAGAGAGAGAGAGAGGAGCGAGGGGGGTGCAATATAGGAGCATATTCCGGGCACTTGCAGTGCTCGCAAAGTGCACGTCGAACAACAACGCATAAATTCAACACAACAACAACAACAACAACAGCAGAAACAGCAGAAACAGCAGCAACAGCAGCAACAGCAGCAACAAGGAAAACGACGAAGTCGCTTGGAAATGTCTATATATCATGTAGCAGCAGCAAACGGAGGGGGGTTGGGTCTGGTGTTTAGGGTGGGTGGATTGGGTTAAGGAGGTGGCGGTGTGGTGGTTCGCCTGGAAATGGCGAACGTACCAAAAAGCCTGGAAAACCACCCCCAAGAGCCACACACAGCCAAAGAGATACAAGATACACAGCAAAAAATCAGCTCTAGAAGCGGGACCCAAATAAGTACCGACACCGAGCAGCATTACAAAGAGAGAGTAAAAACAGTTAGTAACTACCCTTGTTGTCGTCATCAACATCGGATCGGGGGAGAGTTTTGCACTTGGAATGCGCGCGCAACCCTCGAAATTGGTGCGTGGTGACGACGACGTCGACAGCGGCCGCTTCCTTGGCTGCCTTTCAGTCAACTTTGGGTATTCGTACGTGCTATTTCTCCCGGCTCGATGTCGGACCGTTTAGAGACAGCCGAAAAAAAACTACACATCTAATTAAAATGCTATTAAAAATACCTAAAAAATGTCATTCACAAATAGCATTCACCCAATGGGCTCGTGCAAAGTGAAAAGTCGCGAAAGGATACGAAGGAAACAAATGACAAAAGATGCAATTGTAGTTTGTATCTGTATCTGAATCTGAATCTCAATCTGAAGCTGAATCCGATGGATATATCTCAGCGCTTGCCAGTGATATTGTCCTGTCACAGCAGTATTGTAAATTAAGCAATTAGTACTGCTGGGCCGGGGCATTAACATTGTTGAGCGTCACTAGCAACCAGAGTTTCGACCAAAAGCCGAGAAAGCTGAGAAAATGGAGAAAACTATGCGGCAAATAGAGAAATTCAAAACACATGCACGCACACACACACACACACACATGCAGATATATACATATATATATATATGCACGCACATATACATATATGCGGCCGGAAAAATCAATTTTCCATTTTTAATTCAAAGCCAAAGCGACGTCGGCGACGAGCTGAACGAACCAGCTTTTCTCCCTGTCGGTGTGTGTTGAGTTGAGTGTGTATTTGTTAGCGGCCAAAAGGATAAGCAGGATGCTGCAAATCAGCGGCTAGGCCTGCAAGCAGAGAGCGAATGGGAGAGCTCGTTGGAGCGAGATAGCCAAAGACAGAGAGAGAGAGAGAGAGAGAGAGAGAGAGAGTAGAGCAGAGACAGAGACAGAGAGGGAGAGAGAGAGAGCAAGTCGACGAGCATATAGACAAAAGCTGGTGAAACGCTTTGGCAATTGAAACACCGGACAAAATTTTAATAAACTTATAGAAAAACTTCTTAATATTATTATTAACTCAAACTCAAACTTTGAAAATAATGCTCAACATTCTAGGAACTATTGAAAATATATGGAGCAATATTTAATATATATAAAGTAATTTATAGTATTTTGGGCGCGACCACACCCACAAGCGAGCGAGGGGGACGGGAAAGGGAAAGGGCAAGGGATGTGCCGCGTGTGTTTCAATTGCCAAAATGTTGCTAACTCGAAATGCCGGGTCCGGCTTCAGGTCTTCGGTACTGGGGACTGGGAATGGCAGTGGGATGCTGCGACTGCAATGCCCAAAAATAAAAGAAAAAAGTAGAAAAAAATCAACCCCTAAAATATGCGACGCAGCGCATTAAGGGCGTGAGGGCAAGGCGCATATAACCCAAAAAATAAAACAAAAAATAAAATAAAATAAAATAAAATAAAAGAAGCATGACAAAGATTTGCAACAACAAAGATGAATTTCAGCCAGCTGAAAAATGAGATTTACACACGTAATGTGCAGAGTGCAGCTTGAAAATATGTTAAGGGTTGCTGCCCCTATTGTTCTTCCTGCAAGGATGCAGCCTGACGATGACGGACGACGCACAACGATGATTTTGAGGATATCTCTATGTATGATAATCATGTACATGTTGATATTAGGGGGTAAGCAGGAAGGAGGAAGGAGGAAGGGTGAGCAGTTCAAAGTTTCGTTTCATTCATTGTTTGTTTGATAATGCACAAGGATCAAAGGAGGTTATTCCCATATATGTGATGTGTGTGTGCGCGTGTGTGTGTGCGTGTAAGTACCGTTGCTAAATACTTCGAAATTGGTTAAGCGTTTGTTGTGTTTATCAAGTTGACAGCGCTTAACTGTGCTTGAGGTAGCCTAATTGTTTCAACAAGCTCTTCGCTCGGCGCTCTTCGCTCTTCGCTCTTAACTCATCTCGTCAGCCCCGTCTAAAATAGTGTGAGTGGTGCGTGGTTTGGCTGACTTCGACTGAAGTTCGAGTGGTTGGTTCGTTGAGTGGGTGGATTGGTTGTTTGGCTGGTTGGCTGGTTAGCTGGTTGCCTGGTTGCTTAGTTGATTGGTTACTCTGTGTTCTGCTGTGGTTTGTGGAACGACAAATGCAATTTAATACGAATTATTCCAAAGTGGTTTGCATTACATGCAGTTTTGTGGCTTTGTACGAGTGGAACAGGCTAACAGGCCGGACTCACGAGCTAATCACAGAAATATTGCCTGCATTTTAAATGTGAAACATTAAAAAACAACCCCTATTAAATACTGTTTTATATACATTCATCCATTAATTAAAAATATGCAAGTGCTGAGTATAAAAAGAAAGATGTTGCGGAAATTCGCTCAGTGATTTGGCTATTCTTAAAAATCACTATTTAATATATAGAAACGATTTTATTTATCTGAATTATATTCATAATTATATATATTCTTTTAAATACTTATAAAGTTCTCATAATACATTAATGACAGCCCTAAATTCTAATTTCTATCTAATTTCAATCTATCGAATCATACAAAGAAGGTCGACCTCAAAAATTTTATAACAGATTTGAAAAATTATTCCGAAAAGCAAAAGATTTTTTATATTCATTGATATTATCTAAAAATTTTGAAAAATTTGAATTATTTCGGAAATCAAAGCCTTTTTTAAATTCATTAATTGATATTGAGAGACATAAATACTATATTTACGGCCCAAACTCAACATAGCATTACAATCTAAGGCTTAAGTAATAAAAAGACGCTTCAGAATGATTTTTATATTCCAATACCCATTTTATGGGTCCAAAAAAATAACTAGGATTGTAAAGGGAGAAGTCGGATTCTACATAGAAATATTCCTTATCTCCTAAACTGATCAACTGAAGTGCTTTATTATCTAACAACTTACAATAAGCAATTTTTTTTAAAGACAATCAATTAAGATAATGAGCTGAACAGTAAAGACAAAAGATGTTCAAAAACTATTTTCCATGGGAAGAAAACAGCTGCCTAAGACGCCTTGCTGTATGCAACAATTCTGTTTAAATGCCCAAGAAAAAAGTTATGTTTAGTTTAGCCTTTCTATAAGAAAAAAAAACTCTGCCTAAGAAACAGAATATGACGTCAAACAAATTTGGGAAGGATTATTTATATAGAGCTATTAAATCGGAAAATTCTATAATTAAACCAGCATTTCCATTTTACTACACAAATTATTAGAATCTATAATTTTCTATTAAATATTAACCATTTATGAGCAAGCGATGAAGGATTGTTAAAATATGAAACAATTTACTGGGAAATACATTCAAGAAGAAATTTCATGATTTAATCCAATTGACCCTATTTTTTGGGTGCTTTTTAACCAGTTTTCTGATTAATTGCAACGACAACAAGTAATACAAGTTTGGAAGACGATGATAAAAAGAAACGTGCGGAAATTACGTTGACCTAAAAATAAAAAAAAATAAATATAAAGGAAATAATGTTACCGGTCTCGGCACGCATACAAACACAGACACACACACACATACAACCATTTAAACACATACTTATACATATATGTGTACGAGTGTGTATGCTAATGCACATATGACACTTACACATGCATATTAAGTATGATGGAATAGGTGGAAGGATGGCAGACATGACGTAAATGGTTGTGGGTGGGTGGGTGTGTGAGTGTGTGTGTGTGTGCGTGTGTGTGCAACGTAACGGATGTAAATAGATGGAAAACTCAAGGGTTAAGGTAAGTGCAGGAGTGCCCGCCGCTCTGCTCCTTCAATTCCATACACACATGCAAATTGCCGGTGGTTTTGTGAGCTTATTAAGTGCTTGAAAGTGCATAAAAAAGGACAACAACCACAAGAACAACTGGAAGAAAGGAAAGTGTTGGACAAGGACTGCATATACGCAGACACTCGACCAAAATGACAGCTTTTAAAGGGAATAAATGCTGCCAGCAGCAACAAAGGGGACCTAATCCTTCAAATATGTTGGCTTAGAAAGCTTCACAGGGATTCTACGCTGAATGCAATTTCGTTAATTAAAAGGTGTGACAAAATGGGCAGGGCACAAACAACGACTAGCTCAAATTTCAATAACAAACAAACACAATCTGATGTGAGAAGATATCGGGGCAACAAGCAGAGCATACGAGCCACACTGGGAGTAATCGTAGTAAAAGCAGCTCATTTACATGCAAATACTCTGAGCTGAAAGCATCAGACAGGAAGAAATACATTTAAGTAAAAGTACTTAGTAGAAACTGACTCGAGATAGACTTAGGCTCAACAACCACAAGGACTTCACGCCAGCAGCATGCCGGAAATGCTTGTCAGGACACGACTCTAGGCAATAAGGGAGTACACTGGTTAAAAGTTAACAGCCGTTGGGTAAAGTTTAATGATTATTTATTTATAAATAGATGGCTGGGCAAACATTGGAGCACAGGGCGCCACTTTGACAGCCACACAGTTTAAAGTTTGTCTTTGGGCATGTAAATACCTATTTACACTGAAAGAAATAAAGACAAGTTATACAACAAAGAAAAACAAAAATTCTAATTTAATTTTTTATTCGCCTAATCATGATTTAAGCACAAAAGAATGGCCGGATCAGTCATAAAATATGATTTTTAGAAAAACACACCAAAGAACTATTTTTTTTTTTTACTAAATATTATTTAATAGTAGTTAAAATAAATTAGGTAAACTAATAATAAAACAGGAATTGTATTTCATTTTGGAATTCGAAATACATAATTTTTGTTTTCAGTGTAGAAATGTTCTGTTTTGCCTTGAGCTTAGTACTGAGAAGAATAATTGAATTTAATATGGCCTGCAGGATACTATTGTTGACGTCATAAAATATAAAATTCCGAACTTCATTAACTATTAAAAACAATAATATTCATGTAATAGTTTAGAAATATCAGAATATCAGACATATATTCAAAATTCCAAATTAATATAAATTATTCAAAACTTCAGGTTTGAATTTCGTAAAACGTCGACGTTTATCCTAAAAGCTCGTTTATTGAGCTTACCGTAAAAGTTTGAAGCTTTATGTAAATTGAAAGTTTGCTGAAAGCTTTTCAGGGCTTTGGATGCTGTATGCAAAAGCTCAGGCATGCTATAAAATATACGAAGGACTTGAACTCGGCTAAATTCTAAGGATTCAAGCAGTGTACTGCTATAAAGCAGTGCAAGTAGTGTACTGCTATACGACAAAGAGGGTCTAGTGCTGAAAATTACTAACAAGCATTTCCCATTCAAATATATTTGTTTTTGTTGTGTTGAATCTTGGCTTAAAATTGAAGACTGTAATCCTAAAGTAAACAAGTTTGCTATTCCGTTTTGATAGTTTGTACATATCTTATAGTAACGCTTTTATAATGAATTAAGAGGCAAAATCCGAGCTTCAACGGGAACAGTTTGAAATAAACTTAGACCTGTGTCTGAACCGCACCAATCTTTTCGGTACGGTTAAACAAAGATTTAAGTATACAAATTTATTGTAAAAGCAATACAAAATTATATAAAGCAGGGTTTTTCGATAGTTTATAAAATATTAAAATTTGGTTAAGTTTTTGAACCAAAGCGAATGTCTTTTTCTGTGTCTAAAGCCGAGGGGAAACTGGGTTTGAATCCTTGAATTGAAGCTGCATAATAATGTTTTTCGTTTGCAGCTTTGGTTTTAAAATTAAGGCATTAATGGTTATAAGTAATATGGCTTGAAGAGAGTTCTAAAAGATTGAATGGGCTTTTGGGCTGCTTCATGTAAAGAGTTGTCTTTTAGAGGCTGTTAACTTTTACTACACGAATATGTAGAATTACTCTGAAGAGCAGGCAATTTAGTGTCAAGAAGAGAGTGTGTGTGAATAACATATATTCATACATATGTAAGCATATTTTGTACTCAGATTGGGCTTAACTGATGTACCCAATTCATTTATGCGCCTTATTGTTTACATAATTCCAGTAAAAACAACAAAAGACAAAGGCATAGGCAGAAGGAAAAGCATGAGCTGAGTCAGCTTAAGATGTAAGAGGAAGAGGAACAAGTAAACGCATCCTGCTTGAAAGTCGCAGGATGCAAAGTGAAGTGCCGCTTGAGAAATGCTTCAGTCGCATACTAGTTGAAGACCCAGTCGAAAACCCATGCCAGAGCCACACACTTCTCCACACACAGAGGCAGTGGCACTTGTCTGGTAAATGCTGACACCAAGCCGGCTCAAGTATTTTGCGGGCAAATAGTCCTTCTACCAGGGATGGGAAATGGGGGGCTACAGCAACGTAATAAAAGTCACTCGAGTGACATTTTTGAGCTTGCAGCTATAAGCAGAAAGCAAACAAAGCGACTGCTAACCATTCAACCCATCTCCCCCACAACCTTTTATCCAGTTCCTCCTGTTTTTTTGTAGCTTTAGGCCTACGGCTCTGTCTCCTGCTGTTGTTGGCCCTTTTCAGGCGCTTTTTAATCGATTATAGCAGCGAGGAGTAACACAACGAGTATTGTTTGCCGCAAATCCTGTCTGAGTGTTGCATTGCAAAAAAAGAAGGAGATTGCTGCAACTGCAGCAGCCAGCAAGCGGCAAACAATTCAAAAATGCCTTACAAAACATTGTACATTGAACTTGCCGCCTATCACTTTTTGCTGAGCCATCAGCTAACGCTACCGACTCGACTCCTGCCTCCTGCCTCCTGCCCCATCTATGAGATCAAAAATAAACCTTATTCTGCAAAATATATTCAATAAAATTCGATATCTCTGCTGCAAAATCATCAAGTGCGCACTTGAGAAACTCATTTTTCAAGAACGCTCGCTCTAAAAGATAAAGAAAAAAGTACAGACTGAGGCGTATTCCTCACCTACGCGATTTTCACTTGGTATTTTTATGCTTTGTTACCTTCCTTCGCTGAGGTGTTTTTCACTTTTTTGTTTTCGTCACGTTTTTTCTGCTCTGCGATCGGCGATAATAAAAATGCACATTGTTTTGCTCCGGCTTCGGTTTCACCCTTCGCAGTTTGGCAGCCACAGGAAATGCACGCGCCGGATGTCGTTAAAATGGCGACCGGCTTAGCTTTTTTTTTCGTAATATTATTTTCCATCGCATGTCGCGTTATTTGCGGAATGTGTGAACTTACCTGAAATATAATCAGAGAATACATTAAGATTGATTAGAAAACATGAAAAGCAGGCATAAAATTCTAAATGGTTTATTAAACAACCCAAATATTGCATATGGGAAATACATATACACTGAGATTGACTTCAGACTTGTAAAATTGGCAAAGTTTAAGAAGGAAGTGTAAAAAAAAAATATATACTAAAATTTAAATACTACTGCACAAAAGATACAATTGAATTTTTGAATAAAAAACATATTCTTTTTCTTGACATTATTTTTGTATTTTTTTATTCTCTACACTAAGTTTTCTAAGTGCTTAATAAATAAATACTTAAATTTACAAAAATAGGCAGAGCTTTCAAATTCATTGGCAGTTTTAAATAAAATAAAGCAGTTAACTAAATAAAATACACTACAAAAAAACAAAAAAATTGTGTTTTCGTACTGCCTTTTCTTTCCCTATTATAGACTTAAAAAACTATATACAAAACTGTCTCCCCAGCGTTTATTGCTCTTCTATTTACAGAGTATTTTCCAGTCGAGCAGTCTTGATGCTCTCACTTGTTTACCACCATACTCTCTTTCATTTTCGATGTCTTTCTGAGATCAAATAAACTAACAATCAGTTATTTACATATGTAGATACATGGAATCAAAGATACACCCACAGCAAGTTACTCAGTTAGAGAGAGCTCTTCTTGGGCGACACGTTTCGCTGGTACATTGACCTATCCCAAAAAGCCAAAAAGTGCTAAGTACCAGGTCCAAAAACTTGGTCAGTGGAACAACAGCACATCCCTCGGTTGTTGTAGTTTCCGAAGAAGTTTTATTGACTCAACAGATTAGCAGTAGATAATTAGCTGGATGAGAGTGAACGGTATTTCATCTTTATTTTTCTCTTTTGTATGTTTTCTTAGGTCTCCGTCTCTTCCTCTCTCTCTCTCTCTCTCTCTCTCTCTCTCTCTCTCTCTTGACGGGGGAAGTCGGAGTCGGATAACAATTACAGCTTGTTAAGAAGCAACTAAAGTAAAAAGTGTGAAGTGCTGCATATTAATAACCTTTCGAACAGAAAGAACTCTTTAAGCCAAATTGTGCCAAATACTGGCACAAACTTTCCAGTCAGTTGTTAAGCGGAGCTCATTTGAGTTGGCTGCAAAACTTGGAAAGGAAACGGAATAAATAACTATGTGAAATAGCGTTGCAAATCCCCACAAAAAGGATACTCTCAAAAGACAATGATGCAGCTTCTGTGGCGGCTGCTGTACATTTGTCTGTCAGGTGATTATCATTATTATCAATTGCTCCAGATTCGTCTAAATGCACTTTCATTTTGTATTTTGTATTTTGTGTTTTGCATTTTGCCAGTTTGTTTGTGGCACACTGCAGCAAAACTACAGCAGGTCAAATCTATGGACCGACTTAGTCATGAATCTGAATCTGAATCTGAATTTGAATTTGAGTCTGAAGAGCAGCAGCAGTCGAGCCATGGGATTACGTATTCTGATTATAGTGTTCAGCAGGTCGATGCAGACAACAATCAATTGGTGGGAGTGGAGATGGAAAACTTGGAAAATGAGAAGCAGGGAAAGCAGAAAGGGGACGAGACGGAAACGGAGGCGGAGCAGCTGCTGTTGGCAAATGAAAACCAGAGACCCGCAGCAGTGCAAGTAAAAGTGACAAATGAAGTGGAAAGTGCCTTGATGAGGGCAAGTCAGCCCACTGTACGAGTACCACCTCAACTGCAGCAGTCTAATGGAAATGGGCATGAAAATGACAGGCCTGACATACAAAATGTAATACCATCCATCCTCCAGCAACAACAGAAGACCAACTTAATGAGAGCCAACATGGTGCCAATATCGGAAAGGCATAACTACTTGGCCAACATTAGCGAGGCCGCTGGCAATGCCGATGCCGATGCCGATGCCGATGCCGATGACGTTGCCGGCATCGATAGCCAAATGGTCGATGATGAGCAACTATTACGACTGCAGGACTACAATTTGCTGTACAATGCCGAACGACAGACGTACTTTCAGTTGCATACCAGCACCGGAAATCAGCCCACGGACACGAATAGTCCTGCAAGTCCTTCGAATGGCAATCGTTTGCTGCAACAGTTTGTGGGCAACACGCTGAGTGCTGCCTTTGGTCTGAATAATGCGCACAATGGCAAGGATTCAACGTTGGCGATGACCACGCAAAATGTTCGTCTCTATGACGCTGCCTCCTTGCGACAGTCACAATATAATCCCTTTCATCCCACACGGTAACTATAAATACTTTATGTGTACGCAAAGAGTATTTTCTCGCTTACTGTTAAGGGTATTAGTGAGTCAGTTAGACGAGGAGTAGGCCGTGAGGCGATAGCCTCTTCTTGGGTCACATCAGGAGCTCTTCCCACGTTCGCTTTTTCTTACAGTTCCTCTCTCTATATTTAGGTTTTTTAGATATTTAACAAGTAATGAAGGAAGCTATCGGACAGCTTTTAACTTTAGCTATATTATATATCGATGACCAAAGCGATAAATACTATCGATAACAGCGATAACGTGAAATGATTGAAGTGACCTTCATACAAATAATCTTCAAGCTTATTTTCAAACAGATTAGGAAGATTGCTAACTCAGTTCTCAATTCTCCAAATGAAACGAGTGTTACCTATATTTTATCCCGTCCTTAGGATCATCATACATGGCTGGCTGGGCAATGCTCATGCCAATATCTATAGCGACCTGGTGCCTGCCTATATCAGTTTGAGATCGGGCAAGTATAACATCTTTACGGTGGATTGGGGTCGTGGTGCGATTGCTGACTATGTAACGGCCAGTTATAGGGTAAAGCCAGTGGGTCAAGTGGTGGCCAAATTTTTGGACTTTCTGCACGAAGAGGCGGGAATGCGGTATGAGGATCTACAGCTGATTGGCTTCAGTATGGGCGCCCATGTGGCTGGACTGGCCGCCAAGCATGTGCAGACGGGACGTGTGCGTGTGATACGCGCCTTGGATCCCGCACTGCCATTTTTCCGTTATGCACAGGAGAAGGAACGACTCACAAAACAGGATGCCGATTATGTCGAGGTATTACATACAAGTGTCGGAAGTTACGGCTTTGATCGTCCGCTGGGTCATGTGGATTTCTATGCCAATTGGGGCAGCCAGCAGCCAGGCTGCTTTTGGCATGAATGCAGCCACTGGCGAGCCTTTGCTCTCTTCAAGGAGAGCCTGCAGCAGCAGCGCCAGCCGCAGCCAGGAGAAGAGCATCCTGCCTTTGAGGCCAAAGGTTGTCAACCCACCGAATGGCAGCAACTGACCCGCTACAAGCGTTGCCCCCACGAACTGGGCACCCGTCTCCATATGGGCGGTGATTTGGGCGAGTTATCAATGGAACAGTTGGCACAACGCGAGGGCGTTTATTATTTCGAGACCAATGCGAAACCACCGTATGATATGGGGCAGCAGCATTGAAAACCAAGGGAAAACTGAGGGGGGAAAGTGCCATGAAAAATATAAAAAGAGAGCAACAACGTAATGAGCAAATGTGCAGCGCGTATTTTTATTTCTAATTAGTAAGTACATTTGTATGTGTTCTCCTATTTGTGTTTCTATTCGTGTGTGGGTGCATTTTCTAAAAGCTGCATGGCAAAATTAAAAAATGCTGCCATGTGTAAAATGCTTTTCATGGCAGTCACAGGGCAAAAAAAAAAAAAAATAGAAAAATAGGCGGAAAAAAAAGAAACAAACATGTGCAAAAAAAAGAACCACGCAAAATAGTTTTTGCTGCCATTTTTTTTTGCACTTGAAAATATTAGTAAAAATATCTGAAAACTGGAAAAAAGCCCTAGAAAAAACCTTGTAAAATGAACAGTAATTGCACTGTTCAAGTTTCGAATTCCCATGTCAAATGGGCTTACAAATTGAGTACTTTTGAACTGTACTAAAAACTACTAATTTTCTATGGCGTGCACTCAGAGAAAGAAGAAGGGAGTTCTACAGACTCACTGCAAATCTTAGCTTAGGCTGAGGTTAAACAGTCCTAACTGCCCGGCCGGCTATGGTTCGCTTCGTATATTGATTCAACTCATTTTTGAAAGACTTGGTTTAACTTTAGAGTAGAAAAAAACATCTCATATTCCCAGTCGTTAGAGACAGTTTTTCATTCTTCAAATCTGTTAAAATACTCCACAACTTCTTCTTTTTGAGGTATTTCAAAACAATTCTAAACTAACAGCTCAGTGTAAAACAATTCTGAGGACACATGAGCTCTTCTAGCTTTGAGACACTCGAAGAATTTATATATAATTTATTAAAGACTTCTAAGATTCATATGTTTAAGCCTTAAACTCATTTTCTAAACGTTGAGGAGCGCAGAGCGGAGTGCAGAGCGTCAGGCAACCGCAAATTATGAAAGTCTGTGTAATTTGTAGCCTGCTTTTTGGCGCGAGACCTACATAAATTACAAAAAGCACACATACAGCAGGAGAGGAGGAGGGCATAGACAGTCGTGGCAGAGGAAAGAAGACTATGGAATATAAACGAAATGAGGAGCAATTCTCTAATGTTAAACAGAGTCGGAATTTCTTTCTCTTTCTCTCGCGCTCTCCCTCTCTCTGTCTCTACTCATTGCGCTTCACTGTCTCTCTGTTTTTCTCACACTTTGTTGCATGCATATTGCATGCTGCATACTTGTAGGCGCATGGCGCATAAATTAGGAATGGCGACGTTGCCATGTAGCCATGTTGCCACGTTGGCCAAAGTTAACGACTTGACACTGCACACATTACACTTTAATTGGCCCAGTGAGTGGCTAAAATGTTAGCATACTTTTTGGGGCATTTGGCATTGCCAGCCAAAATGCCGCACGGCTGCCATTAATGTGATTTTTCCGCATCATTTGACTGAGCAAGCCAAATGGAGAGGAGAGCAAACCAAACCAAAGAATAATAAAAAGCAAAAAAGCTAAAAAATCAAAAAACAAATCGTGAGCAATGAGAAATGACGTGCTCAAATATTTGCCAAAGCAAAGAAAATACTTTTTTCTCCGACTTTTGGCTGCCCAAAAATGTAGGCAACATATTTGTATAGGGCTATATATATCCCAGCCGAAAAATTCTTCTATGACTTTCTTATAATCTCTCCCCAGAGCTAAGCGAAATATTTGAGTCGAAAAATACTTTTTCTTCTAAATAACTTGTGTCTGCATTCAGATTAAAAATGCTGCATACTTTGAGGTCAACTGCGAATGCGAGCAACAAATTGCATATAAATTATTTTGTTAATAAAGTTACAAAACTTTTGTTTATTTTCATTTTTTTAGACACTCCAAGGCGCAGTTATAATGGAGTTTCCCTTGCACAGAGGAGTCAGCTTAAGTTTTAGGTAGACAGCGGCACAGTGGGTCTATTTTCGTTCAATTGTTTTATTTTTGTTGAAAATCGTGAGTTGGCTACTAAATTAGTTAAGAGAGATTTTTGCCAGGTTAAAAATTAATTAATAAACTGAATTTAAGTATAGAAAATCTCACTGACAACGAAATGGAAAAGCTACAAGTATAATAAAGAATGATACAAGAATACAGATTAATATTTGAAAATTGTTCAACTTGATCAAGTGTCTTCTTGATTTGTGTGAAAATTTAATACATTTCTTTCTAAAATATTTCTGCCAAATATTTTGGGCATATTTCTATCTATTTATAAACATTAAAAAGATAGTTATAAGAATATATACGAATCTTAAAGACCTTAATATGATAGCAAAATATTACACAAGCTGAGACTATAACTGAAATATGTGGATCTGTTGGGAATAGTTCTCTAATGCGACTGCTCCGAGTTTATTAAACTAAAAAAAAGTAGGACAAACTTTTGATTTGTATTTAAGAGCAGTAAAACATAATTTTCCACTGACGCTTAAAAAATAGCAAACAGAAGAAAATGAGAATTCTTGCAGGATGGAGGGATTGATTCTTCCTATGGAACCTATATGATTTAGTTGTCCTATTCTGTTAGTGCTGACATGCGATGCGTCAAGAAAAGAAGGCTCTATAATACATTTCCTTCATCTAGCTCAAAAACTAAGGGGCTAGATTGCAAAGAGACAGGTGGACGGATAGACATGGCTATAACGACGAGTCTCATAACACATTTCTTGACAAAGTTGTACACTCTGCAAGGGTATAAATTCACTGAGATAGCTAGGATATATTGCAGGTAATTATTAAACCGCCATAACGTGCCTTTAATTGCATTTAAGAGCCAAAAGTTAGAAATTTCTTACCACAGCATGGATTCTAAGTAGTTCATATTTGTTAGCTGTTATTGTCAAGACTTAGCCTTTTGGCTAACACATACACACGACACACGACACACGACACACACACGATACACACACGAAACACACACAGGCAAATTAGTTGAGAAACAAACTCAATTTGCGAGCAACTTTTTGGAGCAATCTTCACTTCTCTGCAGCCAGTCACATAAGTTACATGAAACTGTATATAGAAATATATATGTATATGTATATGAATATATATATATATATATATATGTGTGTAAGTTGAAAGGAGAACAATATGCAATATCCCGTCACTCTGTTGCCAGTTGTGCGCTGCAAACCAAACTGAATTGTCAAACAAAAAAACATGCGCTAATTTGTATCATTTTTGTTGTTTTTCTCGCTGTGTTGTTGTTGTTGTTGGCCAAGAAGACGCTGCTGGCAGCCAAAAGGGTAGCAAAAGAGGTTAGCAGAGGTAAAAAAGACAGAAGCCCTTCAAATGTATGTTGTATGTCCCGGCCCCCTTTTCCCCAACTTCCTCCTTTTCCCTATAGCAAAAGAGTTTATTTACGAACTGCGAGAACTGAGCGGAACAGGGCAGAAATGAACTGCAACTACACTGAACTAAACTAAACTGAAATGAACTGAGCTCAGACAATGCATTCCTAATTCCTGACAGGCTAACCCCGACCCAGGGGTGGCAAACAAGTAGCTCGAGCTGTCTTTTTGGTTTGCCAGCCCCAGTCACAGCCTGTCATAAAGTGTCGCGTCGCGCGCGCTTCCGTTACCTGACGGCCTAACTGCCTATCTGCCTATCTGTCGTGTTACCTTCATTTCTCAGTACACTCAAAGAAAAAACTAACAATATTATAGGCTCAAAATCTAGTAAGAACTTTTATTTAGGAGTTGACTTAATTTGGGAATTTCACGTCTTTCAAAACTTATGGTGAGCTTCTAAGAAATGAATTTGTGAGTGTAATAAGTAGTAGTAGGGAGTTCGTCTGACAAGAATGGAATTTCAGAAAAGAAATATCTGTCAGTCTAGATCTTAAACTCAATATGAAATATATGATAAAATACAAATAATAACTTAAGGTTTTTATCAAGTATTTAAGCCGTTTCAAACTCTATACCAGAAATGCTCCAAAATGCCACAAACTCTTCAAGCTGCAGCAGAACTAAAGGTTTCTTTGAATTAAAAGCTTCTGTGTTGGTAAAATAAGTTTATTTGTAATCTCTCCATAAGAAATAATAATGAAAAATATGTCAAGTAAATCGAAATACTAAAATAATATCTTGAAAAGAAGAGAACCAAGACTCGATTCTAAATTTTGGAGGTTTGCCCTCCGCTCATTCAGCCAAAGTCTATTTTTTCTGGCAGTGTAGACTCTGGCAGTGCTGCTTCCTGTCGGTGGTGCTGGGCTGTTGGGTAAGGGTATTGGTGGTGTGGTGTTAGTGTGCGTGCTTAACCCGCAATGGCTTCCGGCGCGCACGCACCGTCACAGCCCAGTTTGGCGCTGTTGTTTGTCTTTGACAGAGTCAGTGCAAAAAGTGCGCATTACTTGTCTTGTCAGGCTTTGGTGGGATTGGATGGATGCACTTGCTCTCTTGTTGCAATGCCTGCAATGAGCATAAGGATTACATTTTCAACAGCCTTTGAGTGCTGGAGAGCCTTGAGCCTAGCAGCACAACAACTGTCAAAGCCATCAACAAAAAATCTACCAGTTCTAAAAGAAAAAACTAAGACCTGCAGCCAGCTTTTGTTTGTTGACCTGAAGCAAATACAGTCGCAAACAACAAAAACTATGAGTAGAAAAAGGAAAAGAATGAAAGAATGAAATACTCGTACATTGCAACACAAGGTAAACAAAACAGTGGCAATGCCATGTGGCAAAATGTAGCAGCAGATGGAGGCCAAAATGTATTAGTAGGCAACTCCTGGCCAGCGCCAACCCAGCAGGGCGTCCTATGAAACAGTTGAAAGGTGTCGCTGCAGGTGGCAACAGGACTATTATTTAATCGTAGGGCTGTTCGTAATGAAACGCTGTACACTTGGAAAAAAACAATGACTTTCTAAATTCTAATTCAACGGAGCAAAGACTACTTTGCGTTTGTACTCAGACTTGGGAGATCCGCAGTTATACAACTTTTCATTGCACCTGTTTCAGTCAAAGAATTCTATTTTTTTCTCAAAGTGTATTCAGGAATTGAATTGGAGCCTCCCTTAAAGTGTTGCCGATGAGCTCATGCTGCTAAGGGCCAACACTTATATTCATTTAAAGATACACTGTAACTACAAGAGAGATAATAATTTCAGTTATCTTTGAGATAGATATATATGCCTTACTGGAGCACAATTTTCTATTAGTGAATATTGCGATATTAATGGCTAAAAGCTTAGTTACTTAAAGTTTTCCCACACTGATCACTCTAAACAGATTTCTTAACAAGTGTCGAAAGTATCTCAATCGGGAGCGGAAAACTACAACTTGCTTTCAGTCAGGACAATAGTCATAGGCCGAGAAATTGAGAGACAAAATTGATAAGGTGTCAGAGAAGTCTGTCCTGGCTGTCTGTTCAAAGCTGTAAGACGTAAACTACCAGCAATTACATCATATTACAGACAATATCTAATTGGAAATTTCCAGCAAAACCACTTGAGCTAAATTTCAATGTAAAACTCTGAAATCCACGCAGACACTCAAACAATTAGTAGAATAAGGTTGTTGAGGTCGGTGGTGAGCGGCGTGGGGGATGAGGATGATAGCAACTACCTCAAGCTTCGTCAACTGAAGCCCTACGAAAAGTTTCAGTTTTTGCGCAAACAAATTGGATTATTCGATTACGTGTTTGTACCACCGAACAGGTAAACAATGTGAGGGTATCGTCAAGTAGAGAAAGAGCTATTGAGATAGAGAGAAAGTCAAAAAGAGACAGCGAGCGAGAGAGAGAGAGAGAGAAGAAGAGAGACAAAATCAGAAGCTTTGACGTTAGCAGTTTGTAAAGCGGCCAAGGGAAAACAAGTTTTAAGGGCGTCATGGGACTGCTGCTGCAGGTTTTTGGTTCAGTTTCAAAAAAGTAGTTTTCTTTAGCTTAAATCTGATTTATGTGCTTGCCGTTTGCCAATTGGCAAAATGTTTGAAGCTGCAAATAAAAAGAAGAATGAGCTGAAAACTAGAATGTTGATTCAAAAAATCATTACATATGTACACGAATCTATAAATGATTCAATTTATCTTTTTTAAGATTCTAGATCTCTCAAAAGATAGTATATTTTTGTCATTGAAGGTGGCCACCCCATAAAGTATATATAATATTGATCAGGATGGTATAGCCGTGTCTGTCTGTTTGAGGGTGTAGGAAATTTGACTATACGAAGTACTGTATATACTCAGGAATCGGCTGGATATAACTATATCATTTAGTTATCATAGAAAGAAAATATCCGCTTAAAAAGGTGTTCTACACATAATGATATCTTAGCGAAACAAACAAGTTAGATCTGAGAGTAAGTTAACCAAGCCTTTCCTTACTAGTTCTCTTTATTCTTAGATTCCAGAGTTAAAAGAAAAGTGCCCATAAAATATTGTCGTTCAGCATATCAAAGTACTCGTAATTTTTATTAAAAGGATGGTTGAATAGAGTGAATAAAGAATAAAGAAGGAGCTGGCTAACTGGCATCGTTAGCCATCAACTGGCGTAATAAAATTAGATAAATGCTTGTACGAGTGGAAGCAACCACCATAAGTTACCTGTGGCACCTGTGGAAACCTGGTTACACATCAGTTACTTTTATACACAGACAAATTAAAAGTCAATATGTATCGGACACACGGACAAACCTATTGCCAAAGCGGCTGGCTAACAAAATTTATTGATTCAAGCTGGTTTAATTGTTGGAAATTGATTTCGGGGTTTGGAGTTCAAGCTGCTGCTGCTGCTGCTGCTGCTGCTGCTGCTGCTACTTTTTAATTGATTTACATATATATTCGTATGTTCCATAGACCTTTGGATACTCGTATTTTGTATTTATTTATATGACAGGTGCTTGGCATATGTTGCAATAGCTATTATTTACTTTACTTTTAGTTATATTGGCTGCATAGCCCGCAGTTGCCAGCCATATTGCAGTTGATGTGCTGGCAATGGTGCGTATGAGTGATTTTTAATTTGCATTTAAATAATCCAAAAGCTTGTCTAAAGGTCAAAGAGCAAATTTGCTAAGCCCTTGAATTGATATTTGCCTAACACGAGAAGTTTGTATTTTTTCCAATTTTTTGTATACTCTACAGATTCAACATGAAAAGAAAAGAGTATATTAAGTTTGTGCAGATGTATGCAACAGACTCTAGGACGCGTTTCCGAGACTATTAATTATGCTATACTATTATTATATATATTTTAGATTAGGTTAAAAAGCCCAATCGATTCAGCTCTCTCTGCCTAATTGATAGCTTATAATATAAGCAATAAAAATGATAGAAATTCGAACATAAAAGTCATTCAGAAAGGCAGCGTGCTATAAAGTCTATTTCAGCTTTGCTTACAGGGTATCACCTCGTCGATATATTTAGGTTTATTTTTATATATTTGGTTGGGTTGGTTTACTGGGTAGGGTGTGCCCTAGCATAGTGTGGATGTTGTCCTAATGAGCTGTGGGCAGCTAGCCCGCAGCAAAGGCAGCAAAGGAGGCGATGGCAACCAAAACAAACAAGCAAACATGCAAGAAAGACCTTAACAGAGAAAGGCGTTAAAGTAAAGTGTGAAAGCAGCCAAGTAGCCAGCAGAGGGGCGGACGAAAGGAAGGGGAGGGGAAAAAGGGTTGATTAAATGGATATTGGCAGAAAGAGAGACCGTCAGACGTGTGCAAGTTATGCAGAATCGATAGATATAGTTAGATAGATATACATACTTAAGCAACTGTACGAGTGAGTTTTTGCTGACTGGCAGACAATTAACCCTTTACGTGCCAATTGGCTGCTAAACAAATTAGTACGCATATGTTTGTCAGAGAGTGTGTTAAAACTTGATTGAAAAAGTGAACGTTAGGGCCCAAAAACAACAGAAAGAACAACAAGAAAGTCAGCTTGAAATCAACGTCGGCCTCTTGGCATTTTAATTGGCATTACGCCTTCAAGTGGGCCGGCCATAAAACAGTTCGACTTTAAGGCGGTAGGCAACCTGGCAACCAACTGGGTCATTAAATACATTAAAAACGCCTCAAGTTAGGCAATGACTTTTCTCCAGCAATTTGGCCAATCAGCATTGCCTCGAATACGTATACGTAATTTAATTAAAGTTTATGTTAATGTTTGCTTTTCTCGTTCTCTGCTTCCCTCAGCCTTCTTTCGTATTGTGCTTTTAATGAGGTTAGGCAAATGAATTACGCATACGCCATGTGCCACACAATGAACTTTCCTTCTCATTTTCATTTCACAGCTGCCATTTATGTGGGTAAAAATAAAATTATTGAAATAATTATTTTTAAAGTTGAATTATAAGGGCAGAGCCCAGAGTTTTAAATATTGACATAAATTAAATGAGCTTTGATTGATTATGTTTTTACGGCCAAATCAGGGACTCGTGTTTAAAGCGAAATTTCAGCATATTTTTAACAGAATGTTAACATTATTTTCTGTATATGCTGGCAATGCCAAAGAAATAAATCAATTCCAGGTCAATGGAGTCAAAAGAAAAACTATCTTTGCAAACCTTTGCAGATCTTTGCAGATGAAGTGAAACCTTAAGGAATATATGAAGAAATGATAAATTGAAACATTCCTTCTATCTTACAGTTAAACAAACAGGCAATATACCATAAAAATCCAATATGACAGTGCTGACAGAATATCGTTTAGCTTTCTCTGCCACACATCAAATATTGCACTCACATATGACAGTATACCCTACACACACACACATCCAGTCGTATGCAAATGCGCAAGGGAATCTGATAAAAAAAGGACGGAAAATCTTCTCAACATTCCGCAATACAAATTGAAGTGCTCTACATTATAATTCATTGCACAAGCAATATGATTTTTGCCATTCCTGGCTGTAATCGTCCGTTCAAGCTGAGCGAGCAGGCGACACAACCACTTTTAACAATGACATTCACTTTGGCCAGCAGAACCAAACCAAACCAACCGAACCGCATCCCCTACCCTACCCTACCCTACCCCATTCCTAGCCACACCCACTCCCAAAACGACGACACCCTCCCTCCTGGCCAATCTGCAGTGCAAACATTGCAAGTTGCATATGGCAATGTGTCCAAAGTCCAAGCTCTCAGATTCAGTTCAGCAGAGTTCGAGCTGAGTCTGAGTCAGTTATATTCGCAGTAGTTGGGGGATTTTCGGTGTTTTCTGAAGCCAAATTGTTCCACCGCAATTTTTGCCATTTGTTGGCATTTCCACAGTTCCGCAGTTCTTTCTCTTCTCTTTGGTTGCTTTTATTTACTTAAATTGTAAGGCATGAGGTTTGTATTCCATTTTACTGCACGCACACGCGAAACAGTGGTCAAAAATTAAGCAATTCAGCAAAAGCCGTTTTTTATGTAGATTGTTTTAAATGCAGTTTTATGGGCAGAAAAAAGAGCTTAACAATTACAGAAAATGGTTCTATTGCTTATGCCAAATGGTTACTCAATTGCTGCAATAAACCTATTAAAATTTACACTTGTATATATTAATTAACAGAGTTCTTCTGAGAATTATGTATATGTAAGTGTGTGGAATACACTAACACATATATACTCTATAATTGGCTAGGAAAAACAATCGATATCTTAATTGAAGCAGGACTTATCTATTGGTGGTTGATTATCCTCACTTGCGACCCACTTTCTAACGTATTTTACCTGTGCTGCG
The DNA here is from genome assembly GCA_018150835.1 of Drosophila repletoides. Taxonomy (NCBI): domain Eukaryota; kingdom Metazoa; phylum Arthropoda; class Insecta; order Diptera; family Drosophilidae; genus Drosophila; species Drosophila repletoides. The sequence continues at coordinate 7,042,023 of JAECWQ010000202.1, forward strand.
AATATAGAAAATTTGCTAAAAATAAATTTAATCCCAACGATATAACCATATTCCCACTTGAACTAAGGGAAAACTCAATTGCAGGCTTTTACTTTTACTCGGAGCTCTCGCCTCAACTCGTTTAGATGCCAATTACAGAACCGCATGAGCTGCCAAGAAACGAAGCCAACTACAAGTAGCGCTCAGGAATGGAAGTTTAACGAGTATTTTGGCAAAAAGCAAGAAAAAAAATATTCATTTAATTTGAAGGCCGTGGAGTACTCGTATTTTTAAAGCAGCCAGCAGCAGTCAAAGTTCATATAAAACTTTTTGTTGTTATTTGTTTTGAAAACGAGAGGGAACATTTTTTTTATTTTATTTATTTCATGTTGATTTGAGAAATTTTAATGCATCCTTTGAGATACGAAGGAGGAAAATAAGAGGCAAAGAAAAATGTTGGCACACGCGCAACTTTCGCCACAGCATTATGAAAATTAAATGAAAATAATCTTAAATACATTACGTATACGACACGGCGGGTTTTTGCTTTGTGGCAAGCCTTTGGCAGCACTTGAAATTGTTTTTTGTTTAGCCTTGTATTAAAAACGTAAGCTCCGAGATTATGGCAGGAGCATATGAAAGAATAATATAACAGATGATGCTTTTTATATAAGATCCAGCAGAGATTTTACTTTTTTTTTGTACCTGTAACCTCGTTTACATTGGGGCATAAATGGATTATTTCTTTTGATTTAAAGTTCTTACCGAACATAAACAGCATTTGGATTCAGCTTATTATTAGATACTAACCTGCAAAATACAAAGAAGAATGAGAAGAAAAATGCGATTATAATGAGAATAATACGAATACGATGAGCGCTCTTATCTAATGTCTAAAGTCTATAGTACTAGGAAGAAAGCTATAAATACAACTATCAACAGAGTCTACAAGTATTAACTTTGATTGTATTATATATATAGTATATAGTATATAGTATTTCTAGGGGCTGTCATAAACAGCTTACAAATAAAGTTAACTTTATTATGCGCTGAGCTCTAATGCAGTAAATTGCATTTCCCTTTGGGGGGCGAACTTTGTCTGGGGAATAAATTGTTGTTGTTGGCTGAAAAATAAACATCAGAGCTCTGAGCTGAGAAGTAAAGCGTAAAAAGAGCTAAGGACAGTTAATTCTAAGTCTATAAAAAGCGCAATGAAATCAACAGCAATAGCTACAGCAACAGCGGAAGTATAAATATCAGCAGAGAGAAAAAGGGATGCTATCAGCAGGAGAAAATAGTTGAAAACTGGGAAGCTATATGAATATACTGTTTAATGACTGGCATTAAATTGAACAGAAAGATTTTCAGATTTTCCTGATTATTTCCAAGAATTTCTAAACTCTTCTCCAATGTCAAGTTTTTCAGCTCAAGTAATTTCAAAGTTGAAATGGAGTTTTGAACTAGTTTCATGCTGCAACTGTTGCTCTCTCTCTCTCTTTATTTATTACGTGTTTGACTGTTGCTTAGCATAAGGCAACTTCCAGTTAAGAGTCGCAAGTAAAAATACTTTATCCAAATGTTGTTAGCATTAAGTATAACCTGAGGCACTGCTGCTAGTCGTAGTACAATCAATATCACACCCGAGTCGCAAGTTTTATTAAAAAAAAAACATGTGGCAAGGACAGGACGAAAGGAGGCGAGAAAAGACGAGAGGAGACGCACGTGCTGCCTCTTGAAGACGACTTTCAACAGTTGCTTTCGCTCACAAAATTTGATTTCTAATGGCAACATTTTTTGCCCAAAACTTTTTCCAACAACAACAACAACGACAGCTGCTAGGCAAAAAGAAACAGAAAAAATAAGGTAGCTGGATTCAGTCAGCTGACAGAAGGACACGTTGTGTGCGCGTTTCGTGCCCGCCGGCTAAAATTTCTTTCCTTTCCTGTTGCATGTGTCACGGCTCTTTTAAGCAAACAGATAAATATAGTGTTGCATATTTACAGGCGCATCACCCGTCCAACCGTTTTTTCGCATGTAATTAACAACAAAAGAAAATAAACTGAAAACCTTTCACGGCTTTCCTTTTAATCCTTTCATTTTACTATACTCTTATAAATCCTGGTGTCTTATAAATTTTCTTTATAATGCTGCATTGTTTTTAAAAATGTTTCTAAATCTGGAATATTTCCTTTAAAAACTATATAATTTTTAGAAAGCTTTCAGTGAAACTCCTGACTGACAAATAAATATAAATAATGAATAGTGAATTCATCATTACAATCATGGATTATTATCGATTTTCATCAATAAATAGACTGTTTTATCTATCAATAAACTTCGTTTTATGTATTAGATTTTAATTTTACTTTAAATATTATTAAAAATTTTAATATTTATTTTAAATAATTTAATCTGACCTACTTAGCTGTCCAGTCTCTGGAGCATGATGTACCAAGACTAGCAACAAGTCATTTAACAGGGTATTTGCGCTTCAGTGGGTGAAAGGAATTTTCTTTAGAGTTTTTCTGTTTGGCTGCCTTTCATGTGATGAGTTTTTGTGGCAAAAAGAACGCTTAAGGATACTTCTGCAAGATTTATGATGTGTTAGTTTTTTCTCTCTTTTTCATTTTCGAGTGGAGTTGCCACAGCCGCAGTACAGCACACTTGCAACATGCCCCGGACACTTACACCCCTATCCTACTCCTTCGCCTTATCCTTATCCGGTGGTTTATCCTCAAACTCGCTCACTCGCTCGCTCGCTCAACCCATCTAGAAGCACTTGCAGTTGCATATGCATTTTTAAGCGAGGACATGCAATTTTTGTATGTTGGCAAATGGCGCTCATTTTTTAATGAGCGCCCGGAAATGTGGCGTCTCTTTGATTTATGAAAAGCGCCCCACAACTGACATTGGTTTGATATTCTTTCACTGAAATGCTGCGCACAAAATTATATTTAATATGACGACCATGTGGTGAAGTACTTGTATATCCTTTGCCTGCCCGCGGCTTGACGGCCTGTAGGCCTGAAGGCCTGTTTACTTATTGATATGTAAGCCAGCCGCTGCCTAAAAGTTCTGACTGTAAAAGTCCTTAAACTGTATTTACGCACGCACTGCCATTAATCAAGCAATTTATCAAACATGTCATTTGGCACAAGGACTCGGCAGCGGACACAGTGAGTGGAAAGCAGCTATTGGGATTTGTTCGTTCGTTTATTTTGCTTTTATTGACTGAAACTGAAATTTGAGCAACTTGCGAGAGTACAACCAAAGAATTTGACACTTTGAAGCACCGCAGTCATTCCGGAAGTTCAACTAAATTGACTGCTGGGTGTGCGTGTGTGTCTCTCTGTGTGTGTGTGTGTGTGTGTGTGTGTGTGTGTGTGTGGTATATGGGCTCTGATGTGTTCTGATAGCTATCATTGTTTTGATGTTGATGTTGTTGCTCCTGGTAGGCGTAAACCACAATTCTCTGCCATGTCAAAATCTTAAGGCCTGTCAATCAGCTTGTAATGCTATAGAAGATTTCTAAGTATGTGCGCTAATACACTCAGAAAAAAAGCAGTGATAAAGTGTAAAATTTGAATTTAAATATTGTACAATTACCATTTGGCTTAGAAAAGGTAAGAAACTTTAGTGTTCTCAACCAGCTCTTTCACACTGACAGCTAAGATTATCTATGCACAGAAGTCGTGAACAACTGGGCAGAAAAGCGCAGGCTATAAAGCAGCTCTTTGTGAATTGGTCTAAAATATAAATTTTTTTAATAATATTTTTCATATTCATATTCTAAATATTAACTAGTTTAGTTTAAGAATTTGCTTTAGAACTTTGATCTTTGCTCTAGAAAAACCAAACTTAATCAACTTCAGACAACTTTCTTGAAGTAAAGAATTCTCTCTGGTTTCTCTGAGTGTATATATGTATGTGCCTCCTGCGAGCATGTGTGTGTGTGTATTTTGTAATGTAAAACCAGCATTAGTCTATTATGTGGCTGCCTTAAAAGCCATACAAATGCAAACAAGTATGGCCTTTAGCTTGGCTAAGCCTTAAGGCTCTGCTACAGCATAAAAGTATGCTACAATTTTTTTTTTTTTGCATGCACACATAAGCAGCTAAAGGCTTGTAGTTCATCAAGTGAGAGAGAGCGAGAGCGAGAGATGCAGAGCTCAAAAGAGGTTAATAACTGCACACAGTGCCAAACGAAGCTGAAACTGAGCTCAAACTTGGATTGCTGCTACTTTGTTTGCCAGATGGAAAAATGGGGAAAAACAGTGGCAAAAGGGGGAAAAAACGGTGTAGAACGCAACTGTTGTGGATGCTTTTAAATGTTCATTAATGTAAATTGCTTTTATGATGAAATCTGTCAGATTCTGAAAATGATTTGAATCTTTATTCAAGTTTATTCTATTGCTGAAATGAATAAAATTAACTGAAAAAAACGCACAATGTTCTGAGCTGCAACTGCCCTACAAATTTTATATTTGGTGAATATTTAATGGAGATTTTAACTTTAGTTTAATTAGCTAATTAAAATAGTTTAATTCTATACCTTTTCTAAATAAATAGAATATCAATTTATGATTAGGAATAAAAGGTTTTTTTTGAAGCAAAGATTTTATATATAATCAGGCTATAGTCATGAAGTTCAGCTCAGTTCTATCTCAAAGGATAAGTAGACTTGTACAATATATTCGATAGGTGCTTAGGTATACTATACCAGCCACAAAATATAATATTAGTAAGCTAAAAAAATATTGAAAAAAGCCTGATAATATTTTATTTAGATCAATTTAATTCAATTTAATAACATTTGTAATCACACTTTGTTTTCTGTAAATTGAAATGTTTCTATCTTAAACTATTTAACACACATTTTGTGTAATGTTTATCTGCTTTTAAGTTATTCTACTCTAAGATATCTAAATTTCATTTCATTCTTGACCGCATTTTAATGTTATATTTTTTGTTGTTGGTTTTATTCATGTTTGTGCACACACAACATGTTTATCTTCATTATTCTGCTTTGTTTTTTCTCTATTGTATACATATTAAAGCATACTTGAAGGCGCTTGCGGCGGCCTGTTGACGTATTTCCTGCTTTTCGGTAAGACTTGCATCCTATTTCAGGCATTTATGCATGCATCCTGTGTCAAGCACACACACGCGCACACACACGCGCACACACACGCACACATTTCTCTATACAATTTGCATGTGTGTCAAAGCCAAAAAGAGGCGACCCATAAAATGCTGGCATACTTAGGGGCGGCGCACTCCTTTCCTTCGTTTATATCTACATTATTTTTATGTAGGATCTTTTTATTTTGTTGTTCCTACGGTGTCACGCCTCATGCATATAATTGAATTTTTATGACTGGTTCGGCTAAACAGAAACAACTGTCATAAAATGTACCGAGTGTCTAGTAGAATTTATTTTTATGAGCTGCCATAATCGAAGTTTTCGGTTATCGCATTTTCAGTTGTTGTTTTCTTGTTTCTTGTTTTTACTGCGTTCCAACATGCGACAATTGCAACGCCTATCAAATACGAATACGTATACGTATGCATGAGTGTATGGAGAACTGTTTCTATTTCCTTTTCTATGTCTGTCTGGGCAGTTAGCAGACTTGGCCAACTTGGATCGTCTGGTTGTTTCGGCTATCCTCTCTCTTACCCTCACTTACTACTCCTGCGTCCGTCCAACGCAAATCCTGGCTGAAGTCATTTCCGTGCAATAAAAGTCTGGCGCATTGCAATTTGCTTTTGAAGTTGGTCGTAAATGGGTGTGAATGAATGGATGAATGAATGTTTGAGTGCAATGAACCGCCAGAAAACTAACTGTGAGTATACGAAAAACTTTTCAGAACATGGCTGTGATTTGCGCCTAAAAGCATGCAACCAACGGCCAGCATTAACGCGAAATTCGCAGCTGCGACTGCAACAACTGCGCTGCTGATAAGCAGCACCCGACGAAACACCGGACGGACAGACATTCTGAACAGTTGCTAAAAACAAAACTGACAGCCTTTTGCTGTCTTTTGTTGTTGCGCAATGGACGGAGTCTGATGTTCAATACCCTTTAATACTATAAATGCAAAGGGTAGATTCAGCTGTCCCTCCATAAGATCAAGGAGTGTCAAATTGTGTATGGAGGTAAATCATACAGATCAAGTATATATATCGTTTTTTGCACTACTCTGCAAGATATGATAAATTTTAAGATATTATAAGCTTTGGCATGCAAAGGTTCCGGTTCGAGCCCCTGTTAACTTTAATAAAAGTAAGTTTTTTGGATATATATATATATCATTGTGGAGGAATTTTAAATAAACCAACTGAACCAAGAATCAGTTTAATATTTGTATAAGAGGTTAATGTACAGTTGGATTAAGTTATTCAGTTTTTTCAAACAAACCTTTTTTTATTCAAAAAAGCTGAGCAAAACGAACGAACTGGTTCAGAAAAGTTCGTATTCGAATCGGTTTGCATTTTTAACCTTAAATTAGACTTTTTCAGATTTTCTTTCAACTATTACAGGGTATCTGATCCTTCTACCTTGTGTTCTCTCACTCGCACTCTCCAACGCAAAACCTCAAACTGTCTGTGTTCCGAGGACCATCCACCGATACCGTTACAAAGCCTGTCTAAAAACCTATTTCTATTTTTATGCATATTTTTTTTTATTTAGAAAATAAGGAAGAACAAAAAATTTATTACATTTTGCTTTTGTTGCTGTTTTTCATTTTTAATGTTGAAGTGCAGACTTGTTGTTTGTTTAACTAGAATGTGTGTATGTGTGTATGTGTGGGTAGTGTGTGTGTATGTGTGAGCTCTCAAAGTGCTTTCAAGTACTGCTATATATACGTGTATTATGTACGTGTGTGTGTGTGTGTATGTCTGTCAAGTGCGTGTGTGCGTTCCTTTTTTTTATATTTTGTGCAGCTTGTTAAATATTTATTTGACCTTTTTTATACCCAGCAAAAATTAACAATTAACAAAGGCTATTTACGTGTTTTCTGGTAGAAAAATTCTTCCCAATTAGTCGAGTAATTACATCAACTATTTGTAATTATTTTCAAGCATTTCAAGGAGTAATTTAGAAAACTTAATTATTAATATGAATTCAAGAGTTATTTGTAGATTGTTCTAGTAATTAAGACTGAATTAAATATAATTCACAGAATGTTAGAGTAATCACATTAATTATTTGTAATTACTATTCAAGTAGTTGATAAGAGGAAAAAAGAATTAATAATATTGGAGCATTATTTCAGGTTTTTGTAGTAGCTCAAAGTAATTAAAGGTACTCTTTTAATTACCCACTGTAATATTTTAATCTCTGCTTATCTTTTAAGGAATTACAGAGTATTTCATAGTCGATAACTGCTAGTCTCTTGCGACTGTGCATTTCTTTTCTATTTTATCTTTTGACAGCTGCTGCTGCTGCTGCCGCTGTTGCTGCTCTTTGCCATTCTGAGTTTTCATTTTGAAGTGTTTTAAATTTTGTTTGTGCATTTTTTAATTAACTAAAATTAAAATTTTAATGGCCTTCTCGCCATTCTGTCCAGAAAAACAGGCAAACAGCTTCAAGCATTTTAAAGCCGCACTTAGCTCTTCAAATGAGTTTTGGCCTGCTCCGTCCGTCCGTCCAACCGCCCGTCCGTCCTTGTTCATTTTCCTAACTTAATTAACTTCAACAGCAGGCTCTGTTTCTAGCTCTCATCTCATCTCATCTCCGCCATTCGCTGGCTTATAATTTATTTAGAATATTCACTGCCATTTCACGTGTCTGTTTGGAAGGAAACTTTAAACATTTGCCTTATAAATATAATTAACAATGCTAAACAAAATACCGAAAAAAAAAGAGCTTGCTAATTGCAGTTTTTAGATTTTCAATTAAAATATGTTAAATATTTATTTAAAGCGGCGAGCAGCAGTTGTGTAGTTTCATATATAAAAAACGTGGATTTTAAATGGCTTAACGTGACTTGCTATTTGTAGAGAGCTTGAACCCCGACTGAAAACCGGTACAAAGCCATGTTAACAGGAATCCGAACGGATGCTGCCCTGCCATGTTATACAATAACAAATGGGGGACAAAGGAAGAAGCACACCACATGCCGTGTGGGAGTTTAACAAAAGTTTAATTGAATTTCTGTCACCTGGCAAAAGGAGCTGCCGTTGCCGTTGCCGCTGCCGACGTCAAATGGTCCACGGCATATGAAACCCCCATGGATTATTCCTTTGATACAGAAAAAACCCCTTATTGTTCAACATTTTAAAGCCTTCTTTACATGCTGCAATTCTTGCGGCCAAAGCTTTCTATGCACTTACAACATTTGTGGCATGCTACAACACTCTAACTACCATCTTCGCATATTTCACAAAACTAACTGAGAATTCATCATTTTTATACTATTTAAACTTGGCCAAGGAAACCTCAACGGGTTAACCCTTTCTTGCATGCGAGATTTTCCATGGACACATTTGCTACTCTAAATTAAACCGATGAAAAAGAGTGTTCAAGCTTGCTTTGTTTTATTTAGTTGAAATTTAGGTTTTTTCTGTTCAGATAGCCTAAAATTTGTTTCCATTTAAACCTCGCACATTAGAAAAATATAATTTTTGCCTAAGCGAACAAATTGAAATTCCTGCTTTGAAAGTGAGCCAAAATGGAACGAAATTCATCCCGCAAAGACCGTTTAAAGCCCACAAGTCGTCAATTTGTGTTATAAATGAAATTTAAGCTGCAATTTCGTGAATCTATTAAGCGTTGCAATCGTCTACATTGCCATTTGGCCACATCCTTAGGCCACAACAAACGATGCAGCCACAAACATTTGACCCATCCATACAAATTGTGGATTTATAGCAGCCCCACGTTGCGTCCTTAGTAAATCCTCGATTTGTGCGTTGTGCAGTTGACTGTGTGTGTGTGTGTGTGTGTGTGTGTGAGTGGGGGTGTGTGAATGTGTTCATGCATGTGTGCTTGGCAAATTTATTCATAGTTTCCGCTATTTGATTCATTATCATTGACTTGCCATTGACGAGCAGCCAGTGAGTGAGGCTATCAGTTACTCGTATCTATCAGATACATCTCTGCTTTGACTTGGCTTCTTCATATGGATATATATGCATGCATTTATATGTGCATTTCTACAATTTAAGGATGCTTATAATAGATACAGTCTGCTTTAAGCCTTGACCTTTAGCTGGTTACACCATCTGATAATGATGAATACATTATATACACACAAGTCAATATGTATATTTCAAGTGCTTATTAAATTGTAGCAAGGCTGAATGCTTAAGTTCTTAGAGGCCTAAGCCTCTCTCTAATAGGGTGAATTTATAGTGCACTCTTCAAATAATTCAGAGATTTTAGTTCAAGCTAAATTAAGGCTTAAACTCAAGCGATACTATATTTGTTAATCAATGAGTAGAAAACTAAAGTAGAGCTTTTCAATCTGGGAAAACTTATTTAGAACTGCTCAAGCTTAAATAGAATTTCCTATTTGGTTTTATGGTATAGTTTCAAAACAGTCCTAAAAGCACATTTTTGTTTTGAATTGAATTGTTGAATTTTTCAATGGATTTAATCTGCTTACTTGCTGATATAGCATTAGTTTAAAGTATTATTTATATATTATTCAAATACCTTTAATAATATTATAACTTAATTCAATAAGTAGAGCTACTTTCGAAGTAAAAACCGAAGCATGGCTGATACGATAGTCTTGGGTTCTCCGTTTTTAAATTGATCTCAAATGGTAGTTTAAAGATGTTTACTAAATACAAAGTCTAAATTTAAAGAAGCATTTAATTTTAACTAAATTTCTCTATTATTTCAGCTGCTTTCTAAATGACAATTTTATAATCGCATTTCACTTAAGAAGCTTTCAAATCTGTAGCTTCAGCTGAACTCAAATAGTTTGAATGCGGTTATTGGGGGTTGGCATTCAGAGCATTCAGAGCATTCAGAGCATTCCTCAAACCCGTTGAGCAACCCAGCACTGTCTGCTGAACATTTTCAACTAGATAAACGCATTTAAATTGGAAGGAAGTGTAAACTTTGCCACCAGCAGCAGCAATCATGACCAAAATTTATGTTGACAACGCGTGCTGGGCAAATCGCCAACCGCCTGGTTCTGCTCCCAGTGATGATGATGGTGTTGGCTGTTGGTCTGCACTGTAAACCGGGTGTGAGTTCCATGCTGGAAGCCACATAGCACCCGCTGCGAGCCAAAAATGAAATGACCAAAGTAGGAGCGCAACACAAAAAAAAAAAAAAGAGAGAAACTTTCTGGGCAAATGCCGTGCGCTTATTAATGGGTCATGTGTGCGGTGCTAAAGTTTGGCCAACTGAAGTTTACTTCTTGCTGCTTCTGCCGCTGGTGCTTTAAACTTTTGCACCAAAGTTTTGTTAACAAAAAGTTTTGAATTCGCTCAGGAGAGCAACCGAATTGACACCCCATCCCTAAGGACCCACTGTAGCCCATTGAGCACACAACACACAGGAGTATATCGCATTGCGATGCTGTAGTTCATTTTTGATAATTTCCCAGATTGAAATTATGTATCACAAATTTGCATATTTTCACCTAACAAAACAACAAAAAGCAGCAGCATTAACGACAACTGTAAATTGAATGCGCGATTCATTTCGAATTTGCATAAAACACTTTTCGCTAAAGGCGCTACAAATGCATAAATCAGTCACCAAGCAACCAGCCAACCAACCAACCAACCAGCTAACATCACATCATCATCAGGCAGCCTCATGGCATTTCACTCACTTTTGGCTTGGTTTGGGGTTCATACACGGCTTACGGCTTACGGCTTACGGCCGACGGCATACGGCGTATTTGCGTCATAAATGGCAAAATGTGCCCACTGTTTTGGCCGGGGGTTCTTCGTTCAATCACAATATCGCATGTTCACATTTTGGAATTCACGTCAAGCTACAAAATTGAAAATTCAATGTGTTTGTAATTGCCAAAAATGGACGTTGGATTGGATGGAGTTTTGGGTTTCGGTTCTATTCTGTTGGGGGATTCGGCTTATAAATTCACGTTTTGTGTCGTGCAAGGAAATTAAATCAATGCACACCTTGCGTATACGCAATGTTGGCTTTGGCCTTGGCGTTGGCATTGGCATTGGCTTTGTATTTGCAGCAGTAGGAAATTAAGTGGCTGCTGACTGAGAATGGAAAAACAAGCACTTAATGGACCATCGGCTTATATTGATTAATTGGCTGCCTCCTCTGTCGACTCTTGAATGCAAAGTCAAAGTACACAAATGCAAAGTTCACGTAAAAAAAAGAAATTAATTCAAATGACAAAACAATTATTTCCCTGGAGAAACTTAGACACGCTTTGAACAGGAAAATTATTATTTTTTTTTTAATTTTCCAGTTTTCAGTTATACTCAATTATCATTCATTTTCAGATGCAAATATTAAGAGTTAGCAACACGAATTTTGTATGCACTTCTTGAGTGCTAATTACTTAACAAAATTTTTTCTATTATTTTATCTCATTTATGCATAAAAAAATGTTTTAATATTTGATTAGGAGTATCAAAAGTCTGGCACATAATTTTGAAAATTAAATACTGAAGATTTTAATTGATTTGGAAAGTAAAGTAAATTAAATATGCTGAAATTTTTTTACTAGTAAGACAAGAATAATACTTAATTTCAAAGGTCTTGTCACCCAAAATTGCACATTGAAATTAAGTTTAAGTAGACCTTTTGTGTCTGTTGCAACTGCTTTAACAAAGTCAAAATACCCTTAACAAGGCCAGAGTTAAGCTTACAAACAGTTTTAACCCAAAATGCAGTCAAGTGCGTAAGTACAGAACAGACGAGTTTGTAAACAAAAACCAAAACTCAGTGCCCAACAAAATACAAAAAAAGGAAGAATGAAAATGGCATGCTGAGCTGCTCTGTCGTTGACCTGTGGGACTGGGGCGGTGGCTGGAGCTGGGGCTGGGGCTGGGGCTGGCGTAATTAAAGCTGGGTCCAAACTGAATTTCAACCGACGGCGGAAGTGCGGAAGTTGTTAAAAATGCGCCGCCCTTCCGTAACAATACACATCCTGAGGGGCCGTGAGTGCTATAGGTTTTTGGTCAGTCAAGAGCCGTTGCGGAAAAATGCACAAAAACAACAAAACCAACAATGAAAACTGAGCGGGAAAAAACACTTTAAATTGGTAGGCCAAAAGGGTGACAATAATTGGAGCAGTTCCCGAAAAACCAATCCATTGGCTTTGTACTCGTAGTATGTGTCAACGCTAGAGTTTTACACAGCAGCCAGCAACTGCAGCTGCATAGAGAAAAAGTGAAAACTCTTGGGCCAGCATTTCGCCATGACAAGGTTAGCATCAGCTGCCCGTAAAAGTAGGCAACATATTTGTAATTGGAGCGAAACGAGTCGCTGTACAATGGGGAAAATGCACCAATTCTTCTTAGTCATAGAATTAAATTGATATAAGACTTAAACATCAGAAATGCTAATGTGATTTTATAGATTTTTCCAAATGTAAAGTAGTAGATATAAAAGAAAGAATTTCCCACAAACACAAGTATTAATTTTGGCTTCTTTTACGGAAGGCAATTCCGAATTTTGAAAGCGTATTAAGTTCGGTCAAAAATAGACCCTTTTACTTATTGTGTTCTCAATTAATATCAGCTAAATTGGTAATTGCTCCCATGGTGCTCTGCCAACAAACATGTGCCTTGCCACTCATTTCATGTTGTTGTTACCTGTTTCTGTTGTTTTTCGAAATCGCTGCATTTTGTGTAGTCTATTTTTTGGCGCAGCTGCTGCCTCAGTTTAACCACAACAACAGCAGCAAGAAGAAAATAACCGAATGCAAAGGCAACTGAAACCATATAAATTTCAAAGCAATTAAATTGCACAATTGCTGCTGTCAGTTTGCTGTTTTCAGTTGCTTGTTTCTGCCGCAGTTTGCGTGTTTTACACTATTTTGTTAAGCATGACATTTTAACACCTCACAACGACAACAACGGCAAATAAAATAATAATAATAATAATAATAATAATAGCAACAGCTACAGCTACAGCTGATCGCTGGAATGAATTCCTTTAGTGTTTTTATCGGTAGACACGTATCAAATGTGGCAGCTGCACGCATCCTGGTCGCCATGCGTTGCGTGGTGGTTTGTGTCCTTGCTAAATCGTCGCATGACAATTTGCATGCATTTTTCAACGTTCACCCACTGCAACAGCAACAGCAACAACAAGAAGAACATCAACAACAATCAACAAACAAACAAACAACGTTTAGTTTTTTATTTTCTTGCGCCATTATAAATAACAAACAAGCAAAATTGTTTATAATTACACATTAGCGGATAAAATATTGCACATGCCACACAATAAATGTGTGTGTGTTGTGTGTTGTGTAGTGTGTTCTGTGTGGGCGCTTAAAGTTTTTGTTGCGTTTTGTTATATAGTGTAGTCAGCACTGTGCTTGCGTTTGTGTGTGTGTGTGTGTGTGTGTGTGTGTGTGTGCCTGTTGGCCGCCTCTCGTAATTGATGTTATTATGGCCCCCTTTTTATGTTGTGTAATATGGCGATAAAGTGTTGTTATTATCGCCGATTGCAATTGCGATTATTCAATTATTTTTAAATATGTCTAGCGTGTAGAGTTTCAATTGAAAATTGAGTTGTCTTTGATGCAGAATACACCAAGTGAAGCTAATAATTAGTTAATCTCTTAATCCGATGACAATAAATAGCTTCTACAGGCAGTTGCTTAAGGAAAATATTTATATTATAGTCTCTGCAGGGCTGTAGCAGGGATATTTAAATTAAGAATCTGATTAATAGTTCCTTTTTACACTTGACACACTCCTTAATAAACTTATCCTCAACTAGAGCTGGAAACATGGATATTTCAAGTTCACTTATCGAAAATGTCGCACAGAAAACATCGAACTTCTAGCTGCATCCTCTTCATAAAACACATCAAATTTGTTCTGATAATAGCAAAGAATATGCTGAAAGGTAAAAATACTGAACAGATAACAGCCTTTTAAATTCAAGAAAAGTACAGGGATATTATTACCAAGGACACGTTCAAACACTTTATAAATTTAAATTAAATTACGAAAACTTCTTATCTACTTCGAAGCATTTTTCTAAGAACCACTAGAATCTTTAGAGATTTTATTTTATAAGAGAAAAGCGATAGCAGAAGTTTGCTTAATAAAAGCAAATTTTACTCTTAATCCATTCTAAATTTTTCTGATGCAAGTCACGTATAAATACTTAGAATTCCTTCCTTTGTTAATCGTACTTTTATCTGGCTTCCTTGACACAATTTCTCAACTGTTTATTCAACCTTTCTTTTGCCACTGTAATAGAGCTCAATGCTGAGATTTAACTTTATTCGCTACGGAATCAATTAGATGCTTTTTAAATGAAAATCGACGTGAAACATTGTATCAGCTTTCATGTAGATGGCTCAGAAAGTGGCAACAGTTTTGTGAAATGCACACAAGCAACAACAAATTTAGTTGTAACATTCAATGAGAGAAATACTCATAATTTAAGGGTAATTAATTATTTTGATAATTATTGTTAAATTCGATGGCTGCAACTAATTGCTTTTCAATGGCCCTAAAACACCTTTCAAAATTGAACAAAAGACACGTGCTATTTGCTCAAGAACAAGAGCTACAACTACAACTACAACTACGAGTAACAATAATAATCATCATTATTTCTCTGTGTATATGTTAAGATACATTTCACACGCACCGTCCATAAACACGTCTGAAACATTAAAACGGCTTTTCGGATTGAAACATACCCTTCCCTACTGCTCGCTCTCTTTCCCCCTTCAAGGCTTGTTGCTCTTTATGTTTAACAAATTGTGCGTGTGTCTGTCTGTGTGTGTCTACAGTGGCAATAAAATTATGGCAATAATACTTGCAATGATTGCACTTGGGCACTATGCTGCAGGCCGGCCATTTGGCTCACAAGATGATGGTTTGGCCAAATGCAGCAGCAACAGAGGAGTAGGAAGAAGAGTTGGTTTTATTGGCCACAATGACACAAAACAGTAAACGTAACTGTTGTTGCTTTTGACTCGGCAAACGGTGCGTATGTGTTATATAAATAGGAGATTAAGTTAAGTCTACCTAACCAAAAACAATTTCATAATTGTTCTGTGCAACCAACAAAAAAGATATTAAGATATGTTAGGATATTTGAGAGTAGAGTAGGAAATATGTGCGACACTCTGTTTGGATCAGAATTAATTGCTAAATTGAAGATGAATTTTATGATAGTAAATCTTCAATATTTGAGGGGAATTAATTAGAAAAAGAAACAGGAAAGGAAAGGCTACCGTTTTCGAAGTAATCCAGTTTTAATATATGCAGCATACTTTTGAGATCATTATATGATGATCTCCAATGGAATTTATTCACTCAATCCACAGTATTTGTTTAAATAAGTCGACCAATGAATTAAAAATAGAAAGTTTTCTACCTTGAATAGTGGAACTTTTAGTTTAAAAAAATTCTTAAAAATAGAGTTTCTATATAGAAAAAGATTTAATTAAATCAATTTTTAACATAAATTAAATTTAAAGCTCTACTTACTACAAAAAGAAATTGAATTTAGATTTATGGCAATATAAAATATTTAAACGCTAGCCAATTTCTTTAAGGACATTTCAAGACATAATAAACGCTACGAAACGACATATCAATTTTTAACTAATGGGGGAATCTAATAAGGTTGAATTTATGTATATATATATATAGATATATATAGATAAACGTATATGTAGTGGGATATATATATATTTGATTATTTTATTCGTGTCAGTGGTGAGCAGCTTTAGAGCTTACCTTGTGGCTGTCAGGCAGGCAAACGCTTTTATTGGTGTCTGAAACCTGCAATATAAAAAAAACCAGAAAAGAAAATGTCGCCACTGGTAAAAATGTTTCATTGCTCGGTTGTTTTTGTGGTTTTGTTTTCCTTTTTTTTATTTTTTTTAATTTGTCATTTCCAATTTTTAAAATGTTTTTGTATTTCTTTTTGTTTTTTTCTTTTAATTTGTTATAGGTGAGCACATGTTATTCTCTCTATGCGAAACTACTTTGATTGCACACACTTTCTATACATATATTTAATATGTATATAGATATGTATGTATATTTATGTATGTACGAGTAGGAGGGATATATAGATATATGTATGTAAAATACGATACGAGAACAATACGTAAAAACGTGTTTACATTTTTTTGATGGCCGACCACTTTTTTTTTTTGTTTTTTAGATGCTTTTTCAATGGTATTTTTGGTATGGAAGGAGTTTGTTATTTTTGATTGGCATTTATTGCATTATTTAAAATGGATTTTTACAAAATGCGCAAATATTTCAATTTGTTAGGAATTCAGTTAAATGTTAAGCGGTATATATACAAAATGTTAAATAGGAGACGTTAGCGTCAAGTGGAGCTTTTATTTTTGAGGTTTTCAATTGGTTTCAACAGGTAAATTTCATTAATTTTTTAAACCATACAAATATGAGTTTATTGATTTTAAATTTAAATTTAATCTGTGGCAATCAGGGAATCAAACCGATTCTTCATATTTTCGGTTCCGTATCAAAATTATTGCTTTTGTTGCTCTGCTTCTCAAGTTATTTCGGTATTTTGTTTCGAACCGGTTCTTTAACGATATACCAGTAATAAAAAGGTGCAAGTAAGAAAGAGGAATGAGCATTCAAACGTTGCATTGAAGATTAAGTTTGAATAGGAAAAGGAATGGACAGACGAAAAGGGAAGGGAATTAGGAACTGAAATGGTATCGGACTTTTCTGTTTCACGGATGTAATTTAACGCAGCACTCCGATCGGCTTTTTTCGGTTGACGATTCCGGTCTGTTTTCGGTTTAATTCCCTGCAGATATTTGGCCAAATTAAGTTAAACTCTTTGCTCCACTTTGACTAACGTCATTCGATTTCCAATACCGCAAAGTTTTAGGGGCGACTCTTAAATGTTTTTTAGACTAAAAATATTATGGTTATTAAATAGCATGGAAATACAACCTGTACAGTAAACACACACATTGAAAACGACCACTACATGTTAAGCTATAAATACGAATATAAATATATATACAGATATGCAGTGGAAAACAATCTGAAATGTTAAAAAATGTTGATGTAAAATGCAAACATGTTTGTGGCTTGCAGCAGCAAAACATAAAATTTATAATTAATTAATTAATTACAAACCAAACCATTTACAATGAAATAACACATATACTCAGTGTAAAATGCGCTAATTAATATCAAACATATAATTTTTATTTATTTACATATTTTCTCCTATTAAACAAGTGAAAGCACCTCGTACCAATTGTGTTGTTTATCAGCCTTTCTCGCTCCCTTAGATGAGTGCATAAATTAAGCCAGAAAATACATGATTGTTTTATAATTTATGCGGGCCTAGGCGAGAGGGGGGGAGGGAAGGGAAACTAGGAGCAACAACTAAAACTAGACTACATAGCATTTAATATATTTATATAACTACACCGCCCAAAATTATGCAACATATTTTTTTATATTTATTAATAAATAAGCTGCTTAAATTTAACAATTACAGACAACACCGACAACAACAACAACAACAACAACAGCTAGAACAATATACGGGTATAAATAGACAAATAAATTGTGTATTATTTTTGTGTCCATTTATTGTATTTCTTTTAATGAATAACATGATTTCATATGCACTTTTGCTATGCAGATAATTAGAATAAATAATTAAATCGACGTATGCGTGATACTATTTGCATTGGAGCACATATGTATATGCAGCTATTATTATATGCCAATTAGTATTAGTATTAGATTTTAGTACTGCTGATTGCACACACGAACGAGCTGCTAGCTAAATGGCTATTGTATCGATTCGAGAGTGTATTTATCTGAGAATGTGTTACACGAGCACTTTGGGAGAGCTTCTATTTTAATGTACTATAGGCTGGATGAAAGCGTACACTGAGAGAAAAACTACGCTTTAAAGTCAAACTAGAGAGCAACAAAATCTTGAGCCCGAATCGGGTTAACAGTCACAAACTAAGCACAATTCATCTTGACGATCCTAAAGTAAGTATACGAATCTTAAAACAAGATTATTTTTGGCTTTAATGAAAGGAACAAATTGAGAGAAATAGCTCTTGGTCTTTCTCTTTTTTTATCAGTTTAATCTATTAAAGTTGGCGACTGGGAATGAGTCTTATTTCCTTATTGAAAATGGGATTAACTCAAGAATTTGTGGTCTCATTTATTAGACTTTAGTTTAGACTTTAAAACATATCAAAGAAAATTAGTTTTAAGATTTTATTTAATTACATCTCTTTAAATAAGAATTTTATGCTTGATTCAAACATCTTACCGAACTTTTCACACTGTTTCGGGTGGATTAAAGACCGAATACTGGATTTTTTTCTCTCTATATACTGTTAAATTCTTTACTGAGAAAGCTTCTATGGCATACATATCTAGTTTCTACATGTTAAAAGTGACTGGGAATGTAAACTTTTTGCAAGTTTCGAGCATTGCATTTCCTGGCGTTGCATTTATTCTGGGCCAAAGAAACATTTGTAACTAGCACAGATTAAGAAGACTTTCGCCTCCCCTCCTGCTTCAAGTTCTGTCGACTTTAAAGCGGAAATACATTTGGCACCTTTTCAGCTGACAGTCATATATCTTCTACCCTAATTACTAGAGGGTTACCCCTCTCAGCTCCCGCTTGACAAACAAATCCCTGACACCAAAATGTCAACAAGCATCTCTCTCGAGCTGCTGCTCTCGAGTGAAAAGGCTAATGAGAGAAGCGCATGAAGCGGAAATGCCTGCGGTATATTCGTAATTAGGAGCATAAATTGCACTCAGACTTCGTATATTATGGAAATCAGGCAACTGAAAAAAACTCGTATAATACATATAGAAAAATTCATATATATTCATCTCTGCACATCTAAGGAATAAATGATTGCGCGTTTGACGCAAGCTAATTAAACAAAATTTTAATTTGTAATTAGATTAATAAATTTAATAGATGAGTTTACTTATAGATTGCACATTTGATAAGCTGGCGATAAAATCTAAAAAAAAGTTTCAATTACTTTTCTGGCTGGGGCATTTCACATTTGCATTTCAATTTGGCTTTGTCGAGAGAAAATATTGTTGCCTAAACGCGGATATAAAATGTTTGGCAAATTGTCAAACAAAAAACATTTTTAATTTCCTGCTTTAAATTATATGCAAATACAAAAAATAATGGAATTCTGCTACTCTGCCACTCTGCCACTCTGCCACACAGCTGCTCCTCCAGCAAATCGTTCAGATTTCTGGCAATAGATAAAAGCCACAATTGGCAGCTACTCTACACGTTTTCGAGGGTAGGTTGATGCGGTTAAGGTATTCACATGTTAAACGTTAATAATGTATTAGATCGAAAAGTCGAGTTAAATGTGTCGGATTCAACAAACTACAGAGTAAGTACAATTACAAATGCTGCGAATGGAATGAGGTTGTAAGTACGAGTAGATTATATAAATATATATATAAATAGAATTGATATTGATAATATTGATGGATATTGATAATATTATAGTAAATGGTTGGGTTAAATGCATAAATATTGATTGTTAAATTGTTATAAATTGAATACTTCTACTGTTTATTTACGACCTTTTGCAGTTGCTCTCCACTTAAATTAGTCATTTATTTCTTTTTGGCCAGAGAATTGTCGCTTACCTGCAATTAAAACAAGAATAAACATTTTTTTTATATTATTCATTTTGACCAAAAAAATATATTTAAATACGAGACTTAACTTATTGAGCCCAGACAGTATTTTATTTCAATAAAATATACTTTTATTTTTTCCTACCATTTTCGCTTTTTATTTGCACAGTCTTCAATGGAAATGTGTGTGTATTTTTATAGCCAATTGTTGCGGCCTTTCCGTACAGTTGGCATTAAAAATTCACGCAATGCTTTTAATCGATTTAGCCGTAAACTGGGAAAGGTTTCAGCTCCAAGCGGGTCAAATGCCTCATACAAAGTTAGCCGTTAAAACCGTTTCGACGGTTTACCTACGAAACATGCGTAAAAGTCAAATAGGGTTGCCAACTAGCTTAGATCTAGAGCTTTTAAGACGGTCAGACGGACGGAAACAGCTGGATTTACTTAATGGCTAAAGTTTATTAACCAAACAAGTCGAAAAAAAGACATTTACTGCTGCCCAGTTTTAGCAAAGCAGAATTCTTGCGGATTTTTTAAATAATGAACTGCATTTTAAGCCAAGTTTTAATATTATAAATCGTGAAACAAAGATAATCATTCAATTAAAGTTAATACTCAAAAGAAAGTGAAATATAAGCGAAGCTCATGAAAAAACTTTGTTTTTATATTTCAGTAAAATTAAATGAACACAAAACAAATAAGATTGTAGTGTTCAATTAAGCCCCTGCAATTGTTTCTATAGATAGTTTATATATTATATATAAAGTAGTGATTAATATTGTATTTAATTATTCAAAAATAAGCTAATTCAATCTAATGATTTACCAATTTTACACTCGCATCCTAATAAAGGGAGCAAATCAAACCAAAACTTTTAAAACTTTAAAATAAACGGAAATAGCTTCCACTCGGCCTTCGCTCCTGATCAAGAATATATATAGATGCATATACCCGTTTCCATTGGGTTATAGGTTCTGCCTGGAAACAGTTTCAATTCAAAATAAGTTAGCGTAGTGCGAAAATTACAATTTCCCAATAAAATCGGGCGTATCAATTTTTCACTCGCTTTTTTTCCATAATTTTCTTCTCTTTTTTTCGCCATTTTCCTGCCGATATTTGACAACTCTGTCAGTTTCGTGCATCGTTTCCCATTTTTTTGGTTGTCAGCTTTGCGTTTTCGCCGAGCTTAACGCACAAATCTGGCGCAGTCATACAGAATGGTCTTTATATATGTGTTTATATGCGTTTATACCAGATATACGAGTATGCGAGCGTATATAGACGACTTTTGAAATCCGCTATATGACGAATTGCAGTAACTGTGGCAGTATTCGAGGTACTTGTATGGCTTTAATTTTACTGTGTTGCTGTTGTTTCTCTTTTGATGCCTGCCTGAGTCTCTGACTGGCTGACTGGTTGACTGGTTACGTGGTTATTGTTATTATTGTTGTTGTTTTTATAGTTTTTGTTATTGTTATTATTGTTATTGCTACCATAAACTGCATTTTAATTGCCCGCATTCGCTTTGTTGTTTCAGTTTGCTTGCATTTTGCTTGCTTGTTGTCGTTAACCTTGAGGGCTCGCCCCACATAAATCGTCGGCTCAAAAAATATCTGCGCTTGGCTTGGGCTGGCGTCAGCTCTGACGGATTAACATATTTTTATATATATCCATTTAAAATCTATAGTATTTTTCCATTTGTCGCCAAAGATGCAAATAAAATAGTTTAAATGGAGCGTGATGAACCTAAAGCCGTTTAAGGAAAGGTTAGCTAGGCTCAGAATGCTAACCCAGATGCTAGTCAAGCTGACTTTTATCACTTTTATTTTCAATTAACAGCACAACTTGTGCGGTTTTAGACAATTATTAAATTTAAGTTAATAAATCTGTAACTTTGCTGTGTAAAAAAAAAGAGTCCCGGCCATCAAGGACATCTTTTTTTATCACCTAAAAACCCAACCCAATTACAAATGTTGGTTTCGGCTTAGTCGAGAGAGACTCGGGAACAAATCTATGAATAATTAAACTTCCTCAAATGTTGAGGTACCGACAGATTTTCAAGATAATTTCAACTCGACCTGACCAAAAGAAAAACTTCTAGACATATTCCTGACAGCCCGCAAAATGAGTATTTTCTTTTCCTTTTGCACTCAGCATTTTTATACCTTTTTATAATGTATTGAAGGTGGCATCTCTGATTCAGCAAAGCATATATATTATGGATCTGGGAGAAAAGGAGAGTTAATATAGCCATGTCCGTCTGTCTATCTGTCTCTTTGCAAACTAGCATCTCAGATTTTTAAGCTAGGTGAATGGAATTTATTATGCACCCTTCTGCTTATAAGCAGAATAGTTCTATAAGTTGTTGTATGGGAAACTCTTTGATCTCTAAGATATCTGCATGAAAATTACAATTTAGATGAAGGAGTAAGTTTTCTAAATACAGATCCGCCTACCAAATGAAAAACCTGCTAATATTTGAAGAATTAAATGATTTTTCTTAGACATTCCTTACTTGTTTTGTATAAAACTGAACAAGTTTAACAGAAATATATTCGAATAGAGCGCTGGTAAATTAACGAGCAAGTAAACAAGTTTGATAAGCTCATTTTCCGTGTGGCATTTATTTAATTGCAGATCGTTTTTATTATCAGAGCTGGCTGTGCTGCCAACCAGCTCATTTATGTTTCATGATTAACTCTCTGGCCAACGTTGGCGGCATGCATACATAATTTTCTTAGCGGCTTTTCATCGATTTTAGTGCAGTTTAACGAGGACAACGGGCCAGACTTTATGGTATCATTTAATATGCGTTAATTATGCCATTTATGGCCGAAACCATGTCGTATCGAGACATATGCGTTAAATTGCCGTCGTTAAGGGGTCTCATCAATTTTTAAATGCTGTGGTTTTTTGCCAAATTGACGCATTTTGGCTATTAAAATGGACTTTACATTTTGCACCCAACTCACTTAAATTACTATCGACAACTACTGACTGCTGTCAACAGCCCCTGGCTTAAATTATATATGACTATTCATATGTCTAAGCCAATAAGTCGAACGGCAAATGACAGAGAAAAAGTATCAGGTTTTCTCCCATTAATTTCTAACACAACAGCCATCAAAATAAGCATAAAATAACACACAAAAAGGACGAAACTCTGACAGGCAAAAGTGTACCAAAGTTCTAACAATAAAAAAAAATAAATATATTCTTGAGGAAAAAGTTTCAAATTGTTGGGACTGAGGGACAGTCGGAACTTTTTTAGTCGCAAGATAAAAAAAGAATAAACAAATAAGTGAGGCAGCAAAAAAAGCTGTGGAAAATTGTTCGATTTGTATGTAAATGCAAAAAAGTTGGATTTTAATCGATACTCAGAATATGTGCAAATTGGTTGATAAAACTGTTGAGAGCTGGCTAGAAGTAGCATAAAAACAACTCAAATTGGAATAAAAAGTAATCAATAGTTTAGAGTTTAGTTCAAGCTGACAGACAGCACGTAAAACTAATAAAATATTCAACACTTTTAAATACATCGCTAGATAGAACTTTCATACAAAACTATGCAGGCAAAAAGAAGACTAAATTAAAGGCTTACAATTCTTAGTTTTATAACCAAAAAAGGGGTAGGCTTCAATCCAGAATTTTGAATTCGGTCTTTGGAAGTCCGCTGGGGAGCCATTCTAGTACGATATTCTTGATTTTATTCCCTTTTTTTCTTGTTTACAAAAGATTGCTTTCTTTGCTGGTTCAAATCCAGATTTTGCTTCAAGAAAGCTTTGGATTCAAAGCTTTTTTACAGCTATATATACTCTAAGTTATATCTAAAAGAAAATCAGAATTCCTAAAGACTCTTACCTATTTTTAACATCTAGTTCGGTTCCGGATTGATTCAACACGAATTTCAAGTACAGTAAAAAAATGAAGTTTTATAAACGTTGCTGCAACAAGTTGCGCTTTAAATACGAGTGTTTTTTTTTAGGTATTTTTTCTTTCAAATTACATCCATCTCAGAGATACAAACTGCTGTCACTTCGAGTCGGGCAAAAAGCGATTCGATCCAGCTTTTTGTTTTTTGGCAAGTATAAAATTTCTTGCAGCTGGCATACGAATATTGTCAGAATTGTCAGAATGCAGAGCACGACCAAAAGCAACAGAAAAAAAACATACTGCCAAGCATATCACAATACACAACAATAAGAAACAACAAATAATCGAAATCGTAATAGAAATTGGACTTATCATGTGTGTATACACACACACACACACACACACACACGCTCATAGAGAGACACACACAGACAACCCCCGAAGAACGTGGGCAACGCTTTTACACTGTCCTTTTATATGGAGCAACTTTATCCAATGCCGAAATCTTACAAAGACGAAAATAGTTTCAGTTTTTACAAGGCTACAAAAAGAATGGCAAACTTTTTATACTCTACAAGAAAATGGATATTCTGTAGGATAATATAACCCAGTTTTTTTTGAAATATTTCAATAAATTCTAGATTCTTTTTCTCTTTGAAGAAATCGACCTTGGGAGAGAGGAATATTAAAATAATTACTTTTTTGAATTGGACAATTATTTTTGACCAAATTAGTTGTTATTAACATTATTACAACTGAAATTTTCTATTTCTGTTCGAGAAAAATATTTACTTCAACTATTCAATATAAATGGAAAGTTCATTTAATTAGAGCATTTATTAGTCGTTCATTCCATTTGTAATATTCTCCTTTCATTTTGTGGGCCAAAAAACGGAAATGGAGCTTATATGAGGGTGTGTGTGCGGGGGCGGGTGAGCGTGTGTGTGTGTGTTTTTTTGCGGGTGTGCGATATGCGAGGCGTAACGAATTGCCGCCGTTGCCGTTGCCTTTGCTGTTGCCTTTATTTCGGCCAGAGAATCAACGAAATACCAGGACCAAGTCCACAAAGTTGGCGAGACTCAACCGCAGGCAGGGAATGTATTGAAGGAAGAAAGGCAAGAGGGTGTTTCTTTTGGGGTTGGGGGGAGGTGAGCAACTTTTTAGCTATTAGTGAGGCAGCCACACAAAGGGTTGAACATACACACACACTCACACACAAACACACATGCCTTGTTAGGGAGGGGTGGCAAAAAGGGGCCGCATTTTCGTTTACTGTAAATATAATATTTTATTGTACAATAAATACAAAAATGGCGCGCTACTTCGCCTTGGCCAAAAAAAAAAAAAAAAGAAACGTATTCATAACATGAAATTGCTTTTCATGAAGGCCCACAAAGCAAGCCCGGAGTGCACACTTACACATGACTGAGCCTACATCTAGGGGCCAAAAGGGTTTTCGCCTTGTTTCTGCATGTTTTTCTGTTACTTTTAGCCCTATGTTAATGGTTAGATTTGTCTGCCTATATAAAGAATATTCATAACTATTACATTTCAAAAACTGTACTCATTATGAAAATGTATTCTCATAACTTTGCACCTTAGATAAGAGCTCCTCCATGGCTGTCCATGTTCCGGATATGAGAAATATGAGAATGTTATGTGTGACGTAGAGCCCCTGGGGAGAGGGGGTCACTTCCGTTGGAGGAATGCCAAACGTGCGATGGTGGAAACCTTATACCTTAAATGCTGAAATCTGAGCCTGTTCCTAATTACCGAAACTATTCAACATTGTCAAATATTTAAATAGTAATTTCAGTATCTTTCCTGTTCAAATATTCAGGGTAAGCAGCTAGGAATTTGCCAAGAAAATGAAGGTTTGCCCAATCTTGAATTACTAAATCAGAATATACCTGATTCTTAAGAGAAATTATGGGATTAGTTGAATAGATCTGCAATGGAATCATATTTTTTGTAAGGCAGTTTACATATTTTTCCTGTAATCTCTACAATTATTTTATATTATCCTGAATAACATATTTTATCCGCTTAATTCTCAAATTATTTATTATTTAATAATTGAAATACCCTCTCAAACTACTACTACTACTACTCTCCAGTATTGATTAGAAGAATATTCTATGACATTTATTCATTGAAAAAATGCGAGTATTTTCTTCTTTTTCCTGCACATGAATATTAATATTTTTAATTCCCATATTCAGAATACAGAATACTTTATTGTTTATTGAAATGTGTATGTATTGATTCATGTGTATTATTTATTTATTTATTCCTACTGATTGCATGCTACCAAAAATAAAATTCTGGTCAAAATCAAGAATTGCCTTCGGGCTGCGTGTGTCAAATTTGGGCGTAAACAAAACGTGTTAAAATTTGTAAATATTTGCAAACATGCCAAAAGCCGTCAGAAGCGATTTATAGAAATGCCACAAGCAAATATTTATGGTAGATCAAATGTTATGCAAAATGCTCCAATAAATTTATATTCTATGCATCAAAATTGATCGATTTTCAGGAGAGCTCTCACAGAAAACAGATATTCTACTAAAAAAAAAAAAAACTATAAATCATAATTTGATACTCTCTAAGCAAAAATAGAAAAAAAGTGTTTCGTATTGTTTTGAAAAGTAAAAACGGGATAATTTTTTAAGTTTCCATTACAATAATTAGTATATATTTTTGAGAAAATATTAAAGGCTTTAATGCGAAGAGAACTACATAGACAAAAAATGTCCGGCATAAATTTAAATTTTAATATTTTTCATTTGAGTTCCAGCTCAAATCAGGTCTGAATAGGAGTAAGTAAATCCATCCCTAATCAAACTGGATTCAAGCAAGAAAAAATAAGTCTAGTTGGCATTAAATCAAGTGCAAAAATTGTTGAATTAAACTCATAATTATTATATTATTAGAATCGGGGTTATTCGATCCGAATCAAGTTAGAAACAAGACAAAAACTTGAATTCAAAGATTGAAAGAAAGCATTAACTCCCAATTTTTTTTTCTTTTATTAATTTTCCCTTTTCATTCTGACAATTCTAAGACATTTCTTTTGAAACAGAATAATGTTAGTTGGAAATGTAAACAATAGCTCCAATAATTGATTTAATAAAAATGATTCTGAAACAAAATTGAGAATAGGTCTAAATATGAAGTTACCCTTCAAGATAAAAGAAGAAAGAGAAAGCTAGTAACACCCATTGAATTAAATCTTTAAAAACTCAGGAAAGATGCAGTTTTTATAAACATTTTTCAGTTGCTTTGACAATTTAGACTCAATTTCCTTTAAAGCTCTTAAACCATTTTCCCTAGCTCTTCATACATAATGGATAATTTTTTCGTCAAAGCAACTTTCATTTTCATCAGCAGCCAGCCATGTGAATAACTTTTTTATGCGTTTCACATTAAGGAAACAACAGCAACAATGTTATAAAAAATATATTAAAAAACTTGCTCTATTTTTTTGTAGACTAAGACGTAGACGTTACGCTCTTTAGACTTGGGCAAAAATGTTACTGCTCAGTTAACTAAGTACAAAAACAACAATGCCACCAACAACAGCAACAACAGCAACACTTTGCCATTTAATTGACTATTTGCGGTTGTCATTGTTGCTATTGTTGTTGGTGTTTTTGTTGTTGATTGGTTGCTGCAACACTTTTTTATGAGTCTTAAACACTTTTAATTAATATTGTTACACTCAAACGCACACATCGAGGAAGGGCGAGGCGGGGCACGTGGAAAGCATTAATTGAAATTTAATTACACGCAGACTGTGTGTGTTTGTGTGTGTGTGTGTGTGTGTGTGTGTGTGTGAAGAAAGATTGGCTTGTGCAACACGACGGTTGCCTCCACACCTACTCTTCGTGCGGAGCAAAGCGCAGCCAATGAAGCGTTTTGATCATAAACAATAATAAATTATTTGACTTATTTCACTTGTCTGCCTTTCATTTTTCGGAAATATTTGGGAAATTGATTTACTGAATGTGTGGGACTTTTTCGTAGACTCTTTAGCTATGAAAAATTGGGAATAAGTCTATCAGAATTCATGTGATATCTGGAAACAAGCATATACCTCACTTGAAGTATATCTCTATGTCTGGGTGTCTTTCTGCCTGTTGGTCTGTTTGTCTGTCTGGTTATCTCCTTATCAGTCTGTTCCCTTAAGTGCCTGTCTATCTGTCTGTCCGCCTGGGTGTCTACTTCTCTGCCTGACTAAATGGAAGTGTCGATCTTAGTGAGCAAATTTAGCAGTTAGGTTTCTATATAGCATGAGCGGATCGAATATATTTAATATCTTTGGCATACTTTAATTTCGATATTCACTACTTTTTACTACTACTTTTTATCTATAAGCTGAAAACTAAGGTGATCGATCAACTGATACCATATAACTTAATCAAGTACCAATTTTTTTTGGGGACTTCCCTCTAGCGTTGCTGTTTTTTAACTAGAACGTCTTTCTGTATGCTGCGTGATATTATCCCAAATATACAAATGATTTGAAGGGAACTCTCAAGATACCCTGTTTCTTCTTTATTTGGGATATTTTCTTTACATTTATTTCAATATTTTCGAACAATAAACACAAAATAAAATTCAATAAGCGACAGAGTATTACCTAGTCTGTCATAATATTTTTTAGATATTAAATTCTCAAGCATATTCAGTATATTTTCTTCAGCTGCAACAAGCAAAGTTCTGTTTATCTCAATATATAAACGGTATGCAAAAGCTTTAAAATTCAACAAGATGATTCAGATGACAACTTGAAGTGAACTTTTAGCACCTCTGCTCGGTGACCTCCTCAGGCCCTGCTTTTTCATACGCTTTGATGCGCAGCGTTTGGTGCGCTTCGCTGACGCAGCTTTCCGGCCTTGTCTACGCTTCGCTTTTTACCTGCCAGTGTTGGCTGTGTTGGCTGTGTTGGCCTGGCCCATCAGTTTGGCGGTTTGCCACCAGAGCCAACTCTATAAGCTCTATAAGAGTGTGAGTGTGATTTATGATACATATCGCATAAAACAAGTACGAGCATGTTGATACCCTTGCTATGAGTGTGGCATTTCGATGATCTCATGTGGGACTCGAACCCAAACCCATTTTCTCTATATAGTATAATAATTCATTTATGATTTCTGCTGAAATGGATGAGTTTTTTCAAATAATGACAGTTCACCCAATTTCGATTTCAAACGAACTCTGCACAGCTGCATAGCTTAGAGAGCTGGCAATATTGTAGCTCAAATTGTCAATTGGGTTTCAAGTTCTCAGTATTTGACACATTTATTTTAACACAGACAAATTTCTTGGAAAAGCAGTAAAGGAAAGAAGACCACAGCAAGCTTAGAAGGGTACCATTAGCAGCAACTAAAATAAGGACACCATAATTACTTGGACTTTTAGACTGGCTTAAAGCAGCCACAAAGGAAAGTTTGGGCAAATATTCCTATTCTGCATGAGAAGCTTATTTATTACTACTATATTTTGGCAACTATCTCTAGCCTTCTGGTAAATAACAATAGTTTTCTGTTCAAATATATATTTGCTTAATTAATTTAAATTAATTAATTGGAATCTTCTGGCATCACTCATCAGGTATAAGCAAGGCTTGAAAGGGACGACCTATAAATATATACTTCAGGTAGAGTAGCACAAAAGATGGATTTAAATCAATATTACTTTAGTATACTTAATAAAACTCTTAGCAAGGGATATTAAAATACTTATACCCTAGCAAAGGGTATTACAACTTTGTCCCGAAATGTATAATGCATTGAAGGAGGCGTCTCTAAACATATAAAGAATATATATTATTGATCAGAACGCTGAGACGAGACTAACTAACACATAATTTCAAGTTTTTTATGGAATTCTTCATATATATTCTTCAGGATCTGTATGGAATCCCGTGTCTTACTTCTATCTGGGCAGCAAGAATTCACCATTTCAGAGGCTGTCGAGTGCGACATAAATTAGAGTTTACTTTTTTATCTCTTCTGTTATATTTGCTGACTTAACGAATGACTCTTGATGTAATTTTTCACTGCTGAGCCATTTGCATGGGGCGAGTCGTATGTAATTATATGCCCTGCCTTCCACTAAAGACTGCGCCCAAGCAAATGGGAGCAAGGCATAAAAAAATGGAAGAAAAAAAAATAAGAAAGCCAAGCAGACGATGACGATGACGACTGAGCCTCAGCATGAAGAAGAAACAGCCAAGGCAACAATGACAATACGCCAAGGCGACTACGAAAACCGAATACGAAGACCAGGCCAGGCCAGGCCAGACCCAGAGCAGAGCAGAGCAGAGCAGAGAGCTGAGGAACTGACAAACTGAGAAATCGAGGTATATCAGGGAATACAAACTGGCTGTGGTCGCTTCACCTTGAACTCACCAGTGAACTTAGCAGGCTGCCTGGCGTGACTGGACTGAGAACCGAGAGCTGAGCACTGTGAGTGTGTGAAGAAGCATTGGGGCTTTATAACTGAGGAGTCGACAACGTCATATAGGAGAACCAGAGAGAAAAGAAAGAAGGAAGGAAAAAAAAAACAGGTAACCAACTGCACGTTTGCTTTGCATGACCCTCGTCTCGTTCCTCACTATCCCGGCACAATCCTAGCCACATTCTGGCCAACTGGCAGCCTGTTCGAGCCGTTTCCTTTTAACATTTTTCTGCATAAAGTTTGTGCGTGGTTCCTTTTTAGCCCTTTATGTGTTGTTGGTTGTTAGCTGTTGCCTGTTGGCTGCTGGCTGTTGGCTGGATGGCTGGCTGGCTGCCTGCCTGCCTTTAACAGGTTTTCATTTAAAGTTGGCAAAAGCCACTTGCGGAAATTGTGTGCGCCTTTAGATTTCACTTGTCAAGGTTGAAGTGGCAGCAGCCGTCTCTCTGTCCCGACCCAGTTTAAGGGCCAAAACCTTCATATGTCGCATGATGAATTGAACGTTTTTTTTTTCTTCATACTTTTTTCAGCATATTTATTTTCCTTTATTAACTACAAATTTATGATGGCACATTGGTAAGCAGCGGGCGTACAATTTATTAATAAAAACAAAAAATAATAATAATATACGGTGGACTAAGAGATACTCTGTAAAATGGTAGAATTTGAAGGAAAAACAATATCTTAATTTTGAAATATTTCCTAAATTCTTCGAAATTCAGCGGGCTTTTAGAATCGAAATTCTTGAGATTATTCTGTTTCTATCCTGTGTCAGCTTGAAAATAGTTCGAATATAACTCTGATTCGTTATTTCCTCAATCTTACAATTAATTAAAATAATTATAATGAGATAAATATGAAAATTCCTTAGCTAAAATTACTTTAACTTAAACTTAAAATTGTTCAGTATTAAATGAAAAATAATATTCTTAAGATTTACATCAAACTTATACTTTTCCTCTCAGGATTTCAGGAAGGTTAGGGTATTCTTTTACAAAGAATTTACAATATTAAAGGTTTCAGCTAATATTTCCCAAGACGGCTCTCCCTTTTTTTTCTCATTTACAGGGTATATGAAACTTCTGTGCCATATTATGTACATACCCAATAAGGCAACGACATAACATAATGTGTTATTTATTAATTGTTTATATACGTACTGTATATACATATTAATGTATTTATTTTATCACCCTCACATATGGTGGATGAGGTGTTAAATGACTCTAAGGGAAAATTTGTCAACACTCGAACTTAAATGTTTAAAATTTCGATGATAATTTCTGAATTTGCTTTTAAATAAACATGCTTAAATGTTTATGGCTTCATCAGTCTACATATATATAAATGAGTAATATAATATTAAAAAAAAGTGTCTTATCTGCACTTAATTGCATTTAATTTGCCATAAAACTGTTTGCCTTAATGCATGCCAAAAGGGTTCCGAATTGAAAACGTGCAGCGCATCCGTAAGATACAATTTTAGCCACGTCATGCGACGAAATGCGATGACAAAAGGCAACTTGGGAATTGTCGTAAAATTTTTGCAGTAACAAGTTAAAGCGTCATCTACATTTGTCAGCTGTTCCAGGCCAACAAAATTCAGTTTAAACATTCATATACTACATATAAACATGTAGAACAGTCGTCCGACTGTGGACTGACATTGTTTATCTCAATTTATTATTTTATTTGTAATTTATTTATATATTTATTTTTGACAAGGTTATGTGGTTTTTTATTTATACTTTTATTTGCATAAGGATTTTTGATTAACGTCTGACATTTATGCGAGGCGAGTGCTAAGTAAATCGAACTTGAAGTTGAATAACCCAAGCTGAATGCACGCTTAATGCAGTTCAATGGAAATTCAATGTTTGTTTTATACCCTACACTTCATCACGATGATGAATGGAGCCTATTTTACAGTACGTGTAACCTTCAGATTCAGCTTCAGCTTCAGTTCAGCTCAGTACGGATTACTGTCGATAAACAAAAGTCATATTAGAATAACACGAATTGAATTGACAATCACTGGCAGTGACTTATGCTAGTGGAAAGGTGGCCTAATTTATGGAGTCCATCACGTTTTCCTTTCCTTTTTGACATGCTATATTTAAGTTTAACAATTCTTAATTTTAGTTTGCGTCCAACTTAGAAAATGCAAGTACTATTCATAGTTTTCCTTTTCAAATCAAGTAAGAATATTAATAAAAATGTGCATTAATTCTTTTTCAAACTAGATTCAAGTTAAGATTAAGTCAAGTTCGAAAAATTTTACATTTTTTAACATCATAATTATTGAAATTCATTATAAGATTGAATGAAGAACGAATCAGGCTTAAATTCGCTCTATTTATAAGCCGATTCGGTGTGGAAACAGGGTAACATCAAGATGGAGAAAAGCAAGCTTGAATCAAGAATTGTGAACTTGGTTTCAGGAAACAGCTGGTACAGCTATGCAACAATTCGAGTACGGAATTCTTCATTTAATCCCGTTTTTTTCTATGTATTTTATACCAAATATCCATATTTCGCTATCAATCAGTCTCGAGTACTTTAGATATTTGAAATATTCACAGCTTAAAATTGACTATGACAATCTTCTATAAAGAAAAATGCATTTGCTGGCTTCAATCTCATTGGGAACAAAGAAAGAAGAGAAAACTCAGCCGTGTGCTAATTTAACTTAGCATACTTTTCCGCGTCTCTCAAGTAGTTAGACATTAATACATTTTGAAGCTAAATACAGTTTTTATGTCAAGCACTGAAATGTGTATATATTGTTTCTAATCTCGAAACTATAATAGCCAAATGTATATACTATATATATACATATATCATAATAGATTGCGCTCTGACAAACGACTGTATAAGTCGTAGGAACTGCATGTGCGATTTGCAAGTGGAAAAATGCATTAGGCAGCCAGTGGGAAACGAAATTGTTGCTGTAGCCTTTTGTTTTATACTTACGAGAGTATTTTCATTTTCGATGTGTATAAATTTCCATTTGGATTGCAGTGCGCAGAGAATTGTTATATGGAGAAGCTCTCATGCCGAGGCTTTTTATGCCCGTCATTCAGAGCTAGCTGCATCATCATCATCGCCATTCCTCTTCATCGTTATTATGTTCTATTGTTCCATAGTTGTTTTTGTTGTTTTTGTTGTTACTGTTACTGTTGGGTGGCTTTTCAGCGCCATAATTGGAAACATGCATATTCCCATTGTACGCAAAAGAAGCAAGTGGTAAGAAGCTGCCGTCGTTCGTGGGTGGGGTGGATTGGTGGGTGGCTGGAGATGATTGCAAAGCAAACAATGCCAAGTCAGAGCCAGTGGCAATACAGCACACTACAAAGCAGAGAGCTCGCTCTGCTTGTTCCTCTCAAAGCCAAATAGCCAACAAACCAAACCCAAACCCAAACCGAACCGAACCGAAGCGAACCGTACAGAACCCAGAAGAGGCCTGCTCCATTGTATGATTGTTGTGCGCGCCATTTGGCAAACATTTTTATTATCATGCAACACCCAACAATACAACACCAACACCAACACCAGCAACACACAAAAGCGGCAGCAATTTGTTGTTGCCACAGCTAATATTTTGCACTAAAGCTTATTAGCACTGCAACAAAACAACTACAACAACAAAAACAAAAACAATAATTTATATGTGTCATTCAACAGTCAGTTTGAAAAAAAAGAAGCATTTTTGTATTTACTTCTATATTTTTTTTTAATTTCCTTAAAAGCATAAAAACGATTTGCCAGCAGCCGAAGAAGTAAAAAAAAAATGTTCAGTTTCTGTTAAATGCGGAACCAATGCAACCAAATCGCAGCTTGCAACTGTTGCAACAACAACAGCCAAATATGGTGAATTTACCCGTACAAAAGACTCGACGTACTTGCAACAACATTATGTAATCATCGCATACATTTTCTGCTTCTTTTTTCTTTTTCCTCGTTTTTCCTCTCCATATTTTCCATCAAATGCGTTTTCAATGCTATAATTTATCAAAATCGTTGCGGGTCGTTCAAACATTGCAAAAGTTGTAGTTTTTGGTAGCTTTTTTTTTTTTGCTTTTCATAAATAACGCCGGCTCATAAATATTTAATCGATGCCATGCCCCCAAATGTTGCACGATAATGGCAACATATCTGAATTTATTCGTGCAGTTCTTTGACTGCCTGCGATTTCATGATTGAAACATTCGGTTAATTCAATGTTGAACATTGCATTTATGAATTGTTTGATTTGCCTTCAATACTAAATAAAATTCGTGTTGACATTATTGGTTGCATAATACATATTTATATATATTATTTAATCAATCTGTCGTTGTATTGAAAATTTGTCATTCAATAATATTTTTTTTTGTTTTTAGATAAATAAATGAACACAAGTCTTTATAAAAAAGAGCTATATTATCTACTGAGATATACCTGTTCTCTACTATTCTGAATTTCAATCCCACTAAGCATTGAAATTTAAAAAGCAGGTCAGAAAATTGATATTAGGAGAAAGAAATATAGAAATCTACATGGCAAATTTAGTGTCTGTAGCTCTTCGAAATGGATTAGATCGGACTAAATCGAGTCTGCTGCTCCAACTGATTAAGAATATATAGTCTTATATACTTTTTGGTGCTGGAAATGCTTGCTTTTGCCTACACACCCCTTTACCTTTATGCATTTTCTTAAGAAAAACTAAAGAAATCTCAACGTCTAATCCTCTGGGTTGATTCATCGATTTTCCATCATGCAACATAACTCTAGAGTTAATATACCTTGGAGGTAAGGTAACTTTTCAATAACCTGGCTATGCCTCACGTACGGACGGACGGGCGGGCATTCATTCTGGACAATGAAATGCTATTTTTTCCACAAAACTAGCCAAGAAATTTCCACAGAAATCGCTGATGCTTACGCAGTGTTTCCAAAGGAGCGGCGGAGGCAACAAAACGGAAGTCATTTATTTTGTGTTCATGACACAACAATGAGAATGGGCATACAATTATATGGCCAGGATAACAGCCACGCCCACGTTAAGAAACTCACCATAAACCATTTTCTTCTTTTTTTTCTGTTTGTGTTTTTTTTTTTTTTTTTTTATGCTTCCTGCCCGTCGTTGCACAAGTTGTTATCTAATTTAGCTTAAGAGCCAAAAGAGAGATGGAAAGAGATGCGAGACTTTTTAAGCTGAACTTTTGGCTTTCTTTTCCTAGTCGTATTATTGTTGTTGGCATTTTAAATATTTCCGGCTACATTTTACAGCCGACTGCAATCGTCATTGTTTGCCCGACTTGAACTATTTGCGGCCATTAATTATGGAAAATGTTTTAATATTGCCAAAGCGACAAATCGTTCAGGATAGCTCTTCCATTTTCCTAATGACATGCCATTCAAATCTATTACAACTGAAGCAGGTCAGCGGAAAAGGAAAAGCTTTCAGCTCAGATACGAATACAAATACAAACACAAACACAAACACAAACACAAATACAGAAACAGAGAAATACCAAAAAGCCCCAGTTCAAAATAATAATTAACCCAAATATTCCAAATGAAATATACGCTGAAAACAATAACCCAAAAAACTCGGGTTACGGTGTTACGGTATTACGTATTTCGTTGGTACATTAACCTCCCCTTTAGGCGAATGCCAAAGTCAAAACAAAATTCGCAATATGATTCATTCACACGATATCTTCTGTCATATATTTATATACATATGCGCTTATAAATAAACTAAATCTTTAATATCATTTCATGTTTCTCTTGTTGTTATTGCTTTTTATACCCTGCCAGAGAGTATTATGACTTTGTGAGGGAAGGAATCTCCGACTCCATTAAGTACATATATTATTGATCACGATAAGACTAGTCGATATAGCCTTGTCTGTCTAGTCACTCAGTTTGTGAGCGATTGAAATTTACTATATTGGCCAGATATCATATAATTGGCATAGGAACTATCGATCGAAAACGTACAGAAAACCCTCTTTGTTTCTCAAGATATATTCATGAAATTTAAAGTATGGCTGAAATAATATGTTTTCTAAATGCTTGCTAAAAAATATCAATATCGGTCTACTAAATCATTTAGATAATTCAAGAACAATCGAATGCTTATTCCACGCTGCAAGGGTATGTATTCTTCGGCGTGCCGCAGATACATTTTTCTTACTAGCTTTTTTATAATAACGCCCTATAATTTATTAAGCCAAAAGGTATGCGGAGGAGCTGCCATTAATATTAACAAAATAAATTACCAAAAATAAAAAGAAGAGGAAGAAGAAAACCTGACCAGTCATAGCCAGTCCATTTCATGTTTTGTTTTGTATTATTTTGGTTTTCGTTACCTTATTTATTTGCTTTTACAAAAGCGTTGACAATGGCCAAAGAGGCGTCTCTGATGGCTTTGACACAACGTCATCGCCTCTCCAGCGATTTGAGCGTCATGCATTTTTTTCGTATTTGTATTTTGTATTTTTGCATCGTAAATTAAAAGCTTTAAGTATTATTCAACAGTATTTTTTTGTTTTTTAGCCACTTTTAGCTTTTTTTGGGCATGACTGAAGGAAAGACTTGACTTGAGGCAAACAAAATAAAATGCCTACATCAAAATAAAGGCATTTTTTCAATGACCGGTTGAATTTTTATAATTCGATTTGCTTGAAACAATATTCTTCCTACTTTTATTGGAATAAATAAACAAGATAAATGATACTTTCAATTTCTTTTTATTTTTATGCAGGAAGTTTCCAATTGATTTATATCAGCCTTAAAATCAAAATAAGTCAAATAAATGGAAAAGCTGCTTTTTACCAAGCTCAGTCAAAACTTGAACCTAAATTGGCTAAAGGTTCGTTTTCTTTAGCTTTTCATATAGCGCCGGGTCTTTCCGCAAATTCCCTTTCAAAATTTGAGAGGTTTCACTAAGAAAACTGTAGAAAATCGAGAAACAAAATATGAAACAATTCAGTAGTTTTTTGTTGACTTAAAAGAGATCTCTACAAACAGTAAATGTATCGCCGTAAACTGAACGGTAGTGCAATATATTTTTATTGCGATTTTCCGGATAGACATAAAAGACGTAAAAAAGTCAAGTCACTTTTTGTTGCATGCAATTCAAATAGTTGGCCTGGCTATTAATGTAAATACCAGTGCTTTATGCATCGAAAACAATAGACACTGGATTTGAAATTGCCGACAATCTTGAGATAATGATCTAACAAATCGCATACGGAAGCCAACCAGAGAAAGAAAGAAAGAAAGTATGTTGAAAAAAGAGAAAGAGTTAGCGCTGTTTTTCTGATTTACTGTTCA
Organism: Drosophila repletoides; assembly: GCA_018150835.1. Lineage (NCBI taxonomy): Eukaryota > Metazoa > Arthropoda > Insecta > Diptera > Drosophilidae > Drosophila > Drosophila repletoides. The sequence continues at coordinate 7,079,475 of JAECWQ010000202.1, forward strand.
GTTGCACCATGTCAACGCCCAGGCATAAATATAAAAAATGGCTAAATCTGGTTTTATACAAGCCTAAACATGATAAATTGTGTGAACCAAACGGCTTAAAAACAATGTAGGGGGGGAGGGGTCCTCTTCTGACGCGGCATTCATCATTCGATTGCGTCTGCGACTTCTCCGACTTGTTGATAATCGACTAAATACAAAAACGAATTATAAACTAATATGCGTGTTTAAGCCCATTGTTAGGCAAATTAGTCGCCTGCCTGCGCATCCAAGAAAAAATGGCTAAGATCTTATTGGAGTTTTTGTTTGTGTCTCTTTCAGTCTTAGCCGTATTAAGCCAAATCATCAGCTACTTGATACGGTCAGCCACACGCTGAGCAGAGTAATGTGTAAGCGCAGCGACCCGAAAATAAATGCTCAAATTATGCAAATTTCATATTAAGATAAGATTTGTGTATTGTGCATTGGTTGAATGCTGTTGATTTTTATTTGTTTATTTGTTTTATTTTTATTGTAATACTGAACACATTGATTTGCCAAAAATATATATTAAACATATATGGGGGCTATAATAAATTCAGAGAGAAAGGCATTTCTGATACAAGTAATAAGTTTTTGGCTGTCAAACATGCAAATATTCAGCTGACAAATGTGTTCAATTTGCTTAACTAAAACAGAATTCATTCATCTAGAGTTGGGCGAAATAAAACAATATTTTCAATATAGCATGCATATACCCTACCGAAGGGTATTCTATTCATAGAAGAAGGCTTCTCCAAGACCATAAAAGATATAAAGCGTTGATCCTCTCTATGAAAACTACTCTCTCAGCTTGGTATGGAGCCCTCTCTTTGTGTAAGTGTATTTAATCTTCGGCGCTCCGTTGCTACCCTTTCCTTGCTTGCTTTAATTTGTAAACCAACCTAATTTAAAACGCTCTTTTTTCTTCACGTATTTGGCCAACAACTTACACAGATTAATCTGTTTTACGCCATAAATTTATACGTATATATATTTATTTATAATTTTAATTAAAACTGAAAAGGTAATTTGAATAATGACATTAAACCGATTGAAAAATGAACAAACGCCGGAGATGAACCACCACTAAAAAATCTCCGAGTTTTTTGTGAGTCTTCGGGCCCTGCTGCTGCGAATGGCGCCAATTAACCCAATTAACTTGATATATGCATAGCATGCATATTTAATTTGGGTCGTTATATTCGCCGATATATTCGCCCTCCGCTTGATATATAAATAATTTTATTTTGAGTTACATTTTTTGCTTTTTTTTTTCTTTCAGTGTTTTTGCATAAAATTATCATAAATTATGCTTCGATTTTGTTCGTGACAGGTGCGTCGTGTGTCCGTCCGTCCGTCCGTCCGTCCGTTGTTGTTTTTGGCCATTTCTTGACTTTGAGATTTTTGAAGAGTGTTTGTATTTTACACGAGACGGCAGACTTGATTGAAACATAAATAGATGTCAGTCGCAAAACTCTGCTCACTTTGTAAAGGGCTTAAACAGCTCAAAGGATGCTCTATACAAATAATTAACTTGAGGCGAATTCAGTCAGCAAACAAGGATACAAAATCAGACTAACTCTAATTAGCATAGCATATTAGCATATTGTGTCTGCATTAGCATATTCTATCTTAGTCAGAATTTAATTGACAGCAAAACATAGCAACTAAGCAGCTTAATAAACATTACAACACAGTTTAAATACAATAAACCCAAAAATAATATTGCCAAGATTCAAATCTTGTCTGCGGTTTTGTTTAAAGAGCAAACAGTATGAAGTCTATAAGATGGAGTAATTCACTCTCAAAGGTGTTTCTTCTTCTGAGTGCTCGCTAGTTCTATTGAATGGGGTCATCCTTTCTATATATGACTGTACTATTTGATTTAATATTATGCTCGTATTTATAATTAAGTTTCTTCCCAATTTTACATCAATGGCATTCTGAGAGAGAGCATGAGTTGCAGGCGAATGTGTTTGTAAGCAAATCGCTCGCTTTCTTTGGCAATATATTTGGCTAATAAAAATAAAGCTAGTTAACACAATTATATGTCTACAGCCACTAATACTTTTTCGGAGGATCACCGAACCAAACTATAAATGCCTCTATCTCCGATACTAAGAGAGCTACAGATCTTAAATTTGGGATATAGGTAAGTGGATACCATTCACAGATTCGTGAATTGGCCTAAATAATATAGGCTTAAAATACTGTTAATCAGTCCTAAATATTTTAAAATAATCATATAATGAACAGCGAAGTTATTCAAGACAATTCATTCCATGGAGAGAAGGAAGAGAAGAATCAATTTTTGATGACGAATAAAAAAAGCTTTAAGTCTACAATTGTTGCTTTGCTTGGATGAATGATAATCGTAGCTTTTATCTTGGTATCACATAAGGACCCAATGATGATGATGATGATGATGATGATGATGATGATGATGAAGTTGCCAACATGAGTATGTTAGCCATGCAGTTTATGGCACATTTACTTGGCCGCATAGCTGGAAAAATTCTCTGTTTTCACTTGGCAGAAAGAAAAAAAAGCGCAAAACAAAAAAAGATCTAAACTCATAAAACCATTTTATAGGTTTTTCTTTTTTCTATGCAGCTCAGTTAAAAGCCAAGTTATGCGTGCATTTTTTAAGCGCCTCTGTTTGCCCCACAACAGATGACAAATGCGTCCCCAGTGACTGACGTGGCCTGCTGTCGTTGCTGGGGCATGCAACCGCAGGTTGCACCGTATACCGAAAACTACTAAAGCCCATGCAACACACATTTGGCGCCAATTGCAGTGCAGTTCACTTTTATTTTTATGGCATACTCTCCCGTACGAGTAACTGCATTTGGCATTGTGCTTCGCTGGCTTCGAGCCTGCTCTTTTTTCTGTTTTTTGTCAGATGCATAACGGCTCAATGGATAAAAAGGGCCAAGGCTGTGAAATCTGCAAATTTGTTTGCGAGATTTACTATATTTTTCTTCCATTTTTTGAAAGAGGAAAGAGATTTATGCAGGTTTCTATGATCTATGCGAACGAATTTGACCGCATCTTTAATTTGTATTTAACAAAATGCTGGCAACAAATTAAAATGAGTGCGTGTTTTTCATATTTGCGTTGGCGACTCACATATTTTTAAATAACATATTTTCACGCACACTTTCCCAAGATTTATGCACATGTCATTAGCTCAGCGATCCCGCTCCCTAAAGATCTGCTGCTCGGGGTTAACCATGAAAATTGATTGCGGCCAGCAGCTGGGAGGCTGCTCTTTTTTAAGTTTTCAGTTTTCAGTGTTCGGTTTTTGATTTTCGGTTTTTGGTTTTTGGTTTTTCATGTTTTGCCGGAAGCATTATGTGTATTAATTTTTCTTCGCTTTTCAATATCGTTTTGCGTACATGCAGCTTAATATATCACAAGTAAAAAGATTTCTGGTGGAGAGGGGGTAAAAAAAACCGGGAAAACGACAAAACGACGCAAACAATTTTCTCAAGAGCGAACCAAAATAAATACAAATGGAAAGAAGAAAAGAAAAACCATCTTGTTGATGTATGACAATGCGTTGCTTAAATTAGTTCATTGTTGTCCAAAAGCTGTCAAGTGTCAGCGCCAGCCCCGCCCCTCAACGCCCCGAAGCACCCCTCAACGCACTCTAAATTTGTAGCTGTTAAAATAAGTCAGCCAGAATAATCTGTTTCCAGCATGTTGGAATTTTAAATACTCTACAAAATGTTGTCCATAACTAATTAGATAAGATTTTATTATACTATCAAGTAAAGAGATTAATTAATCGAACGCTATGCCGATAATATCGAATAATCCTGCTTTACTCTTCACAATTCTCAATTTATATATCGCAAATCGAAGATGAATTGGATAAGCAATATTCCTCTAGGAAGAAGGTGAAAATGATTTTAGTTATCAACAATCAAACATTACTTTAAAGTCTTCAAATATTGTGATAAGCTTATTAAAAAGTAGAGTATCTTTGAGAAAAATTAGAATAACAAGTTGCTTAGGACTCTATTTAAATGGAAAATGTATTTTGTTAATACTTTTTTTTCATGGTATTTAAAGCATTTAGCTTGCTGAATATGACCTATTTAGATGATGAATACAACTTAAATTAAAATACAAATATTCTGAACAAACGAATGTATATCTCAATCTCGAAAGCGTCATCAAAAAGCTTCAGAATTTTAACACATTCCATTGAATAGATTCCCTTTGAATCGAAATTCCTTGCTAAGAAACAAGAGAGACCACACAAAAAGGCTCCGGAGCTATACTTTCTGAGCTAATTCTGTATTTTGAAATAAGCTGCAAGTGCAGTTGCAGGATATACGAATAAGTATTCATATATATATACATACATACATACACACATGCTTACACAGTTATTTACCAACACACACACGAGACAAGGAAGGTTCCACATAAATTGGAGCTGTAATCCTATTTCTTCATTTATGCAATTAAGAGGATTACAAATAGTTGCACATTCTCCTACGCCAAGCCAAAGCATCCATATGGAATATGGAATTTGTGGGAGTTGGAAGGTGGGTTGGAGGCGGAGGCGGGGGCGGGAGCGGGGGCGGAAGGAGTGGCAACAGTACGTACAAAACGATATAGATGCATATGTGCATAAATTAAATGCAAAAGTCATATTGCATGCAATTGAATCGAGAGCTGACTATAGAGCTATACACTGTGTGTTTACTGCATGTGAGCAATGCAAATTACTTTGCTGCCATGATTTGCACGCAATTCCCAGTGCAAAGTGCATCTAATGTGTACGTAGAAAGCGTGGGAGTTGCTAATTCTGTGGTATTCAATATAATACTCTTACTCGAGCTATGCCTCTTCAAGCAGGAGTTATGTCAAAGTGCAGTCGCTTCTTCTGTCAATCTGAGGAGTATTTTTCAGATACTCTACAAATATTGGTAGAGAGAGTAAGCAGATTTTTGTCTACTCATTCAGTATGTGACCCCTTCTGTCTTAGAAAATTTATAAATCTTTATAAAAGGTGAACTATCAAACCTTCCAATTATGTATCTTTATAGTGGGGAAAAGAATAAGGTGAAGCGGTCAAAAGTTCGCCTGGGAGTATACTCTTTACCCATATTATATAACTGACAGATAGATGCAGTTCCGATCCCATAAGATATTTATAGAGTATACGGAATTCGTTAATTTATCAAAATATCTTATTGCCAAAAGGCAAAAGGCAGTCAATCAATAAAAATAGATAAATCTGAGTGCGATTCAAAAAGCCTGAACCACCTGGTAGGTCTTTAGTATACATTGAACGCGAGTGAAGATTTTTGTTTCTTTTATTAAGATTAGGATTAATATTAGAGTACGATAAATACTGTTAATAATAGCACAATAATTTAAAGTAAATTATAAATACTGCAAATCGAAAATAATAATAAATCGGTTAATAAATATGAGAGTTATTCCATAAAGAAATGAGATTAGGCTGCCTTTACCACTGTCTAGTCGAAACTTCTTTCTATTTTACATCATTATAGATTTGCCTGAGCTGATGCCAATAATTTCGCTTTTTAGAATCGTAAGAGGAAAAATTCTATTTCAATTTTTAACTACCTAAATTTCATTAGTTTTTTATTATTGTTCTTTTAGAACTCTCATTGAACCAACATTTTCACAACTCAAATTTTCCAGCTGACTCAAAAAGTGTCTGCAGAGCTTCAACGCTGATGCAGTCGATTAAATTCCGTAATGTTTCCGCATGCTTATGAAAGGAGCCCTATACAAACACACATTACGACCACAAAACCAGAAAAAAAAAACAAAAAAGATATTCGAAAAATGCTGGAGAAATTAATAATTAAGCGTCTCTGTGCAACACTGCAACAACTTGGATGACCGCCCAGAGCGAGCAAACAAAACACCAATTGAATTGAATGGAATTGAATTGAATCGAAAGCGCATCCAATACAAAAGCGCTCATTCAGAGAGAAGTAAAATAAAACAAAAATATAAAAGAAAGAAACAAAAAAATCAGATTGTAAATTGAAAGGAAAAGTGCAAAGCAGCCCACAAGAAATTTCTTGAAAATATTTATGATGATTACGATGACGATTATTATGATGATGATGATGGTGATGAGCTGAGGCTGTGCCTGAGGCTGAGGCTGAGGCAGAGGCTGAGGCAGAGGCTGAGGCAGAGGCTGAGGCAGAGGCTGTGGCTGTTTCTATGGCATGTGATCTCACGATGAATCAAATTGTGGCTCACAATTGTCTTCCGGGAAGCGCCAAAGCCAAAGCATTCCCAATTAATGTGGAAAATCATTAATAAATGGTCATGAGTTATATAAATGATGTGTGAGCGAGGGGGAGGGGGAGAGGCAGACCCCAACAAATTCTCAGTTCAATGCAATTAATTTTTTAAAAATGTGTTGCTTTTACACAGAAAAAAAAGCGGCATAAAATTCCGTACTTAAACCTCTTCTCTAGCTTCCCAAAAGTAAATAAACTAATCTTGATTCCCGCTGCTTTCCTTCTCAGTATTCATAATATTATACTGCTTTTATCCCGAGCCAGCTTGAAGATAGCCCAAATCTAACTCCGATTCGTTCTACATTTAATCCTATAATATACTAAACGAGATTAATATAAGAATTTTGGCACTTGATTAAATCCCAACTGGACTTATTGCTCCATAGTAAGTCATGTGGTACTTGAAGCTAGTATAAAAAGGGATTCATTTCGGTATTCCTGTTCCTACTTGATCTAAAATAAAGAAATGTTAAACTTCTGCCATTTTTTTCTCAGTGTACATATATTTTATTTCTGAACACTTTCAAGTGCAGGGCAGCTGCAGCTGTCAGAAACTAAAAAATAAAAAAGGGGGGCAAAAAAGGCGGACAGTCTTTTCTCTTACTCAGCTGTCAGGCAGCGAAGTTTTCTAAAGAATGGGGCTAAAACTTTCGAGTGGAGTTTGATAAATTATTATTTTTTATTTTGTTTTGCTCTGCGCTCTGTGCTCTGTTCTGTGTGTGAGTGTTGTGTGTGCTTTGACCGGCAGCAAATTAATTAAAATGAGTTTAAAAACATTCATAGGATGCTCTTTTAGGCGGCGCGAACATCTGACAAATTGATTTAAAGAGTAGCGTGCCCCCAATTTGGAAAGATAGTTTAAAAATGTAACCATGTTTATTAAGTGCCAACGTAACCTTCAGAAATTGAAACAGAAAATAATAATAATTCATTCATTCATTCATTGATTCATTTGTTCAGTCTGAATAAATCGGCTTAGCTAAGACAACAACCCACGCGCTCTTTGCGGCTTATTCGATTGAAAAGCTCTCTCGAGTTAATTGCCTCTGAATTTTGGGTTCGCAAGTCTCGTGGCACAAATATTGAAACAGTTTAAAAGAAGTCATAAACTGAGTATCAAAATCTTTAAATATTAAAAACAGAAAAGAAGAAAAAAAAATAGATACCTAGAGATACCAACAACAACTACTTTTGCTGACTTATAAATATGCATGAAGAAACTCGACTGTCGGCCATATTGGGCCATAAAACTCTTCAAGTAGTGCTCAAATGTGTCCGTATCTCTCTACCCCTTCGAACCGGCTTACCTTGTGACGCACAGACAGACGGGACTCGTAATATGTTGACTTTTGGGTTTATTTGTTTTCAATTTAACACTTTTACTTTCAGTGTGTGTGCACTTAATACTTTATATCTTTATATCTTCCGCTAATGCGGCTCGAAACCTGATAAATTGAGTAGTTTTCTTGCTCTTTGCTTCTTAGAGTAACACCTTGATACCAAGCTATTCTGGTCAGCCATGCTGGCTTGAAAGTACCAAAAGCTTCAAAAAACTATCTCAAAACCAAGTATCCCAGCTATTTCAATTTGAACTTCGATTCAAATCAATTTTCCATTTCAAATCAATTATAAACATGGTTTAAGGGGCTTAGTCAGTCTGGAAACAGGATAAGTTCAATTACAGGGTAGCTCGCAATCGATCAATCTTAACAATATTCTTACTTGCTGTTTTTAATGCCCATGACTGGCTTACTTTAAATGAGCGCGCTCTTACCTGAAATTAGAAAACAAGAATTTAGTCAAATAAGTCAATTCGGTGCACATTTAAAATGGAATTTTGGATACTTAAAATTAAAATGGTTTCATTTATAGCACAGAAAAAGATACTGAAGAAAGCTGTATCAAAAATGTAGTTTTTTTTCAGATTTGTAGAGTAATAGTGGTCCAGTTAGACTGGCTAATGAGAGATTATATCCTTGCAATGACCTTGCTTAATTTGCTTTTATGTTAATCATAAAGAAGCTAACTAAAGCAGACTGATAATAATACAATACTTAAACTTTTTCTGATGAGTTAAGATAAATTAAAGCTCGTTTGTTTTTAAATTAAAAATTCCAAAGACATAAAAACTGGCTTAACTTATGGTGTGATGCGGCATTAAAATAGATAAAACTTAATCCACACAAAAGCTGCATAATTCAATCGAAATAATATGAAATGCAAATCTACTTGGAATAAAATGATATATGTCTGTATATATTTATGTATATTCATTTATTTATATATATTTATATAGCTACCAGTTTTACACAACAGATGCGGGCGATGTGTGTAATAAATGGAGTAGGTAATTTTGCCCATCAATAAATTGCTCTTAATTTTATGTGCGGTATTTTCAATTAAATTGTCAATTGCTGGAGTAGCTCATTAATTACATATTCTGCGCAAAAATTGGTCATTTATAAGATACTATAATTCCCCTCCCACCCTTCCTCCCTCGTCCCAATGCTAAATCTATTGCAATATATAAACTAAACGACTTCGCATTTGGCCCCCATAACTCAATGCCAATATTTATGGACCAGCTTCCTAACACACATCAACTACTATCAACAGCTGGGTGTAAATGCGAGACATTGTGGGCGTAAGCTGCAGCAGTATTATATTTATCTAAAAAGAAAAAACTAGTAAGAAAAATCTATCTTCTACATGCCGAAGATTGCATACCCTTGCAGAGTGGAATAAGCATTTCATTGCTCAATTATTCCTGTGGCAGCTATATGACTTGGTTTGATCTTATACAGCTTATGGAACATGTATTTGATTTGTAGCTCGTAAGTTTCATTAACTTGAAAGGATTCTACCTTAGGCAGCTGAATGATAGAGATGTCCGACTCAGCCTTTTCCTACATATATGCTGAGTGTAAAAATTTTATTTTCCTAACTCAAAGACTAAGAGACTAGCTTCTTCTTTAATCAGACAGACTGAAAGACACACAAGCATCTCAGAGTCCAGATTAAAAAGATACACTTCATAGTGTAGGAGATGCCTCTTTCAATACAGATTTGGTGAGAAAGCTATAGTACCCTCTGCCAGGGTATACCAAAAAAACACTCAAAGTCAATTAACGTGCCGTTAAAACTGGATTTAAAAGCAAAATTAGAAACTGGGCTACGATTATTTCAGTGAGTTGGCGAACCACTTTAGAATATTATTTTTGTAGGTAAACTAACTTTTAATCTTGGGCCTAAAGTGTTCGTAAATTAATTAGATTAACTTATGTAAAATTTATAGCTATTTCAGGGCTTAGGGCTTACAAGCTCTTTAAAATTGCCCATAAATACGTTAACACAACAGGCATGATTAAACATGTATAAATAATGTATTTTTTTATATACATGCGACACGAGCCCAGCTAATTTGTTAACTATTTTATTATGCGATTATTATTTTTTAAATATCTCGCTTTTTCTTCATCATTTTTATGCCAAGCCATAACAAAGTCTCTAGTGGCTGCCATTATGAATAATCTTGCATAAATTAAACAATTTTGTTCAATTTCCAACGGATTTTTAATTGAAACAACAAAAATTGATGAAATAATCAAATTGATTATCTTCGTGCTGGCAACATGGCAAACTACTAAACACAATTACTAAATTAAAGCAGAATTTAAAAATGCAAATTGATTTTTTGTTACCAAATTTCAATTGCAATTGAATGAAATGAAACAGTTGATTGACATTTTATTGGCCAACAACGAATGTTGCAATCCAATATTCAAAACTATTTGCAGCTTTAATGGCTTACCAAACTAACCACATTTTAAATTGAATTATCAAAGTCAATCAAGCAAATCAACGCCGATTTAATTTCTGCAGTCAAACTCACCAAATGGGCGGTCAGAGAAGGCTTATTCAGGCTTAGATAAGGCATTATTTTATGCCAACTCAATCCTACATTCATTTTCAACAATTTTCAATTATTAATACAAAGTTGTATTGTTCGCAACATTGTCGAGAAGCCCAACAATAGAAGATAAACTTTTGAATCAACTCAAAAGAGTAGGAAAATGAGCGAAGAAGTTGTTGCAGTCCAAATTGCAAAATCTTCACTTCTGCGCTCTTAAAAAGTATCTCAAGTTGGGCTTATCAGATGATAGTACACCTAGAGAAATATAGTTTAATCAAATACAAATATTCTCAACACATATAGATATATTCTACGGTTAGCTGCACTGCTCAACTAAAGAGAGGAATGCAAAGTACTCCCTACTTTCTGTTCAGGTTTAGATTGGAAGAAGAAAGACTTTCAGTCTTAATTATAGATTGATCTGTACTTAGTTTAAAGTAATGAATAAATAATGAAATATACATATCAATTTAATTACGCTTAAGCTAGAAAGTAGAATAGTTCCCTTTTTCCGAGTGTAATAGGTCGTTGACTTCAAAGTAAGTACCGATAGCGATAACCGATACCCGATACTGATACTAATGGCTATACCAATACCGACCGGTCCTTCTCTTATCTCCATTCACACTTATTACAGACACTTGAATAGGCAATTGAACGATAGTTTAACTAAGGCGCAAATCTCAGTCAAGTGACCACTTTAATCTCAATTCAAATAACCTTCCCTAAAATGATAAGCTACCCACAGTCAGACAACGTCGTGTCAAATTCAAAAGTTGAATTGTGTTTTTGATTTTGAATACTTCAAATATTGCGAGTGTAAACAATAAATAATAATTATTTTAATGCGTAATTGTAGTCCAAATATAGGTAAAGTTGACTCGTATAACTGACTGACTGACTGGCTGACTGACTGCTGGTTCCGCCTTGCACGCAACTCACATTGAAAGCTGTCAAAAGAGACTTGTCAATTGTTTTTCTACTGTTTTTGAGGCAAAGCCGTAAAACAACAAACAAAAAACCTTTTTAAAAAACTTGCCCAAATGTGGCAGATATAATTTATAGTTACTCTTTGGGCTAAATGTTGGTAATGTTCTAATTACGTGGGCGCGTGTCATACATTTTGGAGTATTTATCGCACCGCTTTAATCAGAAATCACCTGTATTTATGGTTATGGTACTACTGCCGATTGTTACCTGTCTCCCTGTCTGTCTGTCTTAGCCTTTGCGGGTTCCAGTCTGTTATTGTTCTGCAGTTGAAAACATGTTGATTCGATTAGTGTGCGTGTAGAGAATGTCTAATTGTATTTGTATCTGGCTCTAAGCTATATATATTCATGTGGACCTCACAATTGACCACACTGTGCGATAAATGGGTGTTGCGGTTTGATTATTGAATGCCAACCAAAGCAAAGGTGAATCAATTGCGTCACATTCGATTGAACGTAATGTGCTTAATTGCCGGCACATAAATTCATTGGAAACCAATTGTCCAAAAAGACCAATGGAATCGATATAGCCAGGAAAACTTCATACGAATACGACCAATTAACAGCTCGAATCAGTCAAAGAAAATTACTAGTGATAAGAGTCTAAAACTTTCGTATTATTATTAATATTCCAAGGATGCAAATCTGTACAAAGCTTGGAACCCGATGGGAAACTTTGAGCTCGGTTAAAGTAATATCTTACGACGTTCGGGTTCGATACTTGGTTTATTTTAATTTAAATTAATTTTTTTCTTTTGAATTTTTTAGTTTTAGAATCCTATCATATCAATCAAACTTTCTGATTATCACGGTGGCAACTTTGACACGAAATGTGTAATGAACTGAAGGAGGAATATCCGATTCCATATATATGTCTTATATTATTAATCACAAGGATGATAAACGATTTTCGTCTGGCCTTCATTTTCAGATTTTAATTTAAACAGATGTTCGCTTTGTGTGGAATTTCCTTAGGTATTTTAATCATTTTTGGTACGATTTAAAGAAAGTTTAACAACCAATTCAGAGGTTTTTGGGTTTTCAGATTACAATTAAAAAGTTGAGTTGCGCTCAACTGAGATTTCCCAACTAAAATTGGCTTAAATATGTTGATTGTTATAATATATGTGTATATAGGTGTAAGCTACTGAATAATCCACTTTATTTTCAATTCAATTACGAGTAACATTTTCAAGCAGTCAGTCGACTATAAATAACTCTCACGTGGATGCCGTGCAACAAATCAGCACCCACTGAAATGCGAAACTCATAATTCAAGTGAGACTCAGACTCCACTACGCCTCTCCGTTCACCTAGATCCCCATCCTCATCCACATCCACATCCATATAGAGCACTCCCACCAAACTAAAAAATACAATGGAATATATTTGAGACGTAGATGCTTCCATGTAAATCTGCGATGGCAACTGCAGCAGCTAAAAAAAAGTGAAATTTAATGCATGCCTTAGATTACACGCTACAATTTCACGAGTGCTGGAAAAATGGAAAACTGGAAAAACAAACCACAAGATGATGCAGTCTAATCTCAAAAGTTGAGAATGCTTTTGTCTACACAGCAGCAAAACTGAGCGACTTTCCACTCGAATTACAATTGCAACGAAAAACGAAAAACGAAATGTGCAGCCAGCCTTACAAATGGTAGGGTAAAGTAGGAGGCAGTGCAGCCAAAAAAAAATACTAAATTATGGTATCAAATTCCATTCCAAGCGACATCTCCAGCTGCCAGTCTGCCCAAAGAGGCAGAGAGTGTGGCTGACAAACAGACAGACAGTCAGGCGACAATCAAAAGCGGCTTAGCTTCTATTTGGTATTATGCACAGCGAATTAAACGCATAAATTACAGGTTGCATGTTGCTTGTTGTCGGCTGGGACAACGCCTGCCTTTAAGCCAATTTACCTGCCAGCCAGTTGCATGAAAAATGGCCAAAACGCTTAGCAAAGAGATGCTGAAAAATCCATACACATTTCTTATTCAATTGCAGCAAATGCCAAAGTGCCAACCAAATCAGCATTGGCACAGCTATCCAACATTCAACATTCAACATTAAATTCAAGCTATTTTTTGATTGCAGCATTCACTTTGACGGCTGCCAATCAACCCAAACATTTTCAAATTGTCAACCAGAAACGTGTTGAGCTGTGTGAAGTCAATACACGATTTGGAAATAACCATTCAGCATGAATAACTTCGAGTACTCATAACTTCACATATCTATTCAAAAGCAAAAAATCATTTTAATAGTGGCCTAAACATTCTGCATATCCAGAAAAAAATCTAGCGGACAATTGAGATATGACAATGATAAAGGATAATTTAAAGTACTCAGTGGTGTTTTCTTATTAATTTTTTTTACCAAATTAACAAAATCATAAATCAAAGCCAGCATTCATCAAATTGTTTAGACAGTTCAGTCATCGAATAATGGAGAAAAATTGACATTCTCTGCAGATGCAGTAAAAAATTATGATGGCAAAATATGTTGCAGTGGAAGGACGTTATTATCATGGAGCATTGGCCATCGACTAGAAGCTAAAACACTGGAAAAACAGGTAATCAAAAGTTAATTACGATTCGCACTTATTTATTTGAGACTAAGTAGTTGAGTTAAATAAATAATAAATAAAAAAAATAAATAAATAAATAATAATTTCCCTATTAAGTTGGCTTCTTCTGAGGGCCAAGAAAATACTGTACCTTTTTTTAATAGCATATTAAAATGTGTTATCTCTGCGGCCGTATTCAATTTCACTGTTGGCCCCGGGAAATAATTAGGCGCGGCCCAAAAAATTAGCATGACAAAGCTAACAAATGCAGAATTAAGAACTCTAAATTAGTTGACAAGTTGGCCGGACGGACAGACAGTGTCATTTTTTGATAGTTTTGTTATTCTAATTAAAATTAAATTTGGCAGCTAATTTAAAGTAAAACACATATAAAAGCTGTGTTATTTATGAGCGCTGAACTTGATATTGAAATAAAAAAAAAAACAATACAAAAAAAAAAGAAAATTCCAAATAAAAAATTAAATCAATCAAAGTTTGGCACGGCAGCGACACAAGACAAGGCAAAACAATTAACATGAAATGTGCTGGGCGCGCAACATAAACTTAAAAACAACTTTGGAATTTTAAACAAGTTTTCTTATTGTTGTTATTGTTGTTGCTGTTGCTGTTGCTGTTGGTAACAAACAACCAGCAGCTAAATACAAATACAACAACAGAAACAGCAACAAAAAAAAAATACTGCAAATATGTAAGAGAAATGCCGACAAATGCGCCACAGCGTTTGAGATTTTTTCAAGTGGATGTTTGTTGGCTGGCCGCAAAAAAAGTTCAGCAACATATTCCATACTCATAAATATAAAAACAAAAAATACAAAAATAAATAAAAATGAATTGCACTAATTGATTGTTGTGCTTTTATGGGTTAGGCACTGGCAAAAGCAACAAAAACAATTAAAAAAAAAAAAAAAATAAAACATTCATTTAGTTTATGGGGTCAAGGGTGGATGCAAAATGAAAAACGGTAGCAAGAAATTTCAGTTAAAATATAGAAACATTTCAATTTACAGCTGTGTTTGTGAAGTAAATAGTAATAAATAAATAAATTTATTGTATACATAGAGAGAAAAAATAGAGAATTTTGGGCTTAAATCAATCCCAAACAGTGCCAAAACTACGGCTTGAATGAAGTCGACTTTTTTCATTTCTATAATGGAATGCTGAACAAAAATCTTGAATCAAGTTTTATTTGTATCAAATCAAGCCTAAAATAAACAGAATAAATAAGAGAACAAATTGCTGCAATCTCATTTTCAGATTGAAATAAGAACTCATTCACATTCTTCAACCTTAATACAAGAATTAAACTAATCAAAATGTATTTTAACCCTCATTCAAGCCATAAATAATCTAGATGAAAGATTCTATTGTGTAGTTATTTTATGAATATGTTCAGCTTAATCCAAGATCAACAGACAGTTCTTAATTTATGACTATCGATTGCTCTCAGACTAACATTTTTCTTTCTCTGTACATATTTAATATAATTGTAAATATTAAATGCGTTTTCTTTGTATGCTTCAAATGTCAACAAGAGCATGGCAGTTTCCACAGCATTTTCCCATTTTCCCAGGCACCCAATTTGCATAAACAAAAGCCTGACAAGCCGCCAAACAAACTGCTAAATTAAATCATACAAAATAAAGTGACATGCCACAACACACACACACACACAACACACACAACAAAACAACAACAAAAATAACTAACTAAACTGCAATGTGTTCGGAAAAATGTCGCAAAAAAAAAAAAAAAAAAAAGTGAACTTTTTATAGGAGTCAGGTGATAGAGAGAGGCTTTAAAGGTGGGTTTCAGCCAATAAACAAAACATGGGAGGCCGTGCCAACAAAATGCCGTCAGGCATTGAAATTTAAATGCACAACACACACAAACTCGTCGTAGTTCACTAAAAAGGAAAACGTATACATACAAATTTACATATATACACATTTATATATATATATATATATTTGTATATATTTATATTCAAAATGAGTAAGCACATGTACGCAGGAAGCGTTTGGCATACACATTCACACACACAGGAAGTCAGTCAGAAGACCATTGAGGCATGTCGAATCAACGACAGAGAACTGTTTTACACTGAATAAAATAAAATATTTGTAAAAGACTTCAGAAATAGCCAGTATAAATGTTAAGCAAGCAACTGAAGTTTGTTAAATATAAAGAATAATTTATTCAAAATAATAAATATAATAAAAACTTGCCTCAAAATGTTCCCAACACTTAAGGCAAGCACACATTTCTCTCAGTGCATGCACCTTTTTTTTGTAGCTTTTTTGTGAAACAGGTAAGGCAGCGTGGCGTATTAGTAATGTAATTTTAACCCAAAGAAGAGCCCAAAGAACATAATATTTTAGCAAATGCAAATGCGCAATTTTCGAAATAAAATTTATGTTGCCCATTTGTATTTATCTTTAATTTTATAACAGAATCAATCAAGTGGAATGCTCATTGCAAATGGCAACATCAGCGGACGAGAGCTCAATGAGCATTATTATATGGCATCCTGATGGCGAGATGAAAGTGAAGTAAAGGTAAAATCCTGTGCTAAAATGGCATAAAAAGTTATTTACGTTTATGCACAACGCCCAAAAGTATGCTACATTTTGAGATGTTTATACTCGGGCGCACACACACAGACACACACAGACACAGGCACAACGGCCATAAGTTTTAATTATAAAGCAGGCTACAAAAACTGAGTGTACAGAGGATAAGACAAAAGGCACCTCAAATGCACGCGTCTTGGTCTTGGCTAAGTCCCCATAAGCTGCCTAAGTATCAAGTATAATACCCGATATATACTTATAGCAAGGAGTAGCTGCTTAAGAGCATAAGCTTTGTCTTCTTTGTATGTCCCCACAGACACAGCGCTGGCTCAAGTGGCAAATACCTGCGGCAGCCACAAACATACGTATCTAAGAATCCCAAGGATCCAACTGCCTATAGTCTCTGATCAGCCAAGCAGCAGCAGCAGCAGCAGCAGCAGCAGCAGTCAGCCAGCGGCAGCTGACGTCAGTATTGGCAAAAAGATGCCGAATTCTCAGCGCCGGCTTAGGCAAAAACTTTCGGCATAACAACAATAAAAGAAATAAAAAAAAGCAGAGAACCAACCCCAAAAATCAAAAACTCAAAAAACTAGCGAATCAACAGAGAACGTCTGCCAATAGCTGTAACTACAACTAAAGTTCCGTTTTATGATGATGCTCCCTAAATATGGACAAAACAAGAAAAAGTGACGCCAATAAGTCTGGACCTGTCTCACAAAAGTGGTCTGAAATTTATTTGTTTGTTGTCTCTGCACACGCGCCCTGAAGTAGGCAAACCTAAGAGACAAACCAACAGAACGCTGTATAACAAAGCAGATATACCCTTCCCAAGCAAAGAAACAATTCAAGTTAAGAGTATATAAAATTTCAGTTTTAAAAAAGGATAAAAAAACAGAATCAATACAATTTGCAAGCCCCTTTAAAAGTAGTTTAAAATTTCGCCAACAATTAAAAATCAGTTTTAATTATGGTAAACAAAATGTGAACGGTTGGGTTTTCGGCTACTAAAAGCTCCATTAAATATTGCTCATCAGTAAAATTAGTTATTTATAACAAGTCCGTAAACATAAAACTTTACAAACAACATAAAAAGTGTGTTATACCCCGGGTTATATTCCAGACCAAGCCAAGAAAAACAAACAGAAAAAAGCAACCCTCTGGCGACGACAGTAACGCTATTCAGCAGCACGCAAACCCCTATATAAGAATATATATATATTTTTGAATACAAATACATATATATTAGTTATATATACAGGGTGCTCTCTTCTCGTTGTCAGCTTTTGAGTTTATATCAATCGCCGGATTACCTTGGAGTTTGTTCGCTAGCTCGCTTTGCGCTTCTATTCGTAACAGTTGCCGCTTGGTATTTATGGGATTTATGGCGGCCGCGCCTAAATGTATGCTTGCTAATTTTTATTTAAATTTATTTTTTTCCTTTGGTATTTTTTCTAGGGAGCTGAGGATTCTCGTGCGCAATAAAAATTAATGGGCTCGTCTGTGTTTGACGTTGATTTTAGTTTCCTTCCTTGTTCGCCGCTGCTGACTTTTATGGCCAGGCCCATTGAAACGACTCTTGACTTTTATGTTGAGTTATTGGCATAGATAAGTAGTAAGTAGATGGATTCGCCACTGTCAGCAGTTTGAAGGTTAAACGGTCGCCACAATCACATTAATTGAGATTGTCCCTCATCTCCCTGGATACTGAAAAACTTTTGTCAAATCAGGGCAGGTCCCCTACCACGCCAGACTTCAGGAAGTAGAATCACGCCCTATCCTTGAGGAAGAGGAGGTGACTGTGGCAGGCAACAAACCAAATCAATCAATGCACAAAAGCAGGCAACAAACTTACTTAACGCCTTTTATAAGTCCCTAAACAGGGGAACTGGCAAAAGGTTAGCGCCTTCGGCTAGCTTACTCAAAAATAGTGGAAATACTCCAACCTTTTCACCTATTTCTGTGAGTGAGGAGAGGACAACATTTTAACCTGCTTATTATTGAATATTATTCGGCAGCCACTACGGCTGCTACGTATACGTGATTCAATTTAATGGCTTCCAGCAAACATAAACTTAAGCTCGACTTATATATGCATATATATACATATATTTGGCTAGAGATACTCTTGTGGTTTGGAATCGTTTACAAAAGGAATTTGTGTTATAGAACTATGTACGTAATTTATAGGAATACGCATGTTGAATTTGAATTAGGTTCGAGAGGTTATGAAAGGGTATTAAATGAAATTGAATTCAACTTAAATACCATAAAAATCTAAAGATGTTAAAAGTTTAAATCGCGAAAACAAATTCATTTTCAGCTGCCCCGAACAGCAGAAACCTTTAAGAATGCGTCACAAAGAGAAAAGAAAAAATGCCAAAGCTTTTGTGAGAAAACAGTAGACATCAAGCCATATTTGCAGACAACATTCATTGAAATCATTGCTTTCCATAGCGAATTCAATGAATACAAATATAATGAAAGGAATTCCTTTTTTCACCTTAAAGCACACAAAAAATGTGCTGCACCCACAGCAAAAACATTTAAGGATGCGACTCAAAAAGAAGAGCAAAAATGAGTAAAAATAAAACTTATATTTACAGACGAAATTCATTCAAATAATCAAATATTTCATCTCATAACTAATTTCAATTAATATAAATAAAATAAGAGAAATTTCTTTCTGAACTTACAATCAAATTTGTTTGTACAAATCTTTAAGGATGCTCCACAAAAAGAAAGTAAAAACTCTCTAGCATTTGAGAGGATAAATAAAAGAGAAAAGCAAAGCTTATTTCACAATTACAGCACAAAATATTTCTAATTCTTTTTACAATTATTATAAGACATAATGCAGATAAGAAGAGTATTTAATCGACTCATGGACTCTAGATATTAACATTTTTTTTTTTTTATTTCTTTTGTTATTTATTTGACATATAAAAAGCAGTCGCTTCCAACCAGGTCGAGTACACGGCACAAGCATTTTATGGCTTGTTTATTGTTGGGCCTACTGTTCGCCCTTCCGCTGTCCTTCTTCCTGGCCAGGGCCAGGATGCTTTTTATATAGCCTCGCATCGTATTTATACGCATTAACTATGTTAAATCAACATCGTACCATAGTTATTTGTTGGCTTTTATGCCTTTGTTGATTCTTTACGGCAGCGAATCGTTTACTGTTTTTTCTCTTTTTTTTTTTGCTTTTATTTTTATTATTTTTTGTGGCTAACACACGTGAGTAGGGAAGGGTAAGTGTGTGTGTGTGTGTGTGTGTGTGTTTTGTTCCCTTCAGAGTTGTGTTCGCCTTGACAGCGCACTGCAAAGGTTCCTAGGTTACACCAATTTTGAGTGCCCTTGCCAACTGAAAATCCATATCAAAATAGATACAAGCGCTCGTATATAGAAATACAGGCGTCAAGCGGTCCACACACGCGAGACTCAAGTGAAAGCGAAACTTTTGCAACTGCAACGCAGATAGAAAAACTCATTAAATAAAACTTAGAATGTGCACTGTAGAACTGTAGAAGGATGTGGGCGTCAGGAAGGGACAGGACGGGAGACAGGACGACCTCGAATCAAGCAAACAGACCGCAGTACCATTACCGCTCAAGACACACTCCCTCTCTAACCCCCTGCCAGAGTAGCTTGCTCTATCTCAAGCCAACAACTAAGTAAAAATCCATTCGAAAAGCACTTTACAAACAATGAAAAATTGCTGTTCTGCTACTTAGTTGGCTCAGCCATGCAGCAGTCTTATAGGCGGTGTCTGTCAGCCACTTGAACTGCTCCAAGTGGGCTCAAGTGTTGCTGCATTTTGGAAGCAACAATTTTTTCGTGGCTGAAAGCGGTTTGCATAGATTTAGATATTTACGAGTATGTGCAGCGTGGGAAATAACCAAATAGATCTCTGCACTCAAATAAAGTTCAAATGGTCATGAACACAAAAGGAAAAGCTCATATCCAACTATGAGTGCGACTAAAGTAATCTGCGGCAAATGGACACCATTTAATGCCACTAAAAACAATTGAAACTAGTAAAAAAGGCTATCCTTCGCGCCTTCTATGGCAGCTATATTGTAAAACCCAACTTGTAAATTTGATCAAGATGCGTTGAAAATTAAAAGTCAACTTTTTAACCGATTGTTCCTATGAGAGCTAAACGATATAGTTGTCTGATCCGGCCGGTTCCGACATATGTGCTGCCTGCAGCAAGATGAAAGCTCCATGACAAATTTCATTTTCCTAGTACAAAAACTGAGAGGACTCGTCTCTTCATCCTGATTACTTATATATAAATATATATTTATACAGAATGTTATAAACTTTATTACAAATCTAATGTTTTTTATGAGTAAAATTTTAAATATATTAAATAATAATTGAAGCTATTGTTAATAACAAAGGAACCCCAGAAACTAAGTCTTTTTGTTATTTTTACACACCCATTTTATATAAAAAAAAAAATACTACTTTTTATGCATGCGCTGCATTAATTTTATTATCACTTCTGTTTATGATAAAAATCATGTTCGTTAATTTGTATACCCTTACTGAAGGTATAATAGCTTTGTTACCAAATCCGTAAAGCAATGAAGGCGACATAGCCGACCCCTAAAGTATTTAGAATATTATTGGTCAGGATCAGGCCGATAACTATATCAAATAGCTGCGAAAAAGAAATGAATGCTAAAAATGATCTAGATTGAACACAGCAACAATAGAGCAATAAATGAAATCTGCAAGGGTATCTAATGTTCGGCGCGCCGTAAATAGAGTTTCCTTATAGTTTTTATAGCTTTTATTTATATGTTTTTGGTTTCCCAAGCCCGTCAAAATGAATTATTAACACTTTTTGATGGGCATTTGACTTTGTCAAATACAAATACCAAGTGGCCGCTTACTTTTTTCTTAGACTTTTGCTTTTTAATGATTTTTTTTTCAAGTCAGTCAGTCAGCCAGTCGGCCGGTAGGTTTTTTTATCAAGCGATAATGATCGCTCGAAGAGCGTTGAAGCCTCCTCAGTTTACACCTCTGAATTTGTTTGCCAGACGGCTTATATACGAGTATATTTTTCTGTAATATTTCTTGTTATTTTATTATTAATATTTCTGTGAAGAGACCCCGTTGATGACGACGACCATCAACTGTCAACAGTTCTGTCCCGACTGTCGTCTGAGTAAATATTTGCCAGCTGCGCAATTGCAGCAAAACTAAAAAAGAAAAAAAAATTAAGAAAAATGAAGAAAAATTCCAAAAAACAGAAAAACAGAAAAAGAAAAACATATTCATAAAACATAAATTTGCCGGCCTGAAAGGTAGTTAACCTTTCTGACGGACAGACGAGGGAGCCGCCTCTTAATGAGCTGCTTTTGTGTGTAGGCGTTTTTGTTTGCCACGCCATTAAATCTGATTTTCATGGACTCTAAAGAAAAAGGAAAAACACATACATGAAAAAGTGTCCTTACCTTTCTAAAAGTATTCACTAATGACACCCTACCCTAATCTATGCCGAACCCTTTTTCCTACGCTCCACAATACTCTTTTTGGATAGTAATTAATTTCCTAATGACATTCTGTTTATTAATAAGCGAGTTTTTAAGTAAAAGATTTAAATCTGTTTAATACACAACTTTCCACACTGTCCACAGCTGCCCAGCTCCAACCATGGAACCTCCCACTCGCCACGCCCTTCCGCCGTTTCAAATAACTTCCCTCGAAACTGTTGCTGTCGCCTACGCTTACAAAATTTTACACTTTGGTTGCTTTGCCGGGGGCTAAGCAGCAACAAGAACAGCGAAAAACAAGTAAAAATGCGCTCTAGTTGAGAGTGCACGACTAGGAAATACTCTATATTTGGTTGACGTTTCCGAAAAACAAGCAGCAGTCTCAGTAAAGACCCTGTTTCAAATCTCAAAGAATTATCTCCAAAACTGAAACTATTATTAATGTTTATCCTTTTAGAAGGGCGGAAAGGGGGGTATACCAAAAATGGAAATAAACTCAAAACCGACGTACTAAATGTTATGTTCCTAGCCGACATAAACAAAGAATTAGTCAGCGGAAGCCCTGTCTCGGCAGACAGACTGGCATTACTTACTTGTCTATTGATATATAACAAACTTGGTATACCCTTTACAGCCATTTTCAATGGGTATAGACTATTTCAAGGAAAAATTGTGGGAGAAAAAAACTTTAAATTACGAAATCTTGCACAAAACTTGCTTAGGCAAATGCCATTTGATGTAGTTTTTTTTTTTTTTCTATCTCTTTTTATTAAGTTAGTAGTTGTGGAGTGGACTACATAGTACAAATTTAAGCGAGTTTCTTCATTACTTAAAGCTGAATCACTCTTGACAGCTTGGCATATTTTATGGCTTCACCTTCAGAAGTAATTTAAATGCTATAATAGCCGTCTTCCACTACATTTTTGTCCATAACAATAATTTTTTTTGTTGGTTCATCCACCCTCAAACGTCCACTTTTCTCAAGCAGTAAATAAAAATTGTTAATTAACTAGTCTTACTCGGAATTCCATGAATTTCTATATAAGAATATCGACAACTTTACCTATGTTTCTGGTTAAAAATCTCCTTTAGAGGCGGCTGGAGAAAATCGGACTATATATTTTTCATATCAGCAAACCTATGAAATTTCCTTTCGGACAAATGGAATAACCAATCAATCATGAAAAGGATTAAATAAGTTCATCAATCCCTGCTTATACTAGATTCAAATAAGAATGGGCCGATGATTAGTCTAGTTGTGATTAAGTTCGAGATTTCCTCCCATTATACGTATTAATTAGAGTCAAATTTCCGATATCTTGAAGCCGACTCGACAGAGAAACAGGATACAATTGAGAATGCCCAGGTTGGAAAAGAGAACTTGGTTTTGGGAATTCGGGGATCGCGTAAGGTTTAACCCCGCTGGGTAACCATTCAAATACAACATTTTCGATTTTACACCTATCTTTTTTCCTTGTATGCATGAAATAATAATGAATCTTTTTGAAGAGCAACATTTCTTCTTGTGTATTGTTTTACGCCGTGCTTTCTTAGTAAATCAATCTCAATCAAACTAAAAAGAACACGAATATAAATGATTATTTTATAAGCATGTCTAAAGCATTTCTTAGGCCTTATAGCCAATTCAAATAATGTACAAACGTGTTTAAATCACGCGCTGCTTTTGAACGTTGCGTATACGCACTGTGTGTTGACCTTAATCGATATTGGCAGCATTTGCTGTAGCTTTTCACGCACATACCTGAAATGAAACAGAAAATAAACACGAAAATTAATTAAGCGTTTCAATGGGAAGTATTCGAGAGTGCGAGGCACTTTGCTAAATTAACTGCCTGGACGTTGTTTTACGAGAATTCCAAACGGCTAACTTATCCGACTCAGTTTGACTCTTGTGCCAAATGCGTCAAAACTTCCAACTGGCAACTGCCAACTGCCAATTGCTAAATGTTAGGCCAGAAGAGACCAGGTTAAGTGCTCGAAATGTGAATACCAATCAAATGTTATGCAAATGCAAATTGACCAAATGCAGTAGTAGTAGCATCATAATCACCGGCAGCAGCTGCTTTATTTCCGAACTGCAGCAGTGTGAACCGCATTTCCATTTAGCTTGGTTTCCAGTTTTGCCCTCATCAAAGTTGCAAAAGATCCTGACCAAGATTAGGCCAAGTGTCTAAGCAAGCAAAATTGAAATTGATGTACGAATCTCATCTCTAGGACTGCTCGTTCAATGAAGCAACGAGAGAACTGCCAAAGCTGACAGTCAATTTAATTAGGATTTTGCGTCTAAAACGTTCATAAATTTTCCATCATTTTATGGCCAATAAGATGAGTATTTACCAAAAGTGTCCATGCACCATTTTCACATAAAGAAAGCACTTAGATTTAGAGGTAAATTTTTGTTTTATATGTAAATTGATGTATACATTGCTAGTAAAAGAATTCAGGATTATGTCTATACAATTTTCCATTTAGCTTGGAGTGTTAAACATATAATTTAAAATATATAAAATAATATGTTTTCTACGTATTTTTCCGGGATTTCTGGTAAGAGATAACAAACAAAATTTCTCCCATTTATAAACTAATACAATCTTTGAAAATCTGTAAAAAATTTGCACTTGTGAAAGGTGGACGGATTCAAAAGAAAACTTAGTTCACACGTACCAAATAACCATGAAAATATACTTGAGATTTGAATAGCAAAACAGGAAAAATAATTCTGTTTTTTTACCAATCTACATAACAAATTTTATGATATATTTTGACAAGACAAAACAAATATTAAGCCAGTTAACTGGCACGTGCGAACTGGCTTAAATATTAATAAATAATTTGTTTAGATACTTCAGTTCATAATAGAAGTTCGCATTTATAGGTTTCCCTGAATATTTTCTTGCAGATATTGAGCTCATAATAAATTACGATAATTAAAATAAAATTAGATTGAAAAACTCGGCCTTGAATCAAGAACTTCGTACTTGCTTTTAGGACATCCGGGATAGGATACCTTTTGTCAATGCTGGGGAACGATTCAGGTATTGAATCCTTGATTTTCCTTTTGTGTAGGCTTCGGTTAAAGTGTATCAAAATGTCAGCTATATCCGCATAGCATTGCGTGGCATTTTTACAGCTTTTACCCTTTAGAACCGAACACCCTTTTTGTTTTTTTGTTGTACCTGCTGAACCTGCTGCTGCCGCTATTACCGGTAAAACGTCGCCTGGGACATTTAGTTGATTGAGTTCTTTCTTTACGCCCCGCAATCTGCTGCCTCTTGTAGCAGCTCTTACGTTGCTTGCTGAGCTTTGCATATTTAATTAAAATTGTAATTGATTTTGTGTTATGCAAAAAGCAGGCCAGAGGCCACGGCAACAACAAGAACAACAGCAACACAAGAGTCGCCAAAAAGTCTGTTTTTAATTTCATGCTGTGTGACAGGCAGCAGCGGCAGCGGCAGCAGCAGCAGCAGCGGCTGTGTCCCAATGTGCCTCATAATTTTTGTGGGCTGTGGCACAGTTTTCTAATTTGACTGCAGGCGGCAACAATTTTACGGCAATTCAGGTAAGATTTCTTGCGGCCTCGTTGCGGTTCTGCTAATGGCGCCCAACCCAAACCCAAAACAAGATTGTTTTTATTTTTTTTTTTGTCTTTTTTGGATATAGACCTTCTTCCTTACGTCAAAGTTGCTTTGCATATTGATGGCATAACTCGCGAGTCTCGCGTCGAGTCGAGTCGAGTCGAATCGCCTCAAAGCAAATTCTAAAGCTTCGCTAGTCAGATTGATTTTGTCGCCTGCAAATTCACTTTCATTTTCATACGAAATGTAACGTATACGCCCCCGTGGCCCAACCCCGCCCACCTTTGACATTTCCACACACAAACATTTCTCCGATTGTTCCTTTTTGTGTTGGCAGTTCGTGAAAATCAATTTTCATGTCGCTGTCAAAAACAGGCTTTACCCTTTTTTCCGATTCGCTTGGAATGGGATTTGTGTGGACGCAAAGCGCACAAAAATAGCAATCCTTTTGCTCCTTTATTGGGCATTCAGTCAAGTCACGATTTCTGATTTTTCCACTCGAATCCATTTCTATTATTAATTATGAATGCGTTTCTTTTACCATTCATTTGCACTCTCATAGAATTAGTTAGACATGATTAAATGTTAGTTTTATTGTCCTGCAAAATATAATTAACTTATTTCAGCACATTAGCAAATTGTATCAAAATTGGATTAATTAGTAAACTCAACAATTAATCCAGTAAAACATAAATAACCATTATCTTCACACGCCCAAGAAACAATAAAAGTCGACCTATCAAATGATACATCAAAAAAACCTAACAAAAGAGGCTAAAAACAAAGCGAAACAAGCAATTTGGCTAACAACAAATTCGTACAAAAAGTTCAAAAAGCCAACATGAGCATTTATGATAAATTGCCATATTTTATTCTGTGTTTTGTTTTAAGTTTTAGTACATCTAATAATATTTATTTATATTAGTAAGCATTTTATTTTAGTTGAAGGTTGACTTGGTTTTAGTTGCTTTTGCCTGCTGAGTTTGTGGGTGTGTCTCACACACGCTGAAAGCTCTTAAAACTATCTTAATGAAGGTCTTTTGCTAAGAAAAAAACAACTAAAACTAAAATAAAGTATATTTTCGATACATGACAGCAACCGTCATATGAAAAGGTCAGGAATTGTCCTCAATTCGGCGTCAGGCAAAACTTTTACAAGGTTTTGTACCCTAAGAAAACGATTTAATACAAATTTGCATAAAACATCTCATAGATATAAGATCTAAGGTAGTAAATATATTTTATATTTTATTACTACACTTCCTTCGCAGTAGCCCACTTAAAAGATTTGCTTTGTTGACTAGTGGAATTACACAAATTGAGAGACAGATAAAACTTTCTTCATATATTGTATACCCTACAAAGGAAGCCTCCATTCCAGAATGTATTCATCTCAAATTTTTTATCTCATTTAAAATAGATTCATGAGATTTTCTTGAGTGTAATTCTTCAGTTATGGATACAAAAACGTTTAATTGCTGCAGCTTTTTTAAATGGGATTAAATACAAGAAGACTCTCCAGGAAATTCGATATGAACAAATCGATAATTCTGGCTAGCTTCATTAATTCCAATTGTGGCTTTCTTTTCAAATTAGATTTTAAAAAATCGTTTTATATATTGCATAAAAAATAAAGAACTCGCACATTTTATGGCCTACCACGAATTGTGACCTTTTATTCAAGACCCACGCAGTGTTAACTTTTTGTAAAGCAGGAAATGAAAGTCATTTTTATACCCAATATATGCAATAATTTATTTAATTCGACATTATTTCCAGCCAAATAAAGACAATGCTGCTGACAAATAAACAAAGCCATTTACAGTGCCAAGTTAATATGGCATTATATTTATTTAACTTTTTTTTTTATTATTATTTGCATACCCTTGCAGAGGGTATTATAACTTTGTCACGATTGCTGACCAGGACGACGAAATGAGTCGGTATATGGCAAGATATAAAGATATACTTTAATTATAATTTTAATTACCAATTAGGAAAAGAGCATGTTCTCTCAATGCATACCAAAAATTATCAAAATCTGTCTACTTAATCATATAGCTGCCAATCGCTTATAGCACTCTGCAAGGGTATATAATCGTCGGCGTTTCAGACATGGCTTTTCCTTACTATTTTTTATATAACAGTGAAATGAAAATGAACCGATTCGCAGCTGCATTTTGCTGCATGGCTGCAAGCGGAATAAAAATCAATAGAGCCATTTTATTAACTGTAATCATATAAATATAAAAAACTGATTACTGATTTCTTTTGCCATAAAAAAAAGCCAACCAAAGCCGTACAATTAAAAATGCAAAAGTTGGCAACAAGCCTATCAGATTTATAAACTTGTGGAATTTAAATAATCAGGAGATTTAATAATAAAAAAAAAAATACAGAAGAAAAAAAGCTAAATTACCACAAGACAAACCTTTCAAGATCTGTGACTTGGGCTGGAGCATTTTTTCTACTCTATTCATTTGGTTTTAATTTTTGCGCTCGTAAATCGAAATGAAAACGAAACGAAATGAGAGCCTCAGAAGAAAACCGGTTAAAAGACAGACGCCCAGCCAGCTAGCCAGCCGGCCAGTCAGCTAGCCAGCCAGGCAGCCAGGCAGCAACAGCATTTAAGTCAAGCAAACCAAACCAAGCCAAGCCAAGCCAAGCCAAACCAAACCAGAGCCAAGTTTACTTGAATAATGCTGAACCAACGACCGGAGATATAGATAAAAATCAACTCCAACGCTGTGGCAGACAACAACTACAACAACTATAACAACAAACCCAACGGACACGTTTTGTGGCAGCCCGCCACACAGCCGGTAAAAAAAAAAAAAAAACAACAGAAAAAAGTAGTAGTAGTAGTAGTAGTAGAAGTCGACTAACCGAAAGAGAGCGCAATAAAAAATGAAGGAAAAAAAAAAAGAATTGAAAAACCTGAAATTGTAACGCAATCAATGCGAAAAACCAGAGGAGAGCCCTGTGGGCGTGCCGCCGCCTAGTGTGCTGAAAATGAAAATCAACACAGTTCCACAGCAGCCACAGCTGTTGTTAATACTATTATTGTTGCTGTTGCTGTTGCGGCTGCTGCTGCTGCTGCTGCTGCTGTTGTTGGCGTAGTAAGAGTCCGCAGTGCAACTCGAAACACACAGTTATAAGTTATATACGAATGTACTTTTTTTTGTTGAATACCCTTGCAAAGGGTATCATCATTTTCTAAGGAAATATGCAATGCATTCTAAAAACAACTGCCTTTTTCTTGGAAAGTTTTGAAAAATAAATGAGCCCCTTATCAATATTATACAATTATCAATATAGTTATATAACAATTTATATCAGGGCCATTTCCATGAAAGCTTAAAATAAACTTCTCCAGTCCAGCCCTTTATCAATAATATTGTTTATTACTTAGGTTTTTTTGCAGCACAGATTTTCTGTTTATTTTTTAAGTTTTGGAATTTCTCAGTCTAAATATTTAATCAATATTCAGATTTATCAAAATAATTTCTTTTATTTTTAAGAAGAAAAGAAAATTAGAGGAAACTGTAAGGGTATTTAGGCCTGCGCCTTGAACAAACCAGTTCGTTCTTCATACTGCCTACCCCAGGATACAGTGGACCGGATTACATTTTATTCACACTTTCAGTCAAAATCAAAAATAGGCTGCTTTATGGGGAGACGGGAGATGGGAGATGGGGGGGTTAGACAGATGGAGTCGCTGCTGCGACTGCTGCTGTAAACTGTCCTCATGTCGGAAATTGTCAAGCACGCGGCAACATTGGCAGCTTTGGCATCACGTAATTTCGCATGAAAATGTTTTTTATTGGCATTTCCATAGAGGCCCGTCTAAGAAAAAAGTGGTCCTAATCGATAGGTAAACTATCAAAAACAATGCGAGCTATAAATACCCTTTAATAGTAAAGAAGGGTTTTTAATAATTTTCGAATTAGATAAATATTTTTAATAAGGAAAAAGAAAAATAAATATCATTTAACAATATCCCACAAACTATGATCTCTTAACTGTTTTTTTCCTCCTTCCTTTTTTTTAAATATTATTCCAGAATAAACAATCTTCGGAAACGTAGCCAAATATCCCAAAAAACCCTCGAAACCTTTTTGGCCAGTGTATAAGCCCAAATGGGAAAATTTATATAGAAAACACACTTAGTTTTGACTTTTTGTTGGACCAAAACAAAATACGAGTAAAATAACAAAAACGCAAAAATAAAATGTAAAAATCGAGAAAATTGTTGGCTTTTGTTTGGACTGTGTTTTTCACGCTAGGCGAGCTTTGGCGAATTTCGGCTCACAGTTACCAATTTCTTTGTTTATAGCCGCAACACGTGTTTTCATTTCAATACGCACGCTCGGCCCAAAAGGGGGTCGTGAGGAAAGACCTTTTATGTCTATGTTAATGAAATGATAATGGCCCGAGAGGCGCAGTGGCTGTGTGAGTGTGAGTGAGAGCGTTTCGTGAGGCAGCTCTAATTAAAGCCAGTACAGCAGCCAAGCCAGGCCAGGGCAGCTGACCAAATGTTGAAACAGCAGACGACTCTCTTGGCTCCCTTTGGGGAGCCATCAAATTTGATGGGCCTCAAGTAGAAGAAGTAATTGCGAGTGCAAACAGAATTAGGAAAATGTCTATTGTTGGGAATTGTTATATAATAAATGAAGACAGCAGCTGGAATTCCACAGCCAACAAATGGTCATAGAATTTTTATGAAAATTAAAGTATCTTCTCTTTATTTTATCCAAGAACCAAGTACTTATTTTAAATGGATTCCTTTGCCTGGACAGCACTTTTCAATTTAATTTATTTCCTTTAGCCAAGCTGTGGCTAAAACATTTTAATTGTATTTGTCCAAGCTGGAAAAATCCATATATGTTACGCAGCAGATAGATTTATAGATAGTTCCTATACACTTACTATTCGAAATACTTGTTTATCTCCATAAAGTTTATCTTTGAGAAAATTAAATGCCTGCCAAAAATGTTCAAGATTGGACTACTAAATCATATTAATCAATCAATGAAAGGATATCTAATCTTCGGCTACGCGCAAATAGCATTTTCTTACTACTTTCTATATATACTAATTTGTTGTATATCATTATAATATCTCTGACAAGGTTTACATTCTTAAAATAACTTAAAAAAGATAAAAATAAAAGCGTAAAGTTTGTATTCCAAGTATTTGGCCCAATAAGCTAAACATTTAGCTGGCATGGCTGGCTTGGCTTGCGTGTTTGTTAGCCCGGCTTATGGAGAATTGTTAACTGTCGAGTGGTCACATTGCATTTTTCACTTTCACACACCAGTGAGGCGCGCTCGCTCACTCACATTTACACTCACCTACAAAGCTGGGAAAACTAGTTTGAGCATAACAATCCTGGAGACCAACTGGCAGCTGGCTGCTGCACACACACCACACACACCACACACACACACTCACACACATGCAACACTGCACAACAAAACTCGGGCTGCATTTGGGTGCTGTAGCTAATTATTTAGCAATTATGTGAAAGTGAAACTTGTCGAGTGGCTCCTGCTGTTGCTTTTGTGGTTTACTAGTTTAATTGGATGCTGCTCGATTTGTGTGTCTCATGGTGTGTGAGTGAAATTTTAAGCTTTTCTCATTAACAGCAGGCAAATGTGTTGATAAATATTATTCGCTATACCTTCTCATCGGGAGATAGATACACAGAGAGAAAATACCGGTCTAAATTTGAGCTGCATTGGTCTTCAATTAAGCGTAAGAAAATTAAGAATATTTTGAGTCTGAATCGGGATAACAGCTATAAATAGAGAACTACTCATTCTTAATCTCGGCCTAAGCTGACAATAACAATACGATTCTTAAATCAAGAAGTGACTCGAATCAAGAATTTGTTATTATCTTATTTTATGTTTAATTCAATTATATTTAGCTTAGTTCTTTTGGGCTTTCAAGAATACCAAACAAAGCTTGATTTAAGATTTTCTTTCCTAAATTCGATTCTTGAAATTAGAATTTTCAGCTTAAGCCAATATTTCTGACACTACTACGGATTGTTTTAGAACCACAACTCTTTTTTTCTTTTGGAATATTTCTCGCTGTGTAGATAGATAGATGGAAAACCGCGCAGCTGCCGCAAAATTGTCAAATATTTATGCAATTTTATGAATTAGAGCCGAACTAATTGCATTTAGTATTGGTGCAACGTTTCCTCTGGCACTTTCGCATTACAAATCTTTTGATTTATGACATATATTTATCAATGATGGCCATCCAAAAAATATTGCGCACCCAATGAAGCATTCACTTGAATGTGATTTACAAATTCTATTCACACCCAGCAACATTCGTTGTTCATTCGTTTATTTGGCCTGCACTTTTTTATACCCACACTAAACAAAACAACAACAAATACTATATAAAACCACACACAAAAGACAATCAACCAAGTTCTATTGTCTTGCAGAGAAGCCCGAAATTGAAAACTGGTTTTTCATTTCAAACTCTGGCTTTGTGCATTGTGTGCGCTGTGTGTTTTATGGAACGTTGCAGAACAACGGGCTCGGAGCGGAAGAGCGGTTCAAGAGGCGGCGGCGGGTGGTTCCTACTGCGGGTACTTAAGCGGCTACATGAAATACTCGTATCCAAAATTTTGTTTTGCTTTGCTTTGATTTGATTTAGAGAGGCTTATGCTCAGTCAGTTAGCTGCTTGAGCAATATCGTAAATGTGTTGCATAATATTTAAGAAGATTCCAATTATGATTAGGACTAAGCTCAGCTCGGGCAGAGCGTTTTGCCAGAAACCCAAAATTTAATTAAGATTGGAGTATAAGCGAAATTATCTGCACTGAGAAAAAATTAGTAAATTTACCTTAACAAAATTTGAATATAATTCAAAGATAATTCCTTTTAGATTTTGGGAGAACTTGTTTTTTATCTTATATTCCCTTAGAATCCCTTTTAATTTATATTTCATACAATTTTCTAAATCTTAGCTTATTTTTTCCCTATACATAAAATTTTTTAAAGAATTTTAGAATGTTCGGTTGAAAATTATAATTCTTTTGTTAAAAAATGTCTATATTTATGACATGTGGCTTACTATGGACCAAAAAGACTAGCTGAGATTAAATCAATTACAAACAGGTTATAATCAAGAATTTGGCAATTAAAACAAAAGCGGGCTTCAACTAGCAATTTCGAACTTGGCTTTAGGAATGCTTTTAGAACGGAGTTATGCATTTTCTTCCCTTTTTTCTGAGTAGAATTCGGAAGTATTATTTTCGAGCTACTTTTATATATTTCATTTTTTCCTCAATCAAAGTAAGGTTTTTCCTCTGCATAATTTGCATTAATTGGCTATTATTCATAATAGTTTTCATTAAAATTCATTTGATAACTGCATGTATAATATTCATATAATTCAACCCATATTTTTTTTTAATTTCCAGTTAATCTTAAATGCAGACACCACCCTTCTCCGCTGCTTCTCACAACTTGACCTTAGACCATATAATCAAATAATAATCGTACAATGGCAGACACAGAAGAAGTTCAGGGTCAATTTTGTGATTTACATAAAGCCTTCGTAAAGCTTAAATTGACCACTAGCAAAATTATAAAGAAACAGAAAATCGAATTGAAAACTGGGCAGGTTTTTTTTCAGCTGATTTTGTCTTTTCGTTTCGTTTTTCGTTTTTCATTTTCGGACTAACGCCGGAAATTCACAAAAGCTACGTTGCCAGCAGCCGGTTGTCACTTATTTATGCATCCGGTCGTTGCAAGCTACCAAAAAAAAAAATAAAATAAAAAAATAAATAAATAAAGAGAAATAAACCAAATACATGCCACGTTTGTATGTGGAGATATGTAAATAAAAAACACAACATAATATAAAAACAAATATAATATGGCTCAGCTGCGATTGTGGTCTCGACTCTAGCAGTATCGAGGTTCGAACCTTCATCCAGTTTCGGTTTTCCTCGACTTCGCCTTTCTCCTACCCATTTCAACCAGGTCGAAAACTCACATATTTCTGTAGGTGTGCAAACTGTAAGTGTAAACTACGAGTAAAAAGTATTTGCATAGAATTTGTGACATGGTTGAAAATGGGGAAGTTTGAAATGTGAGTATTTGGTTTATGAATAACCCCTAGATGAATATTCAAGCATATTCACACATGACGCACAGCTCTGACAGCTTAAAAACTTACTCTATAAATGAAGATAATTAAGGGTAAAATGAAATGGTTCTCACTTTATATTAAAAGTCATAAATTAAAAGCAAATAAATGAAAGTTCAGGGCAACGATACTCAGTATTATTGAGAAAAACTACTCATAATTAATTAGAGAAAAGTTTTATGGCGTTGAAGGAAGAGAATTTTTATTAAGTAATGGATCAGAAGCATTAAGACTTTTGTTCTGTGCAAAGTTTTAAAACAATTTTTAATTGTACTAATTAAAAATATTTCTGTACGCTGCTCAATAAATGTCTAAATAAATATGAAATTCTTTTTCTGGGCTGACTGGTTGCAAGGGAGAAAGAAGGTTCGATTGTTTATACCCATTTAATCAGTATCAAAACATACTGCTTATATTAACAAGCCCCGGGTAAAGCCGGTGTGAAAATATGTAAGCCTTAGAAACTTAATTTAACTCATTTCACACTCTGCGAATTGTGAGAATTAAGAGATTAAAACTACCTAATAGGCATTTAAAAGCTACATATATTCCCTACATTATAATTATCTCTGAAAACACTATTCATGTCCAAGTTTATAAGCCATTGGTATCATAATGAGAACAGAAATTGAAGGGCAGGGAATATTCCCTATTAATGAATATATATGTATATACAAAACGCCTTTCTTTGCGCTTCTCATAACTTCCGAGTAGTCGGTTTAGCTGGCTGAGAAGTGCTTCCACGTAATTAGCATTAAACACAACTCTTTGAAATTGTGTTCGGGCCTTAGAAGTACTTCCAAAGAGCCAAGTATTTTAATTGACTGTATAAAACCCGCAGGCAGCCTTTAAAGAGAGCGCAAATTGTAAAAATCTACTTGTAGATACGACTATATATATAAAAACCGCTAGCCACGCCCGCCTTTTGTGTTCAGTGAAGAAAACAAAGGAAACAAGTAAATAAATAAATAAATTTCTATAAGTATATAATAAATATGTACCTATAGGTATATTCCATACAACTGTCATGCAAAAAGCTTGGCAGTCGGCAGGCAACTGACAGTCGGCTGCTAAAGTTTGTTTATCCACGAGATACATTTCTATAGATATAGATATTTATTTAGCATATCATATTAGTTGGCAAACTTCTTGTGGTCCCCAGTTGCATTTGTCTGGCTTTGTTGGCATTGCATGTTTTAGAATTTTTTACGGCTGTTTAGCTACTCAATTTGTGGATAATGCTGTACAATGCAAATCGTGGGGCTTCTCCGTACATCGTACATCACATATCGTACCCTCGCTGGCGACTCCGAGACGATCCCCCAAGTTCGTGATACTTGATTACAACTTATCTATAAAATGAAAAATGTGCTCGCTTGCAAGTTCTATCTATCTATGGGAGTTCATTGCATTTGACATGCCATCCCAGCCAACCAGCCAAACAGCCAAACAGCCAACCAATCAAGCGAAGCTGTTTTTCTGTGGCCTACAAAATAACAAGAAAAGTCAATTTTAGTCCGCTTTCTGCCATTGATAGACCATTTTTTGTTATCTAGTATTGCAGCTGGTTGTTGTCTGTTGTTGTGTGTTGTTGTGTGTTGCTGTTGTTGTTGTTGTTGTCTGCCAAGTGGGTAGAAAATGTTTTCAAGTACTTAGATTGTCCAAATTTCTGTGGCTTGTCAAGAACTTTTTGTGGTCTCATAGAAAATTATTACAAAAAAGCTCAGCTCAATATATGAGAACTGGCCAAGTTAAAAGCAGAGAGACGTATCTAGTTATAAGTAGTAGTTGGGCAGGCATTAATTTCCATTGAGAATAAGAAATAGATAGACATCTTTGAGGAATGTGATTTCAGTTAGTTAGGAATTAAAATTCAAGTTAAAGAATTCTCCATTTTAGTTCAAGGACAGGTTAATTAATTTGCCAAAGGTTTTCTAACTTAAACTGTGATGTTTATCTTAAGCTGAGTCACGTACGCTTGGTTCTTGGATAAACCTAAATGAATTTTGTCAATTAAAATGCAAATACCTAAATATATATGAATGTTTGTGGAATAACCATCAAATTAATTGCATCTATGTATATCAGTCGGCTGGCATCAAAGAAATCAAGCTGGGCGCAGCGCAGCCTTCAAGCGAGATACATTTTTAGATGCACGCAAACTCAACGCAAACACCAGAGAGAAAACTATTTACGCTTATGACAAAATTAAATGCCATAAAATTTTGCTGTTGGCAAATATTTTGCACAACTTTTAGCACTAACCAAAACCCAACGAAGCCAACAAAAAAAAGAGAAAAAAAAAACTAAAATGAAAGCCAAATGGCGTAGGTGACAAATCACAGAGGCAAAAGATAAACTGCTGCCAAAAATACAAAAATAAAACCCCAAAGCGCATTTAATACATAATTAAAAAAGATAATAAAATTTAAAAAAAAAAGTGTTTCTACACTGAAAAAAAAAACGGAATCAAATCAAGAATTACACATTTGAATTATTCCCCAGTGGTCCAGGCGATCCGATACGAAATTATTCATTCAAGTTCGCTTTTTTCAATTTCAGGATATTTGATAAATATTTCTATTCCGGCTCGTCTTGACAACAGCTCGTTAAATCTCTAGATGAATCATTATAATTATAAAGAGATTAATATAGGAATTCTCGTACTAGATTTAGCCCCAAATAGACTAAGCCACTTCTTACTTGACTACCTTAATTAATCCTGCTGTGACTGTACGACTCGAACTAAAAGTAAGTGCTACTAATTCTTAGCATATCACTTTTATTTTCAGTGTAATATCATAAAATATAGTGCAATGCCATATGGTTAATTAATTTAAATGAAAAGTAAAAGGGCGAGGCGATTTTGAGCTACTTTAGAATTGTTTTGTTTAGTAGTCAACAGTTTTATTCAAATTACATTGAGAGAATTTATAAGCCGTTTTGCGGTTGTAATTGTGGCTAGGAAACCGGTCTGGGGGAAAATTGAGATTGAGATATTTAACGCGTAATTATCAGTGCTCATATATATGTAAGTATGTCCGATGTATATATGTATATCAGTGCCCATATATATGTAAGTATATACGATGTACGATACATCGTATAAAGCGCTTTTTATATAAGCTACAAAAGGGGGTCAAAGTATTGCATATGCCAGCCAGACAAGCGCTTACATACTCAAACACGATTCAAGGCACAAGGCACAAATAAATGCCAATCAATTGATTTCATTGTCTCCAATTTATAACCGATAGATAATATAAATTCCTGACAGTCGCTCCTCAAATTCATTTCGAGCAGAGCAGAGCAGAGCAGAGCATCTCGCTTACAAAGTTATGATAAATAGTAAAATATATTTTTTCTTTGTTTGTCCTCTAATCTAATTGTACGAAAGAGACTGCGTCAGTTAGATACATATACATATAGATCACAGTCTTACAGATATATATAAATAAACAGATTTATATATACTGCTTCTGCACTTGACATTTATTAGATGAAATTGTTTTGTCATAGTTTCATTTGCCTCGTTTGCATGTGTTGCACTCACTTTAGAGTCGTGAGTTCTACTTTGAATGGAAATTGATAACAGACTAATAAGGAAAGGCTATCCTCTTTCACAGCCTTGTAGAGCTATATGATATAGTAATCCGATCTTAAAGATTTTAGGTGTAAATTTAGTCAAGATACCAAAAAAGTTTTCCAGACAACAACAAATTTTGTCCTCTGCAAGGCTATAAAAATCAGCAATGAATCAGAATCAGAATCAGAATAGTAATCGAAGCTAGTAAGGAAAGGCTCTCTCTCTCTCTCTTCGAAGCGACAGAGTGGAATACAACAAATTTTGGATAAGAAAGATATGGTCAAACGGCTATATCAGCTTATACCATCATCCTGGTTAATTATATACATGGTTAATGGGCTCGCGATGCCTCCTGCAAAGCTTTACACATTTCTGAACAGTTATAAAAATTCCTCTGTAAATATTAAAGAGCTTTGAAAAACCGAGCCACTGAATTTAAAGCAGGACTAGCTCGCTTCTCAAGCAATAAGGAATAATTGCTGCCCATAACAGATTGGGAATCCCAGTGGAAATTGAGTGATTACCGAGTTTTGCTTGAAAGTACTTTGAAAGAAATTAATAGATTATACACAGATAATTTGAGTATCGTACCGTTACCAGGGAATTTTAGACAAAGTGCGAACAGCCATAAGCCCGCCCGAACAACAAAGTCAAATAAAAAATAAAAATGAGAAAAGTAACTTTATACGGGCTACACTCTTATAACTAATTTTAAATAATTGCTGCATATTACGCTATTATGCCGCGCTACTTTACCCAGCCAGTTACCCAGTTGCCTGTTGCCAGTTGGGGAAGCAACTCAATAAAAGAAAGTACAAGAGGAATACGCCCCCACAGGGCGCCGATCTGAGCCAAACTGAAGCGGGCCAAGTCTCAAGCCAGGCCACACAGCACACAGCACACAGCACACAGCTAGCAGCTCGCAGCTCCTCCATGAGCTCCACAGCTGCTGCTGGTCGCACTTTAATTGGCATATCAGAGCATTTTTATTATTTTTCTCCTCTTTTTTTATTATTAGTTTGCTAGGCCAACTGAACAACTGGAGGCCAGCTTTCTAGCGCCAACAATGAAGCAACAACAACAACAACAACTGCCTACTACTAGCAGCGGCAAGCAGAGGCGTCAGCAGGAATAGCTGAGCAGGGTGTGCCAAAAACTAAATGAATTCTGCAATAATTTGAGAATTAATTCAGAAGTAAATCTAACTCTTTCTATGTAACTTCATATTTAATCACTCGAAAGTCAATAAAAGACCCCGCATACCCGACAATCTTATCCAATTTGAACCTAACCTAAGCAGAACTGGGCGTCCAAACCAAAGCTTAACCCGAACTTGAACCGACAAATATTTCCGATTCACTTCACAAATAAAATTTAGGAATTCGAATTATATTTTAGATGCTTTGAAATGTTCGATTTTAATATTAATTTTAAATACATCCCTTGAATCAAAACCTCTCAGAATATTCTTGAATAAAAACCAGAGGAGAGATTGGGTTGAACTGGATTGATCAATGCTTCATAATAACTGCCTTGATTATGGACAAACCTAATAATAATTATACTTTTTTAAATTATTTTCTTTTATATTAATTTTTGTACGTGCTTTATTATAAATTAATTATTAATATTACTATTATAATATATTATTAATAGCATTGATATATTTGGTTATATAAATCACAATATTTAGCTTTATTAATATACGCTCTTTATTATTTATATTACTATATTTAAATTGGGCGACGGAATATTCAAATTGGTCGCTAGAGCGAACACCGCTTTAACCCCCCAAGCAAAGTACCCCTTTCTGCCTACGTCTCTGCCCACCACAGACACAATAACAGCACGAAAATTTACAACAATTGTAGTTGAAGAGGTTAATGAACTAAATGCGCAATGGGCCAAACTTATTTACAAGCGCCACGCTATGTAGTAAAGTAAGCAGCAACAAAATGTTTAGGCCACAGAAGAGAAGAGAAGAAGAATAAAGAAATACCCAGCTAGAGTTAATGAGACGCTCATTACTCGCTCGTTTCTTGAGAGGATTGCGGTGGCGATGAGCATGGGGAGTGGAGTGGGGGAGAATGGTTTCATTTGGCATGACGGGGTCAGCTTTTGCTTTTGCTTTTGCTTTTACGTGGGCCTCAAACCAATTTCCAATGGAACGCTTTTCAATTGATCGCATTTAAGTTCGTCTCACTTTTTACATTTTTAATTGACGCTCATCATCATCAATCAATTGTATAAATATATATAAATATGTCAGACTAATATGTAGCCAGACTTGAGAAATCTTCACTCTTCATTTAGCGCTGCGAGTATTTGGTATTTTTTATTTTGTTCACCTATATTTGAGCTTGCCAAATTGAATTTTGATTAATTTTCGAAAGGAAATAGAAATGCATAAATAAAAATATTTCATACATAAAAATTGTTTAAAATTTGTTTTGGCACATACCAAATATTTGTCGCAAATCTTTGCTAATATTGCTCAAAACATTTAACAAAATTGACAACGACAACAGGCCCAAAAATTATGAGACTGCCCCAGTTGTAAGTATTCCAAGTATACACGAAAAATCGGAATCGAATCGGTTCTACAGAATTAAAATCAATTTTTTTAAACCTCGGAGTTCTTCACTTTCATAGAGCCTCTGGCCAGAGTCGGCTTGAATCCCAGTATGATTAGAGAATGATTTAAAGTACGACCCAAAATTGGTAATTAAATTCAAAATTCTATTTTTTCTGCACCTTCTCTCTCTCTCCAAGTCCTTTAAGAAAACATCAAATTCTTGGCAACAGTTTTAGTATTACTCGTCACTTTGGCATAATATATCACATAGTCGTTTTCAAAACCATTAAATGAATATTTTCTAATTTAAAGTCCTCAGAGCACAGTGTAAAATTTTCCTCTACATTGAAATGGACTTGTAATTGCTTTTTAATTTCTTTTTCATATTTATTGGGGTTTCTTTTTCGGCGATAAAAATCTTGAAAATTGTCATGCTCGGTGAATTTGCACATTTCCGTTGGCATTTATACTTTTTATTTTTCTTTATTTTTCCTTATTTATTTTTCTTTTTAATATTTCTGAACATTTGTTTTTTCTTTCTTTTTTTTTTTTTTTCATTTGAGTCAAGTGCGTAAATCAAACGGGCGCCTGCATAATATTATATATATTTCCTCTGAAGATTATGCAGTTTTCAATTCATATGGCAAATAAAGCAGGATTATTTCTCATATATATATATAGTATATATATCTATAGTATATACCGTATAAGTATAAGCTTCTTTTCAGACTTTTGCATTGAACTGTTCAATTTGCATATGGACTTTTAAGCAGCTTGAATGCAATGCTCATAGCCAGATATACGTACGGATATATAAATTTATATATATACCTATATATTTATATGTATATATATCTCTGATATACATGGACGGGCTTGGACTTGCATCTACTGAGTGCCGCCAAGGCAAACTGCGACATAAGTAAACAAAAATAAACAATGCGTAAAGAACCTAATGATAACATTTGGTGAAGGAGAAGCAGCGCTCCAGACTCGACTTTGCTTTCAAATCGAATTTCGAAAACAAACAAAACTGAATATTTCCATTCAATTGCGAAGTGTAGATATCTGCAATAGTCGCTAGGTTGTAATCAAATACGAAAACTCTCGAGAACTGACAAATAAACAAACTTTGATTGACTGACTGAATGGGGGAAACATTTTGTAAATATTTATCGTCTTCAAATTGAAAAATTATTACTTTTCCTTGAAAATGCGTTCTTCAGGTA
Organism: Drosophila repletoides; assembly: GCA_018150835.1. NCBI lineage: Eukaryota > Metazoa > Arthropoda > Insecta > Diptera > Drosophilidae > Drosophila > Drosophila repletoides. Next base: position 7,120,529 of record JAECWQ010000202.1, read on the forward strand.
ATACTTATGAAAGAAAAGTGATATTAACTTAAAGCACCTACCCAATTGTTTCTTATCAAGATCAAGTATATATATCACATAGCTGCTATAGGAACAATCGAACAATCAAATTCTTATTACACTCTGCAAGGGTATGTTATATTCGGTGTACTGAAAAAAGCATATTCCCACTGGACTTTTATATAAAAACTGTTTTATTTCTTACAAGTTTCATATTAATGGGCCAAAGTTTTGACATATTTGGAGCAAATCAGCTTAGTAATGCCGTTTAAATAATACCCTAATCATCGGGCATTATTAATTATTCAATTTATTTGCCCCAAGTTCGTTATTTATGTTACGATAAAAACCAAATTCATGAAATCAAATTGAATCACATGCAACTCATTAGGTTCAATATTGATAAAGGGGCTCTCATTGGCTTTTCGTGCGGCAACAAATTTATCGTCAAGTAATTCAATATTTACTGGTTGAAAGCTTTTAAAATAGTTTTCAAAATATGTATGAAATGTGCGCTTTTAATGCAATATTTGTGTATGCATCGAGCTGTCTCTTTTGCGAGCATAGAGAGATGCTCTTCGGGCTCTCTTTCTATGCCAGTAGCCTCAAGTGGAGCTCAACTTTTTGGTTGGTATTTCAATTAAACTGAACTGCACAACGTACGCAATTCAGCTGCAACCGCCAACGCCCCCGCACCGCGCCGCACCGCACAACAATCGAGGTTCGACTGTTGCGTTTCGTGCAAATAACTGAAATACGCCCACACATGACAGCTCCAAATGCAGCTTTGCGAAAGGAAACTTTTACAATTTTATCTGAAAAATAAAATGCTGTGACTGAAATACAGTCGTACAGTTCAATTTCAGTGATGTGTGTGGCAAAAGACACTTGAAACAAAAATCACCACAATCCCACACATAAGAGTATAAGAGTATATATGGCCATATATAGAGAGTGTTAGAGAGAGAGAGAGAGAGAGTGAGCCAGAGAAATGTGTTGCATATGTGACCAGAAATGGGAATAGGTTCAAAACATTGCTCGCATTATACTTCATTTTGACTTCTCACACTTAAATGACTCAGTTTTTGGTCAAGCACTTGAGGCACGTAACAATCAGTTTAGAATTGATGTACACATACACATGCATATATATATATATATATATATATATATATATATAAACGAAGGTATAATATATCAGTACATTGGCATTAAAGTCAAAGAACTTTTGAGCTGATTTTTTCTTACCAGAAAATATAATGCATGTCATGCTATATGAAAGATGAGTCTCCATAAAAAACCAAAGAACAACAACAATTTTGTGGCTGGTCAATCAGTTGCGGCTTTTTAAAATGAGAGCAAAAGAGAGCAATCTCTGTGTGAGGAATTACAGTTAGAGCTGTCTGAAACCGGTGTGTGGGCAGTTAGAAAGAAGAAGAACACAGAATAAAAGAGAAAGATATTGAATTCTAGTCAAACGACGTAGAAACTCGTTCAGGAAAAGTGAAAGAGTACATTCTTCACTTTTCGATTCAAACAATTTTTTCACATTTTCCTATTTGGAGCTCGGAGCACAGACGAGCCTTTGGTTGTGGGTCAATAAAATGTCATGCGAGGTCCGAAGCAGTTGACTTTGATTCGAGCCTTGGTGCATCTCAATTTTTTTTCCAAGGTTTTTCTCTTTTTATTTTTATGAGTAATTTAAGTAAAGATTTATAAAAATGCATCTACACTAAATCTTCGGTCAGGAAAGTATTAATTTTTACCCCGAAAATAACTGCTCTAATCAATTTCTAAGTCTCTAAATAAACCAATGAATCTGTAAACAGAATTTTTGAATCAAATCACAAATATTGATTGTGTTAAGGTGTGGGTTCAGCTATATTTTTGAAATTCAATTTCTGGTTTTAAACAAAGTCGTATCCCGGTTTGTACCGGTTCGCTTTAAACCCAGTTTGCAAAATATTATAAATTTTAATTCCCGAGGAGGGACCAACATAAGTGAATGACTCAAGAAAAGGTTTCTAAAAATATATATTCCCATTTAAATATTTTCTTTCTTAAATGAGTCATCTGATTACCGTCCAAGCAGGAACAAATCATGGTTTAATAGAAATTCAAAGTAGGCAAAAACAAAGAAATAAAATCCAGCCTAAACCGAGCTTTCAACTAAATCCGAAAGAGTCTAAAAAACGTCCACAAAGCGCAATGACACCTTTAAAGTCCAAGCAAACAAATCACAAGTACTTACTGCTATGAAAATAATCCAAAAATAACACAATGAGAATCACAAAGTTCTTTAGTAGAGAAATAGGCTCAGAGAAACCACGAACAATTCTCAATATACCTATATAAATATACGAGTATACCTGAGAGTAGGAGGTGTCCCAGTATCGCGGCAGCTGTGGCGACGGCGGCGGCGGCGGCATTGGATAGCTTTATAAGCGTTGCCCCTGTAGCTGTAGCTGTCACTCAAACGCCTCCAAGCGGACAAATCCACACACACACACACACACACACAGAGAGAATCCACAACAATGCCGCCTTATGAATAATCACACAACATTTCAATGTAAATCTGACAGTCTTGGCAAAAGTGCGGGTATCAACGAGTGAGTGAAAAGAGAAAAAGAAATTCGAAATTCGCGTAAAACTTATGGGTAGTAGCTTAATTACGACAAGTTCCGTCACACCGAAAAAGTGTGGGTATCTCGTGGTCGGTTCAACTCCTTCCTTTCCCCCCACGGGCACTTGACGAATTATTATTTGAAATTCAAATAATTTTTATACCCTTACTTACAGAAGGTATTCTAAATTTGTCACGAGTTGTCTTATGCACTGAAAGAGGCATCTCCCACCAGATCGACGAGTCCGTCTGTCTGTCCATCTGCGTGGTTCTATACAAAGTAATTTCTCAGTTTTTGTGCTAGGTGAATGAAATTTGGAATGTAGCCGATATGTCGGAAATGACCGGATCGGGCAACAATATCATATGGGTTCCATTGGTCCGCTTAAAAAGGTTGTAAATGAGCGTCTACTTAAAATGATTCAAGATCGGAATACTATATATAGCTGTCATAAAAACAATCGATCAAAATGAATAAATTCAACAATTTTTATAGTATTTATGGTTATTGCTAAGCCAATTTGAAAGGGTGTGTAGTGTTCGGCGTGGTGATGATAGATTTGCCTTACTAGTTACGTGTATATTATTGCTTTGCGGCACTTTTGAGCTTCTGACAGCTCTTTTGGCTGTCGTCGGGCGAGCGAGCGAGCGAGCGAGCACCTGGCAAAAATTTGGCTAATTTTACCTTGCATATTTGGCATTAAATTATAACACATAAATATTTAAGCTATTCGCTAGGGTTCTGCGCGCTGTAAATATTACAAATTAGCCAAGATATAGTCAAAATTGAATTCCCAAATTAGACCAGAGAACCCAACGTCTAAGCACGTGTGTTAATTTGTACTCACAAGGCACAAACAAATATAAATATAAATTATGCATGGGGGATATGGAGGCACCTTGATTAATATGCGTGCTGGCAATATATTATCTTATTTGTTGTCTCTCCCTATCCCTGTATCAATTAACCCCCTACACAGCCCCCTCCGAGGCTCAAATGCATAAATGATTACATATAAAACATTTAAGCGGATGAATTTGTCTAGTTGGATGCTAATTAAGGCGGAAGTTTCATTTGATTTGTTACACACTTAGAACGCATTTTGATTGAAAGCTTAATTATTTTAAAATGCACTTAAATTATTCAACCAGATCAGTGAATCTAAAATAAAGTTTACTGAGATATCTCTATGACATTAAAACTCAAAGCTTTAGTTCCATAAATAAGCTTAACAGAGCAACGTAAACTTTAGTTAAGATTAAAGCTTAGCCTCAGACTAAAAGCTCCTCGCTATCTCGTTCACTTTGTATGCAACTTAAAAAATATCTTAGAAAAACATTATACTTTAGATTTAGCATTCCATATGACATTAAAGCTCAAAGCTTCAGTTTCAAGGAAAACCAAAGCTTAGTCAGAATAATCAAAGCTTTAATACTAATGGAAACTTAGCTTTTATATCGTATAATATGAAATTGATGTATAATATAAGTTCTAAGAGTATTATTAAAATTGTGCTTTCATTTTATTTATATTGGCTGCATTTATTTAGACCATCTCAGTCCAACGTTTTTCAACCGTCTACCATATTGTCAGCATTCTGTCATAAAGTTTTTCAATATTATTATTTGTGGGGTGCCTTGCATAAATACCAATTTATTTTTACCATTACGAAAGCAGCCTGTTCTGTTGTTTTTCTTATTTAAATGAAAATTATCAGCACGACACTTGGCGCACCGGATACTCGTATACACTTTGTATTATATTGTTTTAGGGACCCAAAAAGAAAGACAGGCCGACTAAGCAGTGAAAAAGACCGACAAAAAAATGCTCTCAGCAGCCGCCGAACATAGACAAAGCGCTGATTGGATTTAAAGTGACAGTAATAAATGACAAGAAAGGCGTGTTTCATTTATAAATATAAAGCATACGCAATACACTCTCGTACACTCCACCGATTCTGAGATTCTTACTGCTGCCTGATGCCGCCTGCTGAACTTGCACTAGAAAGCGAACCGAAATCCGAAAACCGAAAGCCGAAAACCTAAAATCCAAAATCCAACGAGACTTGCTAAGTAAACAGACATCGTCGCCACATTTTGCCGTTGACACTGACAAGTCAAACAAATTGCAGGGACGGCGGGTGAACCATTCATCGTTCGAGTTTAATTTTAAGTTTTATCTTATTTTATTTTATTTTATTTTATACCCTGCACTCATTAAAAATGGCTAAAAAATGAGCGTATGAACTCAGTTATTGATTTCAGTACACAAACAACATAGCAGATAGATTCTAGCTCTAATACAAACCCATCAGTCATTCTGAATGCGGTTAGCTTCTTCAGAACGTTGGAAACTGATGTTACTTTTAAAAAGTAAAAGCAAAAGTATAAACTATAAACTCTGTTTATTCAGAATTAAAAGGTTATTTAGGAATTTAAAATATAAATTGGTCCGTTGAAGGTTCAGGATAAAAAGAAATCAATCAACGTAAATAAAGAAGAAATTAAAAAATCCCTGCTCGTACTTCAGAGCTGCCTACAGGATATCTGCTAGTCGAGAATGATTTATAGCAATATTATTTTTTTGCCTTTTTCTTTTTGCTTACGCAGCGCGCGAATACTTTTGTTTGTTTCTTTTTATTCGTAATTTTCTCATTTTCTTCATTATGTCAGTGTCAGTGTTATGCAGCGGTCTCTGTAATGTGAATAATAATGGGAGATATACAAGTATATACATATACACATATACATATATATATATATATATATATAAATATGTATATATAGAATACTCAGTGTGTTTGGCATGTAATATTCTTGGGGAGGCTCTTTGTCTCTGGCTCTGCTGTCCCTGGGGGCCAAGTGCTTAATTGTGCCACAGTGGCTAAAGCGCATTAAAATGCAAGCATAATTAGCTTAATTGTTATTTTAATTATTATGTCTCGGCCACGCACAATTGGGCAACCCAAAATGCAGCATGTGACTTCGTGACTGAATCCATGAATCGGGACGGGGGAAGGGAGCTTAAATCTTTCATAGATTTAGTGTGATTTTATTTGTCATAGCCATCATTTTGATAGCACTTCATTCTGAATAACGCAGAGCGTGAAATTTCACTTGCAAAAATATTATGATCAAATAAATAAAAGACTAATTGGCAAACAAACATAAAACTTAAAACTTTTAATTGCCTGGCGCCAGACGGTCGTTATACGATATACAAACGGTTCACATATAGACCTATGTATGTATGTATGTATGTACGCTTGTATATATAAATCAAGTCGGAAAGATAAACTTGAATGCCAGCTTCAAGTTGACCAAGTCCACAAGCCATGTTTACTCTCACTTTGACCCAAATGGTCATTATAAACGCCATTTAAAGCAAGTACAAGGCATTAATAATCCAGGGAAATCCGCTTAAGACCATTTAACAAACTGGTTAGGACAATGCCCCTCGGCGGTTCCAAAAATTTACATAATTCATTGCATAGCATTGCATTAAATATTTAATTGAATCACTACATGAAAAGTCTAAGAAATATCTCTTGAACCAGTAGATCAGTAGAAATCAAAAAATAACAAACATCTCGAAATTTCCTTCCATTAGCTTAGATACCTTGAGAAATGAACCAGTTCTCTTATGGACTTTATTAAATTTTAAATCTTAGTCTTAAATCTTAAGAAATCTTTAAATAAAAAAAAAAAAAAAAAATATTCCCTATTCCAACTCCCTTAATAGTATTTTAACTGCCTCTACGAACCTCCCAAATGAATATTAAAACGATAACTTAAGAAAAAATAAAGCTCCAACAAAGTCAGCTAACAAATGAATGCAATTTGCAAAAGTCTAAAAAAAACAGAAGTAAATTTCTGCACCCCGAAGCTTGGAATACCCTTCATATTTTTCCTAATAAATATATTTTAATCATTTCTTAGTGAGAATGTACAAAGTTTGTAAGTTTCATTGAGTTGTTATAAAAGTTCAATTTTTAATCTATTTAATTATTATTAATCTAAACTAAGAACACCTACGAGATCCATTCTGAGAAAGCTTTTTAGTTCTTATGGAAACTGACAGACGAAAACATTGGCTTGTCGACCTGATAAGGAATATATATAATATATTATGGGCATTCATTTATTTCATGATATAATTGCAATACCCTCTAGAAGGGTATATACAAATTATAGGATAATATCGGATCTTTGAGTTTCTGTTCTGTTCTTGCGCTGAGTGCCTAATGAAAAATTTAAAAGCAAGCGACGGGGCAAGCGAAACAATTTTCATAAATATTCCGCTGAGGGAAAATCGGGGGAAACCACAAAGCGCATTAACGCTTAAATGGCCTTGAGACCAACAACAATCTTTACAATGTTGTTCTTCTATAACGTTTTCTTAAAAAAAAAAAAAATGATTCTTTTTTTTTTCTGGTGGAAAGATAGAAACGGGTCTCACCTTAAATTTGGCACAGCTGCGGCAGCGGCAGCCGCCGCTTGCAGAGGCGGCGGCACATTATATGGAAAGGGCAGCTTTGCCGCAACGGCTGGATTCTCGAATAGCATTCTGGTGCCGTTCGCTTGAGTTGAGCTGCTGCTGCTGTTGATGGGGTTTAAGGAGGGGTTGATGGTGTTCCCGGCGTTGGCGGAGGAGTTGTTGAAGCTGATATTGTAATAAATTTTGCAGGCTGTTTATATACTTCCGGTGCAGCGCAAAAAGTATTATTCTTTAATTTTTGTATTCTTGTTTTTATTTTTTAATTTCCCTTTCACTTTAATTCTTTTGCTTTTAATGTTTGCATTTATATTTTTTTATTAAAATTTACCGCACAGATTTTTTTATTTAAGTTATTCACATTTTTTTTTTAATCCCGATATGATTTGTTTTAATTGCTCACAAGATTTCGGTTTTTTTTAGTACACTCTAAGGAAAAAATTATATATATTTTATTAGGATTTTTGATTCTAAAAAAAGGTTATTTTAAAAAGAAAGTAAAACTTTGAAAAAAGTACTAAATCCTTCAAATCTGAATCTACTAAAAAAAATCATTTCTTTATTCTTAATCTTTAATCTTAAAAACTTCGTCAAATCTTATAGAAAGCACATGTTTTTTTTTCTTCAGTTTTGACTGCTTTTAACCTAATCAAATATTTTTATGTGCTTCGTATTCTTTTGTGGTTTTCGGTTTCGTTTTAGTTTTAGTTCCCTTCAATTTAATTATTCTTGCCCAACAAATATTTTACTCTACTCTTTCTGCACCTCTTTCTCTATCGAAAAGTTCGCATGTCAAAAACTCTGCCGTTAAAAGCATCATCAACTAGTTTTGTTTTAATTTCTTAGTGCCTTGTTGTTGTTATTATAGTTGCTGCTTTTGTGCTTCTGTTTCTTGCTTTTACTTTCGTTCTTGCGTTTGTTGCTAGCTTCTGTTGCTGTTGCTTTTTCTGTTTCGGTTTCTGCCGTTGCTCTTTGCAAGGCATTCGCTTGACATTGCCGGCTTTTTGACGCATACAGCGGCGAATTGATGCGTATGTGTACGTTCGTGTTTGCGTGTGTGTGTGATTGTGTGTGCGTATTTTGCTCCAAAATGGTGATAAAAAATGCTGCTTTTGTTGTTCCGCTTTGATAAAGAATTAATATACAAAAATACATACATATGCATTTATTTTTTAATTAAAAACTCATAACGCCAAACACACTTGACTTTTGGCAAAGTTTATGTTTTATTTTCTTAAATTAAATCGATTTGCGTGTATAAAACACAGAAGCACACATACACACGCACACATACACACATACACACATACACACATGCACACACACATAGAAAACACAAGACGCGCAGTAATATTTTTGCGACGTCATTGAATTCGCCGCATACGTAATTGGTATGTTTGTATGTAAAGCTTGGATGCCCGCTGTGCTAAACTACCCAAAAAATAAAAGCAGCTAAAGCGTCTCTCTGTCTCCCTGTCTTCCTGTCTCACCCACACTTCACTCACACATACACACACGTTTACACAAAGCTACTACGCGAAACGCGATATGACGACGATAATATTTAACGACAACGTCAAAGCTCAGAGGTCCGCACAGCGCAAGGAACTTTTGTCAACTGAAATCCAAGGAGCTGTTCAGTGACAAGCAGAGCGCCAAAGAGCGCGGCATTAATGCAAGTTCGCCGAAAAGTCGCTCACAGTCTCTCTCTTGCGTACTCTGCATAAGGACAAGCGCGTGGAGCGCAGAGCGACAGAGAGAGAGGGTATAAACAAGTTCGCCGCTTAAACTGAGTGTCTCACATGGCTGCTGTATGCAACATGCGACCATGTGCAACATGAGTCGATGACGAAGACAACTTTACCTCCCTCTCAACCCGCCCACTCAACCAACCCTCCACCAACAGCACCATGCACGCCTATAATCATTTCCGACGCTTGCAGTCGTTGTTGCTGTTTTCGTTGTTGTTGTTGTTGTTGTTGTTGTTGTTGTAGTTTTTGTATCAAACAATAGGCCTGCGGATAAGCGGGCAAAGCAAATGCGACTGAACGGCTAAGCGACTATACGACTGAACGACCGAACAGCAGACCGCCCGAGTCTTTTATATCGCTTTGTTCTCGCATTAAGCTTTCTTTGTTTTTCTCGTATTTCTTCTGACGCTGCTTTTAAAGCTCAGCTTCAGCATCGGCTGCGGCTCAGCTGTCGCTTTTGTTGACTTTTAAAGCAACAACAACAATAACAACAGCAGCAGCAACAACAAAATAATTGTTTAATTTATTAATGCGTTTCTCAACAAAAGTCTTGATTTATTTGAATTTTCAGCTAACATTTACGCATTTCAGTTGCATGCTCTTGACTTTTGTATAATTCTCTTTCTCTTCTTTTTTTTCAATTTTTAATTTAATTTTCACATTTTGCACAGCGAATTTGATGAACTTGAGATAAAACCACATTTTAGTCATTCAATATGAAACTTTTTTGAAGGCGCCCACTGACATTCATGCACGATCATGCTCCTAGCGTGATTAGAATTATTTCATTTTCTTTTATTTCCATTATTCCTTTTACTTTTTTTTCAGACTAAAATGAACCTCAAATTATTGTGATACTGGAGTGATACGGATATTATTTATGTTTTTTATTATTATTTTTTTTTATATTTTGCTAAAATTTTATTTGAAAATTGTAAATAATTGTAATTCTATGAAATCATTAAATTTGGTTTATTTTTATTTTAAATATTAATAACTTTATATTATTTTTAAATTGAAAAATTTCTGAAATTTGTATTAAAAGTAAATTTTATCTCATAACTTTACGATAAGCTCTAAAAATGGTTATATTCAGTTATATTCAGCTCGTTTCGAATAATTTATAATTTATAAATGTGGAATATTTTCTTCTTTTCAAAGAACTACAGTTCCTATATCTTTGTATAGCCCACCACATGTATCCAATTACGAGTACCCGAGAAAAACACACAAGTTTCTCAGAAATTTACTTAGTTTTCAGTGTTTCGGCTTCTACTTCTTATCGCACAACATTGAAAACATGCACAGAAAATGATAAAAACAAAGGGAAAACCACAAAAGAAAGAGAAAAAGCACAATTTCTGATATTTGGAAGTCTGTTTTTCTGTCAGTATTTAAATAAGTTTTATTTTAGTTATATATAATGATACAATTTTCATCAATATAAAAGAATTAAATAATTAAAAATTGATTTTGTTTAATTTTTTATTAGAAATAATGATTTACGTTCATTAGTTAAACATATAATTATCCGAAAATTGGTTTTATATTAAATCTAATAATATCTAATGATTTTTAAGAGTTTTTATATATATATTTGTCATATAAATATTATAAATAACTTTATTTTTTTTCCTGCTTTATTTAATTAATTTGCATGCAGCTGTTATTATTATTATTATTCTCTTTAACGATCCCTAGTAATTTAACGCGTAATTTAATTCCGAATTGCAGTTTCGCCGATGCAAAACGCAAAACGTATTGAATTTTAATTAAAAACACTTTTTTTAAATTATTCCCATAATAATAAGAAACTATAAATGATTTTTTTTTCTTTTTTTATGAAAAATTTAAAATAAAACTTGAGGATTTACTTTAAGCTTTGCGCAAAAATGTAAACAAAATAGAATTTTGTTTGTATTTAATTTGGCGCCTTTGAGCCTTTTAACGGCGTTTTTGGAACAGCCCCACAAATGCGAGAAGAGCTTTATATGACGACGGCGAAGAGTGGCTGAGGAACCACAAAAGAAACGACGATAACGACTACGCTTTGGTTAGCAAGCACAGTAACATTAACAGTAACAGTAACGACGCACAAAAATAGCTCCGCACGCTGTACTTCACGTTGTAACGGTCGCAACCAAACTGACAACTAAAGACGACGACGCAAACCAACAGCATGACATTCAATTCGCTTGCCAACGACATTCCTCTCGCGCTCTCTCGCAAGCGGTAGCATAAAAACCAAAACAAGAGAGAGCGTAACTGGGATCGCCGCCATGTGGCGCCCGTTGCAAAGCATTACTCAATTTACTTGCTCTCGCGCTCTCTTCCGCTCCAACAACCACCCACCCACTATTCTTGCTTGCAGCAGCAAATAAACATTCGCCGGAGAGAGCGCATAGTTTGTTTTGCTTATTGTATTTGCGGCGAATTCGCTCAAAAAACGCCAATTGGATAAAAACAGTGCGAGATGGCGTCACAATTCCATTGGCGTCTCTGTTGCCATCGCGCTTGCACTTCCCTGCCATGCAATCCCCTCAGTTTCATACTTCCGTTCTTCAAGCTCTTGTTGTTGTTTGTGGTGTGGATAAAAATGAGCATCGCATGTGAACGGGATATTTATAAGTATAAGATGCTTGAAGCTTACCGCTGGATAAAGCAAGCGGTATAAGTTGAAGGGAATTTTTGCATTTGAATTGCGGATATTTTCAACTTTAGCTTATAATATTAATGGTGTTTAGGGAATTTATTAAAAATATAATTATTTACACTGAAAAAAATTAAAGGCTTTTTCGAATTAGGATTTGATTAAAGAAAAGCTTCAAAAAATAAAATCTGGAAAAGATACTAAGTTTCTAAAAGAAAATAAATGTGAAAATTGAAATTAAAGCATTCAACTCAAAAGCTTAAAACCCTTTTTTTTACATTAGTATTCGGTCTAAAAGTTTTTGATGAACTTATTTATGTATTTTCAAATATGAAGATCGGACTTCTATATCATATAAGTATGGAGGTGCCACAGAGCATTCGGTCAAAAGATAATAGCTTAAGAACATATTTCAAACACTTATTCCAGTCTGCAAGGGTATTTAATTTTCGGCGCGTTGAATGTAGTTTTTCTTATTAGTTGATTATAATCAAGTACGAATCCAATTCGGAACAGGAAATGGGATTGTATTTGTTTTAGATGTGAAAAAATGTGTAAGATTCAAAGCAAGTCCAATTAAATATGAGAAGAAAATAACACAAATATTTCTAATAAGTATTTATGCCACACCCGAAACAATATAAAATAAAACTTGCATAAGTCAAAGCAAAATTTCAGGCATTATTCGGCTTATTACAACAACGCCTAACGCCTAACATCAAAGGTCTGTGAAGTGCGCCGCATGTTGCGATTTTTTTTTTTTTTTTCTAATTTTGTTGTTGTTTTTTTCCATTTACTTTTGTTTTTATTTCTTTTTGCTTTACAACAAAACGCTCAACAAGCGTAGCCCAATGAATTCTGCAGCTAAGCAGCTGAGTTTTGTTTTGTTTTTTTTTGTTTTTTTTTTTTGTGTTTCTCTTCTTTTTCTTATTTCTGTTTCTTAGCTTTATAAGTGGAGGAAAAACGGAAAACGGAACACAAAAAACTTGTTTGCTGCGCCTGAAGCGAACCGAATGGAACCCGAAAAATACAACACAAATGCACAAGTTACTGTTGAAGCATGGCGTGGGCGAAGGGGAGGGGGGAGTGGTCCAACTGCGACTGCGACTGCGACTGCGACTGAAGCAGACAGGTCAAAGGAGCAGACGAGACATGCCCCTCATTCCCTCCCGTCCACCAACACCACAGTGTTTCCCTCTCTAAGGAAGCAATAAATTGTTGGCAAAAAGCGACGCCGTCTTCGATTAGCTTCTTAGTGGAATGGGTGAAATGGTGGAACAGCGGCCCCGAAACGAACGAAAACGAAATGGAAAAGGGAATAGGGCCTGGCCCAAGGTAAAAACATTCGACAAATTTATAACAAAAAGCGCAGCGAGCATAAAATCTGCCAACAAATTGGGTCATAAAAGTAATTAGTAAAATCTGCTCATATTATTTCTATATACTCCCTTGGGTATACCCTCCCACTGGGTATTATAATTTTCTCACAAAACGTGTCATTCAGAGTCTATATAACTCCGACTGTCTGTCTATATTTAAGCCAGAATAGGTTGGCTTTGATCCTACTTTATAGAATACTTCTCATGAATATTTGCAGATATTGCCGACATATGTGATATATATATATATATATTATATCTGAACAATCTATATATATAAGGGTATTCAAATCTCCGGCATGCTGAAAATAGTCTTTCTTTCTTGTGGTCATTGTAATTGCTGTGGAGCTACTTAAGAAACTGTCTGGCAATCGACAGGGTGATTTAAGGCACATTTTTCCATTGAACAGGAGCACACAGGGAATGGGGGGAGGGAGGCGAGGGTATTACAGGGTGTCAGGTGTAGAAGGCATTTGCAGTCTTGAGCTTTAACCGGGCAAAGTTCCGGCTGTTAGTCTATTAATTAAGTAGCCATAAACTTAAATCACGTTTCATTATGAACAGTCAGGGTAGGAAAGCAAGTGCTTCACAGTCCTGCCACAGGTCCTTGATCACCCCAAGGCTGCAAGCCGGTTGGGCTTTTTTTCCGCTATTTAGGCCGGAAAATGAACTGAACGTTTTAAATGATGGATTCAGTTTTAAATTTGTAATTGATTATTGAAAATTAAAAAAAACTTTAGTTATTATTGAGAAGAAGTAATTATAAATTGACTTTTGAAAAAAAAAAAAACAATCAAATTTTGAGCCAATTTATCAAAAAGTTATGAAAGTAGTCAATTGTTGATCCTAAAAAAGCTTCTTTGCGGTTCAAGCTTAATAACTGGAACTGATGCAAAAGCCTGAAGTTTCTAATATGGCTGCTCTAAGCTAAAAATTAAGAACAGTAATCATAAAAAAAGGATCCACTCCTTATATTTGGTGCACAGAAAACTAAAGAGTGGGATAGAATCAAAAATAAAAAAAAAAGGATCGTTCTTGAATCGTTCGTCAGGAGTGTTATGCGATTACTGGCTTGCTAAAATTAAGTAGCTTTTTTTCAACTTCGGAATTTGAAGTTGATTTGTTCCTTATTTAAAGAAATATATTGATTATAATCAGATTAATATAATAAATCTTGCTCTATTATCGATCTATAGTAAGCGGGCTCGTACTTGAGTCTCGTATGAATAGGGATTGATTCATCTAATCTGTTTTTAACCTGTGTTCGTACTTGAATCTGGTCTGAATAGGGATTGATTCACCTAGTTAGTCCAGTACATACTAGATTTGAAATAAAATCGAATGTACTTTTTTAAATTCGTTTTTAAGTTTAAACTTAGCCATTTTTTATTCTTACTACGTAAGGAAAGGTAATGGGGATTGGTATTGAAAGCTGTCTAATATTGAATTAATAATTAACAGAAAATTATTGATGATCTACATTATCATTGGTGAAACTATAAAAGAAATGCAACACCTGAAAATTTAAAAAAATAATTCATAGTATTTAACACTAGATAAAAAAGTGCTTTCTTCTACATATTTTTCATCATAGCCTAGAAATTATTTTAAATTTGTCTTAACCACATTTGAAGCCCCTTTTAATGGCTAACAAGTGAATATATTGTAGCCTTAACAAGTAGTCGGGAATTCTACTTCTTTGTTTATGTTGTTGCTATTGTTTCAGATGTCAACGTTGTTGTTCAGTGTTTGTGATGGGCGTCTAATAATTAGCCCGCTTAGGTTGTGGTGGCTTCAACTGCAGCAACAGCAACTGCAGCAGCAGCAGCAGCAGCAGCAGCAGCAGCAACAGACACAACAACAGCAACAGCATGTTTCATGTCATGCAGATATCAGGCACATGTGTTACCACTGAATTTGAGAGCTGTCGTCTGTCCTGTGTCCTCTGTCGTCTGACTTGGTAACTCAGACAGTCTGGTTAATGTATTTAAAGGCGCATCGAAGAGAGAGAAAGAATGAGGGTCGTACCATAAAGTTGGCTGGAATTTATTAGCCTTGGTAAGACTTAACATGCACTCTTCTATGAATGTGACAAACTTTTAATCGAGCAGATTTATGTAAATTTCCGTGTGAACTGAAACAAACTTAAGTAGAACCAAAAGTTCATTGGTTACCTTCACATTGCTGTAAGCCTTGTGAATAGTTCCATTTTGTTTAAAGGTTAAGTTCGGTTTTTTATACTGAATCCATGGAGTAAAGCTTTTTTATTCATTTTTATTATTACAAGTATAATCTTTTCTAACACTCCTTCTTCAAAAATTTTTCCAGATTCCAAAAACTGTGAGACCTGTTCTCCAGATTTCAGAATGAATTTCATGGAAAAAAGTAAAGCGTACTAACAGGAGCTTCTCATAATTAACTAAGAAATTATAATAGGTAAGATTTTTGATACACTCTGGAGCCTTTAAAAGCAGATTATTCATTTTGTTGTGGAGTTCTTGCTTGGATAAAAGTCAGGGAAGACTGTAAAAACAATAGATTTGCGAGTTGAAACTTTGGATGAATCGCTTTAAAAAAAAAAAGTGAACCCTGCTGTAAGGATCTTCAACAAATAAATAATAACATAAATTAAAGTAAACATCCCCAAATCGAAGGTTTTTTAGAATACATTTTCAATAAGAATTAGTTTTAAAATAAAATTTGAAACAAGTTGAGTGCTTTGAGATCCAAATCTTTAAAAATTATTTCTTTTCTTTATAAATTGGTCCCAAATTATTTTATATTTGGAATTATAAAAACTATATATTAAATTAAGCAAAATGAATAAAAAAAAATTAAAAAAAAAAGATTCTAATGAACTAAAGCTCGAAGCAACACTAAAATTCAGGATAACCAAAATCCACAACTAAATAAAATAAGGCACCAATATTTGAAATCCATTAGAAAACGAATAAAAATATTTAAACCTTTTTCTATGCAATTTAAAACGAAAAGAGTCACATTGAAAATATTATTTGAGCTCTCCTTTAAAGAATAAAAAGTTCAAGGTACTTTTACCTACCGAGTACTTTAGCTCATTAGACATTCATGAGTCCGACTAGGCTGGTTCTACGAAGTCAGAGAGCCCCAACTCACTCCAAGAGATTCGAGTAATCGTGGTAAGTGTAGGGAGTACCATAAACAAGCGTAATATCATCAATCAGTGCACAAATTTGCATCTTTTCTTGTCTAGTCTATTTTTAGGGCACGCCTACTAGTCCCTGCTGAGTATGTTTCTCTATACAGATGTGTTGCTGTGTATACTCAATGTATCTGTATGTAGGAGTATCTGAGTATCTGAGTATCTGAGTATCTGAGCATCTGTCGTTGTCAGCGCATCAACGCGCTTCATCAGTGCGCTGATATGTAAATCTCATAAATCATGCACACCTGTCCTCGATGGAACCGCCGGCGACAGGATGGAGGACATTCAGGACGACATACTGCCAACACTCCCATCAGACGGTCAATTCTTGTGTGCGCACGAGGGTGGACCAAAAGGTACGCCGTGCGAACCATAAAAACACATGATTCTTTTACATCCCTGAGCAAATTCGGGTACTTCTTAAGCCACCCTCGTATACACACATATGTATTCATTCGTGGTCAAGCCTTTTGGCCGTGTATTAAGTTGTGTCTCTATATTAAAAAGGAGCAAAAAAACGAGAAAAAAGGCTAGAAAAAAAGGGGGAACTGAAGCGAGAGTCACGCGTTGCAAATTGATTAGCCACGTGTAGCAAATGATTTCTGACTAACGGCTAACAAAGTGTGTACACATGTAGCTTGCTACTTAGATAGAAGCATGCTTAATTTAACAATAGGTAAACACTCTTTGAATTTAAGTGGCAGCATTAGAATTGGCCATAAAAATTGATTTAATTAAATACAATATTTAAAAGACTCGAACTTTGGGGACTCGAACTCGATGCAAAGGTTTGGGTTAGCCTTGCGGACCAGCTCGAAGAGACCCTAAGCTAAACTGCTTAGCCGCCTGTGTGACTATTGATAATATGGACTTAATGTTGTCGCAAAATGTTTAATTAATTAGAATATATTACCTTAAACTAAGTATAAATAAAATTCGGCGTTGGTGATCCACGTAAGATAACAATTCTTTGGTTCCTTTTATTTTTATAAAACTATTTTACTTTTATTATTAATCCTAATGCGATTTGTTTATATAGTTGAAAGTTCTTTATTAAGAATTCTATACATATTTTTAGTGAATTTATTGATTTTTATCCCCAATTCCTTTTAAACCAAAATATTTACTCTATTCGTGATAAGAATTTCTTATCATAATATTATATTGTTCTAACCAAAGCAGTTAAAAGCATTGTTCAACTTAGAAACCTCTAGAAAAAAAGTTCAATTCTAAAATCCAGAAACTATGAGCTGAAGATGTTTGATTCTCACCCAATCTCTGACCTCAATGTAATCGCTTCAGAATCAATTTATAGACAGGTAAAATTGCCTACTTTTTGCCTGCTCAGATTAAACTGAATATGGAACTGTTCGGATTCAATAAGTCTGTGGAAATTGTGTAAAGGTGTCTCATGAATATCTCGTATAATACTCGTAAATGCCAAAAGCGAATTTTCATGAGGCTTCCTTTTTTTTTGTTGGGAATAGTCTGTGGTGCTTACCAGCTGCTCATAATAATAAACCAGGCTCTCACTAATTGCTTGGCCACAGCACCTGCTGCCTGGCTGGCTGGTTGCCTCTTTTGGTAGCTCAGTTTCGGCCTAGACGCTTAACCGAAAAAACCACAAATTTACATAAATATGCCACAAATCATAGCTGCACGGGAAAGTGTCGCCCAAAGGCAGGCTATGCAAAAAAAAAAAAAAAAAAAAAAAAAAGGGAGAAAAATAAAGAGGCTACCTCAATCTCTTGCAGAAATTCCAGCTCGCTCTCTGCAGAAAGCTGCATGTGGTCAGTGGTTTCTGTGATAGACGAGCGACTGCTATTAAAAACGCATGAATAGCACAAGTTAACTTTTTATCCACACTTTCAGTGCAATTAAAAGCTATCCAAAAAAAATACTCCTGCCATAAAAAATACCATGTAATATTTATGTGCGCCACATGTCCTAGGCGTATTTATGCGACTGTACCTATAGATTTTTAGCTCCTCTCACTATATTGCTTTTTTTCCTATACCCTTACGGAAAGGATTACAAATTCCGATACGAAACGTGTGACGCATTGAACTATAAAACTATATGGCAAGGTGGCTCTGTTTTTTAGGTCAATAAGTCACTCTGCTTGGAAAGGGTATAAGGTAATTGGCCAGATCGAATAATTCCGCCTAATCAATTAAGGACCTTTTAATTATCCTCTGCAAAATAAATAATAAATAAAAAAAAAGGATATAGAAAGAATCAGAATGCTTTGTCAATAGAGATAAACTATTTAAAAGCTTTGCAGTCTGCGGTTCAACGGAGCAATTAACTTCTCAGCTTAGGTTCGAGATAAAAGGATTAAATAAGGTTAGACAAGTCTTCACCTCTCACAAAATCTCCTGCAATTCGTGAACAATCCGAAAGGATGTGGTTTTTTCAAAAAGCAGCAATTTTTCCTCCTGTTGAGCTCTGATCTTGACTACAGTACAGTCACAGTGAAAAGGCTTCTTCTTCCTCCTCCACTATGCAGCTGTATTCTTCACAAGAGTCAGACTATTCTAGGGGGCATAACTAGACCCGAACGATCAACCAAAGGATTCTCTTTCTCACTGTTAAAACATTAGCGATTGGTATACCATCAAATAGAGAATTTGGAAAGGTAATCCAACGTTTTTCTACTTGACGGAAGATGTATTTATTGTAGACACTGTTAGAGTATTTAAATGTCGACACACTACAAATAAATGTTTCTATTTTTTTCCTTTTTTCACAGTGCTGTGTATAACGCACATTGCATAATAATAAAACTGCCGCCCATGGCCCATTTGGGGGGCACTTAAATTCACAGCCACCGACGTCATCATTGTTTTGGCTGGACATGCGCCACGCTACCTGCCCCGCCCGGTGCCTGCCGGCCTCCTCTGCAATGTTTGTCATTAGCAAATGTTGCCTCTTGTACTTTACTACTGCAACTGCTGTTATTGTTGTTGTTGCGTTGTTGCGTTGTTGCGGGTGCCTCGAACTTGTTTGTTTGCCAGACGCAAAATTTGTGACTGCAGCAAATTTCGGGTAGTACGACGATTGCCTCCTCCCTCACCGCCCTGGGCAACGGTACCTCTGGTACTTTTGTCATTTAGAGAACGCATCATTTGCGCATTTTATGTAGGTGCATAACACCAACATGCTGTTGCATGAATGAATGCTGCAACAAGACCACAAACTGCGGCTGGACACACGGCTGGCAAACACAAAACCAACAACCCTACCGCCCAACAAAAAAGGAAGAAATTCTCTAGCATTATTTGGGAGACAATTGCTAACCTAACTTCTTTGTGGGCGTGGCATCTTACATATCTGATATGCTTACATTGGGAGAGGTCAAGACAAAAACAAGAAACAATGAGAAGACTAACAATAGGAAGCTTGCTTAATCAAGGCTTGAAGCCAATAAAAAGAAAGACTTTTCGGAATAAAATTAGGAACTCCGTAGTGGAATCGATGAAACCAACTCAATTCTTGATTCAAGCTTGCTTTTTTCATCCCGGGACTGTTGATTTTATCCTGTTTCTAGCACAAATTGTGCCCTGATTAATATATATAAAATAAAGTTTTTAAATTCGACTTGAACTATATAAAATTAAGAATTGTTCAACTTAAATTTAGAATGTTTTTTTCGATATAGACTATAAGTAAAGTTCTCTCTCTCTCTCTATTGTTATTAGAATTTATTTAAATTTGTTCTGTAAAGAACGATAAAAAGAACACAAATTAAATGAGGCACGGAATAAAGTTGACAATTAAATTAAAATTAAAATCGAAAGCAGGGCAAACAATTCTTTTGCTTTAATAAAGACACCAACCCCGCACACCCCCACACCACCACACACACCACACACACACACACACACACAGCCCCATTGGGATATGCAACACTTTTAATTTGTAATTGAGGATTTCAAGAACTCTTTGCTGAACTGGAATGAAATTGCTCTGTTCTCAAACGAGTTACGAGTATGTGGCAAAAAAAAAAAAAACACAATTTAATGTGACATTCAGCAAATTGTTGACGGCTTTTCCTCTTATAAAACACGACAAATTTTGCAGTCGTTTAATTAAACAGTTTTCGAAATTTTAATTTAACCATTTTATTTTCTTTTTTGCACTCGCAATTCAACTGCTAAGCGGGCCCCATAATGAGTATGTAAATTGCTGTAAAGTTATGTCCTCAATTTGGACTGAAAACCTGACTGATACTTCTCTTTGGCAACTGTTTTATGAGCGCATAAAGTTTACCAGCCACATGAGTCTCGCGCTCTCATTAGAAACTTGGATAAACCCCATGGATTTCCCCCTCGATAAATGTGTTGCATACCCCATAGGCGCAGCTGCTGGACACTTGAATATTCCAAAAATAAACTGCACAAGTTTAATACAAAATTTTCTTTCGTTTCTTTTTATTTTTTCCCATTTTTTCTTATAATCAACACTGGGACAAAAAAAAGTTGGAGAAATCTTATTCAGCGCAAAGTATTTTATACCCTTACTAGCCTGATGGGTTTTGGGTTCCTGTTTTGGTTTGAATTTTGGTTTTTTCGATAAAGGCTACAAATCATAATGGAATTCCATATATATGAAAACCTATTCAGTATTTATTGGTTCAAAAAACAATGGAAACTTTCAGGTTAATTGTTTAGATAGATATTACAAATAGATCAGAGAATCGCTAACCCAAAACAATAGAAAAAACTATTAATTCCTTTAAAAAAAAGTAGTCCTTAACACTTCGTTGATTTATCTCAATATTTTCTTATCTAAAAATGCGAATAGAAAAAGGTTCGCTTTTAGCCAGGCTTTAATAGGATGTTCGCTAATGATGGCCATATTAAAATACCCACAACTAGAGTATTAAATTTGTGCGGCAGCATTTGTTGGTGTTATTTGTCGTTTGCTTATCAACGCACTTCCGCATCATTAAATAATTTTATCATTTACATTATTTTCACTTTCTAAGCACACAGTGAGTCACAAAGTTCTTCGCACGCAGTGCACAGCTGCCCTTAGCAAACAGTTAGGAATAGGATAGACATTGGTTGGGTTGGGGTGGATATTTTGGGGTCCTTTTTTGGGTTCTCTGTTCCCTGTGAGAACTGATTTTAGATTTGGCTAATTTGTAATTTATGCAACTTTTTTGTGGTTTCATAAAAAATGATGAGAAATCTTCTTTTAATTAACTGCAGTGGCACCAAAGTGAAGAAATAATTCTACAAAATGTTAATACGAATATAAAAACTTTTAAATTCAGAAGGAAATGTAATATTAACTTATTTCTGTGTGAGTAATTTATGTAAATTGAAGGAATAAAGTTAAGTAATGGATTATGCACTAAAGTAGCAAAAAACTAGCAGAGAAAAGCTACCTGCTTCACGTCGAGGATTACATACACTGCCAGACCGAAACAAGCATTGGAAAATACCTACGAATGTTAATGTTATCCTATAAAAAAACAGCTGTTGGATCGATTGTTCCAATGGCAGCTATGTTATATTGGCCGATCCGGCCTATTCCGCCATATATTGCTTACCAAATTTGATTAATTTCATTGAAACAGACAGACAGACAAACAGGACTATATCGACTTGTCTCAACGTCCGAGGGGGACACATAGTTTGTGATAAAAATGCCTCGTTTAGGGACAAAATTAGAATACCCAAAGGAAGATAAAGTATAGTTCTTCCCTCTGCAAGGGTATAAAAAGCAAAGTTCTTGCTTCTTCAGGGGAAGACAATATATAGTTATATTCATAGAGAATGCATTTATTGTGATATTCTGATTTCGTTGGACTTTAAATTATATCATATCCTTGAGAGACAATGCCAGGTTTGCATGCGTCTTTTTTAGTAGGCTAAAACTGCAAAATGTTTAGAGGGGCCTCTCATATTTCTTAAAAGAATTTCGCTTTGTATAATAAATTAAAAAATCTTTTCCTGCTCACTTACAAGTGCATTTCAAAGCCATTAAAGTTGTTCAGCCTGCCACTTGATAAAAAAGATATATATATATATATAAAATTATATATATATATGTATATAAAAATGGAATGCAAATGCAAAATGCAAAATGCAAAATGCCAAAAGACATGAGAAGAGCATGGCAAGCAACAAACGATAATGAGGACACATAACAACAACAGCAACAGCAACAGCAATAGCACTTGCAGCTACAATGATAATGTTGCCTGCTGTTGATGACAACAGCAGCAGCAACAACAGCAGCAGCAGCAGCAGCAGCAGCAGCAGCAGTGGCTGTGGCAGTTGCAGCCATCGCAGCAACAACAAATAGCGGAAATCAGCCAGAGAATGCAGCGACTAGAGCTGGGATCGTGTCGTGTGCTCGTGAAAAGTAAACGAATATCGAATAACGAGTATCATGGGCGATATTTTAAATTATTAATGATACAAGGAAATGTTAAGCGCAGTTTAATCCAAGTGGATGCGGATTTTAATACAATATTTCCGAACCACAAAAATACAAAAAACTTGATCCTAGTCCTTATATAGTTCACTATTGAAGTTCCGACGGATGGACAAACAGAATATCATGGATAGATCGATTTTTAGAGAGATTCCTTTCACTGCCTTTCATTGCACAAGCTTAAAATACCCTACATCTATTTTACACAGTGCAAAAAATAATAAATTAGGTTTAATAAACTTATTTACTTTAATGATAATAACAAATTAAAAAAATTCGAATTATTCCACTTAATTATTTTTAAGGACAGAGTTTCTGGCATTCAGAATCAAGCAGTTTGGTGATTACTTTTTCTGTAGACTAAATTCGAAAGGTTTTCATTTTCTTCCACACAGAAATAGAAACATTTTTCCTTATGCAGCAATGTTTTCACTTGTATAGCCAACTTAGCAATGGTGAGTCAAGAAAATCGTTTGAAATAAAGTTATTATAGCCATTTCGTGATTAATGTGTTTTAAACTCGTGCTTGAAAAGCTCGACACGTGGCCATCTCTAGGCGAGACAACCCTTCTTCGCGGCAAGTCCTTGGTTACAACGTCTAAGCGCTGCCGCTGCTCATTTTCGCTACTAAATAAGACAGCCCCCCTCCTTACCCAAACCATGCTCCATACGAAGCCCTCTGTTCCCCGCTCCACCCGCTGTCGCCAACATTTTGACATTTTTTTTTTGCGCCATAATTTGTTGGCTCAAAGCGGCCCAGCAAAAAATGTGCAGCCTGCATTTAGACATAAAAATTCTGCGACAGTTGTCGGTTTTTTTTAGCTACCTTCTTTTTTTATTTCTTGGCTTGCTTCATATTTACTTGTTCGCTTTTAGAATGAGTTTTGTATGTCACCAAATTGAAATGTTTAAAGAGAGCTCTGCCTGCCTGCCAACACAACTATTGGTCAAAGCGAACAGAACACTCTAGAAAATTGTTTTTTCTTCCTATTATTCTACCATTTTTTTTGTCAAACGCCATACGCACGATTTAATCCAATTCGAGGAAAATGAGACGAAACCCCAGCTCCGGACTGGGCCAAGTCAAGTGAAATGTCAGCCACTCAAAAAATGTGCGGCATGGCATGACAAATCTACCTAACAAAACATCCAAACACTGAAACAAAAAATGTGTTTGATCCCGAAAATAAATTTAGAATTTTCACCTATAATTTTAGTTTGAACAGTTTCAAAAGGAGAGAGAGCGCTGAAGAGTCAAATCTTTCAAGACTAGCTCAAATTTGGAAACACAGCAAAATGAGAATTCCATACTATCCATAATTTCGAACTCAAATTCTCAATAGTACTTCAAATATCTCCGAGCAATTAATATTTCTAAATTTTTGTGCGATTTTATTTCAAGATTAGATGAAGTTTCAAAACTGGGAAGTATGAGAATTCCGCATTTAAATCAATCCTTTCAAAACATTATTCAACATTATTCAACGTTTTAAGCGATGAATTGATACCGAAATTCTCAATTTTCTTTTCTCCGTGTATTACGTGGAACTAAAGTTTATTTGAGGCTTAACGATTCGGAAACAACACACAGACGACAAATTATTTGGCCATCAAGTGCAGAATGTGCTCCACAACGAGCGGGGCTTACGAGGGGGTTTCTACGCTACGAGGGAGTTGTTGAAAAATTATTAATTTTCACAAAAGTCAACAGCATTCACACACACTCACACACACTCACACACATGCCGGGAAAACTGCTATGTTTATGCACATGAGTAAACATGACTAACAGCAGCTTCCAAATTGCATAGCATACTTTTCTGCGTGTTAGTGTGCTCGTGGCATAAAAAAAGCATGCCACAAATTATGAGTAATCGTCGCTAAAACTAGAAAAACATAAGCAAATTAAAATTGAAATATAGCTGTAGTACAGTGGTGTACAGTGGTTGCTGAGGTCATAAGAACTGAAGAGCTCTAAGCTTCACAAATAATAATAAATTAAAAGCCAAGTTCTGTGAACGGTTTGAGCATTATAGTCCGGCTCGTCCAGCGCTAAAAGAAGCCTAAAACAAAAACTAAAAGATAATTATATTTTTATTATTCAACTTAACCCTTGGCGAGGGTATTTTTATTCGTTAGAATGCATTGTGTGAGCGAAACATCTTCGACCCACAAAAGACGAGACTCTCGGAATGGATTAGATCAATGAAACTTGAAAAGGATTACTCATTTGACCTGATCAGATAACTATATAATATTGCCGTCTGAATTCTAAAAATGTGTGGATAATTGTGTTAGTTCAAAGTTAAATTTTGATATTTCTAGTTAGTATATGATGAGTTCTGGTCAGTATAAATATAGCTACTTCTGAGGAAATTCCTACCTTTCAAACTATTTCTGTCCCCTAAACATAATAAATAAATAAATAGTTTAGATTGCTCCCCACCCACAAAGGGTTTATTATACCAAAATTGTTTGTAAATAATATTTATTTTGAATAAGGCCGATACGGACAATTGTTTTAAGACATAACAACGGCTACTATAATATTATTACAAGTTTTTTTCATTCAATGTTCTAATAGCGATTGATACTCGATGAGTATTAGTTCCTCCTGGTCAAGTGGCAGATCCAAATAGTCCTGCTCATTCTCAGGCAAATCTTCATTGAAGCGTTTATAAGCATTAAACGATTCCATTACATTTTTAGCCTTTGACAAAACAGATTTGACTAGAGCCTGCTTGCTGGGCGTGGAAGCAGAAAATGTTGTGGTTGACTTCTTTGGAGAGGACGAAGAGGAAGAGGAGGTCGAGGCGACATCCTCTTCACCATGTGTAGTTAATAATGACATCTGGTCAATCACACCCAACAAATCCCTTTCGCTGTCCAGGCTCTTTAGTAGAAAATTCACAGCACGATCCAAGTTATTTTGTGTAGTTTCTAGAGCGGCACGTGCCGTCGGCGAGCTGAAGCCAAGTTCAACTAATGTATTCAACTTTCCTTCATCTGCAATGGGCATTGGAGGCAGATTCTGACGCAGTTCATCAGCATGCGACTGCAACAGTTCTAGACTACGTTCCAAATCATTGTCGGTGCGACGCAGTGCCTCCATGACCAAAGGCCGTTCATAGCCTTGGTCCATGAGCCGGCAAACACTGCGTGGATGCACCCAATCCTGCTCATCACTGCCCACCTGGGCCAGGCGACGACCCAGTTCACGCTCCGAGTCCGAGTTGAGACGCGCTGCCGTCAGTTGCTGGCGTCTATTCTGAATAAACTGAATGGCCTGCTCCACATTACCATTGCAGGAGCGCAGTGCTAGACGCCCATCAGATGGATCGTAGCCCATTTCGCACAGCTGAGTCAATTGTGCAGTATTAACCTTAAGCTCGGCCAGAGCAGTGCCTGCTTTATCTAGACGTGCACGCGCCTGATCCCACTCGTTCTGATGAAAGAGAATGACTCCTTGAAGCAAATGAAGTCTCAATATAAGCGCACGCTCCGGGCAATTGGAGCCTTTGAGCGCATAGAGGCGACTATAATTCTCGCCATAGGTGCGTCTAAAGATCTGCTCGCACAGATCCAGGCGACGCTGTGCATCCGGCAATTGGGTTATGTTCTTCAGGCATAGATAACACCAAACAATGTCCAGATTAAGTAAAGCATAATTATCCACCGATTCCAGGAATTTGGGGTCACAACTGTTGAACTTTTCATCCGCCTCGATAAAGAGCAACAATGCCTCATCATAGCGCTCACGTCGCATGGCCGCCCGACCCTTTTCATATAGTCCCATGCCAAGGAGTAGAGCACGATTGGCAAGAGGTGGCAGATACATCGCATAACCATCCTGATCTTCAATTTCCATAAAATGGTGCTCTGAATCGACCACCAATTCCACATCCCGTTGTATCTGTCGTATGCGTTCATAAAGCGCTTCGCCTTGAGCATTTTCCTGTCCCACAATGACCAGCAATTGTTGATTATTCTTCAGGCCCTGCGCCTCCAATGTCTCCTGCGGCTCCACAACGCGTCCAGCCGAAATGCACTTCACATGACTTGCATCATTCAACTGCAGTTGCTCGGCCACATTCCCCAGCAATATTGAACCCATTACCTCCAGGCCACACTTCACTTCCAATGAGTTCGAAGTGCCACCATGACTGTTCACACATCGCACATGGAACGTGGCCAGACCTGTCTCATTGAAGTGACGGCGTGCTGCCAGTTTTCGCAGGGCATTATCCTGCAGGTCTATCAAGGCATTTTTGCAAATGGCACCAGTCATATGCAGCTCCTCGCTTAGTTCCTGGGACAACTGTTCCAAGGCAGAGTCGCTGCTGCCCACATTCTCCACATAGTATGGTTCCTCCCATAATTTAACGTTCCTCTCCTGCAGGCGAGCACGTAGTTGTACCAATGAATTTTCAGACATTTTAGTACAATTTTCAGATCGCGCAAGTTATATTTCAGACAGAGACTTCTCAATGAACGCTAATTTTGAATATTCGATTTCTGAGTAAAACTGGGACTAGCTTCGTGCGACTAACAGAAATAAGTGAGAAAATATTTCAATAAAACTCTGAAGTAAACAACTTCAATTTTCAAGCTTACTTCGATTAAAAAAAATAAGTGAAAAGATATTTCAAATTTTTTTGCGCCTACATCGACTAAAAATATTTCAAAACTCTGAGGCAGCTAACTTCCATTTTTAGACAAAAATAATTTTAATTTATTATATTTGATAACGTTTTTAGAATAAGAAAAAGGTTAAGAAATTTTCATTCCGATTAGAATATTGCTGAGAAACGAACATCACGTTTAAGGATACGACTCAAAGAAGAAATGAAAAATCAAATTTAATTTATTCAGGTAGGCAGAAAATGTTTAAGTCTTCAAATATCTAATAAACTTGGAAAAAAGCTATTAAACGAATTTCCATTCAACAAATCTCCAATTTTGTTGCCCTTATGCAGAGCCAATTATCGGCACTAAATTCAGTCAGCAAAAAGGAGAAAGCAGGAGAAAAGCATTGAAAAAGTAAAAGAGAGCTAACGAGCCCAGCTCGCGACGACAAATTAAAGGCGATAAACCACAGACAAAAGTCCTTACAAAATACAATCAAGTGAAATAAGCAGTCCAAGCCAAGCCAAGGAGAGAGGGAGGATTTTTGTGGGAGGGAAGGAAGTGGAAGTGAAAAAAATGTCATTGTCAGCTTAACGCTGCCTGACTTTGTTTAGCCCTTGTGTGGGACAATGTGGGTAATAAATGTTATGTGTGGTTAAGGGTTAATAACTGCAACAAAGGCGCCACAAAAAGTAAGAAGTAAAACCGACAAGGCCAAGACATTTTATAGATACTTTCTCCAACCCACCAACCGACCGACCGACCAACCAACTCAACTCTACTACCAAAGTGTGGCTGCTAATGAAAAGTGCCGCGGCTATTGTGTTGTGTCGGAAATGTCTCTTAGAAATAAGGATACGCTTGGGTCTGGGTCTAGGACTGATTCTCTTCCTTGCAACCTTTCCCGTTTCTTCTCCTCTTCAGTCCTCTATTCCGCAGTGTGAATAAATGGATGAATCTCTAACGCAGTTGCTGTCTGTGATGAAGTAGCCGCAATGTTTGCTTCGGTGGTTGTGGATGATGGGATTGCTCTGTTTTTATGATGGTGTGTGTGTGTGTGTGTGTGTGTTTGAAGTGTGTGTGGGAAGTTTTTGTTGTTTGACTGTTTGGTAAGTGTCATGCTGTGTCGTTGTGTTTAATTGTTTGCTGCTGTTGTTCATTTCTACTTGGCATCTGTTGGAAGTTACAGTCAAGTGAGATCTTTCATTATTATTTTCGAATACAATAGGATATATATAGGTTATATATATTAAATTAACAAGAGCTCCTCAAAGGCTTTTGCACTGCACAATATGTATTCTTTAACTTAAATAAATTCCAGGTTTTGTTTTAGGTCTATTATTATTTAATTTAGGTCGAAAATGGGCAAAATAAATTGGTTTGAACCTTACCGAAATTCGACAGATATCAGACTGATATATTTCCGATAATCGTAGAGAAAAATCAGTGTATTGTATTATAAATTTACTATAATTCATCTTTATATTCGTCATTATACTTTCTATTCCCTGTTTGTATCAATTACTCATCTGAAATATATAGAACGCCTCCTTATCATTATCCTTGGCGCTTTCTTTCACCTCCTTCCTAAGCTCGTGTAGTGCACATGACACAAGTTAAATGTCGTATAAGTGTTACTGACAGCCAAGAAGATGCATCCGAGGCAGCTGCCCAACAGTGAAGCAACCTTCAACCGACCGACCGACCGACCGACCCGAAGAACTTCCTCCAACTGGCACGACTCTACTTGACTGAACTTGTCAGGGGAAGTATTCTCCTCCTTGGTTGTTTTGTACTCGTAAATAAAATCAGTGTAGTGCTAAAGTCGGCAAAGTTTGATGCACTAACTGACTTGTCTTCAGCATGGAACAGGCATTAAACTAAAGTGAACAACCGTCCCGCATCCTTTCGAGGAAGCGACACAAAGTTGACAACTGACAAGTCACATTCTTGTACATTAAATTAATGAAATGATTTGCCGGTTGCTTGTGTGCTTCTTTGCCCTTTAAGGTCACACACAGGCTGCATCCTTCCGTCTCCAGAGATCTCGATCGACGCTTAAAATGTGACAACGATTTCAAGTCCATAAATATGCACGAATCATCATCAGTTCCAACAACAATAGCCATAGACACCCACGAGGATGCGGCCAATTGTGGATCATTAATCTTGCAAAACAAATGCGGTTCAATGTTTTTGACAGCAGGGTAGAAGAAAAAAACGATGCCGGAAAAAAGTAGAAAAAAGGTTGTGAGTAGTAGACGATTAACCATATGAATACCCTGCAATCAGTGTAATATCTATTATGGTGCTGAACAAAAGACTATAATTTCTATGAGGTCCTTCTACCTATCACATATGCATCAGATAGAATTTTAAATGGTTTCCTTATAAGCAGATGTATTTAGGAAAGAAACTTTATATTATATAGGAGAAAGAATCCTAATTCACACAAGGAAATACAATATTAACCACAATTTAATCAAGCTAGAAACTACATTGAACTACAGATGATTTTCCCACTTCTAGAGGAAACATCCTAGCTCAAAAAATAAAATCGAAACTATGCACTATGCAAAATGATCATTCTTATGTGGGATTCTCTGCTGATAACTATTTGAAAAGATTTCATACCCATGTTTCGTACCACAAGTAATAGATGAACATAAGGCTACTCTACCAAAGAATCGTCCTCTCAACAAGAAGTCAAACCGAAACATAAATTAGACATGCTCGCCCATCTGCAGGGTAGTTGTTAGTAAGCCATGACGACAATGAAACGAGCGATGCGCAGGAGAAAAAAAAAGAGCATCCACTTTTGTCATTGGGAAAGCTGGATTGAGTAGGGGGGAAACTGCTGCTGCTGCTGCTGCTGTTGCTGTCAGTTACAAGCCCAGTGAAGTATCTTCCGTGTCTGGCTTTGATAGCCGTGCAACGGCGACATATTACTTCCTTATTTGTGGGCTGTACTCCGTCCGACCTCTGGCAGTGGTGCCACACCCTGTCTCCCTGTCCCAGATTGAGCTACAGCTCCTGTTGGTGCTGGTGTTCCTTCCCCCAGGAGAAAAGCGTCGTCACGCGCCAAAAACTGAAACATTCAACACAGCATTTGCTCCAAAAATTATGCATTTAACAAAAAGTGCTCGGTGTGTGCGTTTGTTTGTATGGCAAACACACGCGTTAAAACAATGACTGGACGTTAACATTTCGCGTTGACAGCGAGCCAAACATCCGGCAGATAAAAATGCTCCACACTTTGAAATTTGATTGAATCAACGGCGCGAGTCATGGAGTGAATGGTGCGCGGTGGTTCAGCGGTTCAACGGTTCGGCTCCCAACTGTTGGCGCTTTGTCATGGTGCGGATTGGACGACGGCGATGTTTGCCTGAATGACTTTAGCAGAGGATAGGATGAGTCCTTGCTGCTCTGCTGGGGTGATAATGATAAGCGGGTAAAACCATTAAGTGATTCCACTTAAATGAGCACGTTAGGATAAATGTTTTGCTTTCTTTCTACTTTTCTCTTTTTTTTTGCTGCACTGGCAACATTTTTGTTCTAATCTTTTAGGCGAGATGAGAAGGAATTGAAAAGTGTAGATGAGCGGGGAAAACGGATTGAAAAAGGAACGTGTTCGGGATGACTTTTGAAAGAAACCCTGGGACAATACCAAAAGTTAAAGTCTAAATTAGAACACTTTATTTTCCTCTTTTTACAGCTTTTTTATTTATAAAAACCAGAAAATTCCATTTGTATAGCATGAAAATGCAGCAGAGAAAGAAACATTTTTGAGGCAGGTGACTTCGGGATAATTTTTGGAAAAAATCAGAATATAATTATCAATTTTACCCAAGTTTTCTTTGTATAAGCTAATTCCTTAAGTATTTCGGGTTTAAAATGAGAACAACTTTTAGCTAGTTGAGCATTGAGAAAGAGTATATATTACGAAATAAGGTTTAAGTTTTATTAAATTGAAAATAAAGTAAAGCAATAGATATAACTTGCGAAAATTATAAGCCACGATAAAAGGAACTATAATAATATGCTCAGTTTACATTAAACATCGGGTTTGTTCACTGTTGACCAAGGTTTTAAGCCTAACCGGCAAAATATATCTAATAGCAGACCACAATGAGTGAAACCAGGTTTCATGGTTGGCTTAAAAAACTTAAAATTCATATTTTCTTGACCTTAGAGTCTGAGTAAGGTACCCAATTTTGTACCAAAACCCATCGCCTTTGAGGTCGAACCCATATTATTGAACTACTCGAACTCGTAAAAAATATTTTTTGATGTTGGACACATTGATTTCTTACCCACCGTCTCCGACACTAATTGAATGCCACAGAACACACACAACACATTCGACAGACATGAAAAGGAAAAGTAAATCGACCTCAAAAGAACAAAACAAAAAAATAAATACAAAAAATTCAATTTTTTCCCACAAGCGGATGGCTCTCTCTTTAGAGGTGGGACAGCTTACTGGCCAAACAAGACCTCAAATCCGTAAAGTGTACTTGAGGCGGAGAATGGCTCCTGTTCCTGTCCTGCTGGTAACATGGCCCCGGAGCGTTGGGCGTTCGACGTTAAATGGCCAACAAGGTGACAATGCAGATATAATGCGATATGCGGCAACAGACAAAACGACAAACGTGCCCGGACCCAGGCTGGATCCCGGTCCTGGTCCCACTCCTGGCGCAATGTCGACGACGCCGATGACAATTGGTGATTCGCAATTGATAATGGTTAATGTGAACTGTCTCAGTCGACTGCAATGACTGATGACTGACAAAAAAAGCGAGAGAAATACGAAAAAAAAAGGCGGTATCCATGGCAAAAATGTGCGCTTATCTCTTAACTTTACGCACAATATAACAGGCAGATGGCTGGGAAATGTTAAATGACATGGACAAGGCGGACATTGTTAATGATGACTTTTTATATGAAGAATGACTGCTTAAATTGAATAATTTTCGGATCCAGCTAAGAGATGGGATGCCAAAAATCAAACAAGAAACAGTAGCAAATCTTTAATTAAATTAGGCAAATAAGCCATAGATAAGAACCTCCTCTGTTAGCTTTATATCTCTAACACTCTTAAGCTTTAATTATTAAATGTAGCCCAGCTTTAATTAGATTTGTAGACAATTAAGAACGTAGAGTATGTTAAATTGACTGGAAGTCCTAGCTCGTTAACTCTTGAACTTTTGGCATAGATTTGAAATTATTGTTTCATTATTATCAGTATTAATAAGTTAAACAATATTTAAGCTATGTTTTCACTCTGTTATCTTGGTTAACTTCACTGAAATCGTCAAAACGATCCTTAAAAAACATTCTGATCTTCCAACACTCTTCCATCACTGATCCTTGCTCGAAAAGTAAGAAAAATAAAATAGTTATCTTCTTTACACTAAAACTAATCTAATTAAAAACCAGAAAGTCTCTCGTATTTTAACGAGATATTCGAAAACAAACCATCAAAAAATCGACATTCTGAGACCCTCAAATTTGCAAGGATTTTGCCTAGCACGCAAAGTAAAAAAATATCCAGAAATTTTCATAATATCTCGGTATACATTTCCTTTACTTTCTACGAGTTTCAGAGATAGCTTTGCATAAATAAAAACTGGCTAAGAACAATAAGAACTACAAGCTTTATAGTCATGTAAAAGTTAATAGTAAAGTAGTTCAAATAGTAGACAAAATGTGAATCAGAGTCGGGAAAACGAGTGTCATAACACTTCAGTACATTTAAGTGTGGCAAACACCCGCACATCCTTGGGCGAAACTTTGCGCCGTTGACATTTGTTAATTGTCACCCGGTTCACTTTGCAAACATGCATTTGGCCAAAAGCCAACACGGCCAACACAAGACAAAAAAGCAAATCGGTGCAGCGAAAGCATAGAAAATGGTAACAATTTAATTAACTTTTTGGTACGTAATTTGCAGTAGCACTTAAAGCCGGTTTTGTTTTGTCTTCCCTTCCAGAGGGTATTATAATTTTGTCATAAAATCAGTCATGTTTTGAGGGAGACCCAATATATATAGCTATGTCCATCTCTCTACGCTCCTAGACTCTACGCTCTCTCTTTTTGGGATAAGACAATCGGTCCAAAGGTTGTTATGATGAAACTTACAGGCCAGATTTTACACTATATTCTGAAAGGATTCCAAAAATCAATGAAATCTGAGAACTATATTATTCAGCTTCCATATAAGCAAACGTTGCTGCAAGGGAAACTTTTTGGGTTTCAATATATCTTTATAAAAATACAAGCTAGATGGACTACTAAATCCTAAAGCTGTCGCTATCAACTGCCAATTCCACTCTGCAAGGGTATAGAAGCTTCGTCGTGCTGAGGATAGCCTTTCCTTACTATTTTTGTGTTTTACCTTCGTATGGCTCCTGCTGCTAATTACGCAAATGTTTGTAACTTTAAAACGGTGTCGTCATTTCACGCGTTCTGCGTGTGAAATTTACAACGTCATCCAATGCACCACCCAACCACCCAACTAACCAACCACCCAGCCACTCCTCATTCACTCGCTTTGCACTTTGTTTTGTCTGTTTAACTTTTGTTCATAGCTCGCTGACTTTTGCTGATTGTGCAGCAGTGGAAAGAACCTGGCAACTTGCAACTGCAACTCGTAGGTGTTGCAGCCTCTTCTAACTTCCGCGTCTCCTAGTTCTCTCAACTTTCCCACATCCTGAAACTCTTTGTCCCATGCACTTGCAATTTATTTTATGTATATTTGTTAGTTTTCAAAATTATAATTTTTCCTGAGAGCAAAATTATATCTAGAGAGAATCAGAGATATTTCATGTGCAACAGTGCGTATGCGTGTTGGCTACAATTTCTTGTAATGAGAGTGCGGCTGCGAAAGTCTAATGATGTTGGTAAAAATATATATGTACGCTCTCCTCTTTATATTTAAATGCTCTTTGTTGAATTTCTTAAGAGCTAACCAAACACAATCAAAAGATTTCCAGAGAAAATGGAGCAACAAGGTATTCTTAAATTGACGGTTGCAGAGAGAATTAAATTTTAATTCCTTTCTGTTTCTGATATTTTTCTATGCAATTCATCTTTTTATTTAATATAACACCCTTCAAAATTATACTAGAACTTAACATATATGCAACGCATTCCAATTCCAGCTCCGCGTATAGGAAAATTTTCAATTCCATTCAATATTTTTAAGTTTGCACATGCCAAGCAGACTTTTCTCCCAATTGCATTTTATAGCAGCTCGCAGCTCGCAGCTCCTGCGCATAAAAACACAAACAACAAGCAAAGCTAAGTCCTGGCATTAGATTTATACACGTACACATACATTTTCAGATCGAAACACACACACACAACCTAACACACCTGCCACACACTCGCACGTAGAAAGCCGGGACACATTTGGCAGCCGCTGTCAGTCAATTTCCATTAAGTCAACACCTTATTGAATTTTATTGTAAATTGAAAAAAAAAAAAAATAAATTCAAACTGCAAACTGCAAAAATCCAAACGGAGCACAAGAAAATTTCCCATGAAGACGAGAGATTTGAAAAGAAAATTGAAGAAACTGATGGAAAAATATGTGCAAACGAGTACTCCTACACAGAAAAAAATGAATTAAGACACAGAACCCTGTTCCTGAATTGTACCCCAGACTTTCTACCAAGTAAGACATTTTTGATTCAAGAACTCTTTTTTTAATATTATATTCTTTGCTTTTTAGCTATTTCTATCTCAAATCGGTTTGAAAATAGCCGGATTTTAACCCGTATTCCTGCTTCATTCAATATTATCCCAACTTTGTAAGCCAGTTCGTAACTGAATCTAGTTTGCATAGGGATTGATTTTCCTACAATATCCTGTTTATACTTGATTTTAAAAAATAAAGGACGAATCGTAATTAAATTTTTCTGTGTACACCCAAATATTCAACAAAAGGGCTTAGGAGGAGTTAGGAGGAGGGACTGAGGCCTAGAATATGGTATAAACTTTAAAATTAATTTGTATAACTGACCAACGATTGTGTAATTTGTATTTGTCACATAAATTATCACGCAATGAAAATAGTTTTCAAATATGCAGACAGAGACAGAGGCAGAGACAGAGACAGAGACAGAGAAAAGCAGCTCGTTTCTAGCTCTAACACTATCGATAAATTATAAAGCCGTTGACAACACCTACAACACAAACAGGAAGGAGAAACTGACTAATTTTCCCCCATTGTATTTTAGGTGCTTTCCAGGACCGCAAATTTTATGCACGTTATAAATCACGACAACGACGACGTCGACGACGACTGCGAAAATGTTCACATTAATTGTTGCAACGTCATTTTCGGGCCTATTGTGTCAGGGTTCGGGTTCGGGTTCAGGCTTGGGTTTGGGTTTGGGTTACGGTTCGGTTCAGTCTGTGTGCACGAGGCTAATAATAAAAGGCGTTCTCTATGTGTGCTCCAGACGCCTTTGTGTCACGTGGCAATTTCGCAAAAGGAATTTCAACAATGTAGACGTTTTTACAACAGTTTGAGGCCAGCAACCAACAGCAGTTGCAGGAAAAAAAAAATATAACTTTCGACTATTTTTTTCTCCCTATTTCTTTTGCGCATAGGCAAATGTGTTTTTAGAGTCGGTGGCAATGAAACATGACTGTTTAGTGCCTGGATTTGGGATTTGTCAAAGGCTCGCTACAATGCCGACAAAGCCGCCGCCGGCTGCTGGTGGGTAATTTTCATAATTTTACATTTGAGACTTTACGGGCACAGTTGAAAGTGAATACTTCCTCCTACGGTGGTATAGATGAAATCGTGAGTTGCAGCAGGTTCGTGATATATAATCGAATAGCAAATAAGGATTTATTAATTGATTTATCTTTTTTTAAAATTCTTGCAAGATATGTGCATTTAAGAGATAAGAGTATTAAAATTATAACTTAAATATTCAGGAAAGGCAATCCTTAAGTAGTCACGCATCACGCGCCCATCTCTAATACTCGATAACTGTTAAATAAGCTAGAAAGTTTGTTTAATTAAATATGCTTTTTAGGCATCATTTAAAATCTAAGCATATGCTTCTGCTCTTGTATGGATATATATAAAAATATATATTTACTATGTAAATACACACATATATGTATATATGCACATGTATATATATGTATAAGTGAGTAGACACACACATAAAATGCAGGCAAAAACACTTGAACGCAAAAGTTATGCACAAAAGCAAAAACAGCAAAAGGGCGTCGTTAATATTTCAAAAACAGAAGCGAGTACCAAACAAAACAGAACAAAACACAACAAAATAGAACAGAACTGAGAACTGAGAACTGAGAAGACGACCGAAACAAAATACTCGAATGCTACGCACAACCAAAGCAAACCGGCAAATAACAATAAGATTGAGGAGTGTTCTGAATTCCGCAACATTTTCTAAAAGTGAAATCAAATCAATTCTGACTGTTTTCTGTTTCGAAAATTCCATTAAAAACTTTATCTAATTTGCTAAATATTTATTCAATTGTAACATTTGAATTTAATTGTTAATTGTTCGATTTAGCTTGCAATAAATTTGGTTTGCAAACAAGACTGTAGGACGGTGTAAAATGGAAGTCCGATAGAGCTTTGATTCCGTTTTTAAATTCCCGAAACTATCCAAATGATCCATACAAATGTACATATATATCTGCTAATATAGAAAAAATTCTACCCAACTTTGATAAGTTACTCTTAAGCCTTCTTAGATCGAATTGGGTTTTCATCTTGAAGTAGAAAATCTTCAAGGGTAAGAAATATAAACAGACTTTCTTTTAACAACCTGGATTTGGGAGCTTTTATTAATGGTAACTTTCATCCATACAGCACTACATATGTATGTATAAATTTCATTCACCTAGCTCAAAAACTGAGCGACTAGTTTGCATATAAGTATACGGACCGACGGACAGACGATCTATAATATATGTATATACTTTATATAGTCGGAGATGCCTCCTTCAATGCATTTCGTAACAAAGTTATAATAAACCTTTCAAATGTATACAAAAAAAATAATTAATGTTGGATTTTTTGTCATTATTAGTAACCAGAAAAATTGCAGTTCAGGGTGCTAATGAATCCCTTTTCAAAAGTTTGCAACTTAATATGTAGATACCAAATCGAATTTCGAACGAAATATGTTTTAGGAACAAGATTTAGCAAGAGGTTAGACAAGTGCACGTGCTAACACTTGACATGGATTCTGGATGTGAAAATATTAAAAGGCATATTTGTCGCTTGGTCAGCAACAGACAATAGGCAATAAGCGTTAGGTAGAAACCAGGTACACCCATACCAGCAACAAATTAGACAAACGGAAGATGCAAGTTAAATGTAATTTATGGCGGAGCAAAGAAAGGTTATGTTCCGATTGGTTTGAGCAACACACGCACATTGCAAAAGCTTGTCAGTGTGTTGAATATGTGTGCTTGTGTGCGTTTGTGCGGCGGTGTGTATGGGAAGCAATACTGCAAATTAATTGTTGACAGCGTCGGCAACATCTGAGCTAAGCTGATAGTGGGAAAGGGGGTAAGTCGGGGTTAAATGTTTGCTGACACCAACTCCATTTATCACTTGTTTTGGTCAAAGTTCAAAGGATGACAACGGCTTGGAACTGATCAATTAGCTTCTTAACGGAATTGCACTTACCTTTTGCTCAGCTCATTCTGTTGATTTATCTCGAAAATGCTGTTGTAAAGTTCCATGTTTGCCACATACAGTTTTTCACGAAATTAAAACACTATTTACATAAGTTCACACAAGTCTTTTAAAATTCCAAAACTGGACGCACACAGAAAAGTGTAGCCCATTCCTTTTAAAAATTGAGCTGCCACATATTTGCAATAGAATGCCAACGTTGCCATACTACTCAGTGAAGAAAACTTCGTTAAATTAAATCACGGTCACAAAATGAATTATACAAATATAATAAAATTCGAAATATTATGTAACCATCTGAGGAAAGATTATTTATTTGAGTTAAAATTGTTTTTGAATATTTGGCAATTCTTTTTTGATTATATTCATGCAAAAATTCCTTATATCTACGCACATATTAAAAAATTTATCTCAAATTTATTTAATATCCTATTCCAATAGTGGCCAATTTTTCTTGCTTTTGGATCAAGAAATAAACATTAAATATCGTAAATTTAAATTGAGACAAACTTTTTCGGAGCTGCCACATAAGTAGACAATGTTGCCAGATAGCACAGACGTAAAGTAGGGTCACACTTCAATCAGCTGATTTAACTCATTGCCGCCCAAACAAATTAAAAGTGTTTACAAACAATTTGAGTATATATTTTAATTTTGTTCAAAGCGTTACCAACACCTACAAAATCGATGTACTAAGCACCGTTTATTGCTTCAGTGGAAAAGGCGGCACCCACCCGCCAAAAGCGCGTTCCAATTCCTCAGCCACAGCCAGGCAGAGGCGATCGTTGTTGTGATTTGAAACCACCTGAATACCCAGTGGCATACCGTTCGCATCCAGGCCCATAGGAACTTGGGTCACAGGCAAACGGAGCACATTGAATAAACTGAAGTAGCTAAAATCCATGAACTTCACAAGGGGATAATAATGAAAAGGCGCTGTACGTGGTGAGCTGTGAAAGAACAGGACACCATTGTCGCCCAGCAACTCCTGTAGATATTGTTTGCATTTCTTGGTAGCTGCACGCATCAGAGACTCTGAATCCTTGGGCAGCACACCATCCAGCAGTGAGTAAATTGCCGCCATGCTATAGTCGCTCAGCCCCAGCAGCTTTTTAAATAACTCTACAAAGGGATTCAGCTCAACACCATTTCCTAGAAGTAGATTGAAGTTGGCCGGCTCTTTTGTCATCCAATAGCGCCACATTTTGCCAGTTGTTTCTGACCCCGGCAGTGTGACCAGACGCACCTCCTCCCCGTTGAGAGATTCGAAATGTTTGCGCACATTGTAGAGAATGCGCTCCGTTTCGCGATTGATGGGATTGCACTGTCGCATGCCATTGTTGGCCACATAGAAATAACGCAGCTGCTTCACATCCACTTTCTGGTCCAGCTTGAGAGCGCCTTTTGCTGAAGGTTCCAATAACACATTCATAATGGGCTTCAAATCACGGGCAAAGCGTGTCATCGGGCCCGCACAGACCATGGTTTCTTTCTCCTTGCCGGAGCGAAAGGTGCAACCAGCCAAATTGATAGCACCTGAGCTAGGCTTATGGCCAAAGATGCCACAATTGAAGGCCGGTATGCGTATAGAGCCGCCTATATCTGTACCCAGGCCAAAGCCTGTGCAACAAGCTGCGATTAAAGCGCCTTCTCCGCCCGATGAACCGCCGACCGAGCGACGCAAATCATAGGGATTATTGGTACAACCAATTAACATATTCCTTGTTTCAATCCATTTGTTTACCTCCGGCACATTGCTGGTGGCAATGATAATAGCGCCACTCTCCTTCATCAAACGCACACAAGACGCATCCTCTCGAGCGCGCACATCCCTACGTGCCAGCAGTCCCAAGGTATGCAACTTTCCAGACACCGCTGTGCTGTCCTTGGTAGTAAATGGAACGCCCAGAAAGGGCAGCTTTTGCAGCTCCTCTTCGCTGTATTCATTCGCCTCCAGCTTTTCATCGATTTTCCGCGCCTGCTCCAGTGCTTCCAACCTAAAGGGCCCATCTACCACAGCGTTGAGATCACGGTTCACAATTGTAATGCGTTCGCAGTAAGCTTTGACGATGTCGTAACTTTTTAGCTTACGCTCGCGTATTTGTTGTGCCAACTCGACTGCACTTTTAGTCAATAAAACCTGTTGATCCAAGCTCTGTGGAGTTGCGACACGCCTGTGCGGACCGAGATACCAGCCGAGGGCAAACTCCAACAGCCGATCGCTTAAAATGTGTACCAGCGCCAGCAGCGCCTCAACAAAAATCCGCCAAACTGCCATTAAGTCTTTTATGTCTTTTATCTTTTTTATACTATATATCTTATGTCTTTTGGCGAAGACTTTGTCTTTGCAACTGGCAGCCAAACTTGCTGGGCAGGCGAAAGTAAATAGTTGCTGAGTTTCAATTTGTTGTCAGCGTTACCACTCCGTTCAAACTTTTTAAAAGCTTTGACCAAGCTTCGCATTTAAACATGAAAACAGCCGTTGTGAGAGGTTAAAAGTCGTGCCACTGCATGACAAACGTTTATTTACTGGAGGGTACGGTATTTATCAAGTAAAACAAACATAAAATGTTTAAAACGTGTGTAAAATAAATTTGTGAGATACATATATAAAGTAAGGGAGTGCCGGTTTTGAGAATTTTTGCTAGTAATATATACCTACAGTGTATTTCGATTATTTGAACTTTTGAACATTTGCATAAGCTACGAGAATAAAACTAAAAAGTGCCAATTTCAAACCTCTACAAAACAACCCGTAAATTGTTATTTCTTTTTGCCAGATTTCATTCTCAATGAGAAGAACCATATGTGATTTTTCTATATTTTTGCTTTTATTTAGATATGGTTAATAGATTTTTTTAATAATGAATAAACAATTGTATATGTTATAGCAAAAACTGATTTTAGGCTCGACCTTTTGCTTTCAAAATGAAGGCAAAGAAAACAATTAAAAAACAAAAATTAAAATGTTAATACAATTAGCTTTTGCGCTTGTAATCTGACATTGAATTTGTTTTAATGACGTCACATTTATGTATTGACGTAACTTTTATAACATAAGCCATAAGTTGTCTGTTACATATACATTGCAGTTCGCCCTGCCTCTGTTACGAGACGCTCATAAATGAAGTGCACAAAGTCAAAGATAAAAGCAGATTTTGTTAGTGGCTTCTTTCCTTTCACCGTCCTTGTTTTCCTCTTCTTCACTCAGATAGTTTTCAAAGTCGTTAACATAGGGAGAGCGAAACAGCGCATTCGTGTGTTCTATACACATCATTCGGCCTCGACAGCTGCACAAGTCGTAACGTGCATGGCCGCCTTAAAGACGAAACACGCCACAAACAACAAAAATAAATATCGACCCGTCGCCGCCTTCGTTGCAGCTGTGAGTGGTAGTTGCTTTAACGTCGCGCTGCTAAAGCGTCGCAAATCAGACGCAGTCGGAAGTACCTGTATCGAATTTTCGTATGTAAAAACAAAGACTTACAGAAATACAACAACAAAAATAGAAAGTGAACTCATTTAAGAAACATTTAACTAAATGCAAATTTGTACATTTATTTAACATATTTTACTAAATGTGTGCTAAATTGCATAAAGCAAAACCGCAAACAGCCGCCCACAAATCAGGCGGTCTCTGTTTATTTGTTATGTACATATGTGTGTGTGTGAGTGTATGTGGGAGGTGGGTGGTAAGTGGGCGATCTGGGTGAACGTCTGTTACTGTGTATGTGTGTGTGTGTGTGTGCGTGTGTATGAGAAACGCAGCAACTGCTTAAATTGCATATTATATTAAATTGCAAGTCTTGAAATTGCCTTAAAACTAGAAATATTTGTCTAATGCAATCTTTTACGCTCGTTTTATTATCATTAACTAAATGTGTTTGCTTGCATTTTCGTGTTTACGTTTTTCGTGTTTAGTTTTCAAATTCAAAATCGCCGCTCAATTTTCGTTGGGTGTTGAAAAATAAACAGTTACAACATATTCCGTTTCAGTCTGTGCGTTTACACTATGAAATTGCTTCACAAAGTTTGGAGTTGTGTTGTCATTTATGGTGCCACCTGTGGGTTGGTTTTTGTCTGAGCTTTGATTCATTTCTTTCGCCTTTTTATTGTCGTTAAATTAGCTTGGAAGTAGAAATTATTCCGCCAAACTCATTTATCTGCTTGTATCCTAATTAGGTTTCAGTATTTCTTTTGAAAACTGTTTATTAAAATAGATCAAGTTTTTATTTAAACAATTTTTCTGCTTCCTTTTTGGCAACTTAAGCTTGAAACATTTTTTTAAATCAAATTTTTAATTTGAATAAAATTCATCTCGTAAACCAAGCGCCACCTTTTCAACTTTTTTAAGCCTGTTTTCCACCACAGTTTAAATTTTTTTTCAATACAAAATACAAACTTTGACTTGGACTTGAGTTTTGCTAGGCTTTTTTTTTTGGAGGTAAAAACGCTGCATACCCTGCCTTACTACACACACCACACTTTGATCAGCCAGCTCGGCATATCGAGCAATGTTTGAGCTGATAACTGTAACTGCAATCTCTGGATTGGTTGTTTCTTTCACACCTGATAGGGTATACTTTATTAAGAACCTGATGATGATGAGCAGTTGTCGACACGGCTGCCGCTGATTAGCCATAAGCCGGTCGACGACGCCGCCACCGCCACCTGGAAACCTGGCCGATAAGTAGTAGTAAACGATATCTTATATCAGTATATACCGTGTACTGTACACGAGTTTCAAAAGAAATAGAACTCGAAAATTGTCTCTAAATCCATTAAACATTAAGCTGCCTATTAAACTTTCGTTCCGGTAGCAAAACAAAAAATAGTGTGTTCCGGATTTAGTTCCAGTTTGAAATCGATTTTAGTTTCGATTCCGGTTTCTGGGTAATAACTTTAAAAATACTTGAAACCAACTTTAATTAGTTAGTTTTTAAGAACACAACTCTCTACAGTTAAAGTGTTGCTTTGAACCGAGTTCGTGAATTGAAGATTTCATGAATTGTGCAGCATAAACGTAGTAATAAATAGATGGAGGGTGTGTGCCAGCATGTGCCGTTGTCATCGCCGCTGCCCGCCTAACAATTCATTCGACAAACAAACATCGCCTCAGTCGCACGTTAACGACACATTTCCAAAACACTCATATATTCTCTATAAATATATATTTACTTATTATATATCAGGTAAAGCTGAATAACGTTAAATGGAAATGAAGTCAGCCAGCCAGGAGGAAACTGCTGCGACGGCGTCCAGTGGTGGTGGTGAATCATCAGCATCGGCGGCAGCCGCTGCTTATATGCGACAATTCGAGAATGTTATAGCGCCGGGTAATACGGCCTCTATGACCCGGGAGTTCAAGCCGCAGGTGGCCTATGAATTTGAGCGTTACTTAAATCCCCAAAAGCTAAAACAGCACGTGCTGAAGAGCGAGA
Source organism: Drosophila repletoides (assembly GCA_018150835.1). Lineage (NCBI taxonomy): Eukaryota > Metazoa > Arthropoda > Insecta > Diptera > Drosophilidae > Drosophila > Drosophila repletoides. The sequence goes on from JAECWQ010000202.1 coordinate 7,163,833, forward strand.
AATTACGGTCGCTGCTGGAGCATTATGCGCGTGAAACGCAACAGCCGATACGCCAGTTGGAGCAACAGGCTCGCGAGATTATCGATGAGATTGGGCTGGATCGCAATATGGCTATAATACGCTGGTGTGGCATAGCCATAACAGCCATAGGCAAAAGGATCTGTGATGGCATCTATGTCAATTCGGCGAGTATGGCCAATGTGCGCAAGGATATGGGCCAATGTCCTGTACTATATCTGCCTAGTCATCGCAGCTATATGGATTTCATTCTGATGAGCTATATCTGCTATTTCTATGACATAGAGATACCCGGCATTGCGGCTGGCATGGGTGAGTCACGCTATAACAATGCCCTTGATTACCTTACATTATCAGTTTCTTGTTTTCAGACTTTCACTCGATGTTCGGCATGGGCACTATGCTACGCAAAACGGGTGCCTTCTTCATGCGTCGTTCCTTCTCCAATGATGAGCTCTATTGGGACATCTTTCGGGAGTATATGTATGCTCTAGTGGCCAACTATCATATAGGTGTGGAGTTCTTTATTGAGGGTACACGTTCACGCAACTTCAAAGCTCTGGTGCCCAAGGTGGGCCTGTTATCCATGGCCCTGCTGCCCTATTTTACTGGGGAGGTCCCAGATGTTATGATAGTGCCTGTAAGCGTTGCCTATGAGCGTGTTCTCGAGGAGCAGCTGTTTGTTTATGAGCTACTGGGGGTGCCCAAACCCAAGGAATCCACCAAGGGCTTCTTTAAGGCACTCAAAATCATTGACGAACGATTTGGCAAAATGTTTCTTGACTTTGGTGAACCCATTTCGGTGCGGAAATTCTTTGGACATGACAGCGGACAACGCATGCAACGCGCTGGCTTAGGTGGTTCTCTACAGAAGCTAAATCGCATGGAGATCGAGCTAGTCAAGCAGTTAGCCAATGAGATTATCTATCAGCAGCAGCGACGCATTGTCATCAATACCTTTAATCTGCTAAGCCTCTACTACGCCAGCCAATTGTATGGACAACGCAGTGTCAATCTGGACGAGATATCTTGTGGTATACTCCACCTAAAACGTATCTTTGAGCAGCTGGGAGCCCATGTTAGCACCAGCTCTAACAGCCTGAAGGCAGACATTATCGATGCCGTCGAGATTCACGGAAATATTTTGCAATTTCGTGTGGGACGACTACAATTTACGCCCTTGGCAGTAGATCAGCTGGCGGCGAAGATTGACGTTAAGCGCTTAAAGGCACACGCTTTGAGTCCAGATACAATGGCAGTGGCTGTGCCCATGTTGGCTTTGCAGCTCTACGTGAATCCCTGCATGTTTTGGCTAGCAAGACCCGCTTATCTGTTGCTGGCAGCGCTGAAGGAGAAGCGTCGTCAGCAGAATATGGATACAATTGGCACATATGACGATACGCTTGCGGCACTGCATAGCCATGTGACTAGCATGGATGAACTGTTCCAGCATGAGTTCATAATTGAATCAAATCGCGAGGCGGCTGAATTTGAAACGCATTTGCAGCTGCTGCTCGAGGAGCAAGCATTGCAGCTGAACGAGCTGAACGGCAAGATTAGTGTGCAGGATAATGAGTGCACACGTGTTATACTGGCCGCATTGGCACCTTTTCTCTGCCTCTACTATCAACTGGCAGTGACGTTGCGGCAGGTCAGTAAGATTCATAAATTTAACCTTTAGTTGATTCCCTTATAAATGAGAATTTTATATTTTATTTGCAGCTTGGGCAGGACAGCGAGTTTAGTTCAAAGGAGCTGCTGGTAAGCGTGCAGCAGCATGTGGAACAGTTGCTGCAGCAGCCAGGTGGTGCGGCGGCGCATGCGCATCCCTATTGTCTGGCACTGGACAATCTCAATATTGCCATTTATGCGTTCATACAGAGCGGATATCTACTCAAATCGCGGACAACTGGACTGATGCGCATCGCCCCAGCAAAGTCGGATAAGTGCCTCAGGCAGCTGGAACTGCAGCTGCTCGAGTATTGCCAGTTAATGCCATTTGCCCAGTACTCAATGGCAGCCAACGAGCAGGCTCAATCGCATATGGCCAAATTATAACTGACAAATGGCAAGCGCATGGTAAATAATGTGCTGCCCTCCGCCTCCGCTTCAGCCGCCGCCTCAGCATTGTTAGCACAGAATAGTACAATATCACAATTCATTCAATTCATTGTTAGTTTGCTCAAGAATTGTCGCATCATATGCATTTTATTTGTTTTTGTACTTGTGGCTCCACTGTGGCAGCTGCTACTATGGCTCATTGGATCCACGTAGACCTAAGCAGAGTGTGGGAGTGTGTGTGTTTGTGTGTGTGGATGGGTGGGTGTATATGTGCGTGGGGTGGGAATGGGTGGGTCGGGTGGTATACGAGAGTGGGTATTAGTCATTAAGCCTTCAAAAATAATTGATATTTTATTTGTTGCCATACACACAAAAATGCATTAAGAAAGCCAAAAAAAAAGTAATATGCCAGTCAATTTGACATCACAAGAGGCATTTTTGAAGCAACAAAAAACTGTTTTATAGTTCGATAACAAGTTGTATAGATAGAGATCCCAACGACATTTGTTGTATTCCAAAGCAAAGTTCAGAGGGCTCAAATGTCTCTTGAAGCTTGAAGTTTACCCTTAAACCTTTTATCCGAATTATTTAATCTACAATATTGGCATGCTAAAAAAACTTTAATTCTAAGATTAAGTGGTACTGTGCACAACTATGCTTTTAAATGAATTCTTTGAGATTTTGTTAACGTTTTTATAGTTTTAGTTATTTTGTGTATGTCTAATGGCTCGATAATCGAAAACAGATTATGTTAATTCACATCTGTTAACAGTGGAATGTTGGTAACAGCGTTCCAATTGAAAATTTCAATTCGCTTTGAAAGGTAAAAATATTTAATACAATTATAGTTTAAGAACCACAAAAATTATATATATATTTTTGTGTAATTTGCCGATTTCTTTTCAATCCGAAATATTATATATATGTGTATTGATAATTGGTATTGTAAACAATGATAAAGAAATGTAGCAGAGCCTTGGCAGTTATTTTTAACAGTAGTTTTAGGCATACGCACGATACAAAAGACACGAAAATGTATTTATCTTATTCTATATATATATGTGAACTCGTCTCAGCTTTTTATTTAGCTAAAATCTAGAAAACTAACATTTTTTATTTAGTTTTTAATTCAGTGTTTTGTGCTTGTTTTTGAGTAAGTAAAAAATCGCTTTGGGTAATTTTGTAAAAACTTTTAAGTCCAGTTAAGTATAACAGTGCCAATGAAATAGCACTTGAAATTTAAAAAAAAAATAATTGATTTCTAATTTCGGAAATCATTGTAGATCTATACATACGATAAGTTGGTATATTCTCAATATTTTTATAATACATATATAGAAACAGGGAAATTCCTAGCAAGAAACTGAAGCACACACAAAACTAGCAACAAATATTAATAAATAAATAGTGCAATATTCGTTTTGTTTATATTTTATTTTTTTCAAATGATATTTGTGGTATGTAAGCTTTTTGTATATTTCAATACTACAGAATAGAGCCAGAAAAAACATCGGAAATTCGAAGTTTCGGAAACATTTAATGTCCGATGTTTTTTCTGTCTTTTCTATAGATCCATGGAACACCAACCACTCACTAATTTATACAATATAATAACAGCAATAATAATAAATTAAAGAACTGGTGCCACCTGAAATAAATTGCAGTTATAACCTCTTCAGCAAGCTTATAAGGAGTTACGAGAATGTTATTATTATTGGCAAAATCCTCGCTTGAACTGCTCCAAGGTGCGTTGCGTGATGACTACGTGCATGAGCAACTTTTCGGGGTTCTTTTCATCCGCTGCTGTCTCCACAACGGCCGCATTCTTATATAGCCAGGCCATTTCTGGCCCACCGTTGGGCACACGAACCTGTATCTTTCGACGACCGGTAACATTTAAAATCTGTCGCTCAATATCTTCCAACAGGGGATCCAGGCCAGTTTGAGTGCGTGCCGAGATTACATGAGCTGTGGCCGCTGTGCTTTCCTGTTGCTGTTGAACAGCAGCTTTTCTATCATTCATTGATAGCAAATCGCATTTGTTGTAGACATTGATGATGGGCGGCAACTGACTGCCAATAGAATCCCCACCGGCAACACTAAAAGATAAGGTGCGGAGCGTTGACTCAACATGGGCGCGCTGGGCAGCATGACAGGGATGCGATAAGTCCTGTACATGTATGATGATATCCTGCAAGAGGATGCAAAATATATTAAAATTTGTATTATAAAAACTATTAAATACTCACCGCTAGCATGGCATCCTCCAGTGTGGAAACGAAACACTCAAACAAACCTGTGGGTAAATCGGACATAAAACCCACAGTATCCATATAGATGAGCTGCAGATTACAGGGTAGCAGACCGGCATGGGCAGTAACATCAAGTGTGGCAAAGAGTTGATTACGTGGCTGCAGTGAATCCTCTTCAGTGAGCGCTTTTATCAAGGTTGTCTTGCCAGAATTGGTGTAGCCGACAACAGCAGCAATGGGATAATTTTGTTGCTTGCGCTTTTGACGCAACAGTTTTCGGTGGCGGCGGACGCGTTCCAACTCGGCCTTTAATTTGCGCTCCCTGGTGCGTAATATCTCCTTTTGCAGATCAGTTAACACATAGCCCTGCCGTCGAGTTTGTGTGATACTCGCATCTTTGGCCTGTGCCCAAATATACGGTAATTCAGCCATGGCGACTTGGAGGCGTGCCTCCGCGCTTGTGGCGTGTAGACGCAGAATTTGTATAACAACCGAATAACGATCGAGCACAGGTAAAGAAAATTCAGCTTCCAGAAACTGTTTTTGTGCAAAGGATAAAGTACCCTTGCTCACAAATAAACATGTCAGTTGTTGCTCCTGGCGCAGATCGGAAATTAAAAGTTTTAGCTCGGTCAGCTTGCCACTGCCAAAGAGCGTCTTGCGCTCCAGGCTTTCCAGTGGCACTTTCAATGCTCTTGCTACCTGCCAGTTGGGCAGCGAGTGTACCAGTGCTGTGGCTTCGGCCAGTTGATCGTTTGGTCTCACATCTTCAGGCGTACCACGTTTCGGCGTCCACTTTACATAGGGCTGCAGGATGAGCACATGCTGCGCAGTGGCCACATCTCGACTTATGCGCATAGCTCCACCGGCGACTTCGTCATAAGCACTGTGGAATGAAAGTGTAAAAGTAAAAGTAGAATTGAATTGTATACATAATATTAGTAGGCATTTGTCCTACCGATCATCCAGAAAACGCATGTCTACACTATTGTTTGCAGTGGTTGAGTCCTGCTCCCTGGGTTCCACCTGTTGCCCCGCCTGAATTTGCGACTCGTAGTAGCTCTTGCGATTGCGTATACCCTTGACGCCCTGGTGCTGGGTATACTTGAAACGGGCCTGGATTTGAATAGATGCCGGACGCAGCTGAGCAGCCCAGCTGACACGTAGCAATGATCTGAGGCACGCCATGGCTCTAAACTTTAAGACTAATTGAATGATTGATTTAATTTGGTGTGATTTGGCTGACTAATAGGATTTCTCCTTGAGTATCGAATGTTTGCCCTCGTAGGCCATCCAAGCCGCTTGACAAGATTTGGTGCGGGTTGTTGTTGTTTGGTAGGCAATTCCGGTGGCTACCAACGATGAAATCAATATGTTGTACTTAACGGGATAGTGTATTTTTGTTTGCACGGCCTTCTGAATGAAATAAGTGCCAGCAAAACCTGTATTTTTTGTATTTATTGTTTTGTATTATTATGCAATAAAAATAATAATAAATGGCGCAGAGCTTTACCCAAACAAAATGATGCCAATCCAGTGAACAGTGCACGTGTCATGCAGTCCAGATAACCGTCAAAGCCGGGATGTTTATCGCGCTGTTGTTCCTTCAAACTTTTTATATCGTTCATAATAATTGTTTATTTTTATTTGTACATTTGTTAAGACGCAATGGAAATAAGACGTGAGAACCGGGTTTATTTTGATGCAAGTTAGATGCTTGGCATTATTGTTCATGGGCAGCATTGTTGAATGTCGAGCGATGTGGCCTGTTGTTATGGAGCCCATACACGTTCAAGCTCATTTATGAAGTGGCGCTTTGAATGCATATATACAGCTTTGGTTAACAAATTCATTGTATTCGTCTTTCTTTTAAAGACTTCACAATTCAGCGTATTACTGACTAAATATAAGAACATTTTGTATTCAAGAGCGTATCAGAGCGTAAGCAATAATGATGTAAGAAACATTCATCCAAACAATAAAAATATAACACTTTTTATTGTCATTTTAATTCATTCATTCGTGAAAAAGTTACATTTTCTATTTTACTTTAAGAATTGCACGAAACGCTCACACACGTCACAATAAAGGGCGCTGCTTAATTTATTTGGCGCAACGTGGCAGCACTCTTAGGTGATAGCAGCAAACTATACGGCAACGCCATAGTCTTAGTTGTTGTTTGTGGCTGCATTTTCTCAAAAATCTGGCTGCAAAATGGATGTGGAGAAGATTTGTCGTACGTGCTTGAGCTTGACAGGTCCATTTCTGTCCATATACGATGGCGGCTCCGGCAGCTGTCTGGTTGACATGCTGCGCGAGTTCACCAGGACGAAGGTAAGTCCAAAACACTCAGTGATAGCGTCCTATGCTGAATGCCTTTTACTCTTTCCACAGCCGCGTTACGAGGATAATCTGCCAGGAAGGGTATGCTTAAGTTGCATTAGCGAAATAAACCATTGTTATTCGTTCAAGCTCAAGTGTGAGAGTTCCAATCGCACATTGCGACAGCTGTTGCCCAATACGCTGCCCGAGGAATCGGATCCATCCAAACCTGCAGTTATCACTAAGGAAATATCCACACAAACTAGACTTACCACAACAAGCACAGCTGAGGCACAAACGGAACCCGTCAATATCGAAGAAGCGCATGTGGAGGCGTTGCAACAAAAATTGGCTGACGAAGATGAGGAAGAGTTTGATTATGAGTTTACCGAGGAACCGGAAACGGAGGATGCGCCGTCCAAGGCTAGTGCTGAGAATATTATATTACATGTGGAAAAGGATAATATAAAGTATGCCACCGAAATGGTGTACAATAAAAGCACAGGCGAACTGCACGAGCAAGCAGTGGAAGAGCACAAGGAGTACAAATATCGGCTGGTTAGCAATGGCAATGGTGACACCTACATAGCACCAGAACCTGCGTCAGCCTTGTTGTCACCGTTGGTGACTAACCAGGTAACCACACGAAAAAGCGCCGCAAAATTGTTGCAGCAACAACAGAAACAGGAGGAGCAGGAGTTAAAGACCACGCCACATTCGGAACCGCAGCCAACACCCAAACGCAGTACACGAAGCCGGGGTGCAGCACAGCTGGAAGAGCTCCAGCAGCAGACATCCCCTCCCGTCAGTCCCGCCAAGCAACAAAAAAAAAACAGCGTAAACAACAAAGCCAGCAGTGCAACATTTGTAGCACCGAATTATCATTGCGATCGCTGCAATGCGGGTTTTGTCCTAGAGAAATCCTTGATCATACACAGGTACAGTTGTGTAGTTTCTATTTATCTACATCTATCTAACTAAATCACATTCCTAATTCCTTAACAAAGGCGACAAAATGGATGCACTAATCGCAATTTTAAGTGTAATGAATGCGAACGAGTCTTTGTTTCGCTGGATCATTTGACGGAGCATCAAGCGAGCCATGCGGCACATAATTGTCAGGAGTGCGGTGTCCGTTGTGAGTCCAAGGAGCAGCTGGGCAGGCACATGGTGCAAACGCACAAACGCAATTTGCGTAATCAGTGCAATGTTTGTCAGAAGGGTAAGTTCTTATCTTGAAGAGGAAAAATATCTACAAGAGAAAAGCTCTTCATTAGGGGATAAATCTCTGCTGTCACTTTTCCTACTTTAATTAATAATATTTGTCTGCTTCTAGTCTTCACCATGCTGTCCACGTTGCGGGATCACATGCGCATCCATACCGGTGAAAAGCCATTTGTGTGCAATGTGTGTGGAAAGGGATTTACCCAGAATGCCAATCTGCGGCAGCACAAGCTGCGTCACTCGGACATAAAGCGTTTTAAGTGTGAGCTGTGCAGCAATTCATTTGTGACGAAAGCGGAGCTAACGTCCCATGCGCGAACCCATACGGGCGTTAAGCCGTACGAGTGTGATGTGTGCTCCTCCAGATTCACCACGAGCTGCTCTTTGGCCAAGCACAAGCGTAAGCATACTGGGGAACGACCCTATGCCTGTGATCTTTGTCCGATGCGGTTCACAGCGCTCAATGTCCTGAAGAATCATCGACGCACACACACTGGGGAGAGACCATTCGTTTGTCCTTTCTGCTCGAAAAGCTTCACACAGCGTGGCGACTGTCAGATGCATCAGCGTACACATCAGGGGGACAAGGTCTATATTTGTCCTGTCTGCAATGAGGAGTTTAAAACTATGAACGATATGCGAGCCCATCTAACGATTCATGAGCAGCAGGATAAGCGTCTGGTGCACTTTACGCTGCTGAGTAACAAGGAGAACGGCAATGCGACGCTTGAGGAGGCGGACGATGAGTCGGATACGGCCGATTTGCTGTAGGTGATGGCTACAAATTTTGTTTTCCCTGTGGGAATATATATACATGCTAGAACTTAAGCTGGGATTTTACATATTAGAACTGGAGAACTATCGATAGTTTTGGTTACTATCGCTTTTGAAATAAAATGAAGAAGCTTGTTACATGACAAACAAATAGAAATTTAATATCGATTGCACGCTAAATAAATTTTAAGAATTTTGTTTTAGAGTTTAACTGGAAAGCGATGGATAGATTAAGTTATTATACCAAAACTTTTTTAAATGAAATATAAAATACAGATAAACATTGACCGGTATGCTCATTGCTTTTGACTTGGAAAACTCTCGATAGTTTCAGTTACTATCGCTGTAGGAAAATATTTTTAAATGAAATAATATCAATATACAGATAAGAAATAGCTTTATATCGATTGTTTTCCACATCTACTGTAATTATAGCAAATATTGATTGTAAAATAAGCTGGAGAAATACCGATAGTTTTTGGTGATTGCAAAAGGAAAACATATATTAATTACAGGCAAACTTTACGTCGATTGTTTTCCAGTTCTACAATAAATATTACAAATTATATTTTTTAGAACTGCCTTAATCTTTAATTTAGCTTACAACTGTAGTTATTAAAAATGCTTATGAATCGATATATGCACTTGGTCGTCTAGTAGAATTGTCCGAACTGCGCCGGTGGCTGCAGCGCTGATGTGGACGCCTCTGCGGCAGCGACAGGAAGATTTAAAGAGGCGCCACTAGTCACTGGCGGATCCCCTTGAAACCAATTGACCAGCTCATGATGCGCACTCTGCACGCATTTTCGCTGATCAGCAATCAGGTTCTCTGAGTATTTAACATGGTTGGCATACGCCTCCTTCTCATGCTGCACATCCTTGGACATCCGATGGAGATCTTTTAGTATTGCCGAACCCCATAGCTGTACATGTATATCAGGAATTTTGCTGGCCAATTGCATAGCTGGCGTCACCATATTCATGCTCTCCTTGGAGTTGCCTATGCTAAGGAAGACGTGTGAGAGTAATACAAGAGAGCAGCTTGTCAGGCGATTCAAATCTTCGGCATTCGCCATTTTTAGTGTTTCGCGCAGAAACCGTCTGAAAAAGAAAAAATTGCAGTTAGGGTTTATTCATTTGTAGTCTTACAATTTTTCAGCTTACTTGGCCTCATGGAAACTGTTCTTGTGGAAGGCGTGTAGACCCTGGACGTAGTAGAAGCCGCCCATCAGGGCTTGACTGCTGTATGTGTGCGTATTTTCGGTGGAGACCGCGTCGAGTATTTGCTTGAGATCTGCCTCCCGTTTGGTGCGCAGATAAATAATAGCCAAATTGAGATTTGCAAAAAGTTTAAGATCTCTTTCGCCCGTCTCATTCACACAGACCAGAAACTGTCGCTCGGCATGCTCAAAGAAGCTCGTTGACATGGAATAAAGACCGATAAGGCAATGCAGTTGCGCCGAATGACGCTTGAGGAGGCTACGATGGGGCACCGCTAAGCAAACATCCCTAGCAGCGGCTATTTCACGTATAGCGAGTTCACGATTGCCCATAACCATACGGCACATGACAATGTGCTCTAATAGGATGACTTTAAAGACGGAGAGTATGGACTTATCTTCCTGCAGCTTGAGTTTTTCGATTTGCGTAAGCGCCTTTTCTGTATACTTTTGGGCCTTGTCCATGTATCCGGCCATCATGGAGTGGGAAACTGTGACCAAATAGACCAGTACATAAAGCTGCTCCTTGGGTAGCCAGACAAACATCTCAAGCTGATTGACACCAAAGATGGACTCATCACTGGGCCAATTGGGCGCCATAATTGTTTGTATGGACATTTGCAATTGCTTTAGACTGGGTTTTACTGTCTTGACCTGCCCCAAGGCTAGATAATAGCACACTTGCAGCACTAGGAAAAACACTTTAAGGTACTCCTTTTGATGCGGATTGGGTATATTATTGTCTATGATTTGGCCCGCTGAATTGAGCAGCGCCAGGACATCATTCGTTTTCCGTTCAATCATCAGAATCATGGCACGTGAGAGCAGAAATAAAACCTTTAAATATGTGGCGCCCGCCTCTTCAGCGGATTCTGCTCCCACCGCCAACAGATCACTGGCCAGGGAATACTCCCGATCGCTGGCATGAATTTGGGACAGCTGCAGCAGCAGCTTACAATGCCAGTAAACATTATTCTGTGATAATTCCACGGCTCGCCGCAGCATCGCCTTGGCATGTGAACTCTGCTCCGTCTGCAGATGCAGTTGAGCCAGCAGCGACGCCGTGTCGAACTTCACATCATCAAAATTCATCAGGGGCTCCGCAATGTGCCACGCCTGTTCTAAATGCTGGCGCGCCAAATCTATGTTGCACGTGTAGGCCATCAGTACTTGTCCCATTTGCAGGTGTGTGCGTGCCTCCACCTGGTTATTAAGTAAATTTAATTTAAAAATATATTTATAATAAATTCCAATTGTTTTTGGGAAAGTTTACCTTTGAAGGCGGCTGGAAGGTGAAAAGCGCTTGTAAACATTGTATGCATTTTTTTATATTTGGCGGCTGTGAGGTACGAAAGTATTCGGCGAGTCCTAGTAGTGATATATAGCAAGCATCCTGGGATGCTGCTGTCGTGCTGGCCACACTCATTGCTTTTAATTACTAATATAAAATTCGGCTTTAGTTTTGTTTATCGCGTAATTTTGTTGTTGTTGTTGTGCTGCGTGGGTAATGTGGTGGTTAAACAGTGTTGGTAAACATTATGCGCTTAGTGTTGCATTCTATTTCATTATCGATAGGCTGGTTCGATATATACAAATAGTGCAGTCACAGTGTTCATATGTATTCATTTTTTATACTTCCCAATTAAAATTAACAAAGTTAATAGCCAACACAAAAATAATAATAACAATAACAGTTCATAAAAAAATATAAAAATGATTTAGTGAATTTTGAATAATGTTTACAATTATGTTTTTGCGATCTGGCATCTTCGTTTTTAAATATATACAGTCGGCAGCACTGTTATATACAAAAAAAAAAAATAATACTCCAGTCGCGCTCAATAAGAAGAGCTCAGTTTAGAGCTTAACGCGTTCGCAACAAGTCGTGTTTCTTAGTAACAAGGTGACGAGTGAGAGTGAAAAAACAACTTATCAGAAAAAGAGGTAAACTTTTTTAAGCGATTACATTGCATTTCTATTAATATTTTTATACTTGTTTTGCCAATTTTGATTTTTCATTTGAGACCGGTTTTCAAGCCGGGAGCTCTCCTGAATTGTTTTCTTGTCATTTTTTTTTTTTTGCAATTGCTATAAATAAAAATATGTAGTTCAATTCATGGGTGACTTTTCACTGTACTTAAGCCCCGTCTGGTCCATTATATATACATACATATATATAGTAAATGCTCATGAAATGAAATATATATTAATTTAATATTATTATTCTTATTATTGTAGTATAAGTCATGCAATAATAAATGAGGCAATCAAATTTGAAATGAAGTGTGATTAATGCACAATTTTTTAATAGAATTGTTATTGAGGCTCATTTCTAGGGGTAAACCCAGAGATAAGAGTCAACTTAAAAAGAAATAAATATTTGAACTGAATGATTAAATGGAAATACATAATGAAAAATTGCAAGGAATATAAATCACTAATTACATTAACAGAAAACTTAAATATTTAAATTAAAATCATCTAATCAGTTCAAAATATAAATTATACTGAAAATAAACTGGCCTTCAGTGACCTGTCATTCTCAGTATTCAGTATTGTTGATAGCACAAAACTTATTGAATGATTGATTCAAATATTGTTTCCCTATAATAATAATAATAACCTTTGTATGCTACTTGGGCACGTCTAAACAATATCTTTTCTGTGACAACTTCGCCTGGGGAAATTCCCTAAAACAAGTTGTTATTATTGTTGTTGATTTGTGTGGGTTGTCCGCAATGCGCAAGCGCAAATGGAGGCTACAATTTTATTGGTAAACTGTGTGTGTGTGTGTGTGTGTGCAAAACGACAAACAATAAAACGTAGAGAGGGGAATAGTGGCGAAAAACCAATTACAAAATCGCCAATACAGGGTCAACAAAAAAGCGCGTAAGCGTAAGCGTTGAAATGCTAACAATTTATGAATCACACACATTACTGAACTGCAGCACAACACTGTACACAGTACTACAGTAAACTGGTTTTAAAAATGTTAATTTTGGGTTTTTTTTTTTTTTTTGTCTTTTTTCTTTTGTACACAAAACGTTTTCATTGCGGCAATCACGCAACTGTGACGTCGTCGCAGCGTTAGCTGAGAAAGCCGACCTCAGAGTGTGTCGCTCTTTTTATGCTCAGCTGAATGCACAGCAAAAAGCAAAGGCAACAAAAACAGCACCAACTGTTGCTAGCGTTATGCATGACAACAACAACAGCAACAATAACAACAACAGTAACCGGGCATTGTTGTTGCGAATTCGCATTGCAGACCAACTTTAAAACGGTTAAACTTTCACTTTTCACTGTCTGTCTTTGCCCGAGATGTTGCAATTGACTACAGCTGCGATTAAGCTAAATTATCTATGACAGCCTCAGTCAGCTTGCCAGGAGGGAGCTTCGCATCACTGACTTAGCTTTAAAACTAGCTTTTTTTGCATAAAGTTTTCCATGCTGCTGTCACAGAAATCGTTTCTTATCCAGCTGCCATTCTTGGAGTCACAACAATCTCTTTGGGTTTCCTTCAAATCTCTTGCAGACAGTATTTTAGTTGCACGAAATCTGTTATGCAGGGAAGGAGGCCTTTTCGACCCCTTTAAGTTTATATATGTTTTATATTACTGATAAAGATAATGAGGTGTGTCATGTCTGTCTAGCCGTCTGCCTCTAAACAAACAAGTCTCACAGTTTTTGAGCTAGGTGAATGATATTTGGCTGGATCGGATAGCTATATCGTATAACTGCCATAGGAACAATTGCCCCAAAAGTTATTGTATGGCAAAGTTTTTTGTTTCTCCAGATATCCTCAGAAAACTTAAGAGTTCCATTCAGTAATTTTCCGTAGCTCGAAATTGCAAGTTCATTTTTCGATTTCTGCATCAAATTATAATTCCTAAAACTATTAATCAATTTCATTGCCTGATAAATCACTATTTAAGAAACCAAAAACCTTGCATCATCGTCTGGGGAATTTGGATGCAACTCATCGCCGAAATGTTCTTTAAGACAAGCTACAATATTCCAAGTAAATTGGGTAATTTTAAAAATTAAAATTTATGGCATGTGCTGTTTGAAATATATTCTGAAATTATATTTATGCAAATGACTATATAGATATTAATTTAGTTTGTTTATATAGCCTGAGAGCTATATCACAATTGTCACAAAAATAGGCATGTAAAATTAGCATATCCGAAACAATAGAACAAAGTATATATTTATATATTTTGAATCAAGCTAACGAGCTGACTTGAGTCATGCCAAACACAGAGTTGCGGTAGGAAGAACCGAACCTTCAAGTGGTTATTCCACTCATCAAGGCTGCGAAATGTTGGCCTTTCCTTACTAGTTAATATTTTAATAGGATATGATTCTTTCCCACTTATATTGTCATTTAATTTCACTAAATAAATTTCTCTTTAATTGCAGATAATGAAGGTGTGTCTTTCATTGCTGGTTTTATTGCCAGCTCTGCTAAATGCGGAGTTGTGCGGCATTCAATCCAACGCAGAAATGGCTTTTAGTCGTCCCAATTTGTATCGTGGACAGCAGGAGTTCTCTGTAGCAATGTTGGACGCCATAAGAAAGGCTACGCCCAACGAGAATGTGTTCTTCTCGCCATATAGCACCTATCATGCCCTTTTGTTGGCCTATTTTGGAGCTACGGGAAGTACGGAGCAGGAGCTGACGAAGGCGCTGCGTCTAGGCTGGGCCCCAACAAAAGAGACTGTACGCAGCGCATATCGCCTTGAGAAACAGGAACGGTCATGGCGGGCCAACAACATGCCATTAGAATTTTCGTCTGCGGATCGCCTGTATATTGACGAAGGAGTAAAGCTGGCTAGCTGCTTGAATGAACGCCTCCAAGACGACATTATTCAATTGAATATCAAGGATAATGTAGAGGACACACGTCAGCAGATTAATAAGTGGATTGCCAATGTAACGCACAACGAAATTAAGGATATGATTGCCTCTGGCGATATTGATTCGCGCACACAGTTGGTGCTGGCCAATGCGGCATACTTCAAGGGACAATGGTCAAGTCGTTTTAATGCAGAGAAAACCGAACAGACGCCATTCCATACGTCCAGTGAAAAGGTGTCGTTTGTGCCCATGATGAAGCAGAAGGGCACCTTCCTACTGAATGCGGATGAGCGCCTGGGCGCCCATGTGCTACAGCTGCCGTATCGTACATCCAACACGGAGGATAATGATAATGATTCAGAAATTTCTATGGTCATCATACTGCCAAGTGTCATCGACGGAGCTATCGAACAGGTGCTCTCCAAGCTAAATGCTGACACTTTGGAGGCAGCACTCAAGGAAGCCTCACCGCGTGAAATTGAGGTTTTCCTGCCCAAATTTGAGTTTGAGCAGCGCCTGGAACTTCTGCCGGTAAGTATTCAGTCTTATTCAGTCTTAATCTGTTTCCAAGCCAAAAACAATACATATGCTATCTGAATACTTTACAGATTCTGCGTCAAATGGGCGTTAGCCAGATGTTCGGCAGCAACGCCAGTTTCAACGATTTCAGCACAGAGCAAAGCATCAACTTTGGCGATGCGAAGCATATGGCCAAAATAAAGGTGGATGAGGAGGGAAGCACTGCGTCTGCAGCCACCGTTTTGGTCAGTTTCCGTTCTGCCCGTCCCATCGAGCCCACCAAATTCAAATGCGATCATCCATTTGTCTTTCTGATCTATGATAGCAAATCGCAGGCAATTCTCTTCACGGGCATCTTTCGTGATCCCAAGACGATGAAATAGATGCTCCACTTCTGGACACCTTCAATATGTGTGTTTGTGTGTGTGTGTGTGTGTGTGTGAGTGGGATTACCTGCTTGTCAATCAGTTTATTTTATGTTGACTAAAGCCGCACGCATAGAGAGAGCCTTATACTAAATTCTAAACTAAACTAATTGCTGGAAAGAGCTCGGCAATCAGCTTGCTTTACAGTTCACAGTTTAGCATTCTCTATGTGAGCGCGCCTCAAGTGTGTATTTTGCGAAAATGTGCTTATGTGACCCAACTTCAAATTATAATTGTAAAATAAATTATGTAAAATTCATGAAACTTCATTTAAACTGTTTAACAGATGCTGTTATTATTCTTAACTGTAAAGCTAACATGACTCGTCAGTAACAGCGCGAAAAACTCTGTAGCTCTAGTGTGTTTTTAAATGGCTGTACACTTTTGATGAAGTGAGAATGCTGTTAGGCCTTTGCAATGAATTTCATTTATCGTAATTGCTGAAATTAGTATCAAAATTAGCTACTAACAGGCTGCCATTTGGTCAAGACAGAGTCTTTAGTATGAAATTCATTCTATTTTGTATTAGCCTTTTTCTGGAAATCCAAGCAGCTTGCAGGTTTATCAATAATTCGTACGATTAACTGAGCTTTAAGCTAAGCGAGTAACTAACATCAGTGCTAATATCGAAGAGATAATTCCGCTAAGCATATTATTTTTCTACATCCTTTTATAGAAACGGGATTCCAGTCCTTTCGTTTTCTAAAATGTTTAAGCCATGTTAATACCTTAACATCAGTAATATTAACTATTAGAAGTTAATCATAAATTAGCAAGCTAAAAACAACCCCCAACTAAATAAAACACTTTTAATTAAACATTTAGTTTTGCTCTTTTACTAATATCTTCATAAAAAATTGCATAAATCATCAATATACATTATTGAATGCATTTTAAGTAAACTTTGCTACGTAAATACAGAAATTAGGAAATTCAATCAGCTACTTAAGAGGAGCTTAGGCAACCTAGTTAACAAGCATGCGTATATACAAAAAAAAACTTTAATACTTAAAGCGAAAAATTGGCTTCTAACTGAATACTCAAACAGTGTAAAGGGTTTGGCGGAAACAATACAAAAAAAAAAAAAACAAATTTTGGCAACTAAATTTGTATGTCATGGCTATATCGCAAAAGCGCTGAAGGCACTTTGGGTTAGCAAGCAGCTGGCTGTTCTTGAAAGTGCATTATCAATTTATAAAGAAATAACAGATTACTAATAGAGTATGCCTGTTGCTCCTCAGAAACTAAAGCTAAAATTCATTATATCTTTCTTCTTGGGGGGGTCATCGACGATAACAACAGGCTCAATCAGTATTAATCGTTATTGTTGCTCTATAGATCATCTGGCGGCATTAGCACCGCATAGATAGCAAAGCCAATAAATACAATGCCACCCACAATGGTAACAGTGCGCACCGAGATTTTGGAAGCCACTAGACGACCGCCAATCACAGCCAGACCAGTGCAAATGCAATGGCCAATAATGCCGCCAACAATTACGCCATAAACGTCCTGAAAATATAAATAAAGTATTAATTACCAATTGTTTTGAAAGTAAATAGAATAATTATTGATCTTATAGTAAATCTCTAGGCTGTAATATGTATAGTTAGTAGTAGATACTATCGATAACTAGTGATAGTTTGGTTTTCGGAATCAGAGTCCAAAAAAATAGATATCCCAAAAGTAAAAAACGAATTTCCTTAAGTTGAGAAGATCTTAAGCTTCGAGAATTTAGAAGGATTGTAGCGTTGTCTAAAGCCTGGCTCCTTCACTTTGAAATTCAAAAACAGTCCAGAAAATTTATAGCTTACCTTGCTAGCAGCTAGAATGATAGTAGTCAATTGGGAGCGATCTCCCCATTCGGCAAGGAAGGTCATAGTAAAGGCCTGGGCAAATATACGCATGGTAAAATAGGAGGCGCTACGGTGCGCCTTGCCGCGACGTCCGCTCTCCGGATCATGGACCAAAGCGGCATTAACATCACGATCCAGCTGTAAAATTACAAAATCAAAAATATTGATAAAACCAGTGGAAAATTGATGTTGTTTTTTTCTTTTCATATAGTGGATGAGGATGTGCGCAAAACAAAATAAAAATAATGAAGAAAGAAACTTGCACAAAATTTACAAGGAAATTTGAAAAATATTAAAAATATAAAAAATAGCACAAACGATCACTTCAAAACGAACAGTTTTAGCAAAAAATCCGACAACATGCAAAATATTTGTGTGTGTGTGTGGGTGTAAGTGTGAGTTGGAACGTTTTGGCAATGGCATAACCTAACATATCTAGGCGAAATGTATGAGAATGAAACAAAACCAAATAATAATAATAATCAAATAACAATTACCGCTACAACCTTTGCTTATGCTTGTGTTATTCACTCATAAAATATTAAATAAATAAATAAATAAATAAATAAATAAATAAATAAATAAATAAAAATGACAATCTTATGTGGCAATATGACTGTGGCATGTAGCATTCTCGTTTTTGTATGAAATAGGTGTGAGTGTTTCATGTGTTTGTTTTTGTTCAAAAAGCAGGTGAAACGTAGATGAAACAACAGAGTTTTTGTTTTTTAATTGTTGCTTGATCTCTAACCCGTGCTTTAAGCGCATTATTCACAGATCCAGTGGCCTCCTCGCCAAGGCTTCCATTCAAGCTATGCATGCTATCGTGTCCGGCTAGAGGAGCACGCGGCTCAGCCGCATCATCAGGGTTGCCCGATTCGGAATTCGGATTGTTGCGTGGGCTATCACAATGGGTTTGTTCGGTCTGGTTCGATGAGGCTGAGTACGCTGGACTGCTATGGAATGTTGTCATTTTCAGTTGTTCCACAACACGTCCACCATCCTTGAGTAGCACCTCGGAGTCGTGATAGTCCCCATCGTTACCAGTTTTATCACAGCTATTTCTCTTAGTATTAGTTGAGTTATTGGTGGTATTATTATTGTTATTGTTGTTGTTGCTGTTGGGTTTGCGTTGGCGATGCTGCATTTCTGTGCCATTGCCAGGATTTGCTGTTTTGGACACAATGCTTTCCTTGCGGCCATGAATCAGTGCCTGCTCGCTCGCATCCTCCTTGTCCGAGTTGCTGTTCTTACGCTTCGCATCGGTATCCTCATATTTGCGCGTTGCTTTGCGCATTAGCTGTCAGGTTGTCAGTTGTTTACACATTAAACGATAGTTTTCGAAACGATAGTTTCACAACAATAGATCAATTTTTTTTAGAAAGAAAGAATAATTAAATTTGACATTAGCTTAGGTTTGTATACAAATCACAGACAATTTTTTGTTTGTTTTCTTTTTTGGTTTGTTTTGATTAATTTTCTTAAAGCAGCATCGAAATTAGTAAGTATTTTCTTTTATTTTAAATTGTTTTTCTGATTTTGTTCACTTTTTTTTGGAGCAGACGTGCAATTAGTCTCATAGGCATATATATGTGTGCTTGTTTGTGTTTTGTACCACAGATATTTAACAATATAAGAAATTAAAAACTAATTGATCGATTTTTATTGATTGCTTGTTATCGATCAAGTTTTGTGTTTCAATGCCAGCGTTCCGCCAACAGCTGTTTGCTCATTTGTTGGCGTCTGTTCTTCTAATTATTACTCATTGTTAGTTGGGATAGATTTAGATTTATAATGAAATATTTCTAAATAAAGGGCACAATTAGCATGCAGTATATAATTAGTATAATCACTAAGTACAATTAGTCTTTTATTTTGTATTTGTTGTGAGAGAGCAATGAGATAAAAACCACAAAGTACAACTACCAGAAACTAAAGCTTTTTTTACAGGCAAGTGTTTCTGCGAGCAAATGAAGTGATCGATTGCCTTGTTTTCTGCTTATTATTTTTGGTTTGTATTAAGAGTATTAATGTCTAAATTATTATTATGTACAACCAATTAAGCGCAGCTAATTACAAAAGCCAAACTATAATGTATAATTAACAAAGCAGAGATTGAGCAATTAAATAAAAATTAAAAGAAAATTGCTTCGATTTTTAACTACAATCGTTACAACTACAGCAAAACATATACTACGGTATTAAATGGAAAATTAGAGAGTTAATGGAGCGTACTTACCTCATCTTCACGTTTACGCAAATCGCTCTGGACCTCTTCGAGCTCCTCTTGGGCATCGGTTGGTTTCATTTTGTAAGCATCATACAACATTTTTAAACCAAATATTAAAAATAAAGCAGTAGATATATAATACGTATAAATCTGTGGGAAAGATAGGTGATAATTCAAAAAGATCTTCCGCCATTCAGAGATTAGAGACTTTTACCTTAGGAATAAAGTTTGCTGCCATGCCAAATACGCATGAGAGAACCGTCATAAGGGCCAAGGCGGCAATGGCACCGCCAAAGACAATCAAACGCGGGTGGCGCATTGCCATTATGGCAGCAATAAAGAAAGTCTTATCGCCTAGCTCTGTTAATAATATAACAGAGATCGATGCGGTGAACGCATCGATGAAATTGCCCTTGCCCTTTGCATTCTTATCCGAATCTGCCGATTTCTCTCCAATATTGCTGATCATTTCCGTTGCCTTTTCTACTGCTGCTTGTGGTTGCAAATTCTACAAAAACAAATTGATTGTTTACCTTAAAATAATTTCTCATTTCTAATTGTTTAAAATCTCACCTTCTGTATATCCGCCACAAAGGCAGCGCTGTCATCACCCTCCGGATTAAATTCTGCCGCACATATTGTGGCGAATGTGAGGACCACCATTAATGCCAGTGCCATGTGCCATTTGGCTGTTCTTTTCAGGTATACATTGTGTCTGGTCGTTTGCCAGAAATATGATTGGTTTTGTGACATCTTTGTGTCTCTGAGTTGAGTGTTTATATTCCCTTAATTGTGTTCCAGTGATAAATCTGTGGAGCGTTTAGCCTACTGTAGGTTATACGTGTCCAATTCGTCCGGCTATCTGCAATGAAATGAACCGAACCGAACCGAACCACTTGATAATTGTTCTCTCATCGCAATACAATAAAAATTTATGTACATAGCTAATCAGTCAACAAGTGTTCTCGCCGCTTTATTTGTATATGACAAACTCGGGCATAGTCGGGCATACGAGTATTATGTCCATGTCTGTGTTTAACAAGCAAATCTGGCGGGCAACCCACCAAATCAGCCCCGTTAACTGTGATGTCAAGATAAGCGCACACTGCGTCAAGTGCCATGCCGTTCCATGTTGCTGATATGGTCATAGCCCAAGCCAGATCGGAATGGTTCAGATCAGAATTGAATAAAAAGGTAAAACAGCATTTTGCTATTTTTTTTCTGATCGATTTTTTGTTTCTTTCGATCCAATTCTATCAAGAAAAGCAAATGGCAATTCATTTTTGGCGCTTAATTTATACTCTTTAATACTGTTTTTTCAATAGGTCCTAATAATTTCAAGTATGCAATTTTGGAAATTATTACTAATTGAATGCATTAAGTTTAATGGGTTTTTGTTGAAAAACAGAGGCAATGAAAAACTACCATATTTATTCATGAGAATATTCCAATACTGTGTAGGGCGCCCAGGGAAAATAAGGAAAACGGAAACTATCCATAGTCTTCCGTTCTATTTCATTTAATTCTTGCAAAGTGTTTGAATAAGAAAATAATATTCAAAATGTATTAGAAAGTAAACAAACTCTTTTGAGGAAGTTCTGTTTTTTGTAAACTTTTAATTAATTCTGAAAGAAAAGTGTTTCAGTTTTCGCGTAAGCACTGTAGTTGTATTTCCCATGGACTCAACTACGTCAGAAGCAAACTCACCGAAACTATCGATTAGATAAAAATAAATACAAGGAATTAGAAAATATTTGCTACCACGGAACTGAGATACTCTAAGCATATATTGCTGCAAATATTTCCTCGAAATCTACTCATGAAATTGAATCAAAGCATACAAATATAATAGATATTTTGCTAGCAGTAAAGAAAGTTGCTAAGTTGCAGGATAATTTTACTGGAATTTTATTTTTGAAAATTTATTTTTTAGCAAATCTTTGAACTTATTGATAAAGCTGATAGCCCTTCCCTTAAGTTAGGGCATAAAGAAACATTTTAAGACACATACGTGACCAACTGCTGACATACTAAATATATTATATAAATTTCCTGGGTGCGTAGAGACATGTACTCTATATAAGAATCTTTGCTATATTTAGATTTCAATGTCGATGATGAAAATGTATTTTGCACTGTTGGTCATATTGGTCAGATTACAACGTAATGCCCTTTGATATAATAAATAAAATATTCTCTTTTAAAATAAGTGTTTTTATAGCCGTTTCAAATTCATTTATGTAAAGCTCGGGCTTAGGAATGACGTTTTGTTTGGCATTACTGCGATTATAACATAGAGATAAGCCTCTCTATATTGTTGACTTTTATTTTCACAGCAATCTTTTAAATACTCACTAAGTGAGTAAGTAAATTATACATTATAAAGAATTGGTCTTGTATATATTTCAAATGTATAATTCTAAGATATAAGATTTAAGGAAATCATCAGAAAGAAATTTTTTGAGAACTCTTCTCTTTTAATCTTTTATAGATTCTCATAGTTCAATTCTAAGAGACTAAATTATAAGATTGTTAGTATTATACATGAAATTACTCCTTTTTTATAGAAAACTTTAGGGAATTAATGTTCTTTAACATAATATAAAGATAAGCTTCATCCTATTTTTACTACTTGTTTTTTCTAAGCAATCTTTTGAGAACTCACCAAGGAATTGGAATTTTTACAGCAGAATGAATGCACAATTGTTATGAAAGTGATTAACTAGTAAATATAAAGAAAAGTTTATGCTATAACGCTCAGATTTAACTTCAAGTCCCCCATATTTTGTTTTCTAAAGAACCTTTTGGAAAGCACTCTTAAGAAAGGGGATTCTTTATGAGTGACAAAAGTGCTTATGCATCATTTTAAACAGTTAATCTCTGCTGTGCTTTTCTGTGTAGGGTTCCCATTTTATATATATATACATATAAATTATCTTTCTCGTTGTCTCTCAGTTTCCTGACTCTAGAAAGAATTATACTTATTTTTATCTTTTTTGTGCGCGTCAAGTTATATAAATATTTGCTCAATAAATAGAAGATTAATGGGGCGCGCTTGAACAGATTCGCAAGAGACGCAATTAAAAGTTGTTCGTTACGTTACGTTGTTGATGACGTTACAGCGCATGCAAAAACGCAACAACGTAACAATTGATAAGCGAAAACGTTGTGAAGGCGGCAAGCAGAAAATGTTGTGGGCCAAGAGCAAAGCAAAAACAACAACGTCAATATTTACTTAATATTAAATAGAATTCGAATTACAATACACACACAAAACAACAACAACTTGTCTAACTTATATAATTGCTTTGAGCAAAAATAGAGAAAGGGATAACAACAAAAAAAAATGGAAAGACAACCGACCGACCAGCTGACTGACACGAGCGACTGACAAATCAATTGGCAATTTTATTAGCTACCCAGACTTCAGGTATACCCTGTAAATGTAACTCGACTTATAAGGAATTTTGAAGTACTTCCATAGAGATACATGGCTTCAATGATTATCGTGTATCTTCGTTTTAATAATAAATACTAAAATAATATTATGGTGCAGAATAATAAACAAGAAGAAAGAACGTCTATACGAAGATTTGATTACTTTAGATAGATAGTTCCTAGACATGTATTATATATGTAGTATTCATTTGTCTAATTCCAATCGTTTTCAAAGCATTTTACTTTTAAGCACCACTTGGACTGCATTCTAAACGGGGAAACTGGTGAAGGTGGTTGAGGTATCTCTAGAAAAACAAAAATGCTATTTCCAGAACAGATTAATATGATAGATATAAGGATTTTTGATTTTAATAATATTTGTAAAGCACTAAAAAAAACATTGTATAAAAATCTTATCTAAAAAAACAAAAAGTTCACCACAAAAAAAAAAATATATATATATATATATAGCAACTATATCATATTGTATACCGATGGATTTTTTAAAATAGTTGTACCAATACTTTTTATATTGAGAACAATATTGTATTTATTCCGGTATTTCCTTAAAGTACAGGGTATTTCATAGTCAACCACTCCCGGCAAAGACAATTAACTTGTTTATTTATACAATATTTTAAATGGATATTAAATGCACCGCTAACAACATAAACAATTTTTAATAATTATTAAATTTATTTAATTGCAAAGATTTCCATTTGCTGGCATTGATTTTCATTCGTTTTCTATACTTTTATTTTTTTTTCTTGTTTTCCATTTGTCTATTTTTATTCGCACAAACAACGGAATTGACAGAGTTGGCCGTGTAAGCTTTTTTCAAGCTAAATGAAGCGGTGCGTGTAATTTTCTCCGCTGTATGCTAGCAATAGACATTTAACTGTATTAGCTTGGACACCAAAAAATTTTTAGTATTATGCGCACTATTTTAAGCCACTTTTTTTTGACAAAAATACCATTTATGTATATACGAGTTAAATTAGCTTATTTCACGCTATCTGTGACATCACTAACACTGCAGCGCTGACGATGGCAAAATTTAGGTGGGTGTTTTTCAATGTAAATATGTGATTTTTAAACAGCACACACTTGTTGCTTCTCAATTAAATTAATTTTTTTTTATTCGCATTTTAGATGCCATAAGCTGTTATTTAATTAGCATGATTCAAGCAAATCAATTAAAACACGTCCTTACTTCGCCAGAACACTTTTTGTTAGTGACGCTACAAGTTCGATTATTGCACTATTATAACAGGAGTGTTATCGATCTATCGAACAACATAAGCGCAAAATGCTCATGAGCGCAAAACTCTTTACACGTAACGTTAAATAATATCCAGTACCCGCATATTTTAAATAAATATTAAAGAATTATATTAATAATTTTATATAATGTTCTTAAAATACTTAAATTTTTATTATATTTTGATACATTTACCAAATTGATGACTACCGCCTTCAATTAAAATAATTTTTAAATCTTATCTTATCAATGTTGTATCAAAACTAACCCACTTTTTGGTTCTTTTTCCATAGCACGAAAGAGAGAGGGGGAATTGTTTGTTAAGAGCTCAATTTGTGCTTCCAAAATTTTTGTTTATTCAAAAGAAATAGATACAATAAAACATAAAGCTAATTAGTTATACATATTACATAGGAAAACTTTTAGCTTAGGTTAATTTAATTATTTTAAAAATTTGGAATATGCAATAACAATTCATAGACTCGGAATACTAAATGCAACAGTACATAATACATTAAATCCAATGAATAAGTATGATTAGGCCATGATTAAAATCAAAATATGTTGTGAGATGTCGAGAATTGAATATATTTATCATTTCTCTTCCACTTTGGTTGCCTTCAACGCTTGATCTTCTCTAGCGCATTTACGGATGATGCTATTGAAGTACTTGTGTAGTCCATAGCCAAAGAGTCGAATG
This sequence comes from Drosophila repletoides, assembly GCA_018150835.1. NCBI lineage: Eukaryota > Metazoa > Arthropoda > Insecta > Diptera > Drosophilidae > Drosophila > Drosophila repletoides. Next base: position 7,188,993 of record JAECWQ010000202.1, read on the forward strand.
GGTCCAATGACTGTGGCATGTAGCAGATTTGTAAAGAAACCATCCCAAGGCATCAGAGCTCCTCCCAGCATGGTTAACAGCCAGCTTTCTACGCCCACAGTAGATATAAAGTTACCCTTCTGTAAAACAAAAATTTTAAGACTGTTGATGGATTGAAAAAAATTAAGAGCAATGAACGGCTTCCTTTAAATAATCTTCCAGTTTGTTTCTAGTATCGGAAAATATTGAACATTTTAGGACCTCCAAGTTCAGGAATTTAAGAGAATCTTCCCTAAATGCTTAACAATATTTATAACAAAATTATAATACTGCCTGGAAGAGTATAAAAATCCTTATGTTAACAAACCAGAGCATCCTTAAGTATTGCCTTGGCCATAACTTCTGGCTCTATGAGACCTCCTCCGCCGGATATTATTTTAGTTTCACGCGGCTTTGACTTTTCTTCCTCCTCAAATCCGGGCGTATTGGTATCACAGGGCAGGGCCAAAGTCACGGAAACGCCATGCGCACGGGATTCCATAGCAATTGTTTCGGCCATGGCACGTAGGGCATATTTGCTGGCGGAGTAGGGACCGTAACCATAAATGCCAAACATAGCTGCCTGGGAGGAGGTAAGAACAATGATACCTTCGCCGGCTTTCTTCATTTTGGGCAGAACATAGCGGGTGCAATTGTAGCTGCCAAAGAAGTTAATATTCATCAATTTGTGAACATCCTGAACGGATAACTCCTCGAACAGGCCACAAATAGCCATGCCGGCACAATTGATAAGCGCATAAATATCTCCAAAGCTCTCCTCCACTTCACCCAGTACGCGAGCCACTTTCTCATAGTCACCTCCAATGTCTAGGCTGCGATACTGAAATTTCTGTTCCGGTCGCTGACGTATAACTTCCATCAAAGCTACAGCTCCAGCTGAGTGAGTGAGTGAGTGTGTGTGTGTGTGTGTGTGTGTGTGGCATGCAACAGGCAACATGTAAAGTTTGAGTTTCTGTAGTTACCAGTTTTTCTAGTTTTCTCTCCAATACTCACTTAAAGTTTTCTCGTCTCGTGCAATTACAGTCACATTGGCTCCTTTCATTGCACACTCCACGGCCAGGCAGAGTCCAATGCCCTTGGAGCCACCGGTTATCACAACGTGACGCCCCACAATGCTCCTTTCTTTCTTTCCCATTACGAATATAAATATCAATATATGCACCAAAACCGCTATTGCCAAACACAAGAGAACCTCCCAGTTCAGCTCCATAATTTCAATAAACCAATAGCACAAATAACAACAATGTGCCGCTATGTGCTTACAGAGCTGTACTTGATAACAACAAGACTTAACATTATTTTGAAATGTTATTAACAGCGTGCAGTAATCAAGGTATTCCATGGGTTGATTCTACTAAATTTATCGATAGCAAATATAACAAGTGATTGAAAAATTATGGAAATAAATCGTGGTAGTGACTGTTGTGAACTAATAAATAATAAATTAGTACTAATAAAAGTTAGTGGGTTTCTTTTTAATCATAAATACAATATCTCAATCATATTTTTTTTGAATCAATTCAAATTAATTAAATAAATAAAGTCTTTTAATTAATTTTAAATAATTACATTTATTAAATAATTATTTTAAAGCAAATCAAAATCAATAATAAATAAATTTGTTTTTTTTTTCATTAGTTATTACATAAATTTGAAAATGTAGAAATCGCAATTTCCTAACAATCGCTAATAGCGTCTTAATAATACTGCTGTTAATTAACAGACAATCAATCCGATCGTAATGATTGCAATACTAAGCGGGTATCTATCGATTGAAGCGGTTCCGTTATCGAAATCAATATCGGTGATAAGCGGGAAGTGCGTAATTAAATATATTGCCGGAGAAAGCAATTCTTAATATATTAATGATATAAATATTAAATGTGAATAAGCATAAGCTTATTTCTTTTAACACTACGCCTCTGGCTTTTAACATATGGTCGCGAAAAATTTCCAAGCTACCTTCCAATGAGCGCCCAACAGCTGCCAAGTGGCTCCCCCGGCGCTCTGCAAAACTTCCAAGCGCTGCGTCAACTCCAACGCCGACGCTTTGGCTTTATACTGGGTGGTTTGGCGGCGTTTTCAACCACTTTTTGTGCCGAAGACGACGCCGACGTTGGCAGCGCAGCTAAGTCAGCGAGTCAGCTCAGTCGTGTACGTAACGTCGTCGAGTTGAAAACGTTAACGGTAAATCGCAAAGAATAATTGGCACAGAAGCAGAAGTAGTAGCAGCAGCAGCAATAGCAGCAGCAAAATCAGTAGAAGCAGCAGCAGTGAATTGTGTGTTTGGTGTTAAGTAAATTTTTGTAGTGCAAACTCAATCAAATGGCAAACGTTGCGCTTCACTGCCCGCAAATGGCAAATTAGTGCAACAGAAAAAAAAAGAAAAGAAAAATAAAACCAAGCAGCGCAACGTAAAGCGGCTAAAAAAGTATTGCATACCTCACGGCTGTCATGAAAAATAGATATCGATTTGCTTGCTGCTGGCTGACGTGAACACAAAAAAAAAACGGACGTTGCTAGCTTTTCCTTCTGTGGGTGCACTGCTATAAAATTTAATACTAAATTGTTAAAGTTCTACGTAAACTCTCACACAATTTCAATCATATTCAGTTGTAAATTATGCATTAATTGGCTCAATTGTGTGGCATTAAGCTTCCTGTATGTGGATGTGATTCTCACTTTGTGTGTGTGTGAATGGCTTAGACGCAGTGGCGTATGCACAAGGAGTTGTTTTGGGTTCAAGGCACCTTCAAAGAATGTTAAGTACCAAAGAATTTTATACAGAATTATATAGAATTTTTATATTCAAAAAATATATAAATATTTTAAATTATTATTTTTATTGAAAAATATGAATTATGGCTTGCTTTTATATTGAATAACAGAAATAAATAATTATTTTTTTTTTATAAATTATTTTATTATTTAATAACAAATAATTTTATATATTCTCTTGAAATCTGTATATCAATGCTAATTGCATTACAGAAATAAACTAAAAATAATTTTAATTTCTACTAATTAAAGAAAATTAAAATATTTATCTCATTTTTAATACAAATAAATAATAAATACATTTTATTGATTTGATAATGAATCTTGTATGCTGAGATTAAATAAGTAAAAAAATTATTTGGAGTCCCTTAAAAGAAACTTCCGCATACGCCACTGCCTAGGCGTATACATAGTTGAGAGAGTTCGAGTGTTTGAGTGTACGATTGTACGAGTGTATGAGATCATCATTATAACAGCAGTTGCCGTCGCCTGCTGTGCTGAGTTGTGCTGTGGTATGCAATACTTTTTCTAACACCTTATGCTCCTCTTCTGCTTCTACTTCTACTCCTTCTTACCATAGCTGCGGCCACCACATTCAAAAGAAAAACAAAGAAAAAATCGAATCTTTTTTGGGTCTATGACAATAGAAACGCACTTTCTTCGCAACGCATTAAACCGGTGCGTGTGCGTATAGAGAGAGAGGAGCAAGAGAGATAGCGAACGAATCGAAGCGAAAAGCGAGACAGAGAGAGAGAGAGAGAGAGAGAGAAAGAGAGCGAGCGAGCGAGAGAGAGTGAACGGCACGCGAGTGTGTTTGTGTATGTGTTAGTAAGGAAGGTTGTTGCGCCTAAAAGTTGACAACGAACATATTTAAAAATACAAAAATAAAATCTATAAACGCGCGCGTGTTTATTTAATTTATATTTTGGTAATTTGGTTCGACAACAACAAAAGCATTTCCCTATGATTGGCTCATTCTGGAATCTGTGCAGAGCGTGCCCATCAATGCCGGTAGACAAGGTACGTAAAAAAATAAAAATAAAAAAAATACAATTTTCTTAATAATCCTTTACACATTTACGAATAGTCAACAAAATTTGTTAACCCACTTTCTCTTAATGCGGCATTATTTGATTTTTTTTATGTTTTTTGTTTTCTACTCGTAGTTTGATCAGGGCGAAGTCATTTGATTTATGTGCGCCAGTTGTGTGCGACATATTTTTATTTTTATTGCATACTTGCAGGCGACAAGTAAGGAAGGGGTGCAATTCTTCTCTTGCAGACAAAATGGGGTGACTTGTCTTGAATTTATGACTTGTTTGAGAGGGTGTTGCACTGCAGCAGGGGATTATATCATGGGGAATTATGGGGTAATATTAGTCCGCAAATTGTGGGCAAATAAATAAATTCAATTATATGATAATTTTTGTAATATAAAGAATTTAATTATGATTGATATTCTCGAGAATATTATGCAGGATTAATAAAAATTTCAAAACTCAGTTTTCTTAATTTTATAAATGTAATACAGGATTATTTGAATAGTGGCAAACCCAAAAAGAAGCTCAAAACACCATTATTAGTATGACAAAATTTCATTTCATTTCTTTGCTCTAGAAAATTGAAATTTATATGCTTCATATATATATTTTTACCAGCTTTCAACTACAATCCTTGGAGTGTCATAAAAAGGAGTTAGCTCTGTAGACATGCAATGCTTTCTTAGCGCACACCCAAAAAAATAAAAGTGAAAAATATGAAGTCACAAAATAAATAACAAAAATCTCCTGGCATAGAATAAATTAAAGTACATTACGCTCGACACTAGTCGCAGCAGACAGAGCCCAAAGCTAGCTAGCTGAAAATCAATAGACATATGGTATGTGGCCTAAGGAGCACCCAGTCCCGGTGCCCGGTGCCCGGTTCCAAACCCGAGCCCGGCCCCGAATCCGGCCCTGTAGCCGGCAGCGACTTAAGCTTGGCACCCGGCGCCGCGACGAAAGGCAACGAATTAAATTCAAGCACGACAGCGACAAAGTCGTCGTCTGCCTGGCTTTCCAGTTGTTTGTGCTGTGAGGTTTGGTTCGGCGTGGGGGACACTTTGCAGAACAGCTGATTCATCAAATTTTGACTCTGAAAAGTATGCAATAGTTTTTTTCTTTTTGTCGCTTCCTGTCACAGCTGTTGGAAGAGAGCGCGCACAGGCGCAGCATCGAAAGAGCGTAAGAGAGCGAATGGAAGTGAGTGTTATTTAGAGAACGGCGTCTGCCGGCTTTTAATAGCTTCAGTTTGGTGTTCATGTTGTTGTTATTGCTCTTTCGCTCTCTTTTTGTGGCCATATGACGTGAAAAGGCGAATTGTCTTGCGGTATTACATCAGCGCAGCGCAGTCGAATTTTTATTGCGCCACCTCTGCCTCCACCTTTACTTTAATAGCAACAACAACAATAACAATAATAATACGTAGAAGGAAACTTAGTTGCCGGCTAAGCGTCGCCAGTGCGGCATGCTTGTCCAGTGCTGCCAGATCTTAGCAGGCAAACCGCTAAAAATAGCTAAAAATAATTCTAGATTATAATTATTGTGTATCATTTTAATATAAAACTATCAATCAAATCATTTTTATATTAGAGCTTGAGGGTATAAAAAGAAAGACATAGAATTATATGAATGAAACTAAATCTTGAAATAGTAATGAGAATTTTCCAAGTTGAACTGAATCAATAAGATCGCTAATCCATATTTCAAAACCTGTAATTATCTAAAAACTTATTTAACCGGTACTTACCGAAACTGTTGTTTCTTTAACAGTTCTGTTTTGGTTCTACAGCATAAGGTTTTTTTCTACAGCATAAGGTTTGACTTTTACACCAGGTACGCAGCGGTATTAGTTTTTTGTACTAAAGTTTTTTGTACTAATTTAAAAAGATAAGATAAAGGTATTTAAAACAGAGAAAAGGTGTTTTGTGCGGCTCTTAACAATGTGGATCATTCAGAAATACATAGTTTGCGGCTTATTTCTTAAGTTCATTTAACTAGAGACCCTTTTTTCTTTCAGTATTTCAGCTGTTTTGTTGCCAAGATTATTTGGGTTCAATTTTCTAACAACTTAAGAAATAAGTATGGTTTAGAAAAATACTATAAGTAAACATGAACTCTACCAAAAGCCGTTTAAATTCAATTAAACATTTTGACAATGCAATCAAAAAGTAAAATCGTTCAAAAACTAATCAAGATCTACCATAAAAGTTTTTAAGTTTGTTTAGCAATTGAAAAAATAAATTCCAATCTGATCCTTCAACAGACCAATTTTTTCGGTTTGTTTAAAAAGTCTTATTTAAATTTTAATTTTCTTTAAGATAAATAAATATTGTTTGGAAAAACACCATTTGAATATTAATTAATTTTCTGATCTCAGAGTCCGTTTATATCCTTACACCTTTTTATATCCTTCGCGGGATATTGTTGAACCAAATTCAGTGGTTTGCAAGGTCTAACATTTATATGCTGGCGACCTTGCTAAATATAGCTTTTTAATAGTTAAATTGGTAACACTAATTTTGGTGGTTGCATGTCATTGCAAGCACTGCCTTATCGATTCGCCTCACATGTTGGCTCTTAGTCATTGTAGACTTCTGGTCTTCCTAGTCAGCTGGCGACGCCCAACAGAAATGCATTCCATTGTTGCACTTATCTAATGTAAACTTAGTCCCACTTGTTGTTATTGTAACTGCACGTGTCCTTTGTCCTGCAGTGTGTTCTATCAGCCCACATTTCAGATATATTATCGTATACACTTGTATATATACATACTAGCACACATTGTGTCCAACGGGCAGCTCTATTGTGCCGTGAAGTACTAGGATCACTTGTATCGCATTGCTTTGAGGACGTCATAGACTTCAGTTCCATACCAGTGGAGTACTCGTATTTATTTATGGAACGGTCGTTAACTTGCGGAGCGAATTCCTTTGGGAAACATTCTGCACGTATCGAAATTTACATTCCTTTTGAGTACGTTATAAATTCAAAAGCAAGCAAAGTGGATAATATTTTCATGTGTCAGTTTGATTAAGTAGCTCAATCTTAACTTTGTGTCGATATAAATGTAGCAATCATTTAGGTTGAGTAAAATATCTGCAAAAAATCCGATTACTCGGTGGATGATAAAATTAAAGATTAAATAAACTTATGAATATTTAAAAAAAGATTGATAATAACGAGCTTTTTATGCATTTTTTTATTACAGGAAATGTTAATCTAGAGGTTTTGGAGATTTTGTTGTTGAATATATTTCTAAAGTAGTAATTCTTGGAATATTTTCATTAATTATATTTGTTGTATCTTAAATATTCAAGAATTATTTGATATCTTGTTTCCCAAAGTTTGTTTCCTAAAGTCCCAATAAATCTGAAAACAAAAATTGTCTGATTTGGCTTCATTTGGGGTTATTCAATTCAACTGAGATAAATCACATTTACTTTCTTCTCGCCTTTAGGGTTATACTTGACTGCACAGCGCCAAATTATTTATACATAAATGAAATCTTTGCAATTCAATTGATAACTTAGCATTGTATACTGGTATCTCTTCTTATATTCCATTCAACTAATGGTAGAGTGCATTTCCATTTCCATTTCCATTGTGCATTCAAATCGCGTCAACCAAGCAGTTTGCACTGCCATTGACCACAGCAATTTGCACATTTTCACCCTGCAGCTCTCTAATCTCTGGAATTGAAAGCGCCAAACTGGCAAACCCAAAAGGGAGCCCCCCAGGCAATTCCCAGCCACACAAAACAAAAATGAAAACTGAAGAACTTTACTTGAATTGTGGGGCCAATCTCTATGGAACAGCAGCTCTAGCAGCACCGAGTGCATTACGAAACTTTTCTAATTATTTGCGGTTAGTTCTTGCTGCAGCTACTTCTTTCTTTTCGTAGTTTAAGGGTACTCGAACATTTGATACATCGGAACAGTAAGAATTAAATCACTACACATAAAATTATAAGCGGAATTACATCAAGAACTTCGAACTTCTATGTTTTTCAGCAGCATCAAAGTTATGGGGTCCCCGATTTCTTGAAAACAAGTAAGAAATTATTGATTTAATCTTGGAATTCTGGATTTTGTCCTTGATTATATCTTAGATTCTAAATTGAGCTCCTAAAAGTAGGCTACAGTTTTTCGCCTTCTATTCAGTTTAAAATTGATCGAAGCAGGTCGAAGCTTAAACATTTTTTGGGACTTATGTGGCTACAACTTTGTAGATTTTTCAAAATCCAATTTGTATGTTGATTAATATTTGTTCAATGTAGAATTTTTTTAGAAGTTTTTCTATGTCTAGGGGTAAATAAAAGTGAAAAATAAATATGTGCAGACATGTTCTGGCATTAAACAAAATTGTGTAATTTGCATTTTTTGTGTGCACACGACTGAGTGAAAATTCAACTTTGTAATCTTTTTGCTGATTGCCTTCATGTTGGCCTCATGGCGACTGGCTGTGCTTGTTGGCCAACAATTCGTGTACCCTTACAACAGGGTATCAAACATTTCTAATGAAAGACGTAAATGTAATTATTATTTTAAAGTATTTTATAATATTTTTTTTCTTTTTTAAATGGCTCCTTAGTTACCGAAATGGTTAATACATTTCTTAGTATAAATTTATCTGAAAGCGTATTTAATTTATTACTTACATCACTCGTGAGATAAGAATTCTTTCTTTATTTAAGTTAACATTTTTTTCTCGTTGAGAAATTTTAATATTTGCATATTTTCCACCCAAATCAGGCAATCGCATGTGGCTGGCATATAAAATTTTACCAAATAGTTCTTGGCTTATTTTTTGTTTGGCTTTGTCGCATTTAAGTGCATTTTTACACTGAATTCGGCTCTCCTTTTGTTGGCTTTATGAGTCTTTAATATTCGCTTTACAGTTGGCTTTTACGATCGCAATCAGTGATAAAATTGTTAGTGATGTAATAAAAAGAAGTTCCAAGCGAGAAAGTGCAGAGAGATTATTACATAATTGCCTTGGAAAATTTATGGAGACAAAAATCCTTGGGAAGTGAAGGCTTTTTTAGGATTTTCCTAATGCATGTGAACTTTAGACCCTAAGAAAATTTAATATAATAAAAAACATTGATAAATTCAACTAGTATTTTCATAGCAATCCTTCGCTTTTGTTGGCGGAATGTTAATACTTGACTTTGACTTTTTCAATGCTGCATTTTCTACAGTCTAATTGCATATTGACATGTGTTTACCTGTTTGACTTGCAATTGGCGTGTTAATCAGAGCCAATTGCTTTATTGATTTTTCTGCCAGTCATTAAAACCCACACGAATTCCCTGCGAGTTTTCGCAATAACACGAAATGTCTATCAAAATATAACACACATACCCTAACATTCATAATAAACATCAATGTCAGGCGATTAGAACTGCACTAAACTTTTTCCATTAAATGGTTTAACTTTCTTTAGACTATAACCCAACTGAAAAGAGGTGGAATCTCCCAATAAACTATAAATATCCAAGCTCAGGATCACCTATCATTTAGTAGTAGACTGTAAGAGCTAGAAACACAATATTCGACATGTTCCTGATTAAGGAAGAATAAGTTTATTTCACATCTGTGAAAATGATAAATGTAGAAAGAATTTTATAGATACTGCATTGAAACTTATCTTTTCTAGGTCTGAGAATGCTGATAGATTTTTAAAATTTAATTGTGATCAGATCATAAACAAAGGACTCAATAAAGTCCTTTCATAAAAACTAACTGATTGTGGGATCTCTCTATGAAGAGTAATGAATTTGTGAGCATACTAACTCTCTTAGGGTATTTTTATTTGGTCTAGAGTATGTGCTAGTCGATCCATTTGTTCTTTTTATTCAGCTAATGCGACTTATAAGCAATTTGCTTATGTCGCTTTAGCGACTCAATGTCAATTACAAGTCATTTGCTGCTCATTTCCGCTATCTAAAAGCAGGCAGAAAAAAAACTGCATAAATGTAGCATTAAATTTCATTAGTTTTAATTAAATTTCAATCTGTAAAAGGGGAAAGCAACATTTTATTAACATTCCATGTGTTTGGGCCCATACCCAAAACTGGCTGACACCCATCCGTCAGCATCCTGCGACATCCTGTCTGCTCCTCTAACGTATTTCATTTTCAATTTTCTGCCTTTGAACTAATGCAATTATAATAATTTCCGTACGTAAGTGAATGGATTATAGGGCAGGTGCCCTGCCAGCTGGTTGACTCTGAGCTCTCCAGCGCTCAGTTCTCAGCTCTGGGCCTGGTCGAAAGACGTGGTGGCTGCAATTTGCCGCAGTTGACTGTGTTGGCTGGCGACCAACTTGCTGCCGCTGCCGCTGCCGCTGCCTGCTGTCATCGTTGATAGTAATTTCATGAGATATTTTTGGCCTGGCAACTTTTCAGTGCACCGAGTGCACTGCAATGTGGCCTAAAATTGTCTGTGGGTAGATTTTCAGGGCTTAGAAATTGCTTTAAAGGTAAACGTAAGGGCATGATTATTAGAGATAAATAGAATATTATAATATTTGTAGGAGCAACTAAAAGCTGGCATCATGCTCTTTCACTAATTGCCAAAATTTGAATTTAATTCAATCAAAGAGCTTAAGAGGTTGTGAAATGCTTCTAATATTAACATTTCGAATGAGCTAGTCTAATATGGAATATTACTGAGAGTAGCGGAGATGTAGACAAAAGTAAATAAATAAATAAATAATTAACAGCTCAAAAACTATTCTAATCAATAAACAACTAGGCAAAACTGTTAAAAGCTATTTAAAAAATAGCTAATTGAACAGGCTATGCAAATTAGGTTCATGTTATCAATCAAATTTCGAATGTGGTGCAGCAGAAAAAAATGAGAAGTATGCTAAATTTAAGTTTAAAAATTCTTATTATTAGTTCCGTTTAAAATAAGTGAATCAATACCAATTTATAATAGGTAGAGAAGGTGTACGAACCGATTTACTATGGACCGACGATTCTAATTTGGATTAAAGAGAATTCTGATTTTAATCTAATTCTAATTAGTTATAGGCTTGAATGAAGAAGAATCAATAATTAATAAAATAGAAAGGAATCAATAAAATTAAGAATTCCAAGATCATAAAAAAAGAATCAAGAATAGGAATAGGATCGCATAACTTTTGTTACCGCTGGGAAGTACGGAATTCTCGATTTTATTCAGTTCTTTTTCTATTAAACTCCTAAATAGCTTACAGCTCTGTCGTTAACTATATTATAGTAAAATTAATTCTATTGAATTCTCTTTCTTAAGCGATTTAAAAAGTTGTTGCTAAAAGAGTCTAGATTTACATAAAAACGGTTTAAGCGTTTAACGTTTAAAGAAAACCACATTTTATCTGGAAAATCGCAAGTACGCCCTCATGCCAGCCATGGCATTTACAGTTGAGTTCGTACGACAAAAAAGGAAAACTTGAATGAAATGTTAAATGTGTGCAGTGCTTTCAGTTTTGGAGTGTCGGCTCATGTAGAGCTTTTGTAACTTTTTGCACTTTGTTTTCACAAAAATATATCTACATATAAGTAGAGTGAGAGTATGGTATTAGAAATATATATATATATATATATATATATATGTATGTATTCTGCAGGAAAAATTATATAACATTTGCCTGCTGCGTATGCATTTTTTATGCGTTAAAAAAAAGGAAGAAAAACCTTTCGCTTAACAATACAAAAGCGTAAAATATTTAAGTGGCGTATGAAGCAGAGCTGAAGCAGGATTTGCTGGCTGGCAAGGATGGTTAGGATGTTGCTTTGGCATATTCCGTATTCCGCGAATAAGTAGCTTTCGTATGACCTTATTTACGTATACGTAATATTCGCAGATATATATTTTTCTTGGCAAATGCGCGAAAAACTGTTGGCAACTGCCGTCTAATAAAACATATTGCAAAAGAGGCGTAATGGATTTCTTGTACTCGTATGTAAACACATTCATCTGTTGGATGATCAACAAAGTTTTTACTCAAAATTGGCATGTTGAAATATCTTTGAAATATCTTCCAAGTCAAATGTTGCTTCAATAAATTCAAATCTTTTACGACCTCTACATAAAGTATTTATTTTTATTTTCTAATATAGATTTATTGGATAGATAAACTGATCTGATACGACAGAAATCAAAGCGCTTCGTCGTAATAATTGTTACAGACTTTCATGCCAAATAGTTTATGCTGCATGGTTAGCATATTGTTCTATATTTTCTTGACTTTGGCCAAGGATACAATTTGTCATTGCAAATTCGACTGTAATTCCATACAACTTTTGTTTGTTCATTGTGGTAGACAATGCAGTATTGCGATTATGTTTAGCTAGCGGCAAGCTACAAACGAATGGATTAGACTCACATGCATAGAGAAAGAATCATACATACATGAGAGCACATATGTTTTGCACTCGTAGAAGTATAAGTAAACGAATATATACACTCACATATGGTTCTTTATAATGCAGTTCGTTGCCTGGCAATTGCAATTTGATACACAGCAACGAAATGAAAATAATCGTTGTATATATAAAGAGCGCATACAATAGACGATTATTTTGCAGAAGTATGAGTATATAAATAACAATTTGTATAGTATGAGTATTTTGTATGCTGCAGGGCCATTTGATGCAGCATAGAATTGTCTTAGAGGCATTCAAGCAGAGTTTTCAATTGCCGGCATTGAGGGATTTAGTCACAAACGCGCTCTCGGTTCAACTCAGTTCAAGGGGCCAAGAGAACTTGGCTGATTATATAACTTACAGCTATATATATCTATATGTATATATGTATGTATATAGAGCTGGCTCGATAGGTTAGGTAAGGTTCACAGGTAAGGCTAACAGGCAACTAGGGGTTATTTCATATAAATTGCGTACTTGGCAGGACATTCTTCGGTTAGCTAAGCTTTTCCGTTTTCTAACAAAGAAGTTGATCAACTATAATAACATTGAAAAAAAAAAAAAATACTCCATAGTTTAAAGCAGACTGAGCGCACTACTGTATATTTTACACAGATGACGCTGAAAATTTCGATTGAATAATTTTCCATTTAATCGGCCTGCTTCCGATTGCCCATTTCCTGCATAGACGAAAAGCGCAGCAAGGAGTGCGTATTACAAGCCAGAGAAAAAAAAGGAGAGCATTTTACAAGTTGGGGGAAAATAAACCTGCAATTCAATTGAAATTTTCTTTGGCTGTCCTTTGGCGTCCTTAAGTTTCTGCTTTATCCACACTTTGTGGCTGCAAGTTTGAGGCAGGCAATTTCTCTTTTACAAGTCAACAGTTTCTTGTGACGTTTAAGTCAGATATTTAAACAAGTATTAATAAAGTTTTTCGTATAAAAAAGTTGGGTATGTAAATTTTGTTAAGCACTTTTGAATACGAGCTATTTGGGCTGAAAGTTGTTACCTTAAGGAATTATATATTTATTTATTTTGAATATATTACTTGGCTTGTTTAACAAGAAAAACTTAAAATTATAAGAATAAACAGCTGAATGATTACTTAATATTCTTTACATAATTTTGCTTGTCTCAAGATATATTATTATAAATTGACCCTGTAAAGAGAATATATGAATAAAAGCAAGAGTTCTTCTACTTAAAAGCTTTTCAAAGGTGTCGAAAGATATTCTTTAAACCAAGTACGAAATTCTTGATGAAAGTCTGCTTTTTTAATCTCAGAATCCTGTATTTCATCCCGCTTCTTAAAAATAGACCTTTCAACTGTGAATCCATTAATGAATGATAAGGAAATTAATATAGGATTTCTTTTATTTCATTTAATTCCAAATAGACTTATCAGTCTGTAGTGAGGTTCTTACTTGAATCTAGTATGAATAAGGAGCAAGAATTGTTAAACTTAAATTTACCATTTAATTTTTTTCCGTGTAAATAAATAAAATATTACATGACTTCATCAAAACAACTCCACAGCTCATTTTCGCATAATTTGTATAAATTTCATGGTTGCCAAGACTAGGATTACAATTCCTCAATGCCATTAATCAAATTAGCTTTTACATTATGAGCAAACACATGTGAATTTAGGTACGGCTGCCCTCAGAACTGGCAGTTACATATTGTTTCTTACAGCCAAATTGTAGCAGTCTTGGCCAAAGAGTAGGAAAATGGAAAACTTTAGCATTTTATATAAGAAAAACTTTTCTCGCTTGGAAAATAAACGATTGGGTTGTGTGTGCTTATAAATATTATGAAAATGGCATAATGACCCCGCCAGAAATAAGAAGATGACTAAACATGTTAGGGATGCTCAATAAAAGAGCTCAGAGCTGACGTCACTAGCGAGTTCTGTTTGTCAGTTGTGTGAATTTTTCTCCTTTTTTTTTCTGCTTTCAACTCGGCTTACGTCAGCGCAAACTTTGTGTTACATAAGCAAAACTAATTGGCAGCAATGGGCCGTATGCGTAATATAGAAATGCACTTTGATTGCACCTTGACATAGCAGATTGTTAGTAATTTCTGCAGAGCCAAAATATCATCTGGGCATGTTGAACAAGAGAGAAGTTTCTATGCAACGGAAACTAATCAGGGGATGCAAACTTCCAAAATTGTGGATGACATTCGGTCAGTTTTAAATAAACGCTTATTCAATCATCAATAATTCAACTCACTTACAATAACAATATATTGATGCTATTCAGTAATTTAAAAAACAAAGAATAAACTTGCAAGAATATCTTTATAGAGGGAAAAAAGACTTCGATTATTCGATCATATCTATGGAAGATTTAGTAGTCCGTCTCTATGTAAAAACTTTTCGGCCTATTATTTCTATAGAAGCTATATAACATAGTGAACCTTTTGAACCTTTAGAAATTAATCTGCTTTATAAATAACCTGTAAATTTTATCATCTTAATTAAGAAATACAAGTTTTTCTAACAACTTTATATGATAAAGTAGTTCGTTCTTAATGAGAGAAAGTTTACCTTGAGAAGTTTTAATGCATCAAACATTGGACCGAAAAATGCTGAGGAAACTATATAAAAACCATTGAAAACTCTTTTGTTTAAATTCAATTGAAGAGAAATATTAAAACTGAATGTTATAAATTTCTCATCCTTGAATACTATCGATTAAAAGATGAAGATAAAAGAGTGTTAGTTCACATTGATTTTTATTTTTGACTAGTTCGAAATTTCCATAAAATACGATCCAAACTAGGCTTCAATTTAGAACCAACAGAGGTTTTATCTGTTCAGAAATCACCATCATCATCAAGAAGAATTGTTGATGCCTCCTTCATATCGTCCTCCACTTTCTGCTGGTCTTCTGGTTTTACAGGCTGTACAAGCGGTAGCGGGGCTGGTGCCGCAACAAACTCAAGCAGAGGATCACCAACCAAAGTGCGTGTTAGCCAGAGAATTGGCATCTCAAAATTATGTTTGGTCTTTACCGATATTTGAAAATACTTAAAAAGAATAGGTCAAAAAGGGAAATATGAAATTAATTAATATGCTAAATTTACTCACCGGTACTTTATTTTTCATATTCAAATTTATTAAATTTGGCTTGACTTTTTGCTTCTTTTTATCGGATTTGTTGCCACATAATACAATCGGTATATGGCCGGTTATGCGTATCAGATCCCGATGCCAAATGGGTATATTTTGAACGGTATTTTCCGAGCTCAAATCGTGAAATAAGATGGCACAAGCCGCTTGAATATAGTAAGCTTCGCCAAGGCCACCAAACTGTTGGTCTCCTGCCGTATCCCATACGAAATATCGTATCGGTCCGCGATTGGTATTAAAATTCAATGAAACCACGTCTATATCCTGGGTGGCTATATATCTACTCTCATATTCACCACTCTTGTGTCGCTCGAGAAATGTTGACTTGCCAGTTCGTCTATCCCCCACAAGTAATAGCTTAAATGTTGGAATACCGTCACCAGCAGACTTGTCCATTGTTAAAAAATAAATATAATTTATATATAAAAATATTTTAAGAAAAATTTGTAGCTCTACGTGTTTCTACTGATATGTGTAATATGTTTTTCCTATAACTCTCATAATGCTATGCCAACTAGATATCTAGTTTAATTTGGAATATAAAAGATTTATGTTTGTATGACCATATATGAATAGCTTGGTAAAAGACTCATACTTGGGGTGTGAATACTTGGGATGCCCTAAACAAAGCGCGTGCCATCCATCGATCGCATTGTCTTTAGCGTCGTTATGCACATGAGTGCACCAAGCGCTGCACATAGATAATCACTCATTCATTTCACACTGACTCATACACACTCACTCAACCATTCACTCATCCATTCACATTCACAAAAATGCACTCGTGCGTTAAGGAAAAGCGCTTGCAGCTCGCAGTGGAAAATGGTTTTAGAGGCCTCAAATTTCATGATAATTGCTAACATTTAAAGCACATTTTAACACTCAAATGTGTCAACTGCAGATGCCAGCATTCATTCAAGAAGCAAACTCATAAATACAGCTTGAGATTCAGATTGATGCTGTTGCTTTGTCAGACAAGCCCAGCCGAGCCTTAGGCAATGGCACTGACAGCTCAGAGCACAGACATTTGGCAGTTTCTCGGGGGAACAGACAGGAAAATGCAATTAAATGCAGCTGGTTGTTAGCTATATACCCTGTATCCACAGAATATGTAAAACGGATATGCTAAGTCTAATGCGTAATCACAAATTTATATATCTTAAAGGCAGATTCAACTAAAAACTAACTTTTTCTCTCTAATGCTGATTTTAAGCCTTGTATTAATTTTTTTTTAATGTTCCCCATTCAAAATTCATGGAAATTCGGGCTCTTATATTTCAAATATTTCATATTTCTTTCAATTGTTTATTTGGCTCACTTCTTAGAGAAATAGGTTAACAATATTTAATTATATCTTTTGAGTACAGGGTAACTTTTAGACGAATTCAAACCTAGTAAACCGCAACATTCCCATATGTTGATTTCGTTGTTGTCTAGCATAATTCGAGTTTCATTTTGCCTTAAAATATGCAAAAGAATTTCCATGAGTTGCTTGAGTTCTATGCAAAAGTTTTCCCGATTTTCTGGCATGAGTTTGGAGTTAAACAGGAAGTGTTGCAAACTTTCTCGAAGTCTTATTTGGTTAGATGTCTAAAACTGATGGTTGAGGCTAAGTAAAATGAAAATTTAATAACTTAAATGGTTTATAACTTGAAACTTATTGCAGTCAATCTACTCTACTAACAAGGGAGATGAAAAGAATAGTTTTCAATTATAACAGATATATTTTAAATAAATAATTTAAAATATATTTTATTGTGTGAAAGGCGAAAACTTAAGCTGGAAATGGAAGCGAATATTACTCTTTTTACATGGAAATATTAAAAGAACTGTGGAACAAAAAATATACATAATTCTCATTATTTTGCTGAACAGCCTACAGAAAGTCTCAGTGCATTGAACCGTCTCATTTACATGCGGAAACTTTTAAAAACTTGCTGCACATATGTTAAATAGGGGAGAAAATATTTTTACAGCATGTAACTGACTGCGAAAGTAGACTGAAAAAAAGACGGTCGTACAAGGACTCGACGAGTGTTGAAACAAAATGTGCACAGGAACACGTGTAGTTTAAGTGGAATTTCGCGCTATTGTTGTTGCACGTGAATGAACTCGGGAATTCAGGATATTATGCATACGCTCCAGTAGCTCCAGTAAAAGCTGGCTGACTGGGCTTTGCCATTGGGATTTTCAATAAATCAGGCGTCAACGGCAATGTCAACACTAAGCCATCAAATCAAAGCCAAGCCAAGCCAAGCCAAGCCAACACACATTTGAGTTGCAAAAGGATACAAATTGAATAGAACAGGACGCAAGCTGACAACCCGAGAGGTTGTCGTTCTCGGGAGTCGGGGCTCATGTGCAATAAAAGCGTCTTAAAAGTTTAATGTCCCTCGATTTGCGGTCACATACAAATGAGTTTCGACTTGAGGTCTGTCTCTCTGTCGGTCTATCTGTCTGTGTGTCTGAGTGTATGTGATGTTGACATTTCTCTGACAGCTGAATTTCTTTCATTATACCCTGTATCAATTGCAAAAAGAGTATATTAAGCATCGCCTTAAGACAGAGTACCAAACTACCCAAATGAATAGACGTCTATTTCCTGAAACTTATAAAAGTATTAGGCAATTTTAACTGGAAAACTTTACTATTTCTCAAAATATTTAATGAACATTACAAGCTAAATAAATGATAATTTTCTCTTATAAAGATAGGACTATTAAATCAAATAGCTGCAATTGGATCAATCAAAGCCTTATCTCCTAATAATAAACTCTAAGCTTTTTTTATACTCAATTATACTCGTCTACTCCAATAATTACAATTTGATTGCAACTAATTTAATATTGTCAGCAATTAAACCAACGACTGACTATTCGCGGTCCTTCTCCTTTGGCAATCTAATCATTATTAATGGGCACAGAAAAACGAGCTTATTAAAAAGAAAAGAGAAAAGACAACTCCAATAGCGAAGTTTCTATACTCTTACCAACTTCATTTATCATTGATATGTAAAAGATTGTTAGTGTGATATTTATAACAATTTAGTCTTTGAATTAAATTAATTTAAATATTAAAATATATGAAACAAAATATATAAAGCGTTTTTAGATGATATTCTAAAATGAAAGCTGGAGAAAATCTTGAATATCTGAGTAGAATAAAATGCGCATTTTTAACGCCTTTCTCTGAAACTTTTTGGACAAAGCTAGTGTAACTCGTGCAGGACTTTGTTTTTCGAAGCAAAGAGTGTCCATGTAAATGGCCAACATTATTTAATTAAATGAAGTTGGCCCCACAGGCCGCCAGCCGACAGCCGACAGCCGACAGCCACGACGTGGCCAACAAACGGCTAATGTGCATTTGCTGCAGAGGGCCGCCTGTAGCCTCATTAAGAGACGACCTCGAGACCAGCTTGGCAATTTATTAGATGGTTCTAGAGGTGCAACTGGCACCAATCTGCGTCAGAGTCAAGCTCGAGGCGTGGGCTCTTAGCTGTCATCTTAAAACAGGCCATTTAAATTTAGGCAACGAATGCGAAAAAAAAGTAAGAGCAGTTCGTATCGTCTGGGGCCATGCTGAGTAAATTAATTGCTGGCGCAGACCAGATACACACACCTATATATATATGTATACTCCGGTTATATCGCGCGGTTAGTTGAGCAATCGAGCAAACTAAACCGCAGCGGTGCCAAAGGCACGCATACTCATAGTGGAGGCACCATGCCAGACAGACCGGCAGCTATTCAGACACAGGCTTCTCCCCCGTTGCGACCGGATGGGGAGTTCACCAGATGTTTGTGTTTGGTTTGGTTTGGTTTGGTTTTTGGTCTGTGTCAGTGTGGAAACCATAAAAGCAACTACTATGCTACCTGGTTACCTGTATATGCACCTGACGCTGCTGCCTCTGTCTGCGCCAGACAAAATGGTGTCAAATGACAAAATGCATCGTAAACCAAACAAAAAAAAAAAAAGAAAATGAAAATGGAAAAACTTTACCCAGCACGTGGGCTGCATGATTAGTTTGTGAGGACATAATGAAATTGTTTATATAAACTATTTAGCAATCTTTAAATTGAAATTAATATCAATCAGAGGAGTTGCAGAAATCTCTGTCAAAGGATTCGAAAATAAAATATAAAATCTAAGTTCAAAGTATAAACCTGCAGAGGTTTCTTTTACAACCCGGAATATTACTGATATGATTAGCAAATAAAGCCAGGCCATTCAAAGATGAAATCAAACGAACTTAGCTCATTTCTGTATGTATCGAAATAGCTCTTTGGGTTGAGACTTCCGGAATGAGGGTGAACTGTTATCGATAAACTGCTCTTAAGGATTGTGCGATCACTAGAAGAGTGTCGCGTAACTTTTAATGAAGAGCATCTAGTTATTCCACATGAAGCAATAGAATAAAGCCGGTGCATATTGTGAATTACGGCAAAGGGTTTCGGCTTGATTTCTTCTGTAGAAACCTAATTAAAAATATAGAATTATTCAAGAGTTATTTAACCTAAATATAATCCCTTAACTAATCTTTAATATTTTATTTGTAATATAAATTTAAAAGCTGTAAGCATAATTTATAAAAAACACATACATATATTTATATATAAATAAATATATATATTTTTTCATTATATTTGGCAAACTTATTGTGCTGTCCAACACAAAAGAAAAACTCATTGGACAATGAAATTTTATGCGCTTGTTTGTGCTTCATTTTCCTTGCACTTCAGAAACACTAAAAGCAATACGAAGAAGGAAGACCACAGGCAGTCGGCCAGGCAGACCGGCAGACAGACAGCCAGGCAGCCAGGCGATAACTGAAAGTATGCTTGGAGGCTTGGAGGTGTCCTTTGTTCGCATGAAACTTGAAAGGTCCCTTTGGGTAGATTAAACACGCACATGAATTGTATAGGTATTTGTGTATGCAGTTAGTTTGTTTGCGGTTTCAGTTTGGTTATCTAACACATGTAGCTTAGTGTTAGTTCAGGGATTATAGGACAGTGTAAGCTGACGCCTCCAACTACACGTATGGAATATACCCCACTAGATTTATCTAACATGCACTCTCCGTGCGATAAACTGTTGGCCGTGTTTTTTGTAAATTGGCCAGAATAAATTACGAGCAGTGTAGAGCCAAATGGTACAATCCAATAAAGTCATAAGTTCAACAATAAATTGGAATCAATTGAGCCATTATTTCAGCTTTTAAAATATTATTTTCACATTGAAAAATTGATTTAAGCCTTTTCGTAAAAAAAATGTTTATTCAAGGTAAATCTTAACGAGAAATCTTATATGCAAATAATGCAATCAAGTGCAGCCTGCTCAATCACAGCTCAAGCTACATTTAATTAAATTAATTATGATATTTAATCAATCTGACACGCACAGCTGGTATCTGAATTGTCAACTGACTGTTTTCCTTTCAGCTGATTTATCAGCATTTCGACCTCAGTGCGTCTCAAAGGATGTAATTGGCCATATAAAGGAGAAAAAATATTTTCCATATTTGTCTGACCACATTTAAAATAATAATGAATTGCCCTGAAAAAAAAAAAAAAAATATGAAATTTGAATAGCCACACAAAAGTATAAACAACAAGTACGGAATGACCATTTTTAGCGCGCCGAAGATTAGATACCCTTTTAAAATGGAGTTAACATTTGATTCGATCATTCACATAGCAGCCCTATGATTTAGTAGGCAGATCTCGAACATTTTTAACATTGTTCCTCTGGGTGCTACATAATATAGTAGCGATTATTGGTATGCCTTTAGAAACGGCATTTTTACATTTGCCACAGAAAAAGGATGCTTGCGCAGGTATATTCATCTGTATAGCATTAACATCGAGGATATAGTTGGCATAGAAACCACGTATAGACAGACAGGTCGATATAAAGAAAGATGGATATGACTGAATCGACTTGCCTCTTCATTCTAAATAATAATGTATGTAGATGTTTACTTTACGGGGTTGGAGGTTTCGGGACAAAGTTAGAATACACTCTGGAAGTGTATAAAAATTATTGCATGTAAAAAGGCAGACAAAAATGTAGAAAAACATCAAAACACCAAATGCATTTTAAATTAACCCCCTCAGAACCACAATAAAATGATATTAAATATTTATATAAAAAGATATTATAGTGCGGTTTGCATTTTGGAGCTGCTGCTGCTGCTGCTGCTGCTGCAATCAATTTGGCACAACGCACATAAATCAGTTGGAAATTTATGTGATACTACCGCAGTTCCCCCTTTTCCTCTGACATGATAAATGGTTCAAGTTTGGCGGCTGCAAAAAAGAATTGCAATAAATAGTAGGGGCAGGTGTTGCTGCCACGTGGGAGTTAAGCACTCAAGGTACTCAACCCAGAAATAAACACCCTGTATATATGACAAACGAACCTTTAGGGCAAACACACACCTTCTTCGGTTAATCGATTAAAGTGCGCTCAGTCACAGTTCATTGAGTAAAATATGCATGAATTGTGTGATATGGCATATATTTCTGTGGCTTTCACCAATGCGGCAAAAAATTCATTGCCTGCTTTTAAGCGCACAATTTTTTGAGTGGGCTTGGCTTGAATTCCCTGTCGGTTTTTACTTGTAATCGTTATTTATTGTCCGGCGTATTGATTTGTAATGGATTTTTTAATTGTTACCCCTGGCTTAGGGGTAGTTAAGCCTTGTCGATCCTGTCTAGACTTGCCTAAGGGGTTTGCTTTCAATTAGGTTAATTGGTCTGGGTGTGCTGCAAGAAAACTGGGCCTCGTTGGTTTACAACTTGATTAAATTTCTCTAACAGTTTGTGGTTTAAAGGTTGCTTAATGGTGCATTTTGGCTCTGTTTTTTCCTACCAGTATTAATATTTATATATAAATCTGTTTTTCCTGATTGACTGACTCATTTATCATCGCCAAGACGGTAATTGTATGTGACCTATGTGAGAATAATGGAAAAACCACTGCATACAAATTTACCCATGATTGGAAAATCAGAGTCTAGTTTTGAATGAGGAAGCGTCTAATTCTCCCGGAAAGGTATGGGAAAGGGACTAAACTCAAATTATTCTGGTTTTCCTGCTTCCGATTTTAAAACTTACTTTTCGCTGGGTAATACCGGCTCTAGTATTTAATTTAATTTTTCACACTTATATTATAAGTGCAATCAATGCTTAAACAAAGGAAAAACAAATTGTATAAATAAATAAATGAGTTAATTTTAAGATGACTTACAAATTGATTGAGTGGCTCTCAACAATCAACTGTTATACGATTAGCTCTTAAGCGCTTAAACCTAATTTAAAATTAAAATTAAACATAGAAAGGTCGTCCCAGCCGTGTTGAATGAATAATGCTTTCAAGATGCGAACTAGCCAATGGCATTGTCTTTCCCTTGCTCCTCTCCCCTTGCCCTTGCCTTTGCCTTTGCCTGAGTTGCCTTTGGTTTGCGTGCTGAGTGGCAATTATTTCTGCCCTGACGTTCCAGAAATGGAACGATAAAAAGACAGTCAAGTTACAATGCGCACACGTAGCGCAGGTAAATAAATTCCATAAGCTACTGAGTAACACAGATACGAGAAGCTACACTGAGAAAAAATATCCCATATCATTTTAAGTTCTTCAAATAATACAAAGAAAGTTTCCCAGAGCGGCTCCAGGTCAACCTGAACTCTTTAACTAAATTATTTAGTTCCCTTTTATATTTATTTTAAAAATTCTAATTTATTTGGAATGTTTTTACTTAAGTAATATAATTTTGTATACAATTTTCTGTGAATAGATTATGGAAAGATGGAAAAAAGGATATTAAGGGGTCATTTTCTCGCAAATAGATGCTTCCCTTGAAAAGTAAAGAGATTTTTTAGTTCAATTTATGTTCAGGTTCACATTATTTTAAAAATTTTGGATGATGAACTGAGTCAAAGGACCCAGAGATCTTCATCCGAAACGGTTCCGAGCGGTTCCGACTCGAAACAGCTTGTACATTTTCTTATATAATGCTAAGGATAAATTCAAGATTGCACAAGTTTTTTATTTGTGTAGGAGAACTACAAATAACTTGGCCAAGTTACGTAGGACAAAGACAACTGACGCTATAATTAACTCTGCAAACTGTCCAACTGGCTTACTGACTGTCGTCAGCCTGACTGTCCGGCTGTCGTTGCAAGTTTTGTCGAGTTAAAGACAATTTACAGCTACATGCAGCAAATTATAATTTGAAATGTCCTTTATCCTTTACAGTGGCTTCTTTCGCTTAAATCGATACGAAAATTACGAGCACTTGAACGCATTTCAGTTTCGTCATTGCCATAAAGCACCAGCACAGAGAGCTCTAACAGCTCAAATTGGCCATTAATATAGATTTTTTTGGTAGCTTCCTTGTTGTTATTGTTGTTGTTATCACATGGTCGAAGCAGAAGCAAAAGAAGCAGAATAAGGACAGAAGTACTTGTACTAGAACTGCATTCAAAATGCGACAACCGCATTTTGGCCATTAGCCCAAACTGCCTTCTAACTGGCCAATTGAGCCAACTTTTGCTATGACTTTGGCTTTGGCTTTGGCTACAACGTTGCTGGCCTGCTTCTGCGTCTCTGGAATACAAATATTTACATTTGAATATGCTTAAAATTCATAGCCGAATTGTGTTTGTTGGCTTAATTGCTGCCTGGGGGCGCAGTGCGTTAAAATAATTGTTTCTATTTTTCAAAAATCGTTTTTATAGTTATTGCTTATTGAAAGGAAATAAAAGAACAATAATGCTGATTGTGTTGAAATTCTCAAGGCATAAAATTGAACAGCAATGCAGTTTGAATAGAGTTTTTCTTCAGAATTTATACCAATGTTGATTTTGAAAGCCGGACGTCTAGAAGAGCAAAGTTGGAGGAAAGTTGGAGTTTCCCTGTTGCTTTCCGACTGCCTTAAACATTAAGTTTTGCTTTGTAAAAATTTAAAAACTTTTGTGAATTTTAACAAGCTGTATACACAGAATATTGTTAAAAGTATTTTCAAACAAAATATTCAATCTTGATATACTCTTTGAGAGGGTATTATAGCTTTGTCACGAAATGTGTATTGCGTGGAACGAAGCATCTCCACGACGATGAGAGGATCATTGTAGCAATTTAGGTCTGTCCAATTCTAAGCTGATTCCGCCATATGAATCGGCCGGATCAAGCAACTATATCATACATTTATCATAGCACTAATTAGTTCCAGCTTTGTTGATTCTAAGAGCAGAATTTACTTGAGATTTGGTGGCTTGAAAATCGCACTAAGCTATTATCTATACTAATACTACTGAAACTGTGAGACTCCTCTTAGTCTTAGGTAAATGGTAAGGTCGTATTAAAGTTTCCCATTTATAATTTAAATTCCGTTCTTGAATTATAATTAATTTATTCAAAGTTCGTACAGCATTCACTAATTAACTTGCCACCCACACAAAATATGTGCTTGGGTCTCTTTCTCTTCTCTTCTCTTTCAGCAGCTCCATTCGGAGTATAGGAGCACTTATCGTTGGCATGAATTTACGGGCAATTCGAGGCCGGAGGTTGTGCGTCGGGCGCCAGCGCCAAATCCAAGTCAATTTGTTGGTGCGTACTCTGCAGAAAAAATTTCATTTCATTTTCTTTCGCCTTGAAGCATTGTCCACTTACTTGGCTTTGTTATGGCGATTGCGATTTATTTATTGATTGTAATATTTTATTTATCTGTTCGTCTTCGTTTCTTTTTCCTCACAGGAGCAACAAATGAGCCGCCATTGCCACGGCGAAAAAAATGCCCTGAATTAGCATATAAATCGCACGAGTTTATTATAGGATCCGAATATACAGATGCACGTCGAGATGCCAGCCTGCATCGTTCGGCGAGGGTAAGTAACACTCGTATACCCAGATTTAAGAATAACCTTTGATTTGACCTTGCTGCGAGATGTTGCGAAATGCGCAGCAAGAATTTCCAGCAGCAAGAATAGCTGCTGCCAAGCCCCAGATGGTAATGCGATAATTTAAGCTTTGGGAAAAGAGCTGCATGAAATCATTTTTCCATGATTTACACACACATTTGCAGATACACTGGGTTTACTTATGAATGTATTCTGCATCAATGGAATATTCAGCGAAATTACACTAGTCATCAGTATTTTTCATCCCGACCGCACAATATTTGTATACTCTGTATAAATAAAAAGAGTATACTAAGTCTTGAGAAGCATTTTTTAATAAAGAAACTGTCCAATAGAAGCTATAGATTCTACATAAATAGAATCCATGTTATTAGTCAATGCTAAAACTTTGAAATAATAGAATAATCTGCACAGGATTTATTCAGCAAACTATTTTCAACAGGAGAGAAAAGCAGCGCTGGCTAAGACGCTTGTCTGTATGTACTTATGTATTGTAGTATACCTACCTAAACATTGGCATATATATACGCATAATCAAGATATATCGATAACTCTGTTTGATACTGATAATTAAATGTAAGCAGAGTAAGAAGAAATCTATCTATCTATAATAGAACGGAGCTCAGACAGGATTTAACTGTGTTATTACTCAACCATAAAGACATTTAGCCAGCAAATTATATTGATGTATATCAGAGAATAGAAATGCTTATTCTGTTAGGCATTGTAGAGGGAATTTACAATTGGAATTTACGCAAGATGCTATTTTGTTGAGCAATGCTTTACAAATAAGACTATTGACTAAATACCCTATAATTTAGTAAGCAGGAATAAAGCTCTTACTCTTGCAAAGGTATTCTTACCTGTTTACTAAAGAAATTTACCCAATTTGCTGTTTAGTAGAAGGAATTATGATTATGATATGACATAAGGCTTTGATGAATCTGTATGGATCAGATAATGTATTATTCTGGTGTCGCAGAAGACAACATTTCTTTTGGTAGCTAAAGAAAACTTGCTTTAGTTTCAAACTGGCTAAGTTTCGCAATTTGTCTGTAAAGAATTCCTTAAATATTAATAATAAATTATTCAAGCTTTGGCTTCCAATGAATAATGGGAGTCTTGCATAATATAGAAAACTCAAGTAATAGAGACTTGAGAGTAATATATGAGCATGTTATATAAAAGAACAACTCGTTAAAATGCACATTTACTCAGATATATAAATATATATGTGTTTTTATATATATATACATAGAAAAAGGCTGTCGTTTGATTAATGCCGACATGTAGTCTACACATATTTAATACTCATATGAAAAATGTTGGAAAATTCAAAGTGGTTGAGCTCCCGCACAGATGTGCATTTATATATGTGGGGAAAATTGAGAAGCTGTCGTGGTTTTTTTATACCCTTGAAGAGGGTATTTTAACTTTGTCACGAAATGTGTGCTGCACGGAACAGAGAGTCTTTGAATAAAGACATAATTCATGCCCCTCAGACCGTCTGTCCGTGTTTTTGTTTCTATCGAAACTGGTCTCTCAGTTTTTGAGCAAGAATTTTTGATTGTAGCATTCCTTTCATTTGCAGGCAGGCATTTGGATTGAGTTACATATATCGTATAAGGGCCATAGAAATAATCGGTCCAAACTTTGTTGTCTGATAATCTTCTTGTTTCTTTCTTCTTTCGGGCTACTAATTTATATATCTGACTGTTCGGTCATTCTTACCGAACAATTAAAGGCTGATTCTACCTTGGAAGGGTATTTGATCTTCGGCGCGCCAAACCAAACCACTACTAGCTTTTTTTGAATTTTATTGCAGCCACAAAAATGCATGCACTGTTGAAGCTTAAAGTGGTCCATATAAGAAATAGTCAGAGAAATAAAAGTTGCAGCTTTTTATTATATTTTTTTTTCATTTTTTTCTTATGCATTATGCACCTTTGATAAAGAGCTTATATTTCCTATATAAATGCTCGCATATGCAGGTTGACATTGAGCTTAGATGAGCATTGGGGTTAATTCATTTATGCAAAAAATACGTTCGTATTTGCATGTACACTGAAAGAAAAATAATTGTGCTTCTGATACTATAAGCAAAGATACAGATCTCTTAAGTTTTGTTAGAGGAAGACAGACTGTTCTGATCAAACCGGTTCGATTTCAAATTGGGTTTCATCTTTGATTCTTACTAACAAAAATGATACTATTTAAAATTTGAGTTTACGACAATGTTTGTCGCCTTTGTAGTAATGCCTGGTTTTTTTTAGTGTATGTGACCATAGCTAGCCTTAGTCAGCGGTTTCTAATGCCACACAAAAAACCAAATGGGTCGGTCGGTCATGATGTGCGGTTGGTTGATTCGGTGGCTCGTTGGTTCGTTGGTTCGGTGGTTGGGCTGTCTTTTTGTCTGCTCTGCTAATTAAAAATGCGCACTTGGCGGCACATGTTGCACACAAGGACATAGAAATTCAGGTGTGTGTGTGTGCCTGTTTGTGTTTGTGTGTGTGTGTATGTTTTATTACACACCCTGACAATAAATAATTAATTGAGTTCGCTTGGGCGCCAGGCATTGTTACTACCTTGCCTACCTGAGGATGTGCGTCAGCATGTCGTATGCGTAATATTAATGAGCTGCTAATTAACTCTCTGTATTTTATGTTTCCCTATATTTGCAGTCGGAGGAGCGGGGCACACCCTCGCGCCGCAGCAAATCGGAAGGACCACCCGTTGTGCCCAATGGACGCGCCTTTCCCATTGCAACGGAGATCGATGGAACCACAAGTAAACAGGTACACAATTGTCAGTTGGTTGCTCAATGCAAACAACCATTGATAAATATGGAATACCCTCTATATATATATATATATATATACGACATACATATATATACATACATACATATACATATAACTTTTTGTACTAATGTGCGCCTGCAGTTATGCTATCAATTTTGTTTTAAGACTAAGTAAATGCATGTGTTGCTGAAAATTACTGCTAAAATTCCAATGAGAAGTGCTGAAAATGGCTTTACAATAGAGCTTAATGGGGAAGACTTAGAGAGCTTAAGAGTAGAGAGCTTAGGAATAGAGCTTCAGCTTTGAAAACGCACATAAAAGCTTGAGCTTGAGAGGATTTTGAAGAAAACTCCCGCAACGCTGTTGTTTTTCTAAGCCCAATACAGAGAAGCTTTAAAAAAAGTTTAATAGAGAAAATATCGATAGCATTGCTTATAAGTGAAGCACAACTTTATAGAAAATATGGAAAGAACAGAAATATTGGGACAATCAGGAATCGTCCCAGGGCTGTAAAGAGTTTTTGATTCAATCCCAAATTTACTCAATATCAGAATCCTGGATTTTACCTTGCTTCTATTCCGAATTGAATTCTGATTCGTTCCACACTTAATCCTAAAATGAATTATAATAATTTTAACGAGTTATCCTTGTATTCGTACTTGACTAGTATGAATAGGAATTGATTCACTTATCTGTAGCTAAAATTTGAAATTACGACCCGAACTAAAATTCAGAATGGTTTTTTAAATTCATCTTAACATTATGTGCAGTTTCAGCTCTTGTCATTGGGTAATAAAACAAGTTGATGTGTTTAATATGAGAGTCTCATAGTAAGCATACACAGCCACACACACGGGACACATTTGACTTAAATACACATATATAATAATCTTTTTTTTTTTTGTACTTCTCCCATTTAATTCTTTACTGCATGTGGCTTGTACTTATCTATTTATATCTAAATATGAGTATCTGCAGCGGCAACGCCCTTATTCAATTCCCAATTCCTGCCCCGTTTCCTCATAGTTGTCAGCCAACTAAATTGCTAGCCAGCATGATTTTATGCCTTGTCATGGCGCCACATAAAAAACTGTCGATCCGAGATAGAATGCAGCTCCATTGAACCAACAGACCGATGGACCAAGCGACGCGCAACAATTTCTATTAGTATTTTTCACTGTCGCTGTCTATCAGCGGACTAGCCCCGGCCCGCCCTGAGTCCTGGTCCCTCTATTATAGGCAATTTCCCATATATATATATGTATATGGCAGGACATGTCGTTACATTTGTAACTTGTTCCTCGGTCTCGCCATTGCCATTGCAGCAATGGGAAATTTATGTATGTACTCGTAGTTGTTGTGTGTGTAAAAGTGCCATTGAATTGACTGTCAGAGCGTCAGCTAGACAGACAGACAGACACTCGACCTGAATGTGAATTTTTAATCTGCAAAACTCTTCAACATTTGCATAAGTTGCCGTTACCGCTATTCATCGATTTTTTTCCCCTTTTTTTTTCTATATATCTTTTTTCATATATATATATATATGTATGCATATCCTTGGTACCTGTTTGTGTAATTCATAAGGACATACATATCTATCAGTTGTGTCTGTGATTTGTGTAGTGCATGCGAGGGGTTTTTTATTAGAATGAATAAGAGAATATTTAAATTTTAAATTTAAATACAATTTATAGCTTGCTTTATAAATATATCTTTAAATTGTATCTTTCTTACTTTCAAAACATACTTCTATATCTATATTTCCGACATGATTTGGCTGGTTCTTTATTCTTTAACTTATTTTTTATGCCCTTGCAGACGGTGTAATGCATCGAAGGAGGCATCTCCGTCACCATAAAGTATATTGATATGTATTCTTGATCAGCACTATGAGACACATTGATATGGCCAAGTCCTTTCGTCCCTCTGCCTGTACGTCTGTCTGTTTCCATGCAAACAAGTCTCTTAGCTTTTGAGTTAGGAATGTAGCCTTATTTTTGTTGCATGCAACATATTTCCGAGATAGATTGATCTTTTTTTAAATGCGCTCCACAAATCATTATTATATATCTGCAATAGGAACAATCGGGAAAACTACATAGACATAACAACAACTTTAAAATGCTTTTTTACATCTACAAGGGTATAAAATCTTCGGCTTGCCGAGGATAGCCTTTCCTTATTTTTATATATTTATTTATATTGGAAATTAATGAGAAATAAAAGATTTTTAAAAACAGAAACCGATACACTAAAAGCTGCTAAAATAAAACTAAAAATTTAACAATTAGTTTTTCAAATTATTAAAAATTTATTGTTTTTTTATCAATTATTTAAACAATTATAAAGTATTATTTTTGGTCCCTTAAAAGTAGAAAAAAACTCAAAAATAAAATAAAATATATATTTTTTTTAAAGCTTTTTGTGTTTGCTTTTTTTTACGTATAAATATTTGAATTCAATTAGTATTTAATGTCAAAATTTACAAATCATACTTGTATTATGTGTATTTTTTCTCTTTTTCTCTCTGTCTCTTCCTCTCTCGTTCTCTCTCTCGTTCTCTATAACTAACACGCTCTCTCTTTCTGTTTTTCTCTATGTTAACTGTGCTCTGATCGTCCCACAAAAAAAAAAAAAAAACTCATTATTAACGCATACTAACCAAAAAATAACAACTAATGCTTATTGCTAATAATAATTGAATAACTGAATAATTGAATTGAATTCATTATATATTTATATGGTAACACTTAATGCGTCAATGCAATTGCTCTCTCTCTCTTTTTCTTTCTCATTCTTTTCTTTGGTTTTTTCTCTCTCTCTCTCTCCCCGTATTTGTATCTTCTTTTGGTCTTCTCGTCTTTTGTGATTCTGCTCTTCTCTTTTGCAGGCGGGTGAGTCAAATGGCCTATTGAAAAAGACCATCACAAAATTGAGCACTGAGTATCGCCTGCAATTCGTTTGGCCCAATGTCCGACGGATTAAGGGCGGCGATTCAAACGTAACGACGACGGCGAGGGCCGCGGCCGGCGATTACCCAAGAAAGTCAATATCATTGGGCGCGATCCGATCGGGTCAACCGGGTCAATCGGGTCAGCCGACGCACAGTAGTCACACACATCAATATCAAACGATGGGTGCCGGCTTGCCAACGGTGCATAAAAAACGTACAACAAATCAGAAAGAAGGTGCGACAGCAAAATGTCGTCGCTAAGCATTTTACATACATACTACTAAATACTACTAAATACTACTACTACTACTACTACTACTATTAAAAATTAACAAAAAATAAAAATAAAAAACAAATACAAATTCATATATCCTAATTAGCGCATAGTTTCTCTTTCAATATGTATGTAATTACAATTAATTACTTAATTACTTACTAAAAAACAAACCAAATTGAGCGTACTTAAAACTAATTTGCATTTGATTTCAATCAGTTGAGTTTACTTTACTACGTACTAATATTTAATTAATAATTAACAAATTTAATACAAAATAATTAATTAATTAATTAACCTTTCTTAAAGTAATTGTTGAGCGCGCAATTTCAAGAATTTTACATATTTTCATTTGTTTTTATAAAAAAGCAGCAATCAGTCTCAGTCTCAGAAACCAAAAAAGAATACAAAATTCATGCGTTGTCTAGTGTTGGTAAATTTACAAGTAGTCAAAACATTTCTCTTCACAACACTGTCTATCAAAAATGCTTCAAACAAAATTTTGAAATTTCAGATAAAATTGATTATCAAGTTTTTTATGTACTCGTCGTCGTAAATTTTTTGCTTTCCATCCAAAGAATACTTATCACTAGTTGTAAATTATATACAATATTTTTATATATATATATAACTAAGCTTAAGTCACCCTTGATCTATATATATATATATATTTTTCGATTTAGTCTTAAAAATGATTTAGGTACACATTATTTTTACTTATTCCGTTTTATGTTTTCTTTAAAATGCCAATATTTTTGATTTAACGCTTTTCTAAATACTAATTATTTGTTTTTCAAGCAGTTAGCAATCTTTACTCTCTCTCTATATCTCTCTCTGTTTTTTGAAAGTCTTTAACTCTATTTTATATAGAACGAAATTATGCTAAATTCCTTCCTAAAAAAGAAAAAACAAAAAACAAAAAACAAAAAAACAAACTCACACACACAAGAATATCTTTATAGCCAAAAGCTGACGTAAGTGTTGAACTAAATTCATTTTTATTAGTTCTATTAAAAAAAAAAAAAAAACTACATGGTAAATTACCTGACATATTCATTTTTGTTGATGCTACGTAAAATTTCATTGATCGATTTCAATCTAATGAAATTGCCCAAAATTCCTTGGCCCGAAAAGTACTCGTTAAAACATTCTCTGGCCCACAAACATCACGTATCAATGCAATTTTACGAAAAAAAAAGGATGAACTAGCAAAGTGTAGTCGGAGCATGCGGTCAGAGGTTGTATAATACTCGTAAATTATTTTATTTTTATGGTATACTCGTTTTCTTTCCTATTCATTTCGGTACAAGCGTAGGAGTTCCGTTGGCTTTAGTTCATGTGTTGCATGCGAGAAACGACAAAATGGAATTAGCATCATGCATTATTCATCATCAGCATCATTAATCAGCATTTATCGTACAAATACGTGTTCCATGCGGGACAAACAGCTTTACAAGAAAGGGATATTTAATACAAAGTGAAGACTCTTATCTAAACACACAATATATCATTTTGAAAATAGCTTTTAAGTATTGAAAAGGACCAATTTCCGACTATAAATATAGTAATAAAGAGCCCTAGTCAAGAGTGTTTACACAACGAAAATTTGCCTAGAAAAGGCTTATGTCTCATAGATTCATCGTAAAACAGGGTTAAAAATTGAACCGAAGGAACTGAGTAAAGCTGTTTAAAACCTTAAAAAATAGCAGAGAAATATCACAATACAAATTATAATTGAAAACAGGAAAACTTGCTTAGAATTTGCTAACTTGGTTGAAACATTTCCAGCCATGTTGATTTTTAAATGCATTATCTTTTCAAATCTTTGTTTTTTCAAAAGTTTTTCCCGAATCAAGCTAGTTACTTTCAACAACAAAAGAGAAAAGCTCTCTCACCCAATACAATTTTTCGTTGCTTAAATTCTTTTGACCAAAGCTATATAAACATCTATATAACTAGACAACTGCCTGACTGTTAGATTTGAAGTTATGAAGATACAAAGATTTCGGATGAGCCGGAAATGCTCGGATACAACAAACCGAAACTCAGTCGTTTGTATATAAATTTTTAACTGTAAGGATATCGGATTGTCTATATAAATGATCATTTAATCCTATTTTTTTATTTGTTTTTATTGATGGTTCAGAGAAGTTAGTGCGAGGCAGCCAAGCATAAAATCCAATAGATTAGCATAGAATATTAAATAATGAATAAAAGTTTTTCTTTTTGTTTGACTTTTTATATATATATATCAAAATTGAAGAAAATATAAATTAAAATTTTACACACACATTTTACACAACTCAAATTTACAGTTAAAGCAAAGATCGTAGGTGAGGCAATCCAAAAACGTAAGCCAAATCAAAATGTATTATCATAAAATTTACACATGTATTTAAATAGCTCTAATATCATATATGGTTTGATAAACGTGGCTTCCAATGCAAAGCTTTGAGTCTTGCCTTTTATACCTGAGCTTGAGGAGCTTTCTAGTGCAGCCTGAAATCAATTGGCAGTAGTGCTTTCAAAAAGATAAAAAAAAATCTATATATTTATATATAAATAAACACACATTTAAATATAAAATCATGTGATTAAATATAATATTAACACTGCGTTGCATTGAACTCGAAATATTTATATTTTTGTATGTATATTCTAAATAAATTGGTTCAAATTTCGTTCTATATTCCAAAAAGTGACCCTGCCCACACACAAAGAAACCAGATACCAAACACGCTTCAGAACACGCTCCAAATTAATTTATTTTTACATCTACACAGAGAGAAAAAATCAGGATTTCCGAATTTAGATTAGCGACAAACGAACTGTAAAACGGTTTTGCATGAATCAAACCAAAAATTTTCAAGGTTTCTTTCTATGATTGATTATGAAACTGTTCCGAACCAAGCTCAAAATTATCCGATTTTCAGCTTGAAAGAAGACTATTATCAGAGCAGTCATGAGCCAATTCTATAACTTTTATTCTCATTTCTATACCAGCCCTCATTCAAACTATAAATAATCTTTATTTAAAAATTGAGAACTTATTCTATTCCATCAATTATTCAAGAATAAACCGCTCTTAACTTGTGATCCGATCGCGATTTTCTTCTTCTAAATTAAGCAATGTTCAAGCTTGTCTCTCGACCGGAGTTTTTCTCTCTGTGTAACTCAATTCAATGCCAAAAAAAAGAGAAAATTAAACAATAATTCAATTATATATTTAATTTATTTATTATTATTTGAATTTGCGCCAGTATAGCCAGACCCGAACCACTAACCACTACTAAAAAAATCACCCACCACAAAAACGCCAACCACAAAACGAACCCAGCGCCTCTTTCGGCTCATTTTATTTGCTGTACAAAGACCTTTATCACCGTTCTTCAGTTCGAAAGTTTAAAGTTTTCTTAGCGTATTCGAAACACTTTGCAAAGTATCCTTTTGTTATCCCACAAAACCTTTGTCCTTTAGTTACCACTTAAAAAAGCAACTGAATATTTAATTATATTTTCCTTAACTTAATGTAAATGATGAATATCAGAAACAGAAACTGAACTGTGCATTTTCTATATAGAACAGAGATGATTAAATCTTTTATCTGTGTGCTTTCAGCTACTGTGCATGAGCTGGAGCCTTTGGTTAGCGATACGGATGATAGAAAAACACACGAGAAGTATGATAACAATTTAATTGCATACGTTTTTTACTCAATTTCTCATATGTATATGTAAATTCTCATGAGCTTCAACCATACAGAGATGCCCCCCCTCAGCAGGCTCTTGCAGTTCAACCAGCCAGTTCATAATTGACCCACCACCCACATACATATATCCATCCAAGCAATAACAACCCACCTGCAAAACGTGTCGCACTTGCCACCAACATTCATCAGAATATTATTCTTTATTTCCTTTTATGAGATCTACATTTTTCACATTCCATGTTTCCATACAGACAAGTAAATTTTGTGGAGCGCAAGATTGCCACACGTCCGTTTTCGCAAACAATCGATCAGGAGCGTCTCAATCACTTCATCACGAAAAAGGAGAACTTTGGCTTTGCCGATGCCGCAGCCGCTGTCAAGGATGATAACCGGCAGCAGCAGCAGGCAGCAGCTGGCCCGGGTCAGGGCCAAGTTGTCGTCATGAATGGCACTGCACCGCCGCACTCAAAACCGAATTTGGATTTGTGGTTCAAGGAAATGGTCGAGCTACGCAAGAAGGCCGGCGAATATAAGGTTAGTTCATCTTATAATAATATTATACTCTGTGTGGGTAACAAGAGAAATCCTTTGCAAGGATATATATAGAGATATATAGCAATACAGAGGAATTTGTATACGCTCCGGCTCATTTCAAGCTTTGGTTCTAAAATATTCGATTCGAGCATATTGGAATAAATATGAGGCTTAAAAAAGTTCAAAGCATTTAATAAAAAATTTTAATATCTAAACTTGTATCCCTTAATTCAAGTTTATATTTAAAGTTTGGTAATTTGAAATCTCTCGCTTTTGTTTCTAGTGTCGCGGCTGGGGCATAGAAATCGATCCGGAATTGTATAAGAAACAAAAAGATCTCTGGGATCAGGTTTCGAAAAATAGCTCGCTATCAGCACTGTCCCTAGCCTCTACTGTTCACAGGTACAACGAATATCAAACATGAAATAATAGAATAATATTAAAATATGACAAGCATTTAATAGACCCATTACCAAGGAGGAAAAGGAACAGGAGAATAATAAGAAATCAACACCATTGCAAAAAGCCACACAGCCACAAAAGCCACGAGTTCCTGGCCAAGCCTACTTGATTGATAATAAGGATGAGATTTCAGCACTGCCAGCACGTTTTAGCAATATACGCCATCACTTGGAACGCACCACGGGTCCGGGTAAGCTCTGGTATTGACAGGCACAGCCAACTCCTAATTCCATATGTATTCTCTATTTATTCGTTCATCCAGCAGACGTTGAGGAGGGTGCTCTGTTGCCTTCTCCGACGCGGGAGAAACTGATGCCTGCTATAACCAAACGTGAATCCGAATCTCAGCGTGGTAGCCCCAAGAAGACGGCTCTTTCACGCCATGGCTCGCCGCAGAAGGGCAGCCCCCAAAAGGGCAGTCCCAAGAAGGTTCTTAAATGTGAGTAGATGCCAATTGGTCAAGTCAAAGTTTTCCTTTATAATTATGACTATAGTAAAAAAAGGACTACACGTTATACATTAATAGAAATTTATTTCTAAGCCACAAGAAAACATAGATACACAAAGCACTTTCTAGTTCTTAAAAAATGATGCAGGTCACACGCCCAAAACAAACAACAACCCAAAAAAATAAGTATACGCCCCGTTATTGAACAGTTTTTATTTAACAATTATAAATTTCCTTTTTTTGTTTATTGTTTTCGCTTAAATGCTTAGACACTTGATTTGCATCGTTCTCAATGAGTTTCCCGTTGGAAATTCATAAAAAGAACTTTCAATCTTCTCTGAAGTGCACTAAGAACAGTTTTATTTATGATATTTGTGCACAGTTTTCAATGTAGCTTGCTAATATATTTTAGGTTTTATTTTTGAATTCTTTTCTGAAAAAATTTGTGTTCTGCGTGTTTCTTTGAAGATATTATGGTTTTATTATGGTATAGAGTGTCTGTACATATATGGAGAGTGTTTTAATTGATAAGGTAAATTACTGTTTTATAAAATGTCTGATAAGCGTTTGGTTATTCATCATTAACGAAACATTAATCATTTAAATCTAAGGATGGCTAAAGTATTAGAAGGAATTAAGTCAGATTGCAAAAGAATATAAGGAAATATCCACAGTATTTCCTATTTTAATCCCGTTCAATACCTTTTTTTTTTTAAATTATCTTGCCCAATATGAACGGGCTAATAAAGAGTTACAAGTTAAGCCAATTGTCAAAATAAAAACCAGTTTTATTTTGACTTTTCCGTGGAGCTAAAGAAAACTAGAAATAAAACATGTAAATATGTATAATACAATATCTTTTTTTGGCCTCACATCTCAACATGCCGTTCTATGGTAAATGTGTGGATGGTAAAGCTAGGAATAGTTAGCTATAACATTAAATTAAATATTATATAATTTGTAGTGCATTGTACAATATATAATAAACACTAGTAGATACATTTCTCACTCATACTCATGATTGTATGTTAGTAAAGATTTCTTTTGCGAACTTTCAATTAAAACATTCAACTCGTACTTTTATCATCAATCAAATCGCCACAACAAATCGAATCGAAACAAATTCGAAAAAACAAAAAATACCAAAACCAAAATCGAAACCGAAACCGAATCAAACCACATTTCTTCATTCATTTGCGTGTTCGTTCAGCACGCTCACAATCTGTGGGTCCTGGCGTCGCTGAGAATGAGTCACCCAAGCGTCAGATACGCTCGGCGAGTCAAGCTCCTACGAACCGTAAAAAGGCTACTGCGGCGCCCTCTGCGACATCGGCCGGAACTGAACGTAAGCCACGCCCATGTAAGTAGCTAAGGTTGCGCAGACACCCACAAAAAAAAAAAAAAAATACAAAAAAAAAGAAAAAATACGAAAAAAAAATATGTACTATACGAACGCACGAATCTCTCGTACGTTAGTTCATTGCCTTGTGTTATTTTTATATATCTATTTTTATGTTGATTACTTTAATTTAATCCTTATTTGCATTTAAGTCTAAATCATTAGTTTAGATCTGAGTTTGTTTGGTATTCAAATTTTGTTAGTTAGTTTCATTTGCAATACTCTTTTTTTTATCAACTATAGTTTAGTATTTTTAAAACACCTCAAGTTTGTACGTTCATTAAAAAAAAAAAATATAAAAATAATTATATATTTACTTCAACTGACAATTTAGTTAAGTGTAATAGCTAAATAAAAAAAAAGATAAATAAACAAAAAAATCTCTGTTAGTTTAGTCTCTGGTTATGCAGTTAATTTCTCAAGTGTTTTATTTAAATTTCTCTTTTAATTTTTAATATCATTTTATTGTTATTGTAATGAAGCGTTTGATTGGTCTTTCGAATAAACATTCTATAGTTTCTAGCATGTTGAGTGAACAAATACTAACAAACTAAATACAAACTAACAAACTAACAAGCAAACAAACAATCAAATAATACCACACACTAATACAGAATTGTAAGTACGTAAATACTAACTAAAACTATACAAAGTCAGTGTTTAATCTAAAACAAAACTAAAAATACTAACAAATACTAAGTTGCGTGTGTGTGAGTGTGTGTGTGTGTGTGTGTGTGTGTGTGTGGTGTTGTGCCTCTAACCCATTTCATATACTCGAATTAAATATACTCAAAAATACTCAGTTCGTTTTGCCAGTGTGTCGCAATAACAAAGTGTGTTGTTGTTGGCTTTTATGTACATGTATGTGGAACTAATGTACTCGTATTTGTACACTATGTTTATAATGTAATATGCTAAAAAGAAAAAATTAAACTTTGGCAAGCCGAAGCTAAGATACCCTCGCAGATTTACCATTTAAATTTGTATAAAGCAATGTAATGGCTTTCTTGTTCGTCGAGCCGACTTCAAAACCTTCTGCCAGGGTATTAAAAATGTTCCTCTTTCAAAGAAAATAACATATTTCTTTTAAAGGTTGAAGAAAAAGGAATATTATTAATTAGTAGAGAAAAGTTTAAACTATGCAACTAAAAATTTCGCCTGCAAATTGAATGGGTGGCTCTCACAACGTTAAACATTCTGCACTGGGAGTCCACATTTAAATTTTAATTTTACTCGTATCCGGGCATATTATTTATTTTTAATTAAAATTAA
Source organism: Drosophila repletoides (assembly GCA_018150835.1). Classification (NCBI taxonomy): domain Eukaryota; kingdom Metazoa; phylum Arthropoda; class Insecta; order Diptera; family Drosophilidae; genus Drosophila; species Drosophila repletoides. The sequence continues at coordinate 7,228,177 of JAECWQ010000202.1, forward strand.
GGTACTTTAAGCTTAACAATAACAGATTTATTGTATTTTTTTACTACTAACATCGAAATGTTGAATGGTATCGTAGCTTTTGCTAAGTAGACTAACCCACATTTGTAGCTCAACAAAAAAAAAAAATGAACAAAGATCGATTCTAAAACGACGCAAACAGCGAAGCTGCGTTTTTTCATTTGAGAATTTTCGTTTAGTTTTTTAATGTTTTTGTTTAGTTTGTTGATTTTGTTGCATTCTTAATTCGCCGTTAATAGACAAAAAGAAAGAAAAAAAAAAAAAATATACATTTAAAACAAAAATTCATGTTCAATTTGTTTTTCATGTGCCTTTTGTTTTTGGTATGAAACAAAAATCGAAACTCGACGAAAAAACGAACAAACGAAAAACAAAAACCAAAAACTGCTTACGTTTTTATAGCCACCCTATCCACAACATTCCAATCCCGCATTAAAAGTAGTTCCCTACCACCGCCTAACGGTAAAGTAGCCGCAGCGCCAACAGCAGCAGCAGCAGCAGCAGGCCGTACAGCAGCAGCAGCAACATCCAATGCTAATCATGCTAATCAATCACAATTATCACAATGCAAGAGCTACAACAAAAACAGCAGTGGCAGCAACAAAATTCCGAAATCATCATCATCATCATCAGCGCAACAGCAACAGCAACAGCAGCAACAAAAGCAAAACCAAAAGCAACAGCAGCCACAGCAACAGCAACTGCAGCAACAGCAACAGCAACAGCAAATGCGTAAGAAAGATAAAGATAGATCGAATATTAGTTGCATTGGTAATGTTGGTAGTCATGTTGGTGCTGGTAGCGGTAGTAGTGCAAATAGTGCGAAGCATCAACAAAATAAACAGAAACAACAACAGCTACAACAGCAACAACAGCAGCAACTGCAGCAGAAACAACAGCAGCAGCAGCCACAACAAGTACAAGCTGCAACAACAACAGACACGGCAGCAACATCAGCAACAACAGTTCCATCAACAACATCCACGGCCCCGGCCCGACCTGTCACCATCAACATCAAACGCCTTACGGTACCAGGTCAGGATAGAAAATTGGCTGAAAGTGAGTAGAGTTTTGTCCGAAAACTTGAACAAAATCTTAAAAAAAAAAAACAAAATTCTCTTCAATAAAAAAACAATTTGATACACCCATAAACAAAAAAACAAAAAATTATATATTACTTATCTAAAAATGGAAATGCTGTAAAATGACATCTGATGCGCGAATTATTTGTGTTGCAACTTTTGTAAACAAAAAACCAAAAACAGCCAAAAAAAAAAAAAAAAAAAAAAAAACCAATAACAAAATTTACTAATAATTGAGCATTTTACACCTTGTCAAAAATGTTTGTACACAACACCAGTGATGAGTGGTTAAATTGAAATTATTATTTACAAATTGGCATATTGAAATTGGGCGCATCATTATATCTGGCACCCACTGTTATTTTTTTTTCTACTATATTTTCGAACCATGTGGAATCATGTGTGTGTTAGTTAATTGGCCTATTTACGTATTTAAGATTGGCATTTAGACGGTAGAAAACTCTGTTCGAAATTATGTTTGTGCCTCGTTATTCCACAGGGTTTTTCTCCAAATGAAATTCCAAAACAAAACAAAAAAAAAAAAACAAAAAAAAAGTTAGAGTATTTGTTGCAAAGTTGTTAACCATAAAGCGTACGTGTTACCTAATGTTAGTTGTTGTTGTAATAAATGTTTGTACATGTTGTCTTTCAGCTGTGTGTGTGACTACAGTAAACCAAGTATCGTTTTTCATCTATGCCTCATATCATTTGTAGACGTTTTTTCTCCTACTTCTTCTTTCTGTTTTACACTGTCCTTAGAATATTCGTATAGCTCTATGTTCCATCTAGTATACTTAAAATACTCGTAGTAAGCCTGTCAAAGTGTCCTAGTGTTTCATATTAAGTGCCTTATGTTCTGAAACTTTAGCTTTACACTCTACTACATAACACAGGCGTGCAGAGCTGGCTGTATTGCAGAAATATGCTTTGTATTAATTAATACATTTTTTTTTAATAATATTTAAATTAAAAGGAACCTCCTCTAAGGCTGGATTTCAATTTATATAGATCCATTTCTTTCTGAAATATTTCATACATTTCCAAAGGATTTTTATAATTCTATTTTTTTTCTACCAAAGTAAAATATTAATTGAGACTTTTTGAAGCAATAATGTAGGGTATTCCTACGGGTATTTCTCAGGCCAGTATTTCGAAATCCTTGCGAGCTGTCGTCGTTGCCTGCCACACATCCACAAAAGCTTCTGCTAAACCAAAACTGAAACATAAAAACTACTTTTTTTTTCATACTTTTTGGTGCGTGCTCTGGATATATTTCCTAAGTATTTAATTGTACAATTTTTACTGCTTTTCTGTGCTTAAATGTCTATTGAATGTGGCATGCTCTTTTTTCCTGTTGTGCGCTTTATAAATGAAGAAAAAACCAAAAAAAGATATCAAAAGCAATAATTTTAATTTTGAATTAAATTCTTACTAACAAATTTGGTTGCCTTTTAAGCTTTATGCTTAATACGTGCTTTATTTTACTAAGTTCCATTCAGTTTAAGTTAAGACTAAGTTTTTCTTTTCGTTTAAGAAAACAACAAGAAAAAAAAAATAAAATAAATATACATTTAAATTTTTAAGTTACAAACTACTAACCAGTTATAACTCGATCACAACGTTTGCTTCAAGAAATTAAAACAAACAATCAGACCTGCAGCGGCTTTTATTTTCAACTGAATTCCACTGAAGAAAGTTGAGTCTACTTTTGGGATTTCTCTTTAAAATCCTCAAAGTATTCTTTACATATTTTAGTGGAACGAGTGCTGAAGTGGAAGCCGTAGCTTGGTCGAATAAACTAAAAAAAAAAGAAGGAAAATACTCCACAGCTACAGCAGCATTAAATAAACTGAATATATAATGCGCCTTTAATTAAAGTTCTTGCATGGAGAAATGACTCAAATAAAAATTATAATATTTTTTGTAATTATTTTCAACACCCAACAGACGAATCCGAGGATGGCCGTGAGACTGCAATTTCAATTTCCAGCTGCAGTCCACAGCCAGTGCCCGAGGTGCCCGATGAGCCATTGGTGAAATCGCCACCGGAGCCCACAAGGGTAAAGTCCCCGGAGCAGATTATAATGCGCTCTCCCGATCCAGTCAACTGGACGGTGCCCTTGGACACTGGCAAGACATTTACGGTCACACAGAATGTCAAAGAGGGTATACAAAACTTGCTTGAAAAACAATGAAAAATTTACATGAATTTTGTTTACAGGTGAAAACTATAGCCGACCTCAGAGCGAGATAAAAGCGTCAACACCGGTGGAAAAGCCACCACCGCCACCACAATCGGCACCGCCACAACTAACCGAACAGGCTAAAATGGACGGTAAGCCTTTAAGCACGCTTCAATAAACGCAACTTCCATAACAAAAAAAAAAAAAAAAAACCAAAAAAGAAGTCGACATAAGAATACTCTAAAAAAGAACACACACAAAAATAACAAATGAGAAAAAACAAAAACCGCTTTTACAAATATTTATATATTAACTCGTATTTAAATATATGTATCTGTATATGTATGTATCGCTACTCACAACCATCATCCAAAAATCCAACCAAAAATCAACCAAATCATCGTAAGCAAACTTCAAAAAATCGCAACACCAGCCAAATGCCAATCTCAATAAGCGTAAATATATAATGCAAAAACTTTCCCCTCTCTCTCAGTATTAAGACGAAATTAATTAATTAATATTAATTATATTAAATAAATAAAGCTAAATGCAAATTCGTAAATTCCACATAGCGTATCAAAAACGTAGTTCCTTACGTAACATAACAAAACACTATTTCCACAACTATTTCCCTCTGCCCCCACTGCCATCCACTCTGACTTGACCAACTGACACCACAACCCAGCCTGGAAGACCAGCAGCAGCCCAACCACTAGCGCCGCTGCCGCCTACGGCAAAACTCTGACGCCCACTCAACCGGGCGGCGCGGTTCGCTGTGATACGATCAAGCCGGAGTCCATGGCCGCCATGTCATCATCATCATCGACAGCGACTCCATCCACGGCTCGATCCACAGCCGCCGATGTGCTGGAGAAGGCTCGCGACCGATTCGATCGCTTTTGGGGCGGCACCAGCAGCAGCGCCAGCAAGGAGGAGAGTGTCTAAAATTTTATTAATTGAAGTCAAGTTTCAAGTGCAAAATGTATTTGGCAAAAAAAAATAATTAGAAAACGAAACCTAAAAAAATCAATTAATTAATGAGCAATAAAATACGACACTTAATGGCGCCTAAACGCATGAAATCCACATACTCTCTAACCCCCTCTATACCCCCTTAACTACGCTCCTGTTTGGCTATGCTTAACACTAAAAATTTTGCAGTATTAGAACCGGAAAAGCCCCCCAAAAAAAAAAGAAAACATTTGAGAACAAGTCAAGAACTTATCAGTCTTTTGTCGGTGTTTTCCTTGGCGTGAATTCCAATTAAAAAAAAGAAAAGCCTACTATCGGAATTGACTAAATTGAGCTCCTAAAAGTAGGCTGCAAAATTCATGCCTAAGTGAAACCCGAAACACGGCTGTATAACAAATTAATATTCCCGTTTGTTTTCAAAATTTACTCTACTTTCGACTTAATATATATACGTACAATTTTGTATTCACAATGACTAGGATTTCAGCTGAATTTAACTTAGATGATAGAAAGTATAGGAAATCTGTCGTATTATCTATGCCCACAATAATATTATTTCTGAAGCGCTGCACTGTGCATTACCTAAAAAAAAAAAAGAGAAGAATGTTAAACACTTACTTTCACTGCCTATTCCCCAGATAAAACAGAAATACTTTGCAAAAACTCACATTAAACTCTTCAATATTTCAATCATTCAGATAAGCAATAATAAAAAGAATTAAAGAAAATATAAAATGAAGGACAACATCACCGCAGAGACCCGTCCAAAAAAAGAATAAAAAGTAAAAGTGTTTTTAGGAAAAAACCTCAAATTTTTGTAATTTTCATTAAAAAAAAGAGAAACACAGGAAATCCAATGCTGAGTATATTGGGTAATGCATAAGGTGATCTAAGCTAATAAAAAGCTGATCCGGAAAAAATGAACACAAATTGAAAATAGATTTTGCACATGAACTACAAGAAATACATACAAAATGAATTAAAAATGGTAAATGATATTAATGATATTTTAAGTAAATTTTGGCAATGATGGTTACAACTAGAGCTGAAAGAAACAATGGAAATTCGAATGAATCCGATGATTCTTTCAGCTTTTGTTAACACACACACACACACCACACACTACAACTCACACACACACACACACACACACTACTGTATTACACAAAATGCGAAAAGCTGAGCAAAAGAAATAAAGTAATATATTATAAGATTATTCAAATACGAGTACGATTTGCGAGCATCAGCTTTAAGGGACAGTAAAACTAGTTTGCGACATACATTTATAATACTTATATAAATATATATGCATTATGTAATAGTTCTATAACATGAAAAAAGCTATAAAAAAAAAGCTAAAAATATCGCTGTTTGCCGTTATAAAAAGATGCTTCCCAATCAAAAACAGGAGAAGTTATTTGCTTGAATTGGGAACAGCGTGTTAATTTTTCTGAGTACAAAAAAATCATGAGTCATATAAAAAATTATAATAATTTGCCTTAATAATACGAGCAAATTCTAAGTTCAAAGTTTAAGGATATATTATTTATGAAATTTCGATCTGGATTTTCTGAATTTTGATCGGTTTGTTTTAGTTAAAACGGTTCCGGCCTGGTTCCGGTTTGATTCCCAGAATTTCACAAAATTTAACGCTTAACCATATAGAATTTAATAAACAACTGAAGTTAAAAATTTCACTACCAATAAGTTTGTGATTAACTTCAGTATTGAGCTTACCTGTTGCTTGCATATACATACATACATAGCATACATATTTTTATTAAACAAATGCATAAATATATACAAATCAAAATACAAAAAGAGAAAGAGAAAGAAAGAAAAACAAAAGAAAGCTTCAGTGGTATTTATTAAACAGTTAAAGTATGTATTTTTATATGTTTTTCATTGATGGGCTTGTCTGTTAGTTGCAAATGTTGAGTTGAAAACAAAGTCTTATAGTTAAAACAAAAACCCAGTTAAAACCCCCCTGTTAACCAGTGCCCCTTAATATAAAACTCAAAAACATTTGTTTATGCAGCGCAATCTATGAGATTTCATATACTAATTCAAGAAATGCATTAGTTAGACACGATTATAAGCAAAAGTAATAAAAATACAAATAAAACTTAGAACCAACCCAAAGTAATAGGTACAGCACATACAGACTAGAGCTGGAAAGGATATCGGAATTCGATGTTTCTATTGCGAAATATCGATGCTTCCGATGTTTTTCCCAGCTCTTCATTCACACACATAAATCTCTATTTCCAGTTACAGTTTGATATGATATAACAACAACAGAATGGCAAACATTTAAACTCATTTAGTTTTAACTGTCGTACTTAACAAATTTTAGGCAACTTTAATATGAATCTCTTTAAGAACAAACTTGATATACTTATATATATTCTAGCTTGTTTACAAAATGAAATTTATACAAATAAACCACTCACTCACTCAGTCAGTCAGTCAGTACGTACAGTACGATCCAAAAGTTGGGCAAATACTAAAAACTCCTTGAAATTAAACGTAAAATTAAAATTATTGCATATATTTGGTTTGAATATCGAAAAATGCATTTTAAAATTAATTAAAATTAATTCACGCCTGAAAGCGCGTCCGCATTTTAAAACACGAATATAAAGAACACAAGAAAACGCAAGAAATATTTAAATGAAATCAACTTAAAAACTAATAATTTTGCCCAATTGTCTGTTATAAGAACTAAGGCACACCAAATAGCCTTGAAAATGCAAAATAAAAATAAAACTAAAAAAATAAATAAATTATAAAACGACATTAAAAAAAAAAAAACGTATGTACCAACTTAAAAATACAGAAAAAATGTAACAGAAACTTACAAAAATAAAACAAAACAAAACAACTGATGGTTAAAAAACACATATAAAACAATTGTATGAATCAAATAAATGAAAATGCATATAAACGTTTTAAGCAAAGATTTTTATTCGTATATATTATTTATTATTATTTATTTCTTAGCTTACCTTCACAAGAGATAAAAATCTTGTAATTAAGTAATTTCACGGAGTAAGCAGACTGGAATAAGGACTTGATTGCTTCTATACGATATCTGATTATTTTCGGCATGCATTTCATCTAACTTGTGGTTTTCAGAAGGATATATTGAGCCACAAACATCGTTTTCCAATTTTTCTTCTTGTAGCTATATGATTAGAAATTATGTTTTAGGCAGGACTCGCCAGGATGCGAAAGTGCAAGGCAAAGTTCGGCTGCTGAAGATCCTGAAAGTTATTAAATATTAGATATTTTATGTATAAATTAATGCCAGAAATTGATGAAATCCATAATTTAACACTTTGGCAGTGCATAAATAATTAGATTGTAGGAACTTGGCTTAAGAAAAATTTCAATCAAGAAATGAGGACTCGTGAGGATCACCAAGGACACAAAAAGTATGCGACACAAAAATATCCCCAAAGTAGGCAAAACAAATTACCCGCTCAAAAGGAAGCAAAAAATGCGCCAAAAAGTATGCAACTGATAGTACCCCCGAAATTATCAAAAAAAAATAAAATGCGCCCAAAAGTATGCAACAAAATTTCGCCTAAAAGTATGCAACAAATAGTACGATCGAAATTATTTCAAAAGATGCGCCTATAAATATGCAACAAATAGTACCCCGAAAGTATACCAAGATATGCGCCTAAAAGTATGCAACAGATAGTACCAAAAAAAAAACAAATAACAGTTCGCCTAAAAGTATGCAACAAATAGTGCCCCTAAAATAATTTCCAAAAATCTGCTTAAAAGTATGCAACATATAGTACCCCTAAAATTAAAAAAAAAATGCGCCTAAAAGTATGCAACAAATAGTACCCCTAAAATTATACCAAAAAATGCACCTAAAAGTATGCAACACAATTTGTGTCCTGAAGCAGGACTGCGGTTGCAGCCAGAAATTTCCAAAATTACCAGGCGAAGTACCAGGCGATCAGAAATCAGCAGCAGGTGGAAAAATGTTAGTTAACAGTGGCACTGTTAACTAACAGTGGCCGTGAACATTTGCACTGTTAAGATAACATTGGTCGCCTGGTGATTCCCGCCGTTGGGGCAGCCGAAAATTCAAATTTGGCGCCCAGAGTACCAGGCGAACAGAAATCAGCAGCAGGCTGACGTTTCTTCCGACGCCCTTGAAAGTAGGCAACACAAAATAAATAGCCAAAAAATATCAGTTGAGCAGTTTATGCGATTTAAATTTAAATTCAAAAGTTGCCCGTTGGACCGCGATTTAAATTAAAATTCAAAAGTTGGCCGTTGGACGGCGATTTAAATTTGAATCGCCAAAAAATTTGCCACCTGCTGCTGAATTATGTTCGCCTGGTACTTTCTGCAAATTTTGGCCGTTTGCTCGCAGTTTGGTTTGAATTTGCTTTGCTGCCCTCGAAAGTATGCAATAAAATTTTAATATGGCTGCCCTTCCATACATTCTACATACGATTTTTAAAAGGACATAACTTTCGTAAATCCTTACGGATTTTGACGCGAATACCCGCGATCTACTCGTAAGGACTAACTCTATCGATTGGCATTCAAGGATATGGGGGTCATCTAAGGATCATCGACTTGAAAAATTTCAGTTGATATCCGCAAGAAAACTATCCAAAAACACGAAATCCAGGATAACTCGGAAACTACAAGAACGATCCGAATGTCCTTTGGTCAGTCGATAGCTCTTATGAATACCTACCGTTTGAGACAGGACTCGCCAGGATCCGTAAGGATATGGCTGAGTTATAGCTATTTTTCTGTGTACATAAATGACCTTTTTTCTCAGCTCCTTGAAGGATTTTCGTCCTTTTTGTTACATATTCTGATTCGGCTAGATGATGACTATCTGCTGGCCAAAGGACATCTTGATAGTCCTTGAAATGGCTGAGTTACAGGCGATTTACTGTTTTTAGGACATTTTTCCAATGCCAACCCCTTAAAAAAATTTCAAGTGAATTTTTCGACCGAAAAATAGCTGTAACTCGGCCAAATCTTAGCGCATTTTGCCAAGTATGGTGTCGTTGGAATCGTAAGGACGATATCTATCGATTGGCATTCAAGGATATAGGGGTCATCTAAGGATCATCGACTTTTTTTTTTTATATTGTTGCTTTTGCTTACATTGTAAGTTTGATATTTTAAAGGACATAGCTGCCGTTAGTCCTAACGGATTTTGAAGCGACTACCCGCGTTCTGCTCGTAAGGACTCCCCCTGCCGACTGGCGGGATATGGGGTCATAAGCGCATCCCTTTCCCCGAGCCTGAAAAGTTTAGTGAATAAAAGAAAAACAAACATGTTGTGTCTTTGGTATGTATATTTATTGAATTTATTTTATTTTTGTTTGACATTCATAAACAGTTACATGTTTTACATTCTACATTTTTGCATATGTATGCTTAACATATATATATATTTATTAATAATATTACTTGTAGTTATATATGTATATAGTATATATGTTAGGGCTTCTTAGTATATGTTTAACAAATCGAAAACAGAATATCTTGAAAAACAGAACATCTATTAGTGTATGGGATTAGCACTACTTAAAGTATTAACATATTTTGATATACAAGTGTTAATTAAATTTCAAATCCTGCTGCTCTTGCTAACACTGTAAATTTGATATTTATAAGGAACTGCCGTAAATCCTTATTTATTTTATAGCGACAACCCGCATTCTACTCACAACGACCAATTCTTTTAATTGGCATCCAAGGATATTTGTGCTATCCAAGGATATAATCTGTTCTCAAAAAGTAATAAAAGTAAATTTTTTATTTCAATTTTTATTTATATTTTATTCACAATAATATACTACTAGTACATCCTTTAAACTTATATAATATACTAGTTCTCCCTATATATTCCTATAAGACTCTCTTCCTACCTATAAAGAAAACCTATTAATGATTCATAAATGTAAAAAATGTAATTGTATTGGCTTTCTCTGTGTTTGTCTCTGCACACATACATACTTACGCTATGTTGCTTAGCTTGATATATTTTTATAATAGGGCAATATGATTTTTAATGCTATTTATTTATTTTTTATTGACCATTTAAATTAGCTTTCATAATTTTTAATAAATATATAAATATGTAAATAATATTCTATTTTTTGATCAATGTTCAAATATGCAGTGTGAAAGAGTAAATTTTAAAATTTCTTTATTCATTGGTTTATAACCAAAAAAATGATTTTTTTATTTTTTATAATTATACAAATATTTCGTATAAAAATTATCATCTAAATTATGTATATTTTATTCATTTTTTAATATTTTAATCAGGTTTTAGATGGCTGTCTTTGTAATAATTCCACCTTGGACATTAGGTCATCGCAGGGCTCACAATTATATTTGTTATTTGTTATGAGATACCCGTCGAAGTATCTGCGAGACACCACCTCACCGACTGTTTCCATTGGAGTTTCCTCATCGGATTCAATTTCCGCATCTGTTGAAAATAAAAATAAAAAAATTAATATATAATAAAAATAAAATATAATAAATGTTACATATAAGAATTATAATTACTCACCTAACCCATCGCAGATCTCATCTTTGTACTCTCCAATGTCGGAAATCCACTCTAACAGCTCGTCTGCATCATCCTTGCAATTTGCTCCCTGCAAATGATCCTTGCATAGTATCTTCATGGAGAGAAGACAAGCAGCTATGCATTTCGCGTACTGAGGGATTTGTATGCGTCCCAAGATTGAACGAATTAGACGAACCTATGTTAAAATGAAGCAGGCGTCGCAGATATTAAAAAGTACGCCACGAAAGGGCATTGAAATGGTTAAAAACAATTCAAGGAGAGTGATGATAATGTAATATTTGAATAAATTAAAAGAAATAATTATAAACAATTTAGTTGAATATTGATTGAGCAACATTCGCAAAGTTCTCAAGCTATCCGGGGTCAACGATGTAAAAAAGCCGAACAGCAAATAGACGACTCCATAGAACACACGCCTGCTCGACCTCCCGAGTTGATAATAAAATTAAAATAAATTTTCCTTGATATAAGGATGACGACGTAAACGAAGAGAATGAGAGCGAGTTCAGCATTATAAGAGAAATTATTTAAATCAATCAATTAATTGATATACAATATGGTATAAATAATAAAAAAAAAACAATATTAAAAGTTTCTTTAGACGATATCATCCAACTAGATATTGCAGGGGTCTCCAGGACAAAAATGGGAATTTCAATAGTTGTTTACTAGGATATTAATTTTGAACTAAGAAAAAAAAAAAAACAACCTACTATCTTGATCGACTTATTCGATCTGACTTGTATAAAAATTTATAAATAATAAATAATTCAGCTCTAGGCCACTTCCTGCTCTGTCTTGCTGTGGTGGATTCAAAATCTTTTTCGTCAGCAAAATTACTTTTTATGAAAAAAATCAAGTATTTTTTTGGGTATTCGTCGTGCTTTCTCTAATAATTATATAAAACTTATATAAATGCATATATATTCCAAACCAAAAAAAAAAAAATGTAAAAAGAATATTTATATTTCTTTTGTCTTGATTTTCACAATTTATAAACGTAAATAAATAAAAAAAATAAATAATTGTCACCGATCGAAAGATAAACCTGAAGATAAAAATTATATAATAATTATTTTTATCTTATGTAATTCTTTAATCGACTGCAATTAGTCGATTTAATAAATAAATAATAAATAGTAAATACTAAATATTGAGAAGATAGGAAATTGAATCAGTATAATCATTCCGTAAATTAAGTGGGCATTAAGCAATAATCAATATATGTGAAATTATTGCAAGAAGAATACAAACTCTGTTAAATTATTACTCGGAATATCATCCACTAATACTTCGCGAACTGTGTGAATATAAGCCGAAGGCCTCGCGAGCTCCAAAAGATTATGGACAACAAGATGAACTTCAACTAAGAAGCAAAACCAATATAAAAAAGATCTAAGCAAAAAAATTGAAGGAAAAATAGAAAAAAAAAATAAAAAAAAAAAAATTGTGGCGTTTTGAAAACAAGGTGTCAATAGCAATTGACTGTTTTCCACTACGTCTGATGTAGAATTTTTCTGATCACTTTATCGTCTTAGTGTTAGAACTGTTTGAGAATTATAAGGCTCGAAGTGCCAAAAATATGAGTGTTGGAACTGTTTGAGAATTATAAGGCTCAAAGTGCCAAAAATGTGAGTGTTGGAACTGTTTGAGAATTATAAGGCCTAAGCACTTTAAAATGCTAAAATCAAAGTCTACTATGTTATTTAGATGCCATTGAAAAAACCAGTTTACAAGTATTTATGGAATATGGAAGCTAATTAGAAATCTATAATCTTGATAAGGAAACTCTAGCTTCATTAGTCGCTAGTCACTTTTACCTGCACAGACAGACGGATATGGTAATTCAGTGCATATATCAAGTAATTTTTCCAAAAATTTAGTCCGCTTTTTTTTTTAGTTGTGAGATTCTTCCTATAGCTAAAATCTATAAATTTTTGAAATAAAAGTATTTATTAAATGTTAATTAATTTGCCTGAATTAATCTCTAGAATTTTAGGTAATTGTGCACTCAAAAAGGAAACAGCTAATAATTTTATTTATTTTATTAGTATTTGTTTATTTTATTAATTTTGCTTAGTTTTCGTTCCGTTTAACTTAACTTAATTAATTTAGTGAAGATCATCAGTGAAAATATTCATACATATATAAGGAAGTTTTCTTTTTTCTATTTTCTGTAGAATTAAGCTCTACATAAAATTGATTTAGGTTGAGAAAATTTGTTGTTAAAATCAGCTTTATTGAATTACTGGAAGCAAACAAGAATAAATCAATTAAGTTCTTAAAAATAAAAATAAACAATTTCTATTTCAGTACACAGAAAAACACACTGGTTTAAATATCAAGCATTGTGTCCTTGAATCGTTTTCCATTGCCTAAAAACAAGTAGGAGTGATTGATTCGTTCTGTATTCAATATGTTAATGAATTATGATAACTATTATTGGATTAATATAACAATTCTCGTACTTGATTTAATCCCAACTTGACTTATAGGCCCATTATTTAGTGCTGTTTATAGTTGATTGGACATTAAAAAGTAAAAATCGTACATAAATTTAGAATTATTAATCAAAATTTTGCATTTCACAAATGTAAACAACTCCACAGAGTAGTAAACTTCGCCCTGGAGGCCATGGAACACAAGGAGTATGCTGTAGCTGTCTTTATGGACATCCAACAAGCTTTCGACAGGGTATGGCACATCAAACTTCGATTTAAGCTGAAGCAGCTTCCTGGAGGACAGGGTGTTTAGGGTGGTTGTAGACGGTGATAAGTCTTCCGAGCGACCAATTTGTGCTGGGGTTGCATAAGGCAGTATCCTAGGTCCCACCCTGTACACATTATATACAGCTGATATGCCGACTGCAAGTTCAGCCCGACGAGTTGAAAATCAGAATGTGCTTAATTCCACTTATGCATATGATACCGCTGTTCTTACCAGGAGTCCATCACTTGTTACTGCAACAGGAGGAGAACATTCGAATCATGGGATCCTAACTGGAACATCGGCATCAACAGCAGTAAATGTGCAAGTGTCACCTTCGCCACGAGAGTTGGATCCTGTCCAGGCATAACGATGCTTGGTTCTGTGCTTAAGCACGAAACGCACTACAAATACTTAGGTGTAATCCTGGACAGGTACTTAAACTTTGGCAGGCATGCGACGATGATACAAAAAATTGTATTGACAAAAGCTGCGAAGATGACATGGCTACTGTAACCACGAAATAAGCTTTCGCTGAACAACAAGGTGGCCATATACAAAACAATATTAAGTCCGATCTGGAAGTATGGCCTCCAAGTTTACGGAATCAGAGCCAAAACTCACCTCAATAAAATAAGAGTAGCACAGAGCAAAATTCTGCGAAAAATGTGCAACGCGCCTTGGTACGTGCGCACTAGGGATATAGAAAGGGATCTGAGAGATCCCATGATCGGAGACCTATTACGGTTGCAAGCCCAAAACTACGAAAAAAGATTAGGATCGCATCCCAACGTTCTTGCACGTCGCCTTTTGAGCTACGGAGGAAAAAGAAGGCTAAAGAGACTTCACCCACAGGATCTTCCCTCCAGAGTCCTGTCCTAAAAATTATGTAAACTAGCAGCAATTTGTAATAATAGTCAATTTTTGTAAATATGTAAATATTTTGTAAATATTGTAAATATGTAAATTTCACTATTATAGTCATTATTTAAGTTACTCTTAATGTATAATTAGTTTAAGCTGTCAAAAGGTAGCAGGATACTAATTAACTGCAAAATATAAACATTTTTAAGCAAAAAAAAAAAAAAAAAATTAAAGTCCTAGGAAAATTCAAATTATAGTTATAAATAAAAGATAAATGTGACGTTAAGAGAACTTACCAGCCCATAGTCCCACAAATCTCGCGAATCCGTATTGAGGGCAAATTCCCTATTCGTTTTAAACTCTCTTCAGATATCCAGATATAAACCAAACTATTAATTCACTAAAATTTTCCCTGTTTGAAAAGTCTAAAAAGAAGCCATCAAGAAGCCAGCTGTGCTCCATGGACAAGAATGAAACCGTCAGGATCCGCATGTATACAGAAAAGTCCATGTTTTTCAGTTCCCAAAAGGATTTTTATCCTTTTTATTACGTAGTCTGATGTGACAGCATATGAAGCATCTGGTGGTTAAAGGATATGTCGATAGCCTATTTCCTATTTTCAGGATATTTTTTCTATGCTACATCTTTAGAAAATTAACAAGTGATTCTTTTTTCTAAGAAAAAAGGCTATAATTCGGTAAAATCCTTACAGATTTTGCTACAACCCGTTTCGATAGGATCGCAGAGTCTGACTCTATGGATTGGCATTCAAGGATATAGGGGCCATCGACTTGAAACATTGCTGTCGAGATGGTCGAGAAAACCGGCCAATTGTACAATTAAGGATAACTCGAAAGCTTAAAGAACGATTCGGATGTCCTTTAGCCAGTAGATAGCCCTTACAAATACTTACCATTTGAGATAGGATTCGTCAGGATCCATAAGAGCATGGTCGAATTATAGCCATATTTCTTTATACAGAAAAGTCAATTTTTCTCAGTTCCCTGAAGGATTTTCGTCCTTTTTTATTACATGTCCTGATTGGACAGGATACGGTCTATCTGGTGGCCAAAGGATATCTTTATAGTCCTGCAAATCCAAATGGAGTTAGGCGAATTTCTAATTTCAATGCTTATTAACATTTGCACTGTTAACTAACAGTGGCGCCTTAAATTTGCACTGTTAAAATAACATTCAGCTAGCTGCAACATTTTGGTCGTGTACAGATTCTGTTTGTAATCCGCCGCTGGGGAAGCTAAAAATTGTAACTTCCAGGCGTACCAGGCAACAGAATCGTTAAGAAGCTGCAGTTAATTTAAAATTTTTTAGACTCAGCCTAAAAGTAGGCAGTACAAAAATATTGACAGATAAATTTTTAAATAATTGCTGCGTTAACTAACATTGTGGAGTAGATAGATAGAGATAGAAAGGATACTCTCGTAAGGACCAACTTACCTCACATTGAAAACTTAAAAAAAAAACCATAAAATTTTGTTTTGTGTTTTGTTTTTATTATTTTTTGCTATTATTACATTGTCTGTTAAGAGATTTTCGTCTATTATAAGTTGCATATTATCTTTGGGTAAAGGTTTTCGATTGTTTCAGTGTGTAGAGCAGTTTTAAAGTAATTTAAGGTACAGATTTTCAGAAAGCTGTCGTGTTAAACTGGAATATTTTTATTGAAAAAAAATTGTTTTTTTTTTTTGCATTCATTATCTTTGTTTAAGTTGTGTATGAGTTAAATTTTATGTTTGATGCACTTTTCAAATATGATAATAAATTATACATTTTTTAATTAGTTGTATCATTTTACATTATTTAATTTAGATTTAGGGGAGATTTTTAGAAAGCTGTTATCACAGTATTGTTAGAATGAAACTAAAATGCATTAGGTTAGTTTTGTTTGTTGTTGGAATGTCCACAATAATGAAAATATCTATAAAATAGTGCGACATTTTTGATGCTAATATAAAAATGAATGTGAAATGAAATGTTGTGTAAATTTTTTAAAGGTTTTTCTCGAAAATACATATGTCGAAAAATGTTAAATGTGTCTTTTGTTAGTTTCATCAGTTTAATTGTTATTATTATTTATGATTTTTAAACAAATGTCAAACACGATTTTTGGTATTTACTTTGGTTATTTACGAGTACTTCTAGATAAACATTTGACGTCATTTTGTTTCTTGTTACACACAGGTTAATAATAAGCGTAAATAGTTTCACAAATATGTGTCCAACTTGAGTATTTATGTAGATTTATTGGGGTGCTACACAAAAATGCAAATTAGTGGATTAATAAGAGTAACGCAGGATTACAACAAATCAATCGAGTCTGGTCTGGGCTCATTTATACTTCCAATATCAAAAAATATAATATATAGACGTGGCTCAAGAGATTTGTTATACTCGATAACATTTCAAAAACTCACTCAATTGGAGACAGCTTGAGCAATGTTTGGGTATATTGAAATGAAGGGGGATTGCAAAAGGGTCGGTTGTTTATACATTCAACACATTTATATGCAGCTATATATTTGTATATCTGTATATATATACATTTCCTAATTGAAAATAGGTAACTATAAAAATTTAGCACAATTTCTTAATGATTAACGACAGCTAAGACAGAAGTTGACCGGCTTAAGTTAAAACAATTAAAAGGTATACCAAAAAGGTCTGAAACACAATACTGTGCTCCATGCTAGCTACATTTTTTATAGTAGTACCAAGTAAATTTTTGGGCGCTGGCGCCCCGCACCAAGACGTCCCTTTGCTTACTTTTTTTTTTTTTTGTTTTTGTTTAACTTATATCGAAAAAACGCGGTGGACTTAAGAGCTAAATTCATTCATAAATAAATAAGTTAAGAGTTGCTTTTGGTTAATTAAAAAAATGACACGTTTAACAGACTTTTCTTTGTTACCATTACAAGTATTTACTCGCAACATTAATGGGGGGGTAAACATTTAAATTTAGTTTTTGAATATCTATAATTAATAATATGTCAAGTTTTAGGATTTTATAGTATAGTTCGTTTTTTCTTGTCTTGTAGGTTTACAATTGTAAAATTGAAATTGCTTATAAATTTAGAATAATCTTTGAGAGTTATCTTTTGCTTCTTTGGGGTTAGGGGTTTTTGGGGTCAGGGGTTTTTGGGGTTAGGCAAAAACGAGTTACATCTGGAAAGGAGTCTTGCTAAGCGTTTATTGAATTCTTTTTTAACTGTATTTATCTAAAAACTAACTGGATAATTATTACTGTTTTTGGTTTTTTAATTTGTTGCATGTGCCACTACATTTAAATTCGTTTAACTGCCAATTAAATAATTTTGCATTTGACATTAATAAGTACATATCCAAAATTGAAATTCAGTTGCCTTGTTTTTTTTCTCACTTACATGGCTAGAAACGAGAAGGTAATACGCGTAAGTTCCATCAAATTAATTATAAATATTACATATACTTTTTTTCTGTTGCTGAAAAAATAAATCAGTTATTGCTAAGTAGTATATGTATATGTATGTATAAGAGTATTGTTTCTGTAATTAGAATACAGATAAATATTCGTTTTTCCCGCTCTACGGCTCTACGGCTAAGCGCTCTCTGACCAAAAAACTCCAGAAATTTTTGGAATTTTGGTAATCTTTAGCTAAGCTAGTCTATAAATAGTGATTGTTGTATGCATTTATCCCTCATAAAATTAACATTCTCGCTTACCACTCTAAACAGCCACACATCTCACCTCCAACTCCCTTAATATATAACTCAAGCCTAACAAACTCTTTGAGTGCCTTCCGAAGACTGAATTTTGTACTAGCCGATTGTTAATTTTAGTTGTTGTTGTTCTTGCCTTACCCTCTAGCCACAACAGGAATCATGCCGCTTACTTAATTCTCGCTTAAATCCTTGATCGCCTGTAAAATACGCTTTACGTGGCCCACCTTAACTACACCCAAGTCCTTGAGATCCCGTCGACCCAGTGTGAGCAACTCCTTGCCTCGTATATCGTTCTTCAGGAAGCTATCGACATATTCCGATAACTGCATCGTCTCCAGCCAGGTGACCACCTCATTGACACTCCAGTTATTGGCTGCTTCCCGTGTGTTATTGATCGGTGGCTTAAACTGTTGCTGTCCGGCCGTAGAACCGGAACGTAGACGTACCCAGAATGGACGGGACTTGCGTCGTCCGTCGCTCTATGAAATCAAAGAAATTAGTGATAGAAACTATAGAGTTTTCCAAATAGCTGGAATCTACCTCTTCGTTGGGTGCCAACACATTGAAGTAGGCGCGTAGTTTACCATCGATGCACTTTTGCACAGTACACTTCTTGAGCTCCATTTCCATGTTGGCCAGTGCTGCACTTAACTTGGTCTCTAGATCCTCTCGCAGAATCAGACTGTGTCCACGGTCTCGCAGTAAAGTGCAGGCATCGTCGTACAGTTGACGCGATGAATCAATTACCTCCACCAGCTTGGTGCGCAGTGAGGGACCCTCTAGAAGCTTGCCCTGGGGATGTATCGATTCGAGTGCTTCACTGGCACGACAGGCTACTTCATAGAGATCATGTTGTAGCGCCGGATGCGATATTATCAAGAATTTGACCCACTTCACAAGTGAACTGACTGCTTCAATAAAATTGAGCAGGACATAGCATTCCCGCTCTGAAATAACTTCATCTGTGGAGACGGCATGCTCGGAGGCCGTCGAAGAGGCGTCTCGCTGTATGGAAATGCTGTGCTGGCGCTGTTTCTCCTGCCAGCTCTTCAGTGAGACCTCCAAGCTGCGATTGCGGCACAGCATTTGTACGCGATTCTTGTGCAGAATACGTATCATGCCCGGTGGCTGCAGCCATGCCTCGCCATCCACTTGAATGGGTATCTCCTCGTCGCCCAATATATTAATCTGTACGCTCTGGCACTGGGCAATGCGATGATGTTGCAGATTGATCAAACGGGAGGCTGCCATTTGCACCGAGCCAAATACAGCGACTACCTCCAGGACACGATCATCGAAGCTGACCGGCAAAAAGATGTCATCTTTCTTAGTGCTGCTGCCCCAGAAATTTGTGCCGCCCATAAAACTCGGTATATTCAGTATGACAATACCCTGTAGCTCTGGCAGAGGAATACGTTGACCATCGCATTCCAGCTGCACGCGTTGCTCCAGATTCTTGCAGGTCTTCTGTAGTAGCTGCTTTGAGCCCAGCACGCCGTACCACATATAATTTCGAGCCCTCGAACGACACTTTTCGGGATGTTCCTCGCGTTTATTGTGGAAATCCAGTGAGATCTTAGCATCGATGCCAATGCCAAAGTAATTGTTCATAACACACTTCTCATGGTAACCAGCTAGTAGGGTTTCGTCTGGATCCATAAGAGGGCTGACTGCAGCGCACAAGGTATCCGCATTAGCTAGCAGACACTTGGATATGAATCCCGTTCCATTGGCCAGATCTACGAGATACAAGAAGTGTTTATTATAATTAATAAAATTATATAAATAAAGAAAATATATTTGTATCTGTTCAAAGAATTTTACTTTAGCAAAAATTATCTAAAGTTCTATATTTATATCCAAAACATTCATCATCTTTAATTATTCTGTACCGATTTCTTTGTAAAGAGAATCGTTGTTATATAAATAAAAACTGAATTTCTAAAATTCTGCGATTTAAATACAGTATTTTACTTTTATAACTGATTTTCTTTAAGGAAAAAAATAATGAAAAATTCAGTAAAATTGAATTGTTCAGCACTCTTAAGACTTGGGTCTAATTAGATGTTTCATTTTAGAATCCCCCTTATCATATTAAATATAATTATTTCCAGCTCTGCCTTAATATTCCGATTCTAAATAGACTATATACATATGTTTCTGTTTCAGGTCGATGTACTTACTGGGCCAATTAGGCAAGCGCACTATAGGATTTATAATGGGCATCTTGCGAATGGCTTCCTCCGGGGGTGTCTTCTCCTTATCCTTGTTCAACTTTTCTTCCTTATCGCCAGCATTAAAATGTTCAAAACCAAAGAGTGAGGAGCCCATAAAGAGGCTCGATTTGGAACCCTTGAGGGTCTGCAGATTGGGCAAAGCTTCGTTCGGCTGTAAGAAAGAAGGATCGATTAGATTCGGTTAGGGTCACTGATTAGTTTGTGTCAAAGAGCAACTGGAAAGTCAGCACTAACTACGATACAAAGAAACATGTGGATATGGATGTTGCTGTGGCTGTGGCTGTGGATGTGAATGTGTGAGTGAGAGTGTGTCGGAGTGTGCGTGTGCCAGTGTTGTGTAATAACGTACGCAGGGTTCATACGTGGAGAGCAGTTAGTTTTAGTATTGTTTTTTTGAGAGCATAAAGAGACAGCGCACTACTTGAAAATAAAAACCATAATTTAGAAGAAAGCAGAGGCTATATATGTATTAATGTTTCTAGCTGTTGTTTACGGTAATTGTTTAGTGTTGGTTAACATACGATTAGTTTAAAATTTTTGGGTATTATGCAATACTACGAGTACTTATAACGACGACAACACGTGTGAAACTCAATTAAAAAACGAACTTAAACGAAGTGACGCGGGTGCCGACAGTTGGAGGCTGTCGCTCAATCAACTTCAACTTCAACTGGCTTTTTATACAGAGGACTTAAGTACGAGTATATTGCTTATTATATATAATTAGAGTCTGAAGAAAATTGCAGGGTATACACATCGAACGAACGAACGGAGGAACGAAGGAACGAAGGAACGGATGAACAAACGCAGGAACGAACGAGGAGACCCGACCTCTGGTTATGGGCTTACCAGCGGAATTAGAGGCCTAATTAGAGCCAGGGTTGCCAGGCGTATATCTGGTTCGGCAACCACGAAGAAACGCACACTGAACAGTCCATAGGTGCGTTTAGTGTTATATTTTTGGTTTTTCTTCTAGGAAAATGTATTTAGTACGAGTTTTCTTTTGGTATTTAAATAATTCAGTGTATTATTTGTGCTTTTATTTAATACTTTTTTTCTATGTGATTACTGTATAAATTTAATGAGCTTTTCGTGGTGTGGTGTGTTTGAGTGTGGTGAGAAAAACAGTGGCTATAAGTTTCCAAAATGATAAATGAAATTCATACAAAGAGTAGTTGACATAATTTTGAAATACGTACCAATTGATTGTGCTTTTGTAAAACATATATTTTGTATATTTATATATAAGTATATATATATATTTATATATATTCATTGTTTGTTCTCTTTTTTATGTATTTTTTTGTTGATTTTGTTGTGGTTTTCAACTTAAATGCAACGAGCTAAATCATCAATAATATGGCAAATAATAATATAAACGCTATGGAATACGTATTGTGCAATTTACATGGAGATTTTTGACAAATCTTAACTCGATATGTCGATTTTAAAGATATTCTCTTTGCAGTACTTCACGACTTTTCATGTAAATTGCACATAAAGCTACAAAAACTAAATGAAACTCGTGTAAACCTGAACGAAAATTCGCAGCTGTTCGCAATTGTTTTGAAATATAGTCAATTCTCTTTATTTTTAATATAGTTTTGTTATTTATTTTATTTTTCGTCATATCGCGCAGAGTACAAGAGTATTGGAATGAAAAGAAAACAATTACCTAAAATCGCACTTGTGTGTATACGAGTATTATTTGATTAGAATCTGCATTCTCATTGCTCGGCTGACACATTTGCTCACTTGCTGTATTGCAGTGCCAACATAATTAAAATCATAAAGAAACTGGGGGCAGGGAGGAACTGATTGGGGTGGACTTACCTTGAAGAGACTGCCACAGCTAATTCTACGACTAGCTGCTGGAGAACTGCTGAGGAAGCGTGCATGCTCCGGGTCCAATGTTAAGAAATTCGGATTGAAACCGGAGTGACGTCGATCTTTATCCTTGTCAAATTCGCGTACAGATAAGCTGGTCGCATGACTCGAATGACGTCTGATCTCCGAGGAGTTCAGTGAACGCACACCGAGCAGACCGGACGCAGTCGCCAGGATGGATGACGACGACGCTGTGACCGACGCCTTAACGGAATCACCGCGCAATGGTGTTGGCGGTCTAACAACAACACTTATCTGTGGATAGTTGGGATTTACATCATCAAAGGATTCTTTCTTACACGACTCATCAAAAGTAATGCGCTTTACATCTTGTCCATGGCCCGACTTCTTGGTCGGCGATGTCGACGAAGCCATTGCCGATTCAAGTGGTTTCGTTGTTGTGGTGCGCATTGTTGTGCTTTCCATATCGTGTATTTCTATTTTTATGGCCGTTTGTGTGGACAGCTCATCCAGTTCATCGCTAGTCGTAGTCGTTGTCAAATTTGTATAGGCCCTGGATAATATCGAATTGGTTGGTGTGGCCAGCTCAGAGTTGGCCTCGTTGTTGGTATTGCTGTTGTTGCTGTTGCTATCGAGCATTAGCTGCTGTTGAGATACGATTGTTGGATTTGGTTTCAGTTTCTTGAGAGAGATGCGCTTTTTGGGACGCTTCATTTAGTCATTCATAATTCATTCATTAGTAACAACAGTCGACAGGAGCAGGATATTTGTTTGATATTTGATATTTGATATTTGACAGTTGGTATTGTTCGGTTGGTAGTTTAGTTAGTTGTTAATAGATTGTTATAGTTTTTGGATTTAGGCAAGCAAGTTAACGTATTTGGTACACGAAAAGAAAAGTTGAAGAAAGAAGCAAACGGAGAGCAACAAAGATTTTTACCATAAGTTGGCCACGTCTGAGCACTTCCGATAACGATAACAAAGCTATATCTCTATATATACGTATATACAATGTACCTACATACTTAAAAGCCAACAATTGCGGCACTATCACATACCTTAAAACTCTGACGTGCTATATCGTTACCTTCCACGAACTGCGCCAGGCTGCAGAAACGCGGTGGCTCGCGCATCTTCTGATCATCGCAACGATTATCAATCTCAAATACAATATTCTCAAACCCAAATTGCTGTGGATTGTCATCGCTATCCATACGAGCCAGCCTGGCCATTCGTGGTGGCGAGGAGTTGCGTCTTCGCGGATGAGATTGGGTCTGGACCAGGGCGCTCAAGGATTTCTTGCGAGGTGGCTTTGGTGGACCAACGTGCTCGGAGCAAAGTGTGGTGGTGTCATCCGTAATGGTATTATCCTGCAGCGCATTGGTTATGTCGTGACCCAGCACAGAACTGATGTCATCCATTAGACTCTCGCCGGGCATTGCCTCCGTTTCATCGCTTGTTTCCGGCGAGTCAATGTGGGTAAAGTTGCTCGCATCGAGATTCTGCAGAATATAAGAATAATAATGCGATATTAAGCAGATTATAATTTGACTGGACTTTAATTACCTGTAGAATATCGCCAAGTGTTTGGCCCTCCGGCTTATCGAATATCTCGGAGGCAACGCTGCATTCCTCATTGCTGATGGCTGATAGAACATCGCTAGCCTCGCCTCCCATGTCCTCTGATGACGATTGTTCCTGCAGGTGTGAAAGAAATTGGTATATGAGACTGGAACTAAAAGAAATAGAGACCCAGTTGGCACACGTACTGTGTTGGTCTGGGCATCGGTATCAATGATTGTGATGCTTGCGCTTGTATAAACATTTTGGGACTGGGGGGTTACGACAATGCCGGGTACCTGCAGGTTACAAGTGTGTACCAGGGTGTGTTGGGTCTCCGGCTTCTCATTGATATCCTTGTTGCAGTCGAGCAAGCTGCTGCCTTCGTTACCCGCATCACCTTTGCGCTCCTTATCCTTATCCTCATCCTTATCCTTATCCTTATCCTTATCCTTATCGAGCTCGCGTGTCATATAATAGGTACGTTCAAATACCTCAATGGGTCGGTAGTCGGAAAGCGGATCCACAATTGGTTCGCCTGTTATGATGGGCACACGCAGAAAGTCCACCTTGCGTTCGGTGGGTGTATTATCGCCCGCCTCACTGCCCGGTGAGAGACGATTGCCTGCATCGTCGATATTGGCGCCGCCACTAAGCGACAGACGACCCATGCGATAGATTGTCTCGCCGTTGGCGCCTTCCTCTATTTCCTGTATAACCTCCGGAACACCCGAACTGCGTCGACTGTCGGCAAACTGTCGAGGAGCCGGCAGATTGATGCTGTTAAAGAAGTTCTCATCCACCGAGTCACGACGCGTGTCTGGCAGTGGAGAGATGCAAGTCAGGCGTGAGGTTTCCATTGTGGGTGAGATTATATTGATGGGTGGTATTATGGGCAACGGCGAGCTGCATGGCGTTGACTCGCCCGAGTTATTTGCTGGTATCTTCAGCGCCTCAAAGGGTGTAATTGAGAGCTTGCGCTGATAGCGTTTGGGTCGACCCGGCTCCGAGTGCTCGACGACATTATAAATGGCCCTCTTGACACTGTTTGCTCGGCACTGCAACGCCTCCTTCTCGCTGGAGCGCAGCGACCTGCTGTTTCTTCGTTCCTTCGAATTGATTTGATCCTTTTCGTTTTTCTCAATTGATATGTTTGGATTGCTAATAAAGACATAGTTGATAAACAGCAATTAAAAGCTAATTTCTATGTGCTACGATTATCAACAGTAAAATAAACGTTAAATAAATAAATAAATTCAGACTTTTTCAATAAAGAGCAATGATGGACTTACAGAAACGATGAACGAGCCGCTGTCGTTGAGGGAACACTGCGCGCTATAAGACTGCGAATGGTGGCTATTAAATCATCGCCACTGTGAGCGCCAGCCTCCTCCTCCTGAAGTGCGTCCAGCAGCATCGCCAGCTTCTGTCTTAAAATGTCGCATTTAATGCTCAGCTGTTCATCCTCCTTGTGATGCTCACAAATGCGTGCCACCAGATCATCGACGGTATCGCACAGTGTGCGCGTGGAGGACATGAGCGTCTGAGTGTCGTTGGTTTCCACAATGAAGCGCAGGTGATGATTAGCGGATGTTACCATGCTGGTGAGCATCGCTTCCTGCTCTGTGGTAATGGACATCTTTGGCACCTTGGGTACACTGATGGCCTTTTCAAAGACCATAATGCTCCAGCGATCGAGCATTTTAGTGCTGGCCGATTCATAGCGCTCCAGAATTTGTGGCAAGTGTGTGTCGTCATCACAGCTGGAGCCCCAGCCTAATACTCTAGCCAGATCATTACCCGTACCCAGTGGCATAACAGCCACCTGACATTGTTTCTATTAGGAAAAGGAGAATTAATAAACAACTGAGGATTTGGGCAAACTAACTGCATTGCTTACGTGCATATTAAAGCGATCAATTTCGCTGAGCACCCAGCCGACAGATCCATCGCCGGAGCACACGAGTATGCGAAACATTTCAAAATGTCGGAATAGACGTAAACCTAGGCTTGGACCAGTGGAAATTAAATCAAAGACCTGTGCTGGATTAAGCAGTTGTTTAAAACGTCTCAAGAACTTCACTCCCTGGTTATCGCCTGACTTGGAGTTGACAAAGACGAGCAGGGGCGAAAAGTTACCCTTCGGACTGGCCACATCCCAGGCATCATCGGTGCTAATTGAATGCACACTGGTTGGGGGCACTACGGACAGCTTGGCAGGTCCAATGGGACAGGCAATTGCCATTTGGGGTCGACAGGCCACATGCACCGTATCCCTGCACCAGAGGCAACGCCAATCCTGCAGACGTAGCACTGAGCCACAGGTCTTCTTGCATACAGCACACATCGCTGATACGGGCAGGTTCCCCTCCATCCATTGATGTGGCATTATGATGCTGCCATCGGGCTGCTCGATAATATCCTTGCCCACAGTCGCCAAAGTTGTCCACTTGCAGTTGGCTATCGCCTTGGCAGCACATCGCTTGTGCACCTTGCATTTGCATACCTCGCAGCTGAGCCCGTGCGAGGTTACCCCGGAGAGGGCATCCCGGCACACATTGCAATAGGTGGGTCGGGCATGAGAGGTCGCATACCAATGATGGTGATTCGACAGTATATCATGCTGATCAATTAGGAAGCTATCTCCACGCGGACGCTGCGGCGCTGTTGCTGTTTTCAACGAGCTAAGCCAATCCTCCATGTCGCGTCTGGAGTCGGCGCAAAGCACCAGAGAGCGGGTGGGTGTGATAATCTGAGAATAATAACAGAATAAATAAATAATTAAGATAAGTAAATTACATTCATTAGGTATATTTGGGTTGCATTGTCAACTAATTTCCAATATAATTTGAATGTTTTATTTTATTTCTATCTATTCTATTCTCATAATCTTTCAATAAGTATTATTATGTTCTAAGCTTCTTTAATATAAAAGCTATCTATTTTCATGAAATCTTAAATTAAAATTTAAATATAATAATTAATTGAATGATTTCTAGTTCCCCCAATGTTACAAGTATTACTCATGGTATATAAAAACTTTTCATATTCAATTTTTGGATTTTCAGCTCTTTTAGTATCTGAGAAGTAGAGGCTCAGACGGAATAACTAAATCAACTCAGCTATTGGTATTGTATATATTTTATTGTTTCAGAGATGCTTTCTTTTTACTCATTTGAATGTGGAATTTCCAAAGATCTGTATTAAAATATTATTCTCTATGTGAAGCATTGATTAATTTTCCCTACCGACTCAAAGTGTAAAGTATTTATCCGTAGAAAGAGTAAAGGAATGATATTTGCCTGCATATGTTACAATCTACTCGTGCACTCGTAATTTGTAGCCTTATATTGGCCTATTAGGAATAAGCTTAAACAACAGATGGTTTTACAGGCAGAGCAGAGCGTGTGCTTATTAGTTGTTGTGTAATCAAAGGAGGGTATATTAGTTTCTATGGCCTCATTAACATGCAAATAATTCTCATGTTAATGTTAATAAACAAACAGAGACAGTAGACACTCCTCCGAAATGAATGCGCAAAACAATGAGCCAAGCCCATAACTGAGAACAATGGCTGCGGGGGCGTATACATAATATAAATCTTTGGAATACTTAAACACACACACACACACACACACACACAGTCACTTGTAAACAGTTGTACGAAGTGCGGGTAATAATTAATATGCGACCTTCTGACTAGCATATATAACTGTAAAGGTAATGCCCGCAGTTGTATTGCTAACTAAAGCAGGTTGCTTGTAGCCTGGCTGATTATGATTTGCTTTTTTGTATTGCCTAATTTATGGCTCACATGTCCTTCAGCGATATCCTTACTGACCTCCATGTAGTTGTTAGCCGTTTTGTGGTCAAGCTCGTTCGCGTAATTTATGTTTAAAAGTTTCTTTCTTTCTTGTAAGGCTAATGAGTCAGCGTTGTGTTTAGCCTTCCCAACTGGGATAATATTTCATTTTTTATGGGTTTCTTAGCATAATCTGAGTTTGAAAATTTAATTTAAATTTCCGTTTGACTACAAAGGTTAAGAATAACTTTAATATTATGTTTAAAATAGGACAAAAGTAATAAAAAAAACTAGTAAGGAAAGGCTATCTTCGGTGCGGTGAAGATTAGATTTCCTTGCAGAGCTATATAATATAGTAATCCGATGTTAATGATTTTAGGTGTGCGTTTAGAAATCACTTTTTTCCATATAACCTGTAAGTTGAAGATACATTAAAAATCAAAAAAGTTGTATATACAACAACTTCTGAACTGATTATTCCTATGGGAACTATATGATATAGTTGTATGGTCCGATCCGGCCAGATCAAATATATATACTGCCTGCGGCAAAAAGAAGAAGGCTCCGTGACAAAGCTATAATACCCTCTGCAAGGGTATACAAAATTCTGGTATTACCCTCAATTAAATTCATAAATAAATAGGTCAGTTTGGATGAGATTAGATTCTCGATTTGAGTGCAAAATTTTCAATTTCTTTTTGCTGAGTGTGGCATAATCAAATAATGGCGGTTCTGGTTCAATATATGAGTACAGTTGACCCATTTAATGGTAGTTGACATGCTACATGCCAATGCCATAGTTGACACACACAACATGCAACAATAACAGCAACAGAAACAACAACAACAATAATAATAACAATACGAGAACACCAACAACGGAAATAACGAAAACTATAATGGACGATGCCCACGTCAACATCATAATCTACTTGCAATGGGCGGACAAACTTGTCCTGCTGCAAGGTTGACAGTAAAAGTGGAAATAAGCCGATGACAGACGAATTCCCGAGGCCAAAGTGATGACAAAAGCCAACTACAAATGGTCAGCACGGGCACAGAGTTCAAATAATCCAAGCACGCCAGCACCGAGTTGGTTGGGTGGAGAGTGCCTCTTGCGAGAGTTATGGCTAATGGTAGAAAACTTTTTATTTTGTTTTTAATAGTGGGTTTTCCCATGTAAACATTATAATTTTTTAGAGGAGATGTTGATTAGTCGCTTGCTTTGACCATGTGGGTTAATTGCACTATTAATTAACTTTTGAACTAACTAATTAAACTGAAATTGGGCAAATTATTTGTGGTTTTGTAATTGAAAATGCTTTGACAAATATCTAGCTGTGTGGGTCTAAAATTGCACTGTGCGTTTGCAATTCATGTAGACCACAATGAAATACATATTTGCATCTGCTTACAGTTCGCTGCATCTCTGCGGTAATTCTCAGAACTCGACGACCTCAACTTCTGGTCCTTTCAGTTCCTTTCCCTTTCCCTTTCCCTTCCTCTTCCTCTTCCTCTGCTTTTCAATTAATGCTCAGTTGCACGTGCCTGGTGGCCTGCTGTGCTGCTACCTGTCTGTGGCACTTGCAACATGATTCTGCTTTTAAGCCTGCCTGGTTTACTTGTCACTCACTCACTCACTCAGTTAATGCCTCCCACTAAAAATCCCCTGGGTTTTAAATACTTTTACTTCTCCTGTTCTCCCAAAACGACACCCAACCAAAATATTTATTCAATTACCTTGGAACTGACTATTGCAACAGTCAACGGGTTGCATTTAATTTCCTGCCAATTTGAATTTCATTTTCCCCTTTAGCGGTTGCCCTTGATACCATTTCAACATTTCAAATGTGGAGCACACTTTCCACTTAACCAATACTCGTACATAATTTACTGTAAACCTCTGCTACGAAATGGATACTCGAAGTTGGCCAATTTTTATTGCATGCAAATTAAAAAGTTGCAAATTTTCACAAATTAAATTTTTGGTGTTAGATTTCAGCAAGCACTGAATATTTTATATCCTTGCGAATAACTTTTATTCACATTGGCATTTTCTATGGGAGGACTATACTAAAGCAATCTGATACAGCTTATAATTAACAGGTATATTGCTTTGATTTATTTCTTTAAAATATTCGTAGATTGTCGGAATAAAATAATACAGAAAAATGAAAATTTGCCGATCAGTCATAAATGTACAAAAATGTAAAATAAAATTAATGAAATATTTGGACCACCATCCAATAAGACTCATGCTCATTTTCCATCCACAAGAATTAAACTAATCAAAAGAGAGCTTTATTAGAACAAGCTAATTCTCTTCTTATTTCTCTTTCAAACCGATTAAGTTTGTCTTTAGACAGTCTTTTTTCTCTCTGTGTATAAATGAAACTCAGGTGCTAAAAGCATGGATATGCTTGGGATAAAGGTATTGCTAGGAAAGTTCCAAATTAAATGGGACGTGTGGGATATTACACGACCTGTGAAAAGCAGCCTCTCTCTGCAAAATCTTGTAAAATCCCTTGAAATGGAAAAGACTAAAGACAAAAAGAAAAGTTTCAAGTTTCATATTAATTATTAACACATTTATTGGCTAAAACTTTGCAAGAAAAATAGCTAAAACTTATGTAACGAAATCACTTTAGCTTAAGCCTCAGCTTTATTCAGTGAAAAGCTATAACAATGTTTTACTCGTAGCTAATTAAGGGAATTTATAACGATAAAATTGTAAATCCTTAATTGGCTTTAATGTTTTAACGAATTTAAAGAAGAAACGAGAGTGAATCATTAATGAGTTCTGCCATTTCGCTGAAAAATTCAATACAATAGCCGTGCGCTAATGGAAAACCATTAATGTTAATTGAAAGTTTCAGTTTTTAGCTGCAAGTAATTAATTATTATATATTTAATTGAGTTACAGAATTTAAGAGCACAACGTTCTCTTAAAGCTATTAAAATTTACAAAATGACTACTACTACGCATCAGGCATTACGATGCGAGTATTAAATTCTCTGATATGCTGCTTTGCTCGTGTACTCCTACATAAGAGTATATCCTTAGCATCCTTATGAGTATGCCAGTAAATGTTAGTATAACTGTATTTGGCTTCCGGCTACAGACACAAGCCACAGTCTCAGGCCAGGCACGGTGGTACGCTGGTACGCTGGTTGGCTCTCCAATCAAATAAGCAAACAAAAAACGAACCGCTCCAGAACTGAGCCTAAACCGAGACTGGGACTGCGACGCAGTCACTGGCAGAATTCATTATGGGAAAGACAACAAAAAGTCGACATTGGCGGCTGTTTCATTCGCTTCATTTGAACCAAATATTCATGAGATGGAGAGAAGCAACAAGCCGAATTACGCATACGCCCTGCTGTCCCCTAACACTCGAACATCAAGAACGTTTTCCCATCTGTGTTGCGGGGAAATGAAGGGAAAGGAGACATTCGTTTTGGGTACTTTTTACGGCATGTATCTCAGCTTCAGTTTCAGCTTCAGTTTCAGTTTACGTGGATCTCAGTATCCCCAAGTGCAGACATACACGTAACGTTTTCTGCATATTTTTTCATTATCACGCAGAGCCGCCCAGCGCAATGTTGAAATTACTTTTGAAATTTTAATGTCCGTCGGCTATCCGGACGAACTGCGTACGATGTGAACGTTTTTCTGGCCATATAAAACGAACTTTTCATGACGCAACTAACGGATCTGAAATGTAATTCAAATTGGACCACAAGCCACGGGTAGGCAATATGTATATGCATTTCATACAAAAAAATTTCCAACTTTTATTTCAGCAAAGTTTGCCCTCAGTCCTTTTTTTTTTTTTGTTTTTGGTTAAGCCTCTGCTAAGATATCGGCTTAAAATTTTGAGAATAAATACAGTTATAAGCGTATAATTTAAGAGCCTGCTCTCTGCTTTCCACAAAATTAAAGATAAAAGCAAACGAAGCCTCATGCATGTGTACTGAATCATTTTGTAGCGCTTTTAGCCGCACATAAATGTTGTCAGTTCCAACGGCTCATGACACCATTTTTATGAGTTTTCTTCCTTCAGCTAAATTTAAAGTTCAAGGACTTGTCGGGATATGTCTAAGCGCTGCGTGTTACCTGTTACCTGGCACCAAAAGGGAGAATTCAGATGCCAACGGTAGAGAAAGGCAAAGCCTGGCCTGGCATGGCCCACTTCTTATTATTGTTTCAAATTTCATATGCCAACTGCTGTCAGCGCCACAGGACAATCGCCTTGCAACATATATTCATATGAGAAACTAAAAATCCTTCGCTTTGTGTTGGAATTTTCTTGGAAATCAGCGCATAAAATTTAATATATGCTGATTGTAGGTTCTTGAACTCTGACAGAAACACAGCTATAATAAATTCAGATATGAAAGCAAAAGTAATAAATATATTTATGAGAGATGAGAGATTTCTGGCAATAATTCAACAACTTTCATATGTTTTTTCTTTGACATATGCCCCAGAATATATGAGAACAGCATTTATAAATGCTGTAATAAAATTCGCAGAATATTTTCACATTTTTTTCTAATACGTTAAAGTGACATTTACAAGTTGCCAGCTCTTTAAGTTGACCTTATTAGCTATATTATGCGGTCCAGAAAGCAACGAATGAAAGCATCAAACAAAACCTTAAATTTCAATGACTGCCACAGACAGTTGACAAACAAATTAGTCCTGTTAGTCTGTCAAAATGAATTCCATTAGAATACTTCTTGAAGAAGTTCAGAACTTAAAACCTTTGCTAATTTCGCACCAATTTATTTATACTCAATCCCAAAAGTAGGCTTCAGTTTTTTAACTGAAATTGCCTTGGGCATCAGTTCTTTTAAGTGAAATCAAGCTGAAAACGGAATTCAAAACGACATCAATATTCAATTTGGGAATTTGTGAAAAGTTATAATATATATTTGTGGTATAATTTTCAACAAATGCTGAGTAATTAACAAAAGTGCCCAAGAACTTTTGAAGTTTGAATTTGGTCCAAAGAGATTTGCCTGCCATCCAAGCTGGTACTTAAATTCGTGTAGCGGCTGTTTGGCTTATTCTGTGTTTATTTGCTTATTTCTGGGAATTGTCAACTTTTTGTTGGCATGTTAAGCGCAGTATTTGCTGTGGAAATTGCCGCTCAATTAGCAGAAGAAGTAATGTTACTAAATGCTGCGCATTACGCATACGCCGCATGGGCTGCGGCAAGGCGCAATTAACAAGTGCTGTGTTACTCATCAGCTGCCACCGTCCTGCATAATTGATGTACATACATATATGTACATCTTTGGAATTTCAAGTGCGCAGGCAATCAATCAAGTTGATTGGTCTTACAAAATCACCTACTTGAGTTCCTGCCTGCCTATTTGTTTGGTAAGTAAGTAATCCAAAGTGCTGGGAAATTGTACGCGTTTCTTATTGCTGTCCGTTAAGTGGAGCATGTAAATTATTTTAGACAAGAAGAATGATTGCTTTGGCTTATTGTTGATTGACATTCAAATATGCAAATAGTTCAATTCTCCAGCAATATATGTATTAATACATATACATGTATATATAATATACTCTTTCAAATTGAATCATTCTGACTTTTTCATTTCAAATCAAGTGAATAAACAGGACTAAATAAGTGAATCAATTGCTATACATACTAGATTCAAGTAGACATCGGCTTACTAAGGGTTGATAAGTCTACCAGAATACCAGGAATTAGAGGATTCAATGAAGAAGGATCCAAGGTTAAATTTGGGCTATATTCATTCCGAGTCGGGATTGAAATACGAATTTCGAGAATGGAAAAAGCGGGCTGGACTTTAGCAATCTGGCATCCCTTGAGTTTTGACTGACATAGCTAGGCAACGATTCGGCTACGAAATTCTTGATTTTATTTTACTTTTCTTGCTGGCATTTTGCTTGTCAGCTTAATTAATTAATATTGCTTTGTCTGCTATTTGTAAAATACGAAGTTTCATTTAGGCCATTATCAAGATTATCAAGTAGCATAATGCGACTGACTGACAAGCCATAATTATAATGCCCTTCAAATAAATTAAATGAGCAGAGCAAACAATAAGCGACAGCTAGAAGCCAAAATACTCGTAAGTCAACATTGGGGCTCTTAACAGCAAACAGCTAACAGCTGAGACCATTTTTGGCCAACATTTCGCTGCCTTTTGCTTTTCAAATTGATGAATAAAAGTGCAAAAGTTGTATACAATGGCTCAATACAGAGAGATTTGCTAGCTCGATAAAAAATGAGAGCATTGTGTGGAAAAAAGCAGCAAGGCAAGTAATCAAATTTGCCAAAAAAGGATAGAAATTTTTGTTGTTTTGTGAATGCAAATGGAATATTTTGAAGAAGCTTTCAATTTGATTGGATAAATTGTTGAATCAAAATGTAAATCTAAGAATCACTCATCAAATTCAATAAAAGAAAAGTAAATTTACACATAAATTGTACCTTTTACTGGAAAAAACAATGAACAATTCTTATTAAAAATGCAATTGTTAAGGTTCACTAAATATAAAAATTTATATTTTTTCAAGGGATTTTAAGTTTTGATTATTCAATCAGAAACCAAATCGATAGAAATTCAAAGTCTATTTGTGTTTGCAGATTGCTGCTGGCTGCCACACTTGTAACTTATAAAGCTTATCCAGATCTTAATTAATATTAATCTTCAAGGAGAAATTCGGTAATGAAATATAAAGTCTGTAATAGACAATTCAAATTATCAGTTACATTTGAGAAGCATTCAATTGGTAATGATTTTCAGCATACAATTTATAAAATATACAAATTAACATTTGTTATGTTATTTTCACTTGAGAACACATTGAAAATCTGTCAGCATTTTAAACATTTCTCTTACGGTGATTAAGTTTTGCAAATGCTAAATAGTATTTGAGTTGTTTTATATTTAATCCGCCCTTTAGAATATTTCCACTCAATGCTCTCAACGCACACTGAGTCCTTTCCACAAACAAACAAACAGACAGACACAGCGACTGCATTGCAGGAGTAGAGCTGCAATCTGTAAGCAGCATGTTTCATCGCCTTAAGTCGCATTAGAGTCTGATATGAGTATACCACAAAGAACTTGTTAACAGAGCTCTTACCATCATCGGGGGGCTTGAGATCGTGTCAGTTTCAGGTAAGAGTAAGCATTTGAGTATGTATTTGTATTTGTATGTGTATCTGCGTCTCAAAGTTTGCGGCGCGTGCCACAAATTGAAGCGGTTAGTACGTGCCACAAATACGCAACTTCGGTTTAAAGTCTCTTAAAGGCCACAAAACAACAGCTAACAGGATATTTATTTATTTTTTTCTTTAGTGGCTGCAAATCCGATTTCTGTGCACTTTATATTTCCTAGTTTCTTTTTTTATATGTAAATTGTGTCTATGACAAGTTGATGCCATCAAAAGTGGCGCTATTTGAGTAAAATAAAATAAACTTCTTTATACCCTCTAACCATAAAATTGAAAACGGGTAAGTTGGACAGTTTCCTGCGCGCCATCGTTTCAGTATTAACTGGCTGGCTGATATATATTGACTCTATGAATACACCCTATAAAATAATTTATGTAATTTAGTATTTAGTATTTAGGTACTCTTTGATACGGGGTGTCTACTAGTTGATCAAATTTAGTAAACATAATTTTAGCTTGTGTTTTTTGGGTGCTGACATTTTTTTCGCTCGTTTATTTTTCTGCTTTTAACATTTTAGGGGACAAAATTCAAGTGAGTTTATATTTTAAATAAACAAAAATTGAGATAAATAAAATGTGAATAGTTTTGATTTATTTTTTATATATGCATAGGAAAATATTACAGTGAGAGCAGCTGAATTAAATAACTATATTATACAGCTACTATAGAAAATATTTGTCTAAAATTGGAAAACTTTTTGTTTCTCAAAGTATTCTAATAAAACTTAAAAGTCAGATGTGAGAGTACATTTTCAATCAGGTTTATAATATTTGGCTCACTGAGGGATTGCCTGCTTCTCTATAGCTTATATTATTATAAGTCTGACAAAAATAATTAATGAACTTTCTACCACATTCTCTCAACAGGCGTTCAGTAGCTTAAATGACAGTTTAATTATAAAGAAAATAATATACTTATAAGAAAAACACCAAGCTTAAATAGTGAAGAATTGCCGGTTGAAATATTATATAAAATACTCCCCGTGATACTTTCCTTCAGGGAAAATAGAAGGCTTTAAGGGAAAGCATTACAAAATTTATGCATTAAACTGGAAATGGAAAATTGAAGAAATATCTTAAGGGCACCCTCTTCTTATATGCGCTTACACATTACCTATCACACCGTACTTTATTGTCTAAGGGATTTGCTACCAAAAGCTTCTTTGCTATTCAGCCGATAAAAAACAATAAAAAACGGCGGCAGCGACGCCGCCGCAGCTAATATAATTTGGCTAAGACTCAAAGCGCAAAGGCTTGAGGCTATATATTCTCATGCTGAGTGAAGGTATGGAAAATTTATTATTAATATCGAAAGTATATAAGTATGTACTTATATGAGTTTTTATTATGGCGCGCATGCACGCAACAATAACAAGCCGATTTTAAGCTATATACACGAATACTCATATATATATCTATATATATCTGGGCAGGGGATACAGACTTGAACATACTTATATTCTATTTCCCAACGCCGACGAATAAATGCGCTAATTTTTCGCATCAAATGCTGCGCATTCGTGTATAAAGAAATATAAATTTAAATATTTGGAGCCAGTGCCAGGACTGTAGAGGGAATTTGCCTGCTTATGCTAATTTGGCATGCAGAACGCGTCAAATGTAAACGTTTTGCTTAGATTGCGCCCTTTTGTTTCTGACGGCTAATATCGATGGTATTTCTATAGAAATAGAGGTCCTTTCAGCTGCTTCTGTAATTGGGCATAAAAGCATAAGGCTGAGAGCATCAAGCTGGATTTTCTCTGCTCTTCTACTCGTTTATTCTGAAATATATATTCGTATTTGCATGAGGCCAGACAATGGCAAACAGGAAATGAGGCTGCTCATGTTCCAAATACTCGTATGTTTGACAACAACGCCGACAACTTGAGACATTCTCTATAGGCAAATAAACAGTATATTGAGTTGCTTTATTTACATTTGCCTTTCATCTTTTGACACTTCATAGATAAGCCATAAGGAGACGCATAAGCTTTACTTTAATACCGCCTGGGACGTTCAACAAATTGTGTTTATAGCCCTAAAAAGAGTACTAAATTTGGCAGCAACATTTGGCATTTCTCAAATTATGCTTGTGCTGGAAACTAATTAGACCAGTTTGCTGGGAATACGGCCAAACAAATAAAATATATGTGTTGAGAAGTAAAAAGTTTTGCTCATTAAATCTTCCATCAATTGTTTAATTAGCTTGTTTATAAGTTGGCTGCGACTATATAAATCATTTATATACCTGAGCGAACTGTGGATGTACTTTAATTAGCATTCTGGGTCTATATATCAAATGATTGAATCTATTTAAATCAAGGATTCAAATTGGTTTGATGCGGGGATTCCTCGAACTAGACTTTTTTTATAAGAAAAAGTTCGCAAAAACAAACTGACGAAAGTCTAAATAAATTAAATGTAATCTTTAACAAGAGATAATCATCAAAAATGTTACAAAGAGTTCGAAAATCTTTAATTACTTTTATAAAAATTAGTTAAGATTCGAAACTGAGCCTTAGGTCAATGGACTTCTTGAATTGATAAGGAAACTAAACATATAGTTTTCTACCAGGTTTTTCTAGATCTATATAATATCTATCAGTATATGCGAAATTATTGAAAATAAAAGAATAAAGTGTGTTTTTTATTTCATATTAAATAGCCAAGTTTAATCACTTACCTGAAAGCTATGATTTATGTTCTTGATGCTGCACTCGAAATAGCACAATTCCGATAGATCAATCTCGTCAAATACATCGCACTAAAATTACAAATGAAAATTGCCATGAAAGGATTAAAATTTAATTAGCGAATGGCGATTTACCACTTTTTTTTATGGTACAATTAAGGTAATAGCTTATTGTTTACTTATCGCTATTGTTGCAAATTCAATGGAAAATAAAATATCAAATATTTATATAATTAAATTTTTGCTTTTAGCCATGTGTGTGTGGCCGATATAAGCGGGGATTTTTCAACATTGCTGCCTGGTCCTTTTCGCCTCTTGCCTTTTTTGCTGTGGCAGTGGCCGCCTGAAAGATGGCCACAAAAATGTTACTTGTAGTTGGCAACGTTCCAACGTTTTGTTTCGTTTCATTTCTTTTATTTCTCTTTTTCCTGGGCCTTGCTTTGCTACCTAATGAAATACACAAAGAGGGCCAGCGGCAATTTTGATGTTTTCTTGCCTTGTTTTGGCCTTGTTGGCCGAACGGTGAGCGTTAAGGCTAAAGATATGAAGTATGAGTATGAGTAGGATACGCATGCCTCGAGGCCCTTACGGAAATTGAAATGTTTCACACAGACCGGCAAATAAATGTGTATTTACAAGGCAACAAAAGCCAAAATAACTCGTTGGCTGGCATACACACATAACACAACACACAACACACACACACTCTACCCAGAGAACTATTGTTGCTGGGAATACGAATATAATAGAAGTGTGACAATGGAAAAGCGAATCGAAACGAACCCATACTACCAGGGTTTACATATCCAAGTAGTTCTTGAGCAAGCAGAGAATTGCTTTTCTTTGGGCAAAAGTGATTTAAAAAAGTCTCCTTTGGTGGCTTGGTGCGGTTCTCACTTCCCACTTCAACAACAATGCATAAAAACATGCAAAAGGAAAGATTTCTTACAAATACACAGAGGAGTAGCTATTCCAATTCTGATCTCAACTCAATTGCCAGTTCGATTAATATTTGAGTACTGTTTGCTTTTTAGTTTGTAAATTAAAGTTTTTCAAAGCGTTTACTGAACTTTCGTATTTCTTTTTAGAGGGCAACTTTTGTGACCACTTCAGTTGTATGGCTCATACATTGGGTATTCAGTTGAAAGTCCTTTTAATTTTTTTTTTGTTCCTTTTTCCTTAGGTACACAATGGAATTTTTAGGCCCAGCAGGCTTTGCATAACTTATTTATTTCGGTATTTAATAACACAAAATGTCCTGAATTTTAAATATACTGTGACTTCCAGACTTACTCTGTGTGTATTGACATTTGTAACCTTGTATTAGGTTCTTACCATCTTTTTTTCTTTTAAGTAAGCTGAATTATTTATGCATTATTATTGGTTTCTTCGGCGTCTTTTGTTTTACTTTTGTAATTACATATTTTTGGTCTGGCTCAGCTAAGCTTAAACTAGCTAAAAAGGAAAGACCTTTTATAGAGCTGGCAACTATCAGAATCATCGTTGTTTAACGATTAATGATAAATATTTCCAACTGAAAATAGCGAATTTTCAATGATTTTTTTCATATTTTACTTGAACAGAACACCACATAAGACTGAGTAATACCCAGCCATTTATAAATGAGAAATTTAAGCCCAAGATCAAGATCAGACTACTAAATCATATTTAGGTTATGGAATGTTCGGCTCGCCTTTCCTTACTGGTTTTCTATTAATTTTTCTGCGAACACTTTACAAAATTCAAATGATAAACTGATGAAGAAAAGTGGATACTTGGTAGTCAGTGCGGAGACAAAATACGTTGTTCACAACTCTGTTCACTTGGCAATGCAGAACAAATATTATCCATTAATAGAAACTAAGATATTGTTTTATACAAATTCTTTAATAAATAAACAATTTGAAATAAAAGCAGAAACCCCTAATGAACATAATTGATTGAAAACTTGGCAATCACTCAAATGGCAATTGAATGTACGAGTTCGTACTCGAACTCTTATGCCCGCAGGGCAGGGAATGGGAGGCAGTTTAATCCAACAGAGTGAGCATTATAATAATTATACTTATACATATCTGCAAGCCAGCTTGCTTAAATATATATATAAATATATATATAAACGTATAACTCAGAGGATGCCAGCTATTCGGAAAATTGCACGGGAAATGCTCAGTGGCAAACGTCAGTGTCAGTCAGGCATCAGCAGGTGGGAGGGAAAGGAAAGCAGCTAAGGGGCTTGGTGAAAGTTGGCTGAGTGAACCGTTAAATGGGCAGGACGTTGAGCAAAAATCGTTAAAAATCAGCAAGGATTTCAAGCGCTTTTAACGTTCAATGAAAAGTAAGGGAGCGGCTGGAGATCTGGGCGCGACTGAGGGTGCGGCTCAGCTCCACTCGGCACGGCTTGCTTTCCGTTTGTCCCGTTGGATGATTGCTGCTTTAATTTTTTATATATATAAGTATTTTCCAATTTTTGATGGCTGTTTGCTTGGATTGTCTAACCATAGCCTTGAGCCCAGACATTTCTCGCTTCAGCGGATATCATAAATCTTTGGCGGCGGTATTTGAGCTCTTGCAGAAATCATTAAGGACCCACAAAATATGTTTATTTACGATATGTATGTTTCTCTGTGTCTGGCATACTGGTAAGGAGTAAAATGGAGAGAAAAAAACAAAAATCAATAAATAAATTCACGTAATTATAAAGCAAACGAATTGTTTAAGCACTCAAGCGACGAGAACGAAACCCAATTTGGATAAGACGACCTTTTTTATGATTTCGCAGGATGTTGAAAATTTGGCCACAAATGTGCAACTCATTGAAGGTGATGGAGTTTGACTATTGAATTTTAAATTTAAAGGTGTTCTTCAAAGCAAATAAAGTATAAGAATACTTTGAAATTAGGCAGGGTATTAAGTTCTACACAATTAAAACTCCCATAAAGTCAAAGGTTTAAATAACTTCGATCAGAAAATTTACTTCTACTCATATGTCCATATCTAGTTAAATATATATTTTTGTTGTATTCGGAATATACCCGTATTACCATCAAAAAGGCCCATACAGGACTATTTGAGCTTGATGTGGTATGGCTTTATTTAGGAAAAATGGTAGCCCAATATAAGTGTGGTATATATAATTTATGCTCAAGAAACAAACTACAAGGGTATTTAAGTTCTCAGCACACAAAAATAACCTTTTTTCACATGTTTTTTGTACATTGGCAGAGTCCTTTGCCTTTTGGGAACTGGTCAAGAAATAAATGTAGAGATTTGACGGGGTTGATGTGTTCGTGTCGTTTTCTCTCAGGTCAATCACAAACACATTAAGCAAATTGGTACATTTTTTTTTGTTGCTTTTGGCCTACAGGCAATAAGCCCAAGAGGTGAAAAACTTTGATTGCATTACGCCGAGATTTCCCACACCTGAAGGCCCAAACTAAACAGCCAGGCATAATCATTAATTTGCGCACTTTTCGACGTCTTCTGGCACCTGGCGCAGCAGAAGTTTCCTTCCACTCATTTCTTGCCCTTTTTTTGGCTGCTGCTCCTGCTCCTTACCCAATTTGTTTTTTTTGCCACAGCTTGCAGAAAAACTTTGGACCATTCATATCAATTTCTTGGCATTACTTTTGGGCCGTTTCTTTTTCTTTAATTTTTTTCTGCAAAATCACTTAATGGTGCTCACATTTCGCAGAAAATTGCGAATGAGCGGGGAACAAAAAAAACTGGTCAAGAAGTTATTAGAATTGAGCACAGTTAAAAAAGTGCTGACCCGTCGGTTGAGTGCTCTCTGGTCTGAAAGCGAGAAACTAATTGGGAATAATGTATTCAAAATGACACATAATAAAAACGAGGC
This sequence comes from Drosophila repletoides, assembly GCA_018150835.1. Taxonomy (NCBI): domain Eukaryota; kingdom Metazoa; phylum Arthropoda; class Insecta; order Diptera; family Drosophilidae; genus Drosophila; species Drosophila repletoides. The sequence continues at coordinate 7,269,538 of JAECWQ010000202.1, forward strand.
TTCAGGCACTAAATATTTATCTTTAAATCAAGCAAAACTTTTGTATAGAAGAATGATTCCATGTTAAATTCAAACTGATTTCGGTTAGAAAAAGAATAACCTGAAGACTTCAGAGGTTGGGAAAAATAATTAAGAATATTTTATTTTGCTTTGTCAGACAAGGGGAATTCTTCATTTAATCATGTTATTGTTTCTATGCAAATGTGATCAAAATAAAAACACCCTGTGCTAAGTTCAGTTGAGTTTCGATCGGAATCCAGAACAGCATCTGCAAAAGCATTAGGAATGGACTTGTTTTTACTTTCAAAATGAATCAAATTCAAGTCAACGGGCTTGATAAGTTTTGTTTACAATTCGATTTCGTCTTAACGGAGATAAACTTGTCAACATAAAGTTTTTCTTTGTACAGTTTCAATGCCAGCGGAACAAGTAACAGACATTAAAAACATTCTTGCAGCGACTTTTGCACTTTCTCTTGAAGCAATTTTCATCTTGTATATTGCAATGACTTGCACTGAAAGTTTAATACCAAAACTTTCTTTCCGTGGGCTCAGGTTACAGGAGCTTGCACCCAACTGCTCGAATAGAACACTTTGCTCTCCTTGGGAAAAAGAAAAGAAAATAAAAAAGGATGGCGACAAAAGTTTTGCATAAAAAAGTTGTACTTTTGTGCCTTAAGCAGCTTTCAGGTGGGCAACAAAATGGAAAATGTAAAGTATAAAATGGAGAATGGAAAATGGCGTGACAACCCTTAGAACAAACATCTCTCAGGAGTGCAAACAATTTCGGGTCTAATTTGTAGCCAGCCTAAGATAGCCTTGGTTGTTCATGCCCAATGCTTCGACTGATTGAAGTTGAAAGGGAGACGGATGCCAAGGAAAGGCAAGAGAAGGGAATCGAGCTCGGAGTTGGAGGCGGAAGTCTGCATTGAGGGCGTCTGTGTGGGCGTGTTACATTTCATTTGGCGCGACGCGAAATTGCTGGCATTTTAATGGCATTACTTATAATGGCCCTCATTTAACCGTGACTCCCCCAAAAAGCTAGTTATTAATGTGCCATAATATTTATATTTATGTATTTGTCGCACTTCACCACCCGCCCTTCTCCTTCAATGGCAATCAATGTGCGTTAAATTTAAATACACACAGAATTTGAATGACTGTGCAAGTCGCTGCCTATCACCTTTTGAGCTCCAATTCCATTTAAAATTATAATTTCTATATTAGGCATTTCATTGGGGATCTCAAATTGAAATTAGCCTTGCTGAAATGCGAAAGCTAATGTTGAATTTAAATAAGAAAGAGTCTAAAAATATACAAAAATTCTATTAATCAAGATACGGTTTAGTACGTTTCAATGCGAACCGAAGAAATATAATACAAACTTTTCTTTATAAACAATTTTTAATCAGCCTGGATTAATTGTGATCAAAATGGTGTTTCATAAGAAAATCGATTTCGTTTGGGAACTTAACTCTATAAAACATGCTTAATCGAAGTCTAACAATTCTTAGTTTTAGTTGAAATTTGAAGATTAATTTGTACATTTTCATCTCAAATCAAGTTTGAATAAGATAAGAGTGAATCACACTAAATTTCCTATTCATACTATAAATCGGTTTACTATAAATCGATAAGTCTATTTGGGATTAAATCAAGTACAAGTATTCACATATTAATCTTATTATAAATGTTAAAAATTTAATCAACAATTTCCAACTTGATTTTACGAATTATCGGATTGCATAATTTTTTTAATAGCTGGGCAATTTAAATGCAGAACTTGATTTCATCCAGTTATTCTCAGTGTAAATGTAGATTTACAGAACTGGTTTGTTTTCTATAAATAAATATTTAAATGTTTGCCTTATCTATTTATAATTTTGTTCCCTTTGCACAAACATTTTAGGAAATTACCTACGTCATATGGGCAACTGAGCTCTGTTTACACGGGGGAATAGTCATTTTGCTTGAGGGCTCTCACTATATTTTTGGCGAATAAAATTTGCAAAATTATATTTAAAAGTGAATTTGGCTCTGCTCTCTCAGAAGAAAAAATAAAAATATAAATTATAATTGCACAATTTAAATATTACAACTTTTCATTCATATAGAAAGCTCAGTTAAAGGCAAACTTTTAGCAAAAAAGTGTCAGTACTTTATCGCTTTTAACGGACATTTAAAAATAGAAATACTTTTTTTAATGTCAATTCAGTATACTTATGCGGAACTAAGATACTCTGCTATTTGACCTTTATAATTTCTTTGAAGTTACCTATTAAGCATAAGCATGACGCACTTACCCTTTATGATTCACTTGGAAGTAGAGGGAGTAAGGAATAAATAAAAGAGGTATTTAAATGTCAATCATTCCGCCTGTTTCCTCTGAGAAATATATTTGTTTTCATAATTAAGAGTGCTCGACTAATTGATACCTTCTCAGCTTTAATATAATTTTGTATGCTGTCTATAGGATTTACAGAAAAATGTTTTTCATTGCTGGTTTCTTTGCAGAATATTTCATAAAATTTTTCAAACGAATTCGTGGCTTGAATTCTTGGAACTATGCCGTTGCTTCGCTTCAAATTGGCCAAAATACCAGCTGTATAACCTACTTGGCAACCTTCTTAGCTCGTGTACAGCTGCTGATTCTATATACATTTGTGAGGGTATAATCCCAGTTTAGGACACATTTGCCAAAGCTGGCTGGCACCCTGACAGTTAACTGACAATAATTGTGATTAATTGCGGCTCTTTTGTGCCTCCAGTTGCAAGATGTATGCTGCAAATTGGTTTCTTGACACAAATGCAATGCTCTAATGTGCATGTTAAGCATACGCAGTGTAAATCTAGTCAACATTTTCCAAATTATTTACTGTTATAGGCGATACATCTTAACCGATAATAAAAATTTATTACAGGACGTTCGAAAGAATGAAAATAACTTGTATTTTTCAGCAATTTATTATCTAAAATTTAGGTTCCCAGACACAAATGCATTATTAATGTGCCCGTTAAGTATACGCAGTGTAAATCAATTAAGCTGTTTTTTGCTGTTAACTAATAATGAAAATTATGCTTGAAGGCAGCAAGGCAACTGAAATTGAATGAGCTAACTTTTTATTATAATTTATATTCCACAAATTATGGCAGTATACGATATAAACATACTCGTGCGTATCTAAGATATTTATTTGCCCCAAAAAGTATACTACAAAAAATGGAAATCAGACTTCAGACTGCTTTGCCTTAAGCAACGTTTTGCGTCTATGTTTTAGGCGTGTCGAGTGTGTGTATGCTCTTGTCTAGAGGACCATCCATATAAAAACTGGCGTACATTCAACTTTACCCTTTTCATTTAGTCCCATAGACAAGTGAGTGTGAATGTGTGTATGTCAACGAAATAAAAATCCATAAATAACACTTAAGTACTGGCAGCTAACAAAGAAATATGCTCTACGCTTCTCTATAAGCTTCTGGGTTTGCCCTCAACCCTCAGGAAATAGCTATGTATATGCTTTTAAGCCAACTTTGATTTTTTTTTTGCTTCTAGTGCTGTGTTCTCTGTAAATGGAATGGAAATGAAAATGGCCCTGCCTGAACAGTTGGAACTGATTCCTAGCGGATGCTTTGAAGTTTTCATTTGGACATCATTTTAATGGATTTTCTCACTTATTTCCTTTGATAAGCATGAACATTTGATTGAAAGGGAAACTCTTTAATGACAGAGTACAGAAACGTTTTATTTTAGTTGATTTATCATGATATTCTAAAAAAGTGTGCAGTCTTGCAAGGAAAAACAATCTATTACAGGTATCAGGCTAACTCCGTTTTAATACATATATATTACTTATATAACCTTAATTACTTAATCCCATTTACAGAATTCGTATATATGTATGCGAGTCTACACTTTGATTCATACAAGATAATTTATGAGCCTCATTTTGCAAGCGCCAGCCAGAAAAAAAATGGAGATGTGAAAACGAGTCCTTGTTGTAGTACAACATTTTTCAAATAATATTTTCTGAGCAGCGGTATATGACCTGGTTTTCTGTGTGTGATAAAATGATGTCTTTCCCCCTGCCTTCAGTCTGTGCCTGAGCGCAGCCTGATAAAACCAAAAAAAAAAAAAAAGAGATGCCGGAAGTCCGGCCAGGAGCGATCAAGCTACAATGGCAGCTGACAGCCAGAAAACTTGGCCATGTGTGGCCAAATGTGGGCTGTCCAATTCATACATCCTTCTCCTGGCCAAATTCAAGTCAAAAACTTTTTTTTTTTTTTTTTTGATTGCTGTCTGGCAAGTTGGGCTCTCTACACTCTGCCGCCAGCTGCCTGAAACATGCGCATTAATTTTGCAAAGGGTGAAATTTTTTTGCTTTGCTTGGCATTTATAGGCCTGAATTTTTGGTTGTGAGGCAGCCTCATATTATAAATTAAACATTCACATTGAAGGTTTTCGCCGACCAAGCAGCTCTGCACATTAACTGCACTGCCCTAAGCAACTCAAAAAATCATGTGGCGCTTCAATAAATCATGAGCACAATGAAAACCATGAAATTGTTTCACAGACACCTCTAAAAAAATAAAAAAATTTGAATTATTAATTTATATATTTTTTCTCTTCAAAAGTCTAATTTCACAGTTTAGGATCAGTTTTAAAAATGTATATACTTCCAGCTTAAAAAAGCTGGTAAGAGAAAGCTATCTTCATCGCGCCGAAAATATCGTAAATGGAAAAAGATTTTGATTGTGTAATTGTTTCTATATCAGTTATAATTTTTGTTTATCTTGTAAGTTTTATCATAATATATTCGGTAAGAAAGGTTTTCCATTAAAAAGTCATCTTTCCAAAAACTTTTGGCTGAGCTTTCCTGTGAGAGCTTTATGATATAGTAAGCCGATCGCAATGATTTTTGATATGTTATTAGAAATGCGACTGATAGCTCCAATTTTTGGGGCGTTTATTTTTGTAGAAGATATATGATATATCCGGCCGAGTATTTCTCTCTTTCTATCTCCGACAAATCTCATTTACCTAAGAAATTTGTTTGCATAGAAATGGACAGACGGACAAGACAAGCGGAAGAATATAAATATATTTTACTTTTTATTTATTACTTTATACCTCTGCAAGGGTATAAAAATCAGAGACTTAAATACTGAAAATTAATATTCATATTTTAGGCATTTTTAATTATCATCAAGAAATATTGGCTATTTCCGATAGCCGACTAAGCTGTCTTGTTATGCGAAAAATCTAGTTGAAGCGTGATGCAGGCCATAAATGTTTGAGTTGGGGTTTTTTGCTTACATTGACTATAAAATGAATATTCATAAAACTCATCTCATCAAAACTACATAAACCGAAGGCAAACAAAATCAGAAACAAATCCTATAAGCCTTCAACTAATGGCTAAAAGCTGTAACAAACACGCATCTTCTTAATGCGCGCGTGAAAGATTTATATTTAACATAAATCCGTGCATAAATTTTAACGTCACGCAACAGGCCACAACGTAACAGACGTAACATTAACCTTAACGTAACACGTAAATTCGGGCATCACTCGCCTTTAGCGACAGCCAACACCTTTCAGGCGAGGGGACCTTTTACGGTTTTCATGGTTTTTCTGGGTGCTAGAGTGCTAGGGTGCTCTGTGGGTCTGGTTTGTGGGTCTGTGGTAAAAATGTGCGGGCTGTGCAAACAGTTAGAGCCATTTGAATTTCAGTCTAAGCGGGATCAGCGAGGTGTTAATGATTACGCGTTCATTTTCGCCTAGGCATCCTGAACGGAACTGTGTTTGCTTTTCTCTCTGCGTGGGAACTGCTGCTGTGCAAACTTTAGTTAAGCACCAACAAAATATTTATTTTTTACTATAGAAATTAAACAGTTTTTCAATTTATATAACAGGTCTGTAATGGAAAAGAAACTTTGCTGGCAACACATGCTCGCACACATACAATATGCATGTAATTAAATTGTTGCAAACTGTTGTTTGGCTTTTTTGGGTCTGCTGTTATTTGTTCCTTTTGTTCCTTTCTCTTTAGCATGTAAATGAAAAAGCTTAAAAGGTTTCTGTTTATAGTTTATACACGTGTAAACTACGGCTAACTGCTTTATTAGTACCTTTTCATTTTGTATCAATTAAGAAGAGTATTAAATCAAGTGAACCAGTCTCTATTCCTACTAGATTCAAGTACGAGCAGGCTTACTATGGGGCGATAAGTCTAGCTCGGAACAATTACGAGAAGTCTTGAATAAAGCAGGAATCTGGGTTATGTTTTTTGCTGGGCTGTTTGGTAACTCGGCGCAGAGTCTGGATAAAGAATTCCTAGATTGAAAAAATCGAATATTCTACTAGCTGTTAGGAAATCCGCCACTTTTGACACCGCTGGGCAACGATTTAGGTACGGAATTCTTAGTCTTACTCCGTATTTTTTACTGTGCCCTTATTAAATTTTGTAGTCCTTTAATGGACTGCCGTCTAGAAAAATTACTTAAACCATTAGGACTAATTCAGCTTGAAGTACTTAGCGAAATTTGATATAAAAAGTTTATGCCGTTGACATAAATTGATTTGAAATTTGAAATGCGTCAAGCATGACACTTGACTCAAGTGAAATGTGATTATACACGTATATATAAGGTTCAACAAAAATTGATCAAATTTCCCCAAATTTTGATTGATTTACGCAGCTTAATAAAAAATTTAGTCAGCAGACAACCAAAATTTCGGAGAAAAAAAAAATTAACTTTAGTAAATAATAAATCAATAAAAGCGCCTCCTCAGCAAAAATAAAAAAGAAATGTTTGTCATGTCAACGAGCTCGTCAGAGCAAAGACTTCAGCTAAATGGCCGTATAATTGAAAGATGACCGACCAACACTCTCCAACCAAATACGTCACTCGACACCCATTTGGGAAGCCAAAGATTCAGGTTGTCCACCAACCCCCAGAAGTTTATTTTCGTTTCAGATGAGGCGCGCGCCTCAGTCACTTTTAAGAAATACTCAAAAGCAGAAAAGGTTCTTCTCTTGGATACTGAAGAAATCGCCTTTGTCATTTTGCATTGCCTCATTACCAATCGAATGTAATAATGGTGAGAATAAAGGAACTTTTCTCTCTGGAATTTCGTTTACCTTGATTTAATTTGGGCCGCCTTTTTATTCAAAGCATTAAGCTAAACATTTTCAAGACGCACGAGCGCCTCTTTTGGCTAGGTAAACCAAATTAAGGGTACAAGGTTGTTTCAACCTTTTTATGTTCAAGTAAATTTCTGCTTCCATTCATTTCAAGCACAAATTATACATTATTTAAAATGTACATTTTTTTTGGGTCTTTGTTATTTGCATGAATTGATTTTTGACTCTAAAGAAAACATTAATACAAATTGAAAATTTATTTTGTTATAACGTTTCATCAAATAACCCTGACAGCCGACAATTTTTTAAGCGATTGGTAGTTTTTTAATATAGTAGTTATCCCGACTATAAAAAGAAGGCTACATTTCAGTCGGATAGATGGACCAACAGACAGACAGGCAGACTCTTTATGTGGTTACAGATAGCTCCTTCAGTGCTTTACATATTTCCTGACAAATTTATAATACCTTCGGCAAGGCTATAAAAAGCATTTTTTATATTACAGCAAAAAAATTCTAAGAGAAATTCAAAGAAACTTAAATATCTTACAGGAGTTTCCAAAGAAAAATCTCCATTTTAATTGGCTTACAGTAGCTGCAAAAGGAAACCAAACCATATACTTTTGTTCAATCTTTGAGAGTGAAATTGGCAGGAAAACCGAAGCCTTAACCCAAACCACAACTCTTACAAAGGTAAATTTAACCAAATCATTGTCAAATAGTCTTTTGGCTAGATAGCCAACAATGTTGTCTTATTTTTGGGAAGGGCTGTACAATTACAAAGACAATTTTTGAAATGCTGTAGTCGGCGATGGCCCAAATCATTTTCAAGTGGAATATGGAGAGAATAGGACTCGTATCAACCACAGAAATACGTTCCATTTACGTCTGCGGATTGTGTATTGTGGATATTAATGTAATGCAATAAATTTCAGTGTCGCTTCTAAGACAATGACCTTGTTCTTTTGTGGCTTGTGGCCAAGTGTGAATGGATGATTGAGCTGTTTTGGCTGTCTATGCGGGTTACCTGTGCCTGTTTTTATCCATGTCAGCCATTAATCAAGGTGATATGTCAATTTGGCCGCACATAACTCACAATTACATTGGTCACCGAGCATCGAACACTGCGCACCCGGCACCGGGCACCGGGCACCGGGCACCAGGCATCATGTTCTGTTTATGGCCCTGGCCGTGTTTTGGCCGAGTCTTCAGTTTTCCAGTCGTACTTGTCGTATTCCTGGCTGTCAACGTTTGTAAGTGCGAGTACATAAGTTACAGAAATTTTTATGCCGCAACCTTGAATCTCACGTAGCTGCCTTTTGATGTTGCTGCCACATGCCACAATTTGTTGCGTCGCAATTTCATTTCCGTCTTCCACTGCAGCTCTGAGCTCAATATATACCCACTTCTCTACGTACTACCAATGCAGCAGCCGCAGGCCTAAAACACCAATGTATTCAAAGCCCAGTTGGTTTTGAGTTACATATTTCCATGTGGCTAGGCGTACTAATGAGTTGCCCTGCTAGCTGGGGATATTCGAGTACATGTGTATTGAGTGTATGAACTACAAATAGTAATCTCTTTGAATTCGTCAAGTTTTATTAGAAATTTTCTAATTACTTCATCGGAAATGGCAGGGAAAATCCGTTCGTTGCAGTAGCAAGACAAATTTAATTGAATGTATTCTGGGAAAATCTATCGTTTTTGTTAAGCTTGCCTCAAGGGGCACTGTTATAGTTCTGTAAATAGTTGAGCAAAGACTTTGTCATGGGAAAGAGCCGAAACTTAGTCTGAAACATCTCGTCCTGGAAAGATGTCTTTTTCAAAGCAACTTAATAGTCTAGGCCCAAAATTCTACTCTGTCTACATGATTTAAAATAAAGTTTACAAACAAGCTAAAACTAACATTAACATTAACATACGATTCACAAACCAGAATCATGGGATGAAGGAAAAACTAAATATTATAATACAAATCATATTTTCTTGTCTATTTATGTACAAATAAGTAAATCATAGAGAAATCGTTTTTTGGAATGCACACCTTTGCTGCTAGCTGTCATATTGACATTTATGTACGTTTTCCACCATTTTCTTGTCTCACAAGTTTCCACTTTTCGCATATGTGTGAATGTATGGATATCTATGTATGTATGTATGTATGTATATATGTATTATTGTATGTTTGCGTGTATGTATGTTAGCAACACTTGAATGTCAACGTCAGCGTTGATGTCATAGTTGTTGTTGGTGGCTTTATGCTTTTGTAGTACATTTAGTACGCTTGTTAGCCAAATGCACCCTTGAGGCCATGCCAGAATGGGAGATGGCTTTCGAGTCCGCGTCTGCGTCCGCGTCTGCGTCTGCGTCCGCGTGCGCGTCCTCGTTCTGGTATGTGCTATGTATCTACTCGTATCCTGCCTGCACTTAGTTAAATAAATATATATGTATCTTATATATCATATATAGTTGCATATAAAATCTCCGGCTTGAGATGCAGCCGAGCAGTCGAGGGATTTGCAACTCATGCATCAGATAATTTTCAAAATTAAACTAAAGCTGCTCTCGTCAAGTGTCAACTTGATTGTCAGCTTTTAATTTACATATTCGCTTCACTTTAAGATACGGCTATAATCATATACAGAAATAAGCTGCAATCAAAATGCAAATTTTCGGAAACCGACTGTTGCATAATGTGCGTATTACATGAAAGTCTGTGCTATAATTGAGAACAGGAGTTCTTTTTCTCAGATTTAATTGCCTTTTATAGGGTAGAATTTGGTAAAGAATTAGAATTTCACTCTGAATCCATTCGCATAGACGTAACATAGACGGAAGCAAACTCATACTGTTAAGAGTTGCATCCTTGCCCCTCTTATTCTAGCTCTGTCTCCGACCAGATCAGATAACTATATAATATAGCTCTCAAATATGCTAATTAAATATTATCAAGATACTATATTAAGATATATGCGTATCTATTGGAAATATTAGTGAAAATCAACAAATTTAACAGCAATTTTAAAATGCTTATCCCACTGTCCAAGGATACGTAATACTATATAATTTTCTCCAAGGATAAGTAATTGAAAAAGCGTTTTATTGTGTTTCCTACGACGCCCTGTTAATGTATATTTGTTTATTCGATTACTGTTTTATTATTATCTATTTTAATACTCGATAATTGCTGTTCGCAAAAAGCATTCAGCTTTCATTTACTGCCACTCAAAAGATGTCAGAAAAAATGTTTTATTCTATTTAGTTTTGCTGACGGCAAAGAGAAAAAAAAAAAGAAATAGAAGTGTCCTCGCTTTTGTCATGAGAATGAGAATTACGCACGCACTCAAATAGTGCACGGGGCACGTTGGGTAGGCTACCGATGGAGACCCTGGGCCAGATACCAGATACTCGCTGTGAGCTTCCGCCTGTCTGCAAAGGAACTGAGTTTTCTTTTTATTTCTTGATTTTTTTCTTTTTCTGTTGCTTTGCATTGCGTGCTGCATACAAACGAGAGATTAGTTGGGCCCGCAGCGTTAACAAGACAAAGATGTGGCTGTGGATTGGACGTTGCCAGGATCAGGCGCATAAATGACAGCTAAGTCCAACAGATATAATCATAGGCATAGGTTAAGTATGGGGCGGGACAAAGGAGCCAGAGAATTCGATAAGTATAGGCCAAGGCAATTGACCGCCTTGCCCGCTCGCTTGGCCATTATTCGGTTATTGACAGTTGACAACGCGTGGTATGCGTAATATTTCGAATGGGTATTAAATTGCTTATTGCTTCCTTAGCCACAGCCTTAGCAAAGTAAGGCAAAAGTTTTCATTTCTTCTATGGTTTCACTTCGTATTTATTATGTGCAATTATTTATTTCATGACAATCACATTTTATATGACAAGTTTGAGCTTGACAAGAAATTAGATACGCTTGATAGGTCTGAGCCTTTATTAACAAAGTATTTCATTTGTTTAGACATGTCGTTTATTTGGCTTGCTAAACATTTCAGGCATGAAAAATGTATGAATATTCCAGGTATTACAAACAAAACATGCTAAGCCTAACGAAACCAAACTGAATCCAAATATTTATAAGCCACTACTAGGCTTAGTTATAATTCTCTTTCAATATGCATTTAATGCAAAGATATCCTTGCAAATTTATACATTACCTTAATTATGCACTGTTTTCCAAGAAATAATCATATTGTTTTCAATAAGCTGCTTCCTACTAATTAAAGTAGACATATACCTTTGAAGGAATTATATTTCATATAAATATTATGCTTTTTGATAATGCTATTGCCGTCTAATTCCATGCTGGTTTGTCTGTTGTTTTCTCAAGCTGCCTTCGCAGAAACAAAACAATTGGGTATTATAATGAGTTTTCATTCTATTCAAAAAACAAAACAAATATGAAATTGTGCAAAACAAAGAAACCAGTCAAAGGAACAAAAGTAAGATGGTTTCCAATGTCAGCTATGTGCACTCATCCGCATCATCATCAAGACTGAATAAATACATATATTCCAATATTAAAGTATGTCTCCACACATCACGTCATTTTCAATGACTACAAAAATATAGAATAAAGTTGAAACTACTATATACCCTTACATACAAATATATGTAAGGCTCTGTTTATATTTTGTAGTAGTAGAAGATACTCAAGAATTGTATTCAGTACACGTGCAGCAGATAAACAAGTTCATTAGGTGAACAGAGAGTAACTTGACGGCGAAGAAGAGAGTCAAGGGGCGCACAGTTTAGGCCAAATTATGTCTATGTTTGGCAGCAAAGTTAATAAAGAGCCAACAAGGGTATGCAAAACAGCTACAAACATGTGTTGCCAATGTTTATGGTGATTAAACTAGCGCCATCTGTTGGCTGCCAGCTGTGCGCAGCTGAAACAATGGATAGAACTCTGGATGACTATAAGAACTATATTTGCATCTATCTGCATGACATTTACTTTCGCTGCTCCAATTCATAATAATCTACAGCAAAACGAAGATTATCTGTAAATATATTGAATTTTGGCCAATTTTCGATACAAAAGACGATGGAGACACTTAAAAGTATAATAAATTTATATCCAGAATCTATTTCGAATTCACTAAGAAATGCAAATACTTTTATAATTGGAATATCTTGCAATTGAAATTAAAGTAATATTTTCATCCTGCTCCAACAAGTATTCCTCACTTAATGTTATGGGTATATTTCTAAAGTAGAATTAACATAGAGATACTCTGCGCCAAAGGGTATTATAAAATTGTCAAAAAATGGGTAATGCATTGAACAAGGCATCTCGAACCCACAGCCCATATATTATTGATCAGGACGAAGAGACGAGTATCCGTAGCTGCGCAGCCTAGTTTCAGTTTTGAAACTAAGTGAATGAAATTTGGTACGAAACTTTCACAACTATCGAATTATTCGAGTAAATTGAATTTTTCCAGCGCAGTTGAGCTTCACCATAAATTAATTATAGTCTAAAAGCCTTTCGCTAATTTTGTTGAAAATGTTTTCATAATAGCTTGCCCTTCATTCCATAAACACCGAATTTTCAATGCCAATGTTTACATGTGTTTTCACAAAAAAAAATAATAATAAATTAAATAGAAAGAAATATCATTAGAGTAAAAATAATTGACAATTTATGGCTTTATTTTATGCAAACATTTGTGTCACAAATATATATAAACTGTGGATGTAACATGTGGTTAGGTTCTTTTGTTTCAAACCAATGTGTTTCCCTACTGAGCTGGCACCCACATCAAGGCTGAGCCATCGATTTTACCAAAAAACAACCAAAAAATAAAAAAGGAATCGTGGAGAGTGATTGACTAGGAAATACTCTGTAGTCTGTAGAAGGTAAAAAGTATCCTACTCAGCTAGTAACCCAAAACATTAATATATCTTGCTCACTTTACATTTGGCTTTTTTCTACTATTCTTCCCTTTGGAAAGCATTTAATTGATTTTATAATGAAAATACCATAATGAATTGAGTGAAAAACTGAATTTCATAAGAAATTTTAAGGTATGATAAGGGAATATGGAAGCACATATACCTTCGTCAGATAGTTACATGTAATTCTGAGAAACTTAGTAAAGAGTATAAAAATGGTTCGCCCTTTTTTGGTACGTGACTTGACGTGAAACTCTTCGAGAGTGTCAGCGACCTCATGTGGCACATACATAAATTAAGAAAGGAAAAACAAATACAAAAATTACGAGAGTAGCAAAATGTTTCAAATCAGCACGCAAAAATTATACAGCTGACAGCTGCGACTGTAACTGTGACTGTGACTGTGACAAAACAAATGGTCCTCAGGTCTAAGGGCCATATAAAATGTATGCTCATAAATTAGGCAATGTTTGGTATTAGCATGGCGAACAATTTGCAATTTTGCTTGACAAAATATTTGCAAACTTTTACTATTTGTTTAAATTCCATTGCAATTTATTCAAGCGCAAATATTTTCACAGCAAGTCAAGTGGTTGACTAACTTTACCCTGCCTTTTCCCTCTACAATCCCCTTTCAATTACTAAACAGTTGAATGCCTGCTGCTTGCTAGTTATCCTTTTAGGCACGTTGCTCATACGCACTGTAAGCCACTGCATGACGCAAATAAAACAGTGTTTATGCAACCCAACACGCTACACAATCATCTGTGGAAAAAAAACTGCAGATTAAACCCTACTGAATTCTAGTAAAGTTATTTTGGCTAAGCTCTTATCTCTCGTTGAAACTGCATTTAACTCGTTTACAGATTTGCCATATTTTCAATTTATAAAATGTATTTATAATTATATAAGTCATCTAGTAGCAGATATTTTTAAAAATGGATTATGCTAAGCTCTACATTGCAATCGACTGAAAAATATATATATAGAAACTGCAGGAAAACTTTAGTCCTTGTATGCTATGTTTTTGCCACCTCAATTGAGATGAGCTGTGTGTTTGGCATGTGGTTTGCGGTTTGAGTATTGCATTTTAACATTGGCCTTCAATGTAAGTCAATCCAGCCAACTATATATTTGTATATATTATTTGACCTTTATCTATTTAATTTTAGCCTGTTCATGTTCTAACGATTTCGATTGGCTTATAAAACTTTAATGCTTGCCTGCAAGCCAATCACAAGTGTCAAACAAGAGTAAACCAATTACAATACCCAAATAAACAATTTGAGCGCTAACTAGTGAGAAAATGCTAGATTCTAATACCCTTTTAAAGTGGGCTTAAAATCTATTTTCAACGAGTGTAACTGAATAATATAAAGAAATATAAATCCTCTAAGCAATCTGGTTATATCTGTAAGGCTTCTGGCAGCTATATCATATATATCATAATAATTAAAAAGTAAGTATAATCAGATGAAGAATCTGCAATTACTTTAATTTGTTTAATTGAATAAATAATGATGAAAATAATGAATAAAAAAAGCCTTGTGTAGTTTACTATATAAATAATATTGCTTTTCTTAATTAATTTCTATCTAATGCAGGAATTTATTTATTCTAATACTAGTTTGGCCGAAGACTGCTTAGAAATCCTGGCTTAGATCTGGTAGCCGATGGTGGCAGTATAACTGGCAGTTGTATGCCTGGTACATTTCGATATAGAGTTATTCTATGATTTAATTGGGGAAGAGTATTTGAAAACCCGTACAAAGCGTATGTTATTGCAATAATGTAAATGCATATGGAATTAGCTACTTTAGCCTAATAAGCTCCATTGACGTCATTGTTGGCATTGTACATTATTTAGACCAGCCAAATGAGTTTGCATAATAAATGTTAGCCAGTTTTAATATGAATTTCCAATGAGATATTTGTGAATTTCGTGACCATAGTAATTGAATTCTAAATTTTCGAAATTATGTGATGTATTTTCAATTAACAGCAATCAAACTGGCAGCTAAGCTGCAATTGCGTTGAATAAATTATTCAATTGCTTAGAAAATTAATTTTTCACTGATGGAATATTTAAAATTAAAATTGATTGGGATATATATATTACACAGAGAGGAAATAAACTACGTTTCTGGCTAAAAACTCAAATATGATATTTTAAAAAGGACAATCCTAAATCCAGCTTTGCTTGTTAGGTTTTTAAGCTGAAACGAGCTTGCTTGCAGATCGAAACAGTATCGTATAAAACATAAAATAAAATAATATTACTCAAGCAATTCTTGATTGAATCCCATTTTCACTTTGAAATAATGCTAATTCACATACTTCAATGGGCCAATTCGTTCAAGCCATAAATCATACCTTTAGTCTCACATTTAGACCGGGCCTTTTGAGGAAATGCGCTTTCAGCTCTGACTGTTAATATTAAACCAGAAATTGTTCATTTCCCTGGTCAATGTCTTTGAACTTGCCTCTGGCTCAAGCTTTGATATCAGCATTACACGCAGGAAAAGAAAAAAACAATAAAACCAGGCTAAATGTGTTGCCAATTTTATTGGACA
The DNA here is from genome assembly GCA_018150835.1 of Drosophila repletoides. Taxonomy (NCBI): domain Eukaryota; kingdom Metazoa; phylum Arthropoda; class Insecta; order Diptera; family Drosophilidae; genus Drosophila; species Drosophila repletoides. The sequence continues at coordinate 7,285,165 of JAECWQ010000202.1, forward strand.
TTATCCAGCCACGAGCCAAATTAGCTAACATGGAAACAGAGTGTGTAACTCGATGCCAGCAAGATACACACACATACTCAAATGTGTGCACACGCACAGGTGTACATGCCCATAAAATGAGGGCTTAATCTCTTTTCCAAAAAGGAATAATAAAATGCAAAAACAGAAAATTGGAGCACGGACATGGAAGTGGATAAGGCGGCTTGCTCGTTGCTCATTGCTCATTGCTCATTGTGTGTGGTGTCGTTTAAATTTTTGCAGCAGAGTAAACACAATCAACATTTGCACATAGCGGCGGTAGCGGCGATGGCGGCTGCCCAGGATGTGTGTGTGTGGACTCATGTGAACACACACGACTGGACAGGACAACAGGACAACAGGACAACGGGACGTGCGTTGATACCATTCAAAACACGTAACAATTGCAGAACACACACAATAGACAATAAAGGACATTTTGCTTTAGTGCTGTAGTCTATTATGAGGAGCACTGAAAAGCTGTGCGAAGAGCTTATTGTCCTTTCTACTTTTTACCTGTCGTAGGAACACATGTTTTAGCTTTTTTTCCTCCCATATTCCAGCATTTCAATTTACACTTGCTACCATTTTGTCCCCTTCAACTCCGCTTTTTCTCGGTGTATTGTGTGTGCATACAATTTCGGGTAATTATCTCGGTATAAATGTCACTTTAGCTGATTGTCTGGCATCTCCCCAAAAGCACCGCCCTTCACATTGTTTTGCATTCAATGTATCCTTAATATCCTCTCTCTCTCTCTCTCTCTCTCTTCTACGCTCTTTATGTTGGGAGTATGTTTGTGTGTATCTTCAGTCTCTGTGTGCTATAGTAATTAGCCACAAAGTGCTACTGTTTCCATTAGGGGATGAGCTAACGGTAAAGACGACTCCTGGCTGAGCAGACGAGTCCTGACAGACCAGACCAGACCAGACCAGACCAGACACAAAAGGTCACTGTTCGGTGTTCAATTTATTAGGTTAATACTCATGTGCAAACTGTTCGCTGTCTATCGAATAATTGTGTGATATTTGTTCATTTTATTAATGTTTCTTGGATCCTTCATCTAATTATACGTATATGTTCTCCCTTTTCTGTTCTTCGAGCTTCAATTAATACACTGTTATATTGATATGCGTATTATATTTTAACCCACAATAAAATGCAGGTTCCTTTTGCAGGTAAATAAGTCATTAAACCCTTGCCGACGGCAAAATTTACCTCGAAATATGAAATGGGAAAACTCAAGAATTTACTCAACAGTAAAAAAGTATTTTATTTTACCATGAAATGATTGAGTTAAAAAACTAAATTGGAAATTTTCCCCCTTGTGGAGATTCTAAAATATACCAAAGAAAAGTGAAAGTCCAGTTTTATTCACTCAGCCAAAGAGGCTAGTTTGACAGACAGACGGACATGATTTCATCAACTTTGCTCAATAATTTAAGGGGCAGAAGATGCCTTCTTCAATGCATTACACATATCGCTACCAGGTCTTAATACCCTTTACATGGGTATAATGATTATAGCGTCGATTGTGTTAAGCTTCTACTAGGATAAATATGAAAATCTAAAAAATCGACTTCTTAACAGTTCATAGTTTTAATTATATATAAAAATGATTATTAAAATTTTAGCATAGTCCATAGAGCACTAATGGTGTTATAATTTATTTAAGTAGACGTAATATATCTAAAATGATTTCATTGTTTTAAAATTCAATAAATCTTTGCAAAGTTTTGGTAAATAACAAAGGATTCTAAAAGGAAATCTCTGAATAAAAGATTTACATTTATCAAGCGCGAGACACTCAAAATCAATAATTAAATCAGTCAATTAAAAAGTTTGGCAAACCAAAAATTGCTCTATTTACCCTTTGACTGGATACTGTAAAACATTTTTCCAACGGTTTTTGGCTCGAAAAGTTTCGGGCCTAAAGACCGTGACCTGAATATAGCCATGTATTAAATAGTGTGAATTGTGAGAACCCTTTCTTAGGGATGCGTGCACGAAAAAAATGGAGCTTCGAATAAAAACTTACCCCAAAAAGTGACAAAATAGGCTTAGCGGCGTTTAAGACTTTAAGCCCAAGATTTACACTGTTGCTTCAGATTATGTTTCATAAATATTTCTTTTTTAGTTCTTGGCTTACATTTTACACGCAAAATGACTCGCCTCGCATGCTACCTTTCGCCACAAACAGAATGTTTTTCAGAGTTTATGTTCTTTGTTTTTGTAGGGCACAGTTTGAATTGGGAACAAGTTTACGAGTATTTTGAGTAAGTTTATTAAGTAAATTTTCGTTTTGTGGGAATGGTAAGTTTTAATTGAATATTTTGTTGTTTGTTTTTTGGGACTTTTAATTTATTATATTAGAATATTTTGAGTTTGTTATTTGAACTTATTTTTTTGTTATGACTTCTTCTATTTGTTGTGTTGTCACTTGAGTTGTGTTGTTCCAAGTTGGTTCGCTGAGTTTACACTGAGCTCATATTCGGCGGTGCCGCTGCTTTTATTGGCCGCCAACTGAAACTCACCACAGACAGGCTGGCTGTCAGTCTAACTGGCTGCCCATGGAGGGTGTTAGAAGGATACAAATATTTTCAGGTGCGCGCCCAGCAGACGGGGGTAGCTCAAGAGCGCCCTTAAAGCTCTCCCAGTTTGCACTGGTAAAAAAAAAACAAAGCCAGAAATAGCATAATTTTCTCAAAAAACTGCAAAGTCGGTGATTCCAAATATTTTGTGGTGATATAAATTAAAAATTAAAAATGGAAGATCTGAAAAATATTTAATTCTAATTCAAAATTTCAAAATTTTCATGAATTATTTGTCTTTGTTCTCCCTTTTTGTTTAATTTTAAATAAAGTAATTTCACTTTTCGGTTTCTCGAGAAAGAAGCATATATGTATAATCTAATGCAAAAAAGTCGATTTTCATAAGAGGTTTTAAAACAACCAAATATTTTTATTGACAAAATTATAAATTTTTTACTAATATTGCAAAGTCTTTAAGACTTATTTTTCTTCGAAAATTGATAATTCAGAAATTGTTTAACAAAAAAAATTAAAATATATTTTAATGGCTTTATTTAATTAGCAAATAATTTCTCAGGTTATCTTGAAAATTTAAAGTCAGTTTTCCCCAGATCCAGAATATCAGTTCTTAAAAGTCTATTGGAAAATGAATAAAAAACAACTTTGTGGCTTAGTGAATGTATTCAATACCTGTAAATCTTGGTATTTTGCAAATTTAATATCTTTATTAATTATTTCAATGCAATTTTATTTTATGTTTGTTTTTCTCGTCTGTGTTAATTGATTCTCTTTTTGTTAAGTTTTTCTTTGTGTGTAGTACGCAGTCTGGCAACGCCATGAAAAAGCTTCTCCTGGCGCTCTCACAAACAGAGAGCTTTCACGTATCAAAACAAAACTCACACACAGACGCACACAGAGCCACACAGAAACACGCACACAGAGACAGGACGCGCACATGTTAGGACCGCTTGAGTAATTCTCGTAGTTTACTCAGAGCTACAATTTACAACTGTGGTGAGTATGAAGATATTGTTGTTGTTGCTCCGGTTGCGTGCCGCGTGCGATGTAGCACAAGAAGAAGATGGAAGAAGAGAAAGAGGAAGACGCTGCCGAAGAAGAAGCAGAGGCAGCAACAGCAGTAGCTTTGGCCAAACCCAAACAACGAGAAAAGAACGAAAACAATGCAAACAAAAATTTGCGCTTTTACGAGCAAACGCCATCATCAACACGAACATCATCCTCAGTCAGCATCATCCTCATCGTCATTTCAGTGAAATTGCTCATAGCTCAACATTTGCCATCATTTGTCTGTTTGGTCTGTTTGGTCTGTTTTGTAGGCTTTATCCTTTTTTTCTACTTTTTTTTTTGGTGAGGTCCTTCTTAGAGCTTCTTAGGCTTAGGCTTTGGTTCAGCCTCAGCCGTTGTCGATGCCGATGCCGGCGTACTTACTCGCAGTACTTTGTTTGTGTAGTTTTCTGAGTTTTGTGCTCTGCTCTGCTCTTCTCCGCTTTTCCGCGCTTTCCCATTACAAATTACGATCAAATGGACGCAAAGCAACAAATTACCAACCGTTTAAGCCACTCGGCCTGTGGCTGGTGCAACATGGCGTATGCGTAATTATAATTGAAATTTCGTGCCTACGTTTAATGAGTTTCTAAGGACTGGGGTCGCCTTCTTGTCTCGGTTCAAATACCACCGTTTTAAAAGCGTATGCTACACGATATTAACCTTTTAATAAAGCGTCGCTCTGCGCCTAAATCTATTTGTCGTGCATAATATAATTTTTTTAATTAAATGTTTAGTTCTCTAAAAGTAAAAGGCACTTGAGAATCACTTTTTATAAGGTAATGAAAAAGTATTATGAATTTAATAATATATATTTTGGGGAGCGGAGAGGCCGTGTTCAATGCATTAAAAATAACTCCTGCTTGTCATCATCAACTTACTTTAAAATACTGATTTAAAGAATAAAAAAGGTTGAATACTTCCAGAAGATTTTACAAAAAACTGAGTCTGTTTTTAGGTAAGAAAAATAGTTGAAGAAGACGCTTAAATTGGATAATATATTATATATATATTTACTATTTCAGAGCATTCCTTGTTTATACGACTGTTTTTCATCTTCACGCTTTGAATAATTTAAAAGACTATAAATAGTTAGTTGCAGACTCATGTCATAGAAACATGCATCAGAAGTTTTCACTGGTAGTCAAACTGTACAAAACCGGTTGAATAACTTTTACTTATACAAGGATATCAACTCCAAGAAATTGATGTCCATAAGACGTACGTAAATTATTTTATTGCGGATTAATACAGGGTTGGACTATACCATGCGCTTTTACTTGCTTTTACTTTCGCTTGATATCCGTATTGATTTCTACTTTCGATTCACGTCATTTTGATGAATAGCAACTACTGAAGGGAGTTCGGTTCCTTGTAAAATTTATTTTGGTGTTCTTTAAATTACTAAAAAGTTTGGAGTAATATTATAATGGCTTTCTTTATAGAGGGAAATGAGCCCGCAAACTCGATAAATTTGTAGGGAGGGAAAACTGTAGAATTTGTGTTTATATATTCGTTTTTAATATTCACTTTCCCCGAACAATATAGAATTTCACTTGAATTTGGATAAATGACTAATTAAGTGTTTGACTGGCGATTGTCCTTGACTAACTTGTTTGTCATCCAAATAAATATAAAAGACTCAGAACAAATTGTGTGCTTTATTGCGATAGCCTTGAATATTGCATTGATGACCCCATTTCGGCCATTTGGGCCATTTGGCAAACCATTTAAGGAGCCGCAGGATTCAACTTTGCTTAACTGGTATCAGTAACAACTGCGGATTTGTCTGCTAATTAGCTTTGTTATGCTGATTAATGAGCTAGACAAACACGAAATGAACAATTAGACGTCAATTCTGGGCATTGAAATTGGATCAGCTTTCAAGGCTGGAAGGCTGTGTCGGGATATTGGGATATTGAAGCACTTAATCATATTGATTGGTAACTTAATGCCTCAAAAAAGAAAACGAAAAAACAATTTGTTGCATTTCGTAATTTTTACAAAGCAAGCTTCCATTAAAGCTATTTATTATTGATGCACAAACATTTATTGTGCTGCACGCTATAAACCAATTTGGATGGTAAGTGTCAACCTCCTGTTAAACCGCTTCTCTCTTATGCCCCAAGTTTTATGCTGGATGTTCCGTCATTGTTTGCTTTTAAGCCGCGGTAATTTTATTTCGTAATTGTATACTAAACAAATTTAGAAGGTAAAGTGAAACTGGCAAATGTAAAAGGTCAAAGGTAGCCTGGGTATAGGGGCACGGATTCAGGCCCGCCCAAAGGCAATCAAATTGCATTAAGCATCAACGGAAAGGAGAGGAAACTGCGCATTTACAGCTTTTGGCATCTCTTGACAGTTTTTGTAATTGCCCAGGAAATCGCATGAGCCACAAATGACGAGTTTCAAATCCCCCAACTGCTGTTACGTATACGCCCTGTGGCAAGGCAAAGCAGCGGTTCAATTGGCAATTAAGCGTCATTAATGTAAGTGCAAGGTTGCAACTTGAATACAGTTAGAGAATGTCCTATTTTCCGAAGGACATACGAGTCCTGCGAGCATTCTATACAACCAGTTAACAGTGTTTTGACCTACTTAGTTACCAACGCAACCAGTTGAAGGGGAGTTGCAAATAGAAAAATATTTAATTTAAATTACACCATGTTTTTACATTTGTAAATTCAATATATAATTAAGTTTTAAAGTATTTTCCTGTAATTTTAAGTACAGATACACATGGGGCAAATCCTATTTGAAGTTTTACACCTTGAAATTGATTTGGAACTCAAATAATAGTGTTATCATTGAATGGTATAATAATCCGGCTTGCAACTTGAATATATTTAAAATAAACTCAATATCAATAGTTATTTATCTCAAATCTGAAATTGAGAGATATCGTAAGATGTTAAATAAACTCGTATTTTACGTAAAAATTGATTATTTTATAATTCTAAAAGTTCAAATATTTGTAATTCTTAAAAATCAGCAGTAAAATATTTGGAAATTGGAGCAATTAAAGAGAGCATTTAAATTCAGACTACCTTATTATCAAACAAAGGTTTCATTGGGAATTCTAAGTCCAAAATTAAGCTGTTCAATGCTTCTGAAGACATCTTAACCATCGCATAAACATTTTTGTTGTAGCTTTTCATTTTAATACTTATTAGAATTTTCAAATATTTGATATACCCTCTCCAATAGTTATATTTTAATCACCTTTATTTAGAAAGAAATAAATATTTGTTTTCAAAAATGATCGTATATATTTACTACTATTTTCTATTTAGAAATAAAATAAATTTCTATAGTACTTACCTTTGCGTCCTTGGCGTAATATAAATGATTACGCTTCAAGCGAAAATAGCGACGTCTCCAGCGCTGAAAGGACCAAGTGTGCTTCAGCAGGAAGCCCTCTTTAATAATGGACGCCTACACATCATCAAAGAAATTGAAAGAAAGCAGAAAGAAAGTAGAAATCAAAGTAAGTGGTAATGGAGTGTGGAGAATTTAGTTTTACGATGAAAACACTCAATCAAATTTAAAAAGCAATTAGACTGCACCTAAAGTCATTGGCCATGAGTAATGAGTGCAGTGACAAGTCACAAGTCACCACAAGAGCAGGAGAGTAGAAGAGCAGGACATCAGAATAGGAGGATGGTCACAGGACATGGGACACGTTCAGCTTGCGCCACGGTGTCCGTTCACTTGCAATTCTCAGCGGAATGTCAATATTAATTGGCTGCAGGATAACAAAAGGAGCTGGGTGTGGCTGGCGTCTACACGGCCAACAATCAATTGTGCAAACAAAGGACAATCATGCCACAAACCGCACACAAAGTCACCTCGTTGACCAGGCTTTGGCTTTTATTTGATTTCACTGCGCTTGCACAATTTCTGATTGTTCGCTGAATATGAAAGTGTAAATAAGCGAAAAGCAAACTGCGATCAAATTCACAAATACTCGTAATTCCCTACAATTATAGGGCAAATAAAGCTTTTGATTAGAGGATTGTATGTGAGTGTTGTCGTTGCCAATTCCATTGTTGGCAAATTGACGTCCGTTTAATAACAAAAAGAAAAGCCTTATAGTTTTCCTCTTTAACTCAGAAGAATTCACCTTATTTACGCTTTCCAGCGAAATGAAATTCTGTGATAAAAAATTGTAATTCAAATATTCCTAGAAATATAAATGGAAATGCTGCAAAAAAATTCTTTATTTTATTTGTATTTTCATGCGAAAACGGAAATATTTTTTTGCTTCGCTGCAATGCGTTTTTCTTTTGCCCTCTGGCAGAAAGTTGCTTAACTGCTCGACGTTAAAGCGTTTATAAGAGTTCTGACCATGAAAAGCTGCTAACAGGGTTAAAATTTTATTGTATTATGTTTTGTAAATGTGTTAGATTTTAATTGTGAATTGCAGAAAACTTGGCAGAGAAAGTTTTTACATTCATTTTTATTTTCATTCTGACTTTTATTGAATATTTCACAACATTTTCATGGCCATAATCGTTGGCTTGCTTGAATTTAATTTTTTACTTCTAGACTAAAGATTAGTTGTGGATGACTTTCTTAGTAGGTTCTTAAATTTATTATAACAAGCTGCTAATTCACGTATGTTAAAATACGTATTTTTAAATATAAATAAATTCTTTTATTCTAAGCAAATTTTTAAGTATTATTTTTATATAATGTGAAAGGGGTCGCCTGTGAGTGCAGAACTGGATGTCAAGCTAGAGGGAGGTTTTTAGTAGACCGAGAATTTGCCTCCATGAAAGAGCTGGAGCGAACGAGTATGCTTAATACCCATTCTGACCCTAACCTTCATACCATTGACTGGAATATTTTTATAGTCATGGAAACGGAGGGTCCAATGAACCGACAGTGATGATCCTAAATAAGGCATCACTCATCCAAATAGAAGCTGCGGGAAATAAGCAAAGCTTTGGTTTCAGTGCAATTATCGTAAAAGTCTAAAACAAGGATGTCAAAGCTGACGATGTCGACATGCCAAGCGAGTAGGATATATGTGAAGAGCTGGAGGCACCGGAGTACTCCGAAGGCTATGTGTCTGATACATCAGCCCTGGCTCGAGGGATTAGCAGCGTCGAACTCGGCAGAGAGAAGAAGTCTGGGTGTAACGACCTCTCGGACGATGTCAGTATGGGTATTATTCAAAAATGAAAAATCTAAATTTGTAATTAAGCTCAATTATTTAATAGGGCCAATGAAATTCTTTTGAGTTTGCAGACTTAATAAAGAATTTTTCTATTTTTCTACGTCTCTCTAGATACACAGCAAGCCAAAAATAGGGGTTGAATGAACTTTTAAGCCAAGTGGCCTTCAGCGAATAATATAAATTGAAAAGTTAATATTTATGTTAATCTCTCTCTCCCTCTCTCTGGCTCTAAAAAACATATTTCCTTTCTCTGTTACACGAGGAGGGGCTGAGGCAGGCGCATATATTTTGTCGTTTCCTCTTTAGTTTAACTAAAAATCAAAGTTTCCTGTCCTTCGTTTCAGATCAGCCTACATCAATCAATCATTTTTCATTGGCCACACAATCACCGCCACATCATGGGCCAAATCAGGCAACATCACGTATACGTCAAGCTGCCAAGGCAAAAAAATAAAGAAAAAATACAAAAAAAGAAGGAAAATCACAAAGCGCAACGAGCCTTATGATGATAAGCGTATTTGAAATTTTCGTTAGACGGTTATTGATTTTAAGTTAATGCTGCCGTTGTTGTTGTTTCTGTTGTTGTTGTTGTTTCTGTTGTTGTTGTTGTTGGCATCATGTTACCAAGATAAATAAAAGCCGGTCCGAGCCATAGATATAGATACGAAGGAAGCGATGTGATTGTTGTTGTTTTTGCTGCTACTACTGCTACTTGTCCCGCCCATATATTGTAGGGCCAACGTAAACAAAACGTAAAATTGTTGTACGCCTGACTTTTTGGTTTGTTTTTCACAGATTTTCCGGCTCGCTTTGATTATTTTATCTTCCGCTTTCCTGCGTTATTTATTACAATTGTTGTCTGCTTTTACATCGAATTTCTTAGCTTCTTTTCTTTCTTTTTCAAGGAATTTCACATTGGGCTACTACACTTACGAGTATTTACGAACGCTCAGGACAAAGCATAGCATTAAATTATATCTCACTGGAAATTATATGAAATTGCTTTGGCAGTCACGTGAGAGCCCAGGCAGAGCAGCCAATTGACTGTGTAAATAGTCGTAAATATTTTAGACGGCGCCAAAGTTTCTTATGCACTCCCATTCACACACACTCTTACAGACACGCACACACACACACACACACAAACTCAGCACGTGGTTGAGGCTGAGAGTCTTATGTGTATCTTGAAGATACTGCGGCAAGTCTACAAGTGGCAGACAATACGGAACAACAATATCACGACTTTTGAATTTCTTGGACGGGCTGCAGCAGTTCTCTCCTTTTGTTGTATTTTAAATGGTTTACTTTAACTCAAAGTCAGCGGGAAAGTGCACAGACAGAGGCAAAACAGTAGAGCAGCTTTACCATTCAGCTTCATAATAAACTTTGTAGGGTATATGGCGAGCTTGAGACCTTTTAAACTAGGCTAAATATTTCCAGAGGAGCTTTAAGAGGTTTCATATATCTCCGGTAGCTTTTTAGTTTTTAAGTTATTTAAATTTTCCTTCAACTTAATTCAGTTAAAGATTTTAATTTTAAGTACGACTAAAATGAAAAATGCTATTGATATGACCAAAGAAAACTTTGGTATAATAATATCCATAATTATTTATTTTAATATTTTGGAGAACAAAATAGTCTAAAAGCCGACTAACAATGAAATTACTTTATTCGTAAAGGGGTTAAAGGATTGAAAGATAGGAGAAGAGACTTTCTTAAATACCTTTTAATTCTTTAAAGCTATAAAAATCTCCACTTATTTGAAATTAAATGTGTTTTTTAAGCATTCAAAATAAAATTCCTTTATTTCAAGATTAAATTTCAAGCTTTGAAACATTTTCAAGATTGAAACATTTTATTATACAGGTGACAGTTCTAGTACTGAAAATATTTGCATAATATTATTATAATATTACTAAAATAAAGCGTATTCTTAAGTCCGAATTATATAATAGTTAGAACAATTTATTTATGTGGTCTTAAAACAGTGGATTTAAGGTTTTTTTGTAATTTATAGGATTTTTCAGTTTTTATTCAAGTTGAACTACTTCTATTTATATAGGAGCTTTATGGATTAAAAGGTAGTTAATCAGGACTTCACTTAATTGAATTGATACATTCTATTTTATTTCCAAAAGGATGTTTCTAATCATGCGCGCATGTATGTCAATTTATACACATAAATATATATTCCTTTATACTGTTGCTTTTGCAGTAGCTGTAATAGCGGCAATCGCTGCAAAACGCGACCATCAGACATTAAGAAGCTTTTGTATTTCCTTGCTTATTGTTTTGAGGTTTGACATATGCAAGGTACTTATTCTCATACAAATACCGACCCCAGACAAGTCCTCATTCTCGTTTAGAGCTGGGGGCATGGCCCGGTGGTTATAGAGGAGCACTTGACTGCAGCTTGTCACAATCAGGCTAATGTGTTTTGTGGTAAACGACAGTGTAGCAAACAAAGAAGTCGGGGAAAACAAATAGATTACGAATACCATGTTATAAATGTGCTCAATTTCAGCACAAATTGCAGCTGGAAAACAAGACAAGATGAATACCGAGACGAGTAATTGAAAAGGGTTGCGCTGAACTTCAGATATTTATTGTTCTAAATATAAATCATAGAGTTCTCAGCTGTAATAAATATTTAAATTAAAATTGTCCCTTTGACAAAAAGGGATTAACACGAAGATACGGGCGGTTTCAACCGATTTTTAGTGTTCACCGATGCGTATGATTAACATCAAATGGTCATATTATTCATACGACGCGTTGTCTAACTGAGCAACGTCGCCCAACTCCTGAAACGCCTGACTGAAAGCCAATGAATAAAAGGGCAAAATGCTTTAGAAGAAAAAAAATAAAATAGAAACAAAGAAAAGCGAAGAGCAAAAGAAACCGCGACTCACGCCTTCCCTGTGTGGCTAACTCGCACCAGGAATAACTTAATTAAGGCGGTCCTCGTTTGGTTTCAGATGCTACTGTTGTTGCATTCTTGACGAAGCATTTTCATGTTTTCACATTTTCTGCGGCTTTCTTCTTTCTTTCTTTTTATTTGAAGGTTTTGGCTTTGTAACTATGGTAACTTTTAATTAAAATACTCGTATAGAAAGAACACAGCTTTTTTTAACGCCCAAATTAATTTCTGATTTATTTTCCCCCTTTTTTTTCTAGATTTCTAGTTGAAAGTGAAAAGAACCAAATGTAATTAAAAAAGGGTTAAAAATAAAATATCTTAAGACACTCTTAATTAATATGCAAATGTATTACTGTTTTTGTAGAGTACAGTATTTTAAATAAGTAGAATATTCGGTTTATTTCTTAAATCATTTTAAAAAGTATTCAATGTAGTTTTATTTTTAATGTTTCTTTTACTATAACTTTTCTTAAATAATTATTAAATAAATGTAATTTTCATTGACTTTACATTAAAATAAAATATATAGTTAATATAATTTCCAAATTGTAAAAGATACTTAATATTCAGTGTCTGTATTAAGCAAGATTTTCTGCCAATTAACCGTGTCATTTGATACGCTTTTCCTTTTAGTATAATGAATTCAAAAAATTCTCATAGCTAGAGGCCAACAAAATGAAGAGTGAAAGACTATAAAATACGCTGTAATCAGAGAGCTTTAACATTAATTTTTTCTATTTAAAAAGGTTGTGAAATAAAGGCCCTGTGAAATAAGATCCTAAATTGATTATGCGTCGAATTTCAAAGCATTATCTCTAACAGTGCAGGAGATGTTAACCAAATTAACTTCATTTGGCATGGGTATACAGAAATTGTGCAGTTTCACTGCTTCTGAGATTGAGAGAGACAGGTGAATTTGGCTAAATCGGAGATTTAATTGGAGTCATTCACGTTTTGTAAAAGCTTGGCATACTTTTTTTACTTATACTACAGGGTAACAAAAAAAAAAAAAGGAAAAGACTTGTGCTTTATAGATATTTTGACCCTTGACCTAAGGACTCATAATTCGCTTTCAATGCAATGTACAAGTTTATCCATTAAAATATTTACTAACCACTTGAACCCAACAACTGCGATCTGACCTTTTGCAGAGCACAAACACTCCATAGTCACAAGCACAACAAGCAGCACACTCCCCCTTACACACACACACACACACACACTAACACACAACCCAGCACACCTCCAAACACACTCCGCGTATATGTATGTGTGTACGTCAGAGTGCGTCTGCATGGCAGGGCATGTAACTTCCGCTCCAGAAACTTTGCTTTTGACGCGCCCCACTGCATCAGCATAGTCAGTAGACAAGGCAAGGACAACCAGGACAACTAGGACAACGTCAAAGGATACGTGTATAACGAGTATACTCACCAGAGTTTTGTTGCGTTGGGTGGACATGCGTCGATGAAATATGCGCGCCGGCTCCGTTTCAATTTCCGACTCAGATTCGGATTCATCACCATCCCGGCTAATCGCAATGATCGGTATAATGGGTACCGGTGAAACGCTACCGGAGCTGCAGGCGCTGCTTAACCCGCTACTCAAGCTGCGATTCCTTGGACTCAGATTGTCCACGTGCAGTGTATTGGGTTTTAAGTTGGCCATTGTTTGGATGCCACTTTAACTATTGAGCTATTGAGTTCCTTTGTGTAAATACTTTAGCATGTTTTTAGGCGAGACGCTCGTTATATGTTCTATGCTTCCGCTGTCGCTTTGGCTACGACTTTGGCTGTCACGTTGCGTTAAGAGTTATATAAAGGAATCCCTTATAGGGTTGCCGCCCAGTAGCCGCAGGTGGCCGTCCAGGCTGCTCCCCATGCCGCCAGCTTATGTAAAAATCAGCACACACAGAGCTAGAGCAAAAGACACACCTCCCTTTCGTATCCCTTTCTTTCTTTCTTTCAGTTGGGTCTCTTCTCTGATAAACTGACAGTTATTATTATGTTCCTTCTTCTTCTCTTTCTTTTTGTATTCACTTCTCTTCTTTTTTATGATGATGATTTCAATTGCAATTGCGTCTGCAAACGTTTATTCACTCATTGCAATAACAATAAATATAGCAAAAATACGCACATTTATATATATTTAATTAAGCAACACTAACTAGTTTTAAATTTCAAAAAAGCACTTAATCTAATACACACTCATTAGCCACGAATATACTAATACACGAATATACGATATATACGAATATATAGAAAATGTTTGTACACAAAAAACAGTTCACAGTTCACATTTATAATAATAATTGAATAGTTATTGTTCTGGCTTTCTTTCTTAGCTGCCAAGTATACTAAGTTATATACTACATTTAATCAGCAAGTCCGCTGGAAATTCTTGTTCAATTAACAATTTCACTTTAATTTTCGTCTTCGTTTTTAGCTGATTTATTCCGCTGGGGGCCTGACTTCGAGCTGAGCCTGAGCCGCGCGGCGTACTGAACAAGAGACCGCAACCCTCACTGCTGACTGGCGGCAGCGACTACGATTGCCGTTATCCTATTAGGGTTGCCAGGTGGCATGCGAAAAAATTAAATACTTTAAGGCAAATAAAATCAATATGAATGTCTACTTTGCTCCCAATAAATATACACATAGGAATGCAAACCTTTAAAATTGTTGAAAATAGTTCAGAAGTGTTTTTATAAAAAATATAATTTTAGTTATATGACTTCGCAAATTTTTTATTTTAGACAATTGATTAATTATTAATAAAATTCGAACACTAAGAAATAATAATATTCTTCATTTAATAGTAACATTATTTGAATCAGAAATAAATAAATTATTGATTGTATCTTTTTGCATTCTCAGAATTTATAATAAAATTAAATATATGTAAAATTAAACTTGAATTTATGAGCGCATAACTGTGGTGCCTGGCAACCCTACACAATGAGAGCGTAATATAAATTGTTTAGCCTTCAGCCAACAAGTTTTTTGTGCTCTCTGCCTTTTTGTAACTTTCTCGCACGAAAGCAAACCCCAGCCCCTGTTTATCTCTCTATCCCTGTCTATGTCCCTCTTTCTCTCGTTTGCTCTCACGAACGCAATATACTAGCAATAAGCTTTGAAAGCGGCCGCCAAAGCGAAGCTCAGGGCAATGCAAATGAAGCGAGCAAAACAAAAACACGCAATTTTTGGGATGGCATGCAAAGCAAAGATGACAACAAAGTAAACAGTAAAGCCAATATGCAAGAGCGAGAGCGGGAGAGAGCAAGAAAACCTAACACAATACAAAGCAAAAGCGGTGCGGGTGCCCAACAAGTCCGCCGCCAGGCAAAGCAGGAACTTTTTTTTTCAATTTTCTGTTCACTTTTCCGGTGTTGCGCTTTGCTTTGACTTTCGTTATTTATTTTGCTGTCGACTTGCCTATACGCATTGTTGTCATTTTCTTTGTGGATATTGCTGTTGTTTCTGTTTCTGTTGCCATCCCGTCGGGCATTACTCCTTACGCTTGGCTGCAGTTTCTCAAGAAAGCGTTTTCTGCAGGTTTCTCTTTCTCCACGTGTGCGTTTCTATGTACTTCACGAAAGGTTGACTTTCGGTTCTATTAAATTTTTAAATTTCGCTTATTCACGCTTAAGGAAGCAGTGTATTTATCACAGTGTTGCCACTTTGAATTGCGAATATGGCAGCACCGAACCAGTTTCATTTGACAGTTAAAATTGAATGTGATTATTTTGTAGTAGTCCTTATAACTCGTTTATTAGTTGCCAATTTGAGGACTGATAAGAAAATGCATATCAATTTTATAAAAAAAAGTATTCAAAGCTACAATATTCCTTAAAGAAAGATTTTCGTTAAAATAGTAAATTGAGTAAGACTACTAGTTTGAAATATTTAGCCTTCGCGGTGGGAGAATTAATTCGACTTAAGAAACTCTACTTTATTACAAATTGTTCCGCTTTAAGTCGGCATTATGACTTCAGATATGCCACGCTCGAAATTTAGTCACAGTTTGGCATAATTATGACTGCAATCTAGTAAAAACTACTAAAATCCATAATGAACCAATACGAATAATATAAATAAGATTCTAGATTATACAAACGAATTATTAGTTGTTCCACATAAATATTAAAAAATCTAATGAAATCTTTTGAAGAGTTTTTGTACAAATAAATTTAGTTTGTGTGACTAAGCATCATGCTCAAAAGTATTGTCAAACACCCAATCATATCGATCAGCTTTGAAAGTTCGATTCCTCGTGCCCTGCAAAGAAAAAAAAAAAAAGAGAAGGTGAGGTTAGGTGAAGCTATGGATATGTTATAATCTGGTCTTACTCGGGGAAGCGTAAGACATCGTCGAAATCGCATACATTGCGTAGCTGGGGCTTCGCAGCTGGCATCGAAAAACTCGTATAGAGTTGGCTTAAGTAGGATGCCCCCGAAATTGTGAGGAACTGGTACTCTCCTCAGCTGGTTGCCCATAAGTCTGTTAAAAAATTGCATAATCCGCTCCTGCACTATACCCCTGACTAGCCAATTCTTAGTGGAACGCCTGGTGCCTTGTTGTATACCATGCATAGAAAGCTGCACTTCGCGAGAATATCGGGCGAATTGTCGCTGTGCCTGCAAAGCGCACACAGGACTGGCAATACCTGCGATGCGAACGCTGCGGTCCAGAAGTGGCCAATGGAACTGCAGCGATACATGCGGATTAGTGCTGATTTCGCCCGCCTGGCGACTGCCCAGCGCCGTATAGAAGGTAATGCCAGCGGCATTTATCTGCTCGACATTGGTCAGTCGCGTGACGGGCTGCCCGGCTGTATCCACAGTAGCCAGACAAGCAATGCGGGGTTTAGACTTAGGTGCATTCTTCTGGGCAACCGCTAGCCAGTGGTGCAATATGAGATAGGGTTCCCTAATGGGAAGATTATGCTCACATATCTGCTGCTGCTCAACACGCTCCTCTAAAGCGGCTGTACAATTTCTTTTCCTTGGACATAGCTGTCTTAGGGGTGACAGCAAACACCTCGAGAGTGCGACTTTCCAAGGCCATTGCCCTAAACCTGGCACCGCCTTCATTCGATTTAGATATTCATATGACAACAAATTTTAAAAAATATATAAATATCCAGTGAAAGGAAATTAATTGCTTACCCGAATTTAAAAAGGCCTTGACAGATTAATCAAATTTAAATTTTATTTTACATATTTTCCGACTTGTATATAATGGTTTCTTTATTCTGATATAATATATAAAGCAAAACAGCAGAGTTCCTCTGATTGAATATTGATTTAATCCGATTATTTCTCATCCGATTTAATACAATTTTACTATTTAAATTTTAATTGATTACTTATATCAAGCATTTTGGAAGACTGCATAAGTGAGCTCATTTCATTATATTGCCGAATGACTTAGGGCGCTAATCTCTCATAGACCCAACCATTTTCGCCACCATGAACCAATTTTCCATCGATTTGGGATTCGACGCCGCTGCCACGTCTAAAACGGATGCGATCATGGAGGCGATCCGTTTGTCCCTGCCAGAACTCAATGAGATTAGGTCGCACCAAGTAGCCACCCCAATTGGGTAAGGGCACCTCGCCATCGTCGCCCAACTTCTCCTTAAGAGCCGCCTCCGCCTCGTCCAGGTAGCCACGCGAGGGTATGGGCTGGCTTTGTGGGCTGACAGCAGCACCTATCTGACTGGCACGTGGACGCTCATGGAAGTACTTGAGAGATGCTTCCTGTGGTATTTTCTCGGCGACACCTTCAATACGTACGGTACGACGCAGTGGCAACCAATAAATGGTAATTGCCACATTTGGATTGCAGGCAATATCCTCGGCCTTACGACTGGCGTAGTTTGTGAAAAAAGTGAATCCTTCGGCACAGGCTTCCTTCACGAGGACAAAGCGATTCGAGGGCTTCCCCTCTGCATTTACAGTAGCCACGGCTGCAGCATTGGGTTCTAGTATTTCCTTGGTATTTAATGCATCGTTCAGCCAATCACGAAATACGCAGAATGGATCCTTTATCGGAATGTTCTTCTCTAGAAATGCATCCTTTCGCTCGTTATACTTCATACGGAGCGCTGGAGATTGAATTTCATTTAATTAATCTGCCAAATGGATTGCCGGGTTAAAGTTTAAATCTTACCAGAAAGTGGTTCCATTGATGCCGCTTGGCTCATTTTGCGCACTATATTTAGTAGTCTCACTGTTGTTTTTGGGTTAGGTTCAAGATTAGCGGAGTTTATTTTAATAGATCAAACAGTTTCAACGTACTTGTAGATAAAAAAAAGTGCAACTAAGTTGCCAAGTAAATTTCTTTGTTTACTTTTTGATAGCGTTAATCAGCTGTTTTATCAATTTGGAGCGTTGCCACTTAGATGTAAATGATGTGACAAAATGTACTAAAAAAGACCAAATACGAAAAATACAAATCGACGCAACAATTGGGGCAGTAAAAGTATGCAACAAATAAATTTTAATTACAAGCTTGCTAATTGATAAAATTTTAAATTGAAATGTTTTTTATTTCGGTTTTGAAGCAACATGACAGCCCTGCAACAAACAAAGTGCGCAAAGTGCGAACAAAAACAAAGAGCACACATATGCAGCTGTTTGTATGTGTGTGATTCGGCTTTGGCATTTTTGTTGCTGTCGTGTGTCCGCTCTGTCGGCGTCGGCGTCGGCGTCGGCGTCGCCGTCGGTTTTCGTCCTGCGTCGGCTTGCTACTAAAACTGCGAAGTGAGAACTAAGAGCAGAACAAATTCGACACGAAAGGCTGCTGGACGTGTGCGAAAGCAAAGCGAATCGAGTGCGGAGCGCAAGCGAGAATCTATAGAGAAAGGCTGAAGCGGGGCATACACATAAATTAATATTTGAAAAATATACATAAATAAGAAAAGTGGAAAACGTATGAAAAGACTAGCGAAATTACAGTTATTTATAGTTGTTGCTGTTGTTTGTGCTTAGGCTGTGCGTGTGAAAGTAGGTTAAAAAGAGGAAGCAAGCAGAAAATAAGAAGAAGACATTTTGAATTACTCGCATTTTTTTGGAGGTCGTGCAGCACGTGAAGCAGCGTGCGTGAAAAGCGTGCATTTTGCCAAGGAGCCTAGTGAAAAAAGCGCTTCGGACGTCGGTCGGTTGCATGTGTGTGAGGGGAGTGAAAAGATGCAGTGCAGCAGCAGCGAAAACAAAAACGAAATGCAAATGGCTTGATAGGCAAATAAATATTTAACATTTTCAATTCGATTCGATTCGAAAACTGAAACAAAAAGAACGTGATATTTTGACAGCTACTGTGACCTGTTTTTAGCACAGTACAATAACACATACACACACACTCACAAACATACACAAACACACGCATAGACATACGCTACACATACACACATACAGACATATACAGACACGAAAACTATATAGCAATATATGCCCATTGAGTGCCTTATATCATTTGATAATAATCCACAAGGTGTCTACTATGCTGGACAGGAGCTATCTGGCGTTGTTGATCTTACCGTCGATGCGACCAAGCGCATTAAAGGTAAGTACCGCACCCAGCACCCAGCACCCAGCACCCAGCACCCAGCACCCAGCTCCCATTCCCTATTCTATTGCCATTTCGATACCATTTCTCCGACCACTCATGACTCACACGGCGTATGAGTAATGTTCCGCCTGTGACCTGAGCTCGTAAAGTACATTTGAATACTCGAAGGACACGCTCTGATGTCGTTATTAAAATGTATCTGCAAGTGGCAAAGTGGCAGGCCCTCTCCATCAAACCAAACCTAACCTCCAAATAATTGTCGCCATTTTGTATGTGCTCTATGCAGTTAATTGTTGTTGCTATTTTTTTTTTATTATTGTTGCTGTCGCATGTCCCCGCTGAGTTGACCAGCTCGTTACGGTTGTTTACCGTTGTTGTTTTTGTTGTTTTCATTTTTTACTGAGCTTTCGTTTTACACTTTGTTTCTGCTGTTGCCATTTTGTGTGTTTGGCGTCTGTTTTGGCATGCCGCCATTTTTATTTATCCATGAACTCGTAAAGGCGTGGTAAGTGCAATCCATTTTTGTACGGCTCTTTGCCCCTCTTCCTTGCTCCTGTTCACGTTGATGACAATAATAATGATGTTCGTGTGTATGATGACGATAAAGTTATTCGTTGTTCGTTCGTGGTTCTATGTGTTCCATGTGCAGTGCATTTTAATTTTATGGTAACAAGTTTTTTCATTCGGTGGCCAACAAAAAAATAAAAAGAAAAAAGAAATACTAAATTACTATTAAAGGCAAATTACTCTCTATGTATAATTACAGCTGGCGATATTAGAATTTCCCATTAAACGTATTCCACGCTGAATTACACGAAGTAGAGAATTTACTCCAGTGTTTGATTGAGCTGCTGATAAGAAAAATTCAATTTCAGCAATTAGAATCATAGACACATTTTTGTTAGAAATATAATTTCTGAAAAATTAATAAATTTTGGAAAAAAACTTTCATTTACAGGAAAAATAAATATTCCAAGACTTGTGTAATACATTGAGAAATAGTCATATTTATCCCCATAAAGAATATATAATATTAATCAGGATGATGAGCCGCGATTTATCTCCATCTGATTGTTTCCATACTCAATCTATATAAATCTCTTATGTATGAATATGTTTTCTTAACGGTGATGAAAAATGATTGAGATCAGACGTCTTTATCTTTATAGGTCTATTAGGACAATCGCTCAAAAAGTTGTTTTATAGTATTATTGTTTTATTTTTTTGAAATTTTGATGAAACTTGGAGAACTATTTTTCCTATATGCATGACAATTATCATTAAGATCGGACAAGCTAATGCTCAGTCCAGAAGAGCGTTTCCTTAATAGTTTTTACTTTTTCTATATATATAATTTTATAGAATCTATATGGATATGATTAAAATAAGAAATAAGTAAAATTGGGTTATTTATGTTGTATTCCAATCACTCTTTTTATCCCTAATTTTTTACAATATTTTAATAGAAAAATGGTTTTTAAAATTCTCTTTTATTCTTGTAGGCATTCATGTCACCGTCAGCGGTTATGCCAAGATACGCTGGATAAAAAAGGGATATCCGCGGGACAGCGAACGCGCCATGTGCCGTGCCTATCGATCGTATTTGTCATCGAGATCGTATGTCCTTGGATCGTGCGCCGGCAACTCCTGCATTGACTGGTTGGCTGGCGAGTACTCGTACACGTTTCATGTCATACTGCCCGATAATTTGCCGACTTCCTTCGATGGCAAGTATGGTCAAATACACTACGAGATTATAACGACTATCGAAAGATCGGGTCGCTATCCGAAAGTGTTCAAGCTGCCATTTACCGTGATACAACCGTTGGACCTGAATGCCGATGCTATCTATAGAGTGAGTATATTATATATAGATATAATCAATTGGTATTCATTATATTTTGTTTAGGTGCCGCTAGAGATACTCGATCGGAAGCGTTTCTGGAGCTTTTGCTGCCCAACCGGACCGCTGACAGTAAAGTTTTCGACGCCGTACTGTGGCTATGCACCCGGACAAAAGATTCATTTTGTATTGTATATAAACAACGAGTCGTCGATTGATATAACCGAGTGCGAGGTGAAACTGAAACAGGAGGTTAGCTATGAATCGCACGATCCACAGCATGAATATCGCTATGATAAGCATCTGATAGCTTTAAAACAGTTCGGCAATGTGTTGCGCTGGTCGAGAAAGGTGTACAGGGGCTATTTGGATCTGCCCTCGATACCGCCGACCTCGGTGAAGCCAACCTGTCCCATTAGCGTTAACTATTCGATTAAGATTATTGTTAATCCAACGGAATTCCATTGGAAGCTGAAACTAAAAATACCGCTGACCATTGGCAGCATACCCATCATGGATGGACCTGAGGCTCTGCTCCGATTCAATCGCCAGCAGCAGCAGCACCAAGTAGTTAGTCAACATTTTCAAATGTCCACGCAGCAAACCCAAAGGCAGCGTGATCGTAATTCCGTTCCAGAGCAGCCACGCCTTACCAGTAACAGCAACAGTAACAACAGCGGCAACAATAACAACAATCATGCAACAAATCAGGCAACGCAACGCTCAGCGGGTGAAAGTGCAACACTGCCGACCAATGCAACAAGTCCTTCATCTACGCCAACGACTGCCGCCCTGAGGCCCTTGGCCATGCCAGCAATATTAGTGACCAGCGATAGTGATAATCCGCCAGAATATATACCCATGAGTAAGTCAAGCAACGTATACTTAATTCAAACATTAAATTCTTGTTTTGAGTCTTGATTTCTTGCCATAAATAGAACATTTTTGTTTCAAGTCAAGTATGAACAGAACTAGTCAATCAATCCCATTTCGAACTATTCGAACAGATAAGTCGAGGTGTGATTAAAGCAAGTATAAAACAAGAAATTGAATAATAATCTCTTTATAATTATTACAATTCCGAAAATCATTCTAGTTCGAGATGTTTGATTAGGTTTGCTTGACGAATATTCTATTAAAATTACATTTTTTTTTTCAATATTTATATTTGCAGTGCCCCCCTCGTACGAAGATGCCATGGCTCTGAGCGAGAAATTCAGCGATGATATCGAATTTTTGACAAATGTTAGCATGAGCAGCATTA
The DNA here is from genome assembly GCA_018150835.1 of Drosophila repletoides. Lineage (NCBI taxonomy): Eukaryota > Metazoa > Arthropoda > Insecta > Diptera > Drosophilidae > Drosophila > Drosophila repletoides. The sequence continues at coordinate 7,307,560 of JAECWQ010000202.1, forward strand.
TGTCCGCTCAGGGTGACGTAACAAGTGAGCGTGAGCCCTTTAAACCGCGTTACCCGGTCTATTACGAATATGAGACACCGACCATACCGCCCGGTAGTGATGATTCCACTGAATCCGACACATAAACCCAAATTGTTGTTACAACTAAACCAAAACTGAACAATCAAAGACAAAAAAAACACAAAAGAAAAGAAAAAAGAAAAAAAAAAATACCAAAAGCAAAGCAAAACTAACAATTGAATGGCTGAGTGGCATTTTTTTCCAATTACTTTCTTTTATTCCATTTAACTTGAAGTAGTTAGAACAATTTTTCAATGAGTCTTTAATTAAAAAAAAAAAAAAACAACTAAAAGATCTGTTCAGTGTTGAGTTGGATTTAAATGAGAAAAGAGAACTTGCCGATTGTCCGATTGATAAGAGGAAAACTCTATAAATACATTTTTTCTCATCTGAGTGTCCGTTTTGGTACAAGACCCTATAATTCTGCCCAATTCAATATAATTGATCCTACAAAAATGCTGATTTTTTGTTGGTATTTTCTTAGGTTTTATCTAGATTGTTTTATGGATGGAGCTGAGTCTTGGGTGAAGATTTCAGCTGACTCTTTCTCTTTTGTAATGTTGTCCTGTCATCCGCTTCCAGCATCTAATCCTGATCTCAACGCTGTGCAGAGAATATTGAACAACTTTTATTCATTAAAAATTAATCATTGAATTGCACGTTAATATATATAAAAATTTATTATGTATATTGAGAAACAAATATTTAATCATATATCAAAAAATAAGTATGTATGTTTGCTGTGTTGTTGTTTTTTATTCATTAAACCTTTTAAATTAAATTCTAAAAATTATATATTTTAAAAGTAATAAAATTATTATACCACATATATTGAAATTGATGTACTTTATGCCGAAATTATTGAGTGTAGAATTTAAGATGAATTTAATTTAATTTAATTTAACATATATGCAATAAGGGTATGTTCAAGCTTTATTCACTTTAATAATATTTAATACTCTGCATTTTTCTGAACTATTCTAAACTATTTTTTATAAGCCAAGCAGAAGGGTTTAACAAACATACTTAAATTGTAAATTCTCTTGTTATTCTCTTGTTACCGCCCCCAAAACATGCAACATTTTCTACCGCCCATTTTGTTGGCCTGATTTAATCATCACAATAGAGACGCTCTACAGTGAATCCAATACGCAATTTCGCTTCGCACTGCAGCAGGAATCGGTTTTGGCCACGGATGAGGATCCTAACACCCAGGGAAGAGCCAATTTTCTCAACTTTGAGAAGAAATGACAGCTTGGCTGCTGCCTAGAAGGAGAACAACAACAACAACAACAACAATTACATATTTAACCAAAATCAAAAATAATCTTAAAACGTTTGAAAATTATTCCGCGAAAATAGCTTTTAAGTCTGAACAATTTTGATTGAGAACAGGTTTATAAACCAAACAATATATATACATATATTTTGCAAAAGAGGCAAACATATATTCATTTAGTAGAGCAAATAAATTAATCAAAATCAAAATCTATTTCAACTGTGCCATTCGGAAAACAAATCTCAGTTCGTTTCAATTAGAGCTAGAAAAAACATTGAAAACAAGTCGATATTTAACGATATAATACGATGTTTTTCCCAGCTCTAGTTTCGTTAATATATTCATCTGCTTTACTAGCTTAATTAATATATTTTTACCTTTGCTGATCTCTTTCCTTTACTACACTCCTGCTTAAACAGAACTCATCCAGCATACTATTCGAGACTTATAATCCAAAATTTCTCAAAATTTTTCAACCTGCACACTGGCAACACATACGATATATAATTAAATTATACAAGAATAAATGGAACGTAGTTAATACATACTTAGAACACTTTTAGGCTAAGCAAAATATAACAATTTGCACAATTTTACCAACAAAAATTAACATTTTCAATGTTTATAATGTCTATGAGAAATTTACACAACATTAAAATTAGCCAAAAATTGTAATATTTATATTGATTTTATGTCCAACTTTAACTAATTCTGAGAATAACTGTATCTCTCTCTATCTGATCATCATCATTAAATACTTGTAACTCTTTATTTCGTTGCCATCTCTAGATATTTAATTATGAACTCATGTGTACTTCCTTTGATTTAAAACCAGTCTAACCAGAATTACTCTTAAGAATACTCTGTCTTCAATTAATTCAAATATACCAAAAAGGAGCAATATATAAATATATATATATAAAATTATATGTATACCCAAATTTAAATGTTTTTTTTTTCTGAATTTAATTCAAAAAGAAATGAACGCACTTTAGCTGATCGACTGGTTACAACTGGATTGTGAACCTGTCTTTGGCTGGGTAAGTACAAAAATTGTTTATTAATGAATATAAGTAAATTTGTTTTCGAAAATCGACAATTCAAAAAAAGTAACTAGCATGGAAAGGCTACCTTCAGCGTGCCGACAAATCAAATACGCTTTCATTCTGAAAATTTATTTATTTAGATCTATTGATTCTATAGCAGCTATATGACTTAGATATCTGATCCCTTCAATTTCTTACAAACATTTACATTGAACATCAACAGGACCGATCCGGTTGGTTCCGATATATGGCTTCAAATTCAATTTCCTTAGCTCAAAAACTGAGAGACTTGACAGACTGGGGGACAGACGAGCTTGTCTAGTTATAATACTTTCTACAAAGAGAAGAAGGGTGGTATTATAATGAATGATGAAAATATTGCAAGCAACAACTACTATTCATGTTTTTTGATCGATATATATCCTTATATCTTTTCTTTTATAATTAGTGGCAATTGGAAAGCGGTTTCTCTGTATCTACAGGGTAGTGCGTAGTTCTTCTCTAAGACTGTATTCTCCTTGCGCAAATAAATTTGAATCTAGCTCTGCTTAAGCGTGTTTTATGGTCATTCTATTTTAGAGTACAGGCCTTTTTCTATCTCTATTTTGATGTAACTTTTGCTGAAGCCTAAGAAATTCCTTTTTTTTCTTACTGCGTGTATCAACAGGCATAAAAATAGAACCTGTTTGTTTAGCTGCATTTGCAGTCAGTTCAGGTTGCCTGCCTGCCCCAGGTTGTTGGCAGCTCTCAACAGGTTGTTGTACAATTATTGCTATAAGTAGAGCGAATTTTAAACAGCAAAAAACAGAGACTACAGTTAATCGCCGTAGATTTAATAGTAATAAAAATATATCTATATAAATCACAGTCGCCTTAGGCGTTGTCGTAAACCTAATTTATCTTTATTTCGCATCTCATTCTGTTGCTTGCCAAAACAAAGCTGAACAGAACACACCAGAATAGAACTCAAGCCAGCCAGCAACAATAACAGCAACAATAACAGCAACAACAACAGCAACAACAACAGCAACACAAACAAATGTTTTCAAAGTCGCCGGCAACAGTTGCTGGCGAGTCTGTTTGAGGCTTCTGTCACTTGCAAGCCGACGGTTGAGCAGTGAGCACTTGAATATAAACACCAAATAAAGATTCGCGTGTTTGCGTGCCAAAAATTGTCAACTAAAAAATACCCTATAATTATAATAATAATGCCCATAAAATGCCAATTCAATTTGTCGCGCTCATCAGCCGTTTACTACACAGGTGAACAAATTTCAGGAACGCTTACCCTGAGTGTCACCAAGAAGCCGGTGCAACTGGAAGGTTAGTTCAACACTCATTTGGCAAATGGATTTATTGTGTTTACTTTTCAGTCCACTACTGATTAGATAGCAATTACCAACTAAGAGTATCTTTAATTGCAGCCATCAGCATCACATTGATTGGATTGAGCAGCACCAGTTGGAGTGAGCCTGCCCGCTCTGAGTGGCCACAAATCGAACACAATGATAGCAGCACTGGCTGCACTAAGCCCAACCAGATTAATTATGGAGCCAAAAAAACACACATTGAGCAGACTGAACAGCTAATGGACTCTGCCATCCTGTTGCCTGGCAGCACTCAACTGGGTAATTTTAAGTTCGAGTTGCCAAGTTGTGTGCCAGGCAGCTGTCGTTTGGGCCATGGTTCGATTAACTACTTTCTTCAAGTGAGTCTTGAACGACGTGGCAAGCATTCCAAACAGTTCCAACAACGTTTGTGCATTAGAAAAAGCATTGAATTTCTTGAATTAAGACCTGCCACTCATGAATCTGCCACATTGTGCCTCAGCTTGCCACGCAGCGTCTTTGTCCCGGGGCAACGCGTTGCTTATCAGCTGCAATCAACTGTGCCGCAGACTAACTGCCAATTTAATACCCGATTATGCCAATCTATTCGCTATGAGAGTCAGCAGCCCTTGGCCAAGTTTAAGAATGTTGTGCGTGTGCTTGACGAGAGCTGTGATATGGCGGCTGCATTGCATCTGCCACTGACGGCGCCGATAATGACTCAATTACCAGGCGAACCCATTGAAATCAACTACTATTTGGAGACTTTGAGCACTTGCAGTAAGCCCTTAAGAATACCTTTATTTGTGGGCACTGTGGCACCACCTGTTGACGCCATGAAACCCCCAATGGATTGCCCTTCTCTTGGCTTTGTCAACTTGGGTAAGGGCCGACAGAATTTCAAGTATTTACCGGTGCTAATTATCCAGTTTTCCCCTTTGATTTTTCAGCGCTATCTGAAAACGAACTGCTCTTTTCTTCCATCAATCAGTTGCTGCCCCACACCTGTTCCAGGGAACCAAACACAACAAGTTTCATCAAGCACTGCGAACACCTCAAATTGCTGCGGCGCCAGAAGAAGAAACAATCGTACGTGCGCTTAGCTCTGCGATATTTCTATAAAAATCTGTTACCAGCTAATTAGCTGGATTGTCCGTTAAATTCAATTTCCAATTAATTACGTGCACGTCGTGGACTTTAAATATCTTTAAATATATATGAAAATGTCTAGCAATGCATATTGTTCTACACTTGAAAAAAATTCTACTGAATATAATATAAAATGACCCCCTTTGAAAATTACCTTCCTATTCAGAATAAAATATTCTAAATTGAAAAAGAAGAAAAATTCAGGAAAATGTTTTAGATGCAAAAAGTGTTTTTTTAGCTTTTGGGAACATTTTTTTTGTATTTTTAAGAAAACTTTTAATAACATAAATATTGACTCATTTTTTTCTGAGTGGAGTTTGAATTATTAAATTATTCGAGTAAATGTGTGCATGTGCGAATTACTATGATTGATAAAATATTTAAAATACCTAATAATTTAATATTAATTTAAGAAATTAAATATTTATGCAATGTATTTATAGCCATACACAGAAAAAAATAGCTTGCTAGTTTTGCGTTTAACAATTCTAAATTTTAGTTCGATTCGTACTTTCTTAACTTTTTTATTTCAAATCGAGTTCGAATTGGATTAAATAAGAAACCAATATCTTTCTCTGGATCGACAAGTCTTGTATTAAATGAAGTTTAAGAACCAAGTTCAATAATCTCATTATAATTATTATAATTCATTATAGGAATGAAATGAAGAATGTATCACGGATAATTTCGACTCGTGGTAGAATCCATAAATTGAAGAAATCTCAATTGGTCTTAGAAATAAATAAATAAGAAATGAGTTAATAGAACATTAAATTATAAAAAATATAAAAATAAATTATAAAAAATACTATTTAATTCAGTTATCTACGAACAGCAATCAATCTGGTCCTTGATTTTCCTATATGTTTGAAATTATTAAAAAGGTATCTTTGGCTTATTACAAGAAACAACTCTATTATCATAGGAGTTTTTCAAGAGTTTTTAGAAAGTATTAATAAGCATTTAAGTAATTTTATATTCTTTTAATTAATTTTTTCCATATATTATTTAGGGCAAACCCAACCCGGTTTCTTATTGATCCTAATGATAAGAGGGTTCCTTACTGCTAAGGAATTTAAGTTATTCAATATTATTTTACCTTCTTTTTTCCCACACACATAAGAGTAAATGTATATGTATATATAAACCCGTTTATTATTCATTTTATACAGCCCTAATGATTCGCCGAAGCCATATTTAGAAAAGGGGTCAAGGCAGGAGGCAGAGGCAGAGGCGACCTCATTGCCACAATTATGAACAGCAAATTAAGTTAAGATTGCGTGGGATATTAGAGTGGCATATCAAAAGCCTCAAAATGTTCGATATTGAGTTTCCTAAATGATGCTCTAACATTATTTTGCCACATTTTGTGGCAGCAATGGGCTGGAAAATAGCATAAAGATAATTTAAATACAATTCTTGTTAGTTTGGGATGCGTTTATTGCCGCCAAAAATTGAAGTTGGCTCTGGTATTGCTTTTCGCTAAAAAAAGACTATAGAACGGTGCTGACCTCGCCTCTGTGAGAAGGTGTGGGGTGCAGGGTAAAAAGGGGGGTAAAAACAAAGAAACTGAAAGGAAGAAGCGAACAAAACGATGCTCCATTTGGGAAGGTTTTTAGTTTGAAATATTAGACCAGAAGCAGACAGTAGACAGTTACACAGACGCAAGGCGCCAACTTATTGATTCGTGCCCTCCAACCCTCTGTTGACAAAAGCGAAAGCCTCTCGGATGCTGCGTGTGCGAGCAAGTGAGAGAGCAAAACACACAACGAGGACCACACACGCACAACAAAGGACCTCAGTGCGCGTCTGGCTGTGCCAAAGTTCGGTTCGTTTGAATTTTGTTGCGTATTTCCGATTTTTCGTCCGATTCTGTACTCGATGCCTTCTTTGCTGTGATGTGAACTGAAGCTGGATAAATAATATTTCTGTTAGCCATGCCCACCACCTGTGTTTTTCAGCTGGATCGCCTCAATCCAGTCTACAACAGTGGCGAATACATCAGCGGGCGCATTTTACTGCGCACGGACAAGGTGAAGCGTGTGAATGGTAGGTTCAAAACGTTGATAGCAATCCTCGAATTCGATTCAGTTCCTACTACCATGACGTACCATTTGCAGCGGTCTATGTGACCCTGGAGGGAGAGGCCAAGGTACAGTGGTCCATGAGTGGCAAAAGCGAAACCTCCAATTATTCGGGACATCAGCAATATCTACACACGCGCACCAATGTCTTTGATAACTCCCTCTTTCGTGCGGGTGTCCATGTTTACGTCCTGACACTGCGCATTCCACCGGACTGCCCCAGCACCTGCAAGGGTCCTTATGGATATATAGCCTACAATATCTCTCTGACCATTGACAAGCCCTGGGGCTTCGATGAGGTCTTTCGCAAGCCCATTAATGTTGTGCAAACGCTGGATCTCAATTACAATTCTGAATTTGCGGTAGGTTCGAATGTGACTAATATTAAAGCGTCAATATGTGCCCATATTTTGGTTATACATAAAAGATATGGATGAGTGCCAAGCAGAAACAATTATTTATTATACCCTTGCAAAGAGTACTATAAAATTCTGTATATTGCAAGGACGAAGGCTTATAAAGAATATATAAATATGGGGATAGGTTGACGAGACTGATCGTTATAGAAAAGTTCATATTTCAATCTGCCAATTTGATATTATTTTGGGATTTTAGTGCAAGTTTTGAAGTACGTTGAATAAGCCCAGTGCTGCCCAGTGAAATATCAGTCGAAAATATATTAGTTTATTGCTGATGACTAAATAACTATATACATTATATACACATATCTACCTTAGGTCTAAAAGTTGTTTGTATTCTAAACAATTTGAAAAAAATTTTAATATTATTTAAGATTTTACTTTAGAGCAGTTAGCTTAAAACCGGGAAAATTCGATTTTTCTCCAACCCCATTTTCCTCAAAGTGAAGCAAGTTTTTAGGGAATATTATCAATATTTTCCAAAGTTCTTTCTTTATTAAAAATTTGTATCAACAGATAAATCTTTTGGCCATACTGAAACTTTGAATGGACTTTGATGAATAAGCCAGTCAGTCAAGAGAGTTTTTAATATTGAGATAAAATGTTATTAAATCTAAAACTGAAAATTTCGACCTTTTGTGCATAGCTGCCCGTTAAGGATGAAAACATTAAATACCTCTGTCATTGGCCCTGTATTTCCGGTCCCATAAGCTCAAGCTTGGCGCTGCCTGCCTCCGGATTTACTCCACTGCAGGATGTGCCTTTCTGCGTAGAGATCGACAACCAATCGCCCCACTATGACATCATTGGCCTGGAGGTGTCCATTAAGCAGCACTTTGTGTTTCTCTCACGCAAACCAGTGAAACGGAATTTCTATACCAAGACACTCTGCAAGGAGCTCGTTACGGATCGCACCTTGAGGCTAACCAAGCGCATCTATGAGTCTACTATTTGTGTGCCCATGGATACGCCTCGCTCCACACTCAATCCTAATTACATTGTATTTGTGCACTATACGCTGCAGGTGAAGCTGAAGACGGGTTATTTTCACTATGATACGGATTTGTCGGTGCCCATTGTTATAGGGACCATGCCCCTTCAACATCTGAGGACCACTGTGCGGACCCAACAGCGGACAAGGCGTACGCCCACGCCAGAAAGACAGCGTTTGATTGAACGAGTTCAGCCTCGTCCGGCAACAGTGACCGAGGAGTCGGGACAGGAGACGGAAACGGCAGTTGAGGAGACGCATCAGGTGCTGGAGGATGATGAACCACCCTCGTATGACAGTTGCTGTAAGTATGGAGCTATTATTGTTCCAAATGATTATACCTTGTATCAATAAAATAGAGAGCTTTCAGACTTGGGTGCAGAGTATCCTCTTAGTGGAGCACGTATTTATTTTCTATTATTTGCAGTGCCTCCTTCCTTCAGTTTCGCCACACTGGCTGGCAGCCAGCAGACACTGGAGAGTCAACCTTCAGTACACCAGCGCATACAATTGCCCAAGTTTCCTGGCTTTAGTACATTCATTGGAACTGCACCGGCACATGGACTGGTTATGGAAGACTCTGGCCTCGATATGCATCACTATCGTTCCTATGGCTCACTGGATACTGATCATACGGGTCGTAGTCTGGATACATTCGGCTCGCTCTGCGGTCCTCTCTCGGAGCAGTGCGAAGAAGCCGATGACGAGGCTGGACAGCCGTTGGCAGTGCTGGATGTGCTGGCTCAGGTGCATGAAACAGCTCCACTTCAGCCTCAGGATGAGCACCAATTCTAATCCAAAGTGTCTTAAATAAATTTATGGTGGTAATATACATACGTAAGAAAATACTATATAGCGTTAAGTGTCCAGATATATAAATATTTTTAGAGAGCCTCATTATCCGTCTTTATTGGAAGCCCTCATAGTTCATATTTATACTTTACTGCCATCCAGTTTAATCGAAGCGAATTTATTATGTGCCAAACCAGAAACAATTTTTAGCATATTATTCCATGGCTTTTTACAGGCATATTTTCTATAAATAATACACAACTCGAATGGAAAATAATAATATATATATATGCTATATACTATATAAATAAGAAAATATACGAATAAATTTAAGTTCGACTAATGCGTTCATAATTGGACAATAAATAATTATACACTAATAATGGCAGTTTTATTATATGGAATTTGATTTGCTTCGATGAATTTAAGTATTATAAAAAATACGATATCTCTTTCGATTTTTTATATAGCACACTTTTAGGGTAAACATAAAAAGAAAATAGCTACTACAATTCGATAATAATTTTTTTAGCAGTAGAGTATGGGAAAATTAAAAGAATGTTTAGGTTAAAGAATATTATTAGCAGCTTACTTAGCGGTTTATTTGACTTATTCCATTTCATTTAGTCTTTAAAAATATAGTGTATTTCAAATTTCGTAGACTCATCTTTAATCAAGGCTGTTTTGAACTGAATCGATTCAAACCCAAAGATCTAACTACTTCTCTTTACCGAGCCAGGTGTCCAAAAAGTAATGCTGAAACTGAACCTAAGCCCGAAATATTTTCTCGGGATTCAAATTATCATTGAGATACTTGGCTTTTATTTATAACTTTGTTACGAAATGTGTGATGCATTGAAGGAGCCATCTCCGACCCCATAAAGTATATATATTATTGATCAGGACGACGAGACGAGTTGATATAGCCATGTCCCTCTGTCCATCTGGTTATATGAAAACTAGTCTCTCAGTTTTTGAGCTAAGTGAATGAAATTTGGTATGGAGTCCTCTTTCAGTCGGTCGAGAAGGACTACTATATTATATAGCTCTCATAGGAACAATCGGTTCAAAAGTTGTTCTTTGGAAATCTTTTTGTTTGTTAAGATATCTGGACTAAATTTACAAGTTATATGGAAAAGTGTGATTTCTAAACGCACAGCTATTATCATTAAGATCAGATTATTATACTATATAGCCCTTCAAGGGTATATAATCTTCGGCGCGCCGAAAATAGCCTTTCCTTATTTATTTATCATAAAATTAGAGATGAATTTGACAGAAACTATCGAATTCTTGTATTAAATAAAAATGTGAGAGCCCTTGAACCCGAGCTTAGCAATCATTTTTTTAATAGTCTTTAATAATACTTTACAAGTTGATGAAGATCAAGTTCTAGATTCTAGATTCTAGTCTAATAACTCCTCTCAAAAAAGGAGCTACGCTAATTCAATACTTAAATAAAATTGTTTGTCAATAATAATATTTATTTGATTCCATTAGAGTGTGAGTGACGTAAATAATGGAATATTGTGAAGGGATCTGTGATATATGTTCAGACATATGTATTTATTAGTTTACCTTGATTCGCCTGTATGTATGCTAACCGCCTGGCAACCGTCCTCCATTTGAGCAAAGCCTATTTAATTAAATTTGCTAATTGTTTATGACAAGAACAATAAGTGCTCGGCTTTTGCACCCACAACTGCCGCTACAGAGGTGGCCCAGAACCAGAACCAGAACCAGAACTAGGTACGATTAGATAAACGCAATAATAACACTCGGGCAACATGCATAATACCGATAAGGTCTGAGGCGAAGCCGTATTTCGTTTAATAGCAGAAGAATTTGTCAACAGAAGTCAGAGACCGAGCAACAGTCGAGTGGTAAAGAGTTCGTTCAATATGAGCCACATCTGTGACATTAAATTGGAAAGACCCAATGGGATCTACCATGCCGGGGAGACGGTGAATGGCCAAATCTATGTAACATTGCCGGAGCGAGCCCTCATAAAAGGTAGGTAGCCCATGACTCATAATCAAAGCCGATTGATAAAGCAGCTGATGAGGCATGAATCATACGAGCTTCTTTTCGATTAAACTGATTAAGTATTTTATTGTCGAGATAAGTAAATGTATTTTATAATTGATATTTACAGCCATTTCATTTGAGGCCAATGGCTTTGCGAGCAGCTCCTGGCTGAAACCTCAAAAGCAAAAGAATTCCAACTCCAAGAAAAAACCAAAGGTGCCCAAGCCACCAGTTGCCTATGAGAAACGTGTGGATTACTTTGCCAAAGTTGATTATTTCGTAGGCTCTGAGGCGGCGCTGCCACAGATCATGGATGCTGGCGCCTACAGATATGATTTCAGTGTGCAGTTGCCTCCAAGCTGCCCCAGCAGCTTTGAAGGTCCGCATGGACACATACGCTACACGCTGCAACTGCGCCTGCATCGTAGCACGGATCAGCCGGCGGATGTGGCATTAACGTGCCAGTTGCAGGTGCTGCAACGCTGCGATTTAAATGAGCAACCGGCTCAGCTGATGGCACCAAGTGAGGTGGAGTGCTTGGAGCAAACTCCTGCTATGAAATTCTGGCAGCGACCGTTGCAGCTGCAATTGGATATACCCAGAACTGGCTATGAACCGGGAGCAGGCATTTCGGTGCATGTGAAGCTACATAATCCGCAGCAGCTGCAGCTACAGGCGCTTTTCTATAAACTCAATCTGGTCAGCACCTATGTAGGCCACCAGAAGGATAAGCCCAAGCGTGTGGATACCAAGGTGGAGCGTCGCTATTTGGTCACCAGCAGCCATCAGCTGAACAATTTACCTCGTCAGGAATTGCTTAATTTTCAGCATCTTCACACTTTGCAAGTACCACAGACGCCACCAACAATGAATGAATCTGTTTGCGCCTGCCTGCAGCTTAGCTACGAGGTGGAAGTCATTATGCAGACTACTGCAAAAGATCGTGTCATCACGGCTCGCATTCCCATTGTAATATTCAATAATACACCCAGCATGCATCCAGGCTTCAAGGAGCAGGCTATGACGCACTCTCAGTTCGATCTGCAGCCCAGTGCACCCAACCAGACGCCCGAAGCGAGCACTTCAGCCATGACAGCGCCCAATCTAAGCGCCTCTATGAGCTCATTGGGTAAGTTAAATCAAACTATCCTTTAACTAATATTTATATAAATATTCGCTTTATCTCCCAACAGCTTCCAATTTTCGAGAAGCAGAGTTCATGGTGGCCACCAACCTCAACAAGCAAGATAAGCATGCCTTGTCAGGGGAACAGATAGATTTTCGACCACGTTATCTCTACTATGAAATGGAGCATACGGCAAGCGAAAGAGTGCAGTGAATTTGCATATTTTATAATAGAAAAATATGTATAATTCCAATTTTTATTTATTTATATTTAATTATTATTATATATCAGCTGTCTGTATGTATGTAATATTCCTCCATTTAGAAACTCTCTAATCCAAAAATTCTGTCACACAAATATGTATTTTGGTTTATGCGGTTTATTCTGTAACTTTTCTTATATTTTAATTTTATATTTAAGTAAATATCTAGGCGTAAATAAAAAAAATGATAAAAGCTAAAAAATCTTTGCGTTAATCAACTGAAAAGTTCGCTAAATAAAGCACTTTTCGGGCACTTTTATTACATAAAAAAATGCATATTTTAAATAATTCAGTATTAAATATCTCAAAACTGGTAAAAGAAGATTCAAGCAGAAAGCCCATTCAACAATATTATATAGAATATTTCATATTTTTAAAGTAATACAAATACAAGGACCATAAATACTTGAATATTTGCCATAAGACTCATTAAAATGCTGAGGCCTTCAGTTTAATTTATAGCTGTGAGATTACGCCCACTTAGAATAAGTATATAATTCATTGGCTTTATAATTTAAAAACCATATAAAACTTCAAAAAATATTCGAAAATGTTTAGGCTTTGTTTATAAAAGTGGATTTTCGAACGGAAAGTACAAAGAACAATACAAAATATTTAAATTTTTAAAAGTAATACAAATATTTGTATGTTTTTCCATCAGATTCAATATAAGTCTGTGGCTTTCTGTGTATATATAACCGATTCTCTCTCTCTCTTTAACTTATAATAATGAGGTTCAAAAAAGTTATCAGCTGTCTTGAATTGCGGTATAGATTTTCTAGTCTGGAGCACTAGGAGCACTGGGATTATGTGGCAGTGATAATAGGGGTACTTCTGGTGTTTCTTCTGGGGGCGGGGCCGTGGGCATGGCAAAGTTTGTATACATCGGATATTTAGGTATGAAATCGTCCGTGCGATTGTGCTCATTGACGTCCGTATCCACGAATTTGCCACCAATATTTGTGGCTTGCTCGAAAGAGGGTGGCACTGTAATAAATTATGAAAGTGTTGATTACTATTACAGGTGTTAGATTCGTATACTCACGGCACTTATCATAGCTTGGTGGCATGTCTGCAGCGGCTCCAGCTGGCGTGTCCGGAGTCTGAGGTATCCATTGGGTCACATTTTCCGGATTCTCGGCACTCTGAGCCAGTGGTATGGTGCCAATTATAATGGGCATTTCTATTTCGGAATCCGTGTGGCAACCTCCCGTCTTAATTGCCATTACTATCCCGTAAGAGACGTTGATTATACGATTATGCCGGGAAGACGGCGGTACGGGTGGTATAACTAGGCTAGCATTAATCAAGCGCTTTGATAAGCGCCGAACTCTTTCGGGCTGGAACTCTTCGCAGAGGGTATTTTTATGGGTTCTTGTTTTGTAGGTGGGCGAACTAGCTCTAAATTCGTAGATTTGTATTAGGGTAAGTTCAATACCTTCCAGATCATAGCCGTGCGATTGATTGTCTATGTGCAGGGTATAGTGAATCCTCTGACCAGGTGCATAGCCACCAAAGGGTATCGTGAGAGTCGATATGACGGGGCCAGACGAACATGGCCAGCAGCAAAAATATTTGATGTCCTCATTTTTCACAGGTATCTAGATACAGAATAGATTGTTAGCTTTTCTCAAATAAATATTTATTTTTGACTTCAAGAAGGATCAAGTCGAGGAAATAATCTGTACCCAATCGTTTGAGCTAAGAATAACAGACGGAGGCAGATCGACAGATCCCAAAGTCAAATAATTTAAAGTATTTGTGGAATATATATATGGTATTTAAAAAAATTCTTCTATATATCTTACTATCTCTTCTTATCTATTTTCTTATTAATTAATTTTTAATTCTGGAATATAATAAAATACCCACCAGCATTTCTGGATACATGTTCAGATTGTAGGTCTGCAGCACGGTAAGCGGCTGGTTGAAAACATTGTTGAACCTCCAAGAACGATCCACAACTAAGGACACCTCATAGGCTATCTTCCCGTACTTCTCCACACATGAAGTCGGACATTCCAGGGGCAGAGGAATGCAGAATGTATAGGTATGCGTGCCTGCTGGCAGTTCACCCTCGCCAAAAACATTTGTTCTGGTATTCAAATACGTCTCAGTGCCCCGAAAATGCTCCGTATAGGACTCTGTTTTGCCATTGACGGTGCGTGTCCGGTGTTCCTCCCAGCGCACCTTCGCCTCTCCCTCGAACAAGATGTAGACAGCTATTTGGGTGCAGATAAAGTCAAAGCGTGAATTAGAAGAAGCTTTTTTTTTTCGTATTCTGTTTTGTTTGTAGTTTTTGCCGGCTTTGCTTTGTTTGGATAATAAGCACAGTGGAACCAGGTTAGTAAAACTTTGTTTAGAATATATATATAAATAATAAATATATATATATAAATAATTAATATATATATATAAATAATTAATATATATATAAATAATAAATAAGCAAATAAATAAGTTGATAGGGAAAATTCTGATTGATTTTATATGAACAAATTAGAATAAGATTCACTATTAAATTATGAAATAAAAAACTACTAAGAGAAGACTGCACTAACAATTGGAATACTATTGTCAAATATTTATTTTGATCAATTTTGCTATGACAATTATATAATTCATTCATAGCTTGATTTAATTCATAGTTTTATTTATTTTCACTTGAAGGTCACATACGCTAACTTATTTTTTATATAATTCCCTTAGATATAATTCTTTACCGCAATATATTTTTAACACAAGAGTTAAATAAAGTGTTCTAAGCCCACAGTGCAACCAAATTCTATGTAATTTTTTAAAAGCAATAATTAATTGATTTATTGAAGCGTTTTACATATACTGAGCTCACTGTACTTTGAAGCTTTTGGGACAGTGCCGCTCTGAGCAAAACAAAATATTCGAAACTCGTTTCTCGCATGTCAAATTATATTGAGAAAATTTTTGTGTTTTTTGTTATGTTTGTTCTTTCTTATATGCTACGGAGTGGATTTCTGATGCTCTTCTTTTTTAAGAATCTAAGAATTTAAATATATGTATGCCTGTTGACATATGCACTTTTCATTTATTTATATAATCATATTGAAATGGATTGAACTTTGTTAATTACCGAAGAGTTCTATATTTTCATGCTTAAAGAAATAAATTTCTTTACATTTATCTATATTTTATTTTAAATAAATAATTAGATTAAGTAAGTATCTTATGAGAATTATTTAGGCTCATATACTAACTGAATCCATAGTAATATCAGGTAGTCTAGCGAAAACTGATTACTTGCTGAAACCGGTTTTAAACCACACACAATATAGAATTCGAATACTCTTATCAAAACGTTCTTAGTGAAAGCAATGAGATTATTTTTTACACAAGGTCTCCGAGGCGATAAGCAACATTTAGATAAAGAGTTGTTTATTTTTGGGATTTAGCTAGCATAATAAATAAATGGAATCTGAATAGGAATTTACCATTGACAGACTTGTTGCTAGTTGAATTGAAAACAATTCGCCCATTTATTGTTTCGCCGCTGTAGTATATGGGATTGGGTCGATCGAACTCGAAAACACATGTCGAGGGCATTGTTGATATAGAAATATATAATTAAATAACACTGCCAGAAACCACGCAAACCTAAATGCACTGCCAATTTAAATGTATATTATAGATTAGACCGAAAAATAAAACATATTTTGAGTCACTGGATTTCCAATTGATATAAATTTAAAGCACGCGAATTAAAAACCACGACGCCAAACGGCCCAAACACAAATGAAATACCAAAGATTAAAATGTTTAGAACTCACACTGTTTGAGAGTCACGACAGAGAGGGAGAGAGAGAGAGAGAGAGAGCCAAAAGTACGTGACATCATCAGTTGAGAGCGGAAAAGCCCAAGCCGAAAGCTTCTGCTCATTTCTCTCAGTCGTCGTTGGAGAATAAGAACGGCAGTGAGAGAGAGCGAGACATCGCTTTTAAGTGGGCAGAGTTGAGCTTTTTTAAATGTTGTGATAAATATATACAAATGTACATACATATATATACATACGATTATATATCACTTCATTCAGATGTAAACAAAAAGAATTGATATAAAAAAACGTACTCACATATGTATTTTTACTGGGAAAGGGACTATTTTTCATGAGTCGCTTTGAAGTGAATTTAAATTGGCATTAAATATTGTTTTTTTAAGAATGCCTAATTCAAAATAATAAAAAACTTAAGATACATTATTATATATATTATAGTTTTTTTAATTAGTAATATATTATTATTCAAGTTGGTTTAATACTACTATTTGTAGCAAGAAATTAAATCTTTAATTACTCGATTTTGAAATCCGAAAATTAGAAAATGGTTATTTTATTATCTTCACTTACCTTGCATTACCTACTGACAATTTGAATGGTATTGGGGAAGTCTATATAAACCTAAGTATCAGTTTTTGTACCTTTGCACAGATCCATTGACTGAGCTTGATCGCCTCGCCTTTTGATCCCGATCAAGAATATATATACCTTATGAGATACACACAGCTGATTAGAATGGACAACCTAGTCAATCGGAAATTTCCCAGCTGTCAATGACCTGTTTTGTAAAGGTAAATTGAATATATTCAAAAATAAATTAATTTTGTATTGTTGCTGTACGTATACAACTGACCAGCAGTGTTAATCAGCTGTGTAAATCTGTGCTGCTTTATATGAACTCTATAAGCTCGCATTTTTATTTCAGATCGGTCATTAAGTAACTTCTGGGCAAAACCGCGATCGTCGTTCTGAGAAGTATTTGCCGGTGCTATAAATATGCGGCCTTGCCAATATTTTCCATCAGTCTCAGTTGCATCGGGGCTCCAAGATGTTCAGCTTTTCTCTGCTCGTCGGGCTGCTGTTTTGTGGAGCTACTTTAGGAGTGGAAGTGGAATTAAACCTAGGCCGCATACGTGGAGTAACTCTAAACTCTCGGCTGGGCGTGCCGTTTCACGCCTTTCGTGGTATACGCTATGCAGAACCACCACTTGGCGAGCTGCGCTTTAAAAATCCAAAACCCGTGACTCCCTGGGCACCAGCTACATTCGATGCCAGCCAGGATGGTCCCATGTGCCCTCAGCCTTGGGATAATATGACAGATGTTTCTGAAGATTGTCTACGAATTAATGTCTATACAAAGAATCTGTCGGGGAAGGATAAGCTGCCCGTCATAGTATTTATTCATCCAG
Source organism: Drosophila repletoides (assembly GCA_018150835.1). Lineage (NCBI taxonomy): Eukaryota > Metazoa > Arthropoda > Insecta > Diptera > Drosophilidae > Drosophila > Drosophila repletoides. The sequence goes on from JAECWQ010000202.1 coordinate 7,325,341, forward strand.
GTGGCTTCTACGTGTACTCTGGTCAGAGCAAATACCTTGCGGGACCAGAGCATTTTATGGATCGTGATTGTGTGCTAGTCTCAATCAACTATCGTCTGGGTAGCCTGGGCTTCCTGGCCACAGGCAGTGCAGATGCTCCTGGTAATGCAGGACTCAAGGATCAGGTTCTAGCGCTTCGCTGGATCCAGCAGCATATTCATAAATTTGGAGGTGATCCAAACTCGGTCACTTTATTGGGCTATAGCGCAGGAAGCCTGAGCATTGGATTGCATATGTTATCGCCAATGTCACGGGGTCTGTTCCACCGTGGCATTTGCATGAGTGCCTCGCCTTATGGGCAGTGGACATATGAGACAGAGGGTGTGCATATAGCTCAGCGTCAGGCACGTTTACTCAAGTGTCCTGAACAGCCAGTCAAGGATTTAGTCAGCTGTCTGCGTGGTAAGCCCATGCTGGACTATGTGAGCTCCTACAATGGCATGTTCGAGTTTGGCTGGAATCCGGTACTTAATTGGATTCCTGTTATTGAACAGGATTTTGGCCAAGAACGGTTTCTTATTGAGCATCCCTACAAAACAGCACAGAGTGGCAATTTCTACAAAGTTCCACTTATAACGGGCATAACTGAATTTGAGTTCCTGTCTGGCGCTTTTTGTGAGTAAGCTTTATTTGAATGATATTCTAGTCTAATCTGGTCCAAATTTTAGATGATCTCCGCAACGACAGCATTAGAGAAAAGCTAAATTCCGATTGGGAGCACTATGCGCCTATTGCACTGCTCTACGAGCGGGACACACCTCATTCGAGGGAGGCAAGTGCCGTTCTACGGAAAGAGTATCTGGGCAGTGGCCCTATACAGAATCCAGAATCACTGCAAGGTCTGGGAAAAGCCTACAGCGATGCCCTAATAGGCGTCGAGTACCATCGTTTTATGCATCTGATGGCCCCCCATACACCCATCTACACTTATTACTTTCGATACAAAGGACGCTACAGTTTTCTTAAACGTCCGGATAATAATCAAACTATGGGTAGCTATTTAAAGGATTATAATATGGAGGAGTATAGGACTATATAAATTTTCATTGTGTAGGTGCTGTTCATCATGATGAGCTCCTGTATCTGTTTCATGTGGGACTAGTGACGCCCCTCTTGAAGCGCAGTGATCCTGAGAACTTTCTTATTGAACGCCTAACGAGGATGTGGACTGAGTTTGCCACGAAGGGGTAAATACTTAATGGAGTTACTATTATTGAAAATATTTTTATCTATTATTTTCTTAGGGATCCTCATAATCCATCTGATGAGCATTTGCGAAATCTTCACTGGCCACTGTACAATCCCAAAGAACAACATTATTTGGAAATAGATGAAAATCTGACGGCTAAAACTGGCAACATTAACGAGAGGCGTTACAAGGTCTGGGATGACCTATTTCCATATCCAAAGTTCTAAGTGCTTGATGGAAAAAACATATTCATAAATTGAAAATAAGTGTGATTTTTAAAAAAATAAAGAACATTTCATATTCTTTAATATATTTTATTTAATTATTTTTTATTTTTCTAATAAAATAATTGTTGGTTTTTCTCAGAATGTCGGAAAAGGAAACAAGTCATCCCACAATTTGAAACATTTTTCATTCATGTTTCCACTTTTGGTTGTTAGATTCTCACCAATTTCTAGGTAATTTTGATCTGTGGGATTGTAAGGTGGCCAGTGAAGATCTCGCAAGTATTCATCAGACGCATTGTTAGGATCTCTGAAAAAAAATGCTTTTAATGAAAAATATTTTAATTAATATGAAATTCTATAAGTATTCACCCTTTTAAGGCAAACTCAGTCCACATCCTCGTGAGTCTTTCGATAAGTAAATGCTCAGGATCACTTGCACTTGAGAGGGGCATCATTATCCCCACATGAAACAGATATATTAATTCATCAAGATGTACAGCTCCTGGAACTGAATACAACCAAAAATCATTCATTCATCCTTTTCTCCATAAATCTTACATTTTGGATTCAGATCATCGAAAAAACTGTAACGTCCTTTGTACCGAAAATAATATGTGTAGATGGGTGTATAAGGTGCCATTAGACGCATAAATCTATTATAGGCAATGCCTATTAGGGCATCGCTATAAAGTCTTCCCAGACATTTCATGGATTTCGGATATTCAATTCGTCCATTGCCCAGATACGCTTTTCGTAGAACGGCACTTATATTCTTTGAACGGGGTGTGTCCCGCTCGTAGAGTAGTATAATAGGAGCAAAGTGCTCCCAGTTCGAATTCAGCTTATCTAGAATGCTGTCGGCATACAGATCAGCTGAAATTTGAAGCAGATTAGCCTGTGGAATCATTTAAATAACTCATACTCACAGTAAGCTTGTCGCAGGAATTCAAACTCAGTTATGCCTGTTATAAGTGGAACTTTATAGAAGTCGCCACTCTGTGCCGTTTTGTAGGGATGTTCCAGAAGGAAGCGCTCTTGACCGAAATCTGGTTCGATTACAGGACGCCAGAGAAGCTGCGGATGAGTGTCAAGCTCGAACATGTCTCTATGAGAATTCATAAATTCAGATATATGCTTCCCACGCAGGCAATTCACCAAATCCTTGACTGGTTTCTCGGGACACTTGAGTAAACGTGCCTGACGCTGAGCTATATGCACACCCTCTGTCTCATATGCCCACTGTCCATAAGGGGAGGAACTCATACAGATACCACGGTGGAACAGACCCCGTGACATTGGCGATAACATATGCAATCCAATGCTCATACTGCCCACACTGGACCCCAACAATGTGACAGATTGTGAATTGCCACCAAAACGATGAATATGCTGCTGGACCCAGCGAAGCGCTAGCACCTGATCCTTGAGTCCGGCATTACCGGGGGCATCTTCACTGCCTGTGGCTAAGAAGCCCAAGCTCCCTAGACGATAGTTGAAGGTGACCAGTACACAATCACGATCCATGAAATGTTCTGGTCCGGCAATATAGTTACTCTGGCCAGAGAGCACATGGAAACTGCCAGGATGTATAAACACTATGACTGGCAATCGGGCGTCTTCGCTTAAATTCTTTGTATAAACATTAATGCGTAGACAATCTTCTAAGATGTCTCTCGTAGTGTTGAAGACCTGCGGGCACTTGGGACCATCCTGGGTAGCATCGAATGTAGCCGGTGCCCAGGCAGTCACGGGTACTGGATTTCTGAAGCGTAGCTCGCCAAGCGGTGGCTCTGCGTAGGGTATGCCGCGAAAGGCGTGAAATGAAACGCCCAACCGAGATGTTAGATTCGCTCCACGTATGCGGCCCAATTCTAAGTCTACCTCCACTCCAAGAACAGCTCCACAGAACAGCAGCCAAGCGAGCAGAGTGAGGCTGAACATCTTGGGGCTGCGTTGCGACTGAGACTGATGATATTTATATCCTGAGTTCTATATTTATTATAAATAAATTGTCTACTTATTCAGTGTTTTTTACTATAATTCACTCGCTGCGCGCACAGTGCGCACTTACTTATGCAACAGCAATGACTTACACAGCTGATTAACAGTTGCACTTAAAAGTATACGCACGGCAGAAGCTATAAATAATAAATAAGTTGCACTATGCCACACCCACAAAAAATTAGCTATGTGAATTGTTGTTTCTCATTATAAACTGAGGCTAAATAAAAAATGTAGTTAACATTTTAATTGTGCTTTTACCCCAATAGTTTTCAGTTAATAAAAACAAACAATGCGGAAATCAATGTGTTTTTTGATAATCCAAATTTTCGATAAAAGACGGATTTATGTGTTTGTTTATTTATTTAATATCTTGTTAAAGATATTTGGCAAACAATCACGCATATTTATGGTATAAGACAAGTCCCTTCGGAATAATATAAATACTGCAAAGATAAGATATTATTTTCTGATAAGCAATCAAATCTCAATGGGCGATTCCACTGGTTCTCTTTCCTGTTCTCTGTTCTGTTCATTCATCGCCTGCTTCTTTTCCTGGCGTTGCTCCGCTCGGCGACGACGTCGTCTACGTTTCTTTGGGGGCGGATTTGGGGCCCCACTTTGGAATGTATCCACATCAAAGACGGGATAGCGGGGCGTAAAACGTGAGGCCTCACTTACGGTGTTGGCATCCGTATCCGCAATATCGGCGGTCATGAACATGGCTTGTTCATAGGTGGGCGGTGCTGTAATGACAGACGAAATACGGGATATAAAATTAAATTCAGCAGAGAGTGGGTAGACTTACGTAGCTCTGGAACTAGATCATCCGCTGTTTCGAACTCATCATCGCCATCTTCGGGCAGCTCATAGTCCTCGAGTTCCTCTGTTGGCTCATAGGCTGCATTGCTTGTCCCGGCTGCTAGTTGCATGGCTCTGGCCGATGTCGATGGCAAATCGTTTGGAAGAGGTGCACAGACAGGCGTTGCAGCCGGTCCAGCAGTCACAAGTGGCACATTGCCAATGGTAATAGGTATAACCACCTTTGGATTGGCCATTAGCCAATTCATAACAGCCACAATACGCACCTCATAGGAGACACGCACCACCTTGCTGAGATGCTCACAAGTGGGTGCTGTGGCCGGAATGCGCAAGGACTCCGTGAAAGATTTGTGGGTTTGATGAACCACAGGGCCACCCACATGCTTGGCCAGCATTATCTTCTCGGAGACGGTGCCCAGAGCGGGCGTGTCAGCTGTGTAGGTGGCGCGCAGGAATAACATTATCATTAGCTTCTTACAATCTGTGCTGGAATCATTGCGCACATCGGCGTGGATGAGCATGAACTGGCCAGGCACATAGCCCTGCTGCTGTAGTGTCACCTTTATATACACCGGATTGTTGTGCATAAAGCAAAAATATTCCATGGCCTCACTAGTGGCCGGCTGGCGGAGCAGCTTGTTTTCTAGGTTCAGATCAAGTAACTTAAGCACCGTGAAGCCCACATTTGTAGTGCGATTTGAGGCGCCGGGTCTTATAAATGTAACTTTGGCCAGATAGCGTATATGCCCATAGATGCCCTCAAACGAGGACGGACAATGACTAGGTATAGGACAGGCAAACGTATATGTATACGTGCCCGAATCCACATTGAACGTTTGCCCTTGTTCCGAGCCCATCAGGAATGTTGTCGAGGCTATATAATCCTCACGGCCCGTAAAGAAGCGCTTTCGTCCTGGCTTAAAGTTAACTTGGCTGGTGGCCACCACTCGACCATGTTTTCTACGCCACTGGGCACAGGCATAGCCGCAGATTTGTAGTTTAATACCTGAAATACCGAAAACAGCAATTTAATTTAATTTTATTTTTATGATAAAAACAATTGCTAAATATATATGATTTTAATGTTTGCATACCTTACACACTACTGCCTATCTAAATAAATTTTAATTCTTCATCCAATGTATGATAAAAATATCTATATCAAAGTAAGAAATAGTCTAAGTAAAAATATCTATAAAAAGAAGTAAGAAAAAGTATATCAATTTTTCAAACTTTTAATATAAAAACAAAGTCCAATATCACAATTATTCACTTATGATTGATCGTATTTGGTCCTTATTTTATTTAACTGATATTTTTCAATTAAACATTGTCTGTTAATGCACAAAAAGGTTACATTTTCAGCTTTGTTTTAAAAACCTAATTTAAATTTTGAGTTAAAAAAGTAGGATTTCGCATGCCGAATAATTATGGAAAACCGTTTTTCTTGAAAATGAAATTACTTCAAAATGTATCCTATAAAATATGGTAAAATATAAATTATCACATAAAGTAATCAATACCTGAATGATTTGTTTTGCGCCTCATTTATTTCTACTTACAATCTTCATATTGGTAAGTAAAAGTATATATGACTAATAAATTGTGGCATTTCCTGGGTATTTCTGGCCAGTTAAATGTTTATCACTTTTGTAGATCCCCCGAGACTCGAACTCAATGGACGGACGGTAATAATTTTCTGCTTTATTTTGCATCAATTATTGAGCATTTGTTGTGTCTATGCCAAAATTTGTGCTTATCATTAAATTACGAATAAAATGGGTTTGACAAAAAGAAAACAGAGCAGAAAAGTCAAATAAATACAAACACAGTGCAGAGAGAGAGAGATAAGATAAGAGACTGATAATAAATGCGAGGACAGAACTGGGCTGAGCACGTACAAACGTATATAAAAATGTTTTAGTATAGCCAAAAAAAAAAAAAGAAATCAAAATAAATCTAGCTTAATGATTTAGAGACTGCTCGAATTGACATACCTTGCAATTTTTTGCTTTTATGAAAATTGACTATGACCTTGCCGGTTACAACCTGGCCAGTAAAATATGTTCCATGCTCATTTTGATCGAAGGTTATAATACAATTGTTGGACATTTTGTAGCGCCTCTCTTATCCGTGGATCTTTTGGCTTTTCGGTAGGACTTGAATCCTGCGGCGAACGAATGGAGATCTCCGAACCCGGTCGCTGCTGAAGCGTAACTGAATTCGCTTTAAATACTAACACGATATTTTTGGAGTCCATAACAAGTGCCGAGTGGCTATCTTATCACTAAAACTCTCTGTAATCCCAGACGTGGGAGTGTCATAGTCTACATAGTATGTTACGGCATTTGTTGTGTCTCTGGGAGAGCTGCTGGCTTTCTAGTTCTCTTTATTGTAACTAAAATATTTGGAAACTACTTTCTCCTGCGCTTTTGCATAACAAATATATCCAGCAATAACCTTCCCCATAATACTTTTAAAATATATTTTTAAATATTGTTTTTGTTTACAATATGTCAACTACTAGTCAAGTGTTAGTTAGAACAAGCTCGTGTCTATTTTCATATTTATTCATTTTCCTTCGGTTACATGTGTCAAATGTAACTTTTTTTATTTAATACTAAATTCATAATTATCGTATTGATAAGATAAAACATGTGAACAGTTGTTAGGTGACAAATACGATTTTGTTTTAAATTCAGTGTTATTTTGCCAGCTACTCGAAACGCAGACAACGTGGAAGAATATATATTAATAGTATTTCCGCATTTCTGCTCGTAAATTAAAAAGTAGTAGAAATAATTAGCAGTTTCTATTTCCAACCATGGTGGTTACCTGTGATATTCAGTTTAACAATAATCCACTGGGCACTTACTTTGCGGGTCAAGTGATTTCTGGCAGTGTAGTTTTGAATGCCGATGAACAAAACTTTGTCACAGGTGGGCATTAAAAAAATCATAAAAAATAATATATAAATTACAAAAATATTATTAAGCTTGTGTTTTACAATTTAGTAAACGTCAGCCGTAAAAGTGATTCATGTTTTATTTATTTTTAGTTATCTGTTATTATCTATTTTTATAGCAATTTAAGGGGGGAACCCTTCAGACGAGCTTAGTTGAAAAAATCAGGCATTGGGCGTTATAATTTATAATATATACATGAAAAGATAAACTAATATTCTAAAAAAAACTAGTGGGAGAGACTATCTTAGGAGCGGCGAATATTATAGACTGGAATAATCATTTGAAAATTGATAATGAATTGATTTACTATACCAGCATTCCAGTCTCGATAGAATGTGCTTCATCTAACTAAAACTCTAATGTAAATATCATAAAGATACTTTAAAGAACAAAAAAGGTTTTCAAGTAACAAGTTTTTGACGGATTGTTCCAATGGAAACAATATGATTAACTTTTAATTTCAAATGTCAATACCTCAAAAAGTTAGAGAATAATTTATATAGAAACAGAAAGAGCAAGAGATGGACATAGCTATATCGACTCGACACTCTAATCGTTCTGACCAATAATATATATGCTATATGGAGTCGGCCTTCAATGCATTACACATTTCATAACTAAGCTATAAGACCCCCTGCAAGGATATATATATAAATATTAAAATCTTGAATATATTTTCTATTTAGCTGTCGTTCTGAAGATAAAAGGCTTTGCATCTACATATTGGACAGAGTCAGAAACCAGTGGAGATAATAAAAGTACGTCAGAAAGTTATAGCGGAGAAGAAGATTATATTAGATCAAAAGTTGATCTACTCTCATCTGATGGAAAAGGTAAAGCTAAATATGATAAAAGTTAATACTTATATAACATTATATATTGGCTTTTATATACTTTTACCATTGCAGCTTCCCTTGACGCAGGTAGACATGTGTACAACTTTGCCTGCCAGATACCCGCTGTCTGTCCTTCATCCTTTGAGGGCACTCATGGACGTGTTCGCTATATGGTAAATGTGAAGATTATTAGACCCTGGAAATTTGATCAAACATTCTCACGTCCATTTACTGTGTTGAAAGTAATGGATCTTAACAAGGAGGCGGCTTTCTTACGTGTAAGTTGAAAACTTACTCTGTTGGGGATATTTTATTTAAGGCTTTCCCAAATTTTTAAAGACGCCAGCATATTTCGAAGATCAGAAGACCTATAATTGTTGGCCCTGTCGGTCAGAGCCGCTTCGATTGCGTTTGTCAATACCGCAAAGAGGATTTGTGCCTGGCCAGACAATTCCAGTGGGTGTGCTTGTTACTAATGAGAGTCACATTCGCGTGGAGGAAATCAAAGCAAGCTTAGTTATGCTGGTGCTCTATTATAGTCAGGGCAGTGTCGAAACGATCAACGAAAGATTTGTGGTTAGCCAGAAGGAGGGCGAGGGCGTCACCAGAAACTGCAAGAAACAGTTCACCTTTGACCTGCACGTGCCGGCAACGCCACCAACCTGCTTCGACCTATGCCGCATTATACAGATTGCCTACCAAGTGGAAGTGGTTACTAAGGTCAAAGGCTGGCACATCAATGAAAAGGCTCATATGCCCGTGACTATTGGTAATGTTCCTTTAACCATGCAACTGCAACAGCAGCCTCGACCCATTCCTGTCGAGGTGGAAGTTGTTGCCCAGCAACTGGACGAAAAGGCGTTGGTATTACTCGAAGATGCTGATGAACAGCCACCAGTGTCACCCAATCCCTGGGCAGTGGATTCAAGCATACGTAAGTTCAGTGCTTTTCTCTGATAGACAGATAAGAAACATTGGAATTTTGCATCATTGTTTCAGCTCCTCCCAATTATGCAGAGGCCATGCATATACGCCCAAATTCAGTAAAGTCCTCGAAGTCAACCTCAAGCCATCAATCCCATAACGATAAACATATTCCGTCAGGCACACAGAATAAAGAAGATTGTCCCTATACTCCACTATATGCTGTTTTTAATATATCCAGTCCAATGGAAACATCTGCGCAACAGCCACACGTCAGGACAGGAGATGTGATTATAACTGAAGAAATTGATCGCAGCTCTTGGATATAATAAAACGCAATATGTATAAACCCAAGCTATACTATTTCAACTAAAGATAGAATCAATTTTCTATTTTCTTTAATTTAGTTTTCAGTTAACTTTTACCCATCAAGGCAAACAATATTTTCCCTAGGTTTTAAATTACTTATTTGTTATTGTTACCGAACTTGTTGCATTTAATGTATCTATAAATAAATAAGATATTAAGAGGAAAACAATTATATCAGTTACATGAAAAGTGTGTTATATTTAGTAAAAGTTTCCTTTGGTGCCTAATATTTTATCAAAATTACATCTTTAAAAATCTATTTAAGTTTAATCAGTCTTAAATGAAGAGCAACAGAATCTAAAATTTTTCGAGCCCGCTTCGAAAAATTTACAGCAACGCAGTCCGATCCAATCCGAGATCATCTCGGTTTTAGCTAGAAACTTCATAGAATTAGTATTCAGTTCTTAAGCCAAGAACTTAGAACAGAAAGTTTGTTAGGCTACAGAGGTCTAAGCTTCTTGTTCTTTGTCATATAAATTTATTTATTTAAGAGTCTTTCATTATTCCAAGCAAGATTATTGCTCAAAGATTATCCATCTTTGAGTGAGAATACCGGTAGTCGAATTTGGAGAATCTTAGCTTTCGATTATTCGATCCTCGCGGTCTTTACCCACCCAACCATGAATCTCAAATATGTATATTTTTCTTTTTATTTTAATTTAATTTATTCTAATTATAACTCAGAAAAATTTGAAAAATATAATTATATAAACAGATACATATCTGTTATATAATAATATATATAATATACATATATATATATAGTAAAATAAATATTTTACTCTTGGTAAAATAAAAATTATTTTACCCGAGTCGAATTAACTGCCTGTCAAATATATCAGACTAAGGCAGGCACTGAATATCGAAAGAATAAAACGCGGGCCGAGTTTGGATTCTTGTTTTTATTCTTTAAGCTCCAGTTTAAGACTAAAATAAAAAATGAATTTTCTTAGCTTGGCACCCCAAATGAGTGCTGAATTGGATTTTGTTTATGTTTACATTATTCTTAGAAGCGATGCATTGGTGACCATTTTTTGTTTATAATATGTTTGGCGGTTCAATCTCGTTTTTTAAGTAAACTTGGGTCTTAAGTGTATATGTTATTTATGTATTGCTTATGTATTGTTTGGTATACTTATGTACGATATTTGATTATTGATATGTGAGCTCATATATATAATTTTGTTTTCTTAACAGTATTCCTTACCTTTATTTTTTTTTTTTTAATTTTTTATTTATTTTTTCTCACAAATATTATCTGTCTTGTCCACTATGCACACCGGTTTCTGTTTTATTTTTTTTTATTAATTATTTTTTTCCACATTTTTCTTGTACATGGTACCACTGTACACACATATTTTTTTTAATTTTTCTTTAAGCTAATTTTCTTTCCTTTTTTAAGTTGTACTGTACCACTGTACACACATGTTCCTAGCTTTTAACTAATGTGTTTTTTTTGTGTATATTTATTGTTACATTTTTTTATACACTGTACCACAGGTTCCTAATTTTGTTTGTTGTTTTCCTTTTTTTTTGTTTTTATTTAATTTAATTGCTGGGGCTCCAGATGAAAATGCAGTACAATTTAAAAATGTAGAGGGGGCGACGAATTATTTGGGCGGCACTGTACGCCGATGTGAGGTGGCGGCAGAGACAGTCTTGGCAGAATAACTGTGTGCCAGCGGCACAATTGGTCCATGTGGGAATCTACTGTGGTGGCCGTAAATGTACCTGCCTCCTGATTTTACTTAGGCGTACTACTACTACTACTAATTTCACCAATAAACCAAATATTACTTTAAGTCAAAATTAAGTGAAGGGGAACTTAATTTTATTCTGCTTCCAAAAGTATGCCATATTTAATTTTGTGAAATTTATTTAAATAACTAAAATAAAATACTTTCTAGAAATAAATTGAAAGCTTAAGTTGGATTTACCAGTTCATCTCAGTCCAGATCTAGCCAGATTTTGAAACCAGCCTTTTGGCATTTATTATATTACGAATTCCCTGTTATTTTTGTTGTGTGCATTGCACTTGGCCAAATAAATAATTTATAATTGTCAAAGGCGATAAGATAAACATTGTCCAATGCTCGGCGGTTCGCGACAGAAGAAGAAAAGTTTGTTTCAGTTTCAGTGTGTTTCAATCGGGCAACCGGGAATGATTCTATCGTCGCACAACTTGCCAAACTTGTTGCCGTAATGTGAAAAGAGAAATAAATAGCGAACCGCAGGGGTTTTAATTACAAACGAATCAGTCGTGTTTTGGCTTCCGATAGCGACAAGTGCGAATTGCGTCGGAGCAACAGAATAATTGCAAAAGAATTATAATAAATATCGATCATCTGGCTATCTGGCTAACTGGCTAACTGACTATCTGGCTAATTGGTTGACTATAACATCTCGTAATGGGTGTAACTAGCATAATTGATTTCGATAACAATCCCCACGGCACCTATTTTGCCGGCCAAGTTTTGACGGGTAAAGTTACCTTAAAGCTGGATAAGGTAAAGCTAGTGAAAGGTAATAAGCTCAGGTTTAAGTTCAATATTTGTTGAGTTATTTTGTGCAATGTTTTCTGCTCTTAGTGGGAACTGTTCTTCCCCATGAGTCATTGTCTTATCTTATCGCGAATTTTGTATTTTTTTTCAACTCTGGCAAAGTTTATTCAAGTATTGTAGATTTTTAGGATAGACCAGTGAAATGAGATGATTCATAGCTGGTTTCTGTAATGGCACGCGCTAAAATTGGTAGCTGAATGCCTCTAAGACACAGTGATAAGCTCTTATCATTTTTAAATAATCTATATTAGATACTGTGCTTTAAAATAGCAATAAATTTAATGTTTTACCATTCAATTATTTAATACTTTTTTGTATTTTAATACGCCACAGAAAGTAAGTAGTAAATGATAATAAAAAAGTATATTTATGTCGCAAGAAAATAAACTTTCGCTCAGCTTACAAGTTCTTTATAAACGGCAGGTGCGTTCTTTTTCGCAATTAAGCTAAATATTTATCAGAGGCTTCGACAAAAAATATACACAAATTTATTTATTTATTTAAATTTTAACTTAGCTGTTACTCTAAACATAAATGGATATGCCGAAACGCGCTGGACTGAATCACGAGGCACTGGTAAGCATAGACATACAGATACATATCAAGGACGTGAGGACTACATAGCATCCCAAACCTATCTGGCGGGCTCTAGCATGAGCAGTAAGTAGAACAGTTGATATTCGGAGTTCTTTTCATTAATATCTTTTATCAATTTGCAGCCGAAGTTTCCCTTGAGCCCGGAATACATGTCTATAACTTTGCCTGTCAAATACCCGTCACATGCCCCTCTTCTATTGAGGGAAACGTTGGCAGAGTGCGCTATATGATTAAGATAAGTCTGGTCAGGCCCTGGAAATTTGATCAGTCCTATACCCGCTGCTTTACGGTGCTCAAATTGATGGACTTGAACTATGAGAGCCCCACCTTGAGGGTGCCAGTTCACTGCGAGACCCAGAAGACCTATTGCTGTTGGCCCTGTCAATCTGAGCCGCTGCAGCTGCAATTGACGCTGTCCCAAACTGGATTTGTACCCGGCCAGGAGATTCCAGTGAATATGCTAATCACTAATGATAGTCACATACGCGTGGAGATGCTGCAGATCAGTCTGGTTATGTTGGTTACCTACTATGCTAAGCACATGGTCAGTATGCATAGCAGAAACCAGCGATTTGTTGTGACCAAGCTAATGGGTGACCCTGTGCCAAATCATTGCAAGAAACAGTTTAAATACTTAATGCGTGTGCCAGCCACGCCACCCACTTGCTACAATCTCTGTGGAATCATTAAGATTGCCTATCAGGTGGAGGTGGAGGCTAAAGTCAAGGGATGCCATAAGGACGAGAAGGTCACCGTGCCCATGACCATTGGCAGTATTCCCTTGTCCGAAAATGTACTCATGCAGCCACGTGGACTACCGATGCAAACACTCGACGTTGCGGCCCTTAATAATCCCACCGCGCCACCGCCACCACCTTTAGAGGCTGATGCGCCCTGGGCAATGGCTGCCAATATGCGTAAGTTGTTCTCCATACGAAAATTGATTTTATATAATTCTAGCTGTATTTTTAGAACCACCCAACTATGAGGAGGCTGTTTTTATGCGCTCTGCTGGCACCTCCCAAAAAATGGATGACGCCGAAGACTCGACAGCTGCAAATACAGTTAGCCTGGATGGCAGTTCCTTTACGCCAATCTATCCAATATTTAATATGCCAACCCCCACAGCGCCCGAGGATCACACAGATAATGCTAATGCTGAGACAAATACGAACAAAGGAACAGGAACCTGGCTTTGAACAACACACACCCCATTTATTAAACGAAATACAGGCTATAATAGTATAATACAGAAACTAGTCTTTTCGGGGGAACTTGTGGGAAATATGGGTCGTGCCTCAAACGTGAAGTATTTATAGAGATTGTCTGGCTAAACAACATTAGGATACTCTTTGTAGATTCTGAGTTTTCCTGACTGAAAATTATCACGTCGATGATCCTTAGGTGGCCCCTTCTCTTCCCATCCTTGAAAGAAAATCGATAGAGTTCGACCTTCGTTCCTATCAAAATAGATCCTGGTGAAATCTGTTAAGATTTGACCGAATTATTCACTTTTTCTTAAAAAAAGCACTCGGGTAGCATGGAAAACATGTCCTGAAAGTAGAAAATAGACTATTCCAGATGTCCTTTAGTCACCAACTTCTCCGTATCCTGTCAGATCAGAATACGTAACAAAAGGGATGAAAATCCTTTTGGGAATTGAAAAACAAGGTCTTTTCTGTAAACAGATCCTGACGGGTCCTGCATCAAACGGTATGTATTTATAAAAAATCCGTAGGGACTTAAGGAAGTCATGTTTTTTTATCACAAAGATACTTCGGCATCTCAAAGATACTTTTTGTACCCTAAAGATAGTTTTGTGTCTCAAAGATACTTTTTGTATCTGACAGATACCTTCATAACCGACATCCTTCAGATACATTTGTGTCCTGCAGCAGGACACCGGTCAGCAGCCAGAAATTTCCAAAATTACCAGGCCAAGTACCAGGCGAACCGAAATCAGGTGAAAATATTTTAGTTAACCTTGGCACTGTTAATTAACATTGACACCTAACATTTTCAATGTTAAGAGCCTAAAAGTATGCAAGAAAAAAATTACCAGAAAAGTATGCAGCAGAAGAGCAGCAAAACTATGTGTCACAAAAATACCCCCAAAGTAGGCAACACAAATTGCCCGCTCAAAAGTATGCAAACCAAAAAAGCGCCTAAAAGTATACAACACAATCTGTGTCCTGAAGCAGGACTGCGGTTGGCAGCCAGAAATTTCCAAAATTACCAGGCGAGCAGAAATCAGCAGGAAGTGAAAAAATGTTAACTGTTAACTAACAGTTGCATCGAACATTTGCAATGTTAAGTAACATGAGTCACCTTGCAGCAAAACTTTGGTCGCCTGGTGATTCCGCCGCCAGGTCAACCGAAAATTGAAATTTGGCGCCCTGGAGTACCAGGCGAACAGAAATCAGCAGCAGGCTGAAGTTTCTTCCGAAAACCTTAAAAGTAGGCAATACAAAATAAATTACCAATAAATATCCACTTGCTGCTGTACTTACTGGTGCTTTCCAGGAGTCCATCACTTGTTACGGCAACAGGAGCCTTACAGGAATACGTGGTAAGATTCGAATCATGGTCTCGTAACTGGAACATCGGCATCAACAGCAGTAAATGTGCAAGTGTCACCTTCGCCACGAGAGTTGGATCCTGTCCAGGCATAACGATGCTTGGCTCTGTGCTTAAGCACGAAACGCACTACAAATACTTAGGTGTAATCCTGGACAGGTACTTAAACTTTGGCAGGCATGCGACGATGATACAAAAAACCGTATTGACAAAAGCTGTGAAGATGACATGGCTACTCTCACCACGAAATAAGCTTTCGCTGAACAACAAGGTGGCCATCTACAAAACAATATTAAGTCCGATCTGAAAGTATGGCCTCCAAGTTTACGGAATCACAGCCAAAACTCACCTCAATAAAATAAGAGTAGCACAGAGTCCTGTCCTAAAAATTATGTAAACTTGCAGCAATTTCTAATAATAATAAATTTTTGTAAATATGTAAATATTGTAAATATGTAAATTTCACTATTATAGTCATTATTTAAGTTTCTCTTAATATGTAATTAGTTTAAGCTGTCAAAAGGTATCAGGATACTAATTAACTGCAAAATATAAACATTTTTTAACAAAAAAAAAAAAAAAAGAAGAAAATTTTATATTTAAAAGGACGTAACTTCCTTAAATCTTTACGAATTTTGAAGCGATAAAATTCATTCTACTCACAAGGACCAATTCTATCAATTGGCATCCAAGGATATATTGCTGTTCTTAATAAGTGAAAGACGTAAAAATGCTTTTATTTCAATCTTTATTTATATTTTATTCACAATAATGTACTAGTACATCTCTTATACTTATATATTATACTAGTTCTTCCTTTATATTCTTACAATACACTCGTCCTTTCTTTATATTCTCATAAGTTGTAGTCCTTGTTCTTCCTGCAAAGAAAAAAATATCAATAATTGTTAATATAAAGAAGCGGAAATATTTGTTCCTTTAAGTTCGACTTACACCAGTTTGATCCATATCCTGCGATGAGCGAGGAGTCATTCTAATACTACGGTTTATAGCTTATATTCAGCAGACATGCCTTCCGATGCAATGATAACTAGGATAGCCGAGGAAGACATCTTGGTAGCAGTCCATACTAAGCCCCATATGAAAATACGCCTTTGAAATCTATGAAAGCGCGGCGAAAAGTAATTTAAGCAAAATATGGATGGCCCAAACGGAAATTTTAAGAAGAATATCAAATGTCCTTAAAAACGCAAAGGTGGGTGATGTAAGGCTAGCACAAGCCGCCAACTAAGTAGATAGTTGCCTCGCGGTACTCATCGTAATGCACTGGCAAGACGCCTAACAAGAAAACCTAAGAAGCGAAGACTTAAAAGGTTCCATCCATTCGATCCCTCCAAGAGATTCATGAGATAAATGTATATATGTAAAATATTTGTAAATAATTTGTAAATAATATCTTAAGTTAAGGTCATATATGCATCACCCTATGATCAAAATTTATCCGTCCATAATGTATATCAAGCTTAAATATCAATTAGGTAGCGGAAAGATGCTAAAAATAAAAATATATAAATTTGCTAACGATAAAATTGTTACTCTTTTGGAATATAATAAAAATGACAAATAAATTGGATTATAGTGACTTGAAATAATTAATGAATTGAACAATTCCTTGCGTATCATATTCCCAGGGGCCAATGGAACTTATATCAATATTTCAACAATTTCAACCACTGCCAAGGTCTGCTAAGTTGCGATAACTTAAAAGAATCTTACGGACGGAGAGCGCGTATAAATTTCAATTCCATTTCGTTGCGGGCATACGATACGAACTAACGCTTACGCTTTCCGGCCTTATCGCTTATCTAACTCAACTCAACTCGAGCGAACCCAACCGAGCAACAGAAATAAAAGAAACCATGAGAACTCTCGTAGCTCCGAACCAAGCGGTCTGCGTATTCGCACCTACTTAATTTAGTCGCAGTCCGTTGCCCAGTCTAAATGTGATAACCTCGCCTCGTGTCTGCCGGAAACTTTTGGATTTGTATTCATATTTTTCATAGGGTTCGTTTTTTGACTGCCGAAATGGTTGTTACGTGTGAGATTAGCTTCGATAACAACCGACATGGTACCTTCTATGCTGGTCAATTGGTGAGCGGTTGTGTCACATTGAAATTGGATAAAATCAAGGAAGTTCAAGGTAAGGAAAACTTCTGCATTATAAACTCTGCTCTTTGTCCAAGTTTTACGCATCAGGAAATCACAATTTTCGCAAATTAAAATTTCCTCAGCCGTTATAAATACTTGTGGCGATAACGATAAATATGTTTGTACATTATTACTGATAGACTAAACGAATGAAGTGTATTTATGACGACATTGATTTAGATAATAAGTGGAATGCAAAAAGTGTTTGATAAGAATTATATATATAAATAAAAATGATGTTTGAGTTCAAGTATTCAAAGCAAATGCAAAGCATAGTTCCAGTAATTCATCAAAAATGTCGCTCGGAACTTTATATTCCTAACCTTATCATGAATTTTGCAAGCCTTCATGAAGCCCCTTAAAAAAGTAATTAATCCTATATATAGTCAATGCCGAATGCTTATCGCTTAAAGCCAATTTAAGAGCCAATTGATGTTCATTATTAGCAAATTAGATCATTATTAAATTAGAGAATACAACTTTTTACGGAATAAAAACTATATTTACTTTTTACAAGTATTTCAGTAAGTCCACTTCTTATCGCCTGTCAGTTTATAGGGATTATATCATTTTTTAGTTAAGTCTACAAGTGTTTTTTATATATAATATGGAAACACTTATCTTATTCGGACAGCCGCACTCGTTCAGGTAGTCGGCTACTCCCTAACAAAATGGAGCGAAAGGAAAATGGCTTCGACAAAACTATTTGCCGGTCGGGAGGACTATCTATCATCGCAGACATATTTAGTTGGCTCCCAGCAAAGTAAGTACCAATTAATGGGTATTTATAGATGTATTTCTTATCTAGTGTATAAATTCCTTTTTTTTCAATAGCAAATGACAGACACAGCATACAAGCGGGAGTACACAACTATAATTTTGCTTGCCAGTTACCCTATCAGTGTCCTTCGTCCTTTGAGGGTCGCTATGGCTGCATACGTTATATTGTTAAAGTGATTCTGATCAGACCCTGGAAGTATAATCAGGCCTATACACATGGCATTACAGTGCTCAAAATGATGGATCTTAATCATGAGACGCCGCAGTTGAAGGTACTCGTATATATAAAATATTGTAATCAAGATCGGTTTTGAATGGTTGTGTGTTTCTTCAATAGGTAGCAGCTCATAGCGAGAACTACAGAACCTTCTGCTGTGGACCCTGCAAGACTGCACCACTTAAAATGGAATTAAATCTTCCCCAGTCAGGTTATGTGCCCGGTCAGCGTATTCCAGTCACAGTGCTCGTCATCAACAATAGTAATGTGGCCGTCTCTGAGCTGCGGCTCTCACTTGTCATGCTGGTTAGGTATTTCAGTGTGACGCCAGAGCATTCCCGAGTGGATCGCATCGTCATATCCCGGGCAAAGGGTGACTCTGTGTTGCGCCGTTGCACCCGTTCCCTGACCATTGATATGGCTGTGCCTAGCACGCCGCCCACATGCCTCAATCTATGCAACCTAATACAAATCGCCTATCAACTGGAGGTTGAGGCATTGATCAAGAGTCTAAGGGAGCAACAGCTGATCACCACGCCAATCACCATTGGCACTTGGCCATTGGGCACAGGTTCTGCTTCTGGAGTGGTGAAGCAGCAACCACCGAGACGCAGCGCTCACTACGAGGCACCTGCCGATGAATTGCCCGTGGTGACGGCTATGGTAAATGAATTGACGCCCACCACTCAAGATATAGGTGAGAAATGAATACTTTTTTCGATCTTAAAATGGTTTTGAGATTACTGATATCAAAGATTATATAGTCATTCGATTAATCCGATAAGCTTAAGCTACTCCTGTAATAACAATTATAATATTCTTAATTTTTAAACTTTAATATATTTTTAATTGCCAGCTCCACCCAAATACGAAGAGTCGAAACACACAGTTCGTGGCAATATCAATGAGGAGGAACTGCAGGCCTTCGGAATAAATGAATTTGCGCCTTTATATCCTGTTTACAGCATTCCAAGTCCAGCACCGGTTCTCTCGCCCAACAGTCGAAATATTGGATTCATCAACCAAAGCTTTGAAAAATAAGCTCAGGAGCTTTGAGCTAGCTGCAAAAGCTCTTGACTTTTATTCTGTTTTTTATATGAACGGAGATTATTTAAAATATATATGCGTCTGTAATACAGACTATGTACTGTGTGATGTAGTTCTTGGGGTGGACTGTAGAGCCTTCGATTGGGGTTGATATAACAATTAGTGGGAACAGTTGCAAGTGTTATACAAATATTGTTCATGTAGAACAGTTTGTGTATCACTGCACTTTTTAATGAATATAACAATTTGTGTATAACAGTTTGTTAGAACAGTTGCAAGTGTTATACGAATATTATCCATGTAGGACAGTTTGTATATCACTGCACTGTATAACAGTTTGTTAGAACAGATGCAAATGTTATATAAATATTGTTTCTGTAGAACAGTTTTTAAATGAATGAAAGCGATGTATAGTAAATGTCGGCGAATTTCAATACTAGTTGAAAATGTATAACACTGTATTACAGTTCAAAAGACGTTAAGCGCAGATATACCAATATTACAGCTTACCAATTTATAAGGGTTGAGTATATGCTAACTGTAATACTGCTAACTGTTCACAGTTTATAACAACTTTTTCTTAGGGGTTGGTCAAATTATTTTTGTTATATTTGCAATTTTACGTCAATGTGTTATATTCTATTTTTGAGTTCAGTTAACAAATCTTTTTCCTATAATGACAGCTTGCTATACTGGAAAGTGCACTGCTTGCTTTTGAGCTGTTGTCCCAAAACTTCCTGTTAAAAGAGACAAATATATTCCACAGATTTTGCACTGCTTTCAAGGAATTTCAGAAAAATTTTAAACTTAAATGAATACATTTTTAAAGTAATTTTTCTAATTCATTCAATAAATAAAACTGCAACATAACAAAATATTAGAAACAAGCAATTTATTTAGTTTAGTCGTAACCAAAGTCTTAGGTCCTACTAACGATTTGAGAATTATATTTAGTAGCTTTATTTCAAGAGTATCAACTGGCGGCCTGTACTGTCATTATAGATTCTAGATTAACTTTTAATCAGCCAGACTACTGTGATATTATTATCTGCATGGCTTGGCATAAAAGCCAGAACTAAGCCCTAGCAGCGTTCCAACAGCCACAACCAGCAATCCAGTACCAGTACAGAACCCCATCTCAACCCAACCCATCCATAAAACTAAACTGGAGCTGCCAACATGTTTAGTTTTTATCGTTACCTCTAATAAAGGGAGGATTTACATATACATATATTCAGTTGGGACGCGGTTTAATTGTCCTTTTTTGGCCCTCCAATGATTTTGTTTGTTTTTGTTTCTCAGTTTGTGGTCCGCCTTCTCCCCCCTCAAACGAATTGTCGTACTTATGTGGTACAGTGATAGCTCAAACTGAACAAACTGAATGCAAATCTGAAATGTTTTGTGCACATTGCGATAGTTTTACACGTTTTAAAAAGTTATAATCAGCTTGAAGAGATTAAAGCTGCACATTCGCTTAAATGGCACTTGTTATGGCTTAAAAATAGAAAGTGTTTAACCAATTTCAACAGGCAGATACACTATTTGTTTTCCTATATTAAATACACATAAATTTATTGTATTTTAAAAACCACTCTCCATATTTATGTAATAATATTTTGTTGGCTATCATTTAATTAGTTTAGGTTTTTATTGCTGATGAAAGGTAAAGGTATAAAACAGAGCTTGAACCTTGGCTTCACGTTTTCTTGAAAAAAGTACCAAACTCAGTGCTGTTCCTAGGATTCGAGCCATGAATTCTCTACAAAATGCTAAGAGTACTCGTATTTTAGCCCAGATTTCAAGCAACTTTAACGTCAGTTCGCTGGAGTTAAGTCTGTTGTGTCAAGTTTCAAAGTTGAGAGCTAAGTGGCTGTAGGCACGCTACAGGGCTTGCAGCAACGTTTAGTTTGGGCCTAATCCAGTTAACCAAATAGCCCGGGTAATGGTAATGAAGGTATTAAGTAATTTCTAACGGAGCATATCCTAGACACAGGCACACACACACACACACACACACATACACATATGCCATTTCAACTGGGCTAGTAAGCAGTGAACAATGTTTAACTGGTCCAAAATTCTCCTGAGCTGTGCGTGCAAATAGCCAACAAGATGGAAATTGGCCAGTAATTGGCATTCGGCTCTCTGGCGTCCACTTCTAAAGGTGAATAAACAAAAGTGTTGAGTTCTAAATGGCCTATTTCTATTGAAGTTGCACTTTCTGGAAACTGATGTGCTGTGAAACCAGTGCTCAGTTTTATTTCAATAGCAATGATTTACCCATTGATACCCTGTAAAATCTGTTTAAAGCTCTGGGCTTACTTTGCCTTAGAGACACTTGTTTAATTGCATTTTTTATTATTTGATTTTTATTGACAGTAAGACAAGCTTAGCTATGTGACAATAAATATTTTTTTATATCCCACGCATCAGAAGAAGATTTATAAAATTCAATTTAATTTTATGTGATTTTCCAACAGATTTATATATGTGTCAAGCATTTGCAATTGATTAGCATGCTTAAATTGCTTTTATATATATTTATTTATTTATTTCTTTTTTTTTTACTGATTTCAGATACTTTCTCATGCAGTCAAAGTCGCCTCATACATGCTTCACGTGGTCGCTTGATAAACATGTTCAGGTTGATATACAAAAATTTTCAACATTGCTTTGGGGAGCAGAGAAGGAAGCAACAAAAACTACAACAACAACAAGGCAACAACAAACAATAGGAGGATGGATTTTACATATTCGATTTGTAACTGAAGCGAAGCCTGTTCCTTGTTTATCCATCTACTTTACACCTCTGCGCCGCAAAGCGCGCTACATTTTTTTTTTTACCTTACTTAGCCGGAAATGGCGGTGGCGATGGCGGTATGCGGCTGTGTGCGTGCATGAGTGTGTGTGTGTGTCTGTGTGATTGTGTGTATAGGATCTGCGGCTTTCACGGGTATTTCACTGCTGGCTGATTGTGCCTGAGTCCTTGTTGCTGTTGTTGTTATTTGCTCATTGTGTTTGCGGCTAAAACGCGTCTGGCAACAATCACAAGTGAATTTTCTCCACAAACGAAATTCAGCAGCTCCTTGCAAATGTTTTTTGTATGGTTTGTATGTGAGTGCTTGTTGAGAATACCCAGTCGAACTTTACCACATGAAAAATGTTCATTTGTCAACATTCTTTTTCTGAATTTGAACCAGTTTTTCCTAGACTTAACAAGTGGAGAACTGTTCTTTTGTAACCTGCTCTGGGTGATTGCTCAAATTTGTATATGATGAAATGCTCGATTTTCCATAAAATTTTCAATTTCCATATTAGAATCTCATTTTGACAATATTAAATAAGACTAATATATATATAATACTTCTATTGCTAGCATTGCACTTGGTATATTCTTTTTCTTCTTTTTTGATTGCTTGTCAGTGGAATATTATTCAATTAATTTGGTAAAAAGTATAAAAAATATATATTAATTTATGTATTAAAAGCTCCAGACTAAATGGTAGTTTACAGACCTCAGAAGTAATAATTAAAGAATAATTAACTACTTTAACAGAAGTCGCTCTGCAGGTTTCTTATAAACTAATTACCTTCCAATCTAGTGAAAATGGAATGCACTTATTTCTGTCAATTCGGTAGCTTTGCTCTGAAAAAGTTCTATTGGGTCCTTGCCAATATCATGGGGTTGTATATGTAGGGTATAACCTTGTTGGCATGCCGTTTGCCACAAAGGAAGAGTATGTTTGAGGCTGTCGTGCAATAAAGATGAGTGGGCACTTGTCATTAGTGCAGCTGTTTTGACTTGCAAAGAACCTTGACGTGTGTAAACAAGGCAAAGCAATTATCGATAAGGGTTTCAAGAAGCTCAAAATCACCTCGGCTGCCCAATAAATTCATTGTCTTTTAGTGAGTATAAGAAAGAATTTCTTAAGCCAAAATAAATTAGAACTACACTGTGCGTATTAGTACTCTTTACGTATCAATTAATTTGTAATGATACTAAAATAAATACGAAGTATTTAATCTCATTGGGTGTTCAATGGCCAAACACCCTCTAAAAACAGACTGCAGATTTAGCAAAAAATAAACTTTTCTAATGGCAAAAAGTCGTCACGCGCTTGCAAGCGAAAACTTCATTGTCACAACACAAAAGCCAGAAAAAAATGGAATGGGGGGAAAAAAAGGGAGAAATATCAACAACAAAATGTTGTAGAAAAAGTGCAGCTGCAAGGGTTAAGCCGAGTCACCAAAAGTTTTGTGTCAACAACAAACAAAGCTCATTCCATGTGAACATTTTAAGCTACTTTATAGAGCCAGCCGTAAATGAAGGCAGGATAAGAGCCAGAGGGTTTTCGCCTCCCAATCTCACACCCAAACCGAAAGCAAAAATATATCTAACGCCATATTGAATTTTTTGCTGGGGTGTGGCACATTGGCAAGTTCTATTCAATTAAATACAGGTAACAAAGTGCAGGCCAGCTAAAAGTTTGACAGTCAGTCGAAGTCAAAGTTTATGCCAACCACAAAATCAATGCAGTACCTGCCCTCCGGGTGGAAAAGGTATAGCTGCAATATAGCACCCTGGTTCAAAGGTGTGGCAACATTGGCAGCTACACAGCTACTACGCCACTCCGCCCGCTTTGCCTCGACGTTTTACTAAAATTTCATAAATCAAAGTGGCGCTGGATGCGCGTTCAGCTTCTCAAGTAACATCCGCATCACTTTTGGGGCAGCAGGACTCAGCAAGGATTTAGCTTCTGCTCACGCCACAGTAATTGCTTTATCCTGTGAAGCGTGACGCGGTCAACAACGCAACGTGAGCAAACCATTTTGATATTACACCCCCCTCACACCCCTCCCCAAACACTCATATATCTATCTGTCTATGTGGACGGTTAGCAGGAAAAAGTTAAAAAGTTTTATGATATTTTAGTTATTTGATGCGTTGCTAGAGTTTGTGAAGAGCCCCAAGCTTAAAACATATTCCACAAAATATGCTCTCCCTGCACACTGCATTGATTTTATAAATGAACACCACAAGGGCAGAAGAGTTTTTTCCAACAGAAAATAAGAAATATTTCCCTTGTGAAAGGTGAATCTTATTCCTTAGATAAAATGACTAAAATATTGTCTGCACCTAGAA
The DNA here is from genome assembly GCA_018150835.1 of Drosophila repletoides. Lineage (NCBI taxonomy): Eukaryota > Metazoa > Arthropoda > Insecta > Diptera > Drosophilidae > Drosophila > Drosophila repletoides. The sequence goes on from JAECWQ010000202.1 coordinate 7,349,805, forward strand.
GCTTGTATATACAAAAGATAAAGACGTATACTTAACTTGATCAGATATTTCTGCTTAGCTTCAGCTTGTTCAAAATATATAATTTTACACCTATTATCTTATTTGAGTGAGTGTGCGCTTAAATCTATTAGATATTTTTATTACTCATTTAAAGAAGATTTTATTTAGAAAAGAAATATTTTAATGTTCATTTAAAACTAATCGACTGTATTAACCAAAGTATAAAAACTGAAAGAGGGGGTAATTGTCAGGATATAGTCTACATATTATGATAGTTAATTATTATTGCAATTTTATTATATTGGATTTATGTAACAAATAAATTATAAAATTAGACTTTAATCTTGCTTATAATTATTAATTAAATGCATACTATTATTATACCCTTGGCAGGAATCCATGAAAGAGGATGAGACGAGCCGGTACAGCCATGTCCGTATGTCCGTCTGTTTGTCTGTTCGTCCTTTCGTTTTCATGCAAACTAGCCTCTCAGTTTTAGAGCTAGATGATAGAAATTTACAGGGAGCTCATATATATCAGGAACCAATCGGGAGAACCTTACAGAATTCATCAAGAAATTGCTGTTTGGAACACTATTTTGCTCAAAATGTATCCTCATATTTATAATATAGATGTAAGAGTGTATTTCCATACCATATCATACATATATATATTCGTATATACAACAATTTTGAAGAGCATCTAGTCTTCGGCGCGCCAGAGTTAGCCTCTCCTTGCTAGTCCTTATAACTATTCGCAGGTTTTAAGCGAGTATACATAGACATGCGTAGCTATATATGCATGTATTTCCTTATATGTGTGTTATATTTTATGTTTGCCTGTATAGAACGTAATATTTCCGAAACTATTCACGTGTATACACACATCTACAGCTCATGCACACATACACAGACACCTGTGTATGCCACAAAATGTTGCTGACAAAGCAAATTAAAAAGTCATCAACCCGGGGTCAGGCGAGTATAAAACCCCCAAAATATATATCAAAAATTGCATAGACAACACTAATAAATTGTATAGGTTGCTGTTATATTTTGCTGCTGGCACTAAACAAGAAAGAAGCAAGAAAAAATCATTTTTATGTGGCAAAGAAATTTGCAATTCTTCAGCAAAAACAAATATCTTTATAAAGTGCAATACTCACACTCACACTCAAACTCACATTTACACTCGCATTCACACTCACACTCACTGCATAAAATGAATGGAAAAGCTAATAAGCAGTTTCTTTTGAGCATTGTTTGCTCTGGGCAAAGCTCTATTTTCTCATCCCTCACGTTGTGCATTTTATTTCATGACAGATTTATGATATAAATAAAATAAAACCCCAGACGACGATGTGTTGAGAAAGATGATGGCAAGCAGGTAGCTAGCTGGCTACACAGAGAGAAAAAGGGCCACTCTACAGACCAGCTTGATTGGCCTTTAATTGTGAACTGAAGTTGGCAATGAGACTGAGTCTAATTTCAGGCTGAAAATGGAATTCCAATTTGAATATCTGATTTGTTTAATTACTCCTTGGTTCTCTAAGGAATTTCATTTATTGTCCTGCAATATGGTTCAAGATATACCATTGAGATTGAAGGGGATTGAATTTTTCTCTGTGTGCAGAGTTTATGGGCCGTATACTCATATGTGAGCTGGAGTTGCAAAAAGAAGAAAATAGAAAAAATAAAATAAACAAAAATGAAAACGAAAGCACAATTTGCCGAGATGTCGCTCTAATTAATGGAAGACTTTGCCACTGTCAAAGCACAAAGAAAATTTTGCTAATTAAAAAACTGCAGCAGCAACGAACTACGGCGACTGTGCAAAACTTTCCTGGCTGCTCGCTTCGCAAATCCCTTAACAGAATTATGTACCAAGCTATATATATATATATATAAATATCTGTCTGTATTAGTAGATCCGTATACATATTTAGCAGTATTTGTGCAGCTTGGCCATTTCTTGTGATTATTTCTAACAACTTGGCCATGTTGCAACGCGTGGCAGCCTTACAAATTGCTCGCGGGCTGCAAGTAATTGTCACTGCTTCGTTGCTTTAGATATGGATTTGGATTGGGCTACGGCTAAGGCTGAGGATTTGGATTTTGCTTTGGCGCCGCTCAACATCATTAAATGTACATAATGGAATTGCTGTGATTTGTTTCGGAGCTGAAGATTTATTATTGTCTCACTGCCATTTTCCAGCCGAAAAAATCGGCTTTATGTTACGCTTGCCTGGTGACTGAGTGCAGCCAGACGAGAACACCAGAAATGGGACGAAAGGGACGCAACACGAAGCGGAAACAGACGTCCCTTTCCATAAACATTACAATGACAATCAAAGTCATTCTCACAAGGACTTCTGTAAAATTTATTGCTTTGAGTGCGGCAATTGCAAAACTTTACGCATTTAATTTGTGCAAAATTTGCTTATGAGTCAAATTGAATTAACCTGATGAAACTTTTGCCAACAGAATTCCGTTCCGCAAAACGATTTCGCTTCAATTGCAACAAAGAACTAACGCAATTAATACTCGCTACAATTTAAATACAAATTTTGACCTTAATTTAAAAGACTTTTTGACATTGTGATGTTTTTTGTTGAGTTTAATTTCGAGCACACCAAAACAAAGGAGTTTTCCAGCAACATTTGTTGTCCAAGTTGTGCAGCTGATGGCTTGTTTCCATCATTTGCATTTCAAGTTTTTCCCCGCAAACTTTCCATAGAAGTTTTCCACATATGTTCGAGATGATTTTAGGACTTCATTTTATTAAAATATGTTGGCTTTGACTTGAGAAATGGCTGCAATAGTTGAAATTAATTGCTTGCAAAACTAGTATACAAGAGAGCCTTGCAATGCTTACTCCTTGAGTCCTGTGTCCTGCTCCCTTTCGCCTGCCTTTCGCTTGCCCAGCAAGGTGAACAATTTTGCAGTTATCAAATAAATTACTTGTTGGCCATGACAAAAAGCTGTCACAAAAGCCGTTAAGTTTCGGCCGAGTTGTGCAAATTGATGCGATAATATCTCTTAACTGGGACTTAACTCTGAGTTCTGTGTATTCAAAAGTCTCTCAAGCTGAATGAAAATGAAATATTTGGACTTTACTTGAACCAAAAAAAAGGGTCAAATGAGATTAAAGTATTGTCATGCGAAAAGGAAAGTTTTACCAAAGCAAATAACTTGTAAAAAATCGGAATTTTTATTTGCATTCTTGAATTTTTTTAAGAATAAATTATATACTCTTTTAGAGGGAAATATCGTATTATTGCAATCAATCGGACTAGCCAGCTTGCTCAATCTATCAATTATTATTTGATGTGAAGTTCAGTTCTTAAGATAGACCTCTGAAAGTGAACTAGAGATAGTTGGGTAATGATTAGACTTTTCCCATTTAACATTGAGGAGAGAAGAATTCGGAAAATTTAGATTTGAATGTTAAGCTCAGAAAATGGGTAATAATTGGACTGTTCCCCCTAGAGAATTTTCCCCCCACACTTTTCAACCTAGTTGTAATTTTTAGATACTAATATAGAGTTCTAAGACTGCGCTTAAAGTAAATCCTAGTACACACATAAAGTTAAATATTCTAGCTAATTTATATGTAGTTTTTAAACAATTTTTATATTAATCTTTAAAACTGCATTTAAGCCTGATTGGATAAAAGCAACAATTACTAATTGGAGAAGCTTTTCTAAGTGGAAACTTTCATCATAACAAAAATCTAGAGTCCCGAATTCAGTCAGTCAACCTGGACAAATAGAGATGAAGTCTCTTTTAAGACTCAGATTTTTAGCTATTTTTTTAAGCAGTAAATAATAAGTTACTGGAAAATTCATAGGGACAAGTTGTGTGTTTTTCTTTTGTAAATACTGTGATCAGAGCCATTAGTTAGTTCAATAATATTTTATTTATAAATTTAAGTGAAATTAAATTATACAAGGAACAATAGTCGAGTGGGTGCTCCTAAGTATCCTGCAAACAAAAAAAGTTCGCATAATTTGTTGAGCTTCAATGATATTCCACTGTATAATGGGTGAAATAATCAGAATTCCAGGCATATTGTTGTTAATTTTATATATTTACATATTAAGCCTAACGGCATTACATATTTTAATGTGAATTGTTTTATTTTATGTTTTTTTCTCTTTTTTTTTGAGGCTGTCATTCATGACATTTGCAAATATTTTTTTACAGATTTTATTTACAGATTTCTTTTGTATGGACTTTAAAATGTAAATGAATGGATTACAGAAGAAAAAACAAGTGTAATTAATGCCGTTCGACAAGTACATTTGAGTATTAATTATTTACATTTATATTGACCTGTAGCAGAGTGTAAAAATGTTTTATTAAAGTTGGTTGTTTTCTCTGTTGTTATTTTCGCTTTTGATTATGGCTCTCAATGTATATCGATCAGCATGTCATCAACTTTGTTGGTAGCTGTAATCAAGTGTTTCTCTATATAAAATTGATGCCAATCAGCAAGGAAAATAATGGTTAAACATAAATGTTTGTGTGTCTGTTGTTTGGTTTGGCAAATTAGCCGCATTTTGTGGTATTCTGGGAGAATAATGAGTTTGTTGACTGTACTGAATATTTACGGCTACGTGCCCGGATCTATAATTAATGCTCGACGAACTCGTGTAATAAAATGGATTTGTTGATAATGTCAAACATTTTGGTTCCACTTTTATGACAATAAACTGACATTTGGGCCCCAGCTTTGTTAGCCATACAATAATAGGATTTTGGCCAACAACAAAATTGCGATTCGGCAGCAGTTGCTGCCTGTTCTGTACAGTGGGTTCTGTTAATCGGCTTAAATAACTAATTTGTGTGGAATTTCAGTATTTACTATATCCCTCTCTCTCTTGATATACAAATTTAAATCAAGAGAGGTAATTAATAACATTTACCCTAGAATTAAACTTAATTAACTTGAATAAAATAATTTACATAAATTGGCTGAGATTTTAAGAGTCCATTATGCTTATCCGAACTGACTGAGAGCTTAACTGTTATCGAAAAATCTCTTGTGAGATTCGTTTCGAATAATTCAGAGTGTGGCGAGATAATTGATATGATATTCTGATAAGATATGATATTTGATATTAGACTATTTCTTTAACATCCACTGTTATTTAAACATGTTCGTAATTGAAACAGAATAAAGAGGGAAAAATTATAATTAACTATTTAAGTATGACTCGAACTAAAATAAAGTAGGATGCTACTTTTTTTCTTCTGTATAGTTACATTTAAATTTGAAAAGGAGTCTTGTTCTTTGAGTGAATTCTCATGGTTTGGCCAATTTGACTTGTTTCTTTGACCATATTAGCATACTTCAATATGGCCAATTGCTGCTGGCCAAACACTTGCCTCAATTGGCAACTTCATAAATAGTTCATTGCATTCCCATTATCCAGGCTCTCTCTCTCCCTCTCTCTCTTGATGGCTCCTAAAAGCACTCAAGTTAATCTATATATATATATTTTTGGCTGGCCCGCTCATTGACCTAATGTGTGCAATTCATTAGCTGCAATTAGAGTTCGATTCAGGAGGAAAGTTCAAGGCCTGCGTAACAGAGAGCAAATGTTGCTTTTGCCATCGAACAGGCAACTTCAACATATCGCACTTCATTAATGAGGAGTGACAGCTGCCTACCAACAACTACCCAATACCCTTCCTCAGTTCCCAACAAAGTAATAATAATAATGTGGTCGTTTGTTTTCGCTGCATACGTGCGTTGGCGTTGTTAAATGGCTCCTTAATAGGCATAACATTTGTGCTCCTGTTTTTGCAGCACAAACATTTGCTCGAATTTCCTGCGAATAGCTACTCGTCTTTGAGTGAGGTACGTACTCTTCTGGTCCTTGGCCTGGAACGGCTGATGACTGCCTTTCATCATGGGCAGGTGGCTTTTATCCTATATCCTTACAAATACAAAAGAAAGGATCACAAGTGTCTTCGGCCCGGTGCACATTTTACTACCTTTCTATTACAAAAGCCAAGAAAAATTATTAAGCAAAATTATCTTTAGTCTAATAACTCAAATTTTTAAACTCTTTTTAGCTTATAATTTTGTTTAATACTAAATAAAAATCGATTTTTTTTAATAAGTTCTTATATTCAACAAGATAGACTCACAGATAGACAGACAAATAAACCGTATAAGTTATATACATATATAGTAAAACGGGGCAGAGATATGTCCTTCAATGTTTTACAGTAAATATACCCTTCAGAAGGGTATAGAAATATACATATTGAAGCGAAAAGGTACATACATATATAATTCATGATACTCCTTGATTTTCTTTTTTATTTCACTCTTGGCCATAATTGCAATCACATAATCCGCATTAATTGCAGAATTGGCTTTTATTCATTCATTTACTTTTGTCAAGTGAAAATGAGTAAGAGTGCTATCAATAAAATTAATTAAAATTGAGAAATGTCGATAGATTGGTAAATAAAGGCGACTATGCAGAATTAATAATTAAAGGAATCAATAATCAAGGAATTAATTCGCCAAAAGATAATTTAAATAAAATTCAGATAAAGCTACGAAATTTGGTCGGGAGACTTTGGTATACTTTCTACCAATTTTTTAAAGTAATCTTTTATAAAGCTGAAAAACCTGTAGAATAATAAATGAATGATTTGGGGAAATAAGTAAATTTCCTCTGCAAATGCAACCCAAGAAAATGATTGCTTATAAATATTTGTTTAGTTAGATCTGCTTAGCTCTAAATCATGATACACAAAATATGAAGTTTAATGTTTGAATGATTGTTCAAAATCAAAAAAATAAAGTCTATGTAATAGAAAAATTCAATAAATTCCAATTTTGATATTGTGTTTACCTTTGGCGTTGAAACATGTCTCTAAATGACGTACAGGGGCAGCGCAAAGTGTTCCAAGATGCGGATGGCCAGATGTTTACTGTTCATGGGAGTAGGGTATCCAGTCGCATCAGTGATAAGGTTTCCTTACGTGGAAGTGGGAATAACTTTGCAAAAAGGGCAAGTGTAGCTTCCATTCATTCTAAACACTCTGAAGAATTACAAGGGAGTCCCGCTTCGAGACTATCCGAGTCGTTGAGGGGCAGGTTAATTCCTCTGCAACGCCAAAGTTATGCCATGAGGCACAGTCATCTGAGAGACAGGTACATGTATAGCTCTGTCGCTATACAAGATTTCGACCAGAGCACCCTCAGGGCGAACTACATTAAGAGCATGCATTGGACTGGGGAGGACTGGGTGATGCCAAAGAAATTATTCAGGGATCACGCCTATGTTAGCAGACATCCAAGCTATACCATCAAAAATATTGCATAGTAAGTCACCACTGTTTTTTCTTTGGGTATAATCTAGAGGTATTTATTTTAGCCATCTGGAATGTAACCTTCTATATCTGGATGCCAAGGAGAAGTACAATAATCAATTATTACGTGAAATGCAGCATTTAATTGACACGAAACGTAACTTAGGCGATCAATACTTCACCAAAAGGTAAAGGACTACGATTTTTATTTATTTTTATTATTTTTAATACTTCCTTATCTCTTCTCTTCTCCTTTCCTCAAGCATTTTATCCTACTCAACATTATGGCCGCCATTGCATACAAAACGTGAAATTCAGCTCTTTAATAGTAATTTTTTTCAGTTAACTCCGGAAGAAAAGAAACGTCTGGACGTCATAATGAAAACCGATTTGACATTGAGCTAATAAAATTTTCCAGATTAATTGCAGATTTAGTTATGTTGGTTGTATCATGGATATTTCTATACTAACATAATTAAATTTGCAATTAATTAAGCATTTATGGTGATTTTATTAAACGATTTATCGAAGAATTTTCAGTCCTATTATTAATTTTATTAATGGTAATTTGATAATGAAATAAAAGCTTAGATCACAGTTTACCTTTAAGTAGATGAACTAGCTTAGATTAATTTAGAGAGGAAGTCAAGGGTTCACAGCCCTTGAATCTCAAAGGCCATATTTAATCCGTTGTGATGACGCAGTGGACATATTCACTTCTATTAGGGCTTAGACTTGGTATCTCTGAGAGGTCGGCTAAGTAATAAAACCCAAGATATTTACTACACTTCGTCCACAAGACTGGATAGCTGTAGACGAAGTGAAGACAAATTTCTTCTCTTAATGCTGACAGCTTCTGCAAAATCGTTTTAGGAGTCAGGCACTAGCCGGTTTAATCTGTTTTACAGAACAATTTTAAGTGTTTTTCTCAGCGTATTGGCTACATTTAATAGAAGTGGCCGCTCCCAACAGTACTATATCTTGCCATGTCTTGGAGAGATCTTGGTCAGTTGATTATCGATATCAAGTTGGATGCTATGGAAGAGAATCGATGGCAACCTGACCGTAGATGCAGATGCTACTAGGACCGGCTGTCTATTATATCAATAGCTTCGTTTATTTAAAGAACCATCGCTGTAGAAGTTCTTAATAGGGTTGTCTGGGTCCTGGAGGACCGTTTCTCCAGTGCGCTCGGCTAGAAATGAGAATTGATGAGCACACATTTATGAAAAATGAATTATTACATTTAAAACAATTCAATTTGCCACGAAATTGTTATATTTTAAAGTGTCTTTTTCTAAATCCAAACAATGAATAAAACACAACATGCCATTTCACTGTAAGCATTTTTTTTTAGAGTTTTTTAAGTGTTTTTAAAGCGTTATCCTCTTTTTTTGTCATGTGATTCAAACAATCGCGCAATTTTTACATCTGTGTGTGAGCGAGCATGCATGGACCTGTCTGTTAACAGGAACTCTGCCATTTGTCAAATTCTCGTAATATTTTATGACTAGTTTATATTTTTTGGCCAAAACTTGAAAACGACCTTGTTATTGTACAATCTCTCATGAATGTTTGCAATAAAAATATGTTTTAAAAAAATATACATTTTCTTCTCGGTCATAAAAAAATACACTTTTGCAAGCTGTTGCCTTTTTTGACTGGCGATATTCAACTGGTTTTAGATAAACTTAAATATCCAACATTAACTTTTATCACTCTTATCTATAAATTTAAAAACTTACCTTATACGGTTCGATACGAGTATATTTAAAATTATTATTTTCGTTTATTTTCTCCATACCTTTTGCATAATATATTTAAATAGAAGTTTTTAATTACTCTAATTTTAATTATTCAATTATTTAGTTATTTTTTGAACGAATTTATTCATTATTAAAGGCAGTTTTATTGATATTTTGAAGCATTAAATTGCGAATAAACTCAAAACTAATTTAAAATATCTAATATTAGCATCAAAAAGAAGAAAAGCAATGCATAATATTAAGGAGTCTGAGTCTTGAAAATATATAAAAATGTCTAAAATTCTTTGTGCAGCTATCAAGACTATTAAATGCTCTTCTTTATTTTTTAGCTATGTTTTTATTAAAGTATTTCCTTTAGAGAATAGTATGCATTCCCAGAATTCCTAAAGGCAGGGACAAAATCTTAACACTTTTCTTTATGCTGGAATTCTTAATTTTGTTTTGAACTTAATCCTGATTCGTTCTTCATTCAATCTTATAATGAATAATAAATTTCAATAAGATTAATTTAAGAAAATTCGTACTTCAATCCTAATTAGATTAATTGGTCCTCAGAAAGCTATTTCGTTCTTGAATCTAGTATAAATAGGAACTCATCCTGTTGTTACTCGACTTGAAATGAAAATAATTTAATTTTTTTTTAAGCACGCCTCTTACTGATTTAAAGAATTGTGAAACTCATGCCATACTTGCTTCCCTTTTAGTACAGAAATCAGCATAAAGTTTTGTAAGCCTTCGTTTAAATGTAAACCATGAAGATACTTTGTGGGTCAAGTAACAAATTTTGTGACAGAATTTTAATACCCTGTGCAAGGCTATTAAAAACGGAAAAACTTATTGAAAAAAGAGAACTTTTTATGCTTGGTCTAATTTTCACATCAGCCCATGAATATTCAACAGAAAATGATGTGCCGTCTCTTGGGCGAAGAGGAAACAGTTTTGGAGTCGGGTGCGAACAAATATGCAAAACAAACCATTTGCGGTTTCACCTTTCCATTAAACACGAGCTTAAACACGAGTACTTTCATTAAAGTTTAATAATAAGTACAGCTAAATTTTAAGGGGAGTCACGAGTCGAGGGCTTTCAAAGGGTATATACGATATTCAACAAAAGAAACAAAAAGAAAAAAATCACAGTGGCCGCGCCAGCATCCGCAACTTTGAGCAATAAATTATAATTTCCGCATGCTGAGCTCCTATTTTTTTTTTGTTCCCCCAATGTCCCAGTACACCTGTCCAGCCAGAGAGCCAGCCGCCGGGCAATGGCTTGCCTGGTCATTCCCCGTTTTTATGATGCTTTCTGAAAGGAACGGCAAAAAAAAATTGTTTTATGCTGCATGGCTGCAAGGTGTGCGCCAATTTCCGGCGTGAGTGGGCATGCATGGGTTCTGGATACTTTCATCATATTTAAAATGTTTGGCCAATGTTTTTTCTGCCCTTACTTTCATACCCTTGCCGAGGGTAGTATAACTTTGCCACAAAATGTGGACTGCATTAAAGAACGCCTCTTCGACAGCATAAAGTATATATTATTGATCACGCCGATGAGATGAGCTTGTTTCAATCGATGCTGAAGCTATTGAGTATAGAACTTTTCTATTTGTTAATATGATTGGGCAATCAAATATTTAATTCAAGGAAGAGTATATAATCTTCGTTGCATTTGCCTTTTTGATATTTTTATTATTTTGCATTTTTTTATAGTATTTTGTGCAGAAACCAGAGCATATGTTGCCACAAGGTACAGCAACTAAATTGTTATTAATTGCGCTTGAAGTGAACACTGCAGCGGCCTGGTCTGGTCTGGTGAAGTGTCTTTAGAATTCATTCAACCCAATTACTTAAGTACTCCATATTTGCTCTGAAACAGCGCTTATGTTGGCTAATCATTAAACCTATTCATGTATATATACTATATATGTATAAATAAGTATATCTGCGTATCATTATGAGTTAATTAAGCCACAGGAGCAGAAGGAATACTGTCAAAGGATCTGGCTAAAGTAATGTGTACGTAGCGAGTTTATTAAAAGCCATTACTTATACGCACTGTAAACAGCCAAAGGCAACGTATAGAAATACACTGGCATTGCGCTGCAATTGCTGATTGAGTTTTACATCCAGTATAAATACATATATACATGTATAATTGCGCTATAATTAAAATAAATTTAAATTTCCTATAAATCAATCGTATAACGCATGCTTGCCTGTCCTTAAATTTGTATGTATGTGGCTGCAATCCGGTTTTTAACAGAACCGGTTCGAACTCGCATATTTGATTACTTGTACAATTTGATTTTTCACATAAACCGAACGAGGTGATAATAAAGGTGAAATTCTGTTTTTAGTTACTTAATGGCTTAGAAGAGGCTTTTTTTTTCCTGAAACTAATATTTTCGAGAGCTGGAGCTCTTCTAGATGAGTTTTCGTTAATAAATTCTTCAGCTGCTTTCATCAAATTAAATATAAATAAATGAGAAAGTTTAAATAAAGAAATCGGCTTATTAAACACGGATCCAACCAATATCATTGTCCTGGGAACTCGAATCTTTAACCAGAACCTAAAGTAAGACTGGCTTTGAGTTCCCGAATCGGAGCTCCAAAACATTTTTTTGTTGGCAGTCTTGATTACAATCATATAAAGTGGTTTTTTGTTGTTCCTTTTAGCCAGGTTTTTCCATTTTTTTTTTTTTTTGGTTTGTTTTATCAACCAATTTCCTATTGAGTCTCAGAGCCAGCCACACATTATGAAAGCCTGTAGCTGAAATGCGGTTAGTATGTGTTACATAGGAGTATTTAACAAACACTGTTCCTGGGCAATCATTGCAAACCAGTGCTCTGAGCTTTCATTTAATACCATAATTTTTATCATCTGTTTTTCCTCTTTTTTTGATACCCTGTTCAGATAGGTGGAAAGGGGTATACGTTCATATTAAACAACAATTAAGTATGGTAATTTTAATCCGTTAAACATATTCACATTATTTTATTTTCGATCAGCATTAATAGCTTATTACCTTTACCCTATATTTTTGAGAATAATTTTTTCGAAAATGCATTAAAAAATGATGCAGAAAACCAGATTCCCCAATTATAAATTAGTTTCAAAAAATACTTTTCCCTCCTTTTGAGAGCAGTTTCATTGAACTCTTACTTTGTTTTGACAATAAATTTTTCAGCTATTGTTTCATATTTAGAAATCGATTGGAATCAATTGGAATCAATCGAATATTTAATAGAAACATTTATGTAGAAGGAAATGTGCACTCATAAAAGATATTCAAAGTGCTTGGAAGCTGAGTGTAAAGTACCTCAGAGTCCGGCAGTCTCCGCCTCTACGCAATTCTAGCGGTTTTTTCTGCTCAATTTTCTCAACTACAACTTTTCCGCTTATATGTGTGTGTGTGTGTGTGTGTGTGTGTGTGGTCGTAGGTCCTTTGGTCGTAACTTTCGCTTGCGGCGCACAACACTTGAGTTTTGTGGCATTGCAAAATGCATTTTATACGCAATAAAAATACACTTGCCGGGGTTTTACAACCAGCTCACTCGTCCCTTTTGGGCTAGCTCTTCTTCTTTTAGCACCATTTTTCTACTATAATATTTCCTACTTACAAAATAAAACGAGAAGTCAGTGTGCTGCTTTTTTTTGTGTTTGTGTTGGTTAAGGAAATTTAATGAGCTACTTAATGTTGTTGTTTTGCGTTGCAGCAGTTCATTTTTTTTACGATTTTAACAAGTTGGTTGTTAAATAAATTTAAATTACATTGTCGCTCCTTTTTCCTTTTCCTTTTTCTACTGACCCTTTGCTCCTGTCTCCCCCGCTGCTCATTATTAGCTTCTTTCCGCACTTCTGTCGGCAAATAAAAAGCTCAATTCATCGTTGCCTGTCGAAAGTGTGCTGAAAATTTATTAACGCAGCCAACAAACACTTAATCATTTCAATAGCTCTCGTTCATTTTCTGCCCAGTTTTTTCCTTTTTTTTTATAAAAGTATATTATAAAAAATGTATAAAATATGCTCAAGTAAAACTAGTGAGGAACACTGTCTTTGGTGCACCGCAGATTGCATGCCCTTTGAATATTTCCTTTAAATTATTATCAAATTAAAATTATTGTAACCAATTGTTGCTATGGTAGCTATATAACATAAACTAACCTCTTACATCCTAGATGTAAATTTTATATCCTTTATGCGGTCCGAGAGGCCGCCTGCAAAACATTTCGCGACAGAGTTATGGGACTTTCGGCAAGGGTATAAATACGCACAAGTAAGAAAAGGATATTTAAATTGCCAAATCATATTAAATGAATATTTACCTTGGATTTTGATACTTGATGACGAGCGGTTTTCTTGGATTTTTAATATTGAAGTTTGGGTAATTGATAGCACCTTAAAGGTCAGGCATTGAAAAATTATATGGCGAATCAGATGATGATTTTCTCGTTGAACAGTCATGATAAGCCGAAATTGAGAATATTCCTTCAGAAAAAGTATTTACTTCTGCTCTTTACATAATTTTAAATACACTTTGCTAAGTTTAATTTTGAATAAATATTTCAAAAGTTATTATCCTATTTTAATATAAAATAAAAACACTTTTGTGTTAAAGGCCAATCTATACAACAAGTAGAGTTTTAAGCAGATGGATACCAATTTTGAGTGAAATTTTATTTACATTTGTAAATGCATTGAAAATCAGTGCAGTAAAAGCAAAGAAGCAACTTAACAGAGCAGAACGTCTTTCAGTCCCTTTACATTTGCTCTTTTCTCTGCCTTTTAGTAAAGTAGATTTTTGCTTTTCCCTTTCAGATGTTTGGTCTTTGTAATGCTCAATTTAGCAATAATTTTGTATTTCGTCTAGCATTGACTTGCAAATCAATAATCTAAGGACATTCTTATATATACAGAAAGAAAAAGCCGGTCTAAAGTTGAGCTAGATCGTTTACATTGAGAACAAAAAAATGTTAATGTTTTTAGCTTGCATCTGGGTAAAAGCCTTAAATTAACAACAATTTATTCTTGGTCTAAAAAGTTAAATTGTGGGTTGAATGAGGAGAAAATGGAAAGGATTGGCTCGACCTCAGTCACTTTCACTAGCTTAGTTCTTGTACCAAGTTGAATAGCCTGACTGACTCATATTTTAAGCAGAAAATGGTATTGAATCAAGAACTTGCGGTCTCTTACTTTATTTATTATCGGCTTGATTTAAGCCAAAAGTGTATTACCCTATTTTTGATACTGTTTCGGGTTCATTAAACACCGGAAGTCTTTATAGTTTTTCTCTGTGTATCAGAAATTATAAGCCAAATTGATTTGATTATAGCCATGGTAAAAGTACGGGGCATTAGCAACAGATGCTGATAATTAGCTCGATTTTAGTGAATGTACTCATTTTATTAGTCGCTTGCGATTGCAAATTTTGCAGCTGAACCTCAGAATATTTAATTTAATTATGCCTGAAATTCATGGAGCAAACAAGCAGATGAAAAACATAATCAGCGGCACTAAAAATCAACTACTATATCGATGTGACACGCATAGGCGAAATGCGAAATGCAAATGAAAAGTAAATAATAAAATTGTGTTGCACTCTGCTGCCTGCAAATGGGAATCGGCAAATGATGTGGCCACCGTTCGCTGCATCAACGGCAACAATCAGCAAATGCCATTGACAAACGAGTTCGGGCCAAATCGCATTAAAGGCCATACAAATGCCCAGAAGCGGCAATCAAATGTGCAGCCAGCACTCACAAAAAGCCAACAAAAAGGCTGTGTATATATATTTATATATATAGATCTGATTGTGTTCCTAGGTTCGTTTCGTAAATACGGAAAAAGCCAATTAAAATATGATTCGATTCGATTACAGCTGAAATTTATTTACTCTAAGAAATTTGCAATAAAAAAGAAATATTAAAATAATTGCATCAAGTACTTTGATTCGTGTATTACATTTACAATTAAATAATGAGTTAATCAAGTCGGAAAACAGTTTTATTTTATTTATTTAAGTGCTGATACAAGGTTAAAAATATAACATAAATTAAATATTTATCTATACAAATTATTCATAATTAGCAAAATTGAAAGAACCAGAATACTTACCTATTTTTCGTTGAGAATGCCAAAGCAATAAGCAAAAAGAAAGCAAAGATTATACAAATTGTTAATGAATATTCAAATAATATAAATCAGTTCTGGAACTACATCATTAGTATGCTTTTGAATATTTTCTGAGGTCAATCAAACAAATTTAAATACTAGCCTTAACTGTGGTGAGTTTGCATTGAAATCGATGGGAAAAACTGAAATTCAGGTCACATTTAAATAATTGCTTTAACTTGCATTGAGTTCGATTTGAAAAACTTAAATTCAGGGCCCATTTTAGCGGTGTAGAAACGAAAATTGCTGCCAAAATCCACTTTGGCATTTTGACGGGCATTTGAATCCAAAAAAAAAAAAAAATGAAAGGGGCATGCGATGAGTTTATTCAGGCCAAAGTCATAAATTGTACAAAAATCAGGATTTGGTTTTTGTGTGGGCGTTGGGTGATGGTTCGCCAGTTTTGTGCACTGTTACAGTTTGGCTATACATGTTAAATGAAATTATTGCAGGTTTTTTTCGGCCCACATGGCGTATGCGTAACGTTTGCTCAATCCATCAATCAGGCAAAATAGCCAGAGTCAGAGTCAAAGTCAGAGGCACATTTTATTTTGTGATATATTTTCTTTTTGGCCAACACACAACAAACAAAATGACTTAGATTTACGAGTGTTTGTGAGTGTGTGTGAGCCAGTTGCCACAGTGGGCTGCACTATTTGCCAGAAACCACTTGATGAACATTTTTAACACAACACTTTCTTCCCCTTTAAACATATATATATATATATATAAACACGATAAAGAATAAATAAACAGAGAAAAAAAATGGATAGTGATACAGAGAAAACAGCTGTAGTGAAAGAGAATAAAAACTTGAATATATAAAATTAATTCATTTAAAATATGATGGCAGAAACCCGGAACACCGTTGAGTGATTTTGATTCGCTTAAGGTTCTGTTGCGAAAAAAATTAATTGGGTATTTATTTCCGTACCGAGAATATCGGTTCTCTTTCTTAAAATTGCAAAATTTTTAATTAGTTTCTGCTCCCGTTGTGGCTTTGAGTTTATGTCTCTTTATTTAGACCCTATTTCGGTTCAGATTTTATCAATGTTTTTGAGCTTATAATCTATTCAAAGTATATAAAGCGCTTAGCCTTTTGGTAATAAAAATTTCTGTCTAATGACTCAAATTTATAAATATCTTCTCATTTTGATATAATACATATATATTTTCATATTAATATTGTTGATTTTCCTTGCTTAGGTGATGTGATTGCCAATTTTGAGCTTATACTTAGGTAAGTTTGCCTGTACCCATATCGACTATCTCATACTTCTCATCTCTTTAAGCCTATTTGGCCAACTTTGCTTGGCCAACACTCCACAGTAAGTCGACAGGATTGCGAGCCACGCTCGTTAACGCCGGCGGCTATTTTAAATGTTGGGAACACAACTCAATTACGCTGTGTCGGACTTGCCTCTCATCCCGATCCCCTACACTGCAGAGAGCCAATTCCCTGGAGGCAGGCGCATACAAATTTACACATGGAGTGAGGGGAGTATGAGTTTAAACGCTCTTTTAGACCAATTGATGGCAGACAGTCTGGCCTGTGCAGGTGTACGAGGATGAGAACAAGGCAATGGGCATGGGAACGGGAACGAGAAGGAGAATAACTATTTTGGCTGTCTGAAAATTTGGTCTATTTGTAGTGAGTGTCTGTGTGCGTGTTAATTACATTTAGCTTGCATTTGTATAAAGTTGCCTAAAATTGAATTACAAGTTTTTGCCATAGCATTTAGGCAAAATATTTTTTTGCTTTTTTCTTTTTTGGTCTTTGCCCGATTTGGCCACACATGGGCCATTCCTGAACCCTGAACCAGAAAGTGCAAACTTTTCAGCACGCAGCATAGTTTTTGGCAACAGTTGCACTAAGTTGTTGGCAAGTGATAACTTAAACGCTGCAAAGCAGCAGTTTTTCATTTAAATTTAGTGTCTGCTTTTTTGTCAGCATAAATGTGGGGCCGCATTTATTAAAATTGAATTTAAAGCATACAAAAACCATTTAATTTATTTTTAAATTCAAGCATTTCTCTAAACCTGGAAAAAACTACATCTAAAATTCGTTGTTTTTAGTGCCAAACATCGATTTATCACTGAGAAACATCGCTGTTTCCTTTCCAGGCAATTCTGTTTTGCATACTAGAATAATTATATATTTTCCGAATTGTTATTTTAGTTATTTTAGGTAGAAATTCTCTTAAAAATTACATAAATTTCTGTTTTAAATAGGAAAAACCTGTTAGGAAAGGCCAGAGTATAAAAATTTATGCAGTTGAAAAGCTTTGAAGCCCGGGTAAAACTATATTCTTCTGGCTTAATCACGAGAAGTATAATTACTCATGTTTAGGAGAAGTAAAATACTTATAATTTGATCAGTTGCCAGGAAGAAAAAAGAAAAACCATTTTGTGTTTCTTGTGT
Source organism: Drosophila repletoides (assembly GCA_018150835.1). Classification (NCBI taxonomy): domain Eukaryota; kingdom Metazoa; phylum Arthropoda; class Insecta; order Diptera; family Drosophilidae; genus Drosophila; species Drosophila repletoides. The sequence continues at coordinate 7,367,496 of JAECWQ010000202.1, forward strand.
AAGCAATGAAGGAATCGCACTGCCCATTGCATTAACTTACCTTTCATAATTAGTTGGAAGCCAGAAAAAAGCCTCTAGAGTTAAGAGCGCTGAAGAGAACTTCAGAGCATACTTTTGGGGTACTGAGAAGGAGGCGCTCATCAATGGACAGGTAGGGGTAGGCCAGGCCAGGCCAGGTGTAGACGGAGGCCCCACACACTTCAGTGCACTCCATTTCAGTTCATTGTGTTGCTTAGTTTGGTTCATTTGGCTGGCTCTTTGTTGGCTGCATATCCTGCAGGCCTCATTAACCTTTCTGTGAGGCATCCATTGTCTACTTTGTTGTACACTGCTTTTGCCACGCCCACTCATTACGCAGCACTAACAAACAATTTAATCGGGACTGTAGAACCTGAGACTTTGGACGCCAAGTGCGAATAATAGAAATTCATTGCCAAATTGCATAGAAAATCGTTAAGAGGGCACTAAGCAAAGGAGCCTCTGGCAAGTTCGCAGCATTTTCCAACCCAGCAACATTTCCCAAGTAACTTTTCAGCAGGCAACAGAAACGCGAATCGTTTTAATTACCGCAAACGGCAGCCAGCAGTAAGCGCATTACGTATACGCCACGCTGCAGCTGCCGATAAAATCGCATTTAATGGAAGTTAATTAAAATGCGTCGACTTGGTTAAGTTTGGCTCTCTCGACTTGCCTTGCCTTTAATTAAAAACTTATTTTGACAAAAGGTGCATTTCTGGTACTTCAGCTGTCCCTTCCGCGCCCTCACTCCCTCATGGACGAATCGCTCCTTCAATCCAGTCTACATAGTCCGCCACGCGCGTATAAACGCCTGGCCAGCCCTCCAAGCCGCATCGATTTCCAAATGATACAACTCCCTCCAAATACCACGCACCCTTATAACGCATCAGGGGTCCACCCGAATCTCCATCACAGCTGTCTCTAGAGAATTCTCCGCCTGCGCACAGCTGTGAGCTGATCACATTGATTCGCCTCGTAGCAAATTTATCCACACAGTATTTGGTATCTGTGACGGGCAAATCGAGGCGCTGCTTAATATTGCTCTGTCGAGCTGTAAAAAAGAGGTCAAATATGGAAGTAATTACCAATCAATATATTAAATATTTTTAAAATTAAATAAATAAATAAATTTTTTAAATCAATATAGTAAATATTTCTAACATTTTTTTATTTATATCAAACTTTTCATTTATTTAATAACAAATTAATTGATTCAAATATATTGGCTAACAAAACACTAATAAATCAATGATAGCCTAATTACCTTTTATTAATTGCAATTAAAATATTTAAGTACTTCAGTCTAAATACGACAAATAAAAATGATCGATTGGTAAATACCCTACAACAGGCTTCAACTGATGTAACATGGAAAGTACCTAAAACATTATCTTTTAAATAATTATTATTTATTGATGTGAGAACCCGGGAAGAGTCTCAAAATTAAAAACAATAACAATTGATACTTTGTAGAAGAAGCTTTCTACTGACTGTTACATACTCCTAATGACATTATTTGAAGGGTATAAATAAATAAATAACGAAAAAAAAGCTCTTGTTATGCATTTAATATAAGCAAAACCATTGGTGAAGCAGTTATGAATATTTATTATGAATTCATTTATCGTTTTTTGTTCCCTTTGAAAATGGATGAAGAGTGCTTGTCAATTTTTATCTATTTGTATAAACTTTTTTATATTTAATAGCAGAGACAGCTGAATGGAAATCTATTCTTTTGCAGCCAACCTCTAAAACGAATACCTTGAAATTCGATCTTAACTATTCAGTGAAGTTGTTAACAAGTTTTAGAAAAAACATACTGATGTGATTGGCCACAGAGTGTCTTCTAGTCGACTATTCATTTGCCACTTATTTTGAGTTGTTTTCAGACTCACCAAACAGAGTGCGTCCCCAGCCGCTGACAGTGAGCAGATCATTGCTGTTGATCGCTGATCGAACGTTGGCCAAGGGCAGACAGACCGGTTGGATGTACTCGTTGAGCTCGACAGGTGAATTGAGGCGAACCAGAGCAATATCATGATGACGATCCTTGCTGCTTGCATCATACTGTGGATGGACAATGACCTGCTCTACGCCAACCTGCAGCACCGGCTTGTTGCAGACATCCTTATAACAATCAACATCCTTGCTAATATCATATTCGCCTAGGCGTACTGTGGTGCTGAGGGATAAATGGTTTACTAAGAATTTAGCTCTATTTATAAATCTCACTCACAGTTTTCCAACTTCAGTCTCGATATCACCTGTTACGCAGTGGGCAGCTGTCAGTACATATCGATTATTGATCAGACTGCCGCCACAGTTTAAAAGACGTTGACCTTTGCCTGTTGAATAAAAACAAAATATACAATTTCCTTCTAGGACTTTCAATGTGCCCTACTCACGATCTGTATACTCCAATAATGCCATCCATACAAAGTCATCTAGCGCCGTATCATTGCCATTATAAATCCGATCCAAAAACGAATTTGGTCCGCACGCAGGCGCCTTTGGCAGCAAGTTGCCTCCCTCGCTGTTGCCTGTGTTAGCCTGTGTGGGCAGCGGGGGTCTAATAGTAGTATCTATGGGTCTATTGGTCGTTGTTGTTGTACGGCCGGCATAGTTCTTGTCTTGAGTGCAACAGACATACGGCTGTCGTCCAAATCCATTTTCGCATTGCGAAGCTCGCAGAAACATTCGCTCATCGCTGGTTAACGCAATCTGCTGCAGAAGATCAATAAGGCTGCCGCAGTCATAGATCGATACACAGTAGCCAGTCTTTTGATTTGGATTGCGGCAATCTGAAAATTATGTTTTTAATAGTTTCAATTCAACAGGAAATTGTTTAAAGAGCTGAGCAAGAAATTTGCTTTAAAACTGGGCTTGCAATACGGATTTTCTATGCGATGAGTCATGAATTTATGTATGTAAAGAAGTCAGAATATATTTCCTATATATATAATAATATTAATTAATATAATAATTATTATAATTCATTATAATTATTATAATTCATTATTGTATTGTATTAAGATCGAATCAGGGTTAAGGCAGAATTTTGTACTTGCTACATAAATCATAAAATACTCATTTAATACTCATTGAGTTAATTTAATATGATTATTAAACGGGTCAAATAAATAGCAAATCGATTCAAATTTTTATAAATTTTTCGAATTTAGCATGGCAAAAAAAAAATAGATAATCTTTGAAAAGTATTCATAATTTTCAAAGCTGTGAAACACAACAAACATAATATAAAATCCCACTAAAATACACTAAAAGCTTAACAGTTTGAACGCGATAGTGTTATCAGCAAGGTCTCGTTCCCTCTTACACAGCATAATAACTTGGTTCAACATAAATGTTTTTATGTGCAGCTTTAATACAAAGCGAATCAATCTATATAATTCATTTGGTTCAACGTCTTAATCCCTGCTGTAACCCAAATCCATCAGTTTGTCATTGCCCCGAGGCACGAATTGCCTGAAAATTAACAGCATGTCATTCACTTTCTCACATTGGAGGCGCCAAATTGCACACGAGGCAATCAAATCAGCACCGAGAACAGAGCTCAATGATTATTAATGCTGATAGTCAGGAGGCGGAGGGAGCAGGGGCACACACACGTATTCAGACTCCGATACTGAGAGGTAAAGCCATAGAGTCAAGTTCACATTGAGTGTGATTCACACTGGAAACCCGTTAATTACGCGTTTTATACTAACTTTGTTGTGCGTGAACTGAGCCATGTAGCAGCGCAGCAAACAAAAGGAATCCCAGAAAACTTAACACTCGCATTGACTTCATTCTAGGAAGGGAATGACGCAAATGCAACTCTAGACACGCGATTCGCCTTAGTGTTTTCTTTTGCCCGAAAAAAGAAACAGTTTCGATTACGTTCCGGCGAAAAAACCTTTAACCCGCTGCTTGATTGAGACAAAACTGATCACAGCTGTAGCTGAGACAGGCCTTTAAATAGCTGGAGAGGTGATCAAGACTGGGGATGGGAGCATGTTCGTCGGCTCTGCTATTCTCCCAGAGAGCGAAGAGTGTTAAGATGAGCTTGGGAGCGGAAGAGCTCTGAAGCTTTTAAGAGCGACTTTTGAGCTTTGCTCAAGAGCTGTCTTAGCAGTTCTCTGTGTAGAAATAAACGAGTATGATTTAAATAATTAATCTTATTTTAATCTAGTTTTTATTGGTATTTTTTCAACGTAGCTTAGTTATATTTTTAAAAACATTATGCGATATGTTCGTGGGAAGTGGTTGAAAATTGAATTTCTTTATAGGTTTCGTTTTGTTTTAAAATAATGCTACAGAAACTCGTTTCATTTCCGAATTTAAAGCTAAATCTCTAATTATATTGATTATCTCTGAACTTTATGAAAACTCAGGGCAAATTTTAAAGTTAAATAAGTTTTTTTGCGTTTCTTCTTTATTTAGATATAATAAAATTATAACTCAATTTTTGAGTGGAATACAATTGCAGAGGGTGCAATACATTGACGGAGTCGCCTCTGACGCCATAGGTTTATATACTATATATAAGGCAGATGAAGGGAATTGATAAAGGCATGTCTGTCTCTTACTCTGTCTGCTTCTGTGCAAACGAGGCTCTCTTATAGCCTTCTTATATATGTCGGAACTGGGATAGCTCCCATAGGAGGAAGAATCATTCAAATATTATTCAAAGATGAATTTTTTTTCTTTTTTGATATCTATCTTAGTGAATGAGAGTGTAAGCGGTCGAAATAAATGGATTTAAAAACAATTTTTAAATGATTATTCCAGAGTGCAAACATATATAAGGGGCACCGAAGAAAGCCTTTCCTTACTAGTTCTATTATCAAGTCCCCATAATCAAACTGAACACAAAGTGGGCTAAGCAAATATATGTGAAAATATCAATATTATACACTAATTCCTAGACACACTACTAGAAAAAAATACATATACAGACAATACATTTTTTAATAATATATATATAAAGCCCATAATATTAAAACCATCATCATGGATGAAGAGGAGAAGCCGTCGCGGACTCCATCGCAAAATGTAGCACGCCGAACGTTACGTGGAAATTCACGTGTTAGCGGATTTAAAGGCTCTATAAGGATGATGTCTCAAGTGCCGAATGAAGATCATAGCAGCATGCTGAATCAATTCAATCAACGCAACGATAGCGACACTCCTCGTCCGAATTATCAAAAAGAGTCCTTGATGGTGGCTGATGGTAAATATATAGGCGATGATGCCGCCGATGTACTTAGTCGTGAACCCAGCTTTGCAGCTTTCAAGATACCCTAGTAAGTAGCTTAAATATGAACTCAATTTTCGTATACTAAAGAAATAGTCGCAAACAGTGAAATGATATGTTCCAGACGGTATCGAGACTCGAATAGAGATTATGAGGCTCAATTAGAGCATGAGATTAGGCAAAATATTGATTTCCAGAGAACTGCAGCCGATGCCTGCTACTTTGTGCGGTGAGTGTGTTAAGTATAAATTTATGATAATATTAAAACCTAATATATATATAACTCAATTTTCAGCTGTATGGCTTATACGACATTTTGGCCACCTTTGCACAATATGACTGAAGTGAAGCATACGAGTAAACATTTCTTTCAACTTTCCGAAAAAGAGAAATGGCGTCTGAAGATCATAATGAACACAGATATAACATGATAAGCGTGGAGATATCCGCCAATCATAATAAAGACTGGAAATCAAATAAGTTAACACTCTTTTAATAATCTGGGTTCCATTTGAGTTCTATAACACTTTTTCGTTTTTATGGTAGTTAACCATTCACTCGGTTTAAACGTTAGTTGATAGTTTTAATTCCATTCCATATGAGCCCGGATAGCATTTCTATGCATTACGCGCTGCTAAGATTATAACATGCCAAATAAAGGTCAGTTGATTTGATATATTTACCTATATAAAATATACACATTCCGTCAATGAGTAGTACAAATATTTTTAATAAATGCTGTCAATGAATTATGGATTTTCCCACTAGTCTATCTCCGGCTTGTTTTAAAAAAAAATCCCAAATTTTATTTTTAACTGCTCACGTAATACTGGGAAAAAATAAAGGAATGAATAATGATAATGTATATAATATGTTTGTTTTAAGAAAGCACCGAATGTTATTCAACTTTTTTAAGGCTTTGAAGTTAGCATTGCTTTGGAGGCGGAATCCCCGACCCCATGAGGAATTTATATTATTGATCAGGACGAGGAGGATATCTGCAAGGATTAGTGTGTTTAGCTGAAAGCTTATTAAAAATATATGCTTTAATAAAGAAATTTGATTTGATTACACACTATATCCAAATTTTAAGTTGTTTCATTTTCAAAGAATATTTTAAGTTTAATAAAATTATTATCAATGTCATTTTACCCCTCCTCAATGCTTTCCGAAACTTTATAGAAAACTTAAACTGGTAGAACAAGATTAAAAAAAGTCTCTTATGAAGACTGAATTTTGCTTGTGTTGCCATCTAACCCAACCGAATCGGATCTGATGACCCACCAGATGGAGTACTTTGCATAACACGAGTATATATCACTAAACCAGTGTGAGTGCGGAAAAACTCCTGACGGATAACTCTGCCTGGCATGGTTTTTATTCTTCTTTAGCCCGGGCCATTCATAATTCCTTAGCCGGGTTGGCAAGGCTTAAATTGAAAACGAAACATGCAAATACGTGGGCTCACAGTTAGCCTTATACTCGTACTTGAATCTAGACTTTTGTTCTTTGACACTGAAAGAATATTTTGCACTTAAATCAAGAAGAGAACTAAAACAGTCATTTGACTATTCGAATGTTTCTCACTTCAACTGATTTTGTTTAGTGAATCTGAAAGTTAATATCTCTGGAATATTTCGACAAATGGAATAATAGGTAACAAAATTTGTTTATCCAATCGTATTAGTTTATTAGCAATAAAAGACCAGTTCAAATTGAAGAACATTTGCTCAGAACATACTACAAATTGGTAGACAAATCCATTCAAACTAGATCGGGTTTAGAGGGGCAGTTTTTTTGAGTGTACTCAAGGGGAGTAATGTCCTGCGTGTTGCAGCAGGACTCTCAACTGACACTTTGTCGTGTTGTGTATGTTGCTTGTTGCTATGGCAGTCTTTTTTTCCCCTTTTTTCTTTTGCTTTTTTCATGTTTGCGCCACTTGGCTTGACGCGGCTATTGTCTCTGACCTGTCCGATGTTGTGCTCTTAGTTGGCCATTTTGTTCTTTGTTTTTGGTGTCATTTTGTTTGCGGACTTAGGTCAGCATTTTGCTATTTCATAGCTGCGTTCACTGGCTTTCAACATCCCATCCATGTCAGTTGTTGTCCTGCTATGCTGTTGGAATCCTCTGGCACTCCTGTTCATGCAGCATTGTTTAATAATTTTCCTGCTTAACCCAAGCTTTTCCAGGCTTGCTACCGGATGATGCCCGGCACCGGTAAAACTTGCTGCAAAATTTTTCAGCCCGGCACAAATTTAACAATAGCTGCTCTCTACCAAACTGGGCTAACTTTTTTGCCGCGCTCTTGGACATAATGATGAAATTACAGCAGCTTTTAAAACTGATGATAGGTATCAGTATATCAGCTAATTTGCGTGTCGGTTACCAGCAAAGTGTTGAAAAGTTTACACAAAGTTTAAGCCAGTTTTTTCCTCAGTTTCTACCTTTTTTTGTGGTTTAATTTTGCCATAAATCGATTAAGCTTCAGCTTCATAGCTGCCATCCATCAATAGCAGAAAAGCAGAAAATGTCTCTGCTTGATTTCCACTTGAAACAAGTTGTTCAGTTGCTTTTCAGTTGCTCTCAAGTGTTGTCATCTTATGCTTTGATATCACTTTAATTGCAATGAAAAGAGTTATGTCTAGTGGCTTTTCAATACGACTGGATGTTTATTTGATAATAAACGCAAGAAGGATGTATACCACATATAGAAAAAGGTTTCTCTTTGACGTTTAATACTTAACAAAAAGCTATTTACCTAATTGGTTTTCTGGAAAACTCACTTGGAAATGACAACAAGACCAAACAAAGCAAAGAAAAATCACTGAAAATTGATACAAACAACAATGCCTTTCCCTTATCGAAAATTATTTGTAATAATTACGTATGTCAATCTGCTGTCAGAAGTCAAAAGTTCAGCAAGAATAGTTAAACTCAGCTTCTCTGACAGCTCTTATAGGTTAGCTTTAATATTTAAAGTTGTAATTAGTAAACATGGAAAGCAAAATTCAAATTGAGTGGAAAAATACACAAATTTGTTTGGTTGACAAAAGCAATGTTTACATTAAATAAAAATACATGAAATTTATGTCTTAATTTGTTTTTACGTTTTATAAAAAATCCATTTTTTCCCACTCTTCCTGGTGTCATACATAAATTGTGCAGACACAAAACAAAAAATATTCAAATTATCCAGTCAAAAGAAGAAACCCAAACAAAACAAGAGAAAACTATGAATAGGGCAACACATATACCTAGCATCCGTTTAATTTGAATTTGACCACGAGCGAATTAATGAACTAAAAGGGGTGCAGAAAAAACATGCTTCGAAGAGGTATCTCTGGAGCGCCGATGATTAAATACCCTTGCAGGCTGGAATAAGAGCTTGAGAACATTAATTGTTCCGATTAGTAAATAAACTTTGGAAATAGCAACGTTTACTATATGAAGTAAAGTAGACTGATCTCAATGATTCTGTCTTAATTAAAATTAAGACATCACCCAAATTTCACTTACCTAGCTCAAAAAATTCAAGTTTACATATCGACTTGTTTCATTCAGCATTTCGTGAAATTATAATACCCTCTGAGAGGGTATAACAAAGAACCACAGCACCAGCCAAAATACCGACACAGGTAGAAAGTAACCGCAATTCTTGCAAACACATGTTCAATTAGGTAAATGCGCTTTTGTCTGGCATTTTTATGGCTTACAACGTTGCACCACGGTGCGTATGTGTAATTTACAAAATACATAACTCTGATGCATGCAAGGTGGTATTTAATTAGTTGTGCAAAATGCTATTTGTTGGTCGCTTTTCAAGTGTTGCGCATTTCTAACTACTTCTGTTTGTTGTTGTTCTACCACGGCTGCTCTCTACACCTCTTCTTTACATATTTTCAAACTGCAATCAAATGATATTTTAATTAGATGAGCACTGAGCTGAGTGTGGTCTTCATTCCACTGCAGGCAGGGTAATGTGCATATATGAATTAATTTTTGAAAAAAACTTCCACGGAAAATTAAAATATAACCACATGTGTAAACTGGTATTAAATATATTTAAATCAGATTAAAATAAAACCAGCTATTCAAAACAATAAATTTTATTCTTTACAAGTATTTAGTTTGTTCGTTATACAAAAATAAATTAATACTAATGTTTATTTGCGGAGCAGCGTACATTAACTATTTAGCAAAATGGGCAAAGCATCGAAGGAGACATCTCCGACCTTTTGAACTATGCCAATTGATACGAAAAGAGAGAATTTAGTCAAAAATGGCATGTTAGACTTTTCGTCTAGCCGCCTGTCTGTTTTTATGCAAACTTGTCTCTATTTGAGCTATGTATGGAGAATTTGTATGGAGAATTTGGTTTTTTCAAGGTTTTCTTTTCGGTTTCTTGGGATTTCTTAATGTTAAGAAACTAATAGTAGAATTCATTCTTTTGAAAGAATTTAATCGTTTAAGAACAATCGGTCAAAATGAAAAAATGCGTATTTCATCCTGCAAGGGTATGTAATCTTCGGCGCATTGAAAATACCCTTTCTTTACGAATTTTCCAATATATTTTAAACAAAATTCCGGAGAAAATGTCGATTAAAGCCAGTTAAGTTGACTGCAATTTCCTAGTTACGTTGCAGTGCTCAATCAACATAAACTATTATAATTTTTATTATTTATTGTTTAAGCTGGGGGACTGTGTTTCGATTAGCGTTTAGTACACAGCAAATAGAGCTGCAGTTGCAACTACAACAACAACAGCAAAAACAACTGAAACAAACAGTATAAAACAACTGGAAAACAATTTTACAGACATGTCGTAATGAAAAGCGCAACTAAAAACCCATTAACCCACATTTATGCTCACTTTAATGCTTCTACATGGCTCTCAACTGCCTGTCTGTCCGTCTGTCTGCCACAGGCATGTGAGTTACACCAATGTGTGTGTGTGTGTGTGTGTGTGTTTTGTTTTTGGATGACAAAAGCACCAACAACAACAACAACAACAGCACTACCCACTTGCGTAGACTTGAAATGCTTTTCAGTGTCGCACAACCTTTTCATTTGGCAACGCAAATCCCCAAACAACAGCAAAGACCAAACGGTGACTCGGCCAACACTAGTCAACACTGGCCAACAAATGTTGCATGCACCCACACATACACAGACACACACGCACACACACAGCCTCGGTCTATGCTTTAGTCTCAGCTTTCATGGCAGCCGCGCTGTCGCATGCTTTATTAACATTTGTTGTGCCAAAGCGTCACAAGTGGCACTTGACGCAGCTTCCGTGGTGCGAGCAGTGCGGCATGCTATGTGTCTAGCTCTTTTCGGCGGCGCAAGCAATAGCATACCGTGCCACTCACACAATAAAGAGTACGTCGCTCTCTTGTCTGCACACGGTTTAAGAGAACGAAAGCTCTGCCTTTGTCCGAGTGAGCCGAACACACATCGTGTCATAGTCGTCCATCGTTTTCAGTCTGGCTCGTTTTACTGCGGCGAGCACTTAGCTAGCGCATAAATGTATGCTACATATTTTTTCCAGCTAAAAATTTAAGAAATTTTAACGAAATCTTTTTCGGGCCGCTTTCGAGGCGTTAAATTGATAACCATGGCTCAAAGCGCTGAACGCAGGGCATATAAAAGACATTGACATAGTTGTTTTTTTGTTTTTTTTTGCTCGACATATTTGCAGTTTTTCTGATGGCAAAGTCAATGCTCGTTCTCTGCCTGTGACTCTGTCTCCGCCTCCAAGTTGAAAAGTCGTTCAGGTGTGCAACAAAACGCAAAGCGAAACTTTGTCTGCTGGTTGCAAGTTGCAACAAAAGTCAGCATCCGGCATTGGGAAAAGGGGGAGAGCCCTCACGGCTTCTACTTGTATTTATTTTTATTACTGTTCATTAGTTAGCAGTTGCCATAATTTCAATTTTATAGCTTCACCTGCATATTAAGTTATGAGCGAATAAGCCGAAAGTTGTTACTACTCCGGTAGAAATTCTGACAGTGCCAAGTTCTGAAGTTTTCCTTTATTTCTCTTCATTTTTACCCAGTGTTTGGCTTAATGAATTTTCTGCAAATTTTTTGATTGGCTTTGCAGTTTATGCTGTTGATAGCTCCAAAAAGTTTCTGTGTGCTGGCTTTTTGAAAACATTAACTTTTTGGCTTAAATTCGAGTGTGAGTATTCGTATATCGGATTAAAATTCAATACTTCATTTAGATTTTAATTAATTTAAACAAACTAATACCACAGCTATTAATGCAGCCATTCAGCGATAAAAGATACTCGAAAAAGAATCGCTCATATTATATTCTCTTAGTTTTTCCAAATGCAAAATTACTAATAATTTTTCAAGTTTTGAGAATATTTCAATTGCAAGATTCTGCTCTGGTCTCAGCTTCGAAAAACATAAATCGATGCAGTTCAGCCCAGAGCATATAACAATTTTGGCAAAAGAATCATAAATATTTACGTATTTAAAAGCGTGAACACATTTTGACAATTATATTTATTGCTTTTTTCCCTGCCTCTGGGCGAAACAGGAATCTCATAATTGAGCTTAGCTTTCTCTTCTGTTTTCTTTTTATTTTATACCCTTACAGAGGGGATTTACAACTCATGAAATGTGGAATGCATTGAAAGAGATATCCCTGAGCTTATATATTCTTATGTGGATGATGATACGACACGACGAAGTTATTTGAATTTGTTCTCTGTGCGTCTATCTGTTTCTATGAAAACTAATCAATCAGTTATTGAGCTAGGTGAATACAATTTTATGTAGATTTTTTTTGGAGAATCCTCGGGATCGGCCTGATGAGAAAAATACATAGGAAACATTTTTCGTTTCTTAAGATATCGTTAAAGGAGAAAATTCTCTAATGGTTATTTCAGCCTGATAGGGTAAGTAATATTCGGTGCGCCGGGGAAAGCCGTTTCTTGATAGTTTTATTCTAGTTTCGTTTTCATTCACTGACAAAAATTACACAACAATTACACAAAAATTCGTAGTAAATTTGTGTTATATTGCAGAAACCAATTACGCATAAAGTGTTATTACTGCTGAATAGAAAACTGCTTTTGATAATAAATAATGGCCCTAAGCAGCTTTGGTCTACACAATTTGCATGCGAAATGCATAAACCTCATTCGAATATTTATGTATGGGCGGTGTGTGTTTTGCTGGCCAAATAGTCAACGACTTATTCTTGCTGTGGAATTGACCATCAAAATTAAATTAGAAATCATAAAACATGCCTTTTGGCCCTTTAACAATAATATTTAACTTTGGTGAATTATGTTTGTGGCTTTTTAATAGAACAATTTATTAGTGTTTCTTTCGAGCGCTATATTTTTTCACATTTTACGTGTGTGTGAAATCTGTAGAATAAAATTTTATTTTTTTGCGCCTTTTTTTGCCGGACTTGCAAAAGTCATAAATTTAACGCTTTGCGCCAAAAAGTAGACAACAGTTTCGTTTGCCACGTGCAGTTTTTTGCTTTAGCTCCGTGACTTTTACACATGCGGCACCAGTTTGCATATGGAAGAAGCCAAAATCAGAACTAGAAATGGAGATGGAGCTGGAGAGAGAATTCGTAGCCAGCAACCGTGACCAAGGCAAGAGCAAAAGCAAAAGCAATTGCTGCATATTTAGCCGCATGTTTTGAAAACTCTATTTAATTTTTTGGGGACTCTTGTTTTTTTTTTTCTTTACTCACGTCTCGCTGCACTTTTACTTGCCTCTTTCATTTTCCTACGCGTCGCATTTTTCAACTGGCTTTTTTTCTTTCATTTTTTGCTTGGCTGCCTCAACTCTTGTCCAGTTGCGTGTCAGATTCAAAAAAGGAGCGTGAAAGGAGCGGAAAGCAGCCCAAACGATTTTCAGCATTTAATTTAAGTAACAGCGCAAGCTGCTGAGATTTATTACTGACCCTTAACAAGACTCCCAGCCCAGAGAGATGGCTATAGTTTCCTCTTTTCTTTTTTTTTTCCTCTTGTATTCTTCTCTGTTGAACGACACAGCAGACAATATGAGTGCTCGAGTCCTTTATATTCCTTTTGAAAATTACACGGCTAGGAACTTTTAAAGTGGAAGGCAGCAATAAAATAAAGCTATTAACAGAACTGTAATCAAACCTTTGCATTTTCTTTAAAACTGTTTTATATATGCATAATTAATAGATGAATAGATATATGTGTATAATTAAACACTTGTTAGTATTAATTGTAGCTAGGGTATCCCTTGGTTGACCGTGGTATATAAATATTTAAAATTATAAATATATTCCGCTGTGGACGATTAATTGTTTATCCTTCTCAAATTTCAGTTATACAATTTTTATTTGCCTATAAGTAAAATATTAACCATATTCAAGTTGCTTCCATTTAAACTGATAAGTTTTATTTGCATTAATTCATATCAGTAAACTTGAATAAACCCTTTCAAGTGTGCCCCTTGACCCGAATAGTTCCGTTCTATATAAATGTTGACTTTTCGAGCAGTGCAGCGAGTGCAGCAGGCGATCGCCTGACCAACCTTCGCCCAGTTTGGTTCAATAAATTAAACCAAAACAATCCATTTGGTCCAAATGGAAGACGTGTGGTTCATGGAACGCATGCTGGCAACATTGCCGCATATTGCTGCTCCTTGTCAGCTCCACCCCACAGAGAGAGAGAGAGCGAGATATATATATATATATATAGAGAAGGAGAGAAGGGCAGGGAGTCTCGTAGTGGTGTAGGGAACAGTGGCAGTAGCCATCGATAGTCTGGAGGCAATAAAGCAGAAAGCGACTTCTTAGTTTGCTTGCAGCTCAAGCGGAAACCACATAAATGCGGAAATGATAAAAATGCCTGCAAACATGTTGTCAAAGCGTATGCGATAAATTGCAATGGCGTTTACCTTCTCTTCCTTCTGCTTCTCCTCCTCTTCGCCTTCATCTACATCTACAAGCCCTTCTTCAGGACTCCCTGCTGCACTGAGACAATAAAATAATAATAAAAATAGAATAAAGTGGAGCACAGACAACGACGATGATGAGGACTCAGCGCAAGCTTGCCTTTCCCGCTGTCTCTACTCATTCCTTTGCCATTGACTCGATTGTTCAATAAAAGTATATAGATAGACAAATATATATATATATATATATATATATATATATCTATATAGATAGATAGATAGACAAATGGAGGGTAGTCACATGGTGCTGTTCTATAAACACATAACTGCCTTTCGCCCTCTGCTGCGAGTTTAATGAAATTGTTTTACACTCAATTGGGTTGGCCAACTGTAAAGAGAAACAAAAACAAAGCCGTTGCTGTTGGCTGACAAAAAAAAAGGCAAGCCAACTAAATGGAAATCAAAACAACAACAGAATATTCAAGATAATTTTGTGTGGCCTTCAAGAGCAAAACAACAACCCACATCTACTCGAAAGTTAATCTGTTTTAATGCTAAATTTTGGGATATAGTAAACCGTCGCACTTGTTCTCAGTGGAAACAGCAGAAGGATTTCCCTCTGTGCAAAGCAGCTCACAGCTGGAATACGAATCACGATGCTCTTTTGCGTGTTACTACAATATATGTTTGCCTATTAAAATTTTATCAATTCAAAATTTGAATTTTTTAATGTATTTATTTTTGTGATTTTGCTTTGTTATTTTCCGTTTCTTGTTCCGGCTTAGTCATAAAATTCCACGAATAATATTTAACCTATCTTTAGGAGCGTAATTGAATTGAAAACTTTACTTAGGTTTCGGTCAAGCTTCATGTTTTAGAGACCTGAATAGTTAGCACTATTTTTTTAGGACTTGAATTTTCGTTTGGTTAGAATTTTTAAAATTATTTTAAAATCTAAGAGATTCATAAAAATATATCCTTTATTTACATATTTAGTTTAACATTCTTAGTTTATTTAGACAGCCCGCTCTTAAAGACCTCTTAAAGTAGATATTATATTTTAAAAAGTATTCTGTCACTTGAATATAATTTCAAGATAATAAAATAAAGATATTTACCTTGGAGTGACAAGTCACTAGTGATTCTGCAGTCATCGCTTCTACTATAATACAATTCTCAGGGAATTCCCAGAGAAAGTCCCAGTGCAGCTTTCAGCAATCCCTGTTGGCTGTCGTGAGCTGACGCCTTTAAATTAGCCACCCACAAAATGCTGCAATCCTAACAGGGAGCTTAACTTTGACTTTTACGATTATGTTATGGCTGGATTGGGAGTAGGAGTGCGAGTGGCGGTGGGTTGTGGGTGGTTATTCGGTGGGTAGAAAGGCAGGAAAATAAGCTGTTTCTATTACATTTGCTTATCTGCATACGGCTCACATGGGTGCGTGTGAGTAGCTGAAGGCCCTTAATGCAGTAATAATCATTTGTTCGTTAGCGAAATTACTTGAGTGACCTTGTTGTAGCGTCTACAGAAATTGGTAAGATTATTTTGAATTGGTTTTCCGCCCGACAAAGGCGAATATCCCGAGTATTTGACCTTGTTTTCGCAATGAAGTTATAAAGCGAAAATTGCTTGTCATAGTCGTACGTACAAACGCATTTATTTTGGTAGAAAGCTATGAAAATTATAAAGTTTTCTCTGGCAAATTGAATTTGAGTGACATTTTCTGTACTTCGGGGTGATAAAAGTGAACAAATGTATATGTGTGTGTGTGTGTGTGTATGTGTGTGTGTGTGCGTGTGCAGAGGTTCTGCTACTGTCTCTGTCTATTTGACAAAGGTCAACGAAAATAAATCAAATATTTAGCCGACATTCGTTTATTCAAATTGAAAAGCCACTGTCGCTGAGGCTTAGACCTTTTGTGTGATTCTAAAATCCCAGAAACGAATAGCAACCGAACGACAAGCTGGCAGACAGACAGACTGATAAATATCTATGGCGTCGATTGCATTACGCATACGACATGTTGCCAATAAAAATGCCTTGGGGCCAAAATGAAAAGTGATAAAGAGGCAAGAAACGTGGCCGGGGCTGGCTAGAATAGCAGTTTGTTTGGCGACCGTCCGTCCGTCCGTCCTACAACTTACTTCAGTTGAGAAGATTAAAAGCGAAACAAGAATTGGGTTGGTTTTTGGCTTGATATAAATGTAGAAATGAATGTCGTCCGATGGCAGTGAAATAATTTTTGAATTGAATGATTGCAATAACAGATAGACGAATTCTAAAAACCCTTTCATATTAAGCCTATACATTCAAATATAAAATCTTTTGTGTATTGAATTCCTTTGAATGGAAGCCAAACAATTTTATATCTTCTTAAAGTTTCCCTTCGTTGCCAAGTAAAAGAGAGTTTCATTGTCATAATTTCAATATAAAAACGCTAAAAAATAAGCATTACAAATCAGGTTTTACCCTATAAACTGTAGTAAATATTCGTAAAGGCTCCTTCTGACGGGATATTCTGAAGTAGATGAATTAAAAACAGATTTTATTTAGTTAATAAATCATTTTAAAGACATCTAACATTTTCCAGTGTCATTAAGTTCCACTTATGAAAAATATATTTTACCTGAAGAGCTAAGTAATCCGCTTAACTGAGTCAATACGAATATATGAGTAGGGCCATAATACAAGTACTTATTGATTTTTATCCCAAACAAATTCCGCCATAATTTAAAATCGCACGAGTATGATACTTGAATTCATTCGATTTTCGTTTTAATTGCCAGGACTCTTGACTCAGGAGTCGCCTGGCAGACATTTAATTGCGGTGGCTCAGATATCAAAACATTTTCGATTAAATGTCAGCTTTTAATTAAACAGATTAAGTGGCCATAAAATCGCCAAGTTGCAAGTGCTTCTCGGCCATCTGGTGAAATCAAGCCAACTGTAAGAAACAGCCGATTATGAGCTGATACTAAAGTGAACATAAAATTTTTGGACTCCACTCGAATGCAGAGAGTAGAAGCAGCTAAGGATGTGAGAAGGCGTTTAAGTGCTCGTTAAGTATATGCCCGTGGCTGCCAAAAAGGAGGAGCAGCAGGAATCAAGGAGAAGCTTTACGATGTGTGCTGTAATCATTGCTGTGGCAATAACCACAGCATTTCAGCATCCTGCATTTGCATCTTTCATTGCGGCAGAAAATATACAAAAAAAAAGTGCATCAATTTAAATGCTGAATGCGACGGTGCTGCAGCTGACGGCAATCCGTAATTCCTCAAGGTAACAGCGATGAGAGGAGGGCGACTCCTCGAATGCATATTGAACAGGAAGTTGCTGCTGATGGCACAAAATGTTGAAATGCTTCGCTTTAAATCACGTTATGAATGAGAAGAGAAAATCTTAAGTCGCGTACGTGTGTATAGGACACAAGAGGACATACAGGACACACAGGACATGGCAACAGGACTGCAAAACGAAGTAGCCGAAGAAAATTGGAAATGAAATGCGATGCTATTGTTGTTGTTGCTTGTTGCTTGGTGAGTTTGTTGCCCGGTTTGTTGCCTGGTTGTTGCCTGGATTTTGCCTGGTTTTACCATTTAACAGGATTATTTATTTTATTTTGTTATGCGCAGCAAACAGCTTGTGTAAAGGATTTAACCAACTGCTATATGTGCCGCACAAGAAGCTGGAGCCGAGGCAGCAGCCGGATACGGAAATAAAAAGGCGCATAAAATGAAATACAGAAATTCAAAACCGGCAACAACAGCACCAAAAGAGACTCCTCCAATATTAAATTCAAGCCGCACTTGCACTTGTTGTTAACAGGCGCCAAGCAAAGCATTTGCCAGATTATAACAGCGCCTCTCGCACACAGTGGGGCAAGATAACCACAGTGGTGTGAGTCGGGTATGGGCATTCTACTCGTAGAACAATGCGAACTGAAATACAAAAAAGGCGCTTAGGATAATAAAATATTATGCTAGTGGGATTTGATATGCAACAGCAGCAACACCAGCAGCAGCAGGGAAAGGCACAAGCCGAAGCATTGAAAAAAAAGCAAAACAAAAGCTGGAGCTTATGCGAGTACTCGGAGAATCAGAAGAAAAGTTTGAGAAAAAACATTGGTAGAGGAATCATAAAAAACTGTGCAGAACTGCAGACCCTTGACTTACTTGAAATGAGTTGATTAATTCAAGTGGAACAATAATAATTACAATTTGCTTCATTTTTATGGTGCTGAATGAAAAGACTAGTAAGAAAAGGCTCTCTTTGGCAAACAGAAGATTTATTATCTAACTTTTATTTGCATTCATAAAGATACCTTAAGAAACAAAAGAATTTT
Organism: Drosophila repletoides; assembly: GCA_018150835.1. Taxonomy (NCBI): domain Eukaryota; kingdom Metazoa; phylum Arthropoda; class Insecta; order Diptera; family Drosophilidae; genus Drosophila; species Drosophila repletoides. Next base: position 7,386,018 of record JAECWQ010000202.1, read on the forward strand.
TAAAGAACAACCTTTGAACCGATTGTTCCTAAGGCAACTATTGCTATAGCTGTCCGATCTTAGCAATAACAACATCACTCACTTTATTCACTTAGCTCAGAAACTGAAGGACTATCTTGCATAGATACAGACAGATGGCTCATAGAAGGTCCTGGCAAAATCGACTCGTTTATATACTCCTCGTTTCTGTATTGCTTATGGAGTGGCAGCAGCGTCCTCCTTTGCAGGGGTATAAGAAAATGATTTAATGGAAAAGAGCAGAGAGAAAGAGAATAATGACTGAATGAAGCGAAACCACAGAATTCCCTTTTGCCGATTTGTAATTTAAAGTATTTATTTAATGAATGCTGTACAAATTTTCTAAATTCCTTGATTATTAGCTATTACTTTTGAATGTGTGTGGGCGAATTTAACATAAATAGTCAACAATAAATCACAGCTCAGTCAGGCAAAGTTAAGCTCAATTGAAGGGAGTTAATTGAAATTTAAATTAAGCCAGCTATTAATTAAAATATACTTGGCCTTATGAACAACAATAAGAGCATTCGGCCGGGGCAACCTCATTAAAACTGCACTTTGTGCTTAATTATCATCTGACTGTCATCATCAATATGAGCCTGGCCAGTCATTATGCTTCACAAGTGAAGCAGAAAATGAAATGCAGTGTTCTCGTATTCGTATATACTCAAACGAGACCGTACAAGATAATATTGTTGAGCCGAGCTCTCTATACTATAATTAATACCTGCTCAATGTGCTTCACTTGACCGAGTCAGCAAAGAAAATGAACGAGCCAGTTTCATGTGAGGTATGCATTAAATATTGCACAGACGCACAATAATTGAACTATAAAATATTTAAATATTTCGCAGGCACAGAAAAGTCTTTTTTTCAAGAGTTTTTTTATTTTTTTTTTTTAATACCCAGTACTCAGAAAAATGATTAAAAAAAAGTATTATTGAGAGGTTGAAGCACTAATAAAGAGTTAAATACTCTTAAGCTTAACGACAAGAACTGAATGATTGAATAAGTTTTATAATTTTTGATAAATGTCTTGAGTTCGATTGCCCCTTAATCGCAACGTACAGGGTATATTATTTTCGAATAACCTCAATTTAAATGACTTTACTTGCCTTTTTATTCATATTACTACTGCTTCAGAATTATGAGCAACCACAGCACTCAAAGAAGCTACGGCTACTGCAGTGTTCTGGTCTACTGCTTTCTCTGTAGCTCCTGAGGCAAAAGGATATGCGCTGACCGGGTTTTCTCCCATTGGCCATAACAGGGAACAACAGACGCATTAAAGCGCCTTCAATGCTGGCAGACGAAATGAGAGTCAAATCGGTTTGTAGGACTTTTCCGAAAAAAATCCGCATGAGCCATATACCGCTTTCAGTGCATCGAAAAGGATTTTTAAAGTTCCATATTAAAATATTTCATTATTGACCGATTTATACTTTTAAAGCAATTTTTATAACAATAGATCAATATTCAAGATATTCAGTTAATATAATTTTATTACTTACTTTGATTCAGTTAAATAAAAAAAAGGAATATAAATTATTTATTCAGTCAAAGTTATTTACGTCAATAAATATTTAATTTAAGTGTACAAAATAATTAATTATGTCAACACTGTGAGAATATGAAAACTTAATTATTATAACAAGATAAATTGAATTTAAAATAATGGTTCTTATAATTCCGAGAACACTTCAAAGATAAAACAATAATATCTATTAAAGGACTACTAAATAAATTGACACAATATTTAATTTTTTAATTCTTTATTGCGTAATTCATTTATGCTTTAATTTCAAGTATAATTTGTGACTTGCAATCTAAATTAAAAATTTAAAAAAAATATTTTAATTTTTTTTAAAGCTGAAGTTTATTTTAAATCGCCTCCAACATTTTCTCGCTCAAAAATTGGTTTTTAGCACTCAAATCTTCAATTTGTTCGTTAAGAAATGGCTTAGATTTTGCAATGAACGTTAATTAAATTTAAATAGAAAATACCAGACATATTTATTCGTGTAAAGTCGCCGTTGTCTGCAAGTAAAGAAATTAAAAAATAAAACACTGACGGCTCACAAATATGTCTGGCCACACAACAAGACAGCGAGTGCAACAACAGCAACAACAACCACAAGAAAACAACTAAAATGACTGCAACAACAACAAGAAAAGCGTGTGGCACAGACAATTGTAAAATTACTTTGGTTAACACCTGGAAGTGTTGGGGCTACTGCACCCTGCAGGTGTTTCAAGCAAACTGAAAAGTATATAAAATTCCGTTGCAGCAACAAAAGAAGCAGTATCAAAAGGCAGCAATAAAAAAAAAAATAAAGGAGAAAAACCATGAAAATTAATTATTTTTTACGCCAAAGTAAAATGGAGAAACGTGTGAAAACGGATGAGCACAAAAAGTGTAGTGAAGTGTAGACGACTACTGATGTATGTGAGGAAATTGTGCTGGAGTTGCTGCCAAGCGTTTATTGTATAAATTTCCCGACATAAGTGTGTGTAAGTGTCTCTCTGTGGATGAGTGTGGTGAAAGTCTGTGTGCGTGTGGGTATGGGCATGTGTGTGTGGGTGTGGTATGTATGTATATACAGTTGCACTTGGCTTTGTTTGCTGACTATGGCAGCCAAAAGGGGATCATTGAAGCCAACGCAGCTGGCAGTGGCCGCTTCCGGCGAACTCATGCATTTTTCAGTAGCAACAACAGCAGGGGCAAGAGCAACAGTACCAGCAACAAAGTAGCTGCAACAACAAGTTGCTGCAGCAACAACATTCTGCAATGACAACAGCTTTGCAGTTAATTGCAAGCAACGTTGTGAACATTTACCTCATACTCATTTCCTCCTTCCTCCATCCTCCTCAAAAAGCACTCTCAGCCCCCACAGCTTGAATCGATCCTGATAACTTTCTGCTTTCAATAATTGAATGCTTAGTGATGGATTCTCTTTAGGGATTCATCAATAAAGATTGCTCTAGATTTATTATGACTTTTAGTAGCTTTTTACTTAAATTCAGTCACTCAAACTACTTAAACGTGTACTGTCCACGCTGAATAAAAATTTTTTAAAATCTAGAACTCCATATTTAATTCATTCTCCAGCGGTGACAAAAGTTAATCAGTAGAGGATTTACTTAAGCCAAGTGCGAATTTATTGATTCAAGCCCGCTTTTTTCAATCCGGGAACTCTTTACTTGTTATATCCCAAATCGCTTTAAACATAGCTCGAAGCTAACCATTAATTCAATCTATATTAAATGGTGTAAAGAATAGTTATAATTATAATGAGATTAACATAAGAATTGTTTTACTTGATTTAATCTTATTTATCGGTTCATCGTAAGCCGCTTTGCACTTGAATATTTAATGCTCTTCATACTTGATTTAAGATTAAAAGCTCGAATTATACTTAAACTTTTAGAGCATGACTCAGACTAAAATTAAACTAAAATTAAAATTAAAATTATACTTAAACTTATAATGGCTTTTTTTGTCAGTGTACTTCGTAGTTGAATAGCCTTTTAATTTAAATATAAATTCCGTAGACCAAATTCTCAGAACTTCTTCAGTTAATCAAATGGAATTAACTAATTTCAGGTATTCAGCAGTGTCTGTGTCCAGCTGTTTTGGGCACGTCATATATCAGCATGCAGAGAGCTGTCATTGCGCCATCTCCTGGCTGTCAGGATCGTAATGAAGTTTGACATTTCCAACAACGTTGTAGTTGTTCTTGTACCTGATAATCGATAGCTGTGGCTGCTGCTGCTGCTGCTGCGTGCTCCAGCTGTCAATACAGTTAATTATAACAGGCCCAATTTAATTATGTTTTAAACGGGAATTATAATTAACTTGATGCCACGTGCCGAGGACAACGACTGTTGCCAGATTTCAGTTCAATGAACGATTGATAAAAAGTTTATATTGATATTTAAAGCGAATTTAAAAATGTACCCTCAATGCAAGAAGCTGCAAAAATATATAAAAATATATTCAACAAATTTTTATATAATTATTTCGAATTTTTTTAGTATATTTTATTTGATTTATAAAATAGCAATTTGCTCTCTTTTTATTTGAAACCTCATACAACCCATAAAAATTATTGTTTTAATAATTCTGTTTCTGTTTTCAATTAAATCCGAAGTCAAGCCAATACCTCCAGGTTTCAAGTCAAAATTCCACTTTTTTAAATGAGAATTTAGAATTAAATCCAAAGAAAGAATCTCAGAATACTCTGTGTGCTTTTAAATTCATTGAAAAGTCTTTATATTTATATACAAAGGGAAATTTCTTTCTTTCCTTTTCGCTTTTCTTTAGTACCGTGTTTTCGCTTTTTATAGATTGAAATTGAATATCGGATATGCATTAGTCAAATCCATTACCTGAAATCAATAAAATGTTTTTTTTTCTATATTTCTTTTCCTTCAATTAATTTAAATCTGTGCGGCTGCTACAAATATATTCTCGATACGGAAAACCATTAATCATGACCCGATTCCCGATTTTTTTCCATTTGCCTGAATTTTAAATTGAACAATATAAAATGCCGAGCAATCAAAATACATTTTTAGCTTCATGGCCTCAGTGACATCGATGGACATTATTTTTGCGATGCCAAAAATACATATTACACGTGCTTTAAACAGTGAAAAGGCTGTGAAAATGAAATTCAAATTGCATAATGCTCCCCCAATGGGAGTTAAAGCTAAAAATAAAAGGCTGTCAAAGGGGAATCTGAGCATAACGGTCATTAATAAAACTTTTTTTTATCAATACGTGCGTCAGGCCGTACAAAAAGCAAATATTGATAAAAAACAAAAAATGGAATACAGTTTAAAATTGAATGAAAAGAGAAAAAACATGCCACACAAAAATGAAAATAAATAACACAAAAAAAGTGTGAAAAGGCAACCGGAAAAGCTCCACAAATGCGAATAGTTAGAGATGCTCACGTGAAGTTCTCGTGAATGAAAGGTGGTGTAAAAAACGTGAAACTTTTTCTCTAACAGAAAGCAAAAAGTTTGATCAGAAAGATGTACACAGGCTTACGGACAGAGAGACAGACGAACAGACGTACAATGCTAGAAGGAGTCGTACAGAAAACCTCTTCAATAGTTTAAAAATATTGTGAAATGCATATTGAATCTGCATTGGTCAGTTCAGAGTTATAGCACTTTTTATTTCATGCTGGCAGCAAAAGTAAACATTTCGTGAAAATACAATTTGTCTTTAGCTGTGCCGTGTAGCAGCTCTATGGAATATATGTGCATGCCTTCCTCTCTTCATCAATTTATCTCGCTTTCCAGCACTCTATATCTCAACCACTCTCTCTGCTCCTCAATCACCTTTTCTCCTTCCTACTGTAAGCGTTAACGTGCGCGCGATTGCGAGTCAATTGTGTCGTTATTTATCAGTCAGCATAAATGCCACGATATATGTATATATATATATATATATATATAATATATACATATGTGTGTGTGGTGTTCTGATTGCCTGTCTGCCTGTCTGTCCGTGTAACAATAGCAGTAGCAGTAACAACAACAAAAACAACCATGTTGCTGCCATTGGAATATTTTATGCTTTCACATTTTTCTGTTGCATGCTTTTAGGCGTAGCCTTTTGAGAGGTGTAATAATAATGTAACCACAATAAATAAAATATTTATACGAGTGCCGTTTGTTAGCCACTAACTGTTGCTCTCTAACGTAAATTGCTCTTTTTCTCTGTTTTTCTTTTTTAACATTTTTTTTTTTTTGTTGCTTGCTTTGTTTATGGTAAAAGCACGGTAATTGTCACCATTCTCTGTTGTTCATTAAATACACTGTATGAAATGATTTTTACACACTAGAGATATTTTCTGCGGCTTTGTGGTTCCACTTAACAGCTGCTCTGATGCGTCACTTTATTTCGTGTGAATGGAATTTAATTTAAAGTGAAATCAAATTTTTAAAAATGAAGAACAATTTGCAGTTTATAAATGAAAAACAGGCTATACGATACATTCACAAGGTAGCAACCCATTGCGTATTTTAGTAATCATAAAAATACTTATAATCATATTGAAAACAAACAAGTGAGAGAGCTTCACGAAGTCTATGAGAAACAGACCCTCAACAAAACAAATAAATATGTAGACAGATGGACGGATATGGCTAGATCGAATCGGCTGGGAGACTTAAAGATGAATATGTACTTTATGTAGTAGTTTTCCGCTGGTGTTGACAAAATGTCAGGACGCTAACACAGCTTAATTGAATATAATTTTTTGAAATAATACAAAAACTCCAAAATTTCAATTAACTAGTAAGAAATGCCCATCTTTGGCATTCCGAAATTGTTGTTAAACGTATTTCTTTTGAGCGATATACGATATAATAATTTTTATTGCTGGAAGCCTTATGATATATTCATCCAATCTTAATCATTTTTCGCCAGAACTAAGAAAACAAAGTTCGTGGCGAAGTTTCGTTCAGATATCTCAAGAAATAGCCAACTACTTACTTTTTAAGCTAATTGTACTTTTCTACCAAAGTATAACACAATACACATTTTTCAGCAGCTTCGCAAAAATTAAAAACCCTCCACAAGGCAATTTACATGCATTTCTTTCAAGCTGGAAGTTTTAATTGAAAGCGCAATAATAATATAAAATTTAATTCGAAGTCATGTTTTGCTACCATCTTGTAAGCGCATGTTCTTTTCCTCTTCTAAAGGATAAATATAATAATTGTTTTCATACATCAAACTATGAGCTGTAATTAATTAAAATTATTTGAATTTATTGTCTGCGCAAATGTAATGGAATTAAAATATATTTGGAATTATTACAAAATAGTCGTGTGTCAGAAATCGCATTTAACTCAATGCTTACCACAAAACATTTCATTTGATATTTCAATTAACAAAACAGTTAACCACATCACAACCATTAGGAGTATTTTGTGTAGGAGTATTTTAAGGCCTTTAGGCCAAATTTACATCGTTCATTATAATTTATTATGATAAGCCTCTTTGGGACCACGCAAGAACTTTATGTTTACTTTTGATGAACATTTCAATTATTTTGCAAATTTGTGTACTCACTCTCATATTTAAATAATACATAGAAATTTTCTATTATTTTGTTTCTTAATTGAAATCAGTTTTTGTGTGTTGTCTTCAAATATTTATTTTAATTTTCTTATTTAAATTATCATCTTAAGAGGTTTCGGTTTTTGCTTGTTTAATAAACTTTTGGCTTAGGGGCTTATTTTAAATGGAATAAAATAAACTAATACTATTAAACCTCCCTAACTGATTATAATAATGTTCATTTTCAACGCTGTAAACACAATTAAAGCTACTGGAGCGTATGAGTGATGTGGCATGAAATTTATATACATAACTCATACGTCATGTTGTCTGCTGGCATGGAAAAAGATACATTTGCCTGTCTCTCAGACACAGGCGTGTGTGTGTGTGTGTGTGACTGTGTGATATGTGGGTGTTATGTGTGTGTAAAATGTGTAACTGTGGCAGCTGCAGCTTAATGATTTTTACGCTGCTCTTGCACTTAAGTTGCAGTTTGCTCCCTTTTTTTGCCGCTTGTTCTGGGCGTTAATGGCAAACAGTAGTGACAACAGCTGCCTCATTTATACATATATATATATATATATATATATATATAGTATAAACACATATATATATTCTCATACTGTCATAGATGCACACACAAATACGCTCATTTGGCTGGCGGGCAACAAATTCCAAGTCATTAGTCGTCGTCCTGGTGCTCGGGTCCTGCTTCTCGACGTGTTTGCCCCATGAAAAAGTAATGCAACTAGATTTAAGGGCTACGAACAGCATTATTTGTATATATGAGATTAGAGCAACAACCCAGAAACTCGACTTCCATTAATTCAATTATTTTTTTTTCTTTGATTGTTCTGAATACCCACAAGTTATGCGATTAGGAAATCAACTCTTGATAATTACCATTTTCATGTAAAAGTAATAAAAATTTTAGTTTGTATATCTGTGTTTTTCCCACTTGTGAAAAAAGAAGAAAATGGTTTCAGGAACCGCCTACTGTCAACTGTTTTTACAACATTGCCCAGGAAACTCCACTGAGTGGGTGCTACAGCTGCTGCGGAATTTAAAGCATATTTCATAAGCCAAAAGCGACAAAAAATTTGTATACTGACTGATGAATGTCTCGTCAGTTTTCTATACGTATGTAAGCTGGTGTGTCTATATATGTATATATTCATCATATCTGTTGACGAAAGCCGCCTGTCAACAGCCGGAGCGGGCTGCCATAGTCGGTATACGTATCCCAGCCGTCATCGTCTGCCTGCCATTGTTCATCAGCGTCGAGCGCTTCTGCTTGGTTCCTTTCCCTAGCATATGTCTGGCATTGGAGCTGCTCCTCTTTGTTGTCAAGGTAAATTTCATAAAAATGTGTCACTACAATTCCATTATGTGAAAGGGACAATTAAAATGTGACTCTGAATTCATAATTCAACAGAGCTTTAATCATATTCTGAAGCTTAAAAGTGCTTAAAGAATTATGTACATATTTAGGTGGCTGCTTAAAATAAATTGGGTTGAAATGGGCTATATACGCTTTAGTGAAAGACGGAAATCTTTCTGATCAATTATAAATATATTTTAAGTGGCTGAAGATACCTTTTTTCATTCAATTAATTGCACATTGCAAAGTTATAATACACTTGTAAAGGGAAAAGGGCTGCAATGAAACCCCTTCTGTAGTGGTTTCCATTTAAATTTGGAGCAGTTTCTTTCCAAAGCATATATTTTTCTTTAATTTGAGAATTATATTTACATGCTACAAACGTTTGTTTCTCATTTTACCATTCTGTTGAACATTATAAACTTTTAATTGAATTTATCAGTTTACCTGTTGAAATAAATTACTTTATTTTTAGCTTTACTAATTGCAATTATGTTTTTTGTTATTCAATATTGGACAACATTTTCGCATTGTTCATTTGCCCTACGCTCCTAAATCAACTCTGGCATCCTTTAATTAAATTTTTCCCACTCTGATGTTTATCTAACCTAACAATGGCTGTTATAATGAAGCAACTTGCACCATATTTCTGTTCCGGCGGAAGTACGCGAAGTTTTTCACCAGCTTCGACCCTTTTTCCGTACCTTGGGTCAACATGTGTGTTGTATGTGGGCTACACGGTAAATATTTACATGTGATGTGTTATCAGAAAACAAAAAAACAAAAACCATTTTTATATAGGCCAAAAAGAACACAATTCGTTTGAGGACCTGGGCAAAAGTTTTATGCAAATTATGCCTAAAGTTCTCTTTTTTTTTTTTTTTTGCTTTTAGGCTGCCTCAAAGTTTTCCTTCACTGATGTGTTGCAGCTTCACTTGCGGTTGTTCCTCCTTTTTTTTTTTAATTTTGTTGAATATGCAAATTGCATAAGCGATTTCAGCATACTTGGCCCTGGTTCTATCTGCGAAGCAGTGTAAAACCAATTTGGTAATTTTCAATTTTTTTTATGAGCCCAACTTTTGAAACATTTTGCTTTCTGGTTGTTTTATTTTCTAAATTTTCGTAAACATTTTACATTATTTAAAGCTTTATTTTATTTTAGCTTTGAACTCTGAATAAAACAAGCTGTGATTCTTTACACAAAACTTTGTTCCTTAAACCTTTTGTTTTAAATATAATTTAAATAATTTCTCCGTACTTGAACAATTTAAATCTTTTTCAGGAATAAGCAAAGAATATTCAATTCTTTTTTTTTATTTATTTTAACTTGTGCAGTCTTTTTTACATTGATGTTTGAAAATGAATTTGAAGTAAATCGGATAAAGAAAAAGAAAGTTTCGTTCAAAGGTTTTCCCTGTTCAAGGACGAACATCTTCCATATCCTCGCAATATTTGAAGCTTCCGCACATGTTTATTTGGCATATGTTGAGCTTTAGCACGAGTACAAAACATCTTTAACATATCTAGAGCATTTATAATTCAGTTCGGCTCTTGGCCATTTAAGTTGCTTCTTTTAGTGGCACTTGAACGATATTTCTATAAACTTTGCTCATGAATTATTCATAAAGTGCGCAGACAGAGAAAAATGAAAATGGAAAAGGAAATCTTTCAAGGATTGCAAAAACATTGCTCATGTGGGGCACAAAAGACAAATTCAACCTGTTTACTTATCTAAGTATGAAAAACAGATTAAATAATAAAAAGTTTATAATTGGCTTGCTATTAATACAACGATTAGCATACAATTTAAGAGGAAAATGAAAGAAAAGAAAAAGAAAACACAGCAGAGCAAATTACTGAGATAATTTCCAACTTATTCCAGAGACGCAGAAGCAGATTAACCAAGAAAATACTCGTTTAAAAAAAAAAACAGAAGTAGAATAATATACAAAATGAGATCAATTAGGCCATTCGGCCTTTTATAAATAACCAAGCACTTAATGGCAGAGCCGAGCAGAGCAGAGCTCCACACCTTTTAGAGCAGCCCCATTTGCACTTCTCGGCCACAAATTTATGACTTTTACGCGCCATTATCGCTTAAATAATTTAGTTGGATTGCCTAAGAAGTAAAACAAAAACCATCCAAAATGGAATACACAAAAGAGCAGAAAAAAAAACAAAAATAGTAGGGTAAAGCTATTTGCAGCACGCCGAAGAGTACATATCCTTGCAGGCTGGAATAACCATTAGAAAATTGACCGAATATTCCTATGGCCGATTTCTTATAAAATCGACTGATGTGAATATCATTGGTTTTGTGTTAAGGAAGTAAACTTTAACTTAATATACTCTAAAAGACGTGTAAACTCTCCAACAATGTAATACACATTTCGTAACCAATGTATATTAACCTCTGTAAGGGTATAAAAAGTTTAAAAAAAATTCAAAAAGAAAATTGCAGACAAATTGCGCAAAATGCCAGAAAAACGCAGCTAGGCTTTATGGAGCAGCTTGAAAATGGCTGCTTTGTGTGCTGCAAATGTACCGCAATAAAATTTAAATCAAAATAAACAGCTTTTAATATTTTTTAAAGAATCGCGGTCCAAAAATCCGCTTAGTAATAATTTATGGACAAAAGTCTGCATAATAAAGAGCTTTGAGGCTCACACGACGCCCCCAATGAAATGCATTTCAAAGTGCCTAACCAAAGCAGCGTGTAAACACCGCGAAAGGATTCGAAAGGATACGCACGGGATACGCACAGGATATTAGCAACCTTTTCGCCTGCTTGCCGCCTGACTGCCTGGCCTTGAATATTGTACTGCCAACGCCTCTATGTTGAGCAAACAAGCAAATGTTTGCTTTGTTTTTTTGTATTTTTTAATTAAAACTCCGGCGTCTCGGGGCTGTCATGAACTCAGGTGAGTTCGAGTTCGAAGAAAAAATAGGAGGCTGCGAAAAGGATAACAGAGCAAAAATTGCAAAAGGCTTCGCTAATTAAAAATTTGCGTGCCCATTTTAAAGACGTCAGCCGTTTTCTAGCCCGTGAAAAATTAATCGTATTTTTTAAATAGACTTGTAGCTGTCCTTCGCATTTTCTTCTATTTGTTTTTTTTTGTTTTTTTGGGCACAAGCAGCATTTTATATGGGGCCCAGCTCTAGAAATTAATTAAACGCGCGCGCCCAGCAAGGTCATGGGAAAATTGTTTTCCTTAGCACTTGCTTAGAGTGAAAAATCAACAGCTTTGAAATGAAAGTTGGAAAAACTAAAACGAATTTCGCCTGCAGCCCAAGCAAAGAATATCTTAACTAGCAGGAAGCATTTTGTTGCACTACGATGATGTTTTTAATCAACTTTCAGCCAACTCTGCGCATAAAATTAAACAATTAAGCAAATTGTTTTGCCAAAGCTTAAAGTGTTTATAAAATAATAAATATATACAAATAGAAATTTTACACAACCATTTAATAAGGTTTGAAAATGCACTTTATATATGGCATACTCCGAAAGAGAAAAGTAAAGAATTCCGGTCTTACTTCAATCCAAAAGAGTGCCAATTCTATCAATTTTGTTCTCTGTTTTGTAATTAAACCCAATAAAAAGTCTTGATGCAAGAGTTGTATACTTATATTGTGACCGTTTTCAGCTTAATCTGAGCTCAATTGGCGGTTTTTATAAATATTCAAGATTCTGTTGCTTTCAATTTAAGACTGATACAACTTGTTTTGAGGTTGGTTTTCTTTTTCTTTTTGTATTTTAGTCAAACTGAAGCTGAGGCAAGTACTTCAGCTTAATCTGATATACTTTCGAGCCCAGTGAGACTAGCTTAAATCATTTTTATTACTCAGAGCAAATCAATTCCATGGCATGCAAGGAAATGTCGAATCTGCCTGCCACGCCCACACACTGTCAATGTTTTTACAGGCCAAACACAGTACACAAAAAGGGGAGAATGAATGAAATGAAAGAGCCCATAAATAAAGCGACGTGGCCCTCTGTGCGTGCTGGTGTATTTTTAATACAACAATTAAATGCAAATACAAACGCAACAAGCAAAACTGAAACCCGGGCAGAGTTGCCAAACTGACAGCCCAGCATCAACCAAATGTTGAAGGATGGCCAACAAACAGCAGCAGCAACAGCAACAGCAGCAGCTGCAGGACAAACAAGAACAACAATTCCCAATTGGGCTGGCCATCAACAACTTTCCTTTTTTTTGTGCTAGCGCAAATATTTTTGAAGCTGCCAAAAAAACAAGCAACAGCCTGACTGAATATATGGACTATGGCCACGCCCCAAGTTGGCCAAAGCAATTGGCAGAAGCAAAAAATATATAAAAAAAGTAAAAAAAAGGTTGGATAAACTGGGGGGCTGCTGTAGCCACTGTAGCCACCGCCTTCATGTGGTTAAGTAACAAATTGGCTTACACAGACGCATGCACGAAATTCACTTTAATATAATTTCAATTATTTAAGTGAAAGCATATTTTTAATGCGCTTTATTGGCAATTTTCGTTTAACAAAGAAAACTTCGACGTTAAATGCTCGCCAGTTGCCAGTCCGGAGATTATATACTCTACTACATATATATTTTTTCCTGGCTTCGTTTGCTCATTGGAGATGGACAGTTTTTACTGTGAATCGAAAGCGAAGTATCACTCGTATTTAAATGCTCAATTTTTCTTAATTTCTAGTTATCACATTTGATTATCTGTATTTGGATCCAAATTCTTTGAACCAAAAAGAAACAATGCTTCTGGTAGCTTCCAGAAGTGGAACTAGAACCTGTTTCTTGGGAACGGGTTTTATTTCTGAATTAAAAATTAAATGAAACTTTAAGTAACTTACTTTTTTTCATTGAATTATCAGCATCAGCTAATATGTTAAGTTCTTCTTTAAAAAGAAAATATTACTTTTTTGAAGCCATCAGAAAAGATGATTGAAACTGAAATATTTCTCATAAAACTCCAATAACCTATCAAGTGGTTCCGGAACTTTGTTTCTTCCTATACTTCTGTCAGAATTACTTTTATTTACTCAGTTGTCAGTCACTTCCAGGGAAAATCACAGTTTTTGTGCATCACTGTCTGACAAGAATTTTCCTCCTTTCTTTTTTTTTTTTGCTACTTTGGCAAATTGCGGTCAACACAAACAGAAATATGCTTTTTTTATTTTTTACTCGCCCCCCTTTGGCATGCTTTGTAAACTTTGGTTGTTCAATCCGTAAAAAACTATATATCAAATATTCGCCTGGGAAATTTCCTTTTTTCACGTAGTTTTTTTTCTTTCATTTTTTTTTTTAAGTTCAACTAAAAGTAGATATTTTTAATTATTTCCACTCGTTTCACAAAATGCAATTAAGTGCCCTGCGTGATCCCTCTACCCCAGGAACTAGTCCCTAGTCCTACTCCTAGTCCGCCGAGCCGAAAACATTTCTTAATTGCTTATGTTTAGTTTGATATTTCTGATTTATATGCCTGCATTTGCTGCACTCGGCCACAAAACGTGCGACTGGGCCAACAACATTTCGGTCATTTGGGCCTGGTTTTCCATTCTATTCCATTGTGCGCATTGTTTGGATTTGGCACGACTTGAAATTTACGCTGTGGGCTTTTTTTTTTTTTTGAAACGAGGAACGTGACCAGGGACCAGTTGTCGAGGGCTGCACAGCAATTCGATTATTGCTCAAGTAACTGGAATTGAAATGGGCTGCCTTCAGACTCTCTTGACAGCATTTCAATTCGGCTAAAGAAAACATGATTCTAAAAAAAGTAGAGTCCCACATCGAGTGTAATCGACTTGTGAATATCCTGTAATCTGTTTTGCAAACAACACATTATTTTAATATAATTATTTATTTTTAACAAATTATTTCAATTAATTTTTTATGTGACAAGCTAATGAGTTGGTTCTAAAAATCTCTACTGGAAAGAAAAGTAATGCTAATTCTTAATTTTGGTTTCAGTATACTGAAGAAATTTAAGATCGATTCATGAATTGGATTAAATAAATTAATCACTTTCCATTCATACTAGATTCAACCACGAACTGGTCTGCTATAAACCAATAACTTTGGTTGGAATTAAATCAAGAGTACGAGAATCTTTATACGAATCGCATTATAATTACTATAATTAATTATACGATTAAATGAAGAATTTATTAAGACTACATTTTCTAGCTGGCTCGGGTAAGAACCAGGATAAAAACAAGACTGAGACTGACAGTCTATCTATTATATACTAAATACTCTTAAATATTGATATTATTTTAATATGTAATTGTAATTATAAACGTCGAGTTATTTCATTAATATTTCAAAAGTTCATCTTTTAATGAGTATATTTAATTCATATGAATATGTACTTGAATTGAGTTCAAAGTGTCAACATCTCCTCAATTTTTTGTTGTTTATTTTTTGGTAATATTAATTTACACGCCCACACTTATATACATACATACATATATATGTATGTGGGCGTAAGGACCCAGAGAACACATTATAGAGTGGGAAGTGTTGCTTTACGGTGCATATTTAATTTATTCCTCAACAGTTCCGTTTCGCTTACACATCCTTTTAAATGTCAGCCTCTGCGTAAATATTAAATTAAATCAACAGAAGCCAACAGAAGTCAACACAGAAGTTTTCACAGCAACAGGCGACAGGACAGAAGCCTCAAAAATCCCTTTTGGCTGTGAAAGTGTAAATTGATTTTCTTGCGGCTGATTAAACACAGTTTAAGCCCACGCCGAAATAATAGACTTACACTTAAAATAAACTCATTTATTTATAAAAATATGAGGTAGGAATCTTTTGGCTCAAATCCTGCAACTACAACTCAGTCAATATCATCCTCCTTTACCAGCTTCGCATTCGGGTTGTTCTGCAGCAGCTGTGCATTGTGCTGATGCACATTGTAATAGAAGAAATATGATTTGCTATACTCAAAGGTGGATATCATGATGGCACAGGCGGGAGCCACCTTGAACAGTCTTGGGCCGTAGCCGGCAAAGAGTCCACGCAGCCCAAAGACCCGATAGATGGACACCAGGCGGCTGTAGGTGGATCTCTTGTTCAGATCCTTGGCCGGTGAGTCTGTGAAGATGACGCGCTCCCCGAATTCAATTTGCTCGTGTGTCTTGACCACATCGAAAGGACAAGTAACAAGAGCCGCTACCGAGCCGGCCAGCGTGCCAGCTACAAAACTAAATCCGAACGAGGGCTGGTCGGTGCTCTTGCTAAAACAGATCTTCAGGTACTCATAGACAGGCCAGTATATGCCCGAGAAAGGTACATCCCGCAATATAGTAGGCGGTAGTCCACGCCACAAACCCGTTATACCCTGTAAAGCTATGACATTGCGCACAAAACGGAGCACCTGGGCATAGGTCAGCTTTTGGGATTGCATCTTGGTTCGCACCAGCTCGATGGGACTGACAAAGGTAACCGCACAGATGCGAGCTGTGACACCTGACAGCATGGGCACCAGCAGAGGCAGCTCCTTCTGGCTCTGACCATTGCCTGGCGTCTCTGAAGCCGCAAAGTGGCGCTTGTAGATATCCACATATCTGGCCTTAAACTGCTCGTAGGCCACAAAATAGACAACAGTCGAGGGCAGCGCCGATACCAGCGTGGGTCCCAAGCCTGACCAGAGTGCTCTTATGCCCTCCATTCGACTTATTTTGACTAGTGCATCCAGTGTGCTACTGAAATGCGGCCTCGCATGGTTCCCCACAGTTGTGTATGAATGCGTCCCACAGGAGAATAGATGATCCATCAGTCCATTGCAGTAGAGGAAGCACTTGTTAGATCGTGACTGCTGCGACTGCATTCTGGTCTTGATAACATCCAGAGGAGTCATAAAACAAGCGGTTATCATAGCTCCAGTACATGCAGATGCCACCTGCTGAAGTGGCCTAATCTTAAAGCGTGGATCATTTAGCATTTTTTTGGGTTTCTTGGGCTTCCTCTTGTCATCGCTGCCGCTGTCACCCGGGAGTAATTTACTGATGACGACAGCCTCGTCTTTCGACATGGTGTTGATGATACGTGAGCCACAAATCGATTTGAGATTTAAGTCTGCTATAAAATTTATCCATATATTATAGAATAAATGCTACAGCTTGAGTTGCCAGATGGTTTTGTTTTGCCATGACAGCTACTGTCCGTTAGCTGGCAACACTAGTCAGCAACTCTATAAATCCAATGGCAACTCATTTCGAATTTTGAACGATATTCTCTAATTGAAAGCTTTGATTATTTTAGCTTTACTGCTCAGGAGAAATCTACTTTGTCGAAAGTTGGGTTGCTGTTTGATAAACTTTGTTCTTGTTTTTGAAAAAACCTGAAATAAACACATGAAATATACGACAAATATACGAAAAATCTTTAAAGTTTTAAACAAGATTGTTAAAATTTGCCACTCTTTTTATTACACAGAGGAAAAGTTAAGAACAATCAACCCTCCTTCAAGCTGTAATATTGATTCAAGAATTGTATACTTAGTTATTGGCCGTTTTTAGCTTAGTTCGAGATCAATTAGCCAATATATTCTTCCATATATATATATAATAAAAATTAAACTTTATAGGCCCTTAGTTTCAGAAGGTTACTTGGTTACAGTCTTCATTCCATTAGATGCATTGCGTAATCTCTTTAAAATTCACATAATCATTTAGTACTACTACAGCAGTACTACTAGAACAATACAGAGAATTTCCCTCTGTTTCAGCTTTATTTTGGCAATTACTAGGCGACTGCTTTCAGCTGCAATTTGCTGTTCCAATTTGGAAAAGCTTAAGCTCAGAAAGGGGAGCCAGCAAGCAAGCATAACGAGGTGGCAGCCAGCCAGCCAGGCAGCAATCCAGGTGGAGGCCAGGACAACGTCGTATACGTGGGATGGAAATTTGAACCCACCTCAAAGTCGAACGCCAAAGAATTCGTAGAAACAGCAACATCTCTGGCAAAGGTTGAATATTTTTATCTATGGAACTGGGTCTTGGTTAGGGTAACTGGTGTTAGGGTTGCCATTGCCGTGTCGTATTCCTCAGTTCCGCATCTTTTTTGCAATCCTTGTGGGTTGACTATATACAAAGCATGTCAACTGTTGGCGGCAAAATAATTGACATCAAAATGATGTGTATGGCTTTCTGGTTGACTGCTGCTACTGGAACGGAGCACAAGTTGAACAGCGAATCGTCAGTTTATTAACACGCTTGCAGAAACGCAAATAGGGCTTATGCATTTCAACCGGTTGTGGAAAGATACGGAGCTAAAAATCAGTGAGATGGCAAAATCATTCAAATGAGTAAATTCAATTTAATTGGGTTGGTTTTGTCATCCAGCTTGGAAAGGGTTATCGCAAGAGTCTTGCGATAGACTTATAATATAATAAATAGAATAAAATATAATAGAGAAAAAAAAACATGTTGACAAAATAAATAAAGTTTAGACAGCCATAATTTTGGAATTTAGGATTAGATTCGAGTGGCAACTGAATTTAATTGGTATAAGCTCTGGAATTTTAATATTGAAAAGCAAAATTAAATTGAGTAAATAAAAAGTATTCAACTTCAACTTTAACTCGAAAACCAAAGCAGGCCTGTTGCTGTTAAGTGCCCCTTGATAAAGGATGTAACGAGTATATTAGCTTTAAAAATTCACTTAAGGAGAAGATAGAACAACTTAACATATACATATAAAAATTTTATTGAACTCTACACCTAAGTCGATTTAGCACTTTCCGTGCTGTTCGCTGTCATCTAAGAACTAAAGTAAATACATAAAGAAAGAAGAAAGACTATTAGGTAATGTATTGTTAAACCCAAGCAGAGGATATTCTAACCATGTCATGAAATGTGTAATCGATTGAAGGAAGTATCGGACCCCATGGAATTATCGATTAAAATAAATTAAGTGAAGAACAAAGGCTTATTCCAGTCTGCAAATTTGTGTCAGATTTGTTACAAAAGTTACAAGTTTTTTGCGTGTAGACAAAACTTATCAGGATACTTTAATTTTGCACAAGCTTTGCATTAATCAGACTTAACTTTAAAGTTCTTAAAGAAATATTGAGTAAATGGAATTTGCATTAAATTCTAATAAATTTGTTAGCGTATTACTCAAATATTTCCCATTGTAATCTAATGGAACTGCACTCTCAGAAGTCCTTCAAGCATAGTTAGGCAATGGATTATTGAAACTGACAAAAAAAATAACCAAAAATGGAACGCAAACAAATACAAACATCTCCGCAAGGACATGTGCAACACAAAGAGGCATAAGCACACAGATACTCCTGTTTTTGTGTGTCTGTATAGTAAAAGAACAATGGCTCTGAAAAAATGTATCGCTGATATGATTACGTTATAAGCGACGAGGCAGAAGAAGTTTCACATGCCCAAAAAAAACACACTTTACATGGGATATGAGCATATGAGAGAGCGTCGGGAAAGGACATCAAGAGCTACTCGTATGCAAGGTGTGTGATGGGAATCTTGAGGAAAAGATGCCAACAACTAGCACATGACATACTCTCGTACTCGTACGCCTTCACATTGTCGACATTGTCTAACATTTATGAGTAACTCGGGTATTCGGGGTACGAGTATTCGGAATTCGACACGTAGCTGCAGCTGTATGGCACGTAGTTTCAGATTGGTAGGGGATCTGCTCGTACCTGATGTGGAGCTGGAAGCTGGAAGCTGGAAGCGGGAGGCTTGGAGCTGGTAATTGTGGTGTAAAACTGTGGAATAACAACACTTAGTTGGTTGCTAATACAAGCACGTGTTTGCATCGTTATACAACACTGGTTCTCGCATATGTTAAGCTTGTTTTTTAAATGCCCCCGAGATGCTTTACGAGCTGAAACTGGCACTGACAGCTGCGACTCGCAATCTAAAATTGGTTCGTTAACCTAAAATGCAATATTCAGGCGGTATTTTTATCGCATTTAAACAAAAGCTAATGCAAATTGGATTGAACTATATACTCGTAATTACCAGCGTGTAAATATTTCATTTGACCCAGAGCTCCGAAATTATTCAGATGTGCAACAGCTGCTGAGTGCAATTGTCAACGGGGAGCAGCCGAACTGCGTCTATAATCAGCTTATGTCAATATAGGAGTAATACAGTTCAAAAATTTAACGTATGCGTATTTTTATTTAATTAAAGTCAAAAATAAATTGAATAAACCAGCCCCGAAAATGTGCACTGCAAATGTTGAAACATTGACTCATGCCTCACGCAGCACGCCTCATGCCCCATGCCTCATGCCGCATGCCGCATGCCGCACGTCCCGCCGCAAGCCAATTGAAAGACCCCCGTGAACCGCCAATCCATCCGCTATCCGCCATCCGCCAAACACGAAGACAAGAAAAATTCACAGCCCAAAAAGTCAGAAAAGGAAAAATCGAACCAAACCAAACCAAACCGTACCGAACCAAGGCGAAAATGTAACGCGCACCATTCACCGCACAATTCCATTACGTAAAGCAAACATCAGCTGCCGTTTGGCGTATGGAATCGACAAGGATTCACATTGAGATTGGGCTGCTTCTGCTGCTGATGCTTCTACTGCTGATGCCGATGCCGATGCCGATGCTGAGGCTGCTGCGGATGGGGCCGCGAATCTGAGGATGCTGAGGAGATGAGAGCGGGTAGCAGGATAGCAGCTACATCTGCAAGCTGGCTGCCAGTAAAAAGCAACATATTGAATATTGATGCGAATCGATTTCAACTTGAAACAGCGAAAAGTTCGAGCCAAAACTCACACATTCCCATACACAGTCATACAGTCTCACACACATCCTTTGTTTATAATAAAAACATTTGCAATTTCTTATTGCTACATGAACCCATTGACGTTAACACTAGCCAACAAAATTGTCTAACTTAATAGATTTTTTTCAATAATTTTGAAAATTAACAATTATTTATAAAGAGCATAAAAAATGTATTGAAAGTTATCATAAATATTACTAAATTGTAAAATATATTAAATTAAAAAGAGGAGTGTTAAGAAAGGTGTTTTAAAGTTATGTGAAATAAACACGAAATAAACATATTATTAATGATTTTTATTTATTTTTAATTGAGTTTTCTATACCATTATTACGTTAGCTGAACTAAATTTATAGAGAAAACCATTGATTGGTATATTCTAAGGGTAATGTCTTGATATTTTTATGTGTA
The DNA here is from genome assembly GCA_018150835.1 of Drosophila repletoides. NCBI lineage: Eukaryota > Metazoa > Arthropoda > Insecta > Diptera > Drosophilidae > Drosophila > Drosophila repletoides. Next base: position 7,406,693 of record JAECWQ010000202.1, read on the forward strand.
TTATGTATTTATGTAATTGATATATCTAGCAGTTATATCTAAAAATATTTCAATGAATAATTTTGTTTATTTTTACAAGGAAATTTTGTATAATTTTCAAGAATTTTGTAGAGCGGTGTAACAGAACTCAAGTGGGTTAAAAGGCTGCATTCAGCTCAGTACTATAGTGGCGGCAGCCAAGCAATTTGTGTACGCGCGTTGAGCATTTAAAACAATTGGTGCCAAGCAATTACAAAGGGAGCTGAAGGACCGAGATGGTCGGGAACTGAGAGAGTGAAAGGACGAAAGAGGAGACGCCAGGGCTCTGCTTTTCGCGCCAAATTAGCGACAAATGCGTAACGGACAACGAGCGAGGGGGCGCTGACGATGACGTAACAGCAACAACAACGAAAGAAATGAAGACGACCCAAATTGCAAATTGCAACAAAGTTGGCTGAAAGTGGAGCAACGACGGCGACAACGTACGTTGTCATCGTCTGCATAAGTTTACGTTGGTAATAAGCAAATTGAACGTAAAGGCGCTGCAAAGTATGCTACAAAAAATTAAAATGCTTCCAAATGGCTGTCAATGCGTCTCATTCGGCATACTATTAACGCTCTGCCTCGCACAAATGTTGCATGCCACGTGCCGAACCGAACCGCAATATCATGGCGTTAATTGCTACTCGAAGGCAGTTATACTCGAATCCATAGTCATGGAGGCAGTCAGGCGGGAGACGTTGCCACATTGCCACGTTGCCACACGTTGCAGGCGGCTGCTGGCTCACTTCTATTTCAAGTCACGTTTTATAAAGTTTCCTGCGCTTTTCTGCAGCTCTATTTACTCTTCAAGAATATTTTTATTCCAATGTAATTGTCCCTTGCATTTTGTTTTTCTGCAGCAAAATAAAATGGAAAAAGAAAAGGAAAAAAAAACAACAAAAGTCATAAAAATATGTAACTAAAGTGTGCGACGTCATAAATCTCGTGTGAATGCGAGTATATGTCTATATACATATATATTTATGTGCTGTCTGGCTTTGGACCAGATTTCGCCCTTCTCTTTTTCTAGTTTAGAAATTGAAATTGAAGCCTTAAAGTATTTTTAGCTTGACTCTAAATGTGCATGTTCGCATATGTTAAAACAATTTTAATGTTGTGGTTTCTTTTAAATTGAATGTTGCTGAAAATCCTTTTAGTGTTCATTTAAATTTTGTACCTAAATTATGAGTAGCAAACATTACACAGAGAGAAAAGCATCGGCCTAAAGACAAGCTTGAACGGTCTTAAAAAGAGAGCGATCAAATCTTGAGTACTTTTTGACAGAAACCGGACTATAGTCTCAAATAAAGAACAATTAATTTAAAATACTTTCGGATTAAGTTTAAACACAAAAGTCTAATGAGTCTTATTTTAATTTGTTTATTTATTACTTTAATTTTTACGCTAAAAAACATAGCAATAAAACGTAGATTTTCGTTCTTAAAATAATATTTTTTAAGCGGATTACCACACTTTTGACAATGCATCTAGTTGATTTTGAACAGTAATTCTTGTTTTTTTCTGTCTGTGTAGATTTTATTACCTGAACAGTTGACATACATATTTTTAAAGTAGGTTTTTCTATTATAAATTAAGTGCTGCAATTTTGCAGGCCATTGAACTGCAACCGCAACGAGAAACCAAACAAATAAACAATTATGCTGATAAAATAACACAGATAGAAATGAGCTCGAAACGACATTCACTCGGCACTCGAAAATGTGCAACAAAAACGAGTAATTATATTTAATTAAATATTTATTTCATTATTTTAGTACGATTATTTTCAATGTGTTTTGCTATGCAAATTATGCAAAATATAAAAATAAAATCAACCACAAATTTACGTTTAATTTGAACCGTGTAAAGTTTATCAGGCATAAAAACGTTGAAACGTTGAAGCGCTTCTATGAATATTTCAATATCTAATTGTTAGTGTTTTTCAACAGCTCTATAATTAATGAAACATTCTCTGTTCATGTATGCTGAAAATTTTGACACGGCAACAACAATGTCCCTTTAGAATTTATGGAAACTGCTATCAAAAACATGAGTTAAATAAAATTTAATTTTGATTTACATGTTATGAAGCCAAGAGCCTCTTGAAGCTATAACAAATTATGGTGTAATTTAATTTCACATATATTATTTACTCTGTTGATTGGAAGTATTTAAACAGTTGAGTAAATATGAAAAGAAGCATTCAATTTGAAGCACACCAAATATAATTCGTTTTCCTTTTTGTTTTATTTCTAATCTCCAATTTTCTCTAATCTATTTCTGTTTATATATTGATTAAAGATTAATATTTTCTTTATTAATTACTATTAATTTGGCATTTTTTTCATTATAATGCCCGAATTTTCAAATTTCAAATTTGAGTTCTTCAATTTAATTTCATAATGTGTAATGATTACATTAAATTATTTACTGTAATTAAATAAATAAGCTAGGCGGTAGTAAAGGTAGTTAGTCACGTTCTTGGAATGGTTTCTGAAATTTCGGCTCAAGATTTTCAATAAATAATAATAAAAAGAGTTGGTCTTTGTGAACCTAATAGAACATTTCCAAGGGGAAAATTGTCCTGAATGTAGAAAATTGCATGTAACTAAGCCCATTAAAGGGCTATTAATTTGTGCTTTGGCCACCAGATAGTTCGTATCCTCCAAGATCAGAAAATGTAACAAATGGGACGAAAATTTTTCTGAATCTGAGAAAAAATGTCTTTTCTATATTGAAAAAAGTTGGGTGTATCTCCACCGTATCCTTTCTTATCCTGGCGGATCCTGGCTCAAACAATGGGTAATAATCATGTGACCAAAGGACGTCCAAATTGTCCTGTTGACCTGGTATGCCAAGCCACCAGTCTACGATTTTTAGATTCCTCAGTGGCGGAATTCTAACAAAATCTATAGGCGACCAAAATGTTGCAGGGAGCTGAATGTTATTTTAATTAACATTGAAATATGAATCGTCCTTGTAGTTGGGTTATTCTATATTCTCTTATCGTGGGCTGTTCCTGCGCATTTCGACAGAAATTTTTTCAAGTCGATGTACCTTAGCAGGCTCCTAATCCTTGAATGGCAATCGAGAGTTGATCCATACGATGCTAACTCAACAGGTTCTGACAAAATCTGAAATGATTTGGACGACTTGGAGATTTGTTTCTTCAAAAATCGCTTGAAAGTTTTCTAAGGGAAGCATAGGAAAATTGGCCTGAAAATAAAAAATTGGCTGTAACTCTGTCATGTAAAGGATTATCGAGATGTCCTTTACTCACTAGATGCTGTGTATCCTGTCGGATCAGAATATCAAAATCCTTTTGGGAACTGAAAAACAAAGACTTTTCTGTATACTGAAAAATGGTTGTAATGGCCATGTCCTTGCGGATCCTGACTGGTCCTGCCTCACGGTAAGTATTTATAATGGTAAGAATTCGCGGGTAACCGCTTCAAAATCCGTAAGGATTTACGGCAGTTATGTCATTTTAAATATCAAATTTTCAATGTAAGCAAAAACAGTGGCACTGTTAATTAACATTAGCACTGTTAATTAACATCGGCATTTAACATTAGAACAGAATCCACAGACAGTCGCAAAATGTTAATTAACATTTACATCGTTTATTAAAATTTGCAATTTTAATTAACATTGGCATTAATCATTGCATTTTTAAGAGCCAAAAATTATGCAACAAAAAATTACCTCAAAAGTATGCAACAAAAAAGCACCAAAATTATGCGACTCAAAAATATTCCCAAAGTAGGCAACACAAATTACCCGCTCAAAAGTCGTCAAACAAAAATGCGCCTAAAAGTATGCAACAAATAGTACCCCTAAGATTATACAAAAAAATGCGCCTAAAAGTACAACACAATTTGTGTCCTGAAGCAGGACTGCGATTGGCAGACAGAAATTTCAATAATTACCAGGCGCACAGAAATCAGCAGGAGGTGAACAAATTTTAGTTAACAGTGGCACTGTTAACTAACAGTGGCATTGAACATTTGCACTGTTAAGTAACATGAATCATCTTGCAGCAAAACTTTGGTCGCCTGGTGATTCAGCGGCTGGGGCAGTCGAAAATTCAAAATTGGCGCCCTGGAGTATCAGGCGAGCAGAAACCAGCAGCAGGCTGATGTTACTTCCGATCCCCCTGAAAGTAGGCAATGCAAAATAAATTACCAAAAAATATCCACTTTCTGCTCAGCTATGTTCGCCTGGTGCTTTCAGCAAATTTCTCGATTGCTGCCCTCGAAAGTATGCAATAAAAATGATGATCTGAAAATGTCAGTTAAATTTTTAAATGTTCCTGCTTTTACTTACATTGAAAATTTGATATTCAAAAGAACATAACTTCCGTAAATCTTTACTGATTTTTAAGCGATAGCCCGCATTCTATTCACAAGGACAAATTCTACCGATTTGCATCCAAGGATATAAGGGCCATCCAAGGGTATAGGTCTGTTCCAAGAAAGTAAAAGACATACAATTGTTTTTATTTTAGTATTTATTTAAATTTTATTCACAATAATATACTATTACATCTCTCATCCATATATATTATACTAGTCCTTCCTTTATATTCTTATGATACACTTGTCCTTCCCTTACACTCATATAAGTTTTGGTCCTAGTCCTTCCTGAGAAGAAAAAAGTATCAAAAATTGTTAAGAAAAGTAAAAAAGCGGAGATATTTGGTCTTTTAAGTCCGACTTACTCCAATTAAATCCATATCCTGCGATTAGCAAGGAGTCATTCTAATACTACGCTTATAGCCTATATACAGCATACATTACTTCTACTACATTGATAACTGGGCAGTCAAGGGAAATATGCTGGTAGCGACATATGCCGAAGACTCCACAGTCAACATTAAGCCCCATATGGAAGAACGCCTTTTAAATCTATGGAATTGCGATGAAAAGTCACTTAAGCAAATATTTTAATGTTCCTTGGTATATCCAACACAGGGATACTGAAAGGGACCTTCAAATCGCAAAGGCGGGTGATGTAAGACAATCATCCGAATGCACTGGCCAGACGCCTTACGAGAAAACCAAAGAAGAGAAGACTTAAAAGGTTCCATCCATTCGATCCCTCCAAGAGATTCATGAGATAAATGTATATATGTAAAATATTTGTAAATAAATTGTAAATAATATCTTAAGTTAATGTCATATATGCATCACCCTATGATCAAAATGTATCCAACCGTAATGTATAACAAGCTTAAGCTTCCAAATAGGTAGCGAAAAAATTGTTAATAAAAATACATAAATTTCTTTACAAATAAATGTTCTCTATTGTATTATATCATTATTTAAATTCCTCTTTATAATTAGTTTAAGCTGTCATAAGGTAGCACGACACTAATTAATTGTAAAATATAAACATTTTTTAAAATAGGCGACCAACATGTTGCAGCAAACTGAATATTTTAACAATGTAAATGTTAAGTGCAACTGTTAGTTAACAGTCCAACTGATGAATAACTTATTTCCACAATTTTTCCAAAGGGGTGGGAAATGTCCTGAAAGTAGAAATTCGCCTGTAACTCGGCCATTCGAACTTTTATCAGATGATTGAACTGAACTCGAGATTTTTGTTCTTTAAATTAAAATATTTTATTTATTTTATTTTATAAATATTTACACAAACTTAAATAAAGTGATGTCCTTTGTTGATGTGTGTGGCACATATTAAATTATTAAAATTTTCATTAAAAAGTCAAACAATGTGTGGAACATCCATAAACAAGAAAAAAAAAAAACAAAAGAAAAGCCTTCAGCATAAAGCGAAATATGTATATAGAAAAAAAGTACATAATTTACATATTTGCTTTTGTTTACTTTATTTTTATTTTTATTGTTTTGTTTTTTGTTTTTGCATTTTCATATTTTACTTTTTGTTGCTGTTTTTTGGTATTTGCTTTTGCATATAAGTAAGGCCGGGGATTGACATTATGTGGAATGTTTAACCAGTTTATTGTTGAATGCTATTGAATTCAAACTATTGACCCTGTTGGTGTTTTGCTCGTTATAAATGTATGTATAAGGCTTAATCACATTAAACTTACAATACTAATAATAAAGTGTATTAATTAGTCATGACGCATTTAAGCCGATAATTTATGAAAAGAAATTCAAAGAATTTCACCGCTTGTGCATTTATAAATAGCCATTATATATGTATTTGTTTACCTGCCTGTCGCTTTTAATTAATGTTAATTTATTTATCAGATTTTTTACTTTGTTTTTTTCCATTGAAAGTATTAATTTAATGCAATTAAAAATTAAATTGCAACTGTTTTATGCCATACAATTAGTATTTTGTTTGCATCTTGCCCTTTAGATAAATCATAATATTCCTTTTGTAATTCTTTCAGTCCGGAAAAACTCAACAGATTCGGAGCTGTAAATCAAATATCTGCACAGAGAGAAAAATTCGGTCTTTAATTGAGAGGTACAAAATATTGAATTTTGAGCCCAGCTCGGGAAAATGTCATATATTCTTGTTTCAAAATTAAGCAATTCCTAAATCAAGACAAGCTAAATAATTGACTCAATTTCATTCATTTTGATTAGTTTAATGCTTATTCTAAGTTTGAAGAATATGTCTTACTTCAAGAAAATCAAGAATTTATGGTCTCAAATATTTTATTTTGATTGTGCTTAGCTCGTTGAATTTTTTCTTGAAACAAGCTCGCTTCAGCTTAAAAAGATCCAAATAAAAACTGGAATAACATTTTTGGTTCTTTAAATTCCATTGCTGATATGAAAATATTTAGCTTTATTCAAGCCAAATGCGTATCTTCAGTACTTTTTCCACAACTTGGAACTCTTCATTATTTCCCTCTGCTTGTTTTCATTCCTGAATTTCGGGTTTACATATATTGGCAATGTTCAGACGGCTTCAAGTTATGGCCTCTGTGCTCATCTTTACTAGTTTTTTTGTTGTTGGCATTTACATATTTATTTATTTATACGCAATTTCCCAATTTACTCTAGGCAAACTTGGATAACGTATGGTTACCAGGCAAGCTCACAGAATTTGCCTTTAATATACTCTGGAGTAGTATAATTTGTGGTTGTCAGCAATTTGCGCAAATAATTTTTCCTGGACCGGAAGTAGGGTCGATTTTTTAGTGGTTTTTGCTGGCTGGTAACTTTGATTTGGTTTGGTTTGTGGTTGCTAGTTGAATTCCGAGTAGTTTATGCAACTTAATCAAAAAAGTTGTTGCCTTCTACTATTACTTTAATTGAAAGCCAAAAAATAAAAAGAATTGAAAATTTAATAATTAAAAGAAATTGCATAAAATATCTAAGCAACTTTCAACTATTATTTTGCTCTTCTCATTCTACAGCCTTTCGTTGAGCTTATTCCTTAACGTATTCAATTAAGCAAATTTTTCAAACACTTTTCACTCAATGAAAGACTTGGCCAAAAGGCATGCACAAAGGCAAATACTCAGAAGGCAATAACCCACATGTCGGAAGAACTGAGGAAAAATGCGTTCAAATTGAGAGAAGAAAGCTTCAAGCATTTGCCAATTGCGGCAAATTAACAGAGCAACCAGCAGGAAAATGCTCCCAGATGGAAATACTCGTGCAGAACCAGCCAGCCAGCCAGACAGACATACAGTGGAATGTGAGGCATGAGAGTATTAGAAGAGTATTCATATACTGGAGCTGCAGGAAGTTTTATCCTTTCAATTTCTCTTTGAAGTGCAAACAAATGTCAACTGCTGTCGACACTTTGCTAACTGGTGGTTAAACCACAATTTGCAGGAAATTTTAAAGCTATTTTTAGCTATTTATGCGCCCCATTTTCTATTGGCAGCCGCGGGGTCAGCCGATGAAGTTGAAGCTGCTCTTTGTTGCCAGTTTAAATAACAAAATTAGCGCAAAACAAATATTTATGCAAAACGAAAATATGAATGAATGAATGAATGTGAAAAGGACTTCCAGCACCTTTCCCAACCGAAAAACAACTCAATTGGGCGGACAATTTAATTACAACTTTTGTGCGCTTTCAGTTGGTTCTGGTTCTGGCTCTGGCTATGGTTCTGGTTCTGTTTATGGCAAGGATTTCAATTTCCAAAAAAAAAAAGAAGTAAAAAGTTTTTCACTTTTTTGGACAAAGTTGTTGCGCAAGAGAAATAAAAAGCGTTGCATGACAGCAATTTGCATAAAATAACCCTCAAAAAACAGATGAAAAAAAAGGAAGAAAATAGCAAAACACAATAACTCAATTCGGTGGAAAACCAAAAATAATGTGACACAAAGGCAAAGGCAAAGGCAAAGGCAGAGGCAAAGGCATAAAAGCCGGCATAGTACTAAAACTTTCTGCTACAGGACAGAGTTTACGGAATACAGAACATTCCTACTGCTCTGCTCTCTATTCGCAGAGCTAAACTATTTTGCGGTGATAAGTTTGATGTAAATCCCATGGGGCAACTACGACAACTACGCATAAAATGCCAAACATTTGAAATATGTGCAGCTGTACAACTATTGACATTTCCACAGATTTCGCTATGGATCTGCATTTTTGTTGCTGATTGTGTGGAATAAATTTGTTGCAGTTCCAGTTGCAAATTAAGTTGGCAGCGTCATGAAATTTTGTTGTTGCGTATTGCCAAACAATGTACCGAAATATAAGTGTGCTTTTTCCATTTTGTTTGTCCTCAAATTGCTGACACAATAGTTCTGGGCCAAGTTTGGCCACTGAAATTGCGTATTGTTATTGCTTATTTGCAGGTAAAAACTTTCGAAAGAGTCGAGGGTAAAGTTTCTCAGCTCTCCTCAGCATTAACAATTAGCTCAAATAAACAAACAGAACTTATCTACATCATTAATTATTTATATTGTTGTGCTTATATTTAGGTCAATTAGAATTAAGTACATAACTTTGGCTCTTGTTTTATGTATATAATGCTTATTTCTTATATAATATTTATAAAGTAAACAGTTGTGCCCCTTCTCATAATACTTGTTGGCGATTTGATAAAGCATCAAACCGATTTACTGTACATCGTATTTTCCTTAAATTTCCTGAATTTCAAGTAATTATTAATTCATACCTCTAAAGGCAATCAAATTGAATCATATTTCGGTTCCGGTTCAGTTCTATTGTTTCGATTATGAACCGTTTTTTTTTATGCATTGTTGAATTGTTTAAAAGTACCTGAAAGGGATCAATATCTTTGATTAAAAATTCGGTTTTCTTTCATTTTTTGATTCTGGCATATTTTGGAAAGTTACCTCAGTTCTCTTAAGGATTTTCATGAATTATTCAAATAAAATTAATTTAACTATTCAATTGAAATCTTTTGACTTTTCTTGACTTAGTTTTAAGTTGATCCTTCCTCTTATTACCATTATTTTCATTAGCTATGCCGATATTCTGTCTGTATAATTTCCATCAAGCTACTGCAAAACTTATATCTAAACTTCTGGCAACCAAAGCGACCACAAGCTGCATTACTCGTCGTAGTTGCTGCAATCCGACCACCAAGTCAAAGATAAACTTTATACCAAAATGTATTATTAAATTTACGCAAACACTATAAAATTCCGACAGCCTGGCCCAGCGCAACCCATACCCAAACCCAAACTCAAACCCAAACCTAATCCCAATCCCAATCCCAAACCACAAGCCGTCAGCTCTTGGAAAGCATTTCGCTGGCGCCTGTTCGAGTTTTGTCTGGGAGTGTCGGTCGTCGTCGCATTGCGGGCACAGCGGGATTCATAGGGATCCATTGATGGTCTCTCCACTCGAATTGAAGCAACTTCTTGGCTTGGTTGTTCGCTGTCTTATATATTAGTTGTAATACTTTTGCTGGGCTGCTGACATTGCTGCAATTCCGTTCGCACTGTGCCCGTCGACGACGATGAAGATGTTGCCGAGGAGCACCAGGAGGCAGCTGATGCCGACGAATCACTTGAGATTGTGGACTCAATGCGTGAATTTGATGTTGACGTTTCTGTTAAGGGCAGCTGCTCCTTGTTCGACGACTGACGTTGCAATTGTGGTATGCGGCTTGGTGTTGCAACAGAAGCTGCACTTGACAGTTGCTGTGCTGCGTGTGTCTCAGCTGGCATTTCCGACGACGACGACGCTGACGACGCCTGCAGCAAACGCGGTATAAGTGATGTCCTGGAAGCGGACTTTGCCGGCTGCGCATACAAATCTCCATTGGGAGCTGACCAGCTGCTGGGTGAGCTGGGCATGGAGCCAACACTGGCGCTAGCAGCAATTGCATATACGCATTCGGTGCGTTGACCTTGGGGCGGAGTGGCTTCATGTGCCGGTGGAACAGATTCAAACGATTGAAAAGAGCCACTCAGTGTGGACACAGCTGCTGCCGCCTGAGCGGGCATTGCTGGCTTAATACGTTTCAGTGATGCTGCTGGCGATTTGGGCACAATGGGACCCACAATTAGCGTATTCTGTGTGATTTTCGGTTCGCGTGGCTCGTCTTCGGCACAGTCCTGGGCAAGCATTAATGGCGACGTGGTGATGTTACTGCTGTCCCGTCGACGTCTGCCCAGCGTGCTGCTGATGGTGCGTGGCGGTGGCAATGGTGCAGCAAAGTTCTGCGGTGGCAAAGAGTTACGCTTGTAGCTGCGTAAGTCCTGCGCAGTGGGCAGCACCTTGGGATAATTGCGCTGCCTAAGCAGCTCCAGCTGCTGTGTAGCACTTAGTGGCTGCAAAGTAAGCGAATCCTCGTCGCGGCTGGTCACATTGATGTCCACATCGTCGGCGTGCACAAAGCTGGTTACCTGCTCATCGGCGGCCAGTATCATGTCCACAGGATCAGAGTGGGAGTGGCCGTGCTGTGGCGGCAGCAGAGTCGCCTCACTGGGCTCCGTCAAAGCCGAATGTTGGCGTTGCAGCAGCAGCTCATAATGCATACCCCCCTCCTGTGTCTCGTGCATGTGCTGTGGTGTAAGTAAGGCTGCATCGGCTACTTCAATGTCCTGACAGATAATAATACGTCCATCTGTTGGAGCAGTTGCTTGGGGCGGCGGTGTGGTATTAAAGCTGCCTGACTTGGGCGGCTTATTTCCAAGCTGCTGAGCCGACATCCATTCGCATACCTTGGTGTGTGTGTCCACCGTGGAGCTGCTCAACTGGCGCTGGATAGCATAGCCATTAATGGGCGAACGCTGGCCTGTCTTGATGGCCTCATAAGTATTGCTCTTGCGCACCATATCCAGTATATAGCTATCATCCCCATCCCGAGATTTACTGCAGCGCTTCAGCTCATCGTCGTTGGCACCATCGTAGCTGAGTATGTTGCCACCCAACTTGCGTTGCAGCGTTGTGCTGCGCTTGCGGCGCTGCCGCACCAGAAATGTGGCATAGATGGCTACATTGAGCACAATAAAAATGGCAATAAGTGCGATGAGCAGCTGCAATGTTGTCTCCGATTTGGCTATCGGTTCGCCCGGTGGTGAGGCGGGTGCTGGAGACATCGATGCGCCATACTCATTATAGTCCGCAACGTGCTGGATCGATTGTGTTACGTCCTCACCGGATATGGCTAGACCTGCCCCCTCAATGCCCTGCTGTCTATGTACATGTCCGAATGTGGGTGGGGCATTGTACATATTCTCCGCGGCGGTTTCTGGCTGCTCACCCGTTCCCATGCCCGAGCTCAACAACGGATCCTGGAGCAGTAATTTGAGTGTACGCACCGGATCTTCGGCACCATTGTCACGCGCCCCGTATTTGCTCATATGACCCGTAATCACCTCGTTTCCGGCCAATGTGCCACGCAGCTGCTGCTGCTGTTGCTGCCCCTGCTGCTGTATGGCTGCAATTTGATTCAGCTCATCCGGCAGCTCCTTGTTCCAGAAATTCATATAGATCTGACGGTATTTGTAGCCAACTGTCGGTGGTATGCCTGTCAAACGTACAGAAATCAGTAGTACCCATTGGCAGCGTGAGATAGCTCTCGGTGATTTTTAATGAGGTTTTATCTAGTTAAAAGTAAAAGCTGACCATTAGATTACTTACCTATATTTAGATAAGCCTGTGCCCGTTTATTAAACTCAGGCCAGTCCAGATCATAGCGATCCCACTCCAAGGCATGTGAGTTTAGAAATAATCCCTTCCAGGGTGCTTTGGGGTTGCTGAGAAATGATTCAAAATAATTTAAATTAATGCAAGGAAAGAAGTAAATATAAAACGGAACATGTAGAAATGATATAAATGTATCTATTAGAAAACAAGAATAAAAAACGAAAAGCAGCTAAACTCTGAATTAAAATAGAAAAAATGCATTTTTGTTGAATGTCCATTAGCCATCCATTATACGAGTGCATTTCCGCTTTGTTCATGACACACATACTAAGAAACTAAGTCTCATTTCCTTTGAACATTAGCATAACATTTCCTGCAGCTGCATTTTTTTTCCGAACATTTGATTATTAATTCTCATGGTCATATGGCTAATAACCAAAAATGGCTGGGATTTGCAGGACTTCAAACTGAATACCAAAATGACTGCTAACGACCTTTGATTTGAGTTTTGATTGCCATTTTCTGTGAAGCGTCTCGTAACATTTCAACTAATAATATTTGCATTGCTTCTACGCTGGTTGGTTGTTGGCCGCCTCGCCTTATAGCCGTTTTTGCAGTTGTTTTTGTACCGAAATAATAATAAAAACGGCAGTAAAAATTCTATTCATTTCACTGTCCGAGCGTTGCAGATTGCAAAACGTGCTGCACAGCCCAGTTCTATGGATATCGCACACTGCATCCGTATTTGCATGCACAACTGCGACTCGTCGGGATGATGCCTGAGTGTCATGCCTCCTCTCGCCTCGCCCCGCCGTGCCTCGCCTCGCTACCCGCTGCCAAATGCAAACTTTCACCCAAAGTGTACTCTTCAATTCGCTTTGGCGCAGTGACTACTCACCCAGTCTTAACGAAATTCGTCCAATATGCCATTACCGCCTCGGAAAGCAGCTTTTCCTGCACGGAATAGTTGTGGCTGGGAAATGGGCCGGCCGGCGCCAGCGGCGCACCAAAAACGAACGCCAGCTCCTCGCCCATAATGCTGTGCGGCAGCTGAAAAAAAAAAGAAAAGAAAATAAACTCATGTATCAGCACTACATTTATACCCTTACTTCAATTTCAACATGAAATAACAATACTCTGTATAGAAATTACAAATGTCTGTTACTATAAAATAATTAAGTAATCAGCATAATATAATATTTATCTGTTATTGTAGTGTAAAAAGAAGACATATAGAGAAAAAATATACTCATGATATCTCCATAAAACTTATGGTAGATATCTTAAGCAACCTTACCATTCTGAGGATTGAGATGGTTTACTACATTCTGAGGAAAAAGTTAATAAAGAGGAAAAGTTAACTGAAATATAGATGAAACCTGAGTTGTAATCTAAAACTATTTGCAAATTAGTGTATTCTTTACTTGATGAAAATCGAATATAATCTACAAAAGTGCTTCAAACCTGTGGCCATAGATAGGCATTTTTTTCCAACACAAGAATGGATTACGAATCTCATCTTTAGTTTGGTTCGAGTATATGGAATTTAAAGGTTCATCGAAATTAAAAAATAAAGTATATTTTAATAGCTCTTTATGGTTTTTATCACAATTATTTTACTTAAGAAAGAAGCTTGTTCATTCGTATTTCCATCGTCTATCGATGGAGCGGAATCACAGAATCAATATACCCAGTGCAAGTCTCTAAAATTCACGAAATAAAATGGTGAATATCTTTCAGACTTTTCTGATCGGCGTGAAATGTTTTTCAGCAGTTTTCGGTCAGTCAGCATCAATCTTCTTCGTTTTCCATAATATTTAGTCAATCTGCCAGACAGGCGGGACAAGGCATGGCTGGAGGGGAAGGGCATGGTGGAGCTTGGCAACAACTGCAATAAGTAGGTAGGTAATAAAGTCAGCTTTTTACTGTTGCCATGAAAAATGTAACAAAGTCACAAAGAATTTCCTTGATGCTCATAAAAATGGCTGTCGCCTTTTGTGGTTCTTGGTTGTCCTTTTCACAAGCTCATTTTCGCCCATTTTCTCTCATTTTCATCGCTGTTGTTGCCAGCCATTTTTTATTTTACTCTTATGAATGAAAATTGTCAGTTTTGATTGTACTTTCTTCTATTTTGATGAAATGCGCAAATATAGAAGAGCAAGTATATTGGTATATTGGGTTGCTCTCGGCGACTTTTTATTGTGTCGTTTGACGAATTTAAGGTTCAATAACCTCTTCATCAGATATGAGGCCAGGCTGGGAAAACACTGTTAAGCCAATCGTATGGCTAATAAATATATTTTTATTGCCTGAATTGATTTCATGTACCAGCATATGTTTGTTTCCATTCCGCAAAGTACAAGTTGAATGAACAAACAATTCTCTTTAATAAGATATTTTTCGATTGAGTAAATACTATAAAAATTGATTGCAAATTTTCAGATAAATATATGTAAACTTTAATTTAATATCGGTAATTTCTTTTTAACACGATGAAATCTTATTTATGGCGAAAATTATTATTTGCAGCGATTAAAACATTTTGTTAAAGCAATTAATTTAAAGGACTTTTTAATTTCCTGGCCAATTTCTGAATTTTTACAGTCGTTTGCCAATGAAATTAATACAAATTTGCCAAATGAATTGATGGTTTTCAAGTGCTCGCTAATTATAAATTGAACACAGAGAGAAACACCGGGTCTAAAAACGATGTTAAATTGAGATATATATATATATATATATATATAGTCGATTCATGCTTGAACTGAAAACGGCTATAGAATAAGCATGGAATTCTTAAATCAACAGAATTTATTGGTTGAGAGAATAGTCTCATATTTTCTCTCTTTTGATTAGATTAATCATTGTACTAAGGTTAAAGAAGGTACTAAGGTTATTTTATGATGCAACTGGGATTGAATCAAGAACGCTTTGGCTCAATTATTTCATTTTATTTTAAGCTTCATTTGAATTTCTTTTATCAATCAAAGCTGAATTAAGATTTTCGTTCTTAAAATATTCTTGAAATGATAAAATTCTCAAAATTCTCACTGGATTTAAGAGAAATTCTTATTATATATTATATTATATTTGATACTGTTCTTTTTTTTATTAATTTTTGATTGGATTGTTTTATTTTTTTCTCAGTGTAGGTATGAAAATTAACAATGAATTCTTCCACAAAAATTGGTTTTGGTTCAATAATACTTCAATAATTATTTTTCACTGGCTACAGTGGAGCATTTCCTGTCCATAATTATCATGAAAGCTAAAAATTAAAACGGAAAGACGGAAATTCAATTTCAAAATAAATGCGTTTATTTCGTAACTGATGCCCTTGTTTACCTTTCCCTTCTGGCGAACTGTCTAACTCCTGCACTGCCTCGCACTTCCGCTCCCTCTCAACGCCGGCGGAAGCAACAATTTGCCTAAGCGCCATTTGTCCTAATAAACCTAATGGAGTTGATGGCCCAGTCAGAGTGTAAAATTACCAAAAATATTTGCCAAATTCAGCACCCGGCGTGTCAAGCCCTAGGGGCAAGGTGGGCGTGGGCGAACGTTTCTTGGGCGGCGGAGTTCGCTGTAATTTGAAAGTCTTCTTTATGGGCTTTCATAAGATTAGAGGCGTCTTCTACGTAAAGTCTGGGCTTGCTGTGGGCAGTCTTTAATTTGATATTTTCTATTGGGTAATTAGAAATTTGTCGGCAACAGCCAACGCAATTTTGCTTAGTTTGAATTGAGCCCTGTAAAGTATGCAACACTTCTAATGTCACGTAAAAAGTTTTTATTATTTGCCAAAGTCTCGAGCCGCGTTTCTTTTATAAATGCGGTCAAAAAACTTTTCGCTTGTGCGACGAATAATAAAATTTTAGTTTCATTTTTATTTTATTTTATTTTCATAAATTTTATTTCCTTCCTCTCACAATTTATGTCGCATTCTTATCAAGCCCAGTGGAAACTTTGCCAGACAAAAACAACAAAAAACAAAAAAAAAAGGAAAAGAATGAGAGGAAGAGAGCAGACAGGACATACTTGAAATTCCTTGAATACCATTGAGGTTCTGTGAGCAAAAAATATTGAATTTAATATGCAAAACATATTAAACTGCGGTAAAACGAACATTTCTTCAGCTTTTCCTAACCTTTAAACACAACGAAAAGTAAATTGAACTCAACTTATTGAAAAATATTTGTGTGATATTAAAATAAGTAGACGCATAAAAATAGCAATGTCTATATCAATAAAATCTAACATGGAAAAGCTATTTCTGGCACGCCGAAAGTTTACATACCCTAGCACTAACCAGCTTATCTACAAGATATAGTAGTCTGATCGGGCTTATCATCATACCTTGCTCAAAAATTGATAGACAAGTTTGCATATAGACAGGCAGACATAGTCCTGATCAATAATCTATTTATCTATGGACTCAGAGATGCCATCTTCAATGCAATAATCATTTCGTGACAAACTTATGGTACCCTCTGTTAGGGTATAAAAACGGAAGTTTATGTGAGGGAATACCACGATTTACATTTTTCTCGTTTTCCTTTCGTTTTACGGGCATTTTGCAAGCACTTTTGAATTGAAATTGATTTTAACTGGCAATTTCTGGCTTGTGGCTTGAAGAAAAGCCACTTTAGTTGCGTTTAAGAACTTATTCTTTTATTCGCATCATTTTCGCCGTTTTAACAATTGCCTTGGGCCTCTGCCTTCGTGTGCACTTCAGACCGAGAAAGTACGAGTATCTCCCCCAGCTGGCATTTGGTAAGTGAGCTCCTTGGACGCCAGTTTCTCAACTGCAAACATGCAAGACATGTGCCAAAAAGTTTTACAATATGCCCGCGGCTATAGTCAGATATTCCATGGGGGGAGGCAGGCTGTTATTCAGTCAGTTTGTCAGTTGGCTTTGGCTTTGGCTTTGGCTTTGGATTTGGCTTTGGAGCTAGATCTGGAGTGTGGGCGTGGCAGTTGCAGAGTTGTCAGTCAAGTCAGTCGGCGAAGTAGCCTGTGAGATGCTTAAGCATCAGCCTAGCGCATAAAAATAAACTTGGTCACAAGTGCAGAAGAAGCGCAGTTTATGCAGAAAGTCGTTCGCATTCAGCAGCTGAGTTTTTGGCTTGACTTGGCTTCTCTCTGACAAAGCGCAAAGCAAATGCCGCAAAAATGGCCAAATAAATAAAAATAAAATGTCTGGCTGAAAAGAGAAAAATGTTGCGGCATTGTTAGAAGTCGCCTTCAACGAACACATATATAAATATATATATATATATATATACATTGGTTTGTGTGTGTTTATTTGTTTATTTGTCTGACAACGCCCCCGAGCACATGGGGTTCAGGTCTGGGGCCCGGGTCTGGCTGTCAACTATGTAGCGATAATTTGTAGGCAAGCCTGTGTGCCTGCAACTGAGCCGCTGCTTATCCCTAGGATCCTTTTCGTGTTTACCCAAGCAGCGTTTTGGCTTTGCTTTTCACATGAAATATTTAAGTGAATTTCATTTTTTCATAATTTATTTGTAACTAATGCGCTCTGGCGCTTTGCGCTGATCGTCCCCGCATTTTTTTTCATATCAAACAACATAAATATAAATGTCGTTTAAGCTATGCGAGACATGCTCTCATCTATTATTTAGCTACTTTCTGCGGAAACTCTAAAAAAATTCTCTTGCCAAGCTCTATTTTAGATATATACGAGTATATATATATCTACCATGTAGTGGCGTAGCAGCTATAATTTATCATTCATGCTTTATTTCTATAGTTTAATTGCCAGCTATTAAAAAGTTGTTGCACTTTTCCCACTGTCAACATTTGCCACAAATTGTTGCCGCATTTAAAAAGTCAGCTGGACTGGCTGCATTATACCACTTGGTACAAGTAGTCGACGTCTATTTTCATTTAGTTCGGGCTTAGTTGACTTGGCCATGGTTTATGAGCAACTTTGGCCCAAACTGCTGGCAGCCATAAAAATGCGCTTAACGCAGAGCTAAAGTTTCCAAAAAAAAAATATATAATGCGAAATAATAACTTTTTTTCGCTTCTGAAATTGTCTTTTTTATTTAGATTTTTATTTGAGTTATCCCCATTCATTATTTCAGTTCCAGTGGTCTTTATTTGGGGATTTGTGTTTGGTGTTTTGTTTTGTTGTTGTTTCTTCTTTGTGGAGCAGCCCTCAGTAGCTCTAAGGACTGCTGGTGCTCAATTTTTGGGTATTTAATGATACATATATTAACAAATTTATGTACCCTGAGTTAAATGGTTTAATTTTCATATATTTTTAAATTTATTTCTATAGTTTGTTAAAGTAATATTCTATTTATTTTTCATATATTATTTATTATATTTATATTCATGCTTGGAGTAAATTTAGTTTGGCCAATTCGACTCGTTTGGTGTATTCAACTCAGATTCAATCAATTCAATGTCCATTCAATTTTCATTTATTTAAGAAAATTTGATTCATCCAGCAATCATGGCCATCAAATTTGCTGTACACTCTATCAATAGCTGTGCCCTCATCCTAATTACAAATCGATATACACATTTAATCATAACTTAGAGTGGAGCATCGCATCCAGGCAACGGAGCTCCATATCTCAAAAAGGCAATCAGTAGCAAATCCATAAGCATGACAAAGCTATAAAAACTGGCGGCAACAGCCATAATACAAGCGAGCCAAAAGTACATTCAGACGGACAGATGGACAGACAGACAGACAGACGGTCAGACAGCAGACAGCAGACCATAAGCAGAGACACAAATAACCAGACAAGTTAGTCAAGAAACCAGGCATTTATCCAACAAAAACGCGAACCGCCCACGGGCACAGCAAACGAACCCCCAGTGAAGTGGTGCGCCGCTGTCTACTTAGCGACTTGGCTAAAAGTTAAAGAAGTGTTTGTTGTCCTTGTTGTTGTTGTTGTTGTTGTTGTTGACTTGTTTTCGTTTTTGGCTATGTTTTTGCTTCTATTTTTTTGGCGGACTCCAAAGCAGTTCATTGTCTTTATTACGATCGTTACGGACCGCGGCCTGTACAGCTGCAAACTTGTGAATTGTTTTGCTGAAAAGCCAAAACGGCAGCCAATGATGGAATGACCCGGCAACAGCCAACAGCCAGCGCAGCCCAGAGCAGGCCAGAACAGCGCTGAACAGGCCAACAGACATAGACCACAAGCGGAGCAAACTTTTTGGAAAATTATTTGGGCGGGTACATTTGGACGGTACATGAAAACTCATTAAATGCCAACTCATGCTGCCGCCACTTGTTTCGGCCTCTTTGACCACAGCATTTAAATTAAATGCGCTGCGTAATTGGAATCACAATTTGACGTGCTTACAATTTGGCTATTACAAGTCTATACCATTAGCATATACCGTATTTCGTATTCCGTATTCCGTATACCGTAAAAAGCAATATACTAGACTCACTCATACATACATAAAAGAGAGAGTACTTATACTTACATTTGCATATGGACCCGTTGCGCTGTTATGGCCAAAAACGTACATATAATTGCGTCGATTCACATCAGCGTGGAACATGCCTGTTTGCAGCAGAGGGCCAACAACGCGGGCATCGGAGAGTATGTCCAGCACTACGTCCCGATGCTCCAAATTAGTGGCTTTAATCGGATTGTTGTACATATCCTGGTATCTGTTGGTGCAAAACGAGAACAAGAACGATGTGGCTTATACTACATAATGTGCATTGTTAACATTTTTGGTTGCTGACGGTGTTTTCTATGAGTGCCTCAACGCTTAATTATGTGGTTTGCTTCATGCAAAAACACAGAAATACTTTAGGAATACTCGTACAAAGGCAGATCGTTTGATTTTATAGCTACTTTTTAGCGTTTTTCTGTGAAAAACACAACCCGCTCGTCCTGGGAAATTTAAGAGCACTTTAGAAAATAGTCAATAGTCAAATATAAAACTGGTTATGTCCAGCTTATTCTCTTAAAGGCCTCATTTGAGTTCAAACCAAAATCAGACAAGAAACTGGTATACTATTTTTATATATTATTTCCACTCAATAAGGTTAATATATTGTCAGTAGAAGGAGCTATATTTAAACCTAATAAAAAATAATTTTAAAATTTGATTATCTATTGCCTCATTTCTAGTATTTCTTACTTTTAATCTTATAAAAATTAGTTCTAAAGTACCAAGAAGTAAGCCAGCTTAAGCCCCAATCCAATTGAACTGGTTCGCTTAGGGTATTTTGGGTCCTTTAAAGCAGACTATTAGCCAACCCTATAAAATCTACCTACAGCAGGAAAATAACCTCAAAACGGAACCCTAAGGATTCGATTAAGAAAACTGATAAAAAAAATTATTTTAATAATTGTGATTATTGGTTCTATTTTTATTTAAAAAAGGGTAAGAAAAGCTCCATTTAAATCGTCCATCTTTAATAAAAAGAATAAAGTTGCCTCAACGAATATTATGTATTCATCCAAACCAAACTCAATAAATTTGTTTACAATCTCTGTGTAATGGTATTAAATCGGTTGGATCTTCGTATCTTTGAGCCGATGGAAAGCTTTCATTGCTTTCACAATTTAAGAGAGAGCTGCAGCCTTGAACAGAAAATTGAGTCGAGTCGATTTCATATTTTGCCAATCACCTTTTTTATAAAGTTAATAAATAAATTGAATTTTTTGTGATGTTTTTACTGCTTTAAATAAATGTTGTATGGCTTATTTCAGGATCTCATCACGAGCTTCTGCTTGGCACACAGTGAGGCAGTGCAGCGTGAAATTATTATGGCCCCAGCAGGACACAAAAACTACAACTTGTATTCAGTGTATGCTCTCAATGGGTTTGCACATGTCAAGCACAACACTTGGCCTTTTGCTAGCAGCTTCTTAGCCAGGTACAAGAAGCCAGGACAATCAGCAGAGCAGAGAGGTTCGTAGATTGAGCGGGGAAGTAAATAGCAGTAGCAGAGATATAGACATAAACTCGTATATATAGCAACAGAAAACGCTGTGAGGCTCGTTTTTCCACGTCTTCTGCTAGTTCTTTGGCCTGGCCTAATGTACAAATAAATAGAGCCATATTTTCTAGATTTTCGCTCAGGTTTGCTTTTCCCTTTTGCCATTTGGCTTGAACGTCGTCGTGTTATGCATTTTATTGTCGGCTACTTAAGTTATGCGCTTTGACCTCGATACAGACAACTACAACGACAACGGCAAAGGGAAGGGGAAAGGAACGGGGAATGGGAGTGGGCAAAGGGGGAGCCCCATGCCAAGTCTACTGCAGAGGGGGCACTCATCATGAATGTATGGCCCAAGGTACAAGTACTCGTATCTCAAAAGACGTTGCCTTTTTCTCACTTTTCCTACCCGCTCCCGTCGCTAAGATTTTCTTTTTGAGCTAAAAGTCCTGTGGCAGGATGAATACTCGCACTCGTAGTAGTACTTGCCGGAGACACATGTTTCTACATTTCTTCTTCTGGTTGTTATTGTTGTTATTGTTGGGTATGTCATGGATATAGTACGCGATGTATTTATTTGCGGTTTCTATTATGTAATCCCACACACTTGAGCAAGCGCTCGAAGCATCTTTTCCAGTTGCTCCTGCTGTTGCTGCTGGCAGGATGTGTGTGTGCAATAAATAAAGTAAAGATGTCAAGTCTATGTTTACTTAAAAGAGCGCAAAGATCGAGCACTTCATTCCTTTAAATTATTAAATAAATGCTTGAAATTCAGTCAAAAAACATTTCTTTTCCATTAATTGGAATACCAACTTTTGGTGGTCAGACAGAAAGCCACAGAAAAGCTACGAAAAAGTAAATAGAATTTTGAATACCACAGAAAAAAAAATATATAAAAACAAATAGCAAACAATCCGACAAGCAAATTGCTTAAGCATATAACAAAAATGCGTAATTAAAAGTTTTGGCCAAAATGCACAAAAACAGAGCAATATAAGTTGAATGCGTGGATTTGAGAAGTGGACAACATTTTCTGTTGAAAACTGGGCTTAAACTTTATGTATCCCGCCACAATAGTTTAATTTAATAAATACGACAATGTTACGTATACGCACCGCAAAATGTGCCACAAAGGAGCCCAAACAAACCGCAAAACACTTGAAACCCAAAACACCAAAACGCTTCTGGCAACGGCCACCAAAAATATGCACAGCAAACACTTGAAAGCATGCAGCGAAAGAGTGGGAAGAGGAGATGACACAAAAAAATAAAAAAAGAAACAGCATATAAAAAGAAGAGGAAAAACACTACAAAAGTGAACATCGTCATTCGGCTTGGTGCCACTCCCACAAAACCAGTCAGACACCTTGAACGGCGAGCAGCTTTGGCCATACACACCGAATACACAACCGTATAAGCTGAGCTGGCATATGAACACTGTACTACATGAATTTTAAACAATCAAATTAAAGAAAAAGAATTTCATCTTTCACCTTTTGAATTCATTTCTTAACTCTAATCTGCATCTTTGTTTTATTCATACTTTGAAACAATATAATTAAAAACAACCATTCGCTTTTTACTTCTTAGACAGGATACTATCCTATCACTTCATGCTTTTCCGGACACATTTTTAAACCCTTTCAGCGGTTTTTATCCACAAAATCTTCGGGGCGCAGATACCCTTTTCTTATTTTCTTATAAAACTGAATTGTGTAAATAAATATTATTTAAATTTAAAGGAAAAGGAAAGAGTAGAAGAGGATTTTCTCTAGAATAGAAGAAACAAAATGAAAAAGTCGGAGCTCTGAAGGAGCACGTGTCGTGATTTATCTTGACATGAAAATAAACAATGCAATGCTAATGAGGCTATTGCTAGTCGGGAGTGTTTTCTTTCAAATACTTAAAAAGCGATTAAACTCGAACGTCGAATGCCTAATGCTGTTGCACAGTGTAGTATAGCATATTCCTGCTGTATCCCCGAGTTGTCCAATCCTCTTTACCCCACTCCTTGAGTCACTTTTACTGGCTGAGCATAAGCAATGCTCACATTTAATTTCCGAACGGCGTGTGTGACACTTTAAATATTTCCGCACTCGAAAAGACATTCCGAGTGCTCCTAGGTAAGAGCGAGTATGTATATATATATATATATATAGGATGTGTTGGATATGACAGTCAAGTTTTGGGTGAATGCAGCCATTTGCTGACTAGTGCCCTACATTTTGATAGTCATTGGCAGAGTCGTAATGAATTTGCTGAAGAGTTTGCTAATGAAGTTGTGCAAATAAAATGCAATTTGATTTCAAATTGCATTAAATGAGAATGTGATGCTACTGCATCTTTTGGATAGAGGATGGAGGATGAAGCTACATTAAATGCTGAATTTTCGCTTGAATGATCCTAACTGAAAGTTGCTGGCATTCACCTGAGCTCCTAATTGTTGTGAAACTGTAGTGGATAAAACTTTACAGCTTGTTCAAAAACGGCTAAAGTGCATATTATAATAATAAAGGTATATGCTAATTTTTATACACTTCCCGAGCGTCCTTCAGAACAACAAGTTGAATCTACTATAAAGCCATGTCTGCTTGTCTTTCTATATCTAAATAAATGATAAGTACTTTCACTTAACAGCAATTAATACTGGATTGGTATTTACATAGGGGTAGAAATTTAAATTGATGTTTGAATAGAAAACTTTCATACCTTTTCTTATGGAAGAATAAATAAATAAAAATCATGGAGACTTTAACTTCAATCAAGGGAAAAATAAAGAGAAAAATTACTCTATACTTAATGCTTACGCTATGGTGAAATCTCAGTTTGAATTGCTCATCTCAAAGAAAAATATGCCTACCAAATGTACTTTCTTTTCTTAGCTTACAGCATCAACTAAATTGTTAATTTCTTAGCCGCAGGGTTTGCTAACTCCAATTCCAATTTTATAATCCCAAAGCAACCCAAGCCACAAATAAGTTTCATTAGCATACGGAAAATAAAGGGGAATCAAAACACTTGCTGGCCTAAAAGTCAAATCCATTTAATCGCCCTAAGGACTCACACATGGCATCTGATATGGCAGCACTTCGAACATTTACTAGAATATCTGGCTAACCGAAACGAGTTGTATAGACAAACACAAGCACAGAGGGAGGGAACACTTTTAGGCGTTAATGTTTATGTTTGGTTAGGGTTAGTTGGGAGCCGGTTCATGAACCCCACTTAACATGACTCGGATTGCCGGCAATATGAGCTACCCATTAGGATCTGAGCCTGAATCGTGAATCCTTCAGCCTGAAGCACTTGAAGGCACAGTTTTAGCTAAATAGTGAACACAAGCCATAGGGATTTCTCGCAAATGAATGTGCAACTAAAAGGGCTGCCAGACAGAGCTGAATACGGGTGTGAGTGTCTGTGAGTAAGCCCAATAGGCTTGCTATAATAAATTCGAGAATATACAGTTCATAGTAAGTGTATGACCCACTTTGCGCAATCAAATAAATTGTATTTTTTTTAATTGTTTTGCGATTCTAATTCATTGGAATTTAACGACAGCTTTTTATATAAAATATCGCATGTAAGTGCAAATTTAAATATTTATTGTAGCGAGCCAGCCGTGTGGTGTTTTGGTCAGCCGACTAAATATATTGCGCATACGCCAGAGTGGCCCAACAACGCTTACCAAAATTTCTCTACCGCAACTTGCGGCCGTTTTGTGTATACCATTTGTTATTATTGTAGTTATTGTTGTTCTTTCTATTGTTGTTGTTCTTGTTGTTCTGCACATGAGCCAACAACATTGGCCACAAAGTACGGACAAACGATTATGAATAACTGTTGTAAACTGAGCCGCATTGGCGGCTAAGTGGGTGTGGGGTGGGTGCGGGATGGATTCTGCAAAATGCTCTCTGTTTGAGTGGGGGAGTGCAGCGAGTATGTGCGAAATGTGGGAAATTGTCTGCGCATTTATGATGGCTTGAATGCAATAAGCATCATTTTATTACACTTCAGCACTTACACACTACAACAAATTTAAGAGGCAAAGTTACCAAACAAAACATAAGAGAAATACGTTTAATACTCGTGCAGGTGGCAGGTAATTTAAATATAACTTTGAGTTGTTTCAAATCATTACAAATTATGAATTTAGATAAATTGGTTGAAATATGTTTCTGAAGGAACTGAAAATATCCGATTATTCATATGACAATTATTTTGTATAATTGTCCGTCTGCTATGGTTGCCTTCTAATGTGAATAGAATCTTTAATTGGTAAGTTTTATTGAGATATTTGATTAAACAAAGTCATCATTCATAAGATAGCTAAATATTTGTTCTGGGCAGCTTTATGCATGGATTTATATCAAAACGATTCATCATTTTAAAAAGTATTATTTTATAGTGTCGCATATGGTACTCCAATGCCTTATCTTAATATAACTTTAAATAAACCAGTCTTAAAGGAAAACAAGCAGCATTTTAAAGTAAAATTCAGTTTCAATCTGAATATGCTGGAATAAAAATTAGCTGAAATTGTGGCTAACGTGCTCCATTTTGTAGCACAAGTGCAAAAGATACAAATTAATATTAATTTTTATCACCATATAGATTAAAAAAGTCGTAGAGCAAGTGCCGTTTGAGTACCGCAACCATCTTGACTAGTGCAATAAACAGCAGTTAAACTCCCACAGGATATGTGTATGTCTGTCTGTGTGTGTATATCCAACTATAGACTGTCGGTTAACCCGCATCTGACAATCCGACGCAATCCTTGCAGTGGGTTCGCACTTCATGAATAAAATTTCGACATTAAAATTTTTGCAATTCGCAGATTTATAGAGCCAACAAACATTAATATAATAGTCGCATACGAATTTTTCCATACCCAGCAACAAATACCACGCCTTCCAGCTGCAATCTGCAGTTCTACGGAAAAAAAAACTTTAACACATATGCATAACACAAGCAGTTGGTGGGGGAGTGAGTAGTGGGGTAAAAAGGGGGGCGGTGCGAATAGTGGAAGAGGGAGGGGCAGGGGCAGGGGCAGGGGCAGATTGAGTCTGAACCCGTACACACAAGAGGCGTGCGGCAAAAAGCACGCATGTAATTTATGATGTTTCAGCGAGCAAACAACACGTTCCCCAGCAGCAGCCGAAAAACTTTGTAAAACATACTACTCTGGAGCATCAGTTCTGGCAGCAACACTTATGCACATGGGATCCCATTCGCATGCATGTCCATACTTATATCCATATATTTATATGAGCAGGGTGTCAAAGAAGTTGTCCAAATTATAACAGACTCATAGTATAACAATCATCTGCCTGACATTTTTATTCCTTTATGATTGTTTTCTATAAGTTTTAAGTAGTCTTCAGATACTTATTATAGCTCTAACTTTTAAGTATAATTATATGCCAAAATATTTATATATAATATAATTGAGTTCGAACCACGCTTCAGTGCCAATGGAAAGAGTATGAAGTCTGTTTTATTTAGTCCTCGTTCATTGATAGTCATATCTATGGTTAGAGAAATTATCTGGTGTCTGGCCAACAAGTAAGAATCTCCAAAACAGACTTTAATAAATCTGAATAAGCTCATTTATCTCAGAGATTATAGGAGCTACTTAAAGCTAGACGAACTAAAAAATAATATCTTTTGGGAAACCAGAATTTTCCTGAAATTGTATAATGAAGACAGATATATCTAGATAGCGATTGTGTCAACATGATTTCAGTTTTACAGGGTATTAAAAGTTAAAACAGTTTGTAAGGTCTTAGTAAAATATTCTCTTTACGACAAGCCAAAAAGGAAAAATAGGTTCGAACACGAATTTTCTGCACAAGATTTATGTTTTGATAACAGTTTCCACCACAAGCAGATTTTGGAAAATTCTTATAAAATTTATATACCTATTTTGAATACTGACTTTCCCCGGCACCGGCGGCTAAACTGACTAGCAACTAATAAAGTAACCCGTATTTGGCGTTCCTTATAAAACAATTAAGTTTCTAGCTTTTAGCTTTTAGTCAAGATTTTGAAATTAGTAAAAGGCGCTAATTAGGACTTGCTTGTTGTGATTTTTCGATTTAATATTATTTAATAATATTAATAGGGTTTTAAAGATGATTTTCTGCTTCCTTCCAAGAAACTTCTACAAACTTCCTTTCCCCCAACTCTAAAGTCAAAAATCAACAATATTCTGGAGCCCGCCTCGCATATGAAAAATTGCTAAAGAGAGATAAAGAGAGAGAGAGAGAGAGAGTAAGAGAGAGAAGAGAATGAGTTACTAAGAGCGTGGGCGTCAGTTGTTGGCAAACAATGTGCATATTTAGCCGACGCATTTAAGCCAAAACGTCCTCGCATAAGGCAACACAGCAGACATTGGCGTTTAAAAGTTTATGGCCTTTGTATTGGCCACCCTTTATCCGATCTGCTGATGCTGGAGGCCAGACGCTGTTCACATAATATATGCAACTTCCGGTACCAGTACAAGCCCGAGGACTATAAATTAAACAGCATACTGAGCCGGACTGTTGGCTGTGTCGTCATAACCCCGAGGCTCGGCTCGGCTCGGTCGAGCACCAGCAAAAAACAACAGAAACGATAGCAGATGCCCCAACGATGCTCTGCATATTTTTATAAATAATAATATTAAAATAAATAAGTTTATGCCATTAAGCGTCTGCTGGCCGAAACGCCTGCAGCATTTGTCGCCGTCGACCCCAAGGACCCCAAACTGGGCTGGGGCCCCTGTGGAACAAGCTCTCCAGCTGCTCTTATCTACGTGTCTGCTGGCGAATCGTTTTGGTAACACTGTGGCTAGCTGTGGTAATTAAAGAGCTCGGCTATGTCGTTGCGGTTTATAAATTGGTTAAATTAAAATGACAATGGAGCTGTCAGCGACATTTTGAGTTGGGTGTGTTGCCTGCTTTGAACATTATTAAGGCCAAGTCTGTATCGTGGCTTTAAGATAAGCTGCGGTTTCTGCCGGAAAGCAACAGTTTATATAAAACGCGATAGACACTGATGATTTATGTGATGGACAGTGCGAAAATGTTTGTAAACGAATGAAACTACCCTATTAAACATGACTCAGGCCGGTATTTATTTATTTCTATAAAGCTAAAATACAGACATTTGTTTTCTTCAGACGAGTTTCGAGAAAATAACTCCTGAAATCTAAAGAAATTTATTTAAAAATGCCCTTTACTACTTTACCAATATAACATTTTTTCTTATATATAGTTGGAGAAATCAAATCTCTTGATATTCCGATATTCCTAAGGATTTAAAAAACGATTTGAATCGCCAGTAATGCAAAGAGAGCTATCAAAATAAATCAGACTATAAATGGGTTAAGCGTATCAATCTCTTTTTATCTCCTAGAACGAAATATCGAATCATGGTCTTCAGAAGTTCAGTTTAAATTTGAAGGAAAATAGGCGTGAATCTTAACAAATTGAGAACACCTTATCCATAGATTCATAATCTTTGAGCACTTGAAGTAGTGCTGGAAGCAATAAGATGAAAATCTATTCAGCTGCAACTTCAGATAAAGCTGCTTAATGAAAAGTCCTTTAAGCTGAAACCGTTATCCTGTGCACACACACACACACAAAACCATCCACATTCTCAATTTTCTCGTAGTTGAGCACTTGACTCAAGCTTTAATTCATTGGTCTGCTAAAAGACAGCAGACAGATTCAGTTCGAGGATATGGGCCACTAAATAAATGCCTCACAGCTGCTCGTATCGCCTCACCTCACCTCTTAGATAATTTCAATGGGCCATTAATCTGAGTTGGCAAGGGGAATGTGTATCCGTTTTACGTTTGGAAGAAGACAAAATGCGCAGTAATGCCAAAATGGCCAATTTCATGGCTAGTGTAAATCAAACACGCCTGCAATTAGACCGGGTTCAACCAGCCAGGCCAAAGCTGCCCTGAGCAGAAGGGAGAACCTGCCCAATTTAGGCCCAATAAGGAATCGCCAAACAATTTAAGGCAATTGCTCGGCAACTCATTAACATGCAACATGGGGCGAGTTTACTGCCGAGCCTCTGGGGCAAGTGTTATTTCCATTGCTGTTGTTGTTTTAAAGTGCAATTTTTGATGTTAGTGCTGCTAATATTGGGAACCTGCTCTGTTGCGCAACATCGCAACGTGCAACACACTTGTCCATTACAGTTCCCCTATACCCTGTATCAGTTTTCGTATCTGGGTCCACCCATTAAGTGCAGCACGAAAACATGTTCCGACCATGCTAAAAGGGTCACTCCCTCATTCACCCACTTGCACAGCCGCCAACCTGTAAGCCCGAGCAAGCCGAATCTACTGGTAAAAAAAAGCATAAAGCAAAGTGTTGAATGTGGCACAAAGAGCCTAGAAGTTAAAATGTTGGCCCCAAAACTTGCGACAGCGCAGCGGCAGCAGCAGCAGATAAAATGCTAACTTAAATGGCACAAAAAATGCGCTATGGAGTGTCCTTAAGGCTGCCTCTTAAGAAATGAGGATGCGCTGAAATGAAATAAAACTGAGCCAAGGTGAACAAAGGAACTGCAAGCGTCCCGTCCTTAAAAATGGGCGCCTCAAAGTGAAATTATTAGAAATTATGCACAAAGTTACGACAGACATAAAAAGTAGAGCAGAAATCCAGCTACTTGCAGCCTGAAGATGCAAAAAATTATATTAAATATTAATATGAAGCCTTATGAAGCAGCGAAAAGACTTCAAACTCAATTGGACGCCTTGCAAATTTAAATCTTTAAAACTCAACGATATATAAGACCCTCCACATTGGCTTTTTACGCTGTTTGGATATATTTTACAGCTATCAGATGCGTTGTCTCTCCGATTGGAAGAACCGCAAACAATAAGTCAATTGATGCATTGAATATCCGTTTAAAGTGTTTTTATCAGAATGACCTCTGACCCCTCTTGAACCAATCACCACTGTGATGCACATTCCAAACGTGTCGTGTTCAACAGACAAGTGCAAGTTTTTAATGCTGCAAGGGTCGGAATATTGTGAAAAACAGTCAAAGCTTCTAGCCAGAGTATCAAGCAGCGCGGTTGGTTGATTCTATCCGTCCGTCCGTCCGTCCGTCCATCCGTCCGTCCGTCCTTCCGACCGTCTGTCCGTCAATTCGCCTGTCCGTGCGTCATGTTGAGCCACAAAACAAAAAGTGGGGTCTGTTTGGACTGCCATTTAATTCAATGACGGGCAACAAAGCATTGCCACTGGGATGCAGTGCAGCAGCTGTTCAGTTCAAGTTGCAGGCAATGGCAGAGGTGGTTGGGGAGGGCGGGAGAAAGAGGAGGGTATGTGTGTGTGTGTGTGTGTGTGTGTGTGAGAGCTTTAGGAGGAAAGCCTCGCAAGTAGCGTCAGGCAATGTGCCATACAAAACAATTTCCCTGGAGAGTTTCCATGTTCAGTTATTCGTATGTGAAAAAGCGCATCTGTTGTTGATTGTGTGAACTTCCTTTCAATCGTTTGTTTGTTTGCCGTTGTTTCTCATTGTTTGTCGCTGTTGTTTTCTCCATTTATTTGTTGTTTTTGCTTCTTCTGTTTTTTTTTTTTTTTTGCTACTTTTATGGGTATTATTGCTGTTATCCGCCACTGGCAACGGCCTGCAGCTTAGACAATTTTCATACCACGCAAGTAATACCCTTTGACAGTTTTCTTGCAGCTCCGTTTCCAGGTGCAATTGCAAAAGTTCAGTTACATTGATACATTGATTCTCAACAGAGAAAGAAAGCTCGGCTTGAGGCTAATTAAGAACAAAAAATCTTTAACATTTTCAGCTCGAATCGGAGCTCAGACGAAACTGAAAACGTCCATGGAATAAATGTTCAATAATGGGAGAATAAAACTAAGAGAATTGACTCTGAAATTGGACCTTGTTCTCTTAATTCTTTTGCTGAAGCCGCTTATAATCTATATAAACGACTTGCTGTATTTAATATACTCTAGCTAGTTAATACTTTGTTCTTAGACTAGGCAATGGGAATAAGTATTTATCAAGCTAAAAATGTGCTTTGAATTAAGAATAAGTTGACTAAATTATTTATTTTATTTATATTCTATTTGATACTGATTCCTTCCTTGCTTTGGCCTAAAATTCTTGATTTTCTCTGCTTTAGGGCATTCGAGTTCGACTTGTACTTTTGGCTGTCTCCAAGCCAAGCCAAGTTGTTCGACCAGTGCCATTTCGTTTAGAATCCTTTCCGTGCGTCTTTAGAAACAATTGCGCTGTTTTGTGCAAATAACTTTATAGTACGAGTATATAGTGTGTCGCTCTGGACAAACTCAGACTCAGACTCATCTCTGAGGAATGCAATTCTTCGGCACACACACACACACACACACACACACACACATACACATACACACTCATGAAATTTCAGCTGAAAAAGCCAAAACGTTGACATTGTGGGGGAACGTGCGAGGTTCGAATTTTGTGCATTGTCCTATTTATTTATTGCACGGCGAGCAGAGCAGGACACAAAACTTTACTGCCAGCATCGTCGTCCTTTCTGGGCTGGGCTTGGCTTGGCTGCTGGAAATGAGATAGTCACTGCCATTGTTTTGTTCAAATGAAATGAACGAAATAATGAATGTGTGCACAGGAGCCAAAGGGACTTGAGTATCTCCGTAGCTCCTTGCCTCGAGTCGCCATAATAACTAACTAACTCTTGGCATAATTGTGTGTGGCTCTACCCTCTTCTACTCCCTTTTTCTCATCCCCTTTGTGGAGCCTTTTATTATTATTTATGTGTGCTGACAAATATTTTGTATTTTGGTTCTGAACGGCTGCTGTGTGCGCCAGATTTGACACTAATTAGACTTATTTAATAATAAATATACAAATTTTAATGAATAGTTAATGGAAAAAACCCAATTGGTTCGAAAATTAAATCAATAGATTTTAATTACATTTTACCAGAACTACTAACTATTTCTACTAAACCTTTTTCAAGCTATATTTTTGAAATATATTCATAATCATATTGTGGTTTGCTCGATTAAATAATTAATTTAATTTTGGTAAACAAATCTGTATTTCAAACAACACTTGATGGAAATTATAATATAAATTTTAAATGGGAACCTATAGGGAACCCTCCTACTATGGACCGATGAGTCTAGTTGGGATTAAGGCAAGCATAAGAATCGGATGAAAATTTGCTGAATATAATTAAATTGAAATTAAGCTGATATATTTCTGAAAGTAATTCTGATGCCTTCTTTAGTGTATAAATCAAAATTTGAAGCTTGGCTTAAACGTAGAAATTAAGCCACAAATCTTCGATGCCTATAAGCCAATTTTATATTTTTCTATTCTCTTCATTTATAGTCTACTATTTTGGTACTTTTTTTAAGTTAAATGAGAATAAATTTTAATTTAAAGCTAGTCAAACGCAAATCGTTTAGTGACGCGCTGACGTCACAAATGTGTTCCAGCATTTTGTAGGCTGCTTCTATGGCGTCGACACAAACAAATTGCCACATAAACAATTCTAATTGAGATAAACGATTTGGATATGTGTGCATACACTTTGCTTGCCTGGAGTTAAATGCATCCAAGTTGTAACTTTACCCATCGGCACCTCCCCCTCCGTCGACCTACCCTTCCTCCACTCTGTGTGGGTCCGCGAAGTTGGCTTCTATTCTATATAGAACATCATAAAATATCGCATAAATTTCACTTACTTTTTTAACGTGGCAGCCAATGCCAAATCGGGGCGTACATCAAAGCGAGTCTGCATATAGAAGCGCAATAAATTATCGCGTTCATTTTCACGTAATCCTTCCTCGAGTGCTAATGCGGCCAATGTATGATAGGATTCTGACTCCGTGATGCCGAATAATAAATCATAACTGCAAAAGACAGCAGAAAATCGGAGTAAGGGAGAGTAAGAGAAGTTCTTAGGCGGGAGCTAAATATATAAGTAATATATATATATAATATATAGAATTCTATGATATATATATATATATATTCATGTCTGTGTGTGAAGTAAGGCTGGCCTTACAAGCTATGAGTCTGCAAAGTAATTTGATGCACTGAAAAGAATCCGATTAGCCATGGAATCAATATTGAAAACGAACGAAACGGTATTATTATAATAATAAGCAAAAATTATATTAAATAACAAAATAATAATATAAAGTTAATATAATATAACTGTCAGCGCAATATTTTATTTTTTTTTTTAGCTATATAGCTTCGACTATGGAGGAAGGGAAAATAATTTCATGCAATAAAACGTATTAGAACTTAAAATCAAATATTACAAGAATAAAAATGTAAAAAACTATTTTAGTAAATAATAATCACTTTTAATTTAATTAAGCTTTTCAATTAGAAAATATTTTATTTGTCAAGGTTCACATAATAATTTCAAAATATTGATAAATGTTATAATAGGTTTGAAAATTATTCAGACTTAAGAATTGTTTTTGAAATTGAAAAAGGTTTATAGCATTTTCATGACGTATTTTTTTTAAAAAAATAAATATTCTGGATCTAATTATTGAATTTTTCTGAGTGTAGAAAACGCCACTTTTGCTGCAACAAAAGAAATAATATGGTACTTGATAAAGGCATTTAAAATTGAAAAAAAAGTTAAAAACTTTCGAAAATGAATTCAATTATTGGTAACATAAATTTCCGTAATAAATTAAATTATATTTATGCAATGTGAGTCATAATTTTTTGTTAGTGTATTATTCGCTTACTGCAAATAACCCTAAAAAATCGGCATAAGCCGAAGTTAAAAGCACTAAAATAAAGCAAGGTCCTGCGGCATAACTTGTTACGCTGCCTGCTGATAAATGGAGAGCTCCCTACAGAGAGCTGGGCAGTGGGCGGCTGTGTTCAAAGACAGCCATAGACAGGGTGCAGGGTGGACTGAAAAGGACCTCCAGAAAACTATTTCGTGTCCTGTTGCGCTTCTGCGATATCGCGCTATAACAAAGTGCATTGAAAGTTATTAGTGTCTGGGCCAAGTTTTGCGTGCTGCCGATAAAAGTAGACGGAAAACTTGTTAAATGTAAAAGAGCTTTTAGTATGCAACTTGCCCTATAATTATTGTCCTTGCACAATATCTTATTTATTTACAAACTGTTAAGTGAGAGAGCACTTTGATCTGTGGCTATTTCATTAAAGTGAAATTCGAACCGAAGAACTACAAAACAAGTCTGCTCTCTTTCAACTTGAATCGTGCGA
This sequence comes from Drosophila repletoides, assembly GCA_018150835.1. Lineage (NCBI taxonomy): Eukaryota > Metazoa > Arthropoda > Insecta > Diptera > Drosophilidae > Drosophila > Drosophila repletoides. The sequence goes on from JAECWQ010000202.1 coordinate 7,440,927, forward strand.
AACGTGCTTTCCTTTACTTTGCCCAGTTTACCTTTGCGGCGGTGAGTCCTTTTCCTGCTTTCCCCTCGGCCCCTCGTGCCGTAATTAATGGCACTTCCTGTCAGCTATTATTCTATTTTTTGCGTCGACGGCTAAAACACGTTCGACTTTGCCAAAGGATAACAATTAAAATCCAATTAATCACGCATTTTATTAGATTATGCGGAGCTATGTTCAACGAATGGCAATGGCAATGGCAAATGGACACGTGCCACAATGTTTAGTGCACAATGCGAAGAAATGAGAAGAAAGCAGTAGAAAAAAGACACTGATAAAGAAAGCAGAAGGAGCGAAAGAAAATGCTGTGCTGACCCCTTTTGTTCGGGCCTGAGTTATTACTTGTTGCCTGATTGATTGATGTGTATACATTACAACAAGCACACAGCTCGATATTATAGCAAATTCCTCAGCAGCTTAAGGCTTTATGTCTGAAATCAATAAAGGCGGCCAAGTAAAATCTGCTGAAAGCAAAGCATAGCTTAAAGCTAGCTAAAAATTTGAATAAATTTGCCTTCTATGCCAGATATCTCAGATAAACTAATAAAATTGTGCAAATATTTCTGCAAATTATTCACTGGTCGGAGACTACTTTGCAATCACCTACATTTATGTGACATTTGAGCCCGTAATTTGTCTACATTTTTAACCTTTTGTGTGACCTTTGCACTGGCCTACAGCTGCCCAAATCAGAGTCGCATTAAAACATGCTATTAAGCGGAGTGTTAGGTTGCCATTGTGTATCCAACAAGTGGTCCTTGAAGTGCTATTCGTCTGATAATAGCCAAGGCGAAGCCAAAATATATACTTGGATTTCACGAGCGATTTGATTTTACCTGACGGTGCATGCCAAATGCCAAATGCCAAATACCAAATACCGAAAAGCGAATAGCGAATGCCAAACATCTAATCAAGTAACGCACAATAAATAAATAGGCCCAGGGATATGAATTTGGCAGGTTTTTCGTGAAAGCAAATATCAAAAAAGAAAAAAAAAATAGAAAAGAAGCAGCTGGACAAAGGGCAGAAGCTGTGACAGCAATTGCTTAACAAACCGGCTGAAATGCTCCGTATAATGCCCCATGACCTTGTACGGTTGATTTGGTATTACGTGTCCATCGACAATTGGACCCAATGATGTTGAAAATTGTTGAAACGATGTTGGTATGTGCAAGATATCCTGGTAGCTGCAAAGAGAAATAGAAAGCATGCCATCAGAAAAATGGTGTAAAAAGGTCATATAACTGGATGAATGACTGACCGAATGGCCGACTGAGTGCATGAGTGAGTGACTCACTGCCTGACAGACTGGCTGAGTGTCTGACAGCGGCTACTTTTCACTTTGATTTGAAATTTCTAATAAATTTTATGTGTGATTTGTTGCTGGACACGCACAGACAACCCCAAAAAACCCCAACAGCAACTCCTGGCCATAGCTCACACGTGCGACACATAAAGATACAACCATTCAGATACACATATGTTCTTTAAGAGCTTTTTTGATGTGCCCAAACTCAGATGTTGCTTAAAGGTTATCCAAAATTAATAACATGGAAATGAAGCTAAATATACGCTCTGATAAATAATTACTATTTCTATAATTAGCTCGTCTAAAAACTCATTTTTTGTTACCTTCATGAAGCAAATTCGTTACAGCAAGTTTTCAGTATTTTTTCATTTTACCAGCAGACAACACACAATGCATTCTCTGCACTTTTTCTATGTAACATGCAATAAATATGAAATTCTATTGAAAAATATACGAAAACCTGCTGCCTGCTGAAGTGAATTTCAATTTGGTCCTCATTCAGTTTGCAACGTTTGGCGATGATTCCTGCCCCACCTGCACCAACTTCCATCGAGTTGATACAACATTACACGTTGGCAAATGGTACGACAGGGTGCAATTTTTGGTATAGTTTGCATAAAAATTCACATACCAAAAAACCAACTCTAGTGTCAATTGGTATAAAATTAAGAAAAAATCGAGCAAATATTGCAAACAGAAAATTTTATCTGGCAAATGCAGAAGGCAGCTCCAATGAAAAGCAGGTTTAAAAAGTTAAGGAAGGTCGACTAGACGATACCTCGTCTAAAATTAATGAAAATTAAACTTACTGTTATATTCCTCAATAATTATTTTATCTATTAAAATCATTCATACCTCCTAGTACTTTATATACCTTTGATTTTTGATTACAAAACTCTTGTTAGACCTTGTCATACTCTTTTTACCTACGTTTATTCTACAGAGTATTCAACAGCACAGCAGATTTGAGACTACAATGGGGGAGAGTAGAATTTTGGTGGGAATATTTGCATGTTCAATATTTGTAAATTGACATTTGGAGTTTTATTGTGAAATGTGGTTTGTTATTGAAACTGAAAAAAGCATATTTTGTAAAAATGGTAAAGACATTGATCCAACGAGCTCTGTGCTTTAACAGACTGTGAGCAAAAGTAAGTACCAGTAGCAAGCGGAAGAATTGAAGCTTTCGTAAGGATACTTAATGTTTAGCTAATGCAGCAAATGCATTTAACACCTTTAAATCCCTGCAATGGCATTATCGTAATCCATTTCAACCAAAGTTTGGGCACTTTCTAAAGAGACCGCAAACACTTTAAGACTCCATCAACCGCAGCAGTCCATACAGGATGCTGCTGTTGGGGTTGTCAATTGCAGGACATGCTACAGCCAGCACCGGGTTGCTGTGGTCAACGCCGATTGCCGGCTGGGGCAATCGACACATGACCAAGTTTATCGCATTGGCTGGTTGCTTTGTTTTTGTTTTCTTTCCACTGTGCTCGACAATTTGTGGCAGCCGTTAAAACTACCGTGCACACTGACTCCAGACAAAATTTTGAAGTCAGTTTTGCGGTTCGTTTAGAGAGCCAAGAATTGAGTTTCAGCTGCAGACAAGAGTGCAAAGTTTTGAAGCGTGTCGTTTGTGATTTATGATTTTCATATCGAGAGGTTTCTTTTGTTCTGGTTCGTTACTGTTTTGTATCTTATTAGCCGCCCCCTGTCTGTCTTTTTCCCTTCCAAGCTGTCACAACTTGAACTGCAACTACGATTAACTCTTTCGCTGCACTTTAGTTAGATACAATGCCAGCCAGTTGAATAGAAACATGATTCGGTCCGAGTACAGGAAAAATAATAATCTTTACTAAAAAAGGGGATATTAAAAATTATAATCACAAGTCGGGGAAAATTGATCTTATTAAATGCAACTTTTGTGGTGTTTGTTAAATAAGGTTCAAATTCATTAATGAAACATATAAACTTAAATATAGTTATAAATTATATAGGCAGGAAAGCTGTGGAATTCCCAAGAATTTTTTCTAAACTAATAGCAATAAATTGTGTCTATTTGGGGTTTGTTTTTCAAAACATTTCTCCACATACGGGAAAATATAATGCAATATATTAACTTTCTCCAGGCGATTAACTTGTATTGTGTTGATAAATACTTTATACTGAAAAGCTTTTTACAGAGTTTCTATTTTAGAAGCTGTAGTAGAAGTTCGTGTTTTAAAATCCAAACAGTTTTTATTTATTGTCCCTATTGAAGTGCTCTGCATGTACCATATAACTAACCATAGAGCCATATAACTAACCATAAATATGTTGTGACAGTTTCGTTCAGACAAGTCGCACACAATACACAAATTTGTCTGGCAAGCTTGGAAGGGTATACGCGGCAGCCTGTGTGTTTTAGCCATCTACGAAGATTGATGACTCTGCAACAACAACAACAACTGCACTCAAAGTTGGGTACATAGGACCAACATTTATTTAGCCTGAACGTGACTTTGTTTTTGTTCTTGTTTCTCTTTCTGTTTCAGTGCTGTCTTCGTTGCAGTTCGTGCTTTCTCTTTAATGAATTTTTAATATGTTTTATTTTTTATTTTGTCAATTAAGTGCGCTCAACTTGCACAATGCAAACAGTTGTGCCCGCTGGATTATTTGCTGGCCACCTATACTCGATATGCATATATGTATATGAAGCTATATGTATGTACACAGTACACACACATTACTCTTTATTTTTACAGAGCATTTATTTGAATTTACTTCTCTCTTTGCGTTTTGTACTGTTGTTTGCATTGCAACCATTTTAAGACGATTAAGTACGCACTATATTAATATCGTTTGTTTTTGACCAACAGCATGACAAACACACCGGAGAATATATACCCTTCAAGAGTACAGTAAGCATTTGATTGTACGATTATTCCTAGGGCATCTAACCGGATATCTAACCTAAATATATCTGAAGAAACTACAAAGTTTTCTATACAACTTTTGAGCTGATTGCTTATATGTCAGCTTTACGATAGTCCGATCCGACTGATTAAGTATTAAATTCATTTATTCACCACACTCAAAAGGTGACTAGACTAGCTTGACTGGTATCACATTTCGTGACAAAGTTACTATACCCTCTGAAAGGGTATAATGAAATAAATAAAAATGTCACATCATTTTTGCAAATATGTGAGCCACCAGTCGCACAATTAAAGTATAAATAGCAGTATTATATTATTTTATTTATTTAAATATATTTTTTATAACTTTGCGTTATTCATTAGCAATGTAATGCGCTAAACTTAGGCTCAGCTAATGTAATTTGCATAAATAATTCACGCATTTTGGAGGCTAATATTAGCAGCGCAATAACAATGCAAATGTGGAAATAAATAAATAATTCAAGTGCCAATTGAATGGGCTACTGCTCACTTCAAGGCGAATGGTGAAAGTTTAATTGAAATACTTGGTAGTCATTAATTAAATAAAATATTAGTCCAAGCTGCAGTCTACGATTATGTAAATAAAGATCAGAGCTTGTGTTTTAAGAGCAAATACATTAAACATTAGAAATGAGCAAATGATTTGAATAACTACAAGAAATCCTACAGAGAAAACTATAATTAAATATTTAAAATGGTTTGCTTCACAAGACAAAAGCTGTTCACACACAACAGCAAGGCTTGAATGCGTGTGGTGTGCTTTGTTTTTGCCTTGTGAATACGTCTGTGGCCAAAATGTTTAAGTAGTTGTTACCTGTCTGTGTGTGTGTGAGTGCGGTGCAACTCATATTCACAGAGTAATTCATACATAATTCATTGCATTCATTTAACACTCGCACATGCACTGAGCCCAGTTATTCAACCATTCATTCCTTTGCTTCTTTATGCAGTCATACACACTCACTTCTTATATATATCCTCGAGCATTTCTCATTCATTAACTTACTTCCGAAGTGGTTCGGAAGGATACGATAAACTTAACACTCTGTTTGCAACATATTCAATTACCTTATAAAATTTCAGTTTTCAACTAAAAGTTTCTATACTATTTTCATTGATAACTTACAATTGAAAATAATTCTAATATTTCCAACTTATATTCTTAATTAAACTAACTTATATTTACTCGAGACATTGAACCAAATTCAGCTTCTATTAAATTATATGATCTCTGGCGTATGTTTACCCTTGAAGAGGGTATCATGCAGCATCTCCGACTTTATATGTAAAATCATCCCATCTTTTCCTTTTTATGCAAATTAGTCTCTTAATTTTAGAGCTTTTTGACGTCTTATTCCAACAGCCTAATGAAATGCAATTATAGGAACAATCTGTCAAAAATATAGCTATTGTTATGGAAAAACTATATATATTTATATATAATTCCTTAAAAAAGGATTAAAATATAAAAATTTTTGGTTTTGTAAGAGACCCATATTTGTTGTTCAAATAATTGATATATTCTGTCAAGGAAAAGATTGAAATCTGACTGCCAAATCATAAAATTTCTATTGATTTTTTCACTATATTTCTCTTACGAAGCAAATATTTTTATTTCAAAATTAAATTCCTACATTTTTTTGTCACGTTAAACCCATTTAGTTATCTCGCTAAATGAGATAGAGTATTTAGGATTCGGGGAGAAGCACTTAATCGTTGTTGCTTGTCATTTGTGTAGGAAGTGCTGTTGTTTTGTCGTAGATGGATGAAAATTCCCCACAGTTTTCTAACTTACTCCCACTGTGTCAATTTACAGCAGGCCAAAGAAGACAAGTAGAAAGCACACACACACACACACACACTGAGGAGCACACACACGAATAGCTTGTATGAGAGACTGTTGCACATGGTTGTTTGTCTGGAGTGTGAGTGTGAGTGTGTTGCATGTGCTTGGCATAATTAACATAATTACTATTATTGTCCCGTTGTTGATTTTGCTTTACATACATTATTTTCCTCCATGCGCTTTTATTTCGTTTTATATGCAAATTGTTTTCTAGTTTTTAGTTTTCTTCTTTAACGCTGTTTTCAACATAGGAAAAAGGTTTATTTACACACATAAATAAACATTAAATAATGGCCATTCCACAGGATCTTCCCATTCGTATTCAGCTTTTGCTAATGTGCAATTAAAATTACACTTTTTTATACAATTGAAAAAATTATACAAAATATTTGCTTTAGTTATTATTGCAGAGAATAAACCAAAACCTTTTTTAAATAAATATGAAAATGCATAATTTAAATGCAATTATGAAAAAAATAGAACTTTTTTCAATGGTAATTTAATTTAAATAATAATCCACATTAATCATTTATAGCGCTTCAATTTTTTTCACTTATATTTAAGATAAATGCATAGAAAATTGTTTATGCAATCTAGTATAGAGGATATGTACTTTATATACATTATTTAAATGCTATTTTAATTTCAATTTTGAAGCTTTGATTATTAGAAAATCATTTACGAGTATATTTGAGAAGAAATCCAAAATTTAAAATTAAATTTAGGCCCAGTTCGCAGCCCTTTACAGAATATTATAGAATACTAATTTTCTTCAAAGGATATCCGTTCCACTAAATGCATAATAAATATCTAGGCAGCCCCAAAAGAGCCCCAGTAAGTATGCAACACAAAGTTATGCAAATAAAGCGTATAATTTATTGAGCCTGACACTTAATGGGCAGTTAAGTAGGTGACCCTCACCTCGACCCTCAACCCTCGACCCAGCAGCCTACCAACTGCAGAGGAAACGATCCAAAAATGTGATTAATTGAAAAGCAATTAACTGCGACCGCCCTTGCCTCCAAATTGCTGGGGCAGCACTTATTAAACGCGTGTATTTTAAGTGCCTCCCGGGCAAAATGGACGCCAGGGATTACAACTAATCTGGATGCAAAACAAGCAGAATTGGAGGCTCTGGGGACCCACGCATGATTAGTTATGGCCAGGATAAGTTAGGGTCCGTTTGTACGCCTCATTGAGGACGAGGCGCGACAAACTCGTAAATTTCCCGAATCATTAAGCAGCGCACAAAAGCCGTTCCAAAATTTAGGGGGCTGCGGATCAGTAAATGAATCAAAGCACAGGATACGGGCATCCCTGCTATTCAAGATGTCAGCGTAAATTAAATTGACGCATTCACAAGCCAGGACACAAACCAAGACAAATGCACGAGCACTAAAAGGCATTAACACGCATTGTCCTGCGATTATTATGACCACAAGCTCCAGATACTAGAGACGCGCACAGAGAAACAAACTATGTATGCTTACACTCAGAGAAAAAACAGAGAATTCTGCATATGAATCAAGCATAAGCATTGTCAAAAGTGGAGGAAGTCTAAGGGCTCAAAGCTTTATACAAAGCTTGTTCAACTTTAAAATTATAAGACGAAAGTATGAGAAATTCTCGACATAACTTGAAATAAAATCGCGTTTTTTCTCTGAGTGTACTCGAAACTGAAACTACCAAATAATTCAATAAGTTGACTGACTCACCGACGCTGGCGCAAACAATCCAACAGAGCATCATCCTCTTCGTGGTCGGTCAATGGGCAATCGAGGGCATGGGCGATTTGCATTGTCAATTGCAGAGACTGATTGCTGGCTGCCCAGTCGGACATGGCTGAGCCTGACATGAGTATGGCCCGATGAAATAGTCCTGGGCGGGTATAGAAATTGTTGGAGCAATTAAATGCAATTATAATTGAACCAGAGTGAGCTCTCACCTGATGACACTGGCGATACCATTAGATAATTGACACAAGCGGCACCTGTGCTGTGACCCATCAAAGTGACACGCGTACTGTCACCGCCAAAGGAGCCAATATTCTCCTTGATCCAGTGCAGCGCCGCAATCTGATCCAACAGCGCATAGTTTGCGATATTATGAGCATCGATGCTGGGACGCATAAAGCCTAAGGTGTCCGTCCATACATATGGAAAGCAATTAGAGACTGTCCACTAATTGACGGAGTCCAAGCACACTTACCCAGCACACCTAACCTATAGTTGACGGTGACCACAATGACCTCACCATAGCTGGCCAGGACTGACCCGTCATAGGCATTGCCGCTGTTCCACTCAAAGGACTCACCATGCAAATATACCAACACCGCATGCAGTTTGCTGACGGCCAGTGGCTCTGCTGGGGGGAAAAGGCATTTGCATTATGAGTTTTAAATTAGTTCGCTTTTTTACAGTGACTGAGTGCATCATTAACTTACCCTCGTGCGGCACATACAGATTCAGATACAAGCAGTCCTCACTCTCGGCTTTCAGGTACGGCATCAGTCGCATCAAATGCTTGTAACGACCTCGCGATATATTCACGCTACTCTGGGATGACATATCCGGTAGCTTTTGTGGGCAAACCGCCGGCAAATGACGCGCAATCTTCAGTCCCTGCCAGGGCAACGGTGCGCCTGTAAAAATGGAACGGAAAAAGCAACACCATTAGATAAGCTACGACTAAAACCAACTTTAATAAAGTACTTTTTGACTGGCACAGTCTGGTCTACCCAGGCTACCCAAGTCAGGCAATCCAGGCAAATCTAAGTACAGTGGGCATTATAGTTCTTATATAAAATCTATATATTTCAGTGGATTATCACTATGAGTTCGAACACTTTTTAGTAATGTTTATTTTATTTTTAATTTAATATTATAGAAATGTTGAACATATAATATATCTGAGCTAGCGTCTATGTAGACCACTGTATTGTTGCAAGCAGCAATTGCATGGTTGGTTATTTTTTCCTGTGCGAATCCCTCTTCCATCTCTGATGTCGCCTTCTGTATCCTTTCGGGGAAGCCGCGTGCGCAAAAAAAATCATTCGATTTGTTTGGGGAGCACAAAGTCAATTTCGTATTTATGTAACACGGTCAACTGGCATTCGAAAGGACCGTAAACAAGCAGACAGCCCCATTCACACCCACATTGACACTTCCTGCACATGAGTGCAGCAATGTTCAAAGGACACTCGGGATTGCGGCCAAGTTGACTGTGGTTAGGTTTGGTGTTTCAGTTAACATCGAATCGAAGAGGGGTAAGGACGAAAGGACGTATGTCCTCGTATGTGGTACGAGTATGTGGGACAATTGTAACCACGATTTGGTCAACTTAGTTTCGATTCCATAGCAACTCAGCTGCATAGCTGCATTGTTGCACCATGGTGCATGCCGCACTTTATGGCACTGAAATCCGTTTGATTGGCTTTTCGAAATGCTTACATATTTTGGACACCAAAATGCTCAAGTTTGTCAGCTTCTGCGGCTGTTTACCACTGATTGAAATACTAATTATTTGATTAAGCCACACAACTTGATTAAGTAGCCAAATTAGAGGCTTAGTCCAAGGTTTCTGCTCGAAGTTTTCAAAAATTAATCAATATTAGCTGCTGTCGATTTTAGAATAGCAAAATATCATAGCATGGATTTTGAGTGGAGAAGAGAGTTACTTTTGCAGAGGAGAGTAAACTTTTTTTACAAAGTAAATAAAAGGTGGAGTGGGTTTGCCCTGGTGAATACCGAAACAAATCTATATTAAACGAGATCAATAATGAGTTCATCCAAAAATTTGTCGATACCATTTGGATTAAATCCTATTTTTGGCAGTGATAGCTTGAGCTAATCCAGCAAAAGATATGATAAATTTTTGTAAAACAAAGATGGTTCAATGAAGAACTAGCCTAGAAATACATTATGCTGGATTGAATCAGTATAATTAATGTTGATTCAATCCTTTCGATTTAAAAGAAAAGCTCTTCTTTTCTGCCTCTTAAGTAACTATTTTTGTAAGTTTTCAATAGTTTTAAAGTTCGATAAAAATTATACTGCTGGAGGTTGGAGGCCTGCAGGCTTCATTCACTGCATAGCTTTTTTCGCGACAAACAAAATATTATATGAAACTTTGTCTTTTCAGAGAATGAGGATTCTTCAAGCTTCGCTATTCTCTAACGTAAGCTTAATCTTCTTTGACAATTCAACAAGGAGCGCAATAGACTGTCAGTCAAAGCAATTTTTGACGCCTGTGCGCCCCAAAATATGCAACATTCACACTTTGACGTATTCTGACGCCCACACAAATTTCATTTCGTTGTCAAATGGTTCACGTTATTGTGCTCATAAAAGCAAGGAAAATCTCCACTCTACACATATGGCCATATCTTCGAATGGGCCAAACAACCTGCACAATAAACAGGACGACGGGGCAAGACGGACAGACAGTCAAATACGCGAATGTTGGCACATAGAAAGCGTCAGTCGGTGGCGTTATTTGCATTTTGTTATTAATAAATTTCGCAACATGCTAAAGGACGCGCTCCGAGAGTATATAAATAAAAGCAAACACAGCCACGCCCCACTAACCCTCCCCCGGAAAGAGAAATAAGACAAATACTCGTACTCAAAACACAAAACAATTTCCCGACGTGTTGTCGAAAACTTTTCTATTTATTTGGCTGCCTCGCACATACTGGCATCTATCTCTAGTTAGCAGTGGCGTAGTGTAGATCTCATTTTGGGGGTTAGATATTGAGCGGCATGCGAATAGATATTGATAAATTATAGATGAGCTCAAGTTGAGGCTGCAACCTTTAAAATACCTGATGGAACCAAGCCAAAAAGGCTCTGGCCGAAGTTCGTGGTTCGGTTGAAAGAGATTCTTTACCAAAGTTTCAGCTTCAAGACTTCGGCCACTTAATTGACTTTGTTTTAGTATGTTATAGTTATTCCATTTATTTAATATTATTTGATGGGTTAGTACAAATTTATACACAAGTTATACAAAGCTCTTTCAGTTTTTTTAATGCAAAACTTTGAAAAGATGGATTAATTTATTTGTTGGAATTATTAGTATTAAAATTGCTCAGCAGTTTTCTGAAAATATGTTTATTCTATCAACCCCCTTTGGAAGACAAACGCCACTGGAATTCAGAGTGTTTGTATACTTTGCTTATGCGTATGCGTACGCGTATGAGTATGAGTGTGTGTAGAGCAGTGTGTGTTGGTGTATCTATGCTGCCACATTACGTATACGCAAACGAATCTAGTATTTGCATTGGCTTCTATTTGCCTAGCACAACTCAACGCGTATTGTTGCAACAATGTCGACTGCCGCTGCTGCGTCTAACTGTGTTTGCAAAGGCAGCAAACAACTTCCGCTGACAAATATGATGTCAGAGTTTGAGGGCCGTGCTGCCCATTCTACATTCTTCGTTATTGTTGCAACTTGCCGCTTGGATTGAGTGTGCAACACTCAAGTGCTCAATAAACGCATCGCGGCAGAGACACAGGCAGAGGACACAGAGCGACAGACAGAAATACAAATCGTGACAAGCACTTTAGTCACGGCCTGCGGCATTGGCTGTCAGCTCTCTGCGGCTGTTGCCATAGCGTAGGCAAATCGCGCTCGATAATTTATTGTCCTTGCCATAAAACGGGTCCTGTCGCTACATTTCGCATACAATAAGTGTGAAATTGAAGTCTCTGTGCAAGCTAGTTGCAATTTCCAGTTGTCCTACCCAATGCGGTTGTAGGCGCTCAACTAATACTAACAGATTTTCAATTATTCTTTGGCAAATACTTGGATTTTGTTAGTTCATAATTAGCATTGCTTACATTTCACACAATGCGAAGTAAACTCAATTAAAACAAACAAAATATTTGATATCAAGTGTCCATATAAATGCCAAAATAGCCAACATAATCTGACTTATGTGAGATGCAAATACTGGTAGATATAAGACCCAGGCAGTTACCAATTTTGTTTTGAATTCCCTGGCCCAGACCTACCCTAACCATTCATAGGAGTAGCATGGGTAGCCGGGGCAGTTTTAGCCAATCCTACAACATAAATGGCAAAATGTGGCATACTTTTGGGTAGGGCCAACGTGTACGTGTCAAGTTTTGAAAGCCTAATGCCAGGTGCAGCTCAAAGATAATTGCTTAAAATTGCAGGCTAAATTCAGAATTGGCCCATAGCATGTTTGGACATGGTCAGGATCGTTTGCCTTTGCCTTTGCCGTTACCGTTACCGTTCCCGTTCCTGTTGCCTGCATGTGCTGCGTAATTTAGGTTTTGATTTTTGGTTTGCTGCTAGTTCTACAAAGTGGCAAATTGCCATCATATTTGTGGTTCGTTCGTTCGTTCAGTGCTGCCAACAAATTAGCTATTAAAAGCTAAAAGAAAATCGAATTTATTTTTATTACGCAATGAGCACAATCAACGTGAGCGCTTATTGTTTAATGGATTTAATCGGGGCTCTTTTAGACCTATTGAATGAAAGAATTATTGCTGGCCATCTTCGATTCGTTAAGAACTTGAATCCATAAATATATAAATTGTCGTTCCTTGAAGGAAGGCTAGAAATACTCAAGATAATTTGCGAGGTAAATTATGAGTCGAGGTGCTGCCTTATATAATCAGACGAACAAGAAGAGCACTTAGTATGTTAATACATATCAGACGAAAATATATCCAAGAGTACTATTCAAGAATACAAATCTGTTTAAGCTCGAATCCCGAATCGATGATTGAAAAATTGCTTGTGTAAAAGCGAACCTATGAGATGAAATGAGACAACATCAGACTTGGGACAAACTCCTTGAATCGGTGGGAAAAAGATGATTAGAATAACAAGAAAGTGGAATATCTTTGATCAAAGGGATATTTAAAACTAAATAAAAACGAGCTGAATGTAGGCAGCTCTGTGTGAGACTTTTACTCACCTGGCGGCATGAAACGTCGACTGCCAGTTGGTGCTTCCGCATAGGGCAGCCCCAAGTACTGATCCACCTCGCGCAGACCGCTGGTCACCTGGAAGCGACGTGTGATGCCCATCAGACGCCCCTGTTTGATTTGTATCTCCTTGGTGTACTGCAGTTTATCAGGCACCACATGACGTCGTTCCGGATGATGTGTACTGGTCGTTCCTCCACTTTGGCTGGCATCGTTGTCAGTCATTGGTGTAGTTGTTGCTGTTGTTTTTAGACTTGAGTCTGCCTCTTCACTGGCAAACAGCTTGGATACTCGTTCTTTAATACTTAGTTCCAAATTGGGTATAGTTGCCTTGGCCTGCTTGAAGGCTAGTTGGGCGAATGATTTGGCTGTCAGGGTGGTAACTTCCGGTCGATGTTGTTGTTGCCATGTTATTGTTGTTATATCCCCAATAACCGGCGGAGCCTCGGCCTCCGTTTGCAATGCGGTCTCACGCAATTTTGTTGCATTTTCCAGCTCATTTCCGCTGTGTATCTGCTGGGCACTGCTGCCGTCCGGTGGCATTGGCTCAATTGATTTTTGTTTTGGTGGGACAACAACGGCAGCTGCAACTGCCAGTGGCATGCCCCAAGTGGTTCGCCCGTTGCAACAATCAGTGCTTAATTGCTTCTGATTGCCGCCAACTGTCAACAGAAATAACCAAAATGTTTCCAAACGAAATTTCATGGCGCCTCTGTTTACGTTTCCCCTGCGTCTGTCCCTCACGTATTTTGTCTTCTGCTTCGTCTTTGCCTTCTTCTTCTTATTTTTCTCAATTTTCAATTTCAATTTTAATTTTAGTTTAATTTTAGCTCTCCCTCCCTGCAAGTTTTCACGTTACATTTGTGTTTTGTATTTGTCTTTTGTCGGCGGGCTTTTCTTTGTTGTTAATTGTGCTTTATGCTGTGCCCAAATTGCCACATTTTCGTCTACTTTATTTACATGGATTTTCCAGTTTTCCTGCTTTGCTGCTTTGCTGCTTTGCTGCTAAGAATAGTTTTTTTTTATTTTTCCAGTTTATTTACACGAAATTTTTAGCATGCTTCCGGCCCAACTCAAGTGTTGTCCGTGTTGTTCTTCTGCTGTTGCATTCTTCCAGCTGCAAGAAAAGTTTCATTCAGTTTTCTTTGAGCAGAGTGCGAAAAAAATAACAAAAACACAATACAAAAGAAAATTGGGTAGAACTCAAAGTGGTAAACAATCCGGTGTTGCTTCTATTTTGGGCAGTTTCTTTATACCCTTCCAGAGGGTATTATTACTTTGTCTAGAAATGTAGAATGCATTGAAGCAGGTATCAAAAACCCCGTGAAGTAGATATGGATATTATTGAGTCAGTCTCTCCGTCCATCTGTCTGTCTGCCAGTTTATATGCAGACTTGTCTCCCAGTCTTTAAGTTCGCTGATCGAAATCTTAATTGAAAAATTTGAACCACTATTTATAGTATAGAAAGAATGCATCCAAAAGTTGCTCAATAGAATGTTTGGAGTTGCTCAAGATATTTTTATGGGAATTAAAACTTTTAATCAGGGAGTCTGCTTCAAATTGCATACCAATCTAACCAATCAATCCACTCTGCTAGTGTATATAATCTTCGGCGCTCCGAAGATAAATGTTCTTTATTTTTACTATTGTTTTTTTTATATTTCACTTTGTTGTTTTTCATTGCAAATATTTACGTATTCCCGCTTTTGCCTGCTACAGTTTTGTTTGTCAAAGGAATTAGAGAGTTTAAAGGGACACTTTGAAAATTGCATTTAAATATTTATATACGTCTGTCTAGCTGATGGAAAACATTGTATATTTTATATATATTTTTAGAGGAGATTGTCCAAAAATATTGCTATTTTGTTTTGTTATTATTAATTCATTGATATTTTTACTACGAATTTAATGGTTTTAAATGTTATATAAAATTTGTTGGCTTTCATTTTCCTTTTGTTGTATTTGATCTCTCGCAATAAATTTGATTTCCTAGAACTTTGATGGACCGACCGACCCTTCATTCGTTTCAATTTTCCACTTCACATTCACAAGGAGGCTTTCCATGTGTGTTTGTGTGTGGTTGGCAATGAAGTGCTGTCCATTTTCCCAATTTAAAATTGATTTCATTGTTGCTTTTACACTCGTACAATAGCCAATTATGTTGCAAGACACTTATTTCTGGCAGCTCTGCCACAGTCTCAGTCTCAGTCTCAGTCAATTACTTAGAAGGACTTTGTCAAATCGATGCGGCTTAGTTACTTTATTTTTTGATTTTTTCAAGATGTTAAATAGATGCTATTAAAATGACTTTGTGTACAGAAATGAATTTGAAGAACAAACGTCCATCATTCAAGTTCCGACACATGCCAAATGCTATTCGAACTTTTAGTATCAGATTCTCGTTTTGCGTTGAATAAACAAATACCAAAAATAGCAAAAATAGCAATTTTCCCATGACGATTAATCATAAAAATACCCAATAAAAATTCAATTAGCTTCTTACACACTCGTATATCGAACTACTCTCTATTCATTGTGTGTTGTGTGTGTTGACACTAAGCGATCTGGGATAATTTCATATACAGAGAAAAAAAAATGGTATGCCAAACTTTGGCTAAATAATTCTAGAAAATTTAACAACGATTTAATATTCTCAAATCAATTATAAACAGGATTAAGTAAGTGAATCTATCCCTATTATTAACTTACTATATAACGAACCGGGATGCTATGGACGGGTAAGAAAAGACGAGATTAAATGAAGTATGATAATTCTTATATAATGCTCATTATAGAAAGAATTAAGCTTAAATTCAACCTGTGATTAAGCCTACTCGGTATAGAAATATTAGAAAACCAAGAAATTCAGAGATTTTAAAAAGGGCCCTCAACCAAGTATTCCTTATATGGTTTTAGGAAATCCGGGAGCTCTTTACTTTTGACATTGATTTTTATACTATTCCGGTTTTTTTTTACTGTGTAGACATGAATAAAAGCAAAACCAATGCAAATATCTAAAAACGGAAAGCAAAAAGCCATTTAAATGTTTTTCTTTACGAGCAAATCAAAACAGAGGAGGAACATGCGAGTAACATGTGGGGAAGCTCGGAATCGGAATCGGAATGTGCGAGTTTGTGTGTTGTGTTTGAATATATATCAAAATAAACACAACGCTGAGGCGCTCTAAAAGTGTTTTTTTCACAACAACAAACTTAATAAAAAAATAAAATTTCAAGAAAAATAGAGCGAAAACTTTGAGCACAAACAAGTATCAGCACAACTCGTCAGACACAGAGGGACGACGAGTAGATACTCTGTTTTCGTAGTATTGTTTAGATTCCTATCAGACTTATGTAGTTTTAAAAAATATACCATTCTTCTATAAATGACTTGGTAATATTTAAAATATTAATCTAGCAATTATAGACTATTATCTCTATTTTCTACAATGCCAAAAGTCATTCAAATCCTATCAACTTATTTCCAGAATGGCTTTAAATCTAAATAATAAACTTCAAAGGATCATTTGACGATTCTATACTTTTCGAAAAATTTAATATACCCTGAATTTCTACTTCTTTTCACTGGCTACGATAAACAGAAAGTTCTGCAAACAAACTCAGACAAGATTAAAATCTGTTACCAAAAAATAAAGAACGAAACTAGCTGAAGGTAAACAGTTAACAAAATGCGTCTAGTTCAAGTTCCAGCTCAAGTAAATAGAACTAAAGTAGATATATTTATTATGACCATCATCATTTCCTGCAACACTTAACATTTTTTATGCCCTCAGCAAGAGTATAAAAATAATAAATGTGTGCCAAAAAAAAATCTACAAAAAATGTAAATTCTCTTAAATATTTGGATACCCTTGCAGAGGGTTTTATGACTTTGCCATGAAATGTGTTTTATTAGTATAAGCAGTAGGCTTCTCCGACGCCCATAAAGAATATATTATTAACCAGGATGATGAGCCGCAAGTCAGTCTGTTTGTTTCAAGCCGGTTGAATCGGTTAACTATATCATTTAGTTGCCATAAGAACGATCGAACAATAGTGCGTATTGCACTATAGAAGAGTATGTAATCTTCGGTGTGGTAAAGTTAGCATTTCACTACTATTTTCTTTATTTATTACACTTTTTGGTTATTTTTTACTGGGGCGTGCAGCGCATAAATGTCAAGGTATATCGGTTCAGCATGTTGATTTGACCTTTTTTGATCAAACCTTGTGGTTCGGAAAGTTTCCCTAGCACTTCAGAGGACACGCCGCGAAAATAGAGTCATTTAAAGAGACTCATAAATTATGCCTTGAGTAGGGGCTAATTGAGTCAGCATTGGCTGATGTGTTTGCTTTGGCTTTTACTGCGCTTTATGTCGTATGTGTTAGGTATTTATAGCTTTGTTCATTGAGCAGCACCAGAAGAGCAAATGGAAATGGAAAATCATGAAAATCGTGAAAATCATCGCTATTTTTGTTGTTCAGCTGCAAATGGAGATCAGCTGTTTTACATAGATTCACAGGGGGAATTTACATTTAATGATTTAGTACACTTTCACTCAGTGAAAGTGAAATCGAAATCGAAAGTGCAACCGAATTAAATGCATTTCGTTAAAAATAGCACAGATAAATAATAAATAGACACAGAATTTAAATAAAATGCATAGCGTATAAAAATAAAAATAAACGCAAATGCGTAAAAATAACAATGAGATAAAATCCACGGAATTTCATTTGCCTCTTCGCTCCGTAACAAAATACAAAAAACAGAAAACAAAAACAAAAAAAATAGAAAGAAAAAAGATAAAAAATGCAGTCACGAGTAAAACTGGCAGAAACTGTCAGGGACTGGCAGACAGCTGGTAAAAGGCGAAGACAAAAGAACTCTTCGTATTGCAATTGGAATTTAAGTTAAGTAAAGTGATTTTATTTGGATTAAGTAGTTTGCCGGCTCTGTGGCCACTTCACAGTCCGCACAGAGAAAACAATTTGGGAAATGCTTTGTTCTTTGTCTCCTCTCCAAGTGCTGAATGACAGCTTATGTGGCTGCGACTTAAGGACCTTTAATTATACTTAATGTAAATTAAAGGTGTAGAAGGAGAACTCTGTTCTTCTTCGGTGTCGGGGGTTATGCGAACCCTGATTCCCTACAAGCAAAAAGAAAACGCGAGCTTCATTCAAGCAGGAAATTGTTTTTTTATCCTGTTTCTTTGATGAGTCGGTTTGAAAATACACCCCTGATTCATTCTGCATTTAATCCATAAATTAAAGCACTATTTTGATTAAATACTTTTGTGTTTTTCAGACAAATTAAACTTATTGATTAAACTAATTAAACATAAGAGGCTTCTGCTTTTTCTATTGAACTCTACGCAGGCATAAAACACTTACGAAGGATTAGTCCCATATAAAAAATACTAGTGAACTTCATGAATAAACATCGCTACCATTTGTTGTAATAACAAAAGAAAAAAACTCAAAGAGATGGAATAAATTCATTTTTGATTGCCACAATATGCTGTACACACAAGGATAAATGACACGCAGCTGCATTCATGAATAAATAAAATTGAAAGAATAAAAGCATATAAATATATACACATATATTTAAGCGAGGACGACTACCAAAATCACAGGATGCACAGTTGACACACTCTACGCTCATTAAACTGCAGCAGAAAAAAGAAATAAATATTTATTCGTATTGAAAAAGAGTGTTTGATTCCAAGCGCATTTCATGTGCATTCTGGCAGAATATCATAAATCATATAGGGCTCCCATGAAGCAACCATAGCAACCGGAGAAATTTCTGTCGCATTTGTAATGCAAATGATGTGAAAGAGAGGCCACAGAGTAGCTACTGCTGTACCTCATTCCCGTGCCCGATTTCCCTAGAGGAGGTGAGGAAATTTGCATAATTAGCATAGAAACGACAACGCATTGAAAGCTGTCACATTTGACACGCAGAGCTCTGCGAGGCAAGGAAAAACTTTTGAGTTCAGTTGAGAATCTGCCCCACATGAAACCCAAAACAAAAAACAAATACATAAAAAAACAGGCAACAAGAGGAAGAAATACAACAAATTATCTGCAACTAATTTTAGCTGGCAAGCAAAAATTCGAGTGGGGTTAAAAATTAGAAATTCAAAATAAGAAAAACGAGAATCGAGCAACAAAAACGAAAAATGAAACGTATCTGTGAAATAAGTTCAACAAACCCAAAAACCCCAAAGATGCGCCGCAAATTATTTCGAATTATGCGATTTATTTTTGGGTCCGTATTGCCGTATTGCCGCTGGCATGCAACGTTCCCCCTTCCTACGTTCCCCCAAACGGTTGCGACTCGCCCCCAAAAAAGTGGGCGACTCGCACAAGTAACAAATGCATAAATCTGGCCCATTATCATGCAAATTAAGTGAACAAAAATATTTTTAAATGCGCCGACTGTTCAGAGCAGCTATTTTAATGCCAAATTGTTTACACCAGTGCAAAAGATTTCTACCTTTAACAGAGATTAAACTGAGATTTTCTTCTAAAATTAGAAGACCCACACTAAACTTTGGCTTTATATTTAATACAAAACAGAGTCAAAATATTTGTTAATGAGTAAAGCATCTGGGTTCAGGGTTGGTTATAGAGCAAGTCGAGCTAAACTTATACTCTCAACAAACAACTTAAAAATATTTTATTTCAACTGTGAGGAATAATCCTCATTAAATTAACAACATTTAGCTCTTTATTTCTTCTTCATTTTAGTATCACTAAATTTATCATAAAATTCATTAATGCTCCATTTAAATTAAATTAATCTAATTAATTTATTAAGGCAGTACACAGAAAATAAAGAGTTACAATCCAGAATGAAGTTACTTGAATTATTCCCTAGCTGTGTAGAAAGTTATAGAGTCCCCAATTTTCTAAATCCAAGTACGAAATACATGATTCAAGCTCGCTCTCTTAATCTCAAAATTCTTTATTATTATTTATATATATAGATAAATCAGACCGATTCCTATCCTTATTCATTCTTCGTATTATAATTAGATCATAATAATAATGAGTCTAATTTAAGAGCTAAAGGGATTCCTAGTTATTGCCTAAAGTAACTTGGTTCGTATTCAAATCTAACACGAATAGGAAACGATTCACTTAATTAAACCTATTTATTCACTTAATTGATTCGTACTACAAGTTTTTAAAGAAAATGCAGAAATTATTTTTTTTTTCTGTGTATAAGAGATTTAACTCACTTTAACATTTAATTTTGAAAATCGCACATTGAATATTTAAAACGACTCAAATTTTGAGTTTTAATTTTAATTTAATATCATTTCTATAAATTTATTTTGAATAAATGCTCGAAATTTAAGGGGAAGTAAGAATTTTAAGCAGCACTTGAATAAAAAATCTTGTTTAAATCTATAATGAGAATCTTTATTTTTTATATATTTCTTTTGTTAAATATAGATTTATTTTTTATGGTTTTTCGCGATTGTTTGACGTCAACTTATTGATTCAATTCTCGCAGCTTTTGTTTTCAACAGAATATCATAAAATTTTAAGTGAAAACATTCAGTTGATTTACGCAAAGGAGGAAAAACAAGAAACAAATTTTCACAGCGATATCGTAAAAGGTTTTTTCACATTTTTATCCAGAATTAATATAATTAATGCAAATTGCAAATTGCAATACAAGCGCTGGAATATATCGCAATGCAGCCTTGCAGTATGTAAATATTTGCAGTGGCCACACATTATTTTCGACTTTTATTTTTCAATTTTTGTAATTCTTTTACATTAATTATACGCATTAATATTTTCTGGTAATTTGCATTTACCAATTTGCGCAACGATTTTCTCGACTTTCGGCTTTTCGGTTGATTTGCTTATTATGGTTGCTTTGGGGCACTTTGATCTGCTTTGATCGCTCAGCTCATCGAAGACACTTGGCAACGATTATATATTTTTCTTTGTCACTTGCCATAAATTCACAATTTCACAAATAAATAAATAACAATTTTTAGATTATTTTTATACGGATTGCATAAATAAACTTCCGTTTCTTTGCGTTCCATAAACGCTGTAGGCAATTTCACATAGGCATTTTTATTTTCATTTTCATTTTTTGATTTAGGGGTCTGACCCTTCCCTTTCTTTGGCACTTGGCGCGCGCGTGAGTTTACGTTTGTTTTTGTCCCCCTTTTCGACGATTCGACTTTATTTTTAGACCGTGCAAAAGATGTATCTTATAGATACTTTGCTCGCCGTAAGTATTTCCCAAGATATTTTCCCCACGTAAAGATGCTACACAAGCGGCACGATCGACGTTCAAGCGACAACTGTTTTGTGTGTTTTGCATCTAGGTTGGATGCTGCGGATCTGTCGTTCTCTATTTGGCTCTCTCTCTCTCTCTCAGAGTCTCTCACAAATTATGAGATATTTTAGATTGTATTTCTTGATAATTCTCGCATAGATACATCGAGAATCCTCATCTGCAATTCACTTTGTCATTCTCTATTTCCTATTTTATTGCTGGCCACCCACAAATTCGCTTCAGGTCTGAAATCTCCTTTTGATTATTAATTAACTATGCACTTTGATCACTCACACGATTGCCCAGGAGTTTATACCTTAAACCGGAACTGAGAAATGTACACAGGGAAAGTATTTTCAAGCTGCTTATCGGCTACTTCCTGCCACAAATCTCTCACTTAGTCTAAGTGCACTGACTGAATGAGACTGACTGACTGTAAGACGGAGAGACTAGAGAAAGTGCAATATGTGTGAACAATCTGACTTAAAGCCTTAAATCAGCTTGGCTTTTGTCCAAAAACGCTACCTTTTATGTGTGTATTTGCCCTGGCACCGCACCCAAAGTCCTTTTGCTATTACTGAACAGCTGAAGGTAAACTTTTTCTAACCAATTTTGCATCCCTGAGAGCTGTGAGCTGTGAGCTGAGAGCAGCAGCTAAGTGACTTGTTTGACTTCTTCATTGTGTCTGGCTGCCTCTTCATCGCCACTCGGGCATGGCTAAAATCGTTTAAAGGTGATTGCCAACTCCCAAGCAAAGCCTTCAACCTTTTACCAGCTATTTTTTCACTTCACACTTCTACGAATTGTAGGTGCCTCTGTGTATGTGTGTGTGGGTTACACGTCAGTCACGATGCGCTGCGTTGCGTTACGTTGCTCATACGCCACGTGGAAAAGCTAGAAAAAAATCTCTACTCTGTTGGCCTTGGACCTCTGCTGACATGCTACAAGTTCGGGTTGGTTTTTTTTTTTTTTTTTTTTGGGAGGGGTTTTCACTTTTCCCGCAGCAGAAGCTTTATAAATTGATTTGCTCTCTGACATTTTGCAAGTCGTTCGACTAGCTAATTTACGAGCATCAAAGTGCGCCAATAAATTTTCTTTAATTGCAAGTTAATTAAAATTGAAGAACCATGGAATCGAAAGGGTTGAAATACGTTTTGTTTATAGAATAAAATGCCAAAAAATTATACACATTCTTTCAACGAAATACATGTAGTACACAGAAAGAAAAATACCCATTAAAATCATAAAAATTTTAGGCATGAATCAGGTTAACAGATTTTCAAGCCCAATACTTGTTACCATACTTTTGCCACTGATTGACATTGATTTAAGATCAGAATTCTAGACTTTTTCTTTCTGTGTACACACATAAAAATGGCTGGCAAATAAGCTCGTAAATTAAGCTAATGCAGTCGAAAAGTCAAATTCATTTTAACATTGGCAAATACAATCATTAGGAAATACAAACATTATCAAAATTTGCAAATAAATAGATGTAATTCACCACAAAAATATATAGAACATGATTTTCACTATGCCATAGAACATGTAAAATAAATATATTTATGTGTGTGCGGTGTGCGGTGTGCAGCAGCAAATGGAAAGCCACATAAATTTAATTTAAATATATTTTGAAAACATATTTAAATTATATTATGCAAATATTTTCAGCCTTCTATTTTTACCCATATTTAAATATAAATCAAAATTCTCTAGTCCATAATCAAAATTCGATAGTTTTACTTTTGCTGTTGTGTGTTGATTTATGACACTCTAGGTGCCAGAAATTCGTATATTAATTTGAATATTTTACTAACAAATTTAGTAAAATTTTATTGCCTCTGGCGATGTCAAGTTCCGTTTATATACCCTTACCGAGAGTATTATAACTTTGTCGCGAAATGTGGATGCATATCCGACCGCATAAAGTATACGAATAGTTGGTCAGGACGATGAGACCGATGATACATTTCTATGCCAATTTGTCTATTTCTTTTCGAGCTAGGTCAGTGAAAGTTGATGGGATAGTTTATTTTACATGTGCCAGATCCGGCTGGATTGGGCAACTCTATCTTATAGATGTCATAGCACTAATTCGTCCAAAAGTTGTTGTACTCTTTGCATTTTAACAAATTCGACTGTTGATTACAGCTGATTTTATTTATATTATTTATACAGTTGATTTTATCGTGGTGGCTGTGGTTTAATACCTAAATGCGGGTAGAGCATATGCTCGACGTGGAGTTGCGTTATACAACCGGGTGCTGTGACACCAAAGATCAGCAGAGTCTTAGATAGCACTCGATCCCCACCAAGGATGAAGTTCACGACCAAACAGTAGTGACTTTGATTGGTACCTGCGGAAATATTCCAAGGGGGCGCTGATTGACGCTTAAATTAATTCCGTGCGTGGGCACCGTGAGATAAAGCCATCGTGGCAGGAGTTCACGTTAAACACAATTGACTTTAATGTTGATTACAGCTAAGAGTATGTAAGCGTCGGCGTGCCATAGATACACTTTTCTAACTAGTTTTGTAAATATTTACCAATACTTTAAACTTTAAATTCCAAAGCAAAACTGATTGATAATTGTGGCAAGGGTTTATTCCTATTTGCTCTAGATTTAGAAAGAGATTTTGGTATCAGACAACGATTTAAATTGACATTAGTTTCAAATGAAGTGAAGCACAGAAATGAAGGTTACATCAATAAATCCACATGGAGACTTTGTGACCTTTTTTTGTCTTCTGTCGAGGGAAAGATTTTCTCTAAAGCCGCTTGGCATTTTTCATGCTCAACATTGGGAGCTCATTTAATAAAGAGCTGACATTTTTATGACCCTTTCAATTTCTTGCTTCACTAATTCCTTGCCGGCAAATTTGTTCCATTCTTTTAGCTTTAGCTGCAGAGTCCGACTCGGCAGCAGGACTCGAGGGTATTACAATTTGCAGCACAGTTACGACCTAATTAACTTCGATTTCAGTGCTGCAGGCATTTACATAATTGCATTTCGTAGCGCATAATTTTTACATGCAACTGCCACGCCCTACACCAACGCCCCACGAAAAGCACTGAGATAAGGCGAAAAAATCAAGCTAAAAGTGAAAGTTACAAAGAGCAGAGTAGAAATTACTGACCAAAGCAAAATGAACAAAAAAATGTGTAATTGTGTTTTTCCACTGGCTGCAGTTTTGTGGACATATGGCAACTTATCCCAAGATCTAAAAAGGAGCAAAAAAAATAATAAGAACATGGTCCTGATAGCCCTGAGTCAGAATCCACACGCTCACAGGCGGCGCTTCGAATGGGATTCCAACTTTAATTAAGCAAACCAATGAGCAACTTTTTAAAACAAAAAAAGACTAGCAGGAGAAGGCTTTCTTCAGAGCACCGATGACTTTATACCCTTGCAGACTAGAAAAACCTTGAGCTGAGGGCAAAAAAAGACTTTATACCAAGCTGCCTCCTTCAATGCCTTACACATTTCATCAAAAAGTTATAATACACTTTTCAAGGGTATACAAACAGCACAAATTACTAAGGATACTCTCTGTTCTGGGGGAAACGCAAGAAATGAAAATCACATCCAGAGCAGCTCACCATGAAAACCGAAAAAGAAAACTTAAACTCACCCGAATGATTTAATTCAAATGCAACGCGCTAAAAAAAACTAATTTGGTGTTAATTATGCCTGGACTTGGAATTGTCTTTATGAATGCGGTTAGTCGCTCTTAAGCTGTCTAATAAAATTTGGATTTTGGCAAATTCCCTCAAGCGCACTCGACTGGTTCTTGACTGCAGCTCAAGTATTAGAAGGAACTCAGCACAAAGTGAAGTGCAAATAAATTAGCCAAGGAAAATGCCAAGAAAAATGCTTTCAACTGAAGTCGTTTATGTTTGTGCAAACTTAGCTTCTTGTTTGTTCCTTATTTCACCACAGGATTCCTTTAAAAGTCGGAAAGTTATGAAAGCAGGGTCTTTTAGGGAAGTGTTAAATAAAAATATAAATAAAGCCATTATTGTGATAACTAATTCAATGGAGATATTATATGAGTTGTTCTCTGCTAGAAATTCGCTTTCCTTTCTTTTATTTTTAAGTAATTTTCTTTGAGTCTTGAAAATTTTAACACTTGTACTTAACGTAGTCGAAATCCTTTATTAGCTTGTTTTTTCCATGAATGAAAAATTGACTAAATCAACCGGAACTGGTTGTCTAGACCAAATGCTTTTCCGATGCTTTCCAATTTGCCCAACAAACATCACCAAGGAAAAATACTCTATTAGTAAAAACTCGACTAAGTGCTACCCTGTACCTGTTGAACTGTTGACTGTTGTAAAATTACTGAAATCAAGTATGAGATGGAATTAATTTGTTTTAATTGTTGAGAATAGATAAAAGAAAAAGCGGCTACTAACTAACATTTATCTAACAAAATTAAGCCCTAATTTACCTATTTTATGTCGCTTACAGGATATTCTCAGCAGTATGGCATGCTGCACAGGAAATGCTGTAAAACTGAAGTGTTATTCACTTGAATAAATTTGGGAAATTTAATTTTATAAAATATACTTAGGGTATTGATGCTCAAGTGCTTAAATAACTTAGCACCGGAAACTAAACTAAATTGTTGACCTTAATACCAATTCCTGTGGCTACTCTGGCTGTGGCAATGTCTGTGGCTGACCATTCTTAAAATTAATCCTGATACCAACAAAAAATATTCTGAGGACAACTTTAAGCTGCTGGCATTTAAATAAAGACTTCGGAGGACGTCACAGGAATTCGTAGCAGACGTTCCAGGACATTTGCACTTCAAGCTTACAACTGAAAGCGAATGCAAAGCGCAAAATAAATGATACTCATTTACACTTGTCGCCCTCAAGTTGCCGAATACAAATTATATACATACGTATATATATATATATGTATACTCGTTATATAAACAAAATCTGCAGAAAAAAAAAAAGGAAAACTAAACGACGACTAAATCAAAATGAGTTTGGAGTGCGGGAGAATCCTTGACAAAGTTCGGCACGGCACAGGACGCTTCAAGTGGGCGGCCGAGTGTCCTACAAAAGTTGCCTTTGCACAGAAAAAAAGGAGAACACAAAAAAAAAAAGGATAAAGAAGAAAAACACGGAGGACTGTCCACTTGTATTAAAGAAAAACGCTGCAGGCATTTTAAGTGTTGTTAATGCCGCTGCGGTTCAGCTCAAAAGTTTTTCCACAGCGAGCGTAAATGAAACAACTTTCCACAATTTTATAGTGCACGTGGCTGGCCACTGGTCCCACCACGGCGAGGCACACACTCAACCCACTCCCCAGAAATCCAGGACCAACCAGCCAGCACTTCAGTCTCTCAGTTTTATGCATTTACGCCCAGTCATAAAAAATAAAACTAAAAACAAACTCAAAAACCAAAGCAAAGGGAAAAACTTGCACCACATTTCGTCTCGCCTACGCGTGGCTCATCCTTTTCTTTCCAGGATCTCTCGCCTCTCCACATTGAAAATACGAGCAAAGCAAAGTCCAGCTCTCTGGTCAGTTGCCATTAAGCAAGCTAAAAGGACCAAATGGTTGATTTGTTTGTCGCATTTGACACGCTTTGTAGCATACTTTAAGGATGGATTATTTTTTTCCTGAATTATATAAATGAATTAAAATGTAAATTAAAACTAACATTTAAATGGTTTAAAACTAATTCAGTTTTAATGGTGTTAATATCGAATCATTAGCAATTTTCTTTTTCATCACTTTCCATTTATTGATAAGCATTTTTTTATTTCTACAGTGAATGCTCGACGAATTCAGTTCAAATTACCGAAGAAAGTTTAACTATCAGTAAAATATATGGCTTGCTTTGGATAAATCTCAAATTTAAAGGATTAAATCAAGTACAAAAATTCTTATATATTGGTTTGAATGAAGAACCACTCATGGATTAGCTTGGGGTATTTTCAGGCTGGCTTTAGATAGAAACAGGATGAAATCAAGAATTCTGACATAAATCAGCTTCACTGAATATGAAAAATATTCTTTCTATGTTATGGGCTTACCACATTATCGAGTAATCTCTGTAGTAATGATAAAAGCAATGATAATTCGACCCTTTTCAATAAAATTCTATGCTGAATTATCAATATTGATTAGCACAAAGTGTTCATAATTTTCCTGCAATTTCCCTGATTTTCAATTCATTTTGCATTGATGAATAATAATATTTTTATTACTGCTGCTACCTTTCAATCAATCTGCTGCTTTGATGAATAATCTTTTATGGTTGAGCACTTTGCATTTGCATTTAATTAACCATTTTGTTATTACTCCTTTCGATCGTAAATTCCTCATTTTGCATTTCAAATTCATCTTCCCAGGGGATTATTTATGGAAAATGCTCTTTTTCTTTCAATTAGTCGAATTTTATAATTACGCTTTCAGCAGCTGAAAAAGACAGTCGCAGAGATGAAATAAAATGTTGAAAATCAGCATAAAGAAACGCCAAAGATATGCGCATCTGTTCCGCATTAAATATGTCATATCCTGTTTCCTGCGCACGCACACTCACCCACTCATCTCACACACTTCCATTTCCACACACAGAAATGTTGCAGCTTATCAGCGACAGGCTTCACTGCTATAAGGGAAATGGGAGAACAGCAGCACAGCAGCACAGCAGCCTGTATTTATGCCCCTGTCCTTTTGTTGAATCAACACAGCGTGCAGCAGCAACGTTCTTGGAGTGGCATAAAGAAAGACACCAACAGGAAAAGGAGCTAAAGGAACTGCTGCCCCTGCGCATCGGGAAAGCGCAGATTGAATGACTCGACTATACCCTTAAGAACAGTCAATGCGGCTACTTGATTTGGAATATGCTTTGATAACTTCTCTACTTTAATTTAAATTAAATTTCAATTGTTATAAACAAAAGTAGAAAAATAATTCTTAACTTATAATTAATGTATAAGGGAACAACACAAATATTTCTGCGGGCAATACATAAATTATAGAGAAATAGAATACAAAGAGCAATTTAAAACAATAATCACAGAATAAAATAGAAATCTAAAAAAAATTAATATCTCTTCTCTCAAATAATATTGTAGTGTATTCAGGCCGCGACTTGATTTTATTGCCTTATAAGTTATTTATTTTATTTTGTTTCACAATGTTGCTCCCTTTTTTTTGTAGATTGGAGTATTGTTGTCTTAATTGCTGTTGTTGTTGCTTGGCTCTTTTGTATTTTTTTCTTAGCTGCTGCTCTTTTTTGTTCCACTGTTTCAGTGTTGTAGGTGTGCACTTGCTGCCTCTGATTGTTGACGTGGCTGGCTGGCTGGCTGGCTGGCTGGCTGGCTGGCAAACGCACACTTAAGTGCACTTGAGCGTTTTTAATTAAAACGCAATTTTTCAACAAGCGTCAGCAACAGATTCCAGGCGAATGAACGGTGGGGGGAAAACTAAATTTGCTGGCCTAAAAGTTGCCACTAAAATATGTTGAGGCTGTTGCATAAAATATGAGCAGAGAATTGTGGCGTTTATAAATTGTACTCGTTTAGCCATTAGCATAATCTCTGGCTCATTTTGCTTATATACTGTTAGAAATAACGAGTATTGAACACATAGAAAATCAATGCAGGAAATGCAGCAGCAGCCAAAGAGTGCATCAATCATGATGCCAAAAAGAGTGCTCCAACTGTTTGCCAGTCAATCAGAGCAGTTTAGACAGCCCCAAGCTGATGCTGTTGCTGCTGAGGGTCGTTTATTGTAAATTTTTTCTTTGTTGCTGTTGTTTCTATGCAACATAATCAACATCATCATCGTCAACATTGTTGTCGTTGCAAGTGCCACAGCACTCACATACATGACTCCCCACGTTTCAATCTGAGGTTATTTATACTCTCGTACTCTGCCCCGCTGCTGCTACAGATGCGCTGACAAAGCTGATGATGATGATGATGATGATGATGATGATAATGATGAGGATGATGACAAGAAGTGCACAACCCTTTGGCCTCGAATGGTGGGGGGAGAGAACTTGTATCTAGACTTTGCTTTTAGCCTGAGGGGACTACGTGTCGCAGCGAGCTGAGCTGTCTGCCTGTGGCATGCCACATTTACGCGCTGCAGATGGAGCTGCACTTGCCACGCGTGCCACCAAAATAAACAAAGTACTGTGCTGTGCGCAGATGAGCCGGGAATTTGCCGTAGGGCTGGCAATTTAGGCGACACACAACAAGCTTGAAGAGTAATGATAATAATAATTCTAAAAGGTGAAATTTATGCAAAGGAATCACAGCATATTGCCAGAGCTTTACTGCCATTTCCATTTCAATTAGGTGTATTCACATATCAAAACTAACTCTCACACATTCTATGGAATCTCTTAATTCATCTCTGATGATATCCGAAATTAATTGCACTTCCCTTAGGTTAGCTTCATAATATGTCAAACATATGCATTCAGTTTCGTATCGCAAACGACAAACTAACAATAACTAATTGGAGGCTAATGACCAATAGATGCTGTCATCCAGCCAATCCTCCCCAAAATATTCATGAGTTATATGTATATGTTTCTAAGACTTGGCTAGAACAACAAGACACTTTGGCTGAGCGCCCAACAGCCAGGCAGCAGCTTTAGTATCGGGAGTCTGTAGTCTCCTGTTGCCAAATATGGGAATAACATATCTACATATATATAAATTTTGACATAATTAGCACCCGAGCTGCAGGCGCCAATACACAAATAATCCCAGCCTAAGCATAAATGAATACAAAATGTGTTCTACCGAAGCTGAAATACCCTATAAACTGCTCGAATATAGCTACTATTTACAGGTCATTGGAAAGTCAGTCACACGAAGCTCGAAGATTTTTATAAATATAAAATCGTTAATACTCGGAACATACTTTGAATATATATTTATTTATTATATTTTAATATATTGCATATTAGCCAAGGCTGCCGATCAGCCGATCGTCAATCTCATCTATTTATAGTATTTTTTTTGTCAAGAAAAAAAGATTTGTATATTTTTGAACACTTTACATTCAAAATAATTGAACCAGAACCCAATTCAAATAAAGAGAAAACTTCGCTTTAAATTTATACGAATAAAACTTAACTTATCTTACTTATAGAATCTATTATACCAATTTATATTATACCTATTTATTTATTTATTTATTTATTAATAAATTTATTTATTAATTTATTAATAAATCAACTAATTGCAGTCGAGTAAAGGATTACAAAAGAATTAATATAATTATTATATAAATTAAATTAAAATCTAGAAATTAATTAAATTAAAATTTACAAGTAAGATTAAAATTGATGTATATTTCGAGATTGGAACCCAAGACTTCTCTGCAAGCATTATGAAAATGTCAAAGTGCCCTTTCTAAGTATCTGGAGTAAACAATATACACTGCTTATCCTGCTAAACATATTGACATGTATATGTGTGTGTGTATCTGTGTATGGCTATAGGCATACACATAGATACATACTCATAGATACTGCAGAGTCTGGCTGGCAGTCTGTGTGGCTGACTGGCTGGCATACAGATTCGGCGACACGTCCTCAGGCAGACATAAACATGTTCTGTGCAAATGTGTGAAGTCATTTAAGAGTGAAAGACGCCCAGGAATAGGCGGGGGCTAAGGGGGAGCGACATACTGCTTCCAGGAGGCAATTAGAAAATGATTTAGCGCAATTTTCATGTGATTAAAAATGCCACAGCAGCAGCAAGAGAGTAGAAAGCAGAGAGTCAGGCAGAGTATTTAAGATGCGGCACGTGAGCAATGCCAACATGCTTAATTATTGAATTGTCAACTGGGAAAAGAAGTAGAGTAGTGGAGAAGTAGTAAACATTATTGGCTACATTTTGTTTAATTGTAATGCCAGACAATACAAATTAAAATCTTAAATAATAAATTAGCCTGTCGAGCTGGCAATTCCCATTCCCATTCCCATTGCCCACTTCTCTGCCTGTTCTGCTGCAAGTAAATTGTTTTTGTCGCAGTGTCTTAATACCCCGGCATAACTCAAGTGACTTCCTCTGATGCTCAGCTGTGTGAGGCAAGACAGTTTGCATACTGTTAGTTACAGAGCGCTCAGCCTTTTTACTGTTACTCGGAAATCTCTATGCGTGAGCGTGTGTGTGTGTGTGTGTGTGTGTGTGTGTGTGTGTGTGTGTGTGTGTGTGTGAGTGAGAGTGAACGCCATTTTGTCGAGTGACAGCCATTGGCGTCGCAATCGCATCAGTTGTAGTCGCCTAATGGCTGCTTTGTGGCTTAACTGTGCCACGAAACGTTGCCAAGAGGGGCAGCCAGAGGGAGCGAGAAGCAGCAGAAGGAGCGTAGACAACCCTGAGGTATTTAGGAGCTACTGCAAGTTTGCTCGCAAATATTTTATGCAATCTTCGTCGCCGTCGTAGCCGTCGACGCCGTCACGGATGTGAATGTTGGTCAACGTTTAAAGATGCCTTGGTGGCTTTTATTGAAACTGGGGGATTTTGTGTCGAAAGACTCAAGTGCTATTTTCAAATGGATAATTTATGACCTTCAGCTTCAAGCTGAAAGCTGCAAGTTTAAAGTAAAACAAATACGAGTAGTTTACCTCCCTTCAATTTAAGTACATGCATATTTCTGTAATACAAATGAGCTTCGCTTAATGAATAATTTATGACACTTTGCATATTGATTCTCTGATTTATGATACCTTGATTTCCTCCTGCAGCCAACTGCTTGCAATATACATAAATATACCGATGTATTTTTGATACTCTAATGTCATAGGACACCTAAAAATTATAGTTAAAGTTTTAAACTCTGTCGGTTAGGGTATAGTCATAGTGATTTTCTTTACAAAATGACTGACTAATGACTGAAGGGCTACGTTTTGGGTTCAGATATTCAGTAAGTAGGGCTCTTTTATCATGGAATCTGTTATGATGATTTACCTGCATGAGTATAGGTCACAATTGTTGTAATTTTAAGAATGAATTGTGGAGAGGTATTTTTTTTTACCATTTAAAAAAGGGTTTGGTGCGGATTAAGTCCAGCTTTATGTGGGTGATAGATACCTTGCCTCTGCTGTTAAGTGTATCTTCTGTGCGTTCGTTTTCATACTCTTTGAATTTTCATTATTATTCTATCGAAATATGTTGATTGCACAACAAGCCATGGCAAGTGCAAAGCATCCTGTATGGTTTCCTGCAAATGCAGCACACATTGATACCCGCCGTTGACTCCCACAGGAATGACCGCCAGAAATGCAGCTCAGAACAATAGCCAAAAATCATTTTCGGATTCGCGGACAATGCACAACTCTCAGAATTTATGGCCACATTTTCATTTTGCAAACCAATTGAGTTGTTAATAAATTTGCACACAGGATTCGGGCCGACAATTGGGGCCAGAACCCCTTCTGAATGTTGTTGCGACTCTTGCAACGGGACACAATTTTCATTGCTGCTGCAAAAGCCTTATGGCTATTGGCAATTGGCAATTGGGAATTGGGAATAGTCCACTTGGAGTGGGTGGCGCCCCACAGAGGCAGCTATATCAATCACTTAACTGTTTTTCACTGAAATTTATTTACCCCAAGCCAAAGGTTAAAAAATATTCACATTTGGATTTAAAATAAATTCAATAAAAAGAAATAAAATTAACAAAATAAAACAGGAAAATTTTATTAAATGTTCATACGAAAGTTCCGCACGTTTTGCGTTTTGCGTTTTGCATTTTGCATTTCCTTTTTGTTTTTGTTGTTATTTATTTATTTATATTTTCTGCTTCTCTGCTGTGCAAACATTCGCTAAAACGCTGCCCCGCCTTGTTTTGTTACCGCCCACTTCCTATTTATTCCGCACGTTTTGTTATTGCTCCAGAATACATTTTTTATGAAATTTATTCGGAGCTTTTATAAATATTTTCCCTACCCTCACAGAGGGTCGTATACATTTCTCTCAATTTGAGTAATGCCTTGAAGGAGACATCTCCGACCTATTAAGGTATTATATATAATTGATCAACACGATGTACGTCTGTCCATCTGTCTGTTTCTATGCAAAGTATTCTCTTAGTTTTTTGGAGCTTGATGAATCAAAACTTGAAGCCTTTATTTTCTTGGCTTCTCATGATTAAACTTATAATGAAGCGGAAAGAGTAGGATTTTTTAATGCACTAAAAAATGATCAAGATCGGTTCCTCCCTGAATAACAATTGGCCAAAATAAATTGATTGAACAAGTTTCCAATGGTTTGGCAAGTGTATCTCATATTCAGCTCAACGAAGATAGTCATTCCTGACTGGTTTTACTGCTGTGAAATGAACACCAAATATTTTGGCTCAACAATAATTGTTTACTATGCAGATTAGCCTGGCTGACTGATGCCCTTTGCCTGGAGAATATATTCCCTGTAATAGCTTAAACAATTGTTAAATATTGTTCTACAACCTGTTATTTAATGAAGTTCGTAATGAAGGCTGCAGTTCATCATTAAGACAGACAAGAAAAGGGCATGCTAAATTTAGGTTAAATAATTATGAGTTTTAGTTCGAGTTGTAATTAAAAAATTTAAAATTCAGTTTATATCAATCAAGTATACATCAAATCAAGCATTGGATAAGTGAATCAATTCGTATTCACACTAGATTCAATGCAATTACGCGAACTGACTGATAATATGTCTAGTTGGGATTAAATCAAGTACGAGAATACCAAAATTAATCTAATTTAAATTATTATAAATTATTAACGGATTGCTTGAGGAATAATTCCGGTTGAATTTTCAAGCCGACTCGGGATAGAAACAATACAAAATTAGAATAATTTTTTTTATCTGTTAATCGAATTTCGCTAAATTTATGCTGCTATTAAATTTATATCATATTAAATAAAGAGTTCAAATTTTCTGCTCATTCGACATTTTCCATTTGGCTCCCAATCTCTGGGCGCTTATCCAAAAATTGAATATATTAAAACAAATTGCATATTGATTTTATAGTTCTATAGTTCCACTTGTTCGACTGCTGAAACTCTGCAAAAATGGTTTAACAAATGCAGAATTGAGTATATTAATTAGAAGCCCTGCCAGCCAGAGTCACTTGCAATTTGCAGCGATTTTGCATTTATTAAAAATCATTGGAAATCATTACGAATAAGTTCGCAACGCTGCGGGGCTAAAAATACCCAAAAATAAAAAAGGAAATTTTCACATAACCAGCAGAAGGGTGAAAACAGGCAAAGGGATTTTGAATATGCACACTACGAATTTCGTATACACTATCAGCATTGGCTGCTGTGAAATACCCTATGAAAAGAAAGTGTAAACAGCTTTCTTTGTGGTATACTGCGGATGCTGGCAGACAGATTATGCTAAAGATATGTTATGATATACACAAGGTCTAAGTGCATGCCTAAGTGCTGATGCCCCAGGCAAGAGCACAAAACAGCAAAGAGAAAACAGAAAAAAAATAAGGTAAAAGAGAAAGAGAAGAAAAAAAATATTGTTTACCTTTTCGCGGCGTTTTGCGGTGACAAAATGAAATCAAAACACGCGCCGTTTGCAGTTCGCCTTTCGCTTAGTTCAAACACCCCGGGCCAATCCCCGAGTTGATGCTGCGTCTAGAGATGACACTATTAAAACCCAACAATGGAAAAACATTTGAAAATTATTTTCAATATTCAATATCGAATTGCTTATTTACTTTTCAGCTACTCTCCGAATATTCTATTTGAAGAGAAGTTGAACCAAATGGGCTTATTATTTGCAGAGTCAAATCGTGATTCGATTAATTTGCCGATTTCTTTTGCCATCGCTAAGTTGCGACCTTTGCATAGAGTTTAGAGTTGGCTGCCTCAGTGCTTGGTGTTATGCTAAAATTAAAGCATGTTGCGGCTGAGATTAGAATAAAGACAAGCCGCATCGCATGTTGCGACTCGACATGTTCGCTCTTGGCTAGGGGCTCCAACTGTTGCCTGTTGCCTGTTGCCTGTTGTCTGAGTTGGGGTGTACTCGAACTGAGACTCCCTACGACATCTTCGAGAGGGTAGATAGAGGCAAACATCTGGCGTGGCATATCACACGCGTGCGCGCTTTAATTAGCTTCTGGGTGGATGACGGTGAGAGGAGAGTGCAATGGGATTGGGGATTGGGGATTGTGGAATGGGATTGGGTTGGGTATACAACAGCATTCACAGTGCTTGCACATGTCAAATGCATTTCGTAGGCAAGTAATGTGCCAAGCACACTCACATTAACACGTACACTCAGCCAAAAAATGTCTTCTAAATTCCAGTCTAATCAAATGCCTAAATCTGCCAGGTTAGCTTGTGAATCTGGATATCCATCCACTCACAGCCTCACAGCCAAACCTACAGAATAACCTGTCCTTCTCACTTGAATCCCAAAAAGGAACTTAGAAAAGTTGGGTTCACAAAATTTAAGGGCTTAGGCAAGCTTTTGCTTCTAAGTGAAAAGACAAATAACTAAGTTTATTTAAGTTAATTTAATTTTAATTTAAGCTGTATTAAGCTTTAAACGAATGCGAAGAGATTTGCATTTTCGATTAATGATACAATAAATAATGCAGCTTAATCTTAAAATTGAGTGCAATTTCGTATATTTAAACTTTATTTAAGACGTTTAGTTTTGAAATAAGCTGTGCTTATACCTTTTCGAATTCGCTCTTGAGGTAATAAAAACTTACCTGCTTGAGCTCTGCGACTTTTCTCTCAGTGTACAAATACACTCACGATGTGTGTTTACTTAAGTTGTCCGCCCAACAACACACTGGGCACCGGCACCAGCACTGGCACCGTGTTGTGTTTATGTTTAGAATTGTTGTGCAGTTTCGAATTGTCCAAATGCTAGACAAATGTTGATTATTTGCAATTGCTTACTGCCTTGGGAGGACGAGGAGGACGTAAATGCAAATGCAAATGGAAAACCCAAACTGGACCACAAATCAAATACGATTGCCGAAATGCCAAGTTCAAAATAATTCAAACATTCAATTCTCAGTCAACTTGTCC
Source organism: Drosophila repletoides (assembly GCA_018150835.1). Taxonomy (NCBI): domain Eukaryota; kingdom Metazoa; phylum Arthropoda; class Insecta; order Diptera; family Drosophilidae; genus Drosophila; species Drosophila repletoides. The sequence goes on from JAECWQ010000202.1 coordinate 7,477,375, forward strand.
TAATAATTACACGCAAATATTTCCCAGATCCTTGATATGTGTATAAATAGAAGCCACATTTCAAGAGGCAAACACTACAAATTAGTTGAATACGACAATTTTGGTATTTAATTTTGAGGTTTCAATACTCAACTATCGATTGTTATATGCTATGTATGAAATTCCTGGGTGACTCAATTAAGTTTTAAAAACATTTCCGGTAAGCAGGGATTTTGAAAAATTCTGTCTCCTGGAAACTCTGAATACAAACCCGATCAATGGGTCCAAAGTGTCCATATTGGTGCCCGAACTCACAATTCCATTAAAATCCTTTGGCTCGGGAAAGCTCTTTAAAGTCGAAGTTGAATTTGCTTAATAGAATTAATTTTATGTTCTTTCAGTGACACAAAGAGCAGATATTTTTAGATATTAATTACAATACCTTGGCAAGGAAATCGATCAAAAGGTATCGATATATGCATTGTGACTAATATTAATATTCTTTTAGCTCATCTTTCTTTTGACGTTAGCTTCCTTTCATTAAACACAATGATGGATGAGTGTGGTGAAAATTAAATTTTTGGATGGCCCATCAGCTGCCAGTTTACAGCTGGCACATTTGCAACGGGCCCACTGCTAAATTTCCCCTTGGCCATTTTTCCCTCTCCCAAACCACAACAGACACAAACAGGATTCATTGACCACACAAACACAGGCATAACTCACATTTGGACTCGATTTTAAAGGAGCTGAACTGAGCTGAGCAGTGCAGAATCCGAATGCATTTCGATTGGTTTTGGCTCAAACGGAAATTGCAGTTAGAAGCTTGAAACGAAGGCATTAATCAAAACAAAATATTTTCGGTATATACTCAAAGGTGTGGCATGTGCATAAATTAGTTATTGATTGATTCCAAATGAAAACCACTCATCAAATGCATTCTTCAGACACTTAAATACTCACAGCTTGACTTCTCAAAGGCGCCTTATCATCAGCCGACTCATCGCGCACACACTCGCTATATGAGCCCACTTCCGTTTCCGTTTTTATTTCTAGCCCGCAGACATTGCGTCCTTGGCAGCAGACGGAAAAAAATAATAATAATATCGAAACTCGAATCTGATATCTCGCCCAGAGTCTCTTTGTGTAAAGCAGGCAAAAGAAAAAAAAAACCAAGAATCAGAAACAGAATCGGAATCAGAATCAGAATCAAATTCAGGGCCGGATTCGAGTTGCCTCTGTTGTAATTTTGGCTGCTTCACCATTGCGGAGGTTAAATTGTCCGTGAAGGATTTATTTGCTGGAAATTATGATTTATAAGTTCCAGCAGCCAGTTGCACTTACAGTTTCCACACACATCCTTACACTCAGAAAAAAAAGTTTTCTTTCTATTAGAAAAAAAAAACACCAAAATTTCTTATAAATTATTCTTATGTTATCTTTTCAACTTAATCACATTTTTAAAAAAAAATAATAAACAATTTTTATGATTCTTTTTTAAGAAAAAATTTTTTGTATTTGATTACACCATTCCAAGAAATATTCAAATTGTGGTTCGAAACGCAGCTGCAATATAATAATAATATTCAATATAATCAAGATTTTGTACCACTTATTTTAAGTCCCAACAAGCTTGTTTTTAGACCGTTATTTTTCTCTCCGTGTACAACTTGGGAATCATAAGAAATTATTCGGTTTTATTATCTATTTTCTTTTTGCATTTCAAGACTTATTTCTTTGAGTGTAGACACACACGCATCAAATCAGTAGTAGCTTTTCTCACAGTTTTTTGGTTATTGCACTGCGGATGCCTCTGGGCCAATTTCTTTTATTGTTTCTGGCCATTGATCTCTATTCGCAGTGGGTCAGAGGTCAACGCAGTGCTCATCCTTTTCGCCCGAATGCCTGAAGAAAAATGACTGGCATAAAACTAAAATTGAATTGAATTACGCTTTGCTTTTAACTGCAGGTAGGAATACTCGTATATCCTGGTTTGAGAACTGAATAGTAAGCAAAAAGTCGTTTAAATGCAATGACGCACATTTATAAATTGCAGGCAAGCATTTTTAATGACGATTTTAAGGACGAACCGTAAATAGCTGTGAAAGCTTTTAGCACTAAATTTGAGCAGGATTCATTTCAGAAACTGCAACCTTTTCAGTACTTAGGAAAAACGTGACACATTCACTTATAACTTTTTCTTATTGTTTGAAATTGGAAGTAACAGTATGTATAAGCTTTCTGCGAGCTTAAAAACTTTATATATTCTTTCACCTTATTAATTTATTATCCTTTATCCGCGGTTCTTGTACGTAATAAGCTTTTTCATCTATTTCTTAAACCATTTAAAAAGTTTTTTGAACTTCCAGTGCTGAAATCACATTTAAAAGCTTTGTTAGACTATTTGGTTTATGTCCTGGAAGAAAAAAAATTTCCCAGTATTTAATAACTTTCAACTTTAAGCTCCTTAAGCAAAATAAAATTTAAAATTTCAATTTCAAAGTAGCAAATACATAAACCTTTTTTTTTTGGTAAAAAAAATGTATAAATTTTTATTTTAAACAATTTTTCCGATACCTATTTGTCATTTAAGCTCTCGAGGGAAGATCCTGTGGGTGAAGTGTTTTTAGCCTTCTTTTTCCTCAATAGTTTAAAAGGCGAAGTGCAAGAACGTTGGGATGCGATCCTAATATTTTTTTCGTAGTTTTTAGCTTGCAGCCGTAATAGGTGTCCGATCATGGGAACTCTCAGATCCCTTTCTATATCCCTAGTGCGCACGTACCAAGGCGCGTTGCACATTTTTCGCAGAATTTTGCTCTGTGCTACTCTTATTTTATTGAGGTGAGTTTTGGCTGTGATTCCGTAAACTTGGAGGCCATACTTCCAGATCGGACTTAATATTGTTTTGTATATGGCCACCTTGTTGTTCAGCGATAGCTTATTTCGTGGTGACAGTAGCCATGTCATCTTCGCAGCTTTTGTCAATACGGTTTTTTGTATCATCGTCGCATGCCTGCCAAAGTTTAAGTACCTGTCCAGCATTACACCTAAGTATTTGAAGTGCGTTTCGTGCTTAAGCACAGAGCCAAGCATCGTTATGCCTGGACAGGATCCGACTCTCGTGGCGAAGGTGACATTTGCACATTTGGTGCTGTTGATGCCGATGTTCCAGTTACGAGCCCATGATTCGAATCTTACCACGTATTCCTGTAAGGCTCCTGTTGCAGTAACTAGTGATGGACTCCTGGTAAGGACAACGGTATCATTTGCATAAGTGGCAATAAGCACATTCTGACTTTCAACTCCTCGGGCTGAACTTGCAGTCGGCATATCAGCTGTATATAATGTGTACAGGGTGGGACCTAGGACACTGCCTTATGGAACCCCAGCACAAATTGGTCGCTCGGAAGACTTATCACCGTCTACAACCACCCTAAACACCCTGTCCTCCAGGAAGCTGCTTCAGCTTAAATCGAAGTTAGATGTGCCATACCCTGTCGAAAGCTTGTTGGATGTCCATAAAGACAGCTACAGCATACTCCTTGTGTTCCATGGCCTCCAGGGCGAAGTTTACTACTCTGTGGAGTTGTTTACATTTGTGAAATGCAAAATTTTGATTAATAATTCTAAATTTATGTACGATTTTTACTTTTTAATGTCCAATCAAGTATAAACAGCACTAAATAATGGGCCTATAAGTCAAGTTGGGATTAAATCAAGTACGAGAATTGTTATATTAATCCAATAATAGTTATCATAATTCATTAACATATTGAATACAGAACGAATCAATCACTCCTACTTGTTTTTAGGCAATGGAAGACGATTCAAGGACACAATGCTTGATATTTAAACCAGTGTGTTTTTCTGTGTACTGAAATAGAAATTGTTTATAACAAATTTATGTTTATTTTTCAGATCTTAATGGATTTATTCTTGTTTGCAGTTTGCTTCCAGTAATTCAATAAAGCTGATTTTAATAAATCAATTTTATGTAGAGCTTAATTCTACAGAAAATAGAAAAAAGAAAACTTCCTTATATATGTATGAATATTTTCACTGATGATCTTCACTAAATTAATTAAGTTAAGTTAAACGGAACGAAAACTAAGCAAAATGAATAAAATAAACAAATACTAATAAAATAAATAAAATTATTAAATGTTTTCTTTTTGCGTGCACAATTACCTAAAATTCTAGAGATTATTTCTGGCAAATTAATTAACATTTAATAAATACTTTTATTTCAAAAATTTATAGATTTTAGCTATAGGAAAAATCTCACAACTAAAAAAAAAAGCGGACTACATTTTTGGAAAAATTACTTGATATATGCACTGAATTACCATATCCGTCTGTCTGTGCAGGTAAAAGTGACTAGCGACTAATGAAGCTAGAGTTTCCTTATCAAGATTATAGATTTCTAATTAATTATTAAAGTGCTTAGGCCTTATAATTCTCAAACAGTTCCAACACTCAACTTTTTGGCAATTTGAGCCCTATAATTCTCAAACAGTTCCAACACTCACATTTTTGGCACTTTGAGCCTTACAATTCTCAAACAGTTCTAACACTAAGACGATAAAGTGATCAGAAAAATTCTACATCAGACGTAGTGGAAAACAGTCAATTGCTATTGACATCTTGTTTTCAAAACGCCACAATTTTTTTTTTTAATTTTTTTTCTATTTCAATTGTTTTTGCTTAAATTTTTTTTATATTGGTTTTGCTTCTTAGTTGAAGTTCATCTTGTTGTCCATAATCTTTTGGAGCTCGCGAGGCCTTCGGCTTATATTCACACAGTTCGCGAAGTATTAGTGGATGATATTCCGAGTAATAATTTAACAGAGTTCGTATTCTTCTTGCAATAATTTCACATATGTTGATTATTGCTTAATGCTTAATGCTTACTTAATTTACGGGATGATTATACTGATTCAATTTCCTATCTTCTCAATATTTAGTATTTACTATTTATTATTTATTTATTAAATCGACTAATTGCAGTCGATTAAAGAATTACACAAGATAAAAATAATTATTATATAATTTTTATCTTCAGGTTTATCTTTCGATCGGTGACAATTATTTATTTTTTTTATTTATTTACGTTTATAAATTGTCAAAATCAAGACAAAATAAATATAAATATTCTTTTTACATTTTTTTTTTTTTTTGGTTTGGAATATATACATATGGAATACCCAAAAAAATACTTGATTTTTTTCATAAAAAGTAATTTTGCAGACGGAAAAGATTTTGAATCCACCACAGCAAGACAGAGCAGGAAGTGGCCTAGAGCTGAATTATTTATTATTTATAAATTTTTATACAAGTCAGATCGAATAAGTCGATCAAGATAGTAGGTTGTTTTTTTTTTTTCTTAGTTCAAAATTAATATCCTAGTAAACAACTATTGAAATTCCCATTTTTGTCCTGGAGACCCCTGCAATATCTAGTTGGATGATATCGTCTAAAGAAACTTTTAATATTGTTTTTTTTTTTATTATTTATACCATATTGTATATCAATTAATTGATTGATTTAAATAATTTCTCTTATAGTGCTGAACTCGCTCTCATTCTCTTCGTTTACGTCGTCATCCTTATATCAAGGAAAATTTATTTTAATTTTATTATCAACTCGAGAGGTCGAGCACGCGTGTGTTCTATGGAGTCGTCTATTTGCTGTTCGGCTTTTTTACATCGTTGACCCCGAGTAGCTTGAGAACTTTGCGAATGTTGCTGAATAAATATTCAACTAAATTGTTTATAATTATTTCTTTTAATTTATTTAAATATTACATTATCATCACTCTCCTTGAATTGTTTTTAACCATTTCAATGCCCTTTCGTGGCGTACTTTTTAATATCTGCGACGCCTGCTTCATTTTAACATAGGTTCGTCTAATTCGTTCAATCTTGGGACGCATACAAATCCCTCAGTACGCGAAATGCATAGCTGCTTGTCTTCTCTCCATGAAGATACTATGCAAGGATCATTTGCAGGGAGCAAATTGCAAGGATGATGCAGACGAGCTGTTAGAGTGGATTTCCGACATTGGAGAGTACAAAGATGAGATCTGCGATGGGTTAGGTGAGTAATTATAATTCTTATATGTAACATTTATTATATATTATTTTTATTATATATTAATTTTTTTATTTTTATTTTCAACAGATGCGGAAATTGAATCCGATGAGGAAACTCCAATGGAAACAGTCGGTGAGGTGGTGTCTCGCAGATACTTCGACGGGTATCTCATAACAAATAACAAATATAATTGTGAGCCCTGCGATGACCTAATGTCCAAGGTGGAATTATTACAAAGACAGCCATCTAAAACCTGATTAAAATATTAAAAAATGAATAAAATATACATAATTTAGATGATAATTTTTATACGAAATATTTGTATAATTATAAAAGAAATAAAAAAATCATTTTTTTGGTTATAAACCAATGAATAAAGAAATTTTAAAATTTACTCTTTCACACTGCATATTTGAACATTGATCAAAAAATAGAATATTATTTACATATTTATATATTTTTTTTATTAAAAATTATGAAAGCTAATTTAAATGGTCAAATGGACATAAAAAATAAACAAATAGCATTAAAAATCATATTGCCCTATTATAAAAATATATCAAGCTAAGCAACATAGCGTAAGTATGTATGTGTGCAGAGACAAACACAGAGAAAGCCAATACAATTACATTTTTTACATTTATGAATCATTAATAGGTTTTCTTTATAGGTAGGAAGAGAGTCTTATAGGAATATATAGGGAGAACTAGTATATTATATAAGTTTAAAGGATGTACTAGTAGTATATTATTGTGAATAAAATATAAATAAAAATTGAAATAAAAAATTTACTTTTATTACTTTTTGAGAACAGATTATATCCTTGGATAGCACAAATATCCTTGGATGCCAATTAAAAGAATTGGTCGTTGTGAGTAGAATGCGGGTTGTCGCTATAAAATAAATAAGGATTTACGGCAGTTAGGTCCTTATAAATATCAAATTTACAGTGTTAGCAAGAGCAGCAGGATTTGAAATTTAATTAACACTTGTATATCAAAATATGTTAATACTTTAAGTAGTGCTAATCCCATACACTAATAGATGTTCTGTTTTTCAAGATATTCTGTTTTCGATTTGTTAAACATATATTAAGAAGCCCTAACATATATACTATATACATATATAACTACAAGTAATATTATTAATAAATATATATATATATATTAAGCATACATATGCAAAAATGTAGAATGTAAAACATGTAACTGTTTATGAATGTCAAACAAAAATAAAATAAATTCAATAAATATACATACCAAAGACACAACATGTTTGTTTTTCTTTTATTCACTAGACTTTTCAGGCTCGGGGAAAGGGATGCGCTTATGACCCCATATCCTGCCAGTCGGCAGAGGGAGTCCTTACGAGCAGAACGCGGGTAGTCGCTTCAAAATCCGTTAGGACTAACGGCAGCTATGTCCTTTAAAATATCAAACTTACAATGTAAGCAAAAGCAACAACAATATAAAAAAAAAAGTCGATGATCCTTAGATGACCCCTATATCCTTGAACGCCAATCGATAGATATCGTCCTTACGATTCCAACGACACCATACTTGGCAAAATGCGCTAAGATTTGGCCGAGTTACAGCTATTTTTCGGTCGAAAAATTCACTTGAAATTTTTTTAAGGGGTAGGCATAGGAAAAATGTCCTAAAAACAGTAAATCGCCTGTAACTCAGCCATTTCAAGGACTATCAATATGTCCTTTGGCCAGCAGATAGTCATCATCTAGCCGAATCAGAATATGTAACAAAATCCTTCAAGGGGCTGAGAAAAAAGGTCATTTATGTACACAGAAAAATAGCTATAACTCAGCCATATCCTTACGGATCCTGGCGAGTCCTGTCTCAAACGGTAGGTATTCATAAGAGCTATCGACTGACCAAAGGACATTCAGATCGTCCTTGTAGTTTCCGAGTTATCCTGGATTTTGTGTTTTTGGACAGTTTTCTTGCGGATATCAACTGAAATTTTTCAAGTCGATGATCCTTAGATGACCCCCATATCCTTGAATGCCAATCGATAGAGTTAGTCCTTACGAGTAGATCGCGGGTATTCGCGTCAAAATCCGTAAGGATTTACGAAAGTTATGTCCTTTTAAAAATCGTATGTAGAATGTATGGAAGGGCAGCCATATTAAAATTTTATTGCATACTTTCGAGGGCAGCAAAGCAAATTCAAACCAAACTGCGAGCAAACGGCCAAAATTTGCAGAAAGTACCAGGCGAACATAATTCAGCAGCAGGTGGCAAATTTTTTGGCGATTCAAATTTAAATCGCCGTCCAACGGCCAACTTTTGAATTTTAATTTAAGTCGCGGTCCAACGGGCAACTTTTGAATTTAAATTTAAATCGCATAAACTGCTCAACTGATATTTTTTGGCTATTTATTTTGTGTTGCCTACTTTCAAGGGCGTCGGAAGAAACGTCAGCCTGCTGCTGATTTCTGTTCGCCTGGTACTCTGGGCGCCAAATTTGAATTTTCGGCTGCCCCAACGGCGGGAATCACCAGGCGACCAATGTTATCTTAACAGTGCAAATGTTCACGGCCACTGTTAGTTAACAGTGCCACTGTTAACTAACATTTTTCCACCTGCTGCTGATTTCTGATCGCCTGGTACTTCGCCTGGTAATTTTGGAAATTTCTGGCTGCAACCGCAGTCCTGCTTCAGGACACAAATTGTGTTGCATACTTTTAGGTGCATTTTTTGGTATAATTTTAGGGGTACTATTTGTTGCATACTTTTAGGCGCATTTTTTTTTTAATTTTAGGGGTACTATATGTTGCATACTTTTAAGCAAATTTTTTGAAATTATTTTAGGGGCACTATTTGTTGCATACTTTTAGGCGAACTGTTATTTGTTTTTTTTGGTACTATCTGTTGCATACTTTTAGGCGCATATCTTGGTATACTTTCGGGGTACTATTTGTTGCATATTTATAGGCGCATCTTTTGAAATAATTTCGATCGTACTATTTGTTGCATACTTTTAGGCGAAATTTTGTTGCATACTTTTGGCCGCATTTTATTTTTTTTTTTGAATAATTTTGGGGGACTATCAGTTGCATACTTTTAGGCGCATTTTTTGCTTCCTTTTGAGCGGGTAATTTGTTTTGCCTACTTTGGGGATATTTTTGTGTCGCATACTTTTTGTGTCCTTGGTGATCCTCACGAGTCCTCATTTCTTGATTGAAATTTTTCTTAAGCCAAGTTCCTACAATCTAATTATTTATGCACTGCCAAAGTGTTAAATTCTTGATTTCATCAATTTCTGGCATTAATTTATACATAAAATATCTAATATTTAATAACTTTCAGGATCTTCAGCAGCCGAACTTTGCCTTGCACTTTCGCATCCTGGCGAGTCCTGCCTAAAACATAATTTCTAATCATATAGCTACAAGAAGAAAAATTGGAAAACGATGTTTGTGGCTCAATATATCCTTCTGAAAACCACAAGTTAGATGAAATGCATGCCGAAAATAATCAGATATTGTATAGAAGCAATCAAGTCCTTATTCCAGTCTGCTTACTCCGTGAAATTACTTAATTACAAGATTTTTATCTCTTGTGAAGGTAAGCTAAGAAATAAATAATAATAAATAATATATACGAATAAAAATCTTTGCTTAAAACGTTTATATGCATTTTCATTTATTTGATTCATACAATTGTTTTATATGTGTTTTTTAACCATCACTTGTTTTGTTTTGTTTTATTTTTGTAAGTTTCTGTTACATTTTTTCTGTATTTTTAAGTTGGTACATACTTTTTTTTTTAATGTCGTTTTATAATTTATTTATTTTTTAGTTTTATTTTTATTTTGCATTTTCAAGGCTATTTGGTGTGCCTTAGTTCTTATGACAGACAATTGGGCAAAATTATTAGTTTTTAAGTTGATTTCATTTAAATATTTCTTGCGTTTTCTTGTGTTCTTTATATTCGTGTTTTAAAATGCGGACGCGCTTTCAGGCGTGAATTAATTTTAATTAATTTTAAAATGCATTTTTCGATATTCAAACCAAATATATGCAATAATTTTAATTTTACGTTTAATTTCAAGGAGTTTTTAGTATTTGCCCAACTTTTGGATCGTACTGTACGTACTGACTGACTGACTGAGTGAGTGAGTGGTTTATTTGTATAAATTTCATTTTGTAAACAAGCTAGAATATATATAAGTATATCAAGTTTGTTCTTAAAGAGATTCATATTAAAGTTGCCTAAAATTTGTTAAGTACGACAGTTAAAACTAAATTAGTTTAAATGTTTGCCATTCTGTTGTTGTTATATCATATCAAACTGTAACTGGAAATAGAGATTTATGTGTGTGAATGAAGAGCTGGGAAAAACATCGGAAGCATCGATATTTCGCGATAGAAACATCGAATTCCGATATCCTTTCCAGCTCTAGTCTGTATGTGCTGTACCTATTACTTTAGGTTGGTTCTAAGTTTTATTTGTATTTTTATTACTTTTGCTTATAATCGTGTCTAACTAATGCATTTCTTGAATTAGTATATGAAATCTCATAGATTGCGCTGCATAAACAAATGTTTTTGAGTTTTATATTAAGGGGCACTGGTTAACAGGGGGGTTTTAACTGGGTTTTTGTTTTAACTATAAGACTTTGTTTTCAACTCAACATTTCCAACTAACAGACAAGCCCATCAATGAAAAACATATAAAAATACATACTTTAACTGTTTAATAAATACCACTGAAGCTTTCTTTTCTTTCTCTTTTTGTATTTTGATTTGTATATATTTATGCATTTGTTTAATAAAAATATGTATGCTATGTATGTATGTATATGCAAGCAACAGGTAAGCTCAAATTATTGCGTTAAATATTGTAAAATTCTGGGAATCAAACCGGAACCAAGCCGGAACCGTTTTAACTAAATTAAACCGATTAAAATTCAGAGCCAGATCGAACGAAATTGAAAAGCAAAACAAACAATAGTTTTTATGAATACTTTCAGTTTGAGACAGAAATCGCCAGGATCCGCAAAGACTTGGCCGAGTTATAGCTGTTTTCCTGTTCAAAGAAATTACATTTTTTTCGTCTCTCTGAAGGATTTTTGTCCTTTTTATTACACATTCTGATCTGGCGGGATATGGTGGCAATGGCCATCTCAATAGTCCTGTGAATGGCTGCGCTAGACGATTTTCTAATTTCAATGTTAATGAACATTCGCACTGTTAACTAACAGTGGCGCCTAACATTTGCACTGTTAAAATAACATTCAGCTTGCTGCAACATTTTGGTCGCTTATAAATTCTGTTAGAAATCCGCCGCTGGGGAAGCTAAAATCGTAGATTGGTGGCTTGGAGTACCAGGCGAACAGAATCATTGGCAAGCTGCAGTTAATTTAAAATTTTTCTGACCCAGCCTAAGAGTATGCAATACATAGATAGTGGCAGTGGAAATTTTAAATATTTGGCTGCCTTTGCTAAAATTGAGGATTTAATATTAAAAACTCTGGTGGCGAAAGGCCAAATTTATTCCATGTGTATATATGTCGGAATTGGTAGGATCGTAAAACTGTATCTTATAACTGACACAAAAAAGAATAATTTATCGAAAAGTTGTTGTTTAGCAAAAGATGTGTTGATTTAATAACAGGAAAGATTTAAAATAAGATCCAATTACTCCAGTTGGAACAATTGGTACAAATTTTGTTGCATGGAAAACGTCTTTGTTTCTTCTCAAATTAAAATTTCAGGGCAAGTGCATAAATGATTTTTCAAAATGCTGACAAAACCGAATAAAAATCTAATTACTAAATTATATATATATATATATATAAATTTATAAGTCTGAGAACAGTTATCAAATGCTGTTATTTTTCCAAAACTATTTAACAATTAAAAATGATATCAATACTGTCAGGGTATTAAATCTTTGCCGATTCGCAAAACTAACTTTCCTCAGAAGAAATTTATTTATTTTTAAAGGGTATGAAACAGGTATTGCTCTGTGAGAGTTAAGACTCCAATTAATAACTTTTGGTTGACAGTTGGAACGATCACAAATGATTTCGAGCATTTTTCGAAAGGGGAAAAGATTGGACGGTCAATTTCCCCGCTAAGCGAAAAAAATGAAATCCCAGTATTCTGCAATTCTCCTGATATTTTATAATGGGAATTTTACTCTCGCAACGACTCACACAAGAATGTTGCCCCACAATGTGCAACAGAGTTGCCATGCGCGCACTCTGCTCGCTCAGCGTTAGTTCGGGCAACGACCGGTTGGCGCCAGTGTGCACTTATTTCGTGGGCAATAGCTTCGTGAAGAGCTAACGGTACGCACGAACCGAAGAGCTGCGCCTGTTTTTGGCTGACTGAAGTGGCGAATTTTCGTGTCAGTTCACGTTCGATATTTGTGTTGTTTGGTAACACGGCAAACGGGCGCACGAAAGTGCCGTAATAGGAACGAACGCGTCGCGTTTTCAATATTTTCTACCACAAATTCAAATGGTCGTGTGTGCGAGTGTGTGAGTGTGCGAGTGTGTGCGAGTGCGAGTGTGTGTGTGTAGATTGGGGCAAGGCATTTTAGGTTGTTGCATTAACTAGACGCGACCAAAAACAACGCCCAAATATCTAAATTTGACCACAAAAAAAAAAAAAAAAGAAATAGAAAAAAAAGGAAATAAACGCTGCTTTTGCCTACCGGAAATCAACAGCATCCCCAACCGCAGCCCAGTTTAAGTGTGTGCGTGTTTGTTCGTGTTTTTTTGCGTAGCATACGTCAGAGGCGCCAATAAGTCCCAACTTGCAAAGGCGCTGCCTACTTTTTTGCTGTGTATGCGCCAAAAAAATAAATAAATAAATAAAGAGAATAAAATAAATAAATAGATAAATTACGCGCCAAGCAAATATACGAAATATCCAAGCAAATTCAATTGTCAGCAAGTGCGAAATACAAGTGAAGTGTAAAGCCAGAACAGAGCCAAAGCATCACACAAGTTGATAAAATACTCTTACCAGGAGTGCAGGATTTAAACTTGGAGCACGACTATAAAACGGTAATTGAGTCATAAATCATTTATAATTAAAGTGTTCACAGCTTTTCGCCCATCCCGTTGAACTTGGCTCTAAAATTATTGCATGCTAATCTGTTAGCCAAGTCAATCTGGACCGGGGTCTAAGGCTGATTGATTAGCAGCTGAATCTTCAGCTGGAAAATCACCTGTCCGGTGACGCCTCAAGTGTTTTCGCCTCCCAGTTGACGCCGATACATTTGCCAAATTGGCAATTTCTTTAGGCCATTGTTGTCAGTCATGTGTTTGGGCCATTTCCCTCATTGTTGACAGCAACAGCGCAATTAGTGAACGACTCGCAGTTCGATATCAGCCAGGGAATTAACTATGCCAAATTCGTGTTTTTCCCTCTCGATTTTCAAGTGTTTGTGTGCGTGCCTTGTGGCCATGTTTTTCACATTCATCCTTCATTGAACTCATTGACATGGTATTTTATTTGGAACAAAGATTAAGAAATCTTCAAGTACAAACGGTGCTTCCTTCAGTGCGTTTGAATTTTCGCTCGAAATTAAATATTTTAAATTAAATCAGAAAAATGTGTAGAAACTTTTCAGTCTCCAAACTTTTACACAGAGTCGTACAAAAAATGCAATTAGCCCTGTTCCAGTTATCCCTTTTGGCATTATAGCAGACAGTTGGAATAACCTGTAGAACGTGTTGAACTTATTATTTAAAAAGTTTTAATGTCGAAAATGCCATTTTTTAATAAAAAGTTATTCGATGAAATTCGTATTAATTAAAATAGAAATATTTTCTCATAGCCTAGAAATATTTCCGTAAAGAAAAACACATTCTTAGCAAAGTTTTGACCAAAAGAAAAAGGCAGTGAATATTTTCATCTTCTTTTGAACGGAGATAGCTTTAGAGTTTTCACTGCAAATACCAAATATTTGACGCATTTTTCAACAAATTTGTCAAGGTTTTCTATACAAACTTTGAAATTTGATTGTGATTGTGATTTAACAAATCGAATTTAAATTACTTTCCATTCATTTGCAAAATTCAAAACTATATTTTTATCTCTAAAGGTACTCCTTTCTCACCTCACCACTTGTTTTTATTTCTTACACTATAAATTATTGAAAAATATTTTAACTGCTATCTTCTGGCTTTTACTTTGTATAAAAATTTTGCAATTTATTCTTTAAGCCGCAGCAATTTATGCACCGACGTAAAAACTATTTTCCTTTTTTTCCATAAATTTAAATTGCACATTTAAAAACATTTCTCTGCAGTAGTCTGATATTTTAAAACTGCACAATTTTTTTTATTTTTAATGAATTTATGTAGAATAAACTTAAAAAAAATGAATTATTTGTTAAGGTTATAATTAAAGTTGGCTATTTTTTTATGGAATCGAATATTAATCAGTCAATTGTCTCGAAATTTTCTTCGTTGTATTGTTTGAAGCTAAATTTATATCTTTTTTTCTAACCCATTTGTTGCCCTGTTTGCCTGGCAAATAAATTTTAGCTGAAGAGTTTCGCGAACTTTGCAATAGTTAAAAAATGTTTATCTATTTTAAAATATATTTTTTTTATACTTCATATTTACTATGATGATTAAGTTTTATTTATTATACTTAAGCAGGGAGTCAAAGTGTAACAAAAATTCATTTCTATTCTTAATCTGGTTCCCGTTTGATTTTGGCTATAAGTATTGTAAAAATTTCGAAAATCTGGGAAATTTCATAAGTGTTTTTTGCTTTATTTATAACTATATTGGAGTTCTTAGATTATCCCTAAGTAAACATTCTTTTTTGCTAACATTGTTGGCTAGACATGGATCAGTTTCAGTCATAGAATGTTTATTTAGGACACAGTTTAGTTATTTAGCCAATATTTTTATCACCTCTTTGTTTACAAGACAATTTATTATTTACTTTAAATACTTTAAATTTTTTCCTGGAATTCAGATAATTATGACTGAACATTTATATTTGTATCATAATAATATATTCATTCTCAAAGCAAAATAATAAAAATATATTTTTACGCAATTCTTTTAGTCATTATTCTATATAGACTGCTGTCTCTATTAAAGCTACTCTTACATTCATTTTATCGCAATGATCTCGGCCCAAGGCATCCATCAAGGGGTCTCATTCAACCTGAGGCACTCGACTTTTAATTAAATATTTATTTTTATGCGAAAATAATGCGTAGACATTATCAGAACGGACAGCGCACTGAAGGGCAGGGGCGGGCCAGGGCAGGTCAGGATGTGGACTCCCCCTGGGTGATGACTATTGTAATTATTTGCTAAGGCGGAAGTGCTCACTTCATGCATACTCGTGCGCTGGTTCGTTCGTTCATTCGTTTGTAGCACAGTGTACGCTGGCTGCTTAGTCGCTGTGATTAATAATGCTTAATTGCAAGTATTTGCGTGGCAGTAAATGCCAAGTCGAAGCCCGCAGCAGGGCTTTGCCCCAGCTGTACATTTGATTGATTACAACATTTTGTCGCACTAATGCCGAAAGCAACAAGAGGCAGCCTCTAAGCCTCTTGATAAGTTTTGCGTATACTTAACTTAACACTAAAGATTAGTGACGCTTAGTGGGGCCACGCTGGGAGAACACTGAGAGCGCTGAAAGCTGAGTGCCGAGATTGCTACTCAGTAACAGCGGCGAGTGTTTCTATACCCACTTGAAGGCTAATCAACAATTAATGGCCAATTAATATGCAATTTAGGGCCTCAACTTTGTTGGACACTGCATGTCACTGTGTGTGGGTGTGGGTGTGGGTGTGTGTCGGCGGGGGTGACTGTGTGTGTGTATCTATGTAGTTATGTGTAATCAGGCGTGCTTTAAATGCATAAATTAATGCGCACCACAGTAATACCCATATGACTTTGGATGTCTATCTGTCAATCATTCAGTATACGCCGCGTGTGCGAAACTGGTGAATAAAATAAATATCGATCAATGCTAATAAAAAGAACAATAAAATGTATTTTAATTAATACTAAGCGAAGCGTATCATCATAAATTCGCAAAAAAAAAATCATTTAATTAAATTATTTCGACACAGTCTTATGTAAGCATTGAATCACATTTTTTGTATAGTTTGTCTATTGAAATTGCATACGACACATGATAGAATATACACAGAAAAAAAATAAGGCTTAGGATCAATAATTTAATAAATCGTTCCCCAGTAGTAAGTTATGCGGCCCTGAGTTTACTAAAATCAAGTACGAAATTCTTCATTCAATCCCAAAAAATCCCGAACTTAAGCCTGATTCGTTCATCATTCAATATTAGAATAAAATATAATAAATATAAAGTTATATTAATATGAAAATATACTCTTGTATACTCTCTCTGCCTCTCTTGATTTAATTTCAACTCGACTCATCAGTCAGGTTCTTAATTGAATCTAGTATGCAAGGAGAATGAAACTGAAAAGGCACGGATAGTCCTTACAGTTTTTAAGTTTAACACGAACTCAAATTAAAAATTGTGGAACAGTATTTTAGCTTGTAAATTTTTTTCTGTGTATATATATACATATATTTGTACAAAATGTAAAAAATATATTATAAATTCAGGCAAAGAAGCGCTCAATATTACACAGTCTATCAATAAAGTAATAAAGCAAGAAAAAATATAAATGTTAAATTAAGTATGAAAAGTGTCAATATACTTTTTTATTTTTCATTTTTTCCTGCTTTCAAATATATTGAAAACAATGCACACGTATTTGCGTTCGGTTTAAAAACAGGGAAAAATAAAAAAATTAAATGCGCAGTTTAATCAATTTTTAATATTTGACAAACAAAATTGCGCAACGCCAAACGATAAAACGAAAATAAATAAATTTATATAATATTTAATCTGATTAATAAATAAATGCCTATATATATAGCAGGGTTCTTTTGGGGAAAACAAATTAAAAGAACATTTACACTTTGTTCACATCAAAGTTGTACGATAGGAAACATCGATAAGAAATAAAATTATTACACTGCTGTTAGCTGAATTTTAATACCACGTCAAAATGTGGCATAGATTAAGGCTCCTAAGCACGTGCAACTAATCATTAAGTAATGTGAGCCATAAATCATGGCCCTGTATTGGCCTTGTGAAAAAGCGAATACAATATATTTGCCCTCGTACTAAGAGTACACGCAATACACTTTTAGTTCACGTCATGAAAATTCCAGAAAAATCCTTTTCCACAAAAAAAAAACAAGAAACAGGAAGCTGCTCTGACATTTCAAATTATACCAAATTGAAAGGTTTTCTCTACACAGAGAGAAAAATTCAGGCCTTCAATCAGATGCAATCCGAGACAAAATCAGGGTAATAAAAATTTGTCTGTTGTTTTTCTGTCAGTGTAAAATTCGCCATTACTCGGCAGTTTTAAGATACACTGAAATTTAATGCTATTAAAAAGAAATTAGGAAATAACTTTCATATTAAACGAGTATAACGTATTTTTCGCAACATTAAACAAAAATCATCAATAATTATGAGTAATTAGGCTTCTTTTTCACAATTATTCACAACATTTTCGGCGCTTTGCGTGAGAATGATAAAAAGCAAATTAAGAATGCGAAAAAGCCAAGCTAAAAATATGAATAATTAAATGAAAAGCAAAGAAACTCACATGTGCTGTCGATGCAACTGACGCTCTCCTGCAGTCTGTGCATTAATTCAATTGTTGTTTTTTTGTTTATGGGGCAATTAGCAAAGTTTTCTGGCTGGCAGGCTGGTTGCATAAAAAGTGTAGCATACTTTGCTGCGCAACAGCACACAACAAGAGAAGGCTGCTGCTACTTCAATCCCTTCTGGATTGGGGATCGGGCGATGCAGTCTGCTGCTTGTGCCATGTAATTGAATATTAATCATACGCCACCCACGGTCATAACTCATACGACACGTACGCCCAGGCAGGTAACGAGACTCGTTCACTACAAATAAAAATTCTGCTCGATACTCGACGCGCATATAGATGTATACATATATATATATATATATATATATATTGGTGTGAGTAAAAGAAGAGTGTGCCTGCAACATTTATGTATGCAAGAGAAAAACGCTTAAAAACAAGAGAATACAACAAGAAAAACAACAACAACAATGACAACTGCTCGTGTCAGTGGCTGCTCGAATGGCATGCACAGCTATAAATAAATTTGCTCATATTTCAGCACATGAACAATAATTAAATTCGTTTATATTGCACATGGGAACTGCTAACCATTTGCCTCGGCTCACTTCTTTTTTTTCTGCCTGACTCAATGTCGTCTTTATAGTTCTCTTTTTTTTCGCTTTTTCTCTGTTGACATTTATAATGGAAATGAATGCTGATGCGGCAGTTACCCTTCTTCTCCCCCTCCCGACCCACTCACTAGACAGTTTTTATGCAGCCCAATTAATTGTTTTTTCCAGCCATATACGGAACCGAACCAAAAATGTTTTGCAGTTAAGGCAAAAATTATTACACCACACAAGAGCTGCGATTGTGAAGTTTATGGCCACCACACACACAGACACACAGACACACACACACAACCGTACTCACACTCGCTTAAATCCAGCTTGTATCGCATTTTTTTTGGCATTGACAATATTGAAAATTAATTAAGGTCCCATTTGTTGTTCAGTCCACTGTGCTAATGCCAGCAACTTGTAATGGCTTCCATATAAATAACGTATATATTTACGTATATTCTGTATAAACCTTTTGCTTTTTATCAGAGAGTTAATCAATAATATACGCATTATAAACGAGCACTCATAAATATGGAAGAATTTACGATCACAATTTGCAGTTCACATTTTAATAATTTTAACATTTACACACAGAGAGAAAAGCGCTGGCCTAAAGCTTAATTGCTCTAAAATCTTGAAGATGTTGTATCGGAATAATATTCATGTAGTAAGATCAGTTAATTCCTGATCTCGAAATAAGCTGAAAATAGATTAAGCTAAAGTTCTCTCATTTTGATTAGTTCATTGCTCTATAATTTAAAGAAGGGGAATGGGTGTTAATTCGATCTGAAAATTGGAATTGATCCAAAAATTGTTTGCCTGTATTATTTTTTAAGCAAATGAAGTAAGCAAACTCACTAAGCATGGTTCAAGATTTTAAAATATCATTCTTGAATTTTTGGCTTCAAGCCATGCATATCATCCAACTCTTTATAAGTTGATAAAAGACAGGTATTCAAAATGATAATCTCTCTGTGTATTTCTAATGAATTCTATATTATGTTTTTGAAAGCAAGCAATTTATTAAATATATTTGATACTAATTGTATGGCTGTATCTTTTACCCCAAAATTATTATTTTATTTATAATTATTAAAGTATTTTTACTAAAATGAATTTTTTTTTAATTTTTCATCTTGTATTTTAAATCAGCTGAGTAAATTTAATCACAAATTATGCGCCTTGTAATTGAGCTTCGATGCCTTCGGCGTCCACGACTGGGACTGCGTTTTGCAGGACATCAGGTCATAAATTTCATTGCGGCTGCAATTAAGTGAGCAATTCTTTTGGCCGCTTTGCGCAGTAGTTCGTTTTATTAAATTAAAAAGCCGCGCAAACACATGATAAATGTTTTATTGTAAATAATATTTCTGTTGCTGTGAGCTACGCTTTCTCTTTTTTAATTATAATATACACATATTGATTTAAATGCTACATGGAATTTAATTTCCATGCGTTACGTATTATTGCGTATACGCCGTATCTGCCATGACAAGTTTTAAATTTCTGACAAGTTGTCGCAGAACTCGCGACGCTAAGCGGCAATAAAGTTGTCAAGTACTCGGAACAAGGCGAAAGTCACCGAGGGATCATAAAATATCAATGCTGGGCTTTGTCAGCTTCAATTTCAAGCGTAGCATAATATGGCTGAATGTGTCTGAATATGGCTGACAACTGCAAGTAATAAGAGGGATTTTCAACTCCCCAAACAATAGAATTTTTAAAGCAGAATTTGAAACACAAATGATGGATATATTTTAAAAAGCCCGAGAGGAAAAGCTTGGCCTGTAGCAGGCCGATAGAAAGATAACACAGAATCTGCAATATTATCAACGGTTTGTTGTTCAGGAGCTGTCTGAACTTGCACAACTCATGAAAAGTATTAAGCTCGGTACAAATCTATTAAGCAAATCTAATCATTTGATATATTCAGGCAACCAGGTTTCTCTGTTTGTTCCTGTTCATTTTTGAATTCTCTTCTAGCTTACCCTTTAATATTTGAACTTTCCATCTATAAGAATGGACAAAATATTGAAATTCTAACATTTTGTATTAATAATTTAATTGTAAATTTCTAAAGTTTTCAATGGCGTATAGACTTTATTATCATGTACTGAATTTAATCCGTCTTTCTGTCAAGAATTCGCTTTTCTTACAAATGCTTTGACTGAGTCGCACTTGTTTCCATAAGGAACAATAAGGATAATTCACTTGCCTGTGCCTGCTACGAATTTGTTTTATATTTGTGCGTCCTTTCGCTTTCTCTTACCTCTCTGAAGAATTTTAATTTTAAAATGATTTTATTCACCTTCCAAGAAGTCTCCCGTGGAGTTTTGTATCGTGTTGTTCCAAAGTGACTTGTTGACGAGTTAATTCAGAATTATTAAAATTCTGTCAAGGGGAGTTAACATCGAGGGTTGCTTTAATTATGTGTCTTTGTGTCTCTGTGTGACAAACATGTTCTTTCGCGTTTTGACATGTTTTCACGACCTTGGCGAATATTTGTTGCTTTTCTTTAGACAGAAAGTGTCATCAGCAGGAGTAATTTCTAAATTAAATGAATTATTTGATACATAATCCAGCTCTTATTTCACAAAACGATATCTTCAAAATATTGAACCTTACTTTTTAGTTTTTATATAATTTTATTACTCCATGTTTAAGAATAATTTTTATCATTAGTATGTGAATAATCAAAAATTGATTTATATCAATACGACTATTAAAATTTTTGCATATGGAAAAAATATCGGAAACATCGATATTTCGCCCAAAAAACTGAATTTGCAATGTTTTTTTTTGGATCAATTAGAGTATCCAATCGATATTTGAATCTGAAACTTTTTTTTATTTTCATTAATTACTATTTTCCAGATTTTTAAATTAATTTCTTCAATTTATACGTTAATAAATTTTGCATTTTTTTACTAATGAAAACAAAAAAAAAAGATTTCTTTGAATGTTTCTGAAATAATTCAGCTTTTTAGTAGATGTAAATTATTGCTTTAATCAAGCATATTCAAGTAGAAGCAAAGAACTTTGAGAAAGAAGCAAACTTGGTTGTTACATGCAAACCAAGCAACTGTGACTAAGATCAGAAAGTACTTGTGACGTAGAGCCACGCCCCTGGCGCCTTAAACTGGCGTCAATCTGAACAGGAAGGTTCTCTTCTTTATTCTTTTGACTTATTTATGGGCTCAGTCAAGTAGCAGACTTGCCGCACTTTCACTTACCCGACCCTGTTCCTGGCTACCGTCTCGGCACTTGCCTCTCATTGTGGCAATAATAAAAGCGATGACGACTATGATATGCATGTGTAGCAGCAGCCGAAGGAATCAGGGAAAGCTGTGAGATTGCTCAAGATAAATGGCCCAAGTTGGCGCTACTTGGCCAAGGCAACTGAATGGCCAATACCCCGTACGAAAAGCATAGCTGGAGAGTGCTGGGCACAATAGCAACACTTGATTTATGTTTATTATGTTGGCCTGTCAATATTACGCCCAGACTGAGGCTCTGGGCTGCCTTTTGGGCCTGTTGTTGGGTTGTTTATTATAAGACAATGGCGTTGACAGGCTTGGTAGCAAAGAAATATGGGCCGTATTGCAAAATGCCAAATGGCAATTAATATTCCCCTCTCCACCCAGCAGCACCTGCTCATTCGTGCATTCAATCATGCATTCATTTATTCATTCGCTTTGCATATTCGAGTGCTGTGGTCGACCTTGAAATATTCACCAGCTACTTTTCTACATTCCCCACACCCCGCGCTACTGCAGATCCCAAAACCCATTGAATAGTCATGATTAATTGAAAATAAACTCAGTCGGCAACAATGAGTACATCATCATCATTCAGAAAGAAAAAAAATGCCAGAACTGTTGCCAACTATTAATATCCATTTGTGTTATGCCAAACAATGCAAATGCACACACAAACACACACACTCACACACAGAGCGAGAGGAAATGAAACTTTTGTGCGACGACATTGAATAAAGAACAGAGCAGAAAAGAGCAGAGCAGCGCAGAGTACTGAATAAAATAGAGCAGAGAACTTATTCACATGTGGCAATGATTTTTCTCTGACTGAATGAATGAACATTCGCATTGTTGCATATGAATACCATAATTACTAAAAATTTTGCAGCTTGCTTTTGGGCGGCAGCCGCTCTCAAATAGGAAATGTGCAACCTTGAATTCGGAACACAGATTTAAAGCCGCTTTTATGACAACGGGTCGTATGCGGAATTTTTATGCAAATATGCAAACAATACACAGAACGGATCACCAAACAAACCCGAAACCATATCCGTGTTCCGATGTTGCCTCTTTTAACACCATCAGTGATTTTATTTTTATTTTCCATTTTTTCTCCCTTTTTTTTTTTTTTTTTTTGGGTTTTTGTGCGGGTTTTTCTTTGTACTCGTTGGCATCGAAGTGTGAAAATGCGAGCTTTAAATAAATTAAATGTAATATGTATGGCCTGGGAAAAGGACGACACTGAATATACGAGTATAAAAAGAGAAGTGTGTAAGGCGTGATTTTGAATGTATTCAAGCTGAATACAATCAGATTTTCCTAATGCCGTCTGATTTGTCGAAGAGTTGCCTTACAGTCAAAATTTATATTCTTGAAATTATTAATTTTATTTCATTCAGGAAACTGCTATAAATATTTAGATTGGCTATGAATATTAGATGCTGCATATAAAATGATTTTATTATTTTAGTAAATTAGAAATTATTGCTGCAGAACAATCCGTGAATCAATTATGAAATGAAGCAAAAATAAATTTAGTTAAATTTGGAAGAAATTGAAGCAGACTTTAATTTAGAAATATTTTATAAAACGTTTATAACAAATAAAAATTGATTTTGGAAAGTTAAATTAATTCCAAAGGTGGGATTCAGGAAATCCGAATCTTTTTCAAATTAGAGTTGATTCATTAATCAAACGAGGCATCAATTAAAGCTGAACCTCAACCAAACTAATATCTCTGATAGATAATTATTCACTTAGTTTCAGAACCGATTTTAAAATTAATATTTTCATGACTCTAGTTTAGACGAGTTTGCCTCAACCAAAGCTCGAAACCAAGCATATTTTTTAGAGGAATCTGAGCTTCCCAATAATATTGTTGGCTAGCAGCCTTTTTTGTAAGCTCTTCTTAAACTTCTTACATAATATCATGTTAATATGTTTTTCCTTTTGACTGAGTGCCTCATCAGATATAAGAAATTTGACAACCAGCTGATGTTTATGTCAAAAACGCATCATCAGAGTCGGCAGCAGAAGAGAGAGAGACAAATAAAGAGGGGGGAAGGGTGCTAATTTGTTTTTGCACTTGTTGTCCTTTGTTTTTGTGTCACGGTCAGCTGCCAAAAAGCAAAGGACAGCGAGTGAGCCACAGAAAGCAGACGGCATGTCAATCAAGCTAACGCTTGCTAAAAAAGTACAAAAAATACACAGCAGAAAAAAGTAAATAGGAGATGGAAAAAACAGTGCACAGAATGTCTTCATTTGGCAGTGACACACACTCACACACACACACACACACAGACACACACACACATAGTCAGAGACAGAGGCAGACACCGTATGAAAGGACCCGGCACAGCAAAGAGGTATAAAAGAAAGAATTGTCAGCCCTGTGGGTTGTGCTATGAAAACAAAATTAATGTCAGCTGGCGACCCAACGATGATGTTACCCTCTCTCTTTGAGGACTTTTTACCACTGTACCACTGGCGTGTAACAGCTTTCTTTCATCAAAGCGAATTTAGTTTTGCTCATTTTTCCTATTTTTTCTTTTTTTTTTGCTCGACCTTGTTAATGACAAACAATATGCATAGTTTTTGCAGTTTCCCTCTGTTTCATCTGGCATTTTTGTCTTACCAAAGGGGCTGGGACTCGGGCTCGGGCTCGGGGGCACATTCATAACATCAGGCGGCACTCAGCAGGCTCGCCAGAAAGTTTGCAGGCCTAGAAGCTCTTGGGTCCTCGCTCGCCCCTGTCCCAGCCTTCTTTTACTGTCTGGTCCCCATTTAATGGTGAGCAATAAAAAACGAAGCCGCTTCGCAGGCTGCGGCAACTGGCAACTGGCAACTGGAAACTGGCAACAGCAGCAACATAAATAGGAAAACATTATACACAAAATGCGTCCGAGTCCGAAACAAGGTTTGGCGGGGAGGTCGGTGGTTTTTTTGATGTAACCCCATTTTGCCTAGTTTTCGCCCGGAACAGAAAGGAAATGTCAACAAGAGCAGCAAGAAATTGAAATAGAAATAGAATACGAAGAACGTTTTGCAGCTTGCTTCAATTTTTTTTTTATGGCCCACACATTATGCAAAATTTTGTTGCGACTTTTTATTGGCGTAACAAAAATGTTTTTAATACGCAATGGTCTGGAACCGGAGTGATAAGCTTGAATTATATAATTCCCTCCTGCCTCTCTCCCTCTCACACAGTCCTGCGCTGTTCTTCTTCCATTTTTAGAGGGTTCCTCGCTTGGCCAGTCCTTGTGCTTGTTGTTGTTCTCTGCACTATTTGATGTTAGCAAATTTATCTCTAAATGTGGGTCACTTTGTGGAGCTGTTGATTGAGTTCTGCATGGACAGTGGTCACTTTCCGCCTCCTATGTGGAATGAGCAGAAAATAAAAGTGAAAATCCAAAACCCAAAAATGCCGACTCTGTTTGTGTGTGCCTCTGCTTGGCATGTGTTCGGTTCAAGTTGTTCTTTTCATTTGTGAAATGTGTTGGGCATTGAAAATACCAAAAACAGGCTTCATGTTTGTTGAATTTTCATTTATTATATTAAAGTGCATTTAAACAAGTTCGTCTACACGTTCAGAGTAAGCAATTTAAATTTTATTTTTTGTACAAGGCGTACGAAAATGTATAAAATAATTGTTTTTGCAGTAACCTCGATTATTATAAATTGGTTGTTTACAATAAATATCAAGTAACAGAAAAAAAAGGCATAGAATTCTTGATTTTACCTTGATTCTTTTCTCTTTAGTAAGGAGAGGCTTTTTTCGGCATGCGAAATTTTAATCACCTAGTATAAAGTCTTTTATTCACAAAGTATACAAAAATGTAATTTATCACTGGCTATTTTTAATTATTTCTAGAATCAGAATAGGAGATATTCCCTTTACAACCCAAGCGAATAAAAATCGTGTTTCTAAAATCAATTTTCTTGCCATAATCCTCATAACTTTTGGGTTTTATTAAAATGAAAATTTCAATTATTCCACTTAGTGCCATGAATGTAAAACCAGAGAATTTGAAACGATATTGAGAATCTAATAAAATATTATACGAAACAATGTACAATGTTCACATTTTGCAATTTGAAATTGTTTTATACCAAAACTCATTCACTTAAGAGGCTCACCTGGTTCTGTTGGCGAGAGATGCTGCAATATCCTTGCACACAGTCGAAGACTTTCAGAGAGAGTATGTGGCCTGCAGAGGAATAAGAGAATGGGGCAGGAGAATAGGCACAAGTCTGGGCAAACAATAAACGCAATTAAATGCTGCATAGAATGTTGTCCTGTTTCTGAGCTGTGTATTGTGCCTGCACCGTAATTTCATTGCATTCAATTACATTTTGTGCAACAATAAAATCCTTGAACCTTTGCTTGCATCTAGTATGTTGGCTCTCAACCACTTTGGGGTGACCGTCGACCCACTTGAGAAATTGTGTTGAGCGGCCGAGCACTTGAAAATGAGTCTCCAAGGAGCGCGAATGGCGTCACGAGTCCTTGTTGCTGCTTCTGCCTCTGCCTCTGCTTCTGCCTCTGTTGCTGTGCGCCATTTTATACTCGCAATAATTGCAAGTGAGACCGCCAAAAAATACATATATATATAATATAAACGCGACCCTTAACAACAATATTTCAAGCCAACACAATTTAGCCTTTATATTTCGGACTGCGGGTGGCAATTTGATAAACATGGGCGTGGCCAAGGGCGTGTATACGCCCTTCAGTAATTATGTAAGTGGAAAATTGAATAGCGCTCTGAGTTGGAGTATGGAATTTCGTGAGTGCGCTTAGGAATTGCCTTTGGGTTTCAACAAAAAAAACCTTGACATGGGGTCAAATTAAACAGAAAAAATAAGTGCCAAAAGTTTTTAATTTTTCTCAACTTTATAAATAAAAAGTAAATAAATATTGAAATGGAAAAATGCCTTTCAGAACTTTGGTTGAAAAACAGTTCAGGAAATTAAATAAATTGTATGCAAGCCTTTTTTTTGACAGTTCTCACACAACGAAACAGTTAAAGTGATTATATAATAAATTATAAATGATAGACTAAGTAAAAATGAGATACTCATACAAAACCCTACGGATATCTACAAGAATTGACAGCCAAGTTAAAAGCATATTTTGAACTGTATGCCAGCTTCATTTATACAGAATGAGCTGGGCTTATTTTTTTCTTTTTCAGCTTGATATTGTGGTCAGAAAGGGAATGGTTGGTTTTGGGTTGGTGCGTGTGTGCTTACGTGTGGGTGTTAAAATCGCCAGGGGCAA
The DNA here is from genome assembly GCA_018150835.1 of Drosophila repletoides. NCBI lineage: Eukaryota > Metazoa > Arthropoda > Insecta > Diptera > Drosophilidae > Drosophila > Drosophila repletoides. The sequence continues at coordinate 7,504,259 of JAECWQ010000202.1, forward strand.
TTCCAGACCAGAACAGATCCGACCAAAGCAGACCACAGCACAGCGGGCGTTCGTTGCTTAGCACATGTAACATGCCAAAAACTTTGAAAAAGGAACCAAAAGCGATAGAAATCAGCTTGAAAAATGAAGCCAGCAAAAGCAAACAATAAGCCGGCAGCGCAAACACAACACAGCACAACAAAAATGTTGCTCCTACTACAACCACTCAGGCGTATACTTGACGTTAGTTTTGCTCGCACAATTTTACAGCATAAATTTTGACAGGCCCAAAAAAAGACATGGCAGAGCATGGTAAATGCTTGGGGGCAACAGGCACACAGGAAACAAGTAATAAAAAAAGGACCCAACTTGAGACGGTACAGAATAGATCGTAAGCCATAACAAATGTTGAGCCATGCGTCACTCATACGCCATGCAGGACTGCCGAGAGCTGCCTGGCGTGAGACTTTGTCTGTCAGGTGTACTGAAAATGAATGTCCTCTAGCAAATTGCAGGTGTTGACGCGTATGTGAGTTCGTTCCACGTTCCTTGCTCCCTAGTTCGCCCAGTCGCCCGGCTAGTAGAAAATTCAATAAAAACAAATTGATTGCTCTGAAGGATTTGTGTGCTGGCTAAAAAGGTAAACAGCAGTCAGGACACGGCGTGTTTTTATATGCTGCTTTATGCTAAGTGCCACATGAAAGATTGTCAGCGTAGGCGACAAATAACCACAGGCAACTCTCCACTGGCACTGGCACTGGCACTGGCAACTCGCAACTGGCAGCGCACGTAGTTCAGATCAATACCTGCCAGCCCGGAAGGTAAATGAGAAGAAGAAGTCACTTCTCTTGTTAGCTGCCAGGATTAATGCCAGCTCATTTGACTGCGCCTATGCCATCTAAATTGACAACTTGATATTGACATGAATGGCCAAGACAGTTGCCAGTTGCTAGTTGCCAGTTCCCAGCTTCCTGCTTATCTGCAGACAGCACACTCAGCCAAAAGTCCTGCCATAAATTCGCACATTCACTGGCTAACCAGGCCAAAAGTCCAAAAATGTGCTACTCACGCGTAATTCCGCTTTTGGGCAGCTTTTTGGTCTTTCTACGTGGATTTATGTGAGGCTCAAATTCTATTCTCTCTTGGCCTTGGCATGTTGTGGCCTGTTGACTCTGCGTTGGCGCGCATAAAACACATTAAAATCCTTTTTATGGCCAACATAAAAGTCAATTCGTATTCCTTGAGCTTGGTCACGCCAAAGCGCTTGACCAACCCAAAAGGTGCACACTCCACACGGACAAATAATTTGCCAGTGCATTAAAAAATCATGCCATCTCGGTATGTTGAACATTTTGTTTAACTGCTGCCTTTCTCTTTCCCTATTTTTTTGGTGGAATTTTTAATAGGTTTTGCTTTCTTTTTAATGCTTAATATTTAATGGCAGCTATATAGATATATAGATTAGATGTGGGATAGAAAAGAAAGATATAAAATCTATGTCGGACTAAAAAGAAAATCGTTGAGGGTATTAAAATAAGCTGAATATACAAGCCATATTCAAAATAGACTTTAACTAAATGAAATTATTAAATTTAAAATAAAAAGTGAATAAATTATAGTTGAGTTTAAACATGACTATCTGTTCTCAAAAAAGAATCAATTTTAAGTATAATTTCTTCAAGAAAAATCGTTTGAGCAACGTTTGAATAACAAAAGCTTAAAAGCAAACCACAAATTGAAACACAAGCGTATTCTGCTTCTGATCAAAAATGTGTATTTAAACTTCATTGAATAGAAAAAGATACGATTTTTGAGCTCACACGTATATTTAAGTGTCGGGCTACTCGCTCTCTATAAAGCTCTTACATAATTTTCGATTCATTATATTCTGCTATATGTATTCACAAATATCCTGCCCGCCTGAGAGCTAGCTCATCGCTTCAGGCTTTTCTATTTTCGACATTTGCTGCCCTGATAAGCATGCTAAGAGCTTTCACAATCGCATGTCCTTGGCACGCTTCCAAATCCCGCACAGCATTGCCAGGCAGGCAGGCAGGCCACACAATTAGAAAGCAACCAAGGCAACACTTTAACCCAAAAAATAACCCAATTCTCTCATACTCAGGCAGTGTCAGACAGCCAGTGGCATTCGGCAAACCATAAAAATCCATGCAAACATTATTTAAATGCGCCCAAAAATATGCTACAACAAAAAATGGGAGCAAAAAAGCACAAAAGCGAAAAACAAAAATCAAATAAATGGCAATTTAATACACTCAACATGCCCTTTTATTGTACTTGTATTTTGCAAATGTTGCTCGGCTCTGCTCGTCGTTGTTCTCATCGCTGTTGTTGTTGTTGTTGTTGCTGTTGCTTCAGTTGTTATTCTTTTCAAATTGTTATTGAAACAACATAAATTTGCTGCTCGACGTGTGTTCGCCGTTACTTATTTGAATACAGCGCTTACCCAAAAAACAGAAACAAAAACAAAAAGCTCGCATAAAAAATAACAACATACACAAAAAAAAAAAAATAATAAAAACAATTGCTGTGGATTTGGATGCCCATTCCAAAGGGTTTTGCTGGAATAAAACAAAATTAAATAAAATGAAATACAAACGCCCAAAATTTGTTGCCACATTCTCTGTATGTTTGCTTGTGCGTGTGTTCCTGTGTGGGTGTGTGTTGACATGCTGTATGTGTGTTCGTGTGTGTATGTAATATGTTATCGGTAAGCCGGCGAAAATGAAATAAAAAATCTGGCGACCAGCCGCGATCGCAAATGCGATAACAGCCAACAACAAAAACAGACAAACTCAAACGCAAACTCACACACACACACACACACGTAAACAAAGCAATTTCCATATAAACACACACATACAGCTACGCAAGTCGCCATATTGCCTGTATATTTTGTATAGCATACTTATGAGCGCCACCGTGATTTACATTTACAGAGCGAGTGCGAGAGCGAGTAACCAATTTGCTTTATTTAATTTTGGTCACTCGTAAATCTGAGTAATCAGCGCGAAGAGCGCTGCACAGACAAAAGGCAAACACAGAGTCCACGCACAATCAATTAACATCAATTAAGAAGCGCAATGATGCGAGTGAAGCAGCATCAGCAGCAGCAGCAGATGCGGGTTTTGTGACCCGCACTTTTGGCCTTATTTGGAAGCTGCAAGAAGTGTTGCCACATTATGACACAGACACGTGGAAGTTGCATTTACCATTTCCCATTTTCGTTAGACAAAGTTTAGTTTCTCTCTCCTGTCTCTCTGTCTCAGTGACAGTGGGCAGATGGCAAACATGTCAGCTGCGCGTTGGTGCTATTGGCTGCCTTTGGACCAAGTTTATGGCTGTCAAGTGGTAATGCAAATGATGTTTAATTAATTGCAAATTAGCAAATGTTGTTTGTCTAGCTGTAGCTGTAGCTGTAGCTGTAGCTGTAGCTGCAGCAGTTTAGTGGCAAAAGTTGTTCGAGCGTTGTGTCAAGTTTTCTGCACAGATAATGAGTTAATGAGTTTGCCAAACAAATTAGTTGCTGAACTGAGAAATGTTGAACTGGCTTACTGTCACAATTTAAATACTAGTAAACGAATTGCAGCAGGCAGAAACTTTACAATTTATACACTCCCAATCATTATTTTCCTTCAATTTATTATATCTTCTTTAATCCTAAAACTCATCATGACTACCCCTAATAAAAGCTTCAAGCACAGCTGTCAAGGCGGCAAACTATAACTCAATATGTGCTGAGCTTCAGGCAACAACATAAAGTCATAAAAACAAAAATAACTATCGTTTGCTATACAACAAAGGATACTCGTATAATATATTGGGCAACCGGTCTAAAATGCTACATGCGTGCAGAAATCGGGCCAGGGCCGCACACACATTTCTATATATATTTACACACATCGATATCGACATAAAATACTTGCGCTTCAATGTGAACAATAATTTTGGAAATTTATTGCACAACTTCTGCATATCGCAATGAAATTTTACGCACTACTTGCTGCAACAGAACAGAAACAGCAACAGAAACAGGAAACTTTCGCAATAAGCCGAAATAAACCCAATAAAACAAAGTATAGGGCAAAACAGTGGGTCACATTTTACGAGTATCATACAACTCATTCAGTGACTGAAACGCTGAAACTCTGAAACTCTGAAACTGTGGCACTAAACCACAACAAAGTTATGTGCTTTTTTCTTCTGAGGAAGCGCACACCTCCTAACTCAAAGCACATAAAACTGGGCGCTCGGCTTTTATGTGGAGGATACTTTTTACTAATTTATTTATACGACTCATTTCATTTTGGTTGCCCATTTAATTTTACTAAACTAATAAATGCCTTACTCACATTTTAATTAAGACATTTGAGCGCATTTTGTAATTTTTCATTAGTTTCTCCTTTTAGCAATTGAAAGCTTTCGTTAGGGTACACAAATATTAATCATATAATCATTGCTAGAAAATGTTCGACGTCATTTTATAAAGCATGCTTTGTGTAGCAGCAGTTGAGCATAAAGTATTTTCCAATAAAATCAGATTTGTGTTTTTACCCTAGGCAAAGCTTTCGTTTTAATTAAAATTTTGCTTTGTTGCTCTCAAATATTTCATTAGAAACATTTTTAACATAACTCAGATAAGCAGCATAGAAAGGGGTGAAAATAGGAATAATACTCACTGTATGGGAGCAAACAATTCCACGAGTTAAAATCAAATGCTGCACAGTGAACGGAATAAATGATTTAATGGACAAATAATGAATGGAGGAGAGTACTCAATAAGAGTACTCAACGTAAATAAATAATTGAATTAAAGAATGCTACTAAAAGTAGGAAAACTTATCCCAATAAAAACCTCAGAGCATACCAACAATGTGTTCCCACAATATCACACTTGAAATAAGAATATTTGGTTAGATTCAGATCAAAAGCAGGTAATAAGCATACTTTTGACACTGTTTTGGATTGTTTTAAGAATGGAATTATTAATTTTTTTAATAAAAAAATGTTTCTTGATTATTTTTGGAATGATTCTTAAAAAAACTGGTTGGGGTTTTCATAATTTCTTCATTGTTATCGCCCTACACCGTTAAGAGTTTATAACTTGGTCGAAATGTGGGTGTGGACGGACGGTTTGAGGACAAGAAACATTTCATGTGTTTATGTTATGAGCGCTTAATGAAGCCACAGGCATTTCAACATGCCAGCCGCATAAAGTCACACGCCCAGAGCTGTCCGCCCCCTCCAGCAGCAGCTGTCAGTTTATTAGCCAATTTAAGACACAGGCACTGACAGACAACTCACACACTCTACCCCATAATGCGGGCACTTCAAATGTGGTGCGTTTTATGTGCTGCGATGAATTCGGGCAGCACTTTTTTTTTTTTTTGGCCTGCCATTCGCTTAATGACTTAACCACTTTCTCTTACACACACATCCACACACACATATTGACAGAGAGAGAGAGAGAGAGAGAGAGAGGAGGAGGGAACGGCAGACCCACAAAAGTGCAACTATTTGACTGGAGGCTAGGTTGTCCCCACTTCAGTTTTGCAGTTAAAACAGTGACAAGTGGCGTTAAAGTGTGTTTGACTTTGGTTTCAGTTTTTGCCTTAGCTTCTTGCCTTCTGTGTCTATGTATCTCTGCTGTCTCAGCAATCTCTCAGCTTTTTGGCTGGCAGCACATTAATTATACGACTCGTTGACCGCGCTATTAGTGTCCCATTTTAGCTGGAAAATGTACAAAACTTTGTCATACTTAACGCTTACTTTATTGTAGTGCTCGGCCCTAGGCTCCACTCGGGTTGACTTGGCAAACAAGTGGCCAAAACCAAGAGAGCTTATGAAAGCTTTTTCACAGAAATCACTTGAGGCAGTAACCCACACGAATTATTTGCTACTCTGCTAATTATTCCTTTTCACATCTTCTATTTGCAGGTATGCACAAAATTTGCTGCTCGGTTGACTAAACATTTATTAATTCACAGTATTTTTACTACAAGTATTAATATTAATTTTGGATCTTCTGCCTTGCCACAGCCACTTCAAATATGTTGGCTCAAATATTAAACATTCTTAGAACATAAAAACCGCAATACTCATCAGCTGACAGAGGACTTTAAAAGCAACAACAAAAGCAGTTGCCAAATGCAAATTAGTTGGTCAACATAAAATGCATTCATTTGCAGCCACATTTCATGCATGCCTGCCATTCTCTAAAGCATTCTCTAAAATACTCGCAAATAGAAATTACAAAAGGACAAAGACGTTAGATAATGCAAAATTCAAAACCGCAGCCTTCTGCCTGCTGTCTGCTGTCTTCTGCTGCTGCTGCTGCTGCTGCTGCTACTTGCTGCGGTTGGCTGCTGCTTTTGTATTGCTAGGAAAATGCTACGCATTTTATGCTTATTAAGAGCAGTAAACTGTCTTATGCTCAGCCAGATGGCTTGAAACTAAATTTTCATTTAATTTTCATTGGTTTTTAAACTATCATTTTTAGTACCTAATAAAAAGAAAATTCCTTTTATTTTAATTACCCGCCAAAGTTGGCATCAGCTTTATTAAGTTCTCTGAGCTGATGGCAGAATACCAGTTGAACTTTAACAACTGGAGAATTGTTTGAACAATTATTTGTGAAAAAAGAAAAAAATTACGTAGAGTTTGAATTTTTTTTTTTTTAATTACTTTTTAGATTCTTGAGAGGTTTATCGAATTCAAGTAGAAGAAATAATTACAAGCAATCATTAAAAAACTCTGAGTTCATTTGAATTTATCGAAATCTGAAGAGAGGCAGACTTTGCTGTAAATATTTGTTGTTTCACATACACCCACATAAACAGAGACAAAGGCATGTATATATGTGAATAATGTGCATATGTATAATTTATGTTTATATAGCAGTCTAAATATTTATTTTACTTAGTGCCCCAAAGAAAGCATTTCGCACTTTTCTCCGCCCAGACACTTGTTTATTCCATTATATACATATACATAATATCATTTATTATTATTGAATAATTGAATAAGCAAAGGAAACATTATATATATATATTTGTATGCTCTCCCATACGAACATACTCGTACTTATCTATATATATATACATACAAATACATATCAAAATGCTCATATGTATGTGCTGAAGCAGCTAAATTTATAATGCATTGTGGTTGCCTCTGCTGCTGCTGTTGCTGCTTCTGCTGCTGTTGCTACAGTTGTGGCTAATGAGGCCAGCTGGCTGTGGTGAGCCCCCAACCAAAAGGTCCTTTGTTCACACGTGTCTTACACCTGGACATAGAGACGAAGCTGGAAACTGAATCTCGGACCACTGGGGCCATTGCTTATGCAGCTCTTGGCTGTGCCAAGTTGGCTTTGCTTTCAAAAGGATTCCTTTTCATTAGAGTGCAGATTTTTCGACACTAAGCAAACGCAAACGCCACAGGCGACCTTATAGCTGTCCATATATCCATTGTAATAATTCATAGCTGGCTCTGCCTTTAACTATTTATGAACTGAGCCACACACACACACACACACACACACACACACACACATACACACACATTTCTCCACATAATTGAATATTTAAGTTGCATGTAAATGTGCTTAACCTGCTCTTGAGTTATGTCTAAAATGTGGGCAAGTATATCTTTCGGATGCTTTCTATTATCGTAATTCACAGGTACACAGCTGCAAGTATTTGTTTTCATTGCAATAAAATAATTTACATTGTTTTAGTTACTCCTCAAATATAGTTTTAAGCAACTAAATCTTACGCTTAGCTGAGCAGGGCAGGGCAGATTATTAACAGGAAATATCATAGTAATTTAATAGCATTTAAAACTTTTACAAACTGCAATTGGCTGCCAATTATTTGTCTCATCTATCATGAGATACGAAAGCTGCTTAAAAAGTTAAAGTTCTGCTCAAGTTGCAGCCAACAAAAAAATAAATAAATATGTTTACTGGTATTACAGGAAAGCCAAACAGAATCAACAGCAACGGGAAAATAAAGTTTAAATCATGGCGAAAATCAGGGCGAATTTCAGGAAGGCTTTCAGCTGGGTTGATACACAGAGAGAAAGCGCAGGTCTAAGACAAGTTAGGTCGGACTTAAATTGAGAGGAACAAAACTTTGATTATTTTAAGCCAGAATCAAGAGAGAATTGGCTTGGATTCTCTCATTTTGATTAGTTTAGCCCATGCACTAAAGTTTAAGAATGAGAATGAATATTTCGGAAAGATTTAAGACCAAAATTCTGGCTTTTTTCTCTCTGTGTATGAATGAGATGCCATACTATGTGTTTGCCTTGCATATTTTTTTATTATTTGTTTTTGTGGGCTTAGGGGACGCATATATAATAGACGGCTGCAACTTTATGCAAATCTGGCTAGAAAACCCAAAAAGTGTTAAATATTTATGCGGCGGGCGCGTACAAATGTGACAAATATTATAATTTCAATACTGATTCAAATGCACAACGACAGCAGCAGCCTCAGTTAGTTGATTAAATGGCTAAGTGGATCCAACGTATCCACTGGCCTCAAGCTGTTTCTCTCCTGTGTCTCTCCAGGCAGCCTCCTCTCCACTGCAGCAGCACCTGCTCTACTTGTGGTCAGGTAAACCTCGTAGGAGTCCTTGTCGTTGTGCGTGCCTCACATGCAAATGCTATTAGGGTTCTAGCCCGAGGCGTGTCTGCGCCTTAATTATGCTGCAAACTTGCCTCGACTCACATCCAGCTCGTCCTGGCCCTGGTTCTGTTGCTGCCACTGATCCTGCCTCGGACTGAGTCCATTTTGTGGCAATGTCATTTATAAACGTATGCCTGCCTGGCGTACAATTAGCAAAAGTTGCTGCAGGTATTTTATGCACAAGTTGGCTACAAACCCCTCCCCATCCCTTCCAACTGCTTCTCCCTTATTCTATATATATTTTTCCCCCGCCCTCGCCTGAGCCCTCTCTGCCTCATTGCCACATCCTCTTCTGTTTGGCACATAATGAAACTTGATTTAGCTGACAGCAAAAAGTCACGTACAATGGTGCGTATTAGTAATCTTGTGCTAACTTAGTTAGAAAGCACTTGGCTATGCCACAAAAAAATAGTAGAAAATTAAAAAAAAAATACTATATAGCTGTAGAAAAATAAAGTAATAAATTAAATAATAAATTGTGGGTATATGTTCTGTAAAATAAAATTTTATAAAAATAGCTAGTAGAGAAAGAAAATGATTTAAAATAAAAAATAAAATGTATACAATTTTAAATATTACTTCCAAGTTAGATTTTACCTAAGGAAACCACTAGAACTAAACGGTACTTTAAGAAAACGTGCTGAGAATTAAATTCTAGTAAAGCTGCCTGCCATACGACTTCCATGTGCTCTGCTCTCCTTCTATCAATTTATATGTGGGCAGCACAAATTTTATTGGATTTATTACCGCTGGACCGGGCATAAAAACTTTATCCGAGTGGACTAAGCTTGCGAGGAGTGGAGTACTCCTACTCATTCACGTAGTCACGAGTAACGCGTAACGCGTAACGAGTAACGAGTCACTGTCACTGCTGCCTGAATTAAATCCACATGGATGCGAGTTTTTCTCTCTCCTTCTGGTTATTTTTGTTGCTGTTGTGTTTGTTATCTGCCGTAATTGCTACACGGTTTTCAAGCTAATAGAATTAGAACATAAACCGCTTTATTGTCTGAAGCCGGCACACACACACGCGGGCGGACTCATAACAAAGCGTTTTTATGACAGCCCAGCGAATTGGACGTCATGAAAACCGTCGCTTTTGTGAGTGTTCGCTATTAAATCCTACAATTATTTTGCATATATGTGTGGGCGCGTGTGTGCGCGTATGTGTGTGTGTGTGTGCTTAAGTGTGGGCATGGCCATGCTGGTCAAGCCGCCCATCGCGCCATAGAAAACAAAACACATTTCATAGAGCAAAATTATGACGCACTGCAGGTGCGGCCATTTTGCTGGGAAATTTGCGGAAATTCGCTCTTTATGTCTCTTGTCCATTTTCTATGGTTGGAAACTCAGGGTACTCATTTTTGATGAAAATCACTTTAGTAGAACATCATCGTAAGAGCACAATTTGGAAGTAAAATGTTGAAAGTTCACGTTGTTTGACGAGGGACCAAATCCAACAGTGAACCGTGCATAAAATAGAATACTGATTATTTTATAATACCAAAACACTTAAAAAATATTATTTAATTTAATGTAATTATAAATAATCTTCACAAATCTTCTATCTTGACTATCGATAGCTGCTACGCCATCAACACTTTTTTCCCTCTGACTCGAACTCTTATATACTCATCACGCTTGGCTATTCAGTACGGATAATTGATTCCTGAGAAATTTATGTAGTTATATCCAATCCAATTGAATTGAATAATGATTTTATACCGAGAAAAAAGTATTTTCTATCTAATTGTATACAGTGTATATAGTTGTTGAACAGCACTCATTCCCAGATCAAGACTATAAAAACTGTAATCCTTTCGTCTGTTAAATTTATTCGCTCAGTTTCATTCGTATTCAGTGAAAAGGACGCACATATGATTTTTCGCCCCGTTTTTCTCCTGCACAATGAAATCACAGTCTGACCTCCGACAAATGCTGTTGACACACATATAAAAAGCAACAACAAGAACAACTACTACATGCGAGAATATATACATTTATATATATATATATATATATATATAGCAGCACTGAGTCGGAATCTGAGTCTTTCGAGAGTACTTGGTTATGTAATCCCCGTCAATGGCATTGCGAAAATTAAGCAAAAGCAAAATTGGCAACATAAAAACCAGCCGAAAATGAGAGCAAAACGACTCAAACACTAATAAAAGACAAAAAAAATCCGGGAAAAAGCAACAAAGAAGCAAGTAAAAAATAAGAAAGAAGGAAAAAACCGAGAGTGCCTACCTAGCCCTAGCAACAAAATGAAAGTCCTGCCGCCCCAGGGAATTAAACGGTCGAACGCTGGGACGAGGGGGCCTCGGAAATACGAGTAAGAGTATAATTATCGGGCAAACTACAAACAATATAGCGAAAATTTAAGCATACAATGGAGCATTTGCAGAGCAGGTGGCTGGCAGTTTAACTTTAAAATGAACACAAGTTGCTTGGTGTATGCAGAGCAGTATGGAATTTTCTTTAGCTGAGATGTGTATATTACACTAAGCAACATAAGTTCTGTTATCATGATTATTTTAATTAAACTACCAAAATTGGCTTACCTAAATGCTGTTTTAGCATAGCTTTCTGATTCTTTAAAATTCATTACAAAACTTTTAGCTGCTTTTTAAGCAGCCAACATCTTGTCTAGTCAAAAGAGAATTAAAAAGAAACATTTTGTTGCACAGTGTAGCATTTATAAACGGGCATAAATGTATCTAGAGCGTGAAAAATCACCAACACTTGCGCCTTTGGCTTGTTAGGCGGCAGCATCTGTTACCGTTGTTACCGTGGGTAAACCTCCAGGCAAAGTAAACGCTTTCCCATCCACAATTGCGCCACGTTCCAGTGGTGGGTGTTGCAGGGGTGGTGCGGGTTGGTGCACAGATCTACACTAACAAGATTCGACATTTGAACGAGAGTAATCCATCAGCGGGTGGTGAGTATCAAAATGGATTAAGAAGAAATGTGTGTTTTTCCTCTGGCATCAGTTTCATATCGACAGGCTCAGTTCGGTCAGGCTATATTTTTTATACCCTTGCAAAAAACAGGTATTATAGCTCAGCTACAAAGTTTGTAACGTAATAGAATAAATAAGTCTCGATAGAACTGTCGACTTTCAATAAAACCAGATTCTATATTTCTTAACTGTCCTAGATTCGACCAGAAACTTTGTTTATGTTTCAAATATTCTTATAACTTTTATACAATATCATATGGAATAAAAGTAAGTTATATTTGAGAGTTACCTATTCTAAAAAGCAGATATTTGCCTCATTCTATTGTCTATAAGGGTATTCAGTATTCGGCAACTCAAGTTAAGTTCAATCTTGGTTTTCATGCATTTTTTCTTTTTAAATCGTATTTAATGTGTGGCATTTGCGTTTGGTGAGCGGCTGTGTTTCATTTTTCACAATGGAATGAAAGTTCAATTATTTGATTTGACAGGCCGCCGCCAGGAGGCAAGCGACAAGAAACGAGGGAGGAGGCAGGGTGTAAGCAGCGGACAAGGGCAAGGCACTCGGAGGGTTCGTTACTTGGCCAGATTTATACAGAAACAACAACTGGTAGAGCATATTTTATATAGAACATGACGTTGACTGCACAATTCAACAGTAATTTATTGACTTTCCTATGCGAAATGAGCTTCAGTTTATGTTTGTGTTGAGTAAATCGATAAATAAGACGCACAAGTGCTGCGGATTATATGGAAAAATCACTTCTTATTGCTTTTATTTACGCTTGTTTTTCTCTGACAGTGCTTTACACTGTATTCAGCTGAAACAAGATACACGCCGGCTTAATAGGTGTGTCAAATTAGTTTGGCTTTCAGGTTGACATTTTATTTAAAATAATTAATGGTAAATCTAATCTTTAAGTGCTCCATAAAAGAACCTACTTTAACTAATAGAAAAGAAAACCAACCCATTTTTTTTCTTTCTATATCTAAACATTATTTATTGGCTTACCGCTTTTCTTATGACCTTAAATCAATGGGTAATGCTTTAAAGAAATTACCTTCTATCCCAGCAAGTATATATATTATTGATCAGGACGAGAAGCAGATTTAGCTGTCTGTCTGTGAGTCTGTCTGTTTCAATGAAAACTAGTCTCTTAGTTTTTGTAAGAGCTTTCTTTTTATAAGAAATCTGCTTGCTCTAGTTTTATATTTAGAATAAAAACACAGGAAAGGTTCTAGTACACATTTATATAACCAAAACAGAGACGAATATGTTTTACAAACCCCTTATTATACCCTTGCAGAGGTGATTATAACATTGTTTTCTCTTAATTAGGAATCTATTTGTTTTAAATTCTCTTCATTTTGTATAATAATATTTCTTTTAATATCGCATGTCGAACAAGAAATTAAGCAATTCGAATAATTTTGAATGCAGAGAGTAAAAATCGTAACACCGGATGTGATTACATTTGCTCCATTGTTGTGCCACACACAAATGTCGCACTCAAATGAGCTTGATGGCTTTGGTTTTGGTTAACGTTACGATAAACCCTATAAACAACGTACTCAGCTGGCTCATAGTCCATAAGCCTCGACATACATATTAGAGGCGCACATCAATCTCGATGCTGCCACCCTTTGAACCGCATATATTGAAACCACCTTTTTTGCTGGGTGATGTTGGTGGGGGGCGGGTTAGGTTGGTGGCGTTGGCTCTGATCCTCCTTTTACAGTTTACAACACATTTTAATGAGTTCTCGTATTTGTTGGCAGCACTGCAGGCCATATAAGGCCCACCCTTCTGTGGGTTTCTATAGCTAGCCATAATTTGCTTTTGTTTGGCTTTCTAGTTGTTTGAATTTGGTTGCTGTTGTTCTTGTTGTTGTTGTGTTGTGGTTTTTGGGACTTTTTAGATTTTATTTGTTTTGTGGGCGATAAGTGGTTGACAATATCGTCGTTGTTGTTCCTATTGTTGCTATAGTTGCAGACCCAATAAAAACACACAGCACAGAACACAGAACACAGAGCTGAAAGCAGCTCTACAATTGGCAGCTAAATGGACTGAAAAGGGAAAACACAAAAAATAAGAGAAATTAAGATAGAGAAAAATAGAGTAAAATAGTTATTTTTTAAGTACATGAAAGCTACAGCCACTATGGCTATACTATAAAATTAATGTTCAGCTTAGTGTGACAGAAACATTAAAGGCTTTTCTCATAATTCACAAGTACACAAAGTATGCCTCAACCTGTCAATTTGATGCAGAAAGCACTATCTAATAGAGGTGCAGCTCCTGCGGCTATAGAAATGCTAGGCACACACATGGAGAAATGGAGAAATGGAGAGGTAATTGCCATCACTAAGTCATGACGTCTTTAACAAATCACCCAGGCAATCCAATTGCCTAGTGTGAGAACCAATTTGCAACTATTAAATGCGCGCCAGAAACAGAAGCTCTCAACAAAAGAAACAAAAACGTTGCTAACTTTAGTGATTTCTAGCTAGGGGTATGAACAAAGCTTCTGAATATGCCAATCTCAGACAACCGAAACCCGACCCCAATCTCAAACCCAAACCCAAAGCCAAGAGCAACCCGAGAGTCGACAGTTGAGATTCGAGCTGAACTGAAAGGCAAGGCAAACGCAGAAAAGTGAGCTACAAATTGCAGCACTTGTATCAAGATAGAGTCAAAAACAGGCAAAAAGTCAACGGCAGCTCGGCAGTTCGTGCAGGATATTTGAAAGGAGGACATGCCAGAGGGCATGGTATGAGTATGTACAGGTCCCTCTCCCAAACATTTGCATAGGTAGGGTTCACAAAGGCATCTACTAGAAATTCCGACTCCTCCCTCTCGACTCTGCATAACCTTTCTCTCCCTATATGTATATTTGTATGCCTTTGTTTCTCTTTGCGCTTGAGTTTTTCTACTCAGATATGTATATTGAAATGCTGGGATCGCAATCGAGACTAGATAGAGATAGAGAGCAGGTAGTACTTAAAGAAAATAAATGCCAAATTGCCAAGTTCCTGGCATAGCTCAACTATAGCCAATGAAATGAAACCATCAATACTCACTCGAGGCACTGGCATATTTTGACATTTGTTGGAATCTGCCTCTGCTGATAGATGAAAGGCTCCAAAAACTTGCCAGCAATTGACTGCATTGTAAAAAGGAAGAAAGAATATGTTGAAGCAAAATTTTAATTAGGATGCGAGTATAAAGGCAAGTATTTAATTCTCAGTTTGTTTGTAGTTCTTTCTCCAAAAATTACACATAAATCCACTAAATGCTAGCCAGGTGTCTTTCGCCTTGCTGCGCTCTCTCCCCTTTTTAGCTTGTTTGTTGGCTGTGAAACTAATTAAAATATGCACAACTTGCCAAAATACTTGAGAGCCCCGCACATATATACATATATATATATATGTATATATATATGTATGTATAGGTGCTTGCTGGTAAAAAGGTAAACGCAGGTCGTGCAGTTTTTCGCAATTTTCCACTCAACAGATTTTTAAGCCACTTCCGCTTCTTCCTACACAAGACTCTCTACTTGGCTGGGTGGATAAACGTGGCTTGGCGTGCTTGGAGCGTTACTTTAACAACAAAACTGTTTTATTTATGCGCTTATTCTGCACATACTCGTATACAAATATATCCAAAATTTCAGCTGCGTTGCCTTGGCAAAAATGCAATTTATATTCCCTACCTCCTGCCTTCTGCCTTCTACTTCTCACTTCTTTCTGCAGGCGGTTGCAACATTTCCAGCAGTTGTAGCTGCAGGTGTGTTTGTAAATATTTTATGCTTTTACATATGTATATATATATATATATATATATATATGTATATTTCTTTCTTTTTTATGTGCATACATATGTGCTTCCAAGTGAAAGTGGCCAAAATGAAGCAATTGCCGGATTAATAGCAGTGGCTTTGCTCTGCATATAAAATGTGTGTGCTTTTCCTGTACAAATGAATAATTTTATGTGCTGCACTGAAAAATCTTCCTCTCAAACAAAAAGAGAAACTATGCTAAAAAAGCTAAGCGAAATTTACGGCTTCAAAAGAATAACATGACCTTTTTTTATACCCTTGCAGAAGGTATTATAACTTTGCTATAGTATCAATGATATTTATATATTTATAAGGTCTTCAAAGGCTTAAAATGTATAAAGAAATCAGCTCATTATATTATTATTATTATTATTTATTATAAGTATATCATTTTTTTCATATTTTAGCCACACAAATCTTAGGAACTGTATCTTAACCATGTTAATAGATTTTATTTTGTCACGTATTTATTTGGAATTTACTTTTTCTTTTAAAATAACCAGACATTTGGCCCGATTCGCGAACCATTTAAACGATCAATAAAAGTATTATCCAGTTTATATTTTAAATAAGCTACTGAAATAAGTTGAAAAAGATTTTGGAAACTTTGCAGCCTACTTTATTCAACTCTTAGCTCAAGGCTGACCTAAGTAAGGAGTATCTTGTAGCCAGGAAATCTCGATTTAAGCATAACTTTCCTGCTTGTTTTACTATGTTTTTTTGGCCATCGCAAACCCCATTAACAAGACACGAAAAAGCCAAAAGTCGAGCGTTGTTTTTGCCAAAGTTTTTAACTAATTTTCTTGTTTGGCTCAGCGTTCGTGCTAGTGACAAAGGGCAAAAGGGGGAGAATAATACTCGTAGTAAAAAGCAAAAACTTGTGCAACAAATTGGCGTTCAACTTTTTGCTGTGTCGTGCACAACAATTAAAAAGATTTGTTTTCTGCTTAAAAAAGAATATTGTTGTAAACCTTTGGCTGCTTTATTAAAAAACTAAATGCTAAGTTCTTTGATATTATTGCAGGTAAATTGATTATACGACTACGAGAGCTACTTTAAGCGCAGTTAAATTTTAAACTCAGCTGCCAAATGCCAATAATTTAATTGAATGTGGCAATTCGGCTACTGTGCCGCTGGTTATTGGCCAGCCAGTAATTAAAGCCAAGCCAACAACAGCAACAAAGACCAACACAGAGAGCGAGTGGCATTCAAATTAAGCCAAAACATTTGGGCCCCGGCTTGTTGTTGTTACTGTCTATGCCAATGCCATTGCCGGCTGTCAAACCAGCAGGCCACTTGACGCCTAATGACCAGTTTAATGGGGCTCTACCCAGAGTATGAGACTAAGAATGAAGAGATGAGGGTGAGAATGAGGACGAGCACGAGGATGAGGAGAGTTGAGTGCCGCGCGCGCCTTAATGTACAGAACATTTGCCAGTGAAATGGCCTAAAAACAAAAGTTGGGCGTGAGTGAAGAGGCGGCCGATTACCTTTTCGGGCCGTTAATTAAGTTTGGGCAGCTAAATGTTATGGCTAAGTTTTCTATTACCGAGTCGAGCACACGTCCCCTTAATGAGACACGTAGGCGTATGAGTAACGTACAAATACCCAGCCAGCTCAGGTACAGCTCAAGGAGATGAGACTGCATTTGTCCAAGGGGGCGTATGCGTAATTGCCAAGTGCTACGCGTACAACTGAAACTCGAGATGAGTCGACTTCAAACGACTTTCTTACAACATGCACTCATATTCGACAAATTTTCAGCCCATAAGAGCTGTATACACTCTCAACTCTCAATTTATTTTTTTTGTTTGGTTTTTGTGTTTTTTTTTTTCCTTTTGTGTTGTACACAACTTTCACTGACAGAAACTTTTTGCACACGAAAAGGGGGCAACAACTGAAATCGAAAATTGTTTACCAGGCGAAGCGCTTAGCTAAATGTCTTCCGTGCCAGTTCTCCAATTCTCCAACTCTGCTCCACTGGGAGAGGAAGTCGTTTATGTGCGAGTGTTTGCTGTGTTGTAGCTGAGCTGAGCTGAACTGAACGGAGTTGAGTTGAGTTGAACCGAGGCAGGTGCAGCGTTTGTTTGCCCATAAAAAGCAACGACAAGTGCAAAAGCCCCCAGAACTAGAGCCAGTAGCAGAAGCAGAACCAACCCAAGTTCCTATCCCGTTTCCATTCCCATTCCTAGTACCAGTCCCAGTCCCAGCTGTCGTTGCTCGTATTTACATGCAGACAATATGAAGCAGTAGTATATGTTTATAACATCCGCAAATTGTTGAAGATAACAATTATTGTGCATTGAGAGCAAAGGCAAACAGCCGAAGCAGAAGCAGACACAGAAGCAGAAGGAGAAGTAGAAGCTGCCTCAGACCGAATCGAATAGTATCTCTGTGTATGCTGCTTGTTAGACTCTGCCACACATAGTCGGAAATAGCAGTTTACGGATATATACAGACAGACAAAAGCCAAGCCCGAATAGCATGCAGATGTCCCATTAGATAACAGCTTTAGTTTTGCGGTTAAACACTTGAAAAAGTTGTAAATTCCAGTAGCAGCAGCAGCAGCAGCAGCAGCATGACATCGCCTGGGGCATTACAGGGGCACAGGTTTTTCACCACTAGTATATTCGTACCTGCACCATCTGGCTCAGGTGTTGCTCATTAAGACAATAAACCAGGTATCCAGGGTGTGGTTAGCTGGCTGGCGCAGATTAAATTACATTCATTTTAATTTATACAGCGTTACAAATTTTTATTTATTTATTACTTGTAATTAACATGAATCATTTAATGTTTTAATTAAATGCATAATTGGAAATGCGTTAAACTAATTAAACGATTTTTCAATTACAGCTTTAGGTTATGCACTTATCTGGCAAGAGCTGAACAGTTTTATTTGCAGCCAAGCCTTGGATTTTGTGTCTTATATAACTTACTCCAGGGCAGCCAGCCCTGACCTCTTCTGGCATCTTCTTCAGCCATTGTTCAGCCATTTCGTAAGTCTTCATTCTTCTTTGCATATTTATAAGGCCAGCATTTGGAGAACTAAATTTATGCTTATACACTCAGCGCAATAAAAGCAGAAAATTCTTCACCTAAATTCTGAGAAAACGGTGGCTAAGGTCGCATGTCTTCAAAAAGGGCTGACCGCCCACATGATTCTAAAGTTTCTTTGATTATGGATTACTAAAAACAGAAAAATACCCTCATCGAGCAATTAAAAGAACAATACACTGCTTGTCACCTGAATAGATTCAGCGAGAGTTCTCTAAGTAGAAGACTTCCAGTTGTACAAAATTGTGAGATAATTTTCAGTCAAGCAAGATTTAGGTAAAGAAATAATTTAAAAAGTATTGTAAGCCAGTTTTTCTGAGTGTTTTATTTTCTTGGCCTATAGAAAAGGACAACAAGAAACGTAACATTGAGGCATTTATATTAACTAAGCGAGCAGAAACAAAGCAAAAGCAAAACTTGTGTGCCCAAAATGGCTGCCAGGATACACTTAAGCACACACATACATTCAGAGATAGACACACCAATACACTGATAGATATAGGGGTAGGGGGGGCTGCTGTCGCGCTGTCATATCGCAGCAACGCCCTCATTGAGTAAACATTGAGTCAACACTTCCGCTAGGATAACATCAACATGGCGCCAACATTATGGAGGACCAGAAGCGACAGCCAAAATAGATAAACCAGCTAAGATAAGGATGCGAAACAGCAGCCAGCAGCCAACAGACAGCACAGCAGCAGCAGCAGCAAGCTGAAAAGAAATCAAAATGCTTAGCTCTTGGCCAGCAATTTTTACCCAATAAATTATTTTATCTGCCAAGACAAAGACACCGCCAACAACAAAACAAGAGCACAGCCAACATCCAACAGTCACCCGCAGCAGGCAGTCGATGAATGCCACGTGGCATAAAACCAAATTAGAGCCACATCAGGGCACAAAATATCTGCGGCGACTGTTTATGAAAATGTCATTAAAATACTCGACAGAGCAATAATCCTCCCAATGCCACTAAAAGCAAAACTAAAATAAAATCTAGCCAAAACAAAAGGAAATTAATTAAGAGCAATGCTCAGGCGAAACGGAAATGGTTTGGTAGATTGCTAGAAATTGATATTCATTCGAAATTGTCATACCATTTGTTTTCCTAATACTCACTTGGACATCATTAAATAACTATGCCCTGCAAAACATAGTAGAATTTTCGAAAATCTATTAAAATTGTACTTAGTTTCGTCGTTTCCATTCTCATGACAGTGTTTTATTCATCAGCATACTTTCTGGAGCAGAATATAATTAATGCAGTTAGCTATTGTTTTAGTTTTTTGTCTGACTAGTTCAAAAATGGAAAAGTAGAGAACCTTTATCTAATTTAGCTCCTGTTAACTAACCGAGTAGAATCTATAGTTAGTATCTTTATAAAAACATGCAGTAAAGTATTTTTTTATTGAAATATATACCTTGCAAAAGGCTCTTTGCTCTTATATTGAATACTCCGTCTTATATATAAAGAAAATGTAAAAAAAGACAGCTTTGCTCTGGTTTCCATTTCCCATTTAATTGCACTAAAATATGTATAGCATACTTTTTGGGGCAGCATATAATTGGAGCACTTAGCTCTTTAGTTTAATGTGCATTTCCTCTTCCCGTTTTTCGATTGAATTATAATTGATTGAGAAATGGAAAAAGAAAACATATATTTAAAAATTAAAATAAAGTATGTAGATTATTATGTCTATCAACTTCGATTTGTAGAAGAGGACTTTTTGCCCTTTCAACCAGTCTTAGCACATTTTCTCATATGTTTGTGTAAGAGTATTAAGTCTTCGGCCAGACAAATCTAGAGTTATGTCATGGTTTCTTTTGAGCGAGTAACTTGGCTGTTGCTTGGCTAGATAGAGGGAATCCTTGTTATTTTTGTGTCTTCGTCTTCGTATTCGCATGTGCTTCTTTCATCGACATCATTGACGTCGATTATTTGCGTTTCAGTTCCAGTTTCTTTTCTGTTCAGTTCTTTTTGCTTTTACGTAATGTTGTAATGTTGCTTTAATATCATTATATCAGCATTCACAGTCGGCAGCCGGAGGCAAATGGTTTTCTGCGATTCGTATGGGATGTGCTCGGTATAATGAATTCAATTTGTGCTCTGCCGAAAATTGCAAAAAGCGCAAGGAGCTGAGCCGAATTGTTGGGGGAGGGGAGGAGGTTCGATTTGATACGAGTATGAAAACTGTTCTGGCCAAATTATTTGCCAATATTAAGGGATAATTTATTTCAGCATTTGCTTTTAAAATTTGTTAGCCGCGAGCACAAAATTTATGCCAGACGGCTCACGCATACAAGCCCACACACACACACATGTAAAATCACAGGAAAATTAATTTTCCTTACATTCGCTTTTTGGCACAATCACAGGCTCAATTGTGCGCGAAATTTATTGCTCAGCTAATGTTTGGCCCAGGGATAAAATGTGTAGAAGTTTTGCATAAATTATGCTTTGATGTAAGTCTCTGATTAAATTCAAATTGCATTTTCTCCCCAAATTTATATGCAAAATGCGCATTTTAAGCCAACACTAATGAGTGTCAATTTAATTCAGTTGGACTCCAAAGAAATGGCCGCATTGCAGTCGACCACACAGAGAGAAAACGCTTCATCGATCTTAAATTGAATACAATAAAAATATTATATTATTAGGCTCAATAATAACAAACTTAAGGATAATATATTCCTGCTCTCGGACTAAGCTGAACATTGACACAGAAGAAGAATTTAATTCTCAAAACAAGATTATCTCGTGATTCTTAATAAGCTTATTCCTTGGTTCAAAGAATGAGAAAGTTTTATTTCAAACTTAAAGTGGACGTATGAATCATGAATTACGTAGTCTTATTCAGGTTTATTCACGATAAATGCGTATTATATTTATTCAGATACTGATTGGCATTTACTTAAGACCAGAATTATTAAACTTTTCTCTCTGTGCAGGCAACAAATTGAAAATATTCTCGGATTAGTTAAATGCCCAACATTTGCACTTAACTCAATAAATTAGAAAGTGACTTTAATTAAATTTCAGGCTGGTCTGAAATATTTAATGACTTTTGTTGCAGTTTGTATTAAGACGAAATAGAAATAATTGCAATTCACTTACGCTTATTGAATATTAGGCCAGGAACTGTCCGCTGACTGAAAATCAATCATTTGTTGACTAGAAACTTCATTTTATGTAGAGCATAAATAGACAAGCATTTTAATGGAAGGATATGAAAACTTTCCAGCCAGTTTCAATTCAAAATAAAATATTTAATTTGAGAGCACATCATTTTTCTTTTGACATTATGCTCAATTATCTTTATGACCGATTGAACTATTTCTTTATTATTGACTAATATGGTATAGTATTTAATAGTAGTACCACATAATACTCCAGTATACTTGATAATAAAACTCTATTTTTATTGAGTTATTGTTCACGCAATTGTTTTATTTTACCATAATTTTTTACTTTGTTGCTTGTATAAATATTATTTTTTATATAATCCCAATTAAACATTAAAAAATATTTTATTATCCAGTTGAAGCACTCAAATATTATTATTAAAAAAGTCCCAAAGTGAAGTGGCAAAAGTAATTTCTAAATATCTCCAAATCGCATAGCATTTTATAGCACTGAACTTTCTCACGAATATCGATACTACTATCGATAAGTTTCTGATGATTATTGATGTGGGATTGTGAAATAAACTGCGATACTCTCAATATTTAAAGGACATGGCTCGAGTATATATTTAAATCAATTTATTCATATTTTAAAGGGATACTTAGTGTAATTAAATTACTGCATTTGAACCCATTTACATATTTTATGATTAAAAAATAAAAATATTCTCTCCGCATGCAGTCGGATTATAATTTCCTCCAGTTATTCAGCCATTCCAGTTTTTTTTCACTGGATTAAAAGTTGGGGCTACGCCTTCGCCTGTCAGAAAGGGAAAACTCCTGCCTTTTTCAGATGGAAGTCAAGCTGTTGCTGTTGTTATTGTGTTTGTTGATTTTAATTCTGCTGTTGCTGCTGTTGTGGGGCGCCATTGTTTTGCAGTTGACTACTTAAAAATGAAAAGATGCGACGAGTTGCATGCTGCAGATGCCACACAGTCCGCAGAGAGAACTGCCTTTTAATATACTCTTATATATAAATAAAAGGCTGGCAGTAAGCGCCTGACGACTTAAGCAAGAAAAAAAAAAAATATGAAATAATTATAAGCCATTGTTGGCAGCCAGCATAATAAGAGCATAGAAGCAGCAGCAAATGTTAAGAGGAATGAGGAATGAGAAACGAGGAATGAAGAATTCCCTTTTCTAAAGCTAAAGTCAACTACCAAAGCTCTATAAAGTGCAGCATATTTAAGTAATTTTATCAAGCGTCTGTGACATGCAAAATGCATTTAAACTAGTTATAAAGTCGCATTATTTGCCATCAAATTCAATGCTCGATGCTAAAGTTTTTTCCACTCTTCTAGATTGCACTTGCTGTGTTCTCCTCTCTGCTCCTTCTAGTTTCTTTACGCAAATTTCACAAATTTTTACATAAATCTGCATGAAAAATGACCCGCTCCGGGCGGGTGAGGTTTCTTTTCCAGTTTCTTCCAGCTCTTCTGTTATCAAGCATTTCATGCAAAACTACTATAATTTTTCCTGCAGTGCTTTCTTGCTGTGCATTTTGTTTTATAGCACTTAAATTTTTGTGTGGGCGTTGTGTGGCAAAGAGGGAGAAGGGCGTGGCTGTTTATACAAAAATTATATAGTTATTGTTGTGGCTGCTGCTGCTAGCTGCTTGCTGCTGGCTGCTGTGCACAGTAAGACATCATTTTATTTAACTGTCAAACGAGATACAAAATTCTTGCACTTAGGTGCTTTATGGTTTCCCACTCAAGCCAGTGCATAAACAGACTTGTAAAACAATAAATAATAAGTAAATTTTTGCAAGAAATTGCTCTAAACAAATTGCAGAAGAAAGAGAATTAAGCGGAGGCAAAAAAAGTGAATGCTTTATCCTCAGTTCTCAGTTTTCTGACTTTCCCCTTGACCACTGTACTCTTGTATTCAGTCATTTCAATATACTCAGGCTTTGTTCTCAGTTTTCTGCAGAGATTCACTTTGACCACTGTACTCTTATACTCAGTCATTTCAATAAACTCAAATAACAATTCCTTTGGAGGGAGTCTGAAAGAAATGCTTTTATTTCCATTTTCATTATGTCGACAACTGCTGCTTCTGCTAAACAATTTTTCCATTCGCTGCACATTCTCTGGCATTTTCTCCTGACTCTCTCTCACTCTCTCAATGAGATTTGCTTATGCATGGAAACTGATTAAATTTTTCCCAAAATATATGTGTTTGTATGCTGGTTGCCTATCAATCGATATGAAGCATTTCCAATTCGTGCTCTGTCTGCTCCCTTTTTATTTTTATCGGGCTACGCTTACGCAAAAGTAATGCGAAATATTACGCATACGCAGCGTGTGCGCCATTTCAATACGAGTCTTTGCCATAGCAACAACATCTTTAGTTTATCATGCTCTGCTTTTATCAGCAAACATTAATATATATACATATATCAGTATATGTGTGTGTGGATGGGTGTGCGCGTGTGTGTTTCGTATGATAAATGCGCATTGTGTTCGCGTGTATTTTTGTTTGTATTTTGTTGCTGCTGCTGCTGCTGCTGCTGCTGCTGCTACTGCTTCTGCCGGCAAAAGTTATTTTTTCGTATGCTCTACATATTTTTGCGTTTTTAGTTGCATTTTCGTGCGGTTGCCGCATTTCAGGGGCGTGGCACATTGTTACAACTCATGTTGTCTGTCTGTGGCAGCATTGCACAAGAAAAATAAAAATGAGTTATGCTTATGCTACGCATTCATTATTGTGTTGCATGGGGGGCAAGTCTTTATGAAAGGCAAACTTTTGATTTAAGAGTACGAGCGACGTCTCTTTCAAAGCTCTGACATTAATCCCTGAAAACCCAGCATGTACGTAATCAAGGATAAACATAAATAGCCTGGCATTAAATCCGCTTTGAACTTAATCGGAAACATCTCTTGGACCCATTGCCCACACCTTCTAATTGCTAGCCCCCCTGCGCACTTTTCTTAATTTAGTTGTGCCACTTAAGCAGTTTAATGCCACGTCGGCTTCGGCGGCCTCTAAAGACAAATTAATGACCCTCGGACTGAGCCTCAAACTGAGACCCCGAGACCGAGACCAAGACCAGGCACAATTGCTCGCCCTATAAATGCGTATCCTGTCTGGCTGGCGCCAGAATTTATGGGCCAAAGGCTTGGCCAACGCGGAAATTACTTGTACTAAGAATTGCGAGCCAACGCAGCCGAGTCGCAAAGTTAAGCCACAGCATCATTTTCCACAATTACTCCCACACAGAGAGAAAAAATCAAGAATTCCAATTCTAATCAGTTGAAAGCAGTGTTAAAACTACAGAAATACACATTTAAATTAATTCAAGCGGGAAATTCAATCAAAATCAAACTTTCATTTGTGTATCTCAAAGTGAAAACGAGCTTGTTTTGAGAATGAAACACTATCCAATCAAGCATTTTAAATCAATAAATTGAGTTTGAAAATTCTCGAGTTCAAGAAAAAATTTTTCTTAATTTATTGGGTTCAAAATATTCCTGAATTGCTTTTTCTTAATCAAAAATGTATTTTAACCAATATTTTTCTGTCTGTGTATTCACTGGCATTGTTGTTGTTTCTGCTGCAACGGTATTCAACGGACTTTCATCTTGTCGCGTCGCGTTCTTATCGCGTTTTGATTTTTAATTAAAGCCCAAGTTAAATGTATTTTCTGGATGGAAATGGAATTTTGTTTATACACAGAGTTAAATTAGGCACACAAACAAATGCGGAATCCAATTATCTTTTGCCTTGAACACAAATTACATGGCCGAAAAACACAAGGACGACGCACAAATTGATAAAGTCATTCCGAACACTGACTCTGAATTCCCGGCTCGATTGCTCGAGTAGGTGTACGCGTGGGTGCTCCTCTTCATGCAAAATTCACAAGTTTTTTGACAACTTTTTGTTTTAGATATTTTCGTGTTTGCTGTAGGAAATCGGAGTGGATTTTTAAGATGCTTTAATAAATGTTCAGGCAAACTTTTCCACAAGAGATTTATCTGATGCTGGGATTAAATTTCCTCTTAGAATACTCACCTATTAAATACATGAAAAAGGCTATAAATGTTGCAATTTTAATTCTTGCAAGCCAACGACAGCTTGTCATTTTTCCAAGGGACTAGCATACGAAAAATGCTCTGAAAATAGAAAATCATATACAACTCAGTTTTCTGCCAGATCATGATCTGTTGGTTGATTTGTAAAAAAAATGACGGAAATCCTTCAATGAGGTGAGGAAAAAGTATTTTTTTGGTTATCGTCTGACCAAAGGACATTCTTAATGTCCTTGCTGTACTTTAACTATCCTGGATTTTGTTTTTGTCCTGTTTTCTTGCTTTGGAGCCAATGAAGATAATGTAAGAAACAGGCTTAAGCCAGCTTTAAAGTTTCGCTTTTTATCTTCTATTAATTTATATTTATTTGTTAAAATGTACTCTTTGAAAATGTAAATAATTCTCAGCTAGGTGACCAGCTCGATTTAAAATCGTCTCTCATTTGACCACTTCGCATCTTCTTTTTTTCGTATTTTTCCTGAAGTCAATATAAATTCCCTGATTTCCCTTTTGGGCAGCCACTAAGGGTATTAGCGAAAGTCTATCATGGGATGCACTTGACAATAATCGGCAAGGCGTCCATGGAAATAATAATGACATCGCTCACAAATAAATGTCTCTTTAGGGCGATCGCAAATGCATTGAAGTTTCAAGTATTTTTAGTCTTCTTAGTTTTTATTGAAGCTTATCAGATTTGATTCCAGGTTGGAATTCTGCGCAAACCCATTTTAGTTTTCAGCCTACACAAAAGTTGTTTAAATCAAAACGAAAATGGACGCCAAGTTGCTTCAACAATATTTAAGTATACAGTTTTTTTTTTGTATGCTTAGACACGTCAACAACTGACAACAAGCAGAACATTTTCAACCTAACTCATTTACAATAACCAAATAAGCTCACACTACTCGTTGCTCGTTACTCGTTATTCGTATGGGTAGATGGGCGTGCAACAGTGCGTATGATTTACAATGTTTGCATGCTATCCCAGTCTCCAGTCCCCTGTCCCATTGTGACAGACAGTGTAAAGTAAAGGCAAAATCTTCTGTAATCTACCCCCAACTGAGCCACGCACTTTATAATGGTATTGTTGTTGTTGTTTTTGGTATTCAATGGAAGTCTGAAGTGGCCCGGCATTTGTTTACTTATGCGACTACACATTTAAATGCCAAGCTGTTTGCCTGGGGCAAAGTGTTTCAGTGCTGAAAATTCATTCGTATTTGCATAAATAAATTAAAAAGCGACTCAAAGTGAACTGGTTGACGTTATTAAAATAAGGAAACAGCTCAATTTCCACGAAAACAATTAATTCAACTAGTGAGCCTTACTGAAGCAACTTATAGCTTGGGCAGCCTACTTAATGCTCTGCTAATGATGTGCATAATATTAAGTTAGTTCCTTACACTTGAGGGCGCATTCTAATTGAAAAGTTTGTGCTTCTACTTACTGAAATTGTCAAGTGACTTGGAAACACTTATGTATCTTATATACCTCAACTTTGGAGTACGTTAACACAGCTATGACGTTTCACTCCCTATAAAAATACACCAATAAAATCCAAGAATTTTATTATAAGAAACAGCTGAATCTTAAAACCTTTTCATTTTTCAAAGGAAAATTTTTATTGAAAAATGTATTTTAAAGTAGCCTACTTCAAAATTCAAATTTTTTAATTAAATGTTTTTATTTAAAATCAGATATGAGCCAAATCATAATGAAATTTTACCATAAGCAGAAAAACACTATTCCAAAAACGTGCCTTATCGGTCTTAATAGCAACAAATTGAATATTTTCAGCCCGAATCGGAATAGTAGTCATAAATTAAAAACATGAATATATATTCTGCATGGAATTGGAACTGTCTTCTTCAACGCAATTCACATTTCCTAACAAAATTATAATATCCTCAGCAAGAGTATACGGGTATGCACGTGCTCATTAAAAAATCCACAAGTCAATTTGGAATTCGTTAGGCAAATTTGCTCAGTTCGTTTAATAAATAAATTGTTTACGCAATGGCGTCTATGGCTACTCGCTTAATATGCATTTAAATGGCGCGTGTTTCTGCGCGCCACTTAATTAATCATAGTTCAAGTATCATATATAAACAAACGCCTAACCCACAGTATTTTCCCTTCTTTTTTGTCCATTTCTTTCAGCAGCAATGCGGCGCCAGCTGCTTGAGAAGCCGACGGCGTCAGCGTTGAGCACGTGAGAGCCTTGAAAAAATGTCCGCTTGCATGACAATTGTAGCGTGCAGGCATTCAGACAACGCAGCGGCAACAGCAGCTCCAACAGCAACAACAGCAGACAGCGCAGTTGAGCGCAGCGTACGTGAAGTGTGTACTAAAAACTTGAGGCAGAAGCAGCAGCAGGAGAAGCAGCATCAGTGGAAAGGATACTAACCCACATGCACATAGCAAGGCTTAGCACCTGGAGAAAGGCGCGGACAGCGGCAAAGACAGAGCAAACACAAACGCACGGAATACCAAGTGAGTTTCTAAGAGTATCTACCGAAAATTTCGTCTAAAAATAACAGACAGGGTAACAGGCATAGACACACACAGAGCTGGGCTATAAAGGACATTCAAGTGCATCTCTCAGTTCAACAGCTGAAAATGCTAAAAGTCAAGCGAATGAAATAACTGAAAGTATTACTGCAAAAACTGCCATAAAAATATTATTTATAATGGAAAGCTTTAAAGGACCGCAAGCTTATTCTATCAAATTTGAAATGAACCTTTAATTATCAAGTTTTCAATTATAGTCACAGAACTACACCCACTTTTTCTGTTTAGTATAGGTTTTGCTCTTACCATAATAAATTTTTTCTGTCTATAATTATATCAACCTTCGTGTAGCCCTTAACAGTTTTTAAATAATTTTTAATAAACAAGAATAATCAAGCATTTTGGGAAAGTGAAAACAAGAGCTGACTAAAGGCAATTAATTATTTATCTACAATTAAACATAGTAAAAAGTTCAATAAAAGATTTTTCTTTTCCAACACTTATTTATTTAGCTTAGGACCCACTGAATTTGCAAAACTCGAAGCTTAACCTTCAATTTAAGCCTAGCACCTTTAAGCTTGATCCAATGACCCAAAATGCCCGAGAAGTTGTCCAGTTACGAGTTCTTGTCTAAAATCAAATCATGTCAGCAATGCCCAAAGCCCACCCAGTTTTTATAGGCATTCACCTGGTCCTGGCATAAGCAAAATGCCAACTGTGTGTCATTGTTGCTGCTTTAGTTGCTGTTGTTGAGGACGACAACAGCAACAAGGGCAAGGGCACTACACCAAGTGCCAACAAGGTGCTGCATCCCAGACCAAAGAAAATAAAAAAAAAAGTAGAAAAAGCCATAGAAAAAGAGAAAAGGTAAAGACAACGCCGCAAGCAAGTGGGCTGATTGAGGCTTGTGCAAAGAGCTGGTACTTCTATGAGGACTTCAAAATGGCATTGCATACTTTTTGGGGCTCGTGCAACATGCTCTAGGCGCACTTTGCTTGCGGCTCTGAAGAGCAATCCGCCAGAGCATAAGCTTCAGCAAGTAAAACAACTTAAATTCAAAATAAAAAATCATATTTTTTAAAGAGAAATTTAACGTTAAATATGTTCTGTACAATGCTGAAATTTGGTCTTTATACGTTAAAAAAGAAACCTTTAAAAAATATGTGCATTGAAGCTGAAAACCACCCCATTAATATTGCTTATGTGTGCATCTCTGCTCTTTACAGTTCGCTTCAATTGGTAACGGAACATAAAAAAGGATTTGCGCTGTTAATTAAAAAACAAAGGCGAAAATCTTTACAAAAAACATAAAATAAAAATTAATAATCGACCGAATAAACCGGAAAATAAGGCCACGCCACAAACAGCGATACTGCGGTCAATTATACAACAACAGACAGTAGCAGACAGCGGCAACAACAGGCCAGAAGCCAGAAGCAAGCACATAAAGTAGTTTAACAGCAGCAACAACAACCATTTTGACCAATATTAATAATGGTAATGTTGCTGCAATTGAAGCGACAACTGCCGCTAGCAGCAGCAACAGTAAAAACAACACCAACAACAGTATCAAGAAGCAGAAGAAAAGAGAAGCAGTTGCTGCTGCTGTTGCTGTTGCTGTTGTGTCATGTGTGCAGCAGCAACAGCGCTGGCATCAGCTACAACAACGGCGCCATCATCTCTGGCAATTTGAGTGCCACACAGCGTGGCAACAACCCGGCAACAAGTAATAGTGGCGGCCTTGTATTGATCGGCTCCAGCACTGCCACAGGCAGCACTAGCATCAGCAGCAGTGGCAGCGGCAGCGGCAGTGGCAGTGGCAGCGGCAGTGGCAGCAGCAGCGGCAGCGCAGCTACATCCAGCTCGGTGCCCTCATTATCTCTCACTTCATCATCGTCATCCTCAGCAGCATCATTATCTTTCGCTACGTCGACTAGCAGCAGCAGCAGCAGCAGTTCGTCGTCATCATCCGCGTCAAACAGCAACCGCAGCAGTAGACTAACCAGCAGCAGCAGTGGCTCTAGCAACAGCAACAGCAACAACAATATAAATCATGATCAATTGCCAGCACAGCTCTCATCGCGCATCATCCATACACGCAATGGGGCCATCTCTGGCGTAATTGTCCAATTAGACGGACGGCATTTGGATCCGGTTGAAGCATATCGTGGCATCCCCTACGCCTCTCCACCCGTCGGCAATTTGCGTTTCATGCCACCCGTCTCCGCCGCCATGTGGTCTGGCGTCAAGAAGGCGGACAGGTAAGTCAACCCCCAAACTCCAGAGTAGATTTTTAATGTTGCTTTTGGGGTCGTCGGCTTGGTGGACGTTGTATTCGTGCCAGGTCCTGTCCAGCACCAAATCCCCCTTTATAAAGTCATCAGCATAAATTTCAAGTTGCCGGATGTGGCGAGTATAAAGTATATGAGCTGACGCGCTTTCTTGTTAATCATACGACGTGTGGCACGCCTAAACATGTTCCTAACTGAAACTAAGTAACAACCTGAAGCATGAGCATTAAGTCAAAAGAAAATAAAGCAATAATTGGTAGAAATACTCAATTATGGCTTTGAGGCAGTTTATGAAAACAAGACTTTAAATAAAAGTAAAATATATTTATAGATTCGGATTTGATTTCGAAATTTCTGTATCCTAGCAAAAATAAAGGATTTGCCAAATCCCTTTGCGAAATGACTTCACAGTTGGAGTCAAATCTCTTTCCGCTGAGCTATTTTTCAGTTTAAATAATTACTCGGAGCTAAATCTGAAGAATAAGAGGAAGGGAGCAATTCTTGACCTAATTCATAGATTTTTTCCATGTAAACCCTTGCATTATCCTGCTGTATTATATATTATTATACCTAACATTTATATTATATATACTTAATGCAGTTGGAGGCTAATTCCACTAACCGCCGCGTATAAAAATCTGTTACTTTGCTACTGATTTTATTTGAAAATCAAGTTTCTTTGCTGAGTTTTGGGATAAACCCTCGTCTAAACTAATTTAATGATGCCTTTGAGCGCTGTTACTGTAGCCAAATACCAAATACCATGCGAAAGCGCTGTCAATTTAAATGCGTTAAATCATTTTCAGTTACTTTCCCAAGGCAATGAAGAGGGTTCTATTCGTATTTCAGGCGCTGTCGCATAAACCCTAATACATAAAATGATCAAAATGCCATAACTCAAGAGCAAGCCTCTGGCAGCCACTCGAGAGAGGGTCGCCAGCCGTTGCCCGCCAATTGTCACCTCAATTAACTTGCTGATTATTGTCGAGTGCGCTGGCAGAACCCGAATTGAAGTAAAGTACACAACAGTCAAGTAAAAGCCAAAATGCGAAAATACTTATAAAAATACTAGACCCACACACACACACACACACACAGGGAGAGAATGGCAATAATAATGATAATACGCGACGTTATGGCACAAAAAAAGTCAAAGGTCAGCAGACTCGGCGGGCTTCCGCTTGAAATGTTTCACAAATTAAATATTTACGCTGCCGCACGTCCCGGCAGCAGCTGCGACACTCCAACAACAACAACAACAGCAGCAACAACAACAACAATGCAACAACAGAAACAACAAAGCAAAGCATCTAATTTACAAACGCTCCCAAGTGGCAAATCATTATTCACAAAGATTCCCAGGATACCGTTGTCCTGCAGCCGCATTGTTTGCTTTGTAAAAGGGTGCCGGAAAACTTTTCCTCTTTCATTTCGTTTTTATTCTGGTGTACCCTAACGAAGGGCATTCAAATTTTGCCAAGCACTGTGTAACCTATTGACAAAAATACCAGAAATTTTATTATGAATCAATATCTTGAGTGTCGGCCCAGTCCAAATCTTTTAATTATTCTGGAATTAAAATGGTCCAATGCACAAGTTATATTTATTTAATACATTTATACAATACTTTTTTTATTTAATTTAAAAACTGATAAGTTCTTACAACATAATAAAAATACTCCCACACCAGGGAATCATCATGTAATTGATGTCATCTACAGAGTATCTAAGCTTCTAGATATTCCCAAAAAAAACTGATTCGGCCTGTTTATTTTTATTTTTTATTTTTTTGCTGGCTCAACCTAATGAAAAAGAGGCCAAAGGGCGACCATTTCAAATCAGTGTCCCGAAAATATATAATTTTTCAAGTTCTATTTGGGCAGCGTTGATGAATAACGTTGCCTCAAAAAATTGTAACACCTGCTGCTCTTCTGGAGCCACGAATTTTGGCTGACATCAACGCAATTGTCAGGAAATCTCTGTTTGCCAGTCTCCGCCTCTTTCTTTCTCTATCAGTCTGTCTGTCTGTCTGTCTAGCTGTACTGTTCCAACGTCACCGGCTTTACTGGGGACCAGCGGCTTTATTTGTCAAGCCGCATTGCTGTGGGCCTGTTGACAGCATCAAGCTGGCAGGCCAATAAACTCCTTGAGTAATGTTCAAGAGATTTTTCAGCACGTCAGCGTAATAAAGTTGTTCGGACCGACCAAAGGACAGACAAGGTACGAGTACAAAGGATCATTAGCCGGCTTTACAGTGAAATGCGAAAATGGATACGTTTCGGGGCATTTTGTGGTTCCTTCTTAGCATTTTCCAGGAACAGTACTTAAAACTTATTAAAATTGGGTAAAATGCAGAATCCCTCAGCACAGTTACCAATTATAGAAAAAAGGTCTTTCATTAAACGGTTTGAATTCAAATTTATTTGGGTACTTGATAGTAGCAGGATTCCAGGTAAAATTAGGACAAAAATAAACAATTCATTGTAATCATTAAAATCTTACTTCTCCCTTCTAAAACCTCAGCTATAATTTAAAAATTTAAAAAACTTTAAACTCTTTAAAAACTCGATGACAGAAACTTTCCTGATTTGTTGATAGAATGTGCAGAAAAGAGTTTTGTAAATAGAATGCCAAGCCAAAGCTGTCAGGGCTGAGTCAGTGATACCTTGGGCAAACTAGGACTAAACCATAGTAACCACTGTTATATTAGAGGAACCTATTATGAACCAGAGCTACCACGACCATACCAAAGCTCGAAGGGATTGAGACTCTGCTACTTATATTCCACCTTTAATTATTTCTTATTATTTTCAGTTTAGAAAATTTTCGTATATAAAGTTTTATTCAGAAACTTTGATTTAACTTCAGAGCAATTGATTAAAGCTCAACTTATAACTTCCTGTAAATAAAATTTATAAACATATGAAAATTCTCTGTAGCTCTCTTCTAATTCGCCAATGCTCATTCAGAAATGTCCTATTTACAACCACCAAAAAGCTTCAGCTTTGACAAGCCACGCGTGTCACCACCAAGAGCGGCATCAACAAAGAGCAATCAGCCAGCATTCTGCTCTCTGCCCTCTCCTCGTTTCAACACCCTTCACCCTTCCTCACCTTGGTAAAGTAGTTGTTTTTGTTGTTCTTTCAAAATAAATTTTTCCCAGCTACTTTGCACTTTGGCCGCCGCCATAAAGCTTTTGCTTTCGGTGTAGGGATTATGAAATACAAGCAGATTAACAGGGACAGGTCCTGCGTCTGGCGTCCTGCTTCCTTTCGCTGTACAACTTATGTTCCATCGTAACCTGGCTACCTGTTAGTCACCACCAACTCTGAGAGAGAAATAGAGAGAGACAGAGGGGGCAGAGGTGTAAAAAATCGCAATAAACTGTGAGTTTTATGCATGACGCTTGGGTGTTTTAATAAAAATGTAGAAGCTGCTTGAAGCTGCGGGAAAACTCAAGCTAACGATTTTCCTAATAAAAAGCGCATTAATGAATGCTCTACTTGAGGGTTGAAGCCGCTGTCTGTGGCCTCCTTGCAAAATGCCTGCACTTGAGAGCCAGGAAAAAAGAATATATATAGAGAAAAAAATTGCTTCCATCATTAAAAACGTTAATTCCAATTTAAGAGCTCGAAGGCAGCGAAGGGGTAAGTGTATCGCCTGCTGCATAAATTGTGCGGCTAAAGGTGCCCAAGGTGCCTGATTTTCTTTTGGTTTTCGCCGGGCTGTTGGGCTGTTTGGCTGTTGGGCGCTGTTGCTGGCCGTTGTAAATGAAATTGCGAAAATTCATTTTAAATTGGATTTTATTTAATTTGACTGCGGCAAGAAAGCTTTATGCGTGCTGCTGTACGAGCTGATGGGGGAGGTGAATGGGTGAGATGAGAGGCGTATCCAAAATGGTGGGCAGGGCGCGGCTGCCAATCTAATTTGTGTACAGGTAGCTGGCAGCCACCGAAGACGACAACGCAAACGACGACAACGACGACGCCGACGATGGCGGCAGAGACAGACTTCCCGATGCCCACAGGTAAAATTAATCTATTTTGCTTGACGTGGCCGCAATGTCGCATATCATTTTCGGTCCGCTGCCAAGCCCAGCTTCCGCCCGCTCTGCCACCTTCTTCATATATACAAACACACACACATATCTTCAGTTGTAGTATATACATACTTGGGTAGCTCCCGGTCTCTGGTGCATGCATTTTTCCACTTGGCTGAGATTATGCTTCTGTTTGATGTATTTAAGCCAAGGCAGCAAGTGCTCCGAGTGCTTTACTAAGTCGTCCTGCTTCAGCTCCTACCACTGACTTCTCTCTGCCCGTTTGTTTATGGCCAACTGTGCGTGCCCCACTCTATGATCCTTGCCACCTTGCCACCTTGTCGTCCTGCCACCCGCCCGTGCCACATGCAGATTATGCGGGCCATGCCCCTCAAATACTGTACACACCATTCGAGTAGCACGCTTTTGTGGCTTTCTGAATTTCAAATTGCATGTGTCTCCATGTTTTGCCGAGTCCTGTGCCCAATGTCCTGCCTTCCATTTCGTTCTGTACTGTTCTGTTCAGTTCTGACCTGTTTGCTTCTCTGGGCGCGTGATTTATATGCGTAGCATGTTTTTTGTGCCTGGGTCAGAAACTAAAAATTGTTTGTTTTTGCCGTGGAACAAATTCACGCGCTGTTTGCTTGTGGAAAATGATAAGCGATAAGCTGTGATACCAGCAGCTGACTAAATGCAAATTATCTGCATGAATTGAATTTTATTCATCTACCTAATAATAGTCTAACGAGCCCATATAAGATTGCAAACATTATAAAATTAAACTGCCCTCTTTCAGGGGTTCTGCCACTCACTTTTACAGCTTCCTTTAATTAAGTAAACTTCATAAAAGTTTAGTTGGAAATGTGTTAAAATTAGCTTAACAAAAGACTACTTATATTATTTCTATTATTCAAACTTTACTGCACTTGCTAGTGCTTCTTAAAGCCTTCAATACTTTTGAGGAACTTCTTGTTTTCTTGATTTCATCCTTTTTCCTTCTGTGTAATTTTGAATTTATTAGTTTGTGCTGCTGAGTCAGTAGGGAATACATTTTGTTTCCTTTCTCTAGACTTTGAGTTTAATTATTTATCAATTGATTTAATTAAATATATTTGTGCTCTATTTAATTAGTTTTGTGTACTCTTCAGCTTTAAATCCCCGTCTAAAGCAACTTTATAGTAAACAGTAAAAGTAATTTTAAAAATGCTATCTATTAAAAAGGGTCCCAAATGAGCTGTTGCCAGGTAAAGTGGTGCATATGCGAGAATCTCGAAAAACCGCGAAAATGTTTAGCTTTTTTTTGAGGACGGGATTCCCAAACATTTATCGATTGTAGTAAAATCTGGCAAGCAACGAAGCAACACACACTTCTCCGCCCCTTTGTGTTTAGTTGACCTCAATTGCCCCGCCCATTTTATTAGCTTAATTCCCACTTCACTTACCCGTACCCGTAGCCGTAGCCGTACCTGTAGACGGACTTGAACCCGAACCCATCTTATCAGAGCCAACTTCAAACTTTGGCTGCGAGCACACAAAAGTCGCATAAACAAGATCGCTGCCACTTGAAAACTGAGCTCATTTCGTTGCTTCGGGGCGGGGGTTGGGGCACATTAAAAATTCAAAATGTGGCTTTTACGAGCTGTAGCTGGTGTTTGTGTTGGTGAGTCTTTAAGGCGGAAAGGCGGGCGACGGGGGCGTGACACCTGACGTTGAACGTCAGCAGTGGAACGGAGTACAACAACTAATACTCTCTCAGCTCTCAACTGGCGCCATTTAAACTTTTCACTTTCATTACTTATTTTTAATATTTTTGCCAGGATGTCTCTTATCCGAGCTGGGTTGTTGCCATCAGTGCGCACGGCTGCAACTTCTCCACCATTAAGCTGCCAAGGACAACAACAACAACAAGAACAAAACGTTAAAATGAAGCCGAAAATTAAACTTTTATTACCTGCCTTATTGTTTAACCATAAAATTAATGATTATTATGGCAATCGCCCGGCCACCACAAGCGTCCATTAAAAATGTTGGGTCATGGGGTCATTTCCCCATTCCCAGCGTTCAAATATCTATAAAAAAAAGGAAGAAAAAAAATTAAATATACT
Source organism: Drosophila repletoides (assembly GCA_018150835.1). Lineage (NCBI taxonomy): Eukaryota > Metazoa > Arthropoda > Insecta > Diptera > Drosophilidae > Drosophila > Drosophila repletoides. The sequence continues at coordinate 7,540,957 of JAECWQ010000202.1, forward strand.
CAAAAAGAAACAAAGCCCAGCAGCAGCAAAAAACATAAAGGGCCAACGCGAAAAATAAGTTGCGGGAAATTAAATAAAATAAATTATCGTTTCGCAATATCATTAATGTTAATGCCTTTCCATTGGTGCGGGTCCTTCGTAATGGACCCTCAGCTCCACATAGATATGTTGCCAGCATTCTTTTTTAATGTTTCTATTGATTTTCGCTTTATGACAATTTGATATGGCACACAAAATGAGTTGGGATTCGAAGGGAAGCCAGAACAAATTTACTGAAGGGGTTGCTCAGGGCTTGCCAAAACAATTTTAATATATATACAGAATAGGAGACACAATTTGTATATGCGATAAAAAAAAGAAAGAAAAGTTTCACTGACTTCGCAGAGAATAAAACCAGCTTGATCAGTCTTCAATTGAGAGTAGCCAAATCTTGAATATATTTCGAGCTGGAATCGGAATCTCGAAGTGACAGTCTAATAATAACAGTCTTTAATCTTTATGGCTTCAATTAGGGTTCAAAAATACAAAAAGATAAAACTTCTTTGGGAGTATGACAATGAATGGTATTTCAGACTGAAAATGGAATTGAATCAAAAAGTTGTGGTCTCCATTATTTTCTGTTATTCTTATTCAGCTTTAATCTAAAAAAAGTTCATTATGGCTTTCATATATACCAACCTAAACTTGATTTAAGATTTTTGTTCTTGAAATATCATTCTTGAGATAAGAATTCTCCGCTTGCTTAAAGACCAAAGATCATTATTATTTTCACTCTCTGTACAAAACTAATGTTCGAGCTCTTTTAAATAAAATTATAATTTTTTTTACATATTCTGCACATATCAGAGCGCTGTTTTCATTTAATTAGAAATATTGACATCTACTTAAGAGCTGTTTTAAGAGCCAGCTTACGGAACAAAATGTTGGCTTCAGCCTTTTCAGCCAAAGAGCCCTTGCTTAATCCATCCAATTTGGCTTTCATATTTTACAATAGGAAATTCATTTAAGCTTAAACCAACAAATAAGAAATTATCAAAAAAAATCACTCAGCGACTTTTTCCTTTTAAATCGGAAGTAAGGTCATCTTCATTCATGTAAACTTAACTTCCTTTTACCTGGGAAAATGTTTTTATTAAAAATAAATAAAGAGTTCTGTGTTTTTTGAAGGCTCTTATCGAGAGAGCAGCTGAAGATTATAATTAAAGGTATATATCAAATATACAATATACACTATATATACTCGTAATAACGAGTAACTGCAACTGTAGAGAATTTTATTATAAAATGGCTGTAAAAACATTATTATTAATACTATTATTTTTTTCACTTTTACTGCATTTTTTAATTAAAAAAAATTGTAAAACTAACAAAAAGCTCAATTTATTATCTGCATTTAATGACAACTGTATAAATCCATCGAGCAATCAAGCTATCATAATCATACAAAGAGATGCACAATTTGAGCCACATTTGCATTTAAACACTTTCCATAGTTTTCCATTCCATGGAACATGAAAAGCAAACAAAGAACTCGTACGGCTCGGGGCTACTTAGTTTGATGCCTGTCACACGGCAGATTAAAAACAAATAATATCAGAACAGAAAATAAAAGCGAGTTCAAGGCAGCTGCTGCTAGACCAGGCTCAGGCTCAGGCTCAAGCGCTGTCATAAATGAGCACAAGGCCAAAATGGCAAACGTTGATGTTGGCATTTGCATGACATGGCCAGGACATCAGTGAATTGTTGGGGAATGCAACAAATGTTGGCTGGCAGGATACGGACAGAGTAAAAGTCAAGCCAAAAAAGAAAGAGAAAGAATAAAACGAAATCGAAATCGAAAACCAATTTGCCAACTGGATATAAGCTTTGTCAAAACTGGTTGGGGGGAGGTAAGAGGGGCACCGAAATGGGCCAAATAAATTAAAGTGCAAACTTTGAGCTGAAATCAAAAAGTTATTATGGCCCAAAGACAATCACGCAGGGCGGCAGCGTCGTCCACAGAGTGTACAAAATTTTCGACTTTGAGTGAACGTCGACTGTGGCAAAGATTACACAATGCTAGCAAATTAATCTGTTTATAACGACCGACAAAGGCCTAGCATAAAAATAAGCCTATTTTCAAAGTTCTGAGAACCTTTTTAAACAACATGCGAAAGCGCAAAAAAATGTCAGCGAAAAACTTTTGCATTTAACCAACATTTTTCTCAATTTCATTTTTCTTCTCTTCTCTTTCGTCCTTTGCAGATTTAGTCCTGTTTGCCCGCAACGCCTGCCGGACATACACAATGAGACGGCGGCTTTGGAGCGCATGCCCAAGGGTCGACTGGAATATCTGAAGCGATTACTGCCCTATCTGCAAAATCAATCAGAGGATTGTCTTTATCTAAATATTTATGTGCCCATACAAGGTGAGTGCGAGCGAGTGAGAGGCTTTGGTCCACCAAATAAGTATGCTATATTTTTGCACCCGCTAACGCCTAAAACCAAGAAAAATGACGCACATGCTCTCTTCCTCCCCAGCTCATAGCCAAAAGAGCTAGGCATTTTTCAGTCTTGTTTATTTAGCACTTTGCAAGGCATTTGAATAAATTGGCAAGCGGTAAAGAACGAAAATGGTTTGGGTAACTTGTTTCAATTTTTCTTCAGCTTTGCCCGACCGCCCGCCCGCCTCTTAATCCCTTACCAGACTTACCAGAGGCCCGTGGCGACCATGTCAGAAAAGGGTCAGCTTTGCTAAAGTTTTCACTTTTTTTTTTTTTTTGCTTAAGTCTTTGCTTTTCTCCCGGCGCATATCGTGCAAATGGACAAATGTTTCAACATTTTTCAAACGCCAAGGAATTTGCTAAGCTGTTGTGCCTGAAAAAAAATAAGCAGAAGAGCCAAACGAAAAGTGGCCAAATTTATGCAAAAAACGTATAGACGATTCTCTATCTGTCTGCCTTTCTGTCAGTCTTTCTGTCAGTCTGTCTGTCAGCCTATCAGTCTGTGTGGACATTCTATCCATTTTCGCGTTTGTCTGCTGATTATTTGCTTTTCCGCTGCATGAAAACAGTGGATTGAAAAGAGGATTTACAAAGAAAATATTTTAAATATGTTTCGGCTGCAATAGCTGTATTGGTAAATGCATTTTTTTTGGAGATGCTTTAAAGGTTTCTTTCGAAATTTGTTTAACATTTTCCAACTGTATTTTCTACAGACAACATTTAAATTAAATATTATATTAGTTCAGAAAATTTTTTAAATTTGTATAATATTGCTTAAGATTCTATTTTTTCCACAGATACTTAAACGAAATAAATGAAATCTATTTTTTATAATACTGAATTGTATAAAATATATTTTCTTATCAAATCTTTAGGAATTCACTACCACTGTGCTTGAGTTATTTCTATATAAAATACATTTTATCAATGCCTAAATATGCGCGTCGGCTCTACAAAATTAATGACTCTTGAAAATGTTGATTTGGATTTCAACGTTTTTGGCCGGGGTCACGTCAAGTATCGTCAATCAGTCATAAATGAAACCAATTTGCAAAAAGGCAGCAATTTGATTATGTAAACCAAAGAAGGAAACATCTTTGGAGAGAGGGGCTACAGGCTACAGTTAACTAACTGCCGATGGTTTTCGAACCCCAGAGAAGAGCCGCCAGTCTGTTAGTCAGTCAATTCGTCAGTCAATCACTCAGTGCATCTGGAATAGAGCTGCAATAGCCGCTTCTTGACATGGCTGTAAATTACATTTTAATTAAAACGTAGAAAGGAATACGAGTTCCGGAGCACTCAGAGCTTTTTTCTAATGGAACCCATCAGCCGCAGTTTCTGCAAGCACCTGCCACACCAGGCAAGGCCCGGCCAGATGAAAAGTATACGCGAATACTCGTAGTGCCAGCCAATTCAATTGTCTATTAGCGCGTGAAGAGTAGAACTTAATACTAGAGTTCTCGAATACAACTCAGCAGCAAAGAAACTGTCTTTCCTGTCCGAGATACTTTAGCCGCAGCGCGGCGCATCAATCAGTCCGTCAGTCGCCCATGCAGTCAGTTAGTCAATCCAACTGGCATTTACTCTGAGACAAGCAGCAGGCGCCTTTGATTTTGATATCTGACAGCACTGGCAATTGACTAAGAAATCAATTAACATCCCTGCTTTTACTCGTGCGTATACGTAATATATTTTTAGAGTAATACTTTCTTAGAGCACTTAATGGGTATGATGATTCTGTACCAATATACGTAATAGAAATATATTAAATAATATACAAAAAACTGATCCCACCTTTTTTCAATTTACAAGAAATTACTATGTACCCAAACGTTTGGGAATACAACGCTTATTACCATAGTGTATATGATCGTAATAAGAGAAATATACTAAATATATATTTACACATTTAGTATGTCTGCAAGGGTATTTAATCTTTGGCAGCTCACAAATAAATGTTCTGACTTGTCCTGTACTCATATTGTACTTTAAATTTCCTGCTGTTATTTGTAATTAAGTATCCTCGCTGTTTACCTTGTTTACTTGAGTTAATTGCGTTTATTTGCTTGTGTTTACTTAAGACAAATTGCCAGCTCAATCTTAAGTGCAGACAGACAGATACTGCCAGGTTATAAGGTATTTAATTTGTGGTTTACTTAATGGTTGAAATGCGTTTGTATCTGTATCTATAACTATTAGCTTTTATGTGTATTTTTAAATAATTTCAAATAAGCTCTACCAAAATTCTGGGAAATTTGCAATTGTAATTGCCTCAAAATACTAAATTAAGTTGTGATTACTCATCGAAAGTCAAGCAATTACTGACTGAAAACAAATACTAAACGAGCTAAATTCAATATATATTTTTGTTTACCTCAATATGCGACAATTTCTTGCCACTTTCGGAACACAAACGTCCAATTAAGCGGCATTTTGCTGAGGCTGTGCAGGTCAGAAGGAAAAGGTAAAAACTGGGTCGCTGGGCTGGAAAAAATGATAAAGGAAAATGTCGATGCACGATTTGAGCTGAGTTTGAAAAATGTATAAAATATATATATACATAGCAGTATAACTAGAATCGTTGAAGTATGACAAAATTTGCATTTGTCTGTAATTTGTCTTCGATGGCAGACGTTTATATGCGAAAAGGATCAGCCTAGTCATTTTATGTAGGGATGGGACCACGACCAGGACCTGTCTTGAAGTGTAGAGTTGCTGAATTGCAAGATTTTATGTGAAATTATGATAAATTGTTCAATGGCTGGCTGACTGGCCCCAAGGAATACGAAGGGTTCCAATTGAAATTGCTTTTTTTCCTCTCCAACTGAGTGCAATGCACGTTTCAAGGGCAGCTAATTGAGCCTTGAGCTGAGCACTGTGAGTGGCAACTGAAAGGGAAAATTAAATGTCTGCTCTCTGTTAATTGGATGGCCAATTACATTATATTTATATAAGCTAAGGACTGCTCTCATACGAGAATATGCGGACTTAAACTGTGCTTTTGAGTTTAAAAAAAGGCTTTAATCGTCCATCCGAAATGTCACCTTCCAGACATGTAATCAGTTTCAAAGATTATAAATATTAAAACGGCAGCAATTTATAAATTTTTGACAGTTTAATGCAAATCGCTGCCGCAACAAAGCCAACCACTTAATGAGCCTCAAAGACCCTAAAGCGGGTGTCTCGCCAAGGGCTACCTTTAGCCGACAGCGGTAGAAACCAAAATAAATCATTATTTATTTGGCTGTCATGTCAAAATGAATTGCCAGATAAATTTACAAAAAAAAAAGAAAGAAAACGGGAAACAAGAGCCACAAAAAAATAGGAATCCCAACGCTTAATGTCAAAATTAATGAAATTTTTTTTTAAGAGAAGCTAGCTATATGTGTATCTAGATAGATGTATGTATATGCCATGCAAAGTTGAAAGAATACTTTTATTGCCTCACATAAGCACAACCGCACACACAGCCAAACACACACGCACACATGCCAAGACGAGTGCGGAAAGTTCTTAATAAATCTCTTGTGCCTTTTGTGTAGCATACTTTTGTGGGCTGAGAGCTCGCTCAACACGACACGACACGACAGGCCACGACACGACTCGACTAGAGTCGGATTGGGCTTAGCTTGGCTCGGACATGCAGCTAGTTTAATCTACTTGGACATGACAATAAAATTTATATCATCTTTCCTTTTCGCCTGCTTAGTGAAGTCCTTTCTCGCCTCTGTGGTTTTTATTTGCCTTTTGCTTTTGCCATTACTCCTCTTCGCCCTGCCTTTCCTCTCTTTTCATCTCATTTTATTTTATTCTCTGCCTTTTTTATGGTTTTGTTGTTATTGTTAATGTGGTTGTTGTTGTTGCTGCTGTTGCTTTTGCTATGGCTGTTGTGTCGGTTGGCATTTCTTTTAAATCTTGAGCTTGTTCTCGCTGCCAACTCAAAAGAAAAAAAAAAATAAAATATAATAATAATAAAAACCAGAAAATGCCACATTAAGCATGATTTGCCGCTTTTCAAGGCAAAAGTCCACTGGGTGGCCAATATCAGTTGCTTTCCAGTCCTTGAGGGCTTTACATTCGGCCAGCCCAAGGTATAAACCCAAGGTATCCCCTCTCCCCGTACTTCTACTGGGCTTTGTGCGTTCGTGTACAGATTTCAAGTTTATCAGCTGTTTGCATGTTAGCCATATTTTGTGCTTAACTGACTTTTGACGCTGAAACCAAATAAATGAGCCACCATTGTGTGGCATTTTGAGAAATTAATGTAATGTCATAATTTCTAATCTGCAGCATTTCCATGCGATTAACATCTGGTGGCATCACTTAATGGCGCATTATAAGGAATTGTGGCCATTGGCCAATAACCATCGCCATCTCCTATTGCGCATCCATTGAGACTTATGTGCCAATGATTTACACATACGTGACCTTTGTGCTGCCACAACAATTGCAACATTTCCGCCCAAGTACGCCTTGTAATAAAACCATATTGCAATTTTGTCAGATCTAGAAAAGGCGGTAAAAAGAATACTCTACTCCACCGTTGCCACTCCGCAAATAAATCAATAAACCAATCAAGTGCCGGCAATCAGTAAAGTTTTGGCGCGTGCCCACATAAAGCAAACAAATATTCATCATACGCACTGTAGGCCGTATGCGCGGCAGCCTCAAAAGCATTAAATTGATATATGCCCACAGCGTGTGATAACAATATCAACATGAGAGTACGCTGCAAAATATTAAAGCAATGTGCTATAAATTAATTTGTTCTTAAAATTTGGCAGGGCAAATAAATTCTTGAAGTTTTTCTTTAAATTAAATTTATAAATTTATAGTTTAAATATCTGTTGATATGCCCTAAAAAAAATCAGAATCGCCAGTGTCTTTGTATGTCTTTCTTCGGGCCAGTGAACGCTATTTTCCAAAGCAGGATCTCCATTTCGATCTTAGAAAAAAAGAATTGAGAGTGGAAACAGGGCAATAAATATGTATGCATGTGCCATAGACTTTATTGCCCAGTTTATATTATTCTATAAAAACCACATTTCGCTGTAACACTCTAAAATCCCATCGCAGAGACATGTGTCGTATAACAACAACATAAAATATGAATGAAATTGCTGTATGCTGATTCTCTGTTTATACATATGTAGTTGTGTTTGTAAGTAAGTGTATGATATGTAAAACGCAACACTGGCCACTGACGTTAACGGAAACGGAAATCGATGCGCAGTCTGCGTGTTGCATGCGGAAATGAAACTGTTGGTCAAGAATATCCCAAAAAAAAAAGAAGGATTTCGGTCGGACATACATTTTATATTCATATACAACGCAAATGAATGCAACTAAGATAGAAAAATACTTGAATAAAATGAACGCAGAAAGTAAAAAATTGAAAAGTGAAGCACAAGTAAACTTTTTACTTTGCCTGGGAAAAAAACTTTGAAGCGAGATATTTCATTTGCCCAAGATTGTTGGCTGGAAAGAGAGTTTTCTTGGTTGTGTCTGAGTTCATGCTCATTTGCTTGTGCCAGACAATTGGCAAAAGAAATGACAAAAAGAAAATTGTTTAAATTACATTTATTACATTTCGCCTTTCCACTAAACTTTCGCAAGTAAAGAGAACTTTCTGAAATTAAAGCAAAATTGCTTAATATTCAAAAGGAAGTCTTAAAGCTCGAATGCTACTTGTCAACTAGATCAAAACAACAGCCAACAGTCAAACAAATTGATTATGAATTTTTAATTTCCATCAATGCTGAATTTGAAATATTTTTAGCACAAATGCTAATAACATAATAAATATTTGAGCTCTCAAGTAAAGTTTTTAATAAATTTTTAAGTAAAGCAAAGCCAACCAATGACTCTCTGCCCCAGTCAGCTGAATTCACAAACAGAACAGCAACCGAAAAGTTTTTAATCTAATCTAATTAAAAAGGCAATTTAAATGCAAACTAAATGAAATGCGCGTTCTAAAAATTTAAACTTAATTAATAAATCGCCATGCCACGTGGACATAGGACGCAGGACGTAGGAGGCGTTGCCCAGGGCTCTGTGTGCATTAGAAATGAAATGGGTCCAGGCCCGGACACCACATGCCCCCTACTAATTATACAGCAACTAGGCGAATTGTTTAAGCAGTGGGAAAAAAAACGAGTCTCAAAGTTAGCTTTGTTTAATTTTTAGCTTGGATTTTCCTGAATTTTTCTTCTCCATTATTTGCCCCTGCGCAGTTGTCAGTTATCATTTGAATGCCAAAATGTCGTTTAACTAAGAAATCTAAAAGGAAAACACATTGTTACACACCTCTTGATAATTTTATAATACTCTTTTTAAGGGTACATAAACTATTTAAATGAAAATATGAATATTAATACTAATGGAAAACAGAAACAAGACTTCGTTTTTTCTGTTAAATTTTAGTAACAAAACCTAAATGCTAATTCAAAAATATGGATTTAAAAATATTGCTTTTATTTAGCAAGTTTTTGTAATTTTAATAGCTGGCCACAATTCATAATATTTCCTATACATTTCCTCTAAGTCCTTTCGTTTCGAGTATTTGCTGTTGTATCGACCTTTGTGTTTCTGATTGTATTGACTGCCTTGCCAGTGCACATTCCGGAAAACTACCGACAAGTGCTGATGGAAGCCCATAAATACTGGGAAAAAAGGGAAAAACTTTTGTCAACTTTGCGTAACAACAATCGAAGCACTTGCTCACATATTGACTTTAAGCGAAAGCGTTTTGTTGATTGTGTATTTGTATGGATTTTATATGGCAGAGCGAGAGAGAGTGTTCGATTGCTATCAATAAATCTGCAGCATATTTGAAAAGCTGATGCACGTACTTTATACACTCCCATTTTCCAGCCTCTATTCAACTTTTTTTTTTTGCTCTTAATTGATTCATCTATAATTCTTTTGTCACATTTAAAGCTTTTATGCTGTTTCGTGCAAGCCTTCAAATAGATTCAAAATAGTTAACCAACGATTTTACTCACATAAAATATATTTTCAACCTAAAAATAGGCGTCCCTTTTTATATTTTTCTTTTAAATTTTGTGCTTATGTAAATTTATATGTTCAATATTTACACACAAAATTTATTTTTGAAGCGCATGTTTTATTTTCGAGTGTGTATTTTTGTTTTTGCAACCCCGAGACACATTTAACTTTTGTCTTATATGCGTGGGCCACATAGATATTCGGTATGGCATGGCATAAAATATGCATCAAAAATTTGTCACACTCTGGCAGAATGGACGAAAAGTTCACCTTTTTCTCTCAATGGCCACTTGACCCAGAAGAGTGGGCCCCACACACACCCATGCACACACACACATGGACGAAAAGGACCAAGCATTGAATTTAAATTGCGCATTAAGTGAGAACCAGGAGAATGTCCTTTCGTCCTGGAATGGCGCAGCTGTGTGGGTCTTTTCCAAGAAAATTGATAAGTCAAAGTTCATAATTGGACGTGCCTGAAGGGCCAGCACAATATTGACATTCCTCACAGCTCAACTTACCAGCTGAAATTTATTTCTTTTTTTTTTTTTTTTGTTTTTTGCATACCAAGGAAACTAAGCAAACAAACAGCCCAACAACAAAAACAAGAACAACAAAAATAAGCCGCAATTAAGTGACGAAAAATTACTCGAAAAATGTGTGCAAATTGAAATGGAAAACGTGCAGAAGCCACAACAAATGCGACTACGAATAAAAGTAACCAAAAAATGGCAAAAGAAACTAACTCACTTTCATACTGGTAGCATGCACTGCGAGCATTACCCCTATCCAAAAACCACACCCTCCCTCTTACATGCCTCCCTCTCTCTGTCCAGTCAGTTCTTTTAGTCTATGTCTGTGCACTTAGCATGTCTCAGTCTAATTACAGGGCGTTGCTGACTGCCATTTTGCATGCCACATGTGCATTAAGTATACGCCATGTGGCACGAATATCTAGAGGCATGTTTACTCAAAAAGGCAAAAACAAAAAGAAACTCAGCCAACAAATACGAGGAAAGAGAACAGTTCACAGAAGAAGAAGTTGAATTTCTCTCGCAATACCCAGCGGAATTGCATAGATTACTGACAATTTTTTATTCGGAATTTAACTTATTAGCAATGCTGTTATCACGCAGATTTGTTGAAAGGTGTCTAATCTTTTGTGCCACTAACTTAACAAAAGTACAGCTAAAATACATCAGCACATGCATTAAAATTAACCACATTTCCTATCAAAAATTGAATGTTTGCAATGGAAAGCTGGAAACTTTAAAATTACTTACTCAACTTATTAAGTCGAGTGCAAAATATTAGATTTTAACGTGATAAATCGTTACAAGTTTAAAATATAATTGAATTCTTACTTAATTTGGATCAAAGCCAGACTGTAAAATTTCTTTTCATAGGTTAGATTCACTTCAAAATATTTTGCTCATAATATTTCATTCAAGACCTTTAAGTTAATTAATGATTAAATAAATAAATTTTGCTTAGACAAATCTTTGAGTCCTTAAAAGACAACGGAAACCTAATAAATAAATAATATTAACTTACATTTTTGGATAACTCTCTTTCGATTATTACAGAGCTGCACAGCTAATTTTAAAACCTTACTACAAAATTCTTTAATGTGGCAGTTTAAGGCTTCCAAATGTCGACTCTATTCAATATCAAACAAACATACTCAAACTAATACTCACACACTCGTTTGCACACCATTAGGTCGATGTGAATGGGACACACACACACACATTTATATATATATATATATATATATATATATACATATATATAGGACAAACAGTGTCATTTATTACCTTCCGTACACTTGGCTGCCAAACTGCCAAGGAACATATACAATATTTCATTATAAATTACACACGACTTACGTCAATTTGTTTTGGTGGCCGGCAAAGTGAAGTTGGCAGCAAAAAAAGAAAGCAGACAGGAATCTCATAAGTAAGCCATAACACACACACACACATTCAAACAAACAAACAAATACTCATACTCAGCCACAACATACCCGATACTTGTATGAGGGCTCAGTTTATTAGACAGCGCCAGCAAAAACGGCCAAAACGGAAGTGGCCATAATTTACTAACGAAGCCATAACAAAAATGCCCAAGCGGCAAACACAATACTCGCACAATAAACGCCACAAAAAGAGAGACAAGCAACGGGAAGAGAAGTCGGGTCTTTGGGGGGGGTGGACAGAAGTAAATTTATCAATCAAACTAGCGAAAAACACTTTCGAATAGTTGTAGTTGTTATAGACAACGGAAAAAAGAAAGAAACTCAACTTGACGGCCATTAATATTTGACAATTTCCTGTCTCTGGATTAATGATGGCCGCGGAGCTTGCGCTTGTTCTTGTGCCACGTGGCGTATGATTTGATTTTGCTTTGCCCATTTGCGTATATTACGTACACGCGTCATGTTACGTATTATTGATGGGTCTATGTGGCATGTGCTGGCTATCAATTATGGCACTACAAAGCTTAAGCTGTCTTCGTCTCTGCCTCCTTCCATCAAATGTCATTAAAGTGCAGCATATAAAAATATTATGCATACGCCGTGTTGCCTGGCACATTGTAAGCGCTTTTATCGCTTACTTGCTTGCAAGTAATGAATGCAGCGTATAGTAAAAAAAAAAACCCGATGTGGAATGGCAGAATACGGAATTGTGCTCAAAATGTAACTGGAACGCAATTATGTGGCACATTTTACCGACATAAACTGCAGCTCTGATGGATGATGGTCTGCTCCGGCAACTAGCAAAAAACTATTAAGCATGGCAAGGTGCTAAACTACTCGTTCTATGGCTTCGATTGCATCGTCTTCGCTCTTCTGGCAGGCAGGCAGGCAGAGAAGCAGTCAGGCAACCAATTTCTACTTACATTACTTCGTTTTTTTCTCGCTGCAATTTTCTTAAGCAGTTTTACGCCTGAACGCTGACATAATGTTGTTAACCGATAATACGTTGAAATTGAATAGTAGAGCCGAGGCCACAGTAACAGCAGTAGAAGAAGCAAAAGCAGCCGTACCCAGGCAGTCGTAGCTGGAACCACACAAAATCTCTTACGACAAATTGCATATTTCAATTTGCAACAACATTGAAGCCAGTTGGGCACCCTAGAACCGAGAACTAGGTTTCCATTTCTGGTCCAGATATTTCTTCTTCATTTCTTTTTTTCTTCCACTCTTTATAGTATTCTATACCCAGTCAAAATGGGTGTAAAAAGGGTATACTTCGTTTGTGCTAAACGTCTGTAACGTCTGTTTGAGGAAGGCGTCAGCCAATACAATTGTCTTCAACTTGCAAATTGTTGTGTTGATATTGCAAACTAAAAATACGTAGAATACCAAATGTTGGTTTATGGCAGCTGTAGAAAACAATATATACTATATTCAATAGGAAAGAATCGGCTGGCTATTCACTATCTTAGGTACAGAGTATTTGGTCGTCGTCGACTCGCGTGAACTAAGCATTCTTATGAGTTTTTCTGTTCTTTTGGCCTGCACTATGCCAGTTAAGGGTTTTTAGAGTCAGGTGTCTGCCGCATATTGGTTTGGTTAAAATGTGCTCACACACTCAGAAACTCACACGAGTATGCAAAATGCAGAAGAGCAGCTTTGCCTTGCGGTAAGTTAAGCCACAGTTAAGCTGATGCATGGGTTAAACTGTAAAAAGTATTAAGATTAAGTGGCGTTCAGTGCCAGCTGCCCTACAACAGCTCCTACTATCAGTTCTTTACAGTTCGCTACAGTTTGCTGCACGAAAAAGAGTATACATTATGTATACGCGGCGTATGCGCAACTAACCAACTTACCTAGCTTAAAATTAATTCTATTGTAGGCAAACAAGCATAAAGAAGAATGACGTGTGATATACAAAGAGGCGTTTAATTTTATAAATGAACTCGAATGCTGTGAAAACTATTCAGTTGCTTTGATAAACTGATGGATAGTAGATAAATTACAAGCGAACGTGATAAATCAACTGCACAGGTTTATTCAATGAATGAACTAAAAAATTGTATATTTTTCGTATCAACTTTTAACTGTTTTCACATCACTAAACCATTTACAAATTATCAAATTTGTGTTCATTTTACATAAAAGTATTTAAAGTACTTTTTGAATCCAGTTTTTGTTGGTCAAAAAATGATTATTTCAAATAGAGTACAGTTTTGCAGTCTGCAGTACTTTTTAAAGTAATCCTTGTCCTTTTTTCATACCTGTGAAATTTTATTTACTTAATCTATGGCGCCTTTATATATACTCATAGGAATTCATTCACGTATCCAAAAGGTTGGAAAAACAGCATTTATAGAGCAATTACCGTTTAACGCATCGTTTGTAGCGCCAGTCAGCATAAAATAAGACTACAGAATCGTCTATATATATCATTCAAAGGTCTTCGAACATTTCATAGGTGCAAATTTACAGTCTTCATGATTTTTGCCAATAGCCAAAAGGCGAAAAGCAAGCAGCGAGAAGTGAACTGGAGGAACACACACATTTCATAGAGATGACGCCCACTGGAGGGTTGGCAATATGTTGAGTACGTGTCTGTTAGTCATCATAATATTTTACATTTTTATGAAGTGCGAGACGGCGCTGAGGGCTGAGCAATAAAAATCTTATTTTGTGGGTTATAAAAGTGCAAAAAGAATCGGGCAAGAAAAGAACCGAAAAGAAAGTTGGTAACATTTTCCATTTCCCCTTTTCCTTTAGCTTCGTTGGGCTGTTGCCTTTTGCTGGGCGTTTTAATGTTCCTCTCCTCTTTATTGTTTTTTTTCCTTTCTTCTTTTTTTTAATGATTTATCGGCATTTAAATGTGGCATGGGGCAAGGGCAAGTGACGCATCGTAAACTTTTTTGTGCGCCTAATTTAATGCAACAATTTTTTGCTTTACACTTGCTTTAGCAAGCAACTACCGCTCTCTTTCCCTTTCTCTATCTCATTCAAAAAACCCCAGTGGCACAAATACGCTTTACAGTGTGAATTGGTGAAAAAAAATTTAAGGATCGGAAGTCTTCTTAAAAGTTCTTATAGATAAGTCTAACTTTGAATTACCAACAAAAATGATAATATTGTATAACAGAAGAGCAAACGAGGTATACAAAAAACAAAAGGAATTAAACGAGAATTCCATAATTGAACATTTTTCCTGTGGTGTCAAGAGTCCCACATTTTCTAAAACCTAGTATCAAATTCTTGGTTCAATCACGCTTTGTTGAATCTCGGATTTGTCCTGTTTCTATTCCAATTTTGCTTTAAAATATACCAAATTAAACCATAGTTCAATTTGATAATGATTTATAGTATTTATAATAAGGTTAAAATAAAAGTTTTCGTGGTTCATTTATACCCAACTAGACTTATCAGTTCAAATAAACCCTGTTCGAACTTGAATCTAATATAAAAAGCGATTGATTCTCTTTTTAATACTGATTATTCCAAATGGAAAAGGAATCAAAATACATAAAAAAAAAGGAAAACAGTTTGGAAATTTTCAACATCTATAGAAAAAATTCAACTTACATTTCTGTACACAGAGTGCAACGATTGTAATCAATATCAAAGTAGCTTCTGACCATGCATTCAGCACAGCGCCGTTGGGTATTTCTCTTTTACTTTGGCTTTATCAGTGTAGAAGCAAAAGGCTGATGTGTGTGTGTATCTGTGTGTGGGTGTATAGTGTGTCTGTGTGTGTGTGTGAATAAATGTAAATTGAGTTTGGCGGGTAAAGTACTTTGTAATTTATGGTGTGCAATGTGCGTAAGGAGTCACGTGATAACTTCATACACACACACAAACAACTGTCTCTCTCTCTCTCTCTCTTTCTCTCACTGAAACACACTCATTATTCTTTTATGAGACTGTATGTGTAATAATATATGTGTGTGTGTGTGTGTAGAGCCCCGCGTTTATTTATGACTGTTTAGCCGCATTTTGCATGACGAAATCATAATTTTCAGCCCAGAGCTCCGACTCCGACTGGCAGCCATTTTGACATTTTGTTTGTTTCCTGCGGTTCTTACAACATACATATAAATATATATATGTACCTATATACATACTCGTATATGATAAGTACGTGCAATATATTAAACGCTGAAAATTGTTCGTGTCGGGCTTATTAACATTATCAGGCTTTGCATTTGTTACTCAGATTACTTGAGATTAGATGGCTCATTTAGGGCTCAACGACTTAGAGGATTAATAAAACCATTTTATTTTTTAATTCGTTGACTTTTTTCGAACTGTTTTCTTTTTTTGGGTATTAACATATTTACATTACACTTTCTTTTTAATTTGTATAAAAACACAACCTTGTAGTTTTTTTTTTCTTAGCTTTGGAACAAGCATATTACTCAGGTCCAAGAGATAAATATGTTTGCTCCTGGTTCAGAAAACAACGCTTGCCGAATATTTAAACTAAAGTCGAATAAGTCTGCTTACCTAGAATATCTACAATCAAACTTTAAGCGATATCCATTCTCAATGATTTAACCAAAAGTAGTCAGCTTATGGAACTCAGCAGAAGCAATTCAAAAACATTAAAACTTTGGCAAATTCGTAGGGAAATGGGATATGTATGCCCGCCCTTATATAAACGCATGTTATATATGACATAGGCAAACTTTTGCATTAAATTTGTTCAGAAGTTAAAAGTAAACTGTAACTTTGAATGACTTTTTGCATTCAACAGTCCATTCACCTACGAACACAACTACACTCACCTACGCACACAAATGTGCCACAACACTGCGCAACAAAAGTTCGTTTGCAATCCCTTTGACCAAAGTTATTTTACACACGTAACTGACTTAAAAGTATTTTATTTACTTAAATAAATATTAAAGGATATTGGTTACTAAGCCTAACACTTAATTCCTGAACATAAGTAAATTACTGAAATACTTTCAGCTTTCCAAAAAATCCTTCATTTTGGAAAAAGTTTAAGGCACATTGATGAAAATCCGCCTTAAAATCGATTAACAGCCCACACACATATATATAGGTAAATTATTCAACATGTTATTCCAAGTTTTGGCCCGGCTTGCAACGCCTAGAAAGTTTTGCAGTGAAAACTTGGCCAAACATGTTTGTGTTAATCTCCTACATCGCTTAAGCCCCATAGCCCCAATCAGCCAAATTTGTTCGATTGAATAAGCACTTTAAAAACAAGGAGCGAAAAAAACTCCCTTCCCATTTTCACATATTGCCAGCAACTTTTACACAGTATAAAAATCGAAAACAGGCAGCAACCGATTCGAGAAGCATTAAAAAAGGCAAAAACTTAAGCGAAAGTAATAAACTACAAAACTGAAAATGCACTTTACAGAGCGAGAACAGCCTGTTCTGCCCCATCCCTTACCGTCGCCTTGTGTCCTGGCAGCAGCTAAAAGCTGAAATTTAGTGCAAAAAGTCGAAGGATAATAAAAATTCTACCGTGACCGTAACTGTGTCAGCTGAAAAAACCCAAACTCAAATTTTAGTGCACATTTTTCAAGCTGAGTCCCCCAAAATTGCGCACAGCACCTTAAATCGAGGACATAAAAACCGACGCTCGCTGAAAACTCGCAATTTATTAAATCGATAAAAATAAAGAAAATATCCTTTCTCATTTCTTTTATTTTTCTTTTTTTTTCTGTTTTCTATGTCGTCAACAAATATGTTCTAGTAACACTTAAAGTCAACCTGTGGCATGCACTTAAGCTTAAAATATTTGTTGACCAAAATAGGACTTCCCGCACGCAGAAGGGAAAATACGCTGTAAATAAATAAAAGGCAACTCCTCTTTTCGGAAATAGACAAACCTTTCTTTAAACTAGGAAAACTAGTAAGAAGATTACATACTTAAAAATTGTTGGTAATTTTTATTATTTTGACCGGTCTTTCGTAAATGATATAATGATCCTGTTCTGCCACTTTCGCATATATATGCTGCCTGTAAAAAAAGGCCACATTTGACACATCATTCACCTAGCAGACGAACAGACATACATGACTATATCTACCCTTCCCATCGTCCTCAGTAATAGAAATAGTCAAAGATGCCTCCTTCAATGCATTGCACATTTCACGACAAAATTATAATACCCCACTCAAAGGTATAAAAGTCTATTAAAATCAATCTATAAGCTTTTAGAAAAAATATTAATTAAAAAGATAAATTCACTTTGAACTTAATTAAAATACACATAACTCAAGAAAAAATAGGAAATAAATAACTTTTCGTAGTTTTAAATAATTAATAATAGAATTTAATTTTATATAGAATAGTGAAACTAAAATAAATAAATTTCTTTAATTCTTCTTAATATTTTCTACATATTTTTTTAACAACGTTTTTGAATGGTTCAACCTAAAACATTATTCACACTGTCAGTTTAAGCATTAGCAAAGGCGACACTAAACTTTCAGGGTAACAAAGTGAAATTTGGGCTGAAAACCATCCAATAAAATGTGCTAGATTTTCGAGGACTCTGGCAGCATCCTTCAAAGGCGGCAATCGAGCACAAGTAGCACATTCAAAAGGGTTTGAGCGTTTTTAGAGAAAATCAAGGACTAGAACACCAGAGACAAGACAAGGCAAGTTAGAGGCAAGGCAAGACAATGTTTTAAGGATATTGATTTCACCTACTTTCAAATTGTAGAAGTCTTCAGGCAGCCTTTGAATGAGTTATTCAGTTGTTCACCAAATAGTTTTTTTTGCCTACACAGAGAGAAAGAGCCAAGAGCTACGATCTGAAATCAGTTCAACACTGTGCAAGTGAATGAAGCTGTGAATCCTCATTTCAAAAATGATATTTTCTAACTTTGTTGGAACTATATAATATTGAACGAAGCATATACGACAATAGCAAATTCTCTCTACGTTCTTTCCTTTTTTGTTTTTAGTTTAATTTTAATTGTATAAATTTAAATAAATTTTTCTTAATTTATGATTATTAACGCAAATTGGGCTCAAAATATTCTAGTTCCACTCCCTCTCCATCTAACACTGGTGTGTTTCTCTCTGTGTACAAGTTCAATACAAATAGTTAAACAAACAAATCAAAGTTTAAGTAAAAGAAAGTAGAAGTAGTTGAAGAGCAACAATGCTTTTTTAAACAAAAAGCAAATCAAAATCAATAAAATGCTTTTGGCCTTAAATTTAGTTCACAAATTGAAGCAATTTTCTGGCTTCAACTGGGAGACAAATTAATTAAATTTTTGGTTATTATTTTAACACACTTTTTGCAACGGAAAGAGTATTTACCTTGAGGCAGTCAACGTGCTTATGATGAGTATGCAGATTCGAGCCACAAATATGATTAAATTTATGTCTGGTGAAATAACATAAAACTGTTGACTGCTGCAAAGACATGCCCCAAAGGGTGCAACTTTGGGCGCCAGAAACTTGCCACGACGAGGAGTGTCTACATTTTGACACTCAGTATTGAGATTTACCAGTTGCAAATGTTCGGGAAGGGAGGAGTGGGGGCTTGCTAACTGGTAACTGTGTAGACGGAAACCCAGCTCAACATCCTGCCAGATTCTGGCAGCACGCGTGCATGTGAATTAAAACATGTTCAAGTTATTAACAGGCCCCGAAAGTCACATTAGTTTTTGCCAGTTAGCTGTTGTCTTCGCATTTGTTTTCCCCCCGTCTTGCCCCTCTTCATAAATTTGTCTGTATTTATTTGCACAAAATATTTACATTTGCTGAAATTATGCGGCAAACTTGGCGGGGCAAGAAACTATTTTACAAGTTTTTAGGCAACAAGAAGACAGTTGTCGCTTCTTTATTATGCGCATTGGCGGTGGGTGTGGATGGGGCTCGTGGGCGTCACAAGTTTTTCTGCACTTTCTATCTGTTTCTATTTGTATGGCAATGTGTGTGTGTGTGTGTGTGTATGTGTGTGTGTGTGTGTTGACTTCTCGGAACTGCCATAAAGTTTTTTGGTAAGTAGCACCCCCGGGTGCAGCGACATGCAAACAGTACACAGACACAGACACAGGCACAGACGTCGCCATACTTGTCAGCCCAGCATGTTGAAATGGCATCAAAAGTTTTTACTAGGCTTTAGGTTAAAATTTGGTTTTTTTTTTACTCGGCTTCTAATTCTCTATTTCCATATAGTGGCTAAAGAGGGTATGCTAGGTTTGTGAAAACGTATGTTACAGGCAAGAGAAGATATCTCAGTTGCCATATATTATATATTATCTTGCTCAGGATCACCAGCTAAATCGATCGCAAAAACACCAAATTTGGCATATAGATTTCTGCCTAATATACATTAAATAGCTTTCATAGCATTCCAGAGAATATATAAAAACCAATAGCAGGCACAGTCTGCCATCCACATTTATCAGATTCCTTATTAGTTTTGATAAAAGAAAAGGAAAGTAGAATCATTGCTATCGCTGCCTTTTTGCCTTACCCTAGTATTTAAGATACACCTGCATTTACTTACCCGGTTACAGAGTATTTCGCTGTCGACTACTCTCAATTCGGGCATTTTTACTAGCTGTTTTTATTTTCTTCGGAAGAAACAAGACAAGTTTTAAATGGTGTTTGCATGTTGCGTGGTTAGTAAGCCTTTTGCCCTCAATTATTCTGTAATTTCGCGCCTCATTTGTAAAAACAGGCAAATAATTTATTTATAAATAAACAAAAGTCTTAAAATAGTACCAAAATTCGTAAAGAATAATTTCTTGCAACTTCTTCAAGCAAAAACAATTAAAGCAAATATGAAAAAATAAGTAAGACTAATTACTGAGGCCAATAATTAAGTTACAATTAGGTCTAAAAGAAATACTGAATATTATATATATATTATATTATATATATAAAAAATATAATTAGAATAAACTAATTTTTGAATTATTTATTACTTTATATGAAGCTCAAAAAGAATCTAATTCGCTTTCCAGTTAAAACTTTCTGAATGATTTGGCCATCCATCAACAGCTTTGGTTGCGTTGAGATAAAGCTTAAGGAATTAAATTAGAACCCGCTCAGATTTTGAGCTAAAAATTTAACTGAATTTTATGTCAAAAGTTTAGTTTAGTGCACTGGGATTTTGTGGTTTTAACTAAAGCACCGACTTTATGGCTATTAACTTGCCACCTGACTAAAACTGACAAGTGACAGCAGCTCCAGCAAAGCGAATGAATGAAACTCATTGAATTAGCGTGCAAGGTGTGAATCTGACTTTCAGTTGCGACTATGTTAAGAGGACAGACTTTAAATAGATATTGACATTGGCTTTCTCTGTTCAGATGATACTCCCACTAGAGAGAGCCAGAGATAGAGACACAGAGAGCGAGAGAGAGAGAGAGAGCGCCGGGTGAGAAAAGTTACCCAGTTGGGCAAGTTGATGTCGCAGGCTGAGTTTGTGGCTTTCATTGTCTGTGACTCGTGTCATTGTTGGTGCTATTTATAAAAGTCAGTGACACAGTAACTCGCTTTCCTTCCATGACTATGAGTAAGGGTGGGGGTGGCTGTGCTCGTTTTACCACTTCTAACTCTTGCCCCCCTCCAACCCGATCACAACTCTTTTTCCGCTTTGATAAGCAAGTTCTTTTGTTCCAGTGTATATATATACATGCACATAGAAAAAAAATTGGAAGCAAAAAAAAGAAAACAGAAAAAAACAGTTTTATATATGGGCACGAAGAATTCATGCTTATATTCCTTTTGTTATTTTTGTTATTGTGGCTTTTGTTCAAGCTTCCATGTGGCAAAGCTGCTGCTGCTGCTACTACTGCTGCTGCCTCTTGCAGATACATTCAGTCTCAGATACATGCGATATGGATATGTATCTGGTAAAGATGCTGCAGCGCTCTGGACTAGATATTTTCCGTCTGTGAGTGTGTATCTGTGATGAATGCATTTTGAGTGGAATTTTGTATTTTTAGTTGCATTAAAGAGAAGTTAAAAGCAAAAAAGCCCTGGCAAATTCCCTTAAAGATACTTTAACAACCTTATCAATACACATTTTCATCAATAAAGATGACAGAGTCACTTTAAACGCCTTAAGCCTCACTCTCAATATCTAACCACATGTATATCTAGCTATTCAACCTTTCCACACTTCTCAAAAGGTTTCCTGCATGGATGGATTGTTATTGTTCTACCCAAGGCCTGAAATTCGTACAAATATGCTGAGCTCAGAGCTCAGGCACGTGGCTGAAGACAGAGTGGGGATCAACCTTCGATGACTCTGGGTTCGCTCAGCACTCAAAAGAGTTGTTTTCTTGTAATTTGCCTATTTCGGGCTTAGACGCTCATTTGTCTTGCGTTCTTTCTTTTTTCCAAGCAAATCCGTTCGAGACTTTGTTTAGATATACTTTTCGAGTAATATCTCCATCTCAGACACTTTGCAGGCCTTCGGCATTCATGTCAATGTTGATTAATGGCTGGCGGGCTTCAAGTGCGACCTTTACTTTACTTGAATTGAAGCCTTTCACATCAGAATTTGGGCATTTAAATGCAAATTACTGAGTCGAAAACTTTGCAAATTTCCAGCTAAAATACGGACTTAATACGAGTATAACTCGATAAATAAACAGAGAAACCATAAAATGCAGCAACCATTACAAACAGCAGTTGCCTACACCGCCTGCAGAGACCCACAAATATTATTCAAGTTTTTATTTTCAATAAAACAATTGAACTGAAATTAAGAGAAATTTAAATATAAGCTGAAGTTTGCTTTTAACTTTTCAATTGAAAAACTCATTTTAAAAACTTTTTTCACTCTTTATTTTTCAGTGGGTTCACGAGATGCTACGAGTAGCAGCACCTCCACTGGTGGTAGCAACAACTCGGGCAGCTCCTCGTCCTCCTCTTCTTCGGCGACAGGTCCGACCAAGTACCCGGTGCTGGTGTTTGTGCATGGCGAATCATATGAGTGGAACAGCGGCAATCCCTATGACGGCTCTGTCCTGGCCAGCTATGGACAAATACTGGTCGTAACCATAAATTATCGCCTCGGAGTGCTGGGTAAGTGCTTTGCCTGGCTGGCTGGCTGACTGGCTGGGCGGCCGGTCCACTCAAATGCTAATACTAATTGATATGCTAGCTTCATCGGCGACCAAGTGCAGTGAATCGAGCCAAACGTTTCCAACGTGTCCAATGTCCGATACGATTCACTTTTAAGCCACTGCAGCAACGGCTGCACTTCCGCTGACAGCAGCAGCAGCAACAAACGTGCCAAATGCCCATTCCATAATCTAACTAATTTAGTTAGCATCCAGTGAAAAATTATATAAAGCACAGTGGAAAACCAGCGGCAAAAAGTCTCCTTTTTATGAACTGAAGAATTCTGTACTCCTCAGAAAAATCATTTAAAACTCAAAGAAAATACTGAGAAAAACAAAAAGTAAATGTTAAACTAATCTCTGTAATATAATTTAATTTAAAGTCTCAAAATATGAGGAAAGTTACATTGCGATTAAGTAACATTAAATATTGATTTGACTTAGTCGAATTTCTCTATAATTCTTCCAATATTTTTGATTGAGTTATTTTATATTTTCGGATAAACTACTTTCAGGATCAATAGGGTTTAAAGGGTAGCCTGGGATTTGATCAATCTGCCATCTGAAAAATGTTAACTAAGATATCAAAAATTACCAATCGAATGACAGGTTGAACTGTCTAGTTTCAAATACTGCGTTAAGAAGCTCAACAATTTTGGTTTAGCCCACTGTAATATTTAAATGAACACCAAATTAGCGTGACCTCATTTGCTTTAGCTACCAGGTCCCCTCCTTTCCCCTTTTTCAATTCTTTGCTACTACTGCTATTGCTGCTGCGGAAACGGAAGTGCTGACATCATGATTTGCACGCGTGACTGTACAAAATTTTCACAAGTGTTGTGCCCATGTGTCTGACATTTTAAACAGCTGCGAATACATTTAGCATTTACCAATGAGCAGCCGCCAGACTGGATTAAATTTTCATTTGTTGCTGCCGCAACAGCTAATCGATGTGCAAGAAAATGCTGATGAATTATGCGCCATTGCCCGCAACTATTTTCAGGCTTTCTGAACGCCAACACGGATCGGTATTCCAAGCTACCCGCTAATTACGGACTAATGGACATTATTGCGGCGCTGCACTGGCTCAAGGAGAATATTGCGGCCTTTGGTGGAGATTCCAACAGTATTACACTGGCAGGGCATGGCACTGGAGCGGCCTGTGTGCACTTTTTAATCTCGTCCATGGCAGTGCCTGAGGGTATGTGGAAGAATATAGCTATATAGCTATAGCTATAAATATTCATAATTATTATTATTTTAAAGGTCTCCTTTTCAATCGCGCCATACTTATGTCCGGCTCGGGTCTGGCACCTTGGTCTCTGGTCAGCAATCCAGCCAAGTATGCTGCCATTGTGGCCCATCATGTGAACTGCGCCTCGGACTTGCCACACGCTCATCTCATGAAATGCTTGCGGGAGAAGACACTGGAACAGCTGCTCAGTGTGCCTATAAGACCACCAGAATTCGGCTTTGCCTTTGGACCCAGCATCGATGGCGTTGTCATCGATGGCGGTGACTATGTGCCACCGCCCCCTGGTTCACCTGCCGCCCAGGCGCAGGCACAGGCCTCAACTGCCGCTGGCAATGGACTTGGTGGTGAGGCAGGAATTGCAGCTGCCGGCGGCTGGGGTACGCCCGGTCAGCTAGAGAATATCGGTTAGTAGGAAATTAATTTTTACCATTATATCGCAAGTTTAATCACTTGCAGAAAAAACATTTATTTTTCGTTTTATTTCTTTCCATCAACATTTGTGATTTTAACTGACTGTTTAATGTATTTTTTGTATTTTCCATATTTATCTAGAGCTATTAAAGTTAATTTGATACTACCAATATAACTGGAAAACCAATTAAACAATTTTTTTATTTATTTTTTTGTATACAACTGAATCCTTCTATAAGAATCGTAATAAACATAATGTGGACTGTACTTTTGTTTTGTAACTAATGGTTAAGACCTAAAAGTTCTATTTTTTCTTTATATAATTATTAGATTTTCTACCGTCAAATTTATCCATGCTTATTCTGAGATCTCTTCTTCGGGTTAGACGTAGAAATACTTTTTTAAATGGTCTGTGAGAAGTGACATTTTTTTTTTTCATCAATATTTCTGCAAGTGTAATTTATATTCCATTTACCTAAAAAATTAACCTTAATTATATGCATATTTTTATTATATTTTGAACAAACATTTTATAATGCGATGCGTTTC
The DNA here is from genome assembly GCA_018150835.1 of Drosophila repletoides. NCBI lineage: Eukaryota > Metazoa > Arthropoda > Insecta > Diptera > Drosophilidae > Drosophila > Drosophila repletoides. Next base: position 7,565,711 of record JAECWQ010000202.1, read on the forward strand.
TGTCATTTTCGTTTCATTTTATATCCTGTCGACGCGGCTGCTGCTGTTTTCCCTGATGATGACTTGCACTTGTGAACTGCCATGTTTGTTGGCGCCATTAACGCACACACCAACACACACACACTTATGCACAAAAACACTGAACATGTGTGCACATACGCGTGTGTGTGTTGGCGTTTTTAATTAATGCAGTATTAATGAGAAAAACTGCCATTAACAAGTTGTCAAGGTAAGTTTTTTTGCGGCTTTGCTTGGCTTGGCTTGGCTTGGCTTTGCTCGACTCGACCTGCCAAGCGATGCTTAATTATTTTTGACTTAACGCAAACACACACAGCCACATATACAGTCACAGCTGCAGTGCAGCCCCCGAAAGTATGCAATATAATTAATTTAAAGTTTCGGCTTTGCCGACTTTGCCAACTTTTGCGTGCTTTGTTGGCTGCTAAAAAGATTTTATCTCGCCGCGGCGAACATTCAAAAAGGCGTCAGCTTAGGTAGCGATAAGCTTTGACATTAAACACGCTCTGCCATGTTGACCATACAATAATAAACACACACACACTGAGAGAAAAAACGTTCATATTTCTTAAAACTGAAGTTATAAGGAACAAATTATATGAAGTATAAGAAGAAAGACTCTGTAAGGAAAGCAGAAATGACTTGTATTTATGGCAACACAAGGCAAACTAAACACTTTACCATTCTGTTCAAATTAAGGTGATATATTTATATTTCCCTGAGCTTTTATATTTGGTGTAAACTACACGTAAGGAATAACCAAGACAACATCTCACTTAGAAGTGTGTTATCGTTTTCAGGCTGGAATAATAATCTGACAATCCTATTCCTGTATGACAGCAATATATATAGAGTAGTCTGATCTTAATTTTTGTTCCAGAACATTTACATTTTTCCATTAACCTTGGAAGTTTCATCAAAATATTTTTGGTAACTTAAAAGTTCTCCATACAAAAACTTATACAGATACTAGCTACATCGACTCGCCTCATCCTCCTGATCAACAATCTATATTCTTTATCGTGTCAAAAGTGCCTCCATCACATCGAGGAATAAATTTAATCCCGTTTTAAAATAAAAAATTATTTGTTTTTCTCAGTGCATACACACACACGCAGACATACGCAAATTCGCTTGTTATTAATTTATGCACATTAACCACGCAAATGCGCGGCGCCGTTTTGCAATACAATTACAACCCGAGAGGCGGTGGTTTTGCTGGGGGGGCAGTGCGGAAAGGCCTGCAAGTGGGCAGTATTAGGCTGAGGGCGTGGCTTACTGTTTTGGCACCGTGGCTTGATTTATGCACTTTGTGCTGTACCATTTTGCATTGTTAATATATATTATTAACAGCTAATTAGCTGAGATTTCATAATTGATGTGCATTTTGAATTATGATTTCGTATTTGATGCAAAATGTATAATTGTAACTGGGTTAGATTTTGATTAAAATAATAACTGAATATTCCGATAAGCTTATGCAAATAATAATTCGTAAAACGCTGAATTAATAGGCCAGTTATATGCAGAATATTTAAACAGGCATTAAAAATGTTTTAGTTTTAAATTTGCACATGCGGAAAGTCAAACACGAAAAAAAAGGGATTTTAATAATTTTATTTCTAATAAAAAATTAAATATATTATAATTGCACATAATATTAAAAAAGAAGAATATCCATGGATAACCATGTGAAAAATAGTCTCTGAAGGATAAGCCTCTATATATTCTGAATGAACGAGGAACCAGGCAACGTTTCAAGCGATGCCGCATATAGACAGGAAATAAAAATGAGCACTTCGATGGGAATTGATGTTGGAAGAAAGAAAGGACGAAGGGATGGAATGAGAAACTGTGAAGGCAAGCTACGAGAGACACCTACTTAGTTGCCTTCTAGTTAAATACATGTGGTACTTGTAGTGCTGCCGAGGATAGTCGTATAGAGCAACACTTGGAATGTGCTTAGCTGCAGTTTATATTATGTGCCTCCTGCTGACCTCTTAATGCAAGTCTCTCTTATTCTTTCTCTCTCTGCTGGCTCTTTGTAAACTGTCAGTGCCCAAGAGGCTATTAGTCACAAGATCCGAAAGGAGTATAAATATTTCTTTGTGCACATTTAAAAGCAATTTGCTTTCAGGCGGCAAGTGGCACACACACACACACACGCACACATAGATAACTTTAACGCAAAAACATACATCAGAATGTTTTCTCGATATTTTCTAAAGGAATTCCATTAAAGACATGCACAAAGAGCAAATAAAATACTATTTTTTTCATGCCAAAATAAAGTGCAAGAGTCTGTTGTATGCTAACCAAAATACTATAAACAACAACTACTTTATCTCAAGAAAATTTGCAAAAATAAATTTTAAGTACATCTGGCAGCTGGTTGAAGTGCAACAAAGTAACTCAAAGATACTTTTTGGTCAAACTACAAAATTTCGACTATGACGAGTTTCATGTTTATCAAGAGTTTTTGGTTAACTTGAAGCCTGAAGGACAGTTAAAGTTCCTTGCAAATGAAGGGCAGAACTTCTCTGAACATTTTTGTGGCCCACTTACGCTGAGATAAATACTTGGCCAAAAACTTTTAACAGATGAATCAGTTTACTAAGTTCTTTGACAAATTTTTAGGTAATCAGTTGCACAGAGCTAAATACAATTATGTAGGACTGTGACCTAAATGTATGTATGTATAAATATATCTGCACTCAAGTACCGAGATTGACTTGTATTCAGGCTTAACAAAATATACTTTAAAATGGTATAAATTCAATGGCTATTTTCTGTGAGTGTACACAGAACCTATTGCCAGGTCATTAGCTAAACGCCTAGTTAGGTAGACACGATAAGCATAGCTTTAGTTGACGAGTATCCCAAACAGCTCTGCATAATATCACAGACACAAAAACCCTTTCGCATTAGGTGGAGGGAGGTGGCGAACTCATTTCTTATAACTGAGATACACGAATCTCTACTCACTTTTCCCCTTTACAGATACGACCTGATGGCTGGCGTGACACGTGCCGAAGCCTTTTTCAGCTTCAATTCGGGAGACGTGCAATATGGCATCGAGGCAGATCGACGTTCGAGAATTTTAAAGGCCTACGTACGCAACACGTACACATTTCATTTGAACGAGATATTCGCAACGATTGTCAATGAATACACGGACTGGGAGAGGCCGGTGCAGCATCCAATTAATATCCGGTGAGTAATTGCGTTTGTTGTACGACGAGAGCCTGTGGCAAGGCAGGAGGGCACAGGTCCTACGGCTTTGCTGAGTGAAGCAGTGATTGTGATTGCCCCTTCTCCTTCCTCGCGAGAAGAAAGAGGGAGAGAAGGCGGCGTTTGTGCCAAATAAATATTTCGTTCTTAATTAAATGCGAGCTGCTCTGGCTGCCCTCCTCACCTGTACTTACTCGAACTCTCGCCACTCACTGTTCACAACCGGAGCAGTTTTCAATTAAAGCGGCTTAAATGAATCTTGATTTCAATCTTATGGCAAGTGAAATGCAAATTTTTTATTCTTGTCCGACTGCGTACCGCCTATCTATCTGTCTGTCTGTCTGTCTGTCAGTCCTCATAAATAATGACCCGGAGATCCTACTCGATGCTCAACGTTCAATTCAATTTTCCGAGTTGTGTGTACGCTGCCTGCCCCATATGGATCTGTGTGGCAACGTGGCGCATAAGTGATATAAAATTGCATATGCTGCAATCATAAATGATTTGCTTTTGATTTTGATCAATATTTATGTAGATATGTGTGTGTCTAGGTCAAAGTGCAACTAGAGAGTGAAACTGAAAGCATATTTATTTTATATGCTAAATTTTTGATTCTAGCCAAAGCAATCAGTCAATATGCATAATTTAATCAGCATACATTTTGGTATTTCAATAAAAAAAATGATTTCCATTTCTGCACCCACGACGTATACTTAATATTTCCTTTTCAAAGCCCCGTCGACTTATGCAAAAGTTGTTGCTCTTGTGCAAACGTGCGTGAACTTGCTTGCAATGAAGCAGTAAACGGTTCACGCTTGATCTCTGCCGAGTGGACGGGTGGTAGCTGAAAGGAAATATCAAAGAAAGTCGTGCGCATTTTTTAAATGGATTTCTTAGAAGTCTAGAATGGAAGAAAGAAAATACAATCAAAATAAATATTCAAAGCGGTTATTCTAGCTTTTGATTATGCACTTTGCGCGGAAATCAGATGACATTTTTTTCAACTATGTGCGGAAAAGTTAAAAAATAATGTACACTGCGCACCACTTGAATAGGTGAAGCAATCGTAATTTTGAAATGTGACAATACATCTTCAGATAGAATACCAGGTTTTATGGAACCACTCTTCGTTTTGTTCCTATGGTAAGTATATAACATATAGTTGTCTCGACATACGTGCTGCCTGCAAAAAGAATTAAGATTCATACAAAATGTTATCCACCTACCTCAAAAACTGAGAGACTAAACCGAAGAAGACTACTTAGAGTTGTTCTGGGGTTTCGTAGATTGTTCGAAATCTTCACTGCTATTTCGGAATCGCCTGGGCGGCCGACATACCACGAAAACAGTCAATGCAGCAAGATTTTAGTTTAAATTAAAAGCATGTAACAAAAAATATTCAATCTATTTTTTTTTTTTTTTTTGTTATATGAGAGTTATTCCTTTCAATATTCCTGTTTCGGATTGGACAATCCTTATTTTGTTTAGATTACTTTTTGCTGCAATTCAAAAGATTTGAAAAGCGTACTTCTATATGGGGCTTAGTATGGACTGCGGTGGCATCGGCATACCAAGATATCTTCCTTTTCTAGCCCAATTATCACTGTTGCAGAAGGCATGTTTGCTGTTCATAGTCTATAAAGCGTTGTATTAGAATAACTCCTCGCTTATCGCAGGATATGGATCAAACTGGGGTAAGTCGGACTTAAAAGGCCAAATATTTCCGCATTTTTACTTGTCTTAACAATTATTGATACTTTTATCTTTTCAGGAAGCACTAGGACCAAAACTTATAAAAATATAATGGAAGGAGTGTATTAACATAAGAAAAGGACTAGTATATTACACAAGTATACGAGATGTTATCTTATATTATTGTTAATAAAATATAAATAAAGATTAAAAACAATTTTACATCTTTTACTTTCTTGGAACAGACATATATCCTTGGATGATCATATATCTTTGGATGCCAATCGATAGAATTGGTCCTTGTGAGTAGAATGCGGGTCATCGCTTCAAAATGAATAAGGATATTCGGCAGTTAAGCTAATTTACAGTGTAAGCAAAACCGCATTCTACTCACAAGGACCAATTCTATCGATTGGCATCCAACGATATAGGGGTAATGCAAGGATGTCGTGGTTATCCAAGGATATATGGCTGTTCCAAGAAAGTAAAATATGTAAAATTGCTTTTCCTTTATTTATATTTTATTCACAATAATATACTATTACATTTCGTATTCTTATATAATATACTTGTCCTTCCCTTAAATTCCTATAATACACTCGTTCTTCCTTTATATTATTATAGGTTTGGGTCCTAGTCCTTCCTGAAAAAAAAAATGCTGAATAATTGTTAAGAAATGTAAGAATGCGGAAATATTTGGTTTTTTAAGTTCGACTTACTTCAGTTTCATCCATACCTTTCGATAAGCGAGAAGTTATTCTAATAACGTACTCACATATATATATCAGCCTTTGATCACAAATTGTCAGTTCATAATGTATGACAATCAATAATAATATATATTATTGGGGACGAATGAAAGAAAAATGAAAGAGAGAATCACTGATCCTATTCAGATGATGCGCATTGTACTATAAGAAAGTTAATATAAGCAAATTTAAACACACATTTTCCACTTCAACCATTTTAATAATGGAAAACATTTCAAAAAAGAGTTTTTCCAATGCCAAAATTTAAGCTGATGTTAAAATTTATAAAACTCAATTTATAATTTGGTAATTATTTTCAATTAATGAAACAGAGCAGCAACAAAAGAAAAACATTTTGTATTTAGCAAGCTTAAAATCTCACAGTTTAAAAATTGAAATTCAAAACCCTAATTTATATATAAAAATGCATATAAAATAAGTATATATTGTTATTTTTTTTACATATATTTTTTGAAATGTGACAATTCTGGCTGTCAATAAATTTTCATTGAACTGAGCATTCTGAATTAAACATATTTATAGGAGAATTCTATAAAAATTCAACTGAATTTTATGAGGACATTTTAAGCTCACAGTGCAATAACAAAAGTTGCTGTCACTGACAAAGAAAAATGTTTATGTTTTAAACATGTATACTGGCTTATACATACATATATATGTATAAATATATATATATATAAAATAATATGAAATGAAATACCAGCGGCGTACTGGACTTTTTATTGTCGCTGCTGCGCTGCTCTACTGGCTGCAGTGCAGCCAGGGAGATACGTATGCAAATGTGGCAAATGGTTTTTATTCAAATTTTACTCTAGTGCATTTGAAATGCATAAAGAAACAAAAAATATATAGAGAAAGAAATTGCCCAACTCTAAACTTTGACAAAAACCAAAAGGAAAATTCAGCAGCAAATCAGTTGCAAAGAATATTTTCCGAAATAGGCTTACCAAACGTTGAGTTTGAGGCACTTGAAGGAAGGAGGCAGCTGCTTTGGCAGCGGGGTGCCAGTTTGACAGGTAAACAGTTACGAGTGCATCCAAAAGTGGCACTCAAAGTGGCTTGTTAGTTGCACACTTGAACGCAACTCGATGTGGAAAATAGCCGGAAAATTGCAGCATAAAAATGTTATTTGATTTTAACACTTGTTTCTATCGCTTTTCCCTTCCCATTTTCCATGTGCAGAGATGAAACTCTTGAGGCTCTAAGCGATGCACAGGTTGTGGCTCCGGCAGCCCAAACCGTTGACTTACATTCGGCAGATCATCGAAATTCGTATCTCTATGTCTTTGACTACCAAACTCGTTTCGGTGACTATCCTCAGGTAAATAATCATAGCCAGCATAATTGAATAACAACCAATTAAAGCGTTGCTTAATCAAGACATCAACTTAATATCGTATTTAAATTTATTTCCTTTTTGAATATATACATTTTTGCAGCGTCAGGGCTGCATACATGGCGAAGATTTACCATATATCTTTGGTGCACCGCTGGTCGGCGGTTTGAATCATTTTACTCGCAACTATACGAAAACCGAAATCAGTCTATCGGAAGTTGTAATGTTTTACTGGGCCAACTTTGTGCGCACCGGGTAAGTGTTGATTGGGTCTGTGGTTAGTCCCAGTCCCAGTCCCAGTCCCAGTCCCCGTCCCAATCCCCCCAGCAGTCAGTCGACTCTTCACTTCTCTCAGCACTGCCTGTACTTATTCCGCAACTATTTCCCACAATTTACGCAAATATGCAGCAATCCAAATGAGCAAATGGAAACGGAGCATGGCAGTCGACAGGAGCGAAGTCGCTATAAGACCATAGAATGGACCGCCTATGAGAGTGTGCACAAGAAATATCTAAATTTTGGTAAGTACTTTAAAGCATAGAAATCTAAAGCCGCTTAAATAAGCCTTAAAAAATAAAAATTGTAAGACTTTTTGTTCGAATTTTTTTGGGTTTTTTTATTTTTTATTTTCTCTCAATAATATTTGTTGGCCGTATAAAATGGTCAAAATATATGATAACTTGGCAAAGGCTCATTCTTTGTCTAAAATCAATTATCATTCCAGTTAATTAAATATTAATGTGTTGTACCAATATCCATTCAATAAAACTATAATTAGAGGAGTACTGATGATTCTACCATCTTCGTTCATTTCAAAAACAAACGCTCTTATCTTCCCTTAATAGACACCAAACCGAAACTAAAGAATCATTATCGAGCACATCGGCTTTCCTTCTGGCTGAATCTAATACCCGATTTGCATAAGCCGGGTGGAGATAATGTGCCCGCTGCACATCATCAGCTGCACGACGATGATGAGATGGACAATAATATTGCCAACGATGCCTCAGTGAAACCACTGAATCCATCCTATACATCGAGGGGCGCGAATGCGGCAGCTATGGGCAACTTTACTATATTTACAAACCAGGTCTTCTCCTTGCTGAACCTCAGCTCTCCGTCATCGTCGCTGCAGCGCAATGGAACTCGCTATGGAAGTGGCAAACTCTATCCGGATGACATGCTGGATGCTGATCATGCAGGCGCAGCAAGTGCCTCGCAAGATAATGGTGACGGTTTTGCTGCCTACTCAACGGCACTGAGTGTGACCATTGCTATTGGCTGCTCCCTGCTGATACTCAACGTGTTGATCTTTGCGGGAGTGTACTATCAGCGAGACAAGACGCGGTTAAGCGAGCCACGCACGCAGACGAAGCTGAAGCGTCAGGAGAATGGACAAATGCCCAACAATATTTGCGGAGATTTGGAGACATTGACTATACATGCCAAAAGTGATCCGGCTAGTATATTATCGCATCATCATGCCATGCAGCATCATCAGCTGCCACCGCCGGAGTTTGCCGATATACCGCATCGCGCACCTCCGCCGCCCAAGCACATGAAATCTTCAATGCAGGATGGAGGCCAGGGTGCGGGAGGTGGCGGCATGATGCCACCGCCACATGCGCTCCAAGTGCTGGGCAATCAGTGTGGCACATTGACCAAAAAGAGCTGCATGAAGCAAACACAGGCAGCCCAGGCCCAGCAACATTCGCCCGCCCAGCACCAACAGCAACAGCAGCAGCAGCAGCATGTGGTATCACATCAGCAACATCTGCAGAATCATCATAATCAAAGCATGACCACTGTGCTAACCACTGCCGGAGGCCTAATCCCAGTGCCAACGCCGCCCACAGTGCCAGTAATTGTGGCCACCACAACGCAGCAACATGCCCAGCAGCAGCAGCAACAGCAACAGCAACAGCAGCAACAGCAACAACATCCGCTAATGGATGAGCTACGTGTATGACATTAATTGACGGTGCGATTTAAATGTGATCTATAAGTTAAGATCTCTAAAACGCACACTCCAAAATAAATGTTTCAACTGAGAGCGAGTAAGTTTTGTGTGTGAGTGTATAAGATTAGTCAGTCAACTGTGTTAACCAACTTCCATAGATTGCATTACTTTGCTAAATCTGTGGCTAGCTCATTGAAATATTTAATTTATTCTTTTTGGTTGAGCTTTGACGTTGTACTTAAAGGTAAGAAATTACATATGCACTGACCAAAATGGAAAAGTAGAGTATTTTCCAAGCAGCGTTTCTCCAAATCGATTATTTTAAATACTAAGTATTGGTATTAGTACTTTAATACTAATAAAAAGATAAACTAAATTAATTTTCTTTTCGAACCTTTCTTTCTCATTTTGGTCAGTGCCCTTGCAATTTCTTTTCCGAGCTACTTTCCTCAAGTTTAAGCAGTGGAAGTGCTATCTAAAATTTTGTTACAGTTTTTACATTCAAGATTGCAAGTCAGCAGAATTTTATTTTTATATCATGTGTTCTTATACATAATTTCATGTAATTCATGTGTCGATGAGTGAAGAGAAGGAAAAGGAGAAGTTCTGATGATGCAGTGACACCAACCCAGAACAAAAGATAGTTAGTATTGGTGTCCATATTTCCAGAGATCCCATTCTTTATAATCCAGCAAAATGCAATAGAAGAGAAAAGAAAGCTAAGGCAATGATGCAGTTACTCCTGTTCATGTTCTTTTATTCATTTTAAATATTTCAATAGAAATTATTAAACTGTCCCTTGAAGAGATACAAATTGTCATCAGTTTTTCACCAGCAAAAGATGCAAATCAAAATAGATTCGGTTCAATCTAAGCGGTTCGACACATAAACCAAAACTAAGCCGATTCCGCAGGGTGCGATTTGCAACCTTGATCCCAGGCACCACAGATTAATTTTATACTATTCCCCAATGAGTAATACCCATAATTTTCTATCTAGGACCAATTCCAAGTACACCTTCAGCAGTAAAACTCTACTTTGGTTATTCCGGTCGAAAGAGATTAAGAGAAACTTATTCAATGTAGAGAAAATGGCATAAAGCATATTAAAACAAAAGATATATAAAATAAAGATTTATGTATAAATGAAACCAATATAAATGTTATTCTTCCAAAGACTGAATTAAAAATTGTGTATGTGTGTAAATAATAATAATGCCTAGCTCTTAAATATTCGTTATAAGCTGTAAAACAACAACTTTCACTCAAATAGCATAAAATATACGCAAAAACTATTAACCAACCTAAAAAGTTTTAACAATAAAAAAATAAAAAAAACAAAAACTAAAATCTGTGTCATGTATAGAGCTCTGGTCCTTTGAGTTTTTGAGTTTTAGCCAAGCTTAAACATAAAACCCTCTCGAAAGCCGCTGTTAAACCTTTGTAGCCAAATCTAATAGCAAAATGCAACAGCTAACAGGTAAAAAAAAACAACTGTTGGTAAAACAAAAAAAAGAAAAAAAAAAAAAAAAAAATGTATGGTTAATTATAAGCTTTGTTATGTAACTAATTAAACTAAACACATATTTATATATTAATATAAAATGCATATTCATATTAAAGTACATGCAGCAAAAGCAACAAATTCCACATATACGATGAACATAAACTAGATAAAACATATACTATATAGTCGAGAGCGCTCAACTAGTAGATACCCTGTACCCGCATAGTTTTTACTTGGATTAAATCGTATATTATCTTTTATATATTATAATAAATGTTCAGTGGAATGTTTCTACCTTGAAAAGGAGATGGATCGGTCTTCAATAGAAAGCTGAAAATGGAATTGAATTAGAAATTTGTGGTCTCAATTATTTTATGCTATCATTATATGCACAATTCTTGATTTAACCTCTGTCTATTCCCCACTACTTTTATATATTTTACTGAGTCTGGCAGGCCTCCTTCCATGTGGCTGTGTACAGGGTATCAGAACAGAAAGTTTCAAATGCAAATAGTTAAAAATTCAATTAGACGGAAGTGAATATGCGCGAAAACATACCAAATAAAATGTTCAGTTATTAATTTTAAGCACCTATTTACTAACAAAAATGCCGAAAATGTAATTAAAAATGAAAATGAGAAGCGAAAAAGCGCCATGGAGCTGCTCATTAAAATGAAACAGCGTGAAAATTACAACAATTAAAATAATTGTAAATTATATAAAAAAAAAGAGAACAAAAACAAAGAATAAAAAGAGCCGAGTTTAGTCGCAGTAAAAAACCAATTTATAGAAAAGGAAATGAATATGGAAAACTCTATACAGCTTATGTGTATGCGTATATATATATAGACATATATACTATATATATATACTATATATAGGTAATTGTAATGACGTAATACTAGCAAAAAAAAATAAAAATAAAAACAAAAAAGAAAAGAAAACCAAAAAACAAATACAAAAAACATATATGCATATAGTGTACTGCATAATTGAGCAAGAAAAAAAAATGATATAATTAAACCATAAATTAATTAAAATTTATTGCATTAGAAATGTGTACGAGAGTGTAAAGTGCGAAAGGGTTTAAAATTAATGCGAACACGGAAAGAAAAATTATAAAATAAATAGATCAAATTTAACAAATAAAAAGTGTTAAAACTGTTCAAAAATGGACATTTCAAATGAAAACAAATTTGAATAATAATAAAGTTGAAAAATGTCGAAAAAAAAAAAATAAATATAAAAATAAAATATACAAAAAATGTTTCTATTTTGGGGGTGCAAAGGATTTCAGCTTCGGTTTCAGCAGTTCCATAAATCACTTCTTAAAGACCCCTGAACAAGAAATTGATGTCAGCAGAATAAAAGTTTAAAAAGGTCTTGGCAAATGGAAGCGTAAATAAATGGCTATAACCAAGGCTTTAAGAGCCAGTTAAGACGATGGATATACGGCATATATGAGGATGTATGTGTGTGCTTATTCGAAACAAATATGGCTGCACACACCAAGCACACACACACACACACACACGCACACACAGCTGTTAACCAAATATGCTGATGGCCTGGCAACTACATAAAAGAACTGAGTCTTATAATGCTTCCATTGATACGTATAGGAAACGAACGATAGATAAAAGCAGCGCACAAAAAAAAACCATTGAAAATAGATTTATTATGCAAATTTGCCAAGGCATAAGTGAATACATCCCAGACAACTCGCTTTTTATACCCTGCACCAAATAAAAAGGGTATAAACAGAGGCAGACGATCTAATTTTCCACAAAAAAATGAAGTTAATAGAACAAAAACATGAAAAATTAATGGGTATGTTGACTTTGCATAGACAGTTGAAAAGTTATTTTAAAAATTGGAAAAAATATATATAAATCTAAAATTTTATGCTTAACTTCAACTAAAATATATATATTTTTTTTTCAGTGTACCCTTTCTAACCTTCCCAGTTTGCATAGAAATAGACACTGACAGTCAGACAGACAGTGCTTATTAATATTATTAAAGGGTATATTTTAGTCGCTCAACATCGACTAGCATGCTTTTACTTGTTTTATTGCCATGCATGGTGCAAGGCTTAACTGCTTAATTTATAAAAAGGAAAGGAAAAAAAAGAGAATGAAGAAAGTTAAGAGCGGGCGTGGCTTTTGTCTATTCTAAATGTTTGCCCATCCCAAACAGAGGGAAGTCTAGGAGCTTCTTCATCTATGTAAAGCTTGCATAATTCACATGCGTAATTGAATAAAAACATTTTGGCCAAATTGCTGGCAGCATCGTTTGCCGCTCTTTCTAACCATTTTCTTGGCTTAAGATTTGCGTGATTTTTATTAGTTGCGATTTTCAGCCATGGCAAATCCAATAGGGACATACACACACACACACACAGACACACACACACATAAAGGGGCTAGAAAAAGGATGCCAGGAGCAACGAACCATATACCAGGCATTGGGCCAAGGAGCTTGGAACTTGGCACATAATCCCTTTAAATGTCTACACCGACTTTGGAGCTGCGGACTGGGGGATTTGATTTGAACAAAAGTTTCGTCTTTTTTCGGTAGTTTTGCATGTGTTGTGTTTCGTTAATATTGCACACAGTATTCCGTACTCCCAGCAGCAATGGCAATGGCAATGGGCGTGGCATGCTGTGAGTGGGCGGGTGGGCTGGCTGGTTGGGTGACTGGCTGGCACATGCTGTGCTTAATTTATTAGCACAAGCTTGAAAATTAAATAATAAAAGCCCTGCAAGTGGCTCTGTGAGAATAGAAATTATCACTTTTAATGTTGCCAAAAAGGTCACGACTCAACAGACTGGGCTAAGAACTGTTTGGAGTGGAGTGAAGCTGGCTAGGGTTAATGCTAGTTTAGATGGGCGTGGCGCCAACCAGCCAGCTCTCAGCGTTCAAAGTTGGTAATTTATGTTGCCAAATCTGTTGGAAATTGCTTTATACGCTAATAAAAGTATTTGCAAAACAAGCAACTCAATTTAAGGTGAGTGAGATTTCAGCTAAGCTGAAATGAAATTGATGTGCACCCCCCACCAAGAAAATTACTATCTAAAGTACAGAGAGAGTAAAGCATCGCTCTAAACACTAGATTGTTGGTCCTTAAACTGCAGTCTTGAATGTTTTGAGCCTGACTCGAAATAATAGTCATGAAATAAGAACAATTCCTTCTTGAGCTCGAAACAAGCAGTGCTTGAATCAAGATTATTTATGGGTTGAAAGAGAGTTGAAATACAAAAGAGAATTCAAAATTGCTATAATTGGCTCAGGCTAGTTTAATTTAATTAAGTATTAAGGTTGCAGCATGAAAATAAGTCTTATTTTAAGCTCAATGCCAGACAGCTGCGGAATACAGTACTTTTGACTCTTTCTCGGGTGGATTCATGACTGGAATTTCGGATTTTTTCTCTCTGTGTAATCAGTTTATGCCCTGACCCAAAAGAAAGACGTAAAAGATAAATAAAATATTCCATAAGAACCTGTTCGCTGATGAGTTCTTATTTCCACTAAAATTCATTAGACTAACGTAAGGTAACATTGCACTGCATAGGGTATTTACGGCTTCAATTTTCCAACTTTAATTCACTTTTTTTTTTGTTGTTCCGAAAAAGTATATCACGCTAAACTCTATGGCAACGACTTTGTCCAGTTAAAAAGTTTTTAGCACATTTCATTTTATTGCACATCAGCGATAATCCAAACCAAAATTGAGTGCAGTGTTCCGCAAAAGAAATCCAATTTGAGTCGAAAAAAAATCAACACCAATTCAAGCTGCAAAAACGTAAAGAAATTTAAAAATTCCGCACAATTTGCACAACTTTTCGTTGTGCTGTAGAAAAAAACTAGAAGAGTGAAAAAAGTTTAATAGAACTTGTAGCATTCGAGTCAAAAGCGGAAAAAAATAACTGTTCTACACATTATACCACTTTTGAACGACAAACTTTATTTCCAGCAATTAGTTTGTATTATTTTTCAGCTCACTTTCAGCATCTTGTTGTTGCTGCAGAGCAGAGCTGCAGAATTTATCAACTTTTTAAATATTTATATACGTTTTTTTCCCTAGCTCTTTTCTAGCTGAAAAAATACCTGCCAGAATCATCAGAGTTCATGCTCTCTGCGCTCTTTGAATGCCACACAAAGTTTTATTAGTTGTTGACCAATATCTCCTCTGACTGTTGAAATTTGTGCAAAAACCGTTGTAAAAACAAGCTTCTCTTGTTGTTATTGTTGCTGTTTTCCAAATAACTTTGCCACAGAACCCAAAACAAACCCATCACCCACAAGACGAAAATCCAATTGGTGAAACTTTCCCACATATGAACATATATCGTATGTGGACGAATTACTTATAAGCTTATTGGTTCCTCAACCTTCAAAATTCCAAACCCAATTGCTGCATGCTTCAAATAAATCTCATTATTATTATACTCTATATAAAAGCAAAGAAGGTAAGCCAATTAGTCTACTTGGAATAAAATAACATACGAAAATTATATTATATATATATATTAATCTCATTCTCATTAATTTAATTCATTACATTATTAAATCAAGAACCGAAATTAGTGGTCTTTTAAAAACAATTTTGAGATTTAAAATAGCAAGGTTGAATCCAAAATTTCGTTTGTTAGAAAATCCAAATCGCATTAGCTTAGAGACCGCCGGCAAAGGATTCAAGTACGGATTTCTTTCTTTTTTTGAAGACTGACCTTTCCAATTTAATAGTAAGTTAGCCCTATTTAGTGCAAGACTATCAATATTTTATAACTCTGTTGAAGCTTGCCGAAAACTTAAACTTTTTAAAATTCTTGAACTGATATTTGAAAATCTCTGAAAGCAAAAAAAAGCGTCCAGAGATTTCAATGACTGAAAATATTGCTGGCACATCATCTGGATGGATGAATTGAACAATTAAATAAAATATTTTTTTATATTTCAATTCAACTAGGGCAACTGCACATCCACAGAGTATCTTTCAGTCGATCAATTTGTTCGACTGCTCAGGTTGTTGAGCTCATCCAGGTGTTGAATCATGAGAAATTCCGCTTGCAAAGTGTTTATAACTTTTCAACTTTGTGCCGCTAATTAACCTTAGAAATAGTAGTATATATACATACATATGCCATATCAAATTTTAGTTAAATTAAAGGACCCAACTACTTTATTTGAACTTTCAACTTTCGGAGCCTAATTAGACGAAATTTGTACTAGTTGCTGTTGCAGAAATCTGAGATCGTAATTGCTTTCAGTGGAACTACAGTGAATCGAACACTCAGGCGGCACTCGCTAGTTGCATCAAGTGTGAGCAAGAACCTGGCTAGAATACCTAGAATACCTAGAATACCAGTTTTGCCAGTTGAATCTTTGGGTAACCTACATTCATTCATATGTTTTTACATACATATATGCAATTGTGCGATACTTGACAAGGCAAACCCATATTGCAGATAAACCGAATCACAAATGAAATGAGGAATTCCTTCTAATTCTCTATCGAGGCTCTGTTACAAGCGAGAGCATCAGCATCCTATTTCCAAATCAAAATTGTTGACTGGGTGGCTCCGGTTCCTGAATGCAAGTGAATCTCGGCACTACACTGCACTGCAATCGATGGCTGTCAATGGCTTTGGCTGGCCGTCGAGTGTCGCATGTCGTACTATCTAATGTTAAGCTACTTTTCATGTACCCTGCAGAGTACGACCTGGAGCACTCCTTCCAACATTATCTTCATCCGCCTGCTTTAGTCCTCTTCTCGCACGAACGCACACAGCAGCTCATCCAAGTTCTCCTGAGCTTTCAACGACCGTTAAGCATCGCAATTATTCATGTTTATGATACGATGACGTCGTTCGTTCGTACGTACGTTCGTTCCCATCAGCCCATCTCCTCCATAGTTATATTATCCTGCTGCCTTTACCCGTTGCCTTAATACTTAATAATCAAAGCAGTTCCCAGCTCTGCATAGATTGACAGCGCTTGAACGGGGGGCTCTGTGACCACAGAGCCAACTGCTTGCATTTGTTTACCGTATTGGACGGGATTGAAAGATTATAGTTTCTGGGAAAACTAGTTTAAACAGCTGTGAGTTATTGATACTGCAAGAAGCTGACATTTGACTCCTGTGAAAACACACTGCATAATGCGGCAATTGAAGAAAAATACGACTACAAAATCCCAACTTAATATAATAGACCAAAGTTCAACGCTTAAACAAGTGACCACCGCCTTACTAGACCCCACAGCACCACCTACAGCACTAATTACTTATGAACCACAATAGTTACATAGTCGCAGTGCGCACAGTAGTACAAGAGCACCACTCGCAGAGCACAGTGAAATCGTTTTAATATGCAAGCGGTCAATTTATTAAAAAATGTATTATTAAGTCTTCTTTTACATTTACTATTTAAGATTTATTATGATCTTAAGTCAGAGGTTATCAATATTAAATGAACTAGAAGCAGAGTCGATAAATCCTGTCTGTCTGCCTCTCCGGCTGTTGCTATGTAAACTAGTCTCTCAGTCTTTCAGCTAGGTGAAAGAAATCTGGTAAAAAATCCCTTATTATTCTGGTATCTCAGATATCACAAGGAAAATTACAAGTTAGAAGTGAGAGTGTGATACACTATTCTTTTCACCTCGATTTGTCCATGTAAGTGCCACTGTGCCCTGTATGCGTAATCTAAGGACATGTGCGTGTGAGTGTGTGTAAGTGTGTGTGGGTACTTGAAGTAACATTTGATTAGAGACAGCTGCAACAGGGAGTTAAGAGCAACTTAAGAGTGTGTCGTGTGGCATTATGAACATGAAACATGAAACTAAACCGACAACAGGAAACTTCAATTAGAAGGAAACATTTTGATTAGGCCAATGCAATTGTCTGAAGTGATTTTAGGGGGGGGGGGCAAAGGCGACACTTGAGAGCTCAAATTTTATATAACCAAGTGCAGGCAAACACAACAAAAAAGGGAAAGCTAAAAAAATGAGTAGAAATTTTCGCATTTAATGGAAAAAGTTTTGATGGCTGACAAACGGCGACTAATTCGATTGTCATTAGCCGATGCCTGACAAGAAATGGATTTCCAAATCTTGCAGCCAGCATATAGCATTACGTATATGAAGTAAAGTAATGCATATAATTGAATTTCCCCACACACACACAACTAAAATGCCTACAGAGCTCATGCCTAGCCACCAAACGCCTTTGTTACTAGATAAAAAGCAGCCAGCGAAATTAAAGTGAAATTGAAAAAGTTTTATGAGCTTTTCCTTCATGCAGCAAGAGGCAAGAGGCAAGCAGCAAACGGCAAGCGGGAAGCGGCAGGACGAGCAATGAAAGAAAAATATTATATAGCCGCCACCGACGCGTAAAGAAGACAAAGGCAATGCCGACGATTTTCTCCATTGTTCCAGTCTCTTCTCTTGTTTTTGCTGTTGTTGTTGTTGTTTCTTTGCCGCCGACACCGCCACTAAATTGCCTTCCTGTTCCAGCGCGTCCCCCACATAACTTTGTGCAGCAGGTTGCTTAGGTAACAGTTTTATGTAGTTATCCTGCCAACCGGCGGCGCCAACTCCCAACGTCAGCGTCAACGTCGGCTTCATCACGCCTGTAATTGCATAATAATTGCAGCGACTGAGGCAACGCGATTCTGCGCTGCAGCTGAATCTGTACCTTTGCCCCTCCCTCGCAAAACGGTAGCGTCACCCGACTAAACTAATTTTCCTATAGAATTACTTTGGAAGAGTTTGGTAATTAATGTCAGAAACAGCAGCCAAAGCTCCAGCAACGGTGAGCAGGGTGAAGAGCAGGCAATAATTTTATAAAAATGCATATTAAAAGAACTACTAAGTAGTGCTTAATGGCATACAAAATGATGCTTCTGCATCGAGAAAAAGTATTCGTAACAAATACCTCTGCAAGACTTGACATATTCCAAAGTGAGTGTCTCACTCACTCAATCTTTTCCCACTGAAACTCAATTCTTAGTGACCCGGAAATCTCTCTAGTTGGACAATTGGCTTGGATGGAAAATTCCCTGAAATAGTCAATCAATTGTATGAAGTTAGTTTTATTTTTCTTATGTACAATATTTATAGTTCTGAAATTTTTTGATCAACCCAAATCCAATTCAAATTTATTAGGAAATATCTTTTGAATTGAATTCAAATCTCTAGAACCTTAAAAAGATATTTAGCGATTTACTCTATCTATTATATGGAATTATTATTATTTTCCTCGAAGAACTCTATTCATTAATTTTGACTTCTTAATATCAAAAGTCCAATCAATCAAATCCAACGGATTCAGTCTTTAAATCAAGCAATACAATCGCTGTTAGCATTTTGGTATCGAGAGAAAACGGGTTTTCGTTTCTATAAAAAATGTATTTAAAGTTTATTTAAGCTCAAACTGAAAAGATAGTTCAGAGAGATTTTATGTGCTTGTCACAAAAAGGATTCTAATTTATTTTTTATACTCACATATCTTTATATCAGTTCTTTCATTTTCTCTCCCAGAGATTCGTTAGATTTGAAATATTCATTTCATTTAATTGCAAAAATTCTGCGTGCTTACCAAGTATAATAAAATGTATACCCTTGCTGGGGGTATAAGAACTATGTCACGAAATATGTAACGCATCCGACCCGATAAAGTATATATATTAGAAAGTGTATGGAAACTGGTTTCTTAGTTTCGAGCTGATCTAATTAAGACCAGGCTGCTTAATCTCATAGCTGCCACAGCTCATTCCATTCTGTAAGGGTATGTAATCTTCGGTGCACTTTTCTTATTTTATATTTATTTCGACAGTGTAGCATTTTATTTATGTTTCTTTTATGCGTTGTGTCATATGCAGCCAAATTATTTGCGCAAAATTGTAAAGCAATTTTTCTTGTAAATGTAAATTCTTTTGGCTTTGGAATTCGCCTCGCTCTCTGAAACGCACCGAGAATTGTGTTGAATTTGCAATTTAAAGTTTTGCACAAGAAACGCGCTGAATGTACCAAGAGTACTCGTAGGAGGCCAAGGGTAGAGGGTAAAGGGAATCGCTACAAAAGTCCTTTTGAGTTGGGCAAAAATTGCAAGTGCAGCGAGAGTTTTGTTTGCTTTTATCTGCTTACTGTGAGCAACACTCCCGCTAGATCCGCTACACCCCGCCACGCCAACCAATTTCAAATGCATTTCTGGCTATATAAATCTGCATTTCTTAGCTGAGCAGCTCAGCAGCAGCACTGGCAAACTGTCCGAAAAGTGTCAAATCCGTTTGCATGTTGGCCTATTGCCTAAGCTGCAAATAAAATCGTACTCTTACTTGGCCGGCCAGGCCAGGCCACGTGCTCCTATGCTACTACTACTGCCAGCTGTTGTCTAAGTCTGTTCTGAAACTTCCCCCATCAACTAGGAATATACTTGTACATAGATCTAAGTTCCATTCAGCCGATGACTCCCAAGTTTCCTTGCCAACAGACTGCCTTTGCTGCGGTTTATTTGCATGAAGTCGCTCCACGTGTCGCCGTGTCTTTTTCCTCTCCTGCTCCTCCCTCCTGCTTGATGTGGCTACGTGTTTCTGCGCTTTATGTCCAATGTCCTGACGTATTTTCACTGCAAATACTGCACGAAATTGCTTTATTTGCCTGCTAGCTGAAACTTGGCTCAAGTGTCCACATAAAAAAAGGAACAGCACACCGTAATCGTGTTAAATGTCATTGGAGCAACTATTCCACACTGGCAGTCGCCCTAGGATTGGCTTTAAACACATGTATATGTGTGCTGCATCGCATGTCCATATGCTTAAATCACAGCATTTGGATTTATTTATATTATTTTAAAGTTATAGCAACGGAATCTTTGAATTTCTGAATTACTTCCGCTTCATTTGCTTGCTTTAATTTCTTCATCCTTTTGCGAGCTCGAATTTTCTTAAAGCAAATATATTTATAAAAGCAGAAAAGAAAATTGAAAAATTTATACAAGTTCTAGGAGATATTTCTAGCCTTCTAAAAGAGCCAAATAAATTCCTTCACTTGCAAATGTGAACATATTTTTCAGTTATCTTAAATATTAATTAAATTTATTCCAAAAGCTTACTTGAAATTTTATTTATCTTAAGTACAGAATTGAAAAATCAAGAAATTTATTATAACTTTTTTTTTTGTTGATAAAAAATTTTGAAAGAAATTCTTAATGGTAATTCCTAAGTTTTTTTTTTATAAAGTAAACTAAGAACAGAGATAAGCACAGAATTTTGTAGAAATTATTTTTTTTTTTTTTTAATACAGAATTAACATATTATTGCTTAAATAAATTAAATTAAATAATAAATAGAATAACATTTTTATAATAAATGATATTATCAAATAAAATTAGCCTGCCTCTCCATTAAACCTGCCGCATTTCAATGCCATATAACATATCCGCTGGAAGGTTATAAAAATATTAGATAATAGTCTTTCCATATTTAAATTAATGTTATTGAAAGACATACTTCACATAGCTTTCATTATTTAAATATTTCAATGCCAGATAAATATCCTGCGAAAGGGTATAAAAATATTCAATATTAGAGTCTTGTTATTTAAATTATTGTTATTGAATTTTGAATCACACACTTCACATAGCTTTATTTAAATATTTACGCTTGATCGATGATTTTCGATTATTCGAAATTAAAAATTAGATTATTATTTCACTTAAGTGGTTGATATGGCAATAATTTATCGCATCGAATGCTGGGCTTTACAATAGAAAAAAGAAAGTAAAGCGCAGCTAATTGAAGCAATAAATTCATTGCCCTTTTAAAAATTTGCACTAACTTTCATGGGTGTAGGGCGACGGGGGGGGAGCGCGCGAGGCGGTAGCTGAGCTTCAGGGCATTTGTATTTTTAAGCGTTTGTTGGGTTTAATCAACTGCAAAGACCAAAGTAAACACGAACAGACGCTCAAACCTACAAAAGCACCAACATAAAAATATAATATTAACGATGCGCCGTGTGGTCAAAATAATCAAATATTTACACTTTAAATTTAGTTCACTTTTTAAGGGGGGAGCGGCGCGTTTGGGCGGGTTTAGGGCTTAGAAACCGCTTTTATTGTTTACCATGTGATTATTATTGAATATGTTTATCTTAGTTTTTCAGCGTGTTTTCAGTTCAATGCACATTTCGAATTAAGTTCCATCCATGGGCGTAGTAAATATATTTCAATGTTTATCTTTGCCTTTTAATTATATTTTGTTATGTTTGTTTAATGTTAATATAATGCAATCAATTATGTGTTCGTTCGGAACAGGTTTTTCTACTGCCTTTCCGTTCGTTCGTATCGAAGTCCAATGTTTTTTTTTAAGCAAACTAACAATGCAATTATTTATTATGTATTATGCGCTTATTAAGCTGACATCGCAATATTTGCATTCTATTATACGAGCAGCCTGCTTTAAAGAACTGCCTACACTTTCATACCCTTCTACAGGGTATTATAACTTTGTCAAACTGATAGAGCCACGTCCGTCCGTCCGTCCGTCCGTCCGTCTGTCTGTTGGTCTCTATGCAAATTAGTCGCTCAGTTTTTGAGCTAGGTGAATGAAAATCGGCCCATATATTGGAACTGGCCAAAGCGGGCAACTATATACCACACATAGCTGGCCTAGGAACACTTGGTCCAAAAGTTGTTGAATGGAAAACTCTTTTTCAAGGAATGAAAGAGTATAATTTCAGTTAACTACATCATTAATTTATTGTTTTCTAAATGATTGCTAAAAATGACCAAGAGCGGACTACTAAATGATATAGTTGCAGTAAGAAGGATGCTTCTTTTACTCAGTTAGGGTATCTAAACTTCGACTCGTCGGAGATTGCGTTTTCTTACTAGTTATGTGTATATTGATAAATTTTATGTTTACAATCAAAAAGGTGTCACGCAACACTGTGATGCACACTTTTTTATTTACATTTAATATTTGTATAATTTTACTTGAATGTGCTAAAAGATTAATGTGACAAATACAAATATTTAATTTCATTTTAGATAATGTTGAAAATGCTCGAGCTGAAGATACCCTCTAAACGATTAAAGCTCTATATAGGAGAGCTTTAGCATACCTCTCACAGTCTATTTACTCTAATTTAATGGGTATATACATTTGATACAAAAGTCTAACATAAAAACTCGGCTTTCGGCTAAAAAAAGTGTATTTTTTTTTAACATATTGTTGCCATTATTAATTCCACTATAGTTAAATAAACGCAGTAATTTATGGGGAAAAAAGAAGAGAAATCGGTTGTGCATATCAGCAATCAAAGGTATTAAAGACTTAAAAATTTTAACATTTGATGTTTTTGAGTTGGTTTGGGATTGAGGCTTGGTGCTGGTTTGGAGTGTCGCTCAGTTTATTGGGTATTTCAATTAATAGTAAAAATGCCAAATGAATCATTAAAATATCAATTAATTTTCATTGACCGACATTTCGGAGGAGATGGCTTTGGGTCCTTCCTCCTGTAAAAACAGTTATACACGACGTGTGGGAAGGGAGGGCCATCGTATTTGTGGGATATTTTCTGTATTGTTGGCTGTCATCTGCAATTATTTTTATGACATTTTGCAATCTACAATTGTCGATAAAAAAACAAAAAAAAAACTGATAAGGAAAGGGTATACCGAAGATTATATAGACTTGCAGAGAATAATCATATCGAAATGGTTTTTGGTCTCCTTGACAAATAGTTTTCCATACATCTTTCGATTGAATGCTTCTAATGGAGTTACTCTGATTATGCCTGTTCTTCACTATTTCGTGCCAACATTGTAATACCCTGTGAAAGGGTATTCAAAAAACTGACGATATTTTTATATATTTTCAATGCAAAAATGTTGCCAGAGATATGCATTTAATTGTCTGTAGTCTATTGGTCAACTTAAAGTCCATTTTACAATTTTAATACGAGCTTTGGCTCGACAGCAGCAGCAGCAGCAGCAGCAGCAGAAGCAGCAGCAGGCAATTTGTTTTTGCATAAATTTTAATGCATCGCACGCAAAATATTTATATGCACATATTTACACAACGGCCCATTGCACATTTGGCCAGCCAGCAGCAGTACCTAGGGAGGGTAGGGTATTCCGGAGAGGAGGGCTGGCTTTTTATTGGCCACGCTTGTTTGGGTCCACAGATACAAGGGGGTAATACGGCTATTCAAAACTGTACGATGCGCGCTTTGTTTATAGAATTATACCAGCAGCTTTTCACAACAATTGAACCACTGTGCGTGCAGCACGACTTTTGTATGAGCTGTGTTAGATGGGGAACCAACTATTATTTATTATTATTTAATTAAAATACATATATGTAATTTAGATTTGTTGCCATTTTTTAAACCTACATCATTCACACATCGCACTGAACAGAAAAGACAGTTTGAAAATCGGTTCAGTGAAACGTACGAATAATGTAACATAAATATCATTAAATATCAAATGATTAGTTTTATTAAATTTGTTAATTGCAAAAAATCCTTCCATTGATTCAATAAATGATATTCTATTTCCTCACAACCATTCAGAGAATCAATGAAAAGATGCAGTGCAATATTGACACTTTTTAATTGTATTTCTGAATCACTTTTCCCATTGTAGATGTAGGTGTAGACTCAGAGATTGTATTACCATAAATTATGAATATTAATCTTCACACAATTTAAGGCAGTACACCTCCAAGTCTAGACAATAGTATCACAACACACAAGACACTCAAAATAAATTGCACTGAATATTAATTTATTATATTTATTAAGTCTTTGAATGGCAAGAAATCCTTCCACCGATCCTATGAACGATAATTATGTGAATCCCTGACAATCATTCAAAGAACCAATGAAATGATGCAGTGCAACATTGCATTAAACTTGAATGGTTTTGGTTATATTTTTAAATCGGAGTTTTCTCGGTGTACTTGTCGATGATTCAGAGGTCATACAACCATAAATTTAATTTAATAATATTCACAGAATTTAGGTTAGTACACCTCCAAATCTGGACAGTAGTTATTTATTCATTATTATTAAATCACAACACACTACACACACTTGATCTATTATTTAATTTTTACCAAGTGCTTTTGCATAAAAAATAGACAATTTGTATTGAATACGTACAATATTGTCCAAAGGTTATACAGAAGCAAGAAGTATTTGTTAAGGCTTTCAAGCCTGTTGCCGCTGTGTATAGAACTTACCCTGGAACAGAATACCCTACAATGCTCCACTTTCAGGTGGTAACACAAATTACCCATTATTTAGAGCGCTGTTTGCTTCACATATTCAAAGGTAATGCCATTAAATTGCAATACTCACACGATACTCGGGGAATGAGGTTCTATGGTGTCCTGGTGTCCACCTCGTTCTCTCCCACAGGCACAGGCACCACCACGATCCAAAGCTCCCCAATTCAGAAGGGTGTTCCATTTGTGCGTATTTAGTTGTGCGGAAATGTGAAGCACACAATTTGTTGGCCTTAAATAATTTATGGCATTTGTAAATAAGTTTTGAATACACTCTCGAATACGAGTATTAAAATTAAAACATACCAAATAAGTCAACAAAGAGTACAAATTATTTTATAACTAATTTTTCAACAATTTCACCCCATAGTAAACAGTTAGCTAATGTAAAGATTCTTGTCTAAATGGTAACACAACAAGCAAAGGTTAACTTTGGCGCATCGAAGATTACATACCCTTCCCGAAAGGAAGTTTAATTCTTTGATTGTTCCATTGGCAGCTATATTATACGGCGTGTTCGACATATGTGCTGCAGGCAACAAGACGGACATATCTGTTGTATCGACTCACCTCATTATCCTGATCACTAATATATGTAATTTGAAGGATCGGGAATGCCACCTTCGTGACAAAACTAGAACACACTCTCCTGGAAGGGTGTAACAACATACTCGTCGTCTAATACTATTTGCAGATGGCCAATTGAAAGGCCCGTAAAGTAGACGTAAAATAATAAAGTGGCAAAAATTAAAATTTCTTTTACACACGCAAACAATAAACTTGCGATAAGCAAACAAATGTTTATAACAAAATAAACAAAAGAAAATGAGAAAAAAAAAAAAGGTGAACAACAAATTGTAAATTTCATGTGTCCTGCTGGGTGGCAAAACAAGCAACACAAGGAGGCAGCATTTGCATAATGAGGCTATTATAATTTCAATTAAAATTCCCCTCTTTTACCATTTTTCGACCTATGCATGACTAACGCTGTACACAAAAGGACGTCCTTTTTTTTTACACTGGAAATGAGGATGAAATTTTGCGTAACTACCAATAAAATAATAACAATCCTCCCACACGCATGCAATTTTAATTACATAAATAAATAGAAATGTAAGCAACAACAAAAAATAGGCAAACAAAATAAAATTGTTGGTTATTCGTACTGAATATGCGTAGTTAATGAGGTTACTTAGGTTTTATAGTACTCGTGCTGCCTGGTGGCCCTGCATATTATGTCATATTACGTATACGCATGCGGAATAATAGTATTAAAATGAGAACGAAATGATAAATAATTCAAATATAAGCAGATTAATAAATGAAACTAAAAAAATTAAGTGTTAAATAAAATATTTTATGAAACAGAAATAAATCTACCTGTATTCGACGAGACTCCCGATTATAAAAGCCAGAAGCTTATGAAAACCGATATTTCAGTGCTACTAAATGGAAAGAGAAAGGAGCACCCCTTCCTTCAATAAACTAGCCAGTTGAGCCTCCCTTAATAATCGTTTCTCGCCGTTCTTAAAGCTCTTTTTCGAATAGTAAAACTTCTGAATAGGTGTTCATTACCGACTGAGATACGAATTGTTCCATCTGATCTCATCCTTTTCAAGCCAAAGATGCGAAAACAGGTGAAACAATTTGCACCCCAGCCGTGGTAAATCATCACATTAATTTATATATTTCCATAGTGTTGAGGTACATGTAGCTCTTGAGCCATTTGTCTCAAAACGAAGATAGAAATCAGCAAGAACCGCAGTCATATCCTTTATTATCGTGATGCGATGAATATAAGATATCAAAATAAATAAATAAATATATTACTCTAATTTTCTCTATCCATCGAACTATTTGGAGGCATATTTTCTGTTCTATTTGAGTAAAATTTAGCATCATCGAATTCATCTTTGATCCACATTTTCTAGCCCGCCACATATTGTTTTTAATTGTATTTTAATGTAGCGCTGATGGGTCTTGAGCTGCGAATCAAAATAAAAAAAAAAAAAACTATGAATGTTTGTATAACATCTGAAAATATGTTCTGCATATAGAACATATATAGAATATAAGCCCTAGTCTACAATTAGTTATACTCGAAACTACTTCAAAAATATTCGATGCCCCAAAGTAATAGATGCAAAATTCGCTACTAATCTAAAGTTGGGATCGGACAAATATTTTCAGCTCGGTCTCGGAATGAAAAGACGTGAATATAAAGGAAATGGGCAGCCATATATCCAAGCTGCCAGTGTCAATGCAGCAAAGTGCAATAAATTTTTGCAACAGCCACAGTACCACAGCAGTTGCACTCCGATTCCCAAAGAGGCGGAGGAATCCTCCGTCTCGCCCGCTGCGGAGCGCTGAATGCAGCAGCCAAAACTAAGGCGATGGCGATGCCTGCGCGGCGCAAATTTAATGCCAATAAATTTAAATTAGCAGAACGTCGTCTGGCCGGGAACAGGCCAACATGTCTGGGGCTCACAGTATTTATGATAGCACTTCGAGGTGTAGCGTAACGTCAGGCCGTGCCGGGTCAGACCAGGCAACTCCACTCCAGCCCCGACAACCGACCGATACTGACACAGTATAAATGTACAAGGCACTGTGACCAGGTGTCAAACACCTAAGCTCGTTATTTTGTTGCTAATTAGTGTTGTTGTCGTGTGGTTGGGCCAAACCATACGACTAATTGAAGCAGAAAAGTTAAGGTTACGTATATGGAAATGACACGAGCGTTTATAGGTACAATTGGCCATAACTTCTATAATAAAATCTATACTAAACATCCCATCACAAACAAATAGATTAACAACAGTCGCAAAGCTACATCTCTCCCTATGAAATACCCAGTAAAATATATACCAATTTCACTGTTCCTAGGCAGGCAGAAGAACGACTTGGCTGGCGATCGTGGAGATATATCCTTAGTATATTCTACTGTTTAAACCAAAAATATATAGATCTTATATCTGATATCGAGGGGTTCCAGAATATAATTCTTGTGGTGTATGGGTACAGAGTATAACCCTAGTATCAAAATATTGGTTTAAATCGCAACTCTAGTGCAACTCAAGTCTTACAGAACCAAATGAAAAATTCTGAAGAAAAAAATGATTTACTAATTGACTTGGTGATATCAAAGAACAGAGACAAGGCGACTAGAAGACCGTTTAAATGGAACAATGATGAACCTCGGGGTAAACCTGACATTTCTCAGCTGCGATTTTTCAAAAATTTAATTTAAAAAAACGTCTCCAAGCATAGCTAAAGATGTACTCGAACATAAGTAAAACGTGACTGACTGGGATGCCATTAACAATGTAAATAGCTGAGCCTTGTGTGCCATTAAGTATGTGGTGCTTTATACTTAGCTGGAGGAAACAGAGTGGCGGTAAATTAAGAGAAGCCGCATAAGTCTCATCAATATAAGGGACATAGCAGCAGACACATCTAATGACAGCATAAAATGTAAAATGAACCCACAGTCCGAATGCACTGGAAGGCAGCAACAAATACGCCAAACTCAATGAACCAGGAGAAGCGGTCAAAAGGGTGGGGAGGAATATATCAACTCGAACAGTTTATCATTGGTACTCAACAAGCCTAGCCAAGGATGCCGAATCAGCGAGAACGACGAATGACCATCAGCAACAGCAGCAGGCGTTGGCTTTTGTCCTGCCGGGGCTGGTGCTGGGTCCGGGTCCTTGTCTGCTTCATTTATAACCACCAACGAGACGGCAAAGGACCACAACGATGCTCAAATGCAAGACCACAAAACTGTTTGGGTTTTTCTTCCTTGCATTTGCACTTTTGCACTGACCTTCCTTTTCTTTTTCATGCTCCTCCTGCTCCACTCCACTAGCAACAAGAGCCCAGCACGACAGCTGTCATCACGAACAACGAACGAGTCCTGCGAAGCGGCGAGGAGAGCGGCGCAGGCGGCAAAGATGAAACCAACCAAAAATAGCAGTTCACAGAAGTCCACAGAAAGCAAAAGTTTGTCACGTCAATTTTGTCTTTGACATTTTAGCACGCCCATCGCCTCTCGAGTGTTACCCCTGCCTGTCGCTGCCTCTCTGCTCACTTAGAAAATTTAACGCTAAATGCGTGAATAAGTGTTCCATTAATGAAGAAATTCAATTACACTAGAAACTAAGAAAAACTTTATTATTTAGTTCATTTTCTTTAAAGCAGAGCAGAGAAAAACTTCAACGAATGCTTCCCTATACGGGAAGCTATGGGCTTATACTGAAAAACCCTGAACATAGATTTTGGTTAGTATAAATCCAGGAATTAAGATTCTGTTTTTTATATATTTCCAAGCGTGATTTACCTTATTAGAACCGTTCAAATGGCATCAGTTTAGTAAGGATGGACGACTTGTAATCGGCATCCCTCGAGATGGAAAAAAACAATTAGAAAACTTTGAAAATTGTTGAATCTTGAAAGACATTTAACGTTCTTACCACCAAAATTTCTGCCTTTTGAAAGAAATCCACAGCAAGCGGGTTGTGGAAGTATCTAATTTCTCCCAGACAGGCAAAACCGTCTGGCCGTCTCTTTGATTAATCATGGGCAATGATTGCCAACCATATTCAAACTAGTATTTTTCCAATATCGATGCACTCTTCCTTCTCCAGTTACAACTCTTTCAGTTATGAGTAATTTCAGCGCTGTTACTCGTATTCATGACAAATATTTAGAATAAAAAGAATAATATGCAATTAATAAAGGGCAATGGATCAAAATAAAATCAGATACTGTCTACTGTCACTCTCAATACCGAATCTGATCCGCTCCGTGGTGGCTATATCTGTGCTATTCCAACGCAAAATGGAGACGTCAGTCCAGGGCATGGCAACAAAGCGTGAAATTTCAATTTGCCATATTAATAAACCCAGAGAAATGCAGCTGAAAACAGACAATAGTCAAACAAACACACACAAAATACAACCAAGACCTCGTAGAATCCAAGCTCTGCTGCGAGCTCGGTATCTCCCAGGAGCAGGCTGCATGCCACAGCCACAAGACACGAGCATTGCAGCATTGGACTACATTTCACAACAGCCGCAAGAAACTCACACATTTCTGTAGATACTCGTATTCCCTTTACCACCAAGTAGTCTATGGGCCACGCCCACAATTTAAACAATTTCGCACAACGGCAATAGGAGGGGTGGTAAGGAGGGGGAGTGGTCGGGTTGGGCTAGAAGGCAGGGCCATAGAAACACTTCCGTTTCCGCTGGCTTGCGCTGATTGTTTTATATCCTGTCAGAGGACACGCTGCAGTTGCCGAAATTCACAAACTTGTTTTGCGCTTTCTTGTCCAACTGCTGACTATTTGACTTGTCTAAGGAGCTCCCTTCTGTGAGTGACTCCTCCTACCAAGTCCCTGCCCCTTTTCTATACTTGCAGTCACTGCTGCTTTTGCTACATTGTTGCGGCATTTTAATGCGCCATCCTTGTCCCAATGCCTCTGCATATTTAATCAAAGTGAATTACAAATGCCACAGACACCGACAACGACGACGACGATGACGACGACGACTCTGAGAACGATTCAGTGGCCATTTAGTTGGCCCAAACTGAAAGTGTTATATGGTACATATAACACCATAGAAATGCGAATAGAAACCAACCCTCAGGACGGTTAGTTGGGAGCGCGTTGTAGCATGTAATTTGCTGGGAAGATCAAAAAGCGTTTCAGTTAATAATAAGACGAGTCCATTATTTGCCAATTGACGAGGAGCTGAGCCCGGCAACTCCCACTGAAAAGTTAATTTATCCATACATATTTCTTTTCGTTTTCGTTTGCTTTTTCTTTTTGTTTTGGCCCCATGTAAATTTATTAAAAATGTTTCTACAAATTTATATTTTTCCTTTCTTTTTCTTTTCTCTGGCATCATTTTTTGCCTTTGTCTTAAAAAGTTGTGAAGTGGCAACCGTTTTGGTTTTGCACCTTTTCAACTTTTTGCTTTCTGCCTATTTAATAATTACTCATTTGCTTTTTAACCAAATTACTTTTTGTGAAAAATGACAAAAGCAAAAATGGTTGCCTTTCCTACCCATTTTTTGGATGAAAGAACAATATCAAAATATAAAATTCGACCTTTTGGGCGGGCTAGGCTAATAGGATTTTCTGGGTCATACTAGATGCAATTGTTTTAGGGTTTCGTTGCCTGTTTAATTAAAAACGGGATTCAATTTGGTTAAAATAAAAATGTATTTGAATACAACGAGTCAATTTTGCCTGCTGCTTCAGTGTCACTCCCACGCAGATGGGATTTTAGATAATAGAAATTTTAAATTTGATTTGCTTATAAGCTTTAATTTCCTGCAACAATCTTGTAAATTAAAACTGTAAATTTCATTTAATTTAATTCAATAATTGTCCAAAATTCTTAGAAAAAAACTTCAAACAGCTGCACAAAGAGAACTGGCAAATTGAAGCTGTTTAAAATTCTTTAGAAAATCGACCAGCCAACATCCTCCCCCAAAAACAGGAACAAAAATCAATGCTCAATTCTTGTTCTTTCTTCTCATTTTTTTCCCTGTTGTCCCGAAAAGTTGGTCCTGCTCGCAAAGGGAAACGCACAACAAAAGCCGCATAATTTTGACGCATAGAAATTTGTCTGCAATTTCAGATTTAAGCAAGGAAAAATGCTCTCCTCACGTAGTGATACCCTGTATTTAGCCACAAAGTATAGTTAAAATCCTGAGAACTTCGACTTGGTTTATCTTCTAGCAATCTGTGGAATATAAATATAATTAAATACAAATAAGGACTCATTCACGAAAATTCCGCATTTATTTAAAAATCAGCTTCAGTTTCTCATACCCCACTCATTGCAAATATACAGGGTGTGACAATAGTTTTAGTAGATAAAAAAAGGACGCTTAACCGAAATTCATATTGGTATGAAATCCCTCTGGGTGCAATAAGCAGCAAACGAAGGACAGACAAAATAAAGAAAAAACCAAAAACTTTCACCGAACCCGAAATTATTTTTATGCACTGCAGAGTATTCGTTTGGGTGCGTTCTCTCTCCTGAAGAAACCTCAGCTGGGGCATTGGTTCAGCTTATGGACACTGATTTTATAGCTCGCACAAATGACTACTGCATATTTTGGAAAAGTTTGTACATGTATGTATGTATGTATGTACATAGAAATGTATCTGTGGGATGCGGTTGGGTTTGAGTTACTTTCACTTAACCCTTTCGACATTCAATTTACTTAGAGCCCACAGCCTTGCAGTGTCAAATTTCAGGAACGATGAGCTTAAATTGAGATTAGAATGCCGCTTGACATTGAAAGCAAAAGACTTTACTCCCGTCGCTTTCCTTTGCCGTTTCCCTGTTTACCTACCCCAAAGGAAAATTGGTTAAATGTACATAATTTAATAAACCTTTCTCCGATTCCCAAGGAGCTGCTGCTGCTGCTGCTGAGCAGCATATAACCATATAACGAGCAAGGAGTGGGGAAAAGTCCTGCCCCTCCCTCTGCCCACCGCTCTGGCTCTGACAGGCAGAGCTTAAGCCTATAATTTACAAGGTTTCGGCTCACTTTGACTTGCCAGCCTAATTTACATTTTCTTTCTTTGTGAAACGCCCTTTTTGCAACTCGAAAATTAAAGTGCGCGCAAGTGTAATTAAGTACTTGAGCAATACAAAATATATAAAATTCTGGGCCTCTTCAAGACATTAACCGAAAATGCTTATTGCCATTTCTCACCAGCCCACTCGACTGTAAATGGGTTAAACTCGGGGGACTTATGACAATTTTTAATTAACTGCAACCCGCGCAGCGTTAGCCTTAAGTATATAATACCAAAATTTTACTACTTACAATATAAACTCGTATTTTTTTGTTATTGCTCTTCAAATTAAACTTATTATAGCTCAAATTTGATAAAAATTTGCATTTAACTTTTCTTTTTGCCAGAAGTTCAGCAATTCCAAATAATTTCGTTACATTTTCCTCCTTTTTCTGCTTTTTTTTTTTGCATTTGGCGCGCTCTTCAAAGTTTTATTGGTTTCGTGCACAACACATTTTTGCATTGATTGGAAATTGTTATGAAATTGAAAATTCAAAAGCTCACAGGTGCTCAAAGGTGAAAGTTGGAAAAGCGTAACACACATCAACTCAACAATCAAACATAATTGATAAATGCAAAAAGTTTTCACTAAAATTGAAAAGAAAATTTTTGAAAAGCATTGCCAACACATTGAGTAACCCCCCCCCCCCACCCCTTCTGTTAATTTTACATGTGCTGGCAATGCTGTCCTACTGTTCAATCAGGTCAAACAGAGACAAGACTTGCAGACTGTACTAAACTAAAGTGTGTTGGCAATGCTTCAATATAATTTTTAAATGTTAGGTTAGGTTATGTAATACTCGATGGACTTGGCTAGGGCAATACGGAAAAACTTACATATAAAAAGCGTAACAGACATCAGCAACTTTTGATGAATGTGAATGACGAGGGGAAATGTGATATGAAAAAAATCTAAGTGCCAAATATTCTGCTCAATTGTCTTCATTAAGAAATTAATTTTTAGTCTCAGAAACCAAGGGAACGTGGTGCCCTCGAGATTTCAAATCGTATTTCCAAAGACTGGCAGGCGGAAGCCACTTACCCACATTGACCTTGAATCAAGAACTAAACTGAAAAGTTCCTACAGCATTGCCACAAGTCACGTGTGTAAAAATGCACGAATCTGTATGTGTGTACATATTTTACATATGTTGGCGATGACGTCATACTGCTCAATTGGGCGAAACAAACTTTAATATGTTGGCAATGCTGCAAAATAGTTTGCATATGTAGAGGACAATTTATTAAAATTTTAATATGAGTTACTTAAGAGTCAAAAAAAAAAACAATTTGTTCGTAATCTTAACCTCAATCCATAACTTTTAACAAGCTTTTTTTCAATCTGTGTCTTATAATGCTCCGCACAAACTAAATAGTTTTATATAAATATAATAAAATAGGCCCTAATAGTGCAATTGGGATTAACTCTGGACTAGTAGCACTTTTATGAGTAACGCAATTTTATTTCTCTTGCAAACCAAACACAAGCTCACTCACACTCGCACGCACAAGTACACGCACAAGTACACGCACAAGTGCACTCACACGTACGCACACATGCACGCGTGAAAAAGCAGCGGCGTCTGCGCAAATTTCTCACAAAACGTGAGACGCCCGCTGGAAAGTAAATATTTATAACCGAGTTCGCTACGTTTGTGCCAATAAAAGTAAATAAACAATTTAAAAATATCAAATTTTTTATGTACTTACAGCAAGTTGGAAGGGGCTACCAAGAACAAATATATAAAAAATGCACTTACTTTTCGTATAACTTAAAGCGCACATCACAGAAAATTGCCTTAAACAAACTAAATTCACCAAATTATTTAAAATAGTATTTAGTTAGTATAATTAAATATATTTTGTTTTAACTCCTTTAATTTGTCCAGCTCGGCAACTGAACGCGTCGACACACAAACGGAAAAGGAAAGCTGATCCTACGACGGAAGCTGAAGTTACTGCGAACAGCAGCGTTGCACTTTGCTGTATCGAGCTATCGAATAATTTATTCAGTTTTAGCCATTTTGAGTAACGCATGGCGGGAGTCTGGCTTAATTTGAAGAATTATACGATCAGACTTGAGGACTATGAATATGTCTAGAGACGAAATATATTCTTTGAGCGAGATTTCAAAATTATTTGAGTGGTGAAAGGCTGGAGACAGCATTGGTTTTCAAATAATTATTTGAAATTAAAAGACAACATAATATATGAAAAGCTAAAGAAACAAGGGAATAGAACGCAAATCGCAGGTTCAACGAGAAAGAACACAAATAAAATCTTCGTGCAAAGTTATCTGTTTGCGAATTTTTCATCCACCGCCTGTTTTTTTTTTTTAATCGATTTCAAAAGAGGAAATTTCTCCTTTAGGTAAATACATTTTGGATCAGTCATAGAAATAGTTAAAAAAAAGATTGTTTTACTGAAAGAATAGTTTTAATTTTTAGCTTTAAATTTGTACAAGAGGGATTTAATAAATGCATTCTTCAATCAATTAATTGTTTCAATTAATAAAAATAATTGAAATCATTATATTGCTTTCGCAGGCTTCCTGACTTAATACATATACAAAGGCACTTAAAGTACAAGAAATTTAGTACACTTTAATAAGAGTTTTAAGATCACAGGATACTTAGAAATACTTATATATGTACACACATACATTGAAGGGACCATCTCAATTAATTAAGTAGTATTGGAATTGGTATTACATACATAGTATTGGAATTTGTTTTAGTTTCAGCTTTAAGTTACCGAGGTTTGGTTTTAATAGAGAGCTTCCTTATCGTAGAACGTGTCCCAGACGGCCAGTGTAGTGGCATCGGGCATTTCCATCATGCCCATTTCATTGCTGATATTATAGAGATTGTGAGCTGCATTTGGTGTGTGCTCCACAGGTGTCCATTGGGCAGATTCTGTCGCCTGGCAGTTTGGATTACTGCTGGCGGCAAAGGCTGTCCACATGCCCACCATGCGTTCAATGGTACGATATTCCGGCGACGATTTACTCAGTTTTGTTGCCAGGATATTGTAAAACAAGTAGGATAGCTCATCTCCATGGGAGACACCACGTACGCGTCCGCCACAGACAAGCCAACGGAATTGATTGAAGTGCGGCGAGTCAAAGTCGAAGCGATAGAAGTAGGTGGGTGAGTCTGGAGCATAGGTTAATCTAGCCATGACCATGCGATGTAGATCATGCCATATTTGACGATGCGAGAATATATAGAGCGCCTCGAAGAGCTCCATGCACTGGCGCTGCTCATCGCCAAAGTAGACCTGTTTCAGCCGGCGCACCAGTTCCTGCAGCTGCTCCGGTGTGCTGGCTTCTCTCACCTCTCGCGGTATTATATTATCAAAATGAGACAATGCCCAGGGATCATTGCGTACCAGCTGATAAGAGAAGAGCCCCTCAAATGAATTGCCTCCCATTATAAGTGGTATTGTGTTGCCCCAAGCAGTGGCCAGCATCTCCTTGTGTGGCTTGGGCACCA
Organism: Drosophila repletoides; assembly: GCA_018150835.1. Classification (NCBI taxonomy): domain Eukaryota; kingdom Metazoa; phylum Arthropoda; class Insecta; order Diptera; family Drosophilidae; genus Drosophila; species Drosophila repletoides. The sequence continues at coordinate 7,601,615 of JAECWQ010000202.1, forward strand.
CACAGTGTTCGCTTTCGTAAGGCTCAACGACGGCTCCAAATGCAAATAGGAAAAAGCTTCGCACTTCATCCTGCGTTACAATATCCTGATCATTGGATGCTATTTGCCGTGCAGAAGCCTTGCTAAGAAACCGCAGCACATCCGCGTCCACTATGCTGCCCTTATAACCCATTTGCAGGGCTAGGCGATAGGCCCAATTGCGATCCGGTGTATCTACCCAGGCGGACAGAGCACAACCCGATTGCAATATGGCCTTGTGGAACAGGCCACGGGTCTGTTCTGTTGTCATCATAATGTGGGCCGAGGCGGCGCCAGCGCTTTCCCCCATCAGAGTTATATTATTCGGATCCCCATTAAAGGACTTAATGTTCTCACTGATCCAGCGAAGCGCCTGCACCTGATCCTTCAGTCCAGCATTACCGGGTACATTCAGCTCCGGATCTTTGAGACTAAGAAAACCTGTTTTGGATAGGAAAGTAATGGTTAAAACAGCCCGGGTCACATATGTATGTATGTGTGTTGACTGTACTTACCCAGGGCTCCCAGTCTATAGCTGATGGTCACAAACACAACCGGCTGCTTCATGAAATAATCGGGACTGTAAATATCCCGCGAAGCTTCGCCTTTTTGAAAACCACCACCATAGATCCACACCATGACGGGCAGTGGCTGTGGCGATTTGAGATGCTTCGAATAAATATTTAAATATAGGCAATCCTCGGAACCCTCAACCAATCCCAGCACCATATTGCGCTGCAATGGCTTTTCGGCATAGGTGGTGCAGTTGCGTATACCATCCCATGGCTCCGGTGGCTGAGGTGCACGGAAACGCATCTCTCCTACCGGCGGCTTGGCATAGGGTATACCTTCGAAGGCATAGTACAACTCCTCATCGTAAATCGTCTTGCGCTGAAGTCCTCGCACTATGCCGTACTTTGTCTCCACTATGGCTGTATGACTGGTGGCCAGGCGATACTGCTGCACCTTGTGCCCTACAAGTCTATAGGGGGTAGAACGAGGTGAAAGATTAGAATTTGTAGAGATAAGAACAAACTACAAGGGCAGTCTAATCAACTGACCGATAACCAGCTAGAAGATACTCTGTAAACTATCCCTCTATTCTCTGAGATATATGATCTAGAAGGCAGGCTTTTTTTTTGTCTGTCACAAATTTTATATACCCCATCTGCAATGTTTACAGAGTATAAGAAAAGTGTAAATTGTGAAATTGATTTGGTGCTGCTGTGGTCCATGTCCAATGTTCAAGTTCAAAGTCGAAAATCTAGTCAAGTCATGATGATCTTTAAAATTGGGGAGAGAGCGAGCGAGAGCGAGCCCCTCCACCACCCCCCTTTCTAGGGAACCCCCTTGTTGTCTACTTACTTGACACCCATTTGCAGCAGCTTTGGAAAACCAACGTGCACATCCATGATTTTGTTGATTCTTGAGTGTGGATGAATGTATTTATATGCACATTAGTACATATATATAAGTATATTTATATATATATATATATATATGTACGAGTGTGTGTATGTCTATATTCAAATAATTTTAAAATAAATAAATTTCAAAATTTTTCCTGAGCTTGCTCCAATTCAGTTGACCCTCGCAATGCAAATAACAGAATCTGCTAAGCAGCCGGCAAATTTAAGTTTACGCCAATGTTTGTCTCTTTATATATTTATATATTTATATAGATTTGTTTGTATATACTCGAACATACATCTGTTTGTTGTACTCTGTATATACTATGTACTCTGAACGTCTGGTCAAAACTTATCTCTTTCATTTCGGTAGAAAAATAAATACAAAAATAGATTAGCTAACATTTTGGCGCCTTATCTTAACATTAACAGTGCTCTCACTGCGCAGCGCAGCTGGCTTAACAGCTGTTGCTTTGTTTTTCTGTTATTTTCAATGTTATGTTGGGATGACATGTGCAACTTTCAATGCGATAACATTTTCCGTGTTACACGTGTTTACACTGCACGGTCGCAAGTTCATTTTGTATTATGTTTTTATTGTTTTATTAATAGTGGACGGAATGAGTTAATTTAATAATAAATGCAATCTTGATAGAAAACTTTACAGGCGATTCTTTTTCTATGACTCACTTAAATATTCAAAGCTTAACGACTGTTCTTGATACTTTTTTACTTGCGATTTCAATGTAAACATTTTTTTCGTCGCACCTAAGGCGACCTCTAGCCACCTTACCTCGAATGGAGCTATTGCGTTGCTAAAATATAGAAAAAATAAGAATTATAGTTGATAATTGACTGAATATTTCAAAAGAGGACTATGACTACACTATACCTAATTACAAATGGTCAAACATATATCATTTACATATTTTTTATATAATTTTTATTGATAATTTTCTTTATCCGTATACTGAGCAGAGTTGATCAGAATATAAATATTTAGCAAAGAAACTTGAATCTGGTGGCAGAGTATTTCTTAGTCCATCAACTACTCGTACTTAAAATCAATTCTTATCAAAAAATGCTAGAGCCAAGATTTTTATTTTCATTTTTTTAGTTCCTTAGTCAATTCACTTCAGATTATAATCAATATTTGTATTTGTGTCGTGCTATTAAAATAAATAATGCTCAGAAATAGATTATACAATTTTTATTAAATTTCTTCGTTCTTCAATATTATAATTAGAAATAAATAATAAACAGAAATAGACTTTAAGTTTTGTCTCAGCTTAAAGCGTGTGACCTAAAAATCTTTTCAAAAATGAACGTAAATCATTTCTAAACCACTTTTATAATTTTTATGATTATTGTGTGGTTTTTTGCTTCTAACTGGGCTTATCTAACAGTGTAAACTCACATTTTAGTATAGCTGCGCCAGGGCTGCAGCAACTGAGTAAAGCTCATATAAAATTATATGATTTTATTATTTTATTTTATTATCTTATAATACATAAAATAATATCACATTTATAAATCTAATTATTTAATTATTAATAAATTATTTAATTTTTCAACTTTATTGAAAATCGTCACAGAGTGCAGCCCTGGTAAAACACATAACAACTTGCAGTCGCGTTTATCATCTACGTCAACAAAGCGGGAGCTTCGCGTGCACTGTCGATAAAAGCTCCAACAGCAGCAACAACAACTGAAGAAAAGAAAAAGACAACAACAATGTTAGCCTGCTTGGCATTATTGTTAACTTTTAACATTAACCGAAAACGAAGCAGCGAAATAAAAATCAGCTGTCAGTTTTTTTCCTGGCTTTGTGCTTGTTGTTCATTTTATTTGTTTGCTGTTTTTTTTACCGTTTGCGATAAAACCAAACCAACCGCCATAAATGTGTTGCTATCAGATAAAAAACAAAAACTAAAAACAAAATAAACTAAGGCAAAAGTCGCACTACACTTTTCAACATGAACAGGTGAGTATCAGCTGCTGCCAAGAAATGCGAATTATTCTAATGCTAAATACCTATTTCAATTCTAGTTCCGCCGATACTGTGGTAAAGACGAAAAGCGGACCCGTTGTGGGGAAGCGCTGTACGAGCATCTACAATGATGATTACATCAGCTTTGAGTGTATTCCGTATGCAAAGCCCCCACTGGGACCGCTCAGATTTAAGGCGCCGCTGCCAGTGGACCCCTGGAAGAAACCGCTGATCTGCCGGCAGAAGGGCGAGAAGCCCTTACAGTACAATCAATACACGAAACAGCTGGAGGGTATCGAGAATTGCCTTTATCTCAATGTTTATGTAAAGTCGGTGAGTTTATACGAGATAAGATCATTGCTGATTTCGAGCGCATTTGAATTGGGAAGCTTTTTTATTCTATTGGGACAATAGGAATTCTAAAATTAAAATGCAGAATATCAACCCAAGCCTAGAGTCGGTTTGTGGTTTCTGGTTCGAATGACTAAAGAACTTTGCTCCAGAAGCAAACTTATCCAATTTTCAATATCTAATCGGTGATATAAAATAATGATTCATATTAAAGTGAACGACGGTGCAAACCCAGTCTTATTTAAATGATTCCTCATTTTACACTAGAAGTTTGAGTTCTGGATTTGTATGAAACTAATTCGAGTTTTATTTAAAAAAATTCTGCTGAATTATAATGAATAGTTTTTGTTCCAAATTTTAGACACCTTTTATACAATTTTACAAAATAATTGATTTTAATTAAATAACAAGAAAACATGTAAAATATTTTATTTTTATATTTTATATTTATCATAATATTAGACTACTTTAGTCTAAAAGTTGTTTTCTGAGAACCTTTTTTAAATCAATCCGTCTGAAATTTATTAAATATTTGAAAAACAATTCTATTTCTCAAGATATTTTGATAAACCTAAGAAGTTAGCTAATTGTGTTTCTAAATGATTATTGAAAATTATAAGATCGAGCTTCTATATCATATAGTTTCTAAAGGAACAGCTGCTTTAACAATTTTCATTTTGTGAAATAAGCAAATGCATGTTCTAAAAATCTTTATAATTTGTTTTATATCATCAAAAATCTATTAATAAAATCTAGACCTTATCTGTAAGAATAGCAATATGTCTAAGAATCAATGACCAATCCAATGCATGCGTTCCACAGCTGACTACAGAGAGGCCGTTACCGCTGATTGTATTCTTTTTTGGCGGTGGCTTTGAGAAAGGTGATCCAACGCGTGACTTGCACAGTCCAGACTATTTTATGATGCGAGATATTGTTGTGGTCACCGTATCGTATCGGGTGGGTGCTTTGGGCTTTCTTAGTCTGGAAGATCCGGTGGCAGGGGTGCCTGGAAATGCGGGGTTGAAGGATCAGCTGCTGGCCATGAAATGGATCAAACAGAATGCAGATTCTTTTAATGCGGATTCTACTAATATTACCGCATTTGGTGAAAGCGCTGGAGCCGCTTCTGTACATTATCTTATGTTAAATCCAGCGGCCGAGGGGCTCTTCCAAAAGGCAATATTGCAGTCTGGCAATGTGCTGTGCTCCTGGGCTCTGTGTCCATTGCCTACCTTAGCGCGACGTCTCGCTGAGCATCTGGGCATGAAAAAGGTTAAAGATTCTTCTGATGCGAAGGTCTTGGACTTTCTGCAGAGCGTTCCCGGTGATCAACTGGTGAAACCATATCTGCTCACTGAGGCTGAAAACCTGGATGATGTCGTCTTCCAATTTGGCCCCGTGGTCGAACCGTATGCCAGCGAGAACTGTGTGATACCAAAGCAACCAATTGAGATGCTTGCTGATGCTTGGGGCAACAGGATTCCCATGCTAATGAGCGGCACCTCATTCGAGGGTCTTTTAATGTATGGGCGCGTGCATTTGGCACCATACTTACTAACTAGCCTCAAGGGTCAACCCGAGCACTTATTACCGAGGGAAGTGAAGACTTCACTTCCGCAGGTTACGGCTCAAAATCTCGGCAAGCGTCTACGACTTCTGCATTTCGGTGACAAGCCCTTAGAGCTCGTTTCGGATACCGTAGTGGCCTATTGTGAGGTGAGTTATGCTGCGGAATACGATGAATATTTTCTATATAATTCCAATTCTTACAGTACGCTAGCTATAAAGTCTTCTGGCATCCAATTATACGCACCATAAGGTCACGTATGCGTTCAGCAACTGCGCCCACATTTCTTTACCGTTTCGACTTCGATTCATCCACTTTTAATCATCAGAGGCTCAAATACTGTGGAGATAAGCAGCGAGGCGTGGCCCATGTAGATGATCATTCTTACATATGGTACGGGGACTTCTCCTGGAAACTGGACAAACACACAGCCGAGTTTCAAACCATAGAACGTATGATTGATATTCTGACTAGTTTTGCGGCCACTTCGGAACCGAACTGCGCTAGGGTAAAGGAAGACTTACCCCGTGGCTCCCATTGGCAACCATTGTCTAAGAAAACCCTTAAGTGCTTGAACATTTCAGAGAGATTGCAAATTATTGAATTACCCGAACTGAACAAGTTAAAAGTCTGGGATAGTGTATACAAAGCGAATACCTAAGTTTGCATTAAATTTATACAGCAATCAAAACAAGTCAAAGCCATTAAATTATGAAGTGTATTTAGAAAGTTTTTCTTTCTTTATATCTTTTTGTACTAAAGCTGTGTATCTTAATATAATAATAAGTGGGGGTCTCTCACCGACATTTAAACAGGTATCAATAATAAGAATTATAAACACTTTCTTTTTGTATAGCTAAGAATGTACACAGGTATATATAATTTAGGATCGGGTTATACTTTATTACATTTCAAAAATATAGATACATATTTTATTTCGTAACAATTTTTAATAGTTTTTCTTTGCTTTTAGTTACTATTGCTTTCTTAAATAAAGCTTGATATAATCTCCAATCAATATTTTATTGCTTAAATTCATGGCGAACACTTTCTAACATGCTATGACGTTTACTGGTTATCACTGTTAAAAGGGGGGCGTAACAGCATGTGATTTAAGGCTATCAGCATTTCCATAGCTTATCGATAGTAAGTTAACTATATCGGTCTAATTTTGAAGAGTCTAATCTTAAGATTCCCTTAAACACACTTGGAGATAAATTGATTATTAAATGAATTTTGAATTCATACAAAATCTGGTATTATATAATACCATTGATAAAATTCCAACAAAAATTGTGGTTGAATTATAATTGGGGTGTGTAATCTTTAGTTCACTTAAATATAGAGAAATTTGTATAAATAGCTACGAATTTAACTTTTAGAGAATTATGTTGTTTTATCGTTAGCTGTCTCAACAATTTTTATGTTATTTTGGGTCTGGTTCATTATTTTATCTTAATTATTTAGAAAAAATTCAGAGAGATTAGAATTCGTCGACTTGTTTTCGGGTAAGCACTCCAAGATTGTATACAGTGTAAGATTAGAGAAAGATTGAATAACACCAATACACGGGGCACTTTATCTTATCAGCATTGTGTGTGCGCCTTTAATAGAAGAATATTTAGTACTCCTCAAATAGTTTGCTTCAAACATATAATGGCAACGGACTAGTAAGTTGAGATCGGATTAAAGAAATATGCTTCTGGGGTCAACCAAGTACGTATTTTCAGCACTGAAACTTCGCCTGTGGTGCATACGACGCACGGCCTTGTGAGGGGAACTCTCTTGAACACGATATATGGTGAGCAATTCTATGGATTCGATGGCATACCATATGCTCAGCCTCCGGTGAGGGAGCTGCGGTTTAAAGCACCCCAAGAATCGAGTCCTTGGAGTGGCATACGGGACTGTTCAAAGCCGATGGATAAGTGCCTGCAGGTGAGCAGCTATACTCAGCAGGTTGAAGGCACCGAGGACTGCCTGTACCTGAATATATCGGTGAAGAAAGTAAGTTTTGAGAATGTGTTTCCTTTACGAAACGTTGTATTACAAGCTCAGTTAATCAGTTGCGCAGTAAAAACCCTTTGCCTGTGATGGTATATGTTCATGGAGGAGGATTCAAGGGAGGGGATTCAACAAGACGTGCCTGGTCACCGGATTATCTCATGCGTGAAGATGTCATCTTTATCAGTATTGGCCATCGGCTAGGACCCTTTGGTGAGCTTTATACTCGATGTGGCTGGAAATGAAACTTATATTTTTGAAATTTTCGCAGCATACCTGAGCTTTGCGGATCCTGCCCTGGGAATACCCGGCAATGCGGGTCTTAAGGACGTTGTGATGGCCCTCAAGTGGATCAAGGCTAATGCCAACTATTTCAATGGGGATGCGAATAATATAACACTCTTTGGGCACAGTTCAGGCAGCATGTCAGTACATATGCTAATGCTGAGTCCATTGGCCGAGGGACTCTTCGATAAGGCTATACTCATGGCCGGATTCATGGTCGAAACGGTTCGTGTGCCCAATCTTGAGTATCGGTTAGCCAAGCACCTGGGCTACCAGGGGGAAAACAATGATCTTCAGGTGTTTGACTTTATAAATAAAGCAGATCCAAAGCTGTTGGCCTCGGCCAACGTATGGACGGAAGAAGAGCGTCCGCAGAGCCTTGGCATGATTGCGTACTCGCCCTGTGTGGAGCCCTATGCCACGCCTACTGCCCTGTTACTGGATGAACCACGTAAGCTGCAATGCAACGCCTGGAGTAATCGCATACCTATTATGCTGGGTACTACCAGCGGAGAGGGATTATCTAGCATTGGATTTATGAAAAAGGATCCAATTTTTTTGCAAGCTTACAAGGAACACCCCGAATATTTGTTGCCCATCAGTTTTCGACAGCACTGCAATCCCACAAAGCGTCGCCAGTTAGGTCAAGAGCTGGTGGAGTACTTCTGTCAGATCTATAGCGATAAGCTGAGCGAGGAGTATTATCCCTACGTGGCTGAGATCAAAACCCATGACATGATACACTCTCAGCACCGTGTGCTTAATGCACGACTGGCCTATAGCAAGGCTGATAATTATCTCTATCGCTTCGACTTTGATTCCCCTGATTTTAACTTCTATCGTATAAGATTTAACGGACCCGGATCCCATGGTGCTGGACATGTAGATGAATTGGGATACATATTCAAAATACCTGCCACCTTTAAGCTGGATACCTCCAGGGCGGAGTATTCAACTATCTGCCGCATGGCTGCTATGTTTGCTGAGTTTGCCCTTCGGTCAAATCCGAATGCTCCGCTCACACAGTCTCTAGTTGACTGGAAGCCGATAACTAAGAGTGAACCCAGAATGTGTCTGAATATCAACAAGGATCTGGAGATTATACCCCAGCCGGAGCTAGAGAAATTAAAGTTCTACGACAAATTATACGAGCGAGCAGCTATAAACTTAATTTAGTACTGAACTGAACAAGTTCGATACCTTATCGCCCGCACAGCTCTTTTATATGTACATAAATACATACATGCATATGTACATAATCGTACATCATACATCTGCAATGAGTAAGTAGTTTTTTCGTATTAATAAGTTTTTCTCAATACAATTGGTATGGAAAAATACTACTCAATACAGATAACACCTCTTGATAGCACACAAACACACACACACACACACACACATTTAATATTATCATGGTGAAATGAAGATGATTGTTCATATTTTTGGGGATTTGGAGAATGATTGAATTATTTACTGAATAACTTTCAAATAAGTATATTTTCTTTAAAGAGTAAGAAAAGTATTGTTTTTAAAAGGGACTGGGTTGATATGTTTTTGTATCAAAGATGTATTACAGTGGTATTTTTGTTATATTTTCAATAAAAAATTATTTACAATGGATTTTAATATTACTGAAGTGTTATCTTCCCACTTCATTTCCAATTATTTTTTAGGTTCTGCTGCACATTCTGTGATCCTTCGAGTTGATCACACAAATCCACCATGAGATACACAGAGCCAACGATTCAAATTTAGTACAGCTTCAGTTTTTTGTAGAAACTATCCCAGAGTTTGAGCAATTTGATTTCGGGCAGTTCAATGATCTGGATTTTCCTGTCGATGTTTAGGCACAAAGGATAACCTTTTGCTTGAAGAGTTTCCCATGTGACGGGGGCAATTTCAACACAGTTGGGATTATCAGTCGCCGCAAATGCTGTCCACATGCCAATCAATCTCTGAATGGTTTGGTATTCCGGTGATTTCTGGTCCAACTTGAAGGATAGGACACCATAAAACATATAGAAGAGGTCGTCAGCATGTGAAACGCCTTTTGCATTCCTTCCACAGAGTACATTCCGAAAGAAATTGTAGATAGGAGAGTCAAAATCAAAGCGGTAAAGGTAGGTGGGTGTGGTTGGGGCGTAGGAGAGACGAGCGAGGATGGAGCGATGCATAGCATGCCAGAAATGTTTGATGGAGATCAGCCGCAGCCACTCTTTGGATTCCATACGATCCCGAGACGCATCCTCGAAGCAGTAAAGCTTTAGTCGTTGTATATGTTTATTGAGCTGTGCTGGAGTGGAAGCGTCACGCACCTCTCGAGGTATCAAGGCCGGAAAGTCTCTTAGTAGGTAGTCTTTATGCTCGTCCAGAAACTGATAGGAGAAGAGGCCTTCAAAGGAGACGCCGCCTATGATCATAGGTAGTTCATTGCCCCAAGCCTTTGACAGAGTTTCCTCATGAGGCCTGCAGATAACACAATTCGAAGTAATATATGGCTCTATAGTGGGTCCAAAAGGGAACAGAATATGGCCAAACTTCTCTTCCAGCTTCATCACGTTGCTGCAATTACCTAGTTTATTAGCTGAGATGCTCAGTAAGAAGCGGAGTATCTCTTTCTCATTATTCTGGCCCGAATAGCCCAAATAAACAGCCAGCCGATATGACCAGTTATGATTGGGCTCATTGGCCCAGCAACACATCGATGAACCAGACATAAGGATAACCTTATGGAAGAGTCCTCGTGCCTGTTCGGTGGACAACAAAATTTGAGCTATGGAAGCGCCAGCGCTTAACCCAATTAGTGTTATATTTTTTGGATCGCCATTGAAGTACGCGATATTGTCACGTACCCAGCGTAAGGCCAATATTTGATCTTTGATACCAGCATTCCCGGGAACATTCAAGTCGGGGTCGGAGAGACAAAGAAAGCCTGCAAGAAAAGACGAAAATGTTAAATAATTTGTGGCTGGTACCAGACTTATTAGCCTCACCTAGAGCTCCCATTCTGTAATTCATTGTGACGAGAATAATGTCCTTTTTCATAAAGTAGTCAGGACTATGAATGTCCCTAGTGGCCTCGCCAACCTGAAATCCCCCTCCAAAGACCCATACGATCACAGGCAATGGTTTTTCCGACCTCAGCGTTTTTGCGTATATATTCAGATAAAGGCAATCCTCGGAACCCTCTACCCAACGCAGCACACAATGCACCTGTATGGGCTTATTACGCGTATATGTGCAGTCCCTGATTCCCTGCCAGGCTTCCACTGGTTGCGGCTCACGAAAACGCAGTTCGCCCAACGGCGGCTTCGCATAGGGAATCCCCTCGAAAGCATAGTAGGTCTCCTCATCGTATAGAGTCTTCCGTTCCAGACCTCGCATCTGGCCATAAGGAGTGCTGAGAATAGTTGTGTGCTTGGTGCCTAGAAAGTACTGCACGATCTTGTGGCCGATGAGGCTAAAATAATAAAATAAATATACTTTAGGTTTTTAAAATCATTTGAAGTTTTCTTTGGGATACTTCCACCTACTTTTTAACCAGCTTTGCTTTATCGATATAACCCATTTTAATTTCCATTTTCGAAAATTTAATCAGTGTTCTGGTCCTATTTCCTGATCCAAATCTAGCAACTGACAAGCTTCAACTGATCTTTCTACTAGAACCAGGCAGTTTTTGTACAAATAACATTTAAAATAGCTAAGAGAATTTAAATAAGTTATAAATTTTAGCTACGGTTCATATTTGACCGGTGGAATATTTGACCCCAACAATAAGACCTCTGCTTTTGATACCCTGTACGCAAATAAAATGAATAAACAGAGTATATTAGTTGTGTGTTATTGTGTAAGTATCAACAGTACAGCAGCAACGACCAAGAAGATCTAGTGGCTTAATTTTGACTTTATATCTACATTTTAGAGAAACGAAATGAGAAATGTTTTTAAAGATAAACTATAAAAAAATAAATACTTCAAAATATCTGCATAAAAGCAGATATGTGAGCCCATCATTTAACACTTGAGTGCGGAGTATCTCATAGGCGAGCAGATTTTCCTAGATAGTTCTTACTTGTATTTTTAATAGCTCTAAAAATTAGACTATATACGAACCGTATAACACCGTGAACAGTATTCGTTTTAAGGCATAATGATAATAAAATAATAAAATATATTATAATACATATTCACACGATCTTTTTCCATAGTATTTGGGTCTATAGTTTTCTTTTTTTTTCTCCTTTATTTAGTCAAAAAACAAAATATTTAGATGCAAGGAGTAAGTTGAAATTGAACGATCGAGGTGTCCATATTTTCAAAGAAAATACTCGTAATATATACTTCTCTTAAGAAGAACTTTAATGCAAGCAAGATATGTCTATTTAGAATATCACACTTGCCACACAGCTTAACTAGTACTGTTAAAAAAGCTTATCAACAATGATCGGTGTACATGTTCTTACGGCCAGCACTGTGCAGAGCACAAAAGCTTTGGAGAGAGCTTAGGTCTCGCATTATTCGAGTGCGCTATTCAGTTGACAAATAGAACTCGCAGAGAGCGGACGACTATTCAGCGCAATGTCGGAGAGGTAATTAGCTTTATCATGAGATAAAATATGTATTTGAATTAATTAATTTATTTATTTAAATAATAAACTGAATTTTTAAATAGTTTAGAGACTTGTGAAATTTCACTGCCACTGGGCCAGATCAAAGGCGTGAAACGTCGCAGCCTTTATGATGATGATTACTTCAGCTTCGAACGTCTACCTTTCGGCAAACCTCCGGTGGGAGAGCTGCGATTCAAGGCGCCACAGCCGGCTGAGCCATGGAATGGAGTTTTGGACTGCACCCATTTTGCAGAGAAGCCGGTGCAGAAGGGTATGCTCACGGGTCTGATAGAGGGCAGTGAGGATTGTCTTTATCTAAATGTGTATGCCAAGCAGGTGATTAGAAAAATGACTGATTGATTGATAGATTGCTTAATTATCGATACTACTATTATTATTAATATTATTATTAATATTATTATTATTAATATAGTTGAAATCGGAGAAACCACTGCCAGTCATGGTCTATATATATGGTGGCGCATTTACCATTGGCGAGGCCACCCGGGAACTCTATGGACCGGATTACTTTATGGCCAAAGATGTGATTTTAGTCACACTTAACTATCGCCTTGATTGTTTGGGTAAGATATGCACGACTAATCGTTTCTTATCTAATTAGCTGATTGTTGTGTTGTTTAACATGCATAAGCTTTCAGTTATATTTGACAACTCACGATGACTCTTTATTTGAAGCACCCTAGAAAGTTTCTAAAAAAAAGCTTTTTCAATTAAACTGAAACTACTCGTATGGTTTTTATGAACTTTCTATCAACTCTCTATGCAGGTTTCTTGAGCCTCAAGGATCCCAGCTTGGATGTGCCCGGCAATGCGGGTCTCAAGGATCAGGTATTGGCGCTCAAATGGGTCAAAAAATATATTTCGCACTTTAACGGTGATGTCAACAACATTACGGTCTTTGGAGAGAGTGCCGGTGGTTGTTCAACTCATTATATGATGTGCACGGAGCAGACCCGGGGTCTGTTCCACAAGGCAATTCCTATGTCAGGGTGCTTACTGAATTATTGGTCTAATACGCCGCCAGAGGACTTTGCCTTTCGACTAGCCAAGTTGTATGGCTACGAGGGGGAGAATATCGATCGCCAGGTGTTGGACCACTTGCGTGGAGTGGCTCCTCGCGATTTGGTTAATCACAACCTGCTTACAGCTGAGGATAGACGCAATGGCCTCCTCTATCCATTCGGGCCCACTGTGGAACCATACGCAACTGCAGACTGTGTGGCACCCAAGTCGCAGTTGGAGATGGTACGCGAAGCTTGGACTAATGAACTACCAGTTATGCTGGGGGGCACCTCATTCGAAGGTCTCTTTATGTATCCTGCTCTAAAGGCCAACACCAAGGGTCTGGATAGCTTGCCTCAGGATCCTTCACGAATGACGCCACACGATGTGCGTGTGGTTAGTACGGAAAAACAGATTCAAGAGTATAGCGAAAAGCTAATTAAATTATACTTTGGTGAGGAGACTCCCAGCTCAAAGCACATAACGAACTTCATGGATGTAAGTGCCCAACAAATAAAATTATTATAATCAGACTATATATAAGATTTTCCGTTCTGCAGTATTATTCGTACAAGATCTTCTGGCATGGTTTCCATCGCACCGTAAATGCCCGACTGGCATATTCCAAGGCTCCAACGTATTACTATCGCTTCGATTTTGATTCGCCCGACTTCAACTTCTACCGTCAAAAATTCTGTGGAGATGATATCAAGGCAGGCGTTGCCCATGCCGATGAATTAAGCTATTTATTCCGAAACTCACAGTCCTGGAAGCTGGACAAAGCTTCAGGCGAGTATCAGACTATTCAGCGACTGATTGGCATCTGGACATCTTTTGCAGCCACTTCCAATCCCAATTGCTCTGAAATTTCGCACGTACACTGGGAACCCGCCAAGAAAAATGATGTACAGCGTGTGCTTAATATAAGCAAGGAAGTAAATATCATCGATCTTCCCGAGCACGAAAAGCTCCAGGTTTGGGACAGTTTGTATAATCAAAAGGATTTATTCTAAACCAAAAGGAAGAATCCTTAAGCTAATGGCTTGGAGATTATTGAAATTAATAAAAGATTTGATGTTTTGTTTAACATTGAAATTCTCGTTTTTCCAATTCCATTTAAAATTTTCCTCTATTTATATTATAAAGATTTGTCGACGAAATTGAATTATCAAAATCTCACTTTTTTATCATAAGACATTAGCTTGTGTTATTGAAAAAATTGTTTGTTAAAAGCAATAAATGTACATAAAACTAGGTTTTATCCGGCCTTGTCCGGTAAAGGTCAATATTAGAAGTCAATGTTGAAGTGTATTTTTATATGTGGATTTGCAAGTATCTCGCCTATTTTACAATTTCCGATATTGGATGCGGACTTTTTCGGGATTTCTTCTTTTCAATGATTTAAGAATTAAATACTTGAATTGTTCCAGTTCGGTTAAAATAATATGGTAATTTATTTATTTATTTTTCCCCAATGTTCCCACCACTTTCGCTTTGTTTTGACCAATTCCATATTGTTACATGTTAGACATCTAGAATCAGAGGGAATTAATCTGTGGACATTTTTATTTCTAAATAAAATGTTAGTTTCAATAGAAATAAATACAAACTTTTAATTTTTGTTGTATATTCAGATTTATTCATAAAACACAAATTTATTTTAAAACTCGATCATTAAAGGTTGAAATTTCAGATACAACTAGGGATTGGTTTTCTCCTTGTCATTTTTTTTTTTTATCGAAATCATCATCATATCATATTCTCTCGATATCCATTTGTTGAAGCTACTTTCGATGAACAGTACGATCGATATGATCGATATCTATATTTGGAATACTAATGTTCATCAGAAGCAGGCAATATTTAAATCCTAAAGATGTAGTATACTTTGAAGGTTATAAATCCCAAAGAATAATCTGCCTTAAGCGTTAATATTAGTTCGATTTAATCATTATAAATGTTATCGCTTAATGTTATAATTCGCTACTAAGTATCGTTTTTCTATATAGACATATAAACTAAACCGTAATATTCGTAAGTATGTAAAAAATCTATTTGTTTGAAGGTAACGACTTACAACGACTTACTTATTGCTCGTAAAACAATTATATTAAATTCCACATATTATATTTTAATAAGCAGCTGAGTAATTAACCTTTTGGACTTACCGGTTCGCTAATAGCGACCTGTAATAACTTGTTGCCATTAATTTTACATAATTTCATTTAATTCACCCAATGATCATCACACAACCTAGATACAAGTCAATAAATATATTATCTAAGAGAAACTACGTTTCATTTTCCTTTCTATATATATATATATTCTATTAGCTTATTACGATTTCAGTTTGTTATAGAAGCTGTCCCAGAGCTTCAGTTGATTGATTTCGGGTAGTTTAACAAACTGAAGATGTTTACCAATATTTAGGCACATGGGAACATTGCTTGACTCGAGGGCCTCCCATCTGATGGGATCAATCTCAACGCAGTTGGGATTATTATTCGCTGCAAACGATGTCCACATGCCAATCAGGCGTTCAATGGTCTGGTATTCTGGTGAGGTTTTCTCCAGTGTACTGGCAGGAATGCAGTAAAACAAATAAAACATATCGTCTGCATGAGAAACGCCTCGTTCATGACGACCACATACCATAATGCGATAATGATTAAAGGTGGGTGAGTCGAAATCAAAGCGGTAGAGGTAGGTTGGTGTGGTCGGAGCATAGGTAAGCCGTGCGAGGGCTGTGCGATAGATGCCATGCCAAAAGTTT
The DNA here is from genome assembly GCA_018150835.1 of Drosophila repletoides. NCBI lineage: Eukaryota > Metazoa > Arthropoda > Insecta > Diptera > Drosophilidae > Drosophila > Drosophila repletoides. The sequence goes on from JAECWQ010000202.1 coordinate 7,617,648, forward strand.
TTGATAGAGAGCAGTTGTAGGCACTCTTTGAATTCCATACGACCTTTGGTTGCATCTTCAAAGCTGTAAAGCTTCAGGCGCCTTACGTGTTCCTTGAGTTCTGCTGGAGTGGAGACCTCACGAACTTCGCGCGGAATCAACGGCTCAAAGTCACTTAGAAGATGAGTCATATCCCGTAAAACAAACTGATAGGAGAACAGGCCCTCAAAGGAGGTGCCTCCTAAAATTACAGGCAGTTCATTGCCCCAGGCAGTTGACAGCATTTCATCATGCGGCTTAGGTATAACACAGCTTGAACTGATATATGGCTCTACAACGGGTCCAAATGGAAATAAGATGTAATCCCGTTTCTCTTCCAGTTTTAAAATTGAGTTGCAACAAGCCAGTTCCCTGCCGGAGAGGCGCTGTAGAAAGCGAAAGACCTCCTTCTCATTATTGGTTCCAGAATAGCCCAGTTGACAGGCCAGCCGATGCGACCAATTGTGATTGGGTTCATTGGCCCAACTGCAAAGCGAAGATCCTGACATAAGGATGGCTTTATGGAAGAGTCCACGTGTTTGTTCCGTGGACATCATAATTTGAGTTGAAGCAGCGCCAGCGCTTATCCCCATTAGAGTTATATTTTTTGGATCGCCGTTGAATTGCGATATGTTGTCGTGTACCCAACGCAGGGCCAATACCTGATCCTTGAGCCCAGCATTGCCGGGCACGTCCAAATCGCGATCAGAGAAACTCAGAAAACCTGTAATAAGAGCAAATGTCGTTCATACGGATCATAGGGTAATTAGAGTTTTCAAAATTAAAAGTTTTCTGATTGCCTACACGCGAAATGGTTGTACTGTATACAACCTATAATTAAGTGCGATTAAAAACACATTTTATGTGGCACATTCTACGCTATATTTTTTTTTAAATTTTAAACTTACCTAAAGCGCCCAGTCTGTAGTTCAGTGTGACTAGAACAATGTCTTTTTTCATAAAATAATCCGGACTATGAACATCCCTTGTGGCCTCACCAATCTGAAACCCTCCACCATAGATCCAAACCATGACAGGCAATGGCTTCTCAGACTTTAGGCTCTTCGAGTATACATTAAGATATAGACAATCTTCGGAACCTTCTACCACATGCAGTACAAAATGCTGCTGCAGAGGCTTGGCACGTGTGTACGTGCAATCCCTGATGCCCTTCCAGGGTTCAGGTGGCTGCGGAGCACGGAATCGCAGCTCACCCAACGGTGGCTTGGCATAGGGAATTCCTTCAAAGGCGTAGTAGGTCTCCTCGTCGTAGAGGGTCTTACGCTGCAATCCACGCACTCGACCATACTGTGTGGTAAGGACATCCGTTTGCTTGGTGCCCAAATTGTACTGGACGATCTTGTGGCCGAGAAGCCTGTAATTGGATGAATGTAGAGCAACGAGTATGAATTTTTATGACCTCTTTCTAATCACTTGATCTTATCTTATCAATGAACTCTTGGTGGTAGTTTTTTTTTTTTTTTTGGTAATAATCCAATTGTTAAAAAGCTCGGTATTTACGCTATGCCAATGGGCTATGAATAAGGGATTACTTATGTCACCTACTTGGTGCCCAGCTTCAGCAGCTCTGCAACACCCATTTGCACTTCCATGTTTCTTCTTGCAATGGGTGATTCGTGATCCAATTCCGTGATCGTGACGCTGTCACTTCCGCCACAAGCAATTGACGACTTGCAACTGATCGTTCTACTAGAAGCGCGCAATCTAAAAGTACTCGTACTCGCACCCAATTCTTGATTACAGTGAAACATCGAGAAAGTGAATATGCAGGGAACGGAATCGAAAGATTTTCAGAAAATTCATTATATATAAAGCGGAGGTTCAATATGTTGGAGAGAATAGTTTATGTTATTAGAATTAAGCTAGGTACAGAATATTTTTTCGATCAAAGGGTTGGGTCTTTCAATTCAATATGTGACCACATGCTTGAGTATTCGTCTTAGGCAGTTTTCACTGTAAGCGTTGTAGTATTACAATCTTCCAAGCAGTCGCAGCGCAGTCTCTGTTGATGTTTTAATCACGAACGACAAAAGCGAGCGCTTATCTCTATAGACGACGCGACGCGGTTGTACTTGTAGTTTTGAATTTTTGCTGTTCTTATTGAAAACCATATTGCAATGGGAGCATGAAAACTGTATTGATAATACCTGTACCGGGAGGTACAGAGAGCGATACTCTTTTCAGACAGCTGTTCATGTAATTAACGTTTAATGAGCTGTAGTACCCACTGACTGTGTTCGCATTGTTGTTGTTTCTGTTTGTTTTAAAATTGAATGAACTTTAAAGTGGATACATATGAGTTTGGGCGTCCAGGTTGAGAGATCACAATCAACAGAATTTAATTCTACTTCATATAAACAAAAGGGTGGACTTGTGTGCTTAAGTTCTTTGTGTGAATTGTTTTGTTTTCATTTATACGATTAAATTATGGCAGATTACTCCATAGTTTTGAAGAGTCTGTTCAGTACAGAACTACATATTATATTTTGAAAAAATATGTTTTTATTTAACAATACAATATTTACATACCTTATTTTAGTTGAACATCGTATTAGTGTTGTGTTTATTGTTATAATCAATAAATAGATAATAAGATTATTGATTTTTCCAGTTATTATTTTAGGAAATTACATTGAAAATGTTCTTTGCTTGTTTTTCGGGTAGTATTCTCTTAAAAGTTTTACCATCTGCGAAAGAAATAGAGCAGAGCAGTCGAAAGATCTTCCGACATGGGAGCATCGATGTATACTTATGAATCTATACCCAAATTTGCGCTTTTTCATTTATCTTCCCAATGGTTTTTTTTTTCATTGCTAACCGTATTGTTGTTATACTCTATTTTGAGTAAAGAGTATCCCTATTTTATTTATATACTAAGTTTTTGTGTAGGCTACGACTGAAAGGGTGTTGAAGGACTTGCTCCTGTTGTTTTTGCCTGTTGGTAGCGAGTAGCATCCTTCTTATCTTAGAAAAGATAAGACAATTTTTTTATTTTCCTTTCATTGCATTGGAGTTAGCTTTGCTATATAATTCGTAAGATAATTTAGTAAAATTCTAATTTAAAAAAAAGAAATAAAGAAAACAAAAAAAAAAAGCATTATGATAATTAAATTTTCAGTTTTATTCTTTTAATTAATTACGAGTATAATGTTCGGTTCTGCAACTCAAAGTTGCAAATGCCTACAGCATCTGCCTAGAACTTTGATATTGAATTATTCCAAAAGTGCGGAAACAAAGGTTGTGGAATTGCCTTTGGGCAAATTGAAGGGTAAACATGAGACTATCGAAAAAGGGCTTGATTTTTATAGCTTTGAAGGCATTCCTTATGCCAAAGCACCTCTTGGCGATCTGCGATTTCGACCCTCACAGCCGATAGCGGCTTGGAAGGACGTGTTGGATTGCACGAAAGATCGTCCTCCACCCTTGCATTTCGATGCTTTTGATCGCAAAGTTCACGGCTCCGAGGATTGCCTTTATTTAAATGTATATACAAAGCATGTAAGTCCAAGAAATATTAGAAATTCAATAAGCCAATACTTAGTTTTTTTCCAGTTTAATCCGTGTAAGCCGCTGCCTGTCCTAATGTTTATTTTCCCTGGCGGGTTTAAGTTTGGCGGTGCAACGAGAGCCAGCTATGGGCCGGAACTGCTGATGCGTGAGGATTTAGTCTATGTGGCCATTAACTATCGCCTATGTGGATTAGGTTTTCTCAGTGTAGCTAGTCCAAAGTTAGGCGCTTCTGGCAATGCGGGTCTGCATGATCAGCTGACGGCATTACGTTGGGTCAAAAAGTTTATCATGCACTTTAATGGAGATCCCGGCAATATAACATTAATGGGCTTAAATGCCGGTGCAGCCTCAACGCACTTTTTAATGAGCCAACCCAAGGCATCTGGTCTATTTCAAAGGGCAATCATGATGTCAGGATCAATGCTGAATCCCTGGGTGATGCAGCCAAATGGACACTTAATGTTCTGCAAGCTGTTGATACAGCAGGGATATAAGGGAAAATGGACGAAGTCGGAAATTTTAAAATACCTGCGATCGCTTGATCCTGAACAATTAGCTTCGCATGATATTTTGGATGCGTATGATTACTGCTTTGGGCACCTGTTTCCCTTTGTTCCGGTCATGGAGACACAGCACAGCAGTAAAGGGAATCAAAATGCTTTGTTAAATGTCCCTCTATTGCAAATGATGAAAAAGGCTTGGGGCAACAATATTCCTTTGTTAATTGGCGCCACCAGTTTCGAGGGTCTCTTCTTTTATCCTTACGTGAAAGAGAAAAATAGTGTATTAGATCTACTCATGCAAGAACCAGCATTGCTGCTACCCTATAACTTATATAAGAGTCTTCCCAAGAAGGAGCGTGACCTTCGAGCTGCGGAGCTGGTACGCTTCTTTTACGGATCTACAAGCATCCCAAGGGATAGTTTAATGAAGACTTTGAATGTGAGTACAAGAAGTTAAGATTTACCAAAGGTTACACCAATATCGTCCATATAGCTCTTCAGTTATAAACTCTTCTGGCATGGCGTTCATCGGACGGCTCTCTCCCGCATACAGTTTGCAAAGGCACCTACCTTTCTGTACCGGTTCGATGTTGATACGCCCGGCAATGTGATGCGTAACAAGTTTACCAAAGGAGAAATCAAGCAAGGAGTTTGCCATGCTGATGATTTGGGCTACTTGTTTCCTATGAAACCCGAGAGGAAAACACGATTAACTGCAGATGAGAAGAAAATTAGTGGTGAAATGGTTCAAATGTGGATAACGTTTGCCAGAACTGGAAATCCCAATTGTAAGGCTACAGAAAACCAGAGATGGATGCAGTTGGAAAGTGATAATCCGTTCATGGCAATGAGTATTGGTAAAAAATTAGAGTTTAAATCGCAGCCAGAGAAAGATTCTTTAGCAGCTTGGAACAAAGCTTACAATAATGAACCCAAGTTACTTTTCAGCGGATAATACCTGCAGTATCGGATTTCAGATTTTTGTAAATTTTAATTATTTATTTATGGAACTAAGAAAAACAGAAGAAGCCGTTTTCGGCGGTGAGTATCGGTAAAAAATTCAAATCGTAACTGTTATCGGCAGTGTTGGCTAACAGATTTGTATCAGTTTTAAAAATCTTTGGAAAGGAAAACAGAAAAAGCCATTGGAACAAAAAAATCCATTTATGGCAATAAGTATTGGTAAAACCATAGAAAGAGGAATGTACACTATCCGTTTACTTTATGGCGGATAATACTGGCAGTGCTGGTTAACAGATTTGTTAATATTAATACTTATTTTGCAAGAAGAAAATCGGTTTATGGCAAAAACTATCGGTACAAAATTGAATTTAAATCGCAACCAAAGAAAGCGGCATTATAATCCTGATATAAAGCTGAGTAATGAAGTCATTTTAAGCTTCTTTTTGGCAGTATTGGCCAAAAGATTTGAATTAGTTTTAATAATCTTTGTGAGTAAGAAGAAACCAGAAGATGTCGTTACAAAAAGCATTGTAATGAGTATTGGTCAAAAGAACTAATAAATTAATAAAATAACTTAAAAATTTAAAAGAATTAAAGAATTTTCAGGTCAAGATTATTAATACGAAGGGGTATCGTAGTAGCCATGATTTATTTTAAAATTTCTTTCAGTTAGTAATGACATGTTGAAATTTGGCCGTCAGAGTAAAAGCAGATTTCTGCAGCTTCTGGCCACCAAATTAAACTTTTCCCAATGCCTGAAGACAAAGATGGTGGAACTGCCCGTGGGCAAGGTGAAGGGTAAGCATCAGACGGGAATTTGTGGTTATGAGTTCTACAGCTTTGAGGGCATACCCTATGGAAAGCCGCCTCTCGGTGAGCTGCGGTTTCGTCCGTCGCAGCCCGCAGAGCCCTGGAAGGAATTGGATTGCTTGCAGGATCGTGATCCCCCAGTACAATTCGATAGAGACACAGGCTGCGTTTTTGGCTCTGAAGATTGTTTACATTTGAATGTATACACAAAGCATGTAAGTGGAAAAGCTTGGAAGTTCTATGAAGTAAAATTCTATTCGGATATTACCAGTTCGATGCTGAAAAGCCCAAACTGCCTGTCATTGTATACTTTCATGGTGGAGGTTTTCGGACAGGCGGAGCTATACGCTACAAGTATGGACCGGATTATTTGATGCGCGAGGATATAGTCTATGTGGTATTTAGTTATCGCCTATGTGTGCTGGGCTTCCTCAGCCTCAGCAGTCCAGAGCTGGGCGTGCCAGGCAATGCTGGTCTCACCGATCAGCTACTGGCTCTACGTTGGGTCAACAAGTATATATCGTACTTCAATGGGGATCCCGACAACGTAACTATTATGGGCACCAGTGCAGGAGCAGCAAGTGTGCATTTCATGATGTGCCTGCCACAGGCATGCGGATTATTTCACCGGGCTATTATGATGTCGGGCTCAATGATGAATCCTTGGGTGCAGGTGCCGAATATGTCGACATTTTTCTGTCGTTTGGCTTTGGTTAAGGGCTATGAAGGCGATATGACAGAGTCGGCGGTATTGGCCTTTTTGCGCTCACTACCTGCAGAGGAATTGGTTAAACATCATCTATTCCGTAGTTGCGACCGTTGCTTTGGACACTTATATCCATTTGTACCTGGCTTGGAGCCAATTGGCAGTAGTAAAAACGAAAATGAAGGTCTGCTGCGTCGTCCTTTCTTGCAGATGATGCGAGAAGCTTGGTCAGGGCAGGTGCCTTTGCTCATTGGCGGCACTTCGTTCGAAGGCTTAGTCATGTATCCCTATTGCAAGATGAACAATGGTTATCTCCTGGATCTGCTCAGACTTGAACCGGCATTGGTGCTGCCCTATGAACTGTATGAGGACCTTCCTTGCAAAGAGCGCGATGCACGCACTGCAGAGCTGATTTACTTCCATTATGGACCCAGGACCATCAATAAGAACAACTTGATTCAGACCCTTGATGTGAGCATAACAATGATAAGAATTAAATCTTGGCTATAGTTTGAAATGTATTTACAGCTCTTCAGTTATAAGCTCTTCTGGCATGGCATTCATCGGGTGGTCATCTCCCGCCTTGCATTTGCAAAGGCTCCTACTTATCAGTATCGCTTTGACTTTGATTCGCCTACGGTTAACTTGATGAGGATTAAATTGTGTGGGGATGATATTAAGCGGGGGGTATGCCATGCCGATGAGTTGGGCTATATGTTTCCTAGACAACCGCCATCGAATGCAGCTGAGAACTGGACAATACAGAGAATGGTTGGTATCTTGACGTCGTTCGCACGCACCGGTAATCCGAACTGTGTGGAAACAGAGGCAGAGGTATGGCCACCCGTGGATCAAAAGGATCCATTTAAAGTCATGAATATTGGCCAAAACTTGGAGGTTCAAACTCAATTTGAAAAGGACGGTATTAAAGTGTGGAATCAGATTTATAACAATGATTGCAAACTACTTTACGGTGTATCATAAAACCTTTTTAAACAAACATTTTTAGCAGATTTTTCATTAATCTAAAAACATATGTAAATGTCTATATATATGACAAAATATATATTTTATATGTCCAGCGATTTGTAATCAAAATTCATCATCAATTGTAAACTTCAATTGGTAAATTTTCTTTAAATATTTTTTAATTACGGCTGAGCAAAGATAAATTTAACTTCAAATGAAATTTGAAAGTTTCCATTTATTTAATTTAAAAATTTGATTAAATCAAAGTTTATTTTCATATTTTCTCGCCCATTGTCGTAATTATTTTGTGTGCCTTTAACCGGACCATATACTAAAACAAAAAAATTAATTAAAAGAAAAATATAATGAAATAATAAATAATAATTATCATGCAAATTCTTTTATAATTTAATTTTATTTATTAATAGTTTTTACTTATATTTCTGCTGTGGTATACAATTTCAAAAATCAAAAATATAATAAAATAATGAACAATTATTTTTTTACAAGAGAAGCAAGGCCCAAAACCAAAACCAAACTCATTTCCCTTCAATGGAAACTTTTCCAATATTTTTTCATTCTTGATTAATATGTATATTAAATATAATAAATTATTTTATTCACAAATTTTTGACGATCAATTTTTGTTTGTTTTTTAAAGCCCCTAGAAGGTTTATATTGTTTCGTTTCAGAATTTTTAATTTAATTCGTATTATAATTATTTTTAGCTATTAACTGAGAATAGTAAATTTAATAAATAAATAAATGAGCTTTATTTATAAATAATTGAATTGAAATGAAATCGAAAAGCTCTTTAGATTTTATTTCTTTACCTGATAAGTATGTTACCATTTTCCGAGTTGTTTCGATTCTAATGTGCTTTGAGCTTAAAGCTCGTCAGGCAAGCTTTTCAGACTATGCCCCTCAACAGCCCAACGCGTCATAGACGGCAGCGCAAGCAATTACAATGTTGCTCTGTTTGTTTACATTGCCGGCCCGATCAAGTGTGTCTGACCCACTGAAGTGGGCAGGTATGCCCCACACCTGGGTTCTGCTTCCACCAAGCACCACAGCGAATACAAAGTTGAAGATACTAAAAAACTTATACGAGTTTATTTGTTTATACGCACAAAAAAGCTTCTAGTATTGATTGGGCTTATAGCGCCTGGCTATTGGTAAATCAACTGATTAATTATACAGTCGCTTTAGGCGCGTCTACAAGTAGCCACAGCTATGGCTAGAGGCGCCCCACTCGCTATTCTGACGGCCCACGCTTCATTCTCCATGCTCCACGCTCCACGATCTCTGATTATCTATGAGCATTTGTATCTGTATCTGTATCTACGCCGGCCGCTTCGGCGCGCACTTGAAATAACATTTTTTGGTTTTTGCTTTTTTATTATTTGCTTTATACTACATTGTATGTATGGCTATATATATATATATATTTTTTTTTTTTTTTTTTTCCACTTGTTTTGCTTTTTTGTTCGTCCGACGCGTCGACAGCTGAACTCTATACGGGGGAAAAAGTTTCAATTTCAGTTTCAGTTTGGTGCTGGATCACTACAGACCACAGATCGGTGAAATCGAAAAAACTTTTTCTGAAAGTATTTAGATAGTCTTATATGGTTTCTAGTCTATTCTCAAGATGAATAAAAACCTCGGCTTTGTGGAGCGTCTGCGCTGGCGTTTGAAGTGAGTGCAGCTTTGACCTCTGATGGATCAGCATTAATTCATTTCATTATTAAATAGAACAATTAATTCCGAATTCGGAATTCAGAATTCTTAAATTGTAATTCATTAAGCAACATGACCTAAGTTCTTAATTTCACAACATATTCATTTCTGTGAGCTAATCAACCATTCATTCGGGTGTGACCAGAGCTATTTTTATGCAATATGATTCCAACACCTTGATACGAGTACTCGAATACATTTAGTATATCTATAAGAAATGCTGTCATATCAGGTTTTTTTTTTTTTTTTTTTTTTGGAAATGACTAAGAAATCAAAAAAAGTAAAAAATGTTTATTACGACTGAATAAAGTGAAATTTTGTTGTGAATGTTTATTTCTGAATGCTCTGACGGGTTTCATAGAAAGTTAGCGTATAATTTGTACGCATTTTTGTTGGCCATTAAAAGCTCTCTGTTATCTGCTAAAGAGATAGATAAAATGTACACAAAAATTATTGAGATTAACAGACTTAATAGTAAATCAATAAAGTTTTTATGCTATCCATAAAAGTGTCACATAATCCCTTAATTTATACCCTTCAATCGATTAATATGTATGTTCACATGCCCTGCTCTGCCTATTTATCGCTTAATCAGTTTAATGCGAAAAATATTTTATATTTACGACCTTTCATTAATGCATAGTTGGCTTTTATCCATACTCAAATATTTATAAACATAATTTGTTTACATAGGCAAATATTAGTTTAGAGCTCGTTTTATTTCCCAATAGTCCCCAAGTCTGAATAAAAATTCCGTTTAAGTACATTTTATCTTAATTGTTTTTTAAATATTCCCCATGCGTTGACTAATATGCCCTCTGAATATGATATTATTCTCCGACTTATCACCCAAGCCTTAGAAACCTTCAAGTTTATCATGCACGCACCCCAATATTATCATAATTCTATTGTATTTGAATTTATTTCTGTATTTACTCTGTTCTCAAGCTGGTTTGTAATTCTATTTGTGGACAATTTCCTTTTTAAAATGCAACAGTGTTAATTGATAAATTAACTTATTTACCAAGCCATCAATTAAATAAGTGTTAGTAATTGCATTTGTTTATGTAACTCAATTAAAAATTGCTGTTGTTGAATACCACAATTTTTCGCAATTAATTAAAGATTGTTTTAGCTACACTAAAAAAAAAAGATAGAAAAAAATATAAAACATGTATCAATTATGAATACATAATTATCTAAAAAAAGCCAAAAGAAATTGAATAAATATAATCCACAATCCGTAATACTCTTTTCACAAATTATATGTGGATTTTGGTATGCCTAAAATATGAATAAAACAACCTATTTCTGAAACCTAAGCCCAATCTGCTTAAAAAAAATATAGTAAAAATATAAAAAATATATACTTGAAAAGTTGACCAATGTAAGTACACAATTAAAAGTGGAATTCTATAAATTATATTCTAAATACATTTTGAATATACTATAATACGCTGGGAAAGGGTATTTAATATTGAACTTGAATACTTAATTACTCGCGTTATGATAATTTGATAGGTTTATTTTTTATTTTGGTGACCTTTGGTGCTTGCAAAGCGTTAGCTGATAAGTGGAATTATTATTATTATTATCGTTATACAAATAATCTTAGCTTTCTTCAGATGCTGCTGGCCTATCTCAAGGCTCGTCTGTCGCTTTGTGTTCACAGATAACTTGGAGCGACTGGAGTACGAATAGTACTGAATAGGACAAAGCTCAATTTGAAGTGGTTTTGGATTAAAGGGCTACTTTAAGTGCGAGCAAAGAGCTCGGCAGTTGAGTGCATTGTAGCGTGACTGGGTGGATTGTCAGTCGGTGTTCATTTATCACTGGGAGAGACGTGTCCAGTTGGGTGACTGGGTGATTGACAATGCTGGAGCTAATTCTATATAGTAAATAATAATAGCAGCAGCAGCAACAGCAGCTACAGCATCAGCAAAATAATTTCATTTTAATGCCTTACACGGCTGTCAGTTGAATATGGCTAATTAAAATAATTAACACGCATTCAGGGCCGACAAAAATATCATATTAACTAGGTCTATCCAATATTGTTATGTTAATTCTTGTGAATTTTACATTTTGCAGAACCGTCGAGCATAAAATTCAACAATATCGCCAGACGACCAACGAATTGGTCATTGCCGACACCGAATATGGCAAAGTGCGTGGAGTGAAGCGTTTGTCCATGTACGATGAACCCTACTTTAGTTTTGAGGGTATACCCTATGCCCAACCACCCATTGGGGAGTTGCGTTTTAGAGCGCCACAACGTCCTACACCCTGGGAGGGCATCAGGGATTGCAGTCAGGCCAAAGAGAAGTCCGTGCAGGTGCACTTTGTGCTCGACAAGGTGGAAGGCAGCGAAGATTGCCTCTACTTAAATGTCTATACGAATAATGTGAGTCAAATGTCAGCCATTGAGGCTATGCACTGAACTGTGAACTGTAGCCATCTTATATGACAGCTAAGTCCGTCTAAGCCACGTCCTGTTATGGTATGGATACATGGAGGAGGCTTTATCATTGGTGAGGCCAATCGTGAGTGGTACGGTCCGGACTATTTCATCAAAGAGGATATCGTTCTGGTGACCATACAATATCGTTTGGGTGCTCTGGGTAAGCTACAAAATTAAGAGATGCAAATCAGCAGCCAGCTAATTTCGAAACTATGTTTATAGGCTTTCTCAGTTTGAAGACACCAGGTCTGAATGTGCCCGGCAATGCAGGGCTCAAGGATCAGGTGCTGGCACTTAAATGGATCAAGAACAATTGCGCCAGCTTTGGCGGCGATCCCGATTGCATCACTGTCTTCGGTGAGAGTGCCGGCGCTGCTTCCACTCATTATATGATGTTGACCGATCAGACCCAAGGACTCTTTCATCGTGGTATCCTACAATCTGGCAGTGCCATTGCCCCTTGGGCCTACAATGGGGATATCACACATCGCGCATATAATATAGCCAAGCTGGCTGGATACAAGGGTGAAAATAATGACAAGGATGTGCTGCAATTCCTGCAAACTGTCAAGCCTAGAGATTTGATTCGTGTGGAGGAGAATGTGCTAACTCCTGAGGATCGTGCAAACAAGGCTATGTTCGCTTTCGGACCAGCTCTGGAACCATATGCCACGCCCGAGAGTGTGGTGCTTAAGCATCCACGAGAACTTATGAAAACTGCTTGGAGTAACTCCATACCGATGATGATAGGCAATACCTCTTATGAGGGTCTACTCTGGCTACCAGGTGCGTACTTCCACTTCCATCCTAAGGAACTAAGGTTGAAATTATATGTTTATAGAGGTGAAACTGGCTCCAAAGGCTGAACAACAACTAGACGAACCATCAGCATTTGTGCCACGTGAACTAGCAGAAGTCAACAATGAGAAGATTAAGGATTGGGCCCTAACGATTCGAAATGCTCATGTTACAGGCGAGAAGGCCTCGCCGGATAACTACATGGATGTGAGTTGAATTCCCAGAGATTTTTGTGAGGCGTTCAGAGTTTATTTTAAAATTTTCTCCGAGCTACTGGCTAAAAGATCATGGATTAAATTAAAAATATTTACATATAATTATTTACATATATATATATATATATATATACTATATACTATATATATACATATACTATATATATATATATATGTATCTATGTAGAAAGGTTTACTTAGATCCAAAGAAAACAGTGGAATTTTAATTACTCGTAATATTAGAGCTGCGAGTGAGCTATTTTCGAGCAGACTTTTATTAAGCTCTTCTAAACATTTTCTCTTCTGTGCTTTTACAGCTTTGCTCAATGGTGTACTTTATCTTCCCCGCTCTGCGCGTGGTACGCTCTCGACACGCCCATGCCGCCGGGTCGCCCATTTATTTTTATCGATATGATTTTGATTCGGAGGAGTTGATTTTCCCCTATCGCCTTATGCGCTTTGGGCGTGGCGTCAAGGGCGTGAGCCATGCCGATGATTTAACCTATCAGTTTTCCAGTCTCCTGGCACGACGCTTGCCCAAGGAGAGTCGTGAGTATCGGAACATAGAGCGAACTGTGGGCATCTGGGCACAATTTGCGACCACCGGCAATCCTTACAGCTCTGAGATAAATGGTATGGATATGATCAATTGGGATCCAGTGCGCAAAACAGATGAGTCTATTAAATGCCTGAATATCAGCGATGACTTGAAATTTGTCGAGCTGCCCGAATGGTCCAAGGTGAAGGCCTGGGAGAGTCTCTTCGATGGTAATAGGGAGCTGCTGTTTTGAATTGAATTGAGTTGCATTAAATTTAATATGAATTTGTATAAATGTTTTGTATGTACATATGTCAAGCTGCATTACTGTGACCTTAAAATAATAACTATTTGGTGGGATGTTATAATAATTAAATAAATGTAAATTCACTAAATAGGCTTGTCAAAGACTTTCAGCAATGCCAAAATTTATTTGTGATTTAAAATTAAACAGCTGTCTGAACAAAATACATAAAAAAAACAAAAAAAAAAAAAAAAACTTATGCAAAAAATGTCTGTCTCACGTCGTTTGACCCGCGAACTAAGCGATATTGTTGCTGGCAAGTCGAAAATCCTGCGAAATATTGAAGCCTCAGATGATTCGTTGCTTCTATGGACCTGTCTGCTGGTGCCAGAGAAGGCGCCGTACAACAAGGGTGCTTTCCGTATTGAAATCAGTTTTCCCACACAGTATCCCTTTATGCCGCCAAAGATACTCTTTAAAACACAAATTTATCATCCCAACGTCGATGAGAAGGGTCAAGTTTGCCTGTCAATTATTACAGCCGACAACTGGAAGCCAACCACGAGAATAGACCAAGTTATTCAGTCGCTAATTGACATTGTTCACAATCCCCAGCCTGAACATCCTTTACGCTCCGATTTGGCCGAGGAGTTCGTTAAGGAGCATAAAAAGTTCATGAAGACGGCGGAGGAGTTTACCAAGAAAAACGCCGAGAAGCGTCCACAATAAATAAAAATCTCTTAAAGGATATTACAGACTAACAGACTAGGGCAGCACATTATTTGTTTACTCAAAATTATATATGGAAAAATATCTATAAAACAATATCTTAATGTGTTGCTTAACTTGCAATTTAATCGAGGAACTGCTACAAATATTTCTATAAATACTTAAGAGACAACTCATGGCTATTATTTTACCTCCTTCAGTATATTATTTGATAATTCAAAGGCTGCAGATAATTGAAATTTACTTACCTAGTGCCTAGTACCAAGGACTCTAGCATCTGTCTAGTTATTTATATAGTCCTATTGCATATTTCACTGCAAGTAGAAGGCTTAAATTGAATGCATTACAGAGTTGACCAGCCTGGAAACTTTGCCAAGGAGAGTAAGTTAAATTAAATGACATATTTAGTAGTAGTTATTAAGGCCTGCTTATGGCTTTGATAATAATTTAAAACGCTTTTAATGTGATTTAAATTAAACGTGAGGGCACTTAAAGAAAATCCCCTTTAATATCTTATCTTATCTTAATTTCTGAATTAAGCAGCATATGAAAGTTGGTATTTTGATGAGCAGCTACAATTTAATATTGTCCTTTTGCAAATCAAGTATTACTATAAGCTCTAACTGGGAACAGTTATTTTCCAGTGCCAAATCTTTTGAAATACTATTTTACCCATTATTCATACCCTTTCAGGGTTATAATTTTTTCATGAAATGTGTAATGCAATGAAGGAGGCCTTTGGGAGTCCACAAAGTATATTTAATATTGATCAGGATGATGAGAATCGATGGATTATATGTCTCAGTCTGTCTAGGGGAATAAAACCTGGAATGCTTATCGCATACCTAGCAAATGAACAATCGGCTCAAAAGTTGTTGATTGGAAAACTTATTTGTTTCTTAAGGTATCTTGATAGTATTAACAAAATAGTTAAAAAGAGTGTGGTTTCTAAAGGATTACTCAAAGTCAATAAGATCCGCATTCTATTTCATCTAGCTGCCAGCAATCAGGCAAAATAAATAAGGTCAGCAATATTATTCCTATGTTTAAGGATATAAATCGCGCAGAAGGTAGCCTTTCCTTAATAGTTTTCTGCAGAATTGTGTAGTTGATTTGGGTTTTAGAACTGGCTCCATACTTTGAGGTATTTTTGGTCTACAAAAAACAAAATACATTTTACAGCAGTCAGAATGAATTTTAATGATTCACGCTACATATACTCTACCTGAATTCCAGCTTGTTTTCTCGTCGTGATCCATTTAATAGGTAGATTATATATACAGTATATATAATATAATTTTATTTTCAATTATTTTCGTATAAACAGTCAATTATACACTTTTATGACTAATTATATGGGCTTAGTCAATTTCCGAGGCCAAACCCAATGACGCAGTCGATAGGCGTTGAAGTTTCTCATTTAATAAGGTATTATTTAAAAACTATTCACAATTCTATATATTTTAACTACTTTAGAACATGCAACTGGTAAAATTGTATGGATAGAGTTAAGATATGTTTGATAAAACCTGTCTCTCGATAAAAGTATTTCCTACAGATATAATCAACACTAAGCTCTTATAACTTAATTTTTTATACTACTATCAGGCATTTCTCTGTTGTACACATATTTTTCCCCGCTCAGAGGGTATTAAAACATTGACTGTCCGTCTGGTGAGTATCATGCATTAAAACTACATAATAATAAGATTATCAGTGTATTATTGGATGGAAATCTTTTCTAAAAGGGCTTCACGCCTTAGCCTTTCCTTCATAGTTTCAATATTTATAGAACTATTTTATTACCAATTAATTGGAATGAAGCGCGCCAATATCGTAATCAGAATTTGTATCCGATAGAAAACAAGACTGACAGCTAAATTATTTTCGCAAATTGCGCTGAAATCAAACAGTGATTTTTATTGTAAAAGTTTTTACTACTTCATAAAAGAAGAAAATGTTCTGAATTCACATAAGTTGAAAGTATTTCATTTGCATATGGAAACCATGACGACTTTTAGTATAATTGGAGAGTATTTATAGGTAATCACCTTGTAATCAAATTAATGCTTCATATTCTTTGATGGATTTGATATTTCACTCAATTAAATCGAGTCTAGCGACGAACGCAACGCATTTAATTGCAACGAATTTACTGTTTTAATTACACTAATTGCCTCTACTAATGGCGTGTCATATTTGTTTTATATGCCTGAAGTTTATAGGAAATGCAACAGTTCCGAGTTGAGTAAAAACAGTCATAAAAATGCTCACAGCGATATACAATTGAGTGGTTTTCGATTATTCAATGGGAGAGTTCTTTATCTCTGTGCGCCTGATGAGTTTTTCAAAACATTATGGATTATTGCCAGCAATCGATTTTTGAAATATGAAATATTAATTTATATAAGTACACAGAGAGAAATAATAAAGAATTTAAGCTTTGGCTTTACTTAGATAGCAGTTTTTCATCCTGTGTAAAGTAATCAAAGTGTTATAGGTGTGTGCCAAATAAGATATAAATGTATATTTTAATGTGAATCAGAAAGGCTGATGGTCTGCATGTTGCCTAGAAAAATAAATATATATTTTATAAAAATATATATAGAACAAAAAAAAACAAACTTTACAGTCTTTTAACAAACGCTCACAAACAAATTCCGCAATTTGAACTATAAACTTGTCACAAACTGTTGATTAACATTTTCCCAAACAAAACAAAACCAAACAGAACACAGCAAATGTTACACATACGCCCTGTGTGACAGTATGAAAAAACTGCAAAAAGTGCAGAAAGGAGAGGCAAAACAATGAGTTTCTAACCTAAAGTCAAACACACAGCAAACAAACAAACAGCAGCAACAACAAGAACAACAACAACAACAGCAAGTGACTGCAGCAGCAGCAGCAATAGCAATGGAAACTATTTTGTATACACGTTTGTGCACATGCTATAAACAATAAACAAAGGCAACAACAAAAACAAAAACGATAACGTTTAAACAAAACAACGGCGCCCAGCATAGGCAGCAAGCAAACTGAAACTCACTCGAGCAGACAATGCCATGGGCATTTGAGTGCGAAACATGGCAGCAAACATACACAGACACAGCTAGAATATCACTCATACGCCAGCACGGCCCGCCAAGAGTAAATGAGTGGAAAACGCCGCATGTAAATCTGAGTGTGTGTGTGTGCGTGCGCTGTATCCGCGCGTGTGTGTGCGTGCGTGTGTATATAGCTATACGGCCGTCCGAGCGACGAGCGTCAACCGTCGACCACTAAACTTAGCCGGCGTCTACTTCAAAATGCTCAGTAGACGAGCAACCCCTGAGTAAAACGCAACAAGCGGTCTTAGTCCATAGCTAAAGCTAAAGCCGGCGATTTATTAACTAAATAAAGCAACGCTTTCAATTAAATAGAATAAATAATACGCGCTTCAATTGCCGGGCAACAAGTGGAACGAGTTGTGTCTTTGTGTTCAACATTTAGCTAGTAAAAAATCAAAGGATAATAAAAGAAATATAAAAAATAAAAATTCAATTAAAATTATTGCAAGCAAAGGGCAAGTTAAATATTAATTTGCTCGTTGCTCATACGCCGTGTGGGCGTCATTTATTTTTTATGCTTGCCACTTGAGAATACAAAAAAAGGTTGACCTTCTAGTGCATATTTTTTAACTGGAATTTCAAGAAACTTGTGATTTCTGGCTTATTTAACAGCTGTTCTGTCTGTGTGTATCTGTGCAACAAGGAATCAAAGTGCAATTCGAATCGTTTTGCGGTAGCGTGGAACCACAACAAGATGTCATTCGATATTGCCATTGCCGATCAGATGCGCATTGCATTAAAGTAAGTAATTTCATTATTAATTACAGGCCCCCGTAGCTCGTATAATGCTAGGGTTACATGTAAATAATTACACGGCTAGAATTGCAGTATTTATTAGCTATTTACAATTAAATGTAATAGATTCGCTCAAACAATGAGGCAGAAAATTAAATACCAATTACTCTTTAGTTATTCATAAATTAACCTTATTTACGAATCAACCTTTTTGGTTATTGATCCCAAATTCTAAGTTCAAGCCGGAGGACATTTACTCTTCTTAGCTAATAAAATGCTTGGGTTACATGTAGATAATTACACGGCTAGAATTGTAGTATTTATTAGCCATTTACCGCTAAATGGAATACATACATTTACACAACGAATTGAAATCGTATATCTTTGAATATGAATAAGTGATTCAGTTACTTAAAAATTAACTCTTTGACCCCAAAACCTGAGCTCGAACCGTAGCACTTTTAAAATCTACAAAAACAAAGCTGACTTCAAAACACTAAAAAAATTGTTATAAAAAAAGGTTATGAATAATTTAATTATTCTATACTTAAAATATTGTTAATTCTTTATTACTAATAAACGGATAATTCAAGAAATTAATAACAAAGTTAGTTGCAACACAAGTTTGGACAAAGCAGTTCCTGAAATTCAATGTTTTCCCACGAATTCGAGCTAAGAGCTTTTGTTTTAAAAAATGAAATGCCTTCAATCATTTAGATCGGTCTGAAAGCTGTTGTATAGAAAAATTTGTGTATTTCCCAAGTTATATTAATGAAACCTATGTAAGAGTATGCTTACAAAAAATGATCAATGTCACACGATTATATTATATAGCTGCCATAGTAAAAATCGAACCCATTATCTGCACGATAATGTAATCTATAGCACCCCGAAGACAGCCTTTCCTTACTTGTTTTATTATACTTAACTGAAATACCTACGAAATTGTTGAAATAAATTTGCATGAATATTCATCGAAAAAACTTGGATGCAACACTTCCTGAAATTCCACAAATTCGAATTCCTTTTTAAGCTCTTTAATTGGTGTTGGTCAATTGCTTTTGTAATTTAAATCATTTAAATTAGTTTTATATTTTTTTTTTATTTATATAAAGGATTTATACACATAAAAGCCAGATTGTTATTCTCACAACCTTTTGAAATGTAATTTAAAATTAATTACAAGCGATAGTTGCAATGAAAAAATATCTGATTGTCCTTTCCAAATCTGGGTCAAACATTCAGAGACAGAAAGCGATAGAGAGAGAGAGAGAGTGGACGAGTTTGCATGAACATAAAATAAAATACTCGCAAATTGTACTCGTCAATTAGAATAAAATGGAGGCAAAGCCAATGCTTCGTACTCGTAATTGACATATTCGACATCTGCTATCGATGAACATACAGAGAGCAGCAATCAACAGGCCTCAATAAACAATCTAGACGAGTAGTTCAAATGTTGATTGAACCTGGCCTCCGTAGTGTGGGCTCAGCTTATCGCCGCGTCTCGAAAAAATCAGAGTTATATGAAGAAACAAAATATCGCGTCACAAAGTTTCAGAGCTGAGGTTTTGCTTATCAACAGATGCTGACTCTATGAAAAAAACCAAGAATCCGGTTCACGTTCCTCTGAAGGCCCTATAAATAGCTGAGCAGAACATTGCATCCGTATTGTTTGCACCGACTACATCGACTCACCTTATCGATTCGGGTGGCCTGAGAGCCTCAGTCATACTCGTAAGGCTGTCAATCTGTCTGGTTATTCTGTAGTGAACTTTGTTCATCCAGTCAGAATGATTTCACATAATTTGGCAATGTTTAACAGAGGTTTTTGAAGAGCTCACCTCGCTCGTCGCTTATCAGGCTTAAGCGTTCCTTTCATATATTTTCTATTATTAATTATAAAATATCAATATCAAATGAGCTGATAAGACTTACACAAACTTTCAAAGCCTCTACCTCTGTGGGCGTGTGTCATTATTGATATTATGTGAGTGTTGCTTGTTGTTTTGTTGTGTTTTGGTTGTTTGTTCGCTTCAAGCGCCCCGATTTCAAGTGCGTCAGACTGGTTTTATGTCTTTAGTGCTCTAGCTCCACTACATAAATCGTGACATTAGTTGGCTTAGCACATGATAAACAATCGTAATTTCATTATCAGCTGCAACTAACGCCAATAAATGTGAAATTATATTTTAAGTGTTACGAGTATTTCAACTGGGTGCTGACCAGTGTCAAGAGCAGAGTTTTACGAGCTTTGTAGTCGCTTTTAGATCACGTTTGGTTCAGTCAAAATTCTCTAAATGTCAAGGCAACCCAATTTGCATGTAAAAATCTGCAAGCGATGCTCAAAATGTCACAACAGCGACTTCAAAAATCAACAATGAATTGGCTAAGAAAACAAGTCTTCTACTCAGTTTATGGCTCATTTGTGTATTTAGCATCAAGAGTCAGAAACTTTGAGCATTATGTAATATTTGGTATAGGCAATGCATAAAAAACCTGTATTGTCATATTTTATTTAACAATTTAGTTGAGAAGTCACGTAATTATATTTGTGTTAAGTATTTCGTATTACATTGTATTAGAGCAAGCCATTTTTATACCCACTCAGAGGGTAAAGTCTATATAGCTGCCTGTTTCTATGCCGTAAAAAGGAACAATCGGCTCAAAAATTGCCACAAAAAATCAACAAATAAATTTATTTGATTATAATTTTCTAATGATATGATAGGGTATATAACCTTCGGTGCGCCCTTCCTTGCTTGAAATATTCTTTTTGTAATGCGAACATACTTTTAATAACAATAAGTTACAGACTCTAAAAGTATCCCTATCTATAAACTGTTTTCATTGAGATTTTTTAAATATTTGCAGCGATTTATTGAATAAATGAAAGGATTAAATTAAACTTTAAGCACAGTCTGAACTTTATTTTAAAAACGTGCACGAGTCATATTTAATTTGCAATTCAATTTAAATTTAAAATCACATTTTCAACTGCAATAATTCTGCAGCGTGTGCTGGATTTGGATTATTTCTAACCTACGAGTGTATGAAAATCTATCAATGGATATTAAAATTTCAATTGCATTTATATTTTCCGTTTGCATTACTTTTCACTTGGTTGCACGATTTTGATAAATGGGAAATTTTAAATATTTTGGCAAGCAAAATAAAATCGAATTCGGAGCGAAAAGCCATTGACCTGCAAAGCTGCTGGATGTATTGAAATATTGATTGATTTTGGAAATGAAAAGTACCTAAAAATCAGGCCAAGTTTCTTTATGCAAAGCAAAATAACACTTGATCAGAGAGGAGAAATGCACTCAAAGATTAAGCCAGATTTCGGCCAGATTTTGGTAACTTGCTTCCAAGGGCATGATAGCCACTTTTTCACTATTAAATATAGAATTTCACACTTAAGAAAAAACAGCTAACACCTTTAGTACTTTTGTGTCGACCATCCTCTTCCGCAGTTAATACATGTATGTGTGTTTAGTATGTATGTAGTATCTATAATTAACATACTGTAAATTATTTATGTAGGCAGTTTTGAATGCAAAGTCAATGCCGAATGTGTTTGTTTTTGTTTGCGTTTCTTGCGGTTTCATTGAGCATTCAAAACGCTTCTATTGGATGCGATAGACCCAGAAACAGATGAGGCCGGCCCGGTTTTTGTATTGCGTCTCAAGTGCGACTTGATTATTTAATTATTTCAACGAGTTCGCGGCTAGAGAGCTCAAGAGACAAATATGAATGTATTTTATATTCAGAGTAAACTGCCTCTGTGATAAACGAGTTCCGTATACAAGTATTTGTACTATTTAAATAGGTTGTTTCTTACTCTTACATACTCGCACACTCGTACCCAATGCAGTTTACTTGCTGGACATCGCCTTGAACCTGTACAATTAAAGCTTGTAATTAGCACACAATATATAAGTATAATTTACACCAGGTACTCTCAGAGTTAACTAGAAATATGTACCTCTAAAGTTACACTCACTCGCAAAAAGAGCTAAAAAAGAAAAGAAAATACTCGTACTGTTAATTAATTGCTACTCGTAGTAAGTAGTCGTATCTCGAATGATTTGTAGCCATATAAATTGTCTGGGATCGAGCGTTTTCTATTTTATTTGGCCATATTTGAAATCTGTATTGGGGCGCCTCTCTGGTCTGCTATAGATCGTCTCGCGGATCGTATAACTCGCACGTTTCTAATGGAAACGCACTTGAAATTTTAAATGGGGCAGTGCCAAGCGAGCGAGCTTCTTTCTGGAATTTATACTTATAATACGCATAATACCCTGCTATATAAAACACATGCAGGGTTGTCATATTTGCATGTGTATCTGTGTTGCCTTAATTAGTTTATAGCTTTATTTTGTTTATGGAACTCTGCTAGTAGTTCACATATTTAATTCTAAGGTCTTCCATTGATATCTTTTATCTTTTCTGTTCTTCTTTTCTACTCTAGCAGCAATTGGGTGTTATACAATATTGTAGTTTCTACCTATTCTCCATATAAAATTATAGGATATCTTTTAGTCAGTAAGCGTTAAAAAGTCAATTATTTTTTGTTTTGTTTAGTTAATTGGCAAAAGCAAATGGGTGGTGGGGCCGCCCAAAGCGTCTAGTAAATGTTTACAAACAAAAAGCCTGATTGTTTATCCAAACACTTGGAGCTTGATTCGCTTTAAGTGCACTCACCTGACGGACTTCAATTTGCATTAACTAACTATTCAAACTCTGATCTTTTTATAGCTATGTCAAGTTCAAGACAAAACAGCAGCGTTTGAGGAGCAACGACAAAGTCATTGCGGATACGACCTATGGCAAAGTGAAGGGCGTCAAATGGTGTTCAATCTATGGAAATAACTACTACAGCTTTGAGGGAATACCCTTTGCTAAACCGCCAGTGGGTGAGCTGCGTTTCAAGGCACCCGTGGAGCCAGATCGTTGGACAGAGGTCAAACGCTGCACACGTGAGCGCACGAAGCCTTGCCAGGTGAATCTTGTACTGAAGCAGGTGCAGGGCAGCGAGGATTGTTTGTATCTCAATGTGCACACAAGAGATGTAAGTGTTCAGTTGAAATTAAAGGTATTCCAGTTTTTTTAATACCATTCTCCCCCGTAAAGCTGCATCCACAAAAGCCTCTGCCAGTGCTGGTCTGGATCTATGGCGGTGGCTTTCAAATGGGCGAAGCCTCTCGCGATCTCTATAGCCCCGACTATTTTATGATGGAGCATGTGGTGCTGGTGACCATTTCCTATCGTCTAGGTCCACTGGGCTTTCTCACATTGGATGACGATCAGCTGGACGTGCCCGGCAATGCAGGCCTCAAGGATCAGGTGATGGCTCTGCGTTGGGTTAAGCGCAACTGTCACTTTTTTGGTGGTGATCCGGACAACATTACCATTTTTGGGGAGAGTGCTGGTGGCGCCTCCACACACTACATGATGCTCACAGAGCAAACACGAAATCTTTTTCACAAGGCTTGTCTTATGTCGGGCACCGCAATGTCGTCGTGGGCCCTAGCACCCAAAATTAATTGGGCCTATCGCTTAGCACAGGCCACGGGCTTCACAGGTGAAAACAACGATCGAGCGATATTGACTCATCTACAACATACCAAGGCCAGCACCATGCTGCGGGTGGCAGAGGATATTATCACCATGGAGGAGCGTCATCAACGCAAGGTCATGTTTTGCTTTGGACCCACAATTGAGCCCTATGCAACGGAGCAGTGTGTGATACCCAAACCGCCCATGGAGATGATGCGCAACTGTTGGGGAAATGATATACCCATGGTAGTCGGTGGTAACTCCTTTGAGGGTCTGCTCGCCTTTCCCGAGGTGCGAAAATGGCCGGAACTGCTCTGCGAACTGGGAGACTGCCAGTTCCTGACGCCCGAAGATGCTGGCTTGGATTCGGATCAACGTTCCGCCTTTGGAAAGCAACTGAAAGCAGCATACTTTGGGGATAAGGAGCCCTGCCGAGAGACTATTCTCGAATACAGTGATGTAGGTTAAATATAGATTTTCTTTTTTCTATAAACTATAATCTGTCGTTACTTGGTTTATTTTCAGCTCTGCTCATACAAATACTTCTGGCATGGCATTCATCGCACGTTGCTATCAAGGAGTCTGTATGCGCCCACAGCACCCACATTCCTGTACAGATTCGACTTCGATTCGAAACATTTCAACATTATGCGAATTATTACCTGTGGTCGCAAGGTGCGCGGCACGTGCCATGCAGATGATTTATCCTATTTGTTCTACAATGCGGCAGCCAAAAAGCTGAAGCGCCGCACGGCCGAGTTCAAGACGATACGACGTCTGGTGTCCATGCTGGTGCATTTTGCCGCATCCGGTGATCCCAACATACCCTTGGTCACGCACGAAGAGGCAAAGGGGCTGGAGGGACAGGCAGAGGCGCAAGCATGGCTGCCCATATCCCAACAGGATGCGGTATTCAAGTGTTTAAATATTTCACATGATGTGCAGGTGATTGAGTTGCCCGAGGCCGACAAGCTACGGCTCTGGGACAGCATGTACTCTGACAAGCGTTTGTTGTACTAGACAGCTCTCTTTATTTACCTTAGCAATATAGTAGCCATATAAATACTACATACTTATATACACAATACATACATATATATAGCTTTAAGCCAAGGCCCCAAGGTGGCCCTAAATGCACAGCCCCCACGCAAAATCTGTTTGCGCAGGCATCAAATGTACACATGTAAATACAGATTTTTATAGCTAAGCTATTAAAAGTAAAGTAAAAACAACACCTACACACACAACCACATACACACTCACACACACACACATGAGTGAATAAAGGAGAGCATAAATATATGCTACATAAGCCCTTGGCTATTAATACCCTGAATTGAGCTGTTATCAATTGGCAATATGTAAATATAAGTCTATTGAAAATATAAGTAAAGTACAATATAATCAATATGTAATGAATTATATATTTTTATAGCACTCTACTCGCATCTAGAAAACTTTAGGCTTAAATTTAAAAATTTTTATCAATACGCAAGATTTTGATATTTATATTCTCTTTATACTAAATAATATTTTATAAAAAATATTAATATAAATTCATATCTGATCTTAAAATCTGTCTTTTTTTTATATTGCTTTAATGGGAGAACCATCCATTAAGTATGCAGCGTATTATTATATTGGAAATTCTTAAAATTCTCAGACACGAATTTATAAACACCTGCACATATCAACGCACTCAGGCAACACACAATCAGACAAGTTGTCAGCAAGCTAAAGCCCTCACGCAGACAATTATAGAAAGCCTTACTAAGTGCCAGGCGACGGTTGTATACCCTTACAAAACTTTTAAGATATATAAAGAACTGAAAGGAGGATATTATATTCAACTATGCAGGGGTAATTTGAATACCTCTTCCATAAATCAACCCAATTCCAAATCTAGTTGTCACTTAAAACACTTCCGGTTGACTTTTGAAAACAGAGCTTCGAATAGCTTCTCAAAATTCTGGGAACCGAACGATTTTCGAGAAATTGCAGGATAGATTTTCGTGGTTTGCCATACAGAGTAATTATTTTGTGGCGAGATAAGATCGAAACATCTTCCAGAGACCTTTGATTCCGCGTCGTCTACTTCTTCTGGATTTTTTTTTTTAATTCTAGACTTATAATACTTATACCTCTCTTTTGTATAATTATTTTTACTTGTTGTGAACAATTTAAGATTTTTTTTAGATTAGCTATGTGTTTTTGATCTGTTGATGACTCTATTCAATTTGGACTCGTGTTTTGAGGACTTTTGATTATTGGATGGGTTTTGGACCTATTTACAAATTGGCTATTCCACTCTGCTCCCTGAACTCCTTGAACTCCTTGGCTGGAATTAATTGATTGCCTATGATTTCTGGACTATTCTTTTGGATTAAGGTCTTTGTGTTGTTTTGATGGATTTATTTCTGTATATGCCTCTATCATTACTAGACTTCGGACATTAGACATTTTAAAAACACAATTGAGACTACGATTTTGTAGTGGCGTGTTGTTCTCGTATTATAAGAATTAATCAATTGCGAAAATCGAATATTAGAATACCCTTTCACAATTATAAACATAAATAAATAAATAAATATAGGTAAATATATCTACATACTCGAATTCCTATAAAGAAAGGGATGAAATTGAGTCATATGTTCGTCCAATTGTGTAATTTATATGACTGTTTATTATGTAATGTAAAAGCGTTACAAAGCTCTTACCAAATCTGTGATACCCTCAATAATGATTAATTATTGGGTTTTGTGCGGTGTTTTGCCTGACAACAAGAACAACAATAGCTTGTAATTTTTATATGTGGCAGCTTGAGAGGTCGCTTTTTCTGGCTTACATAAAATACCCAAAACACGCCCCTCCCGCCTGTAACAACCCGAACCACCCGCCCCCACCACTTGACATTAATTGTAATTAACAACTTACACGTGCTACACATTTAGTAAGCTTTGCGACCTTCGCCCACAGAGCGATGCCAGCGAATTTCGCTGTGTTACACAATTTTGCTGGTATTTTCACCTGTAATATTTTAATTATTATTTACAGTTGAGTTTCTTAATTGCTTGAAATTTATCTAAATACATATTGCTTGGGCATCTTTCAGGCGCTGATTGAATTTCATTGACTATTTTCCACCTGCTGCCTAAAAGTAGGCAAAGCTTTTGATTTGCATTTCTTCTTTGCTGCTACTTGAAATTCCAAATATATTATAGATAGATTTGATCTTCGATTTAATTCTAGATAAACTTAATTAAGTATTAATTGTATAAATGCTCAAAAATTAGGAAAAGCCATTTAATTAATAGCTGTATATCTTGTCAGTTGGTCAATTAGTATTCTATTTGATCGATATTATTTTTAGTTACAATTTTTCTTGTAAAAGAGGAACACGGATGTCTTCTCTCAAATAAAATGAATATCTTTCATCTTTCAGACTTCAAGAGGCGATACAGCCATATCTTATTAGACTTATATGTGGCTAGGACGCCATGGCAAAGTAGGTAGAAATAAAGCTTGACCGCACTTGGTTCTTACCTCTCCTTTCGGATATCAAATAAGAAGGGTATATGTATGCCAGCGACATCTTGTCAGCTTAATATGAAAAATCATGTTAATAAAGAAAACTAGAGTAGAGTTGTTGTAACTGACAATACAGGTTTGTCGACTCACTTACAAGCTCCTGCGAATCCCACTGTAACTTCAGTAGAGCACGAGATCAACCCGGCTTTGTTTATAAGAAGATTTAGAATTCTAAACTGCCCATTTCTAGGCCACACCTCTGCTCTGTCCTTTAGTCCAATTAGAATAGCCGACTTCTTAAGCGTTTCCCCAATTAATCTCTGTCGACAATCTTACTAACCTACCTATTGATTTTAAACTAGCAGGTCGAAACATACGTCTCTCTATAAAATCTCTAAATAATTGTTAATTTTTTCAATATAAAGCAATGCTAAGACAGCTTTAAAACAACATTCTAGGGACAATTTAAATAACGTAAGAAAGTCACATCTCTTAGGCTTTAAGCATATACATAATATTTATATGTATGTGTGTCGAAAGATTCTGAATTTTTAAAATCACAGACAATAGTTTTGTGTCACGTGTGGGGGCGGTGCAAGAAGCGTTGGAGGAGGCAAATGCTTACACCTACAAATTCTCTTCGACTTCCTCCTATTTTACTGTGGCGCCGGAGCCAAGGGCTATAAGGACGAGTCTACGGTTATACGAGACGAGTAGGAGAAGAACGAGGACGACGCATGTTCCCATGTGCTATAATCGAGTCACGGAATGGAAACTGAAACAGAGTCACGCGAGATTGTTGAACTGTCTGAAAATTATGACTCTTGGGGCTGGCTATTGCTGTCAGGGGGCGTGGCTGGTGTTCTTTTGATTTGATTTTAAAAAATTCATGAGGCAATTGTTAAGCGCGCGAAAAGATTTGACTCCCTTCTGTGTGACAGCTGGCATTTTATATAAATTTCATTTTTTCCTTAAACTCCGGACAAGTGCAATAGTACTACAAACAGAGAGAGAAAATTTTCGTCCTGAAATCAATTCTAAACTATGCCAAAAGTACAAGCATTTGCTTAATTTATGGCTATAAACCCGAATCGGACTGTCAATATTCAAGATATTACTGCATCGAACTTAAGATTGATCAAGTTTCTTTTTAGAAAGGTTTTTTCTCCGTGTAGAATAAATAATAGATAATCAGGAAAAGCTAGAGCTGCATACTGATATAGATAGATATTTTTATGAATTAATCAAAGGTTTTTTTCTTTATAACATGAGTCAAATCTGCCTGGAAATAGTTTTTTCTCTAATCGATTATTGAATTATTTAAGGCGAATTGTTTATCAGGTGTACAAGGTTCAAATATTTTCGTCAGAACTTATATAGAAATCCCCACAAAAAAAAAAAAAAAAAAGAAAAGAAACATTCATCTATTATGAAGAAAAATGAGTACAAAGAAATGAGTTAAAATTGAAATGAAATTTTGAGTGTCTGAGGCAGCAACAGATGGCAACAATCAAGTAACGAAAACAAAGTGCAAAAATGATAAAAAATAAAAGAGAATAAAAATCATAGCAGAGCAGAAATAAAGTACTTAAATTTTATTAATCAAAATCATTTAAAGTCTAATAAAAATGTGCAAACTGAGCCACAAATAGACGCAAGTCTCAATTGATTTAAATGAATTACAGGGAAAAACGTGCCAACAGGCTGAGCACGAGATCGCCCAGAGAGAGATCGTACGAAACCCGATTAACAGAGAAACACAGCAACACCGAGAGAGGAAGAGCAATCAGCTTCGGTTAAGCTGATGCTCTTCAAAAAGCTCACTGAGCCACAGCTGTTAAAGCTCTTGACAACATAAGTCACGAGAGTTTATGTTAAATCGGTTCGGCGCTTTTTTGTATCACAAGCATTGCTCAAGGTTATTTAGCTGTCGACTATAAAATACACAAAAAAAAAACAGCAATAAAAACTATCGCGTCGAAGACTTTAATACTCTTTATATTAGCATATATATATTATTTTTAAGGTAAAGCTTACTATTTCCTAAAGAAACTCAAAGAAACTGTTGACAGCAAATAGATCCTACAGGATCCATTTGAAATAATTGTACAATAAGATAAAATTAGCCCATTACCTTACTATATATATATGAAAAGTAAAAATAAATAAGAGTTCTGCAAAGAACATCTTAAATTCTTATATATTTCTCTCTTATTAGCTTGGTTAAAATATACAGAAATTTGTATTAAAAAATAACAAAAAGTTGTTGCAGAATATAAAACATAGTTATAATACCCTCTGAGAGGGTATTAATCATAGTGTGGGGGAGTGAAGTGATTTCCTGGTGACTGAGACCACTTCTCAGTACATAATTTTAATTAAATTTAATCAATTTTGATTTAAATCAGCGCAAAACATGTGAAAAGTATGTTTCTGCTCTGCATATATCGAGTTTTCTTCCGTTTAACACCGCTTCACAGTTGCGTGCTTAGCCTTAGTAACTAACTAACTAACTAACTAGCTAATCGTAACCAGTCGCAACTAACTATAATTGCTTAGTCGAAGCCATCAATTGACCCAATTTGAAAAATTATAACGTTCAAAGCACCATGCGAAAGCTTTTTCGAAAGCTCAAATTGAACTGCAGGATAAAAGTTTATCAATGGGCTGACTGTGCAGAGCAACAGGAGCTCATGGTCGAGTCCTTCAGTCAGCTGTTTCGTCCTTAGCATTTAAATAGGTTCAGGTAAAGCTGTGTATACATTTCAAACTGCTTTGTTTACATTATAAAAGCTTGTGGCACGTGTAAGCAGCAGTATGACTCCTTTTAATCCAGAAAATGAGAATGTCTTAAAGAGAATAAATTAATATTACAAATTTGCTATTAAAGTTTTGTGTTGAGGTAGCTTAGCGAACAAGAATCTATATTAGAGAATCTTTTCTCTATGATCCTATGGGTACTTTTTCCTCAGTTAAGGTATTGATTGGAGTTCCCTGTAAGCTGAATGACTCACTTTCGATCAGAATAACTGACGCGCTTCGGCCAAACTCTTTCTTATCAAAAATATGATTTATTTCTATTTTACTTTACGATTTTTGCAGAGAGATTAGAGTGCTGTATAGCGCGTGTCAGCAAAACAACAAACACAGCCAGCGAGCAAGCGAAATCAGAATGAGCTAATAAGTGTTGGGGGTACTTGACGTTCAGCAAACATGAGAACTCATTACCATTTATCAATATCGATTATTTGGGCATTTCTGATAAGGCTGCTATATAATAAGTAATGCTCATTGTGTGGATACAAATAGAATGGAACCCAGTGACTCAGTTAACCTATGATTCAGTAGAAAATGCCCTGTGTTAAACACTGGATGGGAACGCATAATTACGAGGCATCACAAGTACGGGTATAAAAGATAACGCAGTCCACAGGCACTGATTACAGCATGACTTGCCTTTGCTAGAAAGCCCCCCAAGCCACACTCATATGCACAAAGTGTATATGTGCTCGACTATCTGGTACCCTATAAGAAAACTCATTCAACCCTTGTATTTCAAGCATTGTTTGTTATACAATTTATCTGAACTTTTTATTATACAATCATAATAAAACTTAGGAGAAAAATGTTTTTTAAAAAAGTGATAGCAATTCGAATTTATTTTTGACTAGGCACCAAATGAAAAGAGATATATTATATTATATTAAAATAAATATATAAAAACTATATTATATCACTGCATAAAGGAAGCTGCTTATCAAGTTTGAAAGGTCTTAAGTGTTTGAACTCTTAAGTGTTTTATATAGTCGTAAGGAGATTAGATACTGAAGAATCACCTGAGTATTACAGGAGAACCTTTCCCTACTTATCTTTGCTTTGGCTGGGAACATCATTATAAAATTTTAGACGTGATAACAAAATCCTTTGATTTAACAAAATTCCAAGTATTTTTTCTGGAAAGGCGCTTCATTCATAGAACACTTTGTAAAAAATTGAAGATACTACAATATCACGTGCGGAGGTAGGTTCTGTTAGCCCGATTCATTTGCCAAAGAATAGACTCTTCTTAGCACTTTTGAATGGGTATAACGCGTATAACAAGTAAATTGTCTCGCATGCTCTTTACTTATACGAAATGTATGCTCAATGGGGGAAAAAAGCTTTTGCTGGCCATGTGCTTAGAACTTTTGCGTGAAGCTTTTCTGTTCGCTGCTTTCAAAACAGTTGACGAGCTGACTTCATGCCTAACGGACGTTGCGAAAAGTGAAACTGAGAGGCTAATAAACTTTAGAGAAGCAACAGCTAGCTAATAATACAGCAACTACAACAATACTAAGCTACATTATAAACTATAATAGAATTTATTTAATTCACTTGGCAACTATATAAAAACAAAAAGTGTTTTTCTCACAAGATTCTTCTCGTGTCCAATTGAAAGCAAAAGTTATGTGATAATTTCTGTGCTTTTTTCGCAGTGAAATTATCCTGCGTGCCAGTGCGTGTGGGCTTGAGTGTGCGTTTTCCTGTGGGTGTGTGTGGGTATAAAGGACCTGTGCGCAGGACCTGCCAGTGAAAGCTTCTTATCAGTAAAGAGGCAGCTGCAGCAGCCTGTTTGTAATCAGGCACAACAAGGTCAAATAAACAGCTGGCCCGCTACAAAAATAAAACAAAATACAAAAAAAATAAATCCTTTTGATAAGCCACATTTTTAATACTGACCAAAAATTTATATTTAAATAAAATATACATTAAAAAACAAATAGAAAAAAAACAATTTATATAATTATTTTTGAACTCGACGCCACAAAACAAAAAAAAACAACAACAAAATGTCTTCCATGGCTGCATTTGATCAAATCAAAATTGGACTCAAGTAAGTAAAAACAAAATCTATGATTATTTTCGTTCTTGAATATTTCTAATAGAAAAAAAAGATAATTTTTTCGAATAGAGCTTTCAAAAATATCGGAAACACCGATGCTTACGATATTTCGCACTGAAAAAGATTCTTTCAGAAACGGTTTTTTTCCTAATTAAACAAAATGGACTAGAATGAAACCATTTCAGTGCACAAGAGACTGATTTTTTTTTGACATGGAAGTAATATCTAGTATTCGCCGTAATTTATAGACTTTCGTGTAATAGAATTGCTTAATTGCGAACGCCTTTTCAGCTAGTAGCGAAATGACATCAGATGGTTGTGTCATCAACTAAAGCCTGAAAACTACTGAGGTAAAAGATATTTCAGCAGTAGATTTTATAATTTAATGAGTGCTACTGCAACAGCAATCAGTCTCTTATATCTGAAATAAATCAAATATCAACTTAAAGCTATCATATAATATATAGTATAGATATATATATTTATTTTTGAGTACATATTTGCTAAGATAAGACAACGTAAATTTAACTCGAGCAAATCGCAGTGATAAAATATTTATATTGCAAACAGAATAAGTTGACTTGTTTCTTTGTTAAGCAAACAGAGGAATAAAATTTTCTAAATTGCTGCAAGTCCTTTGGCAAGGACTACGCATATACCTGTTAAGCCCCTGCAAATGAGTTTTGTTGTATGTCAATTTTGACAGCAAATAACAATATGTTCACAACAGGAGCTCCAATTTCCTGACAGCTACCTTTTTTTCCCCACTGGGAAGGTAGCAGGTACCCGTAGTATATGCCCCTGTTGGGCTGGCCATTCTATTGATTCCGAGAACTCTGTAATTTGTCTACATAATGTGCAAACATAAACTGTGAATGACGGTGTCCCGAGCCCCAGCACAGCTGTCATTAGAGGCGCCCATTGTGAGCGGCTCTTCTCTCTAGTCTTTTTTCTCCGTATATATGTGTGCCGGCACTTAAAATGCGCAAATAATTAGGTAGAGAACTGCTCTAAAAGCGCCCCCAGCTGTCGCAAAAAACAGAATAAAAAACAGAAAAGAAAAAAAAAATACAAAACAAAATACTATTTATGTAAATTTGTCTATTGTGCAGAAAACTCAAGCTGAGTCATTTGTGTCATAGCGAAATGTTTGAGAGAATAGGAAAGAGATTGTGCCATGAGATCAGCAAAGAGCAACAGGTTTGTTGCCATATAAGCAACCAATTTATCAAGTAAAAATAGCTCGTTATACATTGTAGAGCCCTACTGCTTAGGTAGCGGTATAAAACTTAGATAAAACTATTGATATTTGGGTTGTTCAGCTGTAGATTTATCTACACAGGAAACAACGAGATGGAATCAAGAATTCCCTACTTGAGTCGTCTAAGTACGAAAATCTTGATTTAAAATCTGGTTTTTCAATATCGAAATTCCTTTTTTTATTCCTATTTTATCGTATGTCGGCTTCAAAATAGCCCTGATTCCCACTAATGAGATCAATATGTTATAGTTCGTAATTCTTATCAATCCAAATATTTAAGTTCAAATGAGAAATTTCGAATCGTTCTTAAACTAAAACTAAGAATTGTTAATGATAAGTTTAGCATTTATTTTTTTCGGTGTACTAAGAACCAAAGTTTTGCCTTGCTTTTTAAAACATTTAAATTAGCTGATTGAAAGCTTAAAATTGCTTTTCAATTCCAGCTGTTTTTTTCATTTAATAATTATTCAATGTCATTTAATATTTGAGTTTTTATTTTTGGTATTTTTTCAATACCAGCTGGTAACTTATGGCCAGTTTTTATACGTTATTTGCATTTAATATATTTTATAAAATACACAAAATTCAATTTTTCGTTACAGTCTTTGTATACCCTATTGTAGAGTATTATAATTTTGTCATGGAGGCTTTTAAGGTCCCACAAAGTATATATATATTTTTGATCAGGGTGATGAGACGAGGCCGAATGTCTATCCATCCACCAATCCCTCTGATTATATGCAAACAAGTCTTTCCCTTTTTGAGCTAGGATAAAGAAAGGGTATGTAGTGTTCGGCACGTCATAGAGGTAGTCCCCTTCTTTTATATTTTTTGGCTGTGTGGCTTAGTGCAACATTTTTATGCAACATGCTGCAAGCTGATACTATTTCGCGTAGATTTGCATATTCATTGTTTGCTGTGATTTATGCCGTTTCATTTGAGTAAAGCGGGCTGATTGTCATTTATATTCATAGAGCGCATTCATTGAATTAAAAAATCAGCAAGCTCACTTTAAATAGTCAATTCATGCGTTCTACTACTATCTAGAAATCAATTTCTTTAGCAATTTATTAGCAGAAATATCTTCATATTTGAGGTGTCGCCACTTACACCTATTAACCTTCAATTTGATGAAATTTCCTCGAAATATTCTCAGAATTCTCACACGATTGATGGGCGCACGCCAAACGGGCAAATTGAATTAAATGCCAGCAAATTAAACTATTAAAAATTGGTTGGCCTTCGCAGAAATTTTTGAATATCGCAAGAGTCCCAAAATAAAATGATAAATGCAAGGGGCATTTTATAATCTGTTATTGTCTTTTGATGCATTCTAAACGTTGAATAAACACAAAACAAATTTCCTCATATTTGCTGTGGGTGCCAAATTTATTCTCTATATATATTGTTTTTTGTTGTATTCTGTTTGAGCATTGCTCATACGCCGCGTGTTGCGTTCCACACGAAATTTTACGTGCATTTGTTGCTGTCGCTCTTGCTTAGCTCATGATGATCGCCCACATATGTATATGGATACATATACATATAAATATATATGTACATATTTACACACATGCAGCATTATATGAGCTTGTCAATTTCATTTAATTTTGACGCGTTTTGTATGTTTTTTGTAAGGCTTTTATATGAGCAGCTAGCGAAAAAGTGGCTTGAATGAATAAAGAATGAAATAATGAAAGAATTGCTACAGCAACACAGCCTTTTATATAAGTATAATACTTATATACATACAATAAATAAGTAAGTCTATAGAATTCAACATAGAATAGATTCATTGAGATATTCTGTGGTGCTTTTTGCTGACTAACTTAATGAAATTATGGCAAATAAATCAAGAAAATTAATTAAATACTCTTATTTGTTTTTATAAATTAATCATTATTAAAGGTTGACAATTACAGCCTTGTTTAAATTGTGGTTAGTTTCTCTTACGAACATGATGACAAATATTTAACCATAAACACTCCTTGACATGCAAACTGACACCAGACCAAGTAAGGCCTCACCTTGTGTTGTGTATCCTTGCGCCACATTCGAGCTTTTCGCTTCATTCATAAGCAGAGCAGAGCTTTTTGTGGGCAAGCTTTTTCGTTGGCCAACCTTGCGTGCAGTGCAGCCTTGCCAAGGTCAACAGGCGGTCTGACAGATGCGATTATTGCCAACGAATGGACATGTACGAGTACAATAATGCCAGCAAATATAATGCCCATTCTTATGTGACTTTCCCCGGTTTGCCCAGTTATGAGGTCTTTTCATGGAAATTTTCCCATTTTGTTTGGTTCTTTTTTATGATTATAATAAAAATTGTTATGTGAAAACTAACCAAAAGTCTTGTTTGCGCCAGTAGCTGGCTGATTCTGTTGCTGTTTGTTTAGACATCGCCTGTCTGAATAGTTCCCCTTTCGGCTGTCTGATAAGCGACGGAGGGAGAGGGGCTTTACAACAGCTCATCTGACTATGGAAAATTAATAAAATCATTACGACATAATCTGTTACATTCTCTGTTCTTATCACTTGGCGTCACATAGAGGGCGGGGGCAGAGAGGGAGATAGAATACTCAGATTACAATCATTTTTGTGGAAGAGTATTATAGCTCTACAATGGGAGACAAATCTACAATTATCAAGCTGAGGTGCTAATGACATTTCTTTCAATAAATAAATAAATAGTGCGCGTGCACGACTGATCAATACTCTATACCCAAATCAAATATTGTTGAACAGACATTTCTACTCTCTTTTTTCTTAAATAACTTTTCTATTTGTTATCAGATTGTGCTGAAATTTATTGTGTAAAGGAAATAGCTCTAAAACTGATTTGTTTTTATAGATTTGTGTTTCAACGCATATCAAATTTGAAGACTAATTGCTCTACTTATAATATATATAGACAACTATATAAGAAATCTAATTTGGCTACCTCTGACAATCTCCGAGATCGACGCGTTTATTCTAACGAAATAAAGATAATCCTGCTGAAACCTTTTTTTACTCATGTACAAAGTATAAAAAGAGCAGACAACTCTTATATCAAATTAATTTTATATGTTAAAGCAAATAAATAATTCCTAAAGCTAAATGATAAGATAAGAAATCTAATATTTTGCTATAAAAGTAGAAGCTTTTTGCTTGCTGCTGTTTTTTAATTTAATGACAATTTCTATATATTTTTATTCTAGTTTTTCTAATGAGTTAACTGTTGCATATTGAATTACAATTTTTGCCACAAATATACCAAAAATTAAAATACTAAATTAATTTCGACTTTCTGCTCTCGCTTGTCCTTGCGTCCTTTTGTCCTTTGTTCTATTTCTTGCGATTGTCATTGGATGACAAAATGATGGCAATGCGTATGAAAATGTTTAGAGCATCCATGTAGATAGCCAAAGCATGATTGATGGGATCAAATTTGTGATGACTGTGCTCAGGATACATCTCAGCGGCTTTTACGATGCGCTGCGTATCATAAAGCAAAAAGCCGCTGAACAGGATCAATCCTCCGTATAGGGAAAGGGAGGCGAGGCCGGCACCAATTGCGGTTGAGGGTGGCAGCCACATGGAAGCCAGCGAGGAGGCAAATATAACGCCCAATCCAATGGCTAATGGGCCGCCAATATGCAGAAACCTATCGCTAGGCGCACACGCGGCGACCGTTGAGAGAGCACCCACAATGCCACCAGTATAGAGTAAAGCTCTTACCAAAATGGGACCGCCCAGGAAGCACATAGGCGCTATTACGGCACCCAGAACGGAACAGTGCAAGGCCCAGGCCAGCTGCTTAATTCCCAATCCTGGCACATAGTCTAGGGATTGTGTCAAGGCGCCAGTTCCCATTACCAGACCTAGAGTCACCAAGCTAGCAAGCCAACCGCTACGCATGATCAGACTGAGCATTGCCTCCGATTGAAAAAAGGCCGCTGCAGAAGCCGCTGTGATGGCACAGGAGCCTCCAAAGTAGGCATAGGTGGCATGTATGCGATCCCGCACATATTGCGGCCACATGACCGAGTGATCATATATGCTGGGCTGATTTGCCAGTCCCAAGCCATAGTAGCATAGTGCCACGATACCCATTAAAGCAGCCCCAGCCGCAGCACCCTTGCCCATGGAATAGGCATTCTCACTGGGTGGACCCATGAGCTTCTCCTTCAAGGTTGGACGGGTGCGCTGCTCCAAATGCGAGCGATTGCGATTCTGGGAATCATCTGCAAATTTGCGTCTTGAATTCGGTCGAGTTGGCAGTTGGGATTTTTGTTGCTTAGGTCCTGGCGCTTGCATGGAGATTCGATTGCATCTCGGTGACTGTAGAGTTGATTTCCATAGTCCCTGGCCGGTGATAGGAGCCTTTAACAACAGACGCCCTCCTGCTCGTCCTGCCGTCAGGATGTGTGACAGACGTGCCAGAAGCATTACGACTAGGATATCTGTACAAAATTTAGTTGGTTTAGAGGTTTAGATTCAAATTACTCGCTGTCAATTGTTATGTCAAAATGTAGTTTGTTTTTTTATGTAAAATCAACTGTGTTGTGATAATATTTTCGAAGAAGCACAGAGACTTGAGACTTGACAGAAATTTCCCGATTTACTTTTGTTTTTCCATTTCAATTTTCATTTATTTTCTACTTCAAAGACAAACGTATTATACCTTCCTGTCGGCAATTTCCCGCATTGTTGTTGGGAATATAAATTTCTTGGCTCTCTCATAGATCATTATATCATTTGTTGTTTAGGCGCAAACTAGTTTCTAGCGGCAAAATGCAGTTGGAATCGGAATCTTCTCCACTTATTTGACAATGTCAGCAATTGTGGGATGCAAATAAGTGGCTTTTGTGTCTGGCATACTCAAAGGAATGCCACACACTGCACAAAAAAAAAAGAAAAGAAGAGCAAAATCGGAAATGTGCCTCATCATCATCCAAGTTTTCAAGCTATGAGCTGTTAATTATGAGTATGAGTATGATTGTATTGCGGTTGGGTCCATTCGATGCCTCTAGTTTATTTGTCTTTTATGCTAATTTCTGTTGCTGTCGTCACATTTTGCTTATTGGCGGCAGCAACGGCCACAATTTGTTTATTTTTTCAAATTTATTTTCGAATATTCGTATATGTATGTATATATGTATATATGTATAGCTATAGCTATACGGCCAAGACAAACACATAAATCAGTTCGGGGAATGGAGAAGAAGCACATTAAACTCGACGGAAGATCATTTTGAATGGAAGCCTCGTAGCAATGCCCTTTTGGATACATTGTAAAACATTGTGAAATAGATAAAAATAATACGACTAATAATGAAACACTTTGAAGATTGAACTAGCCTGAAAAATTGGTGCTACGATCAGCATTTAATTGTCGGCTCATAACAATTTGTTAATCGCCTACAAATTTATGGGTTGCTAGTGAGCTCAACGAGCGCCACAATTTTCACAAAATTTTCCCAAATTAGGTGAGTCCTCTGGCTCCTTGGGAGGTATTAAAGCGGAATGGCTTTGGCACACGCAATGCCAGCATTAGAAATTTTGCTACTTTCTTTCGCTTTTTCGTTGGTTTTTTATGACACGCGTCCCGTCATAAACATTATTTATATTGACCTTTCTTTTTTATAGGACGCTGGCCATTAGCTTAAGCGTTGGGTTGGCTTCAACAAATTTCTATGGCAAAGTTCAGGGCTAACTTGCGATAGTCGAAAAAATCACAATCATTGCCTTATACGACTCTGATAGCCGAAAAACAACGAGTATATACAACAGCTCGTCTGGCTATTAATAAACATAAATATGACATATTTCTGCCACTTTTGCTGACATTAGCAAAAAAATAACTGAAAGAAATTATATGTGTCCGTTTTTTGTTTTCTGCTGCTTTTTTTGGAAGATTTATACGAAAATTAAACCATGTTTCGTTTGATGAGCTCACAACTTACTTATATTGCCACCATCAGTAAAAAACGAACCGAAGATTGCATACCCTTGCTCACTGGAATACTCATAATATAATTGTTGATTTTTCGGCTATTTTTTCTATTGCAGCCATATAATGGT
Organism: Drosophila repletoides; assembly: GCA_018150835.1. Lineage (NCBI taxonomy): Eukaryota > Metazoa > Arthropoda > Insecta > Diptera > Drosophilidae > Drosophila > Drosophila repletoides. The sequence goes on from JAECWQ010000202.1 coordinate 7,657,017, forward strand.
AGTTCGATCTTGCCAATTTTTAGTTGGCAGAAATTTACTCTTATTTCTTACTTGTTTCTTGGCGAAGAGAAAAAACATACAACAACTTTTGAACGAATTGCCTTTCTATGGCAGCTATATAATGAAGCTGACCGATCCTGATGGTTATGACATATGTGCATCGAAACAGACTGTCAGACGGACAGACTGAGGGACACACTTGGCTCTATCAGCTCATCGTCCTGATCATTGGATAACTTATGGTCCCGGTGACGTTTTATTCCAGTCATAACACCCTCTAACAGAGTATATAAATTGATTACACTATTTCCACTTTTATTATGCATTTAGATTAAAATAAAAAGCAATAGAATTTCATAACTTTGGTGGGAAAAGTGCTACAATATTTCTAATATATCCCAGAACTTGGCATATTTATATAAAATATGCGCAGTTATGCGATTACCTTGAATCTATATTTAAGGCAATGTTTTCGAAAATTGGGCTAAGAGAAAATTTCTTGATAATATAAAGAAAAACCTTTAGAAGCTATGTTAATGTGTGATAGAAAAGTTTTGACGGCTTTTTGATTCTTTATAGACAGATCTTGAGATTTAAATAATCAAACAGAAAAAATATTGTCATATTCTTTGCATAGGTTGAATTTAATTTAATAATAATAATAATATATAACTAATATCACTAGTCTAGCTAAACTCTGTTTATCTTTGGAACAACAGCAAAAGAATTTTTTGGTTAGACGCTGGTAAAAATTTAAACAAAATAAAAATAATTAAACAAAAAAAGAAATCAAAATAATTTGGCTAACGGAAATAACATTTGGTAGTTGATACGATTTCAGACAAGAGAGAGGAGAGTCTCGCTTTCAGTCGGCTGCGCTGATAAATGGCCAACACCTGGTTGCTGATAAAAAATTGGCTTTATCGCAAGGTGTGTGTGTGTGTGTGTGTTTATATGTACGAGTATTAACGGAAAAGACAAGGAAAATAAGTCCCATCAATATAAACAGAGATAGCGGAAAACGCATCGTTTATTTTGACTGATTAATGGCAAAAAATTTGACTTTAGGGCCAAGGCAGAGGACTGCTAACTGTGAGATACTCTTACATAAAGATATAAATCTAATATTTTATTATTTTCCATTTATTTACAGAATGGTCGACTTTAAGGTACAACAGCGTCGTTATCGCACAAGCGAAAAGACTGTCGTCAGCACCACCTATGGACCCATCAAAGGCGTTAAACGGAAGTCCATCTATGGACAGTCCTACTTCAGTTTCGAGAGAATACCCTTTGCCAAGCCACCGCTGGGTGAGCTGCGCTATAAGGCGCCACAGCCGCCAGAAATTTGGACTGAGGTGAAGAGCTGTACATCGCAGGGTCCAAAACCATTGCAAAAGCACTTTGTTTTCGAGATGACAGATGGCTCCGAGGATTGCCTCTATCTCAATGTCTATACAAAGAATGTAAGTGAATCAAAGAAGATCTAACAGTCTGTTCCCTGACTTAATACATTTTTCTTTTTTATAATCCACAGTTATATCCCACTAAGCCTATGCCAGTAATGGTCTGGATCTATGGAGGTGGCTTCCAGTTTGGAGAAGCCTCTCGTGAATGCTACAGTCCCGACTATTTACTGCGCGAAGATGTAGTCGTTATTTCCATCAATTATCGGCTGGGTCCACTAGGTGAGTCAATTAAACCAAAATATGATGCCTGAATGGGAGGGTTAACATATATTTTATCTGACTATTGCAGGCTTTTTATGCTTAGAGGATCCCGAATTTGGTGTGCCCGGCAATGCGGGCCTTAAGGATCAGGTGCTGGCGCTTCGTTGGGTCAAGGCGAATTGTTCTCGTTTTGGTGGCGACTCCAGCAATATTACGATTTTTGGCGATAGCGCGGGCAGCGCCTCTGTGCATTATATGATGATCACAGAGCAGACCCGAGGCCTCTTCCATAAAGCCATCTGCATGTCCGGGAACACGCTCTCTCCGTGGGCCGTAACGCCGCAGCGTAACTGGCCCTATAGACTGGCCGTACAAGCGGGCTATACGGGGGATAATTCGGAGCGTGAGGTTTGGGAGTTTTTACAAAATGCCAAGGGCTCTGATATAATCAAAGCGAACGGCGAATTGTGCATAGATGAGGAGAAAAAGGAGCGCATTGGCTTCTCCTTTGGCCCTGTCATCGAACCCTATGTGACCAGCCACTGTGTGGTGCCCACCAAACCCATCGTCATGATGCGTACTGCCTGGAGCAACAGCATACCTCTCATACTGGGCGGGGTCTCCAATGAGGGTCTATTGCTCTACTCCGAGACAAAGACGAATCCCAAGTGTCTCAACGAACTGGACGACTGTCGCTTTGTAGTGCCCATTGAGCTGGGCATGGATCGGGACAGTGCTCTATGCAAGGATTATGGAGAGCAACTGCGTCAGTGCTACTATGGCGATAAGACTCCCAGTCTAGATACGCTACACGAGTATCTGCAGGTGGGTTAATAAAATATACTGAAGTGTTGCAGCTTATCTTTAGTGGCTTATCTTGTTCTGCAGATGGTGTCGCACGAGTATTTCTGGTTTCCCATCTATCGCACAGTATTGTCTCGCTTGGAACACGCACCTGGCGCACCCACCTATCTGTACCGGTTCGATTTCGACTCAAAGCACTTTAATCACCTGCGCATACTCAGCTGTGGCAAGAAGGTTCGTGGCACATGCCACGGCGATGATCTCTCCTATCTGTTCTACAATTCACTGGCACGTAAACTGAAAATTCATACGAGGGAGTATAAGTGCATTGAGCGCCTGGTGGGTCTATGGACTCACTTTGCCACCTATGGCAATCCGAATTTCGATCCCGATCAGTCTGAATTGTGGCAACCCGTGTCAGCCGCAGCTGTCGAGAAGCATCAGCTAAAGTGCCTTAATATATCCGATGACCTGAAGATCATCGATGTACCCGAGTTGCGCAAATTAATGGTCTGGGAGAGCTTCTTCCGACGTGATGAGCTGCTGTGAATAAACGAGTGCTAAGCGTGTTATCGTCTCTAGGGGTCTCTACTTAGCATTAGCATAAGCATTAGCATTAGCTTTATGTTGAAAACAATGCGAAGCGTAGCTTTAAAGATACAGTAACAGATAAAGATAAAGATAAAGATAAATATTTAGGTAATGATACAGTTTCAGATACAGATATACTTCTATGTGTTGTTAAGTTTGTCCAAGATTGAAATTCTATTTAAGCTTGTTAAAGTTGATGAGTGTCTCTAATATTTCGGCTTTGCCTAGATCCATTTAGATCAAGTATATACCCATTATATATTCTTGCGAACATGGGTATAAGGATGACTATGAGTATAAGTATGAGTATGAGTATGAATATGAGTATGAGTATGGTATGTGTAAGTAACTATTCGAGGTTAGTTCTAGGGCATATTGAAATGATATAAGTCGCAACTGAAGTACCTTTTGATGGAGCGTCTGGCAGTAACAAATGAAGACAGGACAGTACGGTGAAGGATCTTGAGCCCAAAAAACAAATATATATACAGTCATATTATATGAGTATAACCAATGTTCCTTATGTGTCGCAAATGAAGTCAACTATATATTATTTATATATATTTTTCATATTTCATGTGTAAGTCTGTCAAGACGCCGCTTAAACTATGGTTTATATTTATATAAGACTATCAATTCGCTTAGGCGCCAATTTGTCTCGTAAAATATTATAGAATCCTTTACATATTTTTGGATAGTTATCCCTCAGTTAGCTTTAAAACTGACTTGCGTAGGCTTTTGAATATGTAACCATTTTATAATTATATAATTATAATATATAGTTTTTGGAAACGTATTTTTTTTAGTATACTCGTACAATACCAGTCCAAGTTTTACATATTTAGGAATATGATTCTTGTTACCAACAAAAGCAAAAACAAACAAAAAATAAAGATATAATAACAAAATATATATAGTTTAAGAAAGATTTATAAAGGAATGGAATATTTGAATATGTGTGTCTGTTGACTAAAAAAACACCTTGAAATGTTATTGAAAGTGCACTAGCTAATCTTAAATGTTTCGAATTGTTTTTTAATAGATCTGATTCCATAAAGAGCATAATATTTCAATCTCATTAAATTCAATTCCTATTAGCTTCAAAGATAATGTGATGCCACAAAAACTAAGAAATTTAAAATCCATATTTTAATAAGAAAACATTTGAATAAAAGCTCTGAAAAAAACAAACTTTCTGAATATATTCTTTCTATGTAAAAGCTTTCAAACATAATAATGTCCAGATTTATAATATATTTAACCAAGCTAAACATAAGGAAAACACCCAAGCCTGGCATATACACCAATTATGATTATATTCAAAAGTAAGTAAGAATTTCAATTTATTTATAAAAATTGCAATTCCCTGAAAATTCACTTATCAGCAGAGTGAAATTGATTGACGTAATCGTTAATTTGAGTTACGACTTTGAACCTTATCGCGCATGTGAATCTGAATCATAAACTCGTCCGCACGTGGTTACTTATATACCCTTCCAGTGCATATTATAAGCTTGTCACGAGCTTCGACCACATAAAGTGCATATATATATTATTGATCAGGTCGATGAGTCGAGTCTATATAGTCTAATCTCTTTCTGCGTCAGTCTGCCTAATCGATTATCTGTTTTCTGAACTTTTTTCTTCCTCAAGATATGCCAATGAAATTTTGGACTTAATGAAGACTTAGGTGAAGCTTCAAGATCGGACTACTATATCATATAGCTAGGAATGATCGATGCTTATTCCAGTCTGCAAGGGCATGCGATCTTCGGTGCGCAGAAGATGGCTTTTCCTTACTCGTTTTAGCCAGACAATCAAACAACAACTGAATGTTTACTGACTTTCTACAAACTGAATTTCAGAGATTAATACTCTAACAATCAAAAAAAAAAAAAAAAAAAAGAAGAAGAATTTAAAGCGTAGCGTGACTAATTCAAGTGCAAATGGCAAGTTTTTAATTAGGTACTCATTTATTTTGTTGAGGTGTGACTCTTAATTCCAGTTGATTGCTGGCGAATAAATAATTTTTCCAGATAATATAACACTCTTTATAACTGGGGCGAATAGAGATAAATATCAATGAGTTTTTTATTGTTCCTTGAATGAGTTGATTAATTTTTCAGTTTTTCCATATACTTTTTTATAAGGGTATAATAATCCAGACTATATTGTGTGAGGGGAGGTAAAACAAAATGTTTTATGGAACAGTTCGCCGCATTTCTTGTATTATGGCTGGAGTTTTTGGGATTTTTTTTTAATTGTGGTAGACGTATTTTAAAAGGCAATAAAAGAAAAAATTAAAATTCTAGCTTATAAAATTTTATTATTATTATTTGTTTTCTTATTTTTACATGTAAATATATATAGAGTAGTAAAATCTGTATAAAAATGAAGCAATAAAAAGAAGCTAAATAGATTTGGCAAAAAAAAAAAAAAAACATGAAAATTATATGTTTTTTAGCAGTTTTTCCAGATCTTAACTTTTATGTTTCAAAGAGAAAGATAGTATTATTTTATTTGTTACAGTTTTTGATAAAATAACTTAAGAAATATATGGGACATTATTTACAGATTGGCGGAAGAATTAAGCCTTTATATGACTTTCTTTTGATAGAGTATTATTTGTCTATATAGAAATATCTAAAATATCCAATATTTGGATTTTATTTTTATTTTTTTTTCAAAAGGTTATAATGGAGATATGATAAAAAAAATAATAAAAAAAGGGAAATTGAACAAGTGCTAATATGGTGCTGGTGAATAAGTTTGCTCGATAATGCTAATAAGTTAAGTAAGTAAATTGGTTCTATGAGATTTACTCACAGAAACTCATCAGTATATCGGGCTTAATTCAGTTGCATATGAGACACACGCAAGATAAGTCAAAATGTGTTCAAAACTTGGATGTATTTTACTGCTCAGGTTGTAATTGCTTCACAAATATCTTAACAATTTCTTAATTAACTTAATTTTACTTATTTTAATCAGTTTTCTGGCTGTCTGCATACGTTTAGCCATATGCGATGATCCTGAAGTTATCACTGAAAGTGAACCCCCACACACCACGCCAGATGATTTTCATTTCTGATTTTCGAAACGAAAATAGAATTGGTTTTTAATACTAAGCGGAAAGAATAATAAATTCGCTGAACTTGTATCAAATGTGTGTTAAGTAACGCTAATAGCTAAGACTAACCGGCTGAGTTCTGTCTAGCATTTGCATTTAGTCGTTTCTTTTGTGGCTGTTTTCGTATTCGTATCATTAAAAACCGGTTTAGATTAGTTGCTAATTGTAATAACGTCATTTGGTCAAATTCAAGTTCAAAACCGTTTCGACACTTAACTGTATTTTAACAGTTTTCAAGCACGAATACGAGTAATACGTCATTTTTCATTTTTTGGGGTCTTTGCACTCGTGTTTTGAAAGTACTTCGCTAAGCTTTAATAACTTGGGCGTTTGCTTTAATTTCAGTTAAGTCTGTATTCAAGGTAGTTTTTTTGATGTTAAGTTTTTTATGTGCTTTGTGTGCTTTGTGTTCTGTTCCGAGGTTATTTGCATTATTGATGTATTTTTTGTTGGGGGGAAACATATTATTATATTAATTATTGAATTCTTTCATTGAAGTTCCTGTTATTATTTATAAACAAGAAATTCTAAATTTAGAATATTTCTCTGACTTAATTAAATTTGAATATTTTGATTAGAAGCAAACATCGAGTAATCTAGCACTTCATGTCACATCAATCGGTATCGAAATCATGTCAAATTAATCAATACCGAAAGCTCTCTAACTGACAATAATATTTAACAGCGATCTACAGCAGCTTGAAGCTTTCTAACATAATGTGTGCTTAAAGCTTTGCAGTTAATGTAAGCAAGCTTTGACTTGGCAGCGTTGCCAGTATTCGAAATTTAAGTAAAAAGCTTTTAGCAAAGCATCTAACAGTAAAGACAAAAACAAAATTAGCCGCAACCGGTTACGCGTTCGCTCTCAGCAATAAAAAGAGCAAGAGAAGTGTTTGTTTGATGAGAGCTGATGCCGTTAAATGTTTATGTTTTGGTTTTCACCATTCCAACACCTGTCTCTCTCCCTCTACTGCTTCGCTCTGTTACTTCTTCGACTGCTTTCGTTGGCGATCGGTTCAGCTCCATTCAGTTGTCGGCGCACTCTCGAGTATTGCGCATTGTAGAGCGGTTCGTGTCTCGTGTCTCGTGTATTGTGTCTGTGGAGCGTGTCTAAATTATACGACGGGGAGGTGCGTGAACTGGAATTTTGATTGCAGTATTTAGTAGATACTCACTCATACGATAGTATTTGTGTACTTTCCCCGCTTGATCCGCGCCTAAGCAAGCGTAGGGCCGTGAAATTTAACTATTTGTTTTCTTATTAATTTTCTATTAATTTGGCGTTAAAACAAAAAGAGCTGCGACACAATGGCTCTTCGTTTCATGGATATGCTAAAACTCACCTTTAAGTAAGTTTTCACAATTAAGATACGAACAAAAAGTGAAGAAAAAAAAGCGTCGCTTTTCTGTGTTTTGAGGTCTGCCGTGTTGCAGCAACATTTGCAGATTTCTTGTTCGATCGTTGCCTTCTTTTATTTTGTCCTCCATCTCGCTCCCACTTCAACTCTCTTTTGTACGTATCTCACAATGTTGCGTGGTGAAATTGTTGCGCAACATTCGCAGCTGGTTTCTGCATAAAATTATTTATTATTATTATTGCCTGGTATTATTGATGCCTTTTGTTTTCTTCATTTCGATTCGACACAGTTTTTTGCTTCCCTCGATTTATTCGGCAACTTTTGTTTTGTTTTTTGTATTTTTTTGTTGTTATTTTTTGCACGTTTTTTGTATTTATTTATTTATAGAAAATTTCCTATTTTCGGTTTCGATAAACAAAATAATTGAGCAGCAAAATATAAACATGATTTATAGAAATTATTGGGAATATCTCTTGATTTTAATACTGATTGATTTCGTTTTCTTACTCAAGATTTTTTCAAGCCAAAATTTTAAAATTACTCTTTAAAGTGGGCAGAAATCCGATTTTCCACTCCATAATGTATGTGTTTATATATTCCTGATCGGCAATAGCCTAGTCAATATAGCACTATCCGTCTGATGTTCCGTTTACTGAAAATCCATAGTCACAGCCATGATCAGACAATACAAATAAAAGTTATCCGTGAAGGTATATTATGTATAGATAATCAGAGGAACTTTAGCTGGCAGCTCATTATATTTATTGAACTAGTATAGAGACCTATTAGAATACTTGTCCTAGGAACAGTGTGGACCAAAAGTTATTGTATGTCAAATCAATTTGACTCAAAACCCACAGGTTAGGTGGAAGAGCTGTCATAGGACCAATCGAAGCACAGGTTTTTGTACTGAAAAGTATTTTCATTCTCAAGATATCATAATGAAAATTAGTAAATAGATTACAAAATAAGTTGTCTTAATGTCAGCCAAAAATGACTAAGATCGCAGCACTATATCATATAGCTGCCATATCATATACTTTCGATGATATAGTTATCCTATTCTACCTCCAAATGTCAGTCACCTAATTCAGAAACTGAAAGACTAATTTGTATAGAAACAGACAGACGGACAGACAGACATCGTCATATCGATTCATATTATCGTTCAAATCGTAATATATATATTTTATAGGGTAGAGAGCTGCCCCATTCAATGTATTTTCGGATATCCGGGTTCGTATCGGCTTAAATCCAGTTAGCTGACTTGCTTTTCTAAGAATAAATGAAGCTAATTAAATATATAAAAGTTGTTCCCACTTCAGTTTAATACTCGGCTAGTTCAACTATCATAAAAGAGAAAAGAACATGTCAAAAGTTCATTAACATGTTAAGTATTTTCATTAACATGTTTTTATTTTACACTAATTAGCTTTTAACTGACAATAATAACCAAGTAATAAAATTGTATTTCATCATGATTTAACATTAAATATTTAATATTTTTGGAGCTGAGGTTCAGGTCTGTCAAAGCATTGATAAACCCACCGACCAGGTACATAGTTCAGTTTGCTGTCAGGTGAATTGGAATAAGTTTTAATCGTCGATTTGTTGAATTGCTCAATAAGCATGACTAGGCAGTATTTCTGTCAAATCATGAATATTTGATTTTAATTCAAATGCTAATTTATGCCTAGACAATATAATTGCAGCAACTAAACAAGTCCCCTTAGTCTACCTCTGTAAGCAAAACTTCTATAAAATATTTCCAGATTTTGTTATCGCTAAAACTATTATAAGACTATTGCAGCCCTTTTAAAAAATATACTTTTTCCAGTCAATAATACAACTGCTGCTTATCAGCTGGTTGATAAACAGCTGCATTTGCAGATATAGACATATGTATGTACTCGGGAATATCAATTATACGATAACTCCGAATTTGGACAATAAATCAATTTGTTAGGGAAGGTAGTTGCTATGGATTAAATAGATTTTCTATACTCTTACAGAGGGTATAATAAGTTTGTCACGAAAAGTGTAATGCATTGAAGGAGCCATCTCCGACCCCATAAAGTGTATATATTATTGATCAGGACGAAGAGGCGAGCTGATATAGCCATGTCCGTTTGTCCGTCTGTTTTTAAGCAAACTAGTCTCTAAGTTTTGGAGGTGAATGAAATTTGGTATGGACCCTTCTTTTTGCTGCAGGCAGCACATATGTTAGAGCCGGCCGGATCGAACAACTATATCACATAGCTCCCATAGGAACAATCGATTCAAAACTGATTGTACGGAAAACTTTTTGTTTCTCAAGGTATTTTGACTTAATTTACAAGTTATATGCAAAAGTGTAATTTCTAAACGCACACGTTATATCAATAAGATCGGATTATTATATCATATAGCTCTGTAAGGGTATATAGTCTTCAGTGCAGAGAAGATAACCTTTCCTTACTAGTTATTAAATGTTTATCTTATTTTTCTTTTTAATATCTTCAAAAACAGTTTCAAATTAAAGTGTTATTATGATTATTGGCAATACATAAAAAAAGATATTAAGCCAATTATCTCGCAGTTAAATCATTCCCCAGGGATATCAAGAGTTATGCGATCCCGGAATTCCTAAAATCACATTTCTATTTCAAAATCGGAATTCCTGATTTTATCCCGTTTCTATTGTCGGTTTGAAAATGACCCGAATTTAATCCTTTTAGTTTGTCATTCATTGAATTATAATAAATTACAATTTACTGAATTAATAGTTTAATTTAATTAATGCAATGAAGATTGCACCAAAAAATCTAATTAAAGTTCGATTAGTACTAATTAGAATTCTTTAATTTGAATTTGTTTATATATCTTTGTTTTTTCTATATAAATCATATTCTAAAGTTTAAAAAGAAATGACATAGACTTAATCGAATTACTTGCTTAAACCAATTTCTATTTTTACTCACTAATTTACTAAATGCTTCTTAATTAATATATAAACATATAATCGCAACTAGCTAATAAATTCCAGATTATATTATAATTATATTCGATGACAATGCTACTGAATATCGAATGTGTTTATAATATGTAACTAATTGCTTTCCCAACAGAGCTTAACCAATTATTTTTATGACAAGTTTACTGCAAAATTAATTACTTAAGAAGTAGGTATATCTATTATAGCTGGCTGAACTTTAACCTCAAGAAATATTACTGCCATTGGCAATGTTTTAGGTATAGAAATGACTGTGAAGTAGATAGAGAAAACTGTTTTTGGTTTGCCGAAGAGTAAATACCCTTGATTGCACTCTCAAACTATCATGTAGATTTTATCTAAATCTAGTAATTTTTTTGTCGTATTTCTTCAAAGAATCTTAGTACTTTATGTGAAAACAGAAATATTGCTTCTTTTTCAATGTTATTAATTTAACTGCAGTCTTTTCATGTCTTTGAAAAGGGTATAAATGCATTTTATTATTTAAAATTCTATACCCCACTCTCTACAGTTATAGACTGAGTTTTCCAAGTGACTTTCAATCTGCAATCTTTGTAGCTGATCTCTCCTTTCGCTGAAGCTTGAAGTCGGAAAATACCTCGTTTACAGTCTGATATTATGATATTATTTACTATATATTTCTAATTTTATCTGTGGAAGTAATTCAATTGAATATTTACCATAACATTTATATTGATTCCTCTGCAAAGTTGTAAATTTCACAACTCAATTGGAATGCTTTTTGAAAGGGTATCAGAATAGTTTATTATTGGCATTTCTTTGCCAGTCTCAACTGTTGTAGACTTGGAGTTTCTCGGTTGCTTTGAAATCACGTACGATTCTCCAATCTTTGTATCTGATCTCGCCTTTCTCTGGAGCTGGAGCCGGAGCTGGAGCTGGAGCTGGAGCTGCTCTGAAATTGAGCAATTTGTATGCAATTTTTGGTGTAAACTATGTCAGTGCATTGGGGCAATGCGTGTTAAATATAAACTGTGTGATTAATTTTGAGCTGCGCAATTGAAAAGTAACAAAAATGCCATAAAATAATGCATAATAAAGCAGCCGCACACCCACAGCGATCCACAGTGAACTAGAGGGGGGGCCATAAAAGTTAAATGCAAAAATAAAAAAGAAAAATAAATTAAAAATAAAAATAAACAGTGAACAGTGAATAGAAAACTTGTCGTGCATATTAAGCATTCAGCGTGAAGCGTTGAGGTTGGTCAAAAGGCGCTGACAATTCGTTAAGACTTTCAAAACAAAAACACCGTAACGCAACCACAGTGGCATTGAAACCACTGAGACTTGCCGGTAAATTTTACTTTTGGCTTTTGGGCCCCAGTTGCATGACTAATTTATAGGTAAAAAGCAGCGGTGAAAAAAAAACACCTGATCATAACTAATGAGTAATAATTTCCTCTCTCTATCTCTCCGTCTTACAGGGTGCTCAGCTTCAAGTTCGAGCAACGCCGGCTAACCACAGCGCTGTACACTGTGATCAAAACAAAACTGGGATCAGTGCGTGGCGTCAAAAGGAACACAATCTGGGGCGGCAGCTACTATAGCTTCGAGAAGATACCTTTTGCCAAGCCGCCGCTGGGTGAGCTGCGTTTCAAAGCCCCAGAGACCGTGGACCCATGGGATCATGAATTGGACTGCACTTCGCCGGGCGAGAAACCCATGCAGACGCATGCATTCTTTCGCAAGTTTGCTGGCTCCGAGGATTGCCTCTATTTAAATGTCTATACCAATAATGTGAGTAACTGTAGCCAGCATCCGGCAGTTCGGAATTTTCATTTCTTTGTTTGTAATTACAGCTGCAGCCACAAAAGCTGCGTCCTGTCATGGTTTGGATCTATGGCGGTGGCTTCCAGGTGGGTGAAGCCACACGCGATATGTACAGTCCGGATTTCTTTATGTCCAAAGACGTAGTGCTTGTTTCGGTTAGCTATCGCCTGGGCGCTTTGGGCTTTCTCAGTCTAGAGGACCCAGAGGTCAATGTGCCCGGCAATGCTGGCCTCAAGGATCAAATTATGGGTCTGCGCTGGGTGCAGCAGAACATCGAAGCCTTTGGCGGTGATCCGAAAAATGTGACGCTCTTTGGCGAGAGTGCAGGTGGTGCCTCCACGCATATGCTGACCCTCAGTCCCCAAACTGAGGGTTTGGTGCACAAGGCCATCGCCATGTCCGGCACAGCTCTATGTCCTTGGGCCCAGCCACCAAGCAATAAATGGGCCTATCGCCTGGCACAGAAGCTGGGCTATACAGGTGCTGACGTTGATAAGGAGATCTTTCAGTTCTTACGTGATGTAAAGGGTGGTGACATAGTCAAGGCGACGGCTCTGGTGCTCAATAAGGACGAGAAACATAATCGCGTGCTGTTCGCTTTTGGACCTGTCATTGAGCCTTACAAGACCGAGCAAACGGTCATTGCCCAGCCACCCTACGAGCTTATGCAGCAGACCTGGAGTCGGCGTATACCCTTTATGTTTGGTGGCACCAGCTTTGAGGGTTTGCTCTTCTATCCAGGTGAGTGAAGTGAATAGAACTGTTTAGAATTTCATTGATATTCCACATTATTTTGCAGAGGTATTCCGTCGCCCAGCCACGCTCGATGAGGTAGGCAACTGTAAGAATGTGCTGCCCATCGATTTGGGTGATAATCTGGATGCCAAGCTGCGTGAGAACTACGGACTTCAGCTAAAGCGCGCATACTTTGGCGATGAACCGTGCAATCAAGCCAACATGATGAAATTCCTAGAGCTAGAGTCCTATCGCGAGTTCTGGCATCCCATCTATCGCACAGCTCTTTTCCGGGTACGCCAGGGTAGTTCTCCTACCTATGTGTATCGCTTCGACTACGACTCCAAGCTTTGCAATGCCATTCGCATTGTGCTCTGCGGCCCTGAGATGCGTGGTGTCTGCCACGGCGATGATCTAAGCTACATCTTCCACAGCATGTTGTCGCATCAGTCTGCTCCGGATTCACCAGAACATAAGGTTATCTCTGGCATGATTGACGTCTGGACGAGCTTTGCGGCCAACAGTGATCCAAATTGCGATAGCATTAAACCACTCAAATTTGCACCGCTGGAGAATGAGACAGATATCAACTGCCTCAATATTGGAGAAGAATTTGAGTTCAAGAAGCTGCCCGAGCTGGAGAAGTTGCAGCTCTGGAACAGCTTCTATACTAGAAATAAGCTCTAAATCTAGAGTTAAATTTGCTGTGTTTTATATGTGGTCTTATAGCTTTAGCTACCAATTTCTTGAGGGCTTCTTTTCGCATGTAAATATCTTAATATCGTAAATGTAAATATGTTTATTTCCAGCTTATTTATTAATGCTACGAATTATGCTTAGTGCAATATTGTTTAATTTAGTTTTGGCTTACAGGCAGCAAAGAGAAAAATTAATATTCAAAATAAAATTGTGCACACATCAAATAAAAAGTTTAAAGATTTCCTTTTCTTTGTAACTCCTTGAAACTTTCTTGGTTTTTCATGTTGAGAGGCTTGTTTGATAGAAACAGACTTGGGTGTTCCTTCTGATCAATAATATAATATTAAGTTGTGTACTTAAGAGATGCGTTCTTCAATGGATTATATACTTTATGATAAAGTTATACGACCCTCTAAAAGAGTACAACAGCTTCTTGGCTGTGGATAACGATAATACAGATACTAAGAATACTTATACTTTTTTTTTTTTTTGTATTATTAAATATTTTACGTATTTAAACTAAATTTTCACTCATGTTAACAGTTTAGTTTTTGCGTTAACTGGCTGGGCTGCCCTCTGTTAACCTCTGCCCTGTCGGTTGGCTGTGTGTGTGTGTCGCTTTCACACCTACAAACACTTGTGTGTGTGTGTGTGTGTGTGTGTGAGGGAGTGTGCTAGTGACATTTATGTATGTAAGCTGATGCTTGACAATCAAAGGGTACAACGACAACAATTTCCGCAACGCGACCGCCAACAACGACCCGTGAGAGAAAGAGAAATAAAATTCCATTAAAATTTTTGCAAGTTTTTAATCCGTTTTTTTTTTCTTCTTTTATTTTTTTAGGACATGCCAAAATGTTTGTGTGGTAAATCCCAAGGACTGCTCCTCACGTCGACCGTGGTCATGGCGCGTGTCCCGGGAGACGTGAAAATTTCATTTGTCGACGCGTCGCGCCGCACGGTAAGTCGGATCGGGTCCGGGAATTTTTTTACCCTGTATTTTACATATTTGTTCCTTCTATTTTCTTTTTTAGTTTTAGAAGCGGTTATAAATTGGAGTTGGAGCTAGGGGGGCGTCAGTTGAATTTTGACCAAGTGCGCAGCGTGTAAAAAGGGCGTAAAACTCAATAAATTTGAATTTTTTCCATGCAAACGACGATTTTCTTTTATTTTTATGAAAGCATTGGAATGAATATTTTATTCGGAATTCTTTAGTCTTTGATATAATATTTCCAAGTCTTTATTAATTTAAGTTAGAAAACTAAATTGAGCTAACGATTTATAAGTTTTATGAAATAATTTAATTACTGCACCCAAATAAAATTGATAAAAGTTAATTCGGAAATACTTTTGCTACTCTGCTTTCAGAGCATAAATCAGTAAAAATAAATAGTTTATTAATTTAAATAAGAAGAAAATGGATCTATGTACAGCAAACTGCTCAAACTATTTTAGCTAATTTTAATACAATTTAGATTGTATCGTTTCGTTGAATTTTAAAATATATGTAGAATGCCCAATGCACAATCAAATCACAGATCGAAGACTCTCTTCTTTTTTTTTGTCTTCAATTAACATTAGCCTTTAACAGAGTGTTATTTAACATCGATTTTTGGATAACAGAAACTGTTATCAATATATCCATAGTTAAATTAACTATATCTTTATATATACATATATAGATATATATGCTTAATAATGCAACTATACTTAATACATATTTTATATTTTGAAAAGTTCAGAGGAAAGGTTTTCGGGCTCCCAAGATGTGTAAATGGAACGGTTTGAGGGATAAGAGGACTGTTTTCGATTGGAAAATATATTTCAGAAAAATCTACCAAAATTGTCCTTCAAAAAATTTTTGTTAGGGTATAATTTGAAATCAGCGAAGCTACAGATATTAATGCAACAGGTCTTATTAAACGAGTGAGTATATTTTATTTTATTTTATTTTATTTTTTGTCTTAAAATATGAAACATAAGCTGTAGAACCTTTTTTGTGGTAGCCCATAATGAAAAGTTGGTTAATTAAATATCTGTGTAAAGGTGTGTGGGGCAGGGGGAGAGGTGTGTATTTTTATATTTATATACATGCATAAATGCACTCACATTTTGCACTGTTCTGATGCAGTTTAAGCACTTTTTTGTGAGCGCATAAAAGTATGCAACGCTTTTTTGGTTAAAGCTCTTTTCGCTGTTTGCATGTGTTAGTACCTGGTGTATTTATGTTGCTGTGTCGTGTCTGTGAGTGTGAGTGTGTTTTTGTGTGAATATAAGCCATATGCATCCGCCATATTACCACTTTCCGTGGAGTTTTTTTGTTTTTTTTTTTTTTTGTCAGCCTGATGTCTGATCATATTTGTTTGTGGTTTTCGCTGCGGTTGTCGCTTAACAAAAAGTGCTGCCTTCCCACATATATATGTCCGTGTATATATATATATACCTTTTCGACCAACCACAATTATAATGGCCTAGCCAGCTTTGGCACTTATTGAAGTTCAACTTTTATCAAATTAAATTTGCCGGATTACAGGTATTTAGAGCTGAACAGTCTGCGGTCTAGCGCCCGGGCAATACAAGTGGCATTAGCGGTTGTAATTGAATTTCAGCTATAAAACAAAACAAATTTTTTCCTGTTCAGCTGCAGCTACAGCTGCGGCTTAATTGAATTTACAGCACATTTAAATATAATAATAAAAATGGAATACAATAGCAAAAATACTGTAAGCAACTCTCATACATTTGAAAGCAGCTGTCAATTCCGATTTTAGCTTGGTGTTTGTCCTGACCATTTTTTATAGATTATCTAATTGATTAAACACACATTGTTATTGAGTGATTCTGACAGCTCTTTGTGCGCCTGTGTTAGTAATTTTCCAATTTAATAAATATTAGTGCAATATAATCTCTATTCATAAAGCTTTATTTCTCCTGACCGACTGATTGGTTGGCAATAATCAGTTCAAGGGCCAAATCGAGAAGTCACAAAAGCCTAAACAAAATTTATTTTGCAAATTGTACTTTTTAAATATTTATATGAAATGTTTTTATCTATTATTCGATCTGTCCTTAACTTACCATCAGGACTCAAAATAAAGTTCGTAGAAAGAGCTCTTTAATAATAACCGGAAAACGGATCGATTTATATTTTCATATCATTATAGAGATTATTATAATTCTGTTATTGCTTTCAAAGAGGCATCTTCGACCATATAAACTATAAGTCTTCAATGGTAACTAAGGAGAGTATCCTTGAACACTTATACTTAATATGGTCAGAGGTGCATCCATCAAAGGAATAACATAGTTAAGATACTCCCTACAGCGAAAGTTTGTAATACCATTTAAAGAGTAAAATTAAAAATTTAGCTTTTCAATGTTATTCGGTTTACAATTATATGCAAAGTTATTCAGAAATATTTAATGTTTTTACCATAACGTGCTAGAAATAGGTGAACAACTACAAAATGCGACCTTTCAGATTTTGCTAGGCAATTGGGCTGAAATTATAATTTTTGTAATAGCCAAAATGAACTGCCACCCAAAAATTTGTAATTCGCTTTACCACTTTTCTAATGCTTTCCACCTAGCTGACCCAGAAAATGGCTTAGCACGCGGCTTTAAGTGCAGCAGCAGCTGCAGCTCAATTATGTTACAAACGTAAATTATTTTCTTAAGTGTGTTTACATGAGGGAAGGCTGCAGGCTCCAGGCTGCAGGCTGCAGGAGGCAGGCGGCAGCCGGCAGGTGGCGGGCGGCATTTTACTTGCAAAAATCACATCGAGGCGCACGAACGCAACTCAATTTGAGCGTAAATTTCGTTTGGTTTAAGTGAAAACAACAAGGGGCAAGAGACTTTAATAACAAACACAATTTAAGTGCACATAAAATGACTTGCCAGGTGCCCCGAACCACGCCCCCCATTCCTTCCTTAGTAAGGAATTATGCACTCCAAGGATACGACTCGCATTTTATGCACTCGCCAGTAAAGTTATTGAGTAATCAGCTTTAAAATTCTGCGCTAGCTGCTGTTGCCTCGACTTGACTCGAGTCGTGTAGTTTTTGTTTTTGTTTCTGTTTCTTTCTTGGCCAGAGTCTCCTTGCAGCTTGCAGCTTGCAGCATGCCCCATAAAATGCGCAAAATGTATGCCCAGGCACGTGGCAGCTGAAAATGATTGCGCGACATGCTTGCTTTATGCTTTTTGGGTGCCACGATTTATGCGGTTCGCACCACCACTGTGAGTGGTGTTCCCACTGCTAACAGTGCCAGACCAGTGCCAAGTAACAGTGGTTCGAGTGGCTCCATAATCCTTGCAGCAAGCTGCTGCTGCTGCTTTCTCTGCTGCTGTTTAGCATATCGCATTCCGCGCAGACAACGTGACGTATGAGTGTTAATAAGTTCTTGCACGTCAGGCCAAAAACTAATCAGCAGCAGCAGCAACAGAATAACAACTTGTTTAGCTTAAACCATTAATACCCCTCATTTTCTTAGCAATAAAATATAAGCATTGGTATAATTTATAAATAAATTATCGTATATTTATGTAAATAAATGCTCTGTTGTCAACTCATTTGTTGTAGGCTAAGACCAATTAAATTAATTAAAAATTCTTCCAAGCCTGTTTTGAATTTCTCTTCAGCTTCCATTTGATAGAACAAAATATTGCTATTATATATTGCCTACTTTTGGGATCATAATTTAATAAAAAACTATTTTTAGGGAGCAATCTCAATTGAATTGAATTTAAGTATTTAAAATTGAATTTAAAATGAAAAACTAAATTTGATAAATGCTGGTAGTTCAGTCAATTCCAAAGAAGCCATTTTTTACGGCAACACGAACAAGAAGTTGACCCGTTAGTGGAGAACATTTATAGGGTATTCGTAACTATTATTTATTAGCATTTCGCTGACCAATGGCAACATAAATAAGACGCAGACAATGAACAATGTAGTGCGCCTGTTTGCATGCTACACATTTTTTCGCTCGCCTTCACTTTTGCTCTATTTCTTTTCTCTCATTTCAGTGTTTTTTTTCTTCTGTTCTTTCGTTGCTTGCAACTGGCCGAAGCAGACTCATTAAGCCCAGTAATGACACTTTAGCGCTGTGAGCACGTTCTAAGCGCCAGTAATAATTCATGCCACTGAATGATTTGTGGTAGCAAAACCGAAACAGACTTTGGCCCAGAAGCCGTCGAAGCCACTGGCCAGCGTCGAAGTGTGAAAATGACTCGTATTTGTTGGCATATTTTAAGGTAAATATGCTGCCATATATACCTTTAGGCCATTTCTGTGAGCAGCTGTGCTACATGACAATATGCTTGGCCTTAAGTCTGTAGAAATTTAAATGTATTGTGCAACATTTGCTTTGGGTTATACACAAGTTTTTCTACTTTAATTCGCTTTAACTTATTTATGTTGGCCATAAATAGGTTAATTATTCGACCCAAAATAGTCGCATATAGCATATTCAAATAGCAACTAGACCTGGCTATTTCTGGCTAAAAGTGTACCAGCAAATTTTCCAAAAACTAAAACTTTAATGTGCCAGCCATCATACACGCATAATAGCCGATAGTGCAAATATTTATATGCATATTTATATATGTATATGTGTACATATGTGTATGTGTATGTGGATGATGTGGTCAAAAAACACTATAAACAGGCGAGCAGTTAGCACTGAAGTGGGCGTGGCAGTCGAAAAAAGCATGAGGCCAAAGCGACCGCAGCCAGCAAACCGCAGCAAACTAATAATAACCAGCAAAGCCACATGAAAAATAAAAACTAATAGCTAAAATTATCTTTGGCACACCGAAGAATTGAATACTCTTTCGGGTTAAGTAAATGGCAGCAATAATTCTATAATTATTCACCTATAAAGTCATTAAATTTTTTGTCCGAATGGAAAAACACCCATAAGGACATCAGGCGAAAAGGAGCAGATAGCCAGAAGCACATTTGGTTATGGCCACATCGAGGCTCCACATCGTCTGGGAAAGAGTAATATAGTCAATGGGGACGGAGCTCCGTTCCTCAATGCATTACACATTTTGTGACACAATTATAATACCCTCGACAAGGGTATAAAATTACTAAAGAGTGCTGGTCCGAAAGGGAGGGTGTGGAAGAGCGAATGGAGACGAGTGTGTGTCCTACGAGCAGCAAGTGTGTCGCTGGCAAATGAAGAGAGGACGGGGGAGGATGACTAAAGGCGTGGCGGGTAGCTAACAACACAGCAAACATAATTGCAACCACGAAAATTTACAAATAGCTTTTAGTGTCAGCGCAAAATACATAATACACACACACAAGCACACAGACACACGCACACTTATGCACAAATAATGCACATGCACTCCATGCATAAGCGTTAGAGATGGGCGCGTGAGGAATATTTCGCTCACATCTCGCAATGTCAATATTGACAAACTATAATGAAACTATTACCTAAAGTACTTTTTTTTATTCATAATAAATTTGAATACAACTATTATAAGTTGTAATAAAACTTAGTTTCATTCAATTTGCTATTCATGATATAATTGAATGATATTCGCGCAATTCACCTTTTTCATAAGAATCAGATTTACGTCACTCGCCCATCTCTAATGCTCCTATCAGCCGTTGGGTCAGCGCATGTTGCATACTTTTGTGGGCGGAAATGTCGTAAAACAGCGCTGAGCAGCGCAGCGTAGACAGTTAAAAGGACTACAACTGTTGGGAGCATAATATTTTTGGGTTTGCTCTGAACACTCGAGAGCACATCTAATTTGTCATGGAGCTGGGAGCAAGAAAAATGCAGAAACATTCAGCTAAAGCACCCAAGGCAGCCAAACCTGAAAGCTGCCCTGAGAGGAGTCATACTGGCCAGAATGCTGCTTGTCCTTGGCCACTAATTAATGCGGCTTGTTTGGTTGCCAAGTCCTGCTGCCTTGCTGCCAGACCTGACCGTGCACCACACCCATCCTCCCAATGCCATTTCAAGGATCGCCTGTCGAAAATTTTCGCTGCTTGGCTGCTGACTGCAATGGCTGTTCATTTTCCCGCTACGGCGATGGAGTTGAAAATCCAGCAAGTTGCATTAATTTACATAGCTGAAAAAAGTAAATGTCAATACGCACGCAGGATGAGAGATGTGTAAAATCTTTTCTCACGTATTTAGCTTAAACTAAATGCTAAAATTAACAGAATTTCGGTTTTTTTTGTTAAGTTTAATACGCATTTTTATGATAAGATTTTGAGTTTTTACTTAAATTTTAAATAGCTTCCATTAGATGGTTATGTAAAATATATTATATACATACATAATATTTTTAAAAATTATTCATTTGAATCAAAGATTCCAAGCTTATATTTGTATTAAAGCTAGTTAGAACAGGCTATCTTCTGCATACCGAATATACATACTCTTGCTAAACGGGATAAACATTTGATGGTTGGATTGTTCCTATGGCAGCTATATATTATAATGATTTATTGGGCCAATCAAATTTATTTGTGGTTGCATTTGGAAAATACTAACTTCTTTTTTACGTTAGAATATCTTTAAAAGGTACAAAGTCTGATCTAATCTAAAGGTGAATATAAATCTATAATTTATGCTCAGCCTTAATAAATAACAGTCTTTCAGCTATCCTTTCATCAAGATACCTCGATAAGCAAGAACATTTTCTATACAATTATTTTTGGATCGGTTTAGCCTATATGTCATTTGAAACAAGGAGAAGGTTTTATTCCCAATTTCATTTACCTAGGACAAAAATTGGCAGACAAATAGACATCGCTATAGACACTCGTCCCGTCCCTATTATAGAGCTGCATATTCCTTTATTATTCGTGGCTCTCGCTGTTAATTGCTGATTAATACAGACTTCTTAACTTATTCTAAGCCGTTGTAAACCTTTGTATTAGTATAATTTTTGAGACTGAATGTATGTGAAATATATAAAATATTTTCCTAATTTACCTGCATATATTTTCTGTAGGAATACCAAAGTGCTTATGCCCCTAATCTAATTAAAGTTCAAAATGTAAGTAATTTTAATGCAACAAAATGACAAATACTCGAACTAACAAGCGGACAGACAGACAACCAAAGCATTTTGGTCATGCCAAAAACTTTTCCCATTACGAAAATGTTTCAAAAACTAGTAAGAAAACGCCAACTTTGAATCACCGAAGACTGCATACCCTTAGAATAGCATATCAGAATTGTTATTACTTGTTCCTGTAGGAGATAGTATGTGATATTTTGGTATTTCAATACGATATCTCTATTGTATATCCTTTAATGCATAGCACATTTCTTCACTAAGTTAAAACTTCCTCTGCAAGAGTATTAAAACAAAAATACAAACAACAAATAGGTAGAAGGGACGCCCCTTCCGCCTACAATGCAAATGCAACAAGCAAACATTTAAACTAAAGTAAAACAATGCTCAATGCTTTTATTTATATTTTTATTTTTATTCTGTTCTGCCAACTTTCACTGCCAAACAAATGGCAAACAATAAAAAGCGCAAGAAAAATATTTGCCATATGATAAAAAGTTGAGGTACCCAAAAACGGAACAATCCCATAAAACTATATATATATATGCGAGGGCCATATAATATGCAATGGTAAATGGAAAATGGGGAAAAAGAAAAAAGCGCTGACAGTACGCAATCAAATTAGCTAAATTCAGTGCATATCCGTTTCCGTTCTGACACAGGTTTTTATCTCTGCAATTGCCACCTGAATTTTCGGGGCATGCAACTTTTGCAGACAACAATTTCCTTTCGGCTGTTTCCGACACAACTGCAGCAACTTGTCAACACACACACACACACACACACACACACACACACACACACACACACACAAACACACACTAACAGCTGGAGAAACCTTTACCAAATACACCCACAAATACGAATAAGTATTCAAATGAATAGTTATATCTGGTGCACCTGGTGTTCACTTACACACTGCGCTGTGTAGTATAGTGTAGAGCTGTATATTAAAGCACCTGCTGCTAATTATTTGGCCTTTGCCTTGTCATTTACCAACTGCCGTTTCAAATTTATGTGTTAAACAAAAATTCGAAAGTTTGGCTTGCTGCGGAATAAATAATCTAGCGGATAATTACAAACAGTTTGTCCAATACTCTGCAGGGTATACTAGAGTATTCAGCTTGCCCAATAAAAAGATATGCCAAATAAATACCCTATGCTTAACAAACCCATACTGAGCCTTTATTCGGGTAATAAACTTTAAGCTCAGGAAAACTGTTGATTGCCGAAATGCTGTTTCCCTTGGAATGGAAGGGTATTAAACTGTTGCACAGCAGCAGGATTTTTTGTGACTGCAAATTACTGAAAAACATTTACATTTCCTTTGCTTAATTAATTGCCGAATGCCGCTTATGTGTTATAGCTTGGAATTTTGTGAAAGGAAACCCGAATAAAGTTCTCAAATGTTCCTTAAAATACAAAAAGGATCAAATGTCTCGTAATTCTTTAAAATGCAACACACAATTTCCTGGCTGAGGCAACAAATAGAGCAAGAAAGCGTCTTGCTTTCGATTATCTGGTAAACACATTAAATGGTGTGGCAGACAATGGCATCGCAGGGACAGAGACACAGAGAGACAGATAGACAGATAGACGGAGACCAGGACACGTACAGTGGCTCTAAGGGGCAGATGAAAGGGGGGGCAGGACTGGCAAAAGAAAATCGCGTGCTCCACAAAAATATTTATTGGCTTGCAGCGGAGCCGTGGCATGGCTAAAATAGAAATCACAGCTAAGGAAATGCTAAAGAAATGCTAAAGAAATAACGGAAATACAAAGTTGAGGTATCAGACCAGGAAGCGCATATCGCGTATGGCAAATGCAGCAGCAACAACAGCAACAACAACAACAACATCAACAACAACAAAAACGACAGAAACTCGTAAATAAAATGCAATACAAATGTGCGCTGCCAGAGTGCAAACAAACCAAAAGCTGCTACCAAATCAGTGACAGCCACAGCCACACAGTGGTAATAGGCTATGAAAAACGATGCGAAATATATAAATTTGGATTTGGCTTACATTAAGCAAATTGAAAGGAAACTCTTTATTTTAAAATCATTTATATCAAGTCTTTCTTGAAGAATTTCTCTTTCTTCATTCAATCCAATTTGAGTTGTTCTTGAAATTAATTTAAATTTTTTTCTGTGAATCAGTCTGTACTTTTCGGTATTTATAAGCCGTATTATAGCCAGTTTACAAGTGAGAAAATACATTCTACGTGGATAGATGTATTATTTCTGTATTTCTATGAATTTATCTAATGAATCAGGCTATAACTTATCAGCATCTGATTTTTTACAAGTACCTATTAAATATGGGATGTATGACTGTTGCGGCAGTAGTGAAATTATGTTCTTCTTAGCCAGAAATCACTGTAGATATATGTGAAATACGCAAATAAAATAGCTGAAAATCAAAAGAAGGGGGATTATTTCCACCTCCAGCAGCGCCGTGTGGACAACCGCAAGTGTTGAACTGGATACGCCGTGGCGTAACTTTATTTTCGGCGTTAGGGAAATTGGAAAATTGCAAATCACGTAGGAAAACGAAATAGAAATGCGCGTTTTGCGTTTTTGATAAGCAGTCGCGCTGGCAAGATTTAATCTCAGCTCACTGTGGGCGTTGAGCGGTGGGTGGGTCATAAAGACTGCATTTTTATTGCCGCCTCGCTGGGCTGGATGTGAGTTTAAAAAGGGCCAACTAAATCAACGCTGCTTACCTTGGCCAAGTGCAGCTCATTTGGTAAGCAATAAAAAACTTGTTGCCAGGGTTACAATGTTTGTGCTCAGCCCTTTTGGCTTGGCTTCTTTACATTGTTGCTTCTGCATAAGTCACAGCAAATTTACATTTTCTAAATCAAAATACTTTTAACATGGCCGCAGTCACCAAAGATAGTGCCACACCCACGCATCCGCACACAACGCCCACCAACATAGTCTTACCAAGGAACAAAGGCAAACACTGTGCTAACATAGCGTTAACACAACGCCGACTTAACAGTAACTGTGTGGGCCGGGCGAACGCCTAAAAGTATGCAACGTTTGCTTAGGCGCTTCTGTAAACACTCCCCAGGTTTTTTCTTGTTTGCTGCTCGAAGTGGGCGAAGCTGGAACAAAGTTTATTGCGAGCTCTTTTGCTTCTTGCTTTTATTTAAAAAATGAACAGAAACAGGTACGAAACAAAGTTAATGGGCGTGGTCGAGGTGAAAGTTTTTACCTTTCTACCCAGCTAAAAGGTGTACAACAGCCCAACTACAAGCAATAACGTCTTCTTGTTTACTACACATACTTAAACTTAGATTTACGTGAATACCAAATGCAACTTGAGAGGGAAAAGTGACCAGAATGGCGTTTCTATATAGTTGCGGAATATATATATAAAGTAATGCGGTACATGATTTGAGTTAATATTGCACAAGGGCTGTTTATTGCACTTTTAACTTTTCTGGTTCGGTTTTTGTGGTTTGAAACTGAACCAAAGGTTTGAGTCTCGTCTAGAGGATAGAACCTATTTTTAACAAGTAATCTTACCAAATATACTTCCATTTTTCCCTGGTTTCCGTTTTCCGTTTTCAGACTCTAAGTTCATTCAAAACCGAATGAAATGAAAAACCCAAAACCTGTTTGGAAACCGATATTCGTAAAACTGAAAAGGCCTAACCAGAATTGTACAACATGCCAATATGATTTGGTTGGTTCCCTGCTTGGAAGTTAAAACTTTAAAAACTGAGTAAACTTTTCCTTGGATAACAAGTATATTATATCATTGTATTGAAAGTCCTTTAAATGCCTGAGTTGAAGGTGATTTGCTAATTTCAATGTTAATTAACATTTGGCCTGGTACCTGATAGTGGCACTTGACATTTGCACTGTTAAAATAACATTCAACTTGCTGCAATATTGGGGGGAACTGTTAATTAACATTTGCACTGTTAACTAACATCATTCAGAATGCAGCAAAACTTTGGTCACCTGTTGATTCCTCTGCTGCAGCTGTAAGTATACTCCTAATAATTTCAAGTACAAGATATAAACCTACTAAAATTATCTTTTTTATTACAGAACCACATCAAATATGCGTGTCATCACATGGGCTGGTATTACCGGACATCGGATTATCAATGAACCATCGACTGAAGTTTATTCATCCTCTGGCTGGCGTATGTTCAAATAAGTGTAGTAAAATAGTTGGTTTATTTATAAATTATATTTTTATTAGTTAATTATTTCGAATATCAAAATTGATAACTAATTATTTATAATTGTGTAGAAAATATCTATGTATAAATTAATTCAGAAAAAGAAGTTTTCCAATGAACATAGACTGTATGTTATTTCTTAGCAAAGGAACTTTTTTGTATCTCAAAGATACTTTTTGTATCTCAAAGTTACTTTTTGAAACTCATAGATAATTCGCAAAGTTAATTATCATTTCTACTGTTAATTAACATTGGCACTTAACATTTGCACTCTTAAGAACCTAAAAGTATGCAAGAAAAAATTATTAAAAAAATGGGCCTAAAAGTATTCAATAAAAAGTACCCACCAAAAAATACGCCTTAAATTATCCTGAAGCAGGACTGCGGTGGGCAGCCAGAAATTTCCAGGCAAAGTACCAGCCGAACAGAAATCAGTAGGAGGTGAAAAAACGTTAGTTAACAGTGGCACTGTTAACTAACATGGGCACGTAACATTTTCTATGTTAAGATAAGATTAGTCAGCTTGCAGCAAAACTTTGTTCGCCTGGTGATCCCGCCGGTGGTTCAGCCGAAAATTCAAATTTGGCGCCCTGGAGTACCAGGCAAACAGAAACCAGCAGCAGGCTGACGTTCTTTCCGCCGCCCATAAAAGTAGGCAATGCAAAATAAATTACCAAAAAATATCCACGTGCTGCTGAGCTATGTTCGCCTGGTACTTTCAGCGAACTATAGCTGTTTGCCGGCAGTTTGGTTTGAATTTGTTTTGCTGCCCTCAAAGGTATGCAATTCAAATTGTGAGCTGCAAATTTCAGTTAAATTTCAAATATTTCTGTTTTTGCTTACTCTGCAAATTTGATATTTAAAAGGACATAACTGTCTTAAATCCTTATATATTTTGAAGGGATAACCCGCATTCTACTCACAAGGACCAATTCTATCAATTGACATCCAAGGATATAGGGGTCATCCAAGGATTTAGGGCTGTTTCAAGAAAGATGTAAAATTGTTTTATTTTAATTTTAATTTATATTTTATTCACCATAAAATCTTATCCTTATATAATATACTTGGACTTCGGTTATATTCTTATAATACATTCGTCCGCCCTTTATATTATAAGACGTTTTGGTCCTAGTCCTTCCTGAAAAGAAAAATGCTGAATAATTGTTAAGAAATTTGGTTCATTAGGTTCGACTTACTCCAGGTTGATCCATATAAGCGATGAGCGAGGAGTTATTTTAATACTACGCCTTATAGCCTTTATGCAGCAGACATGCCTTCTGCTTCAGTGATAACTGGGCTAGCCGACGAAGATATCTTGGTAGAGACATTTGAAAAGACCCAATATTACCGAAGCTAGTATAGACTGGGTAAATGGGTGATCGACCACAAAACGTTCAGTGGTGATGCGCAAGAAAACAAGCTAAAAATACAAACTTTAGGAAAACTCAAGAGCAGAAAAGTCAAGTCGAATTAATTTCCCAAAGGCCATTTGAATACTTGCCGTTTATGTCTTTTTTTCTGTTGTAAATAAACAACATTTCCCTGCAAATGAATCATTATTGCCGATAAGATTCATGCATGTATGAGTTGAGTTTATTATGAAATTATCACTAAAATGCTGTATTCAGCCTCCTACTAATATTACGAGTATAATTATTTGTAATTCGATACAAGTTTTACGCAGACAATCAACTGATATTTTCAATTCAATAAACACGCACAATTTCATTTAGTTTCGAGAGGGGTTTACAATGAGGTTGCCACACAATATTACAATATTTTCAATTAAATATATTAATATGTCAATTGAAAAGTCGCATTACATTTGCAAAATATATTTTATTTACCAATACGACAACAGAATTCACTGCATTGAATTTAATTACCAATAGAAATTGTGTGCAGAATCCGTGAAAAGTGGGTTGATTGGCTCCATTTCGCTTTGGTCTCCGCTGATCCCCTGATATACTCGTATTAAATTCAATTATCTGCATATTATGTGCAAATTTATTGTCAACCTAACTCAGTTGCCTCTAAACAGCTTAATGCTTTTTTAATGTTTTCAAATTAAACCGCAAAAGTTACAGTAAATATGGCAATTAAAACTAGTGAACAAAAGAAATAAAATAAAATACATTAGATGTAATTTAGTGGAAAAATTAGTTTCATTAAAAATGGAAAGCAACAATTTAACTCAACATTTCAAATTACAGATTTTATAATGAGTTTCCCCGAGAGATGCAGATTAATGGAAAATGCAGAAAATGGAAAGGGTTTCTGAGTTAACATGCTTAACCTATGGCAGAAGAATCCTTCATTTATATATTTTAGTTTTCTATAAAGCACCAGTACTTGATTTTTATATTAGTCTGTCTCTTGATATCGGTTTCCCTTTTAAGTATTTTCTTGGGGCTAACTGTTCCATTTCGGTTCTGGTTTCATTCCCTTACTCAGACGTTTTAAGTCAAATGGAAACTCTGTTTTCCGTTCACTCAGTTTTTATAGTAAGAACTAAAATTCGAAATTCTTTTTATATTTTCTCTGTTTTTCATAGTGTCAAGTAATAATTTCCTTATAGTACTTGGCCTGTTTTATTTCTCCCCATTTTTGTTTTTTTTTTTTAGAGCACAGCAGCTGTTAATATTTTAATTACGAATTCAGTTGACGCAGAGTCTGGGAATGGAATGAGACGGGGCCACGCAGTACATTTTGGAGTATTCTAGAGACGACTGCTTTATGTTTAACCTTTTAAGTTGTTTTGTTTTTCGTAAAAATATGGAAATTTTTATATATTTTATTTTTATTTTACAAGTAAGAAACAAGCAAGAATTTCGAAAGTTTTGCTAACTAAAACTGAAGGGGAAAAGAAATGGAATAAATGTTTGATGTTTTCTGCACTCGTTGTCGAAGTTTTCCTGTTGATGTTTGTGGCCCAGTCAAGTTTTATGGTACCCCAAATGCACATAAAATCTTGGCAAATCCCGCAACGAACATAAGAACTAGTTATGCATAAAACACATTCGCATATCCACATAAAACATTTTAAGTTTAATGGCAATTAACCTTACTCTGAGCAAAATTAAAATCATGAGCCTTAAATAACCCACATACGCGGGTCGACATAAATTTATTCGTGTACCCAGTACCCAGTGCCTTAAAAAGGGACAGGGTCAGAGAGGGGGTTGGGTTAACAGAGGCTAGAAGACAAGAGACGTATTTATAGCTCGCCGAAGACCTCAGTTGGAAATATTGCTAATACGCCATGTTAGCTTCTCAGTTCCGCGGCTTTGTTTTATATGCACACACACACCCATGCACACACTCAGAGATTCGAGAGTGCGGCGCGAGAGTCAAGACTTGACTTGAAGACAAAGCAAATGTCTGCAAGTGCAATCCTTGGAAGTGTAGACACACCCACACCCACATTCACGCCCACACTCATACCCATTCCCACATGCTCATACTTTTCTCTTCAGTCCTCTTTAAAATTCATTCCATTTGGTCTTTTTGCTGGCGATTGTGCCGAGGTTCAGGCTGTCACAGTTGCTGCTGCAGCTCGTAAATTGAATAAAAGTTCAAATGTTGGCAATTAATATAACGAAAAAGTTAATGCCACATGTGGGTATGGGTATGGGTATGGGTATGGGTAAGGGTGTGTATGTACATATATGTGGCAATGTATGTTAACTACTCTACAGTGCAGCCTCAAATGGTTCATGAATTAGCTGCAACCAACTGTGGCTTCATGGCAAACTATAATAACCAAGGGAGAATGGAATAATTGCAATAGTCCTGTAGTTTACAGGACTTCTCTAGGCTTGAGTATTGTCTAGAAATGGATATAAAAGTAAGCAGCTAATCAAATAAAAATAAATGCCAACTCTTCTGACTGTCAGAAGTACGAGATAATAATATAATGAGAAAAATTAGCAGCAGTCGAGGAAGCTATAGCTATTTAAGTAAATTTATAATAATTATTAGATATATAAAACTACCACTGAGAAACGAGAGACTTCCATTGTCAGTGAAAGTCTATAAATTATAAATGTATTATACATAAAATTCTTTTTACTAACATGTGGAAAATGGCGTGCAAAAAATGTTTCTCAAATATATAAATCTGTAGTTATTTTAATACTTCCCTGCTCTGAAAAATGCAAACCAATATATCAAAAATTCACTTAATGTTGACCTACTCCGGGTAACGCTGGATTACATATGGTGGTTGAAATATATCGGTAAAGTATAAAGGTAAAGTATTTATTTATTTATATACATTATTATTCTACTTTTAGTCATTAATTATCGAACTGAAACTGTAATTAATATCGCAGATATATATTTATTTATTTATTTTTCGTTATATTTTAAATTTTGAGTGCAAAATGAACTAGCTTTATTCACTGTAAACCAGTTCTCTTATTGGCTGCACTCAATGTACATTCAACGGAGGAGTCAGATACAGATTCAGATTCAGATACAGATACAAATGCAGGAGCGTTCATTCAGATTCACATAGTTGTACTCATACACTCACAGCTTGGCAATTCATTTGTTAACATTGTGTGTGTGTGTGTGTGTGTGTGTGGAACTGCTGGCATTTGCAGCTTCCTTTTAGCCTTTTGCCGAGATTGTGGCACACGCTAATTGCTGGCAACGTTTGCGCCCTTCTCTCGTATCTTCATTTTAGCACTCTGCCACCATGCCGTATACGTAATATGTGAGAACTGTAACTGGAACTGTGGCTGCGACTGGAGCTGGAGTATACTCGAGCCAGATTGCATTGAAGACGTGTTCCAGTTTGAAATCGCTTCACTGGGAGCTCTAAAACAATGCCTCGTTATTTCCGCAAAGTTATTGCACATTTGCTGCAGTTAACACTTGTTTTGATTTTATTCCTGTAATTTAATTGTTGTCTAAGTATGCACTTTAAGCTTGCTGTTGCTCCGATTCAAAATCCGTAAGCTCGAATTCCATTGTCTGCATTTTCTGAATTGAAAAATTCAAATGCTCCCAACTATATTCCCGAGGAATTAAATTGAAATAATTATTTGTTGAGCACATAGTTTCTGTTGTTTTCTTGAATGCATGAATTAACGCTAATAAAGGAAATTTAAAGAAATAATATTAAAGCAATTTTGAATAATTTAGGACAAAACTTAAAAAAATAGTAAAAATTATCTGTTATAACTGGCACAGTCGGGAAAAAGTTGTTATAAGAACTATTTTAATACTTTGGAATACATTATTTCGCTTGTGGAATTTTCCAAATAGGTCAAATATTCTATGTAAGCATTATTTTCCATCACCTCAATGTAGATTAAATATTTTGCTTGTTTTACCCATTTTCCTCAATGAATGCCTTAAAAGCCTATTCTAAATGATTAAATAGCTCCAAAAATATTGGTTTCATCTTGTTATGACACAAAAAAACAGCCCAATTTATTTATAATTCAAATTTGATGATTCTTCTTTTGCAGCAGTTCGCCTTTTAATTTGATTAGCGAAAACTTTAAATTGCTGTTTTCCTGTAGATCGATTAGTGAACACTCACACATTATTTTAATGCTGTTTGTTCACAGTTCTTATGAGAAATTTACAACAGCTTTTGCTTGGCCTATTTATAATTGTTGGCTGTTAAATAAATGGCCAAGAATTTGCAATTTAAAGCAACTGTACTTGAGGAAAACGATTTAGTTAAATCACTTAACTGTTTCATTCATCAAAACGCAATTTGCATAATCTTTCTCTGTCTGTCTCTCTTACACACGCACATATATAAATACATATGGGGAAGGCAATGGGAAACACGTTTTTAATTCCCAGTCGTCAACAAATATGCGATTTGTTGTTGTTCTTGTTGTTGTTTGTACAGCCTCAAAGCGCACAAGGCAAAAGCAAATCTAATTTCTAACACACAAAAAAAAAGATTACGCAAAAAATGAACGAAAGAGCATAACAACAACAGCAACAACAACAAATAATCAACAATAAACAAAAACAACAACAACAAGAAGGAGAAGAAGAAGAAGAAGTAAAGCAGCAGCAGCGTCAGACAGTTGCGCCCTAAAAAGTATGCAATGCATGTGTGTGGCATAAATCAAAGCTAGACAATTTTGGCAAGGGAAAACACGAGCTGCGAAACATACGAAGAAAAAAAAATTCTAAGAATACTCCAGTGAAGGAAACACGAATGGCAAATACCCTGTAACAAGTAATATTCCTTTACTAATACCAATTACAATTAATAATAGGTATATATAGACAAGTGTAGCGAGTGATTAACTGATCTAAAATGTAGATATATTATATAGCAGCTTATCACAATCTGCTGATTTATTAACATAAATATACAAAACTAGCAAGCGATAGTATCGATAGGTAACTTGATTATTCTTTTACTTTTCATTAATCAATAGTTTCAAAATTGTGCCAGGATTACTAGTTACTTTTCTAGTTTGAAAAAGAAAATCCATTTAGTTGGCTATTTTGTAATAGGATTAAGGATATATTTAGGATTATTTTAGATATACTATAATATCAGTCTTACTTTTTCATAATTTATTTGGTCTTATTTTAAGATTCTCTATATCTAACTAAATCCGTACAGGGTGTGCAAAAAACCCACTACAACAACAAGAAAAGGGACTGCAAAGGCCCGACGAGACGGGAAGGAAATCAAAAGTAAGTGACAAGCAGACAGGCAGACGCACATAAAACACATGTGCACCGCAAACAAACAGTATGGCTGAAGTTCTGTAGAGTAGGGTGTACTTTAGTGGGTAGGGTGGCCGTGCTATATGCTGCGTGTGTTGTGTCAGTGACAAGTTGGCCTTTGAATATTTACAGGGATCCATGCGGCTCCTGACGCGCCTAAGTACTTTAATTGTTTGTGCCGAAATGTTGACAGTTGGCAGAATGAGAAGCAGAGAGGCAAAAAAGAGTAGGGTATAAGGAATGCTTAGGTAGAAGGATGGAAGCCAGTCAGTTCAAGAGATTAAATTAAATACTCATATACTATATATATAGCAAAAGAATAGAAACTGAATGGAAAGACTCGCACTCGAATGAATAAACTAAAAAATAAAATGATTATTATCCTATGCAGGAACATTTTTAGTCTGAATTTGAAAAAGTTCTGTGCATGAGTACAAATAGAGTTATAAAAAATGCCTTCATGCGTTATTTATTTTGTTAGAGCAAATATATTTATCTTTATTGTTTCTGTATTGTTTTATCAAAATACATTTTATTATGTGTCATTAAAGAGTCTCCTTTAAAGAGTACAGGCTGGCTTAAAGTGGTCTATACTGTGGCCTAACTTGACACTTTTAATCACTGTACGATTATCGCTCCCTGCTGTTATATGCTCGTATCTTGGCAAAACATTTACAGTGCTCACGAATATATGTATATATATATAAGGGCAGAACAATTGCTAGTCTATGCCGAGACAAGAGCCAGACAATGGCTGGTCCTGTCAGCCACATGTCTGCTTGTCACAGGACTGCAGTTGGCTTTGTCCTTATTTAGTTCCATAGCAGAGTTTCACAGTCTTTGTACATTAATTAATTATACGAATAGTTCTCGGTTGGTGGCGATGCCGTTGAGTGGCCTGCAACATTTTGCTTAGTCCACATTCACTGGAGGTGCCAGCGTCGTATGGTCGTCGTATCTAGCCAAAATGGCAAATATGTGCATACAAATTCAATAAATTTGAGGGAACAATACACATCGAACAGCAATTATAATGCCAAATGGTGAACAATTGCATTTCACATTGATTACATTCCAAAAACAAACCATTATCAGCTGGTTGTATATGTGTGGCCGCATATGCGTCGGTTGCCGGAAATTTAGATGCAGAAATATTATTAAATGCAGTATTTTTGAAAGAAATGTGTGAGGGATTTAAATGAGGAAAGTAGAGAGTTGACCGCAGCAACCATACAGGAATGTGAGTATTCCAGCATGGAAACCACAAAAAAGAAAGGGACTAATGCAGATTACTTCTGGCTAATAAAGATTCATACACAGAGAGAACACATCAAGAATATTTCAGTCTCAAATCAATCCGAAATAGTGTCACATATACGAATGTACGCAATTGGATTGAATCAAGCTAAAAACTCTTATTTCAAGTTAAGTTTTAAGACGCCTGAAGCATTCGAATTGAGGGAGAGCGAGCTTAATTAAGAGACAACCTGCGATTTCTCATAATTTGGTTATCTCTTTATTATTGAAAGTCCCAATCTAGCCAAAAATAAGCTTGATTTAAGAATTGTATTTTTATTCTGTGATTAAATTGTTCTTAATTTATGACTTATCCAGATTCGGCCTAAAAATATTCAAGATTTTGTTGGCTGAATTCAAGACCACTCTATATTTTAGATCTGCAATTTCTCTCTGTGTGGGATACAGCTTGTCGTTTAATATTTATTAATGGCTTGAAAGGAAAACAAAAAAAAAAAAGAAGATATCGTAGCAAGGGGTCAAACCAAATTGAATGCATCAGCGAACCAGTTAATATTAAATTGCCGCATCGATGAGCACAGCAAAAACAAAACCAAAAACAACATAAGCAGAAAAAGAGAATTCACAATAAAAATAAGTAAAGAAAAAATATAGCAAAACTATGCAGAGATTTTGTCTTGAGGTTTTTTGTTTTTTTCTTTTGGATGCCCAAACATCAAAAGCTTCATAAACGCGCAGCGCAGCCCAAAACTTATGACTCCCAGGGGAGACACTTGAGTGACTACAACAACAACAACAGCAACAACAACAACAACAAGCACAATAAAAACAACTATAGCAGTGCAAAGAGAGCAACTTAACCGGGAACCCGCACATAGCACACAGCAGTAGACCCCTGAAGAAAGAAAGGAGCAAAAATAACTAAGCCAAGGAGAAACCGAAACTATTTCTTTGCGCAGCGTTGTGGAAAATTAAAAACGCCCTCCCAACTACCTCGTACCAGCTCCTATACGGGAGACACTAAGAGACCACTATAGGAGACATGGAGCGGGAGAGCGGATTATTTGAAGTACCGAATACCGCCCGCTGATTATTAATAACTGGGTTGCATCAAAAGAGTTATTAGACTAACACAGTTAGTACACATATCAGGATTCTGTAGTCTGTATTCTGTAAGTACTTTTATCTGTATCCGTATCAGAAGCTTGTTGGTTCTTCTGGTTGTCTGCGGCACAGATTTCCCCCAGGGCTAATGAACTCTCGACAGCATCTAATGAGGAAAATGTACACACACATTTACGAATATGAATACGAATACAATTTTTATTCATTTGAATGCTATTCCCCTCTAATCAGCATACACATTACGTATACGTATAGCTTCAAATTTGCCAATTGATTTATTTGAAACTCAATGGCTAACAGCGTATTTTATGCTATCTCTATCTCTAAAACAGGCCAACAATTTATACTATATATTTTTGCATTTGCATAAATTACAGGCTCTGTCAATAAGCAGTATGCAGTTTGACGGACAGTTGACTGACAACGCGGCGTATGTACAATATTCTGATGTAAGCTTTGATAGGGTAAATAGATATTTTAGTTGACTTCAAACAACACGAGATATATGTATCTTGGGACCAGTTTTAGATGGATTGTAAACAAAAAATTTAAAGGAAAAGCCCCTTAAACTAATAAAGAGGATAACATATAAAACTTCATACTGCAATCGTTCCTTGTCCTGTCAAACGCTATGCGATCACGGATTTAGTACGAAAATCTGGATTCCATTCTGCTTTATTCAATCTCGATTTTAGTCTGTTTCTTTGCCGAGTCAGTTTGAAAATATCCCTAATTCCTTCTTCATTTAACCATTTATTGAATTATAATAATTATAATGCGACCAAAGATTATTGTGATGATTTGTGAATACTCGTGCCATTCACATAGTTAGTCAGTTTTATTATTCTTCAGCCGGTTTCCACTTTCTTTGTTACTTATGTACTGAGAACATTATATCTTTTCTGTTATTTAAATTTTTATATTAAACTTTAAAGTTCGTATCAGAGAAAGCTCTTGTATTTTTGAAGACTTTAAAATGAATTTTTGTTTGTTACTTTCAAGGTCTCTTTCATAATTATCGTATTCTGCGGCGAAATAGTTTCTGTTCCCTTTGATGTATCAGAATGCTTGTTATCTGGGGGAATTCAGATGGATTCAGATTTAATCGACAACGACACCAGTGAAGCATTTAGTCAGCCAATGCCACTGAGTCAGCCTTGAGTCCTGTGTGCATTGATTTAAGTCGAAACCAAGGTAAAGCGGCACAAAAATGCAATAGGACGAGTGTCTACTTATGGAGCAGGCGGGACGAAATGAGCGAAAATGGCTAAAATTGGTGCTGACAAGGAGAGGGTGGTGGCGATGCGGGGGTGGAGACTAGGGGGAAATGCCGCGGCGAACATCATTTTTTAAAATGGCTCAGCTTTTGCGGATGCGTCCGTGCGACGAACAGCGCGAAACTAAAACGCATTCAGGCAAACAATTGCAATTGTAATTGAGCCGAGAGTTGCCATGGACCTGTATTAGTATGTGTGTGTGTGCCTTTGTGTGTGTATAAGTATATCTGAGCTGGTTATGCGTGTGTCTGTTTGAATTGTTATTTCAACGTTGGTCGCTTAGTGGCAATAAAAAGAATGTGTATTCCATAGGGAAATTATGAAAGCGGATTTCTTTTGTTTAGAATCGTTTCTAGATTGCATCCAGCGCCACGCCATTCATATGTGTGTCTGTATTTGAAAGAGTATCTCTTTCTATATCTGTATCTGTGAGTGTGTACTTAAATGTGTGTATGTGTGCGGCTTTATAGCCATTTCTGCTTATTGCTAATGCGACTGTTGCGCTGCAGCAGAAGCATCCGCGCCAGCAGCAGACAACACTCGTATCTGTGATTAAGGAAGCTACGTCCTCCCCCCAAGCTGTTTGAGGTCGTTTTGTTCAATGTTGATTACAGCATAGAATATTTATTAATTTTTCTATATGCGAGTTCAAGCTCTTAGCAGACTTTAAATGCAATTCGAAATTATTTATTCAGCTTTGTAATTTAATCTTAAAACGTTTTTAACATATTCAGAAAAGTTTCAATTGCTTAAATAATTATATTCTATATAAGATAAGAATAACTTCCATGGCTAGCTGAAATTTGATATTATTTCTTTTATTTTCTACTTATATTATATTAAATAATTAATATTATTCATGGGGCTCATATCTTTATATTTTTCTGCCTTCTCTTAACATGCCATCTATAAGCAAAAACCAAAATGGAATATAAATTTTAAGTGATACATAAAAATCTTTTAAGAAAAAACCATTGCTAAGCTAAGTTTAATAAAGCACTTTAACGAATTATAGTAAAATATTTTAGCGTTGGCTTTTATGAGCTCTTTCCCAGAAATGCAGAAGGCAAGCAGCCAATT
This sequence comes from Drosophila repletoides, assembly GCA_018150835.1. Classification (NCBI taxonomy): domain Eukaryota; kingdom Metazoa; phylum Arthropoda; class Insecta; order Diptera; family Drosophilidae; genus Drosophila; species Drosophila repletoides. Next base: position 7,694,502 of record JAECWQ010000202.1, read on the forward strand.
GAGAAGAACCCCAGTGCCATGTAGTGTAGTGTAGCTCGTCATCAAAATGTGCGTATGTTTATGCGATACATATATGAAGACTTAACCACATTCCCCCCAGTCAGTAGACAGCCAAGTGCCGCATGAAAATCAAATTTTTTATGATTGAACAGCCAAGCAGCATGAAAATGGCATAGTAAGAGTAGAGAGAGAGAGAGAGATGGCGAGAGAGATGGGCTGGGTGGTCCTCGTCGTCGTCCTCGCCCTCGTAGAAGGATACTATTGAATGCAGCACAACATTTGCAGGGAGACTGCCAATTGGTAGCTATTTTGTATCATCATGCAATATGGCCCGAGATGCACTTTGACTTGATGCCAATTTCATAGTAGAACTTGCTGATTTCATTTCCTTCTTAAGCGCCAGCGCGAATATAATTTGCATTCCGTACTGTAGATACATTCTACACTGGCAGCTGGCAGCTGGCAGCTTCAGATTCAGAATCAGATTCATATGCAGCTTCAGATACAGATACAAATACTGATGTAATAAAATGTGCAATGGTTTGCTCATAAGGGAAATCGAACTTTTATCAAGTGTATCAATTTGTGTTCTATGACTGAAAGGACAATGCACTTTCTTGCTGCTGCCTGATTGAAGCTTATTATGAAGGATGCAAAGGTCGTTCACAAGAGAGCTACAAAGTTCTGAGCCTTATACTAGATACATATGTATATAGTTTTGTATCTTATTGTCATACGCAAAGGCGTAAATTGAATTGAACACAATGAAAACAATAGATTTTATGTACTTACATATGTAATAAAGAACAGCTGAATAGTTTTGTAAAAGATGAAAGCGAAAGACGAAGGCGAAGACGAAGACGAAGACGAAGATAGATGCACATTTTAAGATAAAAAAGTTTGTTTTTCATGGCATAGATTTAAATATAATGTCCATTTATTATTTGTTAGTGTGTTGGTATGAGAGAACAAAAGAACGAACTTACGTCGAATTGCGCTGCACAAAAACAAAGGAATTAAGATAAATATTTTCACACGCGACATTTTCAGTGCTAATGAAATTTTGCTTTCAACTAAATTAGTGTCCGTCTTTGCACAACAAGAACAATAACAAAAACAATAACAACAACAATTGCAGAAAATAAAATTAAATAATGCAAGCACTTTTAGGTTAATTAAACTTGAATAGCAACAAACTGGCAGCAAACGATGCACCAGAGTAAGCTAAAACTCTTCGAAGTTCGCTCGGAGCGAATGGACAACTTCTGGAATATATATATCTATATCTATGTATGTATATGTATATATGCATCCAAGTGCAAGGGTTGCTGCTGCTACTCCTGTTTCTATGCTTGTACTTGTAATTGTTATTACAATGGTTGTCCTTTTGCATTGTTGTTACTGCCAGTTGCCTGTTGTCTGTTGTCTGTTGTCTGCTGTCTGTCTGTCTGTCTGTCTGTCTGCCTGGGCTTGCACTTTTCCACATAATTGTGTGCCTGTGTGCCTGTGGATGCCCAGTCTATACTTTGTTCTATGCATTTTCAGCAGCACATGCCAAAATCTTGCAGACAATCCCCACAAAATGTTCCAAGAATCTATTTCCTTCAGGTAAAAAAATACATACAGAAAAAACTCTGTTGATTTAAGGAGAAAACGTTGAAATTGTTACGTTTGTTTTTAAAATTCAAGTCTTTGAGCCACTCTTCAGTTATGTGCGAAGGATGTGAAGGATGTTGTCTAGGCTTAAATTAGGTGTGGTTCAGCTGCTCATTGTACTTTACCCAATAAAGCAAAGTATGAGTTTTTTGGAATATTTTGGCCACCAAACCAATTATTGAAATTAAAGCCTTGCACAACCTAGAGCTGATTTGAAGTGCTGGACCCCATTTTAGTCCAGCGACTAAGGTTTTCCTCATAATGTCTGATCTATTTATCCCAGAGAGTTTGCAGATGTCTTGAATGAGTGCGGTATTTGTGTGGGTTCCAAAAGGTATTTTATATTTCCTAGTAAAAAGGATGGATTCAAATGGACTGTTTCCATTTTTCCCCGTTTTTAGCTGCCCTTTTGGACATTTCGAAGAATGTTTCCATGATAAGATCATGTGACACCTGACAAGCCGCTCCCTTAGAATGTTTGTAAAAAAAAAAAAAATTAAAAATTAAGAAACAACAAATATAAATTTTTAGATTAAAAAAAAACTGTTTTTTTGCTGAAATTAAGCAGAATATATTTTCTGGAATTAGTAGAATTCGTATTGTGTTCTGTTGGCTGCTGCTGTTGCTGCTGAAATGTGCAAAAGTAAACAAAAGTGTTGCCAACTTGCCGACAAATACATGCAACGAGATACGTTGGCCAACTGCCTCTGTCTATGTATACATATATATATAAATCTATATATATATACATCTATATATATATGCATATATGTGTGTGTGTTTGTGTGTTGGTTGTAAGTGCTATCTGAGTGCTACAACAAGTTCCTTTTACTGCTGCCTGCTGCCGGTTTCCCTTGCTTATTATAATTGCCTACGTTTTGCCTCGCCTTTTGCCAGTTGTTGGCTTTTGTTGTGGGTGTTGGTGTTGCAAGGAGATTTTCGGCAAATGTAAGCAACGACATTGATGTTGTTTGCCGAATGTTTCTGCATCTTTTTTTCTTTGTTTTTTTGTTTTTTTCTTATTGTTTTCATTGGTAAGACGGTTGCAGTTTCTCTATTGTTGTAGCTTTTGCCGTGGAGTATGTATATATTTTTTTATTTGCCCATATAATAATACATTTATTTCCGTAGTTTACTTTTGAGCCTATTCGTTTTAAAATTACTCTTCAGCTATTTGGCAGTATTTATGTATTTATGAGTAGAGAACCAGTCAACAGATTGGCTTATAGACAGTTAAAGCTTTAAGCCAGAACTTGAATTGTGGTTTCTTTTTAAGCATTAGTAAGTTCTTTGTTATTTTTAAGGACTCCCTTAAGTTCACATGTGTTTCATATATGTATATTCATAATTGCAGACCCTGCAGTTGTTGCTGTTGCTGTTGCTGTTGAAGCCGCTTTGTCTCTTGCTGCCATTTGTAGCGTACACAATTGCTAATTGCTTTAAATGTATTTTAGCCGGAAGTAGCTTTACTTAAGCCAGTGGCATAAGGACAGACATGGATACAGATGCAGATACAGTTGCAGAAACACATGTAGATATGGAGGGAGATACAACAAATAATACTCATATTGCACAGTTGCATCTAACAGATGCAAACGGAATGTCTGTGTGTGCGTTATGAACTGTACATTGGCTGGTATTATCTGGGATTTGTTTGGTTTTATTTTATTCCATTGTTTTTATTTATTTAAACCTATTAACTTGGCTTAGCCTTTGCCTCTCTCTTTTGTCATTTCTTCGTTACTGCTGCATTTGCATTTAGCCTTTGCTGACTGCATTGACTGCTGCCACACTGCGTATACGCAATGTTAAACATATTTGCCAATAAATAAAAAGAACACACAGAGAGACACTCGCAAGGTTGAGCAAACAGTTTTCTTATTTACAGCAAAGGCAATGTGAGCCCCATCCAATTAGAAAACAGTTCTTTGGCCATTTGTTGACTTGTGAATATTCTATATCAAAATTTAATTGAATTCTGAAAGTTCATGATTGTTTTCCATGCAATTTCTATAAGCAATTAAATATGCATGGACGAACGAGTAAGTATGTGCATGTTTGCATATGTATTTAATACTAGTAGATGCGATGCATCCATTGTTTGACCATTTTATCTGACCTCATCCTCATCCTCGTCCTCGTCTGTTTATTATTGCCGCTGGCTCTTTTGTACTGTGGCATTATGAATATTGCGTACTGCATAAATAAGATACAGGCACAAGCAATTATTTGCCTTCTGAATGCATCAATTTGTCAATATTTATCAATGAGTGTTGAGAATTGCGATAACTGAATGTCAATTAAATTTCAACTATTTCACTATTCATGGAATATGAATGAGAGCAGTAAAAATAGCTAGTCTACAAAGTAGAAAATAATTAAAAAAGGAAAATGAATTAAAAATGGATTATATTTAATATTTATATAATCAATTATAGATATAGTCTGCTCATAAGAAAACATGCCAAAAAACTATTCAAATCAATTAAAAAGAATAGACTAGGTAAACTGCTTTATGTCCATACAGGATCTTAACTCCCTATAACGACTTCTCTATAAGTATTCAGAATAAAGAAGAAGTAGACACTGAAGATCACTTTAGATCTCTACAGATCTATCGAAATTCGGTCCATGCGGAATAGTATAACGTTGTATGCCTTCGAGCTGGGAATGAAGAGTCTTGAACAAGATAATGATTAGTTCACCAGGACAAATGAGTCATTTGATGGAATATTATTAATCTATAAATTAAATTATATATATCAAAATATAAATTATATTCATTCAAAAAATATGTAATTAAATGAAAATAAAAAATTATTAAAATATTAAATGGATTACCTTTTGACATGAACGCAGAGAATCAGCACATGCTCCAAGTCATATTTATTTTCCTGATAAAATTTTGTTTCAAGACTTGGGTGCTGCCAAGTGAAAAAAGGAACCTGCATGGAGAATAATCGTAAAAGATTGCTGCACATTAAAAGTGTGGCTTAGGAAGGAAAAGTTGAAGCTCTTTTGTTACTTATGCGTTGACATTTTTATGGGAATTTTATGGGCAATGCGAGTGTGGCAAAAGACAAAGCTAAGCTGTATTTTTATACTTTCGAAATCGATAAAAATGCAAATTAAACAGCGTGAATGGAATAGAATGGAGATGTGGCAAGTGTGAATGGGTGGGGAAGCCTGTAAAATCTTGCATATGTGGCCCGATAAGGAAGTGGCTCGGCTCGTTAAAGCGAAACTCAAGCGAAATTCAAATACCGGAAAATGGCTTTTGTTTTCAGAGTCTGGCGACACACATACACATACACTCGTGCATAAATATGAATATATATATATATATATATATAAAGATATATACAGAAATGTCAAACGGAAACAAGTTTTCAAGTCACTTGCATGATGGAGCACATGTCCTGGTCATGGACGGAGCCCAAAGGGAAGCAGCCGAGCGACAAATGAAAATTGCAAAAATGATCGGAAATGACCAATTTGAAATAAAAATGTAGCCAAATGTGTGGGTGTGGCTGCAGCCAATGCTGAATGCAGCTTATGATACATACATGTACACACATGTGTATGTGTAAGTGTGTGTGCGGAAGTTAAGCGCTTGACATGCACAGACACGCACATCAACACCAAAAGCAAGCAAACGTAGGCTAAGGATGCGCCTTGGCTGGTTCGTTGGGTTCGGTTCGTTGGCCCCCACAGGAAGCAGGACACAAGTTCATACGGAAAACTCGAAAACTCGGAAAACTGAAGTGCGCAGACGACGACGATGAATTTGTCACATGTAAAAGTCATGTGCAGGACTCGGACAAAGAAATATGGTTAGATCATAATCGTATCAACAGTGGAAGCAAACCCTACATTAGATGGCTCCGAAAACTTATTGCCCATCTGCGCTGCTGACAGACAAATTAGAAATTTGTCATATGAGTGCAGCTAGAGTATCTTGATCAGCAAGCACATTTCCATTGTATTTTTATGGAATACGAGTACTTGTTATGCTCACAAGGAGCATGAGTGCATTGACCTTTCTCTCCACTCTACTCTACTCTACTCTGCAGAGTCCACTCACACCGTCAACGCACATCTCATAACTCAAAGTTGTCATCTTACGTTGGAATCTGAAAACAATAACGCAGCAGCAGCAGCAGCACAAGCAACAAACCCATATAAAACTCTGCATATATACGAGTAATATACGAGTATTTTTCAATAAATCAAGACAATGCTCGTTTGCATAAACAGCAACAATTTTTGTGAAACCCTTTTCAAAATACGCCCTCGAACAATTTTATCTTTCTCTTCTTTTTTGTATAAAAAATGCTGGCAAGTAATTCATCAAGAATATTATGATAGAAATATTATACAAAAGCAGCTTGGAATAAAACCGAAGAAAAAAACAACATGCTCATTCATATGGAAAAGAATTATAAAGAAATTGTGCGTTCAATTAAAAAAATAAAATGTTTTGTTCTTATGCTGACAATCATTGGATTTATGGCAATATTTATTTCTGCATATTAAAACTGGTAATTTTTTCTGAGCTATAAATATTCTACTATTACTATTTAAGCATCGGAAATTGGATAGACTTAAAAATAAAATTGTTTTAAATATGTCACAATTTTTATATATATTTCATACACAGAAAAAAAAGTCTGTCATCAAATATTTAAGTAGGATTTATAGTTTTCAGTCTCCTATTAAATAAGTGAATCTAAACCAATTTATACTAGAGCCATAAGTCTAGTCTTATATTAATCTCTATTTTGTTTAGTTTTTTTCTGTTTCCTTTGTAAGCTGATTGAGTTATACTTAAAACACTTTAAATAGGTCTAAATATTGAAACCGAATTCTAATCAATTATTCACTTGGATTGTGCATATTTCTTTAAAAAACAAATAATAATTTTTGCAGGTTATAAATTACTTACATATAAGTCTGCTTTTTGATATTTTGCTTTGGAGTCTTGGCCATTTATTTTCTTGGTTTACAGTCTCTGTGTGGCTTTCGTTTCCGTTTCGGCGTGCTTTTAAGTACTTTCTTTTTCCCGAGCGCAAACATTTTGGTTAGCTTCGTTTGGGCCAAAATGCACAAAAGTGAAATTTTTGGGGTTTTCCGTTCTAGCCTGGTCAGCACTTTGTGCTTCATTCTTGCTGACGTTGAACGTTGGCCATTGCAATAACAATTCTGTTTGTTTGCTGTTGCTTTTTTGTTGGGTTTTCGTTTCGCTTTGCCTCAAAAAAAATGTGTCAACAACTGCGAAGCGCAATTAGCAATGCGCTTAAAAATGTGGCAGCTATTTTTTCTTGATTTTTTTTTTTTTTTCTGGTTGCCATAATCAAATGAAATTCTTCCCCCGCACCCAGACACGAGTCAAATACCAATTTGCCAATCTACATACGTGCTCATACGCCCCATGTACGCCGAGTACTTTTATGGTAGAGCAAGGGGGAACAGAGCAACTGAGGAACAGGAGCTGGAACAGGAGCAACAGCTAGCACAGCTGCAAATGTCCGCATTTCGTTTTAGTTTTATTAAGTTTTTAATTAATGTATGAGCAGTTAAAACTTGTAAAAGTGCTGTCATGATAAACTAAAACAATATTTCTCACTGGGGGACCGGCTCCCACGTACGTCCATGTCGACAGGCGTCCAGGACGAAGGACGAAGCCGGAAAGCTGTTTAAATAAATGAAGTTATGTATGTGCAGGGATGTGTGCGTGAGCGTGTGTGGGTGTGGATGCGTGTGTGTGTGTGTACAAGGGTGTGTTTGTGATTGGTTGTGCCATTAAAATATTTTCGCCTCATTATTCACTTAAGCAAAATGTGTAGTTGGGAAAGTTCAGTGCACACATACTGCCCGATATCTGAACAAAATAATTGTGCGAAATTCCTGAGGGAGTTGTGCAAAATATTAAAATTTTACATAACTAAAAATTAAATAATTCAACAACAAAAATTGCAAATAATTTATTTATTAAGATAACACAAGGAGCATAGTTTTTGGTGCACGACGAACTTTTCTTCCTATTTTATCAGTTTTTATATCCTTGTAGAAGATATAAGCTGAGTATTAATCAAGTTGAGCCAAGCAGTAAATATTCAATATTCTCTTCGATCTATAACCTAATTTTTTGACTATATTGGTAATTAATTTTCTGAAGATATCTCAGCAATAATTTCGAATTAAAAGATTTTCAATATTTTGTAAATGTTCTTAATACGACAGCAAATCAGATAGCCAGTAAGAAGCTAGATTTATATTATTTTTGCATCTTTTTGTGGATCAAAGTCGCTAGCTAAAAACTATATCTATTTGTTTAAGTCACAATAAGTAAAGATGCAATAAAAACCAGAATAATATTCAAATAAGATTCATAAATAATATCTGCAATTTTCTGCGCCTAGTGTTTGTTTTTGCTTGGCTTGAAACTATTCAAATTTGGTATCTCACTTTAAATTTCTTGAATTCTAATTTCCATTACTTTTCTTAGTTATATAGGACAAAAGGGATACTTCAACAATATCTTGTGGCTTTCAAAAGAAAGTAACAAATAATTCTTTCTTTTAGCCCTTTGCAATTGTAAGTGTAGAACCCTTTACTTCTAAGTGTCTTATCGGGGAAATTGAATTTGTGGTCGGCACCCAATAAGTGTGCTAAGTCATTTGGCAAACATACTACTGGAGCATTTGTCAGGAGACCTTCCAGGACACGATTGCAATGTGTTTCAGTGGTAGAAGAGGAGGGAGTAGAATTGTTCTTTGTGTATGTGTGTGTGTGTGTGTCGCACTAATCTTTATGCATTTTGTGCCCCAGACGCAGACTGACCTTATTCGCAAAATTTAGAACGCCATCTATCAGCACACAGACTTGTACACATATAAGGACCCACAGGATACGGAGGACATAGAGGACATACATGGTCGAAACTTTGGACAATTAAAGTTTAAGTGTTGCACAAACTTGTGCCATGTGCTTGGGAGTAGTTGCAACAACAGGGCCCATGATGAACATGATGATGATGAAGTGGACGATGATGACATGCAGCAAGCATAAAATTCATTTTGTTATTATAGACTTTGGAAAATGGTTCCGGAAGGAAAGCTGCATACTCCAAAAGTGTATTTGCCTTTGCCAAAAAATAACACCTTTTTGGCCAAAGTTCATGTGCAGTAACAAAGTGTAATTAAAAAGTTGGCCAGCAGTTGGAAAAATAATGAAATCGATTATAAACAGGCCCTGGCTGAGGTTAAGTTTCAATCCATTTCCATTTCTCCATTTGTTACGAATGTCTTCAGGCGACTACACTCAATGAAATTAAAAATATATATATTTTTTTTATTGTTTGCTTTGCCAATTGCATTGCTCTTTGCCCATTGTTTTCATGTCATTTTTGTGCGTCTGTCAAATGCAGGCGCTTTTCCTTGTGCATTCACTGGGAAAGTAGCAACAAAACGAATCACAGAAATCTGAGAAGAAAAACTCTTGCGAAAACTGTCAATAGAAGCATTTTTATGCATTAATTTCTTTTGCATTTTCTCCATCGTTGATGCCCAAAAAATAATGGAAAAACCCAGTAAGGAATCACATTTTTTGGGCCAACGAAGATTACATACTCTTTCGAATTTATTTATTTTGATCGATTATTTAAAGCCAATTGTTTTTTTTTTCTATGGCATCTAGAGGGGAAAAATGGAGAATATCGGTTCTTCATCAGTCCCAATAAATGCTCAGAGTAGACAGCCAGTCATGGCTACATCTCACATAAATATATATATATATATATATAGTGATGCCCTACACACTTCCTGATAAAAATGTGATGCTGTCAGCAAGGGTAGAGGAAGACAAAAAATGTGCAAATATGTTAATGCAATTGCTCCAGGATTCTTGCCAGTTTACTTACGCATTACGAAATCAGAGGGAAACTCATTGAATATTTAAGAGGTTTTGAGTTAGCTCAATGAAAATCAAGAAGTAATTTGTTAAATGATCTTATTAATGCAAACTATGTTCGCTTAATAGTGGCCAATAAAAATGGAGATAAGTTGAAATGAAAAGTCAGTGGAAAAGTTAAATTAAAATCAGCCTGTTTATTTGTATGTGCTCATTATTATGATATACTTAATAAAAAAATGCAGTCGAAGATTAATTGGCATATTTATTTGAAGTAAGATTAATAATATCCTCCCACCACACCACACATGTCATCATTAATTAAGTATGTAGAATGAAAGCGCTTTATAGTCGAGCGTATCTGAGGTAAGTAAATTCGGTCTGTTATTGATTTCAGGTTAATAATACATTTAAATTTACATAAACTGTTATTAATAAAGCAGATTAAACGGGAAAAAGTGAAGGAAAAAATGCAAATTCCCATAATACCCGACCATTAACAAAATTAATAATGTGTCCAAGTGACGTGGCAATATAAATGACAGTCAGGATAAAGTTTCCTGCGGGGCAAAACCAAAGGAATTATTTATATCCTAGCATAGGGTACAATAAATATAGCATCTGCTTCATCATTTCAGCTCTTGAACGAAAGATAAATATTAATTCTTCAGTCTATCCTGTTTCTTTATGGAGTCGCCTTGATTATAGCCCGAATTTAAAGCTGATTCGCCCTACATTTAATCCTTGATTTAATCCCAACAACTAAAGCTTTTTTAAGTTCTTTATTTTTTTAAAAGATTATCAATTTAATGTTTCTATTTTGAAAAATTATAATAATTTTATAACCTCACCAGTAAATATTAAATTATACAATGAATGGCTTTTTTTTCATATTTATTGATAATCGGATCAATTTAATACTTTTTCTCCCATGCTCAGCTTACCCGCAAACAACTTTCAGTGGGCTTTTTTTACAATTTCATTAATTAATTATTTATGTCGTAAAAAATTATTAACATGGCCCCAAAGTCATAAATAAATCGACGAGAACATGGAATGCAAATGCAGTTGCACATAAATAATATTAATACGCTTTTCTTAACAACAGCGATATATTTATTAATAATGAAATTAAATGAAATACTCGTAATACGAAAGGGACCACAAAATGGCTTAAAATCAATAAAAGGATAAGCAAATGATGTGTGAAAATTTAATGTATCTGATAGCCAGAGCAACGAAGCAGGACGTTTCAATAAGATACGTCCTGCAAGCAGGTTTAAGATTTTAATATCCAACATTTATCCAATTAATTTAATTTAATATATTTTTAATAAGATTTCGCTTAAGACACTGAGTTGCAACTCCTTTTAATTAGTTTTATACTACCTGTTTGCGTGGAATCGAAGCCAAGTTTCAATGTAGGTTATTTCAGAATTAACTTAAAATGTATTTCAGATTATATAAAGAATAAATCATTGTACAGAGAAAGAAACACATAGGTCTAAAGACGAGCTTAATCGGTCTTAAATTGAGTGCTAAAAAAATTAGAAACAAATTTTAACCAAGTCAATCTTGGAGTAGGTTACAAACGCTCTAAGAATAGGTATATATCTCTTGATCAAAATTATTTCATAGGTTAAATGAGGATGAAGAGAGAGAGAAAAATTTAGTAATTGGGTCGTGCTTTCACTTGGATTTAATTTAACTTTTGTTCTACGGTTGCTAAATGGGAATTAGTCTTATTTTAAGCTGGATTTAATTTTATGCTTGACAGAAAATTAGAATTTATCATTAGATCCAAGCCCAATGTGTGTTTCCATACTTTTCGCAGTGTTATTGATTAATTTAAGACCTACATTTAGCATACTCTCCCTCTGTGCACTATTATTCATTATTATTTGGACCCAAAGAATTTCTTTATTTTGTCAAAGCCTGAGCGGATCCCGTAAATCACACCAGCTGAATAAGTTAATCGCTGTGGAATCGTTTTGTTAATCCAATTTTGTTGTCTCGCCGTCTGGCAATATAAAAATAAAATTTCGTCCCTTTGTGGCTCAGCTCAAGTGACGTGATGACACTAGGATTTTCCTTTCAGCATCAATTTAAAAACAATTTTAATGTTTGTGTTGCATTTATGTCCTTAACGCACTGAATATGTTTGCACGTGTCCGACTGTCCACATGAGTGGCCCTGTTGAGTATCTGTGTGAGTGTGAGTGCGACTGTGAGTGCGAGTGTGAGTGTATGTGAGGGTGAGTATCTGTCAGTTGTTTGTTGTGGTTGTCCTGCTGAAAAGCCAACAAATAAATACTGCGGTTTTGACTGAGCAGCAGAAGGCAAGCCATGAGAATGTGGATACAAATACAAAAATATATACGGATACCGATAAAAATACATGCAGAGAAAGATAAAGATACGTGTGCAGGTCAATATATTCATACAGAACCCGAGTCTTTATTTGATACCAGATATATATTAAAATATGAATGAACTTTATACAACAAGGAAGAGGCTGCTCGACTGCTAGATACAGCGCACCCAGGATTAAATAGTGTGATAAGGAAACTAATATGCGTTCTACATATTCTAGAGAAATGTTTAGTATTAAAATAACTAACAATTTACTGGAAGAAACATCGAAATGGATAAAGATACTTAAATACGTGATATTCCAATAAAGAAGCAATGAAAATAACTCTTTGAAGGTGCACCGCAGATTCACATATAGAAGCAATATACAAATAGATTAAGATACGTAAACTCAGAACTCAAATGGGGATATTTACAGAAAAAGAGAAAGATTCAGATACAATACCACCTTATCTAGAAATACTATCTAAAAGATACTTGCTATACAAGCAGATAAAGATAAAAAGGCCAGCTTCAAACAATTTCATCACAAAATGAAGGAGAGTAAGCTGCTCTTAAGGACGATGACTAGATGGGATGGTAGGATGTCACTTTTTTCAGCTGCGGGTTACTCTAATCCAAAACAAACACCTGCGCCATAAACTTTAAATCCGTAGCAACAGCAAACAAAGTTTTACGTAGCTTAAAACAACCAACAACCCAACCAGAAATAAAATCATTCGAGTGTAACTGAAATTTGTGTTGTGTTTGTGTGTGTGAGTACGGGTATGTGTGTGTGTGTGTGTGTGTGTGTGTGTGCGGGGCTGACAAAAATAAAACTTTTCGATTTGCCGCAGGTATTTAGGAATTACTTTATCGTTTCGTTTGCCGGTCAAAAAATAACCTTGCAGCAGAGTTGGTCGCTTTAAATGCAAATAAGAAAATTGAATGTGCACAGAAAAAAATGAATATGCTAAATTTGAGCTGAAACATTCTTAATTTAAGTTTGAGACGCACGTAGAACAATTCATTCTTGCGAATTAAATAAGAGACTAAATCAATTCATACCAGATTCAAGATAGAACTGACATAGTATAGTTGGAATTCTCATATTAATCAAATCATAATTATTGTAATTCATTAAAGAATTGTAGGAAGAACAAATCTTTGTTAGATTTTGTCTACTTTTGAGCCGACTTGGGTTTGGACGAGGATAATATTAAGAATGTTCGATTGAATCTTGAGTTTCTTACTTGGTTTCAGCAAGTCTCGAATCGGTATTCCACTTATTTTTTTCACTGTGCTTTTGTATAAATTATTTGATATTTTTAGTCTTAATCACAATAAGACTGTGAACTTATTTTTGGCTGCTGCTGATGATTATTTACTGCTTTAAAATAATCAGCCTTACGTAGCGAATATTAAAACCCTCACAGATACATTTACAGCTAGAGATAGAGATACTTTCAGTAAGCCGCATTATGAAGATATTTAGTTACATTATGGCAATTATTCGAATTATCATTAATTTATTAGAGCCACAGCCATTGCCAGGGCTGACATACACAATTCACACACACCTAGCTTAGGAGAAGCGTTGAGTAGGAACAACAACAATAATTTCAATGCTGTTTGACGAGCAAATCTCCTTTTGCTGTCGGCAAATTCCTGGCAAAGTCCTGGTTGGGCCTGGGCTGGCAACAATCGTCCTCGTTGTCGCACATTTAGCTGGTTATTGTTTTAACATTTGCCACACCCGCTTCGCGATGTCCTTCCTTGCTGCTGTCTGCGCTTCTTTTATCTTATCATTATTAACGTTCATTTTATTGTCCTGCTGTTTGGCTTGACTCTCACTCTCTCGCTCTCTCTAGCTGGCTGTGTCCTGCTACTCCTAGTTGCCATCATGTTTGTTGTGTATTTTAAGAGTGCTCTTTATTATGTCATTATTGTCATTTACTTAGCTCTCTGCCGCTGGCCCTCTCCCCCCTGATCGTCCCACTAGCTTGCATTATTTTGATTATTTGTGACTTCCCTTGTAAATGGCTGCTTTTAGCACATTATGCTCAGACTCGCTGATATTTTGATGGAGGATTTCATTTACAGTTTCATTTCCACTAAGACCCTTTAATGACCAACTCTGTGTATATTACATGTTTTTGATATTTTCTGGCTCTCGACTGTGGACTGTGATTTACGTCGCTCCTAGATTATTTTAATGACAAATTTCATGGCTTTGGTTTATGCGAATGTTATCTGTAATTGATGTTAGGCATATTATCAAAATTCCCATTCAAATTGAACAGTATTAGTTTATTGGTGGAATAGAAAGGGACATTATTAAATTATTAATTACATCGATGGCATTGATCAACCCTAGTCTGAAATAAATGTGACTTTAATTAGAAAGAACCGTAGTTTCTATATTTTTTGCTAATTTCTACTACTTTCTGAAGCCTTGTATTATTCGCTGATGAATACAATTGAATATATATTGATCAGGAAGGAAAAACGAGTTGATATACCTATGCCCGTCTGTCCGTTCGTGATTCTGGTTATATGCAAATGAGTCCCTCAGTTTTTTGTTGCTTCTGTTTCGGAACGGGCCGGATGGGGCCAGTTCCCATTAGAAGAATCGCTTAAAAAGTTACTGTATGGATAGCTTTTGGGTTCTCAAGATATATTCATGAATTTTACCAGTTAGATGAGAGTTAATGTTTTTTAAATACACAGTTTTTTTTTCGATTTGAGTATGAAAACACTCATTGAGTACCATTTCAATTAAAAATTATTGTAAAGCTGAACTTTGAATATGGCTTATGGAATAATGAGGGGCTGAGTAAACAGAAGAAGAAGCAGAGTGCATAAATTGATTACAGTATCAATTGCTGAGCTCATGACTTTTAATTAAAAAAGCGCACAATGGTTGAAAAAGATTCACATTCGACTTGCAAATGCGCTCAGCTGGCAATTTGGCTTAAAAGTGCAGGCAATCATAAAAGCCACGCGAGAAGCTTATATACACTGCTTGGGCTATAAAGTAGTATCTTCTCTACGGACGGAGGCATTAATATGGAGTATGGAATGCAGCAGAGGAAGGCAGGCAGGCAGGCAGGCAGGCAGTGTAAGGTGGGGAGCTGCAAATATGCAAAAAATGCAAAGGCAAACAGGACGCGTGTTGAGGCAACAGGAAAAGTTAAAATGCGACGCTGGAAAATTATAAATCAATTTAACATTGCCAACAGAAAAGGCCACAGAAAAGTGCGAGCCGCATAAGTAAATGTGCGGACAAGTTTCCATTACAAGCAACGCCAGCTCCAGCTCCAGCGCCAGCTGTATAAATTGCCAACTCAAACGGAAGCGCAATGACACCGGACGCCATTGACCGGCGAGAGTCCGGGTCCGGGTTCAGGCCCAAGTTCGGGGTCGGGTTGGGTCCTGAACTGGTCCGGGTCCTGGCCCTGTTCCTGGCCTGTTTTTGGTTTTCTACCGGCAACGCATGCGCGGCATTGTGCGCCGCTTCATCATCCGGCCACGGATGCACGCGCTTTAATCTGTAAGCCACAAACGTTGGCATCAGATACAGTAGCCGCAGCTATGAGCTGGCTTCTCATTCGAATTCTCATTCAGATTCAGATTGGGATTGGGTATTGGGTGGCTCAGTCAGAGGCAGAGGTAGAGGCAGAGGCAGCGGTTGCGGCTGTGGCTGTATTTTAAGTCAAGCAGTTAAACAACTGTTTGTAATTGCAGCCACCAAACTCCAGTCTCCCTCGCTTCCCACTTTTGGTATTGTGGCGTTGGTTTGGTTTGGTTTGGCTTTTTGGGTCTGGGTCTGGTTCTGCTTCTTGGGGTTTGGGGATCAGAGTTGAATGCTTACTGGCAAAAGTGCTTGTTACCGGATGTTGTGCAATAAAAATGCAAAGCATGCAAAAGTTTCTTGCCGAATGCCGAGTAGCTGAATGCCGCCCAAATGCCCCCCGAATGCCCAAAATGCCAGCTGGCAAAATACTTTGGGATAAGGCTGAAATGAAGCGCAGTTACAATTATGTATGCGTTAAATGATAAGGACGAGAAATGTATTTAAGAGATACAATTCTGGTAACTACTGAAAATACTCGTATTACGTGTACGCTCAGTTCAATATTTATTATTTGTTTAACAGAAATCAATAGAAAATAATTTATTAAGTGACAAAAATTATAAACCTCAACTTATTTTCTTTAATTTAAAAAATAATAAAATTCAAAAAAGAATCTGTTCCCGCCCGGGGTCGAACCGGGGACCTTGTGCGTGTGAAGCACACGTGATAACCGCTACACTACGGAAACACATGAGAATAACTCGAAATAATTGAAAACTTAGAGATAAAATCAATAAAAAGCAGAATAAAATTTAAATTATTTATAGATATGGTATTCTGATAACAATTTTAAATTGAATCAATCTATTGCAAATTCCATTACATAATTAATCCGTCATAAATATTTCAAGCATACTTTTGGGAGCAGCAATGGACTTAAATAGTTTAGAATTTACAGAGAATTTTATTTCTGTTGGACTAACACTTCTTTTAAGAGTATGATTGACTGCTGCTATCGTTTATTTTATCAGAAATAAGGATAAGAAAAGGTAAGATAAAAGTTACGAAATAAAGAAACCAGAAAATAAATCTAGTTTTTAGCAAGAGAGCAAGAGAGCAAAAGCAAAGGAATCTATATCATCGATAATTGGTTAATGGAGAAAACTAATATCAATAAAAGTTATACTGTTACTTAAGGAAGGAAGATCAATGAGCCAAAGTTTTTCGGATTACGCTGAGAAACAAAGATCATAATTCACAACGATCCTATGCTGAGCACTCCACCAACATTAACAATATTCTAGAAGGAATTTACTAGCAATGCATAATAGATTTAGATAATGAAGGGATTTCTTAAATACCTTGAAGCAATCCAAGGATACCTTTTGCTTTATTAGTTACTGTAAAGATATGAAGATGAGTGAATCAAAAAAAACTATTCTGCATGCACTTTAAAAGGTCAAAAGGGACCAGCGACGTGAAGAGAAGGCTGAAAGCTGAGTATGCAAATAAAGTCGGAATATATTGAGTAAAAACAGCTTAATACAAAGAACTCAACAATATATATGTATATGTGTGTAGTATAAGTATGTATGTGAAAATCACAAATTAAATTACTTATTTAAATGTGATTATGCGCATTATTTATTATATGCTTGGCAAGAAGGGGCAACACGATAAATGCAACGCCACAAAAAACGTGTGCTGCATTCTGAACACAGAAAAGGGAATGGGCAAAGGGTAGTCCACATTACGAATACGCAGAGTATGACATTGAGGAACGTTGTTGCTTATCGCTTGCACGTCGCAGCTGCTCCGGCGAATGAAAATGGGAACTGGAAAAGGAGAACTGGGAAATGGTGCTATGTTTGGCATAATGAGCGCTACTCGTATCAACAATTCAGCATGGAGCATTAGCGTGCCAGGGCCATGTGCATGCAGCAGCAGGATGGAGATGGAGATGGAGATGGAGATGAGGATGGAGGATCGGGCTGGCGGATGGCGGATAGAGATGGAGATGTGGCTCGAAATCCTAAGTAAGGAACGTCAAACAGCAAACAACGTCTTGCACCTGGAATGCATTAAATAAACATCATTATCGCTAAGGCTGCTACAAGGTGCACCCCAAACTCACACACTGACACTCACACACACACACACACACACACACACAAGCAAAGGCGTGAGGAACAATGCAACTCTGCAAATTCGCACACACACACAGTCGTATTTGGCAAACAAAAGGATTTTGCGGTTGAAGTGTGTAAACATTGAAGGAAAATGCATGGAAATGCATTGAATATTCAACTCAACTCATTGCAGCAACGGCACACTAAGAGCTCGGAAAATTTTCCTCTTCGTATTATTCGTATTAATAGAAATATTTAACAGTTTAGCACTTGCAGAGTTAGAAATATTTTAGAAATTTAGAGATAATTAAAATTAAAACTAGCAAATTAGCAAAGATTTTACTTAACATAAGAGCTGACGCCAGCAATGAGACTTAGCCGAGAAAATGTATGGAAATTTAATAGATTCAGTAAACTGTAGAATTGATTCGAATTTATCTGATCACTTGGAATAAAAATACTAAAGTAGTTTAATGAAAGAATATATTGTACTTCTTGTATTCCATTAAATGGAAATAAGTGTGAATACTACGAGTTTGAAACATATATCTCTAATAAGTGTCGGAACCGGAAGTAAAACTTAATTTCTAAGGAATATTGCAATTTCCTGCATTTAAGATCGCTCCTGTGAATAGATTTAATTCCCAGACTTAGCTGTCTAACAGTTAAATTAAGAGTTAAGTTTATATGGCAACAATCAAAGAGACACGTGAAGAAATATCGATTGAACGACTCTCCATTCTGTATAAGTCGAATATCCTTATTAGTGCATTGTATGTTCTATCAATAAAATATATTTTTACTTATAATCTACTTTGTATAGTTTTAAATTTTAAAGTTTTCGCTGCGAAGAAGAAATGTGGTATTTAAAAAATACACTTCCAAATTTGTTCAACTTTGCTGCTGATGCTGAAAAAGTTGTGTTGCTAATGTGCTGCAGGCAAGAAATAAGTTGATTTACAAATATTTGGCCATTTTTATTTTCACACATTATGCGGCGTTTCTTACGCTCTTTCACACACACACACACACACAGACACACACACACACACATACGCTCATATACACTCACACACACTTAGGGAATGTCCAAAGAGAAAGCGCAGCGTGGCCATTTATCATTTTCGCCCTATTGAAGTTTCAGTCTCGCGACGACGACGACGACGGCGACTGTGGCTGCGACTACGACATAAAGCAGCGACAGCAGGGGGTGGCTGAGGAGTGGCAGGAGGCGTGTCAGCTATAAGCAGAAGGAGCTCGATCTGGCCAAGCGGGCTAGCGGGCGGGGGGGCGAGCGAAGACACAAAACAGCAGGGTTGCCAAAATCCCGAAAAACGTCGCAGTCGCAGCCCAAAAAGAACGACGTGCAAGTAGTTCAAAAACTTTGGCCTAAAAGCGAAACGAAGGCGAGTCGGCCAAAAAAACAACAAAAAAAAAATATACAAAAAAAAAAAGGAAGAACAAATGGACGCTGGGGGCGTGGCGCGTAAGGGCAAACATTGGCTGCCATTTGTGAGCGTATGACATTATTTATGGTTTGTTATTTGTGCACAAAGAAAAAAAAGAAAAAGGAAATAGAAGAAGAAGTATGCAAGAAAATATGCTGCGACTCTTTCATAATTTTCTTCTTTTTTTTCTTCCTTTCTTGTGCTCTGAGGCGAAAGAAAATGAAACAAAAGTTTCCACGCTCAAACAGTGGGTGCAAATGATGCTACACTTTAAGTATGTATATGAAATTTAAGTCAATGAAGAATATATGGCAAGGACATGGACAGAAGGAGCTGGCATTAATTAAAAGTGCAAATACAAATCGACAGCTAGAAAATGCGAAGAAAGTGCTTGAAAATTTACTGCTAAAAATACGAGTACAGCAAATTGCGCATAAATTGAAAGCACTCATTAAATATTTTCATATTATATAGAAAGCAGCGCGATAGCTTAATGACCATAAATCGAAATTAATGACAATGCCAAACGCTGTCGTTGTTGGCCAATCCTGCAAAAGGACCTACTCCATAGTCCATCGAGCAGCCCCGCGGCCTTCAGCCGAAAGGCCGCAAATGGACGCACCTGCTGCTGCTGCTGCTGCTCCTCCTCTACAGCTGCTCCTTCTGCTGGTCCTCTGCTGCTGCTTTAGTCTGCGAGGCCAGCCCAGCAAATTGCGACTGACGTTAATGACACCTGCGAGACAATTTCAATAACCAATATGTGCCGTTTTGGGTCTCCGGATCGCCGGCCAACTACCTGCGGTGGCATTAAGTAATCGATTATGGTTTCACTTACCCGTGGCTTCATGTACTTTCTTCTCTTGCAACTAAAATATTATGTGTACTCACTTTAATACCACAACAAACTAGTGAGGAAAGACTTCGCTGCTGCTGCGAAGATTATATACCCTTGCACAAGCATTCAATAAATTTTTAGATCCTTTATATATAATTTCAAATTTATTTAAAAAATTATTTAGAAGATATCTTAAAAGTACATTAAATTTTTTTTAAATCGATTTTTACTGATCTGAAAGACCGATTGCTAGTCAGATGGATAGGCAAAAATTAAAAAAATCCTCAATTATTCCACTTTTAGCTTGAAATACGGCACAGTCTCATTTTCCAACCTTTGTTTAAGGATTGAACTAATCAAAATGAGAAAGCCAAATCTGTCAATTTTTGTTTCTATTATGCATTTCAACCTTTATTCAAGAAAAGTCTTGACTTACGTATTGCCCTATATCCGTTTTAGCTTATTATTCAGATTATCGCAACATTCAAGATTTTGTTTTTCTATAGAAACAATTTAATAGCTTATAAAATTTCAGTATAGCCGGCTTGTATAGAAAAGAAAAGTGAAATAAAAAAGTGTATAAAATATATATTATATATTTATAATGTGTATAATTTAAAAAGGTATATAGACGATTCTTTTTTTAACAAAAATTAACTTAATAAAGGTCTTAAGTGCTTAAATGGGAGATTCTTCGCATACAGCTGAATAATGCATAGTCACCTTGTTTTATTCTAATGAATATATTTTCTCGCATAATATTAAAAATAAATAATATAATATTAAAAACGAGTTTTATTGAGTTGCCTCCTAATGTCTCTTACGACCAATTTTTAAAGGATAAACAGTTGAAAGAGTCCTTTGACTATTGCATATTATAAATTCGTGATATAAATATATCATATTAATATAATTATTAAAGGCTATCTGATTAATTAAAATTCCTTAAAACTTAGAAACCGAAATTTGCATATCTAATGCTGTTTATGTTATGACCAACTTTTAACTTTGTCTCTGTTTCTCTTTCCCTCAGTTTTGACTTTAAAAATAGGCTTTAATATTTACAAAAAGAAGCCTGACCTGTTCTGGCGTGTCCTGGCCTGGTAGCCAAGCGAAGCCATGCCCACAATAACACAATGAGGTGTCAAAACAAAGAAAATTCTTCGCTTGCTTCTTTTTTTGCTGACTCGACTGGATTCTTCGCCCTTATTTTCAGTTATTCGCCGCTCTTGCAGCTGTTTACTTTGTTAATGGTCTTTTTCAGCTAAGCTTGTCAGTCGCACGCATACGACCCCTCCTTCTCCCCTCCGCCAAGGCTTTCAAGCAAACCCCAAAAAGTCTTACCATTGAAATTTGCTCATTTTTTGACCTCCAAAAACACGCGGCATTGAAAAGCGAGGGCTTTTTGATTTGTCCCAGTCTTTCAGGCAGATTTTTAAGTTTTTTTCTTTCCCGTTTTTGTCCGTGTGCCTGCGATGCGTAAAATAATTTATACAAAGCTCCCGCTGATTTCATTTGCTTTTATTTCAATGCGATATTTAATGGGCAGTGGACAGTGGACAGTGGACAGTGGCCTGTGGAAAATGGAAAGTGGAAAGCGGAAGGGAAATTTCTATGCCCAAGCAATGCTTTGTTGATTTTGTTAAATACTTTTTATTTTTCTTCAGCGAAAATATTTCAGTTGCAGTGTCAAGAAGCCCAATAACTAAAGCGCTTTCCGAGTTTTTGTCAACTTTTCGTATTGCACAGTGGTACACAGACACAGCTTGGCAAGTTCTATTAAATATTTAAGCTACTTAATGAGGAGTTTAAGTTCTGTCAACAAATCATATTTTTCTCAACAAACTTCAAGTACTCCTACTTTAAAAAGTTTACAATTGAAAGGTAGTTCGCAGAGGGGATAAAAAGTAAAGAATTCTGACCTTAAATCAATTCCAAACAGTGTCAAAAGTAGAGAAAGAAGGCTGCTCAATTCAAGAATGATGTTTGGTGACTAAAATCTTTAATCATGCTTTGATTGAACCGAAATGATATTGTTTTTTAGGAAGGAGAGAGACTGATGAGAGATTAAAATTCCGAGACGGGCTGTTAACATTTGTTTCTTTCAATTTAAGATCGATCAAAGATGGTTTTCTTACAGTGTAGAAGTAGCTGTTGTTGCTGTGCTGCAATAGCAAAT
This sequence comes from Drosophila repletoides, assembly GCA_018150835.1. Classification (NCBI taxonomy): domain Eukaryota; kingdom Metazoa; phylum Arthropoda; class Insecta; order Diptera; family Drosophilidae; genus Drosophila; species Drosophila repletoides. The sequence continues at coordinate 7,716,588 of JAECWQ010000202.1, forward strand.
GAATTTATTTCTATGAAAGTTTTTATACTGTGACTTGACCTTCTTTGCTTTGGGTATATTTAATTTAATTAGCTTAATGCTTTATAGAAAACAAACAGCAATTACCAGCTAAAATTTAATTTCCTTTTTAGTATAGAAATTAATTTATTCAAAGTTTGGAAAAGGCTGCAAAAATCATTCGAAATACGGCAAAAGCATTCGTGTGTAATTTTTGCCATTGATTTGTTCCCGGCAACAGTTTGTCACTTAGCACTTAGTACTTTTGACCCCGTCCACAAGTGGTGACCCCTTGGGTTGAAGTGAGTGAGGAGATTTCAGCAGTTACTCAGATTCAACGCCTTGGAAATTTATTACATTTTCGAGTATTTTTCCGGTTTTGTTGTCCGGAAATTGCTGAAACGTGTGGCCGGTGCGCACAATCCTTGAAATGTGCTAAAATAAATTATTAATAATTTCTATGTAGCTCCAGCCCGGCCATTCGGCCGTTCGGCCGTTCAGCCGCTCAGCTGTCAGCCAACCCACAAGCCAAGAGCCTAGTCCCCCAAAGCAGACTTTGGGAAATTTACACGACTTGCCGTTGAATAAATGAATTATTTATTTTAATGTCAAACATTTCTGCTGCCCTGCCACACTGAATGGCACCCAACTCAATTGGCAAGTTTTTGATATATACAAATATATATATATTTTTTCATACCCAAGACTCTCTCGCTTAACTCATTTCTGTTGCTCAGTTTTCTGGGGCAGTTTTTAGGCATTTCCGTTCTTGAATGCCAATCTATTTGGCCATTTGCTGAATTTGTTTGCCGCCCAGCAATTTGTAATCAAAGTTTATGATTGAGTGATGCTAAGCATTTATTATGCATGCCTAGTTATATGTTTCCTTTTAAGCATTTAAATTCAGCTTGAATATTCTTTTCTTTATTTAAGTTTATTTAAATTTAGAGTTTGTTCTATTAATCTCAATATGCCACAAACCTGCCACAAACCTCAATGAGAGATCAAAAATTACACGATTTAAATTTCAATACATCAAAACACAGTTCCGCATCACTTTATCCATGGTTGTGGTGCATAAAAACCGAAACTTCAATTGCAATTGAGATTTATCAATTGAATGAAAGTCTCGATGAAAGGAAATGTTATTCAATGGACTTGCGGTTTTCACTTTTCATTAAAACAGAGAAAAAATAAATAATAAATACTGAAAATTCGGTTGAAATCAAAGGAAATATCTCATGCCCATTCGTAATATATGAGTCAAGGTTTTGCTGATTTCAATTTCAATAATTTCAGGGCCACCGCAACTGTCAGTCACTTGTTCTGCAGGGAGCACAAAATGAAATGAAATGAAATTTAATGATAATATATCAATATTTTTACATTGTTTTTTTACATTGCCTGTCTTCGTACTTATACGTACGTATACGTAACGTAATGACATGCAATTATTTTCACATTAAAACCCATTTCCGTTATTGTAACTGAAGCGAGACATTAACGCTCGTCCACATCCGGTAAACATCTATGAGAGCTGTCCGTTAATGGCAAGCAAACAATATTGACGTTTCGTTGATTAAACAATCAATACTTCAATCGTCTGCTTAATATTTTCTCTTTTCTGAAGCCTTTTTGCATGCGAAATTTTCATTTCAATTTTTATACCCTCTAACCATGGGAACCGGCAATATTGAAATGCACTTAGTGCCAGACTAGAATAATAATTTATTCTTAGAACATTTTTATGCTGAATATATATAAGTAAACTTACTGAAAATATATATTTAGTTGTGGAGTACTAGGTATCCACTAGTCGCGCTTCTGTTCTGTTTGCTTTTGTCTCGCTGTAATTAAAGTGATATGTGGGTGGCCAGACAGTAACAGCTCGCATGCTCATCAGCATTATCATTATCATTATCGTCATTATCATTATCATCCTCATCATCTTCAGTAGAAGCAGCAGGAGCATAAGCAGAAGCAAAAGCAGAAGCAGGAGCAAGAGCAGTAGCAGGAGCAAGAGCAGCGCAGGGGCATCCGCAGCCGCAACGTCCTTGTTGGCTCCCAACATGTGCATATTAAAAATTATTTTTGTATATGCAAGCAAAATGAAAATGGGCGGGGCTGTAAAATAAAAATTTTGGAATGAAAAAAGTTGGTGAAAATTGCAATTTAAAGCGAAGCCAGCTAACCGAGGGGGAAAAGTTAATTTATCGCTTTAATATGTACTATCAATTTCTCGGAAATGTCCTGTTTCGCCCTCACTTTGACTCATTAATTCAACAAGGACATTGATGTGCGCTGCATCCCATCTTCTTCGATTTTAAGAAGAAAAAATTTAATATCGCAGCTGGCAAGGAATTTTAATTTAATTGACATTTAAATGGTTATATGAACATCTGTTGGACCCCAAATTTGGTGAATCCACCAATATAAAAGAAATATTTAATTTATTTTAATTAAATTAATCAGAACTTGTGTTAAAATTGCAGAAGTTTTATCAAAATTTGAATAAATTTGTAAATTAGCCAACGAGTAATTTGAAAGCATCAAAGAAAGTAGTAATCAAAAACCAGTTTCTTTGTCTATATATTAACAGATATTGGCTAAGATCAGATAACTAAAATATACGACTTTCATTGGAGTATTTTACACTGAGAAAAAATTGCATATTTTGAGATCAAACCGGGATATTAGTCACAAAAAAGAACAATTTTTTATTGATCTCAGCTAAAGCAAAAACGGGTGCTTTATTAAGTATGCAATTCTTTCATGAAACATATTTATGACTTGAAAAAGGGTTCAAATACAAAAAGGACTCTCTCTTTAGAAGGATTGTTTCTTTTACATTCTTGAATTGAGAATTTTAAACTTGATTTAGGACCAGAAATCTTGTCCTTTTCTCTCTGTGTAGTTCTTATAATTGCTGAAATCACGATAATTTTTTGTCTCTTGGTTATGTTTTATTTTTGTAATTTAAATATTGTTTGTCTCGTTTTCGATTTCTTTTGAAAACATAACTTATATACTGTCTTTGTTGTTATTCATTTTATTTTAATGCTTGAGTTGCTCACATAATGTGGAAATGTCTAGACACTTTTAATATACACTTATAAATACTTTGGCCTTGGCCACATGTGACTAGGCTGCTGCTGCGAGAGTCGCTGCCCAGAGCCCAGGGCTCCGTCCTCTGTGTTAAAGTTAAAGTTGAAAACACTCATACGCCACATTGCCTACATAAATCTTACTTCCACATCCAAACATCCACACACACACACACTCACTCACACTCACACTCACACACACACACACTCGCAAGCCAACTATGCGTGTGTATGCACATTAAAAGTTTGCCTAAGAGCTTATGGCACCATTTGTTAAAAGCGATTTTTAATGCAGCTTCAAAAACTCCCCCAAACAACATCCTCATCAAAATCCACATCAGCATCCACACACACTCCACCCCACACCACTCCACTCGCAGAGGAGGATTGGCAGCCAAATGCCATCGCTGAAACATCTAATGGCTTTCCACGCATTAGACGCAAAAGTTTTTTTTAATGAGAGCGCATTATTTTGATACCCTTGAAAAGAATAATTGAACTAAGGCAACTTGTTTGCAACCCCTTAAAAATTATTTAGATATCGGAATATTTTAATACATGATTGCTATATTTTTATATATTATAAGTTATTCCCGAAATGCGAAATGCATTGAAGAAGGCCTAAGCATTGATTGGGATGCTGAGCTGAATCGATATATATGTAGATGTAGGATACTAATATTATCCATCTGTAGGACCTTATATTATCTAGCTACCATAGGACCAATTGGTTTTCAAGCTTTTGTATGAAAACAATAAAGGTGATTATAAATAAGCTTCCTACAAGATAATGCTATCTAAGTTTAGAAAAATAGTTTTTTATAAGTAAAGCCTTGCAAGTTTTCTAATAAAAAATTTACAAATAAAAAATATTTCTAATGAATTCACTCCGCCCTTGAAAGGCCCTTTTGTCTGAATGTACAACCATTTCTGAAACGATTCCTGTTTTTTAATAAAGTATATTTAAAATTCGGCTTGAGCATCTCAAACAACACTGTGAGCTGCCATTTGATGGTGTTTAGCGTATTTAAAGTGATATCCAGTTTGTTGGCCCGGGCAGACAGTTGCTGCTTCATAATTAGCTAAAGCGCATTAGATTGGAATTAAATGATTTTTGTCACAGCTTGACATTGGTAGGATTTAGTTGAAATAGAGAACGGATTAAAGAGCTTCACGGGCAATTGGCAAGCGTTTAATCAATTTGGCTGTATAAATTGCTCATAAAGTGCTTTTTGACTGCATTTGCTGCTGACTGTTTGGACATTTTAATTGAAAAACTAAACAGCATGAAATGCTCTGCATATCTGAAATTGAATCAACTATTTCTCCCTGGTGGTGTGGCATTGTGGGTTTTACACACACGCACACACATCTCTGTGTGTAAATGGGATTAATTTTTCAATTTTATGCTGATGTATACACAAAAGAATCATAAATAAAAATCAAATACGAGTTCAATGCCCAAGAAAGCTTGCCTGCCACATACCCTATAACTATAAACCCTAAGCAGATAAAATCATATTGAAACTAAAATATATGTTAATGTGTGTCTAGACAAGATATTCCTTATATTTCATTTAGTAATTTTTAATTCTTCTCAGTGCTTCAAAAAACTGAATGCTCTAATAATAAGAGTAATGTAATACCAAGAAAATATTTAATATTTCTAATCCAATGGTTATGGTTATCGTTATTGAGTTATTTTGAAATGGAGGATAAGCAAATAAGATGACGTATTTTATGTATATTTCATTCATCGACCGAACATTTATGCGTTATACGTTATGTTCCTGGTAAGCTTTTTTCGACTTCAAGCTTATCGGCTTCTGGTAAAAATACTCGAAAAATTTATAAGTAGAGGTTTCGGTTCTCGTTATCAGTTTCAATCGCTTTGAGGTTTGATTCCCTGGCTTCAGATATTTTTCAGCCTCTGCCTGAAATACTCATAAGTTGATAACATTACAGGGTATAAACTACAACTACAAAATTGAAAACATTGTTGAGCTATGAAAATTGGGTATTTTTATTTATGAATAAATGAAATTTAAATTTGAATGGTTTTAGGAAATAAATAAATAAATGACTTAGAATTAGCTGACACAAACCAGAGTGAAAAATGTTCACATTTTTGACGTTTACAAACAAAACTGTCAAAATTGTAATTTTTACAAAAAAAAAGGCTAAAAGCAAAGCAAAAGTAAAGAAGCTAACACGTAATTGAAGTGGTTAGAATTCCGTTTAAAGATCTACAACCAATTTAAGCTAGAAAGGAAGATTCAGCAACAAGTATCATCTTTTTAAAGAATTAATATGTAATGAGAATAAAAGAAATATTTAAAATTTTCATTGATGAGTGACAAATAATGCATTAACCATTAATTAAATGCGTATCGTGGCATATTCAATTTATGTGTATATCATTAATCATCAAAAAAATATTTGCTACCAAATGGCTGGTGCAACTACAGCAGCAGCAGCGACAGCAGAGGCAGCAGGAGCGTTGCCTGAGGTCAGAAATAATTTAAAAATCAGCTGTTGCATTGAATGCAGCCACGCATTAATGTCAATCAGCTGTGTAATTAACGCGGTTAACTGAGCAACAACGTCAACAAGGCAACAACGCAACAACAGCAATAGCAACAACAACTCAATAATGAATCCGAGTGACAAACGACGGCCATAAATATGGCTAATCTGTCTGGCAATGATTTGATTAGAGCAACAAAACTCTCTGGCCTGGGCTGGCCTGGCCTGGCCTGTTCTGGTCGGGTTTTGGCCTGCAATGCAATGCAAATGCGACATATTTGTGGCAGCTCGAATGTCAGCAACATTATCAACAACAACAGATACAACAACAGCAACATTAATGTCAAACACGTCAGGGCGAGGGCAATAATTAGCACTTGACAGTTTGTCGAGCAGCAACGCGGACAACTACAAGAATTTCGTACTTGTATCTGTATTTGCCATACAAGCATCTGTATCTGTATCTGTATCTGTTGATGTAGATGTAGATGTATCTACCTACAACTGTAGTAGATATATTCAAATATGTTTTAAACAGAAGCCAAAGAGGCTTTCAGTGTCGGCCAGCGGCATCAAAATATTTGCCTGTGGCAATAAATTAAACATCTCTCTGAATTCCGCTTGCTACAAATGCTATAATCTCAATCTGGTATTATCATTCTATTAAACCAATTCGCTAAAGTTATGGAATACTATTGCTTTATGTGAGGTAATTTTTTTGATCGCTAAAGGTATTTGTGGAAGAAATATTAAAGCCGAAAAGAAATAAAATATTCGTTCTATTTCTTAGCATCTTGTTCTAAAAAACTAGCAAAATAAATAATTAAAATACAGAAAAGAAGGATCGGAATAAAGTAAAGAATTCTATATTTAAATCCTTTCTCAGTGATGTCGAAAGTTATGAAATTCTCTAAAAGCAAGCACAAAATTCCAGATTAAAGTCCAGCTATATTCAGTCAAGAAATTCTTAATTTAGGAATCCGAATTCAAAACCGATCTGTTCTGCAATTATTATATATTTAATGAGATTTATATAAGACTTCTCGTTCTTGATTTAATTCCAACTAGACTCATCGTTGCAAAGTGAACCGGTTCGTAGTTGAATCTAGAATAATTAGGGTTGATTTACTTATTTCATCCTGTTCATGATTGAATTGAGATGAAAAGCACGAATCAAACTTAAACTTTTTAAGTACAACTTGAACTTAAATTAAGAATTGTTAAGCTTAAATTTATCAAGCCACTTTCAGAGTACTTTATTTAATTAACTTTATTTTAGAATATTAACTCTGGAAATAGCAAAAGTTTGGTTTATTTGCTTCCATTGTAAAAAAACTATTTCTTGAAAAGCATTTTTTAGACCTTTCAGGTATTAAAAATATTGCTTTTAAAATTTATATTTATTCCTCTATAGATCTGTATTGAAATATTAACTCTAGAAAACAAGCTACAAATAATATTTATTATTTCTTGAAGTAGCATAATAAAAAACAAGAGGCTCATCTCATCTTCACGCTCAAATGAAATATTAAAGCAGATATAAATGATTTGAAGCTCAGCTGTTTGAATGAAAATTAATTCACAGCATTAAATTAAAATTTAACTAACCAGAAACTAATTTTTAATACGTTTAACCCTTCGTACACATTAATCTTATTTATATGTTGATTTGGGCTAGAATATAATTAAATTGCTGCTAATAAATGATAAAAAAACCAAAAATTTTAGACTCATTTTTATCAGTTTCATTATGAGGTTTTAATTTAATTTTATTGTTGAATTCCCTTATCTAATTTCATTAATTTGCTAATTTTTAATGTGGTGCGGAAAGGGCGTCAGAGTCGGCAGGGGACCGCGCGGAGGTCGCGACGTTGTGAACTGAAAATATGTTGCATATTGAGCAATGAGAGATGGCGACAGTTCCGACTTGGTAGCACCTATCGAAGATGAAGGGGAAATGCTGGAAATGCTGTTGGGTCGTGACACGCGTGCTTGCAACAGATGAGGCTGTATAGCATGGGGCACTCTGCGTTCAGTGGTTGCGGTCGGCGTATTGCGGTTGGTAACAAGTGGTTGCTGTGTTGTGGTGCTAACTTGCTCAGCTTGTGGTTGCACCTCTACCTCATCATTGTTGCTTGGTGCTTCAACAAATGGTGGCAGTAAATCCAAAGCTAGCTGCAGCTCCGGCTGTTTGTTGGAAGTGGAGCTGGAGCTGGAGCTGGCGCTGGCGCTGGCGCTGGGCTTTTCATCGATTTGATGAGTTTCCTTGCTTCTGGCCTGCTGCTGATAGTACGATTTTTTTGTAGGCTTTGTAACCGGTGTAGGCTCTGGTTCCGCCGATGTAGACTCCTCCAGCGGCGGTGGTAATAAATCATTGAATGGCACCAATACGTCCTTAGGCGTCTCATGATTTATGTGGGACACATCGGCGGCACAGAGGGAAATCAATGCGGTAGCTGCGATTAATAACTGTAAAATAGTTGGGAAATGTTGATGTTTAGTCTTGGCCCAAAGAAAAATGACTGATGGCTTTTTAGAGTGTTTCGAGTGATTTTTGGTTTGCATAACATAATTGGCTCTGCGCTACGCTTACAAATTATGCAGTTTTGTCTGCTCTCTGCTCTGCTCTGCTCTCCGCTTTTGGACTGATTTTATGGCAGCTAATTTGGTTATAGCCACGTTGTGAGTCTTGGTCAGAAGAGTGGGCAGTATTTAGAGCTGACCTTCATAGTAAGATCACAGTGTGAAGGGGACGCAAGACTGTAACCTTGCATTGTATGCTAATCGACAGTTTGCTAAGCAACATTCCCCTTAGAACATAAATAAAATCTAAATCTTGGAAGATCTCTGAAGGCCAAGTGGCATTCTTACAGAATAAAATATAACACCTAATAATACAAATAGAGTGCAAGCACACATATATTATATATATATATATATCTATATATATATTGGCTACTAAATTTATGAACGTGTTTAACATATTAGTCTAGAATTCATGCAAATTTTTGCTTTTCGTTTTGCCTAATATTTCTATCCATCTCCATCCTTTCTACTTATGCAAATGAGCTCTCAAAATATTTGGTGAATTTCCAGTTGCTGAGCATAATATTTCAAATTAATTGCAATTTTTGATATATGCAAACACGAGTGCTTCAGAGGTCTATGCCCGCTTTGGGAGTTGTCAAAGAAACTATCAAAGCTTCCTGCATATTTTGCATTTTACTAATAGCATATCATTTAACATATTTAGAAAAAATACACAAATGTTGTTTGCTTATCAAATTTTCCAGCTTGTTATGCAAATGTTAAACTGCAAAATAATTATTGCAATTTATTTTTCTATTTCTTATCAACCAGTTATTTAGAATAACTTGTTATGCCGAAAAAAATACCCTTTACTTCGATGTTAGCCATGTGAAATATTGATGTTTTCGCTGTTATTCCCATCTCTATGCAAATTGAAGTATAATCAGCCTAAAGCTGGGAAAACATCTGAAATTTGGTGAATAACATTAACATTCCCGCTGCTTCATTCCAGCCTAAGACTTTGATTTTCCTCCTATAAGCAGAATAAGGCTTAACTATTAAAGCTGCATTTGCTTCGTAAGAAATCACAAATATTCCATTAATCTTGTTATTATTTGTATTTAGCACTTTCACAATATGAATATTAATGCTCTGTGAAGCTCCATTCAGTTGTTGTATCCACGAATAATGAATGCATTTCATCAATATATTCAGATCACTTACAATACGAAGCGTCATTTTGGTAGAGTATTTCGTATAATTTCGAGCTGTCGCGTTGGAGAATTTAAAGTCGACTAAAAGATGCGCTGCTCATGCGCCTTGTTTTTATACTCGAAGTCGCCGGCTGAAAACTAAAAAGTGAAGCACATTTAAAGAGCGAGAATTTACGCATGTGCTGACGAGTGTAAAGTTTAATAACCGGATTAGGCCACGGCTAGCAACGGGTTTCGATGTTGTTTTAGGCACAAGTTGATGAGTTTGGAACTGATGACCAATTAGGGGACAGGGGCAAGTTTTTTTTTTTTTTTTTTTTTTTGTTTTTAAGGTATCGACTGCAGATACATACGACTATCTTGTGTCTGATAACTTGGCTTACGGGCATGAACGTATGAACTCTGACGGTTCACGGTCGTATCTGTATCTACAGCTGCTTCAGTGATAAGATGCGGCACAGATGTCACAGATATGTTGTTGCTGTACCGGATGTAATTTTGTCCAGTATTTAAATGGAACTGTCGGAATTTGTATCTCGTTTTAATTGGAGCTGACACTACCTGATACCTGTTACCTGTTACCTGTGTGCTGTCTGCTGTCTGCTGTCTGAGAGCAGTATTTAAAGATTGATTTTATTAGCTCGCTAATTGATTTTCGTCAAACCAAACAGGTTCTTCCCTTTCTTCTTGAGCAATGTGAACGCCCCCATTTGCATATTAATTGGCCCCCGCCCGCCGCTCGAGAACCGAGAGAGTCGAGAGTGATGCAAGTAAATTAGAGCTTTCTGTTAGCCCAATTCATCAGATTTTTACACTTTCTGAGCTTCATCTACATATGCTATGCCTTTTATTGTATATACCTTCATTCTCGCTGATACATCTGCAAATTATGCAAATTATTTGGCGCTGATTTTTAACACCGCAATTTTGTGCGAAGGCTCATAAATTAAATAAACAAATAAATTTACCAGCACCGTTCGTTGAGTGTTTGTTATTTGCTAATGTCGAACCGGATTTTGTGCAATTTGCTCTATGAGATTAATTGCTCGGCAGCTCGTTGTTAAGATGAGGCTTATGGTATTTTGATAAGATATTTCTACGAGTATAACACACATAGCATTTTGTCGGTCATCAAATAAATATTTATGGCCTTTTCATGCATATAAAACTGAAAACGATAACTATAAAGCCCTATTTAATTGTTTTTCAACCACTGTCAAATTAATTTATAACGAAAATGAAGAATTCTAAAATTTACGGAAACCTTATAAGAATTTTATTTGTAATTTTTATTAAGATAAATTAAGATACAATAAAAAATTCCTACCACAATTTCTGGAGCATTAATTTCCATGACAGTGTCCAATTACTATTTAAATTACAGCTACGGAGCTGTTTCTTGATTCAAAACCTCTTTTTGAATCTCGGAATTCTTGGGCTTATCCTGTTCTATTCCAAGTCAGCTTGAAAATAGCCCGAATTTAATACTTCTTTTGACAATGATAAGTATATTGAGATTAATATAAATATAACTACTTGCTTAATCTTCTCAACAGTAATCGATCCGTATTAAGCGAATTCCTTCTCGAATCTAGTACAATCATAATTATTTAATCCTGTTCACTCTTCATTTGAAAACTTTTTAAATACGACTCAAACTAAAACTACAAAAGAAAATAAATTAAAAATGCACTAAATTTGATACTATTTTGACTTTTAAAATGTTTTCCATTCTCCAAAAAAATGCGATTTTTTTTCTCATTTATTTTTCGTTGGAAATTCTCGTCAGAACTTGCTCGGAATCAAATAATTTAGACAAATATTTCAATTGTCATTTACTTCTGTTATTTTTGACAGACTTTATTTTTTCGATTCCTTTTAGGCGCACAGCTCCAACTGCCATTTCCGCTCTTTATTTATATATATTTATTTATATTTAAGTGCGTGTGAGAGAAGGAGTAGTCGTGTGGGTGGTCCCATTTGTTGGCTGAAAGGAGATGACTATTGGCCTGGTTTCTTCAAACGAACTCACGTGCGGAGTCCTTGTAGATATTACCTGGTTGTTCCTGTTCCTAAGTTGATTTCCTTTGTTATTTGGGAGGCATATAAATCGAAAAATTGTTATTCTTTCCAATCGAAGGGAATTGTGGGCAAGGATGCGTGTCAATGTGTGATATAAACAATGTCTTAGCTGTCATTGGGAGTTGTTGGTTGAATTCTTCTAGCATGTGAGGCTCCGGCTAAAACTTTATTTTTACTTACACTCAGAAAAAAACATTTTTGTCAATTTCAGCTTGACTGATTGGAAATTGTATAAATATTCTTTGAATGTATTAAAAAGAGTTTTAAGACTGAGAGAAGAGAAAAGTTGTTTGTTATTCTTTGTAGTTTCTCTGGGTGTAACTGAAAAAAACAAAGTATCGTCTTCAAATAGATTTCATACGTTTTAATAGGAGCTCTGTCACTTTAGTTGTTTTGATATTTTTCTTGGATTTTGTGTCTCCTTCATCTATGAAACTGATTAAGTGCTTTGCACTCCTTTATTCAAGCAGGGTTCATGGCAACATCTGCAAGCTCTGTGAACATGCCTCACTTCCTGTTGAGGCAACGTCTTTGCCTTTGTGCAACATTTTACTTTGCAACCGGAGTTGCTTGTAGTGTTGTTGTTTTTGGCTAGCACTTCGCAGGTAAACAAGCCCTGCCAGCACTTCCTACTGCCATGTATTTTGACCAAGCGAGGTCGTTTTGCCTGCCAATCTGTTTGCTCACGAACTAGCCAGTCGGACAGAGAGAGAGAGAGAGAGAGAGAGAGAGAGAGAGAGAGAGAGAGAGAGAGAGAGAGAGAGAGAGAGAGAGACGAACATGCTGCAGTGGGGGAAAGGGTGTACTGTTGTCGGTGCTTTTGTTTTGGCTGAGCCGTTTACAACTTCCTGGTCACGCTTTTGGCCTAGCCTTGCCTCGCCTTGCTTTTGCCATTGCCTTTGCCTTTGCTTGCCTTTTGGCTGCCTTGGGGCATCGTCGTTGACTTTTTGCTTTTTGGCAAGCCCCTCGATCCCCTTATCTCATAGCCGTTATAGCCGTTTACTACTCTTGCCTGTTTGTTGTTCTCGGCCACAAGTTTGTTTTCGCTTTCGACTGTTGCCAACTGGAGTGGCCCGTCCATCAGCTAAGGCCAAGCGGGCAACTCCTGCTCTTTGCTCTGCCAGTTTCCTTGTAATTAGCACAAAAAAGCGTAACCCAAATGTTGGCAACTTCAAGTTTCGGCTCTGGGGCAAGTCTCGCGGCGACCCGCTGGGTGACTTTGGCGAGAATGTTGCATGATTTGCGGGCCCAACTCGAGGCACTCGCGCTGGGCGCACTCGAAAGTCATAAAGTGCAAAAATTGTTACACTCAGGCAGAAATGAATTATGAAAGTTGTTTGCAGTTTTTGTTGCACTTGCAACAGAGAACTAGAGAAAGACACAGAAATGTACTGGACAAAAGGACGCAGGATGGCGCTGGTGGCTACAACAACTGTATAAGACATATTTTCATATTTGATTTTCCTTCTTTTTTTTCCTGCCTTGGCGAAACTTTTAGTTTTTAGAGTTGCAAGTTATATTTGCAACTTGGGTGCATATAATTTAATTCAATTTGAGTTCAAAATATTGTAGACTTAATGAACAAACTTAATAGAGTTTTAAATGTTTTAACTTTATAAAAACAAGAACAAAGTTTGCTTAAATCTCATTTACACCACACTCTCTTCAAATATTTCTCTATAAAGATCAAAAACATAAAGACAGGTGAATATGCACATCTGGTTTTATTTTATTTTGGCTAAATTATGATGAAATGTGTTTGTCTTGTTGAGAAATCTGTAAAGCTCTAAAGTTTTTCTTGGAGTAGTCTCATTTCTGATTGCTCACTTCAGCGGCAGATATTTGGTTAAGAATCTAATCTATTTCAAAACTACACGGGAAAAAATGTTCAAAAATATATGCCAATATAAGTTAAAAAATGTAAATATTAGATACGATTACTAAAATTGTTGATTTAGTAAAAAAATAAGTCTTAAAACTTAATTAAAGTCCATATATAAAGTCCATATGAGCAGATGCTCATTTACTAGTTATTATTAAAAACACTTTATATAGTTGATGGAAGCTTAACCAGTAATTGATTGAAAATAAAGTGTTCTCATTAAATTTTTATTTTATCAATTTTAACAATTTTTTTTATTAATTAAAATTTTAACTTGCCATTTTTATCAATATTGTTTATTGTTTTCAATTGCTTCCATGAGAACGGCTTTTTCTTCTTATTTGTTATTCTCGCCTGCTGAGGTCAGCGGCTCGTCCTGGCAAGGACTCTATGAAGCAGGCAAATGGTTTGTACTTGTCACGTTGTTGAACTGCAAATGAATAAATTGAATTAAATTTGTCTGAACAAGTAAATACAATTTTTGCAGCAACTGTGGCCGCCATTATAATTTTATAAAAAAAAGAATGGATGGGCGGATGAGGAGGGCTGATGAGCAACGACTGTAAATGAAAATGTCTGGCCTATTTAATTTGCGTTCATTTGTCGGCTATTGATTGGCCATATGGGTCTATATGGGCCCTAATTGGCCAGGGGGTTAATTAAAACTCAACTTCAAATGCAAATGATTTCGAATTGCCTGCATAATGGCACTGAAACATTACGCATTGCGCCTAAAAGCCGACACCGAGAAACTTTCTACACACAAAAACAAACACACGTGAAAACTTGATAACTTTCGGTGCTGGCTCCACAGTTCCCCCTGGGTTCCCCGAGGGCCTTGGGGTTGGGCTATATTGCCGCACAAAAACTTTAATTAGAAAGTTTTGTCACATGCTGGGTGCCGAAGCCGCTGGCGATGCCGGTGCCGGTGCCGGTGCCGATGCCGTCATGTTACCAAAATTTGGCTCCAGTTAGGGGCAAAGAGATACCCGTACTCATACCCGTACTCATACCCGTACTCATACCCGTACTCATACCCGAACTCTTATTACTTGAGCTCGAACACTCTGGTAACATGGTGAAACATGATGAAATCTGTGCATCGAATTTTAGAGCCCACGCCGGTGCCAAACCGCAGAGACAATCTAAACTTTTCGAATCAATTTTAATTACCATAAATATGGTTGAACTTTTGCATGGCTCAAACACCCAGACAGACGCTCAGACAGACAGCCAGACAGACAGACAGACACTCACTCAGTCATTCATATAATGGAGGTCGCGTATTCCTCATTTTGCCGCCTGTTCTAACACTCTGCAGGGACCTAAAAGTTATGTTTCTTTCAGTGCACCTTTTGGAAAAGTTGACGCATTCAACTTGCTGCGATATATTTTGTTTACCTTGTTGTGTACAACATATTCGGTATTTGCCACAAAATCTACCAATTTATTTGCACTCCCATGGCAACATGCGGGCTGTAATTTGGGGCTGTCTTTTAGGGGGTATCCACATTTCCTTCCATGGTCGAAATATATTTGCTCAGATGATAACTGAAAGTGTTGCAATTGCAAGCGAACTTGGCCGTCCATAAAACTGTTAACATTGTCAAATTAGCCCTGAGGGAATCTATTTCTTATTCAAGCACATAGAAGGCGTCAAATTGGTATTGAATCGCACAAATGGTTCAATTCAATCGTACCATAAGCTGAATTAAATTTTTGACTCCCAGAAAAACCAGTAAGCTAAGGGAATCCTAAGCGAACAGATGATAATTTATACTTGCTGGCTGGAAAAATCATTCAGAATTAGTTTAATTGGTTTGAATAATTTTATAGAAACTATAGAAGCTGATAGAGTATAATTTCTTTCCTAAATTTATTTTTGTATGGAAGGGAACAAATATGTTTTTGATTTCAGAAGACTTAAAATAAAAATTATTAAATTATTTGTGAGATATATTATTACTTAGAAATAACTTGCCGCCAACTCAAAGAAACTAATTGAAAATATATAAGCATCATACTAAATTTTGAAAACGATTCTAGTATTGAAGATTTCGAAATTTCGCATAAATTTTATTTTTATAGAAAGCAACATAAGTTATATGAATTTTATATAATTGAAGAAATTTTAAGTCGTGTTGAGTAATTTAATAAAAGAATGTCCTTTTTATTAAATTATCTTTCAGATAAAATTATTACTTTTCTGCTTTTCTCTCAGTTTTAACGATTTCTTTTATTTTTAATTTCAATTCAGAGTTTCAAGATTCAACGAAGTATTTCAGCAAATGTTTGTTTTTGAAACCCTTTGCTGGTTGGCTTTTATAAGCTTATCCATCTCTGACATTTGCTAAGGTAAGAAGAAGTAACTTCTCATCGGCTGAATCACGTAGCCAATTGGATTCCCAATACACAAATGAATTTATAGTTGCCATTTTCATTATTAAGGCAACGCACTGCACAAGGCAAAATAGCAAAATGTGGCACCTACATTGAGATACATTCATATATATATATATGTGAATATGTATCTGTATCTCTATCCAGGCAAATAAAAGCCTTGAATCGACAGTTGAGCTGAGTCTTCAATGTTGCAAAATTTCATTATGATGGATGCTTTGGGGGCCAAGCCGTTCGCCATCAACAGCTTTCAGTTTCAAGTGGCATTTTCCAGAGGTAACAAATTGTGAATTCTGCAACTGTCTTGATGAGAACTGGGCCAGAATTCTGGATAGTCTGCAGCAACTGTTCGCAATTAATAGGCAAAATGTGTTACAATATTTTTGATGGCATCGGCATCTCGGCATCTCGGCACCGGCACCGGCAGCGGGATCGGGATCGGTATGGTGCGAGCATAGTAGTAAGTCTTTGACTGTTGACTATTTTATGGCTTGGCTTATGACTGGGCTGGGATGGTGATGAGGTGCCTGCTCGGTTGAGTGGGTAAGTGGTTGAGTAGCTGAGTGGTTGGAGGATTGGGGGGAAATGCGACTGCAGAAACGTGCTGAATTTTAATTAGGTTCATTTTAATGGTTTGGTTGCGGTTGTTTACTTTGTTGGCGACCATTGTGTAAAGTTTCTTTGGAGCAGCTTGAAAATGCTACGAGTATGCCAATTAATTGAGCTAACAAGTAAAATATTTCAGTTAAAGACTGAAACTAATGGAATTTCGTATCAAAGAAGCCAGTACTAGTCGTATGTATATAAAATAATAAACAATTTATCGCATGAATTTATCATACATATATATATATCAGGGCGTATATATGTTCGTCACATGACCCCACGGGACACTGACTGAAATAATCGAGGGACAAAACCTCAAACCTCTCAACCATAAGCTGAATTACACGCATGAATCATCAGAATTATCAATCATGTTCGAGTGGTGGCAACTTGGCAAACATTGGGGAACTGATACACAGCTCCAGAGCTCACAGCTCACAGCTCACAGCTCAGCGCAAATGTCAGCGACTTCAGATACACTGCACAGATACGACGAAAAAGATACAAGATACAAGATACACCAGATACCAGACACAAGATACACTGAGTAAAGGCGGCTTTCTGACGTGCTCACATTAAGTGCAACATAAGTGGAAATCAGCAAATATAATCTAAATAAGTGGTTGTTAAACAAAAAAATTATTTTTTTCTTCGACAAGTAGAGAGTGCGGAAGGGAGCTTCTACGTTGACATGTCTTATATAAATTTGTTTTGCCAACACTGTCAACTATAATGGACTCTTGTGTGTCGTCATATCGGATATGGAAATGGAAATGGGTACGGGAATGGAACCTGAGCAAACGTCATACTCAAATTGAATAAAAATGTTAATACGAGTGTACAGAAAATGTGCGTGGAGCAATCAGCGCAACTGGCAAGTAATCAACCTTGTGGGTGTAACACAGCTGGGATTGAAAACAAAAGCGGCTCACGGTTAATGAGAACCCCAAATGAAAACCAAAGCGAATATCAAGCGAAAACCAACAGGAAAATGAAAATGAAAACGAAAACGAAAACCGAAATAAACACTCAAAACGTGCCAACACTTAAGAGGCGCCCAAAAGCAGGCTTTAAATTTAATGCGTTCCACAGCGTTGTGCGCTGATGATGAGTTGGCAAAATAAAACAGGAAATGGCGCCCAACGTGGCCACCAAAAATGGATGGACTCTCGGACTGACAGACAGACGGAGGGATGGACGCCCGACCACTTGGCTGGCAAGTGGCAAAACTTTCATTGCTTTTATGCGCTTATTTAACACAAATTTTTCGCCTGTTTTGCCCAGCATTTTATAGAACCACGAGTATAGCAGTATAGGAGTACACGTAGCCACGTGCCAATAGAAATCATTGCAATATTCGCATTGTCATTTTGAAACAATTAAGAGCAAAAGCACCATTCTAACACAGCACGTCATACAGGGCGTATTACGAGTATATATATATATTTATATGTTCACTGAAATATAATGAAGCTGCTACTCTTTTTCTTCTATTTGGTCAACCAGTTGCCACTTGTGTCTTCATCCACATTCATTAGTTAAATAAACTCTGTTTAAATGATTGTCACACTTAGTTGGGTTTTTATATCCGAGTATTTGAGTCACGCAACATTGAAATTAAAAATTTACATACTAAATTACGTAAAAGATATGAAGTTAATTGCTTATTTTGCTACAGTAAGTCATAAAAATAAAGTGGAATATAATTTAAACTTAATGATGTGTGCCTTATTAATAGTGCTAATAATATACTTATGGCTTTAATACTACAGTATTTAGTACACAGAAATTAGAGTATATAATTTGTATTATTCGACGTTCTAAAATCAAACATATGAATGATTAAGTGGAACCAACTTTAAGAATAAATAGAGAATCAAACGGAAGATTATTGCATTGGTGAAAGCTGGCCTCACTAACCAGAATGGCGATTAGTTAAAAGTTTTATATAGTTGGCCACACTTACAATGGATAGAACCCCTACCATAAGTTGTGAAATTCTACAGGAAAACTTATGACAAATATTATATTAAATAAATACTACATTTTCAGACATTGAAGTGTATTCCAATATTGAAAGTGATTTTTTTAAATCTTGTAGACATTTTGCAAAGGGTCTGTTCCGGCTTGCACTTCAGTAAGAAAAGCCTTGTTCTAAGCCAAATTATATTAATATTATTTAATTAATAAAACAGTAAAATATTCTTGTTGCGATTTTGCATCACTGATTCAGAGTTTTACTTGTTAATTGATTTTAATTAAGTACTAATGTGTACTACAGAATATACCCTACTTGATCACTTTCAATTATCTAGAATATATGTGTAGAATATACTATATTTTACGGCCTAAATATTTTGTAATATATTTTTTTAGATTATTAAGAATATTTCAGCTTTATTCTCTTGAAAGGGTCCTTTCTGTGTGCATTTACATATTTTTATTTTTTATTTTCTGTCTTGCCTGTTTGATGATTCATTAATCATGGCATGGATTAAAGGCGCATTAAATGATTTTCATGTGAGCAGGGAATAAGTAATCGATATTACCCAAGCCTTTGACCAAATAATTAAATAGATTAATGCGTAACTAATATCAAGGGTGAAGCCTAATGAGATGCCCAAATGACATGCAGGTCGCATCGCAGTGATTTATTACTTTCCATATGTTGGAGGAATATGTAATTTGTATTTATGGCTCTGCTGAAATATGTAAATAATTTGACTAGAGTTTTTTTAAAACATCCTTTTTCTCTCATTTGATAATCATTCATGCTGACCGCACAGGACTCCTACTTACACCAAAAATTGGTGGCTGGAAGCTAAAGCGCTTGCAATTTATACCAGAATTCGACAATTTATTTCAGTGAAATTGATTTTCCCTGCTGCCGCCGGTTTGTGTGAGCTCCGCTTGAACTGACAGTCAGACCAAAAGAATAAAAAACTCTATATATATATGTATATATATATATATATAAAAAGAAGAAGCACATTTGCGATGCGGTACACGTAAAACGCTGTAACAATTCAATCAGTTAGCGTCGAGGAGAAATCGTTAGCCAGCAAATTGATAATATTTGAATGCAGCACATTGGAAAATTTTCCACTGCAATGGACAGCGACATGGGCATGGTCCGGCTGTCTGCACAATATCTTATAGATACACCACAACAACAAAAACAACTAAATAGTGTCCTAAAAGGTGCAATGGCACATTCCCAAACAGCAGTCGAGCACACTTTTAGCTGCCGGAAAAGTTGTTCCTGGAAACTTTTTTCAAATTTGAATTTGAACATGAATTTCTCATGTAATCAGCGCTGGAATCGGTAGCTCCAGCTCTCGCCACCCGGTCTCCCCCACAACAACTTACTGCTGTTCACCCACTCTCACACCCACACACACTTCATTAATGTGAAAATGTCAGGAAATGTGGAGAAAGGATGAAGCAATTCTCTCCGAGGATTGTTAATAAGCGCAGTTGCATTGGCTACGCGACTGTCCAGGTGGACAGTTGGGACTGGACCTGCACGTGCAAGCTGTGATTTCACTTGGTTACCCAGGGCTGAATTGAATGCCAGGGATAGATGCCAGACCAAGGCAGAGCAGGGTAGGGTGTGGTTCGTTAGAAGAATGCGAGGGGCAGGTGCTAAAAGTTCAATATGCCAAACCAACTCTCAATATTGACTTTAAAAATATATAGCACGTAAATTGCAGAGTTGTCTGTATATCTATGCGAGTGCAGAAAAAGGAGGGAAAAGGAAAAGTGGAAAACTAGAAAAGTAGAGCTCTTGATTGCTACGATATGCATGTGAGGACAGAGATTTTATATGTTATGCTCGTACGTTGTCGAAGGGAATTT
This sequence comes from Drosophila repletoides, assembly GCA_018150835.1. Classification (NCBI taxonomy): domain Eukaryota; kingdom Metazoa; phylum Arthropoda; class Insecta; order Diptera; family Drosophilidae; genus Drosophila; species Drosophila repletoides. The sequence continues at coordinate 7,736,786 of JAECWQ010000202.1, forward strand.
CAATTCATTTTAACTTTTCTACCGCACTGCAAACAACAAATATTCGAGTATAAACAGCAAAGCACTTGGATTTAAATCAAAGTCGAGAGCAGAATAGAACAGATTTTTACAATTCATGAGTTTAGAGAAACATCGCATTGCAATTTTTATTTATTTCATGCAATTTATGCCGTTTTTTTTTTCTTGTTTGTTTTGCTTTGCCCATTTGAAAACGGAAACCTTTGTCATTATGTGTACTTTCCAAAAGGCGGAAAATGCAAGAAAAACCCTAAGAGGCGAATGTTTTATATTTTTGCAACAAAACTCACTAATTTTCTTTTATGCGGGCACAAAACAGACAGCAACACGAAGCGCTCTAAACAGAAATAACAAAAAACAACTGAGAACGCTCTAGGCGCAAGTGCACGGCTTTAAATTACCCTGTACCCAAAATGCATTCCTATGTTTATCAATTATATAAAGTATTATCGGATCCTTTTTATTTTGAATCTGAATCTGAGAAACTCACTCTGCCTGTTATTAGTTCGTATCTATTTCCGGTGTCAAAGTATTATACGAGTGGGCAACCTCATACCAACTTTTATTAGCTGGATTGAAACAGCCAATTTTCCAGAGGCTTTGCACAAACCAGTATACCCTTTTTACCGCTTGTATGGAAACAGAGTATAGAAAGGATAAAAAAAGAGAGAGGAGCGGCAAAAACAAAACGAAATGTTTTGGTGTGTAGGTGTGTGTGTATGTGTGTGTGTCCTGTAGTGGAAAAGAAAAAGATGGCTGCAGTGACACGGAATCAGTGAGTGGCAACAACACCAACAACAACAGGCAAAGCCGGCAAAACGGGAAACACAAACAAATGTCACTCAACAATTTTTATGAGTCTGACAAAAGTGAATTATACGAATGGACCCGGGACGCCGACTCTTTTTCTAACGCAATTTATCTACGTTAGGCGAGAGTGAGCGGGTTCGCTCCAAAAAAAAAAAAAACCACCCAGGAGCCGGAGTTGGACCCGGGTCCGGGATTCAACCCAACCTAGACAAATGGAAAAGTGTTGAATTTTTACTGCACTTTGTCGCCGTTGTTATGGCCTTGTTGTTGCTCTTGTTATTATTATTGTTATGTTTGTTGTTGGCTGCATTTAATTCTCGTTTTGTTGCTTATTTTTTGTTTATTGTCTCTTGTTCTAACATTCGTTTGTCTTTTTTTTTAATATTTCTTTTTTTCTGCTTGTTAGCTGCTCAGCAAATGAATTACAATACTTACATATACTCACAATCCCATTTCTAGGCCAGGCTCTGGCTCTGGCTCTGGCTCTGGCTCATAATTTGCACTAGTTTTGTTTTTCTTATTTCACTTGGCTGAGTAAGGTCAAGAGAGTTGGTAAAAGAGGATAAGGCTGGCTACAGCCACAGTTACAGCTACAGCTACAGCTTTTTGGGAGGTTGACTCCTTTATTTATGCTTTTAATTTCCTTTGTTTTCATTGTGTTTCGGCTTGCTGTTGTTTCTGTGTGTGTTTCTTGTGTTTCTTGTGTTTGCCCGTTGACACAGCCAATATTTGAGAACTTTGTCAATGTCTGCATTTGGGGTTGCCATTTCGGTTTATTGGCTGGAATTTTGAGTGAGTTTTGTCAGCTAGATTTGTTTCGCACACAAAAAGCTTCATAACAAGGCCACATCCTCTTTATTGCTGATAGTTTTTGTGTTAAGGAAAGCCTTTTTAGCAATCAACTGGCCAATTTTGGGTGCACCCTGACCTAGTTTAACTGTGTATTTTATTAGATTATTCATTTTACTATTTGGATGAACAAGCCCCCACAAATCGTTCCCACAGGAATAGCATCAGGGATTCTGTTTCGTTAATAGTTAAACTTTGGTTAAACATTTTCGTAGAATTAATCCAAAATTCAAAAATTGATCAAACTGTGTCAAACAAAAAAAAATATCTAAGAATATTTATCAAAACAAAATAAATTTTTATGCCAATTTCATGTGATCAATATTGGAATGGTTTTTGTTTTACCTATATAAAAAAAAGGTGGATGAAAGAGGGATGCCAAGAAGATACGAAGAGAATACGCCAAGTCTAAGGACAGAATATTATTGAGTTATTTCTATCTTTGCTAATCTAAAGAATTCACATTTGTATTATTTAAATGAGATATATTATTGACCCTTTACTGTTTCTCGTTTCTCAAATATACTTTATCAGAGTCAACATATGACTCACAGTGCCTTCTTAATCTACCTGCCATGTGCTTACCAATGTTTTTATACTCGAGCAGAAGCTTTGAAGGAGGCATTCTCGGTCCCACAATCTACTATCTGTAGATTGATATGGAACAGGGCGTTGAGACGAGTCGATACAGCCATATCCTGCCTGTCTGACTGTCGTCAACTTGTACTATGCAAACTAGTCTCTCAGCTCGCCTATTGAAATTCGGAATGCTCATGTGTCGTAACCAGATCGGATAACTATATCATATGCCTGTCATTGGAATAATCTTAAATTTATCATACGGAGAACTTTTTGTATGTCATAGTATCGTGATAAAATTAAAAATCGTTTATATCATTTTACTTTAGTTGAAAAGCTTTATGTTTTTTTTTTTTTATATTCTTTTAAACGCAAAAGCTGTACAATATTCCAGGTGCAATAAACAGTTTTTTCTAGGGTATATTGTTGTTGTTGTTTTTTTTTTTTGAAGGTAATTTAGATTTTAACATGATTTAATACAATTTAATATTTTTTTAATGTATAATTTTAAGTATGTATCAAGGGTATTTACTCGTCGCCCCGCATTCGACAATTTACCTTACTAGTTTTTTCTTGGTTTTATGTTTCTCTTTTAATGTTTTTATTTAGGAAATTCAAAAAATGTAAAATATGTATTCATTTATGCGAGCATTTAATATAGCATTTTGCTGATGTACTTAAATTTGTAGCAAAAGTTTATTTTAACGGCATATGCTGGCAACGTGTTTACCATACGCAGCTCTTAATGTACACCATTTTTATTAGCCATTCAGGCTTGGGGCACTAATGTGGCAAGCCATTTTGGTTCTTGAAATCTTTTAGGAGCACCCATTAAAGTTGTCTCTGCTGCTGTCTGTGAGGCAGAAGGGGCGCTCTACACACCAACAAAAATACACCCTATACTTTTATATATATATAGAAATTTGGGGTTATTGCTAATCAACTCACGTTTTCGCTGCTCGTTTCAAAATGTATTTTGTGACGCCATTTTGAAGTGAACTAAGCGACGTCGCGTCTGCTGTGTGCTTATCGGCAGGCTTATCAAATTCATCGCCATCCTTTTCGTTTTTTTTTATTTTCCTTTTTTTTCTGGGGCACTCGGCAACCGGTTTTTATATGCGACACTATTACGTTTCCTTTTTAATAGTTGTGTTTTTTCATTTTTGTGTCAGTCGCTGATTAAAAGTTGAAGTTGATCTCAAGTACATCCTGCAGTTGCTCAGTCAAGTCACGCATTGAATTGCCTTCTTGCTATTTATAAGCATTGTCTATATCATTTCGTCTACGTTGCTCGGTTCCCACTCGCTCCTCCTTGTGCCTCAATTCCTTTGTCCCCAAGTTATCTGTCAGCGACATGCGCGCTCATTTGATTTACTTTCCTGCTCAGAGGAGTCCAGGAATCCACATGAAGCCTCCGATTTGGTTGGAAGAGAAGGGACACAAGTTTATTACTGCTGCAGTGACTCCAATAGGGGCACAGCTTCAACTTTTGTCTCAATATACAAAGAGACTGTGGTAGACGCTTTTGAAGTACATTTCATTTAAATGCCCTAAATTTTATAACGAGAAAGAACGAATCTATTTTGGGTATGCCAAAGGATTAAATACCTTACTTATTCGATTGTATAAAACATATATAATCTTTATCGATATCTAAAATCGGCTCTATGACTCGTACTGTTTACACCAAATGCAGTTCTAAGCTTCTCCTTACTGTTCTATATAAAGTTTAAAGAAAATTCAAAATTATTCCAAAGTAATTTATGAAGTGAGAGTTAAAGTTAACTCAAACAGAAATGCAGGATGATCATTTTACAACTAAGAGTTTGAAAATTCATTTGGGCATTTCAGTGCTGTCCAACGATTATGCGTCGTTTTGATGGCCGACAGAGCAGTCTCCAAAGGATTGTCAGCTGCAGCAGCTGAATTCAATTTAGTTGGCATAACCAAAAGACCTTTTTCATGGCTGTTGAGTGTTTTAATTTAACACTTTATTCTGGTTGGCCATTCCCTGCTTTGTTTTATGGCAGAACTACACACCATTTGCATGTAATACCTGGGATCAGAACTCATCATATTCCGAATATGCTTCAAATATACTCAAATACGTATATTTTATGAGTGTCAGACATAATAAATAAAATTTATATGTGGCATTGTCTATGAAATTAAGGTCCTGCCAGAGAGCCTTTCAATTGCAATAGTTGTTGAATCTAATTTTCCGCAGATTTTGCCATATGCCGCAAACTGCAAGCAATCCTTGCCACATTCAGCTGTGGTTTAGTTACGAGTATCCCTGTCGCTTCACTGGTCCTGGCTTTCGTTGTCGGGACAGGCCCTATCCTCTGGCTTTTTGACTATAATTTGCATGCACTTTCCTATCCAACACTTTAAGCTGTCCCCAATGACTGGACCCCACTTTAGTATCCACCAACCGGCCTGCCTGTGTGTGCTGTGCCAGTTCCAGTATCCTGTCTGGCTGGTACGGCTGCTATGGCCACTGTTTAAATGACAGCTTTGTCTTCGATGCAGGAAACCCCTTTTAGAAAATTGGCCAACAATTTTAAGTGGCCAAAATGCACACACATCTGTGTGTGTTTTCCACAGTTGAGTGGCTAGCAAGTTGAGTTTTGAAAAACACTTTTGATAATTGGCAACAAACTCGAGAAAAAAAGCCCCACCAGAGAGAAAGAGAGAGAGAGAGAAATTTAAGAGCCATGCGAGAGATTTAGATGTGCGAGTGTACCTTGGTCTAATGCCCAGATAATTGCAGTTAACAGTTGGCATATGACCATTTATTACATGCCACATGCCACATGCCACATGCCACAAGCTATTCCTATTACTGTTGCTGTTGCTGTTGCTGTTGCTGTTGCTATTGCTTTATTTTAAACGCTTTCGGGCGTTTACCATTCATGTGACGCTCTCAAGGATTAGTCACACCATAGCCACAATGTGAATGCCACTGCAACCAAGAGGCACGTAAAAGCGCGTCAAGGCGTCACTGTATCTCTCTTTCGTTCCCTCTCTGTCTTTCTTTCTCTCTCACTCTCTCTCTCTCTGTCTCTCTCTCTTTCTCTCTATTTCTCTCTCTCGGGCTGTGACTGTGTCTCTATGTCTGCCATAAATCTTGCTAACCTGCATTGTCCTGCGGCCGCCGTCGCAGCCTTTGAAATGCCAGTTCAACTTGCCCATAAGTGGCTTAAATGTTGAATTTCAAATACAATGCGAGAAAAAAGGACATACTTCTAGCACGGTCTCCAGCAGGACGAGCATTGTGCCAAGTGCCAAGCATGTGCCAAGCCTCTCTGCCAAGCCTCCGCCACGCCGTGTGCTATGAATGTCCTTATAAATTGTCTGCAATGTTAAATGTTGCATGTGCCTCTCTGTCTCTCTGTCGTTCTCTTTGCCGCGTGGGTTGCCTTTGACTCTCTGCCTACAGGAACACCACAGAAATTTATGGCGTTGCCACACAACTTGCAAAAGCAATGGCAACGGCAACGGCAAAGGCATCCAATGCTCGTTGCAACAACCCAGAACGACTGTGCCACTAATCAGCACACGTTTTAGTTGCTGTTGCTGCCAGGCAGCGGAAGCTCAAATTGTTAAAAGCAATAAAGCTAATAAGTGATGTGGCAAATGTGCGGCCTCTATACCCTACACTTATTTTCCTCTTCGTCCGCCATTCTGCCGCCCTTTTTCTCTGTGCCCGCCTCTCGTATCTGTGCTCAACCATTTTCAGACCCAATTCCAATTCCACTTCTAGTTACATTTCCATATATGTACGTTCATTTCAATTCTATTCGAGATGATCTCGTGAATAACATGTTTTTTCAACCTACAAAAAAAGGAATAAACGTAAAAAATATATTTAATATTGTACAGTTTACCCTAAGATTAAAACTTTAAGCTTAGAATAAAATCAAAGTTTTTGTTATAAAATTGCTACATAGAAGAAAAAACGGGATCAGATCAAGATTTTTTTACTTGAATATTTCCCCGAAGGTGTGAAAAGTTAAGCACCAACTAGGATAATTAGTCGATAGTAGGACGCCTTGTCCTTGAATGAGTAGCAACTGATTCATTTTTTTAATCTCTAATATTAAGAATTGTTGAACTTAAGGAAGTCTGTTTCTCTTTCTCTTAGGAATTCTCCGACCTCGTAAAGTATTATTGATCAGGAAAATGAATAAAATTGATACATTGCTGTCGTTGTTTTAAGCAAACTTATTTTTAAATGTTTTAAGGACATATACTTTTCCAGAAACTATGATTTTATTCATATATCTTACCCAATCTCACTCGAATCAGATGAGTATCTAGCCACAGGGCTGATATTTATAGTAACTCCGAGAGAGCAATATTATAAACCTATTCTTTGAAAGCGAGTTAAATATAATATAAAAAAATGTGAAATATAATAATAATTAAAATCAATTATTAAATTGCCTATTTTTTGCAACTTTTAGTAGGAGTTTTATATTTGATGATGTTGTTTTTTACTAGTGCTTTATATTTATTTTATTTATATTTTTCTAGACTTATTTTGATGTATTTTTTTAATTAGTTACTAGTTTTTAGTAATTTGTTGTAAGCTTGCTAGTTTTATGTTTTCAATTTTATTTCAGATGTGTGTGTGGGGTGTGTGAGTGGCATGTGGTCCATACCTAGTTCCTGGTCCTGTTCCTGTTCCAGTTGCTTCTGCCAGCAATGGGAAATCAGCAATTAGTGACAGACCAGTCGCCCCCAAGCGAGTCATGACTCCAACACCAGCCCGATCCATTGCCGTCCATCCACAGCTTCCTACTTCAGCAATCGGTGGGAGGGGCACGCATTTCCGTAAGCGCCAACTGCTTCCGGTGGCACTTTGCACTTTGACTTGGCTGCTGTTTTGCAGGACCTTTGTGGGATGCTCTGCTCTTTCTCTTGTCGGAGTGCTCCTGCTCTCGTTCTCGTTCTCGTTCTCGTTTTCGTTCTCTTTCTGTGTCATGTAATTTTATGACTAATTAGTCAGCTACTCTGTCAAGTTGGCAACTACATAAAGCCCCAAACGGGGCGTGTCAGTGCAACGTACGTTCAGTTAAAGTCTATTACAACCGTGGGCGTTACTTGATCTTGGGGCGTGGCTGTTTATTTGCTTTGCTGCGCTTTTAATTGCTTGCAAGCAGAAAATTTTGCTGCGTTTTTATGGCATACGTCGGCTTCGACGTCTGCGTCTACGTCTACGTCTACGTCTACATCGTCATCAACAGCAACAGCAACAAAAACAAATTCCTTCAGTCTGTCTACAAAGTTGAGTTGCAGTTTGTTAGTTCCCTGCCTGATGCCAGTTTGCTTTGTTGAGTTCTTTGTTGCTATACTCCATTTTCCCCCCATTTGACTTAACTCCCCAAGCCGACGACTCCATTCACCCTCCTCTGCATCCAGAGTGCATTCTTTGTTCTTAGTAAGCTTTGTGTAATTTTGCAGTAAAAAGAACAAAGCAGAAGCTTGAAGACATTTTTGATCCAGCAACTCCTCTGCAGCTCCATTGAGAACAATTTGCGGTAATTTGTTATAGCTTTAAGCTTATTTTAAAGTGACTGCATCTGTTCCTAAGATTAAAACCATAGCAACTTCTTCTTAGTAAAGATAAATATTAGAAATATTACTGCGACATATTAAGTTTCATCGCTGAGCTGAAAGCTTGTGGGATTCTTAATATTTTCCTTTTTCTTATATTTCAAAAATCTTTTACTGAATCTCAGAAACACTAGCGAAAAATAATCAAGGATGCAAAATTTTCCCATTTCTTGATAAATAAAATAATTTTAGTTGTGATTTTGTATCCTTGGTATAGCTGGGATATGAAACAGATATTCCATTGCCAGGTATGCCAAACGAACCTACGAAAGCTCAGGTTGAATGTCTAATTAATTACAGCCAAGTCATGAATAACAGCGAAAAATTATGTTAAATTTACAACTGACAAAAAGACGACAAATGATTTCCGCTGCTAAATTATCCACTTCCGTTGCATGTACATCATTTGTAGGCCCCCCGACCCCTCATCTTTTGCCAGCCCTTTCCAGCCAACTACGAACAAAGTTGGCCAACACCTGCAGCAAGAGCTACCCAAACATACCCCAGCTAAAAGTGGCAGCCAGGCCAAATGGTTAAACGGAAAATGGGTTTTGGGCTGAGGTTGACTGGTTGGCTGGCTGGGTTAGGCGTGTTAGATGATGGCGTGCTGAATTTAAAAATACACACGAAATTTAAATGACAAGCAACTAATGGAAATTGTTAACAATTTTCAATGGCAGGTGGCAAAAACTTTTTAAACCTGCGACCTGCGACCTGCGAGCTGGGAGATGGGAGCTGAGAGCTGAGAGTTGCGCCAACCTTTACATCAAAAATCAGCTAACAGCACAACAAATGGCTTCATTTATTTGCGTCTTTTGTGCAATGTTAGCGGGACTTCCGGCCAGAAGGGAAAATGTGGGCGTGAGCAGCTGAAGAAATCCTGATTTACGTTTAACAGCCAAGCAGGTCCTCCATTTCCTTGCGAAAGTGTGAAAAGTTTGCCTTAAAAATGTTGCCAACAGCAGCAACACAGCAGCAGCATCAGCAGAAGAAACATATAATGTTTATATATAAGTTGAAAGTTGAAAAAGAAGTTGAAGAGTTGTTGCTGCACTTGCAATGAATGAATGGCCAACCGTTAATGTTGTTTTTTTTTTTTTGGTTTTTCCTTAGCAAACTTTGGCTGCCGGACAGGCAGGCAGGATATACTTATACTTATACTTATGTGTATATGGTACAAGGGGAAAACCTCACTTTAAGTTTTGAAAAAGAGTAGAAGCTTAAGAAAATTTGATACAACTGGCAGCTGTACTGAATCACAGAATAAAATATACAATTCGAAACATATTTAGCATTAATAATAGGAAATCTCAGAAGGCGAGGCATCGAAGCTATTTGTAGAATGGCGTAGCTTTCTCTTAATAGAGATATCTACGGAATTAAGAGCCCTTTTGAGTTCTATTTCTTCGGCATTCACTTTCAGACATACGTCTATGAATAAACATAGGTCAATGCTCTTTAGACGTTTGGCCAACCTGAAGGCCTTGATTAGCATTTCCTTCTGCTTTTCTACTTTGCCCAGAATAGCATGTGCCTTACAAGCAACCAGAGCACTCAAGACGGCCCAAATGTAGTTTCTGCCCTTCAAAGCCTCTAAAGGTTGGAATGATATAGGCATATATTATTATATTAATTCTGGTATTCTACTATTCTTACCGTTCATTGATTTGCGAGCCAGTGAGCAGCAGGTATCAAAGGAATGATATTCCAAATGCGCCTGAGCCATCTCATGCAAGAGATAGCTGCGTTCTATGGAATGCTTGGCAAATCGCATACGATATTCAAAGTGTGCAATTTTTTTGCTAAGAATAGAAGAGTATTTTAGAAATATTAAAAAGCCTCTTTAGGAGGCATAGATTGACTAACTTAAACTGCTCAGCCTTGGTGTCTATATTGATTCGTTTTATCTGCTGAGGCTCATCTCTTTTTTGATCAATGGGTATCTTAAACAATACGAGTAAGCGTTGTCTGCCCGTCAAGACTTTCATAGTTTTCGGAATTTTGAATTCATTAATGCGGGCTAAACCTAAATAGTTGTAAACCTCATTAATGAATTCAAATTTCCAAGGCATAACGCGATTTGTCTTGATTGTAACGTAATTGCCCATTGCTTCTTCTACAAAACTTGTCAATTTCTGTAAAGAATGAATCGCTATAATCAATGTATTTAATATATATATATATATATATGTATTTGATTACGTGATGATCATTGGCACGAATCAGAGTCCGTATGGTGCGCAGGATTTTAAACATATTTCGTCTCGTTTGATATTGTATGCGAAAGAAATTCTCTTGCTGTATCTTCAGATACAGCTCTGTATCGGGGTATTTTTTGATATGATGACTATACTTGGGACAGCGTGTGTGAAGCATTTTCTAAAATAATTGTTTAATCAAATACTAAATAATTAATCTCGTTTTTTATTACTATTTAGAGAGCTTACAGTAAACGTCCGCACTATTTTGTATTTTTCTTCGGTAAGAGTCTTCAGTCTTGGTGTAGACTCCTTAAATTGTTCTATCAACAAATTGGGAGAGCCGCGTATACGATTAAGAAAACTAACATCCATCCAACATTTATCTAAATATGTTTGATTATAGATCTTATATTCTCTTTCGCGTCGCTTTATCTCCAGGGGCGACAGATGCTCTTCCTGTAACCATTATTTACATTTATTGGAAAACTCATTTTTCTATCGAAAACACTTTTCTTTTCTATTGATAAAACTTGCCTGCATTTCCAAAACACTGAGCACGTCACACTCGGGTTTCATATAAATGGGAGTCTTTCCCAGATCCTTAGGCATGTTGGTAACGAGCCGATGCACAGCCGGCCCTGTTTCGCCTAAGAGTGAGTCAGCTATATTTCCTTTGATCTGTAGAGTTGTCGTAAGTGAAGTGAATAAGATTTTAAAATTAAAATATATAAAATATACTTGTACTTACGACATTTAGACGATTCAACAGAGGCGTGGATTGTGACTCGCTGAAAAGCCTTAGACTACGATGAATAATTATCTTGGCTTCCTCAAAACGATTCGATTCGTATAGTCCATCAATTATGCCAAATATGATTTTTGGATCAAAACCCTTTGAGTTCAGTTTGGTGAAATTTGCTAGAAAATTATAAAAATCTTGTTAGAATGTGCAAAAATTATAAGGTAAATTTGATAGTCAACTTTGAGCATGTTGGCAATCAATTAGACCCTCGGGCGCTTGAGCCTGCAACCGCTTGATTTCACCTCGCCTTCTTAGAGTATCTACGGGATTTGGGAGAAGTTCCAGAGAAGCATCAAAATATCGAGAGCTAGCTCTTAAATTCTGTTTTCGAGCAAAATGGGTTCCCCAATCTGTATACATATTGGCCAACTGATCGTTTGTCCACCGGATTATTTGCCATGGCTGCAAATGGGGTTTTACTCCAGAAGGAGGTGCCACTATATCTGTGGTAGTGGACATTGTTAATGGTACAAGTGAAACACGTTAAAACTCTTTAAAAAATATTTAAAATAAAAATGAAAAATCTTAATTAAAAAAAAACATAAAAAAGTTATATTTAAAAAAAAGTGTTCCTTGTGTTAACAATTTAACGTCTGATATAAGTTTATTCTTTACTCGTTCCCTTCCTCTGAAATCGCCTCAAATTCTGACATAAATAATAAGCTTACTACAAAATCATTTCAATTACTTATCAGTTCAAAGTTTCGGCAAAAGTATTCAATTGTAATGCTTGCCAAAGGGTAATATATCAAATAAAAATATTTGGTTATATCTTGCGATTTCTTTAATTATTTTTCATTTGACTCTGTTTTAAAATTAATCGAATATTGCATTGAAAATGTTTAAGATTAATTAAATTATTTCCATCAGAAATGTGTGTAAGGAAGTAGGTCTGGTTCTCCACATGGAGTTTCACCAAAGGCTCTCCAAGGGTTTGATTGCTTCCTTCAGGAAAATAATTGTCGTAATCCTCCTGCTGTGAAGTCAAGCAAATTGGCCGTATTCTTGCAGAGAGAATGAATGATCTCGTCATCTTGAGCAATGCTAGAGGTGTGCTGTAAATATATATAAAAAGTAATTATATCTTCAATGGTCTCTAATTATAGAATCATATTTGTTCTTACTGGGGTTGTAGTACGATGTTCGAAATGAAGCTGAAATCGTATCCATGTTCCTCAGCCAGGCTGAACTCAACAGATTTTCTTCCCTGTACAACTAGAATCTTATCGGACTCGGGAGGATTGGATTGAGAGAAGCAATTGCGTACAGTTAGCACATAAAACGGAGAAATAATTGCGCCTAAGCAACTGAACCTAAAATCTTTATTGCCTTGATACTGAAATATGCTGACAATCCAAGGATATCCCTCTACAGTGGCAAATGTCCTACCACAATCAGGTGTACATCTCAGTCTGAGCCTGTTTTTGCGCCTACTCCAAACTCCATTTTCATTACAAATCCGTTCACCTTCTTTGACAGCACCATTAGCCTTATAGCCTTGAGCGCACGTCATTGTTGCAATGGTGCCCACAAGTAGCGAGTCTTTGGAGCAATCAATGACTTGACCTTTATAGCTGCACACGGCAGAAAAACTGCGATCATTAATTATCGTTCCACGATTGCAGACCTTGATGCATTCTGCCCAAGGAGCCATCCACTCTCCGTTGTCGCATACGTTAACATTCTCTCCCTTAAGTGCATAACCTGGCTTACAGCCTAGACGTACTGTCGTCAAGTGGGATACATTTCTATCTTCAATATATGGCAGGGCATTAAACATGGTATATATACGGATAGCTTTGTCCTCTTCAGATATAAAACACCTTCTATGTTTGATCTCAGGCTCCGAAGGTCTTTCTTCAGGTATTATTTTCTCAGGAGTTGCGCATGTAGCTATCTGACCTACATACCCCCGTTTTATAGGCCATTCTTTTGAGGTAATATTATGCCAGTTTTTGCATATACTATCCACCTCATCTGACTCGTCACGGCAATCTATTTTATGGTTACATGCTGCTGTTATTGCTATGCAACCTCCATAAGCACAGCGAAAGGAGCCTTCAGAACATAAAGCTCCTATACATAATTCATCTGATTCATCCGATCCATCCTTACAGTTCACAAAGCCATCACACACGCGGCTAAACGCGATACACTCCTTAGAGTTCTGACATTGAAATTGCGTATACGGCTTATTTCTGAGAGAATAAAGAAAGAAAGTGTTTAAACATTAAATTATATAAGTTTTACCATTTATTAGTAACTTACACACATGTGCCAACCAGATTATTGTTAATCTTTTGAAGTTCAGTACCGTTGGCACAATATAATAAATATTCATCTGTACCGTCCCAGCAATCATTCTTGCCATCACAATGTATTGTGCTATCATCAAAGCAAGCGCCATAGGAACACCTATCCCCTTCACACTTCTGTTGAAAGCATTCCTGAAATGTTTCATCGCTACCATCGGCACAATCCTTAACAGTATTGCACTTCAGTTTAGCGTTTATGCAGTCGCCGTTATGACACTCGAATTGCCAATTGAAACAGCCGTTTTTCTGATCTGGATACCCTTTAGCTGTCAAAGAGATTAAAAATATAAAATTTATTATATTTTCTTGCAAAATCAGAGGAACAATTTTGGTTTTACCAAATTGCAGATATTGAAGTATTAAGCATGTGCCTAGCACTATCAATTTCCCAAGTTTTAACATTCTTTGTTTTATAATATTCCGATTTGCTTAGAATCAACTGCTCGCATTTGCCTTGCTTTGCACACTGAATATTAAAATTTCAATGTATTTCTCTAAATCTGCGCCATAAATATATGTACATACATATATATATATATATATGTGTGTGTGTTTCGAAGAAAAGGGAATTGGAGTGAGCGATAAGGAAATGCTCTGTACTTTGGGTTGTGTATAATTATATAAATTCCTACATAAATGAAATATATTTTTTGTGGGATGATGAAATTAAGTTATGCTTTATTTGTTATTTATATCCACAAGCTAAATTAAAAAAATGTATCACATTTTTTTCTAAGTCCCTGATTACATTTGAATAGTTCTAAATAATCTAAGAGTTCTTGCAAAGTAAATGTAAAACTGCTTTCAATTTGAAGGGATCGTTGCATATTGGCATTCAATTAAAGGTTTTTTTTTTTTTGTGTTTCAATCCAGTCAGTCAATTGCATTGGGCGCCTTTAATTTAAATTCAAATGTTGAAACTAGTTTTTTAATCAATGGGCAGGCAACGAGAGCATATATTGAAACATTGAAGTGCGAAAAAACCGCTTTGAACAATTTTCTAACAAAGCCGGAAAACGCAACATGGAAATAAAATAGCAAAACTACCCGACGGACAAAATACAAATTGAAAAACTATGAATTTGAAATGAAAGTGTGTGCACTCGTGTGTGTGAATGTTTTCGCAGCTTTGATCGACAACGCCCCTTTCAATTTGTGCGCATAAATATAAGCGAAGAAAAAAGAAATACGAATCTTTTACTCAGCCTGCTCGACTATCAAATATCCTATATAAATTCACCTACTAATAAGTTTCTAAGCAAATAAGAAAGAGGTAATCAAAGAAATGAGAATGAAATAAATTACTCTACTCTACTTATCAAAGTGAAACTATATACTTTTTCATATTGATAAAGAAATAAAAATAAAAATAAATTTAACTGACTCAAGGCCTAATGCTACATACCAAAATAAATACCTTTTTTAATATTGACTTCACCCGGCCAATGCCGCTTGAAGCAGATGCTTTGTGTAAGTTTCTGATCATATGGAAAATTTTGAAATTGAAAAAGTATTTTCATATATATATTTCCTTTGACACACTGTGGCCGACTTGTAAAACGGATCATCTGAGTTCATCTTAATTAATTTTTATACTCTCCACCAGTAAAATATCTAAAAAAGTTATAAACTATAAGAAGGCATCTCTCTGCTAAGATCTGATTAATTAAACACCTATATAATACATATATTCGTATTACTTTGAATTCCATTAATCTATATACTATTTTAATAGATTTCTTAATAATCTGATCATAAATACATATGATTTTGGAGAACCAATTTTTATTTATTATGATTTATCAATACAAAAATACTTTTCATTTAATGACTATGTGGAATTGAACAAAGTATACAAAAAATGATGATTTAAGATAATATAGAAGATCGGACTGCAACATTTGTAAATAGAATACTTGTTGCGGATACAGCTTTATCAGCTGATTGGTAGCAAAAATGCTTTTACTTCGAATGATATTAAAGCTAAAGAAACCCTATTGAATGAATAAACTAGTAGCGAGCGAATATCGACCTGTTGTAGTTTTGCAAATGCTCTGGAAGACAAGTTGAGAGTGTTGAATTATAAATTAAAAAGCTTGTAGAACAACAGCACCAACAACAAAAGGCAGCGTTTGATGTTCGCAGCTGGGAAGTGCAGGGATTTAAAGGAGGGTACAAGGATATGTGGAGAACGAAGTGCACAAGTGACAATGGAATTGTTTGTAAATTGACAAACAAAATGCGCTTTTGTGATTCACCATTCACCATACGGCAAGCGACAACGACAAGCGGCATTTCGCATGGCCAAAGGGGCGCATACGTTATATAGATTGACATGAGCTGACACACACATACACACGCTCTCACACACACACATGCACACACAGACAGAATAACATTCTGAAAAATGAGCACAAATTGCACTGCCAGTTTGTCGTTGTTACAATTTCTTCTATTTTATACCCTTTATCCAAGCAAAAGCTGGGAAAGAGTGTACTCTGTTTCTGTAATGCATATGTAACATGAGTAAAGAAAAGGACCTGTATATATCCTTCAAATCAAATGAAGAATACTCTTATGTAAGGTAAAGATTATTTCCTACTTGTGGACTTCTTAGTTTTTCTTTATAGTTGCAGAGAGTATTATAACTTTGTTAGGAACTTGGTGAAGTAGATATATTATTGATAAGGATGATGAGACGAGTCGATATAAACATATACTTTTGTCCGGCTGTTTAATACATGGCAATATCGTACTTAATCGTATAGCTGTCATAAGAAAGATCAAACATTCAAATTTTTATTCACTCTACTAGGGTATGTAGTCTTCGGAGCGTCGAAGATAGCTTTTCCTTTCTAGTGTCGTTTTGTTGTTGCTGCTGTCTAAGACTTACTGACAAAAATAGCAGAGGTAGCTAAAAATCGATTTTGCAGTTCTTAATGTTCTTTTTATATGGGAAATAATTCAATAAACGATCAATATTATTGATGAAAACAATAATCATTCATAAAGTATAGCAGGGCATTGTGATAGACCCTGCTCATAATAAATTGCTCTGTAATTACAAGGTTATTTATACGATTGGGAGGCTCTTAGGATGACGTATATAAATAACTTTGATAAAATAAGCGAATATTAATTATGTTGGTGAATTTGCGTCACTCAGCGGAGTCCCCTTTATTGCTTATCAATCCCAAGAGAGCCAAATATTTCAATATTTATTTTGGATTACTTATCACATAGCTCCCATAGGAACAATCGGTTCAAAAGTGGTTGTAAGGAAAACATTTTTGAATTTTTGAATAGTGATTAGATTTATAAATTATATGTAAAAGTGTAATTCCTAAACGTATACCAAAAATCATGAAGATCGAACCACTCTATCAAATAGCTCCCATGGGAACAATTGGTTCAACAGTTGTTGAAGGAAAACTTTTATGATTTTCATTAATTAAAACTACAAGTTATAAGGAAAAAATTTCAAAACGCACACTTAAAATAATTAATTAATTATTTGTTGGCGGTTTTTATGATGCTGACAGTATTGAAATTCATAGCTTTAGCTACTTAGTTAATAATTATTTAGGTATTTTTATTTATTAGTTTTTCTCCAATTATGCATACATTTTAATTAATTGAAGTCTAAGTAGTAAACCCTCCGTTTCAGAAAATTTATGGCTTAAAATCAATTTATTTAGCTAAGGTACATTTACCCAATTAATAAAGCTTAAAACTCTGGAGAAGAGCGCCGCGAGCAGCTGCAACTTTTAAGTTTCCCCATATCCAAGAAATGTCACCTCCTGCACTTAGTCATCAGCAGAAACCCAACCGGAACCCGCAACACGATCTTGCGGCCATACAAAGTATAAGAAAATGCCAAAAAAAAAAAAGAAAGAAGAAAGGTTGGAAAAACTTTTAGCAAAGTTTGCGGCGGCCAAGGGACGTTGAACTGATGCGGTGTGTGGGGTAAGCTGGCTCTTATCCAATTAAGTCATAACTCAATATGTGCTGAGAGATATGCACTTGGCCATTACTTAGACAAAGGCAAAAATTTTGCTCTAATAACTTTTGAGCTGAAGCTTTCTTCCGTCTACTTTTTGGTGGTGCTTCGCGCCAAGCAGTTAATTTTCACACCCCACATCCAGAGCCAGAACCAGAACCAGATCCCAAACCTAAACCCAAGCCCAATTCCGAACCAGAAGTAAAGTCAGGCGTGTATATCCAAGTGCAGCTTCAGCACGTAGCCATGTAATTTGCTGGCCTGGCAGAGTTTGGCCAGAATTTTAGTTTACGTTGAGCAACAGCTACCCACCAGGACTCTTGCCTTTAGCTTTTACGGCACCAGCGAGACGCAGCCACAACTCATTTGGCGTTGACCAGGACTATGTTGTTGCCCCTGCCGCAGTCCTTTGTGTGAGTGGCTAGTAGCTACTCCTGCTCCGGTTCCTCCATCCATCTGCAGTTGAACGCGCGCATAAATTATTCATTTGTAATGTGCAGCAGTTCTTCGTCCTTCGTTCTGGATCTGGTGCTGTGTCTGGGTGTTTTACAATGGGGTTAGGCTTCAGGGGGGTTGGCTGTCTGTATGCACTTTTGGCACAGGATATGACACTGACACTCAGCGCCCGGCGCTCGTCCTGTGTCAACAACTTCCTTGCTGGAAACTGGAACTGAAACTGGACTGGATCTTGGTCTGCGCTCTTGGCGTTTACTTTGGTTTGTAATTTCCTTCTGGAGTTTGCGTCTCCAAAGGAAGCCAGCCAGAAATGGCGAAAAACCCCAAGAAATACACAGAATAAAAGCGCCAGCAAAAGCAGCAGCAGGCGAAGAACATTGCAAATGACGATTGCAACTGAACTGGGCAACATGCAACACTTACACTATGTCCCTCCTCTGCTCGCTGCTCCCCTTGGTCGGCTTACCACTTTTCTTTGGGGAGCGCCATTGCTGCAATTGCAAACTTTAAAGTTTGCTCAGATCTGCAGCTGTGTGTGAAAAGTTTCATTTGTGAATTGAAAAATTATTTTCATATGCAGAGTGTGTCATTTACAGGCGGGCCAAGCAGACAAACAGACAGAGAGAGACAGACAAACAGACAAACTGACAGCCAAGCAACTAAGCAACCAGGCTAGCAGCACAACCATTGACAAAATGGAAAGTTGTTGACTTAGTTTCCGCTCCTTTGGACGGCTTCCGGTGCTCAGCCTCTTTGCAACATGAGTCTTGAGTCTTGAGTCTTGAGTCTTGAGTTTTGAGTTTTGAGTTTTGAGTTGAGTTTTGGTTGTCTGCAAGTAGGCAACACTTTTAATTATGTGCTTGCCACGCTTAAATTCTAAGACTGCAACCTTTTGCTTTCAAAGAGAGATGTCGTTTGAGTCATTTTTGTTGAATTACATAATTAAAATGCGTTGCTTCTTGTGTGGTAGCATTTTATTCAATTTTCAGCCTTAAGTTTACTGCTACAACAAATTCAAAACTAGCTAAAAGTTCATTAAAATTGCTGCTATTTTTGTATTCTTTATTGGACCACTAAATTCAACAGTTTATTCTAATTAAATAGCTTAATTGTGGAGAAACAATGTTTGAGCCAAAAACTAACAGAAAATTAACAATCCAAACGTAATCACCATAAAAAGAATTGCAGTTTCACAAAAAGCTAGCTAGCCACGTAACCCTTTTGCTGCAGGTATTTGTATAACAATTTTCCACTTGAATTTTCCAAAAACGTGTGGAACGTGCATCCACGATTTCTCTAAAAATTAAATTAATTATATTTTAGAAGTGTGGAATTTAGAAGCGAAAAGTGTTGCTAAACAAGAGAATGAACCAATTAAGGAATAGTTTGTGATGTTGTTTAAGCGTACTACAAGGAATTGGGGTGAAAGTATTTCTCAACTATTATTATATTTATTTTATAACTGTCGGGTGGATGCATGTCCTTTTTCATTGAATAGTGAAGAGTTCACGGGCTACACATAAAACCAATTCATTCAGTTTCGAATTTTGTAGACAAAGTCCCTAATTCACTAGTTAGTTGATAGCTTATTTTTTCTACACGTACACTTAAAATAATCAATGTCGGACTACTAGGAATAATCCAGTTTCCTAACTGGTCTTGCCTGAGCTTCTTATTAGATCAATATAATTAACCAGTCGCCTGCATGTCTAAGATTTTTACCATTGGGGTGTAAAATCCTAGTACTTAGTATATATAAACTGGTATGTTGAGTAGTGTAATTAATGATTCTGTGACTGAGCCTGAACCTTGCATCTGGAATTGTGGATTGCACATGTCAGCAGTTCCAGTAGTTTAACCACTGCCAATTTGTTGTTGTTTCGCAGAATTTTTACCTTGTTGTTGTAATTTATTAAGCTTACCATGAAGTTGACTGCGCTTCACCGCACAATTGTCAACAGGCGAGTCTCACACACATGAACCCACACACGCGCACACCACAGGCACAACACACACATGTGAACTAATATAAATAAATAGTATAAAGCAAGTAGGAATGCTCAAGTCAACTATCACGACTACCAAATACTCTGTATCAAAGAAACAAAATACTTTGTATCGGAAAATCTCTGATCTGAAAAAGCTCAGATTTGACGGATGTAAATCTAAACAGCAGATTTTGAAGGCAGACAGGGTCTATGGAAAATAAATGAAGATGGGTTAAAAGAACATTGGAACCTTTACTAATGATAATTTCTTTAAAATATCTTCTTTTTTTTACTTAACTTTAGGCAGCTACTTTTCATTTTCTTAAAGCGAAATAGTCTCTTGGACTTTTCTTCTAATTATTCTAACGACGGACAGACGTACAGATAGACAAGCACAGTGGTATCGCCCTTCTGTTAATCCTAATCAAGAATTTCTATGTTATAGGGCATTGGGAATGCTTACATTCTGCCTGTTTCATTCTAAGTATACCCTTTTAACTATTGCAGAGTATACAGAGAGCCGCAGACACGCACGCGTGTTGCAAAAAACGGAAACGGAAACGGCAATGCGGTTGACTGTCTGTCTATTTATGAGTATGCGTGCGTGTATGTGTGTGTTTGACAAATATTTCATTTGGGGGTGCATGCCTGTGTGTGTGTTTGTGTATGAATATAAAGGGATGCAAAAGTTTGTAGCTGCAAATAAAAAGGTTTCGAAATTAGCAAGTAAAATACGCACATAAGCGCCATCTGTGTGTGAGTGGCAGTAATTCACATACATACATACACACATACATACACACATACCTTTTTAACGGATGCGCAGCATTAACGGAAACGGACTCTTGTGGTATGTGGCACATATAATTTATGTGGTTTTATTGACGGCAACAGCAACAGCAACAACAACAATTAAAAATAACAGAAAAAATAAGATAAGAAAAATATTTGGTTTTTCAAACATAAAGATATAAAGTTGAAATTTAATAATCCTAACAGAAACTGTACGTAATTATTCCATTGTGGCAATTCAACTGGTTAACATTACATTTTGTGGTCTGCGTTTTGAATGGGCGTGGCATGCGTTTGATTCACCGCAACGTCAAATCAGGGCCGTATACTCATAATCAAACCAAATGCGTGACGGACGGGAAGACGAGAGGGACGGCAGCTGACAGGACACTGCCTAATTAAAATGGCAAATCGTCAGCAACAACAACAACAACAAGAACAACAACAGCAACACGCGAAACAAAGAGCAACAACATTGCAGTTGGCAACGCTCGTCGAACAACAGGCAATTGACATGCAAATTTATGCGCCAACTGGGCACAAACAAACCTAAAGCTGCCCAAAGACCAAACCCAAAACCAGAACAGTAGCCGGAGTCGGAGTCGGAGCAAGAACCAAACTCAAACCCAAACCATGAACCAAAAACAAAGAGTCCAAATTATGCAGAGTACATGCAGACACGCCACAGATACAGCTACAGATACAGCTGCAGATTCAGATATAGATACAAATTCAGTTGCCGTTGCCGTTGCAGTTGCAGTTGGTGATACGCTGCTGTTCAGCTTGGCAGCTTTTCAGTGTTGGGCCATGATAAATTTGCTAGCTGCACTGCAAATGGTCAAATGGCAAATAAATTTTAATTTGATTAACGATTTCTGGTTCATTTTTGGGCCAAAATTGATTGGTCGCCATGTTTTTTTTTTTTTTTTTGTCTTTTTTTTTGGCAAAAGTATCGAACTGACCCCGCAATTAATTTGCATCTCGCGTGCCGCAGTCCAAAATTGCATCTGATGTTACGATTCATTAACTTGGCTATGTGAATGCAACATTTGCGGATTTTTGGGGGCAGTACTTTAGGCTCGAATAATGGCATTGTTTGCTTTCAATTCAGTTAACAGGTCAGGCCGCAGCATCGCAGCCCACTAGCGCTTATTATCCTTGTCACGTTCGAGGACCAACGCGTTTTGCCTTTGTTTACCATTGTTGTTGCTGCTGTAGCTCCTGCTGCTGCTGCTGTGCAAACAATTTGCTTGAGTGCTGCAATTCCTCGCAGGTAAATGCACACACGCAGAACACAAGCAACAAGCAACAACCACAACTTAAACACAACAACCATCAGAAGCCTGTTAGTCAACTAGCAGCTGGATTGACTATCTGCTTCATAAGGAGCGAACAGAGGAGGAGTCTGCATAGAGAAAGGAGTACAAGGAGTGGAATGGCCAGCAAAGATTGAATTAGTTTGCATGCTAATTCCATTTGCCAGGCTTGTTTGCTTCCTTCCTTCAAGTTTGGGCGCGATGATGTGTACCCCGGTTAATTTGATAATTGACAAGTGATAAATGCTGCAAGTGATTCTCCCAGTAAATATGTATTGAGAGTGCAAGTACACAGATCATCTATCTACATACTTAATTCAATGTAGTTTTACGGCACATTTTACTTCATTTTCTTTAATTATTTTCATAACAAATAGAGATGGAATAGGATATCCATTTAATGAAGAAAAATAAACTTGATTCTTAGAGAGGTCTTGCAATAAATTTTAATAATATTAGTGCTCAAAATATAAGAATAATCGCATAGATGATAATCTAAAAAATTTAAAAAAAATTAATCTAGTATCATCAGACAATTCCTGAAAGAATTATCTGAACTCAAGGTAACAACTTTTGGAAATTGTGCCTGTAGCTCTCATAGTCTCTGCCAACCCGACAGATTCTGCTCAATAATATTTACTTTATGAGATCAGAAATGTTGCCTTTAGCAAAATTAGTATACCCTATGAAGATTTTTGAAATGCACAATAAAACAAAGATTGATTGGCTTCTCGCAAATACCTCTTTAATATACTTCTGTAAAATATTCTGTTTTCTAATATTTCAAGCCATAGCAAAATGAATAGTGTTTCCGCTCCCAAGTGGACACATGTTTCAAGCAGAAGCAACACACGAGAGCACTTCAGTCTAACCGCAGGCTCATGCACCTCAGCCAGGCCTGGTTTTTTTTTTCTTTTTTTCTTTTCCTCATTGCTGTTGTTGTTGTTGTGGGAGGTGGGGGTGTATCCATGTATTTTCCGGGCATTTATCAAGTGTCGTCTCGACTGGCCATTCGATGGGTGGCACTACGTTCTGTTTATAGTTGACCAACACTTGTCATACTCCAAGCCCTGTTAAAAATAGATGGGCTGCTATACTTGTTTAGCTTTTTTAAAGCGAGTTTTAGCTGGCGATACATAAATTTAAATGAAGCCACATATCGCATAGATCATGTGTGGGGTCTGAGATACATACAGATATATGTATGTGCTTGTAGCACAATAATGACTACTAGGATGCCTGTCTGTCTCTGGCTGGGTGTCAACTGATTTAGGGCTGGCTCTTAATAGAGACATAGCCATAGAGTATTGCCATGGCAATGTGGTTTGGCTATTAAGTCAATGCCCAGACAGACAGACACAATCAGAGAGAAACAACACAAAAGTTACGTAGACGGCAGAAATTAATTAGATACACAATAAATTACTCATATGCCAAAAGCAGCAGATAAACACAAAGGCAGACAGAGGATTGTTCATTAAAATGGAGTTCATTTAAGGGCACATGATTCAAGAGCAACTAATTGAAAAATCGCTTCAATTGATTTTTAATACTGTCTTCTTGGGAGCTAAAGAATATTAGTTTGTTTTTTCTGTTAGTATTTAAAAAAGGATAATTGTAATACTATTGAAAACTCATGCTACTATTTAGTGATTTAAATCAAGCATAAAATGAGAGCTCATTAACTAGTTGACTAACTAATTAAAGTTTACAAACTAATAGTATAAGTATTTTCCCTTGCGAGTACAGAAACTCA
Organism: Drosophila repletoides; assembly: GCA_018150835.1. Lineage (NCBI taxonomy): Eukaryota > Metazoa > Arthropoda > Insecta > Diptera > Drosophilidae > Drosophila > Drosophila repletoides. Next base: position 7,760,290 of record JAECWQ010000202.1, read on the forward strand.
TACGATTAAAGCTCACCCAACAACAGTGGAAATAAAATCCCTTTGCTTGTGATTTGTGAAAACCGAAAACATAAAGAGCAGAAAAAAAAGAGAGAAAAACTGAAAACTGCGGAAAGAAATCACAGTGGAAAACGAAACATGATGAAAAAATAGAAAAAGAAAGCAAAAACAAAATCGTGCACAGATTGTGCGAGAAAAGAAACCGAATAGCAAAAGCAAAAGCAACAAGAACTATAATTTCCTAAAGGACTTAATTATTTTATAATAAGCACATAACACAGGCGAACTACAAGCGACGCGCAGACCCCAAGGCGGCAAAGCGGCACTAGACGAAGGACGAAAGGCGAGGAGAGCGTGGAGCGGAATGGAGCGAAGGGAGTTGTAAAAGGCAAGCAGGAAACCGCGTAAATGCAGCGCAAAAGTTTCTAAAGTTTTTCCACTCGGCAATCGTACTGAACAGGAAAGGACCGCGGAGAGCAGGACTCAAGTAAACGGAGACAGCATAAATTGTTAAAATATTACAGATTGTTATACTCGTATCTTGCTCCCACAGCACCTTTTCCTCTCTCTGCCCTCCTTCCATTTTATGATCTCCCTTCCGTTTTATTAATACATGCTTGAATGGATTTCAGCAATTAATATTGATTCAAAGAGTTGTTTTTGCATTTGTGGTTAGATTTTGTATCTGGCTTGTTGTCTTAAGAGCGATTTCAGTAACATTAATTCAATTACAAGATTTATCAAACCACAGCAAAAAAACTTAAATCTTTTTCTAAGAGAATTATAAAAAAAGGTTGATCACTATTTTTATTTTAAATCATCGATTTGTTATACAAATTATTCTGATATTAAAGTAATATTACATATACTTCCATAGTATTTTGCTTAACAGACTAGGAGGACTCTATTAATCTTGGTAATATATCTTTGTCAGTCAGAGCTGAAATATGTCTCAAACTTAAGTTGACCTTGTTGCACAATTTTCAATAATACGTTAAAGAGACATTTGCATAAAGCACTCATCGAAAACGGTGAAGCAACGTTTCAGCCATTTACTGCTTAATGCGAGATCCGTAATAAAATTAGACGTGCAGAAATTCCATTACGCATACGCCCCGATAGCCGGCAGAGGCATGAAACAGACATTTAAACACTTGAAAAACAATATAAATTCATTCAGAATGGAACAAAGCGATACCAAAACTATAAGCATAAGCAATAAAATACATGCACAGGCCACATGCAGACAGGCAAAACAACACCAACAACACCAACAACAATAATGCATAAATAAGCAGCAATGGCCAACAATTGATACTTCGGCCAGTGGAACAACAACAACAAAATGGCCAGGACATTGAGAACAAATTCTACGAATTTATATAACAAGGAAGAGCCTAACTGTGCTTGATAGGAATACTAGGAGCACTACACAGAGCATAGAATCAAATAGATAGTTAAATGTCTGCACACAAACATGCCAAAAAGCATTAGAGCTTGAGGGGTGCTGCAGACGGGTGACTATAAAGGACGCTAGAAGAGCCAAAGCAAATATATTTGAATTGCTAAACAAACATCGACTGAGGCTGAAGCTGAGGCCGAGACCAAGTCTAACAAAACGAGCTTAATCATGTTGTAAATTTACATAATTTGACGTGTGTACGAAAGTTGCCACAGACAACTGAATATATATATATATATATAAAATGGAATAGAATTGAATACATAGCTAATATCTTTGTATATATTTCAATCAGCCTGGCAATCAATTCGATGGCTCATCAGAACACAAATCGATTTTGAAGACACTCAAAATTCTGGGAGAAATTAAATAATAAGTTATAGGTCAATAATTTATAAGGTTATCATTATACAAAAGCTATGTATAAAACAAAAGCTATTAAGCAAAAGTTATGTAATAATTCATTATTGAAAATTAATTTTTTATTTAATAATTGATTTTGTAAATGTCTTTGGACCATACTTAAAAAATTACTTACGTTTGGAGGTGTTGTGGACTGTTACTAAAGTCAATGAAAAGCATTCTTTCATTTGAAAATATTAAGTTAATATTAATATTAAAATTAAAATTAGATTAGATTTATTTCACTTATAGTAATATTTACGATGTATTGTTTATTAACTTAGAGTAGTAATAAGAGTAAAGGATTAATAGAATGTCTTTTTTGCTTGGATACAGGTACAAAGGAATGATAAGGTGTGAATGTGACCTAGTTAATTGGGGAGAAAATACAAATTAAAAATCCCTTGGATTTAAAAATTGTTAGTAATATGAACAGTTGTTACAGGAAATCTATAATAAGGGTATTAGGTTTATTTATTATTTATGATATGTTTCTTTTTTATTTTAAAAGTTGCTTTAATTGGGAAATATTTATACACCATTCAGAAAATGTCTGAATGATTAATTCTAAAGTATTTTCAAATTTATTAATGATTGAATTTGTTTTTTTAAAAGTTGATTGGATTTCGAGTATTACCAAATCATTCAAAATAAAAACTAGTTAAATATCTTGCGGAGAGAAAAGGGATGCACATTATTTTCTTATAAGCATTTTTTTTTTAGATTTTCTTACTCTTTTTTAAACCATTAAATTAAATTGGTATATTTAATGTCTTAAGCTTGTCTAATAAGCCTTCCAAGGGTGCCTTTTCGCTGCCTAGGTAATAATAAACTCAAATTACATTAGACAGAAAGAGTTTTTAAGGCATGGCTTGCCTTTAATGCCTCACTTTTACAGATGTCAGGTGTAATGAGCTTAAATTGCAGTCAGTCTCTACTTATTGAGACTTCCAAGAAAGGATTCGGACGCCAGACGCACTTCCACTTACTCCTTTGCTGCTCAGTCAGCCATTCTAACTGCCACACAATATAAAAATTTAATTGAAGGTTATGCATGACGCAGTCACCAGTTGGCAATGCTTATGGACATATATAGACCGGGCTATAACCATTGTGTATTATGGGAGCCGGATTGCGCGACAATCATCAATTGCATTTTAATATCATTATTATATGATTATTGCAACAAATTGCATTTTGTATTAACGGGTAAATAAACGCGGCTTAGTTAAAGCATAAAAATAGTAAAAATCCTTTGGGATCATATTCATTTTATGGGACCTACCTACACGGAAAAAAAATGGCATGCTAAATTTAAGCTTAACATTTTCCATTTGAAATCAAGTATGAACGGCATTAAATAAGTGAATGAATTCAATTCAGACTATATTCAAGTACGTTCCGGCATATATATACCAAAGAAGGGCAGAAATGGGAATCCGTATTCAAAGTTTTTAACAGAATAAAATTTCAAATGAAAAAATTATATCAACTCTGAGCTGCTAAGTTGATTCTAAGGAAGGTATTTTTTATAATTTATATTCTGTACTTCTAGCCAGCTTAAGAGCTTGTCAGCTAATAGAAAATAAGTGACATTTGATCTAGCTTGTTGGGGGCACTTCATAATTAACACTAAATTAAAAGTGTGCTAAATGAGTAAAAGTTTACTTGACCAGCAGCTGCTGCTGCTGGCGACATTGCAAGCGTTTGCAGTTTAATGGAATTTTTAATACTTTGCCAGCTTCATTGTCAGCTGACATTTTTTAATATTTTTTAATATTACTTGTATTAAAAATGCAAAAACATAAAAAGCGACAAATTTCCCAGCTAACAAGTGGGAGAGAGACCAACCCGCTCCCAACAGACAAGCAGGCAACAGATTACTGTTGGCAGCAACTGATTACTTAAGGAGTCGCCTTGCCTTTTCCCGTAGTTTGAGCCAGCCGAAGAGCAACTCGAGTAGAAATACCACTGCACTGGCCAACATGGCTAGGAGAAGTGTGAACAGAGCGGGTGCAAAGTGCTTGAGGTCCACTTCCACCTGTGCAGCCTTGAACAATGTGCAATCTGGCTTGGGCACCGTCCACAGTTTGTCATTGTATTGCATCAGTCCTGTTTCGCCCAGATGGAGCACCGCATGGGCCAGATGCTCGCGCCAAGGTGAGCTCTTGGGCAGCACAGAGCCAGCCACATAGGGGGGATTGAACATGATCTCCTGTAGTTCACAGAACTGAGTCTCATCCAACAGTTCAATAAGTAGGCGATACATGCGATCGATGGCCGCATGAAAGGCAAAGCCACCTTCCCGTATGCGTTCCGCGCCCTGGAATATGGTCAATATGTTCTGCTGCCGGGCATGGCATATGCGCTGGCTGTAGACATCTCGCACTAGCTGATTGGTAGTGTTGGTAAACAGCGCATAGTTATACGAGACGTTCTCCATGCCAATCTCCAGGTTGCTCTCGTACAAAGCCTGCAGATTAACAATACTGCGTGGCGTGTCCGACAGCAGTGAGCCCACAATGAAAGCCCCGTAGAACTGCATCAACATGAAGCTGAACAGGCAACTGGCGCTAATCAGCACTCGTGTGGATGGAAGCTGGAACAGCTCCGTTGCAGGGCCCTGTTGCAGATAGGTTTCCAACATGGTGAACCATGCAAATGCCAGGCCTCCAGACTGCCTCACTGCCAGCTGCTGGTGTCGTTCCTGGCTTATGTGCAGCGGCAGTAACAAAGCGCTGCACACAACCAATGCTAAAACGCACCACCACACCTCCGAGCTCAGTGGCTCAAAGAAAATATTGCGTATGCTGCTTCGCCGCGGATGGCGGAACAAAAAGTGTATGCTGTATCACGAATAATCAGAGTTTTATTAATTGATCCGCATGACCATCACATATTAGAGCTGTGCACGTCTCGTGACACGATGTGCTTGTGCTCAGGTAGTAAGAATATATTTTTGAATTTCTCCAATTAAGAAAACTGAAAGATTTTTTGGCTTGAAAATAGCAAATACTTACAGCTGTGTGTGCAGCACTGGCGAGAAATGAAAGTAACGCTGCCTATCCAGCACAAATCGTATGGGGCACAGAGCAAAGTGTGCCTCTCCATTTGTGATTTGACCCAGGACACCCGACCAGCTGCCATTTGGCTGAAGCTGCCCCCAATTGTCCGTAAAGCGTACATCCAAGCTGCAAATAATAGATATCGAGATATCTGAAATAATTCTCTTTTGAATGTCTTTGACATACCTCAGATTATACATATGCTCCATAAGCCTAAAAAGCTGAAAGGTTTTGCGCTGCATGGGATCCAGCTGGAGGAGCTGTCTATCGTTGCTCAGATAGATCAAATCATCATAGCCCGCCGGCTTTTCAATCAACTGTGGATTCAGTTTGAATTTTGAAGTGATTAAGTGGCCTTTGCTTGGAATAGCCTAAACTTGCCGCTGTGCTGCCAATCAATGTGATGTTCCCCAAGTTGCTGCGTCGCTTTATCCAGTTGCATCTATAGTTTGCCCAGAGCTTATAGCCACCTGATAGGCTCCACTCACCCTTGGATTCTACACGTAGGGGCATCTGCTGACCCACTCTGTAGACATCATACAGCTTCATATAGCTGGCCCTGAAAGCATTTGTAATCTGGCTAGTCAAAGATTACGCATACGCCGCTATGTACGGTACGCTACGCACTTGCCAAAGGAACTGCTTCGCATTCCTACTGTTATATCCGCATCAATGTTTATGTTATATGCAGACAAATGCTGCTCAATGATGAGCTCATCCTTGTGATTTGCCTGACTGGAGCCCAGCATAAACCATGCCTGGCTGTTGTTGAAATAACCTGCCTCAGAGGCTGCCTCGTACACCCAATGCTTAACGGCGGCGTTCTCAAATTCCTCCACAAATAGCGCAGTTCGTGGCGCCTCATAGTAAAAGAGTTCTTTGAAATTCACGCCCATTTTTGGCATAAAAAACTGCACTCTATAGTTGGCTAACAGTCTTCTGTAGTTTTCAATTTGCTTGGTCCAGTTGATTTTCCATTTTTTCTCAGGTCCTGGGGCACGCAGCACAAGCGCATGCTTTAAGTGCTGGGAATGTAAAAAGTCCTCGAAGGCGAGCAGCTCATTGGAATTTATGTTTTCAATTTGCGCGCCACATAAAATTCTTGCCGAAATTATAAAAATCCATAGAATTATTTTTACTTGCAACTTAATCATTTTATATGGCCACTTTCACTTTGCCAAGCGGCTTTCCTTTGTTATTATTATTATTTCTCCTTTCTCTGGGCAGGACTTGGTTTGTTTGGCTTTGTGGAGCGCTTCCTCTGTCGTTTTATATAGCTTTGTGAGACCTGCAAATAACCGCGTGTATGCATAATTTATGCGTTATGTCAGTGCAGCGCCTTTTCCTACCACATTTTACGCGGAAAATTGCGACTCAGACAAGAAAATTGTGCGTAAATGTCAACTGACAGTTTAATTTCTTAATTATAAGAACAAAACTCTTTAAAATTGTTCTTATTTTTACCTTCGCGCATTACCAAGAAAAAGGTTTGAACTTTTCTGATATTCATAATCATTTCTAGGAGTTTCCGGCAGTAAAATGTAAATTAAATGCAAGAAAAAGAGTCTTCAAATGAAGTGCATGTCTTTAAGATTTTCTATATATTTTCCAAAATTTAAGGACAAAGTAAGAATTGCCACAACCAGACGGAACATTAAGCAGGACAAAGCTGGCAGCATTAGCCTGACATTATCCGACTGCAGCCAAGAAGCTACAAGAAACGACAGAAACGCGTGTTAACATCGAGGGAAACGGAGAATCTTCCTGACTTTCTATAAAACCCAAGTCCGGGTGTGTGTGTGTGTGTGTATGTGTGTGTTTGTGTACGAAAAAAATGCAGTACGGCAAATTTTGGTGAAACTTGAAAGCAAATCCTGGAGCTTGCAACTTAATTTCATGGCATGCGACTGCCGCGTAGCATGCAGCAGCTTCATTCGGGCAATTTGCTTCAGGACAGCTTGCCACGTGCTGCACAGACAGAAAGGAAAAGAAAAGGGACACAGAGCGAGAGAGAGAGAGAGAGGGAGAGAGAGAGTGATAGAGTCCATCCAACAAGCAGCAACGGTAACAGGACTTTAAGAGCTGCCATGAAAATGAAAATGAATTACGTTTAATTTGCTGACATTTTGGTGAAAACATCTTTGTTTTGCTGGTGGTGGGTGGTGGATGGTGGATGGGCGTGGTTGTTTTGTTGTGTTGTGTTTAGTTTGCCTTAGTTTTAGCCGGTAATGACAAGAACATTTGCTGCAAGGCCACATGCAAATGCGCAGCAACATCTTCGCAAGTCCTTACTAACATAGTTGTCGGAGGGGTGGGTGCAGCGGGAGTGGAAATTTCAACATTTTATCGCAGATTTTTGCATCAAATACGCGAGCTGCATAAGGAAACAAAGCCGAAGCAAAAGCAAAAGTAGAGGCAAACGCTTTACGCTTTATCCAGGACAAAAAAGAATTTTTGCTATTAAAATTGAAGCCAGCACACACATGCCGAAAAGAGACGAAAATTGCGCATACGCCATGTACGCGGTGGCAAAAGCGCAAGCAACATTTAAATATTTCTGTTTAAATTTTGTGGAGTTGAGTTGCTTCGTTTTGCATTTCTCTTTTTCTGTGTTTGGTTTATATGTGCGTGTATGCGTGTGCTTCCATGTGTTTTTCCTTTTGACATTTTGTCACACATGTCAGACGCAACGTGTAAAAATTCACCAAACAAAACAGAAACAGAAAAAAATTCGAAGAAAAAGAAGAAAAAAGTTTTCATTTAATTTTTCATACGATAAATATACGTTGCCATGCACTGAGTCCTCCCAACAACAACCAACATTCGTTTCACCTTTCACAATTGCCCGCTGGCAAATTTCTTCTTTCTTCTTTCCTCTGTCTGCCTTAGCACGTGCATTTTGATGAGTGATTTGGCAGCTGACTTGGTAAGCTCCCAGACTTCTGACAGTTAATAAATGTTAATTTACAAGCGAAAACAACGAATTATACCCGTATGCCTGCGGCATTGTCTGGTTATGGGGAATCAAGTTGGTCTTCGTTTTGGTCTTATCCCAGCCTTGTCTAGAAGTTTTACTCAGTTGTGTGGTGACAAATTAATTTCGTAAATTGCACTGTAGACAGAGAGAATTGGTCTAAAGACCGGATCGGTCTTATATTGAGACCTATAAATATTGAATGTTTTGAGCCTGAATGGGTTTTCAATTCAGATCAATCCTCTCTTAAACTTGGACTTAGTTGAAAACGGCCATAGAATAAGCAAACAATTCTTAAATTGAGATTATCAATTAAATGAGAATTTCAATGCAAATATTAGGAAAAAGCTAAGAGAATTCGTTCTCTCATGATATCTTGATCTCTACTGAATGTTAGTATTATTTCCAGCTAAATCAAGAATTTGGGGTCTCAATTATTTTATTTTATTTATGTTTGATTCGATATACTGATTTTTCTCCGTGTACACTCAATTATTTTCATATAAAACTTTATAAACAATAAAAAATTTCATAAAATATTTCTCGTTTGTACTCGCTTTTTCAGCTTGCCAAGCAATAACCATTAGCTGGAGTCGCAACTGTTGCAACACATAAATTAAAACAGTGATTTTCCGGGGCTGGCAAAGAGCTTTATTGTAGCCAGGACAACAATAACAATTTGATGTAAAAAAATAAATTGTAATTAATTTCACAATAACGGACATCATTATTATAATATGCTTATTTTTTATATTTTTTGTAGTGCTTTTCTTGTACAATAATTTTGGCATCTCGATTGCCAGATTTTTAATTGTCCGGACAGGAAAAAAGAAAAAGCAAAAACAACAATTAAAAGTAATGGAAAATCCCTTGCAGCTATGAACCTTCCATAAAATGATTTAAATACCCGTAAAATAGAATTTGCCTTGCCGCTAGGCATCTCAGCAGAAAAAATTTCTGGGAAAAATAAAAATCACTTTAATTAAATGTGGAAATAAAAGTAAACAAATGGCGCTAGGTGAAAAAAGGAAAACAAAAACTTAAACTCCAGTAAATGGAACGAAAAAAAGTGAATAAACGTTCAAGAAAATTCAATTTAGGCCTCAATGGCAACGTATTAAATTTTGTTACTGACGTTTTGGCCAAATTTCTGAACATTATCACGTTTTACTATGTGCTAGTTCTGCATTTCATTATTATTTAATGTTCGCGTGAACAAATTTTCTTTGTCGACAGCAACGGAAACAAATTCCCTCAGCAGTTGTGCTGCATTAAGTCAACTCATTATGAAATTACTGCTTGGAAAAAAAAGCCGCAAGGAAAATAAATAGAAAAATCGGAATGACGATGACTGGAAGCACGAAATGCCGGCAAGGAAAACAAATTAAATTTAATCGATTTGTGAAAAGCTGCCAGGACAGACAGCAACACCAGCACCACCAGCACCACCAGCAGCACCAGCAACGAGTCTGAGTGCTCGCACTAAAACTAGACTTGGCCAAGACGCATGGTAAATTAAGTGGAGTACTAGGCGACAGGGTCCAGACATACCAACGACAGGCAACAGCAATGGCCACTTGGCGTGAAGCTCTAAGCGCATTCTAAACAAATTAAAATTCAATTAAAAAGATGAAATGGCATTTCAGAGCTTAATACGACCAGACCAGAGCTTGCCAGCCAGCCAACTACACCCGACTACGAGTAACTGCCAACGCATCTGCAGTATAGATGTTAGGAATTAACACTGTCCAACAAAAGGATGAGTTCACTCAATTAAGACAATATTTTACTGCAAACTTACTAAAAAACTTTCAATTTTCTAGGGCATATTAAAAATTATTTCTCATTTCAACCTGAGTCACTTTTCATGAGGTAAGGATATTAACTTTGTTTATTTTTATATAAGGATTTTACATTTCAAAGAAGTCCATTTATTTAAAGCTAAAGTAAAATACAGTTGAAAGTATTATAAAAAGTCTTGAAATAAAATAAAAATTGTTTTTAAAATTAATTTTTTTATTTTTATTTATAAAAATTTATATGATTAAGCCATTCGCAATTCATTTGATCCCAACTAGACTTATCGATCTATAGTAAGCCCGCTCTTTCTTGAATCCTGTTTGAGAAGAGATTGCTTGAGTTATTTAATACTGTTCATAGTTGATATGAAATTAAATGTTAGTGACCAAAATTAATCACAGTATTGGTAGTAGTTATACGTGGCCAACTTTTGATTTTAATATTTAATATTTTGTTGGGCAGTGCAATGCAAAAGTACTCGCCCAATGGTCGAGTTTAGAGCTGTGGGTGCCGCTGTTTAATCTCGGCTAAAAGGCATCGCATTCAATTCATTTAGCGGCAACACGTTATCATCGCCGCCAACCATCATCAGCGTCATTCTCGTTTGCCATAGCGTTGTCATTGGCTACAGCAGCAACAACAACAACAGCAATCAGTATTCTCTTTGCTTTTGGGGCGTCATTAATGCTTCACGCAACTTGAGACTGGAGGCATCATTTCCAATTACAAGTGCTGCCTCCAACATTTTGCCGCTTATGATTTTTGGTCAGCCGGTTGGATGGAATTTGGCCATTTTCTTTTCCTTTTCCTGCTGGTCATGGTCATTGATGCTTCTCTCATTACTTTGTTGTTGCTTTTGTTGGCATTGCGGCATTGCCGCCAACTATCATTTTGTCTACTGTCCTTCATGGCTGCATTAAAATCTGACAGCTCTTCTCAGCCTATTACAATTTCTGCGTCAGCTCTGCTCTGGTTTTCTTTGCATTTTTTTAAAACTTCCCCTGCTCTGGGTAGTTAAATTTTATCATTAAATATGCAGAGCTTTAAGCAAGGATTTTAGTTCTAAAAACATATCTTCTTTTAAGTTTTAAGGTTTTTATAATTTTAAATGATTATTTTTAAAAGATATTTTTAAAGTTATCTCAATATATTTTGAACTTGGTTGTCAATTTAGTTGGTAAAAGAAAAATTGACATTTTGAAAAGTAAATCGTAAAAGGATTTGAATACTGTGCTTTTAATTTAATCCGTGCCTGTCTAAAGTTATCTTTGCTTTCCTCTGAATATTAGGACTTACTTTTTCATTGATTAAAATGGCTTTAATCCGTCTGTCGTTGCTGGTCAGTGAGTTCCTAGCTGGTCATAACAAATTGGCTGAGTTAATTTCTTATATCTTCCGTTCGAACTCGGCGTCGGAGCGTGAAATTGTCTAAAGTTTGTTAGGCGACTTGCTAAGTCAAACTGCAGCAAAGTTTAAATGAGTAATGCAGTAAATATTATTAATTGATATAATTTCCTATCCACCAAGGTGGTCTGCTTCATTGGTGAACTCCATCTCTTCATTGTTTCAAAGTGGATTAGCAAACAAATGGAAGAAAAACGAAATGGAAGAGCTGAATGTCCTTTAACTGCCAATTGTGCCCAGTTGCGCACTTGAAACATTGATCTGACAATCATCTTTGTCCAATTAAAGTGCCTTCGCTGGAGCACTTGAGGCAATTAAAGGGCTTGACAATCACCGTCTGCCTGCTTGACATGCTCCCTGCCCCCTGCTTCCTGCTGCTGCTCCAGTTTAACCCGCAGCCAACAACAATAACGTTGCTTAATTTAAAATTTAACCCTTTTGCTGAAGGCGGTGACCACAACGCTTCCTGTCCCTGACCGGTTCAACGATGCAATGATGAAAAAATATTTTCTTTCCGGAGTCGACGACGACGTCGAGGACGATGACGACAGCAAGGCAAATAATTTTTACAAATTATTCGCTCACATGCCAACTGCACAGGCAAGACAAACAAAAAATATAAAATAAAATAACATGAAAGCATAGGCGAACTGAATATGATCGACTATTAGCTACCCTGTTACCAGCCCATAAAATATTCTTCTCTGATTGCGTTGAACATATATAAAGTTGAAAGGATTGGGATCCAGTAGGAATATTATATAATAAAATGAAAAGTTTTCCAAAAATACCAAAATTTCAATATTTCTAAAGACTGTAAGATCCAGCTACAATAATTCCAATTATACCCGTGCTAAAGATCCTTGTTAGAGTATTGTGTATAAATCAAAGAAAATAAACATTGATATTGCTTATCATTATTCCTTTAGCAATTTTAACACAGGGTATGAAAAGTACAGAACTTATGTGAAAAAAAGGAAAAATGAAGAAAAGTTATAAAAAAAAAGCAAGAAAGTCACTACAGAGAATCAAACGATATTCAATGAGGAAAGGCAATAACAAGTCAGGCAACTGGACAGTTGGTCTTTTGGGTAGTTTGCGATTATTGTTTTTGCTGCTGTTGTTGTTGGCGTTGCTGCTGCTCGAACTGTACCAATAATAAGTTCAAACAATGGCGGGCAAAGCAGCTACCATTGCTGGCCATGTTTGTTTAATTTTTGCCACTGCTGCGCCTTCTTTTCCATTGCTGATGCTGCTGCTGCTGCTGCTCAACTGGCGCTGCAATTGTTCCAATCGGCCGCCAACTGCTCGTTTCCGTTTTTGTTTTTGCAGTCAGCTTTTCTTCTACTTAGCCAACAAACAGGCTTCAAATTGAACGGAAGCACGGCACGAGTTATGCTCCAGCCATGCCCAGTCGGGCCCTAAACCGCCCCTTTGCACCATCGCCCATCCCCCTAATCCAACCGGGCATGCCTACTTGCAATCTCCGGCAGCGTCGGAGGCATTGTTCCATGTCCATGGCTCGTTCGGCTCGTTTCAGCATCTTTTGTTGTTCGGGGGCAGCCGCCCTTTTGTCGCTGCGCTTCCGTTTTACGCTTTACTTTTTTCCCCATTTTTTTTTTTTTTGCCTTCTTTTTTCTTTTCTTTTTCCTTACCGGTCCCGGAGCCGGACTTCATAGTTGTTCCCAATTTTTCCTGTGCTACGCCGTTTGATTTGCGCTGATTTCTTGTCTGTGTGTCCTTTAAAGGTTTCTGTTTTTTTCCAGCTTTTCTTTTTTCATCAATTTTATTTTGTTAGTTTCCATTTCATTGAATTCTCACATATCCGCAATCCAGCCATTCAGCTAGTTGCTCAAATTGTGCCATTAGCCAGCGCTGTCCTTGGTGCCCATTTTCTGTGCCCCTTCTCCCATTATCCTTGCCAGCAACAAAAGGGTTTCCTCCCCCATCCTGTCCTCATCCTCGTCGAGCGGCCATAAAATAACCAATTTGCATAGTTTAGTTAGTTGGACGCATCCGCTAGCGACACTTGTGCTGCCCGATTGCTATTGGAAACCAACCAGCTCGCCCACCCTAGGCCTATACATATATATATGTGCCCATTATTGATGACTGTTGACGACAACAACATCAATAGGAAGCAGGCACTGTCGAATTTTAAATTATATTCTTTTCTCTGTACATTTTGTTTCTCTTTTTTATGGCATATCATTGATGTGGCAGACTTTGTAAAAGTTCCAATTGATCAGAATTTGAATAAAAGAAACTTGATTCATATGGGGCTTTGAGGAAGTCAAATTTAAATTTGGTAAGCCAAAAAAGAAAGGCTTGATTGCAGATGGAGTCTCTCTGCTCAGTAAACAATGATACTTCTATATATAGTCCTATTTTTAACAGTAATCAGAACATGCCTTGAATATTACATTTTTGTTTTTTAATATTTGTTATACTAAAGTATGTAGTGAGGTGCTATACTGAGATAAAAAGTACCCTAATATAGAAGAATTGATGAGTCAATCTGGGGTTACTATGGATTATTTTTAGGTTGACAAGAACCCCTCACAAGGTCTCACAAGGGCTCCCCAATCAAATTTATTGAAAAATTAAGAAATATAAATTAAAATCTTTCCTTTATTTTGTGCATATTCTTATTTTACGTTTTTTTCTCATACATATACAATTTTTTTAGAGTGGGTACAATATGTACCCTTCATTATAATACCTTTCGGAGGTTCTTAATGGAAATTTATTTGATATCTAGTAGAGTTTCTATGTGGTTATTAGTTTGTTTTTCATTTCAAAGTGGGAAACTGAAAACTCTGAAACTCTTTTAGTGGAAAAACCTTCAAATTTACTTAAAAAGTTAGGCAACTTAGCTTTAAAGTCTCAGTCAGGAAAATATGAAATAAAAGTTGATTTCTCAAGTGCTAAAAACACTCGAAAATTATTTGGGCGTAACCTGGGCAACTGCCCAACTGCAGTTAGCAGAAACCGCTAAGGTCATTGCGAGCGGGCTGCCAACTATTTTCATAATCATTTAACAGTTTCTGGAGAGGCACAGGCCGACCCAGGCCAAGCCGGAGCTCGCACACTCAATGGCCATTAAGTTCATCGAAGAATGTTCAAAGACTGAGCACTCGAAATGTGATGGCCTCGATGCTGCACGCTTCCAAGAACTTTGGCCTTTGGCTGCGCACAAACCGCACACTTGGCTCAACAAGGCTTTTGCCACCACCTGACTCTAATGGGCGCAGGTGGCAGAGGTGTGTGGTGCTACCTTTGGGTGGTGCCCCTCGAGAATCACCCAACCAAGAAATGCGGAAATGACGTACAGTGCCGCGGCGGCTTTCCAACAACGTCAGCAATTTTATAGCAGTACGACTACGAGTCGAAGTTTCAAGGCACTCGAGACAATTTTGTAACTTTCTTTTGGGAGTCTGGAAGTGTCCAGTGGCAGGTGCTGAGGTGCTGACTTGGGGTATATAAAACTAACGACCTAAGCTGACAAGTGGCCGTTTATTGATTTTCCTGCTACTGCATAATTGGCAACTCGCTGGACTTGTGCGAAATCAATGGAGCGCATTTCCCTGAAAGACATCTCACATTAGAGTGAGGGAGGGGCATTATCATTTGACGCTAACTGGCGATAAGCCCGCAGACAGGAACCGATAATGGGCCACGTTGCTGGCAAATCGAAGAAATGAAGCTGCACTTAACGCCGACACTTTTGACAAGTGGCCTCACCCCATCGCACCAACACCACCCACACTCAGGTGGTTTAAAGTTGGGTGGGGCTTTTGCCATAGTTGAAAGCTGCTTAAGTCACACGTTTGCCCCAGCTTCATTGCCGCTTCGGTGGAAAATGTGCTTTATTTTTTGGGCGGAACTATGGCTCCTGCTGCTCCAGTTCCAGTTCTCTGGCTCCGATTCGTCCTCTTTTCTGTTTTTCTTCTCATTTTTTCTTTTTTTTTTTACAACAAATTGGATTTGCGAAAAAATCGCTCACCTTTCATTTCAGCCGGATTAATGGTGTCGAGGCGAACAGCGCACAATAAAATCACCAGCAACTAGGGATAAATGGGGGGAAAGTTGGGTGTCAGGACAGAAGGAGGACAGGACAGGAGCAGGCTGCCAACCAGCCAGCTGACAGCCAGCGGGTGGTCCTGAAAGTACCTTTTTATGGGAGCAGTGGCTGGCTGCGATTTTGGCCCACTTTGGTTGATCTGCCAGTTTGGACACTTGTAATACAATGAATAAATGAAGTGGTTAAGTAATTGAAAAGCGATTAAGTGGATGCATTTCCATAAGTTTTATTATGCGAATGTTCATCAATTAGATGAAACTTCATTGAACACTATTTGAAATGTGGCACTTGCATTTTGTAAGATTACTTAGTAAAACACTAAGTTAAACAGAGACTAATTAATCAGTACAGATTATTGAACAAATATTTGTCTTATATATTGTAAAGAGTTTTCTTTTATTTTGCCTTACTGATTTTCACTTCTTTTATAATCTAAATAGTAATTACAGACTTCCAAAAGATATTATAACACAAAGTATCATAAAGAAATATGTAATTTATTATATGAGTCTTTGTTTTGGTGTTTGTCTGTCTGTCCAGCTGTCTGCTTTAAAGCATTTTAGTCTATCAGCTTATAAGCTATCTGATTTAATTTTAAAATGTAGCCTTTTTGTCGGAGCCGGTCAGTTCGAAATACTATATCATATAGCTAGAATATAGAAACAATCCACGTGGTTCCATAGATGTTTCTACATCATCTCTGCAGGGAATTATGAGTAGCTTGTATGACTTTCTAAGACTATTGTCTAACAGCCCAACTTCAAGTCAAAAATCCTTACAACTCTTAAATGACACAGTTTTTTTCTTTCTTAAAGTCTGCTCTATAAAATTGGTTCTACCGTTGATGCATTTTATAGTCGTTTCTACGGCAGCCCATTCAAAGGAAACTGTGTTAAGTCCTAGTTGCTTTATGGACGTGTGCACATGGCAAAGAACAGAGCCATTCTTCAAATTCAATAACATAATTGCTAGCATTTATGCTGGCTGCATTATTTACTTGCCTTTCTATTACATTTTAGACACATATCTGATTTCGGGGAGACTGTTCTTGTAGGCACAGACCGTAGTACAATGGGCCACATTTTCCGCTTTTTGTATCTCTCTGTCTCAGTGCAGTGTCTATGCTAATAGCAAGGCATACACCAGCCACGCCCACAGAGTCCACAGGGCCCAGTCATTGTTGTCAGCATTATTTGCATATTCTGCATAAAATTTACTTCCTTTCATTTATTTTAATGCAAGCTCAAAAGCCCGACTAAGGTTCTTGCAAAAAGGAGCATCCAAATAAAGAAGAGGACAACAAAAATCAGAGTCGAAAACAGCACTTAGACAAAACTTTTGGAATATTGAAGCTTGAATACTCTAAAATTATGTTGAATTCTATATTTATTAGACTCTTTCTGTTGAAAAAAAATACAGAAATACTTTAACTGGAAAGAGCTGATTATTTCCGAGAGAACTTATTTTAAAGAGAACTTATTTTTGAATAAAGCGATAAAACAATTCTCTAAAATGTGATCTAAAATACTCAATTTTCATCAACAGACACAATCTTAAAATTCCTCTAGGGTATTCAAGCTTCATTATTCCATTTTATATAGTTTCTGCTCTTTGTGCAGACTATTAATTAACCCTTTTCATATGTTAACCTTAGTTCTCTGACTTGATCTAATAAGGGTTTCTACGGATTAAATGCATTCTTTGAGTTCTATTTTGATGCCGAGTGTAGATCGGCTCGGCTCTCTCAAATACTCTATTAATACCCATTTTCGTTGGGTATAGAGTATAAATAGCAGAAGCTATGACGAAATTCTGAATCGCGTATTTGCTTACTAACAAATTTGCTTCTTTTTCAGAGAGTATGTGTGTGTGTGTGTGTGTTTGTGGGGGGTATATGTATTCAAGGCGTAGCGGTGGTATCACCCCGGTATCATCCCCGTTTTCATGCCACTTTCTTGCTTTGTGCACTCGCCTTTCGTTTGATTTCATTTTTTTTTCTTAGCTCACAATAAACTTGGTTTCTTGCAAAGTTTAGTGAAATAGAAAAACGCCAAAGCAGCCAACCAATGTGCATAAATAAGAAACACAAAAACGGAATTTGCCAATAACACCAAAGTGTGCAAAGGAGCTGAAAAGTGGGCCCAACCTTTGTGCCAGTTTTTGCTGGGGTTATTTGGTAAAAAGAAAAAAATAAACCCGACATTGAAACCAACAGCTCAGTTGTTGTTTAATTTTTTTCTTTTTACTCTACCGCCCTTAATCAGGGCATTAAAATAAACGTTTGCGCCCAGTCAGACATTCGGTGTATAACCACAATCTCCCAATCCTTAACAGGACTTCCGCGGGCCTCAGCCAATTGGCAACATCAAAGTCTGGCCCACAAATTTATGTGCGCCTTTTGTTTTGTTTGTATATTCAGTTTTGTGTTACAGGTGATTGCATTTGGTTTTCTTTATGCTTTTTCGCTGTTTGTTTAGGCCACAACATTTGGGCTGGCTAAAAGGGATATCGAGGAGGGAACGCGCCAGCGGTTCTTTGACTTTGCAACGGAAATCCTTTTTATTTTTGGGCTGAATTTTTAAGCAAATATTTATGGCCAATAATACATAAGACTAATGGCGTTATGAGACTCAGAATTCGTAACAATCGATAATAAAGTGACCATGGAAGACTTGCCCCCGTAAGAAATGACTAAGCTATTGCCTGAAAGAGGTTTTAATCTTGCGCATCGCTTTTTTTAATAATGTGTATTAGAATCGTATAAAGAACTCACTCAGGATTCATACTATTCAAAGCTGGCATATATATTGATAAAGTGGATTCAGATGGATGTCTGGATGATACTTCTGAATACTCATTGAGAACCCTTTGGATTAGTCTCAAGGTTGCTGATATAAATATCGAATATAATGACCTTTTTTACGAATTATTATCGAAGAACATAAATAAATTACTATTCTGTAAGTATAAGGTATAGAGTATTTCCCAGACGAGCACTGCCGATACGTTTTTCTACTTTCTACTTATATCGGTTCACTTTCGATTTACAAGAACTAAAGTAATTTACCTTAAGCTACTTCAATTTATTTAATCCAACCAAGATATGGTCGAATATGGCTATTTGGTTGGCTCAACTTCTCGAGTAAATTACGTGGCCTGAGGAAGTAATTGAAATTATACACTTGGCGGGAGGTACGTAAATAAATATAACAAAATCGAGTAACAAAATTATTTCCCCAGGTCATTTCACACACACACACACACACACACAAACAAACACACACAACACATGCAACATGAAGCGATAAATTGCGAAATGCAATGTGTTTATATTGCAGCTGCTCTGCTGTGGTCCATTGCGTATACGCCCAGTTGCAGTTGAAAAAGTAACTTGATTGATGCGAAAACCTTCGCCAAATGTCAATCCAACATAATTGAGTCTTGTGCACTGCAAAAGGAAAAAGAAAAGAGACCACTCGTGATATGGGAATGTGGAGAGTCGGGTAAATAAGCCAAACTCAACGTCATGGCAACTGTCAGAGTCGCCACATTAACTACGCCACATGCCGCGGCAGCTACAGCTGCAGCTTAAAGTCACTCAACTGCAGCTCCATCGAAATTCACCTTATAAAAACAAAAACAGCACACACGTCAATAAGAGCAACAGCCGCCAGCAGCCAGTGGCCAATTCGAGATGCACAAGTGAGGCGTGACTCACGACCATCACGAACTTCTATCCCTTCTTCCTTCCCGTCCTCATTCTCTTTCCAAATTAATGCCCCAAAGTAAATGGTTTTGACTGGAGCCCCATGTCGATCAGGTCAAGAAATGGTAGCCAAATCCATTGAAAGAGAAATCAAATCGCCAAGCAGCAGCCAAAAGACGTTTCAAGTATGTGTGACAAAAGTATATAAATCTACTCTATGTGATGGTAAAGGTGCCACGTATAGTTGGTATAAAGTAATAGCAGGTGAAGTTGGTCAGGTGCGACCGTTAACATAGCCAGCCCCCTTCTGAATTCCCGACCCAGCAAACGTCTCACCTCCATCTGTTTTTGACCTATACCAAGAGAGTTCAACGCGGCATATTCCTCTTTTCTGCTCTGTCCGGTTGTCTGCGGCTGCTGGAGCGGCTGTCTCAGCTGAGATACTCGTGAATTGTTGCACTGACAGTATTTCGGGCTCTTAATGGAGGGGTAAATGGGAGAGCAACATATATCGTGTTTCCCTGTATTTTTGTTTGCTTCAGAGAATATAGGGATATATTTTAGATTGTATGTACAAAAATGTTTCGAAATAGGGGAACATTATCAAAAATTAATATAGTATTCTATTTGGGTAACGGAAATTTTATATTAATATATATAGAAGTAAAAATAAAAAAAATCGAAATTATGATAGTGTTGATAAGTGTTGAATTCAACTCAGAAAACAATTAACCATACGCATTATTTTGTTAGAGGGAATCAAAAAATAAAATAGGAAAAGAAGTGAAATCAGGTAAAGAAAAATAGTAAATTAAGTTCGAAACATAAATTCAAATTAGTTACAAAAAAACAAGAAAGCAGAATTGAATTCCAAAGGAAAACGTTCTTTTCATAAAATGTAATAAAACTTAACTTCAAAAATTACTTGAAATTTCTATAAATAAGAAATAACTGAAATATTTAAACTAAGTATTTTTGTTTATTCTTTGACAATAGTTTTAAAAAATTTTCATTTTCTTTTATAATATCTTTAAAGAAATATATAGGTACTACGATGTACCAGGTTCAAATCTTGTTTAAACAAAAACAAGAAAAAACCGTAGTAAAAACCCTTATTTTAGCCAAGTAGGTGAATTTCCCTTTTATTAGAGACTCTCCCTAGCACTCTCTCATTTTCATTTCCCCATATTGCGCATGTGCAGTTATAAGTCCGAGTTATTCTGGCTTCTCTGAGAACAGTAAAAATAAAACCGAACCACTTCGAAAAAGCGGGCAAATTGGCGCTTTAAAGGATTTCTATACTAATCACAAGGCAAAGAGCATGGCTCTCTCGTGAAAATGACTCTTCGGCTGTTGAAAATACGTAAAACAAACCTGGCTTTTGAGTAAAATAGCCCAATAACAACGCTGGGCCGAGGGGCACGGGTTGCTTAGCCATGATACAACTCATGTGTGTGAAAGTTGAAGTTGGTAAATACAAGATAAACCGGGAAACAGAAGCGGCAGCAGCGAGGGCTGACTTGGCGCAGGCACATATGGTTTATAAGATATATATATAAATATATATATATACGTAGATATACACGTATATATATATAGCATATATCATATACACACTTATGCGAGTATGCTTAGCTAAAATACCAGACAAAGATAGACTCTGGCACGTGCTGGTGTGCACGCCAAAAAGTATGCAACGTTTAGTAGTCTCGGCATATTGTGGGTTTACCTTTGAGTCGCTCAGCCTCTGAGACTGAGATGCACGAAGGTGCATTCCAGCCTCAGCTCTCGAACTCTGACAATCTAAGCAGTTTACTGTGTCAATATGTTGCGCTGACAGCCGCAGCAGCAGCAGCAGCAGCAGCAGCAGAAGCAGCAGCTCTTGAAACTCGAACCAGCAGCTTGACTTGTGCCAGTTCCCCAATCCCTAGAAATAAGAGGAACCCTAGAACTCAACCCAAAAGAGTTCAGCTAGCGCATCCATAACTTATGCATGCAAATTTCTTTCGTTGTTGACTTCGAAAAGGTAAAAGACAAAAAAGCGAGAGAAAAAACTTGAAAAAACAAACGCAGTTGAAATTTGAGCAAAATGCGGTTATTGCAGCGATTATTTTAATGGCTCTTCTCAGTTACTGTCACAGTTGGAACTTAACGTACTTATGGATAGCTTCATTTTATTTTGCATTGCATTGCGGATACAGTTAACACCTCAAAAGTTTGCCAAAAAACTTGCTTGGACTTTTGGAAAGCTTTTAAAAACGATTGGAAATGTAACAAATATTCAAATTTGATGGTTTTGTAATAGTTGTACGAGTACAAAACATTTGAGGTATTTTTTAATGAATACTAAATTTAGTTGAAAACATATCAAATTCAATTATTTCACAAATTAGGCTACGCCAAATATCCAAATATGTATTGCATTTACTCCTCTTCAACGAGTGAATCAATACATTTGGCAAAATTAATGAATGCTTATATGCAATTGATAAATAAATAGCTTCCCTCCCTCTGAAAAAACACACACAAAAAAAAAAGAATTATTTCCACTAAATTAAGCACAAATTTTTTGTGGTTTCACAAATAGTAAATATTAAGTATACGCTCGCCATACAACAAGAGGGGACTTTTCCACCCAGAACGTGACACACGACTCCATAACTCAGGCAAAGTTCATGAAAAATTTTCTTGAATATTCTTTTTATGATTCTTCTTATTTTCCTTTTTAATTTAAGCTAAATATTGCAACGACATTTGAGCAGCTGCAGCTTCAGATGCCACGCCCCCAACACGCTAAAAAAACGTCTTCTTTCAGCAGCGTGCTGCTGCTTATATTTTATTTGTTGGCAAAAATTGCATTCATGAATAATTCAGTGAAGTGAAAAATTTGCGTTCCCTCAGCCTCACTTTTTATTTTGTTTTGGTATTTTTTTGTTATTTTTTGAGTGGTATTTTGGGGTATTTTTGTAACAAAAAATCAACGAAAAAAAAGACTGCAAGATGGAAATTATTTTTACTTTTGTATGTGGCAACTTCCGCTGCTGGCTGGCTGGCAGCTTGGCTGACTGTCCAACATGTTTTGTAATGTGTGGCGGTTATCAACATTTTGGGTTAATATTTAATGTAAATGACAGGCGCGTTGGCCAACGTTGTGGCCTGGCCGTGTTGATGATGCTCCAACCGGGCTCCCGGGCTCTCGGGCTGGTGGTGGAGCAGTTGGGAGTTGGCTCGACATGTAAATGTGTTTGCCCGGAAACGGAAACTGTTTATGTAGATCGAATATGCAGTGAACACTTTGAATGCTGCTGCTGCCGCTGCTGCTGCTTGTTCTCCTTTTTCTGTTGAATTTATGCTGCTGTTTTTGTCCACTCTCTGGACTGGGCTTTGAAATGCACTCGTAGCTAACCAAAGCGGAGCTATTATATAAATTATAATTGTAAAAATATGCAGACATCCATTGAGTCTACAATAACTTTGCGACATTCCGTATACCAATGCCAATGGCAGTGGTGAATATGCAATTCGTTTGCTCTTTGGCAGAGGAACTTTCCATAAAATTTCTTGTAAATTTGTCATGGAAGCTGTAAACTATTCTCAAGACATAGTACCACTTATACAGATACAACTAGTTTTGGGTTCATAAAGTTAATTTTAAAGGTCTAAAACTCATTGTCTGGCATATTAAAAGAAGATATTTTTAAGACCAAAATAAATAATCACATTTCAAGCCTTTTAAAATATAGTCTGAGTTCGATTTGTCTCCTAATTTTTTAATAGTCATCTACATTTCAATCTTGTGCGGTGTTTTAAAAATTGATACAGATTCTTTTAGAAAAGTTTAAAAATCATTACATTTTACTTTGCGTTCTTTCATGGAAATAAATTAGTTACATTAAATTTTATTGGAAACTGTCTTGAATTATCATTACGCTACGTTTCTCTTTATTCAGTGTTCTACGAGTAGTCCTGTGACATGATATAGTTCAATCGTGACTTCTCTTTTGGACTCAAGGAATAAAAGCGACGGCTCGTGTCAGTCAATTCACGTTCATTATGATACGGAGGCCATAGTGTTGTGAAAGATATAATGCTAAAGATAAAATATTTAATACTATACGAATGAATGATGATTCAAGGATTTCATGACGTACCGAACGAAATAGGTCGCCTCC
Source organism: Drosophila repletoides (assembly GCA_018150835.1). Classification (NCBI taxonomy): domain Eukaryota; kingdom Metazoa; phylum Arthropoda; class Insecta; order Diptera; family Drosophilidae; genus Drosophila; species Drosophila repletoides. Next base: position 7,783,359 of record JAECWQ010000202.1, read on the forward strand.
CGAGCAGTAGGTTGATTATTGATTAAATTGCAGATTTCATTAGAAAATTGAAGCTCGTAGTTTTTAACAGCAGTTTTGTAGCTTTGCTGACATATCATCTGACTATTGAGGGATACATTCGGAGGGATAATTGTTGTGAAGACAAATCTAATACTTACAATGGTACTTTGAATTTGGTATAGCTCGGCTCATTATCAGAGTTTTCAGAATGTCTATACACTCGTTTTAAATAACAACTATCATCGGTTGCATCGAAATGGGGCTGTCTATATTTCGCATCCAACCTGTGTCGGCTGATGAATTTTACATTCTGCAGTTTACCATCAAGTGCCGGTATTGATTTCAATTGTGAGCGAGACTTTTTTAGCCCTACTGAATCATATTCAGTTTGTCTTGGTCTGGAAGGACGTAGGAAGGACATTTTTTAAGCAAAGCTTTAAAATTTTATAAAAGAATAACTAATTAACAAAATTATCAAAAATAATAATAATCAAAATGTGTAGAAACAAGTTGAATTTAAAACTGAGTCTATAACTTGCAGGTATTAACAAGGCTACTACAAAAACATTTTAAAAACTTAGAGTTGAGTGATTATCTCTGTTAAAACGAAAGTAATAAATCTCTTTTTCCTCTAATAAAACGTTGATTTTCGGAAAACAGAATAGTTCTGCAACAAGCTCAACTAAAATTTATAAAGGGAAATCATCTGAAATTTTCGAACCAGTGCACAAGGCTGATAGTACACCTTTCAATTTGGTTTCTCTTTAAAAGAAAGAATCAATAAATAAGTTTTTTAATTTATTCTTTATTTATAGAGCCTGCAGCTGATTTAAATACACGCAAAAGTTGTAAATATTTCATGAATCTTAAGTAGCCTGGAAGAACTCTTTATGTTAATATATGCGATCATATATATAAACCAACATTGACTCGCGGGCTGACTCCTACCTCCCGGAACACGCCCAGATTCACGCCTACGCACATAACCGCCTTCCATTGGCTTCATGGTTTTCAGGTTCAACATTCCCCATAAAAATATGTAAAATATTTTAACCGAAAACCTTTCAAAAGATTGCAGAGAATCGCTTAATGTGTGCGTGCAAGTCTGTGAGTTTTATGTATGTGAGAGTGTGCATACATACGTGACGTATGCGTAATGTTATTAACCAACCCGTTAGCCCCAAAATAAGGGCTAACAATGATGAAGTATCGCCAGGAAAGCTTCGAAAATTCTCTACCTTACGACCATACAAGTGCAGTGGTGGGGGCCAATAGTTTGGTGGTATCGGTTACACATAATTTTCAAAGTACTTTTAGAGCTGCAACCTGAAATTCAAACGGTACGCAAGAAGATATTAACTTTTATCTCAAAAGAGTAGAGAACACATTACTCGATAAACTGAATTTAAGTAAAACCAACTATTTAGAGCGATAACTGCGACTTATTATAAAAAAATCTAAATAATGAAACATCTACCCTAAACCCTTCGAATCTTAGGTTTAGTTTTATTTCATAATATAATCATATAATATTTCAATTAGCTTCAACACTCTTGCATATCCAGAAATCCATTCAATTTCTGAGTGCTTTTAAGTATACTATTATTTCACAATTTAATTTTTCATACAATTTCAAGCTCTCTCTCTACTTGACCCTAGTAAGGGAAGCGCCTCGAACTCCGGCATTACTCCTTGACCCACCCTTGATTGTTGCTGCTGAGCGCAACAGAATTTATGGTTTTAATCTTTTGGCTTCAAATTTTTTTGCCTGCCAACAAAAATGCCTGCAACAGAGCTCTCTGGGCGAACTAATGCCAAATACGAGTAACCCGGCCTATGACATGAGCCTAGCGCGCGCTATGAAGATTTTATGGCTCAAGGACGTGGCGCGCTCGCACACTTCAAGGATAGGGCTGCCTAGCTGCCTAGCTGCCTAGCTGCCTGGCTGCTCGGCTGCTCGACTGCATCGCTGCGTGTATTTGGATTTGTGTTTTCATTATAAATGAGCAGCTCTTTACCCCGTTTCCTTTCGAAATGAGGGCGTTAACCGAGGGGCGTTCCCGCCAAACATTCCACAAAAAATTGCGTAAAAAACACTAGAGTCAAGCGCGGCGACCAGAAAATAAATCAAATTAAATTAAATGAAATAGTTGAGGATTTCGGCTGCTGACAATGGAATCCCTCTACCAGTTCTAGTCCTACTCCTAGTCCGCACAATTTCTTACCAAGTCCCGGCAATGAATAACAAATAAAACAGTCGACCAGAATCTGGCAGGACGACAGCTGAAAATGAAAGCAACATCGACAACAACGTGCATAACAAACACCCCAAAATTTGTCCCCAGACATTGTTGTCATCTTGTCTGTTTATTCCCGGCAATGTAACGCGACTCAACGTAGGTCATTCCTTGTGTCCTTGCCAAATCAGGCATGAAGCGGCATACCGGCAATGTCCTTGGCTTGCATACGCATAAAGAATACGAGTATGTTAAAGGATATGGAGGAAGCCCACTGCTTCTTTAGCTCTTTAGTTACTGCTGAGCCTTTGGGGTCAATCGATGTGGCACCAGCTGAGTGTATTAAACACATCTGAATAACTATTAAAAGGATGTCAACCAATATAAGGACAAAATATCAGAAAGGACAAATTGTGTTGAGTATTTTTATTTTATTATTAGTGAAGAACTTGTTGTTTACTTGCTCCAATGTAAAACACTTGTTTAGGTTATTTTTAATTAGAGATATTTTTATTTATTCCAAACAGAAATGCAAATCCAACAACGTTGTATGTGAAATTTAAATATTCTCAACTGAGTTGATTTTTTTTCTTTCTTTTACTTGTGACCTTATTCATAAATTCGGTTGGGTTTTTTATATCTATTTGACAATGCTTTACTTATTTTCTTTATCTTATTCTATCTTTTTTTATTATTCGGTTGATTGGGTCTAGTTTATGGGCCTTAGAGGTATGAGAGGATATGTAATAATTTATTTTCTTATACCAAGTATGAAGTTCTTGATTCAAGCTCGCTTTTCTCAATCTCCGATTTCCTGCTTATATCCTGACAACTTGAAAATACTCCGCATTTAACTCTGATTTAAGCATACACTTTTTTAGTAAGACAAACTAAAATTAAGAAATATTAAGCTTAAATTAAGTATACCATAGCTTATTCTTTGTATAGCAAATATAGCAATTATTTTTCAGTCACTTAATTTACTTTAATTTAATTATACATAGACTGCAGACAATATTAAATAAATAACTAAGCTCTTTCAAAATTCATACATTATTTATTTATAATAGTTTTAATATTTCCCAACTGCAAATTCGTATCTCATATTCTCTTATTGATAATTATTTATATTAAGAATTACTGAGAGAATTGCTGAACTGTGAATGATTTATAGATTAAGGGAAAAAGAATATTTTATCAGCTCGAGGTTAATTTTAAAATTATTTATTTATTATTATTATTATTATATACTAAATGACGTAGTAGTTAGATGTGGATTTGAAGCCTGTTCTATTTGAATCTTGAGTTTTAATAAAGACCAATTTTAGCAGTATTACAATAATTGCACTCAACATTTGTGTGTGTGTCGCATAATACGTTAACATGCACATGGCAATTGCATTACCAATTGTCTGACAGTTCTCACTGACAATTGCAGTAAATAGTATCATGAAATGGCATAAATATTGACTGGCACAGTGGGACGCAGACTGAAATAACCGAAAGCAGCTGAAGTAGAATTGGGCACGTGGCACACTTACGGGCAGTGCTTATATCTACTATGTAGCGCAGTGGCAATCGACTAGCAATTCATATCCTGTAGCTGCACAAACACAAGCGACACATCCTGGCACAGATAGTTGCCCTCTCAGGCACTAAAAAGCAGGAAAAAAAAAAGAAAATAGATATATATAAATAAAACAACACTCAAAATACAAGCAAAGTGGCAATTTTGTGTAGAGCTGTGGGTAAATTTGGCAGCGTCAATTTTAATGGCAAACGAGACCGCAACTGCCCATCAAGAGGACATGCCAAGGACACAAGGACTTCAGTTGGCAAACTGCTGCCGTGACTGTTAAAAATCAAATCAAATTGCACACTCAAGTTGCAGTTGCAAGCGGCGGCAGTATCGCGAGAAATCAGAATCAAAATCAAAATCATGTCCAAAAAATGCTAAAAAAAAAAGAAAAGATAAGAATAGAAAAGAAAATAAGAAAAATTCTGTTAGACAAACTGTGCAGGTGCCCCTGGGCAAGGGCAACAAAAAGAAAATACTACAAGAAGCGACGAAAAACGGAAATAAAATCAAGCAAATTGAATGCGATGAGTTGAACGTGGGAATACGTGCCAAAAGCAATAACAACAGCAACAACAATAATAAAGCCAAAAGATGGCTATAAAAAACACTCGAGATCAACGGTAATTGCTGCTGACAAATCCACAGTTGGTGGCCAATGCACACAGACACAAACACAGATACAGATACATATACAGATACAAATAAAGCTGATACAAATACAAATACAGATACACGCAATGCCATAACAAACCGAAATGTCAAGACTGACGACAGCTTCCATTTCCATCGCAGTCATCCCCCGTCCCAAAATATCAGCCGGACAATTCGCAATTGTCGAACTGTCGTTTCCGCGTCCTCATTCGGAATCTATTTGTGGGTCTGCTTCCAAAGCTTGTTGTCGCATTTTAGGCGCTTCCGCTGCCACTCACGAATGTCTACAGCCCATACATCAGCATCAGAGCTCAGTGTTGGACAAATTAGAAATGGCTTTGAGTATGGCTTCGCTTCGGGCTTGAACTGAACTCCGATGAGTGGGTATGGAATCATTTACCTAGTTTCTGGCTGGCTCTCCTGGCGCTAATGTCATGATTTCGGCTCATTCTGATCTGTTTACCTTTTCAATTGAATTCGCGGTGCAAGTGGCAGCTATTCCAATTACACTAGCGAACAAAGTAGGAATTTATAGAAGCTTTGAAACAACTTTTTGAAGTTATACGAGATTATTCAAGCAAGTAAGAAATTATATATTTCAATACTTCTTTCTATAAAACTATTGAAAAAAAAGTTGGAATTTCCGAAATCATTAAATGAGAAATTAAATTAAAATGTAAAAATAAAGATGGATATTTTTCAGGCTTGGTTTATAATATAGCTAGTTGGCCTAAGTAGAAGTTTGCTTGTTGTTCGCATTTTATGGTTCTAGTATTTTGTTACTTAGTGCCTTTTGAATTGCCGTAAATAAACGAAACGTGCGTGAAACTGGGCAATAGATAACTGCAGAGCATCAGATGGAGTTCTTTTTCGTAGATGTGTGGCTAAAATTTTTCCGACTGCATAATGAGAGGCACTGCGGTTATTTATGGTTTAAAGAGTTAGTGGGAGGGTGGAATTGGCCCCACAGTTCACAGTTCAATGCCCATAAACATGTCCATGTCCTGAACTGAGACGTGATTTCTTGCAGACTCTAGCCAAATAGATCCATAGCGTATAAATACAAAAACGGAGCAATACAGACGTGATAGCCTCCGCAATGAAGGACCCAAATGTGCGACTATTGCTATATTAAGGCAGGCAATGGAATCTTTATAAGGGCCACAACGCACTTTTTGGTTACTTAAAGTTGGCTGCCCAATGGACTGAAATGACTATGACGATTATTGTGACTCTTACGGCAATTTGTCTGGATGTGGCTGCAGTTCAGTGACAATCCAAGCAGCAGGGTCAAGGACTTGGCCCTTGTTGTAAAGCCATCCCACTTCAAACTAAAAGAAGAAAAAACAAAGAAAAATGCCTCAAGGACGCAATCAAAGCAGCTTAAAAGTTTCTTCTTAACGCGCGGGAAAGCAACCAAAACTTGCAATAAATAAAACAGCGACTTGATTGCGAGTTTGTGAGTTTGTGAGAGTGTGTGCCAGATTTAAGGAATATTGAAAATGTGTTTTCCGTCCATACCCAGGACATAGCGGACGCAGCCAGGAACAGCATCGCTATCGGTTGATCAGTAGGGCATATTGAAACTGTTGCTTCCCAACGCAATAAATAGCGAATGCTACGCAGGATGTGAGTGTGGAATTTATTGCTTAGCACATAAAATTCTTGAGAGTTTTATATGTCCACAAGACAGGAAATTCCTGAGAAATCTGTGAAGTTCAGCAAGATTATTGTGTATTTAAGCCGACGCGGTTAACTAAATAAATTTAATAGATTCGGTTTCTGGTTTAAGGAATTCAAGGCATACGCTACAAACTGATTCTATAAAGCATTCGATTTCGAGTTGGCTTACCGCCTCGCACACATATGACTTATTTGCCAGGTTTCAAACGTTCTTTTTCTGGGCAATAATACACACTTCAATCAGCGCTTCAATTCGTGAAACCAATTGGAGCACCACTCGACAACTGTAGAGTACTTCAGTATTAGGTACTCTAACAGTAGAAAAGTATGTCATACATTCACTCATACATACAAGGACTTTGGAATATTGCAAATAACTGGCCTAAAATGAGGCCTATTTAAGCTGAACAATTGCCATCATTCAGCACCTTTTTGTTGTTCCCCCTTGTCGAGCTGCTCCGCTGCTGTCAACCATTTTGACCAACGCCAGACCTATAAAAGCCAAAGCACTGGCGTGTTCTGGTTGTTTTTGTTGTTGTTTATTGCTGGTGTTGTTGGTTTTAAATAAACATGCAAGTTGAAGCGCGCGCACAGAATTCAAAAAGTGTTGCCTACATTTGAGCGCGAGCCACTAAAACCCAGAAAATCAGGTGAATGAGCACTTTAAGTCTTTGTTTCGGCGAATTGAAATGAAACAACAAACAAAGCCAGCACCAACAACAGCAACAACAAAGACAGTAGCACTGTTTGCATGCTAGCGATTTAATAGGATTACAACAACATCTACAACATTTGGCAACAACAACGACAACAAAAAGCGCAATGCGAAAAGTTAGTAAAGCGGAAGCTAACCACCGTTGTTGGTTGTTAGCTATTGTAGTTGTTTTTGTTGCTGTTGCTGTTGCTGTTGTTGTTGTTGATGTTGTAGCCATTGCTCGTTTTAGTTGTTGTTGTTGTTGCAGCGGGCGGCATGCGATTGTCTTTTTGGCTGCCTGCTGTTACTGCCTTTGCTGCCGTTGCTGGCATTGCTGCTGTTTTGTTGTTAGTGCTGTCAGACCAGCCTCTTGTTTGGGTTTTATCATTTCCACAGCTGACTCTGTCAATGAAAGAACCTTCAACTGGGCAAGCAACGAGGAGCGTAACAATAAGCAATTTCCCCCTACAAAAAAAGTTAGGAAACAGAATTGCAAACTAGATCGTAGACAACAGATTTTGAAATCTTTTTTGAGCTACACAGTATATATATACCCTTACAGATTCTAGTAGATTACAACACAGATATCAATAATACAATTTAAGTACCTTATAAAAGTGTTACTTAAATGATACAAAGTAAAATATAAGAGTGTCTGTGAATACATATAACTAAACCAATTTACCAAATTTGAATTAAATTGGTTTGTAACTTCAAGTAATCTCCTATTGAATCTAGCAATGTCCTGTCAATATATTCATTTCAATAAGCTACACTCCTCATAGAATTCTTCTACTGAATTGATTATTTGCATATTTTTTCTATAAAATTGATTACAAATCCTGATTTCAGCCCTCGCTAACCTGCAATTTTCCATTTAAGTGCAGCAATTGGTCAACAGCACAGCCTAATTGTATACCAAACGATGGCACTAGCTCCACATACACTCACACACACACACACACACACACACACACACACACACACACACACACACAGACACATGAACAAAGTACACTCACTTCATTCACTTTGTGCTGTTGAGCTCGTCAGTGCATTTGAATGGAAGGCGGAAACGGATGTGAGGATTGCTAGCATTGGCCTCGCACTGCTGGCCAGCTGGTAGCGAAAGTCTGGCCCTTTGTTGATACGAGTACTAAGTACTAGACAGCTGTAAACTGGACGCTGGACACTGAATTGAAGCCAAACCAAATGATAACAACACAGTTGTCATCAACAGCCGTTCCAGTTGCAGGACGACAATAATGATGGGCCCGAGGCCGAGCCAAAGACAGAAGCAGAAACGGTAGTCTGATCATGGTTTACTGACACGTAATGACAGCTAAACATTCAACACTCGACAGCTACTGTTACATTTCCCGAGTTTGGAGAAGAACGCAAGAACGGGACAGTGGACAGTTGTAATCATGCTGGAACAGTCATCATTAAAATCGCAGCTAAACCCAATGACTTGTGCAGGTCGCTTTTGTCAGTCGTCATTTTTCGCCCCGCCAACTGTAAATGCGTGACTTTTGGCCATTTAATGATGTTACAACGGCATTGTCATTGTGTTTGTGCACAAATAAACAACCATAATCAGCATCAGTGCCCACTGTCAGACCGCCAGGCTGAAGGCCAGCCAGGCAGGAGTTGGTGCTGGCTCATTTGATGACATGGTCTTTCAATGGTGTTTGTTATTAATGCGATTGTTTGTTGGCTGCGCAACAATAACGCATTTAAAACAACAACAGAAACAACAATAGCAAATACCACTACATCATTACAATGGCCAAGTAATACGGCCTGAGCTCGCTTAACGCCCCCGCAGCGAATAACGACGCCCGATTAGACAGCAGCAACGGCCACCACCAGCATCGCCGCCATTGCTCAAAGCGGAAACGGAACTGTAAGTCATTCTAGTTATACTCCTCTCTCCTCTATACTTTACCCTCCACTTGGCACTCGGCAGCTCATTTGTACAGCTGATAAGTTGTTGACAATTTCACTTGGCTTGAGTTTATTGTTTTGACTGAACCGCTGCCTGCCCACTTGGCCAACTCGCCTAATTTAGCCAAATGTTTTGATTTTGTTATCATGCGTTGATTGATTATGCACAAAGTTAGTGGCTTCACAACAGGACTTGAACTGAATTAAATATTTTATGAACTCTCATGGAAAGTTTCGCTAGCAAATAAATGTATAATTTAAGTTATCGATGGGTTTTTTAATTGTGTCTGAGTGCCCCTCTTATCAAACGCGTTCAATTTATTTATTTTTCTGCAATTCTGCTGAACAATCGTATTGAGTACTATATGAAAATCATGCTCAATATGTTTCAGTTTATTGTGAAATATTTTAACAACGGCTAAAACTAAAGAGCCCTGCAGATAGTTTGATTTATTAAAGCGTGTGCCAGCAGTGTCTGTCATTGATGGAAAATATTCACTAATGAACAAAAACGGATAAAATCAAGAATTCCCAAGTATGCCAGCGGTGTCAAGAATCATGTTTCCATCTGAGAGCTCTTGTTTTATTATGTTTTTATCCCTAGTCAAAAATTGCCCAAACTTAAGCCTGATTCGATTTTCAATCAACCATAGTAGTGAATTATAATAATCATAATGATATTAATATAAAAATTTTCTTACTGATCTGAAGAATAGCGATTTAACTTATTTAATCCTGTTCATAATTGATTAGAAATATTAAATAAAATTTTTATCTTAATAAAGGCTGCTAAAAGAGTTTTGCTGAATACTTGAAAAAAAAGAAACAAATTGTTTGTATTATATTATAACAATCTTTAAATTATGTAAATAATTTAATTAAAGCTTAAATATTAGTGTTGAGGGAGAGAAATTATAATAGCATTACGCATATTACAATTAAATAGATAAACGAAAGGGCGAAAAAATATAACCATTTAAGCACTTGACATGTGCTCTTCCTGTTCCGTTTGTCTCGCTTATTCCACTTTATGATAAATGCAGTTTCCAGGTTTTTTTAATATTACGAGTATGTATCTTTTTTTTATGCTCGTAATATAATATTTTTCAAATAAATTGCAGATTAATAAATAAAATTAATAGCAGTGGCAAACAAGTATGCAACTTCCAGTTCCTGATACAGTTAACTGTAACGGAAATAGCAGCAAGTTTATTGCGCCAATTGGAATGGAATTTCGTAATCGAGTTTCCGATGAAGTGACCTGAACCCAGACTCAGACTCCAGAGCGGAGGAGAACAGTCAATAAAGTTCATAGCGGACTATAAAATCGAATCGGAGCACTTAACAAATACTTGATTTAAACTAAAGGCCCACGCTTGACTAAACGCGCTCAAAAATACTCTTAATCGTAGACCAGTTGAGGCCCACGAAGGCCCCTAAAACTTTGTGGGCGTTACGGCATTCAAAGTCTGGTCGCACTCAAGTACATTGACTTTCCAAGAGCACTGTGCAAAGTTGAAGCTGCAGCTTGCTTTGGCAGCGTTCACTTATTTAAAGTTCTGCTGGTCACTCATGTGCATGGAAGCGTTTTCGAAGAGGATGGGAATGGAAATGGTAGAATGGTAGAATGGTAAAATGGTAGCATGGAAATGGGTATACAGATGAGGATAAGGATAAGTTTCGGGATGAGGCGGGGAAGGCGGAAGTGAAAGGAAGAACGTTCGTTGTCAGCACCAAGCCAAAGCATTTTATTTCTTAATTTTGTTTTCGTCTAATACTAATTTGATTTTGCTGTAAGCAGGCAAGCTTATTGACCCGTGTCAACTCAGCTTTTACTTTTTTCTCTCAAGCGCAATTTGCATGGGGATTGCTATTAGAAATAGAATCGGAATATTGGTAATGGGATCGGGATCGGGATAGGGATCGGGTCAGTGCAGTTACTCCAACAACAACCAGAACAACAATTGTTCCAGTCTGGATACATCGTAGCCGTTATTAGCCGACCGTGTCACACAGTTTGTCGTACATAATGAAATACATGGCTTACATGTTTCGACGAGTGGTTACCCTTCCCAAAGTCCCTCCCCTGCCGCTTCCCACGTCCACACTGCATGCGACAGACCATGTTCCATAAAATGCCATTTGAATTTGTGTTTTGTTGTATGCAGTATATGTACATATATACGACTACATTTACATATACATACACTTACATACTCGTACATCCATTGTGTTGTATCACGATACTTTGCCATAGTTTGGCATCGCAATGCGAATACGTAATTGAAAAATGCGCATATCTTACTGTTTTACAGTTTGCTTATTGACTTTTATTGGACAGTTAGAAAATAGCAGGAAATTGGCCAAGCAACTGCAATCAAACACTTTAATAGCAAATCAAATTATTGCATCCTGCTTTTATTGTCAAGTAAAACACACAAGGAAGCAGATTAATAGTAGCTAAAAATATTAAAGAAAATCATTCAAATAGTTCAGTTCAGAGTCTACAAGGCCTTTCCTTTCCTTTCTTCGGTTCCAAAAGATTTATTTTATTGTTAAAAAAAAAGAACCTTAATTATCAGAAGAAAATCTAATTTTAGTGTTTTTTTGTAATTTTAAAGCTTTATTTGTACAATTCTTCGGAATACAATGATTTCTTACAAATTCTCAGTGAGGTCCTAGTACAATACTAGAAAATATACATTGTATTTTTACTGGAGAAGGTATGCGCTTGTTGAAAGCTCTCGACGCGTAGGTACTGTGTAGATACAGATCTAAAATCGTGCTTATTGGCTAACTTCTTTATTTATTATTGAATTGTTTTAAGCTTTGAAGCATTCAAAAACAATATATATAAGTTAGTTTACGTTAGGACAACTATCAAGTGAGCCAGTTAACCCTAGAGTGAATCTTTGTAGTACGTTAGAATCCTTTTTCAATTTCCAAAGACTCTTCCTCAGAAAAGGTCCATTCCGTGGTCTTTATAAATTTTAATAGACTGACCATTTCTATATAGCAGACGCTAACAAAAGAGATTTAAAAAGGTTATCTACAGTCTCCTTGTTGGGGAAGAGTAGTACCCTAACAAGCAAAATCATCAGCTATACAGTTGCCTTGGATGCTTGTGTATCCTGTGTTATCAAGAGATTTTAACTATCTTAGCTATAAACTATTTGGGAAAGAGTCAAAAAGATATTTGAGAGCTACTTAAATTCCGCTTTTAAAATGTTCTTTTTTAATGTAGAACAGATTTTAAAAAATCTTAGAAGCAGAAACAATAACAGTTCTAAGGAAAGAGAGATAAATATTGCTAGATCGAGTATTCTCTTGATCCTGGGTTAGAATATATATAAAGTTATTGTGTTTTTAGATACCACCCAGAGTATGACAAAGAAAAACAAGCGGATCTAATATTGGCAGAGCTCTTTAGTTTTGTATTAAATTTACTTTGTGGTATGATTGCATTGATTTAGTATTGCTTTAGCAGCTTAATATGCAAAGCCATAAGATGCATAAAAATATTTACTAACATCTATGCAAACTCACATACATACGAATGGAAGAAGTAGAGAGAAATATGTATATAGAAATTCCCAAAAAAATAAAAAAGAAAACAAGTATAAATCGCAATGAGAGAGAAGAAATACTACAAGGCCACAGCCAAGTGAAATGAAGTCAGGCAAGGCAAAAACTCGCTCTGATTGTGAGTTATTGGAATTTTGAATAAAGAAAAAGGAAAATTGAATTTTCTGCTGGTTATGTGCACAGACAGATATGTATGTGTGTTTGTGTGTGTGTATGTGTGAATGTTTGTGTGTGTTTGTTGGGCGTGCAAAAATACGGATTATTATTGCCATTGCGTAAATAACAATCATTCCGGCTACGTTTACGACTCCGTCGGACTGCCTGGACAGCCCGGACTGGCCTGGCACTTTTATTAAAAAATTGTATGCGCCATAGCAATGCCTTTCTCCGGGGCGGTCTCCAGAAGGCAAGAAGGAAGGGAACTGGGGTTATAAGCTGGCAGCGTCATAGTCGAAAAACTTTCTGGCCTCCAACTTTTAATTATAAATAATTTTCAACATTTTAAATATGTCGTTGGCACGCAAATCTGTGCGACATTGCGGCAAATGTTAGAATAAAACGAAGGAGAGAGTGTTGATGCCGAACATTAAATACCCTTTATAAATAGGAATAGCAATTATATTTTAATCCCCTTCTGTAATGAAATTTGCTCACTTGTAAGATATGCAACTTTTTATTAGAACCCTTTTCCTGCTTTACTTATTCGTTAACTAATTTATAAGACCCTTTTTTGCCAGAGTATAGAAAAGACCCAATAAAATTTTGGTACTGCAACTGACTCAGAAATACAACAGAGAGCTGTGATGATGTAGTTTGCCTTTTGGCGACAACTGCCAAATGCAGTTTTTTATGGCTTCGAAGCTGCTTGAAATACTTTTTGTTCTCTGTGTTTTTTTTTTTTTTTTTTTTTAGAGTTGGGTCACCAGGCATGTGCGACTGCGGTTAAAAGTGCGGAAATACATTGAAATGACAATAAAACTAAAAGTTGCTGCTGCTTCGTTTTTTCTAAAAGAATTTTATCCTTCTATGCCTGGCTCAATTTGAAAGTTTATGTCCCGGACAGCAAGGACAGCAAGCATGTGCAGCAGCAACGAAAAAACAACAACATTAAAATGTTGGCCAAATATTTATTATAAATTTCTTCTATATTGGAGTCCTTTTTTATATGACTTTAACTTAAATGCCCTGCAAAAGGCAGTTTGAACTTGTCCTTTTCTTTCTTGATTTCGCAACTGAAAAATTACTGCAAATTTATTTAAGCAATCTGTTTATTTATGAAAATTTCCACTTAACGCATTTGAAAAGATAGAAAATTTACTATTTTTATTTGAGAATGTTTGTACTTGATGCACTGAAACTTGAACTTGGATAATTCTTGATCAAACACAGTTAAAAGCCTGTCAGCCATCAGATTCCATGCTGACTATTAGCCTTTTGCTTGCCTATATAGTTTTGTATAATTTCCTTGCTGCCAAACACTAGCACATTAGCACACTTGAGCTTCCACAGTGCAGCTGGTAACCTGATTGTGAAGACGTTTCCTGGCATCTCTCTCTGTAACCAGGTCTCCAACTGGAATCAGCCTTGTGGTGTCTGCAGTCATGTACAGCTGAATCTAATACGTGTGCATATATCTGTGTGAGAAAACTGCCTGATACAGCTGGCCATGGGTGTGCTTGGGTGTTAGGGTGCTTGGGTTGAGTTAACCACAGCAGAAGGAGCAACAACTGCATCAGGTAGCTACTAACATCCAAGACATGGCCACAAAGCAAACATGACTTTGCAATTAAGTTATTGTTGGCCACAAGGCACTTGCCCGCATCCCAGATGAAATCTAAGTAGCTGACTACCTTACTCTGCCACTCCCACTCAGTTGGTTGTGCTGTAGCAGTGCAAAGCTCAAAGGAAAGTTATAGGGTAGGTTAGAGTGATAGAGGCAGAGAGAGGGAGAGAGAGAGAGAGAGAGAGAGAAAAAAAGCTTTGATTTGATTTATTGCTCGGTACAGTTGCATCTTAAATTATGGCCAAGTGCCTGCTGTTTGGCTACTTGTTATTTAACCCCAAATTGTTGCTTACGCATTTATTCAGTTGGCCAACGGTAAGAATAGCCAGCATTATGTGGTCATGTTCCAAGAAAGTGTTATTCAAATTGAAACGAATTGTTATGCAAATTTGTGTCTTGGCCATTGTTCAGCCAAAAATACGAACTAAAAAGGCATTTTGGGACCCTAGCTTCAACTTCTGCTTGTACTCTTAGCTTCTTCTCTACCGATCAAAGACACATGACTGACGTTTAATTTAGGCTACGACCTATGTCAATTTTTATTTCTGATTGCCGTCGAAAGAGAAACAAAAGTCTGTCTGTGCAAACAGTTTAATTGCTGAGCTTTTTTTCCAAAAATATTTCTCGCATTTTTTTGTGGCCAACGAAGCCACAAAATGCTGATGCATTTGGTCAGGAAAAAATGTCATAGACAACAAACAACACAGTGCTAAAATTGAGGTTGTCACATTTCATAGTTGTTTGCAGTTGTTGCTGTTGTTGTTGTCGTTGTTTCTGTGTTGTTTGGTTGTTCTTTTTGTCACGCCCTCAAGCCATTCGAATTTTCGATTCTCCTCTTTCAAAGCTGCATACGTTCGTTCGTACGCTCACATTCTTGAGCTGCTTTTTATTGTATTGCTCAGATGACATAGCTCTTATGTGATTGCTAAATGTAGAATTTCCATCTCATCTCTCCTTTTTGCTATAGTCATTCATTGCATACAATTTCATGGCATGTCTATGAATAAGTAAAAAAAATATTTATATTTAAATTTAATAAAATTTATTTCAGTTTTTTATATGGAATTTTTGAATTTTTCGCCGCTTGTCATCGTGCAAATTTTAGTTTTAGGCTTAGTTTTATTTATTTGTCGTATCTGTTTTTTTGTTTTCTTTTGTTTGTGTTTTGTAGGCAGCTTTTGCAATTTCAATTGCATCGCAATGGTGCATGCTGCATGCTGCATGCTGCATGGAATGCACAAGTGTTTGCATAAAAAAAGCCACTAAACAATAGCAAATAAAACGACAAAATGCTGGCAAATAAAAATGGACAACGGCGAAACGAGTCTCGATTTTCAGATTGGCCACGAATCGCGCACGGATAAAATGCAGGCATTACGTATACGCGATGTTCGCCCAAACCTGTGCCAAAATGTAGACAGACAGGCAGACGGGTAGACGGGTAGACGGGTAGACATAGAATGGTATGGCACAGAGTACGAATATTGGGCATGCATTTGATATATAAAGCTTTTTGAACTATAACTCAGCATTTATAGTTGATATTTGATTATATTTTTATGGTATGCAGAATCCGAAATTGAAAAAATATTTATTCAGAATTTACATATTCAATCAGAAAAGTTTGCAAACTAAGGGAGTTGTTGCATTGAAACTTAAAGACTCTTCAAGCATTGTTTTCTCTTGCGAGTAATAATGATAAAAAGTCACTTCTGACAAATAGCATTCAAGCCATATAAACACATATTATTATTATATCATCAAAATAATATTACTTCCTGGAACTGTTACTCGAATTCTTATGCCTTTTTTATAAATATATTTATATGTAAATTGAATTTTTCAAATAATCCTCTCATGGCAATTGACCTCAATGAAGTGTTAGAGCTGTTCAAAAAAGAGATACGGAAATTATTGCAGCTCAATAAAACAGGTAAGCAAACACACAGGTGAGCAAAATTGTAATAAGCGTCACGTATCAGGCAGGTAAAAACAAAATGGAAAGAGAAGAGAAGATAGAAACTGAAACAATTGGAAATACATTTGTCAATAACCACACGCAAAATGACGCAGGCCTGTTGCTGCCTAGGGATATTACATCTATAGGATTGTTTATGTATCTCTCTCTCTCTCTCTTTCTCTCTCTCTATGTGTGGGTGGCCCACTGTGCACTGTGGTCAAAAAGGGCGCGATAAGTTATTGTACGCTGGTTTGTGGGTGCAGTAGCTTGTAAGTGCGGTCAGCAGCAACAGCAGCAGCAGCAGCGATAGTTAAGAGTAAAGAGAGCACAGAGTGTCACACCTGTGATACAAATCTATTTTATTTCAATAATACATTTGTTGGGGGTGCATAAATAAACAACCACAGTGGGGCACATGGCAGCAATCATAAATTTACGGTTCATTTTCATTTGCCAGGAACAACTGCATATTTATGGAACGTCACGCAGTCTGAGCAAGCCTGAATGCAGTTATAAAATTTATATTTTAATATATACAATGACCTTCACTTTTAAAATATTCAATTGCCAGCCTAAAAATCAAATATATAGGAATATTTTTTTTATTGACAGTTTTTATTTTGGATATTTGCCCAGCTGTTATAATAAATTGCACGCTTGAGCAGCGATTTGCTATTGAAAAATACGTATACGCAGTGTCTGTCGACATCGGCACAGAGTGTGTGCATGCACAGAGAGAAAATTGCGGCCCAAAAGCGTGATTGGCCTTAAATTAAGATCAAATAAAATTTTAATCTTAATCTTAATCTCCGATTCAGCTGAAAATGTTCTTAGAGTATGTATACTAATCTTATATAAAGAATGTTTTTGATTTTACTTTCAAAAGAGTGAAGAAAATATGGGAAAATTATCTCTCATTTTGCTTAGTTTAAGTCTTGTACTAAGATAGGACAATGTAAATGAGCTTTGAAGTTTTCAATCAGGAATTTATGCTGGGAACTATTTTTTTTTTTATTTTTAATTTTCCATAGCTAATTTCATACTTAATTCAATAGTGTCTTAAAATAACTTAAAATATCATTCTTGGAATTAAATTTATCAGTTTGTATTAAGCCAAGCGCATATTACCATACAATTTTCAATAATTCGTATTGATTTAATGCTGAATTGTTGCTATTTTTTCTCTGTGTACGTAATAAACCCAGTCGATACGCTTCGCTTCTTTCCAATATATATATACTAAGAATTTATTTGGAAAAGTTTTACCCATAAGCAAGAACCAAACGCATATCTTAAAGTCCAAAGCGAGCTAGGACAAAAATACAATAATATAACACACAAAAATTGGCCCAATTGAATTAAGTTGCCATTTGTCATCGAAGGGGGGAACTCTGCTGTTTTTGTTTTTGTTCTTCGAAATGGCACGAAATGCCATAAACAAATTGTAAGCATCGTAGAAAATATTAATAGCAATCTAAATATCATCGTTGAAAACAAATAATCGTTAAATTTTATATCATTTTACATTTGTAAACATCATGTAGACATAACCAGCTAAAAAATATATGTTCGTATGGCAACAATAAATAGATTTTTGCTCTTTTCAAATACTGTACAGTTTTGTATAATGCAATTTAAGTAAGTAGAAAATATAATTTTCAAAATTGAAAATAAAATATTAATTTTTGTAAAGACCGCCTTAAACAAACTATTTTAATTGGTTAATTAAGAACTCTTTCCTATATTAACATTAATCACTTATACCTGCTTCCTCATCACGTCAAGCTCCAGGTTTCGCTTTTGCTGGCACAAACCCATAGACATGCGAACACTGTTATAAGGCACTGTGGCATCCCCATTCGGTGTGTGCTGTCGTGCATCAATTGGCCAAAATCCTGGCGTGTCCTGTTCCGCATGTTGGGTCTTCGACTCTTGCATGTGGCACGGACTGAGTTATTACTTGGCAGCATTTCGGCCTTTTGCCTTTGTCTTTGGCAGAGAAACAAACAAGTCGACGGTTTGTTATTGTTTATCTTACAAGTAACAGGACATTATAGCTTTTTATGCCATTTACGTTTTATGTCATGTTGGCGTAAAGCAAAGTCGATCGTCCTTCGTGGACATATGGCAAAGTGGCGGCAGCTCCAGCTCCTTTTGTAGTTTATGACTGATGGCCATGATATGTGATACTTTTCTTATAAGCCAAGTTGCCAAGTTCTTGTTATTATTGTTATTGTCATTACAAACACACGCATCAGCAACCAAGCTCTGCCTCATGTTACATTCTCTTTAAGGTTGTTCCATGACTTTTTTAGCTTTTTTTATGCCACTTTTGAATGGCTTTTTAATATTATGTAACTGGCGTTGATGTGCTGGCACGTAAATGTTGTTAACATCCAATGAAATTATAATTTTTAAATACAACCGTAGAGCTTAACAAATAAAATATTTAAACTCAAAAGAATCCAGTTATCCAGCTCTTAGGAATAAGAAACGAATTACAGCTACTAAACCTATTAAGAGTTCCAAAAATATGTAAATTCCTAGAAAAGTTTATTGCCCTTAACCCAAAAAATTATGCCTTAAATTTGTTAGTAAACTTTCTAAAAGGCTGCCATATCAAGCAACTGCCTTTCTCAGGAGCGGCCCTGCATTTTATGTTAATCTGTCGCTTTCGAATCGCTTATTGACCACAGCTAAAAAAACTTTTGCTGAATTTCAAACCAAATTGAACGTCAAGTGGACAGAAAGGTAAATAAAGGTAATGGAAGAAAACTTGCAAATTTATTTTATTTATATATATACAGATATATATTTAAATTTGTAAAGTCTTATCCAGTTGACAAGCCTAGAAAAGTTCCCAGTTCTGAGTTCACAGATTTAATTCTCTATCAGTATTGTGTTTCGGTTTTTATTGTATACATTGGGCATACCTAAGAGTACAATTTATTTAGCATATAATCTTTTACTTATGCTCCATTGTTTAAGCTTAAAAGATTTAAATGTCCTGTGCTTATTTTTTAGTTACCTCGGGTGGCTGGCAAATTGTTTTAGAGTTTGACAAAGGCTCACGGATTTAGGTGCTGCTTTTTGCTCAGGCAAAGTTCAAAAGCGACGCAAAAGTAAAACTTTTTGTCATCATCATATTTTTTGCATATCATTATAATGGTTTCCTGATTCTGACCCTAGTCTTCATATGCCCAACAAACATTACCCATACGCAGTGTCAGCCTAATTGAGAAGGGTAGAAAATGCGTTGGCAGCTAAACTTCTCTGTCCAAAAAATATGTCATATGTCGAGTTTGAATAAAAACTACTAGGCAAAGTTGTCTATGGCGCGCCGATGATTTAATACCCTTGCTGCTTTTGGTAAAAAACTTAATAAAGCCTACATAAAGTAAATTAAGTCTTTCTAGTATACAAAATTTATTTTCGGCACGCTCAAGATTATGTACCTTCGCACAGTGGAATAACAATGTGATTCGTAATTCTTTATATTGACCGATCTTGATAATATGTGATATGTGAATACTCATTGAATACTTACTCTTGAATCTTGTAATTTTTATCTGATATTACTTATTAGAAAACGTACTTGTTCATTTACTTTTATATAGCTTTCCGATTCGGCCGGTAGCCACATATCTGCTGCTGCCTGCAAGAAATAAGAGAATCTCAGTTTCATTCCTGACAACTGTTCTTTAAAGGGTCGGAGATGCGTTCTTCAATAGGTTAATCATTTCTTGAGAAAGTTATAATGCACTTTGCACTTTCTATAAAAATTGCTTTCCATACAAGCACCTTGACAGACAAACTTCGTGCCGTCTTCCTGATCAATAATTTATATATCATATATTGCGTTACAAAATTGAACTATCCTCTGCAGGGTATACAAATCTGCTCTTTCTTTAGATGCTTTTACTACCGCTTTTTATACACGTGTTTTTTTTTAACGGCAAGTGACATAAAAATGTGCGGCAAATAAGAATTTAGATGAAACCACTAAAAACCTTTTTAAATATTTGCTTGATGGCCACAAAATCCAGTTGAACTCAGATCACCTAACAACTTCAGTCAACATCCACTCGAGCTGTGTGCACTTCAGACAGCGTCCCACGTAACGTATACGTAATACGAGTTCACATCGGTTTTTTTTATGCACTAATGACAAATTAAACTTTAACGGTCATGCAATGAAAATTTATCAAAATACAATGTCAATGTGCAAAAGTAAAAAAGAAAATCAAATAAATAAAAACTGGAAAAATGAAAAAAAGGTGTGCAACAGGAGTGGCATAGGGGAAAACGATTCGTATACGCAATTTAAGCAGTTCTTCGCTTGCAACGGCACAGCTAGAGTAGAGGAAATCCAGAGGTAAACAATATTTTTCAGTTCATTGAACGGAATAAGCTCGTTTCCGATAAGGAAAAACCAAGCTAGCGAACAAGACAGCAAGAAAAAGTACTTTACACACTACGGCCATATGTGTGTGCCAGGATATGTGAGTTCTGGTCCTCGGTGTGTGCTTGGTGTAAGTTGGCTGTTGGTTTTGGTATTTGGGGGTGTTCAGGCAGGCAGACATTGCGTGCTATATCTGGTCTGTCTATCGGTCTGTCTAACATTGCGTTTTCTGTGTTGTACATGCCACAACAACAATAACAACAACAAGAACAGCAGCAGCAACGTCGTCTCTAAAGGATTTTTGTGCTCCAATAAGTAGCCAGCAATACGAAACTGGCTATCAAAATTTAAGCTTCTGATATCCAATGCCTGTTTGTAGTTTCAGTAAAAGAATTTAATAGGACACTCTCACACATACTCAAGTATCCATTTTTCGAGTATTTCGGCTACTCTTCAAATAGCAGCAATTTTCTCTCTCGTTTTCCAAATGCGAAGCTTCTGTTTGACTGGCAGTTATCAGTATAGATTCTGGTTGCATCTGTTAAATACATTTTGGACACACATATCCTGTTTGTTCAATATTTTTACATTTGAAGTATAAATTACTGAGAAATTTAATTTTTGTATAGGACCAATTCAACTTTTAATTGTATTGCATTCAAGAATTATATTTTTCGCATTTCCCATTTAGCTTGAAAAATAAGATACTGAAAATTAGGTAATTTATATAATTTATATAATAGGTAAATATCTGGTGGCATATAAATTGACATTAGAAAAATACAAGAGAAGGGGATGTTATTTTAAATTTCAACATTTTTTTTTTAATATTGTGTTTATTTGTGTATAACGATATTAGAAAACTTTTATAACTCTTTATAAATCACAGTAAATTTAGAATTTATTTAAACACTTTATATAAACTATAAGTATACTTGATTTCCTGGCAGATATATTGTTATAAACTTCAATTTATACGCATATCTGTTCAGCTCTTCAGCAGATACGAGTAGTATTATGCTTGTTAGTATTAGGTAAGCCAGTAATTGCTCACTCGTATTGCCACTAAATCAGAGCAATTTATGCGAGCAGCAGCATCAGCACTTGGCTAAAACAACAACGGAACAAATCAGTTATTGTTGGTGTTAGCTTCGACACACCTGTCGGTACCTGTACTCTACTGCTTCCCCTCTTTTGGTAGTCCGCCCACTCAAATGTTCGCTTACTACTCGAATAAGCAAATCACGTGCTTTGTGTCAGCTCAGCTACCAAAAACCACTAGGAATTAATGTATGCTTGTAAAATGTGCAAAATATTGTGACAAACATGTTGTGGAGTTGGGGGATACTTCAGCAGATAAGCCAACAAATATTAAACTACTTGGTATACTTAGCGTTAACAGATGCAAAACTGGGTGGCAAGTGGAAAAGCAGCTCCATAAATACTGAGAAATATGCGAGATTTTCGTGATTCGTTAAAGTATTTCTACTCGCACTCCCACTCCAACTCCGACTCTTACTCCTACTCCCAATCAGTGTACGAGTTTATGTTGTTAATGCGGCATGTGTTGCAAGTGTTGCCTAAATTTATAGATTTAATAATAGTGTGGCAACTGTAAGTATGTTGCAGCTTCACTCAGTGTCACTGTCAACTTAGATTGCCACCCGAAAATAAAGCCAGGCAACAAAAACAAAACAAAAAGACTAAAAACCAGGCAAAAAAAGAGCACAAACAACGCTGGCACATGCACTGTCCAACTATTCAGCAGAGTAAGCAACATTTGAAATTCGACTAAAAGCTACAAAAAACGACAAAGAATGCTCTAGTCGAGACAACTCGGCAGAGAAATACTCTTTTCTTTTGGAACATTTATACGATAATAATTAATATTGAATAAAACGTAAATTAGTTATTATATTCCCATGATTATTACTATATATCTATGTCAGTCAGGTAGACAGCCAGACTAACTGACTGTAGAAAGGCAAATGTACAGCCAAACATGATTTGAGAAGAGACTGAAGCTCTTCTTCAGCCTGTTGCAAAAGCTAGGCAAAAACTTAAAAACTCTTTTCGGCATCGTCTGGTTACAGAGTATAAAAAGAAGGGTATACACACACACAAGAGCAGACCTAAACACACAGAGGAAATGTTCCGTTTCACATGTGACAAGTTTTTGTTTGTGAGTGTGTGTGTAAGTTGAGTTTTTGAGTTGCATGAGGCAAAAAGTGTTTCGTTCAGTTGAGTTCAGTTCAGTTGAGTTTTCCGTTAAGGTGAGCTGCCATTTTACAGTTGCTATATCAAACTAGGTGCCAGCTGACCAAAAGCGTGGGGCGTACAAGGAAAATCACAAAAAAAAAACCAACAAAAAAGCATTGCATACTGCGCGGGGTCAGGACTTCAAATCGTCGCCGTCATCACACAAGCGGGCAACACTTTTTGCGTCCGACTAGTTCTAAAATGCATTTTACTGTGGCTTTCATTTCCCTGCTTGTTAGGCACACCCACATATACCAGTCACAGTGTCAGCCAGCGCAGCATCGCGTTGGTTATAAATTTAAGCCCTTCGTGGTTTTAATATTTTTTTCTCCATTTCTCTTCTTTCTTTTTTTGCGTGGTTGAGTGGGAACACAACCCCAACCAAATCTTGAGCCAACATCCCGTTCAATTCTCACACGTGCACGCTTTGTCTCACAGTTCTTATAGTTTCCCTGCTCCTCCTGGTGTTGCTGCTGCTGCTGCTGCTGGACCATATACAGGGTCAAACGTGCTCTCTGGGTTCAGTTAGGGTTTAAATGGCTAAGTGCTGGTGAAATTGTTTCACTCTTCCCAATCTTTCGCACCAAAAAACAACAACAAAAAAATTGGTTTTTGTTGCGTTTCTCTTTTGTATCTTTTGTATCAGGGCAGCACCCTTCGCCCCTGGCATGTGTAAGGTGAAATTGCACATGTTTGTCATGCGTTTGTCTACCTGCTGCTTGCTGATGCTGATGCTGATGGTTTTGTTCATTGTGGCTTAACCCCAAGGTGTTAAGCTGACGTGTAGTCCTTATAAAGGATTCCCATCACTTTCTGTTGCAGCTTTTATCGCTTTCATTTAGTCCGCTTTATTGGTCAATTATGCATTCTCTCTTCACTAGATAGTTTCTTATTTTCTAAGTTTATATTTCAATTATCTACTCAATAGTCACACCACAGAGCCTTTGAATGTAAATCTTTAGATTTATTTAGCTGCATTCTGCTGCCGGCTTGCATCGGTCCCT
This sequence comes from Drosophila repletoides, assembly GCA_018150835.1. NCBI lineage: Eukaryota > Metazoa > Arthropoda > Insecta > Diptera > Drosophilidae > Drosophila > Drosophila repletoides. The sequence continues at coordinate 7,807,143 of JAECWQ010000202.1, forward strand.
CTTCAATTAAGCTGTCACGGTCTAACTGAGAGCAATATTGAAAAACCGCTACAATCCCCAAAAGTCAGCAAAACAACTGGCCAACGGAACAATATAAAACGCTTCAATAGAGCACACGAGCAGTGAATAAAACCGCATACGTTACTTTACGGCCACCGCTACAATCGATTGGGCCAACATGGCCCCAACCTTTGCCCACGGTAACTCGAAAAATGGAACTGGTAACAATACACCGCAATAAGGCCCGAAATGCTATGCGATATAAGAAAAACCGGGAATATGCGAGCACACATAAAACAACAATAAAAGCAATCGTTGAATCAAAATGAAGAGCGATGACTGTGAGTAACAGATGAAGCAGCGCGAAGCATTGTCAACTCGCGCGCTTAGATATTGTCTGCAACACGGGGCAACTATTCGTTGCAAATATTGTTGAAATCATGATCTACTCTGCTATCAGGCGGTTGCTAGGCCTGCAGTTGCTAGCACAGCTGTACAGTTCGAACCATTTAATAACCAGCGGGTATTTTGGATTGCATTGTGCACGCTGCGTATACGCAATATGGCCAAAAATCAAACCTCTGCACTGAGGCACTGGTGATACGAATCATAACATTCGCTTTATTGGACGCTTAAGCCGCCTGACGAGGGTTTTATACTATTATGTGATTTTTCTATATTAACCGAGAGATATAAAGCTTCAACGTAGCACCCAACTTAGCGCTTTCAACGCTTGATTCCTTGAGAAGCTCTTTAATTTTATCGGTCATTTTGTAGATTTAGACAACGTTTTTTAAATTCACAATTTTAACCGTTTAGCAAGTGATTATTTGCTAATTAAGTTGACAATTGCGATGACATATTGACAAATTAATTTCCGCTTCCAAAATGTAACGCATAATATTTAACTTTTACATTTATTTTGAGGTTGGCTGATTACGAATGCGGATGCGAGGAACGGAACTACAGCTTTTGTGTTTTTAGACATTTGTGAACAGATTTGAAGCGTGAAAATCAGGAAACCGGAAATTGTTCGTTAAAAATATATTTAGTTGGGTATAATGGATCAATAGCAGTCGTTGAAGCTTTTTAAGCACAGAAGTTTATTTGTATATTTCTAATGTACCTAAATGTATCCTGTGTTCGTGGCATTGACAAGGATGTGCGACTAATTAAAAATAAATATTTTTCATTTAAAATAAACTGCCCTTACTTATTTTTATTTCATTAACAATATGCTGCAAAAATATCAAACCTTTTTTGGCACCAGTCAACCTATGTCAATGACCGCAAATACACTGCCAAGTAATTAAATAACATAACATTAAATTTTGTGGCCAACTTTTAAAACGGTGTTATTTTTTTTATTTTTATATTAAGTTTTTATTCTTTAAAGCAGTGTTAATTTTTTATTTATTGAGCACCGATAGAGATAGAAACAGACAGAGAGCAATAGAGTGAGTGCAATAGAATATGTTGGCCCTGCGCCTGAGAGACATATGTATACAAATATATATACACATGCGTATACATATTTATCCCTGTATGTGTGCGGGTGTGTGTATTAGTTATGAATATATGAATGGTTGGCTTGAAAAACAGTTAACAACTTTTGAAAACATGCAGCTTTGATGGCTGCCTGAGGGTTTTACTGCTTCAGTCGTCACCGAACTGAGCGAAACAAGTAAATTTGTAAAATTCAGGCAAAATGACAAACAGACATTCTTCTTAATATTGTTACTATAGATTTTGTTGCTAACACTAACAGCAAAATAAATACCTAGTAAATATAATTGGTGCGCCGAAGAATATATACCCTTGCAGACTGGAACAAAAGTTTTATTGTTCGACTGCTCCTGTGGAAGCTCTTTAATATAGCTGTCCGGTCCCACCGAATTCGACATTACTTTAAAAACTTAAAAAGTGAGAGACTTGTTTTCATAGAAAAAGAAAGACGTACGAACAGACTAGTCCTGATAAAAAATATTTATATTGAACTCGGAGATGCCCTTTCTGTGCACATTTGGTGACAAAGTTATAAAACTCTCTGCCAAGGTAAAATACGAAACAGATTCTTCAGCTTTAGTACACACACACATAAAAAAAAAAATATATGTATATATATACGTGAGATGGCATGTCCTGATGCTGCTTCTGACTGCTTGCATGAAATACTTTTCAGATTTATAGCACAGAGCAGCACACACTCACAGCAGCTTCCTGCCACGGAAGGGCAGGAGTCGGGAATAGTCGTAAGTGCCGTATTTATGTATTCCTGCATTGACACAGAAAAAAAATAATCAAAAAAATAACTCTGTAAGTATATAAAAAGTCAAAAATATAGAATCAGTATAAAGTTATTATTTGCAAAAAAAAAAATATAGAAAAATACTTAAAACACTTTAAAAATTTAAGTTCGATTTTTATTATTTCATTTTAAAATAAAGAATAAATGCAATTAATATTCGAATTCATGCTTAAATCAGCTTATTATGGATGAATAAGTCAAGTCAGCTAATTTTTCAAATGTAACTCTGATAATTATAGGCCTAAAGATAAATTTTGGCCACCAGATAATCTGCATCTTGTCAAATCATGATATAAAATAAAAGTAATAAAAAGCATAAAATCAATTTGGAAGCGTGGCAAAAGGACTTTTCTGCATAAAGAAATATGGCTTTTACTCGACCATCTCCTCGAGGACAGAAGCTAATAAAGAATATTATCGTGAAAATATTCATATTTTTTTATTCGCCATGCGACTTTCTCTCAGTGGCTGCTTGCAAGCATCGTATCAGTCATTCGTTTCATATTTAAGTGCATTTAAGGAGCTCTGATCTTGAATTGTTTTCAAATACTACTCGTTTTCAAATAATTGTTGATGCTCGTGAGTCGTGGAGCAAAGTACGTCCTTATTGATGGCCCAGCAAGTTACAATTTCCAAATAAAACCCATTCGGCAGATTTAATATAATGTATTTGATATTATTTTCTGTTGCGTGTTATTTTCATTTTCCTGCGCACAAATTCGAGCTCATTAAAAATGTTCAACTGAAATATTATGCCGGAAGCTGCGCTCCAAATGTGCATACGTCTATGTGGCTTTAACGTGGGGTCGCTTGCCGTGTGAATAGAGTAGGGCCCAAAAGTATGCTGCCACCACAACCAACATTTATTTATCTGAGGCCCTAAGCAGGCTGTACATTTTTGCTAATCACTGTGCTAACCCTTTAGCGACTCAGCGCGAGTTTCAGCTTTAGTTTTAGCCACTTTTTTGTGCAAATTAAACAGCAGAATTACATGCGGATATATTTAATTAGATGACATATACATATAATGTTTCATTTAGAAGTCGGCTGGATGCGGTCGCGGTAATTTGGCTCACATATCTGTCGCCCTTTTGGCCTACAGCATCTCTCTGTGTGCTCGCATCCTTTCCGAGACGTGAGACGTGACTCACCTGCACAGGTGTACATGAGGGTGGCACATTTAAATGTAGCATGCTAAATGAAATAATCATATCTATGTATAAAGAGTCACATTAGTTGAAAGACAACATGATTTATTTGGTAAAGAACTTGAAAAGTTGCCACTTCTCTCCCACTCTGCTGCCTGCTGACTGCTAGTATGCTATATATTTAATAACATTTCGATTTGATATATTTTTTTATTCTCTACTCTCGTATTGCTATCCTCATTCTCGTCTGTATCATTACCACTTTTATTGCCATCTTCAATGTCTGCGTGCGTTTCCTGTATCGACGACTTGCCTGAGTCGTGCTTATGCCATATATCAATGACACACATGAAACACACACAATACTAGTACACACATCCATCCATTATAGAAAAAATACAGAGATACTCTCTCTATATATATATATATATATATACTACCTCCTATGTCGTCTAAGAGACACGTTTGCCTCTCACTGGCTTCATATAACGAGTAGTTGCTTAAGCATTTTTTTTTTGTCTGCTGACTTTCCTATAAAATCTTTGTCACAACTATTGCTGAAGAGAGTTTAATACTTCTTTCTATGCCCTAACAAAAGGAAGTACAATTCTGTCACCAAAGTTGATACAATACATAGGGCTCAGATGCAATATTTAGTTCACACTAAGGGGAGGACTGATCAAATTAAAATAAACAAACTTTCAGTGAAAATAGAGTCTCCTCAGTCTTATTTTTTCAATATTGAATTAATTAAAAATAAAGTAATTTATTTGTTTCAGTGTAAAATTCGGTATTTACACCATTACGAGACTGTTTGATAGAGTGGAACTTGATCAAGCATATGAAATATTAATGTTTTACAATGATAGAATTCCCTATTTTTCTCAAGATATCTTGATAAAATATAGCTAGATGCATTCAAAACAAATCTCACTACTATTTTGACTGAAATTGCCAGTTTTAGAACAATTTTCGAGTTCGTATTGCAGTGGGAAAGGGTATTTAAACTTTGGTGCACCTTTCCTTACTCATTTTTTGATTGTTATTTTTGACGTAGAACTTACAATCCGTCGCAATCTTTAGTTGGTTGGCTTTTTGTCTGCGCTTCATTTCATCTCTTTGTTAACTTGATTCGTTTTTTATGGCAGCGGTGAAAGGATTTACTTCATTTGGCTTAAATGCTTACTCGAGTTCTGTTTAGTTTGGCCACACAGACACGCCCCCAAGCAGCAGGGCTGCTGACTTAATTCATTTGGTGCATTATTTAAATTGCAACGCCAGCGTATTGAATGCTCACAAAAAGATGCCACAACGCTCACAGTTCATTTCATTTGCTAGTGTGAACTCCTCACCTCCTCAACCTCAGCCTCAAGCTCATCCTCACTGTCGCCTCTCACCCTCGCCCTTGCCCTTGCCCCATAGCCAACACCCTTACCAACTAAAGTTGATTGCTTTTTGTCATCGCTCGAAGGAGCCCGGAGTTCGCCAGTCTTACGATTTCAGTCCAATATATATTGGAACATGTGTTACTTGACAAACTAAGCCATTGAAGCGTATAAGAAGTTTTTAATAAAATTTAAGAAAATCTGCATTGAACCTAAGCAGGTTTAAGCTAAGACTTTAGTATGAACGCTTAAAGAAGTAAAGGAATAAATCGGAAAAGTAAATGTAAGCTGTAATTAATATATCAAATTAATAATCCTATAATTTAAATACGAACTTTAAGTTTCGGTTTATTTCAATCGAAAGTATTCTGTCTCTTAACTGAAATAAATAAAAAGCATTTAACTTCTTCAAAGCAAACTGCAGGAAATTGAATTGGAACACCGTCTGGCTACTATAATATTATTGTTTAATTGTCTTACGAGTATTTTTGAAATAACCACACTAACTAAACTAAAATTTGTTTTTATCTAATCAACCTTGACAAGCCCTTAAAACTCTCGTATAAACAATTTTCAGTCCTTAAGCGGCAAGTGAGGGAACTACATCTAAATTTTCTTTGTAAGTTTTTGTAACTTATTTCAAGATGTTCATTGGTCCGGTTCAAGAAGGTAAAAAAAAGTATATATTTATTGAAAAGGATTTTTCTTAGAACATTTTTTCATTTTTAGAACATTTGCACATGATGATCCTGGGTTGTAGTTGGCCTTGTGGATCGTTAAGTGGACCCTGCGACGGCTGCTGCGGCGGAGGTTGTTGTGGAAGTTACTGTGGAAGTTGCTGTGGTGGATGCGGTGGTTGTTGGTAATCCAAACGTCTAATTTCGTGCCTTTGGACATGGACCAGAACATGCGAAAACGGGACTCGACTGACAAGGACATGATATATAAACAACCAAATTTAATTTTTAATGTTTCAAATACAATCGTGAAAAATAAAATGGATTTGTGCTTATAGTTAAATTACTTTGATTTCATTATTTTTTTATTATATCATTTTTTTAATAATATAATTATTATAATAATAGAAATTATTGTTAGCTCAGATAGAAATAGATTTTAGCTGATAAAAAAAAAAAACATGATGAAACGAAGGACCATGTAAAATTTCATTATATTAGCTCAAAAAATTGAAAAACTAGATTGCATACTCTGCAATTGATCCATGTTAATGGACAAACTATTTCGGTTATATAAAGAATAAAATAACCTCTAGGAAGTTATTTGAACCTTATGATAAATTCAGGAAAAGGAGATATAAGTTTTATAATCATAGATGGCATAGATTCAATTTATACATTCATTTCTCTTCAACACATTTCACTGTACGAAAAATTATATAACATAGGACCTTTGAAAAATGAATCAAATTTTTCCTACCTCTGTAGACTGCTTTTATTATTTCCTTAGTCTCACTCCGAAGCTCATAGCAGCATCATCTAAATTTGCATCCTCATTTTCAAAATGTTTATTGGTCCGGTTCAGAAAGGTAAAAGTTTTTATAAATATAAATTAATAATTAAATACGAAATTTTTATTTTCATTTTCTACTTTTCTTTTGGCAGAGCATTTACACAATATGATCCTGGGTTGTGGTTGGCCTTGTGGATCATTGAGTGGACCCTGCGATTGCTGTAGTGGATGCTGCGGTGGATGCTATGGTGGATGCTGTGGAGGTTGCTGGTAATCAAATCATCTATTTTTGACCTGGACCAAAACATTTGAAAATAGGACTCAATTAGGACAAGACAAAAACGGAACTTTACAAATTCAAGCAACGAACAACCTCATACATTTTGATCAGAATTTTATTATGTATTTTACTAAAGTAAATTACCTGAAATAAGACTAAAAAATATTTTTCGATTTTAGTAATACCATTTTTTTTTTTTGATTCGGCCTTCATGCAGGAGTTTTTGTATCTAGGACCTTCTAGAAAGGAAGATCCAAAAATTCCTGTTGTAAGAGAAGTAATAAGTTTTCAATTGTTCAGCTTTGAGAAAAGTTCTAGTAAATACCTTAATTATCTCTGCAGTATCCCAAAATCCATACTGGCTTAAGAACTGCCTCAACTACTGCAGCTATTTATAATATTTGCATCTTTATACAATCTAGGATCATGTGTAAATGCTGTGCAAAAAGGAGTCAAAAACTAAATTTTACAAGTTTATTTCTCTAAAATACATTATAAAAATCCGATCAATCAAAGGTGGTTGTTTCCAGAATTTAAAATTTCTTTTTCTTGTCAAAGTTGGGTCCTACTTTCGAATGTTTTGGTCCAGGTCCATACACGAAGTTAGATTTGATTAGCAGCATCCACCATAGCATCCACCTTAGCATCCACCATAGCATCTACCGTAACATCCACTACAGCAATTGTCATAGTTGAGTCCTATTTTCGTATGTTTTGGTCCAGGTCCATACACAAAATTAGATTTTTCGATTAGCAGCATCCTCCGCAGCCTCCATAGCATCCTCCACAGCATCCACCATAGCATCCACCGCAGCATCCACTACAGCAATCGCAGGGTCCACTCAATGATCCACAAGGCCAACCACAACCCAGGATCATCATGTGTAAATGCTCTGCAAAAGGAAAGTAGAAATTAAAATTTTATTTTAAATTGTAGAAATATTTACCTTTTTGAACCGGACCAATAAACATTTTGAAAATTAGGAATAACTAAAAAGTTAGATGATGCTGCTATGAGCTTCGGAGTAAGACTGAAGAAATAATATAAGCAGTATACACAGGTGGAACAAATGTGATTAATATTTCAATGATGATATGATATATTATTTATAAGTTTGTCTCTACGTCAGTTTTTAAGTTTTCAGGCATACTGTGGCACGAGTGGACTGCGGATTGAGTGGACCTTGATATCCAGGTTTATCCAGAAGCAAAGTTCTATCAAAAAGTAATATACAAATTAGTCTTCTACATTAAGCTTCTATGAAAATATGGGGTGAATAGTGGAGGACTTCTCTATTTAAAGGGGATTATGATACTCAGCTGGGGGAATTTGCTTGGAATTATACTTGTTAAAGAAGTGCTTCTTCCTGAAGCGAAATGTGAAGCACTCAATGCTCGTACAACAACGAAGCTCATTAGTAAATCGGTCGAATACTGACCATGTTTTAATTCCTTTTAAGTAGATGTAGAGGTACGAGTAGTTGCTGCTGGCAATCCTTGACGAGTTACTGGAAAATGCTAAGCAAAATGACAAAGAAATGGAATTCAAGGTATGCAGTAACAATGGGAAATGTTTCTGGAGGGGTTCTGGTTAGTGCTTCTACGCACATGAGTAGGACGACGAGAAGAGGGGGAGCACAAAGGAAGTGCTTAATTTATGCCAACATGCTGCATTTAATTGTGGCAATGTGCAACTGAAAAATGAGAGAAGTCACAAAAGTTGGTGGCATTTAAATTAGCTAACGAGCGATTTTAATTAGTGTCAAGTACAGAAATAATTGTGCTTGCAGTGGGCAGCCTTCAGCTCGAAATGAGCCTGGCATTGACGTCACATCATCATTTCAGTTGAGTTGATCAAAGTAAATTGCTCGCCAAGTTACTCATACGCCCCATGTGGCCATGCAATTATTAATGACTGCAGCAAGTGCAACACGCAAAAAGACCAAAAGACAGCCTGCCACTGCTGACATTTCAATTCATTTTTGGTATCGCTCTGTCTGCCTGTCTGTCTGTATGTCTTTCTGCCTGTATGTCCGTTTTGTATATCATGTATTAGTATTACGGCAAAATGCCTGGGGATATGATTTCCATCATTCATTTTCTCTGCGCGTCGTCTGTCGAGTTGAGTTTTCAGTTTCAGCAAAAGTGTTGCCACTTTGAATTATGAAGCAAGCGTGTGCATGTTGGCTTCATCATTTTCCCCTCTTTACGAGAATACCAGAATACTCTTACTAGTACTCGTACTCGTACTCGAACAACATGATGACGCAGCTTTGGGAATAAACAGCTGAGCATCAGGCAACTGAGTGGCAGGCAAATGAATTGTTTCTACGCTTTCCTGCCATGTTAGCTGAACTTGACTCCCCTTGGCTTGGGCTCTGACTCTCGCTCTGGGTCGCTTTCTACTCCAGTGTCAGCCAAGTCGAAGCATTTAATAAGCACGATATATATCGATATGAATAAGTAATACGAATACGCACATATGCGTATGCCAGAAAGTTAATTGGATGTAAGAAAACCAGGAGAAAGCTGGCATCATAAGCCGGAAGGCACCAAGTGCGATATGCTCATATATATTTCACTACTCAAATTTGCAGAGTTGTAAACAAGTCAGAGAACAGGCAACTAATACTCTTAATATCATCGTATCTGTGCGAAATATTCATATACTTGACTTGGCTTTAAAATTCTGCCTAAAACTAGTAATTTATAAGTCAATATTAAACAGTATTCTTATATGTAGGATTACATTTATCAATGTACTCTTCAAAATCAGTTAATTATGTGGAAAATATATGAAACTTTTGCATAACAATTATTCATAAGTTACAAGATTCTTCCCCCAACAGCAAACAAAAAAACAATAAAACATTTGCCTGCCAAGGGACGAATGTTGAAGACGTACATTAAACAACATTATTAATTGGTATTGATTACCTGGAATTCCTATACCCAAAATATTTAATTTCCTTTATCAAAATATTCAATTATCTATTATCAAAAAATTGTAAAAGAATCATCATGTCCTATAAAAGAAGTGTAAGTTCTTAGTTCATGTTAAAAATCTGCTGGAACGAAAGTTTGAGCAGTGTCTGTGCAATAATAATACAGATCATTCCAACATATATCCTCCAGTTGAACAGTCCCAGTAAAGATCTGCTCACTATATTTGAACGTGTTAGTAGGCGCTCAGTAGAAGGCTCTTCTTGTGAGCGTAGTAATCCCAAGTTGGAAATCACCGGTTGCTCTTCATTGTGATTCAACCAGACAATATCTGCAGGATCGGAATTATATGCACTCTCATAGTTCATATGTTGATCGATGCGTGCCAAGCGGGGGCGCTGGTAGTTTTGACGCTGTTGCCGCCTCATAAACAAATTGCTATTCCGAGTGACGTAACGGAGCACGTAGCTGCCCACCACGGTCACCTTTCGTACCAGAGTTTGGGTGCGTGGTCGGGAATGCTCGATGAATGGCAGGAGCGGCAGTGGACGCCGCACCAAATGACGTCCATCGCCGACTGGGCTAAACTCTTTGATAGTGCCAGCAACATTGGATTCATTAGTGTGCAGCCGATTATTTGAGATTTGAGGCGGGGCTCGTAGCAACAACTCGCCTAAAATGGAATTGGGCGTTGACTCAGTTTGTCGGTTCCTTGCAGATTCCACAGAGATATCAAGCCGATTGGCATTGACTACTTCTTCTATTGAGGACATGACAGTATAGTATAATACAAATTTAAACACGACTGGACCGAAATATTTAAACTGAGTCTGTAAAAGTGAAGTTTAGAAGACACGTTAAAAAACTAGCGCATGTTTGCTGAGTTTGAAAAATACGTTAAGAAAAACGAGCGTATGATTGCTGAGTTATTGACAAAAGTATATGAGCAACTGCAATAAGAGAAACTAGAATAAATAAAGAGGGTTATCTTCTTCACAAAATTGAGTTCTTTAGCCTCCTTCGATACTTAATTTAATAAAATAAATTTTGTATTCCTAACACAGAACCAAATAACTATTTATGCTGCGCTTTGCTCTATTCTGTTCGTACTCGAAGAATGGGGCCACAGCGGATGCACTGTCCAAGATCATGAGCCACGCAATGTGTCGCCGCTGAGCATTTATGCAAATCATGTGCCTAGCTGCCTGGCGAGTGTGTTAGTGTTTGTGTTAGTGTTTGTATCCACATGCCACATGCTGCAAGCAAGTAAACAACTTCATGGCCAAGCGGAAAAAACCCCAAATGCAGCCAGTGGCTCACACATGACGCAAGTTTTACATGATGCAGCCGAAATGATAACCCAGCAGAACTTGGCAGAAACGGATTTCCAAGAAAATCCTATAGAATCCACGATCTCTAAGTTAAAATTATATAACCTTTCCCCTTATAGAATAAAAAAATAATATCCACCTGTTTAGTTCATCAAGTAGTTTAAAGCTGGTCAGGCTAAGATCAGAAAATACTTAAATATAATTAAAAAAAAAAAAAAAACAGTCCCTTGTAAATCTTGTGAAAAATTAATATAAAGAAAGCGACTGGAACACTTTCTATTTTCAAGCAGAATTCGGCAAGAAGTGCATTTTTCATGCAATCAAGTCCTACTGTGAAGCATAACGCACACTCTCTCACGCACACTAACAAGGCGAGTTTCTATACACACATACACATACAAGTCGCGTTCATTTTGCGCCTTATCTGTTGCCGCAAGTGTTACTGCACGCCGCAGCGCCTGAAATTATGCTAATTTTTTGCTTTTTATGTGACCAGCGAGAGGAACATGCAGAATTCTCCAGCTGCAGCTGGAGCTGTTGCTACAGCTGCACTCAGAAAAAATAGCTTTTATTTATAACATGAAAATCAGGCTAAGATCCAGGCTTAAACTTAGATTTTCACTAAGCATTATTTCTATATTTGAAAAATTTGTTCAAAGCAAAACTAATAATGTTGCGAAAAAAATGATTATTTTTCCTACAAATTTAGCAACTTGAAAAGTAAAAATATCTTTGGGTCAGTAAACTTTAATTATTGAAAGAAAGTACTCTAATTTTTGGAATCTCCTTTTATTTATTTTGAAAGCAATTTTCTCAAATTGGGTAAATTTATTCTTTTGAGTGTAGTTCTCATATTATTGCTGCCCATGAAAGACCATGAAGGACCATGAAATTTATAAGCAATGGGACTTATGGGCAACAGTTGTGAAGCCGCTGCTGATAACGTGGCATTAATAATACCCGAAGTGGGCGTTTTGATGATTGAACATTAAGCCACACTCATTTACTTATCTCTGCAGCCACCTACTGGCGGGCCCAGTTCCACTGTGCACAGTGCAGAGTGCACAGTGCTTTGAAGCCCAGCACATTTCTTGCACATTTGGGAGCTAAGCAAAGTGTCAAGTTGTAGCAGTTGTTGCAGTTGCAGGCATAGCCACAACTCGTTACACAAGACTTGTGCTCCCTGATAAACTCTTGACCGCCTCGGACAATGTAGCCACATTTGTGGGGCGCTTAGTTGTAGTTGTAGTTGCTGCTGTCCTGTTTGGTCCTGTCTTGTCCTGTGCCTTTGTTGTTGGCCCTTCTATTGCATATTCAACATTTTGTTCGTTGAGCTTTTGAAATTTTCAAAACTTCTGTTTGCCAAGTCTCCAGGGGCTACTTAAAGATCCGACAAGTGTTGCACTTATTTTGCTTGTTTTCTTTTATTCTTTTCGTATTTTTGACTCCGAATCATTTGTTGTTGTCTGACAAAAGAGCTATATACGAGTATGTATGTGAATGCCTTGTAAACCTCTGCACTCGAAATGTAGATAAAAACTTAACAAAAAACCAGCAAAAGGCGTGCAAAATATGTACAAAAACGAATAAACGAATAATATTCCTTTGCCGAATCCCACATCTATATGGCTGCAATAGAAATAATAATTTGTCTAAAATGCTTCTCGAGATATCTCAGAATATCCGAGGACTCTTCAGATTTTAATACTATATCACTTGGTTGCCATAGCAAGAACCGGTCAAAATGAATAAATTGAATCTACAATTTTTATTTCCAGTCTGCAAGGGTATTTAAATATAGGCTCGCTGGAGATAAACTTTACTTTCTAGCATTTTCTTTCAAATAGTTTCGCAAAATAGCTTTAAATTGAGTCAATGGGAAAAATTGAAAAATTTATTATTGTTAAAGCAGAATATTTAATTATTGTAGCTGTAAATGTAAACAAAAGATTCAGTTGTTCGTGCTTTGTTATATTTGAATATCGATTTGCCTTGAAACCACATTCAGGGCTAACACTTTCCCTCCTATCTAAGCCTTAAAAAATCACATGAATATATAAACGTGCTAAAAAACCGCATAAAATATAGACATAAATATATTTTATAGACACAAATAGTAATACATAGATATGTATATATGTGATGGATATATTTTTGTTTTATTTAGCAGCCGATTCGAGTCGCTGACAGGACCAAGTTTAGTGCCAGCTTGCAATTTTCGATTGAGTTGGCCAAAAAATTCCATTGGCAAGGGAAAAATTAATTCGGCAATGGTCAAAATGCGAGTTGGCCTGAATGTATGCAGCATTTAACGTTAACTGGAATCAGCAGACTCACAAACACACACACACACACATTATGCCCGATCTGTCGAATGTGCTGTTTTGCCTGATTTCCTGATTTCTCGGCTCACACACACACACACCACACACCATACCACACACACATTGATACAAAAACTTTTGTTTTTGCATTACACAATGCAACAACTTTGCTCAGTTGAAAGGCTCCGACCAAGTTTGGTTAATGAATGGCAGGCTTAATTATTTGGCCAAAGGGGAGTCGTAAGTGGGAGTCGACTATGGAGGCTGAGGCATAAAAGGCTCAGGAGGAGGGGCCACACAATCAGCAGCCGTTGCCCCATTGTTATGGATATTGCCTGGGTTCCCCAGTCGAGGGTTGCTTTTAATAATTGTTTATATCAGTCCGATGCAACTTTTTTGCCCCGTTTAAATATTCCAAGCGTGGCAAAGTTTCAATTGTGTTTGCTGTTGTATTGTTATTGTTGTTGTTGTTTTTTTCTCCCTTTCAGCCTTTTCCTGTGTACATATATACGTATATAAATATATATATATATATATATATATATCTCGTATATGTGTATATTTACCATTGATATTGCGCTGGCAATTGGCTGTTGATTTTCCGTTTTGTATTATTTTTTATAGGCTAATTCACAATGCATATTTAATTAAATGGTTTTATTTTTGTTTTTGTTTTTATTTCCGATCAATTACTGTGCGTTTCACCAAAGCGTTGCCTTTTTGTTCTCATGCAAATGAGAAAATCGTTTGTATATTTTATATATAAAACCCTCCATATATACATATTGTATGAATATATATTTTGTTTAGGCCAATTAATTTCAGAGCTAAGAAACAAGAGTTTTTCCGAGCTACACACCTCTGGTCAAAGTGAATAAATAATGAAAAAAGGTTAGCAAACTTGTAATGAAAGTATTTTTATATTCATTTATACCTTTTACGCTTTTTACTGGCTGTGCATGTATAACGACTAGTGGGAGTCTGACTTTAATCCTTGGCAGCTGAGCTACTCCTTTCCTCTATACAGTTTTTGGGTGACATATCTCCTAGGAAATTCTTCTGAAATTTATTTATACAGAACCAGCTTTACCTAATAGGAGGAAAAAATTTTTTAAAGAGCCCTTGAACCCGTTGAACCCATTTGTTCGTTTCAAGCTGTAAAGATTTTCCATAGATATTATTTTAATCAGAAGCACTGGTTTTTCCCCTCATTTATATATATACACTTAGACTAGTGCCCAACTACTGTTGCCACCTGAGCATAACCAAATCGAAACTTCATGAAGTTCATGCATGTATACAAATCGAATCGGAAAACACCTGAAAACTAAGCAGAATCGAGTGAACACCCTACAAGTTCTCTTCGTTCTCTGCAAGCCCAGACAATTTGGCAACCAAAGCTGGCTAACCTAAACTCGCGTTCGCACGGTCCCCCTTCAGTTTTCAGCCAACAACAGTCGCTTTTCAATACGTCAACTTCTTTCTGTCTGTCTGCGTCGCTTGTCATGCATTTTACGCATGAGAAAATATTTTCAGTTACAAATCCGAGGGTTGAAAAGGAAAAAAAAGGAAAATCGCAATGCAAAGTGCACAAGGAAATGCATTTTATATGCATAAATCGAAATAAGGCGAACGAGTGCGAGTAACAAACGATGCGCCATGCCAACGCCACAACACCGAAGCATATAGAGGAGACAGAGGATCAGCCGGAGGGGGTGGTCGGGTACTGGCGGAGGTTTTGTTTATGGCGCGATATGAATGACACGTGACTGGGAGACAACCAGGAACAGGAGCAGTTGCTACAGCAGTCGCAGTCGCAGTAGCAGTCCCTGGCAAAAATTATAAAATTTAGCGCAAGCCACAGAACAGATAGCAAAAAAGGAAAAGAGAAGTCCTGAAAAAAAGAACCCACAGACATGCAGATATATGACAGCTTTGCCATATCGCACCTGCTGCATACATACACCAAACGCCAGACAAACTTTGAATATGTAGTTGTGTATCTGTGTATGCGCTTGTGTGTGTGTGTGTGTGTGTGTGTGTGAGGAGCAGATACATTCTCGTATGATGGCCAATGCGCTTAGCACTTTCATTTCGTTTGGCGCAAATTGCTTAACCACAATGCATGTGTCTATGCAATGCGGTACACTCAGAGAAAGAAGGCTAAAAATAATGTCTAAAAAAATAGTCTAAATTATAAAGAGTTGTCTTATTCAAATTGCTCAAACCATTGAAAATTTCTTTGAAAAAATGAAAATAAAAAAAACTAAACCCTTATAAAAATTGTACTATAAAAATGCTATTAATTCAATCTCGGCCAAACTGTAATTTAAAAAGTTTATTTTTTTTCTGCAGTGTACACATACACACCCACACTTAGACACATATACTGACACTAACACTAACATACATAACACATATTGTGGCATTAGCAACGTCAGCCTTCTGCAGCCTTTTTCTCTGTCTAACACTTTGGGTGAGCAACTCTTGCAAGGTGTCGCCAGCAGCTGTTGCTCAACATAGCCGCCAACGGTTTAACGCTTTGCTGCGCTTTTTTCTTATGCTATCCATGTTTTCATCTTTTCACACCTCGAACACTCACCTCGAACACCCTCACACACACATACACACACATATATATATCACTCATTTGCAGTGTGTTGCTAGGCAGACTGCGTGAGTGTTGGCGTTGACAGACGCCGTAAGCCGGTGCGGTTGTGAGGAGGTTTTCATACAACCACACAAATTAAGAGCAGTGAAAATTCAGATTCAGCAGCTACTGATAAATTTCAGTTGAAAACTGCGTGCCCAATTCAAAATAATCAATTAAAGCTTTCTTTAATTCGGACAACAAAACAAACTAATCTCTGAACCTTGGCATGATAATTGAAATACTCTACCATTATTTCAAATACATTTTAATATTTATTAAAGCAATTTTGTGGCAATTGAAAAGAAGAGTTGATTTCCAAGCCTTTTGATTTATGGACAAAAAAAGTAAATTTACATCATTTTATTAGCAGTTAAAGGGCATCATATATAGTCTTTTAAATTAGTTTTAGGATCAATTCTATTTAATATATGTAGCTAACCAATATAATTTATAATAATAGGTTTACAGCTTAATTTTCTTGCTTAAGGAATAATACTTGAAATGCTCCGACACCTTTCAATTCAATTTATTTTATCTCTTTTCTAATTTCAGCTATTTCAATGCAACAGACACAAATGTAAAATTGACGCTGATAAGTAGGCAACATTTTCTGTAGGCCCAGCTAAAGCCTTGCTGTAAGCTTTTCTGCTTGTATGTGTTTAATACGCACCTAATCTGAAGTCTCCTTAGGCAGCTTACAGCCTTCATTCGAATTTGCATGTCACATATACAGTGAAAATGAGTTTTCTCAAGTAAATATCAATCGGAAATTAGCTAAAAGAAGCTTCAAAGAAGCCCTACATAAATTGAAAGACAGGCTTAAAAAAATATTGCTAGTGTTTCTGTTAGCCCGAATTTAACTTGTTTGCTTTTATGTCGCTTAGTGGCCAATTAATGCAGACTCGACTAATCTTTTATTATAAATTTTCATGTTTCAGACAGCTGTTTTCCTTGTTTTTTTACTCGTGTGTGTTATTAAATTTATTGCTGAACAATGTGTTACTCATACGCCGTGGGGCTCCGTACTGTTGATTAAATTCAAGTTTTCTTCGTTTTCTGCAAATATTCCAGCCTTTTGTTGCCTTACCGGAAGCACACACTCAAGAAGTCCTTGCAACTGCAGTTTCCCAGCAACCGTGTCCACACACACCCACACACACCCGCACACGCACACGCACACACAGCTGAATATAGGACACACTTGTAGTTGTACCTGTGTTGTGTCCTGCTCGGGGTTGCCTGTTAAATTGACAAAGTTGCATAATTGTTAGGTACCTGCAGGGTAATTGTAATTAATTGACAGAAAATTATTATCTAAGGCTAAATAGCAATTTTGTGGCTCCAGCTTTCATGTGCCTACAACTTCAAGTGTGTTTGTATATTTTCATTGAAATTAATGCTAAGCTAAATACTTCTGATAAGTAAAATTATGATTAATGATAAAATCAATTCCAGTCTATGCATGCAGTCTATCATTTTCTTAAATTTCTCTTTTACCCAAAAGAACTTGGACTAGTTAAAGATTGAGAGGGAAGGTCTATTTAATATTTGTCTTTGTGTGGAAAATGATTGACAAAAACCTCATTGAAATATAAAATTTATCATTACATCCATTTTTCAAAGTGTTTTCTTTTGAGAATACTAACAAAGACGCTGTATAGATTAATATAACACCTGATTTATGGTTCAAAATTAAACACACAATTTCGTTTCGATATGTTTAATGCGGTCAGATAGACACAGGACAGAAACTACAAGTGTCAGAAGCATTTCCGAAATTTCTCAAAGGACAAAGTCTGCTCTGTGGTTAACCTGAGGCTGGCTGACATCTGCAGTCAACTATACAAAATTTAAATAACTCTTGATGTGTGAAGTAGGCAAATATTTGAGTTCAAGCAGCTAAATGTTATTTAATTAATTTAATTTATTTATTTAAATAGAATGTATAGCAAAGCATAGTAAAATAGACCTGGACTATTCTAGATGTGAAACTAGATCTCCATAAAAAATAGTATATACTGACTGACTGATATATTGATCACTAGTAATAAATTCATCAATACGAAAATGAAATTTGGACACAATTGTAATTGTTTTTTGTCTGTGATCGAGTTAGTATTTATTTTCAAACAATAATTTGTAAAGTGAATAAAAACAGCTAACCAATTTTCCGGAAAATTTACGCTTTGAGTAAAAATTATATATACATTTGTATGCTATTAACCTAAGTTTATTTTGTGAACGGCCCGAAAATTAATAAATCCTTTTGTTATTTATGTTAATGGACTCGAGCTGGTTTTTATAGAATATACTATTTAATTAATAACTGTATAATAAAGTAGTCTTAATTATATTTATACATTTAATACATGAAACAATAGCTCTATCTTTCTGTTATGTGTTAATAATGTATCTGTCATTAAAGCAGGTATTTTTATCAATCAAGTTAATCAAGTTACTGTATGGTTGGCATAGAAGTCCTCGGCAAATGAGCTCATTATGAATATTTTTCGAATATACTTTAGACTTCCTTGTGTTTTCCTATTAAACGTTGAGTTTGAATTGACTTTATTCTTCGTGTTCCATCCACGTTTTCGTACGTCTCCATTTGTCTCATGTGTGACCCAGCCGGAAATGAATTTTAGCGACTCTTCCGGTTGACCCAATTGAACACGCACCCGCATTCAATACGAATAAATAATTTGATAAACTGTTTGGAAAAACAACTGAATCAATTTATCTTTTGCGGTTAACATAAAGCCACATTTCTTATATTTATTTAACTTGGGTAATTTAATGCATTTGGGTGTGGCTGGACCCGCGCTCATGAAAAATATATCTATTAAATAATTAGCTATTTTAATGTCATTAAAAATAAGCCTCAATAATGAATGTTCTGTAGAATACTTCTAATTTTTTATATCTGATTTTCAGCTTCAATAATAGATTTCAAGCATATCAATCATAAGCAAAGATACACGACAGAAAGTGTCTCTGCTGACTGCAGGCGTTGCAGCTGAAATATGAGTTGAATCAAGTGGCATGTGGCATGTGGCATGTGGCAGCTGAAGATTGTCAGGCACTTGGAATAATAAGTAAAATGATACCATAACAGCTTATACATTATTTGTGTGCAGCAACCTAGATACAAAGCAACGTTTTCAGGAATATAAATAACTAGCTGCTTTCACCCGGCGATGCCCGGGTAAAACCATTTTCACGGTACACTAAAAAAAAAATGACAGTATGTGCTATTTATGTCAAAAATTAATAGAAGCTTTGCTCGAAGATTACCTAAAGAATGTGTTGCCCAAAGTTTTTAGCTTTTGACCTAAATAATCTTTAATCATTATCTAATAAAAAGTACTAGAATTAATATTTTAATGACATTATAATGATTACAAGTACTTAGGCATTAGATAATTTAATGAAGAATTAATCAGGGTTAAATTTGAGCTAATGTCAAGCAGACTCGGTATAAAATTTAAAAGAATTTCGTACTTGCTTTTAGCAAATTCGTTTCGCTGGGGAACGATTCAAGTAAGGAATTCTTGATTTTATCCTGGTTTCCTCCTGTGTATTTATTTATTTTTTTTTTTATTTATTAATAAATCGACTAATTGCAGTCGATTAAAGGATTACAAAAGAATTAATATAATTATTATATAAATTAAATTAAAATCTAGAAATTAATTAAATTAAAATTTACAAGTAAGATTAAAATTTAATTCTGGGGTATTAAAATCAATCAATTTTTATGGTCCAACATTTGTTGCACAGGATTGGGGAAAACCCAGGCAAAAAACCCAATCAGACCAGGAAAAAAGGCGAAAAAGAAATATAAAGATTGTTGAAAATAGAATGAAAAAGAACATAATAGACAAAAGGATAGAAAGAAAGAGAGTAATAAAGTAAGATAAGATGTATGTGATTACGAGACTGTAAAGAAAGTTACAGAGACTGTATTAAAGTCAGTTTCAAATCGAAACTTACCTCATTCTGATTCCAGCTATAACTCAATGCAATTCTCTCTGTTCATTAGACTTAACAGTTTCTAGTTTCCAGTTTTATCGCCGTACATTTCCAGCCATGTCATTTTGCTGTTTGTTACCTTGATTACGGTTCAACTTATTTCTGCTGCCTCTTGGCCTGGGCTGGTAGTTTGATAAAAGTTGGTTATGTTGCAGTTGCAGTTTTCTGGTTTTCTGGTTTCACTGCAAAATGTGTTTTTTATAGTTGATTTTATTTTTTATATGCCAAAGTTTTTTTTATTGCAATTTAAGCAAACTGTAAATTGCGTTCGAGCAACTATCGGGAGATTTTATGTAGTCACCTAGCAGGCTGTGCATAGCATGACTTAACATGGCTAACATGAGTTTCGAAGCTTCATTCAGTATAGAAATTACCTGAAGTAAGATTGAGTAAATAAAATATACAAATAATAAAACAGATTTTTACACACATTTTACATACATTTTACACTTGACAACGCCATGGAGGATGTACGCAATCGTCGCATAAAGGACTTGGTAAACTCGTTGATCTTTCTATTGAATAAAGAAAACTTTCATCTGCATCAGATAAAAATCGAGGAGAAGGGTTTTCGCAAATCCGTATTGCAGTTCGCAGCGTCTCACAAGAAACTGGAGCACGTGCGTCAAATACGCGTCTATCAGTCGATGATGGCGGAGAACACGCGTCAGCTGCGCATTCAACATCACATGCTGGAGAAATTTCTTGAACTGAATACGGATCTCAAGGACACTCAGCTCTATCAGCAAGCTGGTGAAGTACTGAAAGAAACGCTCCCTTCACTCAAGTAACTGGACCACATTACGCATACGCCACCGCCACCGCATTTACAATCTGGGAACGAAACGCCTAAAATTCACAAAGCAGCAAAATTATACTTTTTGTTGAGAAAGTTGTTAATCCAAAGCACAACTAAATAAAGAACATAAATTAGCAAAGAACAAGACTTTTTTATACTCTATCCGAAAGAGAGGTTGCCACAATTTCAACTGTACTTATAAAAGAAAAGTGCAAACCAAGTTGATCTTAACTTTTCTTCTTCTCTTCCCATCTCTAGTCTTAAAAAGGGCAAACAGCACACACTTCTCTTCTTTCTCTTCTATGAAAGTTGCCGTGCTGCTTCTTTCTTCCTTCTGGAGGAGTTGGTTGGTCAACTGACCTGGAAGAAAAGTAAGCGAACAAACCGCATGCTAAAGTAATTTCTACTTAGCCACAAGTAACTGTTACCGGCATAGAAAAGTGCTAGCAAAAAAGTTTAGAACGGGCAGCGGCGCCGTTCGCCGCAAAAATTAAAATAAAGTGCCAAGAAAGTAAAAGGCGAGTGCGTTAGCCATCTTGAAGTTGGCCAAAGCTAACGAAACGGCAACATCCGGACCACGACCTGTTATACCCTTACAAAAGATATTTACTTACTCGGACATGTAACGTGTCCGATCTCCATAAATATATGTATTTCAGGATATTATTACCCCTTATATTATATATATCCTTTAGAATATCGGACTCTGTAAAGGGATGAACATTCTGCTTCCTTACAACAATTTGCAGATCCAGCCAGTCAATACAAAGTTCCATTACATTTATTAAAAAACTACTGTAAGGGCATTAAAGGATAGTCGTTCTTTTGTATTTGTTTTTCTGTTTTAAAGCCGAGTGTGTGTGGGCGTTGTTGCACTGGCACCCGCCCCTCTCCTTAGCTGGCTTTTAATAATTTTTAACTCATTTTGCACTCGAGAAACACAACAACTGCCGCCAACGTTTCACCTTTTGCGCTTGTTTCACTTATGAATTGGACAAAGCCAAGTGCAAAGTTTTTTTGGCCCGAAAGTCGCCAAAACTTTCGTTCGCATTCTGTAAGGACATCCATTCTGTGGTCTTTTTTTCGGGTTAAGAGCCAAATTATGTAATTTACGGTGACTACAGAATGAAGCATTTTAGCTGCAGGGGCAGGACCAAAAACCACATAAGAAATTATAATTAATACAAGAAACTAATCGGTTTAATAGTTTATAATAAAGCTGGAAAAGCGCATCGGAAAAATCAGCGTTTCACACTGAAAACATGGAATTTCCGCTGTTATTTTACTCTAATTAATTATTTATTTTTTATATATTCAAAACATTTATGGAAAACATATTTTTCAAAGATTTTGAGTTCAATCCGATATTGCTTTGACATTTTTCCACAATTAATAAGATATTATTATCATATTCCATTTCCATATATTAACGCTGAAGAGTTAATAATAAATAAAACTAGTAAAGGAACAATATCTTCGCCTCGCCGGAAAACTAGTATGTTTCTATGGCTGCTTTACGATATAGAAAAATCAACAAAAAAGTATTCCATACAGCAACTCTTGATCCGATTGTTCCTATGGGTATAAGGCTATATGATATAGTAGTCCGATCTGAATAATTGTTTGAGTGTACTTGGCAAACATATTTATGCACCTAACTTGTAAGTTGGATGAGAAGAAAGAATTTTACTACTGAAAATCAAATGCAATTTATTTTTTTTGTATCTCAAAGATGCATTTTGTTACTCGCAGAAATACTTTTTGTGTATTATAGGTACTTTTGTATCTGACGGCTACTTTATTCACACATCCTCCAGATACATTTGCGTCCTGCAGCTGTCATAGAAAGATTCAGATAAGAATAAAATATCTTAATGAAATTTACAAGCCAGACTAAAAAGTGTCTCTTCTAAAAGATAGTCAAAACTACATTTTGATGCAAGCAGTATATAGTAGTAGATTAATTAAATTAGTTAAATATAAAAAAAAAAAGAAACTAACTCAATACACTTTTCTTTATTATTACAGGAATTTATCAAAACATACAAGGACGAGGGACTTCAGGAAATCGAATTATCAACGAATCAACAACTTAATTTTTTAGTCAACTTGCTGGTGCATGTTATATATGAATTATAATTTAATTTATTATTAATTAAGTTATTTATTATTTATTAGAATATTAAAATTATTAATTAAAAGAAAAGTATTTACTTTATAAATAAGTCTAAGAAAATATCTATGTATTTGTTAAACCTAGAAATTGTTGAAATAAATCATTTTATTATAAATAAAATCAAATTTTGCTTATTTTGTATGTCAACAGTGGGACTGTTAACTAACATTGGCATTGAACATTTGAACTGTAAAGTAACATTGGTCAGCTTGCAGCAAATCTTTGGTGGCCTGGTGATTCCGACGCTGGATCAGCCTAAAATTCAAATTAGGCGCCTTGAGTTCCAGGCGAACAGAAATGACGTTTTTTCCGCCGCCCTTAAAAGTAGGCAATACAAAATAAATTACCAAAAAATATCAACCTGCTGCTGAATTATGTTCGCCTGGTACTTTCAGGAAATTTTTGCCGTTTGCCGGCAGTTTGGTTTGAATTTGCTTTGCTGCCCTCAAAAGATGCAATAAAAATTATAAGCTGCAAATTTCAGTTAAATTTCCAAATGTTGCTGCTTTTGCTTACACTGTGAATTTGACCCGACGACCCGCGAATTCTTACCAATTTGAATACTTACCGTTTGGCGCAGGACCCGTCAGGATCCGCAAGGACATGGCCATTACAGGCATTTTTCGGTATACAGAAAAGTCTGTTTTTTAGGTCCCAAAAGGACTTTCATCCTGTTTGTTACGTATTCTTATCACACAGGATACGGAGCATTTGATGGCTAAAGGACATCTCGATAGTTTTTACAAATGGCCGTGTTACAGCCGTTCTTTTTTGTATAATTTTCCTATGCTACCCCCTTGGAAATTTTAGGTTCATTTTTCGATTAAATAAAAAAATAGTTGTAACTTGTCCAGATCCTGGCACATTTGACCAGGTCCTGTTTCGTTAGAGTTGTAAGGACCATATCGATATCGAAGGATATTGGGGTCATAAACTACAAAGACGATACGATTGTCCTTTGGCTGGTCGATAGCCCTTATTAATACTAACGGTTAGAGACAGGATTCGTCAGAATCCGCAAGGACATGGCCAAGTTATAGCTACTTTTCTGTATACAGAAAACCCGTTTATCTCAGTTCCTAAAAGGATATTCATCCTTCTTGTTACGTATTCAGATCTAACATGATACGCAGAATCTTTAAATTGCAGAGTTACTGACTTTGTTGCTTTTGAAACTTTATTTTTTTGAAAATAAATTGCTATAGCTCAGTCAAATCCTGACGAGTTTGCATATAAACCGACGGACAGACGTCTCGTCGTCCTGATTAATAATATATATACTTTATGGGTTCGATTCATTACACATTTTGTGACAAAGTTATAATACACTTTTCAAGTGAATAAAAACTGTAAGGGAAAATAGTTTTTCAAATACATTTTATATATATAAAAGATAAAGTATAAAAGAATATTTTAGACTTGTTTGAAAGGGCTTTTCGTGGAATTGTTTTCTATGTATTTTGTTCAGTTATCTTATAACACAGGATGCAATCTTTGCAAGAATCAATTCCTTAGATTCTCCAGCAATTTTTGTATGCAATATAACATTATATGTATATAGATTATAATATTTTAATTATAGATTATAGTTAGGAAGTATTAACAGATTTGTATTAAACATAACAAAAAGCAGCTTAGACACTCAAGGTTTCGATGCGTTCTATGAGCACAGCTTTGGTAGCAGTTTTGGCAGGCTTCACCCCAAAATGCTCATCCAGTATATAACGCAACTGAGGAGCGGTGCAGTTTTTCAGAAGTTTATCCTTTATTAGCTGTTCCACAAAATCATAGCTTTTAATTTGAGCCTCATCAATTTTTGCCATTTTTGGAGCGGTGGCACCGTCTGGGGTGGATTTGGCAGCACGCTTCTTGGCTATCTCAATTTCAGGTTCAAAGAGAGAGTCGTAGGTGGGAAGCAGCTTCTCAATGCGCTTATTCTGCATCTCAGGATCTGGCAGCTGGCTAAGGCTATCCTGGTCGGTTTTGATGTTCAAGGCGAGTGCTAGTAAATTTGACTGGAGCACTTCCAGATTGGGATCATTGATGAGGTTTGGCTGATAGTCGACGCTTAATTTCTTTATGACCTTCTGAAACAGTGCAACGCCCTCATCCGTGGCCGTATTGCCTATGCTATTCCAATCACACATGTCAATATGACGAATGTGTTTCGCCTCCGGCAAGTAGACTATTTTGAAGCCATCTCCCGATAGCAGAGACCGATAGTTCTTATCGTCTGGCTGGGCTGCCTCCACAGGCAACAGGGCCACATAGCGTGGTACCGACTTCCGCTTGCACATGAACAAACAAATTGCAATCTTCTCACGTTCCAGGCAACGCTGCCACAGCGCTCGAAACAGACGCTTCGATCCAATAATGTTCTGATCATCGGGATACATAAAGCTGCAGGGTTTACTGTACATGATTTCAGGCAGCGCCGAGCGATGCTTGAAACCCAACAGCATCATGCCAGGTAGATGCAAATTGCGCACACGATTCAACTGCTCTGTGGTAACCCTCAGCGTCTGATCGCCTACCTTGCATTCATGCCAGCCACCCGTCGACTTGATCTGATACTCATGCGTTATCTTCTGAGTCTGTTCATCCTCCAGTCGCACCATTATCTGACGCTTCTTTCGCACAACGCTGTTATCCCGTCTCATTATATGCACCTTGTTCGGATAGGCCCGACGATGAAAGTAATTGTAGTACTGCACGGATATGTTGAGATTGGGACCCAGAGAGAAACTGAAATGGCCCAAGCAGCGACGCAGAAAGTCCTGCCTCAGCTTACGATCCTCCAGAATCTCGCGCTGTAGCTGCGCGTCAGGCACTCTAAATGAGTCGATTTCAATTGCTGTTGGATTAATAAATATATTTATTAATTAAGGTAACATAAAAGCTTGACTTAAAGAAAACCGCAGTTTCTCCAGGTAATCATTTTCCTTATATCAGGCGAGATTAGACAAGGAATTTTTCAACAGCAGAATAAGTTAGAAAAGGATCTTTAGTCAGGAATTTTGTTAGCAAATCCAAAAGCGCAATCCAATAAAACTTCACTTGGATGCGAGTGAAATATTTGCTTAGTTTAATCTGCGATATCTTTAAACCTTAAAGGCGATAACTGCTAGCCAGTAAGGGGAACATATATCGCATATAACCAAAGCTTCTCCACTGGGTTGGTTGATTACGTTTCTTTTGAAACTTCTCAGTATATTCATATATTCAGCAAAACTTCTCAAAATAGTGGAGCATAAACATGTTAGGAAACTAAAACTGTTGAATATTGGTTTTAAAGACTCGATTCGTTTGATTTTAAACCAGTTTGTAATTGCAATTTACCTCGTGAGAGCGTTATGAATTCCTTGTAGAAGGGCTCATAGTCAAAGTCATCAACCATGGGAATAACTTGAAACTCAAATTCTTTGCCCTCCAGATCGCTGGCCTTGTGCAGCGCTGCTTGGAACTCCTTGCTAGACGGCGCATGAGGCTCCTCCACGTCCGTCATGTAGACAATCTTGGCATTGTTTAGTTTCTTGCCACACTTTTCAAGCAGCTCAATGCAGAGGCGTATCATGTAGGCAAAACTGCCACGCCCATCGGGTTCTGCTAGCCCATAATCGCTCTCAAACGCGTCCTCCACTGAGTTCATAAAATCCAAGTAATGCTCTACAATATCCTTGTTCAATTGGCGCATCGGCAGGAACACAGCGCAGTTTGCCGGCACAGAAATATTCTCCAGGCATTGCGCCTCTTGGGGCGGAGGACTATGCTTAGTGTTGGCAAACATCAGACCCATCAGATCCTTCCCGTTTATCAACATGCCCGATATAAAGGCACCGCGTATTATTTTCAGTGCTCCCATCAGACGATCTGCCTGTAAATTTATATACAACAATTAATAAACAATTTTTGAGTATGCTCGATCAGCGGATATTGATAAGGCCAATGACACGATTTTATATAATTGGATTTACAGCCTTTTTTGCTGCCGGATCCGGATCCGACTACTTTACCTGATAGCTGCAATGTGAGCGAAACTTCTTTCGCAAGATATCCTGTTGAAGCTTGTTAGATGATGTTTTTTTTAATGGTGGTGAAAAACTATTTCTTAATAGTTTTCAAGCTCAAGTTTTCAAGATCAAGCTACTATATTATACAGCTCGCACAGGAGCAATCGCTCCAGAAGATGTGGTATAGAAAACTTATTTGCTTACCAAAATGTTCTAAAAAATCTCACAAGTTGGATAGAGCTAGATGCCAAAATGGATCAAAATCGGACAACTATATTTTATATAGCAAACGTAGCCTTTGCCGGCTGGTTTTATTTAATTAATGGAAAGTACGATAAAGTCATCTATGAACCGAAAATCTTGGTTCGGTTCAGGTTCTGCTCAGTTATGACAACTGGCTCGGTTCAAGTTGCAGAAGTAGTCGAAGTTTTAGGTTATAACGAGTTCTGCTAAAACTCGACTTTCAGCCTTGATTATAGCAGTTGAAAGAGACAAATGGACACTGAACTTTATGGATGCTGCCGTGGAGCCTGATTAAAGAGGAGCGGATGACGCGAACGTTAATGCTCGCGCTTCAATATACGCTTTTTACAGGGGATAGATATGCAATTCGTTACCTGCAGATTGGCGTCCACAACAAAGAGTATAGCCTCACGTCCGTGAAAGTCGCGTTTCATAGCGATTTCATCCTCTGAGTCGGTCAACTCAACATCGCGATCTGGATCCCAAGTGCTCATTTTATATCCGTTTTTGTCTATGCTTCTTTTAATTTTGTATTCTGCAATTCCGCCAATTTCACAACGAAAACAATAAAGCGAAGCCGGCACAACAGTGTGACCAAGTTTCTGTAGACTAAAAATGTTGAATGTAATTTAACAGTGTCTTTTGAGATAACATTAATTTCAGAATTAGCAAAAGAGGGCGCCACTACGCCGCAAGCACCAATATTGACCGAAATATAGCGCTATCTACATATCATATTTATCTATGCTAAAAAACATGAAGTTGGTCACGAAATAATTATAAGACTCACGTGAAGTTAGCTGAGCGCAAATTTGAGCTCCAACATAAAGTTGATTGCGCTTTATTTAATTAACGCACGTGAGGTTAGCCACGCGCCTGATTTCAAAATTTGAAATTGAAAAATGTTTTAATTTGCTTCTTTTTTTTTGTTGGACTGGCTTGCTTTTGCAAATTGCAATTTATTCAATAAATTTATTACACATTTTATCTTCTTATTAAACAATAGAAAACCACTAAAATTAGTAATCCATGCGAAATGTTTAGCGAAGAAGCCGCAGATCTCTGTTTTTTGACTGTTTTCGAGAGCAGAAATACTTGAGCTGTGCCTACTGCGGCTGGCGGTTGTGTGCCCGCAACAGGAGCAGTGGCATAAACTATGGTTAGACCCGAAGGACGAACTGCAGCTGGACCCGGAACAGCTGCTGGAACTGCTGCTGAAACCGGAACGGGAACTGGCACAGCTTGCGTAGCATTCGCTCCATGTGTGTTGTTGGCGACAACAGATGGTGCCACCACATGCTGGACGATTACAGGCGCTTGAACCGCTGGAACTATTTGCACCGCTGGCTGAGGAGCAGCTGGGGCTGCTGGCAACTGATTGGGACACACGAAACTAATCGTTTCAGTGTACAGCTTGGGTTTGCCAGCAATGGGCTCCTTTATAGTCTGCTTATAGCAACCATTTGCATCAGGTACGCCGGTCTCAACCACCTGAGCCACTGAAGGCGCAGCAGGCGCTGCAGCTGTCTTGGCTGATCCTGGCGCCTTGGCCACCGCGTGGCCAATCATAGCACCCGCCAAAGCGCCGCCCACCAGGCCCATTCCTTATTAAATGAAGGAAACTCAATAATTATACCAAAAAGGGAAAGCAGACCCATTGAAGATTCTCTTACCAAATGCGCCTTTTCGCCCACGTAGAGGTTTCGCTTCGCTGCCAACAATTAGCAGCGCTACGAGCAGAAAAACTTTACCTAGTTGCGTAGTTCTTGACATTGGGAAATTCGTTGAATTGCTCGAGCTGAGTGCTGCTTGGGTTCTGACTGAAGATCGTCATTTCACACTCTCTTCGCGGCAGTAAAAATGTCAGAAATATCCGTAAATATTTGTACAGTTGTTCCCCAAAAGAACTTGTGACCGTTTAATTTCGGATTCTACGCTCATTTCGTATGGCTCAGAGAGATCTGTTCCGAACGAGGAAGAAACC
This sequence comes from Drosophila repletoides, assembly GCA_018150835.1. Lineage (NCBI taxonomy): Eukaryota > Metazoa > Arthropoda > Insecta > Diptera > Drosophilidae > Drosophila > Drosophila repletoides. The sequence goes on from JAECWQ010000202.1 coordinate 7,836,229, forward strand.
AGCCTTTGTGTGTGTGAAGAGTGTTTACCGCGCAGAATTCTCCATTCTTTACACTTTAATAATATTGTCAAGCATTATTTATAATTATTAATAATAATTACCAATAGTACAGTACAGTGCTACACGTGCAGGCAAGTCGAAGAACAGCTTCTCATCTGACCTTTCTCCATACAAAACATGAGATTCTTAGTGTAAACAACTATCAATATTTGCTTAGCTCAGAGAGACAATTCTTCGTTAGTGTAGCTCGCAGCTGGAATCAACACATTTTTTAATTAGTAAGCAAACTGTAGCTTAGGAATGCCGAAGATTCGAATACCCTTCTTCCGATCAAAGCTGAAGCTAAGTGAATATCTATTAAATTTCCAGCTCAATTTTTAACATATAGTTTCTAGGACAGCTATAAGATATTGTCAACAGATTGTCGAAGTTTGTATGAGATATCTGAAAAAACAAAGAAGTTATTCACACAGAAATTCAAAGATAATTTTCGACATATCTTTCCTATGGCAGCTATGTATATGACGGAAGACTTTGATCCTTTTTAGCCAATAAGAAACCATATTAAAAATAGCTGGTAAGTTTTATCGAATGGAAACGAAAAATGACTAATATTTCTAACTAAATTAATTCGTAATATTATTTACTAAAATTATTAATTATAATTTAGTTTTAATATTTTAAATTGTTTCAGCATTTTCAATATTTTCCTGACTGATGAAATGGAGTTTGGGGAACGTTTAAATGGCCAAAACGTTAAATTTCCGAATGCCTAAAAACTCTTTTTTATAAAGCTCCCAACGGAGTTTAACCATAACTAATTATTTGTTGAAGACAAGTTAAAGTTAGCTTTCAATTTTAATTGAATTCAAATTTAAAGCTAATTCTATATTATTAAAGCTAAGTTTTGGCCCAGTTAATGAATGAGAACTATAAATATTGCAGTATTTTGTTTGGCCCCGAAACCAATTGTTGAATTTCACGGACTAATCATTCTTCTACCATTTTCATCGGTTTGCACATATCAAATATACCCTTCGATCGGTAAGTTGAATAAAGACTATATTCCGGATAAAATAAACCATATTTCAAGGTACATTTTAATCAAAAACTTTAATTTTATTCTCAACATTTCGTGCTCCTTTAACAGAGTTAGTAAATTTCCAGTTTATCGCTATAGATAGAGTTATATTTTCTTTATTGTTAACAGTTGTAAGAATAAAATGAAGGCTGGGAAATAAGTCAATAAAAGTCAATAATAGCCATATTTATGGTTTTGTTAACTGAAGTCGTACTCTTACTCGTACTGCAACTTATGGGGACGGGCTTAAAGTGGTGTGATTTAAGCCAAAATTGCCAAAAACTGAAAATGGAAAAGGGAGAAAAAAACTTTAATTGTTTAATGAGCTCAAGTTGCTCTGGTTGTCCCTTTCTCTTGGCCTCACTTTTTGACCGGCGCCCTTTTTATTTTATTTTTTCATTTATTTTTTTTTTTTGGCAACATGGAAGCCGACATGCGGCTGAAGAAGCAGCTGCCACATTGCATATGGCACGTGAGGCATTTCATTTAATTTTGATAATTTTTGGCAAACAGAAAGCAAGAAATGAAACGAAACGAAACGAAACGAAAAGAAAGAAAAGACACGCAACATGGTTTATGTTAACAAGCAACAACCAAGTTACTTAGTTGCCTTGGGCCAATGATTAAACGGGCTTAAAGCATTGACTAATGACTGAGATGACTGAGAATTGGGCGCCGCGCGTTAGAGCGCATAATTCGGCATCGACTAGCCAATGTAGTGTAGGGTATACTCTGGAAAAGGGAAAGTGCCACATCATGCCGAAAGTTGCTCTACAAATATGCTTCTATCGAAATCTCAAGTCATTTGTTTCGTGGGATTTGCCAGCGCGTCTTTAATTTGCTTAATAAATATTTGTTTATTTTCTTTGCAGGTTGTCCTGGACAATTGTCAATTGCAGAGCATTTTCACATTGTCAGCGGGTCGGGTCGGGTGGGTTGGGCTCTTGAGTTCCACTCTTGAGCTGCTGGCGGCCATAAATCATTCCTAGAGCTGGCTGAAGGATGACGACGAAAATGTCAGGCACAGGATGCGCAGAGGCAAGCAACTCTCAAGGCGTTGCAGCGTCCTTACACTTGATGGACATTCAGGCCTGGCGGCCATAGCAGACATTTGTACATTTAGCAGACACTGTCCTACACTGTCTTAGACTGTCCTGTTCTGCCTGCAAGGATAATGACGCGCAAATCGAGACCATCAGCCTTGTCTCTGCTTTGTTTCATGTTGTTGTGCTTTGCTTTTAGTTGCCTCTATTATCCTTAATGCGACTCACTTTGTTAGAAACGTCAGTCGGCCTGGCCTGCAAGCGCCATTATCATCACGTTGTGCCCGACCAAACCCAAAGAAAAACCCAAAAAAATATATCACATCGGAAAATGGAAAATGTGCAGACACGCCGGCAGCAGCAGCCTCTTTCTGCTCCGCCTCCCAATGTGTCCAAAAATGCACGAAAATAAAGATAAAACATGACAGGCAGTTCACATTCAGTCATTTATAATAAGCCAAATATGACCGCGACCGCATGTGGCTGAGGTTTCTCCTTCTCGTTCTCGTTCTCGTTCTCGTTCTCTTTCTCATTCCCTTTTCCCTTCGCTTTATTCCTTTCAGCCGCCGATCTGATCCTGGACTTGACTCTACAGTTTATCATTCGTTCAGCCTCAAGTTATGATTCACTGACATCAAAATGGCTTTAGGAAAAACTGGCTCCAAGTGCCAAAAATTAGGAATGAATTTTTCTCATAGGAAAACAAATTAGATTGAGTGGAATATTTGTGCAAAATTTCTAATAAATTTCTTATAGTAGTTTGGTATTTAAGTATTGTGTTTTTTTTTTTTGTGAAATAAATTCAATTTAATCAAGTAATTTGCAGGTGAATAATATTCCCTTTTTAGAAAAATATTCGTGCTGGGTATTTGACTGGCGGGTTAGAACGGAGCGTGTGGTATACTTTGATTAAATTATGAATTTCATTATTAATTTACTATGAAAACAATAGTTCTTAGCTGCCTATGTAAAACAAAACAGAATAATTATTGATATTTTTTCATTCTCTTGAAAATAACAAGCTGATCTTTCCCTTAAAAAGAAACAGATCGATGACGAAAATCTGGAATATATTTTACCTTCATAAAAAGGGCACATTTTAGGAATAAAAACGTGAAAATAAGTTTATATAAATATATAAACGCTTTTCTACCACTGCTCCTATTTTGAGCTCTTTAGAAAACTAAAACCAGACCTTATGCAATGAGAAAATTTTTCTGACAATTCTGAACAAATTTTGGATACTCTGTGATGAGCCAGGGATCGATAAGGGAATCCTTTTTGGTTATCTTGAATTGGAGAATTCTATTACTACTGTTAACATTTGGTACATAATTTGATTAGGAACTATGAATTCCTAGGCTATTTTAAGTTATTATATGTTATTTACCATATATTATAATATTTTGAATTCCCATAATAATTTTTAAGCATGTAGGCATGTAGCCTGTAACAATTTCTAGTCGATACAAACCCTTGCAGAGAGTATTAGTATTCTGAATAATATTTTAATTAGATTTAAGTATTTGAATGAAAACACTCAATTAATTAAAATATTGAATATTATACGTAAAAGAAATATTCACAAGAAATGTCCTTGAGGGCCAATGAAAATATTGAAAAATACTTCTTAGTAGATTACAATGTTTATTTTTAGTTAGTTTTAAGACAGTTGAGCTAATATTAATAATATTTGAGTTAGGTATTTATGATCTTAAAATTATGCTATACTTATATTCACCTCTTATATTTGGTTTTATATATAATTATAATCAAAAATTTGAAATATTGTTCCAAACAAGCTTACGCTTTATTTGGAGTACTCTTTAAAACAACTCTAACAGAATTGGTTTATTGATGAAGTATTTTTTGAAAGGTTATTTGAATAATTTTAATTTTTTGATAGAATTGTCTCTTTAGAATAAATCTGAATTTAATTGAACAGTTTTTGCAGGCACAGAAGAAAGTGGGTATTTATTTCAGAGTATGTAGATGCTAATGATGCGTTCTGACGACGTCTGGATAGATTTTGGCTACTGTGAGTCGAAGTGTTAGCAGACAATTTGGCAAGCTGTCAGCGGCATTCACTGCAAAGAGGCGTGGCAAGGGTGGGCAGGGAATGGAAGGTAGAGGAGAGGACAGGAATTGAACGCAGACAACGGCAGACAAGTAGAGCTAGTCGATCCGCAGCTAATGACTGTCTACAAACGCTTGGAAGCAAAGACATCAATCAACTTGAATTGAATCAACCCCACAGGGCAAATGCGGCGAGGGAGGGTGGCAATGGAAAGGCTGGGGGCAGGAGCATGAGGCATCAGCACTTGGCTGATGCTTAAACAAATAAACAAACTTATAAACTCATTCAAATCATATTTAAAATCATCGAGCAGCAGCAGCAGCAGCAGCAGCAGCAGTTGCACAGGCAGCAACAGCTGGCCACATGCGCCTGCCCATTCATGAATTATTTGTGGAAGCTTATCAAACGTGACCAAAATCGACAAAAAGTTAATAATAAAAAAATAATATAAAAAAAAAGATATGAGGCGTGCCAGCTGGCTGACAAGGGAGCTGGACAACAGCTGGTCAGGGCCGAGCAAGTGTGAAAAATCAGCAAAAACATTGCACAAGGAAAAACTGTGATAACAGTGAGAGGACACTCAAGGCACATTTACACTGCTCGTCAGCTCAATTTTGAATACTCGTACGAGTAATACTCAGGAAGAGTATTGTGGAAAAACTAGGTCGGCTTGGCACGCATCCCTTGACTGTTATTATCTTTTGCCTGACCACAAGACGTGTCATCGCGGGGTTGCGTATACGCTGCGTTAGCCCAGCTGCACGACTGACACTCCAGTTACACCCAAAACATACGCAAGCCCAAAACATAAGACACATATAAATCATGGGCAGAAAAACTTTTTTGCCTGCTGCCGACAGCTCGAATAAGTTGACGTTGCATCCACAAAATATTTCTTGTTTTTTTTTTTTTTTTTTTCATGTCTTGGAAGCGGCTTAGAGACTTTATAGTAATATATTCCATGCGGCTTATTGACCAGCATTTCGAATAGGTAAGTAACCTACCTTATCTACCCAACCTCCCCCTGGTGACATTCGTATGTGTTGTGGTCAAGACGTTGTCTGAGTCTGGCAGCGTCTTAGTTAGTTGTGGTCATCGGGGTTCGTTTTACTTAAACTTTAAGTCAAACGTTTCAGTTTAGATTTTAAATTAAAGCCAAATCACACAACCTTTAAGTATTTTATTAATCTTTTCAAGCAGCTAAGCATTCACAGCAATGTGAGATATGTATCTGCTTAAGAGGAGAAGATTAGTTTGCTGATCCTCTAAGCAAACCAACTAATCAGCTTTGTTAAAAATAAAACTCCAATGTGCTGTGAAAGCTGTTCAATTAAGCTAGAGAATATTTGATGAGAATAACATGGACGAGCAATATTTTATATGTATTTTTTTAAATAATAATATTTTTGCTGAATGTTGAAGAAGAAAGAAAGAAAAACTATTGACAAGCTAATACAAAATATAAAAAAAATTATTAACAACTTTTCTAATGATTTTACACATATAAAAAGCATTATTACTTTTTTTATTACATTCAGGTGATAGGATTAATCGAGTATTTGTACTCATAAATGGCTGGTGTCATTGGCATATAAATTGTTGGGTGTGTGCCGTGACTGCCACGCCGTAAGGTGACGTAATTATAGATGTACTCCGAGAACGAGCACTACGAGTCGAGTCGAGCTGAGTAGAGCTGTTCCTCAGCTAACAGCCAGCCCACAAAAGTGCAATACACGCAGAGTGGTGCAACCCTCAGCTGCTGCTCCGCATAACAAAAAGCGAAATTCAGGGTGCGAACTGGAAGAGGAGCGGGCAAGGGGAATGGCAACTGGAGTGCAGAAAGGGTTGACAATACCCTGCACTGTGGAACTGTGTAGTGTGTACTGTGAATAAGTGGGCGTCAACCAGACGCACAGTACGTGTAATTGTTGTTGGGCAAGGCCTGAGTTGGTTATTGTGTTGTTGGTAAGAGCAGAACTCCTGTCTTGGCCAGTTCAACACTTGGCGGCTTGTCTCGCATCGTATCGTCGAATCTTGGAGCAAGCACAAGACGCTGCGACACACATTAGCATAAAATCATTGTTAAGATAAGTAGAATTTATGCTAGGGAATATCTGAGAGAATGCTTTGCTTTAATGAGCAGCAGCATCTTACGAGTAGAAGATCTAAAATCTTGAGGGTAATTAACAATTGCGCTAGTGTAAATCAGTTTTATCTGGCAACTGGAGCGTTCTTAAGCCTTTTTGAAAAATTGCACACACGACCAGCAGATCCTGCGACAGGACAATGACAGCGACAGGGACAGCGACAGCGTCAGCGATGAAGATGCGAGTCGCCGCCGCTTAAAATGCAATTTGTTTATTTCCATTCGGAGTTCGGTCATTTCTAGCGACTCTTCCGTTTCCGTTTGTTGGTGAGCGAGCCAACCTGCAAATGGTAACTTGTTTTCGGTCTGAAAGTGTCATTAGCATTGATTAATTTGTCGCACAATTTACATGGAAAAACAATCAATCAACGGTATGTCTTCGCCGCTTTGCTTCCATTGCCATTAGTCAATCTTGAATCTTGGAGATGCAGCCCGCTACTTGAACTCCGTGTCAACCAGGCCAGCCAGCCAGCCAGCCAGCTATTCAACCATCCATCCATCTCATCTCAGTCAGATTCAAGCATTTCTTGGAGATGGGGAGAGCAATCGCAGAATCACAATCATCTACCATGGTGCACATCATTAACAGCTCTGCTGGGTGTGGCCAGCTCCACCTTCACCAGAAGCTTTTCAGTCTCTCTGACCGGACAGTTGCTTATCAGCAGCCTGTATCCCAGGCAAATTGTTATGAAGCTCTTCCCAAAAATGCCACAGTCACTTGTCTTGTGTTTAGCTTTAATGAATTGCTCCGCTCCGCATCAAAGTTTCCAGCCAGAATGTAATTAAAGTCATTCCTTGGGTCGTATGCGGGTGTTCTAGGTTGTTGTCCATTTCTGGGTTCGTCAATTGTGTACAGAGGCGGCGTGGATGAGTAAAAGGGGAAGGTTTTAGAAAACCAGATATTAAAATTTTATTAAAGTACCTATATATAAATGTTCCTGTGTACTGTAAATCGTGTTTTTTTCCTCTTAAACTGGGTATTTACCCCTGTTGCTAGCTCTGCTCAGCTAGATCATCTTTGGCTACATCTGAAGCATAATTAAGCTACATCAACGTCGTGTTAAATAGCCAGCAAACTAATGATAGCTACATTTACAACAAAGGCCAATTGTTGCAGAGCAGTGGAACAAACTGATGAAGATGCCACTCGTAAAAGGGAGGAAGGTGGGGAGGGGAGGGGAGGAAATGGCAACAGAAACCCTCAGGAACAACAACAAACACAAACAAAAGCTCGGGGACTTTAATTTTTATGCGTGAAAACACATAGCAACAATGCCATGGTATAGTCCATGGTACGAGTATAAAAAAAGAAGGAAACAATGAGAGAGCCACACTTAAAATGCGAGACATTCATTTTTCTACAAGTGAACAAACATCAGCACGGGGAACATGAAGGGAAGAATCAGGGAAAAACGCAGGACACGTGGACCGTAGCGACCTTTTTGTGGAGGAAATTCAATTAGCCAACCCAATGATTGGGCCTGGGCTCGCCTGGCCAAGTTAGTCGTTTGGGGCGACGTTTGCTTAGGTAATGTTTCAATTAATTCCATTTGTGGAACGCAGTTGGTGGCTTTGTTTTTCGGCTAGCCACTAATGATGCCCCATGCCAAGAGATGATGTATCTATTTTAATGTCTCTGCTATATGAGATAAAACTAGCCTGTTCCTGCTCCTGCTGCCTGCTGCCTGCTCACTCCCAGCCATAAACAAATCAAATCAATTGGCCGCAATTAATAACACCAATTTGAGCTCATTGCCCGAACTGGGAGACTGCATTTCATTACGAGAATTTGTTATATATTTCAAAGATATTTATTTGATAAACGCCGCCGTCGACGTCACCAGACGCCAAAAATCTCATCTCTTTAAGTGGCTCATTTTGAGCTAAGGCCAAAGGGTTTGGCTTGGGAGGGAGGGAGCTACACAGGGCTCCAGCCATAACCGCAGGCAACAAACCAACACCAGCAAAAAGAAAAAAAAAGGGCAGCTACCGGGTAGCATATCAAAACGCCGCAAATGGGCAAGTCAAGCAAATACAGAGCAGAACACACAAAAAAATGATATGAAATAAAATTATATAAAAAAAGTGCCAAAAAAAGGCAAACATGCGACGTCGTCTAAAGGATTTGCCAGCGCAGACGGAGCAAAGACAAAGTATCTGTAGAAAAAGCAGAGCTCCCGGGCACAAGGCAAAGACAGCGGCAGAGGCAGAGATATGCTGAGGTCGCTCTGTCTGCAGCTGTGTGTGTGAGCGTGTGTGTGTGTGTGTGTGTGTGTGTGCATGTTTGGGAATTTATGCCGAGATTTAAAAAAAAAATTAAGCACAAAACAGAAAAAAGCCAACGAAAAGTGAAATAAATGCAAGCCGAATTGGCGGCAAAAGTCAGAGAATTGCGTATTTGGTAGCCAGAAAATGTCTTAGCAACATAGTATAAGGTATCAAAAGTTGGTATAGAAACTTATGGCTTAAACCGTCAAAAAGATTCCACGCACCACGGCCAGAAATTATTAGATGAGTTAGACAAGATTAGACGCTTAAAAATTGATTATAAAAAGTTAAGCAATAACAAGCAGTTCAAATAGATTGAAATAAAATTATTCATTTTGGAAAATTTCGTTCCGATTGAAGGATATTTCAATAGGTCAATAAAACTGAACTATATACATTTTGTAACTGAAAGATGAATTAAAATATAATATAATATATATATATATATAATAATATAATACAATTTTTTTAATTGTATTTTTACTTGCTTTTTATATTAAAAAATTTGTACGAAGCCTAATTAAATTATTTGGTAACATTGCTTTTATGATATTAAATTAGTTTCTGCTTAATTAACGCAGTCCTTGTAACAAAATTGGGCAGATAATATCATATTTTAGACCTTTTTTTTAATATACTTATTATTTAGTTATAGAGAGCAATTTCAGAAGCATTTAGTCTAATTTAGAATCGTAATTTTAATTCAAATTACAAGCTAACTGGCTAATTTTAGGGGAAACAAATGGCATGCCAAATTGAACTTCAACAAATATTCATTTTTGTTCGAATATTTCTATAATAAGCTTCCGATTAGCCGAGTTTGGATTTAATCAAGAGAATTTTTATTGATCTAATTGAAATTATTACAAATCATTATAAATTTAAATGAAGAAAGAATCAGTGTTAAATCCGGATAGAATCACAACTTGTCAGATTAATAAAAGCTGCCTTAAATCAAGAATTTCGTATACCGCTGCGGAATGATCCAAGAGCACAATTTTTGATTTTATATCGAATTTTTTCTGTGTAAATAATTATTTTAAATAATTAAGTAATTATTGTTATAAAATACCAACAGATTATATAAATACTTCTAAAATTGATTTTAATTATTAATATATTTATTATTTATTTTTGGCATTGAGCAATATTCGATTCCAAATCATTTTAATAGCAACCTAAAGCTCAATTCATACTTAAGCTAAAATTGCAGGGTATTCTGGAGGTCCAGGCTCAATTTCAATTCATGTGAGTCACCTTCCTGCCACACACAGAAATCCAGTGAGTATTCCTCTTACACTCGTAGAGGAGGAATACTCCGACAAGTCAGTTGGAGTTTGTATTACTACCACGCGTTAATCCTGTATGAGATTAAGGTACGAGGTTGACTTAAAGCATCTGTTAAATTGGCTTAATCTGCACAAGTGTGTGAAAGTCTGTCTCTCTGTCCCATTGTCTGTCTGTCTTACTGGTTGGCCGTCTGTTTGCCTTTGTAATATGTATCTCCTGCCGCCGCCACTTTGTAACTGTTGTCATTTTTATTGCCCTGGGAATGTTTTTTGTCCACCATTGTGAGACGCACACGCCCCGCCAAAACTTTTTTTCCCATTCGAATGTCTGCCATTGTATGAGTGTGTGTGTATGTGTGTGTGTGCCCAGTCCTGTTTTATGCTGCCTGACTGGGTGTCCTTTGTACTCCGGCTGCTAAGCAAAAGCAAAAGTTTTGTCGTTGATTTTATTGACCAATTTTTGGATGCGTAACTTTGTCTTTTTTTCTTTATTTTTCCCCGCTTATTGCGACGATTTTTTGCATGCTGATCCCCAAGCCATTGGCTAAGGCAGTTTATTTGTATTTGTATTTCTTTTGGCTTGTTTTCTTTTCATAAGTTTTTTTATGGCTTCATCTGCGAGGGATTTAAAGTTTTATTGTGATTTAAACACTTGTTAATCGTGTCTGCATATGTCAATTGCCTGTCGCTATGTGTGTGTGTTTATGTGCGGAATATGTTTGTGGGGACAGAATTTAGCTTTTTTTGCTTTCTTAACTGGATTAAGTTGTCTTCCTGTCCCGCTTATGACAGCCAATTTGCCTCGAAGAAGGCTTCTTTGAGTAGCAATTTATCTTCGACTTAATAAAGGGTAAAAACAACTATTTAAAGTTTAATTTGAATAATTAGTGTTTACATTTAGAGATAATATAAATATATTTCCAAATTTGCGGGATAAAAAATAAAGAAAATTTATTTTGTAACTTTAGTCTTGAGCTCTCAATAGAATAAAATAAATTCTAATCAACACACTGAAATAAAGGGATACTTGAATCGCTGCGAAATGGTTCTTGATTCAATTTTTCAATTCGGAATTCTTAATTTTTTCCTGTTTTTATAGCGAGTCCGCTTGGATAAGGATCTATTCTTCATTCAGTTCAACAATTACTTGATTAAACCCAAATAGTTCTAACTTGAATTTAGTATGAATAGAGATCGATTCACCTTTTTCATTTTGTTCCTTTAAGTATCAATCTTATTCACATTTCCTAAGAACGACTCAAACAATAATTAGACAATTTATCATGACATTTTAAGAAGACTTTTAAGCTAAAAGTTTTTACACAAAATCAGAAATTTAAATGTAATTAAGATGAATATTTATTAATTATACAATTAATATTTATTAATTAATCATAGTAATACTTTAGTATAATTACGAAACACAAAGAGTTGAACTAATTTCTCACGTATGTGGAACAAGGCTTATGTGCATATTTAATGACTCGTCAGCAAATTAAGCGAGGAGTACGAGTACATCCGCAAATCCATCGTTTCATTGATAAATTGTATCTCAACAGCAATAATGAGAGGTGGATGGACAGAGAGACAGGTACAAACGTCGGTTACACACACAAATAATCACTACACTTCAATCTGGCAGTAGAAGAGAAAGAGAGAGATACGAGTACAAGCCAGCTCTGGCGTCTGGCCACATCTGCCAGGCGGATAGGTGGACAAGTGGACAGCCAACCTGCCGGGCGATTGTAATCAAAATGCAACAAATTAAGGAGCAGGAGACTTGGAGACGGCATACTGGCAATGGAAAAGGCCAAAGCCCAAGCCAAAGCCAGGGAAAACCAATGGCAAAGCCAAACGCACTGAACGCGCTGTGGTACCTTTTCTTAAAATATTTATTTATGCAATTATTTTGCAAGTAGCTCAAAATAAATAAATGAAATGAAATAAAATAGCAGGCAGCCGCCTGTAGCTGTACCTGTAGCCTTACCTGTAGCTCGAGTTGTCGACTTGTCGACTTGCTCTCGACTTCTGGACGGGTTCCCGAGTGCCTCTGCACGACTTCAATTGACGACGACGCAGTAAATTAAAATTTAAATTTATGCCATTTGCTGCTGTTGCAAAAATGCTGGCTGTGGAGTACCCCCAAAAACAGTTCCAGGACGCAATTAGGCGAATGAGACGAGGCAGCTAAAGGTGCACCCCATACAAATACGCGTGCAAAATATAGAGAAATACATCAAAATAAGGTACGAGTATAAAGTGGTGCGTCATGTCATCATTTCTATTGTCACCATTGCTGTCTGTCTGTCTGCCTGTCAAAATATTATTATTTATTTATTTATGACAGCTCTTGGATATATTTGTATGTATAAGCCCCAAGTGAAACGTCATTGCGTATAGTTTTCGCGCTCACCTGCCAACAGGTGTTCCCCTTTTCTTCCTCTGCTTTTCTTCTTTTACACAGTGGTCGGTGTGCCTTTTGACCCAATTAGCTGTTGCTTGGCTTTTTATTATATTTATTCCACTGTACTGCTACATACAATGTATGAGCCATGAGTTTATGGCTCGTAAATGTCTTGGCTGGCCAATTTTCATCTTGTTGCTTTTAATTACACACACGTTGCGTATACGTAATCTTGTATAATGCTTTGAGGCGTGGCATTCCATATTGGCATAGTTTTTGATAGAGTTTTAGTGTAGTCTTCGGCTCATTAGCTCAATTAGCCAAAAACATAACTGTGAAGCTGTAAAACCGCCAAAAATAAAAGAAAAACCAGCAACTCCAGAACCAAGAGTGGGGGTAATAAATGGCAATCAGCAGACAATCAATGGGTTAAACCCTTTTTGCTTTATGATCTGAAAACAATTTAAGCTTTTATTTGTTTTTGATGCCACAAAACAAGCAATCAAGCCCAGAAACCCTGTCTGTTGCCCACCAAATGGTAACAAACTCCAAGCCAAATGCTCGAGCTCAAAGTTAAGCCAATGCAATGAGCGTATATCATGGAGCAACAGCAACAGCAACAGCAACAGCAACACCAACAGTTGCAATTGATGGATCACCAAAAAGCAACGGACCCACAGTGCAATAGCAACAGCTACAGCAAAGGCAACAGCCAAATGCCAAATGAGTTGAAAAGAAGTTGCGTAAAACGAAAACTGTGATAATGATCATACAAAGCGAAAAACGCGTTAAACTTTTCAACGTCGTCATCAGCGGCAGCAACAGCAGCAACAGCAGCAACAGCAACAGCAACATCCACGGCACCAGCAACTCCCCGAGGCCCCGGCAGCAACATCAGCTACTGCTACTGCTGCTTCTGCTTCTACTTGTGCTTCTACTTCTGCCTCAGCAGCTACTGACCCAACGACCGGACGTAGTGCATGCAGTCAAGTGCGATTGCAAATGCACGGAATTCACATTCGAGCCAGCTAACCTCAGACTACCCCCTTTGGCTCCAACTGCCAGTGGCGTACTTAAGAATTCTTTTTCAAAGGGTTTGTAGTAACTGCCTGATGTTAATCACAAATCAAACTGCGATCATCTCTCCAGTTTCTGCATCCCTCCTTTATCATCCGGTGTATCTTTCATCTGAGAATTTCCTACCTCTATCTACAATACTTGCGCTGTTTCCACAGCTTATGAATATTTGTCAAGTTCTGCTTATTATTGCGTAATATTTTTGGGGTGATTTAATTAATTAAACGTCTCCCCCCTACATACGCCACTGGCACCGCTATGCACAAGCTGTGGCCATTAAAGCTGTTTGGCTTGCACTCGATCGGCTACCGTTGCTACCGCTAACGCTGCTGTCTGTTTGGTGGTGCTGGCGGTGCTGCTGATGGGTTTGTTGATGGTTCTACTGATGGTCAGTGGCTGACCGGCTGGCTGGCTGTTCGTCCGTCTGTCCATATGTCTGTATGACTGGCTGCCACATCTTGCTCGTCTGATGAGTTTAGTGCCGCTCGCTGTAAGATGATTTGTAATTTTTCGCCGTTGCCAGTTGAGAATCATAATAATCATAATAAAATGCAGCTATACCCATTTTAACACCAAAAATATATATACAAGTGTGTGTGTGTGTGTGTCTGGTTGGTTCTTTCCGTTTGGGTTTAGGCCTGAGTTTCGTGCTTTGGCTATTGAAGTATTGCCGTTGTCATGTTAATTTTGCACTCAGTCAGCAGCCTGAGCCTGGGTTTGGGCCTGGCCTGGCCTGGCCCGGCCTGAGTCTGGGCCTGGAGTCAGGGGCCTGTCGCATTAAACTTGGTAATTTGTGTCAAGCATGGACGGGAGCTACTACTGTTTAAGTGCCGGGTTTCTGGGTGGTTTCGCTCTTTGATCTTAACTTGGCTAATTAAGTTGAGCTAAACGTGCTGAAAGTGTCTGTCAATTGTTTTGCTGCTTTGCTAATGGACGAGCCACTGCTAAAATATATATTAAGTAGAAGAGATTATGTATTTCCCATAATTAAAAGATTGTCTTTTTGTTTCCTTATTCAAGAAGAATGATAATACGATATTCTAATCATTTTTGGTAAGCATATGCAAAGCTTAGCAGCTCTTTTATATTCCTTTTGGATGAAGAAATATTGGAGTGGAAACCAAAACATTAAAAACATAAATGCTGAGATTAAATTAAATTTAATTAAAAGATAAATGATAAAATTTGAATGGCAATTATCGACTAAGTAGAAATAGTTGGACTTGCCTAGCGTAACTATAGCTTAGCTAATGCTTACGTTGACTGAATTACTTTTAATTAATATGAATAAATCAAAATAAACTAAGACTAATTCATCAAAATTACTAGATTATATGCCCATATTCTTTAATGGGGTAAACTTTTACTCTCATAATAATATAAGCTGAAAGACAGAATTTCCTATCTCTTTCAGAGCAAGCGAAAAATATTAATATTTTCTTTTTAACAGGATAAATACAGACCCAACCCCGAATGCTGACCTAGCATAACCTAACCCATTATAAAATCGTAAAAGCATCCAGTTAAAATAATAATAATGGCGGCAATTCGTTTAAATTCAGCATTTTAATGTAATATGTTGGCACTCTATAACATTAAGCAAGCTTATTATATTTCCCCCTATAAATATACATATAATATCAGACCTGAAAAAACGAGGCCTCAGGGCGCATGGGTAATGGCAATGACTTTGGCAGAAAGAGAGAAAATTGCGATTATTTTGAGTGGCCAGTTCTTAAATGAGGACTAATTAATGTCAAAAATGTATGCAGAGCGGCTCTATTGAGGCGGTTGGCTGCCCTTCAGTAAGAGACACTCCCTTATCAGAAGTGGCATCAGAAGTCAAATGGATGATGATACTACCAAATTGTGATACCACGAGTCCTGCCTGGCAAAGTGAAAGCAGCTGTTAGCTGCTGGCTGTTAGCTGTCATGACGTGCATTTTGGAGGTTTGAGTTTTGAGTTTTGAGTTTTGAACAATTAAACTGTCATCAGTGGCACAAAGTTGCACAAAATTTTATAAAATTGATAAAATTTGATTTTAATTGGCCAAAGACAAAGTGCCAAAATGTGGGCGTATCACGAGCCGCAGCTGTCACTCTAATGTGACAGGGCTGCATCACAGGGCTACTCCACCTTTGGCGCATTTTCCCACCCTGAAATGGCAAATGGCGCAAAACCGCTAAAACTAATTTCCGGATTGTGGCGCGATGCGATGTGATGCGCTGGTGTTGCGCCATTTTGCCACTTTACGCATCATCACTTTGGTTAATTTGTTTCAATGGGATTGCCTCATCGCTGACCTTGGCTAACAACTGCAACTGCAACGCTGACTGCAACGCCGACTGAGACTGAGACTGCGACTGCGACTGCGGCTAATGATGCCGCACCGTTGCAAGTTGAAGCTGTAAATTTGCAAAACAAATGTAAACAGTAAACGGCAGAGCGATTGCAATCAACGGCGCCGCATCTCTATCACAACGTTCCATCATTACCATGACGATTGGGGTCCACTGTGCAGCTCTGCAGCTCTGCAGCTCTTCAGCTCTGATGCAGCTGGATTACACTGTGCAGCAAGTTGCAGCATCCGCTGTTTGCTTGCTACGTTTTACGCGCTTCAATGATTTGGCTTTGCGGCTTTGCCACAGCGATTCTTGCCAGATTAAACGTATGCAACTCTCTTAACCTTCGTTTAAATTTTGCTCTGATTGACAATCATCCATCAATCGATGCAAAACGAGCCTGAAAACATTGCCCCAGGTCCAGAAACAGATCCAGAAAAGCAAAAGATTTTCTGCTGCTTTGGTTTTATGGTTTGTAACTAAATTCGTTTTGCGGTTGGTTCTCTTTCTACACTCTGAATTTGTTTGTTGATTTTTCCTTTGTTTACTAATTGTGCATTTAGCTGGGAAGTGGTTAAGGCTTTACTTGTAATCAGTAGATATTTCAGCTCAGATAAATCATGATTACTATTTTTATTTCACCCCAGATAACTCATGATTACAAATTTTATCTTTATTTCACAGTTTAGGCCTAATCAGTCGATTTGTCAGACTATTATTGCTCAAGCACTTGTAATCACTATAAGTTGGCAGTTCTCAAGCATCACTTGTGAGCATCACTGGCAAATTAGCCAGGAAATGGCTGAATAAATGCCATCATAGCCTTGAAACCCCTTTGGGATCACCGTTCAGCCATCCATCCATTCCAATTATCATTTGGGATATGCAAATTTCCCAGACAGATAAACACACATTGGCAGCTATAAACGACACGCAGCGACCAATCAGCGACTTGGCCAAAAGGCATTACCGTTAGAAGCGCCAAAGAGCTAATCAAAATTACCAAAAATAAGAAATATATCTGCATGTGAGAAGCCAAAAGGGAAACAATCATTTAGTAAGCTGAACATGAAATTCCCTTTCAAGAGTGTTTATAAATATTCGCGCTTTCAGCTTAATTTAACTTAATTTCAGCTTAAAATAATATTCAGGGACTCAAATAATTCCTTTTTGATATTTAAATTAAAATTTTGTAAATTTCTAAATTTATTTTAATTTTAATATCAGTCAAAGTCGAAGTAGAATAATAATTTCTTTTTCAGCCTTGCTTTACTGCACCTCTCTTGGCCGTACACAAAATTGTCGAAAAAACTATTATACCCCTTTGGTAAGGGCATAGAAAATTTGCATGTGCAGCAGCCAAAAATTGGCCGCAGGCAAAAAGCCAGTAGCCCAATAATTTCAAATTATAAATCATAATAACGCAAAAATTAGAATATCTCGCATATAAGAATTATGTTGAGCAGCTTTTTTTGGCCGGCTACTGCAATTTTGAAATGGGCTTGAACAAAATTATGGCCTGGCACGAAAGGGCTGCCAAAGAACACAGAAGAAAAAAGTAATAAAAATAAAAGAATCATCGCGTTTCGGCTTAAAAACTAACTGTTCTTCGATTTTTAGGGAACTTTTGTCTTTATGCCTTTTGCATAATCGATGGGTAAATGTTTCTTTTTCTCATGCGCTTTTCCAAATTTTTGGCTTTTGCCCAATTGCATTAAATTGTAATTAACCCTAATTGATTGGACGATTATCATTTGTGGCTTTGCAAATTTCACTTTCAATCACAGTTCTCTCGGTGACTTCCGATTGCGAGGCGAACATACGGCCCCACTTAGATGCTATTATTTATGTATGTATGTGTCTATGTATCTATGTGTGTGTGTGTGTGTGTGTGAATGTGTGTGTGTTGGAGTGTGTAGACTCCCTGGTCTATCTTTACCATCAAAAAGCTATCATCATCATTACGAAACCCAAACGGCTGACCAGACCAAACAGCACGAGTCTCGCTCTCTGCACGCGATGAAGTTGTTGTTGGTTGTTCGCTGTTAGTTGCTGTTGTTGTGGTTGTTGTTGTTGTTTTTGTTAGTGTTCTATTAGATACACACGCATACAATAATCAAGCATGTGCCTAGCAATCATAGTTGTTCAGAGGTGTTGCTTTGTTAACTGCAACCTAATCATTATCTGTAAGCAACATGCAAACAGAGGCAGCGTATCTCGTAGATACAATGAGACTTAAAGAGATACATATTCATATATATTACTCAGTATTAGCGTAAAGCACACTCACAAAAGTAGTCTAATAACTCCACCCTATTCAAGAGCGCTGTCTTCCCGGAACAGGAAAGAACACTCCAATTGTAAAGCCTCTACACTCAGATTTTTTTATTCTTTTAAAACATTAAAAGAAACAATGTATTATTATTAGATTTGTGAAGAACTACACAAGAACAAAGCTTGCTCTAGGCTGTATTCAAGTCTGAAGCATCTGCAGATATATATATTTCTGATTGGATACTTTTAATCTTGTACTTGAGGATATAGGAGAAGGCTCCTACTGACTGTTACGTAAACATAAAATAGTCCTAAAAACAGTGCATAAAATTATTGATTATCTGAACCACTTAATGGCAGCCATTTACTTAACGTATCTATAATTTAATTTCAATTTGAAATTGAGCTCTCAAGTTTTTCTTAGTTAAATATCCGAAGAAAAGTAATTTTTAAGTGGCATTGCTATAATTTTTTGAGTTTTCAAAATAAAATAAAAAACAGGTCTTTTTGTCGGCATTCATTAGGCTTATCTTAAATATATCTACAGCTATTTTGTATCTTTTGCAGATATCGACTGTTATTGAAGGCTTTCAAGTAGCTGACATAAGTTGACAAACTTTACGAACCAACGGAATGGAACGCAACATTAATCGTAATCGCTCAATCAGCGGAGCTCTAAATAAACGTATCAATAACTTAAAAATATAAATCAATATCAAAACAAATGGCAAACGGTCCATGTAAGCACTAAATCAATGTGTCAATATGGGTAACTGATACACTAGAGATCCAACGTTCCAATGCAAGCGGAAATTGAATTATGCCTCCAGTCCGAACTCCAACTCCAACTCCAACTCCGACGCCGACTTCAATTCGAACTGAAATAAGTATCTAAGCATGCATGAATGAGCGCCTGAATGACTGAATGACTGACTGAATGGTCGCCTGAGTGGCTGAGTGACAGACGTGGACAACTGCCGCTCAAATCAGGTGCTGCCACTTTCATTCGGTTGCCAGCCGGCGGACGTGGACATTGGTTCAGGATTGGATTGCGTCTACTACTACTCGGACCTGGTCGCACTCGGCGACTGTGAGAATCTAACATCAATGTCTGTGCGGTTTCCTTTGCGAACGGGTTTTCCGACCGGCATTAGATACTCTGGCGATACGCATGCGATACGTTCGATAGTTTATGGTCTACAATTAAAATTGCGCGTTTGTCGGTCGGTTGGCGACAGCACTGCTGCAGCAGCCAGAGGCGTAACTTGCTACTCAAAGGGGGAGTTAATAAAGGGGGAGAAAATAAAATTTAAATTTCATCGTTGTTCATCGTTGCTCTGTACAAAAGTGGCAATACATTTTTAACCAAACATTATTTCTGAACAGCCTTTTTTTTCGAAAATATACAGAATTACTTTTTTTTGCCAATCATTTATTTATTACATTATCCTTTGTTCAAATCCCACGGCTTTTTTTTCAGTCTCTTGAATAGGGTTAGCTATAATAATGATTAATTAAACAAATAAAAAAGAATACTTACTGTAAAGAGTTAGTCATAATTATAATTAAAATATTTAAAGTAATCTTCAAGGTATTTTATATTTTGTATAACGTCTTCTATTCATTAGCTAAGCTAAGGATCCCAATAGCTGTCTTCGTGTTTTCATGCTCTCTGCCTGCGCTTTGTAACTGCCGTAAAAATAGGTCCCATACGAGTTTGGTTATGGCCCGAATAACCTCCCCCTCGTCTACGCCACTGCCCTTTTTTTTGTAACGCAGCTAAATGCATTAAATGAAAATTAGTTGCAATAACATGAAAATTCATAGCTTAATATGAGCCAAGCACACACTCGCCCCGGTAGACTCAACTGAAAAGAGATGGCAAGAAAAAAACTTTTACTTATATGAGTACTACGACTTACTCACCGTCTCCAGTGGCACATGGTAAATTATTGAGTTTCAATTGTTGATTGACATGTGAAAATGCTTATAAAAGGACTGTGCGAAGCACTGTGGCTTAATAAATACTGCACCGTTTTAATACAAAAATTAATTGTTGAATTAATTTTCTCTCCTTTTACACCATTTTTAATTAACAATTAATATTTTGTGTTAACTCTAAAATTAGTACAAATAATTTAAATAAAAAGTAAAGTCTTTGAATTAACTTCTATTACTACATCGCTAACACAGCAAAGGAATTAAGGTTAATATTATATCTACATCCATTTCCGAGAAGAAAATAAATAGATACTTTAGTTTCCCCAACTTTTAATTAACCAATATTTTTCAAAAAGACTTTTTTAAGGGACTTTACCTTTTAGATATGTATAAATTGTTTAGACCTTTCAGATCTTACTATCAATATTTTCGTGATCATCCTAGATTTAGTCCATTAAGAACTAGTAAGGATAGGATAAATTGTGCGTACAGCAACTCTTGGACCGATATTTCAATGGCAACTATATGATATAGTTGACTGATCCGGCCGGCTCCAACATATGTCGTTCTTTCTATAAAAAGAAGGCTCTACTAAATTTCGCCTAGCTTAAAAACTGAGAGACTAGTTTGCATATAAAAAAGGACAAAGAGACGGACAGTCGGTTTGTCTTATTGTTCAATAATATATGTATATACTTTGTGGGGTCGGAAATACCTCCTCCAATTTATGTAATATTTCGGGTAAAGCCTTGTGCAAGGTATTTGAACCAAGATTCGAACCAATACCCATCGTCCTTGGCTGTCAACCCAAAGTTCCAAGTGATTGTGGGTTCGAGCCCGCAAATCGCAGATATAAAATATTATGTTATAATAATTTTGGGACTTTTCTCTTAGCTCGTAAGTTCTTTTAGAAGCAGAGAGTTAAGCAACAAATTCATTTTCAAAACTTCTTATGTAACTTTATAGGCCATACAACATTTGCATTGGCAAACAGGTTTTAGAGGCAGACACATAACAATCCAATTATAATGAATATTATATCAATTAAATATGAAAATAGATCGCAAAACTCAATGAAAAGGAAAGTGTCAACAGACGAGTACTCTATTTGAATGCGAGTACTCGTATGACGACGTGACTTGACCACTTTCGATAGGTAAAACCCA
Organism: Drosophila repletoides; assembly: GCA_018150835.1. NCBI lineage: Eukaryota > Metazoa > Arthropoda > Insecta > Diptera > Drosophilidae > Drosophila > Drosophila repletoides. The sequence continues at coordinate 7,857,338 of JAECWQ010000202.1, forward strand.
CTTTTCGATGGAAAAAATAGCCGTGTTGAGTCCCCATAAAAAAGCAGCAAACACTTTGAAAACGGAAGTAGGAAGTGTGGCAATTAAATGGTGAGTGCTGGGTGAGAAGTTGGGGAAAAGCTATGGAAAGCGGGGAATGGGAATAGGAAAACTCAGCGATGCAGCAACAACGCGCAGCACAGAGGTGTTGAAATTATTGTTGGTTTGGTGCTCCCTTATTGTTCGACAAAGCTGTTGATTTGTCCAATTTATTTGAGCTTTTTTGCTCGAACTAAAGAGCTGGCAACATTTTGAAAAATTTGGCGCAAATAGTGCGGAAAGTAAAAGCAACTCAAAAGTCAAAAACTGCCCAATGACCGTCAAAATACTCTAATATATTTGCCCTTCACATAGATGCCACACATTGCTTGACCCAAGTCAATTTTTTTCCCCTTCTCTTTCTCTTTGAAGGGACAGACAGACAGCTACTGCTTTTTTTGTTCCACTGCAAAAATATTTGAAATATTTAGCTTTAGATTAGCAAAGTTTGCCGCTGCTAACGGCGTTTTGGAACGCTCAGGCATGCTGCAAAAGAAATCCATCAAAGGATCATCAAATTTGCAGTGACGTATTGCGTTGCCTTATGTTGCGTTGAGAAACCAGATTCGGGTCCAGGTCCCAGACTGCTGCTGCAGGAATGCGCAATGGGTCTACCAAAAAATACAAGTAATACCCGCATCTACCTACCTACCTACCTATCGGTCGGAACAGCAAACTAACTACAGAAAACGCGAATCCAATAAAACATCAACACGACGAGCAGAATTATAACAACTAAGTAAACGTCTGTCACTCAGTCTCGAGCTGGTCAGAATTTTGATCAGCCGAAAAAGGAGCAGAGCAGAACAGGGCAGACCAGACCAGACCAGGACCAGGACCACGACCAGGATCGAGAGCCTGAACACGGCAGCTGATCAAAGGCCCCAAGTTGATTGAAAGCTGAGGAGACATTGACGATTGCAGTGCAAATGATAATTTATTAGATTGCGATCTTTAGGCTCAGTAAAAATGTTTCTAAAAAAAGAAGTAGAAAGAAGAAACTTTTTCAGTTGGAATTTTTATTGAATTAATTTCGTCATTGTCTGCATTTCTAATTAAACCGAATTAATCATGAGCAAACCGAACATTGCACTAATTATGCGTAGACCAAACTGGGCTACCACCGATCCAAATGGTACTGCAACTGGAACCGAGTCTATGCCAGCAAAGAAGGGAAGCATTAGCAGCCCACTGACAGCTGCTGCTGCTCCACCATTTGGCGGCAGCCACAAAAGCATTTTACAGTCGATGCCACTCTGATGATGCCCACGATTATGATCAAACAGCAAACAGCAAACAGCTCCCCAGCCACAGCTCTGAGCTGAACTGAGCTCAGCTCAATTCCCTCGACTTTGATGTTTTGCGACACGCACAACACACTTATTGTTAGTTCCTTAGTTCCAGACAGTTGCCCTTGATGCTCTACTGTTACTGCTACTGCTACTCTTACTAAATGTCCAAATTGGGTTGACTTGCCCTGGCGAAATTGCTGGCGAAAGTGAGAGCGACAGTTTTAAGTTGCGCAAAAATATCATAAATATTTTCCACCACAGCCGATTAGAGCGAGAAACGAGGTTTCAGTTTAAGGTAAGATTAATTGTATCCAGCCGGTAGTCTTTAAACTATCTTGGAAAACTTATCTATGGGCAAACGAGATTCATTTTTCCCACTTTGTCTACGAAGACAGAGAGTACGACTGCTTAAATTAATCTATTTTTGCTCCTCAAGGACCTTTGGTACTTTGAAAATAAACTTAAAAATATTTGATATATAAACCAGGCTAACAAGGCTTAACCGGGTTTAAAGGGAACTAGATTAAATTTAAGGTTAACATAGCAACCCTTTTCAAGCACAAACCAATCGACTTTTTTCAGTGTAGTTAGTCTATTTTTCAGTTTTTGAATAAGATCCAATTTGCTTTTATTTTTATTCTTTTGGCTCAATCATAAGGTCTTAACTATATGCATTATTCTTCAAGCTTTAAAACATGTATTAGGCTTAAAGCTCCAGCTGAGTACGTATGAAAATGCCTCCATTTACCACACATAATAGCCAATTTTTCTAGCGGTTAAAATCTGATCAAATTAAAGGTAACATAAAGAGCAATCCGTCATAATGTTAGACAAGGCTTAGCAGCTACAAAGTGGCCTGATTCTGGTATGTAGCCCCCACGGCAATAGTGCAGCTGTCTAACGAGTGTTCTGGGCACAGCAAAACCCATCAAATGGGCCAAGGATTAAGACGCGTGGAGCGTTAGCCGCCGGCATAGCCACGACCACTGTAACAACCGCAGCCGCAGCTTAATGACCGTAATGACCAACAAGAAGAGCAAGGACAACGATGAGGATACGCCTGATAATGCTTATGATACGGGCAAACACATGATGCTGCTGAAAAATTGTACAAATTACTTGAGTCCAGTCAGAAATAAGCAAAAGCAAATGTATTCCCACAAATGAAATCATTTCGGACACAACTTCTCTGCTCTGTTTATATAGGATCGTTGCGAAGGACGAGAAGGGTGGAGAACAGTAGCAGGCTTCTCTCCGGCCGCCTGGCAACAACAACTACAACAACAACCCCCAAAACAGGGACAGCTTTTATTAATGATTCACAATTTTATGTAGCGCGTATTTATCACATTTGAGTGTGCAACACACACAACACACACTTAAATAAGCAACGGCGACAGGTATTTTGTAAGTTGAAAACTTGACAGACTTGTTTGTGATCCTTTTTTTCTGTTATTATTGTTGTTGTTGCTGTTGTTGCTGTTGTTGTATGACAAACGTGCAGCAAGGACAAGCACAGGCTAAGGCTAAGGCTAAGGGCAAGGGGCACAAAGCAACTGGCAGGGGGCGGCTGCCTGTTTGGGCGACATGTTTTGCAGTTTTCCGGTTGACCGCAACAAAAGACATGATGTCACGCTGCCTGTGGCTCGTTCTCTGTGTTTGTGTGTGTGTGTGTGTGTGTGTGTGTGAGTGTATGTCCTGTAACAGCAACTACAATGGCAGCGCGACAGGACAGCCTTTGTCAACACACACACACCAGAAACACTCTCCTCGTATCAATTGTAACGTAGTCAAAAGGTCGGGCTTAAGTGACTTTATTAAGCGGTTTAAAAAGGGACAGGTTACAAATACACACTCAAACAACAGCTACACACACTCACCTATACAGGTAAATACCCATGTGTGTGTTTGTGTGGCACTTGACAAGCCTGCGAATGTCCTGGCAGCTTTTGTTTGCCTCTGTGTCCTTAGGGACCACAAGTTTTGGGTGCAGTGGATTAGAAGAGTCTTAAATGCTGCTTTAAATAATATCAGCCATTTATTGACTTATATTTTAAACATATTAACAAACTGTATTATAAAAGATGAAGTATACAATGTAATTTGCATAAAAGTAATTAATTAATTGAAAAAAAAATTAAATTTAAAAATTATAATTTTGAAATAAAACCTTCAAGACAAGTTTGTTAACCGGCCAAGACCAAACTGGTTCGAGCGCGGATATCTAATTATTTCTCCAAATTTAACAAAATTAAGAACCGAGCCCGTCAACAAAACTATACTGCAATATGAATCTGAACTTTGGGTTCGGTTAAAAAATGAATTTTATGGATTCTAATTTTATTTTATATACTTTTTGATGTTACCAAGGCTAAAAGCCCACTTATAAAAGCTTCGCAATAATCGCTTCATTTGCCTTGCCTCTTTGCCAAAAACGAAGAGTTTTGAGTTAAAATTTAACTTACTCCTTTTGTTTTACAGCAAATTAAAAACAACTTTATTTAAAAAATAATAATATCAAATTATATTAAAAACACTTGCCGCATTCTGCTTCCAATTTAATATTTGCTGGTAAAAGATTGATTAGTTAGATCATAGCAGAAACTACCTACAAATGAGTAAGGTTAAAAGGATTGGAAACTATAATATAATAAAATACATTTTATATATTATTTATTATTATACATTTCTCAAATTAAAAATATAATTGAAATAGCTATATTTTCTTTTTAAACCTTAAGTACTTTTTCTTTCGACTATAGACAAACAAGATAAGATGTTTCAAATAAAAATAAATGTTAATTAACAAAATAAATATGGCATTTATACGAGTATTAAATTTTAAAATATAATAAAGGAATTCATTATCCTTTTGTGCTTGAGCTTCTTTACGGCTGAAAGGCTTATCACTAAGGATCAACGAGTACTTCAAAGCGAAGAGAAACGAATACTCGTACTTTCACACATTCATTAAAAAATGTTATAAAAATGTTTCCCCACTCAAGACTAGAATTTTCTTTTCATTACATTTTCATTTACTTTTCCGCTGCCTTAAATCACACATATTTGTGTATTCTTCTACCTCATAATTTATGTGCCACATGTTACCTGACAAAAGTAACAATTGTTATGAGAGCGGAAAAACTCGCTTTGGAATTAAAAACAATGCGAGGAAAATTTGAAAATGGTGGCCAGCAGAGTGAAAATTCCTCCGTTACCTTTTGGCAAAGAATTTCACGCTGATTTATGAGATTGTAGACTCGCTTAAAATGTGATTCCCTTTTTCATTCTTTTTTTCGTGGCCTAGCAAAGAATTTCTGTAACTGACTTGTGGGCAGGAAATAAGGATTATTTTCAGCTTTAAGAGAGAGAAAGTCAATGACCCAACAGCCATATTTTTGTCGTCTAAAAGCAGACAATAGAAGCAACCATCGATACTCGTATCATCGATGATTCACGGGTTTTGTCAGGCACTTGACAAATGAATTAGCGCTATTCACTGGGAGCGAATCAATGGGAATGATGCCGCATACAATGCGCGTCTTTCAATGCAAGAAAAGTCAAAGTGTCAGGCCAAAGTCGAAACAAACTGACAAACTGACAAACAAACAGACCAACAAACCAACAAACAAGAACACAAACAATCAGGCGCTTCCTGTTGAAACATTGCAAACTTCCGACTGCCAAACTGAACCGGCGAAAACATATGCCCCTTGGTGTGAGGGTAGCTTCAGCTACGAATCCGCATCCAAAATCCGACTTCAAGCAGCGCGAGTGTAGTTGAAATATTTTTGGTGATTTATTTGCAACGCGTAGTTTGTGGCATGTTTGCCGACAACAACGACAAGAGTCAGCGCCAATAAACAAATTGCCGACGCATTTTGTCAGCCTCTTCGCTTCAGGATTATGTTAAACAACCAGGCTGCTTCGGCTGTCTTTGGCTCGGCTGTCCTTTTGTCTGCCGGTCTGACTGTCTTTGGGGTTCACAGTGACTGGCATGTGTTCTGAGCACCCAGAAGCAGCAACCTCTCCTCCTCCTGCTCCTCCTTGCGAAGTGATTTAAATGCTTTTGCCTTAGAGCGCCACTTAATTTGCCATAAAGTTCAAAAGTTTTGAGTATTTCCCCGTTAAATGAAATTAAGCCTATTTTTAATTGTATACTCTTGGTGTGGGTATTATTTATTTTCTTTTAAAATATGTGAAACTTAATACTAAATTGATGAATCTGAACAGATAGAGAGACAGATATACCATCGTGAAACATTAAGGTTTCCGAACTCAACTTTACAGTATTAATCTAGTATAATTATAGAAACGGATTGAATAACTAGATCTGTCCTGTGGTAAATTAAGTTATTATTTAAAAAATAATGTTATATATATGTACTAGTATAGAAAGTATTCTATAGGCTTTAATACCAAATACCAGCCACCAAATGAATCATGGCTTTCTCTATATCAATACAAATTTTTGTAATTGTTTTATGTTTCTTACCCAAAGCATTATCAAAGCATATCAGGCCTACTTACAGAGTATATTGTAGTCAAGTACAAATGCTGATTTTTCTTAAGGCCGCTTAAACTAACAGTATTTTAAACTCTTGCCTTAGTTCGTAAGTATAAAGAAGAGAGCTGAAAGACAATCTAAGCATTGGAGCTTTGGAAGTCGACTTTATCATCCGGGCGACAGTAGCGCCTGCAGTTAAATAAATCACAGAAAAATGTCTTTAATCTTGGCGCCTGGAGTTGCGGTTCAGCTGCAGCTTGAGGTTCAGGTTCAGGTTCAGGTTCAGGTCGGTAGCCAGCCGATGCAGCAGGGAGACATTGCGCCTAAACGCTGGCCATATATCATTGTGTATGCCACGCCCACTTATGAGTGTTTTGTCGCCTTAATTACTACTCGCGGTCAGTTGTAAGTCTTCTACTGCAAATCTCATACTCATACTCATACTCATTCGGAGTGCCTACAGTGTTGCTTGATGAATGAATGAATGAATGCTGCTGATTGCTATGTATATCATTTGTCAAAGAGTGCATAGAATGCATTTATAAGCGCCTGCGGCTCAGCGGAAGCTGTAATGAGTTATTCAAGTAAAGCGTCAATTCACAATGGCAATTAACTGGCCCAGCAGCCAGCTCGACCTTTTATACTCTTACATATTCGCTTAAACGAGTACTCGGAGCGCCAAGAGCAGCTTTCACACACGTTGACTTTATAAACCACTAAAAATAATTTACGACTTTCTTAGGAATTTAAATTTCAACGCCATCGCGCTACCTCAACTCAGTCGCTCAGATACGAGTATATTCGAATACTCAAAGATACTTTTTACCGCAGCGCGAAAATTTATGTGTGGGTTCGCATGTGTTAGACATCTCATGTGCCATTGCTACAGCAACCTGTTTGTTCAGACTACACTGATCAAAAAATCGAAGAGGACTTTAAATATTTTGCATAAATACTTCCTAAGATTCTTTGAGGGTCAAATAACTCTTTTATACTACAACTTTTAGACCATTTATTCCTAATAGTAGCCCGATCCGGATGATTCCGACATATATGCTGCTTCCAACAAAACCGAGGTTGCAGGCCAAGTTTGATTTATCTAGCTCCAAGACTGAGAGACTAGTTTGCATATAAGCATTTGGACAGACGGACAGAAGGCCTGGCGAATAGACAGACATGGCTATATCAAGTCGTCTCGCAGTCCTGATCAATACGTACTTTATGGAGTCGGGGATGCCTTCAATGTTTTATCATTACCTCATATTATAATTAGAGAACAACTTAAAGCTGTGCTTTGTTTTTATCAGTGTACCGCCTCACACACACTCACACACACTCCGCACCTACACACTCTTGCACACAGTTAGAGGGCTTTTTATTTCCGCTTAGATAAGTTTATTTCATAAGCGACACTAAATTATATGCCAAGAATGTTTTTGTTGTTGTTGCTTGTATTCCTGGTAGACATCTTGCTTATTGTTCTACTGCTGCTGCTGCTGCTGCTGCTTCTGCTGCTGTCGCTGTTATTGTAATTTATGCAAAAATATTTTCGTTGAAAAATACGATTACCAGAGCCAAGCCACAGCCATAGCAGCTCCTCGGAGCAGCACTCGCTTTCTATGAGATGTAACTGCCCTATCTGCCCAGGGTCCCAGTCCCAGTCTCAGTCTCAGTCTCTCATTCTCTCTGTCACTTCCATTCCCATTCCCTTTCCCATGCCCAGTTTCAGTTGTCGGCCCAGCACGTAGGAATAGTTTTGATAAATGTTAAACTTGGTAAGCGCATGTTGCTTGGGTTCTTTTATACGGCAGAAAGAGCACTGAGAGATAATAAAATACACGTTTTCAGGTTGGCTTTGGCATAGGGTTGCTTGTGGCAAGTTTTTGCTGTTTTATGAGTAAAAATTATAAACAAATAAATTTCGCAAAAAATGTTTATCAATTCTTTAAATTTTCGAAAAAATATACATAATAATTCTTTAAAAAATTGTATAAAGTTCAAATAAAAAAACTAAACCTTCAATTAATCAATCTATAATAAAAACTATTCATCACATAGGTTTCGTTTTTTAGAAATTAGAAAAAACACTCTTAGATCTAGCTGGCAATTTTCATCACGATATCTTGAGAAACAAAAAGTTTCCCTTATAATATCAGATATATGATGATATATTACGTTCCGGCAGCTGCAATAAAAAGAGGCCTGCATTCCAAATTATATTCCCCTTGCCTGTATAGAAACACAGAAACGGACATGATTATATCGACTCATCTTTACGACCTGAACAATAATATGAATACTTTATGGGATCCGACACGAATCTCCTTCAATTTCGTGACATAGTTATACAAATACCGCCCAAAAGGATATAGATATAGAAATCCACTATAAAATTGAATAAAGTCTAACCCAAAGCCATGCATTTAAACAGACATGGATGGAACCTCAGAAAGATGAGAGCAACTTCTAATTTGTGGCTAAATTTAATTGAAAGCATACTTGGAGGCATATGAAAAACAACTACAAAGTAGACAAAAGTGACATATTCGAGACTTGAGATAATAACAACAAAACAGAGAAAAAACAGGGAGTCAGCTGCAATGTCAAAAATGCAATTTTCTAAGTAAATCTACCCAGAAGGCTACCCCCAAAGATTTGCTGCAACAGGAGCAACAACAGCAATTTCTGTCCTTGTTGTGGGCGTTGCCCAAAGCAAAGTTCCCATTCAATTTGGAGAGAGAGAAAGAGAGTCGAGTGTACTTGCAGCGTCTGCAAATCTGCATAGACGCCTACTTTTCCTGGAGGAGAACTTGGACTGCGCACAAAGAACTGCGCCAAGTCCTGGCAAAACCACGCCCAAAAGTGCAACAAAAATTTAATTTTAGGGTTGAATAAAATAAACGAATTTAGATTTCCGACCAGCGCCAGCTGCAGAATCAGATAAAAAAAATAATTCATACATGAGTATTCCGGGAGCATGTCAAATATAAACAACAAAGTTGACATTGATGGTACACAGCATCCTTGTGATCCTGGCTCTACTATTTAGTTTAAATTGGGAAGGGTAATCTTGCTAAAAACATTAAAATATTTTATAGTAAGAAGCTGAGGAAATTTAATTGAGATATTCATTGAACTATGAATCCAATTCAGAGTTTAGTCTGGCTATTTATTTTGGAGCCAGTTACAATAATATGAATGTATTTTTTCTGAGATTTAAAATGTATTTGTCTAAATAATCCAATCCGCAACCTCACAGATTCAAAAGCAGATATTAGACTTTTCCTTCGACCCAGATTTCCGGTTAAGTTTAAATTATTATTTTAGGATTCTAATTAAAATGAATAATTGAATAACCTTAATTTGAACGCTTTGATCATTATATTCATTGAAAAAGCTCCCTCTGAATGAGAGGCGTTAAAAGTGTGGTACAAATCGAGTATTAAAGCATCTCACACAGTACAATTTCATGCATAAAAGAGGAACATCTGTTTATATAACAATAGTCTTTAATGGGCTCTAAACTATTGATTTAAATTATGAACGTGTAATTCAGTAATGGTATTACTGTGCCTTAACTAACTATTAACCAAGGTCTAGAACAGCCCCAGAGACTAGTGTTGCAGGAGTTACCGTTCCGGTGAATAGCTAATAAAACACCGAAGACGATGGGCTGCTATGGACGAGTGTTCAGATATGTTTACCTTTACCTTTAGCTGTACTATAATCAAGCAAAGAACTGAACGAACGCTTAGCGTCTGCATTTGCGGCTATTAAGCCATAAACTGAGGGATTATGCACTGAGAAAGGCGGAGAGTGTCTGACTTAGAGTCAGACTCAGAGTCGAGACTGGAACTGACTGAGTGATCGTCGAGCGAGCACTTCTTGGCTTTTAATTATTGTTTACATTAAATGGTCATGAGTCTGGGGAGCAGCAGGGTGAGCACATTGGGCGTAATTCGCATTTAAGCCACGACCGTGTACTTAAACAGCGATTAAGCCCGGCCCAGGTCTGGCCCAAAGGCCCTTGTAATTAACTGCTGCTGCTGGGATCCCTATTTGCGCCTACTGTGAGAACTTCTGCACATTTATAGGCCAGCAGGTCAATGTGGAGCTGGTATTGCCGAATATTATGGAACAACTCAAAATATTGGCACTTCTCGTAAGCCCTTTAATTCACATTTAAATGTTGTGGCAACTTTTCAAAAAGTTTTTAATTAAACACTTGCCAGGGCTAACTCTTTCCTTCGCTTATTTTTATTTTCGCCCCATCATCGGCCTGTGAAATTCTGCACACGTCATTTCCCATTGGCATGAATTTGCATTTTCACCAACTCATTTCAATATCCTTTCGCTTGTTTTCATTGAGTAAACGTTGTGGGGGGCGCCCAGACCTAAACCTAGACCTAGACATCGACTATGGCGACGACTACGACGACGACGACGACGACGACTACGAGGACGGAAGTCATTTATTTAATATGCGCCGACATTATCCTTTATTATGGCGGTTTTGCATTTCTGTGCCTTATGAGCTGGCACGCCATCTAGCGTTGGGGTAACGCAACTCCTGCCAAAGCCGTCCTGATTGGAGACCCTTCCTCCCGCACTGAACTCTGTGGAAAACTCAAAATTTGTTGTCTTATGCGAATTCAATTTTCAATTTTCCTAATGGTTGGTTGGCATTTTTTCGTTTCGTTTCTTTCAAAATCAATTAGCTGCTTTAAATTGAAGACATTGCGGTTAAAGCATTACTCAAAATCGATAATTTTATTAACTTATTTGCATAAATTAATCTCGATGTCTATTCAGAAACTTAAGCTAAAGTAAGCAAATGTAACAGCTTAGATAATTAATATATTCTCCTTAGTATTAAACTAAATTAATGAAGTTTCTTATAATTTTGTCCGTGCAGAGCATATTTCAACTTTATCATAAAATGGTTAAAGAGTGGAAAGAAGACAAAAAGACAAGCCATCACTGTACTTACCGTCGGAGTATCTGGTTAACATAGCTAAAAGACTTGGCTACCACAGCAAAAGTAATGTTACGCTTAATGGAAGTTAACAAATTCTTAATTTTAGTTCGAGTCATATTTAAAAAATCGAATTACATACTATTTTATTAATTAGAAAAAGGATTAAATAAGTGAGTCTATTCCTATTCACACTAGATTCAATTAGGACCGGCTTACTGTGGACCCTTAAGTCAATTTGGGTTAAATAAAGAACGAGAACTCATTTTATAAGTAAATTAATTTTTGGCTATTTCAAGCTGAAGATAAAATAAAAATAAAAATAATAAATAAAAGAAAAACATCAAGAATTCCGATACTGATATGAGCGGGATCAAGAATTTCGTACTTTGATTTTGCAAGCATATCTTTTCATACTGTCGGGAATCGATTCAATTATGGAATTTTTATTTTATTCCGATTTAGACCCAAATTCTCTTACGATTGTTTTTTATATTGAATTTATTATATTATATTATTATATTAAATTACTCAACATTCTTAAATTATACCATACACAATATTAATTTAATGAATAATTATTTACCAAAATATTATTGAATTAAACTTATTATTAGAAAAGAATGTATTTAATTCATTTCATTCAAAAATATATTTAAAAAAAAAAAAATTAGTATTCTACTAAAGAAAGAAAATTATTTATCTGAAAAAATTATTTTATATTGATTGTTATTTATTTTTTTTAAAAATCGCTTTTTATTGTCTTTTTATTGTTGTATACTAAGTCAATATTCAAATTGAACTTGTTATTTTTATTTGAGTTTGAAACTCTTAGATAAGTTTGCTTCACTTAATTCACATATGTGGAAATATTTTCAGTTCCCATTTTCCTTCTTTTAACAAGTCCTTTACTCCCAATAAATAGCATAATGGGAGGGTCAATATCTAAATCGTTTTATGGCCAACATCATTGACAATTTGACGCCCAAGGGTGTAAAACTTTTATTGTCTGGCTAAAAGTTTTTATTGGCAATTTCTTGGTTATTATTCGTATGGGGGAAAGGAGTTCACTTTAACTTTAAGACGTTATAGTAATAGTTAAAGACAATATTATATCTTGTGGCTAATTATTTACCTTTCACTTTTTCACTGCTGCATATTACTTGTCTCTGATTTATGAGTCTTATTTGCCATTTAATAAATTTGGGGCATGCTTCAATATCAAATTGTGGGAGTTCCTCTTTAGCTATTTGAATTATACACAGATTTGTCGCGCTCTGCGCTATCTGAGGGAGAGACTAGAATTCACTTGAGATACTTTAGCATATCACCAAATTCTCATATGTCTTCGTCCCCCACGCAGCAGCCCATTCCTCATCTCAAAGGGTCTGCTCCTTGGCTTCCTTTTTGGAGTATTTTTTCTCTTCTTTCGGCAATGGTACATAAATCATTATTGTCGCTGCGTTTATTTTGACTTTGACAGCACCAACACTTATATAAGAGTATTTATTCTAGTGTATTTTTGCTCTTGTATGAGCCGAGACACAGCCATTATGCCATTTTAATGTCTACCAATTTTGGCTTTAAAATTCTGTTCAATTCTACAAGCAATTCTTGAATAATTATGAGTATTTATAGCTGAATATTTGAGCATTATTTATTCATACTTTCCATTACTTTTCATCTACGTAGCTAACCGAATGATTTCTTTATAATAGCTGCTAAATTTGACTTTAAAATTCTGTTGAATTCTACAAATTTTACTTGAATAATTATGAGTATTCATAGCTGAATATATAAGTGTTTTTATTCTCCCCTTCTCATAATTTCTATCTAAAATTCTAGCTAAATTTGGGACCATTTAATTAATACATTTTATAAATCATAAATAGCTCATCCTTCGAATTATACTGGTGCTGCTGCCAGTTTCCATTTATGCTGACTGCACCCACAACTTATCCAGCCGGACTTTGCTGGACATTTGCTAAATGGCCACAACACTTAGGCCAAGATTTATAATACTCAAGTTGTTGTTTACTTTTGACTGCACAGAGATTATTTCTGGAGAGTATTGGACGTTTGTATGAAGGGAGTCTCGAAATGTGCACACTTCATTTAGCCGCAAGCCTTTTGGCCAACGGTTTGGGCCATTTACCGGACCAAATTACGAGCGTTGATTAGTTTGCTTAGCCTAAAAAATAAAACCCCACACAGAGTGCTGGATGAGTTTTAACTTTGTAAGCGGCACAAAAAAACAACTGAAAGAGTTATTTGTAATAAATTTAAGTGTATACTCCGTGTTGGACCCGGCCAGGGCCAAAACAAAAAGGTAACACCCCAAGTTACAGTTTCTAATTTATGACAAATGCACATGCTCGTCTTGAAATTTGGACCTGAACCTAGATCTGCCCTGGCCTGGCTGCGCTTGGCCTGGACAACCCACACACAAAACTTATTTGTCGATGGGTTTTGTGGCTTTGCAATACATATTTTCAATTTACTAAAATTTGCATGCTACATTTTAGTTGTGCTCAGACTTATGAAATGTTTTGCTTTATGATAAATGGCCCACAGCAGGCGGATCAGATGCTCGAGTAGAGCGAGAAATACAAGTATTTAAAGTTTAAAGTTTTAATTTAATATAAAGTTTTTAAGACTTTATCACGGAATGTGTAATACATTGAAAGAGTTATCCTCAAGAGCATAAGCTATATAAATACTCTATTATTGATCAACATGGGAAGACGAGTTGATATAGCCAAATCTGGCCATCTATCTCTTTGACTCTCTCTCTCTCTCTCTCTCTCTATGCAAACTAGTCTCTCAGTTTTTGAACTAGCTGATAGAAACCAATTATCTTAAGCTGAATATAAGGCAGAAGGGATGTTCCTAGATTTTGAATTTCCCTGTTTTTAATCCCGGATTTCTTAATTGTATCCTCTTTCTATTCCGAGTCGTCTTGAAAATATTCCGAATTGAACCCTGACTCCTTCTTCATTCAACCATATAGTGAATTACAATATTTATAATAGGATCAATATAAAAGTACTTATTCTACACTTTTAGTCTTTCTCTTGATTTAATGCCAACTGACTTATCGCTCTATAGAAATCAGGTTCATCTTTGAATCCAACATGAATAGGGATTGACTCACTTATTTAATCGTATTCATAATTCATAAATGATTTCAAATAAAAAAGTACAAATTTATTGAGTATGAATTTAACTAAAATTATGATTTGTTAAATATAAATTAGACATGGAAGTCTTTGTATAAAAGAATTATTGAATAAGAAATTTGAACAAATATTGAAATTTATTACTTCTTATCTCTTCTAAATTAAAGAATACTTAAAATGTTATAATAAATAAATAAACTAAATTGTGCTGGTTTGATGAATATTATCATTAGTATTCCGTTGGTCAATTTTCCATTCTATTTCTTACACTAAAATAAAATAAAGGCAAACCAATCTAATCAGGGTGAACAATCTGAATCACGCCTCCGTCTGTAAGTCGCTCGTGTCTCATCAGTGCCAAAAACTATTTTCAATTACAACAGTACTGAAAACAGAGGAACACACCTCCGAAAATCGTCTGGATTGTGCCAAGAAAAAGATGGCATAACAATTTAATCACAGCATGTGGTCGGAATATCAAATTTTGGTATCGAAAACGTATAAGTCAGAGCTGAAATGGCAGAAGTCAGCAATTACTTAAAACGGCGTGTGTGTGACTCCCAGAAAGTCCTGCGAAAAGGATAATAGTGCTGAGGCCAACAATTTGCTTTCGGAATGTGGTCCGACTTGGCATATTTATTTATAGAGCAGCAGCCTTTCTGGTAGCATTGTAACATTGTGTGGAAGCAGCAGAAGATGCACATAAATCACTTGACAGCGAGCCTGCAAAAGGATGTGAATTATATACAAATAATTTGACATGCCTTCGCTTTGTGGGTGCCAAGGACACGAGGGGTGGCTGAGAAAGGACACATCCTTGTGTCGCGCGGAGACGATGCCAGAGCAATAGATAAGCATAACTAGCAAATATTTTGGTTACTTTTTTTAGAACCAAGGCAAGTCGTGGCTTAGAGCTGGGCATTTAACGTGTTCTTTAGCGTGTCACGCACACAGAAATAGAACTTATAAATGAGAATTTAATGCAAACAAGTTTTATCTTAACTCCTTTTTTCAACATGAATAACCCTCTCGTATATATATAGATTATATTATTTACTTTTCACTTATCCAGAACTGACTGTACAGGTGAATAACTCCAATGAAGAAATGATATGGACTATAGTCATAGCCGTATAGCTTCTATTATTTGGTCTTAACTTATCAGGAACTGTCTGTAAAGGTGAATAACTACAACTGAATGAATGAATAAATGATATAAGACTACAATCATAGCCTTGACTTGTTGTTGTGAGTATTTTTAATTAGCATCAACACCAGGCATGGCTCATAAAAATGGATATGGATGGACCTAAGCTGCTGTTCATTTTGAATTTCAGATCAGTTCTATTTATGCCATTTCAGAGAGACTCTCTTTGTGGAATCGTCTGCAAACAGTCTGTGGAAATGGCTATTCATGAAATGCTTTTTAAAATTATGTCATTAACATTGCATCTTGTGCCGGGACTGGTTTCAGTTTGGCTTCGGGCTTCGGTTCTTCGGGCTTTGGTTCTGGCTAAGACTCAGCTTCAGCTTCAGACTGAGCCTCTGTTATGGGTTTTCCAAAGACCCCAGTTGGTTCTACAAGTAAATTCTCGATCTCGTAATTATGGCATATTTTAATTGGCCGCATTTAGAAATTGTTATTGGAATAGTATTGGCATTAAATGCTTGTAAATAGCTTTATACAATTATTTCATTAGATGCGGTTCTTGTAATGCGTTTCTTTAATGCTTTGAACACTGTCCGATAAAAATGTATAACGGAAAAGTTTTAAAGTCAAAAAGTTAAGTTTATATATTGAAATTTGTAATTAGTACACAAAGGCTGAAAACTGTTCTAGTCGATCACTTGGACCCGAGGGTTCCTTACTTTATCTTTATAAAATACTCTGCTCAAGATCAAGTTTGAAATCCTTAATTTGATCGTTTCGAAACGGGCAACTGTGTTGGCTAAGAGAACGGCATAATTTCGAATCTTCGTAAGAAATCATTTAAATTATTCAATAAAATAAAAGTTTTAGAAAATCGAATCGGAAATAGAGAATATATCGGTCCCATAATACAAAGTTAAAGTTTTAGACACGCCAGCGAAACGAATGAATAAACAGCGTAACAAATTTGAATATTAATTAACTGTGAAGATTCTAACCGAAGGGGTTTGAAAACTCTATTCATTACCTAGTTGTGTTCCAGTGAAGATGTGTCCAAAAGCAAACTATTTTTTGGCGCTGTTAGTCACCTTTTTGTGTCAACTTTTCGAGCCCACAGCTGGAGAGGCGCTTTCGGTGCATAGTAAAAATCTGCAGGATATTCTTAATTCCAATGAGTTGGTACTACTCCTCTTCTTTTCGCAATCATGCAAATTCAGTACGAATTTATTGCCCATTTTCGATGCAGTCGCCGATCTACTACAACCCGAGTATACAGAGACCGGTAGAGTAGCCCTAGGAAAGGTCAATTGTGGCAACGAAAGAGCTTTGGAGAACAGATTCGATATAGGAAAATATCCCACAATTAAGATCGTGAGGAATGGACGGGTAGGCAAACGGGAATATCGAGGACAACGCTCGATCGAGGCGATTCTTCACTTTGTCAATGCTGAACTAAGAGATCCGATAGACGAATTCAATACAGTAAACGCCTTTCTAAAATACGAGATGCAAAAATACGTTGTGATTGCTTACTTTGAGCATAAGGAACTTCTCGAATACGAGGTATATCGTAAGGTGTCCAGGAGCATGCGAGATCATTGCAAGTTCCTCGTGACTTTCGGTGAAAATGCCAGATCCATGAGTACAAATGGAAAAATAAATAGGATTACGTTCAGGCGAGATATGTTGGATTTTATGGATAGTATGAATTTGCAAGAAGAGTATTCGGGCAATATGACAAGATTTAGCGAGCTGCAAGCTTGGTGCCAGGAGAAGTGTTTTTCATTGGTACGGGAACTGACATTTGAGAATGCGGAGGAGATTACGGAGGAGGGGCGTCCCTTTTTAATACTCTTCTACAGCAAAGATGATATCAACTCGGTGAGGGATTTCGAAAATATCGTCGAGACTCAGCTAAAGGATCAGCAGGATAATGTAATTTTTTTGACTGCCGAGGGCAAGAGTTTTATTCATCCCCTTTACCACTTGGGTAAATCTTTAGATGATCTGCCTCTTATAGCCATTGACTCCTTCTTGCACATGTATTTATTTCCCAAATTCGAGGATATGTATAGACCGGGCAAACTTAAGAAATTTATTCAAAATTTAAACTCTGGCAAGCTGCATGAAGACCTGCATGCAAGTTTTGCATCTCAAGGGGAGGACGAGGAAGAAAGTGATGAGGACAGCAAAGGGAGCAATGAGAAGGAGAATAGAGCGAGTAATGAGGAGAATACCAAGAAGGAAGTTGATGAACTCATTCCACCAATCCCTCCTAAGTCAAAATTTAAGGAATTATTACCATCGAAAAATCGCTATACTTTTGTAAAGGAAGAATTGTAAAATGAAATCTGAATGAAGATAAAATTAGGAGTTTGTACTGAATTCATTCAAAATTTAACTTGTTAACATAACAATATTAAAATGTAATTAATAAAATAAAAGTTTCTGATATTTGTTACTGCACTCTAATGTTATCGATATTCGCGAATTGAATCCTGATGAACAGCTTTGAGTTCGGTTCTCAGATGGGTTCGAGTCTGTTTCGCTTTAATAATATTCATCCTTTTTCACAGAGCAGTATAATTTTTCATGTGTAATGCATAAAAGGATGCGTCTTCGACCCTTTATATGACATATCCTCGCCTGGCTGTCTATCTATCCGTCTGCTGATTGGATAACTATATGATTAAGCTGCCATAGAATTGAAATCAGCTTATAAAATTGTTGTAAATACTTTTTTATTTCTCAATATTTCAAGGTAAATAATAATATTACCATCGATCAAGCTAAAGAAATTGAATCGCAATTTTTAAATACTTATTCCAAATCTTCGGCTAGTTGAAGAAATCCTTTCCTTAATATTTTCTATTTAGACTGATTACTCAAAGTGTTATAAAGGAGTCTTTTTTGCTTCGGTTTAAATGAGTATATTCATAATATTGCATTGAATTACTTTCGAATTTCTAATTCTAAGAAAAATAAATATTTTTGCTTCTGCATATAAGCCATATGCGCTGGCATTCATAATAAAAGTGTACGAGTAGTATGTAGGATGTACGAGTATGTATAGGGATATGTAGGGATGCCTGTTCCTAGTTGGGCTAGTTGGATGCCTGTTTACGGATGCTGCGACAAATCGAACACCAGCCTATAAGGCAATGGATTGCCATTGAGAGCCAACTAAAGATGAGGCACGTGTCTTCATGCCTGAGGTAGCCTGAGGATGGTTCCAAGAACCGTCCGAGGACAAAGGCTCTAAACTATTTGAATACGCATCAGAGACAGGTTTATGGAAATGCTAATGAACTCATTAGTCAATCAATTTGTGAGTGAAGCTGTGGAGACTTACAGGTTTTGAGTTGAAAATGGCTGGAAGTGGAACTGAGTCAAATCCTTGGGGGTATCGCCCCATAAGGCAGCGCCAGAGACCAAACACTTTTACTCATAAATTGATAATAATTAATAATAAATTTATGGACATATTGCCAGTTGAGACTACCTTACAGAGCACTTGACATGCTGCACCGAATCATTCTGCTGCAATCCATCTTGGTTCCAACCCGGTTCTAATGAGCGTCAAGAGCGCGTGCCATGCGCATGTGCCAAATGCGGCACCTCCGCCTGGCCTCCACTGCATCATCATGCATCACTGTAGCACTGTAGCACTGTAGCACTGCAATTACAGAGATTTTCCATAGTCGGCTGAAGTTGCCTCCTCTTTTTGGTGCGCACCGCTGGCAGCTGCCACCAAAAAGGTGTTGAAACTGTGCCCCAACGCCCCCCTTGACCATGCCCACCCCATAAATAACTGCCAATAAATGTCGACGTTTTTGGGGAGCATTAACATAGAGAAGCTAAGCCGATTCCGCTGACAGCTGACTGATGCCTTCAGATGTATCTGTAACTATATTTGTATCTGTGTTTGTATCTGATGCTGATACCATGCAGTCTGTGGCCATCCATCGCTGTCAGCGCAATTGATTTAATCGTCTTTTAATCGCCTACGCCTCACCTGCTTGCTGATGCCTCTGAAGCCCAATTACCTATACTGACTATACTCCAATGATCCCATCATCCCAGCTCCATCGCTAGTTGCCGTCAGGTCTTAGTTTCAGTCCAGCCTCATCGCGGAAGTCACGTGCGGAAGTTTTATTTTACTTTAAAGTACGCGTACTTGGAGCTTTCAAACTTTCTCGGTTTTTCTGTGTCTTTCTTTGGGACTAACATGCAAGTTCTAAATTAAAGCTAATTTGGCTTCCGTTTAACATTTACACACTTTGATTTTCCGTTGAAATTAACCCAAATTTTAATAGTATATTTATCTTTTTCTTGTAGTTATACATAGTTTTCTCTTTGTTGTACTCTGCTTTAAAAAAAAAAAACTATATTTTTTTATATAATATTAAAAGTTTTTGAAAGAGTAATCTATTCATATTTTAGTTGTGGCTTAAGTAAAACCAATGTGGAAATGAAAAATATCTTAATTCTCTTCTCATTCTAATTCTTATTCTAATCTCTTTCTAGGAATGAAAGCAATGTCCATATATTATGGAAGACATACCAAGCCTAGTATTTTATTGTATATAGTATAAAATATAGTATATTATAGTATAGTATATTATATAGTAATTAAGAAACAATTATTTTCTTGATCAGCAGATAGTCTTTTGCTTGTTGAGGATTAAAATTACCCTACTTATATATTTATTTGTGTCTAACTTAGTCATTTTATTATACTATAATAATAATAGAAGCATTATCAAGATATTTAACTAAACAAAAAACCTTTTTCACTTTACAATCCCATTTTGCATATTTGAAGAGGATTAAAATTAGATTAAATAATAAGGATTAAATAAGTGAATCGATCCGTATTCATTGTAGGATTCAAGTAAGAGCCAGCTTACTATAGACTGATAAGTCTACTTGCAATCAAATGAACTACAAGATTATTTATACCAATCTATTTTTAATAATTTAATATATTTATTATCTATTTTATTGAAAGATAAGTCAAAGTTAAATTTGGGTTATTTTTAAAAAGACTCGGAATAGAAATAGGATTGGATCAACATTGAAAAAAAAAAAACAGGATTAAATCAAGAATTCTTCGCTGGACTTATGGAAATCCAAGATCATGATTCAAGACAAAATCATGAATTAAAAATATGATTGGCCAAGTTTTCCGATGCGAACCGGATCCTAATGCCAACCGCTGTTCCATTGAATAGCGTAAAAGAGAGCAAAGCTCAAATAAAAGCCAATTACAGTTAGGAACATAAAAAAGAGTCGAAGAGAAATACAAATAGAGAAATACTCGTAACAATTGCAAATGTAATTGCAATGGCAATGGCAAAATGTGTGATATTTCAATTAAAACCTAACGGCACAAGTCATTAAATGACAAATACAAGATGTACAGCAACAACAACAACAACAACAACAAAGCAAAGAGAACAGCAACAACAAAGAGAGAGGACAACATATTCAAAGTTGGGTAAGAGTTGTGGAGTGTCTGAGACGGCGGCAATCAAATGCGCTGATTCCAATTTAAAGTTGCCTACAAAAAGCAGCGTTCATTGCAAGAAAAAACACAAACAAAACGTTTTTGTTTAATTAAATTAACAAAATACGCGACCGATAACAAAAGCAAGAAAAAACTCGAATATTTTGCAAGCCAACAAAACAAAGACAACAACAACAACACGTGACACGAACTAGCGCTCAAATAAGAGAGCGCTGAGAGAGCATGGCAACGCGCTCTTAAATTTAAAGCTCTACTGCTCGCTCGCACTGCTTGCAGACATTCACACGCTCTCTCTCACTCGCACAGCCCCAAAGACGTTGTCATTGTCCATTACCTACGCTGACTCGCTCGCACTTGTGCACAGCAAGTGTCAGGCGTTGCCATCTCGCTTTCTGACTGGTTTCAACCCGTTTCAACCAATCGGCAAAAAGCGGCTCGCACTCGTCTGCACGCC
Organism: Drosophila repletoides; assembly: GCA_018150835.1. Lineage (NCBI taxonomy): Eukaryota > Metazoa > Arthropoda > Insecta > Diptera > Drosophilidae > Drosophila > Drosophila repletoides. The sequence goes on from JAECWQ010000202.1 coordinate 7,878,503, forward strand.
ATGTGCGCATATAAAAAGGCGGAGCACAAATGCTCCCTCGGAGCACCGTTCCCTTTGCTGTTTAGCCGCTGCTCCGTATGTATGTATATATGCAGGAGTATTTATGTAGGTGCCCCGACCCTATGGCAGCGCTGCCCTTGCGCCATTGCCGCGCTGCCAGACTGTCTGTCAACCAATTTGGCGTCCATGACCAACCATGACGATTCCCACTTTAACTCCAACTCCAGTTTCAACTCCAACTCTGTCGGCGAGTCTGACTCCCAGTTTAGCTTCCAACTGAAACTGAACTGAAATGTTGCGGTTTCTCATTTTGACATTTCGTTCGGAACGTTGTCAATGGCGCCGCACAGCTGTTCCTGCTTCTGCTCCTCTGTTCCTCTACTGTTCAACTGCGGTTTTGCCAAATAATTATCCACAAATGTTCCAAAATGCATTTTGCAAATTTTACATTGCGGTTTCTTCTCTTAATTCATCATTTTCGGTTGTGAAATTTCCAGACCTTCAGATGTTATATTTGAATTAAAGACGATTGTGGTTAAGAGTTTTATGTTTCTTAAAAAAACTAAATCAAAACCATAATGTGAAATATATATTCTTAAGACAGAATTGTTAGATTTTCGGTTAATTTGTAGGTTTTTAAAAGCTTTTTTTGTTAAATTAATAGTTAAAATTGTTATTGTCAAAAATATAAAATAAATATATTTCATTCAACCTTATTTTTCAATTTAATGTATTCTCGGAACTTATTTAATTGTTCAAATTGAATTTTATTTATTAATTTTTTAATCATTCTGAGTTTACTAATACAATAACTGAAATAATTTTTCTCGTCTACAACTTATGGACATATTTCTCAATATTATTTCAGTTCACCAAAACGAAAATTTCAGTCTTTTTTATGTACCAAATTTGGATATGGATCATGGATAATATAAAAAAATGGGATTGTAAAGTGAAAAAGGTTTTTTGTTCAGCTAAATATTTTGATAATATTTGTAGATACTTTCTACTACTATTTTCTTGTATGTCTTTGTTTTGTCTTTGACTAAATTAGACAAAAATAAAAATAAAATAAAAATCTCAAGAAAATATATACACCGGATATATGGAAGGATTTGAGTTAGTTTTCGGTCGTCAAATATTTTATAAGACTCGTAATTTATCGTGTTTTTCATTACATTCAATTCAGAATGCAAAAAATTAATTTTACATATTCATTTCTGCAAAGCCGAAGCCATTACACAGCGCTTTTCCATTTTCAAAAAATATTTGGTAATTTCTCTATTTGTAGAGCTGGTAAAAATTGCATTGATGACAGAGTAAACAAGTGAAATGACAGCCACAGTGCGATAAGAATAATTTTTATTACACTCAAACAAATGGAAATTAGCACGAAACGGAGAAATGGGAGGAAGGAGACCGAATGTTGACTAGACCCGAGACAAATGAGAGTGCATTAAAAAATTACCTAATTGCAGTTGGGTTTTTTATTTTATTTATTTTGTGTTTTTATAGCGAACATCGGGAGTTCGTTGCTGTTGATTGAATGCAATAATCAAATTAGCCGATAAGCTGATAAGCGCGCCGGTAGACCATTAAAAATAATGGATATTATGTACTTTTACTCGTAGTACAGTAGGCGCTCGCGAATGAAAACGGCCTTTCTTTCTATAGAAAATGTACTTTAAAAAGTCTCTTAAGTGATTAATATATATCACGAACTGAGAATCAAACTTTTTTGAACGCAATGAAGGAAATGAATTTAGTTTTAAAGATTTTAGCTGAACTTAAATTGCTCAAACTTTATTCGTTATTTAAAAAAAATTTACAAATGTATTAAACAATTTTCAATTTCAGATCGTTAAAATAAATCTTCAGTAATAATAATCATTTTAACATTAATGTTAATAATAAAACTACAAAAATATTTGAATTATATTTTTAATTATATCCAAGTCTAAGAAAGTTATATTTTTTTAAAGGTATTATATATATTAAATGTAAAATTTAGCGAAAAGAATTTTACATATTTTTTATTGAAGCATTTCCGAGCCCATTAAGAGTAAAGATACTTTTATACATACATATTTTTTTCTCAGGATCAAGAACAACGAATCATAAACCTATACAGAAAATATGGCTAGGGATATATCAAAAACAAACTAATAACTTTTCAACTGGTACAGATATTAGTTTGAACTGAATTATTATTAATTTATTCCAATGGTTTTTTGTCAATCAAGAGGGAAATAGATAAATTTCAATTCTTGAGGCAAACATCAAATTTATTTCAGACTGTATTTTAAAACCCATTTTATTTTTGAAATAGTTTTAAAATTTCCTCCTTATAGTTAAAGGAGAATCTTCCATTAAAATTGAAAGAATGCCATTAGAGAATTCGATTTTTGAGAGTATTCTAATGTATTCGGGCATTTACTGTAGTTGCTTGACGTTGCCGTCGGTGCTTGGATAATCGAGCGCTAAATAAAGCAATTTCCTTGTAATGCAAAAATGGCAAACATTACAACATTGCGAACGATTCGCATTCCATTTGCAGTACTCTCGGTTCCAGTTCCACTTGCAGTTGCAGTTGCAGTAGCAGTTGGAGTAGCAGTTCCACTCCGAGTCCGAGTCAGAGTTCCAGACTGGTCTGCGGCATAATCCCCTAGGTGGCAGTGTTTCTGTTTCTGTTTCTGTTGCAGTTTCTGTTGCGTTTGCAGTTGCATTGATTAACTAACCTGCCACATTGCATAATGCCATGCACAGTGCCTTATTTTCATTTTCATTTTTTTTCTTTTTCTTTTTCTTTTTTAATTTTATGCAGGCACTTTTCCCCACGGATTTGTAGCAGTTGTCAAAGCAGCGAACGAGCCGAAAATCTTCTTCAATTCCGCAACCCGCTAGGCTCCCCTCCCTGCTACAAACAAGCACGAAGCAGCCATAGAAAAGAGAAGCAGACAAAAAAATGCCAATCCAGAAGCGAGCAGAAAGAGAGACGAACAAAACATACAGAAAACAACAAAAAAAAAAAAAAGCTGCGTCAAGTGCTCCAATAAAAATTCCGCCGCCTTTGCAAGCCGCCGCACTGCTTGCACTCGCTGCCTTTTTTGTATTGCTATCTCGCTCAGCGTTTTTTAAGAGCGCGCGCGTTCGCTTTTTGCTCCGTTTGCTCTTGAGCTTCGCCTCGTTTCGTTTCGTTTCGTTTGCGTATGAGTATTTTTATGTGCACTTGAAATGAATACGTGCGATTATTATGCCTGTATTTGTGTGATAAAAAAATGAAGCAAAAAAACGTATTTTTACGGTTATGTATTTGATTTTCGTTTTTACTAACGGCTTTTCCACAGCTTCTTTTTTATGGCAAACATTTTAATTTGAATATTACATGTATTAAAAACTCATTATTGCTGGCTCGATCCTCAAAGTTGGTCAATGGGCTAATGGGTATCCAATGCGTCGGATGTCTTTCAAGTTTTTTACTGCCTCCATTTTTTCTTTTATTTGTCTTCTTTTTGCTTAACGCCTACTGAAATTGAGTAGTTCCCTCAAAGCTTGTACAATTCGGAATATGAAGATACCCTCTACAAGCTGAGCATGTTAGTAATAGAACATCTGATGAACCGAACCAGTTGTCTACAAGATAGAAAATTAACCAATCCAATTTTAGAGCCATCTTCAATTTCCTACACTCAGAAGTCAATTAGAGTTCGAAAAAAAATATTTAGTACTGAAACTAGAAAAATATATTGATAAATCCTTCAAGTTTGATACACAGGTGTGTTTTCCTAATGCTGGCATTAAGTTTTTAAAAACAGACCTCGTTACTACATAGGTGCCATTAATCCGAATAAGATATCGTTTCTTTACTGTACTAAATAAACCATTCCTCCAATAAAAAACGAAACATAAAGCGAAAAAAGGTTTTTAGTTCAAAAGATCTAAATAAAGTTAGTCAAGTTGTCGGACCAAACTAAAAATAAATATTTGTTTTACAAAATTTAAATTGGTTTCTAATCGTTTTTTGTGGTTAAACTTAATTATTTATAATATGTCTACAATGAAATAGAAATTAAAAATATCCGTTTTCTGTTCGAAACTCATGTTTTCTATGGGATTTGAGCACGCAAACCGAACCTCTTCCAAAATATGATAGGCTTACTTCTTTGATCCAATAATCCAATTGAAACCCACTTAGAATTATCAAAAACAAAACCCAGAAACAATCTAAGTTTTGACTACGACAAAAAAATAATTATGTTTCAGTACAATTTATTAAAAATTATACAAATATTTACTTATCTGTTAATTTTAATTGTACTTGTTCTTGCTCTTAATACCTTTTCTCAAGGGACCGCCAGAGGACGACACCTGTAATTTCACATGCGATTTTGCAACCCAGTGCAAAGATGACAATGGCCCGGAATATCTCAAAACCATAGGCTAAATTCGACTTTCGAGGAGGAGAATCGTCTTCCTCGTTCTTTGAGTCTTCATTTTGTTGATCATCATTTTGTTTTGTTTGCTGTGAATCTCGATCAGGTTGCGATTTGCGACTTTCCGGTTGCTGAGAATTGCGACCACTTTGTGGTGACTGAGAATTTCTACCACTTTCAGGTGGCTGAGAATTGCGATCATTTTGTTCAGGCGGCGGATTTTCCTCATTTCCAGGTTCAGGAGGTGGGCCCATACTCCCTTCGGTTGGTCTTCCATTCTCTTGGTTTGGGTTGTCCTCTTCATTAGGATCTGCCATGGCCAAATCGCAAACCTACAATAGAATTTAGGAGTAAAATTATATTTTATATGAGGATTGCCAAAAAAAGAAAACAATAAAAATTTAAATTTATATTTAAAAATTCAAACGACACGCCTACTTTCTTACTCGCTCATACATAAAAATTGAACTTTCATTTTTACCATGGGATTATACAGTACGCCCACGCCAGATGTAAAGCGAAACCTGCAGCAACATGCTCATTCATGCTCAAAGCTCAAGCAGAAAAGCACTCAAGCAAAAAGCCCAAAATCAAATCAAAGCTGCTCAAGAGTTGAGCGAGAGCAAAAAACTAACACAAGACGAAAAACCACAAACAATTTTTTTCTCCGTTGCACATAGAGAACAAGCGCAAAAGAGAGACCAGCAGAGAGAGAGATGGAGCGAGTGAGAGAGAACAAGTTTTTTGCGTGTTTCTTTTTGTTCGCTGCGCGCGCCAAAAGGAGTAAAAAGCTGCGCATGCGTTGCCCCCAAACACTGCACCGTCAGAGCGAGAGCACAGCAGCCACACCACTAAGAGAGTAAACGAGCTGTCTGTGTGTGTGTGTGTGTGTGTATGTGTGTGGGGCCCTATGTTGTCGCTGCCGTCGCTGACGTCGTCGCAGTGGCTGCGATTTGGACGCTTGGCGGCGCGAGGCATTTGAATGTTTTTTTCGTGGCAGCACTCAGCATTCGAGTTCGGAATTCTTGCGAGCTGGCAGCAACTTTTTGCTTGCTCTGCGCCGCTGCTGTTGCTGCTTGTGTTACTATCACTGCTCCACACACACTCACTGCGCCGAGCGCCAAATCAAGCCAGACAACAGACTATCCCACAGTAGAGTAGAGTAGAGTATTCAGTATCCACTCCAGTATCCAGTATCCAGTATCCAGTATCGAGTATCCACTTGCAACGCGCGCGTTTCCAAGCCTTCTCCAGAGTCCAGAAGGCAGGTTGCAAGTTTTTGTGTGCGTTACGCGAAGAATTCTGTTGCAGTCGCCAAGTGCAACGCATTTTCGCCATTCCGCAGTTGCAGCTGTTCGCTGCATCCCAATTAACAAAGCGCGCTAAAGTGCAACAAAAGCTGGCCTAGTACGGTGTTAACACGCCCCTTCAAAAAAAGGGGGAAAAATATACAAAAAAGTGCTGTAAAAATACAAAAATAAACAAAAAGTTCGATAATTGTGATCCACATTTACGTGAACCGATAACCGCTAACCGATAATAAGTGAATATGGAATAATTGTGAAAATATCTCCTAAAAAAACAAAGCGCTTTTGTTTATATCCGAGTCTGGTTATTAATAATGCTCAAAAGTGAAAGTCAAGTAAATAAAATATTAATCTAAATTTGTTGCTACTTAAATCAAGATTGGTATTAAGAATAACAGCAAGAAAAGTGAATAATAGTACTACAAAATTCTAAGCATACTACTAAAAACCGTGGATTGATATGGAATAAGTAATCTTTGAACTCATATTCAATATCTTATAATTTTGTATCAACAATATAAAATAATATAAAATACGTCTTAAAAATACTAAGAGAATCGGATCGTGCTGAGAGTAAAAAACCAAACTAAACTTTAGAAAAAATCGAAGGCGTATCAAATTAAAATTAAAATCTTTATTATATTTTACTATTAGAATCTAGGCTGGCGATAATATAAAAAAACTAGAAGTAAATTGCATTTTAGAAAGTTGTCTTAAAACTAAATCAAATTTTTTTTTTTTTAAGTAAATATTTTAAATATAAAACTAGTAAGGAAAGACTTCAGCGCGCAGAAGATTGTATACACTTGCAAACTTCTTGGATACACTTGAATTCGTCCTATGGCCGCTATATGATGTAGTAAACCGATCTTGATCATTTTAAGTCTGTGTTTTGAAAACATACTCCTTCATCTAAATGGTAAATTTCGGTCAAATATCTTGAAAAACCTAAAAACTGCTTCAAACAACAACTTTTGGATCGATTATACATATGGCAGCTGTATGATATTGTCCGATCCGAACGGTTCCGTCGTGCAACTAATAGAACATAGAAACAGACGAACAAAAAGGCGCAAATAGGGAAGGGGTATTTTTTTTAATTTTTTAAAATTAGAATTCAGCAGACTCTAAACTTTTTACGGAGTACATAAATTAGATCTCTTTCTTTCCTTAAATATAAATATTAAATATTTTAGGACTAGAAATAAAGCAAAAGTTAAAATAATGGGGATAAAACAAAACACATTTTTAAATCTTAATGTAAATTTATCTAGTTTCTCAAATGATAAAATTCCAAGTAATTAGAATATAAGAATATAGAATATATATAAATAATATTCAACAACTTTTCACAAAATTAATTTGATAACTTAGATTCAATCACTAAAATATCTGATATATAATAACTAGTAATTATTTGTTATTAATGGCTAGGAGAATGAACTAAATGATCAGATATTTTCAAACATTACTATTATATTTAATTAAATTCACTTTGAAATGTTAAAATACTATTTTTATTTTATATTACCATTTACAGGAAATATTAGAAAAAAATTATTTTTAAATTGAAAATTTCAAAATTTAGTTTACAATTTATACAAAAAGTATATTTTGATTATAAACACAATCTAATCTGAACAATCAAATCATCTTTAATTTCCATAAAGCAAATAAATATTAAATGGATTATAAAAATACAACTCACAACAATACAAAAAAAAGTGAATAAAAAGTGACTAAAAGTGAATAGAAAATATAAATAAAAAATGAATTGAGTTATTAAAAAACGAATATCAAAGAGTTAAAAGAAAACAGAAAAGAAGAGAAAGATAAAGATAAAGAGAAAAAAGTGTTGGACAACCGAGGAGTTGATCAGTTTAAATGATTATGCATGGTACCTGGTACAAAGGACCACAGCTGGCGCATCATCCACACACCGATTACCATCAGTTCCGATCGTATCCCTCGTTCGTTGTAACCCCCTACCACGACGGTCATGCGGCCACGCCCTGTCCGCCCACGCCCTGTACACCCTGTAGCAGTAGCCATGGTGCTGGACTTGGTCAGAGTACTGAGGCGACTCCAATAATTGTTGAAGGCTCTTCATTTGCTGCTGCCGCCGCCGCCGCTGCTGCTGCAGCCGCTGCAGCTGCCTCCGCCGGTTGCCTAAATCCAGTTACAGGAACAATAACGGGAACGAGTACAGGAACGGGAACAGGAGGAAGAGGCACTTCACTTCTGAGTCCACCCATTAAAATCGAGCAGGTTTTTGGCGAGGCATCCGCTTCCTCGCTGGGCGCTGTTGTCGAGGACTATGCCCTGAGCCTGGACTGTCCTGTGGAACACCAGTTTCGGGTGAGTTACGAGTATAATTAGTGGGAAAGGGAAAAGGAGGAAGGTGAATCGTTGGCAGCTGCACTTGCCACCTCAAAGGGGCGTGCTCCAAATCAATTTTCATAAAATCATCCAATAATACTTAAAAGCGGCAAAAAAAAGAGAAGAACTGAAAAAACTTGAAAGCGAGTAAAAAACATGACAACAAACACGCCCCCAATTCACACACACATACACAGACTTATACTCTCACACTCACCCCAAAGAGAGTGTGAGAGTAGCAAACATTCTCTTTATGCTGTTCAAAGAGCATTACTCAATCTCGTACTCTTGAGCGTAAAGCGTTAAAGCTTGTCGCAGGTTTTTATGGGCCACAGCCACAGGACATTTTTTTTAATGGTTCGTGTACAGGATATGCCATAATTATGTAGCGAAAGTGTTGATACTTCAAGCTTTTTTTGGTCAAAAAGCTTTTTATTGAAATTACTTCAGTTAAGCAAAGGCTGAGTGACTAATGAAACGTGCTGTGTGCAACAGGTGACTTTCAATTGAGAGCTTACTTTTAGGCAAGAAATGTCCTTTATAGCAACCGGTAAACACTTGTGGAGCTTGTTATTATTGCCTGGACTCAGAACATGAATAGCTTGGAGGGGCAGGTCAGTGCAGAATATGCCTGGAATTTCACATTCAGAAAATTCATGCGAATCATCGGAGAGAGAAATGAATTTTAATTTAAAATGATTTAATAACAATTGCTCAATATTTACTTAGGATCGAATAGTTCTATTTTCTTAATTACAACTGAACCAGCATTCGGAAACTGAATCTGAACCTGTTCCGAGCAAATATGCTTACTTGGCTCAAAATTTTAATTTTAATATATATATATATTCTGTTAGGTATTTCAAAATTGCATATAGCAGCATTTCTGAAAATATCCTAAAAATATTATTAAAAATTAAAAACTTGGAATGAATTAACTAATGGCTTATGAATTCGAGACCCATATTTTTTGAAGCTAAATAGAGCTTAATGTAAGTGAGTCGTTGAACTGGTTTAGAATCCATTAGAGGGTTTACATATGTAAAAATATTTAAATAGAGTCCCTTTAAGGGTTAAGGGTATAAGGAGCAAATTGCTTTTGAAATTTACTGCTATCTGCTCTTCCTTTTGCTCTTCCTTTCCACATTGCATACATTTCAATTATCGACAAAAACAATTCTCGTATCTTGACGGAAAAAACACAGCTTAAAGGCCACATTTATTGTATCTCCATCTCTTGGCAAGAGGCAAAGGGAGCAGCAGCATATCCTTTGCTGTTATCAGCGTCTGCTGCAGCAGAAATTCCATATAAGCTGTCTGAGAAGAGGAAGAGAATATTCGCGTTGCAAGCAGCGCAACTGAAAATCCTTAAACATAAAAAAGAAAACGCAACGGCATACACATAAAAACATATGCTCCTGGGTCCTGGACAGGATTCTTTTTTTTTTCTTTGCGCTCAAAGCGAGCGCTGCATTTACAATGTCGACTGCGACGCCAACGCCAGCAGCGCTGCTGACGTCTGCTTCTTGCGTAGTTGTGAAGCTTAAGTTTTTCTTTTACTATTCCTGGAAAGAAAAGCCGCTTAAATTCCAAGAAAATAGTCTCCTGGTCAAAGAAAGACAATACTGAAACAGTATTAAGCAATTATCTTGGATATAATGGTTATATAGTCCCATATCCTTCTCTGCTTATTATAAATAAATTTTCAGAAATTATTTAGGAGCCACTTGTTTGATTGCATCTGTGTCCATAACGGCTCCAGGACTAAGCAAAAAAAGTGCGCTATAAATATAGAAAAAAATAGCGGAAAACATTCATAGAAATTGCAAACCAACAGCTAGAATAACAGTAAAAAAAAAGGAGCAAAAAAATATAATAAACAAAATGAAGGAAAAGAAATTGGCGCTCATGAAATGTTAACGGCCAAGCGCTGAACGTCGACGTTGACGTAGCGTCGACGCCAGCTGCGCAGTTCGCTTGAATGCTGAATGTTTTTATCCTTTCTTCGATGTGTCGTCGCTGCGCTGCTGCTGTTGCTGGTGCCGCTGCTACTACGGCTGCTGCTACAATTGCTTTGGGTGTGTGTGTGTGTGTGTGTGTGTGTCTGAGTGTATTTGTGTGCCAGGACATCACACGGTTTCGCTTTTCTTTTACAACTTTTTGTTATTATTTCGTTTTTTGCTCGTCGCCGCCTTTTGCAATGTATTTCTTTCAGTCGCTGCTATTTTTTTGCTTCATGTGAAGGCAGCAAAAAAACAATTTCACTTGGATTTTTTTATGTTCATGCAGTGTGTGTTGGTTTGTGTGTGAGTGTGTGTGTTTGGCCCTGGACCTGGCTCCTGATTCTATTTCTTGAGTTTCCTCTTCTCGCGCGCCATTTTAGCTGCTGCTGTTAGCTGCTGTTGCTGCTGTTGCTGCTGTTGCTGCTGCTGCTGCTACTTACAACAAACATTGCCATAAGTCGCAGTCCTTTCGCTGCTTCCGGTGCAGTCGCTGCTAGCGTCAAAGTCAACGTCGCCGTTGACGTCGTCGATTGTTGCATGTATCCGTGTCCTGGCAGTGGCGTTGCCTTTGGCGGGCTGCAACTGTCGTTGTCTTCAGTTCACTTGGGTTTGGCCAAATCTATTGGTCGTCGCGCGACGTGCCGCGTCCGCGTCGCGTATTTTCAACGTATGCACGCTAGGTGGCGCCACGTGGCTGCAACACATACGCACATACACACACAAGCACATATACAGACAGGACGGCAATTAATAGAATTATTGGCCACAAATTGGCCATACCGCGTTGCCGCTAGGCTAGCCAAAAACTCGGCTGTCTAAGTGAAGCACTGACTCTATCTTAAGTCAAGTTTTATCTTCATCGAATCACTTTAATTCGAACGAGTGCCAGATACCCTTTGAATATAAATATGAACTGAAAACAAAGCTTTAATGCTTCAGGTTTTTCAAACTAACCAAGAAACTGGTCAAGCTGTGAAGAAAACATCTTCTGTAGTAGAAAGAGTTTATTAAGTTTGTGCAAACTATTTAACAGGGAGTAGGAGACATCTGCTTATGAATATATATATTTTCGAGGTGACAATCATCCGAGTAGTACTAGCTATATAAGAAAAAGCATAGCTACCGATAGCCACTTCCTATATGCAACGAGTGAAAAGACGAAGATGTATTACACTAGATTATATAAGATTATCTCGTAGATCTGGAAAGCTGGGAAACTTCGATGATTCGCACTAAAAATCGGATTTCTGTTGTTTTTTCCAGCTCACTAGCTCGACTTCAACAATATAAAATATTCTCTATTCTAAATATTTGAAAGCTCAAAGTATATTCTTTAGTTTTTTTCGTTTTGATTTTCGAATGGAATGTAATGCTATTAAAAGAATTTAGGTTTCAAAATGAAAACTTTAAAAAAATGAATATTTGAACTCTTGTAACTGAGTTAGTTTTTATTTATGAAAGTTTTTATACCCTTAAAAGGGTATAATCTATATCTATATCTATGCCACGATATGTGTACATCATTAAAGGAGGCAGCTTTTAAGCTAGAAACGGAAGGATCGAACCATCTTATAATCAGCCATGAAAGAATGGGAAAATGTATTTTCCGTTTTAAAAACATTGCATGTTTTCGGGCATTAATCGTTGTTTGTCTTCCAACCAATTTGTGGCAGACTCTTGCCAATCATAGGGTATAAAATGCTTAACACCAAGTCGTCTTCAGTTACAATAATAATAGTCCTTAAGAACTTTTTAACAGCCATCGCACCCACCCACACACTCTCAAATACTTACTCACTCTCAAATACTCACAAACATAAAATGAAATAGCAGCAGAAAGAAAAACATAATAAAAATCACAAACATGAGCAAACCGTATAAAAGAAAATCAATCTGCCATGCTGAACTCTAGGAAAAAACCCTAGCATAGAGCTCTGCTCCCATCACCCATTTATTTTCCCGCCCCCACAACTGCCTGCAGGACAACGCGCAAATTCAGCTATATTTTTTTTATTTTTTTTTATATACGCTACGTTTTCTTACAAGAAAATGCTGCAGTGCGCTGCAAATGTATGTCTTTATAACGGCAGCAGCGTGCATAAAAAAAGGAGCAAGGAGCAAAAATTATAAAATAAGAAGAAAAAAAGAGAATGAAATACTCAGCAGCAACAACAAAAGGCAGCTCTGAGATTGCTCTGTGCAGCAAGAGGAAAAAAAACAACAAAAAAGGAAAAGGAAAACATTCACAACATACAAAACAGTTCTTACACACACACACACAAAGTGTGTGTAAGCGTATGTGTGAGTGTGTGTGTTTGTATATTTCTTTGTATACATATTTGACTGCTTCGCGCGCGCTCGCTATTTCTTTTGCGGCAGCTTCAGCTTCAGCTGCTGCACTTTGAGTTTCTGTTGTTCAGTTGTTGGAAGCCATTCCACGCTCGCTGACTGCGCGACAGACACGGACGGACGGGACTGAGACTAAGACAACGACAAGTTGACACACACACGCACTCAGCAACACATACATATATGCATGCATGCATTCACGCAGAGGCAGTTCTAACCTAGTATCGCTTCTAGTATTACTCGGCGTATACGTAATATGCATAAAACAAAAGCTCCTACCTTAGCTGAGCCCGCGAAAATGTGACTTCACACGTTATCTCTATAAGTAGATAAGATCAAGAAGCTTTTGAGCATCAAGTGCTACAATTATAGAAAGAAAAAGTCGAAAGTGCGAAAGCGAAATGTAGATTCTAAAGAAAAAGTATTTCCCAAATGCTGCAACAAAAGTTCCTAAAGAAAGTGCAAAATAAAATATTTATATAAATATAATGAAAATCAGTGAAAAATTGAAATAAAAAGTTCCTAATAAATGTATTAAATATAAATATATTTAAAATAATCTGAATATTTTACAAAAATATATTAAATAAATATAAAAACCGTACGTAATTCAACCAGTCAAACATTTGAAAATAAACGAGTTTACTATTTAATGGAAAGTATATTTATTTATTTTTATAATTTTCAATTTAAATATAAAAAAAAATGTATATTATTATTTATTTAAATTGGAAAAATTAAAATATTTATTAATAAAAAATTTTCTATATTTTTGAGTAGAAATCTCCTTAAATTATTCATTTTATTTATTATATTTTATTATATTATTTATTATTACTTTACTATTATTTACTCAGTTGTACATTTTATATTATCATGTTTTAATATATGTAGTTTTATTATATTTTTGTTAAAGGAATTATAAAATTTATATTCAAATTTCAATGCAATACTTATTTATTTGAATTATATTTATTTTTTAATGAATGAATTATATTCTAATTATTTATATATTTATTTATACTTTTCTTAAAATTAATGAATTAATTTTATATATTTATTTTATAATTGGCATATTAAATAAATCCTGGTAAACAATTTCTAGAAATTTTTTTCAACTCATAAATTTTATTAAAATATTTTATAATATTTATTATTAAAATAATTGAATTTCTTATTTCTATATTTAAAAAACAAAAATCATAAATTTATGGAATTTTGCTTTTTTATATTTGTTTTTTTTTTATCAAAATTCAAACCAAACTACATCTGAATTAAATTTTAACAAATTTATATATATATTAATTAAAATAATTAGTTTAAATTCAAAATTAAAATTAAATATTCAATTATTATTTTAGTACATAATACTTAGAAGTTTCCTTTCAATACACTTTTATTTTGATTTGTTAAATTTTATACTATAAATATTAAAATAATATCTAATATCTACTTCTTAAAGTCAATTTTAAATAAATAAATAATAATTCCATTTAAAACAGAGTAAAAATCTATACAAACAAAAAATTAAAATAATAAAATATTGAAATAAAAGTTTGAGGCCACAAAGCCACAAAATGCTGTAATAACATTACAATGGAAGGGCAGCCAGACTAAAGCATCATATAAATCATAGTAAAATACTCAACAAACTGTTAACTAAACAATGTGCACAGCAAAACGCCATACAAAGAAGGGTATAAAAAACTAGGGAAAATAGTAAAACACACATGGAATACCCTCACACAGATTTACGCGTAAAACTTTTTCAAGGTCATTTGCCGCTGTCAGTTTTTGGTGTAAATGATTTGTATTTGTTTTACAAAACTGCATCTAAAAATACAAAATAGAAGCGGAAGCAAAAAACTCGACGCGTCACAGCTAAAAATAAAGCAAAAGTTTTTATCCAACTCCCCTCAAATAAAATAAAAGTTTACTCAAAGAAAAAAGGCGCAAAACAGCAAAACGGCAAAAGAAAAAAGTTTTTGTTTTCTTTGTTTTCATTCGGTTTGTTTTTGTTTTCTTTTTTCCCGCTTGTGGGTCGGTTTCACATTTCCCTGTGTGCATGTATAAATCGAACAAACGGCATAGGAGTTAGACAAATTGTTGGGGAAATTTTCCCCTGGGGCAGTCGAAAGTGAAATTGTTGAGGACTGATAAAAAGTGTTGCCTACTTTTGAGTGCCGTAAAAAAAGCATCATGCTTAAGGAACAACTGAGACGTCGGCGCGTCCAGGATTTGGGCAGCTATATGGATGCAATTAGAGCTGCCACGCCCACGCCAACTCCATTTCTAATGCCAGCCGAATTCTACAAGACTCTCTTCGCCAGCGCCGTTCTACAACAACAGCAGCAGCAACAACAACAACAGCAGCAAGGCGATGGCAATGGCTATTATCCACAAACGCCTTCCTCAACACCCCCCGCTAAGATTGGGGATACTCTCAACAGCTTGGCCTCCCCACCGGCCCATCGCTCGCATCTTTCCAGCAATTTGTTGTTCTCCGCTGTGTGTGTGGCAGCCGTGGAGTCAGCTAAGCGCAGCCAGGTCAAGACAGAACTGGAACCGGAGGATGTAGAGGATACTTGCAAAAAACAGAACCGTCCCATCAAAAGCATTTCATCTATGGAGCATGTTAGTATGGCAGTTACCTGCAAATTGTGGAGCTATTTTTCTGAACCCTAATGTCCATAATCAAAATAATAGACCAGTTCTTTAACCTTTTTAAGTTTACGGAAGATTCGGAATCAAAACTTTTGTTCAAATACAATTTTTTTGAGAGAATAAAGAGACAAACTTCTAACTTAAAAATAAATTCATTTTAATAATAATTTGGTTTCAGCTACAAAATAAATTATTTCAGTTAAACTCAATATCAATATTAAATAATTTCTTTCTTTCAATTTCCGTCTCTAACGAAATTTGGATTCGATTCAAAGACTTAGATAGTTATTTTCTTTGCTAATAATAAGCAAAGTTTCCAATAAGTTTTTACAAGTACAGTGAAATAATATTAAATGTTATTATATCTTTAACTGCGAGCTATCGAAGTATCAGATAATTATCTTTATTTATTTAACATGACAGGATTAAAATGAAACTTAATCAGTAAACGCTTAAAGGTATAAGCCCATTAAAGTAGTCAGACTAGCATAAGCAATTGATGGCTGACCAAATTCAGATTTTTCTCATGCTGAGCAAATTAAGGATAAGGTTTAAGTAACCCTATAATAATATTTGGTTTATTTTGTTTATATTTAACTTAATAAATTTATTTCACACTTAATATATTTATTTAATATTATAAGACTTTAAGCCTGTTTTAATAACATTTCTTTAAACTTAATAAATTTATTTTAAGTCTATTTTTTAATAAAAAAAATTTATAAAAACTATTAAATCAGTTTATTATTTGATAAATAAAAATTATAAGAAAAAAATTCAACTGAAACAAAAGTTAACATTTGGCTTTTAATTATTTATTTAACAATTTTAGTATTAATTTAAGGGGTCTTTGATATAAACCTCTTCAAGATAATAAATAGTCTGATATGTGTACTCTTATACTCTTCGAAAGAGTCTGATATGTGTACTCCTATACTCTTACTCAAAGAAAGAGTATGTCATTAATATATTTTTATTTAAGACTAAGTGGCCGATCTCAATATGATATAATGATATAAAATTATATTATTATATTATATGATTATAAGATAAAATTACCTACTTATAACACGAGTAATGTTTTTATGTTGTAATTCCAAATAAGCTGTCATAATTACTTTTAAAGCCCAATTAAAGTGTTTCAACACAAACAGTAAGCCCGTCTCAAAGTTTATTTCGACCTTTATTCAAAGAGCAAAAAAAAGGAAGAGGCGTAAGAAAAATATAAAATTTGGTTTGTTTGTTTTGGCTAATTATGGGTGGTCAGAAATTTGCTGTTATTCTGCGGCAACAACAACAATCCCAAACATTGCGAAATAACAGAGAAATCATCAAAAAATCATTTCATTTTTCATGCTCAGAACGACAAAAAAAAATATGTAACAAACCCTTTTTATTCAAAACAAAACAACAACTTTTCCTTTGCAGAAACCCCATAGCAGCAGCAACAACAACAACAACAATAATAATAACAACAACGTGTACGACTGGTCTGCGAACAACGGACAACAACACAACGAAGTCGTCAACAATAACAACAGCAACAATCAGCTTAATTCGCACCAAGGAGGCGAAGGCGCAGCTGGGTCAGGACTGTTGCCAGGCTCAGCGCCAGCAACGCCACCAACGCCGCCCGAGGAGACCAGCCAAGCGACAGCGGGTTCTGGAATTAATTTGAATCAAACCCAAACGCAACCCGCATCACAAACGCGTCCAAGCTACGTCAATTCTATAAAATCACCACCGGAAACAGCCGAGCAACCATCAACGGTTGCTGCCACGTGTAAAACCCACGACAGCAGCAGTAGCAGCAACAACTGCAACAACAACAACAACAACACATCCGCTGCTGCCGTGGCCGCTGCCGCCGCTGCTGCCGCCGCTGTCAACATGCCGATCGGCAGCGTGCAGGGACAGAATCCCACCCAAGGCCTGGTTCATTGGATGAGCGCTGTGATGGCCGAGCATATGACCGGGCAGACGCATCATGATCCTGGCGCCGCTGTTGGCATGCATTATATGTGGAATGGCAATGTCGATGTGAGTAATATTAATTACTAATAATTATCCCCAGCCCCTTCTATTCACTGCCCGCCTCTAATTGGGCGTGGCGTTAGACTACAGTTTGTCAGCTGCAGCAGAAAAAAAAAATGTTGTAAGTTGCTCGTTGTTTCCCGTTTTCAGGTCCGTTGCCTCCTTGGCAAACTTTTAGAAAAGTTAGTCGCTCAATTCTGCAGTTGGCAGTCTCTCAATAAGGCCTAAAAGGGCGCTGGACTACGCCTGCCAAGGGAAGGGATGATAGGGTGTCTCTGGTAAAGTTCATAATTAATATGCGCGAGAACTTGTCCAGCTAAGTGAATTAAATGAGCGAATCTTGAAAGATACAAGAGAAGCGAAACCTGTGTGGAAGTCTGGTCAGGAAACAAAAGGAGATTCAAAGTAAAACAGGGGGTTGGTTAAGAGACAGCTGCGAGTGATAAAATAATAATGCCTTTTAGAGATTATGATTATATTATCACAAATATCTTTAACGGATTCTTGTTTCGATTGGCTTGAAAATACTTGGGCCAATTATATCTTTCTCCCCGAATCCCTTGGAAAAATACGAAAGGCTTTTAACTATCATAATAGAAGTTTTTAAAATGTAAATTAAAGTAATTTTAAACTGCTTAGTTAAATAACATATTCATTATTTGAAAAAATCGTATTTATTATTTTAAATTTAAACAATACTCGTACATTTACTTTAAAATTGGATGGAGTATTCATTAGAAGCAAAAACTGTCTGAAATGTAAAATTTCAATGAATACCACAGGCTTAGACAGATTAACATGCAAGCTCTTAAATATCCCTAAAATCATTTATCTGTATTGGTCTATAACATATATAGCGACCTTACCCCTCAGCAGATAGATAATGTGAAGCTTCGGGTCAACTCATTACCGATTTAACCCAACCCTTAATAAGTAGTGAAGCAACCCCCGCAATTTTCAGTGACTCCATTCAGCAATTTGCCACGCCGCCGCCGTGAAGTAATGCGTGTCTAGCTGGAATCGGCCATCCTCAGACTCTTAGCCCGGTTGGAGCATCCGCTACCAAACCCGCTGCACTTTCACTCGATGAAGTTCAGCCGGCAACTGACCAACTCAAACCGTTGCCGTCTGAGCGCCGGGCAGTTGTTACACGACGGGGAAAGAGCACAGTAGACACAGACACCATTCACCCGCCGCCTCAGCCTCAGAGTCAACTTCAACCTCAGTGCCAGTCCCAGTCATAGCTTTAATTCCAGTCTAAGTCCACCTAACCAAGAACGTTGCTCCTGCTGCTATTTCCCCTGCTCTAAGCCAAGGACCAAGCAGACGACGCGTTCATGAAAAAAAAAATATATCCTTTGGGCAGCGTCGTCAAATTTTATTTTTATTTGCCCTTTTTTTCCCCGCATAGCGTATTTTTTTCTCTCACTTTTTTTGTATCTCTTCTGCTTGCTCCTTCCACAAGTATCCTTGCTCTTGGCAACGCTTCGCTCTTCGCCGCTGCAAAGCTCTTCGCGTGCCACAAAGAAGAAAAAAAGGAAAAAATTCTTACCGATTTTTTTGTTGCATTTTTTCACTTCGCGTTCTTTTTTTTTGCGTTTTTCAAGATGTAAACAAGTTTTTCTTTGCGCGACGCGTTACACTTTGTTTGTGTTTTTTCTTTCCTTTCCTTTTCCTTTTCCTTTTCCATTTTTTTATTTTTTGTTTTTACTTTGAATGTTTTATTTTCACGAGTTGCTCCTGTTGGTTCCTGGTGTTCATTGAGCTCGCTTTTCACTTTTTCGAGCGGCGAAATTATTGTTTTGAATGGAGATTGATTGTCTCCAAGGACAACGGCGGGTCGAACACTGTCTCGGAAAGGTTGGTTCCCGCTGAACCTTCTCGAACTCCCCGATTTACTCGTTAACGAGTCCTTTGCCCCGGCAAAACAATTTAAAACTTGTTCTACCCGCCGCCGCCGACGCCGCCGCCAACTGATTTTTAAAGGATATCCGTAGTTAATTAATTTTTAAAGTTCAACAATGCGGACTCAACAATCAACTCAACGTTTTTGTTGTTGCTGTTGTTGTCACTTGCATTAGTGAAATTAGTTAGTTGTGTTAAAATAAAAGAGAGAAAGATAGAAAGAGAGATAGAGAGAGAAAGATACATAAAGCAAGAAAGAGATGCCAAGTTTACTAATTAATTTTAAAAGCAATTGCGCTTAATTCTACTTGACTCGAAGTTGAGAGTTAACAGAATTCAACTTGAAATTGCTTTGACTTGATTTGTGGCAATGCCTTCTAAGAAATTAGAGACTTAAAAAAATATAAAAAAACATTCATATACTACTTAAATATATAGATTATTACTATCCGGCTTCGGTCGGGGTTACTCTCTGAGAACATTTTTTAAATCAGTCAACTATTAATTTTGACAAATGATTTGAACAACCGTTTCGACCTATTCGCTAAGAAATAATCGCTATGCAGATTTTAATTATTAATTAGTTACTTTATATTTACCACTAAATTAATGAACTGTACGTAACGCTAGACCTTGGAAATTAATTTAAATTCAAACGGGTAAAAATTAGACATTTCCCCATAAAACTGTTCAACTCATTCTCCGACCTATGCAACTGTAGGCTTACCATTTTCCCCCCTACTTTAAATCATTACTCATATGATTTAAATAATTAATTAAAGTTTAAAATACTATTGAAACGTTAAAACTCTTTGCTAATTTTTCCCCTTTTTTTAAAGGGTTCCTCCACCCACTAATAGGTATAACCTTCCGAAAGTTATAATCATAGTTTATACATGTTTTACTTATACAAGCCTAATATTAATATTGTTTAAATTGTTGCAGTTTTGATTTATTTTTAATGACTTGTGCCATAAATAATAAGCTTCAGCTAGGAGACTGTCAATAAATAATTAAATTAATAAATTAATTAACTTTCGCAATATTGCATTTACTTAGTTGAATCCTCATTATTATATTTTGATTTGAAACAAGACAAGAGAAGACCAAGACTAGAAAACAATGCGAGACCTCGACAGTTTGCTTTGAATCTGGATTCAATTTAATAAAAAAGAATATTTAATTTATTAATTATTATTTGTATACCCTTGCAGGGGATCTCCTGCTCACCTCCGATCCTTTAAACTGGACTTGGTATTTAGTATACAAACTTTGTATGAAAGGAACCGTTCAGATCGGGCAACTTTATCAAATAGCTGGCATAGAAATAATCAAAAGATCTAACTCTTACTCTAGTTCGCAAGGGTATCTAGTCTTCGGCGTGACGACTGTAGCACTTTCTCACTAGTTTTTATTAAATTAAACACATATGCATTCTACATGAATTCTGTTTAATAACAATGGTGAATTAAAAACACTCTGCATTTTAATTTAATTAAATTTTAAATTGACACATTCTTTTTTTATGAATCCATAAAAAAATTAAAATACTCTTCTCTGTATGCGTTGTAAAACTATGCTAAACGTTGGAGACTCGATAGAAAAAAGTTCTTGTTATGATGATGGCCACTTTAAAGCTCGATAGAGAAGTATTCCTTTGTAGGTTGCTTTAAGATTCCAATTAAAAAGTATATAGACACTGTGGCCATGGGGCCAGCAGTGTTGTAACCAGCACAGTGGAACCGAACCAAAAAGGAAACCCTAAACCACAACACGCCTTTCACAACAAAGCACTGCAATTAATACTTATATACTTCAATTAGAAAAAAGTCAACGTGACGCCAAAGTGAAAAGTGAACAACAAAAAATAAAATGAAATAAAATAAAGTAAAATAAAATGAGAGAATGAAAAAAGTGAAAATTGAAAGGCTAAGCAAGGAATGGAACGGGTCTAAAACTGGGCTGAAACTGACTGACTAATGGGGCCAGTCACGGCTGCCACAATACGATTGGTTTTGGGGCGGGGGCTGACACTGGCCGCTTGGAGTTTAGCCGGGAGTTCGACCAAAAAACCGCGAAAACCGCTAGCAACTTCAATTTTTAAAGTAATTGCAATAAAGTTGAACAAATTTGTAACTTGGGTGGCTTCAGTATATATGTACACAGCAGCAAGAACAATTTCTAACCTCGGGCGCCACAGCCAAAGGGGGTGCAGTAACCCAGCGACCAAAAAAGGAAAAAATGAAAAAATGAAAAAATGAAAAAAGGAAAGAGGAAAGAGGGAAAAAGTGCGGATGGTCAAACATTTGAACATGGAACAACACAATATTCATCTTTTTTTTTTTTACTGTCCAGCTAAATGCGAAAAAAATCAATAGAAGCAGACAGCCGCAACATGAATAAAAAGATGAAGGCGAAAAGAAGTTAAATAAAACCAAAATGCAGAAATGTAGAAAAAAAAAAAACAGGAAGAGGAACAAAATGTAAAGTTGGATTGAGTCTGGGAATGGCCAAAGGTTGCTACAATGTGCAAAACGCGCGTATTGCTTTGGGCTCGACTTTGGATTCGGGTTCGCGTTGGGTTTGGGTTTGGGTTGGTGTCCGGGTTTGGGTCTTGGGTATGAGATTTTTTGGGTTTTGGACTTGGATATTCTGAACCAGGAATTGCATAAAAAAATTCACGTTTTCCGCCTAATTTTTTTGCACTTTTTTTCGCTAGACGCCGGGCTGGTCATAGAAACTGCACCACCCACCCAACCACCCACCCAGCCACTCAACCCAATAGAAAACAGAAAGCAGTCAGAGAGCCGGAGAAAGTGTGAGAATTCAGTCGACGTCGCTGCCGCTGTGAAGGGGTTAAAAAAAAATGTTGTTTTGATTTTTTTGCTACTAGCAAGTTCTATTTTTTTTTTATTCCATGTGCTCTGCTCTTCCAAATGTTTTGGAGCTGGACAGCGAAGAGAGAGAGAGAGAGAGAGAGAGGGAGAAAGGCATGCGAAAACGAGACAGTAATAGCAACAGAGAGCGCCGCTGCTGCGCTGAGCCATTTTTTTGCGTTATTTTTTTTTTTCTGTTCTGTTTTTTGTTGTCTTTCCTTTTTGAATTTTTTCGAAATTTCGTTTTGTTCCATTTTGCTGCGTGCTGCTGCAGCTAACCGAACTTGGCGGCTGGACGGAAGCTGGGGCATGTGACGCCTTCTACCAGTTGTTGTTGTTGTTGTTGGCTGGCTGGCTGGCTAGCTGGCTGACTGGCAATGTTGGTTAGAGAGAACTTCCGTTGATGTCCATTGCTCTGACGCTGGCTTTGGCTTTGGTCATCTTCATCAGCCGCTGCCAACGCAGCACAACGCAGCGCTGCGCACTTCATGCGTGTGTGTGTGTGTGTGTGTGTGTGTGGGTGGCTGCAATTGTGTGTGTGTGTGTTTGTGTGAGGCTGTGTTTGCATTTTTTTGTAGACATTTCTTCTACTTTTTCGTTTGTCCACCTACTAACTACTACTCGTTGCGGCGCACACACACACACCCACACACACACACACACACACACGCCCTCAGTCACGCACGCACGCGGGTGCAGAGCACAACTAAAAGCAACTGAAGCAACAAAAACAAAAGCTACACACACTCACACATGCTCACATACACGCTGCTTCGTTTTCACACGCTATGGCAACTCCCCTTGCGATATGCAACACTTTTTTTCTAGCTTTTTTTTTTGCTGCCAACACCAAAAGCCGCCGCACTTTTGCCGCTCGCCAACGCCGTCGCTTTGACACCTTCGATTGAGTGTAACGCGGTTTTCTATTTCAATTGGCACTACGCTCTCCATACATACACATCAATACATAGATATATTCATATGTGTGTATCTATATGTATATATATTTTTATATTTATTTTCGATTTTTTTTTTTTTTGCTAGCGGTTTCAAATTGCGAAAAGTCAAATGATATGTGGCAGCAGTTTTCCCTCTCTCATTTTTTATCTCTTTACTTTTTTTAAAATAATATAAAACTCATATTACAAATATTTAAATGGATAGAAATTATCAAAGTGATTTTATATAGTTATATGAAATTTTAATTGATTTCGGCTCAAATTTAATGCAAGGACTAAAATTATTTTCCTTACACCTGATGGACTCAAATATCACTTTATTTAATTTATTAAATTTAAATATTTGTGTGAATAAATATATAATTTATTTTATTTATTAAGAGAGGATATTCTTAATTGAGATTTTCTTGAAAACCTTCTCTATTAGTTCATGATTATTAAAAGAAAACCGGCTAGATCGCTATAATATTTACCTGACTCTAATCGAATCATAATTAATTGTGTGAAAAATATATTAGGTGTGACTTTAATTGCAAGAAAATAATTAACTAGCTTGAGGTATTATTCATAAATTACATTTTATCCGGTCTATAAGGGTATTATTCATTTTGTAGTATTCTCTACATAGAAAACATTTTTTTCTGACTGATTCATAAACTGAAACCCAAGAGAAATAAATATATAAAGTAGATTTATGCTACGATGAAATGTTGCTTTAAAAATAAATTTTGGTAAATTAAGAGCACAAAGGGGAGGAAATGAGGAAAAAAAAACATTTTGTTCTTTGATTTTTATTCGATATAAATTTACATTTACAATTACAAATATTAATATAAACATAAATAAATATAACTATATAAATATTGAATAAGGGCTGGCAAATATTGTATGGTAAAGAGTCTAATTTTACCCGATTGACCTTACATTCAATTTGAAAGCATCAAAATCTAAATACCCTTTGTATACCCCTGTTCATCCGTTCGTCTGTCTATCTGTCTGCCTGTTTCCATGCAAAGTGTTCTCTGTGTTTTTGAGCTATGCAGATGAATGAAGGCTTAAATTACCGATCGGATCGAACAACTATATCTTATAGCTGCCATATAAAAAAAATCATTGGCAGAAAGTATACTATAAGGTATAAAAGTATTATACTATAAAATATAAAATAAATACTAATTATCTTTTATTTCTTAATTCAAAAATTAATGATCGAGATTGCATTACAAATTCTTATAGCTGCCATGGCTAGAATGAGTTGAAATAAAATATTCAGTCTGCAGGCCAAGTGAGAAGCAAAGATTTTTTCTAAGCTGAGATTAAAGTTATTAAATATATTTCAATTATTATTCGTAGTCATTTTTACCCAGTCCTAATTACACAATATGATTCTGAATATATAATTTATAATTCTATATTTTATCGCATTTGCTTTTCTCTTATATTTTCATGGTATTTGGAGCAGCATGCCAAGGATATTAGCGATTATAATCTTTGGCCACCGACGCCGCGCAGTCATCAGCATGCCAGCGAGCATCATCCGATGTCCCTGAAACAGGAATATGAGGTGAGTGTTGCAAGAGGTGTCTCCCACTTCCTCTTTTCCCCTCTCCCTCTCTCCCTCCGTCTCTCTCTCTCTCTCTCTCTCTCTCTCTCTCTCTAAGTGGTGTAAGCGGTATAAACAAGTGCCGTTAAATGCCCATAGCCAGAGAATTAGTTTATGGCACATGCATAAAAACGATAGCCACAACAAAATCCGAGTAAAAAAACTACAAGCAAAACAAAAGCAAAAACAAAAACATTTCTAAAATCGCGTGCCGGCGCCGCTTTGAATTTGTTTTTGCTTTTGTTTCTAATGTTTTTTGTTGTTTTATTTACTTTTATAGCAGACGGATGGTTCCCCCATAATCCTTTCCCCGCCTTTGTGTGCAATATTGTATACAAATAACAGTGTTTTTCTTGTTTCATTTTGATGGCTGTTTGTTTTGGTTTATTTTTATTTATTTTCCTAAGCATATCGAAAATGTTTAGAAAAAGCAGCCTTGTTATTTATTTAGAGAGTTTCTATTATTCTTTTATGGTTCTGCCTGTGGATTTTTATTTTATTTCTCCTTTTTCGCATTGTTTTTGTGGCATTTGTCCTAGGTCAAGTCTGGCCCAGAGAGAGGCAGCGAGAGTGAGAGAGTGAGAGCTAGTCTCGAGGCTTTTAACCCATATTTGGTGGAATTTACATGCAATCGAAAGCAGAAGCCACAGCTAACATTTTATTTGTTATTATTTGCTTTTCCTCCATAGTTTTTATAGCACTCTCGCTTTGCGCCAGTTAGAATTTTTATTCATATTTTTCTAGGATGTGTTTTTGACGTGAGTTTTGTCACGCGTTGGACGTGGATTTTTACGCTTTCATTGGGATTGCCAGATATTTATCTGGTTTTTGGGGGAATCGAATAAATCCCATTGACAGCCGTTCAAAACATTTGCGAAAGCCACACACAAAATATTTTGATTTAGATTATTTTTAGTGTGCATTTCAAATGTTTGTTTTTATTTGACTGCTGACGATTTCATGTTGTTTATCCACTGCATTCAATAGAAATTTATTTAAATATTTTGATAGCGTTTTCAGTTTGTTTTTAATTCATTTGATTGAGCATTGATGGATAAGTTCTGGCCAATTAAATAAACAGAGTAGTAATTGTTGGCTAATTCATTACAGATACATTTTCAGCTCTGCCTTTTCTCTTTCCCTACACTTTGTCTATATTGGTTTAAAATACACAAAATCAATTCATTAAAACTAACTTTTGGCTACTTGTAATTTAATCAATGAGTTTATTAATTAAATTTGATTAGCTCTGATAATTTTTCTTTGCTATTTCCATTAGATATTTGTGGCAAGTTCTGTGCAAATGGAAAGTAATAGAAAAATTTAAGTATGTGTGGTCAACTTCTTAAGCAAGCCACGAGCTGTATTTAATTGACAATTTCATTAGTAGTTTTACTCAATGAATAGATTCGCGATTTCTTATAGTTAGTTAAACAAACCTTAGTTTAATATGATATTTTTTATTATATTTATTGCATAGAATCCCGCTAAGTTCAAAGATGAAAACCGATAAGCGCCAGAAACCCTCTGAATCTATTTAGTTCATCATGCAGTCGAACAATGAACAGAATAAGATAACCTACAAATCGAAACTTAGGCCCAAACAGGATATATTTTATAGATAATTACCCTAAATAGTACTGAAATACATAATCCTCACAGTAATTTGAATTAAGCAATCCGGAACTTTGGGTTCCACTCTCTTTTTAAACAGAGTTGTAAACCAATGCCAAAGCTAGAACTACTTAGTCGAAATCCTTGATAAAAATAAATACTCTTAAAGACTCATTTAATTTTCGAATCAATATGAATCGCAGGTCGTGATTTATAGCTTGAAATTACTGAAATTATTCCAATTGCAAGCTTAAAGCTTATAAATAAAGTCTTTCTATTGACCTGTATTTTCCCTACTTTTCTTTATATTTTAGGCCAAAATGAACGATCACCACCACCATAATAATCTGCAAAAAGGTGAGTAATCAAGAGGGAAAATACACTCAGTTTCCCCCTGCAAGTTGAATGACAGAATTTGTGGTGCAGCTCGGTTCAGGCTCCAATACTTAATTAATTGCTCACAAGAACAAGTAACGATAATCACGAATCTCGAGCAGATTCGAATCATGGGGGCGCGCGCGCGAGTAGATTCAAGAGATTGCAATCTGTTGCAACAAAAATGCATACGTTGCATAAAAGTTAAATTGCAACACGCGTGCGGCATGACGATACCAAAGGCAGGGGGCCAAGGCAGAGGTAGAAGTGGAAGTAGAAGTAGAAGTAAAGGCAAAGGCGAACGGACAATGTAACCCATTCAGATAAACCCAGATACTTTCAGATACTCCCACGGAGCGCGCCGAAAAATTGACCTTTAACAGAAAGAATAGCAACAACAGTAGCAGCAGCAGCAACAACAGCAACAGCAACAGCAACAATTGGCAACAAGATGCTTACAACATGTTTACATAAATTCCTAAAATGCAAACAACATTTTAGTGGAGACCGCAACAGCGGCAACATTGACAGCAACACGCTCCAAAGGGTTCGGGAAACGGGTTCGATATCGTTTCGGTATCGGTATGGGTAGCTCCGTTGGCGGCAATGATCTCGGTCCGATAATGTCAACGCTAGGCAATTGGCCAATAACATTGTTGTTGTTCCCGCTGCTTCTGTTGATGTTGCTGCTGTGCTGTTGCTACTGCTGCTGCTGCTGCTGCTGCTGCTGCCTTCGCTGCGATAAGCATCAGCAACATTGCGGGCAACAATGTAGATGTAGATGTATCTATGCGATGCAATGGCTTTTACTCGTACTTGTATGCCTTGGCTTTTACTTGTTTACAGTACAAATTAACAATAAGACGGCTCCTACTACACTGGCCATGACTCAGACTGAGACTCACAGACAGACTCAGTAGTAGCTCATATTGCTGGCTTCTGGGTTCTCCTTTAGTTAGCTCCTGCTCATTGGGTTTTAGACAAGTTTTCCGCTTGGCGCCATTCACCGACGGTAATTAACACTAAAAAATGTTTGCTGGCCAACAGCAACAACTTCTTGACGAGCCTTGCTACCAATTTGGTGGCAACAATTGTCTGCAAATGTTTTATTAGAAATGTTTTTGGCATGCCTGCGGGGCGCTCAGCTTACTCTGGAGCCAGCTAATCCGCTTCAGAATCCAGAATCCTCAACAGATTCATACAATATTTGCACGCAAATGCGCTGGGCACTCAATTATGGATAAATAGATAGATAGATGGATAGACAGATGTAGCCCAGGGAAGCATAAAAAGGAAGGAAAAAACTACAACTGAAATATGTGAAACTATTTTCACATAAACTATAACTCAGTCGCGCGATTTCCCAGTGGCAATCAGAGCGGCCAAGTTTAATTAGACAAGCCAACAACAACACGGTACAGGAACAATATAGAAACAGTGGGGCAGCAAGTGGAGCAAGTGGAGCAAGTGGAGCAAGGTGGCAGGTAGCAAGGTGGCAGGTGGCAGGTGGCTGGTGGCTGGTGGCAGCTGGCAGTTACCAGTCGAGCAGCTACATTGAACAACATGACAACAACGTGAGTGAACGTCGGCAACTTTAACAGAGACGCAGCTTGACTCTTGGACTTGGACTCAGCTCTCGACTGAACTGATGGACAGCCGTGGCAGCATTAGATGCTGGCGCCACGGCTGACACAATTCAGACACAAAACTGAAGCAAACAACTCAATTGCAGGTCACTTTCTGGATGACAATCGCCTGGAACATCATGGGCCAGTCGCCGGACAAGGTAAGTTTCCAAGCCAAGTCAAAGCTTGGTCAGCAGGCGGCTTTCAGCTTTTTTCTAAGCTTTGAATCATAGGTATATATCATAGGTTTTCTAACTATATCATGGAAATTGTTGGTTTAATATTTATCTGATTAATGAAAACTCTTGTTTTCTTCTCTTAAGAAACGTCTCCGATCCCATAAAGTTTACATTTTTATTCAGATGATGAGATAAATCGATACTTCATCTCCGACTGCTTATATGCAAAATAGTCGCTTAGTTTTTGAGCTTGGAGAATCATAAATTGTTTTTTTTATTGCATCGAAATTGTTTTATATTGGCCAAGTTTTCTTAAACAATTCGTAGTTAAATTAAATTTAAATAAATTACTCAACATAATTTTAATTAACTTTGTTATTTAATTTTTTGTACTTTTTTTACTACTACTTTAAATCAAATTGAAAAAGAATAACCTGTAAATCTAATTATTAAAAATTTCCTTAAACATGTTATGAAATGAATCAATTATATTCATATTTAAATTAATAACTTTATAAAAGAGCTAAATAAGTAGATAAATAATTAAATTCTTGTATGAATTATTTGGAGTTTTCAGGTGGCATTAATCTTTCATTTTTTTTAATCAACAGGCAGCATTGGACATGGCAGTGCCGCCAATGGAGCCAGTTCTGGGGCAAGTGGCGGCAATTCTGGCTTGGGAGTCAGCTCGCATCATGGCAACCATGTGTCAGCCGCCGCTGCGGCCGCTGCTCATCATCATAACAATGCCGTGGCAGCTGCATCAGCGGCGGCACTGCTTGTTGTGCCCCAGCCCATCAATGCCAGCAAAATGGGAGGACCCGGTGTGGGCGGAAGCGGAGGACATGCACCGCCCGGCGGCAGTGGACGCAAGTATCAATGCAAAATGTGCCCGCAGGTGAGTTGCTGGCGATTACGTCACACACATTTTCGTTGCTGCTGTTTGCATTGCACTTAACTGTAAGTTAAGGCCAAAGGTTTTAACACTTAAATATTTGGGTGAGAGCCTTGTACAAATTGCTCTCCACTTTTGCCCCGAAACGAGGACAACAACGCAATGGTCCAACGAAGGCTTTTGTTTACAATTTTCCAGTTGATTTGCTTGCGACAAAGTTTCGAATTTCAGACGCCCGGCCACAGTTGGCTCCTATCGCCCTTCCCCGAACCCTTTGCCAATCCCTGTTCCTCTCCATATCAAGTGCATTTTTCCCACATTTCATTCAGATTCGGTTTGGCGGGCTACGCACTTGGCCAGAACCGGCAATCTACTCGTATTAATGACACTCAAGCTGGAGCCAACAGATGCTGCAGTCGCTCATAAAATGTCAATTATGCATCGACCTGAATGTGTTCGTATATATACTTATATATAGGTGTGTGTATTTTAATGTATGTGAGTGTATGTGCTCGGTAGCGTGTTAATTGCAGCTAATTGGGCTTATTGTTTTTAACGGGTTTTTTTTTTTTTTTTGTTGCCTTTTCGTTGTGCCCAAAGGCAGGTGGCAGAGAAAGATTTTTGGCTGCATAAAGTGACTGATACTCGTGGGACCCGTTCTCGTTGGGCTAAGTCCTTCAGCAGTGATAAATAAGAGGAGTTTTAAGATGAATGGTAAAATTGGCTCACAGAAAAAAATATGGCTTATTTAGCAATTCTTAGTTGAAATACTATTCATATTTTCACCAGTCAAATCAAGAAACAGAAATAAATAAGCGAATCATCCCAATTCATACTAGATTCAAGAACGAACCGGTTCACTGCAGAGTGATAAGTACAGTTGGGATTAAATCAAGTAAGAGAATTTTTATATTAATCTCATTAAAATAAAATTATAATTTAATCGAGAACTTCATGAAGAATGAATCAGAGTTTAGTTTTGAATATTTTCATGCCGTGACGGGATAAAAACAGAATTTAATCCAAAATTTCGACTTTTAAAGGACAGGTTTGAATCCAGAATTCATACTTGGGGAATTGACAGTCTAACACTATTTAAAATAAGAAACAGTTTGAATAAGGTAGAACCATTACCATTACCTTTGCCGTTTCGGGTTACTTGAGAAGCAAAGTACTAAACAAAGTTTTTAAATAATTGACTCTCAAATCTTAGTTTGAAACGGAACACTATAAAAATTTTAAGTATGAATTGATATATTCCATTATGTTACTATTTTAATTAGAATTTATTTTGTGTATTGAACTTAAACTAGTTTTCAGTAAGCAGAGCTAAGTTTTTCTATAACCCACAGGATCCGTTTAAGTTCAAGCCGAATCTTTTGCGGCTTTTAATCGAAATTTTTAAGAAAATATCAATTAATTAATTTTACAATTTATTCTTCAGCGTGTGTGCTATATGTACTATAATCAAAATCGAAGAACAAATGAAAGTAAATTGAACAACGCCCAGAGAAAAAGAAAAAAAGTATATATAAAAAAGTAGTAGAAATAGTAGCGAAAATGTTGTATCTGAATTTGTTATTGTTGTTGTTGTTGTTATGTATATTTTTTGGGCAACAGCAGCGACGACAACGAAAATTTGTTGTCCATTGGACGAATGATATGTCGGCCAGATATGCCACACCCAGAACGCCCACAAATTGTGGTGCAGAGCTAACAGCTTTTGCAGCACTGATGAGCGGCAGGCATACGCACAGTGGGGCGACTGATGATGTTGATGACGCTGCTGAAAAGCCAGCAACAACAACAAAAATAGTAGCAAGAGGCAGCAACAACAATAACAACTTGAATGCAGGCGGCGAGGTGTTCATTTGTGCGAGGCAAAGTGAAATAGCAGCATGCCTAAAAGTATGCAACATTCTTTTTTCTTTTGTTTCTTTTTCGGTACTTTTTTGTTGCTGCTGCTGCGTGCGAGTGAATTCACAGTTGTCATGTGTGTATGTGTGTCTGTATATGTGTGGGTGCAACTGTATGTGTGTGTGTCAATTTTATATTTCTTTTTTAAGCACAAGAATTTATGGCTATGTGTATGTGTATGTGTGTGTGTGTTTGAGAGTGAGTGTGAGTGTGAGTGTGAGCTGCACTACTGAAAATTAGTGCGTTTCTACGTTCAAAAGCGTCTGCTGGGCGGCTTCTACGTTTTTAATTACCCACACTTTGAATTTTTTTGTTGTGCTGCTTTGTTGCTGTTCTTGTTGTAGTTCTTGTTGTAGTTGTAGTTGTAGTTGTAGTTGTAGTTGTTTCTGCCTGCTGCTGTTGCCAATGCAGCGCTACAGCTACAGCTTCAATTGGAATTACTTCACTTGGCACTCTCATCTGGGTTGTAGTAGACCAACAGCAGCATGAGCCACTTTTTTAATGCCTTTGACTGGCCACATCTCCACATCCATATAGCATATATGTATATATAGCAGCATGTCCACTTGTGGGTTGTGTGTGTGTATATGTGTATATGTGTGAGTGTGTGAATGTGTATGAGGAACAGAGCTAAAGCCAGCCTATCATGTTAGTGTGTGCTACAGTACTCTGGCCGCACTTTTTTCTCTGCACTTTTTCACTGAGCGAAAAGGAGGGGCAACAGTTATTTTTGAACTTTTTTTGTTGGCCAAAAAATTATGTGTACTGTTTGAGTAGAATGGTTAAAAGGATGTAGACGTAATAGTGGTAGTGTTCGTGTATCCTGTTCGTTATCAAATTATTTTAAAATAATTTGCGAGCAATGTGCGGGCACCTGTAAGAAAAATCAATGAATTCAATTATTGTGCATGATTTTTTGATCAAATATCCATACCCAAAAAATTCATTTTCTTTCTCAATTCAATAAATATATTGGCCGTTATAGAAGCACACATTTGCTAACTATTCAGAAAAACTTCAGGAAAATATTATAAAAAGCCCTGTTAGTCACTGCGTCTTAACCATCGTTTGCTGCATCACAATCTGAAAATGTTTTTAACGAATTATTTATTTATACAAATCATAAAAAGTGCGTGTCTATGGGCGTTGCCGTGCTTAAAATATAAAAAAATTAAACCCATAGAATTATATTAAAATAGAGTTGCAGTCGAGAGTTTTCGACTAATAGATACCCTCTGCTTAGATATAAAATATACCAAATGAAATAGCTAGATAAAATAAAGAAACATGTTCGAAATTTCCTCTAGAATGGTAACTTTTTTAGGATTCTCTGTAAATAAACAAGGTATTTATTGACATTCTGCTCCAAGCGGTATTAAATATTTGTTTCTTTGAAATTGAATTAGAAGAAGAGTTCAAAAGACTTATCAATTTTTGATTATAAGCCCAGTCGATGGTCCGACTTATTTAAAGAATTTAAGGCTCCACAAATATTAATTTGAATCAGATTCATTTTTGGATATATTTTGAAAACCTGCTGATGTTCAAATGAGAAAACTAGTCGGATGCTTGGAGTCAAACCGTATAAGCTTAAAATCGGCTTGCTTACTTAAAATAAAGAAAAATATAGTTTGGAAACATTTTTAAAATATTCAAAAATCAAGCTCGTATATACAATGAATAGGTTGAATAAAATGGCTGTATCTTTTGAAGCAGCTATCAGATATAAATAAACAATTTATTATGTTTAGAACAATTAATTGTTAATGAAATAAGATTCAAGAACAAGTAATTTTTAAAGATTTAATTTTATACGTATGAAATTTGCTGTGTCTATGTGGGTAAATCCATAGTACAGGGTATTGAAATTAACTGGAATAAGCGCAAAAGTATGCAACACTGTTTGCCTCATATTATTATTAGCGCACACATATGTGTATGGCTCTGTGCGTGTGTGGGTGTGTGCGTGTGAGGTTGTGTGAAGCATTAAATTGCTGTTGCCTTTTAGGCATTGCACCTCCCTCCTCTCTTTTGCACACACACGTAATGCCCCTTTATTATTTTTAACAGCAATTTTTTAGTTACATTTGTCGTTTTTTTATTCACTCATCTTCGTTCACTGTGCAACTTCGTATATGCACTAACACAATTACACACGCACACTGGACATGGCACTGGCACTGGACATGAACATCGCCGGATGGGCGTGTTGGGTGGGCGGGGGCGGCCCTCAAATAGCTCACACTATCAATTAGTAAAATTACATGCGAAAAACGAGCGAAAATTGTTTTGCCACGTTAGGGAAAAATAGAAAAATTACAAAAAAAAAGCCAGCTTCGAAAAAAAATGGTACTCACTCAGACAAGCACAGTGTGGCAAAACACATATGTACATACGAACACACAGATGCAATGTGTGCTCAAGTTGTCATTGTGTGTGTAATTCCCCTCATTTAATTAACAATAAAAATAGGCTAAAAAGTCTAAAAAAGTAAAACTGCAAGCGATTATGCATACATGCTGCACACACTCACACCCCCAACACACACTGCACACACACAGGCACACAGGCACACAGCACACACACATACATATATTGCAAACGTGCCATTTGTTAAACAATTTAAACACGCGCCCCCAAGTAGGCAACGCTTTTTTTTGGCCCAAACTGCGCAGCTCACCACACGCACACACATACATAAACACACACACACACACAGGCACACGCTGAGCGCTGAGCATTAAAATTTTATCCGATATAATGCATGAATTATGTAAACTATTTTTATTTTTATTGTTGGCGTTGATTTTTGTTATTTTTATGTTTTTTTTTATTTATTTTTGTGCATTTTTCTGTCACGGTATTGGTGGCCCCAGAGTTTTGTTATTGCCCCTCCGTGCGTGCATGCGTATACATGTGCGTATATGCGTATGAATGTGTCTGTGTATGAGTGTGTGTGTGAGTGTTGGTCAGAGGCCTTTGGCATTAGCATTTGGTTAATGTTAACGTGTCGCCCTCTATCGACCGAAAAAATGAAAAAAGGAAACACTCATCCATTGGCATCCATTTTTAGTGCGGTTAGCAACAGACGCTCATACATAGAACTCCTCTATTGTTGCTGTCCCGCTTGCTCGCCGTGTTGCTAGCTCTTTCTTTTCGCTTGTTTATTTTTAATTTTATTATATGTACATTATTTTTCCACTGCAGTGAGGTGTGTGTGTGTGTGTGTGTGTGTGTGTGTGTTTGTGTGTCTATTTATGCACTCGTCCGTTGCATTTAAGTGTTTTGTTTTGTTTTGCTTGTAATTTGCATTTCTCATTTTGCATTTTGCATTTTGCATTTTGCATTTTACATTTTGCATGAAATGAAAAATTTTTTCGAGCACTCGGGAAATTGTTTTTAAAACGTCAACTAGCGTATTTTCATTTTTTTTTTTTTATCTTTATTTTTTATTATTGTATTAACGCTTTAAGCAACTTATTTATTTACATACAAATATTTTGCTATGTGTTTTGGTTTCTGCTTAAAATAATATACATATGTATAATAAACATGCAATGGAAATATTAATTTTACAGAATTGTTTTCCTTCTCCCTCAGTCGTTCAATCAATTTAATTGTAAATGCATGAATATTCTTCAGCTATATTATAATCTAGCAGCTTATAGCCGGCCTATTGTTCAAAATTCAAATATTTTTTCAGGTTTTCAAAGATAGGAAAACAGACCATCTATCTATGAAAGCCCTTGAAAAAATATATATTATATATATTAAAAAATCTGTAATCTGCAAAAAATTAAATTAGATGTGCTTCTATCAACCCTTTCCTTGACCCTCCCATCTTTCTCCTGCTTTTAGAAAAGTTATATTTCATTCTCTTCTGGGTTTCATTTAAAAACAGACAATTTTCTAGATTTTCTAGAATAATTGGGTTTTAAAACTTGGCAGCTTATTGCTGGACTACAACAAACAACAAAGAAACATCGCAAATTGAAAACTGATTAATTAAGTTAAATATATTTTTTCTTTCATATTTTTAGTACTTTTCTTAAGACTTTCTTTGACTCCTTCATCTTGTGTTAGTTTTAGAAAAGCTACAAATTTATTTTCTACTTGTTAAAGTTTTTCAAAGTATAACCTTCTAGACAAATTGAGTTCCACACTCTAATACAAAATGCAAAAATTATTATTAATTTTTTAATATTTTTTTTGAATCTGTTTTACAACTATATTACTTTTATGTTGCTTTTTATCAAAAAAATGATATAGTCATGAATTAACAACTTGAATTATTTCCGCAATTTTTGATTTTATCCAGAGTTTAACCTTGACTCATTCTTCACGCAATCCTTTAACGATTTAGAATAATTAAATTGAGATTACTATAAGAATTATCTTGGTTTAATACCTACTATACTTATCGGTCTATAGTTAGCCGATTCGTCCTTGAATTTGGAATAAGTAGTGATTGATCCAGTTATTTAATCCTCCTCATTATGGATTTCTAATGAGCTTTGCAGCTTTTCGTTAAATACATTTAACCCAAAGAACCACTTATGGTTAACAGAATTTAAATTTAGATATTCACTTGGTTTATAAAACATTTAAAATTAGCTAAAAACATTAGGTAATTTTACATTAAAGTGATTCCATCAAAGCTAACTGCTCTTGAATCCATCCGTTTACACTTGAATTTCATTAGATTTCATCTGTTATCTACTTACTAACTCATTGAAACTCTCATCTCAGTCAGCAAGATTAATCTGAAAGAATTGTGTTAAATATAGTATTAAGAATTAATATTAAAATTCATTTGGTAATGGAAACCTTTAAAATCAAATTCCCCCATCCTCTTCTAATTATGTTAATTATTTCAACTACTGTAGGCAATAAAATATTGAAAATGTGCTGGCCTTTTGGACAGTGATCTTGTATTTTATATTGTATAACTTATTATATTCAAGGATGCAAAGCTGTAGATATGCAGATGGGTTCGAAGCGTGATTCACTTTAATAAAAGTAATTATTTAATAATATTTGTGATTGCAGAGGGATTTAAATTAACTTAGCCCCAAAGCTACGACTCTTTTTTTATCAAGCAAGAGGTTTAATTAGGACTCAGGAGATGCATTTTTTTAGAATCGACTCAAAGGGGGTAAGACTCGAACCAGTTTGTATCCTCGATTCTACTTAAAGTTCTTTACCCACTTCCAAGTGTGTTTCCATCGCTCATTTCGAGGAACTTAAAAACCGAATTTAAACCGTGGTTTGCAGATAGAATTTGCTGATGTAAGCTACACACTTACCATAGATCTGAAATAAGTCTTTACGGATTGCCAGTCCAAGCTGGGTGAACGATTGGCATCACGCTTCCAGTCATCATCATCCAGTGAAATCGCTGGCAACAGCGGCTCCACTTCAAGGAACTGTGCCCAGAATTCGGACGACTGCAGCAGAAGCACTCGCAACACTTGCTGCCAGACAACAATGTTGCTAAGATTCAGATCGATATCGCCGAAGAGGGTGGGCGCAAATATAACAGCAATATTATTGATGGACATCTTGACCGCCGGACTCTGGGCAATTCGTTGCCAGTGTAGCATGAGAAAAGCCAGGGTATCACGATGAGCCTGTGGCAAATCCACCACTGCCAGATACAGCTGCTCCTCCACAGCCAGCGGATCATTGAGCTGGGTGGCCAGCACAAAGTCCCGTCTGTGGTGCATGGGTATTAGAGGACGCTGTAGGCTACGCAGAAACTCCTTGACGCAACAGCACAGCGTATGTGAATCCTTGTTGCCCAAATGTGGCATACTCTTGCCACGGAGCAGCTTATGCCGCAATCGCTTTACCTTCTCCCTGGTCGATGAGACGCGATAAAGACCCTCCTGCTCTAAGCCACGATCCTCAATCGCCGTCACGCAATGGATTATCAAAGCGGGCACCATTGGCGCCACCGTTGGAACAAATTCACTCAAATGTCCGCGTTTCGTATTGACCAGAGGCTGTGGTATGCAGTTAAAAGCCAACTGACCGCAGCAGCTTGTGTGGCAACGCAGAGGGCAATCGCGACACCTTAAGCTGGGCACGGCAAAGCGAATGCTGTAGGTGTATAAGGTATGTTAGTAAGCTGCAGTTGTGAGAGTGTTAGCCAAATCTCAACTCACCGTTTGTTGCAGTGCACACAATTGCCCACATTGGAGTAATATGCCTTCAGTTTGAAGTTGTGCTGGCGGAAGAGCAGCGACGACTGAGGACAGGGCCAGCTCTGGCAGGGCGTGTAGCAATCATCGTCGCGTCTAAGCGATAGATCAACGCTGCCATTGGGATTCATTTCAACGCGTATGCGATCCTCCAGCGAATCCATTGACCGATCATCGTATATACAAAATCGTTTGCTCAGATCATTATATGAATTATATTGGCGTCTGATTCGGTCCCTGTTCTGCATCTCTTCGCGTTGTGGCACCAAATAACAAAAAAGAAAAGAAGCAAAACCCAACCCTCACTTGCCACGCACTCGACGGCAACGTCTGTTTTGTTCAGTTATCGCCAACTTGTGTGTACTTCTATATACCTCGCATATGTATTGACCATTAAGTAAATCAGCTGTGGCTTTTCATTGAGTCAGCTGCCAGGCAAATATTTTTCTAGCAAAACTTTACTTCTCAGAATCTTTGCTTGTAGTTTGTCGCCTGACTTTGAGCTGCAAGCAAGCCCGCACTTTGGCCAGTTGACTTTGTCGACTGGCGGAGTTTCAACTGAGTGCAAAGAAATATCTCCGATATTTTTAGATGAAGACTATGAAATGCTATACAATAAATTTTAAGAAAATGTCTGTCTGTTTGACAAACGAACTGATAAACATTGATTTTGATACTGATTCGATAAAATGTTTATTATGCCCTTATACAATTTTAGTAGCGTTAGAACTGGCTTATTCTTTCAGACAGCACATATGCCGCAACAAATCTGGATCTATATTTTATAGCCGACATAGAAAAAATCGGCTTAGAGATTTGTTGCATAGAAAACTTTATTGTTTCTTAACAATACTGACATGAAGAAGAGTATATTTCCTGAATGCATACAAAAAATATTAAGATCAAACACCGATATCATATAATATGTAGTAATATACCAGATAATCTTATAAATTTAGATACAATTTTCACATGCTTATTCCAGAACCAGACCACAATCATTTTGAATGTCTGGACTAGAAAAGAATTGGTTTCAAAGAATATCAATTGCTTATCTTACAAATCGCTTAATAAAAAATATTGATTCAACCTGTAATTAATACCAAAATAATATTATTTATGCAAAGAGTTCTGTTTCAGCCAAGTTGAGGGAGTTTGATTTCTAGAAAGCAGAACACATTTTGCTTCAATTGTTCTGCCAACTTGTTCGATTTAAGTTTTAGCTCAAAGCACAAAAGAATTATCGAATAACTTGGTTACAATTATGTCCGCTTAAGGCCCTCTTGCATCCTTCTTACTATATAAACCTAATTTTCTTAAAGTGGCCCCGGCTCGAACCCCTGTTTCTCTTCGGTTTTTGGTTTTACAGCCTTTCTTTATAAAGTTTTATTCCCAGAATTACACCATATTAAAACGAAGCTAGCTAAGACCAGAAAAAAAAACAGTCTACGCACAACAAACCACTTAATTATTGCTAAAAAGACTGCAATATTTAATTTGATAAAATGCGAAAAGTATCAATTGCACAAAGATAAGCTGCTTTGAAATATAATATCTGTGATTGCTCAATTGACAAGCAAAGTATTATGAGGAGGCTGTCTTCGACAAGCCGAAGAATGTATGGCCTAACACACTGGAATAATCATTTTAAAAATATATTTATTTATGTTATTTTGACCAATTCTTCCTAATCTTTAAAAGGTTAGAAAACAAACTTTTGTGTCAAATATAATTGTTCGATCCGACCGGTTCTGACCTTTGTGCTGCGAGCAACAACCACCAAACTTCAATCCTCTAGCTAAAAATGAGAGAGACTAGTCTGAATAGAAACAGACAAATGGACAGAGACATAGACAGACAGACAGACAGACGAAAAAATAGACATGGCCTTATCTAATTGGGATATGGCGCCTTCAATCCATAGCACATTTCGTGAAAATGTTATAGTAACCTCAGCAAGGGTATCAAAATGAAACAATTTAATGCATCTTTAGAAGAGAAATCAGAATGAATTTATTTATTTTTGATCGACGCTCAAAATTCAATGTCATACCGCAAAAATGGGCAAAAAAAAAGTCGGATCGAAAACAATTTGCCAAAGTATCAATGAATTCTAAACGCGATGAAAATGGCTCAATAGCCGCGTTAAATGGATGAAAAATTCATGGAAAAACGTTTTGCGGCCGGCAAACAAAAAATGTCTAAAAAATTGGAAAGAAAAATCGAAAAAAGTAAGAAAAACAAAAAAAATAAATAAAAATACCAAAGAGCGAGCACATCAAAAAGCGAAAATGTTAGACCTAAGCAAACCCAACAAAAAATCGTATTCTTTTTTTCTGCTTTTGATTTTGGAGTCTGACAAAAGTGTTGCATACTTGCCGGCGCTGCGTTCTGCCATCAATTTTTTAACGAATGACGGCCACAGCGCACAGTGGAATATTTTTTGCTTTTCGTTTTTATTGTTGCCGTTGTTGTTGTTATGGTGGCATGGGTGCGAATGAGGGGCACAACAACGGGCAAAATTAACGAACGAGCCGGGCAAAAGGCGAAAGAATTTGATTTTTATATTTTGTTGCCGTTTTTTAGGCATCAGCTGCAGCAGCAGCAGCACCGACAGCACCGGCAGCGACTGCGACTGCGACACCAGCCCACATACAAGTGTGTGCGAGTGTGAGTATGAGTGTGAATATGAATGTGTGTGCGAATGATTGGATGAGCTATATTCTCTCTATGTGAGTGTGTGTGTGTGTGTGTGATGGGCGTCACATTGAATTCGTATAGTTATTAATGCGTATTGAAATGCACACACATATGCACATATGAATGTATATATGTTTAGCTTTCTGTGAGTGAGTGTGAGTGTAGTGTGTGTGTGTGCGTGTGTGTGCGTGTGTGTGTACATCTGTTTTGTTTGTATTCAAACTTCACAAACGCCAGTCACGCATCGGAATAAGCCTATGCAAGTAACCATAGCAAATGTGCGGGCTTTGCCCCCCCGATAACCCACCATACAACAACCGATACCAACGCTTCTGATCTCTTCCTACCTCCTCACCCTCTTCACCCTTTTACCCTTGTCTGTTGTATTTTCGACTGTCCACTGCGTTCAAATGCAAAACAACAAAACAACTAAAAAAATCTCTGTGTGTAAAATGCGAAAAAAAAGAAGTGAACCAAAACAGAATGCAAAACAACATGTGCAGCGCACACACAATAAAAAAAGGAAATAGTAGTATTACATCAAAACCCACTAACAGTGTTGCCACGTGGTCATAATTAATTTTTCACACACACACAAATGTTGCCACATTCTTTCTAAAAACGCAAAATATTGAAGCTCTTTTTGAGATAATTCGATCTAACGTGAAAGAATATTTGGAATCGGGTACAAAGAAGTGAAGAAAATACATTGTAAAATATCTTTAAAAGCTCGATACATTT
Organism: Drosophila repletoides; assembly: GCA_018150835.1. Classification (NCBI taxonomy): domain Eukaryota; kingdom Metazoa; phylum Arthropoda; class Insecta; order Diptera; family Drosophilidae; genus Drosophila; species Drosophila repletoides. The sequence continues at coordinate 7,919,264 of JAECWQ010000202.1, forward strand.
TCCTAAAATAAAAAAATTTTTAAATACTTTCCGGAAGTCTACGTCAGCTGTAAAGTATTCCCTATATAGAATTATCAATTCAGATTGTCAAATATTTGTAAAATATAATCAAAAAATAATTACGAGTCTTAGATCAGTGAAAGCTTTTAGGTGATTTGGAACAATATTCCGAAAGTTCAGAAATATACCAAAATTAATGATCAACTATCAATCGCATAAATACATGAGATCGATAAAGTACATTTCCCCAAGCGATAGATGAATAGAAATACCCTATTTTCAATACTCTTCTCCATCAATTGCCACGCTTGCTAACCCAATTCTATAACACTAAATACAGCAATTTATAATGAATTAAATTTTTCAATGGCAACTCTACGATTTTTTATGCTATTCATCGTTCAGCAATGCAACTGAAAAACAGAAAAACAGAAAAACAGCGAAACTAAAAAATAAAATCTAAAAGCAAATGTAAACACAAAAAGCAAATACAAAAAAAGCACTTGGAGGGGCGATGGAAGTGGGAAAAGTAAAGCAAAAAAAAATGAAAGAAAAAAATCTGTTTTTGAACGGGTCACAAGTGCGGCGTGCGAGCGAGATGGCACGAGGCAATGGAAAAAATTGCTTCCTGTGACAAGGCAGCCACAAAAAAATTGAAGGGGAGGAAGCATGGAAAAAATGCACGGCAAATGGAAATGGAAAAAATTCAAAAACAGAAGAAAAAAAATGACACAGAGAGGGGTACAGTGCAGAGTGCCGAAGCGTATGGAGTGGAAGTCGAGGCAAGGTTGCAATGTGGCGAAAAAAAAACAACTTAGGAATAGCAGCGACGCGACGCGACGTCGACGGTGACGGAGACGTCGAGAAGCAGCAGACAAACGATGCTTGCAGCGCAGCGGAAGGAGTGCGCTTTGTGGCTCTCTCTGTGTGTGTAGGTGTGCATGGCATGGGTGTGTGGGTGACCGTATTGTTGTGTGTGAGTGTGAGTCTTGCTGCTGGCAGTTAAGCTACGCGGTGGCTTAGGTCAGGGCGGAGGCTGCCTGAGGTGTGCTTTCTCTGTCTCTCTGTTAATCATTTTTTTTTTTTGTAATTTTTACTGCGCTTGCAAGTTGTTGTTGCTTTTTTATTCCTTTCTTTTTGGCGTAATTCGACGCCAGACTGATAGAGTGCTCCAAAACTGCAACCGCGTGGTCGACGGGCGGGATGACAATATTTCAATGTATTAGTGTGACCAGCAGCACGTGAGTAGCGTTCTGCTAAAAAGTGTTGCCTACTTATGAGCGCTGCATATCAAACCCAACTTAAGCGCTGATTTCCAACCCCATCAACGCTAAGCTACACATTTTTTGTAAGTAATAATTAAATATTAAATATGTAAATGTAAGCTGTATATTTTTATTATTTATTCTGCAATTGTCATTGCAAAATCAAACGCAAAATGAAAAGTCAATGGCAAATGGCAAAACTCTTCAATACAAGCAGGCAAAACATAACAAAAAATCAAAAAAAAAAATACAAAAAATACAAAAAACCGGGCAGCATCAAAGTCGAACAAAACAAAATGCTGAAAAAAATGCCAGACCATTGGGTGGGGCTGCAATGGGAGGCGGGTGACAGGCAGCAAATTTGGGGGCGGTAAAGGCTAACACGACGTTGGCAGCGAAAAAATGCTGTGCGTTTGTATAGCCCTGTGTGTGTGTGTGTGTGTGTGTGTGTGTGTGTGTGTGAGTACGCTGTCGGTATGACTATGTGTGTATATAGGTGTGTATGTGCGTGAGTAAAAATTCCCCTTTTTTAAATTTTTTACACACAATTTTTTTGCGCGTTTTTTAGAGCCCATCGTCGGCTCCAAACTTCCCCCATTCCAAATTGAGTTTGGGTCAATGTTGACGGCGGCTGCTCCTTGTTGTTGTTGTTGCTGTTGGTGTTGCTTTTGTTGTTGTCGTTGTTTTGGTGCTGCTCTGTCAGGTGGCTGCGACGCTGGCAGCGCAGTTGCCATGGACCGCGCAGCATTTGAATAGCGCCAGCAGCGACGCCGCCTATGCAACCAAAACTTTTTTTCCTTTTTTTTGTTCGCTTTCTCTCTGTGTGTTTGTGTGTATGTGTATGTGTGTGTGCGTGGCATTTTTTTGCTCGTTTAGTTTGTTGTTGCTGTTGTTGTCGTTGGATAATTTTTTTTGCGAAGTCGCCGTCTATGTGTGTGTGTGTATGTGTGTTAGCGCTTGCCCCTTTGCTGTGTGTTGATGATGCTGTTGCTGTTGTTGTTGTTGTTGTCGCTGTGTGTGTCGGCCGGCGGCGGCCTTTAGTAAGCCAGGCCGCCACCCACACACAGATACATACTACTACATTTTGCTGCTGCTGCGTTTTGAAACGCCGCTGCGTTTGTATTAGTGCGCGTTTTGTCTGTCTGGCTGCCTTCTCGTGCCTGTCGAAGCCGCCGCCGCCGCCGCTGCCGCTGCGCCGCTTTGCATCTCTCTGTATGTGTGAGTGTGAGTGTGTGTGTCTGTGTCTCTGTGTGTGCGAGACCCCCCAAAAATATATTGTTTCAGATTTTTTCATCATCGCTTTAGTTGAGTTTTTACATTGGTGACGGATCGTGCTCTCGGCTCGGCACGCGTTGCGCGCTCCACGATTCGACGCTCGACGCTTGACGCTCAATGCTCGACAGGGCAAAGCGCGCGACTTTAGTTCAGCTGTGTGTTTTTCTGTGTGCGCAACATGTTCCTTGAGACGCCGCCAATAAAAGTAACAGCAGCAACAATAACAATAACAACAACCACAAATACAAATACAAATACAAATACATATGCAAAGACAACAAACAACGTTGAACGTCTTCGGCTCACATCGTTATCGTTGCCACTGTCGTTGAGGGGCATCGTTGTCGTCGCGGCAAAGGCTAAGAAAAAGTAGCCATACACCAACAAACAATAACAAAAAATAGGAAGAAAACTTGAACTCGCACTTGACTCGGTCTCGGTTTCCGTTTCCGGTAAAATGTGTGCGTGCTTTTAGCCTTTTTCCGGTTGCTTCCTTTCGATTCAGTTGCAGCACAAGCTGTGTGTTTATTTATTGCTGCAGCAGCAACAACCAAACGTGCAAAAAGAAACTAAAAAAAAAGCTAGTGTGTGTGTGTGTGTGTGTGTATGTGTGTGTGTGTGTGTGTGTGTGAGTATCTTCAAGATACGCGAGTTTCTAAAACGCTGCAGCCGCGTCGCCGTCACGTGCGATGCCATTAAGAAAAAAGCCAAGCAGCTGGCTTTGTTTTCCTTTGCCACAGTTCTCTCTGTTTGTGTGTGTGTGTGTGTGTATACATATATAAATAATAAATAAACTTTTCAGCGCGCTCAGTATACGTGTGTGTGTGTGTGGGTGTGTGTGCTGCATATCAGCTGTTCCTTCTGTTCAATATCAAGGTCAGAATATTCTCAGTTTTTACAGACAATCATATAAAAGACTTCAATCTTCCGACGGAGGATGGATTTGGCAAATATAATAAATCTTTATAAATAATTTTGTGATATTTGGCATTTTATTAGGTCGATTATAATTCAAAAGCTATGGTCAAAGAAAACCGGCAGGTTAGAATACCTTTTAGAAAATCCTACAGGCAATTAATCCTTTCTAAAGTTAACATAAATTACTCATCTGGTTTAAAATTTTTAGTGAAGGATCTTAAAAAAGATTACTTTTTTGTGAAGGAACAGCAATTAGTGTTTGCTTATTGAGCATTTAATTCGAAACCGAAATAGCGCAGTGGATGCTCAATTGGGAAATTTTGGATTTCTGTTTTTGGATTTGTTACTTATTATTAAAAGAAAACTTCGAGCCTAGTTTGAATATGACTTAATCGATACCTCTAGGGCTCATTGTTGCCTCCTTCAATGCATTACAGATTTCGTGATAAAGTTACAATACGCTCTGCAAGATTATTATCCTTAACAATACATTTGTTCTCAGCTTATCACTTGCTATTTCGGACTTCGAAATTTCCAGTGAAAAGTGTTGGTTTCCCTTTCATACTTGCTTTAAATTAGGAAAAATTTTATATTCTCTTAAAGCATCAGACTTTAGAATAAAAATATATTTAAATATACCAAATCAGTATCCATTTTTTAATATTGTCCACTTAGCTATAATTTTTTCTTCTCTGTTTCAACTGTTTTTAAACCGAACACATTTTTTTCCAATACTTGTTAGACAAACTTTTCCGCTTTGAAAGAAAATCCCAAGAATTGAGGAAAAACTAAAAGCCTTTTTGTCTAAAAAATCTTTAAATAAAATATATTTTTTTGTAAATTGAATTAATTGCCAATTAAACTTTACATGTTAAATATTCACATCAAATTAAAAATCAAAAGAACGCTGGAAACTATTAGAAATTTTCATTATTTATTTTTGTTAATTTATATTCATGGGGAAACCAGTGTTTAGAAATTCAAATTATTGTATTAAATTTAAAGGCAATTAAACTTTATAATTATTTACAATCCAATATTATATTTTTAAAGTTTTTCATATCAGAAGTCAGTTATATTGCAAGGCTACAAGTCAAATGAACCGACTAGAAACTATTATAAGATAGAGTAATATTTTATATGAAAATCCACTATTTAGAAACTCATAATTCCTTTAAGGATACTTTTTTTATATATTGGTAATCGGAAAATTAATCCTGGTTGAGGTTATCAAGGTTGTCAGAATAGGACTTTTTTGCCCACTATTTTGCCGTAGAGATCCTGTTCTTTGCCAAAGACACCTGGTCAGAAAGAGGACCATATCGAAGCCTTTTAAAATTTGGCAATTCTAATTTGACTTAAAACTGATATAGTACCACGAAAGGGAGCTTTAACACACTTTTACAGAAAAAATGTTCTACAGCTTCGTCCCAACTTTAATAATATGAATTTAATGATATGCACACATACTCAAAAATATTTCCAAGTCAAAGTCTCCAAGCTATTTATGGACTTACGTAATATTTTATTAATCCTATACTTACTCCAGGCTTGATATTAATATTCAAACCTTATGCCACTTTGAGAGCACATAGTTGACATAATCCCAGGCTCGATTACTCAGCTTTCAGGCTACCTTCACACTAATAGCTTGACTTGATGCTGCTCGCCTGAGCCATTGCAACTGTGAGTTTCTAGAAGCATTCAAGCTTAAAATAATTGGGTAGCATAAACACCTGAATCTGTAGCTGATTTTGAATCTGAATTTGAGACCAAAACTGAGACCAAGTCTGCCTGCCTAAGGTAGAGCGGAGTACGCATGATACTCAGTTTTGGGATTGAGCATATGTGAAATTTGATAGGCTGAGAAGATGCACAGCGAGCGCTTAACCCGTTAAGAAGACAGCTGTTCACAGGCAGTGTCACGCCCCTGCGCCCACACACGGTTTCAGCAGCCTTTCGGAGCCTGTTGGCCAAATTGAAATTGGCCAACGATCAGTTAATCAAAGACAATCACGCCGTTCACAACGTTTGCACGGTTATCAAAGCCGCAGTCGGAAGAATGTGAATCGTAAAATTACAACTAGTATCAGAAATAATATATATTATTTTTAATTAAGGCATAGCGCAAAAATTAATTGCATATTTTAAGTGATGTGAAATTAATTAATGATTAGTTCAAACAAGCGTGGACCGAAAAAAAAGCCGCAGCAAATGTGAAATTAAATATCATTAAAATGCATAAGTAACAAAAAAAAAAAAATAATAATAATAATTAAATGAATAAAAAGAATAAAAAAATAATAAAATAAATATATGTATGCGGATCATATGATACCAGGCAATGCATTTTTCATCAACTGACAATAAGTCGCATAAAAGTCTAAAAAAAAGGCTGAACGGAACGGAAACATTTTTGTGATTTTGTGCAGCTTAATACAAAAAAAGCTAGAAAGTGGTGTGAAAAACACATTAATCAGCCAACAACAATAACAAAAGAACAAAAAAAAACTATGAATAATAAAGGAGCAGGCATATTTTGTTTCCTTTTTTTTTAACCATTTTTCAATTAATAATAAAAAAGGAGAGGTGGAGCAGGAGAGCAGGGGGCGGGGCAAATGTAGCCAAACCGCTAAATGTTAATTAGTTAAAAGCCCGAACTACGCCTTAACCCAAACTGAACCTACTACAAATAAACACACACTCACACACACTCACTCACACACACACACACGCACTCACACATATTTATATAAACCAAAAAGCATTCCCCAGTTTTTCAGATTTTTTGCATTTTTATTGTTTTTTTTTCGTTTCTTTTTTGGACTTAGGACTGGGTTATATTATATGCAGCGTATATAATTATATACACATATATATATTTAATTATATATATATATACATTAATATCTCTCATCCATGTGGAATGCGTTATATAACACACAGCCTACCAAATACAAATATAAAAGGACTAAAAAATAAAGAACTCATTTTAAATGTATGCTGTAATTTGTTCACAAATAAATATTTAGCTAACAAATGCAGTAAAAAAACGTACAAATTCAATTGTCTGAAAGTGCTTTACTATGAGATACCCTGTACTCGGCCTTGACTTACCCAAACAATACAAAACTCTGCTTAGTCAACTAATTTCTTCCAACTTCTTGAGACTTTCCTAATAGAATACACAAAAAGAAAATGGCATGCTAAATTTAAGTGTAACAATTATTTTTTTTAGTCTGAGTTGTGTTTAAAAAATGTAAGTACTTTTTTATTTAAAATCAAATATAAAGGGAATCAACCAATCCTTATTCATACTAGAAACTTTAATCTCTCAAAGTGAATTCTGATATTAGTCTAGTTATAATTATTATAATTAATTATAAGATTGAATGAAAAATAAATCAGAATGAAATTGGGCCTATTTCAAAGCCTACTCGTCATAGAATCAAGATAAAATCATGAATTTCCAGACTAAAAAGGCGGGCTTGAATCAAGAGTATTGTAGTTGATTTTAGGAAATCCACTAAACTGGTTAGTTAAAGATAGATTATAAATAGATACAAGTAACCTTTCATGTTAGAGTTTTTGTCATTAAAACCCCTTAAACCATTTATTTAGTACAGGATACAATAAAAAATTACACTCAAAACGGGTGGATAAAAAAGAATGCAATTATTGTTTCTTTATTAAATAAATTTTCAGTTTATCTGCGCGAGTGTTGAGTGTAATTTATTACTTTCGAATCTCTACAGATTTTCAGCTCTGAAAAGAACTCAAAATACAACGGAAAATTGCGAAAAAAAAAGAGAACAAAAAAGGCAAAATATAGAAAAGCAATATTAAGGAGTTTTTTCTAAATTAATTTAATGATCTTCGTAAAAAATACGCAAAGTTTCTGAGCTGAAAATATGCGCCAACAATTATAATATGTTTTTCAATTTTTCTCTTACGATCTTTAATATAAAAAGTGTAAATTTTCCTTTTAATCGTCCTTAAAATATTGCACAGGGATCCCAGCAAAAGTGTGTTAAAAAGTAAACATTTTTTTGGGAGGAACAAAACTGAATTTCAAAATAACCAAAATTTATTTAACCCATCAGCAAAAACAAAAAAAATTACAAATTCATAGAGCAATTTTGCGCCCTTTTTGATATGAAAATCTAACCCACAAAAATTCTATTCGGGGTCAATGTCAAACTTCTATTTCAATCTCTAAACATAAAATAAACAAATACACGACTAGTCTCACACGAGTATATCAAAAATCAACACTCGCTTGGGTTATATAAAAACCAAAAAAGCAACAAAAAAAATATCCGTGAAATATGCAACAAATGAATGAATAATTCGTGGCGTTTAGAAACGGAAAAACCGAAAAATAGAACCATGCAAATAAAAACAAAGAGGACTTTCACCTGACAAATACGCAGAATGTCTGCTGCTTGTCTGCGCTTCAACTGACTTGCCCTCAAAAAAATATAAAAAAAGGATATGCTGTCCTATAAAAACAGACAGTCAGGGAGAGGCAAACATTTACACAAATAGCGCATTTTATATAGAAAAAATCTAATCGAAGCGTACCAAAACGAGCAAAAGAAAAATGCACATAGAAAATAGTCAAATTGAAATGCCCGTTCGCGGCCGCAGAGGGGAGTATAAAATCTAGAAAGTCAAATGCCTGGCAACAAAAAAATATTTCCGCTGCCTGGAAAAGTCGGAAAAAATTGTCGACGTGCAACGTGCAACGCGACGAAGCAATTGAAAATGCAAAATAAAAAGCACGCAGTAAAACTGGCGTTAGATTTAGGACAAACAAACAAAAAAACAAAGCCAAAAAAACCAAAACTTGAATAAATCCCATCCAAAATGCTAGTGCTGCGAGTCATGACAAACCCCGTTTTTGCGGTCCCCCGCTAACAGCCAGAAAATTGGTAGCCAAGAAAATAAAAACATCAGCAAGCTGAGCAACAGGATATATCTTTTATCTTAAAGTATACATTGTACTCTGGATGAACAGTCAATCTGGTATCTGACTTTCAAAAGATTTAAGCACAATATCGCTCTAGCTTTTGTCTTATAATATATATTAAGACCCCTTTCTATAATTGATACTCGATTAAATAAGTAAATAAACATTTTACAGAACAAAATGGGATTGAATCACGATTTCTGTTCTTGAATCTTACTCCAGCAGTTAGAAAACTTATAAGACCTACCAAGAAACCAAGTACGAAATTCATGATTCAACGCAACTTTTTTCAATCTAGGAATTTTTTAATTTTATCCGGTTTTATCCCAAGTGGGCTAGAAAACATTACGTATTCGACCCTTTTCTTTCTATAATCATTCTTTAATCAATCTTTTAATGAGATTTGTATTAGAATTCTCAGAGTTGATTCCATTCAAACTTAAATTTAGTATGCAATTTTCTTTTTTGCCTTCAAACATTTCAAATCTTTTTAGATTAACGTTGTTTTTTGGAATCAACTTTTGCAATTATATTCAACCGAGTAAAGCAACTAAAAAATTTAATTAGTTTATTTTAATTTTTTTTTAACTTTCCTTTTTTTTATTCAGAACACCTAAAAAATTAAACTGCTCTTCTGCTCTTAAATTGCTAATTAAGAAAGTGCTGTAAACTAAAAAATGTTCAAAAATATAATAAAAAAAAGTATTAATAATAAATGATAATAAAAGGAAACTTGTTAGAAAATAAAATGAAACTTTTAAAAATCTTGGTTTAAAATTATTACAGATATAAATTTGTGCTTAAAACCGGTTTTATAGAGAAACCTAAAAATAATAAAAAATTATTGAATAACAAAAGTTTTAAGAATGGAGGGTCGTTTGATTGAGTATCGTCCTATTGGCGGTGGTCTCGACTACCATCACAATTCACCACTGATTGGTGAGATTCCACCCGCTGGTGGGGATTATAGCCACGCCGTGCATCGGTCCATTGATCATCTGCGCAACAGCTTGAACGAACGTGTGGCCCTGGGACCGCTTAGCGTGTTCTCCAATTCGCCGGATTTGCGTAGCTCTGTGCTGAGCTATAGCCAGCAGCCGCATCCGCATCCGCATCCACAACCGCAGCAACACCAACCTCCACAGCATCCACAGCAGCAGCAGCAACAGCAACAACAACAACAGCATCAGTACCACTTGAGCGGTGGTGGGGAGCAGCTGCATCTGCCCAAGCCGAATCTTGAAAGCTCTGCTATCGCTGTGGCCGACGGCAGCAGCAGCAGCAGCTCCAAGTTGATTAATGACGCCGTCGTAAGCAGCAGCAGCAGCAGTGGCGGCGGCACCACAGCACCCACTGGCTCCACACGAGGTCGCAAATCCCGCATCTATCCGAATCCCAATCAGCATATTGTGGTTACCAGCAACAGCGTTGACAACGGTGGAATTCGCATGCAAAATGCAACGATCAATGAGCGCAATACACAAAATCCAAATCCGAATACAAATCCGAATCCGAATACGAATACAAATCAAAATCCAAATCCAATTGCCAATACGACAACAGTAAGTGGCAGCGTCTCCAATGCCAACGGCATCTCATCCTCCACCAGTTCGCCGCATCATATGACGCATGATATAAAGGACCCCAAGGTGATGGTTTGGGTCCAGTGCAATGCAAGCAGCAGCTTAAGATTTTCATATAATTTCTCTCCATTGACAGCATTTACTCATAAATTCCAGCTTATTCTCTCAGCTCTCACACAAACCCGTAATCTCTTTATTGCAGATCTTCAGCTCTAAAGCGGACTTGCAGTTGCACACACAGATTCACATGAGAGAAGCGAAGCCCTACAAATGCACCCAATGCTCGAAGGCATTCGCCAACTCCTCATATCTGTCACAGCACACCCGCATCCATTTGGGGATTAAGCCGTATCGCTGTGAGATTTGTCAGCGCAAGTTTACGCAGCTGTCGCATCTACAGCAACACATACGCACTCATACGGGGGATAAACCTTACAAATGCCGGCATCCTGGCTGCCAGAAGGCTTTCTCTCAGCTGTCCAATCTGCAGTCGCATTCCCGCTGTCATCAGACGGACAAGCCGTTCAAGTGCAACTCCTGCTACAAGTGCTTTTCGGATGAGCCCTCGCTGCTAGAACATATACCAAAGCACAAGGAGTCCAAGCACTTAAAGACGCATATATGCCAGTACTGTGGCAAGTCATACACCCAGGAGACTTACCTGACCAAGCACATGCAGAAACATGCGGAACGCACGGACAAACGACCGCCAATTGCTCCTGGCAGTTTGGCGGCAGCAGCAGCTGCTACTGCCGCTGGTGGCAATCCAAGCAACGCAGCATCTGCATCAGCTAGCAATTCGCAGCATCAGCGTAATAATCTAGTGTTGCCACCGGTTTCAATAGCACCCAGCGACAATAGCTATTGGCCTAAGGTAAGTCCGGACTCGGCGGCCGCTGCGAATGCGATGGAGGTAATGCATCAGCAGCAACAGCAGCAGCAGCAACAACAACAGCAACAACAACAGCAGCAGCAACAGCAACAACAACAGCAACAACAACAACAGCCGCATCATCATCACACGCAACTCGGCGTACCACCGCAGCAACATGGCCCGCCACAGCAGCAACAACAGCCGCAACATCATCACCCACAGCAACAGCAACAACAACCACCGCCCCAGCACAGCATGGAGGCGCACTATGCTCAACCAACGGCCCCAAACACCGTCCAGAGCAATGGACATGCGCCGGACCAACTGCAGCCGCATCATCGCATAATGCCCGATCCAGTGCGGGAGGATATTGGTAAGATTTATACGTAAATATTGATTATACCCTCAGTCGGAATTTTCTCCTGTTATCAATTTAAAGTCCCTATATCTTTTGGTCTATATCCGACATCCATAAAAAATTAAGGGTATTCTCTCGTATCTAAAAATTAAGGTCAAATTCTGGCCAACTTGTTCGGTTCCTTTGGAGTGAACTAAGGAAAAATTACTCATACGATGTGTATTAATGGTTATTCCATTTCAAAGGTTCTTTTGTATTTTTCAATTCCAATACGTTCAATAAGTACAAATATATAAAAGAAACAATTTCAAATATTTTATCAATATTTTATAATTTATTATAAATTTTTGTGAAAATACATTTATATTATGTTCCCAGTAACTGAAAGCTTTTGTATTTTAAGCAGGATAAACATCTTAAAGGATTAACAAAGATTACAGAGACAACAAAAAGAATTTACAAAATATTAAATATAGTGGCTTAAAGTCTAAATAAAAAGTTTAGTTTTAATAAGATGGTTAAGCTTTGCATAGATAAATAAAAGCCCAGGTAATCTAGGCTAACAGCCGAAAATATTGTTGGGATCCATTTTAAGAGCTTGAACCTAGTCTGACTCCCAGGTTTGGTTTAAGAATAGGCCACAAGCTTTTATGTATTCGAGTCGATATACTATTTTTATACTCTAACCATACAGCAGAAAAAAAGTATTCAAAACTTGTGCAAAAGGTGCTTAACACGCAGAAGCCATGTCCATCTGTCAGGTATCCATCCATTCTCAGAGATTATGATATCTACAGAGCGCAAAGTTTCAGTTGATGGGTTTAAGAGAATATAGCCAAGGAAACTTTGACGTTCAAACTTTTAATCCTAATTAAGAATACTAAATCAGATAATCAAAACTTGAAAAGTTCAATCCAAATAATCGGACTTCAATTTTTTTTATTCCTATCTTTCAGCGTCTACACCAAGCACCGTTGGGCCGTATGATGCGGCATCCATAACGAAAACCACCAGCAACTCGGCATTTACGCCGATCAACTCAATGCCGCCGCACTTGAACTCGCTGAGCCACCATCCGATGGCGCAGCGTCCTTATCTCTATGATGCCATCAGTTTTCCCAACAAGAATGTCAACCAGAATAACGCCAATGCCTTTCCCAACCAGCTGATCTCGCTTCATCAGATACGCAACTATGCGCATCAGCCGGCGGGTCTGATGGCCGGAGAGCATCTGCTGGGCGTTAGTGTTGGGCCTGGCAAGGATAAAGGATAGCTAACGTCGTACTTTTAAGTTGGCCAGGCCCCCTTCTAGTTATTGTATGAAAATACATATGATATTTAAGTATATATATATATATATATATGTATATGTATATATATGATATTCTGTTGACCGCCGATTTGTATGCAATACGAGCCAGGGCCCGTTCTATTAGTTTATTATACTTACCCGCACATAAATATATATTTATGTGTCGCGTGGGAGTCGCGTATCCTGTACAGTATTAATTTGTAGTTAGTCCTAGAGCGTACTCTACTCTACTAAGTTACACACATACAAACAACCATACAGCTTGCTTAAGTTAATTACTATATATTTTGATAGGGAAATCTTGATAAGAATACTGTAAATTGCCAATTATACGTATTAATTATTCTAATTTAACTACACCGTCCACTTATGTTTATATTAATCTGAATATTCGTTTTTAAGGTCTCTGCTTATCCCTTCGTTTCGCACTTGACAAAAATCTTTAATTTGAAACAGACAAACCCGAAAATACAAATAATTATTCCATTATCAACTACTTTCAAAACGTGAAAGATTTAATGACAGCCGTCCTATACGATACGAATATATCCCAAAGAATTTTTGCCAATTTTTAATTTGTTTCCAACCATTATTCAAATTGAGTATTCTGATGAGGTTCCGATACAAAACCTGAAATAATTGGTAATCGTTAATTAATTCAAACAAGAGTTGGGCGTAGGCTATAAAAATTGGGTTGAAACTATCCTCAATATTTTAGTTAAACAGGCAATTTATATCAAATGCCAATTTCAATTTAATTATTAATACTTACCTCCATCGTTCTATTATATTGAAGTGTGACTATTATTTTATAAAAGAAATTAGAATGCCACAAATTCCATTTACAATTTAATTTGATGAAAACTTCCTGCACCAACAAGATTTTTGGAACTCTCCCTAAATGTTTCGGTTCATAGTCCACCCCGAGCAACAGGAACCGGTATAGCTCAATAAGGAACGGAGTACAGCCAAGCAAGACAGCAGATATTCAAAAGATTAATCATTTTTGTAACCATTAATATCGAATGTTTTTTCAAGCAACCATTTTTCAGTGGAATTTTTCTTTTATCTACGACATTTTCAAAGGTATCTACTTGTGTACATGCTATACTCTTCCAGTGACACTTTAAAGCTCGGAACTCTACGATTGCAATTGTATATATTTATTGTAACTTGCTTAAGATATAGTTTTATTCCATGCACAAAGAGATCTCGCAGTAAAGTCTAAAGTCTAAAGTCTAAAATCAAAATCAGTTCGAATCAAAGCTACTGCAAACTACAAAGGATATGTACATATACAACTACTAAGGTTAGAAACTGGAATATATAGTAAGTAATCTATGAGTAATGAACTTTATTTACGTGTATCGTATTGAATACAAAAATTTCTCAAAGAAATTTTTAAATGCATATAATGAAATGTAATACTAAAAAGAGCATTCAGATTTCCATGTGCTTACAAACTATAAATGAAACTCTGCGACAGATAAGACAAAAAAGAAAACTATTTTGAACTAAGCGCGATTAAAATTAAACTAAGTCTCAAATGTTCAAAACTGGAAAACTAAGCAAGCAAAAACTCAAAAAAAAAATAAAAGGAATGAAAATAAACTGTTGAAGTTGAATATTTTTGGTAAGACTGAAGTGATCAAAATTATAAATCAAGAGCAAAATTTAAATACAAATTTAAAGTTTTTACTGAAAGAAAAACAAATAGGACAAGCAAAACTAAGTATTAACTAAGAGAACTCAACTGTATGTATCCTAAATTTCATACTAAATGTCATTAACTATTACAAGTAGAACGGCATTAACTGTATTACAAAATTAAACAAAAACTATTAAGGAAAAGTTATCCTTGGCACGCCGAAGATTTTATACTCTTGCAGTCAGGAATAACCATTTGAAAATTGTAGTTAAATTTATTTATTTTGACCGATGGTTCGTCTGGTGGCTTATACGATGTAATAATCTGATCTTAATCAATCTGGGTACAAGACAAGCTTTCTATACAACAACTATTTGATTATTCCTACGGGAGCTGCATATATGATAAAGTTGTCCGATCCGATAGGTTTTGTTTGTTGAAGCCTACCTTCCAATTTCCATAACCCAAAGTGGGAGACTACTTTCTGGGGTCGCAGCTGACTCCTTCAATGCATTACACATTTGCTGACAAAGTTATAAGACCCACTGCAAGGGTATACCAATTAAAATAGCTAGTATTTAATTCCGCATTCTCAATGTAAAATAGTAATAAAATAAAAAAAATAAAAAAGACAACAGCAAAAACTAAAAAGAATATAGAAATAGAGCCGAAGCCAGAAGCAAAAACTAAAAATAAAACAAAAATATTGAATACCAGTTATTCTTAAGTATAGCAAAAAATGGAAGCCAGCTGCAGAAAAGATGTTTCGAAATTATGAAAAGACATCAAATATAGAAAGTAAATAAAACTAATTACATTTATGTATGTATCTCGTACATAGTAAATACAAAAACATACTTATGTAATTCTCAATGGTAGATATATATATATATACATATATGCATATGTATGTGTATATATATGTATGTGTGTACGTGTTTTAGTTAATGTAAATTCACAATAATTTTTAGCTCTAAAATCCAAGCATAATAAAGCGAATTAAATGTTCAAGGAACCGCTCACTTTTTCATTGCCATTTCATCGATGATGGGATTCAAAAAAGGTTCAATGCGATACTTCAGATTACTATTGACCACAACATGGATTAAGGTATATTCCTCATTTTGGGATAAATGGGTGAGGCCCTCTCCCAGCTGATGATTACCAAAAACGCCTTCAGTTTGAGTTTCTTCATTTTTAATCGTGTTGGTTTTTAGGCAAATTGGTTTGACTTTGTCTCCAAACACAAAAGGTTTCGCCACCGCAACTAGGGCGATTTTATAAGACTTATCGCTGTAATATAATAAATTATATTATTGAATTTCATCATAAAGTCATAATCATATTTTATATACAATACTTACTGCGAGACAATGTGTATTTCCGAAAGGCTACGTAGCTCATAGCCATGGGACTCTCCTGGTGTAAAGCTGACGCTGTGATTACCCTCCGCAATGGTGAAATCAATATGCCTATTTTTATGAGTAATATCGGAAAAACAATTCTCGGCAGTAATTACAATGTAAGGTGTGAGAATTGTGCCCAAACACTTAAAGTTATAGGTCGGATTGCTACTTGAGGAACGCTGAAATATGCTCACGGTCCACGGAGTTATATCGGGATGATGTTTTGACTTAACACCACAAATGGCCTCACAATTGGGATTTTCCTCCTCAGTGGTCCACAAGCCATTCTCATTGCATGTATGTCGACCAGGACTATCGACAGTGTTGCTCCTGTAGCCAGGTGCACAGGTTACCAACAAAGTTGTGTCAACATTCTGCGTATTGTCATTGCATCTGACCAAAGCCTCATCGTTGATGCACTCCGTCGAGTAGCGGACATCACGTATATCAGCATGTTGATCGCACACTCGCATGCAATTAAAAGGATGCACCCATTCAGTGTCCTTACACAAATTTAAATCCGAACCAAAACTCACAAAGCCGCTATCACAGTTCACAGTAACAAAAGTTTGATGTGGAATTATGGCCTCTGGAGCGTAGCTAAAATCCGTAAAATAATCGCTAAGACGCACAGGCATGTCAGCATTTACTTTGCATCCAATCGGATTCCAAACATTTATCATATTCAAGTCAATAGCACTTCCATCTTGTTGAAGTGGTCTGTTGATTGAAACTATGAGTTGTGTTTTATTGCATAGCTGGGGCAGCTCATCGCTTCCATCGACGCAGTTAATTTTAAGATTGCAAAATTCATTGGAATTAATGCAGGCACCATTCTTACAGCGGAAAGAGTCCGGAGGACATATGCTGGCCGCACATAGCTCAAAACTCTCATCGATACCATTTGAACAATCCTGGTGTCCATTGCATACTTGACTCCACTTCAAGCATTTAGGATTTTTGGTCAATTCATCGCATCCAAGTGCATGAGCACGTCTGTTTAAAGAGGTAATAGTATTTCAATTAATTAACAATATACTCGATAATTATATACTTGGTAGCTTGCAGTTGTAACAGAACATACTTGAACATCCTAAAGGGATTAATTGTTCAGAGTTTTGTGTCCAAAAGCAAAGGGTTAAACAGAAAATGATAAGATTTTCGGAATACCCCGAATAAACTTACGAGCAACTACCACGTAATCTCGTCATTAGTTCATCAATATTATCCCGTTCGTAGGCACACACATAGTCATTCTCATCGCTCTGATCGGCACAATCACTCTGGCCATTACATTTTTTTTCCTTGCTCACACAGCCGCCATAATTGCAACGAAACTGGGTCTCGTAATTGCAGGTGGAATTAAAGCAAGTCGTGAATTCCTCGTCACTGCCATCCTTACAATGTACGTCACCATCACACTTCAATACGGCATCAATGCATTCTCCATTATCACACTCAAACTGGCTACCCGTGCATCCGTTTAATGGTCCAGCCGAGACTACGTACAAAGATAGAGCAAATTCCCGGTATAAATATATGTATATATATGAGGTTATCTCTCTTCGTGAACTCTGTGAACTATGCACATATTTATACAACTTATAATTATTTCTCATGTCTGAATGATATTCCTATTCCACTCTATATCACATATTTATATCTATATCCCTATATCTTTTTATATATGAAGAAAGTGAATACTCTCACCGATTTGGCATAGAGCTAATGCCGTTAGAATGAAAACTGATAACATCGCCAGAACCAAAATAATTTATAATGAGCTACCGATCCGCTGAGTTGCTCAACTGAATTAAATCATCAGCCGAACACTCTCTCAATAAAATAAAATTGAAATCGAGAATGTTGCTTGATAGTAGGGAACCCTAACACAATACAACCTGCAAATAGGCGGGAAAAATTTAAAATGATGTTAAGTTTTAAATATATAATTCACGTGTAATTCACGTTTCCAACTGAAAACTAAAAAACAATTGGTTCTTCAAAATTAGCAGTTATTTAGACTTGTGTTAATATGAGTGAAATCCGTAAATTACTTAATTATTCTCCAGCCCTAAATATCGATAACTTTGAAGGAGGCATCTACGAGCCCACAAAGCATGGATAAATATTATAGATCAGTGATCTCTCTACGTTTCTATGCAAACCGATTTGTTGTAACAAATTTGGGATATTATATCGCTCCGAAAGTTTGAGTTAATATTTTAAATTCAATCCAAATAAAAGATGGAATTCTATTTTATTTTATATAATATGTTTTTTATTACTGAAATTAACCATTCAATTTTTCTTATCATTCTTATTACATATGTATGTATATATGTGGAATATACATTTTATATATATTATGAATATAGATAGTATTATTATTTTCATGAAATATGTATTGTTTTATGCTGTATAATTCTATGTTTTTTTTTCTTGTTTCTTTTAATTATTTATTTATTGTATTCACTTTAGACGAATTGAAGTTTGATTGTGGACACAAATTGAAAGTTTATTGGGCATGTTTTACTCTATTGTGCTCGTATCTAAGGTTTTTATATTCCATTTATTTATTTTTTATTTCCTTTTTTTTAATATTCCTGCTTTTATCAACATTTTACAAAATATAGCAATTAGGAGCAGTTTTTTATATGCCTGTTATACATAAGTATATTCATTATATTGCCTTTGGTGTAGTCAACGATAAAGCATCTTTTTGAACTGTCCAACATTTTTTTATTGGGTTGCGGTGTAAGCTTTGCTTAGTTTTCTTTTATGGAAATATTTGAAAAGTTGTTTTAGAGTTTATTCTTGGGCGCTCTCATCAGTATCCAATCGACCAATCGCTTAAACTTATCGATACTATCGAGAGCAATCGTTAATCGACTGACTGTTCACAATTTAGAAGAAAGTCATCATTTTGGTTTAATTTTTCAAAAACTTTAAAACCATTAATAAATATTTCATAATCCATTGACGTAGCAATGCCTATCAGAAGGTGCTGATGAAGTCGCCCAATGCTTTCGACTTCCCCTGCTTTTATTTTGAGCTATGCAATGTATTCATATCCCGTATCCCTACTTTATATATATATATAAAGTATATATATATACATATATATACTCGTATTTAATTGTTAATTGTGGTTTCTACACATGTATGTATTTATATTGGTATTTTTTCTTATAAGTATTATTCTATTGTGTTGTATAGTTCTTGGGTTTTGACTTGTTTCGTTCTTTTGTGTGTGATTTTGTAGCTTTTTGGTGCCTAAGCAATTTGCTGCGTGTTTTCTCAAGTTTTTCGATTTGTTTTGATTTGATTTTAAAAGTAAGTAGATAATTATGTCTATATAAAGTGATAAGCAGAGTAAGCATAATATTTATATCGCCAGACACGCTCCAAAATTTGTATGTTTACTCGTAAGCTTAAAAGGGTTTCTTTTGGTGTTTCAACTGTTTCACTGTTTGTTGAGAGTAAATTATAAATAAATATCGGCTTAATATAGAGATTATTTAGTACATTGTTTACATATTATGTAGTCATTTGTTTCATCAGAAAAAAAGACAAATACTCTAGGCGTAAATGTATTTATGGTGGGCAGAGTAATGATAAATGGACTAAAACAAATTTGTTTTCAGGTAATACGTAATTGCAGTTAAAGAATCAAAAGGGAATTTCATTTTCTTCTTTTTTTTTATTTTTTCTTACCACATTTGTAAATTTACTGACCAATTGACCAAAATTTGTAAGATGGTTATATAGCAACAAAGAAAAGGTTTTTTCTTTACGTATGGGTACCTGTTTTAGCATTCTTTATAAATAATTATCTTACATGTAAATGTATCCGTTACATACTAACATTTTCTAATACATTTAATTTACTTAATTGTTGGTTTATATATGTAACTCTGCTCTTGCTTCGCTCTTTATGGCTTCGCATATGTTTATAAGTCATATGAATGTGGCCCTAACAATAAAGCAAATGGAACAGAAAAAGACTTGAGCATAATGCAAAATAATTGAATATAATATTAATGAGGGTGTTTCTTTAAAAAAAAACTGAATTATTTCATAATACATACAATAAACTATAGAGCAACCAAAAGTGAATGATTTTCGGCTGAATGTTGTTGTTGCCGGGTCGCTGCCCTAATTTGATAAGGTTTAAACGATTACTCATTGAGCTTGTGCCATTCAGCGATTTGGCGACGTGGTGAATTGCAAACCTCGTTCCAGTGGTTCAAAGCTGTGCTGCTAGAGTTGGGTCCGCCCAGCTCCAAGCGTCCAATAACCTGGGAGTAGTAGGAGAAATACCAGTTTAGTTGCCTGCTGACTAATGCAATTTTTGATGCTTACCTCATTCTTGGTCACGCGATCCCAATCGAGTAGCATCAGCTCCAGTGAGACGCCCTCCAAGGTGGCACCGTTGCCCTGAAAGAAGTAAGTTTTTGTAAGAATATTAGGATAACTCTTAGCTCTTATAATCCCTCGCAAATTACCTCTGCAGCTGGTATATCAAATGCGAAGCTCTCATTGAAGACCGGACTTAAAGTACGCTTCTTGACATGCGTTTTCTTCTTGGCAATACGCTGGCCATTGTAAAGCAAATAGATTTTCACATAAGGATCAGCCAATCCAGTGACATCCATGCGGGGCAAATTACGTGCCTTTAACAATACTACGGTCAATCGTCCGGCTGCCGGCTGCCAGCAGAGTGAGATTAGTAATTCGCCACGTCCCTGAGCACGTATCTTTAGGCTCCGGGGCTGTATCTCCTTGCTAATGGATAGAGCTTCCTTAGATATATCGCCGATCTCAATGGAGGACAAGGGGCAGACAACTTCGCCAATGACATCATCACGTGAATACCGATCAAAACTGAGTATAACAAAGTGCAAGCTCATATTCTGGAGATCGTTCATGTTCAGGCCGTAGAAGGTGAAGTCTTCATCATAGACTGGGTTTCGTGTATTTCGCACCACGCGTGTTTTTACCTTATGCTGCTTGTCGGGCAACAATTGAAGCTTCACATACGGATCAGTGGCAGCTTGAGTGCGTCCATTCATGCCTGTGGGAATATCTCCAGTGCCTCCAGCTCCGCCCTTGCAGGGCAGTCCTCGGCAACGTATGATGGATACCATTAAAGCGTTGCGCTCAGCCAAATATCGCAACTTGAAGTAAATGGTGCCCAGTTTACCATATTGATCGCTTATGGTCAGCTCCTTGCCATTGGTCAACGAGTCGTCCAATGTAATGGTTACATTTCCATTGGCAATTGTCTCCACCGGCGAATGATGATGATTATGCTGCTTGGAATTGTCCACAATGGTCAGCTTGCTTGAGGATTGATGATGCTGCTGCTGCTGCTGCTGTGCCAATTGTGGCTGCGACACCTCATCCTCCTCGGCATATTTCATATTCTGCGGTGCTATGGGCGATGTTGACTGATCCTGCATCGGGGAGAGCAAGCTCATCTGCTTGCCTCCAGTGGGTGATGGTGATTTCTTCAGATAATGCGGCGGCTGTCCACTTGGCGAACGAACTGCAGTCGGTCGACGTGTCGGTTGGAATGGGAACGAGGCGTCATGTTGACTCTGCTTCTTATTCCTTATCCGCATCTGCTTGGTGCAGATGCAGGCCACCGTTGAAAGCACTGCGGCCGCGGTGAGGCCTAGTATGGCGGGCACAACTGCAATTCAGATACAAAATAACTTTTAGATAATCTCTGAATTCATGTCAAAAAATTGCTATATTCGAGCATCGAATATTTAATTTCTAATTCCATAGAATTAGTATGAGTTGTGGCTTAAAGTAAAGAAAATTATAATTAAAAAAGTACAATCAACCAATAAAAATGTGAGAAGCCTCCGCAAGATTTTTGGAGAAAATAATAAGCAAAAAAAAAAATGGTTTTTTATAAATTGAACATTCTACATACTCGCCACATGCCACGATTTTCACTTTCAACAGAACTGGTGAAATAAAATTGATGAGAAAATTATATAAGTTTATCAATGTAAGCAATATTTAGAAATCATTTTTGGTATAACAGTTTCTCTCACATACTTAAACTTTAGTGGCAGATTAAAAAAAAAGATCGAATCATTTAAATTTTAGAATTGAATTGAGAGCTTTGAAATTGCATTTAACATCTATTGGATAAAAATTCGACTTTTCCCCATACAATTTTGGACTCACTAATGCAAAAGTCTCCACAGACTAAATATCGTTTAAATTGAATATATTAATATAATATTGAATAATTTGGAAAGTTTCTAATTTCATTTATAAGAAGGTAATTTCTTTAGAATATCTTAAGATAAACATACGCAAAAGTAGAACAAGAATAATAAAAAAAAATTATTATTATTAAACTTAAAATTAATATAATTAGCGGATGAACATGTCTATCAAAACTGATAAAAATATTTATATATACTTTTATACGTAATGGGTTTCTCCCCCGTGCAGAAGGACATTTCAAGGAGTCAAATTGATATAAGTTTTGCAAGTTTTGCCAAGTTTTAGGCCAACTTTCTTTGACTTAGGTAATGAGCTATTAGTTTTGGCTACAATATGCTACTTACTTGTGTCCATCATGCTGACATCTGGCATATACTCGTCAGCCATTTTTAGTGGCTTGTGGCTTGGGCCCCTCTGCGCGTTATCTGGGCTTCTTTGAAGTTTCTCGTAGCTGCACGGAATAACAATTAGTCAGGTCAGAATAGAATACTCAAAGTAAAGGGAAAAGTGAAGAAAATATGTTTATGTATATGCCCTGTCTAAGTTTTTTGGCACCTGCACATCGATTTTACCACAAATCTATCGTGGAGTTTCCATTTTTTGCCAGCAGCTGCTGCTGCGATTTTCACGTTTTTCGCACACTTTTGTTGTTATTTGCATTACTACTTGAGCTCTGTCACACATACACTCTCTCTCACACACACACACACACACATACACACACACACACAACCATATATAAAACCTGTACACACTCATACGTCGTACTCGCATGAATCATCAACCCACCCCCTTGAAACGCAGCTCGTATTACTTTGGGTCTTTCTAGCTACAATTTTAGAACCTTTTTTTTCTCTTTTAAACATGCAAAAGGAAATATTTTTTTTACACTTTTATCACTTTGAAATTGTTTGTTTTCCTTGTAATATCTTTGAATTTAATTTAATGTATTTAAGTTTTTTTATTTTCTTACAGCTGGTTTTATTTTTACACTTATTAGCGCTTAGAAATATGTATGTAAAGCCCATAAAATTTAAATACTCTTACTTCTTTTACTTCTGATTTGACTGCTTATTTCCAATTGATTATTTGAATATTAATATTTTGAATTCTGACTGGAAAATTGGTACAACGCAGTTCCGCAGCAGTTGCACTTTATTTTGCCTTTGAAGTGTATTAAGTCAACACTTTGTCCAGTTGCAAATCGTTAAACCTGCGCCGGCGCTCTAAGCCCGCTCGTTCCTTTTTGTGTGGGCTGCTCAACGAGAGCTCTGAACTCGTTGCTTTACATATTAAGGATTTGCTTTCAAGCGGTGGTTGCCCAGATCTGTGACGTCAAGGGTGGATATAGACTCCAACTAATTGAGTTACTCAACACTGTTTATGAGTCAGAATTTTGAATAATTGGAATTGATATTACACTGCTGCTTGTACGTAAAAACTGTTAAGTTAATTTATAAAGCTAAGATTATAATATCAATCTATTATAATATTTATTATTTAGTTCATGAGATAATTTAAGTATTTTAATCAATAAAAATAAAGAATAATTTGATTGAATTTGAATGCTAAAAATATCGGATTCATTAATATAAAAGATCGTTCAATACTAAATAGTACTCTCTTCTATTTTCTACAAATTTATATTAAATTAACATTTTCAAATATATATTCTCTTAACCTTATTATTGTAATTTAAATGAACTCCTTTCTCATAAGACAAATACATATTATTATCAGCTTAAAAGTAATAAAAACTTAATTCAAAAAGCTTTCCGTCTAAGAAACGTGAGCGAGCTTCCAAAGCTTTACAAGTTACGCTTTAAGCCATTTGAACAAAACACGAACCAGTGGTTCCCCAAGCCAAACTAACGACGAAGAGTACGAAACTGCTGAAGCTTCGTATTGGTCATCGGCAGTTTAAAAAGACCCGCGCTTACCGGCCAGACCCTGAGTCGGCGACGGTCTGCGAATGCGCGCAGTGTGAAACAAGTTGTACAGAGATCTTGGCCAGGCCTGAAACACAGACTAAAATCTGGCTAGTGAAGTGCCTGCAGTAAGCCAAAGAAGGCAAAACTAAGTACTGTGCGTGTGTTGTGTGCTACTGTGTGTGAGCCAGCCAACGGCAATAATTGCAAAGCCTAAACATTTAAAAATAATTTTCTTTCGAAAACTATTACGGACACTTTAACGTCTTCGCTGGATTGTGCAATTTGAGCAAAATTCATCTAATAAGGAGCTGCACAATTGGAAAATAAAAAATATAAAACCCAAAGACTGCAGAAAAGGAAACTCACTGACAACTGGGCGCGCATACAGAAAATGTAAGTTTTATAATGATTTTTGAATTTGATTTTTACCATCCAAGAGATTGACTCAACCTGGTCATTTGAGGAAGCCTCAAACGCCCGAAGCGAATCATATTCGTTTTCGAAACGGAACGTTGCTGGGAGATGGTTCAGTTTGTGTTGCAGCTTTTGCAGTTACATTCTAAAAAAACTTTGCGGATTCGATACGTTTTCTTGTGGCTCAGATTGTTGGCACATTTACGAGTATTATGTGTGTGTGTCTCACGATTTTGGCTCTAGACATGTTTCTAATTTTAGTTGTGGGTCTTTTGAACGGTTTGCCTATTGTACAGGTTTTCTTTTTCTTTTTTTATGATCTACTATGTGGCCACTAATCTGTTTGATTTTCTTATGTGTCTGTCGCAAAAAAAAAATATAAAGAAAAAACGTCTTATATTGAGCTATAGCAGTTCATAAAACGTCTATTACAGTAATAGGAAATTAGCCCGGTTTTCGGTTTTTCTTACCAACGGAAGCTTAAGGCATTGTAGGCTATTCGTAACGCTTATTTAGTGTGAGTAAAATTAGTCTAAAGAGCTGCAATCGATTTGAATGCATGTGAATATCCGTTCAACTGCTTTATATAATATCAGCTCTAAATCATGCATGAATTTTGCATAGTAATTTTTAATTTTTACTCACCGATTTTCGAGTGAAATTAGCTAAACGAGAAATTAGCCAAAACCTCAAAAAGCACATGCGTAATTTGATTTTTATTAATTAAAACAAAACAACAGCTCAAAAAATACGTATGTATATACTCGTATATAGTATATATATAAAGAATAATTATCATAAAAAATTCGCAAAAACAAATTTATGACTTTGCCTGAACTCATTAAGAAAAGTTCGAAGCCAATTTTTATTTGCATTTCGAATTTCGAATTTTTGATTTCGTTGATTTGATTTCTCTAAAAAGCCATCTTCAAAACTGAAGCATGACGATGATCAATCAAATTGCGTCTAACGAGGGCAAACAGTGGCCAAATACTCGAACAATTGCCCCAATATTTGTATCCAATTATCTAGGAGATCTCTGGGGCTGCGGGCAATAAATATAAATTGAATTTTCGAGCTCCATATTGAGCAGCAGAGTGCGAGTGCTTTGACCGCCAGACACCCACACACCCAGCACAGCACCCAGGCCATAAGCCCATAAAGCCGCTTTCTTTTGTGCTTTTGTGCCGTCTTCAACGATTCCGAAAAACTTTTTATAAAAATTATTTGGCAACACACGAGGCACACACGAGTCGCAGTTACTTGTAGGTTTTTGTTTGGTCGTTTTTTTTTTTTTTTTTGGTGTTGTAGTTGGAGTCATGTCGAAATGTCAGCGACAGATAAAATTTGTATCTCCCCATGTTTTTTTGGGAGCGTGCTACCTCTGTGACTTTTTTGTTGTTTAAATAGGATTTTTGCTATTGTTGCTTCTTTTGAACGGCATCGATTGACTTTTTGCCAGTTGTTTGTTTGCCCTGCTGTTGTTGTTGTTGTTGTTGCTGTTTGTTGCTCCCTTTTTTGGCTGGCACTCATTCATTCATTCATTTATTCATTGCGATCTGCAATCTCCGGCAATGGCATAGCCATTGGTTGCCTTTTACTTGGCTCCTTTATGCTCTATGCTCGTTTGCCATTTGCCATTTAAATGATCCCTCGATTCCGTTTTATTTGTTTACAATTCGTTATGGCAGTATTTTTAGCCAAGAAGTGGCACACTTTATTGGTACGGGTATAAACGGTGACAAAACTAAAAACTTAACTGGGTCAACTGACCAGGCCAATTGAATAAAATCTTCTTTTTGGCTCTTGGCATTTAAGAATGCTTAAAATTTGATTAGCATATCACTTATGAATATGTATCTGTCTCTGTATCTGAGTTGTATGTGTATGTGCAACATTTTAGAAAGTCCAACTCGAAACATCATGCATCAGCAATAGCTTTTGATGCTCGTCAATCTTCAAACAGCCCGCATCACTTCCACGTGGGTTATATGACACTTTTGACCACTTTGCCACAGGCCAGAATGACATTATTGCTTTCAAGTATGGCTTTTACTTTAAACATGGCTATAATAACGGAAGAGTTAAGTTAACCGTACACAGCAAAGAATTAGGTGAATCGTGGCCCAGCAGCGTCAAAAGATATTGCGACCTCGGATTCATTAAAACCAACTACAAAATAAGCATTTTTTTGCGTGTAGACTAAAACATACGTAAAACCTTCTATAAGATTTCATAAATAATAAAAGTTGAAAATATCAATAACACTTAAAGTGACTTCTTAGTATATTTAACTCGTCACTTACTTATGCTTAGAGAAAGAGTATCTCTTAGTCTATGTCATTTAAAATCTGCTTGACATATTCAAGTTTTTCATGTTAAAAGCTTAGAACCGAGCACAATAAAGTTCCAGTTTTACTGCTTAACAAAAAAAGTTGACATTTGCAGACATATTGATATCCATAATATATCGTACTATAAGCGAGTTAACGGCTTAAGTTAACTGCTCTTAACGCAAATTTCAGCCTCAAGGTGTTAACAAAAAAATAAAAAATTGTTATCCTCGCGACAAGCGTGAGAAATTTTAAGAAAAACATCAATTACAGCAACAAGCAACAAGAGCCAAAACGGCAACAGCAACAAAAGCAACAACAATACGAATAATAACAACTTTGTTAACAAATTCACTCATTTAGCAATGAAACTAAGAGTGTTGTTAGTGTCTGGCCATCGGCAACAAAATCATGAAACAACATCCAAGCCAAACTAAGCCAAGCCAAGCCAAGTCGAGGCACAGTTGACAGGCAGCTCCTGAGCGCTGTTGACGTCGACGTCAACGTCGTCGAGCTGCCCGCTTTTGCATCCGCCTGGGGCCACCGCAGCAGCACAGCAACAACAACATAGTTGCAGTTGTTTTTTTATGTTTTTTTTGCTTTTGTTTTTTTTTTTAGCACGTAACCAGCGATCAATCAAAGGCACAAAGCTCATCTCAGCGTCGCGTCGCTCTTTGACTATCACTCAAATGATGCGCCAACAATTGCAGAATTTCACTTTAAACTTAATTGTGGTCACATTGCTGTTGTTGTTGTTGAAGTTGCTGCTGCTGCTGCTGCTGCTGCTGCTGTTGGCTTGGCTGCGCTAACGTAATTGGCAACATCAGCCCAGCGGCCGCTATTCGCGATGGGCAGCCAAGGGTATTACATGGCGTTGCAGTTGCAATTTTAGCAGTTGCAACAACTAACTGAAAAATGCAACTTAAAATTTTCGCCGAAAATGCAAAAAGTAGCGAAATGTTGCAAATTTTCAATCACGTAGTTCGTGCAACATAGCAAAAATTTAAATAAATTATGTAAAACACAAATTTTGCTATTCCCTCCTGTTCACGTTTGTTGTTTCAACTGTTTTTTGTCCACTGATATAGAAAGAAATTTTTTATTTTTCTTTTACTGCTATTTCCGTTTCAAGAAACAAAAAATCGTGCTATGTAAATTGGGGGTCTGTATTAACTGGAAATAATTAAAAATTAACAATTGTTCGAAGTACAATCCAACTGCATTTTCTGATTGCTGTCTGCCTGCAAAGGTCTGTGTCTTATTATTGGCTTATTGTTATTGTTTTCCTAGATTTTTATTGATAATACTCGTAAAATGTGCCTGTAATGATTACAAAACAATTGACGTTTAATGCAGCGCAATCAGCTTAATAAATCATTTGAAAAACCCAACCAACAGCTGATTGGGTATTAAAATTAACTGAGACTATAAATATTTAAATATTTTATTGCAAGCGCATAGAAATGGCATGCTAATTTTAAGTTTAACAATTCCTAGCTTCAGTTTAAGTGATGACTAAAAAAATAATTTCGATTGGTAGTTTTGCATCAGCTAGAAAGAGTTTCTCACAAACTAAATAAAGCTACTCCAATTGAAGAATGGACCGATAAGTCTAGTTGGGATTAAATCAAGTGTGAGAATTCTTATATTAATTTCATTATCATTATTATAACTCATTATAGGATTGACTAAAACATCGCTGGGGAATTCTTGAACTTATCCATGTTATTTTGAGTTAATAAATAAATGAAATTCAAATAACGAACATTTCTAACTAATTTAATATTTGTTAAGCAAACATTTCGTATGGAGAAAAAAGTAAAAAGTCAATAAACAAAAATGCATTAAATAAAACAAAAATTGCTTACTAACATTTCAACAATTACGTGATGGGCATGACAACAAGAAAAAACAACATAAACAATTGCCAAATTCTCACATAAAAATATTCGCACATTGTTGAAAGCGCGTTGACAATGCGAAGTACGCAAAAGAAAGAGAAAAACACAATAAAAGAAAAATAAAAGCAAAATTCAAAAAACAGATAACAGAAAACCAAAAAAAAATAGAAAAAAAAACTAAAAACAACACTCGGTTGCAGTTTGGTAGTACTTTAGTAGGTTGTTGTTGATGTTGTTGATGCATTTCTACAGCCAACATGGGCGCATGACGAATGAAAGTGAAAATAGGAAGTCAAGCCATGAGACCGGCACCGGCATCCGAGCTAGGGAGACGCAAAAATATACATAGCTGCACTTACAGATACAGATACAGAGACAGATACAGAGACAGATACAGATACAGGCCTCAGATACTCGTACATTGGCCAAGTTTAGCCAGACATTGCGCTGCTGCTTCCTTTAAATTGCGAATACATTTCTTGCCGCTGTGTCTGCTGTTGCTGCTACTGCTGCTGCTGCTGCTGCTGCTGCTGTTGCAGTTAATGTTGTTGCCGCCACACTCTTTGATTTCTTGGCCAATTTCTAATGGCCACCGCCGGCGTTGCAAGCCGCGTAATAGCCGTAAATGAACTCCAGTTATCAATATTGGTGCAACATTGCATTACGGATTACAACTTATCCGCTTTTCGTAGTGGAAGTTGCCGTTAATTTATAGATCCGCTTTAGCGCCTGCACAGCAGCCAACATGTTTCACTTTACACTAAGTTTTATTTGTTTATTTAGCTTTTTTTTTTTGTTATTTTTCTTTGAAATTATTCGTACATTTTGCACAGCTTGTCAATTTGACGCGCCCGAACGTGAAAAACTTTATGACCTCTTTTTATGATATTTTATTTATTTATTTATTTATTTTTCTTTTATTTTGGAGCTCGTTAACAGTTAGTTTTGATTTGTAAAACCAGTTCCAGCTCACAGTGGGGCCAAACTGAGTCATATTGGTGAAATTAATTACTACAATTTGCCACCCAATGTGTTGAGCATTAATTTCGTTACGGATTTTAGACGCTGATTATATGTACGTGCTTCGAGTGCTTCGTTAGATTTATAAAAATATTGTAATATGTGTAATCGATACTTGTAAAGAGCTAATTAAAATTTTAATACTATCTGGTTTACTTTTTATCTTCAAGGAGACCCTGAAACAGCCGCTAAGCAGCGCTGTCTATAAGCCTCAAAATATTATTGCACAATCTTCCGCTTAAAATCGCACGCTTTTATCTGGCGCCTTTGTCATGGCACGCATAAATTCCGTTAGTTTATTATTATCATTCTAATAAATGCATAATTCCCACATTAATAAGCACCAAAAAAAAACAAAAAACACCTGAATAAATAGCCAAGTTAGGGGGCTAAGGGAAAAGGCAGCAGCATACGAATATGCCACATTGCAGTCTATCTTTCTTTTATAACTATCTTATTCACACCAACGAATCGTTTCAATGAGCACGCTGAACTGACTCGCTGACTGACTCACTGACTGACTGACTGACTGACTGAGAGACTGACAGCTGAATGAAACCTTCAAAAGCAACACCAATGAAGACAATGCCAACAATATCAATGAAGATATCATATAAAATCGCACTACGAATACAATAAGAGTACCAACCACACAACAGCAGCAACTGATTTCTGGCACTCGTATAATCGACAGGCGCATCGCTTGACTGCACAACACTTTAGACGCCCCCGCGATATAGTTGTAAATACCAACAGGTACAGGTACAGGTACAGGTACAACTGGTAATTATGAAACTTGAAGATAAGATATAATTAGCATGCCAATTGTGAAGCGATACGCAGCAAAGGAAGTGTGAAGAGATAAGATTTAAATCTTTATTATCAATGCAGAAAATATTTCATACCCTTTCAGCATTATATGCATTGTTAGCTTTATCTTTTTTTCTACCCTACCACGACAAGCTCTTGAATATATAAAAAACAGCATCATATTCCACAAGACAAAAGAACAAATTATTAGATACACGTTTCTATATTTTTTACCGAACATTCTACTCACAATCAACAAAATAATTGAAACTTCAATTGGAGATAATTTTTTGTAGAATTGGAACTTCCAAAATGGTTTAATTTATAGCTAAAAATTAAGTTTTAAAAACTTTCTTTTTGTTGGTTCGTGGTAATTTGATCTATTTTGAGAATAAATTACTTACATTTCCTTTTTGGGAAATTAATTCCAAGCCTTTTTGTCTCTTTAAATAAAAAATATGTCATATATACATCACCCTATGATCAAAATTTATTCATACATAATGTATAACAAGCTTAAGCTGCCAAATAGGTAGCTGAAAAACTGTTTAAAATAAAATTATATAAATTTAAAAAAAAAAACATATAAATAAATAAAAAAAGTTTTTTCCCAATATCTTGAACGTAAGAGCTGACTAAGCAAAATGATGGTAATTTTCGATATTATCATTACCGAATAACTATAAAAAGGTTTCTGAGAGCCCCACAAAATGAATCATTACCTTGCGATGTCAAAATTTATCCCGAACTACGCAATTCCTAATTTAAGACAACGTTTTTCAAACTTGGAATTTCTTAATTTATCCTATCTTTAGTTGGCTTTGAGCTAGCCTGAACTTACCGATTCGTTCAACATTGAATCCAATATTTTAGGAATTATAGTAATTATAATGAGTTTACTTTGACATTTATTAAGAATCAATATTTATATACGAAATATATATAATCGTATATTAAGTATCTTATATTAATATAGGAAAAAGTTTCTATAAATTCATTAATCAATTTTGCATATATTTTAATAAAATCTTGTATAATGTTTAAGCTTAATATTTAGCCTCATAAAAACCTTTGAGCCATAGCCGACAATTAGTTTAATTAGTTTCATTTTTATATGAAGAGCATAATAATTGTTAAAGGTCAGCTTAAGAGTTTGGGTCGAGGACCCAAACTTAATTATCATTCTTTTAGGCTTTCTTTAAATTCATAAATATAAACGCATTATTTTTATTTATTATTAATTGTTGCTGCTTAAACTTTAATATAGTTAAGGTATACTCTATTTTTTTCCCATTTATTTGAAAGCATAAAGTTGGTGCATTGGCGCCAAAAGTTGTTCGGGACAACTTTTAACTATTATTTGTTTGTTTTGTTTTTGTTTTCTGTTTATAACTGTGCACGATTTCTGCACGCATTTTCTGAGCTTTGAAGTTCGCCTGGTATTTTTTTGGTAATGTTTGCTGTTGTTTTTTGGACTTGATGGAAAAACTCGTTGCGAGGTCAACTGCCTCTCTTTACTGATTTTTCACGCTCGCGTGCGCGTTGCGTACGCTTTTCAGTACTTTCGAGGCATCCTTCAACTTTGCCGTTGCTCTGACATGAGATTGAAACTGTAACTGAGATAGAAACTGAGGCCAAAGCCGAATACGAAATGGAAATGGAAAAAATCGTGTTTCAAATGTCAAATGTGTGCACTACAAGTATCGTTGGTTCCAAGCCGAGCTCTCGATCTCAAACTGTAGCAATTGCCTGATCTTCTCGACTTTGTCTGTAGTTTTGTATAAAGCTTTTCGTTTTTTGATTCTCTTGTTTGACTTTCTGTTTTTGGTTTTGGTTTCGGTTTTGGATTTTTGGCGCTTACAAATTGCAATTTGATTGCTGCATCCAAGTCGACAGAGAGTGGTTCAGTCTAATTGAGGTCAAAAACATTGTACACATCTCCAAAATAAAATGAAAAAAAGTTTAGCCACTTTTGTTGTTCATTTCGGGGCGGGCTGCTATAATTGTTTACCAAATTGTGTGAAAAAATGTGTAGCCAACAAATTGAGTTATTTTTGGTATGCACTTAATGGCTAAATGATTTTTAGTAATGTGCATTAGCTGATTGATGCAAAAGCAAACAAGAAATAAAAGACAAATAATTTATCTTTTTCTCAAAATAAAAACCACGAAATTATTATGAGTACATATTAATTAGTTTTGTATGATTTCCTTCCAACCAAACTCTAAGCTAAGTCTGCAGAGATCAGCTCAAATTTGAACTGCTGGTTCAGAGTGCAACAAATGGCATAATTATTACCCAATCATTGTGGGCTACTACCAGTATTACAAGTATTATTCAACAATTGGATTGCTTCTGTTTTAGGCACAGCACAGGCATCTGATTACAGCGCCATGAACTCAACGTGCAATTTTGAAATTTCAAAAACAAAACCCCCAAAAGAAGAAATAAGAAAAAAAAAAAGAAAAAAGCCAGCACTCTAGCTACTTTGGGCTAAGGTCATGTGAAACTATGCAAACGGATTGAAGCCAACGAATCAGCCAAGCCATGGGCCAAGTTATTTTGGACCGCTGATGATGAGCTATGACTTCTCTCTTCTGGCTTAGCAGCTGCTCCGGCTGCTATGGCTGCTCCGGCCTATGTTGGCCTTTTGTTATTACCAATGCTGGCAGCAATTTAGCCAAAGGTACCAAAATTGTTTAGGTTTCAGTTTCGTTTTATGGATTATTCGCGTGCTTTGAATGATGGAGACGACGCCTCTTTAGCGACGGCATCCAAAGGCATTGTCTTCATGGTATTTTAATAAATTGCGGCACTGCTGGTTCAGTTATTTTTTGCTATGGGCTGCAGTTGCAGCAAGGTTAAGTCGGATTATAAATTAAAAAAAAAATTCGAATTTAATTGTTATTTACAATTAGTATTTAATTTGCCAAATGATCTTTATTCAAGTTCGTTGCCTAAGTCTTTCGTTTTTTTTTACCATTTAACATTTTCTGTTATTTATTTATTCCATTCATAGTCTTCAAGCCAACATGTCCACCAGCACATCAGCCTGTGATTGTTTGGTGGGCGTGCCCACCGGCCCAACTCTCGCCTCCACATGCGGTGGCAGCGCATTTATGCTATTCATGGGTCTGCTCGAGGTTTTCATACGATCCCAATGTGATCTTGAGGATCCCTGCGGACGAGCCAGCACAAGGGTGAGTCAAGTCAAGTCTTTTGAAGATATAGATTAACAAATGATTAAATTAAATGGTATTTACTTTGCTTTATGCTTGCAGTTTCGATCCGAGCCGGACTACGAGTATGATTTCATTGTCATTGGCGGTGGCTCAGCGGGCTCTGTAGTTGCGTCGCGTCTCTCCGAGGTGCCGCAGTGGAAAGTGCTGCTTATCGAAGCTGGTAAGTGGTAAACAATTGATATTTACAGCTTCAAAAATACGTGTACATGTTGCACTGTGGACTTGCAACATGTTGCTGGCAGCAAATACTATGTTGCCAGCTGGGTCGCTGTGGGCAATTAGGCGCACGTTATGTGGCATTTGTTTAGAAGTAATTGAAGCCTAACCGCAAGAGCTATACAAAAAGCAAGGCAACAACAGCAACAGCAACACTAATGAAACTTAAGCAACACTTGACAATAACAACAACATGCAACACTAACAACAATTTGCCGCAGAAGCCGCAGAAGCAACCGCAACCGCCTTGAGCATTATGTAAAGTAAACGAGATAACCCCTGCCTATCCCTCCCACCGCACACATTGAGTTTTACCCCTCTTGTAATTTGTATCTATGCAAATGAGTTTAGGATTATATGCCACTTGGCCTGTCTGTCCAGCTCCAAAGTTTATTTATCTTATGCTTGACTGCTTTTTCGCCGTAAACAATTGCCAATTTTTTTAATATTACTTTACACATTATTTTTTGTTATGAATGAATTAAGATGCGCATACTTAAAGCTTGTGAGTGGGAGTAGAGCAGTGGTATATGGTTCAATTTTAAATGCAGGGCATTCACTTCGCTTAAAGCAGCTTAACGAGAATTAATCGTAACATTTTTTGCTCGCGTGCCTTAGCCAAAACCACCTGTAAATTATTAAGTATTTTTATTGACATGAATAATTCATTTTTTTGTAAATTCAAGTTTAATTTAACCCTAGAATAAAAGCTGCTCCACTTATTCATTCATATTCCAAAGTTTCTGCTTCAACTCCGACTCATAGCACGAGAATACCAACTTAAACATTTTTAATTTAGGTCAACAAAATAATTCCATTTTTTTAAATAAATTGAAGAAGAATCTTTGAAAATTAAGCAAGTATACTGAAGTGAATCTTACCAGTCTGGAGTCTTTCAAGGTGTTTCTTTCAATAAAACGAACCGGTGTTTACGCTGAGGTTTTTCAACTGAAATTATTATATGAATTATTTATTTTGTTCGTTTATATTTGAAGTGTTAATTATAATAATTATACACAGAAAGAAATCACTTTTATAAAAATGTGCTCAATCGGTCTTTAATTGAGAACAAAATGTTGAAGTCTGAATTGGAATAATACTTTAAGCTAAGAACAATTCATTTTTTAACTCCGATTACGCTTTAAACGGTTAGAAAATAAGTGTACCGTATTTTTTTTCTCTGTGCACATTTTCATATGTAAATTTATTCAGTGCAGTTCAGTTTAAATACAAATTTGGAGCACATGCGCCTGGCAAGCAAATAAATGAAAATACCTTGAAAAGGATGAAAGCACTCGTCTCTTACGTGAGAAGTGGCACGCAAATCACTGGATTAAAATCTTTTATTTCTTAGCCAGCTAAACAGACAGTCTATGGCAGACTGAGAATTTCTTATCTTAATCTTTTAACCTTCAAAATGTCCATTAACTTTTGCTTATCAGCGTACTTGGCACTGCTTGAGCTGCTTTTGGGGTTAGTGTCGCCTGTAACCCTTTCAATTAATTGTTGCTTTGCAACAATTATTATGCCTTGTCACTAATTATTATAATTGCCAACTGAAATATACAACAACAAATAAATAGATAGTTGTAGTTGCCAATGCGTTGGTGTTAATAATCCAACAATGCCTAAAGTATAATTAACAGCGGCTATTATTGTGATTACTGAGTTATCATTTATTACCATGAGTGCTTGTTAAGTACTCGTACTTGTCGCTAAGTGGCTCTTTTCGGCTTTCGTTTGGTTCAACGTGGATGCACATGATTTGTACTCGCATAATCATTGGGTTGACACTTTTTAAAACCCAATTCTGACAATTTTGACGATGAAACGTTCGCTTCGTTTCTTAGCCCATTATTCATTTTCAATGTCAGCTGTCTGCCGTCTGCAAAAAAGTTGAGCATCGTCAAGCGGATGTATTTTAGCAAAGGTCAAGAGGGTTTACTTTGGATTTCACTTGTATTAAAATGAAATATTAGTATATATGCACATTATTATTATTATTATGATTTAAATGAGAAGTTTCTTGCGTCAGTAGTAGCATCTTTCATTTCAATATGTGGCGCATTCCTTGCAAGTTTGTGTTCTAAGTCTTTCGTTTTCTGTTGAATGTGACTTTGCTTTGCAAGTCGTTTGTATTGTTAGAAGCTGCTTGTAAAACAACATTCATTTATTTTATTTATGATGATTTTTAAGTACTACATATAAATAAATATGCCTTAAAGTTGCTTCACCTTTTTTCTGTAGATTTTGTTTTTTGTGCAACAATTTTAACATATAATTTCCATTTGATTATTTATTTATATTATATTCATTCATTTGTCAGACATAAAATAATACCAATGTTTGGTAGAATGTGTATTTATTTATAAATATCCGATTAAAACTGTCTATACTTTTGTTTAAGACTTGCATATGCTATTGAAATTGAAATCGAGTGTTAATTGCCTCGCGACGTAAACACCAAGAAAAAAAAAGAAAAGAAAAAAACAACAACTTTGCTTCGATTGAGAATCTTGTTTCATAAACATGCTAAATACCTTTATTTCACTTTCGTAGAACAAGTTATTAACCGAAGTAACTGATTGTTGAATTAGTCGCAATTTGTTGCAATTGGTTGTTTGTTTATTTGTTTTGTTTTGTTTTATTTCAACTGACAAAATGACAACGTAAATTATTATTTCGGACAGCTTGCGGTAAATTTTCAGCTCCCACGGTTTAAACAGCAATCAATTCCTTTTATTTAAATTGATTTAATTAATTGATGTGCATTGAAATGCCCAAATACCCAAATGTCGTGGGCGCAAGCAATCGGAAATTCTAGAACGGTGATTCAAAATTTTTTTAAATTTGCAATTACGTTTAGAAAATGTCAGCTAATCTCGCATCAACATTCCAACGTTTTGTGAATCGTTATTTAATCAGCAATAAAGTGATTTTTTCTCCCAACTCTCTGTGTTTTTGTGTTAGTTTATACAGAAAAGAATAAGTAAGAGATTAGATTTGCTGATTTGGAAATAACCATGCAATCATTCGCCTCAGCGATCTTCTGCCTAGATAGTATATCAACGAGCTGTCAATTCAATATTGATAGACACTTAAAACAGCAGCTTTCAAATATTTTTTATAATTTTATCCAGTTAGAGAATAATCAATTATTATTCATTGCTAAGAATCGCTTTAAAATTGTAAAGGAAGATTACTCTATTTTGGGAAACTATCTTCTCTCACAAGTCTGAATCCAATTTTTAATTTTTCCAACAATGAGAGATTCATTACCAGTTTCATATAAGTATTATAAGTAAATTAGAATTTAATTTAAAGGACTTTTTAAAACAATCAGATTAAGCCAACTTTATTCACGCTTACACTTTCTACTTTTGCAGGTGGTGATGAACCGGTGGGCGCCCAAATTCCCTCCATGTTTCTGAATTTTATTGGCAGCGACATCGACTATCGATATAATACTGAACCAGAGCCAATGGCCTGTCTTTCCTCCATGGAGCAGCGCTGCTATTGGCCACGTGGTAAAGTCCTGGGCGGCACTTCGGTTATGAATGGCATGATGTATATACGCGGCAATCGTGAGGATTATGATGACTGGGCGGCGCAGGGCAATCCCGGCTGGGCGTACAATGATGTGTTGCCGTTCTTT
The DNA here is from genome assembly GCA_018150835.1 of Drosophila repletoides. NCBI lineage: Eukaryota > Metazoa > Arthropoda > Insecta > Diptera > Drosophilidae > Drosophila > Drosophila repletoides. Next base: position 7,956,650 of record JAECWQ010000202.1, read on the forward strand.
ATGAAATCAGAAGATAATCATGAGCTTGATGCCGTTGGTACAGAATATCATGCTAAGGGCGGTTTATTGCCTGTGGGCAAGTTCCCCTACAACCCACCGCTGTCATACGCCATACTCAAGGCAGGCGAGGAACTGGGCTACTCGGTGCAGGATCTCAATGGTCAAAATGCCACGGGCTTTATGATTGCCCAAATGACGGCTCGCAATGGCATTCGCTATAGTTCCGCCAGAGCGTTTCTGAGACCCGCACGCATGCGTAACAATTTACATATTTTGCTAAATACAACGGTCACAAAAGTAATGATTCATCCACATACCAAAAATGTACTGGGCGTGGAGGTTACCGATCAGTTCGGCAGCACACGCAAGATTATGGTCAAAAAGGAGGTTGTGCTAAGTGCCGGAGCTGTTAATTCACCACAAATTCTGCTGCTCAGCGGTGTGGGACCTAAGGAAGATCTCAAGCAGGTGAATGTACGTTCAGTGCACAATTTACCTGGCGTGGGCAAGAATCTGCAGAACCATGTTGCCTTCTTTACCAACTTTTTCATTGACGATGCGGACACTGCCCCACTAAATTGGGCCACTGCCATGGAGTACCTGCTGTTCCGTGATGGTTTAATGTCAGGTACCGGCATTTCCGATGTCACAGCCAAAATTTCATCACGCTGGGCTCAGCGACCGGATTTACCGGACTTGCAGCTCTACTTTGGCGGATACTTGGCCAGCTGCGCACGTACGGGACAAGTGGGCGAACTGCTGTCAAACAATTCACGTTCCATACAAATCTTTCCGGCTGTACTCAATCCCAGATCTCGGGGCTATATCACTCTACGTTCATCGGATCCTCTAGATCCGCCACGTATTTTTGCCAACTATCTGACCGATGAGCATGATGTTAAAACACTGGTAGATGGCATCAAGTTTGCTATAAGGCTCTCACAAAGCTCTCCTCTCAAGCAGTATGGCATGAGGCTGGACAAGACTGTTGTCAAGGGCTGCGAGTCGCATACCTTTGGCAGCGACGCGTACTGGGAGTGCGCAGTGCGTCAGAACACTGGGCCGGAGAATCATCAGGCGGGCTCCTGTAAAATGGGTCCTTTGCAAGATCCTATGGCCGTTGTCAACCATGAGCTGAGGGTACATGGTATTCGAGGATTAAGAGTGATGGATACCAGCATTATGCCCAAAGTGACGTCGGGCAATACCCACGCTCCAGCTGTGATGATAGCTGAGAAGGGCGCCTATCTGCTGAAACGGGCCTGGGGGGCCAAGGTCTGACGTGTCGATGCAACTTGGACGCTGCATAGAGTAATTTAATGAAAATTCTATCGAAAATTACTAAAATTGCTACTCATAGCAATCAAATTTAAGCGAAATTACCTATAAGGATCCAACACAATCTATTCTACTCGTACCAACAATTTATGTAAAATTAAACTATATCGGCTATGCTATTTAACTACTGCTATATAATATGATCCCCACTCTAAGCACTGACCTCGTTGCGCGATCTGTTCTACCATTCTATAAACTTAATAAGTTAACTTTACGCTATTTTAACAAATTCTGTAAACGTTTTCGATTTGAAAAGATAAAAACACCCATTGAATTATTTAGATTTCGTTTAACGCTCATTTAAATATTATTAATTTTGTATTATACTTATGAATGAGAATATTGCTATCGCATGTATTTATTGTTCGATTAAAGTGCAACTATTTAGTTTAAACGATTTTACTTTTAATTCATCAAATTGATCAATTATCATACTAGCATTTGGTCTTAATTGATTGACAAACGGCTCTATAAAAGCCAAACCATCCTCTATGCTAGATCACAGTTTAATGATTGATTTGCTGTAAGATGACACGTATTAATATCATAATTTTTTTGCTGAGTGTTTTATCCTTGGAAGTGATAAATGGTCAGGATATACAGCCGGAACCAGATAGTCCGGAGGTGCAGCGCCAAACCCATGCCCACTTCTTTACCGTAAGAAGCGAATGTGCCCACGAGTTTCTACTTCCGTACGGTAAGTGAACTGGGTTAAAAGAACCGAAAATTGGGAGTATAGGGCAACATATAAAAACTCGCTTAAAAAGAGGAGATATAGCCTGTCAATCTGTTCGTGTGTCTGTCCGCCTGTTTGTTTCTATGCGCTCTAGTCCTTCAGATGTTGATGCCTTCTTTTTGTTACACGCTGCTCATAATTCGGAACTACCCTGATCGGACACTATATCATATTTCTTTCTCAAGATGGTAATGTGTCATGTTAGAGGTAAGAATATGTGTTTAAATGCATACAAAAAACTGTTAAGATCGGACAACAATGGGTAAAAGTGTTTAAATTAAATAAATTTAAAAACCAATTTAATTTTGCCATGGCAACTGGAATTTGATTCAGACGAAAGAACGGTATCTAATTGGTTTTTGAACCAGAAATAAATGATTATTTCTATTGTGATATATAAAGAAAATTAACTAATTTGTAGGCACGCCATTTCCCAATGTTCTCATATTGTTTACTTTAGCATGCGGTAAATATTGTAACTGTTTGTTGCGTGTATTGTAAAATTGTTCGTAAACAATTTGTTTATTTAATTTGAACTGACTATTTCATATAAAAGGCGAATCGCGCTTTGAGCAGTCTACTGAAGTCAGCTTTTGGATGCCGAAATGGTTTCAAAATTTCAAATTTCTTTTACTCTGTTTGCCGTGCTGAGCCTTAGTTTCGATGCTGGTGTTGCACTCGAAGATCGCGCAAAGGATAATGGAGATATATTCATTATAAACTATGATAGTTTCGATGGGGATATGGATGATATATCTACCACAACGGAAGCACCTAAAGAAGACGGATATATTGATTTTAATGAGGTTATGCGCAGCTGTAATGCGAGTTTTGTAACGCCGTTGTGTGAGTCCTGGCGGGTTCGACTGTCATTTATTCATCAAATCTAATACGACTAAAAATACTGTGTTATTTTTATTCCTTGTAGCTAACGCTATGCAATTTAATGCCACTGGAAGGATGCTAGATGAGAGTGACCTAACAAGCAAGGTATGTACCCAGCCAAAAAATAGAAAACAATTTTTTATGAATAGACCTTTCTAGTGCTATTTCCGATGCTTTTTTGAAAGGGCTGGCTTACTGGAGAATTTCAAGTTTAATGTTGATATGGTCCGTAAATATGTGTGGCCAGCAACTGGCGATACCATTGAGTTCTGCGAAGCCCAGCAAAGTAAGTAGGGGACTCATCGACTAAATGATACTCTCCATAAAAAAAAAAACAGCGGCATTCCTGCTTTTTCGTTCCTAGTTCAAAATTGGTCTTGATAAAGTTGCTTTAAACCCTCCTAGAGACTACATAGAGAAATTAAATATCACCTGGTCTTTTCGCGCTTTGATCCTGACCACCACATATTCTTTATGGGAACGAGTTCTAATTGAATACTCTTTCAGAGGATGAGACAAACGCTTGCATCAGAGCTTACGCTATAATCCAGTGCGGAATTATGCGCGCTTTAACTGACGCCAGGAACAAGCCCATGGTCTAAAGGCGAAACACCACGAGGAAATATAAAAAATGCATATATATGTATATGTTTATATAAATAACCACATTGTTATATAGAAAATTAGAAATAGTTTATAGTAAATATTAAATATATGCAATTACGACCGTGCACAGAGCATTATCTATTTTATGGCTAATTAATCAAGACCCCTGCGAAACCGCCTGTTGCTCTAATGGTACCGTATTGCTGTAGTTCAATAAACGACTTAGCCGCTTGCCAATAGGTTTGGGATATTGATTCGTTTTCATCAGGAACTCTTTTGACTGATGCTCTACGGCACCATTGTCCAGTTGATATTTGCACAGCGCATGCAGTGGTCGCACCAGAAGCTGACGCAGCTCTGGCTTTGATTCCAACACAGCCAGACACTGTGCAGCCGTCTCCAGAGTGCTCAGGCAGCCCTCCGTCGGTTGTGTACGTATAATATAATCGCTAATGCCCACCGCGATGAGCTTGACCTGCCGCAAGCGATGCAGGGCTGGACTGCTGGCATAAATTGCCTTTGCTTGTGGCCAGGTGCCATCGATAAGTACCAATGTATATGGTCCTGTACTCCGATTAATTTGCTCTAAAGGCACTGAATCTTTGCTGGGATACAGGAGTAGCGTTTGTGGTGACTCGAATACCCGCTGCAGCTCTGCACCGCTGCGGGCATTGGGAAACCGCTTGCCCTTGTAGACAACACATTTGCCAGGCTGCAAACCCAGTTGCAGCATTAAGGCTGTGCGCAGTGAACGCTTCTCCTCAGCGGGATGCTGTAGAATCACAATTTGGGAGGCCACTGTTACCGGGGGCTGAGGTAGAGCAGAGCACCAGCAGACAACGACGGGTCGCCTAACAAATCACAGGGTATAAAAAGGATCGGTATCTCTATATCAATTGCTTACTTGCACCGCTCGCATTTGTCTCGTCTGTTGGGAGGATCCGCGCTGATGCCAATTAAATCCTGCCAAGCATCATCCGTTGTTATCGTCATTTAATGGATTAAATAAATAAATGTGTGGTAAAAGAAGTTAAGTTGAACTCAATTGGTCATTTGTCATCAGGTGGCAACGCTCTGCGCAGACATTCCGCATGTGTGCCGCATAACAGCCCCGTCTTTGCAACAGCTGTTTAGCGCGACATTAATTAATTGTTCTTGTTGTTGTTGTTTAGTTAGTTGCTGCGCGTATATTGTAAAATAGTAATATTAATCATTAATTAGTGAAAGTAAAATGCACAGCATAGGATGGACGCTTATTATGAAACGTGGCTGCTTTTGCAGCAGAGAAACGCTCAACATTAACGGTTCCCGCTACAAAGTTCGCGAGCGCCTCGCACAAGGGTAAAGTAAACCAAACCAACGAAAAAATCGCCATTGCAATGAGAGCACTTCGTTAGGGAGTGTCCGACTGACACATACCCTATATCATGTCCTTGATCACTGTTCACATTCACATAACCAACATTTATTTGCTTCCCGAAATGGTTTCATGCAATGTTTGTACGTGTTTCTAAGTTGTTGTAAAGTATCCTTATTGGAGCTATGGGATATCATCGTCCTGATCAATGAAGAATTTATAATACCCTCAGACAAGTACACAAAAAATTCACCACTGTTCCTACCGGAACCTTGATTGCATTCATTCCTATATCCTACTAGTACAATAATTACATTCTGAAAGCTTCAATGTTCTGCATGTATCAAACATTGCCTAGATTTTACTATACCCATCTTACGATTTATGCAATGGGTATAGAATTATTCTCATTTCCGTTACACAGCTGCCTTATCGCCTGTATCTAATCTATCTGTTTCAATTTCAGAGGTTTCAGTCTGATTGACCTTGCGGAGAATGCAGCAACGCGTCGCTGCTATGCGATAAAGCGAATCACTTGCCACAGCATCGAAGATCAGAATATTGCCCTGCGAGAAATAGAAAATTGTAGGAAAATAGACTCGGAGCATGTCATTCGCATCGTTGACTGTGAGCTGAAAGGTCAGGCGGACATTGTGATAAATACAACGAGCACGTTATTAATTGTGTTGCCCTACTATAAGCATGGCTCACTTTCGGATCATCTGCAGCTACGTGCGCGAAAGCAGGATCATATGCCTGAGGCACAGATTTTGCAAATCTTTTTAGGCGTTTGCGAGGGTCTCAGGGCTATACATGAGGCGAAGCCAGTGCCGCTGGCGCATCGTGATTTAAAAACTGCCAATATATGTTTATCGGACTCCTTTGAGCCAATCATTGTTGATCTCGGCTCTATGACGGAGGCGCGTCTACAAATCTGTGGACAATCAGATGCCCAGCGGCTTCAAGACGAGGCCGAGGAGCGCAGCTCAATTGTCTATAGAGCACCTGAACTTTTTACCGTGAAAACTTATTGCACCATAGACGAGCGCACTGATATTTGGGTTTGTTATTGCATTCAGCTTATTTAGGATTCTTTATGCATGCTGTAACATAATTCTCATCGTTTCCAGAGTCTCGGTTGTGTGCTGTATTCCATGTGCTACTTTAACAGTCCATACGATCCCGTCTATGAGCGTGGTGATAGTGTTGCTTTGGCCGTTCTCAGCGGCAATGTAAACATTCCAGAGGATTCTATTTATACAGAGGTAAGCCAGGAATTACAAAATTAATGGAAGCTCAATAGATCGCTGACTTTCGTTCAATTAGATACAATTATTGAGTATCCACTGTATAACAATTATTGACTGTACACTGTATAACATAAATAACTTATTCCACAGGAGATGCACGAACTAATCAGGTACATGTTACGCATCGATCCCATGGAACGGCCTTTCATCTACAGCGTAATCGAGCAAACGCATGATCTTATACAGAAATTAGAGGGTCGCGTGTAGCTACCTACATGTTATTTCTACGCCTCAATTCCGAGTTAAACCTAGTACACCGCTATACATAAATGTTTTTTGACTACGTTTTATTATAATATATACAAATGTGCACGTATTTTGTGAAACTAACACTAAAATAATGAACCTAGTAACTAAAATATAGACTAATGCTCATCCCTTGTCAAGCCAGGGCAGTTAGCATCCAAATCCTCAGCGCTTTCATAGTGCGTGCCGCACCAGTAACAAAATGTGTAAGCTGTGCGCAGATAGCTTGTTAAAAGCTCCAGTTGCTCGCATGCACTGTAATGTTCCTCCTTGTCCTCCTGCTCCTCTGCTTCAACAGTAGCTTCGTCGCCAGTTTCTGCTTCATTCTCAACCGGTTCTTTTGGCTTTGGTGGCCAGAAAAAATCTAGCTCTGGTTCGCTAACGCCTGCTGTTAGATCTAGTGACTCGCAGGTTTGCTGGCAGCGTTTAATATCGTACTGTAGCTTACGTTCCTCGGCTTTCTGTGTAGCTCTCCGGCGATATGCCTCCGTACTAATCTCTTCGCTTGAATCAATGCCTGCCCTGCGTAACAAGTGTGCACGACGCAGCTCCTGTCGCTTTTCTGTCAGCTCGGCAATGGCCGCTTCACGTCCCAATCCACCGCGATCGTTTTTAATGCTTATAGAAATAGGTTCGATGCGCGCATTTTCCTGCTTGCCCAGCCCTGTACCTGCCTTATATCCCATCTTGGCCAACAGCTGGAATCCTTTGTTGTCTGCCGCAAGGGGCTTACTGAGTGTCTGTTGCAGACGCGAATTGTCTATGCTGGTAGCGTTGGCTGTTTCCCGCTGGCGCTTCTTGTGTTCCGCCTGCTTTGTTTGTACTTCGATTTGACGCTTTTTAGCGCGGTTGTTTACTAAGCTGGGACGCACTTCCTGCAACCTGTTGAAAGTTCGTTTATTAATATATCCGAAAAATTAATAGTCTGAAGTATTTCTTACCCAGCTAAAAACTTATCAGACATATAATCATCCTCTTCGTCGGACATTGTAAAAAACAACTAACGAGGTAAACAAAACGTAAACAAACTGAACAGCTGATTTGACACTGAACTGTAACACCAGGCAAAGAGTGAATATTAATCGCTAATAAAATTATGAATGTGCAAACTATGAATATGAAGTTAACTTTTATAATTTTAGTATTAAGGGGAAGAACAATTTCTTGTAAAGTATCATTAGAAAAAAGCTCTATTAATTTTTATTTTTCAATTAAAATATCGATAATTGACTTATCGGCAGACTGTGCATGCGATAGTTTACCATGCTTCGAAAAGAGTGGCAACCTTGCATGCCATGTGCTCGCATGAGTTTGAGTTTGTTGACCATACTTATTTTTATTAATTCGAGCGTTTATTTGTATTAAGTAGCACACAATGGGTACAGTAAGTATTAAGTAAAGTGTTCAAGTACATGGCAAAAATTAAATTCACTTAAATATTGCAGAAAAAGGTGAAAATCAGCTCAGTGAAGCGAGCCGCACATTTGAAGGCCAAGAAAACGCCGCTAAGTAAACAGCAACAACAGAAAATTAAACAAAAACGGGAACAATTGAGTTCAAAGCGTGAGCATGGCCAAAACATCTTCTCACAGAAGGCGCACAAGAAAGATAATCTCGCGCAGCGCAAGAAATATAATAAACAAGCGTCGCTCGGCCTGCACAGAGGTTTGGACGCGGATGATGATGAAGATGGCGACGGTGGAGACTTGCTGCTGGACAACGTGGCGGATATGTTAGACGGCGATGATCTGGCGCTGCTGCAGGCAAACAAACGAAAGCGTAAAGCAAAGGCAGCACCAGCAGAGGATGAAGAGCAACAGCAGTCAGTGGGTCTAGAAAGGGCCTATGCGACGGCTAGTAGAATGGAGCAGGCGGCTCAGAAGATTAAAGTCAACTTGCTGCCCATTAAATCACGCGATGGTGAGATTATAACACGTACTACAGAGGTGGATTATGTGCCCAAAGCAAAGCGTAAGGCTGCCGATGAAGAGGAAGAGGATGAAGAGGAGGAGGAAGGAAATGATGATGACAGTGAAGCCTTTGAAGACAGCGACGATGATGTGGTCAATGATGCAGCACCTGTGCCCAAGCAGAAGTTAATATCAACCACAGATTTGTTAATAGCTCGACAGCAGGAAATCGAGCGTCAAAAGTATCGCATTGGCATCATCTGTTCGGGCATTCTGGAGAAACCAGAGGACAAAATGCGTAACTTTAATGCGCTATACGAACTAATGGATGAGTTTAATGCAGCCACGGGTCTTGCCAACTTGCTCGCCGTGCGTAAACTGGCAATTATTTCAGTCACAGAAATCTTCAAGGATATTTTGCCCGAATATCGAGTGGGTCAAGTGGATACAAAGATGCAAACCGTGCGCAAAGCAACCCTGGATCGTGTCACCTTTGAAAATGCTCTCCTACAGCAGTTTAAGAAGTTTCTGCAGAAGCTGGAACAGTTGACAGCGCAAGTGAACAAGCGGGGTGGCCAAAAGACGCCTCAAACTGTTAAAATGGCCACAGTGGCGGTGCAGTGCATGTGTGATCTGCTCATAGCTCATCCCTACTTCAATTACGTCCAGAACATTGCTCAGCTGCTGGTATATATGCTGAACTGCAACTATGGAGCCATGCGAGTGGCAGTGAATCAATGCTTCCGCACGCTCTTTAGCAATGATAAACGGCTGGAAATGACATTGTTTGTAGTGCGACGCATCAATCATCTGATAAAGACAAAGCAGAACAATGTGCATGTGGAGTGTATTACTTGCCTAATGGGTCTTAAGATCAAACATGTCAATCTGGATGCCGAAAAGGAGAATGAATTAAAGCAAAAGAAACTGGAATCGCATCGACAGCGACTTCTCAGCTTGTCCAAGAAGGAGCGAAAACGCCGCAAGAAACTCACCGAGGTCAACAAGGAACTGGAGGAAACACGCGCCGAGGAAAATAAACAGACCAAGCACCATAAGCTGACGGAAATTATCAAAATGGTATTCACTATTTATTTTCGTGTTCTGAAGAATGATCCCACATCCCGTGTGCTGAGCGCTATACTAGAAGGATTAGCAGAGTGAGTACAAGCGTTTTTATTTTATTATTATTATCGAATAGCTTGTAATTTGAAAATTTTGTTTTACAGATTTGCTCATGTAATAAATTTGGAGTTCTTTGCCGATCTCATCGATGTTCTTAATCGCATTCTAGAGGAGCAAGATTTGGGTTATCGCGAGCAGCTGCACTGTATCCAAACAATCTTTGTGATATTATCTGGCCAGGGCGAGGTTTTAAACATAGATCCCATTCGGTTCTATCAACATTTCTATCGAAACATGTTAATAGTGCAGGCAGGCAAGAATCACAATGATTTTGCCATCATTCTACGAACTCTGGATGAGGTGCTAGTCAAACGGCGGCGTAACATGAGTCAGCAGCGCCTCATGGCATTTGTTAAACGTCTGCTGACGGGTAGTCTGCATCTGCTGCACAATGGCACACTTGCTACGCTGGGCACAATTAAGCAGACATTCCAGTTGACCTCTGTGCTGGATGCTCTACTCGACACAGATGCGACCATTGGCTCGGGTCGGTATGACCCTGAATTGGATGATCCTGAGTATTGCAATGCAGCCAGCACTGCGCTCTATGAGCTCTCGCTGCTTGCTCGTCATTATCATCCTACGGTGCGTCGCATGGCAGGGCACATTGCCAACGGCGTGCCAGCATCAGGTGAAGGTGCGCTCCCTACAGATATTGGCAAACTGTAAGTTATTATACCATCAATAAATACGAATTATTTGGATATTTATTTGATATTTTTAGCAATGCCCACGAGTTGTTTGCTCAATACGACAGCACACAAATGGCCTTCAATCCACCCATAGCTGTGCCCAGGCAGGGAGAGCCCAAGCTGAAGAAGGGCAGAATAATATTTTTACGCGCTGATTTTAAACAGGACTACAGCAAATTGCTTAAGAGTGCTAAAGCGACGCGGACCAGTTCCAAAAATGAGATACAATTTGATTTCCTTAGCGAACTGAATAAACACTGAATATCCCTAACCGGCGGGAAATACTAAAGAGATAATGACAAGGATTATTATGATGGTTCAAAGATCTGACTTATCGTCGGATGTTGATGTGTTGTACCTATAGAAAAATCATAAATTTTAATCAAATGCAATTTTTATTTAAGAAATGAATACATGAATTTAAGATTAACTACAAAAGATGTGGAATGCGATACAAAGGAGCTCCTAGTTATGAATTTAAATGCTAATTAATACTAAGCCTAGGGACGTTGAGTCTATTGCCATATAACCGGGTACAGATGCTTAGATTCGTTTAACTATGCCGCCTATTTAACTATGCCGCATTGCCTCGTTGACGTTGGCCGGCGCTAGCCGGCGGAAGGTACTCTCGATTTCCAACTGTGAGAATGGGCTGAGCAAAGCTGCCAACGGCGTTATCGGGTAATATGCCCGCTGCTGTAGCTGCTAGACCAACAGCAGCCGCAGCTGGAGCAATACGATTTGCACCTGGATCAGGTACATTGCCGGAAACACCTACCGGGCGTATTATGGCGCCAGGACCATATAAAGATTGAGATTGTGAAGCCGTGGGTGCAGGTGAGGGATAGGAGCCACGTCCAGCATTGTAGCCAGCTACCTGAGGCGGTCCAGTAGCACGCAGCGTGCCGCTTGGAGATGCAGATGGAGCAACTGCACCATAGGCCGTATTTACAGTTTGCTGACCGGCACGATAAACATTGGCATTCACATTGACGTTGCTGGAGCTAGAGGCAGAACCGCCGCTATAGTCATAAATATAGGCATTGTTGGCATATAGACTGGGCGCTGAAACGCAGTCATATTGATTCCACCAGACGCAGACAAGCGTTTCCTGGCTGAACACTGTACCGTTCGGACACAGAAACGAGTAGGTGCGATTAAGTGCGCATATGTGAAAGACCTGGCATTGTGCCTCAATATCCGCGTAATATCCGGGAAGTGGTTGCTGGGTGCAGTCGAAATTGGTGCGCGGCACTTGGGCATAAACGGGATAATCCACACCAGCGATACCTGGAATAGCCGAATAATCACCATCAGCTCCGTCATTGTAGTCATCTCCTGTGCTTGCACGTGCTCCTGCCGTGGATACGGCTGCATTGCTGTACTGCGTCTGTGGCCCGTAGGGTCCACTGCGGGATGCTGAAGATGATGCTTGTAATCCTGACCCTGTTGGTCGCCTAGGCAGATTGGTGCCACTGCTTACGGCGGCGGCAGGTGCTCCAAACGCAGTCGTTGCTTGTCCACTGGGCGTATAGCCAACAGCTGGCGATGGAAACAATCCTGCGCCATAGGCTGAGGCCGGCGCAGATGTCAATGGCACCGCAGTTCCTGTGGGATATACGCCAGGTGGCAAACGACCAGCTGCAGTTCCACCTCCCGCAGTTGTTGCCAGCTCTGGTCGCACATAATTATAGCCGCTTTGTGCCTGACAAGTAAAGGATTTGAGTAAAGTGTGAACTTTGTCCAAGATCTTGACTTACCTGCACCTGTAATTGGGCGCCACTTTCGCTCCAGAGCAGCAGCAAAACTGCAAGAAGTGAATGCGTCCACATTAAAGCTTTCTAATTGTTAAAATGTAGCAAAGATTTAGCGCTTGCTCCGTGCTTCGAACCAGTTAATGCAACAAATTGAAATGAACTGAACTGCAGCTTCGACCACGAGCGGCCCATGTCCATTTTAGGGCCAAGAACATTGGCAGATGCGATTCTTGGCACTGATAGCAAACGCGGACGGCTCTACATTGCGATCTTTATTTATCAGTTTCCTACTCAAGTGTCTGGCACAGTGGTGCAAGGGACAAGAATAAGACTTGAAAACTGTTATATTGAATTCTCAGTAAGTAAATTGAAGATGAAAATAATTAAGAATTAATGGTTGAAATAATTTGGATTGACTTCGAGAGTTTAATTTGAAATTGACTTTGAATTAATGAATTAATTAATTACGGATTAAATTCTTAACATGTGTTTAGAAAATTTGAATCAATCCAGTTAAGATAGTTTCAATCAAACTTTTCTGAGTTTAAAGTATTCACTTTTAATTCTTGATAGTTCAATTAATTCATAAAATTGTTTTTCTATGAAAGCTCTTAGCCACGTTAGGTCACTGTGCAACACCGACGCACTGTGTAACATCAATTGGGCTTAGCAGAATTGCGAGGGCTGTTGCTTGTGGCCAAAAAGAAGACGCATGCCTCGTAAATATGCAAGGCAGCAAAAAGTTAGACAGACAGACGCCCACAACTCCAAAGGAAGTGCTAATAATGATGAGACGGTCGGTCACTGTTGAGTTACGCGCTAAGGTTGAACCGAAGCTACGATTCTGACCCTGAGTTCGCAGAGTTGTGTTTGGTTTACTCACCTGCCAAGACGGCAGAGTAGCGTTGTATCAGCATGGCGAAAGGTTTGATTGTTCTGCCTTTTGTTGCCTTTTGCTTTTTGAGGTATGAATATTTCTAGTCCTTGGAGCTTGCCTGTGAGCTGAGCAACTCGTCAGAACAAACTGCAAGCTAACCGAGCCCAGCGAGAGACATTTATAGATGATGTTCTGAGCTTGGAACCGCTGCATCTTTACAAAATTTATGTTTATGTGGCAGCTGCCCAGGCCGACAGATACTCGTACTCGTCAAACTGTTCGACAATTCGTCAGTTCGTTTCGTGCTTGCGCTTTAGGAGATTTACGACGCTGGATTATCCATTGTTGCCCGCTCGGACCAGCTCAGTTATCAGAATGTTCATATCTGAGAGGCAATTCTCTATTACACAGTACTCGTCCGTATACGTAATATTTTCCTTTGTTACGTATAAGTAATTTAATTAAATATGTATTGCATTTCAAGTGCAATGCAATTCAAATCTGATTTCGTTTTGCCCTTGAGCATTGACAATAACGTTCAAATTTTTTCTAAATATATGCAAGAGAAAATGACAAAATTATTTAAATCCAACATGATTACATGAGCACTTTATGTCTTTTATTCAATTTGACCTTTATACGTTAGAGTACGTCTTGACAGTCGAATTTGTGTCAGGCTCTCATGTGTTCTTCGCTTATTCGAGTTGAGTTATTTAATGTGTAGCCAATGATTATTGATTTATTGCGAATGGGTGTTTAACTGGTCTTTTTTGGATAACCATTTTATGAGCCTTAATTATGCGTGAACCTCTTTTTAAACTATTGAATATAATATAAAGACAAAAGCTACTCCATTGATAATATCTTTAGAAATAGGACGCGACCTCATCTGAAGCAAGATACTTTGATGCTGGCTTACTCCGTAATTTGATTCCAACTGAGTATTTCTTAAAGATACAGAATGTATTTTTGCAAATTTACTTCAGTTTTATTTATTGAATAATTTTACTACGATCTGATCGTTATAAGAAGCATTTGCGTTAGCGATTTTATTATTTCATATGCCATTATTAGTAGTATGTATTAGTAGTAGTATAGTAATATTACTTTAGGATGATTCGTTAAAACTATAAGAAGAAGAGAAAGTCCTTCAAGGAGCCGAGGAAAAATGAATTCCCTGTAAACTTGAAAATAGCTATAGCTCGGCCATGTCCTTGCGGATCCTTCCGAGTCCTGTCTCAAACGGTAATTATTCATAAGGGCTATCGATTTACCAAAGGATATTTGAATAGTCCTTTTAGTTGGATAATCCTAGATTTTCTATTTTTGGTGAGCCTAGCATAGTAATGCCTCTGTGCTTGGTGAAGGTAACATTGGCACATTTGTTGGCGCTTATAGCAATGTTCCATTTTTGCGCACAGCTATCGGAACAGGACACTCATTGTTGAAGGCCTTCCGCAGCTTCAGTAATATTGGGGCATCTCGTCAGCCTATGTCGCTATCAAGACATCTTCCTCGGCCAGCCCAGTTATCACTGAAGCAGAAGGCAGGTCTGCTGTGTATAGGGTATAAAGCGTAGTATTGGAATAACCCCTCGCTTATCGGAGGATGTGGATCAAACTAGGGTAAGTCTAAGTAACTTAAAGGACCAAATATTTCCTCACTTTTACATGTCTTAATACTTATTGATATATTTTTCTTTTCAGGAAGGACTACGACCAAAACTTATGGGAATATAAAGGAAGGAAGTGTATTATATAAATATAAGGGTAGGACTAGTACATTATATAAGTATGAAGGATGTAGTTGTATATAATTGGGAATAAAATACAAATAAAGATTAAAATAAAAACAATTCTAAGTCTTTTACTTTCTTGGAACAGCCCTATATCGTTGGATAACTACGATATCCTTGGATAACCCCTATATCCTTCGATGTCAATTGATATAATTGGTCCTTGTGAGTGGAATGCGGGTTATCGCTTCAAAATCAGTAAGGATTTAAATCAGTTATGTCCTTTTGAATATCAAATTTTCAAAGTAAGTAAAAGCAGCAACATTTAAAAATTTAACTGACATTTTCAGCTCAGAATTGCAGACTTTTAAGGGCAGCAAAACAAATTCAAACCGAACTGCCGGCAAACGCCCAAAATTCTCTAAAAGTACCAGGGGAACATAGCTCAGCAGCAAGTTAATATTTTTTGGTCGATTTATTTTGTGTTGCCTACTTTCAAGGTCGTCGGAAAAAGCGTCAGCCTGCTGCTGATTTCTGTTCGCCTGGTACTCATGGCTCCAAATTTGAATTTTCGGTTGACCTTGCGATGGAATCACCAGGCGACCAAAGTTTTGCTGCAAGCTGACCAATGTTATTTTACAGTGCAAATGTTCAATGCCACTGTTAGTTAACAGTGTCACTGTTAACTAAAATTTTTTCACCTCCTACTGATTTCTGTTCGCCTGCTACTTCGCTTGGTAATTTTGGAAATTTCTGCCTGCCAACCTTCTGCCAAGTCCTGCTTCTGGACAAAATTGTGTTGCATACCTTTAGGCGCATTTTTTTGTATAATTTTGGGGCACTATTTGTCGCATTCTTTTAGGCGTATTTTTTGGTTGCATTCTTTTGAGCGAGTAATTTGTGTTGCCTACTTTGAGTCGCCTACTTTTGGTGCTTTTTGCTGCATACTTTTGTTGTAATATTTTGTTGCATACTTTTAGGCTCTTAACAGTGCACTTGTATCTTTGAGGTAAAAAAGTATCTTTTTGTTATACAAAAAGTGTCTTTAAGATACAAAAAGTATCCTTCAGATACAAAAAAGTTTCTGTGCTAAAAAATAAAATACACTCTATTTTCATTTGAATAATTCTTTATTTAATGAATTTTCGAAATGATATTAAAAGACATTTTCTTAAACACAATTATAAATAATAACTAAACACTTTTAATATTCTTATAATTAATTAACAAATTAATAATAAATTAAAATATAATTTATATGTAAACCAACTATTTTTCTACACTTATTTGAACATACGCCAGCCAGATGATAAAGAACTTCAGTCGATGGTTCATTGATAATCCGATGACCGGTAATCGCAGCCCCTTGTGATGTTCATACATATTTAATGTGATTCTGTAAGATGAAAGATCATTTTATTATTATATTTATTGTGTGAACTTCAAATTATTAGGAGTATATTTATAAAGGAGTTGGTTCTGAAAAAAAAATTCTAAAAATCTAGCTGCAACTGTATACTGTAAATAAAACAAACAAAATAAATAATATACAAAATAAAAAGAAAATATAAATTGTATTTAAGCAAATACTTAAATCAGCACCAAAAGGATATTTTCTGGAAATTGTTTTTATATTTCCTACTTTTAGAGTGGTCGGAAAAATGTCAGGTTGATGCTGGTCGTTGACCTTGGCCGATCAGGATACGATCATGCTTTTAGGGATCTGAGGAAAAATGATTTTTCAGTATATAGAAAATTGGCTGTATCTAAACCGTAAGGTTATGTCCTTTTTAATATAAAATTGATAATGTACGCTTTTTGGTTAGGCCAAAAGCCATTTTAAACGTTTTAATAATTATGTTCGTCTGGTTCATCTGACGACAGTCTATGGTGATAATTAATAATACAAATTTTAAAAACTTGATAGTTTAAATATCAAAATTTAATTTATTTATAAACTTAGAAAAACGTCAATTAATGGTCAATTGATAATCCGGTGTCCTGTAATCTTTATCTATTTTACCATTTGACACAAATAGAATTTTGTTATAATCTTTTAATTATATATATTTTTTTAAACAGCGAATTTATTAATTAATTGAATGATTATTTACGAACACTTAAAAATGTCCACTCCTTACTAAGCTTACATTAAAATATTTATATTCTCCAAAGTTTTCATTGCATTACGCATTTCATAAGAAAGTTGTAATGTCTGTTTTGCAGGGCATCATAAAGACAGATCTTTGTATCTTTATGTCTTTTATGGATTGTTAATAATTTTATTAATTTATTTGAAATTACAAGACAAATTTCATAACAAAACATAAATTGAGTAGTCACTCATCAATATTTGTATAATTGCGAAATTAATGCATTTTTATTGTTTATTTAGTAAAAACACACGTCAATAAATTATTTTTATTTTTATTTTATTTTTATTTGTATTTTATTAACGTTAAATAAATATTTACAAAAAAGAGCAAGACATAAAGGCATACATATGGGCATATGAATTGTTCAAAGTTTGGGGTCAAATTACTCGTATTTGTAGTTACAACTAAAAAACTAATTTAATACAACTCGATGATTGATACTGAATATTTTAAGAGTATTTTGGTTGTTCTACCAACAGATGGAAGAGTATTACGGAATCTTCGAGTGTTTCGTTTCGAACTTTTACATATTTACAAACTAGTTGCGAAAATTGCATTGGCTAAACCAAAGGCGAAGAGAACTTCCAAAAAAGTAAATTAAATTGATTGTATTTAAAATTATACTAAAGTTCTTCAGGGATCAGGAGGATAGATGGATAGAGAATAGAGTAGAGTTGACTAAAAGTTAAGCATTTTCTCGCACACTTTCGAAGCGCTCGGCAACACTGCACCAGCGCCGCCATTAGGAATTGGGAACCGTTGGCATTGGCAACCCTATCGCCTGCTGCTAAACTTCGATGCCAGCGAATATAATGACTTGAGCAGCTCCAAGGCGCGACGATCTGAATTCACCTCGAGGTTCAGCGGCGTCGCCGCTGTTGTCGCCGCCAAGTCCACATCCTCTACATCCTCGACGCGTATCTCAAACTTGGTTGTCTCCTCAAAGCTGCCCGACCCCGTTGTACTGGTGGATACTGGCAGCTCTGTGGTTGTCGTATAGCCAGGCGTAGTGCTGGTATAGTAATCTGAATTTCCTGTACGTCGGAAAGTGGTCACTGGCACACGTGATGTTGTTGTGGGTATACCCAGTGCTAGTTTCTGCCTGGAGCCCGATTTACTGGGTATCTTACTGTCAATGTCGATCAAAGCATTGAGCAGATGCTTGCGTGAACGCTCCAGTGCTTTGCCATTGTGGTCATCGCATGTCTGTATCAGCAGCAACAGCAGACTGAGCACCTGACGATCGTGCTCCGCCTTGGCCATGACATTCCTCAGATGTAATGCCTCCTGTTCATTGAGTCCACCGAAAAGTTTGTTAGCAATGCGCTGCAGCCCGCTGCTAGAGGGCAACGCATCACGTGGAATATCATAGCTACGGAATATGTCCTCCCATTCGAAACGAGCCGGAGTCGGCGTGGCTGCAGTACTGGTTGTGCTAACTAGCGATCTGGGCAAATAAGTAAAGGGTGATATTGTTGTTGTTGTGGTGGTGCGCTGTTCCTTCATTAGTGCATCATTAATAGTTAGTGGGTCAAGGAAATCCGTCTGTGATTTCAATGCCCATGGATGCTCCGTTGGTTTGTGTGTGGTGATTAGCTTTTGTGGCCTTGCGTCCTGCAACAGATCATTGCGTGACTTGACAAATGATTGCGTTTGCTGTTGTTGCAAGAACTCATCGCCCTCGCCGGAATCGGGACTTGGCGGCGACAGCTCAGCCGATAGCTCCAGCTCTGAGTCCTGAGCTCGGCTTGTGCTTAGCTCGTACAGCTCTGTGGTGGTGGAGTATTCTGGTGCGGGTGTTGAATCGAACTTATGATTAATCTCAACGGCTATGTTTTGAGGCGTTGTTACATCAGGAACGGCTTTTGTGGGCAAATAATACTTAGCAGTGCCATCGCTAAACAATGTAGCATCTGTCGTGGTCACGGGCTTAAAGTTTGGCGGTTCTGTTGGTCGCGCGCGTGCTGCCAGCTCAGCGCGGAAACTGCCGGGATTATCCAGATAGCTGGACAATGCATTCGAGAAGATCTGGGCTATCTTGCGAGATTCTGGCTGCTCAGCCAAAGCACCAATTGTTGAGCCTGTGCTGCCAATTTGTGGAAACTGTTGATATTCCGGTGCTTTGCCTGTTGCCGGGGATTGAGTGTCGTTCAACTGAGCAGATAGCAAACCCGCACTAATATCAGCCTCACCCTGTCCTCGCCCCTTAGCCGACTTGAGTCCAAAGAGATTACTGTACTTTTGCACTGTTTTAGCGCTCAGTAGACTCTGCTTGATATCATCTGCCTGCTCGCTAATGATTGGCGGTATCTCCGACGTGGTCAACGTGGCTGCGGTGTCGGAAGGTTTAGGTGTGGGCAAAATGGGTGGAGGAGCCTTCACAGAGAGCTTCGTGTGCACACCATGCTTCTCCGGCTTATCCAGTGCATTGGCTGTCGCATTGTGCTCCTGGGCAAAGTATTTGGCCAGCGAAACGAGAGCATCTGGACCGGATGATGGTGGAATTTCAAGACCAGCTCGTGCCGAGGTAGCGGGTTGTGCGCTCAATTCCACATCTTCAAATTTATCCTTTAGTAAATTCACAGTCTTAAGCATTTCCTGCACGTTGCGATAAACGGATTCTTCCTTGACTGGATTGGGTGCAAAGAGCAGCGCATCTCCAGCAGCTGCTGCTGCATTGGATCTTGGTGAAGCGGCGCTCTTGGGCAAATATGTGGGTCCACTACTAGTTGCCGTGGGAGCTGGCGTTGTGGGCAAATAATCACGACTCTCGCTCGCTTTCTTTATCGGTTGATCCACATTCGAGTTGATGCTTAGAGAGACACGCTTCAGCTCTCCAGATCCGGCCACATCGTAGTGATGGCGCATGCCAATGATTATGGGCCTATAGGTGCTGTCGACCTCCAAGCTGGCGCTGGCTGTAGGCTTAGGGTTTTTGGGCGCCACAGACGATTCAAGGAAAAGACCTGAGATCGCGGGGACTCCAAAACGATTCGGATTGGGTGTGGTCGCAGCATGCCCGCCCTTAATGTAATTCAGCTTTCCCTCAGTGTTCTTGGACTTGGACACGCTGGGCACGGTGGGTGTATAGAATGGTGTCGACTTGCTTGGTTCCAGACGTCTCGCAGTGGAGTAGCTGCTAGGTATATAATAAGGTGTTGTTTGTTGTACTGGGCGTGTCGAGTGTGCCTCATAGAACTCCGGTTTATCCTTAAGAGCTGACTGCTGCGAAAGCTTCTCCTTACTCTTTTCCTTGGTGTGGTGCTCCTCGCTTTCTAGATCCTTATAGCGCTGCTGTCCTCGATGTCCATTCCGCGCACGCTCCCTCGATTCATTGGGCCCAGAGCTACCACGTGGCTGTGAGCTGTGCTCCTGGGAAGAACTGCTGCGACTACGAGCGGGCTTCAATATGGTGGCATCATCATTGCTATTGGGATTATTGGCGCTGTTGCCATTGGTGTTGCCACTTCGCCGTTTGCCAGTGCCACTGACAAAGGATGAGCTCTCCGCGGCTATCTGCACCTCGTGATCGTTGCTATTGTTATCAATGCTGGGCAAGACCTTGCGCTGCTTCTCGCCAGAGACATCATCGAAGTCAACGCTCTCCAGAGACGCATGCAGATCCTCTGTGGAATCGATGCGTCTATCGGATTTGCTACCAGACCGTGGACCGGAACGCGCTTGACCTACAACGGGTGTAACCTTTGGTTTGATATTCAAACCGCCGCCGACAATGTTGAAACCCTGCACCGGCACCGATGGGCGTACACGATGGACACGCTGCTTATTTAGAATCTCAGCACTCTCTGCATAGTAGCCGGAGGAGCCCAAGCAATTCACTTTAAACCACCAGTCGCAGGTCAGCTCGCTTTGCTGAAAAATGGTGCCATTGGGGCACAGGAACGATATCTTACGACCCTCTTCGCATATATGGAAGACCTGCAAGAAGTTGAGACTGAGTAAAATCTCTTGTAACTGCTGATTTGAGCGGTACTCACCTGACAATCCGTTTCCATATCAGCAAAGTAGCCATTGCCATAGGAGCGACAACTGAATGTAGTCTTTGGAATGCGGGGATAGATGGGAAAATCAATGCCTGGACGTCCCACAACGCCCTGATAAACCTCATAATCCACATCCTCGTCGGAGGCGCGCTTCTTCAGATGATGCTTATGCTCATTGCAGTTCGAATGCGTTTCATAGCGCTCCTCCTCGAACTGTGTGGCGCCAGTTTGCTTGGCCAAAATGCGAGCCGGTGTGCGATACTGCAAATAATAATGAGATAATAATAATAATAAAATAATAATCAGATCTTGCGGCTTACCTTGGTTTCTGCGGTTATTTCGATGAAATATGCCAGCAGGAAGAGCACTGTGAAAGAGTTACGGTATAAAATAATAATAAAATTCATAATTATATAACTATAATATATAATACATCATCATTAATACAAATGTTGTTTTGCTTTTAATTTTTATTATTTAATTAAAAACAGATAATGCATTTCTTTCTAGATTTTATCATATTAAGTTTATTAAGTATAACTTAATTTTAATGGGTCAGTTAAATATATATCTTCTAAAGAGTGTGATTGATTAATCAAATGTTTTATTCTCAACAATTTATTAGGACTACTATTTTAATACTGCACTTGAAAAAAAAAAAGTTAATGCTTTTGCAACAGTTAATATATTTACCAATCTATCTAACTGTACACCTAATTACAGCTTCCATTCATCTATTATCTTAGCTATGTCTTACATTTTTGTATTTAATTTGATTTAATATACATATAACATGAACTTCCCGATGCTTAAGTCTTTAATTTCCAAAAAGATGAAATAGACCTTGACTTTTATTTACTCATTGCCGAATTACGCAAAACTGTGACTGTCACTGTGACTGTGACTATGACTGTGAGTGTGATGAACATCAACTCACCGACAGTTAAGACCAGTAACTGACCTCAGGCCGCCAAATGCAATAATTAAATTTTAAACCATAAAAACAATTAAATGTACAAGAGGAAAAAAAGATGAGAGAAGCTGCTGATGAACTCCAACTACAACTATCAGCTGGGATGAAGACGACACCACCAGATGAAAGATACAAAAAATACTCAGAAGAAGTTATTCAATAGCCAAATAACCGCAAGATTCAAGATTCAAGGCTCGCTGGCCGCATAATCATCGTGATTATATGAATCATTCAATTGTCCATGAATCAGTAATCGGAGATGCTGAAGATGGCATCTGCTTTTTGGAGGGTGTTGCTGCCTTATATAATTAAACAATTGCCTATAATTTGAGCATGTTGATTGGCAACGCCACAGAAAATCGAAACGCCCCAAAAGAGAAGCGAATGGACAAAATTACGCCATGTGGAAGGCAACAGCGATGGGGCATCACCAATTCGTGCTCCACGCAGCGGGGCAGCAACATTTGCCAACTTTAATTGAGACGCGTAATTACTCAAGTATTTGCATTGTTCAATAGATACATTATTTATCTTCATTGTTTACTTTGCTCATTTATATATTTAATTTATTTCTCGGCTGAGATACGAGCATCTCTATTATTGCCTGTGGCATTTGGGTCTGGGTCAACGGCTCATGAGAGCTGCTAAATGTGTCATTTCTTGGGCATTTCCCAGGCATTCACCTGGCTATAACCATTAATTAACATCAAGTCCAAACAAAACTCACATTTAATCTCTGGTCATCAAGCTTGACTTTTTGTCGCACGCCATAACAAAAAAGTCGGCCAAAACAAAGACACTTTTAACGCAATCTCGTAAACCCCTTTTTTTTTAGGTTTTTGCCGATTTGCTGCCTACGCCAAAGCGTTGACACGCATGTGCGAATGCGTCAAGCGTGGAGTGCTGCTTTCAGCCTGGCTCAAATGTGCCGTTAGTGGAAATGTATTGTGGGAATCGTGTGCGTTGACAAGGTCAAGGATAGTTGCAATCTAGCGCGGAATGTAGGCGTAGTTTTTTAATATTTATCAACAATTTTATAAAATTTACGTGCGAAGCTCTTAACGAATTGACCTGCATAATGGCGCAATAAATTATTAAATATTTGCAGACTTCATAAACAAATAAGAAAAATAAATATTTTGATATATGCACAATAGTCAGGGATATACACGAAACAAAACTGCCTTGAAATTGATAAATTCAGCTTTGTATTTAAGAAGCTTTCTGAAGAAACAATTTACATTTTATTTGGCAATTTATTTTTAATTTAAAATAAATGTTTTTTTATTCATCAAAACTTAATCTTAATTATAAGCAATTAAAAAAATTTCCTATATTTTAATAACTTACCGCAGCACAGCAAATTTAGTTGTGTTCGCCGCATTTTGTGTACTGAAATGCCTAAAAATAAACAAAAGCAAAAATAAATTTGGTTATTAACAAAATATGAATATTTATATTGCTTAAGCTCGTGGGATGCCAAAAACTAAAAAAAAATAAAATCACATACGGCGTTTGTCTGAGCTGGCATATTAGATAATAGAAATTATACGGACCCCCAAAAACGCAAACAGCAAAACAAAAAACAAAAAACAATAAACAAAAACAAATAATTGTGCGAGAGTACGCGCTGCATAGACAAAAGGCGCTAGACATTGATTACATAATGCATTTGCACACCCACAGACCGAAATTAGAGATTGACAGATGTCTAAGATGATATCCGCAGATATGCATAGATACGTCACACAGGGCGTATGTGTGTTAGAATATTTTAAAGATTGCACAGGCCACGCTAAATGGCAGTGCATTGAAACCGCTGGACCCCTCTTTTACTCAGTTAGTCAGTTATTAGCTTTAGCCAGACCAAATATCAGATAGTCAGATGCCTTAGATGAATAAATAAGCCATACGGATATGCCCTACAGGGCGTATGAGTGTTACAATAATATTGAGGCTTGCACTGGGCAGACCGACCAAATGGCTACTGAGTGCACTGCATTGAAACAGCTGTACCAGTCTTTAAGTCAGTTAGTCAGTCACTAAGTTAGTCAGTCAGTCAGTCAGTCAGTCAGGGAGTGAGTGAGACGCTGCAGACATTCACTTTGTCGTCTTTGTCACTTCCGTCAGTTCATTTATGCAGCTGTTTTTGTTGTTGCTGCTGCTGCTGCTGCTGCTGCTGCTACTGCTGTTGTTGCTGCTGCGTACTTTGCATAATTTCATATAATTGTTTTAATTTGCACAACTGCAAACAATATCAAGCCGGGGAGAGCGACACTCTTTGCATTCAATTAAACAATGTTCAATGGTTTAGGTAATTTTACAAGCAGCTTTACTCTTGGTATACAACTCTGAAACTTTGTAGCTCTACGCTATATTTTCAATAACAATACAAATTGAATAAAAATATCGAAATACATTTTATGTGCACATAAATTTCAATTTAACATTAACTGCAGCAGCAGCTCTGGAGTGAGGATTAGCAGCAGGGAACGGAGCGGGTGCGGCTCCACTGTATTCTTTGCGAAAGCGTTTTTTTTTTTTGCTTTTTTTGCATTGTCTGGTGGATTCTTCACTGACTGAAATTGCTGTTTTGTATTTAAATTAGTTGATTGCCTTGGTTTGGGTTCTTGTTTGCCACTTTTTGTTCTCACCACCAAATTTAATTTTTAATTTCATCAAAATAAAAAATAAAAAAAAAAAAAAAAACAGAAGACAGAAGACAGAAATTAACCAAGCTAACATCCACCTGGTATTAGAGCTTAATAAAGAGGTTTCATTTCAAACGGGGCTGGCTGTTCATTTTATTTAAAGTTCAAGATTTGCTTTGCAGAGTTTAATGCTTGTTTAATATTTAATTTCATTGCTTTATTCGCTTTGCGGGCAATGCACGTTTTTCAATTTGCAATTACCTGAACAGTTTGTCATTGCCAAGGCTTTTTCTTCTTAACGGCATCTGCAAATTGAAATTGACTGCAATTTGTTTTGCTCACCAAAACCAACAGTTTTTCAACGCATTATTTGCTCAGTTTTGAGAAGGTCGATTTTGGTTATTTTTGGTTACATTGGAAGTACAAATTGATTATTACAAAAATCTCATCGGAATCGCTAATTTCTGAAATTGATTTGCTACCGAATATTTTAAGATTTGTAATGCTTACTTATCGCTGTCATTTGTTATTTCAGCGAATTGATAATAATACTAGTATTATTTGACCTACACTTCTTTTTAATTTTTTTAATTGAAAATATTGTATTTTTGAATTTGATGTTCAGTAAACGAATTGAAATTTCAATCTGCTACTTAAGTATTCAAGGTTCTTTTTGATTGCTGATAATAAATTTGAGTGCAAGCTTGACATTTTCATTCAGCATTTACTAATTTACTAATCACTGTTTGATGTTTTGTTTTACGTTACGAGTACTTTATTACCTTTTATTTATTTCTATCTTATAACTTTAGTTATGGCCATTTAATAGTCATCCAGTAATATTTAATAATTACTTGCAAAGTGTTTACGTAAAGGCAAAACAAGAAACTCGATTCAATCATACTCGAAGTTTTTGCGAAAAGTCCAGACATGATGAATGGATGCCCGGGCATTCACATGGTAGCCTCCTAACGAAAGTGAAATGAAGAGGAAAGGAGAAAAAACAGAAAGACAGCAAAGCAGAAAAACAGCAAAACTCAAATCAAAATATCAAAGACTACAATGACAAATAAGGAAGTTGCAACTGCTGAGATGCTGCTGCTGCTGAATCATTATCAACAACAACAACAACAAAAAATGTCAACACGGCGCATGGCAACAGGTGTTTGCAGCGGCTACAATAAAAATAAAAAGAAAAATAATAATGATGAGACGCCTAGGTATCTGGGACCTGTACTGAGGCTGCATTTTCGTAGGCGAGGGTCTCAGCGCAATCAAAAAATTTGTTCCGCCTTCAAGCACACACATACATAGACATATATATATAGGAGTACGTATATATGTTGTCTTGCTTAGATTGTGATTGTGATGTCCAGGACGCAATGCGGGTGTTCAGCGAACGTATCGTCCGATCGGTTGGCTCTGGTCTCAGACATCGCGGCCAAATGTCTATTAAATCGTTTTAACCTTTTTGTCAAGTTGCCGCTTAACCTTTACGGTTGCCGCGCTGACATGAAGGAAGCATTTGTTTTTTGTTTTAGTTGCCTGTTGTTGTGTGGCAAAGTGTTGAAACTACATACAAAAACACATAGCACCTGAAATTTAAACTGAAACTCAACTGAAACTGAGGCATAGCCAAATAGTTTTGTCGACGATCTGTGCAGCATGTCGTATACGTGTTATTTAAAGTTTTGATTTATTTGTTTTGCCATTTTTATCTCTCGTGCGCCTCGTGTTGTTTATTCAAGCGAACCTTTTGCACCTTATTTTTGCCTTTGTCTCTGTGTGGCCAGCAACAACTACAACCTCAACAACAACAAAGAAAGATAAATAGTTTTCATATCGATTTGTTTTTGTTTTTAGTTGTGCATCCTGTGTGCATACGAGAGTATATTGAAAAAATTTCACCTTTGCGAAAAGGCATGCAAAATGCGCACCTTCAGCATTATGAAACGGCAGCCAGAGGCGCGCGCCAGGGAATTGCTGACAATTCCTGTTGTGAAAATTGCATGAAATTGCCGCATCTTCAATGTAATCGCCAAAAAATAAATAAAATTGAAAGAAAATGTTAAAACTTGATATCAAGTTGAAGCCTGGGAGCGCCGTTATGCAGCTGCGGATATTTTGCTCAGTTGCTTAATGGTGGGAGCAAAATTTCGTCTGTAATACGACTACAGGAATCAATAAATCAAATGCAATATGAACGTGTTCAAACTAGTTGCATTATATCAGGTTCAAGTTCGTTGCCTGAGTCTTTTGTTTTAACACTTTCATATATAGACAAATTTATGCAAATTTCTATAATTAATTATCAATAGCTACGCGATTCACACTACTCGTAGGTTGCTAAAACAAACAAACACAAATTAATATGTTAAACATATAAAAGCGTTTTTGTTTTTCTACCTCTACCTGCGCTTTAAATTAATTGTGTGAAAAATGGCATTATAAATGCATGAAAAAGCAGTCGCAACTCAACTTGCTCTACGTTTCCCAGTCACACTTTTTGAAAGTCCAAGCCATTGTATATAATGTTTATTTGCGTTTAAGATACCATTTTGATTTAGCAAACGATGAGACGCTCTTTTCTAAGACACCTTGCAAGCCTAGCAATTAAAAGCGAATTTCATATTGGCACATCACCTCTGCGATAAGCCCCATCTGGAAGTTGGAACCCCTCTGTACAGTTTAAAATTTGTTCGTATTTTATTTGCACTTTTGGTCCAGCTTGCAAATCATTTGGATGATGTTTGCGTTTAAAAAATATTTGCATAATTTGTAATTAAGATTGAGTTGAATAAATAATTGCTTTATATGAACAGCGGCATTTTAACGGGAGATGTTGTAAGGCCTGTGAACCGGGTTAGGTTTTTGCTGTTGCTTTTTATTAACGGCAAATGCCAAACACAACGGTAAATCATGCGCAAAGATAACGAACAAATGATTAGGCCAACAAACAATTTTATTTCGTGGGGTTAAGCACACTATAAGCAGCGAAACAATCGTCATTTACATACGAGTTGTTATACCTTTCTAAAAATAATTAGGCACCTATAAAAGCTTATGACTTAAGACTGGTTTCTATACCCTATATGCGTTATTAAAAAGGCTATAAACAAAATTGTGCAAATATGTAGGTATATAAAACCGGCAGACTGCCGAATTATTATCTCAGTGATCTGATTTTGTCATTCTATATCAGATCTCCGCCTTCTGTTTTAATTTAAGTTGGATAATTCTCAATTCTCTTCCGAATCGTTCAAAAGTGTATGATTCGTTCTTTTTTGTTTTTTTTTTATTTCAAATCAATCTTAAATAAGTGAATCAGTCAATGTGAATTCCTACCAAATGCAAGTAAGATATTGATATTAAAATTATCTAATGGAATGCTGATATTCAGCTGATTATACGAATCTGTTTTAAAAAGGGAAAGAGGACAATCCCAAGAATTCTGAAGAAAGCCGGCTTGAATCGCTGGGGAACGTTCCAAGCTTGGGATTTCCGATTTTACCAATCCAATTTAAATATTTGCAATATAAATGCTTAATAAGAAGTGCTCTCCTGCTGTAGGGTATCTTTAAGTACAGTTCCAGATTATTCTTACTTATTTTAAAGCATTTCTTATCACGTTTTCATAACTGCAAATGTTTCCTTTATTTTTAAACTATTTAAGCACATTTTAAATGCAAATTTCTTTAAAAAGTAAACAAAAATTAAAAACTGAAATGAATATGGAATTTCGAGTAGAATAGTTCATTAATTATTTTAAATGACTATCTTCCAAAGCACACAAAGTCAGGTGCGCATATAAGTACGTCAAGCAAACCATGTAAATTTTGCAATAACAAAAGATGAAGATGTAGCTAAAGGCCGTTCAGATAGCCAAGTAGACAACGGGACGGACTTGAGTGTTCACCCAGACGATGTAGTCGTGTAGTGTGAGGCGGCATCTGATGCGGTTTGGTGATGCGTTGACCTACGTGCCACAGATTCAGATGCTCAGACAGCGGCCGCTCAGATGCTCAACAGAAATAAATGCTTGGCTGCTATTGTGGCTGGTACTCTTGCCGCTACTTGTGTTGTTATTTTGACTTTGGGGCAACTTCACAGTTTTTGGACATTAATGTTTTCAGCCGAAAAACTTACCAAAAAATTGCCCAAAGGAGGCGGCGGCGGCTGCGATTGCATTTCATAGCCGCCAGAGTTCGACGTGCTAATAGATTTTGAGGTCATATGCAATTCTTTTTTCTTTTTTTCTTGCCAGAGGCGATGTTTTTGTAGCTTGTGCCTTTGATACGATTTCGGTATGTTTTGGGTGCTTGTTTTTGATTTTTTTTTTTTTTTTTTCATCATCACAAAAGAATTCTTGTGCATTTCCGCAGCGCAGTTTTTGTGTTCTGCTCATTTGCAATTTGTGTGCTGTCTGGCGGGCAAAAAGTGGCTGGCCAGAAGTCACTTCGACGCTTCGTGCCAGCGTGCCTGTCTGCTGTCTGTTTCACACTTGCCCCCAACCAGGACCGCCCACAGTGACGCCCACCACGCGGCCGCATTGGAATTATACGAGTACCATTCGTGTGCAGTGGCAAATGGAACTCAGTTGAATTTACCGACAGATTTGTAAAGCAAACCAGTCCACTTAGCGCTTTAGATTTTTCCTTGCTTGTTTTGGGTCACTGTGCCGCAGCAATTCTTCATGCAAGAGCTACCCCCAGGCAATGGACCGCCCGCCGAAGGGCGCTAATTGGCCATCTCCTGCTGTGGGCTCGCTCCACTGACCAACAATCGCCCCATTTTATAGTGTTTGTTGTAAATGAAGCCTATATTTTCGTTTGCTCATCTTTATTACGTTATGCTTCTTTATGTTTACTAATTTTTTTATTTTTCTTTCTGCTCATTTTAATTATTACTTCCAGCTACTTGGTTATTTGGCAATTGTTTAGTAAATGCTTAATATGAATTTTTATTATATTTCAAATTTGTAATTAGATTTTATGATCTGGAAACTACACAAAGAACAGCATAATGCGAGTTACCCCGAATCTTATTTGGCAAAAAAAATCATTCATATATATTTAATATGTTACTAGTGAGGAAAAACAATCTTCGGCACACCGAAGACTACATGCCCTTGCAGAGTAGAATAAGAATTTCCTTGTTTGACTGAGAGACAAGTTTGCATATCAGCAGACGGAAAGACAGACATAGCATTATCTCCTCGCCCTCATCAGTAAAATATCAGGTTCTTGAAAAGCGTTTATACCCGCTGCAAGAGTATAAAAGCTATCTAGATACTCACTCAATTTAAAAAAAAAATCTATTATATTTATCATCAAATCACGATAAGCAATAAAACAACAAAAATCAATTTAATACAAGAATTTATTCAAAAGACTCAGGCAACGAACCTGTTTAAAAAAAGATTTAAAAAAAACAAGCGTAAATTTTACGAGATATTTAGGGTGGATTTTTATGCATATATTAAAATATATATATTTAATCTTTTATAAGCCAATAAATCATTCAAAAATCCAAACTTAAATAGTGTTCCGGAATAGTTAAAATTATTACAAATTACTATAATTAAATATTATGCTTTGCCTCAAAATAATTGAATTGATAAAATCTTAAAATTGGCAAACAAGTTGAATAGTTATTTAGATATATAAAAAAGGTCTAATTGCGCTTTTTATAAACTTTGAAAATATCTTAAAAAATGAAAAAAGATAATAGAGTTTTAGAGTATAAAATTAGGTTTTAATTAAAAATACTTTCTTTTCGAAACGATAAAACCCTCAAATAAAGCTGGATATAAAAGCTGAACAATTGAAAAACGGCCAAAAACAAACAAAAACCGCAACAGCTACAGCTACAGCAACAGCACCAGTTTCAATTGATATGAAGCAATTGCCGGCAAACGAAAACAGCAGAGCACAATTTATGACAACAAGCAGCAAAAGGCGGCGCCAGCCACGCTGCCAACAATTGCAGCATTCAAGCAACAAAGACAACAACGACGACAACCGCTACAACAACAGCAACAACAATTAATAGGTAATTGCTGTTGAGTCTGGCGTTGTTCTGCCGCCAGTTTGTCTGGTCGACAATTGCCCCAATCAAAAAAGTGGTGGCAACTATTGCATAGCATTTCGATTCCTTCTTTTGTTTTTGGTCGATATCTGATTTATGAACCACCCACAAAATGTGGGTCAGTATTTCTTACCCACCAAAACTTCAGATTTATGTCACTTGGTTAAATAATCATCTGCCTCAGTTGCTGTTGCTGCAGCAGCTGCTGCTGCTGATTAATTAACCTACAACAATGGCAAACAATTTTCTTTGCTTTTGCGGCTTTTCTTTAATTTATACAATACCAGCGCACTTTTCCTCATCGTGATGGCCTTTTTATGATTACTTACTCGCACCTATCTTTATACACTTTCTGCTCACACACACACACACACACTCACGCTTAAGTAAGAGTATATATGTAGATACATATACTGTTATAGATATGTTGCTCATAAGCCACCAACAGCTCAACTGAAGCTGCGAATTAGTCGCTTATTGTCTGGAGTAATTGTTTCTTGTTGCCGCCGTTGCTGTTGCTGTTGCTGTAGTCTGGCTTTTTGTTTATTTTTGTTTGTATCTTTTCTTCTTATTTTTGGATTCGCTTGGTAAACGAAAGTCATTTTTGATATTCATTTTGTTATGATTTTATTGTAGACTGTTGTTGTTGGTTTTTAGTAGCAAAAAATGTATTACAAGCGGAAATTACATGAGATATTAATTTCGTAATTAGTTTGACTTTACAGAATGTCAAAACATGAAGAAAGGCGTATAAAATCAGTTTTTTAATTTAATTTGTATGTTTTTTTTTTTTTTTATTTGAATTTTTTTTTTTTATTTAATTTATTACAATACACAAAAGCAAGTCAATAAAATCGAAAGCCTGTTAATATAAAAATAATAATTTATTGGGCTTTAGCGCGGGCCCCTTTCTCAATTCTAAAAGCAACGGGCAACAACAAAAGACTTAGGCAACGAACTTGACTTTGGCAACACTCTTTTTGTCAAAGATGTTGTTGTTGGTGTTCAGTTTTTATGTGTGTGGAGAGCTCGGTGCTTGTAAGCGTAACGATGACAAAGACAACAAGTTGTCGAAAACATCAAAGTGGCTTGATTATGACTGCTAAGAGCTCTTGTCATTTGTTGCCTTCGCGCTTTTAATTGTGCTTCAAGCACATAATCACAATGACCTACCCAAAAGCATATCAAAAATAATATTAAGTGCGGAATTATAGGTGCTTTTGATTTATGATTCTGGCCATTCTACCTATTGCCGGGCGTTTCTAATTGGCTCTGGGCTGTTGAGTATATGATACCAACCTAAGTAGTGGTCTAATAGACAATCATTGGCAGCTTCCTCCTCAGCAATGACAGTTTATATTATTGCTGATATCTATACCAGCTTGGGAAACGAATCGGAACTGAAAGGTAACCCCCTCCATATTATTTGAACAATATACCAGAAGTTGTACTGCTCATAATGTTCTATGACATTTTTAACAACAGCTTAGTCGCATAACTTTCAGCCACCTACCGTGCGCTCACCCCATGAAAACATATTTATTATAATCTTAAATATTTTTATGAATCACTATTCTGAGAACCTGTTCAACTCATTCGCAGAACTGTTTGCTACGCATCGTAAACAGTACCGCATCCTTTGCCTTTGCCATTGCTTTTGCCTTAGTGATGTCATCAGCCTGATATAGATCCTGATGAGACGCGTAGAATTTTTTGTGTCAAAACGAGTTCTGGCTAAAAACTGCGCTGTTGTTAGCACTACACACTGTTTGGTCCATTTTGCATTTAAACAAAACAAATCAGATAAGTTTTGAAGATTTTAAGCGTCAAACTTGTTCTGTAGCCAGCATTGGTTTTTAGCATATTCTTTAGCTTGTATTATTGCCACATTAAAGCCGATAATTAAGTTTATTAAATTTGAAAATCCCCATTTATTTACTTTAGCCTTTGTTTGACTATGTTGCATAATAATTTATTTAAAGTCAAAATCTAGCTTTCACTCTATTTTTATTCTCTGACAGCTTGTTAGAACACTGAAGATGAACTGGCACTGGCTGGCATTGAGTTATTGTTGTTGAAGCACTACATTTGACAGCGAGGAACGAAGAAAGATGCTCCAGTTGAGAATAATCAATTCATTGCTCTTCACTGTCGATAAATCAATGTTTTGGCAAAGTCTAAAATTTTTAGATAGCCGCACAAAATGCCATTCAATGGCAGCCCTAAAATGGCATGACGCAAATGTAGCCTGTCTGACAGACCATGGAGGTCAGCATTTTCGTCTGACATTTAGGCATATGCCGTATGCCGCATGCCGCATGCTGCAAGCCACATGCCACATACTGCTGCCCGTATAACAAGCTGGATGGCAAACGGACGATGTGGCCACGCAATTTGCAACGCACGTGTCTTGATGAATGTGCAGTTTTTATGCTATTTGCTGTAATTTAAGAACTTGGCATTTAGTTGTTAAATGCGCATAATGATCATAATTAAAATCGTGATGTAACTGAATAGTTAACGCATGAAATTTACTTTAATGCGAGTATATTTATTTTGTTGTTTGCGTTCGTTTGTGGACTGTGAGAAACTGCAATTTGATTAAGAAATCTAAAAAATAATAGCATTTATGCTGTGGAATACGCATATTAAGTAAGTTACATTTTTTCTTTCTGTAAAGTTCAAATACTCATAAGAAAACTGATACCTACAATAGTTCAAGTTCGTTGCCTAAGTCTTTCGTTTTGCAGACGGAAAAAATAACAAAAATTGACAAACGATTTATTTATTACACTTTAAGCGTAGCTGACATTTGACCAAATGACAAAAAGTTGCTGATGTTTTGTTTTGATCTTTGTTTTTGCGCTGTTTACTATTGTTTTTGTTGCTGTTGTTGTTGTTTTTGTTTCTTTGTTGATTGCTTGTGGCGAGCAAGTTCGTTGTCAAAGTCTTTAGTGTTTTGTTGTGTTGTGTTTTGTTTGTGTATTCATAACTTGTAATAAAGCTTAGCGCCCAAGACAAAGCAAGCTTGTTGCGCACTTTAAGAATACCCAACACTTACAACAACAGCTACATCAGCAACACAATGAGATATGAACAACAAGATGCGTTTAATATATGGAAGGGGGAGAGTATAAAAAAACAAAACTGTAGCCAGTTCGCTTAGAATGTGTTGAAATCTTAAGGCAGCATCAAAAACAGAAAACATGTACATTATTTACACTTCATTAATCACTAAAGATGGGCACTAAAAAAGCCAGCAACAATCGTAAGGTTAGCTAC
The DNA here is from genome assembly GCA_018150835.1 of Drosophila repletoides. Classification (NCBI taxonomy): domain Eukaryota; kingdom Metazoa; phylum Arthropoda; class Insecta; order Diptera; family Drosophilidae; genus Drosophila; species Drosophila repletoides. Next base: position 7,990,437 of record JAECWQ010000202.1, read on the forward strand.
ATAGATGTCTGGGCAAAAGGGGGAAAAAAAGATACATTAGGTTACTTTTACTTGATCGGGCCTGTGTGCTACAGCAACAGATGCGGCTCATTGGCTTTTCAGCGATGCGCACGCAGCGCCAGTTAACGCATCAACACTTGAATGAATACAAGTCTAACAACAACAACAACAACAACAACAACAGCAACAACTATAACCAAAATAGAAGACAACAAAGTTGTAGTTGTTACTGATTGTGAGGGGTTTATGGGTGAAGGCGGAGTTGTAGTGAGGTCTGGAAGGGGGATAAGTCTACTTTTGGGCATTGTTGCATGAATGACTTTTAAATTTATTTGCCATTTCTTTGCTGGCAACGTTAATGAGCAGACCAGACCAGACCAGACCAGAGCCAAGCCGACCAAGTCAGACCACACCACAACAACATTCGCATTTTGAACTTTTATCTGGCCATCTGCAACAGCAAAAACAACAACAACAAGTAAAATTATATTGTATACAGCATTTTCTTCTTTTTACATTTAAAACTGCTAGTTTGTTGTTGTTTTGTTTTCCCCCAGTTTTATTTCTTTCTCCCGGCTCAACTTTAACCCTCTGCCACATAAAACAAAACAACTAAACACCTTCGCTTTGTGTGGGTGTGTGTGTGTGTGTTTGTGTATGTGTGTGATGTGAAAGATGTTAAGTCACACATTTGGCCTAAATTTGTCTTTTCCTTGGCTAGCTAAGCAATCGCTTTTCTTTTGTTCATTTGCGCCACAAGGCTGGAAAACTGTACCAACTCTTGACATTTAAGCCGCATTTCCTAATTTCTGCGCAAGTACTTTCTGTGGCTGTGCCTGTTGCTGTCTCTTGAGATGTGCTGTGGTCTGCTGTGATTTTGTAGGCTGCAATCCAAATTATCTAACCAAAAGCACTGCAGCTGCTCAGAAATTAACAGACTTATAACGGACTAATAAAAGACCCAACTGCCCTGAAGCATCCATTCTGAGCTGCTGCTGCTGCTGCTGCTGCTGTGCATCCTTGAACTGTTGTACATTATCTTAGATGCTTTAATAACAATGCGAACCTCAGCTGGGCTTTTAGCTGCTGTAGTTTTTGGCAACTTAGCAATGGTAAATTTATGCGGCAAAGCTTGCAGAAATCAAAAAAAAATATATATACAATTAAAAACTAGCAAAAAAAAAAAAAAAAAAAATTTATGCCATCAATTTAAAGGCTGCATAATTATTTTGTATCTATGCATCTGTAAGCCAACAAACAATTTTTGATTTATTAATCATGAAGCCCACATGCTTAGACATATGCGAATTATATGCAAATTTAGCTAGAACAAATTAAACAATTAATATGCTAGTTAATTACGGCATTTTAATTAATAAAAACAAGAAACTGCTGCTCACATTTAATTGTAATTGCATCATTATCAAATCATTAATGTTTTATGAATTTGCATTTTATACTCGTATTGCCTGATACTGCAAATACTGCCAAATAGATGATGAATACCAAAGACATTAAAAGGACAATGATGTAGTTAATTTTACAGACTTCATGGTCAACGAAAACGGCCTAATTAGAAAACTATGAAACAAGCTTATTAACAGTCTACAATCCGAGTGCACTTCAAAGAAATCATGTAATATGCAGCTCATACAAATTTAGACTCGTTTTTGAAAGGCAGCGCAAGTGGTTCAACATTTTTGGCATTTATGGGCAGCTTAGATTCCTCTTAACGTCTTGGCATTCACTTACCTTTAAGCGGCAGCATCAGCAGCCTCAATGTCAAATTTTATTTCTATGGCAGCAACTGTGGCAGCAACTTCTTCCTGTGCTTGCAAGCAAAGTGGTTTTGCTTTCGGTTTCGTGAGTGAAGTAATATGTTTTGCTTTGAGCTTATTTATTATTATTATAGAGTTTTCCGCTGATTTCGTAGTTTTTTCGTTTTTTTTTTTTAATATTAATATTAATGTTGAATTTTTGTTTCTTTTAGTTTTTCTTCTTTTTTATGTCTCCATGGAGCTTTGCTTGTCTAATGCACAAATATCACGATTAAGTTGTAGTTTGTTCGACGAAAAAAAAACAAAATCACTTCAAAATTGTAATGTCAGCGGCACCAAAAAACTCCTATAATTAAATAAATGTTGGTTTAATGGAGCAAAGACTTTGTGCAAATAAAAAGTATATTAATTTCGTATATAAATTTATATAATTTTAGCAAATAAAACCAAGTCTTTAGTCCCAAAATATGAAATATTTTAAAGGATTTGCTGATAAATTTTAAATTATAGAAATAACTTTAAAGTCCTGTAACATTTCAGCAAATTCTTAATGTCTTTGGTCGTAACGCATTTGAAGTGATTTTGTTAGACAGATTTTTAACCCGTTTCACGACTTTAAAACATATTTTTAAATAAATTGTTTTTGACAGTGCTATTGCAATTTCATTGTTTTATCAGCAATAAATAACACTAAGGTTTTCAAGCCAGAGCACTCTTTGAAATATACTTGAAATAATTCACAATTTGTATTTGACACACAACAGTTTCGATTGATGAATAAAAATTGGTAAAATCTTCGTACAAAATGTGGAGCCAATCCGAACAGAAGACGTCTTCACCCGTACGATATTCACATTTGAATGTTTCAATTGGCAAATGCGGCGTCCAACTTTAGTAGTTGAGCTCTCCCACTCGGCCCCAGACTCGCACACTTCTCCAGCGAAAACGCACAAAGAGACTCCAGCTAAGCACAGCAAGAAAAGCAGTCGGCAAATTGCCGAAGCTACCGCAAATCTTCGCCTAAGCCCGAGTGAGCGAGCATCTTCCTCGAAGTCAACAACATTTCCATCTTAGCCAGGGCGAAAAGCAAAAAAAAAAGAGACAAAAGCAAACAAAGAAAATAAAACAACAAACAAATGCAATTGACTTTGCGACCGGTCCAGTGATCAGCTGTTTTCTCAACAGAGAAAGAGAGAGCGGCTTAGCCTCTCTGCTTGCTAACAGAGATGTTGTCTTAACTGTTAAGTTATAACATTGCTGTTAACTTACTAACTGTAAATCAAAGGGCCAAAATCAGATCTGACTAAAAGCATAATAAACTTAGTGGCAAACTCGTAAATTTTTGGCAGGAAAAATATATTTAACAATCTAAAAGTGATATAATAAGTAATAAAAGTGTTCAAATAACAAAAATAAAATAATAATAACATAAAATTGATAATAAAAATAGAAAAAAATGTTTCTCTTCTAAAAACTATTACAAACAAATAGTTATTCCAAGCAAGTGGTTATGGTCCAATAAAAAAAAAACAATTCTGGATATACTACACCTCAAATATTAGGTTTAAAATCAATTTATTGTAACTTACTAAATATAATCATAATATTCAAATAATATTGGACTATATTTATATTTATTTACTTTAAGCAGTTATAATCTTTAAATTCTGAATAAAAAATGATAATTAAAAAAGTTGGAAACTAAATGATATTATAATTACAAAGAAAAAAACAAACATAAAAAGAAAGAGATTTTTTATTATTCATTAGATTAATTAGGATTAAATTAAATAATTGCATATGATCGAATGTGCCGTAGTATATTAGAAAATAAAAATAGATTCAAAAAGCTACGACATTAGCGGCCTTGGCTCTTATTTCTAAATTTTTCCCTGCTATTCATTTATTTCTGGCATAGAAAGTGGCAGCTTTTGTTAATGTAGTTAAAGTTTTACCATAGAAAAAGTTTTAAATCTTAATATCATATTAAAATTATTGGAATTATAGAAGTAGTTATCATACTTGGACAAAGAGTAAAATTTAGAAATGATGATAAAAATAAATTAGGCAAAGAAAACGAAGAACTAAACCCCCGAATTTCTACAATTTATTCTATTCTTTGATCATCAGTTTCAAGTACTGAACGTAAACAAATATTTTCAGTTTTCAGCTTTGATCATTAGTTAATAATTTATTAATATATCAATATTCTAATGCTTGAATAGGTTCCAATGAATATGACTATTTTTAAATATATGCTTTCTATTAAAATACTAGAGACCTAAGTTTCAAGAAGGCTTCCAAAACAACATTTTATCGGTTGATCATAACACGAAAACACTCGAATGACGCATTCGTTCAATGGATGATGAGAAAGGGAAGCTAGCAGACATATCATTAATGGGCGAGCTTGAAGAGCCCTTCGACAGATGGTGGAGTGAGGTAAATTAAATTTGAAATTATTGATTCGAAACGCTGGCAGTGACGACTTTATGACTTGGGTTGTTTCTGTTTATGGACCAATAGCTAGACCAAAGACCACAAAAAGAGAGAAGACAGCTGAAGAGTTGACAGTGGACAGTTTTTATTATGATTTGCTAGCTTCTTGACGATGACGAGCGCAGTGATTTTGACTGCGACTCAAAGCCCTGACAAGCGCCTCTATTGCATAACTTATTGTTTGAATTTGATTTTGAATTTGGCTTTGGTTTGGATGCTGCTGCTGATGCTGCTGATGCTGCTTCTACTACTTCTTCTTCCACAGCTTCTTCTGCTTCCTTCTCCAAGCCGAACTCCACCTCCATATCCACGCGATGCAGATGGCAGCATTACACGGCGCATTCATTGCGCCTTCGATTATGTTTTTGGTATAGGAAATGCTTAAATAATCGCAGTCACAAATATTCCCACGAATTTGCCAGCCAGCAGTAGGAGCTATCTACTTCCAGCCATCAGTGTTGTCTGTCTGTCTGACTGTCTGCTAGTCGAAGTACTCGTAGTACATGAACGGATCAGCATTGGATTCTATTAAAAGCGCGCCGGTAATCGTCAGAAGCGACGGCGGTAATCACCCAAAGCTCAAAACGAAAGACTGCAGCAACGAACTTGCTGTGCTTAACGTGATTTTAATAGCAAGTCGGTTCTAAATTTCATATTGGGGTTGACTTCTTTTTCATAGAAATGGACAGACGGTGGTTCGCTTTGATTCTGCCAAATGACATTGAACAGTTACCCTCGAACTCATTAAATTAACAAAAAACAAAGTCATCTCAAATATTGTAATAAAAGAGCTACAAATATTACACGAATTTCTACAAAAGAATGGAATGATTTGCCAAAGAATAGAATATTTAATATTTGTATAATTATTTTGTTATTTGTATAATTTAAACCATATTACAGGGTAGCCTTTTAGTCAAATACTCGCCATTACTATAAGAATGGCATGCGATTGTAATTAATTGTTTTATTGATAGCTTTAAATAACTGCAAACAAAAATAAAATTATTTATTTTATTGATTATAAAAGCAATTTAATGATAATTATGTTTGTACACGCGCTGCGCTAGAACTTTTGTGGATGCTTTTGACATTGAGAACTAAAAACAAATAAAGCCGCAAGCTAACCAGCATTTTCTTTTTTAAATTTAAGTGGAATTTTAAGCATCTCACAGCAGCTCAAGGATATGCAAACACATGCCGACAACATTGAAGATCTGTGTTTAAATACCAAGAAAATTGTTAGGCAATTTGGCAGAGAGCTCATTGCCACAATTAATTCAATTCGCACACACATTTCAACTGAAAAGAAATAGAAGAAACCACACTTCAGCTGCATACCTCAAAGGCGAGCCAGATACTTGAAAACTTACATAGATACTTAGGTAGCTGGCAATTGTGCACATTGAGCAACAACCTTAAAAGGTCGTTTGCCATTTTGCTGTAAGTATTTCAGTGCAAAGTGTCAAATCATCGCACCAGCAGCCTAAGAAGAAGCCATAATCTAACCTATATTTAACCCCAAACTATCCATCAGAGTACATAAAACTAGGGCTTCTGTTTTCTTGTATTTTTTTTATTTTTTGTTGTTGTATTTTTCCCCGTTTAGCTCTTGCAATCGAATGGAAGACAACGATGGCTTTTGTAAAATTGAAAAACCATTTAAGTCCCGTTAATTTTAACACCCATTTTCTATGCCAGCAGCTTAGTAAGATTGCCACATAGTCAAAAAGAAAAAAAAAAAAAAATAGAGAAAAAGGCACAACGCTGGCATCGTAAACAAAAGCGAGAAGCAACTGAAATACGTAATGCAAGCGATAATTATTACCTACAGGCCCCCAAGAGCCAGCAGACAGACCCAACAGATCCGCAGACATCCCCGAAAAATAATAGAAGCTGCTGTTGTTGTTGCCCTGTTGATGATTGAAAAGCAACAAAGATTTGCATAGAAACGTGCGATTTTCAGTGTGGCTAGAGGCACATGGCCTCCATGGAGAGTATGACTATACGAGCTTCTAGTGCTATCTGGCAGATACCCTTTGTATCTGCCACTGACATGTTGCACCCACACACAGTTTGTCGCGCCTGCTGTCAACATGTTCAGACCTCAGTCACAGCATGAGAATAATAAAAAACGCTTTTGTACTAGTTGTATTCCACTCTTGTAGTTGTTGCCTTCAATTACTCATCCATTCATGCCTTCAATTCTTCAGCAATAGTGGAAGAAGCCCTCAGTGGGTTTCTAGCTCAGTAGTAGTCGGCTGTAGTGGCAATTTGTTGATTTTTGATTTTATTTTCAATTTTCGGTAGCTTCTTGAGCTAATTGCAAATAACTGCAATTAATTTAATTAATATTCCGAGTTAGTTGAACCCATGGGCTTTGTTATAGCTTGAACTGCTACCCTTTACTTGAACTAATTCTGTTTGAACTAATTGCAAAATAACTGCTCTGCCAATAATATAATTAATATTCGGGTTGGAAGAATTCCTGGACCTAATTAAATTGTAAGCTCTTGCCCTTTGATTCTAATTAAATTTGGTCTTGTTTCTCTTTCAACTCCTTTGAAACGTAAAGAAGAACGGAATTCCTGAGCCCAAAGAGTATGTATAATTATAGTATATATTCGACTCAACTTTGGCTAAGTATCTTTGGCCTAAACAGTCTACCTGTTTTTATATAAAATATAGTGACATATTTTAAAGCAAAGGCAAGAATTCAAATTATTTGGAAATCATGTATTACGCTGTAGACCCAAAAACGTCGGAATTAAGCCTTTGTTCAGAATATAAAACCGAAAATTGTCAAGATCAAAGTTGCAGATTAGAAGGAATACTTGTGATTAATGGAGTTCTGGAAAGCGGCCAACACTTTTATGCGTTAAATTTAAATACATTTATTTGACAAAAAACTGAATTATATCCATTAATTATACTTACGAAATTAAAACTTTGCACCTCTCAAATTTATTTGAAAATAATTTAAAGTTCAAATGCAATTTATCTTCATAAATTATTTTAAATCGAAACAAATTAAAATTCTTAAATTAATTTATTAAATTATTCGCTTGAGAACTACATATAGCATATAGTAAATTGATCTTAAAATATCTGAAGAGACAAAGAAATTGTTTCATACAACAACTTTTGTTCCGATTATTGTATGAACAGACAGACAGACGGAAATGGCTATATTAACTCGATTTGTCCACTTGACCAATAAAACGTTTGGAAATGTTTTGATTAATAGACAGATTTAATGCAATTTCAAAATTAGTTCCAAATAATATAAACAAAAATGAAAAAATTTAATTTTAATTTACTTTCAAAATAGGGCGTGGAATTTTTGAAGGCTTGGGACTAGTTTTGTCAATATTTTGACCACTAGCCCCAGGCTTATCGTCATCATCAGCCTCAACGTTAACATTGTCATCGTTAACATTGTCATCGTCAATGACTACATCATCATCATTTTCCGGGGCTACTTCAATCTCCGCCTCCTCCTGAAGAGCTTCCTCCAAGATATTTGGGGTCTCCTTAGCTGTTTTCTATTAAAGGTAATTATTATTAATTGATCTTCAAAGGATTATTTCACAGTATGTACTAACAATGTATTTCTTATATCCCCAATAGATAGACATGAAAACGGTTAAGATCAACACACCGAATAATGTCAGCAATGCATTCCACACATAAACATCGGATTTTTTTTCATTGTTTATGATTTCTACCGTTTTCCCATAGGTTGGCAATAAATAACGGACAAACTTAAAAGTTATGTTTGCAGCTAAGGTTTGAGGATATTCTTTGGGTTTCGTTAAATATGTTTGATATAAATCTTTACATATAACCGCCATGCTAAATGAAATAATAGTATTCAATATTGAAATAGTGATAAATAAAATAATACTTACATGATGATTTTTCAGTATAAAATATAAGAAAAATATATATATATAATTTTTCCGTACGAAAATGATTTATACTGTACACTAGCAAATGATTTGTGCCTTATACTGGTATATTTGATATATGATATTTGTTTCACGGGTAACTACGATTCTCTCGTTTTAAACCTAGCTGCCAGGCAGGCTGACAGAGTTGTCTCAGCATTCAAATTTTTTTTTTTTTTTACTTTATGGGATTAAGGATGCCCGTCTCAATGAACTACATATTTCATGGTAAAGTTATTATACCCTCTGCAAGGGTACATTTATATCATATTCTGCTTTTTATATATAATATAACCCCATTAATTGTAGATCTTATCTGTTTAGCAAAGCCAACAAAAAATATTCCATCAATTTAATGAATACCACATCATTAATTGTCAATCTAATTCTGAAGAACTAAACTTGAAATTAAAGCGAATGCAGCCAGTGTGAATATTTCGAGATAAACGAGTGAAAATAAATTTCAATGACAACTGAAACAAATGGCCAAAAGATAGTCAAACAACTCTACAACAGTTCATCCAATTGGAAATGCCATCTTAACATTTTAAATTATAAAACAATCGTGTGCTAATGATATAAGATCTATGTAGTAGTAGCCATAGTGGCCATAAAAACCTGACTGGCCACCAACATTGTGAGCTCCCATATGCGAATATTTGCGGGATTGAATTCAATTTGCATTGGCCTGACTCAGACATCAATAGAAAGAGAGAGAGAGAGAGAGAGAGAGAGAGAGTAAGAGCGACTGTCTGGATTGGAAAACAGCAACAAAAATGTATCTTTTATTGAGCATTTTACAAACTGCACACCAAACCGCAGGGCCTGAACTCTGACCCTGCACAACTCTGGCCACGAATCACGACACAGTGTAAGCAACCGCCAGTTAAAGAAAAAAAATTTAAATGCAATGAAGATTTATGCAAGTTCGATACAGAGGCAGAGATTCCAACAAGCTGGTAGCACAGGGATCCATCATTATCGATCCGTACAAGTTTGTGGGATCGCAGAGCTGTCGACGACGCCGAGTTTGTTTGAGTCTATGCTAGGGATGGTCAGAGTGCAGGAACTGCAGATAATAACTTGATCACAGGAAAATCATTTATTGTGACACGATCGGGAATTGTGAATATCAATGCAACAAATCGCCGAGTTGCCAACTTGTTTGGGTTACATCTTACCAATTTGATGTGCCTTTGAGCTCATCTTGTTGCCAAGTTGTTTGTTTTATGGTTTTATACGGTTATACGAGTCATAGGCATCTTTTGTTTAATGAGTCGTATAATTTGCTGGGAACATGCTATAATTTACTTGTAGTATAGTGTAGTATAGTGCTGTTTGGCCAGCAAACAAACAAATTGCCAGCTGAGATAAGGCCATCGGGCCACATATTGTGTAGTAAACAATGTGAAGCTTCAGTATTTATCTCTACAAGTTTCTTTTCCAAATGTATTCAAATAATTTAGTTTTTATAATGAAGACAAATAATTACTCATATCAGCATTATGTTATAACAAATCTTAAGTAATCAACAGATAAAATATATATACAGAAGCTGGACTAAATTTAAAGGAGTTTAGACCTACAGTCTGCCACAATCTGATTGACAGGTATATAAATAAATAAATATATTATTTATAACTATATATAGAAAGGCATGAAAGCTGAGATAAAGCCATCAACCCAATTATTATATAGAAAATACTCTGCAGCGACAGTCTCTTCAAGTTTATTTTCGAAATATGATGAAATAGTTAAGTTTTTATAATGAACATCGGACAAATAATTATTCATATCAGCATTAAATTATATACAAATTTTAAATAATCTACAGAAAATTTGATGGGCAAGCTGAACTAAATTATAAATGAGATAAGACCAACAATCTCAACGACATATTTATATAAATAAATAATTATTATGTCTACTATTTCTACATTTATATCTACAAGTTTCCTTTCAAAATTTGTTGAAATAGTTTAGTTTTTATAACACAAGCATAAGGGCAAAGCTAAATAACTACTCATATTTATATCAGCATTAAATTACGTACAATTCTGGAATATAATCAGCAGATAAGGGAGAAGCAGGAGAAGCTGTACTAAATTATAAATGAGATAAACCCATCAGCTGATTGACATATATAAACAGGAGCCGACACATATATTTTGATTTTAATGACCCCGTTTTCAACCTTGGAGTGTGATGTAAAGCCTTGTACCTCAGTTTGAAGTCATTTGAATAAAATGTAGAATTACCCCATAGTATTATCCCCCTATTTTCCAACCTTGGAGGCGTATTTTCCACACATGTTGAGATCTAACACAGAGTTTGAGGTCGATCGAGTATTAAATATCTTTTTCCCTATTCTTCTTTGTATTTTTAATATTTTAGTTTAGAACAGTTAATCGGGACTCAGGAACAGGGAAAATTAAACAGTTTTCCATACAGCAATTTTACACCAATTTCTCCACGATGGGTCCAGTTTCCATCTCGGTATGTATCACCGTTAGGACAGTGCGATGGTGAATCAGTGGGTCCGGCAAAAGCATTATATATATAGAGATAGAGATGTAAAGCTGGAAAGCACACAATGAGATGTATTAAAAGATTATATACTAAACTATTGTGTAATTATCTTACACTGTTGTTTACAGGTAATCAATCCCAGAAAGTGATGTGTCATTATAAGATAGTGAGAGTTTTTAATTACAACCAAACAGTCTTCAGTTGACACAAGATACGCTAATCTTAAGTTGGCTTAAGAAGATTGAAAAAAAAAGCACAAATGGTTTGTCAATTCTGAAAATAGGTTCTACTTTACTGCTTATAGACCAGAAATCTAAATATTGGTCTATGTTGTACCCAACTCCCACTTAAATCGCTCACGTTCAAGGCGATAAACCCTATTCAAGGAAGAATATCAGCCAGTAGCCGGAAAAGCAAAAACAATGCTTAGATCGTTCCTAATCTAATCGAATGAACACGTTTTATGGAACTTTTATAGCACTCCAAGATGTGACTTCCACTATAAAAACGAAGGTAGAGCGCATTCAAAAGGTTCAGTAGACGCACGACTAAAGAACAGTGCATACTTATTAAATAAAATTCAGAATTAAAATTTAAATTGAATTTAATTTTAAATTCTTTTTGCATAATTTAACAAAATGGTCTACAATTCCGTGGAGCCAAAAAAGTTGAGCGTGTTCAGTGCGCGTTATCGCTGGCAGGTGATAGCCACTATGACAGGTGGGTGCGGGTGCGGGTGCGGGTGCTCGATGCGATTTGTGTGTTTCCACTGGTTCTAAGAATAGTCGTTTAATTCCTAAATATAGTTCACATTATGACGTTTACACACGGTGTGGGCGTAGGCTGGTTGGCGCCTTCGCTGCCATTGCTGGGCTCCGATAATAGCCCACTTGGCGAAGCCATAACCATCGACCAGGCTTCCTGGGTAGGTTCTGTGATCGGTCTGGGTGCACTTACGGGGAATATTCTCTTTGGATTGCTGCTGGATCGTCTCGGTCGCAAGATGTGCATGTATTTACTGGCCATACCCAATATGGTAACTATAAAGTCTACTCTAGAATGGAGTGGTTCCCTCAATGACTCAACCTTTTTTAAATAGACCTATTGGATCCTAATCTACACGGCCCAAGATGTGACGTATCTTTATGCCGGGCGTTTCCTAGCCGGTATTTCTGGCGGCGGCTGTTATGTCGTATTGCCCATATTCGTAGCTGAAATATCCGATAACAAGTAAGTAGTTGGCCTATACTCGTTGATAAGATCAAGTACTTGATCGTGCTTAGGATTTTTATTGCCGATTGATAATTGATTGAAATGCACAAAAATGTTAACAAGAATTCAGATAGGAAGTGTACGTGTTAGATTAGACAGTTCCTAAGATTTATATGTGTAGACCATTATTGTGTTATGTGATTTCATTCGGGTTTTTTGGACTTTCCCAGCATTCGCGGCGCGTTATCTTCCATGGCCATGATGTATGTTAGCTTTGGTATGATCGTGGGCTTTATACTGAGCTCCTATCTCAGCTACTATCTGATGCCGTGCATTGCTATTGCGTTTCCAGTCATTTATTTGGTGGCCATCATAGGCTTATCTGAGACGCCGCAATTCTTGCTGCGAAAGGGTCGAGATGTTCAGGCCGAGAAATCATTTTACTTCTACAAGAATCTGCCAGCATCTGGACATCTTCCAGATAATGAATCGGCTCATCATGACGCAGCGAAAAAGGAGTTCGAGACATTCAAAGAACAAGTGCTCAGCAGCGGTGTCAGGCAGAGGGTTGGCTTGCAAGATTTCTGTGAGTAGCAAGTGGAAATTTACGAGTATGCAGCAAAATGATAACGTGTGGATTATGGCTGCTTATCTTTACAGTTAATTGGCCTACAGTGAAAATATTCGCATTGAATTTTACACTGCTCATATCCAATCAGCTATCAGGCAGCTTTGCGTTGTTCAACTACACATCGCACATATTCAATGAGCTGGAGACGACTATCGAAGCGAATACCTGCACCATTATAGTGGGTGCAGCTCAGGTGTTGGGCATTATGTGTGCCGTTGTATTGGTGGATCGTGTGGGACGTCGCGTGCTGTTGCTCACTTCCATTGCGGGAATGGGCATAGGTGAGCTGGGCATTGCTCTTCTGGCAAATCTGGGCTCAAAGGAATTCCTGGCTGGGGTCAACTGGCTGTCGTTACTTTTAATGTGTTGGGTTGCCTTTATAGCATCCATTGGTGTTATACCGCTTATATTTATCATTATCATTGAACAGCTGCCCTCCAAGGTGAGTACAACAATAGTGCAACAATAGTCTGTGACAACTCAATATATATGTGTTCATTGCTCCGACAGATACGCTCCATTGGCACCTCCCTTTGCATGGCCACATTGAGCACCTTCATTTTCGTCTCCCTCAAAATCTATCCCCTCATGATCTTTGGCCCTGGCTTGGCTGCCACAATGTATATGTCAGCCGGTGTGTGCGTCATCGGATTTACCATATTGGGTCTCTTTCTCCCAGAAACCAAAGGCAAACTACTCACACACTGATTGTTGCCTCCTCTCTGCGTGTGAAAACCAAAGATGACTGGAGCTTGGCATCAGCATCAGGCCCAACGGCCACACCAAAACGTCGCGACTTATTGCATAAGATGGGGATGGGATTAGCAGTCTGAGTATCGGTATGAGTATGAGTGCGAATACACTCATAGTTACGAGTACTCGCATTTCATTTTATACATCAGCCATCAAGGCAACTCACTCAAACGTTGCCACAAAAGCGGGCAACTGCCTCATCCTGAACTCTTGAACTTAATTCAATTTTCTGTTTTGAGGCTCTTATTTACTCTGTTCAGTTTCCAGTATTGTGTTTATAGGGTATAGACTTATGTTAAATGATATTTATGTAATCTTTGCTGGAGAAAGTCCGAATGCTGTGATATGAGATTCAATTTAAGGTAATAGTAATATTTAGCTAAATATTTATGTAAAAATCACTGGGGTATATCTAAGTTACGTTAACTTGTCTCATGTAACAGCTGTGAAATATAGAAAAGTATAAAAATATTTAAAGCTTTATTTTATTTAGAAGAGTCGCCAAACTTACTCTTTTTAATCATTTATCAAAAATATTAAAGGGAAGTCAGGCATACTACAAGTTGTAGATACGAGTACAAATCGTCGACAGCAAGCGGGAAAAATACTTTTCCTAGCTGTTTTCCGATTATGAGGAGATAAATTGAAATTAATGAATTCGCATCTGCAGACAAACAAAGAGTCTTGAATTTCGAAAAACTATTTATTTTGACTGAAGAAATGTAATTCAGCGCATTTGGAAAATATGAGCTTTATGACAGGACACACAAATCTCATCAGATCTCAAGAGTTGATAAGCAAACTGGGCGCTCCACAAGACCAACAAAAGCCACAATTAACTTCACTCTTTGGCTTAGTGCAGTTCAGTTGTTAGTTGTTTGTTTTTTTGTTTTTCGGGAGTACAATCCACTTAAGTGCAAAAGCATTTGAAAATGTGGCATCTAAATGCAATTTCATAATTTTCACACGTTTTTCTAACCGTCAGGTCTCGAATGGGAACAGTTTTCTACTATTTTTTACAGTGGCTGACAAGCGGAAATTATCCGGAGCTTAGAGAATTTGTAACAGTTTTTAGACGCCGCTGCACTTACGAGTACTTAAATGCAATTTCAGCTAATTGCAGCCGCTGATTGGGTTGATAAGCCCGTATTGACCTAGTCGCACAATACTCTTCACTCAGTCTCCCACTGCGGATGACTTGCCGGAAGCCAAATAATTAATATTAATCAGTGCCGAAAACTTTATACCCTAGCAAACAGACGAGAATTGAACAAAAACTTGGTCTAACCCATAATAGTAATCTGATCTGTCTTTAAAAAGCTAATCCAGAACAAGGATTCTCATTTTCAATTTATTTGTGGGGCTATCCATTTTTATGAGAGTTTTGGTTTAAATAGTAAAATTATATTTCTTAATTTTATTTTTATGAAATGTTCTCTGTATCCTAAGAAATAAAACTGTTTACATACTTAGTGGATCGATTCTTATATTAACTTCATTATTATTCCAAGAATTCTTTAGAGGAATCAACAAAGAATCAAACAGAATGAATCAGAGTTATATTCTAACTGATACATCGTAGAAAGAGGATAAAACCAAGAAATTCGAATGGCTTAGATAAAGACAGCTCTTTTTTATTCTGTTTATGTTGATAAGTAAAGTTACAAGTCTGTTTATAAAAAACCATTTAATACACACAAGTCCTACATTCATTTGAATGTGTTTCCATTGTGTAATATACTCTGATTCTTACATTTTAATAGGTTATATAAAAAATAAATAATCAAAATGTTTGCAGCCTTATAATGAAGTAATTTGATCCGGAAAGGGCTTGAAAGGCGAATATTATACACATTGTGTGTGGCCAAATGCAATTTCAATCTGCTTGAAAAAGTGCCAAACAATTGCGGCTAATGCGAGCGATTTCTCATTGTTACGAGTGTTTGATTTGTGGTGGTTCCACTGACTCCAATTGTTAACTTTTGATTGTTTAAAGAAAGTTCGAGTATTACGAGTGGCAGCTATTGTCTGAGGGCCAGCCTATGGCATGAGTGACCATTAATAGGCCATTTTCAATGCAAAATGTCATCCTTTGTGTGGCAACAACGGTGGCAATAACCCAACCGAGTGCCCATAATTCACAATTAGCGCAATTTTTATACTTTTATTTTATTTTCATTCACTCAATGGTTGGTTGTGCCACTCACCTACTGATCTCCATTGATAACGCCCGATATTTCAAGTGAAATAATTTTTTTTATACCCTTGCAGAGGGTATTAAACCTTTGTCACGAACTTTGTAATGAAATAAGCTCATCCAATATAGAAATATCCATCTGTCCATCCATTTGTTGCCGGATCGAGTAGCTTTGTCATACAGCTGGAGTTTCTTTATTTGTCAACGCATATTGATGATATTTAAAGGTTAGATGAAATAGTATCTGAAACCTTTCGAAAAATAATTACGATCGGTTAAGAATATCATACAGCTCCCATAGGACAACTCGATCCAAAAGTTAGTTGAATGATTATGTTTTCCTATTATTAGCTTCTACTCTGCAAAGGTATTTAATCTTCGGTGTGCCGAATATAGCCTTTCCTTGGTAGTTTTTATTTCAGAGTTACTGCAAAATTGTTTCTCGATTTATTTATTGTGTCATTGCAAGCATCGTATTCATTTATTATTTATTATTTATTGTGTTTGTTATTTTTTTGATGATGCGACGTTTCTATTGTTTACTCTTCTTCCCTGGAAATCAATTTTGCAATAAAAACTAAAATACAATTTCAAATATTTATCTGCTCTAATTTTGTGGCGCTACCTTTTTCAATGGCCCTAGGTGAGTGTTGTAAATAGAAGCCGGAGCCTATCGAATTTGGCATAATTTTTCTTGTCTATTATACAATTGCTCGAAGGGACTTTCATATAGATGGAATGACGAAGTTCTTTGTATAAAAATTGAAGTGTAAGGTAATTGATAATTAATTATCATATGGCTATAAATTTGATATGAATATGTTATTTACTTTAATGGTTTTAAAATATATTTAATTTCCAAAATCATAAAAGGTTTACTCGAAGGATTACAAAAGTGAATCAATCGCTATTCATATTAGATTCAAGTAAGAACCGGCTTACAATGGACTGAAGTTTGTCTGAAAGGAGGGAGAGCTCGAGAATTCTTATATTTATTTATATTTATCATTCAATATTGAACCAGGCCTAAATCGAGAATTTCTGCATTTGCTTCTGACACCTCTAGAGAGCAATATGAGTACGAAATTTTTAAGTTTATCTAGTTTAATCTTCAGTTAACTGAACAGAAAACATAAATATGAAAGACTGATAAGAATTGCATAATACCCTTAACTTTATGCTAATCGGGTTGATTCTTTCTATGCTAAAGAAAAGGTTGAGTGAACTCTTTAAAAAACATTCACCATAAACTTGTTTTATTTACATTTTATTCATGTGGCATCCAAAAACAAAGAAAATAAAAACATATTCGTACCATTAAGTATTCAATTATGCAAAACAAGACTTGGCTTACCTAAAAACCTGACTGTTGGTGTGAAAATTAATAGACTCATGAATAAAATTTATGCTGAATATGAGAAAACTAGACGAGCTGACAAGCAGCTACCGTTGAAAACCCAAAAAAAAAGAGCTAAAAACTGGAAAAATTTCTTGTGTATGCACAAATAAATTAGTCATGATTAATTGAAAGGTCAAGCGTTTAGTTGGCTTTGAAGTGCATGAGACATGAGACATAGTTAGGAGAAGGAAGCTGTGAAGACTTCATTAAACGTGAATTTGACTGAGTCTCTGAGTGCAGACGAATGCGTTAATTGGCAATTGTTCAGATGTGTCTATATGTCCATTTGATGCGCATTTCATAAATTTATTTTGTTATGCAAAGAGACCTTCAATGAACTATGAGTGGGCCAGCCAGGATAGAACAGGTTCTGGCTTAAAAAAAATTGGTAATACATGGGCGCCGAACTCTTCATACCCTTTCAGATTTGCGTATGCATTTAATTGTTCGATTCTTTCCATGACAGCTATATATTTAAGACATCAAACTTGTAACTGCTTGAACCGATTATTTCTGTGGCAGCTATATAATATTGATAAACAGCTATATAGTTGTAAATTATATAAGATAACAGATAACAGTTTGCATAGAAAGAGACAGACGGCCAAGGCTATATCGGATCTGCCTTCTTCAATGCATTACATATTTTGTGATAAAGTTATAACACTCTCCGCAAGGGTATGTAAAAACCAGAAACAAGATAAACTATTAATAGAATGTCGAAACTAAAGTGCATAAAAAATTAAACTTCAATTAACACTGCCCGTCGTTAAAACCATTTTGTTTCTGTTTCTATATTATTATTTTCAACTTGGCTGCCTTGTAAAGTGTCTGCCAATAATAATTAATATACTTAAGTTGAAGCCAGGCATCGGCTGTGGCATCGGCTGTGGCATCGGCATCGAAAAGGTCATTAAGTCACGACGCAAATACACACAGGTAGCTGAAAATGATTTTTTACGAGCCTCAGAATCTCAGCTCAGACCTGCCTTTAAGCCCCGAAAAAGCAAATTGATGTTAGAACATTAATTTATTTGCTAGAATCCATGGTTCCAATTTCGCCATAGCAGCGATTTATGAAAGAATAGTCAAGACTCCAGACACACAAATAGAATAAAATTAGCCATGATCAAAGAATGGTCGTAAAGAATGGACAAGTGTAGCTTCAGAGGGCAAAAACACCATTTGGGTTGGTCCAATAGCCAATTAACTAAGCAAAAACCTTCAATTTGACTGGGTCTTTCTTTATTTTTTCCTTAATACTAATTTATGTTTACCATGACAGCTTTATTTCTATAATCAAAGAAAGATAAAATTAATATGGAATTAATTCTTTTGCGAAATGCGTAGAAAGCAACGTCAGCTACTGACGCAACTATCTTTTTTTGGTTTATTATTGAATTGACCCTGAATCTTGTGTTATGCAATAATGAGAAAGACTGGAAAGTTCTTGGCCCTGATTGATGATGCTCTGTTGCTGTGAGCGCATTTCTTTCGACATCTAAGTGAAAGTAGAATCGTTTTCATTCTCTGGTAAAATGATTTCGCTGTAAGAACTTTCTCTAAAGAAAGTGAATTTGTGTATAATTTATAAGCGAAATTTCAAATTGTGTGGAAACTATTTGGTAGGATTGATTAGTTCTGCTACTAATAATAAAATGGAAAAGAAAATTCCTTCAGGCTTTATATAAATTAGTTTTATTTGATTTGTTAAAGAGCTCTTCTTTATAATGATCTAATATTTCTGCAGTTAGATAGCCTTTCGACTTATCTGAATTCATTTTTTTACCCGTTCTTAAACGTTTCATAAATACCTGGCCTTATCCCCCAACCTAAATCTAAACTGAAACAAGCTCTAGCTTTAATTTTAGTGTCATCCATAGATCTTAGATATTACCGAATGGGTTTTACGTACCCAAGAAAGTTAGTAAATTTCAGGCAAAACAAAGTTAAATGAGGAACTACTGAAAAAGCCAAAAAATTAAATACAAGACAGGTGTTTGTTTAAAGAAAATGGTAACAGTTCGGATTGTTACTTGGCTGTCGGCTAATTTCGTTGTGGGCTGTGGGGTCTATCCGTCTTACCAAACAGCTGACAGCTTAAATAACTTTTCAGCTGTCAAAAAAGAAAGGAAAAAAAGTTTATTTTAGTGATAAGGCATAGCATTTCTCTATATGAATTTGAAGTTCTTGGCAATAGAAAGCCAGCAACTGGCAATTGAGTTGTGGCCCCCTTTGCTGCCTCTGCTCTGATGCCCCTGCTGCCTCGTCACTGGATGATTGAGCGAGTCAACAATTATGCTGGCTGCATGTTTATTTTGCCCCTTGTCGTTGGCTGTGGTAAGTTGTTGTAATTTTGGTTATAAAACAAACACAAATGACATTATTCGCACGAAAAACAGGATGGCAACTTGACTGGGCTGCGGCTGCCGTTGCCGCTGCCGTTGCTGTTGCTCTTGCAGCTGTTGTCGCACGACTTTCTTCTTTAGCTTCTTCGTTGTTGCAGCAGCAACAACAACAACAAAACTAACAAAAAAAAATAACAACAATAACAAAAACAACCGCCAACAACAAACACAATCAATTCGATAGCAACGACATTTGCACAGGCGCCTTTGTTGCGCTTTAACTTCCGGAAATCACGTTGCTTGTTGCGATAATGTTTATTTTTCTCTTTTTTTCAGGTTTCAAGGAACAGTACATAAAATATATCCAAAAAAAAAATGTGCACGCGAGTAAAATTACAAAACTTACAAGTTAACAAAATTTGCCTGCAGTTGTTAAGTTTTTTCAATTAGCCAAAAAGCATTTTTGAGTGGGCGAAAGACAGGCTCAAAGAGTGTGATCATAAAACGCGTTAACTTTTATTTTGCTTGAAATTTTTATATATTCACTAACAGATATATATATATTATAGATTGATAACAGACACAGTATCTACGACGCTTTTAAAGATATACTCCTAATGAGGCTCAATGTCCACTTCGGGCTGTAGAGATGATGACTTATACCATGCCATTCCATACAATAGCTTTTCATATAAGGCCCAGTCGAACAAACTCAACAAGAATTCTCGCTTGCAGAGGGTATTATAATGTTAGAAAATTCTACTTAAAGAAAATCCTGGACCCCCAAGACTTTTTAGCTCGGCACTTGACTCACGCAGCAATTATGCCGGAATCAGCCGGTTCGGATAACTATAGAGATGCCTTAGAAACGATCGCTTAAAGAAATTATATATATAAATTAAAAATATATAATTTAAACAATAATTATGAAATGCTGTTTAGTAGAATAATTATGCTCTTTTCGGTGCTCCGAAAATTACATACTTGTCAATTAGCACAAATTAAAATTTTTTAAATAAATTAATCTAACAGAGAGCCTTAATGGTAAAAATAGAGAAAAATCAATAAGGAATAACTTCTTATTATATTTAAACAATAGTATCACATGTCTATTACGTTTCTTGAGTATATTTATAAATGTTTCATAAGTGTAGAGCTCAGAACCATCGAAGAGTTAACTGTCAGTTCACACAATTCGCGAAATACGTGTATTTTTTTTAACCACTCAATAATAATTTGCTAGCTAATGCGAATATAATTAATGAATGGCAACTGTAGTACAAATTGACGCCCTAAATCTCTGCCAGACTCTGCCAAACACTCCCCAAAACTATAGCTAATGTCAGAGGCACCACTGGCTTTGGCAATTCAAGCGACATGACAGAGTGCAGCCTCAATGAACTTAGTCGCAGACAACTGTAATTTAAGACATTCTTGATTCATACTAAAATACTTAGTACTACTTACTAGCAGCCAAATGGCCTTCTCAAGTGGCAATCAATTTTTCGGGTGGGGGAGAGCAGGCTAAGAGAGGGAGCTAGCCCACCAACCACCAACCACACCACGTGTTGCCTATGGCTCTGTTGAAATTGTGATGGTGATGGTGATGATGATCCAACAACAACAGCAACAATAACAACAACAAGTCGCTCGTTACCTCAACGGCATTTGACCCCCAGCGTTGAGAGTTAGCCACGTTTCCTTTGCGAGCAAGCGAGTCTGAGTCTATTCATTTCTTTGGTTATCAAAAAAGCAGCCAGCGCTGGCATCTCTGGCTCCAACAATATGTTTTCTATATGCCTTATTTCTGCACAAATCACTTGACCTTAAGCATTGTTGTAATTTATTTGTCGTTGGCGTAATTTCCCACACACACACACACACACACACACACCCACACACACACAGACCCAACCCGGGGAATTTATTTTATTTTTTTGTTGTTAGAAGCTCAAAGTTAGGCTGTAAACTGTATTACGACAATTTTTTTGGGTTATTCGGGCTATGGGGTCTTAGCCGTTTAGTTTGGGTCTTAGCTCTTTTGCGGCTTATTGTGCAACAATCCCGTCTGCCATTGTTGGGTCTCTGTGCACCTTTTGGGGCTTGTGCTTATCACTACTTAGTTGCATTTGAAATTGCACTCAGGGCTACATTAAATGATATAACAGCTCATGCAGCCAGCCAGCCAGCCAGACAGCCAGTCAGTCAGCCACGCTGCTGTAATTGAAAGGCCGCAGTGATTGAAAAAGGTTTCCAAAGATATGAAATAAACTCAAGTACTTAATTATTCTAACAATTATTGTTACAATTTCCGATCTATTTATAAAAGGATTTCCACAATTTCCGGTAGTTTCAGTAATCCAATGCTTAACTATAATAATTAAGGGCAAGACTTGCAGATGCCCTGCTTTGAGGAGCGGCGTTTCTTGAGATGTTTTGAGGAGGGAAATCATTGGATATTTTATGTTTTAAGTGCGAATTGATATCTTTTTTTTTTTATTTTTGAAAATTGATTTAAATTCTTAGAAATTAGTTTCCCCAAAGAAAAGAAAAACTCTGTAGAAAATTGACTTTTTCTAAGATAAAAATGCATCTTCAATAGGAAAATTTTACATTCAAAGCGATCTTATTATGCAATTGCCTATGCCTATGCGAAAAAATTAATTTTAATTTTATTTAAATAGCATTATTATTGCTATTAATATAAATGAATAAAAACATGGAAAAATCGAGAGAAAAAAGTTAAAATACTTATTAAATAAGCATAATAAAAATAAGAAAGCTTACAGAAATAATCATGCGTGAAATCAGGTAGAAGGAAAGGAATTATATATATGCTAGCAGGTAAAAGAAACCTTCGTTTGATAGAAAATAACCCTAGTTTAATAATAAATCAATCTAAGTCAGTTTTGTATTTATAGGGTATAAGTTATCAACCAATCCATTTTGGTGGCTGTAGTTGTATATTTTTTTGCTAAAGCGCCTTGAAATAAATGTTAAACAACAAGCTTTATATAACCTGCCATGGTACGAGTATAATCAAATTAAATTCCAATTACCCTAAGCATGCAGCAACTCAAACCTCCTCGTCACTCTAGACTCTTGACGATTCCGATGCACAAATTCAACATGTAGTATAACACTTCCGGCCTAATGGAGTGCCAGAGTGCCAGAGTACCAGACGTGGCATCATTTGGTAACATCTTCATTAACAGCCAGCCGACAATAATATGTGAAGCTCCCAATGAGCAATGAGCCGAGATGTGTTGACGCTTAAAATGCATAGCCAGCAACAACAACAATAACACCATGAACACTAACAACAATAAGTAATGGCCAAAGAGATTCAAATCGGCAACTGCGCAAAAGCTTTTCACGCTTTTCCATTGTGGAAGTGGAAGGGGAAGGAAGGAAAGGGTATTAGACAGGCAGGGACAGCATGCATCAGCCTGTTGGCTGCCTCGTATTTTCTCTTGGGACGCCCATTTAAGTGTCCAATAATTCAATCACATCAAACGCCAGTCTAATGGGCTCTTAAACCCCGTTAAAGGGTTTCAATTACACCAATTGAGTTGTAGCCAGAGATTGGTCAAATGTGTTGAGAATGGAAAAATAGGCTTTGGAAAATTTGAAAATAATATATCGTAGTAGGCCATGGTTTCCAGACTTTCGTTTTTTACCCACATAATGGAAGCAAACATTTTTAATTTCATTCTATTCACTCAGCTCGTGCTGAACACATCGTTTAGGCTTCAAAATTAAAACAAAAAACAAATTTCTTTTCTAAAAAAAAAAAACAAGTTATAAAAAATATTTTTTTTTTGTGTTAATCGCAAATAGTTTTCGGCTTCAAAATTTAAAAACATTAAATTTTTTGTGAAATCCTTTTTGGCCTGTTTGGACTTGTGATAATAATGAACGTCCCTAAAATAGGAAAAAATTCTCCTGGTGCCCAAGGACCTTCGATGTCGCCTGTTCAAAGCTTCTGCAGGACGTTGCTGGAGGAACTGATGATTTTTATCCTATTCTTTTCCATATCCGTGCTGATTATGCTGTCCTTCTTCTCCTTATTGAATGGCCTTGGATTGGGTAGATCCAGATACGATGTGGAGCCACTAAACCCCCCTTTCAACAAAAGATGCTACTGGCCCCCGGACTGGTGTCCCATCCTTGGCAAGAATTTGGAGTCGCAGCACAAGTTTTAAGAACTGATCCGTGCACTGGATGGTCCTGAGCCCAGAGTATTCACTCTCTTTGAATACCAAACATCCTTTTTATGAGCTGAGCAATGAATAGACAGAATATTTATCTTTTTTTTATTTAGGTAAGTTTCACTAGATGCAAGAAGTCCTTGATCCTTAATTAAATATTGTATTTTTCAGATAATGTTCCACACCATTTAGATTGTAATGATAATAACCATTTGTAGTCTACCTCACTTGTCATAAAGCACTTGTATATGTTCCATAATCTGTGGCGTCGTTCCGAAGTGTCGGGTCTTCCTGGCAGTTTGATGATCAATATATTTGCCACCGAGCAATTGTCTCTCGTCAAGATTGAGACATAGTCCCGGGCCGCTTTATACAAAACTTACCCGTATTATATGTTAATAACAAAGAAAAGACGTATTTTTTAACTATGAGAAGAGCAGATTGCAACTCTCAAATGGCTAAAATAACAATTGTTGACGCCCAGAAATTAGTTTAAGGCTAACGGTAATATCGTTATATATTTATATATATATGATAATATCCTGTACTAATTTTTTACCCTTTGCTGCATGCAGAAACAAAGATGTCTTCCAAGATACGCAATCCCCCAAAACCCTCCATCCCCCCTAACAACACATTGAAGGACATTCTCAACTTATGCTAAGCGCCTTTAATAAAATGCTTTAATAAATGTATTAAAAAAATATTCTTTCTTTTTTATTTTAATTGAGGGCAAATAACAGCCGAATTTTACCAGAAACATCGCGGGGTATTTTCGGGAAGAGCTTTCAGCTGCTCTGCAAACCAAAAAAAAAAAAAATAAACCGAAGT
Source organism: Drosophila repletoides (assembly GCA_018150835.1). NCBI lineage: Eukaryota > Metazoa > Arthropoda > Insecta > Diptera > Drosophilidae > Drosophila > Drosophila repletoides. Next base: position 8,014,775 of record JAECWQ010000202.1, read on the forward strand.
GGTCTTGGAATTTTTCAAAGAAATTCCTAGGTTTTGCAGGAATAGTCGATATGCCAGCCTTCATTTAAATGGAAGTCAAATAACTAAGCCGAAAAATGGTTTTGGATTTTTCAAAAAACACTTCACGGTTTTGCTGCAATAGCTTTCAGCTGATATGGAAACTTTACTATTTACTTTCGTAAGAGCTTTGTTCCAATAAATTTTAAATTCAAATGTGAAGTAAGCAGAAACGAAACAGAAATACATTAAATTCATAGATCTAATAATTGCTTGAATATTGAAAAATAAGAAATATGTTAATATCTCGATAGTATCGGGTTTTCTTATCGAAATATATCGATAGAACAAACTTGACAGCTCTAATGCGAATGAATGTCAGTTTATTCTAAATCTATGCTCAAGCAACAATAAACTTTTCGGTTTCAAACACAAAATTAAAAAAATTTTATACTTTTATAATTCAAAAAAATATATATTTTATTCAAGTTTAGGCCAATTTCAGATTTAAAAAATGGACTTGCCCATAAGCGAGCAGAAAACTACTTCTAGGCGAATAGCTAGGATTGCCAGCTTTTTGGAGATACTGCTGTACGATGCACTCTTTTTCCTTGCGCTGATTGCATTAGCCGTGCTGATCATCTGGGGCATGCTTTTTATTATGGAGGATATTGGAAGGTACCAGAAGTATTACACTCACCATAAGCAAAACAGTTCTCAGTACGAAGTTGTGAGGAAACCGCACCATTCACGGCAGTGTTACTGCCCGCTAGATTTGTGTCAAATCATCTTCAACTGTCGGACGAACCAGTCGCAGCAGCAGCAGCAGGAGCAACAGCAGCAGCTTCCTTCCAAGGAGCAGTCCACGTCCAGATAATATTAACATCATATTTGGGTGAGTCACTCTTGACCGTACATTAACTCAGTATATTCTATAATCGATTTCTATTTCAGATATATTTTGATCAATAAAATTAAATATTGTCCTGCCCTTTCTATAACCCACTTCTCACTGGGAAAACAGAATGTTTTATGTCTTCGGAGTTATTTTCATTTCGAGCGGTCGGGTCGATCCTGACACTTCTGAATATGCAATATATATGCCACCGGGCGAATGTCTCTTTTGAAGATCGAGATTTATACTGTCCCGGGTCAATAGCTATTAGCAATCTTAAAGCTTTCCAACTATGAGATGAGCCACAAGCAACTCTCAAATGGCAAATAATACGAATATTTCGAATAATTGTCCAACATTTTATATATTACGATGACTGACAATATGATAATGCATGCAATAATATTTACATGAAATTTTTAAATACATTTTTAAAAGTATTCATCTTTTGACTCAGTTTTTTTTTTTTATAGGTGGATTAAATGTTGTATGATGTTGTTCATTTGTAGGGACAGGCAGGATCGGACAACTATATCATACAGCTGCCAGAGGAAGGAATAGTCAATTTCTTGTCTTGTGCAATAGGGAAGAATTATGTCTGACTTAAAATTGTGAATGTTTCTCATAATCTATGTCAAAAGAAGGCTAACCCATATAGAAGATGGGCGTATATTAGTGTACTTTTAATTTTGAATAGTCTAATCATGATGAAATATTCAAATTAGGCATTATTTAAAAAAGGTTAATCATAATTGTTTTAGTCATAAGAAGAAGAAAAAAGTAAAACCGCATTATTTTCAGCTATTTTTGACAGCAACTCACGATTTTTAAAAGGCAAATCGCCGAATCTTCTGAGTCTATCTCGAATCTCGAGCTTCTATTGGAAGGGACGCCTTGTAAGTAGCTTCAGCTTGTGATAGGCATCTTCAGCATACAAAGTTAGGCAAACAGAAGTTGCGCATGCGCATAATGAGTTAATTGAGGTATTGAAAGCCTAGGCGATGCGATGCCTGAGCTGCCAACTTCAACTGCAATCCAAATGAAATGAAGTGTATAATGTTTGCATTATCACGGTTTACAGTTAGGCACAACAATGCACACACAAAAAATTGCAATACGAATACTCTTTAACAATGGCAGGCAGCTGCTGAGACTGCTGAAGCTGTTGAAGGGCAACAAGCGAGACAACTTAGCTGGTTGTTGGTTTGGCCGGGTTGCCTTTGCCTTGCATTTGACTTGGCCAAAATCGTGGGCGTTGCTGTAATCGACAATGGGTTGGGGTCTTTGGGGTCCTAAGGTCTTGTCGTTGCGGCTGTTGTTTCAATTTGCTGATAACTACAGCTGTGTATGTAGTATATAATTATTTGTCTTTGGCATAAAGACATATAATTTGCATAGACCAGCAGCAGCTGACGGCGAGAACCCGAGAATCATACCAAACCATACGGATTGCATAATTACAGCTTGCAAACAATTCAACATTTATGAAATAAGAGATACCCTGTAAACGATTGCGCCTAAATATTCTGGCAATTAATTCCAAGCGCAGACAGAAAAACATAGGTCCAAAAACGGGCTGGATCGGTTTCAAATTGAGAGCAACAATTCATATATGAGATTGAATCAAAGAATTTGAGGTCTCTTTTATTTATTTTATGTTTGATTCGATACTGTTTAATAGGCTCTAAGCAAACAATATCATTCTATAAATGAGATTTTTCAGCTGGTAGAGCAGAATTCTTTATTTTTTGTTCTCTGTGTTGAACTTTGACATTGAATACCCGCTTCTACAACATTTTATTTCAAGGAGTATAAAAAGCCGAGACTGCAGTCGCATACATTTTGGCATTTGTTTGCCTTTTGCCATTGACAACTGGGCGTTTATTTGACTTTGTCTTTTATCATAAAATTTAATTAAAATAATCAGTGGCTGGCGATGTTGATGCTGATGCTGATGCTGATGCTGATGTGCACCCAAATCCAACAAAGGAAATATTCATATTTATGAAAATGAGCAATAATCATTTCGAAACATTTACCTCCAAGTCTCAGAACGAAATTCAGCTGGTCAGCTGGCAATAATTTAATGGCATCCCAACACGAAATGGAACGTGCAACATGGCAAATGGCTGTAATTCTTATCTATGATTCTATGAATATTTATGAGGCGCACTTAATTAGGAGGTTTGAGGAGATTGAACGACATTATTACTGTATTTATGCATGATAGTGATTTCCAATAGTGATTGCCGTCAAGTTCTTTGCCTAAGTCTTTTGATGATGGCGCTGGGAAAGTTTAGATTTTGGCTGGGATTCTACAGTTAGAATCGAAGCAAGTTTATTGCTTAATATCTTTTGTGTTCGTTTGCGTGTTTGACATTCTCATTTAATTTTATAAATTGCATAATCATGAATGGTTCGAATGTATTCATTTTGGGCTTTTGCCTTTTGTTGGCAGGCTGACACAGATTTATTTATAGCAGGTATTTGTCAAGTTTTGCATTGTCTAAAAGCCGGTTCGGCCTTTGCCTCTAGATACCAGGGAAATGGGAATGGGTGTGACAACAAAGCAGAAGAACATAATGAAATGAACAGCGCTAAAAGCAACTTCAAATCCAATTTTCATTGGAAAGTTCGAGTATATCCAATTGAATGCTTCATTAGGTATATATGTTAATTGAGAACTGATTGCCAGCTCGTTAACAAATTATATAGTATTAGCTCTCATGCTGAGTACGTGAAATGGGTTATAAGTTAGGAGAAGGAAAAGACTACGCAGCCATCGACAAATTTGGAACTGTTTGCCAAATTGCATGGATTGCTTCAAGTTATTAGTCTTACATCTATACTCAATTTATGGGTCTTTCTTTTTACTCGTTGGCCATTTGCTATTTTGGCAATTAAATAAAACATGCGCCACAGTTGGTTTCTGCAATAGATGCGACTTACATAACCATATGTAAATTATTCCAGCAAATGAAGAAGAAATATTGCACGAGTACGCTGCGAGTACGAATATCGCATCCACAGGAGGAACACACCTCAAAAAAAACGGCATGCCCAAAGGGAGCCTCAACTTGGTAGCAGCCAGCTGCCTTATACGTTTGCCTTCGTATTACCTTCTATCTAACTGAACATATGCGGTCCACAAAGGCCCAGCCCAAAGCTATGTCTGGACCACAATTGAAGCGCAGCATCCATTGACAAGATAATTTCTTAGGAGCTGAGCATGCGCGCAGTAAATCTAATATACGCTTTGTATGCAAAACAAAAAAAAAAAAAACAAAAAAATCTGTTACAGTATTTAAGCCAGTTTGTAACAGGTCTTAAAAATATCAACCAAATTTATTTATATAATTACAATATAAATAAAATAATCTATAATTTATTTATTATATTTTTTACTTTTTTTTACTCTTTCATCTCAGAATTTGATTTTATCCTATTTCTAAGTTGAGTCGGCTTGAAAATATCCCGAATTTACTACATGATTTAACACAAACTAGAGTTATTCGCCGATTTATACTTGAATTAATTAATTTGAACTTGAAAAGTATGAGTATACTTGAATTTTTTAGGTACAACTCGGCCTAAAATTGAGAATTGTTAAGCTTAAAGTTAGCTTTTTTTCACATTCATCTCAATAATATATTCGTATTGAGCACTTTAAGAAAAAGGGAACTTGAGAATCACCATGCTAAATTTAGCTCTTCGTAGCTATTGTCCGTCTTCGTTGAACAAATTGTACAGAAAGGGGAGGGAAAAAAGCGTTGGCCACGACTCAGCTGGTAGAAAAGCATAAAATTGGCTAGTTTCGCAGACCGCGTTAAGTTGACTGACTACCAATTGTTTTTACCACGAAACTGAGACTCCTTCACGAATAATTTCAAACACAAACTGCCGCCAAGATTCAAGAAGGTTCATAATTATCAAACGAACTGTTTGCTGTGGTTTGCTTTTCTGTTTGTGGGCTCTGTGGGCTGTGGCTTTCCAACAAAATGTTGTAACCGTTTTATGGTAGGAAAAAAATATAACTAGGAACTGCAACTGCTGCCGTTTTGGGCCAAGAGTGCAAAGTATCGGGTTAAATAGGTCTTGCCTACTTGCAGACAGACATTCGAAATGCTTCAGTTATGAGCATTAATGTTATTTGAATGAACCATTTGTTTTTAACCTATTCATGGGTCATGTGAAATGATTCATTTAGCTTTTCAGTTCGGTTGCAAGGAAGATTCGCCATATTATAATACTCGTATTCTGTTATTAATTGGGAACACACCTTACTCAGAAGCGAGCTGTGATTGATCTTGTTTCATTACTCAATCGCTCAATACTTCCGTAGCTACATATATGATTTATTATGATTCGCTTGGGTTTTGATGATGATGAATATGTTTATAATTGAATTAGGTGCCTAACAATATTTGGGGCGAGCCGTAATAAATTAGCTTCTCTACTAATACGACTATCTATTGCATGCAGGCCAATCGAAGCTCACACCTGATGGCTGCCCTCATTTAAATTTTCTTTCATACGCTACTCGGCAATAAAATATATACACTGGAAAAAAAGGGATAAAATCAAGAATTAATTGAATAGTTCCACTGCTAAGATCCGGGATTTCCTAGTCAAGTCAAGTCAGCTTTTCTGAATCCGAACTTAACACTGAATCTACTATGAATAGGAAGATTGATTCACTTCCTAAATCCTATGCTGAGTTTTTAATACTATTTTCTCAGTGTATTTAAGTAAGTAGTAAAATTGTTTGTATATACATATGAGTATCTATTATTTACACAACAAACTAATTTACAAAATAAATGAGCCACTGCAAACAATTTATATCTAAGTACAAAAATGAACAGCTTTTATTTTCATTGAACGAAAGACCACAACATTAACTCTAAAGGGCAACCGCAAATATCATCAGCAAAGTTTTTAGCACTTGCCTTACCCAATTTCTCTGGTGTTACATCGAAAGTCTCCAAAGAAAACCACAACGGTCATAAAGGGCGTATGAAATTCACAGTACGAATAGTTGTTCATTCATATTGTACTCCCAGTCGGTATTTGTATGAATAAACATTGCCTGGCACGCTGATTGTCTAAGCTGGCTTACATAACCTCATTTGGGATATAGGAGCACACGTATCTATCTCTCTCTCTCTCTCTCTACACGTATAGCTCGCGTGTTCCCGGCCTCCGAATTCAGCGTGATATCGTGTACGCAGATATGAAAAAACATCATCACAGATACCCAAACAAGTGCACTCATATATGTATACGAGTACCCGAACCTAGATTGAATTAAAAGCGTGCGCCTCTCCAAAGGCCCATTCCCAAAAAACGTCTCTTTTTATACCCTTGCAGAGGGTATAATAAGTTTCTCATTAAATGTGTTAATAAAGTTAAAATATTATAGCTTTGTCCGTCAGTCCGTTTGACTATTTGTTCTTCTCTCCACCTCTCCGTCTCTAAGCAAACTAGTCCCTCAATTTTAAAGATCAAAAAATGAAGATCAGAAAACTATATTATTCAGCTGTCATAGCAACATTTAATATTGGTTAGTATTTATCATGATATTTAAAACATATTTTAATTTATAGTGGATTTAAAATATCTTTTCTTCTGCAAGGGTATTTGCCCTTCGACGCAACGAAGATAACTTTCCTTATTAGTTTTCTTTTTCCTCTTTTTTTGTGGTTCAAATTTTTCGTGTTGATGAGCTCGAGTTGTTTGTGATAGCTTCGGTGGCAACACTTATTCATTTTGGCCAAATGAAGTTGTTACACTTTTATGACACAGCCGCCTTGTAAGCTCATTTGCCATCATATTTTTATTTGGGGATTTTTATATTTTGTTTTTGCATTGTCTAGTGAGGAAATCGCATTGGGTTGGCCAGAGGAAATGATTAATGGGGGCTATTGATATGTTTATACCAACATTAAAAAGGTGACTGATCTGACTGAAATATGCTGGCTGAATGAAAGGTGTGCACCGTTGCTATACTATTTGTATACCCTTGCAGTAATGAATTGAAGGAAGCGTGTCCGACCCCATTAAGTATTTATTGAGAAGAGTCCAACCCAGCTCTGTCTAAGTAACTACATTCTTACTTTTTTAACTCGGAGCTCTCTTCTAGTACGATTTATGAAATCTACAAATTAAGTGCATACCAAAAATTTCCTACAGCTTCTATTGGAGAACACTCCACTTATTCCACTCTATAAGAGTATGCAATCTTCGGATTTATTGCATATAACGTTTTTCTACTGGTTACTGCTTTGTATGTAAATCGGATGACTAAATTAGAATAGCGACTTGTTTGACAAAGTAAATGATATCTGTTGGAACTTTAATGCTATATAACTTTGGACTTCACTTGATAAAAATGTAATCTAATTTTATTTTTATGAGATCATTCTTATCTGGTTCACAATTTACAGTGAAAGAGAACTTCTAGGGAAAGAGAAGAGTTCAGAGTTCAAAAAGAGGTCGACTGTTTAGGATTCGGCAATATGAGAAAGACAAAAATAACTACTGTAATGTAGCTATGCGCATCCTTACACAACTCATAAATTAAAGAGACTCCCTCACCCACAATTATATTATGTGGCAACCAGCGCATAGCGATTCTTCCTACAATTGTGGCAACTGTCTCGAGCTACTGAAAACAAACCAGCCGAAACGAAAAGCCAAAGTTGAGGCGATGAAATCCCATTCAGCGATGATGCCAAGCGACGGTTTGCAGCAATTTTGGATCAATTATCTGAAGTTAACCAGCGACTTCTGCAGACATCGTCATAGCCTCAACACTTCCATTGTTTGGCTGGCGATTGTCCAATGAAAAACTCACGATTTATTAATTTTTTCGTTTGCAATTTATTATGAGAGAGCTCATTGCGTTACCTTGCAGACCGACGGACATTTACTTCTGGACAGATGTAGTATTTTTTTATTTTTATAAAGATTTGGGTATTCTGAATAAGACTTAAAATTTTGGTCATGTTAAGTAAAAATCATGTTTTGAACGCGATCGAATTGCGTTACCTTGCGGACGGACATTTTCAGATAAAGTTTTTTTTTTTAGTTAAAAGTGTTGGTGTTCCTATGACTTAAAATTTTGGGAAAATTTTGTTTTGAAGGGGATGGAACATGTGACCTATTCATCCCGTTTAGCGTAGTCATCCAAGAATTTGGCACTCGCCGCCTTAATTTGTTTGTTATTTGGCACATTGGCCATAGTCTTGTTCTCCACCAGCAGATCCTCCTCTTGAGACACGACCTGCGCATCGTCCTCTTCATCTGGCTCAGTTACATCAAGACTAGCCAAGTAATCAGCATGATACTCATCCTTATTGCGGGCTATCATCGACGGTCTCATCTCTACCAAATAGCTCTTCATCAGTTTGTATACCTTCCGCTTCAGTATATTCATTACAATTTCAACTGTATAAGAAAAACCAGTTAATAAATGACTTCGTCTGTTGAAAAAATAGTTCAACTCAACTGTTTTCCTCGTAAATCTCTGGTGCAGCTGCACGCATGTTAAGCATCTCGAATTTCAGGAGTGGCAACTTCAAATAAGAATTTGGATACTGCGACCGTAATGCCTTCGGCTGGCGATCTACGTGCCGCAATATTTCAACTATATTCCAAATTCCCACTCTGTTGGCAATATAATCATATAAAATGAACTTTCTCAATTCAATTTAAGATATATTTTTTACTAAATACTTGCCGCAATATCACAAAGGCATCGCCTCGGTTCTTTATATACTTTGTAGTCTCCTCCTCCACTTCCGAATCGGCTTTCAGCATTTTTCGCAAATCCGCAATACGCTCAAAGCGACTATTCGAAATAACATTTACATTAAATGTACTTTACATTTTATTTCTGAGCTACTCACTTGATTTCCTCCTCCGATAAATTGTTTACCAATACACCCTTCAGCACAGTGGAGCAGTTCATCTTTGTCTCGAGCATCTCATGAGCCAACATATCATTCTCGATCAAGCGATGCAGCTTCTCATTGTTGTCCACCTGACTCTTCATGCTGGATGGATTATTAAGTTTTCATATATTCATATTTATGATTATAAAGATCCTTACCGTGGATAGATCTCTCTAGCTTGGGAGCAAAGAGTCACAAATTTGACCTCTTTGATGGTGCGCTCGATGGACTTTAGCACGAGCTTAAGAATCATCATACTACGTGTTTCACGCACATAACGCTTGGGGTCTGCCGTTTTGGAAATCTGCTCTTCTGGCTTGGCTTGTGTACCTATTATGGAACCTATAACTGGTTTCTTCAGTGAGGCTAACATCTGTAGCTTCGCCTGAAGATTCTTTCTGGACTTATCCTCCAGCTGTCGATACTCAAAGTTAAGTTCTCTGAATTTGGTTATAGCTGGCATGCCCAAATATAGAATATGTTTTATGAAGTTTGACTGATCCTCCATATCGCTCCCGAGGGAGCGCAGAATGGGCTCATAAAATATTTCATCGTGCACCAGCACCTGTATCATTTTCTTATAAGTATTATTAATGGTCTTGATGGCCTTCAGACGCACATTGGAGTTTTCAATTTTCTTGATAAATACACGAGATTTGAGCTCCTCCTCCAGCACAAACTCATTTTGATATTTGATACGATTTTCTAGAACCGCGCGATCTAGCTGAAGTTGGGGAATTATATTGAAAAACATAGATAATTCAGTTAATTTGGAAAGGTAATACTAACTAACAACTCTTTATACACATGCTTCCTCTGATGCAAACGGAACTTTAGACGATCCCGTTCCTTGCGCAGGACAAATGTACGCTGATTGATATTATCCACAACCTGGTGTATGGGCATCCTTTGATATAAGCGCTGCATATCCTTATGATTAATTAAAAAATTACGTATATTGTGCGTATTATCCCCGGAAAGGATATTTTGAAGCTTAGTTCTTCCATCGCGGCACTGCAATTTCAATCGTTTGCTCTCTCGCACATAGCGCTGGCGATTAGCCTTCGTCTCATACTTTTTGTAGATCACATGCCGGCCTTCGGATCAATGCAAGGTTAATAATGTATAAATAGTCTATAATCAACGTAGATAATCGGAGAATGAATAACTTACTTAACAAATCGGTCATGCCACCAAATTGCTCGTTCAACGAATTAGGAGTCCAACGATCATCGACCATCAAATGCTGGCGAACAAAAGACATGCCCAGGAGTCCATGGAATCTTAAGGGTCGAGGATGCACTGGCTTGGGCGTCAACACATCTCTATCTTTAGTTTTATCGCGGCGAGGCCGGTATGATAGGCTTTTTTCCCGCATAAAGCACGGCATTGTTATTATTTTTTATTTACCTTTCTTTAATTATATATATATATTTATTTATTTTTCTTTGTTTTTCTATGAATGTGTTATTATGTGTCTTCTGTGTACCTAACAGTTGGATGTGTTTATAAGTACTACATAATCTGTAAATTGGTCTGCAAACAGGTGGTTACTAGAAAAGAAAGCCAAAGGTTACTTGGTTGAGTAAAGCTAACAAATCGAATATCTTCTTGCTATATCTTAGACGAAATAGTAACAAACTATTGAAGGTTCCGACTATAGATAATTTTTAAAGGGATGAAGTAATTTATTTTAATATTTAATGTGACCAATCGACTTTAGGAGGGTATACAATTAAGCATATTTGATTAAATTAAATAATATTTAATTATTCATGTTTTTTGTGCATTGAAATACAGAAAGAAATATATGGTCGAATATTTGTTGGGCAGATTTGAGAAAAAACTCTTCAGACCAATTATATAATAAAAAAATAATAGTCATAAGGTTAGGCAAAGCAGCAAGCAACCAGAAACAAAGTAAGAAAAATTAACTAGGAAAATCTAAAATCCAAAAGGCTAGGAAGTTTTACCAGACTACAACGATCAACGGTCCGAGTGTTTCCGGAAATAAATCGAACTGAATGAATGGAGTCTTCATCAATCCTACTTAGTCATTTTAAAATAATTATTAAAGTTATTATACAATATAGAAGCCCGATTTGTGGTATTCATTTAGAAAACACATTTTTACATCTAACTTGTAAAAATTCTTCATCTCACAGTAGATGGAATCAAAAAGTGTTTCTATACAATAACTTTTGGGTCAATGGGAGCTCTCAACAATATATGAACTTTATGGGCTAGAAGATGCCTTAGATGAGCTCAGAGATTCTTAACAGTTAATAAAAATAAAACAAGGTGGAAAGGATCAGCAACAGTAGATAGTTGACTGAATTCAGATGAACTCAATTTAGAAACTGCTACAATAACTGAAGATTTACTAGTGTGCAGCAATAGCTTTTAATATATATATATATATATATATAGCATGTACTCTGGATAGGAAAAACAGCTATGACGCCACAAAAGGAACGAAAGTTAGAAGCACAGTCGAAGCTCCAGAAGGCGATTAAAAATTATCTGACTGCAGATTGAAAGTGTAAATATATAATATTATATTATTGCACCCAAAATTATTATGTGTAGTGAAAGTGTAAATATATAATACATCAATATACTATTGCAGACAAAAGTATTATTCATCCTTTTTGATAGCCATCTCAATAAGTCTGGCACTCTGTGCCTTGATCTGTTTGCGATTCGGCACATTAGTCATCTTATTGGACTGCAACAGATCATCTTCCACTTTGCCCTGTTGCTCATCATCATCGACAGTTTCGTTTTTATTGAAATTGGCCAAAAATTCGTGTTGATATTCTTCTTTACAGCGCTTTATACCAATTTGCATCTCTGGCTTATAGCCCTTCATCAACTTGTAGACCTTACGCTTGATTGCCAGCATAAGTTTTTCAACTGTTCAAAAATAAAGGATAATTTTAAATGATGTCCTTTTATAAACCTAAGGGAGACTTAACTGTCTTCTTCATAGATGTCTGGAGCTGAAGCGTGCATCAGTAGCATTTCAAATTTAAGAAGTGGCAACTTCAAATACGAATTCGGGTAGTGAGAACGGAAGGTTTTTGGCTGATGATCAACATGCCGCAGAATATCAACAATATTCCAAAGGCACATGCTGTGAAGGGTAGCAAATTCTGTGCATTATTTTTTAATATTTTAATATATAAAGCTTACCGGAATGATACATAAGCATCGGCCCGATTTTTGATTTGTGCCATGGTCTCCTGCTCAAATTCCTCGTCAGCTTTCAATATTTTTTTCAAATCCGAAATGCGTTGCAGGCGACTGTGGTCAATTATTTAGTACACTAAAATTATATATGGAATTTATTAAAGGGCCACTCACTTGATCTCCTCCTCGGAGAGATTGTTTATCAACACGTCCTCCAGCATAGTGGTGCACTTCATTTTGGTCTCAAACATATTATGACTCAGCTTGGCAAACTCAACTCTGCGGCGAAGCTTTTCGTTTTTCTCCATCTGATTCTTCACGCTGCAATTGAATAAAGTAAAGTACGATTTTTATAAGGAGTCTGTATAGAAATCTTACTTTCGATAAATTTCTTTAGCCTGCGAGCACAGTGTCACCAGCTTTAACTCCTTGATAGTCTTTTCGACAGACTGCAGCTGGACCTTGAGCGCTGCCATGCTGTGAGTCTCACGCACATAGCGGCGGAGATCTGTGCTGCCTGGTTGCTTATCCTTGACTGGAGGTGCTGGGACTGCAGGAGCTGCTGCAGGTTTGTTTTTCAAAAGAGACGTTAGAAGTATCTTGGACTGAAGATTCTTTCTGGACTTCTCTTCCAGCATTCGAAATTCGTAATTAAGATCCTTAAACTTGGCTATAACCGGCATGCCCAGATAAAGTATGTGTTTAATAAAATTCGACTGCTCCTCCATGTCGCCGTCCAGAGAACGTAGAATGGGTTCATAAAATATTTCATCCTGCAACAGCACTTGGACCATCTTCTTATATGTAGTGTTAATAGTTTTAATGGCCTTTAAACGCACATCGGAGTTCTCAATTTTTTTAAGTAGTATACGCGATATTAGCTCCTCTTCGAGGACAAACTCATTTTGATATTTAATGCGATTATCCGTTTCGGAGCGATCCAGCTATAAAGAGAATATGAAACTGATTATTATACCATTAAACTATCTACACAGTACTCACCAGTAATTCTCTATATTCGTGCTTTACTTGACTCAATCTAAATTCCAGGCGATCCCGCTCCTTGCGCAAGATAAAAGTCCGCTGATTAATATTATCCACAACCAGATGGATGGGCATCTTTTGATAGAGGCGCTGCATATCTCTGTGATTGCTCAAAAAATTGCGTATTTTGTGCGAATTACTGCCGAACGATATCTTCTGAAGCTTAAGGCGTCCATCGCTGCACTGTATCTTCAGTCGCTTACTCTCTTCACGTAGACGCTTGCGGTTGGCCCTTGTCTCATGCCGTTTGTAGATTATACGACGACCTTTAAAACACTTATTATTGAATATATATCTTTAAAAGTATATCTATATATACACATACTCAGCAATTCCGTGAAGCCTTTATATTGCTCAACCAGAGAGCTTGGCGTCCACTTGTTATCAACAATCAGATGCTGACTGGCTATGGACATGCCAAAGAGGCCATGGTATCTCATGGATCGAGGACGAACTGCCTTGGGCGCCATCACATCTCTGTCGTTGGTCGTATCCCGCCGAGGACGGAATAACAGGCTCTTCTCCCGCATGAAACAAGGCATCGTCAACGTGTTTTTATTAGCGTTTTAATTATCTGTAAAATTGTGGACTAATGTACCTAAGTGTTAAAAAGTGTATTATAATGTGTATTATAATGTATGTATGTTGGAGCTTTGAGCTAGCTCAAGTATATTTTAGTACTGAGGCATGCTCCATCGGTTGCTATAAAAATACTCCAAAAAACAAACTGAATTTTAACTGAGTTCACTGTGTTTCAAAGGAATAAAAAAGCAGTAAGGAAAGGTTACTTTCCCTCCGCCCAAGATTGTTTGCCCTTTAAAATGAAAAGGACCATTGGTTTTTAGATTTATTTATTTTAACCGATTGTTTCTATGGCTTATATGTTGAACTTCCTCAAAGAAATTAATAAGAAATCAAAAGCTTTTCCCTACTAAACCTTTAGTTTTCGCTAGATTGTTCCTATTACATCTAAATGATGTAATAAGTGGACAGCTCTTAAATTCTTTAAAAATAGTAAATTTCATAAAGATATCTTGAGAAAGAAACAAATTTTTCACCCAGCTTCTGAGGCCTATTTCCATCATAAAGACAAGCAGACTAACTTGTAATTTTCTTGAAAAAATTAGAAATTTCTTCTTAGGATATAAAGGCTATAAAGAAAATCTAAAACTATGCTTCCGGCCGACTGTGAGTCAATCGAATGTGAAAAGAGACTATACTTGTAATCCTGCTTATCAATGAAATTTAAGTCTATTTTAATTGTTGTATTAAACAATTAGATTTTAGAATAATTAATTCCAGTAACTATAAGAATGAGAGGCCAGGATTATCTCATCAGATCAGGAAGATAATAAAAACATTTAAAAGAAATAAGATATTTGTTATTTGTGTGTTTATTTTTGTTTGAGTGTGTAGGTACAGTTTATAATTGAATTGTAAGTATACATAAATCTAACCAATCATTTCATTCAGGGAAATTATTAAACTAACTGATATTGTTAGACAAATATGTATATAATTATTGGTTTAATCTTCATCCCGCTTGGACGCTTCCTCTACAACTCTGGCACTCTGCGCCTTGATTAGTTTGCGACTCGGTATATAGGCAAATGCCTTGTCATCATCATCGTCGATCGCCTTTGTCATTTGATTATCATCTTCGTTGATCTCCTCCCTATAGAGAGTATTTAACAAAGTCGCATGATACACATCCCTGCTATGAGCAATGGCCGGAGCATATTCCGGTTTATATCCCTTCATCAACTTGTATATCTGACGCTTCAGACAATGCATAATTTTGGCAACTGTTTAAACAAAAAAAAAAAACATGAAAATAGATTATTTTTAATGGGAAAGCTTAACTCAACTGTCTTCCTCGTATACAACTGGAGCTGCAGCGTACATGTTCATCATCTCGAATTTCAGGAGAGGCAATTTCAAATACGAATTCGGATATTGAAAAGGATTTCGAACACTTTTGGGTGCACGATCTACATGCCTTAAAATCTCAACTAGATTCCAAAGACCTAAACTGTAATTGTGATAAAGTATTAAAATTAATAAAACCACAGTAAAGTGCTGAAAATTATATATTCTTGCAGACAGAAATTTATTTGAAAATAGGAAGCTTGAAAGATCTAAAATTACTAACACTTACCGCAGCAATACATAGGCATCTGCGCGATTCTTGATTTGAGCCAGAGTATACTCTGCAAATTCTTCATCATTCTTCAAAATCATTTTTAAGTCCTTGATGTGTTCTTCACGACTGTTGACAATTGCAAGCGGAAAGAGAATAAAGTGTATTAGAGTACAAATAGTTAAGGTTTATGAACTACCAAAACATAATAATTATTATTAGTTCTTCTAAAGTCAAAATATAATATATATATATAAGTTAATAACGATAACTATTTGATTTGTGTTAGTTGAAAAGAAAAGACGTTCCAAGAGACTACGTCATAATAATGACATTTCTACGGATAGTTAGTATAACTTTTCTATGCAGTTTTTTATTTTAACCTGCATTGGAAAGCTGCATCATTATTAATCTTTAAAAACTACTTACTTGATCTGCTCCTCCGACAAATTGTTTACCAAGACGCCTTGCAGCAGATTTGCGTATTTCATTTTGTTCCTTGCATTCTGATGAGCCTGGATGTCATTCTCAATCTGGCGATGTAGCGTTATATTATTTTGCATTTCTCCCTTAACGCTGTGCACAGGAAGGATTAGCCACAGATTAGGAATGAATTAGTAAAACTTACCGAGGATAAATCTCTTTGGCCTGCGAGCAGAGGGTCAAAAACTTTAGTTCCTTTATAATTTTCTCAATGGTCACTAGCTCTTCTTTCAGTTTAATCATGCTCTTTGTATTACGAACAAAACGACCGATGTCTTCAGTTGTGGTTTCCCGCACACCCTTCTCATGTGGTGGACCCACAACAGCAGGAGGCTTTCTCAAAGAAGCTAACATTTCTAGCTTTGCATGAAGATTTTTCCGTGAGCTTTCCACCAGCATGTGATACTCATGGCTAAGCTCCTTGAACTTGGCTATAGCCGGCATGCCCAGATAGAGTATATGCTTTATGAAATTCGACTGTTCCTCCATGTCCGCATCAAGGGATCGCAGTATGGGCTCATAAAATATTTCATCATTCAAGAGGACCTGAACCATTTTTCTATATGTAGTATTGATGGTTTTAATTGCTTTTAAGCGAACATTTGAGTTTTCTATTTTCTTAAGCAAGACACGTGATCTCAGTTCCTCTTCCAGTACAAACTCATTCTCATACTTGATGAGATTTTCCACCCTGGCGCGATACAACTGCACACAAACCATGACAATGGTTATCAAAAGGAAACCATTATAGACGGAATAGAATTACTCACCAACAGCTCCCTATACTCGGACTGTCGCTGACTCAGGCGATGCTCCAGACGATCCCGCTCCTTGCGCAGAACAAAGGTTCGCTGATTGATATTATCCACAACCAAATGAATGGGCATACTTTGATATAGACGCTGCATATCCCTGTGCAGAATTAGGAAGTTGCGAATCTTGTGAGAATTATTCAGAGTCGAAATCTTTTGTAGTTTCATGCGTCCATCGGTGCACATTAGCTTTAGTCGCTTACTCTCCGCCAAGAGACGCCTGCGATTAGTCTCAGTCTCATGTCTTTTATAGATCACACGACGACCTGAAGGAAACTTTCTTGGTCAACACCACAGAATACATGTATATACCAACTATACGAAGGTCTTACTCAACAAATCGCTTAAGCCAGCAAATTGCTCAGCCACTGAACTGGGCGTCCAGTTGTCATCGACTATCAGATGCTGAGTTGCAATGGACATGCCAAAGAGTCCATGGTATCTTATGTTCCGAGCACGAACTGGCTTGGGCGCCAGCACATCCCTCTCATTTGTTTTATCGCGTCGGGGACGGAAAGACAGGCTCTTCTCCTGTGTGAAGCACGGCATTGTGAATGTGGTTATTGTAATATGTAATATGTATTTATTGTAATATGTGCGAATCTGTCTGTATGAGTTTGTACGAGTATACTTGAGTGATTGTTTTTGTTAGTAGGAATAGTCTTATAAAACTGAAAGTTTATCCCAGGCTCACTATGTTTGTTAATTTTTCATATTAATAACACATTTCTTAGTTACAAAATGTCCTTTAACTGAGGAACTGCCTTTCCATGCCTTGAATGTTCACCTTTCCAACATAGAAGGCAATTCTTGCATCTCGAAGATTTCAATATGTCCCAAAATTGTCTATACAGAAAGAAACTTTAATATAATTCACTTTCACATGCTTTATATTATCCATTTATTTCTCATTTTAATCATCGATTTTAAATTCGCAAAAATTTCAAAATTCTGAAGAAATTTCTTCTTAAATCCATTGTTTTTTTCGTTTCTATTATATGTTGAGTAGGTTAAAAATACAAAAACAAAAGTAAATTTTCAAACCATTGTTTATTAATTAATCTCTACCCGGTTTAAGCCAAACAAGTAACAATAATATAATTGAGCTATTCAGTTTAATCCAAGTTCTTAGTATAGTTTTTCGATTTGACTGGTTCCGATTTATATATATGCGGAGAAAAATGAAAGAAAGTTCCATTAATCTAAGCTGCCTGATATCAACTCGTATAAGAAATTTG
This sequence comes from Drosophila repletoides, assembly GCA_018150835.1. Classification (NCBI taxonomy): domain Eukaryota; kingdom Metazoa; phylum Arthropoda; class Insecta; order Diptera; family Drosophilidae; genus Drosophila; species Drosophila repletoides. Next base: position 8,032,531 of record JAECWQ010000202.1, read on the forward strand.
TATAAGAAAATTGGAAAACAGCTAATAATTTGTGCCAATATTACAACAAGTACAACACACTCCGTTAGAGTATAAATATTATGTATAAGTGATTTTAATTTATTTATGTTTTAAGTTTAAAAAGTAAATAAATTGAAGTGTGCATGTACATGTCACCAAACAAACTAATCGCAGTAGAAAGAACTTATCAAAGAAACTTAATATTTGTCCACAAAAACATCTTATGTGTCCCGCGCTTTGACCATTTCCTCTACAAGCTTGGCGCTCTGGGCCTTAATCTGTTTGCGATTCAGTATACTGGCCAAGTCCTTGCTGTGCACATCTTCGATAGCAGTTCCTGCATTTGCTTGATCTTCACTGATTTCGATTGTTTTATAACGAGTAGCCAAGAATCCAGCATGATATTTTTCTCGATAAGCCGGTATATTTTCAGCCCCAATTTTTCCCTTATAAGCCATCATCAGCTTGTAAACTTTACGTTTAACCAAATGCATGACCTTGTCAACTATAAGAAAGAAAGCACTTGGAATTAATTATTTAATATACTGTGGGTTAACTCAACTATCCTCCTCGTATAACTCCGGGGGTGCAGCAAACACATTTAGCAAGTCGAATTTCAGGAGTGGCAACTTCAAATACGAATTTGGATATTCACATCGGAACGTTCTAGGCTGACGTTCTACATGCCGCAGAATATCAACAATATTCCAAATGCTTATGCTGTGATTGACAAAAGGAAGAGTAAGGAAAATAATAGAAAAGAGCAAGTAATGAAAGGCTCTCTACGGCAGGCCGAATATAACTGACACTTGTTCCCTCGATTGTTCCCATGGCACAATATGCAAGGGACATAATAAGCTTATCTACCCTATAATCTCCATTGGAATACATATTCAGAAAACAACTGAATTTAGCATGTAAGACTTACCGCAAAATTACATAAGCATCTGCGCGATTCTTCATTTGAGCCAAAGTCTCCTCCTCAAATTCCTCGTCCTTGCTCAAATGTATTTTTAGTTCTCTAATACGCTCTATACGACTGCAAGGTGCAACATTGAGACAAAATAAAAACAAAAAATTTTAGTACATAATTTAATTCTTTTTTGATATATGAATAAAAAAAATGTTTACTTCTTTTTATCAATATTCCTTTCAGAACGAACTCTGTTCTGCTGTTTTTTGTCAATTCATTGAAACTTTGAAATATAGAGTATTTTAAGTAAAAATCCGTTGAAGACTGATAGCGAATAGCTGAATGAAAGACTAGGAAAAATGTCCATTAGCATGGATGAAATAATATATAAAAATAAAATGAAGTGGATCTAAAATATATGTGCTTCTGGTGGCTATATAAGTTTCAGGCTTAATTGAAAATCTGTCTCTAATATAATCGAAATTAAACTTATCATTCGCTTGTAGAAAATTAAAAATTGGAGTAGACACTTTTTTCAAGTTGAGATTCTATAAAAAAAACTCTTAGACAGGCAAAATTCGCAATTTTGTACGAGCAGAATTCAGTTATAAAAAAATACTTACTTGATTTCCTCCTCGGATAGATTGTTTACCAATACACTCTCGAACAAAGTAGCGTAACTCATTTTGTTCCTAAGCATCTGATGGGTCTGCAAATCATTCTCAATCTTACGTTGCAGATTCGAATTATTTTCTAGTTCACCCTTCACCCTACAAACAAAGGATTAGTAATTAGTTTAAATATTAAAATTAATAACGATTACCGAGGATAAATTTCCTTGGCCTGGGAGCAAAGTGTGACAGTTTTCAATTCCTTGATGATTTTCTCAACAGCTGTTAGCTGGTTTTTAAGTGCTGTCATGCTCCGCGTCTCCTGAGTATAATGAGCCTCAGCTTCAGTTGTGGTTTCCCGAAATGGCTTCTCTGGTACTGGTACTGGGACAGCAACAATTGGTGGCTTTCTCAATGAGGCTAATAGATCCATTTTAGCCTTATGGTTCTTTTGTGTCTTACGCTCATGCATTAGATACTCTAGTTTGAGTACCTTAAATTTGGCTACAGCGGGCGAACCGAGATGGAGTATATTCTTTATGAAATTCGCCTGATCCTCCATGTCGCCGTCGAGAGACCGTAGAATGGGCTCATAAAATATTTCGTCACTTAGTAGTACTTGCACCATTTTCTTATAGGTAGTGTTAATGGTTTGAATAGCCTTCAAACGCACATTTGAGTTTTCGATTTTCTTGAGCAATACACGAGATATCAACTCCTCCTCCAGCTTATATTCATCTTCATATTTGATGCGTTTTTCCACCTCGTCTCGTTCCAGCTGCCCATACAGCATAATGATTAGTTTTAAACCATTAAAATGAATATAAATTTTAGTACTAACCAGCAATTTTTTGTATTCTTTTTTAATGTGGTCCAGCCGAGACACCATACGATCTCGCTCCTTGCGTAGGACAAATGTGCGTTGATTAATATTATCCACAACCAGATCTATGGGCATACTTTGATACAGACGCTGCATATCCTTGTGGTTGATCAACATATTATGCACCTTTTGAGCATTATTCCCTGTTGAAATCTTCTGCAGTTTGATGCGTCCATCGATGCATTGCGACTTCAAGCGCTTACTCGCGTTAGTGAGACGCATGCGATTAGCCTCTATCTCATGACGCTTATATATCAGGCGACGTTCTAAAGGACACTTTATATTCAATATATGTCTGAGTATATATATAATTCTATCACTTACTCAGCAGTTCGGTGAAACCAACAAATTGCTCAGTCAGTGAGCTGGGCGACCACTTCTCATCAACTATCAGATGTTGGCTTGCAATGGACATGCCAAAGAGTCCATGGTATCTCATGGCACGTGGACGTACTGGCTTCGGTGCGTTCATATCCTTTGCATTCGCCTTATCACGCCGGGGGCGTAATGATAGGTCCTTCTCTCGTGTAAAGCACGGCATGGTTAATACTATATACTGTTTCTATATGTTATATGTTGTCTTTGAGTATCTTTTGTTATGTCAGATGCGTGCGATCTGTTGTATACTTTGTTTGAATATTTTCTATATAATGTTGAATTGTATTCCTTGCATTGAAAGTTTAGTTTCTGTAGCATACTTTGTTATGCCTGCTAAATTGGAAAACTTAATTGAAAACTTTCAAGTTTTAAATTCTTAGACGATTGCATAAGTATGGTAGTCATATTTCTGTTCAATTTATTAAATGAATTTAAAAAACATATAAGCCTGTCTCGAATATCTAAAATGAGTATAATTGTTTTAAAAGATTTTAATTAGACAATTAATTGCACAAATCAACCAAATTTCCCGATTTAAAATTGCCAAGAAAATTTATATTTTTTTTTAACGATCTACCTGAAATTTAGTTTCAAAGTTCAACTTAACTATAAGAACTTCCCATTTTTTTACACCACTAATTGCTAATTTAATTTGAAAGCTCAACTAAACTTAATTAAACGTGTTTCACATTTTTGGGAATATTCCCCCCAAGTTCGGAAAATAAGGTGATCAATGTTGTTTATTACTTTCGTACCGTCATGAATCACTCATCAAGATATATTTAATATTGACTTTCCCCGGGCAACGACGCGTGAGCCTGGATAGAGTAATAAATAAAATGCTTCACAATTTATTTTACACATTTATTTTGCACTAAGAGTTCGTTTTCGTTTTTGTATTCATTTTTTTTTTTTTTTTTTTTTTTTGTTCTTTTTTCAACATAATTTTTATACAATTCATAAAGTGTTGCAATACAAGTATTTCGATTTAGTCCGATTTAGCTTCGACTAAGAATCTGTGTTGGTATTAATATAGTTTTTATGTAACGAATTTAGTTTTCCCTCGAGAATATTTTGGGTACATAAGTATTTGTTCGCCTTTGCCGAATATGAAGAAAAAAATAGAGAAACGCAATAACAATTTAAATGAAAGTAAAGATCTGACGTCTCTATCGTTTATAGTATAGTATGTATATTATATTATTATGATCTGTATTGCACTTCTTAAGTTTATCTGCAAGTGTGTGTGTAGATCTGAATGTGAATAGCCAACACGCTAAGCCTATATATACGGAATTTCTTTAATTTCTTTTGTAAATATTTAGTTTTCTTCTTTTAATTTTTTTTTAATATTTTTTAATTAATTCAATTTTTTGCAAGCAAACATCGTTACTGAAAACATCAACAGGTGGTCGCTCTTATCGTGACTGCTTAGGGTTTAAAGACAGTACTCGTATAGCACTGGTTTGTTAGGGCTTAGACTTATGTAGATAGTACATAGTAGGGTAAAGTTTAGCTCAAACAGCAGCGTAGAAATATTGTCATAAAACATTATTATAGTTTGTCATTTATTATATGTGTATAATTTTGCTAAATATACATTGATTTCTTGGGGTTGATTCTTTTTTAATTGTTGTATTTTACCTTTCTTCAAAAGTTCATACATGATTGTTGTTCTCTAATATTATTGCATTGGTGTATTTTGCCTACTCGACGGCGCCCAGTTTCTCATTGACTTTGTAATTAAAGTGTTGCATACTTTTTGGTGCTTTCCAAAAAGTAAAGTAAAACTTCTCTTAAGGTACTTTACTTTTATGTAAATATCTGCATCATAATCTCAAATTTGGAGCTAAAATATTACAGAGCCATTAAAACATGAGATGTGAAAGTACTTAAAATTGCATGAACGATAAAAACACTCAAATTTTGTAAGTCATTTATTTCCTAGAGACGAAATTTCGCTCTTCCAATTTCAATTCGGTTGAAGGAAAAACGGGGGTCTGTTTCTGGGGCGAAATTTCGTCGCTAAATGGATTAATACTCTTTGATTACTCTCTGCAAGGGTTTCAAAAGAAAATTTCGAGCATTAAATATGTATAATATGCGAAGTTTATTTAAACATAGTTCAGCGAATTGCCGCCCCTTATGTTATTTACACAATTTATAAATGAACTATATATTAACATGCATTTCTATATAAATATGTATGTATAAATATGCATATTAATGTCCTAAAACATAATACATATAAATGTACATAGAATTTTTTAGTTTTTAAATATACAATAATATTAAAGCGGTCGAATGCATCTCATTTTCAGATATTGAAATAATACTTAAAATTTATAAGAAATTCATTACACAAATTAAATTTGGGACCAAATTGAAACTAGCTTGGAATGCTTTACAAATACGATTTTACGGTTTCTCATTTTCTTCTAAATCAACAAGAATTTTAACAATAAACAAAATTATATATTATGATAACGCCGCCTTTAAGCCACATAAGAAACAAAGAGTCAGCTACAGATAACAATAAGTAGGAAACTAGAATAGTGTTTTTTTTTATAGACGGATTAAAATATTGCAAAATGTTAAGAGGCGCTCACATTTTCAGATTTGCTCTCACTTAAGCATAATTATGTATATATAGTTTATATAGCTGTATGGCGTCCATATTGTTCAGACAGATCTTCTCTATCCGATTCATTTAAATATATTTGACGGTGTACATTAATTTCATATTTAACAGAGTTTCATTTAACGTGTTTAGCTTTAGGTGTTTAGGTTAAGTGATTGGCGTGGGACACAACTACAGGTTTTTTAGCTTACACTTATTATGGATGTAAATACATATTTATATATATTGATATATAAATATATATAGATATATTTATCGGTATATTTCACATAGGCTACTGTTATATTCTGTTTTTGTTTTGTTTCACTTTAGCTATTTAGGGAAATTGATTTCTTTTTTCGCATACAGTTTTACAAATTGATGTATATTATATATATATAAATAGTCAAACTCAATTGTTTTTTTTTTTTTGTTTTTGCTTTCTGTAATAATAATATAAATATATATGTATATAGCATTTCATTTGTGGTTTTGCTCAATGCTCAACATTATAATAGAATTTGTTTTTGCCGTCTTTGAATTTCATTTCGTATAGTGTAGCATAGTGTAAACATTAATAATTTATTAGTTTTGTCTTCTTGAATTTATGTTTATAATATCTGCAAATATATATTCATATATTATATAATATATGTGTGTGATGGTATGCTATTCGTATGCTATAATGTTGCTTTTCTATGAGGTTACAGCGCTTAAAGTGTGTGTGTGTGTGTGTGTGTGTGTTGGTGTGTGAGTCGGTCTCTGATGGCGCCTTATAACGCCCCAAATGGATCCAGTGGAACGTTTTTATTGCCTCCATTCAGTGTAGCCTGCGTGGGTTGCATAATCCCGCTCGCTGCTCCCGCATTACTCTGCGGCGCGCCCATCATCGTCGGCTGCCCCCCAGTCAAAGGGGCTGCCTGTGGCAGCATATTCGGCTGCTGCCCCATCACCGGCATTCCCTACAAAATGGTCAAAATTTTCAATTAGTACTTAAAAAATTCCATTTTGCTGCAAATCCAAGTCATGCAGAGGGGTTGGTACTTAAACGACTAAGCAAAAGGCTACAAATTGTTGCCACATAAGTAGGAATAAGAATGGATAGAGGCTTTTAAGGGGGGCCGTCGTGAGATACTACGTAGTGAAACACAAATTAAAAGGTTGGATTAGTCTGCGCTCTACAAAACAAGTCAAATAAAATTCAAAAACGAAAACTGAACTGGATTCTACAAAACAAAATTTGATATGCTGCTATACTGAGCATTGAAAGCTAAACAGAAAAAAGAAAAAAATAAATAAATACGAGTAAACTCAGTCAGTTATGTGAATTGGAAAATGTATTACAAGTAAGTTATTTATTTTCTCAGAGTTATATCTTAGCAGAGACCTACAGATAGGGTATACATAGATAGATATAGTGGGGGACCATAACCATACATAACAGAGCGAGGCAGAGGCACAAGTTCTTATAACTCTGGGCATAGTCAGCGTAGATTTGATAGTGGATAGTGGATAGTGAGAGTGAAGTCGTAAACAGAAGATTAATATAGATAATACATACATAATACGCACATAATCAAAAATATAAGTAAAAATTAAAATTATAGGAAAGTAAATTGAAATCAAATGTCAAATGAAATGAAAGCAACTCATAAATTAAGTATAGTAAGTATAAACATTTATTTTATATTTGATTATGTTGTTCAAAGTAGTTGTAGTACGTTGGGTTTGGTTTTCTTGTTTTCTTGTTTTATTTTCTTTTTTATTTTTTGTTGTGTTTTGTATTGTTTCTTTTTTATTGTTTGTTTATTTTCATCATTTCTTACCTGCATATAATTTGGCATTACAGGATAACTAGCATGTATATACGGATGATTGATTGTGATTGGCGCAGGACTTACTGTCATGCCATGTGCCTACGTATTGGATATTGGATATACATATATATATATTCAGACATATATATGGATTTTATATATATACCACAAACATACAGAGACAGCATTAAGACAGGCGCATCATGAATATTTTGTCAATTTTTGTTTTTTTTTTTTTTTTTTTTCATACATGTTATAATTTTTGTTATTATTTGTTGATATGTTTCGATTTGCAGTATGCGTTGGATAGTTGAAATATAAAGCAACATAAAATAAAGAAAAGAAAGTGATAGTTTATATATATATATACGTATAAATATATATATCTATATATATATTAATACTAAAATAATAAGATAAATCAAATAAAAATGGGAAAATACATGTGTGTACGAGTAAGTAATATAATATACGCAATTGCTTGCAGGTGAGTTAGAGTATTAATTGGCCTGCTTGTGTAGGGGAGCTTTGTGGTTCAAGTATCTGCTTTTTAGAGACCTACACTTACGAGGTGTGCCACAGTAATTAGCCCTAGTGCGTTTTCGCTTTTGTTGTATTTATTTAGCTGTAGGTGTGGGGTGCAATATGAACGAGAAACCTTAACCAATATATTTTTATGTAGTTTGAAAATAATACCAAACAAATGTGTTTATACGTAATTCTTACAACTTGCAACAACTTGGTTCGTTGTGACTAGGGTTTTTCGTATAATTATACTCTTGCAGAGGGTATTTTAACTTTCTCACGAATGCCTGCTTCGCCCCCAACCCCATAAAGTATATACACATATATGTCTGTCTGTATGATTTAATAGGCAAGTTAGTCTTTCAGTATTTGAGCTAGGTGAATGTGTTTGATTGAACCGGTCGGATCGGACAACTATATCATATAGAAAGCAGGAATCGGTTTAAGAGTTGTACGTCACAGGGTCTATGTAACAGTGCATTTTCTGAATTCACTCCAAACTTTATCAAGATGGGACTATATCATATCGGTCAATAATTTTCAAATACTTATTCCCCTCTGCAAGGGTATGCAAACTTCGGTGCACCGAAAATGGCCTTTCTTCATTATACCAATCGTTTATATTAGGAAATATTTAAATCTTATATATAATCAAATAAAAGGGTTATTAAAAGAGGCCACAACATTTAGATTTTTAGCCTTGCATAACAAAATTTTGGTTAATTGTGGAGTACAAATTTCACACAGATCAAGGCAGTAAAAAAATAAACCAAGTAGTTCAAGTTGTAATTCAAATGCAATTGTGCTATTTAAAATGAAATACGAGTAAAAATAAGGAAAATATACAAAGGAAAAGAAATCATAAGGAAAATTTATATTTTACATGGAAGGTGAATCGCCTAAAGTATATTCTAAAAAAATCTCTGTTTTGTTTACATTTTGTTACTTTTGATTTTTCTGTTTTCTGGGCACAAATTCTGTTTTAATTTTAGATATTTGTATTTGGATAATCATATAACTGTCATATCTCTGCGACTTTTCTTGTGTTGTCTCTTTTGTTTTACGAGCTACGAGCAATTCGAGGGTCGTTTTGAAGTTGTAGTTTTAGTTGTATTTGTAGTACTTAGTAGTAGTAGTAGTAGTAGTAGTAGAGTTCGGTTAAGTAGAGAGTAGAGTTAGTAGAGGCATAACTCACCATTGGACGATAGCCAGCACCAGTCGTAGCCGCCATTGGTTGAGGTGTCCAATTAGCACCTGGTTTCGCTGTATTTTTAGGTGAATTCCATTGCACGGGTCTATGAGATATATAATGGGGTAAGAGAGAGTAATGATATATAGAGAGACGAAATCAATGAATTTGATTCGATTTTCTATTTACTTTTCTAAGGAATTTCAATTTACTCGAACTATGTAAGTATTTGTATGGACTATGATCGATCTATGATGGAGGGTGGGGGCGCAGCGCATACGATATTATATACACATATGACATTTTGATGGAAATGATATTGGATAGTTGGGCGGCTTATTGGGATAATAATCTTTTATGTACGTTCGGGAATCAAAAGTATTTGGGAACATTTTTGATTGAAAGATTAATCATTAGTTGGTTAACCTTAACTTTATCAACTGATGCTTGATAAGACCGTTTTTTTCTTTTTAGACTAGAATTATTGAACGACGATAGCGCAGCTCTTGGTTAATGGAAAGTGAATCTTGTGATTTGTGATTTCATGATGCATTTTTCACATTATTGTCTTTTGTTTTCTTGACTCATTTTAAAACACTTGCACACAATTATTGTTTCATAATTTGTTTTTTACGCTTTTCGATATTACTCACTTTGCACTTGCCGTTTTATTAATATTTAAATTATCAACTAGTGACATGAGTGAACTATCCAGATCGCCGGTTATTATTTTTCCAGTGCCAGCTGGTTGCTGTTGTTGCTGTAGCTGCTGCTGCTGGTGTTGCTGGTGTTGCTGCTGCAGCAGGTGTTGTTGTTGTAGGTGTGAATGTTGTAGCGAGTTTTGTTGTTGTAGTGTCAGGGCTGGACTGCTGCTATTGTAGCCCTGAAAGGCGGCACCTGTGGCGACAATGTTCATTTGATTGCTGTTGCTATTAGCTGTAGCCGGCTTGAGAACATCACCCAAAGCATCAAAGCCTTTTTTGTTTGTTTATTTTGATTGTGATTTTTATGTTGTTTTTATGCCACAACATTGTTGTTGTTGTTGTTGTTGTTGTTGTTGTTGATGATGTTGTTGTAAGATAGCCAGTGCACCGTTTAGCAAGACATTTACACAAAGAGACATACACAGTTTTATATGTATAGAGTATGAGACAAATGTGAAGCCCATAAGATTTTGTAATGAGTTTTTTTTTTTTTTCATTTGTTTAATTTAATTTGTTTTTTGTTTAAACCACACAAATAGTTTAGCGTTTTATGAATAATATATAGTTTTTAATACATAATGGATTTGTGCCACCAACATTAACGTATTGTAAACATGAGACAATGTGAGTTAACGTTAACGTGTCAAGTTTATTTTTTTGTTTTCGGTTTTTTTTATGTTACGTTCGTACGTATAAGAACATAAAAAAGAGAAAAAGAGAAAAATATATTGACAAAATAAATAACGTGAATAAAAATGTTCATTTGTAATATTCTGTGCATTCGTATATAATGAATACTTGTTAAATGTGATTAAAAATGTAGGGATACGGATTACTATAGTACAAGCAGTTAATCATAGTATATATATTAGTTAGTTAGACGGTTTATAAAGCAATTATCAACATACATATTTCTTTACTATAAGCGAAAAATCTTTTTATAGTACAAATTGAAATTCAACTCCTAACAAAAAACGTTCTATAAACACCAAAGAAACCCGATTTTCTAAGAACTTACTAATAGAAAAAAGATCAGACGCGGTCTACGATTCTTTTTATACCCTTGCAGAGAGTAATAGCCTCACGAGGAAATGAGTAATGCATTGAGACGAGTCGTTATACCCAAGTCCGTCTGTCCGTCTGTCCGTCCGCCTGTTTCTATGCAAACTTGTCTCTCAGTTATCGAGTCAGGTAATTGAAACTGGGCGGGCATATGCCAGAACATCTTTGTTTCTCAAAATATTCATTAATAATCACTACAAATTATTGAGATCGGACTTCTATATCCTATACGTCCCATAAGTTGTTGTTGGGAGCACTTTTGTTTGTCAAGGTAGATGAATATTAACAGTTAATTGTAATAGTGTATTTTCTATTCGAACCAAAAATTAACAAAAATTTTTAACTGGTTATTGCAGTCTACAATTTGATGATCTCTTCATCCCGTTCCTTATATATATATAAATAAATATATATATAAAGAAATAAAGCATGTAAAAATGTTATCAAAACTCTTGCAAGGGTATGTAATCTTCGGCGCGCCGAAAAAAGCATTTCCCTGTTTCTTTTTTGAATCTTAGTCATAGTAATACATAAATATCTAACAAATATATTCAAAAGTCTGTTTTTATTTTATAATGACTTAAGACGTGTCACATTTATAAAAAAAACATTAAGATTGTAGTTTAAAACTAATTTACACCCAAACAGCACAATCACACAATTTTTCCATAAATTAAACGACAATAAACATAAATATTAATATTTACATAAGCAAAATGAAGTAATAGTGATAATAACAAGACACAACAGATTGTGGGTGAAATAAAGGACCAAAAATACATATAAAGAGAGAGTCGAGTTATATCCTTCACATTTCTTTGGAATCGAGAAATCAGATGCGAAGAGGCAGTAGAGTAATACTTTTGAATTAAAGCCTAGCAAATTTACCAAATGCATTTTAAAATACAAATAGTAATTTACTTTAATTCGACAGAATTTAAAAGCATTTTCAGGGATTACGTTAAAACAATCATTTATTTTCTTCCTTAAGTTCGAGTTTGCAAATCGTCTGTGGAGCCACATGAAATTCATTTGAATGTTGCATTTGCATTTGCACTAGACTTTAATATTGAAGTATATATAAAGATATTTTGTACAGAGCGCTTTTCAAACAGACTTCAAGATCTGCGGGTGGGTGTGGTGGCGGATTTCTGTCTGCGTGTATGTGTGTGTGTGTGTGTGTGTGTGACTGCAGCATTACAAGCACAACAAAATGAGGTCAGTGGTGACGATAGAAGCTTTGTACAAACACAAAGCACGCAACGCAAACTTGGGTTTTCTTGTGTTCTTTTTGGTTTGTTTGTCATTTTTTTTTTCTCGAAAAGTTCACCTGTGGGAAATTGTGTCATCGTGGAAGTTGATATTATCGCCAAATTATCTTGCTGTTGCTGCTGCTGCTGCTGCTGCTGCTGTTGTTGCAGTTGCAGTTGCAGTTGTTGCTGTTGCATATAAAATATCGCTGCTTGCTGCTGTTGTTGCTGTTGTTGCTGATGTTGCTGATCCATAAAATTATCAAAGGCAACGCCCCTGGCTGGTTGCATATCGTCGAAAAAGGGATTGGGTAATGCCGACGTAGACGTTGCCGGCTCTGATTACGGATAACACAAAGATTTTAAGGGATTTCGTTTGATAACCACCAAAAAAAAAAAAACAAATGAATTAAATCATAATAAAAGTGATGGCAAAATTGTACAATAATAACAAAAATTACGTACAAAATTCAAAAATCGAAAATTCAATAAATGTGAAGAATTCATTTCACGCATACGTTGTTGCAACACGAGTAGCTAGCACAAGTTTTTCATGTGTGTTTCTGTAGGTTGCAACTATAAAATAAGTATTGTATTTCGTATTGGAGAGGTTCTGCTAACATTTTGGGAAATTATATATACAAAAAAACTGGATAAAGTATTAATTAAATTGTTAGTACAACATGCTAAACACATCGGCAATTAATTAAATTCAACATTTAAATTGATTGTGTGCAAATTAGTAGCACCATATGTAATCCAGCAAAATAGAAATGAAATTGTACCCCAAGTGTAACAAAAATTAGAACTTTGATTAGTTTTTTTTAGTTTGTTTTAAATCTTAAACGTAATTTACATTTACATTATTTAATTTGCATTGCATTTTGAATGTATTAATGACACATTTTTTCTGGCTAGTTAAATGAAACTTACCTGCTGGTTCCGAATTACCAAAAACGGACGTGAAATTACTATCGGAAACAAATGCATTTGTAGCAGCAGCGGAGGAAACTGAAGCGCCATTGAAACCTATTTTTTTTTTGTTTTTGGTTTGGATTTGGATATTGGTTTTTGTTGTTGTTGTTTTTTAAATATGTGTGTGGGGTATTGCGATTTTGGTTTATCGAGTCGTGTGGTTTATCGTTATCGTTATCGTTGTTGTTGTTGCAGTTGCAGTAGTTGTAGTTGTTTTTTTTTTTTGGATTGGAAAAAACCAGTGATGAAAATGAAGAGTAACAATACATTAGAGAAGAATTCAAAAGAAAATAATAACAAATTACAAAATTATATATATTACATAATTAAACTAAACTTTTAGCAAACAAATTAAATATAAGTATACTCTTATGTTATTTATGATGAGAAAAGATGTGCATCAAAGAGTTGTGCTAAAAGACGGCCAAAGAGCGTTTCGAGCTATTTTTTTGTTTTTGCTTTTCGATTGGGTCTGAGACAGCTACAATACAAACAGGTCTTACACATACATAAATAATTTTGTATATATATATATGTAGATATATACACACATACATAAACTAGACTTAAACATCTAACTATAAAGCAATTAATGAACTTAGGGATCAACTTAATATGTTAATTAAGTAAATAATAAGAAAATTATAGCATGCTACCATTATTATGTATCCACAAATTATTGGCATTTAATGCAGCACCTGTTGCTCCTGCGGCAGCTGCATTATTGCCGCCGCTGTTGCCACTGGCCTCAAACATGTCAGCGAATGGATTACCCAACTGCAGCAAATCGTCGGATGCCTTTGTGGCCAGCGCTTGTGGCGCTCCTGCTGCAGCAGCAGCGGGCTGTGCCGACGCGGCACCAAACAGATCAACTATCGGCTGACCAGCCTGTGAGGCTGGCGGTGACGATAGGAATGGATTTGTTAGTGCAGCGCTAGCGCCAGCAGCACCGCTACTAGTGGGTGACGATACCTTGGACTAGCATATATGGAGTTGCAAGGTTAGGGGGGGCGACACACAGAACAAACAATTCGATTAAATATCGATCAATTAAAATCAATCAAGTATTATATTGCACTCACTTTGTACTGATTCATGGCGGCCTCTTCCTCAGCCAGCACCTGAGCTTTCAGTTGCTCGTCAATGCCATTGGTGGTATCAAATTTACTGGAAGCAGCCGCAGTTCCAAATGCCGAGCTAGTTGAAGAGAGTGCAGAGACAGCGGATTTAACATTCGTGCGTTGATAGCTATTGAAGTCAAACGCAACGCAAACGAGAAATCATAAAGAAAAAGAAAATTAAACAAAAATTCATTAAACAAAATGAAGATAAACAATAAAATTACTTAATAAACAAATTTCAAATTAAACTAAATAAACTTCTACAAAAACAAAAATTTGTATTATAAAATACCTCGCTGATTGTGTGGGCGTGTTGGCAGCCGACACCTTGCGTCCTTCCAGTGTAGCCAAATGCTGCTCCAAGGCATCAAGCAAAGAGCTGGGGGCTTTGGTCAAGTCGGGAATGTCGCCCTTATCAATGCCCACATTCTGAACAAAAGGAATTCATTAATAATAAAATCTCTGTTAGATTTAATGCAATGCCAATGCCAGTGCAAGATGACGCACCTCGGCAACCTTTAAGAATTCACCAACGCGATCCATGCGCACCAAAAACTTCTTGTATAAATCCAAAGCATCACGTGCAAGTTTCTTATTCATATCAAAGTATTTCTCGAGCAAATTAATAATTCCATCATTATAGCAGGCAAACAAACGAATCAAATCGCGAAACAACAGCATGAAGCTCATGTTAATGACACCTGTTGATTATAATATTCATAAGATTTCAAATCTATGGGCTAACTGGCTAAAGGTCAAACGTACCATTAGTCAAATCATTGGACTGACAATCAAACTCCAGCAAGCCGTCCAATTGTGCCTGCAAAACTGGCAACGTCTTCAAGAGTTTCTCCGCATTCATGTTACGCAACGACCCCTCCTCTTTTCTAATGGTTCAATGCATTAAATAGATACCAATTAGTTAGTCCATATTACAATCTAAAAGGTTTTTTTCCAACTTACCCGCGCTTCACTTTGCAAAAATCGAAAGCCATAGCGCGATAGGAGAGCGACTTCTCATTCAAATACTTGGCATAACGTCTGATAAACGGCGACATATCATAACCTGTTGAATACGCCAATTATCAAGCATTATTATGAGTAGAAATAAATACGATAATCACATTGAGAAGGTTCGCCAGTCGTTTCATAGTTAGTTGAGAACGTTGATTTTGATTTTGATTTTGATTTTGAGCGCCAAATATAAAACTTAAAACATGATGGTTTTTTTTTAGTAAGTTAGTCAATTTTTGTTGTTTGGTTTTTCTGGGTAGAGGATTTAGTTTAGTTTACAGCCACAGCCAAAAAAAAAAACAGAGTGTTTACTGGAAACCCTACACCGTAATGGAACGTTTTTGTCAAAATACTCACCAATTCTGCCACCTGGAACGCCCATGCCACCATCTGTAGTATAGGTTTATAATTCGCATATTCATATTTATATTTATATATTTTTGTAAAATAAGGTTGATTGTTTAAATTATTTATAATTAGATTATTAAAGTGTGTGTATGTGAGTAAGCAGCGCATTTCAGTTTTAAGTCGAGGCACAATATTATTGAAATGTTATCATTAGAACAAATACGAATACAACGAATGAATAAGCCAAACGCAATCGCAGCATTCACATGTGAATGAGTCAATGAGGAGAAGAGAACAGAGAAGAAGAGAAGAGAAGAATAATACAGTTAAGTGTCAGCATGTTATATCAATTTCGTAGATGATAGTTAAATGTTTTTTTTTCTATTGTTTTTTTTTTTTTCTTTTTCTTGGTTTGTTGATAGCGTGAGTGATTGTTAGAAAGCATCAAATGTTTCGCTTGGTTAATCTCCAGCTTTCAGAAACTATATCGTGTTCCTTTGGATGGATCTAAATGAAATGTATTCGGTTATACCTTGCACAGTTCCTTTGTCCAGAAAGGAGCTGAGATTGAATGTAGAATTGCTCGATGCGAGATATTGCATGAAACGCTGCAAAAAGAAAGAAAAAATTAGTATTATACAAATTTTATATTCTAACGCTTTATAATTTTAACTCAGATAAAATGTAATTTGAACTTAAATTTTAACATCAAAATGTACTTAGCCTAGAGCCTGGTTTTTAAATTCTTTTTGATAAACAACTTTGGACAAAAAAGTTTTTCATAGAACAACTAAGGGACTTCACCGATCAATAATATATACAGAATTGAAAGGGTATTAAAAGAGCATTGTTCTCCTTCCCTATAAAATGCACAGAGCTGACATGCAGACAATAAATATTTTATACAAATATTCTTTGAACCATTCAGATCATTGAAACCTCTACAATTTCTCTGAGAATTAATTATCAAAATATAGAAAAATTCCAAAAAACTACTTGCAAATAGGAATACCCCATGAAAATTCACTTATGATACGAACGACAATCGAACCTAAGTTCTTAAGCCCAGTTGAATTGAATAAGCTGAGAGAGCATTAAAAAGACAGCTACCCAGTTAAGCTCAGGCCCCCTTGGAAACAATTTCACAATCTGAAACTTGCAATTTTTAGTCGCCAAATGGTTGCACGCATAAAAGAAAAAAGCGAAAAAAAAAACAACAACATAAACACGAAGATAATAGAGAAAATAAAGAACACGCAAGGCACAAACAAGAAATCAAACAAAACAAAACAAAAAGACTCGAAAAATAAAACCTACAATGAACGTGACCTTTTTATAGTACACACAAGCAACGCCCCACAAATACGAGCGATTCAATGAAAAGTGAAAAGAATAAAAGTAAAAGTTTTTGCATTATGTGTGTGAGACGCCCCCCTCACCAAAAACAAAAACTTGGGTATTTTAAGGGGTATATTTTGTAGATACAGACCTCATTGCCATATGCCATTAAATGATGTGTTGTTATCAGCGATTTATAGACGACCACCCAATTGGCGTTCTGTGAACGCTCGATAAGTAAATTGGCCAAATGTGGAATCGAGACATTCGGTTCGTTTGTGCAATGCACCAAATCTGCAAAGAAAACAAAAGAATTAAAATGTAGAGATTAGTAAGAACTCTTATATATATAAAACCGAATAAAATGATGTATAAATGCAGTTGCTGTTATCGTCTTGTTGAGCGGAATGCCTCTAGTTGCGACTTATTCGCCTTATCGTTCGTTTTGCGTTCTTATCTTTCCTGCTGTGTTCTGCACATGCAACTTGAATCTTTGTCAACAGACTCGAAGAAATGCATTTTAATTTGATAGCTTTTTGTCTCTCTGGAGAATATTATGTACAAATAATACTATAATAAATGATATAAGAATCGCCGCATGGTGACTGTCGGTTCTTATCGACTGTTTCATTGAAATAGGGGCGTTTATTTACATATGGGCAAGCAGATGCCTTGAAATCGACTCGTTAAACGCTGTTAATTGTGCAGCACTCACACACTCAATCTGAATCATTTGAATCAATTCAATAATTGAAATCTGTATGTATTCTAATTGAAATACATACATATAAACATACACACTTGAAACCAATATTGTTCTTTCAATCAAAGCTTGGCCTACAAGAATTTGGGGCCATAAAGTTTTTCATACATTTTTTCAAAACTCTCTATGCCAATTATTTCAAATGAGTCCTAAAATATATTAAGAATATTTTGTTTTTTAATTTTATAAATGAAAATCGGAACCCAAAATGTATTTATTATATATAAATATATTATATATATTTATAATTACCAATAATAATTACAATTAAAAATAAATAATGGTAAAATATAAATTTTAAATTTTTAAATTCTTCACCGGGAATTTTCAGCTTCCTTATAGAATGCAAGTATGACTCTATACTCTATAAAATATATCCAGCTATAAAGCCATGCTTTATATAGGGGGTGGAGAATAACAGATAACTAAGTAACCGGGCAATCGCCAATAACATTGGGGAATTCGTATTAAAAAAAGTCTTCAAAAAACTATTTTATTTATTATTCTGTTTAAAAATTGAAAGTATAGATTAACAAGAACTGTGGATGTTGAATTTTATTACAATATATGTGCAATTTTGCCTAAGATTTAGTTTAATTCGATTTTGCAAGATCTTTGCCTGGAAATGTCATAAGTTTAAGAGCAAAGCTAAATAAAATAGATGCTTTATGACGTCCTGCCTATTATATACATTTTGCATAAGCATATTATACTTTATATTTATATTTCAATCACGGATTTGGAGAATCAGCATCCCAAATCGAACAGCTGATAAACTTTTCTCGCTATTCAGCCTTGGATCTTAATAATTATTCGTTCAAATAGAAGAACTCCACACCCAATGTACTGCTCAACTTCATGACCGAGGTCTAAATTAATTGATAGGTGCTCTGTAATTTCTCTTTCTCTAAAAGAAAAAAGAATTGTCTATGAAGCCTTTAGGAGTTTCATCTTGCATGTTTCTACGAATTTCCAACTGGTTTTATCAACAGTTTTATTTATAGTTGTTGGCAAAGAAAACGGATGAAAGGAAAAGAGAGAAAAACGAAATGTATTCTTTACATTCTACCTGCTATAACAAACTGTAACCTGAGAACAGGTTTCTTATTTTCTGTTATAAATTTAACCTCATGTGTGTGTGTGTGTGTGTGTATTTTAATGCGCAAACTTTTGATTGGCTTTCGTTTTAATTAAAAGCTCTGTTTTTGCCAAGTGTTGAATATTATTCTGCTCCCTATTAATTAAACCACATTTCCCAATAGGCAGATCTATGAAAACAAAATGTTTCTTCCACTACATTAGTATAATTAAAAATTATATATGAATATATGAGAAATAAAATATCATTTATAATATATAACAATTTAAAACAATAAGAAAAGGTATAGACTTTTTCTTGATTATTTCTTATCGATCTTAGATATTCCTAAAGCAGGCAATTTTAATACTCTCCCAGCTTCGCATGCAAATCCTTTAAATTTTTTTTTTGATCATTTTTAAAAATCTTGCATATGAGAATATCTGCAATATTATCTTGCTCTAATAAATCAGAAATATACAAGATATATATTACAATTCCCATGCCAAAATTATAATATTCTTTAGAAGGCTATAAAAACGGTCAGTTCGTAGCATAGTAAAAAAAAGGTTGGATGGATCTGCATAGTCAGCTTTAAGAAGAAAGATTCCCGTTCAGTGGGGGGCTGTTTAGTCATTTGGAACTGGAGCATGACGAGGGGCACACTAAGTGCATATATGTATGTATGCAGAGAGACCAACCGCAAGCTGTAGCCACAAATAAAGTAAATGACCCAAACATAACTTGATTTATTTTTATTTAGCCGCCTTAATTACACCAGCAACAACTTGAATGTAAACATATACTAATATATGTACAAATATTAATACAAATACGTACATACATCCATACATACATATGTACAAATTGTCATTACAAGCCGAATTCTAGCCAAGTTTTATCGCATAAGCACAAAGCTCTGCTCATTATGTGCCAAATAAGTACGAATAATTCCCATACAAATATAATTCAGTGGCGTTGGCTTCAAGTATTTTAGAGGGCCTCAACAAACTTATTTATTTATAGTAATTCCACATATGGATTCAATTCTCAATAACTTGAAAAAACAGTTGCTAAAATAAAAGGATTATCTGGTAAAGTAATCATTGTACAGCTTCTTTTATGTAAAAATTAAGATAGTTGATTAATTAAAGTTGTTCTAAGAGTCGAAGGGTTTGTTTTTTTATTGGATTTTTATTCATGAAAATTTGAGAGGCGCCAAACTTGCTAAGGCAGCGTCCGCCCCCTCCCTTAGTACGGCACTGGTTTACGGTACTATTAACAAAAATTTCTCATGAGTCATTTCGCGCTCACTGGACAAAAAAAGCTGGAAATGTGCCGAAGAAACGGCAAACGCAAATAAGAAACAGGTCAACATACACAAACCCAAACAGATATGTATAAACAGCAGTTAAAGCAGAACATGTAGACCCAAAAATCCAATAAGAAGACAGAACAGATCCAAGCTGTTTAGCTGATCAGAAATGCAATATGCAAAATAGAGACGAGCCTTAATTTCTTATTGTTGTTGTTGTTACAACTTGTGCATAAATTTTAAAGGCATTGACATGAAAACAACAACTACAACTACAAAAACAACAGTATTATCAAACGCAATCACCCACACACACATACATATACTCTGACACTCTCATTGTAAATCAT
The DNA here is from genome assembly GCA_018150835.1 of Drosophila repletoides. Lineage (NCBI taxonomy): Eukaryota > Metazoa > Arthropoda > Insecta > Diptera > Drosophilidae > Drosophila > Drosophila repletoides. Next base: position 8,052,785 of record JAECWQ010000202.1, read on the forward strand.
ACACACGTGCAGCCGTGAGAAAGTGACGTAACATTAGAAAGAGAGCGAGAGGGAGAGAGAGCGAGCGATGAGTGACGAAGCAGCTCAAAGGAAAGACCACAAACAGCAGCTGAGGCAGCAGGTGCACTGCAAAAGCTTTATATGTATATTCGTGTGTGTGTGTGTCTGTATGTGCAAGTGTGTATGAATATGTGTGTACATATTAGTGCAAGTGGACAGGGTTCGAAAGGGGGACAGTTACAATACGCAACCTGACACAAAATTTACTGTAATTCGAACAGCATCCAAAAAGATAAAATATATGAAAAAGAGGAGCAACAACAGAAAAAGAAAAATTCCTCCCGTTAGAGAAGATGTGGGAGATAAAAAGAACGAGATGCTTGTTTGTGTAATTGAATGAATGACAATTTTCGTTTTTTTTCTCTTTTTCTTTATTGTACTTGCGTCTGGTTGGGTGTGTGCAGGCATGTATTTATATATGTGTGTGTTTGTTAACCGTTAAGTTTGTTAATTTTATGTACCATATTTTTTTAACTTGTTTTTCGTTTTGCATTGCACTTACAATCCAAATGCTTCTTCTTCGGTCCAATGCATTCCTCAGTTGTGGCCTTGCACACAGACTTGGCCAGTCCTTGGCCCGCAAGGCTGTGGCGGGCAGCCAGCAGCCTGTCGTTGATTGTTTGCCCAGCCATAGTCATCATGAAGCTGTTGTTGTTTTTGTTTTCTTTTTCGTTAATTACACTTGAATAATTTCCAATCTAATTTGATTATGTACACCAAAGAATGGACCAAAAAACACACACACAGCAGTGATACCAGCGAGTAAACGCGCACACACACACACTCGCACGCACGCAGGCAAACAGAGGGACGTATTGCTATTGATTAGTTGTTGTGGCAATTATGTTACACGACATAAAAACACGACTAGCTCTTAATGCACAATTTATTCATTTATTTCGATTTAACGCCCGCGTTTAATGCGCTCTTTAGCCGGTGCGTAACGCTGTAACGCGATCTTTTAATTCTCTATTTTTTTTTGCCACAAATCGATAATGGCGACCAGCACTTTTGCAGCCGATAAGAACCAGAAGTTGATAAGCTGGCATATCGATATACATTCGTGCAATATATTTATTGTCGATAGTTTTTGCGATAGCCCACTGGTATATTTTGTCTTAGTTAGTTTAAAATAACGATTTATAATTAACAATTTATTTGTTTTTTTATGATTATATTTAAACTGATCAAAGTAGATTCTGCTATATGTGCCTACTTTATTTTTTAGTGAAAGAAAAAAATCTTGCTCAGTACCCAGCAGGCTGCAAATAGGATTTTGGCATAAAATAAATAATTACTTTTAATATAAAGCTGTGTAGGACAAGTTCATAAGATTTTACAATATAAATATAACAAAAATTCATCCAAATAATTGAAAATACGAAAAGAAGTCACAAGTTGCTGGACGGTCATACTGTTTTGAGATTGCGGTTGCAACTATCAACTATCGATAGACGGTAAAAACACAATAGTCCCAATGCCACAGAACCTTTAGAACCTAGCAAAAATAAAAGAAAATAACAATAGTTACATATTTTCAGCCAACACACTTGAAAGAGTATAAAAATTATAAAACAAAAGCCAAAAGAAACCGGAACAGGACAAATGTGAACCAGTACGCTAAGCGCACAAACAGCATTCAACTAGGAACAGCCCCAAGACAAAGAAACAGCTTCAGGATGAATGCACTGCGTCAGTTCTATATGGAGATTCCCATAGTGACACGAGCGTATACCACAGTCTGTGTACTCACCACATTGGCAGTGGTGAGTTCTGAAACTAATAACATACGTATTTTATTTAATGTTTATTAGTAATTTTATTATGGCCGCTGACGTGTACCCATTTTTAATCTTTTGTTAGCATCTGGATCTGGTTTCGCCGCTGCAGTTGTATTTTAATCCCACATTAATAGTGCGAAAATTTCAAATTTGGCGTCTAGCCACCACATTCCTATACTTTGGTACCATTGGTATTAGCTTCTTCTTCAATATGGTCTTCACTTACCGTTACTGCCGCATGCTGGAGGATGGATCATTCCGCGGACGCAGCTCCGATTTCGTCATGATGTTCATATTTGGCGGCGTTTTAATGACATTTTTTGGCATCTTTGTGAACTTGCTATTCCTGGGCCAGGCCTTTACATTAATGTTGGTGTACGTGTGGTCCAGACGTAATCCCCTGGTTCCGATGAACTTCTTTGGAGTCCTTAATTTTCAGGCATGTACATATAGATGTGTGTGTTTATTTAATATTTATTTCAATTGTCCTTTATTAGGCACCCTATCTGCCTTGGGTGCTGCTCTGCTGTTCCATGATATTGGGCAATACGGTTTGGGTTGATATCATTGGCATGGGTGTTGGCCATGTCTACTATGTCCTAGAAGATGTTTATCCACAACTCTCCAACGGTTACAAACTGATCAAAACACCCTATTTTCTGTAAGTATTCAGCTAAAAAGACCTGGGAGCTTGGTTTTTGAAAACATTATCTTATATTTTGCAGTAAAAGACTTTTCAACGAGCATGTTGAGCGCAACTATCAAGCAGCTGCCGAAGATCGTCCAGGCGGCTTTATGTGGGGCGGCGAAGGACAACCGTTTTTGCCTGATGCAGAAATCAACCACGATGAAGCACAGCCGGGTCCGGCGGAACAACCGCCAGAGCCAGCAGCTCAATAACAAGCTAACAAACAAGAAACAAATTGTTGATAAATTGTTTACTATGCCCTTTTGACAAAGACACAGCATTTTGACGAGACACTAGGCAAGGGAGGACGAAAAGTATTAAGCGCCCTCCGTTACCTTTCATTTGGTGCTTGGTAAGATTAGGTACACATTGAGAGGAACATAGACAGATAGAGATAAAGGTAAAAGCAAGTAACAAGAGAACCAGAGCTCAGCCATTTTTAAGGAGCGATATGGCGTGCAATAGTTAGCCAAAGTTAATTTCAGTGTATGTGTGTATTTATTATTGATTGATTTTTTGATGTGGAGGGAGAGTTCATAACTCAGTTGTACTTTACAATTGGCTTTAAGTTTTCCTTTCATAATAGATTCAGCACATGTGATTATATATATTTATGTATACAAACATGATAACAAATAAAGAAATGTGAAAATCTGAATTCTGTTTTGAATGGCGCCATCTGTTGTGCGTTTGCGACTCTTATTTACTGTTGTCAGTTGAAAATTTAAATATTTTTTGTTTTGCCTGTATACTGTAGTGCCATATTTTTATTTTGCCAACTTCTGTGCCAGATTTGATTGACAGACGTCATGATAGTGTGAACACAGATCTGGCAACTACGTTGTCAGACGTTGCCATATAAAACTGTCATCGAGTCTGACATAGTCTGGCAGCCCCGTACCAATATCATATGGTCATACAATTGTTGTCAGATACCAAATAATTTCACTAGGTATAAAAAATGGAAACGGATTGGGTAGGTTTCTGAAAGCTTTGTTTAAGTGCCATAATTCTGAAGTGGAAAAATTTCAGATGCCCTGCAAAAAACGGCCCCGCAGACCCCGAAAAATTGAAACGGAATGGACGCCATCTGATGTTAAAATGCTCATCCAACTTGTGGAGCAAAGGGAGCTATTATGGGATCCAACTGAAGCCAGCCACAAGGATGGAAAAATGCGAGAAAGAGCCTTTCACATAATTGCCGAAGCCCTGGACAGATCCATAGCTGATTGCAAAGCCAAATGGGACAATCTGCGTGCTCAATTTCGGAGTTATCAAGCTAAAGCCAGTCAAAATATATCTGTAAAGTGGCAATACTTCGAATCTTTAAGGTTCTTGAATAGAGTTTGCGAGGCACGAAAATCTAAAAATAATTCAGTATGTAATACATTTTTATAATAGTGCATATATTTCTTTATATTTCCATCCTCATTTCAGTTAAACTTTGATTCGGGTATCAGCAATGATCCGATGTCGATTAACGATATCAAAATTCCGTTTTCACCGAATCAAAACCAATATGCTGAAGATACAAATACCTGCTCCAATTTTTTCGCTTCATCTAGGCGAAAAACAGCAAATAATGTGGAAGAGGATCTGAGAATCGAAGATACTATGATGGTTAAGGCGAAGGCCGCTCAAGAACAAAACTATAATTCAGCCCAGATATTTGGCGATTTTGTGGCCGATCAAATGCGTCAGCTTAGACCACATGTATCTGATGAGTTGAAAAAGAATATTTTAAAACTAGTTCTAGATGCTCTTGAAAAAAATACTGTTGCTTAATAAAGTTATCCAGTTTTACGAATTTTGTATACTTTACGTTTGTGATCAACGGATATTACAATACATTTTTTTAAGATTTGATGTTTTTTGATTGATCACAATTTTTTATTTCCAGCTAGATTAAAGAAATTCGAGTTCTCTGTGTAAATTGTTAATCCTTACCCAATACTTTTTTAAATGTTAAATTTTTTAACTAAATGGAAGTTTATTCTATTTTCAACTCTCTGATAAGCTGAAACCCAAAATATTCAGTATTATAGCGTGTGAATATCGCTTCTAGTATACATATCTAGTAATTCGGAAATACAGTATTATATTAATAATTTTTAAAAATATTGAAAGTTAAAAAATTCAATGAATGATTTTTGATTGTTTTCAGAGTCTTTTCTATATATTGCTTGGAAAATCACAGATTATTCATTTACTCTTGAATCTATTTAAAACAAGTCTTAGCAGTTCGAAAACTAATTTTTTAACTATATGTACAAAAAGTATATTTTATACGATGGGGATTGGAATTTATTGTAAAATAATATACAATGTAGTATAAGTATTAGACTTGGATACAGTGTTTATTAAGCATTTTGTTTAGATTTGTAAAGTAAATAACATTTTGATATTTAATAATGAGTTTCTTGCTGTAATATTTCATTTTTTATTTGCATCGAATCACTCAGACTGGGTTTTAACATAGTACATTGCTGTTAACGTAAAATAGCGTTGCCACTTGGTAAGCACACATTTGGTGCTTACATTACCTTTTGAGCATACAGACATATCGAGCCGGAAAAAAATAAAATTAATAAATTAACAAAAAAAAGCTGAAGTAAATAATAAATCATTCACAACATGGACGTCGACTCTGCACAAAAGTCTTGGGAACTAGAAAACAATATACAAACATTGCCCAGCTGCGATGAAATCTTTCGCTACGATGCCGAACAACAGCGCCAGATAATTGATGCCAAGCCCTGGGAGAAGGATCCACACTTCTTCAAGGATATCAAGATATCAGCTCTCGCTCTTCTCAAGATGGTCATGCATGCTCGCTCTGGTGGAACTCTAGAGGTTATGGGTCTTATGTTGGGCAAGGTCGAGGACAACACAATGGTAAAGTTAAAAAGGATAAATGTGGGAACAGTATTCAAGATTCCATTCCAGGTGTTCCCAAATTAAAGTATAGGGAACGAATCGATTTCGATGTATATATGTACATATGTATAGCCTTAAGTTTCCTGCAGGCATACATTGATACCAAGCCCTAACCTGAACGTTAACCTCGAATATCCTCGGTTAGAAAAAAGCCTTCTCGAGCTTAACTAATATTTTTGAGACCTTAGAGTCATTCTAGATACATAATTTAATGTTTCCCTGTATTAATTAATTATAGATTGTGATGGATGCATTTGCCCTACCCGTGGAAGGCACAGAGACGCGTGTTAATGCCCAGGCACAGGCCTATGAATACATGACCGCCTATATGGAGGCCGCTAAGGAGGTAGGTCGCATGGAACACGCAGTTGGCTGGTATCACAGCCATCCTGGTTACGGTTGCTGGTTGTCGGGAATTGATGTCTCCACACAGATGCTCAATCAGACCTATCAGGAGCCTTTTGTAGCCATTGTAGTGGATCCTGTGCGCACTGTCTCGGCTGGCAAAGTGTGCCTCGGTGCTTTCCGGACTTATCCTAAGGGCTACAAGCCGCCTAACGAGGAGCCATCGGAATATCAAACGATACCCTTAAATAAAATTGAAGACTTTGGTGTGCATTGCAAGCAATACTATCCGCTAGAGATAAGCTACTTCAAGTCGGCTTTAGATAGAAGGCTGCTGGATTCGTTGTGGAACAAGTACTGGGTGAACACCTTAGGCAGCTCCGGTCTCCTAACCAATACTGAATATACCACAGGTCAAATCATGGACTTGTCTGAGAAGCTGGAACAAAGTGAAAACTTTCTAGGCCGTGGTACATCAAATTTATTATCCTTATATATAATAAGATATTTTATAAATATAATTTTCTATTCCTAAGGCACCGATGTCAACGAGAAGCGCTCAGAGGACAAGCTATCTAAGGCAACGCGCGATTGCAGTCGTTCCACAATCGAGCTCATCCATGGTCTGATGGCACAAATTGTTAAGGACAAGCTCTTCAACAAAGTGGGACTGGGCAAATAGGCGGAATCTATCCTACAAAAAGAACTGGAAGCTTAGCTTTTATAATTTTGAAATACTTCAATGAATTCATAAATATATAAACATAAATACTTAATTGAGTGCATATTCCATGATAAATACAATCATTATAATTGCGGCGAAAGGTCCGGCTCATCAATCATTTAACTTTGTCCACTTATTAAATTCTTCCCCCTAAAAGGGGTTTAGGGAGTTTAGTGTATATTACTTTGTGCAAAGATTTTTCACAGGTAGAGGAAGGCGTCTCCGATAAAGGATATATATTCTTAAACTAATTTGTCTGATCTGAGCCAACGGATAATTTTCAGAGACAAACATTTGGGGACAGAATACTTGGCATGTTTGTTCGAGTATATCATATTCAGATGAAATATATCCCAAACTTTGGATCACATAAAAAATAATGATAATTTATAAGGAACGCTAATGAAAATATCTTCCACTTTGACAGGGCCTATTCTGTTTGTCGTTCATTAGATTTGAAAGTGGAGCATCTGCTAGTCGGTTTGTAGTTATTAATTTATGTAAATAAGTTTATTTTCATTTTAGATATCCGAGAAGCAAAATAAAGCCACAAGTAAAAATGCCATCATTTTACTAAATCGATTCCAAGTACGCGATAAGCGGGCTTCAATACGGTCGTCGTGGGGAGAGAGAAGCCCTAATTAAGTGCCCTGTCACGTTTATGGCGACAGGTTTGGGAGCAACACGCGCTACACAAAAATATATCCTATTCGCCCAAGGAAGCTAATGTAAACCGCGGGTCTGACATCCTTTAAGTGTGTTTAACCGTTGTCAACCGTGTCAGCTGTCAACATTTGCTTGTGTGCTCTTCACATAAATTTCACTACAAAAACAATGTGATGAGATTTATTTTGCGGTTCTTAAAACAAACTCTGTAAATATGCTTTAAAATTAGATATACTTTTATATGAACATATGTAAAAACAGTCAAAAGGAACCCACTGGAATTAAAGCTCTAATAAAATGACTCAGTGCCTAAAAGTTGTGTAAATCTATTAATTAGCTTAGATGTGAGAGATTAAATTGCGTAAGGGCCTTAAAAATATAAACTAGCCAGAAAAGGCTATCATACACATATATTATTTATAACTCTTCCCGAGGAAACTCGTCCATGCTTGTTTACTTACACTTTTTGCTATCATTCTTTAAATTCTGAATAAAAGGTGTGGCTTTAATGGGCAAGCTTTTCTTTCACATTATACAAGTAGTTGGTAGTAAAAGCTTACGAAATTGTGAGCTAACTAAACTCAGAGGGAAATGGCACTTAAAACTTCTGTCTATTATCCTCACGAAATGTTAGGGGGGAGCTAGAATGCAAAGAAAGTATTATGTGCGTGTAAATTATTGTTATAAAAGCAATAAAATAGAGAAAAGATACTTTATTGTTGAAGCCTTGTCGAGAAGTAAGCGTCAATTGGCAGTAACAAGGAGCAATGACATGTAATGAAACATTGTCAATGGGTTCTCCCCAGAATAGGGATGGGGTTTTGCTGACAGCAACGGAGGGGATTTAAAAGGGTTACGAATGGAATAAACGACAGAAATTGTTCAGCAGTTGACTTGCTATAAAAGTCCTGACCGCCAATGGCATGCGTTTCATTCGCAGGACGAACACGCGCCGAGCAGGACACACACAATTACATATATATATAAGTATAAATCACACAAGCAAAAACCAAAGCATCCTCAGGGAAGACGACGGCTGCCAGTGAAAATTACATTAAGAATTTTCTTGTGTGTTGAACAAATTAAATTCTGTTGAACCATAAAAAAAATATATAATACCACAGAGAATGAGTGGAATTCTACTGTCCGTGAACAAGTAAAAGGCATCAGAATTTAAAATTTAATTTAAAAGTGCACCTGTTGCTACTCTTAAGTTCAATCTAACAAGTAAGTAAAAATAGATATTAATATAATTTATGGGAGCTGTAGGAAATAATACCACAGAGGGTTCGAGGCAACAATTTAATTAAAAGTACAGAAGATTTTTATACTTCCAATGTCAACTCATATCATTTCTTTGTTTTTTTTTTTAAGTATTCTTTAAATGTTAGACTTATAATAATTAATAAAATGTAGTATTCGTTATATATATTTGAATTTTATTCTTTTTATTTTAACCAGCTTAGAAAAAAACAAAATTTTATAATATTTCCGATACTTAGCTTATAACTCCACATACTTAGCTTTTAACTCAAGAGCAGACATGTAAGACAAGTTTTGCCTTGAAGACGGATACCTTAGTATATCCGAAATACATATAAGAATATTTATATTTAAGCCACCTATTTGGTAATAAAATCCCGTCTACCATATCAAATTTAGGTAACATAAATATACGTCACAATGTATGGAATGCTGTATGAGAGTGTCCAGCACTATGTGCAGGAGGAATACGGCAAGGAGATTTGGAAAAAAGTTTGCCAGATAGTCGACTGCAAGCACAACAGCTTTAAGACCCATCAGATATATCCGGATAAGTTAATGCCGGATATTGCTGCAGCATTATCTGCCTGCACGGGTCAATCTTTTGACTTTTGCATGAACTTTTTTGGCAAATGCTTTGTGCGGTTCTTCAGTAATTTTGGGTATGACAAGATGATACGCTCCACGGGTCGCTACTTTTGCGATTTTCTACAGTCCATCGATAATATTCATTTGATTATGCGCTTCACATATCCAAAAATGAAGTCCCCTAGCATGCAGCTGACCAGTATGGATGACAGTGGAGCAGTTATATTATATCGCAGCGGGCGTACGGGTATGTCCAAATACCTCATTGGTCAAATGACAGAGGTGGCTCGGGAGTTTTATGGTCTGGAGATAAAGGCCTATGTGATCGAGAGCCAAAATGATATTACCGGCGGTACAGCAGGGCCAATCAAGCTAACAGACGGTCCCTTAACAGTCATTGTTAAGTATCGCCTGGATTTCGATAATAGGGAGTATATGGCCAAGCGTGTGAATACTGAGGCACATCCATCGCAGCTGAAGATGCCCACAGTTAATATGAATGTTTTCCTAGAGCTTTTTCCTTTTACTTTTGTGCTAAATCATGATATGAAAATAACTCATGCGGGTGAAAAAATTGTTGAGACTTGGATAATGCATAATCCAGGTGCGAATCCCAAGGGGTTCATTGGGGCCCACGTCATGGATTTATTTTATTGTCGACGACCAAAAGACACAACCATTGACTGGGAAACTTTGATCCAAATGAGAGCAGTCCTCTTTGAGTTCGAGCTCATACGCACCGGGCATAATCGAGCTGCCTACGATGCGGTACTCAACATGGACTTTGAGAATTATGACGACATGTTCTTGAACGAAGCGCAGACTATGGCCATGGAAAAAGCCAAGGAATTTAGTGAGAAGGAATCTAATGAACTGGACGTTGACGCCGGCGAGGATGAAATTGATCCGGCAACGGGTGAACGCCGCTCTTCGCAGGGTCTGCGATCTATTTTGCTCAAGGGACAAATGTTCTATATCAAGGATGTCGATTCTTTGATTTTTCTGTGCAGTCCTTTGATAGAAAATCTGGATGAGCTACACGGTATTGGCTTATATCTAAACGATCTCAATCCGCATGGGCTGAGTCGTGAACTTGTAATGGCGGGCTGGCAGCATTGCTCTAAACTGGAGATTATGTTTGAAAAGGAAGAGCAGCGTTCCGATGAGCTGGAAAAGTCGTTGGAATTAGCCGATTCCTGGAAGCGTCAAGGCGATGAACTGCTTTATTCTATGATACCACGGCCAATCGCAGAGCGTATGAGGATGGGCCATGAACATGTCTGTCAAAGCTTTGAGGAGGTCTCTGTCATTTTCATTGAGGTAATGAACATCTACGACAGCGGCTCAAATAATGTCCAAGAAGCTATGCAGGCTGTCAACACTTTGAATCAGGTATTTTCTGCACTAGATGAGGAGATCATATCTCCATTCGTTTATAAAGTAGAAACTGTGGGCATGGTCTACATGGCAGTATCTGGTGCTCCGGATATTAATCCTTTACATGCTGAACACGCATGCGATTTGGCTCTGCGTGTCATCAAGAAGGTAAAGGCTCACAACCTACCAGATGTGGCTATTCGTGTGGGCATCAACTCTGGTCCAGTGGTCGCCGGTGTGGTTGGTATGAAAGTACCACGGTACTGCCTCTTTGGAGACACTGTGAATACAGCTTCACGCATGGAGAGCAGTTGCGATCCTTGGAAGATCCAATTGTCCAACTATACAGCTGAAAAAGTAGAGAAAGTTGGCTACAAAGTGGAGTCTCGCGGTAAGGTCAAAGTTAAGGGAAAGGGCGAAATGGAAACCTACTGGCTGCTCGAAGGACCTGAAGATAAATAATTCAAAATATTAAAATTAATATTAAAAATTAAAAATATTTAATCATATACTTATATTAATATCCTACTAAATATGGGTACTATATGCCTTAACCTCGAGCACCTTGCACTGCCTTCTTCTGTAACACTTTTGAACTTAAAATAAATTTGAATGATTCTTCTTTGAATTGAGTTTGAACTCGTAATTGGAAATTTCACTTTGGAATTAAATGTCGTTAGAGAGTCCTCCATAAAAGTAGTATAAATTATTCGATATTGTACTGAAGATTTCAAAGCCAACAGTTTTCATTTCAAAAGAAGAGCTAGAATAAAGTAAGGTTATTTCAAAAGTCCGATATATAAAAATCTTCACAAGCTGCAGTTTTATTTAAGGAAAAATAATAACATTTAGTTTCAACTTTTTCAATTGAATATATGCTTAAAGAGTAAGGCGATACCAAGAATACAGAACGAGCAGTTTACATTTTCGATTCCATTCTAACACAATTTTTGATTGCAATACTTTGATAAGCTCAATGTTATTATTATGTGCCATAAAACAAAATGTCCTGACGTTCGTTTTCTTAACGTTCCAACGAGCTACTGTCTGATATCCTGACCCACAGACATGCCGTTCCATCAAAATATCCTTTTTAATACCTTTTATGAGATATTCGCGTGACAAGCTCAAGCCAGGGGAGAAACTCATCAACGACGAGCGAAAGGCAATCAAGAAAACATTGCATACTTCCTGGCCAATAAAAGTGGACAATAAGCCACCGCAATTAAATTAAGATATTCCGCGTGACCAACAGGAGCTCAAAGTCGCACGTAATATTTGAACGTATTTGGGCCAATTAATTTTAGTTCCAGTTCAGTTCTCGCCCTTTTAGGTCAGCGTAATTTTTGTGTTGGGTTTTTGCGTGTCCTTTCGAGTATTCCAAAGAGATATTTGTAGTTTTGACATAATTTGTCGCTGTCTTCCTATAATGGCATTTTGAGTATCTTATAAACGTCTGCAAATATGCATATATTCATATTATTCATATTATTATATATATCAATATCAAACCTCGAATAGCTTCCCTTCCTCTAAAAAATACGTATACTTATCACCCACATCAGTTTGTCAATTCAAGTGGTATTCCATAAAATTGTCAACGTTTATTTAAAAGCTTGAATTGAAATCATTTTGAGCAAAGGTTGTGAATGCTGTCGGATTTGGGTTTTAGTCCATTCCACAATCCGCATTAAATTGCTTTAAAACACAACATCAAATACGTTGGGTCCCTGTAAATACATACACACATTCTGTATATGTACACATTTCTGTATTTTATAGGTATGCGTGAAAATGTCACAGCATTAACTACAGAAGGACCCAAAACGTATCCAGGCAAAGGCAAAGGCAAAGGCTTCACAACGGCACAATGTCATAAAAAAGTCAGACAGGGCTGCGACCTAACGAAATTGGAGCTAGAAGGGAACTAGTGCCTAAAAGCATAGTAGGCCAGATAAGGATAAAGGCAAAGCCAATAAATTTGTATAGTAAAGCCTAAACTAGACCTATTAGTTCAATAGAAAAATCTATATCTAAGGAATTGTAAGCAGTTCATTTCAGTATAAAACATTTGGTTGGAATATTTTCAAATTTTAAATTCAGTATTTTCAAGTTTAAAAAATTATAGTATAATTTTAATTAAGATATTCCATCATGATCAACATTTTTTATTGTATATATAACTTTCCACTTAGAAAAAATTATATATTTAAGGTATTTTTTCAATTGTGCTCTAAAAAATATGTTATATATTTTTAATTGCAATTTTTAAAGAATATATTTAACATAAAAATTAATTTTTATGGAAATATGTAAATCATACTTTCAACAGCAGTATTAAATTAAAAATGCTACTTTTTAGCTCCTAAAATTTAATATTTTTTATGATCTCCTAAGCCCGGAATCACTGGTTCGTAAACTTTATGACTGCAGCCCTGCGACAACACTTAACTGTAGCCCATCATGAGCCAAAGGACAATATTTCCTAGGAAATGCCAAGAGCGTTATGGGGAAGGACTCCCTTTCATTTGATGCTTTATCGAAAAGTGAGCGTCAATTGGCATCAACCAACAGCAGAGCGAAAGGGGAGTTGAAGAGAGGCTCCGGAGCATTGACATGAAATGAAACACTAACGATGATGATGGGGGTGGAGAATGTTAGACGAACTGCGTGTCTGCTAGGCCAGTGGAACAACAAAAAAAAGGCGTAAAGTGCGAGGAATGTCGAGCTGGCGGGCCCGGCTATAAAAGACCTGGCTGTAAACGACGGGTGCTTCATTCGTACGACAAGTGCGAGCTGAAAAGCTGCACATCAAACACGAAGATACACGACGAAGTTCAAGGAATCTCAGATGAATGGAACATGGAACACAAGCGAAAGCATCGTTAGGCGCTGAAGCAACAACACAAAAATTAGTCCAACAACAGCAGTCGACATCGACGGAACGTCAACGGATAAAACGGAGTGTTAACGGAAACAGCGGAAAATCCGGGAAAATCTGTGCGTGTGTGTGTATGTGTGCGTACTGCTCCATAGTGGAGTGAGCATATGCTTGTGCACCTCTCTGGCCAGCTTTTTGTAATTTATAAATAAATAATACCCAGCGGCTGTCGGCGATATATTTAAATTTAAAACTTGAACAACGACGGCACAGAAGTGAATACGTGAGTGATTTAATGCTTAACCTCCTGCATGGAATACAAATTAAATATATTTCTAAAGATGTACATTCTCTTGAAACAAGTATGCTAATTTTGTTGCTAAGCTGCCTGCGGGATTATCTGAGCCTTGGACAAATCACTTTGCTTGCCTTTCAAATTTACCAGGAAGAATCCTATGAGTGCTCAAAAATATACTCTTATTCTTTTATTGAATCGAATGTAGCATGACTTTAATGTCGCTTTTTCTCGGTATCGGTAAACGGTCCCTGCGCGATCCCCAGCACATAAATTTTACTATTTATACCCTCTAAAAAATTGCAAACCGGTTTCCTCTTTATTACAAAGTAGTCGCAAGGGATGGGTAACCGGTTCCTTGTCGATTAGAAAGTATCCGGTAAAGATCCGATAACCGATTCTTCTGCAGTATGTTTTAACTAAATGAGCAGATATTTAATGCATTTATTAGATATTCATATCTTTAAGGGCCTAAGTATTAAATATGTAAATTTAGGACTACTGCAATAAAGTGTCCATTTCTGATGTTTGAATACAAAATATGTAGAAAAACAAATTAGTTTTTACTTAATTCCGTTTAAGTCAATGCCTTAACTTATCTGGGTTTTCGCTTATCACTACAATATGTTCAGAGTGTTTATATAAGTTAGGGGTTGTTTTCATAAATTATTTAGATGTAAAACTTCAAACATATGTACGAACAGATAGGCAGAGTATAATGAAAATGTATCTAATTAGTTTCTTACTAGCAATTTGAAAACCTTTGAAAAAGTTGAATTATATAAGTATTTAGTTTATTAGTTCTCAGCTTTATTTTATGGAAATCGAGAGCTTGATGTCATATTGGAAATTTAATATACCCACCACATTCAATTCGAACTGAATTTATGGGGTCTTATTTGGTTTGAGTTGGAGCTCTGACAAATGCTTTTAAAAAGGAAATAGCAAATAAAATACCGCAATTCGCGTCACAACAAAAGGAATTAGCAACAGAGTGAATAGCTACAAAAACAGGAACAGGAACAGGAACAGAAATAAGTCAAGAACACAACGAGCTGCTGTTATTTTGTGTACGTGACAAGCGAAAGGACATGGAGCAGAAACACGCAGCCTCAAAAGGACGCGCGCGTGCCTGGCGCGTGAAAGTAAAACCAAATTAAACTGCCAAGGCAATAAATCAAAAGATATTTTTCCCAAGCTTCTTAACTTTTTTGCGCGAGTCTCTCTCGCTGTCTCTGAAGCTTCACTGATACACTGTGTGGTTTTCTCAGCCCCCAGCCTAGTCTTATTTACGAGAATTCCAATGCAAGCTCGCATCGTTGACGTATATCAAATTTATCTCAATTTTATGGTTGATAGAATAGGATAACGGGTTGTGAGCTGTGAACTCTAGTGTAAAATTTTCAAATAATCAACTAGAAATCCAATCAATCACTTTCCTTAAAGTAGGATTTTCTTTAATAGATACAAAAACTGACTAGCAAAGATAGATTGAGTATCTCTTATCAAAATATGTGAGTACATAAATAGAGCAACATTAAGTAAATTGGCTAAAACGGATGATTTTGTTATAAATCTGTCTGCTAATGTAAACATTTATTTGCTCATGCCTTTCGTCTTATTAATTTTTAAAACCTTTTTTTTTTTAATTTTCCAGTATAATTGAAAGGTAATCTAAATAAAGCTTTTATAACAATATCCTTTTTTTAGCAATATCTTTTGTAGAATTAAATGCTAATGTTTCCGTGTGTTTTGCCTATATTTCTATTCGAGTTTTGGTTCAGTTCGGAGTAGTTCGAGTTCAAGCTGTTTCTAAAATAAGAAACTACGCTGACTTGAAACAAATCCTTAGTTTCACAAATTCTTTAAATTCCCTGATTATAAATAGGATTTTCACTGATGTCTGATGAGACAGAAAAAAAGGTTCATAGATACAACATCTTTCGTTATCATTTGAAATTATTATAACCACGTTGAGACTGGTTCCGAAAACCTTTTGATTCATTTAATCTTCTATAATTAAAAAAAATTTTTTTTTGTGTACTTAACGAAAGCCCCAAGCTAATCCCAACTAAGAGTATTACAGCTCATGACCTTCGACAATCCCTGACAAATTGACTCAAGTTCCCTTTCAACGTTAACTGCCGTAAATAATGGAAAAACTTTGTAATATGCTACCCTAATTATGGGCTTGCAAACTTTCCCTCGTTACAGATAAACTTGCCGTAAGACATTTGAGGCCACACAACACCTGCTCTGACCACCCTCAAATATCCCATTCCACCCAGGGAAATTAAATAAATTGCCTGCCGTTGCTTGACCAACAAAAGCTTCCATAATGTACGGCATGTTATATGAGAGCGTACAGCATTATATTCAGGAGGAGTACGGCATGGAGACCTGGAAGCAGGTTTGCCAGATAGTCGACTGCAAGCACAACAGCTTTAAGACCCATCAGATATATCCGGATAAGTTAATGCCGGATATTGCTGCAGCATTATCTGCCTGCACGGGTCAATCTTTTGACTTTTGTATGAACTTCTTTGGTAAATGTTTTGTGCGGTTCTTCAGTAATTTTGGGTATGACAAGATGATACGCTCCACGGGTCGTTACTTTTGCGATTTTCTGCAGTCCATCGATAATATTCACCTGCAAATGAGATTTACATATCCAAAGATGAAGTCGCCTAGCATGCAGCTAACCAATATGGATGATAATGGAGCAGTTATATTATATCGCAGCGGGCGTACGGGTATGTCCAAATACCTAATCGGGCAAATGACGGAGGTTGCAAAGGAATTCTATGGTTTGGATATGACGGCCTATGTTATTGAAAGTCAGAATGATATATGCGGTGGTACTGCAGGACCAATAAAGCTCACTGAAGGCCCTCTAACCGTAATTGTTAAGTATCGTCTGGATTTTGACAATCGGGATTACATGGCCAAACGTGTGAATATTGTGGCGCATCCTTCGCAGCTCAAGATGCCCGCTGTAGATCTGAATGTATTTTTGGAGCTGTTCCCCTTCACGATTGTACTAAATCATGATATGAAAATAACGTTGGCAGGTGAGAAAATTATTGAGACTTGGATACTACACAATCCTGGCGTCAATCCAAAGAGCTTTATTGGTACCCACGTCATGGACGTGTTCAAATGCAGGCGACCAAAGGACACTAAAATCGAATGGGAAACCATTCTACAAATGAGAACTGTTCTATTCGAGTTCGAACTAATACGCACCGGACATAATCGAGCTGCCTACGATGCAGCCTTGAATATGGACTATGAAAACTACGACGAAGTCAGCTTAAATGAAGCACAAACCATGGCACTCGCAAAGGCAGATCAATTTGAAAAGGAACATGAAAAGGATGAAGAAGAAGCGGCGGCCGCTAAAAATGAAATTGATCCAGCCACAGGACAACGTCGACCATCAGTGGGACTTCGATCTATACTACTAAAAGGCCAAATGTTTTACATAAAGGATGTCGACTCTTTGATCTTTCTGTGCAGTCCGTTGATAGAAAATCTAGATGAGCTACATGGGATTGGCTTATATCTTAATGATCTCAATCCGCATGGTCTTAGTCGTGAGCTTGTCATGGCGGGTTGGCAACATTGCTCAAAATTGGAGATGTTATTCGAAAAAGAGGAGCAACGCTCTGATGAGTTGGAAAAGTCGTTGGAACTAGCCGATTCCTGGAAGCGTCAAGGCGATGAACTGCTCTACTCCATGATACCGCGTCCGATTGCAGAACGAATGAGAATGGGCCAAGAACACGTCTGTCAGACCTTTGAAGAGGTCTCAGTCATCTTCATCGAGGTAATGAATATATACGACAGCGGCTCGAATAATATCCAAGAGGCTATGCAGGCTGTCAACACCCTAAACAAGGTATTCTCCGCACTAGACGAGGAGATCATATCACCATTCGTTTATAAAGTAGAAACTGTGGGTATGGTCTACATGGCAGTATCTGGTGCTCCGGATATTAATCCATTACATGCTGAACACGCATGCGATTTGGCTCTGCGTGTGACCAAAAAGGTGAAGGCACACAATCTACCAGATGTGGCTATTCGTGTGGGCATCAACTCTGGTCCAGTGGTCGCCGGTGTTGTTGGTATGAAAGTACCACGGTACTGCCTCTTTGGGGACACTGTGAATACAGCTTCACGCATGGAGAGCAGCTGCGATCCGTGGAAGATACAATTGTCCAACTATACAGCCCTCAAGGTACGTGATGTGGGCTACAAGGTGGAGGCGCGCGGCTTTGTAAAGGTCAAAGGCAAAGGAGATATGGAAACCTATTGGCTGTTGGAGGGACCAGAATAAGATTAAACTTATTTATTTTATATTATTATAATAGCCAATAAACCAATAACCAACTTGTAGTAATCGTACATTTCTTATTTGCTTTTGACTCTTTACGAAAACTGATAAAATTCTTTCTTTAAATGGTACACGTTGTCTTAGCAGAAATTGGAACACTTTCGAGGTAAATGAATAGACGTGACGCCATAACACGAAAGAAGAGGAATAAGTTACAAAAAAAAACTTCAAAATGGCGTTGTCCGGTAAAAACGAATTTTGTTTTTATATTATGAAGAAATAAATCGAAATATACGATTAATCGAACTATCGATCAAAGTGTCAAAAAAAGTTAGTTCGTCAATTAATTTGCTTGACGCTGTGTAGTTTGAACGCTCATCTTGAGAAGATATAAAAAAGATAATTTCAAGATAAGACAACCTAGTTGCAATTTATGTTCAAGATGCTGAAGTTCAGTTTAATTGTTGCGGTTTGCGAAAACTTTGGCATTGGCTTCAAGGGTGATCTGCCCTGGCGTATCAAGTAAGTACAAGCAAAACCCGTGACTTTTAGAATTATTCTGAATTTTGGAAAACTATAGATCGGAGCTCAAGTACTTTAGTTCTACAACAAAGCGCGTGAGCGATTCGACCAAGCGTAATGCCGTCATCATGGGAAAGAGGACCTATTTCGGAGTGCCCGCCAATAAGCGTCCACTTTCTGGGCGCCTGAATATTGTGCTGAGCACTACGATGACTGCAGAGGAATTGCCAGATGATGTTTTACTATGCCGTAGTCTGGAGGAGGCTATGAAAACTATCGAGGGCAAGGAATGGTGCGATAAGATTGAGAACGTCTGGATCGTGGGTGGCAGTGGAGTCTATGCTGAGGCAATGGCATCTCAGCGCTGCCATCGTATTTACATTACCAAAATACAGAACAAATTCGAATGCGATACGTTCTTTCCGAGAATTCCAAGAAGTTTCCGTGAGGTGCCGCTAGATGAGGAAACGCCAGATGGCACACAGGTGGAGAATGGCATTAAGTTTGAGTACAAAATTATGGAAAAGCGCACATAAATTAACAGGATGTATATCTCTAGAAAACTAAAGGCTTCAATATATATATTTTTGATTGCAATTTCTAATTCCTGAGATTGGTAAATCTGCCTGCCAAAATAAAAGATTCTCATACTAATCTTTCCAATTTTGTTTAATTTTATAAAAATACTATGATACAAGAATTTCATTTTACTACAATTTAGTTTTTAATTTTATATAGTCTAACAATTAATGGTTTTCTTGCAAGGTCTGCAAAACAAAAAGAAATATGTTATATTTACTATTGCAACTGAAAGTGTGAAAACACTGTACTTGTTTTAAAAATTTCTTAAAATAATTTAGTTCCGTTCTATAACAAGTATGAGTTGAAAATATCACTTTCCACCGGGTCCCATATAATCAAATTGTTTTGTAGTATTTTTAACAAGTCAGCTTTTATTCCTAATGATGGGACATATGTGTTATTACAAATCTGAAAATCTTTGAGAATTTTACAAAACAAATGTGATAATAAGTCCACGAATTTTGACTAGGATATCTGTATTTGCCGACGAACTATTTCATATTATTCCTATTACAGTTATATAATAAAAATATCGTTCAACTCAATATATACATTTACTATAAGGTTAATTGTTAAAGCTTATTTATTTTATTTGGTACTGCCTCGAACATCATCTGCCGTTATTGTATCCCCATGGAGTGCCTTAGCGGCCAGCATGAGCTCGTACAGCTGCACCACTTGATCATCCTTAAGCATTTCCACCGATTGCTCATCCATTTGTGCACCCAGTTCCCCCTTGGGTTTGCCCCGCAGTCCCAGTTGCTTTGTAATGGTGGAGGCGTAGCGCTAGAATCGGTAGGAAGGAAAAAGGAGGGTGTGTCAGTCATAATATTCTTGAAATGAAATTACGTAAATCTTACAGCCCATTCGGTCATAAATAGTTGTGCCTCCATAGGATTACATTTAATATGACGCCGGAACTCATCTCGCACATAATTATCTCCCAATACTCTCAATTCTGTAGGCAAGCCTTGAAAATAAAGCAAGAGCAATACTTTCTATTAATTTTTGGTTTGTTTATGTTTTGCTATGGGCTCACCTCTATGCAGCCTTAATATGGTTTTGTACAGTAATCGCACGCGCTGTGGGTGTGTCAGTTGGTTCATAATAATGTTCGACATTGGATTTATTTAATAACAACACTTGTGTTGGATGTTTAATATATAAATAGGAATAATTTTAAAAATAAATAAAGTAACAACTAGCTGCGCCGGCAGCTTATCGAATCCAGGGCTGGGTAGTAATTGGAATGCATATCGATATTATATCGGAGCAAATAATTGATATTTAATTTAATAATTTAACGCGCTGTGTTTGATTTATCAATATAAACATCATATACAGAAATATATCTTATGTCTTTTCGATATTCTGATGGGTCTCATACATAACTAATTTTATTTGAATTTTTTTACGAAATTAATAGATGTTCTTAATTGTTCGGCTAGGGATGGTGGCATATGATATCGATATTTGTGTATGATATATATCTTAGAATCGTATTGAGAGTTATTTAATAAATAAAATTAGAAATTAATACAGAATTATGGCTCTGAAATCATTTATTTTTAGATGTTTTATTATCGCTCAAGACCAAACTCATTTAATGAAACGAAAAGAGGTTGGCAGCGCCATCGCTATTAGAAAATTCTGCGTTTGAATTTAACCGCAGATTTAATCCAGTTGGCATGTCCAAACCGCGCGTCCCTTGCAAAAAAGATTCCTGTACAGAAAACCGGGTTATTTGTGGTAAAAACAGATAATAAAGTGCATCAAATTCATTAAAATTATTAAATAGTACAAAAGAATTGTGGACAACTAAAAAGTTTTTGTGTTTTATCACTGTTCTATCGGCTAGCCATATTTTCACTTGCGAATTCCTTTTTTTTTTTTTCTCTGCACCAAGCGAAAGTTGCAGCCGCCGACGACGCCGACGCTAACGCTGGCGCTCACACCGCCCACAATCTCACATATTTTTCTTCGCAGTTAAAGCTTAAATTAAATATTAAATTAGCGTGTTTAACGCAAATGTATAATGTCGCTTGATGGCGCCAAGTTGAATTTTGTGAATGCCTCCGGCGTTGCAGAGGCCCACATAGTAAAAGGACGCAAATTCAATGTGGGCTCCTTTCTGGGCTGCGATTTGGTACTGCCTGATGCTGAACGCATCCACTGTGAAATAGAATGCGATGCATTTGGAAGGGTGAGTACTGTTAAGAAGTCACACGGTTAAAACGATGAAGTCACATCATGAAGTAACGTCATGTAATAACTTCATGTAGTTTCTCAATGTGTTGAAAATATGCATACAGGCATACCAACAAACACACACATGTATGTTAATGTGTATGTATGCGTGACATGTGTCAGTTTTTTTTTTATGATTTTGGAGTGCTACTTGGTGTTTCAAAACAATCTGGCTATTAGTACTAAGAGGTTCGAGTTGTACTATTATATGAAAACAATTATTTAAATTAAAGAAAATCGGATTGGAAAACATTATTTAGTATCTTTTTTTGACAAACTGCAAGCTTGCAAAAAAAAGAAATTACGCACATAAGAAATGAGTTCGCTTCATCGTGTAAACCTTTACTAAATGAATTGTGCATGTCTTTGCCTCTCTTGTATTGATATATTTTATAAATAATAATGTAATACTGCAATTTACTAACTCATTACTCTTTTTATAGGTGACCATTCACAATTTCTCCAGCAATGCGCCCATACTGCTAAATGATCAGATTGTGCAGGCCAGAGCAAAGCGTCCATTGTTGCATGGGTCACGCATAAAGATTTTGAATGAAAACTATACTTGGTACTTTCCCAGATCTGAGGATCGCATCACACCAGATCGTACACCACCGGAGCAGACGGCAAATTCGTCGCCAACCGTTAAAGTGAGTATAGCTCAGAGACCCCATGGTACAGTTTTTATTTTCTAATAACGCTCTTTCTATTTCCACTGTGTATTTTACAGGGTCACCAACAACGACGTCAATTTGACAATCGCCTCACTGTGCACAAGTAAGTAACAGCAGGCGAACCAGGTAGACAAAAGACTTTTTCTGAAAGAAGAAGTCTGAAAATTAACCCTTAAAATCAAGAGGCTCAAGAAAATCAAGACTTGAATATTTTGGCTAGTAGAAATACAAAGCAGAACAATTCAGTTTGTTGAACCATATCTTGCTATACTATTGTAATATTCTGTTTGTAAGAATATTATTAGATAATTATCAATGAAAAGAAACTTTTTAATTCAAAAATTCAAAATGATATTAAGTTATAAGTATGATATTTTAGAATGGATTTTTGGTTTCTAATTTTTTAATTACTAAAATCTTCAAAAACTATTTAAAAATATGTTTTAGATATTTTTAATATAAAAATTAAAAGTGAGAGGCTAGAACCAATTTTTTAATTTGAGACTAACCCTAAATAATGTACAATGAAAGGTAAAATTTATTTGATGTTATATGACCTATGCAAATGCTTGCAGCTTTCGATACTCGATAAATTCGGACGATGAGGGCAATACATCGATTGAAGCCCGAGAAATAGAGCTTAACCCAAACAATTCAAATGAAGACACATCCATAACAGGAGAGTCAGAACGCAGCACCATGCCGCTGGCCAAAGGAGAGACAGATCAGACACTGCCCAAAGTGGATCTGCTGGAGGCGACACAGAATAAGGAAAACTCCAGCACGCTTGAACCTAAGTTGATGTTACAGTTATGTGCACGGTCTGACGTAGTAATCACATCATTTTCTCCACGTGAAACGGGTGTGAAGATTGAAAAATCTTTTACGCGAGTGCTAAAACCCAGCACAGGTCTCGGAGTATCATCATTAGCTACAACTCCCAAGAGCGTCTATAATACGCCTAAGAGCGTGCTCTCTGAACTGAACGATGATAGCTGCAGTCGAGATCTAATGGAGTTTGGTACTCCCTCTACATCCCAAAAGGCACTGATTGGCTATAAACAGTCATCCATGCATTTAATTGATCTGACGACACCACAGAGGCTGCGACCAACGTTGGGAGTAACCCCAAAACAAGCACCCGATAGTGCTAGCGTTATAAGCGTTAATAGCACTGGTGAATTATCTGATGATTCACCTATTGTTATTGATATAACCAACTCGTCGACGCCAGCGACATTAACGCCTCAAAGCAAGCTACAGCAACAACGTTCAGCATTAAAAACGCCAAGGGAGCAGCTGCTGGCAGCCAGCTCTACGCCCAAACGTACCCCTCAGTCTTTGATGAAACGTGCTCTTCTAACTAGCGCCAAGAAGCAAATACCAGCTAATTCCTGTACACCGGCTACGCCTCAGCCCACGGCCAGTAAGACGTCGCTTCTTGCGAGACGTCGTCAGTGTTTGACTGCGCCCCGACGCCTGCCTTTCCATCCGCAGCCACAGTGGCGCACGATTGGACGCCGTCAGAGGCCAAGCCTAACAACCAACGCACCACACACATCGCCACGGAAACGACAATCGGTTTCGCTAAGTAATCCACGTGACAACAAAATATCTCAACTGCGTAAGTCCCTCGCCGCAGCGGCAAAGGTCAGTCCAACTGTTGGCGTTGGCATGAGCAACAAGTTGGTGACCAAAGCACGCCGCGCTCTTGCCTCCCCCAATCAGGATTCACCCAAACGAATTGCTTCTCCAAAAATGAACACACCCAATGCTAACGAAACTGAAATCGACAAGTCATTAACATTAGACCCTATACAGAACTCATCAGCTGAGCTGAGTCGAACGTTTATTATCGAAGATGATGATGACAAGCCTGAGAAGAACACATCAGCTTCCGCTCTGGAGCTTATATCTGCATTAATAGAAAATGAGGATGCTGTTAATAATAGTGGTATAGCTCTTCTAGCTGTTCAAAGTGTATCAAGAAAATTCGTGGAATCCATTAATATCAGTCAAAGTAAGGCTACTTGTGCTGATAAGAATAAAACAGGGGATGGAATTTTCAAAGAAAGTAATCCCAATAATGATGCAATAAAAGAAGCACTTGATAAAACTTATGAGTTGAAAGTTTTCCAAGCGAATGCTAATTTGGAATTGTCAAACATTGTCACCAATAACCAATCGCGTGCAGCAAATGCTGAGCAATCGCCGAAGGAAAAGGTTGCAAGTGAGTCTATAACTGTAGAAAAAAGTACCTCAAAAGATGGAGTGATGATATCCAATCATAACAAGTCGATTGAGCTTGAAAAAACAAAAGAAAAGTTGACAACAGAATCATCCAATGCTGGTGAAGCTGATGATGTTATTGACGATAGCATCTGCGATGAAGTTCCTACAAGTCCCACACCTCAAGATGGTAAGTCTTTAATTATTAATTTATCTGAGCTATGTCTTCTAACTTCATTATAATCTCAGATATGGAAATAGTCCCAGTTGTACACTTAGCTGAGGATACAATGTGCGAAGAGTTACCCACAAGCGAGGAAAAAACACCGACTGCTGATGGTAAGTCTATCAAAGATGTATCAAACTTAGTACTGGGCCTAAGCTCTTTAGTACCATATGTACAATTATTTAAAATTTTTAATCATTTATGCTTATCTTAGCCGACTTTGGGGATAATGAGCAGGACGATATGATTGAGGTGGCACCTCCAGGTCAAACACCTATTCCACGGCGAAGCTTGCGTCGGCTTTCAACGGAGCAAAATGCAGTTTGCTTGACACCAAGGCGCAGCACACGACGTGCATCAATGGAGGCCAACAAAATCGAACTGTGTAGCAAGCCAACCCGTCGTGCGTCCTGCACGGCTACTGTGGAAAGCCAACCAAACACCTTTGGTTTGGCCACGCCCAAACGCAACCGTCGGCTTACAGAGGAGTTGTCAACACCCACTCGCAGGTCGCATCGTAAAATAGTCAACACGTCACAAAAAACACTGGAAATGGACGAATCAGTTAGCGATATGGGTGTTATTTTGGAGGAGGATGTAGTCCAGCCAGAAGGTATGTGGACAATTTAATAAGTGATTTACTGAAACCTCAATTATCCTTATGTTTGCTTTCAGCTGATAAATTACAACCTGATGAAAATTACGGCACTGAATTGATTAGTGAGTATGCCGACGAACCAGATAAAATTGACTATCACGGCATGCGGGAACTACTCAAAACCCCAAAGAGCTGCAGCACTCCACGTTTCAAGGGTCTGCGCGAATTGGTCCGTACACCGAAGGAGCAAACCTCTGCCATTCTGGGCAATATCGAGGAAATGTTGGAGAACACGTCGGCGACTCCCAAACGCCTACTAACTGTATGCCGGGCATCATTGAATCTTACGCAACCCGAGGCCGCATGCGACGCTCAAGAGTTGTACTTTAAAACACCTCGTGGGAAAAATCTAATGATACCAAATGAGCCGGCCAGCGCAATCCTAAAGACAAGGGACAATGCGCTAGCAACAGCCACAGAATATGATCTAAATGCGACCAATGCAACGCTGCATTTGGACAAAATCTTTGATGATATCCTTGTTGCAGATGGAACAGATCCTGCTATGAGTATCGAACAGTCTGAAGACGAGATGAATGTGACTGCTATTAGTGTGGCGACCGCTCCTGATATCAATCCCTTGTCCTTATCTACTACAACTAATGTGGAGCCGGGTGACACAGCCCAGTCCGAGGCTCTAATGAGCATCTGCAGCGCTGAAACCTCTCACAAAGATCCGCTTACTAGCACGGCCTACAAACCAGGCTGTGGAGCAAATTTGGGCCTTAGCTCTTTAAACGATGAGAATTCCACAAACAGAGCTGGAACTCCAAATATTACCGATATGAGCGGCATACAATTACTGGATCAAACAACAGATTCTATGTTCTCTGAACCTCTAATCGTGACCGGTACGGACTCTTTCGATATGACACTAGATGAAACAAGAGCCACAGGAATTCTAACTATACCAAATCTAATGGAAGCACCCAAGAAAGACGTATTTGAAGAAAATTCTGATGTCGACTCAACGGTTGGATTAGCCGAGCCTCTGGTTGTAAGCGACGATGACGAGACAGAAGTAGAAGAAAGTGCATCAAGCAGATCAGAACAGTTTGACAAACACACCGGAAATGTGTCTACTATTTCGGCAGAAAAAGGTAAAACTGACCATATAAGCATGCCTAAAAATGAATCCGTAGCCAGGTATATAGATGAAAAATTCATTAAAATTGACGATTTATTAAGCGCTGAGAATGACTTGGAGTCCGGGCTAGAACCTATGAAGAGTCCAAATGAAAATGAATGTGTGATCGATCTGGAAGCTTCGACTTTAACCACAGCACCCAATGAATCATTGGCCAAGATCGATTTGAGAAAAAGTTTCGCTAATCTGGATCAATCAATTGAGATCTTAGAAAATACGGGAATACCAGCCGAAAATTCATTAATCAAGGTCATAAATATTATTCAAGACGTGTCTACAAATAAAGAAGAGTCGATAATAGAACTCGATGTGAAAAATGCAGCTAAAGCAAAGAATGTTAAATCTGTGGTAATGTCAGCCAATAATTCAATAGCCCAGCTCGACGTCGAAGGCGACAATAAAGACGAGATAGTAAAGGATCTTTCAGAAACTTTTAAGCCCAACAAGGAAGACGAACAATTTATTCTACCTACCGAAGAATTGCCAGCCGATGACATAAATGTAAATAGCATTGACACATCTAGTATCGCCAAAGATGAACTGCAAGAACCTAATCCATCGGCTGCCAAAGAATTAAAGCCTGACTACATAGAAGCTAATAAATCATCAGAGCATCTTCATGTTCAAGCCACAGCCGAGGGTGTGGGCCCTATTATATGTCAGCTCGAAACTGACGACAAAAAGGAGGATGAGGTCCTAATTGAAGTGAAAACATCAAGAGAAGGTCAAGTTTCTCAAATAACTGAAACATCGTCTCCTGAAACTAAACATCAAATCATCATCAAAATCACTGATGTAGACGATTCAGTTATTGAACTGAATAATTCAGCACATATAAATGAGTCTATAATTGAAAAAACACCTACAATTGAAGCCCAAGCCAATCCGAAGGCCGAGGTAAATTTGACCGAAAAAATGCAAGCCCAATCCGACGAAGTTGAGGAAGATGAAGATGTTACAATAGCTTTGGACGAAGTGCTCAATGAAATATCTACAAATCAAAATGAGAATGTGGTTGCCCTTGAAGCATCATGCGAAACAAATGAAGTAAGCCACGATCACGAAGCTGAAATGCTTCCTGAAGAACTGTCACTCCAGCCTAGAGCTACACTTAAAACGTCTACAGATGGAATTAAAAATAAGTCTGAAGATGAAATTAAACCTGATGCTATTAATTCATCTGAGGATGTTTTTATTGAACATGCTGAAATCATACCAGGCTCTTCTGAGGAATCAGAGGATAAGGATTCTAATATACTTGAAGCCGATGTAGGTAATTCACTGGTTAAACTAGATCATACCTCACCTGAAGTAGAAGCTTTTATTGCTTTGGATGATATTGATGAACAACTTTCTTCTAAAAAGTCAAACCAGGATCCAAATGTTGATACAAGTCAAGTTGCTCTCAGTCGACCAAATGCTTTCCTAGAAGCATCACTAAGCAAGGTCATAAGTAATAATGAAGATGAATCGTCACTTGAACTGGATGTTCCAGTTGTAAGTTTGTCAACTTCTACTAAAATGTTGCAAAATGAAGATAAGGCTAAGAACGAGACGCAATCCAATAACGTTGATGAGTCGTTGATTGAACTGAATGAATCAGCAGTAATCGAAACTGATGAGGAAGAGGGCCTTGAGGAACAAGCTACTAAAAGTTTATCAGCATGTCCGTCTAAGGAGCAAAATAATACTCAACTCGATAACAGCGCCTCAAACTTAATCGATTCTATTATTGAACTAAATGCATCAGAAATTTATAATGAGGAGGATGTTGAAGAACATGTTTCTCAAATTTCATCAACATCTGAGTTACCATCATCTAGCCCGTCTGAGGACCACAATAAAATCCAACTTACTACGAATGCAGATGAGTCTGTGATTGAGCTAGATCCATCAGCTATAACAGTAGTTGAAAATGAAGAGGTGCAGCCTAATGACTTTTTATCAACACCTGCTGAGCAATCGTCAAAGCCAACCAATGACAACAGCGCCACGAATATTTATGATTCTGCTATTGAACTGAATCCAACAGGTGCAGAAGAAATTGATATGTTAGAGGAGCATCTTTGTGAAAATATATCAATTTCTGCCGTATCATCGTCAAGCCCATCTGCGGGCCAACATAAAAGCCAACTCGGTTATTGCGTTACTAATGTAAAAGAGTCAATGATTGAATTGGATACTGATGTTGCTAAGAATGACTTAATTAATCTTCATAAACAAGTTCAGGAAAGTGTACCAGTATCTGATGAAAAGTCTCCGAAACAGATAGAAGATGCCCATGAAATCGAAAGTACCAACGGAGTGCATTCATTGGTGGCATTGGATGGTCATTTATCAGATATAGTGGAGATAAGTGAAGCTGAAGTATTAATCACCAATAAAGAAACTTTATCTGAACCGCACACGAATGAAAAAGATAAAAGTAATCAAGATAATGATACGAAAGAAAAGTTATCAGTTATTATGGAATCGCCAGTTCAGAAGGAAGACCTTGCAGATGGTGAGATGATTGTTTTGGATACTTCTATACAAAATAAACAACATCTTGATGATCTACATAAGCAAGAAATTCCAATCCAAGTCGAGTCACAAATCGTAGATGAGAAACTGCTTGATGTCAATGCTTCATGCAAAGTTGTAACAGCGCAAGAAAATTACGAAAGAGATTCTACAGATCAAGTTAAAGGTCTAAATTCAAATTTAGACGGTTCAACAATTAGAGTGCAAGTCTCAACTGAAAATAAGCGAAATCAAAATGACATTTCGACAGATGAATCAGCGTCTCTGAAAAAGCTGACTATGCAAAGTGAAGACGGTAGTCAAGTTCAAAGAGAAATTGAAGCCGACATAGCAGATGGGTCAGTACTGAATGTTTCTGTTGCAGCTACAGAAAAAGCAATTCACCTGCCGAAAACTGAAGAGAAGTCTACCAAAGTGCCATTAAATCAACCTGAAGGAAGTGCATCAGTAATTGACTTGGATGTGGATGAAGTTGAACTGAAATCTGAAGCAGACAACGTAAGTGAGGAATGTTTTGGAGTAACCGATATTGATTCCTTGTCCAAAGGCGATGTTGATTCATTGCATAAGAAGCAACCTAAAGTGAACGTTGATGGAAACTTATCTTTGAATACCGGAAAAGTATCAGTAAAAGTACCAACTGACTCAGTAGAATCGGTGATTGAATTGCCCGACTCTATGGATTCAAATGCTGATATTGGGTCTACCTTAAAAATCGAAGATGCGGTTATTATATTGGAAGATTCTATGGACTCAATTGCAGATCTTGAACCCGCAACTAACGAACAAAAAGCGGCTATTGAATTGAAGGATTCTATAAATATTGAAGCTCCTGCAAAGCTAAGCCCGAATGTCAATTCGTCGCCGGGGTCAAATACTGAAGTATTGCCAAAGAAAAACAATGCACCTTCGGGCTTAAAGGCTGAAGTATTGCAAACTGTCGAATCATCAGATAAAATACTAACAGATGTGACTTCGAAAGAAGAAAAAGCTCATGTCTTGGTTGGTAAAGCTTCAAGCCAAACCGAAAATAAATCAAACTCTGAGGCGATGAAAACACTGTCACAAAATCAAGAAATATTGCCTTCTGGTAATTCGATAGACACATTAATGGAACCAAAGGTAACAAAACTGACGAGACGCGGTGGCAAGACATCAAAGCTTACAGAATCTAAATCCGAAGCAAGCGAGATGGAGCCAACGAAGAGTGCTACGAATGCCACTGTTACGGAGGAGCACCAAGAAGCGCTGGTTATGGAGAAGCCCAAGCTACGTGGACGTAAGTCGACCGATAGAATTATTAAAAGTGAAGAAAAAACACAACTAAATAAAGTTGTTGAACCAGAGAGGTATGTAGAGAAAGCCCTGGAAGTGGATAGCAAAATAAATAGACGCAGATCAGAAAGTGCCGCTGAAGATACTACAAGCAACATACCTCAAAAGGACAAAATCGATTTGGAGAAACCTAAGCGACGTGGACGCAAACCTTCGGCGGAAGTTAAAGAAAGTCAATCATATGAAAATGAGAAAACAATTGATTCAGAGAAATTTAATCGTCGTGGACAAAAGCTTCCATCAGTCATTGAAGAAACTAAATCTCATGTTGATATAGTAGAGTTAACCGACTCGGAGGATTCAGATACACATGTCGAGACAGTAGATGTGGAGAAAACTGAAACGCATTTGGAGCAGAAAGAAACCGCTGGTTCGGAGAAACCAAAACGGCATGGCCAAAAACATCCAATGGTTGACGATACGAAAACGCCAGCGCACCATGAAGACCCAGTCCATTCGCAGAAACCCAAACGTCGAGGACGAAAACCTTCGGAAGAAACTCAATCACAAAAGTCAATCGATTTGGAAAAACCAAAACTTCGTGGACAAAAACATCCGGCAAACGATGAAATAACAAAATCCAATGTAGAACCGAAGGAAGCTACCGATTTGGAGAATGCTGAAATACCTGTGGAGACAGAAGAAATAAATAAATCACCGAAAACTGAAACTCCTGTAGATACTGCACAAAAAACGGACTCGGAGAAGCACAAAACGCTTGTAGAGGAGAAGGAAACAATCGACTTGGAGAAACTTAAACGACGAGAACGTGAGGCTTCACAAGTTGATGAAAGTGACTTGGATAAGCCTAAACGACGTAAGCGGAAAGCATCTGCTGACCCTGTTGAAACAGAAAAACAGGAAGTCGTTGATCTTGTGGCGCCCATTGAGGATCAAAATCCAGAGTTAATAAAAGAAAAGCCAAAACGTCGCGGCCGCAAACCATCAACAGAAGTGTTCGACGCAGTGAAAACGGCAGAAGTTAAGGAAAAGAAAGTCATGCGAAATACACGCAAAGCTTTAGCAGATTTGGACAAAATTGATGAAAGCGCTGAACCGGAACAAAAGAAGTTACGAGTTGAAATGCCTCCTGATACGGATGCAGAACAACAAGTCAAAAGACGTGGACGTAAGAAATCTCTTTCGGTGGAGGTTGTACCGGGGGAGACGGTGGAACTGCCACAAGAAATTGTTGTGGCGTCTGGATCTCGCGAAAAGAGCTCTACTCGACGTGGGCGCAAGGTGCCTGTTGATACAAATGCACCATCCGTACAACAAGCTGAATCAGTTGAGCTAAAGCCCAAGCGACGTGGGCAAAAGGCTGCACCTGGTGAGGTTCACACCGATGACCAGCCACTAGAATTAACTGAGAAATTAACTCGACGAGGACGGAAACCCAGCGCTGATATAGACCGTGAAGTTGTACCAGAAACAGAGCCAGCGGTTGAGAAAAAGCCTGTACGACGCGGTCGCAAACCTTCGACTTATATAGAAACACCAGAGGCGACGCCACAATCTAAGAAGCCGACCGGTCGTAGGGGACGAAAGGCGTCATTATCAGCTGATACCGACGAAGTGGAGAAACAGCTTGATGTCCAAAGCCTTTCCACACCGCATATCGAGCCTGCCACCGTTGACATTACTGTGGCTGTAT
Organism: Drosophila repletoides; assembly: GCA_018150835.1. Lineage (NCBI taxonomy): Eukaryota > Metazoa > Arthropoda > Insecta > Diptera > Drosophilidae > Drosophila > Drosophila repletoides. The sequence goes on from JAECWQ010000202.1 coordinate 8,084,526, forward strand.
CACCGAGAACTCAGCCACCAAGCTCGGAGGATGAATTGACGCCACGACGTCGTGAGGGAAGGAATTTGCCACGTAAAAACTATGATGAGACATCCGATGAAGATAAGCATGGTTCATCCTCTTCACGCAAAGCCCGTAAACCCGCAACTATCAAAGCGACTACGGGAACACCAGCTAAACCAGCGGAGATCGAAACAAAACCAACAACGCCATTGCCAACTACAGTGCCAGAGAAAGCCGTTGACCCAATGGAACCACAAACTCCTATTGTTATTACAATATCACTCCCAGAGGGAACGAGTTCACAGAAACGCGAAGGACGAAATGTGCCACGCAAAAATTATAATGAAACATGGGACGATGAAAAGCCGGCCACATCACGCGGACGTCGAGCTCGTCAGCCTACGGTCAAGGCCCTTGAGCTGCTGATGGACTCAACGACTCGTTCAGCAACGCCTAAGCGCCGCAAGGGCAAGCTAACTTCTGAAGCTGATGCTGAGGAGCCACCAGCGAAAAAGATCACCGAGGAAGATGCTACTCCTGTTGCTGCCAAAACGCGTGGACCCGCACGCCGCAAAGTGCAAGAAGTGGATGTGGCAGTGACGGAAACCGACATCACTGTAACCGCTCCAATTACAAACAAACGTGTCGCACGCAGCCGCAAGGAGAGTGCCACCAACCAAGTCGAAGAGACCGACGTGGATGCGAAACAGCCTGCCAAGCGCAATGTGCGTGGCAACACACGCAAGGCCAAAGCAGCAGACGTGGAAACAGACGTCCAGCCGGTAACCAAAAAAGTTCGGGGTGGTGCACGCGCAAAGACGCCAGCTTTAGTAGAACCGGAGAAGGCCAACGATACTGATGAGCCAATTGAGGTGCCGGCCACCAAGCGAGCGGCGCCTGCACGTGGACGAGCCGCCTCACGCAACGCCAAGACCGCCGATGATACGGAAACTACCGGATCGCAGGTGGCCGCACCGACAGCACGCACTGGACGCGGACGTAAGGTGCACTTTGAGGCGACAGAGGACGCCAAAACAGCAGAAACACAGGAACAAAAACCTGCTGCCGCTGAGGCGCCCAAACGTGCCACACGCTCTCGCCGAAAATAAGCATTTATTCTTTTTTTTTTTATATATACTACTTACAATTGAACATTTAAGTTCTCAAGTTTTTGTTTATTGTTTATGCCTCCTGTGTACAAAACTGGTTACAGCATGGTAATATAGCTATGTAATGTAAGTCTTAAGTTAATTAAAGGAAAAAACAGATCAAAATGGTATCTTGTTATAAATATAATTTAAAAAAAACGCTCAAAAAAAATAATTAAAAAAAAAACATACATAAACGAGTAAATAACAAGAAACCCATAAAATTTAGATATATAAATACATATGAATACATATATATAAATAAATACATAGCTTACCTTGTAAGGATTTTCACGAATATAATTAATTAATAAAGAACACTCCAAAATATCTAGAAGTGTTTATTATTTTGAATTGAAATTTAAAGATAATATTGCTGAAATTAGAAAAGCTCTGTAACGAATAAAAATCTAAGAATATAATCCGAATATAGGTGCACTGAGTTTCGAATAGTCAGAAGTTTTCTTCAGATATGTGGACTTTACAGATATATATTTATGGTCGAAAATATATGGATTAAGCGACGGAAAACCTTGAATTAAAAATGCTCGATTAGCTTGTGAAAGACATTGCATTGCCTTCCAATAATCGTTTATTTAATTTTATAAATTATTCACGCGTAGTCGTATAAATACATTATTCATCAATTGTTGTAAAATAGTTTTGTTTTTTGGTATAATCGTATATCTAATGTTCGTTCTTGCTTCTTTAAATCCATATATGCTAAAATCTTAAGAGATTAAGTATTTCGGATCGACAAGCACAATTAAGTAGTTCCTTCGTTTATTTTAGGATGGATTTTGGGTCTGGGTTCCGAATAACAACCGACTACAAAATGTTCGTATTATGTTAGAGTAAACGTTTGCATATAAAGTACATATTTAAGTGTATATATTTGTTGTGTTTTCAGTCACACATAAATAGAAACACCTTAGGGCTTACAAGGCATGAGAATGAGAACATATTGCGGCAGCATTTCAATAAATTTATGCCGGTTGAGAAATCAAAGTAAAACATCTAAATACATATACAACAAAAGGTTTCAAATAAATTAATAATACATACAAAAATTGATAAAGGACGTAAGAATATTAATCTTATAATAAATAAATAGCATCTACATCAAATAAAGCGCAATAAACTTAGCATAAAAGAGTAGTTTTAAGTTCACTGGGTAATACTTTCAATAGCTTCCAAGTATGCGGTATATAAAAAACATTCCACACACATATCAAATGTGTCCATATAAAAATAAAATAAATTATAAAACTTTACAGAAAAATAACTGTGCATAGAAACTACATAAATTAATGTAAATGCAAGTGTTTTGTTTGCGTGTTTGCGCGTAAGTTTTTTGAATATTGTTTTTGTCTGTTTTCGTGCTTTAGGCTTTCATCAAGAGATGTGGCTCGGAACGCAATGAATCCGTCAGGTATTGCGTTTTCATTGTCTTCTGAAAATAGCGTTTCTCGTTCGGAGAATTCACCATGTAAACAATTGGGCGAACGCCCACATTACGCCAAAGATCACCAATGTGCCTGAAATTGCATAAATAGTTTAAGTATAACAGTTCTTTAAGGAAAATATATATAATACTCACAAATTAAACTCCTCCTTGTTGAGGAATACAACACTAATTCCGATTACAGGCGCAATAATGTTGCGCAGGATCGCCCCATAAATTGAGGTAATAAGTGTTGAGGATTTGAGTATTGACAGCGATAGATAACTCTCATGCCAAAGACCACAAATTATTTCGGGTCTCAGTTTGCGCAGCTGTCAGCGATAAGAAAATACAAATATCAGTTAAAGCCACAAAATGATGTAATAGTATTTATATATAAAAAAGTTAAAACAAATACGCGATAACCGACTTTGAAATATTCTATGTCCAAGCATAGCAGGAATTTGCACTCTTTATAAACGAAAATGAATACCCTACATTTTCTTATCGTATTTGTATTCTTTGTGAATTATTCTAAGGCTTTAAACTTACAGCAGTGATAAGAATTGATATGGAAGGAATTATGGAAGGAATTATGTCTTAAAAATTGGTGTCTGCCAGAAAGTTTTTAATTTTATTAATAGTGAATTACTTTTTTTTATTTTTTGTACACTTTAAAACTGACTGCAGATTGCCTATGCTGGTGTTATTGATCAAGAATATACTAAATACTTTTTTTCCTACATCAATAGATAGAAAAAAAAAGTCACTCTAAAAATTTGTTTCTCTCTATATATTTATCTTCTTAATCAGAAAGAGTCTAAGATGATAACATAAACACTACTCCTGAGTTTCAGTGAATTATCTGCTTATGGATTAGAAGACCGGAGGTGAACTGTACCCCTTATCCACATACCTGATAAATGGCCAGCGGCGATCGACTTATGACAATGGTCCGCTGCGTAAAAGTTTCATTTGCAGCCATAAACTTTTGCAGCTGATCTATCATGATCGCACTGGTGTCCTGCAGATGCAGGAATAAAGTGGGCGGTGTGCTCTGCTCCTCCAGGAAATCGGCAAGCTGCTTCAAAGTGGCAACAGACTCTGCCTCGTACTGTGAGCTGTCAATGCAAATAAACAATTTTATTAACTAACTAAAAAGAGCTATAAATCCATGATTCATATATATTCATTCTCGTGAAGAATCGTAATTGTATTCAAGCATTAGTACGTTCTTTTTCTTAAATGGATTTAACACTTCCAAATTTTATTTTAAAATATTATGTTAGTCATTTTTAAGTCACTTAAAAATTATTTCTCAAGTATTTCCGGCCTTTCCAATTGACTATTTTAAATATTCGAACACTGAGAACGAATATGATTAGTCGGCCATCTAATCCTCTATTCTATTCATGAATAGGGGCTTTGTCAATATATTTTTGAGACATTTTCTGATATTTCTCTTTCAAAAATGAATCATTCTTTCACCGTATATTTCTTTATATTTACCCCATGGGATGATGGTCCGTAATATTTAATTGCTGAAGATCGCGAAGCGTATGATGGGACAGGCTTCCAGTTAGACTGGCACGTTCCACCGTCAGCCGGTTGGCAATAACAATTTCATTGCAAGCCGTAATGCCGGCATCCAAGAGGACATTACGATAGCCACGTGCGAGGCACTGCAAAAATTTGAAGGGATGTTTTTTTTTTTTTATTGATTTCTGACTTAAGGAAACCACCACCGAATGAATGGTGACGTCATAGAGCCACACACCTTTTTCACAGCTGCCTTTGAGTTCTCGGGCGCATCGTAGCCGGCTCCTCGATTCGCAATGGGCCAATAATTAGGCCAATCGTCTGGGCTATTGAGCAAACTAAGCAGACGCTTCTCGTTCGGACTGCGTTGAAGCTTGACGAATTTGGATGCCACACAAATGATAACCAGTGTCAGTGTGCACCACGGTATGGCCAGATTACAGAAGAACCACAGCACATTGAAGCAGAAGAATATGAGACTCACGGAACAACAGAACAGCTTATAGATCATTTTCAGGCACAGCCAGAACCAGCGCCACCACATTCACCACAAGACTATTTGTTGGATCAAAATGATATTGTTGTAGTTTTCTGGTTTTATTTATAACACATCTACAGCGAAGCTTCGCTAAGGTGCACTAATTTGAGTTTCCTTCAATGAAATTATCTGAGATGTTCTTTTTACAATCACGAAAATAAAAATTAAATTAAATTATTTGTTTTGTTCATAAATATATGCATTTTTATATATATACTTATTATAGAAACATTTAAAAGAAAAGGAGTCTTTTACGTATTAAAATCAGTTTCTTGAACTACTTTTTTTCTTGGTAATTGATTGCACTCAGCGAAGTTTTACTGTATTTTGTTTGGTTACCCCAATAAGAATGCGCGCCGCCGACCACCGCCCGTTGCCACTCCCACGTTTCGCTTGCTGCTGTGCCGACAGTGCCGGGTTTCTGTATTCTTTTCTTATATGTATTTTTCAGTGCACAATTCGTTTTACATAAAATGCACTTTAATTCGTTGGGTATATTGCAACAGAAGATTTTAAATAAACCGACAACTTAATCCAATTGCAGCCGAAATGTTGGGTGAGTAAATTTTCCAATAAGAACCTAGTGATGTGCAAATGCTGTTATTCAAGTGTCACGCAGCTATCGATAACATTCAATTTGCCGAAGAGTAATGTGCGCGCGTAATTTGAAAGCAATTTATAAAACTGAAGAAAAATTAAAAGCCATAATTTTATTTTGTTATATTTGAATTTATCAAGTTCAATTTACAATTTGGTCAGCAGACGCACCCAGCGCCTTATAGTTGGATGTGACAAGCGTGTATAAACTCCAGGATAATATGGATCTGCAAAGGAAATGATACAGGATTGAAAAGGAATAGGCGAAAAAGCTCTAACTTACCTGCACAGCCAACGCCCCAAGATACGATACCAATCAATCTTCCTTTTGCAGTAAGTGGACCACCGCTGTCACCTGTAAATGTCAAATAATATTTGTTAAAATAAAGTGTACAATTTCCATAGAAATAATTTACACCCAAAACAAAACAATTTAAACATTAGCTCGAAACCTTATACTAAACCCATGAGAAACACTGATACTCGTAGCTACTCACCCTGACAAGCATCCGTATTACGTGCTGCCGCACAGAACATGCTAACAAAAAAGATAATTAGATTTTAATTAAGTGTTTCTGGAAATTGTATCTTGCTTTACTTACGCCTCTGTGACACCTCCATGATTTCTCAAGTCGTTGTGACATTTTTCCTGATTGACAATCAGCACTGTGGTGTATTTTAGCACGGAGGATAGCGTTGGTTCGGTGGTGCTCATGTGGCCCCAGCCGGAAACCACAGCGGAAGAGTTCTCCTCAATAATTTCTCCGGCCTCTAACAAACGAATGGGTGCCACATTGGGTTCGGTATATAAGGCACCGACTGCTGTGCGCAGCAGAGCCACATCAAAGTTCATATTCCCAGGATCGTACGAAGGATGTTTATAGATCGTACGTACAGTCATTAGGCTGCCACCGCTGGAACGTTGTACACTGCCCAGACGCAAGGTAAACTCCTGGGGCTGTCTCTCATGTCCATCAATGCAATGGGCGGCGGTAATAGCCCAACTGCTATCCAGAATGGAAGCACCGCAGATGTGGATGGTGAGGCGCCGCAGAGATAATTGGTAGGGAAATTCATTCTCTTCCGCTTCTCGTCCATTGACTATACGTCCGTCTGGACGACGACTATTCACAGCCGCATTGGCGTTAATCCAAAACAGTGCAAATATCAGAGGAACTATTATTATTTTAATGTTCTGCATGGCTTTGCTGACTCTTCGGAACTAAACAACGTTGCTTGATCATTGTAGGAGTCTTGCTTCGCGGAAATTTTCGATATTCTGGTAAGAATCCAACTTAGTTGCACTTTACGTCTTCCTTATCAATTCCCTCTCTGTTATCAGTTCTTGTACTTGATTTCAGCTGAAAACAGTCGTTGACTACTCGTATAATTAAGAATTGTCAATAGGTGTCTGAGTTGATTTGATTATTTGGTGATTTTCATTTTGTTTGGAGTTGCCCACGGTGACAATGAACCTGCTCATTCATGACTAATTTCAAAGGGGAAAATCCAACAGCAGTTGGAAACCAATACTTTTGAATTGAATACTGATAAAAGTAATAAATATAATAGAAGCATAATTTTGTGAATATTTAATACGTATACAAATAATTCAACTTTTTATTCCCATATTAAAATACATATTCGAAAGAAAATATTCAGAAATCTCATAGAAATCCCAAGAGATTTCTGTAATGAAATGCTTTTGAGATTTAAAGTTGAAGAGAGTTCTACTTATGTGTTCGTTAACCATTTTAAATTTTTCACCCCACACTTAACTATTCGATTACCTGCGATGAACTATCGATTAGTTCCATCAGTAAAAAATTAATTTGGCATTTCGTGCTTTTAAAGTGCGGTCACATTGACAAGCAGTCTCGCGCTTAGTCTGGCCCAACAACAACGCTCGTGTGGGGCACGCAACGCGTTATATTGATTAAGGAAGATGTTTACCTTAAATTAACATTAATAATTTAATAAAATTGATACGAATCTCTAAGTGTCCCATTTAACAAACATTTTTATTTAGATTAATTTAAAGAAGAAAACGGGTTCTCTGCGTTTACTGTTTATGTGCAAAGCAGGTGTAAGGATTACGCGATAATCTGCATGTTTGTGTCTGTGTGTGCGCGTGTTAGTTTAATCAAAATGCAGTGCGAATATTAACAAATATATTAATTTTATAATAATAATAGATAAATACATAAATAAATAAATCAAGTGGCTGACTACAGAGAAAGGTACGTGCCATTTACAGTTAACAACAATCAATACAATTTCAGTCCTGCCAACACACTCACACATGCTTACACACACACACGCTCAAATTCAACCCTCAACTTATCATTTAAAGACAAACAAAAAAGAACTTAAATAATATAAAAGCAAACCGGATTCAAGTTTAGTTGAGCGGCAGCAGAAACAACAGAAAAAACCAACTCACTAAACGAGCGACAACTAAATTTAAATTCGCTTGATTTAAATCAAGAATATAGAATTACTCTATGCCTGGCTCTCTCTCTGTGTGTGTGTGTGTGTGAAAGTGTGCAATTACCGTTACAACGCACCTGACGCTATTCGTCAAGGTTGTCTATCACCCCCCACCCTCCTGCATCTTTCCCCCTTCCGTCCCTTTCGGCTTCCCCCACAGTCTGCTTTACATTCAATTTGTTTGTCCAAAAATAAAACCAGACTACAGTCTGGCCACACCGTCGCACAATACAGTGAACGCTCACTAAATCGACCGTAAAACCTTCTAATTTTAATTAGAAACTGTCACCCAAAAACGAAAACCTTTCAGCTTTTTGAAGCAGTTTCGACCCAGGGCCCCTGGTTGAGTTTTGAGGATTCGTTTTATAAAGTTCTTAATCCAAATACTTTTCCTTGAAAGAATCTACAATTTAAGATGTACAAGATTTGGTTCAAAACATTTAAAAAAACAAAAAACCCCATCATAAAAATCCCTTCAACATTGTTCGATTCAGCCTGGTTTCTAATTAAAGAGAGTTCACTGTATTTGCATCTCCTTTTTGCTTTTTGCCGCTTCGCCTCTCTTACAAATTGTTACAAAATTGCTGGCCATTGGACACACAGAGGCGTGCGTCTTTAATTTATTCAACAGAGGGGGAGGCGGCGGAGCAGCAGTCAGATAGACAGAGAGAGGTTGAGCAGCGGAAGGGCAGAGGCAGCTCATCTTTATTTAGCTTTCTTACTTACTCATTCATTCGCATTCATTCATTGAGACTCTTTTCAACTCTCGCCCAGTGCAAAACTCGTTCTTTTCTCGATTCTCAATTCTTTTCATGCAATATTCGTTTTGTGTTATTGTTATAGTTGTTGTTGTAAACGTTTGCATTGTATAATTCAATTTAAATTGATTTTCCTCTTCTTCACTTATGCTTTCGCAAAGTGTAAATTTTTTTTTTGTTCTGTCCACATTGTCTTACTATTACACATTAAAGCACAGTGGTGTGCGCAGAAGGGCATAAGGGGGGTTTCAATCCAAGGCAAACTGGTCGTGAACCAGCGTTAGTAGAACTTGTTTGATTCGTTGTTTAGAGAGACTTACTCTCGAATCAAATCATGAACTGAATACTTTTAGTTAGAGTTATAACTTCGATATTAATTAGTTTTTTAATTGTCTTGTAAAGAAGATTAGACACGAATTTATATTCTTTAGAAGAGGTAAATATTGGGAGTTTTCTATTGGTCGCATACCCTTTTAATTCTACATTCTCCTCACTTTTGAATTAAAGAAAGCTTTTGAGAGCTTAGTTGACAAGTTATGGTAAAACTATTATTGTTGGGTTTGTTAACCCCCTAAAACGCCCCTGCCTGTCTACTCCACTGTCCATACGTACATAGAAAATACTCGTACATTCCCTTTCTTTGCTTTCTTTGACCTTTTTTTACTCGACACTATTGGAAGCGCCCCCCAATAACAACTAGCCGCACTCGTATGGTACATATTTGCTCTTGAACCCCATTCCGATTTCTAATCTTGCTTTGACTTGGACTCAGGAGTATTTGCTGGTTTCTTGTTGCTTTTTGCTTTTTGCTGTTTGTTTTCACGTTTGATGTTTCTGTAATGACTGTAGAAAACGCCACATAAAAGTGAAAATTTGCCAGGTCGAAGAAAGGGTCGACTTGTTTGTCAGTTGAAGATTAAAACAAACAATTTGCCTAAGGAATCAATGAATTTCAATGAATCATAGTCCGAAACACATAGCGAATGTTTTTATAGCTTTGAGAGTGAAATTTTAAATTGTTGTTAATTGGCATTATACATTAATTATGCCCACTGAGAATTCCGTTATCAAATTCCACAATTAAATCTCAAAACTTCGATCGAAACTATATATAAAAGTAGCTTGTATATTTCTCTCCAATAAAATTGTTTTCGACGAAACCCGCAGCTGAATTTAAGAGTTTTTGCCAATGATACGTTAAATATGCTAAAAAATAAAACAAAAAAAAGTAAATTGCCTGTGAAACATATTTTCGTTATTAGCGGAACGTTAATTAACCATTTGGAACAGCTTGTTAACAGCACGCAAACTTGGCCAGCAAGAAATAATAATACATAGTGAAATAAATGCACGTGTAATTAAACTGCATGTACTTAAACACTTTTAGATACATAGATAAATCTGTACAATTACATATATATATATATATATATATAGATATATAGCTTTGGCATGCGAGATTTCGATAGGTAAAGCCCAAAGCCATGCCTTGACTCTGGGGTCCAGAGTAACGCCAAGAATCAATCAAGCATCAATTTGGCAGCCCATTTTTTTCTCTGTGTACTCTTTGTTCAGAATATAGTTTCCTGATCCATTTTGTTGTTGTTTATGACAACTAATTTAGCTGTCGAAAACTTCAGGATGCTCGAATTAAAGACGATTCGCCGAAGCGCATTGTAAAGGGAAACAGGGCTCCAAAGCCAAAAAAAAATCATTTTTTATTGTAATCGCGTTTCGCTTTTGGGTGGTATTCGTATATCGTGACTTGAATTAAAAAATCTATTTAATAGTCGGTTCACTGACGTGGACCAACTGGAGGATGCAACAGAGAGAAGGAGAAGGGGAAGGGGAAGAAAGCAAGAAATTGCAACAGCTCAAATAAGAATAACAACAATGACAACTGATGGGCAACGTCACTTGCAGTCAGGGTGAAGTAAAACAAAAAACAGAAAGAAAACAAAACAAAATACAAAAAACAAAAAACAAAAACAAACGAAAACAATAACAAACCGCAAAAAAACAACACACAAAGCAAATAAAACGAGATTTCAATGCAGGAATTTCCATTTCCATTACAAATGTTGCGGTTGTTTTTCTTGTTGCTGCTGCTGTTGGTTGCTGTTGGCTGCTTGGTTGGGTTTTGTCAACTGTTGGCAATGCAGCTACCGGTTACTGGTTACGGCCATGGATTGCTGCACTGAGAACAAAAAGTAGTCATACTAAAAGTGAAGATAAACAGTTCCAGTTCCAAAAGGGCGCCGATAAAGTTAATTGAAACCAAATACAAATATTTGCTTTGGCAATTCGCATTAAATGATAATGAGAATATTTATTTTACTAATGCGGGCAAATAAAATTCATAGAAATTTATTTTTAATTAATTATTCTATATCTTAAGAGAAAAAAACGTACTAGAACCGGTCCCCGCCTAGTAGATCCTGGATCCGAAAACCAAGTTAGATATTCTTGCCTGCTTTTTTCATACTCAGAACTCTTGATTTTATCCTGTTTCTATTCAGATTCGACTTGAGTAAAGCTCGAACTTAATCCTCCATTGAATTATAATGATTAAAGTGAGATTAATATAATAATTCTCTTACTTGATTTATCACACCTAAACTTGTCAGTCCATATTAAGCTGGTTCGTACCTGAATCTAGTAAAATAGGAATTTATTACGGTTCATACTTGATTTGCCTTGCAGATATAAGAATCGTACTAAAATTACTATAATGAAGTATATCATTTTAAATAAAAATCTCAACTTGATGCTGATGGAGAAAAATGTATAGATTATAATTTAATATGTTTGAGAAGGGAATATTTAAATGTAGCATGCGATTTCTTTGTCAGTGTATAAGGCATGTGGCTATGTCGACTATGGGAAAGTGGCAAACGCTGCTGCCGGTTTGCAATTTGACAAACGGTGCACGCACTCAACTGACTGACTTTTCTACCGTTACGATTTAGTTGAGTGCAGCTCAACTGTCACTTGGAGCAGGCCCAAAGTGTATTGCCGGCAACTGGGGGGAGATCGGGGACGTGACGTAGACATTGGTTTGGCGAGGAAATGAGGACAGTGACCGACTGCCGTCTGGGACGCAATTGACCTGCAAATCAAGAGAAAAATATCCTGCCTCTGCATCTTTGTGGCACATTGCAATTTTTATATACTTGTGCCACTTGGTTCAATGAGTCAGCAGCATTTGTGGCACATCTGCCGCCAGCTGTTCAACAAGAATAGTGCAACAGCAGCGGTATCGCCAGCGGCAGCTCTTGAAAAGGTTTTGCTTCTGCCATTTAGCGGCCGTTGACGCCTCCGATTTGTGGCAGATATAGAGAAGACATCATGAAAACCACAAGCTGCACTGAAGCATTTTGAGATATTTATTGAATACAAACAAGCTTTCTACAGCGCAGCGAAATTTTGAATAGACTTCTGCTAGGGCAAGCATTATTAATGATGTTCTGAGCTGATTTTGACAGCTTTCTTACTCTTTAAGGGATCATTTAGAGGCAACATTATAATATAAGACATTCTTTAACATTCTAATGGAAAGTAGTCCAAGAACCCTATAAAGATTTGTCTTAAAATATATTTTTAGAATCATCCAAAGCAAAGATTGAATTTTAAATTATCAATATAAAAGTACCTTGTCGCAAATATTTTTACTTATTAAGTGAAGCTTACTTAAATATTTTTCTCTAAGTGTAAAATGTACTTTGCTATTTTAAACATGTTTTCCCAATTTGAATAATTTTCAAATAATTCCGTTTAGTTTCTTTACCAATTACTCGCCCAATAAGTAATTCCTGGAAAATATCTTGACATCTTTACCTGGAAATTTATTTAGCCAGAAATTAGTTTTTTAGCTAACTTAAATAATCGACCTTAGTATGGAATATTCTAAGAATTCAATCAAATCAGAAATGATAAAAAAAAAGAAATATGTATAATCAAAATGATATTAATTAATCTGACTGAAGAAAATTTATCATAAGGAATGGTTAATTTGTAGTATAACTATTGGGGCAAGTGGAGAGGAAACAAAAAGCAATTATTCCATCAACAGACAGGCTCAATATAAGTTTAAGTATGGCCTATTAGAATTCTGAAGAGAAAGTTTTTAAAAAAAGATCAAAGACCAAAAATTTATGCTTGAAAAACTCGAATAAAAGTTGAATATGGAATATTCATTGAAGCGTTTCACTTGCACATAAAATGAAAAATGTCAAGTGTGGGGGATCAAAACTTCGACGTGAATAGACTTTTACGAGTAGTTGCGCTCTTCTTTAAATAATTCCACTTGCACTTGGTTCGTCCTCTTCATTTCTGCCCCCTTCGGCTCGCCTTGCGCCGTGTCGTGTTGCTTGCCTCAGCGTCGCGTCTTTGCGGCGCATTCTGCGTGGGCTTAACAGCTTTTTCAAGGGCCTGTGCCAATTCCCGGTTGCAGGCGATTCTCTGGTTGTTGTTGTCTGTTTTTGTTTCTGCTTTGGTTCTTACTTCGTCTTCGTCTTCATCTTCGTCTACGTCTACGTCTACCTCGTCGACGTCTGCAATCAATAAACAGCGACCTTCTCTACTTGAAATTTACTTGATTCTTTGTTTTATTCTTTAGCTCTTTTCTTTTCTTTTTTTATTCTTTTTCTTTTTTGTTTTTGTTTTTGTTTTTTCCTTTTAGCACCACTTGAGCAGCCGCCTTCTGTTAAGATTCCCATTTTCATGTTCGACTTGCGCCCTTGCGGTTTTATTTGCAGACATTCCTCAAGAGTTAATTGCTATGCTGAACTAAACTGAACCGGGCTGAGCTGAGCTAAGCTTCTCCACTGCCAAATGCCGCATGCGACGCTTGAGCAGGCGAACAAAGCGAATCCTTGAGTCTTGCCTACCTCCCAAAGACAGGAACTCAAAGCGCTAAGTGGTTCGCAGATTAATGCCACAGAAAAGATTTCCACGTTCTTGCTGTACGACTATTCAAAAAATGAAATGGCTCATAGGCAACAACGTTCAAGAACTTTTCCACAATTTAAGATTTTGTAAGGATGTCGAGTTAAGTGGGGTTCAGGAATGCCTTGCAATTGGGGGGTTCATAGAGACCTGATATATATATATATACTAATATTGGCTATATGTACGGAATGGGTGAACTTAATAAACTGCAGTAATTTTGGGTCTTAGTTCTAAAAATAATAAGTTTTTTAGCTACTCCCTTTTACTACAAGACAAATGGAAAAATCGGCTTATAAAACCCGTTGGAACTGAGCTGATTTTAGATATTTTTGGCGGTAGCCAAATGCCATATGTGTAGCTTCGGAAGGCGAACAAAGCGAACCCTCGAGTCTTGCATACCTCCCAGACATGTACTCAAGCGCTCAGTGGTTCTCAGATTAATGTCATAGAGAAGATTTCCTGCTGTACGACTATTCAAAAAATTAAATTTCTATAGGAATCAGCGTTCAAGAAGTTTTCCACAATTCTTGAATTTGTAAAGGTCTTGGGATAAAAAGTATTGATAAACTAATATTTTTGATAACTAAAATATCGGAATATGTGTAGACTATCATTTGATATATTAAACTATATTGATCCCGAAAATGTTTAGATTTAAAAAAAAAAAAGTATTTGTTGCAAGCTAACCATTCTGCAATGAATGCTTTATAAAAATAGAGATTCTACCATTCTACAGTTAGATACTTTAACAAAATCACAGGCAATAAGGAAATCAACGGGCAAAAATGTGTATTAATTTCAGCCAATTTTCCAATTGCGGAAGCACTCGAAATGTATAAACTATCGAGCGTGGCTAAAGCCATATCAGTATAATTATGATTAGTTTTGTTACAGGGAAAGGTCTATGAGTAAATGATATAATTTTATCAGCGGATCAAGAAACTCTTGCAAAATTTGGATAATAGTTTAGTAGCTATCGAAGCAATGTTCTTTTATTCTGAAAGTTTTTCCTCAAATTCGACTTAAGCTCAGGAAAACTAGTGATTACCCATGCAAAAAAAAAAAATTATACAAAGCGTAAGTAGGAGCCAGAACAAAGCGTTTTCGATCTTATAAACTACATATTTTCCTGATCAGGATTACAAGATATAGACGTAAAAAAAAACACATTTTCATTAGGAACTATGTATCAAAATTAATAGTACTTTGTTACATAACAGCTCATTGATTTGTTATTAAAATCAAACAAAATTAAAATGTCTTAGATACTTATATATATTTTGCACTATACTACAAATAAAACAATTAATTTGAAAACTGCAATTATATATAGAATTTCTCTATTTTAAAATCAAGGCTGCATGCCGTTATAAATTATTTTAGAGCTCAGATCGAACCAGTAATATGCTGATCAATCCCCAATGACAATGAGCTTCGATATACTATTTCAATATTTATATTTATTAGCATATAAATTATTGCAAAGAATATTCTTATAATATTTGGATCAACTAATCTAAGGCTTGAACCCACCTATTCTAAGCCATTTCTAAGTATCTGAAAGATAATCTGAACCTCTAAATATTATTCTCGAACCGGTTTGTCTTGAATGTGTTTAAACTTAAAATTCAACTATTTAAAGTGAAATTTAAAACAAATTGCAAGTAGCAGTTGAAATACCCTAGGAATTCTGCAATGGGTGTAACAAAAGCAGCCAAAACAATCGAGACAATTCGAAGCGTTTGCCGCCTTCACATCCACAGACATAATCACACGCACACACCCACACACATGCACATGCACACACACGCACACAACAGCAGCTGTTGCTCTTGTTGTTGTTGTAGTTGTTGTTGCTGTTGTTGTTGAGCCGAGGGAACGATGCGAAGTTGAAGTCGAAGTTGATGAAGTCGCTCGGTCGCTTCGCTCAGTTGCGTTTTGTGCGGCGTCGGCGTCGGTTGGGCAACAATCAGAGCTCCTTCGGGCGTTTCATTGTTCGTGTGTGCTTGGCGTTTGTGTGTGCGTTTGCGTGTGTGTGTGTGTGTGTGCGTGTGTGTGTTGGTAGCACCTTTTGTAGTGCTCGACAGGACGTGGAAAAGTACCACGAAATATAATTCTAAGCGAAGTTTTGTTCGTTTCCCGACTATTGTTTACTCTTAATTCAGCCTCTTACAGAAGGAATTGTTTTTAATTATTTCTACTATTACTCGTACCATAAAAGAGCGAATTTCTTCCTCGAATCGGGGGCAAACTTTGTTTAAAGTGGCGCATTTGTTGTTAATTTCTATACACGTATTCTCAGGCAACACGAACCAATTTGTTGCCTGTAATCCTTAAGGACTCATGGAATTGCATCAACTCTTCTGATTTCTGAGTAAGTTGGCATTTTGTGCATAGAGTTGGAGGGACTAAGTAGGTTCCTCTGGAGAAAGGGAAATGTAGATCTAAAACAAAGATATTATGCCCTATTAATATTGCTGTTTCCGTTTGTTTTCCTGCCAGAATATTTTTTATATTTAATTTCCTTTTCGCATTAATTTTCTCTCTTCCTGTGTTGTGTGCTGTTCTTTCTCATTTTAGCACCTTCCTGTTAGCTTTCCTTTTACTGCCCTAACTGCCCTTTCCGTAAGCTGTTTGTGTCAAAGTTTTTCTTTTCACCTTTTCCTCTTTTTCACTCAAGCTTCTTTACTATTATTTTTTTTCTTCACTTTTACTCTATTTTATTCAGAAATTTTCTTTTTCGCTCTGTTTTATAATACGGGAATTATTTCTTTCTCGTTTGAACACGGCTAACTTTGTTTTGGCTTATGAGGTGCAAGCCGGCTTTAAACCGAACATTCTTAAGCCCAGGGCTTATATTTTCTTCTGCTTTTACCGAAATCCTGAGCTAAACCTGAAATAATTTAATATTTTTCTAAAACTGTCATTTAAGCATTTGAAACAGAGATTTTCTACGAGCTACACGCAGTGTCAGCCGAATCTCTGGTTTAAATTTTCACGTCTCCGACTAAGATTAAAGTACTTATCCTCGCATCTCTGCTAATTCAGCCAATAACTTTAATCAGAGCAATCACAATAATTGAAGTAATTTGCTAGTTAAGCTGGATAGTAAGACAGAAATATTATGGAATATCTCTTTAGTAACGCGTTGCTGTTTGCTGCCTTACCACACTTGGAGCTCTGCTCAAGACCATTGCATGCCTCATGCCGCATGCCGCACGTTGAAGGTCCCGCCACAACGGGTGCCTATCGATTACCTATATCACTTATTTAGCTAAGGGGGGGGAAACGAGTGTGCGAGTGTGGATATTGTCTCGAACAAAAGGCATATACTCGTAATATCTTGTGTCACTAAAATTAGTTGCAAGACCCCCACAAGGCGCACTCGCCGCATGCTGTTCCATTTATTTCATTACTTCATACTTGGATCTGTGCCGTCTTTCTGTCGTTTACCCTAACTTCAATTCCATTCGGTTCGGTTATTGTTGTTGGCGTGCTGTCAATTTTCCGGTGGCGTCGCTGCTGGCAGCGCCTTTTTTATGTGGCAGCGGTTGGAACTTGGTCTTTGTTGTTGTTGACTCTGTGGTTGGGTGGCTCTTCAATAGACTTTATTATATGTCATGTCATCATGCAATCATATCGTTTTACCATATAAACTGAGGCGCAGAATATAATCATCACATCAGCGGCCGGCCGGGGCTTTACCGGTCTCAGTGCCTGTCATAGTGTCGGTATAGAAATCAACTCTTTGGCTTACAATTTTCAGTCAGTTGCTAATGATGCGTAACAAAAGATGGGGGGAATGGAGAATAGAGATATCGAGAGAGAGAGAGAGAGAGTGAGCGGAAGGGTACGGATCATGAGTTGGCCAAAATGTGTGCATGTGTTCCGGTTCTAAGCTTTATTGTTTTTGGTAATGCCCATTTAGTTACAGTTAACTGACTACAGCTACAGTTAATACAAGCTTTCAGCTTTACCATTTCTAAATAGTGCAGAACCTGACCTCAATTAAGCTCTGATATCTGTGATTTATGGCAAGTTGGCCAACAAAGTGATGAACCAATTCCTAATGAGCGTCCATTGAGTGCCGCACACCTCACAAATGAATCAAGTGAGTAGCTCTTCTCCTCCTCTCCTGCTAAAATGAGTGCTGTGGGCACTTGAGTCAGTCCCCAAACTATTCGAAATATCATCGAAATTAAAGACCAAAATGAAGCAATAACTTGATACAACTAAATTTCTTGTATTTCCCACGGAATAAAACACTTATACACATATAAATACTCCTATAATTACATTTAAGTAACTGTAAACCTGTTACATATGTACCTACCACAATGCTCCATATATGTATATATATTGCGTATGTGTGTGTGTGCATTTTCCCAGCATTTAAACTGGAAAAAAAAATGGAAAAATTTCATAATCAATGCAGTAAATGGCGCTATTGTTTGTGCTCTCCTCTTTCTAGTCTTTGTTTCTACCCTGGCCGAGGGTATTTTTATTTTTTCATGAAATCTGTTACGCAATAGAAAAGCCCATGATACCATGCTTGCCTTAAAGATATGTTGATAAGATGAGGTATTCATTATTTGAAAATATCTCGGAAATTCAGTTGAAGTAACTTAAAATTCTCACGGGATTACTTGATATGCGTTCAGCTAATAGAATTGCAAGGGTATTACGTATTCGGCACTGGTTATATTATTGGTCTTTGAGAGTAAAATGGAAACGCAGAAAATAAAATGAAAGAAACGAAACGAAACGAAACGAAAGAATATATTTTCATTTCCAGCTCCAAGCTCCCCGGCGTGTGCTTTTCACCAAAAAAGAAAGAAAATTGTTGACGCCCTCTCCAGGATGGTCCACAATGTAAAACTCTCACGTTCCAAATTTTTATGACCAGGCATTTTGCGCTTTATCAGCGTTTTCCAGCATTTATTGCTCTGCTTTAAGCTTTAAGCTAATATTAATCAAGCCAAATTGCAGCAGCAGCTACCACATTTGTATTCGTAGCCAAGTACTTAAATGTTTACAGCTCGTGGCAACAGCTTTGAAAGTCGCATTAATGAATATTTGATAGATCTTTCACGACAAACTAATTGCTAGTCGTTAAAACTACAATAACAACTAAATGGGGCAGCAACTAACAACATTTGCATACAATACTCGTACTTACGGCCATTATAATAGCCAGTTTTTAAATGGAATTAGTGATTCTTTTCTTTTCTTTTTATTGGCCAAATCACAAAGTGTCTGCCATACACGTAAACTGCTGTAATCATTAATAATTTGTATTGTTTTTAGATAACGCTTTCAGTTGAACTCAGGCAATCAAGGCTCTAACGATAGAATTTGATTGAAGATTGATTAATATATGAAAGATTTGAGTAGTAGGAGGACACAATCCACACAGCTTTTCCAATTATTTATTATTCTATAAAATATATGAGTCCCAAAAGATATAAACTGGATTCAAGCATAAACTAATATCAGAGGTAAATATAAATAATTCAGTTTTCTTTCACATATTTCCACTAAATTAATTAAACTAAAATTATGTGAACATTTTTTGAATCACAAATTAAATGGAAATCAAATATATACTCTAACTAAAAACAACATATTCTAATATCTCCTTCCAAGTATCTTAAGGATGGAAACTAATTAAAGCAAAGATCTCTGCACCAATTATTGTAAACTGTTGTCAGAGTAGAAACTAAATTGCCTCTGAAATTACCATACGGAAGAGCCGTTGCCCACGATAAATTCTGCAGTTAAATTACGATAATTAATTAAATAAATGCCATGGATAATTGAACATTGCTTTGCGTTATTTGTGTTGCTTTCCAAGGAAGTCTTTGCTACTCTGCCACTCTGCTCATATCTTCGGGCCACTTTCACAGCCATTTTAGCCATTAGCTAATGATGCTTGATATCTGCCGGAACCGGACCGGGTTATGGTTATGGCCATAACGCCTTGCCAAGAAAGCCAAGTCAATTGTCTGCTTTGATTGCGACTTACTTCTGAAAACTGAAAACAACAAGCCCATTAGGCAATCGCTTTATGACCAAAACACTCAGCCAACTTTGCCCCCTTAGAATGTCGACCACACATCAAGGGCTTTCGACACCTTTTGCGATTGTGTGGCAAGAAGAGCACATACATACATAAATAAGCTCCACGTATATATTCTACTTGCAACACTATCGAGATGACAACTAGGAGAAATGCTTTCTATTCAGCGATACTTATCAATTTTATAAGAATTGAAAGCGTAAACTCTGGGATAGGTTTTTTCTAGTAAAAGCAAAATAAACGTATTTAGTGCTTTGGCTCGGAAGTTTTATTGATTTGGCTAGTACACCTTTTTTAGAACTTTGGTAACACAAATAATTATTTTTATAATTTTGAGAGAGGTTCTCTTGGAGCTTAAACCCTGTGGAAAACTTTGCGTTCAAAGAAACTCTAAAACCAAGGTTCTGGTTCCAGTCTTGATTATATATAAACAAATTTAATAACCACTGGAAAAATAGTTAATTCTTGTTTTAATTTGCTTTATTTAGGGCCGACAGCTTGAATAATTCTGTTCGTTTTTTAAACCTGTCTAATCGGATATAGTAAGGCATATTCTTCCTGACTATATCAAAGTGATTATATTGTTTCCAAACACCTCCCTACTCCCATTCGAGCAATCAATCTAAGAGTTGTTATATTTTAAGTTATAAATAAATACAATATTTAGTTATTTAGCTTATTTTATTCGATGTGGTTAGCTTAGGCCCAGTTTACAGCTGTAGTTTCTATCCCTAGTAGTAAGACCTATTATGTTCAGTTCGACTATTATTATAATAATTAAAATATATTTTAAAATAAATAATGGAAATTGTATTTTGAAATTCCCTTAGTCTACAAGTCTTGCGAGTATTCATAATTTTCCCAAGCTCTTTTTTTCGCTGTGTACGGAGCTTTGATGGGTCATGTGTCGAGCTTGTGTTGATGTTGCTTTTGTTGTTGTTTTATAGTGTTACTGTTAGTGTTGTTGCTGGCCATATGTCGCCAAATGGCGCTACAAAAGTGACTAACTGTTCGCTGGGTCTGTTGTGACTTGGCTAATGTTGTTGCTCTGCTCGTATCTTTATTTACATGCCCCTAGTATATCTGTATCGGCCGGCTTGTGCGCCTCTGAAGGCTTCCAGTCCCCTGGCTATGTGGCTGCTGTTGTTATTCAGCTTCAGCTCGTTTAATCTGGCGTTTGGCTCGATTGCAGCTGACATCGACATAAAGCAATTTGTCTATTTTGTGTTGTTGTTGCTTGCATCGAAACTTTTGTTTTGTTGTGGGTGGGCGCCAACAGAGAAGTGGGTTAGATTATCTTTAAAGGCCTGCAGACATGAAAAATTGCAGCAGCTTAAAAGAAAATTTAATTCCAAGAGATGTGACTAAGCAAATTTATGTTAAACCATATTATAAAATTGTTAAGCAAACTGTCTAAGCTGCTTTACTTAGATAATTAAAAGCCGCACAGCTGCTCCTATGATTTGTTCTTGTTGTTTCATTCGTTGCTTGTTTTTGTTGGCTCGTTGGCTATGCTAATGGGCTCTGGGCTCTGGGCTCTGGGATTTTGGTGCTCAGGTGAACCCACACGCTCCACTGAAAGAGCGCCCATTATTCATGAAAATAGTCATAGTTAAGAGCGAAAAGCAACTAAATATCTTTGGCTCCAAGCTCCATTCCCCCGGTTCCGCTACTGTTGGTCCCTGTTCATTTTCAGTGGTTCGCTGCTTTGTTTAATTAAATTGTGGAACTTTCTACAAGCAGTGAGTGCTTTTATTTTCGTGTCAACACCAGAGCCCTTCAAAATCCCAAATCCCACACAGTTTCAGGTTTTCAGTGCATTTCCGCAGGAAACTTTTGTGTGGCTATAAATCGTTTTGGCTTTCAACTCCAACTCCAGCTGCAATTGATTAATATTAAATGTTGTTTTTGCTTACAATTTTCAAGATTCTTAAATTTCTTTAAAGTTTCACAAAGCCTTAAAATTTAATAATTCATTTGTAACTGCAATGGATATTATCCAACGAAATATTTGTTGTACACAGAAAGTCTTAATCAATCCGAAACAGGGTGAAAATTCTCATTTGAAGAATGATATTTTAAGAACAACAATCTTAAATCAAGCTTGTTTTGAGAACCAAATAGTGTCGAATGATTCAATCAACAAATTAAGACCAGAATTTCTTGATTCAATCCCATTTTCAGCTTGAAATAAGAATTGAGAAGGACGAGAGAATATGAGCCACTTCTATCAATTTTGTTCTCTCCTTTGTATTTCAACCTTTCAAATAATCTTGATTTAAAATTGCATATACTCTTGTTTTAATTCAGAATTGGGAATAAATTGTTCTTAATTTACGGCTATTAACCACATTCTGGCTCAAAATATTTATGATATTTGTGGCTCTCCATTTAAGACTAATGAAGCGCGTGTAGGACAGACGTTTTCCTCTCTGTGTATTTATTGTTGAGCCTAGTTGAATATATATCCTTTCCTAGATAGATTGCTACAATATACGAAGAGCATTGCTAATCCTTTTGAACTCTGTCTGTTTTGGGGATTACCTTCATTTCAACAAAGCAATTGTGTTGTATGTGTACTCCGCCAGAGGAAGAGCAATTTCCTGCCAGTGGAATTCAATTCAATTTGATATTATTACAAAATTTACTAGCATATAAAAGCAAAGAACAACAACAACAGTTTATAGTGCATAACACGCAGAACTCTGATAAACAAAGTTATAAATTGATTTCGAGTGCTTTCATAAAGTTTTGGTAGCAGCCAAAAAAAAAAAAAAAAACACTAGAAAAACAAATCTCAACTTTTATTCAGTTTTGCAGCAAACAACAAAAAACGGCAATCAATGCATCATATGTATGTATGACACACATACATGTATCTAGATACATATGTATACATATACATATACATCATGGTACATATAAGAACCACATAAAAGAAATTTGAGCTGCACTGCGATGACTTTGTTGCTGAAAAACAAAGGAAAACTCAGCACCAATGGCAGGCGAGAGAATTGTGTGAGTTTTGACTTGGGTTTCATGCTGCTGTTTTTTGTTATTGTTGTGGAAGCATGCAAAACTGTGTTCAGTAAAAAGCGGTATTAACGATTGCTCGACTGGAGGATACTCTTCATTTTCGAAGAAACCATTTCAGCAGTGTGACAACTATTCTTAATTTATTGAATCTTTATATGCTGCAATCCAGTTATCCACATAAACTTTTTCCTTAATATATTTAATTGTACCATTGCAGTATTGTGATTGTTTTGATAATTTTACACTCATTTCGAAAACATATTCTTTCATTAAACTCGTCATTTTTAGAGAGATATCTTATGTCAGAGTTTTAATGCCCTCTGCAAGGGTATAAGAAAGCTAGAAACCCATTTCGAACTAAAATTACTCGCATATTGTGCAGAAAGGCAGGCGACAACCCAACAAAGTGGGAAACATGTCAAAAAGTCAAAAGTCGAAAGCCCGTCCCTTGTTCCGTGTCCCTCGGCTGTAGCCTGTGCAATTTACGATGTGAAATCAAATTTGCCACAAAGTTTTTCCTGCGAGTTTTCCGAGTAACTAATAACAGAAATGTATGAAAGTAGGCAGACAGTTCGATTAGAAAACTTGTGGACAGTTGAATTAAAACGGAACAGGGGAATTACGAGTGTCATTTACATTTTATCCATGTTATAAAATTGGTCAGCAATCAAAAGTTAACTTTCACTCGGCATAGAACCTTAATCAAGCACGAAAATGATTTTGTTCCAGCACATCGGAAAGTGGAGAGAATTAATTTGCTTTGGGTACGGAAACTGTAAATCATTCTTGGATAAAAGTTGAATACTTTCTAAGCGAAAACCATTTATTAACGGAAATCATATTAGAAATGGCTCTTATAAATACGTTTCCTTGGCTGATAGCTTGAAACTTATAGAATAAATAGAGCCACAGGAATTCGAATATTTTGAATTGAAAGTCCTTTGTTTTTTACAGTCTTATTTCAATATTTTCTCAATTGAACTATATAAAATTAAATGTTAGTTTCAATGACCTCTTAAGTCAATTTTATGTAGAGCGTAAACTATATACAAAATGTTAATTTCACAATACTAGAATATTATTTCCGGAGGTTCTGAGTTCAAAGCGGCTACTACAAACTTAATTGATAAGCTCATTTTGGAATGCGGAAGTTTTGAAGGCTTCCATAAAAGATGTAAGCAAGTTTCAATATTTGTATACTCTCGCTTAGGGTTTATAACTTTGTAACAAAGTATATAATGCATTAAAGGAGACATATCTGACCCCATAAAGTATATGTAGGAATATTATTGATCAAGATGATGAGTTGAGACTATATTGCTATCCCCGCCTGCCTGCAAGTCTCCCAGTTTTTGAGCTAGGTGAGTAAAGTTTGTTGCACTGCGCGACCAGACAACTATTTTATTTCTCAATTTTGATAATATTTACAAGTGATAAGACTAGGACCTACTATATCATAGCTTTCATAGGAACAACTGTTAAAAATAAGCAAAATTAACATCAATGTGCAAATGCTTATTTTAGTCCGCAAGGGTATGCAATCTTCGGCGCGCCTTAGGTAGCATTTCCTTACCAGTTTAGTTTAGGCGTTTAGTAGTTGGATAATAAATAGAAATTAAAGATTGATGACTTCGATACGAATTTATCAATAATATAATTGCTCTTCTACTAGATACTAGATAGATAAATGTTTCAAATCCAAATTAAATTTTCTTTTGACATTTAAATTAAAATTCTCGTTCAGAAATTCAAACTTTTCTAAAATTAATTTCCCAGTGTCCTTTGTAAGCATTTTCACATTGACAAAGTTATGACAGCTATGCGAATGATATTTCTCAATGCCAATTGAAAGTCACTTGACAACACTCTCTGATAAATGATTGTGAGAAGACAAAGGACAAGAAGGCGCGTGTCTTCGGGGAATGGCATGGAACAAAACAGAAGTTATGCAATGTGTCAGCTAAAGAAAAACAAAGTCCCTCCCGCCCCGCCCCCAACTATAACTGAAGTGTAGCACGCGCAGTTTCTCTTCCAGTTCCATGCCTCATGTGCCTTTCCGTTCCTACTCTAAAGCAGTTCTAATGAGCTTAAGCATTAGTTTTACACTTTTTTACACTTCGCATGTGATGTGCAGCCGCCGCAGCAGCAGCAGCAGGGAAGGGAACGAGTGGAGGAACGTTTAAATGAACTGGTGAACGTGTCGAGAGGGAGGGGGTGCCACATTTGCATGTTGTCGGTGACAGGTGCTTGCCACAGTTGCCGCTGGCTGAGGGGAAACGTCACTTAATGGCCTCTGATTAGCATGTGAGGGGCTCTGTGTGTGCGGCTAATTGAAACATTGGAAGAGGAGGAAGCAGGAGGACGAGGTGGAGGCAAGGGTTAGCCTGCCACTCTGCCACAATAAATATTTGTGCTTCAACTTCTGAACGTATAACGCTTTTAAATTTTGATTAAATTTAATGCACTTTAAATTTGTTGCTTTCAAATGCGGTGCGCAGTTAAATTCCATTTTATTTCTAGCCTATTAAATTATTATATGCAAATTGTTTAGCATGGCGTATGCGTAATGCCTTTGCATGAATTTCCATTTCGCATACGCACTGTGCAACCGCACATACAGCAACTTTACCCAAAACTACAAGTAGCAAATGCATTTATTTCATCATTGCAAAAAGTTGAACTCAACTTTGTGCATGTGAAGAGTTTTTGATTGAGTTTAGGTTCTTTTCTAATACCCTTTCAGAGGGTATATCTACATATCTTCAGGTTAGGTAATATGATGAATTGATACAACCATGTATTTCTCTCTGAAATATCCGAACAAAACTTAGTATATTGCAGGCGTAAATTGCTAGATTAGAGAATAGACCGCTCTATTTTGTTGCAATCTGCAAGGGTATTTAAATTTTCGGCGTGCTAGTTGGGTTTTTTGTTTATTTGGTTCGTTAGTTTGTGGAGGCAAAGTAATTTGCTTGCCTTGGCTTTTTAACTTTTCAACTTTTTGGGTGAAAGGCGCACTAACTAAAGTTATAGCAATTGTGAGGATAAAGAATTTTGTTTAAAACCAACAGGAGTTTAATATGAGCAATTTCTGTTTCATTTTTGTTATTTTATTTCAAAGAGGAAAGGTTATTTGTAAAATTTGTAGAGTGCAAAGTTTACTCAGAGAAAAGTACGGAATTCTCGATTTAACCTCTTACTTCTAGAGTAGGAATAAATGCATTAGTTTTCTAGGGATTAGGAAATTTATAGCCAATGCTATAGGGAAAATCCCCGTACAGTCATTAATTTGACTATTACTATTATATTTTGTAAAACCTAATTAATTAAGCAATTATCCGTTTGTACCCTACGGCAATTTGCAGTTTAATAAATGCACAATTTGCATTTGAATTTTGAATTTCCAACTTTGTGAATTGTTTGAATTTACTTAAACCACAAATGCGCAGGCCCAAAGCCCCGACCAGCTCCACGGGTTTCGTGCCGAACCGTTCCACATGTATGCACAAAATATTCGTGGCTGACATGCGAAGCATTTTCGGGATGTGCCTTAATTAAATTTTTGCAGGCAGCCAGCCCTACGCCAACTTTGCTCGGGATATCCTGCATTCTGGATTCTCGCTTCTCGGCTCTCTCGCTCGGTTATTGTGTGCATTAAATATTCAATGTGATGTGAAATATTACAGCACTTGATTTCGAGATTAAGAACTTGAATACGTGCGGTGCAAAGGAGCAGCAACATCCTAAATTTATGAACATTGGAAACGGAAATTCTGACATTGCTTTGTTCTATCAATTTAATTGGTTTCACTTGGCTGCCAAATACCCTGTAATATTTAAGACAAAACGTGACTTAAACTGTTCAAAGATGTTAACTAAATCATTGACTCATCTGACTTCTTTTCTTCAGCTGTGCTTTATACTTTGTTAATTAATAAAAATGTTCAATATTTTTAAGCCGCAAAAATGGGTTCTCTTTTTAATATTAATAATATTTAATATTATGGAAATGGTTGTGTTATCTGTGATTTTCTAAGAAGAGCGCTGAATAAATTGGAACAAATTCCTGGAATTAATATTTTTTTCTCTTTCGCTTTTCCAATTTAATCTGAAATTCACTCGCTTGGATCTGATTACACGAAATTTTGCTAGACAATTCTATTGCTTCTTTTATTCGAGAATGTTCTCCTTAGTTAACTCATATTGAAATTCAAATATAATTCCTGGAATTTCCTAATGCTGATCTATGTTCTTTTTCAATTGCAGATGTAGAGCTGAGTTTTGGGACCATACAAAGCACTCGTCTCAGATTTGTAGACACGGAGCACCGCAGCGACAAGCACAGTGAAAATTCGAGTAATCCTCAGGACAGTAACATGACCTTTAAGATATTTCGACGCGGCTCGGCGCGCTGCCTTGGTCTTTTATCGGCATTTGTGACCATTTTATTATGTCTGTACTACATTTCGATTGGTCAGCCGAATTCGACGCATATTGCGGATGGCAATACAGTGGGATTGGCTGTGAGCATGGGACATGGACAGGGACCAGCCACAGCAGCACTTAATGGCTTCAGTGTGGGCGGTGGCAGTGCCACACACCGTCAACACCTGCAACAACAAAATCATCATACAACTTTGCAACGCAGCACACAGCAGGCAGCGCAGGCAAAACTTAAAGCAGAGATTGACCTGGACTCGCAGCCAAATGTCCACTGGGGTGACAAGTGCTACGTGCTGCTCCAGAGCGACACTAATATTACCGCAGCGGAGGAGCACAGCCGTTTTGATTTTCAGGTATGATTACAATTCGACTAACATTGAATTAAATACTGATGCAGTCCCTTTCCTTTCATTTTATAGCCCGAATGGATGCGGTCTAAAGAGTACTGGGATCGTGGCTTTGAGGAGCGCTACGATGCGCAAAAAAAGGACAAACAGCGACCGCCCCTGAAGGTGATTGTGGTGCCGCATTCGCACAATGATCCCGGGTGGCTGAAGACCTTTTTCAACTACTTCCAATCGGATTCGCGACAGATACTTAATCTGCTGGTCACTAAAATGCAGGAGTATAAGGACATGACATTCATCTGGTCAGAGATTAGCTTCCTGCAACTTTGGTGGGACCAAGCGCATCCCACCAAGCAGCGTGCCTTGAAGCGTCTGGTGAATTCTGGTCGCATTGAAATCACCACCGGAGGATGGGTTATGACCGACGAAGCCAATGTACATATTTATCCCATGCTGGATCAGCTAATCGAGGGGCATCAATGGCTGAAGAATAATTTGAACGTAACACCCAAAGTGGGCTGGTCTATAGATCCCTTTGGGCATGGCAGCACGGTGCCATATTTACTATCCGGAGCGCAATTTGAAGGCACCATCATACAGCGCATACATTACGCATGGAAGCAATGGTTCGCACGCCAGCAAAGCGGTGATTTCATTTGGACGCCTTACTGGCGATCGGCGAAGGGCCAAGGAAAATTGTTAACCCATAATATGCCATTTGATATATACTCTATTAAGGGTTCCTGTGGACCGCATCCCTCCATATGCCTTAACTTTGATTTTCGCAAAATACCCGGCGAATACACAGAATACTCGCTGAAAGCGCAGTACATCACCGACGAGAATGTTGAGGAGAAGGCACAGCTACTGCTGGAGCAGTATTCACGTACCGCATCCCTTTTTCCACACAATGTAGCCCTCATACCCGTGGGCGATGATTTTCGCTATAATAAAGAGCGTGAGGTGGATCAGCAGTATCACAACTACAAGAAGCTCATCAGTCACATCATGGCCAACAAGCGTCTGTATAACGTGGACATTAAATTTGGTACGCCCAGTGATTATTTCCAGGCGATCAGGAAGCGCATGGGCGCCAAGGCGTTCCCCAGCTTCAAGGGTGACTTCTTTGTCTACTCGGATATCTTTTCGGAGGGCAGACCCGCCTACTGGTCGGGCTATTTCACCACACGCCCCTTCTATAAGCTACTCAGCGCTGAGCTGGAGCACAATTTGCGTGCTGCTGAAATACTCTTCACCATTGCTTATAATACAGCGCTTCAAGCACGGCATGAGGATGCCATCAAGATCTACGAGAAGAACTATGAACAAATAATACATGCACGCCGCAATCTAGGACTGTTTCAGCATCACGATGCCATCACTGGCACCTCCAAGGCGGCAGTAATGCGCGACTATGCAATGCGCCTCTTCGATAGCACCCAGAACATGGTTAAGATGCAGGAGGCATGCATGGAGCTGCTGCTCCAAAATGGTAGCTCACACGAACACGGCTTTCTGTTGAGCGAATTCGAACGGGACAACTTTAGCAAATTGCCACGCAAGATGCCCATACAGTTGGTTGTTCCTGGTTCAGCCAGCAGCGATGAAGCCACTACCACCGCAAACAGCACAACTGCTGGTGCAGCGGCCAAAAATGCGGAAGCCAGTTATGTTGTATACAATTCGTTGGCACAGAAACGTATAGAGATTGTCACTTTTCGTGTCCAGCAACCCAATGTGCGCGTGTTTAACGAACAGGGCACTGAACTGAAGCATATACAAATCAATCCCGTCTGGAATATTACAGATGTGTATGAGCAGGCTTATAATGGACTGGCGCCCGCTGGCACCGGCAGCTCCGCCCGCATACGCACCTCAACACGCCAATACGAGGTGATGTTTGTCGCCGAGCTTGAACCCCTCTCTTTGACCACATATCGCGTTCAAGTCGATGAGTTCAACTATAAGCGGAATATTGCCACAGTTTACTGCGACGACTGTACCGATAAAGCCAATGGTGATGCGGGCTCACCCACTGTCACTCCCGGAGTACCCAACGTCGAGTTTGAGGCTCGTGCCAAGCCAGCGGGTAAGTTTAATTAGTTTTTACCTATTCCCTTGGGCTTCCTATCTGAAGTTCATTTTTGATTATTTGTTATTCTTTCAGGTGACATTCAGCTAGAGAATCCCAGCATGCGACTGTTGTTCGATGAGAAAAGCGGCTTCCTGAAGACCATCACCAGAAAGAACAAACAACAGCAGCTGCTGCAGCCCATGCAATGTGCCATCAAGTTTGCAGCCTATAGAAGTGCACAGTTCCATTCTGGTGCCTACCTGTTCAAAACTGATCCCGAACAGAGCGAGGCAGAGAAGGATGTACTTGAGCAGTATGAAGATGTGCGTATCATAATAACCTCTGGCCCAATTGCCAGCGATGTGACGGTCATCTATGGACCCTTCATGGCACACACTGTGCGTATTTTCAACACGCGCACCCATTTGGATGCGGCTATTTATATTGAGAATGACATTGACTTTGAACCGCCGCCCAAGAATCGTGAAACAGAGCTTTTTATGCGACTGGTGACCAATATTGATAACATTGCACCAGCACCGCTGCAACGTGATCCACTTAAGGAACCAGCGGAGACTAGTAGCATGCCTGAATTGCCCGTCTTCTATAGTGATCAGAATGGTTTCCAGTATCATGAGTAAGTAAACTTTTGAATATATCATAAATATATATATAATATAAATATATATATTACTCTTAGACGCATCAAGGTGCCGGCTATTGGAATTGAGGGCAACTACTTCCCCATTACTTCGGGCGCCTTTCTGCAGGATGCGCGCCTGCGTCTGACTCTGCTCACAACACACGCCCAGGGTGCAGCTAGCTATGAGCCCGGACAGCTGGAGGTAATGCTGGATCGACGCACACTCTACGATGATTATCGTGGCATGGGCGAGGGTGTTGTGGACAGTCGCCTCACGCGACACAAGTTCTGGCTGCTTGTGGAAGATATGCCGCCGGGCCAGCATGTGAATAATCCACCCAGCTATAAGGTACTGAGTCTGCAAGCCCAGCAGTTGGCCAATGCGCTGCGCTACCCGCCGAATCTCTACTTTTTGAGTAACTTTGAGCAGCCGCAACCAGCGCTCCAGCCTTTGGTGCGTCTGCTACCACATGGAGCGTTGCCATGCGATGTACATTTAACTACACTACGCACGCTCTCCGATCCGCAGCTCCAACTGTTTCCGTCCGCCTCGGCGCTGCTGGTACTGCATCGTCAGGGCTACGACTGCAGTGTCAGCTCACAGCAGCTGGACATGAGCAGCTTGTGCCCGCTGAGGGGCAAGGGACTGGGCGCCGTTCGCTTTGGAGATCTGCGAATGCATACCATCGAATCCACCACTCTGACTGGTATGTCCCAACATAAACAAACGCAGCGTTTGCGTACTCTGTCACAGATCACGCTGGAACCCATGGAGATGCGCACCTACAATCTCACCTTTCGTGGTGAGCTGTAAAATCCGCAAACCAAAAAAAAAAAATGAAAAGCCAGCTAGCGTAGCGTTTCAATTCTCGTTGTATCTCATTTATAGCTAATTCTTTGGTAAATATGATTTGTATTTATTTGATGTTAAGTTAAGACTTATGTTTAGTTCTAAGGACGAACAAGTGCAAGTTATTTAGCTTTATTTACACAGCTCTCTCCGCGTCTCGCGCTCTCAGCTCACATTTACAAAGTACAAAGCCCATAGAATAGATAAATTGTAATCCTCCCTCAAAGATATACAATAGATAACTCCATTACCCATTAATGTCATTCCGTTAATCTCTTTTACACTGAATACATAAAACAACTGTACGGTTCGCACCTTTTGCAATATGTATTATGTAAACCCTTATTTTAGGAGGAACTATCTCTTTTTCGATTTTACAATTGATTTAACTTGACTTGAATTTAATTTATAGAGCTAACTGCAGGCAATCTATCTAATACTTCATTTAAACTTTTGCCTTAGCTAAATTTGTAGAGCTTAAAATCTTTTTTTATATACAAGTATAGCATGAAGATATATACATATATAGCAGCAATTATTTAGCCCGCAAATGATAGATCAAGTTGTTCGTTTTGTAGCAAGAAATGTTATTTTTGTTGCCTTCTATTTAATTTATTTAGACTGATTAGCTTAATATATTTGCAAGAAATTAATGTATGCTTCTTTAGCAAATTGGGTCGCATTAAGTGAAAAATACGCCTCCCCATAGCGACCCGTATCTCAATTAAAAAACAAACAAAAGAAAAAACAGAATATACTTTGACATAGTTTATAGAGTTTTAAGATTTTTAACGGACGTTGGATAGCAAAAAGTTAAGCCAAATATTTAAAAACATTTATTATACATAACACTTAATCATTAGCAATAATCTTAAGGCGCCTGTTCGCTCGTTTTGTAAATAGATCAAAAAGGCACGGTAAAAGATAGCTCTAATAATACAATCTAAACTAACCCAGTTAGGCTAAGCCACCATCACATGTAGTGCTGTACTTTATAATCGTAAAAGAACCTTCGAATTACATACAAAATACAAAAGCTAAAATAGTTACTAATACGAGTACTAATAAATGTAAAGCCTCTCTCATGTACCGAAAGCAAAAGGAAACATTCAAACCAATCAAAAAGAAACATTAAAAGACGTAGGATTATTATAAAGATTATAAATTTATAAATGAAAAGACATTTTATGAGTTTGATTTTAGGCTAAGTATAACAATGTATTTATATTTGATAATATGAATATATAAGGAATTAGCATGGATACATTCAATGTAATTTTATGAATGCAAATGAATAAAGTATTAATTGAAACCAACACTATTCTGTGTGCTTTATCTTATATCTACAGTTACAAAAATATCAATTTATTATATTCTATTTCAGTTGGTGACTCTATTTCAAAAACATCATTCTCCATTTCATCCTCATTAATCCTGCTTAATCTATTTGTCAAAGTTTTCGCTATAAATCCTTTTATTTTCTTAAGTGGTATTTAAGCTGTCCAAAAAAATATTTTTATTATTTGAAATAAGTCTTTAACCCGCTTGCAACAAAACTTTTTAACAAGTCCAAAAGTATGCTACACTTTTTGAAACTTTGATTAGGTCCGCTACTTATCAACAGATGGCGCTTTGCTTGTCTAGAACGGTTTGTAGCCCAAATAAGATGAACTGGCAGTTTTTTGTTTTGATTACAGTAAATGTGATTAACGCCCTGAAACTAGTTTATCCCACTAAAAGTATCAAAAAACTACGGAAAGTTGTCAACAATTTGCGTCTCTGGGATAAATAATAATAAATTAGTATATGGTCTATTGAAATATCCGCTGGGCTTATTCAAAGTAGTTGGATGTTTTTTTTTTGGCAATATTCTGCCTCACCCAAGCTGCGCAATTTTGACAAATTGAGTATGCTTGATTGTTGTTTAAGTGGATAGTAAATAAATATTTATGTAGTGCTAATCGTAGGCGCAGATATCAATTAAAATATTACTTAAAAGCAGAGCTGCTTCTAAAGCACTGTAGGAACTTAAAACACAGCTTAATGCATTACTTATACAACGGAAAATCAGTTAAATATTTACATATCAATATTGGTTAGTCTGGCACCACTTCGTACATGTTTACACCCTTCTTGAGCAAATAGCCGCCCAAGTTAGCCAGCTCCACCAGCTTCGTGATGCCCGTAAGAATGCCCGCTCGCGTGCCAATCTCTTTTAGCTCCTCGAACTCAAAGATGCGTCGCCCCAGGGCTTTTGAGCGCAACTGCATCATTTGTACAAAGCGCTGCAGCTGGGAGCCCTTTCCGGAACTCCTGGGTGCAGCTGACTGATCCCCTCCGAGTCGTGTCTGAGCTATGCTTTCAGTTAGCACAGCAATCACATCGCGCACGTGCAGCGGCGTCACAACGCTGGATAAATCCATTCGGGCACGTGCCTGCGACAGGCTAATCAATCCGAGCAGCTGTCTGAGAAAAAACAGAAGAGACCATAAAGTTCATTGCCTAAGTCTTTCGTTTGGTGCGTAGCGCGTCATTCATTCGACCGCCAATTATTTGTTTTAATTATGGTTATATTGCGTGTAGGTATATGTTTTTCTAGCTTCTTCTTTAGTTCTTTATTCTCTTAGCGCCTCGGGCAGAAATATGACATCAAAATCTGTTGTTGTGTTCTTTACACAAATGTGTATATTTATATGTGTACGTGTATAGGCCTTTATATGAGTGCTAATCCTATGTTAATTATTTGGGGAACTTGATTAAAATTTAGCCACATATTTGGCTGCAGAACATTTTATGGAACCTACTGTTCTGCTCCAAATACGGACGACTAGCGCGAATGAGCTAACCATACTTAAGGGCTA
The DNA here is from genome assembly GCA_018150835.1 of Drosophila repletoides. Lineage (NCBI taxonomy): Eukaryota > Metazoa > Arthropoda > Insecta > Diptera > Drosophilidae > Drosophila > Drosophila repletoides. Next base: position 8,118,326 of record JAECWQ010000202.1, read on the forward strand.
CGGCTAACTTCATAGTGACAGTAATTATAATCAATACAAATATATATACTCGTATATCCGTTGGACGAGTAGGTGGGCGCATCGAACATGTTCCAACGCATTTTATCGGAAGAGTTTTGAAACATCCACAACAATCGTGTGAATAATGAACAAAATTACAGATATGACGGCTGGTTAACTGGCTGACTAGTTAAGGGGCTGGAACTGAGACAGGTTGTTTGGCTAGCCGCGAACCTGAACTTGGGAGCCGATCCACACCGCACACACGCATCTTTATTTCCATTTTCAATTTGTATTTTCATTCTCGGCTCGTACGTTGGCGCGCACGGTTCGGTACGGTTTACTTTGCTTTGCTTTGGTTTGCTTTGGTTTGGTTCAATCTGCGTTTCCATCAATTTTGTGGAAAAGCGCATTGAAAGCAGCTATCGGGCTATCGGAAACGGAGCGCAATTTCCTAACAGTGGCATTGAAGCGGCTTTTGTTTAATGCTCAGGTTTCGTTGATGAAATTTTGGTTGCCCATCGGCGATATTTCGTGTCGCAAGTGCAAAGAGTTTCTCAAAAACAACAATAAAACAAAACAAAACAAATTGAAAAGTGCAGCAAATACAATTAAGTGCTAGTAAATTGAAATTGAAATTGAAATTGAGTCAGGAAGATGCACTCAATCAAGTGGCAGCTACAGCTTATAGCCTCTTTGGCTGTACTCCTGTCAGCCGTTCAATGCTTCGAGATGAACAGTAAGTACTCAGTTTTGGATGAGCAACTGGGAATTACTTAACTAGCAATTTTTTACTTTGCGGTGACTAGTAAAATGCATTTTATTCGCCTGCACGCAGACCCATCAAATGATTCTAATTAAAATTAGATAAGTTCACTTTTACGACAGTTTTGTGTAATACCTAGCAATTTTTCCTATTTATTTAAAATGCTTAGCTGTGAAATAATGCACACGATATATCATCAAAAGGAAACGCAAATCACTTTTATAGCAAAAAAATCGATATTCAATATATTTTTCAATTACCTATTCAGTAACAAAACCTATATTCAGAGTGGGCGGATAAAAACGATTAGTTTAATTGATTACTCAATAAATAATCATTTATTTATTATTTCCTGTATTTCGAATACAGCACCAAAACCTTTAATTTTAAATATATTCATAGAAATATAAGGTGTTCACTATCCAAAATATATAATAAAATAAAATGTCAAAATCAAAAAAGATATAATAAGGTGCAAGATTGTATTACCTTTTTATTGGAGCATCCATTTTAAAATGGTTGCTAAATTTATTTACTGTGAGCGATAGCTGCTATGGTAGCTAAAGTATGTATTATTATAGTAGGTATTAATTATTAACTTTAGGTATGCGATAGGAAAACACACACTTATATAAAGCTGATACGCTTTTTAGATTCCTTGCGTATAAAAAAAGGTTGGACCTATTATCCCTATGGCAGCTATACGAAGCAGTTGTCTGATAAGTCGAGGAATCAATCAATCAATCAAATCAATACAATCCCAAGAATCCTTAAGAGCCATCCCTAACTCGAAAACTTTGATCATAATTTGCAAAAAAGTAGACAAGGGACTTAATTATATTGAGTCATCTCTCTGGAAGCGCAAAATGAATAAAAGTCGAAAAGAATTTAATTTGTACAATGCTCTCAAGAATGCATATATGTAGAGGCTTACTCCCGAATATGATTTATCCACCGTGACAGTGGAAATTTTTTGCTGGACGAGTACTTGCATTTTCGTGTTAACAAACGATGATTTGCGAAATTCGTAACAAAAATATTGAAACGTTTTGCATTTTAATTGTATTAGAGACTTAAATAAGCATTTAACAGCAGATATTTATTATGGTTTGTTCCCCGAAATGAACTTCGGGTTCTAATAATATATTATTCCACTTTGAAAGTGATCGACAAGTTTTGGGTGTCTTGTTTTGCTTGACAAGCTTAAGTGAACATAACCCAAATAATTCCAACGATTATAATGCATTCACTTTCGTGTTTTCAAAATTCAGCAAAAAAACAGGGAATTTCTGACGTACTCGAGAGTGGAAAAAGATGACTCTGCACTATTTGCCTACCAATTTTGAGGACTGTAAATCAATTAACAAACAATTTTATTTGTCCAGAATATTCCACAAAGTTGTTAGCACTCTGGCATTCTGTTTGTTTGCAAGTGCGAAATAGAAAAAAAGTGGAATTTCTTTTCGCAAAGTTCAAGGACTGCAATTCAAGTTTGTGTCCTAAGTCTTTTCGACTAATTCACAGAACAGAACAGAACAGAACAGAACAGGAAAACAAGTTTCCTTTCACTTGGGTGATCACACGAGGAGATAAATAGCTAAAGTTGCATGTTCTCGGTCGGGGCTAATAGGTAGGATTTTATTGCATCAAAACTTGTTTCATTCGCGGTTTTTCTCTTCGATCGCTGAATCATGCTGTTTGTTGACTTCCTTAATGATGCTGATGTTGATGTTCATTTTTACCCAACAAAAACCACACCAATAAAGTGACGCAGTACTACGAGATGCCACAGCTGTATGACTTTGATGACTATGATCGCTGCCTCCAGGAATTCTCTGGCAGCGACTCGACCACAGGAACTGACTCAGCCACCTATTGCTTTGTGCGGGCTGAGATCCAACCGGACACTCAGACATCTGCCTGGCGTGCAATAGAAGAGATTTCCAAGTATGACAGGCATCACTTTGATCATAGTCAGCTTTACTTTGGCCTCTGTCTGCACAAATGCAAGGCGGAGCTGGCGGCGCTGGATGCAAATGCTATGGAACAGTTGCAGGCCGGCGTTCTCACGGACAATGTGAAGGTAATTAAGAGCCAATTCTGACATTGAACCATTTAACATAATTTTCTAGGATTAATTAATACAGCATACGAATTGCCCGAGTCACCTTGTTTTAATTAGATTAGATCAATGGCATCCTATTAGCCACGAGTTGGGTTGGCTTGGCTTGATTTAATTAACATAAATATGTGAAAATAGAATTAAAAACCCGCTTTTCGATGCATTCGCGCAGATAGCACATAATTTAATTCAATTTAACGCCTTTGCCCAAAATCAAGTTGCACTTCAAAGAAAAACAACGATTTCAAAATCTTTCACAGCTTCCAATAAAAAAGAAGGAAAAAAAAAACAAAACACAACGAAACGAACGAAAACAAGTGTTGAATGAAAAATAAAACTGTTCAAACTAACAACAATAAAAGCCCATAGAAATGCGAACAAGAAATAAAAACAAACAAGAAGAGAAATACTTTTTGATTAACAACGAACAGTGTTTTCCCTTCATGAATCTATATTCGTATTATGTTAATTACTATTTTTCTAAATAATAGCTTAAGAAACATAATTTTTGATTTGTTTAACGATATTCAATTTTCATTCATTTTTTCTTTGATTTTTCAAATTCTTTTTACCATGCAATAATAAAATATTTCTAACTTTAAAGTTCTTAAAAAAAAAAAATTTTGAACGTTTAGAGAAAGCTGCGGAATTTTCAAAAGCTTTATAGTAAAAATGTGAATTTTTGGATTAAGGGGAAGATACCTTAAGGACATGATGTCTTTTCCAATGCATTAAAAAATTCATTAAAAAGTTATAATACTCTTTGCGAGGGTATAAAAACAAAAAACAAACAGCAGTTATTAGACAGCTCAAAGTTTATTCAACTCAATTTATGAGTGATAATGCATTAGCTGAGGGGAGTGCTACTTACATAGAGAGGAAAAGAGATGTAGAAATTTATCAGTAATTTAAAAGTAAAGATGTATTACTGATGGGAAAATAAATAAAAAAGGCAAATAGTTAAATTGGCATACACTTTATCTGGTCTTACTAATCCAATAAGTTACTACAAGTCAGGTTATTTTAGGTGGGTCTGCTGCATACATTAATGTACTTGGCGACCCAGGAAAACCCACTGATGGACCGATGTCAGCTGGTTTTAGCCAACAGTAGCCAACGAAATGTATTTTATTTTATTTTTGAGTTACACAAAGCATACATTTTAAATGCTTAATTAAAACAAAGCGACAAAGATGCCAAGCTAGCTGCTGCAGAGCTGCAGAGATAGAAATATCCAAATTAGAGCAGATGTATCTGCATCTGCATCTGCATTTGGTTGAGGGCCAAGGCTGTGACATTTAATGGCTAATTTGATAGCAATTTCATTATGTATTTTGATTTCTTGCTGCAGGTGAACGTCTATCTGGAATTATTTGCCATGGAGGCGTCCAATCGGGCGCTTTATAATGGCCTGAGCAACGCCTGTCTCAACTGGCGCTTGCAGAGTCGCGGCTATGAAGTCCGTGCCAAGAGCGTGGTGGAATATTGTGATACAACTGATACGGCGGGCAAGGTCATCGATGAAGGTATTTGTTTCTCTGTGTGTCTGGCACATTATATAGTCATTTTAAGCGTGTTTCTACATAGATGATGCCTGGAATTTGACCTTCTATGTGCTGCTGTGTGCCCTCGTCTCCTTGGCCTGTGTGAGCAGCCTCATCGATTTGCATTTGAAGCGGCGTCGACACGATAAAATGCTTAAGGAGCGAGATCATTACAAGACACCACCACGTAGTCTGGGCACCCGTGTGCTGCTCACCTGGTCGATAGCACGAAATTGGTATAGGCTTAATCAGGAGCCGAATGGCAAGATCGGACGCGAGTTGCGTTTTCTCGATTGCTTCAAGTTCTTTGCCATGTTCCTCGTCATATTCGCACACACCAATTGGGTAATCTATGAAGGCGCCATAAGCAATCCACAGGATCCCGAAAGACTATTACATACCCCTGCAGGCACCCTACTCATTTCCGGCTCACTGATCACAGTCACTTTCTTTGTTATCAGCGGTTTACTGCTCACCATCAACTGGCTGGCCGTGACTCGGGCTGACTCTGCGGATCACAAGCCCTCTAAATGGGGCTTTGCCAAGTACGGCAGCCTGTTCATTAAGTTTAATGTATTTCGTTATATCCGTCTGACTGTGCCCTATGCCTTTGTGCTTCTCCTGAGCGGCGTTTACTTCGAAAATGCTGGCGGCCCACTTTGGCGACACATTTACGAGCGGGAACAGTTGGCCTGCCGCAAGAACTGGTGGACCAATTTGCTATTCATCAATAATTTTGTACGGACCGACGAGCGTGTAAGTTAAATACGCGACTAGGGTTTGTTTAGAGATAATCATTCGCTTTTGACAGTGCCTACTCCAGGGCTGGTATCTGGCTGCCGACACCCAATCATTCGCCTTGAGTCTTTTAGTGCTGATGCTTGGTCATCGCTTTGGACGCTGGAGCAAACAGCTTTATGCTCTGATCTTGGGCATCTTTATGGTTTTACCCACGGTGCTAACCTATGCCCTTGACTATTATCCCATCTTTTTGCCTACGCCCCAGTAAGTATTTAAATAAATGCCCAGCTGATTGTACTTTAATAATCTGATTATTCCTTTCAGAACCCAAAAGGACTCTTTTATTGCGGATCGCCAGTTCACCGAGTTTTATACATCATTCCAGATGAACTTTGCTGCCTATTTCTGTGGAGTGCTGGCCGCTCTTGCCTACGATCAGCTTTCTTTGAAACAGTACAAGCTAAGTGAGCTGCGCAGCTTCCAAGTTGTTTGGTTTGCCTTAATTCCAGTAGGTATTCTTTGGCTCTTTACGGCTCATCCAATATATCAGCATTACTATGCCGAAACTCCTCGCATTTGGGGTGCTATCTATGCGGGTGTTCAGCGTAATCTATGGGCCTTTGGCCTGGGCATCTTCGTTGTAGGCATGGCCGCCAAGGTGGGATGTAAGTACAATTCTATTTGATGTCAATAAGACCTTTTAAATAATCCACTCCCTTCCTTTCTAGGGGTATTCCGTAAGTTTGCCTGCCTGCCCATCTTTCGGATACTGGGTCGCCTTACCTATGGCGCCTTTATAGTGCATCTTCTCGTGGCACGCCTTGTGCTTGCAACAGTGCGCGAACCGATATACTTTGGAACTGGCACTATGGTAAGTTAATGTATGAGAAGTCTTCATGAAGAATAGAATAATTTCATTTAATTATTCAACACTAAATGTGTAATGCATTGAAGAAGTCGTGTCGTTCGCCCAAAGTTAAATCAGGATGAGGAGACTAACTTAGTTTTAATTCTAATGAAATTCTCTTAACATTCTTTGCAGTTCGCCTATATCTTCTATGTGCTGTGCGCTTCGTATCTGAGTTCCCTGATCCTGGCCATATTTGTGGAGTTGCCTGTATCATCATTACTCAAACTGATGCGCTAAGCTAAGCTCTCTATTTTTATATATGATGACATTAGCTTAGAGTGCTAAAGCATTAGATTAATCTTGAGAGAGTACCCGTACAAAAGGAAGTCTTAAATTTAATACAGAGTTCAGCTAGCACATATATAATTAATGAATTATTTTATTAATTTTAAGCAAGTGTCATCATTTCAGAAACTAAACTTTTAACTTATGCTAATCATTTTTTTGTAATAAGATTATAATACTTAAGTAATTTAAATTTATTAAAGCCCAATGGGCTAACAAATACCAAGAGATCTGTTTAAAACTGTTTAATAAGCCCAATTTTGATTATAGTTTATTTAAAACTCACCCTAATCCGATCTGACTATGTTCATGCTCCGCTTCGCTGAGACGACGAAGCTCCAGGAAATGCCGCATAATATCTTTAGCGGCATCATCGCTTAAAAGCGGTTTGACATTCTGACGAGCAAATGCGATAAACTTTTTAATTAAAAGGTGGGGCAATAAATCAAACTCTGTTTTTTCGAGCATGTTAAGCACCAAACGTTTATCCAAGTCATAGTCCTGCATCAGAATGCTATCCTCATTCAGTTCTGTTGGCGCGATACTGGCCTCCTCACATACGGATTCATTCTCCTTTGATTTTATTGCATAGCGTGCAGCAATCCTGGCCCGTTTCTTGGACCCAGAATGAAGAGCACGAACGTGCTCTGTAAGAGAAATGTCCCGACTGGCTGAGGGCTTGTCCAGCAGCACATAGACCAGATGGAACTCCTTCAGCAATGCTGCTGGCATCCGTATATTCTGCAGCAAATAACGCGCTTGATCGTATTGGCCACGTTGCGGATTGGCACACCCAATAATTGACGGTTGAGCGTCAAGCGATGCAAAAATGCTGGGTAGCGGTACATTGAGCTGTCCAGCTTGCATGCACTGCATCAGCAAGGATTGCTTTGAGGCCAACTTGTCCACACCATCCACGACACAATGCCCCGGACTGTTAGCAGAGACCAGTGCGCCCGCACTCATGACTCGCTTATTACGGCCACTGAAAGTAATGCCCAATTGATTGGTCGATTGGACGCCACGTTTCCCGCTGATGTGAGAGCCACGTTCAGTGATCTGTGCGCAATTATTGATTATCTTGGATTTGCCAACACCAGGATCGCCTACTAGCAACACATTGATGGCACCCGCGTCAACGCCGCCAATCAGCGACAGCAGGCAGCCGGCTTTGGCAAGCTCATGACCATGGACCTCCGGCGCCAATGATTGTACTAATAACTTAAATATATTTGGCTCTGAACTGATCACCTCAATGGCTTTTATATCGATCTTGCTGAACTCACGTGGCACCTGACTAGCCTGCTGCACGCTAATAGCACGCAAATATGCCTTTAACTCCTCACCCGCTGTAAATGCAGCCGCTGCTTTTGTGGAAGTTCCTGGCTCTGCACAGAGTTCGCGTAACTTTAAGACGCCAGTAACTACAATTTCCTGTCCAATATGCACTTCGTCGACTAGATCGTGACGCAGCTCAATGTCCAATTCACCAGGCAATGTGTTGTCATAGTCTGTTAGCAGTGACAGGGTGGATTCCTCCAGCCGAATAATTTGACGCACTGAGAGGCGTGTATATGGCGAGCTGCGCAACGCCAGAAAGTTATCCTTGGCGTTGCATTTAGGCTGCAAGCAGTTATATGGACGCGGAGTATAGTTGCCACGTTGGCGCATCGCCTGCACCGTGTGACACCGTGTGCAGCGGAAGGCATGCCAGGCCAAGTTATAGGTGGGCTCTCCTACGCTGCTCACTATGCCACGCACAGCAAACAGGCTGTCCACACGTTCATGGATAATGCTGTTCACCATCTCCACTGGTGCAAAATTCTCTAGACGCGCATAGATTTTACGCGTATGTACAGTGCATGGCACATATAGATCCTTTGAGGTTGCAACTGGTATTTCACTCCTGGATGCCTCATCTGCTGCATCCAGACTGTCGTTGACAAGCACAGTATGCATGGCCAGAGCCAGGGTAGATAGTGTGCGCAACGGCTGTAAACGGAGATCCATAGTCAACGTAGGCCAAACCGCTTGCAACTGCTCATCCTCCGTAATTCCTTCGGCTGTCATTTTAAAGAAACCATTCTTACGTATCTGTTCCACCACATACAATTTCGGATTCCGCTGATAATGCGCCTCCACAGCAACAATGCGCAGGGCAAGCTCACTCTCTGCTACGTATTCCTCGCGTAGAAAGTACAGGCGCCAGCCTGGACAAGCCCTAGGATTGTCCACCAGAAGACTGTGTACCTGGAGCCCATTCTCTGGGGCGGCATAATGTTCGGGTCGCAAAAAGCTGCAATCCACTGTCGCATTACGAGCACGCTTACGTCCTGCAATGCCATCGCTACGAGATCGATTCCACCCTCTGGACCTGACACTGGTTCCTCCCCGAGGCGCTGTATTCTCTCCTGGCGTTGTTTCATGACGATTCCCGCCTGCTGGTATAACTCGGCCATTGCGTCGAAAGTAAAAGTAGGGCCTATAGGCACCGCCACCACGAGCTCTACCACGCACAAACCTCGATGGTGGTCGCCCTCCTGGTGGATTCATTATATTTTCACCCGATTGCAAATTGCAATATTTCAACTTTCTCAGTTTGAGCAAAAACTTTCGCGGTATGCTTCTTCTTCAATGTGGTGTCGTATCGATATATAAACTTATCGATTCTTTAAAATTTTAAACTTGTATAAAAAAATCGATATTTCCACATATTTTAAACATGATTAAATATGTTACAATTAAAATTCGCCTATAAGTAACAATCGCTTTCACACAGCTATCTGAAAAATTCAGCTATTTAGGTATTAAAAACTAAAATAGACAAAAATTGTTTTACTCTTATGTCACAAATTTAAAAATAAACAAATCTGTTGATTATGCAATATTCTCAACTTGCTGAAACATGTACAATTATCACAATGTACACTCACTTCAAAAACATTGGATTTTCGTAGTGAGTAAATTTGTATTTCTTTTTATATATTCAACTCATAAATTAAATATAAATTTAAATTATTTTGTTTCGTTGGCAAATCGCAGCATTTTCATATCGCGCTCCAACAAATTTATTTGAGACGGCAAATAGTGTTCAAAAACAGTCTTGACTTTAGTTTTAACCTCGTTGAAAGTTTTAAGCACCAATTTGGCTTCCTCATCGGTTTTAGCCTGAAATTCTTGAAGTTCTTGGAAGAAATCAGCACATCCATCAAGGAGACAAATTTGCTTCATTTGCAGCTCAGATAACTGTTTTTGTAGAGCCGTTATAGTTGTAATCTGTTCATCAACACGCAATGACAATGTTGCAATAGCAGAGAACTTAGCCTTGTGGTCCTCGTCTTTACAATTATCTTCATCTTTGTCTTCAACTTCAGCATTAGCATCATCTTTAACAACTCCAGCAACCTTATCGGTATTCCGATCTTTCATATCATTTACATTATCCACATTATCGGAATTGAGTAACAAAACATTCATATCAGAGGATTCATCTTTACCTTCCAATGTTTTTGTTGAATCAGCTTCATTTTCTGGAGCCTTCTTTTGCTTCTTATCCTTAGTTTTGTTCTGCAACTATATATTTAAATTTAGCCGTAAAATATTCGTTTTAATTATATGGAAATCACTTACTTTCTTTTGGGCAGCTTTCGATTTATTTTTCTTTGCCATTATTATTAAATTCTAATTTTTACAGAAAATAATCAAATGATGTGAATACAAACATATACTCATCAGAACTGAATTCAAAATGAATTAAAACAGTAGTGACATTAATGGCAGAGCAACCTAAGAAAAAAATTGCCTTTTCCATTTAATTTAACTATTTTGATAACAGATCTAAATAGTACTATTAAATTAACCTTATAAACTAATACACGTATTACTATTACAATAATTTTAAATAAAGGTCATATTTCCCGGCTTAGATACTTATTACATTGAATTAATTATTAATATATGTGTATATGTATGTATTTACTAAATGCATACCAAAAATATTCAAAATCAAAGTACATATCTCATAGAAACCATTATTATTGGTTCTTCAATAAAGTAAAGCTGATTTACAAATTAGAAAGATTCTCCAAATCATGTCCTTTCTTTTGAGTAGATATTTTAAGCGCGTACTATAATGAAAATTATCGTTTTTTTTCGATAGATGTCGGTATTTTTTGGTATTTTTTTTTCATTTGGGTATTTTTATTAGTGTTGGGTAACTGAATTTGGTGAATATGTTCACCTGCAATGAGTATGTTTGGTTGGTTTAGTGAATGTTTGACTAAAAATTTGTGGAAAGCTAAAAATAATTCTAATTAATTAAAAGTCTTAGACTTTTGAAATTTTAAGATGCCGGTAAGAAAAATAATACTCCAAGACTATGAAATTCGACAGAATGGGAATAAGCTCACACTTTTATGAAAATCTGTGTTGGCCCAGAAGTTGGCTCGGTAGGATATCAAATCTCTCTCACAGATAGAATCGTAGAACTATAGAATAAATAAATTCACCGAGTTACACTTTGTGCTTCAGTCAGGTGCACAATTCATCCGCTTTTTTTTCTCAATGCCACTAACCAAATAATAATAATGATGTAGATGCGTCATCTCACAAGACGAGTGACACCCACTGCTATTCGCCAGGAAACTGTTGTTCAATTTACTTTTTTATTCACCGATTGTTCCTATAGCATAAACATTTGAAATTAGAAAAAACACTTTCACCAACCTTGTAAGTTTTTCCAGGAAATCGTTAGAAACGAAATAAATTTGTTTACAATATTAAGCTTTAAAATAATTAATATAAACATGAACGATTTATTTAACATCTTGTAAGATGGAGTATCGGACCAAGCTAATTCTACTTCGAGTAACAATGTGAGCATCACCACAAAAACAAAGAAAGCCAAATACGCTATACGCTATTTTTATACACTTGCAAAGTGTTTTATATTTTTGTCACGAAATGTGTAATGCATCTAAGGAGTCATTATGAACTAGATTTATTATTATTTTTGATAAGGACGACGAGACGAGTTTATATGACCATTGCGGTCTGTCAGTCTGATTATATGCAAACTTGTCCCTCAGTTTTGGTACTAAATGGATGGAATTCGGTATATATTTATATTGTTGCAGCATCTGACGGCCTGCCGTATCGCACAACTATGTCATATATCAGCCTTAGGAACAATCAAAAATAGTTCAAAAGTGGTTGCATGGAAAACTTTTTTGTTTTCCAAGATATCTACGACATTTACGAGTTAATTTTGCCTTTGATTTTTCTTGCACACCGAGTCAAGACTTTTCAATGTTTCTCAAAAGCAACTTAATAGATTAAAACAAATTTGTACTCAGTCTTATTTCTACTCTTTAATCCCGAACACACGCAAGTTATTAAATAAATGATAATCGATTACTCTTCTTACAGGCATACCACTCCCAGATTAAGGACGTCAAGCAACAGGTGGGCAACATGGCCATTCTTCCATTGCGTACCCAGGTGCGTGGTCCAGCCCCAAGTGCGAATGTGGAGAACGATATTATTGATGAGTCACTGTACTTCTTTAAAGCAAATGTATTCTTTCGCACATACGAAGTAAAGGTGAGTTCTATTGGTTATTGTTTGGCTCCGCTTTATAAGATTATAGCCCCTTTAGTAGGCCAACCTCCCATAACACTTTATCAGGGTAACAATCCGTCAGTGCTTGAAATTGAGAACATCCTGCTTAGTTCCCATAAAAAAAAAATGTTATGTACTATAATTAATGAGATTTAGGCGCTGCAATGATCAAGGCTGCAGACCGGTTAAAATTCAAACCGGTGCGTTCCCGGTATTTCAATTTTTTATTTTATTCTAACAATTTTTGTTTTTGTATTGCAAAATAAAACCAATTTTACTCGATTCCTAATGGATTTATTCGATTAATGTATTACAGTCTGAGGTGGATCGCGTGCTTATTTATATCACGCTATACATAACCGAATGTCTGAAGCGTCTAACACGCAGCACCAGCAAGGCGCAGGGACAGCAGGAGATGTACAGCTTGGCAATTTCCAAGTTCGATATACCCGGTGAGGCTGGTTTTCCGTTAAACGCTGTCTACGCTAAGCCACAAACTGCCCAGGATGCCGACTTGATGCGTCAATACTTGTTGCAGCTTCGTCACGAGACTGGAAATCGGGTGGTGGAAAAGGTATTCAATACGGAAGACGGCAAGCCAAACAAATGGTGGACTTGCTTTGCCAAGAAGAAGTTCATGGAGAAAAGTTTAGCTGGTCCAGGCCAATAAAAATAAAAGTAGATATAAAACTTAAAAAAAAAGAAGGAATCTACAAGTGCATTATTCCAATATCGAAATGTATTATTTAAGTATGGCGATATTTTTTTTATTTCAAATACAATAATCACGCAAATGTGGTCACGTTGGTAGTCCAGCCTTGGGAAACGCTGTTGTTTTTAATTGGAAATTCTTTCTAAGCAAACATTCTAAATATGAACAATATAAGTTAACGGTACAAATGATCGGCCTGCAGGTTGGATGCAATCTCCGATTCCCATTTATCACCATTGCACAGCAGCTTCTCCTTGTTATAAAGCAGCTCTTCGTGCGTCTCCGTCGAGAATTCAAAGTTAGGGCCTTCAACAATCGCATCGACGGGACAAGCCTCCTGTAAAGAGGATAAATTTAATTTAGTTTAGTATAGTTTTGGCTATTTTTTATAATTAATTTATTTATAAATTTAGTTTTTGTCATTTCCCATAGATTCTACATAAGTAGGATTGTAATTATTCTTTATTCTTAAAGGATAGGATTAGGTAGCTTCTTGCTAGACCATTAATCTTACCTCTAAATAAATCTGCAGATACAAAATTGCCTCATACAAGGATAACGCTGATTTCCATTATTCGGTTGCACAGACTTGATAAACTCTATTTTACCCATTTTTATTGATAAAAAGATGTTTATCATTATCAACCAACCAAATAATGCTAGTCCCTTGACAAGTCTTTACAAACATAGGAATTATCCAAATTAAGAAGGACAAAAGCCATGGATATAGCTTGAGGAATATTTGTCCTCCTAACTCTTAATTCATTGAATGAAGTTTATTATTATGAAGGACCTATAGCATCCGAAGCAAGCGCTTATAGAAGTTCTTCTAATGACCAAAGCATAAACAAAGTATAATTACCTGACAGAAGCCACAATAGATGCATTTGGTCATATCAATATCGTAGCGTGTGGTGCGTCTGCTACCATCAGCGCGCTCCTCAGCTTCAATAGTGATGGCCTGGGCGGGGCAAATAGCCTCGCAGAGCTTGCAGGCAATGCAACGCTCCTCTCCACTAGGATAGCGACGCAAGGCATGCTCACCACGGAAGCGGGGACTAAGGGGTCCCTTCTCGAAGGGATAGTTGATTGTTGCCGGTTCTTTGAAGATGTGTGCCAGTGTTACTGCAAATCCACGGAAGAGTTCACCAAAGAACATTGTCGATGCAGCACGATCTGTGATATCCTCCATTTCCATGCTAAGTTCTTTGTTGTTTACATAAACATAGCCCTTGGGAACTGCCACAATGTCTTTGGGTTCGGTTCTCTTGGCAGCCAGTGCACCAGTGGAGGAGAACATCCGCTGTCCTGCATAGACAAATTATTATTAATAAAAGATATCTTGGCCATATGAATATAACTATTCTCGATTTGTTTTACTATGACATAAGCTTACATAACCTCATTAAGTAAGATTTACAAGAAACATAAATATTTTATATTTCATTGTATTTAATGTAAGTTCCAATAGTTACTAACCATTACGCGACGCTGTGAAAATTCGCATTGTAAGCGACATGTTTGCGGCACAATATTTAACGTCTCGAAAACACAATTACTAAAAATTGTTTTGTTTTGTATTTTTTGGCCGATAGACTGAAAAGCATTAAGGCTGGCAACGCTGAAAACTTATCGATAAATTGTGCCGATGCTCATCAGTATTTACCGTCTAGTATTTTTTCATCGAATTCACTACTACTCACTGTAAACATATCGAGGTGTATGGAATCGTCGGGTATCAGGGTTTTTGGCGATTAGTGCATATTTAAACAACGAGTCAGCAAATCTGCTTACTTTATAAGCGGCGTAATTTTTCTTGATATAAGCTCCTTGATAAATAATTTAACATACAAAGTCGTAATATTACCTGACTACACACACTTTAATCAATATCAGCTGCTCAGTGCAAAAGTGAAGGTCACTCTGCTCACCAACAACAAGAACGCGAACAGTGACGACATCGATATTTTTGTTTACAAAGACAGCCCACAGATATTTCACAAGCGATCGTAAGCATGTCGGACTTAGCGTATCTAGATGACATTTCGAACAAGGAGTTGCATGCGAAATGCCTGCAATATGGTCTTCCCAATATACCCGTTACCGATTCAAGTCGCCAGGTAATTCTGAGGCGTCTTCGCTCGGCTATACTAGGCGTTCCTATGAATAAAAGCAAAAATGCTGCTGCAGCCGCAAAGAAGACACCGCGACGCGAAACAATACACAGCAGTAAGACGACACCAGCGTCTGCTGAGATAAAAGTAAATCGCGTGGCAGGTAAAAGTCCAACTCGCAACAACAACAACAATGCTAATAGGCGAACAATTGCTGCAACGCCTAGCCATTATAATCCACTGGAAAACTCATCCGTTCGCTCTGTGCAAACCACAACAACTGTGTCGGATGTGGGCTCACAATCAGAAGATGATGATTATTACTTGAATAAATCGCCCAGCTACAAGTCAGCGGCACAACGTGAGGATACACGGCAACGTCGTTCGGTTTCTCTGTCGAAGTCTGGTGTGCTGACCACTTCATATACACGCGAGGTACAGCAGCCACACCATGAGGAAGTCGAGGTGGAGCAGGATCAACCGCAGAGTTACACATACCAGCGTCCACATGTGGTGCCTAACCCTGCGTCTGCTCACACGATGCCCCGCTATCAGCCGCATATAGAACGCAGCTTTAATTCGGGTCTAGCCAGACATGGGCTGACCCAAACACAGTTGAACTCGACCAGCTATTTGGAGGATGTACCGGACTATATCGAACCGCCTATAACAGCTCGACAGGCACCACGCAATACATACAGTGGCTCTCCAGCACCCTTTAATACGGCTGGTCCGGCAAGACAGCGTCAGACCATGGGCAGCGGATTTGCCCGGGGAAGCCTTATACAGCCCACTTTTAAGGCCAATACTCTGTATCCCCAATTAAATGAGTTCATTACGCAACACAACAATACAGTGGAGTCCATGGATGTGGACACAGACAGTGAATCCGAGGAAGGGTTTCGGCGAGGCAACCCTGAATCTCCCTATGTGAGTAACTTTTCTCGTCAGCTAGATGCTAGAAAACGTTCTTCTCCCCTTGCTAGACCACAAAAGCGTCCCACCATTGTGCATGAGGATCCGGATTCGCCTCTTCAGCAATTTCGTTTATTCATCAGAACAGCGGATCGCCAATATCATCTCAAATTTTATTTCTTTTTAACGGTGGCTGTTATGTTGGCCACAATGATTTATGTGATTGTCACACCCTAAAAATAACATAATTCCTTATGTAGTTATGGCTTATCTATAATTAAAATTGAATTGTAATAATCCTGTATGTACACATATATACAAAACTTTGTTGTTATCAATAAATCTTTTCAATTCAAACTATTACTAATATAATAGTTTATATAAGAGATTAATAAAAGATTAACAAAACTAGTAAAGGAGCGCTATCTTCAGCGCGCCGAAGATTATATACTCTTTCACACTGGATTGTTTTCATGTATATGATATAATAAAATCTAACTAGTAAATTCGATCAGAAGAAAGAGTCTTACTACTAAAAATTAAATTGTATTTTAATTTTTTGGATCTCAAAGATAGTTTTGTATTTCAGAGATACTTTTGTGTTTAACAGCCACTTTAGCCACATATCCTTCAGATACATTTGTGTCTTGCAGCAGGATACCGGCTGGCAGTCAGAAAGAAGGCAATAGCAAAAAGGCTATAGCAAGAAGGCATTAGCAAATTTTTTCCGTTTGACAGTAGTTTGGTTTACATTTGTTTTGCTATCCTGCAAATTTCAGTCAAATTTTCAAATGTTGATTTTGTTTAAATTGTAAATTTGATATTTAAATGACTTAACTGCCGTACATCCTTACTGATTCTGAAGCGATGGAACCAACTCATTTATAAGTATACTCCTAATTTTAAGTTCAAGATATAAATACTAATAAAATTGTCTCTTTTCTTACAGAATCACATCAAATATGTATGAAATCCCAATGGGATGGGAGTACCGAACATCGGATTATCAACAAACCATCGTAAGTTCGAATAAGTGTAGTAAAACAGTTCGTTTATCTATAAATCATTTTTTAATTTATTACTCGTTTTATTTTTGTTAATTAATAATTATAATATCAAAAGTGGTAATTATTTATAATTGTATATAAGAAAATTTCTATGTATAAATTAATTCCGAAATTTTATGAAATAAAGAATTTTTCAAATGAAAATAGAGTGTATTTTATTTTTTAGCTCAGAAACTTTTTTGCACCTCAAAGATACTTTTGTATCTGACAGGTACTTAGTCCACAGATCCTTCAGATACATTTCCCCAAAATTATGCTACGCAAAAATATCCCCAAAGTAGGCAACACAAATTACCCGCTCGAAACTATGGAAACAAAAAATGCGAATAAAAGTATGCAACAAATTGTGCAATAAAAATAATGCGCTTCAAATTTCAGTTAAATTTTCAAATGCTGCTGCTTTTGCTTATATTGGAAATTTAATATTTAAAAGGACATAATTGCCGCAAATCCGTACTAAATTTGAACCATTAAACCGTATTCTACTCACAAGGACCAATTCCATCAATTTGCATCCAAGGATATACAACTTTACCAAGGATATCGGGAGTATCCAAGGATATAGGGCTGTTTCAAGAAAGTAAAAGACGTAAATTTGTTTTTATTTTAATCTTTATTTATATTTCATTCACAATAATATACTATTACATCTTTTACACTTATATAGGTTTTGGTCCTAGTCCTTCCTGAAAAGAAAAAATATCAATAATTGTTAAGAAATGTAAGCTGAAATATGTCGTTCTTTAAGTTCGACTTACCTCAGTTTGATCCATATCTTGCGATGAGATAGGAATTATTCTAATAATAAGCGGATTATTATGAGTTATTCTCTATTATTAGAATAACTTCTATATAGCCTATATACAGCAGACATGCCTTCTCTTACAGTGATAACTGGGCTAACCGAGGAAGATACCGACGACAGTACCGACGAAAAGCACCAACATTACTGAAGCTCAGAAGCCCTTCAACAATATGCTCCCTGCTTTGAAAGCTGGGCTCAAAAATGCAACATTGGCTTAAGCGGCAACAAATACGCCAATATTAGCTTCACCTCAAGGACACTATCATGCAGAGCCATTATGATGCTAGGCCCTACACTAACACACAACAGCTCGCACAAGCACTTAGATGTAATACTTGATAGAGAGCTAAATTTTAAGATTTATATCTTCATGGTTGGAGTGGCTGCTTGCACCCCGCAAGCATACATGTCCATACACAAAAGGTGATCATTTATAGTACTATAATCCATACTAAGCTCCATAAGAACTGAGAGATAAAAAGACGGACAGACGGACATGGCTGTATCAACTCTTTTCGGCGACCTAATCAATAATATTTATACTTTATGTCGTAGAAGATGCCTCCTTCAATGCATTACACATTTCATGACAGAACTATATGGCACTTTGCAAGTGTAGAAAAACAACAGAATTTGTATCTTTAGCGTATCCATGATTTAAATACGTTTCGAGATATTAAAGTGCTCTGATATTCATCACATTTGCAGAATATACAAAAAACTTTGTTTTTTTAAGCATACAGACGTACACTACTATATAGTCCAGCTCGAAGTTGCTTACTCAGAATACAGCTAAATTCATAGGAAGTTATTAAATACCCCATTATACGGAAACCTGCGTTTTGTAGCTCAACTGAAATCCAACCCCAAAAGAGGGACTCGCAGTAAGATCTTCAAATTGCGCAAAGTTTTTGTAGATTTCCCCAGAATTTGAAGAAAGCGTTTTGTTGTTTCTGTTCTTGTTTCACTTATTCATTTTTTTTTCTTTTTTATATATATAATTAGAAAAATGTACTACATTACAATTATTTTATTAAATAAACTAATTAAATTTAATTTTTCAGTGTTTTATATATTCTTATAATGTGTCTTGCGCTTCAGTTATCGGACATTGTCTTTAGGCTACTATTTACACGCTATTTAAAAGTTGCAACACAAACCAGTGTAAAATCGTACAGCTTCGGGATGGGCGTGGGCTTGGGCAAAATGCAGCAAATGTTGGGCGAAAGGAGGGAAGAGAGTGGGGAGGTGATAGCAGGGAAATATTGACTGACTGACTGAATTGAAGAAAATCACAAAGAAAACCTGCACAACAATGGCAACTGGGCCCCAGTACTTAATGCTTAAATGCATTCGCCGACCATTTAATTGAAATGGAACTTAAACTGGAACGGTGAACCGTGCTGGAAGTGCGCAAAGGGATCTGCGCCTCGGAAACCATGTTGATTAGATTCGGGGTCCAGCGGATCCTCACCATTGTCAAACTGACGCCTCTTCTCGGGATCTGTGAGCACTTCTTTGGCAGCTGCAATATCAATAAATTTCTTCTCGGCCACCTTCTTCTCATCATCCTTAAAATTATCCGGATGCCACTTTTGTGCCGCCTTACGATAAGCCTTTACAATCTCCTGTTTGTTGGCAGTACGTTTTACACCCAAGATTTTATAGTAATCTCGGCGTTCCGCCTGCTTTTGCAGCTTTTTAGCCTTTTGTATGCCCTCCTTGGCACGTGAATTATTCTCATCAATTTCAAGTGCTGCTTGAAAATCGTGTATGGCATCATCATACATTTCGCTGCCCAGCAGCGCATCCGCACGATCACAGTATACTTGTGCATCCTTCAGAATATCCAGTGCATGTTTGCACTGGGATAGTGCCTTGCCGTACTGCTCATCTGTAGTGTAGCAAGAGCAGAGCAGCCTGTGCGCCTCGTACCGTATCATAGTTTCCTCGGGTTCATGCTTAAGTACCGCCTCACCAGCTGTAATACATTCCGCGGACTGTTTTTGCTCCCGCGACTGTTCCGCTGTCACCAGCTGTTTTTCCACCTTCCGCAGCTTTTTGTAGAAAGGGAAGCAGAGTTTATGCTCAGGATCATATTTGAGGCATTCGCGTATCTCTTTCAGTGCATTGGTAGCATGTCCAATAGTATAAAGTAACTGTGCAATATTGTAATGACCCTCGGTGCTGTCCTGAGATAGACGATTCACCTGCCGCAGATCCGCAATAGCAGAAAGCGGATCATTAACTTTCAAATATGCATCAGAGCGTGACTGCCTGAAGGCCACTGACCATGGTGAGATCTCCAGCAACTGTGTTATCATGCCAATTGCATTCTGTTCATCATTATTATCCATCAAATGCTGCACCAATTCCCACTGATCCTTGGCAGGCCCCAATCTCGCATAGTGCTCGCTGACAATTGCATTATGGGGCTCTTCCCGCAGCACATGCTCAAAATCATCCAGCGCATGATCATATTCCCCGCTCTTCATGTGTACAATGCCGCGTTGGCTGCGCGCCGCGGTAAAATCCGGTTTTAGTTCCAGCACCCGGCTGAAATCTTGTATGGCAAAGCGAGTCTTGCCCAGAGCCAAGTAGACGGTGCCACGCTTGAATAACGTCAAATAGTTGTTGGGATCACCCTCTGAAATTAAGAATAAATTTAGATATCATTTATTTCAAGCCAAAATTATAATATTTGGTGCCACCTAGTGAAGACATGTCTTCATTTCACCAATCAAATATTCGTAACGATTGTTGTCGCTCATATAGATTTTATTGGCAAGGGACACGTAAGTCTTATGGATTCTCTTAAATGGCTTAAATAGCTCTTTTGCGGGCTTAAGAACAATGAATAATTCAGTAGCTTCTATAAACAGTTGACTTCATTGATAGAAGATGATAACAAATAAAAAAAAATAACTCTATGCTTCCCTATTGATCATACTTTAAACTACTTTATAATGCTCGAAAACTTATCGATTTCAGAACAAGCCCGCTGCTTTATTGTTGCATATAACTCACCAACAGCCGCATGATAATGCGTCAGTGCATCTGAGAGTTGACCTCGTGCCAAGAAATCTTTGCCCAGCTCTAGATGATTCTCTATGTCAGCCTGATTTATGGATCCCGCTTCAGCGCCTGAATGGAATGACGTGTATTTAGATAAATGGTATAAAGATTATGTATATACAATGAACGCTCAATGGGTAGAAGAAAGCATTTTTAAAATTATTTACTATCATTAATTTTGATTATTAAAATTTAAATATTAGGTCGACAGGGTACAAATATTTAGCTATAATCCTTAAAAAATGTTTCAATAATTCAAAATCTTAGTTCGATTTCCAAAACGCTTACTGTGAATATATTGATAGTTTTAAATTGGCGTTCACTGTATTATATTAATTGAACTCACCTTCCATAAAAAATTCCAGGAGCAGCAGGAGGACGCAGGCGGCCAATTTTTTTTCCCCATTACCTAAAAGTAGCAGGTCGCTCAATGGCAAAGCCATGTTGCGTCTTCTCTATGCGTGTGTGTGGGCGAATGTGTGAGTATGGGCCTGTTTGTGGGCGTCTTAACCAGTTAATAGATTGAAGTTTATTAACAATATCAGGGAGAATTCGACACACACGTCACACTTATGGCTGAAACTTTTGGCGTGGCAGCACTGCTTCTTCTTCTGTGATTGTCTATATATATATTTATATATATCTCAGCTGGTAATCTTTCTACCCGTTGCACCTGCTTTCTTCTTCTTGTTGTTGTTATTGTTGTTGTGAGCGCGTCCGTTTTGGGCCGAAAAAAAAATGTTCTTGTGTCTTTGTTTATAATATTTAACTATGCAATTTTTTTTGTTTTGTCCATTTCGAACGCTAACCGACCCGTTATCGCTAGTCAGTCAATACGTTTGATACAATTTTGGTGGAACTTTCTGCTTAAAAACCTAAACACTGACGTGTTATGCGAACTACAAAAGGCTAAAGAAATGGCGTTGCCAGACCGTTTTGGCGGCATATGATACTTCAACAGTTTCTGGCCACACCGCTAATAATGGGCTACCATTGTTGCCATTGCCACCTGTTTTCACTGCAATACTTTCGATAAATATCGCGTTACATTTCAAATAAAAACACTCTTTGCCATTAATCAATTTGATTTATATGTGTATGTATAATGGAACTCGAATTTGGTAAATATATATATATATATTTATATATATATTTATATATATATGTATATATATATTCTACTACCACTACATAGTATTTCTATTTCTTAGGTTACGTTCTTTCATAATTGTAAATATGTATTTTTTTTTCATTTTGTTTTAAATAAATGCAATTCTTTTGAGCATTAAAATGTTTTCTTGCCTTTTAGCTTAAATAGTTTTTATAACATTTTTTTCTTATCACTAAAATAGTCACCAATAGAAATGTATTCATACTATAGTAAGTAAGTGAGACGCATAGAATATGTTTGTAATTATTTTAGATTAAGATTTGGATGGATGGTAAAATTCTTTATGTTGGGTATTAGAATGTGAAATTTTCAAGGTATTGCTGTATGCTGTAAGAAAAATGGATTTATAAAGAAAGTTTGTTTATTTGAGTATGTTGTTTGCCTAAAAGTATAAAGCTTTTAGCAGCCTTCACGAATCAAAAAAGAAAATCGTGTGCTTGATCCATAAACCTAGTTTAGTTTTCTACATACGTAATGAAGGTTAGTCTGGTGATAAGGTTAAATGGAGGGTATGGTCTAGTATATAAAAAAATCTCTTATGGGCTTTTGGCTTTTACAAAACCGTACACCCTTATAGCATCATAATAATATATGCTGTTCCACTTGGATTATCTCATTGGTACATTTAGGAAATCACAATGTTGATCAAATCATTCAGCGAATCTTCGGCTTGGGGCTGTTTCGGGTCATGCACATTTTTCATGTGAGCTGAAAAAACAAGACATCGTAAAAATAAAATCTTAAAAAATGCCAAGACTGTTTAATACTTTTAAATTTGATGTGAGTCACAAAACGTTCCTGACACAAATCGCATTTGTAGTATGTGTTCCCTGTGTGGACACGTTGATGTAGGCGAAGTGATTTCTCAAACAGATAGGAACGTCCACAGGTCTCACACTTAAAGTTCTTCTCTAGAACTGCAAAACAGAGTTGGAAATGTTAATATATACATAAATTAATTTTGAGTCTAATCGGGAATACAATTAAGCTATTCTATTTGTTTCTGATCTCGTTCATCCTTGTAATTCGCAGCACTTACCTTCATGACTACGCATATGCTGAGTGAGGACATATTTCAAGGCAAATCCCTTGCCACAGACATCACACACATTTTGCTTTTCGTTATTATGGGTTTTCATGTGCCACTTCAGATCCTGCGCACGCTTATAGCGCTTGGAACAATGAGCACAGGCGTGCAATCTATCAGCAGAATGTACAGCCATATGCCGTTCCAGCGCTGATTTCATGTTGAAGCGTTGCGTGCAATTGCTACACTGGAAGAGTCCTGTAAACTGTCGCTCCCCTTTCCGTTGGAGCACTCGCTTATTGTTCGTAATTACTGGAGTTGAGGGTCCATGCTGTATATGCTCAGCACCCATGTGCTGGATGAGATCCTGTTCGTTATCAAACTCTTGTCGGCATGACTGAAACATGCACTCGCTACGTTCCTGATGGGTCAGATTTTCCGTATGCTGCTCAAGCATATGGATTCGTTTTTCAGCATATGACACAAATACTTTTGAGGGAATATTACAATAATCAAACATTTTGTAATAAAGCACAAATAATTATTTATAAATTGTTAACTAATCTTTGGGTGTCATGGCATAGTAATAGAGAAACATTATTATAGTTGCTTGCATGCTGCTCTCCAGGGGTTTTTCGAACGGTGGTTATGCATGGTGATTGATTAAAAGGTAAAACTGGTGTCTAAATCTTTAACAAATTACAAAAATGTGTTAACGAAATGTTCACGGGAAAAACTCTATTCAGAAATTATGCATGATTTACATACTAAATAATGATGGTTTTCTATTTAGATTAACTAATAATAAATGTAATTGCTTATTTGAATGGACAGGAACAGTAAGCAAAAGAAATCGATTAAAAATCTGAACCAGAACCGGAATCGAAATCCCTAAATTTTTCACCGGTATAGGGAACCGATAACCCTAATAGACCATGCAAGGCCTGAACTGAATAACTCGCAACTTAAAGAAAGCATTTTGAATATAGCTGATTAAAAAGTATTGAGAAAAAAAATAATATGGAATACCTGATTTCAAACTGGGCTTTAACAAACTGTGTGAATTAAAGTTAACTGAATTCATTTCAAAAATGCATGCATATATCATTTAACCCGAAAACTCATACATAAATACTGACACAGAGTTTCTCCTTGTGAATGAAGTTGGTTTGCATGCTTATCTAATGGGTTTACAAAAAATATCAGATCCATGATTACCATTATATTTCTTATAGCGCATACACACACATTTTGACTAACACACAACAAAAAGCAGCGGCTTGGCTTCTTCACAGTAAATGATGTTCTTTTATGGAGGCAAATCTTAAAACATTTGCGATGAATATTTTGATAATGCGACAGATGGATATTGTTAATGAGTTCTTATATCATAAATTAAGTTTTTATTTTGTGAGATTTTTTATTCAAATTTGGATTGATTCACAAAATAAAATATCTCTTTTTAAATGTTTTGTACATTAACCTATTTAGATACCAATTCAAAGCCTTTAGATAAAGTCAAACTTCTCTATAACAAATTTAAAGAGTTGTATTAGATGCTTCTTCTCGATGGAATTTTTTTTGTTTTGATTCGCGATTCATTCGAAAGAATCCCTCAAACTAAGTTTTACTTAACATTAAAGTAAATAAACTCATAAGAAATGATCAAAAACTAACTTTTTTAGATTTTATTATTTATCATTAAGCCCCAATGTTAATCACTTCTGGGGGTTTTGACTTAATATAGAAAAATGAACAATAAAGAAATGTTATAAAAGATATGCTCGTTATAGAGAAGTACGACTTTAACTAGACTCAAGGGAGCTATATTAATAGCTTTCTGATAGTCTAAATTGGGATATTGTACAAGCTGGGCGGCAAAATTGAACTCACCTTCAGTGCAAATAGCACATTTGAAAGGCTTTTCACCGCCATGTTGTCGATAGATATGCCAACGTAATGTTTTTATATGTATGAAGGCTATTGATCGATTCGGATTATATAAAAAATTATCTGTATATCAATATACGGGAAGTTACCTTTGCCGCAGAAGCCGCAGTATTCACTCTTTCGGTGTCCTGGGGTATGAGTTGCCTCATGACATTTGAGATGTCGCTGATTAATGAAGAGTCGATCGCAGCCATTATGCCTACATCTTAGTTGGCGTTCCGGATTGTGCCAGTTCATGTGGTAATGTAAGCTTTTCCGGGTAAAAAAGCGCTTTTCACATAAGCTGCACTCAAAGTCCGTTTCCGAATGGTATTTCTCAATATGATGCTCTAGATTATGACGGTCTCCGTACTTCTTTCCGCACACTTCACATTCGTAGTGCTTCACAACGTGAATATTCTTCATATGAACCGTTCGTGATGCGGCATCCTGGAAACACTCTGTACATTCTGGACAATTATAGGGCTGATCTGGATCATGTGAGCTACTTATATGCTCTAATAGCAAATGCTGTTGCTCATAGCTTTCCTCTGGCTTGTGGCAAAATTTACAAGCATAGCTGATATTTAATAAATTAAAATCTGTAGAAAAATTTGTTCCCTCGTCTAATTGCAATAATTCCGCTTCGTTGATATTTATCGTTTCTACATAGATTTCTATAGGCTTTGGCGATTTGGCCTCAATATTGGCAGTGTTTTCTGATGCTTTTGTTGTTTCAGTTGGGCTTGTAGTTGTTTCTGTTGTTGTTGTTGTTGTTGTTGCTAATGCTGCTGTTACTGTTGTTGTTGCTGTTGGTGTCTCAGTTGTTGGCATTGTTTTGTCAGCATCTTCCTCGACTAGTTCTTCCTCAGGCTTGTCATACATAAAGTTGGCATCGATTTTATCAAAAATATTTGACAGCTTCAGTTGTGCATCCTGGCAGGCCATACGGAAAGTGCAAATCGAGCAAAATTTTGTAAAGCAGTCGCTGCATATTTTCTGTGGCAATCCATCGTTGGGTGAGATCTATAAATAAAAATATAATTATATTACTTTATAATAAGAAATAACAGTTTATTAAGAGAGTCTTGAATTCTTGTTTTGCCAAATTTATTATGGGGACAGGCTGGACCTCGTACAAACCAGATGTCTTCACAAAAGGAAAAACTTTCCGCATCATAATTGGACGCCTTGGGCAAACGAGTGTCATTTGATAGCCGTCATAAGCTTACCTAATCTAAAGTGTTACTCAGATCTGTGTGAGGTGCCCGCATTATGTTCTATCTGTTCGTCAAAAATATAATTTTTCACTGAGTCTTTATTCTTCATTGAATTCTCTTTAACAATATCTTAAATTCAATCAAATCATTTTTGGTTTTAGTGAATTTTATATGTGCTTATCAAATTTTGAGCATTACATTCGTAAACTAACTTTGCTTTGCAGACCTTGAAACCTATAAATTTGACTTAAGTATAAGACAAGGAGTCTCGAAATCTTCGACATGCCGAAAATAGTCGTTATATCTGCACGAACTGATAAGAAACGGAAGATAATCGTTATCGATATTGCATATTCATCGTTGCACGATCGAAAGCTTCATTAAAATGCAAAGCGCAAACTTTCACAACTTGCATGTGCGGAAGGTTTGTGCCTTTGCACAAAATATTCATATATGTATACATATGCAAGTCTTGTGGGAGTTGGGAGAATTGGAGGGTGGTGGAAAACATACCTGCAACTTCCAGTTAACAAATTCGAAGTGTATTTGCGCCATTTCACTCTGTAAACGAGTTGGATGGAACAAGTCCAGCCAATAGTTGTTGTTGCCATTTTCGAAATCGCACTTGGCACAAGTGCGGCACGTTTCCATGGCTGCGGCAACCAACAAACTGAACAGTCAACATTCAACAGTCAACATCAAACCGTGACGCCCAAGTCCAAATTGCAATTGTCAGCATACAAATGTGCATCTATGTATGTATGTGGTGCGCATGTAGTATATGAGCTTGTGTATTGTGTCCATGTGAAATTATGCAACTTCAGAAATAACTCCAACACACACACACACACGCCCGCATACATGTATGAATGTATGTAATTTTAGCTATTTGTTGTTGCCACAACTGGAGTTGGTTAAAAACATCTGTTCCATTTGCAAACTTTTTGTTGCAAAAACTTTTGCAACCTATTGGATGCTGCCCACAACCTGGGTCACTCAATAAAGTTTTTGGACTGAGCAGCAGCTATTCGAATATATGTAAATAGAGCTGCTTTAACCACATCCTGACCGAGATACGAGATGTTGTCTGTGGCGCACTCCCGCGTGAACTGACCTTCAATATTTGTTTAAGCCCTGCTCGCGTCGAGAGTGTGGAGAGATTGAATTCCCACGCAGACACACACACACGCAGACTCACTCATTTACACGTACAGTATGTACAGTAAAGCCTCCATATAACGACATTGTTTAAGAAAATATTATGCCACTAGTCAGAACTATTTTTGCTTAAATTTACATGCATTATCATCCTATTTTTCTTTATCATTATTGTTTGGCTCAGCCTTAAATTTATTTAGAGCAGATATTATTAGACACTAATAACTTGTATTATTTATTGAATTTATTAAGTTCTAGATAGTTATTTCTATATCCATATATTCTAATCTACTATACATGTCGTACAAGTAATTTATTCTCGAAATTTTTGAGCTGTAGGGCAGTTCTTAAGACAGTTTTTCTTTTTGAAATATGAAGAGATATGCCCTAAGTAATATATCAATGCCTGCGAGACAGATTGAGAAATATCGAGCTTACTATATGAAAACCTAGCTGTAAGCAAACAAACAAATCCAGAATTTGACTAAAAAAGTTCCGTTTTAAGAATTAAGAATCACGTGCAGAAATTAATTCATATATTTTTTCTTTATATGTATTATTTGAATGAATTAAAAAAAAAAAATTTCCAATCAATTTTTTCATATTACCAAAATAGTATATTCGCTAAAAATTCGCTTTAGACAAGCTGGACTTTAACTGCAACGGGCGCATGTGTCGGTGTTAGCCCTCCCCAGCTTTTTACACTCAGCTGATTTGTTTTGTTTGTGTACTTGCGCAAAAGCCAAAGAATGAAATTTGCAAAGCAATCGCAAAGCTTTCGGCAGTTTTTTCAATATCAATATACGTTATACAAATTCATATGTACCTACATAAATATATATCAAAGCTAAATGCAATGTACACAGAGATATATTTCACTTTCCCTCATTGTTCTGTTTCATCTACTTGTTTCATAATTTGTTCTTATCATTTCGGTTAGATAAACTGACATTTAAAGTTTCTATACCATTGTGCACTGTGCAATTTGAATGCTAGAAAATTTGAAAAGCATATTTATGCATAAGAAGAGCTTTTAGACGTAACGGTATTATAGTGAATTCGATAAGCGGTTCACAATCGAATACTTTCAATCGTCATAAGATATGACATATATGCAGCTCTCGTATTTTTTAAAATTAAACGGCGTTAGTGGAAACTTGTCCAATTTCGACATTCTTTTTTTTTTATATATATCTCTTTATTGTCATTGGTTCGATTCAATGAATTATTGGTCTATTTCTATTAAAATAATGCCATATATATGGCATTCCTCTGCATTAAATGTCTCGATCGTTGGAAAAGTCTCATTGTCATTAAACCAAATGTGTTCAGAGGTTCGGATGTGAACCGTTTAGCATTCTTAAAAATCGCCGTAAAATAACTACAACAGTGTACTAATATTAGTTTATTTTCAATTATATACACAACATATACATATATTTCTAGCTACGCTTAAATTAGGTAGAAATAAGGACAACTTCAAAAGAGGGCTATAATTCAAAGCATTCTTCTAACTGTGCGGTAGAATACCCAAAGATCTTAAACACAATTTGGCTGCATTAAGCTTGGCTTCTTTCTTATTATTGCAAGCTTGAGATGGGGTATAAGTCTGCCCATTGATCTCCACAGAAAACAGAAACATACGACTGTGGGATGGTCCTGTGTCCTCCTTTAACATATATTGCGGGGGCGTCCATTTGTTTTTCGATGTAAGCTCATTGAGCACGCAAACGGGATGCTTTTCTTGAGCAGATAGTGCAGCCTGTGCCATATTTGCGGCACTTGTATGCTTAGCTCCTCGTGGACCCATCTGACGCGGCGGTTGCTGTTTGATATCCTCGCGGGATACCAAACCACGCTTATCCAGCTTCACAGTCAGCTGCAATGGTTGCAGCGATCCGGTCTTCGTACGACCTAATCCTTCGCCCGGCTTCCAGCCCATCTTCTGCAACAGAGTCATACCCATTCCACCAGTAACCGGCTTGGTAGATGTCAGTTGATCACGACGTGCCCATAACTGTGGCCCACTGTTTAGCTCATGCACTTTCATCACCTGGGCACCGGTGCTGCCAGTGAATTGACCAGGCAGATACTTTGATGAAGCCCAGGAGGACATATCACGCTGCGCATTGTACATCATTTTAAGTGCTTCTGAGTCAGCTGGATTATCCTGATTTTGAAATAAGCAATTTATTATCGTTTTGCTATATGATTTTAATATTTAGAATTTAAGATGGGGATTGATCAATGCACAACACATTTAACAGTTTCTAATGCAAGTTCTTATGAGAAGAAATTATGAAAGTCTACCTGTAGACGCCGTATGGCACTGAGACGCTGCGTTATGATGCTGGAGACATCCATGCTGGGCGCCCGTTGCTCTGGGAAAATAGAAGCACTTGGCGCAGGCATAAGCGCTGGCCTCGTAGCTGGAGCCGAAGCCGTCGATGGTATGGGTACTTCGGGTACAAATGGCACAGGCGCTGGTGGCTTTGGAGGCGTCGGAGCAACTGTGACTGTTGGTGCGCTTTGAACAACTGCAACTTTAGTCGGAGCAGGGACGGGTAAAGGCAAGGGCACTGGCAGTGGTAAGCTGATCTGCATGCCATTACCTTCGGTTGAGGTAACGCCTTCCATATGGGTGATGGCGGGCTTAAAGGCGGGCTCCTGTTGCTCCTGCTGAGGTATGGGCTTAGCAAAGACATTGCGTTGCACATCCTTAAACATATTTGTGGCCTGTTTGGCAGGTGGTAGTGCAGGCAGTGGCGCCAGTGACTCTTTCGGCTGTACCGGTTTCCAAACCTCAGACATGCGATGCACTTGACCAGATGAGACGGGGAATTGCATTGTAATGGCCTTGGTTTGATCTTCCCTTCGAGTGGATGGTACCAGAGGAGTCGAGTTGCGTATATGCATGACAATGGGCTCCCGTTCCTTTAGCTGAAAAGGATGATGAAACGCCTTCGCGTTGCCATTTTTATCCACATCGGAATCTTCATCCGAACTAAGATCTGACAGCATATCTCCATTGGAAATCTTTTTGCAAAAGTCAGTAAGATCTTGTACGGATCGTCCACCATAGCGCATTTTTAGAAGCACTTTATCCTTAACCTCCGGCGTCATGTCACCCATGTTGCCCCGCTTAAACATGTTGATAGCATTACGACGGGCAATCTCCAGCAAACGTTTCTTATCGATGGCCAAATCTCGTGAACGTGAACGGGAGCGAGATCGCGAGCGCTGCCTTGACGTGGAGTTGGAGCTACGGTGTCTTTTTGTGGCTTGAGCATTGTGCCGGGACTCCTGTTTAGAGTCATAATAACGACGCCGCCCGTTGGCCTTCTCACGCAAATATGTTTCCTCATCGGAAAGTGACAGCTCGTCCGACTGACGGCGGTCAATTTTAATCTTGGCCGTTCTACTGCTGTCGTCTTTAGAGCGAGCACGTACGTCATCCTCATAGCCATTATAAAAGCTATTGTGGCCACGTGCTCGATCCCGCTCCCGTTCTCGGATTCGTTCCCGTTCGCGCTCCTTTTCCCGTTCCTTTTCCTTCTCCCTTTCTCGTTCAACAATTTGATCCCCTTGAGGGCATTGATACTTGGCCGGCACTGGCGATATATCCTCATCTGGAGGCGCATAACGTTTACGGTTTTCGGTCTTGTCCTCTCTCTTAATAAATTTCTCCCTAGACTTTTCGCGATCCTTATCCTTATGCTTATCCTTGCTATCCTTGTGCTTATGCTTATGCTTCCTTCGCTTGGTCTTATGCTTGCCGGTTGCTTCATCGCTCTCTGAGCATTCCCCATCGGATTTGGCGGGTTTACTCCGTGCCTTTTTCTTCTTCTCCTTCTTGGATTTCTTGTGTTTCTTTAGCAAGTTCTTATCATCGAGGAGCTGCACAGGTGGCGCAGCATTAAATACGCTAAATAATTCAGCAAGAATCTCATTGGAGCTTTTCACGGGCGCAATTTGTTTCTTATCATCTTGTGAGGATTCATTGCTGTTGCTATTGCTATCACTTTCGGTGGCATACCCTCTTGGCGACGAAGCACCTTCTGATTTAATTTTTGCATTTAACGCCCGCAGCTTCGCCTCAATCTCAGCATCAATCTTCTCACTTTTTACCTTTACTTCCAGCCCTGCTTCATCTGTGGGCAGAGGCTTCGATTGCTGCGGCTGCTCCTCCAGCCTGCTGGCGCTGTCCGTCTTCTCAGTCATTTTTAAAGCTGCTTCAGTTTGCAGCGACTATTAAATTGCATTATATATATATTTATATACATATATAAATCTGCAATATACACAAGTACTTAGTTTTTGCACGCCTAAGCCATATCAATCGATAGAAATGCATGCAAAAACATTAAAAACAATCGGCTCATAACTAATCAGTGATGACAAAAATTCATACTAAACTCTATCGATGGTATCGATTTCTAAATTTTAAGCGAAATATCGATATCGCAATTAAAGTATTAGTTTTATATGCAAGTGAATTAAAGTATATATATATAAATAAATTCGATTAATTTTTAAATTTAATCATTAAATACAAATTTAAATTAAATGCCATTAGACAACGATATATCGATATTACTACTACTACCAGCTAGAAATTTTTCTTCACCTTACGTTGTAAAACATATTTTTATTGTAACTAGTTTAGTTAAATCCGCAAAACCTTAAAATAAAAGTTTCCTTTCCGTTTCATTTAGTACTACAAAAAAAGCTAGATTTCACACCAAAATATCTAAAACGGCACTTCAGCCAATAGTGATGACAAAAATTCGATGTTTTTGACACACATCTAAGCGAGTTGATATCACCATCGCCTCAAGCGCAGCCAACTTCATTCACGTCGCTGTCACGAATTGCAATTTTTATAACAAAAAAAAAAAGTTTAATCACTGTATCAGAGACCTGCAAAGTGTCAGTCAGGTCATTAATACGGATCGAATTGACGGCAGAGGTAAGCTCAAAATAATATAATTCACTTGCAGTTTACTAAATTAGTAATTTAGCTACGAATTCGCAACGTTTTTAATCGCCATTTCTTTTTCCTTTTCTTTCGCCTGGTGGTTCTGCCCGTGCTCTTCTTCTTGGTTCTCTTCTTGCCATGCCCCGTCTTTTGTTTGTGTCTGTGTCTATTTATATGTATTCGTATACGTGTGTGGGTGTGTATGTAAGCAGAAGTGGACAGCGAGCACATTCATAAACTTTATAGAAATAACAGCAAAAGCATTTTAATTTTCTTTTGGAGGTTATTGGTTATTATTGATACATAAATATATATATATATAAATACACACAGTCAAGATGACATCGTTGGATCAAAATCGCTTGCAAAATTTTAAAAACAAAGGAAAGGATCAAGATGTAAGTAATAACAACAATAATAATATATATTAATATGCGCTTACAGATTCAATTACAATTTTAATTATATACCCTATATTTTTGTTTATAGGAGATGCGCCGTCGCCGCAATGAAGTTACTGTGGAATTGCGCAAAAACAAGCGCGATGAAACAATTCTAAAGCGACGCAATGTACCCAATCTGGATTCCAATACAGATGAAGACGAACAGTTGCCCAACTCCATAAATCTAAAGAAACTTGCTCTGGCCGCGGCTGATCCATCGAAGCCTGAGCAACAGTTGGCTGCCGTTCAAGCAGCACGCAAGCTCCTCTCATCCGATAAGAATCCACCCATCAATGATCTTATCAACAGCGATATATTACCCATTCTTGTGGAATGCCTCAAGCAACATAATCACACAATGCTTCAGTTCGAGGCCGCTTGGGCTTTGACCAACATTGCCTCTGGCACTTCCGATCAAACCAATCAGGTGAGGGAGAGATCCTCCATTACAATAATATCAATATTAGTATAACCTCTATTAACTATTAACTTTAATGTTGGTGTTAGCCAGTGGAGCTAGTAGACTATATCATAATATATTTATCCTATCTAAAGGCCTATAGCATATATCTAACCATATAGAATCCATAAGTTCAATGATGTACAGGATAACAACATACTAAAATGATCTTTTCTTTTCGCAAATTATAATAACAATTGTATTTAATCAGGACTTTTAAACCGGTTAAAATATAGGTCCGAAACTGGTAAAACAAAAAAAACATCTGATACAATGAATCGTTATTTTTTTTTTTTTAAATTTTAACACCATCAGCCCGAAAGATTGTTTTTATCTGCACTTACAGTGGGATTTTTTAATTGCGCAGTTTCAAGCTGATCAGTATAATAACAGCATATCTTTAAAAACATATTTGTATAACTATCAATAAGGTGCAAATGAATGTAACGCAATGTTTTTTTTCTCTTTTTTCATTTAATTTTCAGGTTGTTGCTGCTGGCGCCGTACCGCTCTTCCTTCAACTATTGAACTCACCCGCTCCAAATGTCTGCGAACAGGCTGTGTGGGCTCTGGGTAACATCATTGGAGATGGACCCTTGTTGCGGGACTTTGTAATTAAGCATGGAGTGGTTCAGCCACTGCTATCGTTCATTAAACCCGATATACCCATTTCGTTCTTGCGTAATGTAACCTGGGTAATTGTGAACTTGTGCCGGAACAAGGATCCGCCGCCACCAGCTGCCACAATTCACGAAATCCTGCCCGCACTCAATGTGCTGATCCATCACACTGACACAAATATTTTGGTGGATACAGTTTGGGCCATCAGCT
Source organism: Drosophila repletoides (assembly GCA_018150835.1). Taxonomy (NCBI): domain Eukaryota; kingdom Metazoa; phylum Arthropoda; class Insecta; order Diptera; family Drosophilidae; genus Drosophila; species Drosophila repletoides. Next base: position 8,152,218 of record JAECWQ010000202.1, read on the forward strand.
ACTTGACCGATGGGGGCAACGATCAAATCCAAATGGTTATCGATAGCGGTGTTGTGCCCAAGCTGATACCACTGCTTGGAAACACTGAGGTGAAGGTGCAGACGGCTGCTTTACGTGCTGTGGGCAATATTGTAACCGGATCAGATGAACAGACGCAGGTGGTTCTCAATTATGATGCTTTATCGTATTTCCCAGCGCTGCTGTCTCATCCCAAGGAAAAGATACGCAAGGAGGCTGTCTGGTTCCTTTCTAACATCACCGCAGGCAATGAGTCACAGGTTCAGGCTGTCATCAATGTCGGCCTGCTACCGAAAATTATTGATAACCTGAGCAAGGGTGAATTCCAGACACAGAAAGAGGCTGCCTGGGCCATTAGCAATCTGACCATCAGTGGTAGACCAGAGCAGGTTTTTACATTAATCAAGGAGGGCGTTATACATCCCTTCTGCGATCTGCTGTCGTGCCAGGACACTCAAGTGATCAATGTAAGCAAATGAATAATATGTCAATTTATTAATTCCAATTCTTTTCAAACTTTAATCAATAATCGTTTATGTAAAATACTTAAAAATTTAGAAAATTACTTGATATGCATGATTGGTTACATTATTAATTGTGGTTGAGTGCAAATGGTTCTTCCCTTGACTAATTTATTTATTTAGATTTACAAAAATGATGTAATTTTCAAAGTAATTTTAACAATTGTTTAAATTGTGGTTCCCCCTTATTTCAGGTTGTGCTTGATGGTCTTAATAACATGCTCAAAGTAGCCGGATCACATGTGGAAGAGGTTGCCAATTTAATTGAGGAATGTGAGGGACTCGCTAAAATTGAACGCCTCCAAAGCCATGAGAACGTTGAGATTTACAAGCTGGCATACGAAATAATTGAAAAATACTTTACCGAGGTAAGTTAATATTAGTTCTATATAATTTTGTTAGATAATTAATGTCTATTCCAATTTGTGTTAATATAGGGCGAACAATCTAACCTGGCACCTACTTCTGATGGCTCCGAATTCAATTTTGATCCCCATACCGACAAACAAACAATGAACTCGTTCAACTTTTAACACAATGGATAAGGAGTAATACCAATTTCATATACATAGCAGCAATATGTATACTGGATTGATAGCATAGCAATAATATTCGAGCGATACTCTGTGCCCATCAAAAACACTGATTCTGACTCTGACACTGACAGCAACCAGAAAAAAAAATATGCACATTCTATATGACAGCTTGGTTATATATACAATACAATAACAAACACACATACTACACCACAACAACAAGAACAGAAAAAATCATTGCAGCAATTAGCTTTTCATTTTCTGTGTTATGAAAATTAAGATACAAACACACTTCATAATGTATGTTGATGCAAAAGCAAAACAAATTTAAAATTAATTAAACGGTAAAATTGTGTCTGATGCATGTTGCAATAACGAATCCATTTTAATTATTTATGTCTTCAATCAATTAAATAAGTTCCAAATTTGAAAGTAGGTCTGTTCAGTATATAAGAATATATACTTCTTCAAAAGGTCTGCATAGGCGCAAACGAAATATTGCAACTGCAACAACTGTGCTACAAAAACACACACACACACACAGGAATGATAAAAAATGTAGAACTATTTGATTTGTAATGAATAATTTTAATGATATGTACGCCTTTGATTTGTAATTGAAATTACATATACATTTCTAACATGAAAAACGATAAAACGATTAAAAAAAAGAACACGGCATATACTCTGGTTTTATTTACATTTACAGGGAACTTAACAGAACAGAAGCAACCCATAAAACACTTGTGTACATATACAATATTAACTTATATTTACGTTTCAGCTGAATACAATCTAAGGTGGGGCGATAACTAATCAAGTTACAGATGTATGTACCATATATATATATATATGCACGTTTTAAGTTGAAGCGCAATAGGCAGTACCAAATGAAAGTTTGTACAAATATTTTTCGACTCACTGTGCTCATCAGCGAGCCAATGCGTACATCTGAATCACACTGTACGCATACATATATATTTAAATTAGATTGAGGCTGTATATATTTTAGGGTGAACCTTTTCACAAATAACAGTCAAATTTAGTATCGAGAAAATAATAAATCATGAAGGTAAATTATTTCGATTTACAAAAACTTATTTGATATTCAATCGTAATGTATCTTTAATCAAACATTTTCAAATTTTGGAAGATAGTTTAATATTAATCACCTCTATAGACCTACGGTCAATTTTTAAAAATATAGATATTTTCTTTTTTGTGTTGCATATTTGTAGGGTGGTATGATATTAATTTTATTTAAATCAGCTGCAGCAGATTCTGTTCGCCTAGTATTTCTACCATATACTTCTTTATTTTTGAAAAATTCACTAATAAACATTTTTGGATATTTTCTACATCTTTTTATTTTTTTTCCTTCGCATGGTATGTATTGTAAGAGAAAATCAGTAAAGTGTTTCTGAGATACAAATTTGAAAATGTATTTGAAAAATATGTCATGTTTATTGCCAATTTTATTCTTAAATTGTCTTAATCCCTGGCTTTTGGATAGAAAACTTGACTACAAGCCATTTGTAACGGACATGCGCCTTCCCATTAAATATTAAAGGCAATTCCTAATGGCCATTTAGTATGAAAATTAGTCTGTAAGCTAATTTCAATGCCAGAAGGAGTCCAAGGTTTTAGGGAATTGCAAAGTAGCTAAATTCAGTAATCAATAAAATCGTTTAAATAAAATTAAATATAAAAGGATACAGCTTTGAGAGAGAGAGAGAGGACTCATTATCATACAGTAAAAACATTAAATCAATCTTTACAAGTTTAAAAAATTTTTATTATTCATCGCGCCTATGAAAATGAGCTATACCATAGCACACAGACTATAACTATTATACTATCATTATCATACTATAAATTTTCAGAGTATATTAAGAACTGCCTGTCATCTGCGTATGTTAAAACTCCATTTAGCACCTTTAAAAATTTGTTTGTCATTTGTTTGTTTTTATAATTTTAAATGTTGAGGAATCCAGAAAGTAAAAAAGTATAGTATGGAGAGACTTACATACCAAATTTGGAGTTTCTAGCTGTAAAAGTATCTGAATAACAGATGCTCATACAAAAAGAATGGCTTGACCCGATGCTGTATATATATTTATATATACTTTATGAACAGAAAAAGCTTCCTTCTGCCTGTTATATGGCTGTGCACAAAATTTTTGTCCTTTCATTTAATAGTTAAAATTGTATTTTAACATACAAGTCGAGTACTCCCTCTTCTCTTTACAATAAATAATAATACATTTACAATAAATGATCTCAAACAAAATTACAATATCGTAATTTTTAGCACGTGTACACGAGCAAACAGATGTGCATACTTAGTATGCAAATGTTAACAAACTGTCGCATGATGCAGGCAGAGAAAAACGAGAGAAAAAACTGTAGTTTAGTGTTTATTTTTAGTACATAGTACGTACATATATACATGCATATTTATAGATATATGCTTATGTATTGAGTGCGTACTTATCCGCTTCCGTCAACATTGCGTTGCGTTGCGGAAATTGGCACGAGTTCTCGATTGGCTGACAAGTGTTGCATGCGATGGTCAAGGTCAAGGACGTTGCGTTCGCATTTGAATTGAGTTAATTTTTTACTGAAAATGCTTTTTTCAGAATTGGCTATTAAAACGTTGCTCGCAAAACAGGTTCTGTGCATTTCTGGTTTTTTTTTTCGGTTACCTTAGAAAGTCAAAAACTCATGTAACAGCATTCTCAGCTGTTTTTGTGTGTGTATATATGAGTATTTATCTACGTGTGTATCTATGTGAATGGCTCTCGCGCGCCCGCACATTCACGCACACACACACACACAACACAATAAACACAGTGGACGGCCATTATGAGAAACTTTTATGATTATGAAAATTATGTGAATACTTTTCAATTAAATTAAAAGAAAAAGAAATATGGGAACTTTACTTATTTTCTTCTGCAATTATTGGTGTATTTCCATACAAAAAATTTCAATTAATTTGTGTTTATGATAACAGACGCACAAATAGCTGATGTACTATTAATTTTGTATGTCATTTATTATATGTAAATTTATATAAGTTTAGTAGCATTCTATATAAAATGAAATTGAGTAATTTGCTATATAAAATTTACATATTGCTTACACTTGTCCTACTATACATTTTTTAAAAATTTCGATTTATCGAGCGTTGACTGTACTAGCTGAGAGCGCCGACGCCAACGGTAATGAACTCAACGCTGTTGTTATTCACACTCTGCGAACAGTACGGGTGAAACTGTCTGTCCACACGCTAGTCACAGCTCGCCGCTGGTCGGAAATTGTTTTCGTATTTAGTTTATTTCGCACAACAACAAAAACCAAAAACACAAAAATGTCATCAACAGCCGTTCAGACGCCACCACCTGCTCCAGCTAAACCCCCGCCACCAACAGCGGGCCCTTCTACTGGAAAGGGCATCCATTCGAAGGTTTACAATGGCATAATTGGTGCCTGTGATAAATTTGTGCCCGCAAAGATGCGACCACTTTGGATGCATGCTGCAGGTTAGCTAAAAGTAAAATTAAAAAATAGATAAATTGAGATATTAATCAAAATTAATTATTAAGGTCCCAAAACGATCTTCTTCTGGGCGCCAGTATTTAAATGGGTAAGTTACTAGACAGAGATAGCCTGTTACATAATTCAATTTAAGAGCACAACCTTCGCCAATTCTCATTATCTCTGCTGTCTGGTGCTGATATTAAAAAATCTAAGCGGCAATAATAAAGAAATCTGTGTGAGAATGTCGCCCGTGCGATTAAACATATATATGTACCTACATATATATGTTTCTATATATATATATGTGCGATTATTATTTGTTTATGTTAGTACAATAAACTTGTTGGGGCTCTTTCGGCAGCTGCCCATTAGGAAAGAGCGCGCTATAATTTTGCATTGGTATTTTTCCGTTTGCGTGTGTGTGTGCGTGTATCCACATACATGTGATTTGTTATTGCCATTTCATGCTATTCACATGGACGTAGTCAGGATTTAAAATAGAGGTTCAGAAAATTTGATAATTCTAAGCCACTATCTATTTTTTTATTTTTTGAGAAATAATTATAATAAATGAAAAATTAAGTACAGGCATAAATTACAAATTTTTGATCAAATTATGGGGCATTCGTTAAATTAAATAAATACCATAATTTAATTAATTTATTATCTTTATCTAGAGTAAGAGGCAACATCTGAAGAGCATTGTCATACGAGTACATGCATTCCATACATGATACTCCTAAACAAGCACTCTTCAGGCTTAATCAATTTATGCCACAATCAGTCTCTTCTTATCGATCGCTAATAAAAAACATTCCATATACAAATAAATGCAAATTAATATTATCGGGAATTGCGAGCTGAAAAAATAGTATTCAAAAGGTCGTTCACGTAACCTAATAAGTTTTGAGATTGGTCTAGATACGTGGGGCGAAGACTACATATCCTTGCGGACTAACTATTAATGCTAATTAATTAATTGCTAATGACACAAGCTTAATGAGTATGTATGTATGGAATAGTAAGAAGGCTATATGCCAAGACTAGATTGAAAATCAATAATCGGAGAGGCCATCTTCAATGCATGACACATTTCCTGAAAAAATTAAAATACTCTCTATATGTTCGAATATTTCCGACAAACAAAAGAAAACTTTGATAAACTATATCTCTAAAACTTAAAAAGCATTAGTTTGCATATCCGAGATATCAGACTCACTCCATTATTATAAAAAAATTGCAGACATTTTTATCGGTCAAATTGCAAAAAATGTGATTAAAAATTTAATAAGCGAAACCTGAGGAGGTTCATCCTCTTACCTTGCAAGCCTGTCTAAAATATCTATCAATGTATCAGGTCCTCTAAAGGTTTGTGTAATTGAGTTTGAGATTTTTAAGATTTCATGATACAGTGGCATGTTTTTTATCCAAATTGTTTTTTTTAGTTTTAGAGGGAGCCGCATTTGACTCCGTCCATGAATATTTATATAATTATTTTGCTCACTCATGTGATATATAACATATGCTGGTGCTGTAATCGGAAATGTTAATGCTCAATAAATTACATTTGGAAGTTTACACATACAAGCATACATACGTTCATTATTATCAATTTATCTATTATCATTATCTATTTTTAGGGTCTTGTCGTAGCTGGCCTCAGTGATTTGGCTCGTCCTGCGGACACAATTTCTGTTTCGGCTTGCGGTGCTTTGGCAGCCACTGGTATTATTTGGTCGCGCTACTCGCTGGTGATCATACCAAAGAATTACAGTTTATTTGCTGTGAATCTTTTTGTGGGCTTGACACAAGTGGTTCAACTTGCACGGGCCTTCAACTATAAATTTGAACAGGAAAAGCTGAAGAAAGAGCAAGAAGAAAAGCCAGCGGTCACGCAGTGAATCACTGCAGCATATCATTGATTCCTAGTTTTGGACACGCACATAACCCAAAAAGACGCATATCAGACCACTGCGTTTTATATATTTGGTTGTACCACTTAGTTTAAGATGAAATGACCATTTTATATTTGTGGTTTGTTGTTGCCTTACAGAACGTGATTCATAATTCTTAAGTTGTAAATGTTTGAGGCTTCGAGTATATTTTAATTACACGTAGCTTAATTGGACTTTTGTGATTTTAGTCAACGAAATAAATAAATACATTCTGAAGACTGTAGAAAGTAACGTAGAATAATCGAGTTTTTAAAATGTGCATGCCAACCGATATCTATCGATAGCATGATTGGATGGGTATACATTATTTGCGCAGAAAATACGACAATATGGTAATGAGTTAAACTAAAAAGATTATAATAAATAAGCTATTGGATAGTTGTTGGTCTTAGCTAACAAAGTAATATAAAACATTCAAGCATTAGAGATTTTAAAACAACCTCAGGCACGCTTGCCAATCGATATGTATCGATGACACCATTTCAATTGTGGGTGGGTGGGTGTTATTATCTCGAACATCTCTATCAACAGCTGTTTACATTCATAAAATAATTGCAATTTTTCACCCAAATTTGGGTAATGAGTAAAACAAATTAATTAATATATAAAAAATATAGAAAAAGCTAGCCATGAATTTAATAAGTGGAATTAAACTGTACATTGAAAAGATGTGCACAGATTCTGGAGCAGGCATGAAAATCATATTACTCGACAAGGAAACGGTAAGAGGATTAGCGCCTAGATCAATAAAAATATTCGACAACCTTTCAATTAAAATTGCAGACTAGCATTATTTCCATGGCTTTCAGCCAGTCTGATATGCTGCAACGGGAAGTCTACTTATTCGAACGCATTGACTCCGGGCGCTCCAACGAGCGTCTAAAGTATCTGAAGTGTATTGTATTCATACGCCCCACAAAGCAAAACATTCAACTGTTGGCCAATGAGCTGCGAAATCCCAAATATAGTGCCTATTTTATATGTAAGTATTATTGATATTCAAAATGAATATACATGAATGAATGGCTGCAAACCTGTCTTGAATCGAGCTCTGTATGACCGGCTGGGTTAGGGTTTCCTTAATTTAGTTAGCCCTGATTTTGATCCCAAACAACGTTTGGTTTATCACGAATATCTCTCGAAACCAATTACAAATCTTAGTATGTATGCCTTGCAGCCTTGATTCATATTCATACTATTTGATTATTACTAATATTTATTTAAATTGTAGATTTTAGCAACATCATACCACGCACGGATATTAAATACTTGGCGGAATGCGATGAATCAGAGTCCGTGCGTGAGGTGAAGGAATTATATGCAGACTATTTATGTGTTAATCCCAATCTATTTGCTTTAAATTTGCCCGACTGCATGACAAATCTTAACTGGCTTCCGGATGCATTAACCCGCAGCGTGCAGGGCATAACAGCCGTATTGCTTTCGCTAAAACTGAATCCGGTTATACGGTATCGGGCCGGCTCGCAAGTGGCTCAGCTCCTAGCCAAATTAATTTATGATCAAACGACCAAGGAATCTGCGCTCTTTGATTTCCGTGGCAATGTTGATGGAGCTGCACCTCCGTTGCTTTTGCTGCTGGATCGTCGGGATGATCCGGTGACCCCATTATTGCATCAATGGTCATATCAGGCGATGGTGCATGAATTGTTGCAGATACGTAACAATCGAGTGGACTTATCGGAGCGACCCAATGTGCCCAAGGAGTTCAAAGAGTTGGTCTTATCTGGCGATCAGGACGAGTTTTATGGCACCAATATGTACGGAAATTATGGCGAAATAGGGTCCACCATTAAACAACTAATGGAGGAGTTTCAACGCAAGGCCAATGATCATAAAAAGGTCGAAAGTATTGCTGATATGAAGAACTTCATTGAATCGTATCCCCAGTTCAAGAAAATGTCGGGCACAGTACAGAAGCATTTATGTGTCATGGGCGAACTCTCTAGCATTACAAATAAGCGTAATCTATTCGAAGTATCCGAATTGGAGCAGGAAATCGCTTGCAAGGCGGATCACTCGGCACAGCTGCAACGAATTAAAAAGTTGATTGCGGATGAGAGGGTCAACATTGATGATGCCATAAAATTGGTGGCCCTATATGCTCTGCGTTACGAACGCCATGCAAACTGTGACACTTCCAGCCTGCTGCAAATAATCAAAACCCGAGGCGGAAATACTCAAATTGTACCCGCCCTGATCGAGTATGCCGGCATGCATGTGCGTCAAGGCGATTTATTTAATATGGTGCGTATTACGGATGCCGTCAAGTTGACACGCATTCTGATTAAAGGCCTCAAGGGTGTGGAAAACGTGTTTACTCAGCATACGCCGTTGCTTAAGGAAACATTAGAGGATATATTTAAGGGCCGCGAATTAGAACCAATTTATCCGGCCATAAATTCTGAGCTTGTACCATTCCGGCGACCACCTCAAGAAGTGGTTGTCTTCATCATTGGCGGAGCCACGTACGAAGAAGCCCTGACTGTGCATCAGCTGAATAATGCTGGCTATAAAGTAATCTTGGGCGGCACCACAATTCACAATTCCCAGAGCTTCATCAGTGAAGTACTATCGGCCACAAGTGGCACACAATTTAAACACACCAAATCCATGCTTAAGTATTGTTCCCCAGACAACCTATAAGGACCAGGCGCATTCCTACTGATATATCTGATACTAAAATTATTGCTATTGTTAACTATTTATGTACATTTACGTGTAGTATAATCAATTTAATGTATTTAACTCTTCACTTATCATTGTTATATGTATCATTCTTTACAAATATACCTATACATAAATGTGGTAAACCATAAATTAACTTTTTAGAACAAGAGACTCATTTAACTCATTTGAGACTCATTTAACTACCCTTACAGAGGGTGTAATAATTATAAAAAAAAACTATCTGTGATCGAACTGGTTTATATAGTTTAACTGCCATATAAGTAAGTAATCGGTCGATCGGTGGTAAACTCACTAAACGAACTAATCAAATATAGACGTTCACTTTTTGAACTGGGACAAAATCAAAATCGGGAAACCAATGGATATATAAATTCTCTAAATCGAAAGATAGCCTCCTCTCCTCCTCTTTTGTAATTGGGCTGAAAATAAGAGAAGGAAAGGGAAGCTAAGAAAACTAGTGTTATAAGGTGATCTATGCTGAATAATTTACTAGGGGATTAGCTAACATTTATGTATACTATGTACAAAACATATGTTTATAATCACACGAAATAGACAAACGGTGGTTAAAAGAAAATAACAAGTCCTTAGAGATGACTATAGCACAACCATGACAACGGGCTATTTGTATACCTAAGCCACCAGCTCAACCAACCGGCATTATGAAAATTTAATTTGTCATGTCCAATACGTATTTCAACGAGATCTGGCATCAGTCCCAGCATGAATGCGAACAACTGGCTATCATTGACTATGAGCGACAGCATCAGAATGTCGATACCACTGTGGCTACGATTAGCGGCGTTGTTGGCGTTATCTCGAGCTCTGTGGCCGCCGCTGCTGATGCCAAAGCGCTCCTCCAATCCAGTCTCTATGAATTCTATTTGCGTTATATTTGCCTCAGTAATCGCCTAGAGGATGTCTACGATAATGTAAGTATTAAATTTGATATTAAACTCTTTCTTTAGGAGCTAAGATGATACATAATGATACATGGAAAAGTACTATATAATTGTTTAAGTTACATTTTCTTGGGATGTGAAGAAAGTGATTAATAATAAATGGTTTTACTTCATTCCTAGATGATACAGCCACAGAAACGTGAGTTAGTCCGTAAGTTGCTAGACGCCTGTCTGGGGCGGGTGGTCGAGCTGAAGCACGATCTGGTAAACATTGATCTCATGGAGTTTAGTTATAATGACGACGTAATTGAACGGCTACGACTTACTCCCATGGAGACTGAACTGCGTATTCCCCGCTACTTTCTACGAGAGCGAGAACAGGAGCTGGAATTCCGTAAGCAAACCATGCATGAGATATTGATCAAACTAGGCTGGCTCGAGGAACACGCGCTGGAGGAACCGTTGACTGAGATGGAAGCCATTCGTCTACTGCAGATGCATGAGCGTGCACGCCAAGGACGCCTACGCGCGCATTTTATGAAAGAGATACGCAAAGAGAAGGGCAAGTCCGAGGAGCGCAGTGAAAAGGAGCGAACTGACTCCGGCCTCATGGCAGCCATGAAGATACAGAAAATGTGGCGTGGACACACAGCGCGTCGTATTACAAGACGTCGTAAAATGGATGAGATGATATTAATAGGAATGGTTCCTCCACCGGCCGCGGTGCTCAAGGAACGTGCCGAGAAACTGGAAAAGCACAACGAACAGGATGTCAGGCGTCGACACGTCGCTCAACAGACATATGCGGCGCAGTTCGAGGCGCGACAGATAGCTGTACAGGAGGAGATCAGGCAGAAGCATGGCGCTACTATGAAGGAAGATATTGCTGATGAGATACGCGCCTGGATAAAAGATTGTTATGATAAAACGGGTAAGCTACCCGATTTTCCATCAGAAGATCAGGGTGGATCTCTTCACATATTCAGTCGACCGGGTACGGAGAGCGAACATAGTCGCTCCTCAGCGCGTTCATCGAAGGAATCACGCAAAACTAAGGATAAATCCAAATCGCCAGCGCGTAGTGGCGATTTAAATGTAAACGATAATCAGGAAGAGGATGTTAATTTTCAGCCGGCTCCATCTGTTTGCTTACCGGACATCCGTGCTGAAATTGAATAGTAAGTATAGTAATATAATAGGAAAACCATCTCGGGAGTATTTCTTTGACATAGACATTATATTTAAACTAAACTTCATTCTTCATCCTAACTTAGTTTTAACGACACTTGGCGCGACAAGGACGAAACAGGCATACTTAGCCAGGCAGCCTACGAGGATATGATTTATGCTGAGAAATATCAAGAAGTGGAACTGGAATTTCGACGTGCTGTGGACGATGTGATGCGTCAGGAAATTGAGCTACTCCAAACCATGGTTGGCAAAAAGGTCAAGAAGAGCAACAAGAAGACCCGTCGCTCTGGCAAAAAAAGTAAAAAGAAGAAGGAAAAAGATCTGACGCCTGATCGAAGCACAGAATCGCTATATGAAGAGTTGGTCACCAATGGTATTATACGCAAATATCCCGAAACTAAACTGAAGCAGTTTCTGGGCGATAAGGCGTTAACCGCCCGCAATGGAACTAATCCTTCGCCAGGCGATATACGACAGATTCTCACAGAGTATTGTATCCTGCCGCTTGGCTCGGACGCCATACACAGCTGTACGCCACTGATACGCTCTATATTGCTGGCCGGACCACGGGGATCCGGTAAAAAGGCGTTGCTCCATGCAATTTGCACTGAGGTTGGAGCTGTTTTATTTGATTTAACACCTGCCAATATTGTGGGCAAGTATCCGGGCAAATCTGGACTCATCATGCTCATACATTTGGTGATAAAGGTATCAAGGCTGCTACAGCCGGCGGTTATTTATATGGGCGATGCAGAGCGTCCATTCATGAAGAAAATACCCAAAACGGATCGAACTGATCCCAAGCGATTGAAAAAGGATTTGCCCAAGATGATCAAGAACATTGCGCCGGAAGATCGCGTCATCTTTGTCGGAACATCCAATTTACCCTGGGAAGCGGATCAGAAATTGCTGCAGTCAGTGTACAATCGTTTCATCTACATACCGCGTCCTGACTACGGAGCGATGTCGCATGCCTGGAAAACGCTACTTCAGTAGGCATTTGACTATGTGGCGTTTAGGTTCGGCCTCTAATCTTTGCTTTCCCTTTCAGCGAATATTCCGGCGGCATCTCCAACTTGGATACAAGTGCTATGGCTAAAATATCCGATGGGTATACCATCGGCGCTATTGATGCTTGCCTCAAAGAGGTCATGACCTGCAAGCGCAAGCTACAACTACGTTCCCAGCCGCTTACAAATGCGGAGCTTATTAATGTTCTCTGGTGAGTAAACTGTGTTCCAGTCATACTGTATTAGTAGCATAGTAACATACATGTCATGCAGCACTCGTGATCCCGTTTATCGCGAGGAAGAGGAGGCTTTCGAATCATGGTGGTCAAAAACTCCCCTGGGACGCCGTCGTCAACGCTTTTTGGAACTGGAAGAAGAGCGTCTAATTGAGGAACAAGCACAGCAGGCTAAGCAAGGAAATGGCAACAAAAAGAAGGGCTTGAATTAATCTAAATATTTATAAGCCTTTCATGCTATTTTAACTTATAAATAAAATCCTTATTGCCACATTTACAATGCAGCTCGTTAACAGCTAACTTCAGAGTCTCATGCTCGTCCAGCAGATGCTGCAGCTCATTAAGTCTCTCTCGTAGCAATTTCTCTTGATCTCCAACACACCACAGCAGGCTCACATGAAATGAAGGCGAATCGTAAAACTTTGGTAAGCGATAGTCGCCCATTACCAAATCAACGGGCCGCAAAAGAGCAGACATTTTGGAAGTAAATGCGGCATCTAGCTCTACGGCAAGAAATGTACGAGTGCGCTCCTCATTTGTGTAGACTTGCAGCTAAGTAAGAGAACGCATTAAAACATATAAACTAATGATTGAGCTGAAGGAACTTACTAAATGCAGAGTGCTGTTAAAGCTGTAGACATAAAATACGAATAAATTATTTGTTTAATAGGTATCTTGCGTATTATCTGGTACTTACCCAGGGGAACTGTGTAGAGCCTGCTGAAGCGATTTTGAGAATTCATCTATTTGATGATATTGTAGAACGACCGTTTTGCTTAAACTCAGATGCAATGATTCATTCGCCTGTATTTCAATGAGAGGGGCTAGTTTTTCTATAGCGTCCGTCTGAAAGTCCTCCAGCTGCTCGGCACAACCAGAAACAGGTACATAAACAAATGTTGCCCAATTGCCGCGCTCGTGCTTGAAACTACGAATACGTCCACCATGTAATGACGAGTCAGCAGTATTATCCTCCTCATCATCATCGTCCTCGTCCTCGTCGTCTACCTGTGATGATTTGGGTACCTTTGCGGCACCCAACAATGAGGCAGCTGTGGGTAATGCCGGTCTGGCGGGTTTTAAATGTAGGAGTCATGATTTATTTACTATAATGTACAATACCTCTTCAAATTGGATGCTGCTGCGGAAGTTGTATCCTTTGTTTGCTGCTCCTCTTCAGAGCCTGAGCTGCTACCGTAATCCACCAGTGCCATCATTTTACTTCATTTAACCATCGTTGTTTGCATTGTAAAACATCTGCAATTCGAATAGGGTGACCATTCAACAGATTTATCATATTGGCGCCAAAATTTCTTCGATAATTTATACATATCGATAAGTAAAAGTACAAAATATTGCATTTTGTATTAATAGCAAAAGTTCTCAATTTACACAATATGTACTCTCATTTATAGGCAAAAAAAAAGCTGCTACTCATTACGATAACAGTTAATCCATAACTTCTGCATATCGACAACGATACACATTTATTAGTTTACGGTCACACTGGCAATGAGTGTCAATCAGAAGTCTCTCTCCGAATCGTCCGGCACATTTTGGCACATCTATTTATTTTCACATTTTATTTATTCTACAATGCAAGTGGATGCAAATCGCTGAAGAAACTAGAAAAATAAAAGTACAAACTGCGACCAAAATAAACCAAAATGCAATTGGGCTCCAAGCTACACGTGTATAAGGGCGAATGGGGGCTCCCTTCCATTGATTTCGAGTGTATGCGTGCCTTGGTAAGTTCAGTTGCATCATAATCAGCAACTCCTCCTATCATACTGCGAGTATTTAGCACTATCAGTAATATATATATTAATCAATTCACTGTCTTTTTGGCGAAATTCTGCAAACAGTGTTTGCTACGCTTCACCCGCTGTCCCATGGAAATTGAAACGAATACAAATCCACTGCGCTCGGGAGCCGGAAAGTTGCCCTATCTTCAAATAGGCAATGATAAATTCATTGGATACAAAGAGATCAAACGCGTATTCGATCTTGAGGTGAGTGGCACGGGAACAACACAACAGTCAACAGTCAGTGGGGTGAATAAACGTATGAGCTATTTATAGGACTGGAGATAGCTCTTTATACCCTTTTTGCATGAGATATTTTAATATTGTCATGAAATGTGTAACGCATAGTACATCAAAACGTTACGCAAATTTACTGGTTTTTTTAATACTCGTGAAATCATATTACAAGTGGTTTTGTTTTTCTCTCACGTACTCCTCTCTAATAAGTAACTGTCATTGGGATTACAAATCAATGAATCAGTTTTACAAAATATTCAGCTGAAATGAAACTTTTTTTTCTATATATTGATGAAATTAATAAACACAAGTTTATTTTATTCTAAAAATAGTTGACTTATAGCTAGTAAAGCAACAATGAGGCAATAATTGAAGAAAATCCTTCTTAATTAAAATTTTATTACCTAACCATTTTGATAAAATTAATAAATAACGAAACACTATCTTAAATTATATGATTAGGAAAAACTACTTGACTTGGTAGGAAACTTCTTCACATATTACAAATTTCAGAATATCTTAAAACAAGAGTATTTATGTTCCGGATTGCTTGTTGTTTTTCCCTAACTTATCTCCTAATTAAAAAGATGCCTTGTCTTTCAGGGTTATCCGGTAGATGCGCATTTAAATACAAAACAAAAGCACCTGTCCATCACATACTCGAACTGGGTATTCACACAACTGCATGCCTACTACCATTATTTCCTGTACGGTGAGCCCCACAATTATGACACAACTACACGTGGCTTGTACGCAAAACGGACGCCATTCCCGTTCAATTTCTACTATCCATCAACGTACCAACGCGAGGCCTGTGATGTGGTGCAGGTGCTGGGTGGTTTCGATATAAATGATAAGCTGGAAAAACATGAAAGTGACTATGTAAGTTGTGCAGTATTATAATTGGAATTCTTATTAAGTTGTGCTTCATTTTTTTTAGCTGGTGGCTAATGCAAAGAAGTGTGTCAATTTGCTGTCACGTAAATTGGGACGCAAAGTTTGGTTCTTTGGAGACACGTTCAGCGAGTTGGATGCAATTGTTTATAGTTATTTGGCGATAATTTATAAAATAACACTGCCCAATAATCCACTGCAAAATCACATAAAAGGCTGTCAAAATCTAGTAAATTTCATCAATCGCATCACCAAGGATATATTCCGCAATGAGTGCTACAGTTCAACCAAACTAACCAAAACCTCAAGTCACTCGGACAGCACATTGACGCCGTCAGAGCGCAAGTTTCTGGAAACCGAGCTAAATACAAAGATTGTAGCTGGAGTGGGCGCTGTCCTGGCAATGGGCGCATTTGCAGCATGGCGTGGCATTTACACCCAGGTGAGAATAATTTCTAATTCTTAAGGAACTCTATGTGTTAACATAACTTTGTCATAAGTTTTGGAGCAAGGTTTTTTCTTTAGACTTCATAGCGATTGCTTAATTTAAAATTAACAAATAGACAAATTTAAATCTCAAAGTGTACTAAATTCGAAGGTAAATTGTTAAAGCAGCCTTCCTTAATTTTTGTTTATCCCTTATCTGTGCTTATATTTGCAGTTAACACGCTCGGCAGCAGATTACGACGGCATCGATTATGAGGACGATGATCTGGAGGAGGTCTTGGATTAGTAGCAGCTCTGTACCATTTTAGATTTAATCTTTTACGTATATTTAAAGCATTCAAAGAAAATGAAAGGATGGTGCATATTTTTGAAAAACAATCCAGAAAAAATAAGTGAAATGTTCTATGGCAATTTAGTTAGATGCACGCATATATGTATATAAAATTGAATGCTATAAAAATTAATGAATATTGCGCCCACTTGTCATTCGTTTTTAAACTATTTACTCTTTATGTGAAATTGTATGTATGTATTAGAAAGAAGCAGCAACCAAAGCGCAATAAAACGTGCAACTGACGCTGCTAAAGTTATTTGTAATTGACTTTAACTACTAATTGGAGTATTTATAGAAAAATGAATACAGTTGTCATATGAGATAGATAACTTCGTCTGTCCATAACTCTACGTTTTGTGTTTTGTTTTTCTGCTTGACTATATTAATATTTATTAAAAAACTAAGCTTAGCATTAACTTTCGTTCACATCGATTGATTGAAAGAGGAAACGGAAATCAAGCAATGATTGTTTGGTTGGGAACCTCTTAGATTGGAAGTGAATACTCGTACAATATTATTATGTATGTTAGTTATACAATATGTAAGCCGTAATGGAATTTCTATATCTTGAGTGCATCCTGTAATTTTCGTCGTGCCACGCCCACACGATCTTCCTGCTTGCGTATATCATCCTCCGAGATAATAACTGCATGCATTAGCGGTTGTTCTGGATTCATGAATGCCATAGCATTCTTTGTTAGCTCAGCTTTTGTTGAGCTCTGGCCGTGAACTCCGGCATTAAGCATATGCAGCGCTGTAGCCACAGATTGCAGTACAGTCTGTTCATTGACATTGGGACCGACAGTTCGTATGGTTTTTGGCAGTGATATATCATCCAGCTCCTCGCCGTTGTCGTGGCAGGCACGCAAGCGCTCCAAACGCTTCTCCCAGAACAGCTGCTTGGGCTTTTCCTGACCACCGTGTTTGGCGTCGTGTTTTACCTTGCTGGGTTCATGATTGCGAATCACTGTCACCGGCTGCTTGAATATTGAGGCAGTCTGACGTATAGGCGGCACCAGGGAGACATCTGTGCGTAGGGCGCGACTGTAAAAACAACGATAAATTATAATTCTTTTTAATTAGATAAAATAGTTTTAGAAAATCTTTTAACAAAGATTGCAAACCGATCCTATTATCCGAACCATTTTTGTGTTTTTGGGTGAAATTTGATTGGAAAAGATTTGTAGCATTTTTAGCACTCAAAAAGAGTTTTTTTTAAGGTTCTGATTTAGAATCGATTTGTAGCCTTAATTGTAATTCTTATCTAATAAAACACTTATTTTTATCCAAACATAGATGATAGTTTAAAAACAACAAGCAACATAAGAGATTAGGAAATATGAGTGGACATGCAATTAGCTGATCTATGAATAAAGAAAATACACAGTAAGGAACAAAGGAACAAAATGTAATCTAGCCAAATTTCGTGGTGAATTCTACACTAAGAATTTGTTTGGTTAGAGTTTAAAAACGGAAATACGAGTATTAGTAGTCAGGCACAGGCGCATGCAAGAGAGCTCGACTTGGCTCTACCTGAATTCAAATTGTTGTTGTTGCTGTTGTTGTTGGCGCAGATTAGCAGCGGCCGCCGCAGTTGTTGTTGTTGTTGTTACCGCCGTTGCAGTTATTGATGATCCTAATGAAGTGACTGCCAGCCCACTGATACTGCTGCTGCCGCTGCTGTTGTGGGAGTTCTGATGTTGAGCTCGACTAAATTTACGTTTAAGTGCATTCGCCGCACTCCCCCCTCCGCCAAGGCTACCGCTGATAATGGCGCCGGCTGCATTGCATCGATAGAGCGAGATGGAAGGCGAGGGCATTTGACGTTGGACTTGCATTTTACCGGTTTGATAATCAAAATTACTCAGGTCAAACATCTCTAGGCCCAATTGACGTGCTAATTGCGGTTTGCTTTCGATTCTTTTCCCTGTGGGGCTATTGGATGGGCGCGAGTTTTGGTTGGTTGGGGGCGGAGGGTTTGGTATAGGTATGTGTGTAGGTGCGTGTGCGTGTGTGTGTGTTTGTGTATGGTAGATGTAATAACAAAAAAGTTGTGAGAGTAAGTATATAAAAACAAATTTCGTTATTGCACGTGCTGACGTTGTGTCTGTGTATGGGTGGGCTGTGTATTGTTTTTTTACAGTTACAGTTTACTGTTAGTTGCTCCAAGGCTCCCACCTCCACCGAGTATTTATACTTGGGGGTTACCTGTAGTAGAAAACATCGATGCCCGAATTGCAGCCCGATTTTCTTTGTACTTCCTCGCGCTGCCAACCCTTTGGTAGTGCGTTGCAATCAACGCGTTTTCTTTCGATTGTTATGCTTGGATTCATTTGCATACTCCAAAACGTTTGAAAAAAATATATTTGCGTTTTCTTTTTGTTTATTTTCCTTACATTTGCGGAGCAGCGTCTTTTCGATACTTTTCTTTAATTTAGCGAGTAAATGAGTACTTGAAGGTATAATACATATTAGAAGATTACATCGCGTATCGTGTTATCAAAAGGTTGTAAAATGTTATCGATAGTTACTAGTGACGTCATGGCTACAAGTATATTATATTGATAAGTGACAAATATGGAAAACAGTTTAAATAATCTACTGGTGGAGCTTGACAGATAAATAATTCTTTTTTTTTTTTAACATTCATATATGTATTAGCGTTTTATTTATTAATTTTCCCGGCTAAATCTAGCTTTTTTTTTAGACCTGTGTTCGCAGAAAAGCTTCCAAGCAGGCCCTAACTGAATAATAATTTGTAAGACAGTAATTAAATCTATAATATATTTGACGCCGGTATAAAAATGCTACAATTTTTAAATTTACCCATAAAATATTGATTGCCTTTTTTCTGATTAAGTTCTTGTCCCCTTGCTTAGCCGTTTTATCTGCAGCTGCAGTGGTAGCAGCACTGTTTCAGTGATGCAAAACGCCAGATGTGCACTAGTCAATGCGAATGGGTGCGTAAAGAAGAAGCACCAGTCGACGACGTAAGTAATTTTCGTGTGACTAAACTCTAAATCCACTTGCGTGGTAATAGCGTAAAACCCCAGTTTTAACAATAATAATGTAATAAAAGAATGCTCGCAGTCATTTCAAGATCTTTCAATAATTTGCGTCAACTTTACAGGCACGCAAACACATCAATTTGACATTCTATAGTACAACCGAAACAAGTGGCATCTGGAAGAAGAAAGAAGAAAATACAAAAAAGAAAAAACAATAAAAGGAAATAGGAAAAATGTCTTCATCGGCCATATTTGTGCTGGACGTGAAGGGGAAGGTGTTGATATCCCGAAATTATCGGGGCGATAACATTGACATGGCGGTGATCGATAAATTTATGCCGCTGCTCATGGAACGGGAAGAGGAAGGTCTCGTCACGCCCATTCTGCAGACAAGTGAAACAACGTTTGCCTACATAAAGACGAACAATCTGTATATTGTATCGACGACGCCGCGCAACAAGAATGTAAACATTGCCTTGGTCTTTGTATTTTTGCACAAAATCGCACAGGTGTTTGTTGAATACTTTAAGGAGCTGGAGGAGGAGTCGATACGCGACAATTTCGTAATCATTTACGAGCTGCTCGATGAGCTAATTGACTTTGGTTATCCACAAACAACGGACTCGAAAATACTGCAGGAGTATATCACACAGGAGGGTCACAAGCTTGAGCTGCAGCCGCGAATACCTGTCGCCGTAACAAATGCCGTTTCGTGGCGTTCCGAGGGCATTAAATACCGCAAAAATGAGGTTTTCTTAGACGTCATCGAGTCGGTCAATCTATTGGCTAATGCCAATGGCAATGTGCTGCGCAGCGAAATCGTGGGAGCTATCAAAATGCGCGTCTATTTGTCCGGCATGCCAGAGTTGCGCCTGGGTCTTAACGATAAGGTTCTCTTTGAGAGTACGGGACGGGGAAAATCCAAATCAGTTGAACTGGAGGATGTCAAGTTCCATCAGTGTGTACGTCTGTCGCGTTTCGAAAATGATCGCACAATCTCCTTCATACCGCCAGATGGAGAATTTGAACTGATGTCATATCGCCTCAATACCCATGTAAGTTTCATGGTTGTTTATCTCCAAAGGATGCACGTTAAATTTGTATATATATAATATATTGATTCTGATTACCGTTACACAGGTGAAACCTTTGATCTGGATTGAATCTGTGATCGAGCGACATGCACACTCGCGTGTGGAGTACATGATTAAGGCCAAATCTCAATTCAAGCGCAGATCGACGGCAAATAATGTGGAAATCGTTATACCCGTGCCGGCAGATGCAGATTCGCCGAAATTCAAGACAACCATTGGCAGCTGCAAATATGCGCCAGAACAGAATGCCATTATCTGGACAGTTAAATCGTTTCCCGGTGGCAAGGAATATCTGATGCGAGCACACTTTGGTCTGCCTAGTGTCGAGAGCGAGGACAATACTGAGGGTAAGCCACCGATACAGGTGCGCTTTGAGATACCCTATTTTACAACATCGGGTATACAAGTGCGCTATCTTAAGATCATTGAGAAGAGCGGCTATCAGGCGTTGCCTTGGGTCCGGTATATCACACAGAACGGCGACTATCAACTGCGCACCAACTGAATCGCTACCACATAGACAGACATTCCAGCCAAGCTTAAGCAAAGATACTTCTATTTTCTTGTCTTGTATCAGTTATGAGATATATGTATGTTAGATAGCTTCACCTTCACAGTGCGTGCCCGAATTATGTGCGTTAAGTCGTAAGTCAAAAGTATATTAAGAGGTGTTTCTGCAAATGGTCGATACGATACCAAATCGTTAAATATTCTCTTTTCCTTTGATTCCATCTCAAGGATGGGAAACTATTTATCTGCAAGTACTTAACAAAACACCAAAAAATTGAACACATTTTGAATTTCAAATTCTAATCAATTTCGCTACTTTTAATTTTCTTAAATGAACATCTGAAAATACAAATTATTAATTAAGCTTAATTCAGTTTACTCCGTTGCAGGAATACCCTCAATTATTATTAATTTGTATTGTTTTTCTGCGTATTGTATTGTATTGTATTTGTATGTAAATCAAACTAATAAATTTTAAAAATTTTTCCAAAACATATTTATTTATAATTCACACGCTAAATGCTTGAAACTTGCTAAATATTTATTGATTATATAACGCAGCTAATAAACAGCCCAAAAACATATATTACAACGATTTTACATGATTTGGCATGCCTCTAATGGGGATTTGGATGTGGGTTATACCCTAAAACCACAAAGAATTAAATGTTTCTTAAGCTTAATAAATGCACTTTTCATTGAGTCTCTCCGTTTAAGTTTTGTAGATTTGTCAGTTGCTTTTTGTTTAGCTTTTACTGCTTGAAGTTCTTCAGAGGATAGAATTCCTTATGGGCATCAATGTGCTGCTCCAGCTCTCGCTGTTGCTGCTGCAGCTGTTCAGGCATCTTATCATAGACGCCCTCAAACATCTCACGCCAATTGGGCTTCAGTTTCTTTTCTGAAACGGCTATTTGCTTGAGCACCTGCTTACGCACACTGCTAACAAATTCCGTTTCTTGATGCTCATTAAACCAGCCCTTGTGAACCATATAGCTCTTCAGTTTGGATATGGGATGCTCCAGCGTGTTCCACACCTCGATTTCATCAGCTGAGCGATAAGCAGTGCTGTCATCAGACGTGGAATGATGTCCCACACGATATGCCAGCGCCTCAAATACAATGGGTTTATTCTCGCGCAACACATATTCTCTTGCCTTTTTCATGGCATTGTACACAGCAAAGACATCGGTACCATCTACTCGTATTGTCGCAATACCATAACCCATCGGACCACGTCCAGCTATGCCATCGCCTCTGTATTGCTCGTTCGAGGGCGTTGATATGGCAAAGCCATTATTGCGGCTAAAATAAATAAATATTTAGTAGAGTTATGAAGGAAAACATTATCAGGAATAGTTACCAGAAAAGTATAATTGGACACTCGAGTGTAGCCGCAAAATTAAATGCTGCATGTGCGTCTCCTTCGGAGGCGGCGCCCTCACCAAAGTAACAAACGACGCAGGCATCGTTGTCAGGACGACGCTTCAAAGCGTAGGCGGCACCCACGGCCTGCGGTATTTGCGTTGCTGCACAGAGAATAAACATATTTAAAGATTATCAAGGTAACTTGACAGATCGGATATATTTTGTAGACCGAAGGTATAATAGTAAGTACTGGAAACACTCACACAACGGGCTGGATATGGTGACAAAGTTGAGCTCCTTGGAACCGTAATGGACAGGCATTTGCTTGCCGCGTCCAAGGTCATCAACGTTGCCGTAACACTGATCGATAAACTGATCGATACGGAAACCACGCCAGACCAGGACACCCGCCTCACGATACTGGCCATAGATGATGTCGCGCATTTGCAGGGCAGCGGCACTTCCAATGTGGGAGGCCTCCTCGCCAAAGTTGGTCATATAGAAGGAAATGCGTCCCTGTCGCTGTGATTCGTATAATATTTTGTCCATGGTGGAAAGGAGTAACATGTCGCGAAACATTTTCTCCACCACCTCCTGACTAAGCTGAGGATCCTCATTCTCGTTCAGTATAAAACCATCTCGATCCATTACCCGATAAATGGGTATGGGCGTATAATCCTCGGGCAGGGTCAGCTTAAAATCGTTCACGAAGGGTGCATCTCGAGCTCCTGGAAACGTGGCACGCTCATCCGCAGTCTTTCCACTGGAACTGGCACTACGTTGCGTGATTGCTGAGCCAAGCTAAAAACACCAAAACATTTTTTTGTAAGAGCCTTTCCAGATAGAATTCCAATTAGAATACAAACCACTTTGACAGTTTGCTTTGCACCGCCAGCAACATTTAAGAGTTTAACGGTTTTACGCAGGAATGACATATTTACGAATGAATAAGCCAAAAGGAATTGCAATAGAAACTAATGCAAGAAATTTATCTTCCTATTACTGTGTGCTCTGCTGCTGCCGCTGCCTTGTACTTCAATCAGCTGCGTTACGCAACAAGTTTGTGATTGAGGTTAGTATGCAGCTCATAACCTGAGCTTGCGTCTAATAAGCAAACTTATAATGGAATATACAGTTTGACTATTAGACATCGTATTGAAAGTTTTCTTGAAAGATAATTAAAATTATTTTTTCGTCTAATTGTTTTTTTTTGTGATTATGTAAGTATTTATAGAGAGATTTTTGATTGCTTGAATTTATCAATAAAATTCTAAAAGAGTCTTTAGCCGTATATATAAAAATTTTGTAGATATTTAGTTTTGTTCTCTGGAAATATACTAATTTGAACAAAAGCTCATTGAGCTGGAATTAGCTTCGAAACCATTTACAAGTTCTTATGCGATTTCAAACGTTGCATCTCAGTTACTGTCCCAATTGGAATCACATGCTCACAGCATACTAGCCTTTAAGTGTTGGGAAACATTGCAAAATGGCAGCTGTGCAGATCAACGAGGCGCAGTTCTGGCGTTCAATAGCAATATTAATAAAAAATTATCATGCCTTGAATAAAAAGATATTTGAGGTGCTTATCACACAGGTGCAAAAGGAACAACATGGAAAGCTATCTGATTCTAATAAGGATGAGCTGCAGCAAGAGCTACAAACTAGTGCAGCTGCAAGGACGTGTCAGGGCTTCAAAATCAATTTTAAGATGCTGACAAAGAAGCTGGAAAGGAATATATTGGCCAAAGGAATTGTGGGTGAGATAAGCACAAGTCAGTTATTCACATTATGATTAAATTAAATTCTTTTATAGATTTTGACAAACAAAGCTATCAATGTCACTTTGTAGATGAAGAAGCATTCGAGGATTTTACAGTACGCTTCAGTGCAGGTCACTTGAAAGTTGGTGAGGAGGTGGAATGCCTGGATTCCACTCTAAGCTCACGTTGGGCAGAGTTTGTATTGAAGCCAAAGCTTCACAACTGGTCGCAAAGCTCAAGCGATTTGAAACCGATGAAATCGCTGCATTTGCTGGACGTCGAGATTTATAATGATCTGTACAAAAAGCTGAAGCAAAAGCATGCACAGAATCTGCTGCAGTATTGGCGAATGGCAAATGAATCGACGGATCCTTTGAAGTTCATATACGAAGACTTGGCCATAGCTGCATACCTGATTACTCTGTGGAACTGTACCCAATCGGAGCCAACGGCATTTGCCGACTTGGGCTGTGGCAATGGACTACTGGTCCACGTACTAAATGCCGAGGGCTACAAAGGTTATGGCTACGATATACGGAGGCGTAAGCTTTGGTCACTCTATCCGGAGTCTACAAGTTCAAAACTTATAGAACGAGCAGTGGAACCAAACAGTTTTCGTATCGATTTTGAAGGCGTTGACTGGCTCATAGGCAACCATTCGGATGAACTTTCACCCTGGTTGCCAGTGCTAGCTGCTCGACTGAAAGCTAGCTTTTTCCTGTTGCCCTGTTGCCCATTTGAGCTTTCCGGTGCCAAGTTTCAACGTCGTAATACTAGCATAAGCGCATATCAGGATTTTGTGCTTTATGCCAGGCAGCTTTCGGATGAGTGTGGGTTTGAAACCCTGCAGGATCGCTTGAAAATACCAAGTACAAAACGCTTATCTTTGATTGGACTAAAACGAAGGCAACAAACTGTACAGAACCTGGACTATTTTGTACAAGAACAACTGGAAAAGTACCAAACCGGAACGAGCACAGTTAAATTGCGTGAGAAAACCGAAATCGTTAGAAATTGTACACAAGTGGAGAAAAGTATTATTGATTCTTTGGTCCTAAGAATCTTTCACATGCTTCTGGGCGATATAGCAACGACAAACGACAATAGAAATGACATCTGGCTGGCAGGCAGACAGCTGACTATGCGCCAAATTGCCCAGAGTCTTACCAAAGATGAACTAAACGGCATTAAGTCAGAATGCGGCGGTATTAAGACTCTGCTGAGGAACAAGCACGAGGTATTTGAGTTTTGTGGCAACGATCTAATTGGCTTACGTATGCCCAAGCCTGCTGCTCCGATCCAAATCGCTGACAAATTGCTGACGACTAAGAAACGATCATGCTTCTTTAAGTTGTACCATCCGCAGGGCTGCCCGTTGCAGGGAAATGAATGCTCTTTTATGCACTAGGTTGGAAACATAAGAAAGTTTAATGTACTTTACTTATTGTAAATAAATGATATAAACAATGTTACAACAGAATTCTTTAGATTTTTAGTTTCTATATAGGGTATTCTTCTAAAAAAAACTATGAAGGGAAGGCCATCTTTGTTATCAGACTGGATTTAGCATTTTATAATCGTTTCTGAATTTATTTATCTCGATTGACTGTTCATATATTATAGTCCGATTTCAATCATTTTAAGTAAGCATTTAAAAAACATACTCTTACATGTAACGCGTTTATTTCATAGTGATATACGCATGTCAAGTTTCATTCACTGAGCTTAAAAATTGAGTGACTAAACAGACACATGAATATATCAACTCGCCTCGTCCTTCTCTCCTCAACCGGTCGTATATATCTCGTTTAAGGCATTACACATTTCGAGGATATAATAACAATTTGTATGCCTATGATCCAGAATTAGCTAAAATTTTCAAAGTAATATATAGTCTTAATTATATAATTATATAATTTATATAATTATATTAATTATATAATCGAATTCGAAGTTTATAGGATTTAGTATACAACAGCTTCTCTGAAAACAATTTAGAAATTAAATGCTCAGCTCACCGGGGATAGTTTTATATTTGCTTGAAGTTTAGCTAATTGAGAAGAAGTTGAGAGAGAAGTTCCATAGCACAAAGAATATTATAAGATTATCGCGTAATTATTGTTTATAAATCCGAAGACTCTCTCCTTCCACAGGATAAAGCAATAGTTTGTCTTTCGAAACTTCGTAGTTTCTTTTTTTTAAATATTTTTCTTCTATGTTTAATTGTATTTTATTGTATTTCGTGTCTAATTTGTAAATATTATTTGTATAATTGTTTTGAATTGAAGTGCATTATTTATTACTTTGTTGTTGCTTTTTTATGTCGTTTACCAATAAAAAAATGAATCGCTTTTGCTATATTTCCTTCAACGGGAGCTGTCTGAACTGTTGCTGCGACGACGACGGCGTATGGGCGATCGTGAACGGCGCCGCGGTGAGCGACGACTTCGGGGCGGAGAGTTCCGTCTTCCGCCACCACCGCCGCCACCTCGATTATTGAAGCGATTGAATTGTGGCGGGGAACGCCAGCGTCCGCCTTGAGGACGGCGCATTTGGGGCGATGGGCGACGAATGGGCGGTCGTTGTTTTGGCACTATAACTGGTGACACCGTGATTTCCTGTCCATCAATTTGACCGCCATCCATATGCTTCATAGCCGATTCACAGTCGTCGGGCGTAGCGTATTCTACATAGGCCATCCCTCTGCCAAAATTTTGATGAAAACGATCCGTAGGAAATTCCACATTCTTTACAGTGCCAAAGCTACTGAATATTTCCAGAACATGATCTTTGTTCACGTTACGCGTAAGTCGGCCCACGTGTATTCGCACCGGCTTTGGTGTGGGTGATCGTGTACGGGTTCGGCTGCGGGAACGTGAACGTTCACGTCTCTTAGGCGGCGGAGTGCGCTCGACGGAACCACGGCCACGTCGCCGTGGTGAACGAGAGCGGCTGGCTGAGCGGGAACGTTCACGTTTCACGTTATTTACTTCACCACCACCACCTCCACCAGCGCCGCTTCGTTCATTTGAGCTGCGACGAGCACGTTCTCTAGATCGTGTACGGCTCCGTTGCACACGATCGCGTTCACGCTCCGTTCGGTCACGATCCGATTCTTTGCGAGCCTTGCTATTGGCACGTGGCGATTTGCTTGCTCTGCGCGGCGAACGCGAAGTATCCTTGGCGGCTGTGTTACCGCCGCCAGCACCGCCACGACGCCTGTTCTTCTCACTGCGATCGGTATCACTCGACGAAGACGTCGACGAACTGGACGAGTCGCTGGAACTGCTAGAGCTGGACCGTGAGTCTGAGCCGGAGCTACTGCGTGACGATGAGCTACCCGAAGAGCTGTCAAAATAAATTTAAAAATTAAAATTAGTTCCACAGGGGAATTTTTAGTCGAGCCTGCCCGACTCTGTCCCCGACTCTAATATACTCTCATATATTTATAGAAACGCATCTACGCTGCTTCTTTTACATCTGTTTAGCTAATGATCGCTTTTAAATTAACAAATTAGATTAACACCAATCTTAAGTGTATCTTTTATTAGAAATAAACCGGTGTGGAACCTAGATACCAAGTTCCAGATCTCTAGTCTTTTAGTCTCTGAGATCAACGCACTTATACAGACAGACAGATAGATACACACATATAAAATATTTATATTCTCAGTTATAAAAGTTTGGTTTGGTACAGGTACAGGGTAAAAAAATGAAAACAATGTTACCTTCTGCTGGAGTCACTGCTAGAAGAGGCGGAGCCTCGTCGTTTTCTTTCTCGCTCTCTACGCGACGAATTTGATGTTACCGCTTTAGCGTCCTTCTCTTTAGAACCTTTCTCTTTATTTTCCTTTTCGGCCTCGCCATTGGACCGGGCACGCGCCCTAATGAAAAAAATATATATCGGTCAAAGTAAACCGTCTTCAAAAGGAAATTTATGCTTACATTTTGCTATTAATCGTTAGTTGAATATCTTGTCCAGTGATAATTTGTCAATTATTTCAACTAATTTTTCTGCAAAGAACAAATTTTTAAAGCACGAAAGAAATCCCCAGTAGAATTTATCAATGGCGTTCTTGCAACGATGTTTTATCGATGCCGGAACAACAAACGATGTTTTTATGCAAACAGGGTTGATATCGACATTGGACATTGATAGTCGATATTATTCAAGATGCAACTCTATGTACCAATAAGTCGTATAAAAGCAGTGTGACCAAAATTGATGGACTGAATGACATACGTACATATACAGCGCTTTTGTCAGGTCGAGAGAATTGCAGAGGTAAACTCCCATAAAAAAAAATTTAATTTAGATACGTTTTGTGAAGTGTTTAAAGTAGTTAATTTGTAGAGCTTTTGTCGTCGACGTGTAAGCATTTTATGCAGTGTAATTATATAAAACGCAATGTTTAAATGCCAGTATTTTTATATCTGGCTGGTGACGAAGTGGTTGTCATTGTGAATTCATCATACGTATATATATGTAGGAATGCTTGTATGTATGCTTATATGTTTACACACACACACACAGTCGCGTATATGTGAACTTGTGTTGATTTTAAGTGAGCTACGACCAAAGGGGAGCGGTTCAGAGTTTCGATTTTTTTTTTATACTCTGTACCCATACATTTGATAAAAAGAGTATACTAATTTAAGCCAAACGTATGTAACAAGCATCGGGAGGCATCTCCTCGAAACTATAAAGTATATATATGTTTTTGCTCGGTATCAATATCCCGTCTGTCCGTCTCTTTAAGTGTGTAGATCTCAGTATATTTCAGTATTTCTTTTCGAATTACACAATATTAGACATGGGCACAGGGTATTTTCTATTTGAGCACACTCTGCTCGAGCGTTGTTACTTGTTTTTCTTAACCATATCTATGTGTATACTCGCAACGCATTTACAATTGATACGACTTGGCTCCCCACACAAAGAGAGAACGAGTCAGCGAAAGAGAGAGAGAGAGTGAGATAAGTATGGTGAGAGTTGTAGCCAACAGGGGAGCGAATAAATGGACTTGTCTCGGCATTTTACCACACTACCTCTTTGTCTGTTGAAGCGAGCAGCTCTCGTGCTGGTATTTTTCTCGCTCGCTCGCGTTGGTCTCTAAAATTATTTATTTTCCTTCGTTTTTCCGTGTTATTTTGCAATCTTGTTGTGTGTGCGCGTAAGTGTTAATGATGCTAGTGTTTATACAACAATATTTTGGAATATACAAAAGCTAATAGTAACCAAAAAAAAAAAACATTTTATAGTATACATATTCACATATTCATATAATCGATGTGTACTTGCTATGTGCCTGTGTGTGCGTTAACATGTGTCTGTGTGTGTGTGTAGAAAGAGCAATCGACGTTGAAGTTTCGACGACTACCATGACTACGCAATAGCAACAACAATCGAGAGACTTTGACAAGTGAGAGAGAGAGAGAGGATTCTCTGTAGGTGCGTTTTGGTTTTCTCTTTTGTTCATTGTCCGTATTACTTTAATTCTCTAGCTCTCTGTCATTGTGTTGTCGAGAGTAAAAGGCTAGTGATGTATGTATGTACGTACGTACATATTTTCTTTTTGATAATTTATTGTTTTAATTTTGAGAGGGTGGCAAAGTGTTGTTCAACTTTTTATGGGGCCCTGGCCCTGAGGCAGACAGACACAAAACAAATACATTCTATATTCTTAATTTATATATTTTTCTTTCACATATGTAAATACTTAATTACATACACATCTACATTTATACAGCGTTAAGGAAAGTAATTTGATTGTTGAACGCTTTCATACTCTCTAGTCATATAATGGGTAACGAGACTTTTGCATAACGCACGTAACAGGCAGAAGGAGTCCGGTCCGACCTTATAAAGGAACTACATTCTAGCACAGAGTCAACCAGACTGGCTGGATTAACCCGACAATATCATAGACTATACAGAGCTAGAGACACCAAACTAGGCGTGCAGGTTCCATTCAAAGATTTGATGTAGCCTTCTAGAACGACTTTATGTATGGGTAAAGACTATGTCCTCATATGTAATAGGATATAATATGCAAGATTCCACATAGCCAAGTTTAGAGACGCACTCACATGATAGTATGAATTGTGATCACAAGTACACGTCAGAATTATGATCATGGGTTATGTCTATGGGGGTCATTAGAAGCTTTTAATGGTTTATGTGCTGTTCTTACCTACATACATGCATACAAGCAATCATATATATAGCTACATATATAGATATGTATATATACTTATATATTTAAGTGCCTGCTTAACTTACGGCTTATTCTAGTTTATATAACCTGTGCATTATATTGGCAATAAAAACCACGCTTATATATTTATATATATAAATATATATGTATATCTATTATTTTTTTTTACCACATGCGTCCAAAAACACACACATATCATAAACTTATTAATATTTATATATACTATGTACCTATAACTAACATAACTAAAAATAATTCCAAGTAAATTTGTCTCAAACTATGAATGTAATTGCAAATGTTTCTTTTACTTTTATTTTCTTTGTTTTTAGCATACATACAAATATTTTATTGCTGGTTTTGGTGGTAAAAAAATTGCATTTGTTAATGGCCGTGGCCAGACGTGCCCGCTTTTTAACTCAAAATACAAACACACGTCTCTCAAAGAAAACCTATCATCAAGTGTTTTTCTATTGACTATTTGTATTCCACATGTAAAAAAAATAATTAAAAATAAAACAAAATACTGAAACTAAACCAAAATGTATACTAAGTACGATACCATTTAAGACTGTATCTTGTATCTTGTATCTGTATCTGTATCTCACTGACCAACTACTGCAAGCGCAAAATGCAAACTGCACACACCTCAACCTCAACCTCAACCTCAGCCTCAACCTCAAGCTCAAGCTCATGTTAAGAGTGCTATCGCTCGCTCGCCTCCATATGCCAACTTATCTATATATACATATATTTTTGTATAAATATATCTAGTATTATTCCTCGTACCGCCTACCAACTACTACTACCAACAACCACAACAACAACAACAGCAACAACAACAAAGTACCATCAACATTCTGCAACTTGGCAACAGTCTCGGCTTTAGTTTGTAAGCTTGTTTTTTGTAAATTTGTTAAACATATACAATCTTTTAATGTACTTTTTTATGTAAACTATGCACCATGATAGACGAGCTTTGTTTAAAATACTCTTTTCCACTTGATACTCTTATATAAACAAAACTGTCTGGTCTCTCATTTTGCATACCTTATTAACTGGAACTTTTTTGTATTTGTCCTGCGTTCTTTGGTTGCAATACAATGCTCTAACTTCATTTGTAAACAACTTCCAACAACAACAACACACTCATTGTTTCTTTATGCACATACACAAGCATATATATATTATATATATATGTTCTTATTACAGTACAACTTTTATTTGTTTATGATCTGATATAAGAAGGTTGAAGTCGCCAAAAGAACCACAGCTAATTTCCTCAAAACAAAAGTACATTATTTTATATACTTAATATAAAACCAATTTATTTCAATTAGTATTTCATGTAAACATTTAATATTCATTTTCCATTTGAAACTTACATATGAACAATTCATATTATTCATAATGATTAAGCAAATCACAAAAGGGAAAACAAATATTTCAGCATTTACCAGAAAATGGAAAAGAAAAACGATAAAATTTTGGAAAAAAACGAAGAAATGAAAGCTATAGTCAGTCTGGACTAAGTACGAGAGTTTCTTAAGTTATAGATCAGCTGTAACAGTAATTTAAGATGCGCTGACTAAGTTGATTAGGTTCAGGATCCGTATTAATACAGCACCCTTTATTACTAAAATTAAATTTAAATTAAGTTAGCTAATTTATATTGTTTAAAATAAACTCTGTTTATGTGTGATTTACATTGTTATCAAAATTAGATTTGACTATTTACGAAATATTTTTATTTGAACTGTGATAGCTGAAAAGCCACTGTAATAGCTTTATAATATCAACATATTGGGCTGTCGCTTATATATATACATACATACATAGTGTATGTATGTAAGCATCTGTGTACATTTACAAATATTTAGACTCGTGTAGAACATGTATGATAAGTGTTATTCTCTTAATTCTATGCTCTAGATAGTACTAACTTCCTCACACACACATACACACTGATAAGTACTTTTGTAATGAACCTCTCTATCCTGAAATGAGAACATTTACTAATATTGTGTTTTGTTTATTATTATATTATTATCATGTTTACATAGATATACACACAAATATACATGCATACATACATCGGATATTACATCTAAACAAACACACACACACATACACAAACATGCATATAAATATAACTATTAGCTATAAATGGCCTTTGTATGTAAAGACTTTTCCATATTGAACCTTAAAGCATATCAGGCATATTGTGTACTCTACATAGTTATCGGAGACTAACAACGCACGTATCTCATTTAATTCCATTTTTATTATTGACAATCTATTAAAGCTACACTGTTAAAAACAAACTGAAATTGTTGCTGTTTTATTTATTACAAGATTAAAATATACCAACAGACACATATTTTTATATAAACTATATAAATATCGACTCTTTACATAACATACACAAACACAAATATACACACACATATATATATATATATAAATATATATACACATATATATAAATTCAATGTTTATATATAATATACATATATGTTTATTATATATATTAACATTTATATATATATATACATTTATATATTTGCCTTAAGTAAGTACATATGTATCTGCCTAGTAGAGAGCCTATAAATGTTTCGTTATTGTTTTGTTTGGTATTTTTATTATTTATATTTATTTAGTTCTTTTGAGCATGTTGGCTTGTTGGTTGTTTTGCTTTCTGTTCTGGAACGCGGGCGCGGCTTTTAAGTACGAGTAACTTTAACATACTTATGTAGTAGTTAAAAAACCCGCAACTTTTAAAAAACGCAAACGTTTCCGTTTTCCTCTCTTGTATAACTTGCAGCTAAATGAACAAAAAAGTTTGAATACCGTTCAAAATAAAGTAAGTCTCACAGCGCTCCAAGCTATCCGAGGTCAGAGAGCAACAGACAGAGCCCGCAACATGCTGAACTCCAATGCCAATCATTCTGGCAACAGCCGACGACCGTTTTCGCGTAATTCCTCATCGGCGCGTTCGCATCGGGGCCGCCTGCTCTATTCCCCACATCCTCATACGCAGCATGGACAGCAGCAGCAGCAGCAACAACAACAACAACAACTACAGCAACAACAACGGAACAACAATGGCCTTGTGCCGGGTCATAGTCCCTGGTGCACTGTCAATCAGAATCGCCACAATAATGACAACAATAACAACAACAGCAACAACAACAACAATGCCAACAACAATAATAACAAAGATGCAATCGATGGCAGAAATTTAAATTGGTAAGACTCCTGCTGCTTATGGTATTTCAAAAAGAAACCAAAAAAAAAAAAAAAAAAGAAAAAAAACTAAAACAAATTACGTTAGCCTTAAGTGACATAAAAGCGAATTTGAAGTACCCTTACCAGACCTTATGCCCTATATCCCGCCTTAAATCCCACACCGAACTATGCCTCGATCTACCATATAAAATATAACAACAACATCCTTGTAACTCGTTCCAACGCTCCCCACGATAACTATAGAACAGTTTTCTCTACTTTCTATCTACTATCTGTCTCTACTATATCTATCTTCTCTTCGTAAACTACACCTCAAAAGAATGAAAATCGCTTTTAGGTTAAAGGGAGAATTTTGTAATTAATCGCGTATAATCTAAAAGATAATACAAAAACAAAAATCAAAAACAAAAAACTAGCAAAACGAAGCCAAAACTTTTGTTTGGCCCCATAACCGTTGAATTTTCGAAGCACTAAAACTTGCATTAACAACAAAATAGCTGCAGATTCAGATTCGAAGAGCTTTTCTCTCTTTTTCACACAGCGAGAGAGAGAGAGAGAAACTTGAGAGCACTGCAGCTGTTTTATTGTTTACTTTTATATTCGTCTTCATTTGTAATTTCTGTTCTCTTTCGTACTGTACATTATTTTATGTTTGTTCTTGTCAATTGGCACATATGTAAACCTCCTCTGCCTATTAATTACTACTAATTATCGTTGTATCTATTATCTCTGCATTTTACATTATAAACAAAAAACAAAAAACCAAAAACCAAAACAAAACAAAAGAACAAAAAACAAAAAAAAAAAATAATTACACAAATTTCGTTTTGCTCCAACAAATACATTCCTAAATGTAACGTATGTAAATCGTATGTTTTCTAACCGCTTCGATTGCAATTATGTATGTACATATACATAAAAGGCGAAATTCCGTAGTAGATATTTACATCTAACAGAAATCAGAAACTCTTAATTTTTAAACCGTAACAACTTAAAAGTTCCGAAAAACAAAAACCAATTCAAAACAAAAGAAAAATGCATGAAGAGCACTTGAAAATGGCGATCAAATTTTATACGTAGCAAATGTCCTAAGTTTTTTCGTAGTTGTTTCTTTGTCCAAAGCTTCTTAATTTAAATACTTACTAAATACATACATACTCTCTCGTACATATGTAAAGCGCGCTTAACGGATTTACTAAGCATGTCCATCATCAACAACAACAGCAACAACAACAACAACAACAGCAACATTCTCAGGCATTGCCAGGCCGAGCTCCTCTCGATAAATCTCAATTCTGTGTTCTCGTAAAACTCGTACTCGTAGTTGGTAAAATACTTTTTACAATTGCAATTGCATATAACTTTTTTGCTTTATTTAAAATAGTTTAATGCTACGTGTGTATGTAATTATTTTGTATACTTTTAACGGTTTTGGTTATGGATATTCGTATGTCTCTTTGGGAGGACCCCCCACCCACCCAGTCTCTTTATTTTGAACCTATGTCTAATATACATTCTTCAATTATCATTTTCAAATATTGTAATTTCTCAGTGAGATATATATTCCGATTTGATCTAAAGCAATTTTTTCTACAGCATTAAAGAACTCTAATGAGAAATGTTACTAAGGTAAAAATATTTTTAAAATTTATCCACATACATATGTTAAAGTGCTATGGAATTCCCGAAGTTTCCGAAAATCAGTGAATTGGTTTTACTATCTGCTTAGGAAGGACACAAATTACATAAATACAAATCAGATGCAGACCTTCCAAAATTGAAAAGTTGTGTGAGTGCTTTTCATGCATATTGAGATATATTTAAACAAAAACTGATATTACTCACCTACACCACATTCAGTTGAGTTGTTTTGGTTTCACTCCAAGCTCAACTATACTTCTTACTCGTACTACAATAAAAAGTAAAGCTCCTTTGGGGCTTCTGTTTGTTTTCTATTGTTTATTCTTATACTTTTTGATACATTTTGTAACTGTTTCCTTATTTTTTGCGCATAGTTTTTGCTTCACGTTTATGCTAAATAAACTTTATCAATTACAATACAAAAAAAAAAAAAAAAAATATCCAAAAAAAAATGCGATATTTAAACCATGTGATAATAATGCAACCGTCAAAGTGCAAGCCAAGTATAAAATTTAGTTACAAAATTTCCTCTTTATCCAAACCGTACAGTAAATACTTAGTTGTAATTTTTTCGATTTAACATTTTATGAATGATAATGCATTTTAGTTGAGTTTATTGATTGATTGTTATATTGAATAGTCATTTATAGATAGATTATTGGTGTAATTGTATTTTCGCTTAACTGCATTTTTGGTGCCGGAATTTTCAGAAATTTTTTAAAGAACTAAAAAGTGGTTTTGAAAAAAAAAAGAAAAATTAAACAATGATCAAGAAACTCAGCTTAATGTTTTACTTATTTATTTGCATTATGCACACTGCGGCTTAGAATGTTTAATGAACAGTTTTAATGTACCTACCTAGAAAAAAATCCAAAAAAAAAAACAAAAAACAAAAACAATAAACCAAATGCTTCTAATTATAAAATCAATTCTCTACATATAGTAAATGCGTTCCTATTTTCGAATATTTCTATTTTGATTTCTCTTTTAAAAAAAGTTTATACATATTATAAATACTAATCTATTTAATATGTTTATATGTGTGCGTGTGTGTTGTGTGTGTGAACAAAGCAAAACTATATATTTTTGAAATTTGAATTTGTCACACTCTGTTTAACTATAATCTACTTAGTATATTATTTGTCCCATATAATTTAGACACAACTGTTAAACGTTAACGTATTTTTGGCGCTTTGGCACGCCCACCAACTGCTCTGTGATGCGTGTATGTGTGTGTGTGTGTGTGTATATATATATACCTATATATACTTAGTATAAAACTGTACTATAAACCCGGCTCGATTATTCGGTCTGTCACCCCATAAAAAAAAAAAACAAATCTAAACCATTGTCTAAGCTTTGCATTCGCATGCTGTTGTGCTTACGTTGACGTCACGTTACGTTGCGTTAATGTTTACGTCGTGCGTTGCGTGACAAAAGCTGATTCTTCAGAGCGCAGAGCACCCACATGCTCCCAGGTATAGTGAAGCTTTTAAAGTACATACTTGTACCGTTATTTACGGTTTACCGTTTACGTTTTTGCGTTCTATTTTATATATTTTTGAGCATGTACAGCACTCTCTCTCTCTCTCTCTATTCCTCTGTATCTCTCTATTATAAATTACTACTCTACATATAATCTCTCTCGTATCTCTCATGTTTAGCTAGTGAAAGCGTTACGTTTCAAAGTGTCCATAAAACTGTGATACTCGCATTTGTTGTTGAATTTTTTTTTGTTTTGTAAGCGTAGTGTGCATTAAAGCGAAAGCCAAACAAATAAATAAATAAAATAGCAAACTAACAACAATTTCTATTTAAAATGCATATAAGTACAACAAAAACAAATAAGAACAAAATAAAAAAAAGAAAAAAAAAAAACAAGAAGAAAAAGCAAATGTGCAAAATTAGTACGTATTTGTTTCTACTAAATGCATATTGAATATGTGTGTATATGTAGTTAAATAGAGTCCATTATAATAACAACAAGCAACTAGCAACAAAAACAAGTAATAGCAACAAATACAATGTGCGCTACATATACACGCATTGCCATTATATTATTATATACTATGTGTGTGTGTACATATTGATATTATATAATTATATATATATATATATATCTATATTAAACTAATAATCTAATTATTGCATTTTGCCATTTACATATATATTATTTTTATCTTTTTCGTTTTTCTTTCTTCTTCATATAAAAAAAACCGAAAAAAACTGCAAAATAATAAAAAAAAAAAAAATTATATAAATAACGTATATGTGTGGCTACCACTCTGCATATATACACTACTACTACTACTACTACTACCTACTACCTGTACATGTATATGCATACAAAATAACTATATATGGGTTGTGTTTATACTACCACCACACTGCTACTGCATTGATTTGATTGAACAATTTTCAAATGTATCTCGTAAACTGAATATATATTATATATTATTATATGTATTACATATTATCTTAAAAAACAATACGCAAATGCAAACCTAAATCGAAAATCCAGCGATGTACAAACAAGTAATTCTAGCGGAACTTGTATTTATAACAATAGCAAAACGCATCATCACAACAACAGCCTTAATAATAACCTTAATCACAGCCACAATACCCACAGTCATTGTCCACAAACACAACATTCCCGTTCACAGTATTCACAGTATAACAATAACAGTAACAGTACCAATAACAGTAACAGTAACAGTAACAGTAATGATAACAGTAACAGTTATCAACAACCAATCACAAACACTGCACAAAACAATTGCAATGATAACCCTAGCAATAATATGATTAGTAATATTCGTACCTCACACAATGAAAATCACAATCCCAATCCACATATGCATACGCATCCGCATCCGTATCCAAATCCCAGTGTGAATCACAGCAGCTATCACAGCTATTATGATATGTGCCACGGTGCGGCAACTCCACCAGCTTATAGTCCCATGTCCGTGTCCGTTGTCAGACTGTTAACTGTTGCTACCACACCCCCGCCTTTTTCTACAACAACAACAACAACAACCAATGCAAGCAATATCCTTCAGCAACGACGAACACCCTTGGTAGTGTCCTTTCCAGTCACTCACAATCCCATCAGCAGCAATAACACCCTCCATTATTTCAGTCAAATCCAAAATCATAATCATCAATATCACAGCACCCATCACAACAACCATAACAACTATCAGCACCAAAACCAACTCCATCATAACCACCAACACCAACAACAACCACAGCAAGTACAACAACAACCGACTAATCGCCAATCCCTCCCGCTAACACGTACGAATTC
Source organism: Drosophila repletoides (assembly GCA_018150835.1). Taxonomy (NCBI): domain Eukaryota; kingdom Metazoa; phylum Arthropoda; class Insecta; order Diptera; family Drosophilidae; genus Drosophila; species Drosophila repletoides. The sequence goes on from JAECWQ010000202.1 coordinate 8,190,714, forward strand.
AAATTCAACAACCGCAACAACTTTAAATTCAACCAATACAACAACAAATAGTAACCCTACTGATGTTGTGAATGTAAATTCTTGTACCGATATAATTCCTCATGGGTCTTCTGCGCCACTTCAACAACAACAACAACAACAACAACAACAAATGTGTTCACAACGACAACAACGACGATCTCAAAACCAACAACAACAACAACTTTCGCCGTCGCTTCTTATGATAAACCTCAACCAAATGACTGATAATCATATTAACAATGCATCTAATGCACCACTCATCAATAGCCATAACCAAGGCCCCTCTGGACCACAGCCGGGACCAGGACATGGGCACCACAATCAGCGTACCTACAACAACAATAATAACCGCAGTAACAATGCGAATGGCAACGGAAACGGAATTGGAGGCGGAAATGGCAACCCTTCTGATTATATGAATTACCGTCGAGCATGTCCCGCTTTGTCGCGTGACTATCAGCAACATCACAATAACAACAACAACAACAACAATAACAACAACAATAACAATAACAACGGCAACAACAATAATCTGGGCAACGGTCACAACAACAATCGACGCCACAACGGCAGCTACGAAAGGAACCCAAACAACAATGTGAGTAGCAAGTCAGTTCATTCATTCATTATTGCAATTACTCAAGAAGCTGGTAAGGAAGGATAACCTCTAAAAACAACCTATTTTTATCTATAATACGTATAACAGCCATATGAAATATTAGTCTCAACAAAATATGTTTTATTCAGCATCTCTTAAAAGCTGTCGTTCCTATATTAGCTGTATGATAAGTTATCCGATATATAAAAATATATTTATGGGATCAAAGATGCTCAATGCATTACAAAAAGGGCACAGAAAATGTTAAAATGTTCTATTTAATATTGCAGCATTTCGGCAATGGCAGCTCAGAACAAGGTTTGGATCACAGATCTGATGGTGGCTATAACTTTATGCGCAACGGAGGAGGTTACGGAAGAAATGGAACCTATTATCAGCAAATGGGAAATGGTTATGGTAATAATAACAACAACAATAACAACAATGGTCCATCCACATCCTCCGCTGGTCCAGGTCTAATGGGTGATGTGCCTTCTGGATCCGGTTTGTCGGGCTCAACATTGTCGCTAAATAACGGACCTGGTCCCAATGGCCTCAACTCGGACAGTCCGTCGCGCAAACGCCGCCGGATTTCAGGTCGTCCCACCCAATCACCGCCAACAGTTTGGGAACCGAGACGCTCACAACGCGTTATGGTATGACATACCTGGTAGATCACATTTTAGCCTCTCAATTTAATGCAAATTACTTTTTAGATGCAACAGGGCAGTCCACCATTGCGTCGTCCACGCCTCCGCGATGTGGCCACATCCACTCAGCAGCAACATCAGCAGCAGCATCAGCAATATGTTCCACAGCAACACCACTCGCAGCAGCAGCCGCCGCCCAATTACCATCAAATACATCATCATCAGCCGCAGCCACATTATGTTCCGCAGCAGCAACAGGTTCCACATCCGCATCCATATACCCACCAGCATCGCTCGCCCTGGGATCTGACTGGCAATGGCCCGTCCGTGGGCAATCCCGGCGGCAACGGTGCTGGCCAATCATCGAGCAGCACAATTGGCGCCATAATGCAGCAGGTGCAGGCTCAACCTCAGGGACCCAGTCATCAGCAAGCAGTGGCCACAGGGCCTCCCCCACCGCCCCCCACCTCGCTAATGGTTGACCTAAATCTTAATCAGGTGCCAGTTAGTCTGGCTTTGCGCCACGAACCCATTTGGGCCTCTTTCTGCACGTACCCGCTGCCAGCGCAGGCACGTCTGGCACCCTGCCATTTGCACGGTATCTATACGCAACCTTTCCCAACGGCACCCGCCGGTTTGACCGCTACTCCGCTTCAGGTGGCCCAGGTGCCCACACCTACTCAGGTGGCTGCCGCAGCAGCCGCGGCACAGCACATGATCCAGCAAGCAACAATCACAGCACAACAGCAGCAACGTGATGTAGCTGCAATTGCCGTGGCGAACTTGACACTGGAACCGCCCAGTGCCCATCACTTGGATGGCCATCATTCAGCCGCAGCAGCAGCGGCAGCAGCTGCAGCAGCAGCAGCATCAGCGCCAGTTGGTGCTCAGGCCCCGCATCCACATGCTCATCCGCATCCGCATCAGCTGCCGGCGAGTCACATTCATATTGCATCGATGAGTGCTGCCGCAGCCGCGCAGCATTTACATTCCACGGCCGCTGCAGCAGCAGCTGCTGCCCATGTGACACAGATGTCGGCTGCACCGCAGCAGATTATCATATCGTCGGAAAGACGCACATTCCCGCCCCATAGGCGCATACCACGCTTCTGGCCGGCAAATCATGGACCTCATCGACATGTCCTGCCGCCACAATCGCTGGCCGCTCATCAGGCGCCAGTGCAGATACAAACCACCGCAGGCATTATTAATCCGGGCTTCTTGCTCAATTTCCTGTAGGTCATTCCAACCACTAACAAAAACTGTATATAACAATTATAATTTTCTGTATTTTGTTGCAGTGCCATGTTCCCGCTGTCGCCATACAATCAACATGATCTTAGCTCGGCGGACACCAATGAGACGGAGAACTACGAGGCGCTCCTCAGCCTGGCCGAGCGTCTGGGTGAGGCCAAGCCTCGCGGGCTTACCCGTAACGAAATTGATCAGTTACCCAGCTACAAGTTCAATCCGGAAGCTCACAACGGTAGGGAATTAATTCCGTGTGCGATCTATAACTATAATAATATTAATATAATCTCCTTCCAGGCGATCAATCCTCCTGCGTCGTCTGCATGTGTGACTTTGAACTGCGCCAGCTGCTGCGCGTCTTGCCCTGCTCCCACGAATTCCATGCCAAGTGTGTGGATAAATGGTTACGCGTAAGTCCAATCAATTTTTAGTTTCTAAAATCTTTTGTTCTTAATACTAGTTAGTTAATTATAATAAAAACAAAAATATTTATTTGCGTTTCAGTCCAATCGCACATGCCCCATTTGCCGTGGCAATGCCTCGGATTACTTTGACAGCGCTGATCATCAGCAGGCACAGGCGCAGGCGCAAAGCAGTGCCACCACCACCACCACTACCACCACAGCGGGCACAACTGCTAACATAGCTGGGAATAGTGCCACTGCCACTGCCAATCCAGGTGTGGCGGCAACAGTGGCTGTTGCAGCAGCAGCCAGTGCTAATCCACAACAGAGTCAGGCCGCTTAAAGAAAACGGAGATAGTGGCTGTTGCAGCAGCAGCCAGTGCTAATCCGGAACAGTCAAGCCGCTTTAAGAAAATGCAGAAGAATAGGAACAACAACAACAATAACCACACGCTTTAGCCACGTCGTCCAGGAGGACCAAGGAATGGAGCACAGAGACACACCAAAACACACCAACACACATATATACAGAGTTAGCCTACATGAATAATTGATATAACGCGCAACGAATCCAACTGCCAAATCGCTTCCCCTTTAATCAGGTCACCTCAATAGCTTGTTGTAGATCTTACTTAGGCGGTAGTTGTATGTAAGTAACGGTAAAGATAGCGTTAAAGTTAACGATTTAAATAACAGTAATGTTAACATTAACGGTAACGGTAATACACTTTAATTGTAACGTATTGGTTAACGTGTAATTATAATCAAATATTCATACCACCAAGATTTCATACATACATAAGTTCTACTACTACTAGTACTACTACAACTACACTAGATAGAAATTATCGAAACTATCGATAGTTCTGTTAAATGTGCTAAAATTGATGCAAGCAAAATAATTGAAAAGTTATTTTTACTGTTTTTTATATGCAGTACAGCAGGGCAAAAGAGGTCAATAAAGAAATTTGTTTGACATTTTGAGCTCTACTGCCTCCTGTGCTTATTATAATAATTTCCTTATTCCATGCATTTCTCACATAACAACAACTACATTAAAATGAGAATATACTATATATATACATATATATATATATATATATATGTACAATCATACATACCTATGCTAAATGGTGTATTTCAAAATGTTGCTGTCCACACACATATATAATTAACGCTTTATATGCAATTGAAAAGGAAAGAAACGATAAGAAAAGAAAAGAAAAGAAAAGAAAAGGAAGGAAAGAATCAAATATATTGTACTTGTTTATGCTTTACGTTTTCTTATATACATTCATGCATACTTAAAATACATAAATAATATTTGCATTGCATTTTGATTTTATACTTACAAAATATATGTATATTGTACGAACTGAACCCACTGAAGAAGTTCTTCTTCTTTTTGCACTAAGCAAACAAAACAAAACAAAACAAAAACAAAAAAAAATTATACTAAAAAAGAATGGAAATTGAACTCTTTCTATTTTGCGTTTCAACCGTTTAAACAAACATTTTTACTTAGTATATACATAACTATATAAACGAAGCAACTAACTTTGAAACATATAAGCAATCTTTGAAATCGACTAAAACTACAAAAACAAAAAATATGAATCGTATAGGAACGTTTAACGCAAAACAACAAATTACAACAAAATTATATTTAATATGAGCGATAACACACATACATACACACACATACTTACATAGAGCATACATAAAATAATATGAATTTAGAGTATTACATACATACATGCATACATACGTACACACACATATATACATATATTGGTGGGCTTATTTAACCGTATTGTCGTAGACGTGAGCATTATTTTAATGCAATTATGCTATATATACCGTACATACTCTCGTATGTACATACATGTTACATACAGCCACATAGTGTGTCATATCGTATAAATCGTATAACCCGCATCCGTATCCGTATCCGGATACTGAACACAAGGATGCAAATCTTGAATGGGGCTCCGGCAGCTCCAGTTCCAGTTCCAGTTCCGTAGTTTTGCCTTTTCGAAACAGTAACAGTAACAGTAACAGTATGTAACGTGTTTATCATGCTCTATATTATATGGTATATTATGGTATACATATACTACTTACACCTAAAACCTCCTTGAATTTGAATCAATGTGACTTGTCTATTAAAAGTAGCACGCTGGCCGAGCATCAGATGCATATACATATGTAGTTATATATATATATATATAAATATATATATACATACATATATCTATCTATATAGAGTTTTCTTCTATTATTATGGTGTATCTTAATTATGTATATGCATACATACAAGTATGTTAATTATATGCACTAAACTAGCCCGTAAATCAATACGTTTTTAACAATATACACAAATAACAAATAACGTATAACAATAACAATGATAAAAACAATGACAAGTAATTTGTTAATATGTATGAACAAATATTTAACAAACTTTAACATAACAATACAGAAAGAATACCAAGTAAATTGAAATGATTCCTGCCCTCCATTCGTATCAAACCATTGAAACTAACTCAAAAAACGTTTTTTATAGCATATATGGCATTGATTCTTTTGTGAAAATGCAAATATAGAGAGCATAATTACATATAATTATATTATATAAATAAATAGATTAGCATTTGCAGACAACAGTATATAATAACTAATATACATATAGTATATATATATAACACAAGAGCATTGAGGATGAGTTGCTTATAGCAAGACTTTTTCTGTATTGCTGCTATAATAAATACTCCAACAATTTTTTAACTCTTCGCGGCTCGCACGGTTCTACAGTTTCCGGTACCCACCCAAAAAAAAAAAATAAAATGAATATGCATTGCTATATATTGGGTCCGTTTAGCGAGGCTGACTTTTGCCAAGAATAAGAGAATAAAACAAAAATACCAACTACGACGAGCACTTTCAGATTGCCCTCAACAAAACAACAACAATAATGTTTTCAATCCTTATTAAATGCTATGCATAATGTGAAAAACTAAAACAAAAACAAAAATTCTTGATACCTAGTATTTAATAATACATATACATATATGTATATATATATATGAATATATATATGTGTGCAAAATGTGTGTGTATTTAATTTTAATCTACATAAATGTAAATGGTATTTCCAAAAGACCATTATAAAGGTGTTGTGCTTTTCTAGAATTTTATTAGTAGAAGAAAATGTTTATTTTTTGTCACAATAAAGATGAAAAACAAAAAAAAAAAAAAAACAAAACGTTATAATAAAAAACCAAAAAACCAAAAAAAAAAAGATAAAAGCAAATATATATATACATATATACATGAATATGAATTGAATACCTTTTATACGTGCACTGACATACTTACCTACGAGTATATAAATATATATACACATATATATTTACAAATAAAATTTCAATCAACCGAACTAAAAACTAATAAGTAAAAAAGCTTAATTAACATTTTCAAGCTTATTTCCTTATTGAATTCTTTGTTTCCTCCTTCCCCTCGTCCTCGTTCTTTTCTTCCATTGGTTTATTGCCACCTTCTACTAAAATTTTCCATAATAATAACAGCACTAATAAGCGTGCCCAATTTTCTAACTTTATTCGGTTTATAATTTAAAAAACTTTTAAAGTCAAAAGCTTATCATAAAGAATATAAAATGGAATAAAAGGAATAATATAAAGTTTTGCTGTGATTCGTGATGTAGATGTACGTTATATATATATATATTTAATTATATAAAATGCAATAAAAATTTCAAGCATATAAAAGCATAAATATTCAAAATTATTAAAAAAAAAAAAAACAGATTAAAACAAAAAAACAAAAATAAAAATTAAAACATTTTATGCATGAGATCTTCTCCAACAATATGTACGTCATACTCTAACATCAATTGTCTAGAATTATGCAATTTTAAACGTGAATATTATTTTACATTTTTGTAGTCAAGAACAGAGACACTCTTATAGTAATTGTAAAAATCAGTTAACCATAGTATTAAAAACAAAAACCTTTTTCAATGGCATTGTAATATGGTGAATGGGAGTTTTTAATGTTAATTGCAATAATTTCAGTTTTCGTTTTCGTATTAACTCGCAAAATTTCAATAAAAATTCGATGAACGTAAATAAATGAAAAACCAATTGCGTTTTTATTGTTATTTTAATTTGAGCTAAGTTTATAAGTAATAAGGCTGAACAATTATAACTAAATGAATTTTAAACTTTTGTAAAGTAAACGGCTTATGGAGGATAGTGTGGCCAGATTTAACAATGATTTAAACTACGACATAGAAATAATGCCATTGTTTTTACTTTTCTAGATATTTTCAAGTTTGCCACCACACCGATAACAACTCTCTACATTAACAGACAAAACCAGCTGATGGCTGCTGTTAGCTTAACATCGATTGCATATTGAAATCGACGGACTGCTTTTATCGATTATGTGCTTCTATCGAAAACAGCTGACGTTTACAGTTCGTTAACAGCGGTGGCGGCGTGTGAATGCAAGACGGATGAATTGTTTTTTAATTATAAACGCGGCCAACATAAATTATTGAAAAAAAGAAAGAAAATGCATTTGTGCAAGCGAAAAGCAAAGCGAAAATATGGCCTGTAAATTATATCATAAATGTGAAAGTGTTTACCACGCGTCTCTGCCAAAACCAAAGTGAAAAAAGGAGTGCGAGTAGCAGAAAAAAATCAATTGAAAAAGAAACGGAAAATAAGTGTAGTAGTGTAGTGGAAAAAATTAAGTTGTTGTTCGTGTTTTTTGTGTGTGGGGTGCTTGAGTAGAAGAAACGAAGAAGGCGAAGAAGCAGAAGAAGAAGCACCAGCTGCAGAAATAGCAAAAGGAGACAGCGACGACAGAGCAATAAAGCGTTGAGTTTAATAAAAAAATGAGTTCAAGTTGTGAAAGGTGTGTGCCGTTACACTATGGGAACAATAACAACAAATATCAGCAACAACAGCATTTCGAAATGTGTGAAGAAAGAGACCATGAAATACAAAAGCAAAAAAACAACAACAACAACAAACGGGCGGATCGTAATTTGTTTTGCTTAATAAAAAGCGAATGTGTGTGTGTGTGTGTGTGTGGGGGGGGAGGGAGTAAAGGGAGTTGTGCGAGTAAGAAGTGCGAAAATTCATATACGCAATGCATTTGTGAGAGAGTAGAGCATGAGCCCCTCCCCTTTAAGGCGAGCCCAGCGAACGGCAGCCGCAGCTGTCTGCCTCTGTGTATTGCTGTGTGCGTGCTAGTGCGTTGCATGTATGTATGTGGATATGTGTGTGTGTGTGGGTTGTTCCTGTTCCTGCATTCTCTCTAGCTTAATTAAATTCTAGTTGGATCGCAAATTTATGCATTTTGGGCTGCAAAATCGATTTTCTTGCAAGGCGCGGCAACAAGCGTCGTTTTTTGTTTGGCCCCCGCGGCCCTTCAAATACATATACCAACATAGAGATATATGTAAAGAGAGAGAGATCCAGAGAGAGACAGGCCTGCTCTCCGTATACGTATATGTGCCGTGCCGTGCCTATGTATATGTGTGTGTCTAGTGCGTGTGTATGTGTGTGTAAGGATGGCGCGTCGCTCTGAACTGCAGCTTCGAATAAGGAAAAACCGGAAAATGTTTGACAAAATATATATGTATATACATATATATATATTTATATTTGGTGTGCGTGTGTGTGTGTGTAGAGAAAAGCCCAAAACAAGGAATCAATGGGGGAAAACCAAAAACGCACACTAATACACTCGCTGAAACAGGGCGACGACTCACGCACAGGCTAATTTGGGTGGTATTTTTTTTTTTGTGGGTGGTATTTTTACTTTTGGGCGTCTTTTTTTTTTCTTTTGCTCTTCTTTGCATTTAATGAATGAATGAATGAAACATTGAATGAAATTCGTTTGCCAGTGCGCCAATTCTTTAAGTTCCTTAAGAAAATATTGTTGTTGATGTTTTTGCTGCTTTTGTTTCTGTTGTTTTTGCTGCTTTCACTAAATGCCTATGTTCATTTACATATGCATGTATATGTGTATTGCACACATGTACATACAAACATATACAGTAAACGCTCGATAACAAAACCTGGCTATAAATAGAAGTGGTTTTATTGAAAATATATTTTAACCAAACTTTAATTGATTAATGTTATAATTTAAATAAATATGGGGAAAGTATATATGTAATGAATAGATGCAAATAATATATATATATATAATATACAAATAAACAGGGAAATATACAGTTATTAAATGAGTCTAAAAGTCAACAAGATTTTCTACTCCATTATTATTCCTTTTTCTAAACATTTGAAAAAATAAAAAGTATCATTGATTAAAAAATTTAAAAATTAAAAATTTTAGATAAATTTTATTTTTGACAGTAAAAAATGAATGAAATATAATACTTGATTTATGGACTTATAGTAAAAGTTGAAAATTTTCTGAATACAAATACATATTTGGGTATTTGGCAAAGGGCAATTTAAAATAAAAAAATTAAAGAAATAAAGTATAGTATATATATAGAGTATAGTTTGTAAACACATAAAGAAAGCTAAAACCAATAATACATCAATTGTAGCATTTATCGAGCGTCTCCTGTGCTTAGTACATTTTACAGTGCGTGTGCTGCATTCCAGAGATGCCTTTTAACTTTAAAATAGCAGCACTCGCATCTTGTATTTTAATATCTTTATTTATGTTACGTTTTCTTACATATTCTCTGCCTGTCTTTCTCATTCTCGGTCTCTTCTTTCGCTTACAGAATAGAATGGGTGGAAATTATCGAGCCGCGTACCAAAGAGCACATGTACGCCAATCTAACAACTGGCGAGTGCGTCTGGGATCCACCCGAAGTAAGTATATTATGGCCCATATTTTCGATAACAGTCAATAATCAAATTAATTATAATATTTAGAAATATGTTCAAATATGTACACACTCGTACATTAACACTCGAACGCTAATTGCCAAATGTCACTATTGGTAGCGTGGAGGCTAATGAACTTATGCATTTTATCAGCTTTATTATATACCCTTGCCGAAAGTATATACATATATAACACTAGGCAACAAGCTTTTGGTTATTGGTCATATTTTATACACTTGCAAACGAAATGTGTAATGCATTGAAGGAGTTATCTTCGACCCCATAAACTATATACTTAAATTATTGATCAGACGACGAGAAGAGTTGATATAGCCCTGTGCGTTCGTCTGTTTATATGCAACGAGTTTGCCATATGTCTCAAACGGCCTGAGAGTGCAAATATATAATATAGCTGCCATATGAACAATTAGATATATTTTGATAATTTCTTAAAGAGAACTAAGCATTTACTATCAATCTAGTGCTATTTATTCTACGGGTATTTGGATCGGTTTGGATTAGAAAATATTATAATATATAAAAATCCTTTCGGTCACCCTTTAAATGGACTACGAATATATACACTCTTTAGTATAATATTTAATTTACGCATTAAAAAATCAAGAAGAGTATTGAAAATTTAACATTTTAAATATCTGTTTTCTTTGTTCGCTTAATTGACATGGGTCACTTGTTTCGCAAATTTTTACAGAAATACGGACATATGTATAGATGTACGTACATACATACATATATATATTCATATATATGGAGAATTGTGTGACCTAGTTCGGTGATAGCGTGAACAATGTTAATTAATTGAATTTTAAAAAACAATTGGGGAATTTTTTGCCATAGGGTATAAGTCTATAAATAGATTAATGCCAAATAGACTACAAATTAGTAGAAATAAATGCAGCTCATTTTATACAGTAATTCGTGTAGTCTATTTATTTTTATTAATGGAAAATATTAATATTCAAATATATAGATTTACATATATTAATCGTTCAATTTGCTTGTTGTTCATTAAAACTATTTGGGTTCAGTTTAAATTGTATTCATTCGCTTGTTCACCCGAATATTCTGATATTTCGCTTTAAAGCTTTGATTTAAATGAATTTATTTAACAACAAATATTTCATTTTACTAAAATGTAATATTCTTGAAGTTCGAAAGTTAGAGAAACTCGGTTCGAAGGCTTTAGTTTGATTCGCGTGTAGGCCCACTCAAGGTTTCTCTTTGAGCCATGGCTTATCTTATTAATACAATTATTAACGTCAATTATTATATTAATAAAATCAAAAGGAATAAGTAACTTAGGGTCTAGTTAATAATTTAAGAGGTTCAAGAATCTTTAAAAACGCTATTCGAAGCAATTGCTCGGCTTAGTAAAAGTTTGCAGCTTTGATAGGAACCGTTGTTTCCAGGCGGAATTTATCGACTTTTACTCTTTATTTCTTTTTCTTTCCATATTTGATTCCACTACTTTATTTGTATATTCTGTTGTTGGTGAGAATGAGTAATGTCCTTACATGAAATGTACGGTCATTCACTTGCATATATTAATAGAGTTTAACTGCCCTGGTTTAGTTTCAATTTTGTTATATAACTTATTACTGGTTCTATTTTAGGTAGTTGATCAACTTTTTTGTGTCGCAACTGTCTTTTTTTAAATAAAAAATATTTTGGGCAGTTGATTATTCGAATTTATTAAATTCCACAGAAAAGTACATCCAGATACCCATAGAAAAATATTCTACTCTTAATTTATTTTCTCCATTCCCTCAAGCAATTACATGGAACTTTTGCTTTCAAAGCACACATCATCAGACTGCAGCAAATTGTTTGCATAGTTCCTTTGGCCCCCTTGTCTGCTTTTGTCCGTTCTGCTGGTTGCATGTGGCATGTTTGGCTAATGCGGCATCACCAAAAGGTGTCGCAGGCTAATAACTTTAGACGCCTGCCCGACGTCCGCCGTCCACCGTCCGCTGTCTAGGTGAAAGCTTAAAGGCAAACATAAAGCACCAAGAACAGAGTCCTGAACCCTTTCGAAAGCTCTTTCGCATTCACTTCAGTGCAATCCCTGCTTCTGCTACCTCTGCACTTTTTTTTGTATACCCTGTACGCATTGATGATGGTTAAAAGGCGTATTAAGTTTATGCAAATGAAGCAAGTAAGACAAGGATTTATTTATATTTCATCATTATTAACAGACGATTCCATTTGTAATTTGTTTATTTTTTAATTTAATTCTATAAGCGATGACGCAGGTTCGAATCCAAATAATTTAAATGTAATTTCGTAAAGTATTCAAACATTTCTTTCTTAATAAAAAAATAATTATACTTAAAATATAGAGAACAAAATTTTTTTTTGGAAAGTCTGAACTTACTCAACTCTTAGCAACGCTTATACCTAATTTCAGTATTTAATTTCATAAAAATCATTTTTGTTATGTAAAAATTGTATAATCATTGCCGTATAATCATAAAATTTATTCAATATGTTTCTACATATAAATAAAACAGAATTTCTAGGGTATCTCTATGTCACACACTCTTAACTAGAGCAGCCTTACATCTTTTTTTTTTTTGCTTGGACTGGCGGAAGTAGTGAAAATTTCATTGATTTTGTTGTTGCCCTGCAATGTCCTCGACTGCGTCCTCGTTTCGGCGTTTGTTTGTGTAGTGTGTGTGTGTGTGTGTGTTTGTCGGTGTCTGCGTGTGTCCTTAATGAAAAGGCGTTTGCATGCAGTGCAGCAGCGCCTTATTGCCCAGGACGTTCTGAACACGGCGCTTGCCTGACTTGGCTTGCCTTTACTTGGCTTAGGTTGACTTGCCTGCTGTAGTCCATTTCACGCTGTGATTTATTGCGACCCTTTTCCATCTATATATATGCAGTTTTGCAATGAAGCCTTCTGAATGCACTCTCTTTGCATGGTTGTGCGTGTGTGTGTGTGTGTGTGCGTGTACGTGTACTTTAACGATGTCATTTCGGTTTTTGTCACTCTCGCTCTCTTTTGAGTCATCGCCTACATACACTTCACTCACTCTTCACACACTTCTCCCTCGCTTAGTGACCGCGTGGCGCTACAGGAAATGAACGTCAAATGAAACGACAGTTTGACAGGTCGCAGCTTTTAATACCCTGCAAAATTTTTAGTTTGGCAATTACTAGTTAGTGCGAGAGGTATTGAAATATATTTAATATTTAGTTTAAAAGATGTTAAAACATTAAATATAACTATACTTCGATCCGTGAATGAAAAGTCTGTATACTTATGGTTTTGTTTGGGCTTTTATTCAGTTTATAAAATTATGAAAAATAAAATCAAAACACATTGCGTAAAATTTTAATATTTAATTTAACAAATTTCAATTTGCAATGTTCATTGCTTGCGATACAAACTTTATTTGAGAATGAATATTCACTCCCCTGTCTACCGCTGCGGAGAGCATAGCCCTAACCATGTGGCCTAAATTCGACTGCTGCAGCAGCAGAAACAGCAGCACTGCCGGCTCCGACGCAGGCGCAGATGTCGCTGCTGTAGTTGCAGTTGTTGTGGAGTTGCTATGAGGAAGTGAATGAAGAATCCTTTAAGCTGCGCAATATAATCTATTCATTTAATGCAGCGCAGCATGCAGAGACAACAGAACAAAAGAAGCAGAGCACACACGCACGCACTCTAACTCTCTTATCCTTTATTGCCGCTCTCTATCTCTATCTCCATCTCTCTCCACTCTTTCGCTCTTCCTTCTGTCATTCGTGGCACACCCACCACAAGGCACAAATGCGCTTTAAATTAGCAACTAATATTGTTGTATGCCTTCAAAGTTTTTGCCATTTGCAGCTTTTTGTTTTAATGACGTCGTCGCTTTGGTACTCTGCTTCTCTCTTTTGCTTTCTTCATGTTGCTGCCTCTGCCGCTGCCGCTGCTACTGCTCTTTTTTTGGTGTCACCAGCAGCAGCAACAACAACAACAATTGCTGCGTTCATTGTACGTGATTTGAAATTTATGCATAGCCAGTTGAGTCCACTGTCTATTTGCCACACCCTGTAGAGTGAGTCGTAACGGCTATATTGCTATTACTACAATTTTGATTGAAGCTATCCAATGCAAAATAGAAAGCTAAAGCTGCCTTATCTATGTATTTATTATACATATATAATTTGATATCTTAATTATGTTAAAATGCTATTATTTTTTTAAACTGATAGAAATAAGTTCATAATATTTATGCTTTGTTTTACATTTGGGTTCTGGGTTTATGGTTAATGCAGATGCTGATGATATATTTTAAAAATACAATTACTTTCTATGTTAATCAGGAATCTGCTTTAGATTGAGTTTTTTTAGAAACCATAGTTTCATTTATTCAGGCCAGTATTGTCTCGATGGTGTTGCAGTATTTAAGGTGATATCAGTAAAATGAAAATACTTTTTTCTAAATGTTAATTAATAACATTCAAATAACAACAATTCAGAACTTCAAAACTTTCAGGAGCGAGTTGAATATTTACCTGATAAAAGGGTAGCTTTAAGTCGAGACTCTAAAGCACACTTGTACTTTTATTATAACTCTTTGCTTACTTCCCCTCAATGTTTGTTGCTGGGTTGCTTGCTTTTTTTCATACTTTTTGCTCATTTGCCTTTGTAAAACTTCCGGTTAAGAAAGAAACAAAAAAAGCACAGAAAAGTTACCCACACGCTCGTTTAGTGTTACAAAACTTGGAGAAGGAGGCGATGATAATGTTTACGTGCGTCCGCCAAACAACTGAGGGAACCGAAAGACTGAATGGGTGGCTATTTGAATTTGAACGGGGTCTACGGTTCGGGGCCATGCTACGCAATCGTCAAAAAATTTCAAATAGTTTGTTACTTATTTTCCTTATATATCGCATACTACGAGTATCGTATAACTATTAACGCTATTACCGTTTTCGGGCGATGTGGCTTCCTGTTTTTGCAAAGTGGGTTATACTCGTATGCCTCGCCAAGTTGTTGCTGTTGTTGCTGTTGTTGCTGTTGTTGCATGGCCTGCATAAGTTTGTTGGTAATTACAGAGGCAATTAAACTCGTATAAATAACGCTAATGGATTTCGGTTATTAGAGGTAGTTACATAGGATGGTTTACGGAGTTTAGGAGTCATAAATCAGTTACAGGAAATTTGAAGACTTGTTGAATACTTTGAAAGTCTGACCTATGAAGCGATATTCAAATTTAAATATGGATATGAAATTCTATTCGTTATTAATTGCACAATGAAAGTTTCCTCAGATTTTGGTAAATGAATTCCCGAACAAAGAATAAAGAATGGTGTTATAAATCATATTATTTGTCATTCAAATTCGATAAGCGGAAATTGCGACAGCTTCCAATTCCGAGTTCTAAGCTGAGTCAATGAATTGGTTTCATATGTTAGAAGCTTGCACCACGATGAATACTATATAAGGTCTATATGAGGTCTTTAAGAAATCAGTTACAACTTATTGAAAAAGAGGGGATTATCAGTTTATGTAGGAATATTGAAGATTTCTATGAATTCCAATGGATTTACAGCTAATCTGCACGTTTTTTTGGGGATTTGTGGAATTTGAACCATCTATATGAGGTTCTAAATATTTTAGAATAGTGGCGACTCGTTTTTCATTAATTTGTTCTATTGGTCTACATCAATTAAAAACTGTAGCAGGTTTGATCGACTTTTCAGATACTCTGCGAAACCTGCTAATTTCTACATTGATCATAGTTTATAGGATAAGTCAATAATCTTATAAAATAATTCTCTGAACAACAGATTAATAATATACGTTTAGAACTAGATAAATAATGTTTCTTAGCATTTGTATTCCATAAATTACGTTGCCGTCTAAATATAAAATATAAGACTTGAATAGAAATCTCCCTGGACGCGGTTATATCTTTCTTAGTTTATGAGACAAATAAAAGAACTGTAAAGAATTCTTCAAAGTTTAATATCCCCAATTAATGACACATTTTAAATTGAATTTTGCAAAAATTCTTTAAATATTCACATCGTTCTTGTTGTTTTTTCCGCCTGATATTATCGCCCATCGTAACTTTTGGTCTGTGGCGCGCATGAAGTTGATGTTGCTGCAGCTATTTTTTGTTAATATCAATGATGACCTAATTTACAAAAAAAGCAACATTCATTTATTTCCATCTCTATATATAGTTTGGAGCATGATTCAGAGATGTTAGAACTCTTGTTGAGGAGGGGGGCTCGTGGTAGGGCGGGCACCATTACTGACCTCGGCAATAGGCAATAGTCAGCATCGCTGATAGGAGACCGGACCGTTCACTGATTAGAACGGCGTTCGACCTATTTTTTCCCCTGATTAAAAGCGAAATTGTTTTTCAATCAAGCAGAGAAAACAATGAAATACATAATGGCCAATTTAATGAATTTATAATGACTAAGAATCATGAGCATTATCCATAAGCTATAAAATATGCCTCACTCGAGGCGAGGCAAGTGAAATTTCAGTAGCAAATGGAGTAATGGAATTTGAGCAATAAGAAAATTACCATTTTGGGCTTCCATCGTAAATCCAGATGCTAAAAATAGTCTTGCTTTCACAAGGAAGTTTACTAAGTTTATGAAATATATTTTACATTTCATTTGAATTTTCACCAATCAGAAGCTTAATAATATTTGATAAATATTTTTTAAAATCTTATTTCCTTTGCTAACATTTTAAAATAAAAAATTATTGCATTACGCAAAATATGACAAAAAGAATATTTTTGAATATATATAAAAATTTTATTCATTTTATGATACGCTATGATTTAAATATTTATTTTTGACTCATTGTTAAAAAGTTTGCGTCTTTTCGAATGAGTAATAATTAAAAATATTGCCAGTTTCTCATGTTTTCTTTGTACACAAATAAATATAATCTATGTATATTATTTTTGACAGATTTTCCTCAAATATTCTGCCAATGTGCGTTGCTCTAATTTCATTTTCATAAATGGAGGCAACACAAATTCCATCAATGAGATAAAGATGTAGCCTCAATGTTGTTATTGTTGCTGCTGCTTGTTTCTGTTGTTCTTATTGTTGTTGTTCTTGTGTTTCCATAATTACAAAATATTCTGAATATCGCACAAGGCCACATTGAGGATGTATGGGAGGCTGTCTACGGAGACAGGCATCGGTCGATACTTTTATTATTGTACTCTAATTTAATTAAAAAGTATTATCAATTTCCCATTGAGCTGAGTAGCATTAAGCATTAATTAAAAGAGCTTTTTGTTTCTCTCAAAAGAAGGTTTCAAACTAGAGATAGAATACATTAATTTACATTCATTATAGAAATACATATTTATGTATGAGCTTTTGATGTTTCAATACTTAGTTTGGAAAGAAGAAATATTACTAAAGTATCGATGTTGAATTATTTATTAAAATTATATAAATAGGTGGTATCTAGATAAAGCAAGCTATGTAAGAATATCAATATCTATCGATGGTTAAAAAATGGTTATTAAATAATTCGATGCATAGGATTTTATTGGATTCAAATAGGCTAAATAGAAGAATTTTAATTTCATTTAACTAAATATTTTATTATAAAACAAGCTTAAAACTATTTACCTATCGGTACTATCGATAAGTCTACAATATTTTACACAAACAATTCTCTTTCTTTATATAAAAGAAATGATTTAAGAGCATACAATTCTCGTTCTTTCGCATTTAGTTTTGTTGTTTGTGTTACTTTTGTTGTGGCTTCTTCGTGTTGTTGCGGCATGTGGCACGCGCTTTAAAGCAAAAGAGGGTATGGGGGAGGGCATCAAAGTGGAGGAAGGCCCCACATTGAAATAGACCCACTTATGGAAGCTCTGTTTTTCTGACGGTCCGGCTCAATGGATGAATGGATGACTGACTGGCTGGCTGACTGGCTGACTGACGGACTGTCAGTTGGAAGCGCAACAATGCAAAAAGCGTAACGATGATGCCGCTGCTGGCAGCGTCAGCCTTGTCCCAATCAACGCTCTGGGTGCGCCCACAAATTATGCAACTTGCGACGCAGTTGAAGCTCGAAATGGAAATGGAAATGAAAACCAGAAATGAAAAGCAGTCGAGTTGAAAGCTTTCAACGCTGCTGCATGTGTGACGCTTGCTTTGCGGGCCCAAAGGGGTGGGCGGACCGGGCCTGTATTGTTGCTGTTATCAGACCACAAAAAGCAACAACAACGACAACATCAACATCCACTGCAAGCAACATCAACAATGTCACAGATTAAAAGCGAGAGAACGAGAGAGAAGAAATAAATGAAAAACCAGCCTGGGTCAGGGCCTGTCTCGGTCTGTCACAGCTGCAACTTGCTGTGGGCTGGTTCCGCTGGTTCGCCTGATTCGCCTGGTTTGCCTGGGAGCAGCTGCAGCAAAAAGTTCAAGGTCAGCGCAGAAATAACCCTGACTTCGCCATGTGACAGACAGAGCAAGCCAGTTCCTTGGCAAAATGAATGAGACAGCGAATCATCATCAGCGAGATAGCTGATGCAACTGTAACTAGGCCCGGGCAATGTTAACTTGAGTTTTGTCAAGCGCTTTCAAGAGATGATGAGACGATTACGATTACAAACCCCCCTTTAACCTCACTTCCTCTCGACAACGCCAAACCACACAAAACACTGCACAACAAATCAAAAGATGCAGCTTGATTTCTGGGTTAAATTTGCTGATTAAGCCAGAATCAAAGAAGCCCTTGAATTGAAAAGCCAACATAAATTCATTTGTATATAATTGTTGAAATAGCCTCTATAGTCAACTGAGAGAGAGAGAGAGAGAGAGAGAGAGAGATTATAAGGGGCATGTTACGACAATTCTGTTGAAATATATTATATGTGGAAAATGTTAAAGAGGAGAACTGCTTAAGAGATTTGCAAACGTGGCCATAACCAGAGATATCGGATGCAAAGAGTTTGCTGAAGTTGCTACTTGATATTGTTTTATATTGCTTATCAACACATTTAGCTACTAAGAAATAGTAAATAGATATATACTAATACTATATTAAGTTATTTTGAGCATTAGGTGAGGCTGTTTATTCCGATAAACATCCCCGAAAACTATTTTGGTCGCTTAAAATCTCTCATGTTATTTCAAAGCTCTGAGACAGACGATTGATTTGCAAACCAATTGAAGCAACAAACCTGCAAAGGAACCGAATTAAATTAATTTAATAATTTCCGACCCAACACATTTAATATTTGTATTAATTAAGGGAAATTTTTGAACTGAATTTGAAATTTAATTTTCCAGTTAATTAGTTGAGAATCTTGATCAAAAAAATTAGCTTTACCTTTTACTAAGCGCTAAAAATTTCTTGGCAAATATGTTTTAGATATTAATTATATTTTATAAGGAAAGTAATATTTTATTTGGACTAATTTCAAGTTGTGCTTAGAACTGATTTCACTTGGGAACTTATTACTATATGTATATCAATTAACCCATAACTTATAGTTATCTGTGCGATATGGAATACTAAGTGAGCGTATAATGCAAACACTCGACAATTTCAGCACACATAATTATGCACAACACCTCCCACACACACACACACACACACACACACACAATTGGGCACACACTCATACACTGAGAGTTGATAAACGCATTTATGTGAATGATTTGCTCATGATTCGTTTGGATTTGTTTCCATTTCTCGTTACAGGATGTGCCAATTAAGCGCACCGACTCATCGCAGTGGTGGGAACTGTTTGATACGAATACGCAGAGATTCTATTACTACAATGCGGCCACACAGAAGACCGTGTGGCATCGGCCGAGCAAGTGTGACATCATTCCGCTGGCAAAACTGCAGACGCTCAAACAGAATACCGATCCCAGCGAGCGACGGGAGCAGACCACACCACAGAAGCAATCGTTGCAGCCTAAGCATCCACAACAACAACAACAGCAACAACATCAGCAGCAAGCCTCGCCCATGTCAGCAGCTAATAAGAAGGGACGTGGTCAGCGAGCAAGCGGAGGAAATGGCACTGTAGCCAGCTCCGAGGAGAAACTGTGCAGCTCCACGGGCACCGAAATGATCTCTAGTCCTCGAGGCCGTCAAAGTTTTCGGTAAGCATAGCACTTGATTCTGTTTATAACTTGCCATTATTTATTTATTCCAAATTCCACTTGGGGCATCGTTTTGCAGCGTCGGCACGGGTGACTCATCCCGTTCAATGGACATGCAGCAGCCGCAGCTTCAACATCAGCAACAGGGCTACGCCTCCCGACGCTCACAAGGTAAACAGCTGACGTCATTGGGCTGTTTCGTGTTGTTCTTGTGACTCATCTCGTTTTTATTTTTCAGACTCGTGCAATCATTACAAGGAATCTGGAAAGTCCAGTGATTCGAGTTTGTCCAGCGCCCATGGCTATCGTCGCTTTACCGATGGATCAAACGGAGCTCCTGGATCTAATGATGCACTCCGTCTGGGCTCATTGCAGAAGCAGCAACGCACTGGCAAGGATAATGGCGCGTAAGTTGAACGAATAATTATTTTGGAGTTGGATATTAGGCCACTAAGATTAGCTTGGGAGAGCTCTGCTATAAACTTAAAATAAGAAGAGTGCAATGGCTTCATTTATAATAGCTTTAGAATATCATTTATTTGGGAATGTTACTACTAGTAGTGGTAGAAATATTAATATCAAATTGAGCTACAAACTGTTACAGTTCTAATTCAAATATCGCAAACATCCCATCGAGAGGAAACTGTTCAGTGGCACTGTGAATTCATGGCTTACCATTGAGAATTAGGGATCTACCCTTAATACTATTTAAGGGCTGTAAGTTCATACGCACTCATCGCTTACATTACGCATCCATACACATTTGAAGGCATATCTCATTTAATTCCCATCTTCTCTCTCCCTCCATGCTCAATTTCTCTGTCTCTCTCGATCTATCGCTGTCTGACATCAGCTTTGAAATGTTGCAAGAAAGCACAAGCTCACATAATTTACCGCATGGCTCGTCCTCCTCCTCATCCTATGTTGGTGGTAGTGTCGTCGGTGACAACAACAAGTACTTTGATCATCAGCTTCTGCCCAGCCACATGCAGGGCTATTGCTCCTCCAAGTCCTCCGATATTGCCTCACCCACACATTCGATACATACGCCGCAGGCGCAGAAGAAGAAAATATCACCAGATGCCGAACGTCAGTACAACTACGCACAACAACAGCAGCAACGCAACGCACAACGTGGAGCAGGTGGAGCAGTTCCCACTTCTGGCAAATCCTTTGGAGCAGCTATGGGTGGTAAATAAATATTACTTTCTTAAACGTTCATCATTTAAGAAATTTCTAACTGTGCTTTCCAGATCGAGAGTATAAAGTATCACTGGCTCGTTCTGGCAGCTTTATGTCCTCATCCATTAATCCTGCCGCTGCTGGACATCACAGCAAATCATATCGCAAAAGCAGTGGTGAGGCGAATGGCGGTGGTGGCGGCGGAGATGGTGGTCGCGGAAATGGTGGTGCAGCTAGCGATGATTCTATGCATGAAAAGTACTTTAAGTCTGTGGAGAATACTCCGCTCTCTAGGCGCCGCCACACCACAAATGCCAAAGGTCATGGAACTGCCGGCGGTGCCAGTGGCAGTAATACAGCCACCAGCACCGCTGGTAGTGGCAGCAGTGGCCATAAGAAACACTCCAGTGACTCCAGCCCACAGAGTCCCATTAGTCCACAGACAAAAAGCTCGCGCCAGGCCAAGACAAGCGCTACAAATCCACCGCCGCAGTTGCAGCTGCAGCATTCACCCCGCATTCAGGAACCAGGTTGTGGTTTGGATCTTCTTAGTCTAGAGCGCATATCACTGGGCAAAGCAGCACCCATTTCGCCAAGCGGAGGTTCCGATAATCTGGGCATGTTAACGCACTCATCGCGAGGGTCGAATGATTCGGCGGCCAGACGTCAGAAATCCAACAGCTCCACAGCCAATCGCTCGCAATCACATCACTTTCCTGGTCAAGGCTCGTTACGTCACAGCGCCAGCTCCAGCTTGGATAAACGAGGCTATCACGTTCTCCAGAACAGTGGTGGTGGTGATATGCGTGACTCGCGTCGCTCCAAAACCCATCATCATCAGCAGCATCTACAGGCGGACAACAGCGATGTGGAATATGATAATGGCAACATTTCACCACTGTACAGCAACTGCGGCCAGGAGATGCCGCATTTGCTACCGCTCAAACATTATATAATGGAACAGGCCAAGCTCTTTGGGCGCTATGATTATGGCGCAGATGGCGATGGTGCTGGGGACTCGGATTCTTATCATTCCGATAGCCAGTCGGAGCATTCGCTCTCCGGCCATGAGCCGGACAATGAGGACTCGGATGGTGGCTCTGATACGCATGGCGGCTACTTGGAACACAATTATGGCATGATCGATGACTATGCTAATATGGGCGACAGCGTCTCCTACTATGCCTATCAGTATCCGCCTTACGATCCGGCTGGACGTGAGGACATGTAAGTTTAGCAAATGAATTTCCATTAAAATATTAAAATGAAAAATATTAATGATTCCATTTACCAGCTCCGACAATGTGGAAGCCGTGCTAGAGGGGATTGGCGGCAACACCGAACCAGCTGCAGCCCCCAAACCGAAGCCACGTTATCAGATCTCATACTATGACACCGTCTCACACAGCCCAGCATCTGGCGGATCGGTGGGTCAGGGCCATCAGTACAACCAACACACCCAGCACAATCAGCAGCTGTACTCGAATACGCCATCGTATCCGTTTACAGGCCATGCTCATGGCTTGGGTCAGCCACCACCACCACCGCATCAGCAGCAGCTACATTTGGATCCCAGCGATGCGTCTACCACCAAACAGAAACAATCACAAACGCTGCCCTCGCCCAATCGTCAAATCTCACGTTTAGTGGCCGGCCAGATAACCAAAGAGGATGCCAATCTTGGTCAACACCAACAGCAGCAACAGTTGGCGACTACAAATACAGCACAGACAGCTGGCAGCAGCAGCCTTAGCCGAAGTGGGGGCAATCATAAACTGGCACCACCATCGCTACAGCAGATTTTTCCGCCCAGCGACCGTGCGCCTGGTGGTGCCCCAACGCTGGCTTGCATGAAAGAATGTGATATTGAGAAGTTTGCCGCGGATAATCTGAATCTCCACTCAAAGGGCATCTTTCGCAAGAAGGCATCAGTGCGCGATATGCTTAGCTGGACGGCGGAGGCCATTAGTCGGCCCATGTTGGCTCTGTCGCGCGATAAGGCCGACAAGAAGACCGCAATTGAACTTTTCAAGCTGGTGCAAATCTACATGGGTGATCGCAAGGCGCGCATTGGCATGAGTCTCAATTCGGTGGCCATAGACATTATTACCGCCTCTTTACCGCAGCAGCAGTAAGTAAACCTTTTTGGCAAGCCCACATCTTAGCAAACTAACACATATCTTTTGTAGATTGCGTGATGAGCTGTATGTTCAGCTGTGCCGGCAGACAACGGAGAATCCCAAACGCGAATCACTGATACGTGGCTGGGAGCTTATGGCCATTTGCTTGTCCTTTGTACCGCCTTCGCCAACGTTTCAGCCCACGCTGCTCAAGTAATGAATAAGACTAAATTGTTTTTTATATTTTTCTTAACCTGTACCATTTTATTTTATAGTTATGTGAATCGGCACCGTGACCCCTCGTTCGCTACAGGCTTCTTGGAAGTTTGCAAGTGGCCCATACACGTGCAAATTTCGCACTATGCGACTGTCTGTTGCCGTCGCCTAGACCGCATTGGCAGCAGCGGCCGCCGTTTGGCCAAGAAGCCCACCGAGGATGAAGTGGAACAGGCTCGGGTAAGATAACCGTGTTTTAATTTGTATGCTCCATTAAGGTCGTGGTGCATTAACTTCTTAATTAACTTAGTAAAACTCTTAGCCTAAGTAAAACTCTCAGTTTTGTACGGGAGCTGCGCCCTTAGCTGTAGGCTTACATGGAATAATACAATAGATCTTTAGTTTTATAATGCTGATTATCACACATTACTTAAAACTTAAAAATTAACCATTTCTATTTTATTTTAGCAACAAATCTTGCGCAACAGTATGTTTGGTAACACGCTCTTGGAAGTGATGGAGTTGCAAAAGGACAAGTTTCCATTTAGAAAACTGCCCTGGATACAGACCACACTCTCGGCTCATGTAAGTGGCACCCAACATAAGTCGGTGGTAGGCTTTATCTTAATCAACTTTTATATATTACAGGTGCTTTTGCTTAATGGAAAACAAACGGAAGGCATTTTTCGAGTTTCCGCCGATGTGGATGAGGTCAATTGCATGAAGAATCGCTTAGATCGGTGGGATGTTCCTGACTATAAGAACACAATGGGTAAATTAAAGATTTGTTAATGACGAGCTAAATACTAAATGCTGTATACATTTGTAGTTGACGCCCATGCGCCCGCTAGTCTGCTTAAGCTATGGTATCGTGAACTGTACGATCCGCTTATACCCGATGATTATTATGAGGATTGCGTTAATACTGAGGATCCCGATAAAGCCAAAGAAATAGTTAATAAGTTGCCACAAATTAATCAACTGGTGAGTTTTGTATAAACTCTGTGAACTGTTTAAAATGTAATTTAATAATGTATTTTTGATATTGACAGGTCCTAACGTATCTAATACACTTTCTGCAACAATTCTCCAATCCAGAGGTGGTTACTTGCACCAAAATGGATTCTTCGAATCTAGCCATGGTGTTTGCACCAAATTGTTTGCGCTGCACTTCAGATGATCCCAAGGTGATACTGGAGAATGCGCGCAAGGAGATGTCCTTCATACACGTCTTAATACAGCACATGGATACGACGCATGTGACCAATCTGGTTTAGAGCTTTGATAGCTGCAGCTTAGGTGTAACAACAAACTATCCAAAACCAATGAGCATACCTATATATATATATATATTTATATATGTATATATGGATGTAAACGTTATTAACCTCTCCTAACTTACTTACCTACTCAATTTAACTTGAAACTTGAATTTGTATTTATACAAAGGATATAATGGAAGTGAAATGAATAACAACAGCTCCTAACTAACTCCTAACTTAAACTATAATAATTTTGCTACTCCAATTTTCTTACTAATTGCTACGAAATTATTAATCTAATTTTATTGTACGCCTATGCCGCTTATTTTTAACAACAAATACTCAGAATTGTCAACATTGTAACGTGTAGTGCTTTTCAAACCAAATATCTAATCCAATACAGAGAAAAAAGAATTTGTAATTGTTAACGTAAAACTACTCTGTGTGTAAGCCTAGAGACGTGTGAAATTGTAGTTTAATTAATTTATTTCGCATTTTAATTTATGGAATTTCACACGCAAGAAGCCAAGCAAAATACTCAAACTCAAAGCAGCTCTTAAAACAAAAAACAAAAAACAAATGGAATATTGAACATCTTGTGAAGCATATAAATAAATAATATATATTAAATATAAATATAAATTTAAATAAATGTACTATAAGCAACAGCAAAATGCAATAACTGAATGAAAATAAAGAAACAAACTGCTTATAAGTTACATGCAGCAACTTAGTGCTATATACATACATACATACATATACAGATATATATACATATTTATTCGTAATTAATAAATAAATGTTATAAATACAGAAAACAATTCGAATGCTGCGCAACAATTTAATCAATTAGTCTACAAGAAACTATGAGAACCGACAGAGATAAACAGAGAAACAAAAATCAATTAAACATATATAAATAAATATGTATGTATGTAAAACGCGATTGAGATCCAAACAAATGGAGGAGCATGAGAATGAATAAAGTTATATAAATAAAAAGCCAAAATATTAATTTCTTAACAATAACGATTGCACTTTGATGTATTGGTTACCTCGCCACCACACACCCGCCTCCTTTTCAATGATCCAAAAGGAGCTGGAACACAGGGCAATTATCATAGCTTTCCTATTATCACAATAAGGTATTTCTGACGCTTCTCCTTATCACATGTCCCCGGCTCAAACCTGATATATATAATAAATTTAAAGAGCTCTTCTCTTATTGTACTGCAAATTTATGCCCAATTTTGAAGTCGTTACGAACCGTTTGTCTCTGATAATTGCTAATAATTTAGTGTCACTTGACGATCTTAAGCCACCCACTGACAAAACATTATCATTTATTTGCCCACTATTTGGGACGCACAGACAGCGATCAATTCCCCGAACCGAATCGAGTGCATTTATCACCCGCCCGCCCCAATGTTTGCTCAAATTAATTTCAAATTTCAGTATCATTTGATTCCATTTTGTTCTTGCTTTTCTGTTTTTTATCAAGGTTCATTATTTGGTAATTTGTTTAAGTACAATTTCGGGGATTGTATAAGCAGCAATCTTGAAGGCAGCGATTGTCATACTGTTCAATGCCCATAATCACATTAAATATTAATTGTGATTCATGCGCCACAAAATAAAATATGGGCAACGGCCGTGCGCAAAAAATTAGTTTTGGCTCTTCTACCACTGCCAATAGCTTGATATGAAATTTCTTCAAATTAATAGTAATTAATTAATTACTTATCGTCATTCAAGTTTAATGGGTCCGAAATGATTTCAGTTTCGACAAAATTGAGGCTCATATCAACTGATTAATTTGGGTGGGGCGGTAGTCTCAGGCGAATATCCTCAATTCTTATTGGCCAAGCTTGGCCCGTTGTAATGCCGCAGCGGGTTCCGACTCCCTTCTAATACTACGCTTCTAAGTCCAGTTTGAGCAGCCTTTGACAAAACATTTATATATTTTTATTTTAAACAATTTTTCCGCCAGAACATTTGACATCCTTCTTAAAATTTTCGCTTGGGAAATCCTTATTTTGTTTAAATTACTATTCGCCGCAAATCGGTAGATTTGAAAGGCCTACTTCCAAATGCGGCTTAGTATAGACTTATAAATGATGTCTTTATTGTGCATTGACAGTTTTTTGCAGGGTGCAGCCACTGCATCTTACTACCTTTTGGCAGTATTAAACACCAAACAAGGGAAGTCTGAATCATAAAACTCAGTTCTTTATCAAGTAATACGCCTGAGAATTGCGAGCTCTTGTGTGTCAGTGTAGAACCTAGCATCGTAATGCGTCTGCATGATAATGTCCTTGTGGTGAAGGTAACATTGGCGCATTTGTTGTCGTTTATGCCAATGTTACATTTTTTAGCCCAGCTTTCGGAGCAGGACTCATTGAAGGGCATCCGTAGCTTTATATATATTGGGGCTTCTCGTCAGTACTGTCGTCGGCATATGTCCCTATCAAGATATCTTCCTCGGCTAGACACGTTATCACTGTAGCAGAAGGAATGTTTGCTGTATATGGGATATAAAGCGTAGTATTAGAATACTTCATCGCTTATCGCAGGATATGGATCAAACTGGGGTAAGTACAACTTAAAGGACCAAATATTTCCGCCATTTTACATTTCATAACAATTATTTATATTTTTTCTTTCTTGGAACAGCACTATATCCTTTGATAACCCCGATATCCTTGGTTGTCCCCGGTGTCCTTGGATGCCAATTGATAGAATTGATCATTGTGAGTAGAATGCGAGTTATCGCTTGAAAATCATTACGTTTTTTTTTTTTTTTTTTTTTTTATTGTTTAAAAATGTTTATATTTTGCAGTTAACTAGTATCCTGCTACCTTTTGACAGCTTAAACTAATTATACATTAAGAGTAACTTAAATAATGACTATAATAGTGAAATTTACATATTTACAATATTTACATATTTACAAAAGTTGATTATTATTATTAGAATTTTTTTTTTTTTTTTTTTTTTTTTTTTTTGCTAGTTTACATAATTATTTAGGACAGGACTCTGGATGGAAGATCCTGTGGGTGAAGTCTCTTTAGCCTTCTTTTTCCTCCGTAGCTTAAAAGGCGACGTGCAAGAACGTTGGGATGCGATCCTAATCTTTTTTCGTAGTTTTGGGCTTGCAACCGTAATAGGTCTCCGATCATGGGAACTCTCAGATCCCTTTCTATATCCCTAGTGCGCATGTACCAAGGCGCGTTGCACATTTTTCGCAAAATTTTGCTCTGTGCTACTCTTATTTTATTGAGATGAGTTTTGGCTGTGATTCCGTAAACTTGGAGGCCATACTTCCAGATCGGACTTAATATTGTTTTGTATATGGCCACCTTGTTGTTCAGCGATAGCTTATTTCGTGGTGACAGTAGCCATGTCATCTTCGCAGCTTTTGTCAATACGGTTTTTTGTATCATCGTCGCATGCCTGCCAAAGTTTAAGTACCTGTCCAGGATTACACCTAAGTATTTGTAGTGCGTTTCGTGCTTAAGCACAGAGCCAAGCATCGTTATGCCTGGACAGGATCCGACTCTCGTGGCGAAGGTGACATTTGCACATTTGCTGCTGTTGATGCCGATGTTCCAGTTACGAGCCCATGATTCGAATCTTACCACGTATTCCTGTAAGGCTCCTGTTGCAGTAACTAGTGATGGACTCCTGGTAAGGACAGCGGTATCATCTGCATAAGTGGCAATAAGCACATTCTGACTTTCAACACCTCGGGCTGAACTTGCAGTCGGCATATCAGCTGTATATAATGTGTACAGGGTGGGACCTAGGACACTGCCTTGTGGAACCCCAGCACAAATTGGTCGCTCAGAAGATTTATCCCCGTCTACAACTACCCTAAACACCCTGTCCTCCAAGAAGCTGCTGACCAGTTGATATAGCTGCGGGGTCAGTAGCTGCTTCAGCTTAAATCGAAGTCCGATGTACCATACCCTGTCGAAAGCTTGTTGGATGTCCATAAAGACAGCTACAGCATACTCCTTGTGTTCCATGGCCTCCAGGGCGAAGTTTACTACTCTGTGGAGTTGTTCTGGAGTTCCATGGCTTTTCCTAAATCCAAACTGCCACTTTGGAATTGCCTCTACAACTTTCTGCTGCTTAAGGATCCGGTTTAAAATTACCCTCTCCAACATTTTCCCGAAGGCAGGAAGTAAACTGATGGGCCTATATGAATTTACTTCCGTTGGCTGCTTCCCCGACTTCGGTATCATTGTGATGAGGGCCGATTTCCATATTTTTGGGAAATATCCCAGCCTTAGTATACTATTAAATAAGAGTACTATAAATAGCACGGCTCTAAAAGGAAGCAGCTTGATAGTTTTGTTATCTAGATTATCATTTCCGGGAGACTTATTTACTTTAAGTTCTTTTATTATCACTTTGACCTCTGGATAAGTAACTGGCATCACAGGTGGAGACATTTGGAACGGAGTTTCAATCGAATTATGTAAATAGTTTTCCATTGCATCTGGAGATAAGTTGAGAGGCTTAAATCTGTCTTCCAACTCATCAGCAAATGTTTCTGCTTTCTGGAGCCCCGTATAACACCAGTTGCCTGCAGGATTCCTTAACGGTGCTTTCGTTATAGCTTGCCTCTTAAAACGACGAGTAAGCTTCCAAAGAAGGTAATTGGAATTTTCATCGGGGCTTGCGTTTTGAAGAAATTCGTCTGTTTGGGCTTGTCTTGCACTCTTGAGCACTTTCTGCAGACGATTTCCCAACCGTTTATATATAGCATTGAGCCGCTCATCTCCAGTCCTGACAAATTCTTTTCTTACTCTCCTTTTGAGGGATAACAAAGCAGCAGCATTTGGAGGCAGCTGAGTACTTTGTTGTGGATGATGTTGCAGTGTAGTTGTAGGAGCTGCAGAAGTTGCCGCTGATTTTATGTGTTCCATAAATTTTTCAACTGATTCTTCAATATCTGCAGCACTTTGCAATTCAATTCTCAAGTCAATTTTACTATCAAGCTCAGTTTTGAATCTATGAACAGATGAGCCAGGAGGGAGTATCCTATGCTTACGTGTTTTGATTTGAGGTTCTTGATGTAAGACAGCGATAGAAGGCAAGTGATCTGACGAGAGGTCAAAGGACATTTTAACATTAAGCCTATTATTTGGCAGTCCATTGTATATGAAAAAGTCCAGTGCAGAAGGGGTAAGCTGAGTGTTGTATGAGTAGAAAGTGGGATCACCAGTGGCCAAAACTTCGCAAGCACTGCTGGCAATGGCTTCCTGCAACCGTTTTCCACGACTGCATGCTCTGAGATTGCCCCACCATCTGTGTTTCGCATTGTAGTCTCCACCTGCTATAAACTTGTCTCCCAGTGAAGTAAGGAATTGGTCGAACTCAGCTGTGGACCAGGGTTCGTTAGGGGGAAGGTATACTGCTGCAATTGTAATATTTCCACAATCCATTCCAATGCTAATACTCGTCATTTGAATTTTCCAACGCGAAGTCGGCTCGTTTTGGGAATGGACAATACCAGTTTTGATAATAATTGCGGAGCCTCCCCTACAATTTCCGCTAGGATGATTGGCAAAGTATATATCATAGCCCGGAAACCTTATGCTCTGTTCAGCATAAGAATGAGTCTCCGTTATTAACATGATGTCTATATAATTAGAATTTAAAAAGATTTTGAGTTCGTCCATATTTTTCATCAGTCCACGAGCATTCCACAGCCCGATATTCATTCTATTAGTAGTCATTATGTAATTAGTTTTTGAATAAGGTCACGGAATGCTTTATTCGCTTCCATTGAGTCATGAAGGAGTTGGAATAGTTGGTCCATCCTAGCATTCATATCTTGTATGGCTTTTTCTAAGATAGCGAACCTATTGTGGTCTCCAGAGTCGTCCTCTACATAATTAGATGCTTTATGAGGCGCAGCACGAAATTGATTATTGTTATTGTTTTGTCTCGCCATGTCCGCATAGGAAAAACCGTTTTTGACCACCGAGCTTGATATGTATGGGAGAGTAGTTTTGGTTGACCTTTCCCCGTCTTTCCTATCTGATATTGGAAGCCCGTCTTTTGGTAATCTCGTAGGGGGCTTAAGTTTTTTGGCCAAGTCCATCCTAACTTTGCAGCCTTTGAAGCTCGATGCATGATCGTCACCACAGTTAGCACAGATGCACGTGTTTCCTGAGCGCAGCGCGCAGCAGTCTGCCCCAGTTGGGTGCTCACCTGAACATTTGCCGCATATTGGTTTCTTCAAGCAGTAATTTTTAGAGTGTCCGAAATCTTGGCATCTTCGGCATTGAACCAGATCCCTGATAGGCTTTGATTTGATTACGGCGACTCTATGTTTTCCAACTTGATTTATTTTTAAAGCTTCAGAGGCATTGGCAGTGTGCTTTATGTTAACAAAGAACATGTTTTGCCTTGTCTTTGTATTAATAATTGCTTCATCATCCATTTCATCGATCGGGATGCTACGCCAGTTAGGTTTTCTTGGGCAGTATATATTTAAGATTTCAAACCCTTTATCCGCAAAAGTTTTCTCAATGAGATTTTTAGGAACATTTGGATGAATATTTTTAATTATTAATTTATAAGGCTTCTCCTCCCTAAGTTGGTGATGCCAGAACTCACAGTTGTGTTGCGTCAGAGCACTAACTATTGCTCTGAAGGTTTCAGCATTCTCAGCGTAAATGCGGGAAACGCCTGATCTTGACGTACGTATATTATAGTCTTGGGTGGGAATTGTGGAGTTAAGTGCCTTCTCAAAATTATCAAGATTATTGATATTTGGTACGCATATTGCCGGAGGCTTTGGTAGAGATTTTTGCTGTAATAAACCACCCGCTAATGGAGCCTCTGAGTTCTCCTCAATTTCATCATCCATTTCCATTACTGCTTCGGCTTCTTGAGCAAGAGCAGCAAAACGGTTTGCCCGGGAAGCAGCAGAGGTGGAAGCAGTATTTGCATTTAGCGGGCCACTTACATTTATAATAGTTTGCTTGCTTTTTTGGATCGTTTTTGTCACCTTTTCGCCTTTTTGCTTCCTTCGAAGGGATACAATTGGCAACTGAAATGAACATGCTCGCTCTTTAGTGGCTGCTGTTTTGTTATTCAGTTGGCTCATATTCATTGGCGTAGAACATATATAGCCCGATGTCGTTGTTGCTACTGTGTATGTTGATCCACTGCTGACAGTAGTTGTTGTACTGCATGTAGATGTTACAACTGCGTTGTGGCAGCTGATCTCCAGTTGCGACGTTAATGTTTGGCCTTTTTAATATCAGTGATAATATTACCTCTAAGGCTTCTAGGTGATTCGCCAGCTACTTGTCGCATCGCCTTAAAATCCAACGGCCTGTCACCAAGCCGGGGGCAAGAAGATTTGGAATGGTCCATTTTACGCAAAACAACAATATTTATTTACTAAATAAAGTGTTTGCTGGGTTTCCTATAGATCTAGTTATTGCAAAACAAACGCTTGCTGTAAACGATCTCGCACTTAAGCGAATTCGTTTACCTGCTAAGCGCGTACGTTTACCTATTAAGCGAGCTTTTATTGCCCCCCTTGTGCGGCAACGCGCGGAGTGAGGGGAAATGCTTTGCCCAAAGGGCAGCGAGTGCAAGCTGTCGCACTTGTTTATTGTTGTTGTTGTTGTCCAGATGCCGGCACCGCACGCAGCTGCGCCCGAAATTTTTTATTTACACCGTAATATACGTAATGTACCGTTTAGATTAAACGATCAATAACAAATTTTTGTGTAAGCGCGACACAACCGATCTCTATGAGAATAGATTTGCGAATGCTGAAAATCATTACGGAATTACGGCAATTATTTCCCTTTAAAAAAATTTGCTGCTAAAATTCTTATTGCATACTTTCGAGGGTAGCAAAACAAAATCCAACCAAAATTTGCTGAAAGTACCAGGCGAACATAGCTCAGCAGCAAGTGGATATTTTTTTGGTAATTTATTTTGCATTGCCTTTTTTCAAGATCGTTGGAATAAACGGCAGTCTCCTGCTGATTTCTGTTCGACTGGTACTCTGGGCGCCAAATTTGAATTTTCGCCTGGCCCAGCGGCGGAAACACCAGGCGAACAAAGTTTTCCTGCAAGCTGACTAATATTATCTTAACAGCGCACATGTTAAGTCCCTATGTTAATTAAGATTCCCACTGTTAAATAACATTTTTTCACCTCCTGATGATTTCTGTTCGCCTGGTACTTCGCCTGGCAAATTTGGAAATTACTGGCTTCCAGCCGGAGTCCTGCTGCAGGACATGAATGTATCTGAAGGATGTGTGGGTAAAGTATCTGTCAGATACGAAAGTATCTTAGAGATACAAAAAGTATCTTTGAGACTTAAAATTTTGCCGCAAGCTGGCTATCTATAAAATCTTTATATCTTTGATATAAAAAAGTATCTTTGAGATACAAAAAGTAACTTTGAAATACAAAAGTTTCTTTGAGGTACAAAAAGTATCTTTGAGATACCAAAGTATCTTTGAGGTGCAAAATTTTCCTGTTCTTTATTTCATTAATTTTTGGGATTAATTTATACATAGACATTTTCTTATACAATTATAAATAATTACTTATCACTTTTGATATTCTAATTATTAATTAACAATAATAAAAATAAATCTTTTCACGTATATATCTTTAAGAACATTTTTCAATTTTAATACTAATATTTATCGATCTAAGATCCTTCAAATGTTAGTTGCCCAAAGTGTAAGTTAACAGAAACTAGTAAGAAAAGGCTATCTCTAAATGTTTTAATTTTTACCGATTCTTCCTATAACAGCTACATATATTCGATAAATATAATTTTGTCCAGCAACAACAAAACTCATTCCTTCATCTGGCTTCCCAGTTTCTGTACAACATCTTTTGAGCTGATTAATAATTAACATAGTCAAGAAACATATTAGCTTTATTTTATTTGATTTTCTTTCCCGTGGGATGCGTTGTTGGTTCCAAATACTCCAAACAATTAAAGATCCTAGCAAGCTTTTTATTGTATTTTGTTTTTCAGAGTCCTCAAAACAAAAAAGAGAAGAGTTTTTAATATATTCAGTGAAACAAGATTCATGTTCAGTACTGGAGCAACCATCCCACTGGGTTCAGAAACCTTGGATTTGCTCATCAAGTCAATGATGTGCGAAGGAGCACAGTTTGATGGAGAGATATCGCATACGATTGTGATTATTGGAGCCTCGGGTGATCTTTCCAAGAAGAAAATATATCCGGCACTATGGGAGCTTTATCGCGACGGTCTACTACCCAACCCAACTAGATCCTGCGGCTATGCACGCTCCAAACTGACTGTCGAGGAGCTGAAAGCCAATTGCAGCCCATACATGAAGGTGCAACCAGGTGAACAGGCCAAATGCGATGAATTCTGGAGTATTAACGATTACATCTCCGGTCCATATGATGAAAAAAAAGGGTATGAGCTGTTGAATCAACAGTTGGAGAAGATAGAGAAGGGATTCAAGGCAAATCGTATATTCTATCTGGCCTTGCCACCCTCCGTTTATCATCCAGTTACTTTTAATATCAAAAACATTTGCATGTCGCAAAGTGGGTGGAATCGTGTGGTTGTGGAGAAACCCTTTGGTAGAGATGCTGTTACGTCGAAGGCGTTGAGCGATCATCTGGCCAGTTTGTTCGAGGAGACGCAACTATACCGCATAGATCATTATCTGGGCAAGGAGATGGTACAGAATCTGATGGCGATACGCTTTGCTAATAAGATACTCAGTTCCACATGGAATAGGGAGAATATTGCCTCTGTATTGATTACTTTTAAGGAATCCATTGGCACTCAGGGGCGTAGCGGATATTTCGATCAATTTGGAATTATACGGGATGTGATGCAGAATCATCTGATGCAGATACTGTCTTTGGTGGCTATGGAGAAGCCGGTTAGTTGTCATCCAGATGACATAAGAGATGCGAAAGTGAAGGTTCTGAAGAGCATAAAACCGCTTGATCTAACCGATGTCATATTGGGTCAGTACGTGCGGAACCCCAATGGTTCAACGGAGGATGAGCGCACCGGATATCTGGATGATCCGACCGTCTCCAAGGATTCTACAATACCCACCTATGCCATGGCTATAATCAAAATAAATAACGAACGCTGGCAGGGCGTGCCATTTATCCTGCGTTGTGGCAAGGCTTTGAATGAACGGAAGGCCGAGGTACGCATACAATACCAGGATGTACCAGGAGATATTTTCGATGGTCATTCAAAGCGGAATGAGCTGGTTATACGGGTACAGCCCGGCGAGGCGGTCTACGTTAAGATTATGAACAAAAGTCCGGGTATTACGTTTGGTATTGAGGAAACCGAACTGGACCTAACCTATGCCCATCGCTATAAGGATTGTTATCTGCCGGATGCCTATGAGCGTCTCATACTCGATGTCTTCTGTGGTTCCCAAATGCATTTCGTTCGCTCCGATGAGCTGCGCGAAGCGTGGCGCATCTTCACGCCCATCCTCCAAAAGACCGAAAAAGAGAAGACGAAACCCATTCCCTATATACATGGCTCCCGCGGACCCGAGGAGGCCGATCAGAAATGCGAGGAGAATAACTTTATTTATTATGGTTCCTACAAATGGCACGGCGATAAGCCCAATTTGTGAATGTTGCTGTTTCTTCTGGGAGATTACTTGATAACTTTAAATATAAAATTTATATATATAAAATAAGTTTACACTTGTTTCATTTTATCCAAGCAGAGGGTGTTAGAGCTTTGTTAGGAAATCTGTAATCCATATTAATACATGCAGAGGAGGCCTCTCCGCCCACCTAAAAGTAAGAGAGTCCATATTCTCAGTTCGTCTCTCCTGGTATTTGCTATAGAAAGGATTAATCGGTGTGGAATACCTTTTTCTTAGGATATCCTAATAAAATTTACAAGCTGTAAGTAGATCGGAGACCAAAGCTGATTTAGATCGAGGCTACTAAATCATTTTGCTAAATAAATTTAACTAGAATTTAGAAATCTCTTTTCCCATGATATGTTAGCTTCGGCGCGCCTATCCTTTAATATTTTTTTTATTGATTATTCCTTTTTGGTTTATACAATAACAATTTTATTCAATTTTTAATGTTAACGGATTATAAATTGGAATCCATAGAGAGCCCATATTATCAAAAAGAAAAGCCTCCACCTTACCAAAAATCTCTCTTAGCTTTCTAATACCGAATTCGGTTCCCAAATCCTTCCAAAGGATTCCAATCGGGTTTACAATGGTACAAAAAATTACTGGTCCAGCTCGGAAGGCAGGGTCGGACTTGCTCCGTTCTAGTGCATCCCATTCTAGACTTTTATAACAAATCTTTTAACTTAAAATCCGGAGAACATTTTATCCTGTACATTTCGCTTTTTCTCTATTTCCGGGGAATCCCTCTGCATTGATGTTCGTAGTGGCTTCTTATACAGCAATATTTCGTTTCTTCTTAGTTGGTTTTTCCTGGTTTCTTCTACATTCTTGTTTCTCTCTTATTTTGCTTTACTCATGTCTTTTATTCTTTTCCATATTTGAATAATGTTTTATGCAATAAATGTTGAGCCAAATATTTGTTTTTGTAATTTAATCTACAATATTTTATACATTTTTCTAATGTCTTTAAATGAATAGAATAATAAAAGCAATCGAACAATATAATTATATATTATTACAATATAAATATAAGATCCCTATAAAAATACATATACTTCCTATAAATATAAAGTGTACTTGTACAAAATAATAATAATAAAATAATAATTTGAATGCTATATCTAGCTCTTTTCCATAATTAAATTTATCTTTATTTTGTATAGACAGGTGAGCGTATATATGTAGGTATAAAAGCACTTCAGATTCGAATGACAAAGCCATTTTTTAGCTGTCTGTTGTTGAATTTTTTGGGTATTATTTACTTGTGATAGCACTGAGTCGTATATGTTATCATTGTCATTCTCATTCATTCATTCATAAGTAGGTTTTCGGCAGAGAATTATTATAATTATAGGGTAACATGGCCAGAATTTCAAAATATGTTGAAACATTTCTCAGCCATTGCAAATAAGCGAACTTATCATGCAAACTATTCGAATTCTAATGTAATTGAAATCTAGTGTGGAGGATCGCCCCGAAAGCTTGAATACCCTTTTAAGTTTTTATAGAGTTGATCGATTTTGACCAAATGAAGATAAACTCAAAGTGGGTTTCATTGTAATATCTGAGGCAAATATGATGATTTTATTTGTACTTTAATAATGAAGTTATATAAACAACAGCAAAATTTGGGCCATATCGTTCCTATGAGAGCTATATGATGGTATTTCAATCATTTATAGCCAGCAAGAAAACATACCTTAATTTTTGATTCGTAAATTTCATCCAAATCTCTTTAGAAACAATAAAAGAACTTTTGAAAATCGTTAAATTCCATTCTGATCATATATATATTAATATATCTTTTCTACTTGGAGAGGTATAGAAATTGCCCTATTCATTCTAAGTTCATATGTATATAGAAAAAATCACACTCTCATTTTTTATAATCAGTTGTTAAATGGGCTTTTCGAATCATACAATCGCAATTAGAAACATATAATCACCAGTTTTTTCAGTTCTACGAAATGGGCTAAAAAAAACCCTAGAGTTCTTTAAAAAAAGCAACACTCACACTGATAGTTATTGGGAAATTTTTATTATTATACAAGCAAAGGCGTTTTTTATTCCTTATTGGAAATAGAAGCTTATCGGTAT
Organism: Drosophila repletoides; assembly: GCA_018150835.1. Taxonomy (NCBI): domain Eukaryota; kingdom Metazoa; phylum Arthropoda; class Insecta; order Diptera; family Drosophilidae; genus Drosophila; species Drosophila repletoides. Next base: position 8,228,221 of record JAECWQ010000202.1, read on the forward strand.
GCCAATTGCTTGGATACATAGAGCCCCATTAAAGTTATGAGCTTTTTCATGAATTCGATTAGTGTAATTCAAGGTGAGTAATAAAACCCAAGAAAGTTGGTTATTCCCAACATAAGGCCAAAATTAGAGCTATTATTTTCAGGTCTCCTCCTATTTAGAATATTTTCACCACGGCTTCTGAGAGCCTCCCCAAATTACAGATATATAAAAGTGTGTTCATATCTAAAAGATACATCGGCGACCTGAAAACAATATCAAACTCAGGTACCGAGTAAACACAATAACAACAATTAGGCGCATTTATTTTGTATATTTTATCGCGAACGCAATGCCCAAAATCAAAAGTAATCCATCATCTCAAAGGCTTTAAGGGGACCCCGAGTACGGCTGATAAGAGAGCAGCACCTCTGCCGCGCCCCTCTCAACATTCCCGCACCTCAACTACCGCAGCTATACAAACGCATAAATTGTTTCGAAAGTCCCCACGGCCGAAAAAAATTGGTAACCAGAGGCTCAACTCATAACACCAACTCGATTACTCAATCAAAGCGAATGGCGATGACGACATTCGTGGACCGAAGCGGGGTCGAAAGTTTAGCGGGAGTGCTGTTAGCCAGTGAGAACCTATTGGTAATTTTAATTTGTTTACAACTACAATAAACGAAATAATGTTGCCGCGAGCTCAATGCCCAAAGTGACTTGACTACGAGATACTCTATAAAAATCATGGGTAATCAATCAAATAAGCCTGGAAGTATTCATTAGAAAGGCTCGCATTAAGCTAGGATTATCAGATATTATTTCAATATCTTTTGGTAAAGATATAAACAGATAGGTATTATAAAAGAATCATGAAATTATACAAAAATAATAATTACTAATTACTTAAATATGAATTAACTAAGTCTCCTCTGAGTAAGTATTTAAATAACAACACCCGAATATTAAAAAAATATATATATCAATTTTCAATTTATGATTATTATTATTAAGCATATAAATATATTATGCAAAGTACGAATTATTAATGATATAAGGTTTTCAAACCCATATATTTTGGTAATGGTTCGGTTTGTCGGTTCGAACCAGAGGGAAAGCTTTGGGTTTGTTGACTGCGTTCAAGATTTTATTTCAAGAATTGGATTTAAATTACATCTTAAATTATTATTCCCTTATGATTTTTCTTTTATAGTTAAAGAATTGATGAGAATTTTAAATTAAGTTTAAGTATTCCAATTAAAATTTCGATATATCGGTATAAGGTATACATTTGTTACTAGATCTAGAAAAACTCTGGAAATTTTATCATCCTTAAATATCGATATTTCCAATATTTCTTGGAGCTCCATTTGATTGTGTTTTGAAAGAAGTATTCTAAATTTCAGAAAAAATTTGATTTGAAAGACATTAGCTCATTTTTTAAGGATATAAAATTGGTATTACATTATTATAAATATATTGGAAGCTAACCTAACGAAGAAATCAAGGAACTCTATTAAAATATAGAGCAAATAGATCTTCTCCTACTATGCCCTTAAGTTTATAAGTTTGGCTTCTGGGAAAGGGTATGCAGACTGAAGAGAACAGTAGGAGAAAAACAAGGAGGATGAGGAGCAACAACGACGACAGCTCAAACGACAACAACGACGTCCGAGCGATACCGATAAGCGGGTGATTAACAATTACTCGATCAAAAGTACCGACAATATTGCGGTGCAAGTGAGATGGCACTATATATACCTATATACTCGTATACCCGTATACCTCTGCTGTCTGGGTAGCCGTTAGCAATGTGTTTAATAAGCTCCGAGTGTTTTGATTTATATGACTGGTGGATCGGCGATTGGGTTGCAGCGACAGCGACTGCGACTGCGACAGAGACAGAGGCAGAGGCCCGAGGGCCGACCAACAACTCAGCGAGTACCGCTCGTTGTCTATATAAACGAATCGAGAATCGGAATTGGAATTGGAATTCGAATTGAAATTGGGAATTTTGGAGAGCCGCCATCGGGTTGGATCGGTTGGTTGGAGCGCCTTCTCCGACTGCCTGCTGGCAGAGACCTTATCGATGATAGTAGCCCATTCATTATCTATGTACATTCATATCTACATACCAGCGCTATATTATTGTTAATATACGAGTAGATATCTACCCATTAGCACCACATTATATGTATATGTACAATCTATTATATTCTGTGAAATCTGATTTAGTACAATTTATTGGGCCCTGAGACCAGCCAGCAATTAGTTCACCGTCTGCGCCCGTTCAAGTCGCGTCGCCGCTTCTCTCTTAGTTCGCTACCGTTGCTCGGCGTATTTGGGATCGCCGTGTTATTCGATTAGCCCCAGAACATCCAAAACAACAACGGCAACATGGCTAACAATAACTCGGTCAAAACAAACAAATCCGCCTTCTCCATAGACAACATACTGGAGCACAAGACACAAACAGTCGATAACTCCAAGAGACAATCAACACAAGCACAATCGCAGTCCCCATCACAGTCGAGTCCTGGCATTAATAGTTCTCCAGCCATAGGACCAGCCACCGCTTTCACCCCCACATCCACCTCTCCATCTATATATGATTTATCCCGGGAAGCGGTGGCCGCACAATATGCTCTTAAGAGTCTAGAGCCCAGCTCGGGCACTTTGCTGTCGCCCACCACGCTGCGCTTTAATCCAGTTTACTCAGATCCCGCCTCGTTATTCTATCAGCAAATGCTGAATCTACAGAAGAATTCTTCGCTCTTCATGCCACACTTTCAGGCCGCTGCAGTGGCAGCGGCGGCAGCAGCACAGCCAGCTGCATATTGTGATCAATACAGCCCGTTCCTGGATTGTGAAGGTGAGATATAAGAATACAAGGATTACAATAAAATAAAAGCTTACTCTAACTGAGTAATATCCTTAGATCCTTAAAAATATTTCTTTATTTGGAAATAAATATGTATAAGTTGGTAATTCGATGTGGGCGTAGCTGAATCCATTAAAAAAAGGATTAAGTTTGTTCTGACCGAAGGATTTTGGACCGAAAATTATAAATTCTTGATCATAAATAGCCGTCAGGGATTAAAAGAGACACAAAATTTTGATTTAAATAAGAAGTTTTCTGAATTATAAGAATGACAATCACAATTCTTATAACGTTTAGCTATAAACGTCAAAAAACGCTGAATAAATCAGATAATAAATATATAAGAAACTTTATTAATAGAACGGACCAGGGAAGTCCCCAGAATCTTGCCAGAAAGTATGCAAAGTTTTTTTGGATTGAGCTTGAATAAGTGCGGAATATCATCTTGAGGAGATCTTTTGACTTTTCAAACTATATATATACTTTCAAAACTGTATAACAGACCATTTATTTAAAGTTTAAAGCAAGTTCTATAACTTTTTCTATGTGATAATGATCACGTTCCACAAAAAAACAGAAATCAATTTATAATCCAAGTAATCCTCCTTTAAACTGCATATGACTTTGTCTTTTGGAGTATCAAAGTCTAAGTTTTTGAAAGGGGTCTACTAAAAGTAGCATTCGATCATGCAAAGTTATGAAATACCGGAAATGAGTCAGGGCATTCATATCACATATAATGAACGAGCGATATAAATACAATAATTAATAATTAAGGCCTAACTCACTGGTTAAAGTCCAACCTGTAATTTCTGCACTTTGATAAAAAAAACCCAGTGGAAAATTTAATAGAATCCTGTGATAAAAAGAGTATAGAATAAGCGTCTGAGCTCTCAAGGAAGAGACAAAGCCAAGTTGGATTAGCTGGGGCGATGACAGGGCAAGTTCAAGTCAATGAACTTGAAATCGAATTCTATCGAACTACACCCACAGGTCAGAGGTAAATCTGTATATCAAAGGAACTGCATTTAAATAAATGACGACCTTGATAGCTGGGCATTATATTTAAGACCCGAATTTAAATGCACATCCAACTCTTTCCAAGACCCAAATATTAATGTAAAGATCCCCCAACATGATTAATGTGCATTGATGTTTGTCAAAGTCAAGTGTTGGCGCCAATGCCACTTGAAATCTCCCACTACTCCGTCTCCCTGCCTCCTGCATTTCCCTGGTTCTGCTTTCCACTGTAATGCAATGTAACGGTAGATTAGCCCCTGTCTACCAATGGGAAGCGGGGGAGCTAAGCAACGGTTCGATCCCAGCCCCTAACACACTCCAAAGTAAACTAAAAACCCATCGCCATCGTCGTCGTCATCATAACATACGCATTATTTTCGGGGGCCTTATCAAAATGACAAATATTTGAAATTGAGGTGAGAGCCAAAGAGGGTGCTAAAGGTATACTGAATTTTTGGAAACGGCTGTGACATGGGCTAATCTTATGGATAAGGGCGGAACGTTAACATATTTAACATAGTTCTGAAGCTTCACTCTATGAACAATCCACCAGAAACTCAAATTCTGCTCCCGGGAATCGTGGGAATATGAAAAATTTTGATATATCTTCATATAAACTTTCTTTATACTTTATACTTTCTTTATAGCCAAACAATAGCTATATTTTATAAGTATCTAAAAGTTTTAGTACTCCTCTTTTCCTTTAAGATTTTCTTATTTATCTTGAGTTTGAGAATTAAACATAAGAAAGGTACAAAATATCAGGATTTTTAAACTGAAAATAACCTCAAAAACTTCTATTCAAACTGGAATGAATTGAATTTATTTGGAAATTCACATTTGAAGAAAGCTTCAACCTTGGAAAACGATTTTTAAAAATTTTGAACTAGATAACTTTAATAATAAATAGAACTGTTCGCTGTCTCTCATATAAATTATACTTGATTATTATTTATATCATTATTTTTATCGAAAAATCGGCTTCAATTTATGTAAAAACTTTTGAATCAAATCAAATTTGAATCAAAAATCTCAACTGTCTTTCATATATAATTTCTACATAATAGATCTGCCTCAACTTATGTGGAAATATAACAAAATAGTAGGAAATTGTTGAATAAATAACTTTAAAAGTATAAATAATTATAAAAATCTTATTACTTAGCAGATCTGGAATTAGATTTTCTCAATATTTTCGAACGAAACTTCAACTTGTGTGGAGATATATAGAAAATTAATAGACTTTTTTGAGGTAAAAGATAACTTTAAAAAAAACTGCTCTATCTTTCGTATATATGGAATATATAGAGCATGTTAAGTTCGTGGGGCAATCTTGAATATTATTTTTAGGCTTATCTGAACAGAAAATGCTATTAGTGGCGATTAATAGGCGCTGTCCATCATCTTCTGGCGACAATTGCCATTCGATTTTCATTTCGAGATTGAGATAAGCCCGTCCGCTGTCGTCCATTGGAACACTTAGGTTTCCAAGCGGGTACAGGTGTCGATGCCTCTTCATTCAATATTTGAACGATTAACACCAAATTGTTCTCAAGTGCGAGGGCCCAAAACAGAAATCAGAAAATCAGAAAATCAGCAAATCAAAAAATCAAAATATAATAACAAATAGTTCCTCAAGACAGCCAAAGGGGGTGGCTTATCGCACAATACGCCACTTAATAAAAATAAGCGTTAATAATTGTATTTGTACAATTTAAATTATGACATTAAATCGCAAGCGTTATTACTTTTTTATAATATGAAAGAAAAGTAAACCTTTTATTTATAGTCATTATTATATTTAGGATTTGATGACCACCCCCATGCAGTGAGGTCAGACAGTCCGAGAATGGACACTTCTCTCAGCCCATTTGCCCACAAATCGGGAGATTACACTGCAAATCAGCGTAATTTGAATTGTGGCTCCAAGTGTGAATTTCCGTTCCCGAAGAGAGTCGTTGAGAGGTATTCGCTAGCGATACGAATTTCGAATTTCGCACCTTATCGCACCATCCACTCCACACTCTTTTATGTACTCGTAGTTCGTACAATCGAATTACTTGTTGGCCAGCTACCTGATAACAATTATGGCAATTAATTCCACCTCAATTGCTGTTCGCCAACTCTCAGCCCACAGCTCTATTTTCAGCTGCCTGCCCCCTGTCGTCCGAGCGGTCTATTCATTCCTCCATTTACAAGTGGGCGTTGACATTTATTTGCCTGATATGCATACCGAATACTAAAGACCGAGTACTGAGAGTATCGAGTATCGAGTACCGAGTACTTCTGCCTGAAATAACACCATTGATTTTCTACACGTGCAAAAGAGACGCCCTCTGCCAATCACGTCAACCAATCAAATTTCAAATAGCTTCAGCTCTCTCGTTACGAAAACATAACGGAATAAAAACTAGAATTCCGTTCTTGATGCATTCCTCAGCTAAAACCAATTAAAAAATTTAATCTTAATTTAAATGCACCTTTTTCATTTTCGATTCTGTTAAAATAAGATTTCAAGCGTGTTTATTTTCACTCAATCCTAAAAAAGATTATAATAATTTTAATGAGATTAATGCTTTATTCAACTATAGTAAACCGGTTCATACCTGAATCTAATGTGAATAGTGATTGATTCACTTTTTAATCCAACTTAATTTGAATTTAAAAAGTAAAAATTGTTAAACTTCAATCAAAAATGAAATTTTTCTTCCATTTTCTTCTTTTTAAAGAAATCGGTTACTTTATCTAATAATAAAAGTTAACAACAATATAAAAAAGTAAAATAAATTTAATACCAACCAAATTTTAGGCTAAATCATAATCAAAATGGTATTCCTGTCAGCCAAATCTAGGAACAGCAGGACTAGCTTAGCTCAGGACCCAACCAGGAAAAGTAGAGCCAAACCAGGTAATTATCCAGGGCTGTCCCAAGGCAAAATCAGGGCTACCACACAAGGGCAAAACCAAGGCTAAACAGGTCGAACACTTTCTAAAAGCATCCTCTGTAATGATAATTCTATCATTCCGAACGAATCCTTCGTTGGAATCGTGTTTGCTTTTTCAGTTAATTCACTGAAAAAAGTTGAATATATTTTGGCTGAGTCATCTAGAATGATTTCATGGCCAGGATAATATTAATTTAATAATAATTTAAAAGAAAATTTGAGTCACAAATTATATATTTGAGCCGGTTTAGTTTTTAGAATTCAATTGGATCAAACTTAAGAAATATTCGTATTTCCGGATTGAAACCGATTTGCTTGACTACCGACTCATGAAATTATAATTTCACTTAATTTAATTAAGTTGTATATATTTTATTTATTTGACTTTAAATTAGTAATAATTCATATCGAATTCTTTATAATTTTGTATGTGTTTATTCCGCAGGCTTTAGCAATCCGGCAACGGCTGCTGCGGCTCTCTACTGCAATGCGGCGTATCCAGCTGCCAGTTTTTATATGTCCAATTTTGGAGTAAAGCGCAAAGGTGGACAAATCCGTTTCACATCGCAGCAGACGAAAAATCTCGAGAATCGTTTCTCCAGCTCGAAATATCTGTCGCCGGAGGAGCGTCGTCATTTGGCGTTGCAGCTCAAGCTGACGGATCGTCAGGTGAAGACCTGGTTTCAGAATCGTCGCGCCAAATGGCGACGTGCGAATCAGACTAAGCGCAGCTCGGCTGGCAGTGCGTCCACAGCCACGCCCAGTTCAAATAGCAGCAACAGCTCCGCCTACGGAGCAGGCAGCACCAGTAACCAGCCATTGGCCAGTCGAAGCAATCGAAGCTTGCAGCAGCCGCCTAGCGATGATGAAGATCGCATGTATTTGTCGGAGGACGACGAGGACGATGATGAGGATGATGCGGGGACGGGCGGGGCAGAAGAAACAGTCATAAGATAGCTTAAGTTCTAATTAGTTTAAATAAATTTAATTTTATTATGCTTAGAATTTTGTTGTCCATTTCCTTTTCCTTTTTTCGGGTTTTCTAATGAAATTGATAGCTCTCCAGGCAGTTGCAGTTGGGCAGCGTGCAGCGTGGCGCCAGATTGGACAAGTGACCCATAGTAACGGGAAAGGAGAGCGGCACAAACCACTTGGGATAGGCGCAAATTGCAGCCGCAGCGGCAGAGGATTTCGATGGATACTAAAAGAGAGGAACTAGTTTTTTTCTCATAGGCCGATCTTCTGAAATTTGCTTACCTGGTCGGTAATGACCGGTCTGAAGGCGCTGCTGCGTGGTGGCATGGCCAGCTGCAAGGCCTGGGGCAGTGGTGGTGGCAGCGGCGGTGGTGGAGGCAATAGTAAATCTCTGGATGTCTGCTCAGCCGGCGGTGAAACATTCTCGATGGCGCGTATCAGATCCAAATCGCAACGTTTCAACACCAGTTCCAGCACGGAGCGTTTGCGCTGCGGGAATAGCTGGGATAGCATATCGATGGCGGTTTGAGAGACATTCTCCCGACGTGGAGCGCTCAAATCCTGTGCTACAGCAGCGATTTCAGGCTCCCCTTCAAGCTTATGCTGCAATTGGTCCTCTTGCTCTGGCTCCAGCTCCTCATGCTGTGGAGTACGTGTTGCTGCTGCGGCGCCAGCTGGCTGCTCTCTGGGCTGTGTCACAGTTAGACCAAAAATGCTGCCCGGCGGCAGTGCATCGATTTTGCGTCCCGTCTTATTGGCCACCAGACGCAGCGCAATCGCATCCTCCACTGCCTGCTGACGCTTCAGGGCAACCTGTAAATGGCCAAATGCCCCAATGCCAATTGAAATTAATATGCGACAAGTGTGACGCGACTTTCCACAAAATTCTGTTTGACTTTGCCTTTCCCTTTCCCTTCCCCTCTTCGCACACACAAAACACAAATAAACAAACACACCGAGAAAAATCAACTGCAATTCCTTTGGGTATCGCAGAGATGGGGAGATGGACCGTGTTCCAATTCCCAAAATCGCCAAAAAAAAAAAATAGTTGAGTTTCAATCCGAAGCGAGTCTTGGTTCGCGGATAGATATTTAGCTCCTGAATCCAAAATAGTTGTGTGTGTTTGATTGGAATGACGAAGCTCATCTTATTTTATACCATTTATCCAAACTGTTTCCCATTTTAATCTCAGTAATAACGAAATGGAAAGCAAAACTCAATTTCACCTTCAAAGATCTGCGCTTCAGTCCGGTTTAAGGAACTCAAATCGGTTTTCCGAGATTCAGTTCACAATAGATTTAGCTCAGATTTGAAAAACTGTTTTGGTATCGAAAGTTTTTGAAATACTTTTTACATAGTGCTATTCCAAATCTCCTTTTTTATGGCGAATTGGGAATTGGGAACTAGCCGAAAAGTAGCTGCAATCCCCCCTCAAGACCGAATGTAATGCGAGCTGTGGAAACACTTGTGTAAACATTTAGTAAGCGGATATTTTTGGTCGATTTGTTCATACGCTTTGACAACTTTCCATCATCATCATCATCATCATCATCATCATCATCAGCAGCAGCTTAATTATCATCAGTGCAAGGCATTGAGCATGGGAGAGACCAGAAGCTCAAAAGTTTGCTCAAAATCTGGACAAGATTTCGTATTTCATTTGCTTACATTGCCCACACCCGGAACGGAGAGGGGCTGGGGAACAGGATAAGGGATAAAGTTAGAGGCAGTTGCCCAAAGGATGTTTGTCTTTCAAATTAGAACAATGCTGCGGTTAATCTAAAGACAATACTAAAAGAAAAATAGGAACAGGACTCTCTTCCTGTAAGCATTCCTGTATTATTTATACCTGAAACAGTTAAGGACGAAGGGGTATATTGAAACCAATTAAATAAACTGAGCACAGGAAAACCCAAAGAGTCAATAAATCAAAGTCAAATCAGAAAATTAAGTAATTTCTGAAATTTTAGGAACTCTGATAACATTGAAAAGTTAAAGGAAGAGTAAAAGTTAAATAATCTGAAATATTTCTAAACATTTATTTTTTAGATATTAATCAAATTAAATAAATTGAAAGTATTTTTAAATACTTCCAACAGAAATACATAAAAAAAAGAAATGCTTAACTTAAGTTAAATAATTCTTAATTAAAGTTCGATTCATAGCATTTCATCTTAATTAAAGCAAAAATAGAATTAAGTAAGTGAATCAATCCCTTACTATGGACCGATTAGTCCTGTTGGGATTAAATCAATTATTATAGTTCACAAAAAGATTGCAAGAATATCGATTCAGAATTCAATTCGAATTCGAGACAGAAACTGGAGACTATCAAGAATTCCGAGATTGAAAATGGAACGGAATATTCTTCACAACTTTTCATCTTATCACTTTCGATCCTACAAAGTCTTTATACTCTAAAAGCTATCATCTATCGACATACAAACTTATCTCGCAAACTGGAACTGCAGAGTCGGATGATTATATCACATTGTTGTCCCAAGAAAGAACATTTTATGTACGATTAATAGTAAAAAACTTAAATATTTCGATATGGCAATATTCCTGTTTCATTTTAGCAAAATAGCTCCGATAATATCAATCCAGAAAGGTTTCCCGTAATTATCGTAGTTTTTTGGAAACACTGATCTAATCGAAAATGTTGACTAAAAGTAGTTTAATAGTTTAATATAATAATGGAGCTATCAATTTAATTTACCATTAACTAAATAGAAGTTATTGAAAATCGGGAAAGCATTTGCAGCTGTGAAGTGGAGTATCTAAAATTTTATAGTAAAATTAACTACATCAGTTATATAAGAATCTATTTACCAAATTTTGATGTATTCCCCGCGGTAGACAGAGGAACTCACAGAAGTGCTTGACCGGTTCTAATTGGTTGATCCGAATCCATAAATAGTTAGTTTTACAACGCTCTTTTTAACCATTTTCAACTGGTTTGCTGTGTATTTTTAAATCAGATTAAACCCACATACATATATCGTCCTCCCGGTTCAATATCCTTTTTTCAATCCCCACTTGATCTACTTCAAATAGTTCGTGAACCTAAACTTTAACCATAACTTCAAATCCGCAAATCTAATCCAAGAAACTGATAAAGCCTTATAGCCCTGAACAGCCCGAGTTTCCTTGGCTATTCGCCGTACCTATACCCTGCGAGTTGGCTCACCTGAGCGGCCATAATGCGCTGACGCTCGAAGATCAGGACACACTTGGCACACTTGCAGCTCTTGTAGGTGCAGAGCTTTTTGTGACCACGTAATTCCGATATTATTCCATGGTTCCGACAACGGGCACATTTCGGAACACGGTTCGAGGCTTTGGGATGCTGCGTTTCCACTGATTTCCCAGCAGTTTTATTATTACTGCCCGATGAACGAGCGCGTTTAGTAGTATGTGGGCCCTCCACGGTATTATCGGCCATTGCAGAAAAGATTCGATTAAAACTGATAATTTTGATAAAAGTTGTACTATTTGTAGCGTTATAAATGCCCAGCGAAAAGAAACTAAATTTTGGAAACACTTCTTTTTCTCTACAGACTCAGGCAATTGTTTCAAAGCGAACTTTCATTTCTTTTGTTGACCTACGCAGGCGCAGTTATCGGCTTTCGCTAAAGGAAATCCTCCACAAAGCGATTGGTCGATGAGCTCCAACCGTAATTCGCAGAGGGAGGGGTTTGAATTGGAGGCGGAGCAAGTCAGAAATAAGACGGAATAATATATATAGATATTAATTATTCTAAATAAATATTTACGAAGAATAGTAACAATAATAATGCGATTATATTGCCAGAAAAAAATTATAATCGAAATAAATTTAGAAATAACTCTAAAATATGTTTTTTTTTAATGTTCACAACGAGGTTCAAGTGTCTTTTTTATTTATATATATTTGTATTTAAACTAAATACTCGTTAAATTAGTGTAGGTAAACGCTTAATAAATAATGCCTAGCAGATTGTTGCCCATTAAGAAGATACACCTAACTAACATAACTTGCTCCAAATCTAACAGCATTGGCTCCTCACCAAATACAAATAAAATATGTTAACTTAACATATATATATTTAATAAAAGTTACTCCTCAAGACCATAATTTACTCCACACTCTATACTTTACTCCTCACTCCCAAATAAGAAAAAAAAACAATATATCGTCCGATATTCACTCGAGAAATCACATAAAAATAATTGTAACAATAAGATACAATTACATTAAAAGGATTTCAAAACAACACCAGTTATTCAAAACTTATCTTACTCCTCACTTGCCATAATTTGCTCCACATTTAACAGAACTGCAAATAACAATTATACGTAAGGTACGAAAATGATTTCCAGTCACTTATTGGATTTAATATAAGTCTTAAATTTCATAAAAATTGAATAAATAAAATAAATGTTACTATGATAATTACAGCAGTACATAGCTGTTATATTAGCGGTGCGATTCTTATTAGCCGATTTCCTACAAACCATTGTCCTATTGGAAAACAATATGTATTAAAATGTTGTTTAAATGATTGTTGACATTAATTAATTTTCTGCAAATGTTAATAACATTTATTGTTGGTTAACAGAATATTCGCTATAAACTTTTACTATATCTTAAGAGTATATTTATGCTATCAACATTTGGTCACACTGAACACAACAGCAAGATTTTCTGCTCAGTCGGAAATCATCTTCGAACGTTAAAAAATGGATCGGTAGCTAAAAGAAATAATTAAAGCGAAAACGCAAAGAAAACGGCTTTTGTCCGCTATTTCAGCGATTTTTTTTGTGTTGTAAACAGCAGGAAATTTTTAACAACAGCTACAACGACCAAACACCACCGTTAGTTCAGTCAGTTCAGTCTCAGTCCAGTCCAATTCCAGGCAATATCCAACAACAATAACCACTATCACCGTTAAGTCCGAAAAACAGCAGCACAAAGGAAAGGTGATGAGCAATAAAACAAAATCAAAACAAAAGAAAGGAAATTAAAAGGAAAACAAAAAGGAAGAATATATATTTAATTTGTTTGCTCGCTTTTGCCAATGTGATGAGAGAATTATCTGTAGCCCAACACCAACAACTAAAACTAAAACTACAACTACCAACACCAACACCAACAACAACCGACCGACCAAGCAGCGCAGCCAACGTCAGCAGAGCAGAAAAGCTGCCGAAAAGTAGATGAAAATTGTATTTGTATTTGCCAAAAGTAAATTTGCTGCGACAACTTTGATGCTGCTGCGCAATTTGCAACAACACCGACTGCACTTACAACTACACCAACAACAATAATCGTTCAACTAAATTTCTTGGCAGAGCAGCAGCAGCGCGATATAAAAAAATCTTTAAACAGCCACCATTTTGAATGAGCGCAACAGCAGCAACAACAACAACAGCAGCGAGCTCAGCGGCAGTAGAAAGAGTGAGAGAGCAGCACAACGCAGCGGCAGCAGAGACAGTGGCAGAAGTAGCAGCAGCGACGTTGACGTCAACGTTGCTTCTTATTAGCGCTGGTGGAAGCGGATAGCGGAGGGAGAGTGCGACGCCGAGAAGAAGCTTTGCAGCTGTCTGACCGTGCGTATTGAATAGAGCAGAGGGGAAGGGAGAAGTGCGAAGCGTGAAGCAGATAGACTGTTCGAGTGCCTAATTCCAATTGCCAAAAATAAAAAGAAACCGAAATTAGTTAAAAAAAACCGAACGCCAACGCCAAAAAAATGATGGTTGAGCGCATTTTGGAAGAGAAAAATGCCAGCACAGCTGCTGCAAAGGAGTTTGGCTCGCTGCGACTGAACGCCGGCAGCGACAGCAGCGGCAGCGGGAGCAACGCCAACAACAACAATGCGAGCGGCTCTGCCGACAGCGGCGTAGGCGGCAGCAATGTCTCTTGCAGCAACACCGACAACAGCTGCAGCCAAAGTCAATCAGGTGAGTGTTGAATTTCAAGTTATTTTTTTTTATTTCTTTACTCCTTTCATTGCTCTTCTCTTTCGTTCGTATTCGCAATGGCTCTCTTTTGTCTTTGGCTTTCCCTCGTTAACTCTTTTTCATGGCATTCAAAGCTGTTGTTGGCCCACTGTGCAAGCTGTGTGCATTGAAACTTTTTTGCAGCTGCCGTGCGACACACAGGCACACGCACATGCACAGAAAAAAAAGAAGGAAAGAGAGGGAAATAGTGACAAAATGAGCAGTGCAGAGTACACTGGCGCCCTTCATCCCTTTACCTTGCGTTCTCTAGTTCTCAGCTTCTTCTTCCTATTTTTCTTTTGCCTCTCACTTCGCTTGTTATGTTGTTCTGAAATGTTCTGGAAGCATACAACTTGGTAGCATTGCAACGCACTTGCGCCACTGTGCATAATGTTTCCTTCCACATTTTCATTGCATTTTCATTACGTATTTTTAGTGATTCGCCCAAACAGCTGGCCGCCTGGCAACAGCTCCGTCAAGCAATTCACCCCAGCCCCCTTCTCCCTCTATGTTGCCCACACACTCCTAGAACTCTCACATGTGTCTGGGAATATTACTTGAGGTCTTCGACTTTATAAAATACTTACATATATACGAGTACTTATTTGTATGCTGCATACAACTGATGCATATGTATGTATGTACATATTAAGTACTAGCAGGTTCTACCCGGCATCGCTCGTGAAAAGTCTTTATAATACAGATTAGCGCCCTTGGATTATTATTATTTTCGAAAAGTTTCTGACAAATCATATAAAAAGTTAAGCTAGTAAGGAAAGGATATCTTCGGCATGCCGAAGATTATAGACACTTGCAAACTGGATTGTTCCAAAGGCAGATATGGCAGATGATATATCCAAAAAAATTTTCCATACTGTAGGCTAGGTCCACATAGCTCAAAACTAACTCGTCCTGTCAACCTGATCAATAATATATATAGTTTATGGGGTCGGATATGATACATTTTGCTAGTGTATGAAAATAGTTGAAACAAGATTTGACTCCGTGGTGAAATCAATTTCCCGGACAATCTTTAAACATTTCCCAATAAACTTTTATAATCTTTCAACATTAGTTTGATATCGACGTATTAAGAATAGCAAATTTTACCTTTAAATAATTTTTCACCTTTTCTAAATCCTGATTAATGGTTATAAATTTAGCGAATCAGTCGGGAAAGAACTCTATATATGATAATATTTATACTTATGCAAATAGGTCTTTGTTTGGGATAATTTTTTTTAGCAATCAATGGATACACGTCAGTCTATTGATTTATACTCACGTATCACAATACAACTCCAAATTGAGTACTGCGGTTCAAAGCCGTCAGCTGTGAATGTCCCAAATTAGAAATGATATCATAAAAACGTATGGAAACGTATTGAAGTATTCATTTAATGAACACATATGGAAATCATTTACATATCTAGAAAGTGACAAAATATTTAATGCATTAATATTTGTGTGATAAAGCAAGACTTTGAGTGTAATGGAAATTGTTTCCAAATAACATTTTTTGGGGATTCATAATATTCAATCTGTAAGCTTTTTTTTGTATTCACTATTCAGTTAGTGGAGCCTTGTTTCTTTTCTGGACTTAGCCTTGTCTACCAATAAAATATATATTTTTAGTAACGGTATCTCTTCCGGTCAAAGACAATATAGTAAATGGAATAGGAAATGGAATATAATTTTCCACGGCAATAAATGATATAGTATTTATTAGTTGTCGGCCCTTGCACATACAATAAAGATTGTACAAACACGTGATATTCCTGATTGCATTTCAGTGTCTTGCTACGTAAATAGGAAAGATTGCATCATAGCCAGACAAGATTACTTTATATTCCACATTATATCATTTATATATAATATAAAAAGTCGGTAAATATGGGAGATAAATAGAATACTCGTATAATCCGCTTTGTGCATGCTCCAAAGCGAAGGAGATGCATGCACGCATTTTCTTCGAATCATTTTTTATCTTAAGTAAAAATTCAGTTTCTATTAATTAGAATGGAAGAAATTAAACTTATCTGAAGAACATTGGACTTTCCCTCAATCTAATGCCCTTGTATAAGCTATAGCCCCCCTCGCGACTGCAAATGCCACTTTCGAATTAAAAAAAATCTCTCAGGCCAAGTGCGAGTTTTTATATTCAAAAATGATATTCGATTGGGTTATCTCGAAATAAATAGGGAAAGATTAGATATAGAGCGCATTCCCCCGCAAACATCTGAAAGGAAATGCGCACTATAAACAGCTGCCCGCCGTGCCCAGACACCAAACAAGCCAAGAAACTTTCCCAGAATGTCTTCCAAGACAGGCTATACTTAAATACTCTGAGCGGGGGACGGCTGAGTCAGAGGCGGAGGCGTGGGCAGCAGCGTGAAATGAATTATTGTTGTTGGTACTGCTTGGGCTAGCTGCGCGTCGAGGCTTATTTCCGGAATTGACAAATTGACGAAATTCATTTGCATTTCATACGAAGAAGTACGCCGAAGAGCGAGAGGAGGAATATCGTGCAAGCGGGACAATCATATATCTATATCTATCAGCTATCTTAGGTGAGTGAGCAGGCAATTAATACAAAGTGATTCATTGTGCGGCTGTTTCGAATTTTATTCAGAAACAACTAGAAAGACATGCGCGCGACCGAAAGATACTCTGTAGCTCGATGCAAAATTGATTAAACTTGTATTTACTGGATAATACGTGGGAGCAGGAAGTGGTTAGTACTTTGTATAGGAATCTCTATTTATTCTAGAGAATCTCGATTTAATAAATCAACTCGATTATTGATCAGCATCTGATTAATATATATATATATTAGCACTCAAGCAATATACCCGTTTTGTTGTCAATGGGCACAGGGTATTAAAAGCGTTACGAACGAGTAACAAATGAAAACGGATCAAAGTGTTAATAAACTGCAAGCGAGCGAAACTAGTAGCGCAACTGCAGCTGCAACAGCGACTGCGACTGCGACGCCGGCAGCGTTGTGGCAGCTTATAACCTTGATGACGTTTATTGCACTTTGGCGCTGCAGCAACAACTAGCAGCAACAGCAACAAAGCCGCAGTGCAACCCAAAATAGAACGAGAGCCAAAGCAAGCGAGCAAACAAAATGAACGAACGTGCGAACACAAAGACAAAGCGATGAGCGCGGTGCTGCCCGTCACCACCCCCGCTACGCTCCAACGCTGACCGAGTTCGAGCTAGCGGCTGCTGACGTGTTGCCACTGCTGCGACTACCGACTGCGCTGCTACTAGTGCAGCAGCAGAGGATGATGATGATGACAAACCTAAAAAGTAAAAAAAAAAATGCAATAAAAATCACGTTTATCAGCGCTTTAACTGAGGTGAATGCATATAAATTGAAGTGCAGCGTGCACATTGAGAAGGGCTGAGGGAAATGGGGCAGGGGTTATCCAGCAATTTACAGCTGTCCGCTGGATACACGCGCCTTGAATTGAAACGGGATTGGGGCGAAGGCGTCGCTCTGTCGATAATTTATTTAGCAATTTTGCAATTTTCTTGCAAGCAACAATGAAAGTTTTTTTTTTTTTTCGTTGCGACAACGACGCATACATAGACACAGCGCTGTTATTTTAGACACACATAGTGAAAGAGATGGAGGCTTTGTGGGTGATTACTTGGCTAATTGCCACCATGCGTTGGTCTCTGACGGGTGCCAGGCCAGAACTAAATCTAGTATATCATCATCATCATTTATTATTATTGTAATTAAGCTCCTATACAGTGGTTGCCAGGAGGCAAAAGCCTTGCATTTCTAATAAACATTAACAAGCACAGCAGCAAATTCAAAAAGAAATGTGTGTACGTGCAGCGTCACACACGCGTATCTCCCCCTTCCACACCCACACGCAGACGCACATACATACAACATTCATACATATGTAAATGTAACTTTGCCCTGAACAAAATGCTTTTTTCTCGCATATGGCAACGCCGTTCGTCGTGCAATATTAAAAGAAATCCAAGCGCATTTTAACTGTATATATGTCGCTTTTCGAAAACAACGCTTTAAACAAAATAGTTTTTGTTTTTGCTTTCTGCCCTTCCACTTATTTGTTTTCAAACGCAATTCGCATATCAGGCGATGTTGTTTTTTGCGTACTGTGTGTGTGTGTGAGTGTGTCGATGTTTGCGTTAACCTCGTTTTTCACGCTGCCCTCCACAAAAGCACGTCAGCAGCCTACGTGATGTTGGGCTTGTATGTGTGCTTCACACTCGCATACATTTACACAGGTACAAATTGAGAGAGTTAGCTTCCCCCCTTCCAGTGAGTCTGTTTGTTCGGTTTTATCTTTTGCTCGCTCATTCGCTGGCACTCTCTCTGGCTTCTTGTTGTCTGCTTTTTGCGTGGTCATACCGGTCTTTTCGATATGTAGCCTGTGTGCCTGTGTGCCTGTGTGCCTGTGTCTTGTCGCCGCTCTCAGTAGCTGCCCTCCCCCCTTAACAGTGTTGGAGCCACCACTTGTCGCTTTTGTTGTTATTTTGCTGCTGCTGCTGATGTTGTTTTTGTTTTTGTCTTTGTTTTGGACTGCAGCGACAAAGCGGCTGTCGGTTTTTGCTCAGCTGGTTGTTGGACTGTCAGCTTATGTTGTGACTTTCCATATTCTGCCCTCTCTCTCTGTCTCTCTGTCCCACTCTCTTTCGCTTATACTAGTGTTTACTCGGGTAGCCAAAATAAAAACAAAATAACAACGTGCTTTGCGATTATGTCAGTCTCCACATCATTTCGTTTGTTATCGTCAGTCTCTCTCGCTCTCTTTCTTCCGCTCTTTCATACGTTTGTTCTTTCAAACCCTCCACACTCTTTCTTTCGCTATGTGTTTGTAATGTGAATTTCATTATTTTTAATAGAACGCAATTTAAATTCGTTAAAATTGAACACGATTCTTTTTCATGTTCCGCTTTTCCCCACACTTCTAATGCCCAAGAATGTTACCAAAATTTATTCGCTATTTGGTTCCTCTTTTCGCTATGCACAAGTATAAGAAAAAACATAAACAATTATCTAGGTATGTCTGAGATATGTTCATATGTATTTAATTGACTAGAACCGGCATCGATTCATTTAATTGAAATCAAATTGGAAAACTTTCCATGCCAAATACATAAATAGCCTCTTGATTATTAATGTATGTATGCATATTACCCCAAACTAGTGGTGGTCGTTCATACTCGTATAAAGTGCTAACAGCCGGCACCTCATTTTAATTAAGTAATAAAAAATATATAAAAAGAAATTCTTAAATTGTTTGCATTTTTGCGAACTTTTGAATTTGAATTACAAAAATTCCTAAACCTGTTTAAAACAGACAGTTGTATTTCCCATTTCCGGTTGTTCTTTATTATCTTTAATCCGTACTCTCACTAAATAACTCTTAAAAAGAGTATAACTAAATTTTTGCAAAACATCAAACAAGCATATTCTCATTTCTTACATATAACTGAAGTATAAGGGACCCCAGATTTCTTCCTCCTTATATACGCGGATTACATTTTTTATACCCGAGCGTACTTGAAACCATAAATAAACAAAAGTGGACATATGAATAATGCCTTAAAGTTCTGTTAACTTATGTTTGAAATTTTAAAATGATTTTAAAGCCATTTCCTATATGAAGATAGGATTACTTGGAGTATTTCATAGTCGAGTTGACCATTCCAATATCTTATTGCGCTCAGCGCTTCACAATAACATTACATATGTATGTAATGAATACATATGTATATACATTACATACGTACAGTAACTATGTAACACTGTTATGAATTCCATAGACAAACGTATCATCATGTATAAAAAAAAAGTCACGTAAGCGCAAATATGCGCAAACATTTGCGACGTCAGCGGTTACTCTCTTTGGCACGTGCAAAGAGCGGCGAGCATAAATTGTAAATGGTTGTCTGCTTCCCACACTTACAAGAAGTGACAGCAGAGACAGGCGACAGACAGTTTCAACTGAGCCAGCCTCAGCTGTCATGGCACACTCTGATTAGAAATGCGTTTGGCACTGCTACGCTACGCCTCTGTGTGCTTTTGTGCTTTTGCTCTCTTTCATGGCTACTCTCATTTTTTTATTCTCTCTCTCTCGCTTCGTTAGTTTTTCGGCTGCTGCTGCTGCTGCGGCTGCGGCCGGGCCTGGGCCTGGGCCTGACACTGTTGGCTGTTCGACGACGCGTGTTTGTTTCTTTCCTCGTTTGCGCCGCGCGACGACGGTCCGGCTACATTTTGTCCGTGTTTTAAGAATTGTTCTGTTTTATATTTTTTACTATTCGGTTTTATCATTCATGCATACCTATAACGTTTAGTAGTATGCACTGTACATCTATTTCCCGCCGCCGCAGCACAAAACTCCACGTCGTCGTCGTCGTCGTCACACATACAAACACAAACGCATAGTCACTCACACAGAATATCTAAAGATTTTCCGCGTGTTGTTGTTATTCTTCATTCATCAATTTTCGGCACCAAATTGCTTCTTGTTATTGTTGCTGTTGTTTTAAGATGCGTATTTAATTCAAAAATTAAGTCAAAATTGCCAAAAAAAAAACCAACTAACTAAAACTAAACTACCAGCGGGCGAAGAGGAAGCAGTTTTTTATCTACGCAAAAGAAAAAACGTGTCGTATAGCAGCGACGCCAGCATCGACGTTGACTGAGAGGCGGGCGTTGCTTAGGCAAATTGCGTTGCGGCTAAAAGCAAAGCACAACACCAGCAACAACTACAACTGCAAACATGTTGGGTAAATACAAAATACAAAAACAAATATAAATACAAAGCGAAAATTACCTATTCTAGAAGCTTTAAGCTTTATATTATGTATTCTATCCCGTATCCACATACATATGTACAAATACATACATACATATACTTATTATTAAGTGCGCTCTAGAAGTGATTCGATTAAAATGCCGGTTTTTGCATTTTTGTTGTGTTTTATTGACTACCTTTCCGCTATCTTTGTCTCTCTCCCCCTCTATGTGTGTGTGAGTGTCATTTGCTCTGTTTCTCTAAACACCTATTGCACTTCCTTGTTACTCTTATTGTTATTATTATATTCTTTCTCCTCCCATTGTTTTGAAAAGGAAAGAAAAATAAATGGCATGTGATATTCTGATATGCATATGCATGAGCACAACAAACGGTAAACAAGTTTTGCAATTCCAATTAGAACTTTTAACAACTACAACTACGTGCATATACATACATACGTGTGCAAACATACATATGTACATAGCTGATGGGGCCAATGCCTTAGTGCTGTGTACTTTCTCAAGGCAGTCGCGCTATCATATCGTATAAGACGAATAGTTTATACACATATTCTCATACAAATGTATAGGTTAAGTAGTTAAAGTCAAAGTTAGTGTATTACATTTAATTATATGAATGTGTTGAGTCTTAGAATATCAAGGAGTGAATAAAAAATATGTTTCATACGAAATTTGGTATTTTTGGCTGTAGATCGAATTGACAGGTAATCCTGTCCGGAGTTGCCCTGATCGCCTTTTAACGTCGTATAATATCTACGGAACCTAACCTAACCTAACAAAAGTGATAAGGTTGCAATTTCCAATTAATTCCTTGAGATCAACTAAGACTATTTGCACGTTATTTATATTTACACACATCGCATATATTACAAAGTATTATTCTGTGTATTTTGATCCGTGTGAGCGCGCCTACGTGCCAACTCGAATATTATAGCATTTGAGTTTAGTCAACATTGTATATTATTTGGGCAGGCAACTCAGCCCCCTTTTAACACGCCCGAGTTGTCAGTCAAGAGAGAGATTCTGACAGTTCCAATAAGAATTTGCGTTGTAGCAAACAGGCTCAATGAGTGTGTAGTTGAGTAGGGGCAGGGTAAGGCAGTGGAGAGAGTGAGTGGGAGTGAATAGGAGGGAGGGACAGTATCTGAACACACACCCACAAAGCAAGCAGGCAAGCATTGCAGCCTATCCCCCTTCTTCTGCCTCCCCCAACTAGTACAAGCGTCGACCTTGAACAGGCCTAGCTACAAATATACGCACAAAACATTCATTGTATTAAATGTACATACATACATATTTATGTATGTATGTATCTTGTTATTCATATTATAATTATGCATTTTGGTTTGTTGTTGCTTTTGTTTTTACATACTACACAATCAAACACTCACACACACACACATTCATTGACAGCAACGCCTCGCACCCTGCCGGGCGGCTTTAGCTGCTGCTGTTTTTGGTTCGTTCGCCATTTTTATTCAACTTTTGCTTTTACAATTTCATTCGGCGGCGCAATAATTTTCTTCTTCTTGGACGAATGTTTGTTGTTGTTTTTCGTACAGTATGAAGTAACACCAA
The DNA here is from genome assembly GCA_018150835.1 of Drosophila repletoides. NCBI lineage: Eukaryota > Metazoa > Arthropoda > Insecta > Diptera > Drosophilidae > Drosophila > Drosophila repletoides. The sequence continues at coordinate 8,250,395 of JAECWQ010000202.1, forward strand.
GAGATTGACAGAAACAGAAACAAAGAGAGATAGACAGACTGAAAGAGCACGGCGTCTCTCTTTATTACTCTTTGCATTAACTCGCATTCTCTTCACGCGCACTTACCGCATGTTTTCTTTTTGCGACTTCTTGAGTTAGTTTTTTTTCTATATCACTTTTAGTTTAATTAAATTTGAACAAAATTTTTAAACATTTTAATTTGTTTGCTTCTGCGTCATTCCTTTCTTCGTACTTCGTTTTGCTTGTGTGCTTCTGTTTTTATCGCTTCTTCTGTGCTAATCTTAAGCACTTGTTCTTCTCTCTACTTCTTCTTAATTATTGTTATTACTGTTTATGGCAGTTGACTGTTTTGTTGTTGCATCGTACACTAAAACTTTTCAAGGTTCTTTTTTTGCTTTGTTTTTGTTTTAATATGATTTCAATTTATGTTCGTTTTGATAGGGTTCATTTTCTTTGATTGTTGTTTTGCTATCAGCTTCGTCTTTGCTGTGCACCTGATAACACGTGGGTAGAGTAGACTTATTTTTGTTTCCTTCTATTTATTTTTTGTGTATCAATTAAAACCTGCCAGACACCTTCAGAGAAAATTGCCAGACAATTGCGTGCGTCTAGCGAGATCGTCTGATATATGCAACCCCAGGCCCCAATATTATTATTTTAAACATTGAGACATTTTGTATACCCTTTGCACTGGCTATTATAATTTTGCCACAAAGTGGGTAACAATTTGAAGAGTCTTCAAAAGATACAATAATTAATACTATAAGACAAAGTATTTTAAGTATATATATAGCTGGCATAGAGTATTAAAACGTCGACTTGCCCAAAATACCCTACATTTTATTGTTTTTACTGCTGTTTTTCTTCTAGTGTTTGTTTTTAAGTGGCGTGTTTTCTGAGTCTGACCTTGTTTTGACGTTCTTTATGAGCATCATAGTCATTGATACCATTTTAATGTTTGAGGTTATTTAATTAATTGAAGAGAAGAAAACCTGTTTTAACTGTTTTTTTCTTTTGGGGAATTTCCAAAAAAATTTTAAGAATAGAGATAGAACGAACTCCATATGAAAATTCAATAAGAATTGTAAAATTAGAGTTTGAAAAATGTCTGCTTTCTATTCAGTTTATACGGAATTTATTTTAGTTGCTCCTTCTAAGAACCTTTTACATTAATGCCTATGTGAAGGAGGGTGTTTAATATTTCTCTCAAATTTGACTCTTTTTTAATAAAAGATAATTCTGATATGTTCTGGATGATATTTATTAAAAAAAATCGGTATGAAAAATAGCCTTATAGTTTTCTTTTAAAGAATAACTTTATGGGATTGTTATATTTCAAAATAAATTTTTTTACTATTCTAATAATTGTACTCCTCCCCGCTAAGAGTAAATACGTGTGACCTATCCTAAGCTAAACTATAATGCATTTGCTATCCCTCGATTCTAATTGTAAATCTGTATCTGTATCTGTATCTGTGTCTGTATCTGTATCTGTATCTGTATCTGTATCTGTATCTGTATCTGTATTCGTAACTGTATCTGGGTCTGTATCTGTACTCAGATATTTGTACTCCCCCCGTTGCATCATCATTTTTGCTTATGGAGAGACGGAATAGCGGGCGGGCCTTGCTAACAACTGTTTCAGTTAGCAGCTAGTCTTGGGCAAACCCATGCATATGACAGCAATTGTTTTAATGAGATATTTATGGCGTTGTTTAAGCACTCTGTTGGCCATATCTGAAACGCAGTTTATTCTTTCTTGCATTTTTTGTTTTGTTTAATGAATAATACAATCTCTTGGCAAATATTTGTTGCATAGTTTTGTTTATAGAGTTGTTCTGGCAATTTAATGCAAAAACAGCACAAAATAAAAAGGAAAGTAACACAGCAGCAGCAAAAACATTATTTATCTTCTGAGGGCTTTTTGTTAATCAAACAGCCGACAACACATGAATACCCTTGCCAAAACGTTTAACAAGGGGTATATCAATTGCAGAAAAAATAACTAAATATTTTGTTTATCTACGAAAATATGAAAACAAATAGAATGATAAGATTTCATCTGCAGGCAGATTTTTATTCCTTAACACAAGTGCCGGGTATCTCCTAGCAGAGCATAGAGTTACTCATATTATTCCTGGCCGCTTCCACTCGTCTAAATATTTGCACAAATTACGCGGTGCAACGTATACTCCTCCCTCCTCCTTTTGTTTTTTTTCCTCTCGCTTGTTTGCTTGCTTTGCCTGCCATTTTGGGCCGCTTGTCTCATTCAAACTTTCGGTTTTTCTTCCATTTATTCTTTTTTGTGTTCTCCAAATATTTAAATTTACTTTTGCGCGTTTCTTCTTGTTGTTGATTTTGGTTGAGAAGAAAAACGTTGGCAGAAAAAGAGTGCTACGACGCAATAAATTTAAATGAGTCGAAGCAACACACATGCGCCGCCGCCCCGTCGACAAAGTAGAAGAACCTGATAGTGCTTAAAGCCGCAAACCCCTCCCTGCCCTGCCTCAATCCCCCTGCAATCTTTACTGACCGAACGACCGACCGGCTGACCGGCCGGCAAACACGTCAGAGATAATCTGACTCAAAGCTTTAGGCGATGCTAGAAATTACATACTAGTTTTTTTCTTTGGCTTTTTTTTTGTTGTTTACACTTTTTGCAAAGCGAAGTGAAAAAACAACAACAAAGAAATAAGAAGAAAAGAAAAAACAAAACTATTTTAAGCTTGTTTTGGTTTCAGTTTTCTACGGCTTCCAATTGACGTTTGACAAAAACAAAAGCAGAGAACAGAAAACAGAAAACCGAACGGAAAACAACAGGCGACTATTTCTCATTGTTTACGCAGAGCTGCGGTCTCTTTTACATATTATAAGGATCAGAGTCTGAGTATTGTGAACCACAATCAAGGTGATTCGATAATGGTAATATGAGAGTCCGAAAGCAACCCAAAACTGGAAAAATAAAGCAACCTCTTACGCCTGCCAGCTCTCTTAGATAAGCTGGTCAGCCACCCAATCCAATCCCGAGCCTGCTAGACAAGCTCTAATGACTCCCAGTCTTTGATTTTGCAATGATTCCTTTGTGTAAGGTACGAGTATTTTTGTCCAGACTTTTGAGGGTTACGAGGTCTAAAAACAAGCTGACAAGCTGATGAAATAAGCTTAATTTGTTTCGTAATAAGGAATCAGGTGATTAGTTTTCTTACGGATTCCAAAATGTGACAGATTAGCAATGGGACAAAAGTTATTAGGTGAGAAAGAAGAAAACAGATTGCAATAAAAAGTAAAAGTTGTCGCTATAAAAAAGTATAGAAAACATTTAAATAAATATCCTAATTATTATTTTTAATTAGGTGAATATGTGATTAAATTCCCAATCCAAATATTATTCGGCTTAATAGAGACCGAGAAATCCAGTTGAGATTAAATGAAGTAAGAGAATACTAATATTAATCTAATTATAATTAAGAGTTTATTAAAGGATTGAATATAAATCGAATCAGGGATGGAAACAGGACAAAATCAAGGTAAAAGAAATGCGAGTTTAAGTTAAGAATGTCGTACTTGGTCTTGAGAATTCCGAGATCGCTTAACTGGAGAATGCTTCCAGTACGGACTTGATTTAATCCCAATATTTCTTTTTCTGGGTATTCGCTGATAATATTATATTTACTAAACAGCATGAGTTGCAGTTTCTTTTTTGAATAGACCTATAGACCCCAATTGATTTGTCAAGATTTCAATTGTCATTCTTATCGCAGCAGCAGCAGCAGCATCAGCATCAGCCAAAGCATCTTTCGGCAACAAATCGCCGGCAATTTATCATAATTAATTTCACACGACAGCAAGTTCAGAAATAACTTTCAGAAAAATCAGCAACTACGAAAATCAGAAAGGAAGCACCAGAAGAAGAAGAAGAAGAAGAAGGGGAATATACATTGGGTAAACAAAATGATTTGCAGAAATCTATAAAAGAGATGCGCAAAAAATATCGCAAGAGGCGCCAAAAAGCAACGGATGCGATGCGATGCGATGCGATGGCACAATACAAACAAATGTGAGAAAGCAATGAAAATAATAAAAGAAGAGGAAGAACATTCTTATTTATATTATTTTCAGTTTGAAGCACGCTTCTTTGTTTCTTTCAAATTTCATTTACGTAATTGATAAGAATAAAAGAAACGCATTAAATAGGCCAAATTTAAATTTAGATAAGAACGAATGGTCGACCGACCGACCGACCGACCGGCAGCCCACAGCGCAGCGAATGAACAAATTTAACGGACGAGGTGACGCGTGTGTGTGCGTCAAGTGGGCGTATGAAACGTGTGCGAAATCCGAGGCGTGGCAGTGGATGACGCGTTGGGGGCGGTGGGCTATTAGCCAAAATCTCGACGAGACACAATTAAAAACAGCAAAAACAAAAGGAATTTTTTATTAGCAGTCGAGCGACGAACACCGCCAAATGACGTCCGAAAATGATGATATATGGTGCGTGTAGGAAGGGGATAGAGTGTAGGGTGTAGAGAGGATAGCTAGCTGCTGCTGCACCACCGGAACCAGAACCAGAACCAGAACCAGAACCAGAAAAACCTAGAATAAAAATGAAAGCTTGTCTAAATATTTAAAAGTATTTGTTTATCAATGCCTGCTGCCTGCTGCCTGTTGCCTGCCTGAATTGCGTTCTAAAGAAATAGTTGCTGCCAGAAGACGGAAGAATACAAACAAGAAATATCTTGAGAAATGTGGGTCACCACATAGAAAACAATATGATTGGCAAGTGGATTATAAAAAAGGCTATCAAAAGAAATAGATAAGAGTTATTGGTCGTTAACAGTTTATAAATAGATTCCTCTTTGTTTAATTTAACTCAGGAATAGCTGTAGAAATTGGCGTAAAACTGCAGAAGAATATTTCTTCTGAGAATGTTTTATAAATATATTCCGCATATCATTAAAAATTTCCATACTGAAATTCTGATAGGTTCTTCAGTCTATTTCGATATTATTCGTTATTATTCTGCTAAAGAATGATCTATTCTATTCTGTATACATATAATTCTATTCTAACTTATTTAATTATTTAAACTTTTTTCTGCAATTGTTTATTATTCAATGATCATCGGACTGAGCATTATTTAGCTGTGCAGCCCTATTCAATTGTGTTTTTTTTTTTTGTTGCAGTTTAAATGGTTCGTCTGGTCGTTTTTTTATTGTATTATGCGTATCACACTCGTATCATCAAGCGGAGGCACTCGTCTCGGTAGTGCAACAGTGCAACACTAGCAGTGGCACTGGCCAGAGGCCAACTACCTCTCGCTGAAAGTCCAACGATGCATATCAGCATTAGATTTATTACAGACTCGGGCCACTCCTCGATTCTATTGCATTGTGGAGGGAGCCAGTTGGCAGAACTTTTACTGATTAGGCGCTATATTTGCAATGCGTTTGTCGTTCGATTGGGTGGGCCTGCGATCGACAACCATCTTCCAGCTCCGATCACCTCCAGGCTGGTTGTGAACTCTTTTAAGTAGCCAGCCCAATCGATTCTATAAATAGAAGCAGCGTACACACACCCATGCCTGGTTTATGACAACAATTAAAAGATACAAAAATACATATGGGCCGTGCGTCTCGTCATCATCGTGATGATCATCGTCATTATTGCCAGGCTTCGATTGCCTCTGGGCCTCGCTCCCAGTTTCTGTTTCAGTCTCCATCTCAGTCAGTGGCCTTTCCTCGCTCCTCCCCTCCTGCCCACCCTTTGCTCTGCTCTGCTCAGTGCATTTTCACAATAAACTTTTTGATATGTGGGCTGGCACATACTCATACATATTTTATTTTACATATTTTATTTTTTGCATGGGGCGACTTGTTTACGACACGCGATTTGCTTTCTACGCAGTTGAGCTAAATTATGTACTCAAATACATATGCACAAACATAGTAAATCTATACATGTGTATGTATGTGTGTGTGTAGTCGTTTATTTATATTTCTTTTTATGCATTGATAAAAGTTGAAAATAGACTTACAAATATGGCAAGTGGCCGCCGATAAAAATGCGCAAATATTTATTGTGTTTGCTTGAGGCTGAAAACAAAATTAAAAACAAACTCGAACCCAAACCCGAATCATTCCCCCATGTGGTTTTCGTTGTAGATCCAACGATCGAACGACAGTTGGCCATGTTTCTATTTGGCTTTTAGACTTCAGTCTCGCTAAGCACTTGCTGGCTGCTCTTCTATGCTCTTGTCTTATTTGACTAACGTTTGTTGTATTTCCATTTATCGTCAGCATGCGAAATCGAAGACCGACAAAAAATCTGGGCAAATTGTCACGCTTCCCACATGTGAAGATTTTGAATAGACAGCAGACAGCAGACAGCAGATAGCAGACAGCAGCAACAGCTGTGAAAAAATAATAAATATCTAGAAAAAATATATATTTACGTTTTAGGGTTTTTTGAAATGATTTTATACGCATTTTCGATCAATACTTTTGAATAACTGCTTTGGATTTATAGTTAGAATTATTATAAGGGAGTATAGACTTTTATCTCTCTTCAAATAATTGAATTTCTTTCTTTTCTACAGCTTCCCTTCTCTTTTCTTATATTCTTCTTAGTAAAATTTAAGAAAAGCGGTTTGATTTATTACAACCCTTTTTGCTACGATTTCAATTGAAATTTCATTTTATTTTGTAAAGAAAAATCGGATTTCATCATTATTGGTAAGCGCAGCTGCCCACAATCTTTGATTTAGTTCCAAGTTCCAGCAAAGAGAGCCGCGAAGAAATTCTCTTAAGCAATGACTCAAACAAGTGGGAGAACAAAGAGGTTTACGTTTACACGTTAGTTTTTAATACCTCTGAAATATTCGTAAGAAATTAGAATAAGGCTAAGGCAAAGGTAACTAAATAATTCAAATTCATAGAATAAAACTATATGCATTTTGTGTATAATTTCATGGAATATATCATCGTGTAAACAATTACGTACTTATTATGAAATTGCATATTTGGGGGGGTTATAAAAAGGTCGCCAATACTTTGATTATTACTTTAGTTCGCCTACAAACCTTGTCCAAGGCAGTTGCAATCAGCAACTGCTCAAATTTTAGTTCTTTTCCTAATAAAATTCATCTACTGCTTTCATTTCATCACGTTTCTTTAATAAAATGCTGATGTAATTTGTAAAAATTTGTAAAAATAATTTAAATATCTTCAATTCTCTTGTTTTGCAGACGGTCAGAATGAATTAACGCGCTACAGCAGCGAGGACGTGTCCGGTAATGAGTCGAGCGAAGCGCCCAATATGACCGAAGTGGAGCGACAGGCGGAGCTCAATCGGCACAAGGAGGAGATGCAAAAGAAGCGACGTAAAAAACGCATCAGCTCGTCCCTACACTCGTCAACCTTTCAAGGTGTGTGTTTCTAATATATTCTATAATTGTGATTTTTTGTAATAATTTAAATCGTATCTTAGAACTGTATAAGCTAACTGGCGAAATACTCGGCGAGGGGGCGTATGCATCAGTGCAGACGTGCGTTAACATTTACACCGATCTGGAATATGCTGTGAAGGTTATCGATAAGATACCGGGACATGCGCGTGCGCGTGTCTTTCGAGAAGTGGAGACATTCCATCACTGTCAGGGACATCTGGGCATCTTGCAATTGATCGAATTCTTCGAGGATGATGAGAAATTCTATTTGGTGTTTGAGAAAATCAATGGCGGCCCATTGCTGACTCGCATCCAGGAGCACATTTGTTTCTCGGAGCATGAAGCAGCGCAGATCATTAAGGAGATTGCCTCTGGATTGGATTTTCTGCACAAGAAGGGCATTGCCCATCGCGATCTCAAGCCGGAGAACATTTTGTGTGTTAAAACCGACTCTCTGTGCCCCATTAAGATATGTGATTTCGATTTGGGCTCAGGCATTAAGTTCACCACGGATATCTCATCGCCAGCCGCCACGCCGCAGCTACTGACACCAGTAAGTTTTAATCCCGATTTAGTACAACTCAAATTCCTAATTTTCTTGTCTATTGCAGGTCGGCAGCGCCGAGTTCATGGCGCCCGAAGTAGTCGATCTGTTTGTGGGCGAGGCTAATTATTATGATAAGCGTTGCGATTTGTGGTCCCTGGGCGTTATTGCGTACATTTTGCTCTGCGGCTATCCGCCATTTTCGGGCAACTGTGGTGAGGATTGCGGCTGGAATCGCGGTGAAAACTGTCGCACTTGCCAGGAGCTGCTCTTTGAGTCTATTCAAGAAGGTATGCGTTAATTTTGTATGTAAAACCTTGGACCTCAATTCAAATATAATTTACATGCCAGTTGTGATAGTATCTATATACTTAGTCTTTGTGAATGTATGGAAGTGACTGTCATTTGAGAAATTTTGATAGAGTATTACTTTATTACTAAAGTTCATAAATATTTATTAACTGATGTTGTTTCTGTTTTTTAGGACATTTTGGCTTTCCCGAGGCCGAGTGGCATGATGTGAGCGATGAGGCCAAAGATTTGATTTGCCGGCTGTTGGTTAAGAAGGCATCGAAGCGTATTAGTGCCGAGGCTGTGCTGAATCACACCTGGATACGGATGTGCGAGCAGGAGCCGCCAGCCAGCAAGCGGGCAAGCCGACACAAGGCTCTGCAAACGCCGAGCAACATTCGACGGTAAGTCCCAATTGCAATGGGCCAATCAAAATTGAAAAGAAAATCTATAAATTTATTTCAATATTCCTTAGCAATCATCAATCGGCACGGGAAATTTCGCAGTTTGCTGAGTCTGCAATGGCTGTGAAACGTGTTATCCTGCAGCATTTCTCGATGCGCTACGACTATATGAAGGAGCGCCCGAACATATATCAGCCCTCGCAGGCATACATGGATGCCTATAGTGATGAAAATTACAATCCAAAGCCCCCGGCTCACTTTACCCGCAGTCGCTCCCAGCGCACAGCAGCAGCTGCATCCTCGTCCGGTTACGGCGGCCGTCTATCTACAGCTGCTAATACGCATTCGCAACGCAACGTCAGCAGCAGCCACAGTCGCCAAGCCTCGAGAAATGCTTCGGGAATTTTCAATAATAGCGGCGGTTTTAAGACGCTCAATGTGCACGAGGAGGATGACGATGATGAAGCACTGGAAGCCTTTGGTCGGCTAGATGAAGATGTCGACGACGAGTGGGCGCAGTCAACACGTCGCTATCAGCAGGAAAGGGAGATGCAACAGCTGCAGGAACATCACCAATCTGCCCATGGCAGTTGCAGCGAGGGTGAAGCCGATGATATGAATGGGTTGGGGGAGAGAGATGGCGAGGACTATCAGCACTATAAGCATTACTGGCGCGAGCTAGATGAAGATGATGGCGATGATTTCTTGTACGAGCAGCAGCAGCAGCGTGAGGATGATATAGCCGAAGAAGATGAAAATGACGAAGAAGGGGAAATAGAAGTGGAGGACGAGATGGAAATCGAGAAGGAGAAGAACGATGCCAACGATCGAAAGCAATGGAAAGCTGAAGTTGATCAATTTGGCTTGAATGAACATGACGCAAACGCAGAGGCCGAGCAAAAAGAAGAGGAGAATCTTATTATTGATAATATGATGAAATCAAAGCAAAACGAATTTGCTAAACCAACAACAATGCGCAACAATGCGCAGGAGAAGGAGAAGAATATCGAGAAGAAAGCCGAAATGGATGGATGGAATCAAGCGAAGCAGGAGAATGATGATGATGATGTTGATGGGGCTCCAAGGCAACGACCAACATCAAGTGATATTAGTGCTACTACAATCACCAATACCAATACCAACAGCAGCAGCAACAAAATGATGCAACCAACACCAGTTACAACTACAACACAAACTAGTGGTAAACGTGGCGATCAGCAACATGGCGATTATAAGGATAACGATTATGATAATGATGATAATGATGTTAAACTATTGGATAGTATTAGTGATTTAAATGAAAAGCTACCTGAAATTTATGAGACTGCAAAAATTGTTGTCAACTCAGCGGCAGTGCAAGCAACAACAACAGCTAAGCCAACACCAGCAGCAATAGCAACAGCAGCAGCAACAGCAACGTGCCCACCAAACGATAATGATAACGATACAGATAAAGATAAAGATAACGATAAAAATGAAGATGATTTGAATGCGTTGAAGAACGCACCGACGACTGCTGCTGAGGGGACAACAATGCGAACGACTTTTGGCAAACAACAACAACAACAACAACAGCAACAGCAGGAACAACAACAGCAACTGTCTGGCAACAATAAGCAACAACGCAATGTTTGCTTTGTATTGGATTCATATCAAAACGACGAGGACGCCGATATAGATGAAGAGGACGATGATTATGATGATGATGATTATGATGAGGCTGAGAATGAGATTGAGTCGCAAGTATCGCAGAGGCCGCCGGCTATTCGCAATGCGTACACGCGCAAGCAGCGCCAACAGCAGCAACAACGTTATATAGCGCCACGTGCAGAGACAGAGAACTGGCGTTACCGCAGCCATCAATCCGAACAGCAGCATTCAGCAGTAGCTGGCGGTGGCTATCGCAAGTATCGTCCGCCGTTTAGCACCGGCGGCGGTGGTGGCCATTATGGCAATCAACAGCGCAATTATTTGGGTAGCTTCTCGCACAGCGGTGGCGCCGCTGGCTATAAGGTGGCGCCACCACCGCCGCCACTGTCATCGTTGTCGTCGGCGCAGCGTCACAACAGTGCCGGGAGCAGCAGTGGCAGTGGCAGCGGCGGTTCGCCACCCTCCGATGAGCAATCAACAATGCCTAGCACGCAGATAAGGAACTGGCGTCAGGATTGCGTTTATGCACCCATGCGCAGCTGTGGCATGAATCAGCCTAGAAATGTGCACCGTTCGCAGCATCAACATCAGCGGCACCAGCAGCAGCAGCAGCAGCAGCAAGCGCAGTCACGCATCGGTTCCGGGCGCTTTATGCATTCGTCTCAGGTGCCGCCGCATCTGTTGAATGAGCCACCTAATATGGGCATAGGTCTGTCGCCGCCTAGCGAGAGTCTGCTTCTGCAGCGGCGAATGCGCCAACAGCAGCGACCTGGCGATCTTGCCGAGTACTGTGAACCCGCCACGGCAAGTGGCTAAGCGGGTATTTCGAAGGTTGAATCAAAAACAATGTAGAAGCAGCTGTGAGTAGGCGCCTCAGCAAAGCTAGTAGAATGCTGGGTCAACAGATGAAGAGCCAAATATGGCAACTATTGCGGCGTCCTGGCCAAACAACATATAAAAAATGTTTCCTTTTTTGTATAATTTTTTATATACATAAACAACATACACATCCTCACAGAAAAACACCTATACACATTTGCAATAGCCTTGAGCAAATTATAAATTATAATTTGATAAATAATTTTCAATTTTCCACACTTACAAGCAAAAACTGTAAACAAAAAGAAACTACTTAAAATTCCGTCTTATTTTAATACAGATAAAACAAGATTGTTTTGATTAAAACGATTAAAAAGATAAGAAAAGAGTGGGAGAGAAAGCACTCCAAAATGCTGTTTAAACAACAAAGCAACCAACAGTCGTTCGAAAAAAAAACAACAATAAAAACCTTTTTTTATAAAAAAGATATAAAAGTGAAAGAATGTAATAATCGCTAAATTTTTTATTATGAAAATAAAAACAAAAATATGAATGAAAATTGTGTTTAAGCGAATTACACCTACACACACTCAAACACACACAACAAACACCTACACGAAAACACATAGAAATTATTTCTGTTATTGGTTTGAAATGAAATTGTACGGGAAATTATTATTAAATTCAGCACCAGTTGCCGCCAAAAATGTTTCCTTTATTTTTGAGCTACTCTGTTAACTAAGACAAACCAAAAATTGTTAAATTTGTGTTTTTTGGGCTGAATATCAATTAAAATTATAAACAATTAAGAATTTTGCATACCGAAAAACCATAATGTACAACACTAGAAAAGCTGTTGAAATTTTTGATAAAACCTATGTAATTTTTTTTTAAATTTCAATTAACAGAAATTGTTACAAAAAAGTAAAAAAAAAATAAAATCAAAGTATATATATTAAAAGGAAAATGAGATCAAGAACAGAATATTTAAGAATTGAGTTAAATTTGTAAAAGAAAAAGAAGAAATGTGAAAGGCCCGGAAGCGGAATGGGTCGATTACAAAAACTAAAAAACACAACTCACAATCTAAGTTGGTTCATAGGAAATTTTGAACAATTTGATGGGAATTACAATTTGTATTTTTATTTTAATTTTGGAAAAAATACTAAAAATTCAAATTTCAAATGTAAATTTCCTATCAAATTCTTGGGAATTTCTTAAAACCTTTCTTGGAGAGAGACATTTACTCGAATATAAAAAAATATACAAAAAATATACGTTTCTCATTCCTTTTGCATAAATGTTAAACACGCATCTCGAGGGTTCTAGCCTTAAACCTGCTAACTGAAATTCTAACAGTGGTATTCCTGCCAGTTCTTGAACAGATCAGAGACTATTTAAAACGGGCCAGGAATACCCTACAACTTTTTATATCTTTCAAAAACTTGTATCTTTTCCAAGCAACTCTTTAACTATACACACAAACTGTTTTGTTTTTGTTTTCTGAAAAAGCAGAGAGAATTCTTGACATTAAACATTGCTCAACAAGTTTTTTGCTGGGCGTAAATATATAAAAGGGAAATGAAAAAGAAGAAATGTGTTAACAACAAAATAAGAATTATAATTGTAATAATAATAATAAAAAAGAACATTGTGATATAAAATGTAAATGTAAATTGCACCTGAAGAAAACTATCAACCGACGCTGTGCCATCATCAACCACAACAACAACAACAAAAACAAGAACAACAACAAAAACCACAACAACAACTACATAACATTAACTACAGTGAGACGTAGTAGTAGCAAGAAGAAGCAGAAGAAGAAGAAGAAGAAAAGTCCAACAGTTTTCACCAACTAAAACGAAACTCGTTTAATTATTATTATATTTTCGTTTTTGTTATTTGTTTACGCCCCACAAAATCGAAAGTCAGAATGCTTTGCGCCCTAAAAAAAAAAAAACAACACAAATATGTACGTACATCTAAGAACATACTTCTATTTTTCCAACAAGCGAAACTTTAACTAAAAAAAACTAAAAAAAAAAATTAAAAACAAAAAAAATATAAAAAGATGAAACACTTTAAATACTTCCACAAAAAAGAGAACTATTGCTATGCATAAAAATACAAAACTATACAAGAAAAAAAACCCTAAAAATATTTAAATTTTAACAAAATGGAGTCTAAGGCATCCCCACAGACACACACACACACACACACACACACACACTGAACAGTTAAGTGCGAGACCCAGATAATTTAAATTTAAAATTTAATTTATACAACAAATACGCGTATGTATTCCTACAACAAAACAATACAATAATAATAATGATTTTGTTTGGAAATTAATATGATATAATGGATGATATAACTAAGGAACGCTCTTGTTTTAATTTGTAAAACTGTGAGAAATGTTTCGCAACGAAACAAAAAAAAAACAACACTTATTAGAAGAGAACTAAGAGAGGCAGAGAGGGAGAGAGTGAGAGAGAGAGTGCTCCCAAAAAGGATCGTATACTACAAACACACACATACACACACTACTTTACACTACACTACTCTAAACACCAACACACATACATATGCATATATCAAATATAAGTAATCTTTAGTTTTTCGCAAATGCCCGTTAAAAATACGAGTAATCTTAGAAGTTAACATTTAAAGGATAACGCGACTTTAAGAGCCTTTGTAAGACGTAAGACCTGTAATGAACGAGAATAATAAATAGTTTATCGAGTATAATCGGAAATATCGGAGCAGAAAACTATGTATGCGAAAATCTGTTTTTAAATTACCAAGAACCACACAGCAAAAAGAAAAGAAATCGAAATGAGGCGAAAACAACAAAAAATTGAAGATGAGAGATATTGTTTTATACATAAAAACGAGAAAAAGTCAATAAAAATGCAAAATATACAAAATGTTAAAAAAAACTGTGCCTTTTATTTGAAAAACTAACTGTAGTTGTACTTGTTAAAAAACTACTACTAAATTGAATATTTTATTTCTAATTGAACTCATTAGGTTAGTCCACTTTCTTTTATCTAATGGAGTGCACCTTCCAAAACTTTTATTATCATCGACAAGCCTTGAAAATGGCGACATAAAAGAGGCTTTAATGAACAAATCAAACTGGGTTCAGATCAGAAACGTTAATCAAAATAAATCGCTTAACAAGCCCTCATATTTTAATTTTCTTATACTTATATCGGAAGCCAAATATTCTGAAACCGAAACGACCTTACCAGAACCGAAACAGTGTACGAATATGGTTTTCGGAGCTGAATTTAATAACAATCGGATAATAAAAATAGAAATGACATATAAAAGATATTACTTTTAAGGGAATAAGCCCAGCGGAAGTCCACGAAATCCGTAGGTAAGTATGCAATATTTTTGGTTTATTGGCAATAATAATGATGTAAGGAATATGTGTAAAACCGGGAAAAGAGTTAATGAGTAGTTTTTTCCACCCACACATTAAAAGTAGTAAAAAAAAGAATTTCTAAAAAATGTCCGCTTGTTGCTGAATTATGTTAGTTATTTCTTTAAATACAAACTAATAAAACTAACTCCATTGTAAGTATACTTCTAATAATTTGAAGTTAAAGATATAAACCTAATAAAATTATCTTTATTCTTTCAGAGCCCCAGCAAATAAGTAAGAACATCACAATGGGCTGAGATTACCGGACATCGGATTATCAACGACCCATCAACTGGAGTGATGCTATCCTCTGCCTGGCGTATGATAAAATAATTACTTAATGGGTTTATTATAATTTAATTATATTTTAAAATATTTAATATTTATTTCAAAATTAATTATTAGAATATTAATAGTGATAAATAATTATTATAATTGTGTATAAGAATTTATCTTTGTATAAAATATGACGAAAATTTATGAAATAAAGAACTTTTCAAATGATCATTGAGTGTATTCTATTTTTTAGCACAGGAACTTATTTGCACCTAAAAGATACTTTTGTATCTCAAAGATGCTTTCGTATCTAACAGATACTTTACCCACACATCCTTCAGATCCTAAACCAGGACTCCGGCTGGAAGCCAGAAATTTTTAAATTTGCCAGGCGAAGTACCAGGCAAACAGAAATCACCAGGAGGTGAAAAAATGTTATTTAACAGTGTCACTGTTAATTAACATAGGGAGTTAACTTTTGGTCTGTTAGGATAACATTAGTCAGCTTGCAGCAAAACTTTGTTCGCCTGGCGATCCCGCCACTGGGGTAGCTGAAAGCTGACCTTTCTTCCCACCACCCTGCAAAATAAATTACCAAAAAATATCCACTTGCTGCTGAGCTATGTTCGCCTGGTACTTTTAGCAAATTTTGGTCGTTTGACGGCAGTTAGGTTTGAATTTGTTTTACTGCACTCGAAAGTATGCAATAAGAATTTGAGCTGCAAATTTTAGTTAAATTTAAAATCTGGGTGCTTTTGCTTATATTGGAAATTCGATATTTAAAAGGACATAACTGCCGAAAATCCTTATTGATTTTGAAACGATAACCCGCATTCTACTCACAAGAACCAATTCTATTAATCGGCATCCAAGCATTTAGGGGTCAACCAAGGATATTGGTGCTATCCAAGGATATAGGTCTGTTCGAAGAAAGTAAAATACGCAAAATTGTTTTTTTTTTTCATCTTTATTTATATTTTATTCACAATAATATACAAGTACATCCTTTACACTTATATAATATATTAGTCCTTCCTTTATATTCATATAAGATTTGGTCCTAGTACTTCCTGAAAAGAAAAAATAGCAATAGCGGCCACAAATATTCCAATGTTACCTTCACCACAAGGAAACTACCAAGCAGAGGCATTACGATGCTAGTCTCTACCCTGACACACAAAGTCTCGCACAAGTACTGAGGGGTCGTACTTCAAAGAGAGCTAAATTTTAAGGTTCACATTTCCTTGGTTCGGCGGTCAGAACTGGATATTTATTTTCTCTCGAATAGATTTAACTTTTTTAAAAAATAAGATTATAGTCAAACTAATAAATGTACTCTTCTTTCAAGACAAACAACATTGTGATAATAATTGTAATAATAATGAAATATACTGGAATATTTCGTTTGTAAGTGGATAAAAATGATTCATCCTTTGTTACTAAATTAAAGTGTTTGCATTAAAGTTTTAAAACATTTATTTACAATCAAAAAAATTATGAGAGTAAACATAATAAACAAAATCTTAAGATAAGAACTTAGAATTTGTGGGTTTGAAGAATGAAATACCTAATGAGTCCAGTCATTGGGTATATTCCTTTAACAGTTTTGTGGATACGATTAGGTTGTAACAAATGATCTTTGAGTCCTGCTCCTTACGACGAGTACATATTAGAAGCAACCAAGTACAGGTTGCATTGTAAAAGGATAAATTATCTAATTGGTTTTTGTGTGCTCCTCATTTTGATCTATGATGACATTAGTGTGAGCTGCAGCTGCCTGGCTGACGGCGCTAGTTCCCTGCGCACTAATCAGACCAGATGACATTGAGTTATTGGAGGTGATGGTGGTATTAACGCCCTCATCACTAGAGCTGGCTGCCAGTAAGGGCTTCACATCAGCGGGCTGTTCCCGAGGCGATGGCTCAAAGCTGTGATTATTGATATCCTCGATGGCTTTGCGTAACTATTAAACGATAAATCATTAGTTAAAGATTTATATAACGTTTTGTTATAGACAACAGACCTCTTTAAGGCTTACAACACCCACAAGGCGGCCGATATTCGTGACATATGCATGATTCACCCCCATCATGGAGAACATTGAGTGGACTCTGAGCAGGGAGGTGCGTTCCACCAGTTGGAAGGGTGAAGGATCAATGCGAGTAGGCGATGCCCTAAAGTCGATGGGCTTTGCTAATTGATCCAATTCCCATTGCTTTTTGCCTTCGGGTGACATATCGACAACACGATCGCCCCGCTAAAGTTCAAAATACATTAGCGACATTGATGGGCTATAATATAATATAATATATAATATTCAATGATATTTACCAGATGAACTCGCTTTGAAACGCTGCTCACAGGCTGCAGATCCTCATTGGATCCTGTTTCTAGATCTAGGACAGGATCTGATGACTTTTTGAAAATGGACTGGAAGGCTGTACGTAGGCGCGACTCTGAATTGTCGTTCGCTTCATCCAGAGATTCTGTTGACTGATCACGAAGACTGAGAGAACTCTTCTTTAAAATGGACTTGTGCTGCTCCAGTGCGTCTGCACGCTCATCACTGGCGATTTGACGTAAACTTAGCATGTCTTTTGAGGGAATAACTTCAAAGCGGGAGGGACGTCGGACAGCCTCCTGCTCCTTTATCTCCTCCTCGCGCCATCTCTGTGCCATCTCCATGCGTTTGTCACGGCCAATCTGCTCTTCTATAATTTTGACTAGTTCCACTCGTTGCACAGATCCCAAAAGTATCATGTTCTCAGGGCTCTCCACCAGAGGTAGTGAACGTAGCTTCTTATTCATCCTTAGTACCTCCTTGAGTCTTTGATAGGAGATGCCCTGCCAAATATACTTCACATCCCGCACCATAAAGTCCTCCACAAATTTGTCGTATAAGCAGGACTTCGTGTAGAGTAAATCGGGCAAATAGGGAAGCTTTTTGATCATTATCACGCTTTCGTACATGGATGGTTGGAGCAAGGAAGCCACTGCATTGGCCACCAGCACAGCTACTAACACGGGCACCACAAACGCAATTTGTCCAGAGATCTCGAAAACCACAACTGCCACGGAAAGGGAGTGGGTCACTGAGCCGGAGAATGCGGCGGCACCCACAATGGCATATGCAGCCGGCATAATGGGTGACATGCAACCACCATAGCGTACACCATGAGGAAATGACCAAGCAACGAATTCACCAACCAAACGTCCAAAGCCACTGCCAATTTTCAGGGCTGGTATAAACATGCCGTGGGGAACCGCCATTGTAGACCCTATGATGGAGAAGAAGTACTGAAGAAAAGAGCATAAAATGAGTAAGGTATAATCCAGACCAATCCACCGCTACTTACATGGAAGAGCGTATAGCAAATGAGATTGCCAAAGACGCTGGTATATTTGGTGGTCCAATGGGAGACAATATTTGCCTGTTCGACATTCAAATCGTCGCGAGTCCAGGTAAAGTTACTAAAGAGCTGAGTCAACTGACTTTCGGAATTTAGATCTCCGCCCAAAAACTGTCCGGTGCCCAAAGGGAAGGTGATTGTCGATATGATCAATGCCAGTATGCCGGGATAAATAAGAAGACTGAAGTGGCAGAGTTAAATCAGTTTCGACTTTAAAAGCTATTTTAGGATACTTACTTTTTCTGAAGGAACTTATTAAGAGCCTTGCTGGAGCGTATAAAAAGCACATAATGACGATGCACCCAGACAAAGGAGGCACCAAGCACACCACAGAGAGCTCTAAAGGGATATACTCTTAGTAAATGACTGTCTGAAAGCTGAGAGATTCCCTAACTTACCCAGTCAAGGCGAAGAAGACGAGTTCCCTGGAATCGAATGGAAACTCTGTGGCTATATTTGTAGGATAAACCGCGTGTACTGTGTCAGCACCTTGAAACCACACAGCCAAAAGCCGAACCGCCGAGGCACCCACCACACAGCCAAAGAAACCACGCCAATAATTGCGTACTGCAAAGTAAGTTGTGGTCACCTCAATGCTGAACAGAACAGCTGCAAAAAATGGTTAATATTTATATTATATGCACATTGTTAATATATGAAGCTAATCTTTAATCTAACCTCCAATAGGAGCCGCAAAGCATGTGCCTAGACCCAGAGCACAGGCAGCTGCTAGCATTTCAGTGCTACGTGATTCATTTTGATAGATGCTACGGAATGGAGTGGCCAGTTTGCTTAAGAGATGTGCCACAATGCTGGCTATATGGACATAGGGACCCTAGCGATAAATTGAGAAAGATAATAAAAAAAAGTCGGGGATTGTCTGGAATTTGTGTACTAACCTCCTTGCCCAAGGGCATGCCGCTGCCTAATATGAAGGTTAAGCCAAGTACCTTGGCTACCAAGGTCTTAAACGTTAGATAGTTCTTTAGTGGAACACCACGCAGAATTGTCTTCATTTCGGGTATACCGGATCCTGAAATTTAAACAAAATCTATCATTAACTCTTAACTCAACAAGCATTTAAATAACGTACCTGCAGCTTGGGGTGCTATATGATGCACAAAGAAGGCTGTAAATATTACCATACAAACGGGTAAGACAACCCAAGCGAAATACTGGACAAATGGATCTGAGGTGAGGTCATGGTAGAGCCAGAAGCGAACTAGAAAGAAAGAATCTCAGTATTTCACTACTAGATATGTTGAATGATTCAATAGTACCCGCAGTAAAAATGCGTATGCCCTCATCCATGCCAAAGGATATCAGAGCCATTATAATGGCGCATACGGTAAGAAAGATCCAATCCTTGCCCAATCGATTGGCCAGTTGGAGCCAGGCCCATGATGAGAAGCTCTGCAGCCGGGTGGGCTCATTAGTCTCCAGTTCCAGTAGCTACCGTATTTGTGTGTATGCAATTCATGATTTTATTTATGATTTGGCTAAACTGCAATGAATTTTCTAACCTTGCTTCTAAGTTTGTCCTCCTGTTTGCGTAGCTTGGCCAGCTTGCGTAATCTTCGGGCTTCATCGCCCGCAAACTGCTGAAGGTCCCTCGAGTAACGGCCATACATCTGTGTATAACCAATAGATTCAAAAATAAATTATGATTCATTGGATTATCAGACAGAAGGACAAACTGACAGACAGACAGATAGACAGACAGACAGACAGATAGACTGACGGTTTGTCACATGTCTGCAACAGATGTGCTAAAAAATTAACATATTTAGATAGTCGTTCAATTCGTGTCAAGTCTCCGGGGCCTGAGGCCTATGTAAATATATATAGTATATTCGTAGAACTTGAATTCGTAACAAAAATAAAAGAATTGTAAATAAAAAAGTCACATTTTTCACATGCGCAGCGAATTAAACACTTTAAGCGATGCTAATTAGGTTCAATTAACGCAACTCCCCGGAAAATAATCGCAAAAAAGTGAAAAAAAGAATACTGCCAACAAAAATAACAAAAAAAGAAACGTCACCTGAGCGGTGACATTAATCAAAGCAAAAGTGATGAATAGACAGGTGAAAAAAAATATTTGCATATCTAAAAAGCAATGTAAACAATTCATGCTAGACTTGGGCCTCTGGCGTGAGGCCTCAGTACGTTCTGCACTTATATCATTATGAAAACAAATATTAGACTAGATTACTGACAAATTATCACTATGATGTTTGCCAATTAGTTACCACATTATAATTAGTAGCTGTGATATCCTAAGATTCTTCCTCCGGAAAATTTGCCTGAATGGAAACCTGCGTTTTGCCTGAATATTTGTTTATTTAATAATTTATTTAAATGCCTATTAAATTGTTATTTCAATTTGTCACATAACAATTACTCTGCTATTGCGAGCATTTAACGTATTTATTTTTTAAACCATGCCTATCTCTAGAATAGGCCTGTTAAAAGCTTCTGCCGTAGGTCTAAAAGCTGTATGCTGGTTCGTGTCTGTGCTAAAATTGAGTATACGCCGCTTTGAATTATGCGATAACTCATACGGCTGGCAGAGATTTGAGAAATCTTAGGAATTTTAAATATTAATTTTTTTTTAAATAGGTATATTATAATCATATATCTAGTATGAATATTCATACAACTTGTTTTCTTGTTAATTAAGGGTTTTACGATTTTTCAAATAGTCAAAAATGAAGGAATTTTAATAACTAAAAATTTATAGTAAGCAAAGCTGTCTTCAGGTAGCCTTGAATATTATCCTTTTTCAAGCAGAATTTTTTCTTTTTCGTGAAATTTAGAATATTCCAATTCTGCCACTAAATATTCATAAGGATCCAAGGATTTATTCAAGTAGTTTAAAATCTAATAAATTAGTTTGCTTAGAAACAGACAGGCTTTCGTCTCGTCGTCCTGATCAATAATTTATATACTTCATGGAGTGGGAAATGCCTCAGGAAATTAAAAAAAATTCTATTTTCTTCTTTTTCTTTGTAAGTATTTTTATATAAAATTATCCGAAAGTTCCCTAAAACTATCCCTTCTCAACAACGATAATCTCAATAATTTTTAATGCTAATCTTGTTGAATTAAAAAGATGGAAAAATAGACTAAATAAATGAAGTATGATTTATGTAGCCTATTTATAAGAATATTCAAGTCTTATTTAATTTATTTATTAACTTTAAATTTTTTGTTCTTTGCATCTCTTTAAGGAAATATCACTTATGAAATCTTTTCAAAAGGATATTCAAGTAAAAGATTTCAATTGAACTTTCCAATTTTTGTATTTTTACAGTCTCTATATCCTTAAATAGGTACCATATGTCTTGCTTATATCTCACCAGGGTGTGCGTATAACCCAAGTCTTCCTGATCCTCGCCAGCAATTTCGCGTTTTTCCTGCTCCTGTCTTCTTACGGAGCCATTGGAATAATTGTCAGCCGATTGTATACTGGGCGCGGCCTGCCGCGAGGATGCCACAATGGGCTCCGAATCATCTGCATTGCTATGGCGCTTCATTATGAAAGATCGCAAATTTTGATACTTTTGATATTAAAATTTATATTTTTATTAATCAGCACTTTCTTTTTTTTCAATTCTGGATTCACTAGCGGGAGACATCCGAGCACCGCCGCTGCCAAAATGGGTTTATCAACCTAAACCAATAAATTCAATGGAATTGCCACAGCTGTTGCCTACAGGCTGCGACTGAGGCTGCTGCTGAGGCTTCTGCTGCTGCTGCGGTCGCAGTCGACTCGGACACAGGTGATAAATGTGAGAGTCAACTGGCCAATATGCCTGCTGCTAACTGTTGCTATCATTGGCTCTCTTTTTTCACTAAGCTGCGTTGATGTTTATACCCTGTAAAATTATTAATTCAAGTGGTATGCTAAGTTACCAGATACTCGTATCGATCTTCAATGCAAAGTACTAACTTTTTTCCAATACTTCCAGTCGTGCACACACACATATATACAGATCGGATCATATTATTATAATATTAAATAGTTATATATAGTAAATTTATTAAAATAAACAAAGTTTTTTAGCTGACTCACTTAGTTACAGGGCATTTGCTAGTCGTTACACTTGATTAACAGCAGGTTAACAGAATGTTAACCCACCTGTTAACCTTTCCAGTAAATTTTAAGTTTCTCGCTTTTTACTGCTGTCAGTTAAATTTCTATTGTTGTGTCTCTTAATCGAGTGGTATATTTAGCTAAAGCGTTTTTTTGTTGTACAGTAATTTAAATTAATTAATATAATTTTTAAATAAATTTAAATTGTTTCATATAGTTTAACTTTAATTATGATGATTGTCTTTTGAGAGTAATAATTTAGCTTTTACATATGAAAAGGGTATGACACCATGGCAAAAATGAGCAAAATACCGATCAAAATTAAAGCCCAGTAATCAGCGTCCGTCAAATTTGAATTATTACTCGTACTACGTTCGATTAATTCGTTGTAAGCACCCGAGTCATTTCGAGAAATGGTCAAGGACGTATTTTCAAAGAATGGATAACTGAGCACAGTAAAGGTGGCTCTAGAGCTTATCCTTTTACGCAAACAATGCCTAAGAAGGTCTTCTGTTAAGCGAAATCTATAAGGCAGGCAAGTTATGGCAATCACTCTTTCAATTGTCCTTTTCGATGATGGTACAATAAAATTGTATCTTGGTGTCAATTCAATACTTGTCTCTTCAGCAATGGCACTGGTCCCCATCGAAATCAAATACATAGACTGATTCATATTAAATATGACATAGGGATCTCCAGGATATATAAGTCGATCGCTATACTTGATTTTAACAACGTTTGGATACTTTCCGGCGCAAAGCTTTTCCCAGGTTTTGCCAATTATGGGACTGCAACTATTATAAATTTTGGATCTTTTCATTATGAATAGTTTGGTTAATTTTTCGTTTTTATCTAAACCTTTTTGACAACTATGTCTTGGGATTTCTTTCAATAAATTTAGAGCCGATTTGAAAAAACTGTCTGAAATAGGCCTTATTATCTTATGTCAAATTACCAAATTACATATTATATAATAACGCGCATTATAAATATATAAATCAATGTAAATTTAATTAAAACCGGAATAATATTATTAAAAGCAGGTATACACCCATAATAATCAGAGGCCAGAAGGAACCACATAATAAGTAGGAGCACTCAGAATTGCGACTCGGTCGTCTTGCTAGTATTGCTTCCCTCATTTCATTATAAAAGGGATAGTTAAGTAGCGTTCTTCGAGCTACTGCTGTCCTATTCGAACACGCTGTGATCATTTCTTCCGTTAAGTAAAATCTATAGGGTAAACAAACTAAGACAGACACCTTTTCAATCATCAATCCAGAATCGCGCTCTGTAAATTTGCCATCTGAAGTTAGTTGAACATGTCTGTTCCACGAAATTCTGCTGTTTCCCATATTAACCAGATAGTCGTCATCCGAATTCACTTTAAATATGCTGTACGGATAGCCAGGCTGCATCAATTGATCTAAGTATCGAATATTCATAATTCTTTTGTATTTTCCTTGGCATATCTTAGTCCAAGATTTGCCTATGTGGGTGGAACATGTTTTACTAATTCGCATACTTCCGGCGTCTTTTGAGTACAGCCGACAAATAATTTTTCTAATCTTCGAAAAGTTTTTAATAGAATGATTTATAAATCGAAGCCTTGGGGGCTTTTGTAAATTGTAATTTTTTTGATTATGTCGAATGTGCATTGCCTTTTAAATTGGGTCTAATAAACAGCTAAAATTAAGTTTGTTTATAAAATTGCTAAACGATTGGCAGTAGTCCAATCGACTGATCACATATGACTCAGAAAGTCTGGATCACATCATTAGCACGTACGAATATATTCCCGGTGAAGTGGGCCATAAATGAGACTTAGGCATATGAAACAACATTTTATTATTCTTTAATAATTTGAGCCATGAATTTCTTTGGTTTAGTAGTTTAAATTGATTGATTGGCCTATTGATGAATAAACAACTGTGGCTAAAAATCAATCTTTAAGGCACAAATTTCAAGTGGTCCCAGAATGGACTTACCAATAATAAGAGTAATTTCAGTTATCGTATTATATGGCTATCAGTCCAAAGATTGATTAGTAAATAGAGAAGGGAATAGTATTTGTTGAACTTTTATTTCGCATTGGTTTTAGACTTAAGTATAGATCACGATATCTTTGACTTTATGCACTAACGAGATATAAATACATAACAACTTGATATTCTAATTACATTATGAAATAACTTATAATAATTTAGTTTTTAGCTGATCTTTACAGACTTGCAACAGCACTAATTAGTTCTGGTCAAAACTAACCAGTTTAGATTAGATTCAAGCCTATTTTAAACGGGTTTGTTTATGTTCTGTGTATTGTTTGTGTCTGTCGTTGTTGTTGTTGTTGTTGCTGTTGTTGCTGTTGTTGTGGATTCTGTGGGAGGCATGGTGAGCGTTACTTCGGGCGTGCCCATCGACTTAATATGTTCCATTTCAATATCAGAACAGTTGTCCGAGTTTGACAACGCCGAGTCCATTGAAGTGATGGTCATATCTACGGCTTTGTCGCTGGCACTGGGTGAAAGTAAAGGCTTCTCCACAGCTGGCTTAGTATCGCCGCCATCCATCTCATCGCCCCTAGAATTTGGCACAAAACTGTTGCTATTGATGTCCTCGATGGCCTTTCGCAACTGTGGGTGCCCAGTAGAGGAATATATTATATGTATTACTAAAATAGAAGATATTAAGATGCACTAACCTCTTTGAGTCCGACTACACCGACAAGTCTGCCGATCTTCGTTACGTAGGCATGATTAATGCCCACCATTGAGAACAAGGAGTGCACCTTGAGAATGGAGGTGCGCTCCACCAGCTGAAATGGTGAGGGATCAATATGTATCTGTGCCTTTTCCAAGTCAATGGGCTTCAGCATTTCTTCCAGTTCCCATTGCTTCTGATCCTCTGGAGACATATCAATGACGCGTTCCCTTGGCTAGAAGATACATTGTAATAGTTCCCTATCGTTGTTTATTTGTATCGCATATATTTGATTTATAGAGGGAGCTCTATCAATAGATTTCTACATACCAATTGCACCGATTTCGTCTTTTTAATGGTCGTATTCTGGATTTAATGGAGGTTAATTTTGTGTGCATGGATATTTGAGTTTATTTACAAGACAAGAGAGAATAGAAAATGTTTGTGTTAAATTCGATTAGTATGAGTATAGTATAGAGTGTATAGTATAGAGTATAGAGTATAGAGAGAGAAACACACAGAAACTTTGGACTTGAAACTTGAAAATCCCTTTACTTACCTCCACTGCGACTTCTTCGCTATCAATATTCGCTTTCTCATCGACATCTTCTATCGTGTAACCCATTTCATTGCCCATTGCCTCTTGATTATCGCAAATCTTATCCAACGTATAGCTATGATTTGGCGAATCTTTCACTTTGACATCATTGCTAAATTTAATTTTCTTAGCCTTTTTCTTTTTCTCTATGTGATTCTCGTTTACTGTGGAGACCACTGCGGGTTCGGGTGGCTCATTGAAATGGGCTTGTCTATTAATATCTGAAACTTTATTTGTTTTGTATTTAATGCAGGGCTTATCTGTGCTGACGTCGTTGAGCAGCAATTTATTTGGTTTATGCGAATCTGTATTATCTGTTACCATATCATCTTTGTCGTCCTTATCGGCGGCATATTCAAAGTGTTAAATTAATTAGGGCAATTATAGACCCAACTAGTTGTTTGTTTAAAGCAAACCAAGGCTGCAAGCCGTACAAACTTAAAGGGAAAGTCAAGAGGAAACATTTGAATTTCGGCTTATGAAGACCGGAGAACGGATGCCGGTCTTAAATCAATCGATTCTAACCAATTCCGATTTGGGCTCAAAATATTAAAGATTTTAATGCTTTCAATTTAAGACAGATCAACCTCGCTTTAGCCATGTAAATGTTCGGTTCTGGATTGGTTTGCAGCCTTGCTTTTATTTATTTTTTAAGAACTTATAATATATATTTTCATGTAAATTAAGTAAAGAAGCGAAGAGATTACATCTAGGCAATAAATCAACTTCTAACACCCACATCGGGAACAATCTAGTGGAACTGCAATTACTAATTACTACCATTATTTAACATTGGTTGATTACCATTTGTTTTGTGGTCTCCGCGTGCGTTGAAATAGGGTTTACTTGCTTGCAGATATGGAATAGGATTAGTGATATTGCCACACAGAAGATCCATTAACATAGGAATGAAGGTTATGTTGATGGGTATGCGTTTTGGATGAACTACTTACCAGCATGATTTTATCGGTTACAAAATCCCAATTGCTTTGTGCTTGCTTGTAAAGCAAAGGTTAAGATTAGGCCCACCAGAGTTAAGATTTCCCCCATTTTTAACCATTTATAGTGGGTGAAACAGAACACTTACCAGCTGAACCTTCTTGGAAATACCGGGCGTACTGGGCACACTGGGGGCTCGCTGCACTTGCACCTCATTGTTGCTGGCGGCAGGTGAGATTGAGCCCATTTCCGGATCGGGCTGGACGTCCTGCAGCGTAGTAGACTTCTTGAAGATGGCCTCAAAGGCGGAGCGTATGCGAAACTCTGAGTTGCCAGTGATGGTTGTATAGGGTGTGATGCTGGGGCTATGGGGCGAGGTAGGCGCATATGTCTTAAGGTTGAATGAGTTGGTCTTCTTCAGTATGGATTTGCGCGGAGTCAGAGAGCTATGCAAGGTCTCCGCCCGCTTTTTAGGTGGAAGCATTTCATCATTAGCGATTTGCCGCAGGCTCAATATATCCGGCGCGGGCAGCACCTCAAATCGTGAGGGACGACGCTGCTTTATCTCAGCCTCCTGTTTCTTCTTCTCCTCCTCCAGGGCACGCTCCTCGGCCTCCTTTTGCCACTTTTGAGCCACCTCCATGCGCTTCTCGCGTCCAATATGCTTCTCAATTATTTTGATAAGCTCGTAGCGCTGCACGGAGCCCAGAAGAATCATATTCTCCGGACTATCGACCAATGGCAGCGATCTGAGCGTCTTATTGATCTTGAGTACCTCTTTCAGTTTCTGATACGAGATGCCATGCCAGATATACTTCACATCGCGCACCATAAAGTCCTCCACGAAGATGCTGTACATGCCGGAGCTGGAGGGCAGCAGATCAGGTAAATACGGCAGCTTCTTAATCAGAATAATACTATCGTAGATCGAGGGCTGGAGCAGGGCAGCCACTGCATTGGCCACAAGCACAGCTATCATCACAGGAACCACGTGTGTTATCTGACCCGTCATCTCAAAGATAATGACTGCCACGGACACAGTGTGCGTTACCGAACCGGAGAAGGCAGCTGCACCCACAACTGCATAGCCACCTGGCATAATGGGTGACAATCGACCGCCGTAACGCACACCATGTGGAAACCAGGACGCCATCAATTCGCCCACCAACCGACCAAAGGCGGCGCCTATCTTAAAGACCGGTATAAACATGCCCGAAGGCACAGGTATTGTGGATGCAATTATCGAAAAGAAGAACTGCAATCAAAATCAATTAATTTCTCCAACTCTGAGGTGATAAATAAGGCACACTTACCGTAAAGATCGTATAACACACAAGATTACCAAAGACACTTGTGTAGTTAGTAATCCAGTGGGTAACAACAGCCGCCTGTTCCACTGTCAAATCCTCCCGAGACCAGGTAAAATTGCTGAATAGCTGGGTCACCTGCTCGTGATTGCTCAGCTCACCGGCTAAGAACTGGCCCGTGCCCAATGGAAATGAAATGCTAGAGACCAATAACGCCAGGAAACCAGGATACAAGAAGCGACTATTAAAAGGAAGGAGAAGTTATAAGTTAATTAAAATATATCTTTGAGTTTACTCACTTTTTCTGTAGAAATTTATTCATGCGCTTGTTGGAACGCATGAAGAGCACGTAACGCCGATGCACCCAAACATAGGAGGCGCCTCCCAAGCCGCAAATTAATCTGTTTGGGGGTAGACATAGTTGGTAGTCAGTTGGTTGATGGAATTAGCTTTAGTTGGAACTTACCCAATCAAGGCGAAAACAAACAACTCCTGAGGATCGAAGGGAAATTCCGTGGTGAAATTGGTAAGGAAAAGGGCACGAACTGTATCGGCATTTTGGAACCACACAGCCAGCAGACGAAAGACCGTCGCACCACAGACAGCCGCAAAGAAACCACGCCAGTAGTTGCGTACCGCAAAATATGTGGTGGTTACCTCAATGCTGAAAAGGACGCCTAAAGCAGGAGAGGATCGTAGACTTCTGTCTCTATCTTGCTGCTTCACAGCTGACAAAAAGGATGTGCTTCGATATACTCACCACCAACGGGCGCGGCAAAACAGGCGCCTACGCCGACGGCACAGGCAGCCGCCAGCATTTCGGAGTTGCGGGACTCATTCTCATAGATGCCTTGGAATGATGTGACGAGTTTACTTAATAATTGTGCTACAATACTTGCTATATGTACGAAAGGACCCTAGAGATAAGACGTATACCGTGTGGTTTTTTTAGAGTTTTCCAAATTGTGTGTGTGTGTGTGGGTGTGTGTGCGAGTGGGGGTGTGTTAAACTGGCATCAATTTTTCATACTTACTTCCTTTCCTAATGGCATACCGCTGCCCAGAGTTGCCGTTAAACCAATTACCTTGGCCACTAATGTCTTAAATGTGAGATACTCTTTCAGTGCAACGCCACGCAGTATGGTCTTCATTTCAGGTATACCGGAACCTAACATAGGTAATACAATAAGTATTTAGATTTGCATTGAGCATACGCGTAGTGCTTGGGGTTAGTGAATAACTAAATTCTTGTTATTGTTGTTGTATTTCAGTGTGTTTGTATCGGTTCGAGTATATAACATATAGACACAATGGGATACTTTATTTATTGGAGGTGCCAAGTGCGCTTGGTGCGGGCAGCTGCCGGAGTGCAGTGGTACAGTGGGTAAAGTCTCAAAGGGAATTTCTTTTTTTGTTTCTTTATCTGAAGTGTACTTCGGTTGCATAGAAGCTAGACAGTATCTTTTGGAGGAGTGGAGTGTGTGGAAGGTCGAAACTATTCACTGCATATCATTTCAAGCTAAGCTGTGTCCTAAACAACCATCGAAGTAAGTAAGTAAGTAAAAAAATTAATATAGTTATTAGTTTGTGGAGGTTTTGGAAAACCCAAATGAGTTCTAAGTTCTACCAGAAGATTACGCATACTTGGGCTAAGATACTCATCTATTATCAATTATTTACAGGGTATGATTAGGGATTGAATAACTACTGAGACGTTGGTCTCACACTTACCTATACTTTGCGGTGCGATGAGATGCACAAAGCCGGCTGAGAATAAGATTAAACAGACCGGCAATGATACCCAAGCAATATACTGGATGAAGGGCTGTGAGGTTAGGTCGCGATAGAGCCAAATACGAGCTAGAATATATTAATATGATATACATGATTAGAAGACAGTTTTCAATGGGAATGAAATGCATGGGGCTTTTGGAATGAGTTTACCATTTGTACATATTGAGATGCCCTTGTCCATTATGAAGGAGAGCAGGGCCATTATGATGCCCAGCAACGCAAGGAATACCCAATCCTCGCCCAGGCGCGCCAATGTATGCTTCCAGACCCATGATGAGATGCGTTTTATGCGCGTCGCTCGCTTCCCAAGCAGTTCCTGTAAATATTTCCCAGCACTGCTGCTTTATAAACCGATGCGTTCAATATTCTCTTTGGATACTCTACTTATAATTTACATACGTTTCCACATATTACAGATGATGAAAATGAATATCTACTTGACAATGGGATTGGGTCTATGCCAAATATCGAGTATTCTACATGAATTGCTGTCGCCTTTGAACATGAATAGCATTTGGTGTCAAGTGAATTTCTTTTGAATTTCAATTTCAATTCAATTCTTTACCTTAAATATTTATATTTTGCTCATTACGTTTGCATTGTGAATAAACGAAATTTATTCAAATTGTTCAGTTGTGTCTTAGCGCTATTCAATTTTACCTTATTCCTTTGTTTATCTTCTTGCTTTCGTCGCTTTTCGAGTAGTTTGAGTTTTCTGGCTTCATCTTTTGCAAATTCTCCTAAATCTTTTGTATAACGACCATACATCTGTCAATAGAACAATTAAGGATTAATTAGTATTTGATTAATCACATTTTATCACATTTTAATCAGTTAATTTAGAAAATTAAATAAATATTGTCCACCATACGCCAGGAAAACCTAAGACTTACTAACGCATTCGGTTTTCACTTGTTGATCACATGGCAGCAGCCAAAAGTCCAATATTTATTATAAATATATAAAAAAAGCTTGTCTTTTAAATAAACAATACACAGCGAAACAAAGAAATAAAAATAAAGCAAAATATATTTAAAATAAACTAAAAAACGCAATGTTCCAACAGGCAACAATTTTCTTGCCAAAGAATTTTCGTCATGAAACAATTTTTTATATACGGAAATTCCCAAAAAACATTTTTAGATGGAGGCAGAACCAAAAAAAAAGTTTATTTATATATATATATATATATATATATATATACGATATGTGGTCTTGTTCACAGCATGGCAACAAAATAAAAACAAAAATTTGATGTTTGTCAAAACAAGTGGCCGATGAATTGGCAGATTTGGGTTCTATATACTCGAAGTTATCAAAGGAAAAATGTTTATAAAATGAATTTATATTTATAAAAATTGATATGGAAATAGGAAAGCTTTTTTAATGCGGAAGTTGAACCCAAATGATAAGTGAATATTATTCATTATATTTTATAAGAAAGCACAATCAGAAGTTTTTATACTCTTATAGAGAGTATTCTAAATTGTCAAGAAATGTGTAATGCATTGAAGGAGCCATCTCCGACCCAATAATGTATATATATTATATATATTATTGATCAGGACGACGAGCCGAGTTGATATAGCCATGACCGACTGTCCGTCTAACCGTCTGCCCGTCTGTTTAAATGCAAACTAGTCTCTCAGTTTTTGAGCAGGCAGCACATATGTCCGAACCTGCCGGATCGGACAACTATATTATGTAACCCCCATAGGACAATATATTAAAAAGTTGTTGTAAGGAAAACGTTTTTGTTTTTCAAGGCATCTTGAAAAATTTAAAACTTATATGGAAAAGTGTGATTTCTACACGCTTACCTAAAATCGTTAAGATCAGATTACTATATCTTATAGCACTGCAAGGGTGTGTAATCTTCGGCGCGCCGAAGATAGCCGTTCCTTACTAGTTAAATAATAAAATTAAATTTCCAGAGTCGCTAGAGAGATAATTAAGTTAAGTGTTAAGAGTTTTGGTTGTAGTCGTACTTCAATTTCATATTAAATCTCGCCATTGGAGTATGGCTGGATAAGTCTAGTTGGGATTAAGTGAAGTATTAGAAATAAAATCTTTATTAGAATTATATTTAGTTAAAGGATTACAAGGGTTAAATTTGGACTATATTGAAGACACACGGGAAGTCTCGGGATAGCAACATGATTTCGCACTTCGTTCTAAGAAACTTAAGATCCTTTTTGACATCGCTGGCAAACGATTCAAAACCAGAATTCTTGACTTTATATTGTTTTTACTGTGTATTTAAAATGTAGTAAAATGGATTGAACATTTTTAGAAAGGTTCTTGCACAGGCCATGGTCAAAACACATAAATAAATGAATATAAATAAATAAATATTTGCCAGGTATGCGACGAGGCGCAGAACAGCAAACAGCGAACAGAAAAAGAAAAATGCATGAAAAATAAGACACAAACCAAGAGCATTGCTAATTTCGAGGTTCTGCTGAGGTCTGGGCGAAGGCCTTCTTCGCAGAGACAAAGGGAATGAATAGGAAAAAGGGAAGGGTATACAATGAGTCGTATACGAATATGCTTACATAGTAGAAAGCCTCGATTTCGAACTCAATTTGATTTTTGTCATCGTTCGAATTGTCGGGGCTGGCATTGCGTTTCTGTTGTTGCTTCTGTTTGGCAATGGCCTCATCCCAGCGCAACCGGACGGGCGTCGAGGGTATTTTGTGGGCGCGCTCTTCCTCCCGCAGATACTCCTCCCGATTGATCAGTAGCTCCGGCTCGAAAGCGTATTCGCGAATATACTCATCCTGGTGAGTGCGACTGTTGTTGAACATGAAGCAAGAATGGACGACTACTGCACTCAAAATCGATGCGTATTCGGATTCGGATTCGGATTCGTTTTTATTTTTATTTGATTTGATCTGATTGTCTATGATAGATAATACCAAGTATCGTTGCAAGCGTGGACCGTGTCCGTATTACGGCCTTTGACATGCCTGCGGCTGTTGGCCGAATTTCTGTCTCGCATTTTGTTGCCAATTATTTTTAGTTTTCGTTTATGTTTTTGTTGCTTTTCCTCACTTTATGTGTCTGTCTCATTGCAAGACGTAATTACATGTCGCTGCCCTTGAGGCCCGCCTCGTCAGCACAACAGTTGTGAATTTCATTGCAAATTTATTTTTAAAATTTATACACCGCTGCACGGCCTCTATCGAAGTATTAATAAGAGAATAATTTCAATTAAATTACTCCCCGCTAATCACAGCACAGGATTTCACATCAGTCAATAATTATAACGATTTTCAAGCGATTTTCTCAGATATCGATTGATTCTAGTGAAAAATTCATCCGACATTCACATTCAGCGTTCTAATCTTTGCGAAAACTTTTTTGAAACTGAAACTGACTGAACCGAACTGTCGAGCTTTCCATTTGTGTGAAAAATTATTGAAATTTTCTTTTCTTTCGTCGAGACTCTCGACGCTATTTCTTCTTGGCCAGGGTAACCAGCTGTGCCGAGATTTCGACAATATTCGTTTGGTAAGAGTAAACAATATGCTTTTTAAGTGTTTAGAAAGCTTTTCAGTTTTATTACCACATGGTAAAAAATTGAGTTAAATTTCCAAACAATTAAACTGCAATAAATTAAAAATCAGAAAGGGCTTAAAAAAATAAACAAAATATTTTTTGTGCTTGTATAAAATTAAATATTGATTCAGTTCTGTTTATTTAGGGGCGCTTACAACAGTTCCAAAAGTATTTAAAGCATTTTATTATTATACTATAAACGATTATAGTTTATTCTTTATTTTGTCTGAATTAAATTCTTTGTTAATTCAATCATTTTTTTTTTAATTTTGGGTCAACGTGGCTACCCTTTTTTCCTTGTTCAGGGAAATTATTCCTTAACTTATAACAAACACTAAATACTATTTATTATTTATTATTTATTATTTATTATAATCCGATTAAAAATAGCAATACATATTTTACACACTTTGTCATTTATTCATTGGTTTTCCTTCCTTTTTCGCCCACTTTTCCTATGCCAAACAAAGCAGAAATGCTCAAAGAAAACTTGAAAGCTTTTGGTGTAGTCGTAACTTGCATACCCTGTTGATTTTTTAATTATTAATTGATCCAAACAACAAAATACTGGCATAACAATATTACTTGTTATTGACAAGGTTTATGATACTTAAAGAATGCGCAAAAATTCAATAATAATGTTTATTTCAAACGAATTCAGTTGATTTACGTTTGGTGAATACTTAATCGAAATTATATTAATCGAAGCACAAAAAAATAAATAAAAATTGCGTTGAATAAGGCATTTTTAAAAAACATAAATTGCTGCAATTTCTTGATTTTGTTGCTACTTAAAAGATTTTATTATTTTAACACTTTGAGACCATTTTAATACTTTTTTACCCCTCAAAGATTGTACGGTTTAGAAAGTTGTTAATACTTTCTGAAATATACTTTATTTAATATATTTAAATTTTAATTTTCAAAAACTTCTACAGATAAAAGTATTTTCCTTCTGTTCTAAACAGTACTTTTTGAACAAACAATATTTGATTTTTAATGTTTAATTGAGTATATTAGTTTACCTACCAGTTTATGGGTATATCCAACTCTAGACAAAGAAATTTTAATTCTTTTGCTTTATTAGCTGATTCCGATGACAGAGATATACAAATCACATAGTGGGAAAGTTAATAAGATTAATTTAATTGGTATAATCATAGCCAGACTTTATTGGTGATAGATTCTCTGACGTGTTGCCCATTCATGTCCCAGATATAAAGATAACGTCGCTATTAAGCTCGTTACCAGGTAACATATGTATGTATAAGGCTGGAAATCTTATCAATAATACGTTAACCGAATGTCTTACTGAAATAGATTAGCAATATTTTCCACTGTTCTATTTAGATAATTACTGAACCAGTCTTATGAGCATATATATTATATGATTTTTGTTACGAGTCTGTTACCAGACTGTAATTCGAACTCGAGGCTATAAAGAATTGAACAGTTAGCCAACTCGTCCTAGCTGAGTTGGCTAACTGACCAAAAAGACTTATACTCATTCTCCACAGTTGAATTAAGCTCTTTTAAATTACTAAATTATAATATAATACTAAATTATAGTATCTATTCCGTAAAGATGAATGGTTTTTAAATTAAAAACATTTTTTTCTTGTACGAAAATTCCTGGATAAAACTGTCTCAAGCACGGTTTTTCTTAAATCAAGACCAGTCGTGCTTCTTTTGAATGCGTTGTTAAAATAAAGAAACTCTTTTCTGAGAACCACAAAATGAGATCATCTGCATTTTCTGAATGCACACAAGAAATATATTCGAATATTATAAATGTTTTGCTTACAAGTGTATCGATATAGCCGAATGGATCATCATCGTCATCAGATGAGTCGGAGTCGGGCCCATTTTCCGTTGGCGGCGGACAGGGATAAAACGCTTGTGATTTAATCTTTGGGTGTCGTTGGACATGGCGCAGTTCCACCTCCATTGATATGTTGCTGGTGCGTCTCTGGCGCAACTGACGAATGAACTTCTCGAAGTCGGCCCACTCGGAGTCGACCAGTTCAACATTCTCTTCGCCAAACTCTTCATCGTGTATGATGCGTTCGACTTGCTTGGCCTTTCCGTTGCGATCGCGATTATCGCGACTGGCAAAGTACACCATGGTGAGTAAGAGTATTTAATTGTTTAACTAGAGAGCGACGCGCTTCAAACCGATCAATATCGATGCGATTAGACGGGTATTCGTACTCTTTGATGAACGAGTAGTTTCAGCCTTTGTTTTAGCCACTAATCAAACAGAGTTTGGCGTGCTTATGGCCATGCCTCAAAGATATTTGATTTTTGGTTAGATAAAAAGTAATTCAAGCCTCCAAGTTATGCAATTTGATTCAATTAGACGCTTCCCGTCTTAGTCAGATCAGCTGCATTTGCTTGCATCCGCGAGATACTCGTTCTGCGTGTGCCTCACACAAAGTTTAAAACTCAACTGAAAATGTGAATATATTCATACTATCCATAGAGCGATATTGTGTCGTTTAAGCTCAAGATTCCATCAAATTTAGCACACCAACACAAGTATAAATGTCTGTGACCCGGGCTTTAAGTCTCAAGTGCTTAGATAGCTGTGTGACTTGCATCTGTCCCCACACACTCGCACACACCGCACACACACACACACACACACACACACACTCAGCCAGACCATCAACTCTCGAGCGGTCAAAGTTTGTGTGTAAAACATCAATAAAATTTCATAAATTTAATAATTTGCCGCCTGTTCTGGAGCAAAAGTGAAAATGCTTGTCGCTAGGTTGGCAACAAGCGCAGCGCACAGTGGGACCAGTTCAACGAACAACAGCTTAATATTTTTCTATTCAGCAGAAAGCGGAATTATGATAAAGTAATGCGGTCTCAGAAGTATTGGATTAAGTGATACTCTTGCAGCTTACTAATATTCAAAAGGAAGGCTACATACTACAACATATGTAAACTTAGGTAATTCCGACCATGTAGGGTATATATTTTGTAGGTAAGAGTATCCAATGAAGTCGATCTATGAAAATATATATAATTTTTTATGCTGTGCTTTGGCTCGTTAGTCCCACTGTCCCATGTCACTTAAACAGCTCAAATTGGGCATACTTTTTGACGACATCGTCTTACTTTAATCTCTTCAAGTGTTTTCTCAGAATGTGTGTATCTTTTGTGTGTGTGAATGTGGGGTTGGGGTTGGGGGCGGGGGTTGGTGGCTAATGCACATGGGTCAGAGTCACATGTTTGTGATTGTCTAAGCGGCATTTCTCAGATATAAATGTATCTTTTTGTCTCGGCTTCAACGCTTTGCGACTGTCGCGAACACTGGGCAAAGATTAGCTTTGATTGAATTGCTCAATTTAAGCTTTCGACGCCTACCTCAATGGTTGCCTTAATAATGTGTTTAACCCTAAATAGGTTGAGTACTCTGACGTAGATTCTGAGTAATCAGCACCCTTAAATAAAATCTTTATTAAGGATTTCACGGAAAGAAAAAGATTTTAATAAATCAAAAGGATTATCTAAATAATCTGTAATCTCTAATAATAATTGAAAATTTTATTAAAAATTGTTTTATTGCAGAATTTTGCTCCACAAATTGAGGTTAGTTCTGAAATATTTAATCAACCAATGAACGAATACCTGTTATTTTTCAATCCTTATGAATAGTTTTTCTAACTTGTTTTTTAAAGATTTTTCATTTCATAGTCTAGCTTGAGTATTTACTGTGGAAGTGGGAGATATTCCAAGTGTTTTAGATCGGCTTAAGTTGAGGTTCAGCTATTATTTGGCCAACCACTTTGGTTCAATGGTCAACTCAAAGTTAAATAATTATTGGTAAAAGTTGGTTTCTCAAATCAACCCAGACAGACGCAAAGATATGACTAGATACATTCAATTGAATATATAAGGGTGAAGAGTTTAAAATTAAGAAGAGATAGAGAAAGAAGAAATATTAGTTATATTAAATATTCATATAAAAAACTTCATATTTTAAATTATAGTTTTCAAATCTGCATAATAATATGTTAGGGTATTTTACGGTTCTCATAATCGTGATTTAAATTTATTAAATTAAGAAAAGAGAAAAAAGAGTCTAATTAAGAGTACTAGTACAGTTTTCGTTTTCGTGATAAGAAATGTGAGAGACTTTGCTAGTACGATAATGTGCATATAAATAGTGTTATATACTGTTTTTTTGATGAGAAAAATTTAATTCAATTTTTTTTTAATTTAATCAAAGAGAATATATCACCAAATAGTAAACGAGTATGGAAAGGATATCTCCGGCAAAATTAACTATGGTGTTTCGCCCATGTTGCAATGTCAATTTGTCAATGTCGGATTTGAATCAGAATTCTTGACATTAATTTAATACTATCGTTAGATAAATCCTTAAAATCGTATTTCAAATTTGAATTCCCTTTTCGGACTTAATTCAATTTTCTAAGAAAAAACTTAAAATGAATAGTTTCCTCAGCAACCTTAACGAGACTGCATTTATAAAACTATTAAACTATTCTTTAACGCATTCCACAATTATGAAAGTTTGCTCCATTCATAAACCAAAATATTATGTATACGCATCATTGTCATTTTACAACAAGGTTTCCGGTTCGACTTGTGGTTTTATAAGGCTTAGAATATATTGAGCCTCTAACATTTTTGGTTCTCTTAAATTTTGTTAATTGTAAAGAATCTTTACATATATCAACATAATTCTGATAAAATTTATTATAACTAAATGAATTTATTGTAAAAAAAGAAAACAGAATTAACCAAATTAATTAGATAAATTAAATTTAACCAGAAGTTTTGAGTTCAAGAGCTCTTTAAACCGGTTCACGAACTGGTTACGATTGATTAGTTGAATATATATTTATTGAAATGAATTGATTGTAGCTAATTTAATTAGATTAATCCAAATTAGCCTGTACTTTTGAACGGGTTAACCTTTCGATTAATTAGTAGAATTCTTTTAACTTTTCAATATATTCCTACCTTCCACAGCCCACAATATATGATATATATATAATATGACTTTATCAATTTCAGTATTTTAGTTTATAAGTATAGAACTAAGTATTGCTTTTGTGTGGAATTATTTTATTTATCAAATATCACAAACCTGTCGGTCTCTTTTCAACATAGTGGAAGGATTGTGAGCACCAGAAACTCTTATGGATATTAACAATTTTTGCGATAAAACGCGCGAACTTGGCAACAATTCCAGGGCAACTGCGGGCTGCAGCATCATCAGGCAAAGCTCCGACAGCTTTAACACCCAAATATCTGGCCAAGATAAAGGCGTGAATAACCAGAGCAGCGACAACAACAACACCTGCCTTTTTACAGTGCGAAATTCTAGCAGCAAAGAGGGATGGCAAAAGAAAATTAATTAAAAATTCAATGAAATCGTCGAGCAAATAAAGTGGCCATGTAATATTTGCATAGATATCGCAGATAAATTGGGAATTACTCGAATATCACGCAATTGGGCAAATATAAAATTATCTTAAATACAATTAATTTTTACAGCTCGACCAACTGTTTGGCAGCCGAACCGAATCGAAATACTCATTGGGCTGTCGACAGCCTTTAAGGCCCGTAATAAAACACATTGTTAATTGTATTAAACAATAAACCGGTCATAAACATTCATAATCAATGAGTGCAACGCGAATCGGGCCCCCAATTGAAAGCCAGAAATCAAATCGTACTGGATTTACTGTCGGCTATCGGAGCCACTAAATCAAAGTGATCAACGATAGGAGAGCGCATTTGATTGATGGTTTAGACTTATCGCAGATAAGCCAGTAATCAAATCTATCGGCTCAAGTTGCCTCGATTTATTCACATGACCGGCAAATGGCTTTCAAGTCTGAAACAGATATGTAAAGGGCCTTAAGACAGCAGCTGATAATTGGGCAGGTTTTTAGATGAATTTATTGGCGTCTTTGAATATTACTCATACGCCTAGACGAAAAACATTTGGATTGTAATAGCTCTGAAAATATTAAGTAATTTTAAACCTTTTATAAATTTCTCTCTCCTACTTCTTGAAATTTATGTTAAGCCTTATTCCTTCAATGCAATAAATTCAAGTTTATTATCAGTCTGCTTAACAACCAAAGTGTAAACAAAAGCCGCATGTTTAAACAGCTTTTAGCCCTGATCTTAAAAAGAAAAAACGCTTAAACTTAATTAGCACACTTGTTGCTTGTCGGCAACTAAAAAAAGAATCATGTAATCCCCACATTAATGGTATCAAAGTGAGTCAGAAAATTCATACGAATAATTCTTGAAAAACTGAATTCATTTATTCACCAATTGAATAGCAATTTGGATTTTCCAATTAATGCTCTAACACTGAATTAATGACAAATGAGCCTCTGATATGGCTGTTATCATTTGTGATTGTAAAAACAGAAACTGAAGATATATAAGTATTAATATATGTTTATGGCATTAACTAATTGTGGAGGTCCAAGCTAATTTGTATACCCTTGGAAAGGGTACTCAAACTTTGTGGCTCCAAATGTGTCATACATTGAACTAGGCATCTCCGACTCCCTAAAGTGTAAATATTATGGATCAGGATTAGTTGGTATAGCCATGTTTTTCTGTTTATATCCAAATTAGTTATTTTCTTTCTCAAATATTTTTATGAAAATTATGAGTTACATTTAAACGCGTTGTGAAAAATGTTATTCCAGTCTGCCAGCTTGTAAGGGTATGTTATATTCGGCGTGCCAAAGATAGCATTTCCCCATTAGTTATTGTTTTTTTTAGGGTAACAAACCCGTACCACATACATTTTGTTGCTTACATTGCTTAACTTTGTTTACTAATCAACAGGACGCATGAAATTCCAATCATTGTATTAAATCAATCAATCATCTAGCAATCAATCGGCTGGTACTAGTATAATTAATGAATAAAAAAGATTAGAAAATGTGCAAAGGTGCAAAGGTTGTAAAAATTGTGAACTTGCTACATTAATCCCAAAAATTCTTCTAGAAGTAATCCATGTTTTTGGCTTAATTTATTTCAGACAAACATCTTGGAATACGCTAAAATCAGAACAATTTTCTTATGCTTTTTGAGCTAGATAAAATTTATGAAAGAAGACTTAATCACGAGATGTGAGCTTATTTATATATAATATATGCACATATTTATTTAAAAGTTATCTTTCCATTAGCGCGTGCCATTTTTTATGCCTGCTCAAGCAAAAAAACATCGTAAAATGTCTTTGAACTATAAAAGGGAACATTGCCAGAACAATTAAGAGGCATCATACGTAAGGCTTAAACATATGTTGGCCTTATTCATAGATGCTATGTGTTCTGGGGGCATTTCCTTCTCACACGTTTATTGCTTCTTATCACACGTAAAGCACTCAGATATAATTCTTAGGTAAACAGATAAATTGGTGACCCACTCGCAGCACCCAAAAACAGAAGTCGCAAAGGTCAAACAACTTCAAAGGGGAGCAGACAAACATTGAAGATTAAATACAAAAATGTTTCGATGACGCAAATTTAGATGCAAAACAAGTAATAATACCCTTTAAGATACCCTCTGAAATTAACTATAGGAATATCGAGAATTCATTCTGTTCTGCGAGTGCTACAAAAAATTGTATTTTTTCTGTTACGCAGAGACTGGTGAATTTATAAACAGGGTGTATCTGATAGATCTATAGAACATTCAAACAACAGCATTATATATACCCGATTCATATATTTTGTGGGCACAGGGTATAACAATCGAAAATCAGCGTAAACTTCCGATGACTGGACACCAATTAAGTCTCAGACAGAGCCAGAGCCATAACAGTAATTCTTTATTTCTTATTTTGTTTCGGAGTTTTGTATCTCAAGAGTTGTTTGGGGGATTCCCTTGTAATTCCAATTGAAAAATCCCAATAATTAAATTTAACAAAATAACAAAATTAATGCGCATTGAATTTTAAATAATAACATAGCAAGCCTACCAACAGGTATGGAGCCAAACCTGACTGTCTAACCGCAAAAACGTAGTTCGAGAGCGCTGTGATCTGCCCACACCTGTCAGCCTACACTGAGAGAAAAATATTACATGTCAATAGTATAAATTTCATCCATTGTATTTGGCACAAGATAAAAAGATAATTTTGACATGTTTAATTCCCGAATATATCAAAATGAGCTTTTAGTTTATTTCGAAATGTTATATTGAGGGCAGATCATAATACTTTTTGATCAGTGTATAAGTAAATCCGACTGGTTGGCCTGTGAGCCTAGCCTGATCATGTGCGCAATCAGTGTAGACGCATATGATCAGCCTGTCATGTGATAGTCGCGGACTCGATTATTTGTGAATTACATATATGGCTCGGTGTAACAAAAATAACGAAAAATCGAAAAAGTAATCAGTATTTAAATGTAATATATATATATATATGTATAAGGTGAGTATAGTCGTGAACGGTGAATGAACTGATCTATAGGGTATGAGTATTATTTAATAAGAGCAACTTAAAGAATGATCTATGTAATAAGGAAGAAATGCTCACAATAAACTCGCTGTATCAATCTAATCCAACATAGATCTCAAATAATTTGAATAGAAGAGAAGGAATGGGTTTTTCTACTTACCAGTGTGTGCGTATAGCCCAGACCCTCCTCGGTATCGGATATCTTGTCGTGATCGTGACCCATATTAAAGCGCAGCGAGGACGCATTGGAGCACGTGCGCACTGGAATCGTGTGGTTCGGCGAGGGCACGAGGAGCAGAGATTCGCGTCCATTTTTGTTTAACTTCATGTTGAATTGGCAATATCACAATAAATAGGCTGATCTTGGCTTGAATATTAAATGGCTTATTGCTCGTAATATGATTTTATTTCTCCTTTATTTTGGTTATTTTGCGTTAATTTCTTTTGTTTTCTTTTGTTTCTTTCACTTTGATTGCTTGTCACTTGCACTTTTTTTCCGCACTGCTTTCGCCTCTGCTAGGTATTCGTACTTCGTATGCGTCACATGTAAAAATGAAATCAAATTCCTTTTGCTTCTGCATTAAATTCAATTAGCTGCACTTTTGTTGCACCAAGTCACAAGACCGACTTCCTTTTGACGACGATGACTGCGACAGCGACAACGACTGCGACTGAGGCTGAGACGCCAACGCTACTCTTCGTGCCACAAGAGACCCGGAGTCCAAGTTGAGGTATAGGTAAAGTTTAAGCGATGGGGGAGTAGACTCGCACGAAAGACGTCCGAGCGCAGTCGCGTCCAAAGTTTCAGTATGACAAAAACAAAATATGCGCTAAAGCTGCAGCTGCTGAGCAGTCGCGCTGCTGACTGCGAAACTTCTCTGATAACTGTGACGCTGGCAGAGACGGCGACGTTGATGTCGGCAGCGCTATTTTATGCTTGGGAAAACTGCTGCTGCTGCTGCTGCTGCTACCGGTGATAACTTTGTAGAGCTGCGATTGCTACTGGGTTGGTTATGCTTGTTGTTGTTGTTGTTGTTCTTTCGCCGCCTCTTTCGACTGAACTGCGATAATGTAGCTTCTTCTGGGGGAGGGAAGTGCGGGAGGGCCGTGTGTACAATTTCAAGTGGCGCACTTGAGCGTGTGAAGGCTTAATTAACAACAAGCGACAACAAAATCAACAACATCAACTCAAGAACAGCTAAAATCGCAAATGTATCACAGTTTCATTATCTCTTCCAAGTATCTATCTACATATGAATATGTATGTATGTCTGTATGTGTGTACGTATGTACTTTTTCGTCTGGGATTAACGGTAAAGGCCCAGAAATTAGCACCTGTTTGCTGCGTGTGGCGGGGTCTCCAAACTAATTAACTATGCGCAATATTTGGTCCTCAGAGCGGATATTTATTGTACCTGAAATGATATAATCATAAATAATGGTTATAAATAATTGAATATGAGCTGCTTTATTGGCTAAGCTAATTAAATTATGCATACCCCGCCACCCAAACAACACTCCCCCCGCCCGTCGCCCACCCACACATCGCCCATATCAAAATGAGTCTGGGAAGCAGAACAAGTATTAACTTACGAGAGAGTGAGCAAGAGAGAGAGAGAGAGGGAGAGAGAGAAGGAGAGAGTGAGTGTTGTGCGTGTACAGCAGATCGGGGGGTGGGATGAGCAAAATGCGTCCACTGAGAGCGGATTGCTCTGATGGCCGGCGCGCAAATGCAATAGCGAAAAGAGGAGAAATGTATATCTGTATGTGTGTGTGTGAGTGCTTTTGTGGGAGTAAGCTACACTCATAACAGGAGATTGACTAGAAAATATTTGTAAGACTTGAATTAAAAGAGGAATAACATAAAGAAACTAAAAAACTATTTAGAATACTTTAATGGCAAATATTGTAATAATAATAGATGTGTAAGGGTCAATTATAATGAGAGATCGTTCCTATGACACTCTGCCATATTATATATATTCGATATTACCGCTTCTCATATATGCTCAAAGATTAAGAAAATATTTTACGTAGAAATAGCCAGCCGGAGAGACGGGCATGGCAATATCAAATATGTTTACATTTCATCTGGAAATCATGGAAATAGAGAAACGCCCTGGAAATGCTCAGCTCTTATCATACACATAACTTACTAAAAGGGAAATTAAAAACTTTGGTGTACAGAAATCTATAAATAAGTGAAAAATTATTTAACTTAATCTTTAAACTTTTTTAAAACATTCATTTTCTATTCTGTTAATTGCAATTAAATTCAATAGCTACAATAGCAAACAAATATTTAGTTTATTAACTCTGCTCTTTATTATTTCATTCTATTAATCTATTACTTATTAAACAATAAACAAATAACAAGCTGACGTTTGTAAAAACAAAACAGAAGTGGAACCGCCTGGCAACTTTATATTTAACATATCCTAACCTTACATTAAATAAAATTGTTATGGGTAGTGTAAATTTAATATTTAATATTTATCTTTATTACTTGA
Source organism: Drosophila repletoides (assembly GCA_018150835.1). Lineage (NCBI taxonomy): Eukaryota > Metazoa > Arthropoda > Insecta > Diptera > Drosophilidae > Drosophila > Drosophila repletoides. Next base: position 8,294,656 of record JAECWQ010000202.1, read on the forward strand.
AGTTTTACTGGATTCCCTGTTAAAAGTTTTTATATTTATTTATTACTTAAAGTTTTACTAGATTTCCTATTAAAAGTTATATATATTTATTTTCAGCTTTCGACCTCGCTGCTGAGCTGTGTAAAAAGATCATCTATAGGTTATAATATATCATATTTGCATGTTTATATGTGTAATACGATAATACGCGGTTTTACTCGAGATTTATCTTTGGCGAGGCTATTTCCTATAACCGAAAACCTTATCATTCCGTTCAAGCTGAGTAAACCAGGAGTGCCAGAGCCCCGTGCGTTAATACGTTTTAATTTATGTCTTTATTATATAAAGTTGGCTTGTGTGAAAGACTTGTTAAGCCTATAAGATTTATTAAATTATTTTAATCTTTTGTCAGAAATATGACCCAGATTTGGTTGGATTTATGGAGCTGGTCTATTCATTTTGCAACTATTTAGACGAAAGTGCATACTTTTACGGGTATTTACACTTATCAGAGGACCGATTTGTTTTTTGCAAAAAATTTACATATGATTTTTGTTGTCTTTGGTTTTTCGTTTTTGTTAGAGTTACAACAAAAACAAGTCGAAAGCGGTTTTAGCGGGTTTTTTGCTTTTCAGTCTGTCCACGTGCTGATAATGAGCTGCAAACTCGCATTTTATTCGCATTTTGTTTTGCTTCAGAATTTGTACTCGTACTTGTACATATGTATATTATATATATATATATATATATATATATCTGTGTGTAGCAAAAAACTGCATTATATAAAACTGTACACCTCATGAATACTACTATATAAAAACTTTTATTTGTTAACTGAATCCTCCATTCCATTCAGTTTACGGCGTTTTTTATTGCACTGTGAAAAATAAGCTCTTGAGATCTGGAATCTCTGCCTAATTGTTTTGTATAGCTGTTCCCATTTCATTAACGCTTTTAACGTTTACTTTTAACCAGGTACTAATTTAGTTTGTGTATTAAATGAAAGGCGCTTAACTTAATAACTTTTTATACGAGTAAAAAGAAATGTGTCGCAGTATTCCCAATTACTGAACAATAAATAAATTCATTTAATAACTACTATTTTTATGACTCAGTACTCTTACGGCATACAAATGAAACTTTATTTTCTGATTTTATTCATTCTAATACTTTTTACATATACATATAGAGAATTACAACACGTCTAGAGCACTTGAAAGCTAAGATAAGAAAATATATTTACGATTCTTGTCAGTTCCCATGAAAGATTTTTGTATATTAACTGAAGATAGGGGGGTGAAGGGCCTGTTCAAGCTTATATTTTAATTATATAGAAAATCTGAAGTTTTCAATTGTGTAGCTTAAGCTAACTCTTGACTGACCTAAGAGGAAAGATTAACTTTAACTCAAAACTGAAGTGAAAAAAATGAAATGATATCCAACTTAATTTCATATTTTTATTCCAGTTCGTTTCACAGTGCGAGTACTTACTGTAGATACGAGAATGCCATAAAAAAGACATTACTAAGCGCTTTGTGTTTGCTAAAAATATTTTCGAAATAAATGCAAATAAATTGACTAAGTAAAATATTTTGTATTGTTTTTTTATACCCTTACAGAGGGTATAACAACATTGTCACGAGATATGTAAGGCATTGAAAGAGAAGTCTCCCGCTTCACGAGGAATAGATATCACTGATCAGGACAATGAGACAAATAGCTATGACCTGTTTCTATGTAAACTAGATGAATGAAATTTGAAATATAATCTTCTGTGGGAACACGGCGGGTCGGACAACTATATTATATAGCTGTCATAGGAACAATCGGTCCAAAAGTTGTTGTATTTGGACAATTGTACATTTTTAAGGACGGTCCAAAACTCTTTGAAATCGGTGTACTATATAACTTATAAAGATCAGATCTGCGATAGTTTCGAACAATCAACTACGTATTCTAAGGGTAAAGGTATTTAATATTCGGCAGGCCGCAGATACTCTTTCCTTAGTGGCATTGTTCTTGGTTTTTAAACAATGTATGCAAATACCCCTCGTATAATAATACACTTTGCTCCACATAAATAGCTTCTTTATATGCGTGTCTCTATTTGCTGATATTCCAGTTGTAGCTTTGATTATACTCATAATTATTATAATTAATTCTAGCACCGAGCACAGCAATTAGATCAACTAATTTGCACCAACAACAATAAAAATGAAAACAAAAACATTATTTAAATGGAGAATAGAAATAAAAGCTACAAATTAAACACCTTCGCCAGGTGCGCCACCTGTACGCTGCTCACTCACACTGCTCGTGTGTATTTTGATTCGCTTGTTGTTGTTATTGTTCTCACACACACACACACACACGTATAGCTGTTGTTGTTAAGATCGCGCACGCTTTGATTGAATGTAGCTGTTGTTTTGATTGACGCGTTTGATTTGATTGAATAGTTTGCCGTTAGTTTGTCGCGCTAATTACAATATCGAATTACTGAGACTCCAAATATGTGAATTAGCTGCTAGGCGGCTAGGCAGCCGTAGAGTGAGAGCTGTAGAGCGATTCTAGAGCAGCTCCGTTGTCAACGCGGCTGCTTCGCGTTCTGGCATTGACTGCTGGCGTTGTCGCTGCCGCTGCCGCTGTTGTTGGGTGTTTGGGTTGTTTGGGGCTCCGGACCCGGTTATCACCTTCGGTCAATGCGGCAGCTCGTTCCGTTCCGTTCTGTTCCGATCCGATCCGATTCCGATTGATGACGTCGATTATATACATATGAAACGGGAGCTTTTCGCTCGCAATAGACGATCAGCTGATTTGCATTTACACAGTTGGCATCGAACTCGGATTACGTTTCTGATTCGATTTGAGAGTCGTGCTTAGCCAATTTCTCTCTTGTTAAGAGACATTTATAGTATTTCAAGTGTTCATTTAATTGGCCGTATGTAACGTATAAATTGCTTGATTTTCATACAATTTTTGCATAGCTAAACAGTTTTTCATTTATAGTATGACACTAACTGTTGTAAAATGTGTGGGGGTTTTTTATAGCTTCTATTCAACGCGACTACCGATTTTATAAAGACATAAATAATGAACAACTATTGAGGTATACTTAGATTAGTATAAAACTTTTTGAGCATACAAAAGTACCCGAATGATTCAAAAGTATCTGAAAGATACACAAAAATAAATGTTTGAATTTGTATCTTATGTGTTGCTTCCCAATGAAAGCGGGCTACCATTCTTTCATTAAGGATGAGTTGATGAATTATATTTATTTAGTTTATAATTTTCTAGCGCAATTTAAATATGTTAATTTCATAGTCGGTTAATACGGGTTTTTTCACGATTCTTACACTTATAAATATTTTATAGTATAGCACATTCACGCTTGTTACGTAAAATTTAACAATTTTATTGTAATTATTGCCTCTATAAATTAATGATATTTGTGTAGTGAATTCATTAACACTTTGGAAATTATTTTTATAGAAGTGAGACAGGAATATTTCAATATTCCGATTAATAAAGAGTTAGTTAGATAACATCTCTGAAAGACACAAAATTATCTGAAAGATACAAAACTAATTGAAAGATATAAATGTATCTGAATTTTTTGCTGTAAATTGAAACGACTAAATAAAATAAAATAACATTGTTTCTTTAATATTTCTTTTAAGATGCCAATTGAGATAGCTCTTTTGAACGGACCATAAAGTGGTATCTAGAATATAAACAGAATTTCATTAGGATCGCATTCAAGGGTTAGTTTTCTATCTATTATTGTATCTATCTATTATTTCAAGCCAAATAAGATACTCCAATAGTACAGTTGAGCAGATTATTTCAAAATAAATTCAAGGATAGATCAATTAATGTTTAGTTATTTAACAAAAATTAAACAAAATAATAAGATTGGAATATTTTGATTTAATTGGCATATGTAACCCTTTTTGGAAATAAAAAACATGAATTTTATCTGCATGAAATCACATGGGTTTCTTCAGAGCTACAAACAGGTTTAATTGCGAAAACAAATCTTTTAAATTCTACATTTTCAAATCTGATACTAAGTTAGCTTTAATATTGTGATTAATGAAATTTGATGATAAATTAATTTAGATTCAATTTTCGATGTTTATCTACCAACTGCGATGACTTTCCTATCCCCTCCTATTCAAGTTTGATTAGTCGATTTTGATGTTTTTAGTTAGTAAAACTGAAGTGAGCCCTTTCAAAAGTGTTCTACTTGGTCACACGCCTAGGGGGGGCCTTGTAGTAAACTGAGACATTGGGCTTTCACATACTTGACTAAAATTACAAAATTAAACACGGAATGATTTGATTTATAAATTACGACTACTTTCATAAACAAGCACTACACACGCCAACCCAATAAAAAAAAAAAATTGTTTTAACAACAAAAACAAGGAATGACAATTGTTTGTATTTTGTCTGCTGCTTCTTACCGCTGTTTTCTTACCGTGAAGTGAATAAATAGCTCAGCAAATAGGTATAAATGATTAGAGCAGTACAATTTATGCCTTATGTAAAGATCTTCGCGATATTTATTATTCGAGATACAATATCAGACGCAGTCCTTGGGTTTGTGAATTTATTATGCCTACAATTAAAATGCCAAATTTTAATGGGACATCACCCACAGCCCATTATATTGTAATTATTTGCGGCTGAGCAAATGGGAATCGCAAAGAAACAGCTCACAATCAGGCTTAAAAATTTATAGACGCCTCAGACCTGGCAAGATCGGGAAACGACTCTACCAACTGGAATGTCACACCATTATCTATTTTTGGCATATATATTTGTACATATTTTATTGACATAATTAGCGCGAATTATCATTATCATTATCATTACCATTGCCATTGCCATTGTCTCTCGACCAGGCCAGACGCAGCAAAGAAACTCAAATGAGTCCAAAACTTATCTATCAGAGATAGAAACCTGTCGATGTGCCTTGAAGGAAAGTGAAATGTGAGGCCTGTCAATGGCTTACGATAAATGCCTGGTTTATAAGATGTACATAAAACAATCCCCATTCAGTTTTGCTATTTATGTAATCGTAAATTAGGGGATGGGTGCTGACAATTGTTTTCCAGGCAATTAGAAAAGTTATAAATAACTTTCAGAGCGCTTGAAAATGGAACCGGATGAAAGATGACGTCAATTATAGTGAGTACTAGATAGTTACGCGAGATTGATTTAACTTTTCTTGACCAATTACTGAATATATTTCACAGATAAAAAAAAGTACAAGCTTAGGGCTAGTGAACCGTGGGCTCCTCTCTGTTGCCATTGGAAAAGGGAAAAGACTCTATTTAGCTGCAACAGGCTGAAGGATATAATGTCAACTCTTTGTCGGCATCCAAAGCAGAGCCGCTCTAGACCTGTCTCTCTCAGCGTTGATTTAAGGGTCTGTATGCCTGGGTCTATAAATAGCAGTCTTACGTTATCTCGATTTAAACAACTTTTTTCCCTTATGACAGGGACAATAAGCTAAGCCTCAGGACAGAGTACTCCATTCAGAGCACCCTCTCGGTTAGAGAGCTATTAATTCAGTTTTAATTTCTGAGTTATTTAAAGTATTTTAAGTGCATTTAAAAGAAAATAAATATATCTTTGCCACCATAATTTTTTATGACTTTCGTTCAGCACAAGTTTATTCGTACATTCACAATGTCAAGCTCTAATTTGTTGCACTCTGCTAACTAGCTTTAAGTTAGCACATTTCACGCCCCCTTTGAGCCACAAGGGAAAATAACAGCCGATAGGAATTCACACATTTTTGCATTGTAAACATTGTAATAATAAATATTCCATAAGTACGAGTATTGAGAGCACTTTTCTGGTGTATTAACAATTGTTTTTACTTGCACTCGACTAATTCCAGATCGGCGTTTTATAATATTAAGTTGCTGTCACCTCGCCTCCTCTGCCGAATCATCCATTAGCTTAGCAATAAGAGAATACTGAAAGAATTTACACTCGCGGAATGCGCGCGCGATCAGCAGAGCAACAAAAACAATAATGCAAGTGGGGCGGCGTCTGTTGACCAAGTCTACAGTATTCTATGTACAATAGATATATCTACTGCTGATCTGGACGTCTATAGTATAGCCCTGTAATTAGTATTGTCTGGGAAATATTTTCTGCTTTAAGTCGATCGTGGTCTGAGAAAGCTGCGAGCATATTGCGGTTCTATTCGGTTTAATTATGGGAAAATGTTCTCAGATGTTATTATGGCAATCCGAAAGATTACTCGATACCCAAAGAATACTGTCATAATTTAACAACAGTCTTGGAACTTCCAAAGTAAAGGGAGTATTATACGAACTTTATCGCCTGTAAAATTAAACGATATGTAAAATGGGAACGTTTCTTAAGCAGTTTCCCAATTTGTAGACTGGAAAGCCATGTTAACATGTAATTCCCTTAAAAATAATGTTAAGTCTATAAGCCATTTCATTGCTTCGTAAAATATGTTATTTATTTTTATTGTATTATAGATGTCTACAATTTTTGTCATGTCTTGTTTGGATCAGAAATTAAAAAAATTTGACGCTGGTTTCCTAGTTCTTGTGTGTTTCTTTACCTGGCCTGGAAGCTTTTGGCTCCCTTTTTCTCATTTGCGACTAAAATACAAGTACAAGCCGATTGTATTGTGTGGATCAACTTTTGCTTAAAGTACATTTATGTTCTTATATTGTATTTTAAATTTTATGCGACCGAAGAGGCTTAATGCACTACCGACGATTTCGTCTTTATCTCATGTAAGGTGTGTTCGACGGCAGCCGATGTGGTGCACTTATGAAATACTTTCGTTCACATTGACCTATGAAAATGTAAGGAATTTATGTGAAAGGCAGGGCTTAGATGCGGCGCGAGAAACCAGCGCCGCCTCCACCGTTACCGCCACCGCTGCCACCACCACCACCACCAACACCACCACCACCACCACCACCACCACCACCGCCGCCGCCGCCGCCACCACCACCGACGTTCACGCCGCCCCGTGTTTTTCCATCGTAGAAGAGCTCAATGTAGCGGGAGCCCATTTGCTCGCGGTGTCGTTTCATTGCCAGCTGCGAGTCATCGTACGTGTCAAAGTAGGCATCAGCAGTCCCGCTGTGCAGGCCCTTTTTATTGTAGTTGATGCGCACGTTAGCTGGACGAATAGGATCAAAGAACTGCAATGTCAAATAAAAATAATTATTATTGAAGATCACATCTGAAATTGGGTTCATTCTGGACTCACCTTGAACACATCGTTTTCGAAGGAGTTGTAAGGAAGGCCTCGCATGTGGATTGTGTAATACTCAACATCATTGTTACGCCCACCCCCAATGGGTCCGAAATTTCCACCCGCCGATCCAAAGTTGCCACCGTTGTTGAAACCACCTCCACCTCCATTGTTGAAACCTCCGCCTCCTCCGTTGTTAAAGCCACCGCCGCCACCACCATTGTTGAAGCCGCCGCCACCTCCGCCGTTGTTGAACCCGCTGTTAAAGCCGCCACCTCCACCGCCTCCGCCGGAATTGTTGCCAAAGTTACCAAAGCCTCCGCCGCTGCCTCCATTATTAAAGCTTCCGGAGCCGCCTCCACTGTTAAATCCACCACCTCCTCCGCCGTTGTTAAATCCACCGACACCTCCTCCATTGTTAAAACCACCACCTCCGCCTCCTCCGGAGTTGTTGCCAAAATTGCCAAAGCCTCCTCCACTGCCGCCATTGTTACCAAAGTTTCCAGGCATGTCTAGAACAGAAGAAAAATGCTATTAATATGGAGATATTTAGTTAAGTTAGATAGGGGAGGTCAGGTCGCTTGTCGAGAATTGTCTAAAGGAAATTAAGTTAATCCGATAAGAATTTATGCAAAGAACCTATCTGTTCCTATTTGTTCCCAAGACTTTCACCCGCTACAATAAATTTACTTGGAATAGCATGGATATGGGAGTACGGGGTTTAACACGTCTCTTTGCCTCTCGAGGATTATGAGAGATTGCCACTTACCAAAGTTGTTGCCATTGTTGTTGTTGCGATTGTTTCCAAAATTGTTAAAATCGCCAAAATCATTGCCGAAATTGCCAAAATTACCAGTGTTTTGACCAAAATTACCGTTGTTGCCGCCGCCGCCGCCGCCTCCGCTACCACCACCACCGCCGCCTCCTCCTCCGCCGGAGTTATTGCCAAAATTACCCGAGTTCATTAAACTGGGCAAGTTATTAAAGCCCAACATATTATTGGCGCCTACACCAAAGTTGCTGTTGTTTCCCCAGTCTGCAAAGAGATGTTCCAAATTGAACATTAGTGGAGCTCCTAGGAGACTATAGTCAAAATAAACCTTTCAGATGCAGCAGATCAGGAATGTATTTTTACATTTCTAGACTCTGTGCAAGGCTGCAATCTGATCCCGAAACGAACCCTCCACCACCGGTACAAATCCTTTAATTTTAACCCTCAACAATTTTTTTTAGTAATGTAAATTTGGTTTCGAATAAGGGTTTAAGGGCTTCTGAAATCTGCCATTCGAATTCGAAATCCCGCAATTTTTCAGGTTTGCAGCCCTGCAGCCTCTAACCCACTCTTAAGTTCTTACACGCCCAAGACCTGGTCCATTCAAGGGTTCCTTTCACACACTTACCATTTCGCCCACCGAAATCATTGCCTCCTCGATTCGCACCACGATCACGTATATCATATGGTCCTGGGCGTCCACCGCCCATTCCTGCACCTGTGGCACGCTTCATTTCAGCAATAGAGCTACGGAAGATCTCAATGTACCTAGGAGGAAGCAAACGAGAAGAGCACAAATCATATTAATTGATATGCCAGTTAAGTTGAGAAAACATCCTGTTAAAGAAGAGATGCTATGTCCGTTTGGCGGCGTTTGGTTTATGGGTTAGTTACACAATAATCGAAAATTAATGTGTATCCTTGAGGTTAGATAAACAAACAGTTGTGAGACTTTTGATAAGAATATACATAGGGAAGTGTTAACTCATTTATATAGAACTTATCAAAAGGCTTTCTGTGGTTAAAATGCATTTAAATTGCTTGGCTGTTCATAACAATGAAGCACCCAACCAGACCCATAGCCTGTGCTATATATGCACTATTAAATTGTTGCTTAATTAATCATTTGAGCGATTACTGAAATATGAATGTATAAAAGCTTTTAATTTGTTTATAGATATTTTTTTTTGTTTTGCTAAGATAATTGCAACAACAATTTAAAAGTATATTGATTGGTTTTTATTCATGTTACCATTGAATGTTGCATGTATGGCTGTTGTTGTTGCTGTTGCTGTAGTGGTAAATATGATGTGTAAGAGACCCACCTGTGCCCAATTTTTTCCCGATTTCGGCCCAAGGCTTGCTCAGTGTCATCCTGGCTTTCGAACTGAACAAAAGCTTCCCCAGTAGCACGACCCCTTCTGTCCATAACAAAAAGAATGCCCTCCCGATCCGTTTTGATTTCCAACCCTGCCCATGACGATAACCAACAAAGATTTATACAAATATATAGAGATATTTATAATGCAAGGTGTTAACGATAGATACAGAGAAATAGAGAGAGAGAGAGAGAGAGAGGGCGAATTTTATATATTTTAGAAAATTACTGGAGTGTTCACTTGTCTCGCTCAATTGCTGCAGCTGATCGGAAGGAACTGCAGCACTTCAGAATACCTCCTATTCGAAAGACCTTCAGAACTGTATTCCAATAACGACCACGAAGTATTATTATGTGTTTAATGCATTTATTTTTAAATTAGTCGAGCAAGTGCATATTCGGTTTTTAAATATTTATTTTATGTGTTAGAAGATAGAATACTTAATTAGTTTGACGAATGAAAAAAGTTGCATAATAAAAATTAGCTACGTTCAAATTATATATAATCTCAGATTGATATTTGCAATACTAATTCTGTGCGATCTAAAAATGATATGTAATTAGAGCTATGTATCGAACAGAATATTCAATTTGGCAACGAAAAAATATATTTTTATAATAAAAAATAAATGCATACGATACGACAGCTTCTTTAGAAATATTACATTCAGTTATAAAGAAAGTCCTAAGTGTAATGGCGGAAAAACTATTTATATATACTTGTTAAAGAAATCAGTGTTAGTATTACGGGTATGTCTGTGTGTGTGTGCTGCAGATGATGAGATGATGAGTATGGGTGGGCTGATTTGGACTGCTGCAATATCGACCCCTGGTCCTTGGATGCAGTTACCCCAGACGTTGGGCGAATTGGTCAGGGTAGAAGGAGCCCAAGACTAACACTCACTCTGTAGAAGCTAAGATCTTACCGCTTACTCAAGAGAAATAATATGGCTTTGACATGCATTTAAATCGGTTCATATTACAAAAAGTTATCCTTTACCCGCTAAATACGTGTAAATAGAACAAGACACACACACACAAAGATAGCAAATGAACTTACCAGTAAAGAACTCCTCGATCTGCTGCTCCGTTACGGCGTAGGGCAGTCCGCGCAGCTTGACAACGAAGGCTTGGCCATGGCCGCCTGTTTTTCGCATGGCTTCCTTTGCCTCCTTGGGCGTGGCAGTAAAGACTGCAGAAATATAAGAGTTATAAAAGCATAAATAGAAAATTTTAAAGCAGGACGAAAGGTAGCAAGGAATTTTAAAGCCGGAAGGAATGAAAATATATATAGCTCTTGAGTGATCTCAATTGCAATCTTTAACAATGGTTAGAAAATAGTTGTGTATTACTTCCAAGGATTCTATCAACTGACCAAGTTGTTAAATAATCTGCAAGGGCATCCACATATTCGGCACGCTGAAACTAGCATTTTAATCAATGGCAAACTCACCCTCAATGTAACGATGACCCATGCTGGCCTTATTGAGTTTGCGTGCCTCCTCAACGTCATCCTGGCTGACCACCTCGACATATGCTTCGCCTGTGTTCTTGCCATCCACTCGACTGGTGACCAGGTGAATGCCCTGTGATCCATTAAGGACCTCCACGTTGACCAAAAAGTCGAGAATCTCCTTGTGCGTCGCTGACCACGGTAGACCGCGTAGGCGTACAAATTTTGGACTTTCACCGACACTTCCAATTTTCACATTGGAATCGTCGTCACCATCGTTCTGATCATTGTCATACTGATCCTCGTCCTCCTGTTGCTGATCATTATCGTCGTTATAATCGTCATTGTTCTCCTGCTTCTGAACAAAGCCCTGATTATACTGGACTTCTGCGTTCGACATGGCTGTGCTTGTCTCTTCTGGGCGGCAATTCCTGGGCGAAGGCAAGAAAAGAATTACAAATTATTGGTAAATTGTATAGTCTGGAGTATATAAAGACCTAAACAGAATATCTCTTAGTTATGCACGTTAGACAAGAGTGTTTTTACTTCTTATACCCTTTTCACGTTAAAAGTTAGTATATTAGGTTTATACCAACGTTTGAAACGCTCCAACCTATGAAGTATATAAAGCCGAATCGATCTAGTTATATTTTAGAGATTGCTCTTGCAAGAGAAAGTAAATTGTCCGTATTTAAAAACAATTATATACCAAAAAACTAAAAGGCAAAACTAATTATTGAAGTGCATTTTGTAGATGACTACAGAGTATCTCCCAGTTGTGTACTCTCAATTCTTTGTTCTGTTCTTGATTTGTTTGCATTTTTAGCCGCTTCTCTTTGTGTTCGTTTTCTGCGCCGCTTACGCCATTTTGATTTTTGCGTCTACTGCAGTTTCCTCTTCGTTTTTTAACATAACATTTACAGCGCAAATAGGTAGAAATCAGTATCGCGCGCACGTACCCTGCCGTTACTTACCTTTTTAAAAAGTTTAGAATTTGTTTATAATCTTGAATTTAATGGTTTTCGCACTTTTTGCACAATTTTCTGTATAGAGAACAGCACGCGTCCAGATTAGAGTTGTATCAACTCATTCGGAATAAGTTCGATTGAACGAGTCACTAAAGCGAACTGGCACAGTTCATCTCTATAGATTGAAAATGTAATCAATTCATTCTGTCATTCAACTGTTTCTACAGAAAGCCAACTTTGAAATTAAAATATGAACAGTTGTTAATAAAAGTAAAAATAGTAAGCTTTTTTTCCATATTGAAAATAGCGATAAAATATTGAACTTAAAATTAGCAGTGGTCACTGGTTCCAGTAGAACTAGTTCAAGATTGATAACATACTCTTTACAGCTTACTAACAGAGAAAGAATTATCGATTTCATTATCGATATACCTATGTGTAGTGTTGGAAAATGCTTTAATTACCAAAGCGCGCAACTTAAACAAAACGAAAGCATTATTCAAAACGTTTGAATGCGCAAAGTTATGCAGAATTTAAATATTTTATATATTACGTATAGTTATAGAGCTACACAGCACTGCGCTTAGGACTTAACTTTGAATTTTTAGCGCATTTCTTTATGTTGCCTAGGAAACTGGCGCCCTTTCGAATTCCTCCGCAAGTTTGTTTGCTCGATTTTGAGTATTATGCATTGATTTTATTTAGTTCGAACTGTGAAGAAGTGAAAAATTGAAATACCTTGCAAAAATAGTAAATCTATATAATAATTAATTGAGTATATTTGTTTTTTGCATTAGTTCATTAGTTTATTGCTGGTATTATGTTCGTACAAAAGAAAAAACTCGTTGAACATGTTCTGGCAATGCGGGCAAATGGTGGAAGTGGCAGCGAGGAGGAAGAGGAAGAGGAGGACGAGGGCGACATTTTGCAGGTGCAAAAATTGAAATCATAAATTTTCTATTATAATTAGCTAATTAACTAACGGTAAATTAAATAGTTGCTAATTCTAATCGTATCAAATTCAATGCAAGATTATTATAAATAATTATTGCTTCAGTAAGAAATGTAAATGTAACCCTTTAGCTCCATGTACTCGTTGGCTGATTATGTAATCCTTCTATCTATCTATCTATCTTTCTATCATTCATGGTGTAATATTAACAAAAAAAGAAATCAAAAACCAACAATTATGCAAAACTAACCAAATCCGTAGAAAAAATTCTTTTAATTTGTGGTAATTATTGACTTTGACAGATTTAGCTGAAAATGTGTGTATAAAATTCACACCAATTAAAGTAAAATAGGGTGGAAATTTTATATTTATAAAAACTTGAGGTGACTCATGACTTCTATATCAATTTATTATATTTCATTTTATTTTACTAGTTATTTTTATTGCTATTCTTCTTAAGTATAAAAAACATGTAATGAAAGGCAAGACACATCCTTGCAGACTGGATAAAATTTAAAAATTGTTCTTCAATTTCTTCATTTTGAATTATTGTTCCTAACTTGAAGGGTTTTTCAAGATATCTTGAGAAACAAAATTAGTTTTTCATACAATAAATTTGGAACCCACTGTTCCTCTCGGTAGGAGCTATATGATATACTTGCTCGATCCGGCCGGCTCCAACGGACTGATCAAGAATATACATATTTAAGGTCTAATATGGCTCGTTATATTATGATTTTATTTATTTTATTTTTATGCTCCAAAAAAATTAATAAGATTTTAAAGATTTATTGTCGCATTCTCTGAATAAAAGCCTTCAAAGTCGATAATTATCAATATTATTATATAACGGAAGTTTGCATATATTAAACCGATAATTGACCGAAATTTAACTAATCCAAATATTTTAATTTCCTTTTAGCTGAGCAATCAAATACACTTTAATGCAACTTATGAAACTTCACTCTCTTTGCAGCTAAATAAAAGAGAAACTCGAGAAAATACAATTAAAAGACTAAGCTCGTATTTAGCTACTCTACACCCTATAAAACTAAATACAAATATGTAAATCTTATGAGCGTTTTGTGTTTTTAGAAATGCCCTAGAAAAAATAAATCAATTTTGATTTTGAGCCCACGACACGTTCGTTCTTGTTCGTTTTTGTAGCTGTTTTTCTAACTGCACAAAAATACTCGATATTTTGAACTCCACACAGTAAAAAGTTATTCTTGTAATGGCAATTGTTGTTGTAAGTAGTTTTGAATTTTGCAACTTTATTTTTTTACTCGTAATATTGCGTTAAGTGTTGTTTTTTGCTACGCAAGCAACGAAAGAGAAGCGGAAAATCTATTTTTAAAACTAATATATTTTTGGTCTTTCCCCGTTTTTGAATTTTGCAATGGCGGAATCACATAAATCTATAAAAATTATAAAAACCCATAAATTAATAATACACATTTGAACAATAATTGATTCAAATGATAATAAAAACACCTCTCTTATCAAACAATAAATCAAATCAAAAATCATTCTGCACCTGAAAACTTTTTGCTTCGCATATTTTTCGTAATCCCAACGGTTCGACGCGTGTTCAATAAAATTACCAACCAAACATTATTCCGTTTATATATGGAATATTGGTAAAAAAAAAAAATATAAATAAAAAATACCAAAAATGGCAATGGACCCGGACGAAGCGCAGCGACGACGGGAAGAATGCGAACGCAAAGCCCGCCGTGGGGAGATGGACCCTCGATTGGAGTTCACTTTCCAGCTGTTGATAGACGCCACTCAGCTGCCCAGGCATCAGCTTATGGACTACATATTCGAAGGGGATATGGTAGCTTATTCATTCACTATATTTGAGAGAACTTGCTTTTACCAAAACAAAATTTTTTTTTGCAGCTCGATGAGATTAATCAGCTCTTCCTGCCCAATATGAAGAACAAGCTGCTGTGGTTCTACCAGGAGGTGGATGAGCCGGAACCTCCGCCTGTGGTGGATGCCAATAAACCAGGACCATCTCGCACGGGCATGGCATCGAGTAGCTCGAAAACACCTCAAGGTATTTAGCCAATAAACTCAATACTCGATACTCCTGCACCAATATACCGGGTCAATATTTTGCTCTTTACTTTTAGGCGGCGCCTCGCCCAGTGGCCTGCCACCGCCCAAACATAAGAAATTATTCCTAACCGATGGCTGGACCTGTGCCTTTACAGGCGTATGTATTTATATTTTTCGCGTGAATACGTCCAAGCAGCTGCCCGAGGAGGGATTCCAGAAGGATTTGTAAGTTTTTTGTGTTTGTTTTCTTAGTTTGCTCCTTTGTTTATATTTCATAAGTTTACTTTTTTGTTGTTTTTTGGCATACGCTAAACTTAAAAACTCTTATTTAAGAATAGCCAATTTTCGGTTTATTTGTTGGCACGCGGATTATGGAGGATTTACCTTACAGACACCCACACACCCAAAACCCAAAGCCTCCCCCAGGGTATTGGTAATTGAATATTTTCACTAACCCACGCCCACTTTTATTTAGATATTGTGGCGTAATCGATGCCAAGAATATTGGTCTAGTGACATCCATCGAGCGCATTGTGGAGTTTGTATTTATGCAGGCTCTGGCTTTTCCTAGCCTGGAAGGCGATGAGGAAGATGTGAGCTGTGGGCTCATCAAGGGTCAACTCTTACCAGGACTACGCTCCTTCTGCAGCGCCTTGCGAGTCTGTGAGCAAGTCTGTGATCATTATAATGTCTTTGCCGACGGATGCGATATGTTTGATGGCTGCATTATTGTTGAGGAAGTGAAGGATATGGCCAAGAATCAGGTGTTCTGTACACAGCTGGAGGAGCGCGTCAACAACTGGTCAAAAGGCATACTCAAAATCTTGGGTGAAAGCGAGCAGCTGCGCAAGGAGAACGACCACAGTGGTCCCCAGGACGAACTTGAGTATTGGAAGAAGCGTGGGGCCCAGTTCTCTCAGCTCTTGGCCCATCTGCAGGACAAAGAAGTGCAATTCACCCTGCACTGCCTCTTTCTCGCCGGATCACGAGTCATGCGTCAATGGAAGGAAACCGATCGGAAGATCACCTTTTGCTACAATGAGGCTCGGGATAATTCCAAGTTTATACAAGCCATGGAAACATGTTGCCATTCCTTATATCTGGACGACCCAGTCAGCATGAAGGAGTCTATTTTAAGTCTATTGCAGACTGTGCGACTCATCTACAGTGTCTCCCAGTTCTACAATACATCGGAGCGAACATCGGCGCTGATGGTTAAGGTTAGTCAAAAGTTTCAGTGATAATTATAAATATATTTTTCTTTATATAAATGTAGTATAGATTGAAAGTATCTGTATCATTGGTATTAGCATTTAATCATTTCTGTGGATATAATATCCGCCTGGAACACCCCTCCAGAATAGATATGAGTATCTATTGTCAGTTACTTTTCCTAAAGAATGTTGGCATTTCGAATAAAAAACGTTTTGTTTTTTCCGCATATCATTATGGTATATGACCGTTCCATTAACTTTTTGATATTGTTTTCACTTCTTTTCTTGTTCCTTTCACTTTTACGTACAAAAACATTTTCCTGTTGGAATAAGTCTCTGCTTGAGGCATCTACGAACCAGCTCGTTGTTTTCTTTGCCTGAGTACTCGTGGAGAGAGGAGCTTATGAAGGGTATTTGCTTGTTGGGTTGCTGCAGTTCACTTACCTTGGTATGAGTATTTTGCAACAGAGCTACAGAAGCTTTCAGGACATTAGCAAGTCGCTGACCTTTTACATTCTACTGTTAGCGTTGGTGTTGGTGTTGGTGTTGGTGTTAACAGTTTGTTATTCTAACGTGGCAAAACGTGGGAATCATTGATAGCTGAGACTGCAAACAATAAATCAATTATTGATATTTGTTCTAAAAAAAGTGTAATTTAATAATGTGTGCTTGATGTTGCTGATTTTGTTATCCTTTTTGAGGTTAGTCCACTTCATATTTCACGTTTGTTCTTTGAACAGGTTCAAATTAATCGACAAGTACGAGTAAAACTAATACTAATTGTTGATTTAATTTATTTATTTATTTAGTACTTAATGTCGAATATAAACTCTTCGATGAAATTTACTGAGAGATATTTAAGCCATTATAAATAAATTATAAATTATATCATTAGCTATGTGTTTTTAAGTGGGTTGTGTAGCTCTTACCTCTTTAGTTCCTATCTATTTAGTTATCGAATGAGGAGCCATTAGGAATAGTGGAAGATGATCTATATTAATATATTTATTTATGTTTCTATTTCCTGACAGATAACAAACCAAATGATCGAAACATGCAAGTCCTATATCACATGTCGTTGCAAGGAGACGATTTGGTCTCAAGACCGCGGTCTTATCCGGACCAAGCTCAGTAATTGCATTAAGCTGAATCATATATATCACGAGACATACTATACAGTCAGGGAGCAGCCCTTTCTGCCCCATCAAACACCATTTGGCTTTTCTGAGAACTTTGTTTTTGGTAAGTCGCCTATAACTGGATGGTGTTCTATCTAATCTCACAATTTCTATATTATATTCCAGGCAAATTTGACACCTTCTGCGAGCGGCTGTCTAAAATCATTAATATGTTTAATCTGATTGACGATTATAATCACTTATTTGAGCGTCGTTTGGAAGGTCTACTATTAGGCGAAGCTCTTGAGGATGCCTCCAATCATTTCGAAGAGGCTAAGAAAGAGATCATCTCCAAGAAGTACGACTATCTGGATCACCGGAATGCCGATTTCAATGAAGACTTTGACCGCTTCATTAACAGAACGGATTCTCTTAAGGACACAATTGCCACATTGATCGAAAAAGATTTTGACACTGTCTGGGAGACTCCACAGTGCATACGCTTCCTGGTGCGCTTTGAGAAGGTCAGCGAGAAGATTCCACTAACCCGAATGGATGAGAAATACACGCGAATTCTACGCTACGTTGAAAAGGAGGTGGATCGTATATTAAAAACCTTTCGAAAGCAGCGCGATGATCCGCCCCTGGCTCGAAACTTTCCACCCATTGCGGGTCGCATTCATTGGTGTCGAGCCCTGAGTTTGCACATCACTGAGTTGATGGATGCAGTCATGGATCATTCTGTGCTTAGCACACAGCCTCTGGCCAGGGATCTCGATATGCGGTTTAATAATGTGGTCGGTGTGCTACAGGAATATGAGGATGAGATTGTTTCTATTTGGTTGGATCAGGACATAAGCGTTGCCGATGCCTGTTTACTGCAGCCACTGCTCTGTCTGCAGGGCGATCGATTGTTCGTCAATCTGCATCCCACAATCCCCTTGCTAATAAGGGAGGCCAAAATGCTGGCAAAGCTTAAAATTGAGCTACCCATTGTGGCTGCTACGCTGATGAGTCGTCATCAGTACTTTTTAACCATACAGGACTCGCTGAATGTGAGTGCCTCTCTCTAATTATTCTTGTTTCCCCTCACTATCTGTGCCTTTATTGTCCCAGAGCCTTATCAAAATGTTTCTCTCAACGGTGAAGGCAGTCAAGCTGGAGGTGCGTCCCCTGTTCCTACCCCAGCTGGTTCGTCTGACGGCCATGCTCAAGCCAGGACTGCAGAGCATCAATGTAAGTGCCACATTCTGTTTCCTACAATTGTTAATGTCAGCTCTTTCTCTTTCAGTGGACCAACCAGAACTGGACACAATTCTATGAGCGATGTAAGCAGGCCATTGAAACCTTTGAGGTACTTGTGGCCCGCGTACACGACATCTACTCCAATCGCATACTCAACGTCCTCATGTGGATGCAGGATGTCTCATTGCAGATACTGCCAGCAGGTTGGTGTAGCTCAGCCTGCCTCCTTTACTCAGCCTTGCTTCATCAGTTTGTCTCTAATTGCTGAACGCCTCTTGGGTCTCTTTTTAATTTTATGCTCTTGAAAACTTTTCACATTTGTTCTTGACGCAGACGATGAAATCTGGACAGTTGATGAATTTCTGGAGCGTAGCGAAGAGGCCTGCAGGTGGGTGGGTGGTTTGGTTACCTGTCACCTCACATTGTGTGGCATGTGGCAACAAAATTCTTTTGAACTTTCTACAACATAAACCTTTGCACAGTGTATCGAACAAATATATTTTATTTGCAGAATATTTTTTCAATTTTAATACAATATTAAATAGCTGAATTTTCCTCAATTTATTAGCTTTATTATAAACACGTTATTATCTAAGTTTTACTCAAAAAAAGGAAATCAATTTAGAAAATTAAATTTACAATAAAATCCGTGAAATTTTCCACTGTGCGTCAGGGTAAACCTGGTCTCTGTGGTTGACTGTGAGCTTTGTGTGTGATATATTGAATTTATCAATTTTAATTTATGTATGAGGTTTTCAAATTTGCATAGTCTAAAAAGTTGATCTCAAAGAATAGATAAACAAGCATCTACATATATAAACCTTCAACGAATTCTTGGGGCATACAACATGAAGTGCAGCTCTAAATGAACTTAGTTTTTTTGAATTATTTGATTTGCTCTTGCACCTTTAGACATTTTGCAAGCGAAAGAAAAGTCAATCAAGAAAAACTAAAAGCTTTTTATTTAGTCAAGCAACTGCGTAAATATTATTTAAGTTTTATTCATTCATCAACCAACAGAAAGGCAGCAATTGAATTAAATCGCAAGAGTCAAATGGTGTCTGAGGCTGTGGAGGAAGTCCTCAATTTGGTGGACAAGGCAACGGAGACTTTTAAGGAGATTGCTGGTGATGATGTGGTTACCTTGTTCGATGGTAAGTAACACAATGGAAGTTAATTCAATGTATGCAAATCTCTGGCCAATAGCCACGCCCAAGGGCGACCAGACAGGCTCAGGAGGACGAAAAGCGGAGGAAGGCGGTGCAGCTGCAGCTGGAACTTCTGCTACAAACACTGGTGGAGGCGGAGGGGGTGGAGCTGGTGGCGGAGGAGGAGGCCAACAACAGGACTGGAGCATACTGTGGTCTTGCTTTGAGAATCCATTGACGCTGCTCTCCACCTCAGATAGTCTGCCCAAAGGCATGCAGGTGCGCCCTAACGAAGGTCTTCTTGGATGCGAAAACCGCCTCTAATATGCTGTTTCCTCGTTAGGATATGGTCTGCAATGCCGTTGTGGAGATGCGTCGCTACTATAGCCGCAAGGTTATCGATGTCCTGATCAAGGTGATTCGTGCAGCCCTGGACACAATGCGGCGTCGGTTCATCGCCGATGAGCATGAGACGGCGTCCAAGAAGCCAATATTTGCGCTGCACGCGCAGCTGCAGATACCCAATGTGGTCATCAAGCCGAGTCTGGACGAGCTGCAGGATATTTTGGTGACGGCTGGCAAGAATATCACGGGCATTGCGAAGGGTGTGGCCCAATGGACTAGCGGCAAGGATCCGCCGGTTCGTACCACACCACTCAATAGCTTCGCAATGTTCTCAAAAATCTTGTCTTACCAACCGCAGCAAGTTTCGATGACGGTGCAGCCGCGCGTCGGACGCAATCACACTGACGCAGCAGGCGGGGCAAAGAATCGACGCCGCAAGATCTATTGCCTGGCATCCGAGGAGCGACCCCAGATGCCCCACATGCTCAAGAGCTTCTACTCGGCCATTATGGACAACAAGGAGGTGGCCAAGGCGCTCAATCAGCTCTCCAGCTGCACCAAGAACATCAAGCCCGAGATTCAAACTTATATCAAGCGCTGGAAGCCCTATCACTTCCTTTGGAAGAACGATCGCACCACCCGTCAACTGATGGAGTTTGGTCTGCAGCAGTTCGAATCCACATTGCGTTGCCTGGCTGAACTGGATGCGAATCTCCTCATCGAACCGGACATGGAGGTCTTTGGACAGTGTGTGGCTGTGTATAACGAAAGGCTCAAGTATGGTTTGGCCATTGAAATCAAATGTGAGTAGTCCAACTTAGAATGATTAATGGCATATTTGGAATGATTGATTAATAGTTATTTATAATTTTAATTAATACTCGTAACTAACAGGGAACTATACACAATATTCATATTTATTTTTTTAACAATTTAATTGTATTATTTTATTTGGGGATACAACTGTATATTTAAATATAATATAAATAGGTTCTGTTTTTTGATGTGGCAGCAGATGAAGTATTACGATTCTCCTCATATCTTCCCATTATCCAGCTCTCTTTGTTTGGAGGTTAAGCCAAGTTGGAAGAAATTTCATTTATAATTTCCATTGGCAACACCTTCAACACATTTATCAGCTTATCAGCCACAAATTTGACACCCACACATGAATACACTCTGAATGCTGCTTATAGACAAATACCCGCAAGCAGGCAGCTATTCAAATTTATTGGTTTCCAATTAGGTAATCAAATTTATTTAACCGAATTAGCTGCGAAAAGGAAGCTCCAAAAATAAATGCCCCACGCTGTGGCAAGGACTTGTGGCATAGACGGAACAGGATATGTCTTATGTCTAGGTTGTGAATGCGAAAATGAAAATCAATTAGCCCCTGCCCCAAGCAGACACCATTGTCGACTCGGGTTGGCGCGCATTGATTAATGGGCATCAATGTCCTTGGTAGATGTAGATACATAAATACATCCTGAGGAGTGAACACCTTTGGCTGTTTGTATTTTCAGCATGCAACCATAAAATTGGCCAGGCCATGAAGAAGAAATACAAGAAGGAAATGGACTACGTCTATGCGGTGATCAATGAAATGGATCGTAAACTGGACCGACCTATACGTGACCTCGACGATGTTCGCATGATAATGGAAACGCTGGGCAAGATACGTGAGCAGGAAGTGGATATGGAGCTGCGCATTGATCCTATAGAGGTACGCAAGGCGGTGGATTTTATAGATTTTTAGAGAGAGAAGCTTTCTAATTGGTTTATGATGGAAGCTTTTTAATTGGTTTATGGTGAACTTTCAGGACTTCTACATCAAAGATTTGGCTTCGGCTATTGGTTTACCTTAAAAAAACCTTTAATTTTCTTTCTTAATTATTTGAAATAATTAAAATCTGTTCTTTTAACTACATTTCTCTAGTGATTTTATCTAAGCATTGTAAAATTTAAAAGTGTTCCGATTCGAACTGGTGGAGGAGTTTATTTCGAGAGCGTTTTGGAGGTTTGGCTGTAAGAAAGATTCCATTGCTATACCCTTTACTCATTTCAGGAAGCCTTCAATGTTCTTACACGTTACGAGGTCCAGGTGGAGCGGGAACAGTTCGATTTGGTAGACAATTTGCGTATCACGTTCCAGAATTTGCTGGCCGGAGCACTGCAGGCGCAGGTGAAACTGCTGGACATGCAGCCGGCGTTCCAGGGCGATTTGCGCAGCAATCTAGACAACTTTAAGCAGGATAAGATTGCATATGTGACGGAATATCGCACAGCGGGACCCATGCAGGCGGGTCTAACGCCGCGCGAGGCTTCCGATCGTTTGATATTGTTCCAGAACCGGTTTGAGGGCATGTGGCGCCGCCTGCAAACATACCAAAGCGGCGAGGAACTCTTCGGTCTACCGCAAACGGATTATCCAGAGCTGGGACAGATACGCAAGGAGCTAAATCTGCTACAGAAGCTATATAAGCTTTACAATGATGTGATTGATAGAGTGAGCAGCTACTATGACATACCCTGGAACGAGGTGGATATTGAGGAGATCAACAATGAGTTGATGGAGTTCCAGAATCGATGTCGCAAGCTGCCCAAGGGCCTGAAGGAATGGCCCGCTTTTCATGCTCTGAAGAAGACCATCGACGACTTCAACGACATGTGTCCATTACTGGAGTTGATGGCGAATAAAGCCATGAAGCCACGCCATTGGCAGCGGATCATGGATGTTACTCGCTACATCTTCGAGTTCGACTCGGAGGGTTTCTCGCTCAAGAACATATTGGAGGCGCCGCTGCTCAAGCACAAGGAGGACATCGAGGATATTTGTATTAGTGCCATGAAGGAGAAGGATATCGAGGCCAAGCTCAAGCAGGTGACCAACGAATGGTCCGTCCATGAGCTACAATTCATGAGCTTCAATAATCGCGGTGAGCTGCTGCTCCGTGGCGATACCACAGCCGAAACCATTGGCCAGCTGGAGGACAGCTTAATGGTCCTTGGTTCACTGTTATCTAATCGCTATAATGCGCCCTTTCGCAAGCAAATCCAGCAATGGGTCTACGATCTGTCCAACTCCAATGAGATACTGGAACGCTGGCTGCTCGTTCAAAACATGTGGGTCTATCTGGAAGCTGTCTTTGTGGGTGGCGACATTGCCAAGCAGCTGCCCAAAGAGGCCAAGAGATTCTCCAAAATCGACAAGTCTTGGCAAAAGATAATGCAGGTACTCCATTATATACATTTTGCTGTTTAAATCAAATTTCCTCAAACTTTTTGTATTCAGCGTGCCCACGAAACTCCAGGTAAGTGAAACCCAATTGTGTTTAACCTTTAATCAATATAATCAATTTAAATATAATTCTAAACTACCCCCACTACTCTCTTTCCACTAATTATGATCATATTTATAAATTATATTCATATTCTATTGAAAACACTAAATTTAAAATTAAAACAGGCGTTGTAGCTTGTTGCGTTGGCGATGATCTGCTAAAGCAGCTGCTGCCGCATCTTCAGGAGCAGCTGGAAATATGTCAGGTAGAATTAATGCTCCTTTTCTCTCAGTAAAAATAATTATAAATTACTCTATCGCTTAAAAATTCCAGATTAATGTTAAATATTTAAAATTTGTACAAATTCATGGGCAACCGAACATTGAAATTTAACGCTTAACTTCATTTATTTTTTACCTAATCTGTGTTTATTATTTTTAATTAAACAGAAATCCTTAAGTGGTTATCTTGAGCGAAAACGCATCATGTTTCCGCGTTTCTTCTTCGTGTCGGATCCAGCATTGCTCGAGATCCTGGGACAAGGATCCGATTCACATACCATACAAAATCATTTGCTAAACATTTTCGACAACACCAAATGCGTCAAGTGAGTAAAGAAACCCTAATAAAGATGAAAAAGAAAGACGAGCCTTTATTTAATTATGTAGATTCCATGATGTGGAGTATAACAAAATGATGGCGATTATTAGCAGCGAGGGCGAGATGATACAACTGGATCGTGCGATTCGAGCCGAGGGTTCAGTCGAGACATGGCTAACTCAATTGCTGGTCACAGCACAGCAGTCACTGCATTCGATCATTCGAACCGCATATGCGACAATAAACGATCCGAATTTCACGCTGTTGAGCTTCCTCGAGAAGGTGCCGGCTCAAATTGGTTTATTGGGTATACAAATGATATGGACGCGAGATGCAGAAATGGCTCTGATGCAGGCCAGACATGAGAGGAAGGTCATGTCAGAGACGAACAACAAGTTCCTGGAGATGCTCAACACACTCATCGACCAAACCACGCGAAATTTATCCAAAAGAGAACGCACCAACTTTGAAACTTTGATTACAATCCACGTACATCAGCGCGATATCTTTGATATCCTGGTAAGGATAACTTCTCAAAAAAATTCACCCAGTCTGACTAATCAAATCAATCAATTAATTTATTTTAGTGCCGCATGAATATTAAGTCATCAAATGACTTTGAGTGGCTGAAACAGTGTCGCTTCTATTTCAAAGAGGATCTCGACAAGACCTGGATCTCTGTTACAGACGTCACCTTCACCTATCAGAACGAGTATCTCGGCTGTACAGATCGTTTGGTTATAACGCCGCTAACGGATCGGTAAGCGTTACTAGACTAGATTAAAAACTTTAAATATTTACATATATTTCAGGGCACAATTTAACACAATCTGACGAGAATCCCATCAGATTTTGCCACGTGGTTATCCTTAAATTGAATTAAAAAGTTGCAGGCAAATTGCAAAAGAGTCGACAGCTTGGTTAAGTTGGTTTAAACTTTTCAGCTCTAACTAAAAAAAGGAAAAAAGGGAATTTTTCGCATAATTATATTAAGCGTCTACTGTGGGCTTTCTGCATTCTATTAAAGTTCTTAACTTTTGAATGTTAAGTTAGTTACTTGGTTAATTAATTGCTAATGCCATAAATTCTGTCTGTGTAGCAATTAAATTACAAGAAAATAGCTTGTGTGTCAAATTGTTGGACTTGATTGTCTGCTGACTGTGAGGAATACGAACAACTTAAGATCAATTAATTATTTCTATTTACATTCCTTGTGGCACGTGCAAAACTTTCACAGAGCAATCGAAGAATTTGGGGAGTGCGGCTGCCCACATTCCGTTTGTTGGGCAAACAAAACTTAAACGTGGCCCACAATCGCTGGCCAGTTCCAATTAAACAAGTTCAAAGTCGATGCCAAATGGTTGCTCACAGACTGAAGCAACAGCGGAATCCTTTCAAGGCGCTAGTCTACGTTTCGTACAGCCAACAGGACGATGACGTCGACGACGTTGACATGTTCCAAAAGATAAATTTCACTTAGCGGAATATAAATAAAGTTTTTTCGACAGCAACACGTTGTCGTGGCGCGGAAAGCAAGCCAAGAAGTGATGCCAGTCTTCACCACACCACAAATACCCGAGGCTCTTTTTATACTCTGTAAAGTGTATTATATATTGTCTTTCATTGAGGCGTTTGCATGTCTGTTATAATTTCTACAGTCTATGCAGCAGTTCGGGTTTCTTTTTCTCATAATATTTCTTTTTCCTGCAAGTGTATTCAATCTTCGGCTATCCATAGAAGACTGCACCCTGTATCCATTAAAATGATTTAAAGGAATTTAATTGAGCTGAATCCATACAGCGAAGAGCAAAGAAAAGAAAAGGAATGCATTTATAGTAGATATAAAATAGTTTATTTATATTGATTGGATAATTTGAGAGTTTAAAATAGATAAAAATTTTGGGGGTTGCCTCTACTACTCTTTAGTCAGAACAAATTAATGCATTTTATACTGAAATATGTTATTGACTTCTGGAGATCAGAAGAAGGCGTACAATACTTTTGCTCTGAGTACAGGGTATATTCAAAGTCGAGCACTTTAAACTGTACAGCTTCCTCTGGGATATTTTTTTTCCGGCATAGTCCTTGTGCTGAATGCTTTGTTGCACGTCATTGTAAATTTCGCGCCTACTTTGATATACTTGCGAGGATGCCAAAGGGAATTGCTTAGCATTTGTCGGGTTCCACCTGCTTTAGCTAAATGGGCGCGAATAATGCGGCGTATGCGTAATTTTTCTCCATGTAAAGTTCGGCTGCCTCAAAGGAAAACTTTTGGCATTTTATAAATGTGTATATACTTATAAAGAAAGATAAATATTCCCAGAAATGGGTCTTATTAATTTTTGGACTTTTGCATTTTAAATGCAATCACAGAGTTCTTTGTCTTACTCTTCCTTTCTTATTTCTTCCTGCCAGTTGCTACATTACTTTGGCCCAGGCTCTCACACTGAGCATGGGAGGCGCACCCTGCGGACCCGCGGGCACGGGCAAAACGGAAACGGTAAAGGATATGGGGAAGACACTGGCCAAGTATGTTGTCGTTTTTAATTGCTCCGATCAAATGGATTACAGGTATGCCGACGCGGCACTTAAAATGCAGCCCACATCGCTGAGCAGCTCATTCAATTTTCTAGGGGCCTGGGACGCATCTATAAGGGTCTGGCACAGTCCGGCAGTTGGGGCTGTTTCGATGAATTTAATCGCATCGAGCTGCCTGTTCTCTCAGTAGCTGCCCAACAGGTGGCCGTTGTCCTGACCGCCAAGAAGGAAAAGAAGAAGACATTCCTCTTCACCGACGGGGACACAATTGAAATGAATCCCGAGTTTGGCATTTTTATAACCATGGTTTGAATGCTAATGATATCCCCATTTAACCCATCCTCTCTTTCTCTACACTGCCCTACATATTGCCCTATATTCTACTAGATAGTTAATGAGACTCTTAATTTAACTAGTGTACTTTATCACGCACTCAGCTGAGCGCAATTGCATTTTCTTCATTTTTTTTTTACACTCATTTCATTAGCCAGCACGGAAAATTGCACCAGTTACACCTCTTCTGTTATCTCTCAGTGTGTGTGTGTGGGTGACGTAGGCAATGTTAAAAGCCATGCAATGTTTTATGTGTTGTGTTGAGTGTTGCTCCTTCAATTATGTCTATGGAAAATACTAAAAATTTGTATCTAGTTTTTGAGGTAGGTAAATGAAATTCAGCATGGAGACTTCTTTTTGTTGATAGGCAGATAAGTTAATAATGTTTGATAATTTCCCTCTGCCAACAACAATCAGTTTCATTTTATGTTACACTCTTTCTTTTTTATCATTTTTAGCTTGCACAGATTACAAATCACGATGAGACGCTACCACTCCGAAAATAGGCCTTTCATATTTCTTTTAGACATGGTTACTTACTTGCCATGGATTTATGTAAATGTATTTAAGGCGCGATTTAAGACCGAATCATAATCAATATTCCGTCAAGCCAATTTGAGTACTGAGCGAAAATGCAATGCCGCTCAAAAAGGCCAAAGAGGATATGTCAAGCGCAGGGCTTTCAAGCCAAATTGATATTTATTAAATATGCATATATGTTTTTATTTTTCAAATATATAAATTTTATAAAGAAGCGCGAACAAGCTCTGGGCTGAAATATAAAAAAAATTGATTCACCCACAGAGGCGCATTAATGGATCTTCGTCGCGTCGTGGGGAAAAATGACAGAGACTTTCGCATTGCGACGTTATTAGTCATGTAAAATTTTGCTCAACTTAAGCGATAATAAAATTGACAGCACACACATACACACATACACACCTACACACAGTACACACAACGCCCAGCCAGACACGCCCACATGCCCACACGCCCACAAAGAGGCCACAACACAAATTGGTAGCACGGGTTGAGTTTTCTGCTGCTCCCATTTGCCGAGTATTTACATTCTGTGGTCTGTATGGAAGCCACTGCACGTTCCAGGCCTGACAGCGTAGTCAGAATGTGATTATTTCAGGCTTTTAAATCGGTAAATGGAAGGCATTCCCATTCAGACAAGCAGGCAGTCAGGCACTCAGGCAGTCACCCAAATTTTCGAGCACCTCATTTTAATTACCCACGAAGGCAACTATCAATGGGTAATGCGATTAGGTTGCATGCAACGCTGCTGCCTGCTGCTAAGAGTGCTAATGCCAGCCTGTTGTATAATTTGACTAGCTACTTTATTCATACACTCACAAGCAAACTAACCAGCACCCACATTCATTCATTCATGTATTCATGTATTCATGCAGTCAGGTAGAGAGCAGTATTCATTGTTATTTGCTGGCACTCGGGTCGTATGCGCAATTTTAATTTGCACATTGAATTATTGGGCTCATTTATGTAACGTTTTTAGCCAGCTTGCATGTGATTCTAATGAAACATTATGTGACAGACAGCCCACACACTGCCTGGATTTTCTACCCGTGGCTATGTGTGTTCCAGTTTATTGGCTAAATCCTTTGTTGTGGCTTTGTTGTTTATTTATGTAAACAGTAGGCAACTGCCAACGAAAATGCCTGTCACATGCGCTTGCCAAGCCTTAGACCGCCCCATCACCTCTCTCGTCCCTCTGTCACCTCTTTTTGTATAGACAATGTTTACATTTGGATTAGCGGCGAACAAAATCGATTGAAATTTTGCTAGTTTCTCACACACTGGTGCTCATATCAAATGTCCCCATAAATTGACAAATGAGTTTTCACTTTTGGTTAGCCTGGACATTTTTCCGGCTAACGAGTTGATCGGTGGACAGGATAATATTCCATGTATTTATTATAAACACTTGCCACTAATTTGATGGGATTTGATAGCAATAAAATGTGTTGTTTAACAATTGTAACTTACTTCTTATATCGATATTAAACTAGGAGGCAGGTTAAGGGACATTAAAAGAAAGTACACCGATTGTTAATGCTAATAGCTCTAAATGCTGTCCAAGCTTTTGTCCATGGTCCTTTGTCTAGTTAGATAGCTCGTTACCTTCCAAAGGATGTCTATAAAATTTGCAGAAAATGATTGTATTCAGTTTAGAAAGTACTTTAAATTCATTTTTAACCTTATTGAAGTTGCACATTTTATATAAAAATATATATATATATCGCAAGATTTCACTTCCATTTTCCTTTCCATTTCTTATCAGTTTATATCCAACATTCACTTAAACCTAAACACCTTCTGAATTGTTTTCTATCAAATTATGGAGTGCATAACAGCATCCTGCCAAGTAGGAGACCTTCCTACTCTTCTTGTTGCCATTTTCTTTATATTCCCTAACAATTTCTCACCTTTAACTCCTCTGTCTGACTGACGAGGACATAAAGGGAGAGTATGATAAATCAATTTGTATTTGATAAACTTATTGATGGCTACGAGTCATGCGAGTCTCTCGCAGATGCATCAAAATGTTCAGTCAGGTAGCCCAGATGTGGCTCCGAGGGAGAAGAATGAATGTGGAACTTAGTTCTCTGTAGTTTGTAGTATTTATATAAATGTGAGTATATAAGGCATGCACAATATTTTCCAGCATTTATTATTTATTTGCACGACACATAAACGCACCCAGTCTCCAAGAGAAACTTTTCTAAACGGAATTTAAATGTTTGCCCACTTTTCGTATAGAATCCAGGATATGCTGGACGTAAGGAACTACCAGAGAATTTAAAAATCCAATTTCGAACGGTAGCCATGATGGTGCCGGATAGACAGATTATTATAAGAGTCAAATTGGCAAGTTGTGGATTCTTGGAGAATATCACACTGGCACGCAAATTTTATACCTTGTACAAGTTGTGCGAGGAGCAGCTGACCAAACAGGTGCACTATGATTTTGGCCTGAGAAATATTCTCTCAGTGCTACGCACTTTGGGTGCAGCCAAGCGCAGGAACTCTAAGGATAGCGAGAGTACGATTGTGATGCGGGTCCTGCGCGACATGAATCTCTCAAAACTGATTGACGACGATGAGCCACTGTTCATATCGCTGGTGTCGGACTTGTTTCCCAATCAGGTTAGCAAGAAATCATTACATTTGGGTCCCCTGAATTATTTATCTTCCAGCCCTGTAGCCGAGGGACATCAAATACCTTTGACGCTTATATCGCTGATTGCAACTGCATTCAATTTCTCTTTTAGACTCTCGAAAAGACCAACTACCCTGAACTAGAGGCCGCTATACTACAACAAACGGAAGAGGCTAGTTTGGTCTACCATCCTCCCTGGGTTCTAAAGCTTATACAGCTCTATGAGACGCAGAATGTGCGCCATGGCATCATGACTCTTGGCCCAAGTGGAGCAGGTAAAAGTACCTGCATTCACACGCTAATGAAGGCGATGACCCAAATGGGCGACAACCATCGTGAAATGCGTATGAATCCCAAGGCCATAACAGCAGCGCAGATGTTTGGACGTCTCGATGTTGCCACCAATGATTGGACCGATGGTATTTTCTCGGCTCTGTGGCGTAAGACGCTTAAGCTGAAGTCTGGTGAGCATGTCTGGCTGGTGCTAGATGGTCCCGTGGATAGTATTTGGATTGAGAACTTGAACTCCGTACTTGATGATAATAAAACCCTTACTCTGGCCAATGGTGATCGTCTTACCATGGCGCCCACAGTCAAAATTATCTTTGAGCCTCACAACATCGACAATGCATCCCCGGCAACAGTCTCTCGTAATGGCATGGTTTACATGAGCTCCTCCGGCTTGGACTCAAGACCAAGTAAGTTCGGATAATAAGAGCATTAGGTTATAACGCCGTGATCCTAAATAATGTTTGTAAATAGATATTTAGAATCAAGAAACAATATACGAAAGAAGCTTGGTCTAAGCCTTGCCACTATAAGTCCAACTTGAGAATAGTCTTAGTTAAATAAGCTTGAGAAAATACTTAAAGTTTTTAAGCAATTTCTATGATTGCAATTTGATGATAATATAGATCAAGAGAAGTGAAGCGTAAAATTACTACATTATATAACTTTTTATATTTAATGATCCATTTATTAGTTGTTCAGGCCTGGCTGAAGAATAGAGCGCCAGGTGAGAAGTCAACGTTCTCCTATCTGTTCGATCAGACCTTTGTTGATGTTTACAATTGGGGTGCGCAAAATGTAAAGCTTCAAATGCCCGTGCTGCAGTGCAATATAGTCCAGCAAATGTTATTTATTTTGGAGGGATTGATTCCATCGAAAAAGGATGACGAGCAGGCCGTCAGCTTGTCCAGCAAGGAGAGCCAAGATGGTAAGTTGTTATTAGCCTTAGCCTTAGAAGATGTTCCCATACACCCATCCACATTGCTAATGGTTCGCTACCAAGTCAGAACAAATTCAAAACAAACAACAAAATTATTAAAACATTTCAGCGGCTAAACGTTTTGAACAACAAAAACAGATTGAAGCGCGACGGCAATCGATTGGCAGTCAGATTGTCGGTAAAGTATAATCCGTCCTACTTAATACCTATTCGTAAAACTGATCTCGTAGAGCTAACTTCTGCTAAAACTGCTTCTGTGTATATGTATATGTGTTATCAGCGCGACTTAAGCTGGAGTTGATGAAGCTCCAAATGTAATCCTACTGCACTCTTAACTCTTTCATGTGTATTTCTCTTAAGGAAAAAGAAATCTGTATTTGGTTTCAAATGGTGTTACGAACTGATTTTTAATTAGTTTCGAGAAGCCTTTGATTCCAAATCGTTCTTCTTTTCCTCTCCACTCTGTGTATGTCAAATTGTTGTACTTATTTTATTGTAAACCTGTAAGTCTGTCCTCTACTAACCTCTATCATTGTGTGTTCCGTTTTACAACTTATGATTTGCTATCTGTATTGTCACCATTACTGTCGTATATATGTATATGTATTTATATCTGTGTTTGTATAAGTCTTTGTGTCAACCTATGCTTAAGCAAAAGAAACTTAATCGAAGCCTTTGATCACCTTTGACAGAGGATCTGCCCGACGAGAGCACACCGGAAGAAAAGGAGGATACTTGCACACCGGAACACTTGCACCGCTTGTATGTATTCGCGCTGGCCTGGGGTCTGGGCGGGTACCTCTCTACTAGCGATCGCGTTAAAATGAATCTATATGTAAAGGAATCGTTTCCGCAGTTGGACTATCCAAAGGGTAGTGCCCATGAGAATACAATATTTGACTTTTTCGTTTCTCCAACGGGCGTGTGGCAGTCGTGGAAGACGCTCGTCACACCCTACATGTATCCGGAGCTTTCCACACCGGACTATTTAAGCATTCTGGTGCCCATTGTGGATAATGTGCGTATCGACTATCTGATTGGCACTATTGCCAATCAGGAGCGCGCCGTGATGGTCATCGGCGAACAGGGCACGGGCAAAACGGTTATCATGAAAAACTTTATGAAGAAAATGAATATTGAGACATACATGGGAAGGTCTTTTAACTTCTCATCAGCCACCAGTCCATATCAGTTTCAGCGCACAATCGAGAGTTATGTGGAGAAGCGTGTTGGTGTTACCTTCGGACCACCCGGTGGTCGCAAACTGATCGTCTTCATTGATGATATTAATTTGCCCGAGATTAATGAGTGGGGCGATCAAATAACCAACGAGATTGTGCGTCAGTCCATGGACATGAAGGGCTTCTATAGTCTGGAGAAGCCAGGCGATTTCACCACCATTGTGGATGTACAATATGTGGCGGCTATGGGCCTGCCTGGAGGTGGTCGCAACGATATACCATCCCGTTTGAAGCGTCAATTTTGTGTATTTAATTGTAATATACCCGACAACGACTCCATTGATAAGATCTTCCGCGTTATCGGTGAGGGTCATTACAATGCCAAACGTGGCTTTGTGCCCGAGGTTCGCACCCTGGTCAAGAAATTGATTCTGGTGACACGTCATCTATGGCAGCGCACGCGCGAGAAACTATTGCCTACGCCGGCCAAATTCCACTACGTGTTCAGTCTGCGCGACTTGTCGCGTATCTGGCAGGGTATGGTTGGCACCTTATCCACAGTGATCACCTCGGAGAGCGTACTCATGTCATTGTGGAAGCATGAGTGTACGCGCGTTTTTGCCGATCGTTTTACCACATTCCAGGACAAGGAGTGGTTTGGCTCAGAGTTGGCCGCGCTAGTGCGCGAGGAGCTGGGCGAGTCCCATTCCCAAATGATAATACCGAATCCGGTGTTTGTGGACTTCATGAGGGATGCCCCCGAGCCGACTGGCGAGGAGGGTGAGGACACTGATATGGAATTGCCCAAGGTATACGAACCGGTGAACTCTCATAACTCGTATGAAGCGCTTCGCGAGCGTCTCGTTATGTTCCTCGCCCAATTCAATGAGATGGTGCGAGGCTCTGGAATGGATTTGGTTTTCTTCCCAGATGCAATGCTGCATTTGGTGAAGATCTCCCGCATCATTCGGCATCCGAGGGGCAACGTCATGCTTGTCGGGGTCGGCGGTTCTGGAAAACAGTCGCTGACGAAATTGGCTTCATTTATTGCCGGCTACAAGACATTCCAAATTGCGTTGACGCGTTCGTACAATGTGGCCAATTTTCTAGAGGACCTAAAGCTGCTCTATCGCACCTGCGGCGTACAGGGCAAGGGCACAACCTTTCTCTTCACAGACATGGATATTAAAGAGGAAGGTTTCCTTGAGTATCTCAATAACATACTCTCGAGCGGCGTCATATCAAATCTATTCTCGCGCGATGAGCAGGCCGAAATCGTGCAGGAGTTGACGCCGGTCATGAAACGTGAAAATCAACGCAAAACAGCGACCCCGGAAAGTGTGATGGAATTCTTTTTGGCACGCACCTGCACCAATCTGCACGTTGCATTTTGCTTCTCGCCTGTGGGCGAGACGTTCCGGTCGCGGGTGCAACGCTTTCCCGCCTTGGTCTCCGGCTGCACCATCGATTGGCTGCATCCGTGGCCCAAGGATGCATTGGTCTCGGTTGCCAGACACTTTCTGAGCCACTTCGAGATTGAGTGTACACCGTCCGTGAAGGAAGAGCTGGTTAATGCGCTCGGCTCCATTCAGGACATTGTCGCCGAAACATCGCAGGAATATTTCCAGCGATTCCGTCGCGCCACTCACGTGACACCCAAGTCTTATCTGAACTTCATTGCCGGCTACAAGAACATTTACCAGCTAAAGCAGCAAGAGCTGCGCGATGGTGTGGAGAAGATGGATACTGGTTTGGAGAAACTGAAAGAGGCCTCCGCCTCGGTTGAGATCCTTAAGAAGGATCTGGTCGTCATGGAGGAAGAGCTTGTCGAAGCCTCCAAGAACGCCGAATCAGTGCTAGTTGAGGTTACCGAGCGTGCTATGCAAGCGGAGATAGTCAAGAATCAGGTGCTCATCGTCAAAGACAAGGCAGAGGCTCTCGTGGCCTGTATTGCCAACGAAAAGGCTCTAGCCGAGGAGAAGCTGGAGGCAGCCAAACCAGCTCTAGAGGAGGCTGAGAACGCTCTCAATACCATCAAACCGGCTCACATTGCCACAGTGCGTAAGTTAGGTAGGCCTCCGCATCTTATCATGCGTATCATGGACTGCGTGCTTATCCTGTTTAAGCGTAAGCTGCATCCTTGTATACCCGACTCTGGCACTCCCTGCCCCAAACCCTCCTGGCAGGAGTCTCTCAAGGTAAGCGTAGATGATTTGATTGTTGTTATCTGAATTAATCAAAATCTTCTCCACTTTATAGATGATGGCCAGTGCA
The DNA here is from genome assembly GCA_018150835.1 of Drosophila repletoides. Classification (NCBI taxonomy): domain Eukaryota; kingdom Metazoa; phylum Arthropoda; class Insecta; order Diptera; family Drosophilidae; genus Drosophila; species Drosophila repletoides. The sequence continues at coordinate 8,329,178 of JAECWQ010000202.1, forward strand.
ACTTTCCTGCTGCAACTACAGAACTATCCCAAGGACACAATTAATGACGAAATGATCGATTTGCTTCAGCCATACTTTCGTATGGAGGATTACAACATGGACATGGCTCGTCGTGTTTGCGGTGATGTTGCTGGCCTGCTATCCTGGACTAAGGCAATGTCCTTCTTTCACAGTGTCAACAAGGAGGTGCTTCCCCTAAAAGCAAATCTTACGCTACAGGAGGCGCGTCTCAAGGTATGTTGGCTATTTTAAGCTGAGTTTTTACCCCTTCTACACAATCTCTTCCAGCTTGCCATGGATGATCTGTCTGGCGCAGAAGAGCAATTAAGAGAGCGTGAAGAGGCATTGCAAGCTGTCAAGGATCAGTACGACAAGGCCGTTGGAGAGAAACAGCGCCTCATGGATGCCGCCAATGTCTGTCTGCGTAAAATGACGGCGGCCACAGCGTTGATCAATGGACTGTCAGATGAAAAACATCGTTGGACAAATCAGAGTAAGGAGTTTAAAATCCAACTGGGCAAGCTAGTGGGTGATGTACTCCTAGCCACTGGATTTCTGTCCTACTGTGGTCCATACAATCAGGAGTTTCGAGCTAATCTCATTAGAACTTGGATGGGCATACTCAAGCAGAAGTGCATACCCTTTACCACGGGTCTTAATATTATCAATATGTTAGTGGACTCGTCGACAGTGTCGGAGTGGACACTTCAAGGACTGCCCAATGATGATTTATCAGTGCAGAATGCATTAATAGCTACCAAGTCGAGTAGCTATCCCCTTCTAGTCGATCCTCAGACGCAGGGAAAGCTATGGATTAAATGCAAGGAGGACCGGAATGAACTACAGATAACATCGCTTAATCACAAATACTTTCGCACACATCTAGAGGATTCACTCTCTCTGGGCAGACCGCTGCTGATCGAAGATGTGGGCATTGATCTGGATCCAGTCATAGATAATGTACTGGAGAAGAACTTCATTAAGTCGGGTAGCATTGAGAAAGTATTGGTAGGTGATAAGGAATGCGATGTTATGCCGGGTTTTATGCTCTACATAACCACCAAGTTGCCCAACCCAGCCTTTAGTCCGGAGGTTAGTGCTAAGACCTCAATCATTGATTTTACTGTTACTATGCGTGGCCTAGAGGATCAGCTTTTGGGACGAGTTATACTTATGGAAAAATCCGATTTGGAAGCGGAACGAGTTGCGCTCTTCGAGACGGTGATGCAAAATCAACGCAATATGAAAGAGCTTGAGGCCAATCTATTGTTACGTTTGAGCTCATCCCAGGGCTCTCTGGTGGACGATGAGGCACTTATTGAGGTGCTCCGAGTAACCAAAACCACAGCCGAGGAGGTCAATCAGAAGCTTAAAATCTCTGAGGTCACCGAACGTAAAATTATGAAGGCACGTGAGGAATTCCGTGCTGTAGCCAAGCGCGGATCAATACTTTACTTCTTAATTGTCGAAATGAGCAATGTGAATGCCATGTACCAGAACTCGCTTAAGCAGTTCCTGGTCATCTTCAACAACTCCATAACTAAATCAACCAAATCCAGTGTAACTGAAGAACGTATCAATATCATATTGCGATATCTCACATATGAGGTCTACAAATTTACCAATCGCAGTCTGTACGAACGGCATAAGCAGCTTTTTACCTTGATGTTGGCCATCAAGATTGATTACCACAATGGAAACATCAGTCACGAGGAGTTTTTGACGTTTATTAAAGGCGGTGCTTCCTTAGACTTGAACGCTGTGGCACCTAAGCCCTTCCGCTGGATTCTAGACATAACCTGGTTAAATTTGGTAGAGATCAGCAAACTAGAGACGTTTTCCACGGTGCTGCAGATTATCGAATTAAATGAACGAGACTGGCGAAGCTGGTATGAGTGTGAGAAGCCCGAAAACGAGGAAATACCCTGTGGATATAATGCTTTGCTGGACAGCTTCCGCAAGCTTCTGCTTATACGATCATGGTGCCCGGATCGAACCATATCCCAGGCGAAAAAGTACATTGAAGGTGAGTTCGAATTTTTCATATATTATTATCAACTCACAATGTTTCTTGTGCCACAGAATCATTGGGACCGGAGTATAGTGAGATGCAAATTCTTGATCTTGAGGTTACCTGGGCAGAGTCCGAGCCTCGAACTCCTTTCGTTTGCCTGCTGTCCATTGGTTCCGATCCTACTACACAAATTGGTGCCTTGGCCAAACAAAAAGGCATAAGTAAGTTAACCTAAACCTTTTATAAAAGTTATTTAAGAAATTAAATGATCAATTCTCATTACCCTTCATTGATAGTACCTTTAAATTTCAGTGCTCATTCGAAAAGTATTAAAAAAATGTTTTTAAAGTATTCGTTATATTAATTAAACTATTTTGGAGCTCCACAATCGGGACATTTGATATTTGTGTAAATAAATCATTGCAGCACTGAAATGTGTATCGATGGGTCAAGGCCAAGAGTATCATGCACGGAAGATGATCATGGAATCCATGGCTAATGGGGGCTGGGTGCTGCTGCAAAATGTGCATCTATCGCTGCCTTTCTGCACGGAGGTGATAGACATGTTAGTTGAAACCGAGCACATTGATGATACCTTTCGCATGTGGGTCACAACGGAACCACATTCAGAATTTCCTATTGGCCTGCTCCAGATGGCAATCAAATTCACCAACGAACCGCCTCAGGGCATACGAGCGAGTCTGAAACGTAGCTATCAGGTGGGTCTTCAAATTTTAATTAACCAGAAAATCGTTCTCATTGGCAATTTCATTGTGTTGGGCTGAAACAGTCATTTACCCAGGACTTTCTGGACTATACTTCCGCCACACAGTGGCCATCACTATTGTATACAGTTGCATTTCTCCACACTATTGTGCAGGAGCGTCGCAAGTTCGGTCCGCTCGGCTGGAATATACCCTATGAATTCAATCAGGCGGACTTTGCTGCCAGCGTGCAGTTCATACAAAATCATCTGGATGAAATGGATCCCAAGAAGGGCGTCTCTTGGCAGACGCTCGTCTATATGATTGGTGAGGTGCAGTATGGTGGACGTGTGACTGATGACTTCGACAAGCGACTGCTGACCACATTTACCTCGGTGTGGTTCTGTGAGCAGTTGTTATCCAACTCGTTTGAGTTCTACAAGGGCTACAAAGTACCCAATACCAAGAGTCTTCAGGGCTTCATCGATTACATCAATAGTCTGCCGGCATACGATACGCCCGAGGTGTTTGGTTTGCATTCCAATGCCGACATCACGTACCAGATTAACTCAGCCAAAGGTAAGCAACAACCAGCAGGGACAGGTGTTCATCTTCGTTGAATCACCTGGTTTGGGTTCACTTTTGCACTTCGATAATTGGCATTGGCAATTGAAATTTCTGCTCAGCATTATTCTGGGGTCAATGACAGCTTTGCAGGTTATCTAGGGTATTATATGGATAGAACACTATTGTTTAACTGTTCAAAGGGGAGAGTCAAGGTTGAGCTTGCAACATTAATTGTTTAAAAAGTTCATTCAAAATTGATTACTAACAACAAGTGTATAGAGTATTAAGCGGAGAGTTTGCTAGCTTAAAACATAAACACAGAAATATATAGAGAGTGGATGACTCCATGCCCTCATCCCTGTAGTCATATGTCTCTTGTAATTGTACAGATATACTTACATACTTTTAATTGGCAGTATAATTTTGTCCCAAGTTATGCCATGCTTTGAAAGAGATTAGAAAGAACATATATATATATGTATAGAGTATACATATATAAACATTACACTGCTGGATACAGCTTTTATTACATGCTGGCCTATTGGCCAGAATCCTGTGAATCACAAATACGAGATACGCTCGGGAGAGGTTATATAGTTTGACTCTGATGCAAATCGCTACACTATATCATAGAGCTGAGTATTCAAATCGAGTTTCTTTCTTGTTTAATTTATGTTTTATTTTATTTCTATGACATCAGCGGGCACAAACACCAGACAATAATAGAATATCTGCTGTTGATTTAGTATAAAGCTGTGTTGCATATTCAATTCGTGTTTGCCAGTGACAGGTGTGCAGGTGTGCGTCCGATGTGTGAAACCAATAATAAAGAATGGAAAATGAATAAATTGTAGTTGCGGCCAATTGTGGTTTGTTCTATTTTCAATCATTTAACCACACAGAAGGCAATTAACGCATTTACATAACATAGCGACGATTTAGGCGAGTCCTTGATAAACTTTGTTGTTGCAGGTATACTGGATACCATATTGAGTGTGCAGCCGAAGGAGGGAGGCGGTGGTGGAGGCGAAACGAGGGAGAGCATCGTCTATCAACTGGCAGAGGACATGTTGCGCAAGCTGCCGGCTCAGTATAATGCATACGAAGTGCGTGAGAATCTGAATCGCATGGGCATCCTGCTGCCCATGAATATCTTTCTCAGGTGGGTAGAACCATAGGGGCCAGGGAGTGAGTGATTAAACGACTCCTTATCCTTTTCAGGCAGGAAATCGATCGCATGCAGCGCGTCATCAAAAGGGTCCACACGTGCCTATGCGATCTGAAGCTGGCCATAGATGGAACCATTGTGATGAGCCCGGCGCTTAAGGAGTCACTGGATGCCATGTATGACGCTCGTATACCGGAGACCTGGATGAAGGTGAGTTCCCAAAAATAGAACTAATTTTACGCCCTAGAATTTGCTTTAGCTTTAAGCAATGCTTTGAGTTGGGTGTGAGTGCAGGTAGATTTTATGTCTCTCAGGTCTCTCAGGTGCAGGCCAGTATTTCATTTTATGTACAGTTCGTGGCCAACAGAAACGTGGCCCTAAGTAATCTAAATGTGCGATTTCCTCGGCGTGGGCTCTGCGTGTTTTTATTGTCTCACGAGATTTTTATCGGCGCGCAAACAAATTTGGCCCAAAGTTCAGCGCAGACCTGCAGACCTGCCCAAACAAAATAAGGACAACAACAAAAATGGTGAAATAAAATAAATAAAGAAAGCAACAGCAGCTCCCGAAGCCACAAGGTGCCCGGGTGGGTGGTGGTGGGCGCGGTTAGGCGGGAAAGGTAAGAAATAGAAATTGCTGGGCCGCTTTCAATTGCCGCTTATAAAAATTTGATTGATTTTGCTGGCCATTTTCCTGGGGGGAGTCATTAATATTTATGCGTGTAAACGTTTAACGCCTCAACGCATCCCCTTTAATTGACACCACGACAAAGAAATGGTAAACGAATGAAGTTTTCTTCGAAGAACTTTTTTCCCAAAGTTGGGTTAACCTTTTTCCGAAAATGAATCTGGATCAAAACGAATTAATCGAGTAAATTACGTAGATGCGTGGTCGAAGTGGTTCAAAAATCGGTTTAATTAATCAAAATGGTTTTTAAAAGCGAATTAATAGAACTGATTAAGCGGGGGCGTATTCTAAACACAGTTATTGAGAAAAGCAAGCGCCTCGTTTGTATAAAAATATATGTAAATGTCGCTCGGGAAAAATAGTATAACTAAATTTATTCTACACCTTGCGCTGGGAACAAGTACCTCTCAAAATAATTCAGATTTAAGTAATAGTCGCATATAAAAATAAAAAAAATTTATATATTGATAATCAACCAAGAACACATCGTAATCCATATTCGTTCAATATGCATAGTAAGTAGCGCTCTGGTTATTGGGGTATAAATATAATAGAACATTTTATTAGGCCCAACTCTGAAATTAGACGAGCAACAAAAGATGAAGAAGCCATCCTCCTTAATGCGTAGAAAAAAGAATTCCAACAGATTCAACTCTACCCGCCTTGGATTTGATCGGGCCAATCTGGACAAAACATCGCGTGTACCGCTTGGACAGCGCGATTATGGTTTCATGAAGACGACCAATACAGGGACACCGTTTCCGAAGAAATCGAATCCGTTGGATACACAAATGCTGATGGAGCGATTGCAAGGTGCTATTGGTCAAAGCATTGACTCAAATGTAATTGCCCCCAGTTCCTCGGAATCTCTTTCAACCCCATCAAATACAAATGTCCGGGAAAGTTCACATTATACGTACAAGTCCGATCGTTCATACGTGGGAATGACGTTCGAGATGAAGCGCAAGCTATTCCATGAGGGAGAGTTCACAATAACCCGTGGCAAGAAGACCAGTGAAATGTATCATCCCGCGATCGATTACGACATTATGCCCAAAGGTTCCAAGCGGGATTCTCAACTACTCTCCTTGAAAGAAATGGAAGACCTTTGTCGCACTATGAATATTAAAATAATCAAGGGCTTTGATGCTTAAATATACATACATTTATATATTTTATTACGAGTAAATATACATACATATGTATGATATTTCAATAAAGAAGTTGGAACTATTTATTTTCCTTTGCATCAGAGCTATTCAGATACTGTAAGTCAATGTCAATTGCATTTGCAGATATCCTGGGAGTCGACAACGCTTGGTTTTTGGTACACAGAGCTACTGGAACGCAATGGACAATTTCGTACCTGGATATCTACTGACAGACCAAAGGTAAGTCATCCACCAGAATAAAGGGGTAAGTAGAGGAACTCCTGCCCATATTTTCCATCCCGCTTTCACTTTTACGCATGAATAAAACTTGTAAACTCGCAAAGGGGTTCACTAATTGTTTAATACTGACATTTTGTTTATTCCCCTTATTTTCTTCTACTCTTTGTCAACGAAACAAGGTATTCTGGATGACGGGCTTCTTTAATCCACAGGGTTTTCTGACCGCCATGCGGCAAGTGAGTAAAAAAATGAGAAAAGTAAAAAATGTATTTCAATTACTTCCTCCCATGCACAACTGACAGATTATCTGGACAGTTTGCTATGACAACGCATTTAAAACGGGTTCTTGGATAACAGATACCTTTTTAATAAACGCTAGTTGCATACTAAATTTAGCCGGAAATAAGCTAGAAAAATGCATAAGGAGTTGGTAGCTAGTTACAGCTGAGCTCTGAGACGAGATAATAAGCTCTCCCTGGTTATTCAAGTACTTTCCGCTCCTGTCAATAATAATTACTTTGTTTGTTGCACGCTAGTTACACAGGGAATAAGTATTTTATTTGAAAAAAAAAAAAATAAAACCTTAGTTTGATGCACCTTTATCCGCATTTATTCCCTATTCACATTAAATTCACATTATTTAAAAATTTCCATTCTTTAAATTGAATTCGGCGCGCCGAAGATTAGATACCCTTGCATAGAGTAATAATCATTCCAGCAAAAGTTAATTTATTTTCAACAATTCTTCCTATGGCAGCTTTATAATATAGTATCCGATATTGATAATTTTTGATATGCGTGAATGAAAATGATATAGTTGACCGATCCGGTCGGTTCCGACATGGGAAAGTTACATTCCGAATTTCATTCACCTGCTCAGAAACTTTGGGACTAGTTTACATAGAAACAGTCAGACAGACAGAAGGATTTTAATGGCAAATGCTATGAAACTGAAGCTATTCCACATAGAAGTCAATTTAGCTGAGAAAAAATCTTGACAATTTTTAACTGATTTAATTCTAGGAATGAAAAGCACTTATTGATATTAAATGTAATTCTTGTTTTTCACCTCTTTGTGCATTTTTACTGTGCATATTCTGAATGCTGCTGCTTGGCTCGATGGGCTCCTTTAACCAATTTACTGTACTTATCGACCTGCTGCTACTGTGTGGAATTGCGTATACGCCGGTTATGACGCTGGAATTGTTAGGAGGTAACACGAGCGCACAAAGGCTGGGCACTCGACTCAGTGGTGTTGCAGAATCAAATAACGCGTTATAACAAGGAGGACATTACCGAGTATCCCACAGAGGGTGTATACGTGCACGGACTATTTCTGGAAGGTAAGTGTCTCGTACCTTTACCGATTCCATCATTTTCTCGAACAACTTGTCTGCAATTGAATTGGCAGCGGGCAGGAACTGTATATTTCCTGCTATTCCCTTTCAAATCTCGCTTGTATTTGTAAGTGTCGCATATCCTTATATGCAATACAATGACATATTTCCTTAGAGCAAGAGCTCTAGGGTCATGCCCTTTTGTTGACCCTACAAATTGGTCTCGGCTTTGCTTCTGTGGTTTTTCTTGACTACGCCCCAAAGTGTGATAATACAAATGTTGAAAGCATAATTTGCGTTGTTTGTATTTGCCATGCAGATCTTTGTTGTGGCCATCTGTTGATTAGCTGGGGGATTGGGGGAAGAACCAGAAAGTTTTAGAATTTACGACTAACAACAATTTCAATGGCAGCATAAACGTTTTAAAGTTTCTTGTAACACGCATATTTGTCGCATACTTTTCACATATTATTCAGGGCACTTCTCTATCTGTTTAAAACAAATTATGTTCAAACTTCATAAATACCTCTAGTATACCTCTTTTGGACCGATTATTTCTTTTTAAAGGAGCTATATGGTATAGGCATGTGCTATTAGCCAAGTTTAATAACTAGGTCAGAAGTTGAGAAACACGTTTGCATAGAAACTAACAGACTGACAGACGAATATCTTTTCGTCTCAATAACACATAGAATTTATAGAGATCCTTCAATGCATTATACAGCTTTTGAAAAATTCCCTCATATAATAAAATATAGGGCCAGAACATGCGTGGGCGCTTACCTACCTATATATGCCCGGACGTTATGGGCAACAATTTTATGACGACGGCAAGTTATTAACAAAGGAACAATTAGGGTCAGCAAAATCTTGGCGTGGCTTTAAATTTTGTTTTACTGAGTTTTATATTTGTTGTTTTTGTTGTTGTTTCAGGCGCTTCGCTGGACCGACGCAGTGGCAAACTGATTGAGTCAAAGATGAAGGTGCTCTACGAACAAATGCCAGTCATATATATCTATGCCATCAACACAACCGCCGGCAAGGATCCAAAGCTTTATGAGTGCCCAATTTATCGCAAGCCGCAGCGCACCGACCTGAAGTACGTTGGTTCCATTGATTTTGAGACCGATTTCAATCCCAAACACTGGACACTGCGTGGCGTTGCTCTGCTCTGTGACATCAAATGAATACAGAGCACCAAACAGCAACAACAACAACAACAACAACAACAGCAAGGAGAACAAGGACAACAACAAGGAGAACAACAATGCTCAGTCATTGTTTGCTATCCTGTCAGTTGTTGTACGTGCTACGTTCTCGTAATGGTCCTGTGATAATTATCGCTTTTGGAGCCCCATGCCTTACTACTCTAAGTCCTTATGTCAGCGACTAGGCTGTCTGTTAACAGTCTGGCGTAACAGTAATGCGTCAGAGATACAAGTTTATTAATTATACCCTCGAGTTATTCAATAGGCGTTTCTGTGCACCAGGGGAACATCCATCCATCCACATTGTACACCATAATTAGCTGTTGGCCCATGTTTAGAATTATGTTTAAGTGTTTTGGGCATCAGAATTCACTTTAAGTGGTGCACTTGTCAACAGAAATAAAGGTTTCATTTAGGAAGTAGAAATATTTAAGCGAATTTTATTTAAGGTTGGAATGTGACTTGAAGCTGAAGTCTGGAAATCAAGGAAAAAATACAAACAGGAAGTGGTTTATTGACAAAAAGAGTGTAAGTTGATGTGTAAGCTTCGTTGAAAATTTAACAGCTTTGGATTCAAGTAAAATTGGCATTAAGAAACAGTTTCTTACTAGAAAACTAGCTCTAACTGAGTCCTGGACCTATTGCAATTGAATCATAAGGACTAACTCTATCGATTGACATTCAAGGGCATAGAGGACATCGAAGGATCATTGCGTGGATCAATTTCTGCCAAAATGGTGACCGAAGCTCATCCTGGTAATCTTCTTTGGCTGAGTTGCAGCCGAGCTTCTGTTTTCTGAATACTACCCCCTAGGAAAATTAATAAGAGACTTATAGAATCTTAGTCCTTATTAATACTTACCGATACTTTGAGATGAAAGATTAATAAAATTCAAAGTAGTTTTTAGAATAATAAAATGCCTTAGCTTTCGAGTTAACAGTTCATTTTAAAACGTTGTAAAAAGATTTTACTGAGAAAAAACCAAGTAAAAAGTGAAAAAAAGGAATATGGAAAGATAAAACTCGGCAGCTGCAACGGCAGCTGGTAAAATATAAAAATTTTAAATTATAAGAACGAAGGATAAACAAAATTAAGCTTCCTATTGGAATTTAAACTCCAATCCGAACCCAATAAAAATCTAGCACATATGAATTGAATGCAATTTCAATATTTTATATTTTTTATTCATCGGTTTCTTTAAAATAAATACATACATATACATACGAGTATAATCCATGTAATATATTTATATATTGTTTAAATTTCAATGTGCTTTCAATTTAATTAATTTATGTTTAGGGAAAAATCGTTTATTTACATTTTCACTATGTTAATTTCCTTTCCATATTTTTATTGTGCATAAAATTCATTAATTTACATGAGTGTTAAAGTGTGTATTTCGTGTGTTTAATCCATAATCCATAGATTCATTTTCACTGAGTTTTTTAATAGTTTGTTCGTAATGTATCTCACCTGCAATGAGATTTTTCCCTCGTATTTATATGATTTGCAACCATTTGTGTGTGTCTAAAATGTTTTTTTACTCTGTTTCTCTCTCTTAGAACTTTGGAAGGTTAGCCAAAGAGATTAAATTGCGAAAATAAAACTATTTCTGAGAATAGTTTATATAGATTTAGTATAGCTTGTAAGCTGAGAACTCTAGGGAGATAAAATTTTAAAATATTTTAGCAATTTGTAGGGATATAGAATAATTATTATTTATAATTTGAGCATTTGAAAATCAATATTTGATTAATTAAAAATTACATTAGTTTGACTATATTTAGTAGCTGCCTTACAATTTTTTATAGCCAAAAAACAAAGAGAAAAAAAACCATAAATAAAATACAAGTTCCGCCCGCGGATTGTTTCTAGCAGATAATCTATGGAATGAGAGGAAAAAACATATGAAAATATATAGATTTAAGGGAATCATGTTTCAGAAAGTTAACTCGAAAGCTTTAGTATTTAGTATTTAATTACAAATAAAAGCACGCACATTGTTATAGTATACATTGGTATACATATTGCACTTTAATATTTATTTAAAAACTACATACATATATATTGTGTTTGTTTTTGTTTTTTATCAATCAACATCATTTACGCTATTAAACAAATTCATATACATATATATTTTTTTTGTGATTTTTTCTTGAATCTTTTTTGCTAGTCAATAAATATAATTTGAGTATACTCGTAATTACGTAGTACCGGGAACATACCCCGGCGGAGTTAGGGGAACGTTCGCTTTTTAGTTTAATATATCCAAGAGCATCTGAGAAAGAGGTAGCATGAATCGTTACATAAACCCTTAGTTAGTTGGTTGGTTAATTAGCTCGATAAAATACAATACAAATACCAATTCAAATGGAAATTGAAATTGAAATTGAAATAGAAATAGAAATGGGTGAGTGTGTGGGTGGGTACATTTAATAACAGCTCTGGGTATCTTGTATCTTGTATCTTGTATCTTTTATCTTTATCTTTAGCGGTATCGGAGGGGTCTCTGTGTGCGCACATACTCATAATATGCCTGCCTTAAAGCCAGCCATTAGGAACCGTCAATTTAGCAACTACTAACGTCTATTTAACCTCTAAACTGTCTCTGCCTGGGTGTGAGAGTGTGTATATAATGTTGTGTCCGCGTGTGTGTGAGTTTGGATGTATCCGTATCTGTATCTGTAGCTGTATCTGAATCTGTTGCTATTTTCACTTAATTAGCAAAGTGCGGATTTTTGTGCATGCGATAAATTAAACGCCAGGGCAACCTGCCATTGCCATTGTCCGCATCCATGGGGCTGTCCATATCGTCGGGCTGCTCGTTGGTCCAGTTATAGCTGAGCTCATCCAGTACATCCTCTGCATCTTCGGCATCATCATCATCATCAACATTTTCCACGTTGCCTGTTGCGCTTTTTCCAACAGGCAGCAGCGCCTTGCGATTGCCGTTTTCATGATTTGTTTCATTTGAAATTTCATTTCCGTTTGGCTGCTGATGTTCGGCCACGCCCCCGCCCCCGACCCCAACAGTGCCCAGACTCAAACCGAGTGCGCCAGTGTTGAGGGATTTGTTGGCATCGTTGAGCAGCTGCTGTGCTGCCGGCTGCTGTCTTACTTGGGTTTCTGGTCGCTGCAGAAAATCGAAAAACCGTGACGAAGCTGATGAGGACGATTCTGGATAGGATGGAGGGGATCGGGTGGATTGCGGCCAGCCAAAGCTCCACAGTTGACTAGGGAAATGTTGCTGCTGCAGCTGCTCTCGACGCAGCTGTTCCCGCTCTCGTTCCTGCTGCTGCTGCTGCTTGTACCGACTGTTGGCCCATGTCACCGGCTCTAGGAGCACTCGTTTACCCACGTTCTTCAGTATGGCTCTATTCAATTCGACCTGTGCGCAGGGATTAAAAAGCAAAAAGAGAAAAAAGTGGGAAAAATGGTTTATATTAAAGGAAATGAGTGTATGGAATTTTCTCGCATCTCATAGTTCACATCACAGTTGCTGGCCATAATTCCCAGTCAAGCGCATGTTTACTTTAAATGGCATTAATATTTGATCTTCACACTGCAAATTAGATTTACACTTTAATGGTGCGATTTTTAATTGCATTTTTAGCTGTGGTCCTTTGCTGGTTATTTCCTTTCGAAAATATTGTTTAAAACTTAAAATTATGCTTCTTTTTTGTCCAGGCAATTCAGCGCAAAAGTATGCTACAATAAATATGATCTATAGAGATATATTTTATTCTCTACATAATTAAAGCTGGAGAATTAGATTAAGGTAGGTCACTCCTTGGCATTACTATAATTCTTATATTTCTATTTCTATTTCTATTCAGTTAACTTTTGGATAAACCGAATATAGATTCGAGCCACAAATTTATATTAGGATAATATAATATAACACCCACCATATAGTCGTTAAACCAGTGCATTTATAATGCAATTGCCTTATCTTATCACTAAATATTGTCAGTTAGTAATCGGAATACCCCAACAGCACTTTAGTTGGCTGAAAATAGAATAACCCACTTGCATAATGACGATTGGAGTAGGTTCCACTTGAAAGTCTATGCAGTTCCGTTCTATGACGATTTAAACTAAATTCCTCTGATACGTTAGATAAAGGAACGTTTAGTCACTTTTGGGCAATTCCCCAAAAGCGAAATGTCTGGGCTACAAGTAACGCGATAAGATAGTATCCAGAAGTGGTGTTGGAAATTCTGTTCAGGTGCTGAATATTAACGTATAAAAGCCGATAATACGACAAAAATTCATTCAGTTCAGAACTAACAGCAACACAATGAAGGGTATAGGAATTGCAGTGTTGGCTATAAGCCTTTTGGTAGTGCTGGTGGCAGCACGACCAGAACGACACGATAATAAAGGATCAGCTGGGAAGGGTGTGAGCAACCAGCAACAGAGGCTAGAGCAAAGGCCATCGAATGAGTCCGGCGAGGAGCAGAGACCAGTGGGACCACCAAGCAATAATGATGAGGACTCAAATGGTAAATGACATGCTTTCCTATAAATAAACACTTTCTAACATTAGTTTTGTTTGAAGAACGCCCGAAAAACAGCTCAGAGGAGCGACCATCCCATGAAGAACGTCCTTCTCATGGGCGCCCACACGGACACCGTCGCCCACACGGACACGGTCTCCCACACGGACACCGTCCCCCACACGGACACCGTCCCCCACATCGTCCTACACCACCCCCAGAGGATGAAAGCACAACCGTGGAAGCCGAAGATTCAACCACTGCTGAGCCTGAAAGCTCTTCACCTCAAGCGCCTGAGATTTCCACAACCTTAGAGCCTGAGGCGTCCACCACCTTGCAGCCTGAGGAGTCTACCACCTTGGAGCCTGAGGAGAATACCACGCTCTAGAAAGCGAACGATTATTCAATGTACGAATATTTATAAATGTTATTTAATATTTTATAAAGTGAATCACATTTCACTCAAGCACATTTAAAAATAATATAAATACTCGTGTTTTTCTAAAACCCAAACTCAATTATTCGAATGCATTCAAGGGTTTCCACTCATGTCCTTTCATGAGCTCACATTCATACAACAATTTATCGTATCCTTTTGACAAATCAATACATATGAACTGACATGTGTAAATGGAGCGCACAATTTTTGTGAGCCAACGCACCCACACTTCTTCATGGATGTCTAATGGTAAGGTAAGGCTAGGATCGTTATTCGAGAGGCACCCAAGGGCCAAATTGTTTGAATTCCCCGCATTAAATCGTTTGATTTTCTTGCCAGTTTTCCCTGACGCCGTGGGGTGCATCAACATTTTGGTAACCAAATAAATTTCGCTTTGTTGCCAAGTCGAAATATTTGTATTACGCATACGCCGCGTTTGGTTTGCCTTTTTGCTTACATGATGCTAAGCCTTTGGTTTGTTGGAACCGGTTTTAAGCCCTTCAAGCCTTTTTATACCCTCGTCTCCGTAGAGTAGAGTATAGTAGAGTTGAATAAAATGTGTCACAAGCAGATAAAAGCCAAACACATGAATTCGTATGTTTTACAATGTTTTCAAATATATAAATCATTTTGTAAGTGTATATTTATTCTGTGGTAAATTTGGCTAGGGTATCTCGAAGTCGCACACTGTTCTCTTGAACATTCTTATTTGTTTCAGCATCCCTTTTGATATCTACCTGTGTGTTATTTACATTGCTAACATGCGGGCTTGTCAATACCCAGTGATAAGATGGGCCTTTAGGCCATTGTCTGACAAATGGCAGAGGACAAGCGAGGGAGCAGAAACGGCCTTGCCACTGGGCATTTCACGAGGATTTCTGAATACATAAATTTATTGTTCTTTTAGCTGCTAAAAGATGAAAAAAGTTTACGCTGCGAATGAGAATTTGCCAACTATTTTTTCATTTCCAGCTCTAATTTTGATTAGCTACTTGCACCACAATTTCCCATTTATTTTTCGCACAACATCAAAACGCACTTTCAACTTACTTTAACTGCAGGTAGCAGCTAGGCGAAGGAAATATTTATAATACGAAGGTTTTTCTTTTGTTTGTCTTGCGAGTTGTAGAAGAAAGTTTTCTTTTGCTCATTGGCGCTTATTAAAAATACCGAAGTGGACAGTGCAGTGGAGGCTCCGCTCTCTCACCTTCCCAGCTACCCTCCAACTCACCTGTCTGGTGTTCTCCTTCATCTGCCTGCGTGCAATTTCCAGAAGCAGCCGCTGGCGTAGCACATCCAACGGATTGACAATGGACAATGAGGGCTTATTCCGCTTCACCATTGGATACTCATCCTGGAAACAGAAACATTTTAAATGCATTCATTTTAAAACTGCTTATACTTGGCATAATAAATGTTGGGAAAATCTTAATGCAAAAAGTTTTTATTGCTGGAATTGTTTAAGCGAGTTAAACAACAAATTTAAAAAACTTGTAGCTGAAACGAGAAAACTTGATCGAATTGTAAACATTACTAAAACATTTTATTTGCCTGTTTACCAGACCTTTGTCAAATTACCAATTTATGAATGGCAATTGGCAAAATTTCAAGGCTTTTCTAATCTCTGTTAACCGATTGCTTTCGAAGTGATATGCTCGAACTTAAAGATAAACTGGCTTTAACCCGGCTTGTTCTGAATTCCATGTTGTTCATTATTTCACATAAATATTTGTCAGTGTTTCGGTCAACTTTGAAGCAGTCTCTTAACCTGATCATAATCAAGGGACTCTATATTCCGACAGATTTCTCTAGTCTTTTGAATTAAAAAATTTTCAAATTATTGGATCAAAATCGAATATAATAAAAAAAAAGTCTTGTAAATAAACATGCCACTGAAATGCTAGCAAAACTTCTGTTAAATTGAACCAAAAGTCGAACTCGGAACACGGTTTATCACTTGTTGTCCGGGTGTCTGGCCTCTTATCAATTTGACTGTTTTAATTACGAGTATTTTATATCATTTTTGTAAATGGATTTCAAATTATTTGATAAGTCATTTCTCATGATGGGTAAGTCCAGTGTCTGATAATAATTTCTTAGAAACTTCATAATTCATTTTTATTTTGCTAATTAAAGAGATGATGACAGTTATGTTCTTGTTGCTGTTTGCCTCTACATAAACAAATATTTACAACAATTTGCAAAATTCAAGCAGCTTTTAGATAACAGAATGTGTAAACAAATTATTGTAGATAACATTAAAAAATTCTAGATGATTTTGGTGACTAATAGAAGAGCGCATGCAAGCGATCCGTGCCCGCCAGTCTGTGTTCCATGCAATAAATGTTATCGATAGCTTTATGGATGTAGCGAATACTGGTTGAAATATAGCTCACGTGAATTTAAAATTCTGTCAGAAAATAGTGTTTTTTTTTTATATATTCTGATAATAAAATGTTAACGCCCCCAGTTACCAAGCTGAATTTAAGGTCTCAGCTTGCCATTGGTAACTCGCTGGTCATTGTTCACCTCCCCCTGGCGAATTGCGATAAGAAGCAGTCGTCTACGGAAAATAACCGAAGGTTATACGACTGCCTAATAGTCTATATTCGGACGACTCTCGAGAAGTATATCTTAATCTATAAAAGGATTATATAAATCAAGCAGTGGATACTTGAGATACAATTCTCAGAAAGATTAAGTATTATTATAATTAGAATATTTCAAATTCCACATTCAAAGTGACAGCCAAATGGAATAAAATTGAAGGTGAAGACCCCAACTAATCGTGCAGAACGTACACAACTAAAGAGCACTGAATGGTCCCGAAAGACCTATCAGCGGGAACGAGTACGTACGGAAATTTCACTTTTTTGTTTACCTTATCATAGACTATAATTGCGATTGCGATTAGATAGTAGTAAGTGGGCAGAATGTCTGAAACCCAATGGTAATTGTGGTATCTGTGACCACCTGCTTTCTACATATAAAAGAGTGTTCCACGCTCGGTTTCGATTAGTATACATTGAACAATTACAATATGAAGTTTATAACGATAGCGGTCGTCGCGATTCTGTTTGCTGTGGTTGCTTCCAGGCCAAACTTTGGTTGGGGACGTAACTTTGGTGATTGGAAAGGAAATGCACAACATGGTAACGGGATTGGAAGGTTGGACAGATGGAACGGTTTCTTTGGAGGCTGGCATAGGGATGCAAACGGTTGGCACAGAGATGAGAATTGGGATCATCGCCCTAGGGTCCCCCAATGGCGTCCTGAACCACAGCAGAAGCTTACAACAGAAGCGCCAGTTGAGCCCACACCCGAAGCTCCAGTGGAGTCAAGCCAGGTTCCGGTAGAATCCACACCTGATGCTCCAGTAGAGTCAACCCAGGTTCCGGAGTCCACTCCTGAAGCACCCGAAGAGTCAACTCAAGCTCCAGAAGAATCCACACCTGAAGCTCCGGAGGAGACTACCCAAGCGCCTCAGGAACCCGAAGAAACAACAACGGCCGAGGGCTCTGGCGAAACAACGGATGAACCTGAAGTATCTACCAATGCACCAGAGGAGATTGTAGAAACTACTCAAGCTCCCGAAGAGCCAGCAGAGTCTACTCAGGCACCAGAAGATCCAGAAACCTCTACCCAGGCACCAGAAGATCCCGAGGAATCTACAACAGCTGAAGGTTCTGGCGAAACAACTTTAGCTCCAGAAGAGCCTGAAGTATCTACCAATGTACCTGAAGAGATTGTAGAGACTACTCAGGCTCCATCAGAAGATCCAGAAACCTCTACCCAGGCACCAGAGGAGCCAGAAACATCTACCCCGGCACCAGAGGACCCTGAGGATTCCACTACTGATGGCTCTGGCGAAACCACGCCAGCTCCAGAAGACCCAAGTGAGACAACAACAGAGGAGGGCAGCGGATCGGCGATTGCGTAAGAATGTGCGCTCTTTTCAAAGGGACTCAACATTAAAACATTAAGATATGTACAAATCATGTTTCGAAGAATTTCATTATTTATTCGATGTTACGAGTACGAGAAGATAGCAAACGAGAAACCAGTGTACTGATGGTTTTTTTTTAGATAAGAATCGAAATTTTATGTTATTATAAGTAGTTGGTTTTATTATATTTAATAAGACAGAAAAATCAATTTATTACTAATGGGTTTTTTTTTTGTGTACATAATGGGTTATAAATTGTACCTTTTTTAATTATGCCTTGATTTCTTGAGAAAAGAACGTTCAAGTGCCATACTCATAGATAAATCTCAGTGTGTGTCCAAAATATTAATTTGCTATGTCAACATGACATTATCTTTATCTCTGCTACACTTGAAATTAAGGCGCTGTTAAATGGAGTAAATTCCAAATACGTCATAAAAAATTTGCCGATTTTTCACTATTGGACATTAAAATCGTTTAACAACTGTGGAGCACCGTCATCGAGTCCAACTGATCGAACAATGCTTCTTGCCTGGCTACAATCTCTGGCCATAAAGCAATCAAAATGGTATAGAAATCGGTTATTAGTCACGATTTTGATCGATATTTGGCAATGGCAATGGAAACTTTTTGCCTATGCGATAAGATTGCATCAGACTTTGGCAGACTGGAGCACTGTTTGCTCACGCTTCATAAATAAAGAGACAATAAAATTGTTGTCGGATGCAACTATTTATTGACTACTAAACGTAACCTGGCAACTGTGCAAACATGAGAAGCATCTCGACTTTGCCTATATAAGACCTGCAGCTGGAGAGAAGGCAATTAAAAGCTAATCATGAGAACTATAACACTTGCAATATTCGCTATCTTGTTGGTTGCCGTTTTGGCCCAGCCACAACGCGGTGGTGGTGGTCGAGGACCACCCCGTCATGGACCACCAGGCGGAGGTCCTGGACAGGGACCACCCGGAGGCATTCCTGGTGGACCACATAGACCACATGGTCCCGGTGGACATGGTCCCGGAGGTAATGGCGGTAATAATCAGAATGATGATGATGATAATCAGGATGATAACCAGGATGATAACCAGGATGATAACCAGGATGATAATCAAGAGGAGAACCAAGAGGAGAATCAGGAGGAGAATCAAGATGATAACCAGGATGGTAACCAAGACGACGATGGCGAAAATCAAGATGAGAATGAGAATAATAACGATGAGGAGTCCTCTTAAATTATGCGGTCCTAATTACTGTGTTCCGTTTAATATAGCAATCAAAAAATAAAATTGTTCGCAACTTCAATTATGCATTAATTTCCTTCTGAACCAACTTATACTGTTAGAAATAGAGAATTATAAGGGTATTTAAAAGTCAACACTAGAGCTTTGGAGCCACTTAGTCAAACATTTTATTCTTTTCCCCTCTCAAATTGTTATAAATTGTTTTTAACAACATAAGTTTCAATTTGGCCAAAGTTCTCAGGCTACAAAAGTTTTACACCATCTCTAAATAGTTTCCGTTGTTTTAAATACTTTCCCAGAAAAAATACTCTTAACATAATTACAAAGTTTCTGATCATAATACGAGTATTATTCAAAGGTATTCACATGAACTACAAGTGAATGCATGAAATTGAATTATGATTCGCAGATGAGCAAAGCTCTGTGATAGATAGATGTGTTAGTCACGCCTTCGCAGGCTGAAAAGTTGGTCCTTTGAAATATTATGAGTAAAAGCCGAAATATTTGATTCTATTGTACTCAAAACAGCCCACACATCTGGAAATTAAATAGCTTGGAAAACTTGAACTTTTGCTATGCGATTTATTCGCGCTGTAAAGAAGCAACAAAGTTACAAGTTTTATTTGTCTTATTATCAAAGGTAAACAAATAGACGCAATAACATTTTGTTTTCGGTCTAATGAACCACACATAAATTGTTGTTAAAAAATTTCCATTTGTTTTGCGTTTTAGCCAGCCCCAAACGCGAAAATTGATAAATTTTATTTAGGTTTTTTTTTTTTTTGTTAAATGTTCGCAATCCATTTTTATACATTGCCTAATTTGTTTGTTTGTTTTACAGGGCTCTGTCAATCTCGATGTTTGGTCAGTAGTCACGCATTGAGGTCTTCCGATAAGATTAATTTCCAGCATTTATTATAAGTCTTCCAAATCTACGTCGCACTTTTGTGATAACACTGGGAATACTTCCCCAGATTCAGTAGATTTTATTGCGTAGAAATCAATTGAAAGTAATTTCATAGGAAGTCCTACTTCAAAGTAGTTGCAAGCAATTATCGCGAAAAGTAGATTTCCCAAGAAATACTCAGTTGCATTTGTTGATAGCAAATCAAACATGCGATAAGCTGATTAAGGAATCTGGGCAACTGATAGGTAACAGTTAACAGGTAACAGGTAAACAGGTGAATGATGAGGAATTTAATAAATCATTTATAAATTTTGCACCCTTACTACTCGCGAAATTCCTCTGGGCTTTCGAAAATGATTCAACGAATAAATCATTATAGATTATTACCTTTTATAATATAATATATATCATTAATCTCTTCAATGGACTATCATAATGTAGTATTAAATTTCACTCTTCTAGCAAAGTTGTGAAAATATATATTAAAATACTGACAACATCAAAGAATGCGTCAATTTTCTTCGGCAAAGGCCAGTGTCAAACACCTGGCCCATAAAAAAGGGAAACGGCCAATGAAAATTTGAATATGAAAAACTGTCACAAAAACGGCTGACATTTGTTGGTAACCACAAAATGTGTAGAGGAGAGGAGGGGAGAGGAGAGACGGAAGGTGTTTGGCTTATACGCACCTGTATGGCCTGTGCATCTATATAGTCCAGAGGATATCCGTTGGCGGCATAGCCTGCCCCAGCAGTTACTGCTCCGCCCCCGCCTGCTCCAGCTGCAGCACCCCGTTGTGCCGTACAAACGAGCCTTGTGGCGCTGAGTAAAGTCAATAACACCGGGCAAAACCACGCTGTGGCTTTCATCATTCTGCAATTGTACAAAAAATAATTGCATAAAAAATCAACGGACGCATGAATCGGGCGATTAACGAAAAAGAAAGGAATGGCTTATAGCAGAAACATATATTGAATTTCATCTGTTGAATAATTGCATACTGAATAGCCCTGACATACTTACATGGCATCAACTGAATCTGAGTCTTTATATATGGAGCTATTTATCCTGACTGATGGACTGACTGACCGACTGACTGACTGACTGACAGTTGCCAATCAACACACAGCTGAATCAGTAAAACTTACCTATGATTCGCAATCCATTTCAGTAATTTCTTTTATGAAAAGCCGTATATACAGTCGGGGAAAAAATAATAGAAACGGCATGCAGACTTTCACTTTAAGCCTTATCGTTATTTATGTATAAAAATTATATTAATTTAACCAACTATGTACGGAGCATTGTTATCTTTTCTTAATTGTGTTATTCGCTTTGAGCCAATTACGGCCATAATTTTAGCTGTGTATTCAGAGTTAGCAAGTAGCTGGAAAAATATTATGTTCTTTAATTCTTGTACTCATATGTACTATATTAAACTATAATAAAAGAATATATATATTTTCTTCACATTCAATTCTCTTTCGTATACAAAAAAAATGATTGACCAGTTTCATTTAATTTCCTTTGCTTCCTTCGAGATTGTTTACATCCTTGTTAATGGGAAATATTTATATTCTACCGATTGCTGGCATTGCGAGGTGATTTAACGATAATTTAGGAGCAATTTATCAACTTCACGAAATATTTATTGTTAAATTATGTAAACTCAAATTGTTGCTAGATTTTCAACTAGGACTTTGACTTTGATATTTCACGTTGCAAGCTGCTGTCAAGCTGAAGCTCGCTTGAAAAATACGCAACCTCTTGACATCATGAAGTACGAGTATTCTTATAATTTATGGCTCATGCACATGCATGACCTCTCCTAACCCCTCTCTCAGCCACCTCACTTCAGCAGTTGGCTGCTGGCTGTTGGCTGTTGGCTGGAACAGCTTCTCAATGGACTCTCCAAATGACTTTTCCCAGCCACAGCAGAACATAAACGTAATGTGTGGAAATAACATAAATACATGAAGAGACTTGACGAGATGAGATGAGATGCGATGCGATGGGATGGACGATGGACGACGGGCGACGGACATGTGGGTCTTTGGAGCTTGCTGAGCACTGTGAGGTAGTATCAGCCGCTAAAACTGACACAATGAGTTATCGTCATTCTACAGCACAAACGAAACGAAAGGATTTGGTCCTGTGGGGTCACAGGACAATTTGTTAAGCTGCCCGATTATCGAAACTATCCAAATGTAAATGGCCAATTGTGCAAGCAAGCCCAGCGGCCAATGACTCGCGATTGGCTTACAATTTCCGGTAAGAACTAAAAGCCAAGAGCAGGAAGTGCATAAATCCGACTGTAAAGATTTCTAAAAATAGGCCCAGATTCAGCCGCAGGCTGATTTCGTCAGCAACACTCGGTTTAGGATTTGCTGTGTCCAGCCATATATTTCCTGTTCCCAATTTGAATCAATGCATGGAAATTGATTTTGCTTTTGCCCTTGCTATTGCCTCTTTGCCTCTGTCAATCGTTTCTTTCTTTCTGTATATCTGTATATCATTGTGTTTCTGCCACTTCCTCTGACTATTTTCATTAGCTTCCAGCCACGTTTATGACGCCTTCGATTGACGTACAATTAATTCACACGCCTTTCTTGTGCAACAAGCCAATTTTTCTTCACCCGTATTCCAATATTCATTCGAATATTGTCAATGCCTGCCCCACTTGGAAGCGTTCCTGACATATTTTCTCGCACCAGCACAGTTGAAAATTTAATATGCGATTTAACTTTACTTTAATAAGAAGTTTTCTGTTGTCTTTAAGACAAATTTGCATCGAATTTTATTAATTGTTTTTATACATTCACAAAGTGGAGGAATGATACAATAAAATAGCTGAATAACGTCTAGTATTGGCCTTCTTTTTGTTGCAAGTAGCACATAGGTTGGACCCTGCGGGAACGGAAACTGTATCATATAGCTGTCATAGGAAGCCACAATCTGCCTAAAAAGTTATTGTTTAGAAAACTTATTTTATTTCTGAAAGCATCCTAATGAAATTTGCATAATAGTTGTATAAGAGTATATGCCAAGTGAACACATTAAGATCGGTATAGCTCCCATAGGAACAATCTGGTTTGGAACTGTATCTAATCTTCAGCGCGCTGATGATAGCCTTTCCTTATTAGTTATTGCATACTTTTAGGTGCTCTTTCTAGAGGGTATTAAATTAATTGTTAATACCCTCGAAGCGGGTATTCTATTTTTGTACGAAATATGTATTGCATTAAGGGAAGTATGTCACATTAAGTATATAAATTATTGTCCGATCCGTATGTTTATATGCAAACTTGTGTCTCAGTTTTTAAACTAAGTTAATTAAATTTGGCACAGAACAGTTCTCTTGATGCTCTCAGCACATATATCGGAACCAAACGGATCGAAAAACTATATATTATAGCTGCCATAGAAAAAGGCAACTGTTTGAAGATGATTTTGCTAAGACATTTTTTTTGTTTCTTGAGATGTGTTGAAGAAACTTGCCAGTTAGATGAAGATTCCAGCTGCTGTCAAGTCTAAGTTTTATATCTTAGTTTTTGGTTAGCGTCGAAGTACTGCACTTAATATTTATCCTAATATTTAAGAATGAAATTGATTTCGAACCTGCTGCACACATTTTAACATTTGGTATTTTTGGCCATTTTCTTCCACCAATTTTTTATAACCACAAACATTGAGCTTGATTTAAGCTGCGCTGTCAGCATAAGTCTTAAGTGCAAAGCTTTGGATGTTTAACTATTTGGCAGCTTACATATGTATCTGAATCTGTAGTTGTAGCTGTAGCTGGAACTGTGAACGGTGGGAATAACATTTAGATTTGAGGCACCTGTCATATTTGTGCCATTTCATGCTAAAGGGCTTCGGATTACCCACAAAATTCCAGTATTGAAATGTGGACAGCTGCATGTGACAAGTTCATTAAGGTGACAATTCTGTGAAAGCCAACAGATTGTTGAAGTTAAATATGTTCTATAAATGGCCTGGCAAATTGGCTATAATTAAATGGCATTGTTTAAATGGCCATTATTATATGGGAAGTGCCTGCATTTGAAGTTGAGCAAATAAATATGCTTTGAATAATGAATAATATTAAAATATTAAAACGCAATAAAAACTGCCCTGCCCCACTGTGAACTGTGTGTCCCTAGAAACCAAGGGAGAGAGACTGCCCCACTGTGAAATCGTGATTGCCTTCAGCTATTGCGTATACGATTTCAGTCGCTTTTATCTCTGTCTGACAGTTAAACAAAAAATAAAACAAATAAATAAGATATAGAAAAAGCCAAAGCAAAAGTCTCCTTATCTATTTGCATTTAACATACTCATAAATACACACCACACACATCTATGCAAATAGATGTAAAGCCAAGCAAAGTTTTCTTCGATAAAAAGATTTCCTTGCGAGCCAACATTTTGATTTGTCAGTGGATGTGCAGCAAATAAACGAATGAATAAAGCGAATGAATGTTTTGACTGCTGCCTAATGTTATTATTCATTCCCTCAAAAATCGTTTAGCGGGTATATTCGAATAATAAGATACCTAATAAATACGCCTGCCACGGGGAAAAATGAAATGAGATTTGAGAACAGAAAGCTGACGTTTAAAACGCACAGCAGGCATGCTGTGAAGACTTTCAAATTAATGTGAAATTAAATTGAAATATTTCACTGTGATGTAAAACACTCTTTTTTTATGACCCAAGCGACGTCATTGTCGCTTTTCTTTGGGGAAAATGACAGCGCGTAAGTTTTCCCATCGTTTTCAAGCCAATCAAAGCTTGAAATGTTGTTAAACATTTTTTGCAGTCCATAAAATTATTGGCTAAATCACAAAGAGCTTTTAAACAATGTGAAAATTGCATGAAGTAAAGCTAATTAGCTCAAGAGCGCAGAATAGAATTAAAAACCTATTAATTAAAGCGAATATTTTCACTCTTTGATTGGTTTTTCTTTTAATATTTTTTGAACTACCCATTAAAAGTTAAGTGTTTGCTTTAGCCAATACATTTCCTAGTCCTCTTGATTTTGGCTTGTTGAGATAATGTTGTAATCTTTCGCTACCACTAAATAAGTAGAGAATTAATTGACTAAATGTAATGAAATTGAGCAACGTTGCTTAACCAATAGGCATCTATAAATTAAGGTAAAAGTGTAATTAATAGCACAACTTTTAATTAACTTCAGGCTCTCTTCTCGGATTTGTTATATGGGTTCTTGGAAATTTTACTAACTCTTAGCTAGTTGACAGGCAATTTAATGGGTAGTTGGCTAAACAAACTTTGGAAAATATTTATTTAATTATTCATTGTTTCCCTCCAATATTAAACAGTTTGAAATTTGTTCAGTTCTAGATAGTATAAAAATATGATTTTTTTTCAAAATAAAAAAATCTAATTTTATTTCTAATTTCATTTCTTGATTTTGGTGAAACATAGATGCTTCGCACAACAAATTCCAAGAGTTTTTGAGACTCTTCTTTGGAAAATATAAAGAAGTAATTTATTCTAGAAATTGGTAAACCTATGAAAGCTTTTAATTTATTTCAAAGCAATAGAATTTTCCATGTTTTTTCTCAGATCTACTTTAAAGAAATCCAACAAATTGGCTCTACAATTCAAATTTTAAATTTGTTTCACAATAATTTCTTTCTTAATGTTTCCTAAACTTCTACGAAACTCTGCCAAGAAACTTTTCGGAAGTATTTTTTAATGTTAGCTTAGCACCTTCAGTTTCAGCCACTCATTTTTTACTTTATTCTCATTTATTTGGCACCAAATAATCGTTTAAACATTTTAATATGAATCAAGCACCTACCAATTGTTATGTTCCCAAAAAAAAAACAATAAATCCAGAAAAATTTCACGTCTGATTGCGCGTTAAATGAAACCAAATGCAAATAAGTCACGTACTTATTTATTAAACGAAATTTTCACACAAAAAAGCTATTACGTTATCAATCGGTAATTACCCAGAAAATTCCTTTTGATCTTAACACTGGCAAGATATTTATGGTTTTCCAGATATCTCGTTCGCCTGTTAAATTGGCCAAAATTTTTATGTGTTCACGCGCGCGACGGCAATCAAACGAAATTAGATCGGAAAAATTTGAATATTTTATGGAATATTATTTGGGCGTTTGCAATCGATTTGCCGTTCGAAATTTCTCACAAATTCTCACAAAAGATGATATATTTAAAAGCACTCAATATTTTATTTCAGCTGGTTATAAAGTTGGTCTCTGCTCTGCTCTGAATGCTCTGACTTGGTAGAGCTACTCTGCTATCTTTCTCTGTTCTGTCTCCGAACGCAACAGGCTGACGACGAGCAAAGGACTCAGAGCTCCAAGCGTAGCACTCTTGTTTATATATTGCTAGGCAAGGACGTTAAACGTACACGAAGCTCAGGCACGAAGCCGCAGGACGAGAACGAAGCCCAAAACGTTTGGCAAACGATGTACCACGCGACTAGTTATGAATGAAACCATGTGGCAGGCACCATCATGGGTGGCTCCACATGTTGCCCAAAACGGTAATACAAACATTATTCGGGTGGAAATGTTGCCAGGATAATCCACAGGAGACATCAGAAATACGAGTATATTGTCAACCTGTTGGCAAATGCCTGAAATGTCAGTTTCAACCCACAAGCTTGCCACAAATGTTGCAGCAACATTTTGCCACTGGTTTGTTTGGTTATTGTTCGTTATGCAAGGGTCTGTCATTATCGAACTCAATTAATATTTAATGAGATTTTATTTGCACATTAATTGTTTGTTTTAAAGCCAGCCAAAGGGTTTGAGTGCACACTGTGCTCATACGAATTGGACATCCACCTGGCTAACAGCTTTTGGCAGTTCTGTCGCTGATCAGCGTTCAGCTGTGAAATTGCTTGCAATTCGTCTTCGTCCCTCAAAATTTACAGTCACTTTATATACCCTTGCAGAGAGTAAGGAAGGATCTCTAACTCCCCAAAGTTTACATGTATGCTATCGATAAGTTATCGATAAGGGAGTTGATACAGATACGATGAGACGAGTTGATACAGCCACAACAAATTCGAATGAGCTTTGTGCAAGAGAGTTTTAGAATAGAGAATTGATATTAAACTAATTATTTAATTGTAGTGCACATTAATTGGGTATATTAAGATGGTACATTGAGGGGAAAGTAAAAACAATAATAAAAGCTTCAATAATTTATAGCTAAAATATTTTATATAACTTATAATTTTTAGTATGGTGTATACACAACAGAACCATTGATTTGGGCAGAGATTGACTTATTGGTGTACCAAGTAGTATGCAATCCATATTCGCCAAAATCAATAGGAAATCGTGATATAATACTCTTTCCATCCAATACCCACTCAGTTAACCTTATTTCAGTATTAATCTAAAACAAGAAATGTAAGAAAATATAATTAATAAAACATTAGAAATCAGAGTTTACCTTGTATGGGCAGGTGTAACGAATGTTGGTATAAGGCCTAATGTATGAATATATTAAGCCTGGTATAGTGTATTTTCGAGGGTTCTTGAAAAAGTCGCATATGTCCACAGTCATCGCGTACAGAAAAGGATGCCAGCCACCACGCTCACGTTTCAGGAGTTTAAAGTTGACCTTGCACTTAGTAATAAAGATGTTCTTGTTTTTTAAATATATATTTTAATATATTTCGGTTTGTTTACCTCTGTTATGGTTTTCTTTAATGTAAATCTTAAGTTTATAACATTTTGTGTGCGATTAATGGCCTTGATGCGACACTCATTTTGAATGCCCCAATCTGGTCTGAGGACTGCACATCTCAGGGATTGGAACTTGCCATTCCCATCAACCTTCGGATATATTATCAATTTTATATAGTATAATTTAATAATAATAATAATTTCGTACTCACAAAACTACTGCAGAAGCAAAGCACTGTTAAAATTGCATATGCAAGCCTCATGCTTATGATTTGTACTAACTTTAAAAAAAACTGATATATTAATGTCTGCCTAATATCATATTACGTTGATGATATTTTAATACTTGTAATATATTTTGTTCATGGTGATGGTTCATTAAGTAAAAATAATGTTATTATAATTTGAACTTTAATTATTTAATGGGTAAATTAAAATATAGAGGGAGATAACTGGGTATAAATGGAGTAATAGAGCCACAGGTATGTATCAAGGTGAGAAGAAGCATATCCCTTCAATTAAAGTAGCCACAGTTTTGACCAGTATCTGATCAATTCATATTTCTCCATAATCATAATTATTTCACATTGATTATGGGAATTTTATTCTTAAATTTTTTCAAGTAGGCCAACTACCGCACTCACTTTTCAGGATCTACTGCTTAAAAGAACATATTCAATGCTTTGGAGCTCATAATTTAAAATCCAAAAATGTAATACAATTCTGGATGTATACCTTTGATATAGATCTATTTAATGAGTAACATTTTGTGTGGGATTATTAGCTTTGATGCGGCACTCATTTCCAACGACCCGCTCCGGTTTGACCACTGTGCAACTCAGGGAATGAAACTTATATATATATATAATTGATTTTTATCACTAATTTTTAATGATATTTTAATATGCGAGTATTTTGTTAATGATGTTATACCGCGCGCTGAACTAAATAACCTAAAGATAATGCAAATATAATTTTTTGATTAATCGTATAATTAACAAATAAGAAGAGAGGTAATTAAGCACTGTCATCATTTTGTTCCAATTTATATTTGCATTTCATGCACTTCTTGTTAAAAAATTTAACTGAAAATTCAAAGTAAGAACTCTTTATTGCTCTCTACATCATTTTTGTTTATCGGAATAATTTAATTCATTATTAAGCAAGAAAAGTTTAGATATTTTTAACCAATTTTTCAAGGAAACAAAATCAAAGTGAAACCTAAAAAAATGTTAAAAGAAAAAACCATTTTGATCATTGAAAATTAAGAAAAGAAGCAAAAACAAATATTTCTATTTTCCATAACCATTTTCTCAATTTATTATACTGTTATTGGACCTTCTAAGCAGTTCTTTGTCTAATATTATATTGAGTCATTCTGTTTATTCATTCATCAGTTTTATTGGCATTGGATTGATGTACTGGAACTTGACCCACACGTTGTTCAGGAATTTAACCTTTTGTTCAAAATTAATTGTGAAAACGTCGTTGCAACAGTGTTGCCTCCATCCGCCCTACACCTGGCCGAGTCGTGCCTGTTGCTCAAGAACTTTGACATGATTTTTAATCGCTGTCAATGCGTGTCCTCATGTAATTAAACACGTGGGCCGAGTCGTGTTCCTGGTCCTGTCACATCACTCAGGCGCCAGTACTCGTACACATAGCAGCTGCTCTCCTGGTGTCCTTTGTGCTATCCATTTATCCATTTGCCATGAGCCTGATTGAAATCTGTCAAAAAGTTGCTGACGTTTTCATGAGTTTCTGCTCATCAACATACGAAGCTACCAATGGAACTGTGTGAGTCTGGGTGTGGTTTGGTTTGGACGTGCATATGTCTGCCTGATTATTTATTGTCGTATCTGATGTCGTAAAGCCCAGAGGGAACTCTCTAGTTATCTTTAATTGAGTTCAAAATGCCTCAGGAACTACTTAAGGGAGCAGAAATTCACACGTCAAGTAAGATAATTTTTCTATTAATGTAATTGCTAAAATTCAATATAGGATTGAATGAAGAAGGAATCGGAGGGTAATTTTGTGTTATTTTCAAGCCTTCTAACGATTTTTACTTGAAAAATGAGGATGACCAATAATTAAATGCCATTCATTGCCAAAAAAAAGTTCTTTTGATTTTCTATTAACAAAACTTTGCTGTCTCAAGCTGGTCATAATTGAAGGTTCTTGTAGCCAAGTTGATCTTCAGTCAATAGCCCCAGAGCAATAACAGAATCATTAACACTGCATTTAATCTTAAGCACTTGAGCTGATGGAGATAAACTCATTAACATGTTGATTAAAATCACGACAAAGTTCAATCCTCCATCGAACCGTTGAACCACCCGACCAATCGACTGTCAATCTTTTGTTTGATTTGCGTAATAACTCAATGGGGGACGTCGCTTGGAGAACGACAGTTTCTAATTGAGCATCGACGATGTGACAAGCGAGAAGCGACAAGCGACTAAACGGTGAACGCCACTCGGTTTAATTATGCATGTTGATGGGGCCATCCCTCCATCCATCCATCCCTGCACACACCTCCTCTCCTCTCCTTTCACTTCCATCTGGGCCACGCTGTGTCTCATTCCTTCTTTCGCTAGAGTCAAGAAACCTCAGGGACATCTTCACAGCTGTTTTCGATCAAATAAACCAATTATTAATTTATGACATTCGAGTTACCTATTAGAGTTCGCTTTCCTTGAATATGAACACAGTTTAATGAATTAGGTAGCTAATATGACACCTCTGTTCATCGATACTGTTTACACTCTGCTACCACGAAAAATGGCTAAAAATGTCTTTGGGGCGGCATTCTGAAAATATATAAAGATTCGCTCTTATCATTATTTATTTATTTATAATTTATTTATTATTGAATACCTCTCAAAATGAATTTAAAATCTTCAACATCAAAACTCAAAAAATCTGATTTATTTGGATATGTCAAAAAAAAGAAGCTTAACAGATGTTAATTTAGAGCTATAAAACTGGGTTTCAAATTCGACCAAATTCGACTTTTTCTATTCAAAAAAGGGGCTCCAGTTACCAGTCAGGCCAAAGAGTTTTATATATATCGAGATCTGTCAAGAGAGAGCTCGCTTATTTATTTTGAAAACATTTTTAAAAATTTTCCGTTTCATCTGAAGTACTTTCTTCCACTTGATAATCTTTTAATACGCTCCATTTCATTAGCGTCGCTTTATCTGAGCAGATTATTATCTTTTACCTGAAGAAGCACCAGGAACGAAACAGATTCCAAGTGAGTTAGTCAAAGGCAACAATATCCAAATGAAATTTATGAAGCAGGAGGAAAAAGTGGAACAAAACTTTTGGCAAAGCGAAGCGAAGCATTTAACTAAGAATATCAGGAATAAAACTTTTTTGCTTGGCCCGCAATAATTATTAGACCAACTTTTTGGCTTAAGCAGTTATCAAAGAGTGCTGCAGTTAACTTTCTTTGGTTTTAACTTTGGCTATAATAGTAATGCAGATCTGTACTCTGTAAATGGGCAACCTTAGAACTACTGCGTACAGAGTGTCTGCTAGCCGGGCTCTTTCGACTGGAGCACTTTTCCAGGTGGACGTTTAATCTACTGTAAAAATAGTTGAGAATGCAGAGTTATTGTTATTTAATGCCTCGGTCTTTGTTTAGCCAACTAAAAATTCATACCAAATTTATTTGCATTTTTCTGTGATTTTTATGCATACATCGGAGCAGCTGCTCGTGTGTGTAAAATATGGCAGCATTCCAGGGTTGGCCAAGGCAAATGAATGGCGTACGCAATGGGGGATGCATTGAGGGTAAAACCCCTTTTCACTAGTTCCCGAACTGGTTCGAAAACGAATATCAGACTATTGCAATATAATAAAATTAACATTATATTTAATTTTAAATGCCTTCACTATAAGTTTGCTGTTATGATGTTTTTTAACAGATTGTTTTTGAACGGATTATTCCTTTCTGAAGCAGCTATAAGTTATAGTTAAAAGAGAAAAAAAAAAACTGCAAGCCAAGTTCCATTCGTGTAGATCAAAAACTAAGAGATCGAGTCGCAAATAAAGAGACGGACAGACGGTCATGGCTATATCAGCTCGTTCCATATCTCCATGTTCAATTATATATATACTCTATGGTGACAGTGAGGGCTCCTTTAACCTAGACAAGGATAACCTCTACAAGGGTATACACACTAAACCCTCTTACGAAAAATGTTGCTTATGCCACTGAATACAAAAGAAGAACAGATGGAGGCGGAAAGCTGACGAATATATTTCACTGCAATGAATGCAAAAATGTTCCCACTGTGCCAACGGTTTCAATGTTTTTTCTGATTTTGATTTTTTCGCGCCGATTTTCGTGTTGATTTGTTGTTGGCAGCGATTAAAGCTGCGTGCAAAAGGAGAGGCAGACAGATTGAAATAGGGAGGGGGAGAGGAGAGGGATAGAGCCGTCCACACTTCATATCAATCCACGCCCCACGCGGAAATAAAGCATTTGTCAACTGTTTTGGGGCTGTGGCCGGTCCAAATTTGATTTATGAGCGCGATGCGCGTTGCGGATATATGCGAATATGCAGAAATAAGCAAGAGAAATCAATATGGTCGGCTTATTGGGGGGAGAAAATAGAGGATGAGGACACAGTGGGGGCTGGCCCATTTAGCAGCGTCTAATTGCATTACTTGAGTAATTTCGTGTTGGGTTCAGCACTTAATTTCACTACTATATGAAAAAAAATAAGTAGGTCAAATATGATAAAGTAAAGCCTTTAATCCTACAAATATTTTAAGGACTTATCCCCATTTGTATTGGCGCGGTACAAGGCATTAGGCATGCATTCAGCTTATGCTGAACAGTTGTACCAGTATCCATGTAAAAACCAGATGTAGATGGCGTTAATAAAGCGCAGTCAACAGTTACGCAGCAGTTGTAAAATTATCGATAACAGCTAATCCGATTGTTAATGTCTGGTACTCTGGGCCACCAATTTTTGATTTTTGGCTTGCCCAGCGGTGGATTTCTTAACAGGAGCTGTAGGCGACTAAAATTTTGCACCAAGCTGAATGTTATATCTACAATGTCATTGCCACTGTTAGTTAACAGCCCAAATGTTAATAAAATATAATTTTAAGGACGATCAAGATACCTTTTGGCTACCAGATTATCCGTATCCTGCCCGATCAGGATATGTAATAAAAAGGATGAAACCATTTCAGGGATCAGGGAAAAAGTGACTTTTCTGTATATCGAAAAATACCTATAGCTCGCCCTTACAGCTCAATCGATAGAGTTGGTCCTTACGAGTAGAACGCGGATAGCTTTTTCAAAATCTATTTTAATATCAAATCCACAATGTAAAAAACCAACATTTCAAAATTCAACTGACAATTCTTTTGTATGCCATACTTTTGGGATGGATCGAACAAAATTTTGCATTTAAATCAGCCTATTGTGGATGGTACCTTTTGCAGGCAGCTTTACAGTCTATTGCGGGGTGAAAGCAGCCACTCCATCTTACTAGCTTTTGCCTGTACTAACCGCCGAGCCATGGAAATGTGAATCTTAAACTTGAGCTTTCTATCAAGTACTAAGCCTAAGTACTTGTGCGAGCTCTCGTCTATCAGTAAAGAGACTAGCAACGTAATGTCTCTGCTTGATAGTATCCTTGTGGTGAAGGTAACATTGGCATATTTGTTGCCGTTTCTGCCAATGTTCCGTTTTTGAGCCCAGCTTTCAAAGCAAGATGCATATTATTCAAGGGCTTCTGCAGCTTCAGTAATATTGGGGCTTTTCTTATAAACATATCTTCCTAGGTTAGCCCAGTTATCACTGCAGCAGAAGGCATGTCTGATGTATATAGGGTATAAAGAATAATTAGAAAAATTCCTCTCTCATCGCAGGATATAAATCAAACAATTTTTTTTCTATTTAATATATATTTTTATTCTTTTCAGGAAGGACTAGAACCAAAACTTTTCTGAATATAATTTATTATTATTATTATTAATAAATCGACTAATTGCAGTCGATTAAAGGATTACAAAAGAATTAATATAATTATAAAGGAAGGACGAGTGTATTATAAGAATATAAAGGAAGAACTAGTATATTATATAAGTATAAACGTTGTACTACTATATTATTGTGAATAAAATATAAATAAAGATTTAAGTATAAACAATTTTACGTCTTTTACTTTCTTGGAACAGGTCTTTATCCTTGGATAGCACCACTATCCTTTGATTACCCCTACATCCTTGGATGCCAATAGTATTGGTCCTTGTCATTAGAATGCGAGTTATCTATTCAAAATCAGTAAGGATTTACGGCAGTTATGTCCTTTTAAATAGCAAATTTTCAATATAAGCTAAAGCAGCAATATTCGAAATTCAACTGAAATTTGCAGCGTATAATTCTTATTGCATACTTTCGAGGCAGCAAAACAAAATCAATCCAACCAAACTGCCGGCAAACGACCAAAATCTGCTGAAAGTACCAGGCGAACATAGTCCAGCAGCAAGTGGATATTTTTTGGTAATTTATTTTGTGTTGCCTACTTTCAGAGTGGTCGGTTAAAACCTCAGCCTGCTGCTGGTTTCTGTTCGCCTGGTACTCCAGGGCGTCAAATTTGAATTTTCGGCAGACCCAGCGGCGGAATCACCAAGCGACCAAAGTTTTGCTGACTAATGTTATCTTAACAGTGCAAATGTTAAGTCCCTATGTTAATTAACAGTGTCACTGCTAACTAACATTTTTCCACCTCCTGCTGATTTCTGTTCGCCTGGTACTTCGCCTGGTAATTTTGGTAATTTCTGGCTTCCAGCCTGCTGCAGGACATGAATATATCTGAAGGATGTGTGGGTAAGGTATGTGTCAGATTCAAAAGTATCTTAGAGACACAAAAACTATCTTTGAGGTATGCAAAAGTATTAAAATTATATAATAATTATTTTTATCTTTTGTAATTCTTTAATCGACTGCAATTAGTCATTTTAATAATAAATAAATAAATAAATAAATATGATGGTTCGTTCATAATCAGGAGTCCGGTAATCCTGTAATATACATATTAGTCATTCTGTGCTTCTGTAAAGATAAAGATAATTTTATTAGGAGTATATCTTAAACTTTTAATTATTAGGAAAGGTATGTAAAATCTGATAATTTTTAATCCGTTTTAAAAACGTTTTCAAGTGTCTAATCCAATTAATATTTTTTGTATTTTTATTTAAGTTTACCCTTTTTCTTTATCTATTAAAAGATAAAGAATCATAAAAGTATTTTCGACTTTGATATGAAATCTATATATCCAAAGAATTGAGTTTTACTGTGAGTACCTGACCAGCCATATATTTTAAGAAACTCCTGCTCAAATTCTAGTTAGTGTAGCTTCAAATTGAAGAAATGCCAATCTGTTAAAAAATTAATGGCGCTAGTAAAGCGCAGTTAACAGTTACGCAGCAGTAAAATTATCGATAACAGTGAATCCTATTGTTTATGTATGTAGTCGTAAATATATTTAAATTTTTCTAATTACAAAGAAATTAAAATAATATTTACAAAAATATATAAATATTTTCTCGAAATATTATTAACGAGAATATAAACAGTGTTGGCAGCCCTAATTCGCTACTTTCTATTACTTGCGATAAATAACAGTTACATGAATGCTACACAACTCTGCTCATTTGTCATCGCTAGAAAAACAAATATGGCGGAACGCAAATGCAAAGAAAAATAAAAAAAAATAACTTTAATTCGCAAAACTCAAGAATAATCGAAACGCGCAAAATGTACATTTCCAAAGCAAATAAAAACTAACGGCGTTTATTGTGCGCTCGAATGTGTGTGTGCCTGTATTGCGATGCGATTTGCACAGCCTACACAAATACGAATACGAAGCGAAAAACAAATACAAATATAAATAGAAATACAAATTATTATTACGTGACCTCGAGAACGCCGCTAAAACTAAAATTCCTTAGAAACCGTGGGAACCGTTGCAGAAACTGTTAAATGCAACTCTGCAACTGCTTAATGCGTCAATAGCGCTGCACAAAACAAATCACAAAATAAAAAAAGAAAAACAAAATTAAAATACCCTCTGAAAGGGTAACAGAAGAACGTAGCATTTTAACCAAAATAAAACACAAAAATGTCTGGCGGACGCGACAGCGCTGGCAGTGGCAGTAACGGTAATAGCACTGCCGCTGCCAACTCCAATTCGACGTCTTCGTCAACGACGCCGCCGACGCAGCAGCGGGCGCGTGGCCGGCCAGCAAAGCGAGCGATGTGCACTTGGTGCGGGGAGGGGAAACTGCCGCTGCAGTATGTCCTTCCCACACAGACGGGTAAAAAGGAGTTCTGCTCGGAAACGTGCATCGCCGAATTCCGAAAAGCGTACAGCAAGGGGGCGTGTACGCAGTGCGACAATGTGATACGCGAAGGGGCGCCCAACAAGGAGTTCTGCTCCATGATGTGCATGAACAAGCACCAGAAAAAGAACGGATCTACACGTCAACACAGTGGCGGTGGCGCTGGCGGCACAGCAGGGGCCACAGACGGGGATCGCAAATTACTAAGCGGTGGCGCGCCGGCGCCAGCGGGTCCCTTTCAATATGAAAGCTTTCATGTGTTCGATTGGGATGCCTACCTGGATGTGAGTAGCTGCCCGTAATGTTTCTGCGTTTCCCGCCCAAAATATTGAAATTTCTTTCTTTTTTCTCGTTTCTCAGGAAACTGGCAGTGAAGCCGCACCCGCTGAGTGCTTTAAACAGGCGCTAAATCCACCCAACAATGATTTCAAAATTGGCATGAAACTGGAGGCTTTAGATCCTCGCAACGTCACCTCCACCTGCATTGCGACTGTGGTGGGAGTGCTGGGCTCTCGACTGCGACTGCGTCTGGACGGCAGTGACTCGCAAAATGATTTCTGGCGCTTGGTGGACTCTACAGAAATTCATGCGATTGGTCACTGTGAAAAGAATGGGGGTATGTTGCAGCCACCACTGGGTTTTCGTATGAACGCATCCAGCTGGCCTGGCTATCTCTGCAAGATACTCAACAATGCCATGGTGGCGCCGGAGGAAATATTTCAGCCAGAGCCGCCCACTCCAACAGATAATCTATTCAAAGTGGGTCAAAAACTGGAGGCGGTGGATAAAAAGAATCCTCAACTGATATGCTGTGCAACAGTTGATGCTATCAAGGACGACCAGATCCATGTTACTTTTGATGGTTGGCGTGGCGCTTTTGATTACTGGTGTAACTATCGCTCCAGGGATATATTTCCCGCTGGCTGGTGTGCCCGCAGCTGCCATCCTATGCAGCCGCCTGGTCATAAATCCCGCATGGATTCCAGCTCCGGCAAACAGCGTTGTCCGCGTCCCAAATATACAGTCGTCGCTGAATCAGATGCCATGTTGCCAGCCTCTCCGGTGACCGCGCACTTTCACACCAACTGCAAGGGCGGTCCGTTTATCAATAGCTCCAAGCTGCCTTCCATGGTAACGGGGCCAACCCATCAAACGCTTGCCAAGCTTTGCCTGCAAGAGGTCCTCGCGGCCAGCACAGACACGCAGCAGCTCTCAAAGTTGCTTTTTGCGCTTGAGGGCGACGTGCACATTGTAACCGCTGCTGGCAAGAATTTTACGGTAAATATAAGCAGCTGGTAACACCATGTAACAGATTGTTAGGGTAGCTTACTTAAATAATTATTTTCAGGATATCTAGGCTTAACTCTCTTGCTTG
Organism: Drosophila repletoides; assembly: GCA_018150835.1. NCBI lineage: Eukaryota > Metazoa > Arthropoda > Insecta > Diptera > Drosophilidae > Drosophila > Drosophila repletoides. Next base: position 8,366,737 of record JAECWQ010000202.1, read on the forward strand.
TTTCACTGAATGCTACTAATTTCTTGTTGCTTTTGCAGGTTAAAATACCATCGCCGCTGAGGATGAAGGACGACGACAGCCTGGCGCAGTTTATTGAGACACTGTGCACCACATGCAGAGCATGTGCCAATCTCATTTCGCTGGTGCCGGAAATGGAGGAGTGCAAGAAGTGTGCTCATAGTCGCAAGCGTCAATTGGTTCAGACAGCGACGCCGCCATCATCCCCAGTGCTGTCAGAAAAGCGCGGTCGTCAGTCTAAATCCGCCACACCCACACCCATATCGCCCGCGGAGAAACCATTAATTATCAAGCAGGAGACGGGCGTCAAGACGCATCAGCAGTCGCAGTCACCACCAGGAACCAAAGCGCATGCGAACGCCACAAAGGAGGCACTAAACCATAATAACAATAACAACAACAATAGCAGTAACAGTAACAGTAACAGTAATAGTTGCAACAATGGCAGCAATAAACTGAGCATCAAGACGGAGCCCAATGGCGTGTCACCTACACTGACTGCTACGGGCACACCACAGACGCAGACCCAATCTCAAAGTCAGACGCAGGCGCTTCGAAAGGTGCGTTTCCAGCATCACAATAATAATAACAACAATAATGGCAATTGTATTCAGGAGGTCAACAGCAACAACAACATCTTGGACTCATCTTCCAGCAACAACAATAACAATAACAGCTCCTCTTCTTCCACGTCGTCCTCCTCAAGTAGCAGCAGCAGCAGCAGTAGCTTAGCAGGCGGCACAGCGAATACCAGCACTATTGGCAAATATCTGTCGCCGCTGGTGGCCGAAGTGCATCCAGAACAACTGAATGCCAAGTCGCCAAGCTACTATAAGTCTCCAACAACATTGTCCTCCAGCGCTTCATTCCCCTCTTCGGTATCCACACCGTTTACCGCCTCACAGTCTGCATGCCCGGCTGCACCAGCTGCCAGCGCTGCTAAGGCAGCCACAGCCCCAGTTGCCGCAGCTGCATCTAGCAGTTATGGGGGTACAGCAATCACCTCTCCTCTCATTACACCCACATCAGCATCCTGCTCACACCTGCGGGCCCAGCCCATCGATTGGTCCATCGAGGAGGTTATCCAGTATATCAAAAGCAATGACAAATCGCTGGCCGTGCATGGGGATCTCTTCAGAAAGCATGTGAGTTAATTTAGCTAATTTAATTTGCTATAATTTATATTAATTTTACTAACCAATACTTATATTTTGATCCATTCTGAAGGAGATCGATGGAAAAGCTTTACTATTACTCAATTCAGAAATGATGATGAAATACATGGGCCTGAAACTAGGACCAGCCTTAAAAATATGCAATCTAGTGAATAAGATCAACGGACGACGAAATAATCTGGCTTTGTAAATGGAAACGGCAGTGGAACAAAGATAAAGCGCACCGAGGAATTCCTTACGTCGTGCGCGGAAGTGTTAACAAATTAGTACCTCCTTTAAAAGTAAAAGTAAAAAAGAAAAGAAAAGAAAACTAAAAAAGATATGCATAGATTTGTAAAGTGTTTGGCATCAATGAAGTTAAAGCACGTAAACATTTAATTTAATATATCTAATTTCACAATAACATTCTAATGCGAATAATGTCAAACATGCGCGATAAAAACAAAAAAGAAAAAGAAACTAACAAACCAAAACAAATGTCGAGCAAAAACTTCTAATTCCAAAAACTCATATTCGAAATATCAGTTTTTCATCTAAGAAAAACGAAAAAAGAAGAAAAAACAAAAAAAAATTACTTTTAAATGCATATGCATATAATATTTATTACACACACATTAACACGCACACACACACATACACACACACACACACACACGCACAGGCACAAAAAGAATCGAGATATAGAAAAAGAGAAAATAATTTGTATTTAATTAAAATATGAAGGGAAACCCCCTTGAAAATATGTGTACATAATTTTACATATAATTTTGTAATTATGTATGTATTGATTGCGTTTCTTACACTTTAACTATTACAATGTTTGCTTAATTTTAGCAATATAAACTTAAGACAGACCTACAATTGTTTAATTTTATTTGTAGACTCGTAAGTTGCCTAGAAACCTAACTAAAAGAATGAAAACAAAACAAAACAAAACGAAGACAAAGAAAAAAAACAAAAACCCAATTTAAATATAATCCATTATCACTCGAAAACGCCGTTAGCAACTATGTAAATCCACACAGACAGACAAACTTGTATGCAATATTTCTCATTACATTTATTTACACAAACTCTCACACATAAACACATAAGATATACTTATATACTATACGTATAGCAAACTGTATACAGATTATTATTAAACTTGAAAAAATTGTTCTGACAGTTCTTGTAATTTTATCGCTGCTCTCGTACACAATATGACAAGAGATAAGCCATCAAAACAGATCTCAAATACCCTACCCAAAGGGACTGTTTAATCGCTGGCTTTTCTCTTCCCAGCTCTGTTTAAAAGGACGCATTTCTCAATATCATACAGAGACACGTACATTCACACAAGCATAAGTCATCTTATAAACATAAAATGCATCATACGATTATACATATACATACATTATTCTCGGATGGACACAGGTAAATTATTAAATTGAATATAATCATAAAATTAGTCGAATACTTGAAAAATCAAACGAATAAACCGTACTTTACTACCCTTTGGCTAAACTTTAGAAACGAACATAGAAAATTAACAGGCATTTACCAGATATACGAGTAATACCAAAAAAAAAAAAAAAAAGAAAAGCAAAAAATAAAATTAAATTTAGACCGAATGAATCTAAAATCTAAATTTTGAACATATGCGGTAATAAATTAATCTCCCACTACACAATACACCCACACGCTAGTTCAAATACACAAAAACACATCCACACACGAATTCTAATATATTCATTTTGTTTTGCCATTAATATTAATTAATTAATTAGATTCTAAGTGATAGTTATTTAATTCATTTCATGTTATGTATGTATAAAGAAGAATGACGACATTGTATCAGACAATTGAAATCTGAATAAAGGAAAATATATGCATATATATCTCTATATGTAAAAGTCTTTTTAATGACCGACTGACTCACCATCGTGCTAAACATTTTTAGAAAATCTGTTCTTAACATCGGAAAATGGGGAATTAAAAATTGCTCTAAGTTTAAATCTAAAGTTGAGGGTGTAAATGACAACTCCGGGTGAGGCCGAGTAATATCCACCACTAAATCTGTAAATATATATATATACCCGATTTTTTACTTCCACTTTTATAGTAAAACCATAAAAATTGTAATGAAATCTGACTCATGATTATGAAAACACCAATAAGACGAGTAGATAAAGTAATATTTCGATGATAAGAAAGTTCTTTATTCTTGGATAATAAAGTTGTTCAATACAAATCACACTTATTATTCAAACAATATTTTTTAGAGTAGTCGAAATTTAAATCTTTATGAAGCTGAGTAGTTTCTTACATTTCAAAAAGTCAACAAAATATAAATAATTTTTCAATTTTTTAAATTTGTAAAATGACTTCAGGCACTTCTGGCGATGAACTATGGACAACTATTAGTGAGACGTCCATTGATAAGTACTGGAGCCTGGGCCGGAACAGCTATTGGATTGAGCAAGGTCTTATTAAAATAGGGCCCTCTTTTCCATTATCACAACCAAAAAAGAAAAATGTTCGATCTATAAAGTCAGTAAAGATTATTCGCAAGCAAATGATTATTGATATACCAAAAATAGGATTATTTGACGAACATTATGCGGAATTGGATCGAGAACTACAGAAGTCCTCTACCAGCCATTCGTCCGGATCCCAGTGCATTAGACGTTGCCAGAGGACACCAGCTGAAGCTTCAGCCATAATCCCGCGAAAGCATTGGGGACGTAAAATTATCGGACTCGATCAAAATCCTGGTTCGCACTGTGTATTAATGTAAAAATTGTCAAATTTAAAATTAACTTTAAACATTGTATATATCTTACTTAAAATACTGAGTTGCATCAGTTTTAAGAAAACTTGTTTAAAGAAATGTACATTTAAAAAAAAAAGATTTGATTATTTGGATTAAAAGCGAGGTCCGTCTGTTCCTTAATCTATAAAGTTTTTTATTCGTTCAATTTGGATATAAAATGCCTTTTAAAACCAATTATATCTATATATTTAGGCTATTCTTTCTATGAGTACAGAAAAAAAACTGAAAGTGATGATAATATATTATTATATAATTATTAAATGATTTAATTACTTAACGTTGACGATTTTTCATCTAAGAGCTTATAAAATCCATAAACTCAATTCAGACGACCGATTTTCTAACTTTATTCTGTTTAAAAAGTTTTTGTATTTTTATTTCTTTCATTTATTGATTAAAAGAAATATTTCTATGAAACGCGATTTAAAAAATATAAAATAAAATATATTTCAAATATAACAAATTTGTTTATATTTCAATAATAATTGAATATTTATTCGAAGAACTTAAACTAATTCGCAATGTAGTTTTTGTTACAATGCAATTCAAATTTGAATTTAACTTCGGAATACTGGCTGTAAATCGACAACATAGCCAAGTGAACATAGCAAGAACTATCGAAAAGTACAAAAATATTGGTACTTAATAAATATTCCGATAATTATTTTTTTAACTAATTGCTTATCGATTCTTTTAACATTGATAATTTACATTACAAATGATATTTCAAAAACAAGTGCCTTTTTTTACTTTATCTTATAAAGATATTGAGATTCCTATATATGCTTCTAATTCAAAGAAAACTAATTTGCAATGGCGTTTTTTGATACCACGGAATTCAAATTTGAATTTAACTGCTGATTACTGGCATCGGTAAGAACATATTAACAGAGCCATGTGAGCTTAGCAGAACTATCGAAATGTACAAAAATTAGGGGAATTTACTTAATTTTTAAAAATATCCACCACCCGAGAATTAAAATAATATATTTAAATGATTTAAAAGTACGTTTTTTTTTTAAAGCTAAATTAAAACAATTTTTACGATTATTTTGGTAATCGATAGTTGGCAGCCCTGACAGTCGAGCAGACATTTTAAAAAATTGTTCAGCTACGCCAAGTAGTTGAATATACTTGTGGCTTAATAAATTGAACAATAAATTGAAATAAATAAATGTAAATATGTCTAGTGATAGCGAGGAATACTACAGTGAGGAGGAATCTGCTAGCAGTACCATATCAGGTGAGTTAACAGAGGGAATATTTAACAAAGAAAATAATTAGGTGTAATATTATTTCACAAGGACGCTCGAGTCGCTCAAGCCGCCGCAGCAGTGCTAGTGATGGCACTAGTCAAAGTTCTAATGTGATTATAGCGGATTCAGATTCGGACTCCGAGATCGAAATAATTCGTCGTAAGAAGGGCGGCAAGGGTCGTCGCATTGCAGCAGTCATTTCGGAAAGCGAAGAGGAGGATGAGGATCAACGCGCGCTTTCGCCACGCACGCGCATGAGCATTACAGGTGTGCGTCCGCAGGACATGAACGAAGATTCCAGTGAACTAGATTACAGCGATGAGGAGCAGCCAAGCGCTAATAGCAGCAATGTTTATCAAGCTACTGCTGATTCTGGAGAGCAGCAGAAATGTGCCAGTGAGGATGAGGAGATATATAGCGCCAATAACAGCAGCGTTCTGCCAGCTTCAGCTGATAATAGCGTCATTGGGAGTGATCGTGATGAGACCTATGACGAGGGGGCAGAACTACAGAAGGCAGGCGCAGATAGGGAAGAGAGTAACGCCGACACGCCACGGGATGAGAATAACGCCGACACGCCACGGGATGAGTATAACGCCGACTCGCAACTCGTTGAGAATAAGGCCGACACGCCACGAGATGAGGATAACGCCGACACGCCACGTTATAGTACACAATTTGTGGAGAATATCGAGAACACCCTGCACTCCACACTGTGCCCAATAGTTGAACAGTCGCAGGAGGAGAAAAACGAATCCTCTGGCAGTGATGTGGTCATAATAAACAATAGAGAGGCGACCATAGAAATATCCAGTAGCAGTGACAGCGATTTCAACCAGAGCGAAAATGCTAGTTTATCAAACATTGCTAAATTAAACACCAACAATGGTCGTCCTCTAGCGGAGAGGAGTAACAATAATTTGGTACAGCCGACCATATTAGCAGCTATCAAGAAATCTCCATCACAACCTGTGTCACGTGCTTTCTATGTGAAGGAGGCGCAAAAATTAGCCGAAATGCGTACGCAGCTGATTGAGGCGGAAAAGCTATTCGACAAGGTGGCTCAGAAGCTGCCCGACAAAGGTGCTCAGATCAAGAACCGCATCGTTGGATTGCGTCAGGATATTACTATGAAAGCGAAATATTTAACAAGCATCAGAGTGGCAGAAGAGGTGCCTTCAGTTAAGACGAGCCAACCACCCATAATCGTTCCCAGGAAACCCGCTAATGATCAACTCGACTGGGATGACCTGTCCGCGGCGGTCAATGAAATAAAGCCCACATATACTGGTAGTCAGGGCATGGCCACCTTTAACACTCAGCGGGCTTTGACGCTAGATTCACTCAAGGTGCGTTTAATAATAATATAATTCCAGATAATGCTGGGTTTTTAAATTCATGCCCTTTCTATGATTGGACTCAATGACTAATATAGTATGTTTAGGAACTATAGAATTGAAAATTTTAGTTTTTAGAAATGGAAAAAGTATTACTGACCAAGTTGGCCAATATTTTTTAGTAGTTTCTAATTTGTTTTGAACTCGGTATAAAATAAATATAATATTGATCAGGTCGATATAGTCATGTCCATAGGGCGTGTTCGTTAAAATTTTTTAGATAGCAAGAGTCCAAATTTTTGGATCATTTTATTTTTAGGAGCTTTTATAATTGCAACACCTAAATATGTTTTGGTATTTACAGGAACTGCACGGCTCACTGAAGGGATGCCCGGCAGAGAATGTGCTGGCCGATGATCCAGCAGGATTGAAGGTGCAGCTAATGGATCATCAAAAGCATGCGCTAGCGTGGATGTTTTGGCGTGAGCAACAACGTCCTCGCGGTGGCATTTTGGCAGATGATATGGGTTTGGGTAAGACACTGACCATGATAAGCCTTGTGCTTGAATGCAAAAATCGTCAAGGGAGCAGTTCTAATCCCCAAGACGAGAGCACTGATGAAGAGGAGAATGCTGGCAAACCACGTAAAAGCGTTGGAGGTTGGAACTCAAAGGGCCGCAAAGACAGTAAGTATTTAAAAATTTAGTTTCATTTTAAGGTTATTATTTGTTTATTTTTTATTGCCAGGTCACAATGGCGGCACTCTGGTGGTTTGTCCAGCTAGTTTGCTACGTCAGTGGGAAGCAGAGGTTACCTCAAAATTGACCCGCAATCGTCTCACTGTCTGCGTGCATCATGGAGCTAATCGAGAGTCTAAAGGCAAACATTTGCGCACATACGACATAGTGGTAACCACTTACAACATTGTCGGCAGGGAACAGAAGACTGCAGGAGCATTATATGGTATCAAGTGGCGTCGTATCATTTTGGATGAGGCTCATGTGGTACGCAACCATAAGGCGCAATCATCTATGGCTGTCACTGAATTGCGGGGAAAGTATCGTTGGGCTCTCACAGGAACTCCCATTCAGAACAAGGAACTAGATGTGTTTGCCCTGCTCAAGTTTTTACGCTGCTCACCCTTCGATGATCTGGCAACGTGGAAGAGGTGGATTGACAACAAGAGTGCTGGGGGACAAGAACGACTGAATTTACTTATGAAAAGCATTATGCTAAGGCGCACCAAGGCGCTGATGCTATTGGAGGGCAAACTTAACAATATGCCCAATAAGGAGATACGCTTGATCGAAATGTCGCTTGATACTGAAGAAATGAACGTATACCAGAGAGTTATGACCTACTCTCGCACATTATTTGCACAGTTTCTATTCCAGCGTGCAGAGAAAGATACTGATGCCAATTTTATTAATGATGCTTACAAGCCCACATATAATCAAATCAAGGATCCAAATGGAGCCTACTACAAAATGCATGAGAAATTTGCTCGCATGGCCGGCCACAACAAGGAGGTTAAGTCCCATGAAATATTGGTTCTCTTATTACGTCTCAGACAAATTTGCTGTCATCCCGGCCTTATAGATTCGGTAAGCATATAGTTAAGTATTATGAATATATTATTTACGTTGGACATAGGAAGAATTTGTAATCAACATTTCAATTGTATGATCGAAACAGAGATGCTTGGTGTATTATCTAGTTGTAGACGCATTTCAATCCTGTGGAAGGTGAAGTGTCCGATTGCATAAAGTATATAATATGCGTTAAGACTATAAGGTTAGCCCACTTAGTAAGCTAGGTAAATCAAAATTTTCGTTTTGTGCTACCAGCTCTGTTTCGGAATAATGTAAGGCTATTGACGGATTGAAAACTGATCTCTTTACCAGCTTCAACTCTTAAGTTAGTTTCAGAAGTTTAATCTGGAACAGTTTTAACTTGTTCTCTTTTTTGTTTTAAAAAAAATTATTATTTTTTCGCCATTACAGATGCTGGAAGAGGAAAGCGGTACTGCAATCGATCACGATGAGAGCAACGAGTGTGCACCAGAAATTGATTTATTGGCACAGCTAAATAAACTAAATATTAACGACGTTTCCGGTGAAACTCTTGAAGGCGATAATAATAGTCCTATGGGCGGTGATGATATGCGCTTTACCAAAGCTTCGCAGAATGTACTAAAGCGTGGTAACCCGGTGTTTAATTTTAAGCGTCCTTCCACGAAAATGCTCAAGGTCTTGGAGATACTTAAAACAACAGTTCTGCAGAATAATGATAAGGCCATCATTGTATCGCAATGGACATCAATGTTGGATATCCTACGCGATATGCTGGAGAAGGAAAATTTGACTACTTTGTCATTAAATGGAAAAATTCCAGTAAAGAACCGTCAGGACATAGTAAATGAGTTCAATGATGCCCGTTGTGCCAAACGCATTTTGTTACTCTCCTTGACTGCTGGCGGCGTTGGCCTTAATTTGATTGGTGCGAATCATTTAATACTTTTAGATTTGCACTGGAATCCGCAGCTGGAGGCGCAGGCGCAAGATCGTATCTATCGTGTTGGCCAAAAAAAAGATGTTACTATCTACAAGATTGTGTGCATGGACACAGTGGAGCAGCGCATTAAGGCACTGCAGGATCGTAAGCTAGAATTGGCCAATGGCGTGTTAACGGGGGGCAAAGTCAGCACCAAGCTCTCTATAGATGATCTCAAGGGTCTGTTCGGCATGTGAATGCTCGGGTCATATATATACTTACAAATACTATAGCAAAATGCTGAAAAGGATATCGGATATATGAAGTTTAAGCATCCCATTTCCATAAGTAATTTCAAGGTTTTTATTTTATTTACAGCATATGTTTTCTTTATTCAAGTTAAACTTTATTTAGAAGCATTGTTTTCTTTACTTTGCATTATGCATTAACTACGATATAATTTTAGATGTTTTACAATTTGAGTTCCGTTTAAATTGAAATGTTTTCGCTAGTATTTAATTGTTTTACATGTAAAGAAAATGTTGTTTGGTTTTGTTTTGTTTTGTTTTGTTTAAGCAAATACAAAAAATTTAACTACAATTTGAATAGCATAACGTTTTTGGTTCTTGTCGATCCTAACACACAATATACACACAAAAAATACATAGATATCTTTTATAAAAACTTAACTTAAAACTATAAATTTCTTATAGACGCCGATGCTACACTAGTTTCGGCCGATTTTCCTTCTACTTTTTCTAACTCTCCCCCAGGATTAAAAGAAGAATAAAACCGCATGCTTTGCTTTACATGACAGCGCACAGCCCAAGGAAATGTAAAATTTAAAATGAAATTGCAGAAGTTAAATAATGAATTATTTTATTTTAGTTGCATGTTGCGTTTTCTTGATTTAATCTCATATTAAAATTTGATTAAAAAACGATTTCTAATTACTTTCAAATGCTGTACAAATGTGTCTCTTCAAATAGTTTCTTCTATGGTGCTTTTAAGTGTGGTGCAAGCTTACGACTAGATATCATTATAGATCATATTAAGATTCTTAGTTTCTAGCACAATTTGGGTATTGATGTTTGCGTCATTTCGGGAATAATCGATGTTATTCAAAGTTACAATTGTTTACACACTGAATCAGAGTTAGTTTATTTTGTATCTTTTATCATTCGTTATTATAGCATAGCAGTTAGCATCGAAATACGATTGCTCTAGATGTTTAGTTGATTATTTAAGTTGAGATCAATTTGAATATGTTTTATATGTGATACCTGTTGGCCCAGCCCGGAAAGTAAGTAAAGTTAAGCTTAATGGATCCTCAATATATCGAACCCGTGCCCGAAATTATTTCATATTTCAAAAGAATCAGTTCCAGTTTCCTTTGTTGCAGCCATCGAAGTGTGGCCATAGGCGACTTGACTAAGTACAAATATTTTATTTTGGAAAACTTTATAGATTTCTAGGAAAAATAGCCAAATAACATATTATCATTTCGCGCACAGGAATCGATATATATTCATAGACTTGGCCATACTTATACGTATTAATGCCAAAGATTTTTATGGAGAAAAGAATCTGTGTAGGTTACTGTATTATTTACTACTTTATATTCGTATTATATATAAATATTCTGGGGAATTGCTGTTTCTAGCTCACATTTAGATATATTTAAAGACCTTTGTAGTGACATAGCCGAGTGAGTCGTGGAGCTCCCAGCAACAGAGTTTAGTATTTGGTGCTGTTTTTTGTTTTTTAATTATCGCTAAAGGAGAAAAAGAAAGAGAAAATATGTAGAAAAAATTATTATTTCTATTACAAAATGTTGGTAGAATTCAATTTAAATTTGGCTCACTAATTAGCCTGAAATTCAATATGCTATTGGCAATCATCTTAAGCACAAATGCGGCATAAAAATGTTTTAATGGCAACGACCGAGGGACCAACGTTGGCATAATCCCAGCGTGCCCATATGGGTGCAATGTCTCAGCCATAAAAAGCATTAAAATCATTGTAATGGCAGTCAAAAGGCACCGAAGACAACAAGCCAGAAGCGCACTCCTGGGCCTGCTTACCTGCCCAGAAACATGGCCAAAAGGATGAGAGTTCTGCGCTCGTAAAACCAAATTTTATAGCAACATCGACCAAAGACTTCAAGGTGGGTGCTACAGTGCCACACTGGCTGAACCTGAACCTGAATCTGTTCCTGTGCCTCTTCGTTTATGTCCAGTCTTAGTCTTGGGACATGGAATTGGATTCCCGGACTCTTAGCCTGCTTAGGGCGCAGCTGCATTCCGATTCTTTTTTTATTTTATAATGCGAAATGTGATTTTTACGAGGCAATTTAAGATAATGCAGCAGTAGTTCTGAAGTTTGCTATGGCTGCTTTTCAATTGTCACAGTTGAACTAATTGGAAATGAGCTGAAAGCCACTCGATATGTTTTCTATGTAAGTGTGTCAAATATCCATCCATAAGTATATATAACAAATAATGTATGTATGTATATATGGCCTCCACTTAGCTGTCGACAATAATCTTTAGATTTTTCTTTACTTGAGCTGGTAAACCAATTGATGATAAATGTTTTAGGTTGTATACTCTTTCTATTCGGGGGCTATGCATTATTCCAGGACACACAATACAAGAAGTGAATTTTGGTATGTTGGATTTTCTATTTCCCATAAATTGAAGTCGAAACATTGGGGATTTTCTTGAAAATTGAAAAATAACTTTGAGTCCTATCGGAACGCGGCAAATAAGTTTCAAATAAAAATGATTTAATCAGTCTGAAAGGATAAAAGAACTATTGAAACAAGGAAAGAAAGGGTAAGTATTTTATTTTACACTGTATTAAAAAAGTACTAGAAATCAATCTCATTGCTCGACTTAGCTCAGTAGAAGACAGAGAATTACTACTACAAAATTTCGAAATATTTCTGCAGGAAGAGTATTTTAATTCGTTGCATAGCAGCTTAAAATAGTTTCTTCTTATTTTGTTTATTTGCTCAACTCAACTTTTTATGATCGCCACAAAATTTTCCACTGAAAAATGAGTAGCTGAAAACTGTGTTCAGGGCAGGGCGCGCTTTATTCGGATCTGGTTCTGGTTCTGGTTGTGTTTCTGTTTCTCTTTCTGTTTCTGGAGGAGGTTGAGGTTCTCTGTATGCGCATCATACATATTGTTTATTTTTTAATAATGCGTGTCCACTAAAAAACGGCGTAACGCGGCACCATAAAAACCGGAGAGTGCCCGACACGCAAACCAAACCCAAAAGAAAGAACGAAGACCGAACAATAATAAACACAAGCCGAATTATAGACGGGCCCGGAAGGGCTACCAGGGCAGAGGAACATAGGAGCATAGGAGCATAGGAGCAGAGGCAGAGGCAGAGGCAGAGGCAAAGAGGCGAAATTCGAGCAGCGTAAGCTGAAACTGAAACTCCGAAACTCGCTCGCAAAACTATAACTTTTTTCCTCCTTTCTTATATTTTTATTTTTATGGCAAGCATTGCATTTATTATGGTTTGCCTCGACCTCGAAGACGGAGCATACTCCCATATAGCGATGGATGGTGAAAGATGATGATTGCGGAGACCGAGGAGGAGCCGGCCATTAAAACTAAGGGATTTGTTATTTGTATTTTTTAATGACGACTCAACGGAAATTAGAAATCAACGGAAACTGTGCGACAATACAAAACTAATAAACAACAAATTTATATACTCGTATTTTGTATGTTGTTTATTGCTGTATACAAAATTTGTATTGCAACTGAATAATTTTGTTTGCTTTTCAAAAGTGAGCAAAAGTGATCTTTGAAGTGCTCAGAGAAGCGCCCAGCTGGACACAGAATACTTTAATGGAAACTTAATGAAAGATCTGTCACACAGTCACATTTCCATGTCAAAGTATCCGGGGTAGGAAACCCTTAGAGAGGCTTTTATGAACTTTTCATGGAATGTGGAATTCATTGATGAAGACATTTCCAATCCCATTAAAAAGGCGGTGATTCGAGTCCGTCTGTTTCTAAGCAAGCAAGTCTTTCAGTACGGAGTCGACCGGATCAGATAACTATACCGTAAAGCTTGTTGTTTTTTGGAAATGTTTTTTCTCCGTGAGGGAAATCGATTCAAAAGTTGCTGCTTTGAGCAGTTTTTTATTTCTCCAGGAATCTTGATGAACTTTACAAGTAAAATAGAGGAGTCTATTTCCCTTAAGAAATACAAAAATTGACTAATCAATGTTGGACTTCTAAATTATATAATTCCCATTAAAAAATTCGGTAAAAATACATAAATTTAGCTACAGTTTTCTAATACTTATTTCAGTCTTTCAGGATATGAAATCTTCTATAGATATTTTATATCATTGAATGATTGCGTAATATTTTTATGAAATAATTGCAGCATTTATATGAAATCCAAAACATGATATTTAAAATTCTCAAAGTTTTTCGAAAAGGGAAACTTAATAAATGAAATGTGAATGTTTAAAGTCCCAAATGCTCTGGAAAATTCCCCAAAATGTGATTAATAAGCCCATCTATGATTAGAATAGGAACTATCTATTAAGAGCCAATTATATATACTAAAACTGTATTTATAATTAAACTTTTTTTTGCGACAAAACACCCAACAATAAGATGAACTATAACTTAATACTACCAAGAGTTGTGAGTGTCATATTGGCATTGCGCCAAGGTTTTGCAGCAACGTTTTGTTTAAATAGGTTCTAAGTGTATTATTTAACATTTAAGCATTCTGTCACTGGTCCGACATCCTTCAATAAAATTTCGAAAAATTTTCCGAACAATTTAAAATGAAAATTAGCTTGGAAGCGTGGCACACGCCCAGCAGTAAATGGATATTGTGCTATTCAAGTTTTTCATTTGCTGCTTGTAAAAATGAAAATGAAATGAGAAAAATAGAGGAAAATGAAATGAAGAGCATTTCTTTTTATATTACAAACCCAGAAGGTGTGCAAAATTTTCATGAAACGGAAACAAAATATCGTTAAATGGAAACTTATGCATTTATTGTCGTTTGCCGTTTGCTGCTTGCTGTTTGCTGTTTTGGCCAACAACAAAAGGACTTTTGCTAGAAAATGGTAAAAGGAATTGGTTTGGCATTGAAGTGCCTTTCGCTAGTACATACATTTATATATATATATATATATATAGATGTATATATATGTGTGTGCAGTTCTGGGTGTGTGCTTGATATAAATGAAATGCATTCAGAAGCTGCTCCTGCCGCAGGAGCCTGGGAGGCTCGTAAAAGTTTCGCATTGTTTGGCACTTTTTATTGCCGCTGCATTTGCTGTTGAATAATTGTTGTTGATTTTTGCTTGCTTCTCCTGATAACTTTGATTTCTACGTTTATTTCAAAAACTGACTGTAGTTAAACGAACTCTGCGATAGTTTTATGTACCCGCCCCACCAGCCCATCCTCAGCCCTCAGCCCTCAGCCCTCATCACTCATCTCTTCTGTGCAGCATCTGCCTGTTGTCTTTTGACTTTGTAGTCGCCCAGTGCAATTTAATTGCTGCCTTGCCTAGGCTTAGAGCGCATCCAGAAATACTTATACACACCAAATAAATACAAAAAAAAAAAGAAGATACCAAAAAAAAAAAAGGATGGGAAATCATTTTTTTCGCGCAGCTCTCGTGCGTTCCAGTTTTATGATGCACTCGTAAAAACTCACGACGCGCCTTTGATGCGGAATGCCACAGGAGATGAGACGCTGAAGTGAGTCGAGTCGACTCTAGTAGAGAGGAGTTTAGTCAAGTTGACTAGAGTTGAGTAGAGTTGAGTCGAGTTGAGGTTTTAATGTGGCGAAAGGGCGCACAAACAATCGAAGGATAGCACGGAAACAGCACAATTCTAGACAAGATTTAGATGCCGCTGTTGTTGTTATTGTTGTTGCTGTTGCTTCTGTTGTTGTTGTTGTTGTTGCAAAATGCGTATATTTTATTACCTTAGACCAGGCAGACTTTGAAATATGCATTCTGAAGTGTTGTCCGGGCATCATAAAATGTGGCTAGGAGGCGAAAGTTTTGATGTGCATTTGGAGTGCAAAATACGAGTATTATACGATATTTGTGATATTTTTGTGGCAAATACATAAATGCCAATGCAATGCAAATGAAAATGGCAATGGCAGTGGAAATGGAAATGGCACTGCAAAGAAGAAGCACCAGCAGCAGCAGCAGCAGCTACAGAGAAATTAGAAGCTGCTGCATCTCTTTCCGTCTATCAGTCTGCGTCTCTACGTTGCCACACTTGAGTTTTTAATTAAAGCAAAGTATCAAAAACAAAAGGCAACAAAATGTTGAAAGCGCCAAGAGCACATAATATAAACTAAAATGCCAGCCAGCATGGAAATTTAACACTTGCCTCTAAATTAAGCAACGACGACAACGAATGGCCAAAGACGAATGCTTCAATTGTCAGCACAAAAGCAAGCAAAATGCTTAGAGGGAGGGCGGCGTGAAGAGGTTGTGGAGTGCAAGGACCAAACGGAATTGTTTTTCATCTGCTGTGTGCAGCAGGAGTAGCAGGAGCAGCAGCAGCAACAGCAGCAGAAGCAGCTTTTGTTGCCACGTTGCAGCTATCAGGCCAAATGATGAAAAAGCCATTGCATACTTTCGTGCGCAGCCCGGAAATGCAACAAACGGCAGCAGCCGCCGGAAATGGAAATGAAGGAATGAATGAAAACTGCAAGTGGCAAGCAGAAAAAGCTGAAACTGTAGCTGAGGCAGCCAACTTAAATTGTAAACATAAAACTATGCTACGAAATTGATTTGATTAAAGGCAGCAAGCCTGGTCCTGCATGCCAAATAAGTTGGCTCCTTAAAATATTGTCAATTGCGTCGAAGCGCAAATACCCTTCATATTATTATTTTTGCCAGATAGGAAATATTTTTATTCATTCAAAGTATTATAATGATATTATAATATTGTTTTTTCATTATTATTATAATTGCCAAACAAATGGTCGGTTAATCAGTAAATGGGTTAGGGCCTAGATCCACTGCAACATATTTCTCTAGCTACATTTTAAATCTTTTTCAATTATCTACTGGATCTGTGCTATTTATTTCCCAGATTTCTCAGAGATGGGGAGATTCAAGTAAATAATTCGATCTCACTGATAAGCAAGTGTATTTAATCTTCGGTGCCGCAAAGATAGACTACCATTTAATTTTTTTTCTTATCTAAATTACCAATTGTGTTGGTCTAAATGATTTGGCTCTACTTACACAAAGAGCGCAGCTGCGGCAGCTGCAGCAGCAGCGGCAGCAACATTGCGATACTGCTACGTGGCTGCTGCTGCCGCTGCAACGGCCGCAGCAGATGTTGAGGTGACCAAATGTTGGCCATGATGATGGTAGGAGCCATTGCTGCTGCTGTGCGCCGGCGGAGGCGTTGTGGGCGTGCCTGAACGTGATCGCTGCTGATGATGATGGCCGGATGTGGACATGGTTGCCACAGTTGTAACCAAGCTGGGCGAGGCAGCCGAATGAACGGTGCCATTGCTGCTGGCGGGCCGCGAATGTTTCTGGAGAGGATTAGATGTCGTCAGCGCGGTTGCAGTCGGACTGGGCGGTGTGCGGCTAAGCGCCAGCGGCTCCGGCGTTGGTGGTCGTATCTGGGTCAGCGGCAGGTGTGTAAAGTGGGTACCATACCGCTCGATACTAGGATAGGTCAGGTACATGGGCCCTCCGCTTGAGTGCAGACCAATTGCCATCGGAGTGTAGTAGTTGTAATAAATTTGCGCTACAATTCGGTTAATTTCTACACGCGCTGTGGGGAAACGAACAAAATTAATTAGAATTTTTGCTTTACATTGATCACATTGAAAGCCCAAAAAAATGTGGCCCAGATTTTGGTTAAAAATCTCATTAATTAGTATTAAGCGTAGCTGTACACCTAAAAAGTTATTTAACAGATTCTGCTTGGGGGGAGAAGACTCGATGAGATTAAGTTCAAGTTTAATAACTTTTCTTTCTTAAATTTAATTTTATTTTAAATATTAAGTTTCTTTGCTTGATCCTTTTAGATTGAAGGGGGCATCTATATGGAATTTCAGACGAAATGGGAGCTGTATCACCCAATCGAACCGGCTTATCAGGGTCTTATTAGTGCCGGATAGTCATGGTTTTAGCTAGAGACAAGTCCGAATTTTTAATCCACAGATCTACTAGTAAAAGTCAAAACTGATTTTTTATTTATTACTCTCTAAGGGAATGCGAATGGACATACAGACGGACAAAATAGATTCATCTTAATTCGATTATTAATCCTAACGTTCGATGGGAACACAGACACAAATGTAGTATACTCTTTTTAGCCATTGTTAGAGTATAACAAACTATAAAAAAAAGTCTCATACGTTGGAAAAGCTTTGTAAGTTTAGTTCGACTAACGCCGCATATGTAAAGAGGATCCAATAAATAAGTATCTATGAAGTTTTTCATTTCCGTTTAGCTCTTATATAGCTAAGGTCGAATCGTTAAGTTGCTGGGTTTCACACTTTTTACCACATAACTTATAAACTATTGAAGCCATTATATTAACAATGCCCGACACTAAAAGTCTATATGCCCGGCCCAAGATATACGCCATTTTCGAAGGCTCACACATGGGCTAACACACAGAGGCGCCTCGGCAACGCGCTTTATGTGCAACCGTCGCATGAGACCCATTCCACAGCTGTGCCCAACCCCTTTAGTTGGGTCTAGGAGAGGGTCTGGGTCCGGAGAGGCTGAACCTTTGTCTGCCGCTGACTACGAGTTGTAGCAAGCCCCTCCTGCCGTCTTATCTGCGTGGCAAAAACTTTTCAAAATTTTACTGCTTGGTGCAACATCAAAATGCCAAGTTTTTACGATTACGTTGCTGCTGCTGCTACTGCTGGTGCAATTTTACTTAATTTTAATGGGATTTTTTCTTCCGCCAACTGCAGAATGCATTAAACAGAGCCAAGCACACGGGAGAATTACGCATGAGTATGCAAGAAGAGGCCCTGTTTAAATGCTATACGCAGACTTCTATATACTGATGAATTTATATACAGGCTTACATACATATATAGTCCTTACTACCACCCTACCTAGCTACCTGTAATTGCTTGTGTGTGTCTGTATTTGGCTTAGGTACAGTTTATACCAAAACACCTGACCTCAGATATTTGTAACATAGCCTAGAAAGTCGTAAATCTTGAACAAACCTTATATTATTTTTGGTTGACTTAAATCAATTGAAAGCAGCATTGAAACTTGAGTACAATCACGGGAAGGATTCTTTGCATAATCCCCATTCATAGCACTAAAAGCGGTATGAAATAAAAAAAACATCTTAGTTTACCACCTGTTAAATATCTTTCTGACACACTTTATATATCTTTAATATCTATATATTCCATATTTATAGAACCAATTACAGTAGTGTAACAAAATTCTTTTTTAATTAATATTTACTAAAATGTTAGGCCACTATTTAGCCTTTAAATTATTCTTCTTATTGTTATACCCTTTCCAACGCATTATAAATAAAAAGACGTATTATGTTTTTAAAAATAAACTAAATACGTTTTAAAACAATTTTCAAATAATTATTCCTGAAAGCTTATGTAGTCTTCGGCGTGCCGAAGATAGACTTTCCCCATTCATTTTATTAATTTTTATTGCATTTTCAAAAAGTTTTCAATTAAATGCTGTTTTAGTTGGTTTTCCTAATATAAAATTATTTGCTTTGACTACGACTTTTTAAAAATAGGTGAATTAATTACGCAAGATATTGAAAATTCGATAAATTATACATATAACACTTTACTACTTAATACTAATTCTATTATTACACATTAATTATGTACTTTTATATGTACAACTAATTACAAATATTTAAAAAATACATTCGATAAACCGAAAAAGAAGCCTAATTTCACCTTTTTACTCTCTCTATTTCGTATGGCAGCTTTAATAACTATTCTGAAATATTCAATATTAGCTAGTTCTAAGCTCAAGTAAAAGTATTTCCAGCTGCCATAACTTAATGTCTGTCTAAATGGATTAAAGAGATTAAATTCTAAAATTTATTGACCATAAAAAGTGTTCTGCTTAAGAATGTAACGGATTTCAGTTTGGCTAATTTTTCAACAATTCTGTGCAATTTCTATTCTTTCCGCTTTGGCTTCAAACGGTTCTTAATCAGCACGTTTGCAGGCCACAAAACCTTGGTAATAACTTCACACTTGACTGGGTTAGCAGGCGACAGCAGATGACAACGAAAATCAGCTAAAGCTCGGACTATTTAATGGGTAGAAGCCATGTCCAGGATACATCGAGGCCATTTACGAGTACGACAAACTGGGTTGCTTATTATGAAACCGGGAAGAAAGGAGTCAGAAGCTAGCCAGGAACCAGAAACTGGCTCTAATACATCATTGCTCTCTTTATCCCTGTATATATGTACATATACCTACATACTGATACATATGTATATAGATATATATTGAAGTATATTTGTATATATCAGATGTCTGGGACAAGTGGCAGCTAGTTCCGGCTTGCATGTTACTTGTAGAGCAGTAAAATGTCAGTAGAAGTATTTGTCGTAGCAGTTGACGTTGCACTTTTTTTACGACCCGCCCACAATATGAAGTCGTAAACTGGAAATTTCTGCTGTTGATTCTGCTGGGCTGGCTTTGGTAACGTATTTCTATAGTATTTAATAAGCATTGGTAAATGTTGGCTCCTCAGTCAGCTCTCATATTTCAGGCTGTAACTGGAAAGAATTTGTAGAATTCGTGCCCAGGGCTAGGGTTAAAATACTCATAATTTCTCATCCAGATGGGCATTTGACACTTTAAAGGATGTCTAAAATAAAAATAAAAAGGAATGTTGCCAAGTCTATTTTATGGGCTTACAAAGGAAAGACTGCTGAGAAACTAAAACAATGGAAATGGAGAGTATGCGTCATAAAACTTCTGACTCATTTGTTAAAATAGGCGTGAAAAATCATAAATAGTATTAACTGAACTGTAAGCTATAAACTATACGATACCAATACGGAAATTTAAAGGGCCTAAAAGAGATCTAGCAAATCCAATCGAACCTGAATAAAAGTTTAAGATTAGCATAGATCCACTACAACATATTTATCAAGCCCTGTTGAACAGGTTTTTCTTCTCTTTTGCTTACATAAAAGTAAGCTTTGTTTTTTGCTAAAACCTTAAATATACTTATCAATCTATTTCTAAAATATCGACTTCAGATCTAAAATTCGGAATTTATATCGTCGCTCTCGAATGATGAAATAAAATCTCATTCTAGCGAAGGGAATAATATTGAATTCAGACTATAAACTGTTGAAGCTTTTCAATTCAATTGTAGAGCTTAGTATTTAAAATATAATACACTTTTTTATGAAGCAGCTTTTTATCTAAGCCGTAGATCATTTGAGCTAGTAAGGATTTAACTTAGCGGATGTAATAACATTGGAAAGTATGTTTAACTTGCTCTATGCTTCTGCGTTCTTATCAAATATTTCCTGGCTTATCTGCAAAGGTGAATAGTTTTTGCCCCTTTGGCTCTTAATACTTATGAGGCTCGAAAATAATAATAAAAAAAGAGTGAACTTTTAGTTATTAAACCGCTCTGCGTAGTTTCCAATCTTTCCCTTTCCCTTCATTCCCCAAACAATTGAAGCATAAACACTTTTAAGCTTTATAGCGCACACATTTACACGTCGCTCTGCCTACTCAGACCCGGACACAGACCGAGACCCAGACCCAAACCCTGGTCCTAAGTAACCCGCTTTTACACCCACCATGTATTCATGGCAATTCCTGCACTCCCCTGGACGTGTTTAGTGCCAGCAAACGATGCTGGATATTATTGTAGCTACTACCTGGCAGTTTTCCCATGGATAAACCCTGCATGAAGAAGAAGAAGAAGAAGAAGAAGAACTGGGTGAAGCTGGAGTAGGAGTGGGCAGAGGCGGGAACTGAAGCTCAAAGCCTTTCAGTGACGGTGTTGGCAATGTCGTAAATTTTTCGCATGCATTTTTCGGTTTAATGATGCATTTACGATGCCAGCACCGACGACAACAGCAGCAGCAGCAGCAGCAGGAGCAGCGCCAACACCAGCTCCAGCTCCAGCCCAGCAGTCCCACTTCCAGCATCAGCTCCAGCTCCAGCTCCATCTTTACCTTCCCAGCTTCATCCAGTGTAAAGTGAAACGCAGGGACGTGCAACGGTTCTTGAGAAATGGCAACAACTTGAGAAAGCAATCGTTACAATTTTTAATACCATTTTCAAAAACAAACACCAGCTGATACTCTGAGGCAATTTCCCATTTTCCAGTTTTATATACCCCGGAAAATTACATATATTTGATTTAACACCCCGTTGATTTGAAAACTAACCCACATACATAAATAAGCTGCCAGAGATCGATTTGCCCTGATGCGGCCAGTAATTTCTTTTGTTAAACGAAAATATTTTATTTTTACATTTAAATTTTTTGTGTAGTATTTTGTTGTTGTTGTGGTTTTTGTTGTAACTTGGCATTTGAATTATGAACTGCTTAAATCGATAACAATATTTATACATAATCAATAGTTATTAAGTATTATTAATTATTACAAATAAGTATATTTCGCAAGACTGGATGATATATGCATACATAGATTCATTATTTTTACATGGTATCAATATCGATATTATTTCAAAACTAGCTTAGAAACTTACTAAACTTTCTGCTCACAACAGATTGAATTATTTATTTTAAGAATCTGACTTAACCTATAGGCGAAAACTGCTATTAAATAGTTTTATAATTCTTTTTGAAACAGTGTCTTTTTTTCTTTATAATATTTTCGTTAAAAGTTTCCAAATACTTAGTTGAAATTGTAGTAGAATCGCTTAGGCGATAGTAGTTTATTCTGGATTTTTTTTTTTTTTTCAGAAAAGTGCGAGATTATTTTGTTTTATGATACCAATTATTTAATTTTTTAATCATTTATTATTCTTTTTTGTATTATTCTTATGTATGTAATCTAAAGTTAATTTGTAAAATATGAAAAATTGCTTGAGTCTGGCGCGGTGCTGACATTAAAGATTGAAATTAAAATTGAAAAAGAGGACTAATTATACTCCTCCAGCTAGGCTTTTAAGGAACAACTGACTGAAGCTTCGATTGACTTTTGGAATAAGGAAAATCAAATTAAAGGAATTACTCTACCAACCTGCCTAGACACCGAGCTCAGAACTCAGCTAAAAACTAAACTTAAGTTAAGAAACACTTACAATAAAATAAATGTAGATAACTAAAGCTAAACAACCGATGGGTGGACTTGTAGCACGTCGTAGCTGAGTTGATGTGTTTATATTGTTCTTTAACTTTTGTTTAAATAATTGATTGAATAAGAAGTATTTTATGTTGATAGTTGTGTGGGAGGTCTGGCCATTTATCTTTCGGGTATGTTGATTGAAGAGAGGATATTGTTCCGGTAATGGAGATCATCTTTTTTAGTGTGTATGTTGATTGAAGATTTGTTGATTGTTGATAGTAGATCGTAGACAGTAGATAGATCAGACATCAGACATCAGCGCCCGGAGGGGATGGTTGATTGTTGATTGAAGAATATGATGCTGCCCAACTTGCAGCGCAAGTTTCATATATATTTGGTTTGTTGATTGAAGATATATCCGAGTGAGTAATAAGTAAACTTGGTTGCTTACGATCAATTTGCAATATTTACAGAGACCTTTATAATCCAAAAACTTTACTTTACTTTAGGTTTAGTTTAACGCGCGCGTTTCCATTGAAGCTTTAAGCTAAGTATTAAGTATTCATTATTTAACTTTAGGTTTTTATTTGATGAAATTAATTACATATTTATACATATGTATATATCTAAGCAATATTCTTTAGCAATTATTTTTATAATGCAATTAATAGAAAAATTATCATCCACATTGCCGCGTTGCATTGCGTAACTCACCCCCGTCATAAATGTTTAAATTGTTTTGACGGGAGTATTCATTCACAACATATTGGCCTATTGGTGTGATCAAATCGAAATATATATATATATATATAAAGCATACAGTACATAAAGAAGAGTGCACAAGTTGATTTACGCATCTTACTTTAGTTTAATAATTGTTTTGTTTTGTTTTTGGTTTGGCTTACCCTCTTCGATGCGACGTGAAGCCTCATCAATATCTGCGCCAGCATCTTTTAATATCACATACATGAGCGGCATCAGCTCCCACGGATAACGAAATTTTTCTAACAGCTTTTGACAATAGTCTAGGAAAACATCTTGGCCTGAAAGATAAGAAAACAATTGGCGAAAATTACAAATCGTATCGTAAGACATTTCAAGTTCCCAACACTTTCCATCGTAATTAAATACAAAGTTCATTTTATTGATGGATCCGATTGCAATAAACAACTCAACGGCAACCCATTCAAAATATCGACATAAATAAATAAATCGCAAACTGAAGCCTTCAACAATTTGAGTACAATAATGCGTATACGTACTTTCCCATTGATATTCTCGATTTCAGCTGCGCCTGCGTTTTTTACGCCACGACAACGGCGACCATACAAAACCTAACAAAAACAAAAATCTATCCGAATTGTCAGACGATGTTCCATATATATATATATATATATATAAAGTCATGCAAG
Organism: Drosophila repletoides; assembly: GCA_018150835.1. Taxonomy (NCBI): domain Eukaryota; kingdom Metazoa; phylum Arthropoda; class Insecta; order Diptera; family Drosophilidae; genus Drosophila; species Drosophila repletoides. Next base: position 8,390,545 of record JAECWQ010000202.1, read on the forward strand.
TTGAAAGTAAACATGACGGTAAAAGCTTTGGCAAAAAATGAAATTGAATACTATAGCAGAATGAATGCATGGAGCTATACCCCTTAAATATACGACTGAATCAGCAAAGCGGAAAAGGTTGAAAGCCCTGTTGATGTGAAGAATTAAACAAAAATTCTGAAAAAGGGCAAATAAATTCGATGTTTAAATAGTAGAAATGTTCTATTTATATAGTATTACTAATATGATCTGAGATTTCTGTATTCATTCAGAACGAAGTTCTTGATTTAAGCGCCCTTTTTTCTACCTCTTGCTTTTATCCTATTTCTATCCGTACTCCGCTTGACTCTTTAAACACTAATTCATTTCTCATTACATACTAAATGAAATTATAATTATAATGAGATTGATATAATAAATCTCATACTAGATTTATTCTCAACGCGACTTATCTATGGAAAGGGATTGACTCGCTTATTCAATCCTACTTATACCTGGTTTTAAATGAATTGTAGGAATTGAACTAAAATTAAGAATTGATAAACTTAAATTAAGCATGCCAGAACAAAATAAAAGATTTATAGTAAAATTTCGATTGAAAAACTATGTACAATTTATATACTTTTGTTGATCTATGAAAGCTTCCTTCGTGGGAAACTTTTCGAATTTCAAACTAAAAAATCGATAATGAAAAGCATATTTCTCTTACGATTTGAATATTTAAGTTCTACTATATATGAAGGCCTTAGAAGGATAAGTATTATCTCTTTATCAATAATAAAGAAATAACAACATTTCTACACTTTTCCTATACTTATACTAACTAATAGACTTGCAGCAAAAACTACATTTTAAGTCAAGCAATTTTCTATATAGAATATTTTTTTAGAGTTTTGAATGGAACCTAGAAATGATTCTAAATGTTTTTCGTTTCTGGGTAAATAAGTAAGTAAAAAAAAAAAGGTTCTAGTTCGATGAGCTACAACGGTTCTGTCGTCTCGGTTCAGTTCAGGCCTGGTTTGCAGCCTTTAGGCAAATACTACGAGTAATATAAAATAAATTGTAAGATTTCATCAGACGCTTGTCAAACATTTCGCACTGAAAATAGTATTAAAACCCCAGCCACATCATAAAGGCACATATGTATTATATATATATATGTCTCTAAGTATATATGTATCTATGTATAAACGTATAAACATAGTATCTAAGTTCTCTTCAAATATTTAGCCTACATAAACGGATACATATGTATGTCCAATACATACACATTAAGTGCTATATACATAAATACTTATGTAGTTTGTATATAGTACGTATAGATGCAGCTCTAATTCGTCGCATAGTATTCAATTTCATATTGTTGTTGCTTTTGTTTCTGCCGTTCTTTCATGTTTTTAGTTGCTCTTCTTCTCTGTTCGTTATGCCCATCATGCTGTGTCTGCCATTTTTTTTCTGTTTTACTTTTTACCTCTACAGCAGCAGCAGCAGCAGCAGCAGCAACAGCAGCAGCAGCAGAAGAACAAAGCGGGAACAAATGGCAGCAGCTGCGCTGCTCGACGTCGACGTCGTCGTCAGCCGTCGGTAGTTTCCGTAGTAGGCGGAGCTTCATAGTCATTGGCCCGTTTTATTATGTTTCTCTCCTCTCCTTTTCGCCTTTGATGTTGCTGTTGTTGTGTTGCATGCAACTGCTGCGCTGAGTAGTTGCCGCTTTGTTGTTGTTGTTGTTGCTGTTGCTTTTCTTTCTGTTGCTGTTCGCCTTGTTGTTGTTTTTGTTTTTGTTTGGTCTGGCGCACGTTTTGCATTGGTGAGCGCAACGCTTATGTCTCTCTGTGTGTGTGTGTGTGTGTGAAACGTGTTTTATGCTTTGCGTGTGTAGTTGTTATACTCGCTGTAGCTGCTGTTGCTGTTGTTGTTCTTGTTATTGCAGCTGTTGCTGTTATTGCGCTGTTACTGTTGTTGTTGCTGTTGTTTAGCTTACATAATTTGTATATAGATATGTGTATGCATGTATGTATGTATGTGTGTATGTATGTATGTATGCATATAAATACATACATATGTGTCGCTGCTTGCTGCACGCACTCAACGTACGTTGCATCTATTGTTGTTGCACCTTCTTTGCCATTTTGAATTAAGTAATTAAGCAATTAGTCATTTTGTGTGTAGTTTTATTAGACTCTGTTTTTTTGTTTTTGCATTTTATGTATAAAAATTATTTTATTAACCGCATATAAATTTAATAAATTGATTTATTGTTGGCTCTGTAGTATAACACAACGAAAACTATTTGATTGGCCACTTAGTTTTGGCCAGGTTTTTATTGCTTTAACCAGAATTAATTTATTTTATTAGTCTGCAGTTTTGCATAGTTAAAAAAGTTCTATTCCTGATGATATCAAAGACGACCAAATCAGGATTTAATTCAGTCTATTTTTAAGCCGAATCGGGATAGAAAAAAAAACTCTGAAAATAGTGATCAATCTTTTACTCTTCGTCTTAGTTTTTGACACCGCTAAGAAACGATTCATTTCCAGAATTCATGATTTTTTTCCCCTAAATATTATTGAATATTGTTGGTATTTTTTACTACATTAAACAGTAGACCTTCAGTAAAAATATACTTTTACTACAAAGGATTTAATTATAATGAATAAGTCAAACTACCAAACCAAAATAATAAACGAAAATATTTTAAATTGCTATGAAATTGGATTGCTTTATTTATGTTTGACACTGAATATAAAATGAAGAATAAAGCAATGATTATTTTAATTTAATCCGAAATATATATGTACATTTTTTATATGAAATGCAAAATTCCATAAATTTGTGTTTGTCGCAAATCAGAATTAGATTATAGCATAAATAATCAAAAATAAATTAGTAATAACTGAAACTAATTTAACTTATTCTTCAAAAAATTAAGTTTTAAATAATTTAATAATCTTATCAGCATTTTTTTAATAAACGCTATAAAAATTGAAAAAAATACATCGATTTTTATTTATTTTTTGTCTTATAACTTGAGAGTAGAATTTTTTTAAGACGAACGGATACTCACTAATAGAATTATTACTATAAAAAATACTGTGGGAGAATTACGTCTACTTTACTGTTACTTTAGTCTTTCTACTAAGCCGACTAATCGCACCCAACATCGTGCGACTTGACTCCTCTTGACTGTTTTGTGGGGTTATATTAAGACTTTGGTCCATATGGCTAAGCCAACATGGAATGTACTTTTCGTGAGTTACATTCCCAATTATTGAAAAATTGTTCGAAAATTTCGCCTCCAGAATGCTTGCAACTCATTCAGCACTCATATGATGGATAGCCCTAAGAATGTTGTAATTTTCCATAATTAATGCTGGACCTTTTGACTTCTGAATTAAAACGTATTTTGTATTTTTTTCTTTCTAGCCATAATCCTGAGAAAAGTCTTGGTAAATTGACGTTGAAGCATTAAATTCTTGTGTTGGTAACAATTTAGTCTCAGGAACTCGGCTTAAATAAATTATGTTTCTTCGAGAAATACTATAGATCTCTATAGTCTGTAGGAATGAAACTTATAACTAATATATATATTATAAGAATCTTCTTTGCAACTATCCCCGAAGTATTACCAAAATACGGGTTAGCCAATGTTAATTTTTATTATTATTTATTTGGAATAACTGCAAATTTGTTTACTGGCTGGAATTGTCAATGATGAATGCGGGCCTAGAAAGTATTGGCAACGCCCATCTTATTACGCGGGAAAGGGAGGCAATGCGAGGCACCATTGATGCCACATCAAGTTGCAGCTGCAACAGTGGCACACTGTGAGTGCCACACCCATTAGAGCAATACATTTGCAGTTAGCCAGTAAACGATACCATTAACGCGCATAAACGGGCTTCGACTCTGCGCACGCCAAAGACAATAGCACAAAGCTATATACAAATCGTAAGTATACAGGGATATATATATATAGGTGGCTAGTATATATTTATATATATGTATTAAAGTTGGATTGGTGTTGCTGTGTGCTGGTATTATTACTTTTATTACTGTGCAAAGTGCAGCTAACTCCGATTTGATGCTCTCTTTGCGCGCTCTCTTACGAAAGCGAATCCGAATCTGAAATACGAATCTGAATCCTTTTTTGGTTGCCCAGCATCGTTCCTGCTTTTTTCTTCTTACTCACTAGGTAGTTTTTTTTTCTTTCTTTCTCTGCTTTTCAGGACTTCGTCCTCGTTTTCTCGTTTCTGTCGTCGTTTAAGTCGTTAGTAAAGTTTTTCATCGTCGTTTTTTGTGCCTTTTATGAGTTTGTATGCAACACGAAGTTGCTCGTTTGTTGCTGCTGCAGTTGTATCCGTTGCTCGTGCTGCGGCCACTGCAGCAGCAGCAGCAGCACCAGCCACAGCAGCTGCTTCTCAAGCTCATCACTGGTCTGCCAGGAAGATGTTATATATATATATATATATATATATATATAAATGTATACAGCATATATAAAAGTTTGTACCAATTGCAGGCATTACATTGCCCGGCCTCTTTAGAGAGCCGCCTCGGCTCCGAATTTGATAGAGGCATCACGATGCAACATCGTGTAAGGAGGCTGGGTTACTTCAAAGCCCATATTCTAGGTACTGGGGCCTCCAACATACTCTACTTACTTATATACAACTAGTTTCTGATTCGTATTTCTATGTAATATTGTTTAGAGCAATATAAGAGAGGCACAAAAACAAAGCTGCAAGCCTTCACATATTAAAATCTTTGAGGTCAAAGGATATGCTTCAATTTGATAAATTTCATTTTTTTTTTGTTTTTCTTCTTTAATATTTTATAACATATTTGTACATCATTTAAATAAAATGAATTTATAATTCAACTTTTCTTCTCTTTTAAATTGATTTTTGGCTTGGGAAAAGTTTTTAAGTATTTTATATTTCTAATTTAAATTGCCTGCAAATAATAAGCTAATCAGATTATTTTGAAAAAAAAGACTAATATTCATTGGAAAAACTTATTTATTTTACCCAATTTTTTCAAAGGCAGCATTATGATAAAATAGTCCAATCTTTTGGAAAGCACAAGCTTACATCTTAGAGAACAGTTTGTCCTACAAACGGGAGCAATGGTTATATGGGACATATATATGTTAGAGAAGTTCGATCTTTATAATTTATCAATACAATAAATTTTAAGCTAAATGTTTTTTTTTTATTTATTTCTTTCCTTTTTCCTATAGAAATTTTCTGATATAATTGTCTGATGTAGCCGGTTTTTGGAAATATATATATGTTTTTAATATATACTACTGAGTCTATGTCTTTGATTTAAAGCAAACAAAATTATATAATAAATTATGAATAAAAAACTAGTCTCACGATTAGCTGAAACCTTTTTAAAATTATATTTTCTATAGATGAATTCATTAGCAGCTGGCCCTGCTTTAATTAATTTCTTTAGTTGTATTCCAAAAAATGACAGCTTTAAAATTATATTTTTTATATAAAATTTAATTACATCTACAAAGATATTTCTTTTATAACTTTTTTACCATTCAAAATATGTGGTCTTCCTTCGCTAGGCAAACTGAGTATTTAGTGTGACTGCAAGTTGTAAAATTAACTTGAGCAATAAAAAATACTGGAAAATATTTTGATAAAATTTTGTGTTTCGGTTGGAAAAAACTAGCGAAAAGGATGAGCTTGTGAAACAGAGCCGTAAACCAACGAAGTGGCAATATCTGGGAATATCTGTAGAATTGAAGGAGCCATCCATCCGGCTGGGCCCAGAGCCGGCAGAGTCGTAAAACGTAACAACAATAAAAAATAATAAATCGAAATATCCACAAAATGGAAGCTCAAAATGTGCAGCATGCAAAACGGGAGCAGCAATGAAGAAGACCAATTGATGGAAAGAGTTTTTGGGGCAATGTGGCAAATGAAGCAAGCATCGGAATGTCTACCGAATTGTGAAAGATATTTGGACTTGGACTTGGACTTGGTCGTAGTCGTGGACTAGAAATGAGAGACCCGCAATGCGAGCGGATCAAATATAAAATAAAGGAAAAGCTTTTTAATGAGGCATGTGGCACATCAAGCGCAGATGGAATTTAAGAGCACTCCTCGTACTTAAACAGGGGCTTAATTGAAACTTGGCTGAGAACGGAAAATTAAAAAACGAGTTTGAATAAATTTAGATACTCGTATCTATATGAAAATGGGTATAAAGTGTGGCGTTTTTTTATTCTACTTAGTATTATTCAAAGCAAGAATGACTCTATTTATTTTTTTTATGTACTTTGCATCACTATATAACAAAAAGATAGAATACTAAATTTAAGTTTAAAAAACCTTGATTTAAGATCAAAAGGTACTTAAAGTATGGCTATACTTCTTCATTTCAAATCAATTAATTAATCGGAAACAATCTCTATGGACTAACGAGTCTAGTTGAGATTAAACTAAGTACAAAAATTCTTATATTATTCTCATTAATTGAGTGTGCCTTTCTTGGTTTTATCACTAATAATTAATCAATTTTGGCCTCGTTTCCGCTTTGCTCTAGGCTGACATATAAAAGGTATGATTTTTCTTTTCCCTTTTTATATTCAATGGCTTGCAGCAACGCTTAACTTGGCTTAGTTCCACTTGTTTTCCTTTACCTTTACTACTATTTTTTTCACTCCTAGCTTAAGCATCGTTGTAGCACATTTGCAGGAAAGCACTGTGCTCCATTCACTGGATACTCGGATACGCGGATACCCTACCCTCTGTCACATTCGTTGTGCATTCGTCAAGAAATGCAGTAAACGCTAATAAAACTGCATGTCGCATGAAACGTTTTTATGGGAGCGAGGATGGGGGTAAGAATGGTTTGGGGATGGGGGATGGGGTTGCCGTGGATGTCACGCATCCTTTGGTAGCGAGGCCAGAAGGCGGAAGTTGGAAGTTGGCAGCGCTTATCCTTTAGCTGCTTTTAGCCAAGTTAAGCTTGTTAAGCTTGGCACGAAAGCAGTTTTAATCTCAAAATTAAAACGTTTGTCATTTACCAGAATCTTTACGACTTGTATATAAAGAAAAAGTCTAGCTTTTCTTCTTGTATCCCCCCCTTCTTCGTCTCTATCTCTGCCATTGTCATTTTCGTAATCGTCGTTGTTACCGTCGTCGTCGTCATCGTCCTCGTCGTCGTCGTCATCTCCTTGTAGTCGTAATTCACTTGAACTTGTGTAATGCTTTGGGTTATACTCATCCTATTCCATTTTATTCCATCCCATTCAAATATCTATATATATGCATATATTTCCCTATTCCTTCCTTGACAGCATTTCCATCCCTTTCCCTATAGTTTATCATGCGTCATTTTTGCATGCGATTATTTGGTTTTTATATTTATTATCGAAAATAACAAGCTTGTTCTGTCGATTTGTTTTTACGGTCGAAAATTTAATTTTTTTTAGTACTGGTATTTAAACTAAACATTTTGACTTGGAGTCGCTCCCAGGTTGCCAGGTCCGCAGTCATTATCCAAAAGTTATTGGGGGAGACAAATTAGCAAAGATTAGATAAGGCTCTCTACTTAACCAGCTGGTTGGGCTAGTTCCAAGAAGTAGTTGATTAACTTTTGTTAGGGCATAATATTTTCATTACCTTGCCATTGTCCCTGTTATCAATATGTTTGTCTCTCTTATGGCTTAGGGCTTATCAACATCTTTTTGCAATCCACTTTACATACTACTGCATGTAAGTACAGCAGTAGTAAATGTGCTCTACTCGAGAGATCTCGACTAGTTGATACTCTATAAATATCACAGGTTTATTTGACCCTCTGCATACCAAATTTGGTATCTCTCTTCTCTGAGAATTGCAAAAAATATTGCATGGAATTTCGACAAGAGATCAGAACATTTCTTTGTCTAAACTTTTCTTTCTTTCTTTTTTTCAAAATAATTTTATGATTTGTTTTATTTTCTTGTCTTGTATGACATAACGAAATACAAAATTATTGTAATCTTTTGAGTTAATCTTTTAAGTTAATTTACATTTACAGGTTTGTTATAAATAAATAATAATCTTTAGCTAAATAAATTTCTTTTTATATTCCGTTTATACTCTATTCTGTAACAGCTAAAGGAGAGAGGTATTACATCATGAAGTAAAGTATTTTTATCAGAATCACCAGATAAGTCGATTTAGCCATATACTTTGTCTGTCTGCCAGTCAAACTGTCTGGCTGAACGAGCCAGATAAGAGCTACAGACATTACATCATTCGCAAATCAAGGTAGGAAGGTGGAATTTCTAAGCTCTCATCAAAAATGATCAAAATAGATCTACTATATCATATAGCCGCCAAAGGAAGAATCGGAAGAATAAATAGATTCAACAAATTTGAAATGATTAAACCAGTTTCCAAGTGCCGAATAGAGCCATTCCTTATTAATCTTTAATCTTTAAATTTTTGCTTTCGTTGGCCAAAGTGTGAAATGATTCGATTTAAAAATAAAATCGACTAATAACAGGTGGTTGCTATTATTTTTTCAAGGTCGTCCCTTCTACGTAATCGAAGCTAAGTAAACAAAACTCACACGCCAACCCCTAAGCGAATGGAAACTCTGCACCCGCTGACAGGGCAAACAAGAAGGGAAAGTTGGAAAAGCCATCACCAACTGAGGTTGTCGCCACTTGCAGACCCTGTCAAACTGTTGCTGCTATATTCGGATTGGAATTACACAAGACAAAATAAGTAAGAAGTCGAAAAGACTTGACTTGAAAATACCCTGTAGCCAAGACTAAGGTAGCTATTTACATATGACTACTTTGAATAATATTATAAGCGAATAATTAATAGGTAATAAGAAATAAATTCTAATTTCACTTTGAGTTGTACGAAATCAAGTATGAACAGGATTAAGTAATTGCAACAATCCTTCTTCCCTAGATGCGAGTAAGAACCATCTTGCTATGGATTGATTTCCCTAGTTTGGATTAAACCAAGTACGAGCATTCTTATATCAATCTCATTACTATTTTATTTATAGGCTTGATTAAAGAATGAATCAGGGTTTAATGAGGCATACTTTCACGTCCACTCGGAATAGAAAGAGAACAACATCAAAAGTTTTTAGATTGAAAAAACTAGGATCACATTGCTGACATATTTAAATATCTTATGCAAATATTGAATGAATCAGTAATATGATCTGAAAATGCTCCTACAATATATTACCAAAAAAACTATACTATTATTTTTCCTTTAACTAGGAATGATGGATTGCAACAGGCTTGAAAATAAAGAAAATAAAATTCAGGCGCTGTACAGTTTTTCATATGCATTGGTAAATTAATTATCTTAACTAAAATCCAAAAAAGAGAAAGAGTATATTTTATGTCACTGTATTAACTTGTTGTTGGAGACGTATTCGAATTATTTGTAACTCATTTCCGACTAGAGCTCCCTGCGTCTCAGATGTGTGGGCCTCTTCCCAGTCAGCAAGTGGATACTACTCGTACGTCAGCTGTTTATGGATTACACGTGCCAGGCATGCCAACTCGCTATGTAAGTGGCAGACATTAGTGGGGAAACAATGTTAATAGCTCTGGCGGCGGCGCTTGATAAAATTTCAAAGTCTGGGATGGGTATGCCGGGTTTTATCAATGACTATTAGCTAAATTCCTAAGTGAGTCAAGTAAGTTAATAAATATATTTTATATATGTATTATATTATTTTGTTTTTATCGCTGTTCAGATCGCTGGGCAATAAACCTTAAATTTTATTCGCTTCGGAGTCAGTTACGTAATTTATTTCTGGTGCCCACTTTTAACTCATAAACAAACGTTAAAATACTCGTACATATTATATACTGTATAATATTATAGTATATGTTTTTTTTCTGAAATATTTTGTTTAGACGGCTTGTGATATTTTGTTTGCAAATAAATTGTGCACAGTTTGTAATTTCATATTAGGTAATTGGCGCCGGTTCAAGAGTTGAACATAGGAAATTGCGCAAGACTTGCCAGAAATACCGGGAAGAATGCTGTAGACAAGTGTGCTCAACTAGTAGATACCCTGTACCAATTTCTGACCACACGCTAAACGCTGGCACTCAATCGCCAAGTGTCTGTTTCTAGTGTCACTAGCTGTTCGTGCGTTCATGCGTGCAAACAGGCAGACAGACCGACGGACAGACAGACGGACAGGCAGGCAGACAGACGGACTTGGGTGTTACATTCAATTTGCAGAACTTTATTTTACCCCTTTTACCTATGCTTATTTGGGTACACTGGGGATAAAAATAGCTCAGGAGGTGCTCACACTACACATGTAGCAATAAGTCAGGATGCTCTTTTGAAGACTCTCTGGGTAAATGTTCGGTAAACTAAATGAACTGTTCAACTTGCTGGCATGTCCCGCCTATGATCCGCCATAAATAACGCCGCAAATTAGACAAAATTCTAGCAAAAATTCCCAAGTCAGGAACTATTTTTAGTTAGCAGTTCTAGAAGTGTGTGGGCCCCTCCTAGCAGTGCCGTTCGCAGGAGTTTTTTATGGGGGGATCAAAATATTTTTTTTTTCTCAGTTGTACATCTTATTTATATGATTTTCGTTCATAATTTTGTTTCAACTACTAAAGGCTTTACAGATTGGATCGTTATCAATCAATTTGCTAGCAGATTCTTATTCCAGATAGGAAAGAAAAGTCTATTAAAAATCATTTAAGGCTTTCGCTAATTATAAATCAATTCTTTTCCACGTATGAAACTCAACTAAGGAATTTTTAATAAACATAGAAAATAGTCTAATAGGATAATAATTATTTAAATAATTACAAAATTAATTCCGCTAATTTCTAGAATACCCCATGCGTACGTCATTGCCTTCTGGTATATGTGAAAGTTCTGTAAATAGAATCGGCAATTCGACTCCTTGACACCTCCGCAGCTGCCAAGTAATTTTGTATTTGCTGGATGATATCAGTCAAAATATAAAAACGAATACATTTAAAACAAATTTTATTTATAGAAAAAAGCAATAAGAAAGAAGGCAACTGATTGAAAGTGATCGATTTTAAAATACCCTCACTCTTTAATTATAATTTTAATTAAATCAACTTAAAACTTGAGATATTAAATTACTCTTTCAGATTTAGCTCAAGGTTGGGGCAAATAGGTCCTTAGATATTAATACTCTTAAAATACATTTTCAAGGCTGGAAATAGGTAAAAATTAAACAAATATGAGTACAAAATATATATAAATATATAGTCTGAACTATTCGTGAGTCGAGACGAATGACTGATTGTACAGGTTACATCCTAGTCGAGTAGCATTATTTGTTTTGAGCCAGAATTTTAATGGATGTAAATATTTATATGAATGTAAACAGTTTGTGGCAAGGCACCACACAACCTATTTACATACGCTGTAAATCTTTAATATTCATTAAATGAATAAATCAATTTTATGCGTGTGGGAAAGCCTTGACATTACAACCCAAGTTCCTAGGTTCTAGGTGCTAGGTGCTAGGTTCCAGGTTCCATTTCCGACCCTACCTTGTCACTGCACTTGTACGACAACTGTGAAAATTTTACTTTCAAATGCACATGTGAGCTTATCATTTATCAGCATTGATAATCAGCCTGGGGGCTAATTCTGATTGCACAAGTTACTCGCTGTATGCCCTATTCGTGATAAGCCCGCGTGCTTAAGTTCTTATCAGTGACTGCAGGCATGCAGGCATGGAGGCAACTCTGCAGGTAGGGTTGTCGTCGGCATTGTTGCGAACGTGACAGGTCGTAAGTGACAGACTAAATTGATATTATAAAGATAGCCTCAGGCTCATATAAAATAAGTAAATTGTCTTTTCTCTCATCCAATATTCGCACTAGAGTCAAGAAATTCTTTGCTCATTTTAAGGGAACCCGATTTTAAACTTTGATTCTAACCTGAATTCAGTAGAACATATTTTTCAACAGTTTTCTATTCGAATGTATATTACTTTTTCAATGTGGTGTCTTTCATAAGATACTTGAATATAATAAGATAATTGGGCCATTTCTTGGTTTAAGTATCAACTTATCTTATTGAATAATATTAACTTTTGATGGTGGTTGCACAGAAAAAATATGTAATAATGAACATAGCTTAAATATATATGCCGATTTTAATATAGTTTTAATATTCATGGTGTACATCGAAATATTATTAAGTTGGACTTTATACACAAAACTATATTGGAATTGGCTACTTTTTAAATAAAATAAATAGAAATAGAAACAATTTATATACTTATAGATTAATTTACAAGTCATATAGAATGTTATCCATAATAAGTAATTTCATGATTGATTAAATTCCGGAAAAAACTAATATTTTTTACAAATTATTATATTAAAGCAGAGTAGCTAGCATATCCGACCCTGTAAATTATATGCATATATTATTGATCAGAATGATGAGAGGACTCGATGACCGATCCTCCATATATCTGTTAGTTTCTATGCAAAATAGTCTTTATTTTTATGAGCTAGTTCTTCTTTTTATTTCAATCGGGCGGCGTTGCAAAGTCAGAATTTCCTTATAGTTTTTCTACAGCCTCTTCTGTCTTATACGAGTAAATAGCTGTGTCTCCGACACTGACCTCACTTCAAGCCAATTGGCAATTGGCTTTAGGCTAAGTGGCCAAAACCCAGAGCTAATATGGCCAGGTCAACTTTTTGGCTACTGTTCGCACACTAATTTCATACACGATTTCGATAATCTGAATGCAGACTTGCAGATACAGGGGGTTACGAGCTATGAGCTACGAGTACAGGGTGCTCAGCTCTCCATGAGGAAGGAACGAAGGCAGGCGCTCTCCGTAGAAGCTTTAGCGGTAATTCGTCTTATAGACAGACGCCAAATGCTTGCTAGACTGTGGCATCGTAAAATGTTCCTTTTCGCTTTTTACGAGCGCCCCAAAATGTTGACGTTGATGACGACGTTCAAGTTGTACAACAGCAGATCTACAGCTACAACTACAACTAGAAATACAACTACAACTACAACAAACATATTTATTTGGCCGAAAGGTTTTCCACATTTTGGCATTGCATGAGTTTGACGCTCATAAAATTAAGAATGAAAAGCAACAAAAATAAACGCACCGAGCGATGATTTTTCTTTTTTGTTTGTGTCTTTCATTTCGTTTCGTTTTGCTTTGTTTTGTTTCTTTTTCGGTTCGGTTCGGTTTGGTTCCTTTCTGTCAGTTTTTTTTATTGACGCTTTTTACATTCCCGTTAATTGCTGTGACTGTGATATAAATCAGTTGATATGACGCCCGTGTCCTTTAAAATAACGGACAACGCGCACTCGGGAAATTGATTTGAAAGGGACCAACCCTTGAATCAATCTTTGATTCAATTTTCGATATTAACGCTCCTCTTTGATCTGCTCTTTTGGGTGGTGTTTGTCTGTGTTGTGGCTAATGGGTTAAGTGTTTATTGGTTTAATCCACTCGAGAATTATGGTAAAAAATGTAATGCGTCGGATATTTGGGATAAGCTTATTACAGAAGTATCAGAAATATTCAGCAAGAATGAGTGGTTCGGGCAAGTCATCTACCCTGACCCCAAGTACAAAAAAATGTTAATTTTAAGGTAGGAAAATCCTGTTTTGAACCATTTCTAGTATTACTGGCATTATCTAATATTATTTCACAGAAGTTTTAGCTCGATTCATTGTTTAATTGATTGTTTAATGGCTTAGTTGAATTTCTATTTCAGATTAAGTGCAAATAGGATTGAATAAATCCCCTTTGAAACTAGATTCAAGTACGAACCAGCTTACTATGAATCAATAAGTCTAGTTGGAATAAAGCAAATACTGAAACTGTTATATTAATCTCATTATAATTATTGAAATTCGTTATAGGATTAAATGAAGAGCTAGTCAGGGTTAAATCCGGCAGGAATCACCTCAAGAATGCTGAGATTGAGAAAACCGGGCTAGAACAAAAATGTTGCCCTTGGTTTGAGGGAACTCAGGGTCTCATAGTTTTCACACCACTGCGGAAAAATTTAGTTTCAGAATTCTTAATTTTGTATTGTTTTGTGATTGTATTTTAATTTCAAAAAGAAATAGTTTTAAGAGAGGGAATATTACCCAAGCACCTATTTAGTTAGTGTTACTGGAAATGTGTTTGAGCTGCTTAACTTTCTCACAACTTTTGTTTATTTTATTTAATTTTATTCTAAATCTGTAACCCACTCCTATCTTGTTCAAACACTTCACACAACATCATTATCGTCACCGTCATCGTCAACATCATCATCATCACGAGGTAGCGCTAATCACGAGAGACACTTTACATTAAACATTCATTAGTTAGAGAATCGGAACTGTGTGTGAATATATATATAGGAATAAGTGACATAATATTGGTAATATTTGCGTAAGTAATATTCGAGGAGTTAATAAATTAATTAAACCAAAAAAACAGCTCATAAGAAACCTGATTTTATCGAATGAAAAGAGCAAATTTATGCATCAACACTTTAAATCAAAAATGACGATAGTCGACAAGTAATTTGAATTAAAAAATCAGCCGCTGTTGCAAAGGCTGATTGAAATGTTGTCAAACATATTAAAGAGTATTAAATTAAGCCACAATTTACTTGAATAAATAAAATGAATTACGACAGACAAGGAAAATATTATCAAGTGGCTAATAGACAAGACTGCTGAGTCATAAATCAAAGCCTATTCGAATACGGAAAAGGTGGCTGCAGGGCGCTCGTAAATAGCCAAAATTCAGGCAATTAACGGAATAATTATCATACATTTGTTGCACTTCTCTCTCTCTCTCTCTTTCTCTCTGTCGTTCTCTCTCTCTTAGAATTCAGCCCAAGGCTTATCAGAAGGCAGGTAATAAATTATACAAACGATTGCTGCGAAACTCACCTAAGACACTACTATTTCTTGGCTTTGTTGATTAGCGAAACAAGTTTGCATATTCGTATGAAAATTATTGCCCCCCAAAAGAGCATAAATTAGAAGCATTGAAATTTTGTGCGCAGTTTTTATATACGAATAGTTCGAATACACTCGCACTATTCATACTACTCGCAGTTGCCAAGGCAGCTCTACAAAAAATGAGTATTCCAATTGACAGAGTGCACTGCAACACTGCTCGCTTAGTACTAAGTACGTGTACACAGAGAGAAAAAGAGAGTAGGTGTGTTCAGAGAGAGAGAGCACAATGCAAATATTGCATTTGTTGGCGATTAAAGCAGAAAATTGCTTACACGTGCCAAATGCCGTTGATAAGAAGGGAAGCGGTAAGGGGTCTGTACCTCTGTTACGGCGGATTGACTGAGGCCAGTCCCAGACAGCTGTTGTTTGACAGCAACTGTGTGTGTGTGTGTGTGTGTGTCTCTGTGTGTGCTGTGTGTGTTTGTATGTGTGTTATAAACAAATGCAAACAAATTCATTTGACTTTGCTATTTGCTTTTGACACCCTCTATTTGACATAGGGCTCTGTGAAGAGTCTAAATTTTCCGTGAGAAAGTTTCTCTTTGCAACTTTCTAAACTTCAAATTATTTAAAACTAATATTAAAGATTTTATTTATGTCGGTTCAGAGAACTGTCCAGTATTCCTAGCTTTATTTTACAGAACTCTGACTAGAAAACAGAGAACAGACGATTGAAGAAGGATCTTTCGGTCTTTTCAGTTAGAAAAAAGTATAGATTGCGGTTCAGGCTATAGCTCGGCGTTAACGGTTCCGTTTTAATATACAATTTCCGTTTTTTATACAAAAAACAGATTAAATGGGTTAAAATTATTTCATTAAATTTTATATTTCCTATTTTAAAATTCAGTATTTAAAGCCAGAAAATTTTGCAGAATGCAGCAACAAAATAAAAAACTTTCATATCGTGTCAATTTGGGAGTCTGTCGAGAGTGTGAAAATTAATTTGCCATTGGTCAGACATGTCTGCAGTCGATAGTCGATAGTGGCCAAGTCTGGAGTCGAAGTCGAAGCTGGAGTCAGAGTCGGAGTCGGAGTCCTGACCAGCTGGCCGGAACTAAACAGCGCCCAGACACCCGGTGCTACGTGCTTTATTGTCTTATAATGTGGCATGTAATTTGTGTTGTATTGAACGGTGCTGGCAAATTCTCGGGAAACAAATTGACATGCTGATAAAAAAGCTCATGAAAAACAATGAAAAGCTTGAGTGAGCATGTGTATGTGTCGGGAAATATGATATTCCCCTCCATACGGCCAGGGCCGCCTATGATTGACTCTGTCGGGGGGCGGCAATTATTAGGCACTAAATTGTGAAATTTTTCTTGGCAAGATCTTTAATTGCTTCGCACCAAAACTGGCACCGACAGTTTCAGTTTCTTTGTAAAATATAATAAATATTTTTTATTTATTATGTGTATTATGCATCGCATCTGAGTATAATAAATCTGCTGAGTTCCGCGACTTTTTGGCTTGATTCCCATTAGGATATTGCCCGGCATTTTAACTATCATAAATCTGTTGCTGAGATGATTATGGATTAAGTGGTTTCTGTCTGCGATAAAAATATATAAAATATATTCAACTAAAATCAAGACTAAACAGAATGCAAGACAAAGTGCTGTCAAAAGTGTGAATGAAATCTGGTGCAAATATACACATAAGAAAGATGTAGTCTAGTAATTTATTCGCTTTCAGAAAGGAGGAAATACTTTAACACAATTTAAATTCACACAGACAATTCACTGATAAGCTGTTGCTGCTGATTAAGATTATATATAAATTATGTTACAAAGACTTGCTTAGTGTTCGTATAGCCCCTCTATGCATTTTTGGTGTATAGGGTATATTTATTTAATGATTTGATTAAGTTCTTTGCTAAGCCAAAAGTAGTAAAAGAGATTGCATACCCTTACAGACTGAAAAAGGCATACTAAAATTGATGAGTTTATTTATTTCGACCGATTGTCCCTGTGTATGGCAGCTATATGACAAAGTTCTTCGATCCTAGTTTGAAAACTGAGAGGCTACTTTGCATATAAACAGACGGCCGGACAGACGGAGAGAGGGACTCGGCTAAATATAACTTTATGGGGTTACCAATATATTATATTACCAATTTCATGACAAAGTTTTAATACACTCTGCAAGAGTATGCAAAATATATTTTGTTGAGTGAAAATTGTCATTAAGAATGACCGCGAATTAATCAGTTGATAATATGTGCATATTCTATAAGTAGCCTAAAATGTTTTCTACAGATTTCACTCGGACAATTACCTATTAAATCCATTTATAATACTTTCTCGGAACCCTTTTACATTTCCCGTATCTCTCTATTTGCATTTGGGTCTCGCTTGTGTACCCCTGGGGCCACCCTTAGCCGTTCGTGTGTTAGTTTATACCTATACAACTGTTAATATAATACTCAAATACACACAAGAATATACATACATATATGTATATATATATATATGTGTGTGTGTGTGTGTGTACGTCAGTATGTGCATGCATCAATATAAATATAGATATGGAGAACCAGTGCAATGGAAAACAATTCAAGTTCAAGGTGAATATTATGGACGTTGCACACTGGGACGTTAGCGCTGAAATTGATTGCAAAAATTCCAAGTGTGATATTTATATTGTGATAATTAATTTTGTTAATATCGCTTCACGGCTCAGAATTTATTATTTAGTTCAGAATAAAAAGAATAAACTTTGGAACGTTACTTTTTTGCATTTTACCCGGAAATGTTCTAAAGATAAATATTAATTCAGACCACTTTTTTTTTTATCTATTTTAGAAAATAATTTATTTATTTAAGATATTAGAAAAGTAATTGTAGCTCAGATCCACATAAATATCTATATACGCTGGATATATGCATTGTGTATATAAAGATTATCAAGCTGTTTACCAAGAACCATATAAGAACCATTATGAGGAACACGGAATATATAGAATGGAAAAAAACAATTTATTTTTAGCAAACTTGCACCACTGTGCCGTGCAATACGCGACCTACAGTACACAACAAAAATGGAAGCAAGACATTGACTTGATAATGAATATGATGATGATGTTGAATATTTCCATGGGGCAATGTTATATGGCTGATATTATGCAATATGCGAAACTCACCTACATATTTATGTTGACACCATTTGAATAGATACTTTCGTTCTCAATGATAGATTTGCTCTGCTTTGGAATGAGGAGGGGAACACTTGCTTTGGGTTCAACGGCCATTCAGAGGTTAAACTGACTTAAATAGGAAATTGTGCATAGATTTGCATGGCATTTGAAGCCAACTGAGTAAGTATTCATTTTGTGCTTATAGATAGGTATTTATCATGCTCCTAAAGATACTTTGGTTCATATCTTTATCATTGGTTATTTATTATAATATGGCCATATGTAAGAGCATTTATTTGCTTACTTTATGACCAATTCCACTGTCTGATTTCACAGCAAAAAAGTTTTCGCCTTCTTGAATACCAAATCAGGTGTAAAAGAGCCGAACAGAATTCTGGATTAAGCCGTTGTTACTCGAAATTCTTGTACCGAAATGCGATATGGCGACCAATTGGAACGGTTCAGTGGGAATCGAGAGTTGAGAAATCGAAATGCATTTGGCGATGAGAAGCAACCAGTTTGTCTTATACGAATTACCAGTTGCAGGGATGTATGTAGATATGTAAGTCGAACATGCACAATTAATGGCAACAAATTTTAATGTTTTTCGATATGATCTGGCATCATAAAGGGTATTAATCAGACCAACTGCAATTAAACTACCTGCAGACCCTAGCAGGTTTAGCTGCTCGATTATAAGAAATCAAGCATAAGCGCTAAAAGGAAGCGCTTTCGACTTAAAATGGAACGTCATTTCTCAGGGGCAATCAGTAAAAGCCACAAGCAAAGCTAATTAAATTATATTTTTTTCAAGGTGTACAACGAACCTCAAAGATGCGTCCCTGGGGCTAAGGCTTAGGAACTTAAATCTGCAACTGCATCTGCTCCGTTCCTTGCGTTTTCTGTGCTGTAAAAATCAACTTAAAAAGACTTCACGTTGTTTTATGTTTTGACAGCACAACTCAGAAAATAAAAAAGAATAAAGTATAATATAATAAAAAAAACACAAAGTTGTAAATTATAATTTAATGTTTGAAATCTCAAACCAATAATGTGGTTCCAAGAGCCTAGCTGAAGCCCAAGTCGAAGTTGAAGCCCAGCTCTCTAGCCAGACTGAGAAATGGCAGTCATAAAACGGCCGATGATCTTTGACACGACACAATAAAAACGAGTCGATAACAAGTATTTTCATGCAAATCTAAGAGTTACCCAAGAATACAAAAAAGTATAGTCGAAATTCTCTAAAACGAACAACTATTAATAATTTTCCCGCCAATTGTGTTATTTTGGAATGTTCAAATTAATTTGTATTATAATTGATATTTTCATTGAAATGTTCAAACTCAATATTTCCAAAATCTATTAAACATTTTTCGCATAATTCCATAGATCGTTCCGCAGCGTTTTTCGAACCCGGAATTCATGGTTTAAGCCAGTTTATTTAAACCTCAGAGATCTTGATTTTTCTGTCCCGATTTGTTAAGAAATCTGCTAGAATTTAACCCCCAAGTCGTGCTTCATTCAATATTATATTGAATTATAATTAAATCGGAAAAAGTATGAATCTAACTTACATTTTTTTAATACGTCTCTTGCTAAAATTAAGATTTGTTACACTTAAAATTAGCATGTAATTTTTTCTGAGTAGTAATTATATTAAGTGCATAATAAAACAGCTAAAAATCAGCAGTAATTAATTTTAGCTTTATTTTAAACATTTTTTAATCGGCTTCGGGTTCGCTAGAGACAAGTTCGACTGTATCGCTTGCTAAATAAGTCGTAAAAATTAACACAAAAAATGGTAAAGATTATGTTAAAATTAAAAAAGGAAAAACAACAAAATACTCAATTCAAGAAAAAACATAAAAACGCAGCTCAACTCAACTTAACTCAGCTCATTAAATGCGTCTGCGCAACGTAATTTGCCTTTGAGGCGCGCACGTTCTCGACTGCGACTGCGACTGCGACTGAGACGCGTGTTCGAGACTTCCTTCATGCCTGCCTGTAAAAAATCGGAAAAAAAAAGAAAATACTGGGCATGTTTTTTTCGTATCGCCTCTTGTCGTTACACACCATATAACCCCAGACACACACCACACACACACACACACACACACACACACACACACACAGGAACACACACCACACACACATATTCAAATTTACGAGTCAACGCGACATTTACAACTTTGATGCAAAAGCCAAAGCATCGGAAAAAGTCTGGGACTCTCCTCGGCGGCTGCTGGCTAACTATGGGCACCAAAAAGTGTTTTTGAATTGTAAAAATGTTGAAAATAAATTAAAAATGCGCTTAAAAATTGCGAGCAGCATTCGCAGCGACGTCGTTTCCCCATTTTTATGGGTATTTTTCTGTAAGCATTTTGGGTCCAAGTTGAAACCTCGTCGATTCCGATTTTGTGGCTGTATGTCGTGTGGGCAGACTCCGAAACTTGGCAATAGAAAATCGTGGCCTTTTTAATGATGCCAACAAAAACAAATAAATTGTTTAAGTACGACTAGTTGTTGCTTAATGGACATGTTCATTTCATGTAATGCCATTAGCTTAAGATTGGTTTCTTCTCTACAAAAAGAAGACGATATATATATAGATAGATATAGATATTATATATAGTAGGTACCCTACAAAATAGAGAGATATATATAATCAATGAAAACGAGATTATCGATCAATTTATCAAGCAACAACAAAACGAATCGGAGAAAGATACTCCTACTTAAGATTGGTTTCTTTTCTACAAAAGAAAGACGATGTATATATATATATATATTTACTAGATATTATATAAAGTAGGTACCATACGAAATAGAGACAGATGTATATAATCGATGAATACGATATGTATCCAACATAATTTATCAATTGGAAAACGAATCGGAGAAAGATACTGCTACTATTTGTATGCAGAAATGTATAATGTGAGTATTTCCTTTGATTCAAATCAATCTTTATTATTATAGAATTTTAAAATGTACAAATTTATTTATTTTATTTATATGAAAATGAATTTAGACGAAGTATAACTTGCGGCATACTCAAAATTGACTTTAAATTGGTAAGATATTTAAAACTTGGAAATATCTGCTTAAAAGCTAAGCGAATAAATTAATACGGTTCGAGCCCAGTCTCTAACTAAACCAGGTAATTATTCATAATACTTTTTTTGTGTATTTTAATTTAGCCGAACTCTTCGAGCAACCCCCGCTAATTTGCAACACTTGTTTCCCGCACATATTTTGTACTGAAATTGGTTCCGCATTCACTTTCAAGGCAAGTCCAGGTGAGTCGACACACTGAGACACTTTTAAGGCAATTTATGCTAAATAATGTGTATATTATAAATATTTAGTTGGTTTTCAGTGCAAATGATTTGCTTTAAGCCGCAACTAGACCCCAACTAATTGTAGCACGTGTATTTCAGAGTGAGCAATTTGAAATATCGAATTTTAATTGAAGTTTTACAACTGTTGCAACAGTTTGAGCAGCTTGTTTATGAAATTGAAATGGAAATTGCAACAAGTTCTTAATGAATCAAATGAATGAATGTGAATAAATGTGAATGTCAATGTGAATGTGCGTGAGTGGAAGTGTAGCCACAAAATGCAAACGAATCTCTGCAAGTGACAGGCGTTCTTTTTTCTTTGTTTTGGGTTTTTGTTTGGGTTTTGTTTGGGTTTCTGTTGGCTGGGCGTGTTTCAATGGAATCGCAATTATATGCATTTTATTTTAATGGCCCAGACACGCGGCGCATGAGCCTTTGGCCAATAACTTGATCTGGACGTTAAGCATCCTGACCATGTCTTAAATGAAGTCGTTGATAAGGGGCCCCCGAGCAAAACCAATTGCTGGGCATTTATGAATCATTTGTAGTGCACGAAAAACAATTTACTAAGTTGCAATCGAAACTACCGGTTACCGGTTATATGGGCTCTAGGTCCATTCCGAACTAGTTTTTCTCCGACTCTCGCAAAACGTTCGCAAACGCAGTTTGAAACCGATCAAACTGCAAGATAATCGTAAATGAACTTGAACTAGTCACTTTGCCATAGTGTCAAACAAAATAAAGGTATGCAAAATGCAAAACACAAACTGATGAAGACGATTTAATGGCTTTTCTCTCCTGCCCTCTCCCCCCTCACCCTGCGATTTGGTGTCGCACCTGTGCAAACCTGTCGCTGCCTCACATACCGATTGCATGTTGACTAGTGCTCGATGTGTTATATTATGCATGTGACTTTAAATGTACTTTTTGAAAGGGAAAAAGGGACACGGGGAGGGGAATCGAGACTCTGAGGCTGACCTGTTTCTCTTAGCCTGGTTGCGTGCTAAACTGCCCCCAACAAGTTGCCATGCTCGTACATATTTATGAATGAGCTAAGCTGTACAATCAGGAAAAATGTACATTAATATGTATGTTATTGCAATTATTTATTATTTTAAGAATATTACTATTTAGCTGGCAGCTAATTGGGCCTATAAGGTCTCAAAATACCCAAGACATGCAACAGGGTACAAAACATTTAAGAGCTTTTCATAGATGTTTAAGTTAAATTAATAAATGGAATTAAATTTAGATACGAGTGCTTTAACAGCGGATTTTGATGGATGCCTCTTATATTATATATATATATATATATATATATATATATATATATATAAATTATACAACAGAAGTAGGAGACAAACTGATTGGCTTTCCAATTATCTGGCATAACAAGTTTACACTTAGTTTATATTTTACAACCTCGGCTCTGGCCCAGGTAATAACTCAAAGTGCAAAATAGTATATACATTTCACGAAAAAAAAATCCGTCCAAAATAAATTGAAAATCTAATTTAATAATTTGCATATTTTGATGATGTTTCTAGCTTTTATTGCCTGACAAACAGGCAAACTCACAATTTTGAAATATGCCATTTCTGTTGGGTTCAAACTCACTCAGTTCGTTTCGTTTCATTCAATTCATTCGCAGTTTATATTTAATTTACATTTACGAATATACAAAATCCCATACACATACACATATATATTTTTGTATCTACGGAATGTGACAATTTCCAACCGGTTGAGGTTGACTTTTATAAGACTTGTCTATTAACAGCTGATCTCTGTAACAAATTCGCCTCGCTGTTAACTGGAAACAGCGACTCAAACCAGACTCTCAGTCCAGACTCCAGCCAGACTGGAAGTGGGCTTATTACTGTATACATATAGATATTTTATTTGAATATTATCAAGTGTTTTTTGCTGAGTGTTTTGAACCTTTTGAGAACTACGTAAAAAAATGGCATACAATATTTGATTTCAACATTTCTTTAATTCAGCGTTTGAAACCCGATTGAACCCGTGCACTGAACTATAGACTCAATCGAAAACACAGAAATTATTATTGAATTGAATAATTTTAGAACTGCTTTATATATCATAGCTTCCTCCAGAGAGGTTCTGTTCCCAGCTCACGTACATCTCAATCATTAATTGGCGCCATGTCAAGCATATAATTATAGTTATTAAATTTGTATAATATAACATTTATGAAGTGCAGATAAGTGCATTTTTCTTGGCCCCGATGAACTTGCAGCCAGACAGCAAGGCTAATAGGAATGTGGCATGCCACACGGTGCTAAGGCGCTGATAGGCGGCACAAAAGATTTGTGCATCTTTGTTGCTACTCATTTATCGGCAGTGCAACTCAACTTAACTCAACTCAACTCAACTCATCTCAACCAAACCTCAACCTCAACTCTGTTTACATTTTGAACAGACACGCAATTTATTTTGCCTCGAATATGGAGAATTCTTTCCTGCAGTGGCAGTGGCAGTTTCAACCCTGCAGCCATGCCACAGCCTGAGGCAGATTTATACGCAGCATTGTGCATTGACCATATTTATGGTTGGCATCTGCCAGTGGGTGCTAAGTACTAAGTTTATTACCTCAGCTGGTTGCTGCTAGTTCAAAGCATATTTTAGTTAGTTTCTGATTTACGACTCGACACTTTATAAACTCTCGCTTAACTCTCAGATTTAGAATCAAACTATTCGATTAAGACAATAATGAAAATGGTTTTGTATAGTGAAAAGAATATTTGGATTATTTAATTAGGCTTAGGACATATCTGAAGAATAATTCCTACGAGTTTCGACAAAATAAAATATGGAATTTAGCTTCAATACACTAAAATAGAACCTAATTTAATGAATAAAGAGTACCAATATTTAATGAATAAAGAAGTAGCTAATCTTTAATAATTAATTTTCAATCCCTTAAAGTATATGTATATATTAATATTATGGGATAAAAATCTGTAAACCTGTGCCTTAAAGTGTCTGTTTCTTATACACACTAAGAGCTATTACCAAAAATTTGTACCCTATCCGTATTTTTGCTTCTGTCTGAACAAATCTCTCAGCTTTAGACATAGGCATATTAAATTTGTTTTTGAGACTTTTTTTTGATGCTGGTTCTTCAATCTAAATATTATAATTTTTTCCTCAATATATAAAGTATGCAGGAGCTTTTTATCATAAATTCTTAAAAACTATTCAGTTCGAAATACTCCAATAAACATAATTAAACTACAATTGTCAAATACTTATTTCGCTCTTCGGTGCCTTGCATATAGCCCTTGTACACCTTTTTATGTCAACAACCTCTCACTACTCTCCCTTAAATAGTATAATTTTAAAGATAATATTGAACTAAATAAAATTTGTTCAGCCTTCGAAAAAGATTAAGTATATCTCTCAAAGATATTAAAACAAAAAAGGTCAAAAAGCGCTGACTCTGTGTGGCTCTCGCCTAGAGCCCTCTTGTTCTCTGTAATACTCGTATTATTTAAATTTAAAAATTTATCATATATTTCAAATTAAGTAACTTGGAACAGGTCGGACGGAATATGAGACAAATTGTTCAACAAATATTGTCTCCATTAATCGTCCTCTGTCTGGCTGGGAAGACATCAAAGGCGACATGGAAACCTGCTTTCTGCCCCCGTTCTTCTGCTCTCCGAGCATTATAACTCAGTTTTTTAACTTCCGCATTTACCAGAGTACTGTGGATACTTGCGAATCGAAGCCTTTCATGACGGGCTCTATAATTTTGAACCATTACAAAGCCATTGCGATACTTTCGCAGATCTTCAACAGGCAACTATCTCATGTTTTTCACGCCCCAAAAAATGGGGCGCCAGGGGAGGTGAGCAGCCCGCATTTTTTGCCACGCGATTTAATTCAATTAGGCGCAGCTAAAAAAAAATGAAAAAATTATTGGCTAGCTGGTTCGGTGGCGTTGGCTTATAGAACAGTTGCATATCATTATGGGCTGCCGGGTTGTAATTTGGACTTCAGGATATGAGCTGATTATGCCAGCATTTGCATGCAGCACCTCATTCAGTTGACTTCATTGGGTTGACTCCAAATGTTACACACACGTACGGATCAAAGGATGACTAGAGACCAGAGACCCGATACAGGATATATTCAATATGCAGCTGCTGGCAAATTATATATATATATATATAAAGACATATATATAAAGACATATATATATAAAGACATATATAGCAGATATACCTCTATATACTCTTCACAGGGGCGCCAAGAGTGGCTGCAAGTCTTGGAACTCTTCTATACTAATTTTCTGGTCATAAAAGCAACTTTAATTGCACAGAAACATGTTTTTATAGTTCATGTTAAATATTTTTTATTCTCCTCTTTTGTTTTTCCGTTTTTTCTCAGTGTTGTTGGTAGCAGGGATCGGTCAATTCGCGTATAGCTTCTGGCTACATAATTAAACAGTCATTTTGGCGCATAATCCCAGCTTTCAATAGCCGGCAAAAAGTATTAAAAAGTAATACCAACATATTAGCTGGAAATCTCATAAATTATGCAACGAAATGACCTGTCAAGGCTGGGTCCCTGATCCCTGGACCGCCCCTGAGCTGAGCTGAGCACATTTCCTCAAATGTGAAATACTCGTAATAATAAAAGAAAAAAAAAATGCAAACTACAGCAGCAACAAAATATGGCAGCCATTTGAAATGAAATCGAAAACACAACAAAAACAATAATAACAACAACAACAACAACAACAAAAGGGGAGCAACAAAACAAAAATACATTTTACAACTTTATTTTTACGAGCGAGCAAAAGTTTGTTGGGGTTTTCTGGCGAAATATGCCCCAGCGGCCTGTGGAATGGTTAAGAAGAAGATGCACAAAGACAGGCCAAGACTTGGGCCAGAACCAGAGAGCTGCTTGTCTTAAGAGCCCGAAATTGGCGCAAGCGCATTAAATTAATTAACTGAAGCCGAAGTCTATCGATTCGCTCGCTGTCTTCTCTTGAACCAACCTGCAAACCCGCAAACTGGCGAACCACTTGACGTTTACTGTTTAACGATTCCACGGCGAACCGTGAAAGTCTACTAATCCACTGTCGAACCCGAAACCAAACTCAAACCCAAACCCGAACCCGAACTTAGGTGCCAGTCAGGTTTTTTTTATGACTGCTAAACTACCAAGTCCCAAGCTAAAGTCGAAAGCATTTTCATAATTACAGTCGTAGTTGCAGTCGCTGTTACGTGACTAGGAATAGGAACCGACTTTCAGAAGGGCGGCTGAATGTCGAATTCAAGACTATCATAAAGAATACGGCGTATGAAATTCTTCAGAATATTATATATATTTTCCTCTATGACTTTCGGAAATTAATATAAATTATAGTTATAAAAGAGCGAGAGAGAGTTCTATTTGTAGTTGGGTTTCGTTTTTCGTTTAGTTTGTTTTGGCTTCCCAGAAAAATCTATTTTTAAAAGACTCAAATAAAATATTTCGAATTTGAATATTTAACATCTAAATCATACCTAAATTTGGATATTATATAGCTATTCAATTAATTTATATATATAAATATAATACATATATAATCAATGCTCTATAAATAAAATTTTGACTACTTCATCATAGCTGCCATATGAACAATCGATACTCTACAAGGGTGTTTAATCTTCGGCTAATAACAAATTAATATTCTTAGTTTGGACATGATGTGTAATTTTGAGGCTTTAAGATAAGTTCATTATTAATTTAAATGCAGTATCGAATGGCTGGTCATAACACTTTTTTCTTTCTGTTTGTGCACTTAGTACTATGGAATCATATCGGGAAATTTGTGTTCACAAAGAGATAATTTCTTCAACTTTTTCTCAGAATTAGTAAAGCTTAGCTGTAAAGTTTTAGCTATTAGATTTAAATATTTTTCGTATGTAGAACACAGACAAGTTGTCGGCTTCCATCTGTAGAATCAGTGTCAGGTCTGTTGCTGCTGCTTCTGCTTCACAGATATCTGCACTCTTAGTCAAGTATGCTGGAATGAAATTCCAGCAACAGGGTATGCCTCATTTAGCCAGGTTTTTCTCTAATTGCTCAAAAACAGAAACACACACAACGCATACAAATTCAATATTAAATTACAGACAACTGCAACTACTTACAGTCCATGGCTGTCATGGGAGTCCGGCATAAACCATTCATCAAAACTCTGAACCAGACATTGAGCAATTTCAGAGTACGAGTACATTCTCATTATATGCCAGGGATGGGTATGGGGGCATATTATTACGACAGAGTTCCAGACATGCCGGCAAATCAGCCATTTCTGACAATCGGACATATTAGCGATCACTTAGCAAAGGCTTAACACCAACAACAATGCAAGTGTCGTCTCTGCCAGGGAACTATGGACAAAACTGATCCTTTTCGTGATCAAAATTAAAGTGAGTTTGATTTAATAAGATTCTAATAAGTACTACTCAATGAAAGCCCAGGCACTTGCAGATCAATTGGACCTCTGATGAAATCATATTTAAATTAAGTATGGAACGCACCAGATACTACATTTTTATAATACTATTTGTTATGAATAATCCAAGTTGACAGAGCTTTATTCGAATCCATTCATATATGAATAGTTAAATCTTAGAACATGTCATAAATATGGCATAATATTTTTTTGGGTCTGCAAATAATGGTAAGCAAATAGTTCCCTTAGATCTTTATGATTCCTTTTCTCTTCACCAACTAGGTAGATCCAAGTAATAAGCTTTAAGTTAGTAAACTTTCTTTTCTTTCTGTGTACACATTTCCCCATAGTACTGGGTCAGTTTGTCAATCAATAGAGCCTTTACAACGTCTACTCGAACGGTAGTCTTTCGCCCACTGTATCCCCATGTTTGATATGTCAGGTTGTGGCCCCGTTGTCTACAAGCTTGTAATCGTTCCTGCCCAACCCGTCCGACTCGTATAATCGTATGGTCGTCTCTACTCGTATGGGTATTCATTCGAGTACTCAAACTTGTAACTGCGGGATCGGGCATGAGTTGAAGTTAAAGTTTGTCTTTGGCTGTGCCTTTGAGTATGAGTTGGAGTTCGGATTCGGGTTCGGGTTCGGGTTTTTCTCTGCTTGGCAACTTTGTTGCATTTCGCGTCGCTGCCCACTCATTTAGTTGCAGCAGCAGCAGCAGAAGCAGCAGCAGCAGCAGCTGCAGTTACGAACCAGAAAACCAGAAAGAGCAACACGAGCCACAGAGTTGCGCGTCTTGTGCGTCTTCTGTGTCCAAGGTTGCCTCAGAGAGGTGCCGCTTTTGGCGCCTATGCTCACTTTTCTTTCCTCTTTACAAATTTGCATTTATTGTGAATCTAATTTTAGACAACGAAAAAAAAAAAAATAGCATCTTTGCCATTTCAGCCACCGCCACACCGACAGGCTACACGTGGCACGACTCTGGCCAAAGAATTCTCTCGGCAAATTTTAATGCATTCTTTCTATTCCCTGTACACATTTAATGTGTGTAATAGGGTATGCACAACTAAAAAACTCAAATCTTTAAAAATTTAAAGAATAATGAAGCCTTCGTATTAATGGAACTTGTATGCTAAAGTTAAGTTTAAAAATTGTTCATTTTAGCTCGAGGCTTACGTAAATTTAATAACATTTATTTTAAACCAAGTACGAAAATCATTAAACAAATTGATATAAGGTTCTAGTAAAAAATAGTTTACTATTCACTGATAAGTCTAGTTGGGATTAAATCAGGTCCATGAATTCTTAAATTAATCTCATTATTCTCATTCTAATTGATGAGACAATTTTATATAGAAAGAATCAGGGCTGAATTCGAGCTACTTTCGAAACGGCTCGTAATATTAAGAGAAGAGAATTCCATAATTGAAAAAAGCGTGCTTAAATCAACCTTTTTTTCAATTGTTTTTAGAAAATTGCATAATTTATTCCATTGGCATATAAGCTATTGAAAATGTGAATACGAATTTAGTGTGAA
The DNA here is from genome assembly GCA_018150835.1 of Drosophila repletoides. Lineage (NCBI taxonomy): Eukaryota > Metazoa > Arthropoda > Insecta > Diptera > Drosophilidae > Drosophila > Drosophila repletoides. The sequence goes on from JAECWQ010000202.1 coordinate 8,420,024, forward strand.
ATCAGATAAAGGGTATCTCGAGGCGCGATCGAGTCGAGAACTTGCACTTGTTATTCGGTTTAAGTGCAGCGATGAAAATGCAGAAGAAATGTAATTAATTGAGTGGATACTTAATACATTAGTAGATACATATATAAAGATATATCTAATGTAGCTTAATATGGTTTGATGAATGAGCGAATGCCCCTGCAGATATACAGGTGCAATTAATCATCACTTGAGACATTTGACCACGAAATATGATGCTCTTAATTGAAATATTTTAAGTATAGGTTTTCGAGCATAATAATAATAATTAAGAGTATTATAAGTTAATTAAAGGGTCAGCATAATATTGTTGAATAAATTTAAATTATTTATGCATTTTTTGCTTGGCTTCCCATCGATTTGATACCGTTGACAGCTGTGATGCCTCGCAATAATTGATTATCTTCTGCGAAAACATTGACTTTGCTGGCTGCTCTCACACTATATAAACAATTAGTTGCTGCTGAAATGCCACTGGCTGTTTGGCAACTGCCCAGGCCTGTACCCAGCCCTGGTCCTGTACCCGTCTCTCAGTCGCCGTCGCCGTCCCCGTCCCCGTACCCGTACCCGTCCCCGTACCCGTCCCTGATTAGACCTGGCTGTCCGAATTGTCTGTCCCATATGCGTACGAGTGCGTATCCAGAGTCGAGACGATGATATATTTCCTCTTAGTAATCGTACGGGTACGTATCCTAGTATTATAGTGTCTATAAGAGACTGACAATTTAGTACTCGTATAGCCGTACAGTTGTCAGACTGAAATCGGCTCTCTGCCAACTTCAGAGCGGGTTTCTTTTTGGCGTAGCATTATAAATGAAGCATAAATATCAAATTTAACATTACCAAAAAGACGGCTAGACGAGAGACAACACTAACTACATACATATATATAGTATATATATATAGTATATATAAATGTGTAACTTCAGACAGATAAAACAAGAGATCGTCTAAATGACTATAACATTTTTAGTACAAGTGAATTGTCATAAATGAGTCAAGCTACAATGCCAATTTACACAATTTAAGCAGAATATAAAACCGACTGTCTGATAAGCAGCTCTAAAATAAACTTGTAGCACAATAAAAATTATATACTAATTGTTTGGGAACTTCAGGAACATATTAAGATATATTTTAAAAGATTATTTCAGTTAAAATAGAAACTTACACTGAACTAAAAGATTATGGAATGCAAGACATAAGCGAAGAAAATATTAAATATGCTGAGAAGTTTTCATTAATTATATTTTATACAATTCGAAACAAATATAGGGAAATATTGGAACCTAAGTACAAATTTAGGGAAGGTGAGGTGGAGAGAAAGACAGAAGGTATTAATCAACTGTTTATTCAGGCAAAGAGTATAAATATTTCATATGGTTCGCCTGCTGCCTGTTCCAGCTCAGTATACCCTTTACTCCTTTCCATATTTTAATGGGTACAGCGTATAAAAGGATTATCTCAATATATAAAAATAAAAGAATAAATGTTATACTTTGACCCCCAATCTATATATTTTTCAAGTTTACTTTCAACCTGGATTTATGCACTTAATTTTAATGATATTCAATAAGAGATTCGAATCTTGAGCACAAACTTACCCAGAGGCACATTCTTGCGTGTGCTGGACATGGAAATGGGCAGTACGACATTACCCGATGTGGACGATGGAGATGGCGACGATGAGTCACAGGAACCCTCTAGAGATTGTGCGGGTGTTGGCACTGTGGACATGTGATGATCGGCGCTGGTTATGACACTAATGCCACCACTGCCACTGCTACCGCCTCCTCCGCCAGCGCTGCCACTGCCGCTGCCGGCGCTGCTGGAGGCAGCTGTCGCATTGCTGGAAGTGGCGCCACCACCACCACTGCCCGAGCTACTGGTGGCTGCTCCATGATCGCTATGTGAAGGAGATCTCAATGATGTCTGATGCGGCTGTTGTTGCTGTTGCTGCTGCGACTGCTGATGGTGGTTATTGTGGAGATGGTGCTGTTGCTGATGTTGTTGTTGCTGTTGTTGCTGCTGCTGCTGCTGCACCACCGATACGGCTGCAGCGGCCGCCATATGAGCATGGTGCACATGGGCGTGCGCATGGGCGTGGCTGTGCAAGCTGCCGGCGGAGCCATTGTGAGCCGAACCAAGATGGGATTGGGGCTGTGGCAGCGTTCCGGCTGCGGCTGCCCCTGCCACTGCCACTGCTGCGCCCTGCTGATGGTGCTGCAGCACATGAGCATGATGGGCGTGGCCATGATGCGCATGGGCGTGGGCGTGCACGTGATGATGATGACTGTGATGGCTCAGCAGCGGCGTGGAGCCCGCTGGCGGTGGCACCTCGTGTATATGCAGCGAGCGCTGCTCATCCTGCGCCTGAGCCCGTCGCAGCGCCGTCTGCAAAGCCATCACACGCTGACGATCCGCTGTAAGGCGGCATTTCTCGCAGGTGCAATAACGGTACTTGCAATACCGCTTGTGGCCCTTCAATGTGATCTTAAGACCATGATTACGGCAGCGCGCACAATTTGGCGGTGTACGTGGCGAAATGGAGCTGCCGCTGGAGCTGGACGCCCCGCCGCAAACATCGCTCTTTGTGTCGATCATGTCCGAGTCGGACATTCTGTCGCTGTTCCAGTTCTCCTCGGAAACCATGCCAAAAAACAGATGCTATCTGATATAATTCAAGCGTTGGCAGTCTAATTTGTGGGCGTAATCAATTGGGATTTCAAGTTAATCAGATTTTAATGTTGTGGCTTTCAGCAATTTGGAAGCATTTTTTTTCATCAAAATTATTTTTGATTTGTTTTTAATATTTTTTTGGTTGGGCTATATTAAATTTTATTAGTATATATTAAATTTTGTATTCGTATTGATTTAAATTGGATTTAAAAAGTGTAATTTAATTAATTTGTTGTGGTTATTTCTTGCAGATTATTACTCGTATTTTATAGAATATTTTTCAAATTTATTGTTTTAGCTTTTACTCCGATTAAATTATTGATATATCTATGAAGTATTTATATATATATATATATATATATTTGTTTTATTTTGACATATTGTAGGATATTATTTGACTTTTATGCGCGACATTAAAAAGTGTTTTCGAGTTTTAATAATTTTTTTTGTTGTTTGCCTGCAAAGAGAAGACAAAATATTTGATTTATTTCAAATTATTTTTAACTTTATTATTAATTTTTCTATGGCATGCCGACACGCTGTTGCCCCAACCAGACCCCAACACCCTACCCCAGCTCGCAGCCGACAGCCACTTGCAGCTGTAAATTTTCCCGCTAATTTCAGCCATGTGAAAAACTTTCCTGGCGGTTTTCTGGGCACTGATGTAATCGCTACAGGCTGGCACTTACGAGTAATATAAGTCCTATAATAGAAGAGAAATAATTTGAAGAACTTTAAGAACTTTTGCTAATTTGAATGCTGTTCGCGACGCTTCGGTTCACATTGGAATCCCGAACTGCATATGTTTCGTATGACTATGTGAATTTTTCAATATATTCTCAAAACTATTGCGTGGGTGTTTTAAATTTCATTTTTATTTTGCTTTAAAATTTGATAATTTTTGAGGCTATTACTATTAAATGTTATGGCCTGACATTGCATGTGGGTCGGCAATTAAATTAAATTAAATTAAATAAATAAAGCAGTCGTAAATGTTGTTTTAATCATTATTTGCACACGTTAAATATGTAATTTTCAATTTTTAACACATGTCCATGCCAAAGGTGATGAGATATTTTGTTTTGGATATCGCTTACAATTTAAAGGCGGAGCTGGGTGTGTGGGAGTACGAGTATATTTCACAGATAGTTCAACATTTTATATTTATATAATCATCTGAATTGAATTGAACTAATTAAATTATCGCTACGTATATAGAATTCATTTCCTGAGTGACACATTCATTAAAACACAGCCTTTATAGCTGTACACAAATGATTAATTAAAAAAATGTACATTGACTTCGCAAGACTTGAAAAACTAGCGGAAAATAGGAGAAAGTCTGAGGAGTGCATCCTCTTCACGATTGGATCTAAAGGACTATTCAAAAAACAAATCTAATACAGGAAAATGCAATAACCTAGGCTAGGAGGCCTTGAAGGGTTTAATGAAATTCATAAATTGAATTTTAGGTCATAGGTCTTGTAATTTATTTTCTTACTCTTATAGACTCATTGATTTCCAAATAATATTTAACGATTTTTTTTATTGACTTAGAACAGACTCTTTCTCTTCTTCCCCTTTTTGCCATCGCCATTTTCGGAGCTCTCACTTGCACTCAGGCTACGTCGCTTGTGCTCCTCCAGGATCGCGTGATTAAGATCCTCCCATTCCTTTTTCTCACGCTCAAATTCGCGGCGTTTCTCATCCAGTTCGCGTGTCTGCCGCTCGAGTGCATTTTGTTGCTCCTTACAACGGTGTGACATTTCCAGTTCCGAGTCCTTCAGCTTTTCCATCTTTTCTTTGACCTTTCTATCAAATATCAGCTCCATTTCGGCCTCCATTTTCAGGATCTTTTGTTCGTGTTCACGTGTTTCCTCCTCCATTTGGGTAAGCTGATGCTTGTAAATCGTGTTTCCTTGTAAATCGACCAGATCCAATTCCGATAACTTGCGACTTCGATAGTTCTCATACAGTATATGACTCGTCACATCCTTCAGGTCCTGTAGATGTGTGCGTATTAGCATATTTCGTAGAGCAATAAAATCGCAGTGTGCCAAATTCTCAACTTCCACCAGGCCCCAAGGGTAGAGTCGTCCCCGCACCTTTTTTCCAGCCACCTCAATGATGGTATTTGCACCGACCACGGCAAAGGGTTGACGACTATGTAGATTTTGTGTGGCTTGAGACTCCTCATCGGTATCTTCGAGTGGAGCGGGAAAATCATAAGTCTTGATCTTATATTGAGCAATTTCATTGAGTATCTGCTTCTTGAACAGATGCACCTCATCCCTTGTCAAGGTATCCGCCTTGGCTATAACCGGCACCAGATTAACCTTCTCGGAGAGTCTCTGCATGCACGCAATATCTAAAGGCTGCAGACCATGTCCTGTTGGCGCTATAAAGTACAAACAGCAATGCACTCGATTGTCCGCAATAGTTTGCCGATAGATACGCGACTCGGCTACCAAATACTCTTCATATTTGCTATCCACATATTCCAGCAAGGGCAACCAACAGTTGCTATTATCTACGCCTTCCCCAAAGCCTGGCGTGTCCACCACGGTCAGCATCAAATTGACGCCATTCTCCTTGAGAGCGACCTTAGTGGCCTCCACTGTGACAGTCTTCCTCTTGCAGAGCGAAACATCAGGATGTTCTTCCAACTTGTAGATATCCGAGAGGAACATGGAATTAATCAGCGTTGATTTGCCCAATCCACTGGCACCCACTACCATCAAATTAAACTCAAAGCCCTGTTTGACAGCCTTGCGATAGATCTGATTAGGGAGATTGGCGAAGCCCACGTATCCCCCAATTTCTCTGAGCTGCTGGCGCACGGAAAGCACTGGTTGCTGTGGCTTCTGCTCTGCTTCCTCTTTCTCCTGCAAGTCGTGGGTCAGCTTATTCGATTCACCCTTTAAGCTGGTCCCACTGCGCGGCTGCGCCGTTGCTGAGGATACGCTGCCATTTGACGGCGCCTCCGCCGCTGCTACTGCTGCCGCTGCCGCTGCCGAAGTGTCAACCACTTGGTGCTTATCGCGCAACGTGAGCTGCGCCAACGTGCTGGGCAGCGATGCTATGGCGCCCTTTGTATGAGAATTATTCATTTTTTTTAGAATCAGTTTTAGTTACAGTTTAACTGCTTTTCTTCCAATTTCACTTTCTGTCTACAGACGGGTTTTCAGCCGTCTCGCCTACTTTTCTGATTTTATCACAATTGCTTGCCCTTTATCTTTATATATCAACCCGTGATATAAGGTTTTAATTACTCTGAGATCACGGGCTTATTATTTATTTTTCGCTGCCCTTAGCAACAGAGTTTCCGGATGGACCAAGCTCAACTGAATTCCAAAATTCAACTAATTTTATTCCTTCCAACTATCGATTTATATAGCTGAAGTGTTCCTTTCGGCTTATATAGGTTTTCTAGCTGCCAGATTTGCTAATGCGAGGGATTTTCCATTTACCATGAGGAGTTTCAGTACTCATAAAGAGATCATCGATATATATAATTTATGTCTCGAAATTAAGGAGACAGTTCCGATCTATACAGTATATTTATTTATTATTGTTCAGGTCGAAGAAACGTCTGATTGTCTGACTGTCCGTCTGTCTGTTTCTAAAGCAAAGTAATCTTTCTGTTTTTGAGTATCCTCAATCTTGCACTGCCTTCGGAACCAGACGGATCGGATAACTATATTATACACTTGCCGTAGAAAGGAAGAATCGCATTGGAAAGTTTCCTTTCCTTACTAGTTTTTAATTGAACTTTAAATGAGGATAACTTATCAGTTGGTTTTATTCTTATATATAATAATTATGTATATACGGACAAAATTGATTAATTACTTTGAAAAAGCCACCCTTTAAGGGGATAAGTCTGGCGTTTATTAATAATCCTTTAGTGAGCTGCCGTTCAATGCACATTTTACATTAAAATTAAAAATAAATGATAATAATCTTCAATAATCCGTCTTGTTTTATCAATTTTTGATCATAAAAATTACTCATGATCAGCAATGTTGGCGGTCCGTTTTATTTTTAAATGAATTTCCTCGTGTTAATTTTAGCGTTAATCCACACTGAAAAAAGTGGAAGAGCTATTCTCATACCCTGTAAAAGTTGTTAAAACTAACATTAGGTCAACTGGCCATCTAAAACTTAAGTATACCAAATAATTTTAATAATATTTTAATATAAATCTCTATAAATAAATGGTAGTATGCTGATGGTTCCAATTAATAAAGCTCCATCTATCTGATAAAGCTTACAGCAATTTATAATCATTTATCGGCTTTGTGCAAAAATATTTGATAGAATCTTTACTCAAATTATGATCTAAAAATAAGGAAAATATAATTTAAAATTTATTATTTTTACCTTTTTTAAGTTTTCAGATTAGAAAAACTTAATGTTCGCAGTATTGAATTTAATTTAATGTTAAATATATGTGTGAATATTTTGTTGATTTTAAAATTTGAATAAACTTTTAACTTGTATTAGTGTTGTAATTGTTTTTTTTTTTTTTCTTAAATTGATTAATTATTGATTATATTATTTCGAAGACACAGATGATTATTATAATTATAGGAAAAGCTTCTTTTTTTTTAATTTGCAACACTGGAAGTTAAATTCAATTAGTTATGTGTAACACTTAATCCATCAAGTTTTAATATTGTCACAGAAAAAAAGAAAAAATCACTTGCGAACTCTTCGAGCGATCACCGCCGGCAAAACGCGCACGTAGAAAATATTGAATTTAATTCAAATAATTTTAGTTTGGCTGAGCCACTTACAGCAGAAGATCAATCTTTCAATAGGGCTTTTCTTTCTCTTTTTCCTTTTCGTTTCTTCTTTTCTATTATATTTCTTGTTTCTCACTTGGGGCGGTTCGCGTATCGCGCGCTTGGCGAGCTGAGCTTTTTCTGCTTCTGCTGCTGCTGCTGCTGTTCGATCTGAAATCTTTGGCGTGCGCAAGGCAACTCACGTTGGGTCCCAAGACGCGGATGCAAAGAACTCAAAATTGGCGAGCGCAGCAGGCAGCGAGTATCTGAGTGTGTGAGTGTTTGAGTATGAGAGGGTTTGCGCGCGCTTGTGTGTGCGTGATGTTTGCAGTCGGCACTGCGACGACCTGCGACTGAATGCAACGGGCGACGAAATGGAACCAAAGCCGAGAGAGTAAATGGCGCTGACGTCGACGTTGACGTCGCTGCATTTGGAGAAATGCTTTTGGGGGCTGTACAGTGTACACAAACACATACACACACACACACACACACACCCAGATACATAGGAACACACATACATACACTCAGTGCCCCTCTCGCAAGCTTACACGCAGACATGCAGGCGCGCCCTTGTACATAGGCAGCCTCACACACATTGGCTGCTTGCTGCTTGCCGTTGTCACCGGCATTGTTGTTGTTGCTCTTGTTTGTTGTTAGTGTTGCTACTTCTGTTGCTGTTGCTGCTTCTGCTTTCTCGCCGGCGCTGCACTTTGTAGTTGCCTTGCTTTTGTTGCTGTTGCTGTTCGTTGTTCGTTGTTGCAGTTCGGTTCGATTCGAATCGATTCGATTTTGATTCTGTCGCCTCAAACTTGTTTGAGTTCGCCTCAATTTTATTTGCATTACGCAGTTTCTTTGACTCTCTGTGTAATTCTTTCCTTCTTTCTTCATTTCTTTTTTGTTCTTTTCTGCATTTATTTTATGTACCTCATTCGCTTGGCGAGCAGGCTTTGTGGCATTTGTTTTGGTTATTTGTTCGCGCCATGGGGCGTATGAGCTACATACACATATGCAAACAAAATGCAGTATGGGTGTAGGTGATTCGTAATGGGAATGCAGAAATTATCAGTACTTTATAACGATTAGTTTGGCATTATTAATATTGCTCACTTCACAAAAGAACGCCTACAGCGATTGTTAAGATATATGTCTACATGCACATACATATCTACACTAACACGAGTGCATACATTCATACATACATACATACAAGCCAGATTACAAACAAGTTTAAGATGATTTATCAAATTTCAGCACATTCATTCATACATATGTATGTATGTATGTACGTTTGTATGGATATATTTTTTAAAGTTTATTCTGGGATTTAAATGATATTTTTCTTTCACCCTGGGGATAATTTAAATCAATCTCTATTTATTCGATAAATATGTTTGACCAACAATTTTCCACTCTGAACGGAACCAGTAGTACCAAAAATAATCCAACCTAAAACGGAAACTAAGCATTCTTTTATTGTTTGGAGCGCTGAACCTTTGCATAAGACTTCATGAGATGCCTAAATATTAATTAATTAAAAGATTTTTTATATAATCCGATCTTGATAATTTTACATATTTTTCTTTTAAGATTAAGTGCAATCTACAGTTACATGTAGTGTTCTTAAGATTTGTCAAGAAACAAATAGTTTTCATCATCCTTTTTATGGCACCTAAAATATAGACTGAATCCGGCCGGTTTCATTCTAAATTATATTCAAGCTATTAAAAGCTAAAGCTATATAAATTGACTAGTTTGCATAGAAACAGATAAGATTAACTATAAAAATTCGTCTCATGGTCCTATTCCATAAGAGATGCCTCCTTCAATTCACTACCTGATTCATGGTTAACTTTCCCTTATAAGGATAAAAAAAGGAATTTTCCTTTTTTACATTATATTTATAGATCTGTATGTGTATATATATACTAACTTATAACCTTATTAGGCCTTTTAGGAACACATAAAATATTATTTGATTTATAGTTTTGACTATTAATAACAATCTTTACTTGGTGAAGAATGGCTTATTTCCATTATAACATTATATTCTGCGATAATTTAAAATATGTAAATTTAATAGTGTAATAAAAGAAAAATGTGAGTATCTCGGAGCCCATAAAGTATAGTCTATTTATATGAGAGTATTAGAGCTACAATCACTGAATTTTGCAGGTTGATATGTAGGAGCATCACCTGCCGGGGCTTGGATCTAGATGAACATGTAGATCTAACTGTTACCCTATGGTGAAATGTTAAAGTAATCGGATAATATAAACATAGGATATTTAGGAAACAATTATTCCAAAGAAATGCAGCATTTCTGAATGCGAATTTGAATAAGTGAAATTGGAAAACATAAGACCTTAAGGGCACTGAATATTTCCTTATTCTCAGTTATTCAATAATAAATTCCAAATACAGTTTCAAATAAGTAATAAAACATTCTAGATTTTATGTCAGAGTATCTGCTAGTCGTCAGTGGCTTTCTGGTTGGAGATAGCACTCAAGTTTAGTTAAATGCTTATCACATTCGCACCTGTGTATAGGGTATATAGGGGAAGAATTCATATCAAGTATATGCTATATACTCGTACCTAGAATAAACTGCACAATTACAGTTTGCCGATAGGCTAGACAAACTCAAATATTAGATGAATTGAGAAAGAGAAACAGAAACACCCAGAGAGAGAGAGAGAGAGAGAGAGGAATCAGTTGCGATCGGGAGAAGCGCGGGAACGGGGAAGATTCTGTTTGTGTTTGATAAGTAATCGACAAATGTTATGAGTATAAAAAATTTGTGTCTTTTAAAAAAAGAACAAAAAGCCATTAAAGTAATGGAAATAAGCACAAAATCAGACAAAATATACGAAAAATGAGCGAATTTCTGGCGTTTAAAGAGTTGTCGTTTTATTTAGTTAAGAGCGCGGTAATTGAGCATGAAAGATCTGCGATAATGAACGCAGTCGCTCTTATAGTGCAATTCTTCCCCACAATTCCTATACTCTCTCCGCGCTTCTGTCCATTTCGACCACGGAAAAATGTTGTTTCTACTACCTCTGTATTTAAACAGAATAGACTAGTGCTTATCTCGCATGTCGATGCTAATTTGTATTTACACAGAGAGGCAGCGACTCTGAGTAGCCGGTGAGTACCCGGTGAGTGTATGGGAAGTACTCATTTGGGTGTACCTGATGGCAATTCTATTAGGTTAATTATGTGTCGAACGACATAAGGGGAGGATCGAGCTTTTGTAGGGTATCAGGCAGGCGCGGGATTGGGATTTTCTGCTTGCTGCTACGATTGCATCGTTATAGACCCTCGATCACATGCAAAGATATAATGATAAACTTGTATGAGATATGGTCGTCATTTCCATCCAAATTGAGTATGCATGTCTGCTAACTGGTTCGAGGATTATGCAGAACGTAATTGGATTTGGTCTAGGCTGGTTAAGCCAGATCCAACATGTGGCAATGAGATCGCGCGATTCTTTCGAGTATAAAATCTGATGTAGATCTTTATCGGTTCTGTCAAATTTATAACCAGAGATCTAGTTTGGACACAATAAGTGTCAACTAAGTTTATATCATTCTATATTGACATATCTGTATAACAGAATAATGTATAACTTATCTAGTTGGGACATAATAAGTGTTAACTAAGTTTATATCATTCTATATTGACATATCTGTATAACAGAATATCAGTATAACTTATCTAATTGAGACAACTAACTTTTAATCAGGTCATGGTGACATATCTGTGTAACAGAATCTGTGTTTATATTTAAGGCTTTAAATGTTAGCCTTTTCAGTTTTATTTTACCCTACTTCAAGGCAACTAAGTTGAATATAAAGCTTAGTTTTAGTTATATTTCTTACCATAAGATTAACCTATTACTTAAAGCTAACTTCAGGCTAATATCAGTGAAACATCTCGAGATCCTAGTAACTTTATGGTGTAAACTCAGATATTATCTAAATGCACCCGTGGGAGTATCCCTGAATAAATGAGTTTTCCTGTTGCCTTTCTTTTCTGGCCTTTGTTAACTGACCTTAGCATAATTTATGCAGTGGTCTGACTCTATTTGGAAGGCAAATGCTTAAACGAAATTTACATTCCACTTGTATGCAAATACAAATTTAAAATTTGACTTATTTGGCATAGGGTTTTTGTGCTCTTCTTCCCATTCTTCTCCTCTTTAAGCCAAAGAATGCCCATTGGCCAGGCTTTTATCTTTAGGTGTTAGGCTGAACCATTTTTTTTTAGACGCTAATTACTGGAGCTCTACTGTCACTTTATTGCGGAAGTCTGAGCATATTGTGACAGGCAATTAGCAGCTAGAAATAACGCTAACTATATGGTGTGAAGAGGAGTGGGACAGTCTTTTAGACAGTGTTCGACAGTGTTCGACAGTGTTAGACAGCTGAAGCATAACTCTATGTTTACTTACCCAAAAACAATGCAACAGAAATCGCGCCTGCTAAGCGGCAATAAATTTCTCTGTGGCACGAGCTGTTGCACTTTCAGCGATGAATAAATATAAATATTCGAGGCGCGCTTTTCTTGCATAACCAAAGAGACTGACAGGGCAAGAGAATCCACGACAAGTAGTGAGAAACAGGGAGAGAGAGAGAGAGAGAAAAAAAACTGGGATTGTAGCACTCTCTGTATACATATAACTTTATCCACTAGAACTTCCAGCACTTGTCGAGCATTTTCACTATGGGTTTCTTCATTGAATTTTTGTTTGGCACAATTTACTCGTATCTCCTAACAACTTGCTATACACTTAGAGGTAGAGATCGCTTTTTGAGGCACATTACGTCACGTTATGTATCAAACTATAACATAACTATCACATGATTTTATCAGACTTTTAACTGAATATTTCAGATTGTGGCGAGGGCGAAACCTTTACGAATACGAGTACGAGTACGAGTACGGAAAAGAATGATACGAAGCCACCGTTATGCGGCACTGCGTACTAAGCGAGTGCGAATGCGAGCGCTAAGGACGATCGCTGCAAGCAAACTGGTTGTGGAACTGGGGAACTGTGGAAATGTGGAACTACCGTCGAAGCTTTGTGCTTTGTGTGGAGATACCGCAAACCACGACGGGGCCGGCCTTTCGACTGAGTAAACATGTGCTGTTGTTGGAATTCGTCGGGGTCTACTGACTGCCTGCCAACTGCCAACGAGGCGACTGCCGATTGTGGACTGGCCTCTGGCATTGCTTTTCTGTATTTGCAATTGGGTGCAATGCAAAAAAAAAAATGTTCAAGTCGATTGCTGAATGACCTACACTCAGTTTAGTTCAGAGGTTCAAAATATTTTGAGACAGTAATTAATTTTTAATATATGTGTCTACAAATAATAAGGAACTTAAATATATATGTATAAATTTATATATTAATAACATTTATTATTCATAAATTCATCAAATATTAAACACAAATTCTTTGTAATATTTTCGCTTATCAACTTTCGAGTGGAATAAATTTAATCATAAATTCTCGTAAAATTATATCAAAATAAAAATCTCATTTCAAATTACTCACAAATAATAACAATTTTGCAAATTTATTGCCAAAGCTAATGGAACCGATCGCAGCATGCATAGCGCAAAAGCAGCCAAAGAGATCAAGATAGTCAGCGCGTGAGAGACAGAGAGAGAGAGAGAGAGAGAGAGAGCGGCAGGGACCGACACTGAGAGCATAAAAGTGCACATGCATTGAGCAAACAGAAGACACTGAGTGCTCTTATCTGCACGCTCTCATTGAATGAGTTATGCTTCGCATCTCCAGACACTCGCTCTCTTTTAGCAAAGCTCTCTCTATCTATCTCTGCCTCTCTCTGCGACCAACACTTAAGTGGAGCAACTTTGTTGCCGTACGTTGACGTCTGCATCTTTGATCAAAGTCGCTCTCAGCACACGATCGTCATAGGAACTCACTGAGATATTCGTGTTGATCCCTTTGATTTAGGTCGGATCAGTTGATCATATGGCCAGGGGCTAGGTTTTGATGTCCATTGCCATTGAATCCACTCTAATCACATTTTAAGAGCACACATTTTAAAACGTGTCCAAAATCTGTTTCAAGGAACAGACACTGATGACACTTTCCTGTTGTTTCCATTCCCATTTTAACATTTTAATGCGTTTGCTGCGGCGGATGTGGATGCAACCTGTGCTACCCTTTAATATATGTAATTATTGTATGAATAATTGGGCTCTAAATGGAACAAATAAGGTACATTGGTGTTTCTTTTGACGGTACGCGAATAATTGCCGCTATGCCAACTAAAAAACCAACTGAACAAGGGAAATTATATGATGCGAAATGTTAGTTAACATTTTAAAACAAACGATCTAAATTGAAAATTATTATTTAAGGATACAAGTTTAATGGCAGCCCCGATCTGAAGTTTAACTGAACAAACTCGGACCACCTTCAGTTTTTTAGGTAACCCGAACAAATATATTATATTAATTATAAATTAATTAAATTCACTTTAGAGAAGTTAAAAGAGTTCGTCTTTAAGTCGCGTTTAAAGCGATTAAAGCGAAAATCTTCGTTTTAGCGGTTCCTGAGACCGGTCTCTCCTCTCGACCTCAAATATTTTGTTGACTCTGTGGCCTTGTGATCAATTTTTTTAGGAGTTTTTAAGGAAACTGGTGTATCTTTTATTCGTAACATGTCGTTTATCAATTAATCGTAAGCAACTTGTACGAGAGTAGTGCATTTTAGCCGGAGCGAAAGGAGGTTCGGTATTTGGGCTACATTAATCAATTAGTGAAGAGAATCGGCGCGAAAGAGCGCTGAATATGAAATTTGTATCTTACGGATGCGTCGGTCGAAACCCGTTTTGGCATTTAGTTGAGCGAGCGCTCTCAAAGAACGCTAAGCGCACAATAGGGAAGGGAGAAAAGGAGAAAATTGCATATGCGAAACAAACAAAACTAAACAAAAACAACAGCAAATATTTATTTATGATTTGTTGTGAGAATTCTCACTTGCTCGCTTTGAGATTGCGAGTATTTCGCATTCAGTCGAAGTATTCGTCTCATGCCGGATTCCCGCTTCCTTTCCTTTCTATACCCTTTCCTTGCCTTCCTTTCCTTTCCTTTCCTTTCCGTTCCTCTGCGCTCCGTTGCATGTTTTATTTTTATCAATTTCGCCGCAAAGCGCAAACGGTGGCAATCGCAAACATTTATACAAATTGACGTTTTGCTGTCGCTGTTGTCACCTCGAGCACCACGGAAACTTAGACGACGATGCATGCCCCCAGAATGCGATTACTGAACACTGAATACCGAAGACCGAATAACGAATACCTTATACCATATTCCGAAACCCGAATGCTCCGCCAAAGTAATTTGAGCCACCAACCGCAGACGCCGATGCCGATGCCGATGCCGATGCCGACGATGGCAAACCGCTGCTGCCGACGTCTGTCTTTGTGTGCGAGTATCTTATACCCTGTGCTAAGAGGTGTAAAACCGTTTATCCACTACAACATATTTTTCCATCATCTTTATGTTTGGTGCATCCCAAGCAGCTCTTGAATCAAATCGATCCTAAGTATGCTGATATTGGCTTAAACCGAATAAGGCATCAAAATTAGAGGCTATCCTGAACCAGAACGGAATAATAATTTCCAGTTTGATTCAGAAATAATATATAGGGTCTCCAATTTTCTTTTAGATACTTTGAACTTATTTCCAACAGGCCCATCCCTTACCTAAGACTGATTCTAGATAACATTACAAAAATATTAATTCGAAAATTTTCTATATCTATATCATCAATTAAAAGGACAAAACTTTTCGTCTGAGAAAAGAAAAATAAAAATAGGTAGTGGACAAAAGTTAAAGTTAAGTTTTTAATTTAACCATCTACAATAATATTTATAGATTAATAATAACTTTACTTAATTTTCGGCCGCCTCGGAAGTATTGCTTCTTTCTGATCCCGTCTGTCCCTGGTGTATTTCATCTTACTGTTAGTATCCAGATATATATTGTTGTGGTATTCAAAAAGGGAATAATACATAAATAATACAGGGTATTTTATAGTTGAGCTGTAACCAATTCAAGTCTTAATTGTTATGTGCATTGTATGATTAGTTAGTACAAGTTATTTGTTTCTTGGCTAGGGCTTTCTGTGGCATGCGAATTTAACGCTTGGGTTGCGCCCAACTTTGTAATATCTTTATTTCTAATTCAATAAAACCAGCAAAGAATACCTTGTGGACCTGTGAAAGAAGTTTATTAAAATTGGCACACAATTAAAAAACAAACCTAAGATGGTTATAGAGATTAACTCTTCTATATTGTAGGTTTTTCTTTGCTCAGACAACAGAGTTGATTAGATATAAACTTGTCTTGTAAATCACTTTAATTACGATAAAACTAGTAAGGAAAGGCAATCCTCCGAAACTGGAATAATCATTTGAAAATAGTTGTCGAATCAATTAATTTTGGACCATCGTTCCTACGGCAGTCATATGGTAATATATAGTTGACCTATTCGGCCGGTTCCGATATCTGCGAGCCAAGTTCCATTCAGATAGCTCAAAACCTGAGAGACTAGATGGACAGACGGATATGGATATATCATCATCGTCCTGTTTAATAATATATATACTTTAATGGATCGGAGAAACTAACTTCAATGGAGAACTTACTTCGTGACAAAGTTAGGGCATAAAAACTGAAGAACTTATTAAATTTTCGATCTGGTCTCAAAAGAAAATAATCCCATTAAAAATAAATAAACAAAATAGGCTAATAATAATCATTGTATTATTATTATTATTATTATTATTGTTATTACTTGTTATATTCCTTTTATATAATCACTATATCAGCACTGACTTTTGAAGCACTTCCTGCAATGGCCCAAGGATAAGAAGTCATCACACCTTTCATACAGTCTGGAATTGGAGCCCGCAGCCTTGTTAATGACTAGGTCACTCAGACATCTCATCGACCATCTACCATCTACCATCTACCGGGTTCGGCACCTTGGGACTTTCAGTTGGTGGTTAGCCGCGAAAATTAAGTTATTCTTTATTATTATTTCTTTTCTTTTTTAACTTGTTATAATGGTAAATAATTTTTGTTGGTATTTTTTATTAACGCCCTGTAAACTTTCCAAATGCGAAAGGTGACCTTTTTTTTTTTGCTTCTTGTTCCTTTGATTTTCTTCAGGAGTTGCAGGCAGTTATTTTGGATCATTTGTACGTAATCGGTTCTACATTAAAGTTGATTAGTGCAGATACCCTAATAATAGTGAATTTTACGAGTGGCCGTAAGTAAGAAATAATATTCAAGCAGATCGTTATGCCTTTCTTTGTATTTTTTATTTCTTCTTATTTTCCTTGATTCCTTTTCTTTTATTTTTTCTTTGAGGCGTCGAGCGATCTTCAAATATTTATCGCGCCTTTTTCTTAACCTCATTTGGTTATCGTTTTTGTTGCAGCTACGAAATTGGAGATGTGCTCAAGTCCAAAAAAATTGAGCTTAATGACAAATTGAGTGCCAAAAAACATGGTCGAGAACCAACCAAGATACGCAGTTAAGTAATTTAAAACACACGAAGCGAGCAAAAAAACCGAAAAATCATACAGGCAGAGGCAATCTGCATATATAAAGCTGCAAAGGACTAAACCTTTTAGCCAACCAGCCAGCTAAGGCCTGGCAAGAAAGGGAAAGACATAGAGACAGAGCGAGAGAGCGAGAGAAAGAAGGAACAGGTTCAGGTTTGGTTCAGTTCAGTTCAGTTCAGTTCAGTTCATTGCAGGCACAAGGGTAATATTAGAGTTTTGCTCCAACGACTTGTGCGAGTAATTTACGCTCGCATGCAAATTGAAAAACAGTCGGGAACAGGCGCTGTGAATGGACCTGGTTTGGGTTTGGGCCTTTGGTTTGGGTTATGGAATTAAATGCAAGAGATGTACTCGGCTTGTGGCTACGGATTTGGGTAGATTTCAACTCTTGGAACCGAATGGAACGGGCTGATTGAACGCCTGTTTGATGCATTTTAAAACAAATTGGCACAGTTTGTGAAAATTGACATGTCCAGTGTTCTGGTTGTTCTCGTTGTTGTTGCTGTTGTTGTTGTTGTTGTTGCTTGTCACTCAATTAGATGCAACTCATTTAGCCCCGACGCATTTGGCCCTCATTTGTGTGCACAAAATGTTAATCAAAGCCTGATGGCTTTTTTAGGCCAACTAATAAAGAGAGAAGCCTCCACACACACAGACAATGAATAGAGGAACGACGAGCGGCGAACAGCGGAAGGAGGAAAGGACGTCGAAGCTATAGCAAGGATATGCTGAAACGTGGCTGGAACTGGCCAACAGTCGCTCCAATTAATATGCAAAATTTATGCATGGGAAAGTTCAAAACAAACAAACAACAAAAGCAACAACAAAAACAAAGTGACAAAAAGCGCACAAAAACGAGATGCCAACGCGATAAAAAATCAATACAAATTAGCTGCGATATGTTATTGTTGTTTCTGTTGTTATTGTTGTTCTCCTGCTTGTTGTTTCTGCGGGTGTTGAGTACCCAACAACTTATTGTCCACATGTGGCATCATATCCTTTGGCATTCTGCACACTTCTCTTTTAACCACAGAGCATCCTTTGGCTGAAATGGGTCCGATTCGAAACCAAATTATCTTTGTACTCTTTGCACTTAAATATGGTTTTATTTTGAAACTAAGCTCTAGAGCTTTTAATTAAAATGTTATATTAATGTATGGAAATTAGACTAAAATATAAACTTAATTTGTTTGTTTTTGTGAAGTGATATTTTCCATCTAAATCATCCGTATAAATCCATTGAACTTGTCGTCCTGGTTTCAAGCCAAGTTAACACATTTGTATATTACACAACAGTCTCTACATTGGCATTCAGGGGTTAAGCGAAAGGGGACACGGCTGGGGCCACCGCATGTTGCATGTTGCAATTAAATTAGTGTGGCTTGCCTGTCCAGCCTGTCCAGGACGGACCGAAAGGGCTGCTTGAAGTCTGCGTTTGACGACTGGCTGATGGAAAAGTTGCTGCGACAAAATAATTGCAAGTGCAAGTGTGTGTCTGTATCCCGTATCTGTATCTGTATCTGTATTTGTATTTGTATTTGTATCTGTATCTTACAGATACGTGCCCCACAACCAGGCACAGCGGGCTGGCCAAAAGTTTGCCGCGATGATGAGAATCCTGCTAGCTGCTAGATGCTTGCTGCTGCTGATAATGATGATGACCTACGCAACAATAGTTTGCATCTCGCAACCAAAAACAAAAGATACAAAATTTTCAAGTTCTCCTTGTTGTTATTGTTATTGCCATAGTTGCTCCTGTAGCTGGCTTGCCGCAATCAACTGCACTTCATGTTGCGGTCGCCTCCAACAACTTGCCTACGATATCTAAAACATTCACATGAGTTCATAGCCGTAGCCAGGATCTCAAGGAAGGCTGAAATGGGATCAGGAATCTACTACTATTGTAGTATAAGTTCAGGGCAATATTATTCGTTTCCCTTTTATCTACGCCCATGTGTGTGTGTGTGAATACTGGCGTACTTGTGTGTATCTAATCATATTAGCACGTGCGCGTATCCTTTTAGCCCTGTGTCCTTTGGCCAGAATATTCCCCAGGCTGCTATTGAAGCTGCTTCTTGTGTTGTTCTGTTGGCAAAACTAAAAACATTTTGGGCGCTTTGTTTTTGCCTCATTTCGTTTCGTTTTGTCGATTTTGATTATTTGTCTGTGGTTGCGCGTTCCTTTTGTTCTGCCAACTATTTGCAACTCAAAGTTGGCCCATTCTCCTTGCTGCTGCGATTAGCATTCACGTATGCGGCATGCGTTTTCCCAATGCATTTTCTTTGGTGCGGTTCAAAGTTCGTTCGCAAAGGCAAAAGGAAAAGTTCGGAATTGCTTGTGGTTTGAGTGATTGCTGAAAGGTTGTGGCGCACAATTCAAACAAAGCAGCAGCTGGTTTGTGTCTTGGCTTAAACTGCGCTTCTATCGACATATCGATAGGCGGCATTATTAGTGCGATATCAGCAGCTGGTATTGTGATTGGCTGCAAGCCACACACGAAACATTTGTGGATATACAACTATTAATAATAATATCTATGCATTTCTTATAATTAACATATTCGAAGGTAGAAATAAATTGAACATACTTTTGCTAAGCAAAATATAAATAATCTTTAACAAGAAAATCCAAATAAATCAAAACGTTTGATTGTGACGTGTGTGAGCGCCTGCACAACAAACTGATAAAAAGAATCAGTCAAGTGCAACTTCAAAAAGCGTGCTGCAAATTCGCTAATTCAGTAGTGTGGCAAAACAAAATGAAATACGTATAAATTACAAAAGTGGAAAGCGAAATTAAATAAATACGCGAAAAGTGGACAAAGATTACGACCGCAGCGGCGCAAAAAGTGCTGTGGGGGAGGAGCTGCACAGTGTTTTTGTTATCATTCGTGGAGGAACAGTTTCAGAAGCGACGCGACTCGTAACTGGACTTTTGTTGGGTGAGTCAAAAACTTTCGCTTTTTTAAGTCGTCCAAAAATTACTGTCAAATTGATTTATTGAAATCAACCGCCCAATTGGGTGTGTCCAATTGGAATTCGTTTAGAATGCTCTTCGGGGGTCCATCAAAGTTTCTTTCTCAAAAATGGAAGACCATTTATTTGAAATGCAAGCAATATTTATAATTTATTCAATATTTTGAAGCAAACGTTTAACATAACAATATAGAGGGTTCTCGAGTATTTTTCCATAGCGTTTTTAACAATTTTGTGTCTATAATTTTTCATGCAATATATTTTTTTTTGTTGCTTTTAAGCATATTTATTGTGCTGCTATATTTTTGTTCGACTTTTAGTGCATTTCCTGAGATTTTTACTCGGTCTTGACCGGCACATAGGTCAAGACGATGGTCGAGTGTGGAGCAATCTCAATCTCGCTGAGATTTATCTTCACGTCATTCTCTATCTTGGCGGCAGTGCTATTGTTATTGTTGTAGTTCTCGCTCAAATAGGTGACAGTCATCTTGTCGGGCAGCTTGTGCTCGGCACTGAAGTTGCTCCTCTGGGGCAATTCGGTGGGATTGAAGATCACAAAGTAACCAGGAGTGCCAGACTTGATTCTGAAAGGCGAACACAGAAAATGGGATTAGCAAATTTGTATGCAACGTGGCCTGAAATGCACTTATAAATAGATTAAGGCAGAAAATAAAGGCTATCTCCGGCGTGGCGTAGCTTTAAATAGCCCCGTGCACATTGTTCCTATTTATAAAGCATATATTATTCGTTCTATTGGGTCACAAATTCACTAATTCTATAAATTGCCTATACTACAGATTCATAAGTATATAGAAATATCTAGTTATAAATATAATATTGGGTTTTACTGGGGCTTCTCTTAAATTTGCTACTGAATTGTAGAATATATTTAGCTGTCGAGTTTAAACTGCTTCAATTATTATTCACATTATTTGATTCAAAAGATATAGAAACCGACTAAACGAATATGCCTATAGCGACTTTGTTTTCTGGCCTGATCAGGAATTACATATATAGGTTTTCTTTAAAATCAGTTGTTATATCAATATCAATACCTTTGCCTTCACGAGTAAGCATTAAGAGTAAACAAGAGGATTAGTTAGTCATACAACATATATATATAATATATATTTAGTATATATTACCTGGAGTAGGCGAGAAGTTGGTTGACTTCGTAGACTTTCAGTTCGCCGTGCATGTAGGATGGCGAGTGACGGAGGTTCTGAAGTTGGGTGTAGGTACTCTGATTGACATTGGTATATTCAATGGAATCCACTGGCACCACTGGCACGCCAGGCAGTAGTGACATGAACAGGGCTAGGGCTGAGGGATCTGATTTTGTGTCAATGTAGACATCAGCAAAGTTCCATTGCAGCCAACTGGTGTTACCAGCGTCCTGGAATGTTTGTTCGAGCTGTTGCTGTAGCTTCTTGTCTGCCTTAGATGAACTGAGGGTTTTTATAAATTCCCCGTACATGGGCAGATCAATTCCGAGTGCACCGCCTGATTGGCTCAGAACGTAGGCTTCGGGGCGTATAATATCCTCTGCAACTGAGAGGAAGGCATCGGCCGAGACGTTCTTTACAAAGCCCAAATAATCGTATAGCACATCGCCCAGACCATTTTGGAAGGTGGTTTGCGTGTGGGTGTAGAATCCATAATCCTTCGATACCATATTTAGATCCTTGGGTGCATAAGAAATCTCCTCATCAGCCAGGTTGTCGGATACTAAGAAAAATTTGGTGTTTTTCAAGCGGAATCCCTGTACACCCAGCCCAACTAGATGTTGCAGCACTCCGCCAAGTTCGCGACGCACCAGCGTCGAGTTCATCTTTAGATCATAGTTTCCAGTCCCGAACTGAGAGAGCACATAGCTGCCGTCCAGTTTTGCCCAAGCACTGGTATCGCCGCCCACCTTTATCCAGTTATTGGGTGGTTCGTTTCCTCCGCTAACCCAGACAAATGCATCGCGCTTTTCTACATTGGTTAAAGCATCTAGGAACAGCTGCGAATTGTTGCTCACATAGTTGGGAGTCACGTCGAGTATTATCTTCACATCGCTTGACTTGTAGAAATCTACCAGTCGCTTGATTTGAGCTTCCACCTCGGGTTTCTTAACCTCGTAGGTTTGGCTGGGAAGCAGCTCGTAAATGGCTCCAGAGGCCGATATCTTATGGGCAGAGCTAACATCTTCCAGCTTAGCTGCATCCACACTGCCAAATTTGGCATGTGGGCCACGTTTATACCAGGGCAGTGGCTGAGGAGCCGCGCATTTGGGAGCGCCAATAATGATAAGAATAGCGCCGACCAGCATAGCCACCCATATGGCCCAGAAGCCCACGAAGAAGATCCAACGTAAACGTACCCAGAACGGGTCATTGGCATATTTCATGAGTTCCTCCTTGCTCATCCCAGTAAAAGCCTGCGAATCATTTGAGTTATTATTATTACATGGGTTAAAGGTCGTTTAAAAAACCAAAAATGTTTAATTATTGATTGGAAAATATTCGAAGAATTAGAGGAAGCTTTTTTTTATCATTCTTTAGCATGTTTTTGGTTCAACTTTAAGAGCATGTGATCCACAGCTTAGACACTTGTTAGTTTCATTTTAATAATATCGTTTATAATATATTATCAGTTTAATTAAATTAATAAGTGAAAAATTCTTTAGTGTTCTATGCCGAACCTTCTATTTTTGGAAAATCGGTTGATCTGGAATCGTGCTGAGTTGGATAAAAATAGAGACAAAAGCTAAAGAAAATACTTTCGTTATATTATTCTCACTCTGGAATAGCTCTTAATGCCAATTCAAATCAATTAAATTGGCTTTGCATATACATTTTTTAATTGAAATTCATTGGGTATAGGAATAGCAAGAAAGAGAAAAAAGCAACGAAGATTTGCTGCTCCTTTTTATAGGCTTAAAACGGGTTTTCTGCTTCAATTGATAATTCTTTCCCACAATCAACCATTTTGAAATGTTTTTCAAGTCGAAAACTACCCTTTTGAGCACTTACCGGTTTGCCACCGTTGAGGTTACCAATGTCAATCTTGGCATCGCCATTCTGATGATCTCCCTTGATGAATTTGACCTCATCGCGGCGTTCGGTAAGCTTGTCTTCTCCATTTCCGAGCATTTCCTCATCGGCTCCATCGGGTGCAAAATTCTCCTCTTTTACCATTTCGGCTGATAAAGCTACCGGATTAAAGTAAATAAACATTTAATTTAATCAGCATCAATTACGCTCAATATATATTCTGTTCCGCTTCTGTTTCTATATGTGCCTCATACAGTTGTGTGCGTATTCTCTTTAGAAGAAAATCTCGTGATCTGCTTGCCTTTCTCTCACAATTCGAGGTTAGGTAGAGCAACCACTTGTTGTTGGAATCTTATACATTTGCTGTATGGAATCAGAAATATATTTCCCAATAAGTTATTTCACAACTTTCATTTATCAGTGCAAGCAGTTGACTAGACTGATTCCTAATAAATTATTTCATTTCTGACACCTGATATCTTCAGCCGATTCTGACAATTTGACAATGAGCTCTTCAGAACCTAATTTTTCGTATCATTTCCTGTTCATCCCCTGTATTAGAATACCTTTCTCTATTTTTTTTTTATTGTATAAATTTCGCTGTCACTGGCTCTTGAAGTTTATCAGAAGGAATTTATATGCAGTGGATAGGAATCTTATCACATATTATAAATTTCCAGAAATTGAAAGCAAAAACTTCACAATATGGAAAAGAATGTTTGCAAAATTATTTTCCAGACTTTTTTAACGCATTCAAATATTTGTTTAATAAAAAGTCATTAAAATGTAGAGAAAAGAAGCTTTAAACTTTGCGAAATTGAGAATTATTGGAAATTCTTCCCAGAATTTATTATTAAAGGATCAAACCTGTTACATGCACTGCCACAAACTGAATATAGCCCCCTTTTTCTAAATGAATGAAATAATTTTCTGTTCGATGCCCTTTGGGCAACCTTTTTTCTCTGTATCTATGTATGCTGTGCCCTTGCTGACGTCATCAGCTGCCACGCTTGAGTCTTCGTTGAGGCAGAGTCAGTACTCTCATTGCTTATGGAAAATCGATACATTCAACACATTTTCTTTATCTCAGCGCATTCTTGATAATACCCACACCTACACACCTACACACTTACACACCCTACCCACCCCCACAGTCGATCACACACTCTCACACACATGTAAATAACTTCACATAGATACAAATATTCTCAATAAATTTGCAATTTCTATTACATCAGCCAATATCGAGAGGAGTGGGTGTGAAGAGGGAGGCGGTGACTGTAAAATTAAAAATTCTTTTTGCCAATTTCATACATACCTTCCTGATGATTTTTATTATTTGATGGCAATTTATCCTCTTCTATTACTTTATAAATCTCTGGTGACTCGCTTGGTGTCTCTTCGCTTGGCGGAACAACTGTGGGCAAAGATTTTTTTAATAATGCTACGCGAGTGAGTACATGTGTTTCTGCTAGAGTTAGCAGAACGTTATCGATATATGACTGCTATCGATAACTCCACAACTTTATTAAAATGTTAAATTTGAAAAAAGTGTCTGCTATAAAACCGAATTTCAATAACTTAACTTATTTAATTTAGTAAATAAATTATAAAAAATGATAGCATTTTTAATTGAGTGTAAATCAAAAATATGCTTACCTGGTACTGTAACTGGCAGCGTGACGGAGCTCTATAAGAAAAAACAAAAATAAATACAAATTAATAACGAAACCAACTAACAGTGCCTGTTGATATCTCTGTTACGCGAGGAGCAATTCTGTTAAGGTATATTTCTCTTGTTCTTGATGGGGCAGTGTGGCAACGCCAAAGTTGGCGCTAGCTTATAAATTCAAATTGATTATTAAAAAAATAGGATCCAGCCGAGAGTGCCCGACTACAGAATACTCTGTATTTAGGTGTAATATAAACTACATACACAATACACGCAATATCTGATTTTTATTGGTTCTTATCAATTTGGTTGTATTTATTCATTAATTGTTAAATACTGAAGTCTCTATAAATAGAGTATATTTTAAATCGTTAAGCATTCTCTCTTGAAGTTTAGAGAATTACCGAAAATTAAAAAGAGAAATTGAACTGTGCGGGGTATTTAGAAGCCTTTGTATCGAATTTGATATTAGTAGTTTTAAGTATCTCAAAGATTGAGGCGATAAGACGGATTGTACTATTACTAAACTATTGTTAGCAATTTTAAATAGGCGAGTGCAGAGTATAAAAATCAACAAAGAATAAAAATAAATAGTCTTAAATAGGCGTGACCCACCTTGTTAGCAGCTCCAATTCGTTTGAGACGCGAAAGTAAATTCATTTCAAGTCAGTTGGTATAAAGGTTTATAAATAGATGTGTAGAATTGGCTGAAATTAAAGCGAATTATAAGTTGTAAACGTGTCTCAATACCCTGGAAAACATCGAACTGAAACACAGAACTTTCGATATTTCCTCCTACTCTGCTAAAACAGTTGTTAGCTTTTCGGTTTATTGTCCGAACCAGTGTATCCTCTGTTAACGGGGCTTTAATTATCTTAAGCTTTTGGTTCAAGCCAGCAACTTAACTCAAATCTCTTTTATAAATAAAAATGGTTCTATTTAAATTTAGATTCTTTTAGTTTTTAGACAAGGTTCAATATTTGGGAAGTTAGAAATATTGAAAATACTTTGAAAAGTTTTGATTCTCAGTGAGTTCAGTTAACAATCAATTTTGGTATAAGATTTCACTCGCTTTCGTAATTTGTCACTATCTTTGCATCACTTTCCGGTCACTGACTGCTCGAATGGGGATCTCAAGCAAAACTGAAACTGCAGAAAAGTATTTCGAGTGGTTGAGGAGGCTTTGTTCAGGTCTCGAGTCGAATCACCTGCCTTGTGATCGATGTTGGTCTGGTTGCTGCTGCTTTTTTACTCTTGTTAATGTTGCTGCTGCTGTTGCAGCAGCCGCATTTGATTTAATAATAATATACACACAAGGCGCGCGTTTAAATTACAATTTATGTGCCTGCGGCAGTTGGCAGTTGCCTGAAACTGCCTGGTCCCATTGTGGCCAGGTAAGCGGTAGGCTCCGCTCTGTTCCATCTTACCTGAGAATGCGAAAAAGTTGCCGAGTTGCCGAGTTGGCCGGCTGGCTGCTTGGAGCTTTGTTTGGTTTCTGGGCTGGGCCCGGATTGAGCTCGAGTTGAGAGCACAAAAAGTGCAGTCGTCGGCACATTCCATGCCCAAAAAAAGCAATGAGAAGAGTTTGGCAAGTTTTGACCGGCACTTTCAAGTTCGAACTCTTTCGACTCAGCGCGACCTTTTAACATGGTCAACAATTGCAGTTAACAAGTTACGCGACTAACTTCAACGAAATCATTCAAATTGTTCAATTAATTTGCATTTTGCAAACATGCAAAGCTGATTAGGCCCAGGCCCATTAAAACAATGATCTGGCCCTCACAGACAGCCTATAAATTGAGTTCCGGATCGAAGTTACGCAGATCAAACTTGCAATGGCTTTCCAGGGCAAACGTCAGCTGCTGCTCGTTGCCCTAATCCTGCTGCTGCAGCTGTGCCTTAATTGTGAGGCCAGGCCAAAGGTAAACTCATCACCTTAAAGTTTAAAGTTCAGTTAAGTTAAAAAGCAGTTTAATACAGGAGAATGGTGGCGGGGACGATGACGATGACTCGTCCTCTGAGGAAACCGTTGAGGATTCCGATGAGACGCGACGACGACGCGATGTTAGCAACAATAATTCACTTGGTGTACGTGCTGGCATACCAGGCCTACCCGATCCCGCAACTATCATAAAGATAGCACAGCTTTTCCAATCTGTTGGCGAACAAATTGTACCCATTCTCCTGGAGGCAGTGCTGCCTACCAACGATGCGGTTGGAGATCGCTTAACCAGAGATTTGCAGCTCCTCAAGAATGTGAAACGCAGCCTGGAAGTGTATTCCACTGAGCTACAATTGAATGCGATGTAACCTTTTTTCAACTTACTTATAAATCTGTAATTTAATCAGCTTTCTTTCCAATGAAATGTATTTTCTTAGCTAAAGATAATTATTCTAATGATATTCTGCAAGCAAGTAATTTTTTTATTTATTCGAAAATTGTCGAAGATTTCCCGCAGTTCAAGTCAAAGGAAAACAAAGATCAGTATAAATTTGTAATCAAATATGGATTTCTATGAAGAAAAACTGATCACTCAGTAGTTTCATATTAAGTCTGTAAAAATGTAGATGCTATGAAAACCCTGCAGTTTCTGACAATCCCGATCCACTCTATTCAATACATAGTTTAGTAGAATCTCTGCGGTGCTTGGAATATTCCCATCGCACCACAGATTTCCACCTATAATGGTTGGTAACAGGGGCAGCGTTGACTCCAAGTCGCAGACCGTTTCCAGGTGCTTGGTTAACTCATCCAATATTTTTAGTATGATATTCACAGTGAACATCTGTAGATCTGTAATATCCTCGCAATTATCAAAAAAGGGCTGAAAGGCGGGAGCTGCCGCGGCATCTGGGAATGTTCTCCAATGCTTCAATCGCTTTAACTTATGCGCCACACACACCTGAAGTAGCAGCAGACTCAGTACAGCAGCTTTTAAGCCAGTCTGAAAATTAGGCAATTATTGAAATAATTGCGTATTACTTAATTAATATTTAATATTTAATTTTCAATTGACACAAATAGCTCTTACCATCTTTATTAAGCCTTGAGAACAGTATGAAATTATTATTAAAAAAACTCGTTTAGGAAACATTTTTCCTACCACAACAAATACAATTTTACGGCTAATTAGTTGCAATAAATTGGTTAGAGCTTATGGGGCGTGGCAGCATTGATTGAATTTGTTTCCATTAACTTTAATTTATATTCTTATTTATTTAATAATATTTTTTGAAATTGTATTCATTTTGGATTTAAGCGAAAAACAGTTTTCATTTTTCAACTCAGCACTTTCGTTAAAGAACTCTTTGAACAAACACACCACTGAATCCGTGTGTGGTGAATTTCTTTTTCACCTCAAGTTGTAATATGAAGAATGCCCAAAAATATGCAACAAAATATAACTGTTATATTGGTGCTGCTATGAAATATTTTTGAATCGGCTCACAATAATTGAGACTAAATATTCAAAATATAATAAAGAAAAATTAAAAGGAAAATTTAGAAGTGCAAAACTGAATTTAAGGCAATTAAATTAATACAAAAGTTTATTTAAATTTATTGTTTTTATCCAATCGTTCCTATAGCGCTAAATGAAAGAGTAGTTTAGTCTTAAAAATCTATGGTATGAGTACTTTTGCACCTATAAACAGAAAAAAATCCAATCAAGGATTTTCTAAAACCCAGGAGTAAATTCTTGATTCGAGCACTCGCAATCTTTCTATTCAAGTCGTTTCCATTCCAAGTCGGCTTGAAAATAGAATGAATTTAAGCCTGATTCAATCTAATAGACATGTCGGTCCTTAGTTTCCCGGTTCCTACTTGAATCTACGTAGTCTGAATTGAAGTTTTTTAATTTACGAGTTTTCTTACTTGCTTTGAAAAGCAAAAGTAAGACTCGACTGAAGTTAACAATTGTTTAACTTAAGGTTAGCATGCATTTTTTCTCTGTTCATCAAGAAACAAAATAGTTAACCATAAAGCAGAAAATTAGGCCAATTATTTAATCCTATAGCTGATATCTGATATAGTTGTCAGTTTTGCGTGCATCATTTAACTATCTCAAAAACTGAGAAACACAGATACAGATAGTTTGCTCGACTACAGGAGTTCTAAATCTGTTCGTCTTCTCTCTTTGGGAGTTCAACTTGCTTATCAAAAACATCAGCTGTTTCTTTGAGAATATCAGATTGATATTGATCCGTTCTTTTTCGTGGAGCGTGGAAAGATGTCTCCTGTCCAATAAGTTCTCTGCTGGAACTGCAACTGCAACTGCAACTGTCGGCAACTGTGTCTAAGTGAATTGTTGTGTTGACAAAGCAAAGTAAAGCAAAAGTTAATATGCTCGGATGCTTGGGCTGAGCACTCAAGTATTTAAACATTTGCCCGCTTGTAATTTGAGCTGCATGCTTGAGCATTACGAGTACTCGTATCTATTCATTTTGCTGTGTGTGTGAGTGCGTGTGTGTGTCTTAGGAGCACATCCATATCCTGCCCAGCTCAGTTGAGTTGAGTTCAGTTCCAGGCAGGCAAAGACTGAGTCCAAGTCCAAGTCCAAGTTGATGGCATGTTCGGCATGCGTGCGCCATGCTGAAATCTTGTTTGTATCTTTAAGATACTTTTGCTGTTCGGTGAGCGCGCAGACGGCTCTTTATTTATTGTATAAACAATTTCGTGACTTTGTTGTTTATTTTCTTTCTTTCACATTTTGTTTGGCTCGTCGTTCGACATACATAATGGATGTCGACGACTATGTGAATGTTGCTGTTGCTGTTGCTGTTGCTGTGGATATGGATGTGGATGGAACTGCACTTGCCTACAGAGTTCTGCTCCCTGCTCAACCTAACTGAACTGCTCGTAAGTTGTGAATGCAGTTTCCCAGTTTCCCAGTTTCCGAGTCTCAGTTTGAGTTTCAGTTTTGGTCAAAATAATGGCTAAGCAAATATGCAGGAAACTTCAGGCAGTTTACTACCAATTTGTGCCCAACACTCTTCGACTGTAGCGTATCGCTTTTTGTAGTGCCAAGAGGCGAAACTTCCTAGTATCTTGAACCAGCATTGAACCAGCCTAAGAAAACACAGCTCGCATCATCGGTTTTTTGTAAATACTCGCACAAAGAAATAAGTTGAACAAGTGAACATGAAAAGAGAAATAATACAGGGGAAAAAAAATAAAGAAGTACAAAAATACAAAAATACTCATAAGAAGACTTCGCACTGATGCTCGAGTGTTTTCTTTATAAACAGAAAACTTAATGATGTTGATTTAGTAGAACAGCCAACCAGCCAGCCAGCCAGTCAGCCAAATGCTCTCCTCTCCTCTTTCTGTCCGTCCCAATCCCTCCCAATTCTTGTGTCCCTATCTGCCATTATTTCTCTTTTATGGACCTCAGACACACATTTTCATAATATGTATGGCACAATATGTTTTACTGTTTGTATGCTGCGTTCAACACTTTGAAACTTTTTACCCCTCTGCCTGCTGCCTGCTGCCTGCTGCCTCACTCTCAGTCCCAATCCCAAACTTAGCCCCAGTTCAAGTCCCAGCTCCAGACGCACACACACACACAGACCCAGGTTACGAGTATTCCCGCGCTGGCTCGTCAGTCAACATGATTTGCAAGTTATACAAATTCATTCAGCGAAGATGACGACAACCCAGACCGAGGCCCAGACCAAGACCAAGAGCAAGAGCACGACTTGGGCCAAGTTCTGGCCCGCATGTCTGCTTCATTAACACGTCTTTAGTACCCGGGCTATGGTTCTTACGCTTTAATGCCCTACGATTAGAGCCTGCATTGGCATTTTAATTAAACATGTGACATTCTTCCATTAATTACCATTTTCTGTATGGCGTCAACGTTATCTAAGCAACCTATTTAAATAAATGATATCGTTATTGAAACGACTTGTTCAGCATTAGAAATAGAAACTTTGAGATACATTTTATTATATCGAGCATACTTCTTTTTCACTGTTTATTGAAAAGTTAGATAAAGGAATTCTTTGATCTTTGTAGGACTTCGTTCAATCGTAGTCTTAAAAAAAAAATATTCAAAATCGTTTTAAACGTGATAAAACCAGCGATACCAAATTTTCTTAGCAACGGCCAAGATTTTCCTTATAGTTCTCCACTATTTGTTTCACATGCAATTTTAGAGTATAGTATAGTCGTCTAGTTATATTTGCATTGGATCTTACAGCGTCTTGTGAATTTTAAAGAGTCGAGGTGTAAATTGCTCTCCCGTTTTTAGTGCTGGGATGTGTTTGCCTGGCTGCTTGCCTGGCTGCCTGCCTGCCTGACAACCATATGGGAAGGCAACAACAACAGCATCAACAACAACCGCATCCACAATTAGTTGGCCTGCACTAAAATATGATTAGAGCCGCTTTCGCAGATCTGAGAGCTGAAGAGTGTTACTGAACTCCCCTTCTGCCCATAGAGTACTTAAAAATACTCTGTCCCACAAGAAAACCAACAGCAACAATCAAAGGAAATTGACGAGCAGGCCATTCCTCGCCATTCCTTGGGGTCCCGGGCTAAAGACAAACTGCGTTAATTAGATTGCCGACAGTCCTAAAAAGATATCAACAAAAGGCGTTGGATATGAAAAATT
Organism: Drosophila repletoides; assembly: GCA_018150835.1. NCBI lineage: Eukaryota > Metazoa > Arthropoda > Insecta > Diptera > Drosophilidae > Drosophila > Drosophila repletoides. Next base: position 8,451,436 of record JAECWQ010000202.1, read on the forward strand.
GATGCAATGCGTGAGATAATGCAGCAGGCTCCGCTTTTCGGTCTGGGTTAGGGCTTGGCCTGGGCTTGGGCTAGGGCTTGGGGTGTACTCTGCAGCTGTCGAGGCTATTTTAATGCAAAAATTTTACCAATATTAGACTGAGAGAATGCGAGAAACAGAGAGGAAGAGAGAAAGAGTGAGTGGAATGAAGGAAAAGCTGCCAAATGAATAAATCTATTGAGAAAGCCTAGCACAAGGCAAAATTAAACAAGAGATTATTGCAGTGGAGATAGGTTCACTTTGAGCTACCCTGTATATTTTCTATAACGCTGATAGTTACACAGAAAACAAGTATTAACAAATTAAAACAATAACAAGGGTTTAAAAAGTAGCTTTGAGTTAGTAAGAAAAATCTGTTCAAAAATGAGTTAAAGTCTTCTCAAGCTGAATATATTTATATATATATCTTACAGGGTCAAGTTTCCAGCTACCCTTTTAACCCACTTTTAACGGTACAGGGTATAAAATGTGCTTAAGCAAGGCAATGCCTTCGCTGCGTCCTTCACCCAGCTATGTTGGTGGTTAGGAAATAATTTGCGCTTGAATGGGAAACCACAGCCCAGACTCAGTCCCAGTTCTACTCCCAGTCACATTTCCTTTCACTCGTAGCTTCTGTCCAGGCAACGCCTTACAATGGCAACCCCTAAAGAAATTCCATCGCTTGCAGTTTGCAGTTTAAAAAGCTTTTTGTGCCAGGAAGTTTGCTACCTTTTGTTGACTGCCAGGCAGGAGTCGGGCAGCCAGGCAGCTAGGCAGCCAGTCAGCCAGTCAGCCAGTGCAACTGACATTAGTCGTGCAATAAGTAGACAGCCCTCAGTGACACATGTTTCCATGTGCCAGCCAAGCAAGCCAAGCAGCCAAAAGCCGTGGCCCCAGCCCCAGCCCCAGCAAAGGCTGAGTCCCAGTCCAGCCTTAGAAGGAACTCTCAAGCACAAACTCTAAGATCCTAGTCCGTGCCTGTCTGCACAAGTTTTTGCTTGGCATGCAAGACACGTTGACAAAAGACGACAACAACGAAAACAACAACAACAGCAGCAACAACGACAACAACGACAACAACGTTGCTCGCAACGACAGAGACGAATTTATGCTAATCAGCTTGGATGCCTGCCCGAGCATTATGCGAAGAAGAAGACGAGAGGAATACGAGGGTTGCTTTTATAAGTAACACTCCAAACTTGCGCATATTAAATTTGAATATTTCTTTTTAAAATATCAAATAACTTTGCGTTGAAGCACCCAGCTGTTGTTTGTGTTTTTTCAGCATTAGAATAATTTCGAAAACATCAAAATTGCCTCAGTTTCGATATGATATTAAATGTTATACAGGAAGTCGAATTCCGTAATTAAAATGTAAATTAATATCGACATTTTTTTACTGGAAAGTCGAATGGGAGTACCTCTTTTTGAATATATCTTCCAGAATCAAGGGAGAATCTTTTGTAGCTGAATTGATTTTAAATTGATTTTTGGGATAACATTATTTTTTTATGGCAAATAGTTAATAGGGAAACCCTAAGAGTTTGGTATACCGAGGATTAAATGTCCTTGCAGAGTGGAATCAGAATTCCTATAATAGTCCGAGCTAAATGATATAGTAGACCGATCTCAATGATTTTGGGTATATCTTTAGAAATTACACTCTTATATCTAATCTCTAAATTTTATTAACATATATAGAGAAATAGGAAAGCTATGCCATATAGTTGCCTGATCCGGTTCCGAATTCTTCGTTCCAAATCTAATTTATGTAGCCCAAAAATTGAGAACTAATTTGCATAGAAACAAACGGACGTAAAGAGCTATATGCTCCTTCAGCGCACAGCACATTGCGTGACAAAATGTTTAATACTCTCAGCAAAGGTATAACAATTAAATAGAAAATATTTAATTATTATATAAGGGTTATTCTTTAGTATGGCAATTTAATTAATTAGTACTGTGCGCCATGCCGAATCCGTAAAAAACTTAATTAAATAAAACTCTTATTGCCAGCTGAAAGCTTTATCCTTTTTTGATACCAATTAATTCCGCCGCAATAAACTTAAATTGTAATAAAATACTGAAACTTGAAAGAGAACAGTTTTCCTTCTTCTTTTTTTTTTTTTTTTTTTTTGTGTATTTTAATTAAACTGCCCTCGCAGCATATATGAGTCGCTGTCCAATTTGACTGTTGATGTCGCCTTCTGTTTGCTGGCAAATTATAATGAGACCAACGGCCTGGTAGTCAGCCCTGGTAACACACGGAGCGGAGAAGCCCTTAACGATACTGAAATAAAGTAAGTACGGGCCACATTCATTACATTATAATAGCAATAGTTGCCTGGCAGCAAGGGAATCCTCTCAGTATGCACACTTCATGCGCCAATTAAGTTCAATTTTGGATAGAATAGGAAATACGCGTCGAGGAGTAATTCTTCTCAGGGATGCCTCGCATTGAAATTGACATCATTTGTCGTTAAACACCCAAAATTTGCGACGAGGGCTGCGCTTACAATTACGTGAATGTGAACGTGAATAGGAACGTGAACGTGAACGTGAACGTGAACGTGAATATGAACGTGAATGTGAATGTGGATGTGAACGTGTGCGCGGTGAGTCGAATGCGAATGCGAATACGAATCGGATTGAAGTTTAGGATTGAAATTGGGATTGGGTATTGGGTTGGTTGGGGTGTGGGCTGTGGGCTGTGGGAGGGGTGGGGAGGAGAGGCGGGTTTCGGAAATGGGCTGGAGAGCCAGCAGGCGGCATTATAAGCACATTAAATTCTAAAGGCGCAGTCGAAGCATGTCTGAAATGTTGAGCAAGTGCTTTTTATGCGATATTTGAAATGTGCGCATGTATTATTATTGAATATCATTACGGGTAAAGCTGCCTTCCTTCTCTTTCCCTGCCCTCCCCTTCCCTTCCCTTCCCTTGCCTTTCATTCCCCTCGCACCTAACTCAAATAGCAGCTGCCCATGGGTGCACAAACGTGAGGGCGACTTAAAACAACTAACTGGGGGTCGCTTTATGAACTGCTGCACTCTTTAAGTACACATACACACACACACATACACACACACACATACACACACGCGCACACACACATAAAACTCCAAAGTCAAAGTCATATAATAAAAAAAAAATATGCTCTTCTGGTACCGAATATGCAATACCCTAACAAATGCGTTTAGAAAATGATGCCAACAATTGGAATTGTTGCTTTTTTCTATTGATCTGTATGACAGATACTTGATATATTTATTGCAAATTTTGATTGGTTTTAAGCTTAATAAATTTTAAGCTATTTCACATAAATATAATGTATATTTAATTGGCTCAAACAGGACAGTCAAATAAATCATAAAAGATTAATTTTATTATCTTTTTTATCTTAGCTTACATTTTATTTTTTTTTTGTTGTTCTACTTTTCTTATTTTTCCTGATAATTTTAGTCTAATGCTTCTTATGTTTTTAATTTTATTAATATTTAATAATATAATACTAAATTTTAGTTATTATTTATAATTTTTGTTCGAGTTGTTCTTAAAAAAATATGATTCAGAAAGTTTCTTTAAGACCTTTCGGGATTAAAAAAGGCTAATATTAAGAATTCCGTTATTGAAAAATGCTATTTTGAACTATGAATTTGGAACTAGGTTTTAGGAAATCCGGGATCGCATAATGTTAATTTTATAGATGATTCTATATATTTTTATTTTAATTTTAAATGTTCTTTTCAAAAACCAAAATACTTTTTATTTTATTTTATCTTCTGATGGAGTAAAATGTGAACTCGTTAGTGGATGCAGACAGAATAAAGATGGAAAAGTATGTTGAGACTTAGATCCAGGGTATATCTTTAATTACACTTTTCATCAAGAATTTGTATACGTACTGAAGAATGGAAAAGAGTGTAATACCCAATGAAAGGGTATGCAAAACTCAACTGAACTGAACTGAACCGAATTGGGCACATTATCAGCGTCCCAAAGCCAGCAATTTTGCTGCGTTTAGTGGTTTAATTTTTATGTTGCAATTTTTATGGCATTTCGCCGAGACAGAGAAGACTGCCCTTCTCTTCTCTTCTCTTGTGCTCCCGTCCCACTTATATGAGGTTTGGGTGGTGCCTGGTTGCTTGTTGGCCTGGCTGATGGCTGCTTTTTAAGTGCGCGTCTTGGCACAATGTGGTTTTTTATGGGCTCTGGGGGCTTCATTTTATGTTTCATCTTTTGAGTGGTCGTGGCTTGTTGTTTGCTTTGAGAGTTTTAAGCAGCTTCTTTTTACCATTCTTTCTTACTTTTTCTTTTTACTTTTAACAAGTACTTCAGCCTTTGTCATTTGTATGCGTTTTACTTAATTGCTACATTTTGCATTTTACTAGGAACCATTTGGGCTCGGCTCATTAAACGGCAAGCCCAATGCCAAGATTTCTATGAAGAATATCTTCTCCTTCTTGTAGATTAAAAACATATTGAATTAGTCAAAGGAGATGTAATGAAATTCCCTTAAAAAGAAAGGAATATAAAGCGATTATCTAACGTAGAAAAATACATTTATTTCTTTCGTTAAAGTAAAGTCTTTGTCCTACTAAATATTGTTTAAATAATAAAATAATGATTGAATTATAGCACAGTATGCGATCGACGTTCTTCCCAGGATTATCTGCAGGAAATAGAATAGTTAAGGTAACATCGCTGGATTTATATATTTGCTTCTTTAAGATTTCCTGTGCCTGAAATACTATTCCATTGTAGACAATCTGTGTAGGACTGTAATCTTTAAGGACGTTTTGAGAGACAAAAGAATTCCGTGTGGCCAAATAGAGGGTAACTGAGAGAGTCATAGGAACTGTGAATATAGGCTAAAAATCAGTTTGATCACTGGCGGGAAATATCTGATATTCTTTTCTCTTCTAGAGCTTCTCTTTTAGCGTTTTCTTTCTTGGCATTATATAGGAGTGTCTGTAGAAGTTGGCAAACATCACAAACATAAACGCTGACATAAACAAACACAGGGATATTATGTAAATGGAGACACCACAGTTCGGTTGCATCAGGGTCCAAGCACTGTGCCCAAAGATAATCACAAACTGAACCATCTGAAGGATGGTAATATACTGTTTCCACCAGAGATTCTGTTTGATAAGCGTGCTCTGCGATGCGAGATAGTAGTAACCATACATCACAGTGTGCACCAAGAGGTTTAAGTAGCCCGTGATAATCAAATGACCACCGTATCCATTGAGTCGAATACAAATGTAGCCTGCTGCCGCCATGTAGACATGATGAATGAGATGCAGGACCGAGATTTGCCTGTAGCTCTTTCGCAGTACTATGAAAATGGTGTCCAGCAAATCGACGATCTTGTTGATATAAAAGGCATAAGCCAGTAGACGCTCTGTATTCTTCAAGGGGTGATCCAGAGGCATCACCGTGAGACAATTCAGATTGTAGGGGCTCAGTATGCCAATATAGTAAGATATCTGTAAAAAAGAGGCTAATTAGAGCACTTGAAGCTCAGATCGAATATTAAATACGTACCCCTATGAAAAGAAGACCATTGTAGAGTATTTGTATTAGATTGTAAGCCTTGAGAACCTTTCGAAGCTCAAAAGGCGTCCGTTTGTCCATGAACACTCGTCCTAGCTTCAGCACAAAAAGCAAATAGGAAGCCAATATAGTAATGATGGGCCAAGGGGAAATAGTTAGGGGCAGCGGTGTGGGATCTGCATGAGGCCTATTCAAAATTTCAAACATGTCAAGTTTTTACTTGCGTGTTCCCCACTGTTTGATATGTCCGATTCTACAGCTGAGCTACAACTAAAATAGTTTATCATTTGAATATTCTTTTATTGTATAAATTGCGATTCGAAAATACTAATAAGGTCAGAATACATTAAGCTTCAGCACCCGACAGACCCCGTTGAATAATATATAAATTCGTATTAAATAGCAGTGCGTAAGGTATAAACTCGTATGAATTCAGCCATATATATTTTGTGGGGCACTTGGGTATTTTAAAACAATCAAAAAGAAGGCATAGCTCAAAAAATTAGAGACTAATTTGCATATAAACAGACGGACAGACGGACGTGGCTATATCAACCCTCTGCAAAGAGACTATTATAACTTAATGCATAATGTAATGCATTGAAGGAGCCATCTCCGATCCCATAAAGTATGTACATTTTTGATCAGGAAGACAAGACGAGTTAATATAGCCATGTCCGTCCGTCCGCTCGTCCGTCTGTCCTTCTGTCCATCTGTTTATATGCACACTACTCACTCAGTTTTTGAGCTATGTGAATGAAATTTGGTATGGAACCTTCTTTTTGCTGCAGGCAGCACATATGTGGGAACCGGCCGGATCGGGCAGCCATATCATATAGCTCCCATAGGAACAACCGGTTCAAAAGTTGTTACATGAAAAACTCTTCTGTTTCTCAAGGTATCTTAACTAGTTTTGGAAGTTATGTGGAATGCACATCTTAAATCATTAAGATCGGATTACTATATCATATAATTTTCAACTTGGTGTGATACTGTTTCGATATCGTTTCGGGCATCAATCATAACAATTAAAACTTGACTTAAAAATCATTCTTTAAATGATTCGGCTTGATCCAAGCACAAGGTTTACCATACTTTCGGAATTCTTAATTTTTTCTCTCTGTGTATGTAAAGATCAGTTTAATTTGTCGTCAACCATTTTTCTCTTTGGCAATATGTAGGAGTGTATAAAGAAGTTGGAGAACATAGAAAACATAGCAACTGACATGAAGAGCACCATGTAGATTACTTTTTGAGGCACCTCACAGTTTGGCTGCATTAGGGTCCAAACACTATGAGCAAAGATAATCACGAACTGAAGCATCTGAAGGATGGTAATGTACTGTTTCCACCAGAGGTTCCGCCTCATATGGGGGTGCTGAGATGACAGATAGTAGTAGCCGTACATTAAGATATGTACGAATACATTTAGGAATCCTGTGACCACAATGTGGCCGCCGTAACCATGAAATCGTATCAGGAAATGTCCCGATATTGGCATAAATAGATGATGGATAAGATGCAGGGTCGATATCTGCTTATAGTTCTTTCTAAGCACAAAGAATATGGTGTCCAATAAATCAATGAACTTGTTGATATAATATGCATAGCACAGAATGCGATCCACGTTCTTCATGGGATGATCCGCAGGCAATATGGTTAGACAGTTAAAGTTGTAGGGTCGTTCTACAGAAAGATAGTAGAATCCCTGGACGGAAAATGGAAAAATTTTTTAGTTTCCTTTAGTTTCAGATCGTCCCTTAACTTACCGCTGAGAATAGTATTCCGTTGTAGATAATCTGTAGAAGATTGTATACTTTGAGAACGCTTTGTAGGTCAAAAGGTTTTCGATTGTCCATGAACTGGCGTCCTAGCTTCAGCACAAAAAGCAAATAGGATGCGGCTATTATCATGACGGGCCAAAGACTGGTGGTAAGGGGAAACTGGGTGGGATCTCTATGAGGTGTATTGAATATCCCGCTCATGCTTAGTTTATTTTGTACACTCCACAATTCACTTTGCTCCATTTCAAAGCCCTACTCCGACTAATTCAATATGCTTATGTATGTTCTTTATATTGTCTTCCATTCCGATTCGATAATACAAGTAGGGTCAGAATACATTGTGCACCTACTGAATTCATTAAGCGACAATTTGGGTGCTGCACCCTTCTACCACGGCATATTGGTTCTAGGGATGTTCAAGGTATATCAGTTTATCTATTGCAAACATATATTGAAAAGGGGATTAAAACAATCTGAAGTTTTTATACTCTTTTTTTTTAATAAAAGGTTGGAGCCTCGACCACATTAGCTATTCATTTTCCTGATCTACCTGTCTGTCCTTTCCTGTCGTTCTTATGAACCGATCCAGCTACAGCACTTGAAACTATATTAGATGTCTCCCCTAACGCATACTTTCCAGTGAAGAACTCAGCTTTTGCTTTTAATATCCAAGTGATATTTAATTAAATTAAATTAACTACATAAAATTGGAATTTAGATATAGATTACCGAATTTAGTCACGAATTCAAATTAGTTAAAAGAATTTTGTACACAGATTAGCTTTGGTTAAGCTTTTTCTAAAGTCATTTCAGCTTCTCCTTAGCCATCTCGCGCTTTGGTAGTATGTAGGCGTGTATAAAGAAATTGGTAAACAAAGAAAACATGGTAACTGACATGAAGAGCACCATGTAGATTACTATTTGAGACACCCCACACTGGGGCTGCATTAGGGTCCAAACACTATGAGCAAAGATAATCACGAACTGAAGCATCTGAAGGATGGTAATGTACTGTTTCCACCAGATGTTCCGCTTCATATGGGGGTGTTGGGTTGACAGAAAGTAGTAGCCGTACATTATGATATGCACAAAGACATTTAAAAGTCCTGTGACTATGAGGTGGCCACCGAATCCATGCAGTCGTATAACAAAGTATCCCGATATTGGCATATATAAATGATGGAGAAGATGGAGGATCGTTATCTGCTTATAGCTCTTTCGCAGAACAATGAAAATGGTATCCAATAAATCAATAAACTTGTTAATATAATAAGCATAAGAAATAAGGCGATCTGTGGACTTCAAAGGATGGTCCAAGGGCATTACTGTTAGACAATAAAATTTGTGGTATCCTGCAGAATACAGATAACGACATCCCTTCAAGAAGCGTGGAAAAAGTAGTTTAGGTTTAGTTTAAGTTCAAATCTATTCACTTACTATTGTGAGAAGTATTGCATTATAGAGGATCTGCATTAAGTTATAAACCTTGAGAACAGTTCGAAGCTGAAAAGGTTCCCGATTGGCCATAATCTGTCGTCCAAGCTTGAGCACAAACAGCAAATAGGAGGCGACTATTATAATAATGGGCCAAGGACTGTTGGTAAGGGGAAACTGGGTGGGATCTGCATGAGGTCTATTTAATATCTCAAGCATGCTGACTCTTCTTTTTGATCTCGTTATTTATTCGAATAATCAGTACTCTTTATCCGGAATTGTCAGGCATAAACCACTAGATTGTTCTCGAACATAAATTGTAGGCACCCAAGTTATTAACTTATTATCAAGTTTTGGGGTATCAAATTTAAGAAAAGGTTATAAAATAAATTTTGTAATTTTTTGCACATTCAACAGAAAATCAAAATAATAATTTCGAAAACAGAGTCTACGCCAACGCTGATCCCATAGATATTCGCAGAGCATTAGTTCTTCTGTATTGTCCTCAAGAGATCTATAGAAAGCCTACTAGTTTATGGTGAGAAATCCATCCGCTATATCATAGATTTCCCATAGGAATGATCAGTGGGAAACCCTTTCATTTCTCAAGATATAAGGATGAGTCTCACAGCTTCAATTATGAATATCGAACGGTAGCTTATATAATTTTTATTGAATAAGACCATTTGAGTCAGAAATACTTACTCCTAGGCATTGGGCTACTATCACAATTTATTATTATATCACTTTAGCTTATCCTGTATAGTTTTCTTTTTGGGAAATACGTAGGAACGAAGGTAAAAGTTGATAAACAAAAGCAGCATAAACGCAGACATGATCATCACTAAGTAGATGACTGTACGTGGAACTTCACAGTTTGATTGGGAAAGGGTCCAAGCACTGTGCCCAAACATCATGATGAACTGCACCATCTGTATAATGGTAATGTAGCGCTTCCACCAGAGACTGCGCTTGATGATTGGGTTTTGGGCTGAGAGATAGTAATAGGTATACATGACGATATGAACGAATTGATTTAGGAGTCCTGTAACTATGATGTGACCTCCGTATCCGTAGAATCGCAGCAGAGAGTATCCTGCCGTTGCCATATATACATGATGGATAACGTGAAGCCAGGTTATCTGCTTGTAGCTCTTTCTGAGCACAATAAACACAGTATCCAATAAATCCAACAGCTTGTTAATGTAATATGAGTAGACCAGGATCCGATCCAAGGACTTCAATTTGTGATCCAGTGGCATTATCATCATACAGTTAAAATCGTAGGGGTTCTCCGAAAAAATTAAATGAATAGTCTGCTCGCAGGGAATAGGCTAAGTTCAGTAAATTAAGCACGTTTTTAACTAGCTGCCATAAATACCTTTACAAATATTAGAGTATTAAACAGGATCTGTATTAAATTGTAGACCTTAAGCAAGCCACGTAGCTGGAAGGGCTCTCGATTCGCCATAAACTGAGGACCCATCTTCAGCACAAACAGCAAATAGCTCGATACTATCAGAAAAATTGGACCAGGTCCCGTGGCCAAAGGCATCGGAACTGGATCCGCATAGGGAATATTAAATATCCAAAACATCTCTGCTCTGTGAACCACTTTCTCCGATGTTAGAACTACGTCTGGAACCCGAGCTTGACTTCAAATTTAAAATAATTTGTTCCCAGCTCAAAAATGAATTACTCGTGCTTAATTGGGATGTTAACCAATAGAACTTTGCACCTGCATTCTCTATACTGAGACCTAATCTCTAAACTGAACCCAGTTAATGTGATTAAGCATGAAAAAAGTGTGAATATGCGAGTAATATAATATTTTTCAATTAATTTTGAAAATATTTCATTTAGTAAGTGGAGCAAATAAAACCGTACGACCGAGTAATGGCCTGGCTAATTAAGTTCAAAGGAAGGCGCTAACCTTGACTATTTTCAAAGCTAAATTAAGATTGAAGATTAAGTTATAGTCAGATGAAATTTCTGACCCGATAAAAAGCCCAGGGAAAGTAGTTTAATTCAATACTTAAATTCAAGGGTAAATGTCTTTAATTTACTTCAAAATTTAGCAAAAATAGTGTATTATATTAAATTATTCTGAAAATATAAGGCATTCCATTAGGCTTTTCGCTTACAAGCAGTAAAACCTGCAAGCTGAATATTTTTATTTTTATTTTCTTTTTAATTTTAATTTTAATGCTGAGCATGCAAAGTTTCCTTTATAGATTACTTCACAGCGATATTTGCAAGAGTTTGCTGGCTCGTATAATGAATGGAATGGCTAATTAGCCGGGGCATAAAGGAAAGTGCTTAATCATGATTTTTGCATATTTTGAATAAGCTTATTTCATGGCTTCACTTCTTCCTGGTAACCACAATGGGAAAGCCTTTCAACCCTAAAAACTTGAATGAAAGTGGCTTGCTTTTAATAAGCCCCCCTCTCTCGCTTCCTGCACCTCAACTTGCTCATTCAATGTGAAAGGCAAGGATGGAATCCTTTGTGTATCTGCTCTGTCTCCTGCTCCTTGGCCTGTCCTACTCGTATCAAAGCGAGATGGCATAATTATTAATATGAATCCATAGACCGATCTGTAATCGAATAGACGAGCTACAGAATTTACGAAAATTAATTTATGACACGCCACACATTTTCCATTTGCCGCAGAGAAAACGTGCTATGATTTTTATCAATTTTTCCCTACTTTCTCCCTTTACCTTCCCCTTCGCCTGTCTCCCATTTCTATGAGTAAATACGTATTATTTTTAATCCATTAAACAAATGCCATGTTACGGGCCCGCCTGTTGTGTTGTGTTGTGTTTATGTTATCAGTAAAACGGTCAAAAGGGTCTTTGATTTCGTTGCTCCGGGTCTCAGTCTCAGTCTGAGTCTCAGTTCCAGTTTCGGCCTAAGCCTGAAACCCTAGTGCCCTATTTCTATGCCCGCTGTTCGGGGTTCAATTTTTCGGTTTTCCAGCTCGGGGTAGATGGAAAGCAACGCCTCCGCTCTGAGTTCTGAGTTTAATGTGTATTGCATGCAATCAGACAGTTTTCCTTCCCCTCCTTTCCCTTGCAGTGTGCTTTGGACGAGACATTTGTGTTCACGCTGAGTTATCATGCATAAAGAAATTTATCTAAGGCCAAAAGAAAAATGAAAATAATTTAATGGCATTGACAGTGTAATCATTAATATCTGGATGCCATATGACAACAACTGAGTCGTGAATAACGCCAGACAAGACAAGTATCGAACCCAAGTATCGATCAATTGTAAGATTTTCAATCTGATTCGGTTCAATTGTCTCCGCTCTGCCGGCCTGTTCCCAGGTGCATTGAATTGTCGCATTCTTATTTGGTTTCCCAGCACATACTTTGAGATACTACTCGTATTCATTGGGTGAACTGCTGTCATATATTTTCAGCTCTGAAAGCCTTTTAGCCCTTCAGATGTCCGTTGGTCCTGAAAGCTCACTGGTCGCTATATTCATACAGTTCAATGAGCAAAGAGCTCTCAAAATAAGTACAGAGCCAGCGCTTCTCTTCATGTTGGCCTAAAACAAAAGCGCTAAAGTAGAAAAAGTAAAAAGTCTGCTTGAACGGCATGACTAAAGGATACCCAGTACTCGGTTTTAATGCTCTATAAATAATACTTCTATTTTCCTTAGAAAATATTATCAAAACGTCAACGGATTAGAGAAAGTTTTGCATTGCAGTTTTTAAATTTAATTCATAAACTCTCTTAGGTTTTTTCTTTCAATTTTTTCATTAATTTGGTTTGCGATTTTTATCAAAAATTTAAAAAAATTATCTTTACGATTATTTCCACAATAACAAGAATTAAATCTTTCTAGTATTTTCTAATTAAATCTCAAATAATTGAAAGAGTTTGCTTGTCCATAAATCAAATATGCTAATTTAATTTAAATTTAATTTAATTTACGAAAATCCGAAAACTTTCATGAGTTTTGAGATTAATGTATTGAAGGATTGAAGCTTAGATATCTTCGTAGCATTTTCAAATTGATTAGTTTTTCATGGATTAATAAATCGACGCTATTTGGTCGAGAATCTTAAGGATCTCGAACTGAACCGGTCAATATAGGCTTGTTGCAGCCTTTCTAGGGTGCTGTTCAGAAATAAATATTTTAGTGTTTTTCCAAAATATTTTTTTTTTGATTTATAGATGGAGTAAGACATTATATGCACTTGCACACACACAAAATAATATTTTATGGTGGTCTTTTCAGGGATTCTCAATGGGTACAGGGTATAAAAAGCGAACAAAGCAATTTACTGGAATTACAAGAGCGTCTCTAATTGTTAAGTAAGCATAATGTGTGTAACATATGGACGAGAGAGTTGGCTGGACGTGGAATCCCTTAGCCTTAATGCGACTATACGAGGGACTATACATAGCCATAGGGATGTCCATGGGAAATTAAGAACGACAAGTATGACAAAGACAAGCCGAAGGTTGGGGGAAGCGCAAATAAATTGGCAAAACGTTGCAACCAAAAGAACAGAAAAAAGAAAATGAAAAGAATGAAGAGGGGAGAGAGGAGAGGAGAGGAGAGCAGCGATGAGATGAAATGAGATGAAGATATGTCAGCCATAAAAAGTGCTTACAAAAATATTATATTGTGCATGTGGCAAGTCAACAAACTGTGCTCCAACTAAGTACATCATTTGGGGATGGATGAGATGAGGGAACCGGCAACTGGGAGCTGGGAACCCCTCGATGATGGTGTGCAAACAATGGAGTAGCATTCAGAACAGATGACTAGCTAATTGTTGCTGGGGACAAAATGAAACTGAATGCCTTTTACAAGTATGAGAAACGCTCTTCTCGAAAAGTTTTCGCTTTACTTTGGAACCGTCTAGTCGGGAACTTGTTACGAATTTCAATTTTGTTTGAAATTAAGGCAAGTAGAATTAATTGGTGTCCATTCTGTTGTTAATCATAAAAGAAGGAACAGACATGCTCTTCGAACGCATTGTGTACTTAGAAGGAAAGCAGCACAGGCTTCAATGAAAATCAACAGCAAAAACATGAAGCTACAATAGAAAGGAACAACGTTGTTGTATGGAAAATTATTTTTTGTTTCTCAACATGCCCTAATCTAACTACAAGATACAATTGAGAGAGAGAGTTGTCTGGCTGCACACCAAAAATTATGAAGATCAGACTATATCAATTTATATAAATTAATTCAACAACAATAGTCTTACTCGCTTGAGAGATGGGGTAGATCTAGTGCAGTCCTGGTACAGTTATCATAGTCATCAGATCAAGATCAGATGACTATCACATATGCTAAAGGAACAATCTGTCCAAGTAAATAATTCAACAGCAATTTTTAACTCAATTTTGTGCTCTCACTCTCTTGAGATCATTTGAAATTTGCGTTCTCTTTTGTGCATTATTCGTCAACGTTTTACTTTGCTCACCTTGACAATTAATTGCATGCGTTAATAATAATTTTTCATTGCATAAATACAACTGTTTTAATACTTAATTTAATTTTATAGTACTAGTTAAAGTTTATAAATAATTTACTAATTTCTCTTTCTCGGATTCTGCATCTATCTTTTCTTTTTTTTTTTTTTGATTTCAGGGACTCTGGTAATTAAAATGGAAACGTGGAATTAAACTAATATTTTGCATAATGAGCAACCATCAAAATAACCTTAAGTCATCAAGTGCAAAAACTTGCCAAAGACTGAGCTCCATTGTCGTGGACCCAAGTCAAGATCAGCCAAAGCCATCCTACACCAAACACTATTATCACCGGTATGTACCTCGACCAAGCGGAAGATACTCCGTGCCCATTAGTCGGTATGGCTGGTATCGCGTCCTCGTCTTCAGTCAGAACAGCGGCTACACCATTAAGCAGGTGCTGGAAAAACTGCGTCTGGCAGTGGAGCCTCGAAAGTTCAGGTATTACTATTTGCACGAAGGCGGAGAACAGGATGTAGAGCAGGATAAGCGTGCCACATTCACATTCTATGTGGATAGCTATAAGCTGGCCTCGGAGCTGCAGCTACGAGGACACAGTCCGCCCGTCGTGGGCCTGCGAGTGAATGACAGACCGCCCATGATCCAAGTGGATGAAGCCTACAGATGGAAGCTGCGTAAGGTGATCATGTCACGCTACGATGTTGGTAAGCGCTGTTTAAATCTCTGTCGATTCTATGCCGACAGTTACTGGAAGGGTGAGTTCTGTGCCCTGCAGCAATTCGAGTGTCTAGAGGCAATAATTGATATTGTGGAGCGAGAGATGCCGCAGCTACGTCGCCTGCTGCTCGATAATAATCATCTCTGCCACTTGGGCAGATTTCAAGGCGTGGAGCGTCGTCTGCCCCGGCTGCACTGCATCTCGCTGCAGCACAATGAACTGAAAACGCTGCATGCCCTACGCGTCTTCCAGCGCTTACGTCTCACTGAGCTAAGCCTCAGACGTAATCCACTTCCCCGCAACTACGAGCGGCAGCTGGTCCTTATGTTTCCCCAACTCTGTATCCTGAATGGACGGCCCGTAAAACGTGAGAGATCAGGTACACCCGGCGCAGTCAGTGTCAGTGTTAGTGACAGTGATAGTGATAGCGATAGCGATGTGGAGCTTGTATCTGTCACCGAGTGTAAGCCTGCCGTAGTGCCCGAACCAAGGTTCACATATCTGGCACCTCATGCGCTCACCTTGCAGCTGGGGATTCGAAAGTTTGTGCGGCGCTATCTAAAGGCATTCGATGGTGATAAGCGTTCTTCGGATCTGGAATACTTCTATCAGGAGCGTACATTGGTCTCGTTGACCCTGTCCAAGGAACGTGCCATGCTGGGTTCATGGTGAGTTAAGTTGAATTAATTCATAGTTAAAGCTAATCTTGGCTTATATGCTGTTTTAATCTCTTGTAGGACCGCTCCTTACTTAGCCTATGGGCGGCAGCTCTTGGCATCCCGTCAAGCAGCGCTGAATATGTTTGGGAACTGGCCCAGAACGATGCATTTGGCATCAACGATGACCCTTGACCTGACGCTGGTGCAGCCAAAAATGCTGTGTGTATCGATTACTGGTAGCTTCGAGGAGAGTGGCACTCCCGAGCTGCTGCGTCATTATATGCGCACCTTTGTTCTGACCAGAGCGGATGAATCTGGTCGCTTTCGCATTGCCAATGAGATGATATATCTGAATAGACATGGTTGTGGCCAACAGCAAGCGGGACCACTCAATCCGCACCAGCGCAATCTGATGTCTATGATGTCGGCGGAGACGCGATTGAAATCACGCTGGAGCAGCAAGTTTCTAAAGGATACCAATTGGGACTATCAGCAGGCTTTGTTGGCATTTCAAACACTCCTCCGCCGTCGAGAGATACCGGAGAAGGCCTTTGAGGTTGATACCAAGCCCGAGTCGAGCCCATGACGTCAACTGCGAATTGTATTCCCAATGTGCCCGCAGGGAAATTGAAAATTCCACTGATTATGCTGATTACATTTTATTTGAATTTCATGTGAGGGTAACAGACGTCCATTTACTATGTGCCTAATTAGGAGACAAAAGGCGGTTAGACTGCACATCTCATAAATAATTGCTGATTGGTTACCCAATGCTTATCATCTGTTAAGATTAAACATCTACAGCAGTGGGAAATTTCGTAAATTCTTAAGGTAAGAGTATTTTAAAGTCGACTAATGGAAGATTTCTGTTTTGTTGTTTCATTTACCTTCCTCCCCACCTAAGTAGAAGTCGAAACTGGAACCCTCCGTTTGGCATTGGGCATTTAACTTGTCGTTAGGGTGAATTTATAAGCAGCTTCGGCAACGACTGCCGGCTGCCGGCCAGGCGTCAGGCATTCATCCCAGCCTCGATTGCCGAATCCCGGTTCCCGGCACTGTTGCCTGCCGGTGCCCGGACCCCCTTACCCGTCCGCTCTCCGAACTTGGGCACGGCCTGGCCACGCTTTATTATCATCTGCCCCTTTTTTGTTTGTTGTCGTCGTCGTCGTCGTCGTCGTCGTCGTTGACGTCGCTGGCTCTGTCTCTGTCGACGTCGACTGCATTTCATTGAGCGTAATTCCGTTGCTAATGATTTTTGGCACACGTAGCGCTACTTTCGAAATTAATGCGCTATAAAACAGCAACAACAGCAGAAATAAGAGAAACAACAGAAACGACTGAAACGGCTGCAACGACACTGAGAAATGGGCGCTCTGCGGATAGGAAATTGCCTTGTCAGTTGGTGGGTGAGTCTGGTGAGGAGGTGCGACGGCTGCGCAAATTTAATGAAACTTTCTGTTCGAATTGTTTTTCACAGCTTGACGATATGCGGGCTTCAAGAGTTGGGAGTTGGGACTGTTGAGCGAGGGGAGAAATAAACCAGGAAACCCGCCATGTTTTCCATAGCCTCTGATAACAGAGTCAAACTCTCATGCAGTTGTGTATATATTTGCGGTTTTCATTTTCCTCACACTCATTGCATAAATTTCCATATTAATTTATGCGGCCTATGTCTGATTATCGGCGGCGTCATCATCATCATCATCGTCATCGTTTCGTCATCATCAGCGGCGTCCTCCTCCCCACACACACTGCGGTTTTGTATCACTTTTTATTTTGTCAGAATAATCTAAATCGTCATTATTTATGCATTCAGATTCAGCTCTCGCCTTCTGTTGCAGACGCAGCTCAACTCAACTCAAATCCGTTCCTCGCACTCTCAGATACTTTCGAATCGGATTTGTTTTTCATTTGAATTTTAATGCAGGCAACCAAATACAAATAAAATCGCATATTAATTCGCTACTTGTGACATGTGTGCAGGATATAAAACGAATCAGCTTTAGTCAATTTTACGTCAAATTTTTTTATCTGTATTTCCATTTGATATTTACCTAATTGCAAATATGCAGATTTAACTTCAATTTAGCTACTAAATTTATGTTTGATTCGAATAAATTTCTGTCTAACTTTTACGAATAATTTTGGAATAGCGCTTCCTCTGTAATTCGATAAATCAGACTGCCGCTGTTGATGCCGATATTCCAATTACTTTTACTTTCATTTATATTTTTATAATATTATTTATTTTGTTTGTTTTATTTTCAGTATACAATTTCAGCTATATTTTTAGAGTTGTTCATTCAGAACCAACTCCTTTATAAGTATACTCCTAATAATTTGAAGTTCAAGATATAAACCTAATAAAATTATCTTTATTCTTACAGAACCAAATCAAATTATCAATGAACCATCAACTGAAGTCTTTTCATACTCTGGCTGGGGTATGTTAAAATAAGTGTAGTAAAATCTACTATTTTATATATTTAAATAATATTTTAATTCATTATTAATTTGTTAATTAATTATTAGAATATTAAAAGTGATAATTATTTATTTATAATTATATGTAAGAAAATATGTATGTATAAATCAATCTCGAAAATTTATTAAATAAACAATTTTTCAAATGAAAATAGAGTGCATTTTATTTTTTAGCAGACGAACTGCTTTACACCTAAAAGATACTTTTGCATCTCAAAGATACTTTTGTATCTGAAAGATACTTTTTATATTTCACAGATACTTTTTATATTTCACAGATACTTTTTGTATCTCAAAGATACTTTTGTATCTCAAAGATACTTTTGTAGCTCGAAGATACTTTGCTCGAACATCCTTCAGATACATTCATGTCCTGCAGCAGGACACCGGCTGGAAGTCAGAAATTTCCAAAATTACCAGGCGAAGTACCAGGCGAACAGAAATCAGCAGGAGGTGAATAAATGTTAGTTAGCAGTGACACTGTTAATTAACATAGGGACTTAACAGTAGCTCTGTTAAGATAACATTAGTCAACTTGCAGCAAAACTTTGGTCGCCTGGTGATTCCGCCGGTGGGTCTGCCGAAAATTCAAATTTGGCGCCTTGGAGTAGCAGGCGAACAGAAACCAGCAGCAGGCTGACGTTTTTTCACCGACCACCCTGAAAGTAGGCAATGAAAAATAAATTACCAAAAAATGTCCACTTGCTGCTGGACTATGTTCGCCTGGTACTTTCAGCAGATTTTGGTCGTTTGCCGGCAGTTTGGTTGGATTTTGTTTTGCTGCCCTCGAAAGTATGCAATAAAAATGATAAGCTGCAAATTTCAGTTGAATTTCGAATACTGCTGCTTTAGCTTATATTGAAAATTTGCCATTTAACTGCCGTAAATCCTTACTGATTTTGAAGAGATAGCCCGCATTCTAATGACAAAGACCAATACTATTAATTGGCATCTAAGGATGTAGGGGTCATCAAAGGATAGTGGAGGTATCCAAGGATATAGGCCTGTTCCAAGAAACTAATAGACGTAAAATTGTTTATATTTTAATCTTTATTTATATTTTATTCAGAATAATACACTAGTACATCCTTTGTACTTATATAATATACTAGTTCTTCTTATGTGAAATGTAAAAAAAGCGGAAATATGTGGTATTTTAATTTTCACTTACCCCAGTTTGATCCATATCCTGCGATAAGCGAGGAGTTGTTCTAATACTACGCTTTATAGCTCATATACAGCAGATATGCATTCTACTACAGTGACAACTGGGCTAGCCGAGGAAGATATCTTGATAGCGCCATATGCCGCAGTACTGACGAGAAGCCCTAATATTACTGAAACAACACAAGCACTTCAACAGTGGAAACTTAGAAAACATCCCTTCATCTAACTTGTTATTTTCATTAAAAAATATTAACTATTATCCTTAGGGGATCTATATGATATAGTTGACCGAAGCGGCAATAATTTCACTTAGAAAAGTATCTTTATTTCATTAGTTTTTCAGTAGGTATCATTATACGCGTATAGAAGAGTGTTATTAGATTAGTTGTTATAGTAAGGTAGCAACTATTATAAAATAAACTTCAGATGTTGTTCCTATCGTCCAATATTAATATATAAATTCTTTCATTTTAAAATTCGAAATACAAATTTAAATTAGAGTTAAAATAAAAGTGATATAAGCCAGCTTACCAACATATCGTCAAATATATCTCGCTGCTTTTGAATTCTCGTCGAATATCCAGATGTAAAGCAAACTGAATTTATCTTACTTTTGTGGAGTCGTTGTTTGTGCCACGACTGTTAGCATTGGCTAATTTAAAAAACTTAACCTTAGACTAGCTGTCTATTTAGGAGGTTTCACGGTCTTTTTAGTATTCATTTATTGTGTTGGATCCGCAATGTAGTCAGAGAGTTGGGCTGGATTTGAAGTCTTATCTTGTAGCAGGTTGATTATCGTTTGATTTGATCCCCAATAAGTAAGGTGTAAGGAAACTTATTAAGTTTCTTTTTCAGAGAATGTTTTATAGCCATCAGATTGCTAAATTTTTACAAATAAAGCCGCTATATAGTTACAATCGGTCAAAATAAATAATCTAACAACAATTTACGAATGCTTACAAGGAAATGCAATCTCTTCAGGATGAGAGATAGCCTTTCTTTTCTAGTTTAAAATTTTTAATTTACAAGATTGAGAATTTATCTCTGTGTGAGCCTGAGCCAGACCCGCCTCAATCTGTTCTATGTGCATGGGCTAACTCAATCGTTTGACATGGAATCTTTTAGTTTTATTCTCAGCTAATTGGATAATATAATGCTTGGCGCCAGCATTAAAAGTAAGCCACATGCAAGGCTCCTATCGCAGCTAAGGCTCAACCCATTCAGTCTCCCACGAGGGTCATAAAACACTGCACGTACAGAGCAAGATAGATATTATTTTTTCTAATATACAAGTAGATATAAGCCATATGAAATTCAGAAACAAAACACCGCGTTAATTAGTAACTTTAATATTAAATGATAAAACAGCCAGAGCAGCCAGTGCGACCCATGTCAGCGGGATCGTCATTCTCGTCGGTTTTCTGGTTTGTTTTTGGGGTCTGTACAAACAGTTTAATGTTATGCCGCAGCGGAGTGCCGGGAGCGGGAAGCGGGGAGCGGAGAAGGAGCAAGGGTAAAAAATTATATCTGCCCTGTGTGTTTTTGTTTGTTGTATTACAGCTCCAACTAAAAAACTTATCACAACTCATTTATCAGCGACAATTAATGACTGTTTTATATACACACATGCGATGTAT
The DNA here is from genome assembly GCA_018150835.1 of Drosophila repletoides. Classification (NCBI taxonomy): domain Eukaryota; kingdom Metazoa; phylum Arthropoda; class Insecta; order Diptera; family Drosophilidae; genus Drosophila; species Drosophila repletoides. The sequence goes on from JAECWQ010000202.1 coordinate 8,472,357, forward strand.
GTATGTATTTACTCACTCATACATACAGTGTGTGTTTTTTATTTTATTTTTTATGGCCTACAACGACAAGAAACTAAAATGACATGTCATTAAGCGTCGAGTAGGGCAGCGTCGAGCCAAGTGTGGGTCGCATTTGGGGGCGTCCTCATTGAAAGTAAAGGAAATTAAAGTATCTCAACATGCATATTACAAAATAGAGTATTCGCATATGTCTTTATTAAGTGGTCTGATCCAAATTACATTTCCAGAAAGTGTATATCCACGGCATGATGATCAAGATCGACGTGTGGATGCATTTGGAGGAACTTCACATAGGCCAAAAATGTTGTCCAGCACATGCTGAAAAATGAGGTGAATACCACCTGATTTCTGGCCGGTACGAAGGCAAAATTCACAGTCTGCACACAGGGCCAATAAATAACGCCGACCTTGTAGGCATCCAGAAATTTATCGGCAACCTGCAATAGAAAATGCAGAGATATACTAAGAGAAGGAGTATTTTTGACCCCAAAAGCCTCCTCTTTCACACCCAGCTATGAAAAATGTCAGTACGGAATATTGTAATTAAGTTCCACTGAGGCAAACTCTTTTACAAAAATTTTATTTACGATTATTTTCAGCGGTTTTCTGTCTGTAAAAATGTTGCCGTACGGGGCGTGGCATTTCGTTAATGTTGTTAATTAAAAAGCCTTCCTTTTGCCATGGAATATTTTCACTTTTGGCAACATTCAACGCACAGCCATTGCTGCTGCTGCTGCTGCCCGCTGGCAAATTGTGGAAATTATATTTATAGTGGCTCCGAAATGAGTCCAGTCAAAAGTCAACATTGTGGGCCAAATGGCAATTGGTGTTGGGCTACTAATTAAGCACCAAATGGCTATTTTTTAATACCAGCATTTGTTTAAAGTATGGAAATGCAATTACTTTAATGATGCTGTTGATGCAATTACGAGTATTTTGATGACTAAGCCAAGTTCTTCCATTCTCAGCAAATTTCTGCTGTTCTTCTACAGAAACACAGTATAAAATCATATTTATTCATTCATACTTGAATGGAATAACTGGTAATACTCTGTACGAAGAATTAGTATCTTAAATAGCTTCTAGGCTTACTATTCGATGAACAGAAGACTATTACTCGGTCTTCTGGAAGTCGAACTTTAAGATACAATGTCCCGAACATGTTTATTTCATTAGTTTTTGGGCATACAAAAAATTGAAAATGCCTCGTTTTGCATAAGCTTATTTTGTGGGCCAAGAAAAAAGCTCAGTCGCTCACAGAGCAGACTTACAACATCTTCATTAGCCGCACAACTCACTCGTAGAGTTTGCCAATCAAGCGGAAAAAAGTCGAAACAGAGACAGACAGACGGACTGGCGGACAGTCAGACAAAAAGAGTCATAGATCTTTTAAACGCATGCAAGCCAAATGAGACAACGCACGGTTGACATAAATATATGGTAAAACATTTACATTTATCAAGATAAATGGTTTCTAATGATATAGAAGTACTCTCGTATGTTGGCCCATTCCATTGAAGTTGGGGCCGCAAAGCCAACAAATCAATGCTGACAACTCGCCACAGACACAGAGAGACAGTCACAGAGGGCACACACATTGAGAGTCTTATAGGACAGGCGGACAGACGGACAGACAGATAGACAGGTGATATTTATGCACGCTCCCAGATACATTTACAGCTACAGATACAGATACAGCTGCAGACACAGATGCTGAGATACACAGACAAAGATACAGGGCCAGCAGTCTGCAACTGTCGTGAGAAAATGTATTTCCGAAAAGCCCACACAAATAAGGTTAAAGTAAAACCCGTACGAACGGTAAGTAGACTGTCAAATTCGAAACCCAATTTCAAAAAAAAAAAAAAAAGTACAGCTTGACTGCAATGCGATAATAATACAGCGATAACGATAACAACTTGACCACTGACCAAGAAACACAATTTCCAGATGCGCTTTAAAAGCAACAGCAATACAAATAACTATAACAATGGCAATAACAATAACAATAACAATAATAATGATAACAATAACAAAATTCAGAGATGAAAGCAGATGAAAGACCACTTGAATGACTTAATGTGCCCGTCAATTGGGAGCGAAAACAGTAATAACAACAAGAGATCGAGTAGCGGATTCGATTGGATCGGATCGGATCGGATGAGATCAATGGAGCATACCTCCTGCCTGGCCTGGGCATACGTATTGCCCTCCATCAGAGTCATGAAGAAGAGAAAGGAACTGATGGCCATGGGATCGTATGCCGTCTGTTCGGTGATCGCTTTGCAGAGCGATGACTTAATATCAGTGCGCGGCCACATGACGCCAGCCAGTCTTATCCAAACATATATTGTCGGTCCCATAAAGAAGAAACCGAATAAACTGAATCTGGAATACAACAGCAAAAGAGACCAATGCCAATTATTATTGATATTTGCTTCTTTTCTGTAGCAACTTTGTGGCAAACTCTGCCTGGTCGCACCTCAGACACTTCATCCAGTCGTAGGTGCGGAATGTCTTTTTCTCGATCAGCGTCTGCTCGATGAGGCAGCCACAGGGCCAGAGCGTTCCATATGATATCATGCCCCGTAAGACTTTATATTTGTTTGTGAAATTTACAAGATTACGAAACATTTTAGCCGCCGTCGTTTAAGTGCTAAAAACAGCCTGAAAGAGAAATTGAAATTTTGTTTGCTGATCAATAAATGGCTTAAACAATGCATTGCATGATGTATCTTTAATGGGATTCAGTAGAAATCGAAAGATATGTTAAAATAGCACCTTGCCAAAAGCTGACTCAGAGACATTACATTTATTTTCAGTTAGGAAATCCAGTCTGAATTTATTCATATTCCAAATAAAATACAACACTCGCATATTAAGTGCCGAATTTCTTTATTTTCTACAGAACTACTAACAATTTGACTGAATTTATTGAAAATCCGAGAAATTTCTCTAAATATCTGAGACTTTTCTTATACCCGAGTTCGATTCGTACTTTTCATTTAAACTAAATATGAATAGAATAAGCGCTAGGTGAATCCATCTCTACTCATACTCGATTCAAGTTCAATCAATGAACTGATAAGTCGATTTTCTATTAAATTAATAAGGAAAAGTCTTATTATAATTGTAATATAATTATCATTCATGAACGAATTAGGATTAAATTCTGTCTATTTTGCCTACTCTGGATTCAAATAGGATACAATCAACAATCCCGAGATTGAAAAAACGAGCTACAATCAATTAGGAACAATTCAAGTATGGAATTCTTGATCTTATTCTTTTTTTTTTGTGTATAATATCTAAAAAGTTTAACCAATCAGTTCATTGCAATAGTCCGAGGTGATATGGAATGTAAGCGCTCTTAAAGTAATAATTTAGACTAAAATAGATTAAACTAAAAGCTTTTTACGATCGAAAGGAATTAGTTAATAAAATGTTTCAGAATGAATGAATGGAATAAGTCTAAGTTTCCTTCAGAAATTATAATGTTTGTGCGGTATAAATTATAAAGGTTCTTTGGAATTAAGTAGAGAACCTTTTGAGAGCTTTGTTCCTTCTCTTTTATCTCGCTTTTAATTGCTTTCACGAAATTAGTTTTAGTTATTAGCAACAATCTTGGCTGAAACTGAAGCTGAACTCAACAATTTGCCAACTTTCTTTGACAAGAGCCACCTGCCGCCATTTGAATACTAACAACAACAATTTGGCCCCTCTTTTCCCGCCAGTTTGTTGATGTTGTAAAGTGCACCTTCAACATTCCCCGCTCATTTAAAATTTAAATGTAAATATAATGCAAATTAATGTTAAGGAAACATTTTGTTATGGACCGCCAAGGCATGGCTGATAAACAAGAACGGGAACGCGGCCTGTTTGGACAGTTGCTCAGCAGTTCCAGTACGTGTTCCATTCCCAGTCCACAGTACATGTCCTAGTCCAGGACAAGGACGAAAGAGGACAGGAGATAGGGGACAGAGGACAGTGGGTAGGTAACCTGAACGGGACAGCGACAACGTGTACATGTTAATTACTTGTGAAAATATGCAACAGACTGTGGACTACCAACAACAACAACAACAGCGACAGCAACAATGGAAAGAGGCAGCCTGCAATTTGCCATGAGGTATACTTTTTCACACCAACTGAAATTACCAGCACGGCCTGGACAGAGGACAGAAAAGAAAAGGGAAAGGGAAAGGGAAAGGGAGGAACAGGAGGATGATGAGGAGAAGTAAAAGCAGAGAGACCCAAACTCATGGCAATACCGGCATGGCCTATTGTTGTGTGTGCCCTTCAAAGTGAACCTGCCTGACTACCTCGCTGCTTCACTGCCTGGCGTGTGTGCGGGCATACTAATTACAACAGCAACAGCAATTGCCACCACAACAGCAACAACAACAGCAACAACTGTAACAACAACAACCCCGACGTGCCATACGCGTCAGTAGATGTGGCTCTTTAATAGCTTCAACAACTGCTTCTTCAACTTCCATTTTCCCTTTACCCCTCTTCCGAGTTTCCACTTGCCTCTTGCCTCTTGCCTCTTGCCACTTGCCAACTGGCAACCCCCAACCCCCGGTCAGAACATTAACTTTAACTCCAATTCCATTTCCATTTCCCTGCCTCTGCCTCTGCAGCTCATTAAGCGGTTGGCAGGGCCCAAAAAACAAAAACTTCAAATCACACATCGTTCATTTGCTTTCCTTCTTTTATGTCTTCCCTTTTTTTGGACTGGTTTGTGTTTTTATACCCTGCAAACTAACAAACTCAAAGCTAGGGTATAACATTAACTTGGGTCAACCCAACTAGCAGACAGTAGAAAGCGCTAAATTTAAATGGAACTATGCATATCATTTTAAGTTTAATTGAGAAAGTATTTCAATAAATGTGTCTATGAGATACAAAGTGTCCCAGAGCTTAAAATATCCTTTCGAAAAAGTGTCCTGGATGAAAGTGAAGCCGACCAGACAACCTATTCTTAAATGGGCTTTGTAGAAGAGGTATAAAATTGTATAGGAAGATTTATAAGCAGTACTTATTTTAATAAAAAAAGGGTATTTTGTAGTCGAACACTGTCGCCTAGAGCGGTCTTGCTTTTTATTGCATTGTACATTTGATTTGAGGAACTGAGTGCGAGTATGAGTATCTTTCGCTCAAAGCCTAATTGCTTTTTATGACAGTCGAGTGAATATGATAAATCTTTTCGTGTTTTAGTATTTTTGTATCTTTGTGTGTTTGTATGTTGTGTTCGAGGGCTAAAAACATAATTTCGACATTTGTCGACTAGAAACATTCTTTGCAATTAAATTTTGTGTGTCTTATTTTTGGTACGAGTATTTCGGCATTCCAGCAGCGTGCACTACACGACACGATGCCATCCATACGAGTATTCCTAATACTTGACATCTGTTACTTCCATGGAGCAACGAACCCGCTCCTGTCCCTGGCCCAGCCCCTGCCCTTGCCACGCCCTACCTACTTAAATTCCGTTCCGTTACGTCTTACCCCCGCAGCCTTGGCGAGCAGAGACAAATGTGTCAGCTGTGCAAGTGCCCTGATGTGTGACATTTATTTGCAATGGGCTGCGGATTTCATTAGAGCTCTTTGAGTGGTTCAGAGACCACATGAAAAGGCTTCAAGGGGCTCTCCCACTCGAGGAGATGCCCTTCAACAACATCTGCGGGCGCTGCGGCAAATCAAAGTGAGTCAATTGAACTTGACACTTGATACCCTTCAATTGCCCCAGAAACTTACACAGTCGCTTAATGACAAAACCATACAAATATCGCCCCCTTCAAGAAAGAGTATAATATTTGCTTAGCAACCAGCAGAAATACTCTTGTTTACCTTTCGTGTACTGAACCAAAATTCTATTTTAACTTGGGCTAAGTAGTTTATTTCATATTACATTATTTTTAATTAAATTTGGACTTTGAATAAATAAAGTAATAAGGGAAGGCTATGTTACCCTGCAGAGTAAAATATGTATTTGATTGTTCGATGGTTCCTATGGTTGCTGTATGATTTCCTAATCAGATCTTAATAATATTTTGGTATATACTTAGAAAGCTCTTACATCTAATTTGAAAATTTCACCAAGAAATCTTCAGGAACCTTCATCTCACTTGAAAATTTCACCAAGAAACCGTTAGGAGCAATAAAGTTTTATTTACCACAACTTTTACACCCCTTATTTGTATAAGATATAGTCGTTGGATCCGGCCGGAAATAGGACAAACGGATATTACAGATATACAAAGAGAAATCGTAGTGTAAACCGTGGATTTTGAAAAGGGTTTAGGCCAACTTAAAAGTATATGACGTACTTTTTAGGGGACTCTTATCCACATAGAGAATCTTTCGATATTCTTCGTCATAACTTATTCAAGTTTTTTGCCAATTTGTTTTAATAATATGAACTACGAGTATAAACTACAGCGAACCCTTCTCCCTCACTGGGGCACTTTCATAGTGAATATGTTCGGGAAACTTATTTGGCTGCAAGACGATAAATTTTACAGTGCGCGCCCCAACAGCGAATGTGCAACAAAATCATTTTTACGTTCACAGAAAAACACAACAGAAAAAAACAAAAAAAAAACACAAAATGAGAAACAGAAACAACAAAAACTATGGTAACACAGGAACAGGAGACGCAGCATAAATTAAAAGTAAAATGTTTATTTACGCTCTGGCCAGAAGGATCAATGAGGGAGAAGGCAGCGAGGGGGTCGGTTGTTGGGGTAACAACTGCTTGGCAGTTTCCTGTACAACATTTGCATTTTGACGCCGTTTTACGCATGATGTGGATAAGAAAGAGAGCCGCCTCTCTCTCTATAGCCCGTTTCCCGTATTTGGCCCTGGTCTTTGGCTTATCAGCCAAATGAAATCAAACAGCCAAGACGAAGCCAACAGAGTTGGGAGCTCACAGCTCACAGCTCACAGTTTGAGCGGAGGGGCGAGCTGTGGGTAACAAGTCAGAGCCTGCAGCATCTTGCAACATTTTGTTTTAATTTCGCACTTTTGAAAAGTGGCAGCCGCCACTTGAACGGGCTTTTGATGTTGCCCAAACGCTGGCAGCGACGTCGCAGTCGCAGTCGCAGTCGCCGTCCCCGTCGACACTGGCAGCTGTTGTTTGGCTTCAAGAGGAGGCAGCCCATCATGCTTCATGCCTCGAACCGATGCTCAGTGTACCGCATACGCTGCCAAGTATTCATTCCACTTTATATTAAAATCGCTTTCTATATATGTTGCCTAAAGTTGTATTTGAAGTATAAGGCTGTATTTTTTATAATTGAAATAAAAAAGTGTATCTAAAGTTCGTCATTTCTCAGCTGTTTTCTCTACTCTTTCATGTTTTATTATTTCGCCTTGGGGGCGCTCCCCTGCCCTGCCCTGCCCAGCCGCTGCTCTGCTCTGTCCTGTGTCGCTGGCACAGCGCGTATTTCCTGTTGGTCGTCGGCCGGACAGACGGCACTTGCAACATTTCGTTTCATTTAATTTATTTCTTTACAGTTTGCTTTGGTTTTTGTGATTAAATTTACTGCCTATTTTCCTGGTGCGGCAACAACAGAAACCAAAATAAAAAACAGAAGAAAAAAACACGCATCGTTCGTTGTATTAAATATGATTATTGACTTTTCGCCGCACAATTTGCTTTTAACTTTTTTCAATTGATTTCCAATTTGATTTCGGCGGTGCGTCGCGTCGCGTCGCGTCGCCTCGCAACGCTGCTCCCAACTCACACCTTATTTTCGTTTCACACTTTTTGTTGTTGTTTTTATTGTTGTTGTTGTTGTTGCTGCTGTTGCTGTTGTCGCAAGTGCCACATCAAAGGCCAAAAAATACGACGCTAATTGCAGCTATGAGTGTTTGAGTAAGTATCTCTGTGTGCGCCTATTTGTATCTATATCTGCATCTTTCTATACTCTATAAAAAGAGTATTCACTTGTTAAGTAACGGCAGGAAAAATATATAAATATTAAAATGGCAGTAAACATATAAAGAGAATTTCTTTTCACGACCTGATCGACAATTAAACAATCTATTCAAAAAAATTGATTTGTAAAGTTTGTTCCTCTATCTTCAGAGTGAACATTCGCTGAACCTATTCAATTGGAGATGCCTGAGCCAATAATCTAGTCGAATTAGACATGTCCTTGTCTTCCTTTTTTATATGTACGATTATAAGGCAACAGTTGACCAGACAGGGATACAGCGTGTTTCCTAGTCGTGCACTCTCGACTAGACCAAGGCTCTGCTGTATCTGTACCTGTATCTCTGTACCTGTAGAAGTATCTTTTGGTAAGTATCTCAAGGTGTGAATTGTGATTGCAGTCGCGCTGCGTCAGTGCTGAGTTCCGTGTACCTTTTTGTAGCATGCACAATATTTTATTTGATTTCCAAATACTTGTAGTATTTTTCGGCTCTTGTTTATTGAACTTTGCTTTTGCCCGTCCGATAGCAACAGCAGCAGGGGGCCAGAGGTAGGCGGACTATAGCGGGTCGGGGCGAAGTGGGGCGAGGCGGGGCGGTACATGCCACGCTAGTTTTAAACATATTGAAACATGTGTATTTGTCGGCTGATGCATGCGGGCTGTTTGTTCTTTGCGCTGTGCTCTGCTCTGCTCCATGATTTGATTTATTTGTACACAACTTTATGATATTTACATGTCTGGGGTCTGTTAGCTGCCAATGGAAGGGGCAACTGAAGGGGAAAGAGAGAGGGGAAAGGCAAATGGAACTGGCATTGAACGTTGTTGGATCGTTGGCTTTGGGCGCATGCAATCTGCGTTTAAACTGTCAATATTGGGTTCAGTGAGCGTGTTACGCCTCTAACTTGTATATGTACAGATATATATACATATATACAATACAAACATATATACATTTATATATATATATATATAGGTAAGTATGAGTGTCGAAAGTCAACATAAGGGTTCAGGCATGGGAATTTGCCGCAGCAGGACAAAGCTCTGGTTTCAACCACAAAAGATGAAATTTTAGTAATTTAATTTGCTTTAAGTCAAATATTCGATTCGATTTAAGAGAAATTCTTATTAAATGGGAAAAACTTAAAAGATTTCATTGGAAAGTATCTTGAAATCTGTGTAGATATTCCGACACTTTAAACAAATTCTAAAAGTATCTGTAGCCGTTTAAGATATTTTTAAGATATATCTTTATGTAAATGTTATGCTTTGAATTAAAATCATAATTTTAATTGGCATATCAAATTATTTGCTTATTTGTAATAGAAAATAAAGGCACTGGCTCGGCCATCGATTATTTTTAGCCTTACCGAGAGCATCATCATTTTTTAAGAGTGTAAAATCAATATTATTTGAGCGTCAATTTAAGCCAGAGTCATTAAGAAAATGACTTTGAAAACCCAAACAAGATTACCTACATCAGTTCTAAAAGAAATTGAAATTCCCCCGTCTTTTTGTACATAATTTACAGGACTTACTCTTAAATTATTCCATACGACTGCCGCCCCCTTTTCAATGCACTCAATCAAGTGCAATTATCGCAAAGACAGCAAAGTCGAGAACCAAGCAGGGTTCCATTCTTATCAAATGCTGTTCATCTGTAGCCTGCGCTGGAGGAGGGAGTCTCTTTGCTGCTCCCCTGCTGCTTAATGCTCTTACTTTGACCGGGTTGCCTGGCTGCTTCTCTGCCATGCTCGATTATCATTATCAATGCATGTCCCGACATAATTAATAAGGCTCACCCTCGCTGCAAGCTCGATCCATACGCATTGTATTTGGCCAAAGGGAAAAGGAAACTGAAGCAAGCAACAACACGCAAGACGGCAATCAGTTGCCATTGTGCCGGCCAGGCAGCAACCTTATCAACAAACTCAATAAACTCAATCCACTCGAGAAACTCAACCAACAGCTGCTGTTCCCTGTGCCCAGGAACCATTTGGTTCGCTGTTTGCTTAACCGCTCCTGGCCAATTACCGCCTTCCTGTTGTGCAAAATTTCGTTAATATTTTTTCTTATTTGAGCTGTTGTTCTATATTTAACCCTCGCCTCCCTTACGGCATATGTGATAATATTTTGTCTGCCTTTCGTGCCACCTACTCTCAAATTTTCCGAGCCCGTCCCTTTGCCTTGCCTTTGCCTCTGCCCAGAAATGAAAACATCACACACGCTCAATTTGAAGTGTCGAAACGCCTGACAGCTGTGATAACACTAGGGAAATGGAAGGGAAAAATGAGTGCATCTCCTCATCTCTCAATCTACCCCTCTCCCGCTCTGCTGGCCATGGCTGGCGGGCATAACGGTAGCTAAAGTTTTAAAATAACATCAGAGGAGAGACCCAAAAATTTATGAAATCATTTTCGCATTAAAAACGCCGACCCGAACAAAGTAGTTGTTGGCAACACATGTTGGCTAAAAAGTTGCCAACGAAAATATTGCAATTGCAGCCAATTTCGCCTCTTGATGTTCGTTTCTTTTATTATAATTCTGTTTTTTGTGTTTTTTTTTCTTATTTTTCTTTTCCTTTCGAGCGAATTTTAAATGATGTGCCATGGAGGAGGACGGAAACGAGCGATGAGTGTGCCCAAAACAAGAGAATCCAATTTCGTTAGAATTTGATTGTCAACCAAAATAACGAGGGAGCATATAAAAGAGACAGGCAGACAGGCAGGCAGGCGGCAGGCGGCAGGCAGGCAGGCAGTCAGCGGAGGACGAAGGAGAAAGAAAGAAATCGGCAGGGGCGACAGATTGTCAGGGACACCAAGCCGACAAACATTGAAATTAGAAACAAAGAAAAATGCGATTTTAGTATGGCATAAATACTTGCTTTGTACTCACAGTATTCGTATTTATATTCGTATTCGTATTCGAATTATTCAAGAAGATTCGCAGTACGCACAAGTGTCAAAAACAGCACATGACAGTTTTTGGCGGCTTCTCTCGAATCTCAATTTCAGTCTGGCCAACAACAGTACTCACTCATACGAGTGTCATACAGGGTCATACATACTCAGACACTTTAGTTTTAGTTAGTTTTCTCATACATATATATCCATACATATATCTGTCGATATGGCGGGGAAACAGACCGAAACGACAGGTATGCCAAATTGACGTTTTGTGTAAGCCCCTAGAGGGTTTTTGGTAGTTGAGTTTCTGTCTGACATTGACATTAAAATTGGGACGCATTCAGCAGTTGACGAGGATTCGTTAAGTGGGGCATGCAACTAACGAGATAATAAAGAGTTCAGTTACAAAGTTACACACATTTATTTCAGCCAAAATTCAACTCGTTTGTGCTAAGAATAAAACAGTTTGTATGCATTTCATGGCTACCTCAGAGCGTTAAAACTTTAAGCCAAGAAAAGTTATGGCCTTAATCTACAAATAAAAACAAATAGTTAAGTTTTCAACACTTGAAAATTGTCCTAAAAACATACAAAAATAGACACAAAGATTCTCTAAAACAAAATATATTTTCATACTTACTAAATTTGTTAAAATGTTTGCATATAAAAGTCAGGGAAGAGCTTAGAAATATTTTATTAATATTGTTTCTCCCCCTTATTCCACATAATTTCAAAAATAAGTTCTAATCTTTTTTATCTATTTCATTATTTTTTTTAATCTTTTTTCTGCATCAAGTTTCAGAGCAATCCGACCTCAGTTCTATATGAATCTCCTTTACAGCTTAGACCTGATAACAAAGTATTCCCTAGAAGACTCTTTTGAGTACTTTAGGCTTTAAGCGTAGACTAAAAGTCTTTCTTTCTGAACCTAATCTTCAGATCTTTATTTGTAATTCCAAGTATTGGGTCGCTGCTGTTCCCCCTCGAACTATAATTCCCATAAAACCTCCATGGCATACTTATTTGAATCTAACTGCTAGCTGCTCAGAGGTTCTTGTGATTGACATAACATTGATTTGCTGTGCAGCACCATCAAATATCAATTCTTTGTATTTTAATGTAATTTATCGTTCCCCCCCCAGTCGCAGAGTGCCAATCGCTTCATCAGTTACAAGAGTCGACGCTGTTTCTCTCCCTGTCTCGTCTCCCGGGTTGACATGTGCATCGCCAGCGCCTACATTAGTTGGAAGCCCCGTGGGGTTACATTGAACCCAGTAAAAAGCTGTGCCCAAATTTAGACCCTGGTTCACTGCACTGCAGTTTTCTCTGTGTGGAGCGGGTATACGGGGTAAGGGGTTATTTATTTTTATTTTTTGTAGTCTAGAGTGAAAAAAATAAATAAAATGCCAACACAACTGTCAATTATGGACGTAGTGCTGGGCCATGGCAAAGAGGGGGGCACTCGCCTCCTGCTCCTACTTCTACAAGTAAACACGATAAACAAATACAAACACAAATACAACTACAAATACAAATACAAATACAAATACGAGTACATCTGTATGTGTGTAGTATATATTCGTATGTAGATATTTTATATGTGAGTAAACAGCAGCAATTGAAATTGTTGATTGGTCGCTGCGGCTTGGATTGATGGCGTAGGACGTCAGTGTGGACGTACGTGGACGCGTCTGGCGGTCCGCCCATTGACACATGCCACATGCGATTCCGAGTCTGAGTACGAAATTCAACGTGAAAGTCATTTGTCACGCGCCTGCTACGGCAAACGGTGGTATCAATGAGCGAACAATGAACCAGGCGACGCGTCGGGACAAATAAACCTCCCAACCCTCCCAACTTCTGCTCGATCGACTGTGAGTCCGAGTGCTTGTCCCATTGGCCATTGTAATCCGATTCGATAACGAATCGAACCCGAGCCCGAACCCGAACCAGCAACCGAACCCAAAGCCTCAGAGCATAAATGTTGAGCACACACTAAATCAACAATTATGTTAAAGATAAGCAAACGCTCGCTGAATGACGAACTGATGGAACTGCTATGCGAACCATTCCCATTGCCAGATTCTACTGGCGGAACATTCGAAAATGTCAGAGAAGTGCCTCAAACGAACTTCCGCAATTATTTACAATACAGCGGAGCCAACAATTTCTATGCTTCCGACCCCTTTTTATTTATCAGTTAGTCGCAGTGCTCCGTTACCTTGCCTCAATCCCTTTCCCTGCGCCTTTGCCTGTCCCATTGCCGTTGCCGTTGCCGTTGCCGGGTTCCTGACTTAAATAACGCTACGTCAGAGCGACGGCATCGCCTGAAATTAGTTGCCAGTAGCCGCAGCCAGAGACACAGAGACAGACACAGAGACAAAGACAAAGGAAAAGGGTGCAGGAAAGAGAGAACTATGCTGGAGGAACCCCCGATAAAACCACGTCGAACCCTGCCAGATTATAATTTCATGCACTTAAACTCGCATTATATTCGTTTTTTCTTTCATTTTGCCTGTGTTCTGTTAATTTTGTTGTTTGTCTGATTTAGTGTTATTTTTTATTTCATTTTTCGGTACGTCATCGTTTCGAGACCTTAGGCTGAATTCATTTATTTTTATTTTTATTTTTAATTTTGTTTTTCTTTTTTTTTCTTGTACAATTTGAGGTGTAGTCATTATCATTGGGCGCTCTTCTGCGTGCCATGGCTGTAATTACATTTATGGCTTGCAGCTTTGGCTTGTTTTTTCTTGGCTTTTGGTCCGTGTCTGTGTCCGTGTCTACTGTCCGCCTCTCTGTCGACCTGTCCGGGTGCGGGGACTGCGTGCCGTGTGTTAAATTATAAGGCCAGTCACTGCATTTATGAGCACAGTTACATGAGCTTGTTTTTCCTTCTCCCGCTTTTCCCCCTTCTCTCTGCGTGGGGTATTTAGCTGAGACTCGTTTATTATTAACTGCTTATCAATCAAGAGCTTTAGCTGAATTACTTACAGGATGAAAGAGCCGATAGGGAAAATATTAATGCCTAATGCAGCCTAGATATCATTGAGAGCACAAGGATGCTTAAGGATGGAAGATAAGGAAGATACCTGAAACCAACATATGCAACGGATCTATTGAGAATATTTATGCTCCTGGTCTGTATCCTGTCATCAATTGAATTCCGTACTTGAGTCATTCCCAGCTGTATTTTGAATGATATTGTCAAGCAAGTACTAAGCTCTTTCACCCTCTGAGTTCTTACTTTTAGACAGTTTGTATCAGGAATTATTTTAAATCATTAAACTGAGATTAAGAATTCTCGAACCACTGGCCAGTTCATAGTAAGCCGGCTTATACTTGAATCTAGTCTGAGCGGGGATTTACTATTGAATCCTGTTTATACTTAATTAGCACTGAGTTTAATTCTAATTCTAATTCAATCCTATTTATACTTGATTCCATTTAAATGGAAAACTACGAATCGTATTTAAATTATTTAAGTATGATTCGAACTAATAAGAATTGTTTTGAAAAGCCGGATTCTCCGCTTGACCAACATTTTGAATATATTTTTATCAGACATTGAAGTGGATACCAAGATAATTTAGCTAAAGAAACACTGCTGGCATTTCAATGAATTAATTAATACTATTCTAGCCTTAATTACAATTACCTACATATATACACATACACTTACATTTATTATGGCTAATTGCTACCCACACTGAGGTGCTCTGGCGACCTATTTAATTATAATAAATACTCTCGTAGTTGGGCAGTGAGGCAGTGAGGCAGTGTGGCAGTGTGGGGTAAGCTTGTCTCGAGGTATTCTGTTGTTCTGTGCAACATTGTGGCAGCTTAACCTCAATTCAAAAGCATTTCAAGCAGCACAAGAATTACATTTAAAAGTGCCAAGTGCCGAGCCAAACGCAAAATCAAAGAAAAGAAAATTAACATGAAGTGAATTTCGAAAGGCGGTCGGTCTTTCGGTCTGTCTGTCTGTCGGTCTCTGCAGATAAGTACATAGAAAGACTGAAAGACTCACGGACAGGCAGACGGAGGGATGGACGGACAGACTGTTTGGTCAGAGAGGCAGACGGGCGGACGGACGGACGGCGGCAAACGTAAAATTTGGCAAACATTCGCCTAACCATAGCAGAGCAGAGCAGAGCAGCGCAGAGCAGCGCAGAGCACGTGCTTATAGCGCAAAAAATGTGGAAACTTTTATTTCCTAAGAGACCTACTGAGACAGCCAGTCGACATGGACGTGACGGACAGACAGACAGACATACAGACAGACAAAGAGACTGAAGGACGGACAATCGGACGTCAACGTAATCATGAGGCAATTTCTTCTGTGCTCGGATCTGGCAACTGCAATTTGTACTCAGCGTTTTCTTAGACAGCCACAGCCTTGCAGGGACTTAAGAAATGGGACAGCTGATTTTGACTGCTGTTTTTTGACCCACTCACATACACACACATACATTAGCACACACACACACCAGCACACACACACACACACACACAAACAAAGCGTGTTCTTGTCGCAGCTACTTAAGCAGAATTAATCTTTTTTGGCAAATAAATCATGTGGCATGCTGGTTCCGTTTCGTTTGCTTTGTTGTATACGCAATTTAAATAAAAAGCGAGTAGCAATTTCCCACAACTGATAGTGATAGACTAGTCGCTACCCTCTAAATTGGCAATAATAGAATTAGACTACAAAGACTGCAAACCAAAAAACATAAATCCAAGTTTGAGCATTTTGATTGCAAAAGAAATAAAATTAAATCAATTCAAGCTCAATAACTGAGAGTCTAGTTTGCATATAAACGGATGGACAGACAGACAGAAGGACAGACGGTCAAGCTATATCAATTCGTCTCAATGTCCTCATGAATATTATACGTACTTTAAAGTGCCTCTTTCATTTTGGGGAAAACTTATAATACTCTTTAAAAGGGTAAAAAAGTGTTCTTTATATTTTGAATTTCCTATAAATTTATGATGGGTATTAAAATATTTTCGTAATAAACTTGGAAGAAATAGCCCAAAATGATGGGCCATTAAATGCAGTTTCGATTGATCTGCTTGCATTTTGAGTATATTACGAGTATTTATAGCGTCCTCCATAATAACAGGGTATAATTAGTTTATATATTTGTTACAAGAGTAAAATAAACTTTATAAATGAACGAAATTCATATAGAAGTCTCCTTCCATTGTTACAATCATTAAATTTATTACTCGACTTCGACTCTTACCCTTATGTACTGAATATATACACATACTTATATATACTCTCATACTATGTATATATATATATATGAATATATCTTTAGCATTGTTTTTATTTTTGAAATAAATAATGCTTTGAGCTGTGCAAGCTGGTCGATTAATATAAATCAACGCCCGCTTGTGTCATCCCACATCGGTGGGGGAGTGGTTCGGTGTGGGACTGGGGCCTGGGGACTGGGTTCGGTGGCTCAACTTTTCCTTTGTGGCTTTAATGAAAGTAATTTATTAAGTAATTTCTAAGCTTTTAGTCGTGACGCTTGTTGTTGAGCGTTTAATTAATTGGTTTTCTTATTAAACGCCAGCCAAATGAATTATGCATAACGTAGCGCTCGATAATATTGGGTTTGGGATTGCGATTGGAATTGGGATTGGAATTGTATAACCCTTAGATTATATGCAATAAAACCAAACAAACTAAATATGTATAAAGAAAAAAAAAAACCCGGAATTACTAGAAAAATGACTGTTTAATAATGCTTGAAATGCAGTTTAATACAGGCGGAAACTGTAATTGCTTTTGAAATGGATCTAATAAATTGATAAGCATTTCACATTAATCAATTAACTGCGAGTATTAATTATTATTTATGGCAAAAGTAGGTTAAAAAGGCCGTAACTCATTTGAATACCACTCAATTTTTAACGCTCTGCAGGGCAATAATATTACCAACTAGAGTTATATAAGGAGACTAAGTAGACTCGTACTTTGTAGTGCATTTAATACCCATTAGATATTATAGCGCTGTCTTAGGCATGTTTGAATGCATTCGCATTCGCATTCGCATTCGCATTCGCATTCACATTCGCATTCACATTCGTATTCGTACTACGACACAGTCGAACGTGCTCTTTTAGTCTGCCTGAAGATACAACCAGTACGAGTAGATACTTTCAAAGTATTTGGACAACGGTTGTCGTTGTCGTTGTCGATGTTGTTGTTGCTGTTGTTGTTGCTGTTGCTGTTGTTGTGAATGTTGTCGCCGTAGTTGTTACGAGAGTCTTGTCTTGTCTTGTAATGACTAAGCGGCGCTCCAAAAAGAGACCCAGTTACATCTGTAGATACTACATGCATACTGTGTGTGTGTGTGTGTGTGTGTGTGGATCCGAGTCTCAGTCTGAGATACATTTGTGCGAGTATCTGGCACTGCGAACGGATATGCAGAAGCAGCGAAACGTGCTTTCCCAATAACGTCAGACAGACAATGACAAAATAAAGCCAAGAAACGATGCGAACCAACTTTTCGCTTTTTTTTTTTGTTTTTTTTGTTGTGCCCTGTGCTAAAAACTGCAGCCAAAAATAAATAAAAATATTTAAAGAAAACTGTCAAGATTTGCATTTATCGTTGTTACTGTTGCAGTTGCAGTTGCAGTTGTTGCTGCCGCTGCTGCCTCTGCTGCTGCTGCTGCTG
Organism: Drosophila repletoides; assembly: GCA_018150835.1. Classification (NCBI taxonomy): domain Eukaryota; kingdom Metazoa; phylum Arthropoda; class Insecta; order Diptera; family Drosophilidae; genus Drosophila; species Drosophila repletoides. Next base: position 8,489,916 of record JAECWQ010000202.1, read on the forward strand.
CTGGCGTTGGTGTCGTGAGCGCTAAGAAATGCACATGCGATAAAAGTTTTGTTGTCGTCTCGTATCTGGTATCTGGTATCTAGTATCTGGTATCTCACAGATACAAACCCTATACACATACAGTCTTACTGCCAGCGCTTAGCTGGCATTTGCATAATTTGCATATCGGACAAACATTTGCGCACTCTGCGCAAATATTAGGTGCAAAAAACAGACAAAAGAATAAAAAATGCAACTGAAATGCAAAACTAAACAAAAAAGTGCAATAAACAAATAAAAAATAAAATATTTTAAATTTAAATTTGTTATTTGACAATTTGCACTTGTGTCAACTTTAATTGCATATAAATAATTGTGTGCTTGGCAATTTTAATTGACTCACCACAGCCAACAATCAGATACAAAATCCATACACAGAAAAAAAAAACCAGACACTTGAATCGACGTCAAAAGTTAATAGTAAAAATCAACTATAAAATTCCTGGTTCTAGCCCAGTTTTCGTCAATCTCAGCCCGATATTAACCCTGATTAGTCCTTCATTCAATCCTATAAAGAATTCCAATATAACTACAAGGAACTCTCCTACTTTAATCTCAAAGGGACTCATCGGTTCTCAGCAACTTGAACCAAGAATTGTTCAACTTAAATTCGGAATGACAATTTTCTCTTTCTGTGTAGAGTATTATAAATTCTACGCATTTTGCTTGGGTATTTACCAATACGGTTTTTACCATTTCTGATGTATTTGTATTTCGCATTTGTTGCGTATTAATTTAATTAGTTGGCATTTTGTGGTGCCAGATACGTTCCACCCCCGCATCGGGGAACAATGAGATTAAATAGAAATGTGGGTTTTGTTCTTTGCAGATAGCAAAAATGCTAAAATTCAAATGCGGGTTGCTTTTTTTCTGTTTTTGTTATTTGCTTTTTGTCGGCTTTGTGGAATTTTGCCATATGCTAAATAAATTAAAATTTTATTTTGTTGTCGACGGAGTCTCGTGTTGTGTGTACTTGGGTGTCTCTCTGTGTGTGTGTGTGTGTGTGTGTGTGTGTGTGTGTGTGGATGTGGATCTGAATGTGGATGTGGAAGTGGCTGTGGCTGTGGATGATGAAGATAAATACATTTACATTTTATTGGAAGCAAAAACAAACAAAACACTGTTAAATACAATTTCAATTTCAATTTAAATTGATATTTATGCGAATAACTAAAATTTTGACAAGTTCATTGAACTTGGAATTTATACAGCTTAGGCAAGATATTTAATATACAAAAAACAAAACAAAACAAAAAAAAAAAACAATTGAAAAATAATTAAGCTTTTTCAATCAAAATTAATTAAAAGCCTAGATACTTTTGCATGAACACGATTCGCAACAATTATACTGGTTTTTAAATATATACAATTATTTAATGATGTTTTTATACCCTTGCAAAGGGTATTTGCGCAATAATGAAGGCTTCTCCAGCCCCATAAAGTATCTATATTTGATCAGAATGATGAGAAGAGTCGATATAGCCGTGTCCGTCTGTCCGTCTGTCCGTCTGTCGGCTGCTGTACACAGAAGATTCTTAAGTAAATGTTATTTTGAATGTAACCGAAACCGGAACCAACAGTTGTTGTTAAGAAGACTTTTTTGTTTTAGGCCTATTTTCTTCTTCTTTACTGCAATTTTTCAACACAATACACCTTATATAGCCCCTATATCCTTAAAGGCCAATGGATAGAGTTGGTTCTTGCAATCCTAACGCAACTGATAAAATTTACAGATTTCATCTAACAGTGTAACTTGTAAATGCATACCAAAAATCAATAGATCCTAAGTTTTTACTTTGAAAGTTGAGAAGTGCATTTTCCAAATCTAAATTCCCGCCGAAACGAATCAACAGCGGACCATTAAATCACCCAGTTTCCATTGAACCGAGGAATTAAATGGTGTGTGCAAGGATTTTTTACCCGAAAATAGCCTTTTCCTACAATTTCTTTCAAATGAGAAACAAAATATCTAACTTAGTTTATATTACGAATATAATACTGAGACCCATTTTTATTTACTGAGTTACTTGAGTTTTTCATTGCTATTTGGGATACCTTAGTAAGAGCTATAAAGAGGAAATTGATTTGAGAATCGCTGACTTAGATGGCAATTTCATAATGCCCGACCCACATAGCAGGCATTCATAATCAGTCATAGAAACAGATGCAACTTCCTAGCTTCCGCCGTCTCTGTGCACCTACACTCTCGACTTTGGCGATAAAAGGCACATAACATTCATCTCTATCGCATATATTCGGTTTACAATTCAATTTAAATGTAATTTCCCCTTTGCGAAATTGCAAATTCCAACAGAAAATGTTATGGGCGAACTGCAGCAATGCTGCAATGGACTCACAGGAATCAGTCCATCAGTCTGTCTGTCTGTCTGTCTGTCTGTCTGTCAGTTGGTATGTTAGCCAGCCAGTCAGTTATTCAGCCACGTCCATGACCCACAGCTCAACGCATGTAAATGATAGTGTACACTGTACACTGTACATCATAATTTTTCATTTGGCACGGTCGAAAATCGTTTCGTCATAAATTGACGAAATAAATCATGTTGGCAACACGTGATTGGGGCAACTGTTTCCTTCCCTCACCTGAGTGTGCGAATGGCCGGAAAAACAAGCAAGAAAACTACCATACAATTTATATGCACTCAGACAAGTCTTGTAATCAATAAATACCCTAACCAGATGTTAAATAAAACTAACAATTCTCGTAATATCCTGAGATTTTAGCTGTATGCAGGAGTACTGAGAAATCTAATGAAACTGATTTGTTGATTATTGCTGTAGGTAGAGTATTAGTGCTTCGGCTTAGCGGATTTACATTATTTGATTATTTATATGCTGTGCATTGTATTTTCATTTGGCTTTTATTATTATTTGGGATGCGCAATGCGGCGTATGCGCAATGTTTGTGCATTTTTGCGACTTGTGCTTAAAATATTTTTGCTGTTGCGTAAAGAAAACAATTCCGTTTTAATATTTATAATTTAATTATGTCTGTCTACTCTGTCTGCTTTAGGGGCTGGGGGGCTGAGGGGAGGCAGGAAAGAGGTTTGCCATGTCGGCTTTTTGCCATTTAAGTGCATTGTCAATTATATTTTCATAAAAGGCCAGTTGACTGATTGAATTGTGGCCTGCCGCCTATTGGTTTATTTTATTTTTGTATAAATACATTGACAATGTTTCTCCGATTTCTGATTTCTGATTTCTGATTTCTGGGTTTTTTCTCCATTTTGCGATGATAAATGTGATTTGTTTCATTTCATTTGCAATTACAAAATTGCATTTTAATTGTAATTCGTTTTTGATGTATAGACAAGTGTTGTATAAACAATCGAAATGCGGTGCGTTGTTCCCAAACTGAAGTTCTTTATAATTGAATTTCCAATGAGCCAACCGCAAGGCGTATTAAATGCGCATTAAGCGTAGTCATTGCTCCCTAATTCGCCCTCCCATTTCCCACTGCCCGCTGCCCACTTCCCCAGCAACCCATTGCCTGCTCTGCCTGTGGCTTCCTCTGCCCACAGGCCACACTCACTTATCGACCACATTAGCCTAATGATTTCGTCAAGTTTCTTAGTTCCAACACTGTTCTTCGTTTTCTTGTTGTTGTTGACGTTGTTGCTGTTGCTGTTGCTATTGTCAGCACTTAAATGCAGGCTTCATTTGGTTAATTGTATGGCAAATGTTGGCCATGATTAATGTTAATGTTAACGTTAACGTTAATGTTAATGTGTCGGCCCTTTGGGACCTGCAAAAAGTTGTGCAAACCTGTTTGTATTCGATTTGATTCTTTCTGGCCATTATTTCTTATCATATTCGACGTTTTTCTATTATGCATAAGTATAGGTAATCTCCATTTCGAATCTCAATTTTCAAAGCTAATTTCATTAATTGGAATTGTGCACTGAGCTACTGAAAATTGATAGCCGACTCGCTAATCAAGCTGACTCGGCTAATCAATTTCACATCATTCAATTACTATTCTATAATTGTGTAGTTTAGCTTGAGTTGTAAAGGTTTCCTCTATTCTGAGGAAGTCAATATTTATTAGCTAACAATCTCAGGTTTCCATTTGGAAAACAGTCGTGTAACTTGAGGAACAAGAAAATATTATAAATTTAATTTGAATTGTAATTTACTGTAATTTTCCTGCCATTTATATTCAGATCTATAAACAATCTCTTCATTCACATATTTGATGTATGAATTCTAAACATTTTCCTTGAATGTTGCAGCTTAGAATATCATTTCTTTTTGCACTTTCTCGTGAGGCTAAGGCTGAGCAAGATTAGCGGAAGGCATTCGCCATTTACTTTTGCCATTGCCGTAAGTGGAGCAAGGCTTTTCTCGTTTCGCAATCTTGGCACGCTGCTCATTCCCACTGCAATATCCCCGTCCTCCCCTCCTACCTCCTGCTCCTTAGACCCCAGTTGCCAATCTGCAACTGCCCATTTGCATGACCCACTTGCGCCGAGAACTATAAAGCAAAGGCATGCTTCTGTGCTTGTGTATGCATAAACCTGAACAGTTTCGCCAGTGTTAGTTAAGGGGGGCCACTCGAGGGGTTGGCTCTATCAGGGCATTACGTATACGCCGCCTTGGCAGCCTCACATGCCACAGCGCTGACGTTTACGTCGACGCGCCGATTGTCGCCTATTTATAGACTTCTTTAATGAGCAAATTACTTCCGACAAACGCACATTTGAACTTTAAAAACACGAAAGTTATAAATAATCGTCTGACAATTAGCAATTTGCAATTTGCAATTCGCAATTGCAATTAACGTTCCCAAGGCCCATTAAGAAATGTCAAGCAACAAACCAAAAATAAAAAAAAATACTTAATTAACAATTTCACTCTCGACTTTCGCACATTTCACACACTTTTATTATATAAGCCTTGAATATAGTTCGCATTATTCTTTAATGCATTTTTCAAATAGATTTACCCCAATAAATTCGTTGAAACTTGCTGAAAACTTTATTGTACGTTTTATAATTTTAATTTGCGCTAATTTGCGCAAATTCGCGACGCGTTTGGCCCAAACAAAAACGAAAAACTAATTGCAAAGATTGCAAATTGTGCATCTCAATGTCAATGACAATCCCAAAGAGACAGACGGAAAGAATTGCCGAACTGGGCTGAGAGATCGGAGGCCCCATCATGATCATCATTATGAGCATCATTCAAGGAATGCCTGACGGAGAGCCAAAATGTTGTTGTGGTATTGCAAAATGTATCTTTGTATCTGTGTATCTGTGTATCTTTGCGGCTGGCAATCAATAATATGCATTGTGAATTGCTGTTCATTGTGAGCTGTAATTGTGCGGCGACTGTTTTTTATTTTCCACTTTTTTGTGTAATTTTCTTGCTCTGTTGCCTTCCCTGCGCTTCTTATTTTATTTTTGTTTCTGTTCATTCATTCATTGCATTTGGCAAGCAACTGCCAATAAGTTGGCCATAGGCTATTGGCCATCGCTTATGCCTGGGCAGCTTCTCTTTGAGTCGCTTCCACTCAGCATTTAATTGCAACAACAACCAAAGCAACAACACAACAACAATGACAAAGGCAGACATAAAGTAACTAACTAAAGGCAGCTTTTGTGGTTTTGCTGCCACTTTTTGGTTGCCAATTGGAATTGTTGTTGCTTCTGCTTTAGCTTTAGCTTCTTTTGTATCTTCTTCGGGCCTCTGCCCAGTTTTGGCCAGCCATAGAAAATATCTATATTATTAAACAAAACCTGATGGCTTCTGGCAATGGTTCGACTGAACCTCCCCGTATAATGAGCTTTGTGCTGTGGTTTTTCTCAAAATAAATGAATGCTTAGGCAGAGGGCTCACACATACAAACAAAAGCTTAACTGAATTTAGCTTGCCCAGAAACAAATTTGAAATTAATTTTTATTTTAATTTGAATTTTTAAATTGTAATTAAATTCTTTTTCTTATTACAGGTAACCGCTTCAAGCCAAGGAAACCAGGAACATCAACTGAAGTCTATTCTTCTAAGGATAATTTTAAAATTGTATCTTTAAGCTAGTTTTAACAATTATTATTACAATGATAATCACCGTAGTACTAACTATTTTAGTTTACTTTTTAACAAACATAATATAAATATAAGATTACTATACTATAGTTATTTAAGATATTATTCAAATAAACATACTTTTCGTGAGCTTCAGCAAAAAAACCTATTTCCAACTGTCGTTTATACCAAAAAAATTAAGATAAATTTGAATTTTTCTGGAAGCTTTTTATCTCTCGGATACTTTAGTTTCTGCCAGATATATTTGTATTTAGCTTCTACTTTTGTATTCTGCAACAGGACAACAAATAAGCTTGACAATAAATCTGAAATTTCCTACTTTATATTTAGTGTCTTTAGTCTTCAGTTTAAGCTATTAAAAATGAGTCTAAGCTGAAATATTAAAATTCCTGCTTGAGTTTTTATCAGCGTGGCCAAAATGCAAAAATAAGTAGATTAAATCAAGTCAGGTTTTTCCTCTGTTGCCATTGTTTATTTCTCAGTTAAAGTCTTGTGTCTTGTGTTGTTTTTGGCTTGTATTTTCTAGTGACCTTTAGTCTTAATTCTGTTTTCCCTTTTGGCGCAACTTGAGTGTCTTGTTGTCTATGGTCGGTTGGCTGGTTGGTTGGTTGGTTGGTTGGCTGGTTGGCTGCTTATTTGTGGTATTTTCTCGGTTTCTCTTCATGCTCACACCTAAATTGGCTAGCCAAAATATGCGGCCAAGTCCCCACTGAGGGCTCAGACTTGAGTGACTATTCGTATAGCCTGCATGCTAATTAGGCGGTTCGCAAAGCTTTTTCGTTTATTTCCCATGCGTCCATTATTATAATTTTTTGTGTGTGTTTTCGCCAGGTTTAATTAATGATTTGCTAAGCTGACTCGTTCGGTTGTCTCACCCAGCCATTGCCGGGGTTAATTGCATGTCAGGGGCATTAGGAATTGGCCGAACATTGGCCCCGCCCCAATAAAGCATATACGAGTAAACTCGTCGAGCTGTAGAGCAATTGGCACCCCTGGCAGCACTTCAGCGTCAGCCCCTGCCAAAGACCATGTCCAATTGTGGCTATCAAAGGCAGCGCATGCTGCTGCTGCTGCTGCTGCTGCTGCTGCTGCTGCTGCTGCTGCCTCTTCTGTTGCCTGTTGTTGATGCGCCCCGCATATGTTGCCAACACGTGGCAACAACAGCAACAATGCTGCGCTTTGCTGGCTGCCTGGCTGCCTGGCTGCCTGCCTGACTGCTGTGCGTCCGTTTTGCAACTGATTTGCAGAAGGGTATGGGGCACTCCCCAATGAGCTCCCATGTTGCACATTGAACGCTTGTTTGTTGCTGTGTTTTTGCTCTTTCCGTTGCATCAACTCGTATACACAATTACGAGTAAAACTTTTATTGCCTTGCATGCATTTGCAATATTTATTACATCCACATTATTTCATATAATTTGTATACCCTCCTCTGGGATACATTGGTTATACCATTAGACAAGGCTTCGAGACTACACTCAGAGGGAAAACCCAAATAGAAAGTAGAAAATGTGCTTCAAAATGACTGAAATTTGCTGGAGTTACCCAAAGCTAAGCTCAGTTAACAGCTTATTTAAGCCTAATTCCATATAGAGTATTGCCGATTCGTTCTTTTAGAAGTCAGCCAGCTTTTAACCCCAGCAAGCAGTTTTCTATTTTAGTTCTCTCTATGTAACACTCCCAACTTTCATGTGCATTTGCATGTGACCGATTGAGGCTTATGAATATAAATTGTTTGTTAATTAAATGCAACATCAGCAACATCAACAGCACCAACAGCAACAACAGCAGCAACCACTACAGCAACAACAACAACAACTACAATAATATTGAATGATTGTCTACGCTTTAATGCCGGAAATTGATTAAAAGCTCATTTCATTTGCCTGCCCCTCTCTGCTGTTGTTGCTGTGATTGTTATTGTTGCTGTTGCTGATGTTGCTGTTGCTGTTGCTGTGGCCCCTACTCGCTGTCATAATTTGCCATTTGAAATGATTATGGGCTTCACTCACACACAGACACACACACACCATAATTGCAATTGCTGTTGCATCGCTCATGTTGTAAAGGAAACATATATATACATATATATATATATAGAGATAGGTATATTTAACATGGATATAGATAGTTATGGCTGTTGTTCTCTGGCTGCTTTTGTTTGCCGTTGTTATGGCTGGGGTGTTTTAGCTTGTTAATATCAGGTCTCGCCTGTTTATAGTTCGACTTATGGCCAATAGACGCCTGCCTTTCAGTCAATTGCTTATGGATTAAATAGCAAGTTTAATTGCCATTGGAAAGTGATCTGCTTTTGTGTCAGAGAAACTGAAATTCAAGTGGATTATTCGTATGCTGAGTAGAAAGAAAATTGTAACAGATATCTATCAATAATACGCCTAATATGTAGTTAGTTATTCTCCATATTTCAAGTCATTTATTTCCAAACATTTGGCCATGTAATAACTAACTTGAACTTTAACTGCCTGTCAAGCTGAGCAGTGCTGCCGCTCTGCACTCCTCTGCGCTCCTGCCAAATCCATAGCATTTGGGTCTGTTACAATTTACCTCATCTTTCTCGTGTTGTTTGCAATAATTTTACTGCCAATTTTAGCCAGCGAGAAAGTTGGCCAAAGCTGGCTTTACTCTGTTTTTCCCTTTAATTCCCTCAGCCTGCGTCTGGCTCTTTGCCTTGGCTTCGGCTCTGGGTTTTGCCTAGAGCTTTGGCTCTCCTCCACTTACACGTATTTACGTTGCGATTTTTATTTCCTGTAATTTTTACGATATTACTTATTTTTATGCACCGCACGACGCACCAGTCAGTGGGCTGGGTTGAGTTGGGTGGGTCTGGACTGGAACGTGGGTCAAGGGGGCTGCCAAGCTTCATTTAGCTTTCATTTTGAATTTTATGCCACTTTTTTATGGCCTGTTTTTGTTCTTGAAGTGCCACATTATTGGTTTTTTTTTTCAAACGAAATTCAGTTGCGTCATAAAAGAAATTAAAGTATAAATTGAATACCAGAACAGAACAATAACATTTCAAGCTGCACAGCTCGACTTTAAAGTTGTAAACTTTGAAATGGCCAGAACAAGCTTTTAACAAGGCAAAAGCAATAACCAAAAGGCGACACATGCTGTACGGGTATTGTGTGGTAGAAAAAGAGAGTAGAAAAATATAGAAAAACACATCAAATATGTTCAGTTGGAATCTATCGTTATCGTATTTGGGTTTGTTATTGTTGCTCTTATTGTTGTTGTTACGTATTGTTTTTACAGTTGGCTGGCTTATTTATTCTCTAGCATTTGTTATTATTTAATTTCAATATTTATGCAGCTTATCTGGCGTGACTATGGCGCATTATAATTACCCGAACCCGAACCCGAACCCGAACCCGAACCCGAACCCGAACCCGAATCCGAATCCGCAACCCATTCCAAAATCGAGTACCAATTCCCCCCCGCCGGCGAGTGGCCAAAACACAGTTTTCAGCCTCATAAGTGAGGCTTGAATAATGCTAAAAGTCTACTTAATATTTTGTTATGGTTACGGGGCAAGTTTGTTATTAATGTTGTTGTTATTGTTGTAACTGTAGTATATGGCTTATGGAGCTATATAAAATACGTGCTGCCATGGGCCGGCCTCGTTACCATGAGTCGTTGTCATTGATGGACTAGGCATAACTGCGATCTATTGCATTATAAATACAGTAAATAAAGTATATATACACAAGTATGTAAATTGGGTTCAGATTGTAAAATATTTAATTAGCAGCTGTAAATTTAGGTTACATTTGTGTTGCTATAGCTGTTAACTGGGCCTTAAACGGCTTGCATAAGACTCTGTTATCTATTACCTAATTATTTATGCATGAACAAGAGTCTGGTTAACCCAACTAGAACTTTGAAATGAGCTCATCAAATTGCATCTGGAAACTGGAAACTGGTAACAGCTAATACGTAAACTGGTATCAGATCGGTTATTATTATACTCGAGCTATATATCAACGTGGTTGTTCAGTTAAGTTGCCATCATAAAATATTTATTTAGTTGTATTTCAACTATAACAATCATCATTTGTTTAACAAATGAGAACTTCCATTTGTATAATCTCGATATTCCAATTATCTTGCAATCATTTTTCCATCATCATTTGCATTATTTATCATCTAATTCCAGAGTAAAATCTCCATATAAGTGCTTAACTAGTTTCTAGCAATTTTTTTGAATCATTCTCGTATTTACACAGCAGTCTGGTTGCGCTTCTTTAATGGTTTAATTCTCTCAGAATTCTCTGTGTTAACCTTAGGATAAATGAATTCTCAATTATATAATTTTTATATTTTTGTAGCTGCAACGACCGTCAATTGTTTACCAATGTCTGGGCCATTATTTGATTTGTGTTTTCCATATAAACACTTGACTATCAACGGGCTGCTATGCCAACTCAAACCAGTTGGTCAGTCGACTATTTCCTTTTGCAGGGGCGCAGACATTTACACACAATTAGAGGGGGGCGAGTCTGGAGCAGAAGGAAGTACTTTGTCAGGCGACGTTTAATGTTTTTCCAATTTATTTTTATGCACAAGTTGGGCGCCGGATCGAATCGAGTTTCAGTTTGAGTTTTAGTTTCGAGCTTCGAGTTTAGTTGTAGTTTCATTTCAATTTCGTGCAATTAAATTGAGTTATTTGCGTTTGTCTATTCAAAGTCTGTTCTTGGTGACTTATATGCATTTGTCTGCCCGTCTGTCCGTCCATCTGTCCATCCGTCTGTCTGTCTGTCTGTCTGTCTGTCTGTCTGTCTGTCAGGTCTGCTGTGTTTTAAATTAAATTGGCCTTTGTATGGCGGCTATTGGCAGACTAATGTATGGCATACACATGTTGAATGGATTCCATTGCTGCCATTGCTTCCCTCCATCCGTCCGTCCGTCCATCCTTCTGTTCAGCTGTCCACTTGTCCAGTGGACATGCATACAATAAAAGCCAAATACAACGGCAAACGCTCATTGAATAAATAATCAAAATAAAATACTTTTATGTATGTTGGCTGCTGTCGCTGCTGTATGACTTCGTTTCATTCGCCTTTTTGTTGGCACTTTTCGTTGCAAAAATATCCAATTTCCAATTTCAAATTCCAATTATATAGCTTTACGCTTTTTATTATTATTATTATTGTTGTTGCTGCTGCTGCTGCTGCTGCTGTTGCTGCTGCTGATGTGACTGCTGTTGCCAGTAAGAGCAATGAAAAATCAATATTGACATAAATGTTGCAAGCAATGTTGCACAGTGGACCCCATTCGACACAACATCCGAATCTCTTTTCAGTTAAGTTTTCCCTTTTTCAATATGCTTAAAAGCAAAAGTATGGATTGAATTAAATGCCTAAAAGGACACACTGAACAGATTTTCACATACTTCTCGCCAGTGAATAAAATAACTTTTGAGTGAACAGCTTGAAAACGGAACAAGCTCAATTCTGCACTTCTTCCGGTTGTGGGAACAGAATTTCCACGATTATTTAAAAAACGCAAACATTTAAAATTCATATTTCAAAATAGTTAACAAAGTTTTCTTCTTCACATATTTTAATGCTCATTTTGATCTCAGCTTTCCACAGTGAGTGCTGAAAGGATTTTGCAAGTCACACCACCAACGCGTTGAAGATGAAGCTGAAAAGTCTCAATAAGGACACAAGAGTCATGACAAATGAAATCATAAGAATTGTGCATAAAGGACATATATATATACATACTTATACAAAAGAATTTATATACATATTTATGTATAAGTGCTATATAGAAGGGCAGCAGCTGACTGTCGTCTTATGTGGTAAAAGTTTGAAGCATTGCGCATACGCCAAGTGTGCCCAAAAGAACTTTGTCTCGAACTTTGGCCAAGGGCCCGCCACTCTTGCCTCTAATTGCTACTGGATGTGGCATGCTGTTGCAAGACCAAAATGGACACATCCGTTACAAGAGCACAAGACTCTTCAATCAATTGAGCGCAGCGGAAATGTTGCGCTGCCAGCCCAAGCAAATTGCTTAATTACAAATATTGTAAGGCAGACGACTTTCAACAGTTTCAGGAAGTTCTAGGAATACTCTTCCAATGACAACTACAACTACAACTACAACAACAACGAATGCGAATGCGAATGCGAATGTGAATGCAAATGTGAATGCGAATGCGAATGCGAATGGGACTGCGAATGGGAGTCTCTCATTCAAATAAGCTAGAAAAATTGCTTGGCAAATGCTGTTGCACAGCTAGTCAAATGTCTATAATTTAAGCAAAAAACAAGCGACAGATACAAGCAACAACAGCAACAATTGCAACAGCAGCAGCAACAGCAGCAGCAGCAGGCAAATCATTTGAAGTTGCAGTTGCCATTTGTTGTTGCAGTTCTTTTTCTTTATTTTTATTTTTGTAATGTTTCTTTTTTTCTTTTTTTTTTTTGTGTTTGTGATGTTGCTGCTGTTGCAAAATTTATGCACGCGGCTGCTGCTGCCGCAAAAATGTTGTTGCTGCTGTTGCAGCCTGGCTAATTTGCCGCAGCAACCAGTGGAAATTGTTGATGTGCAAAAATGTTGTTGTTGTCGTCTTGTAAATGCCATAAATTAGCTGCTGCCAGCAGACGAAAAGCGCAATTTTTTCTTTTCAAAAACAAAATGTATATTTTTACACATTTTCATTCATTTTTTTATTGCTTCTCTTAATTCAATTTATTATGTTGGCTTCACTCGCCGATCCAAGTATCTGTGGGTTGTTCGATAAGCCACTTCGACTGGTTGTTGTTGTTGTCGTTTGCATATTTTGGCATTGCCATGCAGCACACTAAATTATTGGACATACAGAAACAACACACATAAATATATATTTTCCTGTTTGCGAAGGTCGTGTGGGTGTCTCAGTGGGTGTTTTGTGGGCGGGCTGCTTGCATCCTACAAATATATTTTGCAGCGACATAAAATATGCATAAAGCCAAAATCAATGCTAGTCCACACACGCACACACACACTCACACACGCACACTCACACACACAGTGGAGCTGTAAAAGATTGGAAAATGTTGATAAATGCAGATTTGGTAAATGTTTTGTAATATGCAATGCACAATAAAAGCAAATTGAATTATTCAATCGGGAAAACAGTTTTCCTAAATAATACAAAAGTTGCATAAATTTCTATAATGAATACATTTTGTTGCACTTTACGAATTGATAGATAAATCTATCAACTTTATTAGAGAGTAAAAAAGAAAAAGTCACACCGGAAAAATTATCCTGCATTTTGAGCGAATCTCCCTTTAAATCTAAAGGGAATTTATATTTTTAGTACACCTTTTTTCTACCAAACTTAATAGATTATTTTAAAGAAATGTTTAATGTGTGTTTAAGTGAATCAAAATTATTTATTCTTTTTTTTTCATTTGGTTTAGAAATAAGCAAATGAACCTTTCAATCATTATTAGGCAAATTTTCCAAGGTTCAAATGCTTAGTGCAGATATTATTTATGGGAATTTCCATATTGTCTTGTTTTCAATTATCTTAGTAATAAAGATTTTCAAAAATCAACGTGAGAATGAATTATAGGGATTAATCGGAACATGAGTCTAGCCTATTATTAGATTTAATAATAATAAATAAATAAATAAATAAATAAATTAATTAAAATAAGAATCTGTTTACTTATTTTCTCGAAAGAGTCAGCGGAAATGCAATTGATCCAATAAAGTCAATCTATAAAAAGCATTAATTATTCAGTGTTTCCTTTCATCAAAATATTCAGTTTTTTACAAACTAATCAATTTCTTTCCCTAAGAAACTGACAGAGGGACGGACTTGTGATTCTTTTCATCCGACTGCTTGATGGCTCCTTCAATGGATCAAGCACTTCATGAGAATTACCCTCTGCAAGGGTATAAAAAGGACACATTACAAGCCTGTGCTCATAATCCAGACAATTTCCAGAAAATATTACCCTCAAAATGCAATTTCATGAGACTAAAAAATAGCACAGCATCCGCTGTTAAGCTAATTTATCAACATTTCCGTTTCAGTTCCGTTTTTGTCACCATTAAAATTTTGAAAGACGATGGCAAAATTACTTCAGAAAGTGCCAGAGAAAGCGCAAGTCATAAATAAAACATAAAACGAAAAATCTTAATTGTAAAAGTTTTCAATTTTATGACAAAATTATAACAATATATTAGAACCCACACAAGCGACAAGGAGAAAGATAAAAATAAATAGAAAAATAACAGAGGCTAAATTCTTGGTCAGAGCTCGTTAGCAACAACAACAATAGGAATGGGAATGGGAATGGGAATGGGAATGGGAATGGGAATAAGAAAAGAAGAAATAACTGAAATCAATGGAAGGGCAATTGCTGAACCAGAGCAGAAATTCTCTGAAGAATTTTGGGCAACAATGAAAACCTAGAAAAGCAGCAACAGCAACAGCAGCTAAAGGAAATCCCACAATTCTCAAACAACAATGGCAAATAAATTAAATTAGTCACAAGCATATTTCAAAAATATATCTATATATATATATATATATTTTTTCTCGTATATTTGTATGTTTGTTTGTTTGAATGTTTGCGTGGCTGTGGGAAAGGGATGGGTTGGGTTGGGTTGGACAGAGCGCTGGGCCAAGGATGCGAGCCAACAATAAAACAGGCAACAGTAAAAAAGCAGACAGACAGACGAACAGACAGACTGACATTTTATATATATTTGATTTTATGGGCAAAGGACTGTTACATAAAACTCGCTTAAGGCAAGGGTTGGATCGCTGGATCCACTGCAAACTGGCAGAGGATGCCAACTGCCAACTACCAACAACCAACGTCCCAGTTTACGAGCAAAGTCTTGGCTCTGGAATACTCGTCCTCGTCCTCGTCCTCATCCTCGTATTCGTACTTAGTTGCAAGTCTCTGCCGTGGGTGTCCGCTTAACTGCTGCAACTTCTGCTCAAGGCCCACACCCAGAAACCAGAAAAGACAGGCTGCCAAATTGCCTCAGTTCCTTCATAGATAAAAAAAAACAAAAAAAAAAACAAGAAAGAAAAGTTTGGCAACACTTTCCGGGGGGAGAAAGGGGCGAAAAGTCGGCTTTAAAAGCGTCTCCAACGCCGTCTGTCGAACACGAAACGAATGTTCAGCCCCAGACGGGGCCAGACGTTCGAAGGACACGCAGAGGCACACCCACAACACACACACACACACACCCAAAGCACACACAGATACTTATACACAAACCGAACGACATAATAAAACCGGCATTTTTATGCATGTCTGAGTAACTTCATGAGCCGAGCCAGAACCAGACCAGACCGAGGAGTGGGCGGAACGGGATGGAATTTTTTTTACTGGTACTTCCAGTGCAGCCTGATGTCTGTTTCAGGTTCATTGGAAGAACAGCATCTACGAGTAAATAGCTCCCGTGGGTTAACTGGGAGCGGAGACTGCGCATTTGTCCACACGCTCTTTATTCAGCCGCCTGGGAAGCTGCTCATGAGTCGAACCTGCGCACTCGACGGGCGTGTCACAGGAAGAACCAGAGTCAGAGACCAGAGACCATAGACCAGAGTAAAATAACAACAATAACACCAGCATTTTGGGAAGGTCGTTGCGAACAGTTGTAAAACGGCACAGTGCACAGCTGGACCACAACACACACACACACACACGCACACAGATGGAGAAACTCACAGATACAAATGCAGACACATTGAGATACATCTATTGAAGAACACATTTATGCAACGAGGCGTCGACCGGCATGTAATTAACTTAAGCCCGAGCAAATGTCGATATTGATGCCGACTACCGACTGTCGACGGATGACTGGAGACGGACGAAGGACGAGAGATGAGGTACTAGGACGATGACGATGACGATGACGAGCCGAGACAAAAGCCGGGTCCATGGACTCGGCTTTAAACTCGAGACTCGGCCTCAGACCTGGCCGCCTTTATATGGCCGTCATTTCAAAAATGCGGGTGTCTGTGTGAGCCGTGGACGTTAGCCGACACTTGCTTAAACATAGCTGAAATACGTACTTAAATATATACTTTATATATATATGTATATATGTATATATATATATATATATATATGCATTTGTATATGGCATATCTAGAGAGCATGTGTGAGCCCGAGTTAACAAAAGAACCAGCACATTGCCTTTTTCCTTCTTGTTATTTTTTGTTCATGTTGCAAGTGTAACATATGCTGCATATGGCATAAATAGATTGCGCAAGTGACTTGAAAATACGAGAAAAATTCGAGAAAAAAAAAAAAACAAAAATGGAAAAACATGAGAGAAATTCAGGAAACACTTGCGACAACAATGTTGAAAAGATTTAGAGCCGGGCGTGAGGGAGGGAATGCCCTAGGTAACAATAAGGCAACAAGGATTTTGCATAGCTAAAGAGAAGGAATAAAAAAGCTATAAATATATAAAAGAATCCAGCTATTTCGGAATCAATGTTGAAAGAATACGAATAAACCTTTTTAAATAAAATAATTAAAATAATAATAATTCGAAATAATACGAAATTTACATAATAAGATTGAAGAAATATCCTTGGGAAAGGATATTTTATAAATAATTAAATGAATCGAGCTCTATTCTACATTTTATTTTATTCTACAATTTATTCGAAATCATCAACTGAACCCTAAGAGTTTCAATATTTTGCCTGCAATTTCCGTGCCGTGGTGAACCGTTTTCACTCTGGGCGGATTGAAATAATTCTCACATATCTTTCAATGCAGTTCGGGATCAATCAGGCAAGTTCTGAATCTGTTCGACGGGCCACACCTCTTGAGGTGGAGCGTTTTTAATTGAAAATTGCTGTCATGAAGAAAACACATAAACAACAATTCTAAGAAATGGCCCAGACAATCAAATGTATTGTGTGTAGTACGAGTGTACGAGGCGAGTAGTATACGAGCATCTAAAACTCACATAAGAATTGTACAATATGCATAACAATGAAGAGCGCTTCACTCGCCGCCTCGTTCCAGTTTCAATCCGCCGCGTTAGCCCCTTAGTCCCTGCTTGGATTATAGGGGAGAGACAAGTGTTCCGGCTGCCGAGCTGACAAAAAGTCTTAGGAGAATGGAAAAACTATTGTCTGAGCCATTTTGAAGAGTCGTGCACGAAAACTTATGTATGTATAAATCAAAATTTATGAATTTCGTATTCGGAATGAAGAGCTGTGCTGAGTTGAAGAAGAATTTTGAGTGCCTGCCGGCTGGCACTTCAGGCTGCCTGTAGCTCTGCTCTGGCTCTGGCTCTGGCTTTGGTTCTGGCTCTGGGTCGAGACCTCGACGTATTCAAGTAAAACAAACAATATAAACTTCAAAAAACGCTTCGTTGCATATCAAATTAATTACACAGAGGCCCCAAAAGCAGCCAAAGAACAACTTGCAGAGCAGGAGGCCAATCCCGAGCAGCACCGAAACTGAGGTATACTCATAGTGAGAGAGGCACAGACCAGTCTGTCAGCTCGTCTGTCCCTCCGTCAGTTAGGCAGTCAGTCAGTCATCCACTCAGTCAGTCAGTCAGTCAGTCAGTCAGGCAGTTGGTCGGGCATACTTGCTGTCAGACAACCCTTGAAGATTGTTTTCTTATGCTGAGGGGCTGCAGTCCAAAGTTTTTGCACAAAAGAGGCGAGTTAAGCTTTCAAAGGAAGAGTACGGCCCGATGGAGTAGAGTGTTAGGTAGTTAGGTAAGAGTCGAGGCAAGTAGAGGCAGGCAGGGCGACAAGCTGACAGCCAGGAACAACTCGTGCACAGTGAAAACTGAAGGCATAATTTATGCCTTCAAAGTGAATTGTTGTTCAAAGAAAACTTGGAACATGGAACATTTTTCCCCTTAACAGCACGTCCTGTTTCATGCCTTCACTGAGAACAATAACATCACCAATCTACAAGATGAATTGCCAGACAGGACTAGTCGAATTTGGCATGCTCTTTAATTAATGTGAACACATGGACAATGGGAGCAATGCACTGAAATATTCCCTTGAAAGGAAGCATGATCCAGACGGGAGTGCTATCCTCCATTCCTCTCTCTTCCCCCTTTCAGGGTAGCCTAAATCTTTTGTACATGCTTCATTGAAATTTCTATTTATAAACAAGCTTTTAGGATAATACATAGAATTTTATAAAATAAAAATAAATACAAATAATACATTAATTTAATAAAACATCTAAGTGCACTGAATTATAAATACTGAATACTTTCCCAAGAGGAAAAAAAAAAGGTAAAATATATTTATTGCCATCTGAGGATAATAAGACTTCCATCCAGGAGTAATCAACTTGACTGGCTTTTTTCGAAAGTTACAAGATTTTTCGGTAAGGTATTGGCAAAACCCGTGATATCTTTTATAGAGTTCAAAAAATGGATAAAATAATAGAAATTGTATTGATTTGAAAGCTTTAAAAAGGATGAGCAAAAGTTTGGAAAAGTCAGAGTGGCTGTTTTCTACACACAATTTTTATTCATATTTGTCTGCAGTTCTAGTTTATGGTTTCTTGTTCTCCAAAGCGATTGAAATCATAATAATTAAAGTAAAATATAGAATTAATTCTTTAAGTTTCAAGCAATATACCTAGTGATTGGCATTCTAATCGAAGAAAAATCTGATATTTGATTTTGTTTTTGAATAAAACTTGGCAAGGGTAATCTAAGTGATTTGATCACACCTTTTATAGAAATGCCAATCGCTTCGATTGATGGCTGTAAATAGATTGTAACCTTTATTGCCCTACTTTTTTGGGCCAAACTTCCTTTTCAGCGTCTTCTAATAGCAGTTGATGCAATTACTAAGCAGTTGAATCTAAATTACAATGAGTCCCATTTTTATTTTTACCTTGTTTCCCTTTTTTCTTTGCCTTGAAAGCAATCACGATCTGAAAATGTCTTCATTAATTCCTTTGTTTGTTTACTCGCTCGAGAGGAAACTTGTAATGGGTTTCGTTGGATCACACTGATTTAGGTCTTTTTGGGGGCAAGGAGAATTTAGATTTTGAGTAAATTTTAATTAATCAATTATAAATGATTCGAATAAATTTATTATAAACTTTACGTTTTGCTGACAAATTGAGCAAAAACATTCTAAGAAGAAAGAAATTCCGTACTCTAAACAATAACTTTCAAAAGACTTAGGAATGGTCTAAAAGTATGTTTAAGATTTCTGAAATTTGTTGAAAACAATAGTCCACTCTTAGACTCATTTTTGAGTACAAATATCTTTAGCAATCACTTCAAAGTCAGAATATTTTTGGACCCACAAATCCTTGAAAATAGAAGAGTATTTTGCTTCTTTTTCATCATTCTTGGTGTGGTTTTTATTTTTATGATTTTTTTTGTCATGACAAAGCTAAAATAGAATCTCTGAAACAAAGCAAAGTCAGCAGACGGAAGACAGCAGACAGACAGCACTCAGCAGGCCGCAGGCAACGACTGGTCACAAAAATAGAAAGGAAACTTAACACAGAACAGAGCTCACCTCACAGCAGAATAGCCCAGTAAAATGAGAACATATTATGAAATGCACACGAACCAGGGATTCATTGGAAACGGTCAATGGTTGGATCTATAGCCAAACAATCCCAGAATGAATGGGCACAACTCACGCACAGACAGAGAGGGATAGGCCCAAGAGGCGGAGTTAGCCCCCAAAAACCCAAAAAGTTTTTACCCTGCTCCGAGCTGACCCCGAAAAATGCTATTTTAACTACATTTGGCGTTTTTATGGCCCATCTTCATTTCGCTTTTGCTTTTTTTTTAGGTTTTATGCCGAAATTTTGTACATTTATTAATACATAATCATCTCTGACAGCAACATGAGAACTGGCCACATGGCTACGGTCCCAGCGGACAACTCTCGAGCATTGAAAATGAAGCAGTAAAATTGTAATAGATACAAGACTCGAATATGAGTGTACTCGAATAGAGTATAAACACTCGTTTATACTCACTCGTAGTTGGGTAAAGCGAGGCTGTGGCCATCTATTCTATGACTACGTGTAGTTGTTCGAGTTCTTCGGATAGAGATTCTAGGAAATCTAATCTATTTTGTGAGCTCAAGCTGACTGCCCCGAAAATGTTTGGGTTGTGTTTTTCTTCTCTGTTCTCTGCTCTTTTCAATTCAGTTTATATTTCAGTTGTTACTCTGTTTTCAACTGGTTGCTGGGTTGCTTAGTTGTGCAGAAAGCCAGATACGAGTAGCTGGAAATTTGCTGTTGCTGTTATTATTATTGCCAGAAAAGTTTCTGTGAGTTCGCCTCTGAACCAGGTTTCTGCGAAAACTTGTTCACATTTACTTGATAAATATTTTCATATGAATGATTACGAAAATGCTGAGTTCAGAACCCAGTCAAAGGCGAGTAATCTGAGACCCGAATGAGTTTTTATTTAACATTGTTCAAGGGAGTTGAAGATTCAAAGGGAAGATAATATTTATATGTTTGTTAGAGGAGAGTAAAATCACCAAGCTGTTATTATTATAACTCAAAGACTATTCGCTTTTTTTGTTGCCCAATTTCCTTATTACTCTTTTAAGCAGCTTGAAGGTTTTGAAACGCTTTAAAGGGTTGTATCTTCTCTGGAGTTTCCAGCCAGTCCCAGGGAAGTACTTGATTGAAGCTGTTATTAATAATTTATGAATATAAGATTTCTTTCTCAGCTGACTTGGATAGAAACGAGTCAAATTTAAAATCATTCTCAAGCTGCCTAGTTAAGAGATGCCTAATCCATCTCAATCTGTATATTTTGAGCTTATTTAAAGCCTGTCAATAGCTAATAAAGACTTTCGTTTCTAAACCAAAAAACTGCATAGCTAAACACAGCCTTTTATCCGACATTATTCAGAATCCAATGAAAAATAAATGAAAGAGTGAAATCTAATGAGTTCAAACATGAAAATTGTGGGCCTCTGTAGCCGAAGAGTATGAATGAAAACTCACAGACTGAAGATACTTTATTTCAAGCGAAACTGAACGCAATACTGGACTATTGACTTGCAGTAGCCAAAAGGAATGGAACGAAAGGTAAAGGTAAACAGGGAGCTACCTTATCGGTATATGAATAGCAATGGATATAGGAATGGGCATAGGAATGGGAATGGGAATGAGAATGGGAATGGGGAACCGAGCCGTGTCTGAATTGCCTTTCAAATTGATGAACAATAACAAAAGCCAGGGCCATACAAAAGAAAATGTTGCATAGAAAAAGTCTTACTTTCAAAGTTTACAGCACATGTACCTGTCTGTGTGAGTGAGTGTGTATATATACTTATATATGTATGTGTGTACGTCCTATAGAGCAAAGTATTTTTCTTTCTTTTGCGAAATTAATGAACTATTCAAATGTCAAAGGATCTGTGAAACGCGCTGTGTAGATAAAGCGACGTCCACGACAGACAAAACAGTTGGTGACAACAGAAACAGCAACAACAACAACGGCAACATCAGCAACGAAACGGGGCAACAACAATAAAAACGAGTCCAGTAAAGAAATCCATAAAAGATTTTGTAGCTGCAACGCGTCGCTTTATGAGTCTCGTCTCTCTCTCTCTCTCACTCTGTCTCTCTCTCTGTCGCTCTCTGTGTGTTTGCTCGCTTTTACAAAATTCAAAAAGCAATTTACAAAAGGCAACGTGAAAGGCGATACGCTCAGCCACAGGGCCGGAACCGAGGTCTGGGCCCGGGGCCAGAAGTGCAACTCTAAGTGCCACTAAAGGACGACAGAGCAGACGAAGAATAAAAACGAAGGCGCTGAGCTGTAACGAATGCCTGTTGGAAACAGTTTCAGCTTCAGCTTCAGTCCATGTCGAGAGAATGATGATGAGGAGCACTCCTCTGGGATCGCTTTTCAGTCAGTCAGACAGACAGACAGACAGAGCATCGCTCCCTACATTGCTTCCTTTCCTTTACTCATACGTAAATGAGTCGTCGTCGACGTAGTCGTGTTGCCGGCCTACAAATTCGACGTTGGCCGACTGATTTTTTTTATTATCATTGCATTTTATAGACAGTTTTACGAGCTAACGAAAGTGGTTCTGCCAGACCAGCGCTTGTCCAGATAATGCCGACATATTTCGGCTTTACGATCTGCCCTGCAATGCGCTCCTCTACCCCTTCTACTCTCTCTCTCACTCTCTACATGGTTTAACAGCCAATGTGAATTGAGTAAATTGTAAATCACACTTGCCCACAGAAGATACTCGTACTGTGCCCCACATACCCGTATCCCACTCCGGCTCCGACTCCGACTCCGACTGGTAAGTAGAAGGCCCCACATTGTACGCTTAAATAGGCCTCACAGATACGAGAGTCGAGTACGAGTATCTCCACACTCGTATAATACGAATATATCTCACGTACAATGCATATTAGCGGGGCTCTTAAATTGTTTTTAGTTGCCGACGCGTCTGCAAATGACCCATTGTCTGCTTTACGACCCAGAAAAGGAAGGGGTCGGCAGGGAGCAGGGCGAGCTGCTAAGTGTTGGTATTAAAGCGTTTAAAATGTTGCCATTCAGCTGTGGGTTGCGCTAAGGTTGCCTTGCCACAAATATACACAATGCCATCCGCATAAAGAGATGCTAAATAAAGAGAAAGACAGAGGCAGAGACTATATCTCTGACTAGTGCGAAAGTCTGTGCTGAATCAAACATCAATCTTAAGACTTTTTTACACCACGTTGAGCCCCAAATCAACCGATAAACTGCCGGAAGATCTGTTTTAGTATACTCAGTAGACTTGTAAACAAATCGGAAAATGTGTTGAAATAAAGAACTGAAGCATCGCAATATTCAAAAATTTGGCTGAAAAATTGGTAAAACCGAATCAGACCGAGAACTAAAGCCATGAAGAAGAAATGTGGCATAAAAAAAAAGAATAATATAGGTGTGAAGAAAGGCGGTGAATTTCAGAGGGTTTCCATATAACAACTTCTGGGGATCCATAGTTCTGATGGAAGCTATATACCTAGTTGTCCGATCAGGCGGTCCAGATAGATGTAGTACCTGAATGAAAAAGAGGAGTCTACACCAATTTTCACTAATCTAGCTCAATAACTGAGAGATTTGTTTGCATATAAATAAATTGAAATAAAGTGAGACGGAGAGGCAAATATAGCTAAATCCTCCCATCGGATTGGAGGCATTTCAAAGATACATTACCCTCGCTAAGGCATAAGAACAGAAAATGCTGAAAATCTTTTAATTATTCCTGTTAGATTAAAAAGCTAAAATAAATAAAAGTCAAATGATACCCTATAATTTCCAAAGAAAGCCAATGTAAAACGACTGCCAAGTTGGCCTGAAATCGCATCTTGCTTTGATGTCAAAGGAGTATCTATATAATGTGTGAGACTTGGAAACTGTATCTTAATGAAAGCTTGAAACATGTGGCAAGCAGCTACTAATTGTGTGTGGCATGTACTTCTATACTTTTTAATGTATACCTTAGGCAGGAGTATTTTGAATGTCATTTGCCTTTGGATCTTTGGCGTGGACGATTTCTAATTAAAATGCACATCAAAAGAGTTAAGAGCTGCATCTACGAGTACTTTTTCATAATGAACAACTTTCAACGTTGTCAAAGCGACTGCCACTTTCAAAATTAATTGCTGGCTGACTTTGGGGTCCGACACCGTCTCTGTGGCTCCGACTGTGGCTCCGACTCTCTGGCTCTCTGACTCATATGCCACTTGGCTCTCACACCCGCTCCTCAGACATTTAACACTCGACACGTTAATGTAATAAAAACAAAAATAAAGAAATTTATAAATAAAACTCATTACGACGAATGCTCAAAGACGGCTGCAATAATTCAACTGAATTTTCGCAAGTCGCTTTCAATTAAGAACCTCTTCGATGGTCACTTGACTTCAATTTCGTCGAGGCAGTCGTCTATATATATATATGTATAGATATTTATATATATATTTCATTAGAACTTCAGTTGCAATACCAATTCCAATTTTGTATCTGTAATCAAGCAAATAAAACAGAGGAATAACTTGAATTCAAGTTTTGTGCAATTGTCTCGCAGTTGAAGCCCGTTTCAAGTGGATCGGGTTTGCAAATTTCTTTGGTATGAATGAAACAATCAAATGGGCCATAAATTCCCCCCAAAGACTCGCCACAACTGTTTGTCGTAACGACCGTCCGTCCGCCCATCCGTCCGTCCGACCTTCCGTTCATTATTATTTGAAACTTTTTCATGTTGTTTGCATAATTTACAATTTATTATTTTGCGTTATTTATTGTACGTGCCGCAATTTATGCACAAAATGCTGAACAAAACGCTCCATTAATCAGACTACAGTCCATGTATTCCCACAGACCTCGACCCCAGACCCCCAGATTCCTCATTCCTCTACCCGCTAACCCCCTTAACCCACGACCATGGAAATTTTAAAAAATACTAATTAAGTTTAATGTAATGCACATACGCGATAAGTCGCCGGCTTACTCAAGATTATATCGAAAGCCAGCTTCTCTATATAAAATACCCTAGCACATAATATATACTACTATAATGTATTTGGGTGCCTTGTCATTCGGCCTCCGTCTCCGTCTCCGTCCCTGCCTCTGCCTCTGCCTCTGCCACAGTCTCAGTCTCTGGCTCAGTCAGTGATTGATGTGGCGGCTTTTGCGTACACACACATGACACACACACACACCCAGGTCTATGCCATATTTGGAGAGCACAAAAACGAGCTCAGATGAAGCCGCATGGAGTCGCCAAATTCAAAAACCAACAAGTGAGAAGGCTCTATTCGATAATAGTAGTCTGGTAGATACCCTACACTCATGGGGTTTGAAAATATATAACTAATAATCCCAGAAATTCTATAAGCTCTTCTATTTTTAACCATTCCTTTCTTTTAATTCTCGAATAAGGATTAAAAATATAAAGTAGAGTATGCTAACTTGATTTGCATATTGCAAACTAATCGTCAATCCAGAAGGTAGGTTAAAAGATTCATTACACCCTTCTTTTTGAATCTATAATACAGGGTATTAAAGCTAATAAATTGTTGACCAAACAGCGAGGTAACACTGGGAAAGCGTTGCAAATTAAATCGTTAAATTAAAAGCTAAAAAACTCAGCAGTGAAGCTACTTGACAGTTACTAGCATTCGTAATTGCTAATAAATCGATATGGGGTATAGCCAAAAGAAATATATTATGAAAATTTGCTATACTCGGCTAAAATTCCCAGGGTTCCCAAAATAATAATAGCAAAATTAAGGTTTCTTTTTTGAATTCCATTAAAAGTTCTTCAATCAAATATCACGTCGATTAAACAAAGAAACAGACACAGAAAATTCAACCCGAAAATTCTTCCATCTGTTTATTAATTTGGGTTCGATGGATCTTTTAGATAGTAGGTTCGAGTATACCCCATATTATTATAAACAGGATTCTCGAATTTACACATATATAATGAGTGATGGCATTGCATTTAGTTGTCTACTTTCTGAGATATCCCTTGCTGGCATATCTCTCATCGACCCTCATCATAATTTTGGCTCTTAGTTTATTATTTTTGTTTTGTTTTCAGAATATGTGAATACAAACAAAGGAGACGCCGCCAGAGAAACAGAATACAACTTTGTAGGGGCGATCGAATGTCAAGCTCCCCACAGAACAATTTAACATTATTTTTTCATTTCATTTCCCTCGCTGGCTCGAACCAAAAGCCAAATAAACATGGGCGCAAACAAATGGGCCAAGAGCTGCGCTGAAATATTTACGGAAAGATCTGTCGGCCAAATGTTTGTGCAAAAGTTTTTCTGCCATTGAAGGCAGTCAGTGAAAAAGCACTGAAAGAAATAAAAATAAGTTGAAAAACATTGGAACCGAGTAATTCAATTAAATTTGAAAACATTTTCAGAGCATGAGACGCTGCGTTTATTGCTTTTCCTAGGTCGTCTGCCTGGCTCTGACTTTGAGCTGTCTGACATACAGACAGACAGACAAACAGCCACACAGACAGACACCTCTCCAAGAAGCAGTCTGAATTTTATCTATTAAAGTACACAAATTTCTGAGGCGACTCTTGTCACCCTCGTCATTTCACACGGCCTTTCAGGCGTCTTTGACATTTTAAATTGATTTTTCTTTGGCTGCTTGTGTAATAAAAGCCACATCAGCGCAGGTGCAGATATTCACACGCCTTCTAATTAGAGGGACTAAACTGGAGACCTGCCCTTGTACCCCTTGGCCTAGTCACCCGATTAAATTGGCTTAATCAGTGAGTATTTTTGTGCATTTACTTATAAATAATTGCTTCTAATTTCAGGGCAAAGCGCAATTAAAAGTTACCTTTTGCGACCCAATGAATTTATCGATTGATCGACTTCGATTTCGACATGGTTTGACTGGACTTTGTTTGCTTTTATATCGCTTGAGTATCTCTGCCCTGGGTGCGGTCTGTGTCTACAAATTGCAAATTGATTTTTATCGATTTCTCATAATCAGAATTATTGCCATTCTACGAGTACATTGGCAGTACACAAAATATCACTCGTTTGGCTTGTTTACTTATTGCTCACGTTTTTTGATTTCTTGTCTCTTGTTTCTTGGTTCATGTTCCATGTTTCATGCTCCCCCGCTCCCCGCTCCCCGCTCCACCTCACCACCGCAGCAAACAAGACAAGAATTGAAAGTTGATTTTACAATTTGATAAGCATCCGCAAATTACATGGGAGACCTGCCCCGGGTCCATAGACTTTGATGTGTTGGCATACGCCTATAAATTTCATGATAATCAGTATTTTTATTTTTATTTTTATTTTTATTAAATGAATTTTTGGTGGGGCCGCACCCCGTCCAACCATCCAACCATCCAATCCAATCATCCAAGTATTGCCCATATTTTCATACACGCACGAACCCAACCAATATCAGAGATAGATAGACTCCAAGTTGGGTTGTGGTTTGAAGGGGCTTTAAGGGGCGTTTTATTATTTTATGTGCAGTTTGCATGTGGGAATTTTTACGAGTATTACGTTTGATCAGTATAGGAAGTAAATGAAACAAAGAAAATGTGCAAAAGCTCAATATATAACCAAAAATTGTTATAGCAAGCCAAAGAGGTAGCTCAAGTTGAAATTAATGTCTATAATTCCTTTGTATTGCTCAGTGAGAGGAAAAAAGATCTTGATAATAATCTTGGTGCATATTCAAAAGCGGCTTTTCTCAGCTCTTATGTGCGGTTGAGTTGTTCCTTTAGAGTTCTTTGGCCTGATCACAAGCTTTTTTTTTTCTCTGAGCTGCCTTACGACTGTTGTATTTGTATGCGGCTTGTCCTTTGTTTGGCCAATGTCATTGAGAGCTCATATATTGGTAATGGTGCCGCTTCTGGTCCTGGTGATGGTGCTGGTAGCTAGCTCACGTACCTACTTTATAAGTAGTTCATGCTTACTTCCTCTTGACTGGCTCTGGGTTCGTGCTCAGCGTTGGCCTTTTCATGTATGTCCTCAACCCTCGCCAGGACATGCTCTTAAGTCCCTTCTAATTGCTTGCGTAACCTGAAGCGCTGCAGGGCAACGTCTTCCGTTTCCAATTCACATTTTTTTCTCATTTTTTTCTCCATTATTTCCCTTTGCGTTGACGGCGGCTCCACTAAAATGTTCATATTTCAAAAATCGTGCTCAATAAATATTTGCAATGTGCCAGGGGACAGGGGACGGTCTGAGGTTTGAGGTCTGCGTCTCTTTTGTGCGAAAGTATTCGCATCGCATAAAAAAAAAAAACGTGCTTACCGAAGACATTTGCCAAAGATTTCAGTTGAAAAATAAAAAAGAAAGAGAGAAATTCAAGTGCGAATCGGGTATGGGAATCTTGGGACTTGGGTTCTGTTTCCAGTCTATAACTATTGCTGTCTCCATCTGCCGCTGTGTATCTCTTTCTCCTTCTCCTGACAGCTGAGAATTGGCAAAATGAATGTATGCCACTTACGAGTGTGTCGCCATTCATTTGAGGAAACGCAACTTCAGCTTCTCGCTTGGGCCGCAAGAGGCGCCACGATGCATGATTGAGCATGATTGAGGGGTCTGGTCGGGTCTGCCCTGGTCTGGCTCTGGCTCTGGCTCTGGGTCTTGCTCTGGGTCTGCTTATTGTCTGTCTGATTGTCAGACTGCCCTGAAAATTGCAAAGGCAACTAAATGACGAGTGTTTCTACATCTACAATAAACATATATCTGCATATGTACACTTAGAGAAAAAACTAGGCTGTTCTACATCTAACTCAACATTATCAAAGAGCTGGCTAATTTCTTACTTCATAAAAATTGAGAGAAATCAAAAAACCGTTGATTTGTACCAAAACAATGAGTCTTAGAACAAAATATACTTAAAAGGTACAAAAGATTTGAAAGGAATGAAGTCAATTTCAGTCATAGTATTAAGAAAGGTATTTTTCTGGGTGTAGAAGAAAAACCCTGGAACTGCTGCTATCCTGTTTTGATCCAGAATTCAACCTTGATTAGTTTTTCATACAATTCTAAAGTGAATTATGATTATTTTATTGAGGTTGAAATAAGAATCTCTTATTTTTCAAAGTCGCTTCTTTACTTGAGTCTAGAATGAATAGGGATTGATTCATCCATTTATTTCTGTTCATACTTGATTTTAAATGAATAAATTAAAATCTAATGTGATGTTTCAAGTTCGAATCGAACTAAAATTAAGATTTCTTAAACTTAAATTAAGCATTTCTTTTTTTTTCTGTGTAAGTTGTAGGAATATCTGTGTACTCATCGTTTACCCACAGAAACCCACTCATGTGCTATTCACAGTTTGCCTCTGAATGGCTTCGTTTATTTTCAACACGTTACTCAAACAATGTTTTTGGTTTATTTAAATTTCTTTCTTATAACAACGCCAGTAACAACAACAACAACAGCAGCAGCAACAACTACAAGGCAAGCCATGCAAATGCCGCCCCGCTTGTTGTATAAGTTACCCCTCCGCCGGCCCCCTGCGGTGCCTTGGCCAACAGCCTTGCCCTCTCTCAGTGCGTTGAGGAAGCCCGCGTCGAGTAAACATTTGAATTTTACATTAAAGGCGGGCGGTAAAACTGCGAAAGAAAAAGAGAAAAATAAAAATAAAAAGTAAGGAAAAGAAAAGAAAAGAAGGAAAAAATTCGCATTTTTCTTATTTAAACAAAACGGCGGCACAGTGCACAGCACAACAAACAATTCGCATTCACAGTTGCTGCGATGTTTACTCTTTAAAGCGCCAATGCCAGCTATGAGACAGCCTGCAGGACGGGCCCGGAGATAGCTGGGGGGAGGGGGAGAGTTGGGGAGGAGTTTTGGGGCCACAGATAAAGATACAAAAAGCCGAATGAAGTTGGCGTTATGCATCGAGTTCAAACTGTGTGCCAAATGCAAACAAAAACAGAGAGGGAAAAAAAAATATTCGAAATTTAAAACTTTATTTTGCCTGGTTTTTGGCTTGACTTTTACTGTTATGCCAACAAAGAGCAGAGTATTTCGTATTTTGTACTCTGAATTCTGAATTCTGAATTTTGTATTTGGTATTTTGTATTTTGTATTTGTTCAGCGCAGAAGAAAAATAAATGCAGTGTCAGGGAGAAGGAGGCGGAGGCGGAGAGCAAACAGAACAAGATTTTACGCTTTGCTCAAGTTCTGCCCTTTTCTTGTCTTGTCAAAACGTTTGACAAACGATAAGCGAACCGTTCGTCGGTCGGAAATGGAATTGGGAATGGAGTCGGGCAGGGAATCGGCATGGAATTGGGCATGGGACTCGCCTCGCCTCGCCTCGCCGCCTGATTCTCGTATGCTTCCAGGGCGTTGCCAGACGCAGCTGATTTTGATTTGTATCTAATTGTATGCAAACAGCGCGACAGACAGCCAAACGGAATATCAAAGATTGTGTACAGAATATGGATGGATATATATATATAATATATAGTATATATATATATATATATATATTAAGTGTGTATGTGCGCCGTCATAGTCACATATGCGGGCGATTTGTTCGATTTTTGCCATTCAATTTTATGCATGAAGTTGATAGATTACTTATGAATGCCTTCTGGGCTTTTGTGCACCGAACCAGTTTCGTTTCTTTTTTATATATTTTTTAGGGTGGTTTCAGACCTGATGAAGATGATAATGGAATTGGAGCGGGGCCTGGAGACGGAGCGGGAGCGGGAGCGGAGATTCCATGCATGAAAAAACATTGTAAATCTAATTCAAGTGGACTTTTGATTATCACAAATAAGGCTCAGAATTTTAATGAGTTTTCTAATGAAGTCATAACTTAATTGAGTGTAATCGCTTTCTTAATTTCACCTCGAATCATATTTTGTTTTTTTTTTTCTACTCCATCAATTCTCCTCCTTACGAGGTTCAAGTGCGAACTGGTCTACTAAGGACCATAAGGTCCTGTTGGGATTGAATCGAGAGTAGTACAAGAATTCATTAAAAATATTATAATTTATAAAGGGATGAAACGCGATTCGAGGGTAAAATGCAGGCCGACTCGGGACAAAATCAGGATAAAATCCACAAAATTGCAACTGCCTAGGAACGCTTCAAGTACAGAATTCTTGATTTCATTCCTTCTTCTTCTGATTATTTATCCAATTCTAAAGTTTCATGGCTTAAACTTTACTTTGATGAAGCGACGCTTCAAGTATTTCATTAAGAGCCCGTTTCATGTGTCCACTGCGGTCTTTTCAAGCCTCTAATCTGAGAACGTGGCTCTAACGTGCCGCTACTTGGTTATTTCATTCAGTTATAATCAGGTCGCTGTACAATGCCGCCTATTATATGAACCCATAATTAGATAATAAAAGCAAAAAAGCTAAAAACCACAAACAACAAAGCAAAAGTGCTTGTCAATTATATCGTTGGGGACTGTGGCACATTTTCAGTTTTGCACTTTTTGCATTATTTATCAGATTGATCAGGCTGACTTTTGTTTGTACTAGGAGAACGTGTATATAATTTGCACAATCATTTAGCATGCGGCCCAGTTACAAAGTTGAGGGGCAATTAGAGGGGTAATTAGAGGCCTGCTGACCAACCTAACCGTCCAGAAACGACACCAAAGGCACCCAAAAAGCCACCGCATTTCGAACTTTCGACTATAAAGAGGAATACGTGGACTTATGCATAGGTAAAGTAAGTAATATAGGTCTCTAAATTACATAGCTCTCCTCGACATAGGTTTATAATTAAGTGGCTGGGCTGCTCGGAAAGTCACAGCCGTGTCAGTCAAAGTCCAAGCAGCAGCAGCCGTTGTTTTTCCCAAGCCCCGATCCGTCTGCGGGGTGGGTCTATTTTTGCGGAAGGGTGCGTCGTGCTGGCCCTTTTTGGCCTAACGCTTACGTGGCCATTTGAGCAAAGGGGCCATAAATACGCAAACGAGGTCATTAAGCAATTTAATATTTTAACAAACTGATAATGATCGAATTGAACCACGATGGGAAACCGTTCAGACTCTGTCAGCCCACAAGCTTCGGTCTATTTTCGGTTTTTCTTTTCTTTTTTCTGAGGTGAGCAGGCAGGTTTTTGCGGTTATTCGTCTTTTTTTGGGATTGGAATTGGGATTGAGTTACGCGCCCGGTGGCACGAAATGCTCAAGTTAAAGTGAATTTTTTATGACATTTGCACGAAATATTAAGGTGTAATGGGTATTAAGCTACAGACTTGGACATGGACAGACTATGGACTGGGGGGAAAGCTGACAGCGGTCATCGTGAGTAACCGCAACTCGCAACTCGCAACTCGCAACTGGCAACTGCGGGGGTTACCATGGGCGACAGTAGTAGACGTATTCGTAAGTAGAAACCTACAAGTGCGGCTTAGTGACACGTTCTTCGGTATCAGCTGGACAGTCACAGGGCCCAAAACAGGGGCAGGTATAGGCATAAGTGAGGCCAGTTCCTCAGAGAGTCGGAGTCTTCGTAGTCTTCAACGCACCAAATAGCAGAGTCATACAAACACTCCCAGAGAAGCGGGGAGCAGGAGATGATGGTGTAGATTTCTTGTGCTTAATGCAAGTTACAGTGGTTCAATACGTGTATAAAAATGTAACAAAAATTAAATGAATGTATCTCAACTATTTAAAGATCTTTATCTTTATATTTCTAAGTAGAAAGAGCTGCTTAGAACTCATTTGCAAAGGCTCATTTATCAGATATATAATGTTAAGCTAACGCTCTAAGGCAGCTCTTCGATCCATTCAATCAGATAAATCCCAGAACCCAAAAATTCTTTGCTTTATTCTATTTGGACCCACACACACGCACACACACACACTCTTTGAAAGGTCACCCAGGTATAAGTGTGTTACGAGTATTTTCACCACTTTACTGAAAATGGTTTTTCTTTCGTACTTTTTTTCTGGTTTTCCACCGAGTATTTGTTTTCGACCGCCCGTTGGGCATTTGCACGGCAATGTCACACTGTGACCTCAAAATGTTTGTCAGCTCCGAGGCAGACAAAGGGACAAACAGACAGACGTGAGCCAAATGGATATAGCGTGAATGTGTGCCTAGGAGTGTGTGCGTGTGTGTGTATGCTGGTAATTAAAAACAACAACAAGAACATGCAGTCAACCTGTATTTTTATTTTTATATGCCAAGCAAGTTGGTCTCTTTATAACATCAGAGTCGGAGAGTCGCAGAGTCGCAGAGTCGCAGAGTCGGAGTCTCCTTGGACTTAATTACACGGATTAAATATTATACGGCTTTAATGCTCAACGTGTTTCTGTACTTGTTTCCTGCCCCGCCCAACTCGTAAAAAAAAGCTGCGTCTGTCAACTGCCTTATCGCACATCGCACAAATTGCAGTTTTATAATGATCCGCCCCCGTCCAACAGGCCACCAGTCCAAAAGTCCAAAGAAGAAAAAAGAAGGAGAGACATGTCCATAGTTTGCCGTCAGATTTGGTGTTTGTCACCGATGCGAACACTGTTTTTTCTGTGTTAATTGCACATTTATGTTGTCTTTTTATGCCCCTAGCTGAGTTTTGGCCATTACAGGTTTTAGTGTAAGGAAATTGTCTGTAAGCCTATAGACGGCACACCAAACACACCAGACGCACACCAGTCCCACATGTAAAATTTGTAAAATTGGCCAAGCCAAAAATGTTCATAAATAATTGTCTCTGCTTTTGGTTGTGTGACTCGAAGTAGAAGTGAAAATTGCCTGGTCTTATGCGTACAAGTCTCGGCCATAATTTGTGTTTTTCTCTATTAATTTGTATACCCTTGCCGAGGGTATTATAACTGTGTCACGTTGTGTGTAACACATTGATGGATCCAGCTTCAACTTAATAAAGTATTTAGAACGAAGAGGCGGATTGATATATGAGCGTCTGTCTGTCCGCCTCGCCAAAGTAGTCTCCCAGCTTCCAATCGGCTTAAAAGTTGTTGCATGGGAACCTTTCTTGTTTCTCCAGATATCTATAAGATGCTCCAGAAACTACAAGTTAGATGAAGGGTATTTAGTAGTCGGTGCGCCAAAGATAGCCTTCATTCACTAGTTTTTTTTTGCTGTTGTTGTTGTTGCCTCCTCTTTATAACGCATGTTTTTTTTATGGAGCGACATTCGCACACAACTGCCAAACTGCCCGCCCCTTCCCATTCCCATCCCCATCCCATTGCCATTCTCAGTCGCATTTCCATTTCCATTTGTCGTGTTTGCTTTGAGATAAGCGCCAAATTCATATAATTAGAGACCTCATATGTTGCCGCAAATTACATTAGCAACGCTTGGAAAAACTGTTGACGGGGGTGGTGCGGCCTTGCTGACTATTCAATCATCTACACTCGTAGTTAGGGCAAAAATACTCGCAGCATTTTAATGTAATTTCAGTGAGTTTGCGTTTATATTTTTAGAAATAAAGCGCTTAAATTCACGGAACTGGGCTTAAAATACATATAAGCTGCTCCATTAAGAAATAGAGGAATATATTAGAAAGGTTTTTCTGTATTTCAGTAGACTATATTTACGAAAATAAACTGAATAAGGCATTAATTGTGCAGTGCGCTGACGAAAAGAGCTATGGCTGGTTTTTTTTTCTTTTTTTATGATACCATGTATTACGCCCATTTGTTAAGGCACGCCCACTTCCCATCCGTAGCATACCAGTTGGCTTTGTTGAAATGCCCAATTGCCAAGTAATTTTAATGACTTGCACTCCATAAAAATACAAAAAAAAAGCTGATTATTATGAGTGTATACACAATTAATGCGAGTGCACACACTCAGCTCTGATTATTTATAGGCATAATTAAACAAACGTCGCTCAGTCATCCAACTAACAACCGAACTACCCAACTGCCCAACTGCCTACATACGTACTCTTATTCATCATTTATATAAATATATATTTACGTTTGTACATTGTTCATCATACTCATATCTTTAAAGCAATATCACGCATACGCCCCTTGGTACACAGCAAAACAAATAAAGGGCGTTGCTGGCTGAATGCCATTGATTTTACTTCTCTATTCTTTCTTTTTTTTTGGCATTTAATTGACTTTCATTAATCAAAACTACAGTACAAATTGCTAGAGCAACAGCAACACAACAATAGAGGCAATTATTGTAGCTGCATGTGTTTGCCATTTCTAATGGATACCGAAAAGTCATGACATTTCATTCCGTTCGGCACTGAAATCATCAAATTCAGCTGCCCCCTCGGCGACAATCAAAGTTTTTCCATGCAATTTTATTTTTGTGAGCATTTTCTTCCTCTTCCTTTTTCTGTTTATTTTTTTCTTTTTTGCCTTCCACGTTTTTGGCCTTATCGCATCATAACAATCATTTGCTTTATTGATGTCATTATTATGGCAACTTCTTTTTTCTTTGTAAATATCAAGTCGTTTGCTTTGTTGTTGTTGCTGTTGCGCCTCATTTAGCTTATTTTTTCTGTAGCTGTTTGTAGCTGTTTGTAGCTGTTTTTAGCTGGTTTTATCTGTTGACCCTCGCCTCACGTTATCGAGTCAAGCCTCAACACATTATTTTTAATATTTATTTTATTTCACCCAGTTTTGTTGTGTGAAGGTTGCCTTTTCAGCCGAGGAAATACAAATTTAATATTTGTTAATTGTCTAGCTTCAGTTTGCAATTTGCTTTAAGGTTTTTCCGTATTTATTTATAAATGAAACGACATAAAACAAAGCTCGCTCTCATTCACCATTCACGTATTCATTATTGTTTAATTATATAGATTTACTAATGTAAATCAGTTGCTTTTAATTGCTCACAAATTCCATTGACAAACTGTGTGTGCGGCTTTATTATACTCGTCTGTCCGTCTGGCTGTCTGGCTGGCTGTCTGTCTGATGGGCTGGGCCCTGAGTGGGATATGTAAATCTGATTGGGGGTATTTAAATGTTTCGTTTTATGAGGCTGCTTTAACTAAGTATTGTATTTCTCAGGGCTTAAGGGTTGAGGAGGCGTTTCATAGATGAGATCACTTGATTAATTTCTTGGTAGCTGAACTATTGATTTCCACTCATAGCGGAAACTTCCTGCTCCTCCTCCTCCTCCTCCGTTGTCAGTTTATGTTTCGACTAATCGATACTTAATAATTTAAGCAATGTCATCGCATGTTTATATAAAACACACACGCAAACACAATCCGAGTGACTTGTCAACTTTTCATTAATTTAAAACTTCCTCAACTGCGGAACCATTCAGCTCGGCTCGCCCCCTGTCAGTTCCCCCCGTCTCTCACTGAATGGGGCACATTAAGTTCAGCTGCTGACTGCTGTCTGCTGACTGCTGTCTGCGTCAGGCGTTTCCTCAGTTGCTGCCACATCACGTTGCCCATTAATGTTGCATGGCGCAGCACAAAAGCGTCCATTCAATGCACTCACTTGATTATCAGAGCCACAAACGACATCATCGTCGCCACCGCCTCTAACCACAACAACCCCCAGCCCCCTTCGCTTATAGCCCCCTGCAACAGGGGGCAGTTGAACAACAAGCATTAGTTGGGCAGGGGGATGCTCGCGTTTCTTCTTGGGCTCTTGAAAACATGTTTTTGCACTTATGTCTCTCACTGCGGACCCCCCTGTCAAACTACGACTATGAACCTGAGCGATTGTCAAATGAAATTAGCTGGATTTTTGTTAGGCATTTCCATCACATACAACGCTACAAGGCCAACTGAGCTCATTGGCTTATTATGTTCTTATTGTGTTTGCTACATGTGTCTGTAGCTTATAGCCTGGTCGAGTAGAGTCGGGACGGACTGGTCTGGTCTGACCTGCTCTGGTCTGGTCTGTCATTTTTTATGTCTCTTTCCCTGCGACAAATGTCCGCTCGGATTTAAGTTGAAAAACTATGCTTATTGCTCTGCTCTCAGCAATATTCCGAGTATCAATTCCCCTCAGCCCACAGCACGTGTCATTGTGTGTCTGGGGGAGGACACTCCCAAAGATACTCTTGTGCAGCAGATAAAATTAATTGCATACTTGTACGAATATAACCAAATTCTGGTGGCCTTATCAGAGCTTTGAGTATAGTAACGACTTAAACATATACGAGGATTCAACAGCTGCCCGGGTAATTGCCCAAAAAACAACAACAGAAGAGGGGAAAAATAAATAAATAAAAATAAATGTATGTACGAGCATACTACCCCCTGCAGCTAACGATTTCCCCAGCCCCCCCTGCAGCTAGCAGCAGAT
This sequence comes from Drosophila repletoides, assembly GCA_018150835.1. Lineage (NCBI taxonomy): Eukaryota > Metazoa > Arthropoda > Insecta > Diptera > Drosophilidae > Drosophila > Drosophila repletoides. The sequence continues at coordinate 8,526,744 of JAECWQ010000202.1, forward strand.
ACTCTTTACTAGTCGCATCCGCAAGATGCAACTACACAGATAACATGGCCAGCAAACAAACAACGCCAAACATGCGAGTTCCGACCGACGACGCGTCGGCCCATAGATAGAGGTAACACAGATACTCGCACACACACACACACACACACACACACACACACACATACACTCGCACACTCACACAGAGAGGCCATAGAAAAGAGCTGGCAATCATTTATTTGAAGCGTCAAACTCGTTTGTCTTATCTGATTATTTATATGTGGACTTTTTATACCCTACCCGCGTGCATATCACTTGAATAGCATTATAAAAAAGAAGTTTATTCAGATTTTACATATTAATTAATTAATTATTAGGTGCAGCTTTAGATCTAGTTAACTCTTGAATAACTTTATAAGAAATTCTAATATTCTAGATTTTATGTATAAATTCATTCCAGGCAGCTGCTAATTATATTGTTGAATAAATTAATCAGGTTATTTTTATACAGTTTTTAAAGCGAACCTATAATTAATATACGATTTTGCAGTTTTACATAATTGTTTATTAAATTAAACAGTTGTACCATATTTTAATGAGTTAAGTAAGAAAATAATTGGAAAGAAAAATGTTAACTAAATTTCGCCTTCATTTTTTGTAGTCAAATTATATTAGGTGAAATCTTAGACTTAACTTAAAATATATGACAATATTTTTTAACTGTGAAGTCAGAATATATTAACTAAATAATTAATTATAATTATACAATTATTTATTTAATATACATAAACATTTTACACAAATAAATTAAAATATTAAATATTGGCAGAATACTTTCGGCTTCTTTTTCAGCAAAGAAATTCAATTGACTCAGATATCGATTTCGGCGCCAGATCTAATGGAAATATTAAAAACAGTGTTTAAGCCTTAATTAATAATTAATTGAATAAGCTATTTACTTTAGCAAAATGATAATTTGAGAAAGAGAAGAGTATCAAAGCGGCGACTTGCTTCATATATTTTTGGGACGCTGCACAACGACGACGACGATGACGATGACACGACAAGCTGTGCTGACGTTGTTGCTGTTGTTGTTGTTGTTGTTGTTGTTGTAGTTGTTTTGGTTGTTGTAGTTGTTTTTGTAGTTGTAGCGCGCCAACGCTGTTAGTCATGCGCCGGGGCCAGCGCTTAACTTGGCTTTTAGCTTGGCCAAACAGACGCAGACGAACAGGCCAGGGAAGCAAAACGGACGGTTAGACAGACGACGTATCATTCACTGCACGCTGTTTTGTTTTCGCTGTTGTTGTTTCTCTTGTTGTTGTTGCTGCTGTTGTTGTTGGCCCCTGTGCACGTTTCAGCCGCAACTCACAGCTCATTCATACAGGTAGCCAGCGCCGTCGTCGTCGTCGTCGTCGTCGTCGACGTCGTCATTATCATTTTGTCGTCATCAGCGACGTCGGCGCAAATGAAACATAAAATGAAACGCCCCTTAATAGTCACCGCCGCCGTAGTCGTCCAGCCTTATGCGTATCTTTGAGATACACTCGACACACACACAGAACGCAGCACAACGGCCCCGACTTGGCATAGTAAGCGTATCGCTTCGATATCTTTGTATCTGTATCTGTATTTGTATCTGTATCTGTCAGTGGCCGCTGTTTGCATTTTTAGCACAAGTTCTTTGGGTTTTTTCTCTTTTTGTCGCAGTTCTTGTCAGTTGTGGTTGAATTTTAGTTCACATATCTCAGAAAAGAAAAAACAAACCGAAAACCGCAACGGGCTAACGTAATCTCCTAGATACGCACGCCATATGTGCGGTTGCCTGCTTGCGTACTCAGCGCACAGTATCTGCATCTACCAGATACTCTATCTGTATCTGTATCTGTATCTCTAGCTGTATCTGTTGCTGTATCTGCTTCTCTAGCTGAGTGACTTTCGTGCCAGTTACGCGCCTGTTTTGGCTTGAATTTCATATTTGGACGATTGCACAATATTTGGCTTTGGCTTGGCTCGGCTCGTAGATGCAGATGTAATTGCAAATCCGCTTGCTGCCCGCCAGCTGCTTCTTTAATTAATATAAATTTCATATTATTTACGGCTGGCATTATAATTTAATTAAGCGCTTTAATTAAAACCTAATTAGGTTTTAATTGTATTTTGTTGTCGTCGTTTGTTGCGTGCATCGCACACATTTCACCGCACCTCTCTCTGTAGCCTCTTTCTTTTGTTTCTCTTTTTATTTACGAGCAATATGAAAATATATACATGTATTCGATACCAGATTCCTTATGTTTACTACCCATTTTAGCCTCAACATGAATGTCGTTTTGTGGCGTTATTTATGAGTCCCTTACCCTGCTTTATTTACCGTATTGGCCGGGCTTAGAGGGTGGTTCGTAGCTCTACCCTGGCGCTGGCTCTGGCGCTGGCTCTGGCGCTGGCTCTGGCGCTGGCGCGGGCGCTGTCCTTTGGCATTGATAATAAATTGTATTATTGGATTTGCTTGTTGCCTTTTATCGCCGGCGACATTTGGTCAGACTCAGAGTCGGAGTTGGAGTTGGAGTCGGAGTTGGAGTTGGAGTCGGAGTTGGAGTGTTGTTTGCCCAGCTCTTTGTGGGCGTTAAGGGGGATTGAACTCCCCTGGAAATGCTGCCAATCAGACGGAGCCCGTAAGTGCTGTTTGCAGTCCGCACACTAATTGATTAATATTGCAGGCATTTATTAAATATTACTGCCATTATGCGCAGGATGTACATATTAATTTGTGATAAGGGTTGCATTTTTGAGTGCCGGCCTGGAAACTGTTGAGAGATAACAGACAGTGTGATAATAAGCGGGCTTAAATCATTGAAAAGATGCACACATCAGCTTAAAATTCAATTAATTAAGTAATTTTATCTATCACAAAGAAAGCAGTTTAATTAAAGTTTGTTGATCGAATCAAGCGTCAAAATGTGTCACCCAATTTCATTTCGCACTTTGTCACTCGGCTGAAGCCCCCTTATCAAATTCGTATTACCAACAACCCATGAGACATGAGACAATTTCTAAATCCATTCAATTCATCCAATATTCTATCTATTGTTCGCTTTTATTGCCGTTATTGTTCTTCAACGCCCTTGGAGGCCTATTTTCTTCGAACAGCCAACAGCCAACAGCTAACAGCAAACAGCCAACAGCGAACAGCTAACGGGCATTGGAACCGCGTCAGAGACAGAATTGCCGTTCGAAAAAAGCAAACAAAATATTTTCTAGATTGCCTCTGAATTTTTTTGTTTATTTTCGCTCTACACTTTCAGGCCAATAACTGTGCAGTCACAGCACAGCAACAGCATCGACAACAACAACAATTACAAGTAACAAAACTCAAGTCAGGCTTGCGCGACTGCAAAATACTCTGTAAAAAGGCATCCAAAACTATTTGTCAACTAAGTTTTTGATTATTATGCGATCGCTTAGACATTTAAATGAGCAGCAGGAATCTATTTCTTTCGAATTTTGAAGAAATATCTGTGAAACTGATTAAATCTCTTATAGATTTCAGGGAGTCCTTTAGTATGACTGGCCTCATAGTTCTGTTGATCGATCCATATAAAGAGATAGTCGGAGAGTCAATTAGACTGGTGGTTCTAGGCAAGAATTCACTGGTATCTAGTACTTTATGGAGTCGGGAATGCCTTCTTCTGCCGTGGTATATACCCTTTCTACCCATTGTATAGATACAGGGTATACAAAACAAATAGAACAAGTGATATAGTTGCCAGTGACAGCACAGCTATCGCTGGGTGGGCTCTGAGTTTTGACTGGTTGTTGTTGGCAGGTACTCGAATGCGTCTGAAGTGTTGCAGTTGTGGTTGTCTCTTTAATTATTTAAAGCCGAACCGCAGCGAACTTTAAACCCCAAAATGAATTAAGAGAAACATGACGCCCACTGCCTCAGTCTCTGCGACTGCCACGACAACTGCCTCTGCAACTGCATCTGTCTGCTGCGACCTCAAACAATGTAATTCCATCATTTATACCAATTTCGCCATTTATCCGCAAACAATTCGCAAAAAGGCAGCAGCAGCAACTACAATGGCCCAGCCCGAACCCGAATTTGAACCCGAACCCGAACCCATACCCAAACCCCAACACTGTCCGGATTGGTTTGCCTGCAACGGAAAATCGTCTCTGACTCTGCGGCTTCAACTCTGTGGCTTCAACGGCCGTTGCCGTTGCCGTTGCCGTTGCCGTCGCCGCTGCATTGTGTGCAGCTCGTTTCCGTTGCTTCCCGCCTCGCATTTTCTATACCCTGCAGCGGGTATTATCATTTGGCTAGGTTGTATGCAACGCACAGCAGGAAACATCTTTGATAATGCGTCCGCATAAATCATGCATGCAACATGACAAGTGGAAACTTCTCTGTGCCTTATTCTGTTTCTATGAGAATTACTTTTCATTCTCTCCCTCTCTGTGCAAAATATATCAAAGGGAATAATATTTTTATAAAAAAGCGATAAAATATCAAATATGTTTGTTAAAAATACTAAATTTGTAAGAAGTTGACTCGAATTTTCTTATGAGAAAACCTATGTAAAAACTTCTTCTTTTGAACCAATGGAAAGATATTGAAATGTTGAAAAGCCTTGACAATAATAGATTTTTCCCTTACAGTGATTCCTTTACTCAGAAGGTTTTATTACAAGAAAAAACTATTTTATTTTATCTTAAATATTAATTAATGAATTGCTTAACATAAGAGTATTTTATTTCCCTATAAAATCTGGGCATTTTTGTAAGGGTATCAGCAATTCCGTATTGAAATTCGACTGCCGTCTGCTCGTATGCGGCTGTTGCATTGTATGGGAGCGTGCGTTACGTTCTGCTTACAAAACGGATTAAAAGGTTACACAAGAGCGTGCAGCAGCGTGTGGCAGCAACAACAGCAGCAGAAGCAGCGTGCAACACAGCCGAACTCAGTCATTGTGTGCGGCGAGGGGCAACGGTGAAACGGACACGGATGCGAATACCGTGCCACATACGAATACTCAAACTCGTACTCAAATGTGATAGAAACACACACAGTGAAAACCAGGCGCAGTCTCCCAGTCACAGTCACTTTATTTGCAACCAATCTCCATCACTGCCCCTGCCCCTGCCCCTGCCCCTGCCCCTGCCCCTGCCTTGAGCTCCATCCAATCTCCATTCTTCAGCGCATCTCCATCTGTAACCGAGTCGTAGTCGCTTCCCATCTGCCTCGCTTGGCACGCACATGTTGGTCACGTTATGCCGAGTATTTGGGATTGGGATTGGGTCTGTGAATTGCCACGACCAGCAACTGCATCCCACTCACTTCTCCTCTTTTCCTCTCCGCCCCAACCCACCTCCACTCTCCACACTCCAATCGCCTTGCGGTTTCTGAATTGTCTGGCACGACATTGCTCCACTTGCGGGCCAACGTTAATGTTTATATATCTATTTTTTATACTCGACTCTTTTTTAAGTATCTTTTTTCTTTGGCATTATGACATTTACTGTCATTTCTCCTGTCATTTGCAAAGCAAATGCGCCAAATGGCAATATAATCAACATTACGAGTAAAATAAAATTATGAAAAGCCAAAAGTATTAAAGCACGCAATGACCAAGTAAAATCCATTAAGCCAGTCTGATCTCGGCCATCCTCTTCAGCGTATTTCTCTGTCACTGTCTCTCTCTCTCTCTCTCTCTCGGCGTCTTCTGCAGCGGCGTCTGCGTCGTCAACGTAATTAATTAATTATGCGGCCTGTCGTCGCCTGCCCTTTTTTTATAGCATACCACAGGGCGTCGCCAGAGGCGAAGGTCAATTAAAAGTCTTGTACAGCAATTAGTGGACGCATCCGATGGGTGAAGGAAGGAGCTAAGTAGATAGAGTACTCCGCTCTAGACTCTGGCCCAATCTAGGTTTTTATTTATTTTCATTTTGGGTCAATTAATCGTATTGACACTGCACTCAGTTGTGGGCTTTTTACATTTTCACATTTAATTGATAATTCTTGTTTAGTTTGCTGATAAGGAAAATGGGCTTGCCAGACAGCCAGACAGCCAGCCAGCCAGCCAGCCAGCCAGCCCCATCTATCTCTATCTGTAGCAGTGCGTTTTATTTATAGTTGATATACTCTGCCTTAGAGAATATACCGAAAAATATATAGAGAAATTGTTTTCCGTTTGCCTGCGCCTTCTTATCGCACCCGTCATATATATTCAGGTGAAGAGGATTATGGGCTCGGGACATGCAATCTACGCTGGCTCTCTGTCTGTCTGTTATTAACCCTTGGCAAGGGGCAGGCAACTTAATTTGTGGCATCTCTGCTTTTATATGTACGCTTCTTTTTAATTTTGTAGCAAGCTTTGTGCCATTTTTCATTATGTCGACATTAAGCTCTGCGCATACCTTCAAGCTATCAATTGTGGTTCTGTGGTTTGAGTGCTCTCTCTCTCTCTCTCTCTCTCTCTCTCTCTCTCTCTCTCTCTCTCTCTCTCTCTCTCTGCCACTCTTCGCACAATGTGGAGCTTATATTTAGCAGTAAAGCTTAAAAGTATTTTCAGGTTTTGCTGGACAGCTGAAAAGTTACTGAACTCACTGTGGACGGCAGATTAGAAGCCAGCCAGTCAACCAGCCAACCAACCAACCAGTCAGCATCCTCCAAGATCCGCTCGATCTTTCACTCAACTGTTGCCACACTTTTAGCCTTGACAACCACCCACACACACACGCACACACACACGCACACACACACTTACGTACACCCACACCCTGTACATTTGAGCAGAGCCATGCACAAAGTAATTTATTCGCTACTTAATTTTGATGAAATAATTCCCATAGATACTATAACAACACTTAATTTCGCACATTAAATATGCCATAATAACGCTGGCAAAATCATTGACGTTCTGCGAGCGGGGAAAAGCAGACAGACAAAACGACAAAAAGACAAACAGACAGACGCACGGACGGACGGACGGACAGGCTGGCTTTCCATGCGGCTCACTCAATGGCCTGTCATTCATCAGACTCGCGCCACGAAATGAAAATGAGGCAGACAGCAAAATACACAAAAAATTTAATGGCTCATGCAAAAATGGTTCAAGCACCACTGAGAAATATATTTGCTAAAAGAATTTGTACACTCGGAAAAAAAAAGTGATGAAAATTCATTGATAAATTCAACTGCTCAATTTGGAGCGTTTGAGAATGAGATATGCGAACATCTGAGAAACGTATTTTAATTAAAGATTGTAGAGTTTTTGAGAACGAAAAAAAGAGTATAACAAGTCGGCTATGCAGCTACATTTGGCTCCGATTTGACTAAAATAGAAGAGCTGTTTCGAAACATCTGTTTTATAATTATTTTGTATACTTTTTCTGTGTTTACAACTAAATAATAAAGCATACTAAACCCAGTTACAATTCTAATCTTTTCATTCAGTTAAAGAGTTGGCTTATATCATTTATTACCTATTTTATCTATAGAAATCTATAAATAGCATTTGACTTTTAAATTAATTAAAAGCATTGTGAATTGTCTCTTCTAAGGGGATATTCTTAACAAAAGTCTATAAATAAATTTTACGTCTATTCATTAAAAGCGATTGTCTGCTTAACAATGGCCAAAGCCATTATTAATATTCTTAACTCTGCCAATATTATGACCTTTATTTAGGCATTTCATTTACTTCAGTTAGGGAAGAGTATGCGAAGCTTAAGAAGATTCTCTTCAATCTAAATCGAAGAGTGTCTACTAGTAGAAAGTTAAGAAGAACGCTGTCTCTTGAATAGGTTTATCTAGTTGTATCTATTGAAGTGATCAGCATTGTACTAAGTAATAACCCGCCACCAGCATATTACACAGAGCTTTGAGCTTGGATCGCTGGATCGAGGGATCGCCGGATCTACAGTCATTATAATAAATGCGAATTCAACAAAATTATGCGTGTAACTAAATTGTTGCATAAAGTATCTAGATACATATGCATCGCCGCGTATCAGCGGCCTGTTTAATATCTTCATTGTGCGGAGTACATTACACTGGGGCCTGGGACTTTGAATCGGACCGAATCGGGGCGAAGCTTATGGAGAGCAGATGACGCACGCGGACTGTGACCGAGTGGAAATACTCGTAAAGTAATTTAAATATGGGAGGGAAGCATACAAAATAAAAATAAAAATAAAAATATAAATAAAAAATATAAAAAAGTTGCTTTGAATTACAGCGCCGACAACTTTTGCACAATGGCCGCAATTGTCGAGAATTTGAAACTGGGGAATGGCATAGGAAATATAAGCAGCGACAGCAGCCGCTGCGAGGAAGTTCACAGCTGATTGGCAGTTATTCAAAATATGCTAATAGATATGGACTGGCGGGCAGGAGGGTGGGCAGACAGGCAGACAGACAGCTCACAGCTTGCCTCAACTGAGCTGGAAAATCAGGTAGTTTTCACACGAAAAAATTCAAACATAAACCAAGAGCAGCGAAATACGAAAATTGCATGGCAATGTGTCGCGCGTATCTCACAGATGCACAGATACTCTTACTCACTACAAGGCATCGGCATTGTCTCAGCGCCCTCAGCATTATCAATCACCTCACCTCACCTGTGTGGGGGGCACAGGTAAAACTACAGACTCGACTCTCTGCTGCTGCTGCTGCTGCTGGCTGCTCTGCTAATGCTTGGCATGATGATGCATGGCATGTTTCTTATTAAATCTCTTTAAAATGCTATCGCTGTCTTTGTGAATATTTTCTTTTTCTTTTCCTTTTCTGTTTCTTTTTCATTTTCTCGTTATTTGTTATTTGTTATTTGTTATTTATTTTTTGGCCTGACTGTGCCAGCGGCATTTTGATGGCTTTTAGAAATTACTCATGAAAAACTTGTTGGCCAAATAAAAAACAAAAGCAAAAAGCAAAAAGCAAAAAGCAAAAAGAAAAGAGAAGAAAACGAAGAAGAACGTCTGCTGAAAATGTTTGAAATTGTTTTGCTGTGCGCAAGCAGCAAAAAGCGAAAAAAACGAACGAAAAACTTAAAAAATTGGGCTTATCTGGCAGATACTTATGCGAGCGAGTAAACGATCCAGAGAATGCAGACGTGTGATAAATACATCCGCATTACGTTCAAGTATCTGCAAGATACGAGCAGAGTCATGTAAGCATTCTTATATAAAGAATTAAGCAACTCGCTCGGACAGAGCGGAGAACGTCTATTGCAAAAGGCCAAAAGCAGCGAAAAAGCCAGCATAGCTAAGAGATAAGCAGATACGAGTGTAGAACACGTTACCCAATAAGTATGGCCAAGAGAAGGGGTTAAAATATTATAGTAAATTTTGCAGGCATATTGAAAGAGCGGAAAGGCAGTTGGGCAGTTGGGCGCCGCAGGAAGCCGAAAACTGAAAACCGAACAAAAACGTAAAACTTTTGCAGCCCGGCGAAGAGCAAAGTAATTTACTTGCCGTAACTAATTGAGCCGTGCACAAAGCCGGACGCACATAAATCGAACAATGCGCCAGCTGCAGATGCTCAGCACACTGAGATACTTAAATACTGAAATACTGAGATACTGAGATACTTAGATACAGATGCAGAAGACGCGTCAATAACTGCTGGGGCATTGTTTGGCATAGCTTTTCGCTATTGCTGTCTATTCACTGAGTATCCAACAGATACTTTAAGCGGAAGCAGCGCACATAAATGGACAAAAGATGAATGACTATCACAGGGCACAGGCATCCAGCTTGGCTCCAACTAAATACCCAGCAGTATGAGTAACAGCCCAAAGTCAAAGGCTAATGACAAATTAAGCGCTCTGCAATTAAAGCAGCTAACTGCGAAAGCTACTGTATTTGTATATGTATCTGTATCTGTATCTGTATCCGTATCTTTGTCTTTCTATCTGTATCTGCTGCTGTTGGGTGTGGCAGCGAGTTTAATGAATTGTGCAGCCACCGCCGAGCAAAAAGAAGAGTAAAGATGGAAAATTTATTTTCGCACGCATCTGTCTGAAAATACCAAAGCAAACTCGTAGACCGGCGTAGACAGCCCACGCTCCTGTCGCGACGGCCTCATCTTATCAGCTCTGCGCTCTGCCTGGAAGATGAAATGAAATTCTGCTAAACTACAAACAAGATTTGCGCCACTCACTCCCGCTGCTGGTGCTGCTGCTGCTGCTCCTCTGTCTGTTTGGCTGACTGGCTGGCTGGTCTGTGTGGGCAGCCGGAATGACAGCGACTGCCTCTCATTGGGGAATTGGGTATTCTGTTTTCAGTTTTCAGTATTCAGTTTTCAGCATTTGGTATTTGGTATTCGGTATTCGGTAGGGGGCATGCCAAGGCACGGCAGTCCACTCACACGGAGCACACAGAAGAGACGCCCACACGTGGCTTTCATTGTCCGGCTATGGCCCGCAGCGCTTGATCGGTCCGCCTGTCCGCCTGTCCGCCTGTCCACCTGTCCACCAGTCCACTGTCCACCGTTTGGACACCGGACAGCCAACAACATTTGCCGCCGCCACAAATCATTTCCAAGTGCCAAAAAAAAGAGAGAAAAAATAACAAAAAACCAAAACAAATACAAATAACAAAATCAGCAGCACACGGGCATTAGAGCACACGCAACACTCTGTCATAGTCAGATAAAAAATATTCGTGTACCGCCTACCCCACCTCCCTACCCTTCCTCCCTCCCACTCACTATATAAATATGTACTCGTATTCGTACTCGTATTCATATTCATTACACAGCGATGAGTAAATATGCAAATATAATTTCTCTGCAAATTTCTTGGCTGCCTCAATTTGCCTCGAGCAGTTAACAGCTTCCGTTGCAGTTTGTGGATGGAATGGGGAAGGGGAAGGGAGGGGAGGGGAGGGGAGCAGCGGGAGACAGCGCACAAAATATAAGGAAAATAAATTTCATCCTAATGAATATTTACCTTCTTTTTTAGTTTTTATATTAAAATATATGTATCTATTTATATAGAGAGTCATTCGAAGTTTGGCGACGACAAATTACTTTCCATTTTTGTAGGTGCATAAATTAAATTTTGTACCGAAAAACAGCACCGAAAATTTAAAAGTTGATTTTCCGAATGGAAAAAATGTCCTGTACCAAAATGTCCTTTCAAGTGAATATTTGAATATTTGTAGTGAAAATTTTGTACAGAATTTATCAATCCTTTTTGGATGATACACGTAACATCCACAAATAAATTCTGATCGAAATTTCTAGGGTATATTTGGCTTAACTACCAAGAGATTTAACTACTTAGGAACTTAAACTATTAACCATAGAAATAGCAGTCTTCAAATCGATCTGGATTAAACTACGCTCTACAAAAAGTCGTCTCCAGATCCTCCCTTCCCATTGTGCAGATGTATTTCATATTAAAACGGGCAATTTAATAGTCTTCTTCTATCATTTTGCCATGCAATTCGATTTGAAATCCCTTGAATTTTACAATTTCAATTATTTATTTTATATCAGACGTTTCTATACCCTTCTAGAGGTTTGTAAACCTTGTTTAGTGCATTGAAACAGGCATCTATGGCCCCATAAATTATTGATGAGGTCGCAGCGACGAGTCTGGTCTGGTTTTGATTTAATTTTATTATATTAATCTCAATGTTACATTATATATATTATTCTAAGGCCCCAAAGCTCATAATCAACTTTAAATAAATACAAAAATAAATAATATTTGAGCTTTCTAATAACGTTTGATACATACAAATTGAATATAAAGTGACATAATTTAATTAATTCTGTTGAAACATCAGAAATATGGCAGAAGCATTCAGCCAATTAGCTGTTCAATTGGCCAACTTGTAACTCACACTTAAAATCAGCCCCCCCCCTGACCCGTTAACCCCGCAATAATTGATACGTGCTGAAATCTTATTAAAAATCCAACTTTGCCGGGAATTAAAATTATTGTCACATGAATTTACAAAATACTTTCAAAGTATGCAAATGCAGACTGTGGCATAATGAAAAATGGTATAACAATATCATATTTAAATTCGCTTAAGCCAGCTTTTAATGAAATGTAATCCACACACACACACACACACACACACACACACACACACACACACAGACAGACAGACGGACTGAAAAATACATTTGTAAATAGCAATCGATTTGAGTTTCAGAGTTTCACCTTCATGGCGCGTGAGACCTTCCCGGTGAGAGAGAGAGAGACGACGACGAAGCGAACGCAAATCAACTGATTAATAATTAAATATTTTATAATTATGCACAACAACAATAATAAAATTAATACAAGAGAAAACAACGAAGAAAAAAGCAATCAAAGTAATAAAAAATTAACAATAATAAATAAGCAACATTGTTGAACATTGTTTTTGCTAAGCAAATATTAAAAAAAAGGTAGTAAGGACGCGCCAACAATAAAATACCCTTACAGACTGAAAAGAGAGTTAACTGCTCCTATGAGAGGTATATAATATAGTTTTTATAATTTTTTTCGTTTGATCTTAGAAAAGATACTCTTTCATCTAACTTGAGGGTCACACAACATATATGAGGAAACCTCAAGTTTTAAACCGATTGTTCCTATAAAAGCTATAAGAAAACTATATAAAGCCGATCTCAAGGATTTCTGGTGTCCGATTAGAAATCATATACCCTCACCTGACTTTTATGTTTTACCAAGATATCTGGGAAACAATAACAATCTTTGGACCGATAGGAGCCATATATTATAGTAGACCGATTTCAATAATTTTTGGTATGCCATTAGATTTGACCCATTTATATGGCAGCTATATTATATAAGCCAGAAACAGTCAGACGGATATGGCTCCACACATTGTCCTGATCAATCGTAGACATACTTTACTATCTTTACTCCTAGGCAACTCGGAGATGGCTCCTGATAAAGTTATCATACCCCGAGTCAGAGTAGAGAAAACAACAACCTAATGAGTCAACAAATTTGCTTTTTATATTTCTTTGTTTTTGCTTACAAAGTTGCTGGCCTTAATTACACTTAAAAACACTTTAGCTTATAATTAGGAGGATCTTTGCATCGGGATGCTAATAAAAAGAATTGACAAAGTGCAGTAAAGTTGTTAATTAAATTGAGCAACAAATAAACAATAAACAATAAAAACGAACAATTAATACGAGTGCAATGCGCAAATAATTTCATTATTTCAATAAATATATAAAAATCGTGCCGCACCGAAATGTCACACAAAGTATCTAAAATGTATCGGTCCGTGCGTTGTGTTAGTCAAATAAATACACTGAAAAAAATACTCGTATCTTGGACACATTTCATTAGAGGATTTCAATGCAATTATGGCCGAATAGACCGCCTCGTCATGCCCAAATAATTGTTGGTAGCAAAAAACTGTTCGCACAGCAATCATAATGATATTAACGAAAAAAGCGGCACAAATATTTGCGGTCAACGAATTGTTAGAGCTAAAGTTAGGCCCAGGCAAAGGCCCAGACCCAGACCCTGTCCCTGTCCCTGTCCCTGTCCCTGTTCCAGGTCGTGCACGGTTTAAATAAAGAAAAACTCAGGGCCCTCAAAATAGTATGTTTCTTCGGGCCTATCTACCTATCGTTTTTACCTGGACAAAGATTTCTGTATTTGATTTTGAAATTTGTATTCAGCCGTTAATTGGCTTTGCTCATTAGCGCGTTATTTTTATGTTTTTTTTCCTTTAATGCTATTAACTTTATTTGCTGTTTATTTTATTAGTAATATGGCGTTGTATTTCCTGCGGCCAAAACCGCTGCCTCCCCAACCCCGCCCTGCCCCTGCCCCTGCCCCTACCCTTGCCCTTAGCTTCGACTAATGCGATTGTTATGCCTCAAGTCACCTGAAGTTGCCTTTAAAGCATGCCAATCGCATCGCCTGATTGATAAACAGCTGCTCTCTCTCTCTGCCCGTCTGTCCGTCTATCTGTCTGTCGCTGTACACCCATCAATAGTGAACTCATTTTCGTTTTGGACATTCGATCCGATGGTTTCTATATATGCACATAAATATCGTATATCGTACGAGTAGTCGAGTATGGGATTTGCCTCTACTTATTTCCATAGCCACAGTGCTGAATTCTAAGTAAGTTGCATTAATCACTGGCAAATAGAAGCGAACTTATTTGAATCATTACCAAAGCCCGAAACGCAACCTCAATTTTAATGCTTTAATTTGTAGACAACTCATTAAAAAACTTGAAATTTAAATGGGCTGTCAATCGTAGCACGAAATAGACAAAAACTCTCTCAACTCTCAAACTCTGCCATCAATTGGGAATACGGCTTCCCATTCCTCACTTTAGCCCAGTTAGTACAAATTAGAATCGATTTGGCTTAGCTTTACCCTTGAGAACCCTTCTTCTGTCTTTTGTCTAAACTCAATTAGATAAGTCTTTGCTCTAATTATAATGCCTAACAAACTTTGGTATATTCCTATTTGTTATTAGGAACTGCCAATTAAAATTTGGTTTCCTTTCCGAATTCTTACAGCTCTGCAGTTCAATTTAACTCAAATACGTCATTCGTTCGTCTTTATTTAGCTTCAATCACATCTGTCATGGTATTCTCGTACCGGCTCGGTTGACCTGCTCATCAAGTGCCTTTCAATTTCAATTCCAATTCAATACGAGTGAGCAATTGAATGCAGCTCTCAACTTTCCCAATGCAGCGCCTGGAATTTTGAGCTGCTGCATGGAGATTTGTCAAGTCAGAGCAGGGGGAACCGGTGAGCAACTGGTGTAGGCATTGCTAAGCTGCTTCTTCCTGCCCAGAAACGCAATCCACTCGCAGTCCATATAGCTTGCAGTTCCAACCAGTCATTTATGGGGTGTGCAGCAACAACTCACAGCAACAACAGTTGCTGTTGTGAATGTTGCTGCTGCTGCCGTTGCTGCTGCTGCTGTTGCCTGCGACTCTCTGTGCCCCGGTCGCATGCATGTCGAAAGTAATAATTTTATATATGGCACGACAAACATATCGTACTTCTACTTATCGGTGACGTGCGTGCGTCGTGTCGTCGTACAGTGGGCTCTACAGGCGAAAAACCTGTCACATAATTTAAACTGTAAAATCTCTCTCCATGGAAAAGAAATTGGAAATAATAAAGTATACAAAAAACTTTTCATATTTCTATTCATTAAAATCTCTACCAAAGCCATGGAAAAGAAGTCGTTAAGTAATTCTTTAAAAAGCCTATAATACTCAAAGCTTCTTCGTATATGTATATAAAAATAAAAATGGATTTTTAAATATTTGAATAATAAAATTTATCTTTTCTCTTTGTATCTAAGTGTTCTATTCATCCAGTTATTGATAAATGTTTCAATATATATGTATTTTTAAAATTTATTCATTATTTTAAAGTATTTCCTTAAATAAAATAACTATTACACATTATATTTCTTGACGTCTATCGAAGAAGAAGTCTTACCGCTTTTTAAATGCTCAACACTCAACAGAAAACAACCAAAGTTTATATATTTGAATTTTGGCAAGATAAAATTGCTTTGCAGCCCACTGTGCTTCTTCAGCGATGTCGTCTCTGTGTGTTCCTTTTGAAGTGCACAGCATGTTAAATTCGTAAAATTCATTAAGATTCCGTTGCCGATGCGAGGCAAAGGCAGAGGCTTGTGCAAACGCCGGGGAGGGGGCAGAGCCAGAGGCAGAGGCAACGTTGCTGATGTTGAAAAGTACCAAGAAAACAGCAGAGCAAAGGCCCAGAGCCAACAGCCAACAGCCAACTGCCAACTACCAAGAGCCAAACGACCAAGCAACCAAACGACCCACAGACGATGTCGAAGGCGACAATGTTGTTTGCCATTGTTGTTGCTGTTTCTGTTGTTGTTGTTGCTTGCTAGTCGTGCTACGTAAAAAGCATTTGAAACAAACTCAATTATGCCCGGTGCAGTGCGCACACAACCAACACACACACCAACACACACACACAAACACACACTGTGAGAGAGTCACACTCAGTCACACTTACACCTCCACTTACCAGCAACTGTGTAGAGTGTGACTGTGACTAAAATGCGGTCACATTGTTTGCCAGCGTACGTTGTTGTCTCATCTCTGCCAACTGGCAGCTCCCCCCCTAACCCCCAGCTCTTCTATCCCTTCTTCACCTCCTGCCAACGACTGCAGTTACCCTTTCCTTGACTTCAAGTGCCACTCGTACCTAAGTATTTTGTGCAATTTCGTTTACCCGCATATGTCACAGTATTTCACAGCAGCAGCAGCAGCAGCAGCAGCCCCCGGCCACGCCCCTTGAAAAGCATGTTAACAGTGGGCCGATGTAAGTTGTGGGTGTCTCATTGTTTGCTTGAATACACTCAGAAAATGCTCTCAATTTTAGCTAATTACCTGAAAAATAAGACAAAGCTGATTCACCCTCAGAATTTAATGCCTCAAATGTTCCTTTGGCAAAATTAGAAAACTATTTTCTGAAATAAGGTAGATAATGTCTCAGAACGTCGAGAATTTCTGAATCTTTTGAATGAATTATGAATTATTTTTCTTAGAAGAGAAAATCACTCAGAATTTATTTCCGAATTTTAAATTAGGTGGCTGCTGAGTCAGGGAAACCTCTTTGAAAATCCATCGAGACTTTTCGAGAGGATTTCGACTGGTTCAACTGATACCCAGGTATATATTTATTTTTTCCAAGTGTAGGCGTAGCAATACTCTAATGAGTATTGGAGAGACTCCAACCCACACTCGCTAGTCCCCATGGCTCTTCGAGCAAAGACTTGGCCTGCACTCTTCTAGGCGTACTCTCTGCAATTCACATTGACAGCCAATTTACCTGCTAACAAGCATTTCCTGGCTATATCCCTGGCATTTCCTGGCTATTTTCATAGGCAGCTGCTGGGTCGCATCTCATAAATTCCAATTCGCTTGATTTATAAAAATGAACAACGCCCCGAACAAAAAAAGCAGCCAACTAATAAATATTCATGGAGCAAACTCACATCGAAAATCAGTCTGATTCCTTGAATAGCCCCGAAAAAACTACTGATTAAAAAAATATCCGTTGGTAACCCAAGCGAAATGAACGCCGCCAGCTAAACAAAAGCCGGCACCAATGCGCGGAAAGTGGTTCGATCCGATTGTTGGTTCGGTGGTTCGGCGGCGGTGCTTTCGGTTGGTTCGCTACGGCAGATTGTACAAAGCAATTTTCAACAAAGCGCCTTAATGATTTTTTCTCTTTTTCGTGTTTTTTTCCTGCTTTTTTTTTTGAGGCACGACCCGAGAATATTGGAGAACTGCGAAGCGATGGCAATAATAATAATAATACAATTACCATTGGGAAAATTGAGCGGCCCGGGGCCGCCGCGTACCGTTGCTGAAGGTGTGACCAGGCACTAATTAGATTGAAATCCAATTCTCAACAGTCTTTTAGAACAGCCCTCTCTACCCGCTACCCGCTACCCTCTACCCTTCCCCCTCTCCCTTAAGCTGTCTGTCTCTGTCTCCGTCTACCTAGCATAGCATTTGGTCATAAATTAAAAGTAATTAAAGTATTTTAAGGCTTTGCATTTGGGCTTTAACTTTATGACTGAAAATAAACATTGGCAAATATGCAGAGCCAGCCAGGTAAATGGAGCGCCTAGAACTACCAGAAATGTTGCCCTTATCAGCAGCGATTCCCCACTTGGGAAAATGTGTGTCATAAAAACTAAAACCTCCCATTTCTGTGTTGCTAGAATAACAAATACCCTGTTTTCACTGGTTCAAAAATAATGTGAGTGAAATTCAAAATAAACAAAATTATGATAAAGAGCTGAAAGACTTCGCTTTTTTCTAAGCCTTTCTAAGATGAAATTATGAATTTTTTCTAAAAAAAAAGTAGCTAAAAATACTACAAATCTCACTTAAATCTATCAAAAATTTAAGCACAAATTATAGAAACCTTCTTTAGTAGAAAACTCGAATTTTTTTAGATCTTAAATCTCTCCTAGACCTAACCTAACCTATATGAGTACAAATCTCACTAAAGCAACAAAATCATCAAGTGTAGAAAATTCTTTAGGTTATTTAAAAACTTTTCTTGTTTTTTTTCCATGGCTTTCAGAAAGAAAGCTTGGAAAAATATTGCTTCTAGAAATTCCAAAAATGCCAACTAATTGTTGACCAACTTACAAGCCAAAAGTTCCACAGTTTATAGCCATGAATAGAACAAATTTTACACTGTGCTGCTGTAAACTCAATTTTATAAATCTTTAATTAAACCATTATTAGTTTTTAGAAATTTGACTATGAAAATGAAAATACCCCGTGGAAAAGTTGTGGTTCAGCTTGGTAAACAGTTTTATAGTTGTATTAAGCTTCACTCTCTGATAAGCAGGCCAAATGAAATTTTAATGCAAATAGCTCAACTGGTCAGCTGCGGTGCGGAAGCGGGGTGCAGGGTGCAGGTTGGAGGGGATCTGTTGCATAAATCATTCGGCCTAGCCTTTTGTTCTAATGAAACCTCAATATCCACGAACTGGCTTGTGCATAGGCGATTTTCGTGACCAAGTCGAGTCCAGGGCCAGGGCACAGTTCCCCGAGGCGTCAGCCTGGGCCTTGTCCTGCTCCTCGGTCTCGGCAGGAAACTTTTATTTATGTTCTGGTAATGCGCAGGGCCATTGTCGGCCGACTAGTCCCTGCAATGGAAATGAAAATGGAAATGGAGTTTGAGTTTGGGCTGGTTGTTAGGGGGTTGGGGGCGCATTAATTTTCATTAAAAGCGCTTAAACGTCGCGCCAACTTATTTGCTTGTTTTATTTTTAATTAACAGTCTCAGCAGCCGTCGAGTCAGATGATTTATGAAAGGCCTAAACCTCCCTCCCGAGCATGACACAACACACACAACACACAAACTCACACTCAGACAAACTACAACTACACTGGACTACATAGAAGACTGGCCAAGTAAGCACTTTAATTAATAAAACACTCAACCCAAAACAAATTGACTGGCTGGCTGGCTGACATAGCCACTATAAAAAACAAAACAAAAAATACAACAAAAAAACTACCTGCCAACTGAAGAAAAATAGAGAGAAAAAAAACGAATCTTGAAACTCAAAAGTCAAGTCACAGCGCCGCCGCACAATGACTCTCCATAGTCTCGAGTGGGCTTTGGCAATCTTTACGATGCCCACTAAATGATATTGACAAAAGTTTTCGAGTGGCAAAACAACAACTGCAATTATAAAGGCTCAAGACTCAAGTGTCTGGTACAATCATCAGTCATGGCATTAATATGAGACACCACATTTCTAGATAGATTTCCTAGCCGACTATGCGTAATCAGCTGTTCCTGGCACTGGTACCGGGAATGGGTAGGGGAATGGGAGAGGTACCAAGACTTTGGAACGAGTATTTTCGGCCGAAATTCGAAATATATTTGTCCAAATTTATAGCCCCCAACTAGGCACCTGCTAAGAGTGGTTGTTGCTGGCGAGGAATGGAATGGGTTCAGTTTCGGCACTGCAACTGAACAAGCACTAAAAATTATGGTTATGGCCTCAACGCGTGAGAGTCGAATTTTTATGATTATATAGAGGCCCATTCGGTTGTCGAGGATGTGATGGCCTTGCTGGGTAATTGAAGATTAGTTGGAAGGCATAAAAAGTTCTTAAACTCGCTTGGCTGGCAAACAAAGGATTGTTTTATATTTCGGTATTATTGTTGAAAGAAGAATTTCAGAAATGTGTAAATTATATGAGAGCTGACTCGAAACAAACCATAAAGAATCTTTGGATAGTAAATTTAGGTGCAAAGCTACAAAATTTTTATAAAAGTTACTCAAGTTTTTCAAATTGGAAAACCTATTTTCAAAAGAAAACTACGGGGTTCCAGCAAAAGAAATCAATGAAAATTATAGCTCCAAGCTCCATTGGAAATTCATAGATGTCTCAACCGTTTTTCGAAATACGTTTTTAAGAACTTGTTGTCGATTCGATACGACTCGATCAGCCCACACCTTGGCCATTAATCGAATCGTGACGCGACTGGTCGACTGAGACTAGTCGAAAAGTCGAATAGACGGAAAGTCGGCCAGTCAAGCGACGGCGTTTCCACTTGACCAGTTATCAGTTATCAGCGTCATAAATCCCCAAACAATCCACTCGAAATTGAAATGCCCCAGCGAACTGGCACTGGCCAAAGAGCCAAGCACCCCAAGTGAAGCAAATGAGTTGCAAGGCTTACCACTAAAATAGACGATAAGACTGGAAATACTCGTACTCGCAATCATCATGAGAAATAGTATAAAAAAAAAATAGAAAGAAAAATAGAAAAGAGTTTTTTTTTGAATCGAATCGAATCGCTGCTCCTAATCACACTTAAGCGCAATTGCGGCTTTTGACCGATATTACGAGGCACTCAGCCAGTGTTGCCACTCACCTGATAGCAGCTGTTTTCTGTTTCTTTTTTGTAATCAGTAATTAATTAAGATACTTTGCATTAGATAATTTAGACAGGCAGCGGGAGAGTGGAGAGTCGAGTATCGAGTATCGAGGCTGTGGGACTTTGCATTTCGACTGAATTATATTTAAATTGAGTACAATTTACGAGCCGACTTAATTGTATTTGCTTGTCAGACGTCAATGCTTCGGGGCAATCCCCCATAGACAAAAGATAATGATAGTGAAATTATTTATAGCAGTGTGGGGCCTACACATTAGTCACAATAGAGCCAGTGACGCCTATTTAAACCAGCTTAAGTATAACTACCTTTTTGCTGTTGCCTTTTCTGAGGGGGTAAACAAGATTGCTACACGTTTGACTCTTGAGTTCAAATTTATAGACCGAGCTCTGCGAAAACAAGCCGTAAATTCCGGCTGATATAGTATATAAATATGTATATATAAGTATAACTCTCGGATTAGCGGGTATTTTCATTATCTTATCAAGAAGGAACTGTAGCATAAGTTCATGTTTCCCAGCACGTGGAAAATTAAACAAGGCTAATCTCTGTGTCTACACTCAAAAAATCTAGTTCAGCCTGACACTTGCACTTTTCAATATGGTAAACTCTACAAACAGGTTTCAACTGAAGCTCAGATAATGATCTTTCCTCTTTCTTTGGAAATTCAACAGAAATATAGAGGCAAATGTTAGAAATTCATTTATTTTTCACATAAAAAAAGTGAAATCTTAAATTTCTAATTCAGAAATCAGAAAATACGTGACTTTTTATCGTATAATGAACGTGAAATACATAAATATGAAATTAGGCAAAATCTAATATTTCATTCGATTGGGCTATGGGATTTGTTTTTCTTCCACTGTAGGAGAGCTGCCTATCTACGAAACAACAAAACATCCCACGATTTATAGACACAATATTTCTTCATTGGTTTTAATTAGTCGGAAATCTATATAATCGCTTATATAAAACGAGATCTTAATCTCTTTGCAACAAAGTCCGCTGCTGCTGCTCGAGTGGCAGTCGCAGCGGCAGTTGCTGCAATCGGTTCCATTGATACTAATATCAACGGCGGAGTAGATATGACATATCGATCGATATGCAGTCCCCTAGAGCCTAGGGACAAACCCCGACACTCTCTCCACTCCACTCCACTCCACTCCTCTCCATTGAGTTCCATTCCATACAACAAAAACTCGATACCCAAATCAGCAGCCTTTATGCTTAATCACCCGGGCGCCTTTGATGTGGCCGTTGGGGCCGTTGCCGTCGCCGTCGCCGTTGCCGAGCTGCCTTTGGGGTAATTGCGGCCAGCTCATTGGGTGGCAAATCAATTAAAAAATACGAGTATCTATATGACTACAAGTATTTTGAATGTATGGAGAACCTGGCAATGCTTCATAGCGAAACTCATTCCCAGAATACTTCGCAACGCCAGCTGAAGCTGAGGCTGAAGCTGAGGCTGAAGCTGAGGCTGAAGCTTGGGGCAGGTTGAGCTCAAATTCGTTGTATTTAAAATGCAATTCTTTTGTTACGCCGTCGGCTCCCGACTCGGTAGACAGCAGACGGCTGACGGCAGTCAGCAGACGGGTGGACGGACAGACAGCGCCCCAAAACAAAAGAACTTAACACCCAACGCATTAATTTTCATTAATTTTTAATGCTAAATGCCCCCCGGCTATAAGCATAAGTAACCAAAGAGAAAGAACCCAGCCAGAGCCCGAAATGGGTTAGCCCGAACTTAACATACACTTAAAACGCGATTTTTAATAGAATTTTGAGCCAAAAATAAATACATATTTGTTATCTATCCTTTAAGGTGTTTTCTACAAATTTGTAATAATTATTTGGGCTATAAAATCATAAGTTTTATAACATCAAAGTTTTGATAAGGAATAAGATTATTGATACTGTTAGGTGTACTATTAGATACTCCCGCATTATTATCAAAATTCGGCGAAAAATCATATCGAACCTACAAAGTCTGAAAAGCCTCTTCAGATCTTTATAGTATATAATATATATATACCCTTACATAAATGACACATCTTTATGGCGGAGGCACACATTAAATGGTTTTATTAATGATTATGATTATCAAGATTCTCTGAATATGAATAGATTAAAGAAATGCTCGAGTCGTCTGGCTTCTGGCCCTCAAAGTGAAACCTAGGCGCATAATTTTGAATTTTATTATACTGTTTATACTGAGTATACTGAGTATGCTGAGTATGCTGAGCTACTGGCAGGCACTCGAAAACAGCGCCTAAAAATACATTTTTGAAATTCAAATCAAAACGGAGTCGAAGTGGAAGTTGAACTGAATGTTGAGTGAATTGCTTTGTATGCGGCAGGGCGACAACTCGAAAAAATCTTAATTAAAACAAACGTTTGGCCATCTAATTAACATAACAAAGCCACTGTCGAGTCAGTCAGCCAGCCAGACAGCCAGACAGTCAGACAGACAGACGGAGTAGAGTGGAGTTTGGGCTTGGGTTGATTCATTTGGGCTTAAAATGGGTATAGGAAAAGGTCGACAATCGCCGCAATGACTAGAACTGAATGACTTGAATAATTTTTGCGCTGCTTTTGTTTACCATTTGCATGAGATGTTTGTATGAATGTAGATTTATTTATGCCTGGCATGCGTAATTTGATTGCCCCCCTCCCTCTGGCTTGGTCTACCGCCGAGGGGCGGAAATTGCAATTAGTTGTTAGAAAAATGCCATAAATTAGATTACCCAACGAAATGCGGCGCAAACTTGGCGCGATTATCGCTCCGACTTTGAGTTCCATTGCCATTTGAATGCCAGTTCCAGTCTCAGTCTCAGTCTCAGTCCCAGTTCCAATCTCAGTTCCCGACCCCATGGGCCACGTAACTGTGGCAGCAAATAGCTTGAACAATGAGGCCATAATTTAAGGCATTATGGCCAAAATCCAAGCTCCATTCCCATCCCCTTTCCCAGCCACAACCCCTGCCCCAGTCCCAGTCCCAGTCGCAGTCCAAGAGACCTCAAACCTCAGCGTCGAACTGCGAGCAATTCAAAAAACGTTTCTGTAATTCAATAAATTATTTATGTACTCGTTTAATTCTCTCTCATACAAATTATGGTGTTTATTATTATTCTTATTGTATTTTTTATTTTTAAAAATATATTTCGAACGTATCTGCAATTTCCATTTGTTCGATTCATTAGAGTGCGATTGTTGTGTTGTGCCTGGCTTATATCGATTCATATTCGAGCATATTTTTGGAATTAAGTATTATTTGGGAACGAGTTCTCCTCCTCCTCCCCTCTCCTACTAAGTAGCGTAGTGCCCGTTGGAGGCCTTTCAAAGAACCCAAAACAAAAGTTTTATATTTTGTATTTTTGTTTTGTTTTTTGTTGCTGCGATAAAGCAAACAATAAACTTGCCATATAAAGCATTCATAATTTAATTATACAGCCCCTTTTCACCATCCAAAAACACATAAAAACACAAATAAAAATAAAAATAAAAATAATAAAAATAATTCTTTAGAAAATCTCAGCGTTAATTTTGTGTAATAATAAGTTGAATGCCTCCGCATTCAAAAGTGTAGTTAATTTGAATGCCATTTATATGGGCATAGACAAGCTCCCAGCCTCCAGCCCCCAGCCCCCAGCCCCCAGCTCCCAGCTAAGAGCTCCGCTCGAAACTGAACCAAGTTATTTTTATTGAATGGAACCGAACAATGGAACCACTTCATAGACAAAGTTCGCCTGGCAACTCCATAAAACTTAACTGAGCTACACTACAACAAAAGAAACATTTCATGTCGAATTTTCATAATTTATTTTAATACAATTCCAAAGATTAATCTGCCCAGTATTATTCACTGTCTTGCCAAAAACAAATAGATATTTCTGACTGTGACTAATGTCCGACTACACTGGAGCCATATCAGAGTGGCACTCCAGATATCATAAAGAGTATTTCAGCTTATAAATACGCTTTCATATCACAAGGTTTGGCCATATCATTTGCCTGGAGCATTCTTCGTATCGACGTATCGCCGTCACGTCAGCTCCAGCTCCAGCTCCAATTCCAGATCCACGTGCTAACAGCGACCACTTCACGCTTTCAAGATTTCAAATAAAAAATATATCAGCAAATATTTATTAATTCATTCAGTTGGCATTTATCAAGAGGCTGACATTTGTGCTAATTTCGAAGCTGCTGCTGAGAAGCTAATTAGTTGCGTTGTCCCAATTTATTAGTCGCTATTAGATGACTTAAGACGTGTCTGCTATTAAATGCACTTAAATTTTTGATATTATTGTGCCTTGGGGTACCATCCGGCTGGGAACGTGATTTCGGGGAAAACTGTGACTGGCCGAGTGAGATAGACAGACGCCTCTGCATACGTCACACAATTTTATTATCGCACTTGGGCGATGCCGATCCAAATAGCTAAGTCAAACGGGAACAACAAATCGTAAACGTCAACAGACAACAGAAAACAACAGCTAGCGGGTGAATGCTATCGGCGCAGCGCCGAAGAGTGAATACCCTTCGATCTATCATATAGGAACTATATGATAGAGCAGTCCGATCTGGACATTTGCCTTCATTTAACTTGTGATTTTTTATAGGGATATCTTGAGAATAAAGTAAGCTTTCCTTTTGTATCGATTGTACTTAAAAAAGTTATTTAATATATTAGCCCGATCTTAATGGTTCTAAGACTCAGTTCAGAGGAAAACTTTTATTATTAACTCGTAAATTTCATTAAGATTCCTTGACAAGCAAAGAGGAGATAGTACAACATCTTTTCGACCAATTGTTCCTACATCAGCTAAAGATACATATATATGCTATAATTGTCCGATCGAGCCGAATCCGACATATAAGATCTATGCCTATAAGACAAACAAGGCTCTACAGATGGACAGACAGACGGACATGGCTATATCAGCAATTCCAATCGTCTTGTGAAGTCCTTCTGCAATGGGTTACACATCCTGTGACAAAGTTAGAATACCCCCAATGGAAGGGTATACGAAAACAACAACGGACAACGCATACGTGCGAATTTTGTTGATTTCGTGAAAGTCACAAACTGGCATTAAAATATTTTTATACACATGACAGCAAAAGCGGCGCAACGTTGTTGTAAATAACAAAATAATAAAATTCAGCAAATTATATGCGGCTTAAAAGGCCCACAAAATGCGAAATGCGAAACGAGAGTCGAGGCTCGAAGTCGACCAACCGCAGGCCGCATTCAAAAATTAAGTATAAAAATTCCTTCAAAAAAAAAAAAGAGCAACAAAAGCAACAACAACAATCATCGCGTAATATTTGTTCATTGCAAAATCAATTAACAATTTGAGGCAAATTGATATTAACGAGTTCTCGCAATAACCAGAAACTTAAAGCCCCACAAATGTGTAGCGCAACGATACCGATTCCAATTCCAATTCCGAATCGATTCGATACGATTCGATTCGCCAACTGAAAACACTTGGAGCCTCAGGTTCGAGGTTGGTGTAAAAAGTTTTTGGCCTGCCTTGGTCAGCAAAATACATAAATAATACCTTTCAGATCAAATTTTCGGTGCTATTTTTAAGTATAATATATATTTTTATAACTTGTTAATGAGAAATAAGTCTAGATATAAACGAAAAACCAAGATCTTTAGCTTAGCCATAACTTAATGACTCCACAGAATTAAAAACCTCTTCTCAGTACAGCTACAGCAAACATGGAAAATTAGAAATTTTTAATACAAAACTTCAATAATTCCGATGTTTTTTCCAGCTCTAGTTCATAGTACTCCACATTGATTCCTTACTAATCATAAATATAAATTAATAGAGTCAAAAAAGAATATATTTCATATTATTTTCTTTAAGTAAAAACCGACATAGTTCCAAGGGATATTTATAAAGTCAAAGTTTTTTTTTTTTTTTGAAAAACATAATTCTTTATAAATTACGTTTTCCAATTTATCTCATTAAATTAAACGTTGCTTTCTTATTTTCGAAAATTTCGAAAAAATAGAAAGAAAAATTAATCTTATTCTTATCTGGTTGAATTGCTTATATTGAGCTGTTTCCGGTGATGTCTATTTTCAAGCCAAGAGTTTCCAGAAATTCACATTTTAAATTTAGAAATATTTTACATGAACAAAGGATAGAATTGCCTTTGATTTCTAAAGCAATTTTCCAAGCTAAAAAGCCTACAACTTAAGTGAATACCATTAAATTGTATATCCTTATAGAGATTGAAGAAGGCAGCTCCGATCACATAAAGTGCATATATTTATATACATATATATAATCGATCAGGAGTCTATTCAGTCACATCCGTCTGTTTGTTTTGTTCCGACTGTCCCTCTGACTAACTAGTCATCTAACTAGATGTATTTTCTTATTGCTTACCTAAAGTTATCACGATCGATCTACTATATCATATAACTGATACAGGAACAATTGGTTAAAATAAATAAATTTGAAAAGAAAAGGGTTATGTAATGTTAGCCTTTTCTTACTGGTTTTTTGGCTAAGCTGTGTTCTTAGAACCTATTTTACCTTCAACCTGTGGCCAAATTGAACAACTTTTTACCCCACTCTCGTATCGAAAAGTATTATACATATTTTTATATAGCATATGCATATGTTACATATCGACCCACATACATGAGCACATGTATATATATATATATATATATATATATGTAAGACATATATCATGTGGAGCCAGCACGATTTCTTTACGGTATGTGGAAGCAATCACGCAAATCCATAGCCATATCCACATTGAATGCAACAAATTTTTGAGATTCGAGCGCCGCAACGCGCTAAAGCAAATAATAAAATCGTCAGTGTAAAAAGACAGCAACAACAGCAAATCCGAATCGGAATCCAAATCCGAATCCGAAAACGGCTAAAACTACAGAAACAACTGCTGTTAATAATAGCTAAAATGTTTTTAATTAAGTGCAAATGCCAGATTAACGATTACAAGAAAAACACGTTCCATTAAAAAGCGCCACAAACGATTTAGCTCTCGGATTTGTCTGCCAAGTGTGACTTTTTCAGTCTCAGTCTCAGTCTCAGTCTCAGTCTCAGTCTCAGTCTCAGTCTCAATCGCAGGCGCAGTAGCAGTCACAGTAGCAGTCACAGTCACAGTCGCATCGTGATGTGATTGCGATTGTGATGATTCCAAATTGGAACCGAGGATCGTGTCGTAATTTGTTGACGCCAAGCAACTTGATTTGATTAATTTTTCCATAGTAAAAACATTGAGAAACTCTATTTCTGATTATGAGCAGACTGAATGCGAGAGATTATAATAAAAATACTATTTTATATATATATATATATATAGATTGTACTAGTCGAAGTACTGCCAACTGAGAAATATGTAGTTAATTACTTAGTAATTGAAAACAAAGGCAATTGTTTTTGGGGTCTGACTTGGAACAAAGCAGATTGTTTTTTATGATTATTATAAATGCTACTAGGAAAACTGATATGTAAAGTGTAATTATCAAATTTTAAGGCCAACTGTCAATTGAAAAATACAAAAATATCAAACAAAACAGTTTGCTTGAAGCAGCAGCAGCAGCAGCAGCATCAGCAACGGCAGCAACAGCAACAGCAGCAACAGCAGCAGCAGCAGCTGCTCTTAAGTTGGCCAAATGAAAGAAATCTTAATTAACGCATAAACAATTTACGCTTATCTCGTTAAGTTGTCCATGACTGCGGCTGTGTATCGGGGTATCGGGGTATCTGGGTATCTGTATCTGTGTCTTTTGGCTGCCTGTCTGTCTGTCTGACTGTCTGTCTGTCTGACTGTCTAACTGCTGACGCTGAGCACGACCATCACCTTTTGTAGTCATTAAATCGCCTTAATTTTCATTTTCATTTTTTTTTTGTATTTTCTGTTTGCCTGCAAGGGGCAAATCGGTGGTTGCTTTGTAAGAAGTCATTCATAAATGATTAACGCTGTGTCCCTGATGGTCCGCCAGTAACTACACTAGGCCAGAGCACCACTCCGCACCACAGCGCACCACAGCGCACCACAACGCACCACAGCAGAGCAACGAATTCAGCATTAACCTTCGGACAAGAGCAATGCCAATCGAGGGCAGTTGGCAGCAGGATAGTTGGTTGGTTAGCTGGTTGTCTGGTTGGTGGGTTGGTTGAAGCCAACGCCAGAGTCAGAGCCAGAGCCAGAGCCAGTGCTAGAGGCAGTGGCAAAGGCAAAGGCAATGGCAGTGGCTTTTCCCCATTTCCATTTGCCGGGTTTATCTGCACGATTATCAAAATACAAGGAAAAAACTTAATGCCAGGCCATCAAAAAAACAAAAGGCCAAAAAATAAAAAAATAATACTTATGCCCACATGGATTTAGTTGTTGTTTTTCGTTTTTTTTTCGGTTTTTTCTCTGTTTTTTCATATGAGTGCGCGCTTAATTTGATTTTATTTCATTTTTGTTGCTGTTGTTGTTTCTTTTAGATATTTTTACTATGTATTTTGGTATTGTGTGACGCTCGGTAATTACGCTGAAAAACTCATTTGACGGCTCGCACTGTCACTATGTGTGTGTAATAAATCTTTCGATATGTATAATTTGGTGCCGGCGCGGCCAACGCACAGTCCAAATAGTGCGAGTATCTCATAGATACGAGCTCTGTCTGCCTGTCCGCCTGTCCGCCCAACTGCCTGCCTGCCTGCCTGCCTGTATCTGTGTCTGTCTCTGTGTCGGTGTCTGGGTCTATGTGTACTTTGTATTTAATGCCTCTCGCATCAGGCGATGTCGGCAGAGCAGCTTAGCTGGGGATTGGTTTGGATTGCTTTCGGATCGGAACTCATCTCGTCTCATCTCGAATCGACTCGTCTCATCTCAATGTTTGTCTGTTTTAAGCTGGCCGCAGGCAGCGTGCAGCATGCAGTATGCAGCATGCAGCATGCTGCAGTTGCAGTTGCAGCTATTAAGAGTGGCAGTGGAAGTACGCGTAGCCCTGCAATCATTACTCATCTGGCATTTTTGTCTGCATGTTGCATGCCTCATGCTGCATGTTGCACGTTGTCAATGGCACAAACAATGAGCGAACAGCGTGCTCTAAAAACATTTCTGCGAGCTGCAGCCTACTCGATAGCTGCCTGGCAAGCTGGCAGGGGGTCAGATACAAGACACAAGATACAAGATACATTTGAGTGCCACATGTGTAAATACATATATGTATGCATGCATATGTATGTGTATGTGGCACAATTTATGGCTTCCCACACACGCACACACAGCGTTAGCCCCAAAATATGACAACTCATAAATGCCTCACAAATGCTCCATCATTTGCAGCATCACAAAGATACAGATACATCTACAGCTACAGCTACAACATAATAGATACTTTTGTTGTTGGCTGCTGGCTGCTGGCTGCTTGGTGTTCGCGCAAAATCAATAAACGAAACAAAAATTGAATGACATATCGCTCAATAAACATAAATTATAATTTATTAAACCTTTGCCATGTTTTTTATGCTCATTTTCATTTCAAATTCAATTCAAATTCATTTCGAATCAATTTCATTTGTTTATTTGTCCATTTGCCTTGGGAATACGTCTGCTCCCCACCAAGTTGATCTTTGTTTA
The DNA here is from genome assembly GCA_018150835.1 of Drosophila repletoides. Lineage (NCBI taxonomy): Eukaryota > Metazoa > Arthropoda > Insecta > Diptera > Drosophilidae > Drosophila > Drosophila repletoides. Next base: position 8,556,803 of record JAECWQ010000202.1, read on the forward strand.
GTTTTAAATCGAGGCAACTTTCAGCGAGGTAATTTTTTTCTTACTCGCTGCTATTACGAAAAATACAAAGATTCAAAAATGTTGGCTAGGAAAATGGGGAAAAAATGAAAAACACGCAATATACAGTCAAACTTCGCTACAGAAGACTCATGACTCTTGAGGCATAGAAGAATAATTTAAAGATAAAAGACTTTTAATAAATCAGAAAGTTTATTAAACCAGAAGAATTCCTGCGATTGTTCGTCATAGCAGTGCTTGACTGTAGTAAAGAAAAGAAAGATATAAAGACATTAGAAGAAGAGAAGAAAAACTAGAAAAACAATTTGTTAGAAAAAAGATTTTTCAACTGATTTTGAGCATAGCATTTGTTCGTCATAGCAGTGCTTGACTGTACTATAAGGAAAAAAAGATACAAAGAAATTGAAAACGTTGCCTAGAAAATAGAAAATTAATGCGAATGATATATGTTTGTGTGAGTTGTCTGTTTTAACGTGTTGATTTTTGATGCTTGCTCATTAAAAGACGCGCCAGGCAACTATTTTAAATATTTTAATTATTTGCATATTCAAATGTTTATAGCATTTCTGTTGCCTGATCCGTGGGCGTCGGCAGTTTAAAGCGTTTTTAATTGCCGCCTTACTCTGTTAATCGCCGCCAGACCAACTGACGTCCATGCCACAATTCTGGGCCAAACGAATCTCGGGGCCAGCACCATTGATACGAGTATCGCACACAGAGGAAGCGAGGAGGCAAGACCTTCACAACTTGCACCATCATTTAGTATGGGTTCTCAAAGCAAAACAAAAACAAAATTAGTAGAGAAAGTCTATCTTCACCTCGCCGAAGTTTAAATACCCTTACAGACTAGCACTTTATTGGTGGATGCTTCCAATGGGAGCTATATGGACTATAACTTCATCAAGATAGCTTGAGAAGCATTCAAGTTTTCCATACAATAACTGTTGGATCACTTTTTCCTATGGCAGCTAAATGATATAGTGATTCGATCCGTCCGTTTGCAGAAATGCAGATGGAAATGGCTTTATTCACCCGTCTCATCGTTATACACGTTATGGGGTCGGAGATGCCTTCTCACACATTTCATGACAAAATCAGAGTACTCTCCGAGAGGGTAGACAAAGAAAAATGAGTACAACATGAATTTCGAGTATGGTCGAGTCATGTGGCGTTCAACTTGATGGTTGTGTGGCGATTGTGAAAAACACTTCACTTCACCGTGAACAGGAACAGTGATCGGGCACGAGAACGCGAAGGGGAATGGGAGGGTAACTGAGTAACTGAAAATGGAAGCCCACATACTATACAATACTCTACTATGCCATACGTAGAGTATACTCTGGGCGAGAGACGACAGCGTCAACCATTTGAAACATGAGCCTCGTGAGTGCTGATAATACTCGCATTTATACCCGTCTGTCTGTAAGTGCAAAGTGTACGGGCTGCTTTACAGAGTATTTCTGCTCGGTTTGATAGGGAAGGGAAGGGTTTAGACAGGGTGAGGCATGGAGGGTGGTTGACAAGTGGCAGGGTAGCCAGAGGCATCAACCATGAACAATGACAAATACTCGAATGGAATATATTCCATTACAGTGTGCGTCATTATAATAATTATTATAGACGGGAGGAAAAGGTTGGGAAGACACCTGACCCGAAATATTTGGAATTTTAATTAAAAAACGTATTCTTCATATAATGTTTTGCTCAAATTAATGTTTTATTAATTGTTTTTATGCATGCAGCCCAATATATTTGTTAATCATACAATAATATATCGAAATATGCTACAATTAATTAGATCTTTTATACATTAATCATATATATTAATTATATACTCGTACTTGACTTTCTTAGGTATTTTTCAGTTAGTTGTTTTAGACGTAATTTACAAGAATATTCTCGCAGCATCAATCAAAACTTTTGGCTATAAGTCTGAGGGTCCGCCAGCCAGCTAATTACATATTTATATATATAAATATTATTATATAAATTCATGTACATAGTTGAATGCCGCTAAAAGCTATAATAAATACAGTGTTTTCAAGCCATTTTCTGGCCTTTTTTTGCGTTTGTTGTCCCAAAACAGAAATGCCAAAAATTAAGTGGATTTCTTTTAGCTGGTTTTGTATTTTTTAAATTGAAAATACAATGCACAATAATCATGAATAAAACTACTATCACATTTAAATAGACGTATATATATATAAGTATATATATATATATATATATATATATATATATATATATACAAATACATATACATATGTATGTATAGGTGTGTCTGTCTATGCAACACAAAAGCGCCCAAAGCGTTGCTAATTTTTTCGAAAAAACGTTTACACAAAAATAGCGAATGAAATAATAAAAAAAAAAAAAAAACAAAATAAATGATGAATATCACGCAAAGCAAATGTGAAAAATTGTCGCAAATTGGTTTTTAATTCAACAGTTTTTTTGATACCCTTGCAGAGGGTACTCTAACTTTGTCCCGAAGGAGGCAGCTCCCATAGAGAATATATATATATATATATATATATTATTGATCAGTTGGATGAGATGAGTTGATATACCCATGCCCATCTGTCCGTCTTTCTGTCTATTTCTATTCAAACTAGGCGCTCAGCTGTTGAGCTAAGTAAATGAAATTTGGAGTATATGAATACTGGAACCTAACAGATCGGCCCACTATAAGCCCAAAAGTTGTTGCAGGGTAAACCTCAAGGTATCTTTTTGAACATTTGCAGCTCGAACGAGGAGTAGGTATAGCTGCCATAGGAAAGATCGAGCAATCAAATACTTCTCCCAACCTTCTGCAAGGGTCTTTAATCTTCGGTGCTCCGAGGATGGTCTTCTCTTGCTAGTTTTTTTCCTTTTTGCTTTGCCAGTTTAGACATCATTTATTTTATATTATTTTGTTGTTTTCTTTGCCCAAACTTCTTATCAACTCTCTCGATATTTTCAAAGAAAAAATTAAAGTAATAAATTCCAGTTTTCATTTAGCATATTTTCTAGTTTTATTTTCGTATATATATATTTATATATATATTGTTGTTTTTTTTTTTTTTTTTTTTTATAAACGACAAAAAAATGATGAAATTAATGCATATTTAAACATTAATTTTGTTCACAGCAGAAATTCATAATAATAATTATAATTTATGTATATGTACTATATGTATATTTATAAATTTTTTATGTTTTTAATCTTCATTTGCATTTTTTACGCTGAACATCTTTTTTTTTTATTTTTTTCCTTTTCCGCTTTGTTAATTCAGCGCTTAAATTGTCGAAGTTTTTTGTTGTTGTATTCATAAGTAATCGGGTTTTAGGTATGCATAACGCCACGCCCTCACGCCCTTTTCTGCCCTATCCATTGAATTGCATATACTATATTTATTTATTTATATATATATATATATAATTTGTTGATGGCCTAGTTAGTTTAAGTATAAGGTTTGCTCCATGCTTTCTCTAGTTATGTTTTGGGGTTCTCTTTACTTGTTACTCTTGAGTTGACTCTCGAGTTCTTCCTCATCTTTATTCATTATCTTTCGGCATAGGCGTAGTTGGTATATACTCTAAATATATATGTATATCTATATACTCGTAGTTAGTTGCATTATATATCGTCGTCTATATGAATATTATATATTATTATATATTTCATTCGGTTTTTACTTATGCTTTTTGCTCTTGCTCTTGCTCTTGCTTTTGCTTTCTGTTTTCGGTTGTAAGTCACAATATGGTTGGCTAATTTATGGGGTTAGGGTATCAATTAATATGTATGTAAATACGTGTGTTAGCTATAACTGTTATAACTGTTTAGATCTCTTGCATGCCCCTCCTCCTCCTCCCCTAGTATTCGTGCCGGCTAAGTGCTTTTTCTGATTACCTAACCCACACGAAAAGAAAACCACAAAAATTAGTACTATAATTTGCGTGCGGCTCCCCATAATAATATATATCTATATATATATGTATATATATTTAGTCGTATTGCGTTTATATTTGTATCTCTGTATCTGGCTTTATCTTCGATTTTAACCCTAAACATTTTGGCTGCCTTCTGATATATCATTTTCTTCCCCTCTCCCGCTCTCTCTCTCTCCCTCTCTCTCTCTCTCTCTCTCTCTGTGGTTGTGTGTGCCACTTACACATGCACCACACACACACATAGTATATATGTACTTATGTATATTGGTATACCCCAACTGCACTTAGGCAGCACTAAGCGTTAATGCTTTTTAATTGTTTTTTTTTTTTTTTTTGTGTTTTTTGTATTTGTTGTTGTTCTTTATTACTCTTTACTCTAACTAGTTTTACACGTTGTCATGTTATCTGTTTTTTATTTTGTGTGTTTTTGCTTGTTGCCAAGTCTAAAGTTTGTAGTTCAAGTTTTATTCGTAGGCCTTTTTGAAAGCGTTTTGACCTTCTCGCTCTCTTTCTAGATATATCTATATATATATATATATATATTTTATTTGTTGTCTTGGCAGTCAGTTAAAGTGTTTTGACTTTGGTTGAGCTTTGCAATGAGCTTTCAGGCTTAGACTCAAAGCTGCTAAGTGTAATATTTTTTTTTTATACATGTGCTTATTTTTATTATACATAAATATTTTGGTTTTCTACTTTTGGGCCAGCCAAAAGCGCAGCTCTATATAATATTTTCAGGGTTTTCGGTTCAAAAACAAAATTTCGACTCAGTTGCTATACAAATAATAAAAATTACAAATGATATGGTTGCTTTATAAATTGATTACACCGATTTCAAAATGCTTTATCCATATTATAGGTATATGTCTGGCTATGTACAGCAAAAAAGACTCCATTTTTAGCTTTTTAATAGGCTTAATATCATAATATTTAGCTTACTTTAAACTAACCTCTAAACACAGATTGAAATGATCATTAAAAAAACTATGACAAATCATTTTTGACATCAGCTCTGAAGTCTGAGTCATGTTGACCATAATAAAACTCAGGTAAAAAAATAAACACAAATTTCTATTTTATACACCTTTACTATATACATTTGGGTATATTTATTTATTTATTATGTTTTTTTTTTTCTTTTTAGTATTTTTGGGCTTGTCTTTTTTGTATTGGGAGTATGTGGAATTTATGGTCAAGAGAGTTGGGTTTCTCGTATGGAAATTTGGGTAGAGTCCAATTAGTTGCGTTTTAATTAATAATAAATTTATTAATTTATTTAAAGCCGATTTAAAATTGCTGAAATTGCCGCTTTGTCGCTTTGCCCATTTCTCCTTCATGCATATAAATTATTGTTAATTAGTTACAGCGACTATAACAATAAATTTTGCTATTTCTTTTTCCCTTTTTTTCGCTTTGCTGTACAGTTTAATTAAAGCTTATTAAAACTGTCGCTGAAAAAACGAAAACAAAAAAATAGAAATATTTATTTGAAAATGCGCTACTTAATTTACGACTTAAATTAATACCAAAAAAATAAATAATTACTTGTATTAAAAATTCAAATGATTTTAGTCCCGGCAAATGTTTTAATTAAGTCGCAAATTATGTAGCGCTCGGATTAAGCTGACCCCAAAACCAGCCACTCGAAAAAGTGCAAAAAAAAAAAAAATAACCAAAATGAAAAAGAAAAGGAAACAGAAACAGAAACAGAAAGAGAAAGATAAATAAATGAATGAATGAAAAATAAAAGCAAACATAAACTGGTTGTCCAGGCGGCGTCTGGGCGTGGGTCTTCTGTCACACTCTCTCGCCCGCCCATCTATATCTGTCTCTCTTGCGCTGGCTGCGCATAAGCACGAGCTTTATGACCAGCCTCAATGTGAGGTGTCCCTGTGAGGTAGCCCCCCACCCCGCCACACTCTTGGCGCCTACCACACCCACACAGACACAGACACAGTCACAGTCACAGACACTATTAGACAGCTTCCGCTGCCGCAGTCGCCGTCAAAGTCGACGCCGACGTTGACGTCGACATCATTGTCGCATTTCTGTCTTTGCTTTTCATTTTGCGCTCTACTTCAGTTTTATCGCATTTTTTTGTTTTTTCTTCTTTTTTTGGCGGCGTTTGCTGTGACTTTATTTTTTTTCTTTACTTTGCTTTTCTGGACTTTGTTTAATGCGCTTTGCGTCATTTCATTTTGAACAGTTTTTCGTGCGTTTTTTTTATGTTTGCATTTTCAGCTTAAATTTAAAAATAACTAATCATCTCTGCCTGCGTCTGTGTGTGTGTGTGTGTGTGTGTGTGCCTGTGTTTCATTTGATGTTGTGTACAAGATTTTTATGCCGTTTTATTTGCATGTTTTTTTTCTGTTCGTTTGAGCTTTTATGTGTGTTTTACGTCGGCTCATTATTTAGTTTATTTATCTCCGTTGATGACTTTTAAATGGCACCTGCTTTCAGGCACAGTGGGCTGAGTTGGGTTGGGGAGCCAGTGGAATTAATGTTTATTGGAAAGACCAAACAAATAAATTCTACATTAGTCAACTGAATTTTTATCGATAAAAATGGCACTGACTCAGACGCCGCTTAAAAGCAAACTAAAAACCCAAAAAAAAACGTCTTTTTTTTTAGCAACAAAGACACTTCAGCGCTGAGTTCATTTCTATTTTCAAAATAAATGGGAAAAAAAAGAAGAAAAAAATCGAACACTTGAAATTTCGAGTGCAGCACTTGAAGAGCAGCCCCATTATCTCTGAAGATTTTCCTCAAAAACACAATCAGCATTCCCCATCAAGTGCAGCTTTTGTTTCAGTTTCAGTCTTTCCCGTCTATTTCAAAATTGCAGCTCAAGCACCTGCCTTGCATACATACATACACACACACACACACACACACACACATATGTATATAGGACTGTCTGCCTGTAGAATATGACGACAACGACCTCGCATTGACTGGGAATGAATGGATTGGGGTAGCAGCTGATTTTTTGAGTTTTCAATTGAATACAAACAAAACACTCAAACTTGAGTCGCAGATACTCATACTCGGACGTACTCGTCCGTATTCGTATTCATAAAGATTGTAGTAAATTTTAATTACCGCCAATTGGCATATTGCTACGAAATTCTAATCTATGGGGGCCACTTTAATATAGTATGAATTGAATAAATGAATAATGAATAGATGGCAATCGTTTCTCAGAGTCAGAAATCAGCATATAAAACGAACGTTTTCACTTCACCACATCCCCTCCAACCCCCTCCCTGATCTTTCTTCTCCGTCTATGGCCTGTCTTCCAACATATGCGTCGTGTTTTCAGACTAAACAAGATTTGTTGACGTTGCTTTCTATATAGTGCACATATACGAAGTGTATTTTTTTATATAGTAAAGACGGACTTATAACTTTATAGATAGGTTCGCATGTGGTCTAAATAAGCAGTCGGGTCCAGTTCCTGCCATGGCGCTGGTTTGGTTTTGTTGTCTGGTCTTGACTTGGTTTGGACTCGTTTGAATTTAGGGCAGACCAAAGTGAATCATGTGGATGGATTCGTTTTAACTGAGTCACAAATCAAATGGGTAAACGAGTCCAGTTTTGGTCAATGGGAAACGGATGTCGTTTACTGCTCTACGCCTTTTATTTCATTTTTTTTTCTTCTTTCTTTCTCTTTTTTTTTTTTAATGGGAACATGTTGTTTTATTAATCCGATAACTGATTGTTTCTGGTTAAATGTTGCGCAGCATTTTCGCACTGCTAATAAAAAACTGTAAACAAAATACCCCCATTGATTTTGTGGTTTTTAAAAGGAATTTTTGATAAAGCTTTAAGTTGAAATCAGGAAGCTTCAAACTAAAATACACTTGAAATTGGTTGAAATTTAGCTAGAAATCTGTAAAGTTATCAGCTCTTTTAGCTAGAAACTTGTCAAGTCATCAGTTTTATTTTATTGGAGTTCATAAATATTATTTTATTTGTAGGATTAACACTTTAAAGATATGACCCAATTATAGTGAAACGCTCGAGAAAGCAGGCGAATGCGCTGATTCTTCCGCAAATCTATGTAACCTGCTTACCCTCCCTCTCTCTCTGTCTCTCTCTCTCTCTCTCACTACTCCGCCTAGACAGATTATGTGGGCACCTCATAATCACAGACGACTTTGACTGCGACCTCTCTTCTACCTCTCTGCTGCTGCTGCTGCTTCTACCCTCATCTACGCATCTCTGCACACGCACACATGCATAATAAATGTGTGTGTGGGGCAAAGCTGAAAGTCTTCCATCAATGACAACAATCAATCACACTGACTTGTGGGGGGGTCGTGACGCGAAGAGGGGGAATACTGAATACTTCGACGCTGACACCAAAAGCACAGCAAAGTGCGAGGCGAGCAAGAAATCAAATTAAAGCAGCTCTCGTACAGTGACAACAACGAAACGTAAAGTAAAGTAAAGCAAAGTAAAAATAAACTTGGGGGAGAGGTGGAAACCTGTAAAATAATCCACCGACGGCAACGAAAAAGAGGGGGAAACAAAAAGAAACTGTTACTGTTACTTCACTTTTGTTTGCGTTTGCTGTCTTGGCTCACATTCTAATTCTTTCCTTCTGCTGAGAAGCTGAATTGAAAACACAATTTTCTTACATTTTCGCATATTCTTTTCGCATACTTTGCGTCAAATTACGTCGCATAATTTGGAATACTTTTTTATTTTCTTTTAATGTGTGTTGGTTTTTCTCTGCTTTGTGTTGCATATTCTACTTCTTCATCTTTATTTAATCAATAATAATTAATTCTTTAGCATTTTTCTTTCGTAACAATTCTGAGGAGATTTAATTTGTATTCTTCTTTACTTGTTTCTTTACTTTTTTTTTCATTTTCATTTTCATTTTCTTCTTTTTTTTTCTTTTCTTTTTGAATAGAGCTTGGGTTTTCTTTTAATAATTAAATTAAATAAGCATATGTTTAGTTTTTAGCATTTTTCATTTACTTGTTATTATTATTATCATTATTGTTGTTGTTGTTGTTGGTTTACACGCATTGTTGTTTTTGTTGTTTTGTTGTTGTTTAATATAAATTAAATTAATTACTAAAATTATTTTATAACAAATATCACTACAATAGTTTGCATTTTTTTTGTTGTTTGTTTTGTTTTTTGTTTTTTTGTTTATGTTTGTTGTCGGTTGTTTTTATCAAATTACTACAAATTACTAAAAAGAAAGTGAAATTTCTCGATTACAGTTGTATTTTTTTGGCAACAATTTTAGCAGCTGATTAAGTTAAAAATCAATCAAAAAATTAAACAGTTCAATTTATGGGCTACAAATTGCCTTAGGAATTTATTAATAAAAAAAAAACAAAACACAAAATTATTTCATTTCATTTTTATGTTTATATTTATATTCTTCTTTTTTATGTGTGTCAGTTTATCAGTTCTGTATGACAATATAAAAACAGGTTCCTGAACTTAAAAACTGAATTCTTTATACAAATTAATTTCTCAAGATATCACAATTGCAATTCTCTGTGTTTTGTTTTGCTTTCAAGTTCAAAAAAACGGTAAACGGTAGACGGCAAACGGCAGACGGCAAACGAAACGAAACGAAACGAAACGGCAAATTGACAAAAGGTTCCGTTACTTTAAGCTTAGCTCACATACACTGCACACGTAAGCTCAAGCTCAAGCTCAAGCTCAAGCTCCGAGCAGAGAGCTTTTTGAGAGAACATGCCTACTAATACAAATACACATTTTAACTTATTCTTTTTCTTTTTTCTCTTATTTATCATACAACAAATTAAAGTTTTGTTTCAATTTCGAACACCAGGCAAATTGCAGACCTTACAAAAAAAAACAAAAGTGTTTAATTAAAACAAGACAACTAATTTGTTTTTGTTTTTGTTATTGTTTTTGTTTTACTAAAAAGAAAAGCGTTCGTTTTGTTTTTGCTTCATTGACGTTTACTTGGTAAGCGTCTGTCTCAGTTGTTGTTGTTGTTTCTGCTGCTGCTGTTGTTGCCTTGGCTGTTGCTGTTGTTGTTGGATCACACATTGTAGCAGGAGATTTGCTGCAGTTGCTGGAATGTTGGCGCTGCCGTCGCTGCCGACGTCGACGTAGCCGCTGCCGCCGCTGAGCCGAAGGGCACAAACGATGCCGGCCCCAAATTGGCACCAGCCGCTGCCGCTGCCAAGGAGGCTGCTGCTGCTGCCGCTGCATAGGGATGCATGCGATGCTGCGTCCGCAAGTATTGGCGATATTTGCCGCTCAGTTTATCAGTCGCTGTGGGCGGCAGCCGGTGCATGGGCGTGGCCTCAGGACCGGCCTGATAATTGCTAGGAACTGTTGCCATCGGCGATCTATCAATTAGCAGCGCTGCCGCTGCTGCTGCTGCCGTTGCATCCCATGGCGCAACGGGCGGCGGCAGGCAATGCTGCTGCTGCTGTTTGGCGGCAGCGCTGCTGGCATAGCTGCTGCTGCCCGATATTAATGCATCGCGCTTGCCTGCATTGGCAGAGGAGGAGGCGGCGGAGTTTGCTGCGACTGCGGCTGCGTTGCTGCTTTTTGCTGCATAAAGCGTTGCCGCATGTTGCATGTGCTGCTGCTGTTGTTGTTGGTGTGAGTGTGTGTGCGAGTGTGGGTGTGTGTGTGTATGCGAATGCTGCTGCTGTTGTTGTTGTTGCTGCTGCTGCTGCTGTTGGTGTGGCGTCAGCGCAGCGGCCAACTGTTCCCATTGACCCGACGCAGACGTCACTGCTGCGGCGGCTGCTGCTGCGGCTGCTGCTGCTGAGGTGGCTGAGTGGCTTTGGCTTTGACGACTTTGGTTGCGCTGTTGTTGCTGCTGTTGTTGTTGCTGTTGCTGCTGTCGCAGCTGCTGTTGTTGCTGCTGCACTGGATACAGCGCCTGCTGGGACATTTGTGACATTTGCTGCTGCTGCTGTTGCTGCCGCAGTTGCTGCTGATACGCCACCTGCCGCTGTTGCTGCTGCTGTTGTTGCTGCTGCTGTTGCTGCTGTTGTTGCTGTTGCTGCTGCTGCATTTGTGTTTTGCGTCTAACAGCGCTGCTACTGGGAGCTGCCGCAGCTGTTGCTGAGCCTCCACCCAATGCCGCTGCGCTGCTAACAGCGCTGCTAGCAGCATTCCGGGCATTAGCAGTCGCCGTCGCCTGCATGTTGTTCACAAAGGGACTGCGACGCTGCGATTCCATTTTGCGAAAATAACACGGATGGATCATCAGCAGCGGCTCGACGCGTTGCCCGGCGGGCGGCTTTGGCTGATTGGGCAGCTCGTACTCGACGCTGCAGTCGACGTGCAATGGAATGCTGTAGTCCTTGTTGCTGCTAACGGCGCTGTTGCTGCTGGCAGTGCTGCTGTTGCTGCTGCTAGCACCGCTGCTAAGTGCAACTGCTGTGGCGCTGCTGCTGCTGCTGTGTTGTTGTTGGCGCTGATTGTTGGCAGCAACGGCGGCAGCGGCAGCAACGGCAACCTGCGTCTGGGCCGCTGCCGCTGCCGCCGCTGCAGCTGCAGCATGGCTACTGTGGCTGTGGCTGTGACTGTGGCGTGTGTTGTTGTGTGTGTTATTGGCGGGGGGCTGCTGATGCTGATGTTGGCGTTGTTGCTGCTGCAGCAACTGTTGCTGATGAGCAGCAGCGACAGCATGATACATGTGTTGCTGCTGCTGCTGTTGTTGCTGCTGTTGAAGATGATGCTGCTGCTGCTGCTGCTGTTGTTGTTGCTGCTGCTGTTGCTGCTGCAGCTGTTGTTGATGCTGCTGCTGCAGCGCTGCCGACATGCTGTGCGACAGAGACAGCGAAGACATGGAGGACATGTCATAATTCGCATAACACGCAGCCATCGTCATTGTTGTTGATGTTGTTTTTGTTTTTGTTGTTAAAACACACAAAATAAAAGCGCTTTTGGCTTTTTGTTTTTTTTTTAAATTTCTTTTTCTCTTTTTTAGAATTTCATTTTAATAAGCTTTGCAACTTTTTTCTTCTTTTGTTTCACTTCACTTTGAACTGAGAAATTGAACTTGAAATTGGCACTGGTAATCCAAGAAGAGTGTGGGGAGAGGAGGAGAGCGCAGCGCCTTACGGTTGTTTAAGCTGCAGTTAATCCGTTACTGAGAGTGAGTGTGTGTGTGTGAGGAACCTTAATCCATATGTTGTTGTTGCTGCTTTGCGTGTTTCTTTCTTGTTGTTTTATTTTTTTTATATATTTTGTTACTTTTGTTGTTTCGCACCCGTAATTCAATTGTTTTGCGTTTATTGTATTGGTTAATCAGTCTTTGTTTTATTTTCGTTTTCTTTGCTTTTTATTTGTTATTTGTTATTAGCTGCAAATTGAGTTTATGTATTTTTGCTTAATTGTTGTTGTTGGTTCAGTCTTTTTTTTATGCAAATACACGCGTCTGATTTACAGTTTCTATTTTGTTTCTGTTTTTGATTTTTATACGAGAACGACAGGCAGAGAAATTAGCTCAAAACACGTCCGATTCCGTTGAGCAGCGCAAGCGAAATGAAACTGGACGATTTAATGTTGTTATTTCTTTGTAATTTTCTGAATTCAGCCGACTGAGACACCGACCGAGAGAGAGCGAGAGCGTACAATGCTGAATTCGAGAGAGTTGCTGAATTCACACATATGCAGAGAGAGAGAGAGCGCTCAAAGACAGCTGTTCCGCAACGTAACTTGTTATTGTTTTTGCTTTGGCAAAAGTTTGTATGCACTTTGTATGAATGTTACCCGCCGCACTTTTTATCATACAATTTATGTATTGAAAACGTTGAGAAATTGTAATTTTTTTGTTTAATATTTGGCGTTTTACTGTGTATTACAATTTAAATTATTTTTTTTTAATTTTTATTAGTTATTTATTCTAGCAGAGCCGTCTTCACGCGTCAAGCTCTCTCAAGCGACTGTCTCTCGTGGTGTGGCCCTTTTTTTCAGGCCAGCATTTTACCTGCTGTTTCGTTGAAGCAGCCGCACAGCTGATTGCCGACTGGGCTGTGACGTCGACGCGTATTCAGCACACACACACACACACGCACTCGTGCACACACACATTCATGCAGCGGGAATACGGACGACGGCTTTGTTATTGTTGCTGCAAACGCTTAAGCCAATTGCATTCAGTGGCTGAAACTGAAACACATGCCGCATCACATGGCGACTCTCTCTCTTTCTCTCTCGTGCGCTCTGTGTGTGCGTGTGTGTGAGTTTGAATGAGTGTATTAGTGTCATTTACAAATTCAGCCGTATAATAGCCACGGCGGCCATCTTTACAACTGCTTTCGTTGCTTGTGTGCGAGAGAGCGACGTTGTTGCTGCTGCTGCTGCTGCCGCTGCCGCTGCCGCTGCCTTTTATTTTGTAATCATATTTTTGCTGCCGTTCTCGCTCTTTTTTATATGTGTATGTTACTGTGTGTGTGTTAAGTGTTGCCCTGCTTTAATTTTTATGATTTCTTTTATGGCCTCAGTCTCTGCGCAGTTTCAGTTTTATGTGTTGCTTTGATCATTCATATCCCACCAAACAGTTGTTGGCTTCCCTTTAATGGGCCTGGCGACAACCTCTTCAAAAACCAAATGGCAAAACATTCCAAAGGACACACTTTTTAATACCTTTTTTATACATACTGTGTATATTTTTATTTATGTATTAATTTTAATGACTTATTACTAAAAGACCATCAAAACTCTTGGCTTAATTTAAAAAAAAGTTAAACATATGAAACAGTGTGTCTTTTATAATTTAATTTATTTTATACAGATTAAAAATTTAAAAAATTTTTTTTTTTGTACTTTAAAAAATAATTAGAATTCTTAGGCGCCTTTTAAAGCTGAATTTGGAAATTTCAGAGCGATTTACATTTTCTGCTGAATGTTTAAAAATGTAAATTTCTAAGCTTCCCACTGTAATTTTGTGTAATATTTACATATTTTGAGATTCTCTGCTTTTTATTTTGGTTCTATTCCTTGATTACAAAGGTGCGGCACAAGGCATAACAAAAAATAAATAAATTTGTAACTACAGCAAAAAAAAATGTGAGAAGCAGCGCAGTAGCTGCGCTGTTTCAACAACTGCAACAACAACTGAAATAAAATAAAATGAAATTCAAACTAAGCCACACGGAAACTGCGCAATGAGCACAACATTTTCAGTGCAAAAGCTGCTGCCAGCAAATAATACACACCAAAAGAGATTACCCCGCTACACCTCCTTCTAGCCAAAAAAGAAACAAGGCAAAAAACGAACAAAGCATAAGAAGCGACAGCAGCAGCAGCAGCAGCAGCGGACACGGCGCAGAGGCAGAGGCGGCAGAGTCAACAACAAAAACAACAGTAACGAGCGAACATTAAACTTAAATGTTGCAGACATTTCTGCACTAAAAACTAAGCAATTTAAGCCAGCGCCTGCCGCCGTCGTCTCCCTCCTTCTTCCATTCAGACACCCATCACCTACAACAACAACAACAACACCAATACTATCATCATTATTTACAACTACAGCAACAACAAGTACAACACGTGAAAAGCTTCGCGTCGTCGTCGTCGTCGTCTGCAAGCACACATACGAGACACTCACACACTTGTAGAGAGCAGACCCACTCACACACAAGCATTGAAGACGATTACACACATTGTAATAAATAAGGAAGGTCGTTGCCATAGCAGCGGCAGCAGCAGCCGACGCTGGCGTCGTTGTTTTTTTTTTTTGTATTCTTCTTTTACCTTTGTTGTTAGTGCCGCTGCCGCTGAGCGTGAGAATTCAGCACTTGGAAGTCGAATGCTCTCTCGCCTGCTGCTGTGACGCTCTCTCACTCTCTGCTCATTCAGCGCCGTTGATAACAAATCAGCTGTTTCGTCAATTGAAAAATGGGGAGGTGTGTCAGTGCCCATGTATCGTATTGACAGCAGTGATTGTGTGTGTGCATGTGTGTGTGTGTCTGGCCGTCTGGCAACTGTGTGAGTGAAGCTTTGGACTCGGCGTGCCCATTATGCATACTTTGTTGCCATTGTTGTTGTTGTTGTTGTTGTTGTCGAAGCATATGTTTTGCCTTTGCAGTGCTTTTGCTGTTGCTGTTGGTGTTTGCTGACTGCCTGACTGCCTGACTGCTGCTTGCGTGCTCAACGCCGAGTCGGCCGCATTACAGTTGATTATAGGGGGGCTCCAATTTTTAAATTACCAAACTGCTCAAATTAAAGAAATAGGTACGGAACGGAACGGATCGGGTCGGATCGGATCGGAACGGACTACAATGTAAAGAGAAACAGGAAATTGCCCAAGAAAATGAGCGATGGGCAAATTGAATCAACTACAATTAGCTTCAGGCCTCTTTTTTAATACTATTAAAAACCAGTATTGGCTGAGAACTAAGCGTAAAGTCTATTTTTTTTTTATATTTAATAATTAAAAAATCCAATTAAATAAAAAAATACGTAAAATTTTTTTTTATTTTGAAATTTTTTTTATAGTTAATTTTTTGTTTTTTAGAATTCTGAAAAAACGTTACATTCCATTTACAAAACAGAAATAACTATCTGGAAAATTTGAAATTAGTTTTTGAGTCGAAATCTTTCTTAGATATTGAATATATACTTACTATACATGTATAAAAAAAAAAATAGACACACCCCTTAATAGTTTTTACTGGAAAGTTTAAAGATTATCGTAAGTCTCAGAATAAACAGGAATTCCCATGCACAAAAGGAAACCCATATTAAAAGTATTACCTATAATATTCCCCTCTCTCTTTTAATCTGCCATTCGCTCATTAAATCCAGCCCACATTTCCAGACTTCCTGTGGCCCGTTCTAATCGCGCATTGTCATCGCTTTGATAAAGAAAAAGCGAGTTCGGGTTGCAGAAGAGCTGAATACATATGTACATATATAAAATACACATATACACATATACATATATAAATACATACATCAATATCCATAACTTAAGTGAACGAAGTCGTTTGCCTTTCTCTTTGGCCAATCCCTAGAAGAGAGCTGCTCACATCCTTAGACGAACATAACCGAAACCTGTTTGCATTATTAAGTAACCGCTCAGCTTAGCCTCGGCTCAGCTCTATTGAAACGAAAGAACGAACCGGTTCGATCCGTGGCTTCCTGTAATGCGCATTCTAAAGAAGAGCCACAGAAAGACAGAAAAGACACAAAAACAAAAAACAAAAAACAAAAAATTCATGAAACTTTCGTTTTTTATTTTCACAAGACTCGAGACAAGAACCTTGTTGTTGTTGTTGCTGTTGTTCTTGTGTTTTTCTTCTTGTTCGTCTCTCTCTCTCTATCTGTCGGTCTGTCTGTCTGTCTGTGGAACGTCTGTTTGCCTGGGCCGCTTGTTAATTCGAAATAAAAACAGGAAAATTTACTTTACAATCTGTGCTAAAATCGTAAATTTTTAGCTGGCACTGGCACTGGCTCCGGCACTGGCCTGGCACTGGTTCTGGCAGTGCCACTCAGGGGAGCGGCTCGGCTCGGCTCAGTCACAGTTTCAGACTACGTAGCGCTTACCTCGGGGCAGGTAAACTAATCCGCTTGCCATGGTCATGACGATGACTCGCCTATTTGTTCTCGACTCTGAGCTCTGAGCTGTGAGCTGTGAGCTCTCAGCTCTGGTCTGTTCGTTCGCTTGTTCTGATGTTCTGTTGTTGTTGGGTTTGTTTGTCGTATTCCACGTATTCTTGGCCAGGGCCCATGCCTAGCTTGTTATCTTTTCTTATTTAATTTTTGGTTGCCATTGCGCCGCCGCCTAATCTTTCCAGCAATATCATCACGAGTCCAAAACTCGCGCTCCCCAATTTCAGTGCAGCTCTCCCTTGTCTCAATCCCATTGACTAGAGATGTGAAACTATCGTTAGTGCCCAGCAACGATAGTTTTCATAGGGGAAACCAGTGTTTCGTTCATGTTATGAAAATAGTTAGTACTTAATTCAAGGAACTTCGTGCTTGATTTAAGACTAAAGGGCGTAAAATATGACTAAAATGTACCACTTTAAACTTGTGAAAAGTAAATTTAATTACTTCCCTTACTATCCTTTCCTATCGTTGTTAATTTTTGTTAATGAATTACTTATTTAAAATTTATATATATTTGGTAATATAAATAGAGAGTTAGTACATCGTCTGATAGGACTCTTCTGACTCTCCTAAGGCAGGACAATCTTAGTGTTAGTTCCAAAATTCTTTGCCAGAAAAGAAGTCATGGATACTGTCTCTTCTATCGATAGTACTATCGTAGCTTTCAATGGTTATGCTACTTGCTGCAGTCCCCATCCATTTCTCCCTCTGCAACTGCAACAATGTTGCACTCTCTCCAACTCTCTGAGTGTCTGATTGCTTTGCGTGCCAAAGCTCTCAGTGATTGTTATGCCGTGCTCCCTGGTTAGGTTACCCTACCGTAGTAATCTCCAGCCATTTGCTCTAAGAGAGCTTGCAGCTTGCAGCTTGACTTTAAAACCGTTGATTGATGCGTTTCCCATTCGGAATTTATGCCATGGACTATTTGGGCGAGCGAGCGCTAAGCAATTCATTTTTCAAGGCACAATCCTCTCATCATCATCCCCTCCAGCTGCGCAATCAGCAGCAAAGATCGAAGCGTGCGATACTCAGGAAAAGAAAGAAAAAAAAGATACTTGAGAGGACTGAAGCTGAAGTTGGAGTTGGAGCTGAGGCTGGAGATCGCGTTCGTCTCGGACACGACGTCGAATGCATCTAAATTGCTAAATACCTTTTTATGGTTAGCGCTGCAAGTTGCGAGTTGCCAGTTGCCAGTTTCCAGTTGGAAGTTGGAGAAGTTGCAAGTTGCCTGCATCAATTTAACATTTTAAAAATGTATCTTTGTATCTTGGTCTTGGTCTTGGTCTTGGTCTCGGGGTTCGCAGAAGTCGTTCCATAGTTGCTACTCGTACTCGTACTTATAATGTATTGTATATATTTTGCTTTTCCTTTCCCAGTCGACAGCTCCTTACTGATTCATCATGGCCATTTTGGTGGCTGATTGCTGGGCACACATTGGCATCTTTTTAATAGCCCCCACAGGCCCATTGGGAATTATTCATTTTCATTGTATTCACAACCAACGTTCCAGCCAGCAATCGCCCGATCGAGTTATAAACTATTTCAGTTATTTCAGTGCTCTGGCCAACAACTCCGTCCGTCTTTTTTCTTTATTTTTATTATCATTTTTTTTTTTCTTCTCTTGCCGTATTGGACTTCAAATTATGCAACTAATTGTCAGGCATGTCAGCAATTTGGCTCCCAAAACATAACCCAGGAAAGGTCTCTACAATTTCAACCCCCTTTTACCCCGTTTTCCCTACACCTTTGCAGTGTCAGCTGTCAAATGCATAATTAAACTGACCTTCGACAGACCAATCAAAAGACTGCTCTCAAGTCTCGAGTCTCGGAGTCTCGTTCGAACTCGGGTCTGGAGAGGGCTTCCAAATTGCAGTTATACATAACTGACTAAATATTTGTCAGTGTGGTTAGGACTGCTATTTCTCTGTTCTCTTCTCTCTCCTCTGATGTTTTTTATTTTTATTGCAAATGCTATTAAACGAATTCCGTTGAAATACTTTTGAGAACAAACCGTTGGCCGGCATTTGGAATGTTATTTGGATTCGGTTTTTTTCCTTCCCCCATTTTCAGTCTTTCCCTAAAAAAGCGACCTCGACATGAAATTATAGTTATTGCTTTGGGAATTTTAAGAATTTCGTTCATATTAAAATATACTTTGAATGTTTAAAATATGACAACATACAGAATTCAGTGGAATTCAGTGGTTAGAGTAGAAAGAAATGCTCTCAAATTGAAACAAAAGAATGGAAAAAGTAATCCATCAATTTAAGAGAGGTTTTTAAGCATAATTTCTATGATTTTATGTACCTTTATCGATAGCTCATCATCATTATACTCCTTTGTTTATTCTACTTAATGTGGAACTCCTCAGGAACCCAACTGAAAGCTGAGACCCGACACGATACGACACGTTGCGTTGTGACACGATAAAAAACCATCTCAGGTCCCCCTAGGACGTTATTCGAGTATAAGGAAAAAATGAAAGCCCAGCGCATATATTTAAAATAATTTCAAAATAATAACAGTTCCTCTGCCACGCCCCTGCCAGACAGTCAGCAGCAATTGCCATAATCTTGCCAGCATTTTACAACAATTACGAACTTCTATACATAAAAGAATAAGAAACAGCAAAATAACGAAGCAAAACGAAGGAAACGACAATGTAATAATAATGCTGGCGGCGTCAAATTCAGCCTTAAAGAGGCATTACACGGGCCCAATTATCAGACACTTTGTGTACCTAAATGCCCATGTACTCTCACGTAGGGTATTACAGGAAAGAGGGATATTCTTTTCGCTGTATTTCTACGCAAAAGTTGAGGAACTAGCTGGGAGCTAAGATATTATTAATTGAAGCCTGATTAATTACTGCAATTTGAATATAAATAAGAAATCACTTTACTTTACTTTAGAAAATAATTTTTACATGAAGCCTGGCATTAATTTTCTCCATGTAGTCGATGCTGAACAAAACTTACTGCCAAAAAATGCATATTGAAATTTTTGTTTCTAGAAGATGCCTCGATATTGAAACCAATATTGAGATATTTTGAAATATCTACTTTCTCTCTCCGTCTCTCTCTACTCTCTTTCTCTATTATATTCTATACTGACTATAACTGAAGAATAAGGCCGTTCCGAATTGGGAGATCCAACATTGTATACAAATTTCATAATGAATCCCAAAGAATAGTCCAAATACAAAGTTTGATGATCCCCGGTTATCATTTTAATACACTATTATCGATACTATGAAATTAGAATTAATAATTCTCATTTCAACATTTTACCTATATATAAATATACATTGAGGAAGAGAAATCAGTTTTTTGGTAGTTCAAGATATATTTTTTGATTCTTAAATTAAATACGTTTTATCCATACATTAATTTCGACCAAAATACTTAAAAAAGTCATACAATACAGACGATTAATTGGTCTTATAAATGTATTTTCTCATAATAAATTTTGTAATTTATCGATAGTTTCGATTTGTCAATAAATCCGTTGATAACCACTTTCATTTATTGGGCAGCTCTATTTCATAAGTAACTTTTTCATAGTAGTAAGAGTATTAGGTATTATAGTATCATATCATAAGTAATACACTTGTCTTATTTATTTTAGGGTATTTCAACTGTGTTGTTTATTCTGGAGTCTGCCTGAAGCGACACTTTGGCAGAGAGATGCCTAATACCCTGCATATACCCTACACTCGCAGTTGAAGATACGTTTAACATTTTGATTGCAGTTTCAAATTGCAGTTATTAGGCGATTACAATGTGTAGAGAGAATGAAGGGGACAAGAGGGGGTGGGGGACTGAAACCCTCAAAAAGTGTCACTTGCACTTGGAAATGCTGTGGAAACGGGGCCTCCTAATGGGAAATGGGGGCTTTTAGTGGTAAATGCTCTGTTTTTTTGTCGGTGAGCGTTATTTAGTGCTGAAGTTGTTGCTCGTGCGGGCGCAATATTTTATATAAATTGTTGGGTTATAAGGGTCGCACCTGCCCTGAGGGCGCAGCGCTCGCTTAAAGGTGGAGGGCCACACAATCACACACTCACACACAGAACACAACACACACACACACATACAGATAAATACACTCGTATCTATGAGATATGAAAAGGCGCTGTGCAAAAACGAGCAGAGTTTGCATTCAACGTCGGTCGGCTGTCACGCTATAATTTAGCATAAATTGTCCAAGCTGTCGAGATTAATGTATCTAATGACCTGATTTGCTGATTTACAGTAATTTCCAGCTTATAGACACACACACACACTCAGATACACACACACACACACATGGTATCTCTACCTGCAGATAGAAACGCTTTTTGTTTGCCAGGCATTTCCAGGAAGTGAGCACAAGATACACAAAAGATACGAATACGAATACGAATACGAATACTAATACTGAATACCGAACCCAAAGACTGAACCAGGCAACTGAGAATCCGCCCAGCTATATGGGCAAACACAAATCTTTATGAGCACTGCCCAAGCTCCGGACCCGGTCCCGTTCCCCTTACTGGTCCCTCTACCGGTCTCTGTTCCTCGACTCGCGTCCAACTCGCTAGCGGAAATGAATTTGCAGTCATTAATCATGCGTCCAATAGGATTTTCCCGCCCTGTACTTTTATTTCTCTAGCTGCCCGTTGGCAGTTTGGTTTTTTTTATATGCCATTCAATTCCCTCCCGCCATCGCCGTCTTCGTCGCCGTCGCCGTATGTGTGGTACTTTGCCTGCACTACTACAGTGGTCATAGAGCAGTCCCTAGTCCCTAACGGCTCCAGGTCTGTAGGTACTCGTTTTCTGTTACCAGAGGTTATGTTTAAGACTGGCCATTTGCTGTGTTAAGCAGTAAATACTCGTACTTGGAATAACAATTAACAGGCTGCTCCAGTGCTAACAGATACCCTGCATCCTGTAATAGTAGGTCGCTAGGTACCCTACCCAGTATTCTGCATGTTTTCCCCTTTGAATATGAGCTGTATTTATTACTAGATCTCTATATTATCTATTGGAGTTATCGGTGGAAAATGGTGGTTCAAAAGGGGTCAAAATAAAAGCAGCAGCTGAACCAAACAAATTTTTATTTAAATTGAACTCGGTTGTTAAGAGTTTTTTTTTATTGAAAAAAGGATAATTATTAGTGAAAGCTTCAAAGGAGTAGATTTCCAAACAGGGGATGTTTGATACTTTCTATTGCAAGGACAGTTCAACAAAGGACAGATTTCTTTATTATGAAAAACTTGTGCAAACTCTTGGATTTTATTACAATTTGAGTTTTTTGTTTAGTATCCAAGCAACAGTTCTCTCAATTGCGAATCGCCTCAATGGCATTCCAAGAATCATTCGAATCAACGAGAGGAAAGGCAAGGAAAGGGTTTTTGTGCTCAGTCACATGCTAAACTCATCAGATACGAGCGGCTGTAAATTGGCGTTCATTCGCACTCGGACGAATCCTTTATAGCGCCCCTATAAACGAACCCCATTCCCAATCGCAATCCCAATCCCAATCCCAATCCGCATTCCCAATTCTCTCGCTGCCAAATCGAATTGAATGAAACTCATTGCGCAGCACTTGAGACGTCGCTGCCTTTGACGGCTGCTGCTGGCAGCTCCAATAACAAATCGAATGGCAATGGCAGCGATAATTTCCACACGCAGCTGGCCATAATATCCTGCATCTATTTATCTTGCTATCCATCCAGCTATCCACCCTTATGGCGGGTCCTTCTTTGAGTTTCGTACTATAAATTAAACCCTTGAGTGCGATATTGCGGCTCAAGTGCGAAACCAACAGCCTCAAGCTTTATTTTTCTATACTTGTTTTTTTTTTTGCCTTTCCGCCAAAACGGAAATAAAACATAAAAGTAACTCTTGGATGTTTAATGATAAAGCTGAAGTTGTGCTCATTGGCCTGTGTGTGTGTGTGTGAGAGTGCCACGCCCTATGCACAGCCGCCCCTCGAGGCGCCCGGTTTTTTTTGTTTTTGCGTATTTTTGCACGCTCTGCGCAAAAAAATTCCCAAATGGCTGTGCCAGGAAAACGCATTAATTACGCTTTTCAGCATAATAAAAAACACGAAAAAATAAAAAAAGGAATAAGTGGAAGAGGGGGGAACAGCACAAAAAGGAACTAAAGAGCTGCTATCGAATGCTGGGACCATAACTGGAATTTTGGAATTTATTTTTTGTCAAATGGGGTGAGTTTTAGGATCGAATCGGGTCCGTTCTACGACTATTTGTGCTGGTTTACCGGTTGATTATGCGCATTTCGTTAAGTTCTCCTCTGCTCTGCTCTGCCCTCCTCTCAATTTTTTTTATCATTTTTTTGAGACTGTTCTGGAACTAGTTCAATGGCCAAAATGTATGGCCGAGCAGCTGGCACGCTTCGCTGGCCGACAAGAAAGAAAGAAAACCGGAAGCGAATAAATGAAAATCGACAGTTTCCAAATTAACCGGTGCAATGATAAAACGAAAAACGAAATACGAAAAAAACAAACCAATACAAATTGTCATTAAAAACAAAAAAAGGAAGGGAAAGGGAAAGGGAAAGGGTAGGGGAAGGGGAAGGGGAAGGAGAACTCAGTGAAGCGAAGGTAAAAAACCAAATACCACAGAATGGAAAAAAAGTTATATCCATGCTGCAACTGTCGCTAATTGCTGGGTCAGAGGGGTTGAGCTGGGAGGCGGTAGGGAGGGAGGGCAAGGCACTGAGCAGTTTGTTGCCCAGGAAGTCGTTCAAAATCAAGCGAAACGAAATTACTTGGCCCTGGCAGGCTACGTGCATACCCTTCTCAATACCCCCCCAGACCAAAGAAATGCTGACAGTTGGCAGTAGACCACAGAGCGAGAGAGAGCGAGACCTAGTCCAGAGCCGTAGGAATAAGGGGCAAGGCAAGGGGACATGAGACATGGGAGACGGGACCAGAGGCGGGCTACAGAGACGCAGGCTCATTAGCATTTTTTTGCTGGCTGTTGCTTTATCCATTTGTGTTGTTGTTACTTGTTTTTTATTGATAAATTATGCAGTCGCACTTGCGGGCTGTAAATCGTTTGATAACACGCAACTTGGCTAACGGAAAGTGCCAAAAACAGCAAAAAGGCGCCCCAGGCTCGAGACTTAGCTTAAACGAACACACACACACACACACATACTCGTACATATGGTAGTATTACTCGTACGACTATGTAAATTAAATGTCTGCCAAAAACTTTTATATTGCATGCAGTTTTTATGGTTGTTTTTTTTTTTGGGGATTGCCAAGAAGACACACATTGTATCGACAGGGCCGAAGTAAAATTAATGAACAATAAATATTTAAATTTTAAGGAAGGTAACAAAGGAATATTTTATATACTTTGGAAGTCTTCACCCTTACCAATTAGCCGAAATGTCGTATGAATCCGTCAGAAAATGTGGGAAACTTTCGAGCAATTTTCTTCAATGTTTTTAAGCTCTGAATCGTTCTCTCTTTAAACTATAGAAAATATTATAAAAACTAAGATTATTAGATAATTAAATTAAAAAATTATATATATAAAATGCAAGTTCAAAAAGTTTCTCAGAAACTTTCCCAGTTAGAGATTCCAAACTTGTGACTTACTCTTACTCTAATAAAATTTTGATATCTTCCGTTTTTTCGTTAAGAAAAAAAAAAAAACAAATAAAGAAAGCTAAATTGAAAGAACAATTTGATAAATGTTTTTAAATTTATTTATTTTGACTGACTATTATTATTGTTATATGAATGATTTAAAATTGTGAATTTTATCAAGATATCTTGAGAAACATGAAAGCTTTCTGCACAACAACTATTCAAACGATTGTTCCTATGCCGGATTTATGATATATAAATCTGTTCTGAATTATTTTTACTATTTCTTCAAATATTTATTTAAATAGGGAGTGAACCACACATTTGAGAGAATATAAATAATATATTTGACTGCTTTTGGTATGTCATTTGCCCACTGTGCAGCGGAAGGATATGCAACAGTGTTATGATTAGAGCCGCCGTTGTGTGGCTTGAGACAATATTAAAAAGCTCCAATACAAACCAAGACCTTAGCTTATGTGTGGCTGACCCATTTATTTCCGACTCTTGTTTCTTTCTTTGTATTGCTCTAATTATTCCTTTGTTCGCCTGCAGCAACGGAAATCTAAGGAATTGCAAAACATGCCACAAGCAAGCAACTAGGAAAGAACAAAGCGCGGAAAATATAGGAAACCGTCAGGGCAGTAAGGTGAGAGGAAAGACGGGGAGACGGGAAGATGCGGAGATGTGCTGTAACCAAATGAATGTGGCATTTAGTCGGCCATAAGATAAGTGCAGACAAAGGCTGGGACTAAAAGTGTAGAGAATGTGCACCTTTATTGAAATGATCGTAATGACTGCGACAGTTCAAAAGACAAAAGCAGCTTCCAGCTTCATCCAGCTCCAACTCCAAACTCAATCCGAACCCCAACTCCATCTGCTGCTTTGCCTTGTAGGCTTGTCGTGTCCTTGTTCAATATGCAGGTTGCTTGTGCCCTGCCTTGGCTTGCCTTGGCTTTTCATTGAGGCCAGGCAAACGCCCTTTTGTAATTCAAACCAACGCCACGTGCCATAAATTTGGCTTTAAATGGGGCATGCCCAAACTGTATCCTGTTAGCAACCCTCTCCAGACACCCGAAAACCCCTCTGCAAGGGATTTCATGAGCCGCGTTATCTTACAATAAATTGCTGTCTTAGTTTGCGGGCAGCCAGCGAAGTTACTAACCATTTTCCAGTATTTGCAACCCTGATCAACTTTTCCAACCTTCTCTCTCGCTCTCTCCCGTTCACACTGTCTCTGTCTAAACTCTGTTGGAAATTAATATTAATTTGGAGTGTGTATTATTATTTTGACGTTGCTGACGTCTTATTAAATATGCAGCAAGCCAAATCCAAAAGTTTAAGGCCAGAACCAAAAGCAGTCAACTTGCCAGAGTTGGCTCATTCTTTAGATACTTCGTGGGCTTCGCCTTTTCATAATACTCGTAAAATGTAATTAAAATTTAGCTGCCTGCCACTCTCAGACTTTGCCGTTGCATTCAACCAGCCCCCGTCCCCCGTCTCCGGCCCCTACAAGCTGCACTCTCTGGGCGTGGCTGACTGCCAAAATTGGTTACGACAATGAAACAAAATGGAAAAGGCGTTTATGTATATTAAGTCAGTTGACTCAGAAAAGGAGTCGACCAGCCTTCCAAAAATTTGTTCATGTTTCATTTATTTATTTAGTTTTTTTCTTAAATAACAAATGTCTGTTGTATAATCAAACTTTTGTTAGTGTTTCAAAGAAGAAGGCTCTATAAAAAATACCAAACTCCTAACTGCAGCAACGCACAAACGAAGTGACGCAGCAGCGTATCTCAGATTTAACGCTACTTTTGCGATAGTTAATATGAATATAAGTTAATTAACGCATTTTTCTGATATAAAACAATAAATTTACTTTTAAATGCAGCTAACTTTTCGTATCAATAAGCTTAGCTTTATTTTATTTAATTTTGCAAATAAAAAAGTATTGGCATAGCAGAGTATCTCAGCTTTAACGCTAGTTCTGCGACAGTTAATATGAATATAAGTTAATTAAAGCATTTTTCTGATATAAAACAATAAATTTACTATTCAATTCAGTTAAGTTTTTTAAACAAGAGCTTGGCTTTGTTTCATTAATTTTAAAAAAAAAAACAAGAAGGGAATTTTTTCTCTGCACAATTATTGGCACAGAAGAATACTTCAGCTTTGCCGCTACTTTTACGACAATAATTTGAGAGGTATATTAAAGATTTATTTAAAATTATTACCAAAAATGGATGGACACTCTTAGGATATTAACAAAATTTTAAATGAACTGTCAATTATCTCGTCTCGAGACTAGTTCAAACCCTGAGCGACTAACTTACCCAGAAACTTATCAGGAAGGGTATTAAAACTGTTGAGCTGTTTTTCTATTTCTGCTGCAATTAAAGTACTTGTGTTATTTCTTTGTGCTATTTATAATTATAATAAGTTGAAAAAGCGAAAAGCTATTTCGAAATTTTGTGCTGACGGTAAAGTTATAGAAGCAACTGCAATAACAGTTCCAGAACACGTGCTGCCCCACTGCGTGCCCCTCGGGGAATGACCAGGCGAAGCTCATTTAAATAAGGCACCGCCCGCACGTCTCGTAAAATTTTATAAATTTTGGCAACTGCCGCCGTTCGACGTGTCCAACAAAAAACAGCTAACAAAATTTCAGCCACGTAAATATTCTATAAATTTTTATGTTTGTCTGTTCGTCCGTCCGTCTGTCCGTTCTGAGTGGCTCCGTGTCTGGGCTTGGCCTTAGCTGTGGAACTGCCCTGCCATGTTCAATTGTCTGCCGTCTGTTCAAATACTTGCAACGCCTATGAGAACCGGTAGCAGCAGGCCATGAGTTGGAGCAGGTACGACTATGTCTTCCTCTGGCTTTACCCAGTTTTACTCTGTCCTGCAAGTTGCTGCTGCCTGCTGCTTTTCCTTTTGGCTGCCAACTTTCGTTTTGACCCGATGTTTCACGTAGTAATTGCCGCTCTCGTGTAGTGTGTATACCCTGCACCCTTAAGCATGTCTATAGGGTAGTATCGATATATCTTACTGTTGGAAAAATATGTCTTAGATCTTGGGAAATATCAGTAGTATCTGATATTCATTTTTATATAGTAGGGTAGTATAAAAGGAAGAGACTATTATAAATAATGTCTTCTTCACATTTGGATAATTTCAAAAGTCAGAGACTATAATCAGAAGTAAATAAATAAATTGGGAAAATCCCCCTAGACTTTTATTGCTTATAAATTATTGATTTCTAAATATTCTTTAGTAATTTAGAATAAACAATTTTCTACTGCTCTTTCTTATAACACTTCAGATATGCGCGTAGGCGTATAGGGTATCTTAGAGTTGAGCATTCTTTGATAAAGCATTACGACTCGGTTTAATTTATAGAGTATGTGCTCCTTGGGCCAGTCGCACCCTGTACTATTGCCAAAAACTGGCGGTTGCCAGGACGAGGACTATACCTTTTATGGCCAATATGTAAGGGTATGTATGTATGTATGTATATGTGTAAGGATATGTATGTATGTGTGCATGTAAACACCTTGTTTGGGACCGCCTGCCTTGCGGCTGTTTCATTTGCACAAATATTTCGCAATTTTGCTGTGGATTTTTCTACTGCTGCTGCTGCTGCTGCTGCTCGAATTGGCTGTAAGTTAGATCTTTTGGCCCGATGTGTATAGAGTATAGATATGTACTACCAAATTGTACGCCGCCGCCGCCCCCCGTTGCAACGAGTGCCAAGGCAATTAGCCATGGGCCTGGGATATAAGCCAGTTGCTGGTTGCTGGTTGCTGGTTGCTGTTGGCTGGCAACAGATGAAAGGCAGTTCTCGATTGTAGCGGTCATTTCGGCCAACAAGAAGAAGACGGCCGCACGCTTTCAGCCTAGAAGTTAGGCATAGTTAGCTGTCATGATAAAAGGTATTTCTGCAACAAAAATCGTGCAGGCAGAGATCAAAGAGACGTCGATTAACATTCCTTTAAAAATGTTGTTCAAAATGTGCAATAAATTCAAGAAGTTCAACTTGATAGCAGCAACAAAAAACAAATGCTTTGAAAATTTGTTGGAGAAGCATTAAAAAAAAAATACAGAAAATATTTCCAAAATCAGAAATGAAAGGGAAATGTATAAAGAGAACTTGTAGATAAAAGAAAAATAAATGATATTCCAATGTATAATACAAAAGAAGACAGATGTCTCTTTACCCTGACGAAGATTGAATACCTTTTCAGATTATTGAAATGACAGCGAGCTGATACAGTTCCCTGATTTTGGTCAAATTTATGAAAATTGTATACAGAATATCGAATGAAAATTTGAATATATTCTAATAGGGGAGGGAAACTGTTCTATTGTTTCCATACCAGTTTCAAGAAATATTTAATTTACTTTTGTAAAATTGTAGAATTTCTTAACTTTATTCAATGCTTTCCAATTAAAATATGAAATCCAAAACTAAGAGAAAGTAAAATTGTTTCTATGCAACAACTTAAGGACTGATTTTTCCTATACCAACTATATACATATGTGATAGAATAGTCCTTATATATTTTTTGAGAAAACCAAATCTTACATATAACTTATAAGTTTTATCAGGATCCTTCAAGAAAGGAAAGCTTTTCATACAACAGCTTTTCGAGCCGATGGTTCCTTCTTAAAGCAGCTAAAACATATAGTCCTACCCGACTATAATATGCCCACTCAACCCATCATACTGATCTATAATACTTTCCAGGGTTAGAGCTGCCTCCCTGAATGCATAGCACAGCTTGTGGTAAAGTTTTAATAGCCTCAGCAAGGGTATTCAAAGATGGATGAAAATGCAAAGTCAAATTAAAAGTTGAATGTGCATCGCATTAAAAATTTCCCATTTCTTGATTTTCCATAGTGGGCAAATTACTATGGCAACTGTTTTAGCTAATTTGTTTAAGCAAGTCAATTAATTTGGGTTCTGCTTTAAGTGCAGTTCAGTGGTTTCAGTGTTTCTAAGGCTACCTGCCAAAATGCGAGCGGAGTCGAGTCGAGTTGAGACGAGTTGACTGAAGCTACCCCAAACTACTTGGAAGTACTCGAATATACAGGAAAGGCCAAAGTATCAGGGAAAAATATCAAAATATCAACTTCACTTAACAGCAGGTGGCTGGCAGCATTGGCAGCGGCAGTGGCAGCGGCAGTGGCAGCGGCAGTGGCAGTGGCAAAGTTTTCGTTCGTCCAAATTGAAGTTAAAAGTTAAAAAGTTATCTTGGCCCAAAGGGGCCCCCACTCTCTATGCCTGAGTGGCTAAATTCATTTGGCAGCAAAATGCAAATTATTACAACTGACTTTTCATTTTATTTTTGATCATTTCTTTTTCCTTCCTTTCTTACATTTTCTCGTTTAATATTCTTTTTTTTGCAAGCGACTGAAAATTATTTACTTGGCCAAAGGCAGCTACCCTGCCACACACTCCCACACACACCCACCCCACACACACACACACACACACACACACACACACACTTAGAAAGGAATTGTGAGGGTTGCTTCTCTGGAAGTTTTTGCATAACTTTACTTGGGCATAATTTTCACCGTCTCCTGTCGAAGAGGTAGAAAAAGGAGTGTGGGGCTAGCACAACTTTGACTTCCGTATTCGTATTCGTTTATGATTTGCTTTTGCTCTGATAAACATAAAGATATCAGCCTGGATTTCAGTCAGTCTGTCTGTCTGTCTGCCAGTCTGTGTGGGGGAGCTGTCTCTTTATAAATTACAGAGCATACATATGTACATATAAATATATATATGCATATTGTTGGGTATGTGAAGGGGTTGCTTAACTGAGGGTCGTGCCTGGCGATAAGGCCTGCACTTTTCATTCGTGTCATGCATTTTCTCATGCCTCATGCCTCATGCCTCATGCCTTTCCGCCTCTCTGCCGCCTCCCGCAATTGTCATGTAAATCAATGCAACTGACTCGCATCGTTCCCAAAATTCATTTCCATAATCATTTATGTAGCATTTTAACAAGAAGAGGAAGAATAACAACAACAACAACAACAAAAATAACAAGAAAAGCAAAGGTTTCCCTGCCTTTCATTTCGCGCTTAAACGAAACCAATTGAAGCGTAAATCTTGCACGTCGTCATCGCCTTTCCCTGATAAAGAAACGAATAATGAGAGCTCGGGACCAGTGCAAGGGCAGCTCCAGCCGAGAAAGACATAAGGGCATGACAGAGTATACATATTTATAGATACTCTTACATACATACTCTTACATATGTAATCATATTCAAAGATATGTAAAGGGCTATGCTCGAGCTGCATCACAAAGCTCGAAGAAGCAGAAGATTTTTACTAATATTCAAGACAATAAATTACAATGGTTTACATGATTTAAAATCCCCTGCAGAGTGGATCAAAGTATTAATTTAAAGCCTGGAGTTTAATTTAAAGCCTGGAACTAAATTTAAGCCTATCATTCTCTATAAAAGTTATTTTCAATCTGTCCGATTCCATGTTTATAGCTTCCAACAAGAAGAGGAATCAGTAGAAGTCGACCTAAAGACTGACAGCCTAGTTTACTGCACGTAATTCTGATTCATATAAATATTGATAATACTTCCTTCAATTCAAATCTTTGAAAAATATATGAATAATTTGTTTTTGAAAAGAGTTAAAACATATTATAAATTGAAAAGGTGTTGGAAGAACTTAACTCTTTTGTACACATAATAATGAATGAAAGAGTATTCAGATATTTTGAGAAATTTAGATCTGTTTTCAGATAGAGCGAAATCAAAATCTTAGCAATAAATTCTACAAATATTTGATTAACTTTCTTGAAGTTTTCCTTAACTCTGAAACAAAGAATTTAGAAGATTTAAACTCACATTTTTGAACAAAGCATTCAATTATTTGTGTTATTTATTTGTAGAATCTTAATCAATTTCCAGGGCTCTCAACGCAGAAAGAATGCAGTTGCTCAGTGTAAATTATCAGCTAAGTAAATGGCTAAATGAAACCTGGCTGAAACAGTCCCCAGTCCCCAGTCCCCATTCCCCAGTCACAGTAACAGTCACAATGTCAGTTCCAGTTCCAGTTCCAGTTACAAGCCCGTAACTCAAGTCTCTGGCGCACACTTTCAAATGGATTTAACTTGAACCGACTACGAGTATTAATGGTATCGATTGCTCTATACCAGAGTACCAGAGAGTACGTAAGTCGGACGTGACTTCATATTAATTTCCATTTCCATGCGGTCGGTTGTCGTGCCTACAGCCTACAGCCTGCAGCCTACATCCTTTGGCTTGTATTTCAATTAAATCGCTTTAAAGTAACCTGAAACGCATCACAATTTATTGATAGGCAGCTCAGCAGTTCAGAGCAAAGGGTCCTGTCCACTTTTTTCCTGCCTGGTAATTGATGTGCGCGATTTAAGCGCAATTGATAAGCGAACCCAACCCAATAACAGCCCGGCAAACCGGCAACTTCTATGCTCTTTGCGCCCAGTCCCGAGTCCAGAATTCAGAGACCAGAGTCATGTGTCCCTGTTCCAGTCTCAAACTCAAACTCAAACTCAAACTCGAAAACAGTCCCAGAGCCAGTCTCAGTCCCAGTTTGTCCATTAAAAAGTCAGTAACTGTAGCTAATTAATCCAGGCAAAACTCGAATCAAATTTGGCGCATATCAAATTATGAACAATTGTTGCTGCTGTTGCCGCTGTTGCCGCTGTTGCCGTTGCTGTTGGGAACCAGACACAAATTGATGGGCTGACAGAGCTCAGCCATGTGCGTCGCACTCGTAATAACCACCAGGGAATGAAGCCTCTGTGTTCTGAGTGAATGCGGCGCAAACTCATAAACTGGATAAATCTGGCTGCCTTCTACCCTCTACCCCCTGCCCTGTAGCCTCGCTGACTCTGCTGTCATTTCCCTTTGCCTAATTTTGTAGCATTTCCGTTTTTAATTACGAAATTCGCATAGGAATCAAAATAAATATAAATATGGGCATATTAATGGGCTACAATCCCAACTACTGGCCCAGTCAGTCACATACTCTTCGTATCGTATTTGCTTAGCATCTTCTCTCTGCCTGCTTCCAAAGCAAGTCCGGTCATCATCTGAGGCTCTGAATGCTTGCTTGGGTTTCATTTGGGTTTCCACTTTGTTTCTCGTTGTTTTAACTTTTATTTGCCCAGCCCAAGCTGAGTTCACAAAGAGCTGAGTGCTGAGCTGAGCTGAGCCGATCTGAGCCAGCAGCGAGGGCAGCGTAATGCCAGAACCATCAGCGAGGAATTGTGGAAATGAGGGATTGAGGGATTGAGGTATTGGCTAGCAATGGGAAAGGGAACATTATTCGTAAGCCGTAGGACAGATGATACCCCGCTTGGGTATACGATTGCAATCGAAATCGTGTTTTAAAATGGAAAGTAAGGCGTCCGTCACGCAACTTGCAACTTGAAATGAAACTGCAATATGTTGCATGAGTTTAGTAGACAGGAAATTCTCTATAGATTTCCATAGAACAACATCTCTCGGAATCAATAAGAGCAAGCTGAGGAATTTTCACTTGAAAAATTGATTTATGATGAATAGTTATGCAAGTGCACTGCTGATATAAGTTGAGTTCTTAATACAAATCCAAAAATTTTAAATTACAGTAAGGAATCGAACAAAAAAGCTGAAAAATATTTAAAGAAATAATTCACTAAATAGCACAGCAGAGTATTTCACCTTTGCCACTATTTTTGCGACAGTTTATACAAATATAAGTTAACCAACATATTTTTTTGATATAAATCAATAAATTTACTATCAAATAAGTCAAAAATTTTTCAACAATGATCTTATCCTTATTTTATTTAATTTTAAAAATTAAAAGAGATGTTATTTCCTGCACAAAAGTATTGACACACTTATTTTATATATTATAAATCATTTTTATCTTTCCATTTCGACTTTGAAAGATGGCTAATATTTTTGCTGAAAATATATATATTTTTTGTTAAATAAAACATATTTTTGGTATTTTATTTAAATAAAAATTAATTAATTATTTTCTTTTCAGTTTTTGATTAAAAGTAAACTCTACGAAATTTCTCACGATTATTAAACCAAGTTTCTTTCTTTTTAGGAGTAGTATTATAGTTAAGTTAATTAAGGTATAATTAATTAAAATTAATTTGGATTATAAGTTAAAAAGCACAAAACTTAATTTAAATATGCAAAAAACAAGAGTGAAAACCAAAAATCTACCATGATGAGGCTCTAAGAGAGTTCCGAATGAGAAAAGAAAAAATACGGTTTGAGCTCTGAGCCCGATGGTTTTCATTCAAATCTTGGTTCAGTCTAATTTAATTTTTTGCAAAACAATTAAATCTTAATCTGTTAATATTTCTCTTATATATATTTAAGAGAGAATTTGTACTGTTTGATATATAAAAGCCATTTTCCTTTCCTTTCGTTATCACCTCAAATTGTTTTTCAGAATTGCACCACTCAGAAAATTCAGCCATTTTAATTAAGATCGTTTAGGTAATGGCTGAATATCATGAAACCAGCTGTGTTGATTACATTTAATGATGAAAACTTGAGTTAATCTTTTAGTCAATTAGCTAATACTCATGAAATCAGTTTAATCTTTAGGTTAGCCGTAAGAATCTCATTTCAAGCCCTTTTACCTTGTAGCGCCAGCAAGTAGCCGTATTTAACTTTAAGCCAACTTTTCTCTTTGCTTCTTACTATTCTGCACTTCCTTTTACTGTTTTCTTAGGTCCAAGAAGCAAAAGGCAATGCTTAATAGACATAAGTTACTGGAAAAGCAGGAAGGCCAACTGGACTGGCAACTGGGACTTCAGGCAGAACTTTCCTGCTGAGTTAACTACTGGGCTCAGGCTCTCAGGCTTCGACTGCATCTGGCTCTGGCTCTGGCTCTGGCTCTGGCTCTGGGTCGGGGTCGGTTCTGGATAAGTTTTCGGCATTGTTGTTGTTGTTTCCATGGTATTTGTCGGTGTTGCATTACAAGAGGCGAAATACGAAATTCGAAATTTTGCAGCTTTGCAGCAATTTTGTTTAATTTCTTTTGGGTGCCGCACGCCTCAAACATAACGAGCGTTGTTAATTGTAACCATATACGACGGCAATGCCGATATCCACAGCACGCAGAGAGCTGAAGCTGAAGTCGAAGCCGAAGCCGAAGCTGAAGCGGAGGCCGAAGCTACAGCCCAGACCACACCAGATTCAGATCCTGCCCCTTGGGTTGTCTTCTCCATTCCCAGTCCCAATCCCATTCCCATTCCCATTCCCATTCCCATTCCCTTTTCCCAGCCCCGCCTCTTCGGACGTATCGTGTAAGTGGTGCGGCTGCGGCTGCGGCACCGCGTTTTGTTCGAGGCTGTGGCAAATGTGTCATTAGGCATGTTTCATGACCCTTTGTCATGCACAAATAATTATAATTTAATACACTTTGGCTTGCAGGTTGCAGCGTGGAATGGGCAGCGTGGAGCGTGAAGCGGGCAGCGGGGTAGTAGTCACCCCAGTGGAGATTTTTCCGAAACAGATTTCGACCCGATTTGAATTCAAGCTGAATTTTCCCCTGACATTGTGTCTCACTCCCACTCTCCCCTCTCTCCTGATCTCTGCGAATGTGAATGTGTTTTACGTTACTTTGTGCCACATAATTGCCGACAATTTGCTGAAGTTGCAGCACACGCCTGGCAATTACCCGGGCACAGGATGTGTTTTAGTGCCCAACCCAAAGAAAACTGTTTTCATTTCCCTTCCATTCTGTTCCCTTTCCACCTCCACCCGCTGTCTGTCGCTTCTAATTTCCAGCTCGCAGCAGCAGCACAATATGAAAAGTTTGTCTTGGCTAATTTGCTTTATGGCATTTTAATTGTATTTGCCCAACTTAAACTCGAAACTCGCAGCTCGCAGCTCGCAGCTCGCAACTGCTGCTGTCGTCAGCTGAAAATTTAATGAGCTTATGAATTTCTAACGAATTTCCAATGTAGCCTCAGGGTACACCTGGTTCCAAAATGCCTACTAAATATATATATATATATATATACATAAATATACGTATATATATATATTTATGTAGGTGTAGTTACACGCTTTCCTCGATAAGCATTGCCCAATTATCGATAATTTATGAAAGCAATTGAAGCAAACTCAACATGTGTGCATTGTCAGTTTGTTTGTCTGTCTGTCTGCCT
Organism: Drosophila repletoides; assembly: GCA_018150835.1. Classification (NCBI taxonomy): domain Eukaryota; kingdom Metazoa; phylum Arthropoda; class Insecta; order Diptera; family Drosophilidae; genus Drosophila; species Drosophila repletoides. The sequence continues at coordinate 8,592,145 of JAECWQ010000202.1, forward strand.
CTCTGTCTGTCTGTCTGTCTGGCTGGCTGAGTGTGTTGGACATACAAATGAGCACAGGAGGAGGCCCCAATGGGTGCAAATATAATTCTTATAAATAGACAACAAAAGCGACCCTTGTCGACAGTTGGCAATCATCATCATCAGCAGCGTCGTCGCCGTCGTCGTCGTCGGCAACCCACTAAATAAATAAAAACTCAAGCCTAGTGCCAGTCCAACTACTCAGTACTCAGTCCCCAATCCCAGAGACGCTTCATGGAATATATATGTATATTTATATACATACACATTTATACATAGACTTGGGCATCGTTAGTGACGCCAACAGCGACGTCTGTGGCTTTAAGTAGTTGCCAGTTGCCAGTTGCCAGTTGCCAGTTGCCAGTTGCCAGTTGCCAGTTGCCAGTTGCCAGTTGCCTCCAGTTCCAGTCTCGAATATCAAAGTCACAAAAACAAGTCAATATTGTTGGCAAAGGCGAGCACGTTAATGAAACCAAATAAAAACATTAAATGTTAACCAGAAAAACGAAAATAAAGAGGAAAAAACAACAACATGAAAATAAAATACATTATTTCATTGTATGGAAAAGTTGTTTCACAATAAATATGAGCATAGAAATGGAAACACGTCTATAAATATTTGTTAACAGATGCAATGTTGATACAAATGGTTTTTAGTTTGTCCGTCTCTCGTCCGTCCGATTGATACGGAGCTCTCGAACAGAGAGAACATCTGAGACTTAGGCTGAGACTGAGGCTGAGACTCAGAAGGCGACAATAGAAACTCGAATATCAGAAACAGACTTGACACGTTTCGAAAGAATTTTCTGATGCCATAAACAGTCGAAATAATTGGCTTACATCGAAGTACGTTTCGTTTGAACTAGTTCAGAGAAACACTTTTTCAAGTGACTCCACAGAATACGGCATTATTTAAACAGAATTCAAGTTACCCTCTAATAAATTTATATACCTACACAATTTAATTTTGTTTGATTCATTTGAATGTACAAAATATATTTCCAAAAAGATCATTTAAAACACTTGTAGGCTGTAGGCTTGCTGGCTCTTCTATAAATATGCTTCAGTAGAAAGAATGAGACACAAAGTTATAATACCCTCTGCAAGGGTATAAAAAAGAAAGAATTATCAACCCACTTTTCTGGCAACTTGTTGAAGATCTTCACTGATAAATGTCCTAATCCAACACATTTTTCAATTACTTTTGAGACATAAAAATTGCACTTTTATTCTAGACAATTTATGGAAACTTCGGTAAAATATCAAAATGGTATCTATTATTGAATAAGATGTGGAAAATCAAAGCTAAGATGTGCTCTGAATTGGTATTTCCAGCTGGATTTTCATTCAGCTTTAATTGACTTATGCTCCCAGTAAGTTTAGTTATTTGTCTGCAATAAATAGAACCATCTGCGCCGACTCTTCATTAAGCGAAACTCTCCTTCAGTCGCAGTCCAACTTATCTTATCGAGCACAGACAGACAGCATAAATAAAGTGCCTGGCCTGGCCTGGCCTGAGCCTATAAAGCACCTGTTCGCTTCTCTCTCCTTCTCTGGATGCACATCACTTACCACCTGAATTTGTGTTGTTTCGATATTCTTCTTTTTTTTCCGAAAAACCAAATGCATACAATAAATAGCGCACAATTAACAAGTTTCTAGTGATTTATGCCGCCGTCGTCATTTTTGTATTTTCGTATTTCTGTCGGGGTGTCTATGTATTATTCCCTGGTCTCTGGTCCCTGGTCCCTGGCCACATTGCGAGAGATTTTATGGCACCCCAACCGTGCCTCGAAACAATACAATGCCAGAGATAATTTTTACGAGGCACTCTCCCTGTGCCATATGCTGCCTGGACAGTGCGGACGCATTTCTACCTCTACCTGAAGCAGGGTGAGGCAGAGAGGCGGTTGAGTGGACTCCGAGTAGTCCGAGTTCCCTTGGCTAAGGGTCTTTTTACGATCGAATGTAATTAAAAGATTGGAAAAAGGCGTTAGGCATGCGCTCGACAGCCTTGACAGCCTGACGTCCCAAGGCTCATTAAAGCTGTAAAGTCAACAGGGTAAGGGTAAGGGTAGGGTAAGGGTATAGATATGGGGTTACTGTAGAATCTAACAGAAGGGGTTGACCAAGCCCCAGCCAACCCAGACTTGTCATTGTTCGTGTGAAATTCAATTTTTGATTTGTAGCAATAAAGTTTTGGCCCGTCATTGCTATTGATTTTTAATTTCCCAGCCAAAGTTTACCATTCCCTCTGACAGTTTTGGCCGGAACTTTTCTAATTGCCGGCACTGGCACCAACTTTCTTTGGGCTTTCTCCTTCGCTTTCGAGATGCGTGAGCGTCGTGAACATTCATAATTTTGCAGCTGGATCCTGGGAATCTAGAGCTGAACGCTGAGAGCTGAGAGCTGGGGGAGCTGTGCCATTGAACAAAGCAATATTTGCTCAAGTAATTTTGGTCGGAAAAACTTGCTCTCCTCGTCCGCTGCCACGTGACCACTTGAGCTTGGTGTGCCAGAAGGAGCCCCAAGGAGCTGAGACTGCAGTTTTTGACTATTTTCCTACTTTTTTTCTCTCTTTTTTTCGTTTCTTTATTTCAGTGTGATTTCCCAGCCACGTACTTCAGCACGTAGAGAGGCAACTTTAATCTCTGCTCATTCTCGTTCTGGATTTGGTTTTGGTGCTGCTTCTGCCAGATCCAAAGTAATTTCGCCTTAAAAGCACAATTTATGTTCGCACAGCATTTTGCCCTAATACGAAATCAAATAGAACTTTTTGAGCCATGAAAATGAGAATGAGCGCAAAAAAAAAGAAAAAAAGAAGGGAAATATGGAAACGCAGAGAATCGCGCTGCATTTTGTTTGGCTGGGCTCATCTTGATTTATGGCAGGAAGTTTGCACCATTCGCACCGACATTGGAGACGCCATTACTTGGCGTATTTATACAAATGTTTTCAGAGAATCTCGAAAACGAAACCCCAAACCGAACGCTCCAGCCACGCCACGCCCCGCCTCTCTCCGTCTCGCTCTATGCCACATGTGGCTGTCCCTGGGTCCATGCAAACGCTGTTATAGGCATCTATAAATCAATAAATGAAATTTACACGCATATTTTGTGTTACGTGTTGGAAAATTTATTAGATTTCTGGCTCGACTTTGGAAGTTTGTCCATGCCAAAGAGCAATGTCAGCATTGGTTTCTTCCTCTTTTCCGAATGGCACATATGGAAAAACTTCGGAGGAGGGCGGCCTCCTCAATGGGTTGTGGTTTGAAAATCGAAATGTTTGGCTCAAACTTCTCAAGTGATTTTCTGAAAGCTTTCTGAAATATTTACAGACAAAGGGCGTTGCTATGCCGAAACTTTTCTTCTGTCAAATCATCTACTAAATCGATAAGTTTTTGCTTCTGTGGTAAACTGTTTTAATTTCAATGGGCGTTCCAAAGGAATTTATTCGTATTTAGACAGCAGCAGACTCAAACGTAAGAGCAAAGTTGAGTTGATCTCTGTTTTTCCTCCAATTGAAGAGGCATTTCTGGAATTAACTTCCCATTTTGCCTCAACAACAACTAAGAGAGTCGTCGACTACCAATTACTCTGTACTAAGCTTTAAAATACTCCTTTTACGAGCTGTGATTAATCCAGGAAATTGAGAAATTGTTTAAGGAATTTAAGTCGAATATTTAGAGTAAAGATCTCACTTAATGATTTAATCTACTGAGAAATGATGCGCTGAAAATGGTACAAATTTAGTCTGAAGCTATGAACAATGTTATTTTTCAGTCTTTTAATTATTTTTAATATTGTTTCTGGGAACCTATATACCTTTTTATATGGTAACCCAGTAAACAGGGCTTCTTCTACAAGCTAAAAGGCTTGATAGATGCCATAATTATTTGAAACGAATGAATTGCGAATATTTGAGAAAAGCAAATAGCTTGAATGTTTCCGCTGATTGTGAGGAGAAGCCAAAGAAATTCAAGCACTGCCCACACGCATTGACATTAGATTGGAGAGCTCCAGGGAAACCCTAGAGCAACGTCATCCGCTTCATCAGCGCAGCATTTGACACCAAAAGAATTTTTAATTAAGGCCGCGACAACAAAATAAAAAATATAATAAAAAAAACGCGTAAGCTGCTAGACTAGAAGCTGCTGCTAGTTGTTGCTGTTGTTGTTGTTGTGTTGCTGCTGCTGTTGCGGCAACGTCAGCAAATGGCAATGAAACGATAACAATAAAAATAAAAATGCAGCTATGGCCATAGAGATATGTGAGATACGAGAGATATATGGGCCTACAATGAATGCGAGTACGAGTACGAGTACGAGTACGAATATGAGTATGAGTATGAGTCTGGATATGGGCATGGGGCACGCTGCAGCAGGCCCAGAATGCACATAAAACTTGTCGGCATTGTAGTCATTATTGTTGTTGTTCTTACTGTTGTTGTTGCAGCAGAAGGAAGCAGCAGCAGCAGCAGCAGCAGCAGCGGCTGCGGCAGCGACACTGGCGACATAAACAACAATGTCATCAACATAATTGTATGTCAAGTGAGCGCAGTGAGAAAAACTGGGGTGGAGTGCCATAAAAAGTAAAATGACTAGATAGAGAGACAGTGGGACAGCGGACAGCGGACAGCGGACAGCGGACAGAAAGAGATTGAGAAAGAGAGATAGGAAGAGATAGATGGTAGGATGGACTCAAAACGGAGGGAACGCAGGAACCACTCGAGACCATGACGAGACAATGCAATCAAAGGAGCCACAACAGGCCCAGGGACAGGGACAGGGGCAAAATCGAGCCATGAATGAATGAATTGAATGACGAGCTGTGCATACGCAATATTAAGCCATCGGGACGCGCATTTCTTTCTATTACTCTGCACAGCAAAGGGTATATGGGATATGGGTTATTTCCAAGTCGCCGGATAACTTTTCTTCCGGAAGGAAGAGTGAAGAGTGTGAACAGGCTATAAGCCTGAAATAATAAGATATCTCAAAGAACTAATGCTACCTAGAATCGATATCAGTCGAAAGGGTTATTAGGAGAGGCAGGAATTCATGCGGAGAACTGAGAGAAAATATTTCTTATGGGAACTGAGACTAACCGCATTCCTAGTGTAACTGAAGTTAACTTTATAGAACATTAAATTGGAATTTTACAGTACAGAGGCGGAGGAACTTATGAAGAGTATACAAAAGTCAGATATTCTTGAAATTTTCAGTCATTTTAGGTATCCATATGTTGGGCATATCGGTTCATCTGTTGTGTTTAGGCGATGCGGGCCGCAGTCGTTTTGTCGTTGACAAAAGTCGAGGCTGGAACTGGGGCTGGCACTGGAGCTGGGGCTGCACCTACCATTCGCGGCAGTCATCATCATCATCATCATTATGGTCATCATCCGGATGGCAACCTCATCGCTGCAGTTGGCGTCTGTGAGTTTGTGTGTCATTGAAATGAAACGTCGGGCGACGCCTCTTGAGCGGAATTATTATTACCACTTATGTATGTGCTCAAACTCGCATGCGACTACATACATATTTGTAGATATGTAGTTGCCATAACCCATCAGAAGCCGCCGCAGTCGCAGTCGCTGCCGCAGTCTCAGCCGCAGCCGCAGTCGCAACCACAGCCACAGCCGTAGCCGGAGACTAAGCCAGAGCCGGAGCAAAAGCCAGGCCAGCCGGGGCCATCAGCCATTGGCATTGTTTTCCCACTGCGCGGCTTGGTTTTGTTTTGTTTTATTTTCTTTTTTCTTTTTATTTTTTATTTTTTTTGCTTCTTTATTTTCCTTATGTTGTATGCAACTTTGTGTGCTGCCTGCACTCATTTCCACATGAATGCGCCAGCCATGAAATGGAGAAGGGGCAGTGATAGCAGCAGGGGAACGCTCGCCCAACTTGGAATGGTCGACGGAGCGGGTTGCGGGTTACGGGGTTCGGGGCAAGCCATACGGAATGACATAAACCGCAAGTCGTTAAATAAAAAATTTATTTGAAATTGTCGAAACAATGTAAACAGATAATTATAAATCCCGATCTATAAAGCTATCCAACACTTCTATTTTTTTGTTCAATTTCTTTTTTCAATTGATCAATTATTGTTGTTCATATGCACTCAAAAAAAAAAATTGTATTTAACTTTATTTTATTTGTAAATTTATGTAGTTCTCGTATGGCTTGTTCTTTTTTATTTCAATTCAAAATAAATAAATAAATAATGTAAATTGAAAACTTTCATTAATTAAACAAAAGTTGGCCTAAAGTCTTGAATCTTAAATGAAGTTTCTTGGATTAGTCAGAGACAATTTAAAAGAGCTTAAAGAATAGTAGAAACATTTAAACTCTACTTATGCTACTCTTTTTTAAAAAGCCTGTTTATGTATATTTCATTGTAGAATCATATTCGTGCCAAAATGTCTCTCTTTCTTTTAAGAATAATCATTCTTAGAATCTCAATATTCTTATTTTAAGTATTTCAATCCAAGACAAATAGGTCGTTCTTGATAATAAGCACTTTATACCAAATTATCTATCTAAAAACAAATCCTAAATTTAAGAAAGGATTCTTATTTTAAGTATTTCGATCTAAGAAAATTAAGTTGTTCTTCATAAAAAGAGCTTTGTTTAAGATTATTTATATTGTCTGAGTGTACCCAATAAACACACTATAGAATCCATTTTAAATTAAATTAAGTTCTTAAAACTTTCAAAACATTTTTATCAAAGTATTTCGACCTAACAAAATTAATTTATTCTTTGAGTTGTAAAAAACTATTAGTTTTTTCCGAGTGTGCGTAATAAACACTCTAGAAATAAACCTGTAATTAATTATGCTATTTTTTTTGTTGTTGTATTAATTGGCCTATTTGTTAAGTGTGTGCGACAATTCATTAATATAATCATTTATCTTTTTTTCATTGAATAATATGAATATTAAGAAGTGGCACTAATTAATAAATTATCAAGCGACAGGCAGAAAAAGAAAATGAAAAAGAAAAAGAAAAAGCTGCTAAGATTATTAGCAATGGGTGGGCGATTCCAAAGAATTTGTAAATGTTTTCTACCTACGTAAGCCTATAAAAAGAAGGCATTCAGCTGGGGTCTTCAGATGTTTATTCTTTGCATTTCTCTTTACCATTTACCATTTGCCATTTGCCATTTGCCAAGACGGAAGACGTCGCGACAGTGTCGAAGAATGGCAAGTGGCCTGTCAAGCAGCTGATCTATATAAGGTCACACATGTGTGCCTCTACAGAATGCCCCTAATGTCCACTTAACAGCCTACTTAAATACATGGCTTGCATATGAAACTGGAAAGAAATGATGGCAATATCTCATAGGAGAACTAAAGCTGAAGTTGCACGACTGCCGGATATCCTCTACTCACAGTTCTGGAGACTCTTAGCCTCTGTCTATAGCAACCCTTTAAACCAGTCACCGCATACTAAACTTATTTATACTTTAGAAATTAAAATTTGAAAATTCTTCTTAAAGCTGATAACAGAACTCAAAAATAATGACGTATTTTGTATTATTTTTGATAAGAAAAGTGTTGAAATGGATGCATAGTGACGTAAATTAATAAATAAGAAATATACTGATAATGATGAGTATAAGATAATTCATATCTTGATAGATTTGTAAAAGGAAAGAACTGATTGGAATACTTTTTATTTATTAAAAATAAGTTATATATATAATTAAAGAACTTAAGCAAAATGTGTAAAGCACTCAAAAGCCAGATAAACTTCAACAAAATGAAGGCTAAAAGTTATTTATTGACCCGAAACGATGGTGCGGGGGATATTATGGTTACTTTTAGAACTTTGTAATGATTTAATCTACCCATTCCCCTATAATTACCGTATTATAGGGTATACAAGAACGACAAAAGCTCATCAATGATTGTTGAGAAACGACAAAAGCGACAAAGAGCCACACATTAAATGCCAACTACTCGTAAATGGCGTTACTCTCATCGTACGGGAATAGCAGAACAATACTCCGCCAGTAAATGTTGCTGTTGCTGTTGCTGTTGATGATGATGATTATAGTGATAATAATGATGTTGTGGCATAGCTTAGCATAGCATAGACTGAAGACTCGCGCTTCAAAATTGTCGTCGTGGTCTCTGAGTAGGCCGAGAGCCAATCGGCCTATCGTCAAATGGCCATCAGATATCAGCCATCAGCTATGAGCCATGAGCCATGAGCCATGAGCCATCGACCCGCTTCAAATTCAAATTCAAATTGCAATTGCTGGTCATGCGAACTTTAATTACACAGCGGATCACTTGGGTCGCCATGGAGACGCTGTCTTTGTTGTCTCTTTCTTCATAGCTCACCTTACTGCTTACACAGAAAGAAAAAGCGAGCTACTTTTCAGAAATAAACTAGAAATTTCTTGACTCAGGTAAGCAAGGATTCAATCTGCCAATCTGATTAATTCTGATTAAATTGGTGCAGATTTTAACCAGAATTCTCTGAAATTAAATATGAAAAGATGTAGGCTAAATATAATTCTCATTCAATCAGAAACAGCTTGTTATAAACAAATGTTTTTTCTAATTTCTAAAAGGAAACTCTCTCAGTATAATTTTAAAAAACGTACTATTTTATCTAACTTTAAGTTTTGTTAGGGTATATCGAGATTAATAATAATATAACCAATTAAGCCGGTTGCACATTTCTGTGGCTGCCATATGAAATATTAAATTTTCAATTAAAAAATGCTAAATTTCTAATTGGTTGTAAATTCAAAAGACCAAATTCAATTCAATATTTTCAAAATGGTAAAAATAGAATTGGCTCAAAATTCAGTTGACCAGATTTGATCAAAAATGTCCAAGATTGAAATATTCCTACTTGATTCAAAGAATATTTAAGACTTTGAATATTGACACCGAAACTCAAATAAATTTTTCTGCTGTGTAGTGGTTCAACCCCCACCCACCATCCGCTACCCCCTCGCCAGCTCTGTCCCTTGGCTGGTGACTCTGCCCCTTTGTCTATGCGTCGCAACGTGTCTACTCCAATCATACTCCTAGACTGCTGGACATGTGGGCTGACTAAATGCGGCTCATTAAAGTAAATTACAATTTATGTTGCTGCGGCTGCTGCTGCTGCTGCTGCTGTTGTTGTTGTTGCTGGTGTTGCTTATGTTGCCTTCTTAGTTTGCATGTCGCATGTGGGCGTGGCAGGCCATGTCTTTCCACTTCTTCAGAGCAGGAGCGGGGCGGGGCAGGCGAAACAAAGTCGTGTTTGTAATTAATTTTGATTAACGGGCAGAAACTTTTCGAGGTAACCTGCCACGCATTACTCGTACACTAAAATTTCAGCATTGCGAGGCGTCTCTAATTTTCGAGGGTGGCCTGCCACCCGCTTGCTCCTCAGGGGTTGATCTAAGGTGTATCTAAGAAATGTGCGGGCTGAGGGAAAAGCTTAAAAGTTTACTCTTAATATGAGCTTTGCCCAAGAGTACCTCATTTTTAAGCTTGATAAATGTGAATGTTTACTGAGGCTCAACTTTCCTTATACGAGTATTTCTGTATGTGTTCCCATTCATCATATATAGGTTTGCATATCATTATTGTTGAGAATATGATTTTCTTTGATAAAATAAATATAATAATCTATCAAAAAATACTCTTGCTCAAAAGACTTTCAATAATATAAGCCAAGCATTAAGCTGGCTACAAAGAAAGCTTTTAAGCGTCATGCCGAAGATTTGAATGCTCTTTTAGACTCCTCCTGAGGCATGTTCTTAAAGTATGAAAATCTTGTAATTAACGAGTTTCATAGCAAGAGAAGGGCAAATTATAATTAAATGTTGTTCTTAGGGCAGATAAATTAAAGTTTTCCGATTTTGATAGCTTTTTGACTGAATAGAAAACATGAACTTGATTTTGGTCCATACAAACAAAAGAAACAAGCACTGGCTTAATTTTACACCTATGTTTTATATGTCATTTATCTAATAGCCCGCCTGAATTGCCAAGATATAGGTTAGCATAGCTGCCGATAATAATAAATAAAAAATTAATATATATGTCTTTTAAGAGCTCGCAGATCTCCCTCTATTCTTCCAAACCTACAAGGGTATAAAATGGATTTTCTGCAATAGAACGAGGTGATTCTGTGAAAATTCAGTGAACATTTCTGCATTCGTGCATGAAATTGAGATGATGAAAAGTATTTGGTTCACGAATGAAATACATATATAAAAAATTATTACTATAATTAGCTCTAAGTATTTATCTTTAATCTAATAAATTATTAGTTATAAATTAGGTCATCGAAGAGAGTTGACCTTGAGCATTGCTCACTGCTTAGCCTATAAATTGTTGTGAATGAATTATTAATGATTGTAAATTTGTATGAGAAATCGAGTTATAAATAATATTTTCTTATTAGTTCTTCAAGTCGGCTTCAAGGCTCTTGAGTGGTTGAGTCTGTTTGGTAATTTCTCATTTTTGATTTCACTCATCTGTCAATAATACTTGAAATTAATTAAAGCGCCCTCAATGCAAATTGCTTGGGGTGGACAATCTCTTAGTCTCACAGCTGGACAGTTAGTTACCAGTTACCCCGGGTGCCTGGTGCCTGGTGCCTGGTACCTGGCTCCTCATCCTACGGTATTCCACCGCAGTTCCCCTGCCCCTCTGCACCATTCCAAGCAAGCTGGAAGCACACAAAAAATATGCAGTGCTCGACTCACCGAGTGGCGCACTAAAAATGATTGCCTACTTCAGTGTCATAAATTAAAATCTAACAAAATAAATCAATAAAGATTAAATCTTACGTGCGGCACACACACACACGGACAGAGGCAGCGGCAGCGGCAGAGGCAGAGGCAGGGGCAGAGACAGAGACAAAGCGATAGAGACAGGGCACATAGCCGCATTCGTAGAGTGTAGGCATAATCCAGCTTTGTATCTGTATCTGTAGTTGTTTCTGTATCTGTATCGGTATTTGTAATCTGCAGCCACCTCTATTTGTATCTGTAACTAACAAAACGTGTGGCCGCATATATATGAAAGCACCGCCATGTGGCATATATTTATTCATGTATGCGTAAATTTGTATCTGTATCCGCAGTCATAGCTGTAGCCGTGGCTGTATCTGAATCTGGCAGCCCCTCAAAAACTACTTAAGTATTTAGGTCTCTGTGCGGCTGTCGCTTCGCATTTTGAATGCTGAATGGGTATTTAAATTTCATACAAATTCTATGAGCGCTTGTCTGGCCTGGCTGGGGACTGGGCCGGGGCCGGGCCGGGGCCGGAGCCGGAGCTGAGGCTTGGATCATGTTTGCGCCTCGACTTGGCTGCCTTTGTAGGCCTGCGCAAAAACACAAAAAACACAAAAAAACTGAAAAAATAATAAAAAAGCGAAAAGCAGTTGAAATATGCAAAAGGCGGCAGTTCAATTCATTCAGACGCACGCACACTCACACTGTGTAGACAGACAGAGAGTCTTTCAGACAGACTGACATCTCTGACTCGCAATCGTACATAGTCAGAAAGCCGCTTAAAGCTCTCCCTGTTCCATGTTCCCATCGGCCACGACCACGACCACGACCACACCGCGGTATCCGTATCCGTCGCATCCGTCGCATCCAACAACAATAAGATATAGAAGTTGATAAAGAAATGCATGCGCTTTAATAATACGCAAAATAATAACAAGCACCGAGTACGACTACAACAACAGAACAGAGCAGGAACAGAACAGAAAAACAATCAACCCAGGAGCAGACAATAGAGGTTTAGAAAGAACTTTTTTCTCCTCTATGGCCAGCCATAGAATCAGGCAGGAGAGTCTTCTTATAAAGGGTGCTCGTTTGCCCATTGTATTCAGTTGTTGGGCCTGACATACTCTTAACTTAGCTTTACAGCCGATAATCCTTAACGGTGCAGAAGCTTAAAGCAGCTGGGATTATGCCTGGCTGCTATATACCAGTCTAACAACAAAGTAAGTCAGTAGAAATATGCAGCTGTTTGGAACAACTATTATTGGGTGGTCCCAGGCATTGTGGAGAGAGCTTAGGAGTATATAAATAGATCGATAGCGCAGCTGCCTTCTGGATAAGCACACAAATATTAATATTCTTTTATACAGGGTATAGCAATTTTGTCCCAATTTGTCTCACGTGTTGATAGAGACATTTCGAACCTCATAAAGTAGGGTATTACGCCGGAAGAAGCATATTATGGGTATTTATTTCATTCTTTTCATAGTAATTAATCAGAATGAAGAGTTGAATATGCCTTAGAATTAAATGTGTCTTCAAGAAAACCGTCACAAAGTAATATATCTTATGGAATATGGGAATATTCGGAAGGATCAATAAGTTTATCTTTGAAATCATTGAAAATATTTATTTATTCCAGCTTGACCATATAACTACACTCTACTTTCTATCATATTTAATTCTCTATTGGTCAACAAAAGATAAGAGTATTTTATCACCATAGATCCTTTATTTCTTTATCTAGATTCAATTCTTTATCTAGATCAACAGCTGCTGTCTGTCTATCTTCCAATTTAAAAAATGAGCAGAATAAACAAAAAATTACTATAGACTTGAAAGAGTATAAAATATTGGAAAACTTTCGACTGGGTATTCTTGCTTGCCTCTGTTCAGGATAATTACAGAACGAAATAAAATTCCCAGACATTCATCATAGATCCCGCATGATTTTCATGGCTAGAAGCCATTAGGCATTGTGGCATCATTTGATTTCCAAGTCAAGTTATTAGATGGAGCTGCATGTAGCATGAATATGCATGCCACTGCCACACCTATTCGACTGAGAGTTCCCTTCGATGGCCAAGCCTGTCGCTTCAATGACGCGTCATCATGACCAGCTGGGATCCGGCTCCATTCAGCCACGACTGAACAGATAAACGAATACCGAATACCGAATACAGAAAATTCTGAAAACTGAATACTGAATACTGAACACTGAATACTGAATACGGAGCACTTATTATTATTAATAAGTGCACGTTAATGTTTGCTTGATTAAGCACTCAATCAAATGAAATTCTATACGCATGACGAGCCGAAAAAGAGCCTCGAAATGAATGCGCAGGCAGGCAAGGAAACGTGCCCAAAAGAGGAAATGATAAAAAAAAAAACAACACAGAGAGAGAGAGAAGAAAAAAGAATCCTTTTGGTAAACACAAAATACTGTGGACCCGCTGCGTATCCACTAATTTTGAGTGCGCTCGTTGCATGCCTCATTTAAGAGGAACGCGTCGCTTCGCGTTCCGCATACAACAAGTAAATATAATTCATAATTTTCGCTCTATTCAACCAGCGATCCACCACGCAGAGGCCAGGAGGCAGGAGGCAGACACTGACAGGCCCATGGTCATGTCTCATTCTCCTTTCGACTCAGGGTGGTTACTATAAGTCAGATTTCTAGTTGTAGCTAAAGTTCCCTAGGGTATATTTGTACCCTAACCTACCTAAAAGGTATATAGAGTGTACTTTAAAGTCAACGTAGATAGTCCATTTCCCATTTGTAGTACCCTATACATTTTATGTTTCTCCTAACTAAAAAGAGAATTAAATTAGTTATTTCTCAATCCAATAGGTTCGAGGTTTCGCTTTATTTTAAAACTCTATGGTAACAATGATTTCGGAACCTTGAAGAGGGGGCGGATTTTGAAGATCCTTAAGTGTATTCTATAGTTTTTTCACAGATATTAGAATATAATTCCATTTCCAGGCAATGACTTTTCATGCTGGCATATTATATTGTTCCCTTTTTAATACTAAAAGAATTTAAAACTGAATAATTATTTTCTTAAAATAAAAAATGTTATACTATAAATTTCAAGTCTAAAATTACACTAAAGATACCTCAATTTGAGGCAACATTTTACAGGATACTTCAAAGTCGAAAATATTTAATTTAGGTGTTTTGCTTTGTATTTATTTTTTGGTTTTCTGTGTTGGCCATCAATCATAATAAAACTGCACAGAAGAACATCAAAGGAAGAGCCAAGGACAGCAACGAAGCCAGAACCAAAACCAAAACCAGAACCAGAACCAGAACGAGAATGAGATTCAGAGGCAACAGAGAATCAACAGCGGGAATCTCCTCTGCGCTCTTTACACTGAGTTGCGTTTTATTTTCGGCACTTGAGAGGCTGCATCTGTATCTGTAGCTGTAGCTGTAAATGTAAATGTATCTTTGTATCTTGGTATCTGCATCTATAGCTGGCTGGCTGGCTGGGCGTGCGTAAGTGCCATGGGGATGGGATAATGTCGATGGGCTTCGCTCTGAGCTGAGTTGCACCTTGCTCCGATGAGGAGTGTAAGCACCCCGCCTGCGTCTTAGCCATCGTAGTTTAATTGTTTGCACAGCAGCCGTTTCTGGTGTTTATCTGGCTTTATATTTACCTCTTACCATTTACCGTTTACCGTTGCCCCGGCCATTGTTTGGCCCAAAGGACGAACCAAATTTTTTTTTATTCGGATTTCGTGTGAATTTCTCGGGATTTGCCGCTGCGCTGCTGCTGCTTCTGCAATTTTTTTGCATCTTTCTTTTTTTTCCTCGGTATTTGTTCATTCAGGCAGGATGTTTGCACCTTTTACAGAAACGAGGGGATGCCTGGAAGTAGATATCTGGTTGCTTAATGACAGGTTGGCAATCTGGCAGGCATTTGTGTGGATTGCTTGAGTTATTAATGCCATTCGAAAGCAATTTAATATATGTATTCTGTTTTATTTGAGTTGCTTTGCTTTTGCTCTAAGCAAACAATTCCCAGCAATCTATCTCCTTGCAACCCCTAATGGACCTGGAAAACCCTTTTCAAACTTGCTCGCACTCGCACATTTCAATTTCAGATACTCGTAATGTATGTATATTTTATTATGTGTGTGTGTGTTTGAGTGTGTGGTGTATGGGTGTGTGTGAGTGTGTGTATTAAAAGTCAAAGCCAAGTCGCATTCACTTGAGACTGAGACCCACTGCGATTCGATGCGATACGATTCCGAACTGAGCCCTCCAATGGGGCATAGAATAAGTAGTATCCCAAGTATGTATCGCATATACTCTATAGAGTGTATATATACACTCGGATATGCTTGTACTTTTACTCTCGTATTCGTACTTCTGAAGGCGAATGCAAATACAACAAATACAACAAATACAACAAATTCAAATACAAAAGTATCTCAAGTATTAAGCATTTCTCATGGCGCTGACGAGGGCTGCGTTTTAAGTACTTACGAACTGAATTTAAATGCGCTGTTCGCGTCTCAAAAGTGCTAAATTCGAGTGCTCGACAAAGGCAAACTGAAACGAAGAAAAAGGATAGAAATCTCTATAAATGAAGCCGAGTATTTATATACCCTTGCATTAAATTAGAAAGAGGATAGCATTAAGAATTCCGAGTGGTTTTGAATAAAGAATTCTGTACTTGGTTTTTGACATTGCTGGGAACGATTCTCGATTTTCTTTCATCTTTCTTCTGTGTTCAGCCAGCTGACAAATTAAATACCCTAAAATGAGAATGATTTGATTAAATGCTGAAATTGACAGCATAAAATATTGAAAAAGCAATAGTTCTAGAGAAGTCGATAATTTACTTATAATTTCTAGTTTTTGTTACATATTGCTTAGGAAAACTAGAACACCCTCTGCATACCCTATGCATTCTGAGTCTCTTTGAATGCGCTGCTCGTATATTAAATAAAATACATATACAATGAAATAATAATAAAAAGCAATTGCTGTAAATCAAACAAATGATTGGCGATTGGGGAGGGGGAGTCTCTTTTTTTATAGGTGGGCGAAGTATTTGCATATGGGGAATATAGAAAGAGTCATTTTAGAGATCTTTAGTTCATTGACCCCAGGTTGATTTACAGTATTCGGCATTCGGTTACATAAATTGTAAATATTTCGCACTCTGAAATCTCAGCTGTCATTTGGCTAATTTATGTGGCTGATAAATGCGATAAGCTTTTATTTTGTTTCTTTATTTTTATCAATGATATAAGCAAAGTATCATAAATTTAGAGATTGCATTATGATAATTGCATAGCATTTAGGAGGAAGATTAAAAAACATGTTTCGCTCGAGCAATTTGTATGCAAATATTGATTGGGCATTGAGTCAGCCAGCTTCGATAAAGGCTGATAAATAATAAAATTATACAGAAGTGCATTTAATAATTATCGTTAAATCTGCTGTATATATTCAAGAGATTCAAGGAATTTCACTTAGAAAAGGGCTGAAATATTAATTTCTGTATATGTTTTTATTACTTCTTCACTCGAAATCTGCTGCCATTATATTATATTCATATGGGCTGCATTCGTTGATTCAATTATGAACGTTATGCAAATGTGAATACTCGTAATCAATTCAATAAAAGGAAACTTATTTCTCGCATCGAATTAACCAAAAAACATGCAAATGCCAAATGTCATTCTACAGTCCCTGGGACGCCGTTCGTTTAATATTGGACCGCCGGAGATGAGTTTGCGATGCGGATAAAGATGAGGATTGTTCGGGCAGAGCTGGATGCCAGCCAAGACTCGCCGTGGCTGAGGCAAAGCCAAGAGATTTCTGGCAATTGTTGTTGTTGTTTGTTTATTTAAGCGTTCAGCTTCGGTCTTTTGTGCCCTTTTCAATGTTGCACGTTCAACGCTTGCTGGTGCTGCTGCTGCTGCTGCCTAGACCAGGCCCAGGCCCAGGCACAGTTCGGGGTCCAGGCCCAACCAGTCTAGGGCGAGGCGAGTCGAGTTGAGTCGAGTCGAGTCGAGTCGAGGCGAGGCGAGTCGAGGCAGCGCAGCGCACTTAATCATATTCGATACAGATAAGCTTCAGTGCCGGTACGTGCATAGAATTTAAGCATACATAATAATCATCGACAGGCAGTCGTCCGGCGAAGCAACAACAACATCAGCAACCAGCAACCAGCAACAATGCTGCCTCACTGAGTGACGTACAATAACTGAAAAATAAAAAAAAAAATAAAGAAAATGCGAGGCGTGTAGCGCACAATATTATCATAAAGCAAACACGGCGACCAGAAAACAGTTGGAGAACAACAGGAACAAAGGAAACCCCGGTTCTCGACTCTTGGCCAGGCCAACAGGGAGAGAGAGACAGAGAGAGACAGCGAGAGAGAGGGGGATAATCAAGAGCCAGCAGGGCAAAGCATTTATAATTTCATATTATTATTTTTATTATTATTCTGGACGTTCTCTTTGGCGTTTTGCTAGAAATTGCAGAAAACAAAAGGCCAAAAGAGCCCCCAACTCCACCAGCTCCAGCAACCAAAAGCAAGTCTTTAGGTTCAAATTATGTTCGTCTACCGTTCCAAAGCTTCAATGTGCGATTCAATTTGAACTTGGCTGCCGCTGGGCGACCCTTGATGCGGTTACCAATCAACCAAACAACCAACCAGCCAACCAGCCAGCCAACCAGCAAACCAGCCAACCAACCAACCGCAGTCCCATGCATCTGCGTATCTGAGAGATTTGTTCTCTACGCTGGCAACATTTGATCTTTGGCTGGCGGTAAGCTATTTTATCGTACATATTTTTTTTAATATATTTTTAGCCTGTTCTCTGAGTGAAACAGGCTTTGTCTCATGTTTCAGCATATGCCACACTGAAAACTAACCACTATAAAGTGGGAATTTGTGCAGCTCTGTTACCAAACGAAGGCTGCAAGCTGATATGCTGCACTGCTCAGTCAGCTGCTCATATAGGGTATATATAAATTAATTAAAATTTAGCCTGGCAACGAGAGCACACCTAAAGTATTCCTAATCCTGCTTACTTCAGTTCCAATTAACTGCAACCAACTATTTCGCCCAGAATTACGGGTATAAAGCCCTTCTGTCAACCCAATCTCCTTGGTGTAATTGCGAGGTTTAAGTTGGTTTCCCTTTAAAGATGAATAAATATAAATAATCTGTTGCCCCAGCTGAGGCACTTCAAAATAAAATCTAAAAAATTAAAAAATAATAAAAATAAAATCAATAAAATGCGAAATATGAAAAGCGAAATGTAAATATAAATATAAATAGGTGAAGGGCAGGGCAGGGCAGGGCAGGAGGCTTAGAATGATAAGCAGGGCGGCGTTTGCCAAACGCTTAATTGGCATTAAGCACGTAAAGATGAAGGCCAAACTGTATGTGAGGGGAATGACAATGAAGGGTACGCTTGCCCTTAGTATCAGTGGCGTATGCTTGATTTTTGTCAGAGGGATTTTACAAATTTTATCTATATTAATCGGCTTCTCAGCTAGGATTACTGACTAGTTCAAGCAAAGCTTTAAAACAATATTCTCCGTTTTGACAAAACTGAAGAATTTTTATCCAAAAAGACAAGTGGTTCGGGGTTAGGTTCGAGGATTATTCAGTTTTGATTCAAAGGACTCAAAAGAAGAATTAAGAAGTATTCGATTTCGAACCGATTTGTATCATTCTTCTATTGCGCAGATCCCGTACAGCATAAATACTTTATCACTCGCAACAAACCAGAGCAATTTTCATTATTTAAAGATTTTTGCAAAACGCCGAGTTGAATAATATGGATTTGAATAATACTGGTATTGAATATATTAATAATTATATAATGGCTTTAGGCTTTAGGTTCATTTATTTCCATTCGAATTATTCTAGTCTCTCAATGTTTAATTAAGTATAAAATTAAATACAAAATATGGAAAAAAAATATATCGAATATTTGCGCCTCTAAGGCTTTAAATTACGTTATACTTTCTTGAATACATCATCAATTAATGAAATATTTATTTAAACTTCTTCCTGAGAGCATTACATTTTTAACAAAAGTATATTCTTTTGGTTAATAAGAATATGGCGAGGAATAGTCAAAAAAAAGGTTGAAAATAAATTGAAAAATTCATTCACCTTCCTGTGGATGCTGAACCTTAAAGTAATCCCCCTCTGCATAAGCCACTGCTCTGTTTGATTACAGGGTAAAGTGCTGTTGTCATAGTCAGCGAACCGTTGGCAATTGTAATTAGGACGAGGAGTAAGGAGTAAGGAGAGAGAGGGAGAGAGAGAGACAGAAATGGAGTCGCTTTGAATGACGGTTTAAAACGTCGGCCAGTTTTTCAGTAACAACAGCAATAATAAAAGCAACAGCAGCAACAACAACAACAATAGCACCAGCAGCAGTAGAAATAATTCGTCCTTTGGTGTTTTATATTTATTTAGGCGCGTTACGTGCGCCGCCCAAAGCCTTTAATGCCCTGGGCAAACAAAGATGCGATTTTGAGGCGCTTACGCACGCAGAGATGAAGCCAGGACGATAGGACGTAAGGACGAAAGGACGAAAGGACGTTGGCAGGACACAGTTGGTTGTTGGTTTGCACCCCTCGTCACGTTGCATGTCATCAGCAACTCGTTTTACTGCTGCTGCTGCTGCCGCTGCCGCTGCTCCTGTTGTTGTTATTATAGCAATTATTATAATTGCGCGCACAAATCGACAGTTACACGCAAGCAACTTTTCTGGCACTCGTCCTGCATCCTGCATCGTGCAGCGTGCATCGTCCTTGCCAACTATCCACAAGCAGAGACACACATACACACCACAGCACAGCCACAGAAAATTGCACAAAACTAATTCAGTTCTTGTGCGCTCGTTTCCTGTCCTGTCCTATCCTATCCAATCCTGGTCCCTGCCCTGCCCTGCCTTGCCCTGCCCTGCCTGGCTCTTGTCCTGTCGTCGTCAGCAACAACAGCGACAACAGCAGCAGATTTGCATAACTTTTTCAATTTCAAAGCTCAAGCTGTGGCCGAGGCCGAGGCATATGTGTCAGCAGCAAGGAACTCTCCCCCGCAGCACCAGCACCGGCAGCACCGGCAGCACCAGCAGCAGCAGCAACAAAAACAAATACACAGAAAACAAAACTGTTGAACATTTTAATAATTCCAAACAACAAAAAAAAAAAAAAAAAAAACATACTCTATTACAGCTACAAATTTGGAACGATGAAACCAACTTTTTCTAACATTTAAGGGTTCTCCAAGCTGAATATAATTATTTTTCTAGTTTGGCCTTTTTTAGCCTTTTTATTTTGTTACCTTGACGAACGAGCGGCTATAACTTGATGAGTAATACTTTATTTGACGTACATAATATATAAACCAAACACTAATTATATTTATTATACTTTAAATAATCCTAATAATATAGTCGTATGAAATAGGCCAAGGAATATAAAAGCCTTTATATAGAATAAGGCATAAAAGTATATAAGATACCCCAATTCATCAGCAAAGTACTCACAAAAGAGAAAAAAGGCTAAAGTTTGTATTATATATTGTATAAGTTATTTACAAATATAAGGAAACGTCGTTCAATACTAAAAAGATATTCTAATATTTGAAGGGATTAAATGAAAATAAATATAATAATAAGATTAAAAATATAACAGGCTTAACTGGCTAGCTAGCTTGTTGTTCAGTTACTTTCCTTAGATATATCACAGGAAGAGCGGAGTTCAAAAAATATCCATTCTAAACTATAATTAGTATTCAAATCGATAGTAAAGAGATTTCTTATTTGATAGAAGTAATTATTGATATTGAAATAGGTTGGAAGTATTTCTCTCAGTGTGTCGGTCATCTACAGTTACAGCGGCGTCATCGTGGTCGATGTCGCAGACATCGTTGCCAGGCTGCTTCTTATTTACGTCAATTGCTTGCGCACTCTTCGGAGCAGCCTGTGAACAAGTCCTGTGAGACGGCAACTGGAGACTGGCAGGAACAGAGCAGGGTGCAGAGGAGGACGTAGCGATGACGGCAACGTTGGCATCTAAATCGCTTTTGTTGGCTGTGTGGGCGTCGACGGGTTCGGTGTCAATTTTCAGCGTGGAAAATGCTGCTGATGTGTTATGCCGGAAAATCTTGTGCACTTGGTGGACTACCGTATGAAAAGACAAACTGCTGCAGTTCCTTCTGCCCTCTGCCCTCTCCCCTCTCCCTCCCCTCCGTCTTAAGCGTCTTGGGTTACCTGGCTGATGACAAAGCAACTTACTCGTAAGGTGGCCATATGGGAGGATTTGTCACGTAGTTGGCCGCCATTTGACAGCCACAAACATAAACACCTCAAAATCAGCTAGCGAAAAGTGTTGAGGACTTTCTGCAACTTTTATGCAGCTGCGGGTTCAGTTAACTTTTAACAGTAATGAATTTTATAACTGAAATATAAAAAGTTATAATAATAAAAAATAAAAATGTTCCGCTGTCGAAAGTTTTTCACCTGACTAAGAAGTCGTTTCAACGTTAAAGCAATTTCAGTCTTCAGTGAGAGTTTTTTTCTGTATCCTAAACTTTATTTTACAGAAGAAAGTCAATAAAGAATAGTCTACACGAAATCTTTATACCCTTGTGGTGGGTATTATACTATTGCGAGGCAGCTGGTTAGATCCTTTCAAAACTTCTACTACAACGATTATTCCTGATGGGCCTTGACATGGACAATTGTTTCAATAAAACGTTTGAGGGGAATTATTATTTATGAAACAGCTGGATTAAAATTAATCAAAAATACAAAATTTATTAGATTTATATATAGCTGAAAATGGCTTAATTATTTTGGCCTTAAGAATTTAAATAAAAAGTGCAAGCTGAATTTAAGTTTAACAGTTCTTAGTTTTAGTTTAAGCACTTAAAAAAGTTAACTTAAAATCAAGTAAGAATATTATTAAATGAACCATTTCATACAACATTTAAGTAGAAAGGGGCTTGCTATGAACTGATAGGCCAGTTGGGATTAAATCAAGTAAGAGAAAATTATCTCAATATTATTATATTTATTTTAATTAATTATACGATTGAATGAAGCAAGAATCGGGTCTAAAGTCGGACAATTCTCTGTATTTTTCCTGTGTCTCGGAAATCTCCTGCCAAATACAGCTTATAGGGCTATATCCTTTTAATGCATTTCAAGCCAGGACTCGCATCTGACATGAAGAAAATTACCATTTAATTTGAGCATTTTTATTATTGTGTAAACGAGTATTTTATTCATGGAGGTAAGACTTATAGGCCAAGTTACAAAAGGTTGTTTCAGCCACTATGAGTCTGTATTTGTACAACGAATTCATGTGAATATTTTCCAAAATTTCCAATTTTATAACCGCCGTTTGTCATTTGAATCAACAGTGACTAGCATTGTCACTGGGACTGTCTTTGTCACTGTGACTGCCAGTGACACCAAATCCAATAAAAACTCTGTCGCATCCGCAATGCCCCTGAACCTTAGCTCGTTTCCCGCTGCCCGCTGTCCCCTGTCCCCTGTCCGCTATTCACCCGCTGACCGACCTTCACTTTAAATCGCCTCTGCCTCTGCCGCTGCCTGTGTCATAAAAATAAAAATCTCGCTTCATTTCATTTTCATGGTTTTTGTTACTCCAATTACCAATGTGATGTTCGTTTGTCCGTCCCCTCTCCGTCTCTGCCTCCTTGTGCGTCTGCGCTGCTTCTGCGTCATCAGCTTAGCCCACATAATGGGCCACGTTATGTGATATACGAGCCATACGAGATTGGTGGACATTTTGCACCTAAGCTGCGGCCCTGCCACGTCT
Organism: Drosophila repletoides; assembly: GCA_018150835.1. Lineage (NCBI taxonomy): Eukaryota > Metazoa > Arthropoda > Insecta > Diptera > Drosophilidae > Drosophila > Drosophila repletoides. The sequence goes on from JAECWQ010000202.1 coordinate 8,614,755, forward strand.
TCTTATCCTTCAAATGTTCGACTCGTGTGCAGCCACACCTCCTAGCCTCTAGCCTGTAGCGTTTAGTCGCTATATATCCTGCCGCCTGCCGCTTGCCGCTTGCCGACTGTCGCCAGACACCCGTCTCCTGTCGCGACCTGTTACCAAGATTAACGCCGCAGCGCAGGACGCAAACAGAACAGCAAAATCAGTCATAATATTTCAAATTTCATAAATTGATGCGTATCACATTAGACGCTGACAACAACAACAACAACAACAACAACAACAACAACAGCAACAACAACAACAACAACAACAACAACAACAGCAACGGGAACAACAACAAGGATAACAACTAACGGCAACGGTGTTGTTCGCCTTTGTTGTTGGTGTTGTTCAGTGAACAACCCTCGGGAAATGGCTTTGATAAACGCGCCCAAGGGCTATTGAATTATTTTTGAGCGCAGCCCATGGCCGGAGCGGGGGCGGGTGCGAGTGCGGGTGCGGGTTTGCGAGGCGTTGTGCCACGCCTACATTTCAACGCGTCGCACAAAAATTCGCTGTTAAATAAAATGAGAAGCGCAAACGGAAAAAAGGAAAAGAAAAACATAAAGAAATTCTATCTTTGACAATCCGCAGTTTTGAATACCCTTCTTTTAAGGCAGCCTGTATATAAATCATATATAGTAGTGTGATTTTGATTAATTATAGTAAAACTATATAAATAATATAATAAACATGTAATACAATAATAATAATAATAATAATAATAATAGTAATATTAATAATAGAAAAATAATCTTCCTATTCGCAGCTATAAATTACTAAATTCACCCAGCGTAGCTCGAAGGAAGTGAAAAGTAAAATTGATCAATTCTTATTTGTTGAGAAAAAAACTATTATACTGAAACGAAAAATATTCAGGTAAATTGTTCGCCTATTTCTCCAAATATTCAAAGCATTATTCAAACTGGCCGCTGTTTTCCAAATGAATTTCCAAAATATATTTAATATTAATATTAAAGAAGAGCTCTTAAAGTGAGTTGAAGGCCAATAGAATCGATCAACCTTGGGACGGTTTTAGCCAAAACACGTATAATTTAGACTTTATATTAACACCTCTGCATTGACTTGAAGTTAAAGTCAATCGGGTCAATCGGTTAGACATTTAATTTACCATGCATTGTGCTGAGTTTATCGGGAAATTTATCTGCAGTTTTATTCAATTTTCACATTAATCCTTAAACATTAAACATTAAAAAACAATCCTTAAGCTTCGCCATTTTTCAGCCTTGGGTTAGAATTATTAAAATATAGAAACGGATAATGATATATTGGCCTTTTCAAGGATCGAAGACTCTACTCCTTCAGCGCTTGACGCATTCTGTGATAATATTCTAATACCTTTTGTAAGGGTATAAAAAAGATATTTGTACATAAGAAAATATCCTCTTTGATTTTGCTGCACGATTGATTTTCTCGTTCCCATCTCAGAGGAAGAAGACGCTGCCTCTGCCGCCGACGCCGCCGCCAGCGTTCGTGTCCTTCATTCGCACCTGCTGCCGCGCTGCTTTGCTGCTGAGTCCTGCCTTGAGTCAAATTGCTCCCCAGACGAACTGACGAGTTGCTTCGTCCTTTTATCCCTACGCCGCCTTCGTTTATGGCTGTCTAAGCGACTTTTCTCTTTTCTCCTTTTTCTTATATTTTATTTTTATTTTTATTACTGCTCAGCCATAAAACAATAAAAATTGCTCGTATTTATATTTAAGTTCGATTGGTCGAGCAGAGCGAAACGCCTTGCGCCGCCTCGGGAAATGTTTTCCTAATTAAATTTTACGACCTGTTCTATGAAGTTTTCGAGATTAAATTGAGGGAAGTTATCGATTTCTAGGGTTTAGAACTAGCAGAGTTATATACAACTTTTTACTACTTTTCTTAAAAGAATTTTATCCCCTCATTTTGATAATTAAATTAATTATTTACTTGGCTTTTACACAATTTTGTTGTTTAAGGCCTTTAAATTTAAAAAAAACCTTTTAATTTTTTTGCAATTTCTTTTATAAATTTCGGATTAAACGAAATTTTTAAGTCCGAAATTTAAATTTATAGCCGTTTATAATTTTAGATGTTGTTCGAATCCACCTTAAAGCGCCATCTATAGTTCACAAACTACGCTCCATATGAAATGAATTTCTTAGCAATTATCTTCTGCGTCAAACCATAACATTTAGCAGCTCGTTAACAGAAGACAATTCTAGGCGGTAAATAATGTTAATGCCGCAGCTGTTCTTCGATCTGATTCTCAACTGCTAAGACCAGCAGCTGTTTAATTTAATAATTTAAATTGCATTTTTTTTTTGTTTAATTTACAAAAGTCAAAAGTTTGCAGAATAATAAGAATCCATGACATTAATAACAATTCAAAACAAAAACAGTTTCATGCTGTTAATAACAGCTCTGCAAAATGTTAACTTAACTCACAGCTGATTCTTTGTTTGTGTGTGTTTTTGCACTGTTGCCAGAAGACACTTTACGCTTACCTACGAATTTCAAGAAAATAATAATTATTTCGGAATAAAAATAACAAGAAAATGCACGGACGTGTTAAGGTGCGAACCACGGAGGAGGAGCGAGAGAGGAAAAAGAAGGAGCAGGTGCTCAAAATGCGTGCATATCGCGCTGCCATGACCCGCATCCAAAGAAAACGCAGCTCCGGCGAACTCGATGACGAATTGCTTGGTTTAACAGTGCAAATTCTGCAAAGAAATCCGGATGTGAGCACCCTGTGGAACATACGGCGAGAGTGCGTGCTGAAAAAAGTAGCCCAATTGGAAAAGTTAACAGAGACAGCAGTTGAAACTAACCAGGAAGAAGAAGAGAAAGAGAAAGAGGAAGCAAGGGAAGGAGGAGAAGGACAAGCACAAGGACAAGGAAAAGGAGAAGGAGACGGAGACGGAGAAGGGGAAGGAGAAGAGAAAGATAAGGAGGAGGAAAAAGTGGAAAAAAAGGAAGATAAGGTGAAATCTAAGGAGGAGCAACTTCAGGCTATTTATGCCACGGAACTGGACCTCACCGAGCAGTGCCTTATGGTGAATCCCAAGTCTTACAATGGCTGGCATCATCGCTGCTGGACGCTGGAGCAGAATCCTAAGGCGGATTGGCAGCGGGAATTGCAGCTGTGTAACAAATATTTGAAGTATGATGAGCGTAATTTTCATACCTGGGATTATAGGCGCTACGTGAGCGCCAAAGCGGCTGTGCCTGCCGAGCAAGAGCTGGACTTTTGCACTGAGAAAATTAAAGTTAACTTCTCCAACTACTCCAGTTGGCATCATCGCAGTTTATTATTACCTACGTTGTATCCCAACGAGCAAAAGGATCGGCCTATGAGCGAGCATAAGCTGAAACAGGAACTGGAAATGGTACTTACGGCCGCATTTACTGATCCCAATGACAGCAGTGCCTGGTTCTATCAGCGCTGGCTGCTGGGCAACGGAGCTCAGCTGGAACAACCCGCCCAAGTGGCTGCCTTTCGTTGTGAACCCCGCTTTGCGCTGTTGGCGCTGAACAAATCTTGTCCTGACTTAAGCCAACTAAAGGTGCAGCTAATTAGCGAGCGAAGTACAGTGCAATTGGTGTCTTGGACTGCTCTTAATGAGGAAAAAACGCAATGGGAATGCGATCAAAGCTTCGATATTGACCCTAAAATTAATTATAATTTGGATTTCGCCGGACAGAGTCAAGAACTTTCCTTGTTGCCCAGTGATAATAACCTCTACTGCTTTGTGCCGCCGCAGGTTGCCTCTAGCTGCAGCAGGGAATTGTTGATTGAGCTGGAGTCCCAGCTGAAATCCTGCTTGGATTTGCTGGAGTACGAACCGGACAGCAAGTGGACAATTCTCACCAGTGCGCTGCTCATGCGTACCATTAACGCCGCCACATATCATGAGCGAATCCTCGATCATTTGACCAAATTGCAGGAGGTCGACGCTCTGCGTCAGGGATACTACAAAGACTTAGCTCAACGTTGGACCATGGAATTGGCCTTGGCCAAATGGCCTGAATCAGAGTACTTCCCACAACTATTTAAGATGCCTACAAACATGCCAAAGATTCCATATTTCCAATATCTGATGATTGCAGACGTAGTTCAGCTTGAAGTCTCTGAAAATTCTCCACCAACTTAAAGGGTATCTTAATCCGAATTCTTCCCCAATTAATGCTAAAGCATTCTTCTCTTACAGATTGCCTGGATATTCACATAGTCTTATGGACACTGCCCCGACTGCTAAGCTAGGGGGTTCCCTTGTGGCCTGGACAGCTTTTCAAACTCGAAGCATACCAGAAAGAAACATTTAATATGCTCGGAAACCAGCTATATTTATATACCTTACTAGTTACTTAGTATCATATATTCCATTTTAATGATCACTAAGATACCTTAAAAAATAAAAAGTTTCCATACAACTTTTGAACCGATTGTTCCCTCGGCAGCTATGTGATATAGTTTTCCGATCCGGCCGTTTCCAACTTTTGTACTGCCTGCAACCAATAGAAAGCTCCTTACCAAATTTCATTCACCTACCTCAATAACTGAGGGACTAGTTTGCATATAAACAGACGGACGGACATGGCTATCTTAGGTCGTCTTGTCATCCTGATCAATAATATGTGTATATAGGTTATGTGGTTGGAAATGTCTCCTTCATAATAATATATACCTCACCTTGGATGACATTTATTTCGGAATCCTTAACTTGGAATCCATGTTGAAATTTAAACAATTGAGATCAAATCGAGATGAGAAGCAAAACCTAGCTCGAACTATATATTCTAAAATTCTGCGTTCCAAAAATATTATTGCGGAGCTCGGATTCGCTTACCCCCTGTTAATTGATTTTGATTCAAGAATATATGTTCCGAAGCCAATGGTTTTGGTTCGAGCCTTAAATCACATACATTTTTACCATATTTCAGCATGAAAAATAAATATGAAAATATTAATTTTGTGTCCTTTTATAAAAAGATAGTTAGAATTCCTAACAAAGTATTCTTTCGTTTTATTTCTACCTTTCGTTTTCGTTCAAATTAGAGAAATACAGAAAATGGTTCGGTTCAAACTCTCACCACATACATATATATATAATAAAACATATATTTATTAAATATTTTTAGTTTATGATAATTTAATAATTTTTTATAACTAATTATAATTACGATAATTTTTTACTAATGGGAGGAAGATAGAAGAGCAATCTTTACTTTATTTTGACCTCAAATTATACTCCTTAAAAATATTCTTTGTAAATAAAATAGTTCCGTAATAATTAGTCTTCTAGCGTAAAGAACAATCGCTGAACTTATTCAAGTGACGCGCGGTGTATATTTATGATTCAGGTTTTCTGTTCGTTAACTGTTTGAGGCCCAAACGGATGTTAAATCAGACGATATAAATACTCTTTTTTCATCCTTACAAGTGTAATTTAAGTGGTTTAAAGCGCATTAGCTTAAGCAACATGCAACATGCAACACTTGCGGCTTGCAGCTGGATGTTTGTGTGTTCGTTTCCTTCCTGTCCTCTTGAGTGACTTGTCTTATTAATTAAGTTTGTGTTTCCTGGTGCAAAGATAAGGTGTAATTTCTACGCCCATGCCTTCTGACACGCCCACATCTATGGAATAATTGGCATCAAACATTTTAATGAGCATCAACGTGTCAATGTCACGTTTTCCGGTAGGCTGGCAGGCAGCTCGGCAGGCAGCTCGGCAGCCTGGCAGACAGGTAGCCAGCGTCTCAAAATATTTACAACAAATTGGAAGCAGAATAATTAAGCAGAGCGCAGCGGGAAGAGGAAAATTCTCGGCGTAGAAGGAAATTTAAATGTCAAGATGTTGATGCCAGCAAGGATATATAGGGAGTGAAATGATATCATATCATATGATATGCTACGAGTATGCATTAAGCAACACGCTCGTTTATTTCCATATAGTACACATATAGAGATATACGTGGTATGGAGAAGCTGTTGAAATTCCAATGCACTCATACGTTACGCATACGCCGCATGTGCTGTGTGTAGGTGTGCTCAAGCAGGTAACAGCTGCATCAATCCTTCCCTGGCCCCGTTGCGCGCTCTCTCCATAGTCCCTTTTGCACTTTTTAGATGCATTAACACCTCAATGCCAGGCGCTTTCCACGTCTTGCATATTTGGAGACCCTTTCACACGCTTCACAAAATGTTAGAGTCCTCTTCGTTCTCAGCCTCTTCCCTCTGGCGCTCTGCCACATTGTCGCTGTCACTTCATGTGGCACGTAATGACATGCGGCTGCCAATGTTGCGGACGACGCATACATTCACATCCTTCATCCATCCACCATCCACCAACCAGCATCAACCAGCATCAACCAGCAACGCCTTGGAACCACTTGTATAATAATTTATGCAACTTGAGCCGCCAAAAAACCACAAATCTTGCAGCGCTTCGTTGCACAGCAACCGCATCAGCGAGTTTAGCAACAACTTTAACTCACCTTTCTTCAGTTTCTTCAGTCATTGGCAACTCTTGGTAAGAGTTTGGCTTCGATTAGCTCAAAGAAAAACTAAGCCTCGGCAATTAAAAATTTAAAAAACAGAAAGAGCAGGGAAGAAATACAATTAACCTGAGTTTTATCAAAATTATTATTTAAAATTATAAACTATATATTATAATAATATTTTTAAAAAATTGTTTTCTTTATATTTTAAATAATTTCTTTATTGTAACGAAAATTCAATTCAAGTTTATTTCTAGATATTAATTTCAATCGGAATTAGAAGCATTAGAAAACACATTTTCCAAAAACTTTTCTTCAGCAGAATTGATTTGGAACAAAATGTTGTTTCGACTTGGTTTTTGAATAACCGGTTCGGTTGAGGGTAACAAGAATAAACCTGTTCGTTTTGTAGCCTTGAATATGATTTTCATTAAAAAATTAAAGAGTTTAATTTGACTTGGTGCTAACCAGGCGTTTATAAGATTAATTTTTTTTAATTCGGAAGTTTATTAAGTTATATTTTCTAAAATGGAATTTGAAGTTTACGTTTATTTAACTGATTGCATCATGAAATTAATTTCCAAGTCTTTCGGTTATTTTACTTAGAATATTTTATAAAGCGGATGTGCAATGTTTGTTACTGTGTTAACCACGCCTAGCCTAGCCAGAACATACCCTGTTGTTCCCTTGTTGTTGTGCTGTTGTTGTTGTTGTTGCCGTTGTTGCCACTGCCAAAACTTTAATTGCCTTTCGGCCAAAAACTTTGGAAAATCTGCACAGTGCATTTTGTTAACATTTCCTGTGACTTTTGGCGGCACTGCAGTCCCTGCACAACTTCACAGCCTCCCGACCGCCCTGGCTCTTACCACATTCTTTGGGCCCTCCCATCTCCATCAGTTTTACCAGTTTCTAGTTGCCAAAGACTTGAACTCTGCTGTTGTCGTCCCCTTGTTTTGTATGCCCTTTTAATTGCCCATTGAAAGTTGTTCACTTGTTAAAATGAACTTTTGCCTTTGGCGCCAATTGCTGCCACTCCCTGCCTCTGACTCCGTCCCTGCCCCTGACTCCGACTGCAGCTCCACCCACGATTGACAAAGTTGCAAGTGAAGTGTAAGCAACAAGGAGCGTGAAAGTATGTGTTATGCAATTAAAAAGTGCCAGCCAAAGATGCTTTAATCGAATCGAGGCTATTGAATTTTCTCCAGCAACAACCAACAACACAACAGCAACAACAGCAACACCAACTGCAAACAATTTACAAAAGTTTTCCTTGGGGCAGGTGCCAAGTTTGTGGTCACACACAGTGACTGCTTTTCCTAATGAGTTTCTCTGCAACATTTTTCAAAATGTATAAAATATGAATACTGTCTCTCAGCCAGTGCATTTCTATGAAAGAGCAGAGAGAATAAAAAAAAAGAGTGGCGGGCAGCAGGGGGGAAATGGCATTGGAGTCTTCTGTGACAGCTGGAAATACGAGCAGAGTATATTACTCATTTTCTATATTTATTTCCATGTTGCTCCTCAGGCTTTTCGCACGTCTGCCTACCGCAATTCACATGTAGAAACAAAAGGATATAAAAACCATGGGAAAGTGGTTTCATACAGCATTTCATCCAGACAGATTCTCTATTCTTATAGTCGCATGGAAATCTGCAAGTTTATTATCCTTTAAATTTAAAACTTAATATTTTTTTTTGGAAATGTTTTGCCTAAGTTGATGAAATATTGGAAGAATACCAACAATGTTTCTTATCAAAAATAGGGCGACTGTCAGATTTATTTTCTAAAGTTCAGAGTTTCAATTTAAACGAAAAGAAAGTTGAGAAAATGTAGAATTTTAGTATGAAATTTTAGCATTACTGTTTGGAATTAAAAGGTGGAAACATTTTTACCTTTTTGAATTGGGTTAAACTAATTGGCTGCGACGATATAATCTGAAGAGAGATACCCAAAATCCTTTCATTTCTAGCCAGTCTTTTTGTAGGGTATAAATTATGTGGAACAGTTACGAATGCTTGTCTGTTTATCTAAATTTCATCTTTTGTTTGTCGACTTGCATTTCAGTTATTTTAGTTATATTTTTCATCTTTTTCTTCTGTCTGCTGTTGACTTGCCTCACAATTTAGCTGCATCAAAACACGACTGTACATGCCACATAGATACACACACACACACACACACATCCCTATATCCTTTTGCGAGTATACATAATGTTTGTCTGATTTTCCACATGCATTATCATGTCTAAAAACTGTCTAGCATTAAGGCCTGTCCATTGTGTGTACTGAAGAGTGTCGTTCTGTCTGCTGGGTGGGCGCAGAGAGCATGTCCTTAGGCAGGCGGTCAGACATGACAGATATTTCAGGAACAACAAGCAATATATAAACAAAATTTAAGAGGTCAACCAGGAACTAAGAGAACTCGTAAGTTATGAGCAAAAAGTACCAAGTATGATAAAAATAAATCTATACCCACAACACTTTACCTTCCTTTATATTAAGTTCTGCAGCACAAACATGGACAATATTTAATATATTTAACTTTAATTTAATTTAGTATAATATATGGTCGGATATCATTGGTACATTTGACAGATAGAAAAGTATCAGAAAAATATAAAGGTATCTAAAAGATACAAATATTCCTGAAAGTTAAAAGAAGGGGGTAAAAGTACCTAAAAGGCACAGAAGTATCTAAAAGAAACAAAAGTAACTGAAAAATCCGACCTATTTGTTGCGAATAGAAACTAGAAATACAGCTAAGAACACATTTTTTGCTTAAATAAGAAATACAAATTATATATTTTATCATATAGTAAAGTAAAGTAGTTATTATACTATACTTAGTCTTATAAAAATGAAAATCTTATAATAATAAGTAGTATATAAAGTCAGCTTAAATAAAACTTATTCTTATACTTAGAATAATAAAATTATAAAGTAATTACTTAAAGTAAGTAATACATTTTTTCTGCACATTTCCCCTATATAATATTCGGTTTTCTTTTGCATATAAAATCATTTCTTTTTTTTTTGGCGGGTGTAAAGTCCTCTGCAGCTTAAAATTTAATACCTTAATATCGGATTGTTATCAATAATATTGATATTCGTTATTTTTGCTATAACATTTTATGTGGATATTAAATTTAATATTTTAATAAAATAACTCTTACTCATTCCGAGAACGAAGCCATAAAAGTGAGCTTGACCAAACAATGACGTCATTTTGCCATGCCCACCGCCCCTGCCGCAACACCACCAAACACATACACACACGCACACACACACACACATACACACGCACACGATAAAATACATATTTATTCACTATAAACACTAATTTACTTGCCATTTTAGCTAGACGCACAGTTAATTGAAAACAACAACATCAAAACAAGTAACGAAACGATCTAGAGTAGAGTAATCGACTAGAGAAATACCCTGTACTTACCACTAATATACCCTAACTTAAAACTATACTTTATTTATTTATTAAATAAAAATTTGAAGGCAATTGGCAAGGAATGTAGCCAAGTCTTTTAATAAAAACTTGATCTGGGTGTGGTTTAAAGGAGCGAGTGTCCCAAGCTATATTAGTCTGCAAAAGCAACTAGTTCATCCAGACAAATCGAACTGAATAGTGTGTATATCCTTTCTTCTTTACGTGTAATGAGTATAGAGTATAATGAGCCCTGGTCACACCGCATACCCTGCGCTCTACCCTGAAAACCGAAAGCAAACAACTTAAATTATGCAAAAATAGCAAAAAGAGCAAAAGGGCAACAGCAACAAAAATTGCAATGAACGTTAAATGTGCGTGGGTTGCCTTCGAAGGCGGTTGGTTATGGGCTTGTGGGCGTGGCCAGTGCTGTGCTGTGCTGCGCTGCACTGTGTGGCAAGCGTCTGTAATGCCAAATTTAATTGCAATTAATGTGCAGCTAACCGGAAGTGCCATAGCAGCGTGCAATGGCGCTTGCACTTCCGGCAGCAGGCGGCAGTCAGCAGGCAGCAATCGTTGGCCAGAGCCAAAGCTAAAAATAATTTGACGCCACTTGCAACAAAATGGGGCAAAACGAAACAAGACAAAACAAAACAAAACACAACAAAACAAAAGAAAAAAAAATTACGCAATGTTGTAAAAGAAGTGGGCACCATGCAAGTTGCAAGTAGAAAGGCGGCCACATTGACCAGCCACGTGACACCGCGTGGCACCTGAAACAGTAAACGGTTCACCAGTTCCAGTTCCAGTTTCAGTCGGAGCATTGGTTGTTCTCCATTTCAGCATTGCTCTGGCGGAATTCAATTACTCGTGCTCCATAAACCGATTAACTTATATAAATATTTATATCGGTGAAATGCAGTCGAGCTCTGTTCAGTCCACTCTCCACTGTCCACTGTCCATTGTCCACTGTCCGTTCACCCACTGGCTTTATGACTGGGCGTGGCTGTGTGCCTTTGCATATGCAAACACTTTTACCCAAACCTGGTCACCAAGTCTGGAACCTCGGACAATGTGGAACCGTTGTCTCTGGCAATAATTCCATACCATTCCAGTCCGCATTTGCATTTGTTGGCGTTTATGGTCCACTTAAGTGTTGTCATTCGTATCCTTGTACGGGCGAGGATTTAATGATAACACGCTAGGTGTCATTTACAGGCGACAGCTGAATGTGCAGGCAGGAGACAGCAGAATGGAGCCTCATAGAAGAGCGGGACATGGCACTTGAACACTGCTCGAAATCAAGGCGAGAGTGCGGCTTGTATTACCCACACTTGAACCTATAAATAGTTGCTTAATAGCCTCAATTCTAAAGGGGGACAATGATTGTGATGTCTTCTGTCTCTTGTCTTTGTCTCTTGTCTCTTGTCTTTTGTCTGTTGTCTGTTGTCGGAGCAGAATGGGTGAATCTCATGGTCAGATCAGGAGCCAACTTGTGGCTAGACTGTGGCCTGATTTATTTCGTTATGTGGCAGAAAAGTCAAACGACCTTATGTTACGGGATTAGTTAATGACCGAATTAGTTGACCAAGCTTTTCCTATCAGACATCAGACAGGGAGCCTTTTTGGGTGGATTGGGTGCTATGATAATGACTGAAAATGTTTTCAGCTTTATTTACATATATAAATTTGTATCAGAGTTGTAAGAAACAAATCATTTATTGAAGGGGGTGCAGAGTATTCATGGGTTGATTGAACAAATTTGAACCGAAAGGTAATTTAATTAAAATTCAAATAGTTTCCTGTTGAATTCAATACAACTGAATTGATCAAATCAATTTTGTTAAATTGCTTTTATTATTTTCTTACCTGTTTTTTATTTATCTATGTTTATTTGAGTATTAGAATTCGAGTTTCGAGCCTTGTTTTCAGCAATCAACAGAAAGAGTTTATTTGTTTTTGACGGCTATTCCAAATCAAAAAATAAATAATTTCATTTTACTGAAATAAAAATAAATGAAATAATAAATTGCTATTTGATTTCATTCAATTCATCATCAACTATTGAAATATATGTTTATTTACTCGATTTTATATTTTTCGTCAATTGAATACACTCGAAAATTTTAATTCATTACGAATTCAATGAACTTGGTCAAAGGAATGAAAGTTGGTAATTCCCTCTGTTGCTTTTTTACATTTCTATTAAATTGAGTTAAGAAAGAAAATATAAATTTTAATCTCAAAAAAACCATAGAAAAATAATATAAAAACCCCCGGCGTATCACAAAAGAGAGGTTCGGTTTCCTTCCAGGTTCGGTGTGGAAAGGATAAATATTCCTTACACTCAGAGAAATACCATTCGATTGTTGCTTGAAAATTCGATACTAAAGTAAGTTCCTTGATTTTCATTTTCAATTAATAAACAAATTGTAAATCTCTTTCACTAAACATATTTTTTATTATCTTTCACGTTCTTTTTACTTTAAATTTAAACTTGCAACAATAGCAAAAAGAGTTCCACTGCAATAAATTCAATTGTTTAATCTGGAGCCAGTTGGAGATCTCAAATTTCAGAGGCCCCACTGACGATTGTACTTGGACTGCAGATGTCGCAGCTGGCTCTCCAGGGCTGTACGGGCCAGAAACACTCTCTTCTGCTGGGTGAATTGCCTGGAAAAGGCGTCGCGTTGCAGCTGCGTCAGTTTTGCACGCAGCCCCAGATGATTAGCCTGGAGCTGTCGGAGCTGGACGAACACATCAGCATCAGCAGCATCAGCAGCAGCAGCAGTCGCAGCAGCATTAACATCATTCTGGCAGAGATCCACGACTGCTGAATGCGCTTTCATTGAACGGCAGCTGCTGTCGAATGCGAATGCGAATGCGAATACAAATACAAATACATGAGATGCTTGGCATAATTTAGACGTAGCCGGATACGGATGTAGCTGAGGATGTGCGTTGTGGTGTGGTGCGAATGCCTTTAAGGGCCCCAAGCTAAGCAGCCAAAAGTTTGGCCTAATCGCTGAGTACTCGTTGAAAAGTTTTTGCCTGCAAATTACGTATACGCAACGAATGCCACCCGTTTGCCAGCCAGAATGTTGATTTCCTTCCCTTTTTTTTGTCTATTTTTCTAGCTGATTGACTTAAAAATTGAAAATTTGCCAGCATTTGGCCAAGTTTTTAGCTGCTGCTTAATGTCTTGGTTGGTTTGCTGAGCAATATTCACTGATGCGTTCATAAAATTTGCCTAGCATGCCCGCCTCCGACTCCCCTGCTCCGGCACTTGCCCCTCAAATGCCTTCGTTTCTTAAGGTGGCATAGACAAAATTGCTTTTACGCTTCAAGCTTCAGTCAAGCATAAAAATGTCTGCTCGACTGCCGGCACAGCTCCTACTGCTGCCTGCTGCTACGTAAACGAGTGCGAGTAGGAATATACTCATGCTCATACTCATAGTCATACATTCATACTCTTATTCGTACTGATGTTCGATTTCCAACTATCGATTGCTTCTGCATTCATTTTCTTTTGCTACTCAACTAGGAAGCAGACAAGCCAAACTGCACACACGTCCCTGCGCTTCCCTTCCCCTTCACCTTCCGCCTCTCAATCTCTCAATTTCTCAGTATCTGTTTTCTTTGTTTACTTTCCCCAAATTGCCTCTAATGTTGCCTTTGTATTGTGCAAGCAATTGCACAAGTTCTCGTGCAACAAACGAATGAAACGCAATGAATAAATAAATGACAGAATTGTTTATTGTTTATTTCATTACAAAAAATATTCAATTGTTGCATTCTAGTTTCCATTCCAGCAGATTCGAAAACATTTTACTTTTAAAGTATTAAAGACTCTTGCATTAAATATGTAAACATTGACTAGTCATACAAAAAACTATACAATTTCTTGTAATATTTTGATGTAATTTATAATAACAATGATAGGAAATTAAAGGCAAAATATCACGGATTTAAAAACATATCAAATGGAGTATTCGCATTGCTGCTGGACCTCTATTAAGGCGAGAATAATTATTGGGAAAATCCTTGAAAAAAATATTTTTGATTTTTTAGACAATTTGATTGAGAGCTCTTAACTAAAATATAAAATATCTGTTTTCGAAAATCCGCCCATATATTAAGAACATCAATTGTTAAAGCCAACTTTGGTCTCAAAAGTTTTATTAGAGACATTTAATAATAATTGTAAAATAATATTTTTATATATTTTATAATCTCCGCCTCCCAGGCTAGAAAAGGAAGAGGAAAACTGCATTATTCATCTTTATTCTTCATTTATACAAATCAAAAAATTCACATTAGCTGGCCCAATTTAAAGGTGAAAAGAGCTTAACACTTATTTCAGATTCCATTCAAATTAATTTACTTATAAGAGAAATAAATTTAATTTGTAGCTTCTTTTCTATGTTTTTAAACTATTATCTGTTTGCCTATGCTGCTCAAAATAAACATGCTCAAAATTTACACACTGAACAATAGCTAGAAAGTAAAGCAAATAATGCGAGGACTCGGTACACAGGACTCAGTAGTACTTTGCTTTGTTCTGTGACAACCGCAATAGCAAAAACTGTGGTTCAGGCTCAGCGGCTTTGCTCAGAAGACCCCCAAATGAAGCGACGTGTTGTGGTTGTGGGTGCAAGCCGTGCGTATACGTAATATTCCGGTATGCCCGCATGTAAAATGCGTTTCAAGCTTTTTGCCCGGTTTTTCTTGAAATGTTGAAATGTTCAAATACTCGACATGCTATGCAGTGTTCTCTGTGTACGAAGGATTTTCATGTGTTCTATGTGCCATTTAATGACAGTCAAGCAAGGACTAAGAGGTTGTCTGGCGCCTTGAAGCTCGACAAATTCTCTTGCTTGGCCTTAGTCTTCGTAGAGCTTTAATTGCATGTTTTGTTTTCTATTAACAGCTTATAAGCGCGTCTTATGATGCCAGATGACACGCACTCTTTTATTTATTGTGCTATAAATATATTATTAAAATTAAAGTGGAATCGCCATTGAGGTAAAGATATAAATAGATTCCCTTTCCTTAACAAGAATTTCTTTGCACTAAGTCACACTAAACATTTAATAAAGAAATAGATGCCTTACAACTAGGTCAATAAAATGTAGATACATACTCAAAATATTCCAGATCGGACTACTATATTAGATAGCTGTCATCGCTCGAAATAAATAAATGGTCAAATGGTTTTGTCCGTCTATTGACAGATATCTTCCACAAGAGTTTTATAATATATTTCAATTATAGGACTAAATGAATGATTAGCTTTGAAATACTTTTTTTCCTTTGGATTAAAGAAAAAGAAACTTTGTGTATGATTTTTCAGAGGCAAAGAGAAAACAGAACTGAAACAGCAAACAGCAAACAGCGAGGCAATCATATGCTCGCCTGATGAACGCAATCAACGTGAACAAACTAATAAGGACGATGATTGCACATCAAGGATAATTTAGTGTGAAAGAGAGATTCAACGTATACTCATCGATCATCTGGCTGCCAGACTCTATATATTTATATATATATATATGTGTGTGTGTGTGTGTGTGTGTGCGTGTGTGTGTGTGACAGGCAGGGTAAAAGCATTTATGGCTAAAATATGCTGAAATGCGGCTTACCTTTGGCTTGAATGCAGTCGATAAATACGAGTCTGAGTATTAAGAGAATTTTGGTTGAATTGCGTGAGTTTAATGCACGTTGGGAATACGAATATTAATAGGACTTTAAAAGCAGTGCCAGCTGTGCGGGCTGTGAGGCTGCCTAATTGAAAATCTATGCCACTAAACTGTAAGCCTGCTTGGCCTGTCTCCTGCCTGCTGTCTCTGTTTCCAGCTGTATCCTGTCTGCTGTCTGTTGTCTGTTGGATGTTCTGGGCATCCTCTATGTCCCCAGTGTCCTGTCCTGTGATGTGCTCTCTGCATTGGCAACTTAATTATTTCAGCGGCACGTCGCCGGCGAATGGCGAATGGCAAACGGCAAATGGCGAGTGGCGAGTGGCGCTTAAGCCAAAACTCACGACAGCTGCAAGAAGAGTAAATAAAAAAAAAAGTATTAAAGAAAAAATAAGAAAAATATACGAGCAGAAAAGAGCAAAGCACTGCCAAGTGAAATAAACAAAAGTTTGCTGCTTCATGTTGCTTGCTGCATGCTGCATGCTGCATGCTGCGACTGCATCTGCCACAGCTGCCGCTGCCATTGCAGCTATTGAAAATCTGTGCTGAAAGATAAAGTTGCCAGGCAAACGGATTTAACTGCGACTGAGGCAGGGCGGGAAATGAGAAGAAAAGAGGCAAGAATGGCCGTATATATACATATATAAGGGCATGGACACAAGATGGAGTGTCTAAGTATTCGCGTGTGTGTGACCCCTTTAACCCAGGCCATGCCCTTATTCACGCCCACGCCCACATATTCACACCACACTCTGATGATATATGTGGGGTGATTTCCGTGCCCAGCATCATTCCAGCTGCATCGTGCATCATTATTCATTAACAGGCTTTTCCTTATGTCTATCTCAATTACTCAGGGTCTAAGAAGAAAACATTTTATAAATTAAATTCAATTAAAGAGTAAAATTTTTTTTTTTTATTTTATGTATTTTCGAATTACAAAATCAATCTAAAAATAATATTTCAGCAGATAAAATTTAGAATATTAGTTTTCAGCTGTTAGAAAGTCTACCAATCCCAACAATAGAGGATTAATAATAATTTAAATTAAAGTTTTTAAATTGATCTCATTGAACTCCGAACCAAACGTTTTTCGGAACCTTTGAATTATACAGAGACCGTAATGCCATAATATTAAATACCAAATTCATTTCACAAAACTAAATCTTGAATCTTACTATTTAAAATACATGAAATTTAGTATATAGCCTTTATTTTGCTGTAGGCAGCAGATATATCAGACTATGCCAGATCGGAACACTATATCATATACCTGCCATTGAAAGAAACAATCGGCATAGCAAGTTTGTGTAGGGAAACTTTTTTCTTCCTCAAAATAAGTTAATGAAATTTACAAGATAGATGAAAGAGGATGATATCTAAAGGCACACTTTAAATGATCAAAAACTACTATATAATATAGCAGCCATAGGAACAATCCAGTTTGTAAGTGTACATAATCTTCGGCGAACCGAGCATAGCCTTTTTTTACTACCTTTTTGAGGGTGGTCGCCTTTAAATTCAAAGGAATTAAACCAACATTTACTGTGTTTTTTTCAGAGCATAGCTTCTTACCACTGTTTTCTAGGTATTTTCTGGCTTAAAATATTTAAAATTCTGCTGAAATGCACAGAACTACAAAACTGCAGAACCTGACTACAGAAAGTTATACTTATTATGAGAACACGCAAAGTTTTGGATGATAATCAGGCAAAAGAGGTAAGAGAAGCACGTGGCAGGGCCTCGCTTCTTGGCCAAATTTTAGCTGAGTCTCTTTTTAAATGACTTTGGTAACTTTGGCACACCGAAAGTAATTAATTTTTGGTAAGTAAAACTCAAAAAAAGGGTAAAAATAAAAAAAAATAACACACACGAGCGACACAATTAACGCCTGCAACTTTAATTGCGTTTAAATGTGCTGTGCTGCTTGCTGCTGGATCCTTGGGCAGAGCAGGTATCATATATCACGGATTCGTTTGTAGTTTATTTCTGGGTGGGTGAGTTGGAGGGTTTTTTGTTTGGAGGGTTGTGGGTTGGTGGGTTGGTGGGTTGGTGGGAGCAACGTGACATGTCAACCGCAGGCGGCGCCGGCTCAAAGGCGTAACAAGCATTTTGCCGCGCCTGAGCAACATGACAAGCTGCATACACTGAGCCCGTGAAGTGAGAGGAGTGAGTCCATGAGTGCCTCCTCCATAAGTAGCTTAACAAACACACGCACATGAATACGCATCTACAAAGGCACAGAGGAGCCACTGATCCCTACACAGACACGGACACGGACACGGACACTGACACGGACTGAAGACGCGCCTAGGCAAACTATTTACATGTCGCCCTATTATGTCCGGACCCAAACACTGACACAGACACGGGAACCATCCCCTACCCCAGAACTCGACGTAAAGCTGTGTCTTTTGTGCGGCCGTACTCTAAGTGACGTTATTTAAATTTTCATGTCCTTTGAAATTTTCAACGCTTTGGTGACGTCAACGCTGACGCTTCCGGCGCCCAAATCACGTAATCACGTAATCCTTTGTGGGTCAAGCAGGTCACACATGAATGTTCAAGAGCATAAACAGTAACTACAGCTGCAACAGCAACAGCAACTGCAGCTGCAACTGCAACTGCAACCGGTGCTGCAACATCGGTAAATGGGATAAGTGCAGGTAAATAAATACATACATCCGTACAAACATACAGGAGAGACCTTGGACAAGGATAAAATATGACATTAAACTCGACGAGTCCGACAACGTCCGCAACCTGACAACATTCTGCGTCAGGTAAATGTCAAGTGATTGCTCTTATAATTCTGCAATGAAATATTATGTAAGTATTTTTGTACAAAAAGCTTTATTGGCCAGAGCTCCTTAAAATGGCGCTTGAAATCCTTTTTTTTTTAAAGCTTCTTCCCAGATTTAATAATGAAAATAAATTGGTTTTAAGTACTTTTCCCTTGACTAAGTTTCTTTATTCTTTTGCGATAGGGTTCTGCGTCAAATTGAAACTTAAATTAAGAATTATTAAACTTAAATTTAGCCAGCCATTTTCTTTTGAGTTGGTCGAAACAATGGCTTATATGATTTTCCCTAGAGAATTCTTTCTCGGCCAGAAGAACTTGATTCCGTAGATTCCCTGTGGATTCTGACAAGATAAATCACTTTAATCGGCTGGATGTAGGGCATCGATATCGATATCGATTTCTGTACATATAGCAGAGATTATGTCCTTCTTTTATTCAATTTTTAATAGTTAAATTAAACAACTTTTGAAACTGTCAGTTTGAGTGGAAGTGGAATGAAAGTTGAACACTCGAATTGATAATAATTATGGCTGCAATATATTTTCTCTC
Source organism: Drosophila repletoides (assembly GCA_018150835.1). Lineage (NCBI taxonomy): Eukaryota > Metazoa > Arthropoda > Insecta > Diptera > Drosophilidae > Drosophila > Drosophila repletoides. Next base: position 8,633,757 of record JAECWQ010000202.1, read on the forward strand.
TTTGGTATTCCTCTTAATTCATCAGCTCTCAACGGGCTGCTCATCAGATTTAACAAATATGTCAAGATTTTTTAATTGTTTAATTTCCTTTTAATTTTAATGCGTTTGCTTTCGGCCTTGTTGACCCAAAAGTACAAAGAAAAACAAAAAACAAAAAACAAAAAAATAATAATTATAATAATAATAATAAATAACAAAGGAAATCTGAAAACTAAACCGGAATGAGAAAAATGTGTGTCATTTGGGCGAACTGATAGCAAAGGCTTCTCCACTTATTTTTTGCGCGTTCTCAGCGGGCTTACAGTAATGAGAATGCCATTTCATAAGGTCATAAATAAGTGCAAGAGAGTGTAGTATAAAAAGTGTGGGAGGGGAAGGAAGGGGTAGGGAGAGCCGCTACATGGGGAGGGGGTCTTATCGGGACAAGTGGGCATCATTAACCTGGCGGTGTCCAATGTAATTATGTTAACTGCTAATTGTGTGCGGGCAGCGGGTAGCGGGTAGCGGGTTGAGCATGCTTTAAGGCCCAGCTGGGATTGGGAATGGGAGTGGGAGGCGCTGGGTCACGCCCAGTTCAATGCATAAAGATAACGATGATGATTGGCCAAAGAGCAAGCGAATTTTAACGACTATTTTTTTTAAGTGTGGCATTTAAAGCAAACACGACAGAGACAACAGCGCTTCCTGCGGGGTCCGCGGAGAGGGAAAAGTCGAATTATTCTGGTCGTGGTCACACATGGCCCGCGGGCTGCGGACTGCGGACTGCGGACTGAGGACTGCGAATGCTGAAAATGGAAAGTGTATATCTGTTTCCATTTTTTCAGTTTTTTGTTTTTTTGTTTTGTTTTTGCTGTCCGCCTCCCCCTCTTTATCCTTTGCTCTGTACACTGTTTGATTTTAATTGCAATTTTTTAAGATTTTTTTATTGCACTACCCTCGCAATGGTATTGATTTTTATAAGTGGATTTATAAAAATGCGAGTTTTCCACATTAAGGATTTACCAGGACAATGGGGAAAACTCCTCGTCCAATGAGCGGATGCTTTTAAATGTGTATTCCAATTAAATTTCCCACAAATAAAATGTTCACTTTTTCATTCTTTTGATAAATTTGATTTTGCCGGCATGTTTGCTGTTCAAATTTTACTATCAACAAATTGGCCGACATCCACCAACATTTGAAAACATCAATGCCATTGACTGTCACTCGAATTACACCCAACTACAGGGTTCAGAAATTTAAAATAAATAAGTTAAATATTAAAACACCTCAACATGGCTTATATCCTGCTACCACGGCGAAAAGTTGTGGCCCAAATTGTAATAACTTTTCCTACAACTTCAATTGGAAAAGTGCTTTTATACTGTTTTTTTTATTTTTTGGTGTTAGTTTAAATAGTTTTTACCTTCTTCAAAGCTTAATAAAATAATTAATATGAACTTTATTTAAGCTAATTATGTAATTAACTCACTTGTGTTGCTTTGCCCAATTTCAGACTTTCATAATAAATTAAGGAAAAGTGCTGAAATTACACTTTAAAATGAAAATCGATATATTCTATGAATTACAGGCCAATCGATAGAGTTGGTTCTTTCGATCGTAATGAAAAAGGTTTACAAGGATCTGACTGAGTTGAACCTTTTTTGCTTAAAATAAATATCCTACAAATAGAAGCTCAGCCATTTTAGAGACTGTTAAGATAAGACTGAGCGAAATCCTGGAGAAAAAACGCTTTTTGTATACAGAGACAAATGGTTTTAACTGAGCTATATCCTTACGGATCCTGACGACCGACCAAAGAACATACAAATCGTCTTTTTAACTCTCTTGAGTTATCTTTTTTGGCCTGCGATCTTTAGATGGCTCTTAGATGCTGGAATGCTAATTATGGAAGTTATATCCTTTAAAACAACAAATTTACAATATAAATTACACCGGCTAAGCCTTACCGGCCAGTATTTTCTGCATACCTTTTTTGATTTCAATAAACCGTTTAAGATCAGAACCAGAACCGGAACTAGGAATTGAAATGTTTCGAATTTTGGTATCGGAAACCGATATTCTTGGAACTGAAACGAGTTTACCAGAACCGAAACATTCTACCGGTGTCTGTTTCAGTTCCTCTTTTCCTTTATTGCAACGAACTGAACCAAATCCCGAACCAAAAACTGTGTAAAATCATAAGGAGACAATATTTTTGGCTTACACCGTGCCGTATAGCTTATTAAGTTGACTGATATTTTGGAAGCCTGTTCATGCGGAATGGAGCTTCTTACATTGTTATAATATTTGGCCTATTAAATAGTTAATTTGTTGTAAATATAAATATTTAAAAATGTACTCTACAAATATAAAGCAGAGTTGCAGAGAGGCCCACGCACATTCCGTATTCGGTGTTCAAAAACATAATTTATTTTGTGATTTACTGGGGCGACGCGTACTGCGAGTCCTGTCTGCTGGCCCCAGCTCTGTTGGCCTGTGTAATGTTTATTTGCATACAATTGTTGTTGGCTTTCTTGCTTTGGGCCAATATATCATGGGCCACCGAAAAACTGACAACTACAAATTTGCCGCTGTTTATGCGGCCAGCCAACAGGACACAAACATGGAATATATACTTTTATACATGCCAGGACTCCTACAATCATACAGATATAAGTATGTATGGACGACCCTTTCGCCCCAAAGTGGGTAAATATATATTCAACATATGTATATAAGAGTAAAGGTTGTAAATTGTCATTGAAGTCCACTTTTCGCCTGGAAAACCAGCCGGACCACGCCCCCGCCTGCGCCTTCGCCTCCGCCTATCGATAAATGTGGAACATTTAGGTGAATTTATAATGCACAATTCTCATGTTGTTTACAATTCATTTATGCAAATTTTTTTGTGTACGGCAAAAAATGGCGCAGCATAAATATGCTGCAATCAAACTTGCGCAATTTTCATATAATTAATTGCAATTGACCCGATATAAATTATAATATTTATTTATTTATTTTATAGGCATTATCAGCGGGGACAACATAAATTGATGCATTTTTATTATCAATTTAAATGATTTGGTCTTTAAGTCATTTAATTCTGTTTTGGCCATCTATCTCTCTCTGTACTCCTACTAAGTCTCTCATAACAAATTGTCGCTTTGTGTATTTTTGCCTAGGCCTAATTAATTAGTATACCCTTCCAGCGGGTATCTTAACTTTGCCACGAAATACGTAATGCACTGAAAAAGTATATATAAGTGCATCTGTCTGTCCGTCTGTTTGTTTCAAAGCAGACTAATCTCAGAGCTTCTGATCTAGGCCTTTTTTTGTCAGAGCTTGCTGGATCGGACAGGTATATGATATAGCAGCCATAGGCACAATCCGAAGGCATCCTAATGGAAATTATCAAAATCGAACTAGTAAATTGAATGACTGACATAGGAACGATTGAACAGTCTAGCCACCCTGCGAGGGTATGGAATCTTCGGCGTGCTGCAGATAGTCTTTTCTTACTAGTTTTATTTTGAGCTGCATAAAAGGCGGTTTTATGTGCTCATTATGAATAGAATTTGCTGTGCAAATTACTAACATTTTGAGCACACAGCTGCGGGTTCCACTAATTGAGCAGCCAAAGCAAAAACTATTGCGTATCCAGGTAAACAAACACACAGAATTCTTTTGAACTTTGCCCGAGTAGGCCGCATCATGGCCCAAACCCCAAATAGGCAACGAAATATTTTGAATAATTCGGCAGCTTAGAGTAATGAATAGTTGTATGAGTAGCACTCAGACTCCCTCTTCTGCCTCTTTATTATTTCTGAGAAATGTTTGCATTCAAAAATAAACTCTAATGATGTGCAGAAATGATAAAGCCACGTTTCCACTACTTATCAAATAAGTTAACAGCATCTTCAAATGATTTATTTTTTGCTATTCCTTAATACCCTGTTACATTGCTACTTTAGCACTGTAAGGCTTTTGGTTACCGAAGCTTGTTCAGTTTTTTATAGTTTCAATTGCAATAAGCCGCAAATTTTGGTTTACCCTCCAATTAGTTGTACTTGTCCTGCAGTATTAACATTAGAAAGAAATGCTTAGTAAATCAAAGGAATCATCTCTGATTCCACAAAGTAAGACATGGGCTCATACCACCGTCCGTCCTATTTATATGTAAGTTAATCTATCAGTTTTGAAGGGGGTGAATAAAACTTGGCTAGCACCCTTGTTTCTAAGGAAAGCAACAGTCGGATCCGGCCGAATCAGCCAACTATATAGCTTCCATAGAATCAAATGGTCTATATAAAACTTTTTGTTTTTCCAAGATATCCTTATAAGACTTTAAAGTTAGCTGTGACGATAGGTTTTTCAAAAGCATACTGAAAACCGTCAAGATCTGACTTATATCTTCTCTGTCCAAATGGTTATTTCAGTCTGCAGTCATCGTCTCTCCTTACAATTTTCTCTTTTCTTTTTAAGCCTGGAAATATAAAGAAAATTCCTCAAAATTTTCTACAGTAAGTTGGATCAAAATAACTCCAACACAACAAGAGTTAAGTGGTCATTCCAAGCGCATATATACCCGATGCTTGATAAAGTTCCGAGGAACAGCTGGTACTGAGGAAGAATATATTTTCTCTCTACAGATTTATAATACTCTTCATAAGTGCATAATAAATAGCTAAACCTTGTGATATACAACTAAAATTGTTAATAGTTGTAAGGCTCAGTTTGCATTTCAGTAGGATTGTTCCCTTGGCATATGAGTACCAAATTTCAAAAGGCTATCTCAAACAGATGCTGAGATTTGAGCCAAGTACAAGTAACATTCTGAGTTGGCTTTAAATTTAACGCGTCCTAAATCAACGTAAGCCCCAAGTCAAGTGCTTTAACCAACGAAAGTGTTATACATATTGTATACATAAATTTATATACATTTATGTAAGTGTATATCTGTATCTGTGTCTGTATTTATATATGTATCTGTATCTGTATCTGTATCTGTATCTGTATCTGTATGTGCATGATTTACCAACTTAACGCTCAGCACTTGGCCACAACTCACTTAGAGCGTGCCCTGCCACAAATGGCCCTAACACTCAGACAACGGGGTGGCAACACTGCCCAAGCCATATATTTATGGCAACCGGAGTGTTCCAGAGTGTTCGAGGGAATTCAGGGTGTGTTCGGGGAGTGTTTGGGAGTGTTGGGTGTACGAGTAACCGGTAACCGGTAGCCGGCAGATGGTTCTCGCTTATGCCTGTGTCGCTTTCAATGGAAGACACAAAGCAACCCAATCAGCAGCTTAAATCAGCTGCAACAAAAGCTTGCCACAATTTCCGCAACTTCAGAATTTGATTGGCACGGGCCAAAAAGCTGTTTTAAATTTCAAATGAATCGCACACCTTTAATCAGTTTTGTGGCTGCCCCACAGCCCCACAGCCACTCGCCCACTGGAATCAGATACAGTCGGGCAACTCTTCACACCCTTTGCACCTTTAAGTGTGTCATAAAAGACCAAAACAAATACAAAATGTTCACACAATTCAATTTATAAAGCCAGAAGAAGCCTCCAAGCGCCAGGCACTTTCCTGCTTCCTTCTTCATACCCCTCGTCTACCCTTTCTTTCCTATTATTGTCTACTCACTTTATCACTTGATTGTGTGGGCACAACAACTGAGGAATTCAGGAATTCAGCCACTGAGGAACAGAGGAACTCAGGAATAGTCGCCGTCGCAGCATTTTGAGTTTTCACTCACTATCGAAAATTCAAAGGCTTTAAGCAAACATCTTATATAAATATTTATATGAAGGATGCAAAACAAGAAATATATTTTGATGTGCGCCTTGTATTCCCGAAAATTCCCTTAAATAAAGAACAATTTTAATTCTCCAATTTGACTGCCACTTCAACTATATAAGACAACCAAAACTTTTGTTATTATTAGCATGAGTTTTGGCTAAATATTATTTTATTTACTTATTTTATTATTTAGATAAAATAAAGAATATATTTATATACAAATATTTTATCTGTAGCTGGGCAATGCAGAAGGATTCAATCAAAGCTCCTTCTTATAAAGAAGCATTTCAAGGCCCATTTGTCCGAGCATTAACATTGCTGATGCTTCAATGTCGTCTGTTTGCGGTAAGCAAACTTCAAGTACTTAAAGAAATATACTTTTACCGGGTATATAGACTGAACAGATACCCTATGCAATCATTTTGATATCCTAACTCAAAAATCATTGGTTTAATAATATAGTAAATTAAGTAAATATAAATATAAATAAAAATTTTAAAAAATATATACTTCTTTTACAATAAAAATATTAAGAATTTCTTAAGAAATGAAAGTATCTTAGAAATGCAGAGCACAGAAAATAGATTAAACTAATTTTAAAATTATTAAAAATAAACTTATCCACATAGAATGTTCTTTGATTTGGTTTTGGTTCTAAATATAAATTGATTTGTACAAATTGAATTTAAATTTAAAATCTTAAATCGATTGCGACTTATGCGGAACTAATAGAATATTTCAAGTAATGCGAGCATTAGATAAATATTCTCCCAGTCGGTTACTCGGTTATCGACTGCTGAGCACTTAGCTGAGCCCTTTCCTCTCGTAGCTCCAATATTCCATATATCCTTAATCCTTTCTGACTGCCACAAGCACTTCGACAAACCATATACTCGTAATACTAGACTCTTAGGCTTGTAGCAGACATCAGACTTGTCACATATATTTTGTGCAGTATTTAAATACGGTTGCAGGACCGGAGGAGTCTCTAGTTGCTGGGCTGAGGGCTGAGGGGTGTGGGTCATATTTATTTTGGAAATTTTGGGTCTGTCCTTTGGCATATTTTGTGTTTGGTTTTGCTTATCAACTCTGGCATTGGCCCAAATATTTGGGCCAAGTATTTGCACTTGCACGGCCTTGTTACAGGCGCAGACGTTTTGCAATTGTTTTGGGGCCATTATTTGGTAAAGTAATCAATGAAGTTTTATAAATGAAATTTCATAAATGAAATCTACATAAATTGCTCAGGGCTTTGGACAGTGACAGATATGCATGAAGTGTGCCAAGGGAAAAGCAGAATATTTAATTAAATTTGTATGCAAAATTTGGACTACATCAAAGGTGATGCCAATTGCACGAATGAAAATGTAAAAAAATATTCAAAATTAACTTCACCTGTGGCAGACAGCAGGTAAAAAGGATAAAGCGGCAGCTACATCACTTGGCCATAAAATGCAATGGCCCAGAACATTGTGTATACGCCGAGTGCAACGGGCGCTATTTAAACACTTTTTAATGACGCCGACGAAAGAGAACTCATGCAATCAGACTGAGACTGAGACTCGAGTGGGTTGGGCAGAGAAATAGGGGATATAAGGGCACTGCCAGGAGGTGAGGATTCTCAAACTTCGCTGCAGTTGCTCTTTTCAATTTGCTCCTCCTGCCTCTTTTGAGGGCTTTATTTTTTAACGGCTTGCGCTTTAAGCAGCAATCGAGTCATTGTAAGAGTATGAGTTCGACCGACTGTACGTATACGTTATTCGTAGTATTAAAAAAAATAGAGGAGCAACTACCAAAGCGGCTTCATTATTTTCCGTGAAGAGGGTATTATGGCTGTCTGCTGCAATTGGTGCGCGTGTTGTACGATGTTTCCCAGTAACTGCATAAAATTATCAGGTGAACGCAACCAGCGAAGTCGGATTAACCTTATTTCGCAATAGGGCCGACAAGCCTAGAATTTCAATACTGAACTCCCGAGAGAGCAGCCAGTAAACAGAGAATTTAAGATAAAAAACTGATAATTAAGATAAGAAACTGGGAAATATTCTTATTCATTTGCTTTATTATTATATTAGAAATTTCCCATGTTATACCCATGTTTAAAATATTCTTATTTTGAGTTCTTATTTTATTTATTTGTAATAGGAAAAAATCATCTTTGCAGGAGGGAAATTGGAAAAATAATTATTAAACGCATAACTTAAATGAAGGCTTATTTTTATATGCATTTAACAATTCGCTGAGATATTCTGATTACATTCAGAGAAAGATAATTGTGTATTTTCAAGCCATAAATAATAATAAATAAAGGAACCGCTTTCGATTTATAATTTAAATTCATTAAATAATTCAAAATTCATTGAAAGGATTGTTAATTTTGTTGTAAAACTAAAAAGTTAATTTTAAAATTTATTTTTTCTTTGAATCATCATTTTATATAGAAAATCACGTAAGTCCAATACCCTACAATGCTGTCAGGGTATATTAGAACTGAGTGTAGAGTAATTTCCAGCTGAGTAATCTTGATTAGAGCGAAATGCAGTTAAAATTTAACGACATAACAGTTATTTTCGGTTTCTGCTTTTAATAGCTGCAGGTTTCTGCTGAGTATCTTGAGTTGAGCATATTTTTAAGAGAATTGGAAATTCGGCGCCGATTTCAATTTCAATTTTTTCTTAACTGCGAGCATTATTGTTGCCATTTTTACCACGTGCCTGTCAATACTCGTAAAACATGTAGTTCCTTTTGCCCCCCTCCTGGTAACCAACAAGACGAGGAGGAGAAGGAGGAGGAGGAGGAGCAGTAGGAGTCCTCAACAGCTGCCTGGCATCGCCATCGCCATTCCCATCGCCATCGCATCGCGAGGATCCTTTGTAGGATGTGCACTCAATTATTTGTGCGTTACTTGTTTCTTATTACGCGCTCCGAACCGAACCGCACCCCTGGCCACCTACTCTGCACTCTTTAGTCTTTAGTGGAACGATAAAAATACGATACACACACATCTATACATACAATATATAGTGCTTTATGTGTATGTGTGTAGTCATACAGCTATTATAAAATAACCGCTACACAAAGGGAGTGAAAGGAATGAAAGTTGGTTTTTGTTTGCGCTGCCAACACAAAAATTGAGTTTACGGAATTGCGAAAATAAACGCGCATTTAATATGCAAAAGAATTGAGAAAGCGGCAAATGCGAACTGACAGAATCCGGGCAAGAAATAGAGATTTCCCAGCTGTTTCTCTCTGTCTTCAAGGCACAATGCTAACTGAAAGGACTCTCAAGCAGCAAAATATATATGTATATTAATCAAATTATTGGCAAAACGAACAGTTCGTTAATTTATGCTTCTTCTCACTGCAAAGCGCAATCTGAATAATTAACTTTAAAGCGTTCAATGTTGAGTATTTATTTACTGAGGAAAAGGCAGAGAAAAAAGAATAAATATGTTGAAAGGAGTTGAGAAAAGGAAGAAAAGAATTAAACAAGACAAAATTATAGAGAAGAAGTAAAGCAAGAAAGAAAAAGAAGCCCGGAAAATCTCCGATCTAGAGCAGACGAAGTATAGCTGGAAAAGCAGACACTACAACCATCATTAGACGAAGTTTTCCCGAAGATTTAATATATCTAGTAGTTCTTAGAGAGATTTCTATGGAGATTCGTTGTGATAAGTTGACAGATAAGAGGAGATAAAGAAAAATATGAACAAATATCAACGATAATTATGTGAGAAGAATCATGCCAAGAATAGTTGTAGAGTTAACTAACTAACAATAAAAAAATGACAATTTTAATAAAAAAAATTCTATTAAAAGTGTAATAATTTTAATAAATAAATAATAAATTTAATTATTAATTAAAAACAAATAAAAACAATATTTTTTTACCTTCTGTAATGTTCTTAAGTTAAATGGATTCCACTTGAAGTGCATTCCGTCTCGCAACTACAGCAAATAATGGTTTTAACGGCTCGTTGTGCTGAAACGGTTAACATTACAGCATTAACAGTGGCCAAGGAACAGTCATGCGCAACTTAACATCTGTTAAACTCAGTCCAACAGCATCCCAATGCGTTTCATTACCCCAGGATGAAAGGAACTGCCCCTGCAAAAGACGAACCAACGTAACGAAGTGAAACGAAACAGTACGAATTGAAACAATGTCACGAACTGAGGGGTAACAAAGGATGCTGTGCGACCGAAGGCGGAATTGAAACGCGCAATATGCGAAATGAGAATTGAGAAATGAAACATCAGTTAAGGGGAGCGGCAGGCTATGCGAATGCGAAACGTCAGAAATCAGATGAAACTTTTAGTTGGCAAAACGCTACGCAGTGGCATTGGCACGCCCCTCGCCTGAGTCCTTTCGGCTTTGGCAGTGCTTGCCACTTTAGTTGGAAATTTGTATGGTTCGGCGGCGGACGCGTGGGCGGAAAAAACACCAGCAAAGCTGTTAACTCAGACAGAACTCTGGGCGCCCGTTAGAAACTTTGAAGCGAGGCGCAAAATGTGCGAAATTCGCGAATGATCAGACGAGGCTGCCTTCTAGTTGTACTTGTTTACATTAAATAGTAAAAAGAGTGGGCGTTGGGCGTGGCACAGCAGCAGCTACGAGTGCGAGTGCGGGTGCGAGTGTGAATGTGAATGTGAATACAAATGTGAATACTCATCAGTCGCACAAGTGTCTTTTGTGAGTCTGTGCCAAATCCAACTCCAGCGCCAAATCCGTCTGAATCCAAATCCTGAATGTGAATGTGGCTCAGAATTGCAATGTGTCCTTTATAAATCAACAAAAATCACATTTCCAATTGCGGAGCATTAGAACGGATACAGTGTAAAGCCAACAGCAACAGCAACAGCAACAGCAACAGCAACAGCAACAGCAACAACAACAGCAACAACAACAATAATAATAGATCTAAAGTCAAAAGACGTCAAACGCCGCGTCAAACGCTGATTGCGTCGTAAAAAAGAAGAGCCAAAAAAAAAAAAAGCAAAAAAGACAGAAACGTAGCGAAAAAAGTGAATGATGTGAGAGAGTTTTGAAAGGAGCGAGCTGTGAAGGATGTGCGAAATCATTTGAGGACCTCCACTCCCTGCGTAGGCGACTCTGTAGGTGATACACGTGCACCACGTAGGCGCACACATATAAAATTGTACTTGCTTCTACGAGTATTGTATTATATTGAAATATAATCTGATTCGAGCTTAGCTCTGGCTCAAAACACGCACTCATTCCCTTCCTCTTCCTTGTCTAGACTCTCATTTTGTTGGCACAGAGAAACAACAAAAAACAAGCCCACTCACACAATAGATCTTAAACTCATTAATGCCTCAGCTTCACCTCCATCTTCAGCTTCAGCTTCTGCTTCAGCTTCATCTCCAGCTGTCGAAAGTCATCTCAGAAAATGTAATGAAAAAGCTGAACAGCTTTAGCGGAGGAGCTGTTAATAAAGCGAAAGCAGCGAATCGATAAAACAAGGTGGAATAATGGCAAATTCCAGAGAAAGAGTAGCTCTTCTTGGAAGTTTATAAAAAATATAGTTAGATTACTTTCTAATTGTAGCACTTTTAGTTATTAATTATAAACGAGGATGTAAACTCGTTCGCAGCACTTTCAATCGTTCCGGGTGGGGCTTTGTTGCTTACCTTAAGCCAGAGCCAAACTGGATGCAACTAATTTGTTTAAAGAACTTGAAAAAAATCTTGGCTATGCTGCAGGCAATAAGAAAAATAAATGCTTAGTTTGCTAGTCAATTAGTAGAGTATATATTATTATATATATAATATTGAGCCTTGACTAGCACCCAATCCTTGCATTCCGTTTGGATCCTTGCGTCCAGGTTGGAGAGCAGAACCCAAAGCTTTCATCGGGTTCGCGACCGGAGTCGAACCTTTTCTTAAATTCACGAAGTTTTTATTCGTGATTTAAAGTATATTCCTTAAATGAAACTTTTATATTTGCTGGAAAATCATTGCAACAAATATAAAAAGATATATTTATGTTATTTTTTTTTCACTTTTCTATAATAATTTTATTATACATAACATAATTTTATATCGAATACTCATAAAATTAATTTAATAAAACTGCTTCAACTCCCATTTTACTTTAAAAATATTTATTTAACTTTAACTTTTTGAGTTTTCAAAGGACAGTTGGTTGAAGTCTAATACTTGCCTTTATTATCTTCATAATTAATAATATATTTACATTTATTTATTTTATTTAATACAAATTTGCTTTTGTGAACCGATTACTTATAGCTTACACTTTAATAATATTAATTATAATTTAATATTTTCGATCTTTTAAAGGACAATCAGTTGAAGTTTATTACTTGCCCCTATGAATTTATAATAATCTGATTATAAATAATATATAATCTAATATATATTTACTCATATTTTACACTAACTAAATCCAAACTTAACTGCTTCAGCAGCATATTCATATTTTACTTTAATAATATTCGGTGAAATTTAAACTTTTTGAACTTTGAAAGGAAGTTTAATCCTGCCTTTGTTACCGCCCCCTGATTTACTGCTGAGGTCAAAATTACGGTAGAGCTCAACTGTAAACCTGTAAAATGTAAACTGTCGTCATTTTTTTGTGTCTCATTTCTTTTTGGTTCCGTTTTAGCCATCCGTTTCTTGGTGATAACACAAAACAAATTGCCCTGTTATATTCGCTTTCACTTTCGCTTTCCTTCTTGTTGCTGTTGTCCTCTGCTATTGCTCCTTAAATCATGATAATTTTTTAAATTTTAAATTCTCAATTCCTTAAATGGCACATTAACTAAACGGCTAACAATTTAATTAAAGCAGTATAAAAATTACCTTTATTAATTAACTTGGTCATTAAATCAGTTTTTGATTGAAAATTGAGAATATAAATTCTCGGTCATAATAAACAGTTGAGCTGATTTATCTTCGTCCGCATTTCCAAGTGATTAAAAAGATGGGTTGGAATATCAAATTTTATTTCTGGTAATTCCTGCATAGAGCTTTCACCGACAAATATTGTCAATAGAAAATTTATTAACCGAAAGGAAAATACCAGTTTTCAGAATGAATGAATGAATCCTCTTCCATTATTGGTCATATTAGAAATGGTTGAAAATTAACTGAAGGGCTTTTCACTCTGATTCGATTCCCAGCTTATCCTTCAACTGCTTCCATCTAAAATCGATTTCCTGTTGATTGCATTAGAACTCAATCAGTCTCCGTCACTAGGTTAGCTTAGAACGAAGTATTTTATTTTTTAATTTTGCAATTCTTTTTTATAATTCTGCCCTTATTATTTTTAATTAATTTTAATTAAAATTATTGTATTCTAAAAATGGATAATCATGCGTCAGTAAACTGTCAATGGAACCATGGAATTGGTAGAGATGAAATCGTATTTAGTTCATCTATTTTGATTTTTTTTTTTTTTTAATAAATTTAATTCAGGTTTAAACAAAGTCGGTCAGTTAAATTATTCAATTTTTTCTGTTTTATTTAAGTAAAATAAATTCAGGCTTAAAACAAAGTTAGGTGTCTCCAAATTGCAATAAATATTTGCATAAAGATACCTAAAATCAGATACTCTTTAAAATACGGGTACCAAAAATTTGTGGTTACTCTGTGGTCTGCTCCAGAACGGATGCAATTCGTTAATTTATTGACTTGCTTGTACAATCAGGACAGGCCAAGAACTATTACCATAGAGGCAAGCAGGAAAAATAGATGAACATCCATTCACCACATAACCTTGATGATAATGGTTAGCAGGTCCCATTGCCATTGCCCAGTCTCAAATGCATTGGAATGGCAGGGACTCTAGGGGAGCCTCTGTGGTTCTGGTTTTCGACTAGTTTTTGGCCTTTTTTTATGGTTAGCTTTGGCAAATAAAGCACAAAATAAGTTAAGCCTGTGGTTGGCCCCAGCCAGGACCAGAACCAGAGCTAGGACCAAAACATAGAGTCACGTTCTGGTCCGCAATACGAGACGATTCGAGTTGACTCGAGTGCGCTATGCAAATGCAGCCAAAGAAACTTTGGAATAGCATTCGAAATAATTAAATAGCAGTGCCAGAAGCACAAATTTCCACAGCAACAGCAGCAGCAGCAGCAGCAGCAGCAGCAGCAGCAACAGCAGCGGAAACGGAAACAGAAATAAATACATATTCATATGTCTCGCATAAGCCGTGCCGTCGCCTGAGAAGCTATTTGAGCTGGCGCAACTCGGATTAAAAACAACAAGCAGCAACAACGTAAAAACAAACGAACAACAATATTAACAGCAACAAAAACAACAAGAAAAACAACAACAAATACACATATCCAAGCCAAGGTGTGACACAAAGCAGCCACCAATCCTAACACGCAATAAAATGCGCTGTCGACGGGCAGCCGAAGGAGCTGAAGGAGCAACAGCAGCAGAAGGAGTCGCATGGCGAGAGGGAAGGGCTAAAGCAAAAGTTGTTGCCAGGAGAAGCAGCGGATTTGCTGCTGGATCTGGAGTCAAGGGAGCTGGCAGCATTCTGCTGGCATTTCTGGCAGCTGTCAGCTTTCGTGGCATGCCACGCGCCCGTAAGTATAAACATCTTTTACTTTATATCCCTATCGAAAAATGCGTCGAATGCGTCGTTCCATAAATCGCCTTCCAACGAAAGCTTGACAACTTTTAGTATGCTAATCAGCTTTCTATGCAAACTTTAGGAACTCTAATAATGAGCTATGATATCATTATCCTTGGCTAATGAAATTAACTTCGATTCAAAGGCAATTTACATAGATACTTTTGAAACGATCTGTTTTTTTTTTTTTTTGAGTTACTTTAATTATTTACTCAACTTGGTCAGTTTCCACTTGGCTAAAAAATGCTTTAAATGTTTTGAGCGCTTTTAAAAGGAATACACAGAAAAAACAGAATGAAATCCGTATTTGAATGGATTCCCTGTGATTTCAAGAACCAAATGGGAAGTTCTTGATTCAAAAATGCATTTTTCAAGTTTTTTAATTTTCTATTGTTTCTATTCTGTTACTGATTTCGTTTGAAAAAATTGCAGACTTAACACTTACAAGTTCTTCATTCAAACAGAAAATGAGGTTTGATAAATTGAGATTAACATAAGCTTTCTGGTACAACTCTCTCGTGATTTATTCCCAGCTTGGGTTGAAGTGAAAAAGATCGAATCGTGCTCAAATTTCTTAAGCAAGAATCGAATTAGTATTAAGAGTTGTTAAACTTAAATATATCATGCAATTTTTCTCTCTATGCAGGTACATCTATATAGATATAAAGCTGTTGAAAAAAAGTTTTATTTTATTGAATTTCCATTTCCAAAAATCAGTCTCCAATCCCACAAATATCATCTAAGATATAAACACTCACATGTGAGGGAACTGGGTGATACCTTAACTTTAAGTATTCCAATGCTCAGGCAGCTGAAAACAATGGCTTATAACTTTAAGCTGGGATAACTTAAGTAAACTCAATTTATAAAATATTGATTGAAAAAGCTTTAGTTAATTGAATGCTCGTAGTATTCACACAGAAGGCTTATATACACTGTAGATTACTTTCAATTACTGGGCGAAATTGTGTTTGGGAACGCCTGAAATGTGCAGCAGACACATAGTATGAGTAAGAGTTTATTTTTATAAATATATATGTGCCATATGTAGAGTGTACACTTTCCTACACATGGTCCAAAGTTTTTGGCTACGTGCTTTCCTTTTCAGTTTCAGTTGGAGTTTTGTTTTTTCCGCACTTGCTCTCTTTTTTTGGCATGCATATTTAATTCAATTTCGCACATTTTTGTGCAAGTGTCGGAAGCGTTTGCCAAATTTAATTTGCATGATGAGATTTGCTTGGCTGCATTGTCGTTGTAAGTATCGTTGTATTCAATTTTGTTTTTGTTTTTGTTCCCGTTGCTGTTGCTGTTTGTCGTCGTGTTGCCTGTGTTTGCAACTCGTTGGCACGATTTTTATAAGCCTGTCGAGTTCATTTAATCGAGCTAAGCAAATTTTCACATATTCAAATAAACGCACAAACGCATGCGAATAGTCGTGTACTCTCGTCTACCTTGATATTTCCCAAAAAAGCTGTCACATGGAAATATTCTGTGCTGACAGCAAAAATTCATTACGCATACGCACAGTATGTTGTTGGCTGGTTAGGTTGGGCTTATGCATGATTTTTGCCTTTTCGAGTGCCTCATGAAAATGGCATATCCTGCTCCTGCTCCTGCAGCTGGTACTGGTACTGGTACTGGGTTGATTTAATTGAAACGTAGTCCAACCAACTGCCAGGCTTCAATATTCATTTTCATCCGTTGCGCAGTTGATTAAGTTTCAGCCCGTTCAACAGGTCGTATGCTTGACGCAATTTGGACTGTTATACGAACATATATGTGTTACGTGTTCAAATTACAATTCATTAAAATTATATTTTGAAGACCAAGTCCAGAATGAACAAAGCTTTAATATATGTACCTGTTTTCCTTCCTGCATACGAATACTTTTCAAAAATATAACAGACAATGCAGAGGAAATATTTCGTGATTTATGATAGGTTGTCTTTTATCAAGTGGCCAGTAGCAGGTAATTTATGCAGAGTGAATTTCTGGAAAAGAAATTTAAAACTTGATATAACTTTGTTCTATGATTTATGAGTAATTAAAAGCCAGATAATCTTTATTTGAAACTCTTTCAACTCTTTAATCAAACTTTAATTTGAGCCTGGAAAAAAAGGAGAATCATTTAGAAAACTCATATAAATTAATAATCGTAATTATATCTGTCTATTAGTCCATATTCTTTGCGCTTTTTGCTGCTGCGACTAATCAATCTCAGTTGGACTTTCATCAAGGCCAAAGAGATATCATTAATAACACATGTGTCCGTCCACTTTACTCTTTCTATAATTAAATAAGGAACGACTGCAAAAAAGGCAAATGAAAGGCGAATGATAGAAACAAAGACAAGACACAAATACAAAAAATAAAAAAATAAATAAAAAGACACTCAAATAACACTTACGCCATCAATCAACCCAACTACCAAGGTCAGAGTTGGCCCTCCAACCCACCGGAGCCCCGTTAATTACATCATGACAATGCACAGCATATAAAACAGAGACACAAACCGACTTCTGTTCCCGACTCCCGACTATTCGCTACTCCCGAATTCCGACTCCCGACTCCCGACTCCCGACACTCAACTGGAACTACCAACTTTCGACCTCCGACTCCCAACTATATTTTATACGCGTGTACATAAAATACAAGTATTTACCATGAAAGTACCGTCCAAGACAAATGGCGGTCAAATGTCACATTTTAATTTATTTATGGGGCATCTCTAGCTCTGGCCGGGACCAGTAGGGGCCAGGCGGGGCCAGGCGGAGCGTATCCGGCCAAAGCTTTAATTAAATAACTGCGCTAAGTGAAGCCAAAGAGTTGACGTCCCTAATACAGACATTAGCTGAATTCGTGCAGAGCTTGTAAATTCTCATTTCCCGGAAAGGAAAGTTGTGTTTCATAATCCGGCTTCAAAATAAACAAACAAAAAAAAAAAAAAATAAGTTAGCTTTGCTAAATTTTCTACAGCTAATTAATCAAATTCTTATGACCAAAATGTGCCTCAAAACGTGACTTACTTAATTTTCGTTTTTTTTTATATTTTTCTATGGAATTATATTATTGCGAGGAATTTTAGAAAATATTCTTTTGCTCAATTCAATTGAAAGAGAGTGACTTTATTATAGATCAAATTTTATAATAATTCTGAAAATTTCCATAAAAAGATAGATTAGTTATATAAGCCAATTATGGTTTTGCATCTTAGAATTTTGTAAAGAAGAATCAACGAACATATCCAATTGGCTCAGTGTTTAATTATGCCTATAAAAAATAGTGAATATTACTCATCTGCGTGCCAAGCAATTGTCTTTTTTTCAGTGTCTTTCTTAGGCGTCTTGCCAGTGCATTGGGATGACTACCAAGGCGAAATAGATAGGTGGCGGCTTGTCTTTGAAAAACATCACACACCTCTGCGATTTTACGGTCCCTTTTAATATCCCTGTTTCGGATATACCAAGGAACACTTGTCATCCTGCTTAAGATTTTCGCTTGGACAATCCTTATTTTGTTCAAATTACTTTTCGCCGAACTGACCGCCGAACCATAGAGGTATGAATCGTAAAATTAAGCTTCAATCAAGTATTACGCCTAAGTACTTGTGCGAGCTCTTGAGTGTCAGTGTGGAGCCTAGCATCGAAATGCCTCTGCATAATTGTGTCCATACGATGAAGGTAACATTAGCGCATTTGTTGCCGTTTATGCCGTTTTTAAGCCAAGCTTTCAAAGCAGGACGCATATTGTTGGGCTTCCGTAGCTTCAGTAATATTGGGGCTTCTCGTCAGCACTGCGGTGTCGGCGGCATATGTCGCTACCAATATATCTTCCTCTGATAGCCCAGCTCTCACTGTAGCAGAAGGCAGATCGTAGTAAAGCGTAGTAGTAGAATAACTCCTCGCTTATCGCAGGATATGGATCAAACTGGGGTAAGTGAAACTTAAAGAACCAAATTTTACCGCTGTTTTACATTTCTTAACAATTATTGATATTTTTTTGTTTTCAGGCAGGACTAGGACCAAAACTCATATGAATATAAAGCAAGGACGATTGTAATATAAGATTATAAGGGAAGAACTAGTATATTATATAAATATAAAGGATGTACTAGTATATTATTGTGAATAAAGTATAAAAAAAGATTAAAATAAAAACAATTTTACGTATTTTACTACCTATATCCTTGGATAATCACGATATCCTTAGATGACCCCTATATCCTTGGATACCAATCGATAGAATTGGTCCTTGGGAGTGGAATGCGGGCTATCGCTTCAAAATCAGTAAGGGTTTACGGTAGTTACGTCCTTTTAAATATCAAATTTCCAATCTAAGCAAAAGCAACTAGATTTGAACTTTGCACCGTATAATTTTTATTGATTACTTTCGAGGGCAGCAAAATAACATTTTTTCATTTGTTGATTTCTGTTCGCCTGGTACTTTGCCTGGTAATTTTGGAAATTTCTGGCTTCCAGCCTGAGTCCTGCTGCTGGACACAAATGTATCTGAAGGATGTGTGAGTAAAGTATCTTTCAGATGCAAAAGTATCTTTGAGATACAAAATTATCTTTTAGGTGCAAAAAAGTTCCTGTGCGAAAAAATAAAACACACTCTATTTTCATTTGAAAAATCCTTTATTTCATAAATTTTTGCGATTAATCTATACATAGATATTTTTTTATATAAAATTATAAATAAATATTTATCACTTTTGATATTCTAATAATTAATTAACAAATTAATAATAAATATTTTAAAATATAATAAACTTATAAACCTATCAATTTATTTTATCGTATGCCAGGCACAGGATGATCACTTCAGTTCGTCCGTTGATTATCGGACGTCCGGTAATCTTGTAATATGCATATTTGATGTTCTGTGGTTCTGTAAAGATAAAGATAATATTATTAGGAATATATATTAAACTCAAAATTATAATGAGTATATGTATATGTAAAGCAGAGTGTCCCGAATGAAAAAAATCACAAAAAATGATTAAAACTGATATGAGCTGTATTTTTACTTAGAGCTATCTCTAAGATACTCTAAATCTGATGCTTTTTAGCCCGATTTCAAAACATTTTCAAGTTTCTGAGCATGATTAAATGTTTTATATATTAAGTTAACGATTTTTTAATGAATATAAAGAATCATTAAAGTAAACTTAAACATAAACTTTCAAATTGAAGAAATGCCAAGTTATTTAGCAGTTGTAAAATTATCGATTACAGCTAATCCTATTGCTTGGGAATATAGTCGTTATTATCAGTATAATTTAAATTTCTATATTTACAGAAGGTATAAATAAAATAATAATAAGTTTTAATATATAATTCTATAGCAATATATATATAAACTAGTAAGGAAAATCTATCTTCGGCGCGCCAAAGAATAATTACCCTTGCAGCGCTATATGATATAGTAGTAAGTCTCGTCGTCCTGATCAATAATATATACTTTACGGGGTCGGAGATGCCTCCTTCAATGCATTACACATTACTTAACAAAGTTAAATTATGTGTATGATGATTGCCATTTTTGTTTATTTATTTATTTATGCCTATAGAAAATATTGAATATTACTCATTCGCGTGCCAAGCAGTTGCCTCAGTCTCCGTGTAGTTATTAGTGAGAACAACAAAGAATTCAGCATCAATTCGGCCTGACATATTTGTTTACTCATGCATGTAAATACAGTAACAACTATAACTAAAATATCAAAAACAATAACAGAAGACAGCGGGCAATCGTCAGTGACTGAATCTTAACCAGCGCGGAAAAGTAGGCAACACAAATTTTATAGACGCTTTAAAGCAATCAATGGGAGTCAAGAGCTAAATGGCGCGTCGCTTCCTCCTTCTGCACTTAAGCTGTGTAATTGCTGTGTACAAAAGAAAACAACAGAAGAGGAAAAAAAACGAACGAGAAACAGAAAGAGAAGGAGAAACAAAAAGCGCCACAAAAATCGAAATCGTCGTCAACGTGAGCAACGTGAACAACGCCCCGTCATTTGATAAAACAACTTGAATATGATGAAAAAAAATGTTGACGGCGCGACGAATGATAAACACCCTTCTGGACTAATGGTGTGGGATGACATAAACTTTTAATTATTTCTATTTTAAATTCTTAAGTTTGCATTAATTCTAAAGTATGGAAAAATATTTTCTAATTTCAATGTTAATTAACATGTGGACTGTTAACTAGCAGTTGCTCTCTTAAAATAACATTCAGCTTACTGCAAAATTTTGGTCGCCCATAGATTCTGTTAAAAATCTGCTGCTGCGGAAGCCAAAAATCGAAAATTGATGGCTTGGAGCAAAAGCTACCAGAAACCAGCAGCAAGCTGACCAAAATTTCGAATTATTTCCGATCCGATTGATTTAGAATACCCCAAGAACTACAAGAACATTTAAGATGTCCTTTAGTCAAAATATAGCCCTTAAGAATACTTACCATTTGCGACAGGATTCGTCGGTATAGAGAAAAATCATTTTCCTCAGCTCCTTGATGGATTTTTTTCCTTTTTAATGGCCTATAGATTCTGTTAATAATTAAATTTGCCCGACTTTAAATACAATTGAAAAACTGTGCGATATTTTCGAAATTGCAGATTTTAAATGATATAATAATAATAAAGAATCTTTTAATAGCTTTTGTAACATCTGCGTAGGTTTAATCTACTTTTGCTATCCTGCCTCTTACACATGGAATTTTTAATTGAAACTAAGTAGTGCACAAGGAATAGCGATTATTTCCTATAATATAGCTAGCATTGTGGCAGAAAAAGGACTTATTGAAGGAGGAGTTTCTCCACCCGTATCATAATAGCTTATAAAACACTCGTATGTGCACACAGAGGATATTCTATAATCGTATTATGTGTAGGTTACTTTATTGGCCTCATGTCTGGTGGCTATAATGTGCAGCAAAACATTTCAACTCAGTCATATTGTTAGATTCTGCAGCATTCTGGGCACCAACAATAAAAACGTGTGGCGGTGTTGATGTAGGTCGGTCGGTGGCTTTGGTAAGAAGCTGGTGGGAGAGGGAAGGTTAGGCAAGAATATTTATGATTTCATTCTTTTCTACTTCTTGTTTCCCCCCACCTTTTTCATATGTGATGTTTTGGTTTACAAGTCAAACCGCCAGCGGGCATGAAGTGACGTAAAGACCGTAGAGACCTGAGCCGGAACTCGGAACTGAGCATATTGACTTTCAGCTTTACCAATTTGTATATATACATACATATGTCTATATACTCGTATATATATATGTATATGTTTGTGTGTGTTTCTGACAATCATTTGAACAGTTCGATTATGCATAGACCTATTTATACGAGCCGCACTGTGTGTGTGAGTGTGCCTAAGTGGCCAAGTGCGTGAGCTGGTCAATACAACAACTCGTAGTATTTACTGGATATTCGTATTTGTAGTAAGTAGTCGTATGTTCTGTGCAGTGTTCTGAGCCAATAAATGACGAGTTATGCCGTCTAATTAATGTGCTAAAATATGCTTACGCCGAATGTGGCTAACAGCATTGATTATGACGCTGAAGGACCCATTTGAGCCATGTTTAATTCTCACACATGCTCGTAAATGCGGAATACTGAATAATGCCTGCTCCTTTGGGCCGCACATTAACTCGGCGACATGGACCCATTTCTGTGGTCACGTCACGCGGTCTTTAAATTTTTCTATACCCTACTTTTTGAGGCGCACATATTTAATGTCACTTTCGACTTTCTCCTTTCTCTTTGGAAAAGTTTAAAGAGCGCTCGGCTCCGGGGCGTGAATATACTACGTATATAGAAATTAAAATAACATTAAGCCAAGCAACCGTGAAAAGACCCTACGGCCAATTCTCCCTCACATTTATTAAAAAACGGAAACATGGAAAAAAGGATAGAGGGAAATATCCTGATATTCTGTCCACTTTATCTTGACTGAGCAGTTGGCTGCCTGCGCAAACAAGCAAAAAAGTGGACAGTCAGTAACGAAAAATTAAAAATGAAAAAAAATAAATAAAAAAGTAAATATGAGATTAAATCTACAACATATATGTGCCATGTACACATATTTATATGAGTAAGTGTACATTTAAGTATGAGCATAAAAATATAAGCATGAATTTCAGGATTCGCCAATTAAACAAATCTCTTGCAACAGATTTAAAAGTATCGCACAGATTTGATTCAAATGATAATCTTATAAGTATAAACTTGGTCCAGGATTTATTACTGCACAAAAGAAAAATGGCATGCCATATTTAAGTTTAATAATTCTTCATTTTAGTTCGAGACGTACTTAAAAATTTACTTTTGGAAATTCATACTTTTCATTCCAAATCAAGCTTTAAGCTCAAGAATCAATCTCTATTCATATTAGATTCAAGTCAGAGGTGGCTTACTATGGAGCGATAAGTTAGGATTAAATCAAGTACAGAAATGCTTTTATTAATCTTATTATAATATTTATAATTCATCAAAGGATTGAATGATAAACAAATCAGCGAGTTCCGGCTAGCCAGTTTAAAATCAAGAATTATGAGATTGACAAAAGAATTTCATAATTGGGCTTAAATAATCCGCGATCGCATAACTTTTGACTTTCTCGGGAACTATTCCAGTAAGGAATCCTGGAAGTTATCCTGTTATTTTTTGCTCTGTGAGCTCACTAGACACACTTTTATTTAAATTCTTAAAGAACTGCTAGTCATTCGCAGCCGCAGAATATAAATACGCTTAATTTAGCCAAGAAGAAACTCATGAGAATACGAAATTTATGTTCGTGTCATGAGTAATTAATAATACAAGAAATGGGGCAAATGAAATGGAAACCCAACATATATATGAATATAAATATATAAGCCAGGCCAAAAAGAATTGGGCATGTTATGCGCTTAATTAAGCCAGCATCGTACGGGCATTTACCAGGGCCAACTCAATTAGGGGAGGGCCAAGTAAACAGTCAACATATGAAGACCCTTGGGCCACAAAAGCCCACCTCACCTGGTCGACCAATCAGGTTAACCAAATTATGTGGTCTATCTCATGGTCTTCCCAATGCCACAATTTGGGATGAGCGAAAAAAATGTTAAAAATTTAAGTGAGCATCTCGTTTAAAATCTATTTGCGAGTAAGTTTGTCTGCTTTTGATTGGCATAAAGGCGAATAGTTAATTAATTGCTACAGTTTTTTATATATATAGATATATTGATATATATATAGTAAATTCGTTATATATAAATATCCATCAATCGTTCACCGCTTGGCTTAGTAGCCCCTTTAGGTTTTTATGCTCCCTCAAAGGGTATTAAAGCTTTATCACGAAGTGTGCAAGTCTTAGAACGATAACACGAGTCGATTTAGCCAGGTTCTTCTGCCTGTTTGTCCGCCTGTCTGTGGCCATAAGAAAACGTTGATGTTTCTCTTGTTGTATCTTAAAGAAATGTTTGATGTAAGAGTGTAATTCCTAAAGGCATATCGAAAACTATCAACATCGGACTACAAAGGGTATGCCTTGTTCGGTGTGCCGCAGATAACCTTTGCTCACTAGTTTCCTTTTTAATATTCTGCGATTATGTGTCTCATTCCGAGCAATAAGGCAATCCCGATATATCATTCCATATTAAAGCAGGCCATATATTCACATTTTATCCGTAGTCCAGAGACCCAACCCAATAATTCGTTGGCCTTTTACAACTTTGTACTCCGCTGCATGCGAATTTCGAGGCACAAACTGACTAAACTGATTTGGGGCAACAGAGGCTCTACCCAATCACTTTGCCCCTCCCAACCCGAATCAGCTCGAAACAAGCTAAATTATTGTCGTATTATTGTTGTTTTTGTTGCTCGCCGTTGCTGATGACACGCGCGTCCCATAGCCGTAAAATTCTCAACTAATCATTTGCTCAATGATTGCAAAGGAATTTTAAATTTATGGCGCTGACAACGCAATCCGAGTACGCAACATTAAACAAATAATGTTTAGGAGCTCTTTAAAATATATATATAATATATGTGTGTGTGTGTGTGTATATTTCAATTATGAGAGAGGATCCTTCTGGGAAAAGTTGTAATAGGAAAAAAACCAGAAAACCCAAAATCAGTTTACGTGGCTTACAGAAACTGTTACACTAATTACCTCAGCAAATGTGGTTGGAGTTCTATTGTTGTTTTTGTTTCTGCTATTATTTTTATGTTTATTTCTATTTCTATTTTTATTTTTATTTTTATTTGGGTTTTTATAAACTTTTGCTAGCAAATAGTTTTTAATTGCGACGATATGCAGCAGGCAACAACAATACAACAATAAAACGAACAACGACAACGACAACGAGCAACGACAAAATAAAGTTAAAAGGACAACAGAACAAATGTTACCCATGAAAGTTGCATATTTTTTGAAATTGAAAGTGGCTTCCAATCTGCCCCTCTCTCCCCCCGCAAACTACCATCATTTTCATTACGAGTATTCCATTGGACAACTGACAATTTCAACTTCAAAACTTGTTTCTAAAGTTGCATTTTAAACAATTTGAAAACAATAACTTTGGCTACTTATTTCGACAACTGGCAAACTATTCCACTTCTCTTCTTCTTTCCCTCCTCTCCTTGACTCCGAATATTTCCATAATAAAAATTGTATCTTGGGCGTGTGTTTGCGTGTTTGCATTTGGTATTACATTATTTACATAATAAATACTTAGCTATAATTTGTTATGCTGCCTGCGCGTAAATTTGATGCTCGAGGCGAAAAGCAATGAAATCTGCTCAAATACTGAAACTGGCATCCTAAGCGATTCGCCGAAAACTGAATACTCTTTCCTGCAACCTCTTCCAATCTCCCTCCACAAGCTTCATCAATCCTGTGCCTCTGAGAGCCCTTTCCACTCACAACTTAGTTATTCTCCTTGAAATATATTTTAATACAGTATTCTAAATTACTATAACAGCGCCCTGCATTTGCTGAAAATACTCGAATACACAGAGAGAAAAACTACTTTGAGCAGTTTTCTGGATACACATTGTTTCCCATAAAATAAGCCAAAAAGAAATGTGTTCAGCTGGACTTAATTTAGGGCCAACTAGCGGTCTTAAAAAACTAGCAAAAACAAATAAGGAGATGAAGGAAAACATATTACAACATATTTTGATCCGCTTGTAAAAGTATAATACCCGCTGCAAGGGTATAACTAAGCTAAAGAAGCATCAGAGAGCTGGGATTAAACTCAGTTCCTACTGGAGTGTAGGCGTACAGAACAACTTCGAGTAATGGCCAAGAATTGTATGGTGGGCGTGGTCGTCTGCCAGCCTGCCTGCCTGCCTGCCAGCCTGGGGGGAGTTGGCCAGTTTCGCAATGAACGAGGCGTGAGCCTCAATTTTGGGGCCATCTGTGGAATTTTATACGTCATTGCGATGTGGCCTCGAGCAGAGAAGTTGATTTGATGCTGATAAAGATGAGGCCCAACAAAACTCAGTGGGGGGTGCCTTGAAAATATTCTCAGGGCTGGCAATTGGGCATATTTGTGGCTTGGATTATGAGTAAGCTAAAGCTATGGGAAGCAGTTCCCAGCAGGATCAATTTATTAATTTAACAAGAGCTGCGATAAGCGGCATGTGGCAAAATATGCCTAAACTTTTTAAAAGAACCCGGAAATCAAATAAAAACTTGAATTTATTGAGCAGCGTTGTCTTAATCCAACTTATGAATCGGAACATTAAGCATAACACATGTTTTATAGTAAAAAATACAATTAAAGTTGTGAAACTAAAGTTTATATTCTTTAAAGGACAATACACTTAGATAACAACTACCACTGTTTCTTGTACTGCTCCAGGGAGACTTCACCAGGTCCAAGGACCACAACCAGCAGCAATCCACCCACCACAGAGAGCGTATGAAAATGGTTATACTTGACCATGTCCCTACTAACGTCCTGTACAAACCACCAGGCATTCGAGTAGAGATTCCATAGAGTCAACATGGAAGCTAGTAGCAGAGCAGCTAATCTTGTGCGATAGCCCAGCATAATCAGAGCGATGAGCAGCAGTCCCAGGCTATGAAAAGCCATTGTCGATAGTCGAAGCTCCAGTCTGAGTAGTGTTAGATACATGCAGGGTAGAAGAATGCGGCCTGTAAGCCGCATTAGATGTTGGGGCCGTCGATTGATCAGTATAGGAACGCCGGCAACTGTGCGACTGATGCGTGCTTCAGCTGCAGTCTCCTGGGTATAGACATGGAGTAGCAGCAGGCCACCAAGCAGGGCGAAGTTGCGTAGGAGCAACTGCAGCTGCCAGGGCTGCATATGTATATGAATTTGAAGCACTAATACGCCGGCTAGAAGAATTATAGCCACATTTACCCACACCCGGAATAGTATTAAGACAGAGCCCACCAGCTGAGCGAACAGATTAATGAGCACTATGAATACGGAGAGCATCTCGGAACAGTGGAAATAAATCTGCAGGTACTCGAGCAGCTCAAAGAATTGCAACCACATGCGCAGTGAATCTTCAAGGAATGTGGCAGTCAAGCAGAGCCTAGCCACAATGGGCAGGACACGGCGACTGCGCCTGCTGACCTCATCTGTGAGGTCCTCGGACCGCGATAGCATACGTAGCCAGAGGCCATCTACTTCCATTTCCATGTTATTGTGTTTGCCTCTGACCTGTCCCTGCTGGTTGTTGTTTACTGTTGTGGTTTCTCGGCTTTCTGCGCCCTACAACTTACTCGGAAACCGTATCCTGCGTCCTGAATTCTTAGCATTCCTTCCCACAGCTTCTGCCCGTTCAAATTTAAAGGCACAACTATAATCTCGTTATGGGAATTATCAAGTTCAGTTTTCTTTGTGTTACTTTAAAACTAAATAAATTATTTTGTCAAGCAAATATATGCAAAGTTGATTAGTTTAATAATAAATGCATCACAATTCGAATTTAAAGGAGGTTTGAAAACTTTAAAATACTTAAACAATTTTATATCAATTTTGGGTTTCACTTTCTTATTTTATTCATTTCAATTGTCAAAAATTCTCATGAGCGATTGGTGTTTCAAATTAAACCAACCAATTCACACATATTTCAGCATTTATTTAATTTACACTAAATTTATGGTCCATCAAAGAATTTAATCAAAAAATATGAAAAATAAATAAAATATATACACATTGAAATTATAAATTTAAAGTGTTCGCCAATTCAACCAAAACTATTTGCATATTAGCCACAGTAGACCAGGCAACCAGGCTGCCTGGCTGCCTGGCAAACAGGCATCGAATTGCTCCCGAAATTCATCAAAATTTATCAATTAATTCTCAAATCGCTTTGACCAATAAATTGGCAATAATTCAAAGAGAGATACGAATGCGCAAGCCTAAATAATGGCTTAAACTTATTAAAAGCGTTAGGTATGAATTGAATTGAAAATCAAATTGTCTAAGAGTGAAATCAATTTTGTGAATTTCTATCCTTGACTACTAAGGAATGACTAGGATCGGATATCCTTGCCTTTGATTGTTCAATCGTTCATTTGCCAGCTACAAGATTTAGTTGTCCGATCTTAACAATTTTGGGTAAACCCTTATAACTTACTTATAACCGATAAATTTCATCGATATTCCTTGACAAGCGAAGAAATTGCTCCTTTGTCATCTCTTCTTTCAACTGAGAGACTAGGTTAAATAAGAAGACGGACAGACAGACAGACTTAGTTGGCTGTATCGACTCGCATTTTGATATTCAACAATCTGTTTTACATGTTTTTCCTATCAAGGAAGAGAGATGCGGCAAAGTGAATAAGGATTAAGGACTCAACTGATGGGATAAGTGCAATCTCAGATATCATATGACCCTATTTAAAAGCTTAAAGGAATTTAAAGTGGATTAAGTAATTACATTAAAGTTTTGCGACAATTTAATGCATTAAGTAGGCACTCGCTTCACAATCAAAAAGCAGAGGCAATTGGGATATTTTACGTATATTTTATATAATTAAGGGAACAGAGCTGAAATAAGAGCCAACCTATACAAATGCCCTCATTCTTGACCTATTTTGCAGCACTGGCAGCGAGTGCAGCCACCATTGGGGACAACTCGACGCTAATTGCAACAGCAAACAGAGGAGCAACTGTCATTGCTCCTGGAATGCTGGACGGGATGCAGGACAATCAAGTAGAAGAGCTGAGCACAACGGAAGAGCAAACTGCAGATATTTGGAGTGAACGACCAGATACGGCGACATTGACAAAAGGCTTCTCGATACCCACGTATTTGCCACCTTTTCCGGATTTCATTGCTGCTGATTTGCCACAGACACTGACAACGACTACAATGCCATACAATAGAATCCTTACGGGCATTGACAATGACTCTGGCTCCATGCAGCAATCATCTCCTAATGAGCAGCAACCGCAAACTCCGTTCCAGTTTCAGCCTCATATGAGACTTCATGCTTACGACAGTGAACAAAAGGAGCAGCAGCTGAGGCGGGAGAAGCAGCTAGCACGTGAGAGGGAGCAGCTGCCGAGGCTCCAGCTCAGTCTGCCATCTCGGAATATTACAGTGCAGGCGGGGCAGAACGCCTATTTACCTTGTCAGGTGAGTGGGGGAGTCCGAGAAACGGGAAGTTGAAAGTGTGGACTGATTGAAAGGCAACAAGTCAAGCAACTGCTTCTTTCATTTGTCATTCCAGCTGCATCAACATTCGAGCAAACCGCTGTCCTGGGTGCGACTGCGGGATGAACATATCATAGCCGTAGATCACACTACGTTCATCAATGATGCACGCTTTGATGCGCTTCTCCAGCCCTCCTCAAATTTATCCAGCACCCTTATGGATAATGGAAATGCCAGCAGCCTCAGTTGGACACTGGTCATCAAATATGTTAAACTCCAGGATACTGGCTGGTATGAGTGCCAGCTGGCCACGGAGCCAAAAATGAGTGCAAAGGTGCAGCTGTTTGTGATAAGTAAGTCAAAATGGCTAATTTGAATAGTAACCTCAATTTAATAAATTAGCAATTTAGTATAGACAAACCTAACCTCAATTCAGTTCAGTATAACCTTGATTAAATTTGCCTTGTATGTTTACAATAACTTATTCAAATTTGGCTTTGTTTTTGCATAAGCATAACCTCAATATTTATTAACATAACCTCAACTTCATGTAAAGTTTTTTTAGCTTGTATATTTTCGAGTTAAGTGTACACACACACACATTTACATAGATATATACGAATTTCACTTCGCTTTATGTTAACTTAACCTCAATTTAGTTGAACAGAACCATTATTTGGCTCGCCATAACCTAAAAATAACAACTTCGTTCAACTTTTCACAAATAAACTCAAATTTGTTGATGCAAAAACTTAAAGTCTTACATAAACCTTGCTTGGTTTAGCATAAGCAGAATTTCTAATTGAAAACTTAACTTAAAAGAATAAAAGCCATTCTAAGATAAAGTCTATTTAGTTCAGCATAACTTACGATATTTGCACTAATAAATTTAAATTAATACATAACCTCAATTAGTTGGGCATAACCTCAATATCTAAGCATTTTATATAATTTATATTGTTTTAAATACCTTTTAATCCATTCGCAGCACCAAAAACTGAACTAATCGGTGATAAACAGCGCTTTGTGAAAGCTGGCAGCAAAGTGGAGCTGCATTGCATTGTGCGTGGCACCTTGGAGGCTCCCAAATATATAGTCTGGTATCGGGGAGATCAACAGGTGGTGGCAGAGAACGAGGCCCACGGGCTGGAGACTGGCTGGTACACTCAAATCGATCGGAATATATTTGGGAGCACAGAACACAATCGGAATACGGTCGGTAGAGCACTATGAAAAGTATTCGAATGTAGAGAGTAATATTTAAGTTTGAATTCTTTCACAGATTGGCAGCCTGGTCATTCCGGTAGTGCGTAAGACCCATTCCGGCAACTACACGTGCGAGCCAGAAAATAGTGAAGCGGTTTCCATTCAGTTGCATGTACTCAGTGGTAATCTGAATAAATTCTAGTGTTATAATGTTTCCAATAATATTTAAATTTATTTTCTGCAGGAGAATACTCGGCCTCGGCGATTATGTCTACAGCTGCTGGCTTATATAGGCGCGATCAGGGCTATAACAGTCTGCATCAATGGCTAATATTTCTGCTGGTGGCGCTGAATAAGACATGAATTGTCATTATCTATTTAAGTTTAGATTAACTTTTAGGTAAATTGCACCCATATTACAGGTAATACGAGTGTTATTGCTGGAACTTCGAGTTTTTCACATCATTTGAGCACAGTTTTTTATACCATTCTACCATTTCTAAGTGTAATAATATCATCTCTTTTGTTTTAGCTTATGGAATTAGATTGCTAAGCATTGTAGTCTTAAGTATTTGATTGTGTTTAAGACTAAGATATTTGAGTAAATAAAGCCTAAGGCGCATTAAGGAAGCAGTTTCAAATATTAAATAAACAAATTTCAAGTTATGAATAAACTAAGAAGCTAAAACTTCCATTGAAATCAGCTAGTGAATTCAGTTACCACTTGAGTTTAATTTGGACCTGAAAGTCTCAAAAAAAAAACCTCAAAACTTCAGCGTCATCTTCCATTCTTAGTCGTAATTCGTAATTCGCAGTTCTTTCAAAACTTTTCAGTGCCTTAGCCTCAATTTAAACTCATTAAATAGCTCCAACTTGCTGTCATCTGTTATCAAGCAAATTATCGTACGTATCTTATATCTTTATCTTGCGGCGTAATTTAAGATGCAAATAAAGAGCAGGCCGTAATTCAAGAGAGGAGCTGGGAGAGAAAATGGGGGAAAACTTTAAGCTTGTGTGGCAAGGCAACTGCTGACGCCTTTTGTTTTGTTTTTCTTTCCGTTTGTTGCACTTTTCAGTTCACCATTTTTGTTTTACGGCACGGCAACTATAATTTTCCGCGATTTTCTTGATTGCCCCCGCTCGCACCGTCACTTGACGGTGCCTCATTTATCAACACGGCTGACCAAAGCCAAAGAAGCCGTGGCCAAAGTTTTATGGCCAACTTTGAATTTCCTTTTCCACAAAAGTTGCCCCACATTTTCATCTTTTTCGCACACCTTGCGCTTTTCTTATTTCCTCATAGCTACATAGAGAGAGCGACAGGGACAGAGACAGAGGGAGATGGGGAACCAGAGCCACAGCCACTCAACAGACAATTTACAGCTGGACAGCTGGAAACAGATAGAATGGGAATATGGAATACGGAATAGAGGAGTTACGGAAGCTGCGGGGGGCGGCCTAATCACTTTTTGATTTATTTGCCACAGTCGCGTTGAAAGTTTTGCAACAGTTCATATTTTTGCCGTTCCTTGCTGTTAATGCTACAATGGTTTTTCACTTCTCAATTCTCAGTTCCCAGTTCTCCGTTCTCCGTTCTCCGTTCTCGACTCCCACTTCTTTTTCCTATTGCTTTTGTGCTGGATATTAGAGATGAAAGAAAGCACAGTCGAGAACAGAGCTGAGCTTGCGATGAATCAAATAATACGAGTATTTGGCGCTAAGTATAACCTTTCCTTTTTTTTTGGCTCAATTCCTTTACCTTATGGGCACATACTCTACTCGTACTGTCGGCCCCTCGGCAACAGTCAGTAAATCTCTAAGATATTCCCCACGCATTTGCCGCATATCAAAGGAATTTTCCCATATTAATAACTTAAGCACAGGAAATACTTAAATATACCTACAAGTATTCCCCCCACCCTGCCCTGGAATAGACATTTTGACTTGCGACTAAACAAGTCTTTGCCTTGTTACAGCCAGCTCCTTGTGGCTACAAGTGCTTAAAGTTTACCGACTGACTTTTAACTTACATTCACCCCATTTTGTGGCCGGGAAACTTGGACAGAAAAGTTTGCGTGCATTCGACAGTAAATACATACTCGGAGTCCCACTCCTACTCCTACATATTCGTATGAGAGCTGTTAATAATCTCTGGCGGCCCCGCAACTTAATTGGCATCATAAAATAGGGGGGGAAATTCTTGGCAGAGACAGCAACAGTCAGCTAATTAGAATAACTGAATTAAGACATCTCACCGTCTAATAAACTGTCAGTTGCAACGGATTTTAATATTTATCAACCTTAATTGTGAATTCAAACTCATTTCAAATGTGCTTAAATGTCAGTTACTCGCTCGTATATATCAAAACTTTTCATAAAGTTACAGATTCATTGCTCTGACAGAGTATTGTCTGACAGATATTCTTGCCTGTGCCTATCTCATAGAACAATTCATTCAGGTAGGTCAATTCCCAGCACCTGTTGCTGTCTGGGAACAGTTCTCGGGCATCTCTCATTGCGCATGTCAATGAGAAGAGAATTCAAATTTGTTTCAGGCGCCAATTTTCAACTGTTCCCGACAAACAGCTGATGCGCCTGGCGAAAATAACGAGTAAACCTTCCCATCAAGCTGCACGGAAGTTTCCAGTTTTAATTGGCTTGTCAATTTATTTTTATTTATTATTAAACTATCGTCGGAATGTCGAAAATTTCATATCTCTGCAGACAGGAAAACCCCGCAGAGGATTGTTGTTATTAAGGCAGCTATATGATTTAGTAATCAAATTTATATTAAACTCACCTTTAATTTACTTGAGATATAAAAACAGATTTTAATTATGCCAGGAGCAGATTTAGGATATATTAGACCGATCCAAGCGAGTCCGATATATTGCATGCAAGCAAGAATGCTTCCTATCAACTTTCATTCAGCTTAAAAACTGAGAGTCTACTTTGCGTACAATAAGACAGATATGGCTATATAGACTCCTCTCTCTCTGGTGTTCCATAATATATATACTTTGTAGGTTCGGATATGCCTGCTTCCACACATTTGTTGACAAGATTGTACCCTCTGCAAGGGAATAAAGCGAAGATTTAACATTAAGAAGCAGTTTCAGAACTTCTGTTACAAATGTTTGCATTCATCTGAAGCACAGAAAATTATGAATTAATATTAATTGTATTTTTTCAGCAACTAATTATTTTAGAATTTTCAAAAGAACAGAGCCCCAACTTGAAGAAAAGAGTTGTAATGTGAATATTATGTAGATCTCCAACGATGAAAGGAAAAGAATGTTTTCGTAATTTTATATAATTAATTTAATAACCTTTTAATTGCATAAATATGCACAATATGTTACTCGTTTCGTGTTTTCTATATATTCTGTTTGATATTTGTAATTTTGTAAAACTAAACACGCTTAAAGCTACACTAAAAAGCATTTTTCAAATTGTTGCAATTTTTTTACATAGTTTTCGAATTTATATTTTAAATACTTGGAATGCACAAAAATAATTTGTTGCTTTTGCTTTCTTTTTGTTTCTTCTAATTTGTATTGTTTTGAATAAATTTTATGCTATAACAAAGAACTCATACACATTATATAAGCACTTATATAGGGTGTATTTGTATATATTTTGTTTAAAGCCATTAGGTTCTTGTGTAGTGAAATCCTATTTGATTTAAATTGGTACATTTTGTTTGTTTATGCATTAAAGATATGGTATTCGTTTTTTGTTTTTTTTTTTTTTTTTTTTTGTTTGTTTTTGTTCCTTTGTTGTTGCTTTAAAAGGTGTACGAAAATGTTAAATTTAAAAATATATATATGCGAATATTTTGTTTCTCTTTTCTAGTATTATTATATCATATTTTGTTTTTATTTTTGTAAATATAAATTTGTTTGCTTTTTCAATAATTGAATAATTGGACCATTTGTTTTATGACGTCGTGGCTTATAATTTCCTATATTAATAAAACATTTCTTTTGTTCCGCACAATTCCCAGGTAAATATTATCCCTAAGCTAACGCACATCATTTACATTATGTTATCGATAAAGTAAATACTAAATATTTCAAATTGATGCAACAGTTTTTTAAATATTATCCATATGCTTGCATACATAAAGAATTAGGTTTAAAACGCTTTACAAATGTGTCTCGCCCAACCTTCATTGCCCTGTCTGGGCTTGGTTTACTCGTAGTTTTCACTATATATGTATATAATAAACACAATTATATGTATGTATATAGAGTACTACTTCCGTATATATATATCTATATATATGTATATATATGTATATGGTAGAATATGCTACTTTTGCTTTTCACTAATTGATTTCAGTTAACGTTCATCAACTCTTCAACTACTCCAACTACGGATCGCCACTATGCGACTCGATCTACATTAAAATTGGAACGCGATAACTATGGATTGTTTATTGCCTTGCTTAGCAAATTCGTTAGGTTTTGTCATATGTGCTATTTATGGATGTAACTATGTGTATATGTATGTATATGTAGCGTACTATTAATCGTAACAACTTGGCCCCCAATTCAACTGAGTACTTGTAAAATAGGTGTAAACTATGTGTATGTGTTTGTGTTTGTGTGTATCTATGTACATAGCATAAGTCGGCTGTATCTGTTTGCCAGTCTCAGTGCACTGCATCGATGTCCCGTTGTGCCCGCGATATTTTCAGCTTGTCCTTGGGTGTAATATCCTCGCCGGATTCTAGAGCAAACATCTTCATCTTTTCCTTAAACGACAATTTCTCTGGGACCGCATCTCCAGCCCTTTGTTGCTGCTGCTGCTGTTGCTTCTCTGCCAGGCGTCGTGTTCTGGGATCCCTGTGAAAAACATTCGAGTTACTTCAACATCCACATATTATCTCCAGATCTGCTTACCTGTAAACCTCTTGGGCACCTATGACGCCAGGCGTTGATTGCACAGTTGTGTTCCATAGTGCTGCATCTGGTGTGGACGGCATTGAGGGCAACATGGAGGCATCCAGATTGTGCTGCAAATACTACAAAGAAAGGGATAATAATTATAATAAAGTGATTTACAGGAATAGCTGAAAACTTACACTTGCATCCTCGCGTATGGTATCCAAATCCTGATGATCCAGGGCGTAGCTGTCTAGCAAGTATTGCTGATGCTGCTGCGCACTGCTGATACCCACAAGGTTGTTATCCTCATCATGGAAGCTCACACGTTTGTTATCTCTCTGCAGCAGAGGCGGCGGAGTGCTCAATCCTCCCAATAAACTCATGCCCGTGCCCGTAGCCGACACATAAGCAGCATTTAATTCCATTGCGCTCAGCGGCGATGCCTGCATGCTATTATTATTATTATTGAGGCTTCCACTCATATTGTTATTGTTGTTATTGTTGCTGGTGGGACCGAGCAGCGAGGCCTTTTTAATCTCCACAGCTGCAGCGGCAGCCTGATTGCTGGTGGCCGTCTTAAGCAGACCCATCGAGGAATTACTAACGCCAACACCGCCGGCGCCTCCTACGCTGCCGCGCAGCTTCTGTTGCGACATAATCAGGTAGGAGCTGTTGCGTTCTGGCGGTGGAGGTGGTGGCACTACTCCATCCAGTGTCGACTCATTGTTGTTGTCCTTGTCGAGCATGGTGAGCTGTGTCAGCTCTTTGGCCAGACTCGAAATGGGATGCTCTGTTTGCAGATGACGGTCGTCCGCAAAACTTGCGGATTTCTGCGACTTAGAGGGGGATGAGGGCGCACCAACAGCGCTGCCACCAGCTCCACTCTCCGAGTAGCGATTATGCTTGAGAATGCTCTTGGGTTGTTGTGTGTTGCCAGCTGTTGGCTGCTGCGCTGTTATTGCTGTGCTTGTTGGTGGCGCCACTGGCTCAACGGGACTGCTCTCACTGATCTCTGCCAGTTTAATGTCCGTCTGACGGTAGCTGGTGATGGGCGTTTGTATGGCACTGACCTGTACACCGCTCGCAGATAGTCTAAACAGCTCTTGAACATTGTCCTTGTCGTAGGGCTGCTCTTGATCATCTTCCTGCTCTTGCAACTCCTGAGCGCGCCGTTCAAAGTCACGCTCTAAGATGAGCGTCTTTAGCTGCTCCTCCTGCTGTGGCGTCCGCGTTATTGTTGCTGATAGCTCACCAATTTGCTGCTCTCGCCATTGACGTATGTGCTCGCGTCGCATTTCCAAGTCCTTTTCACGCTCCTCACGTTCCCAAGGATTGCTGCCACTATGCAGTGGCCGCGCAGATGTTTGACTGGCAGGCAAATAGCTGCCCTTGGGTGGATCCAAGGTGCTGGCCACATAGTTCATGCCAGGTGCCAGTTGCTGCGTTGCCTTAAACAGCGGATGCGTTGCTGTTGGTGGCAGCGGTGGTTTATCTTCGCCTAGTCCATGACTTGGCAGATATCCTGCTTGTTGCTGCTGCTGCTGCTGCTGGAGTCGTTGATGTTGCAGCTGCTGCTGTTGTTGCTGTGGCTTAGGTGCGGTGCTGGGCGGCGCTGCTGGCTTACTAGGTGATTGTAAGCTACCCATCGGCTTTGGTGGCAACGTAATGAAATTTGGGGATGCCTGCTGCTGTTGTTGTTGTAGCTCATAAAGGGCTGCTGCATCGTGCAGCTGACTGCGTCGCGCATGCTGCTGGTAGTCGAGGCCACCGTTTTGATATCCCGGCATAAATTCGTTCACATTCTGCATGCTTTGACTGGCGTTAATGGGCGGATGTTGTTGTGGTGCCTGCTGTTGCTGTTGGTGCTGCTGTTGCTGATACATGTTGCTTATGTTTGGCATGGAAGGCGCCAACATTTGCTGCATACGCAGCGTGTGTTGAAAGTTCTGTTGGTTCTTAGCGCGATTATTGAGCGTCAGCTGTTGTTGTGGTTGCTGCTGTCCATTTAGAT
Organism: Drosophila repletoides; assembly: GCA_018150835.1. NCBI lineage: Eukaryota > Metazoa > Arthropoda > Insecta > Diptera > Drosophilidae > Drosophila > Drosophila repletoides. The sequence goes on from JAECWQ010000202.1 coordinate 8,670,907, forward strand.
TGCTGGTGCTGTGTGCAAATTGCTGATGTTGCAGAGCATGTTGCTGCTGGTTTTGTTGTTGCTGCTGCTGCTGTTGTTGTTGTAGCTGCTGCTGTGCACTTTGCTGGCTATGATAATAGGCGGAAACGGGTCGACTGGGCAGATTAGCGCTGGCTTGCAAATGTTGTTGGTACGGTGATGCCTGCTGTTGCTGCTGCTGATGTTGTTGCTGCTGTTGCAGTGTAGCGGCATGCGGGGAATTGCCATTGTAGGCGCTCATGGCGGCATGTGCGGACATGCTCGGTCTGTAAGCAATAAATTTCAAAGAAATTTGTTAATTTTGTTTGCCATGCCAGCAGCTGTTGCTGTTGCTATTGACTAAGGTGTGTTGCTGCTGTGATTGCTATTGCTGATGCTCTTGCTGCAATGTAATTGCAAACGTGTGGCTGGTGTAAGTGCGAAGATTAAGTGCCTAATGCTCAGCTCTGTGATTTGTGTATGGCTGTTGCTCTTAAACTTAATTTGCAGGTGTTGCCAGTGGCTGTACAGCAGCAACACAAAAAAACGAACGAACGAATGAACAATCAAAAGGAATGACAACGGCAACAGGCTAATTACTCACGTACATGGCACATTTCTACAAGTTGATATTCACTTTCTATGGGTATAAAGCCATAAAGTAATTTCTTTAAGCGCAAAGTCATCCTAGAAATAGGAACACAGTTTTAAAGCGTACAATTTTTGACCACAGCAGCAACCGAAGCGAAACCTAACAACAGCAACATTGGCTGTGAATTATTAATTGCCCCGTTGGCTTGAAGGATGTGAGGGAAGCGACTGAGGGACTATTCCACCCACCCTAAACTTGTGAAGCGGATATTGCATTCATCTATTTCCGTTTTATTCTTTTTTGCAACCCCTTGGCAAAGGAGTTCACTTTGTGATGCAATCGAAAACTTGTCCCACAACCAGAATTCCTTTTAAATATATTTCAAAACCATCGCAAAAGAAACACAGAATATAGATACTCTGCCATTTAATGTAAGTGCTGAGTAGGAAACTCTCGGATGGAGCATTTTACGTGTTTGCTTAGTACAAATTCTGTGGTTGTCTACTCGAAACTCTAAGTAAGATTTCAAACAATGGAGAAACGGCATTTCACCTACCTTTCATTTAATATCGGTTGACTCTGATTTTGTGCACGATACACGCTTAAATTCTGATAGAATCCCTGCTCGTTGCCATTTACATTCCCATTTCCGTTTCCATTTCCATTTGGATTTGTATTTGAGTTCGGATTGTTGTGACTGCCGTTTGGCTGACCTCCAATGCCTCCTCCTCCTGTTCCTGCTCCTGCATTGTTATGCAAACTGTGCGTGCTGCGTGACTTGGAATTGGCCAGGGCTGTGGGGGAGTTCAGGTAAAGAGAGAAATCAATTAGGGCATGGCCAGTGTTATGGATATTGGTTTAGATTGCTTCTGCTAAATTGATAGGGAGATAGGGGAGGGGGGAAGACACTTACATATGTTGCCAGATCCCGTATGATGATGCAGGGCCGGCACCGATTTGCTATTGGGCAGGTGTGCAGCTAAGGGATTCATGATGCTACTATTGTTGTTGTTGCTGCTGTTGTGGATGTGACTGTGGCTATTGTTGATGTTGCTATTGCTCAGGTTTAGGTGCTGATTGAGGCTATGACTCGTGTGGCTATTCGCAATGAGCGGCCCACCGATTCCGCCCAACGATTTGGACGATTCAGCAGCCCCCATTCGACTCAAATCGCGCTCGGACATGCGGCGATTACCTGATGTTTGTTTAACCATCATCCATAGAGTGCAGCAGGGATTGAAACGAGTATTTAATCGGGTTCGTGTATCGAGGTTGGTGCAACATATACAAACAGGGGGGAGAGTACGGAAAAGAGACAGATTTTTGTATTTGTTTTAGTAATCGTCATCGTAATCCCAGAGTAATTATTTCAGTGCTATGTGTGAGTGTGTGTGTCTGTGTGTGCGCTATGTGTGTGTGTGTGTGTCGAATGTAATCAATTTTAATTCATTATGCATACAAAATGTAATTAAAATGTGCAAACACAACAATGCTACAAATACAAATACGAATACAAATAGGAATACAAATAAAAATACAATATTCATAGAATTTCTGGCAGAGATTCAGGGCTATTGAATATTTAAATAGTACATAATATAAAAAAAAAAGAACAAAGCCAATTTATATATTTACTTTCCGCAGTTGCTAATCGAAAAAAAAATCAATGGAATAAATTTAAATTTAAATTTCAATTTAATTGCCCAAAGCTGCAGCAACAAAAACTAAAGTCAATTACGATGACAACAGCGAAGCATGCAAAGGAAAAAACTGAAGCCAGATTTAATAAAGGCAGCCAATTATATCCTTATATTTGTACCCTTACATAGGGTAGTTTGACTTAGTCACGAAATGTGTAACAAATTGAAGGAGGCATCTCCGCTACTCATAAAATATGTATATTATTGATCGGGATGATCGATATATCGATATATCGATGTTTTCGGTCTGTCTCTCAGTTTCTATATAAAGAAGTTGCTCACTTTCTGAGCTAGATGAATGAAATTTGAAATATAATCTTCTTTTTATTGCACGCAGCTCCATCAGGAACAATCGTAGCATGGGAACATTTTTTCTTCTCAAGGAATCTTAAAGAAATTTATAACTTGTGTGTTTTCTAAAGGAACAAGATCAAGATTGGATTACTATATTATACAGCTATCATAGAAATAAATAAATATTTATTTAAAATATTAATAATATCTTAGCAATTTGCCAGTCTGCAACGGGTTCTCGTCCTAGTTCAATAAAAATTAATTATGATGATATTATATCAAAAGTGGAATTCACAAGAGAACTTTAGTTTGCGAAAATAAATTTAAAGACTTATTTTAAGCTAACTTAACACAGAAAACAAATTATTATTGTGGCTTTTAATACCAAGTCAAAATTCAGAAAAAATTATTGAGAATCTGTGATAATCTCTGCCTTTTTGGCGATAGAGAACTATAAAATATTATCGAATTTTAAGGCAATTAAAATATAAAAAGCATTAAGAAAAATTACAAAATTTATTCAAAACTATCAATAGAATAACACACATCGGAGGGTTTTATTTTAAATAAATTATTATAAATTAACAGAAGCAAATCATGAAAAGCTACCGAAATTAAACTGAAATCTCTAGGAATAAACTAAACAACGCATGGCAAAAGTTTGGAAAAGTACAACAACAAGAACCTCGGTGCATTGTAATTGGGTTGTCATCTGTGCGTGGAGCACATCAACGATGCAGTTGCTCCCGGCGTTCGCCCATCGACTCGTTGCCCAGTTCCTGGCCCAGCTGCAACATCATCATTATGAATATCATTATCAACATTATCATCATCGTCTGTAACAAGGATATTAGCTGGCATTTTGTGAGTCGCTGCACAGCAAGGACAATCGGAGGTGGAGGAACAGGAGTCATCATCATCGCTGCAACTGCAGTTGCAATCGTTCTGGCTGGCGCTGCTGTTGCTGCTGCTGCGGCTGGCTAAGGACAGCAGCAATTTGGCTGTTGAGGGTGGTGAAGCGGGTGCTTGGCGATGATGAGCACGATGATGATGCAGATGATGCTGGTGTTGTCGCTGGTGTTGGTGTTCGTGTTGATTGCGTTGCTTTTGTCTCTGCTGTTTGTTGCGTTTCAGTTGTCGCACGCTATGCGACTGACGATTGCTACACATAACACTGCGACGACAGGGCAGATGACGTGCCAGGGCCAGGGACTGGGTCTGGGATTGTGGCTCTGACTGTGACTGGGCTTGTGATGAAGATGGAGCAAGTGGCTCCTTTGCTGCCTCCTGGCAACTGTCATAACACTTGAAAGTGGATGTCACATTGTTATTGTTGCTGTGGCCTGCAGGCTGTTTGTTGTTGTCATTGCCGCCACCCCGACAATGCGCGCAACAGGGACAATCGCAGCTGAGTGGCAACCGTTGCTGTTGCTGGGCCTGGGCCTGGGGCTGGGGCTGGGTGTGTGGCTGTGGTTGTGGCTCTGGCAACTGTACGTTATAATCCTTGCCAGCGCTGCCAAAGAGACTCCACTCCTTCAGTTGCTTGATTATGTCGCCCTGTTCATTTTGAGTGAGGACTCCACGTTCAGCGGCCAGCGCGGATGTGGATTTGGATTTGGTCTTGCAGGGCGCAAAAGTTTGGTGTGCATTAAAATAGGCAGCCATTTCACGCACTTTGCCCTGGCCAAGAGGTAGGATAAAACTGGGACTGAGATTTATATGGCTGGAGGCGCGACGTCGGGTAATGTTGCTACTATTGTTGATGATGTTGAGGCTGCTGCTGCTGTTTGGAATTGCTGTGGTGCTTGGCTTATGAGTTGTGCTGGCACAATATTGATTGCTTTTATGTACATTTGGTGTGCAGGAACAAGCACAGGAACTGTCACTAGGAACTTGTATGCTGACTAGAGGAGCACCAGCAGCTGTTGTTGTTATTGCTGCTGGTGCTGCTGCTGTTGTTGTTGCTGATGTTGTTGATGTTATGGAATTGACCCCTGACCTTTTATGCGAACGCTGTGCATTCAGTTGTCGTCGACAAGGCGACTGTTGTTGCTGCTGCAGAGCTGGTTGCTGCTGTCGCAGCAGCGGCATCCTTTCAATGGACTCACTGGAAGACCGCTGGCTATTGGAGCCCGAACCACCAGAACTATAATCAACCGCTGAGCAGTTGGTGGCACGTTTCGTATTCAATTCGCGTCGAATCTTTTGTATAAGCGGAATGCGTTCCGCTGCTTGTTGCTCCCCCAGCAGCGATTCACTCGAGGAGTTTCTGATGGTAAAATTGCTAATGGCATCGTGAGTGTGATACTTGCGATCGATGCTGGGTGCTACACTTGAGGACGGCTGCTCCAGATCAAAGCTAACCGTCTTTCGATAGCCTGCAGCGGGATTGCGTTTCGCTATTGACGTGGAGCTACTCCTGCTGTTGCTCGCTATGCAAGGCTGCTGTTGCTGTTGTTGCTCCTCTTCATCGTCGATGAAGGGTATGTCACCGGAGTCGGCCACTGAGGCGATGCCGTCCTCATTGAGCGGCTGATGTGCATCACTGTAACAGGTAAAATTACTAAAAGATTCCTGCGAATTTCGGGTTTCCTGCTGCTTCTGGGGTTGTTGTTGTTCCAATGGAGCTGGCGGTTCATCCTGATACTCCTCTATGTAAATAGAAGGAGGCGGAGTGCGACGCAGCGGACGCAATGGACTGAAATGCGGCGCTGCCACTGGAGGTTGATAGTAACCAGAAGTTGGCTCATTTGGCAGATACAGACTGCTGGCGGAACGGGCAATGGGTCGAGTATCCCTGTAGCGCGGATCAATGTGCAGCTGATGACCCAAAGCACACAGTTCCTCCTGCAAACAGGAGGCACTCAGACGGCGCACAGGTGGCGACGAGGAGCGCATGCAGGCAAAGGATTCGCGCCGGCTACGATTCAAGCTGTCATCTGATATGGAATTGTTGTAATAGCGCGCTTGCTGCTGATACGATGAATGACGACGTTGTTGTTGCTGTTGTTGCAGTTGCAAATAGTTGTTGCTGCCGCTAGTTGCATCTTTTTTTATTAATTGTTGTTTTGTTTTGAGCGATACGAATTTGGTTCATTTAGCAGCATGTTTAGAGAGCGAATTCGAATTGGGAGGGGAGTTCAGTTACTTCGGATTAGCTTACACAACGGCTCAAGATTATTATTATTATTATTATTATAATGTGTGTGTTTTTTTCGTATATTTGTATTTTTTATAGTATTTTTATGTGTATCTGTGTGATTGCTAGCAGCTACCCAGCACCGTAAAGTGTGTTCAAATTGTGTGTATTTTATAAAGGTGTGTGTGGGTGTGTTTAGAGTATACATTGAGAATTGGCTGGGAGTGGCATGAGATCAACTACTCACCACGCTGTATAACAGGACTGGGCTGCTGCAGCAGCGTCGCCAGTCCATGATAAATGGCGCCTTGTTTGGCCACCTCCAAACTGACCACTGGACCTGTGCGCACCAAATAGTCAGCAGCACTAAATGTAAAAATAATCCAAAAACAAAGAGAGAGATTCCATCAAAATTCAGTTGTTTTTCTTTTGAAAAATATTTCTGAGCTCACCGCTCCTGTGTAATGCCAATCAGGCTCTGACCATCGACGCGCAGCAGCTGATCACCCGCCTGTAGACGGCCATCCGCATCGGCTGCTCCACCTGGTACAACGCTCTTTATATAGATCCCCAGACGCTCCTGGCCAGCTCCCTTGGCTGCGACTATGGATAGACCCATCCCGTTGCTGTTTTTGTGCAGCTTAATCAGCTGCACTTCTGGTTGCGGCAACTTATTCGACATGGAGCTCGAGCTGCGTGCCTGTCAAGGAAAAAAACGAGATGATATATAAATATTTTAATTGGAGATATAGAAAACACGATACAAATAAATACACAATACAAAAGCTACTCGCTAGCTACCCAACTTCTAGCTTAGCTTTATTATATTTTATATTCCACTTACATTGAATTGATGCATATACACTGTCCACAGTCCAATGGATGTGGGCTGAGCGGCTAAGCGGCACATTCCCTGTTGTTGCAGCGGATTCAGGAAGTCGACAAGGCCGGTGGGTATGCCGCGGACTACATCACAGCTGAAACCGTCGTCGGGTAGCAGGAGTGCCAGGTGCAGTTCTGGTGATTCCTCTAGACGCACCTCGCGACCATCGGCACGTGTTAGCTCATCCGCAACCGATTCAGCCATGCGAATGGCTGTGTCCACAAGATTGCGTGGTATCTTCTCCAGCTGAAGCAACGCGCTCATTTGCAGAGAGTTTAGACGAAAGCAGGAGCAAGCCAATTGCTGAATTTCCTCAACTGAAGATTTGGGAGCCTGTAAAAACTGCGCACATTGATTTATCTTCGCCAGATGGCAATCGGCGGCCAGTTCAAGGCCTTGGCGCTCAGCCCATAACTCCAAAAGCTGCAATCGCTCCGTCATCACCTTGCCCCACTCAGCGGTGCACATATGCGAATTGGCCACAATCTGCAGAGGAAACGGAAAACAAAACTCTCTTCAGTGTAAGGGAAAATGTTCTATTAAAGGAATAAATCTGTTGGATAATTCAACCTGTCGAAGCCGCTCACCGTATTGAAACAGATGACATTGATATAGTGGAATAGCTGGGAAAACAGCTGAATGGTCAATGCAGCATTCACGCGACAGCGTCTCAAGAGAGCCATTGCCGAGCCCAACACTGTGAGCACCAGACCCGCCGCCGAATCATGATCAATAGTCTCCGATAAGAATTGATTCAGAGTCTGCGATAGCTCCAATCGAAAGCAATTGACCAGATTACGAAATGCCGTTTGTACTGCCTCGGCTAGCACCTCCTGGGCCTGCACACTGAAGGCGCTGATGTGGCGATCTGATTTCAGAAAATGCAAAAACTCCGAGCTGTTGGCCATCCAAAAGGCGAGTATACGCGGATCTGTGTACTGGTCCTGCACAACGCCATAAACCAGATTCGCCACATGATGCAGAAAAATGGTTAATTTGTGGGCGCGCTCCGTTGGCTGCAGCTCTGGACGGTAGTGGGTGGAGGCACGATATCTGAAAGAATAAAATGGAATTCACATTAACTTATTGATTTTCTTCTTGGTTTGTAGCATACCCTGTGCCTATTTCAATAGGTAAACAGGGTATGAATGCGAAATAGTCGTTATAGATATTATCGCAGTTCTTATAAAGTTGACTAGCTTCTCCTTGGCTACCCTTTCCCTATCAGAGTATCTTTCGTCTAGAAATACTGTTTAACTTTATTCAAAATTTTATAAATAAATATTAGTGTATTTTCATACAAAACAAACTATAATTAAGTTTAATTAAGTTGCAAATAGCATAACAATCAGGCAATAAATGGCGTATTATTTAGACAATAATCTGTCTTAGATAAGATATGACTTTAGGATATCTCCTGGTCTGGCTTTGCTGTGACCTTGGCAGATATCTCGGAGCTTCCTCAATCAGCTGTTCAGCAGAAATATGTTGCTGCCACTGTGCTGCTATTTGCTGTTAGCATTGCCCCACGTCAACATTAATATTAATAGCACACAAATTGGGTCAGCACAGCCAAGATAAATCATCATAATTGATAATGAATTGTTGATACTATTGGCCACGACACAGCTGGGAATTCCATAGCCCGAAACCCAAATATACAGAGAGCTCTGCTTTAAGTAAGGGGCTCCAGTCAAAGCACTTAAAGGACGCACATTTGTCAGAAGCTCTCAGCGAAGAAGAAGCTGTGTCAGCTTAGCTCTTGCCTTGTGGGCCTTCTGGGAGCATTGTAATTGGGGGCCACTGATTTCGGGAGAGAAGGTTAAATGCATTTAACTGCAAATGGAATGGCTGCTCTTCAAGCAATTGAGATTGACAGAAATTGAAATGGAAATTGAACGAGAAGAACACAAGGCAATAACCTGAAGCCATTAACTTAAAACGTTTTACTCGTCTTATCAATTCTATTCTATTTATACTGCCTTGCTGAAACATTAATGTTCCATTTCAGCTCTTAAGTTGGCGTCAATGCTTTTTGGGAATGCAATTTAAGAAAATAAATTTATAATATAAATTTCAAACTTTGCCTTTCCAATCGGTGGTTTATGACTGCGAAATATTAGATATTTTCGAAGATTTGTTTCGATATTTCTTCACAAAACAAGAGAGGTTTTCAAGACCCCAGAATATACACAAATATCAAGAAATCTTATTATAAATATAATTTTTTATGCAACAAAGTTAGCAATAATAATCATGTATAAGCCAGGCAGGCAAGCAGGCAGACAACAATCAATTTTATGTAGCCATTTAAGCCAGTTACAGCGCTGTTAAGATTTAAAGGGCATTTTACACGTACCTGGCACACAGATAAAGCGAATAAACTGGCGCCAGTTTGAAGTGTGGCACATTCACATCCAATTCGCTGATGATGTGACGCAAGAAGAGCTCCTGGTGCGTCTCGGGAAACTCCAGAACGGCTGGCAGAATGGGCTCCTGCCCCTGGTTATCTCCAGAGCCGCTGCCGCCGGCACCGGCTAAGAGACCTCCAGCGCCAGCCAATTTGGGTGATCTAAAAGCGTCAAGTTTTCGGGGTGTTAGGTAAACAGCAATATTTTCTTATTTAGCAGCGCGAAAAGCATATAAAATAGCATATTAAATTCGCTATGCAAATTGAAACAAACACATAAAAAATGTACAATTAAAGCGCACAAAAAACAACAAAGAAAAATGCACTTGTGAAATGTGAAAGTGTAATTGTTCGTGTGTTTTGGTTGCTGTTAAAAATATTTTGAATTCTTTTATAGAATCTTCAATTAGTTCATTCATTTAAACCTGAAAACTTGGAGAATTATATATATTAAGTCGTTTCTTACCTGTCCTGACTATTGCTGCCGCTCGACTTCATACTAGATATGGATTTAATTTCATTCTCCAGATTACCTTCAAGACTCTGGCCATCGTAGTTGCCGGCAATGCCCGCCGAGGGCGTCACCTGCTGCTGCTGCTGCTGTTGCTGCTGCTGCTCCGGGCCACTGTGTTTGCTGTCCACCACATCCCGCAGAGAATGCAGTGTCTGTGCTTCTGTGGAGTTGTTATTATTGTTGTTGTTGTTGTGAAAAGCGGCTGTGGATTGATTCAGTTGCTGATGCTGCTCGAATTCGCTCTTGTGGGTCTGCATAGAAAAAAGTGACGTAGTGCTTGGCTCCATCTCTCTAAAGAGTTGAAAATATTTTTGATATTTACTTACCGAACTAAGCGCACCATCCTCATCATTCCAGGATCCTGGCGAAGTTGGTGACCGACTACAAGTTCCGGTTGTTAGTTGTTGTTGTTGTTTTTGTTAATGTTGTGGATGTGATTTGTGTGTGGTGTGTGTTGTGGGATGTAAATTGATTTGCATATTTGTTGGCGAGTGCATGGAGCAGTTTAATGTTTAATGTTGTACACAAACAAACATAAAAACAAACAACACGTAACGAACATAAAGCGTTAACATAAAAATAAAAATATATAAAATACTTCGCATAAAAACACAAAAAAGATTCGAGTAACATTTAGCTGGAAATTTAAAATGTCATCAAATGCTGCGCACTTTCGAATACAACAAATGAATAGGGTAAAAGATGAAAAACGACAGCTGACTCGAAATTAATTTATTACTGAGCCAAAATCCTTAAGGACCTAAAATCGCTGAGCTGCCTCTATTAAGAAAACTAGTAAGCAGAGGCTATCTTCAGTGCCCTGAACCAGACTTTATAGGCGTCCGATCGGGTAATTTTCATAAAGACACCTCAAGAGAGCTTTTAACCGATTGTTCCTATAGGAGCTATGATAAAGTAAGCTAATCTCAATCATGTTTAATATTAGAATTTGTACTCTCTCATCACATATCAGTTTTATCAAGATGCCTTGAGAAACCAAAAAGTGACAGACAGATTCTAACAAAATTCTAGTCAAAACTCTTTTTTATACCCTTGCAGAGGGTATTATAACTTTGTCTCGAAATGTGTAATGCATTGAAGGAGCCATTTTCGACCACATAAAGTATATATATTACTGATCAGGACGACGATACGTCTGACCGTCTGTTAATATGCAAACTAGTCTCTCAGATTTTGAGCTAGGTGAATGAAATTTGGTATAGATCGGAACTGGTTGGATCGGAAAACTATAGCTTCCATAAGAACCATCGGTTTATTATTCCCAATACATTTGGGAATGTATCCTTTGACTAAATTTTCATTTTCTACACCCATAACTAAGTATTAAGATACCTCTTGAAACAAAAAAGAAACAGAAAAGAAATTGAGTCTTGCTTGAAATCAACTAATTTCCCATGTTTTTTCAGCTTTCCTTTCCTCTTTGTCAGCAGCGTCTTTTAACATCTTAAATACCCAAACAACTCTTGATAAATAATTGCATAAAATATTAATAATAGAAGAAGACAAATCGCAGCATTTGAAGCACATTTAAACATTCTTTAACTTAATAAAAGACTAACTAAAACGAAGAGAAAAGCGCAAACTCACCTTTCGTAGAGGCAGGCCGAGTCCAGCTGGGATTGCGAGAGGGCCAGGTTGTAACGCCCATCAGTGGGCGAGTCCAGAAAGCGATATGAGGCCACGCGACCAAACATGACGACGGATCCGTTCTGTAAATGAAAATTACAGCAATTACTCTCACATAAGTACGCACTTGTGATATGTTTACATTAATTATTTGATTTAATTAAAACAGAAATTAAATTTTAATTTAATTCACTTGAAATGCGCAAAGATTGTAATTAAATTATGCCAAATTTGCATAATTACAAATTCCGGGAAATGACAGATGAAACAGCCGCAACGTGCGAGCCCAGTGAGAGGTTCTGGGCCACTGCGGCAATTAGAAAATTTCGATTTGAAAAAATGTGGGGCGTTTCGAAATTAGTGACAGTTTCATCGATAGAGACGCCCCCTGGCTATACCCTGCGATTCTAATTCATGGCGGGGTATATTGATTACTGGATTAAGAAAAATAATTGACCGAATAAAAATAACTTTCTGCTTTTAATTATAATGTTTGAATTAATTATATTTAATTTTAGCAATTCTAAAATTAAAAATGTTAGTACTAATCGTACTTTTCCATTTTAAGATAAGAATGAATAGGATTGAAGAAGTAAATCAAAAGATTCAAGTTCTAACCGCCTTACCTCCCGATAAGTCAAGTAATCGTATTATAATTATCACGATTCATTATAGAACTGAATAAATAAAGAATCAGTAGTAAATTCGGGCTATATATAGCACATAAAATCAAGGTTATCGAGATTTAAAAAAGCGAAAATGAATCAAGAATTTCTTTTAAGGTCGCTGGAAAAGGCTTCAAGTGCGGAATTCTTTATTTAATCCCAGATTTTTTTCTGTGTAGTACATCAATCTAATTAACAGCATGTTAAAATGTTCTTTATCAGTGGATTCTATAAATTCTATTTAAAACATTTCAAACCGATTCTACCAAATACATTCGAAATTTAACTGATACAAGTTTAGTTTTTTTTTTTTTAAGAGAATATCTTTTTCTTCTTTTTGTCTGAGTTCATTGAACCGCATCTAACCCCAATTTGCCAATTGAATGCAAGAACGAATAAAAAAAAAATAAATAAAAAAGAAAAAGCAGAGAAAACATTCAAAAAATATGTTCAGTGAATTACGCAAAATTTATCTCTAGGTCTCTTTCTCGCTTTCAACCACTCAAAGTCTCTGGAGACAGTTTGACGTTATTGCAGAGCATTTCAGGCTTATCTCGAGTGCAGGAGAGTGCAGGGCAGCAGGAAGGGGGGATCGGGCTTGTTCTTTTTTGTAGGCATGGTGAAAGGGCCTTAAGTTTGCCTTTGTTTATTTGACTTCGAATTCATCAAGCGGAAAGTCAGAAAAGTTTATACAGTGCTACTAAAATTGTTGTATTTGTTTTTCCTGTTGCTGTTGCTGTTGCCGTTGTTCGATGTTGTGCTTTTCGCCAATGCGTGAGAACGCAGAGTCGACTTTGTTCGTTTAGTCAGTTGTTGTTGTTGTCATTGTCGTTGTTCTGTTTGTGTTGTGTTGTGTTGTGTTGAATGTCGAAAAGTTGTCAAAACAAAAGATAAATCAACTGCGCCCCGACGAAGGTTGCAAGATCCCACACAGAACGAACGAATATATACGAAAAGTTGATGGGGAACTTGTCAGAGACTTTGACACTGGGCACCCCCAAAAAGCCAACAAATCAAACTAATGATGATAATCAACTTCTATAAAATAACGCTTAGAAGAAAATTTAATTACTGAAATTGATCTACTAAATATTAAAGTTCCCTTTGGTTGGTAGGAAATTAAATTAACCAGAAAATTGAATTGGGTTCACTTTCCACAGCCCTTTGGCGATACAAGACAAGCTGGAAATATATGCATATTTATTTTCATGTAAAATATAATTAACACTCTCACTTGAATACTCAGCGGGTTACAGGAATATTAAGGGATTTGTATTATACCCTTTCAAAAGGTATTTCAACTGGTAAAGCGTTAAAGGACAGCTCATATATATATAGAGCATGTATACAGGTAAATCTTGGCAATGAGCCTTCTTTTTATTGCAGAGTATTCCAGTGGGCAAGAATATATAAAATTTTGCTGACAGCTTTTTTCCCTACGAGGCTTTTATATAATATTTTGCAAATTATTTTGAACTGAACAGTTTTAATTAAAATTTTGCTGCCCACATTTGCACTCAGCCCGGTTTCTACGAAGGATTTCAATGTGATGGATTTATAATGCATGAACGAACTGGCACTTAATTTTAAGTGGGCTCATTCAAACCGATATAATATTTAAATAGCTTTATTTAAGCGCATTATTTTTAAGCCCTGTTCTCAAACCAAGAGTATAGTATTAACGGCATCAGAAGGGATACGTCGATATAAGTAGGTCGATCTAAAAGGGCTACAGAGACTAAATTTGGTATGTTGATTCATTTATTGGATTAGGTTTGAGATATTCATTTACAGCAAAGCACCTATGTAGCTTAGAGAAAACAAAACTTATTCAGGAAACTATTTTCAATAGGCAACAGAAAGCAGCTTGTCCTCGGTACAGAGTATTTCTTAGTAGTGCACGCTCGACGAGAGCATTACATAAAAGTACACTTCCCTGGCACTTATCAAGGGAAAAGCAAGGCTTTTGCACTAACAAATTGGTTCACTTTACTGGACACTTTACTTATATTTTATTCCAGGTCATTTCACATACAAAGCCAGAAGGCTTCCACACAAAATAAAATGAAATTGTGTGCCAAATGCCAACAGAGCCACACCGTTAACTGTTAAGGATGCCACAAACAGGATGCAAACGGCAACATCATCAACCGAAACTTTTACTGGGTCAAGGTTGACAGAACTAAGTTACTCGCAGAACAAACTTTTCGGGTTAGCATGTAGAGAATACATAAATTGAGTATACGCCGCGGAGGCTCACATCTCTCACTGCTAATGAATGCTAATTGTAATATGTATATTATGTTAGTAATTAGTAGAGAGACAAAACACGCCAACTAAAAAGAGATAAGAGAAGCCTGCTCTAATCTGATATTGACAGACCTAGGAATACCCATTATTAGTCGAGGCTGCAAACTGCCGAATCGAACCCAATCTCATCTCCGGCTTACCTTCGAGCAATTTCAAAAAGGAAGTAGGCTACTTTCGGGTGAACTTATTAAAATTGATTCTTAAAATATTGAATCCCTCTTTATTATTTATTATTAACTGGAAGTCAGCTTCAAGTTATAAGCTTCTATTTGCTTTTTAGATAAGTTTCGAATGAATTTTAATGATCAATTATTTAGATAGTATTGAGAGGGTTTTTAAAGAGATCGTCACACCTATTCGAAGAGGCCAAAATAAATAAATTGACCATTTTTAACAAAAATAAACCTCCTACACTATGTTCTAATCATTTGCACTACTTTATTATACCCATTTGGCCTGCTTTATGGGTCAAGGGTATTCGAAAAGTTAATTCTAAAGGTCAAATAGTGTAGAAATGAAATAAAACTAAGAATGAAAATGAAAATGTCAACTCACATGCAAAATGGTCGGCTGGCTAATGTGATGACCATTCACAAAGGTAAGCGCATCCGTGTGCAGAGGCGTGACGGTGCACACGCCCTCCAGCAACGAGATGAGGCAGTGCCTCGGCTGTATGGATGGTCCAAAGAGCTGCAGACAATTCGTGTTGGCCGAGCCCACCTCGACGGGATCGCTACCCAGTTTAATGCGACGTCCGCCATCGCCACTGTGCGTCACCTCCACCAGAACAGGACCCTCACGATCGCCGGACATGTGATTCGCTCCATTCGCTGCGCCCAATGGTTTTTTCTTGCGTCGCCGCGGCTGCGAATCCGCCGGACGGCGTCGCACATGGAACATGATGGAACCTGTAAGCAAAGAGAAAGATATGGGGAAAGGGACTGATTAGAAATGTTGCAAATGTTTGCTGAACTCACACAAAATACTTGCTGAACTCATATAAATTTATTTTTTTCGGTCGTATAATCCGCTAATGCAACGCCAGCTTTTTGCGGCCTTTGTGTTGCACTTCTCGCTGAGCAATGCAGTTTCAGTTTACGCAAAACGAATCCACCCACAACAGCTGCCACACACCCCACCACAAAGCAGCGCAGAACCACCTCTGCTGCCGCTGCCGCTATGCAAATATAATTGACAATGCCACTGGGTTATGTACAGTGGTGGCAGCGCATATTGTGAAGAGGGTCAGTAATCAAGCAAATCATTTCAAATAATTATGCGATTGAGCTTTAATTGGCATGAAATCTCAAGGAAGATGCAGACATAGAGGTATATGCCAAGTCACGCCGAGTCACGACTTTTTGGTTCCCTTTTGGATTGCTTAACTTTTATTTATTTGCAATGAATATAGGTCACAGGAATTATACTTTTCACTCAAGACTTACATTCACGGCTTAAGTCACGCGCCCATCTCTAACAATCTAATACAAAAAAAATTATAAGAAATGTAAAAATATCTGCAGGCTCGTTGATTTCCTAGAAGTTTGAATTGTATCAAATATCGATTCAAAGTAAACTATAAATAATGTTTTCAGTATGAAAAATATATAAAATGGAATATTTCGCACTGAAAACATTGAACTTCTGATATATTTTCAAGCTGTAGTAACAACCCCACACACATATTTATACACCTCTTTATACTGTAGAATGAACCACATTTTAGTATGCATACAATTTCCAGCCAGCACTATTGAATTGCTTCGAGTATCTCACATTTCATCGCATCGCAGCTCAATTTATTTCGTCTCAAGCGTGCGACGGATTGCTGTAGCTCTCCCAAAAGTGAAAAATTCCAAAAAAGAAATCAAATTATGCTCTGGCTTCATCAATTTCCGTTTCGATATAAGCCAGTGAAACTGCAGAACTAAAGTCAAAATTATAAATTTAATGGGGCAAGGCTTTGACAGGCAGACAGGCAGACAGACAGACAGCCAACTTTTGTTAGTTTTTAGCTCTGAGCGAATAAATGTGAAATTTTCTAAAGTCGACAGCTGCAATAACTACAACGGAACACAGCAGATACTGAGTTATACGGGGCTATACTTCTAGATACATAGATACATGTGAGTGTAGCTGATGCTGTTAGCAGTTTGCTTTGTTTTCTGTGGATGCTTGTTGTGCATTGTACAGAATGTTAAACGAACCATGCAAAATATGATGCTCTGCCTCCGCCTCCGTTTTTGGGCTAGACAACTGCAGCATGCAACGTAACATGAAAGAGGACGGGAGAGTGAGGCAAAAGGCTTGGAACTTGAGTTGGAGACGGGTCCAGACGTGGAACATGCCAAAGAACGGGGCAAATGTTGCTGTGTGCTGGGATGCTGGGATGTTGGGATGTCGGGGCATGTCAAAATGAAAAACTTATTAAAAACTGAGCTGAAAGTTGGAACGTGAGCAACTTGGCTGGCTGGTGCACGGGACGTATGCGCAATGTGAAAATTGGTTTTTGCCGCTGGGGAAAACTGGCAACGCTTTCAATTTCACAAAAACCAAAAAAGGGCAAACACACTAACAAACAACAACAACAACAACAAAAACAAATAACAACAGCAACAACAACATATATTGTGTCAAATACCTTTTTTGCGCAACCAAAAGAACCACATTTGATATATATGTTTTTATGTATCTTCTCTAGCTCATTTCTTGTGGCTTGTTTTCTTTTCTTTTTTGTATTTGTTGGTAAGAGTATTATTATTATCAGTAGTTTACGAATATGTGTATTATATGTGGCATGTTTGTTTGCCTTTTGATTTAGTGGCTTAGGAGCGGCAGGCAGCAGCAGTAGCAGAGCAGTAGAAGAGCAGCAACAGCTGCTGGGAAACTTCTTAGAACTTTATAACCGCATTCAATAAAATAAGAAAACAAAAGTCGGAGATGGAAAATGGGGAAAAACTGTATAAAAGAAAAGCAAATACAACAGAAAGCTTGAACTTTGAGTAGTGGCTTGATTTGTTCTGTTATGAATGAAAATTGAGGCAAAGGAATTCGACTTCTGCAAGCAACAGGGTAGCAGAAATCTCTTAGTTTTTCCGTTTTCCAGCCAAGAATCCCAATCAAATCTCTCTCAATTAAATGTCTAGTGCTTTGTACTAATTCTGGCATCTTTTGAGCTATCGAATCCCACATTTCTCGAGACTTCTGTGACAAATTAACAAATTAAAAAGTTGAATTTCAATTGCTTTCTCTCATGGATATCTAGTTCGCTTAATGAAATGTCTGTGACTCCAATTTATGGCCAAACTGTGGCAAAGTTGTAAATCAATCAACAAACAGGCAGCCAAAGCGACAAACAGACAAACTGACAGACTGACAGTCCAGTAAGTAAATCTAAAGAGAATGGTAAATGCGTGTTCGATGAGTCCACAACCTCATTTCGCATGCATGACCAACCTGACCAAGCTGCAGTGTTCCAAACAGGACGACTGAACAAACCAGACGAACTGGACAGCAGAACAGTTGACCTACCTTTCGTTCTGTCAATATCTGTTATTGAATTTAATTCAAATAAACGAATGGCCTTAAAGTTTAGGATAGTAAAACTTCTCTTATTAAACGACTAACTTTGACTAACTTTATACTCTGTAAACAATGGGTAAAAGGAGTATGAACGCATTGACCTGGGACACAGTTCGTATTAGAAACTTTACATTTGGTGTCTAAGTTCCTATTAATAAAAGAGTATTTAATAAAGAAACGTTTTTCCTCAGGAACGAGGAAGAAGGCACTACCCTTTATTTGTCTATTTATGAGTTCAAGTACGAATGAAACTAGAAATGAATTTAGAATTTAGTCAACATTCAACCTAAATATAGAGTATTTCTTAGGCCCTAGCAAAACCACAAGTCATAACCTTCAGCTTACCAGTTTTCTTCTAAAAACAATACGACTTTTCAAAATATTTTCTATGTGTGCATATATACATTTTTTATAGCCAAAAAAAATAGGTTTGAGAAGTGACTTCGTTTCTGTATCCTTGACAGTTGACATTTGAAAACCAAAAGCGAAAACAGACGCCTGAGCTAAGGACGCAGACGTAGGAGGAGGAATGGTGTAAAAGAAAAACGTAAAAATGGTAAGCTTAAAAAAAGTATTTTAATTGTTCAGACTTGGTCAACAGCTTGCCACCAGGTTTCAGCCATACCATTACAAATACACTCATACACACGCACACACACACGTGCGCGCGCGCGAACACCCACTCAATTATGACAGGGGAAATTTCAAGGCACAAGGCATAAACAACAACAGCAGAAAGCGAAAAAATGTCTGCGAGCCATGAAATTGATTCGGTCAACAGCGCGTCAGAATCATGTGTGAAAACTGCCATGTGAATGAGTTTCTGTGTGTTTTGTGTGTGTGTGTGTGTGTGTGTGTGCGTGTGTGTGTGTCAGTTGTGAGGGTGTGCACGTTCGTAAGTGTGCATAATTTGGGAAGAGAATAAAAGCAGGCAACAAATTTGTGCAATGCAAAAGTTGCAAACAATGCAACCAAAGCAGACGATGCGAGAAAATTGCATAACGAGTTGACTCAGTTAACTGGCCTGACACGCCTCCATCCACCCGCGCCTCTCCCCTGCACACAGCACCAGGTATGCCACACAAATGTGGCCACAATCCTTTCATTGCCCCTAAGTGAGTCTGTATGTGAGTCCTTTTCTCAGTGTGTGTGTGTTTCTGTCAGGGAAATGGCCACCAAAC
This sequence comes from Drosophila repletoides, assembly GCA_018150835.1. Lineage (NCBI taxonomy): Eukaryota > Metazoa > Arthropoda > Insecta > Diptera > Drosophilidae > Drosophila > Drosophila repletoides. The sequence goes on from JAECWQ010000202.1 coordinate 8,689,821, forward strand.
GTTGGGCACATTCATTTTTATTAGCGCTGCTTTCTTCTAATGACCACAGCAATTTGATGTGTTAACGAAAAAGGTAAGCTCGGATGAACACGGAATACCCTTCGGGGGTATTGAAACTGTCGCAAATTAATAAAAAGTGAAACTCGCTTGGGAATTATTAATACAGAAGAAATTCGCATCATTTGATGGCACCTAACTCTTCCACCAAAAGATAGAATATACTGAAACTATTTTTTGTTAAGAATTATACATTTTATATTATAAAATTATAGCATTTTTTATTGTAGCTTGTAAATTTTAAGAGTACAATCTAATTTAATTGTATGATTCAGTAATATAGCAGCAGTATTTTATAGACACAGGAAACACTAAAAAAAAATTATTAATCTTTCTGGTTTTGATTGCTACAAATATGATTAGAAGTAGAAATCAAAGACGAAAGCTTATAAAACAGGAATTATTCTTATTATACTACTTTCATTTATTATTTATATTTGTATACCATTCTAGGCGGTATTATAAATTGGATCATATATGGATATAGCTTCACAGGATCGACTCATGTGGGTGCAAAGGATTTGATTCTGTCGGATTGTCAAAAAATCTTCACCAAACTGTTTAATAGAGGTTCAAGTTCGAACAAGAATCTATCTGTTTGGATAATTCCAACCGTTTAGAAATAATTAAATGTTCCTTACAATCTGAATTTAACTTCATATTAATTAAGATTAAATTGGCTTTTTGCATTCAGCCGTCTCTCCATATTCTATAGAGCTGGGGAGCTGTGTGTGCTGCAGAAGTATTCCCTTTCGAACAGCCACAGGGAATCAATTCATTAGCAAATGAAAGGCATGTGGCAAAGAAATGTAATTAAAAGTAATTTTAAAAAAGTTTTTCAATGGGCTCCTTTTTGTTGTGTTTCCTAATTGACTGAGATTCGTATTCCGCTAATGCCTGATTGTGGGGGACGTGTGGGGGCACCGCCCAGTAGTCAAATTAGCCAAATTAGTCGTGAAACGTGTAAAAGTTTTCTGTTTTTGGCCTCGACTTCTTGGCCGCCAAGAAAAGCCAACGCGACCAACTTGAACTCAGCCCTTATAATCTAAATATTTGCTATTCAATTTCACATGCCAGGCACACACACAAATACACCCCGAACCCACTCAAGTAATCAGAGAACTCAAACACCCAGCCAAGTGACCACACACACACAACACACACACACCACTGTGTGTGGCTCACGCTGTGCAAATTAAAACAATGAAAATTTAATGAGTCAAGTTTGCTGGCATTCCAGGACTAAAGGAAAGGAAAAACCTGAGTTGAATTCAAGTTAAAATGGAGACAGCTTTGTGATAAATGTTCCGAATATGCTCCAACAATAAGGTCAACTAAAGCTGAGTGGATTTTGGTAGTCAAAAGTTAAGCAGCAGAATAATTGATATTACTTTAAAGAGTGACAAATTTATAAAAGCAATTTCTCCACAATATAAATACTACATGAGTTTTCACTGCTATTTTCATAGCTTTTTCTAGGTCTCAGCTATGCTATTTATCCATGCAAACTGCTACACAGAACTCCAAACTTTAAAGTTTGGCTTTAACAATTACGGAACTGCTTTAAAGTCATCTACCATGCAAAATGTTACCTTTAAGAATTAGCTTTTTTCCAAAAAATTTGAATCAGCTTTTTTTGAATGATCGCCTTGCCACTAGAAGTAAATAAATTTTAGTTTTCAAACAATTTTTAAATATTTCAACCTTCTCTACTCTGTTTTTGGCTAAGCATAATAAATGTACAACAATTAATATTAATGATAATTACTAATTTAGAACTGAAACCCTTACACAAAAGCAAATTACTTTTCAGGTGAGTACAGCTGACCTAAGGTGGTCCATTGCGATACCTTTTCTTACCCGGAGATTCTTGGTTAAAAAGGAGTCTCGTCCGCCGCCTTAAGTAGCTTTACTATCCTCGATGGACTGACCTTAACTATATCGAAGATACTAGCTACAAGGGGAGCTTTGAAAGCTTAGCGCTGGACACGTGAAGAAGAATAGTTCTACTGTTTTCTTCAAATTTCTAACTCTCGTTTGCTCAAAGACACAGAACACGTTAGAAATTATTTCTAATGCAATAGACTCTGCTCATATCTTATCTATTCCTTTGCGCTCTACTTTTTTCGAAATGTGTAACTTCTTTTCTACAATCTTTTTCGTTTATAATTACATTTGCTGGCTGACTCAGCTGCAATCTACTCGTACCATGTAAATAGCAACCAATTTATCCAGCTAGGCTTCTCTTTTCCTATGAAGTACTTCGAATAGAGACACTTTATTAATCTTATCTCAATATTGAGCAGCAGTAAAAAGAAAGCAAACAGAAGAAATCGATGCACTAAATCGAATCAAGAGTTCAAAATTCCTCCCTTCCTTCAACGGCCCAGACACAACCTCAACCTAAACCAATATTCTCTGGTCACATTTTAACGCATTTTTGTGTGTTCGTGGGCCCAAGGCGGCTATCAACATTTTTGCCAGACAATTTGGCAGCAGAGACAATAAAAATATAATTGCCATACCCAGAGTAGAAGGAAGCAAGAGCCAAAAAGAAATTGCGAAGGACAAAAAAAAAATATCAGGCAAAGAAAATGAGAGGAAAATAAAGGAAAAGCTTGAAGCTCTAATAGTGTGGAATAAGTGAAATATTATTGAATTTTGTGGCTGTCTGCAAAGGCGATTTAATTATGAAACTTTTAAAGTTTGTTAGGAAAAAAGAAAAAAAAAAATATTAAATTAAATCATAACTTCACATTGTCCTCTAAGCGAAACAGCAAAAATATTTCAGCTTTATACGCTGTGTGTGGCATTTTTCGAGTATTTTTTGTCGTTAGAACTCACAAAATTTATTGATTTTTGTCTGTTTGTTTTGGCCGGGCCGTAAATGGTTTATACGAACAGGTCCTGTGTATTGTGCTCTCTGTTCTTCTATATATCGCGCTATAACAAAAAATTACATTTTTTATATGACTTTGGGAATTAATGGCTCGGCTTGCCCATTCCCTACTTTTTTATTTCTTATTTTTTGTTACTGAACGTTATGAGCCGTGACAGGAACACGAACAGGACCAGGACTATGGACTATGGACAGAGAACAAAGGCAAAAGCTTATAAAAATTCAATTTGTGCTCAAAGGAATGCAACAAGAAATACACGAATGAATTTTGAAATAAAATCAAAATAAAGCTAATGTTGCATTAAAACGTGAAATTAAATTCAAATAAATTGCAATCAAATTAAACAAAAGCACTTTTGACGCGAACTTCACAGAGCAAATAAACGAAATTAGTTTTTGATTTTTTTTTGTTTTTTGGTTCGGTTTTTGAATAATAATTCTGCACTTGGCCGAGTAACTAACCCTCTAGTGGAGACCAAACCGAGCTGCTGCTCTGCTGCGGACGCCGGGTGGCCACAACAATGCGTTGACACCGCGCAAGGATAACTGACAACTGAGCACTGCCAACACTGGCAGCCACTGCCAGGACACAGCACACAGTACACAAGGCGTATGAGCAACGCGACCAAAGGCGCTGACTGACTGAGTCACTTACTGACTCGCTAAGCAGACTGACAGACTCACTCACACATTCATACTCACACTCAGTGAATGAATGAATGAATGAATGAATGAAATAACGAAAAAGTATACAGCGAATAAAGCAAACAGTAAATTATGTGTTTGTGTGCAAGTGTGGGTGAGAGTGTGTGTGAAACAACATTTAGTTTACATTGCTTTCAATGGGTGTGTGAGCTCTGGTTCTCTGGGTGTCTTTATGTTACAGTGTATGTGCTTAAGTGCGTTTGCCACACACACACACACAGCTACTGCAGAAACATCCTTGTATGCGTGCCACAGGACACAACCCAATAGAACTTTACAGAGCCCGCTTGCCAACAAATATTTCATTCAAATTTCTCAGTGTTCCACGAAAATAAGAGGCATACATGTTTTCTCTTTATTATAAACTATAAATATCCTCAGTCAAGATTGAATATATTCGGAATTCACTTAAATTGGAAGCCAAAACAGCTGAACATAACCTTAGATTCTGGTGTATTGTAGAATTCTTTCTGGGAAACAACTTTGAAAAATAAAAACAGAACGTTGAAAGATGTTCCTTTTTCATAACAAACAGTTTCTACTGGGTCACACCAGCAGACCAATACACAAATACACTATACACTAAGGCACACACACACACTCGCACACTCGCACACTCGCACATAGACCCATTGAAATACCCCAAACGCATGCAGCCAGTACAACTGAATAAATGCCCTATGTCGAGGGAACGGTCAAGGTTAGATTGTGAATGATGCGATAAACTGTTTGGTTTAGTACCTCGGAGCTTTGCCAAAGGAAAGCTCCAAAGCTTTTAGTTTATTGCAAGCTGCCTCCGAGCGAGCGCTGTTCGAAAAAAAATGGTAAGAAATGATCGAATTTTGATAAAGTGCCTGTCAAAAGTAACTGAAATTATCTGCGAATTGAGCAGTGAGTATCATTCAAAGACTATTAAATATTAATGGAATTATTCTTTAAACCAAACAGAATCTTCAATAATATAAGGCTTCAATTAAGACTCATTTTAAAGAGAATTTCGCATTCTATTCTTAGCTTATTTCGCATATCGAAATATGGCAAAATATATATTTTGTCTGGCCATCATTTGCATATTAACTAATCCACACATCCGTCTTCATGTGAATACATAAATCAACCTGAGCAGCATATCATCATCATAATTTGACGCACTCCCGCACAATCGATATACCCAACCCAGAAAATACAAAGAAAAACAAAGAAAATCCACAAATGCCAACAATAGAGATGTCTGTGTGTGAGAGTAAGTACGAGTATAAGGACATGAATATATACTGAAGAAGAGCTTGAAGAACGGCTGTGTCAGTGTTAGTGTTAGTGTTAGTGCCAGTGTGTTTGTGTGTGTAAGATGAGAAATGTATACTTGAAGCTACTTTTCGGCTAACGAGCTTCGCACAGTCAACGTCTTTATTGTTGCCCAACTTGCTCTTGAGCTTGAGCTTGAGCTGGTTACTGGCTGGTTTTGATGGATATTCGCATGGAACTGGCAAAGGATATTAAAATTGTGCAATAAACTAGCTGTGCACAGTATACTCAAAAACATCAAACACATTTCGTGAATGCATTAGCGATCGTCGCACCACGGAAACGTGGCCAAAAGTTTTATATTTATTCTTAAGACGACTCCCTATAAAGTAAGGGAGCCATTTTCCAAAAATTCCGAACACCAATCCCTAGGGATCAGCGTACGGGGGTTGATTTTATATCATTGGTGTCAGCAGCAATGTCCTCACTATACGTTCATTGAACATTTCTGCTCCCCAAGACAAGGAAGGCCGATTGTCGGAACCTCTAGCGACCTCAAGCAGCCGTGGCTAGAACCGTTTGGGAATTGCAGTTGTAAAAATGTACGAAAAAAAGCATTGCATATCTTTCAGCGCAAGCTTTTTGTGATCAAGGAAATGCATTTCAAAGTACAAAAACCAGTTTTTTTTATACTTTTGCATAGCTTTGGGTGCATTTAACTGCATAGAACAGGGTGCAACTGTAGAAACAGGACTTTGGACTGGTCAGATTGGACAGAAAACTACCCTTAATAACTGGTCCGCATGTGGCGTGACTATGATCCTAATGAACAGATTAATGAGTGCTTATTTAACAAATGACACTACACATTAAATAAATAGCATTAATTTATGCCTGGGGTTCGTTGTATGCACACAACTCATAAATAAATACTCAATTTCCGAGTAGAACGGAATCCCGGCTATATCACACAAAACTCTGAGCAAATAATTCTATTTCAGACAGAAAATATATACAAATATCTCAGAAGCTCCTGCAGACAAAATAATATGAAAGTCATGAATGATCGACTAGGACATACTCTTTGCTGCACTATAGAAAAAAGTTTGGGGGGCTTTTACTTTGGAATGAATTTCAAAATTTAAGAATCAGAATTCCAACAGAGAGGAAAAGAAGAGTAGAAAGGAGACTGTTTATATTCCCTATATTCCAACGATATTGCCTGCCGTAACAGGGTATAACGAAAGCCTAATATCTCAGCCTCTATATCACAGTTTGGTATTGGCAGAGAGCCAAGAGTGACATTTGCATGCCGTTAGCAATGATTCCTTGAAAATTGGGCAATATACCGAGTAAAAGACAATTGTGAGTGGGTTTGTGTATGTGCGGGAATCAGCATTGTCCTGTCAGTTCTCAGAAATGCCTTCTGTTTTTGACTGTTTGCCCAGGAGAACCTTGTTTAGCCCCTGGCTACTGCTACTCCCTCCGCATAAATCTAGTCTGACAAGTGTCATACAACAGAAATTTGAAGAGCAATCGAACAGCATCATGACAATTATGACGAGGCCTGTTGACAGTGGATTCGATAGATGTATATTTGGCTTGTGAAATTAAATTAAGGATGGGATAGTTATATACCTGAGGATGAGATAATGACAACTAAATGTAAATAAAACATTAATTACAAGCAATAAAATTTAATGGTAAGAGTTAAGTTTTTAGACCAATTCAATTTCTAATCTTAAAGAGAATTTTGAGTTACAATAAAATTGTCTTATATTTTGATTGCAGCATAAATCCAATTAATATTAAAAGCCGAGCGCTTTCTGCAATTTTCTAATGGCATTTATTCTGCCTTTTTAAAGCTTAAAAGCCCAACGAGGACAACAAGGACAACAACAACAACAATAAAAAGAACAAGTTGTTAACCCAATTTGCTTTCTTATGGCTCCACATTGCTATCAAATTCCTAAGCGCATAGCAGACGACAGCTGCCGCGTGGAGAAGCAGGACCTCAAGCTCAAGAAACACGAGAAGAAAAGAAAGAAGAGGAATAAGAAGAAGAACAACCTTCAGAATGAACTGCACTGCAGGAGCTTCCAGGCACAGAGACGCAACGGGAAGACGACCAAGAAACAGTTTGAGATGGAGACATATTTCACGTAGTTTCCTCCATCCCGGAGGTAGAGGTGTCAAAATTATGCCCGTGCATTTTGCAGGCGTTATAAGAAAGACGAGAGGCTGCCCGGAAAAAGGGGGCGTTGCTAAAGCAATTTATTTATGAGCAGCCACGTTTGCAAGTAGTCCCTAGCCCCTAGCCCCTCTGACGCCCTTTAGAGCTTCATTAGACCTTTTCAATTATAAAATCCTGTCAAGTCTTCCTTCTTTTTAATGTTGGACTTTTTAATGTTTTTCTTCTTTTTTTTTTTGTTGTTATGTCACATTGTGTAAATCACATGCAGCGTTAGGCCTTTCGTGTCCACTGAAATCGAAATGTCAGCAGGACATTTGCTAGCGTCATAGCCAAAACCTGAATAATATATGAATATGTCCTCGTAAGTACACGTCAGTCGCTCCTAATCGTCGGCTATTAGATGACTTATCATATTCCAAATTAATATAAGGTCATTAGGTGTACGTTTTTTGATTTTGGGAACAATATGTTTAAGATGAAGGATAAGATTTAATTAGTGTGATTGGTAATGTGATACATTTAGGCCAGTTCCTAATTTCCATTCGGTCTGAACATTAAAAGCCAGCTCTTTCCTAATAAATACTTTTGAAATCATCTGAATATTATAATTTCACTTACATAAAGGGAATATAAATTTATATTTTAAAATGTTTATTATGCACTGTGCCCAAATATAAGAACAATATATTATCGAAAGAAATTCGAAACTGAATTCGAAAAGTTAAAATGAAGCCATTTTTATCGGAATCTGGAAGAGAAAACATATACTTTTTCGAGTCGATTTTAAAAAGGAATTAGTTTTTTAGAAATCATGCGGATCTTAAAACAGTTGAAATACCTTCTTTTTTTTTTCGAAAACACTGTCTTGTCTCACAACTTGTCTCAATAAATTTTATAATATAATTTTTATTAATATTGTTGAAAAGTTAAATCCAATGCAATTAAAATATAATTTACTTCAGATTTGTTGAAAACTGACATAAACAGAACTGAACAGAAAGATACAGAATATACGTTTTCGAATTAATTTTAAGTAGTAGTTTATCTTTAAAACAGTTGACCAACTTAAATCCAGTGCAATTAAAATATAAATAACTCTGGATTTTTGGACCATTGACAAAATTATTTTAAAGACTTTCACTTTTTGTATGCAATTCAAACATTCGCACAGAATTTCGTATCGTAAATTGAGTTCCGATTGATAGTCTAAAGACCAGGAAAGGCTGAAACTTATTACAATATACGAAAAGCAATCAATTTGTGCACGTTTACGTCGTATTATCCCCATCAAATTACATCCAATTAAAATCACTTCATTAGAACAAAAAAAACTTTTCGAAAACTTTTTACCAAAATTAAAATTTGTTGAGCACACACAAAAAAAGTCAAGTACTTAATTATGCACATAAAATAGCGAATTGAAATTTTAGCTTGCTGAAAATATTTCAAAACTTTGCATACAAATTAAGTTTGCACAAAACTTTCTGGGCGAATAAATTCGAAGCATACTTTTCAGTGCTAAGCTAAGCCAACAGAGTTAACAGAGCCAACAACGACTGATTAAGGAATGAAACGTAAACGAAGCTTAACAAAATGCTGACAAGAAAACAAACATCAAGCCAAATAGTCATATACCCTTTCCCTTGCTACTTACGTCTTATGCCCCAATCCATCATATTGTAGCCTTTGTTGTTGTTGCTTTTGGAGGAATCGAAGCGTCAGGTGTTGGTGTTGGTATTGGCGTTGTTGTTGTTTTTCTACTAGTCGCCAAGTGGGCAACATTAGCGACAGGTAAACGTTAAACGCGTTTAAACGCCGGGCCAGAAAGGAACCGGCTACGATTTCTTACATGGCAACAAAACACTTTACGACAGCAGCGGCAGCAGCAACAGCGACAACAACAGAGCCGGAGACGGAGCCGGGGATGCACGCACAAATTGAATTGAACTGCTTCTAATTTTGACAATTTTATGTATGCCTCAAGAGGCAGGCAAGAGGAGCGGGCGACTAGGACGACTGGCGAGTCCTGCCAGAATGGCAGAATGGGCAAAAGGAAGCACAGGCTGTTGGCCTGAACAATACCAAAACACAGAAACTCAGAAACTGTTGCCGCCGCTTGGGCGCTTGCTATCACCAAGTCCGATTCCTATTCCGATGCCGTTTCCGAATTCGAATCCGAATCCGAATTTGAGTCCGATTCTTTTCTATTTCCCGGGCCGTGCCGTGCTATATGCTGCTGGCCCGAGCAGCATTTACTTTATGACTGAAACCGAAACCTAAAGCTGAACCTAAGCGCTCAGACACAATGTGCTGCTGACGCCGACGTCAACGCCAACGCCAACGCTGGCAGCGACGCTGCGACGTCGACGGCAAAGTGTGACTGTGACGACGCAGAATGTGCACGGCGCAGATAACAGCAGCGAGAAGGAGGGGGAGTAGGAGCCACGAAGCTGGCATCGCTGCTTCGGCACTTGAGTCGGCTAACTCGACATTGACGAGGACATTGACAACAACAAGTGGAGCAAGTGGCGCCTTATTCGAAAAATGTTGATTGTTGTTGCTGTTGCACAGGTGGTGGAGTTCGCAATCGAAAAGTTAAAGATAAAAACGCCGTTGTCCTTAAATTTTGTCACTGGAGCAGCGATAACAGCGCCTCATACAGCGAGAGAGTGAGAGTGAGCGAACTGTTGTTCGTAAGCGAGTTGGGAAGCAAGCGAGAGAGACATGTGGGGCAAAGGGAATAAATAAAGGCTTTGCACTGTGGGCTCTGCTGTTGTTACATGTGCAAATGTAATATAACAATAAAATAACAAAGCAAAGTAAAATAAATGAAAAATAATTATAAACCTTAGATATATAAAAGATGCTCAGCTCAATCAACCAATAAAAAATTATTACTAAATAAATAATTAAAATGGCTGGGCGGAATATTTGCTAACTAAATACCACTGTGCGCACAGTCAAAAAATAACGGAAACGTAGCGTAAAAGAGAGCGCATTCAACATTCTCTCTCTATCACCCACACCTGCTCTTTTACTCACTCTTTCTCTCTCTCTCACACACAATATTCAATGCATATTAAACGAGAGACAGGCATAGTGAGAGAGAGCGAGAGAGAGTTAAGCACTAAGAGCGCATCGAAGACAATAACAGCAACAACGAATAGAACTGAAACAATGACATCAAAATGCTGTTAAAATGCCAAAAACATTGTTGTGGTAAACAGACAGACAACATAGCAAAGAGCATAAGCAGACTGCCAGACACTCACACACTCTCACACTCTCACACACACACACACACTCACACACACACAGATAATGGTTAAAAGGAATTTACATAGCATTTCATGTGCATCTGCAATCAAATGCAGGTGTTGCTGTTGTTCTTGTTGTTGTTGGTATTCGGCAACTGTGTCAGATTTCAGATAGTTTATCTATGTTATAAGCAACTAGCAACTGACAGATAACATCTTCCTTCCATATCTTAGCCACCCTTTAAGAGCAACAGCTAAATTTAGATATATTAAGGCTGGGATTATTAGTATTAGATACTTAAGCTTATAAATTATCCTTTCGATATATATTAGGTAAATATTGTAAATTACAATATACAATTATGAGCACAAGAGTTCTTGACTCTTGTTACAATAATTTAGTATTTGTATTTTGAATTATTAAACACGCTTTAACCTAAAGTTGACCCAAATTGATTGTTTAGTTCCCTAATAAACGAATGCTTAAGTGAAACAACAAAGAACGACTTTATTCCACGCACCGCAGACTAAATACCCTTTCTAGGGCAGCTGAGCAATATTTTTCTACTAGGAGTAAAGATATGTATCTCCCAGTGACTAAAAGCAAGAAGAATGATTTACTAAGATATTTATACCTGCTCCTGTTTTCATTTCTGAATCCTTCTAATTGGTTCTTCACAAAAACAATAAATGATTTTTTTAATAAATATTCCTTCAAAAGTATGCCATATTTATTTTAGTGTAGTTTTTTTCGAAACGCAAAGCTCCTGGCCGAACGTGATAACATTTTAGGCAACTTTTTTTAATACATATGGAGTCACAAAGCTTTTTTGCACAGTTTCAGAACTAAGCTCTCCATTAAAAGAATATAAATATAATTTACGAAGTAATTCCATTGGAAATTATATTAGTAAGATTGATTAAAAATAAAACTTTAAAACTCTGAAGAAAATCAAAACTGTGTAAATAAATATTCATCAAGGGCATCATCTCTAGTTGATCTCAGAGAGTTCTTGGAAAACTATTTTAACTCTTTTATACCATATAAAGATCAATTTTATTTCAAATCTAAACTAATTTCAGGAACAGTTTCATGGATATTCAGCATTTCATGGATTTCTGTTAATCTACTCTCAAAATTCTATATCGCTACTTATAAGACAAACAGGTAATATACATAGAAATTATTGAACAAATCATTTTCCATGGGGAAACAGAAGCAGAGGACTTTTTCTAGTTTTTCGATCTTGTACTCACTCTATTATTAATCTGCACAGCATGAAGATGATTCCAATTGATACATATTTATTGATAAACATCTGATACCCAGGCAAAAGTAAGTGTAGTGTTTAAGTGAAATTTATTAGTGCGCGCTTAAAAGGAGCAGCCCAAGTGCGCCCCGCAATTAGGACAAACAGACAAACAGGAGGCAGCGCAGCAGACAGGGACAATTCATGAAATATTTACACAAAAATGCGGTCGCATTTACATTTTACACCTTTTGAATTGCACACGCACAACCAAAAAGAGCGGTGTCCGGATGTCTGTGTGCAAAAGTATGAGAGAAAGAGAAGAGAAAGGCGGCAACATGTGGCTGTTAAGTGGCTGGGCTGCCAGTCCCAACACTTTGTACCCTCTTCATAGAGGGGAGGGGCAGGGTTTACTGCCTGCTGCTTATGAGTTAGGTGCTACTGCTACGAGTACCGACAATATTTCCGGCCGCCGTTTTTTATATTTTTGTTGTCCTTATTTAAATGTCATTTATGTTTGTCGTTTTACTTTACGAGCATTGTTGTTGTTATGAGCGACGTTATCCGACGACGTTCAATTCCCAGCGGCATTATTCTGTATTCTGTATAAAGTTTGTCATTTTCCTAAACTTATTTGAATGTGCTGATGTGTGGCTATATTATACCACACACTCTGTGTAAGTGTGAGTTTTTCCTTCGTTCTAGAGGTCCTTTGTCTACTGTCCTAATATATATTGTATATATACAGATACACTTGCTTATTGTTCTCAGTATTTAAAGCTTTGTTGCGCCTGCGCTTCCTAAAGCGAACTTTCTTTTGATATGTTTTTTTGCCTTCTTTTAGGCAAGCGGCGCATTTCAATATGTCCGTGCCACAAAATATTTCAATATTTCAGGAATAGTCATAAAAGGCTCTTTATAGCATCAATTGTAATAAATTAACTTAAATGAAACTTGGCGCTTTATATTCAAAAACTAATTTACTTTAATTATTGCAAGCGGTATTTTTCTAATTTAAACTGTTATTTCAACTTTCGAAATTGCGTTGCTTTATTCACTGCAAGTAAAAGCTTGTTGCTTTGAGCTTTTGTCGAGCTTGTTTCATTATCCTTGCCATAATGGTTTGTGTACTCGCTAATTCAATTTTTATAGCAACTATAAAAGTGTAACAGAAAAGTCATTTAAAAGGCTTAGGTAGTTGTTATTTTAAACTTTCTTATAAAGGTCAAGAGGCAGAAACATTTGATTGAATATAATTGTCTATAAGCAGATTTATTAACAATGCAAATTTAATAATAGTATATTTTCGAAGCTACAGGGTTATAATATTTTATGAACGTAAAAAATAGCATTAACGTAGCATACTCTTTTGAGCAACGTGTATACTTTTGTGTAATTTGTGGGTTCTAAATTCCATATTAGGTATAATTAAACAGAAGAATTTAAGTATCATTGGTTGGAGTAGTATTTAAAATAGCGCCATTTTTATATTGAGTGGAAATCAGTTGAAAATTTAGATAGGTATTTGTTGATATGCAATTAAAAACCAGAAGACTTTCAAGCAGTTTCCAAAAACTTTACATTTCACTCATACTTGTAATATATTTCATAACAAATTGATTCTGATAAAATACTCATTTTAGTAAGCAGATTCTTAGTTATGACAGCTTTTTAAATTCGGAAACTTACGTAGCTTCTCACAGAAGTCATCTTTCATTTTTCACAGTTTTGAGAGTTTCAGTATTCACTTCAATTTCACAGTAAATGCTTTGTTTTCTTTCTTCACATTTCACCCAATTCCGTACGAACCGTTTGAACTGCCGCCAAACAACTAAAAACTATTTCCATACTGAAATAATTTTACTACTCGAAATATGAAAATAACAAAATAGCAACAGTAAACAATCGAATGTTGTTGCTGTTGTGCTGTTATTGTTGTTGTCGATAGGCAGCCAGTCAACATAGTTATTGATAAAACAAAGCTAATTGCACGCTAAGGGCATCGATATTTATGAATGACTGGCGTTGCGTTTCCCTCCTCTTCCTGCTGCCCACTTAAAGGAGCTCTGACATAGTAAGTGATTTTAATGGCCCACAAACAGGCAAAGTTCAAAGTAAAATCTAAGAGATTTGGGGTAAACTTACCGCGCGACGTTGGATGATTCATGAGTATTGATAGTGGGCACTCGTCGTCATCAAGTATGTACTCGGTTCCATCGCTGTTTACCTATAGAACAGATCAAGGAATGAGTATATCAATTAAAATTCAATTTAATCAATTGCAACTACTCGAACCTGCACGAGGCAATAATGTAAAGGATCCGCCTTCTCTAGGCCGTACTTGGTAAGCATTTCTCTGACGACCGCTTGGGCGCAGTCACGAATAGACAGCAACAGCGTCTTATAGGGCACATCCTGGCACAGGCTCTCGCCGTATATTTTCAAGGTGCCGCCCGTGTCGGGACCTCCGTCACGAGAACGAAACTGTTGCAGCTTCTTTTCCAGCTTTTGCTGCCGCCGTCGTCTCATCACAGCTTCTGGATTTGAGATCGAGCGTGTGAACGACGTTTCCGGCAACTCTGTGTATAATTTGCCAGCCACAGCATCCCCACCATCTCCGCTGCCTCCACCGCCTGCATTGCCGTTCATATGTGTCGAGGATGTGGCATTGCCAATGCCATTGCCAAGGCCCAGCTGACTGCCATTAGACAGTGGAAGATCGGAGCTGAGCTTAGCCATCTTTTCTTTCTTTTTCTGCTCCTTCTTCTCACGCTTTGACAATTTGCGCTTAAAATTCAAATCAGACTGCTCAATGGGCTGAAAAGAGAGGCAATCAATTAGTTTATCCATATCAAAATGTAACTTCATAAACTTACCGTGGTTTTCTGATCAATGTTCTTAAGCAGGAAGCGTCCCTCGCGATCGTCAATGTGCCAATTGAGCTGCACTAGCAGCGGCTTCTCATCCGCATTCAGGCGACGCTCCTCTCCATTGGCATGAACCTCGTACAGCGCATAGTTAGGCACCGACAACATCCGCATATCAGGACGGAATTTCTCAATGAGTGTGTCTGCAATAAAAATGGAATTTATTAATCAAGGTACAATAAAATACGTATTTAATTATGCTTTTAACATACGAAAGAAGGAACAAAGAAAAATGTGCAAAAAAATTAACTAAACAATGAATGATTCATTTTAAGATAATGAAAATAAAAATAATAATTGAATTAAAAAATTCTGTATAGAATTATTGCAAGAAAATCCTTCGCAAAAGTCCCTTTCACAGCTAACTGTAGAAACGAAATAAAGAAATATTTTAAGTTGAAGAAATTGTGAGAGAATTAGTAGGACTATTTCGAAAATATGCCGAATTGAGAGCTTAAATATTGTACAGTTTTTAGGTAATGTAGCTTATCAACAAGTTTATAATAATTATGTAATGCTCTGCCTAGATACAGAATTTAATTCAAAGAATATTGATGTTAATTTTAATCAGAAGGAATTCAATAACTCAATCAATTTATACAACAATTTGATTCCTAACATAAGCTTCGTATCTTTTATCTATCTTTGAGGTAGGACAATATATATTTGCATATATATCTGTTAGTTTTCACATATGAAGAATGAAATAAATTTCAATTAAAAAGAAGAAAGGATAACCGAATAGATAAAACAAGACATGTGTAAATACAATTGTTGGATGTTTTCCAGGAAATCCCTTTGATGTTAAATCTCACCTATGACATCTGTGACTGTGGCATCGCTGGCAACGCGAATACATTTGGTGGCCACCTTCTGGCCGGCATCTTGAAAGTAGAAGCGCATCACGCCATGGAAGAGCAAATTCTGAAAGAGACACGTTAAAAAATATTAGAAAGATTTCTAGCGGCGAAAAGGCTATTTGTTTGTGTACTCACCTCGTCTGGCTCGGAGAGCGCAAAGAGATCTAATCTATTGGCATTCCATTGCTGTATCACTGAACGTACTGCCTCGCGATCCAACATTTTCTTATCATGTGACATGCTGTACAACTGGGGAGAGGTATTGGAATTTTTGGAA
The DNA here is from genome assembly GCA_018150835.1 of Drosophila repletoides. Taxonomy (NCBI): domain Eukaryota; kingdom Metazoa; phylum Arthropoda; class Insecta; order Diptera; family Drosophilidae; genus Drosophila; species Drosophila repletoides. The sequence continues at coordinate 8,705,492 of JAECWQ010000202.1, forward strand.
TGTTTATCGTATTTGTGACTCCAGTGTGACGTCGTTTATCGTTGTTTTGTATATGTGTTTATATATCTATATATTCTTGGCTAGATGGGAGCTCTGGCTAACTGTAAACAACAAAGCAGAAATAGGGTAAAATTAGATTTTAGGTTTACAACTTCCCCGAAGCATCGTAAAATTAAAGTTTCCTTCCAGATGCGCACAACAAATGTTGCACTTCCATGCGAAATGTAAGCAGAGAAATATAAAAGGTAAAATTAACATAGCCAGAACAGGCGTATTAGTCATAATATCAAAATTATAGTACAATAAATCACAGAGCTTTAGAGATGCAGAAACTGGAAAACAGTATAATATAAATGTCAATTATTTTTAGAAAATAGTGTAATACATCTCAACAGGAATTATTACTTCGCTTGTTGAATTATTCTTATTGTAAGTTGAATAATTTATAATAAGACCCTGGAAGGGAATTACCCCTTTATCCCATCCATGAGTAGCACATGCCAGCTACATTGTTTTGCCAATTAAGAGTTCCATTACAAGAAACGATTCCCCCTGACCTGTGACCCCAGACAAACAACTTCATCGGGGCATAAAAATGTTGAGACTATTATAAAAGTACAAATAACCTCAAGATGATGTTTTCGGGGCGTGCCTCTGTGGCACACAACGTTCAGAGTTCATCAAGTTCTCTGAGGCGATGTCAAAAAAGCGGAACTATGCCTGAAGCGATTCACGATTCTTTAACCACCCCCTTCCCCCCCCTGTTATGTCTTGATATCTGCTGTAGTTGTTTCTGTTTCTTGTTTCTTCTACTAGTTGGATGTGTATATAGTTTAATAACCGTCAACGGTTACGCTTCGAGGAGTTCGTCGTTGACTGCACACAAAGAGTTACTTCCCGATGTACGGGGCATAGAACTAGGTAGAACTAGTATAAGCCCTATAAGGAAACATCGAGGGGAAAACGATTAAGTAAAACAATTTGTACTGAGCGAGGGCGTGTTGTCAGTTGCAATTCCGCTGCAATTTTTTTTCTGTTGCCAAGCAGCTGGCTTGCTGGAACCTTCCCCTTTTCTCAAATAGATGACAGGACGAAGGAACTCCACTCGTGCGTAACCAGCAAAGGTTTTCTTTTTTATAGTGTTTTGGTATTTTATATTTTATTTGGCTTGCTTTTAGATCGCATTTCAATAGTTGTTGGGTTGTTTGGGCTAGACGGTTGCTGGGCAGCTTTGTTAGGGGTTGTTTGGTGCTATGGACAAAGCTTGATGGAATTTTCGAATGCAGAAAAGATTTATTGAATTGTATTTTAATGGAGTTCCAAAATGTAGTGAACTTTAAACTGTGAATAAAATATAAATTCTGGGAGGGTCCGGGACTTTGAAGAAACCAATTTAAAATAAGCTTAATTCGGTTAAAGGAACAAGAGAACCTTTACATTACCTCATAGAAAAACCTCAACACGGAACACCCAATAAAAAGATTTTCCAAATCTAGAAAATTGAAAAATGTCTTCCCAAACGACGATGTACGAATATTTTGAATTGCTTGATACGCTTCGCTCGCCAGGGGCTCTACCTAGTTATACGGACCCTAAACCCGAGAATGTTTTGTAATTATTTAAAGTATTTTACAACATTATTAAAAAGACATAAAAGTGACATTTACACCGACGCGCAACGAGCAGAGTCAACAATCAACTTGTTTCTGTTGCTTTTCTTGTTGTCTTAAGTGTTGTTGTGTGTGCACTGAGCCCAAAGATTGCGCGTATTGATAAAAAAAAAATAAAATAAAATGTAAAAGGCCGGAAAACCGCAACAGCAACAACAAACAACAACTGCAAACAGTGGAAAGAAGAAGGAGAGAGAGAAAAAAAACTGTCGCTTGATAAATAGACAGACAGATAAAATATATAAAATAAAAGTACCGCAAGACAAAGCCAAGGCAAGAGACAAAGCCCCATGGAAGAGGTGAATGTACCGACGATCTCTTTGAATTGGGCGCACCAAAGTCTTCCACCCTGTCTCCGTTCTCTCTGTTCTCTCCGCTTCTCTGCCAGTCTCTGGGTCTGGGACACGTTTTATTATGGCTTGCCTAGGCGGCATAAAGCCGGGTCTGAAAGTTTTTCAGGAGCAACTGTCACAGCTTTGGCACCTGCGCCCAAATACAACAAAACACGATATCTTTTCCAACCTGTAGTGAAAAATTGCTTTTTTGTTTGGTTTAACGTTGGCGTTTCGGTTTGCATTTGAGGTCAGTGGGTTGGAAAAAGAAACGGAAACTTGAAGAAATGTGTAAAATTTCCAGCCAAAGGAAATGCCAATTCTTTCTTCATTACAGCCACAATCATTCCGTACTTAATTGAGTTAGTTGCCATTGAGCGGAGTCTAATTGAAAGCCAATAACAAAGACAGTAAGTCAAGTACAACAATAGATCTGATTATATATATATACACTTAAGTATACAGTGACAAGCCTAAATTGCTTGAATCAGCAGATCCAAAGCCAATAGACCCCAACAACAAGCAAAAACGGTTAGCCATGACACAAACCTTTGCGCCGTTTGTCTCTCTGCGCTGCTCTTATATTTCTCTTTTCTTAGCTCTGCTTGGCTTTGCTTTGCTTTGATGTGTTTTTCTGTGGCTTCTTCTTGGCTGGAAACGGGGGCTTAAAAGCCTGTGACACTTTTGCAGTCGACCAGCACAGTCAGCACAAAAAAAAAGTAAATAAATAAAGGAAGGGTGTAACATGGCTATATCACACTTTGGATGCACTTTAAAGAAACTTCAATCAGTCGAAATCAGAAAAAGATTGTAGAAATTTCATTCATATAATAACGAAACTTATTGATTTACTCGTTTTCAGTTATAAATTATATACAAAAAATTTTACTATTTTATTTTTCGTTTTTAATACTATCTTAAAGATTTTCATTATTATTTAAATCTTTGAATAATATAAATTTTATTTTCACTGAATTTAGTTGTCTATTTTATTGTATATTCCTTCGAATTATTATTTAAAGGTGTAAATCTTTTACGCACAAGCCTATTAGCATAGCTGAGATGCTTTGATTGAAAACCATTTTAAAATACCCAACACATTGTTTTATAATCCAATTTAAAAGACGTCGTTTGTCTGTCTCCCGGTTGGAAATATCTCTGGCGACATTTACTTATAAAAAAAGAGCTTAAGAGTATATATTGTATACCCTTGCAGAGGGTATTATAACTTCGTCAGAAAACGATGGCATATTCGGTCCTATAAAGTATATATATTATAGATCAGGACGATGAGACGAGTCACACATCCGTACTTATATCATTACGTCTATTTGTTTGCTTTCTTTTTATAGCACGTAGTATATCGTATGTCGTAGCCGGCAAAATTGGACAACTAACCCATAAGTCCCATAGGAACAATAGGCCCCAGGTAAAAGGAACAGCAAAGAACATAGAAACGATCGAGCAACCAAATCCTTATGCCAGTCTTGAAGGGTATTTCACCTTCGGCGAGGGGGAAATATACTTTCCTTACTAGCTTATTTTTTGATTTTGCTGCTTAGTGGTGTAACTGTTGTTGGCGCTTTATTGTCTTAACGTGGTTGTTGTCATTGTGGCTTATTTTTTTTGCTCAAAATAAATATATAAACACAATTTTTTCGTCTTTGTGTGTGAAAACAGAAAACAGAAAACCGAAAACTGAAAAACAACCGGCGAATGCGAACCGGCGTCAAAGGCATACCAAAGTGGTTGTTGACTTTTTTTGTTTATTGTCTTTTTTTCCACATGCCCAACACTTTTTTCATGCCTTTTTAGCAGAGCACCAAACGAAGTTGAGTATTTTGGCCAACAACAATAAGAAAATATGAGTCAAGTCTTTTTTTTGTGATTGCTGTTGTTGCTGTAATTGTTGTTGGGCATGCTTAATTGCTTGGTGGAATTGGGTTGAGCGCAAATTTTAATGAGGCCTGAAGAGTCGAGGGGGGACTGTAGGAATCATGAATCAACATAGTAGTCTAAAGAAATACGACAAACTGTATATTAGATTTGAATTTAAATAGAGGATGCCCGACACAGGAAGGGACAGAAATAGTAATGATCGTGACTAATTCAAAGAGTTCAGCTTGGCTTTTGGGCACTGCAAGACTCAAATTATAACACAATAAAGAATTTCCTATGTAAGAAACGATCCAACAGTGCTATGGAGCTGTTAAATACACTTTCAGTTTCGAAAGTTCAATGAAATTGTAATTATCATTAGTCACGATCTGTTACATTTTTTACAGCTGTGGCTTGATCACGACACCTATGAAATCATAGCAACTCCTACATATGTTAAGTACAGACTTATTTACGTTAATTTATATGCTTTGGTCACGAAACATGTAGAAAGAGATTGAATTTCAACATAAAATGAAATAAAGTTGGAGCTTTCTTTCATAGAATGATTTTTATTTTGTCTGTTTCTTTTACTTTGCCGTAGTTCAAACATTCCTTAGACTAAAGTTTAGAAATCATTTCATTCTTCAAGGATTATTCAACCCAAGAGAATCAGCCCCGACTGTAAAACATCAAAGCTATTCCCCTCTTTGTTAGACAATTAATTTTCCAACTTCTTTGAGAAACTGTGACCCAAATTGCAACGAATTGAACACCTTTTGACCCTGTTAGATCCCTCTGCAGCGCAAGAATATGACCAAACCCCAATCATATAATTATGCATGCCGCATCAAAGTTGTTGCTGTTGCTGTCGTTCCTGTCGAGATAGCCGCACCCCACACACGATGATGCTACTATGCATACTTAATTAGTTAATTTCCCATAAACTCACCGTGCTGCGCTGTGCCTCGAAACTGTGAGAATTTGTATATAGAAAATGGTAAATATTCATATATGTCTATATCTATCCACATGCATATGGGCAGACGTATGAAAATCAAACAATAAAAAAATATTTAATTATGCGAACATGCAAAAATGCGGCGCAACGCGGCAAACCCGACCCGAACGCGACGAGCGCTGACCGGGAGAGACTGAGGAGGAGATGGCAAATGGTTTGCATGCCGAGTCGAGTGTATCGGCTCATTGCTCATTACTCATACGCCACATAGGCTCGTTTTTCAGTTTGTTTTATTTTGAGAGCTCATTTCGCGTGCAAAGAATTTGAATGTTAAATGAAATATAAATAAATATGGGCAAATAATGCGCCTGAAAAACAAACAGCAAAGCAACAAAAAATAAATAAATTAAACAAAGAAAAAACTAGTAAAAAAAGGCAATATTCGGCACACCGAAGATTACATACCCTTGAAGACTGGAATAAGCATTTGATGGGTCAATATTTCCTATGCCAGATATATGATTTACCACTTTAATCTTAATCATTTTTGGAATTCATTTAACTCGAATTTTATAATAAGGAATAAAGATTCGTTCAGATCAATAATATAGGTATATACTTTGTGGGATCGGAGGTGCCTTCTTTAGAGCATTACACACTTCATGACAAAGTTATAATACCCTCTGGAAGGGTATAAAAAAACTAGACTCAAACTCGCGGTACCATAAACGGAAACTATTAATCAACTTTCACTTGTTTGTTATTTAAAACGCAGCTTTGTTGATTTTTTCCGGCCTTATTGGCCATATTTATTAATGAAGTTGCCCATTTGGGTTAAGAAAAAGATTTAGTTTGTTTATCTACTGTATTTTTATTTTTTTGTTCAACAGGTTGTTGACTGATTATGCTGATGGCGGCTTTATCTTTGGGCCATTATCTTGATTTTGGCCAGATTGCCTGGGCATTTTTTGTCTGATTGCAGGTGCCACAGACAAGCTGAAATTTTAACTTCGCATTGAAATAGAAAATAAAGTCAACAAATAACTTGATTTTATCTATTTTTAATTTGTCATTTAAATGCTGTAGTTTTGTTTTGTTGCTTTTGTTGGCGCCTAGCACGTTTTTCTACTGAATACAGTAAATACCAATATGCAAACTTATCTACCATTTGGCATTATCACATCTAAATTTTGAAAAATTATACGACAACCCGCGCCGACAATCCCCCCGCCACGCCCCGTCATAGCAAAGCTTTGAACGTGTCAGGTGTAGGAATTTCATTTGGTATTTCTACTGATAAATGGAGTCTATTGTTGAGGTAGCAGCTATTCCATTGTTGTTGACATATTCAACAGGTTTCTGTGGAAATCAGCCAGTTGAGGCCACTAGATGGCGCTACATGCCTTATTTCTGTGGGAATTGGTATTATATTTATTCCACTGTATTTAATTAACTCTAACAATAAATCTAATAATACTGGTTACAATATATGTAAGGCTTTTGCCGCTTCAAATTCAGAATCCAACTGTTCGGTAGAAGAAGAACAGCTGTCCCGTTTTCGATGATATCGAATGATTCTTGGTTTTCCGCTAGGTGGAGCGTTGCCACACCGCCACAGTACTCCCTCTCTAGTGACGACGTCACGATTTGGTGAAAAGAACGCGGGGTTTCCTTGCGTAAGTCCTTAGTTCGCTAGCTGGATTCGAATCAGGCATGTTGCTATCCTTGACTAGAAAAGCAGGTTTTAGACGATCCACAGATACTGCTACTTCTCTGTTTTCCATCTTCACAGTGAATACTCGGTCGTTGTTGCGATAAACGACCTCAAATGGACCAGAGTAGGGCGGCTCAAGCGGCTTTTTTGACGGCATCGGTGCGGACAAATACATGGGAGCAATTGTCAATGCCCTTTAGGAGGAACATTTTATTGTTGATGTGGTGTGACGTCTGTGTTGGACGCATTTTACGCATTTGCTCTCGAAAACTGCTGATGAATGTTGCAGGATTCGATTCCGTGTCGTTGTCATCAAAGAATTCGTTGGGGAGGCGTATTGGAGTTCCATAAAGCATCTCAGCAACTGATGACTTTAAATCCTCTTTGAAACATGAGCGTAATCCTAATAATACAACAGGCAATAGTTGTGGCCACGGCATATCCGTGTGGCACATCATTGCTGCTTTAAAAGCTCTATGCCATCTCTCGACTAATCCATTTGATTGAGGATGGTAGGCTGTGGTGTGAATATGATCACTTCCAATGAGATGAGCAAGATTCTTGAACATTGCTGATTCAAATTGAGTACCCTGATCGGTGGTAATAGTTTTCGGAGTTCCAAAACGTGCAACCCAGTGTGACCAGAAGGCGTTAGTGACGGTGTCTGATGAGATGTTTGTGAGCGGAATAGCTTCCGGCCAGCGAGTAAATCTGTCAATCATAGTAAGGCAGTATCGATAGTTTTGTTGTAATGGCATGATTATAATGTCGATGTGGACATGATCAAATCTGCCATTTGGAACGACTATCTTCTCGGGTACAAGATGATTGTGTCTGCTTATTTTGGCTCGCTGACAGGGCAGGCAGTTCCTGCACCAACTGATGACGTCCTTATTCATTGACGGCCAGACATATTTCTGCTTTATCTGCTGAAGAGTTGAGCGTCTGCTTGGATGAGAAAGACTGTGAACAAACGAAAAAATTTTATTGCGGAGAGAGAGAGGTATGTAAGGACGAACGTATTTTGTTGACACATCGCAGTAAAGTGACACGTTGTCGTCAAATCTGAATTTTTGCAACTTCAGCGATGTATGTCCTTGAAGCAATTTAGTCAGCTCGGAATCCACGGCTTGGGCCTCTTCGATATACTGCAGCTTTACAGTTGTAGGCATGCTGATTGTGCAGAGTCTCGAGAAAGCATCTGCGACTACATTGTCGGTGCCTTTGACGTAGACTATTTCCGTAGAAAATTGTGATATGAAGTTCAAATGGCGAAGTTGTCGTGGAGAAGCTTTTTCCGGCCTTTGCTTAAAAGCATAGACGAGTGGCTTGTGATCCGTTTTAATGATGAAGATCCGTCCCTCGACCCAGTGTTTGAAAAATTTTATCGCTTCATAGACAGAAAGCAGTTCTCTGTCGTATGTGCTGTAGTTGAGTTCTGCGCTGCTCAGCTTTTTAGAGAAAAAACCAATCGGATGCCAAGAGTCGTCTACTTGCTGCTCCAGAGAGGCTCCAATGGCGACATCCGATGCATCACACACTAAGGCAAGTTTTGCATTTGGAAGCGGATGAGCTAGAAGTGCTGCGTTGGCGATGCTACGCTTACACTCAACGAAAGCAGCATCTCGCTCAGGTGTCCATTCGATAGGGCGCTTATCATTTTTGGAGACATTTTTTAGCAGAGCTGATAAGGGCGCTTGAATGTGTGATGAATTAGGCAGACATCTACGGTAGTAGTTAATGATGCCTAGGAATCGACCCAGTTGGCTGATCGTGGCAGGGCGTTCATAGTTCTGAATTGCATCGATCCGGTTGATGGGAGGTTTAATACCGTGTTCATTGATGACATAGCCGAGGAATTGTATACTCGTCTGCGCGATTTGGCATTTGCTCACATTAATGCAAAGGCCATGCTTACGCAGAATTTCCAACACTGTGCGTATATGCTGCTCGTGCTCCTCCAATGTCGTTGACATGATGAGTATATCATCGATGTAGCAATAAACGAAATCAATTCCTCTGAATATATTATCCATAAACCTTTGAAACGTCTGAGTCGCATTCTTCAGGCCGAAAGGCATATACAGGAATTCGACGAGGCCAAAAGGCGTACATACGGCTGTCTTTTGTATGTCCTCCTCTGCCATAGGGATTTGGTAATATGCTTTTACCAAATCTAACGTCGAAAATACTTTTTTTCCGTACAGTTGGTCCGTGAAATCATGGATATGAGCAATCGGGTAACGGTCAGGTATCGTTACCGAGTTGAGCTTGCGATAATCCCCGCAGGATCTCCAGCCACCATCTTTTTTGCTGACCATGTGCAGCGGGCTCGACCAAGGGCTGTTTGAAGGCCGACAAATACCTTCTTTTATTAAGAAATTTATTTCAGCCTTCGCGATGGCGAGTTTCTCCCCGGCTAAACGGCGTGGTCGATCCGAAACAGGCGCACCTGTGCATCCTATATGATGACGGACTTCATGGTGCCTGGTACTCTTCCTAGTTGGAATTGTGATGTCCACGTATTCTTGTAAGAGGCTCTGGAACTTTGCAGCACCTCGAACTGTTGATATTGAAAAATACCTAGAACTAGAAATGCAGGTTAATGACGATAAACCAGTGACAGAATCTATCAACCGTTTGTTTTTTAAATCGATGAGTAGCTGAAATTGGGACAAGAAATCTGCACCAATTATGGCTACTTGCACATCGGCAACAACGAAAGGCCAAGTGAGACTGCGACGTAATCCCAGGTTTAATTCCATCACCGAAAATCCATACGTTTGAATGGTTGTTCCATTTGCCGCATATAGGGTGAGATTGCTTTGTTTTTGATTCCGTCTACCCAACGTGCGTGGTATGACGGAAATCACAGAACCGGAGTCGATGAGGAATCTGACATGTGATTTGCAATCCGTGATGTAGAGGCGGCGCTCTGATGTGATAGTTGGTTGGCTTGTTTGGTCGCTGTTGTTGTTGTTGGGGCTGTCGCCGCATAGCGTTGCCGGCGGCAGCCTTGTTAGTTTAACGACTGTGTACGGGAGCATGGAGAATTGCACTTTTGAGCATTGTCCCCAAAACGACGATGATAATAACACAACTGATCAGCGGTGTTATTTGAACGTTCATCTTGCGAGTGGAATATTGGCTGGCGCCGAGTTGATTCACGCGACTTGCTGCGCGAACGATTGTGTGACTGCATGCGCTTAATGTCACTCTGAAGAGTGTCAACCTTTTTGGTAAGCGCGCGTAAGGCGTTCTCCATTCTTTTAAAAGCTTCCACGGAAGGATAATCAGCTACTGTGTTAGCCGATGGTTGTGTTGCCTTAGAACCAATCGCTAGAGAAGTGCCTGCGCCGATTGTCTGTTGCATTTTGTCAGCCATTTTTGCGAGTTTCTCCAAATCGGTGTCTTCCCAAATTGTCAGTATTGGCCGGATATTTTGAGGCATCTCTGACAGGAACAGGGTCCGAATTATTTGTTCACTGCTTGACTCTGGAGCTAGACGCCGCATGTGAGACAGGATTTCCGATGGCCTCAATCCTGTTGTCTCCCCTCCTTGCAATAAGCGACGTAATTTTGACTCTGGTGACTCGCCGAATTTACCCAATAAGCGTGTTTTAATTATTCCATATTTATTTTCATTCGGTGGGCTTATTAGTAAATCCTCTACTGCCACTGCAGCCTCTGAATCCAAATTGACAGTGAGGTGGTTGAATTTGTCGTCATCATTGTAGATGCCGTGCATGCAAAAAATTCGTTCGACCTGAACAAACCATAGGGTTGGATTGTTGCAGGTGAATTTTGGTAGGTGGACAACGCGCGGCATTATCGCCGCATTTGAATTTTGTGCCGAATTCATGCCAACTTGTAACGATTCAAGTTGACTTTGCATCACCCGTATTTGCTCAGCCAGCTGAGAATCCGAATCGGTAGGCATGTTGTAGCCTTCTTCCTCAAAATTCAAACGTCTAGGATTTAAGGAGCGTAAGTTATATTTTGATTTGTACATAAACCGGAGTTGATACTTATTTCATCAGCCGCACTTGCATGCGTGTGTATGTGTGTGTGTATACTTTTGCTGGCTGTGCGCAATGTTAGCACAGAAATTTTGCAGAATTCAATGTTAGAGTTGTCGGGGTCACCACTGTGTGAATTGGTATTATATTTATTCCACTGTATTTAATTAACTCTAACAATAAATCTAATAATACTGGTTACAATATATGTAAGGCTTTTGCCGCTTCAAATTCAGAATCCAACTGTTCGGTAGAAGAAGAACAGCTGTCCCGTTTTCGATGATATCGAATGATTCTTGGTTTTCCGCTAGGTGGAGCGTTGCCACACCGCCACATTTCGGGGTTATCCGTTAGACAAGTTTTCGTAGATTCGTAGAATCGTAGAAGAAATAGTAAGGTCAACTTCAAGCACGAATTAATATTCATGTATTTCATTTATAAGTTTACTATCAATATTCCTCATTCAAGCATAAAAAATACACTCAAAAAAAAGTTTAAATTAAGTCCAGTAAGTTAATTTTTATATTAATTTTATTATAATTCAATTTATCAGAATCAAAGCTAAATTTGGGATAGAAGCAGGATAAAATTTAGGTTGAAAATATCAGAATTGTTTCAAAAATTTCGTATCGTTTAAGAAATTTAGGATCATATAATTTGGCACCGCTGGGAAACGATTCAAACTTAAAATTCTGGATTGTATATAGTTTTTTTTTCTCTATGGGTAATAATACTCGTATAAGTAATATGCCAGTTCAATAACAAAGTATTTGCTCTATAAAAATGCACAATTCGCAGAAATGTGATGTCATAATGGAGCTTTACTGAATCGAGACACACGCTTTCTCTCTCTCTCTCTCTATTTCTCTCCTCCTCTCTCTGTCTGTCTCTCTCTCTCTCTCTCTCTGTTTCCCGCTGTTGCTTACGCAATTTTCGCAGCAACTACAACAATTCGCAATATAAACATAATACACATAATTCAAAAGGTTTTACTACTTGGCTCATAAACAAAGAGAAATTTTTTATAACTACATGTTTAATTAAAAGTTTGAATTTTTTTGGATTTATAAATATTTTTGATTGTTGTTGCATTTGTGACATAAAAGTTAAACCTTTTATGAACAAAAGCATTCAGCATAATTATTATAACAACGAGAAACACAGTTAAAACAACCCACCAAAGTTGTTAAGTTGTCTTAAGTGAAGAGCTGTGATTTCTCATATTTATACTGCTGCCTTGCAGTAGTCTAATTAGGCCAGGAAGCAATTTAGCCGGTTAATAGACCTGCCTGCGCTTTGCTTAATGCAAAAACACGCCATTCAAAATAATATGAAAGTACCAGAGAGATACTAGATGTATTTGTATGTATGTATGGAGTACACTTTGTACTCGGTAGTCCCCTATTAGAAGTTAACTTTGGGTGCATATTTAATGTGGGAAAATTATAATGTCAGTCAGTCAGTTGGGTTGGGGCCGGAACCCGCTTTGATGTCGATGGTTTCCACCAGCCAGCAGTAAAATGGCCATGCACTTATATCTAATGGCAAACTATAGACATAAATATACAAGATATGAGACCAGTACGAAAGTAACAGCCCCCGCCGATCCCCGATCCACGATCTGGAATCTCGGATACCCATAAAACATACATACTATGTACATATCTCAGCGCACTTCTTGGAAATGCACAACTTTCACTGCGCCAAACAACGCCCATAAAAAGAGACTAGAGACCGACCAACCGAACAACCGACAAACCGCCCAACCGACCAACCGACCGACCGACCGGAATCAACCACAGCAAGTCTATTTATGCACTATGCCCACAGTTGACGATAAAGAAAGAGAGATATATAGAGACAGATAGAAAGACCGATAAAGACACAGACAATGCGACAATTGACAATTGGCAATAAAATTTCAATTAACGTGAAAATGTCAAATACTTTTGAAAATGAAATAAAGACAAATAAACATTGAAGAAACGTGCGAGAGAAAACCAAATGAAAAGAAACCATAAAATTAGGCCAACATAAAAAAAACCATACTTGAAAATTTTACCATTAAATTGGTCATTTTGAACGGAAATCTTTAATAGCTGTGCGTTATCAATGCATTTTTGACTTTTAGTAGTCGCTATTAGTTTTTATTGAACAATTTCGCAGACTGTGACTAAACTATTAAACCTATAAAAATAAATACTTTAAAATGATCCTGTTTAGAATTATAAGTTATCTCAAATAACTAATAATTAAAGCGTATCTTTGCCGAACATAAAATACCCTTACTGACTGGAATAACCATTTGAAAAATGAAACTTGTTTAAATTTACCATTTTGTATGGAAGACGATATAGTACTCGAATACTTGTAATTTTTAGTATGCCTTTAGAAAATACATTTCTTCATCTAACTTGAAAAATTAATTAAGATATCTTGAGAAAAAAAGTTTCTGAGAGCTATTTGATAAAGCCGGTAGATCCGGAAAATTCCAACATTGCCTGCATGTCAAGTTTCATTTAACTGAAAGAATATATAGTTTCATATAAACAGACGGAGAGACGGATCAATGATATATATACTTTGTGAACAAAATTATATATAAACTTTGTGTTTCGAATCGAAGATGCATTTCACATTATGTTTCGACTACAGGTTTATCTCAAAGAAACTCTGTAAATATTCCTTTGTACAAATAAAAAATGTAATTTAAGATAATTTTACTTATGTAAATTTATGCTTCAATCACAATTGGGATAGTATCAGGAACAGCTATCAATCTTCATGGGTTGCTCAACATTTAAGATTGACGTATAACAAATTCCTCAAAGAGTTGCTTCAGGTTGGTTGGGGTTTCTTTTTTGTCTTAATTGAATGCCAAAACCAATTTGTTAGTTTTTCATTTGGCAAATCACAGTCAAGACTAGACGCGTGCTGTCTTGTCATTCACATCAAATCATACGAGTATATTGCAGCCGAGGGAAGAACGAGAGATACCTATTACTTACAGAAAGACGGGTATATATATGCATATATACTTATGTACATATATCAAATCATAACCGGTTAGACGGCCACATGTGTGTGTGGGGCTGTGTGGCTGTGGGTCTGTGGAATGTGGAACGGGCTTCGGCATCTGTTAATGCCTCAGATGTGCACATTGGGGCATGTTTATTTCATATGCAACTGCGTCATTGCGCAGGCGCAACTGTCAACTATGCGTTTCATACAAACACACACACACACACATACACACACGCACACAGTCACACACACACACATCCAATTACTTATCGATAGCATTAAGCAATTGATGTACGCCCCAGTCCCAAGCACGCCCCTCTCTCTCTCCATCTGCCTATCTGAGTGTGTGGCCTACTGGTAGTATATTTTATGTCTAACAAGATTTTGACGTTTAATTATGTTACACAACAATTAACATTTAATTTATTACTCGTATTTATTTTGTATTTTTTTTATTTTTTCATTCACTCGCTTTACAGGCTGCAACCTCGGGTCAAGGCTTCAGCTTTTATGGCAGAATGGCATTAAAAATTTGATTTGCTTGTAACCCTCCCTTCACTTTCAATTAAGCTTTCGGAAGTCGTAGAAACTTTCGCTTTCAAGTAAGCCGATAGGGCTATAAACCCGGGCCAAATGGAAGAATGAACTCGGCACTTTATATATAGGAAAAAAAGTAAAAAATATATTGATTAAAATAAGGCAAAATAAGATATATCAACCCCAAAAGTTAGTTTTATAATAACATTTATGTGTAATAAAAGCAGTAAATTAAGGTAAAAAATAAGCGTTGTAACTTAGGTTTGATATTATATAAATCAACTAACTTCGATACATACGTCGAACGACCATTGTATTGAAAATTTATCGATTTCAATTATTCTGCAATTCATAAAAGAATTTTTAATTTTATTATAAAAGCAGTGGAAAGTAAAAGTATTTAAATAGAATTAGAAGTGTTTATGTTCTTCGAGCAGGTTAGACTCCCAATATGTATTTATTATGCTAAGAAGAAAGTTCATTCGGATATTTGAAATCCCTTTTAGCCTTGTGGCTTAATTGAATATATTTTTTAGATAGCTTCACAAAAAGTTGTTAGAACGCAATTTTAATGGAAATGCTTATTTAATGGAGTTGTTCGACAGAGTCTCCAAATTATCTGCAATAACTTTTTATCAGATTCAAAATTTGCATACTTAGAAAGATTATATTAGTTTTAAGTTAACTTTCGCCCATTTCCCAAACTGAGGCAATGTGGGTCAAATAAATAATGCTGAAATTAGTCAGCGTTTTAAGTAGCAGCTGCTGCTGTTGCTGCTGATGTTTCTGTTGACCCACAAAATCCAAAAAACGGATAACATCTTTGTAATTACCTGTAAAATAGTTTCTGCAGATAAAGTAACAGTAGTAACAGCAGTGAAACGATGCCAAGCGTGAAAATTGCAGCTGTTAAAATTCGAGCAAGCAAACGGGATTTAAGGCGAAACAACAGCAACACCAACACCAACATCAACAGCAACAGCAACAAAACTGGGGTTAAGAGGTGCAAACATAACATAGTCGTCCATAAGAGCACAGACATAATTTGTAGAGCAGACGAGTCTACTCGTCAAACAAACCAAAAAGCAAATAGCCAAAGGTAATCAGCTGGCGCGCCACCACAAAGACAGACAGACAGTCAGACTGTCAGGCAGACAGACAGTCAGACAGATAGACAGACAGACAGACAAAATAATTAGTTTGAATGAGCGAGCTCTGCGGTACTTGAAACCCTAAAGAGCATCAACAAAATAAGAAAAAAACACGAAAATAAAATAAAGATACATTTGAAGGCAGACGGCAAACAGTCGGACAGACGCGCATTAAGTCCACATTATGCATTCATTTAAGTGCTGAGACAGACATTCAGACAAACAGACAGACAGAGAGGGAGTACCAGACTCTTAAACAAAAAAGTTGCTGACAGAAGCATCCGAGAACTGCGCATGCGCAACAATAGAAAGATATAGATACAAATTCCTAGAGCTGCAGATGTTTAGAACGATTTGAACTCCAATGCAAAAGAGCCAAACTAATAATATTTTAATTTCGAACTTCAGAAATAACTCAAGCTATATATTTGCATTAGTTTACCTCAAATACATCTGTAATATAAAAATTTGGTTTAAGGGGTCAAAAGATGATTATTCCTTCTACAATTGTAAAACAGTTCAGCAATTTCGACAGTCTGAACTCCATTACCATTAATATTAAGATCTGATAGCAATTATATTTATATTTACCTATTGAAACCAGTTGCCCTCCGAATTCAGGACAACTGCGAAAATGAACTTGAACTAAGTCCAAAAGAATTCAGAATTCAATTGAATAGAAATATGGAGCAGAGCACAGACTATGCGCAACAAGCGAGCGGTACGCCGGTAGATGGAAGCTCGAACTCGGTTAGGGCCGGGTTGGGTTCAATGTTGGCCCAGTAACTGTCAACTGTTAACTTGCTGGTATTTCTGTTTATGTTAGGGGTGGATAACACACAGGGACAACACACGCGCAGGAACTCGAACACGCACAAGCATTCCCATCGAGAAGTCGAGGAGGGCTGAGCCCCAGGTACACAAAACAAGCCTGCCTGAGAGCCGGGAATAAAGACTAGAGACCCGACCGGCTAAATCAAGATCATCATTATCATCATAGTGGCTAGGGCAGGTAGCTGTAGCTAGTCCAGGAAAAGGATCGTAAAGAGAGAGAGCGGTAGATAGGGAGAGAGAGAGAGAGAGAGAGAGGGACAGAGAAATAAAGGTGAGCAGGGTTCGGTGCACTGGCGCAGAACGTGGTTGGAAAAACCGTTTTTCAGTTTTATGAATTATACCAATTGACAATTTCAGGGAAACATTCCAGCAACAGCAACAAAGCAAAAAAAAAAACTGAATAAAATGAAAGAAAAAAAAGTACAGTCATTTAAGACGCTCAAGCAGAACCGCCTGCCCCTTGTCCCTCTCTCTCTCACTCTCTCTCTCTCTCTCGCAGTTTCTAGTCCCAATCGCTGTGTTGCATGTCCCTTCTTGGCCATTGTCGCACCTTTTGTCGCACTTCTTCTCAATCCATCAATGTGTGTGTCGCCTGTCAATCAGGAGCCACTCGACTCGTATAGAATTAAAAACAACTCGGCGAATTGCTTGTAAGCAAATCTCTTTTTATTATGAGTTTTGAGTGTCTGCTGTCGGTTGTCTGTTGTCTGTTGGCCTCGCAGGCCAATGAATAGAACATATTTTTGGACCTGTGATGCTACTCGTAGAATTTCCATTTGGTTATCTGTGAGCTGACATCTAATGGGCTGGAGTTGTCAGTTCAAATAAATGAAAACATTTACGGCCTCTTTTGATTTTAGACTTCATTGTTGATAGATGGCTACAAATTGTATGGATATTCATAAATATTACATACTTTCGATATGGTTCTTAGCATCTTCCAAATCATTGCTGGAAAAACTGAATCTCTACAAACTATTTTTTTATCACTCTAAATTGCAATTAAAAGAAATGTATTATATGCTATAAGTTGCCTAAATTATTGATTCTATCCAAAATTAACTTTACTTTATTGTAGACCTACTTCTATATATAGAATTGAATGTCTCAGAACTATTCAGAATTAACAAGGAAAAGTTGTAATCTTCTGCTATGTTGTATATCTTGTCATATTACATCTTCTTTACTTCTTGGCTTAAATGGGCATAATTTAAGCGAAACCCTAAGCGCTTTTTGATCGAAATGTGTATTGAAAGAACTCGCATTCTGGAGGGAATTTTAAAAATATTCGAATGGATGCTACGAATTCCAGTCTGGCTAGGGGCAACCCCTTAAGACGGCTGTTCCTCAAGCAGAGTGAAGCTCCCTTCCCAGGCAAACATATGTATAAAACAAGCCAATCTGGCAGAGCTCTGAGATTTTGCACAGTGCTTCAGTAGACTTGTTGTAGTCGGTAATGCGAGCCGTGTGTGGTGTGTGTGTGGTGTGTGTGTGGTGTGTGTGTGGAATGTGCGGAAAGAGACTTGAAGACTGGCCACAGTTCAGAGACTCTGCGGCTACGGGTAGCCACTGGGAATGTTTTCATGAATTGCATGCTGGGCTGGGCAGTCTTATGAGGGCGTCAGTTGTGCAATTGCCAGGCGCCCCCTTCCTACCGTGAGGCAGTCTAAAACTTTCTCACACAACAAGATACAAGATGATATAAGTACAGTCAAAAAAAAAAGGACGGTATAATTTAATGTAAAATGTTTTATTTTATTGGTAAGGACCCCAACCTGTTTAAGTAATGGATCCGGGGCCGCACTGGTATTGAATAATCTTAATATCTATCTTTAATCAATACTAAGCAAGAACTTAATAAGTGCGAAGAGCATTCTAGAATAAGGATTCTTTCCCAACTGGATTAATTTTCTTATTAATTTCCATTTGTGAAGCAAACTTACTTTAAAAAGCAATCCCGAAATGATTTTGGAAACTATCCTAAAAATATACTTTAAGTTCTATCCCCACTTTAATTGGAAAGAATCTTGAGTTATTTTGCACAGTGTAGATTTTTGAGAATGCATAAAACCGCACACACAACTCAAAATGTAAATAAAGTGGAACAATATACTGTGCACACATCCACACACATACATACACATGCAGCATAATTAAACACATACTTACACACAATGTCGTCAATTCGAATCGGGACTCGACAATAGCTCACTCTACGACAACTCGACTCCTCTACGGGCAAACACACTACACACTACTCACGGACAAACATTCAGTTGAAAATCACGGTCAGGCGGTAGATAGAAGAAAACAAGTTTTTAGCTGTTGGCGCAGCATTCGATTGCATGCGATTGCGAAACGGGTTTTCATTCCTACACTGAGGCACTGAGAGGGGCGGTCTGCGGCTGGGCGTGGCACTGACCGCACTAAATCAACGCAAATGTCTAATCCATGTGGCTCTCCTTTTTTCTTTCAGCTTTTTTTTTTTGTGTGTTTGCTTTGCTTCAAAGCTTTCGTTTGGGCTTACCGCATTTTTCAAATTCAATTTTTAAGCCAAATTGTCTTCCTAACGATCTATCTAAAACGCGACTGGAGACTAGAAGTTGATAGCATTATGATTTATCTGACAGCATCTGGTTTTGACAGAGTCAGTTTATAGATTAGCCAGATAATATTTTAGAAGTCGCCTAATGCTTCTACATTTGCAGAGCGCTTGAATAGGTTTTTTACCTTGTCAAAAATTATGGACATAAAAAGGCTTTATTAATATCAATAATAATACAATATTATTTTATGAATTTTTATTTGTGCTCAATAAAAATGTAAATGTGAATTCTAAAATTTTATTTAATAGTGATGCTTCTCTAATGCATTTATAAAAGACTTTCTTACATCTAACAAGCCTCCATTAAGATATATTATGACAACTTTTGGACCGATTCTTCTTAGGGAAGCTATATGACATGTCAGTATGATTCCAATTTTATTTTATCAGTTATAAGAAAATTCACTCACTTTCTAATACCAACTTTTGGGCCAATCCGGCCTGTTCCGACATATGTGCTGGCTGCAATAGAAAGGGGGCTCCAAACTCTATCCGCCCAGCATAGACCTGAGACACTAGAGAGACTATATCAACTTGACTCGTTGTCCTGATGAATAATATATGTATATTCTTTGGGGCGTCGCACGTCCCCATCAATGCATTCCAGATAAGGGTATAAATATTGCAAAAATAAAGTAAGGGTTTCAAGGAAATTAAAGATTGGAAAGCTTTTTTTTTTAATTTTTCCGCACATCACTTATCTTTTGCTTAGAACATGTTTACTTAAATTTCCAAGAAACAAATTTTGAAAAAGATAAAGATAAATTAAGAGCACAAATCCATATCGAAATCCAAAGTCGCACTGAGTAAACTTTTGTTTATAGAAATTATTGACAGCATTTCTTATATTTGTTTTTATGGCTTGATCACCTTGATTATTGTAATATTATATTATTTATTGAAGTAAGTGAATGAAGTAAGACATTCACATTTCTAGGCTTCAGGTCTTTATAAACATTCGTTCCTAGAATTGTATTTCTATTCCCCTGTTGGCTATTCGATTAATCACAAAAAGCGGAAACCGCTCGAATTCTTTGGTTTGCTTTTTAGTTGGTTGTTATTTCAAATTTCTGAATTCAATTTCGCATGAAATACACACAAATCCATATTCGATTTGTTTATAGAACGGAGCAGGAAAAAACAGAACACAATCTGTAGCAGCCGAGAGCAGCTGCACAGCCAAAAAGCTCGAATTTCCAGCCAAAGCATAATAAACTATAATTTGTGCAAAACAAAAAGCCTTCAACGATCCGATACCGATACTGAATACGATACGCCAAAAGGCAGTCGACGAAAGCAAAAGTAAACAAAGGCTAAAACTCTGAATGCTTCTTATCCAAAAATAAGCATTCACCGAGACGTAGATTCAAAAGACTCAGACTCCAATTACGAATCGCCAAATAGGCATAAAAACTGACAAAACATACAAAGATTGCACCTACAGAGGATGGTCTAAAGCAGAGGGAGAAGGGTGGTGTACTCCTATACACTGAATCCATGCCAAAGTGGATGAGAAACAGAGCGTTTTACAATAAAGTAACAAAGGGTTTTTAGGAACAAAATAAGTTATGTATATAGAGAAACATTACTTTATTTAACCTTTTTGGTCTACAGTAATAAGTATTCTAGGCAATTAGTAGAAAAAATCATATACCAAATTTAATGTGATACCAATGGATTGGAATAGATTGACTTTGATGTTTACCAAGATTATGAATGATAAATAAACAAATACTGGTTGGTGCTACTTTATATCTCTGTCAAAAATCTTGTCTGTGGGCTAAGCCAGTTTTTATTCGCTGTACCCATAAAATGGACAGAAAAAAGAGGCAGAAACAGGATTTTCCAAGTCCGAAAATATTCTTATTGAGGGAGAGATGATCCACCGGGTTCAGTTAGCCCTTTGTTTCTGCATTTATATATTTTGCTCTAGCTTGAATGAATGTATGAATTGATTCTTTAGTATACCTATAAAATAATATAAAGTTTTGTATGAGGAATGATAAATTTCTTCGAACTGAAAAACCCAATTACGTATTCTTGGTATCTTAAAAAATATTTTCGGTAAGTATTCTTTGATAATCTCAAAGCTACTACCTAGTTGATCTGAAGAAATATTTATATAAATATTAGGTAATATGAGGGTTTTAACTGGTTTACCTAAAAACCGGTTCGCAGCCTTGATATGTGTATAATTACGCAATATTATCACTAAAATGGGTCTCAGTCGCATAGACGACGTGTTGTACTCTACTCTACCTGCTCAACATTAGAAAGTTTGTCCTGATTGTATGCCCTATAGATTAATATGTATTTAAATGTATTTACACACATACAAATATATATTTTTTATGTATTGTTTATCAATGAGCAAATATTGATATGAGTCTATGCTATGTCGTAATTAGATTAACTGCCACCTGTAACTACACACAAACAGACAGACAAATTGAGTGTGCGTGTGTGTGTGTGTGCTTGTGCCAGTTTCGCTCTCTCTGCTTCTTACATTCCCTTCATTCTGTGCATGGGCGTTTTTGGGATCGGGATCTTTCGGCCTACTTATTATGTCTTATTCGCCGCCCTGCACTTGTTTTGTTTTTATTTGTATTTTCTTATTTATTTTGTGCACCTTCTCGAAATCATTGTAGCTTGTGTTTACCTTTTTACTTTTTTTTTTGGGCACACTTTTGTTATCGCTCTCTTTCAATTTCAATGCAATTGCATTGTGTGTGTATTGTTGTTGTACTTTTTGTTTTTGCTTTTGCTTTTGCTGCTTTTTGGGGTTTATGGAGCAATACTTATTTGGTTTATCTACTACTTTTTTTAGGACAACGCTTTTGCGCCGCTTTTTTTTTGATAAGCTAAAATGTGGAACGTATACATATAAAAATATATTGATTGTACATATTTCAGTTGAAAAGCGCTCTAAGATTACGTTGAAATGAGCACAAACTCAAGATACCAAAAAACATATCGAGCTTTTATTTACAGTTCTTTTTTCTGTTATTCTGTCATTCTAGTCATTCGCGCATAATGCAGCAAATGCAAAAAACAACAGAATAAAGCTAAACCAAAAGCAAAAGCTAAGCTCATTCCAAGCCCAAACTAAACTTCCAGTGAGTCATGTAGCAGCGAACCAAAGCTAAAGCCAAAGGCAAAGTACAAAGTTCAATTTTGCAACGGCAAAAAAAGCTGTCAAAAGGCAAACCAACAAAATGCAAGGCGCCAAAATGGAGCTGTAAATTAGCGTAAAATATAAATAAAGCAGAAAGAGACTAGAAGGACACACCGAACACCGCATACCCTTGTGGACTGTTTTTAGTAAATGCATATAATAATTTAAACGGTAAAGGAAATGTATTCCAAAGATGCAAACCGGTTCGAGCTATTCTCTATTCTGAAATTATATATTAAATTATTTTAATTAATGTAATTATTATTTTATTATTATGCTATGTTAATTATCATAATAAACTTTATCCCAGCCCATAAATCGAAAAACGAAAAAAAGTTCACCTGTTTAATGGCACAAAATTAAAATGCCCTCTCTAAACAGGGTATCAAAAAAGTCCGCTCTTAGAAACCACAAAAAAACAGAGGCTGACTGCACACAAAAGTTATTTGTGTGTGTGTAGAGTTGCAGAAGTTGCGGCGGTGGGCAAGACAACATAACATAACACAACAGAAACAACACAACGCCACAAAAACAACAACAAGAACAACAATAGAAGCAGTACAATGACCGAAAGTAGCAAAAACAAATGCGCCATGCTAAAAAAAAGTAGCCTGTGCGGCAGCGTGTCAAACGTAGTAGAATTAAGTAGTATGCAAAAGCTACTTTACTACTAAGTAAGCGTGTGTACACTTATAAACCTGTTGTCAAAGAGAATAGCAACACGGCAACAAAAACTACAACAACTGCACTAAAAATTCCAATCTTCCAGTCGCCGTCGTTGCGCCGGCGCTCACCTCCAATGGAGTGAAGACTGAAAGCGCTCAAAACAGGTATATAACTGTATGTGTGTGAGTGGAGACTTTTGAATGCTGTGTGGATATATGCGTATGTGTGTATGTGTGTGTGGAGCCCCAGCAACATCTTCACGAAACGGCAGAGCAAAGCAAAGCTGTGATAACCGTACAAAGAAGAAGAAGAAGAAGTAAACGAAGGTGAACAGCAAAAGTAAAGCAACAAAACACAGAAGAAGCTGAAAAGAAAAAGACAGTGAAACAACAACAATGAATGTCGACGCACCCTTTTCTTATTGTACGTTCTTTTTGTTGTTGCTTTTTGTAGATTTCGAAGCGCAAAACCACATCCGAATTAACGTAGCGTCTCTTTTACCTATGCAGATGCAAGTGTGTGAGCGAGAAGCACAATTGGAGAGCAAGAAAAGAAGTACAAAGCATAAAAAAAATAGCGGGTGGCGTTCGACATTCTCCAAACTGCTAGAAAAAAATCAGACAAAAAGCGGAGCAAAATAAGTAGGCAAATGCCGACCCTGTTGGAATGCGTCGGTGCTATAGTTGTGTTGTTGTAGCTACTAAGCCGGACATAGCAATTGTTGCTTGTGTATAGTAACAGAAAAAGTGTAGTAGAATTGGTGGGAACTGCATTTAATACACTGAATTCGCAATAATTAAGCGAAAATTAGCAATGAAAATAAAAATAAGTCTTACTCACCACGCGATTTATATCCAAAAAGAACGAGTTTATATTCCCAGCATAAATAAACAAAACACTTGAAACAACTTTACACTCTTAACACTAAAAAAAACTATAAAAAGCAGCAGATTTTTCGCTGCCACGCTTAATTAAATTAACGCAGCAATTAAATATTTGTTAACTCCGTTGTTGCTGCTGCTGCTGCACATTTTGAAGCACCCAAGATCGTTGCGCAGATCGTAAACACTGTGCGCAAAATAGTGCTAAATACACAACGCTTGCGCACACATTTGGCACTTTAGCTTTTTTTATATTTCAATATTTATTTCAACGAAACACTTGTTGCTTTTTTTTTATTACAATTTGATTTTCTTGGAAATTCAACGAATTTGTAAAACGAAGAAAGCGCGAAACACACGCGCGTACCACATTTGAATGCGACGACGTCTGAATTGGAACTCAAAGCGGAAAGCGAAACGAAACATAATACAAGCGAAACGAATCAAAACACAAAGTAAAATGAAATATGCTTATCGATAGTTGTAAAATATCGATAGCGCATATGTTAAGTGTGGATGGTATGTTAAATATCGATAGCATTTTTTTAATTTTAACTTTTCACAAATCATGAAATATTTAATTCTTCAGTTTCTCCCTCTTCTCTATGAATACTCTTTGCAATAGCTTCAAAGAGAATCTATAATGAATACTCTTTGGTTGCTCTGTAAAATAACATTCCTATCGATATGAGCAACAAGTGCGTCAATCGACAATATCAAATCGATTGTCGACTGCAATATTGATAAACAAGAATATAAAATAACAAAATATATAAGCAAGAAACTTTAATTCTTTACTTTTACAATATAATTAAATTTAATTCAAAAACATTGAAATAAAATGCAACTAAATGATTGAAATCAAAGCGAAATTGGTCCGAGCAGATTCGGGAATCTATGCGACGGGCGAATGCGTCGAGTGTTTAATTGAATTCACCCACAAAGTATTCGCCGAGGAGCAGCAGCAGAAGAAGGCGAATGATAGAAATGCCAACACTGCAAAGTAAACAAAATTCTTATTTTCTCGCCTCTTTTATACTCTCTTTCGTAATATTAGTCAGTGCTGTAAACCGGTTTGGAACTGAACTGGTTTACTCCAATTTCCTTTAAAGTGGTCCTTGAATACGTTGAGACCTGTATTATAATTAAACTTTAATTATGTTCATAGCCTGGAGACCCTGGCCTGGGCTTCGGTGCAACTGCACTGTTATCGGAAGACGAGCTATAGTACACCCTCCTCCGATAAGACAGCGGAGCTGGCTGAGCTGATTGGGCGCACGGCATTGGATGCAGTGACTCAGACGCCGGGAGAGGTGATTGTGGCAACCAAACCGAAGATATTGTTTTGCGATCTAAAGCTGCAGCCGGGCGAGACGAAGATGTGTGAGTGCCACAACTTGAGGCAAAAGCAATCAACTCTTATCAATCTTCTTTTGTAGATTTCTTCAATGAGTTTGTGCCTCGCGATGGGCCGCCCACGTATCGAGGCCATGACATACGCTACTTCTATAAAATCACCATTGCCACACAGCGTGTCAAGTCGAAGGTGCAAACCCTGACCCTACCCATACGAGTCCTGCCCATACCCTTGATAGCCCGGGCGGATGAGCTGCCCGTCACAGTGGAAACCAACGAGGAGCTGGCACCAACTAATCCCTTTCTGGAGAAGCGCGAGATCAGCGAGCTGGAAATATCTTGGCATCATTTAAAAGTATATACAACTCAGCTGATTCAAAGACTTGAAATCTTACTATCTTTTATCTGTTTTCATTACTTGCAGAATGTGACAGCTCGACGAGCGCCCAAGTTCTATAGGATTTCGAATAAGCGAGGATTTGTCGGTCGCTTCTGTCTGTTCAAGCCCGCCTACAAACTGGGCGAGGATATTGTGGGTAGCCTGGACTTTGGCAACAGTCAGGTGCGTTGCGTACAGTTCTCTGTAAAGCTGCAGCAACAGGAGCTGCCCTTACGCCCACAGCTGGAGCAGACCGTAGCCCCAGGAGCTGATGATGCCTCCTCGCTAAACTCCTTTGATATGGCCAGCATTGCCAGTGGAGTTGCTGTGGATAATTTGCATAAGTCGGAGACTTCGGGCAGCGCTCGCAATAGAGATGAACCTGTGCCCACTGGTAAACTGAGCACCATTTCCACGTCGCACCAGGTTTGCATTTGGGCATTTCCAAATCATTTCTATGTATAAAATATGTACATATATATTCTCAGGTCTGTTATGCGACTCTGCAGACACAGGTTGTTGTGCCCATTCCGCTCCATGTGACGCCCACATTCCGCACGGATTTGGTGGATGTCAAGTGGCGTTTGCATTTCGAGTTTGTTACCAGCGTCATGATGGACTTTGGTACTCCAAATCCTGTCGCCGGGGAGCTCAAAGCACCCGCCGAGCTGCCCGTCGAGACTATGGTCTGGAATCTCCCAGTGACCATCTATGCGGCGAATCCGCTCCAAATCTATGCACCTAATCAAACGTTCAATCTTTTGATTAAGTAAGCTTTTCATACAATTTGTTGCAATAAATATATATTATTTGTAATTTAATTGATCAATTACTTTATTTTTAATCCTGGACTTTTGGAGCAAAACAGCTTGAGCCAAACAATTGGAGTGTAATCCCTATGAAGGTATCCCTTGAAAATTTTTGGACAGCGATGACAGTAGATCCAAGCACACTGCTAGGAACATGTCTGTTCGAATTTCATTGGGTCTCAGAGCTTTGTAGGATTTGAATGAACTGATTGTTTCTCTGGGAAAGGATATTTAAAGCTGTCTCTCGTTTAGCAGTGCCCTAACTGTATGGTGGATATAAGAACTGAATCCTTCCAGGCAGAAAGGTGAGTTTTCATTAGTCCGATCGGGTCCATAAACTCCAGTCTTCAGTGACTGCTCGACACTTGCTCCCAGAAGGTAGCCCCTTACTCTCCAATTACGCTCTAGACGTTCAACTCTCCTTCGAGTTGTTTTTGATTTGTTGTAGACTCTGCTCATTTATTTTCTTATCCAATGAAGACCAATCTTTACGGAATTATTTTTTGCTAAATAGGTTATTCATTTGTTGTTCAAAAGTAAAAGAAAATTGTCTTTTCTTCATTGTAATTTTATATTATTTTTCGACTAAGTTGTAATTTTTAAAATTTACGCGCCATATGATTTAATTAATTTACGCAACGCGACAACACTGGCTTGCAGCATTGCCAGATGAAAATTTTATTTACAAAAAAATGTTATCGGTATTTATGCAAAAATCATTGAAATATTTTAATTAAAATAAATTGAATTAAATAATCAACGCTTTAAAAACAAATTTGAAACATAAGCTTGGTCAATTGTCACGTATAACATTACTATTATCAAACTATTATCGACTATTATCAAAAGTTTTAGCAAGTGCCACTGTTAGCTGGCTGTTAAACGTAGTGTTGTCGTGCTACGCATTAAAATAAGTAGGACAAACAACTAAACGAGTCGAATAACAAAAGAGAAAATATAAATTTTAGCGAAAAACAAAAAATTAAACAAAAATGTATCAGGAATATCTAAATCAATTACAAACCTCGCTTTTTCCGATGAACTCGGAGCAGCTCAAGGAGCTGCTGAACAATGACGACAAATTGGACGACAAAGTGGACGAGGTGCTGGAATCTCTGAAGACACAAAAAGTGCGTTTCTTTGAGGAGAATCGCAACAGAGCCGAGAAGAACATTGAAAAAGAACCACAAATCATCGAAATGCGCGGCAAACTGGCGGAACTGAACGAAGAGGGACGCAACAGTTGCGCTGCTGTACAGGACTTACTCTCACAGATAAAGGAGAAGGCAGGCGGAGTCAGCCAGGAGACTGCTCTGGCGCTGCTCCAAACAGCCGCTTCGGAGAGCGAGGAGAAGACGGAGGAGTGCGTCAAGAAGTTCACCGATAGCGATATCAATGTGGACACATTCCTCGATGAGTTTCTCAACAATCGTCGCACAATGCATCTGCGCAAGCTCAAAGCGGAGAAGATGCAGGAGCTGATCCGCAAACAGGCCACAAATGCACAGCGTCACAGCACAGGCGGTGGAGGTGGCGGAGGCATGCCCGCCTATGGCAATCTTCCTGGCGCAGGCAGCGGCTTCTATCCGTCTCCACACAATGTACCCTATCCCATGATGGGTCCAATGATGCCCATGCCTCCCCCGTCGCGACCTTACTAAGGCAAACAGAAAGCTGCAGCGGGAGAGAGAATAGTAGTATTAAGTACAGTTAGTTTCGATGATGCTGCCATAGCAATTGCGTCATTAATTGAATGACTCATGAAAAGTGCTTTGTTTTTTATGTGTATTTTACGTATTAATAATTAATGCACATTTTTCATTAGAAATAACTTGATTTGGAATTCAAATTGGCAAATAAAGCAACGCTTTTTGAGTTAAAAAACCAACAAACATTTGCCAGCAATTTTGTGCCCACTTCGAATTAGTTTCCCGACTGCCGAGGGGCTGGTTCAAGCTTCACTTATACCCCGTAAAATGCATTGCAGCAGGTATCTCCTTTCCCATAAAGAATATGTTTGCTATATCTGCAGTGGCTTGTTAAGATTCTTCTCTTTAATGCAGTTGGTAAGAATCTATCCAAAAACACATTTTTTAGGTAGAAGTGTATTTCTGGCTAAAGATTATTCAAATCTGACTGAGTATATCATATATATATAAGCGGAGCATTATCCTTAGGGAAGACGACACCAGTCAGTTTTTCAGCTAGGTGAATGCAATTTGGTATGGAGCCTTCCGTTTGTTACAGGCAGCAAATATGTCCGAACTGACCGGATCAGATAACTATATCATATAGCTGCCATATGAATCGCTTCAAAAGTTGTAAAGAGAACTTATTTGGTTTTCAACCTATTTGAAATTTACAAGATATATGTAAAAGTGATTGATAATAGCACACAATAAATTAGCCAGATAAGTCTACTATATATAATAAGCTATATTCGATTTGGTCTCTTTAGAAATTCCAGCTTGGAACTGGTTCGGTTCGCTTCGGTTCGGTTGAAAACCGATTATTGCAGCCTGGGTTAAAAACTTTTGTGTTTATTATTATTTAAAATGTTCAGTATTGCATTTTTTTAAGTACATTGGCGGCTTTTTCACAATTCATTTGCATTACAACTATACACTATGATATATGTATATTAAATATAAATTAATCTTGAGTTTCTATGCGTGTGTGTACGTGTGTATGTGTGTGTGGAGTTAAAGATAACATTTTAATTGCAATGAAAAACAATTTATTAACTATTTTTAAGCGGCGCTAAAGTTAAATGAAGCCAAAGGCTAAGGCTTAGTTTATAAGGTTTTTATAATTCACTTATTAGTAAGGATTGGAAGGATTGTGCATGTGTTGTATGGTATTTAAGTTTAGTTTATAAATGTTGTGATTGCTTTTGGGTAAAAATTGGGCCGAAACAAAACAATTTGCTGGCCCTTTCTGAAAACAATTGGTTTCTCTTTAGTTTTCCTTTTCATTCATTTCGCCTCTTTTTATATTTCCTCTTTAAGATCTGTTAGTCTTTTGAATTCCAACGCTTCGTGTGTATACATGCATATATCATATATATACACACATACATATGTATATGCAAAATGTTATATATAAAATATTTTCAACTTTTCATCCGGCCGGTTTACACTTTAAAAGCTTATTAAAACTATTCTCCTCGAGTGTTTCTCCATATAATCCAAAAATATACGTATATATAAATATAGGCCTAAAATTGATGGAATCTTTGTGGAACACCATCATGACGAACCGAATTCCCTCATCCACTTTTCGTACTTGTCCAGATCCGCTCTGGATACGCTTTTATTGCAGCGACTGATGGCTTCGTTGAAGTCCTTATTGGACACGGGCAGATCCACCTCCTCGGTGGCCAATTGTCGAATTTGTTCTGGCGTTAACCCGGCTATCTTGCGTCTCATGGACATCATGCTGGCCTCCCTAAAATACAAATCAATTTAGTAAAACTGATGAAATCCATTTCAAGTGGTTGTCACTCACCTGCACACATTAGTTATGTCTGCGCCGGAGTAGCCATCCAGCTGATTGGCCACATAGTTTAGATCGACGGTATCGTCGACCTTCACCTCACGTAAATTGATCTTTAGGAGCGCCTCCCGTCCCTCATCCGTGGGCAATGGTATATAGATGCGTTTCTCTAGTCGCCTGCGCAGAGCCTCATCAATATCCCAGGGAAAATTGGTGGCAGCCAGCACCATAACAACCTTGGCCTGCTCTTCTCCACCGCCCACACCATCCATTTGCACCAGCAGTTCCGATTTAACGCGACGCGATGCCTCGTGCTCCGACTCGGAACCACGTCTCGAGCACAACGAATCAATCTCATCAATGAAAATGGTGCTGGGCGCATAGAAACGCGCCATCTCGAACAGCAGTCGCACCATTTTCTCCGATTCACCACGATACTTGGACGTCAGCGTAGCGGAGCTTACATTGAAGAAAGTGGTGCCACATTCTGTGGCCACCGCCTTGGCTAGCATAGTCTTACCCGTGCCGGGTGGACCAACCATTAAGACACCCTTCCATGGCCGTCGTATCCCCTGTAAACAAGAAAAAGAAAACTTGGGCATGAGCAATAAGATAACCAAGAGCCACAATGGGCAAAAATTATTATTTCGGTTAACTGAAATTCAAACCAGAGAAGTCTTTAAGAAACAAACTACATTTGTCTTGGATGATTTCTATTCTAGCCAAGTTTCTTGTCTTGAAAAGTCAACAAAATTGAAAGTCATGGGAAATGTAGTTTCCCCGTCTCTTTATAAATAATCATTTAAGCCGATTAACGAGAGAAAAGAAATTATTTTAAAAGTATTTCTAGAAGTTTTTATAAAAGTAGTTCCCAAATTTCGATATGATATCTAATTATTTACCCTGGCTTTGAGTTTAATTCTATTTAAACTAGTTTAATGACCACTGTGCAACGATAACAAAGTGTTCGGGGTGATTCAGATAGGAAAGCAATATGATGACGCACCTTGAAGTAGTCAGGCATCAACATGGGCAATACAACGGCCTCCTCCAGTAACCGTTTGGCATCGTGTAGATCGGCAATGTCGCTCCAGCGCACTTTGGGATCCTTTTGCAGTATATCACGTTCTGTGCACCAGGAAGGAAAGCGAATATTTTAGTTTTATGAATTTGATCATATTTTATGCACTCACCCAGTATGTCGACCAGCTCCGCTTCGATGTGATTATTTGGCTGAAATTTGCGCTCCTCTTCGCCTCCCTGTTGCTCAGCTAAATCTCCATCGGCTGTGGTGCCATTGCTGCCCGTTGCCGTCGCTTCATCTTCTTTGTTATCGTTGTTATTATTGTTGTTGTTGTTGGTCGAAGTGGACAATTTGCGTCCGCCCACACGGCCATTAGCCCCGCCCCGTGCGCTGCTCGATGTTGACGCAGAGCTGCGGCTACCGCGCGCCGTGCCAGGGCCATTCCGGGCAGTGCTCTGTGGTATCGTGCTGGGCCGGCTGCTGCTTGGCGGGGCGGCTGTGGTGCGGCGGCTACTTGATGTTGTCGCTCGTCGACCCACCGTTTGTATAGTTGGCGGCGGTTTGGGTGGTCCCCAGACATCTGGGTCTTTAGGTGGCGGTGTCCATATATCTGGATCGGGTTTAAACCATGCAGCGGGATCTTTATTCACATTGCCCTCATCGCTTAGCTGCGAACGCAGCTTATGCGCGAATTTCGTATTCTGCAAATCCAAGGAAATATCCTGCAGCGTGCGTTGTATGGCCTTTATCTTGGCGTGCTCCTGACTGATTTGCTGATTGATCTATAAAGTAAAGGAACAGCTTTAATATATGGGAAATATATTATTTCAAACAGGACTCTTACCATGCTCCATTTTCCCTTGCGCATGGGATCCACAGTGCTTTTTAGTAGGCGAGCCAGCATACCCTGCAAATAGAATTGTTAGATAATTGAACTAATATAGAAGGTTTAGTTTTCTTTTTATCGTATATCCACTGTAAGATTATTCTTTCTGCTGTGAGTAATACTAAATGCACATAGAGTAGATAGTCTTATAGTAAATATGATACCCATGTAGACGTAGATAAGAAGATCTTACCTGCAGTCCCTCGTAGTAAATGCAGGCCGAGTCATAGTTGCCCGTCAACGCCATATCTCTTGCTAATTTGGCATTCTCGCATATTTCTTCAATTGTAGTTTTGGCCATTACGGTCATTCCTACGCAAGTGGTTGTCTTTTGCTTGCCACCTCGCAGTAACTGCTCGAAAAAAGAAACGAAAAGAGCAAAAAATCGGATTCAGATTCGGAATCGGAATTGAAATCGGAACAGGTTGTTGTCGTTGTAACCAAAAACGAAACAAAGATTAGTTCCAATTAAAGTCATAGCCATTGTTGTTGTTGCTTTTGTTGTTTCTGCTGCTCAAGTGCGTAAGCTTTGCGCTCTCCCACTCTCTCTTTGTGTCTCTCTCTCTCTCTTTCGGTTTGTCTAGCTTTGTCTTGACATGACCCAGGGGGAAAAACTAAGTTTGAGAGTGTTAAGTTAGCAAAATGTCGCTAGAAGTCGTTGTTTTGTTTAAGTACACTTTAGGTAAACTTGTTGAGAAATTATTTGTAGTAGTAAATGACGACAATCTGTTTACCAGACTGAAATTTAACATTAAAGAGGATATTTCTTACTCAAATAGCTACCACAGACAGGACAAAAGTCTTTAGTAAATACTAACTTAATGACTAATGCCAAAATTAAACAGCTTCTGTGATAATGAGCATTGCCAGCTGACAAGAACGGAAGAATCGATTAGTGCAGCTTAAAGTTTCCCCGCTGGGTATTGTTACTCTCCACACAATAGAACGGAAGCAACGCAGCGGCTTTGTCACTCACTCACACAGAGGCACTCACACACACATGCATACATAGAAGGAGACAATCGGACACTCGCACGCACACTTGCAGGTAAAAATGGAAAGTGCCAGCCTCAAAATAACCGAAAATAATAATAAAAAAACCAAAAAAAAAAAGAAGATAGCAATGGCAACGACCGAAGACAACTACAACAAGTACTAGTCCACACACAAACACACACACATATATCCAAGTGCGCTAATTATAATCACAATTGTGCGGCCTGCTGCTTTCTGCTGTTGCTCTGTCTGTCCGCAGCTGCTGCGCTGCCTTGTGCTGCTGTTGTTGTCACCAAAATTAAAACCGAACTCCTATTTCCGAATCAGAATCGAATTCCAATTGGGAAAATGTAATAAAATTATTATAAACCTTGCGAATGGCAAATAAGGCGCTTGACCTTGTTCGAGTCGAGTCAAAACGTTCGTTGGGGCTTTTAAATAATTCTTTCGAGTCAACGACGCGTCGTTAAGTTGTATGCAAAAAAAAAAAAAAAACACTAATACATGCGCCTTTACACACACACACACGAAGCTAAGAAAAAAACACAGAGCTCAAATTTCCGCGGCGTTTAAGTTTCGTCAGAAAAACACGACGTGCGCTTTGCTGCTGCCAGTTAAATGCAAAACTTTGAATAGAATTTATTTAAATAGGACGTTTGTAATTCAATTTATAATTGCATTTCCACTTGCATCTTTAAAAGTTGTATTCGCTACGTGGGGGCGTCAGCAGCGACAGCAACATCAACAGCGACTGCGACGTCGACGCTGACTGCGTTTCTTTTTCTTCGTCTAGTTAACTTACGGTTATGGACATTAGTACACTGGCTTTGTTACACGGCTTTACAGATTAAAACTGATAGAAAAACTTAAATTGTTTTAATTTACAACTGATGCGCTAGCGAAAATAAAACGGGTGCTGCGACTGCGACAGCGACAGCGACTTCTGCGGCGATTGTTGTTGCTTAATACTGAAGTAGTTTTAGTGATGCGCCCAACTATCGACTTTCTGCAACCATTCCGATATTTTAATACGCATCGAATTTATATATGGAAATATAAAATAAAAATAAATTTCAGCCGCCGAGTCCTTACTTTTCCTTAAAACTATTAAGTTATTAATTTCTTTACTGATTTATTACAAACAACATTATTTATCAGTATGGCAGCACTACTGTTAATGTTGTCTATCGATATGCACAAGAATCTACAATAACTTATAAAGAATCGATCGACATTGCCTCCAGAGAGTGACCTCTAGTTTCAATAAAAGATAACAAAAGTAGCACACCCAACAACTGCTCCCATGTCACCCCGCTTTGATGGATTGGTTTGATAATTTTTTGTTTTGCTGTTATTCTATTACAGGGGAGTTAATTTTTGAATTGGATTTTTGATTGCTATTTTCATACCAAAATTAGTCGCCGGCGCCAAACCATCGTTTTAAATAAAAAAAAGCAAATTTATTGGCAAATTGCTAATGTATTTATTTGGTCTGGTATTAAGCTTTCACAAAAGTTTACAAGAAAACCGGACCAGAGCGATCACAAAAGGAAAAGAATTAAAGCTCCAAATCAGAACCGAACAAGTACGCTATTATAAATTTTA
Source organism: Drosophila repletoides (assembly GCA_018150835.1). NCBI lineage: Eukaryota > Metazoa > Arthropoda > Insecta > Diptera > Drosophilidae > Drosophila > Drosophila repletoides. The sequence continues at coordinate 8,739,489 of JAECWQ010000202.1, forward strand.
AAAATGTCGTTATAAAAATAAAAAAATATTTTTGGAAACGGTTTTTAAATTTCCATAGTATTCGTATTTAATTTTTAAGGATAGGTAAACAAATTAGTAATTTGTTGTCCAATATTTTTGGATTTGCTTATGTGAGGGAAGTTTTTCAAAAGCAATTTGTTTCCATACTGTATGTTATCGATACTTCTTGTAAAAATCCAAATCAATTCATGGAATGCCTTGCATGTCGTTCCAGTTAAAATCGCTGTTAAATACATAACAGCACTATGTTAACAGCCTTTCAACTAATTTCTTGCAGATAACGAAAGCAGCGGCACTGTCAGCGCCCCACGATTATTTTTTGGCTTAAGTTATTTGTTAAATTTAGCGCTTACGCTAGCCACGGCGCCAAAAATGACAACGCCCACGCGCGCCACACTTGAAAAGGCCCTGAAAAGCGATGCCAAACTGCAAGCAGCAGCCACACAAATTGCAAATGGTAAGCGGAATCTTTCAGATCAGCTGTTTTGCAACGCGTTTCTTTTGTTTCCATTGTCTTCCAAACAGAACTAAGCGGTGGCATTTACAACATTTCCGAACTGGCTGAGCAGTTGGGTTTTGCTTTGACCTCAGTAGACACCGAAGAGCGTGTGGCTGGCACTAATTTATTGTCTGCTGTACTGAAGGGATTGCCCGTAGATCTGTTAAATTCCAAGCAGTTGGAATTTCTCACAGCCTTCTACATCGATCGTCTAAGGGATCATCACAATGTCATGCCGGCTATTATTGACGGAATTAATGCTCTGGTCCAGATGAAGGAGCTTCCTCCTGCAAGTGTGTCTCTCCTGATGCATGCCTTCTTCCAGTACACCACATGTCAGTCGCAGACACGAACCGATCGCACTAAGCTGTTTACCTTATTTAAGTTCCTAACTCTGCATTTTCAACCAGGTCAGTTCATTCCTCATTCGGTGTTAAAACTCACTTTCTGGATCTATTTAACCTCACTATTTGCAGAATTGGTTAAAATGTCTGGCGATTTCTTATATGGTCTGATCAATTCCATTGATGGCGAACGTGATCCCCGTAATCTGGACATAATTTTTAGTTTTATGCCCGAATTCATATCACAATATCCATTGCTGCATTTGGCCGAAGAGATGTTTGAAATCTTTGCGTGTTACTTTCCAATTGATTTCAATCCCAGCAAAGAGGATCCGGAGGCCATAACTCGAGATGCTCTAGCTGAAAAGTTGATCCATTGCCTGGTGGCCAGCGAGCAGTTTGCAGAGTGGACGGTGGCGTTAGCCGTGGAAAAGCTGGATAGTGAGCTTCTGGTGGCCAAATTGGATTCCATTGAGCTCTTGGTAAGTTCAACCCTTTTTAAAGATACCGACAACTTGATCAATTTACAATTTTTCCACAGCATCAAGCGGCTCTTAAATTCTCTCCAGCGTCGCTGGAGCCGCATTTCGATCAAATCTGGCAGGCACTTAAAGCTGAAACATTTCCAGGCTCAGACAATGCTGATGTGCTGCGATGTGGACTTAAAGCACTCGCGGAGCTATTAAAAAGTGCCGCCAAAGTGCCCAACATCAGCCATAGCTATCAGAGCACTGTTCTGGGCGTAGTTCTCACCCATCTGACCGATATACATCAGCGTCTTTTCCAGCCAGCCAACGCCATAGCATTGATGTGCGTGTCTGGTGATGCCCAATATGCTGGTGACAAGATTCTCAATACTTTCTTGCTTAAGCTGCAAACAAGCGAACTAACCTTAAACAACGATGAGCAGCGCATCAGATTCTATCATATCATCTCTCAGGTTTATAAGTTGGCTGCACTGCGCGACGCGCTGCTGAAGCTAGACAAAGCCATACTGCTGCCACTGCAGGATGATGTGATTGCGGCCCTGCGTCTGTGCGAAAAGGAGGAATTCGATGAGAAAGTACAGGATCTTGAGTTGCAGCGCGCTGCATTATCCGTGCTGTGCGAATGCGCACCTGTGCTGAGCGAGGCCCAGCGTGCACTAGTCTACAAGGCGCTGGTGCAGCTTATTAGCCATCCGCGCATAGATCTGAATTTTAAGCCGCTCACAGTGGGCCTGGGGGCACTGCAGCCGGTGGAGTTGCAGGCTTATTTCATAGATATTTGTATGAAAAACTTTGAAATATTTTCGGAGTTTATCAAGCGCAAGATTTATGCAAACTTACTTCCACTGTTGCCGCAAATTGCCTTTGCCCAACGCATACTTGACCTGGTTATGCAGCAGGTGTTCACAGCAACAACTCCGGAACCGATGCGTCTGTTGGCATTAGAAGCGCTCAACTCCTTGCTTAATCAAGAAGATCAGCGCTTCGTTGTAGAACTACAGCAGCAGTCTAATTTGTTGCACAAACTCATCGAGCTAGCCAAGAACACCTCAGAGATGCCAGAGGCATCCTTGGAGCTAATTGCCGCGGCACTGAGTCGCATTATGCAACAGCTGCCTCTTTCAGAGCAAAGCGCCATTGTCAGCGAGTATCTGCCGGATTTGCAGCTGCAGCTGGCGGCACATCTCTACGTGGCTAAAGGCCTGTTGGGCTATCTGCACAAGGACATCAGTCTGGATGATCACTTTGAGCGTCTGCTGGATGATCTAACCAAATTATCGCTCAGCACAGACAATGAGCAGCTGCGTAGCATTGCCCATCATTTGCTCTGCAGTCTGGTTAATAAAATGGATAGTTCGGATACAAATCGCAGCCAAGTGAAGCGTATCATGCAGCAGCTAAAGGTTGCCGTTAAGGAGGGAGATGAGCGTGCCGTGCATATATTGGCCTGGTTAGCGAAGGGTCTGGTGATTGCCGGATTTGAGGAGGCAGCAGAAATCGTTGGCGACGTGAGTAAACAGGAACTGAAACATTTGGTTATTCCTTTTGATTCATTAATCTGTTTAGAGCCTTGGATTAATTGTCTTTTACCTTTCTTTTTTTCAGCTTTCGGATTTGCTAGAGCATCCCACTCTATGCTCGGCCGCCGCCTTAGCCTTTGACATTATTGCTGCCGAATATCCGGAATTGGATTTGCCTGTAGTGAAATATTTGTACAAGCAGAAATTCTTTCATACCATTATGACCAAACTGGGCTCCAAGCTGGCCAGCTACTGTGATCATCATATGAAGGCATTCATCTATGTCCTAAGGGCTACGCCCCATGCGGTTATTAAGCTGAATATCAAGCAGCTGGGACCCCTGCTCTTTAAAACGCTGGACGGGCACAATGATGCCAATTCACTGTGCATAGTCCTTCAAATTTGTGAGCACTTTGTGGAAGAGCAGGATGGATATTTCCAGGCGCATCTGGGACACCTCATACCAAGCTGCCTGTCACTGTCCCAGCAAAAGTCTCAGCAAAACATGGTGAGTTAATATGCTATTCTGCAGTTTCAATAATTAATCCTCATTTATTAAAATCCCACAGCAAGTGCGCATTGCAGCGCTCCAGCTACTCTACGACATTACGAAGTATCCGACGTATGTTCTACTGCCTCACAAGGTAGATGTAACCCTGGTGCTGGCTGCTGCTCTCGACGATCCCAAGCGCCTTGTTAGGAATACAGCGGTGAAGGCTCGTAATGCCTGGTACCTTGTGGGTGCGCCCGGCGGAGATTAGCAAGCCGCCAAACAAATTGTTATTACCTTTAAATTAATTGACAAACAGAAAAAATACGCACAATTGTTAATTAAATTTTTATATTTTATAATTGTTTGGATTGGGTTACACTGCTTAATAGGGATGATCGCACTGGGAACGAGCCATTAAAGCACATTTCTGGGCACGTTGCACTATATCCGGACATCGACGTTTCCTCATGAAGCGACAGTCCTGAAAGTAGCCCTCGTTGCGTGGAAATCCGTGCGTAAAGTCCTGGAACGTGAGCAGGCCTAAGCCCCAGATTTTGCCTCCACGAAATTCACCCTCAAATTTCATGCCATCCGCACGCCAGAATATGCCGTTCCCATGGAACCAGCCCTGGTGAAACTCACCCTCGTATCTACGTAGATAAAAGAGAAACTTTCTAATAAAATCATCCAAGAACGGCTGTAAATTAAGTACCACTTAGTCCTCAAGCGACCCCTTATGATCAAAAGATTGCACTTCTTTGCCTAATGCAGTGATTGAAAAGGGGGTTCAGCTAGGGGCGATGACCCCTATTTTCTAAACTTGAGAACTGAGTTGCCAAAAAGTGTGAGATATGAATATTTATAGATTTTCATTTACAGCTTTAAAAAAATGAATCAAAATTACTCTTTCATCCCATTTTCCGATTTTATAATTTAAAACAGACAGACCAAGATAAAAATCAGTCAAGGATCATAGCTTTATGCTTTATTTCTCTCATTGGTTATCAAGAAGTTAACTAAATAGCTTCAAAGAAATTGATTGGCACACCATGTCCTATAAGAATTAAAATCTATGACCGGGTTTTCCCAAAAATATTTAATAAAGTCTTTCGGAATAGCGCCAGAGCAAACTCAGTATTTGTACTCACTTTGCGCCATCGGGAAACCAGAGGCAACCGATACCCTGGCTGAGACCCTCCTGGAACTGTCCATCATAGCGCGTGCCATCGGCAAATTGCAGATGTCCGATGCCATGCTTCTGTCCTCGTTGATTCCACTCCCCTATGTAGCGGCTGGCATCCTCATAGCGCCAGCCACCCACTTTAACGGCCCCCGCACTGTACTGGTCCTGTTGATGTCCATATGATTGACCCTGTGGCTGGTATTGCTGTTGGTTCTCGATGCGTGCCGTAGTTACGCCCACACTGCTCACTAGGATTAATAGAATGGAAGCTTGATGGACCCTTCAAATAAATCCACTTACTGTCATCCTCGTAGTCGTCCATGGCCATTGCGCCAACCGAGCGGATACTTTACGCGATGCAATTCAAAGAGCTACTGAGCTTGCATTAGACGCCCAGCGCCAGAAACTGATGCATTTTCTGGGGCTTCAATGGGGCGGCCCTGGTCTAAATCTAATTAGCATATTGAACCAATGCACAGTGGGCCAAGTAAGCCAAGTTTTGAACGAATATTATAATAAGAAATATACATAAATAAAAGGATTAAAGCCAAGTTTCAGTTCTAATTTCGAACTGTTTATGTATAAATTTTAACTAATTAAAACTTTAGTTTTGAGTGAAACTGCCTTTAATTAATACTTTAATTCGCTTTTTTGGGGAAATTTTATATAGTGGAAAGAATCAAATGCGCTATTATCACATACATTTATATACTCTTCAATTGTTCTCTCCTCTATCTCCTTGATACTCCTCTATCTTTTAGGTATGTGCCTCTCAGATACTTTTGTATCTTACAGAATTCCAGCCGAACAGAATCTGCCGGTTTTATCTAGAGAGTTTTCTCGTTATATATGTGATGAATAGAAAATTAATATTGAAAGAATCAAATTGATCATTTTAATTAATTTATATTAAAAATTTAAAAATAATATCAAATAGGTTTATTGATTAAAAAAAGTGAAGAAAACTTTTATACATAAATAGTATGTAATAAAAGTCCCTGCAAATTTATTAATGATAAAGAGAAATAATTCTAGTAAATTTAAGATATAAAAATAAATATGAAAACAAACAGGAACATAACGTTGCCCACTGTGCATTCTTTAACTGTTGCACCGGACGGTTGTTGTTGCCGTTGCCAAGCCTTGACGCACACAGCTAATCAGTGGAAAGTAATGGTAACCATGACAGCCCCAGCAATGGACGCCACAACAAAGTCCGGCCGAAAATTTTCATTTTATAGGAAGAACCTAGAGCAAAATGTTGCACCAGGGCATAATCCTACGCGAGGGCCACGTCACGCGAACCATCTACAATCTGGTAAGATTCCAAGCAGCTGCCCGAAATGTCAGTATAAAAAACGTTGTTTCCTCATCTGTTCCAGATCAAGGATAAGCGCTACGAGGACGTCATAGAGTGCATTGTGAACTGTGGCGAGGCAGCAAATACACGAGCAGGACTCTCCACTTTGGGGCATTGTTACTACCATGCCCAGAAGTATGAGGAGGCGGCCAGTTGCTACGAACAGCTCTGCCAACTCGTGCCCAAGGAGCCCAAGTACAGGTATGTGCCCAAAATGTAATCTGGATTAACAGGGATTAGTTGATACTTTGCAACCAAATCTATATCTTATTTTTGAATATCCTGTAATAAAAAAAAGTGTTGGACAAAGGTGTTTGTGTTTGATGGACTTAAGATTAAAAGAATTTGTTACATATCTTAATTATATATTTAACTATAGAATATATAAATAAATATATTTCCCACAGATTCTACTATGCACAGTCGCTGTACCAGGCGGGAATATTCGCAGAGGCGCTGCGAGTGTTGAAACAGATTGGGGACAAGGAATCAGAGCTACGGGAGCAATGCTTGCAGTTGCAGAGCGCTATACTCTATTCCAGCGAGGATTATGCTGGTGCTCAGAGTCTGCTCAATCAGCGGACTGGGGGCACAGCAGAGACGCTCAATGATGAAGGTTGCCTGCTGTTTCAGGCGGATGAACACGAAGCGGCGGTGCAGCGGTTCCAAACCGCTCTGCAGGTGGGTGGCTTTAATCCACTGGTGGCCTACAATGTAGCACTGGCACATTTCCAACGGAAACAAAGGGCTCAGGCCTTGGACTACACCTCTGAAATAGTGGAGCGCGGAATGCGTAATCATCCAGAACTGGGTATAGGTGCTCAGGTTGATACGGAAGGCAGTGCTCGAAGCGTTGGAAATCCTATAACAATGGCCATGTCAGGCATAACACAAGCTCTTAATTTGAAAGCGGCCTTGGAATATCAGGATGGAAACGTAGAGGAGGCACGGGATGCACTCTTCGATCTACCACCAAGGGCGGAAAGCGAACTGGATCCAGTCACACTGCACAACATGGCTCTGACAGATGTTCAGGGCCCTGTGGCGGGCTTGCGTAAATTGGCTTTCTTGCTACAACTGGGCGCACCGGCTTGCCCCAAGGAGACATTTGCTAACATCCTATTAACCTGTTGCAAGCACGAGCTATACGAGACGGCTGCTGATATTCTGGCTGAGCATGCAGATCTCACCTACAAGTATCTGTCGCAATATCTTTACGAGCTACTGGATGCCCTGATTACAGCACAAACAAGCGGGGAGTTGGCGGAAAAGAAGTTGGGCACACTTGCCTCCAGTTTATCCGGCAAATTGCGCAGTCTGGCTGCCCGGGTGCAGGAGACGAGAGCAGCAAGCGAGCAACAGTCCCTTAGGGATGCATTAAAGGATTACGAACAGGCACTGGAACTGTAAGTATTCTAAGATCGAAAACTGCAATCGAATCTTCCTATAATCATTGTCTCTCTGCCCTACAGCTATCTTCCAGTGGTTATGGCGCGTGCGTGGATCTCTTGGCGCGAAGATGATTTCCTTGGCGCTGAGCGGGAGTTTCGCTCCAGCGCAGAGTTCTGTTCGGAGAACGCCATCTGTTCCGTGTGGCGCCTGAATGCGGGTCACGTACTATTCATGCAGGACAAGTACAAGGAGGCGGCTGCTTTCTATGAGCCCATTGTTCGACAACACTCAGATGATGTAGGCAAACAATCATTCAGACTAAACTTTCTACAATACTTAACCAAATTGGTCCACAGATCATGTCCGTCTCGGCTGCGGTGCTGGCCAATCTATGCGTTTCATACATCATGACATTCCAGAACGAAGAGGCTGAAGAACTGATGCGCAAAGTGGAAAACGCTGAGGAGTTGAAGGGCAATCAGGGCAAGCAGTATCATCATCTCTGCATTGTCAATCTGGTGGTGGGCACACTCTACTGCGCCAAATCGAACTACGAATTTGGACTCTCTCGCATTGCCCACGCCTTGGAAGGCGGCTCAGGTGCCCGTCTCTATGCGGACACCTGGCTTCATGTGAAACGCTGTGTGCTCGGCCTGCTTACCGGCATGGCCAAGCAGAATATCATCTTACCGTATCCCGCCATACAGGAGGTGCTCAACTTTCTAAAATCATGCGAAGCCTATGGCTTATTCACACCGGCTAATATATACCCTGCTACGGAGCAAATACCGGATGAACCGCTGACCATTGGACTTGAAGCTAGAAAGCTTAGACTCTTGCTGATAAAGCTGAGCGAGTATGAGAATTACTAAGTTGAGACTATGCGGAATAAATCAAGAATACGAGTAATAATCTAGGTCATTAAGATTCGGATCGCTCTTAACATTGTAATACATCCTTGCTCACTTAAGGTTATATAAAATAAATTTCGGCTCAATGGGATAATAAAGTTTTTCTGAAGCTTTTTCTTAGTGGAAATATTTCAAAATAAATGTTGTTAACGCAACAATCGGACAGCAATTGTTGCATTAGAATCGCAAGGACTAACTCCTTCGATGTCTTCCTTCAAGGATATAGGTGTTATCTATACCTCAGACAGTTCAGGAATGCAAAAGGAGACAAGCTGAAAACAAAATCCACGATAGCTCGGAAAGTAAAGGGACGATTTAAATGTCCTTTTACCAGACGATAGCCCCTAATACTTACTGTTTGGGACAGAGTTAAAGACAATTTCCAGTATATATAAATGTCCTTTTCTATAACTTCTTCACAGCTTTAAATGAAAACTTCAAGCTGAATACTTTTCTTTACAATTTATTATTTAAATTTATTTCAATATATGCTGCGTTGTTATACTGCGTTGTGTATGATGCTGCTAATGGATTACAAGGTGTATGACATGATTATATTGTTACGGGGCTGAACAGGGAACAAAAGTTCCAACATAGAAAACTCAGAACTATAAAATACACACACAAGTTGCAAGCCAGAAGAATTTTGTGCTGTAGCTCAAACATTAACATAGATTACATTATATTTATATTATATATATGTATATATAAATGGATTGGCTGCCAAAGGGCTTGTCTAGGCGAGCACAGCAGATGTGGCCATCTCGCTGACGCCGCACGTATTGTCACCACGATAGACGCGATAGTAGCCCTGTTCGCCCCAGCGTGGACCCCATGAGTTCTTAACAATCCAATAGGGCAGCGTCTTGTGGAAGTTGGGATAATCGGACACGCCATAGCCAACAATCAGTACGCCATGATCGAGATTCTTTTTGGAGCATAGAGGCGACCAGGGATGCGAGACACCGCCACGATAGAACTGCATGGCATTGGCATTGATGCCTAGTGGGAAAAGAAAGGATTCAATTATTAGTAACATATAAATAACAAAAGTCACACGAGGGAAATTCGCACCTATAGAAATGGGTCCATTAGTGATTAGCCATTCCTGCATAGCCGTCTCATTGCCCTTGGGTAGGTCCACAAAGCCAGACACTTGCACGTGTGACAAAGTCCTGTTGAAATGGCACTGCTGCTTCTTGGCTTCATAGGGATATTCCGACTCATACTCAAGACCGCCAATATCCTTGATGGCTCTGAGGAAAACAGATTTCTAAGTTTTTATTGACCATTCGTATGTGTCAATACTTACTTGTAAGCATTATCCATAAGCCCGCCGTTGCAGGCACTGTCCGTAGAATCGCAGTCTAGCAATTCCTGCTCTGAGAACTCCTGAAGTTCGCCAGTTCTCACAGCATATAATCCTTCGATATTTCCCGTAACACTAAATGCCCAGCAGGAACCGCACTGACCCTGGTTCTTAACATGGGTAACTGCATTCTTTTGACGCCAGTCAAACTCCTTGGGAAGCTCACCTGAATAGGGGGGCACCACAGCAGGTGCACCTCCAGTGGGCTTGTCCTCACTGCGCTGCCATAAGCCCGCGTGCAACTTGTACTCCGTGCTGGTCATATCTGCAAACTCGGTGATGCCATACTTGGCACTGCCCATTTCATTAGAGTTCAGCTCCTCGATAGTCCTCAGGTTCTGGCGGAAGATGCGCAGACGCATCTGGTGCTCGGCGGTATTGGCATAGCGACGTTTGTGTTTGAGCTGGAACTTGTGGAACAGATGCTCGATTTTATTGAGTGTGTGATGATTGTGCTTCTTGTGAGTCTTCTTTTCCGCCCATTCCACAGAGCGACTGTGACGAGCATGGACCGCCGGTTGATTTCGGCACTTGAAGGTTATCTCGTGACCCTGCTCCAACCAAGGCTGTGCCCAGATCTCCACAATGCAACGATGCTGTTCCTCATTGCCATCAATTAAATCAGCATCGATGCGTGTCACTGTGCCGGACACAACCTGACGCGATGCGGAGTAGACTTTGACAATTCTGTGACGAGCAAAGTAATTCAGAAGGGATGCAAGCGGGATAAAATGGAAGTCTTACTTGTAGTGTGGTCCCTCGCCAGCAGTAAGCTTGTCCAGAGTGGTCTGTAGTTGCGCCTCTGCCTGTTTCTCATCGAAGGGTTTAGTGCCGCCCACGGGAACATCGTTCTGGCTTCGCTTGCTGCGGGACAACTGGAATTGTAGGAAAGCAATGAAATAAGAAAAATAGGGTATACAAAAGAAGTCAGCTGAAATGGACACTCTTTATACTAATAAAACCACAATCAAGGAATAGATTTAGTTTTCTCCAAGATTTTTATTATAACTTATTCCCTAATCGCTTTTAGATCAGTCACAGAACATTTTTTAATAATAAGACTGGTAATGGGATTCTTTGACGAAAATTTGGCTAATTAATTGATCCATCCTGCCTCTTACAGTCCACACTCGGCTGGCACAATATAATCGTCTAGCACCCGAACAATACGCAGCTTGCCCTGGGAATCGACACCCACTTGACCCACTTCAAACTCGATATTTTGGTCAACTTCCAGGCGCTCCGTGTTCTTTTCCCGATGACGTATCACCATCGCTGCAGAGGCTACAGCCTCATTACGTAGCCAACTGGACACGATCCAAATGTTGCGAAGGCGCAACAACAGCGAAGAAGGTTTCATTTTGAAAATTGATTCCAGTATCAAACGAAATCAGTTAAAACAGCAAAATATATTTCCTCTCGCCTTGGCCCTTGAATACTGAGAGATTTGTTAAGATTTCTTTCAATAGACGTTTGAATTTCTCAAATGCGTGTTTGATGTTGAATAAAAAGAATATGTAGAACTAAAAATATTCAATATTTGAAAACGTTATAGTCTGTTTTAGTATAACCGAGGAACTCATGAACTTCGAGAGTTTCAAGGCAAGGGATTTAAAAGCAATAAGCCGAGCCTGCTTCGAGTTGGAAAGTTTGATAAAACTACAATTGCTTCGCTCATATTTCATACTCTCAAACAGCTTTCCAGCAGTGATCCATTACAGACACAAAGAAGACGAAATACTGCAATCCCTAGGCAACCAATCCACTTAACTAGCAATCAGCAAGGCACACAGATGCGAATAACGACAATAATATTGCTAGAGAGGCAGAGAGTAAGAGGCGGTGCGAGAGAATACGAGTATAAACCATTCAATGTCTGTACCCAAAACCAATTAAACCAAACATTTTGGTTGAAAATTCGCAGCCTGTTGGCATCGCTAGATTGTTGGGGGTTGTTGTGGGGCTGCTGGATCCAGATAGGCTAGCCAAGAGCTTAAATGGCTGGCTCTTCCACTGTGTGGGCGTGTAATTGACGTGACTGTCAGCTGAGCAGTGGGCTGGGTTTGGGACCAGGAGCAGCAGTCAGGAGGCAGCAGGCAGCAGGCAGCAGGCAGCAGGCAGCGGGCAGGTGAACTCATCCAGAGGTGGGAGAGCAATGCAATGCAATGACAACAATACGAAATGAAATGTAATGGCAACGACGTGTGTATAATTAAAATAGAGGGGCGCTCGAGCAGGGATCGAACTCCGGCTTGTGTTTCCGTCTGACCTGTCGCGACATGAATTCATTAAGCGGCCTGTTTTCGGAGCCTGTTCTGTTCGATTCTGCTCTGTTCTGTGTTCTCTTATTCATTCTCCGCCCACTCCCGTGGGGAGTCATCCACTCCACTCCACCCCACTCATCCCCAGGCGACTGTTTGTACAAATGCGTATTTCAATAAGAATTAAAACGTAAATAATGTTGGGGACGCATTGGCGACCTCTGCTTTTTATCGGGGAAATGGACCGTAAAATGCATTTCGATATATTGACAGCTGAGTGCTTGACACTCGATAGCATTTAGTAATCCTCTGGATTATAAGTTCAAATCAGGTTAATAAATTCAGCTTGTCGCGTTTGTTTGACAGTGGTTGGCCTGATTTAAAAAGCATAAAATTTATTATGCTGCATCGACAGGCTTTTAGAGAGGTTATCGATGGATGTGGACAATGCTGAATTTTGTGGTTTATTTATATGTCTATTTTCATATATATTTTTTGTTTTGTTCGCAGCAGAGTGGCTCGGACTAAGTCATAGCATAGTACCCTGTCATATATATAGTAGTACTTTTTAAAATATTATTATCTATTAAAATAGGTCATCTTAAATTAGTTAATCGAAGGTGACACAGAAATCTTTACAGGATTATTGCTGCAGTTGCTTCGAAAACAGTTCGATTATCTGATTGTTTTTCGGAGTTTTGTTTCCGAATCTCTGAGACGAGAGCTTTCAGCCAAACAAAGAAAAAGAATGCAAAGAGATTTCCGTGACCTCAAGGAATACACATATTTATTTTAATTTGATTTATTTACTTTTCTTTTTAGTTTAATAATTATCTCACACGAGTCTATAGCAGTCTATAGCTTCTTTTCAAAGGTGAAAAATCTATTTTTAAAGATTGTCTTGACTTGTTTTGACTTCCTCCACCTCAAGATCTCTGCCTTATCATGGACACCGTGTAGTCTCATCTGAATGCACTGTGCAGGGCGTTAAAAGTAGAGCATCAAGGATAATGAGAGCACTTTTACACCGCACTGTGTGCTGGTGTCGGCACTCCAGGTGCGCGCCCGCCCACACACACCCATCCACCATACACATACTTGCTCCCATAACGGCACTTGAGGTGGGCCCCCTAAGTTATGTGCGAGTATATAGACAGGTGTCTGTGGAGTGGAGGTGAGTACAGAGGAGGTGGAGAGGTCAGAGACACGGGCGGCCGGGTTAAACAGATTGCGGCCGTAATTTGAAAGCGGAAACTCATTTGATTATTAAGGTGAAATAAGTGGTGTAAGGGGAAAACAGAAGGGGACAGGGGAGGAACTGAAGAGGAGGAGGCAGGCACTTCGGCTGGGTTGGCCCACTATGCGACTCGAGGTGTGAGAAAAACGACGAGCTTAAATAAATTCAATTAAATAACATTTTCTCTTTATTGTTCGCATTTACTTTACGAGTATTTGTATATAGACGAGTATATAGTATATAGGACATAAACTGGGTGAGTGTGCGTGTGTATAGGAGTAAGTGAAAGACAGTGTGTGTGTGTGTGTGTCTCTGTTTGAATGTGGGTTGTTTTTTGTATGAGGATGATAATAATATTCATATTCATTATGATTACGATGATGAAGCCTCTGCTTGGTTCTGCACCTGCTGCTGCTGCTGCTCCTCCTCCTGCCTGTCCTTTTTCTGCTCCTGTTCTATTTGCTGTGGCTGCTGCTCCTCATCCTTTTCCTTCGCAGTCTCCTCTTCCTGCTGCTGCTGCTGCTGCTGTTTCAGCTCAGAGCGCTGCTGTTCGATGGTCTTTTCAAAATTATAGGCGCCCACCGATAGGAAATCATCTAACCAACGTTTCTCATTATCGTTGAGCTCCGCTGTGGGCGTGGTGGCGGTGGTGTCGCTCTCAACAGTAGCAGCAGCCGCAGTGGTTGCCTCATCAACGCTAATTGACGTTGTGGGCTCATTAGTTGACTCAGTTAGTGGGCTGTTGCTGGTGGCGGAGAAGGAGGAGCTGCTGCTGCTGACCCTTCGCTTATTGGGCACCGATGTCAAAATTTGCGACTCTAGCTGAGCCATTTCCCTGTCGTTTAGTTCATTGCGCTGCCCACCATTGAAGATGGTATTACTCACATATTTCTCATTGAGCGCCTTGGAGCGTGCCTCGGGGTCAGTGGACGGAGACAGGGAATTATCGCTGGCATCGCTGCAATTGGAATTGACTAGCTCGCGTTGCTTGTCGCCCCACTGTGTGGTCAACCAGGGCTTCTCTAAGATGACCAGACGACAAATGGTATCCGCATCCTTGGCCTTTGTATCCACAGCATTCAGCACTATTTCATAGCGCACTCCATTCACAATTTCACGAAAGGCATCGATGATATTGATAAAGTTCATCGAGAGTGGCAAAAAGGTCATCGCTATATTCTGCACGCCAATTAAATTGGGTGACAGATACTCCCGCTCGCCGGGATTCAGAACATGAACCAACTTAATGGGAGGTTCGGTGATCGCCTCAGCTGTGCTCTCTGCTGCTGTGGTCTGAGTACAGGAGTGTGTTTGTGTGTGTGTGGTTGTGTTCGTGTGGCAAAAGGAAGACAAAAACAAAAAGCAAAACACAAATGTTTAAGGAGGATACACACACAAAAGGAGAAGACAGAGAGAGAGTGAGAGAGAAAGAGAGAGAGAGTTGACTTGACAAAGTCATACATACATATGTAGTTTTTATTTTTGGAGCATGTGGAGGGATTAGTGTGAATACAGCAAAGCCATGTGCTTGGAATGTGGAATAAAGCGAACATGGATGATAAATGGGTGTGCTGCGTGTGTGTTTTTTGCCAGAGTGTGTGTGGGTGTGTGTGTGTGTGCCAGCCACCATTTGCCCCAAAGCCAAGTAGAAGCTTGGGAAAATGTTTAAAATCTCCTATCTATAAAGTAAATCAATTTGAAAACAAATCAACTGCGAGTCATCGAACATCGAACAACAGATTTGGTAATCGAATGGAATTGCATTTCATTTCGAAATAATCAATCAATTTAATCCTCTCGGACATTGTATAAAAACAAGAAATTATTTCTTAATTTACTGCCTTTAGCTTAAAGAGAGCCAAATTCAAAAGAAAGTCTTAATTTCTTTCTTAGAAATAGTATATCCAGTTCCACATAGAAAAGAAACTTTTGGTTCGGTTCAAGTTCTAGTTTGAATGTTTTTCAATAAATTAATATATTTCTGAACAATTTATTTTTTTAATTATTCTGATTTATTCTGCAGCAATGAAAGTTTCTGTATTTAACTATTATTGTATATTACCAATAATCAATTAGAAGCTTTTAACAAAATGTTCCTTTCAGGTTCAGGTTCAGGCTAAGATTTGGAGAAGCAAACCTCTTATTTATAATTCGGTTCGGAGCGGATTTTAATATTTTTAATTAATAAAAAAATATTTTAAGGACGATCTTTCTTTTCCATTGCACGCTGGAATATCATTCGGAAGTTTTAGTTAAATTATCCGATTGTTCTATGGATATAGAGATCTTGAGAAGTTTTTGCTGCTCGTGTAGTAAATATTACATCTAACTTATGACTTCCTAACAACAACTTTCAGATAGATTATTGCCTTAACAGCTATATATTCGATCCGACCAATTCCGCTATATGTTTTTGCTGGCTTCATTTTGATTTTAATAGAAAGAGATATACGGACAGACAGGCATATACTTTGCGGGGTCGGGGATGCTCCCTTCAATGCATTACACTTTCCGTAACAAAGTTCTAATATCCTCTGTAAGGTATAAGGTATAAATATAAAAAGTTTGTGCTGCTTACTCATATTTATAATATATTCGTATTGAAAGGGTAATTAAGTCAATATGCTATTAAATATGCTAGAATTGTTTTATTTAATTTTCTTCTTTAAATTATAGTTTAATCCTTTCGAAATCGCCATACAATTTGTATCTAGTCCGTCATTTCCATTTTGTTTCTAGCTACTTTTTCTTATCGAAAAACTATAGATAAAAATATAACTGAGAAAAAAAGTATAGATAAAAGCGTCAGATTGTGCAATGCAGTTGATAAAAGTTAAAAATAAATCTGGATAGCCAGTAAAAATCGATCGATTAAATTAAAAAAAATGAAATTTAAACTGCTGTGGACACTTTTAATTTGGTGTTGCAGCCAACGCCAGCGCCACCGCCAACGCCTGAAATTGCAACTGCCGCATGCCCCGGTTCAGCCTAATGAACGCTGCATAATTGCAATTACAGTGGGGCAAAGGGAGTCGACGGGCTGGAGTATAATAGAGAGAGAGACAGCGGGTTATTTGACCAATCAAGTCAATCACTGCAGCAACGCTTCGCTGAGCTTGTGGCAGGTCAGAAAAACTAATTAACCGCCATTGCAAACTGAAATAAACCACAACGCACCGCACCGCTCCACACCACACTGCACCGCTCCGGAGAGTACCACAGCACAGCGCAGCGCAGTGAACCGGTTTGAGGATTGCAACAAAGCTTATTGATAAATGATGAGCTGCAAAATGCTGCAAGCAGACGACAAACAGACCAAACCAGACGCTGAATAATTTACAAATCAGAAAGCACAAAAAGGCCGACAACAAAAACAGTCCCAGTGGGAAAAAAGAGGCCGAGATTCTACACTTGCAGAAAAAACCAGTAGTTCTGTGTGCTCAAAAAAATTACAATAATTATAAGACTTATTAGAATATTAAGCCACTTCTCAAGCTAAATTAATTTAGAGTTCTCCTTTTCGATTTCAAGGTTAATTATTCGGTCTCAAAAATAGCTTTTGATTATCTGATAAATAATTTTATTTCAATATTAAGGAACTTTTTAGTGTAGTTTGTAATGCATTTTCTAAAAACTGAATGAATATTTTCTAGGACAAGCTTGGAAAATAAGACTGAAGTCATAATATCAATTCCATTTTATATGGAAAACTGACAATGAAACAAAATCGTTTCAAGATCCATTCGAAGTAATCAAAAATCAAGAATATCATATGAAAACAATTCAAAATAGGTTAATTTGAGCTCTTTAAATGGCATCGCATCCATTCTTAATTAATTTAAGATGATTTTAAATAATAATAACTCTTTATAACTCTACGTTAAGAAGACCAGACTTGTAAGACGAATTATGGCCTGAATACCGGATACCGTACTGTATCCAAAATTTATCGGAAAAATTAAAAAAAATTAAAACAAAAAGAATAAACAATTTATAGGTCGCTAAAATAGATATGAAAAATAATATATTTATAACGATTTTCATATTTAAACTTTAATAAAAAATTAGTATTGAAAGAGCACTGAAATTAGCTTTCCTACTAGAATTGAAGACAAGGTTTTTGTCAGTGTATAAACGACGAGAGACGCTGAACTGAGATTTGAGTGCAGACAGCTTGTTGACGTTTTGGTCGTTCATCCTCATTGCGGCTGACATTTGTGTCTGCATCGTGACAAAAAGCCGAAAAATGCATAAAAACTTTTGACGGTGATTGCGTCACTAAGGCAGTCGACGCCAGCAGCAGAAGCAGCAGCAGAGGCAGCAGCAGGGGAAGAAAAGGCAGCGATGCCATCGAAGACAGCGACATCAGCGTCAACTAGGTTGGAGCTTGGCTGATGTTTGAACTGATTATGGCACGAGGTCGGCAATGTAGACTGTTCCGGAGGGTGTTACGCAGTTTGGATGGATTCGTTCTTGGCATTGTTGTAGTTTGTTGCTGCCACGAAGCCGGTTGCTGTGCTGTGCTGTGCTCTGCTGTTGCTTGTTTGCAGCTTGTTTTTCAATTAAACTTTATGGCACTTTAAGCAACACCCCAAAGTTAGCTTCAGATAACACGATGATGGCTTCTGAGATTGCCATGCTGTTATAGATGCCCCTGTCGCTGCTATCCTTCTTTCTGGCTCCTTTCGTTGGTTGTCCTGGCAACTTAATGCAAACGCGGAGCCAACTTCACGCAACAGTCAGTCAGGCTTAACTTTTTCGTATAGTTAATGCACTTGTCTGCAGCAAGCCGCATCAAAATTTAATGCCTCGCAATATCCTGCATCAGTGCCTCGCAATCGCCAAAAAATTGTTTTAACTGCGGCTATTTAAATAGACGGACTTTCCTTAAAATCGCTAAAAGGACTTCTCTTTTACAGGTTGTAAATTGATTTTCATTATCTCAAGTTATTTCCAGAATATAAAATTGTATATTATATAACTTTCATCTCACAGTTCCAAGTGTTTAAACTATGTTCCGTTGATTACTCTCAGGCGTTTCGGAAACCTCTGGAGAACTTTTGCTTTGCTAAGTTCTCGAAATATCTGTCGGTTTCTCAGAACTTTAGAAAGTTTTTTCCGAATCCTGAGAGAAATCATGGGAGATTTTGAAAACATAAGTTGTATTCAGTTGGAAGAGAACTCCAACACGCCACTGCTGTCAGTTAAAAAAGTCTCCCAGTTTCTCCGGCAATAATTGACAGGCTACATTTCAGAAGAAACTTGAGCCGCCAACGGAGTATAAATAGCTTTTTATCCCATTATAAATTTTTAATAGTACAGGGTATAATTAGGTGCTTATTTGGCTTTAATCAAAACTTTTCGAATCTGACAGCTGATGGTAAAGTTCTGTTGTTGTTGCGGCTGTTGCTGCAGTTCAGAGTAAGCGGGCTTTGAGTTGGCAGGCGAAAGACGACAGCTCCGCATAAGAGCGGGTGGGGGGAGGGGAGTGTGTGGGGGTGGGGGTATTAACTGATGCAATGCTGAAAAACCTTAATTGAATTGACGTAAATAACAGCATCAGGCAGGGAGCAGGGAGCAGCGGGCGGAGAGCGGAGAGCAGAAGGAAACTGTGGAAGTCTTGCAGTGCAAACTGCAAATTGGCAATTTGGTGTAAATTGTTGTTTTTAATTAAGGTTTAATTAAAACGTTTTACCCAACGTATAAATAAATAAACTTAGTGAGAAGCCAAAAGTCTATGGCTTATTAACATTTTCAAATTCGTTCATTGTCACCCAGCCTCCTCCCTGCCCTCCCTCCACCCTTCTCGTATAAAAAATATATATATAAAAAAAAACCGGTATTACGCAAAGTGTCAACATCTGCCTGCTGTGCGCTTTGGGTAATAGTTTCAGCGCCCGGGGAGCTCCGAATCCGAGTGTTATGTAAACAGCTTTTTAGCTTCAAGGTCAGCGTTGCCACGTTGACAACTTGCGCTCTTCAGTGCTGCCTGATGGGCGCTTGGTGTTTAGGCTCTTTTTTTTAATGACCACATTTACCTTGGCTTATCCGCTTTCTCAAACCATGCTGCACTGACTCTTCTCCAAGCCAGAAATGTCAAGATTAAACAGCGAGAACAGCACGTAGGCCTCAATAAGGCAGGCAGAAACAATTTCATTACACTTGTTTCTATGGCTATTAGAAGATTACTCAGCCAAAGTAAATAACTCGCGCCTGGTCTTAAAAAATTAGTTGAAATATCTTCGAGAGAAGCAGCTTTACGAAAGAATTTCACTAAAAAATACCCTTGCGGAGGGTATTATAACTTTATCACGCAATTTGTAATACTTCCTTTAAACCGCCTTAAATTGAGGCAGATAGATTTCGATCCGTCATTTTTATCTGCGTCCTGAGATGATTTTCACAATGTTTCCCTCCCTTTAACTCACAAATTATTTATTTAATCTCGCTGGTTTTTATAAATAGAATCATCGTTATGACTTGATTAAGCAATGACAAAATACTTATTTAAGGAAGGGAAAATATCCTATTTATAGACATTACAACAATTCATCCGTCATTTCCTTGACTCCCTTGAGCTTTCAGGTCCTTGGAGAGAGCTTTAAATTGAATCTTTTTTTTATCTTGCAGAGGGTATTATTACTTTGCCACGAAATGGGTAATGCATTGAAGGATCCATCTCCAACCCCATAAAGTATATATATTATTGATCAGGACGAAAAGACGAGTTGATATAGCCACGTCCGTATGTTCTTTTGTTCGTCTGTTTATATGCAAACTAAACCCTCAGTTTTTGAGCTAGGTGAATGAAATTTGGTTGGAGCCTTCTTTTTGCTGCAGGCAGCTCATATGTACATATGTCGGAACCGGCCGGATCGGGAAACTGTATCGGTTCAAAAGTTGTTGTAAGCAAAACTTTTTTGATTTTTAACGTATCTTGATTAAATTTAAAAGTTATGTAGAAAAGTGTGATTTCTAGACGCACACCTAAAATCATCAAGATCGGATTACTATATCTTATAGCTCTGCAAGGGTATGCAAACTTCGGCCCGCCGAAGATAGCCTTTCCTTTCTAGTTTTGTGACTGCAAATGTTTAAGGGTCTAACTTGTTGAGGCAATTCTGGAGCACATTTTATACTTCATTAAAATATAGTTGAAAAATTATTAGTTTTAAGTTAGGTAATTAGTTTTAGTTGGGTCTTTAAGGGGGTCATTCGAAATTCGGAGAACTGCTTATTAAATTTGTATTTCTCTGCGTGGCTCTCAATGGATATTACGCCTAATTAATAATGCAATTGAAATTTTGAACGCAGTTTGATTAAGTACTTGTATGCATATAATTAACGAGTATAATATTAGCTGTGCCAATATTATCTTGGCAGGTGCACACACAACCGCAAGGCGGGGGTGTTATCACCCAACTAGCCAACTCAGGTATGTGTGTGTGTGTGGTTTGTGTGGAAGTGCGTAAGCGAGTGTGTGTGTGTGCGTGTGTGTGTGTGTGAAAGCATTGATTGACTCTTTGTAAGTTGAGTCAGGGACAGCCATCGCCTGTTTAAGTTTCCAATCGCACACACAGGGCTCATTCATGAATAGAGCTGTGGCCTGGGTTCGAAGGGGAGCTCATTATAAACTTTGCCTTTAAAACTCCCCTGGGTGCTAATTTGTGCTTTGTCTGTGAGTGGGGGTGGGGGTGGGGGGTCGTCTTTGGGGGCCAATGTTCCGGGCCATTTAGTGGGTTCAATAACGTAATTTCTATTGGCATTTGTAAGTATTGGAGGGGCAAATCATGATCTAAATTACACAGTGACAGTGCTCAGTGTCTTCATTCTAAAGAGAGGAGGAACAGAAGCAATTCAAGAATTCTAATTTGCATAAACCGAAACCAAACCCAAAACCGAAACCAGAAAGAAAGAGAATCCGAATCCGAATCGCATTTGAAAATTGCTGACAATTTGTTGTACCCAACAACTACAAACACATTCAAAGTCACATTCACAGTCTCAGAATGGAGCACGGAGAACGGATGCTGTCTGTATTTGTGAATCATTCGCATGTGATTTCCTAAATGACAAAAACAGTCGGACGACAGTCATGAAACCGCCTCCGGCAACGGCAACGGTTCCTCTTCATTTCAAGCAAACTCTGAATTTATTTTTCTTTAGTTTGCAATTTGGGAGCAAGTTTTTTGTCTGCGCGTTGACTGAACGAATATGACTGAATGAATATGTATGAACATATGTATATGTATATGTCACATATATATTCACATATTCACATATTCACACACATCTATATTCGCATAGTTCCGCATTTTATTCATTTATGTAAATATTTTTATGCATTGTTCGTTTTGTGTTTGTTTGCATATGGAAATTGCTGTCAGTTTTTATTTCTCTTTTTGTGTTTTTATTAACATTATAATTCTTGCTTTAAATATACAAATTAAGATACCCTGTACGATAGCTCAAGTAGTGTAAACTCGACATTTCCAGTATAAATTAGAGTAGTTATACTGTGATGAATCAAAGAAAAAAAATAATTAAGCACTTATCATTTATCTGTATGCCAAATTTCATTCATCCATCTCAAAGACTGAGACTAGCTTGGATATAAACAGACGGACGGTCAGACAGACGAGGCTATATCATTTCATCCTGATCAATAATATATATAATTTGTAAGCTAGGAAATGCCTCATATAATACCCCCTGCAAGGGTATAAAACTTATGTTTTAATCAAAATTAATTTTTTCTTTGAGAGCATTGTTTTATTAAGTGAAGAGTGCAATCCACACAAATATTTCACAAAGTATTTAAATATTAAATTATTTTTTTAATTTGTATTTATTTTGATCTATGATACACGATGTTTTTCTGCTGAATTCAAGCGATTTAATTGATATTGATGACGTTACCCTGAGTAGCAGTTTTTTTTTTCAAAGGAAGGCGGCACAAACAATACATACAAAGCGGACTGGCCCCAAGTCATTAATCTGATATAAATGCTTTCATGTACTCCAATACCCTTGCAGAGGGTATAATAGTTTGGCGACAATATGTGTAACACAGTAAAAAAGGCAGTAAACTAGCTTCATTCTTTCTGTGAATGTGACCATCGTTGGAAGGAAATAAAGTTGCTCTCCATAAAAAGTAGCAGGTGATTCAACTAAATCATTATTCAATTATATTGAAAAAATGTCTGATTCAATATAGTACTTTATTGAAGGACGAAAGACAAAGCCTCAATCATAGAATATATTCAGATCACTCACAGATCGAATAAGAATAGTCGTTTAAGAAAACTATCGCTCCTATCGATCGGGAAGGGTATTCAGAGTTCGGTACCGCCAACATGTGTGGTTTTTTCGCTATTTTATAGTAACCGCATACATATATATTATTCTGTTTCTGATTCATTCCATTTTAATTCAAAAACAGAACCAATTTCTGCGTCCATTTAAAAGTGTTGTTCAATGAAAGTGCGCACCTGGGAGGAGGACTTGGAAAGACCATGGGTAGTCATCCAGCGTAAAATAAATAATTATACTGTTTTCCCAGGGGTTATGAGGTCCATGACTAAAGCAAAGGCTTTGATTAAAACGGTGTCAATAACATATATATGTATATAAATTCATATGTATGTCAGTCTGTGCACAAATACACATGGGTATTTATATTATTGCAACTGATTTTTGCTTTAAACTATCAGTGCAAATGAGTTGCATAATAATTACAGTAAAATATTGTAAATAAATACATTTAGGTGATTACTGTTGCAGTTATACGGCAATGTCTATAAGTTGGGAACATTTCACACCCTGACTATCTACTGGGTAGTCAGAGAAGAACTAGTTAGTTGTATAAGAAGAAAAGAACTGACTTACAGGATAGAATCTATACTGAAGAAATGTTTATCTTGTTCTGATTTCAATTATTTCCTGACAAAATTTTATATTTTTAATTATTATCTTAATTATAGAACGTTCTTTGCCTTAGAGATGCAATGTTTCGAATCATCAACATTCCTTGTTAACTTGCCAGCTTTTAGACTGGTAAGGACCACTGGCTTAGGTAGGGAGATTCAGTGGATCTTCCTCAGGATAAATGTACAATAATAAATAGTGAACTCTATTGACGATCCATCGTTGATAAATTAATCATAATCTTATAATACATTCATCCTTTCCACGAATTTTATTCAGGTTTAAGGTATTGAATAATACATAAACGATTGGCTATGGTTCTTCAATGGCTCTTGCCAGACTAGCCAATACTCTAGACTTTTAGTTGGATTACGAGAATTCATAATTATAGCTCATAAGTAATCTATTGTTTTACTTTTCTGATACAACAATTCATGAATATATTATTTTAATATATTCATTTATTTTTCAAGTTTAAAGTCAGCTGATTTACTAAAAAAACATAATAGAAACAAAAAAAACTTAATATGAAAATGATTCTAATAAACTAATTGTGTTTTTAATAAAACAGCTGTAAAGCAATGAGGATTTATTATTCTTAATTCTCTTTGATGTAATGTCTTAATTTAGTCCCAATTGATTTCAATTAATAGGGTATGTTTCCTATTAGAACAAGCTACAACATTAATTTGCACACTATTTAGATTAATCGAATAATTTTAAAACTAAAAATATAAACTAGTTCAAAAGCTCAACTTTAATCACATTTTTGTTTGAAGATTATTTTGGGTAGTTTTAAAAAAAAAACCTGTTTGATTTTATTGGTAAAAGTTAAGTTCCAATTCAAGCACAATTCTAATCTTTCTTATCGCATTTCCTTATTTGAATTTCTAGCTGTTAGTAAAACGCAATAAGAAAATGCATGGATCAATTGGATTCCTATCGGTCAAGCTGATAGAACAGCTGATTGCCCAGCTGAAATGGCGACGCAACGCAAAACAGAAGACAACAAAGCAAAGCAAAAACAACTAGAAACTCAGACCTGCAAATTTGATAAGGCAACGAAGAAAAATAATGTTCAACACACATAAACAGTGAGTGCATGGGTACGGATATATATGTGTATATGTGTGTGTATGTCTTATATCTAACTATGTATTTTAGTAAATCATTTTATTTATGTCTCTTTCTTTTCATTTTCTTTTGCTGACTAATCAACGTTAATATGGGGAAATATGGGAAAACAAAAACAAAAAAGTAAATAAGTATGGCGTACGCGAGCATGCATTGGTGTGTGGGTGTGTGTGTTTATGTGTGTAGCTGTAAATCTGTGTGCGTGTTTGTGTGTGTGTGTCGGCGTTGTTAACAGAGCAAGCGAGGCGACTATTAAACAATTTCTGTTGTAAATGTTAAAGTTAAGCCTGCCGCAAACCGATTTCGCACTCAAAAAGCGTTAAACAGTGGCTCCAAAACACATTCGTGAATCATAACAAATAAAACCACAACTCACCTCCTGCTCCTCCTCCAGCTCAGCGGCAGCTGCTGGCGTCGTTTGGATTATAGCCAGCAACAACAAAAGCGCAACTGTTGCTGCTGCGTACAGCTTCATTGTGGTTAGCTTTTTTTTTGTTTGTATTTCGAATTTAGTACTGTTCGTATTTGCTTCGATTGTACGTTCGAATTTTGCGCAATTTCACACTTACTCAGGCGAAATTTACTGTTTTGTGGCAGTGTATTTACGCCGCTTCCAATATATCTTTATTATTTATTTTTCACCCGCGCACACACATGACGCGCAACAAAGACGACCAAAATTAAACGATGACTGCCCACAGTGTGACCATATACTGCAAGTGATTATATACCGTATGTTAATATCGATTTACTGCAAATTATAAAATATCGATAGTTAAATGAAATTTGAAAAATTGGTACATTTTTTCCAAAACCTATAAATATTTGTGCAAAGATCTAAAAACTAGCGTGAATGTAGTAAATTAAATTGTAATCAGTTTATTTTTTTAATTTTTTAAGTATTTTAATATAAGTTTAAGTCCGATTTGATGGGATTCTACATTTTCCAAGCTTGTGAATGGACTTTTCCAAAACCCCAGTTTATCTTGACGAAATTTGTTATTACTTATGTTTGTAAAGTGAAACACATTCATACAATGTTACTTTCCGTAAAAATACACATTCCCAATTACCAGTGTACCAATTTAGCTACAATTGAATTTCTGGAAGCATTGGTCAATAACAGTACAGTGTACCAATTTACGAATCATTGTACCAATTGAATTTGTGGAGGCATTGGTGAATAACATTAGTAGGGAACTGAAACCAGGACATGATGCGTAACCGTGCGAATAAGCTGGCCAAAACGGAAACGCTCAAAAACAAAGCGCAGGCAACGCGCGGTAACCGCTGGCAACAGTGACCCTTTAAAGAAATGCTTTCAAAATATTGATAAAGCGCAATGCATTTGCTATTTCTACTCGGAAGAACTATGAGCACGCATACGGGCCGTGTGTACTTAAATTCCTGTATCAAAGTGCCTATAGATCCATGTAATAATTGTCCAGCTCCCGTGTACAATCGACCAAAGCTCTGCATGGGAAAACAGACCAAAGCCCCGGCAACCTGCGCTAAATCGCTGGATGCAGCTGCAGAGGCCCCAACATGGACTGCTCAAACAGGCATCAGGTCGCTGGCCAAGTTCTACGATAGTATACCTGGTAATTATACAGATCGAACCAATATCAGGTCTTTAGGTTTAAGAATAATCGCAGTACTCAAACCCAGCTGTAACTGTATCTCCTTTGAAATCATTCTTTTTGGCAGACTACTGCGAGGTGAAGCATCTACATAAGACGGAGTTCTACTCAACGTTGGAAAGTCTGCGCACCACCAGTCGAGAGCTGCGTGCTCTGCCCACTCCTGCGGTACAGCAGCAGAAGGAACGCTGTGCCAGCGCTAGTGCCAGTAGTAGTTCCTGCAAGCCAAAGCCGCGAAATGCAAAAAGTAAAAAGTTAAAAAAGAAGTCAACACCGCCGCTGTTTCTGGCGTCCAGCATACCCACACTAACCTTGCCGGATTATGGGGAATCTGCTCCAGAGATGCCACACAGCTCCAGCTGTCTAAGCGAAGAGTATGACAAGTGCTTGCACGACTTGAGCCGCCTTAAAAGTTTCAAGCATGACTTTGCCATCGAAGTAGCTGACTTTAAGCGTTCCCTCAAGAGTTTCGAGCTGGAATTCAAGCGCAGCGCCGAGCGGCCAAAATCCACCAGCAGCAGTGGCACTCAAACCAAGACCTTAACAAACCGACCAACTCCACCAGCCAAGGTGCCGGGTATGCACACAGCGGAACGAGCTAAATGCCGGCGGGAAATGCTTCGTAGATGCTTCAGTGTCAACGATTTGGCTCCAGCTTCTACTGCATCTATACCTCCACTGACCCAGCTGAGCAATTATTTTCCGGCCAAGGAGGCTGCATTGCCATGCAGCGAGGTGCCCAAATTGCAAATCGAATCTCCATCGGTGTCTTCCAAGCGCAGCAGCAGCAGCGGTGCTTCTGGTTCCAGTCGAACGCGCAGACGACGTTTCCGCAAAGCAAAAGTATCGTCAGTTGAGACGCAGAAACAGCCGACGTTGCTTAGCATCTTCGAGCTGGAACAGACACCCAAGCGCACGTCTAGTGTATCTCCGCAGCATCCTGTTGCGCGACCCAATCTGGCAGCAACGCTGCGTGCAGAGGTCTCACGCAAGAAGGTCAAAGAACTGCAAAACAACTGCACCTACCACGATCCCAGGCCACAATTTGACTGGGAGGTTCGCAAGACGCCCGCCTGGAAATCGCTGTCGCTCAAGTAAGTTATTGCTATATATTAATTTATATTTATATTTATATTTTATTATACTTACACCATTGCAGCGAATCACATAAAGCGCTGCTGTCCATACGTCTAGCCACACGCAAGGCGGAACAGGCTCTGCAGGAACGTCAATATGAGCTTCACATGCAGATGATGCAACAGCGAGTGAAATCTGCACCTCTTCTGCTTGAAGGCCCCACCTTCTGGGGCCCAGAGGTGGGCAAGCTCAGCCACAGTTGCCGCAGTGAAGGTATGCGACATGCCTGCGAGAGCAATCAACAGCGCCGGAGCAGGCAGCACAAGAAGAAGTGCAGCAGCAGCCGTTGCACTACAGTTGCCACAGATGCGGAAGGAAAGCTGCAGCAGCTTCGCAAGATCTATGGGTCTCAACTGAAACCTTGCTCTCGGCAATCTCAGCGTTCCAGTTCGCGTCGCCGTCAGACGGAACAGACTCCCGAACCGCACGACAGTGGCGACGACTTGTGCAGCGTGGATAGGGCATTTCTTTAAAACTTATTTACTATTTACATAAAATATACGTATTATTATAATAATGATATGGAGATGGATATGGATCTATTGTACTGAACCCAGAGCATAAGATCGACCTGCATTAATTCCAGGCCGACAGTCTTATAATACCCTTCTTCCTTTAAGGTATTTCTGTTGGATTGTCCAGTGCCTATTCGATTACTTTATCCCTCTAAAATTTTTTGGTAATTTATTAGACAGGATCCACCCCTTTTCATTGATTGACTCAAAACTAGAATTCGTCCTTCGTTGCTCTGAGCTTTATTCAAGATTCATACCGATGTTTTCGGTATGCAAATCTTGAATTCATTTAATTAAAAAAAAGTTTTAACATACATTTTTTATCAAAATGTTTTAGAGATTATAATTAGTTATTCCTCTTTTTTTAAGGATTGCAGCATTTTTGTATAATATGCAACAACTCTATTAAATTGATGGAAAACATTTTTTTTTAGTATAATGGAATTCCCTTGACTTAACAATTTGCATTGTTTTTATATTTGAGGCTTAATAAGTTTTTGGCCCTGATTTAAGGCTGCTTCAGTTCATGCAGCGCCTCAAAGTCATCGACTAGCATAAAGGATTTTTTGTGCTCCTCGCTAAGCGGAGCGTTACCTGGACGCTGGAGTATAATGGTTTGCATGCCAGCGGCGCGTGCAGCATCAGCCTCTGTAAGTAGAAAGAACGTTACTTTTAGGAATAAGATTTAAGTACTAAAATAAGTTGTTTGAAGAGTTTCCGACGGCCAGACGGAAGAACATGACTGTATAGACTCGGGTTATAATCCATATTTATGGTAAATCTAAAATTTAGAAGCCATTGATCTTTGGTGTTCTTGAATTTTGAATGGTTTGTCTTCGTACACAACTTCTTTCGATTCACTATACATATACAAAAAGATGAGAGCAAAACGCACCGCCTGGCATATCTGTTAGAAAAAGCACGTGGTGTGTTTCAACCTGCAGGATTTGGGCAATGGTTTTATAGGATGCTGACTCCTGTTTGAAGCCCACGCGTGTATCAAAGTGGGCGCTGAAATTTGACAGCAGGTCACCTGCAATGCTGTGCATAAATAGGAGCTTCTGGGCGGCCACACTGCCGCTGGAGTAGACTGCAATACGTAGGCCAGAATCACGCCAAGTATCAAATGCCTTCGGTACATCGTCATATACACTGCAAGAAAGGGCAGCATCTATGAAATTTTATAAATTAACTGAACAGTTTTACTTACTGCCCCTTTAGGTCGCCGGCAGCATATCCCCGAGCCCAGATGAACCCCTGTAGTGTTTTTAGCGGTGTCACCTTCAAATCTCTGTCGATAAGATAACGCACAAATACTGCGATTAGCGTTTCATTAATTTCTCTAGAATCTTCTTCTAAAGTTTCCAAAAATTCTGTGAATTCTGGCAACTGTTGCAAGTCTTTCACTATTTGCTTTGTTGCATCTGTTGGCCATGTTTCCTCCAGATAGTTCTTTGCATTTTCTATGGCATAGGGAAATAGCTTTTCATGCACGAAGCTAATTGAGGTTGTGGTGCCTTCTATATCAATTAGCACCACTTTGGCCCGTAATTCCGACAACGACATTATTTAGGTTTCTTTCAATATTCGTTTCAAATGCACAACTGCAAGTTGCAAGGCTCAAAGTAAATTTAGGTTGTCCAAAATGTATTTGTACTGTTGCCAGGGCTGCCAACTTACCTCACATTAAATCTGTTTATGCTGAGGAGTAGAGAGTTGACATGACAGCGTGAATTGTATGAATAACTTTTCTCTTCAAATTTCAAATCGTGGTGTCACAACACTAGCTATATTAAATTATTAAATTTTTTAATTCCATTTTATTATGTTTATTTGGAAACTTGAGTATTGAATTTTAATTTTTTTAACAAGATTGTTCAGTTTAGCATATTAATTTTATTATTTTGCTTAAAAACCCGGAAGTTTTAGAAAAATACATTAAAAAGGCTCGTTAATTTGATAAATAATTACAATTTTTGAAATTTCGATTGTAACAGTATACAATACTTTTAAAATTTGTATATTTCTTATTAGTATATATATAGTTATAATATTAAAATGCATATTTTAGCAATATACATTTGATATTATAATATTAAAATGTATATATATTAGCAATATATATTTTTAAATAAATTTCGGATTTACCTATTTTAAGTCATTGATGGCAATACTGTTTATGACATCACAAATTATTACCGTGTTTGTTACACTAAATCGATTACAAAATATTGAAATAATTAAAACTACTTGTCGCATTGCAATATAGGCACAAAATAGCAACCAAATAATATTCATCTAATTTAATATTGACTAAATTAAATTTGGCATTAATAGCTTTTAAAACTCGTAACGGTTTTCCAACACATTAACAGAGTGCTGGGAAATCTCTTTTCGATAACGCTTGCGATTCAAGACTGCAAACAGACACTGGTCTATCGATAGTACTAGTTCACCACGGAACAACAACTATCGTCGTGAAAGTGAATAGCATTTTATTTTTTCATTAATTTGCATTTTTTGCAAACAATTTTTTGCTGCAAATCGCTGACTAAACAGGTCATAAACAAGTGCCACGTGCGTGTGGGGGCCTCAAAAACGACTAATTAAAAGGAAAGAAACGAAAAGCAAAGCAAAACAGACAGCTGCAGCAACAGAAACAACAACTACAAGAACAGCAAAATCAACAACAACCACACGGCATCGTTTTGTTGTTATTATTCGGCTGGGCCTACGTGATTAAAATGCTCACAGTACTTATAGGTATTATCAGAGTCCAATATTGAATTGGCTAATAGACGCTGTTTGTTGTTGTAGCTATTGTTTTTTTTCTGCAATAATTGATAGTGTGAAAAGTCTGAAGACGACGGGGAAAGCACAAACATACGCACCCCCACACCTAAAAAGAACGAAGCGCGATATCGTAAATCGATTATCGATCTCAAGGTTAAGTTGACACTGCCAATATGAGAATGTGAGCAGCGGACGCGGCAAGGACATGCAGAAGCCACAATCATTGACAGCGTTGCCAGCACGTTGCGCCATCTGTGGCACGCCGGAGCAGCTGTTGCGCTGTGCCAAATGTAAAAGTGTTTATTATTGCTCCGTAGCGCATCAGCATTCGGATTGGCCCAGCCATAAGCATGAATGCCGGCTGTTGGCGCGTCAAAAGCAAAACAATAACAACAACAACAGCAGTAGCAGCAGCAGCAACATCAACAGCAACAGCAATAAAATACAGCAACTGCAACAGGCGGTGGCTGCCACAACGCTGGAAGTGAGTGGCGCCAATTGCTCGACGGCCCAAATGATGACGCCCGTCACACTGGCCCAGAACTGGCCAAATGACTTGGACGACTTCCTCTTTGGGCAGCCTGCCATGATTTCTCAGGCACCGCAGCAAGCCGGTGCGGGACATCATCATTTGCAGCATCATAATCATCAACATAATCACAATGCAGAAAAGAGTTCCAGCTATGAGATTGGTCTAACTTCTTCGAGGTTCATGGGCACGGGCAGGTAAGCGTAAAATCAAACTTTATATGCATCTCCTATTCCATAAAGTATATAAGTATATATCGAGTATACCATAAGTGGACTAGATAGAGCCATCTCCGCCTGTCTGGTTTCACGACAACCTGGCACGGATTCTTTTTAGAGCTGCTGTAGTAATGATAGGTCAAGCCTTAAGCGTAGCAGAAACAATTTATTATACACCAGACACCTCCGTAGTTTTTCTACAGTACAATATGTAAATGGAGCTGCCATAGAAAGTATACACTGAGTTTGGGTAGTATAAAAAAATTTGTTTTTATTTTTACAGTTGATAATTCGGTTTTTTTCCAGGATATTTGTAAACCGTAGCCAGAAAACTGTAATTTCCGTGTGACTCCTAATAAGGACTAGATATATATATAACACAGTTTATTACACAACCTCCACATTATATTTAATTTTGCAGATATTTTGACTAAGACTGCCAAAAGAATGAAAGATTTAAGCTTTAAATGTGTGGGCTATCTTCACCAGGTCCAATAGCGGTATCGGCTGCTTGGTGTAGTCCTGTCTGTTTTCGTCAAGAGGTTTCGTTTTGTGGCTTACCATTGAGATCCTTGTGGGTTTATTAAACTTATTGCACTTGCCTAGTACACGTTCAATTTCCGCCAGGGCATCATCGCTGCATTTGCAGCTTCCACTTGCCTGTACTGCTTCTGGTGACACTGAGGCTAGCTCCCATTGGGCTCGCTGAGGATATCCGTTTTCTGAGCTGGCTGGCTGGGCGGCATAAATGGTGGCCACTGCTGCACCGGCGCCCTCTATCATCGCCAGTACTAGACCTCCAACTAAGGCACCATTACCCATGGCTCTCAGTCCGTTTCGGGCGGCAAGAATTCCACCCGTAGCCGCACCGCTGACAATCGAATTCCAAGAGTCTTCTCGCTGCCTATAGTGAACCATTGTACAGTCCACTGTACTGAAGGTTGCTCCCCAAATCGCAAAGCTACCTGCTATGGCTGGTGTCTTCATTTTAACAGAGTCTAATCCGCCGTATAAGCCACGCAGGATACCACTAGGCGCGTTCCTGAATCCCCTCATATACTGAAACATAGAGCCACCAATGCAACCCATTAAAAAGGCACAGCCGCAATCCTCAACGATCCGCATAGGACATGGCTGACGTGTATACTCGACCATTTTAATCAAGGCTCCAAGATTTGTAAGATTTATTCGCTAACAAAATTTCGTAGTGTCCAATTGTCTGTGGGTCAGTATATAAATAAGTAAATGTTGGATCTTTTTTTTTTTTGACTATACAGAAAACGTGTGTTTTTGAAACTAATTTTCAAACGCCTAAAAATGTATATATGGGAAACATACTTAACCATCACAGCAACCTGGTTCTAAAAAGCATTCCGAGAAAGAATCTGGAACTCCGAGTTGTGTAGGAAAATGCATTCTGAGATTGTTTATTGAAGGATTAGAAAATGATTAAGTATATTTCAGAATCTTAATGGTCTAATCAGTTTTCCTAAGACAGTGATGACAGTAGTACCTCAAAGTAGTTTCATTAAAATTTGTGGGTCGAACATAAATTTGGAGTTCAGTAAAGAAAATTATAATTTTTTTATAACAATTATTTCTATTCTATAAAGACAGATTTTTATTAATTTATTATCATGATTCGAAACTTGTATCTTGAGATTGAAGTATAAAAATTAAGTTAATAATAATATTTGCTCTAATGAGATACACTTTTGTTGAGAAAGGTATAAACTACTGCAATAACTGATGCGTTTAGGATCCCGATGATTTTAAGCGCTTTAAAGAATGGGAATTACTGATCAATATGTATTAATGGATAGTTGGACTAATATTATACTTCGACTAAGACACTAGGAACTAGAAAAAGAAATCGTTGATCTTGGGTTTTTTAATTAGCAAAAGTCCAGATGCAGGCAAATGATACACTACGTACTCAAACCAACGCTCCGAGGAACGCGGTTTACGTATGTAGGTACGTAAGAAGGGAGGCGGCAATTAGCGATAAACGTTACGTGCCCAGATCTTTTGGAGCTGACTGCAGACGTGCAGTTAACTGCCAACTGGAGGCTTGTGTGAATTTATGATACTCTTTTTGCCATAAGCAAATATGTGCCTCGAGATTAGATTGGGTGCAGCAGTTTCGAGTTCGAGTGTGCCTCACGTCGTCTGGAATGTTTACTTTTTTGCCATTACGTGCACCAGAATGTAATGCACATGGCCGAACTTAGCCGAATCTCGAACCCGCCCGAACCCGAACCCGAACCCGATACGCAACCCCAGTCCGAACCGGCGCACGTACACACTTCAGTCCGCTATGCCTATACATATATATATAGCGATGTACTACATATAAATACCATATATATCATATATGTTCATATATATATATGTATGTGTAAAGGTAGTGGTTTGATTTGTTAACACCTCTCGGCAATTGCAGTCGCATTTTGCGACCGGCGCCGCTGACTTTGTAATTATTCCGTTGCGCAGTTGTTTGCTGTGCCCGAATTGTGCTTTTGTTATTTATTTTTATATTTATATTACATGTGGTATTAACAGATATAACAACCATCACAAGCAACACAGAGAAGTTCACACACACGAAATTCTTTCTTTTTGCAAAAAATACGATGACTTCAGAGCTGGTCTGGCTGATTCATCGATAAGTTTGCGAATTTCTTTTGTTATGCTTATCGTTTATAGCGATTATACCCTGTACTCAAAATGCTTCTAATGAACAATATTTATCAGGTATATCAGCACCAAACTTGAGGAAAGTTGAAAGCATTTGGCATTATTTTTATTGCGCATCATTTGCATACTATGAATAAGTAATTACCTTTCAACGAAATAATTCTGTTTTTATGATTTATAAGAGCCTAAAGGTTATCAACAAACTGCTTGCTTAGCTTTTAATATCCTTTTAAAAATGTTGCAGAATTTGACTTAAAATAATTCAGAGTATTGCATATCCTTATGTTATTATTAAGTCCATATCCTGTTAGATCAGAATACAAAACGGATGAATATCCTTTTGGAAACTGAAAAAAATGGATTTTCTGAATACAGAAACATGACCATGTCCTTCCGTATCCTGACGAATCCTGTCTCAAAAAGTAAGTATTTAAACGGGCTGTCTACTGGCTAAAGGACATTCGCATCGTCATTGTAGATTTAAAGTTATCCTGAATTTGTGTTATTGGTCGGTTTTCTCGCGCATCGACTGAAATTTTTGAAATCCATGTTTAAATAGCCCCTATGTCCATTTTAAATATTGTCGGTTTTTAAATATTGAATTACTTTTAAAAAACTTTATTCGACAAAGCTATACAAACGCTGCGTAAAGTACTTCACATCTTAATACAGGGTACCCCCTAGTCAACCACTCTGACTTCGGGTTTCTTTTATTTTGAGGTGGGTGGTCCCCGTCTCTTGGGTGGTCTCTCTCTCTTTTTCTCTTTGTCTCAATTGTTTTTTGCGTACGTGCCATGCGTACGCAAGCCGTCATATTCGTATTCGTCTTCGTATTATTATTTTTTCTTATCATTAGCAAGTCGCTGCTGAGATTTCAATCTAAAGTTGCTGCCGCTTGGCGTCTTAAGATTGGATTGACTCTGTTGTTCTTTATCAAACAATTAGCAACGATATGTCGCATGATCTCATTTTGCTATTTCTTTTTACTACGCTTCTCTTTTATTGTTGTGAATTAAATGTGCACAATTTGACAAGAAACATTTGTCCCTGTATAAAAAAGAGAAAAATAATCGTTTTGAATTAAAAATCGTTAGGAAAAATGAGAGTGGGGATGGCAATATTGGTACGATATAGTAATATTATTCTTCAGTTGTATTTGATTCCATCATTTTATAACTTTTCCTTTTCTTAATGAATTCCAATTGCTACTATATTAAAAACGTATATTATACGGCTGTTATTGGTTTCAAAGTCTAAATTCATGAATTAAAATTTATTTATAAGAATCCGCAAGTATACTTTTAAATGTTGATACTATAACTTGTTTATCAGTAAAGTGAAATAAAAATGCAAACATGCAAATTATTATTTTTATACTCTTGCAGGGAGTATTTTAACTTTCTCATGAAGTGTGAGCACCTACAACATCATACACTACATACATAAATTATTGGACAAGACGAGTCATGTCTGTTAATATGCAAAGTATTCTCTCAGTATTAGTATGGGAAATAGCCCTCTGGTGGAACCATAGAAAGCTATATGTACAGTTAGTTATGAGTGTGTGCTTTCCAAAACGAATGATCAATATCGGACGACGTCTCATAGCTACCATTGGAACAATCGAACAAAATAAATTAATTTAACAAGAAATTGCAAAAGATTATTCCAGTGTTCAACGGTATCCAATATTCGGTGCGCCGAACATAGCCTGGCTGCACTAGTTTCGAATGTCGAATCATTTCTCTATGACAGACTGTGTGTCTATTTACAGTCTTTAACATTTCTAACATTTTTTTTTTCACATTTGTCGGATTCGCTGCGTTTGTCATGCAAGTTTAGTCGCTTGTTGCTAGAAACGTAAATAAAGCTGCCAAGAAATAAGTTATCGAAAAGTATCCCAATATTATTTCAGATGAGATAGGTCTCTCTCATGCGATCGATTGCAATCGAGTGCCGTTACACAAGCTGGTTAACCTGTTGCTTCCGTCTCTTTGTAAATGCTGCGTGCAGTGCAGCAGGTGAAACAATTTTCAGCTTCACCAGCTGGTTGCCTGGCAACAAACAGATCTACGCACAAGCATACAATTGTGCATACATAGACGCATATACATATACATAGACGCAAATACAATTGTGTGAGGAGTTTAAAATACGTCTGGGCACGCACGTCACAAGGTCGCCCTCACTAGGTGCGTGTGCGCCGCGCCGCCCTCGACGGCCGAAAGCCGACAGCGAGAACCACAAAAATAGTGATGAGCGAAATTGTGACTTTTGGCCAGACAGTGAATATTTTTTAGGCAAATATCAATTCTTTTGTTCAGCTCCATTTACTTTCTTATCTCTTATTTAAATGCGACTTAATTTTTTTATCACATCCGTTAGGATTTATGAGCAGCATATAGTTTGTTTAGAATTTACTCCAAATAAGTTTAACTTCTTATACTAGTATCTATTTATTATACATACATACCATCCGGTATATATTTATATATATTGAATAATTTAAAGTTGTTATTTTTTACTCTGAAAGTACTTAATAATTTATTTAATGATTCATTTATTTATTTGTAATACGACTGTAAGTCGTGACTAACAAAAATCACGCATCTCTGTCAAATGGTGCACGTGCCCTGCTCGCTGACTTCGCACGTAATATATCAAAAGCAAAGGGCTAAAATCGATCATGGTACATTCACATACAAATACTCTCGCATAATTCGTGTGTATGTTTAATGGTGGGGCCCTTTTTATTTACACTGAACTACACGTTTCGCGAGCGACTTTGAACTGGGCCGTTGACCCAAATTTTTTGAGTACGCCCCGAGCATCGGTGCTGTCAAACTTTACAATGACTTGCATACATCTGAGGTGTATTCACAGCTGTTGAGGCTGCTCTTCTTTATTTTTTATTAGTAGTTTGTTATTGTTTATATACCCTTCATTCTGAGGCTGCGGAAATTTTATCACTCAATATGTAACGCATAACAATATATTTTCCTAAACTAAAATTACTAAATATAATTTTCCGATTTACATTTTATTATAGTTCTTATCTGTCATCAAGATTGCCCTTGTGACAAATCAAGACACTTCAGTTTTCCCATCAAATCAAAGTAACTTCAAGAATTCCCAAAGCCTGTTGAAGAAAAATTGACAAAAATTGATGATAAAAACGTACTATGTTATAATTATTATCCTGGAATTATCGAAAAGGGTATTTAAGTCTTCGTACTGATTCAAAGATTCAAATTCAAATTTGTATCTTTGTCTACCCTTCTTTACTTTCGTCAGCGCCTTCTCTTTTCAACGCACCGCTCTGCTTTTCACGCATGTGCGTATGTATATGTATATATGTATGTATGTATGTATGTATGTGTGTATGTGTGTGTTCATGGACTACGTGAGTGCTGGCTCGTTTGTTGTGTGAGTGGTGCGCGTTTTGCCCACTATGTTTGCATTTGTTTGTTTGTTGCGGGAGGGGGGCCGGCATTGTTGAAGGCATTGCAAGCGAGTTGAAGGGCATGCGGAAACCACTGTCAGCCGATATAGCTTGATAAAGGCAAAAAAACTAATGCGCCCCAATTGTCACTGTGCCAGTCGCCAAAAGCAAAGCCCCATAATATCTGTGAGCCATTTTCGTTTTTCAATTATTTGCACCCATATACAGTATATTCACATATTAACATACACACACATACATAAATAAAGGTAGCGCTTATCTGGCAAGTGCTGCTGAAGAGCAGTGTTGGCAAAGCTTTTGCCTATCAAAAAAAAGTTTTTTAAACTATAAATAAGGTATACAAAGATGCTTTTTTTCGAATTCTTTATAAATAAGAGAATTAGTTGCATAGTATTTAGCTTTAAGTACATACAAACGCATGGGTCAAACTATTTTCGTAATCGATTTCATAAGCAAGCTAGATTTGACTAGGAAAAAGCTAAATTATCAGCACTGTTTCCCAGGCCCACACATTCACACTAATGACCACACACATACACACTCACATGCTTACATACTTGCACTCTAATCTCTCCCGACTGCGATCGAGTTCGGGCTGGTCGCATTCGTGAACGCGCGGTCACCGCGTACGGTTCGTTTTAAACGCGCAGTTCGTTTTGTTAAACGAACGCAAATTGTATATTGTATTGTTTATACAGCAATAGGTGTGCAACAAATTAAGCAAAAATAATAAACAAACGTGAATAGGTGAACACAAAAGCAAATGCAAACAGCTGTAAATGCATTTACAAGACAAGGCACAGTATAATATATGAAATATAAATAAAAACGATTAACTGCAGCTGGTTACTCATACTTCTATGAATGTATATATATATGAGTGTGTGTGCGTGTGTGTGAGTTACCAACACTTTAACAACACAACTGTTGCGATATGCGATAAAATAGCCGGCATTAGCTCTCTCTCTCGCGGTCGCTCTCTTTCACTCTAACGGACACATAAAAGCTGGCGGACAATTAGAAATTTTCATCAGTTGTGCGTGAATTGTTTCCGGAGTTGTTTCCGATTTGCAAAGGATTATTTCTGAACCAAACACACACTCAACTGAAAATACAAAGTGCAGTGTATTAGCATTATAACCTATACAAACTTTTACTTCTAACTGAATAACTGAATAACTGAAAACTTAAAACTGAAAAAAAAGGACGATGATTACCTCCACAACAACAACTGATTATCAAAATTTCTTTAAGCATTCGGCTCATCCTGCCAATGCTCAGCAATACTTTCGCGAATCTTTGGAGTATAAACGGTAATTTAATTTCTTAAAAATTTATATTATAATCTATAGAAAAACCGGTTCGGTTTCAATGTGAATTAGCATAAATTATTATCATAGAATATTTAGTTTTTGTAGAATTTTTAAATTTTGCGAGCTCTGCTCTTATCACATAAATCGTTAATTCCTTCCTTCACTTCCTTGTTCTCTCCAACCACTTTTAGAACTGTGCGAATTTCTGTGGAATTTAGCATTTGGCAATCTCCTCTCTTTCCCATACACTTTTTACTCTCTTTTACTCTCTGTGTTTTTGTTTTGTGTTTTGCTCTGTGTGTGTTTTGGGCTTTTGGACTACGTGACTGAACATGTCTAATAAATAGCAATAATTTTATGGCTTGCAAATCATAAAAAAGTCGTAAAATGTTATAATTCATTATAATGACCCTAAACAAAATACTAGCAATTGCAAAAAATACATTTGCATATCGATTTACAGTGGTTGTAGCGTCTTCTTTAGTGCTGGGTTAATCCCTCAAGGTGACCGAAGAAAGTAGATTCAAATCAGAGATGTAAAAGATTATACATATATTATTTTTGTTGTTATTATTAATTTTTCGCAATATTGTTTATCTCGACAGCGATCGACGCTATGAAGATCTCTGTCGCAACATTATTAACGACATGAACCAGTACGGACTCTCTGTGGTGGATGATTTCCTGGGCAAGGAGCAGGGCATGAAGATCCTGAACGAGGTGAGGAGTATGTACAATGCTGGTGCCTTTCACGATGGTCAAACTGCGCAAGGTGATGCACAGTCATCGCAACCGCAATCCGGCGATAAGATTCGGGGTGATAAAATCAAATGGGTCGGCGGCAATGAGCCTGGTTGCAGCAATGTGTGGCATTTGACCAATCAGGTGAGCTTTTTCTTGAAGTACCTCATCATGCCATATATTGACTTTTTCGCTGCTTTTCTGCAGATTGATTCTGTGGTGCTGCGAGTGAATACCATGAAAAACAATGGCATCCTGGGCAACTATTACATCAGAGAGCGGACGAGAGTAAGTAAACATTTCAGTAAAACATCCGTTTTACGAACTCGAAACTAATCGAGAGGTTTGAGGTTCGCTTCAACGTAAAGCAATTATCGGATATTTTCAGTTCTAATGCGGCTTATTGTCTTGGTTCTTAGCCAACGAAATATCTGGTAATTTAATTAAATTTTCTTGAATTCTACAGGCTATGGTCGCTTGTTATCCCGGCTCTGGCACGCACTACGTCATGCATGTGGACAATCCTAAGAAGGATGGTCGCGTCATCACAGCCATTTACTACCTGAATCTCAATTGGGATGCCAAAGAAAGCGGCGGAATATTACGGTATATATTTATTTATATACAAATTTAATAACCTTGTATAAACCTTTAGTAAACCTTGCCAGCCGTCTCATAGAATTGTTTAAAATAGTTCCGAGAAATGTTAAATCACTCTACGGGAATTGCGAATCAATTATTGAGAATTTGATTCGAAATATGTTCATAACAGATTAACATGATTTTAGCGTTCATTTGTTAAATTCCAACGAACCTTGTCGTAATAGATATATATGTAGTATTTGCTAATTCTCTGGCGTCTGAACAATAATGCTATATATAATAATGACATTCGTAGTTATTATTAATGCAATTCTTATTTGTACACTTGAAAGGTGTATAATAATTATATCAAGAAAAATGTATGAAGTAATCTTCGATCCCAGAAACTATATACATTATTTGTCAGGTCGACGGGATGAGTTCATATAGCCATGTTCGTCTGTTTATATGCAAACGAGACCCTCAGTTTTTGACCTGAATTAAATTTGGTATTATAATCGGCCGGA
The DNA here is from genome assembly GCA_018150835.1 of Drosophila repletoides. Taxonomy (NCBI): domain Eukaryota; kingdom Metazoa; phylum Arthropoda; class Insecta; order Diptera; family Drosophilidae; genus Drosophila; species Drosophila repletoides. Next base: position 8,779,783 of record JAECWQ010000202.1, read on the forward strand.
TCGTACAACTATATCAAATAGCTGCCATAGGAACAATCCACTTTGGAAGTGTATATAATCTGCGGCTTAATTTATATACAGAATTTTGAAATTCTATCAGGAGACAAAATAATTAAGATTGCTCAATTTTGCAAATTGATGGGAAAGTATCATAAATATTTCTTTCTCTCATAATTATACCCTTGCAATGGGTATATTAACTTTGTCCCAAAGTGTGTAGTGTGCTAGCATCTCTGACCCCATAAATATATATATTTAGATGAGGACGATAAGACGATAGGATATAGCCATATCCGTCTGTCTATCCGACTGTTTCTGTGTAAACTAATCTGTTCAATTTTTGATGTAGGTGAATGAAATATATAACAGTATAAATAAATTTAAGAACAACTTTTAAATGCTTAGATCTTATTAGTTTCCGTTAAGTTCTATTTAAAATACAATTCACTCAACAAGTTTCTTTCTGTCAACAGTATACGACCCACTCCGGGCACAACTGTGGCGGATATTGAGCCAAAATTCGATCGTCTGATCTTCTTCTGGTCGGATATACGTAATCCTCATGAAGTGCAGCCTGCGCATCGGACCCGCTATGCCATAACCGTGTGGTACTTTGACAAGAAGGAGCGAACGGAGGCACTGCATCGTGCCAAATTGGAGAACAGTAAGACGAACAATATCAACTCCATTGCGCAGCAGGCGGAGCCTGACTCAACAACAACACCTGCATCACCAACAGTAACAGCAACAGCCTCACCAACAGCTACAGCTACATCCAGCTCCAGCTTAAGCTCCTGCTCCACATCTACGTCCTTACCTGCATCAGCATCCACAGCGTTGTCAGCAAACAAAGCGCTGACACCAGCCAGCATGACCACGGGCAATGGAGCAGTGAATGCAAATGTAGCAAACAGCTCCTGTTCCGCCAGCAATGAGATTTGCACGTAGCCCGTTGTCCTTATCGTAGTCAGCTCTTTGGCCTTCTGTATATATATATATCTAGACTATAAATATATGTTGTGACTATGGTCAGAGCGATGCTGGGCAACCAAAAAGTGTAAATTGTATCAAACGAACACACAGATTGTAAAAAGCTAGTTAAAAACTATTTATATATTAATTCTTAAGTATGTAATCTATAAAAATTTGAAGTGTAGCGTAGAAAGAAGTCCAGAATATTGTGGAAAAGGATCCATTTGTCTGGCTTTGCCTAAATACTGCACGCGTCTGACCTATATAAATGTGAATCAAAGCTCCTTTAGTCATTAAAAAACAAGAAAAGAAGAAGAAAACTCTAGTTGTAGTAATTAAGTCGTATTTTTAGTTATTTTTGCATTAACCCTTAGCTAACTGCCTTATCAGCGTCCTGTTGATTGTTATATTATTATTTGCGTAATCGCGCGCTTTATAAATGTTTTAATCAGGATTTGCGAAGTTATTTTAGTTTCTAGCTGCCAAAGTATTATAGCTAAAATGCAGCAACAACAAATGCAACATTAACATTGATTTCTATCTCAAAATTGTATAAAGCAAACATTTATTAATCTTTGTATCTGTATCTCTTTGGTTGTCTTCCTCCTCACTCACCACCCCCACTCAATTCGTCGACTCTCATGCACTTAGATAGAGATTTTGAAAGCAAACTAAAAGAAGTGTATAAGAAAAAAGATCAAGAAAAATCTCTTTAATAAGCCTTATGAAAAGAAAAACTGATCAATTATGTATTTTGATGCATATGTCTATTTTTTTATTAAATGAAAAAGCTAAGAAAATTAAACAAAGTGCATATTATTTTGGAAGGTAAAAAATGAAACGGCTTTGCTTGATATTCGAATATACATTTTATTTTTCAGAAAAGTTGCTCATCTTTGTAATGACTTTACATTTACATATAGTATATGTGTATGTATGTAAGTATGTATATAAGATTTATATATAAGTACATTCTCTTCGATCTCCCATGCGTTCTCTTCATTTGTAATTTTCTTTCATTTCTTTTCAATTCTTTTCTTTGCGTTTCTTTTGTGTGTTGTCCTCTCTGATGTTACGACACCAAGTTGCACACATGATTTTATTTCGCTTTAACTATATTATACTCTATTATATAGTATTTATATATGAACTGAATTAGCTAGGCATTTGACAAACGAACAACCAAACGAATTGAGATTTTTAATTGTTTCAACATTTACAAAAATTCATTTTTGAATTTGAGTTCCTCTGCTTAAATCTTGGCAATAATTGTGTGGCATTGCTGCATTCCACATGCATATATATAAATCACGCCTATTTCCTTGTCCAAAAATATTTATTTCCATATATATTTAGGTATATTTACTTATATGTATGTACACGAGCGATCTAATTGCCATATCTATGTGTGTATGTATGTACGTACGGATTTATAACAATTTTCTCTCGGTGGAAAAATAAAAATTCTCTGCTTGAGCTGCTTATTCCTTTTTTTTGTTTTTTGTTTTTTGTTTTTTGTATTTTAATTCTCTCTGGCCATTGCTCTCTATCACTGTCCTATGTACTGTTCATTTTTAGTTAGTTTTTTAGTTTGATTAATTTAATTTTATAAGTTTTGATGCAAATCTCTATTAGGAATTCAATCAAGTGTTTCTAGTTTCAAAAGTTTCCTTTGACATTTCTTTCTCTTTCTCTCTCTGTTGTCCGAACTTTCAGAGTTCCTATTGATATAATTTAAAAATATTTCGGACTTTTTGATCAATGAGGTTCTCGTGTTTCGTGTTTCTAGGTGGAAAAGTCGAACTCGAAATGCGACACATTTACAGCTGCCAATAATTTTGCTTTTCAAAAATATACATAGATATATTTGTATTCGTATTCGTATTTGTATTTGTAGTATTATTATATTGATAAATATTCTTTACACACGCTCATATATAAACTATATATATTTATATAGTTTTACCTGTTGTGCGATTGGTTCGGTTTTTGTTTTTCGGTTTGTTTATTTGGTGCACATTTAAATTTTCTTAGCAACTGCGCTCAAGACTGGTTTTCTTTATTAAATTTTCACAACTAGTTCAAAGCAGACACTAACACTGACACTGACACTGACACTGAGCTAAAAAAGTACTCGGATGTAGGATAAAGCCGCAGGGTTTGCCTTTAATATATTATTGATACGTACATATATATATATATATTCGCTTACTAAGCACAAAAGAAAACCTAATAAAAGAGCGGGAAAAACATCGCATCGCATTGGCGATGTTTCCTCCCAGCTCCACTCTAATATCGAGCCCAATTATTCAAAAACAATTTCTCCAACAACGAAATGTGCGTTTCTTGAATGTTCAGTTTTTCACTTGGTGTATGCAATCTACAGTCTACAAGTTAATTGACAGAAGTTACAATTACATATATAAAAAATGTTTTTCTTTTGCTTTTCCTTTCGCACAACAAAACTTCTAAGAATTTAACAACATATTACACATACACATACATATGCATATCATAGGACTACCAAATTTTTATACATATAACAATTCTTCTATATATCCTTTATCCTTGCGTGTGTCTGTGTGTGTGTGGGTGTGTGGGTGTGTGTGTAGAGACATAATTGACGCACAAATCAGCTGATAATCAATCCACAAACAAACTTGCGAGGCTCATTCGAATAAATATTTTTTTGAAATGTTCTTTTTTTCTTAAAAATGTTTCATGCAATGTTAAATTTTTTTTGTTTTTTTTTCTTGGTTTTCTTCATAGTTTATAGTAAACGCATTTTGGTCTCAATATTTTATGAATTTTGCGCATAGTTTGGGTTTAGTTTAGCTAAAGATTTCTTCGCATCCTTCAAATGTTTGAAATGTTTCTGTTGTTTCCTGTGTAAACAAGCTAATATCTTGAGGGGTTTTTTGTTGTTTCTTTCAAAAGAGAGTCTTCCAATTTCACAATACAACTCTATAAGTTCAAATTGATTCATTTAATTTTGGGTTCTTAAAGCTCACAAAACTCATGCGTTGTGTTAGGGATAGATACGTACAGACGCGTATGTGCACACGTATATATATATATATATAGATATATATGTAAATATAATGTATATAATATCATATATGTCTTACACACAGCTACACAAATATTATTATTTTTTTTTTTTGTTTTTTTCAACGGTTTAAATAACATCTAAAAAACACTTTGGCGTGAGTCTCCATAATTTGTTTTATATATATTTCATATATTTTTCATATGTATTGTATAAGTACAGTTTAAGATACTTTTTTTTTTTTTTTTTTTTTTTTTTAAGCTTTTGGGGGTGCAAAAAAGTTTCAGCTAAATTTTTCTAAATTCTTGCATTCTACGAGTACATTGTTTATAGGTAATTGGATTGCTAGTTGTTGCTAATTCATTTCTGGCAAATTTTTGTTTGTTTTCTTTTTGTTTTTGTTTTTGGTTTGCTAAAAATTGTTCGTGTGTGCGTTAACATTAACATTTTTCAAATAAAAATCTCAATTTTTCAAGTAAAATTATTTGTTTAGGAATTTAGTTTTTGGTTTTTTGTTTTGTTTTCGAACTCTGTTCTGTGTAAAATATCAGCAATTTTGTTAGGTTTGCTCTCTCAAATATGTATGTATTGTATGTATGTTAATGTGTATCTCAAATATTTAGAATATGTTTTTTCATTTTCATTTTTATTTTCTTTTGGTTTTTGTTGCATGTTGCATGTTGCGTGTTGCGTGTTGCATGTTGCACGTTGCACGTTGCATGTGTCTAAAGAGGGAGACTATACAACATTCATAATAAACAGCAATGGGTCTTCGCGAGGGTCGCTGCACAAATACACCACGAAAAATTACACTTAATTTTAATTACTCCTTGTACATTCATATGTTTTGTATATATAATAATATAGATTTATATATATTATATAGATATATCAATATATATTACTCAATTGTATCTCAAAAGGGATATAAAGCCATTTAAGTTTTCAAAACCATTGCACCAGCAGCTTCATCAATGCGCTCTTTCTGGGAAGCTGCAGATGTAGAAGAATTTAGGTGTGAGTCAAGCTAGTCCAACATATCGAATAATCACTGTACTTAGGTATCTTTTCTGGAAGCGTCTTCTGGCTTCTAGGCTCTCTCTGAAATGCGTCTCAAAAAAAGTGTAGCGCACTCTGAAGGACTTTGGCTGGATCTTTTCTAGCTTAAATAGGTTCCAGTTTTGGACTGGATTTATCTGTATCTGAAACACAACCCGTCTCAGTTTAACCAATTAATCTATTATAATTATAATTTGTTGCAGAGCTTTAAGCTCAACAAATCTTGCGGGGACAAGGGACAGGGGGGTGACTTTCTGAAGTAAAAGTAAAAAGTTCTGGGTTTTTTTTTTGTAATTGTTGTATTATATTGTGTATTTCTCAATCTTGTGTTGTTTCCTTTTAGTATAATTGCATAAAAATCAACATGATTAGCATAATTAAATATATTGTAGATGATGTAAAACTTAAGAAAATAGTTGCCTTTTTACATTGCTTTCTCTCTATCTCTCTCTCTCTCTGGAGCTGACTCTCTTTTTATCAATCAATTAAATCATTAAAGAAAAATTATGTTCTCACTTTTACTTGCAAAAGTTTGGAGGCGTGTCAGCGCCTTTGCACTAAAATTATATCGACATTCTTTTCATTTCTATCTGCTGTTTATAGAGAAAATCAAAGGCTTGAATCAAATTAAAATTAAATGTAGTAAATATGTAAATTATATATATTAAAAGTTTCTCTTACAACAAAAGTAAAATACAAACAAAGAATCAATTGAAACGGGTGAATTGCAATCTTGTTTACTTTGTGTTGTATTTTGGTTTATCATTCTTTAATTTAGTATAATTCTTTTCGTTTGTTTTTTCTTTTTCTTTGATAATAAAACTTAAGATTAAATGCGCGCGTGTGTGTGGGTGTGTGTGTGTGTGTGTGTGTGTGTGTGTGTGTGTGTGTGTGGGGTGTGTGCATGTCCAAATGTGTGTGTGTGTGTGCTTTAGATGTATTTTTCAATTGTTTTTTTTTTTCTTTGTTTTTGTTTGTGTGTTGTTTTTTCTCACTGTTTAAACCTAATACATAATTTAGCTACCTTTTGTTTAGTAATATATTATATAAAAACTAAATAATTAATACGTTTCAACGCATATAGCAATTTTCCTTTTGCTCACATTTCAAGTTAAGCTTAGAGTTTTCAATTATTTTCTCGTCTTTCTTTCTTTTTTATACTCTTTACTCTTACTCTGTGATTATACTCGTATTGTTTTCTTTTTCTTTCCTTTTTTGATATCATTCTCAGGTTGTTTGTTGTTTCTTGTTATTGTTGCTGTAGGTTGTAGGTTTTAGGTTGGGTTTAGTACACATACATATCGATATCGATATACATATACATATATATATATATAGATTTAGTTAATTAATTAATAAAATAGGTAGGCTTCGCAATCCTCAGCTAGAATGCGCTCTCAACACAAATTCACTTAAACAAATGCCCAGCATTCGAGTGTTTTGATAACAAAGTCTTCTTGTGGTGCCAATGGCTCATTGCCGTATGTGCTGCAATGCTGGGATCGGCCCTGATTAAGATCTCCGTCCAGCCAGAGACCGAAGCGACCGCTATGAAAAGAATATAATAGAAATTAATAGGAATATTGCTATACCCTGTAAAGTGCAGTGTACTTACTCGCCAGCGCCAATTGACAAGCTCTCCATGTTGCCCTTTATGAAGTACATATTCTCCCCGGTCCAATGGAATACCTTGAAGCTGGGATTAAACTTGTAGAGCAGGGATTCGCCAGTGCCATAGAAATGATCCGACACATGCAGCGAGCAGGAGGTCAGGGCACCAAATACCTGTAAAACAGCACCAAAAACCATTGTAAATATGTGTAAGGAATACTCTCAGGTTTCTCAACTCACATTGTGCTCCGTATCCTCTATGACAATTAAAACTGGACTCTCCAGTCTCGCCATCTTACGATAAAGCGAGTTCAACGCGAAACCATGTTGCGATGTGCTGAAGATCAGGGACCACGAATAGCCCTCTGCGCGAGCTGGCAAATGAGCGCATAGCTTTTCGCTGAAATACAGAAAATATCATCATATAGTACAAGAATATATATAGCTATAGCTGCGGTCAACTTACCGATGCTCCTCTGTGAGTATCTCTGTTTTGCCAATTAGATCTGGGATGGGGAAATCCAGGTCAAAGGAACCAGTTGCAAAGAGTGAGGTCTTGCGATATTCATCTGTGCTCATAGACAGCACCTGGAGAACGATCGAATTGTGAGGGATTAGTAAGAGAATATGCGATAGTTTGGTCCATTTACGATTAAAACATAAACTAATCAAAACTAAAATACATAAAGAATATTCGAAAATCAGACATGTTCCGGTTTTCACTTTCATTTTTTTTTAATTGAAAAATTTTTTTAAGTTCTTTCAATATTTTCAAAGTGAATACCGAAACAGTCTTAAAAGTATTCAAATAAATATTTTTTATATACGTTTCTTGGTTTGGGTGTAGCAAAACTTTGAAATTCTGGTGCAGTAACTAAGTAAGAAATAGTTTTTTTTTTTTGTTTTTCAGTGTCAGTGGTTGGCTGGGTATTGAAATATATGTATATATATCTTTAGTATCTTTTGGTTATGTGGGTGTGGCTGTGGCTGGTATATTCAAGTATTGGTTTTGGTATTTCTGGTAGATTTTGTTTTAGTTCAGAACTGAGAATACTACAAATTAAAATGCACGCTTTACTTTTTGGTGTCCAACGAGTGAAATACTAGCAGCAAAACAACAAAAAAGTAGTCGGAATTGAAAAAAAAATTTGATAATACACTTAGAGAAAAATATGTATGCTTTATGTTTATTTTACAATGCAGTTTGCAGAACACTGAAACACTGTGAAAATTGGCAACGCTCCAAGAAAATGCTGATTGATGATGACTAACAATGCATGGTGAAGTTTGGCAACATTGCACGGTTTTTAACTAACCCGATGAAACCTGTGGAAGTTCTAGAATATCAAAGGACTCTTACGAGGGGAAAAAAATAAGTCAAGAGCCTATAACAGGAATATATGAAAAATATCCTTTTCTGGTAACGCTTAAAGAAAATGTTAGAATAAAAATGCAATGTGAAATTTGTGAATATTGCACGAACCCAATTAAACCCGTGGAAGTTCTACGAGATCTGCGAAAAAAAGAATAATCTAAAGAGTAGAAAAACCATGACAAATCGAGATATTCTATATACGCGATAGCAATGGCAATAATATATGAAAATCTTAGTTTCTCCTCTGCTCCAAGGTTAGTTTTATTTGACAATAATGGGGGAATTCGTAGTACATTTAACAGAAAGGAATTTTGAACGACTAATGTGAGCACTTTTTGCTTTTTTTATGTGTGAATGAATTGTTGTCACTTTCTGCTTCAGACGATCGCAGTTAATTTTGGATATTTCTAAGTAATTTTGAGGCTATTTTAGGGGAAGCTTTTTTTATCAAGATGAAAATAAATATGACGATTAACATTTAATGGCGTGCTCGAGGCTGCACGGCGAAGGAGTGGCTGGGACGCTTTTCCACATGGCTGCCAACACGCTGCACGGCCGATTCCTTGGTGTACTCCGTGGGCATGGGAACATCGTTCTGTAGGTTGTCTCTTGTGTAGCTATCTTCCCGTTTGCAATCCAGGCGCCTCTCGCCCTTCTGCACTTCATGCAGCGTTGGAGCCGAGTGAGAGTGGTACTTGGAGTGCGAAAGGTGCTGTTTAATTTGCTTTGGCTTGCTCTTCCTCCAAGAGGCGATAGCGGAAATGGAACGCTTAGCTACATCCACTTTAGATGGCACATAGGACTCGCTTCCCTTGGCAGAGACGTTCTTGCCAGTCATCGAAAATTTAGGCCTATTTATGGTCGTTCTAGAGGCAGCCAAGCTTCTGGTCTTCGGTGCTGGCGGCCTCGGCTTGGTGCTAACCAATGAGGTGGGACTCACAGTCTGAACGATATTCTTGGCCAGCATTATTTGCTTGGCCTTGTTGCGGGAATCGGCCACTTGATTGCGATAATTCTCGAATTGTTTAGTAATGATGCGCTGCGAGGCGCTCATCAAATTTGCTGCCATTTTGGACTGATAATGCGTCTCATCCATGCGGGCTGCTTCGGGATCATCCTTTTTCGCCCTCAGGATATTGCGATCGATATATTCACGCTCCGACAACGATGACTTGTAACGATAATCATCTCCTGCCGACTCCCCAGCGGCGGCATTGGAAACGGACGCAGTGGCGGCGGCCGAAGTAGACGGTTCTGTGTCATCTTTGGGATCTCGCCGTTGAGCGCTAGATTTGCTGCTGCGCTGCTTGACCCGATTATCCGAATTTGTTTCCTTGGCGCTGTTTGCATACAATTCGCCCATATGAGCCAGCAATTTCTGGGTCTGCAAATGCGGCTGGACAAATTGCTGGTTAATGGCATCATTGTTTCCATCCTTGTAGCGAATATTTGTTAGCTTGCGTCGCAGGGGCTTCTGCTGCTTGGAGAAATTTTCATCTGTGCCCACAATCTCATTTACATTCATGCCACGGGGATGATTCCAGCCTTCAAGGGGATCGAAGCGGCTTTTTTCCTGATATTTGTGGAAATGTTGTGGTTTCTGATGGTGATGCTCCTTGTCTTCGGGTTCGCATTCAGATGGCTGAAACTTGCTGCGAGCATAACTAATGAGTCGCTTGGTTGTTGGATCCACCTCCATCAGCTCCGACTGTATGGATCGACTAATGTCCCGGGCGAAATCACCATTGCGTTTCTGGCGCATTGCACCAAACTGATGATACCTTTCCTGAGCCGCATGATGTGAATGCAGCGGGGCTTCCTCTCGAATGCTGGACAGGCCACGTTTTTGGGTGAATGGGAAGGACATGCCACTTCTGCTGCTGTGGCAGCTGCCACGCGTCTGTATGCTGCTCATCGAGGAGAAGAGTTTCGTCTGGCCATAGATCTTGTACTTTGAGCCCACAGCCTGGGTCAAGGAGCGTGGCTTCATCTTGGACTGCGACGTCTGTACCATGCCCTGCATTTGATTCACCAGCGTCTTCTTCAATCCAATCACCTTACTCAGTCGTCCATGATTCTGTACTCTATCCTTGGGCGAGTTATTGAGTCGCCGATGTTGCTGGGGCGTACGGGACGTCATCGTCCCACTGGAAGCCGACTGTTTTTGATAGAAACTGCACATAGAGCTGAGAGCTCCCTGGACCTTGTTATTCTTCATTGCCAGCTGACTCAGATTGTAATTCTTGGTATTGCTCATTTTTATCAGGTCAAATGGATGGTGGATAGAGCTGCGTCAGTCTTACTGATTATTCTAGGTCGTCAAATTTATGTTCAAATTGCTATATATATTTATATACGAAGAATTTGGACTCCGCGACAAGGCGACAGAACTTTTTTATTAAATAGACTCACAAACAAAACAAAGAAAAATTAGACAAAAATTGAGATATAAAACTTTTTCGAGAACTGTTTACTGTGCAACGAACTATAAAACTGATCTGTTGTACTAAAAAGTGAACTGAACTCCCATTTGGGCAGACTACTGAGATTTATTTCCAAATATGAAATTAAATGCAACGCCTGCTTCATAGCTCCCAATTTCATTAAAGGGTAGTTTCCTTTGCCAGCTAATTGATATAGTTCTCCGCTCCGGCCGGTTCCACGCTCAGAGACTAAAGTGCATATAACAGACGGACAGAAGGAGTTGACTCCTCTCAACGCCCTGGTCAACAAGGTATATGCTTCGTGGAGCAGCAGATGCCTCCTTCATGAAATTCTTATTCCCTCGAATGCTGGACAACTTTATTATATGGCGTAATCGAAAGCGATTTCCATATTTCCGATTTTATTAAATAGAATTTTCCAAGCACTTTCTAGGCGATATGCAATTTATAATAACATAATTTATATAATTAAAATTTTTTTTAATTTAAGACTCTTCTCCAACTTGGAGGAAAACCCGTGTAAATTTGAAACTATTATTAACACAGAGGAATAAATTTTACCCAGTAATTGAAGCCCATTTTTCCGAACTGAACCGAATGACTAAAGACAAGCGAAACAACTGACAATTTATGGTTATCAACTGTTCTAAATTTTTGGGCCAAAGCAAACTTATCGAGCCCATCTTTCAGTTTGGTTGGGCAATAATTTTCTATGATTACCGATAACCGATTACCGCATTGCCGGGCAACGATAACAACACAAAAGTTTTGCCCAAATATGTGAAATTCGTTTGACTCTGACTAATTGCAGGGGGTGGGTCGGAGCGGGGGTCTATATAATATTTATGCGGACTTTGTCAATTTCTCAGGGACGAAAGTGACAAATTTTGTGGACAGCGTGTGAAAAATGAATTTTTGACGTCAATGAGAATGGATCGGATTTGCCAATTGGCGCTAAGTGGCTCTCATCAGATTATCATTGTATTTCGTATTTCTCGTATTGTTATTGAACGCAATTTGATAAATTTGAATCGTGATAAGAGAATATACTTGAATCAATCACACAGCTAACTATCTTTGGTTTCGGAAGGCAGCGCAAAGACAAACCCCCGAAAATGTCATAATTATTGTGTAAATACCCAAATAATAAAGAGAGTCTACAATTTACATTTCACATCATACGAAATCATAATACAGGTGTTAATATTACCGGTTTTTGTTAACCATTTGGTAAAAGTTTCGTAAGAGAGAACAGCTGGATATTTGCTGTACTCCGAAGGTTTGGCAGATCTAGGCTTAGCCTTTAGAACGGGTAGTTTGACCTGCATTTAGTATAGAAACATGGCCTAAAATAAATAACCCGCTTAGCGTTGGTTATAGAGTTGTTGCCGTCCAGTGTCTAAATCGCAGTTTAGTCATTCGATTTCCATGAACTCAACAAATCATAAAAAACTGAACGTGCTTGAACCATTAGCAGCTTTGCCAGCTCTTCGAATGGAGCTTACGCACAGACTCCCGCAGTTATTTCGATAAACCACAACTGCGTCTTACTTCTCGATAGACGATAACTCAGTGTGGCTTTCATTTCGTTAAGTTGTTGCCTTTTCGATTGATTAATCGACTGTCTCTATGGCAATTGAGTTAAGCTGAGTGCGCCTTGAAGAGGTCTTTGCATTGAATCTAATTCAGAAATCATAAATCAATTAGGAGTGCGTCGTGCAGTAGTTTTTTCAGTACTCTCTGTTCTGTTTATTATTATTATGCATGAATTGCATAAATATTTGCAATTGTCGCCAGCAGCGTCGACCTCGCCTGCAATTGGCTCTAGGCTCTCATATGGATGATAATGATACTCGTAGTCGTAGTCAAAGAGCCCTGACTGCTTATGACTATATATATGACTGGAGCTGAAGGCGAAAGCTGTTTGGAATAGGATAAAGCTCTTGAAATTTTGATTTATACTCGTAGATATACTTGTAAGATATAGAAATATTGGACCGAGATCTTGTCTTGCCTTGAGGGCAACGAGTATTTCTCTCAGTGTCGCTGCATTTACCTGCCGAGCTGCCAAAATGGGTCACTGTCCAATTACAAAGCTCATTTGCTTGTCGGAGCCGTCAACAAATTGTCTAGCTGGTATTATAATTGCACATGTACTCATATATATATACATATATATATATATATATATGGATGTATACAGCAATTATTAAAATGACAACAAAGCATTGAATTGAAGCGTGACACGTTTTGGTAATAGTCGCCAAAATAATAGGCCCATATATCTAAAAAGAAATAAACTCTGTCAAATTTAACATTCTGCTCGTAATTTAAGAAGTGAGTTTCAACTATCTAAACTTGGCCTGTATAAAAGTCAAACGTCAATGACAGCTGCTTGTTGTGTTCAGTGGATGCTTTGCGATCAGATCGCAAATCTCAAAATCTCTCGGGTAAATCTCAAGTCTGGCGCAACCAGTTTCTGTTTGCATACGAGAGGATAGTCTTTTCTGTTTGGCTTATATGAAAACACTCTCAAAAAACAAATACACACGAGTTGACACTGCTGGAAATTCACATGAATCATAATATTGCCGCTAACACTTATATGGCTTAAAGACGGCTGGGTAAATGCTCTACCTCATGATTGAGCGACGAATGATTGACAATTAATTCGCACATTCTCATCTCCCAAAGGCACAAAATATGAAGTATACGCCGCACCGGCACGTGGTACACTTAACTGTTTCACTGTATTCTAAGCGATGCGAGTTCAAAACACGTCCGACTTAACTGTAACACGTTCAAAAGCCAACTGTTAACTGGCAACGGGCCACTGGAAACTGGCAACTGCTTTGGCTCGGGCCTTTTATTGGTCGTCGTCTCTCAATTAACACAAACTCAGCAAATTTGTAATTTTTTTATTTTCATAAGTTTTTTACTCGAGAGCGGCTCAGTCGGGTTTGAGTTTGTTTTGAGCTGAATTGAGTATTAAGTCTGGTCAAAAATATAATATAATAAAAATAAATAATAATCATCAAGAAAATTGCCTGCTGGCGCTTAATGAGCGTCTTAATACCCTTCCTGAACAAAGCAAATTAGTAAAAAGGGTTATATTAACTTTAGATAATCCTAATCGATCAATCTTAAAGATCTTTGAGCTAGATGTACCTTTAAAACAGAAAAGAAAATTGCCTGCTTAATTTAATAATTCTTTAATTAAACTCGGCTCTACATTAAGTTTGATTTTAGAATAAGTATAAACATTCATTTCAAATCAATTAGATTCAAGTACGCACCTGGTATCTATGGGCCGATAAGTCTAATAGGGATTAAGTCAAATACGAAAATTCTTATGTTAATGTCCTCATAATTACAGTTCTTTAGAATATTGAATGAAGATCGAATTAGGGATAACTTCGGGATATTTTCAAGGCAACTCAGAATGAATTCCCTACGTAGAAAGCTCAAGTCCAGAATTTCGCACTTGGATAAGTTTTCCAAATTTGAATTAACTAGATCGGCACAAAGCCTCTAGGGTATTTTTTAGTCGAGTACGAGACACTAGACGTTGGACGTATAGGAGATATAACTTTAGGTGAATATTTGAATATCTTAAAATCTGCTAAAATAATTGCAGGGTATATCATATTCGAGTGCTTTTACCTACAGTTGAGGCTTGTTTAATTTTAATATTTCTATCAAAATGATGGCGTGCCTTGTCTAAGTTTCCCGCTATTTAGTCTTAGCTCGTTAGAGAAAGCATTCGAGGGAATGACGTCAGCCAGAAGAGAAGACAGCAACGATCGTAGCTCCGTCCCGGTCCCGGTAGCTGACTTTATGTAGATATTGTTTTCTTTTTGATATTTAAATGAAGTTTTAATTTCGAAAATTGCTATGCATTTCTCGTAATACCAAATAGTTCCTGCATCTGTGGGTATAGCTTAGAAAGTTGTTTCAGCTCCAATGCTACTCTGATAAGCCATTGAGATTGAATCGATAAATTGTGGCGCCAAAGGGGCAAATAAATCTTTTTGTCTATGCTTAAACAATGATTTAATTACAATATTTAGTCGAATAAATAATAGCATTTCCTTATCTTAATACTTTTTACTTGATAAACAAATATTTCTTCACGAATATTATTTTTAGCTGCACTTTTTTTTAATACACTAATATATTATTTTCGATTAGTAGATTTGCAGATAAGATTTGCTCCTGGAGCACTCCGAATTCCGTAAGAAGCCAAATCAATCAATGAAAACGTAAAATACGCAGTTTTTGGGATAGAAAAAACAATTCCTGATCAGAAATTTAAACACTTGAAGGCAGAACACATACGTAAAACCACCAATTGGATGCTTATCGATATGATTTTTTCTTTCTTTCTAAAATAAAACTAATTGGCAATTTAGGAAAAATACGGCGCACCGAAATTTCCATTTGTTTAAAAATATTGAATACAAAATACTAGTCTCTCTTCCCTGGGCTGATAAGATAGTCACGATGTTATCGTAGTACACTGCCCACCAATAATTATCAATAATTAACCGGGGGGTCCATTTATTCCACCTCTCAAGTGCAACAGAAATCTATTCGAATGGATGATACGAGTACAATGGGCAATGGGAGAAGTTTGGAGTTCAACAAATTCTAATTTGAGTAAAACTTACAAGTTTTAAGCACGATTCGTATTGTTTCATTTGAAATCAAGTATAAACAGGATTAACTAAGTGAAAATAAGTGAATCAATCCCTACTTAAACTGGATTCGAGTACAAACAGGCTTACTATGAACCGATAAGACTAGCTGGGATTTAGTTAAGTATTATGAACCGATTAATATTAAATTAAGTACGAGAATTCTTATATTGATATCATTTTAATAAATTTAATTCATTATAGGATCATATGGGAGTTTAATTCGGGTTTATTTCATGCCGACTCATGATGAAAACAGGACTAAATCAAGAATACCGAGATTGGAAAAAGCCGATTTAAATAAAGCATTTTGTGCTTTGTTTTAGTAAGACCGGACCACCTATGGGGAACGCTTCAAGTACGAATTCTTCATTTTATCCGGCTTTTTTTTTGTGAACACATATTGATCAGGATACCAAGACGAGTCACTAAACCGAAGTCTGTCTATTTAAATTAGAAATTAGTTTCCCACTTTTTCAGTTAGGTGAATAAGGCTTAAGCACCTGAAATCGCTGCCATTGGCGAGACGAAGACAGCCTTTCTTTAATTGTATAGCTGTTTAGCTAAAGCACACACTAAATGAATTATATGCAGAGCTATATTTAGTATTTATATTATTTTCTGTTTTGGATGCACTTTTTTGAAACTTGGAAAGAGCTGGACTCGTACCTTATGTTTGGCTGCTTGAGGTGGCGCGGCAAACATGTTCTACAACGGTTCTACATCAACTGGTTATTGAAATGCGGCTCAGAGAGTCAGAGCCAAAAGTCTGGGCCAAAAGCAGAACTCAAACCAGCAAGAACCGGCAATACATGTAGCAACAGCAACAACAATAACAAGAGCCAAACTAGCCAGCCAAACGAGTATCGAGCTGGGTCTTTAAGTAATTTGATAGCACTCTCTGCTCTGTTCGTGTTCCGCGAAGGAAGGCACCAAAGCGAAACAAGGCAAAAAAAAAAAGTGATGCGAAACCGTCTATAGGCGACTTACAAGGGTTAAACTGCCTCAGCAGAGTGTAACTAAATGTTGCTATACAAATATTTATATAAATATATATGCCCCGGCTTTAACAAAAGTCAGCTAATACTTGCTAAAATCTGACTTTGAATTTGGATAGTATTTCTATCAATTTCAAAAATTATCTCTGAATTTTCATTACTTTAATAGCAAAGTTTTAGAATCGGTTTCCGCTCTTTTTATGTGGTTTCTTTTCTAAATTTGTTATCAGAGCGAGTTGATTGCCGTAGCAAATGCGGCAGTCAAGCAAAACATACAGAATAATTCCCTTATACATTCTCATTCCTTCTACTTATCGACATTTGTTTTACTTTTCTTCATTTTCCTTTCTGCTTGACTGCATAAAGAGGGCGTGAAATTAAATTTTGTTTTGCTGTTTCTTCTTCTTCTTCTCATTGTTGTTGTTGTTGTTGTTGTCGAGCACTTGTTAGAGTTGTTCTCATAACATTTCCTATACTAAATAATATATACTATTTATTATATATTCGAGTATTTCTCCAATTTTCTGGCTAGGCCAATATTTAATTAGTTCTTGGGTGCGTTAGGTTAGTTATAAGGAGTGCTGTTTGCCAAAGCCAAACAAATATTTTAACACAACCAAAAAACAACAGATATCTATAGAAAGAGAACAATTAAGAGAGCTCAACTAGCAGATACTCTGTAGCGAGGCGAGAAAGAAGTATTGCTTACCCCATATCAGAATAATTTAAACTTTTCAGCTCACAAAGAGACTTTATTTTGGAAACCATTCTTTATCCTCATCTAAAATAAGTATATTCCAATATCTCCGATTTGGTTCGAGCTTTGGCTTACTTTTTGAACCAAGTAGCATCCAAAAGATACTTTGAATCCCTTAATATTATTACCGTCTACAATTAGTTGGATATCCGGATATACCCTCATATAATAATAATGTCGAAATATAATCTACTCGTTCGCATTTAAAAATTTTAATGGGTATAGAGAGAGAATTACATCCATAAAGCTTACAGGCTTTTTGTTTCAGATAATCATCTTACGAAAGATGCCCGACACATTTGTAGGGCAGCATTAAGCACATTGACCCACTGTCAGCTGAATAATTGCAGTGGTTGGCAGTTGACAGACTGACAAATCGGGTTCATTTAGCTCAACTTCCCATTCACAATAATACTGACAACTTGCATTACATACCAGTATGTAAAATCGAGTATATATAATGATAATGGCGATGCTGAAGCTTTAATAGTTGCATATCGGAGCAAGCGGGTAATTTGCGAGGGGAGAATGTGCTTCGAGAACTTAATAGAAGACACGTGGATCTGGCCAGAGTCATGTAATATATTAGATTAATGGTATTAATTTGATTGGTTTTCTGTTTACAATGTTTATTAATTATCGTCTAATTGCTTGTCATCTTAATATAATTCCCAAATGGTACTAAGCAACTTTATTTCACTCACACAGCAAAGCTTTTCTTCTCTTCACTCCTCTTCACTCACCGTTTCATGCATTTCACAGCTTTCGTCGAGCAACGCCTCCAAGCTCTGATCATCTTTGGTGGGCGAGAGCGGGGGCGTGGGGGCGCGATTCTTAGCCGTAAGCATTGAGCGCGGCAGAAAGTGGCGTCCATAGTGAAGGTAAACATACCGACCCCATTTTCGACCAGCGACGCCGCAAGCGGCAGCAATAACAATGAATACCACAACAAACCACATGTTGTTCAACAAATAGGCAAAAAAAACAACAAGAACGAAAAGCACAGCTTACTGGGGTGAGCTAAATTTCTATGCCTGTTCGATTGTAATGGACAGCAGTGTAAGCAAAAGCTTTATCGTGCTCCACAACATTGCATACACGACTCTCTCGGCTTACGCTCTTACGTTCGCGCTCTCTCTCGCTCTTGCACAGCTGCTTTGGCTTTAGTCTTGTGACCCACGAGACTAAAGCTTTTTCTTTTTCGTTTTGTTGTTTTTTGCTTCTGTGTTGTTGCCGCAGCTTTTATCACGCTCTACGCCTTTTGCTTTTGCTTTTCCGATATTTTGTTATTGTGCTATTTTCTTACACGATAACAGCGCAATGTTAATGTTGTTTACAAACTTTAAACAACGTTTGTGCAATGTTTATCCAACAAATAATGTCTAAATCTATATACATTTGACATTTATATATATTTTTTCTTTTAACACTCGCTCTGTGGCTTTTGGTGTGTGCGTGTTTGGAAAACAAGTTGCTGACTGACGGAATGAAGAACAGGCGCACACACAGTGGGCCCAAAAGAAGTTGAGAAAACATACTAAAGAGCGCAAGAGAGTGGGAGTACCAGAACTCTCTCTTAATGCTAACTAATGCTGCTCTTAGATAAAGCTTTTTTAATTTTCAAGCTTTTGGGAATATTTGTTTGGCTTTGGTGTGGTTGGTTGCTTAGGTGTGTGGGTGGTATGTTGCCAGCAATATGTTGCCACCAATATGTTGCTAAAGATGCGTATACGTAATTCATGCTGCTGCTCAACAATTGTAATTGATTTGTATGGTGAAAATTATTTAAGGGGCTGCAAATTAGGTCCCCCACCCAAACAATTGGGGCATGAGTTAGCGGCAATTTTTTACTTATTACGTTTTGCTTAACTTCGCATCATGTGCTTTAGCCAAAAACATTTTTTGTTGCTGCTGCTGCTGCGTTGGGCCAAGGCTGTTGTTGTTGTTGTTTGCATTTTTGTGGGTTAATTTGATTGTTTTAAGTGCTGTTTGAACAGGTTTATGTCTCTGTGTTGTTGTTGCTATTGCCAAATTTCTTGTTGTTGTTGTTGCTGTTTGAATCAACATGTTGCGTTATCACACAACGCATCAAATATATATTTGTGGGCGTTATAACAACAATAACAACAATATAAACAAGAGTATTTTAACAGACAAAAATATACTCAAGCTTAGCTCTGTTAATGCCAAAAGTAGTTTGACCCCTTCCTCTATTTTTTCAGTAATTCAGCTAAATAAATCACAATTATTTTTGGCCAGTTCTGTCAGCGTGACAATAAATAAACAATTCCCCAGGCAACATTGTTGATGAAATAATCACGTGTTTATGTTATCCGGTTGTCTTTCTGACAGATTGACACCCATTACGCTACTCTATACACTCAAAAAAAAGCATGTTTACTATGTTGTTATATGAGAAACGGAGCATATTTCAAATATGTTCAATTTCAGCAGCCTACGAATCTGATAATTTATTTATTTATTTATAAACATTCATAATTCGGTGTCTAATTGTAAATACTACAACACTGTTTGATTATCGTAAATATTTGTTATCGATATCGTAAATATTTGTTATCGATAACTGTGTCAGTCTGCAAGAACGAAACAAACTGAAAACTGATACACTTTCCAACATTGCAGAGTTTTTGAAAACGATGTCAGAGTAATTTTTTCAAGATATTTGAGAAAAACCATTTTATTTAACAGATTTTGAATTCCATTACTGTGTGACAAATAATTCATCATTTCCAAATGAGGACTTTAAATTTTTGCAAAGATTTCCATCAGCCAAAAAAAATATTCCTTAGTGAAAAGTATATTAAAATTATTATTAGCTAAACCTTATATACTTTTACTTCAAAAAATTCCGGAATTTAAAGAATTTATTATACTTTTTATTGTATGTATTAAATATATTGTAAAAAGCATTATTTTACGAATTATTTAGATTCCTTGTTTTATAAAGGTAAAATTTTGGTAACATAAAAATGTTGGCAACCTATCAAAATATATAAAATCGGTTGGTAATACTCCCAAATAAGTCGGAAATGTTGCAAGGAAGTTTATAATTTTATCTAAATTTCGACTATCAATAATTTTATTTCATTTCATATTTCAGCTACGTTTTTAAAGCTTCAAAATTTTGCGTTTTAAAAGCAAATCTCTAGAAAATCGACAGATAGTTGTATAATTATGTTCTAAATATAAAGAATAAGATTCTTTTAATAATTCCTTTCTGGTATTACTATAAAGTGAAGCTCCTACTGCGAATTCCAATTCTAATTCCAGTTCTAATTCTAAATTATGTTTGTCGATTTGCATACATCTTTCAACTGATCTGGCAAGGTTTTAATCAACAGGTGGCGCTTTCGCATAAGCAGCAGCAGCAGCAGCAGCAGCAACAACAACAGTGAGAAACAACAACAATTAGTAAAAAGAAAAACAATAACAATAACAAATGCCGTCATTTGGCACACCTTCCTTATACACGAGCTTCTACGTACGCCAGTCAACCATTTGAAATCCAAGCCACATACAAGTACATAATATACAGATACAGATACAGATACATATATGATATGTAGGTATATGTAGTTGTATGTACACAGATATATGTACATATATTATATTTGGTCTATATAATACTTGCACTCTTCACAAATGGCTGATTTTTGCAGTGTTTTGTGAACGCGCATTGAATTTCACTTGTATCAAGCACAGGAGCAGTGCAGATACGTAAACAAACCATGGAAATTAAATTTAATTACAGTGAAATTTCAATTTCAATTTCAATTTCAATTTCAAATACAATTAAAAGAATTTAATTGCAGGCCCCGTAGAACCGCCCTGCTAAAGGTGAAAGAAATGTCAAACCCGAGTCTATAGACCACATTTAAAATTCCCAAATTAAAAGGCTCGAGCTGAGCTGACTTTCGATTCGAGATTGAGAAAAGCAACCAGTCGAACCAGCTGCTCCAGTCCAAGTCTAAATTATGAGCGATCTAAAGAAGCCTCAGCTCGTGACATAAAATACGCTTAATTATGGACTAAAATAGTTCCAAAGAGTTGAGCGACTTCTTAATGTTCTATAAAAATAATAAGAGAACTTCAATAAATAAAAAAGTTCTCTTTTTATTTGTCGAATCTTCGACAACATCCCATTTTCATTTTCATTTATTATATAAAAAGAAGTCATCATTACTATTTTATTGTGTAGGGTATTCCATAGTCGTCTTCTTTTTTTGTCATTGTTCATTTGAAAGCAAGTTTCTCCAAAATACAATGAAAAAATTATAAAATACTTCGCATCTCACCGTTTTTTGGCATTGAATAAGATTCCAAAGATAAGAAACGAGACAAGTAGCAAAATATTGATATGAAAAAAATATCTGAGTCAACTTTTATTGGCACTTTTTAGACTAAGAAAAAGAAAAGGTTAAATTGACGACTCAACGCGTATTTTTAGACTTTCCAAATGAATCATAAACTGAACCTTTTAAAAATTAACCCAAGAATCTAAGCCCGAACCGGATCAAAGTTCGGATCAAAACATTAAAAAATTTAATGGAAAAGGGATATAAAAATATCATTTTATTATGATGTATTTCATTTAAATAAAGAATTATCTAGAGAGAAAGGGAATACATTATTTGGGTAACTTAAAAAAATATATTCTTCAAAACTATCTGCAAAATGAAACCAAAGCTGCGCATCCGGTTCGAAGACTTGAAAAGAAGTTATAAAGGTTTGCAGCTTCTGAGTGAACATAGAAGATACAAAAAACGGCAGATAATTATAGAATATAACTGATTGCTTTTAATTAAGTCGGTTCTCTCCTGGAGCGATATAAAGCCATCATAAAGAATCAGCGAGCTTTTTCAACATCTTACGGATCATGCAAATTAATATAAAGAAGAAGGTTGGCCTTAAAAAGAATTGACAAATATAGGCGAATAACTGAATATTCTAGAATAGCTTTGAGCGTTCTACCTACACTGAAAAAAAGAAATGGCATGGCCAATTTTAGTCCATCTATTCTTAAATTTAGACCGAATAGCAACTCAAGTGAATCAATTTTTATTCAAACTGGATTAGACTTATGAGTCAAGTTGGGTTTAAATCAAGTACGAGAATTCGTATATTAATCTCAATATAATTATTACAATTCATTAGAGGATTAAATGAAGAATGAAACAGCGTTAAGATCAGGCTATTTTCTAACCCGACTCGGGTTAGAAAACCAAGAATTTTGAGATTGAAAAAGGTTTGAATCAGAAATTTTAGATTCAAGTATGGAATTCATGTTTTTATTGCAGGTCTTTTCTCTCTGTTAAATGTATTCCAAAAACAATCCTACAGATTCAGTTAATAGACTTGCGACAGTAGAAGAAATTATGATTAATTTGTTGTAACAAACGAGTTAGAATAATTAACAAGATAAACAAACAAGATAGTAAAATAAAATATTGAAACTTGTTTAGGAAATGCCACTTTTCATATTGAAACCAAGAGCTGAAAAGTAAGATATTTGGTGGGGATTGGAGGGGTATTACAGCGCTATATAGTTATATGGCTATATGGGCAATTGATGGCAATTTCAATGAGCAATTGGGGCAACATTTAATGGGGCAATGAGGCAACTTAAGGCGAGTACGACTGCCCGATCTGCCGCATCTATTTTAATTATAGCTCATCTTTTTTAGGTTTGGGTTTTGAATAATTTTTACATGCGAATTGTTGCTGTTGTTTCTGTTGTTGGCTTCGGACATGGCGCAAATACTTAAATTTGCATGCGACGTGGGGCGGGGCGGGCGTGGCGGGCGTTTCGACCTTATCGGTGGATGTTGGATGGTTCGAGTACGACGATTATTGCCAGGGTATTTATGCACTGTTCAATATGGACACTTGATGTTGTGCTATTGTCATTTATGGCCAAGGCATTGAATACAGTCTACAGCAAACAGTTTATATATCTTTTTTTTTTTTTTTGATTTTTCTCTTTTTATACAACGCAACGCGCTTCGATTACAAAATGTTGAATATATTTTTCTGTTTTGTTTTCGATTTGGTAAACTTTCACCCACAAAAACAGCGCGCGAAAAGCTGATTTGCACAACGCGCCGAGCACAAATCTCAACTAAAAATTTCATCTCGAAAGTTCTCAACATAAAAATCTTTGTTTTTCTTTTATACTTTTTGTTTATATTTACCTTTTTCCTAATGTATTTGGCTATTTTGGATAATTTTATCGGCTTGACGCTCATTTTGGCGACGTGTTTTCGATTTTCTCTATTCTGTTTCAGTTCTGTGTTTTCTGTTTTCTACAAAATTCTTTCTGTATTTTCTTCCACAGCTTCTCCTCTGTTTTTGTTGTTGTTTTCTTCTGGCTGCGGCGCAGGCGTTGCTAATTTTGGACACGCTCTTTGATTGGCAGCACCGACAGCACTCGCAGGCCTCGGGCCAAGAGAGCGAAATATCCCAAACAATCAGCTAAATACATATACATATATATGTAAATGTATATGTATATGTGTATTATGTATGTATTATAAAGTGACGAAATTTAATTATATTTATTTGCATATGCACAAAATATTTATCTTCCTTTTTTTCGAGTGTTTATTTAAGCAGCAAACAATTAAAATGCAGTCACATTGAAATTACACAAAATACTTAAGAATTTTTAGCACTTTTTCATATGTGTCTCAATTAGAATTTGAATTATTTAAGTACACAAAAGAGACCCTCTTGATCAGATCCCCATATGACAATAACAACAACAACGACGTTGACTGCGACAGAGACAGCGACTGAGACGGCGACAGCGACTGCGATTGCGATTGCGACTGTGCGGCTTGAGTGTGTTGCGAAAACTAAAACAGAAACAGAAACAGCCCACAAACAAGCCCAACGGTCGGTCGAAGCCGCTGTTGTCGCTGACTTTGTCGTCGTCAATCTGACAGCCTGAAGCAGCAGCAGCAGCAGCAGCAGTGGCTCAACGTCGCGACGCGATGCTAGCTGATAACTTGTCTAGCAGCAGCAGCAGCAGTGTTGCTTGCAATGTGTCACCACATTTCGGACGCGAGTGTAGCGGGGGCTGGCTAAGCTGCGTGCGTTTTCTATGCTGTGCGAGGCGCAGATTTAACAGTTGTCGCAAAGCTTTCGCCGTTTGTTTGTTTATGTTGCTTTTGCTCTGCAATTCAGCTTGCAGCTGAAAGCTAATGTTTCGTCTATGGATAAACTACTGAAAGGTGTAATATTATATATATAAATATTATATACAGATAGATTTTCTGCCAAGACTTTCTCAAAGTTTCAACTCAACAAGAAAGATTTTTGTTCGACTCCTGCGCAGTTACTGTACCAGAAGAGGAGAAGAGTGCAGAAGAGAGAAGAGTGCAATGGATGAAGAGAACTCTTCATTTGCGCTTGAATGACGCTTAATTGAACTGAAGCAGAAAGGGTGCTTTAATGGGCTTTTCTTATCAATGACATTTGTAGTCGACGTAGCATACATTAATTGGATACACTCAGAAAAACTGTTTGTATGATCTGGCATGACATTTATCATATCAAAGAAATGCTGATATGATAAACTTGGTATTTTTTGGCAAATATAAATATGCATTTCGAATATAGTAACACAATAAGCTAGTTAAATCTTCAAATCGATAGAAAATGATATGATATCATTATCATATCGGTGTTTAAGCGCTACATTTTGATAAAAGTTGATATCTGCTTGGCTTTTTTTTTCAGTGTACACATGCTTAATTCAATTGCTGCCCATAAAACGATTTGCGTCTGCAATTCTTATAAATTGGCCAGTTTATCAGGCAGAGTTCTTTTCAGAGCGCAAACAAAACTGGAGTTCAGATTATTCTATAACTATGCTCTTGAATAGTTATAGAATAATCTGGACAAAGAGTTTTCTTTTTACTCTTCACAGCTTTTTTCTGGAAATGATATTTGATAGTTACAAGTTGCGAATAGACTTAAAAATGTTAACAATACTTTTAAACAGCAGATCTGTTTCAATCGCATTGTTTGTATATTATAAAGTATCATGTTCGCTACTCGTATATCTTTCTTTCAAGGGAAGACTGTGGCCACACCTTTTAACCCACTCAAAAGCAGCTTAAACACAGTTCAGCCTCAGGTTGAGCTCGTAAACAGAATGTTGTAATTATCGCTAAAAAATGTGTTTTTATTATTATTAAATTAACCATTAGGAATTATGTTTATACACATGTGTATATATCTAGATATATATATATATATATATATATCCAGATGTATATTTTTAGCTGAAAGTGCAAAGAGTTGTGGACAGACTGCAGTATGCAAATAAGTAATTATAATGGAACTGAAGCTTTCAACTGGCGGATCGCACTTTTCTCAATTGTTCAGAGACGAAGTCGTCGTCGTGTGGACGCCGTAAAAATTCATTGAAACTAATTGATCGGCCAAGTACAATATGCGATATATAGTATACTTCTCTCTATACAAATGTGTACATAAATATATGCCATATGATGGAAAATACTACTCAATTAATGGCAAATCAACAACAACAAACTGAGTAGACTGCTAGGCTTTTCACTGTAGGCGTGGCACGATCTGATTGATCGGCTGAAGCGAAGAAGTAGCACTCTCTCTCTACAGAGAGACACCTCTCGATTAGCTGGTAAAAACCGGATACGACGGAAACAGTCAAAAAATAGTCGAAAGTATCATCAGAAAGAGCCACAATAATAACCGGCTAAATGACAAGCGCTGTAGAATTGAATAAAACGTAATTAACTTAAACAAGTAATTAATTGTTGTTTAGTATAATACGATGAATTTTTAAATGGATTGCTCTAAATAAGATATATGTAAATATTTTCACGTACACATCAGCTTTATTCCTATATATATATATATACGGCCGAGACGAGCCTCAACTCTAGTGGATTTCTGGCTCATCTTCAAGCGTTGCTTTATATGCAAATTTTCCTTTTTCCTTTGTTGAATGAACGAGGAATTTACTTATGTTCGGCACACGTTCTGTTGGCCATAAACTGAGCCACAACAACACAAAAACAACTGCAAAAAACACAATTATAACACTAGAACAACATACGGAACCGGTTAACCGGTTAACAAATAAAACTCGTCTGATCACACGCACTCCAATCTACATATAATAGAAATATGCAGCTACCAATGTATATATATATTTATCTATATATATATAAATGATAATGCATATTTATGAATCTTTATTTATAAACAGCAACATTTAATTTCAGTTTTATTTTTGGTTGCCCTCGTTTAAATTAGCTGCAAACTGCTGCACAATTATAATCCATCCAACTGGTTTCACAGTCTTTTAATTAATATAGAAAAAAACTTGTTTATTATTTCTTTTATATAATTAAAACTTCTGTGCTATCTTTACATTTTTCTTATTTAGTTATTATTATCTTTTCGCTTTCTAAATTCTTTCTTCAAATTTGGTTCCTACACAGAGAGAAAAAGTCAAGAATTCCAGTTTTTAGAATCAGCTTGAATCAAGTCGGAAATTCTCGTATTTCAAGAATGCTATTTGAAGTCAAACTTTGTTTGGCAAGCTTTAGGGCCTGAACTAGTTTGGTTTGAGAAGGAATCAGCATAGAATCAAACATAAAATAAATAAAATACTTGAGACTATGAATTCACATTACCATAATTTTTAGCTTGAATTAAGACTAATTTTCTTTAAATTTAATAAAATTATTGAATTTCTCTTGAATTGTTATCCTCATTCAAGGCATAAGCAAGCTTCATTTAAGATTTCTATGCCTATTTTCAACTTAATACGAGATCAAAGGAAAATTGTTTTAACTCGGGAAAATTCTTCAAGATTTTCTTGCTCTCAATTGAAGACCAATCTAGCTTGAATTTCTTTCTGTGTACATTCATAGACCACTCAAGAATTCAATAATGATTCGTTGCAATTTCAATTTGAAACTCAGTCTGGTAATGTAAATTATTAGCTCAAAGCTGAAATATCTTTTATTTAAGTTACATCAGATATTTAGCTGAAACTTTAATATAGATAATCCATTAATTATCTAATTAAAATACCTAAATTTTAGATAAAAATTCCACAGCTTTAAGCCCAGGACTTTAATTAATATGCTTCCATATCAATTCTGTTGTTTTACATATAAAACCTGGAATTTTAATATTAATTGTTATCTCGCTTATGACCCAAATGTTGGATTTATTTTTGGAAGCCGCTAACGATAAGAGCGAAATAATAAAAATAATTACGTAATATGGAGCCTGCATCTATAGAGGTAAATAACCCCAAGTTGATCTTTTCAAGAAACAAGGAAAATATTTCACAATCTTATCAAACTCAATTTGACGTTTTCAAGAGAAGCTTTCGAGTTTCAAACAGAAACAGAGGCGGAAGTAGCAATAAAACTTTATAATTAATGTTATTCGAAAACTATACAAAAGATTTATTCGGCCCGATAACCTCTTGAGCCGAGATTTGTTAAGCAACCTCAAATTGAGATGCTGTCAATAATTCGTAGAGACTCATGCATAATATATAGGTTATCATTGATGGGGCTACCTATATATTTATATTTATAAGGACAGAAAAACCTATAGGTAATGAGGAAACCAATTGTTGTTATTATTCCGCTAGATTTACAGCTGTCGTACAGATAACAGACAATGAGGGGCACCCAAGGCTGTTGTACAGAATTAATTAAGAGATTATTAAAACTCATATTAAACATTATTTCATACCACAATTTAATGAAGCGTATCAGGTATCAGTCGGCAGACAAAATTACTAATACGACGTGTGAATCTCTGTGTGAATCTCTGAGGGCACGCTTATTGGGTGAGAAAAACGTGGCTAGACAATAAATTGCGAAACAAAAATGCGCTAATTATTGTATGAATCGAGTATTTGGTATGCAGACTATTAAAGCGTAGCCAGATGTTAAATATACAGGTATCTATATATATATATATAGATAAAGAGAGAAAATAAATACACATTTAAAGTAGAACTCTTGAGACGGCCTTTAAAAACGTTAATCAAAGTACAATTAGATCAAAGTCGCAGTGCGGCAAGTGCTAATTCCCATAGAAATTCGGTTTGTTTTGGTATTCTAGAATCGATATATTAAGAATGTGGTTAGCTTTTAGCCTTAAAGGGGCTAGTCCCGAGACAAGGTGGCTTTTATGTGGGTTGGGTCTACACAGAGGCGCCCCAGCAAGGCTGCTGCTAACAGCTACAGTGTTAGCCTAAGCTTGTATTTATGTGTATGTGTTAGCCATATATTTTTGTGTATATTGGTTATGCTAGGTTAAGCAACTTTTGTGGTTGTTATTGCTGCAATGAGAGCTTGACGAAGCCTCAATTTAAACTGTTTGATTGTGGCAACAGTTTGGTTAACAGAAGCCCAAAAAGTGTAGACAAGAGATGTAGGCAAGTGATTAATAAAGATGTAAGATTAGAGATAACTTGTGCTTCAATAATAATATCGATAATACTATCGAAAATATCGACTGGCAAAAAGAAAGTTAGACTCCATCTTATAGATATTTTAGATTAAATACAACTGTATGAATAATACTAAAAATAGAAAGTTTTATCTTCTTTTAAGACCTAAAATATATTCTATTAATTTTGTAGCTATATCGATGATACTATCAAAAATATCGGATCGAATGGTTGATGCGAATAGAAACTTAGGCTGCACTTTCTTCTTTCTTCTTTAAAGACCTAAAATATATTTTATATATATATAGTTATATATCGATTTTTACTTGCCATCCAAATATCGATAAATCTGCAACTCTACAGGAAACTACTTTTTAGTTATGCATGCTTAGCAGTACTCGAATTTAATTATATGTTTTTAGTTTAATAAAACAAAATCTGTTACGCCTTCGGAAAGTATGTAAACCCCGTATTAGCATCGTGTCGCTCCCCCTAATCACAATTATATTAAGTACGTGGGAAAAGAGTGAACAAAACCCTAAACTTTTTGTTTTCGAAATTGCCAGATCTCTAATCTTATTGTAGATGTCATATAAATATATATATATATATATATATATATTTTTATAATTCAGATAATGACGAAAGCTTTCGTTTGTGATTTCTCTCATGAATATTCGATGAAAATGTTTGAATTTTATTTTTTAATTTGATGAATCGAAAAATGTTGCCAATATGAAGAAAGATTACAGGGTAGGGATGAATTTTTATGCTCGCTGTAGGGTATGAGCCAATGCTAAATGAACTAATGAATCAGTGCCAACAAAATAAAGAAAAATATTGAAAATTTTGAGATATTTTTGATATTAGTGTGCGACACACACTCACATTTAGACAAGTGCTGGAAAATGTGCCAAGAAAAGTTGGAACATTACTTAAGGAATTAAAGGAAAAGGAAAACATGATGCATAAAGTGTAACTGGATAACTACGAAACCAAAGAACGAGCGAGCCGAAAACAAACAAATAAGAAAATAAGGAACAACAAAAATACTCGTAAATAAGGAATATACAAAAAATTCACATCATTTTCACAAAAGTTCCAAAAGTGAATTTTTCTTTTTTTTTTTTTTTTTTTTTTTTTTTTCGGTGCTTTAACAACACTCAGTTTAGTTTAGGTTTAGGTGGAAGAATTCGTATTAAAAGGTTTTAAGTCCTAACCTCGCCGCCCAACAATTCCAAGTCATGCGATGCGGCATGGGAAGCCGTTTTTATGATCTTGTAGGTCTTGGCGAAGGGCGCCTTTAGAAGCTGTCGTATAGAGATTTATCACAAAATATTGTTTCAGTTTGGGTTGTTGTTTGTTTGTGCGTTTTGGCCCAGTTAGTTAGTTAATTAGTTGGTAGATATATTTCGGTTTGTTTTTTCAGTTTTATGAAAAATCAATGGAAATTGAAACGCAAAAGAGACACGACAAGAAACAGAAGAAGAGGAAAACGCGTGTAACAATAAATGTAAGAAAAAATATAAAAGAGAATGTTACAAAAATTTTGCATATAAAGTTCAATAATCTCGAGGCATAACCTAAAAGAATTATTTATATTTTTGAATTATTTTTGAAAAATACTTTTTTTGGGTTGACATTTTTTTATATACTTAGTGGAAAAATTCGAGAGAAAAACTCAGCGCATATAAAAGAGCAATAGGTTAAAAATTATATAGTATGAAAGACGCAGAACGCGATTTCTCTTGCAGAATATCGAATTGAAATTGAATTGGATATAAATTGAACTCACCTCCCAGGATTCGCGTGTGAGATCGCCAATTTCTTCGCCATCCTGGCTGTCGCTGTAGCCGCTGGCTTTGGTGGTGCCACTCTTTGTCCACTCTGTGTCCTCTTGGATTAGCTCAAAGCCGCGCGCCTTTATTTGCTCTTCATCCAGCTCACCGTACAGGTGTTTCACCCAGGTGTTTATAAAGCGATAGAGCTCATCAACGCTGCAAGGATGCATTTCCATTTTTAGATCTCTCAAGTCATCAAATTTAATTAAAACTCACCGATTTTTGGGCACACTGAACCAATACTCGGCGCGCAGCTTGTTTTTGCCATAGGACATGACTGTGGTGCCCTGTGGAATGGCCTTGCCAATGGGCTTGCCCATGCGCAGCCGGAAATACAAAGGTGGGTCAGAACAGGCGCGTGCGGGACGTGGTATGAGCTCTGTGGAAAGGATAATTATTATTATTGCATTCCAAATGAGTTTCTATTTTGTGCTTACTGTCCACGCTAATAAACAATTCCGGCTTGTCATCCATTGAGACCATCGAGCGATAGTCCAGCTTGGGCGGCTGTGGCTTGGGCTCCTTCAGCTTTGTGCTGGACGCAGTGCCCTCCGACGAGTGTGGACGTATAAAGGTGCCAATTGAGGAACGCCTGTGGAATTATTAAAGCCAAATATTAGTACAGTCAGCTCCAAGGCTCAGTTCTATCTCATGATTCAATGTATACAATATACAACTACTGCGTTTATGATGATTAAACCAAAACTTAATTGGATGAACTTTTAATAATTTAAAAAATTAGCTGTTTAACTGAACTATATAAGATGTATGCGTTGGATGAGTTACACAACACTACAACAACAGCAATTGCAACAACAACAACAACAACAGCAAGAGCAACAACATGGCAGAGCATCCAATCCGTCCTTACCCATAGCTCATGTGACCCTCGGAATGGGTCGAGTGAGGAGTCAATGGCGGCACTGGCGACCCACCAGATTCTTCGGACGGTGTTTTCGAAAATAGATTCCCGCCCAGCTCTGATACCAGAGTGATGGGCGAGCTAAATGAGTGATTTCATTTCGACCATTGTTTAAAATTGTGTGTGTAGATTTGTTGTGTGTGTGTGTGTATGAAGAGTGTGTGTGTGAGTGTGAGTGTGAGTGTGAGTGTGAGTGTGAGTGTGAGTGTGGGTGTGAAAAGCATAAGTTTAAATTATGTTTACAAAAGCAGCCGATCCGCATTAACCGAAGGTAAGCATTATTCAGTATTTTGTTTCATCAACGAAATAAACAAATTATTTGGCACCAATTATAGAGAGCAGTTAATATGTTACTTAAGGATTAGCTGAGAGTTCAGTTGCGCACCTTGAGAATACTTTCGAAAATACGCTTTGATTGGAATCGCCCGTATTGGGCGCCGAATCTGTGTCCGCCGACTTGTTCAGGCTGCCGCCAGTGGACGGCGGGGCACCGCCCTCGCCCGTGAGACCCTCCACCCAGGTCAGTGGATATGAGAGCCGCTTAAGCATCTGTAAATTGCAGAGAAAGTCAAAGATTTATTCTTCTATTTTTTTGAGGCTAACTAACCTTGTTCTTCTTATCCGCTTGCTTGTCGCCATTAGCAGCTGCCGCGGCTGCAGCTGCCTGTGCCTGCTGTGCTGCCTCGTCGTCCACGCTGAAGCTAACGCTAGAGGTTTTCTTGCGTGCACCACCAGCTTCCAGGCTCTGCCCGAGTATGGTGCTGCGTGGCGGCGACTCGCTGAAGTGCGTCGGCACAATGGTCTTCGGTGGTACCCAGTCGGAGCTGAGAACGATGTCAGCGTCACTGTAAACGGTTTTCTTTGGTATCGGTTGTATTGTGGGTATGGGATCGCGTATGTCAATGCCTGAGTCATAGCAGGACTGCTTCGATAGCTGCTCCAGATGCTCCAAATCAATGCCCGACGGCGGAAGCATGCCTGGCAACAGACCACCAGCCCCAGCAGCTGCACCGCCAGCAGCAGCACCAGCAGCAGCAGCAGCAGCTGCAGCCATTGCAGCACCACTAATTGAGCTGCCAGTCGACTGTGGATCCTGGACACGTGCACCACTGTCTATGGTTATGTTCGACTCGTTATCGGCCTCGTCTTCCGATGATCTTCGGGAATTAGACAAACAATAGCTGAGTATTTCGTATTGCATATTGTGTGGACGTGTTTATGGTGAGGTGTAATTTACAGTTACATTTACAGTTAACGGGTAACAGGTAGGTACAGGTGAGCACAGGTGCATTTGAGTTTGTGATGTGAGTTTTATGTGTGAAGCGTAACAGGTTGCAAAATGTTTTGGTATTGGTATTTTTTTTTGTTTTTTTGGGAGAACGTTGCGGTTTGATATATGAAAATAAAAACACAAATAAAAAAAGGTGGAACAACAAATTATTAACAATAAATTAGGTATTTTTCTTCTTATTTTAAAACACAAAAAAAAAGTAATAAAAGAAATGAATTTAGACACAGCTGTTTAAACACTAACCGATCTTTGCTCGGAATGGCCCAGTGATGGTCCAATAGACTTTTGCGACGCTCCTCCAGCGTGCTGCGTGTGTTTGTTAGGCCTAGCGTTTTCTTATCCTCATCCTCATCCTGACCGTCAGTCTTAGCGCTATCTTTGGCTTCCGTTGATGCATCCTTGGGAGGGGAAAAAACAAATAAGAATTCGAATTTGAAACTATGTTTTCGTTGCTCACCTCAACACGTTCACGGTCAAAGGCCTTTGGAAAGGCATCACCCTCGCGACCAGTGCTGGAACAAAGCGACTCCTGATCATCGGTGATCTCCAGCGAGCCGATTTCGGCTATAAATAAAAGATACAAAAATGTTAGTAAAAATAAGATTATTTTAGACCTATCAATCTTCTGAGTCTTCTGGTTATTGAAAACTTACCCTCCAAACGTTGCTTGTTGGCCTCCAAGAGATCCACCTGTTCGGACAACTCCTTGGAGTCCTCCTCAACTAATACTGGTTTGGGATAATATATCTCTGGCTTCTCAGCATCGCTGCCAGCGTTGGCAGCTGCAACACTCGGCCCGGCACCGCCGGCCACACGCATATGGGCGATGTCATGGAATATGGCTGCATTAACGACCAGATCCATGGGTGCTATGACACCATAGCTTTCCGGTCCATGCTCAATGACCAGCGGATCGCTGACATTGGGATCAAACATCACGGCATTCCGTGTGACCAGCAAAACACCTCCAACCACGCCTTGTCCATCGGTAATATGCCTCACATTGATCTTCAGGAAACGCTGAGTAATCACAGGGTCATCGCTCCTATCAGCATTCTCCTCTGCCGCCTGTCTGTCGCTGCTGACAATAACCCTTTCGATGTGTCCTGGCTTGGGTGAACCTGGACGCAGGCCCTCAAGAATATCTGAAGACGAAAATGATTATATATATATGAATAGGTATATATGTATATAAAGTGATATTATATATGTCTGTATATATTAAGTGAGGTGCACAGCAGCGAGGGATTTTATCAGTCTGATAAGATAGCAGGGCCAAATTGATTTATGTGATATTTAGTTTAAAAGTAAATCTCTCTAAATGCGCGCCATGTGACATTAAAAACTTGACGAAATGCGCAACAAATCAGTTCAAAAATCGACTCCAAAAACCAACAATAGAAGCTGCAATTAGCACATCTCCCAACCCAATCAATTTCGAAAACCAAATATTTAATCGGGATTAACCTCCGTTTCGCCAAAAGACAGCCGTATGCATTCTGTCTGTCTCTCGTCTCGTCACGTCTCGTCTGGCCTGTGCACTTTACAACACTTAACACTTTAATTTCGATGCGTGTGCGTGGCTTGCAAAATATGTGTACAAATGTATTTAAGAACTTTGTTTTATTCCACACACAACAAAACAAATAAGACAACACAACCGTCACGAATACTAAGGCAGCGAACCAGGGAGGCACAACGCACCAGAACAGGCAACAGCTGTTGTGCCAGGGCTGCGCAAGTGTTGAAAAACGCATGCAGCACAGCGTTGCCAACTATTTGGCGCACTATTTAAATTTTCAAAATACAAAATGTACGTTATTAAAAGCGAGTGTAAAAATAATGTAAATTAAGCAAAATGCGCTTCGTCAAACAAGCCGAAGATTTAAATACCCTTGCAGAGAGTGTTGCTACTTTCCTAAAATTGATTGATAAATCAATTGTTTTCAGTAAACTTGTATTTAGATGAAGATTAGATATGCTTTAATCAAAATGTTTCTTGTACTGAAATATGGATCGAGCAGATCGAGCGTTGCGCTCTTCCACAGGAGTCGCGATTGGAATTTTCAGAAGAGAAGTATTAGAGTTTGTCCTATTTGAAGAATAAAGTTCTGGTTTTCCTCTGTTAATAATCGGATTAATACTCTGTTTAGTCAATGGACTGGCGCAGGCCGCATAAACTAGGATTAGACTCCAGTTAACAAGAGGAGTAACAATCGGATTATTACACTCATTACTTAAAGTGTAAAGTAGGATTAAACAGATTACTATATAGATTACTCCCTGCTGCAAGTGTACTATAATATAAAGGCGATCTGCAAAATTAGCTTCAATATCATCGCACCAATTGCACCATTTCCAGTAGCGTCGCTTACCTTTTTCCTGTTTGCTCTCATCGCTAGACAACTTGCGCTCAATGGGACTGGACTTGCCGGAGACACTCCCACCGCCACCGCCTCCCTCATTCGTTCCAGTGGAACTGGTAGAGGCATCATCTTTGGCACTCTTATCGGGCACCAGCAGCTGCTGGCCCGGGTAAATAAAGGAGCTGTTCAGCCGATTCAAGTGTGTCAGCTCCGAAGGTGTGGTATCAAAACGTGCCGCCACCGAGGTCAGTGTGTCGCGATTTCCCACAGTATAGGAAATGGTGGGTATGGTGGGCAATGAAGACTTTTGCTCTGTGAAAAAGAAAACGCTTTCTGTTAATTAATGTGACACTCCGAAAATGCTCTCGCTCTCTCCCTCTCCCGCTCTCTCACTTAACCAAAGCATTGTAATTGTATGCGTACTCATAATTGCACTCGTAATCGTACTTGCATGTGTGTGCGTGTGTGTGTGTGTGTGTGTATGTACAGTGGATACTCGATTAAAGAAATGCGCAGTACTTAAAGGAAACCACACTCTTCAAATATCGAAACCTTGAAATTATCTCTAAGCGAATCTACTTTAATTTAAATTAATTATCGATAGCACCAACTCGACAAATTTCTAAACATTATTTTGACAATACAGGAATGATTGATAATTAAATTTTATAAATTAGTGAGTGGTTTAAACTTTAATTTTTAATTGAAGAGAATATAAAATGAAAAAATGAGAGCTAAAAAAATCTTAAAAAATGAATACTTTGTTCGGCTAAAAAAAAATCACGTCGTTTGTTTCACAGGAGTTTTAACTGTAGTTCGCTGTTGACCGACAATATGAGCTTTGGAAAATATTTAATTCGTGAAGCGGTTTTTCCTTTTATCAAGTGTACACTGTAATTCATGTGCGCTTCAAAATAAATCGTTTTCCAAGAAGTTTGACTCAATTTCGCTGTTGACAGACAATTCGCGTATTTTCAAATATTATATTTTATTCGCCTTTTTTTCTTTTTATCGAGTGGGCACTGTAATTAATCTATTTACTTTTTGGTTGAGGGGGTTGTGGCTTCGGCTTCGGCCGCTGATCAAACACCTCGAACTGCTGCTCATCGGGACGCAGGCGCGAATAAAGCACAACCTGCGCCTGTGCAATGGTATCCTGTGCCCCAATTGCGAATTGGCGGCACAAATAGATGACAACAAATTCATTGGCTGCCATTTGTGGCGGTGTTTTCCAATAGATTTCAACAGTTTCGAGCATTTTTTTTTCGAATATTACTTGTATTATTTTTTATTTGAGCCGCGGACTGCAGTTTCAATTATGTACGAATGGAGAGTGGAAACAAAAACGCTTAAAACCTTTATCGCGATATATTTGCTTCTTCGCGGATTTTCTTTTGCTGTGCTGGTTCTTCTTTTGCTTCTAAGCAGAAGCAGCAGCAACAACAACAACAACAACAACCGCTAAAACAACAACATTCTCGTTGACAGCAACAAGAGACGCTGCTGCTGCGCCGCTGCAGTTAAAAATTTGCCGAGTCGTCCGTTTTCCGCATCAAAAGGCAACTAACAAAACAAAAACTGAAAAAACTTCGAAGCGATTACATGAAATTAGTTTGTCCGCCCGTTCGTCTGTGTGTGTGTGTGTGTGTGCGTTTAAAATTGATAATAGGTTAGGTGTTATCAATGTGAGGCAATTTCAGCATAGTTCTGTGAGTCACTCGTTGCTGCATTGATAGCAAAACAATAAACCCCAAAATGATTGATTTATAATTTCGAAATTAACTGTATTCTTGCAGTGGTTGTTGTTGTTGTTCTTTGATACGAGCATGCGATAACAGCTCTGCACACTGTTACTTAACAGTGGTTCATCATGCGCAGCCAACTTAGCGTACGCCGAAGCTTTCTGCGCAAAAGCATAGAGGGCGCCAGCCAAAAAGCGCGCGCGCTTATTTGAATTTTTAAATTATTGCTACTCACTTGACAATTTGTCGACACTCTCAAAACGTTGCTCAACCTTTGAGCGCAATGAATCCAAATCGAAAGGCGCCGCAAGGCCATGATCCACACTACGAGATTTGCTCCTGTTCAAGAAAGAAAGAAGGAAAGAAACACGTGCCACAGCACAATACGATTGTTAAATTAATTGGGATTATAAAGTGGCGATAGCAACATATTGTTGCGATCTTATCACTTACAAATTTTCCAGCTCAAATTGTGTCCATAACTAGCTAATAACAATTTATTTATTTATGTGTTTTTTTTCCTTGTTGTTTGTTGTTTTTTGTTTGTTATTTGTTATTTTGTAATGTTATTTTTTATCTGGCAATCAACAATCGGCGAGTGACCAAAAATGGTTTGCGACGCATTTTAAATTTGTTTTTTCAAACGTTTCTGGCCGACTTAACCTTTAAATGCTTTCGATTTGTGTGGCCTGTCACGAGTTACATAAATAAATACATATATAAATATGTTGTTTGTCCTTCCTCACCAACAGAATATAGTACGGAATTTCATAGAACTTTACTATAAGAAATTCAGTCACAAATTCTAGTCTGACCGAGATGAATCTTAATCAAAGTCAGACTAGAAATCTTGAAAAAGTAGAAAGTTTCTTTGATTAATCAGAAACCATTTTCCAGCTTCTAAAGACCTTAGAATTATCTAATAGAACGATTGTACGAATATATTTATTACTTAATTTATAATATATTTCATTCTCCTGAATTCAAGTACAGAACTCTCATATTTTTTATCTAGTGTGGCAAGGAGAAAACATAGCAAGACAAAGCAGGCTTTCTCCGAGAACTTTTCTAGGGGAAGTCTT
This sequence comes from Drosophila repletoides, assembly GCA_018150835.1. Classification (NCBI taxonomy): domain Eukaryota; kingdom Metazoa; phylum Arthropoda; class Insecta; order Diptera; family Drosophilidae; genus Drosophila; species Drosophila repletoides. The sequence continues at coordinate 8,817,486 of JAECWQ010000202.1, forward strand.
GAATTATTGACTAATATATATAATATATATAAATATAAAACTTGGCATATTTTGTGAACAGTTTCTCATTGGGACTACTTTTAATGGAGGAATACACACGGGAGCCATGCCCCTTTCGCATTGTTGAAGACTGTGGCGGTGCCTTTGCAATGGGCGCTGTGGGTGGCGCCGTCTTTCAGGCCATGAAAGGCTTTCGCAATGCTCCGTGTGGCTTGAACCGACGCCTGACTGGCGCCATGGCTGCTGTACGCGCACGTTCCGGTCTTGTGGGTGGCAGCTTTGCTATTTGGGGTGGCACCTTCAGTGCCATCGATTGCACTCTGGTCTATGGTCGCGGCAAGGAGGATCCATGGAACTCAATCATCAGTGGTGCGGCAACTGGAGGCGTGCTGGCTGCCCGTGGCGGTAAGTGAAACATCAGACATACGACTCCCAGTAGAACATGCTCCTTCTTTTGCAATGACTTTGGGCAAGGAAGAGTAATGGTAGCTTTAACTCTGTTTGTTTTACTACTATTCCCATTATTATTCTCGATTTTCAGTCAACAAAGAGCACTCTGGTATAATATACTATTTAATATAATTCCGGCCTTTTTCTCATGCAGGGCTTTAAGAATTACACATTAATTAAGAATTCCATTAATTTTAACAGAAATATTAACTTCCTGTCTATCGTATTCACGATAGTTCTTAGTTCTTGCCTTATGTGTGCGATTAGAATTCATTACACGATTTACACGAATATTTTTCACGATTTTAAGCTCGTTCCTCATACCCTTATATAGGTAGGGGTATTATAAATGTATCACGATATATGATCAGAAAAAGCATTTTTATTCGAGTTTGTCTGTTTTGGCCTTAGGCACTAGGATCCTTCTCTACCCGTTTTCTTTGGAACACCAAAGATTTCCTATATATTTTTTCATATATATTTTGTTTTGAATATGATTTTAGGTATTACCGCCATGATGAGCAGCGCCTTAATGGGTGGCGTGCTGCTGGCTCTGATCGAGGGCGCCGGCATAGCCATGTCGCACTATACTGCTGATAATTATCGCCAGGTATCCGTGCTGGAACGTATGCAGCATTTTAATGAGCGCCAGGTGCGTCAGCAGCAGCAGAAGAAGATCGCCAGTTTCTATGCAGATTCAAACGAGGCAAGTCTCTGATTGCTGCTGCAGTTAATCGATATGCATTAATCGATAATTCAATTGATTTCATTTGAGTTTTTTGATACTAATTCATTATTTATTTACAGGGCAATTCGATGCCGGCTTAGAAACTGGTCGCATCATCGATTGGCAAACAAAGATCGAATACAAATGTTTAAATAAAAATCTGTTTCTGCTTTTTGATTGTTCGTGGCATGCGGCAAATGCCTCGAAATTGAATAGAAGCAATTTATTGAGTTTCATTAATATTCATTTGACGTGCATTTCAAGTTTTTATTTTTATTTTTACTTTTTACTTTTTTCTTTTTAGTTTTGTTTTTATTTAGAATATTCTGAGCATTTTTATGCCGCTGCGTCGTGTATGTCGCGGAATTTTTGATGGCTAAAAATGACGACGTTAAAATACTGGTAGCCGCCGCTTCCTAGCGCCAAGTTTGTAACCAACAAAATGGAAAGAAAAACAAAAACAAGCAGCCTTATAAGGCCTCTGCCCTGCCCTGCAGTGCGTTTCGGCATGTGGCTAACAATTTGACTACCGCCTTGATTTATGATATTACCACGTTTCTACGAGTACAAAAATATACTAGGCTTATCTTTGCTTATATATGAACTATCGGTCAGCGCTTTGCATTAAATTTCATAATTAGTTTTACTCTTTATTAGGTCTATTTTATATATCTTTACATATGTATATCCGGCACTAGTAAATCTCGTGAATAGCTTTATTCGTTAGTTTGACTATCAACGAGTATTTCTCATTTGACACTCGCCGCAGTTTTTGATTCGTTACATTTATTTGCCTTTCGGTTCTTTGACTACTTATCGGGTTTCTATCAAAATGTATCTTTATCTCTTTATATCAAAATAAACCTTTAGTTTATTATGATCTATGACAGCTATTTATTTCTACCAGACTTCTTAAGAAACTTTATTCTTTCGTTTGGGTTTCTATGAGTATTTTTCACTTGTCACTCGTCATAGTTTTTGATTTCTTTACATTTCTTTTTCTGGTTTTTGATTGACAATATTAATTTCCGCCAACGAGCATTGTCAGTTGTTAAAAAATCTTCGTTTCTGGTGTGAGAAATTGAATAACTGATTGACAGCTTGTTGAATGTATGAAATTCTAGATACGCCCAACGAATGTTTAGAAAATTGAACGAAAGTTGAAGCTTAATTTAATAACCATTTTTTTTTTTAATTAAGGGGAAAAAAGGTTGAGCTGCACTCAGCAAAAAATGGATTGCTTAACATTAATTTAAAAATTCTTACTGTCAGTTCGAATCAACTATGAACACAATTAGATAAGTGAATCTTCAATCACCGGCGGCTTATTATAGACTGACAAGTTCAGTTGGGACTAAATAAAGATTCAGATTGAATGAAGAAGGATTCTGGCAATAGAAATACCAAGACGACTCGGAATAGAATCAGAATAAAACTAAGACTTTTGTTTAAGGAAATCCGGGAACACTTAACTTGATTTTATCTCTGGTGGCTTTCTATGTAGGAAATTGTTCTCTTTCTGTTGGGCTTTAATTAAAAATTACGATTGGTTTTTCTTTACCGAATTCGATTCCTATATTAATTGCCTTTATAAGGTACTTTTAGCTGTTTCAATTGACTTTATTATCCGCTCAATTAGCGATAAATCTTCTGAGCTGCATTTCAGATATACTCGCAGATACTAATAGAGAGACTCACAGCTAACAATGGGTCCGTCAGTCTTTGTGTGGATATCTCCATATTCGAGATAGGAGTATCTACAAAATAAAGAAAATGAATATTATTTGCGCGTGTCTCTGCGAGTTGGCTGGCAATTAGCGAAGCCAACTGCGATAACCGTAATTGAATATCAATGATAAACAAATATTTATTTAATTCTAGTATATTTATGAGTTGGAGCAGCTGACGCTGACTCTGTCCCAGCTCTGTCGCATGCAAAGAGCGAGCCTTTTGTCTGCACAGATAAACAGTAAATAATTATTTAGCGCATATTTGTAGCGCTCTGTATTTATTCTATATTCCATATTATTTATCGCAATTTCCATGCCAATTTGCCTCTGACTTTGCCTTTGCCTTTGCCTGTGACTTTGCCTCTGACTTTGCCTTGGCCAGTGAAGTTCATTTATTATTTTCCATTTTAATTAATTGCGCAGCTGAAAAATTTCACAAATCAAACAAAACTTTGTCGTTTCGCTTTTCTAGGCCTATTTTATTTACCTAGACGAATGAACTCTGTCTCCGACCCGTTCGTCCGTCTGCCGTCCGTCCGTACGTACAAATAATACACGTAAAAAAATAATATACTTAAATCCAACAAATGCTCAAAGTAACTTGACTGTTAAATTAATGACGATGTTTTTTGTTGTTAATAATAAACTGTTACCACAGTAAATTAATCAGATTGTGAGTTCCATGAACTTTAACTACAGTGGTTTTACTACTAAAATTGATTCTAGGACAAGTGAGTTTGCAAAGTAACTGCAATCACAGTAAACTTACTGCAGTTGTACAAAGTATTCATTGGTTTTAAGACATATTTCTAGCAATTGATTGAAAGGATCTGCGATCGAATGAGTCGATGTTCATAAAAATCATTGAATGAGAGAATCTGGCATCGAATCGTAGCCAATTTGGGTGGGTTCGACTGATTCAAAACTCGATTGGGGCTAGAATATACTGTAGCAACAGTAACTATGACGAAGATGTTGCAGAAACTCGTTCGATTTACTAATTAAAAGTTTGAAGGTATTTTCCTTAGATTTACTGGTTAATTTCTTTGCGTGTAATAATATTAAATACAACAACTAATAAGCTGGACAGGCCCAGAAACAAAACAACTGTGTTTGATTTGTAAGTTGCGACATTTGACGACGTCGACAGCAAAAATTATTTACGAGTTTTTTATTTATTAAGTTGAAAGCGAGCACAGAATTTAATTTACACAGTTGTTTCACTTTCAGCACACAGCCGATTATATGGAAAAATATCATTTTATTATTGTTTTATATTATATTTTCGCGGGACTACAGTAAACATAAACAATTATATGGCACATACATTTATTTGCATGTTTTTTTTTTCTCTTCTTTTTCGAGGGTTCTATTTATTTTGCGCATACCTTTCGGCTAGGCCAGCAACAAGATTTGAAGGCAGTTGCTCTACGAGGAATGTCACGAGGCAAAAAATATGTTTGTGCCTCGAAAGGAACAAAAAAGAGAGGAATCTAAAGAGCATTATAAATATGAACTAAATATTCCTGTGCTCGTAACTAAATCTGATTTTCTAGGCGGAATTATGAATTGCTTTTGTAAAACTATCTATACTCCTCTTATCATCTAATAATAAGCTTTATTACACATGTATTTTTACTACAATAGGAAAACTTGGAAGATTGAATCAATTGATATTACGAGCTTGTAATAGCAGCCAATGAACTTTGATAATTTCTTTATCAAAAAACTGAAGGGTCATTAACCCAATTGTGAAAACATTATTCAACCAAATAGGTAAACATTTTCCGGAATTTCTGGTGGAAATTGGTGTTAAAAATGCAAAACATGCACAAAAGTGGTAACTGAATGAGCCACTAAAAGCCAATAAAGAGTCAAAAGTTGACTTACTACTCAGCATTTATAAGTGCGAGTATTTTTTTTTATTCTGTTTTATCGACTACCGATAGCAACGGAAAACTGAGTACTCATACGAGTATTCGTATTCGTATTCGTGTTCACACTCTACACTCACACACATTCGTTTACTATGGGTGTATTATCTTATCTAGCTGCAATAACTGTTTGCTTTCGATATTTCGATATTTTGGCCCTGGACTGCGCAGTGGCAACACAAAGTGTTAAGCCTTTTGGCTTTGGTAATGACAAGTACTGAGAAGTCTCAAATGGAAGGTTAGATGCAGTTCGTTGTCGCCTTACGCTGACACCATTCGAACACCGAACACCGAACACCAAACAGACAGGTGACAACAAATGTCAACAACTAAAAGGCAGCTCTTCGCACCGGACAACAGTGTTCTAAGTATTCTTTCCTTCACTTTTTAATTGAATTCTTGTGAAGAGTTGCTACAGTTGCACTTTAAACCACTCATGACTCCTATGAATCACAAGGGATCGATTACATATCGAAGCTTGAGCTAAAATATTTAAATTATTTTCTTGTTTAACATTCTCAACAGAAATTACTATAATAAATTCCATTCTTTTGCAATTAATAAAAAGAAACTACAACGAACATTCGTCTTAAAAGACTTTGGACAATGAACTCTCATCTTAAAAAAAGCTGTACTTGAAGAGTGCGCAACTAGGAGTTACCCTGTAATATATGCATTTACATAGAAAAAGCTGAGTTCCTAATATGTAGGACGGCTGTGTTTCTTTTCTCGAAACTTGCTCATAAAGGGATCTGATTTATTATAAATTTGTCTCTACAGAATTAACTGAGTTCAACCAGATCGGATATACTGGTTAGAAATGGAGTTTTATGATACTTTCTATATCAAAATTAATAAACTTCTTATTGTCTCTGATCTGAAAATCGATTTTCAAGAATATATGATTATAACTATTTTTTTTTTTTTTTTTATTTAAATTATTTATTAAGAGTTATTTGTAGTCTTACTACCTTTCGCCATTGTATCTACAGGGTATAGAAGCAACAATAACCATTATGTGGAGGTGGTCTGAAAACTCACGCAAGTAGCCGACATCAGCCTTCAACCGATGACTAATTGTAACTCTACCCATGAATAAATACTGTGAATACGAATACCTATATATGAATACTTGAATACCGTCCATAAATGGTTGTTGCTTTTTGTCTGTTCTGGTCTGAAGATCATTGACAAGTTGGGTCTGTGAACTTCTCGTCTATTTGTGAGCCACTCAGTTAAGATCTGCGTGGAAAGCAGGGTATAAAAACCTATTTGTAGAGCCATACAATGTTTATGTTTATGCAAAAGAAAGAAGGTAAAAATATAAAATCTTCGCGTCAGCTGAAATTGATATGACGCACTTAGTGATAAGTAAATACATAAATAGTATCGTATATACAGGTAGGCAGGCAGGTAGGTGGGTAGGTGGGTAGGTATACCTTCCTCATATGCTCCTTAATCTAATCTTTTGGGGGGGCTAATCTGCACGGCTTTATTTTCCATCTAACATTTTGTACTCGCCGTCTTTTAATCATTTTAAATATCAGTCGTTTATTTAGTGCTTATTGTTGTTAACAGTTTTGTGGCTCTTATAAATTATCAATTTTGTTAATAAGACGACAGCCCACATTAAGATTATCTACGAATCTATAAATAATCATAAACGAACCGACTTTTTATTTATGTAACTCGAGTGCGCTCTTTATAAATTACTCGCGAACTGTCCTGTGCTTCGGTTATATATTTCAGCTCTTCGTATATTTGTGATACCCTTTGCAGAGGGTAATATCATTTCCTCATGGAATGGAACCTTCTTTTTGTTGTTAGAATCGGATAACTATATTATATAGCTGCCTTAGCAAGGATCAAAAGGATCAAGACTTGTTGCATTGAAATCTTTGATTGCTATAGGACAGATCGGTCGAAACTTACAGGTAGAATAAGTTGTACTTTTAGGCATGTGATCACAGTAGTCACAGTCTGCAAGGGTATGAAATCTTCGGTATACGGAAGATAGCCTTTTCTTATTAGTTTTTTTGTTGTTTGTAGGCCCCGCTAATTATAGTTTGCATAATTTAGAGCTGTTTTAATTTGCTAATAAATTATTTAATTTAGTTATTGTTTTTCGAAGCTCAGTTATGGACACAATTAGCTGGAAAAAAATGTAAATTTCATGTAAAAAATATACTTAATTAAATATTGGCGAGATATTGTAATGCAAATGTTAATCATGCTCCAAATAATTATATATGTGTATGTACATCATGCACAAGCGTGCACAGACATGCATAATCATGCATATAGATAGATTTATCAAGCGACATATTCATACGATTCATCACAAGCATTTAAATTGTTGCTTAGTTACTTTGTTTAAACAAATGTGTGACTGGAGGTGATTGGAGGTTAGGTTTAGTTAAGTGTGGTTATGAGCCGGGTTGGAACTTACCTGCGAACGGGAATCGCCAAATTGTCAACGCTGCGTGACAAACTGGAAACATCTTGACTAGCTCTACGTGACCTGGCACGTTACAAATAATAAGGAGCAAACGAAATAGTCAACGGTGCCAAAAAGTAAACGAAAAAATCATAAAAAATCAATTTAACAAACAAAAGCAAAACGGTTTTTAACAAAAAAATAAATTCATTATACTTAGAATATGCATTTCCAACTCGCTGCACTTATTTATGATATTTAACAAACGCCAATTCCAAAATGCACACGTAATTTACGAGCCCTTTTTTACACCTATCCATACCCCTGTCTTACCCCTAGCCTTGCCCTTAGCCTGGCTATCTCAGATCCATCATTCATCACAGTAGAAGTATTAACTCAGTTTTCCAAGTGCTCCGGTATGTAAATAGAGCACGTGGCGATACTAAAGGCACGCACATGACTTTAATTTTATAGCCGTAGAATTGTCACGTTCCAAGTGTGGCTAACAATTCGCTTTTTTTTTTTTAGAGGTAAAAAGTTTTACACATTAAAAAAAGGCCATGCTAAGTTTAAGTTTAACAATTCTTAGCTTAAGTTTGTGTACTACTTATAAAATTTAGTATGAATACTGTATAAACAGTAATGAATCAATCAGCATTTACACTAAATTCAAGCGCGAAATGACTTAATCTGTAAGAGAATTTTTATAATAATCTCATTTTATTTATTTTAATTTAATGTAGGATTGAATAAAGAACGAATCAGCGTTAAATTCGGTATATTTGTAAGCCGATTAAAGTAAGGAATTCTTGATTTTAACACATGTTTTTTTTGCTGTGTACGATATATGGATATATATTTATTTGCCTGAACTTTTCTAGGGCAAGCTTTCTTATTTATAGCTATTAAAGTTATAAACCTGCTTTTAGCAAATTTAAATAAATAATTAAATAAATATATATAAACATTAGATTAAAACCAAATGTCTGTAAATTTTTTTCAATATCTATCAAACATTTATGGGGTTAAACACCATTTTGAGAACGTGATCTGATAAAGAATATTACTATTATGATTATTTTTTATATTTAAATTGAAGTGCTTCAAACGCCTTTAACGCTGCAATCGGGCAAATGCGATCAGCTGCATCCCATATCAAATTCACTTAACCTTATCAGCACTCGTAACTCTGAACGATCCATCGAAAATCCCAATCGCATTTGCAAACTCTTCTGTACCTGTCAACTTTGTGGTCAAAATACTTCAACTGGACAAGGCTAAGGTGGTATAATCTGTTATGATATGAGCACTATAATTTCATTAGAGAATTGTTTTTTTTTCTTTCTTTATAAACTCAAGACCCAACGCCCACGACTTGTGAGGAGAGATACGCCCACAATAATTTGATCAAACGTGTGGCGATCTTTGAGCTGTGCCCACGGCCGGCCAGCTGAACCACTCGGCATGGATCATAAAGGGAACTTATCTTTATGGAGCCCAAACAATAAAGAGCCATACGAAAATAACCTAAAATGCCAATGACCATTGTATAAAATCTGATGTTTGACAAAGATTCTTAGATTCTCAGAATCTCCAGCTAATTTTGTAGTTTATGGACTGAAGTAAACTGGAGAACAGGTGGAACTCTACTTCTAGGAAGAGGAGCACTAAATTTTAGGAACCCTTAAAGTAATTACTTCCAGACAGCTCAATAAATATATGCCCCATACTTGAACCAATTCTTTTTTTTTTTTTTGTATATTAGCAGTCATAAATTTAAATTTACAATTGATTAACACAACATTTATAATCAATTGGCAGTATCTAAATATGTTTGTCTGGCTTTAATGACAATTAACATCTCTGGGGGTTTTTTCTTTCAACATTTAACACTCTCAATCAATAAAAGAATCATCTGTTGTTCTTTGAGACGGAGAAGAAAAGAATTTATCTTCAATAGAGCAAACAAAGCGGAGGTCGTTAAGCAAACCCAAATGGAAGGAACGTAAGAAGAACGCGGAGAATTATCATCTCTTCCGGCAGATTTGCTGCGTACGTGCCATGAGGCAGGCGTAAAGAGCTTTATGTAATTATTTCTGACTGAGATCTGGGTTTGGTAATTGGAGTTGGAGTTTCCTTGCTAAGAACAGGTCTGACGACGTCTCAAACATCTGTGACTCAGCTGTGGAATACCTTGCCTCTCCACACGGCGATTCTTTTATGTGATTTATGTTGGGTATTCAAATTGGGAACGACACTTGATGTGAGATCTTTTAAGTGTTTAATTTAATTAAATAGTGTGTTGATTCCAACCTTGAATAAGTCAGTGACAAATATACCAGAAGAGCTGACTGCTCGAAGAATGAATGAGGCTGTCAGTGGATTCTGTGAGTTAATAGTTCTTTTAATGCTTCTATATATATAAATAGATATTTAAATTTGAATTGTACAGAGACGGACTCCAAAATTTATTCAGTATGCTTGTCAGAAATTAGATTCTGAGTATACCGAAGAATGCGAAATAAATTGAAGATGTTTACTCCGAAAATCTCCCAGAAATTAAAACATAAACAAACCTTTTCGTTCAACCAATTATTACCGGGCCATCAAACCGGAACCACTCTTGAAAGTGGACCCAGAAAGACCGAACCAGAACCGAAACATTGTAGTTAACCTAATTTGATTCTAAATTTTCTAAAATGCAATGAATAAAGTCTCCATAAAATGCCTCAAGTCTTTTGTTGTTCTGTCCTCTTAGCGGCATATCGATAGGGAAATCAAGTAATCGGAACCGGAACCAGATAAATATATACCTCTTCATACAATCTCAGTCTACAGATTTGTTTAACAATCCATAAACTCTTTAAAGATTTACTTGAAATTCTTGCAGAATTCCTTGGGAGTTTATTATGGGGAATATCTTACCAGTACTGTTGCGAGGTTATCATGACGTTCTGCATTATTCACGGTGATTACAATAAAACATTTGCTTAATGGCAACTAATACTAATCATTTCTTAGACATTTATCACACACTAAAAGGAAATAAATTCCGATTAACCTTTATTACTCTGAACATTTCTTTTAGCCAGACAGAAGCTCAAAGCAATTTCAACATTAATTTGCGTGGGCAAAAAGGAAAATTGATGCGTGTTTTGTTTAGGCAAAACTTGACAAAAGCCATTGATAAAACATATTCATAAAAAAGGGCCATCAATCATACGCACTGTCAGCCAGCTTAGCAGCGGCAGCGGCAGTGGCAGCGGCAGCAGCAGATGACGACAGATGAGCTGTAAAAGTACACACTCACACTCACACACACACACACACACACACAAGATCTAATAATGTTGTGCGACAAATTCGGCTAACACTGTGTTGACGTTTAATGACTCAATTTTGCTGTCATTGTTGTGTTTGCTGGCAATATTGATTACGAAATTAATTAGCTTGTCAAATGTGCACGAAAGGCGAAGCGAGAGAAATGCCAATTAATAGAGGGCAGCCTCACCTCACCATGACATCTCCACTCAAGTCAAAAGAGCAAGCAGCTCTTATCAATCAAACCCAACTGCAGCGGCGGCTGCTGAACTCTCTCAAAGCATCACGTGCCGTGTTATGCAGTGATAACAGCAGCACTGATAACAGAAGTAGGAAAAGGAAAGAACTTTCAAGTTAGCACGACTGGCAGATACTCTCTCTGTCTCTCATAAACCCTAACACAGCAGCAATAATAGTCGATCTACTGGGAAGTTTTTGACTAATCCACTAATAGTCTCCTCGATCGACGCGATTATCCTACATCGACTCAGACATTGAACCTGAACAAGAATATATATATTTATTCAGTCTGTCACTAACTTCGTTTGCAAGCTAGGCATACCCCTTTAGCGAATCGTCTGGTTACAGAGTATAATAACAGCAGCTGAAGAATTAAATCAACTGCCAACTGTGCGGCATTTGTTCTTTTGATTTCTTGCGGATTTTTGATATCTAAATTTCAGTTTAAAACTCACGTTTCGTTCCATTTGCTTTGCCAGTTCTTTTTTTATTTTTGCCTTAGTTTTAATTAGAAGTTTTTAATACCGCATTGTTATCTATTTCTTTCGTTTGTTAGAGCCGCAGTGTTATTTCTGGTCTTGTTTATATTTGTCTGATTACAAGCGAGTTGAAAGGGTTAATTGAATGAGCCAGCTTCGTCGTATCACATTGTTTGTGTCACCTTTTGAAAACTGAAAGTTAAATACACGTGACGTTTGTACTCGTATTTACTCGTAACTTCCCAATTATGTCATGGCTAATAAATATACCAAATAATAAATACAATTTTATGGCTAACAACACAAACTTTTAGAATTGGAACTTGCTTCAAGTTAGTTCTAATTCTGAACAATCAGCAACTAGAGTAAAAATGTCTCGGCTAAATTATACATTTTTATTTTATTAAAGTCCTATCTCTGACATAGCGTAAAATAAAAGAGGTCCTCCAAATATATAAAAATATATTTTAAAAGGAAATACTCTAAAAAAATCTTTGTTCTCTTTGAATTTAGATACAAGAATGATCTTAAGATGAAAATGTCCACAAGGAAGGGATTTTGGCAAATTCTACGTACAAGTGGAGGAAAATATGAGAAAAATAATTTTTTCTAATCGTTTCAGTTCACATTTATTTTCAGCGTTATATTTTAAAATCTAAAGTATTCTCCGCATTTTAGAAAATCAATTCTAAGGTCGTTAATTGGAGGAGTCAATGAATGTACTAGATTGGCTTGAAATGCAGTTTAGAACATAAATAAAAATCTGAAATATTTCCCATCCGTTTTTTATGCTGTTTGGCAATTTATATTCAGAACTGTTTATAATTGGTTCCGCCTCTAACATCGACAAAAAGTCAGGAAAAATGTATATATTTTGTTTAAGAAATAGTCGAAAATCTGAAGAGTAATTACTAGTATTGTTTTTCAGAGAGTAATATTAATAATAAAATGAGATTTGATTGAAAATTGCAAGGGCAAAGAAATGTAATCCAACATATCAAAATGTGTTTTTAATAAAGACATGCCCCGGGCAAAGCCGGGTAAAATAGGCAAGTACTTATATAATAAGATTTTCTCGCAGCTACTTAATCTGTCAAGAGAATTTTGTAGACAACTAATGACATTTGCTTAACTCCCGCCTGCTATTTATCCATCAGCGAGGCAGTCAAAACTTTTCACATTTTGCAAAAACAAAATTCACAAGGCCAGAAAAATTATTAATTTTATTAAGTTTATCATAAATCAACTTGCACTTGAAAGTAATCTCCTGACAACAACAACAACAACAGCAACAACAACATAAATATCAAATTTAGGTTAAGGCTAAAGTTTCAGCTTTGAGGCAATTTCGTTTTCTTTTATGGTTTTTTTTGTTGTTTATTTATTTTCATTTTTTGCTTTTTTTTTTGTTTAAAGAAAGCAAATACGCTACCGTTATCTTTTTTGTTTTTTTGTTGTATTTTTGGTAAAGGAAAGCCTTTTAAGCCTTTTGTTAATATAAATTCTGCACTGTAAGTTTCTTAGTCATGGAATAATTCGTCAAGAAATTATAAATAAATTTGGCTTAAACGAGCAAAATTTATGATTGGCCCCTATAAAAGCCAATTAATTCCATTTCATTATGTTTGTAAATGGCTTTTGTAATGCTTTTTGGCGGAATCGTAAATTTCAATGCGGCCAGTTTGTCGCCAGAACTTTTTATATATATTTTTTTTACTTGTTTACTCGGCGCCGGTTAAATGAAAACATCAACGGTTGAACCGGTTAAAAGAAGGAAAACAACAACAACAACAATAATAAAAACAAATTTGTTACGGGTCTAAGTGAAATTTGCATAAAATCTAGTTTGCCTTTTGTGTTAATCATTTAGCAGTTGACTTATAAAATTTTGATATTTGTGATGAGTGCGAAATTGTCAACTTGGCTGATTAGCAACCAGCCAAGATAGCAACACCTGCTGGCCAAAAAAAAAAAAAAAATACGAGTATATTAAATATTGTTGAGGCCACGTTTTTTGGCCAGGTCTATAGAGAGACAGAGACGAGCCCCTCGGTAGAAGCGATGATAAGCAACATTAATAATTAATTAATTCTCATTAAAACTTGGCTAATATCTGAACCAGACGGAATAAATTGGTTGATAATTGAATTTTTCGAATTCAATTTAGGACTGATCTCTGCATTGAGAAGCGATGGCTTGAAATGTGAGTTATGTGAATAATTTTGGATATATCTGTTCAATCCGGAATTATCATTGTTTAATTTCTCTTTTTTATATAGCTGTTAGCCCTATTAAAAGTTTGTATTGACTAGTGTAATTTATTAAGGAGGCATCACTGGTGGCTCATATTGATTAGGGATTTTATTTCACTCTGCAGAGTATAGGAAATAGTCGGCACGCCAAATATAATTTTACTAATTTTTTCTTTATTTTTCTGAATTTTCATTTATAAACTGACCTTCAAATCTAGTTTTATAAAGCAAATTAAAAAAGCAGTTGCATTGCTGCTACTGCAATTCAATTAAAATTAAATATTTGCCCAAACTGCAGATTAACAGTGCTGATAAAAAGTTATCTTCCCTTTAAATGAATAAGCATTCAGTCTGCGTAATTTTAAAGATAACAAAGGCTTATCAGTTGCCTCAAAAATAAACAACAACAAATATGCGCCACTATAAATGCAAATATTATTTCGCTTTAGAAATTGCGAGTATTTTTAGCCAATTTCAGAGGAAAACCCTCGGAAATCCTAAGCAAAACTTGGCTAGAAAATGCTATGAGCTGACTTCATAGCTAATACGTTCAGAGTATTTATTATTAATTTAATTTAAGCATTTAACAGTATACTTAAAGCATTTATTGCACTGCAAATTGATGCAAATCTCACACTTGCTCTGTACTAAATATTTGAACAATTTGTTTTATAAATAAATTATAATTTATTGTTATTTACAGAATCCAGTTTGATGCTTTGCACTTTACATTTGCATAAAATAATAATTTCTCGACTCTTTTCTCGAATATATTTGTTTTTTTTTTTGCTTTTTCAATCCGGCTCCGACGGAGAAATGTCGCTACCCGTGTTCCGTGACAAACTGAATACTGAGAAGTGCTCCCGATTTCCAGGGCAGAGCGCTCTGTCACAGCGATGCCAGTCGCTAGTCATTCTCAATGGAACCACTTCTGAATGATTGTGAATGTGTTATCATAAGTACTGTGGATACACCCTCGTATTTACATATGTACTATGAGTGTATAGAAATGTACACATGTATTCACACTTTGGCAGAGTATGCCGTCTGTCCGGACCTTGGGCATGGCATTAATATATATATATATGAATTTATCAAACCAGCAACAGGCAGTCAAGCGCAGCCAAAGGCCACAGTGGACTTTGGGTGTATGCACGCACGTAATCATCGAGTGGACCACTGTGCGACCGGACACTTCGCGGGGTTGCCAACCCGTAACAGTCAGAGAGCAAAGCACATGTGAGATTGCTCAAGTGGAGAATGAACGACTAGCAAATACTCTGTAAAATTACTTGAATCTTATCGTTCAATCCCAAATGTGAAATTCACTTAAGGTCTATACTGGAGTCTACATATCAAATTGGTATTCCTGGGACTTATAGTCTCTGAGAGCGATCGTATCGGCTGATAATCCTGATCAAAATAATATATATATTCTTCTCTGCCTGTTACATACGTTTCGCACAACATAGTATACTATTTTTATGATTTGTATGGCTACAGGGTATAATTAAAAAATATATATGTAGAGAGAGAGTGAGAGCGAGAAAAGGGTACCGCGTGATAGATATGATATAAGTAAGTCAACTGTACAGCGCAATTCGCAGTTCCAGCTTCAGTTGTCATAGTTACCTCTAGTTATCAAAGCTATGCACATAGCATCTGACTTTTTATAAGCTTATCATTCATCATAAATCTATAATAATCCGCTTAGACAGCTGACAATAAAGTGCTCTTTTAATTGGTTAGGAAAGGTTAGTACTCTTTCTATACTACCAAAGCGGAATTAGGCTGAACGAAACTACTAAAATATATATAAGCTATATTCAAAGTATTATCCTGCCTTCTGCGACTTCAATTCACATTAATCCACTTCGAAAATCAACGAATTATTCATCCGTAAGTTGTGTAATCTCAGGTGATATTGCCGGCTAACCGTTATGCCAAAAGCTTAATTGTTCAGTTAAGAATACAACAACAATAAATTTAATTGATTGTCCAGTTGTAAAATTAATTATTTTGTGCATATTCAACAAATTCTTCAATCCAAACAGGCAATTAATTCAGTAAACAATCCGACGAATCGGCAATGATTGATGACGAACATCTGATAACAATAACATCAGCAGCATCCATATCTATAGATATAGAATTTGCCTACAGCAAAACTCGTTCAGCTGGATATATATGTATGAACCGAAGTGTGCCTGGTGAAACTACACAGTGAAAAAAAGTGATACAATTCTTAACTTTAGCTCAATAATATAAAGAATCTTTTCATACTAGATTCAAGTAAGGATTACTGAGGATTCTAGGATTGATTAAAGAACGAATCAGGTTAAATTTTGAAGCCTACTTTTCATAGATAGAGGATAATTGAAAGAGATCAAATAAAAGACGAGCTTAACTCAAGAATTTCCTATTTATTAGGGAACTTTTAAGTAGGTAACTTTTGATCTTATCCCATTTGTTTTTCTGAGTGGATACGAGTAATCTAATAGATATCTCATTTTCTACATAATATTAAAAAGGCAACAGCAGTTTTTAAATAATAGAAACATTTTAAAACACTTCGTTGTAACCCTCACACACACACACACACACACACACACAGACGGATATGGGCGAGCGAGGGGCATGTCCAAATATGAAATATGACCCAAATTATTTATATTGATTGGCCATAAAGAGATACACTTGACAGAGCTCGTCGTACGGCATCAATTTGGAGCCGAAAGTTTCGAAATATTTCAGTGCTCAGCGTTGCGTTGGGACAAAGCCAGAAAAAAACACAGAAAGAAACCAATTAAATATTGCTCGGACGACTATTTAGGGTCCATAAATTGAACGATTATAAACAATATTAAGAATACTTTCGAGTAGAGGCAATAACAAATGCCAAGTGCCTATCGCAAATTTTCGCCTGTCGCCTTGAACACATTTCAAGCTACTCAAGAGCAGAGGGAAGTACGAATTTTGACCAAAGCCCCTGCATATATATATATATATATATATATAATATGCCCGCATATTATGTTTGTGTGTGCCAACTTGATAAGTGGGAAAAAAGTGCTGGTCGTAAACAGAATTGAAATAAAAACGACTATTGAAAATCGTGTGATTAACCCACACACGCAAGCGAAAATAGTTAGTACAGCTAAACCAACTAACCTATCGACTCTTTAGCACTTTTTTTTTTTTTGTATCTTATAAAGACATTTTGAAGTGCACTGTGACAGCTATGAACGATATCATTTCGCATATGGCAAATGGAGCCAAAGTACTTCCCATAATAGAAATGACTCAGATTCTTATGCTGAAGAGGTGTAAGCAACGCCAATGAGTCAGAAGTTGTCCAATTCTAAGTAAATAGATAAGAATATATAATATTAAATCAAGGCTGAGAACTACTTCCGAGCAGAATCCCAAAGAAACTCGCTTGAACCGGATCGGACACACATTGTAAAGAACAACGAAATCATATTTCAAAGAAATTCGATATCTTAAATATATATAATATAACACTGAAGACATATTAACGTTCTTTGAATTTTTAATTAAATGGAAAAGAAATGTACACAGAGAAAAAGAATGGCATACTAAATTTAAGCTTGACAATTCTGAACTTCAGTTCGAGTCGTTTTAAGAAAATTTAAGAACGATTCGTTGTTTTTGTTTTGTGTGAATAGAGTGAAAAAATAGAATCAGTCCCAATTCAGGCTAAATCCAAGTATGAACCGACTTTCTATTGACCGTTAAGACCAGTTGGGATTAAATCAAGTACGAGAATTCTTAAATTACCTCATTATAATCACTATAATCCATTATAGGATTGAATGAATAATGAATCTGGGCTATTATCAGTCTATTTGATTCCCAACTCGGAATATAAACAGTATAAAAGATGGTAAAAAGGACTTGAATCAAGAATTTCGTACTTGGTTTAAGGAAATACGGTTCACATAACTTTAAACCCTGCTGAAGGAGGTTCCAAAAAGACCAAGAGAAGAAGGTTCCAAGAAGCTCAACAAAAACTACTGCTGCCTCGATACAATGGCAAGTTGAAAGCATTGTTTTAAACATATTTTCTCAATAATTTAAACAAATATTGTGTTTAAACGAGTATTGCAACTGCATTCGCAAACCCTGACAAAAGAGAGAAAAAGCATTTAAAAACCACTCCTTCTTGATATTTTAGAGTTTACACAAGTGTTTAGGCTTTGCCTTCAGACCGCATAGCGCACATTTAGCAATGAGTTCATCAAGTAGCTGAGTATTCATTCAGATGTATTTACGAATGTTAAATATTGGCTTAAATAGTTGTTTCATTTAACTAACTACTGTGCGGCTTGGGCCTATTAACTAACTAAAAGTGTGTGCTTGGCCTATGCTCGGCTCAGACTCAGACTCAGGCTGAGGTATTATTCTTATGGCTGAGAAGGCGACTCTCTTGTTGACACAACTATTGACACTGGCGAATCGAATGTGAATACAAATATGTGAATGTGAATGTGAATGTGAATGTGAATGTGAATACCAGTGTGTGAGTTGGTGAGAGCACAGAGAACGACAACAGAAACAGAAACAGAAACCGAGCGAGGCGGAGAGAGATGAAAACCCGTCAAACTGTGCAAATATGTAGGCACGTGAGATTGCTTTTTGGAGGCTGTTTGACAGTGTGGCAAACTTTAATTAAGAACTTGGAGTGGATCGGGTGGGAATCGGAATACGGAATACGGAATACGAGGAGTGTGTGTATGAGTGGACGGTAATCGAAACGTCAATTGACTATTGACCATTCCATATTCTGTTTCAGCCATTTTCATTACTCTATACCCAACTTTCTAGCTAGTTCTTGGATCTTTCTTTTGCTATCTTGGCCCATAAAGTAAACCTGCTGCCTAATGGCAGATATACTCGTAAATATCGATACAAGTCGGTCAGTTATTGCTGTTTATACTCCTCGTATCGCAATTGTTTACATTTCATTTGGCAATTGCATGCACATGTCTATATCTTTATATTTATATATATATATATATATATATATGTATGTATGTATGCTTGCTTTATTAATTCATATTACGAGTTCAATTGACATTGAATTGTAAGCTGCGCAGTTAATTGGCCCCAAGTTCTACCGTTTTTACAAGAGTTACATAAAAATAAAACAAGGAAAAGCTGTCTTCAGCGCGCCGAAGATTAGAGGCCCTTCCATAGTAGGGTAAGTATTCAGTAGTCTGATTTTGGTCAGTTTTTGACAGCATTTGGTTAACAGACTCCTCTATCCAAGTTCTCATTTTCATAAAGATATCTTGAGAATCAAACAAGTTCCATTCACAAACTGTTGATTAGATTATTCCTACTGCAGCTACAGTAGACTGCTCTCAATGATTTAAAGAGTGTAAATTGCATTAAAGAAAGGAGGAGTTGTTTTTAACTGGTTCCGAACATTCCAAATTTCATTCGCCTAGCTCACATGGCTAGAAACAGGCAGATAAACGGACGGACAGATAGATGAACTGACGGACTGGACGACAACAGCTCGTCTCGTCGTCCTGATCAATAATAAAGCATATCTTTATAGGGTCTTACACGCTTCCTTCAATGCATCGCACATCTCGTGACAAAGTCATAATACCCTTTGATAGGGTATAAAGAAGCATGCAGTTCTTTGGCTTGATTAAAATATATGTCTGTCCGCCTGTGAATGGACAATGTAACCTTAGATACTCGAGCACTTCAACGACTGATTTGCTATGCAGAATTGAAGAATTGAAAAATTGAAAATTGAAAAATTGCTTCTATTGTGGAACGTGGGGTTCGTTGGACTGCAGCTTTGTTGTCTTCATTTGATCGATGTCTTGATTAGTGCTACAAAGAGAATAAAGCTAAACTCTGGCAATGCTCTGGCCATGTTTCCAGGTTCATGAAAATTGATTGCTTTGAAATAAATACTGGGGGCTTCTGTTGTCGACGACGTTGCATAAATTAACAATAAGAAATGCTCGTAATCAACGGCTGGCTGGCTGGCTGGTTGGCTGGCTGGGTGAACAGTAATTAAAATCCACAATCCACAATCTCACAATCACAATAATAAAAAAAAACATAAAGTGTGACAAGAAAAAAGAAAGCTTAAAAATAAATACAAACGAAATATACACAAAAAATGTCATTTCAAGGAAGCGCAAATTACAAAAATAAAAACAGAAAACGAAAAACAGAAAACAAAATATTGAAAATGAATCTTTTTTTTTTTTGTTTTGATGAAATAAAATACAGAAACAAACATACATAATGAATAATTAAAATAACAGTTAACCGAACACAGAAAACATGCAACATTCAAATGTTTTTAATGGGCTGAGGGGCGTGCTATTCGTACTGCTCGTAGAGCACCTCTAATTGCTCTGCCTTCTGGCGAGGATTTGTGGCATTTCAGAAATATAATTATCATAATTAGGCTTATTAACGCTTTGATAGACAAATCAACAAACTGCTAATGGCAAAAGGCAAAAGGCGGGCCAGTTTCCGTTTCTGTTTCAGTCTCAGGTTCAGCTCGGCTCAAGACTTTACCCTAGCACAGTTGGGCATCTAAGGTTATGTCTGGCCTTTGGCTAGGTCACGGTCAGTCAATGGATCCAACTAAAGGGGGTTCATGGGCAAAAACCAACTTATTACTAATGGTTTTCTGCTCAGAATAAAAATTCAACTAGGCGTCTTTCAATTGAAATACCTGCTTCATAATCGAAAAGAATCTCTCTCAAAACTTTCCCAAAAATATATTTTTTTCTTAGCGTAAAAATCAGATTTAATACTATCATGTCTTATATGGAATTCTATGTTGAATCCGACAGATTCTTAAGCTAAAACTAAATCAGAGTTTGCTTTAATTTGAGGAAAAACCTGTATTTTTTAGAGCACTAATAAAATAGCCGCCTATTGGCATTTAATCATAATGAATTTTACAATTGGATTTTCGATTTATCGATTTTTATTACTCGTTTGGTCGAGTCGAGCAAACAAATATTGCCAAATTTTTGCACAGTTGATCGATATTAATGGTTGTGTGATAATTCACCATGAAAGATTTGCTTTGAGTCTCTTTCACTGCGGCTTACAAAGCAAAAGTCAAGGCCTTCGTTAAGCCGAAGCTTAAGAATTTGGCCAAAAGATGACGCAACACAATTAACAATAATCCATTAAGAAGGAGTGAAAAAGTAATGCTCCATACTTAAATATAATGAATGCTTTTAGTGAAATCATTATATTAAATTGGGCGAGAAAAAGAAAAGATACTTTCGAAGCTAAAGCTGATATCTTCTCTCTCTTAACTTGGCTTGGCGAAAATGTAAATAGGTACAGCTGAGCGGGCAGTAATTAATCACAGGGTATTACATGGATTAGTTACTTTTCGTACGATCATGGGTGGATTTATAGGCATTTTACGGACCGAATTATTCATAGAACGATGCATTTTAGTCACTTGCAAGGCGTTTGTTAAACATAAAACAACGGTTAGAGAGCAATCACATGATATATATGAATATATATATATATATATATGACTCTAGTTGAGTTGAGAAATTGTTGGTATTTTTTTTGTGGCTATAGCGAACCTGTTCTTGAAGTTATCGGGCACAAATATATTCCACCAGGAGTGACGCTTCTCACGCGGAAAGTACTCAACATGATTCGGATCGAGAATGTCGTCCTCATCATCGTCATTCGCATAGCTGCTCATATCGCCGGCACCATTGGAACCATTTGCGGCCATACTATCATTGGTCAGGTCGCTGTGCGACTCGCTGTGTATCAGATTGGAGTCGAGACTCCGCTGGTTGATGTATTCCATTTTCTTGCGTCTGTGGCGATCTAATTTGGTCTGCAGCGAGCTGCGACGTCGGCGTTGTCGATCGTTGGATGTGTCATAGGGATTCATGCCCTGAACGACAGCAGGCGCCGGTGTGCCATCATCGAAATAGGTCAGTTTACCGGGCTCATTGGGCGAGCTGGCGCGTATGTTCTCTTCGGAACTATATACGATTTCAGGACTGTTGGTGGGCGTGGCTGAGCCATCAGATTTCTCACTGCGCACAGCCGATTCATAGGAGTCTTTGGTAGAGTTCTGTAAGCACATTAAGACGTAGACAAAAAAGAATTCAAATTAGTCAGATAATTAGTGAGTTGGCTTCTTTGTTTATTTGCCAAGACTCACCTTATTGCTATCACGTCGCAGGAATGAGACGGCTATGGAGCTACGTCGCTTCTGGCTCTTGTCCGACTTGCTGGAGAAGAGTCCCAGCGCCAGGGAGCTGCGACGTGGTGGCTTTTGTGGTGGCAGAGGTGCTGTTATATTCATGCTCCCCTCCGGCTCACCATCTCCATCCACATGCTCATCGATGTTGACCAATGATGGTATGGAGGCGCTGGCCCAATCCTTGCGCAGGCGATACTTGCCGCTATCGATGATGCTCATGTTGGGTAAGCGATCCTCACTCGCCTCAACTCAGTTAACCGCTAAGCGCTGTAAATATTACGTTTATTAATGAAAAACATTCATAAAAACTTTGTAATTTGCTGTGCCTCGATTATTGCCTACTCTATCTCTTTCCCTCTCCCTCTCTTTCTCTCTGTTTTTCTCGAGAAAACTTTTACTTTCAATGAACTCCATTGAACCGACATTAGCGGGGTAATTAGCAGTCCATTGTCGGTCGCCTGGAACGTTAACGACAAAGATGATATCGCAACTTGAATATACTTATATATCTAATCATATATATATATATATATATATATATATATATGTATCTGTATCTGTATATGAACGATTATCTAAGTGCATGCAACGTAGAGCAGCAACAAATGCACGATCCACTCAATTAACGGCTGTGGAACAGGGGAAAGGTGGGCAGCTCCCAGCTAAATAGGGCGCGTTCATTATGGGAATGAGTTGCAGTTGCGCTTAGCTTTCAGTCAAGTCGATTCACTTAATCACCTCCAACAAGCCACAGCGCCGCGGAAGAACTTACTATATTGGAGTCCGATAAAATCAATATGTATACCAGCGATTATATCAAAATTATTGCCTGGTTAATGGGTCAACTTTTTGAACAAACTCCATTCAATCTTCATTCTACATTCTCCATTCTTATACAAAATGATGATCGTAGTTCTGATCATAGTTTCAGATTAAAGAGTCTCAAATAGAAGCAGCTTGAAACGTTTATGGAAGCTTAACAAAAGAAATTACCATTTTAATGTTCCAAATTTAAGATCCCAGTCCAACCACTTGATTCTCAATATAGAATTCCACTATTAAAGCCATTTTGCCCAACCAGTTGCCTTGGTTGTGGAACAAAAGAGTTCTCAGGCATTAAATTTCTAGCCAAATAGCTAGCTTAACACATATACCCCAATCTTTTGGCCGTGTTTAGCGGGAAAACAACTGTCAATAATGCAAATTAGCTGAAAACTTCGTGACATCATAACAATAGCCCAACCTACGACAACAACATAACACCAGTTACTACTATAAAAATGAAAAAAAAAAAAAAACAGAAAAAATAATAATAAAAAATACTTCATTGAATAGCAGCCCGGCGAATAACAACGATAATGATGATGATGACGATGATGATGACGACGCCAATTTGGACGAGTTTAGGGGCGTTCCAAGACACGCTGCCTGCTCTGAGAAATCGAAAGTGCTCGGTTACAAGTGTAGATATCACATAGATAAAATCAAGCCAACCCAACCCAACCCCACACCGGTTAGAACAATGGAAGTAGAAATTCTATGGATGGGCCCAGGCGCAATTAGAGAGCTATAATGCCATTCAACTATCCGAGTATCTGGGGCCAGTAAACTGTCAGCTGTTATAATTTAACGCTTGGTCGGGTGGGTGTTCTCTCTCTGTGTGTGCGAGTGTGTGTGTGTGTGTGTGTGTGTGTGTGCGAGGTGTGTGTGTTTTCACAAGCAATTCTCACGTCGATCCGGCAGCGATAGATCACAACAGGGCTATAATTACTTCTAGTTTATTCAAAATGATGGGCACTTAATGTTTACATTGAACTTGCCAAGTAATAGATTAGAATTACAGCTAATTAGAGCCCAATTCAAATAGAGATATACGTAAGAAGAGTACAGAGAGAAGCTCGTGCCTTGTCCAAATCTCTAAAGTGAGCCATTATGTTATTGGGAATAATTATATATTTATATTTATATTACTTATATAACAGTCTAAGCACTGTGATTAGATATACCCGGCAAGTACACTCAAGTGTCGGGGTTACGACATTATCTGGCTATATGTCTATTATGAAGTGTGCAGATTTTGTAGTGTTTGTCGCGCTCTGCCAACACTTGAAATGGCTAAAATAGTGTAAGCCCAGCTCAAGTGGCCTCTTGCTTGGAGTCTTATCTGGCCATACAGATTCCATTCCACAATGCTATCAACGGGCTCTATAGGAAACGAGCAATTTGAATAAGACCCCATTTATAATACTTATGAATATAAGTATGAATACACTCATACTCGTCGCCGCAACCTTGCATACTCTCGTACATTAAGTGAACAACTGAAACTGACCACAACCGGTCAGTCTCAAGGCGTTTACAAGTGAATTGAAGTGAACTGAACTGAAGTGAAGTTCACGCTTGAAAGCCGGGGGAGCTACTTACTGCCTCAGCTACTGGGGCTCTGTCTCTCTGTCCGAGTCTGCGGGTGAGTCTGCGTCTGGGTCTGGGTCTGGGTCTAGGGCATACTCGTATTTGTTAAATTGCATTGGGCCATGAAGGCGATACATTCGATTCGCGATGGGTTTCTTTAATTTAGTAGCGCATTATAAATCCATTGAGTATCCATCATTTGTGCAATATGCTGCATATATGAATAGAAATCACACTCTAAAACCAAAATCTTACTATGTCAATGTCACGGCCAGCCAACCGAAAAACTGGTCTTTACCCACGACACCATTGTCACCATTGTCTTATGAAGAGCAAAGCTCAAGTCCCATTCATATTTTGCCCTTTCCCTTTCCCTTCCCCCGCCCTGCGCCTTCGGGCGTTCCCCCTCCCCTTGTTGTAACTATAATCTGGGACAAAATTTTCCATAGCCTGGGAAAACAAGCCTGCAAGTGGAAAGCTACAGCACGTGATAAGAGTCCCACCATTACCACTGATAAGCCAAGCCCCGACCAAACGCTGGGGTTCATGTACTATTTTTACACTCGTATTTGGAGAATACAAATAGCAATTTATTCGATGCTCAATGTTCTCTCTTTCTCCATGGAATGTCTCCATGTCTGCCAGTCACACTCAAATGACAATGCAACAAACAACTGCACAGTTGAACGATTGAACGATTGAACGATTGACTATAAAATTCATGATGACAAACTGTCTCATGGCGCAGCTGTCCAGTCAAAGTTTCGCAATAAATTGCAATTCGCAATATTTTGCAAGGCCCATTGACAAGGGTTGATTAACTCTTTGACTGACAGAATTTTCCATAGACAATAATGGTCAGAATTTCCAGAGTTAATCTATAGATTAAGCTGCCGATCAAAGGAAAGACACCCTTACAAAGGGTATTATAACAAAGGGTATTACACCATAAAGTAAATTTATATTGTTGATCAGGAGAATGAGGCAAGTCGATATAGCCATGTCTGTCTGCCTGTTTCTATTAGTTTTTGAAATAATCTGTCAGTTTTTTTAAATTTAAAATGTAGTTGCACTTAGTTGCATTTAGCACATATGAAGCGGCCATATCGGACCAGTATATATGTATATATAATAAACATAGCTCCCAAAGGAACAGCTCGTCATATGTATGTCAAATTTTTTTATTAATCTAAATGTAGTTTCTATAGTCGTACCACAAAGACAATGTTCTATTATATCATATATGGTAGCTCCTATAGAAACAATGGGTTCAAAGGATGTTGCATTGAAAACTTCTTAGTGTTTCATACCAAAAATCAATGGGATCGAATAAATATATCTTGCAGCTATCTAGCAACAATCGTTCAATAAAAATTATTATTTCAACCTGCCAGGGTATGCAATCTTCGGCTTATTTCGTTGCTAGTTATTTTGTAGTTGTGCAATCCATTTAAAAGTTAGTTTTTAAACAAAATTTCCTCTTGAATAATATTTTAAAATTTATTGGTCATAAAGCTGTTTACGTCCAAAATGTATCTAGAGACTGGCATAAATCATCGTTGCTGTTGCAATTGAATAGTGTCAAATTGAAAGGGTATACAAGTGCAGTGTGGAGAGCCCAGCTGCAAATTACACATTTGCAACACATCTGAATAAACAATTGAAACAATTAATTATGGAATTAAAGAATAAACACATTTTTCATGTATCAAACTAAATGTACTCAATGAAAATCAGCTGATTACATTTGTACTTTGCCTCTTGTTCCCCTCTCCAATACCCGTCCCCATCAATGAGTTGACCACAAATATATATGGCTAATCTTGTAGCTAAAATTGGATTTTCCATGGCAGTTTAGTGATAAGCTGAGCTAAGCTAAGCGTATGCTATTTGGCCCCCTCCCTTGGCACAAGAATCAGCTATTTATGGCAACAGCGCACAATTGCAGTAGTGAAAAATATGTTTGCCCCAAACACACCAAAAAATGCACTTTCGCTTTTGCTAAATGTTCAAATTGCACAAATATTCAAAGCGAATGTATCTTAAAGATACATAAAAAGCGGCGACCAACTCGGCTAACTATGCAGGGGACGCCGGGTAGGGCGCATTCTGCGTTCAAATGAAATGAAACGCAAAAGAAAGAATATGTAAAAATTGTCTAACAGGCAGTGAACGACTGTCGCATACCCTGTTATTGAGTTATAGCTGAAGAAATATCTTGGGACTTAGAGAGAAAACTATTTTGAAATATTGAGAACTTAAAATAAAGTGGATATTTTTATATTATGGTATAAATCACTCTATATTTCAGTTAATTTCATTAGGTAAATTTGGAATGTTTTGAAATTTAGTTACTAAATTTTATGTTTTTGTTTTTAGACTCTTAGAAAAACAAAGGGGGACAAACACCTATTTATATATCTGGCTATTTTTAGTGGTCATCAGAGATGCCCCATTCGGAGCCAGGGTATAACAACAGACACACTCTTTTCAGCACACACACACGCACACACATTGCACAACAATAACAGCGAGCCGAACTAAAAGATAGAAATTTATCTGGTGCCGCATGACAGCTAGCATAAATACTCGTATCGCGTGCCTCTGAGCAAAATCGTATGTAAGCAAAATATCTGAGGTTGCGTCAAGAAATGCTTATGTATCTTACAGATACTCTCGCATATAAAAGCAAAAGTTATGGGAGGCAAAGAAAGAGATAGTGCGAGTGTAAAAAGATCGTAAAAATTTTAGTGACCTATAAAGATTTTAGATAAAAATAAATTAAAAACAGATTCTTTACTTTCAGATACATTTTATGTTAAGTAGCAGCTGACTCACAGAGCTAATGAATTCATAAATTGATAGAATGTTGCAGATATTCATAGAATGAACAAATATTGGTGATATCAGTTGATACTTTTGGAGAACAAATGTTTGATTGGCGAATCTCTCCCTTTTAAAGTATTCAATTTTGTGTTTTAATCTACGTAAGCAGCTGGAATTGTCTGTCTCTTCGCCTCCCGCAACACACTCTCCCGTTCTCCTAACCAATTTGCAGCAAGGCCAAAACCGGTTGAACAAACAATTCGCTAATAAGCGACTTAAATTCATAAATTTGATATCAAATGCGACACCAGCAGCTCAATAATCACATTAATATTACAAACGAAGTGCTGTATGAAATTCCAAAGCAATTTCCAGATATATGCGATATATATCTGTATATATCCCACAGTAGTTCGTTGAGTTGTCAATTTGATATGTTGGGATCGTCAATCACAAAATTAGAATAATTAATTTTGCCCCAAAATATACATATACAAATATATATACATATATATCTGTACTTATGCTCTTTACAAACAGCACAAAAATAAAATAAGATACAAAACTGGTCGCTTCGAGTCGTTGAACTGGGGGTGTGCAGAAGCAAAAAAAAAAAAAAAATAATGAAAAGATACAAATGTATCTACACGTGTCCGCTACCGTTGGAACGAGAGTTTTTCATTAGCAAAAGTGTCAAGTGGATTCACTAACAACAATTGTTATAATGTAATTTCCTTAATTATACCCTTTACGCTATAAACTGCACTGAAAGGGTGTATATAACTGAGGGATTATTGATTTTAATGTGCATTTCCGACCCGATTAAAGCAGCTATTTGCAATATGTAAACATGCACTATATACATATATCTGCATCTAAGATATATGACCTATCTTTGAGGGTATAGAACTATATCTATTGAATACCATATACCACAGGCTGAACAATCATATCCAGGTTTATTTAATGAAAGTTTAACCTTCAGCTTCACTCTGACTAAAACTACTATTTTCATGGCACTCTATAGAACTTTATCCAACTACTTTGCTTATTAGATTCAACTGGAAAAATTAACACAATTATTTACTCGAGTTTGTTGCCAATTAATAAGCTGCCGGGCTGTTTAATCAATCATAAACTAACTAGTTTAACACATGTTCCGGCTGTGCAGTCACTTTAAATTAAAACTTGATCAAGCTACTCGCTGGCCAGTGGGTTGGGCAATCCGAGAGGAGTGGCCCCAACATAAAATCATTGAACTGAGGCTCGGTAATCGCCAGTAAAAAAATAAACAACTCATTGCAGTGCTCTATGACATTTATGGGAACAACTGTGGATCACGTGGCCTACGTGGGATTGCCCAGGTTGCAAGATATTTCAAATAGAGATTACAACAAATATCATAATATATCCGTAATGAAAAGTCTAAGCCTGCAAAACCAGGCCAAAGCGGAGTTCATGCAACTCCCTTTGTTTTCATTTTGTGGACTTTCTTCAAGTAGATTCTTCTCATTTATCTATTAATAAACCCGAACCGTATAGTGTTTATAGTAGTATCTAGACAAGAGCGATATAAATCCGCATTAGAATCAAATTGAAGCGCATGACAGCCATAAGCCGACAATGACGTGCGCCTACGGGAGAATAAACGGAGAGGGGGAAAGCGGAAGGGCTGAAGAGCTGGTGAGGCGACAATAATGACATAATCCGTAATCGTGATACTTGAGCCGATTTTGTGTGTGCGTCTGTGCAGCTCGCAAGAATGCTGATTTGGTCAGTATTTCTATCTGTATCTGCATCTGCATTTGTATCTGTATCTGTATCTGTATCTGTATCTGTATCTATGACTGTGTATCTGCAGCTGTATTCGTATCTGTATCTATGCAATGAACTTGCACAACTAAAGGCGACTCTTGTTGTTGTTGTCAATAATAATTTATATTATTTGCAATCGTTCAATCAACAGCGGTCAGATTTTGTCTGTAAGCGTAAAAAAAAAAAAAACAAAAGTTTTTACTATGGCGGAAGTGATCGCCTTTTGTTTGCAAACCAGTTCGGCATTTTGCCTGCGATTTGCTACTTTCATAACTACGAGTACCACTACGAATACAACCAAAAGTATCTATGTATCTTTGTATCTTTGTATCTGTGTGCTGAGTGCTGTGTGCTGTGTGCTGGGTGCTGTGTGCTTAATCAAACCCAATCAATCGACAAGTTTCTGTTCCGCAAAAAGCAAAACAAACGAATTGAAAAATCAACAATTCTGCTTACAAGTGTGACAACAAAAACAGAAACAGAAACAAAAACAAACTGAAAACTGAGAACTGAGAACCGCAAGACGGAACCAAATGAGCGAACCCCTCCTAGAACGATTTATACTTATGCTGCCAACGAACTGGCTTGGGGCGACAAATGATTTAATATACTCCCAAGCCAAACGGAAATATTTCCCGTACAAATAGATAATTATTCCGTGTGGGTTTTTAATGCGCTACGGGTAGATTAATGAGCAGTTTTATGATAAATTGGGAACTTAGAACAGGATATAAATAAAATAAACCTTTAAATATATTCGAATATAATTTATATATAGTTCAAGTCAATTTCAATACGACTAAATAGAAAATATGCATTGAAACATTCTACGCACTCGCCCACACAACTTGTTCACAATTTGTAATGCGCATTTCAATTAATACAAAATTTGCTTGGCCAAAAAATATATATTGGAAATTTATATATATATTTTACTTATATTTAGAGAACTTTTATTTATATTTAGAAATATATTTGCAAATTTATTGGCATTTGCACAACCCACTATATATATTAGCCAGAGGTGTCCAATTCAAGCAAATATATTATTTATTGGCAACGGAGGTTTAAGCCTAAACCAAATTGATTTAAGACCGAATTTCTCGATTTTGTCTCTCTGTGTATTAAGATATCTTTTTATTCAGATGATTCTCTTAGATAGCTATAAGAAATGTATAATTTGTACACATTAAGAAAGATGCTGCATTGCCTTCTAAAGTATTCTTAATCTCTATCAAATTTCGGATGCGATAAATTCATCATTAAGATTGTATCTTTTGATCTTTTTTTGATTTTAAAGTAAATTAATGACTCTCTAGAACTGTATACAGGATATTAGCGAGTGTGACTGTCATTAATATGGGTTGTGTATACAAAATGAAGTCAGGCCAAGCTGTGCTGCACAGCCTGGCGGTTGCCTGTCAAGTCTATATTGGAAGTGCGCTGCGCTTATTAAATCATCGACATCATCAATAAATCACACATATCGAAAATAACAACGAGCCGCGACTCAAAGCCCAAACTCTTTGTACAGATACAAAAGCCGAAAGATACTTTGGGAGGGAGCTTAAGGAGTGAATATGAATTTGACTGTGAAGTGCCTTTGTGAGCGACGATTGATTTTTGGCATTTGTACATGCGAATTCGTGTATTTATTTGTGTAATTATGACGTTTTTTTCACGCCATGTTAAACAAACAAATAACAAAATCACAGTAAGCCTCTTTGTCTGAGACAAGCGCACAAAAATAAAAGCCTCATAAATAAATCAAATAATAAAAAAACAGAGAAAAGAAACGATTAAAAATAAATCATTAAAATGAATATATGCATGCTAAAGACGTTCTCAGTCTGTTCCAGCGACAAGCCTTCTTTTCAGAGATATTCTATATTTTTGGCGGATCCTTAAACAGATAATGGAGCTATAGCTATAGAGATAGCTGAAACAACAGCAGCTGACAGCAGCGAGATAAAGATACAATCCCATTTCAGGCAGACAATTTTGCTTCCTCATGTGAACTCGCTTTTTATATATAGTATTTATAGCCGTAGTATGGAAATTAATTTAATCGCTGCGAGTTGCCCAACGCATCGCTTGTCACTCAAAATCAATAAAAAGATACAAAAGTATCTACGCGACGCGCCGCATCTTTGCCTTTTCTTTTTGTTTTTTTTTTTTTTGCTTTTTTGTATTTTTGCATTTCCGTGTTGGCTTTTTAAATTATTAACGCATTTATTTTTAATGATATTTTACAGTTGCTTGCCACTCGGAATTGATTTGCATACCCAGCCACGCCCCACACGATACGCCCATTTATTATATATGTATGAGTTGATATTATAAAATGTTTTGCCTGCCGCCTGCCGCCTGCCGCCTGAGTTGGCGCTGGCCTGAATTTCACATATTCTTCGCATTAAATTTTCATACAAAAATAAATACATTTTATCTATAGACTCATATATTATTTACCTATCTGCGACAGGCTCTTTAAGTGCTCCGCTTCCACTTCAGAGTTCGCCCGATAAATGATATATTAATAATAGCAAATGGAAATTCTGTCTAAAAATTAAAATAAATTATCTTATCAGTGAATCGTTAGCTTGATTAGCTTTAGACATAGAATAAAGAATAGTATCTTAGTCTTCATTTTTCTATTCATGTTGTTTGAGGAAGTCTTTAGAAACTGTCCCTTTCATAATATGTAAATAATTCACTTAAATAGATGAGAGCGATAAAATCAAATTGAACACCTTCAATTAACTCTAATCTTAGTTGATCGATGGAATCATAATAAGTTACGATTCTTGAAACTAAATTTAATTAAAATGAAAAAAGATTCTTTCGATTCCAATCTAACTTTTTGCCTTTGGTGTGAGCTATTTATAAAAACATAAATATAACGGAGCTTTGAGCTTTTATGAGCGCTTCTATTCGCCATTCTCTTTGATTAAAGCAGCCAATGCAGAGAAGAGAACCCAAGAGAACAGTCGCCAGGCAGTCTACAAAATCCGAATCTGAAGCGGATTGCGCCGGATTTGCATAAATTGCGAAAAATGGACAACAGTTAGAAATGGACTTGCAAGTTTTGGTCAGCCAGCACTATTATAACTCCATATATTTTTTTAATGGTAACTTGAGGGGGTTGAATAAAAAGTAACGGTATTTAATGTTAATATGCGCTTTAATACACAGAAAAAAAAACATGCTAAATTTAAGTTTAATTCGAGTCGAACTTAAAAGAAGTTAAGCACGATTCGTACATTGAAATAAGAACAGGATTAAATAAGTGAATCAATCCTAAGCTGGGATTAAATCAATTATGAGAATTCCTATAATAATCTCTTTAAAAGTGAACGAATCGAACGAATATTGGTATATTTAAAGGCGAGTCGGAATGAAAACAGATCCAAAAAAAGAATTCCGAGACTGAAGAAACCTGACATGAGTCAAGAATTTCGTGCTTGGTTGAAGAAAGTCCGCAAACTTGGGAAACTATTTTAATACACTCTCCTACTACTTTTTTTTTACTTCTAAGAAAGTTGTTTATATTATTTAAATATTGGTTTCGAAAACAATTAAATATGAGTTAATTTGGAAATTATTTAATTCGATAATTTAATTAGTTTTCTACGATTTATGATAATTATTTTCTTTCGAGTGTAGAGCAGCTTTGGAGTCTCTGCTTTGGGCCATTACAATACATACTCACACACATACACAGACACTTCCATGTGTGTGAGAGTTCATTACTTTTGGAATACCGTTGCCTTTTAGTTCTCCGCACAAATGGCATAAAAGGGCCGTAGAAACTGTGGAAGCCAAAAGCTTCAGAGAAGACAGTAAAACTTGCGTGCTGGGGTTGCTTTGTTTTATTGTGCTGATGACCTTAAATTAGGCGTAGGTCTTCGCATTCGTCGCTGTTGGCCAAGTTTGGTTTGTTTGCTTATTTTTTATTGTTTCTTCTTCTTCTTCTTCTGTTTGCTGTTTTCGGTTGGTCAGCTGTTTTGTGCGCTTTTGGCCTCAAGTTGTAATAAATAACAACAAAATTTTACACACTCATAAGAAATAACAACAATAGTTGTCGGGGGGCATGGAAACCATGCTCGAAATGCCTTGACCCGCAGGCAAAAGCCGAGAATAATGGCAATCATTTTGTTGCTTAGCTTGGATTAGCACAGCGTCTAATATGAAAATACACACACATATATGCTTTATATAGGTATATACCTAACTACATATGTATCATATCTGTATGTATATAGGTATACTTTCATACATAATTATAGGTATAAAAGTGAATGTAATGCAATAAAAACATCAGAAGCGAGAGGATAATAACAATTCCATTTATAGAGTTATTTATACTCTGTACTTATTTAAAATGGGGTAGACTGGCATACGAAATTTTTAAAAATCAAAATAAAAATCGATATAGTCTATAATTTATTTTGTTTCCTGCATTAAAAATATTGATTCTATTTGGGAGAATTTTCTAAAATGCGGAATATTTATTCACCTGAATGCACTTCACCCTGGGTTATAGAGTATTTCCTAGTCGAGCACTCTAGTACGGGTGAAAGAGTAAAAGGGCAATGAACAAACGGAAAATCGTTCAAAGGCACGAGAAAAGCGAACAGAAGCTTAGACTGCAAGCCGCGAAGAAGGGCTTACACATTGCGAGAGCATAGAGAGAGAGAGAGAGCGAGAGAGACAAATAAGACAAAAAAGAGAAATAGTGCAAGCAGAGAGCGAGCGTGTAATAGAGAGATAAAACTAGAGACAGAGAGAGAGAGAGAGAGAGAGGGAGAGGCAAGCTGACGCCTCTTGTCTTGGCAACTTTCGGCAATCGGTTTCCTTTCCTTTGCCTATTTTTATGCACAGTTCGCAGACTGCAACTGCATTTTTTTTTTTTTCTGCACTTGCTTCCTATTTCTCTTCTTACATCACCCAAAGCAAAGTACTTATTGGACTTTTTGGACACACACCTGCTTTATGGCTCGATCGCTTTGTTGTTGTTCGTTGCCTTTTGAGCTCCGAGCTCTTACTGCACTGCTTAGGTATTCCTTTTGGTATGCTTTCTATCCTTTTTAATTAGCAATTTATTTCTTTTTTTTAACAATTAAATTCGTTGAGTTGTTTTAGTCACATTTCTAATTGGTATTTTGTTTTCACTTATTTCTTTTATCACTCTCGTTTAACTTTTATTAGGCACTTTTTATAGCACTTTTTACACTTTGAAATTTATTTATTTATTTTTATTATTTTAATTTCAATTTTATGCTGTTATCTTGTTTTCTCTTAGGCGTCGGGGCAAAGAGTTTCGAAGAAGTGCACTCTAAAATTTTGATTAAATTAATTTTGGATTAATGCATAAATTCTGATATATAATAATATTATTTATAAATGCATTAATATTAATATTACTATTCCACTAAAAGTCCCAGTCAGGCGTTACCAAAATTTTATGTTTAATTGTGATCAAATCAGAAAGAGGAAAGGAAGAAAATTGCATAGCTACAAGAATTTTTACGATTTCAAATAAGAATTGAATGATTCAAGTTAGAATAATAATGACAGGTTTTCCAGACTTTACAAAAAATTAATTAATAAAAATAGAAAATTTGTGGTAAGTTTTCAGTTCTCCAGAAAATCAAAAATAGAATTTAAAAATCCATTTGAAGTTAAGTTGAAATAAAATTTTAAGATTTATTATTAAATGGAATTAAAATTTCCCAAGTTATTTTTTAATATCGGAAATTACTTTCTTGGTGTTTTTTTTGTTGTTTTTCTTTTGCTATTTTGGTCTAACGGTACATCAGCAAATCAAAAATGGAGACAAAAATGCAATTTTTTTTTGGACGTACAATCAAAATGAAAAACTAACCACAAAAAAATGGGCACAGACGAGTGCAATAAAAACAATAACAAAAACAACAACAAATTAATAAGCACACTCTCTTCGGCACGCACACATAAACAATTGGTAGGCAGAGACAAACAGAGATAATTTAACAATTAAACAAAACATGGGAATGCCTGATGGGTTATTTTATTTTGTATTTATTTATTTAATTTTTTTTTTGTGTTTTGTTTTTTATTGTTTTAAACAATTTACAATATTTGTTGCTGTCGCTGCACATTTAAACCCGTATTTGCATTTATTTATGTATTTTATTTAGCACGTAGCCGTTTTACGGTATTGCTGCTGCTTTTTTTTTTTTTTTTGCTTGCTTTTGTGCGAGTTCGCGCGCGCGCGTTTTTTTATTTATTTTTTTTTTTTTGTTTAAACGAGCTATACGAAAGAAGAGTTTTTGCTGTTTCGTTTTCGTACGCCTCCTCAGGAGCGATTTGCTTGCGTTCGTTGCAAATGAAAAACTTAAACTGATCGAAAATTTCTACCGTAAAACGAACGTGCATATGTCTCAGTCTCAGCCACAGTCTCGGTCGCAGTCGCGGTCGCCGTCTCAGTCTCAGCTGCCGTCGCAGTCGCAGTCTCAGAAGGCAGCGACAAACCTCAGAAAAATACACACAAAAACACAACACACAAAATAACCGAACGCCAACGAATACACGAATACGATCTTTGGCTGGGCGCTGCTGACGTCGCAGTCGACGCTCTTGTGTAAATTATGCTATTTATTGCCGTCGCACAGTGGAACTGATAACGATGCTTGTTTGTATATGTTTAATGGAACGTTTTTTTATTTGTATTTTAAGTATCGATATGGTAGCCATATTCAACCATTGATTTTAAAGCATTTAATAGTAAAAGAAAATATGAACAAAACATTATTGTTAAGTAATTAAGTGAAATTAAAAATTGAATGAACCGAATCATTTTAATTAAGAAGCATAACAAAGCTAAAAATATTGTATTAATATTAGAATGATCATTTGACTTTAAGTTATTCAGATTTTGGGACCACTGTGCACAGTATGTTTTTTTCAAAGAGGTACTGCGCTACTCTGGATCTCAAATCTGTCTCTCTCTCCCGCTCCCGCTCTCTCTCTCTCTCTCTGTCTTTCTCTCTCTTTGGCGCTCTTACTCTCTGGGCGCGCCGCCATGTGCTTCAATAAACATAAACTTGTTTTTGTTGGCAGGTTTAAGCGCAGCTCACAGATTGTTTATACACTTTTTAAGTTTTTATTTTTTATTATTTATATTTCCAATATTTGTTTTGAATAGTAGCATTTACATTTTTATATTTCTTTTTAAAATTTAAGTAAAAGTTCAACTTAAATGAGAGCATTCTGTTGATATAAACATGATGCTTTTGATCAACTTGTGCAAGCAGCAACAATGTTGCTGATGCATGTTGCTAGCACTCAGCGATAATGTTGACGTTTTAGCCGTTTTTAGCTGGTTTTGGCCTGCCTGCTGCAGCCGCTGTTGCGAATGCACATGTGCAATGAACTTGTTTTGAATTGAATCGGGAGTTGCTGCTGTTTTTGTTATTGTTAATACGAGTACGAGTAGTTTGTTTTTGTTGGTTTATTTTATTTGTTTCATTTTGTTGCTTTTTTGGAGGCTAGTCGCTGCAACAGCAGCGTTGACTTTGTAATTTCATTTAAATTACTCATACGCAACGAGAGCCGGCCTGTAATTACACACAAATATGCGTTTTTAATTCGACATTAAACGAAACTAATTCATTTCCTGCTTCTGCCTAAATGTAGGTCATTGTTAGGGTGAAAGTGTGAATGCCACCCTCTTCCCACCATCCCCTTTCATCCGTCTTCCCCTCGCTGCACTTCCTTCTGCCGAGACGAACGAGGAAATTTGCTACAAGGTCGCAGGCGCCGCTCAGAAACAATTTCCATAAACTAGAAGTATCTGCTATATGGAAATTATATGTTTATGAATATGTTCATAGATAATATAGTCTACTAGTCGTCAGCCTTCAGCCTTCAGCCTTCAGATGAAGTTTGAAATATTGCGTGAGAATTTCCTTCGCTTTAACGGCTCAACGGTTAAAACCCATGACTTGGCTTATATTTCATAAATTGTGCAATTTAAATACAAAATACCCTTCTTTTTTTGCTGCCTCTCTTTTACTTGTTTTGTCGGCTTTGAAAGTGCAGCATCATTGTACCCTTCCGGAAGGTATACAAAGTTTGTCACTAAAGAAGCCATCTCCTATCCTACAAAATAAATATATTATTGAGATCAGGATGATAAGGTGACTCTATATAGTCTGTCTGTCTAACTATCTGTCCGTTGAGATATCAAGATGAAACTTACAGCTCAAATGTGCGCCAATATTTTCTAATAGCTGGTTAAAAGTCGGGCAGATATATCTTATAGCTGCCCTAGCAAGCAACGGTCAACATTAATAAATTTAGTAACCATTTTTTAAATGTTTACTGCAGTTCCAAGAGTATTTAATCTTCGGCGAGGCGAAGAGAGCCTTTCCTTGCTTGCTTTTACATTTTGCTACTGTTTTTCTTACGTTCTTTGCCTATTTCAGACTGAAAACCCTCAACACTATTACAAAATACGTTCAAAAATAATAATAATAATATTCCGATTAATAAGTTGCAATCCACAAATGTAAAAATCTTTAGGAAGAGAAATTAAATTTTAATAGGGAATTTAGACACGACGCGAGACATAATAATAAGAAATCTTTACTCACATATCATAAAGCTAAGGCATAATTACTTCCTTTTACGACGACGCCATAATTATTGTGGATTCTAATTTTAATTTTAATTTTAATTTGTTGAGGGTCATAAAAGTCTCCGCAATTTTAATGCCAAAACAAGTCGGCACTTTAATTGATTTCATTGATTTGCTGATTTGCTGGCTGGCTGGCTGGCTGGCTGGCTGGCTGGCTGACTGCAATTAGCCTGAAATCTATTGAAAATCTATAAGGCTAAAATAAATTTTGTGGTTCCTTGGGGCACACACACACACACACGAGCAATAAATATAAAATCTCATAGATATAAAATCTCATAAACAGTTGGCGGCTTTTCGTCTTCCTCTTACCCCTAAAATGATTATTTATATTTGCAAAACGTTTATATTCGCGTGTTCGTGTTTGGTTCCCTCGATTGTATTAGCCAAATTTATTTATTTTTATTCTTAAATTGCAGTTTGGCAGTACGACGAATGCAAGAGAAATAAAAGTAAGTCAAGGAAAAACATTTATTGATCCTGCATTTATATATCATAAAAAGTAATGCCGGGAGCGAAATTTCAATAAAAACTGCATTTGAATTAACGTTTAAAACAGTTTAAATCCATTTATAAATTATTTTTCATTAATCTTACACAGAAAAAAAAATAGGTTTAATAGTTTCTAGTACCATTCAAAGTTTTGTATATCCAATCTAGTATAAACAGGATTAAATTAAAATAAAATAAAAATAGGATTAATTAAAACAGACTTACTAAGTGCCGATCAATCTATTTGAGATGAAATCCAGAGAGAGAATTCTAATATTAATCTTCTTATGATTATTATTAATTCATTTAGGATTGAATGAAGAATGAATTACTATTAAATTCATGATTTTTTCAATAAATTGAAGAATTTCCGGATTGAAAAAGCAAGCTTGAATCAAGAATTTATCTTGCAAACTTCGAACCGATCGGTTCAATTCCTGGTTTTAATTTTAGTTTCATTCAGTAGCTTAAAATCTAGAAAATAATATTTGAATATTTCTTTCCTTTAGCAAGAACATATTTTTCCATATAAATCCATCCATGATGTGTTTCGCCTTCTCTCTAAGAATCAGCTGTAAAATTTAACTTTTATCTTTTCATCCACAAGTCAGCGACTGATGTAGAAAAATTGACATTTGCTAGTGGATATACCTAAAAATGTAGTTGAAAGATATGTAATTGGATGCTACTACTTTAAATATACATTTTCAGTGCAAAATTTTATACCTTTTGATTGTTGCATATTATTTTTCAGGTATTTTCATTTAAATTTAGCTTTAAGCTCTTTTGTGGGGCACGGAGAAAGCACATGAAATAGGTAAACCGCTTAATTAAAAAAGCTATTTTATTTTTTGGTGGGAAGCAGCTGACGCAATTCTCAGGCAAAGGACCCAGATCCCTGTTCCAAGCTTAACTCTTAAAAAATGCAAAGCTGAAAGCTTTAGTTTTTATTATATTTGTTGTTGTTCGTCGACTGCTGTAAGGCGGAAGGTGCCAAAATCTGTGCACCAAAGATTCGTCTAGCCTTTTTTTTTGCATTTTGCTAAAAATAGCTAACAACAACAGCAACAACAGCAGCAACAACAACAACAACAATGACAACGTCAGCATTGATTGCAAGTTGTTTGGTGTTGCTTTTATGGTGGCAGCGAAGACGACGTCGACAGCGACAGCGACAGCGACGGCGACGGCGACTGCAGCGACTATGTTGGTGTGGTCCAATAATGAAAAGAAAAACCGGCTTGACAGGAAAACACAATTTTCGTTTAAATGAGGAAAAAATGCAAAAAATTTGTGCAACTCGGCGGGCGGTGCGATGCCAGCGTCGCCGTCGACTGCGCTGCCAGCGTCAACCACTGTCTGTCTGCACACGTTTAAATGCCCTACAGCAATATTAGGGTATTACAGTTTCCTTAAAGTCATTTTGACTATTCTCAGATTAAATGGAAGAATGCTTTAGATTTGCCCAAAAGTCTATAAAGAGTTTACGAAAAAAGTAGAAATGAAAAACAAAGAATTCCATAGTTGAATGATTCCCCAACTTTGTCAAATAAAAAAAAGTAGAAAATGTTGCATTCTTCTAGCCCGCATTTAACAAAAGAAAGTATCATTTTTATTTCTTTTTAAAGTAATTTTCGAAAATTCCCAGCTTTGTTTTCTGAGTATAAAATAAACTATTAAGGAAATGGCCTAAATGATTCGTGTATACTGCGAAGAATATTATGTTTTATATACAATATTTAAAGAGTGAATCGTTTATTATCTTTTTAGCTATATGTTTAGGGTATTTAAAAGTCACATTCGTCATCTTTGCTTCAACAATAAGTTTCGATTCGGTTGAATATTTTAACGGATTTATCCATAAGATTTTGGACACGTTTTGAGCCTGGTTATTTACCTTATTGGGTCTGCTGACAAATTGGCAACGAATGGATCAAAATATTCAGTAATGAGGCTAATTTTCCCCTCTACTAGCCCACTGTTTCAATTGCTGGCTTTTCTGTTTAATATATGTTTAATTGAAATATTCACTTATATAGTTTATTTATGTATGTATTTCAATTAAATTTTCAAATATATAAATGTTTTTTATTGATTGCCTGAATTTTATATAATGATAAATAACCGACTTCCATATGCTCTATTGTCTTAACTTAACACACTTTTTAATGATTTTAGTGATTTTTTGATTTCAAATATGAACATAATTATGTCATAATTATTTAAAAATTTTTAAATATTTAGTAAAAAAAATGTTAATTTTATTTAAGAAGACATGAAAATTAAGAATACAAATTAATCTGTGATTTAAAAATTCAAATATACAAACGGAAGCATCTTATTGTCTCTCTTATTTTTTCTTCGGAGCAAGTTTATATTTTAAGTAAAAAAGAATTTGAATATACACAGGAAAAATAAAGACTTGCTTATTTTAAGTTTAAAAATTATTAATATTAAGTCGATCAAGAATGAATAATATTAAATAAGTGATTCAATCCTAGAGCCATATATCGAAACAGCTGACTCAAGACCGATAAATATAATTTGCATTGAATTAAGAGTGTATGAGAATTCGTATATTAATCTTGTAATATTCTGATTAATTGTAGGATTGAATTAGGCATAAATCAGGGATAGAACCAGAATAAAATCAACAATTTGGAGACGGAAAAAAGGGGGTTGAATCGATAATTTCAGATTTGGTTTTCGGAAATAATTTCTATCAGCGTTGGTAAACAATTCAAGAACGAATTTTTTCTGGGTATAATAACGATTTTTACCTATGACAGATATATAATATAGTGGTCCGATCCGAAAACATAATATAGCATCTAATTAGTAAATTTAAATGATAAATATTGAGAAATGAAATTGTTTGATTTACAACGTTCTTAAGAGGCATTTATTAGTAATAAAAATT
Source organism: Drosophila repletoides (assembly GCA_018150835.1). Taxonomy (NCBI): domain Eukaryota; kingdom Metazoa; phylum Arthropoda; class Insecta; order Diptera; family Drosophilidae; genus Drosophila; species Drosophila repletoides. Next base: position 8,858,461 of record JAECWQ010000202.1, read on the forward strand.
ATTATTATTTTAAATATATTTTTTTATTAATGTGCTGCTATCGCTGAGCTCGTTAATTTTTCTCGATTTGGTTTACTTTTGTTTTTGTATTTTGAATTAATTTTTCAAAAAGTGTCAAAGGCTGAAACTGAGCGCAAAAATGATTTACAATTCAAAGTTTTATATTCGAATCGAAATCGATTCGCAAAGGAAGTGACAAATTATTGACAGTTCGGGACTAAAACATTTGTCATTGCACGTTAAAATATTCATTTGTATTCATGAGTATTCATATGTATTCAGGTATATTCATATGCATTCTTTTGTGTGTATTTTGTGGCCGATGAAAAATTGAATCAATTTCAGTAGCAACAATTCAGTCAGCGATTGGAAGTTATACTGGGAAGTTTTACCCACGGGTCTTTATGATAAATTATTTATTTACATGGTAAATAAAACAAAAATTAGTTCTTTAATTTATTATCAATATTTCAACATTTTGCGCATTGAGTTTTCATGTTTTCTATAGGAATTTAGCCCATTTTCTTTGCTGGCGCCACAGGCAGAACCAAAATAATGAGGTCAATGTCAGTTATTGTTGATACGATATTTTGTATTAAATATCAACATAAAAAAGCGAATCTATTATTTATTTAGTTAACAAAAGATTTAATTTACGAGACATGTGGCTACATCAATTAATTATAAGCAATCGAATTATCATTATTAATTATATTGGCCCATCATTCTATCACAAGACTTAAAAGATATATGGGTTCTTTTCAGCTCTTTCAAGCAATGCTTCAAGTCATAGAAAGCCACTCAATTATAATTTTGCCAAATTTCAGTCCTTTTCTGTGTCTGTGTCTGTGTGATAAAATAAAAGTTTGTTCAGCGGGATTTGATTAATTAAAGTGACGATAAAAATTGTTAGTAACTGAGTTTATTTCTCGACGGGTCATATCTTAAATATAGCTTGCTTATTCAACTTTAGAGCTTCCCGTTCAACTTTACACAGAGAGAAAAGAGATGAAGAATTCCAGTCTTCAGTCAATACGAAACAGTATTAAGTAAACAGAGAAAGAAAGGAAGGCTTTAAACCTTATTCCAGCCACAAATAAGCTTGGTTCAAGAATTCTTTATTTATTCTATGAACGGTTTCAGCTTAATCTGACCTCAAGACAGCGGTGTTATTTATGATTATTATCCCGATTCAAGCCACAACTAGGCTCGTTTTCTCTCTGTGTACCTGCTTATAATCCTGCTATAGCTCCGATTTCGCCAAGGCCAACAACATGTTGTATCTCTGTTTCTCCGTTCTCTGTGACAAATAAGTCCAGAGCTGGAAAAACCTCCGTTTGCCTCGCAATTTTTCCATTTGCCTCCGGCCATTTCTCAATGCAAGCTCTAAGAGCGCATTCCAAAGCCTGAGACAACGTGATAAATGACAACAAAGAGCATGAAACTATTATATATATATACATACAAATATATATATAATATGTCTATATATATATATATATATATATATGTACATAGAGTATATATATACACTACCCACAGCTCTGCCACCCACATGGATTCCCTGCTGCTGGCTGTGGCATTGGGTGCACGTGCTTAGCGCCATGCACCGAGCATAAATGAGATTAATGAGTGATGGACTATCAGATACTCTTTAAGCGGTTACAATCCTTTTTTTCCTCTGTACCCAAAGAATAATTTAAGCAAAGTATATATAACATATCTATATAGGGTGAATTCTTGAAACCATTCAAACAGATCTATCTCTATTATTATATATGCTATCTGTATTAAGATTCCACTTAAACTCTCCAGTTTGATTAAATTTTAAAATGTTCTTCCTTTTCTTTTTTCCTTATTCTTTTTATCTCTTTCTATCACCTTTCACCCCTTTACTTTAGTTTATTTTACTCGATTCAAAAGCGAGCATACCCGCTCGGCATCCAAGTTTCCAGGGTATGATAATCGCATTAAATTAACAATATTAAATGTGTTGACGTATTCGGTTTAATAACATAATAACATAACTACTTAGGTACACAGTACAGAGTAGAAATTCGTAAACATAAAAGCCTGTTTTTATTTGTTTGTTGACAAATTCTGGATTCAGCAGAACTGAAGGAAATTTTATGACATTTTATTGGGCATTTAGGAAAATTTTACTCTTTGCTCTATTTGTATACCTTCTGCGATACTCTATTTGTATGCACAAATGTTCTGTGTTATTGTTTTTATTATTGTTTTGATTTCGCTTATCGGCGGCATAAATGAGACTTTGTCTTAAAGATTTCTGTAAATAATATTCAGAGCAAATATCAGGTAACTGCTGCTGCTGCTGCTTCTGCTGCTGCTGCTGATGATAAGCGGCCGCTTTGTATGTTTATATAATTAATACTGATAAGGGCCACTTTTGACAAAGTGCCGAATTGGCCGTTAAGCAGAAGGCAAGACATATATAAATTTAAATTTAGATACACCGCCTAATCAAATCACGAGTGTGGAAACTTGCATTCTATAAAAAAGACTTTGACTTGGCCAAGACATAGATTGCCTTTAAAGGAATTTCAACCAGTTCCAAGTCACAAGTCACATGGCTGAGAGAGAGACTGAGGTCAGCTGTCAATAAATCAGTATATCAATGTTTGGCCACGCCTTATGTCCAATCTAATTGAGCTGTTCTGTTGTTGTTCCATAGGCCAAATCGAGACGACGTTACTCGATGACAGTCCCCCGAGTGGTTGTCATCTGTTTGTCATATCCTTGTTTACATGTCGAATGCTTAATTTGTAGCACTTTCGCGATTCATTTCATTGCGAAAGCAATAAATTTGTAAAGCAATTTCTGATCACTGATCAGTGATCGTTGATCGCTGATCACTGATCGCAAGGACAACAACAATGCGGCGGCTACAAAAAAATGATCGATATTTATAAATAAGCGAATAAGTGCGATGGGGAAATGAATGGAGCTCCCTCGGTTATAATATGTTCTAATAAACAATAATGATAGGTAATTATTTCGATAAATGCAACATACTCGAACTATATCAAAGTTAACATCGAATTATAGATTGAATGTCAACTATTTGACATTGAGCCTCCAGTTCCAAGGGTGCCGGAAAATCAATGTGCCTTGTGTGGGTCAGGAGAATTAGAAATGTTTTCTATGCATGCTTTATGGGTATGGGAATTTGTGGAATATATTAATTCCTATTAAATGGAATATGGAATAGTTTCATACAACTTGTTTAGCTAAACTACATGAGAACAGGTTAAGAACGAGTAATAATTTCATTCAGTTTGCTGCTGAGAATCCCATTTCACTCAGCACGAAACATTTAAGGATGACCAGAGATAGAGAGAGAGAGAGAAAGGGAAGAGCGAGATTATATGATATAAAATCCCACAAAACTAATGGCAATAGAGAAGAAAGTAAAACAAAGCCAATTCTTCGTATTGCTCAGAAACCAATTTTTCAAAATTAGAAATAATTTTCTTATAGTGAAAAAACAAGGTCGCATTTCTTATTAGTTTTTCAAAAAAAACTATTTTTTATTTACTACACAGAGAAAAATTGGATAAATGGAAAATCAGGATTTGCCAAATTGAATTGTTACTTAGCGGTGCAAAAAGTTATACGATCCCGGATTATTTAATTCAAGACCGACTCAATCTCGGATTAATATAAGAATTCTGCTTCTACTCCACTCTCTTTCTCTCTCTCTCTCCTGATTTAATCCTAACTAGACTTATTGGGCCATACAAAGATGGCACTTGAATCTAATTTGAATCTAGGAATTGATTTACTTCCTTTATCCAATTTTTTGAATTGAATTAAAATGAGGATGAATAGTACTGAGATTTTGTAGGACTAAAACTAACTAAAACTTAGAATTGTTAATTGATTTTCTTTTTGTGCAGAACTCTAGTATAATTTTCACTTAACGTAGATTTTCTCAAACCTAATTTTCTCTGAGTGTTTGACATAAATCTGAGTAAAATGTGATTCTCTTAGGCAGCCAAAGATGCAAACAAATTTGTTAGTCACACTCATTAAAAATGTATAAAGAAAATTTGGCTAAGTGCATTTCGTTGCCACGTGGTCTGCAGAATATACGACAATTTTATACATATTTAAACATATTTATACATATTTATACATATTTATACATATTTATACATATATATGCATATTCTTAGCCATGTGTACATATGTCTGAGCTTGTTCTTAGATAACGAATATATTTCGTCGCATTTAATAAAACGAAATATTTTTATATTTTGTTTGTTTACAAAATGTCAAGCGAAATGTCAGCGCTAAGCAACTATGACAATGGCATTGTGTCCGCACAGCTCAGACACGACCATATATATATATATATATATATATATATCTGTTCATATACCAGCTATATATATATATATGTGTATATATAAATATATATATATTACGTGAACCAACCGTAAAGGGTACTTTTTCTGGACCAAAATGACAGGTTTGGTTTTTACACATTTTCGATGGGAATCTGTTCAGATGCACTACGAAATTTTACTAGTCAATGACTCAATATTACAATGTATTTATCATAAATTACTCGCAAAATGCATGATCAGCGTTGAGTCTTTTGATTTAGTAAACTTAGGACATCATAAATTAACACTAAAGCTCAAATATATAAATATATATATATATATTTGGCTGGGCAAACAGTCGTATAATGGGCTGATTAACGCTTATGAGTGTGATTAAAATGCCACGAGCGGCACGTTGTCCCAGGGATTATGGCCAGCAAACAACGGCTTACAGTGAGTCAGTCAGTCAGTCAGTCAGTCAGTCATAGAATCAGTTGATTTATAAAGTGAAATCAAAGTCAGCTAAACGCTTAGATAAGATCAAACGAAAACAAAGTAGACTTTATCTAATACTCGCAGCGCTTGGCAAGTTCAAGAGCACATTTCTATGCATATGATATCATCCTAGGTTGCATATAAATCATCCTCTGCACACACAATAAATATATGTTTTCTTTGATTCAGTTCAGCAATCATTTATAATATGAATTTCCTGACACTGTCACAGGAAATAAAAAATAAACTACTTTTGTTGTTTTCTTATTTTGAAAACTGCACTTTAAAATAGCTTAGAAAAGATACGAGTATACAAATTCCTATCACAATTTGCATGCTCAATAAAGTAGTTAATTGTAGCAATTAATTCATATTTATATTCATAGAATCGAACAGCTTTCGCCTATAAAGAACGTTTACTGCCTTGTTGCACCCACATTGCGCATACGCCCTGTGAACCAGCCGTTCAATTAAATGCCTCACATTTCATTCTGCCTCCAGTTATAGATACAAAAATATATGAATTTCATAACAGTTATGTAAAATGTGTAATGATCTTTGGCATAAAAAGTGGAATAGGAGCATTACACAAAAAAAAAAAAAATTTCGAATTAGAAGAATAAAAACATTTTAATACAGAAATTTCTTGAGAAAATCTCCAAAGCGTTTCTATGTAATCTCGACAGCTCTTCGTATTTTGCTGTAGATAATTTATAGTGAGTTTTGGTTTTGGCCTTGGCAAACTTAAAGTAATGCTGAAATAAGAATGTTTTAATCAAATGTCTTCAAAAATAGCACTCAATTAAAGAACAACAATATTTTCTAAACAGATTGAAATTAAGTATGAAACGAGTTTAGCGGAGTTTTAGTAGTAGTTCTAGGGTCTTCTTTTTTCTTTATTTTGTGGTTCAGGGAATTATGGCATATTGTACAGTTCTAAAAAGGAGTTAAAGTCCTAGCCATTTCGTATTGAATCAGGTTGATTGAGATTCATTTAATTCTTTTATATTGTATAAGGTAATTCAATACTCTTTCTAAGGATCATATTAAAACTATTTCCTGAAAACGTTCTTCAAAATAACAAGCCTTTTTTTCCTGTGTGCTGACAGCAGACAGACACAGGCAACATTTGCAGCGACAAGCGAGAAGCGACATCCAGGATGACAAAGACATAACACTAATCACAATTTGTGAGCAGTGGCTTCGGTTTAAAGGACACATTCATGTTGCATTTTATCCTCGGCCGAGGACTAAACCGCAACAAGAGCAACGAGACCAAACGCTAAATGCCAAACGGCAAACTGCAAATTGCTACAACATTGGCCACAACATTGACAATAGACACGCCCATCGCCCAGCCTCCTTCCGATGAGGTTGGCATTGCACACTGCACAGTGGTTCAAAAATAAACGAGTGCTGTGTAGCCAGTTTATAGATAAAAGCTTCATCACAAATTTATCTTCTTAAGCAAGCAGAAAACTCAAGGTTAGCCTGCAGCGAGCTGTTTCCCCACTGTATCATATCTCACAAAAAAAAAAAAAAAGAAAAAAATTAATCAAATATTTATAACAAAAAACAAAAAAAAAAAAGAAACGATATCTTAGAAATTCTCAGCCTATTTGCCTTTTATTTATCTAGACAAGTGCGGTATAAGAATACTACTAAATCTAATCAGATTTAAAATGCGTTTAATGGGAATTAGAAGCCATAATTATTAAATGTAAATTTGTTCTTTAAATTTCCATTTTTTATTGAACCTCGCAGGCTTCCAACTAATTTCTCTGGTGAAAATAATTGGCTGAACTTCCCGTTTCGTAGCCTGTTCTGCAGAGCTCGGGTGAGCTTTGACTTCCAGGTAAATCCAGATCTAACGAGCTTTAAGTAGCTTTTTAGCAAGCTTCAATTGTAACTCGGTAAAATTATAGGAAAGATTCTTTGTCGGTTTTAAGGATAATTGACAAAAAATATTTCTAAATTTTTAGATAATTTTTATATTTAAATTTAATTATTAATTAACTCTTTTCATTATAAAATTGAAAAACTGTATATACATAGAAGAAAGCTTTGTTGTTATAAGAAAAATTGAAAGTAATTCTACATTTTTAGAGTTCTCATAAAGAAGAGAAATCATTTACTAAAGTAATTTGCTGAAGTTCAGGTCGACTTTATTTGCTTTGTTTAGTGTTAAATAAAAAAAGAATTTTTGAGGTGTTAAAAATAGGCTGTGTACCACTGTGCGCTGTGCAATCGATGCAAATTATAGCCAAAAACAATGCCAGCAACAGCAACAGTAGCCTGCAACAAACGGCAATATGTTCGACTCGTGTTGTTGTTGTTGCTGTAATTGTTGCTGATGTTGCTGTTGTTGTTGTCGTGCTGACGTTGACAGGCGCAGCGTTGCTCATCACAGCTGCAAGTGAAAGTCAAACATGAGTAGTAAATATACATATACATACATATAAACACACACTCGCACACACAGGCAATTTAGCAGCTATTTAGCTGGTTGGGGGATACAGCGGGATTGGAAAGAGGAGGACGAGGGTCAGCAGGCAGGCAGGCAGGCAGGCAGCTTCTGTGGGGCAGAAATGATGACGGCCATTATGTGTGTGCATCGTTTCAGGGTCAACAGCTATTTACAGTCACTGCCAATGGAAATATCTATGAAAGTGTGAGTGTGTTTGTGTGTGTGTGGAGCGTGTGTATGCTTTTAATGGGAAACAAACGCGCTACAATGCAAAATGTCCCAAAGGATTAGCAAACGCCCACACTTATCATATCATCATTATCATCATCAGCATCATCAGCCCATCGATGATATAGCCCCAAGCAGACGCCGCTCGAGACGTGCTTGGCATTGCTATGGCCATCTTTTCATTATCAACTCTATAAAATTATTCACACTTTTTTTTATATAAATATATATAAATATATCATATATATATAAACAGCTCCCAACTTTGGAGGGGCCCGTCAACAGTCCCCCAAGCTGTGTGAATATCCAAATCTTTTTTTATACCTTGCTCAAGTTTCGGTTGACGTGTTTTTTATGGTTTTGTTTTTGTCGAATCGCATTTCAATTAGCAATTCGACAGATCAATCGTGTGTGGGTTTTCGCATCGTCTCATCGCCTTACGATGGTTGGGATGGCTGAGGAGCTGCTATATATAAATATATCTGAGCTTCAAAAAATATGGATTAGGTATCGAGTCAAACATTAGAAAATAGTCAATCAAAAACTAGAAAATGATTAAATACTGCTTCAATATTTTCTGTCAAATACTTCTAAGCTCTGCTTTATAAGCCAAGTTTAATATTCGAGAAAAATTCTCTGGAATTGAGAAAAATGAAATCTTCCATCCTTCTAATTAATATTATAGTAAAATTAAGCCAATGATTTTTTGCACAAATATTTATTAGCAATATAAATTTAACCTAGCTCCATCTTTATTTTAGTTAGTTTTCCAAATTATAGGGTATTTTTGAGCGTATATAATCTATAGCCCCATGAAGCTCACATACTCTCTGTGCTCTCTTTAGGCAGCCCACAAAAGGACTATTTTAGTACATTTTTTATTATGTAAGGAATGCCCAGAGTTCCTTTTTGCTATCCGATTTGCTTTTATATAAAACGTTTATCCTTCATAATATCAAAATACACAATAAATTCCGCAAGTAAACTGCCTGTCAGGCGCCGACGCCTTCAAGTGCCTCTTGTCTGAGAGGAAGCAAACAAACAAAAAAAAAGGTATATATATAGTCGTATTAAAAAGTGGCCAAACAAGTTGAAAGGCTTCGGCCTGAAGATGCAATCAACTGGCTGGTGTGGCATTCAGGGCTTACAGCCAGGCAGACCGACGGACAGGCGGACAAATGGACAGGCAGCCAGCCAGAAAAGGAAGAGAGCAATAGTGAACCAAAGTGAAGAACAACAAAAACGACGATCAAGGCCAACTTGAAAGGGTTTCAAGGTTATAAATTACCTGGCACAGCGACAGTTGCGTTTTAAAAAGCTTTAAGGAAGCGACAGAGACAGACAAAGACGCTGCAGCTGAATTATTTAGCTCCATTCCATTCGCTCCATTTGCTCCTGCAAAAACCAGTTTAAAGTGCCAGCCAAGATGTGCACAACAAATTAAGAGCAACGCCCATTCTCTTCCAGTTCCAGCTGCATTACTCATTCCATATTCATGTTCGAGGTCGAATTACTTGAGCTAATAGAGAATTCTATAATAAATGCGATAACTAAATGCATAGAAAACTCAACTTAAAAGCTGAAAGTGAAAGTTTTCTGGTAGAATGGAAAATATTGCGCATACGCAATGTTATAAGTAATTCAATATTAATTTTAATTCCACTAACGAACACTTTTTATTATTCTCTTTTCTTTGGGCCTTCATTAAAATGCAATGTTCCAAAAGTTTTTTCTTAAGCTGAATTTATTACAAGTTTTTGGGCTGTCAAAAGGATTCTTTTCCAGCAGGAATCTAAATCATCTGAAGGAAAAAGGAAAGTGAATAATTTAAAGTTAGATTTACTTATATATAAATAAATATATATTATAGGGTCAGTGGAGCCTTGGTAAAACTTTATTATACCAGTTTATAACAGCCAGCAGAGGATTATAAAATTTATAATTAATTGGTGCACAGTGAGAAAAAGTTAGAATTCCGGTCTGAAATTATTCGCAAATAGTGTCAAAATATTAATATGCCTTGAATCATGCCGAAAATTCTATATTTCAAGAATGGTATTTGAAATTAAGCCTTTTTTGATATGTTTTGAAGCCTCAAGGAGCTTCTTTTGAGTAGGAACCAGTATCGACTCAAGTATAATAATTGAGACCAGCAATTCTTACTTCAATTCCATTTTTAATTTAAAAGAGGAATCATCTCAAATATTAAAAGGATTAGGATTAAACAAATTAAGTAAGCACTGGCCAAATTGAGAGAGCAGTTTGCCTTCTTTAAAGTATTTCAAATCTCATTACAGTCTTAAATAAGCTTGATTTACGAATTGTAAGATTATTTTCAACTTAATCCCAGATAAAGAATGAATGGCTCTTAATTTATGACAATTATTCCGAGTCGGGTTCAATTTTTACTCTCTCAATTTAATCGAAAGCCGCTGTCTTTAGCCCGAAGCTTTTCTCCCTGTGTAATGTTATCGTTATGAGCTCACATATGACTGAAGATTATCAGCCTTTTATAATCCATTAATTGAGTATAATGCCTGTTTAATATGAGTTTATACGAGTATTTATGTAATACTACCTGGTTCCTGGATTAAGGTACTTAACCACTTTGGGCGCAAAAGCTGGCCGTTTTAGGGGGCATAAAAGGCGCAGGACGTACGAAATTAAAATGCCAAATTCAATTGATTTATAGTCAGTGATTCATTTGTCTGTTACCATTTAAATTACACAATTGTTTGTTATGTTTTTTCGCCTGTCTGATTGCCTACTGCCTACTGCCTGATGCCTGATGGCTGCCTTGTTTCGAGTTTATTTCTGTTTCGCTCCGTCAGCGATTTGTGCTCCCGGTTTCGGTTTTCGCTTTCGCTTTCGTTTCGCCTTCGCCGTCGTCGTCGCCGTCGCCGTCGCAGTGCTCCTACGTCAATCACTTTGGTGTCATCCGCAGGGACACAAAAAAACCGAGAGCCGAGTAACACATTTTATGTGAATAATTTATGTGTATTGTCATCGTGTGTGATATATAATTTATTTTTTTTATGCGAAAATTCTCCCTTTCTTTTGTTTATCTTTATACAATTTTGATCAGTTTAAAGGCGGAATTGTAGAGATTTTGTTGTTGCTGCTGCTTCCGTCTTGATTCTTGAACCTTTTAGCTCAACTGATATAAAAAAATTCCATTAAGATATTATCCCCAGAATATTAAATCAGGAAACCAGCATAACATAGAACCCAACAAATCAGCTGGATTGTTTTTGGCAAATATTCCGAAACTACAATGAGAAAATCGTCTATATATATAGAAAAAACATACATTATCGAATGGTTGGAACCTAAAAATTGCTTCAATATTTCTTCCTAAATACTTCGCATCAATTTTCTGTCTCTAAACTTAGAACTAAATAAATAATCTGCTTTTTAGAAAAATTAAAAACGATTCTTCTAATAGTTCAGAAACCAACACTTCAAAAATTAGTAATGATTTTTTAAATGGTTAATCAAATCTTAAACGCTTTAGTAAAAATCGATTTTCGACCAATCTTAATTCTAGAGAGGTTTTCAAAAATATATCGTGTTTTTTTCGAATATGTTCTTATTCCCAGAATATTAAATCTTATATCCAGCATAATTTAAGACCAAACATATTCAGTTTTACCCTCAGAGATGATATCAATTGTCTTATAAATATAAATTTTAATACTTTTTATGGTCGTACACTCGTTCACTTACCCTTTGGTATATTTGCCTGGCAGATGCATTTGCCTAAAGATCACTTGAAAATCGGATTTGTTTCGGGATTAATGCCTATTAACTGAACTTTATTGAATGTGCTGTGCGTTTTAAGTAGGTGCATATAATGTACATTTGGGAATCAGAGTCAAAGTAGTTTTATTTCTATTTCAAAAACATTTTGGGTTCAAAGTAGAGCGGGAAAAAACATCGAAGCTCCTTCGATGAATCATCGCACTGATCGCATCGACGTTTTCGATGTTTTTCCAGCTCCAGTTCAAAGTGTGTGTGCAACTAGAGAAGGTGGAGCTCAAAATTGTGTGTTTATATAAGACTTTCTTATACAATGAGGAATAATTAACTTTTTCTACGTGGTGCGTGGAACATTTGTGGTGATTGTTTGTAGTCATTTTGTCTTCATTAACAATAGTAAAAATTTGTAAAATACAATTAAAATGAAACCATAATCTCAATTCTCAAGGATCTTCGAGAAAAAATATGGAAAATTTCTACAAGAAATGCAATTTTGAGAAAGTTAAACCATAAGGGAACTAAAAAACAAAAGTCAAAAAAGGAACTTGAAAAAGCATCGAGAAATTTGCAAGCAACACTTACTGCCAGGAGAAGCTGCCGGTGATGCCATCTTTGAGGCGATCGCGCAAGGATCGCTGTCGACTTGGTCCGGAGCCGCTCAAAGGCGGCAGTATGGGATTTTCGCCATCCTCCAGCACAGTGGATATATTTGAGGCGGACGTTGAGATGGGTGCGCCGGCATGCTCCATAATCGGGGGCTGTTGCTGATGGTGCTGGTGATGATAATGGTGATGGTTCGATTGATGTGGTGAACCCGGCGAACCCGCTGGCGAATCTCTGTTGTTCAAATGGCGACGGATCGAGCCATGGCGTGGTGAGTTTTCGCGTGACATTTTTTGGTTTTGTTTTTTATGTTTTTTATTTTTGGAGGGGAAGTTGGTTTTGTTTCGTTGGTTGTTTTCGTGTTTCAATTATCAACAGAAATTTTGCAGAAAATAATTAGAAGCATAAAACAATTAATTCAATTGCAGCCAATTGTTTCTAGTTGTTTTTTATATCTTTATTTATTTTTGTTTTTTTTTTAGATTTTAGATGAAGAAAACGAGCGAGCAGAATTTGCTTTGATTCAAAGTTCTTTTGTTTTTTTCTTAGATGGTGAGTTTATTTATTAATTGCACATAGAGCCAAAAATGTTGTGTAAAAGTTTGCTATTTGGGGAGTAGGCATTAACCAAAGAATTAGTTGAAAAAAATTAGTTTATAAAAAACGTATTTAATTGAGTTGAATAAAGAGTTATTTACCATACCGCAAATATTTCAGACTTATCAAACTATATATAGAGTAGTAGTAGTAGTATCGAGTAGGTATTTAGATATATGTAAAATCGGTGTATAAAAATAAGTAAATAAATTCTGAATAGTGTGAAGAGTATAGTTTAAGAGAGGGATATAAAATCAAGTTCAGTGTTAGAGTCGTATAAAAGTATATAAAAATGTAGAGCCGCATAAATGTTGAGAGAGTAGAAGAAATGAAGTATTGAACTATTCACAAGCAGCATGCCCTGTTTTCTATACCCTTGCTGAAGATATAATAACTTCGAAGGACGCCCCATAAGCTATATATAAATTATTGATCAGGATGAAAAGGCGCCTCCGTGTGTATGTCTGTCCGTATATGTATTTTCGGACTATTAAATCGTATAGCTCGCTGCTATAGAAAATCAGATGAATTTAATAACTTTTTTCAATGGTTATTCACTTCGCAAGGGTATACAGTCTTCGGCATGCCGAAGCTAACCTTTTGTACTTGTTTTTTGTTTTTTTATGCAAAGCAGAGAAGCGAAGGAGGGGAGGAATACGAGTTTTAGATTAGAGATTTAGAGAAACATATAGAGGCATAGGCATAGCGTATGTTTTATAATTGATTAGCAAAGAAAAACGCACATTTTTCCGTATTTCCGTATTTATGGCACACGTACTACTAGTAAGTCCAATGGCTCAGGTTCCCTAAGCGTTTCCAATTTAAAATAGAATAGGCTCATACGATATACATTGATGTACATAGCTTAGGAACTGGACAACGGCAAGAGTATATAGATATTTACATAGATATATATCTAGGCGGATTTTGTAGACTGGATAGATAGTCGGGTGAGCTATACGAGCAGTCGGATTAGTTGGAGTTGGAGTTGGAGTTTGTGTTTGTTATAGTTATAGTTGTAGCAGTAGCAGCATATGAAGGCACATTCAAGTGGTTACTGATATTCATAGTATATGTACATAAAACGATGTTACCAATATTGTTATTATTATTATTATATAGATAGATAGATATTACGAGTATTAAAACGTTCAGTAAACAGCAAATTATGTGTACATTTAGGCAGACATTTATAATAGAGAGAGAGAGAGAGAGAGAGTAAGCAATCTATATTGGGGGTATCAGATATTATTAGTGTGTTCTTTTCTTTTTCTTTTTTTGATTGTGGCTTTTCTCTCTGCTGTTAACTCTTGCACAAATATTGACATACATCTAAGACTAGGTACGACTATATATCTATTGATATAGCTGGATATATATATGTATATATATTTGGTTGTAAGTGTGGGCGTAGCTGTTATACGAGCATTGTTGTTTAATTAGTTTTACGTATTCATAATTTAATTAGCAATATGCATATTCCTCTTCTATTTGATATTAAATATTTTCTATTTGATATTGTGTTGTATTCGTATTGTAATTGTGTATTTGTTGTGTCTGTGTTTGTTTTGTGTTGCATTTGTTATTCTTATTCCATTTATTGTTTGTTTGCTTCTTTGTTTTTTGTTTGTAATTGTTGGACAAGGCTAGTTCTAATGTTGTTGTTGTTGCTGTTGTTGTTGGCTGAGTGTGTTCATTGGACTTGTATCATTTTGTTGTATGTGTTATATTTATTTTCAGTATGTTTATTATTATTATTAAGTAGATTGGATATTATAGCTGTGGTCAACGAACCTGCAAGTAAAAAAGGAGATTATTATTAGTTTATTGATGCTTAAAGGACGATAAATTGTTGTATAATATTCAGATAGTTGCTGATTTTACTAAACTAAGCGTTATGTGAAATTGTTTTTTATTTGATAGATCAAACTTACATGTACAGCTCATTATTGAAATATTAAGTATACGTTCGTATTTAGTATACCTTCTAGGAAGGCTAGGAAGATTGGAAAATAGCAGATCACATGCTGTTTGTGGAGAACTTAAATAAAATAGCAGCCAGATCGCACCCAACTCATTCTCTTTAGAGAATTCAGTTTATAATACTTCTCAAAAACTCAAAAGAGCGAATAAAATGTAATCCACCATAACAAAAGATTAAACTCTTCATTTTTAGTTTGCCCGGGTGACGCCGGGTAATGCCGGCTACTCAAAAGTAAACTAAGAACTGTCGAGCGGAAAAGAGAGAGAGAGAGAAAACTTGAAGACAAGAAGCTGGCCAAATGCTTGGTGCAAAAAGTTGCAAGTTGTCGGCATCTTTTTGTGGGGGTTCGCAACTTTTTAGCAACATTCAAATCCAATTTGCATTGTTGTAGTTCGCATTTGTGACGCTATTATTAAACTTTTTTCTTTCCACTTTCCGGCATGCCAAATGCAACAATAATGACAGCAGTCTGCACAAGAATTTACAATAATCAAAAGTGTATTCACGTACCAGTCCTTCCTTCCTTCCTCGCCTCGCCTCGCCCCTCCCCGCCCCGCCACGCCCTATCTACATTCTACGTCAGCCAAACAATATTTACAATAATAATTTTCCTCTTTGCAGTTTCACTTGTTGTAATACCCTGTAATGTATAAAACCCGCCATAAGGAAAGCGACATTTACCTATTTAGAATAGAATTCTTGTTTATATTATAGTCAAGTATATTTCTTTATTATGTGTACAGAGTATCTTTTGGTCGACCTCTCAAGACTGTTGCTTTTCTGCTTGTTTTTTGTGCTTGTTGATTACAAAATGAATGCGTGCAAATGCCAGTAAAATGGAAAACTACGAAAATGCATAAAATTTCAGAAATGGCAGCAGAACAGCAGCAGGAAGGAGCAGAAGGAAGAGGTGGAGCAGGACAAGGACACTTACTTCTGAAATACGTTTCTAGCCATAAATATTATGGCTCAAACGTTGTAACTTGATGACTTTTCGTTTAGCCGTTTCAATGCCACTTTCAACACAGTACAATTTCTATTCAATCCACAATAAAAATCATTCAAATGTCATGTGAGGCTCAAATGCATTTTCCTCTATTTCGATTCCGAAAATCTGGCCAAAGTCCTCAGCCCGTATAAAACAGGATATGTCGTTTCCTCGAACGACTACAAAACCTTGAAAAATGCCCATTGCCATTCCTCCATTCCTCTATTCGTCCATTCGTCCATTCGTCCATGTGTTCGACACTAAATCCAATGTCAAGTTGCACTCAAATAACCAAAAGCCGCTAAATGAATTATTCATGTCAGAATTGCAGTGCCACAAAAGAACCCTAAAACTACAACGAAAGCCATTGGATCAGACGGAACAACGTATGTCTGTATATTCCGTATGTGCAGAGAGAATAGAATAATTTAGAGAGGGGCGTGGCATAGTTTAAGTACAGCTGCGACTCGGAATTCTCTGAGCGCATATGAATTCTCAGCATCTTAAATCCATCTCGCATATATGTAAATATTTAGAATATTTATTGGGCGATTACATTAAACTGTTCTCCCAAACAAAGTGTGTTTTTTCCTATAGTTTGCAGTAAATTGTGACTCGGGAATTGGGAATCTATGTAAAATTTTACCCCCATTGTTCTTGGATAGAGATAGATTTTCCGTCAAATTGGTATTCAGTTTTTATTCAATTTTTAATTTTTTGGCTAATTTTCAGAACAGATTCTAAAATATATCCCAATTTCTGTATTTTAAATTAAGAAAAAAATGTTTTCTTTAACATAAAAGCTAGATATTTAGATCTTTTTGTAATACAAATACAATCGATAACGCTGATTTTTTTAATTTATTTGTTTGATAATAAATTAAAGCATTGTGCAAAGTACGGAAACGCCTCTATGCTTTTATTTTTTATTTATTTATTAAAGCCTCTATTGGGACATACATAAAGAGTATAAGAATGAGTTTCGATTCAAATGTATTTTTGCCTCTGGCGCCTGTTGGGTATTTTTTAGTTGCAGCCCAAAAGTATGCAATCAATTTGGCGCCTTGGGAATTGAGCTCGTTAAATGCTCTTTTTATGTGTCCATGCGGAACCGGAACGAGTTGACGTCTTAAATGCCTTCAGTTATCCAATATTTCATTAACTGCACTGCAAATTGCAATTTTTGTTGATATCCTTGCAATGTAATTAAGCAGAAGCAGAAGCAGAGCTGCTGACGCTGAGTCCCGCTACTGGGATTAAGATACGCACACAGACGCAATATACTACATATATAAGTATATATATAAGTATACCTTCGGTTGACAGAGAGACAGGCATATACACAGACACACACACACATATCAAAGCTCATTATTATTATGAGCAGTTGCAGTTGTAGTTGTAGTTAATGTCCCGGCATTCACGCTTTGTCTGTTGCTCTCGAAAGCCCTTTTCGACCCTCTCTCTCGCCCCTTCTTCCTCTACATTACTTTAGTGCACAATTCTGTTGCCTACAATGTTGCTGCTACTACGACTGAAACTACTGCCACTACTGTTCTTGCTGCATTTTCTGTATGAAAAACTATGAAATGAGCAGCAGTCGCAGCAGTCAGCAAAAGGAGGCACTCAGGACACAGGCAGGACGCGGGCAGAGGACGCGCGGGAGGCAGGCATGCGGCAGCCAGCGAGGCACATTTAATGCTCGCACTTGAAGCGCATTATATTGAGGGCCGCACTGTGGTACAAAATTGATGAGTTGACCATAAAATAACCAACGTTTAGTTGAAAAATTCTTGATTTTAGTTCGAGTCGTACGACTCGATCATTTCAAATCAATTAAAGTGGATTAAATTAGTGAATCAATAATAAATAACAAGAATAACTTGTTAAATTTGAATAATATCGAAGTAAAAACAAACTATTCTCAATTTAACAGAATCGATTGGATCGACCTAGAAGAGAATCTTCCAAAGAATATTCATTTTTATTTCTGAATACAAATTGAAACTGAGAACAGTCTTGAATAATAGAAGAAATCTAAGGAATTTTACAATTTTATATTAAGTTGGTCATAAAATATTAAAGTTTTTCGTTGACCACACCCACTGTGCCTGTGTCTGCGGCATTTTGCGGAAGTAAATGTGTTGCCATGTGCGACGAACTTGAAAGTGAGTGAGTATGTTTGAGTGTGTGTGTTTTCTATACTCTACACCCATAAAATGGTAAAAAAAAATATATTAAGTTTTGGGAGAAGAAGGCATCTTCGAAAAGATATAAAATATATAGAAATATTCTCGGTAAGAATCAAGTCGAACGTCTGTTTGCCCTTCTAAATGTTCTAATCGCTCTCTTCAGAGAGCCTCCCTAATGGGTGACAATATTTAAAAATTCAACAGATTCATTTCTTGGTCGTCCTAGTTATGTAAGAAATAATTTCCTCTACAAAACCTAATCAGTGTTGGGCAGCATTAGACCTGAGGTTAGAGCATTAAGTAGTCGTGCAAGTTCGACTTGAGCGGAATCTTACTTGTTTTTAATATGTGCGCTTGTGTTAATGTCTCGACTGTGTTGAGTAATGAATGCCGCCTGCCAAAGCATAGAAAGCGAGTTCCAATGTCCTTACACACGCCCACAGTCATTTTGAAGGCTATGCACTTAAGCGAGGTCATAAATATGAGAGGAGGCTGAGACACACACAAAGAGAAAGAGAAACAGAAAGAGATAGAGAAAGAGAAAGGGAGAGCAAGCGTTATATAAAATGACGCTGAACTTTAAGCCTTTAAGTCTCAGCATTGCCTAGCATTTGATTTTTGGCCCCAATGTGGTCACCCACATAGAGAGCTAGAGTGAGAGAGAGAGAGCTGTACACAGTTTCCGGTTCCGCTGAGCTTTGTAATGCTTCCTGACACCTCGCTAGTTTTTAGCCTGTCGCAGTTTTTCACCCTTTATTCATTCATAATTGCAGGATGCATTTATTTAAGGGGTCTCTTTCTCGCTTTTCATTCACTTTTTAGTGTGTGCAAACATCAAGGATATCCTTGAGTTGGCACTGAAAAAATATTTGCACTGTTTGTGGACCGTGGACTGTGGACTGTGGACTGTTTGAGCTGCACTTTCAGCCAAAGCGAAAGCTGATTAAAGCCTTAAAGCCTGCTTAAGCATAAAACGCATAAATATTCAACTTATTTGCCCTAATTGAGTTTCATTTGCATGTGTGTGCTTGGCATTTGTGGCCTGTGTGCTGGCCCGCTGGTCACTGCGATGGGCTGACGGGCGTGGCAGTGCATTAGTTGCCAAATTGGCAAAGGCGGCACCATTAAGCCAAAATTTAGTTACCCTACTCAGCCATTCGCTGCTATTGCTGTTGCTTTTGCTGCATGGCCAAATGCAAATTACATTCGCATATTTTGCATGCTCGTCCGTTGACAGTGGCCTAGGAGCATCCATGGCGCATACGTAATGCAACTGACAGCGCAGAAAATCGGAAAATCAGGAAAATCCAGGCAACGACAAAGGCATAAAATGAATGGGGCAAACAAAGCTCTTTACTCCCCGAGACCCCAGATCCCAGACCCCAGAGCGAGACCTGTAAATGTAATTTATGCATAAAATGGAAAATGGAGTCAATTTCACAATGCATTGCCAAGTGGCTTTTGTTTCAGCCCGTATAAATGGCTGAACATGAACTATATACATATATGCATGTATGCACTTATACATATATATTTATGCACATACATTCATCCGGGGATATGGGTGATCAGGCAGTTTATTCGCCTCAATAAGCCCCAATGAGTTTCACCAGATGCAGTAAATTACTCTGATGACTGATTGTGGAAACACTGTTGAATCCTTTAAGTTGTAATGAGTTGTAATTTCTCTGTTTAACTATGGCTGTAAATCATAAAAGATTGAGGGGAGCAACGGTTCAATTAAATAACAGAAATTACTTTTTTTATTATTTAAAAAACTGCATTTATTTTAAGCTGATTTTTGAAAAATTTAAAAATATTAAAAATAAAAAAGAAAATTCTTCGCACCGATAGCTAAAGAAATAAAAAATCCTGTGTCAAAGAAAACCTTTAATTTTATTGGGTTATTCAGAACGAAGAGAGATTCCGTAGCCAACGAAGGCTACAAACTTCCAGAGATTTTTGTAAAAATATTATAAAATATATATCTAGGTTAATAAAACTTAGAATGTAGCTTTCTTTTCGATATACATATACTGCAAATGGTCAGATCAGACAGCTAGAAATAAAACTGCATAAAACTTACAAGTTCTATGTAAAAATGGGTTTTCTAAAAGAATATTAAAAATCCTCAAGATCAGATCACTAATACCTATCTTTGTGTTCAATTGGCTTAAAAGTTTTTCCTCTCAAAGTATGGTAATGAAATTTATAAGTTGGGTTTTACTTCGATCGGCTTTCTTTACTTGTTTTTAAATTATTTAATTTTTTCGTTTTTCCTTAATATTCCAAAGCTATCAGTGTTTTCAACTAAATTGTGATAGCTTAGGAAATCAGCATGCCCAAAAATCGCTAATAAAAATACAAATACTTTAAATATCCTTTAATTAAAACCATATATGTTAAAATAAATCTATTTATTAGCCTTCAAAATTGGTTTTGTGCAGTATTCTCATACGTCTACAGGGAGGAGGATCCAGTCAAAAAGCGAATCACAGCAAGTTGGCAGCATATGGGGCTGCATAAATTTCAATTAAATTTAATTTGAGCATGGGCACAAAAGCCAAATGTTCTACGGCTTCCACAAACTATTTGCAAATGTCAGACAAAGCCCGGGGATGGGGAATAGGTGCAGGTGTTGGGTGTTGCTGTAGCTGTTGCTGTTGCTGTCGCTGTAGAGGGGTTGGTTGGGGGCCTAAAATATGATTTGGTTTTGGTTGCATGACAAAATCAATTGGCTTGTGGCGATGACGATGACGATGACGATGACGAGGGCGACGACGATGATGATGAAGGCAGAGGGACAACAAAAACAACACAGATCGCAATTAAGTTGTCACAATGTGTAAGAGAGGCAGACAGTTAGTGATAGATATAAAAGGGAGAGAGAGTATTACAAATGTCTGCCATTAATCAAAATACACGTATATAGGTCAATAATTAAAGGCCGCCGATGTGAATGGATGAGTCATGTCTGTGCCGCCTGAAATGACCCCAACTAGTAAGTGGAACAAGCACTGCTCAAGTTTCTGGATTGGTCAACGTTGCGTATGCGTCATTTGTTATTCCGACATTTAAGGACCTGAGTTATGTAGGCCTCTGACCAATTTACCGCATTATAAGCTAATTATTTGGGTACCTGTACCAGAATACAATGCTTCCTTAGTTAAATTCTTGTTACGAACTGTGAAGTGTATTTAAGGATGCAGTTCCGAACCAATAAAGTATAATATAATTATAATCAGCATGTCTGTTACAAGGCAAGCTTCTCAATTAGCTGAAAGGAAGCATTATTTTTGCTGCAGGAGACAAATGAGAGAGCTGACTTCCATGATCAAAATTTTGGCCAAAGTTCACAGAACAAAAATATGGGATAGATGAATGTTTTCGATGAAAAATACTGATTTAAAATTGGTTTTATTTCTTCTTTTTTTATTGGTGATGTTCTCATGAAACTTTAAATAGCCAAACCATATTTGATCATAGTTTGGGATATCCTCGTACCAACATTCAATTCTAATCTTCGGAGTGCCGCAAATATCCCTTAGTTATGTTCGTATTTGTGTTCGTCGTTTGCATTTCCGGCTTTTACCATTTATGACTATTTCGTGCATTAGTAATTAGAATTAGTGCATTCGCAAATATATATATATATATATATATACGAATATATATATACTACGAATAGGTTTGGAGCGAAGAAGCCTATGCACATAGAGATTAGGCAATAACAAAGGCAAATTTCAAGCAGATTTAATGGTGGGCTTAAGACTCGGAGCTAGCTTATTGCAGAACATTACGCATTACGTATACGCAGCGTTTGCTATGCGCTTAACTTGCCTCGCAGCTTAGTTGTTATTGTAGTCTCACAGCCCACAGCCCACAGCCCACAGTACACAGCCATGGCCAAGTGGCTAAGAACAGCTCAACAATGAGCATGTCCTTAGGCAGCTCATATTTACTCGCAGTATTTGCTTATGCATTGAATGTCTTAGGAATCACGAAGTATTTTACTTGTCAGCAGGCAATGAATGTATAAGCAGGTGCTACAAGTGCTCTTCACACAGGTAAGTAATCAGCTAACTATTTATAGTCTTGTCATTTATATCTAATAAGTGTTACTTGCTTTGCATATTAAGTAAAGCGGGTCGGGAAATTACAGGATAAACTTTTCATACTTTAGAAAGTTTGTGACTTGTTTATTTTTAGTTGGTTTATTTAGAAGTAGTTGGCAAAAATTTCAAAAAGGTGTTTTTTTGGTCTCATTATTTAAATACTAAAGTTTGAAATTTTAATTAAAAGAAAATTAAAATTAAATCTTAAATAGTTTCGGAACTGGAACCGCATAGTCTTAAACCAAATCTGGAATGGGAGCGGGAGTCTGAGCTAATCTTCTTGTGTTCCTTGCATCTTTTGTCCGATTCAAGTAAAGTGGGGTGAGTAATAAGTATTTAAAGAATTATTTATAAGCTCTGGTAAACAGGTGATTACCGGCGGAAGGACAGACCTCAAGGACTCAACCTACTCTTTTTTGTAATCCAGAATTCGGCAAGATGAGTTTTTAACAAAATAATGAAACAGATTGTGGATACTTTAAAAGGAAATATATCATCTATTGATTTGGAGTTAAGAATAGATAATTGTGTAGAATACGTGTATGTTGTTATCAGTATAAGTTCGCAGCCCATCCTAATGGCTGGCTATAAATACAGGAAAGTTAATTAGCTCACATAACACACCTGCTTGCATAGACTCACACACACACATATATACTAATGTCAGCTGCTGGTTGTCAAAACGGCCAAGTCAACAATTTATCAACGTTTTAATTAACATACACGCAGCAAGAGAGGTAGCAGAGCAGCGGCAGAGCGGCGCCAGAGCAGCAGCAGCGGCACTTAAAACAAATACCTGAGGGACATAAAATATTACGGGTCTGGAGATGGCAACTGGAACAAGACGTTAGCTTGTATAAAGGACACGTGCGCGGCAGTTAAAATGAAAATTGCCAGCACTAAACGCCGACAATTAAAGGTGCGATCTGTGGCTCAAGATATTCAATTGGAATCCCCGCTGTGCTGTACGCCCTGGCCTGCCCCAATCCGGTACACAGAAAAAAAAAGGATTCCATAATTGTAAGTAATCCAAAAAATTAAACAAAATACTTTCTTTAGAATCCAAAAATCCTTTGTATGCTTTAAGTAGAAATATTCTAAAGTTAAGCAAGCCTTTTGGCTTATTTGAAGCCTGAATTAGATTAATTTAAGTTCAAAACAAAATTACAGAAAAGAAAAGAATAGTTCTACCAATTTCTTACATTATTTTCTGATACTCAGAGTGAAATTCAAGAATTTCAATTTTAACATACTCAAACAATATCAAAAGTACGTTAATATGAATTAAGCTGAAAATTGTCATTTTAACAGTGATTTTCAAGCCGAAAACGGCATCGTTTTGAGAATAAAAGCATCAATAGAAAGCAGCAGCTAAAATATGAAGCAAATCTTAATAAATGTGTTAAAAACTTGATTAACGCAGCTAAACAAAATATAATAATAATGAATGTTTTCCTTCAAATTGATCTGTATTAGAATCGTGCAAGTTTTTCAAGCTATTTATTTTAGAATTATTTTCTTGAGGTTGAAGTCAAAATAATGACGGACATCTAATAAAAAAGACACTTTTTTCTTGCTGTGTCTGGGTGAGCGAAAGAGTGTTAGCCCCAAAAGTTGATGGCATTTTGTGTTGGTGTTTTCTGTTGTGCGGTCTACAATGCCGCAATTAATGGCCAAAAGTGAAAGTCCTATGGGTTCTTTTGGGTGTCTCGAAACTATCAAACAATTTTGGATGGTGCACAAAAGTTATGCTCAATTCGCACGCGAATAGAGGACACACACTCACAGGAGTCTCACACACACACACACACAGGACACTCACAACACCCACGCAAAATGTTTCCGCCTTGGCAGCAAAAAATACTTTTGCTTTTGCGTTTTTCTTTCTTCTTTCTTTTTCATTTACTGAATGAATACCGAGCGAGCACCGCGCATAAAATGGCCAAGCTACGCCTCTCGCTCGCACAGTTGCCGCTCAGTAGTGCGCTCTCACTCACACTCTGCCGCACTAGCAAACAAAAAGAAAAAAAGAGCTAAAAAAAAAAACAAAACCTTGTCAAGGACAAAGCACGCAGCGCAGCTAAAAACAGCTGAGCAACGGTCTGCAATTGATGTTGTTGCTATTTGTTGTTGTTATTTTGCTTTTTGCTGCTGTTGTGTGCTGTTATCGCTCTCTTTCTGTACATGCGCACACTGTTAACGTCGCAGCTGCTTGCTGTTAACTAACAGTGAGCCAAAAGGTTCTGTTAGCGGCAATGTTAATGCTCTGTTTGCTTGGTAAACATGCCTGAAAAATTGATTATTGAGTTTCTGAAAACAGCAAACATTAGGAACACCCAACACACAAAAACAAATACAAATACAAATACAAAACTTGTGAAATATAATTGAGTTTCCAATTTACAGTAGGCCCTACAAAATATATCAACAAAGTTTTTATTAGATTTGCCAAGTTAAATAGCCGCATCTCCTTTTTTTTTCCTTTTTTATTCAAATTTTTCTAATTCTGTTTTTACAAGCCAAAACAAACGACCTAGCTACGGTATATTTTTGAACGCATTTATAGACTACACCGAAATACGAGTAAATGTCGCCAACTTTTTTGGAGAGACATCAAAAGCAGGCAGACCCCACCAAGGGCCACCAAAACCCTGCTCCTCACCTCTGAAAGGACCAAAAAGGGCCCAAACGGGCTACCAAAGCAAACAAATCAACTGAAACGCCGCTTCAAGTTAGGGGTCATATACTTGTAATTTAAGCCAACTTTTTCTTTTCCAGCTGGCCATCAAAATAGGAACTTAAGAACACTGCCAAAACTTTTGGGCATTTTTCATTAAAATTAAAATTAAAATTGAAGCGCGCTGCAAAATGCGTTTGCATATGAGAATAACGAGACCAAAGAACGCCCGATAAGCTAAGCTCCTGTGCATAATGCTAACTATCTACAAATATACATAAATATCTATATATATATAGTATATATATTAAAGAGGCGAATGAGTATACATATGAATATGAATACATACAAATAGGTCACAAGCGGCCTATTAAAATACTCTACTATATAGAAGTATACTCGTACCTAAATCTGCTCAATTTAAGTAGAAAAGTAAACCTGTATTTAGTTCTTAACTCCATAAATCTCATATTTGACTCAATTGATAATTAAGAGTTTTCTATTGGAAAATAAAAGTAGAATACTTTCCCAAATCTGTAAGAAGATTTTTAGTTAAGATAGGATCTAAGATATGTTTTCAACGCATCTTAATGTGAATTATTCTTATGGATTAAAATTATAAATATTGAATTACAGTTTGATAGACAGTAAATTATCTACGGATTAACTACATTAGAAATAACCTAGACTATACTCATATAGATAGACTAGATCAATCCAACTTGTTTATATTAAAGAGTTTTTGTAAAACACGAATACTACAAAATTCTCTTCAGGAATATCCCCGATCCAGACAACTGCGCAGAGAAATTACTATCAATTTCACTGAGTCCTCAAGTGAGAAACTTCACGCGAACAGCAATAAGAAGAATACGATAACTATATAAACTGCAATCAACAATAGACACTCATTTACAATGGAAATGAAAAAGAAAAGCAGAAAAAGGCATTTCACTTTAAAATTCGATGACCTCGCACGTAGTTGAGAAGCTCAACACAATATGAAGAGGGGAGAGTTGCGCGAGAATGCTGGAATCTGGGCTATAGTTAATTCTATTCGTACATAGCACATAGACAGAAGATTCTCTTTAATCTCTAGAGAATTTTTTTAAATTATTATTTTCCTGTCTTCACTTAGCTTTATTTATCAAATTTTTAGGTATCCAAGTAGGTGGGATTGAAAGCTTTTATAAGATGATGATTAAGATGTTTGGAAATGGCTGACTTAATTTATGGCAAAATATATATAAAAATCGGAAGATTCCCTGAATTTCAATTAGAAAAATGCCAGCATTCTCACTAAGATGATTACTCAAGTTTAATATTGTAAAACTCTGAGCTAATATAGGGTAATACACGCATTATGATTCGATCGCACAGTCAGCAGTCAAATTATTGTGCATGTCGAATGAAACTAAGTCTTTCAATAGATTTTGTCAAATAATTAACTAACCAAATTTGGTGTTCCTAGCTCTTACAGACTACGAGGGCTACATAACTAAACAGACTCTTAATACTTATATATTATTTTTCCCATTGGATGGGTAGAGAGTACAGAATCATTGAAAAGCTATAGCAATGTGGCCAGGCACAAGTACTACTCTGTCCCTGTTGTTCTCTATCGTTCGTCCTTTTTTTTATTTATAAGCTTTCACTGACTGATGATGGCTGACCAGCAAATGGCTAAAATACTTCAAGTTGAAATCCTGCAAAAACAAGATGAAGAAAGAGAACAGGGTGCAGGGAGAGAAGAAGACAAAGATGAGCGGCAACAAGCGGCAGGCAGGAAAGGGAAGGAAAGCCAAAAGCAATAAACGGCACAGCGGACGCAACGGCTATGGAGGCAGCGGCAGCGGCAGCGCAGCCAGCAAAATGTCCTGGAAATGACGGTGACTTTGTCTTCTTCTCTAGTACATGCATACAGACATACAGACAGACAGACATACACACAGCCCAAGAAACAAACAAACAAACAATACACGTAACAACAATGGCAGGCCAACAAAGCGTGTAGCAGGAAAACAGCAGGAAAAACAGGCCAGAAGGACATGCGTTTTGCTGGGCCAGGAAACGTGGCTAAGGCAATGGCAACCAAGATGACAACAAGAAAGAATTTTGAAGCACAAATAAAAATAATAAGCAGCTGCTTGTAATCTGAAATAAAATAAAAACAGCACAGAACGAACACAGAAAAAAGCCATCAGAGCGGAAGCAAAAGAGGAGAATGTGGGGGGCCACTGGTGGCAACCGTTGTCATAGGGATACAGGATTTTTGGGCCAGATCATGGATAGACCATTGCATACGAGCCCTCGTCCTCGTACTTACGAAATCAATTTGAACAGTGCGTGCTGAGAGCAATAAAAGTCCTCAAATTGTTGCATACTTCAAGGCGCGCCAACACAAAGATGTGAACCTGTGTTCTGGCTTTCCACTTCGCAAAAGTCTAGCGATTCACTTTTCAATACGCCAAAGTTTTCGCTTCAACTTTTGCACGTTTTGAAAGGGTTTCAACAAAGTAGGCGTATTTAAATAGTAAGAATATGATGCCCATATATGTGCATAAAAATAGTAGTATAAATTTGTATTATTTAGTCTCATGGGATATGATTATTAGTGAAAATTCTTATGAGATTGCATTTAAAATTTTAAATTCAAAAGAAAATTAAAAATACTTTTTTTTTTATAACTAATAAGAAAAGAAAAGGCTATCCTTAGCGCGCTGGATATTACCGATTGCTCGCATGAAAGCTATATGATATAGTAGTCTGATCTTAACATTTAATATTTTGATTATGTATTTCGGAACGGTAGTTATACATCTCACTTATAATTTTCATCAAGATATCTCAAGAAATAAAACTTTTTAAGTCGAATGCCGCCTACAAGATCCGTCCGAATATCCAGCTTAAAAACTAAGAGACTTTGCATAGAAACAGACAAATGGGCAGACGGATATAGGTGTAATATCTCGTATCGTAATCCTCATAAAATATATATATATATATCCAACGTTTTTGCTATTGGATAATGCCCCCGTCAAGGCTATATACACTTCGTGAGAAAATTAAAATACCATCTGCAAAGCTATGAATAATATTTTATACTCCCCTAAGCCTAAGCTGAATCCCATAGTCATAATGCGCAAGCTAATTCATAAATTATAATTAGTTTTAACAGACAGTTGAGCTTTTGATCCCATAAATTTGGGAAAAGTAGAAACGAAAATTAATACCAAGTTGAGCTCAAGTTTCGGCTACAGCTTTTAATGTTGATGGATGATAATAATTAAGTTCTTGTCCAATTTTTAGAACGCAAGTTTATTTTATTACTGGGCTTGACTCAACTGTTTCGTAGCGCAAATCAATCAAATCCTAGACATGTGCGAAGGATTAATGATAAGGATATAACTACAAATTCGTGTATATTCCCCAATAAATATGTATATATCCTTAAGACTATTTAACCTACGAAAGAAGGAAAGAAAACTACGTTGAATTGTTTTGATTTGCAAAGCGCACAAATTAGTTAAAAACAGAAAGCAAAAAGACGCTAAAAACTAAACATAAATAACGAAATTCGAACAGAAAACAAAGCGCAAAACAAAAAGTGAGGTTATTAAATTTAACAAGCAATTGACTCAAGCAAAAACTGGGCAGGAAAAGCGCTGAATTTTAGGCGATTCTGTGTGGGTTAGGTTAGGTAGGAGTAGATTGGGTCCGGCTGGGCGAATTTTTACGGGCCGATAATCAATAAATGTTGTGGAAAATGTAACGCTGGGAAATTGTTTCACATGCTGCAGCTGATGAAGCGAAAATGAACTGAAATATTAATGGAGCAGACGCGCGATTTTCAATGTCAACCAGTGAGAGGAAAACAAAAGCTAATAAAAAATTAAAGAGCTTAACAAAAGGCTTTTCTATTATTCATTTGTAAAACTTACATTTTTGTTTTGTTTGTTGTTTGCTGCTTGGAAATCGTTTTTGTTGAGTTGCCTTTGTGTTACCTTGCGTATGCGTAATTTGCTTTATTCTTTAGCTATCTTTTAATTGACACATACAAATTTAACCGAACAATATATATATTTATATATATTTATTGTTGTTACTGTTGTTGTTGTTGTTATTGTTGTTGCTGTTGTTATTGTTGTTAGTCACACATGAACGCACACTTATGCACATAGCCACGCGCCATACGCACACACACACACACACAGCCACGCGCACTCACTCACACATACGCACCTACATACATACACACGTCGAGATTTATGTAACACACAGCAAAGCCGCGTCAATAGGAAGGGTATGAGAAATGTTTCTATCGGAACGTTAAGAGTGTATGTGTGTGCACGAGTGTGACTAATGAAAATAGTGTTTTTTATGCTTTCGATTCAGCCATTTTAATAGCGTCTGTTTTTTGTTAAATTGCTTTTGTTTTTGTTTTAATTTTATTCAGTTTCCTTTGGTTTCGCACGATTTCTTTTTGCCTAAACTTGCACGTTCTACGGTTCACGACGTACTGCGCTAACGGTATTTACGTGTGAGCCGAAAGAGAGCCAAACTTGAGAATCAGAAAGTTGTATACGAAGAGAGGGGGAGAGAGAGAGCGAGAGCGAGAGCGATAGAAAGAGAGAAGGAAATACAGATTGGCTGGGCTGGCTGTTGACAAGGGCACGCGCGCTCACATATTGTGTTCTGTTAACTTTAACATCTGCTGTTATGCGCCAGGTTAACAGTGCTGCTATTGCGAAAGCTAAGCTCAGTTTACAGAAGTGTTAAATTCCATTCAAGTAAGTTATTTTTTCT
Organism: Drosophila repletoides; assembly: GCA_018150835.1. Lineage (NCBI taxonomy): Eukaryota > Metazoa > Arthropoda > Insecta > Diptera > Drosophilidae > Drosophila > Drosophila repletoides. Next base: position 8,887,724 of record JAECWQ010000202.1, read on the forward strand.
ATTTCCTTTTTATTTATTCCTTTATTCTCATCAATTATTTCTACAGTTTGGTTATATAATGCTTAGAATTTTCTCCAATACTTGCAACAACATTAAGCATTTGTGTCTTATTTTTATTTAAATAGCCCCAGAAGATTATTTTGAAAAGTTTTATTTAATTTTTTTGATACTCCTATTCCTTTTTTATATGTTTTTTTTGTCTTTTGATTTTTATTATTAGCTGAAAAAAAATAACTAAAAATATGTAAATAAAGGCAATAGAAAGTAAATAAGTTTTATTCAAGAAATATATTTATTTATTATTTTAAATTGTCATCGATCACAAAAGAGTTTGTACAAAAAGTGTTGCCTACTCTTGAGATGTGGCTTAGTTAACAGTTGTCGCTTTTCCTGTTAACAGTGCGCTGTAAACTTCAACACTGCAAACTGTTTGTTGTTGCTGCTGCACAACTTTCACTATCAGCATTCGACATGTGCGTCTTAAATATGTATGTAGATATGTCTATTGGAGAGTATAGATAACATAACTCTCTCCTGCTGTTATGCGCAATCTCAGTTAGCAGTGGGCAGTAGTTGTTGTTGCTGTTAGGCTTGTTTTTGGCCCACTTGGGGGCTTGTTTTCGGTTTTCAATGTTAAGTGCGTTGGGAGAGAGAGCGACGAGCGACGAGCGACGCGAGACAAGCGACAACAGTAAAAAGGACAGAGGAAAGAAAAAGAAGGCCAAGCACATGGAGTATTCCCCGATTGTTGGGCGATGTCTATGTAAATTCTCTGTAGTCGCCTACGCAAATGAAAGGAAAGGCATGGCACAGAGTAGTTTAGCTTACACACACACACACGCACATAAACGCACACACACTTACACACTCAGGCAGACAATCAGCGCAGCGCAATTATTTATTAATTATTCCTTTAGATTTTGTGCACTGTGCGTAACATTGCCTGAAATTCATTTAGTGACAGTTGTTCTTTTCTAGTTGTCTATCTAAGCGTGTGAAACTTGTTCGTGCTATTTGCATTACAGTGATACCTCGCAAAGAACGAACCTTACTACCAATAATGTTAATATTATTATTATTCTCATTACTTTTGAACCGATTGAACTGATAGCTTATATCCTGAGATAAATTCAATACTATTCTCCAAATAGAGATCAACATTTAAGTAGAAACTTAGTCAAAATTTTACCAATTTTCCTGAAAGTAATTCAATGGGTATTCTTTCTTTTGTTTTTTCATTATTCCAATATTACAAATGCATAAATAATTCCATTAAAAATAGAAAAAAAGATCTCTTAAAAAATATTTCATTAAAATATATTCTCAACGTAAATTTAAGTTTAAATTTATCACTGATCTTATTTTTGATCGATATAAACTATAAAATAAAGAATAAACCACAAATTAAACTAATTCTGAAATCAGAAATATATTTAATTTCCAGCATTTTCAAATATATTTTAAACTTGCACTAAAATCAAAAATTAGTAAAATCTTAAGTAATTCAAATAAGTTGCGCAATATATTCATTCTTATATATTCATATAATAATTTCTAACAATAAATAGTCCCACTCTTCTCATTCAAGTTAGGCTTTTCTTTATTTAAGTCTTTGTTAATTGCTAACAGCTGTTTTCCGAACAGCCTTTATCTTCTTTCTTTGGGCAATTCCGATTGTTTAGGTTCAACAGACAAGCTGACTGATATGACACACACAACACGAACTGTGTGTGGGTGTGTTCGTATGCGTGTGCGTGCGTATGTGTGACTTTCTATCAGTGTGAGAGTGTGTTATGTAACCGCTTTGTTGCTCTTTATGATACAACTTTTCGCTTTGGCCTTGTCGTATGTATTTAATATATACACACATATATATATATATATATATATATATATATGTATGTATGTATGTATGTATGTATATATTAATGTATGTTTATCTGTATGAACGTAGTTATGTATTTATTTTTGCGGCTGGCTTTGTAATTGTTGTTGTTGTAGTTGTTGTAGTTGTTGTAGTTGTTATGGCGCGTGGCCGCGTTAATTGAAAATTGTTGCTGGTGGTTGGGGTACCTGTGGTTTCTTATTGAGCAGCCTTCTGTTCAGTTAGGGATAATAATTGTAGTAAACATAATTATACAAATCTCACATTCAACGACTAACGACTCACCTGCAGAAGTATATTAATCTTAAGAAGTATAATTTTAATTTTCATTTTTTAAATTTTTTACGGGAGCATTTCATTTATAGATTCAATTTCAAATTATTCAGAAGAATGATAAGACGAATCTGTCCATCTGCTCATCTGTCCGTCTGTCTTGTGTATGCAAGATGATCTAATTTCACCCATTATTATATGTAGCTATGTATGCACCCAAGCCTGGAAAGGATTCTTCTTTTTGCTGTAGACAGTACATATCATTTGGATCGCTTTCAGATAGGGCAAGCATATCATATCGGTGCCATTAAAACGATCGATCAAAAACTAATTGCTGTATAATAAAACTAATAAAAGGAACAAATACTTGTCTTATTGCTGGCCAACTTTGTCATAGGAACTTCAGGTGGAAAATTGGCCCGTAATATGAAAAATGCAATATAACAATGGACCCTATTTCTGACCACTTTATTTGATATCCATAATATGTATCTGTCCTTAAAGGAATCTACTACTTTTTAATATATTTGAAAGGCGAATATGGCTTTACTTTCCAGGATTTTGAGACTATTCTCTTTGTATTCCAAGCATTAGATCAATAATTATTCAAACTTCTCAGTACTACTGATGGTGTTAAATATGTCATTTAAACGGGATATTATAAAGCATTTTATAATGCTAATAGGTTTCAAAGCTTATTTGTACTAGAAACTTTTCGCGGGTTGCTGTCCGGCTTCCAAACAAAAAAAGGTTTTTCTTTACTGTATGCGAAAAGTAAATAATGAAAAAAATTACAAAAATCCATAAATTTTGTTGACACAATTCCATGGCTATTCAGGCAATTGACCGCAATTCAATGGCTCAATCGAAGTCAGCCAACGAATGTGCATAGCCCACATTCCATGCAATTATGGCAAATTTGCATGGTAAATTGCGTTTAAAAGCAGCAGTTAATTATTAAAACAGTGCAACAACATGATACATATATATACCGATAAGTATATATACATATATGGGAGATTTTGGGTCAGTTTGGATAGGGGAAAGCCAAAAAGTTAACTGAACGCTCGAAAGTAGGCAATACTTTGTTAGGGGGAGACTGAAAGCGAGAGAGAAAGAGAGATGCAGATAGAGTCACGCCCACATACATATGTGCATAATAGTATAGAATTTTGTGGCACACACAAAGCAACAAAACATTCAAACATTCAAACAAAGCGCACGTCAATCTGTCAATCTGTCAGTCAGCCAGTCAGTCAGTTGATGAGTCTTTAACTTAGCTCGTCGTCATTCAGGGCTGAGTTGTGAAGGTTGGTCGCCCGTTGATAAACAAGAATCGATAAAGCCAAACGAGATGTTTTGGCCCTCGTGGCTTTTGTGGGAGCCCAACAGCTACAACAGCAACAAGACCAACAACAACAACAGTTATAACAAACACTTTCAAACACACCCACACACACACTTCCTTTTTACTCACACCAGCTCCGAATGATTGGTATATGCGACAGTTCTGGTTATCAGAGAATGCACGGAAATTTGTACAATACAAAAGGATACGTGAAGGATGCGCTGTTAATTTTGTTGTAGGATATAAACACGTGTCGTCGTTTTGTGTCTTTTGATCACACTGCTCGAAAAATGAGTGTCTATAAACATTGTTTTCTCTCACTGAATTCTTGATTAAAATATTTTTTAAGTTATGTGCTAATTTTTCACAGTGCTGAGTTTGAATACAGTTCGTGTATTTGAATTAACTACATTTATTTATTGTCTGTGAAAGTCCTTGAAATACTGGAAGACGTTCGGCTCGGAGGTTCAAATCCGACGAAAAATTTCTGTTCACTTTGCTGAAGACTCTGAGAGTCAAATATTCTTTATTCCATACCGAGTGAAAAATATTCGAGAATTTGGAATCGCTGCAAAATTCTCAATTGAGATTTTCAGTAATTTAAAAAATTTACTAGTGGCTCAAAATATGTCTACTTAAGAGTTTTAGCTGAATTTTTAAGTTGCTTTTTATTATGCTTGTTTCTCCTCCTTTTTAAGCATACTCCTAATAATTTTAAATTTTAAGCCTAATTAATTTATCCTTATTATTATTAAAGAACCACATCAAATTTATGTACATCACACCGGACTCGGATTACGGGACATCGGATTATAAATGAACCATCAACGAAAGCCTTCTCATCCCCTCGCTGGTGTATGTTAAGATAGAAGTAGAAAAATAGTGGACTTTTTTATAAATTATATATTAATTTATTAATAAATTATTAGAATATCAAAAGTTATAAATAACTATTTATAATTGTATATAAGAAGAAATCTATGTATAAATTAATTGCGAAAATTGATGAAATAAAAAATTTTTCAAATGAAAGTTTAGTGTATTTTACAGGAACAGGAACTTTTTTGCACCTCTAAGATACTTTGGTATCTCAAAGATAGTTATTGTTCCACAAAGATACTTTTGTATCTCAAAGATACTTTTGTATCTCATAAATACTTTTGTATCTGACAGATTACTCACAAATCCTTCAGATACATTTGTGTCCTGCAGCAGGACATCGATCGACAGTCAGAAATTTCAAAAATAGTTTCCGGGCATAGTACCAGGCGAACAGAAATCAGCAGGAGGTGAAAAAATGTTAGTTAACAGTTCCACTGTTAATTAACATAGGCACTTAACATTTGCATTGTTAAGATAACAATAGTCAGCTTGCAGCAAAACTTTGGTCGCCTGGTGATTCCGCCGCTGGATCAGACGAAAATCGACATTTGGCGCCCTGGAGTACGAGGCGAACAGAAACCAGCACCAAGCTGACGTTTTTTCCGAAGATCCTGAATGTAGGCAATGCAAAATAAATTACCAAAAAATATACACTTGCTGCTGAGTTATGTTCGCCTGATACTTTCAGCAAATTTTGGTCGTTTGACGGCAGTTTGGTTTGAATTTGGTTTGCTGCCCACAAAAGTATACAATAAAAATTATGGGCTGCAAATTTTAGTTAAATTTTGATATGTTGCTGCTTTTGCATACATTGTAAATTTTATTTTTAAAAGGATATAACTGCCGTAAATCCTTACTAACTTTGAAGCGATGACCCGCATTCTACGTACAAGGACCAATTCTATGGATTGGCCTCCAAGGATATAAAACTGTTTTTATTATAATCTTTATTTATATTTGATTCACAATAATATACTGGTACATCCTTTAAACTTATATAATATACTAGTCCTTCCTTTATATTTTTATAATACTCTCGTTCTTCCTTTATATTCTTAGAAGTGTTGGTCTTAGTCCTTCCTTTATATTCATATAAGTTTTGATCCTAGTCCTTCCTGAGAAGAAAAAAATCTCCTGTTAAGAAATGTAATAGAGCGGAAATATTTCATCCTTTAAGTTTGACTCACCTCAGTTTGATTCAGATCCTTCGAAAAGCGAGGAGCTAATTCTACTTTTTATAGCCTATATATATCAGACAAATGTGCCAATGTTACCTTCTCCACAAGGACACTATCATGCAGAGGCATTACACTGCCACACAAGAGCGCGCACAAGTACGTGTTATACTTAAAAATATTTACTTAAATACAGTTTTAAAAGCAAATCTGTATAAAATTTATAAAACAAACTAAATATTAAATCGGAATTTATTTTCTGAGAGTATTGATGTAAGAATTTCCTGCCAGGTATTCAAACTGAATTAAATATTTGGGCTTACAATTCTGATCATCTTCGATGTATCGAAACTATTGATTCGGCTACAATTTTGTTTCGGTTCCGCAGTTTATTTCAGGATCAATTTCGCTACTTGATTTTCAGGTATAAAATTTTTAAGATATCATAATTTTTAGTTCTTTATTATTTTTATACAGAACCGAAATAACAGCGCTACAATGATTTGGTTCTGATACGGTATATTCGGTTCCCAAACAATGGCTTTCTGTTACCTATATTCAAAAAATAACAGATCCTGTGCTGGTTCTGAGTTCTAATCAGCTTATTTTGGTTAACGGCTCTGACTTTTAATTCAAATGGTTTATTTCGGTTCCGGTTTGATTACCTGATTATAATAAATAATTTAAGGATAACTATTTTTTGTTCTCTCTGTGTGCAGATTATCTGTCTTCAAATAGTTGATCTTTAGTAAACGCGTAAAGCTTACGAAGCAGTAGATTCACCTCTAACCTCTAATCTCTCTACTTAGAAGAGCACGTGGAATAGTCTCAAAGAAACAAAGATAATACAATTCATGCTTGTTGCCTGCTATTTATACCTAAATGGTTACAAGGACAACGCGATTATGAAAAATCTGTGAATAAGTTCGCGGCTTGGGGCTTCTGCTGCTGCCAATTTGACCTTACTAAGCTCGCAGGCTGGCAGGCTGGCAGGCTGGAGGGCTAGGAGGCTGGCAGGATGTGCAAACAAAGCATTGACTAAGCCCTAAACAAAGGACCAGATAATGGCCACAAATTTCCATACTTTGTAGTCAGGAATAACACTCTATTGTTTTATGCATGTGAATACTGCAACAATATTAATACTAATACAACAGAACATAAATCCTTACACAAATGAATGTTTTAAGGTAACTTCCATACATATGTTCTTATCTATGAATAACTGAGCACATGATGATCTTACCATGTCTCAGTTCTCATTCATTCAATTACTCTATAATTCGTTTCAATTAGCGCATTCGGAATACGAGCATGCTAAATTAATTATAAAACACACTAGACGGATAGAAAGTATCAAGCGAGCCGAAGTTGAGATACTCTTGCTTTCCGTAAATAAAATACATTTAAATTTACCGAAATTCAAATTCTATTCTCATGACAATTTTACTGTTCAAAATTAATCACAAATTAATTTTAGGTGAATTTAATTTGTCGAATTTAGAGACAAGTCGGATATGCCCACTACCATTTTGCTTCATTGTCTGTATAGATAAGAAAAACTAAAAATTTAACGACTTAAACATATATCTATGAGTAGGTATCTATTTAAATTCTACAGGGTATAACTCAATAATAACTACAAGCCTACTTGCCATATATATTAACCAAGTAGTTGATGAATAGTCTGGTTTAAAACTGGTCGGATATGGCCGCTTTTCTTTTGTTTTTAGTAGCAAATAAACAATACATTTTGTAGCGGCTAAAAATTGTAATACTTTTTGTATAGTTTATACAAATTGAGAGAACAATTCTAAAGGGTATTCAGCACAGAGCGTTAATCTTTGAACCCTTTAAAGTGATTATATAGTTTATAAGAATATTATAAGCCGAGTGATTACAAAGTATGCAAGAAATGCGCTTGACCATAATAAAAATTACTTTAAAAATGTTCTTAATTAAACAGCTGGGGAAACAGCAATAAAAAAGTAGAAAGCCCTAGACTAGACGGGGTTAAAATGCATAGAAAATATAAAAAAAATACATATATCTAAGAATAGAAAAGTATACACATTTATACTTATAATTTTAAATATTTAATTTGAACGTTAATATTTATGAAATTTTTTTAACTTACGTCTGGTGCACTTAAAACAGAAAAAGCGAATTTATTTTTTTGTAATTAATTTTATCACTGTCACGAGAATACTGGAGACGCGCGCTCGACGCTACGAAACGTACTAAAAAAACATCTGCTTTGTTAGTGTTGAAAAATTGACAAGTAGAAAATTTAAAACTGAGCTTGCAGGCTACGAAATACTCTGTAACTAGGCGTCTCAGGTCCCAGGCTGCAGCTATTTGCGGAAATACCATAAAAAGGCTTAAGCGAATTTGATACTAAGTTTTTTATAGTCCCGATGACTGAATCTAAACGGAACCCACAAAATGGTACAGAAAATATAAAAAACACTTTAGATTTTGCACAAAATTTAATAATTTTTTTTTAGGGTCGCACGCAAGATGATGTCGCATTCGATATACATAAATTCAGCTAAATTATAATTTAATCAACTAATAGTAAAATGAATTATGTTGTCTGCAACTATAGCTCATTATGAGCGTATTCGGTATGCATTGAATCCCTGTCCTTTGGTACAATATAGAGACCCTCTGACGTGGTCCAGCGTGTGCCATGCTGTGGATTGTGTAGGCCGACAATTTCCATTTGCCCGGAAATGGGTCGTCCGTAGGAACGTCCCGACATGCCCAGATACATGCCCGTATCCACGTGTCGCAGCCGCACATGAGCATCTCTCATCCAGCTTTCGTTGGAGCAAATAACCGTCCAATTATCTCCAGTATCACCGACACCATCGACTCCATACGCGGACACCTCCTGTTCGCCGGAAAGTGGCGAAGAGAAGTGATGCGAATGCAGATTCTTCTTTGTGGTTAAGTGCTCCAGTCTAATGGTTGTTCCACAGTCAATAGGCTCTCCCCGATCGCACATCTTCTGCGTCTGTGCCTTCACCGTCCAGTGGCTGTTGACATCCTCCTTCTGTTCCACACCCGTCACCGACTGCTGACCCGATCCTGAGCCATATTTGACATCATGCGAGTGCAGGCGATAGGAATAATCCGAATTGAGCAATTTCAGTATGGACCCACACGTCACATAGTTCGTCTGGGCAGCTACGTGTACAATAAATAATTCATATTTAATTACTTATATTTATTGATAGCAAATTATTAATTTTTTGTATGTTGTTTTGGGGGGCGGTTTGGCCAATCACAGAAGACCACATACGTATGTAATTGCTGTAAATATTTACGTACCATTGTTGCTCGGCAAACAGCTGATCAGTGCAAATGTAAGAAATAGCAGTGTGTGTAGCATCCTCTCGTTTCACTTATGTTAATTAATTAAGTACTTATTCTAGTATTTTTAATGCAAAAAAATATAATATGGCTGAAGAAGCCTTCTGCGGCGAAATGAGAGAGGCACACGCAAACAAATGAATTTGACAGCAGGGAGTAGTGTTGTAAAATCTGTGCTCAAGCAGTCGATATCGGATTTTTGCGATATCGATAACAGCTAAGTGATGTTTCTTAATTAGCTAAACTACAGGATTGTCATCATTAAAGACATTATTCAAATGCTTGGTATTAACATTATTTGCTTTTTCGACAGTTTTTTTTTTTATACATAATATTTATATGAATTCAAAAAATGAGGGAATGACGATCGAGGTAAAACCTGTAGAAATAGGTCTATCGATACATCGATGAATCTATGCTCTACGTGCATCACTAATACGATATCCATCCCTACTGCCTTCGCTGTATTATTACTTTTGCGAAAAACTAGAAAAATTTCACTTAAAGAGAAATTAATGGCCTACAAGCGTTTCTTTATATACCCTGCATTACTGGCGATATGTTTTTTAGTTGGCGTGACATGGGTAACTATAGCAAAACGCTTATCAATAACTGCGTAGTTCTTAATTCAATGTTTGTTTTTGTTTTTGTTTTTGCAAACAAAGGCTGATACTGCAACACAGGTGCTTCCCAGCAGCAGCAACAACAACAACAATGCCAGTCAAGTGAGTCCCCCACCCACAATAAAAGCACCAGCGTCGACTGCGGCTGCAGCTCCTCCGCCAGCGCCAGCGTCAACAGCTGCCAGCAATGCAGCAAAGGTGTTAAGTAGCACAGCAGCCAGCGCGAATACAACCAGCAGCAGCAACATAGCTGAATGGTTTGTAATTAAATTAAACTTTCATGATATTAGCTTAACACTATTTGTTCTTCAAATTTTATTCAGTGCCTGCGCTGGTGCTCTGCTGCCCCAAGTAGATGCCAACGGCAAGGAGCTGCCTATCTGCGCCGAGTGCAAATGCTCTCATGTAGCGCGCAATACGACGCTTATCAAGGTGAATATAGCAGAATGTAATTTTGAAAAATATTCAATTTTGGTTAGGGAATGAAATATATATATAAAATACTAAAGAAGTTTACTTCTTACCAACATGAAGAGCAACAAGTGTGTTAGCTTTAAAAAATGCTTGTTTAATAGGGAAATTGTATCAAAAACAATTCTCTGTTCGATTCTTAAAATGGATTTTTCAGAATTTTTAATTAAAGAGTAGAATGCCTGGAATCACAATAAAGAATCCGGAAATTCTATGGGTCAATTCTTGGTATGATCCTTAAAATTTGTTCTTTTTTTTCATAAGTCTTAAGTTTCAAAAAGTAAAGTTCCAATAAGATATTTGCATCTAATATTTTAAGTCCTTGTTCTTGAAGGAAGTCTACAAAACTAAATTGGTTCATTCTGGCCCAGATCTGTTAAAGAATTTTCAAATTTATTGCCACATTCATTAAATAAAACATATTGTTATCATCTAGCCAAAATTATAAGAATATGCATTTAAATTAGTTTTGTCTCACTTAGTTACATTCATTTACAAAATTCAATTCGCCTTTTTTCGCTTTGCAGGTCGTCGTCATCATTGTGATCTGGATAATATCCATTTTAGTGATATACATGCTCTTCCTAATGTGCCTGGAGCCGCTGCTGAATAAACGCGTGAAGGCCAACAATTACCAGGAGCACACCAATGAAGATGTACATAAGAAACACAGAAAATATGCAGGCATTAAATATAGTCCACTAGCCGCTGCTGCTGGCGTCGATGATGACGACAGCGATGATGCTAATGATGAGGCGCAGCTAGTTGGCAATAAAGAAGCACTGAACGTTTGATGACTTTTATCAAACGATTTATATACATAGAAATACTTTTTTGTTTTATTTTATGTTATGTTGCTAACCTCTATGCACGCCTTAAGCATATCTATTACTCTACTACTAACCCATAGCTAGTATATTACTTAATACAACCTAACCGGCCTTAACTAATTCGCTTCAATTTCTACTTCTTCCTTCTCTAATTTTGCTGCGGCTGGCTGGCAGGACGAGCCGACACCGCCTATGCCCATCGGCACCAACAATCAAGAGCTGAGTGCACGCGCCAATGTCCTGAATCGTGTGGGTCATCAGCAGGATAAATGGAAGCGACAAGTGCGAGAACAGCGACGTCACATATACGATCGCCATACCATGTTAAACTGAGAGGGAACAGGAAAGTGGAACTTGGAGAGTGGACGTGGAGGAGCCGTTGCAGTTGGCGTAGGCGACTTAAGACATGTATTCCGGCAGCAATTGCATGCGTATTGTAATATTGTAATTTAATTTGAGCTTCAGCAAATGCTTGTCTCATTAATTGGATCAAAATTAATTTTAAAATTAGCCTCAATTTATAATTTTAATAAAAACGTGTAACCAAATTTCCATTAGAAAATTAACTTCAGCTTTGACTTTCATTTCACACGTCTTAAGCCAGTTACCAACTAGAGATGGGTGCGCGAAAAAATACGTGAATGTGACTAGTCAAAAAGGCGTAGAATTTCGTGAGTCACTCTATTAATAAAGTTTAAATATGTGTAGAAGCAGCAGAAATGCACTTTTGAATTCGTAAAATAAGGATTACTTTCAATACAATTTCAAGCTTTTGAGTGAACGTATCGAAATGGAGAACCAGTCACTCGAAGCCAAACTCGAATCTAAAGTCTAAGCAAAAGCAAGTTTCTGCATTAAGAATATTTAAAAAAATATTTGATACCTAAATTATCTGGGATATTAAAATAAGTTTTTGTTTACCTTAATGAATGCTTTCCTTTAATTTGAATAAAAGCAAAGGATAAACTTGGAAAGAATGTGATTAACCCAAGCGTTGCATATTAACTAAGGTATAAAGGATGACAAAATACGACGAGAAAAAACTAAATTGAATATTAAATGAAATATTAGAAACAGAATTTCACTTTTCCCAAAAGGCTTTATTTATTGTATGTTTATATTTGTTTCCTTAATTACATAGCTCATATGGATGAAATGACCGCTTAGTAGCCCGTAACGGATTCAGCAAAGGTCCAGTTCTCCTCGACCTTGAAAGGTCCCTTAATGGTGCAACCGTCGGCCGAGCAAATGCCCACCGTATACTGTGGAACACTGCGTGTGTCGCGATAGTACAGCACCTTCATGCACTCACGAATCTGCACGAGAAAATAATGGTTACAAATTAAAATATTATTTATAATAAGCTTTTGTGCTTGTTTTCCTACCAAGCTGCATGCCTCGTCGAACGTGAACTCGCGTTCCAAGGGTTTGCGCTCCCGCACCAACGGAAGGGCTAAATGACGTGCAAATCCGGTGGCTACAACATAATCATCAAAGGAGCGTCCGCGTAGATCCACATTGGCCAAATATGGCACTTTGTTTTCATCGACGCCAGCAACAACTACATCAATGTAGAGTGGATTCATGCGAGAGCGACGATTGTAGAGGACGCGTGTCATCCAGCTAGCCAAGGCTTTGGGCTTCATAATGACACCATCATTACTGCATTGATCCTCGATCATCTTTTGATCGATACTCCGCTTAATAGACTGTATATCGGCGAAATCACCGCCACCTCCGAGCAAAATCTTCTCATTGATTTTGAACACTCGGTCAATGTTTTGATAGCGGGCCAGAGACCCATAGGAGACCAGTGTATCCGCGGCGACCAAGACTCCTCCATCGTACCTAATGCCCAGAACTGAAGATCCTGTGGTGATAGAAGACCTGCGAATTGTCAATTAATATGGTGAATAAGATTAAAGATGGGGGAGTTGGAGCAAGGAACCAAAACTGAGAACGCGAGCTCATGTTAAAAACCATACTAGAGCTGGGAAAATTATTAGACTATCAAGCCGATGCCCACCTCTAGAAGTGTAGACCGGTGCAACTTACGTGTTGTGCTTGGTGCCAAAGGGACCTGCAGTTGTCAGTTCACGCGGCAGCTGGGTTTGGGTGCTGCCACCCATAAAATTGTAGAACTGGCCGGGAGCTGGTCCGTTTTGCCACATTGGCGGGGCAATGTTGTTGCTCATCATTTTTTTATAATATATAAAAGCACTTTGTAATGAAATTGGAATTAATAGCAGAGCAGTCGTAGAATGACAGGCACAAATAAACGCCGAGCAGTTTTAGTTAGTACCGAACTTTTACAACACTGAACGGAGCATGTATCGATATATGCAACTATCGATATTAGTTGCCAGGGCTGAAGATTATATCAAACGTGGGGTGGCAACTCTATTACGTGCTGCAAAAAAAGCGCCAAGCTTAAAAACAAAAACTTTAATGAATTTTTAAAAGAGTGAAGTGAAACACAAATTTGGAATTTCGAATTTTGATTAGAAACACATTGCTCAATTTATTATCATTATTATTATTTGTAGAGGTAGTGTGATTCAATAAAGAAAATATACAAATATATAGTTTTAATGCACACCTTTTAGGGGAATGTTTGTAATTTTTGCATCTCATAGATCGCTAATACAGATGATCGATTGAATATCATATCAAATAAAGAGTTCAGTTATACTAACTACTAAATCCAATTAACATACATTCTACATTATAAATGTATATATATATATATATATATATATATATATGTGTGTGTGTATATACAAACATATATAACAATTGTACACCATTATACAATAGTAAAATATAGAAATACCCTACACAATTACAAGCTACATTCACGGCCAATGTTTTAGTATTTTCTTACTAAAGTTTAAAGCTTTCCGATTACAATTATTAATCCTTGCAGCAACAATAAACATTGTCGCTTGAGCTGTTTGGAGTTGTGGGCGCACTCACGCCCACTTTTTGAGGCTTACTATAGGAATGTGGACCACGCATAAAGACATCAATTAGCTGACAATGCGAGCTGTAAATACAAATTACATTTTAATACTTGGAATTTATACATAAATAAAAATGCTCTGTATTCACCTCATGGTTACATCCAAATCGGTGACTACCTCTCCATCACAATTCCAACTGGAATATTCGGAGCTAGTCCCATCGCTGCCGCTTTCAGCTATCGGCTGACGAGAGCCCGCAATGCTGTAACTCTCCTGCGAGGATACCGCGTTCAATGTGCGAAAAGTGAACTTGCGGGTGCGATAAACCTCTACGAACGGCAGATTGCGCTAAAAGGATATTGGGATGTTAATCGTTCTGGAATCGAAAATGCTTTAATTAAACTTACAATATCGCCACCGCGTCCTGCAGTATTCAAGAGAAACCGCAGATTATTGAGCAGGGATGTTTTGCGCACCAGAATCAGATCCAGGCAACCATCGCCCAGGTGGCTGTAGCGTGAGATGCCGTTGGGACTGCGCGAACAGGCGCAGGTGATATTGGCACCGCATATCATAAAGAAATTGCCACGTATAACCTTCCATTGCTCACCGCTGCGCAGGCTCAGGCTAGAGCCATACGAGCCAACGGGGTTTAATGGTAGACTGCCTGGACGTTGTGGCCGAGGTCGCAGCAATGCTGTTTCGCTGACACTCAGCTGCAGGTCACGAGCGGAAGCAGCTGTCGCATCTAAGGGGGGTTGCTGTGGGGGTTGTTCCAACTGTTCCGGCTGGTGTTCCGACTCTTCTTCCGGGTTCTCTTCCATCTGCTCATCCTGCTTCACTTCGAAGAGCGTGGAACGTTGCTCTTGCAGTGAACTGGCAATGCTGCAACGCTGGCAATTGGCATAGCATACAGAGGGCGGATCGGAACAGACACTAACAGGACTCTGCGGCGTCTCTGGCTCTAGAGGTTCGTCAAGCAGCTGGAGCTCTGCCTCATAGCCACGATTGCTGATGAATGCCTTAATGCCGCTATACTCATAGCGTCGTGTGCCCATCCATCGATACTGCTCGCTCTCCGCAGCCACATCGCCGAGATAGCCATAGCTGAGGACACTGGCACAGAATCGTAGCAGTGTGTGACTGTTGCTTACACTGCAGACGTCCAGGCCACGACGCTGGCCCAGCAGCACGTGAATGGCTGCAGTGCGTATATCAGCCGTGCCATGCATACTGTAGACAATCGTATCAGTGCTGCCTGCTGGGATTACAGCCACTGGCAGGCTGGGACGTGGTATATAGGCCGGTCGCTGTTCATCCAGACCCAGTTCACGCATGCGCCGAAACACCAGACCATTGATAACCTCGGCCACTGTGCCATCTCCACCCACACAGCAGACGGCATCATAGCAGCTGAGATCGTGAGTGAGCAGTATATCACGTATCTGGTTGGCACGCTGTGTGGTTATGCATGTGGCATCGATGCCGGCCAGCTGGAAAAGTGGTCGCACCTGCCGTTCATAAGTCTGTGCCCCTGCCTTGCGCCCACCATATGGATTAATGAACACCAACAAGCGGCGTACGCGCTGTCCACCAGCTGGTGAGGATTCCAAACGTGCCTGCAGCTGCAACTCCCACTGGCGTACTATATACGCATCCGCATTATAGAATGTAATGCGACGCAGCTCCCACCGATTGCAATCCACCTTAGATTTGCTCAAGCGCTCTGCATAATTGATAGTCAGAAATTGTGCCGTGGGCTTCACATCTCCCACCTGTTGTTCTCGCTCTTGAGTAGGAGGCACAGGCTGTAGGCTCTCCTGTTTGGAGTCACCTCGACGCACGCTTATGATGTCATCCATATGCAGAATATGACTATGTGGACCATAGCTGCAGCACTCATTGCCAAGTTCTTGCTCTTGCGGCGAGTCCCCAGGCAGCGGGGACTTCTGTGTCTCATTTTGAGCCGCCTGTTGTGCCTTTGATGGCCGCTTCATGCGCTCCCAGACCACACGCTGACCATGGAGCAGCACGCGATAGCTCTTCTTTTTCAGCTGGAAGTTATTCAGCAGCACATCCATGGAACAAGCGGCTGCCGAGGCGGCGGAGCCAGCTTCAGACTTGCCAAATTCTGTGCTGCTTTGCGTCATGTTCGCTTCGCTTTGTCTCTGCAACACAATGGACAGAAAATAAAAACAGGTTTTCCATTAGAAAAAACGTACTTATAATCACTACACTTAAGAGGAGGGGCCCGACTTCAGGCGGGGATGGGTGTTTATTGCAGTAAATCTCAGTTACGACTTTGCACCGTTCTCTTTTTTAATGACTTGCGTTCAAAGTGTTTCTGTGTTTTTTTTTTTATTATTTTGAGGTCTACTCATTACTTGCACATATATCTCTATAGCTCTGTGAATCTGTGTTAACCCTCGGCGACAGATACTCGCTCCATCGAAATTGTTTCCAGCTGTCATTAGCATGGATATCATAATTTGTTTTCAGCTCCATGCGACGACAGATAATTTCATAGGTTTCTGGGCTTAAAAAGGTTAATGGAGGTCATATAAATATTTTAATATTACTCGTAATATTTGGCCTAATGGCAATTCAAAGCTACACCGATAAAAAAAAGAATCTAATATAAATTTTGATAAGTATTTTTTTGCTAAATATCTGACTCATTATCATTCATTTCATCATTATACAAAGTATCAATATAATAGTTATAAATATCAATAATATGACAATATTTTAAAAAGATTTTTGACATTTGAACAATATCATATAACCTTTCATATATGGAAAGAAGTTTTTTCCAGTGTAAATTCATATTTACGAGATTGAAATATTTAATATTTACAATCGGAGAATTCTTACGTCACAAGTCTCTAAAATCTCTTAACAAAGGGAATATACAAATGTCTATGCTTATTTAAAAGCAATTTAAGATTGTAATAAAATGTTTAAAAATAAAATCTCAAGTCTATAAATCCCATTGCCAAAATGGTTGAATAATTGAATAGTTAACCCTTGTGATCTTCCCAGCACAGGTCCAACTCAGCTGATCATTAAGAGTTCAATCAACCTTTGCATTTAAGAGTGAGTACTCCGTCATCCGCAGTTTTGTGCATTGCCTTTCCTACACGCTGAACTGACCGCCGACAGTTGAAACCTGTTTCTTTTCACACCCTGCAACCATAAAGATGACTAACTGGGTATCATAAATTGTGCCACAGAATATGAAATATGAAATATGAAATATATGAGTGCAGACATATGGACAGCTACAGGCGAGTAAGTCTGCTTCAGTTTCTAATCATACACAGAAAAAAATGCCTCTAATTTAAGTTTAACAATTTATTTATTTAGGTTCAAATCAAGTAAGAACAGGTTTAAATAAATGAATTAATCTCTAATCTCACTAGATTCAATCATAAACCTGCTTACCTATGGATAGGTTAGTCTACCTGGGATTAAATTAACAATTCTTATGTTAATATTATAATTATTATATTTAATTAAAGGAAAATAAGGAATAAATCAAAGGTAAATTCGGGCCATTTTCTAGTTGATTCGGCACAGAAACAAAATACAATCAAACATTTTTTACTTGTTTTGAAGCGATTCAAGTATGGAATTCATGATTTAATCCCTTTTAACCTGTTGTGGCCGTGAAATGATTTATTATTGATAAAGTTTTTACTCCTCGTACTTGATAGAGAGTATCTACTAGTCGAGCATTCCAGCCAACAGTGGTCGGTGACAGTAAGTTCACTGAGCCATAAACATAAATAAGAATAAATCGCAATAATTTTTTGCTGCCACACAATGTGCAATTCTCAATTCTCATTCCACGTTTCATGTTTTAAATTTTTTATTTGCTCCGCTGATAAGAAGCAGCGTCGAGCCGACAAAACAGCTAAACGACATTATAAATGTCCGATGTAGTTTGCTTTCAAAGTATCGCAATTGATTGCCGAAGGGGCGGGACGAACGCGATAATGAAGTTATGAGTAATTTCATAAAAAGCTAAATACGTATGTCATATGATAGTTTTTTTGGAGGACTTAGTAACTTAGCTTTGAATAATTTAAGTATTTTCAGTTGAATCTATTTAATAGCAAACACAGAAAGGAACGCTGGGCTCGACAGTGTTGTGTGGAAAGCTTCTCAAGATATCATGTATATTATATTATATATATATTAGATATTATATCTATATCAACAAACCCCAAATGGTTATTCCAGGACATAGTCTTTCCTTACTAGTTAGTCCTTAATTTTGATCCAAAAAAAGACATAACTTTATCCACCGATTCTGGACGTCTACTCTTTTATCGAATGTTGGAATCACAGACTTTTGCACAGTTTAATATCTTCAGAGCTGTCCCAATAGATCGATCGTACTTTTTCAGAGCGAATGACCGATTCTCCAGGGTATTGATTAACAGGTTTTCTAGACTTTTAAGATAACTCGTTTCTGACACACGTTGCACAGAGACTCACTCAATCTTACAAGCTTTTGCTCCGGCTATTTTAGCAGAGAAGAACAAACTGTGTCGCAAATATGCAAAGTGCTAAACAAATAAATACATATATATAAATATTTAAATATTTACTGCTTTTTAGCCGCTTTTTTAGCCAAGTAATGGATAACCGACGGAGCCGACACTGGCCTCTACTGAAGCGCAAAACGAAAAAGTACTAATACTTAAAATGTGGCCAACATTTGTTATTGCTAATTAAGCACACACATACAAATATTTTAGTATACGTTATAGCTACGACAAAAGAAAGAGTAAGAATGCATTAGTGGGCACTGATCGACTAGTAGATACCCTCACTTTTTAAGGTGCAATTCAAGGAGAAAAAATATATTTTCATGACATTATTATATCGATAAAACTTTGCATAAATATTCTTTTCATAGGAATAAACATATATATACTTTTTGGTCTAATTGTTTAAATCCATTTAAAATATGATTATATCAAAAGCTGATTCCATATTCCATATTTCAGCTGAACACCTACTGGAGGTAATTATAGTCCAGCCAAGCTGAACATAATAAGTGAAGCTCGTCTGTTTCCTGATTATATTTTTAAGTGTTACGGCGTTAGTATTATCATCGATAATATCTTTATATTATATTTTTATTAGCTTTAAATAATAATTTGCTATGCTTTCACGCTCTGCGACGACCTATAATACCCCTTTTGAACCTTAACTAGATAAAGAGTATACAAACCAGAACTAATAAATTGGACCCACACAAGCGAATCGAGCCTCACACGTCGTATGAGCAATATTCAAGGTTATGAGCGTCACCCAAAGCGGCAACTGAGTTATAGAGAGTTATAGAGTCGAATCGACTCGCTGAGGAAGCTGCGTTAAACTGAACAACAACAAAAAATCTGTGTCTCTCAAACGAGTTGCGTGCAGCTCTGTTGACCTTCGCCTTGAATATAGCAGCAACTATTTTGTATGCTTAAATTTTGAACTGCACACGTTGCCTGACCGACTATAACTAATGTCTACTAGCAAACTAGAAGGTATCTGAAATGTATGCAGTCTCGGGTCTTGTTCAAAACAAAACAAGTTTTGCTATTTAGTTCACTTTTTTCTCCATTCTTTTGCGCATTTCCGGCTAGCACTGCAATTAAGAGAGGCTCATGATCTTGACTTGGCCGGAGGACAACATCAGACCATTTTACGAGTCTTTTTAACTGTCCAGGCTCCTTGAACGAGGTGCTTGATCTTCTTGAAGGTTAAGGCATAAGAAAGTTAATAATAAATAAAGAAATATCAGAGAGCCTATCTAGATGGTTGAGTAGAGTAAGTGATTTTAATGTAACAGTAATAATATCAGCGGGCTCTAATTATATTTAAATTATATATTAAAACTGGGTTAGAATGTTGGCATAAGCATGACCAAAAGCTTGTCTATCTCTCCCGAAGCCATTTCCGACGCCGTAAAGTATATATATTCATTTACGTTGCCTCGAATCCCATAAATTATATATATATATATATATATATATATATATATATATTGTTTATCGGGGCAACGAACCACACAGTCATATCCGTCTGTCCTCGTATCAATTCAATGCGAATTACTCTCCGAGTTTTTGGGCTTGGTTGATAAAACTTGCCATGAGTTATTCTTACCACAGACAGGATCTCTTAACTGACATATCGGTCCAAAGCAAAGTATTTATATCTGTACTTAATGATAAAGATTAATATCGGACAACTGTTTCATATAGACCGAATTTTGAGTATTCACTAAGCACTTCTCTGACTTTGCAGATATCGCAAATGAAGTTGTAGTATACTTTCTACATTCTGGCTAGGAAAAGATTAAATAGGTCCACTACAATCGCATTTATTTGTGGGTTATTCTTTGATAGATGCTCCAAATTACTATATTGTATAGCTTCAATAGGAACTAGCAGAATTAACTCTGAGCCATTTCAAAGATATCATCGCATTTAATGGAGTTTTTGATGTGTTTACAGTAAAAGAGTTCAATCCACGGTGTTAATTAACCTTTTCTTTTGGCCGGGGACTGCTGTTAATCGCATTAAAACATTTTAATTTGTTTGCCCGTTTTCTCTTTTACAAGTGTTTCTGGCAAGCCCTTAGTCAAAGCTTGCCAAAAATTAATTATATTTCAAATTAATATTGCTTTGTAATGCATTTTTTCAGCACAGTGTGATTCATTATGAAAACAACTCGAGACAACAGCAGACGTGTTGAGTATTTATTAAAAACCTTCACAATGCAGAAACAGGTCGCAAAAATAATGAAATAATAGAAATTTAATTTACTCGAGAGGCGCAACCGAATCGGGCAATTAACCGTCGTCAATGGCGTTCTTCTTATCGCGAATATAGGGAAAGTTCTTATGCGCCTTCCTGAATACCCTTCAAAACGGAAACAAAAGAGAACAAAACAGGAATAATATAAGCCGTATAAATAATTATTACAATTTGCTTAAGCTCATTTACCATTTTGTCGAACATTTTCCTGCAATTAGTTCAATTTACTTTTGTTTTAAGCTAATTGTTTAAGCCTTATAATTGGTTCGAATTGTTTCAGTAATGGTTTCATCAAGTGGAACACGCAAATAATTTTGTTAGATGAAATCTGAAATCTGAACACGAGTCGTTTACGAGCTGTGAACAAGTCGAACGAATCTCTATTTATATGGTTAGAATCTTATTTTAGGGTATTCGAAATTGTTTGAACTTTTATCACCCGTAAACAAAAACATTGAAGTACTTTAGCACTAAAGCTTATCAATTTCCTAATGGGAGCGGATAAGATAGAACCAAAATACTACACTTAATTAAAACGCACCCGAGAGATATACTCAGATAGATCGATTTATAGATCTTACATTGTTGTAATTGTTGATAAATTTCCCTAAATGTATGTAAATATGTATAAATATTGGATGAACATGTGTCCTACGTGATACGCCACTCGAATCAATGACTCATTCACTATCATTCAATTACTTGTTATCACAGGATAAAAAAGTGAAACATGATTAGTTCCAGCTTGTATCATTGCCTTGTGAATTGAGCCCAGCACTTTAGTATTCAATGCTTATTATAAATAGATAAATACTATTAAAACATAATTGTTTAACGTGTGTGAGAGGGTGGGGTGTTTAGCAAGAAAATTCTGGAACGGAAATGCTTCCTCGGCGCTGCTGCTAACTGATAAGGTGTCAACATTCGAACATTTCAGATAAATGGAAATAATGTTTACGTTTGCTTCTAGGAATCTTTATCAGGGGCTTAACAGGGAGTAAAAGCAATGAAACTTCTCCTTTGTGCGATAATAAACAGAACCATTTAAAAGAGGTTTAAATTCTTATGGCCAGCTGGAACTGAGAAATAAGAGTTTTTCTATTTAAGGCATATTTCTTCTGTTTTGTTTTTCAAATATCCATGGACAAGTGTTAATTTGCCAATGGAAAAAAGTCAATCAGTATTAATGTTAATTAATAGTCTGAATCGGAAAAGGCAGAAGAACAAAAGGAAATTTATAAATTAACATTTACTGCGTTTCGTTAACATTGTTTCTACGGATGAGAAGAACACTAATAATTACGTACACTTTTGACCCGATTAACGTGACAAGTTAAACCGAAAAACAGCTGACCTTTTTGGTCAAACACGCAGACCATAAATATTCCATGGCTAGCAGAACAGGGCAGGGCAGGGCAGACGTTGTTGGCCCAAAGGCAGCTCTTATACAATGTACGGCGGCTATGCGAAGAAAGACATTAGCCAGAGCTACTTTCTCGGGGGAGTTCATTTGAGTGCATTTGAGTGTTTGGACGAATACAGACAGAATTCGAATAGGGGCGCAGAGAACCAACATAAATAAACATTTTCGGATAAATACTGCCTGAAATACTCTTGGTAGAACTGAATTCAGTCTTCCAACATTAAAAAAACAATTATAGAAAATTCGAAATTCGAGCTGTGAAGCGAAATTATTAATGAGATTCCAGGATTCTAAACATGAGATCACTGAAAAATATTATATTTGAGTTTTAGTTTAATTTAATTTATAGGCTAAAATATTAACTGTTCCTTGTGCCCATAGTTTATTCAATTGATAAATTCATTTCAATAAATTACAAAACTAGAGATTTGAATGCATTTTTCCAATGCACAAAAAAATAATTTCAGAATTGCAAACGTTGAATAAACTGATTAGATTGTTCAGAAAAACTACACTAGTTTCATATCAAAGATTGCTTTTATTGTGCTTATAATTTCCCCAGATGTTTATCCAGCTAAATATGTATATTAGTTTATACGTATGAAGAAATAATTAGGGACAGGCTATCTGGTTTTTGAAAAATGAATTATTTCGATCGATTCGTATGGCAGATATACTATATAGTTGTTAGAATTAAATGATTTTTAATAAACATTAAGAGAAAACACTTCTTAATCTAACTAGTAGCTTTCATTAAATTATCTTAAAAAACAGAAAACTTTTCATATTTTATATTAATTATTCTAATGCCAGCTATGCGATATAGTAGTCAGATCTTCGCTCACATTTAGAAATCGGACTTCTACATCTAAAGACCAAGTTTAGCTATGATATGTGTAGAAACAAACTTGTTTTTCATAGAGCAAGGTGTGGATCGATGTAGCTCTATGTTATATAAGATCGATCCCAGTAGTTTTTAACCAGCCATCAGGAAGCAACTCTTACGTGTGGCCTGTAAGTTTCATTAAGATTTGTTGGGAAACAAAGATACTATTCAATAACTTTTGTACTGATTTGCCTATGGCAGCTACTATATGATACAGTGTTCCGATCCGGCCAGTTCTGGTCCCATACCAAACTTTATCTATCTGGCTCAAAAACTGAGGAACTTGATTGCATGGCAGCAGATGGAAATGACTTTATATTCCTCCTTCAATGCATTACACATTTCGTGAATAAGTTATAACACCCTCTGCAAGGGTATTAATGAAAAACCGTCTTTAAAATCAATTGGAAGGGAAATGAATCTTTGCCCTTTTGACGATGCGAGTGCCGTTAAGCGAAATATGAATATAAAAATAAATACAAGTAAATACACACAAAAATACAAATAAAGGTATAAAAGCTTCAGCCGCTGTCGCTACCGCTGCCGCAGAGCAAGAGACAGATAGAACGAGAAACAAAAACAGACAGAGAAAGAGAAAGAGCAGGAGCAGGAGGAGGGGAAAGCACATATTATGCATTACGCGAAGCACCGTTATCAGAACACAGCTGACAGGGCAACAGCAACAACAGATGTGCTTGTGTATGTATACATGCAATACATACGTAAGTTCTCACGCATATATACATATATATATATATATATATATATATATATGTACATATAGGCTTGTCTGCCTACGCATTGTCTGCCTCAATTCCAATACAATAAATAGGGGTGCACGTGTGTGTGTAAGTTGAGTTCATGTGTACTTATAGAATACATTCTAATTCCAATTGGGACGTAGGCTGTTATTGTTTATTGCCCTAATTGGTTATATTACCTTGTACATTTCGTATTTATCCGTAAATCCATGCAATTAAAAGTGCATTTAATTGTTTTTGTTGTTGGCAAATCAAGAAAATCCGATATGCATTGCACTTTCGCACTCACACACACATTCGCATGCACGCACACAAAAGACCGCTTGTAAGCAGCTCTAACGGCAATTGCAATTATTTTATGTAAATATAAATATATACATAAATTACGTTTTATAACACGCTTCACGCCCGCCAACCGCTGAATTATTCGAAATGCAATATTAAAGAAATTGCATACGTAAATCTATAACTGCACAATAACAAAAACAAAGCCGTTAAAAATGCGCAGTACGGAAATACGACCCGCACTCACAAAAAACAAACCAAATACTGAAGAAAAACTGTAAAGTAGTGTGACCAGCTTTAGCCGGCAGCATAATACCAAAAAAAAATTGCTTTTGATAAAAAATACTACAAATACGATAGTTCGTTACGCAAATGAGCTTTCAACAAGTGTTTGTTTTTTTTAAAATTCGTATAGAATATGCTATACAACTTAAATGTATTTATTTAAACTATTTATATATATATACATATATGCTGTATAGATATAACAGAAAATTATTATAGTCAAACTAAGCATAAAATAAGTAAAGAAAAAGAGGGAGAAGAATTCACCACTATTAAAAAGGAAGAAAACAAGAACGAAATTAAAGACATTTATAGCAATGTAAGGACTATAAGACTATAATAGCACTTCCGTTATCTTTGAATCGTATCAAATTCGAAGTAAATAATTAAAACGTCTAATAAAAGTAGGCCAAGTTCTGATTAACTTGGTCAGTTTCCCAGAACATAAATACATAAAATCAAAATAAAATCAAAAGCTACCCAAAATAAGTTAAACAAATCGGAAACCGACAATAATAATATTTGATTTTAGTTTTCTTTTAATCTTCGGATTCCATGTCTGTTTGAAATGAACTGCAAACCGCGCATAATGTTTTCCATCTAAATTTTCAGGGGTTCTATTTAGCTTTTTTTCATTAATGAACAAAATTTGAATAATTTTGTATCCAAAACAGAGTTTACTTTAATAATAGTGTATAGAATCTTAGACAGTCCCATTTGACATTAGGTCCCCATTTTCCAGTTTCTGGTGATGTATCAAAATTATTGAGTTCAGAGCCTGATAATGAGTAAGTACTTATTGCCCTTGATTATCAGAGGGTGGTTTTAAATTACACATTTCTTCTGACAGGTTCTCCCTGTGGCAAGTGTAATACGTGTCCTTGCGGCAGCGGAAAAAGCCCGCAACCAAAAGAGCAACAGGTAACGTGTGGACAGCCGCCAGTGCAACCAGAGCCACCACAGACATCGACAAGGAAACCCAAAGTGGAATGTCTTTGCACAAGAGATAAAAGGCGGGACCAGACCCCACAAACAGCCCCGCTGCAGGCGCCCCTGGCTGATAACTACACTTGCAGCAGGCCTCAACCCAAGCCAGAACCATATGTGCCCGCAGAACAGCGGTGCACCTGCAAGCAAAAACCACCAGTGCAGTGTGAGTGTGCTCCGCCAGTGGTTGCCCCCCAAGCAGAGAGTTCCTGTCCGAGGAGCCAAGCGGAACCCACACATGCACACATTACGTGCGGGCAGCCCGTTCCATACCAGAATACTCGCGGAGGTGTTCCACAGTACCAGCCGTCACAAAGACGCTGTGGACATTGCCAGGGACAGAAGAAAAAGTGCATTATTCAATAGGCAAATCAGAAAACAAAAGGAGGCCTTGCCATGATGACAACTGGATAATATAATTTTTCAAATAATACCAAACTTTAGAAAATTGCTTAAAGCACAATTACAACAAACATCTAGCTTCTTTCCACATTAGTAACTGCGAAAAAAGGCCAAAATGGGTGATAAGGACTGTGTAAAGAATACTAAGAGCGAACCCGAAGAGGGTTGCAACTGCTCTACCCCGGCGGTCCCAGAACCAACCCCTATTGCACCAACTGCGACCTGCGGCCTTGAGGTTCAGCCCTGTATTGCCAGATCTGGACCCGTGGCCATGCCCGTGCCCGTGACCGCTCCCGTTAACATTCGGCCCCGTAACCAAGCCCAATGTAGCCATTGCAGAAAAGGAAACAAGAAGAAAAAGAAGTGCTGCATACAATAATTGAAGAAGGTTGACAATAGCCAATAGTAATACAGGAGTGATCTAGGCAGGCCTTACAAACACTCTTCCAAATTTGTAGTTTGTTGAAATCATTTCCAATTTTGTTCCTTAATACAAATTACAAGTCGCTCGATTGGAGAACAACAAACAGATGACAAAAACTTGAAAGTTCAGCTGAAGCTCACGCCGCTCAATCCCGAGAACGATGACTGACCCGTGTTGCCCTGCGAACCAAGCTCGGGTACCCAATAATTCGCTGGACGATACTGGAAGATCCGCGCCAAACGATTGTAGCTGCCAGCCTGTATATGAATCCCAACCCTCTCCAGCCGTGCAGCCAGAGATGATACGGATTCCTTGCACTAGCGGTGGACAGCCGGCTGCGGGAAATTATGATTGTCGTACGAAACAACGGAGGAAATGCAATATTCAGTGATTGAGAGAATCCGGGAAAAAGTAGTCAAAGATTCGGCTTAGCAGGCTTTGCAAATACAGCTTAGAAATGCTGACAAAATTATCAGTTTTTCCGTGAAACACTGACTTTAGTCGGTGAAAAAAAAAAAAAGAAAATATGTACACGTGATTGAGAGATGGGCGAAGTCAAACCAAAACAAGATCTTTGTTGTTCTTCAATTTTGACAAAATTCTCAGTGTATTCTTTTTTGAAAATAGAACCATCCCAATGAAAAGGACAAATATATAGATAATTCCCCCTATATGATTGCTGATGGGCAAGTCAATTAAAAGTTTTATTACTATTTTTATTTTATTAATAATTACTCAGGCAATGCTCCAAGTGGCAACGAACAGGGCCATAATTACAGGAATCAGTGGGAGTGCCGGCGACTTACCTCTAGAGACTTATACCGTCCAACCAACAACATGCGCAAGTGTGAGTGCGGGGAACAGATGCTAAGCGACACCTGTCGTGAAAATCAGCGCAATGTGACCCGAAAGCGCGGTCAGCACTGTTTTGTCTATCGAACGCCACCTGTTGGCAAGCTGCGACCACCAAGCAGACAACGACGACATCAATCCTCAAGAATGGAGTGTTCCAACTCAAATATCAGCTGTTGTTGTCCACCACCGGAGCCAAAAGCACAGCACAGAAACCGAGATAAATTGTGCTGTATGCCGAGACACCAGCTACCTCCTCAAGTAGATCAACCCAATTACTACCCGCCTCCACCACCTGGTCAGACTGCGCCCTTTGCGCCTGCAGTGCAGGCCATTAATGAGGCTATCGACGAGCCCCAAGATCCCTACTATAACTATGATCAACATCAACAAAATAGTTCCAATCCAGGCATAAATCCTTTGGCTAATTTCGATTTGAATAGATTCGATCGAGATCATATTGGTCAGGCCGGAGGTCCAGGACGTCGCAGAAATGTCAGCATACGGACATGTGTGGATTATGACTATGATCCCGGGCATAGACCAGTGCCACCATCACATCCCTGTCCGCAACGCCCACCGGCACGTTTTTCTCCTCGTCTGCCCTCACCATGTCCTTGTTTTCAATCCACAAAACGAAATATTAGAGATTCGCAGCATAGCGAAGATTATTCGACCGGGTACAGGTTTGTTCCTTGTCCACACCGTCGTTAAAAATACTTTCTTGGTTGCTGGTAAAAAATACTGTTTTGCTTGCTGGCAAAAAACACCAACAAACTAAAATACCAACAGAATGCTAGCATACTAACCTAATTTATCGAACATCTATCGACCGACTGTAACAATCGGAGACTTAGGTCAAAGAAGAAGAACCAAGCGTGGAAAGTGTGTTTCTATTAAAAAGAATAATTTTTCAATAATAAAATATAAAATAAATTTGCATTATGGATGATGGAGATTATGATAACGATGAGTACGTATATTGCAGTTTTCTTTATATCACGTTTTTTTTACTCCATTTTCCCGAACATTTTCTAGTGTCGGCGGGGATGATTTCGACGACGTCGACGAAGATGTGGACGAAGACATTGCCCAAGAGGAGGAAACAGACAACATTGAGATCATTGCGCCTGGTGGAGCAACTGGCGGCGGTGTACCCAAATCCAAGCGAATAACAACCAAATATATGACGAAATACGAACGAGCGCGCGTCTTGGGCACCCGAGCCCTTCAGATTGCCATGTGCGCTCCTATTATGGTTGAACTGGATGGCGAAACGGATCCTCTACAGATTGCAATGAAGGAGCTAAAACAGAAGAAGATTCCAATCATCATTCGCCGCTTTCTGCCTGACCACTCGTACGAAGATTGGAGCATAGACGAGCTCATCATGGTGGATAACTAATTGGGGTAGATATAGGGACATGTAACCAAGATAGCTATAAGAAATTTATTACTTTTCATAAATATAAAATTATAATAAGCCCCGAAATAACGAAAGTTTTATAATTACGAAATATCAATATATTCACTCCGAAGCGAACTAGGTGCCCAAATATATGTACAGGAAAATTACAATTACAATGGGTTCCTTAAATAGAGCAAAACAATTTCTGAAGAACAAGGCATTGTCAGCTCCAAGCATAACCTTCGCCACGCTGATAGCAGACGCGTTCCAGTAGTCCAACTGCATTCTGACCTGTTCGACAAATGGCAGCCACCACAGCGGGTAGGAGGCCGCACTCGGAAAGATTTTGTTCACCAAAGACCTGTCCACAGCCAGCGTCCTCATTTTCAGGTGCCTTAGATTCCTCTCCAGCTGGCGCTGACTCCAGCAGCTTTTGTGTAGCCTTACTAAAGGACAGGGTATTGATACTGCTGGCTAACGTGGCGCTAAACATTTGGCGCGTCTCACAGAGCAGCGTTGCAACACTGGGCAGGAATGTGGGTAGAAGCAGTCCCTTGATATCGATGCTGTAGTAATCGACTCCATCAAGCCGCACCTTCTTTGAGCGTGGCACCAAGTGCTGCATAGTGGCTTTGGGAAATGCAACGGGTGCTATCAACGTGGGTGGTACGCCTGCCAAGCGTCCAACGCTTGTGATGGTGCTTTTTGCATTGAGCAAATAACTAAAGAATCCTTGGCACTCGATGCCTTCTATTAGCAGCAGCGAATTGTCGCTAAAATCCACACCCATTTCAGCTGTTTGCAATTTCCTGGCATGTTCGGTTTGTATGCGCCGCAGCTCACGTTCATCGACACCCAAGCTTTCTAGCCAGGCATCGTCATCGTCGTCTTCCTCCTCTGCAGGTTGCTCCTTATCCTCACTCTGGTCATTAGCTTCTGTGGCGTTCGTCTCCTGTGTGAAACTACTATTTCCACTGCCGTTGCCGTTTCCTCCAGTAGCGGCATCTCTTTTCAGTGGCATGCTATACTCAATACCCTCCTCTCGTAATGCATTGCGCATGCCGCGAGTTGAAGGTGTGACCAGAGCATGCATTTCAGCCCGTCCACCACTACCGGCTGCACGGAATAGCACCGTAAAGGAATTAGCACACAGATAAAAGTACGGACACTGGCGGGCACGCAGCAGTTGAAAGAGTCCACGGAAGCTATAATCCCATTCCTCAGCTAAAGCCTTACGCTCCCGTTCGCCAATATTAATGCCAATATTCTCTTTGGAACTGCGAGGAAAAAGCGTCATCCAGGGAAGATGCGGATGTTGCCAGTAGTATGTACATTGATTAAACCGCGTGGCATCTGATATATCCAAGCTGCTATTCTCGTTATTTGCATCAAAGCAACGCACAAAGCTAGTCAGACCGCTGGCTAGCTGTGATGTCTTCAGCTGGGTTGCTGGCAGCTCTGTGGGACAGAAGAAGCGTACACGCGTCTTGAGGCACCAGTCTATGGGCAGATGGGGCGTGTGCTTCTGGCGACCAGCCAGGACCGCATCGTCCTCCTCATCGGCTTGCGTCTGATGCGCTTGGTGCAGCAGCTTGGAAAAAGCCTGTGCATCGAATTTCTGGAGTACTAACTTGGCAGGTGGCGGACGTGTGGGAGTCTCACCCACGAAACAATTGATAGGCGGCATCGGGGCTTCACTAACAGCTGAATCATCGGTCTTGGGCTTCTTAGCGCCATCTGTGGATCTGTAGAGGCGGAGTTATTGCCAGGCAATCAGCTGATTCAAAAAAAATACTCACTTGGCAAATGGATTCTTACGCTTTTGTGCTATTTTAGCTTCTAGCAGTTGGCACTTATCATTCTCATCTAATTCGGGTCGCTTGTTAATGTTTTTGTTGCTGCTCACACGTGCCGCCAGTTGTTTCTTCTTCTGTTTCAGTCTTTGTAGCTTTATAAACTGCAAATTGCAAAATATTCTATCAGTGTTGAAGCAGTTTCTATTAGTTTTAACTGCTTATCAGTACATCATCGGGTCGCGTCCACTTGGAGCCCAACCTCGTTTCGCTGGACATTATTACTTTGTCTCTTGTTTTGTTTTTGAATAAAAATTATTAACTCTACTGCTAATCAAGAACGGCATTTGCTAAGCTCCCGCGCAAAATATATTATCTATTGGCAGTGATGTTGTTGTTTGGGAACAATATTACCAAAATATGCGATTAATTTTCATTAATCGATATTTTTCTATTAGGTGTTGGAACTGGCGGCTAGTGAACTAATTAGAGATACGCAGGTAATGCTTTCAAAATATATTAAGTGATATGTAATAAATTAGTTGATTTTAGTTTAAATTTATTGCTGCTTGTTTCATTGCTTCTTAATTCAAATTAAAATTTAATACAATTTTAAATAGGTTTACTACTTTTAAATTTATAATCGTCAAATTGTGATATTTTTCATATTTATTACAATTTTAATTACATTTCTGTTTGTTTTCTGAAATAATCTTAAGTAATATTTTATAATAATTAAATACATATGTAAATAAAATGAGACGTTAGTGTAAAAAGGTATTTGGCATTGGAATTTTCTTTTTTAGAACTAGTTCATTGTTCATTTAAGAACTAGTTTACTCTTTATTTAAGAATTTGTTCACTGTTCATTTATTCACAACCGATTAACGTTTGTTGTGGTCTTAGAAGTTTCTCAAAAATTTCACATGAAAATGGATAATACAGGAGATTTAAGCGAAGTTTGCCGCGTGTGCGCCAATAAAATAAAGGATAAACAGCGCCAGCGAAACATTTTCAGTTATTTGCGTGGAAAACTGTTGCAAAATCTCAATCTCATAACGGGCGTCACGGTAAGCAACGTGGTCGACTGGCAGATACTCTATTCGTAGTGCCTAAACACAGATTTTTGATAAGTATGGAGAATAACGAAATATACTAAGTCCCAAATGGTTTTTATAGCTATCGAAAAAGGAAGGCTTGTCCAAATATATTTGCGAGCGCTGCTTTTCGGAACTTGATCTCGCTATCAAATTTCGGGAGCGATGCATTTTTTCGCAGAACTATCTAGAGGATATGCTCAAAAAGACAGCTGTGAAAGTACTGTCTGAAGAATTGATCGATGAGGATCAATTGGAATACAATACTGACGATATTGATATTGTGGAAGAAAACTATATCGAAGAAGAGGAGCAGCATGATATTGCAACAGAATTTGCTGATTTGATCGAGGAGGACATAAACGGGGAGGAGTTGGTAGAAACAGTACAAGTTATTCCTACCGACTCCGAAAAGATTCCGAAAAATGACAAACGCCATTTGGTTCTATTGAAAGATAAACCTCCCGCTAAGCGTACGCGAAATTTCTACATATGCGAAGAATGTGGTGAATTTTTTAAACAAGAAAACGAGTACAAATCGCATCTAGAGGGTCACTACGAGCGCAGGGAATCGGTACACTTTTACCCATGCTATCAATGTGCAGAATCTTTCAACACCAAAGCACTGTTAAGAGTTCATCGTCGGGAGGAACATATCGGAGCGAATCGCCTATTTACATGCGGTGTTTGTGGTGAAGTGTTTCTGGAACACGCAGCCAAACAGCGCCATGAGAAGTAATTATAATTCAGTTAACCTTTTGCCATCATTAATGTAAGTCTAATCTTGCAGAGCTCACGTTAATGAGAGACCTTATCCTTGTCTAGAATGTGATACGATATTCTCTAGCGTTTCTGATCTACGCAAGCATTCCATAATCCATAGACAGCACAAGTTTAGGTAAGAAATTCATTCAAGTCTTCAAGTATTGTATAGAGATTTTTTATTAGAACCGTCCAGTATTAAACTAATCAAATCTCGAAGGCTATAAGTTCATAAATGTTGACGCTACTCCACCATTGAGTAAGAAGAACCAAGATCGAGTATTAGGGTCTTCCTCTAATAAAGATTATTCCGAACATAAACATAACAGGTTAACGATGGGCTCCAAAGCCATAATCTCCATAATCTGTAAGGCAACGCCAAGCAAACAAAAAAATATTTTTTACCTTTAGGCTTTAAAAGAAGTAAACTTTTACAAGTTATGAGTCAAAGCAAATCATCTACTCCCTGGCACTTCTTAGTCTAAGGGTTTTTCCTCTGATTCTTAATTAATTAAGAAAGCTGCAAATCTCCGATCTCCAATCGGTTTATTATGATACTGAACCGGATGACTTTTAAGTTATACTATTGAAAAATATGGTTTTATTATTGTTTAATAATGGAAATTAAACTCTAAACCAGAAAGAATTCTGAAAGGGATTTTCTAGTATTTTTAAGCCACTGAACCGATCCGAAATTTGGGAACTGATCGCTTTTGATTACCAAGCGTCCAATCTTATTACCTTTCTCTTAGTAGCCAAATAATTGTGTTATAGAATAGCTGCCTCCACTAACAATTTACTATTACTCGTTACAGATGTGAACCATGCAACAAGGATTTTCCGACACGCAGGCATCTCGTCATTCACTCAAATACATCTTTACATAAGCACACTATGCAACAAATGCAGGACGAAATTGAAATGCTAGATGGACAGGTAGACGAACTGGAGGAGGAAGAGTACGAGAGTAGTTAAAGTATTACTGTGCTTAGTTATTAACTTAACTTAGTTTACCAAGTTAAACTTATTAAGTTAGTTAAGTGGATATGTAAAAACTGTGAAACAAAAGCTTTACTTTACTTTAACATAGCATTAACATTAACATTAGTTAACATTAGTATAACATTAAAAGAGCTTCGGACTGCGCCTGCGCATTCCAGTGGATTCTTATCAATTTAAATGTTAAAATATATATAAATGGGGTTGAAAAAGATATGTTGCGAGTATTCAGTGTATTCAACTGGTTGTCAGCACATCACAGTGACCAGCTCAATATCGTTATACATACCCTTACAAAGTTACAGCTGGTGCAGTCGAAAAATCAATAAACCTAAAATCTCCAACGTAAGCAGCGATAACAGTTTTCTAAATGCGCAATATGTTTTACCAGCCAAAAGGTAAGTTTTCAAAATTTGCACATATGTTAAGGGAAAACTAATTAAACGATTGATTTTCCAGCTGTTGGCATGCTAGTCGTATGCTTCATTTTGCTGCTGGGCAGCAATTCAAAGGTGCAAGCCTATGACTCCAAGGACAGCATTTTTGCTGATGTTCTGTTAACTGAGCTGCTGCATCGTATGTCTAATGATATGCAGGTGGGCTACTATGATGTGGACAACGAGGGAGATTTGGGCGCAGCAGCTCCTGCTAGCGATAAGGATAATGTGGATTTAGTATCACGCTCAGAATATGCTAGGCTCTGCGATGGTGGCAGCGATTGTGTGCTGCAGTCAGCAAATACGAATCCATCGTTACGGGATCAGGAGTTTCTGCAGCACAGCTCACTGTGGGGACACCAGTATGTGTCGGGTGGCATGGGAGAAGGACTGAATCGCTATAATACCATTGTCAAGACCGATACCAGCCTGCCTGCCTACTGTAATCCACCAAATCCCTGCCCCGAGGGCTATGACGCTGAACAGCAGGCCGGAGATTGCATTAGCGATTTTGATAATACGGCTATTTACAGTCGCGAGTTCCAGGCTGCCCAGGATTGCACCTGCGATAGTGAGCATATGTTTGATTGTGCTGATCAGGATAACGCAGCTGGCGCCGGCGCTGATAACAGCGAAATGAATGAGGCCGTCGAAAAGTTTCTTATGCAACAGTTTGGCAATGATAATGTTCTGGACAATGCTAATGGCGTTGTTAAGAAGGCTGGACACGTGCCGGCACTCCGTATGGATACCATACCAAATCCTTTTCTTCAGGTTGGTCCAGGTGATCGTCTTCCAATCGCAGCCAAAAAGGGCAATATGCTGTTCCATTAAAGATAAAAAAGACCATTTCCAGACACAAGCGGCACCACATAACAAGGCCTGTTGAATATTTTGTATCGTTTATCTATTAGTTTGGACATTTTTTGATGACGTTATGTGTCTACTATTACTTATCACAGTTACTTCTAAATGTTGTCCCACAATGCATAAGTACAGCTCACAGCAGCTTCCAAGTACCAATAGAATCTACCTACATACATACATACATATGTGTCCATACAAATAAAATATTCAAAATAAAGGATGGCTTAAAGCCAGAGAAAAAATAGAATTTTTTTAAATCGTTCAGTTAAAAAAATAAAGGAAATTTTTTTTTTATACTTGCTCATATATTTCTCGGTTCAAATATTTTACACAATAATTCAGTTATTTAAAAACTACTATAGCAAGATTATGTATAAGTATAAATAGGTGTTTTTTAACTGCTGCACTTTCAAATCAGCTTTAAAATGAGTATTATGTGTCAGCATTCACTGGTATTGTAGGCGACAGTCCCAATATCAGGGTGCCAGCATCACAATTTCTTAAACATAACCTAACAAATGATATAGTACAA
The DNA here is from genome assembly GCA_018150835.1 of Drosophila repletoides. NCBI lineage: Eukaryota > Metazoa > Arthropoda > Insecta > Diptera > Drosophilidae > Drosophila > Drosophila repletoides. Next base: position 8,922,573 of record JAECWQ010000202.1, read on the forward strand.
TATAGTATGAACGTTGTAGCCCTTTGGGCACACACACACTTCACCATTCGAGAACATCACTGGCAGTGTGATTAGCTAATCATAATATTCGTTGTGTATTGACAAGGCTCCTGCAATGTCCTTTCTATACCTATATACAAATTAAAAATAAATCTTTTGACTATAAACTCTAATTAGAAGCGTCAGCTTATGGAAAGGCGCGGAATTTGTTATACATTGCTAACTTAATACTAATCAAAATAATCTAAATAATTGTTATGAGTAAGTAAGTGATAATAAGTAGTTTACAAGCGTCCCGTAGTGCCGTTAGTGTTTTGACCCCAGGATACTTGATGCGGATTTCGTGTAGTCAAACGCAGCGAGTTGCCATCTCCATCTTCATCAATGACGTGTTCGTAGCCCTGATTTATTGTGCCACCTCCATTGGAACCATAAATTTGCTAAAATAGACCACGATATTTAAATGATTATTGAAAAAGGAGTGTCACTAGAGGTACTCACCTCACTAGGTCCTCCATTCACATTGAACACGTCCTTGATGCTGATGCCTGCATTGGAGACGCGTCCACTACGCGGATTGGGTATGGCGCCATTGTTATTGATCTAGATTAAACAGAATCGAGTAAATTATTGTCTAAAAATTATAGAATATTCTCATTATATGCTTACCGGCCCCGCTGTAGTTATGCCATACTCATTTTTGGCTCCCAATGTTTGCATTGCGGATTTGCGTCGTTCCGCCATTACCGAGTTCTTTCTCACCTCCAGAGCACGTATGGTCTCCGCCCTCATTGTTAGACGTCTTGTTAGTATAGGCGTGGCAGGATTGTTTTCCGCATCAGCTGTCAGTTTAAGGAAACGCTTTTTGAAGGCCACATCCAAGGTGCCAATTTGACGGCGGGGCTGTCGAGCTTTCTCCAAATTTTGTATAGTCTTGCGTCGTGCTATTCGATCGGGTCCCGAACCTGAGTCATTATCATAGTCACCATCAATGCCCTGCAAACGTTGCAGGTTCTTGACAATTTCCACGGCATGCTGAGGAGAAATAACAAAGTTAGTACAGGCCAAACAAAGTACTATCATGCAAATTACTTTATCTATAAGTTGATCCTGGGTTAGGTCTTCCGACTTCTTCTTGCAGAAATTTAACTCCGTAGAGGCCAAGATGTGGGAAAGCGTGCCAAAACGATGGAACAGCATGGCAGTAAATTGTATAACCAAAATTAAGGCGAAGAAGAACACAAATACCAGACCTATGGGCTCCAATTGTAGGTACTCCTTGGAGATGTGCACCTGAATGGGAATATGACAAGTATCCATATTAGAATCTATTTCATTTAGAATCATTTCTTTGTTAGTAACATCAACGATTTCGGATTTGATTTGGGCGTTTTAAGTTCGGGTAAATGGCAGAACATAGTACCAATTGTCGGTGATAGTGCTATGTTTATGTGTGATTCCATATATATAAGTGTGTTATATGCCGGGTTTTATATGAAACATGCTTGAAACTGGGCATGGCTCTTGCATGTATGTAAGTATACATACATACACACATCTAGTACGAGTATATTTATTTAATTTTATCTTAGTTTTAGATATTTTATTTATGGCATATGGTTTACAGTTTACCGTGTTCAGGGTTAACTGTTAGAATCTGATTCATGGTATGAGATAGTACGAGTATTGTTGTTGTTGTTGGTGATATTTGCCTGAACCATTAGGATGGGTTTCAATAATAAAATAGGAAAACGAAAAAATAAACGAATCGCCTTTTAAACATAGATAGAAACATAGGTACATACATACAAATATACATATATAAAATTAGAAACATTCATTAGGAATACATACATATGTAACTGTGACTGAACATGTGTGATGTGACATGTGTGAGGAGCACATTAAACATATTGTGTGAGAGAGAGCGAAATAGGAAGTTAGAGGTCCCTTGAATAGGTTTAGGATAAGACACACACATATTGAGAGACACAGAACAAAACAGTTTTTTTTTTTTTTTTTTGGTAGTAGAATTCATAAACATAAGTAACATTTGATTATTATTATTATAAGGAATTATAAACCTCAGATGTCTCTTCGATATAGGTAATGTTCGTTTTGACGCCCAACGGCCAAATAATATGCAATTTATCCTTATTCAGTTGCAACAAGAACACAATCAATACGAATAAGGCGTTGGCCATGAAAAACGCAAAGACCGACTTATTGCGCAGCTCAATCAGATCGGAGGCTATGCGGGCCTGAGTACGACGATCGATCGATATGAGAGAAATAGAGAGAAAAAAAGAGATATGTTAGTGGTGTTTGAAATTGAATCAATTACCTCTTGAGTGGATTCGTCATAGGTGATATTAGTGCGCACGCCAAATGGCCACTTGACGTGTATGTTATCCTTGTTCAGTTGCAGCAGGAACACGATCAGCACGAACAGAGCATTTATCATGAAAAACGCGAAAACCGACGAATCGCGCAGCTCTTTGAGATCTTTAGCTATACGTGCCTAAAAGTATGTTATCGACAGGTGTTTTGGGGTAGCTAAACTTGACCTACCCTATACAAATTATTCGTATTTAGTCTTACCTGTTCAACTGGATCATTATCGATTGGGTACAAGTACTGGTCAATGAGATCCTTCCAGAACTGGATTTCCGAGCTTGACAAAAAGTCTACCTCACCCTTGCGCACATCTGGATCTTCAATCCAATACGGATTTGTTAAGAAATCACGTTCCTGTTTGGGTTCCGCTGAAGTATCTGAATCCGATTCATCTGACTCGTCACCTGATTTTTCAGCCACCGATGTTAGCAAATGATGATCCTTGGAACCACCAGAAGTAGTGCGACGTCTATTATGACGTGAAGCATGATGACCATGGGGGTCCACAGCACTCTCGATGGTATCTATGCGATTTTTGATTGTGTCCAGGGATTCAGCAATTGTTGTCAGCTGCTGCTTTTCATCGGATGTTTTGCCGTGGGTGCAGAAAACACAGCGGAATAATCCAGCCAAAGAGAACTCAATCGAGCCTTCCTCATCGTCATTGTCGCCGATTCCACTTTGTAGAAAGCCTAACATGCTTTTTTGTTTTACTCGCTTCTTAGCCTCCTCTGCGGCTTTCTTTTCAGCCTCCAATTCTTTTTTAGTCTTTTTGGCCACAACCTCTCGAGTTCCCCACGACACAACGTTCAGGTTGATGATGGAGTACAGAATAAGTAGCAGGTACATTGAGGGAATGGACAGTAAATAGATTAAGCCGCATGTTATACACCAAAACTCTTGGGGATGTAAACATGCGGCTATGAAGAATGAGCCCACCATTGATATCAAGAAGATTGCTGACGGCGAACCTATACCGTCCTCACCTAACTGCAAAGCTGTACCCACAATGACGGCCATCATAATCAGGGCATAGCAAGTGGACAGCACCTGGGCTACGAACAGTTGTATGTTGGATTTGCAGGTGAAACAGATAACCATAAAGGCAAGAATTGGTACAATGTTGTAGTGGAACGAGGTCCAATTGTCAATGCGAAAAGCGGCGACGAAGGCACCCACCAACATAAGAAAGATAGTTCCAGGTCCCAATATGGTACCACCCATCAACATCATTTGATAAAAAACGTAAAGTAATGATATGTTATCATTTATCTTGATTGTACGCTTGGCATCGCCCAGAAGATCCATAATGTTTGCGATAGTTGAAGGTACCCAGCGACGACGCTGATTGTAAAACTCATTGAACCCCTCAGGACAATGAGTATAGGCGTCTGAGGCAGCTGAGTATTCTACACGGTATCCACGCTGTAGCAATAGGGTACAAAGCCAGCGATCCTCACCCTGATCATACTGCACATAATGACGTGCCTCAGTAGGTTTTGTGGTGTATTTCTTCATCACATTGTCATCCATCAGTGCTTTGCCACGGAAGAGTGAAAAACAGCCAGGGGAACAGAGCACACATCCAATCATATGCTCGGTAGCCTTCTGAAGCCAATGACCGATCGCGTACTCAAACAGCTGGTACCATACCATAGGTCCAGATCCAACAGGATGAATACGTCCACAGGCAGCACCCAGATTACGGTTTTTCTTCATTAAATCCACCAACAAAGTGACAGCATTTGGCTTGAAATCAATATCTCCATCCAAAGTGAGCAGATAAGTGTTTTCCGCAATGGCATCCTTACGGTCGACAGAAATGGGCAACTCCATCAGGCGATGACCCAGTAAATAGTACATGTACATAACCTGGGACCAACGTTTGCGATGACGTATGCGATCCTTATCCTTGAGATGTGCAATGAACTTGGTTTTGCCAGGCAAAGTCCATACCAATCGACCACCGTAGGGAGTTGGATATTTTTTAGGAGGTCGAAGTCTTATCGTGGTCTGATGTATCTCTGAGGCAGCCTCATCCATGGTGCCAATCAGCAGCTTCACAAAACGGTTACATTGAATATCATCATCGCTGTGATCCGAAATCTCAAAAGCATCATCGAAAAAGATGTGTGCTAGAAGAAAAGGTTTTATCAATGAGTTGTGAGGAATTAAAATATTATGATTACTTACTTTCAAACTCATAATAGTCTGGATCCAGTACTCGGAGATACTTTTGGGCCACACGTCGGGCGCACTGATCCTCGTCCATACGCATAATACTCTTCAAGAATTCAATCATCTCGTCCTTAGTTTCATGCCACATTGTAGCGCATGTATAGATACGAGTAATATTATCGGAAGATTTGATCGAGGGCTTGTTTGGCGCGGAGGAACGATCGGTATGCACTGATATAGTCTCATAATACTCATCGCCTTTTTCTTTTTCAATCTCCGATAAGTCCTGTAAATTATGGAGTACATTGAATTGAGTTCAATTTTAATTTATATAAATATAAAATATAAATACCTCTGTTTTGACATCCGCTTGATCATCCCGTCTTCTATTCAACGCCATTGACTGATCAATAAGCAATGCTGAATACATGGGATTCACGAAGAGTTTCTCTGTGGTAGCCAGCCTCTCACATTTCGGCGTCCAAATATGCAGGGCAATCCAGGTTTGACTGAGAAGCCACAATATCCACGCCCACGCCATTTGTTCTGTGACGAAGTTATTAAATCGAAAGTTTGAAGGACTCGTAAAGAATAGATAATCCGGTATGGTATCATGGAAAAAGCAAGGATCATCAATGCGTATTCCGCAGGCGGCAATCAGGAGCGAGACGGCAAGAGGCACTGTTAGACTCACAGGGAACGCATAGCTGAAGCCCTGGATAAGAATCTTGCAGGCAAACTTGCCAAAAATGTAGCATAGATAAGCGCCAAAGACCTGCAAGAGCAGCACATATACGACGGTGCTATAGGCGGCATCTACATCTACTGTATCTATGTTGGCGGACTCCAACGTATCGGGCAGCACTCCACCCAATCCGGCTGGCAGCTCGTATACAATGATCTTATGCGGTCCAAATGCATCGCCGTATAAAGTGAATAGATTGCTTGGCTCCTCGCCGTTGGCCCAATATATGAGCAGAGTGACGCAGAAGAATAAAAGAATCTTCCAAATCGAAAGGAACATGTGACAAAAGTAACGTGTGTAGACCATCTCCTCCTTGATTCGTCCCAAAGTGCGCACTAACCCCAAAGGAGATTGCGCTGAGACATAGTTTTCCCACCAACCGCATGAGATCATCACACAGGCTACTGGTATAACCCAGAGCTCTCGTCGATTCTCCAGCAGAGGCCAGATAACCAGACCGGTGACCTGTGCTGCAACTGCCGCCAGATCAATGATGACCTTGATAAACCGCTTACCCTCCTTCGAGGTTCGTGAAAGCAGCCCAAAGATGCCTGGTATGACGCACAGACAATTTGTCAACATCGCGCCTTGTATGGCATCGATCTGTGGCAGCACCACAAACATCAGCAACGCCGTTCCCAGTGCGCTCAGGCTCTCCATTAGCCAGACGAACAGAAAGTGTCCAGTCTTGGGCACCTTGAACGTCTTGAAGAAACAAATACGCACTGATCGTATCAGCGAACCGATTTCTGGCAAGGAATACGCGATCACTAATGCCCAGATCCATGCAATACGCTCCTCCTCTGGTAGGCGCACCACAAAGCTCTTGTCGCGACCCTGATGAAAGATACATATGTTGAGAGGGCTGATGAGGGGAAAGCCTGTCTTGATTAGCTTACCAGATCCTTATTGCAGTACTCAATCTTTCGATCCTTTCGCACTTGCGAGGTCATAAATAGAACTGTGCCTTTGGCAATAACGCCACCAGTTAAAACTATGATAAATGTAAGTATATAGGCAAAGATTTTTAAAATCTTGATGGTTAATTCTAGACATTCCTGGTTTGCCGTAGAGCCGGTTTCAATTTTAATGGGCGGATCACGGAATACATCCCAGCCTTTTGTTTCCTGTATCGTGCGTTGGCTGAAAATATTATCCATACTTATTTATTATGTATTTAAGTTGTTTAAGAGATCTTCGAGTATATAGAATAGTTTTTAGATTTCCAGAAGAGTAGGAAAACAAAAGCTGTTTATTGTTATACGGGAGTAGAATATATTTTCGAAGCCAATTTATATAAGTAAGACCAATAAAACTAGATTATGGATTTTGAATTTGCGTATGCATTTGGGTGATCACACTAGCAGCTGGCATTTAGCTTCCGGCATTTCATTTAGCTAAGAGTAGTTGCCATTGGTATGACCACACCTTCCATGAGTATTGGAAGTGATTGTTAGACAAGCAGCGGTTGCTCAAGATCTCAGAGCAGTCAGACAATTACAGCTGTGGGAATGGCAATTAACGTTGTTTGGCAGAAGTAGTAAATATAGTTCCGGTTTATCATAGTACAAGTAGTAGTACGAGTATAAGGCAAATTTATCTCGGACTTGTGTGGATGACAGACCCTCATCTTTTTGTCTACTGCCAAAAGAAAAACCTCAGACAACAATTTGCATAATTTTTCATGATAGATTGTCCGTCGCAACATACAAATGTACACGTAGTAAGACCTACCTGCCGCCATAAATATCGTGTGTCAGCGGAGAGCTCTCGTCGTCGGTGAAGTGGTTGTCATCGCTATCGCCTTGCTCCCCAGCAGCTGGGGGTGCCATCGGGCGATGCCGCACCGCAGACATCTCCCACGGTTGTTGCTAGCGTGCCCAAGCCCCAAGACCAAGTCTTGCCGATGCTCAATCTTGAAGTGAAAATGTAGCTGCAATGAAACCAAGAAGTGGAAATTAATTGGACCCTATGTCGATAAGCCGGTTTTAATCTACACGAATTTATGGCCACTTTATTTTAGCAAGCTTTTGCCTGCGTTTTATGCTCCCTCAAGGACTTGAGTCCTTTGACCTCTGTAACGTTCACAATTCAAACAATGAACCGGTTTAAGCCTGACATTGAAAGGGACTTAAGCCGAGACACGGTTAATGACTGATTTTGCTTGCTTTATTTTAACAAAAGCACTCATTAACATGCATATTCATGTTTAGTTTCAGGTTTCTTGTCAGCTCTCGTTATTTTGTTGAAATTTTCACTTTCACTCCAAGCGAAGCTTTATTTATCTAAATGTTTGCCCAAAATATGCGCTCTATAGTTATATAAGTTTTGAAATGGTTTTTAAATATCAAAGAGATACCATTAAGTTAGGGCCTCAGTAAAGAGTGCTCAACTAAGAGATACCCTGTTCACAATCAACATCTTCATAAGGATAACACAATACGTATCGGGTCAGTTGACATGCCTGTTTTTGATCCATACATTTGTACAGACAATTGAATAGCTTATATTTTTTAGTCAGTTTCAATGGGTAAATGGTATAAAGAAGAGAATAATACGATATTCGCAAGACGCAACACGCATGCGCCGCAGCCAAGCATTTGCATCGGATACGCCTCAGTTGTTCCTACATGAGGCACGGAACTAATGCCGTTGCCTGGTTTGGTTTTATGGTAATTACGAATACTCTTTTGGCCTGCAAGTGCTCAGCTTGGACGCATTGTTCTTTTCGAAAACCTTGTGCTACATTTTGGCAGCGGCGAATCGGATTGCAGTTAAAGCTGTAGAAACATTCGACGATATGAGGAAATTAATAACTATTCACCTAACTGATGGATTTTAAGGTAGAGCAGGGGTGAGAGGGTATGTAGACAATTTAAGTGGTTTACGAATATTGATCAAACAGTTTATATAATTATAAATAAGTAATTGAGAGCACAATTTCTTGATTTAATCCAATTTTCAGCTTAAAATAAGTCGCACTCTAATTGTCTAGTTTGACGTTATAAGTTATGGTTTATTAGAAAACAAAAGTTAATTTATATAGATATTGTCAAAGAACTTATTAAACTTAAAAACAATTGATTAGGACATTGAATGCCACAGTATTAAATTTGTACAGCCCTATTTAGAAATTTCGACTTGAGCTTTGTATATCGTAGAAAACTTCGGAAGATTCCCGGCGATTTACATTGCGATTGCTACGTAAGGCCCGCTTTGGCGTAGGTCCTGTATGGCCTTGAACAATGCTCGTTAATTTTGCTCGGAAATTATCATGGCTAGCGCTTTTGGGCACAGAACTTCTTTGGGTTTTCGCTTTGTTGTTAGTCGCCTTGAAGGATTGGGATCGTGGGGTAGGTTTTGCTTGTGGTAAAACGGATTTCCGACGGTTTGAAATCAAGGTGGTGGTAGATGAAAGCGGTGCCAAAGGTGAATGGATATCAGAGTCTTGATCGGATTTGGGCCTGGAGGACAGACGGCCAAACCTTTGTTTTACTTGCTTCTGCTCAATAAATGGAAGTACTTCTGGAGGGGGTTGATATTTGAGCTTTGGTTGCAGAACAAAGTGAAGTAGCTCATAGTTTGATTTATAGGCATTCAAATACTTAATCATCTGGGCTCTGGTTATTCTCTTGAGATCACCTGCCATTAGCTCCTGTTCCGCACTAATTAAATTAACCTTTGCATCTACCACATTCGTCGGTCTCCAGCTTAATCCAGCATCTACGCCCACCTTTTGTGTGTTTTTTGTTTGTTTCTTTGGTTTGGGCATGGTTGAGCTTTGTGGTATTCTATTTGTTCGTTGGTAAAAGTTTATTGGATGTAAAATTTTGAACCTAATATTTCTGAAATTAATTTATTGAAATAATCCTAATGAATATTTAAACTAATAAGGCAAAGCTAGGTAGACCAAAAGCAAACACATGTTCGAATTCTGTGGCTACAAATGGAATGGGTGCATTTTTTTACGAGCAGCTGTTTATTAAAAAGGTCAAAGGATGCTGTTGGGTGAATGCGAAAGTCTGGAGTCTGCGCAGAACTTGTCTACCTAGTGTCATCATCATTATTGTCATATCCATATGATTACAACCCCTGACGATGGGGATTGCTGTTGCATCTACCCTTAACGCATTGCTTTGGATGGAGAATAAGGGTGGAATATGCTCATATAGTTATTTTGTGGCCAGGATGCTCTTGTCTGTTATGTGGCTTTGTTGCGCGCCTCTTTCGCAGCTTATAAAACCGTAGCAAACCTAGCTGTTCAACAGGACCGTGTGGCCTAATGGATAAGGCGTCGGACTTCGAATCCGAAGATTGCAGGTTCGAGTCCTGTCACGGTCGAAGATGATTTTTTTTTATTGAGCAAAGCCGAAGATTTCTTTTTATTCATCTTTTTTAATATTGAATGACACATAAAACTTAGCAATTTTATATAATTAAGTTGATTAATTCAATTAAATTTATGACGAAAAATAAATAATTTAATGGTCATCTGCCACATAGCAAAACAAAACTTGATTTCATCCAAGCAACATAATGCGAAAACAATTCCATATTGAAGTATGCAATTGGTCAGCAAACTTGAATAGCACATTCAAAACAACAACAATAACTATAAATACAATTTGTATACCCTGCAATCATAGCACGGGCTACATAAATATCTGATAATTTATGAGAGAGAGACTAAAAAAATACATCTCAGACCTATAAAGCTATACATAAATCTATTTAATAGTTTGATTATATCACATTTTGCCATGAAGCTTTGTGCACAGAAAAAGAAAGAAATGGCAAAAATTAATTTTTTTCAAATCAAGCTGGAACTGGATTGAATAAATGAACCTGGTGACTATCGACAGATAAGTCTAGTTGGGACTAAATCAAATAAGAGAATGAATGAAGAACGAATCAGAAGAATAGTAAAGAAGAAACTTTGTCTGAAGCCAATTTAAATAATGCGTATAATCAATATAATATCACAATTTGCAACCATGAGAAGTATCTCCAAGTCGAGCATTTTTATTCCTTGCTGGTTTGTCATCTTTATTGCAGGTTTGTCATTGCGCATTGGTTCGCTGTATGGCTAATACCTTATAACTCGAAATGTCAGACGCTCATCAGATTTGTGTTAAGTGCTTATAGTATATTGAGTCGTTAATGGGGAATTTTAGAAGTTAGCTAGACCAAGTCTATGGTGAATCAGTTCTGCTGAATCTAGTTTCAAGAACAGATTGCTGGCCAAACAAGTTTAAACTGATTTATTGAGCTTAAGAATAAGACTTAGCTTTTGTATATTGATTGTAATCAAAGAAAAGGCAGCTCAGTTGGTGAGAAAGCCTGAATGGGCATTACAGCAACAGTTCATGTAGTTAACCCCAGTTAACCTCTAGTTGTAGCCCCCACAACAATGTAAATAAGTAAACAAAACGTGCTGCCCATACAAATAGTGAACTGCCCCAAAGAAATAACTAATTAAACATTCATGTCCATGCCCATGCAGCTAGAAAAGTCGGGTAGAAAAGGATTAAAGACCACAATTGTAACAAAAGACAACTTATAGATCCCATGATAAGCGACCGGTTCTACGATATGGAGTCGATTCGTGTTGAATCGAGTCGAGTAACAGGAAAACAACAGCGAAATGCGAGCAGACCTTGGGCCTGGCAACAGCAAACTGGTCTTTTAGTGGATACCAATTCAGTTATAACAATGCCACAGCTGCAGGCGATCAAATTTTTTTGGGGGCAACATGCGGATTAGTACAGAAATCGCTGTTGTAAAAATCACATTAACGCTTTATGCAGTGGGCGTTAGCAAAAAATGAAGTGGCCAAGTGAATGGAAATGCCCGGTGATTGGGATTGGTTGGAATCCAGCATAATACTCGTACGAATATGCACAGAAATTTGCGCAATTTATTGCTACATGATTGAGTATATACCTCACACCACATAGTCTTATTTTTGTACTATATAATGTTAGTATTATACCTATATTATATTATGGTACTAAGCTCTGCATCATGAGCCCAAGAAGGCAGGGGAAACAATTAAAAGCCCGCGCCATTGCAAAAGCAACAAACACGTCAGCAGGAAAAAGTGAAAGTCTAACAAATTTTTATAATGAAAACAATCTATGAATAAGATATAGACAGACAGAGAGACAGTCAAATCAAACCAACAACAACAACAACAAGAGCAACGCAATGCGGCTGTCGTCAGGCCAGCAAAAACAATTCAGTAGCTGTAGCTGTAGCTGCAACTGTTGTTGCTTGTTGATTGTTGTTGTTCGGTTGAAATTGATTGCTACATTTAAAGCTAGTCAAAACGGGAACAAAAACAAACCTATCGAACCGAACCAAAGCTGAACCGGCCACGCCAAGCAACCAATTCTCCAACTTGTATTTTTATCGCCAGCCTTTGCCAGCCAACCAACCAACCAACTAACCAACCAGTTTTTGGCGAAGTACAGGAAAAGCGATCAACTTAAGAAATATGCGCAAAACACGCTCCTACAATGGCAAATAATAACAGCTAAAACTCGTAAATGTGGCCAGAATGGCGGTGACATGGAAAGGTATGGAACGGGTAGTACTGGACTCAGCTCAACTAAACTAAACTAAGCTGTCTGCCTTTCTGTCCGTCTGATAGCTGCAAATGGGTGTGGGTTCAATGAGCAGCGGTCAGTGGTTACAGTGGTTTCTGCGGTTACTCGATTGGCACCGTGAATTACCATATAAGGCTTTGATTTATGTATAACTAGGCGACGAGAGCTCATGAATTACTAATCGTACTACTCCCTGGCATCCGAAATGGAAATGGACTTGAGACAACCCACTAATCAATTAACGCAATTTTGCAAAATGCGTTTTATTTTTTCCAATTTCAATTTCAAAAGATAGTTAAAGAGCATAAAATAATGAATAATCCTTTAGCATAAACTTGTTTTCTGACTCCTTTGGAGAGCGATTTATATTTCTCTTAGGAATGCACTCTTTTTCATTTAAAATAAAATACAAATTAACACTGATCTTAACCCAAATTCCACTCAAGAGAATTATCATTAAATCAAACAATTTGGCAGTTCGAATATATAATACTCTAAACATTTTACAAAAATATTGTTTAATAAGGCTCTTAAAATCTCTATAAAATCTATAAATAAAAATCTAGTTTCGCAGTAATTTTTCTAATAATAATAATAAAATAAAAAAAATAAAATAATTTTAATATTGTGCATAAAAATACAAAAATTAATTTAAATAAAAACTTTATATTGAAGAGTGAAGAAGATTATAGAATTTGGGTTGCTTGTAGCAAAAATAAGCTTCTATACGAAGTTTCATCATTATGACCGCGTTACTAGACAGTTTGTTGATTCCTTGGCATTTATGAGTATTTGGTTGGAATTAAAAATGCATCATTTCTGACAAAATAATAATAACCTCGGCAAGGGTATATACAATTTTATTCGATTCCATCCACACCACGACACGGGGCTATAAGTATTCCCTGTTCGCTTGCAGTTCAACAAACCTCCACTTCCACTTGAGAGCTGTCAATTAAAGGTTCTTAAAGCGCCTCTTGGCAACTCATTAAGTCAAGTTCCAGCCACATTTTGTTTGCCATCATATTACCGTTATGCACATGCACAAGCACACACATACAAAAGTACTTTTTGAATTGTACAAAAGGTCCATTTGGCTCTGAGTCAGAAAATTGAATTTCTTGTTATACCCTTGTAGAGGAGGGTTATATAATCTTGTCACACAATGTGTAATGAATTAAAGAAGGTATTTCCGGTACCCCGAGAATAATATATATTATTTATCAAGTATAGCAATGTCCGTCTGTCTGTCTATTTTAATACAAACTAGGCTCTCAGTTTTTGAGTACAGTGAATGAAATTTGTCATTGAGCTTTCTTTCGAAACCTGCCAGATCGAACCACTTTATCTTATGGCTGCCATAGAAAGGATCAGCCATAAGAGTAATATAATTCAAATGATCATTCCAGTCCGAAAGGGTATACAATCTTCGGGAGCCACAGATTGTTTTCCTGTCGTAGCTTTTAACTGATTTTTACTGCTTAGCTATATCAATTTAATTTTTGTCTATCATTAGGGATCTATTGTAGATATGTTCCCTTTAATACAATTGAAGCAAATACAAGTATTAATTATGCAGCATGAGTCACAAAGTTTCATTTAGCTGGAACTTTACATAATTCGGAAATGGTCTTTAATTTGGTTTTTTTTTTTGTTTCTTTCTTTTATATAAACCGAAACCGAAGCTGATGAGTGGCCTGGGGTATCTGTGAGGTAAGAATGACTGTTCGTTTATATTGGGGCTTGGTTTTTCAAGATCCAGCGATGAGTGTATTGAAGGACAAGCTTATTAAATTAGCTAGCGATGCTGTTGCTATTGTTTCTTTTTATGTTTCTTGATCTTTCGCTGATTTTTAACAGTGACAAAGAGGTCAGGAGTTTAACTTGTAAATATATATAGGAAAATACGGGTATAAACTTTATTTTTGGCAGTCGATAACAGAATAACAGTTATTCGTGCTATATAGTCGGGGTAAACAGAAAGAAAAAACTTGCACCCAAAGGTAAATAAACATAACGTATTTGCTGAGGTTTATTTGACAGACGTTGAGCGAAAAAAATGTGTCCAAAATTTAAATGAGTTAAGCAAACAGCAGACAAAGTAGTGGGAAAGAGGTAGAGAGGCATTTGTACAAAGAGTAGAAGAGAAAAACATGTCTTCTCTTAGATTTTTTGTGTAGGCGTTCAGGCCAATAAAATTGCAAAGATCTAGCGGCACTGATTGAAAATGCCAAGAGGATGAGCAACCTGGAAATCAGCTGAAAAATTATACTAATTGACATTTGTTATGTGAATGTGAGGGAATTTCTGGTTTGGGTTTTGGGGAATTTCACTTGGAGATTGGAGAGTGCAGCCGAAACGAAGCCTCTATAGCACCTCCAGAGTTAAGTTAACAGCTCTCTGTTAAATGCCAAGAAAATGGCTTGCTAATTAAATTTTATAATTTATAGAACAACTTGTTTTTAAGGTGTGTTTTGCGTCTCCGTTTATTTTTTTTTTTTTTTTCAATTCTATTTAAATATTTTGGGGGGGAAACTGGTTTGGTTGAACAACGCAAAATGATATCAAGTCCAAAATGCAAAATTTCGAGTTTTATTTTGAGTGTTGTGCTTAAAAAGCAAAAGTGTTGCCAAAGTCTTACACAAAACCCGTTAGCTAACAATAGGAAAATAAGAAGAAGTGAAAGAAATATAAACATAAATCGTAACCAAACGGAAACCGAAACTGAAACTGAGAATGAGATTGTCTTTTTCTTTTCCATTTTTCTTTTTTATTTTTTGTATTTGGATTTGCATGGCGCATAACTTTCACATAGTATTAAAATGTACCGTTTGATGACGACAGAAAAAGAAGAAAAGAAAACAAAAGAAAATGAGCCAGAAAAGAGGCTAAGAGAAATTATGTTGACCCAGCAGCAGCAACGGCAGCATCAGTTAAGGTGAATGTTGTTGCGTCGCTTAGAAAGAGACAGCTTTCCAAGAGTTTTCTGAAGAATTGCAAATCACTTCTTTTTTTTCTCTTGTTTTCACTTAAATAACATTCGCCAGCGTATTTTATATGGCCTCTGCACACATTTCACTTTTCTGTTACCACTTTAAAAAGACGCTTATATATATGTATATGTATATGTCGGCGCACAGTAAGAATGCGTAGCGGTAGTGTGCGTGTGTGAGTGTATAGGTGAGCATCTTTCGGGTATTTCACAAGAAGTCTAATTTCAATAAAACTCATTTCACAAGAATGGTACCGTTATGGCGAGGCGACAGCGTAAAGTCGCTGTCGTCGAGTGTGGTTCGGTGGGCAACTCAAATCAGTTGTGATTCGAGTGTCAGAGCCTCCGAAACGCGCTGCGCCTTTAGAAATCAAAAATGAATAGGGAACAAACTTCGACATCAGAAGTGGGATCTGACCCTCTGCCTACAACAGTAGATGGATCATGGCGTACCATAATGGAACTACAAAATAAAAATTTAATTGAACTTGTGCGTGCCATACAAACAACTACATCCGATGCAGTGCAAAGTAAACAAGTGCAACTACCCAAATTCAATCCAGACAAAGCAGGCGCCAACGCTTCATCTTGGTGCACTACTGTTGAAATAATTTTAAAAGAAAATGTAATGAAAGGCAGTGCATTGGTTGTGGCCTTAAGTTCAGCGTTAGAAGGAAGCGCTTCTCAATGGCTTTCTCAAGTGTGCTACGCTGATATAACCTGGCTCGAGTTTAAAGAACTGTTTGTACAACGCTACGACACTATAGAAACACCAGCCGCCATGTTTCTAAATATGCTGGCAAATCGACCAACTGATGGTGAGAGTCTTGCTGTCCATGCAAGTCGCATGGTTACAGAACTAACAACGAAATGGCGCCAAATGGAAACCGAAGAGATTGCCGTGTCTGTGACTCTTGCGTTGCTGGCAAATTTCGACAACCGATTGCAGCGTTTAAGTTTCACATCCAACGTGCGAACCAGAGGCGATCTTCAGTCCGAATTAAAAGCGTTCACCTTTAATAAGAGGAAAAGTGGCTTTACGGAGCAACAATCTGAAACTTATCCTAAACGCCAAAAACAATCATCGATAGAGTGCCATTTTTGCGGAAAATTGGGACATAAAATGTTTGAATGCAGACTCAAGAAACAACAGGATCAGTTCGCGAAGGACAAAGCACGACATGGCAGATACGATGGTCATCACCGCGAAAAATCAAATATAACTTGCTACAAGTGCGGAGAATTGGGTCACATATCCACCCAATGTACAAAGAAGGAAGCTGATAAGACCAAGACATTCAACCGAGAAAAGCGAGCGGAGCAATGCAGCGTGGCGGTACCTAAGGGATGCATGAACCATAGGGATCAACTTTTTGAAATCGCCTTCGACTCCGGTGCGGAATGCTCGTTGATGAAAGAAAAGCTAAGTACAAAATTTTCTGGTAAACGATTTAATAACATTGTTATGCTAAAAGGCATAGGTAGTAATGGAATATGTAGCACTGTACAAATATTAAGTAACGTAAAAATTGACGATAATTATATTGAAATCTTGTTTTATGTAATTGGTGATGATGATATGCAAAACGACATCGTCATCGGCCGAGAAATACTGAATCAGGGTTTTGATATTGCCATCTCATCAAATCAATTCAAAATTGTTCGAAGTAAAATCATTAATTTATGCACCGGAAGTGAACCGGCCGATATTGATACTGAACTTGAAGGACAAGATAAAATAAAATTACATTCATTGTTGACAAAGTATTCAAACTCTTTTATAAAAGGTATTCCATGTACTAAAGTCAGGGTTGGCGAAATGAAAATTAGATTAATTAATCCTACAAAAACCGTTCAAAGAAGGCCATATCGTTTAAGTCCATGCGAGCGAGATTTAGTTCGAGAAAAAATTAACGAACTGTTAAAATGCAACATAATTAGACCAAGCTGTTCACCTTATGCAAGCCCTATATTATTGGTTAAAAAGAAAAATGGTTCAGATAGACTTTGTGTTGACTATAGAGAGCTAAATTCAAATACAATCGCTGATAAATACCCGTTACCACTTATACAGGATCAAATAAATAGGCTTCGAGGAGTTAATTACTTTACATGTCTAGATATGGCCAGTGGTTATTACCAAATTCCTTTACATGAAGATTCTATTGAATATACAGCGTTTGTGACACCAGATGGCCAATATGAGTTTTTGTCAATGCCATTTGGGCTTAAAAACGCGCCGTCCGTTTTTCAACGCCTAGTAATGCAGGCGCTCGGAGATTTAGCAAATTCTTATGTTGTCGTCTATATGGATGACATCATGATAACTGCTGCAACACAATGTGAGGCATTAGAAAGATTAGATATTGTTCTAAATGTTTTGACGGAGGCTGGGTTTTCATTCAATATTGCAAAGTGCTCTTTCTTAAAAACATCTGTTCAATACTTAGGCTTCAGTGTTAGTGCTGGTGAAATTCGTCCAAATCCTCAGAAAATTGTAGCGTTAACTGCTCTTCCGCCCCCACAGTCAGTCGCATCACTTAGACAATTTATTGGATTGGCGTCTTACTTCCGACAGTTTATCAAGGGATTTTCGCAGTTGATGAAACCGTTATATTTTTTAACATCAGACAAAAATAAATTTATTTGGAAAACAGAACATGAACAGATAAGAGAGAAGGTTATTTCTACTCTTACTGATAAGCCAGTACTTGTTATTTTTGACCCAAACTATCCAATCGAATTGCATACTGATGCGAGTTGCAGTGGATATGGTGCAATTTTATTACACAAAATTGATAATAAACCTCAGGTAATAGAATACTATAGCAAAACTACTTCACCTGCAGAGTCGAGATACCACTCGTATGAGTTGGAAACTTTATCAGTTGTAAACGCCATTAAGCATTTTCGACACTATCTGTTGTGTAGGAACTTTACTGTTTATACCGACTGTAACTCTCTAAAGGCATCAAGAAATAAACAAGATTTGACTCCTAGAGCGCAACGTTGGTGGGCTTATTTGCAATCATTTACATTCGATATTCAATACAGAGAAGGGAAAAGAATGGCCCATGTTGACTTTTTTGTCAAGAAATCCTATCATTCCAAAGTCTACTTCTACTGTAAAGATGATTGAAGAGAAGAGAGTTAACCTTGCCGAAATTTCTAGCAATTGGCTTATTGCTGAACAGCGTCGAGATTCCGACATAAGCGAAATTGTGAGTAAATTAAAAGATTTATCTCTGCCTGAAAATATTGCGAAAACATATGAATTAAGGGCAAATATTCTTCATCGGAAAATACAGAGAAATGGAAGAACCCGTTGTTTACCAGTGGTGCCACGTGCTTTTAGGTGGTCCGTTATAAACCAGGTTCATGAGTCAATAATGCATTTAGGTTTCGAAAAGACAGTCAATAAAGTTTACGATTTTTATTGGTTTGACAATATGTCAAAATATATCAGGAAATTTGTTGACAACTGTATCACTTGCAAAATGTCCAAATCAACTTCGGGAAAAATTCAGGCTGAACTGCATCCAATCCCGAAAATCAATATTCCTTGGCACACTATCCACATTGACATAACAGGGAAATTAAGTGGCAAGAGTGATCAAAAGGAGTACATTATTGTTCAAGTAGACGCATTTACCAAGTACGTCTATCTTTATCATACCTTTAAATTGGACAGTGAGAATTGTATAAATGCTGTTCAATCTGCTGTTTCATTGTTTGGAGTACCAAACCGAATAATAGCTGACCAGGGAAGATGTTTTGCGGGAATGAAGTTTAGTCAATTCTGCTCAGACCATAAAATAAACTTGCACTTGATTGCCACTGGAGCTAGTCGAGCTAATGGCCAAGTGGAACGTACAATGAGCACATTGAAAAATATGTTAACAGCGGCGGAAACTGGAACGCAGTCTTGGCAGGATGTGTTAAGAGATGTGCAGTTAGCAATCAATTGTACAACAAACCGTGTGACAAGGGCAAGTCCTCTAGAAATGTTATTGGGAAAGGTAGCACGCCCTTTAGGATTACTTCCACCTACTGATATAGAAATTGAGGTTGATCTGCCAAACGTAAGAGCACAAGCTGAAGAGAATGTTTTGGCTACTGCAGTTTATGACAAAGAGCGATTTGATAAAAATAAGGCGAAAGTAGTCAGACACAAAGTTGGAGATTTTGTATTACTTAAAAGCGAAGAGAGGCATCAAAGCAAGTTAAGTCCAAAATTTAAGGGACCTTTTGAAATAACCCAAGTTTTAGAAGGTGACAGGTACAATTTAAAGTCATTGACCAATAAAAGAAATTATAAATATGCACACGAAGATTTAAGAAAATTACCAGAGGGGCAAGTGCCCGAGGAGTTAAATGTATGCGATGATTACAATAATAATGTTGAAAGAGATAAAGCCGTTGCGGACGGTGAAGAGAGCGAATATGAAATAAATTGAGAATGTTGAAGTGACTAATGAAAAGTACACCAATAAGGGTGACAAAGAAGTTGTACTGCTGGCCAATGAAAGTGGCAGAGTACCTAGAACATAAAATATAGTGCAAGCACAAGTGCAAAACATACAAATGTTTGTTTTGATCATGGCGTGTGGGGCATTTGATTATGTAAGTCTAGTTATAAATAAAAAAAAAAAAAAAAAAAAAAAATAAATAAATAAATAAACAAAAAGCAAAGTATTTAAGGAGATCAGTACTGTTTTGTGAAATTGGTAACATGTAAAGTATTTACGAATTAAGAAAATAAAATTGGCTTTTGTTATGGAACTAAAAGAGAAATTGCAATGATGTCCTTTTTTTACACGAGGTCGTGTTATAGTCAGGATGGCCGTGTCGGCGCACAGTAAGAATGCGTAGCGGTAGTGTGCGTGTGTGAGTGTATAGGTGAGCATCTTTCGGGTATTTCACAAGAAGTCTAATTTCAATAAAACTCATTTCACAAGAATGGTACCGTTATGGCGAGGCGACAGCGTAAAGTCGCTGTCGTCGAGTGTGGTTCGGTGGGCAACTCAAATCAGTTGTGATTCGAGTGTCAGAGCCTCCGAAACGCGCTGCGCCTTTAGAAATCAAAAATGAATAGGGAACAAACTTCGACATATATATGTACGTACATCGCCTGCGTGGCTCACAAATTTTCAAATTTTATTTAGCATTTGATTTCTTTTTATTAATTCGTTGTTTTTTTGTGTTGTTTCTTTTCGTTTTTGGCTTACTTATTGTTCGTGTTGTTGTTGTTGTTTTTGTTATTGCTGCATTAAACTTTTAGCCAGTTATACACACATACATCTGCACACACATACACAAACACACAGCTATGCAGACGCACACGCATGCGCGCACGTACCGTTGTCGAGACAGAGACGTTGACGCAGGCGCAGACGTGATTTCTGCTTTCGACCTTTTCCGTTGTCCGCGTAAAGCTCTTTTCGAGTTCGTTGTCTTCGCCAAACTGAATTGAAGTCTTTCGTTTTTGCTTATTGGAAGTGGTCGCAGCTCGCAGCTGTGGCTGTTGTTGGTCGGCTCTTTTCGCTGTTTCTTTTTCCATTTTGCTGTTGCGGCTGGAAGTGAATTTTTTATGAGCGCGATCGTATATATTTAGTTGTTATTGTTGTTGCTGTTGTTGCTGCTTGAGTTTCGGCTTGTACTTACTTTTGTTGTTATTGGCTTAAGCTGCTGTTGATGTGGCTTTGGGAGTAACGGTTAACCAGGCATTGGCTGCCTTTAACATAAAAATAAATACTCTTGAAGCTCTGAATCTTTCTTTTTATTTATAAAAAACATTAAATATATTCAATTGCATATACAATAGTAATATGTCCCCCTCTCTTTTGAGCATATTATACTCTGTATTTCGTATGTAGGTATGTGTATATAATATGTTTTTTGCGACAACTTTGTCGAGGTCGTCTGGTTTCTTGTTTTTCATTTCTACGGTGCCGTTTTCTGTCGCCTCTTTTGCTGCTGTGCTCTGCTCCAATATTCCAAATGGCAAGCGAGTGGAGTGAGCAAAAGAGCACTGCAATTGGAAGTGCCAGCTGCTGGAGCCTGGAAAGATTGGAGCGTTGGATATGCATCATCTGTAACGAAACAAGAGAAGACAATTAAATAAGAGATACGCATTACTTTGACTGCGTATACCACGAAACGAAAACATAATGGGATTTTTATGTACCCTTTCAAACATTTTTTATAGTTGTATTCTAATATTCAAAATTCAAATCATTTATTTTTAGGTTTTATTTTATGAGTCTATTTTAAAAATTATTATTTTTCGAGTTTTATTTTAGAAATCGGTAATTAAACTCTTTTCTGTATTTTTATTATAAAAGAAATAATTTTTGATTTTGCTGCATCTATTTAAAATATTTAAACTGAGATTACGGCCAACTTTCACACAAAGATGGCGCTTTTCAGGCAACGGTCACACACATTTAAAT
The DNA here is from genome assembly GCA_018150835.1 of Drosophila repletoides. Taxonomy (NCBI): domain Eukaryota; kingdom Metazoa; phylum Arthropoda; class Insecta; order Diptera; family Drosophilidae; genus Drosophila; species Drosophila repletoides. Next base: position 8,943,945 of record JAECWQ010000202.1, read on the forward strand.
TGCTAGCACTGTTAGGCTACTGTTATGTTATCGATTGTTAGAGCTGCTGCGGATTGGCCAACAGCTGTTATAATTAATCATTCACTGGTTTGCGTCCAATCGATTTGTACATTTGCCAGAGTAAATAATAAAATAAAAGCTAAAAATGAAATGCCAATAACTAACAGTTAATATAAAAGTTAAAGAACTCGCTTCACAAAGAGTGACACTGCAACGGATTTTCATACTTGTTCTTGTAACGAGCTATATGAACAAAAATCGAACAAGATAGTTCGTTCATCTAGTTCAGTGAGTCATTCGATTGAACTAATTCTGAACGATACGATACAACTCTACTCACATTGCGTTAAAATTATTGTATGTCGCGTTGTTCGGCTGTTGCTCGTGTAAAAATAATTAAAATTACACAAACGCACACACAGCACGACGCAGCCGCCAAACAATTTTTAATGTGAGTGCAAACATTCAAACAACATCAACAATGGGAGCCTGTGTATGTCGCATGAATCCCGATAATGAGACAATGAGCGTTTCCTCTGCCAGCGCTTCGCGTCCGGCCAGTGCAGGTGAGTGCCCTTTCCCCTCCCCCTCCTGCTTCCAATACCTTTTAGCACAATCTCATTTGCTATTCATTATTATTAATATTACTTTTATACTGTATTTAGGTGTCGGCATGGGTGGCGCTGTGCGCAAAAATCGCCCACTGTGCCATGAAACAATCAAATGGCGGTCGGACGTCCCATTAACCGAAGGGCAACTGCGTTCCAAACGAGATGAGTTCTGGGACACCGCCCCGGCCTTCGATGGACGCAAAGAGATCTGGGATGCCCTCAGAGCGGCCACAAATGCTGCAGAAGGACTCGACTTTCAAATGGCTCAGGCCATTCTAGACGGAGCAAATGTATCCGTGCCCAATGGGTAAGTTGCACACTTCCCGCATCCGTCAATCCCTTATCCATTCTCAAACCAAACAAACGATCAAACTATCCCCCAGTTCAGGCTCTTAATGGGGCGCGTGCAGCACTAAGCTCTAATTACTTTTGACGCCACAGAAAATCAATAATATTTAGTGATTTTGGGTGTCCACAGCTCCATTAATGCATGTCCACAGCAATTCAATATACTCTTCGTTCAACAGGGTATATTTATTATATTTTGCATTTTGACTGTATGCAGTAACGTAATTTGTATATGCCACTGGAATCTTTGACTAAATTATATATTTTACCTGACCTTTGCAATTAATTAGTGCTATATATTTATTTGCACGCTGTTCAAGTGGGTATATTGACTATATTATGTATTCAGCATACATATCTTTGTTTATTTCACTTTCTTTGTTCAACTGGGAAAGAGTTCAATTTGTTTTGATATACCGCATTTGTTTTCCTATAATACATAGCATAATATTACGTTTCGCCCCGCAAATCTATTTTGGGGTTTGCAAAATAAATTATTGTTCTGGTGTCAATAACCTGAGAGCGCGAAAAGTTTCATACCACAAATATTCTTCCATTTTCCGATTAAGGTTAATAAGATTAAAATGTATGGTATCCAACCCAAAATGATGTAGTTTTTTAAAATTCTTGCTGTTTTCAGGCGAATTTATATTCAGTTAGGGTATGCACTATTCGACATAGTCTAGTTTTGCTTTTTATATGGTTATTAGAAATCGATTTTTGACCGAGGGCCAAACAATGCAATGTGCTATATTTTATTTAAATAAAACGCTGACCTTTCCACATCCGTTCATGTTCGTTGAATGTTTCGGCTAATGTCCTTGCTGTCTGCCTGCGCCTGCATTCGCATTTATCAGTCGTTATCTACGCCTGAACTTGGCATTGGCATTACTCGGTACAAATACGAATACGAATACGAATACAAGTATTAGAGGAAAGTTTTAGGCAATTGTTGATAAGATAATGAGCTCGCTTGGTTACCAATATATCGGTTTATTGGACATTCTATTCTTGCAGGTACCTAACAGAATGCTACGATGAGCTGGGTACGCAATACAAGGTGCCAATCTATTGTCTATCATATCCCATAAACATTGTTAAGGAGGAGAACGGAAGAGATTCGCCGGCTGAATACTCAGAGCCTGTGGATGGCGGTACAGAAATCGTTCTCAAGCTGCGCATATCATCGAGCATGACTGATGTTAAACTGCCGGTATACTCAAAGGATACAGTAGGACAGTGCAAGAAAAAGCTGCAGGTTAATTATGATGAACGATATTTATGTTTCTACAACCATATAATATTTTATATATTACTTTTCAGGCTGTGGAGGGTGTTGATGCGTGCTGCCAGCGTTGGTTCTACAGCGGCAAGCTGCTGGGCGATAAGGTACCCATCGACGAGTGCAGCATACACCAAGGCTATGTGGTGCAGGTCATTGTTAATACAGAGCATTATAATCACGACAACAGCACGAGTATTGTTCATATGTCGCTTTCGAGCTAGCAACGCACCAACTACCAACTAGTCAGAATAGGTAACACCACCAGCAACAGGCACAGAAGCAGCAACAGCAGCATAAAGATATATCAACAACAGCAGCAACAGCAAGAACAACAACTGGCTAGCAGCGAGAAGAAAAACAATGTCATATACTCAGGCTACAACAGCACAAGGAACTTTATTGTAAAGCACAATAAGCACAAACAGCAACAACAATGTCAACAATGTGAACAGCAACATCGACAGCAAAAGTTTAAGTATTGCATTTATAATAAAAAGCAACAATTGCAAATTGCAGCGATCACTTGCACAATGCTGATTGCCCTGTTTTGTTTTTGTGACTGGTCGCACTTTTGTTGCTGTTGTTGTTGTTGATGTTGTTGTTTTGTAATATACACAGAATTCAGAGCGAAAGGAAAGAAAAATTGAATGAGAAATGCTTCTAAATATAAAATTAATTATATATACATATATTTTTTTGATAATAATTATATATGTTAACAAAATTAAGCAGTCCTTATAAAACATAATTTATATAAGCAGAGCTGTTATGAGTAGAAATATTCAACGCATGAAATTCACAGTTGGAAATCAAATAAACAAATGTAAATTATTCATGAAATCAAAAACAAGAAACGAGAAAAGCAACAATTCAAAACAAATATGCAAAATAATTACAAATTGTTTATTAACTAATTATAAGCGAATATTGCAAATATTTGTATGTACTGTATAAAAGAACGACACAAAAAACAAAACACAACAAACAACTGTAGCATTTGGCTGTAATTGCACAACAGAGCAGACCATTTGCTTAAAGTTTGGACAAACTATATCAACTTTTGATACTGTACATGATGAAAGCATAAATGTAAGAATGCCAAGCACAAAATGAAACTGAATAACCTTTTGTAATCAATTGCAGTAACAAAGAAACAAAAAGATTTGTTAAACATTTTTCTTGCTCAACGTAGTTAACATATAGTAGTAGTAGGGAGTGATTTGATTCGAGTTGGATTAGTTTGAGACGGAGAAGGAAGAGAAGGAAACGTTAATATCGCATAGAGTAAACCCAAGTACCTTATAAATGTATATGATTTTTGCGTATAGTTTTAAAGCCATAACAGAAGTACAATCAAGTGCTTATTTATTGAAACAAACCATCTAATTTTGTATAATTTTTTACAAATTATTTATTGCAATATTGCGAGTTGAAGCAGCAGAAATTGAGGAAAGATAAATGAGGTGAGATGAGATGGAGCAAGTAGCTTTTGAACGCAACAAATTGAATACAATTAATGTTAGTTTTTATTGTTTAATAAATAATTACAAATACATACATATACATATTCGTATATGGCATAAGTAACGAATAGCCAGCAGCGCCAATGTTTAATTACTAAACAATTAAAATAAAATCAAAAAAAAAAAAAAATAGGGCGTTGTGTTTGAGGCACCAGCATGTCTTCAATATGTTTGCCTTTTAACTATTTGTATGTGTTACCTTTTTATGCTAATTTTTTTAAATTACTTATAATAATTGTATTATAAAAATAAAAAACAAAAAAATAAAAAGTAAAATTTAAATGCAAAACATGCAAATCTTTAGCCACGTGCATCCATCTTCTGCAACAGCGTCAGGAAGGAGAAGGCCGTCGTGATAGTCTGTAAGATAAACATATGGTAAATATATGTACATATATCAAATCGCCCCACTTACTCCCCTAAACCGATCAACATTCAGATTATATATTCTGCCAGCGGTCAGGCGGAACTGTCGCCTGAAATTAAGCAGAAAAAAAAGATAATCGCTGCGCACTTGCCGCATATGCAGATGCCAAGGACTACGCCACAGTGCGTCCCCACAGCGCTGACTATTCTGATAGACCAGATCAGCGAAGTAGCAGATGATGAACAGCTCGAAGAGCACCAGCAGAAGATATTGCCCCAGTGAGATTGTACGCATGAATGAATTGGCTGTGGTGCTCTTTGTCGACACAAACGCCACAAGACACATGAGAAATGTTACTTCGCCAATCTTGAATATCCAAATGGGATTGTAGAAGCTCTCCATTTTGGAAAGAACGGAAATGATATAGATGTGCAGCTGCAAACAGCCTTTAAATGAATGCTTGAAGGCACTATGAAAGTCTTTGATGTTGTGGCTGGGCTTTTGTTCTTCTTCTAATATGAGTTTTTCCAGAGGAGAACGAATTTCCAGGGAATAACTGAATTGATTTGCCTCGGCGTCAGCTACCGCTTGGGCCTCTTGCAGTTTGCTGTGAATAAATACCAATACTAAAGATACAAAAATACATAGATAATCAGATATAACCTCAGCTCTGTCACATTGGCACCCATTTTCAAATAAGTGGAGGCAAGCACGTTTTTCAGGCTACAAAACAATACGTCATACTGGCCAGATATTAAGATACCCAACACCATATGAAAGCCACTGGAAGAGGAAAAAGCAGCGGCCACCTGAATCTGCCCCATGGCTTGAAGAAAGAATATCAGCTCATAGACAATAGGTTGCTGACAATACGAGTAGAAACTTTATAAAATAGACTTCTAATTTCTAGAGTTACTCATTTATACGTACGGTATAGTCGAACGGATACCAGCAGGCCAATGGCAGACTGCGATCTCTGTAAACTATAGGCAGCACCAGCCAGAATATAGTTCCAATAAAACAGCAGTAGACATAGCTCTTGATCCATAGATTAGATTGACGTAAAGCTCCCATAATGGTCACATATGTAAAACCGGGAGCCGAGCGTGTTTCATGTTTATCATTGATAAAGCTCATAATCTCATTCAAGAGTTTTGGTTGGAAGCGGCGAAAGTACAATTTCATTGTAATGGTCCATAAATAAATGATTGTTTGTATGAGGCAATTGACGAGTATTTCCAGATCGCCCTGACTGGAGTAAATGTAGATACTACAGATATACAATGCTGCTATATGCACGCACACGAAGTAGTTGAACATCTCATAGATAGAATCAAAAACTCTCAGCAAATAGAAGAAGCAATTTGTTTGATTTCGTACTGCCAAAGGATACATGGCAGCCACGCGCATTGTGGAGCGTATAAAACCGAATAGATCCCGACGTTTCCATTCTTCCTCGCTGGAAATATCTGACTGCTTATCCATGCTACGAGTATTATAAATGTTAGAGCGGCTCAAGACCTAAATGCTCTTATATAGGTTTTTCTTATATTTATAAATAAATATATACCCTAAATTATAAGTTATAGACAACCATTTATTAGCAAAAGTTTTCTGGAAAATTGAATTTCATAAATAAGTAATATAATACTTTGAGGGAGTCAACCCCTGAACAATTTAAGTACAAATAAAAATAGATAAAGGGGTATCATAATTATTGTTATGCAAATAAATAATATAAGTTAAGGCAAGGTCCGTTTGTCGTCTGAAGAGGCAATGTTAGCTAGTGAACATATTTTGCTATACAGATTATGTATTATAAAGTAAAGGAGTAAATAAAAATATTGGCAATAAAAGCAAGGAAAGGTTAGAAAGGTTCACTGTCTTCTGCTGCTTTGGCTGCAGTGCGTTGGGTGTCTGCAGCATATTGAATATGATTTGAATGTTTCGAAAACTCTTGAAAATGTATCTTTCAACAATGATTAGTAATATGTAGATACTTTTTTATGAGCCACGCGCATCCATTTTCCTGAGAAGAGTGAGCACAGAAAAGGCTGTGGTTATTATCTGTAAGATAAAAAATAGATGGGTCGTCTCTTGAATCCATTCAGTGGCTACTTACGCTTCTAAAGCGTTCCACATTCAGATTGTACATCTTGCCGGCAGTTAGCTGAAAGTTTTTTTGGGCATTTAGAAAAAAGAAGAGATAATCGCTGCGCACCTGGCGTATGTGCAGCTGCCAGGGACTACGCCAGAGTGCATCTCCGCATCGTTTACTGCTCTGGTAGATTATCTCAGCAAAGTAACAGATGACGAACATCTCGAAGAGCACCAACACCAGATACTGCCCTAAGATGACCATGCGAATGAAGGAGTTGGCCGTGGTGCTTTTGGTCCAGACAAAAGCCACCAGGCAAACTAGGAAGGTTACCTCGGCCGTTTTGAATAACCAGACGGGATTAAAAAGACTTTCGATTTTCTTAAGAGTTGAAATAATGTAGCGATGATGGTGAAGACACCGAGTAAAGGAACTCTTGAAGGCTTTGGGAAAGTCCAAGTTGTTGTTGCTAGGCTGTTGATGTTTCACAAGTTCTTCCAATGAAGTATGTACTTCCAGAGAATAATTGTATTGGTTGATCTCGGCATCAGCCACAGATTGTGCCTCTTGTAGTTCCCTGTTTTGGGGGAGGAAGTATGTTAGTAATCTTTATCTTAGCAAAGTGTTAGGGTAAGCAACTTCAGTTGTGACATTGTGGCGCCCATTTCCAAGTAGCTGGTGGCTAGCACATTTTTTAAACTGCAAAACAGGATATCGTATTGGCCCGATATCAATATACCCAATACCATGTATAAGCCACTGCCTGCAGTGAAGGCAGCAGATATTTGAATTTGGCCCACTGCCTGAAGGAAGAAAACCACTTCGTAGACAATTGGTTGCTGTGCAAATAGAGCATTAGGGAAAGGGATAAAGCCGGATTGGGAGTATTATAATATCGCGCTTACCTTGTAATCAAAGGGATACCAGCATGCCAAAGGTAAACTTCTATCTCTATTGACTATTGGCAATGCAAGCCAAAATAAAGCTGCTATATAGCAGCTGTAGATGAGACCCTTGACCCATAGATTCGAATATCGAAAAGCTTCTTTCATAGTCACATAAGAAAAGCCGGGGGCAGAGCGTGTCTGATATTTCTCATTGATGGTGCTCATAATCTCATCCAAGAGATTGAATTTATAGTGCCGAAAGTAGAGTTTCATATAAATAGCCCATATATAGATGATTGTTTGTATTAAACAATTGACGAGGAACTCAAGATCGTCCTTGTCATAGTTCAAATAGATGGTACAGATATATAATGCCGCTATGTGGGCACAGACGAAATAGTTGAAGAATTCGTAGCACAAATCAAATAATTTAAGAGGATATTTTATAAGAATATTTGTTTGATTCCCGCTGCTCCAAGGATACATTGCAGCCACACACAATGTGGAGCGGATAAAAGCGAAAAGATCACGACGTTTCCACTGTGACTCGATGGAAATATCTGAGCGGTTAAATAGTAGCTTCATTTTGAAAGTTTGCGGAACAGGACTAGATTTTCTGGCCCTTATATAGGCACTGCACATTAACCGTTTTGGTGGTAGGTTCCAGTGGTTTATTTATATTTATAAGTATATATTTCGATATAATATTAAGTAGCGATGAAACGCAGCTTGACCAAAGTTTTTTTTTTTATTATACCCTTGCAATGCTTTCGTATAAAAAACTTTTTTATTTCTGTGGTTATCTCCCAACAAAACGCACCAATATAAACTAAAGTTTTATCAAGTGGAAAAAATGCATTTTCCTTTCTATTCAATAAAAATCAGAGGTTCGAGTCGTGTGAATTAATAAATGCAGTTTTATTACATTTTGAGTTGTTTGAAAAAATCTCAATAATATCGCAACTGTATAATCTGTAAGGGTATTTCAATGTTCGACGCTGAGTAGATTTTATTTTCCTCTTGTTGAATTTAATTTAAATATTTAATAAGAAAATTACCCTTTAAAGGCTTCGATTGATATAATTGGGAGGCAATCAAAGTATTGATAAACTCATTTACATATTTCTTATTCAAATTATATATATTTATTTTCCACCAAAACTTTTGCAAACAATGTTTAAATCTTTAATTTCAGTTTACACCCTTGGAATAATTCAGACCAGTGACGCACTCAGCCATCTACTTAGCCCACACTGAAAATCGCTTAAACTCAAAATTGTAATTTCTCTGAACTACATTTTTATTATTTATTATTATGAAGTGAATAAGTGGATACTTAAGCTTAAATTATAATTTTATTTAAATAATTTGTGACGTAGCCACCAGGAGACTTGGGTCGGCAGTGACGGGCCGTGTACAAAGAAGATAGGCGCCAGGACCTTCCCTGCCCTGCCTATAAGGTAGTAAGGCATGGGAAATTTTGTTTTTATCTTATATGGATGTCCATCATGACAGACTCTATCAAACGACAGAAGTGCATCCCGGAGGACAGCCAGTATTTTCCAGTAGTATTTTCCTCGAAGCCCCTACAGCCTGTGCCATTGCTCTGGTGTGGATGGCAGCACCGAAAGCCAAATTGGTGATCAGGGAATGTTGGCAGAAATACTCTTTCGAGTGTTTTGGCCAAATAAAGATAATATTTAAATGTGTTTGAAATGTAATGAAGAAACAGAAAGATTTATTTTCCAATGGTTGATAACTTTTCCTTAACTTTTTGGCACTGATATCAGTGGCTTAATACAATTGAATACGTATATGATTTGAAATTTCAACATATATAAAATGATGAATTGTCCATGTTGGAAATTGGGCAACAAAGCATTGCAATTGATACTCGTAGTTAAGCTGGGATGCAACTCACTCAAATGTTGGCGATAAGCCGTACAAGTGATTACCTCTGTTTAAGTCTGGCAGTAATGGTGCAGGACTATTAATTTCGAATAAACCTTGCGAGTAAATGCCCTTCAATAGATGCGATAGTCAACTGACCATGTTCCATGTCCTGACTGCGATATGTAAGCAGCAAACAACAATGGTGCAATATGTCAGACGTGCAGCAGTCGAGTCTATTTGATGCATGCTACGGTTATCTAGGGAGGGCATGGGAGTGGGTGTATGTGTGCCACGCCCACAAATGGCAACAGAAATGCGACAAGTTTCCGGTTCCTCTCAATTCTGAAACGAGGATGCATGTTGCACAAAATAGAGACAACCCAACAATGGAAGCGAGCGGAATGCGAGAAATATGTGCGGATATGTCGTAGAAGCAATCAAGAGTCGAGTGGAAAGATGCAAAGTTGGGCAGTATCAGCAGTGTTGCCGACTCTCGAGTAGCAAAAGATGACAGATCTTTGAAGGAAAAATAAGAAAAAGTAAATTATAGAAAATTCATAAAATAAATGATAGAATATTTGAATATATCTCTGGCAGATTATACCAGGAGGGCAACGCTTGAATTTCGAGTTTGACACAAAGCATGGAAAGAATGGGTCTTTTTGAAACTAACAAGCTAATTAAAGTTAAGAAAGTTAATAAAATTAGACTACTAAAATATAGGCATAACTTTTATAAGGATAATCGGTTAAAATAAATAAATTTAACCATAATTTTCAAAATTTGATTATTCCTGTCCAGGGTATTTGATCGACTTCTCGCATAGTAACCAGAAACCATATTAGTAATAACAATTTAAATTATAAAATATAGTCCCTGCAATCGTATAAAAAGAATATATTTTCCCGCAAATAAGGCTGAGTTGGCAGCACTGTTGGGCATCAGCATCTCCTGTTTCATCGCTTTAATGGCAGTCATTGAAAAATGTTCAAGAGGACGGAAGGGAAAGGGGCGTGGAGGACTGTACCCAAAGGACAATGAAAAGGACATGTGCATTTTATTTATTCATTCCTTAATATGCTGCGGCTTCTTTATTGTAATTACTGCAATGAACGGCGTTGTGAGATATCGTGAAAAATAGATAGGAAATGAAGCGTAAAGCGAACAAAAACAAATGATTGGTTAATATGAGTAGATAAAAAATACACAAAAAATGTATGGAAAAAATAATGGAAATAATATCAATCGATGTTTAGCTGACGGAAGGTTCCCTCCATGCCAAATAGATCATCGCTGGTCTTTGGTGCACCCGGGCGCAACGATTCGTTGGCCTTTTTATCCTCCTGCTCCTTGAACCATTTGGTGTTATCGACCAGCTTCTGTTTCCACCATTGATTAAGCTCCACAATGGGACCAGCCTTGCCGCCGTACTCATTGGGCAGCAGCTCACGTGGCACCACCTTATACAGGCTCTCCACATCGTTGTGGAAGGAGATACGGCTGCGAATCTTCTCCTTCACGAAGGGTTTCACGAAGTTGAATATGGTATCCACCAATGGCGAAATATTGATCACATGCACCTCCTTCACCTTAACTGGATACGCCTCCTGAACGGCTATCAAGAACTTCTTGACCACTGTCGGGGAGAATTTGGCAAAATGTGAGGCACTGGCCACAGCTGCGTCCAGTATGAACACATCGCCAGCAATGCCCACAGACTCCTCCGCAAGACGCACATCGCCAATCATTAGAGCCACCTTCATTGCGTCTAGAATGTGATGCGGCTGGAAGTCGCAGTCAATGCCGCGTATGAACGTAATTCGACGGCCATTTGGTGTAATTCCCGGCAATGTTGGGCAATGACTGGTTAAAAAAGGCATACAAATTAAGGCTATAGATCTTGATACTTGAATTTGAGTCTATATTTACACATAGTCCAGGACGATGTTGAGCTCCTCACGATTGATATCGCGATTGGCAAAGAACTCGGGCACTGCATTTCGCATCGTATAGTACATGTCTAGCTTCTTCTTCACCTTCTCCAGGCTGAACTTGCAACCGCGCAAAAATGTAGTCAGACGCATATCATCCATATCCTTGGGCAGATGAGGCTGCGTCTCCAGCCATTCGCGTATCAGCTTAATGTCGCGTTCAATGTCAGCTGGATCCTCTGGTTCGCGCAGCTCCTCGCGTATGCTAACGCGCTGTGCTGGTGTGGGATGTAGCATCATCATCTGGATAAAAGAAAGGAAAACATTTTTATAACATTGCCAAAAGAACCGAAGAATTTTCTAAAAAAATCTCAAGCATTCAATAAAGAGAAGGTCTTCCCTTACATCTGAAAAGAATTCTTGAAAAATAGGTATATAATACTATTACTACTTTGATCTTGATTTTTTTTGTATACTGATAGACTGTCAGATTGACAGACGAATATGGCTATAACGACTCGTCTCATCAGCCTGATCAATTGCGATTTGCTTTTAGTACAGTTTAAACTATTAGTGCCGAAATATAAATAATATAAATAAATTACTTGTTATTGACTCAGACGTATCTTTTACTATCCCCATCATTATATTTTGATGTGTTATCTTCCTATCTGGCATTATTATATTGTTGTTTTTGAAATTTTAATTGAGCAACTCTTGAAATCTTGACTTGAAGTCACACGCGACTGAGTCGTTTCATTAACATGGCCAGCCCCCCTTATATGAGTTCATATTGTCAAAATGTGTCTGTACCCGGCTGTACTTAGACCGAGACCGAGACCCAGTACCCAGTTCCAGTCCTCCAGTCACAGAGGAGAGACTGTCACGCCCACTTGCGTAAGGTGTTTCGGTGAGCCCAAATCAACCGCGAAGCGACCTCGAAATAAAAACTGTTCATGGTTCGCGTTTATTCAGCAATTTCTGTTGACTTTTCATGTACGAATGTAGCAAGAGAAACAATATGAGAGCCCATAAAAAATTCAAAAATAAAATCTAGTATATTCAAATAGAAAGAAAAATAATACTAGTGCTAGTAGGAGAGAGGTCGAAGTTGTTTTTTATGTATATTTTTTTGTAATTTTGTTATGGTCTTGGCCAAGCAGCACTTTGGCCTATTGTTCAAATATACTCGTCGCTTTTGTTGCTGTTCTCTGCTTGTTGTTAACTTTTATTTTTGTTTTTGTTTTCTTTTCGTATTTGGTGCTGGGCTATGCGTAAATATTTTGTTATTACTTCCAAGCTCATTGACTAAGAGTTGTCGTTGGTACGTTATATACGTTATATTTCTGTCAAAGGTAACTATTATTAACAATAATAAAATTGGCTTTTTTAATTATAGTTGTCTCTATATATATATAAGCTTTGCATAAGTAAACAGTGCTCTAGTTTCAAATAAAGACTAAGGCTTTGGTTTCTATATGTTACTTTTTCGCAATTAATGTTTACTTTTAACTATTCACATTTTGTTTAAATATCAAAGAAAAGAGTCCAATAGAAAATAGTGGCCACAAATGCTTAAAACGGAATTAAACTTAAATTTCAAGCTAGTTACACATATTGTGTGTGATTAATGTGCAATGCATTTGCCACACTGTGCAATAGCAAGCCCCATTGAGTCCAGTAATGAGAAAAGCTCATGTTTTTTGGCTAAAAAGCAATTCAAAAAATTGTTAGCAACGAAACTGCGTGCAAGAACAACAGCAACAGAAACTTGCAACGTGCAACGTGCAACAGCAATCAAGCGAACCGCAGCAACAATTACGAGTACTATCGGTTGCCGATTCGACAATTGTGGATGTGGATGTTGCATGTGGATGTGGATGTGGATGTGGCGCGGACACCGAGCTGCAACTGCGCTCAAATTGCACTGCCCATACTCATGTGGCTTTTGTTGTAGTTGCTGCTGCTAATGGCCATTGCGTTTATTGCAAATGTTGCCTGCAACTACTTCAAATATTGCGAAAATCTTCGCGAAAACCCAATGCAAGGCGGTTAAAATAGAAACGGGTTTATTGCCTGGCTTTTGGTCTTTAACTCCAGCTGGAGATCAGTGTCTCTCTCTCTCTCTCTCTCTCTCTCTGTCTGCTTCTCTTTACGTGCAGACATACAAACTCGCATGTACATACGGAGTACACCATTATTGTTATGACTTTAATGTTGCTTGTATTTGTTTTGTAATTTTTTGCGGAATTTCGGCACATTTGTGGGCAGACTTCAGTTAAAGTGGATGAGGAAATGATTTGTAAATGTGCTAAGCTATTAGTATTACTATTATTATTATCATTATTGTTGTTTCAGCTGCTATGATGCTTGATTTTGTTGTTCTTGATTGAGCGGCATGTGGTAAGTTTGAAAATGAGGTAAGACTGTCTCAAGTGAGTTGAATATTGTAAAGTTAATTTGGGTACAACATTGATCAGGTTTATGCATTCTTCGCATATATTTGCACAAGGAGTTGGCTGCATTTTAATTGAAATACTGTTTTAACTTATTGCTGTCTTTCATTTCTACAAAGCTGCCTTTGTTAACTGCATATAATTGCCATTACAATTGATCTTCCTTGGTCACAATTTATCTGCATCTGCACATGATTTGTACACATTTTTTCACATTTTGTTTGGTTTTGGCACTCATTTAAATTCCATGCTGGCACTGCGGCCTCTTGTGTTGATTTGGGTGTGTATTGTTGTGTTTTTATATAGAATGCAAAGATTTAAATGCTTAAAATTGATATGCAAAAATTTCTGGGCAGGCACAAGGCACAAGGCGATTGCTACAACTGAATATGCCAGCTCACCTTGCTATGGAGTGTTAATTGGTTAGTTAGCTGGTAATCCTTTTTTGGTAGTTTGGTATTTGTTTTGTTTGCTTGTTGTTTTATGGTTTTTTGGTATCCAATGGGCAGCACAGGAATGGATGGACTGGATGCAGGCACTAAACTGAACCGACGCGCTAAAGACGCTAACTAAATCTGAATGTCTGGAAACAAGTTACCGCGCATATAAATACTCACGAGCGGCGAGCAAACGACGACAACGAAGCAGCCAGCCAGCTGACGAGCAGCGACAAAGCCAACGACAACGAAAACGATTGCAACAACAACAGCAACAGCAAAAGCAACAGCAACTTGGGCAAAAGAAAACCGAAAGCCGTTAAACAGATCATGCCATGGAAATCGGTCAAAGAGAAAAATCCGCACGAACCAGCGACTGTCTACGTCTGCGTAAGTTTTCGTTGCTTTCAGGGTTCAGGGGGGTTCGGGGTTCGGGTAGTTTACTGCCATTTGCGCAAGAGAAGTTCAATGAGCGCACACCACCGGCCACAAACCTGCCACGCTCCACTGCCAGCTCGGACGAAGTGCAGCAATACTAGTACTAGTAAAAACGATCAGAGTTCTGTTAGTTGTACTACGATTTAGCCAAGTTCCAAACCAACTTTTTGCTGTTGTCGCCCGTCAAGTTTGTGCTTTAAGTCTTTCGTTTTTGTTCTGAGATAAGCTGCGGCGCTTTAAAAAATGCATTTCCACGCCGCTTTGCAGTATTGCCTACGATTAGTCACAGTAAATAGCTGCGTGCAAGTTGCTCAAATATATATATTTGTTTTATTTTTGTTTTACTTTCCACTGCGGGAAGGGGGGTCTGCGCTATGGCGAAAACTATGCTGCACAATAAAAGTGTAGCAAAGTCTCTACCAATCGGCGAATATAGCCGACACGCCTTAGCGTGCACATTGAATTTTTTTCTCAAATCACTTTTGCCATAATTATTTCAGTTTTTTTTCTATATATTTTCGAAATTTTTCAATTAAGCAATTTACTATTGCAATCCGTAATATTGTCTACGGTCTATTTTTGTTAAACAGCCAGCAGCCAGCAGCAGTAGCAGCAGCAGCGAGTCGTTGAACTTGTGCCACTGCCAGTAGCGTTTCCTCATTTTCATTCAAATGAAAAACGTTTTCCATAATGCACACCGACCATAACTTTGCCTTGCTAGCGTTTGCCATTTGCGTTTCATTTCATTTTTGTTTTTATTGTTCCACTTGTTGATTGCCAACAATTATTAACGCTCATGAAGGTTTCTCGTAGGGCGGGTAGAGGGTAGCAGCTACCGTCTCTTGACTGTTGTGCCTGCTGTTAGGCATAAGCTAGCGATTCGCATTTGATTGAACCAGCTAATACCCTCTTCCCCTTAGCTCTTTCCTTTAGTCAATATTGCATGAGTTCGGGATTCGCTATAAGTAGGTCAAATTTACTGCAGAA
Source organism: Drosophila repletoides (assembly GCA_018150835.1). Taxonomy (NCBI): domain Eukaryota; kingdom Metazoa; phylum Arthropoda; class Insecta; order Diptera; family Drosophilidae; genus Drosophila; species Drosophila repletoides. The sequence continues at coordinate 8,959,206 of JAECWQ010000202.1, forward strand.
AGCAGTTTTGGATAGAGAACTAAATTATATTTATATTTGTTTTTATTTAATAATATTTAATATATATATATATATATATATATTTATTTTATTTTATTTAATTTAACCATTTTCTAATTTCGAAGAACTTTCCAGTGGTCTGAAAGGTTTTGCCATTCCACATTTCCTTTAACGCAGTAAAAAATTCTCGACTAAAGCCCGCTTTTCTAATCTCGGCATTCTTGATTTTATCCCGCTATAATGAATTATAATAATTAAAGAAATATTAATAAAAGAATTTTTCTTCTTGATTTAATCCCATCTAGATTATTCGTCTATAGCAAGCCGCATACTTAAGTCAAGTACGAATAGGGATTGATTAATAGTTGCTTTGAAATGAAAAGACATGAAACATACTATTTATTAGTAGTATTTTAAGTACGACTCGAACTAAGATTAAGAATAGTTAAGCTTAAATTTATCATGCAATTTTTCTGTGAGAGTAGTTTCCCTTTGATTATACTTACGAAATAAATGCAATTTCTTTAAACTCTCGCCACAAAATTATGTAATTCAATAAGCATCGTTTATTTAGGGTCATAAAGTGTGGTCAACAGTAAAAAAAAGATAATTTAATGCAATTTAATGTTCATGTAATGTTGGCAGCTTGTTAAAAGTAAAGAAATTGACGTGAGGCAAGGCAGAGGCTGCAGTCAAATTTCAGCAAAAAGAAAAAAAAGAAAGAAAAAATGACAAATCGAGGTAAAAAATTCGCATAAATAAGAAATTAAGACGTTAAAATGTTAAAATGTTGAACCGCCCCCTTTTCCCTAACGCATGCCTGGTTTAGCTTTCAGCTGAGCAACAACTACAAAAACAACAATGATAATGCCAAGAAAACTAATTAAACAGTAGACTAATAAATTAAGCAGTTGCTGAGCGAACAAGTCAAGAAACTTTCATTGCCAGACGAAAGTCTATCCGAAAACTACTCGTATAAGCAGGCAGAAGACCCAAATAGAGGAAGAGTAGTAGGAAGTAGAGGAAGAAGGTAACTTGTTGTTGCTAACACGAATAGCTACATATATTTCGTGTTTCCTGGCTTACACTGTTTTAGTGTCAAGCACATGAAAGCTAGAAGAAGAAATAAAATTCCAGTCCGAACCCTAGCTAGACAACAATATATATATATATGTATATATATGAATATGTATGGAGAGTCTTGTATTTATCTTGGCCGCATTTAAGCAAAGTGCGCGTTGAGTTCAACTCGGTTCAGCTCAGTTGCAGTTGGAGTCGGAGCTGGAGTCGGGGCTGGAGTTGGAGTTGGGCAATTCAAGAAACCATAAACATATAGCGCGCTTTCAAAATGTATATATGACTGTGCGTGTGTGTGTGATTTTAAATTACATTTTTGCCACATTTCGCTTAAAACACTCAACACACACTTTAATTGCTTACTTCAATTGTTGTTGCCGTAACTGACTTGGCTAACAGTTGCCTTTGTTAGCTGCTTTTAATGCGACTGCCAAAAATTTCAAAAATATGAAAATATGAAGAAAAAACTACCAAAAAACCAAAGAAAACCAAAAAAAATGGCAGACTAGAAATCGGCATTAATAATTTAAATTCAATTAAGCGAGTTTTTGCGCATCTGAATCATCAGATAAAAAATAGTTGGCAGCCAGCGAAGCGTGCAATGCCCAAAAAAGTTAAATATTTGCACGTGTGGGCAATTGATGGGAGGGCGGTGGGTGTGGCATTGGGGAGAAGTCTGGCTAAAACGGACTTCTTTATGATGGTCATGAACATGCAGCCAAAGAAGAAAGAAAAAATTACATTTTAATAATTAACACTAATTGCCGAAACAGAGCCACAAAGATAGACAGAAAAAGTGCTTTATGAAGCCGTTCTAGGGATATTAATATAGGGTATGCTGAAAAGACATCTGTATTGTAGCATTTGAACTTTTTGATAGAGCTTTTCTGACTGTGGTTTTTATATATCTTTGCATTTAATGCCACACACTTTATCTAACTTGTTGGTTTTGCTAAGATATATTGAGAAACAAAATGGTTTCTAGCACAACTTTTTGAATGATTGTTCCTACTAGAGCTAAATGATATAGTAGTCTGATTTTGGAATGGATTTTAAAGCTTACTTTTTCATCTAATTTATAAATTCATCAACATATCTTGAGAAATAGAAAAGTTTCCCAATAAATAAAATTTAAGCTGATTCTTCCCTCTATGATAGCTGTATAAAATAGTTGTCAGATTCTCAACAAAAAGGTGTCTGTTAAATTTTAAAACCTGAGGAATTGATATCATTCAAATAGACGGGCGGACGGACTGTCAATCAAACAGACGGTCTTGGTTACATAAACCTTATGGGGATGAAGTTGCCTCCTTAAACGCATTGCTCAGTTCGTAGCCAAATTATAATGTCTTCTGCCAGGTAGAAGAATAAAACTTAATAGGCTGAGTAACACAATTTTATCTATAGAATTACCTTTTATCACTAACATAGGTTTCGCGGTGTGGCCACTGATCCCTGAATCTAACTTAATGCGGCTCCATTCTGATGGCTTAATGCTTTAAAGTCTTTAAAGTAGTAAAATCAAATATTAATTTAAAAATCAAAGTAAAAACTAATTTAAATTTTGCTATTTTTGATATTTTCCAGCCCGATTGCGAGGTTACCTAGTAAATCAGAACACAGAAAGGTTAAATGATTAACAAAAACTTTGAAATAAAAAAGTGCATATTGTTTCTATTATTTGTCAAATAACTGGAGGAAATCAAAATAAATAAATAAATTAATAATAATAAATAAATTAATAATACAAAAAGGAAGCAGTAGGGGTTCCATTTTCTGGCCATCAGTGAAAACGTTTTTTATACTTCAGCTAAATTTAAACGAAGTGAATTTTCCTCACATGTTACAAACATTTTTTCCGCTATGTTGGCTTTTGACCCTTGACCTTTAGCCAAGTCAAAAGAATGTATTAAATTGTAAATCATGGGCAAGAATATTGTCAAGTTGAAAATGAAAATCTCGGATGTTTCTTAGGCATCTTTAAATTTGTTATTGAGCTTCAAAATTTCTTAAAAGCGTGAGAAGAGGGCATTGAATATTCGATTCAACTTTTATAAAAGCCGATTATAATTAACAAATTTGTAGAGACAATTTGATTCTTCTTAGGAGAATAATGTTGTTTGAAAAGAAATGCAAACTGAAATTTACTAAAATATATAAAAGCCAAATTCATTCATTCATTGAATTTGTACTAATCATTTATTTATTTGACTTCTTGAGATAATATTCAAAGAATTTCAAGTGAAGAAATTAATAAACTTGTGTGCTTAATAAATATCTGAAAACTATTTAGTTGCTGCTGTTTTTTTTTTTCTTTTTTTGATAACATTTAATTATCTTTAAAGCTGGTGTAAAAGTTTCGTTAGCAAAGGGCTATAATTAAATTGAAAGAATAGTTAGTAAGAGATATGCTACGTATATGTATTGTTGTTGTAGTTATTGCAGTTGTTGCAGTTGTTTTAGTTGTTGCTGTACGGCTATAACATTGCTGACTTTGTGGCTAACATAAAGCTTAAACTTTGACACAATTTGTTGGTACGGACAACAAGCAATGCAATTTATCAAATTTGAGTTTTTTGCAGTTGCTTTTATTGTTGTTTTTGTTTGTTGTTGTTGTTGTTGTTCTCGTTGTTGTTGCTGTTGTAGTTGTTGCTGATGTGGCCTTTCACTTGAGCTGCACCAGCACCATGAAGTAAGTGACAACAGCACCGAGCACCTGAAAAAGTTTCGAATTTATAAATTGTAAGCCAGAAACTCCGAGGAATCAACAAAAAAAAAAATAAGAAAAGGAAGAAAAAAGCATAAAACTTACCGAGGCAAATAAATCCAGCGAGACGGTAAAGAATTTTGCACCCGATATACTCATAGCCTTTTGGCACTGCTGGCAAACGATCTGGACAAAAGTTTTTGCCTCCTCGGATCCATCGTACCAATGGCAGGAGTAGGCAGCCTCCATGACGGATGAGCTCTGTGTGCAGCATGTCGAGTAGTTGCAAGTTTTTCTATTCTATTCATTTTTCCATTCTAAGCATTTTCCTTCACTCACCTCCTCAATCAGACGGTTGCCGAAAATGCAGAAGTGAAACACCTGCGCCAGTGCATATCCCAAATATCCAACCACCGTAAAGGCATACACGTTAACTCCATTGATTTTGGTTGCCTGATACGCTAACAGGGTCAGCATAATGGTCGAAACAAGCATGTGCAAGAGCAGAGCAGCACCATACGTGTCTCCAATGGCAGCCACCAATCTATTCCCAGGGTGGTTATTGGGAACGAGTAATCAATCATATTAAAAATTTAATAAGTTACCAATGTATTTAATAATGCATCAAAGGAGTAAATCCATATTAAATTATAGAATGTTTACCGCCGTATCATGCATATATCTGATGATTTCTTTTTTGGCTTGGAAACCTCTCGAAAATTTGTCCCAGACCTTCAAGAGGTTATATTTTTCGATCTCTTGACAATATATCACTGGTTTTCAGCCAACCGAAGAAACTATTTATTAAATGTCATTTGAGTTAAATTCAACTGAAAGTCATATTTTACTCGAATTCCTAAAAGACTTGCAGATTGCAGTAGAAAGTCTTAGAAAGTCAAGTAATTCCACAAGGAACACCAAAATGTACAACAAACATAGATTTTAGTCAAAAGTATTCAAATTACATTTTGTTTTGGGATATTTTTTCAATATTTCTTCAGATTTTGTTCTCATGAAAGAATTCTCTACTTACTTACATTTGACTTAATATAAATTTAGTAAAACCTTGTCTGAAATGGAATATTTCTGTTTTCTTTGATTATATTTCTATGCTTGAAGCTCAGTTTTCTAAACGGATTTAATCGGTAACTATACAGACAAGAAACGAGATATATCGATGTCTAGAAGTATATACAATACCGGATTTCCTAAAACCAAGTACAAAATTCTTGACTCAAGTCGGCTTAAATCCTTTTCTGTTAATGTTTTGTTTAACGCATTTAACCATTTTTATACATATTCTTAATTGCTCTATTTTAGTCTTTGTTAAGAGAAAAGTATTTGCTTCAAATTAAATATTTGTTATATCTTATATTTTCTGAATTAATGATTATTATTTGAATCTAAGCACATCATCTAAATTAAACTTTTACTTATTATAAATATTAAGATAAAAAGCTTTACTGTTCAGTCAATTGAAGTTCAGAATTGCCTGCATATCTAATAAATAAGCTTAGAGACTTTCCCTTTTTAGTTTTTGTGGAGCTGAAGCAATATTTCATTACAGGGACCTGCATGGTTCAGCCCTTGGCTCGCTGTAAGTCCCATAACAAGGACACAAAATCAAATGTTTTTTTCTCTACCTTTTCCCTTTCCTCGTCTCGCAGTTGTTGTGCTTGCTGGCTGCGCACACAATTCGGATTTAAATTTGGACCCTGAACTCACCGGACAACGTGCTTGTGTCGCTCAACCCAATACTTGATGGCACTGCGCACCATCATTTCCTGTTTTTTGGTGAGCCCATTGGGATTAATGGTGGCAACGCCATTCGTTCCGGCATTGAAGGACTGCAGGGTGGTGGGCGCTCGAAACTGTGCACCCCAATCCGCTTTGGTGCTGTAGATCCCTGTCATGTCCATGTCGGTGGCGGGATCTTTCTCTGCAATTAAATTTAAGCTGGACATGCAATTAGGCGACTTAGAACAAAGTACGCACCCTCGTTGTGTATCAGCTCAGACTTGGAGTTGGCCGAGAGTGATCTGAAGAGGGCCGCCGAGTTGGGTCTGTAGGTATCCAGAGAAGCGGAGAGTTCCATTAGTGGCTTCATGATGCCCTTCAGATGCTGCAGCTGCTCACAAGAGAAAATCAACCACGAACAGAACATGACATCGCACAAATTGGAATGCACCATGGAGAAGGTAACATAATAGACCTGAAGCACAAAGCTGATCATATAGAACATGCCATGACTGGCATCCCAAGGATAAAAGGCTTTGATTGGTAGCCGTGGTATCTCTACGGTGATGGTAGCATTCGTGTCCTTATCAATGGCAAACTTCACACTCTCTCCGAAAAATGTAATCGTAGTCCAGGCCGTGGCAGAGGCAAACGTTGTCAGCATGACCAGAAAGAATAGTTTCCGCATTTTGGCCAGAGCAATTCCATGGTAGCGAGCATCCGATTCGGCAAACAGGGGATGTGAATTGGGCTGGTTCCAGATATTTAATGTTCTACCCCATCAAAGTTAAACGTTAGCGCCTGTAATTGTCTTTCCGTAAATCTTAACTGAGCTCACCTGTAAAAGTTCTTCTGATTGATGGCCAAATAAATAAACTTGACTATACAATGGGTAAAGAACAAAGTAGTAATAGTATTGCCAGACAACTCATTGACCTCCTCCGCATTCAAAGCCAGATTGACCAGAATAAAGCCCATCTGCAGTACAAGTATCACCATGTGCACCGACGAATAAACCCTCTTCATAAAGGCGCTGCCGCCCGTAAAGTTATGCATAAACAATCCGGAATACCTCATGGCCCGTATATTGGGCATCAAGTCGGCCACCAGGCCGGTATATTTGCTCGGCTGCATTGACGTTGTCATCTGTCCACAAAAGCCGTAACGAAATTAATTAGTTTTCTTTCTCTTCCCTTGTTTGCAATTAAATTAGTAATCATTGAGAAATGGTTTGAAGTATGTTGAAAGCATTGTTCGGACTCGGACTCGGACTCGGACTCAGACTCTGCCTTGGATCGCAGAGAGAAATGCTTTTGGGAATATAAATTGTTTAGCGCAAACATGTTTTATTCATCAAAAGATACAGTTGATTTTAATAAATAGGAATTCGTTTCACTATATTCACGCCACAAATTTAATTGTATAATTTTTATATATTACCAGAAAATTATGGTCTGCTAATCATTTCGTTTGACGTGAAGGAAAATTCTAGAAATCAAGTCGAATTTAAATATAACTAAAAAGGCAAGGCTCGCCGAAGATTATATACACAGGCAAGCTGGATTGTTCTTATGGCAACTTTATGATATAGCAAAATCCAACTTGTAAGCTTCGTTAAGATACTTTGAGAAACAAAAAAGGTTTTCATACAACAATTTTTGAACCGATTGTTCCTATTTCAGTTATATAATATTATTAATTATTTTCAACAAAACGAAAGCTACATACCAAATTTTATCCACATTGTTAAAAAACTGAGGGACTAGTTTGCATATAGACAGACGTACAGAAGGACAGACGGACGTACCAATATTCAATCGACTCGTCATCGTGATCAATAAAATATATAGTTTATGAGGTCGGAGATGACTCCTCCGTGCACTACTCATTTCCTGACAAAATTATAATACTCTTTTTTTAAACAATATTGAATAAACACCAGAAATATTGATGTTTTCCGATTATTCATCAATATTTCGCACTGAAACCATTTAATTTCCAAAATTTTCCGAGTTCTAATGAATTTCTTATATTGGTATTCAAATATTGGCTCAAAAATACTTATGAGAATTTATGAACTGAGTAAAATATACGATTTATTATATTTTTTACTTTATTTCAAATTACTTTAGGGAATCACAGGAATTATATTATAAATTAAATTTAATAAATTCTATTAGCTCAATTTAAAGGAAAGTAAATTCCTATTTTTACCTTTCTGTATGCTCTTTAAGTTCACTCAATTTTAATTGTCGATTAAAAAGTAATTAAATTTATTTTTATATTAGATTCACAGGATGTGCAACGCACTTTTTAGGATGAATTATCAAGCATTTTATGAAATATTATAATTGTTTGACTTTGTAGAGTTCTTTCAAGTTTTCAGTATGTTTTAAAGGATCACAAAGTACTGCGAGTTACTTCCGAGTTAACTTGTCGCCTTCGTGCCATCAACGGTAATGAAATCAGTTATCTGAAAATATTTAAGTATAGCTGGAGAATGATTTCAACACTTTCTAGTATTGCTTGTACATGTATGAAGAATTGAATACACTTTCAACCTAGACCTAGACGAGCCTGTACTTTGAAGACAAAATTCACACGCACCGCCCATTTAGAAGGCCCAAGTACATAAGGTAAGGCCACGTCTGGGGAAAACGTCCAATTGGACGGCTTCGACTCGTCCCTGACACTTTCACTGTCCCTGCATGTTAATGAAAATCTATGGACTTTGTGAGGGTAACACTATATATATACTTAAGTATTCAACTTAAGAATTCAAGTTCTCATACATATAATTTAAATGTTTGCTTGCCGGCTGTGGAATTCTCACAATTAAATGGAATACAACGAACTGGCCACTCGTACTCGTGTACCCCGTGGATACACGCGGCGTATACGTGATGCGCAACTGTGGAAGCGTGCCAATACCTTTATTGGTTTATTTTGTTGCCTACGTGTAGCATCTGTGGTATCCAAGCTTATGCAAATTTTAAAGGCATCGATTATTTTGCGTATGTGCGTGGACAATAGCCCAACCAATGTTGATATTGACCCAAAATAGTCCAATTATTGGTCCAACTACGCGTAAACTCTTACCTATATTGCAGAAGTTGGAAACGGAATGTTAATTTAACTGAAAGCTCTATTATAGAAAATGCCAAGTGCCTGGACCAACTGTACCCATTGGAAAAGCTCACCGTCAACCACGAACCATTTTAACAATCCATGTGTAAGTATAAAACTATTTCTTTTGACTCTTGTAGTGATTGACTGCTAATTAGCGCACAAGCCAAAAAGTAAGAGCCAGGCATCTACAACTTGCAGAAGAGTTTCCCTCATGATATATACAGGAAGAAGACTGGGTTATGTTGCTGACTAATTTTGGAAAATACACACTTATTGTGCATTGATACGGAATATCCAAATAATATATATATTATAAAGACACACCTCAAGAGAATATATAAATATTCAAAGGAAAACTTTTAAAAGAAGTGAATTACTCTCAAAAATATGTTCTTCTACTTATCACGCTCTCTCACAAAATACCATCTTTATAGAATGTATTTTTGTATTTTATTTATATTTTAGCAATACAAAATCTGCCACGTAGTCTCTCATTCAGCAGACAGAAAGCGAATAGTTTAGCTGTTCTGTCTGAGATGGTCCTTAACCACATCAAATGCGGGTGTTTCCTCACCGAAGTCCTTGATGACGACAACTGAGCAACCGCACACCTTAGGGTGCTTGCCCTCCTTGTCGATCTTGCACAAGCCAGACCATTCGCCCAATTTCTTATGCGAATCGACGCGGATCAGGGGAATCTGATGCTCGTTGCACAGGGCGGTGACCAGCTTCTTGTTGTTGGGCTCATCAAAGGATTCGGCCAATATGCAGAGCACTGCCTGTCGCTTGTCCAGAGCCTTGCAAGCCTGATGAATGCCATGGACGAGGGCACATCTACATCAACGTCGGCCATATTTTATAGGTTGAGGCTGAACTGCACGTTTTGACAACCGGAAAGAAAGGAAAGAAATCTTTATAGCAAAGGCATAATCTGTTAGGTGGTAGGCAATATGGAAACGTTTAATATCTGTATAAAGTTAAATTACAAGAAAATACGAAAATAAATGTAATGAAATTATACATTATAAATCAAAAATATATTTCAACAATACATTGAGCAGAATTGGCGTAAAATACGAAGACAATTTTCAAATAAAAATGGTAGTTTGAGTAGTTTTGTTATTTTGAATGCAGTTTAGTTAGCAATTAAAATTATACGCTGTAAACTTGAAGTTCAAGATATAAATCTAATAAAATCTTATCTTTATTCTTACAGAACCACATCAAATATGTGTGTACATCACAATGGACTGGGGTTACCTGACATCGGATTATTAATGGAACAACCATCAACTGAAGTCTGCTCATCCTCTGGCTGGTGTATGTTAAAATAAGTGTAGAAAAATAGTAGGTTTTTATATAAATTATTTATTAATTTATTAATAAATTATTAGAATTCTAAAAGTCATAAAAATTTATTTATAATTGTATATAAGAAAATATCTATGTATAACTTAATAGAGAAAATTGATGAAATAAAGAATTTTTCATATAAAACCTGTATGTATTTTATTTTTGAGCACAGGAACTTTTTTACACCTCAAAGATGTTTTTGTATCTATCTGAAAGATACTTTTTGTACCTCAAAGTTACTTTTGTATTTCAAAGATACTATTTGTATCCCAAAGATTCTTTTGTATGTCAAAGATACTTTTCTATCTGACAGATACTTTTGTATCTGGCAGATATTTTACTCATACATCCTTCAGATACATTTGTGTCCTGCAGCAGGACGCAAGTCAGAAGCCAGAAATTTCCAATTGGTACTTTCAGCAGATTTTGGTCGATTGACGGCAGTTTGGTTTGAATTTGGTTTGCTGCCCTCAAAAGTATACAATAAAAATGAGCTGCAAGTGTTAATTAAATTTCAAATCCTGCTGCTCTTGCTAACACTGTAAATTTGAAAGGACCTCACTGCCGTAAATCCTTATTGATTTTATAGCGACAACCCGCATTCTACTCACAACGATCAATTCTTTTAATTGGCATCCAACGATATTTGTGCTATCCAAGGATATAACCTGTTCTCAAAATGTAATGGAAGTAAATTTGTTTTTATTTCAATCTTTATTTATATTTTATTCACAACAATATACTAGTACATCCTTTAAACTTATATAATATACTAGTTCTCCCTATATATTCCTATAAAACCCTCTTCCTACCTATAAAGAAAAAATATTAATGCTTCATAAATTGAAAAAATGTAAATGTATTGGCTTTTTCTGTGTTTGTCTCTGCACACATACTTACGCTATGATGCTTAGCTTGATATATTTTTATAGTAACGCAATATGATTTTGAATGCTATTTTTATTTATTTTTAATTTCCATTTGACCATTTAATTAATCATTTTATCATTTTTTCTTCAATAATTTTTTTAATAAAAAAATATATAAATATGTAAATAATATTCTATTTTTTGATCAATGTTCAAAAATATGCTGTGTGAAAATTTAAAAATAAATTTTCCCTATTTAAATAAAAAACAAAAGAGTTAATTTTAAAATTTCTTTTATTCATTGGTTTATAACTAAAAAAAAATATTTTTTTATTTCTTTTATAATTATATAAATATTTCGTATAAAAATGATCATCTAAAATTAAATTAAATTATGTATATTTTATTCATTTTTTAATATTTTAATTTTTTTGGTTACAGGTTCATTTTTGTCGGCAAATATTTTATTCTTTGGCTTTTCATTTAATAGCCACCTTGATTTTTTCGTCAGCCAATTTATTATTACCAATTTTTCTAATTTCCTGTTTCTGTGGTTGACGCAAATTGTATTTCCAGCAAACCAGTTGGGATACTCGACATTTGCTTATTAGTTTTGAAATATTTACAACGTGCGGTCATTTTTTAAAATATCTTTATAAAAAATATTATAATGTATATTACAAATATCGAATAAATCTGAAAGATTTTTCAGAAGCAGCACATTTTAGCTAAAATTCTTCGCGAATATCAGGTCTTCAGATGGCTGTCTTTGTAAAAATTCCACCTTGCACATTAGGTCATCGCAGGGCTCACAATTAAATTTATTTGTTATGAGATGTCTCGCAGATACTTCGACGGGCACCACCTCACCGACTGTTTCCAACGGAGTTCGCTCATTGGATTCGATTTCAGCATCTGCTGACAGTAAAAATAAAAAAAATGTATAAAATATAATAATAATAAATATAAATTATATATAATAAATGTTACATATAAAAATTATAATTACTCACCTAACCCATCGCAAATCCCTGCAAATGATCCTTGCATATTATCTTCATGGAGAGAAGACGAGCAGCCATGTACTCCATTTCGCGTACTGAGGGATTTGTATGCGTTCCAAGATTGAACGAATTAGACGAACCTATGTTAAAATGAAGCAGGCGTCGCAGATATTAAAAAATACGCCACGAAAGGGCATTGAAATGGTTAAAAACAATTCAAGGAGAGAGGACATTCGCAAAGTTCTCAAGCTACCCGGGGTCAACGATGTAAAAAAGCCGAACAGCAAATAGACGACTCCGTAGAGCACACGCCTGCTCGACCTCTCGAGTTGATAATAAAATTGAAATAAATTTTCCTTGATATAAGGATGACGACGTAAACGAAGAGAATGAGAGCGAGTTCAGCATTATAAGAGAAATTATTTAAATCAATCAATTAATTGATATTATTGTATATCAATGGTATAAATAATAAAAAAAAAATATTAAAATAAGATGCAAGTTTCTTCAGGCAATATCATCCAACTAGATTATTGGTAATCAATTGCAGGGATGTCCAAGACAAAAATGGGAATGGGAATTTCAATAGTTGTTTACCGAGATATTAATTTTGAACTAAAAAAAAAACAACCTATCTTGATCGACTTATTCGATCTGGGTTTGAGAACTTGTATAAATTTATCAATAATTCACTATCCTGCACTATCCTGCTGCGTCTTGCTGTGGTGGATTCGCATATATATTCCAAACCCAAAAAAAAAAAATAAGTTTATAAAAACAATTATTTTTTTTGTCTTGATTTTGACAATTTATAAACGTAAATATATAAAAAAGCAAATACTGTCAAGGATTAAAAGATAAACCTGAAAGCTGATCCCTGAAAATAGCTCCTTCATTCTTTCTGTACCAAGTGCGTGGACTTTAAAAAGTTGCGAGTCACAGTTGCAAAATAAATTCTTCATTTTTTCAATTATTTTTGTATTATATTTTAAATATTTGAACGTAACAGTCGGGCCTTAGCCAATTCACGAACCAACTATGCAATCAACCCTAACCTAGGCGAAGATGCTAAAGAACGGATGAATCGTTACCAAGAGCGAAGAAATGTCTTGCATTGCCTATTTGTAAAGGACAGAATAATCTCTAGATTACAGCGAGAAGAATATGAACTACGTTAAATTATTACTCGGAATAGCATCCACTACTACTTCGCAAACTGTGTGAATATAAGCCGAAGGCCTCGCGATCTCCAAAAGATTATGAACAACGAGATGGACTCCAACTAAGAAGCAAAACCAATATAAAAAACTTAAAGAAAAACCAAATAAAAAAAAATTGTGGCGTTTTGAAAACAAGATGTCAATAGCTATTGACTGTTTTCCACCACGTTTGATATCGAATTTTTCTCATCACTTTATCGTCTGAGTGTTAGAACTGCTTGAGAATTATAAGACTCAAAGTGACAAAAATCTGAGTGTTGGAACTGTTTGAGAATTATAAGGCTCAAAGTGACAAAAATCTGAGTGTTGGAACTGTTTGAGAATTATAAGGCTCAAAGTGACAAAAAACTGAGTGTTCGAACTGTTTGAGAATTATAAGGCCTAAGCATTTTAAAATCAAAGACTACTATGTTATTTAGATGCCATTGAAAAAACCAGTTTACAAGTATTTATGGAATATGGAAACTAATTAGAAATCTATAATCTTAATAAAGAAACTCTAGCTTCATTAGTCGCTAGACACTTTTACCTGGACAGACAGACGGATATGGCAGTTCAGTGCATATATCAAATTATAATTTTATTTATACACATTATATACAGCTGATATGCCGACTGCAAGTTACGTGGAATACGTGGTAAGATTCGAATCATGGGCTCGTAATTGGAACATCGGCATCAACAGCAGCAAATGTGCAAATGTCACCTTCGCCACGACACTTGGATCCTGTTCAGGCATAACGATGCTTGGCTCTGTACTTAAACAGGAAACGCACTAAACGAATACCTAGGGTTAATCCTGGACAGGTACATAAACTTTGGCAGGCACGCAACGATGATTCAAAAAACCGTATTGACAAAAGCTGCCCACAAAATAAGCTTTCACTGAACAACAATATTAAATCCGATCTGAAAGTATACGGAATCACAGCCAAAACTCACCTAAATAAAACACGAGTAGCTCAGAGCAAAATTGTTCGAAAAATGTGCAACGCGCCTTGGTACATGCGCACTATGGATATAGAAAGGGATCTGAGAGTTCCCATGATTGGAGACCTATAACGGTTGCAAGCTAAAAACTATGAAAAAATATTGGGATCGCATCCCAACGTTCTTGCACGTCTCCTTTTAACTTACGGAGGAAAAAGAAGGCTAAAAAGACTTCACCCACATGATCTTCCCTCCAGAGTCCTGTCCTAAATAATTAATATATAAAATTATGTAAACTAGGAACAATATCTAATAATAATTAATAATTTTATAAATATTGTATAATTTTTGTAAATATTGTAAATAGCATTGTAAATATGTAAATTTCACTATTATATTATAGTCATTATTTGAGTTCCTCTTACTGTATAATTAGTCTAAGCTGTCAAAAGGTAGCAGGATACTAATTAACTGCAAAATATAAGCATTTTTAAACAATAAAAAAAAAAAATTAGTTTGAATTTGGTTTGCTGCCCTCAAAAGTATGCAATAAAAATGATGAGCTGCATATTTCAGTTAAATTTGAATTTGAATGTTGTGGTTTTTTATACTTTGTAAATTTAATATTTAAAAGGACATAACTGCCGTAAATCCTTACTGATTTTGACGCGTTAACCTGCATTCTACTCACAAGGACCAATCCGATCGATTGGTATAATCGAGGAACTAATTCTGCGTTTTATATTCTATATACATCAGACACATCTTCTGCTACAGTGATACTGTTATCACTAGCCCTGTGGCTAGCCGAGGAAGATATTTTGATGGCGACATATGCCGACGAGAAGCCCCAATATTACTGAAGCTATGGAAGCCCTTCAACAAAATGTGTCCTACTCTGAAAGCTAGCTGAAAAATGGAACAATGGCATAAACAGCAAGAAATCATAGGACAAGTGTATTGTACATATTGTAAAACAGTTGTGAATAATTTGTAAGTAATATCTTTCGCTCATATCCAAGGATATAGGGGTCATCTAAGGATCATCGACTGTATGATAATCCTTTATTAAAATTTGATAAAGGTAAAGATATATGAACTAAAATTCAATGCTGTATCATGGTATCAATGGCACTTTCTCGCATATGTAGTATGAGTAAATACGGAATATAATTGCTTGCGGGTAGAAAGCTGTATTCAGTTGAACTCAAATCAATATGTATTCATTTGCAGTTCACTAATAAACACTCACACACATTCGAATACAGTCGAAATTGGGGGTACAAATGCGCGTTTGTCCGTGACAAGAGATTAATTTAAAATTTAATTGGAGCGACAAGTGCATTTAGCATTTAATCTGTATACTAAAAGGAGTCTGTAAGTTTAGTTTGTATCTGCATTTTGTGGTGGAAATTTAATTAGACTGCTAAAAGGGCCAATTAATTTGAGTTGTAATTTATTATGCAAATTAACAATGTACCAAGAGCTGTGGCTTTGCATTCATTATGAGAATCAATTTAAATAATTTCATTTAATTATTAATACACAGTTGGTTTGAGCCAGGACAACTGACTATTGATTAAATTGATTGATTAAAATAAATCAGTTTGAACTAGTTTGAAATAACTCCATTCCATTATTTTATCTTCTGGTTACTCGTCTTGAAATTCTAATGAATACAAATGCTACTAAGGAATCAATTCCTTTTCTTTTAAAACCTAAATATAGAAGAGCTAGATACTCTTTAAAATACCACTGTTCTTAATATACAAGTTTATATTTTTGGGTGAAGAGCTTGACCTCTTTTGAAGACTTTTAACCGCCTACAGGTCTACCTAGAACAAATATGCATTTAAGCTTCAAATTTAATCGTCTTGCCAGTTATCCTTCACAATCTGTTGTACACATAAGTACACGCACACATACACTGACTGCTACACGAGGAAACACAAAAAGCATGCATTTATTTGCCCCAGGATGTAGGCAACACTTTTTGTTTAGTCATATTTAACTTAATAAGATTATATAAAAGCCAAGGCTTTTGATACAAGCAGACAACAAAAGCTACAGCAACAGCAAAAACAACAACAAGCTCAAATACATGACAATGGACCACAACAACAGCAACAACAATAAAAACACCAACAGCAGCAGAAGCCACAAACTCAACCACAAAGGCACCACAATAAAAACTCAAAAATAAACACAAAAATTATTTGCGTAATTCATCAAATCGCTCGTAAATTACTCGTACGAAATCAATGCGACACACAAGGATATTATTATGTGTGTGCGAGTGTGTGTGTGTGAGTGTGTGTGTGGTCCTGTGGACATTTTTATTAAGGTCTTAACAAAAAAAAAAAGAAAAAAATTAGAAATCAATATCAAAAATCTATTAAATAACAAACAAAAACAGAGAAAGAAAGAGAAACAGCTAAGGCCACTTTATGGCGCCACATGTGTCTGTATATTTATGTCTGTGACTGTATCCCATACAAAAAATCAGAAATTATTCGGTAAATGCTTCTTTCTAGGCTGCGTGGCCTTCGAAATAAAAGCAAGGCTCAAACAAAAATTTATAACTGAAAGCGAGTAACAATAACAAACTGATTGAAAATACATGTAAGAATTTATCTGTCTGTGTATGTGTGTGTGTGTGCGTGTGCTTATGCGTGTGTGTGATGCCATTAGAAGACGCAAAAGAAATGTTGACATTGTCATAAGAAATGTGAGAAACAGATGAGAATCAGCAATAGCAACAACAGCAACAAAACAGCAAACAACTGAAATGGCATAAAAAGCGTAAAATTTATTATTATTTATTTCGTAGAGCTGCGAAAGATTTCTAAAAATACCACACCAATATAATGGGAGATCATAAATTCTAGCTCTCTTTTCTCAAGAATATGTGTGTGTCTCGTGCCTTTTGTTGTCGCTGACAGTCCACAGTCCACAGACCGGAAGTGGAGTGGAAGTGGAAGTGCCTTCATGGCTCCACGCCGAGACAGTGTCAAAAGTTTAACATTAGATTTATATGCCATTCATTGTTGTTGCTGTTTTGTTTGTTTCTTAGTGCTGCTACACAAGAAAGAAATCTAGTTTTTCTTCTTAAATCTACCACAAAATACTTAATACAAGCACGGCTTGGTCAAATACATAATTCTTGATTTAAGTGGACTAAAGTGAATGGAGCTTAATTTCAGCTGAATAAATATAATTATTTGTAGCAGAATCACAAGCAATAATTCTGTATTTAAATTTAGATTTTAAAAATGTAATTCATATATAGATACTTTTCTTTTTTTATCCAGCATATTTAGAATTTTAAAAATAAATTTTCGGCTGAAATGTAGAATTTCAAACTTGGCTTTAGAAAAAGTCTTCTTTTTCTTGTTGTGTACGTCAAAGCATTCCATGCCCGGCATAAATCTTCCCAGTGTTCTTATGTGTGTGTGTGTGTCAGTGTACACGTGTGTGTGTGTTTGGGTGTATAACCAGGTCAATGCTTTAGCCAAATGCTTGGCCAACTTCTTAACAACGAAGTTGTCGCTGTCGCTTTTCTATCCGCCATTACCCATACGCCCCGTGCTTGTCAACATATTTACAGTCTCTATATGTGTCTTGTGGTGCATGTGTGTGCGTGAGTGTGTGTGTGTGTGTTTGTTGCCTGCCACAAAGTTGTCAACGCGGCAACTAAACGCGTTTTGGTCCTGCGGTTACCTATATAAGTAGATTATGGACACTGTAGACGATAGTTATTGTTGTTGGCTCCCAGTTCTAGTTTCGAAGTTGTTCAGCTGTTAAATGCGCATGGCCTCTGCTTGAAAGGGAATCAGCAAGAGAGACAGAGAGAGAGAGTTGAGCGTAGCATAAAAGAGAGCTTGGCTTATAAGAGTTCGTTATGAGAGAAAATTCCCAGACTTTGATGATGCCAGATGGCTGAAAAATTACATAATTCAAGAGAAATTGCGGTATAGGTGGAAATCCATAAAAGAAAAATTGCAAATGTTTTTTAGTAATTTGTTGAAAATGAATAATAGCAGATTATCTCTGCTAATAATGATTTGTTATTAGTATCCCTAAAATGTAAACGTATAAAACAGCTCGAAAGCAAATCATTCGGTCATCAGAACTTAATAATATAAAAGCTTGATTTTTTTTCGAATTAAATTCGAAAATGGAAAAGAATTGAATATTATACAAAATATTTCAAAGTTGTATTTATGCTATTTTAATTTTCATGTCAATACTGGTATTTTGGGATTCTAGAAACATCTTAAATCGAAATTCAAATCAACAATATAAAAATCTGACTCACTTACTTATTAAGTTGTTAAGTTGTTACCCTTAGCGTCATGTTTAAAAAAGAATTAAATGAAAAGTTATCAATGAGTTTTCCACGGATTTTACTCCATATATAGTCGCTTTATTGTTCACTTACGTGAAAGAAGAAAAAAGAAAAGGAGTTTTTATATAGAGATTGCTAAGCTCAATGTAACTGCCATTAATTCGAGCAGCTGTGAGCTGTCTGGCAACTCTGGCAGCCAATAAAATTCCTCACGTGCGTTGTGCAAGAATAAAATAATAAAAAAAGAGCGTAGCATATGCAACAAGGGTCACGCTCTCTCGCTTAGCTCTCGCAGTCAGGCTCGCTCACTCGCCCGCACTCTCTTTCTTTCTCTCTTGTTTTGCACAGATGCCTAATGAGAACAGAGGCAGCAGCAGAAGCAGCATCTACAAGAACTCGCAGCAGAGGCATCAGCAGCAGCAGCAGCATAAGATCCAAATAGCTTCGATTTGAAGCCAGTCAAAAATGGTCCATCGACGTGACATGAACAGCCAGCAGCATCCGCATCCGCAGCCGCAGCCTTGTTGGTCCCGTTAACTGAACACTCGCAAAACGTGCGCGCGCGTATGTGTGTGTGAATTGTGTCTGTGTCTGTGTCTGTGTCGATGTCGATGGCGGTGTATGTGTGCGACCAATTGTGAAGTGTATGCAAGCCTTGTAGCCAAGTGAGTCTCCCAGTGTCTTGACATCGCTGTAGTTGTTGTTGTTGCCGCTAGTTAGCAGCCAAAAAAAAGCAGAGCCAGATAAAAATACCAATGAGAAATTGTGCCAAATCACAGGCACAAACACTCACAAACACACACATACACACACTCACACAACATACCGCAAAATATATAAAAAGTCAAAAGAAATACCATTTGAATAGTTAAACAAGAAAAACTTGGTACAAGTCTTCGTGCTTGCGCGTGTGTGTGAGTGTGTGGGAGGGAATGAGAGTGTGTGTGTGCACGGATTTATGCAGCGTTAGTTACATAAGTTATCATCATCATCAGCAGCAATAGCAGCAGCAGAGGCAGCAACAGCAACAACAGCAACAACAGCAACAACAGCAGCAGCATCGTTAGCAGCAACGCCGCCTGTTGGCGCGCATAAGTTTCTATGATGTTGCCCCTTGGCTGGGATGTGCATGTGCCGCCTCGGGATGCCACCAATAAGCAGCAGCAACAGCAATGAAAATCGCATTAGTATCATCACTAGATGACAGCTGCGAACCTCTACACACACACCACACCCACACCTACACCCACACCCACACCCAGACCAACACCAACAACAATAATACTCGTAATAATAACTACAATAAACGTTACCGGGTCCAATTACCAAGGCAACAATCGTTGCGAGTTACGTTTTAATAACGCATACGCACTGTTGCACAGCTGAAGATAGTTACAAAAATACCTCGTTTATCCGTATATCTAGGTAAATGTATATGTAGGAGCATACATGCTTCTGGTGTAATAATACCCAGTTTATTGTTATGCTGCGAGTTGACTCTGTTTGGCAAATTGTATTTATGCCATTCGCTTAAGTCAAGCTTTAATAATTTCAGTAAATTTAATCTAAGCACAGGTCGACAAGGGTTGGAAAGATGGCGAGTAAAAGGTGCTGGGAGAGTGTGAAAAAAATAGCATAATTTCTGGAGTTATATTAAAATTTTGTATTTAAAAAATAAGGCAAACAGTTGTTTTGAGTTTGTAAATTTGAAATAAAATTATGTAAATATTTTGTTATTTATGTTTATGGTTTAAATTAATTATCTTTTCTAATTGGAGAAGAATTTAATGGAGCAGAAAATCCGTAGGGAAAAGCATAGCCTTAAGACTGGAATAACCGCTTAAAAATTGCCTATTTAAATTGACTGATTGTTCCTATGGTAGTTCTATAAAATTTTGAAAACTCTTTCAGAAAACATTCTCTTTTTATTATACTTTTTTTTTATCTTAAGAAACAAAAAAGGTTCCATGCAGTTTCAGCAAGTTGCTCACTGTTTAAGCAGCTATATGATATAGTTGTCCGATCTGGCCAGTTTTTAGATATTTATGATATTTATTTACACTTATATTGCTAGTACATTATGCATTATTTTGTAATATACATTAAAAAGGAGAATTTTTGAAATTTGATTAATGCTTGAATAATACTTAGGTTGATTATTAATCAAATTTAACTATTTCAAAAATAAAATTCTTCATATTTTGCTTAAAAGAACTTCTACTTAACTTCCATAAAGGGGTGTTTAAATTATATCTTTTTCTTTAATAAAAAGATAAATGAAAAGTAGTCATATTTCATATCCAAGAAAGAAATTTATGTTCTTTTCAGTTTTCCTAATTTAAATAGAGATTCAAGAATATTCCTGCTTCACAACAGGGGGCCCTTAACTCATTTTATTAATCAATTTTGACATGAGGCGGCCACAGCATAATATTTGAAAAGTTTTTACTCTGCACTGTTAGCTATCTGATAGAACATAACCGAATTAGCTACCCGAAAACCAATAAGCCCCCAGCTGAGGCAAAAGTTGATGTTGCTGTTGCTGTTGTTGTTGCTGTTGCTGTTGCTGTTGCTGTTGCTGTTGCTGTTGCTGTTGCTGTTGCTGTTGCTGTTGCTGTTGCTGTTGCTGTTGCTGCTGCTGTAGCTGTAGCTGAACGCCGCCCAGGCCATTTCAGTGGCTGTTGAATTTTCGCATTTTTCGTTGGCGAAGCTCATTAACAGCAACAACAAACAAAACAACAACAAGAACAACACCAACACAAACAGAATCTGTGTGGCATGGTTTTGGCATGTGAGCGTGTGTAAGTGTGGGCGTACTATAGTGTGTGGGCGTGACGAAGCGTATAGAACATCAAGTTAAAGTTAATTTGAAAGTGGAAATTAAACAAGACCTGGCAGCCCAGCACAGACTTTCTATGTGAAAAGCTAAACATCTATTTAGATTGGTTTGGGGGAACGCCCAAAAACGGCCGAAAGTATGCCATGAAAAGCGACGAGGCGTGAAAAACAAGCTAAACTTAAAAACATAAACAAATTGCACTTGAAATTTAATTAAATTTGCATTAGCTTAATAAATGAACGTGTCGGCAGGAGTAGATATTTGCATTTGCAATTGTGTTTATAGTGTCCTTTGTTTTGTTGCTGCATGTCAGCTAAATGTTTAATTCTAGAATAGAATTGTATATGCAGCCAACTGGGACAGGAAGGACTTTCAAAGTGAGATAAACACATGTAAAAGCAACAATAACAGAAAACACGACGTGCAACCTTTAACCCTAGAACCATCCACCAAAACTCCGAGTCCCCTGCCAAGTGGCAGCAGCTGCGTTGTCACGTTTTGTTGTTATTTAAACGTTATAAAAAAAAGGATATTATGTTGCTGCCAACATGAGGAAAGCGCCAGCAGCAACAGCCACATCAACAACAACAACAACAACAGCAGCAACAACAACCTATATAAAGCAACAAACCTAAACAACAACAACAGCAACAAGAAAGTCAAAAGCTCAGCATAAAAACATTAATGTAAAAAAAAAAGATGAAATAAACAACAACAGCAGCAAAATTCGTAATGATGATGGATTAACTGTTTTGTTGCAAAGTGCGGAAAGTGTGGCAAGTGAAGCAAGGGCGGAGTAAGAGTGAGAAGAGGCAAGCAAAAGCGGAAACTAAAGTCACAACAGCGACGGCAGCAGCTGCGGTGCAAGTGGCAGCAGCACTAACAGCAGAACAGCAAAAGGTTGGTTATATTTCTTATTCTTTTTTGATATACCTTGTACTGCAAAGGAAGGGTATATAGAGTATGCTAAGTGCATCACATAAAGTAGGTATGTATGTTATGGCCCAGTATCAATAGAAGAGATGAGCTAGCCTTGTGCGTCTGTCAGTCTTTCCGCATTCATCGAATTCGGAAATTCTAAATCAGAAAAACACCAACCAAAATTAAAGATTCCTTTTAACCATCTGTCTGTTTCTTTGTTCCTTGAACACAGAAGTTCTTCTAGCTAGAAGCACAACACTTGGAAAGAAGCTTTCTGTTAACCATAAGCAGACTTGAGATTAAGTCTTAGTTACCTCCTCCGCAGTATCAACTGCTTGCAGTAATATTGAATACCTAGATACTGAGTATTTGCTAGTCGTGCATACTTTGCTAGATCATTCTTAGTTGTTCTTCTTATTATTATTATTATTATTATTATTATTCTTCCTTTCATTCGCTTTCAGTCATTATGTGTATTATGTTTTCGTTAGGGCTTGAACGGAGACTGACCGGACTGGACCGCAGCCACAAATGCCAGCGTAGTCTTTGCATAAATCATTATTTAAGCATTAATTATTAAAATGTATGCACCCAGCCCAATCAACACCTACAGCTAGCTGCATAAGCAAGAGAAAGAGCGAAAGCAGTAAGGCCCATCATTAATCTTTGCCAACTTACATGCTGTGCAGCATATCCTGTACAGGACACAGCGATTATGCTTGTAATGCGGAAATGAGGCAGACTGGAGAATACAGTTACATGAAAAATTATGAGGCTAAATCTCGCGTGGCTTCGGCCATCTAAAGAATAACTCAACTTGTAAAATGTTGTTGCTGTAAGCGTCTTGGGCCTTAGACCATAAATCTTGCCTAGAAATTTAGAATCCACTGCAAAACAGTTATCATTAACATTAGCTACAAGAGAAGGGACCAAGATACAACAACATACACCAATATAAGCGATCTAATTACGAGTATACCTACTTCCATGGGCAAAAGGTTGAGTAAAGCCATATTATATGAACTAGGTCACTTGTTTGAGTCAATAAAATTATTGTTATTATTCTGAATATGAAAGCCGTCGAATAGAGAAAGGCAGAAGGACATATAGGAGAAGCCTTTAACGCTTAACTTTAGCTTAGGTTAGGTAAGAGCGGTATTCGTGGGTGTCCTTACCTTACCAAATACCCTCTGCTTACATGGGTCACATATTAAATTCCGTAGATATAGGACACAATTATACAGAGAAAATGCATAAAAGCCTGGTTCTCTATTCCTATCTGGTCTATTCAGTCAGGTATAAAGAATGCTGAATACATAGCCAGTTATTAAGAACGACAACTTTCAACCATTGGTTTTTCTATCGCAACATCTTGAAAGCAGGACTATAAATAGTACTCTTGCTCTTATAATAAGTTAAATTCCATCAAAATATTGTAATTATAATAGTTTTTGAGATATTTGCACATCGTATTTGTAGTGGAGCTACATTAAGCAACGTAAACATAAAATAAACCTCAAAGGAAACATCTCTGTGTTTTTTTCAAAAGAATTCTTGCAATTTGTTTTTGGCAATGGCAGCCAATCAAAACTTTCATTGCATGAGGATAAAAATAAGTTTCCAGAGCATTTAAAACGTTTTCAAGCTCATGTTGAACACTTTATAGAATCGACAGGCAAAGGCAAAATGAAAAAGTTGCGCATACGACGCGTGGACAAGACATTTAAATGAAAAAACACGTTGAAACACAAAAAAAAAAAAAAAGAAAAGGGAAACTGCTCTGCACACAGAAAAGTAATAAAAACATGAGAGAAGTTGCTTCAATAAACAATTTAAGCAAATACAAACAGAGAGATCTGAAATTGCTATAACAATTCCGAGCATAAAAAACCAACAATAAACAAAGAAGAAAAAAAGTTGCAACAGAGTCTGTCACACACACACACATAAACACATTTAGAATCGGAAACGGCATAAGCACACACAACACACACACACACATACACACACACACGCACACTATACACATAATAATACACATGCAATGTGAATGCAACTGTTGGTTAAGTTTGCCAAGGATGCATGAAATAAAATTGCTGAACTGGGCATTGGCAAACAATTTCCTCGACTTTTTGTATTTGTTGTTATTATTGTTGTTTTATCAGCTGCCTTTGCCATTGCCTTTGCCTTTCACCGGGGACCAGAGAACAGCAGAGGACATAGAAACTACAGCTGGAGCTCCGTGCTCCCTCCGTGCTGAGTGCGTGCTGTTTTGAAGATGAGTTTGCTTGGCTTCGTGCCCGGCATTAAATGAATTTCCCAATGAAGTCATCGTCAACCCTGGCCGATGATATCCTTTGTACTATGCCATTAAAAGAGCCTGTCTTTACATTTTGCGTTTGCGTGTTTGTTTTTTTAATACTCGTAGTTATCTCGTAAATAATAGTTCTTGTTTTCGCCTTTGTTCTTTACCAATTATACACTAGTTCCTTTGGGAAACGACATGCAAAAATTTTCGATTTCCGTCCTTTCTTTGCATTTGTAAAAAGTCCAGGAATATGCCACCGTGGATATTTGTGTTTGACATTATAGAATATGTAAAAATATCCAAAAATGTTATGCAACAACTATTGAAATTCTTGGAAATAGTATTCCTATCTCAAATGAATCAATGCTAACGTAGTCGAATATTATTTTCTTGATCAGAATGTGGAGGAATACCTAATCCTCAATACCGAAGTAGGATATGTGTATGATAGTTTCGTACCATTCTATTTATAGCAACAATACGATATGCATATTTCAATAAGTTGTAGAAATATTGCTTCTTACTCAAGTTTTGATGGCATATCCTTTCTATGCAATATTGTTTGACTCATATTTAGAAAAGCATCTGAAACCTACAATTAAAAATGTAGGTCAGATTCTTTTTATTAGCTCAACCGTCGACATATATCCTTTGCAATAGTTTTCTCCATAAATATATAATCGCCTCCATACTCTCGTCTTACCTTCTATATTCCTTTCAGACTTACTGGAAAGTATAATATAAAATTTGATAAATAAGCTTCCTTCCTCCATCCATTTCATACGTCGTAGAAACTATTTATATATATAGCCGTTGCAGCTCCACTTCAGTTGGTGTCTGCGATTTCATCTCCGGTAACTGGCTCAATTGCAGCCCATCCTGGTACTGCGCCCATAACTGTACTTCCAGCTTCGGTAACTGTTCAGGGTTCTGACCCTGCCCCGACTCCTTTGCTTACTGTTGTTGCACCGCGTAAGCAAATTTTCGTATCTAGACTTTCAGCTGATACTACATGTGAAGCTATTGCTGCCTATATTGCCAGCAAATCTTCAAGCAATGTATCAGTATCTAAATTTAATTTCTCTGAACCTAGGGAAATAGCCTCCTTCAAAATTAACGTTCCATCAGACACATTCTCACTTATTTGTGATCCAAATTTCTGGCCTCCACAAATAATTGTTCATGAGTTTATTATAAAAAA
Organism: Drosophila repletoides; assembly: GCA_018150835.1. NCBI lineage: Eukaryota > Metazoa > Arthropoda > Insecta > Diptera > Drosophilidae > Drosophila > Drosophila repletoides. The sequence continues at coordinate 8,984,849 of JAECWQ010000202.1, forward strand.
ACGCACTCGTCCGGTGCCTGTCAGTCTTCAAGCTAGTGGTTCTCTTTCGCAAGCAACCATTAGTAATAATCCTCCAAAAAACTAGATCGATCTTCTGATTTACTATATATCAGTTATCAGAATGTTAGAGGTCTAGTGTCTAAGCTTAAAAATGTATTTTTACAAAGTTCTTCCTACGAGTCTCAAATTATTGCTTTTTCTGAGACATGGCTTAATTCCTCAATTTCAAATTCTGAAATTTTTTCTACAGCCTTTACATCCTACAGAAAAGATAGAATAACTCGTCGTGGTGGTGGGGTACTCATTGCAGTTAATTCTTGCCTTCGGTCCGAGTCAATTACTTTATCCGTTTCACCTCCTGATGTGGAAATAGTTGCCGTTAAGGTATCGTTTCCATCATGTTCCATTTTCATAACGTGCTCTTATATCCCTCCGTGTTCTGATATTTCTATTTATATGCAGCATTTAAGCCGTATTGAATATATATCAACACTAGTACGTGATAAAGACATGTTTGTCGTTTTAGGCGATTTCAATTTGCCTAATATCCAGTGGTCTCTCTTTAGGAAATCTAATTATCTTGTGCCTTCTGCACAACATGACTTTTTAGATTCCTTGTATGACCTTTCGTTTTTTCAAATAAACTCGATTCCTAATAATCTTGACAGAATGCTTGATCTTATTTTTGTCAACGATTGCACTTCTACCAGTGTGTCAAGATCTTGTCCTTTAGTATTTCCTGAAGACTCCTTTCATCCTACCGTAGAAGTTTCTCTATCAATTGCTACGTCGACTAAACCAATATCTAAACCTATTAGAAAAACCCGCCGTTGTTTTCGCAAGGGAAATTTTTCCTTGCTTAATCAACTTCTTTCCTCAGCTGATTGGTCTACTCTATACAATTCGGTTGATATAAATTTTGCTCTAACCCACTTCTATGACACTATTAACTCACTTCTTGATATCTGCATTCCAAGTAGTGTTGTATTGCCTGTTTCATCCAAGCCTCCCTGGTTTACACGTCGACTTTCAAATTTAAAAAATATTAAAACTAAGCTATTTAAAAAATTTAAACTCTCTGGATCTAATATTGATTTTTCTAAATATTCTATTGCTAAATCTAACTTCCTTCTCCTTAATTCTCAATGCTATAATGAGTATCTTATGCGCTGCAGGAATCAGTTTGAGCGGGATCCTAAACTGTTTTATAAATTTGTAAATTCTAAGCGTAACAGCTCGTCTATGCCTCCTACATTTTTTCTGAAAAATGAGGGATCCAAGGATGACTTTACTAGTGCTAACCTTTTTGCAAATTTCTTTCAATCTACTTACACTTCTTCCATTAACAATATCGCTTACCCTTATCCTTATCCTATTTCTTCCTCTAACTCTTTATTTTCTCCTATCATTACTGATAACGATCTAGTTACAGCAATGAAAACTTTAAAATTTTCATATTCTCCTGGGGCCGACAATATCCCAAGTTGCGTACTCAGAGAATGCTGGAGCTCTCTACATCTTCCCCTACTCAAACTTTTTAACTTATCTCTTGATTCCGCTGTTTTTCCATGTCTTTGGAAGGAATCATATATTATCCCAATTCACAAAAAGGAGCTAAATCCGATATATCGAATTACAGAGGAATTGCAAAGTTGTCTGCAATCCCAAAATTATTCGAAAAAATTGTAACATCAACTTTGCAGCACCTCTGTAAGTCGATAATTTCACCTTTTCAACATGGCTTTATTAAGAGTCGGTCTACCACGACTAATCTGCTTGAATTCACATCATTGGTGAATGATGCATTCCTAAGTAGAATGCAAACAGATGTCATTTATACTGATTTCAGTAAAGCATTTGACTCTGTAAATCATTATCTTTTAATCTTCAAGCTAGATCGAATTGGATTCCCCCACACTTCTGACTTGGATTTCCTCTTATTTAAAAAACAGAACCCAAAGAGTTCTGTTGAGATCCGAAATTTCTAAACCCGTATTTGTTACTTCGGGTGTGCCGCAAGGTAGTCATCTTGGTCCATTGTTTTTCACATTATTTATTAATGACCTGCCTTCCATTTTGTCCCACTCACGCATCCTTATGTATGCTGATGATGTGAAACTTATTCTTTCTTACAACGATCCTTCTAAATATATTTGTCTGCAAGATGACTGTAACTCCATGCATCTTTGGTGTCAGGCTAATAAGTTGCATTTAAATATTTCTAAATGCTTGTTTATGACTTTTAGTCGAATTACTCCACACTTAGTCACGTATACGCTTGACAATGTACCCTTGCAACGTATAACGACTGTGGAAGACCTTGGTGTACTTTTTGATGCCAAACTTAGTTTCATTCTGCATATCTCCTCTATAACTAACAAAGCCAAGGGTGTTCTTGGATTCATTAAACGTTGGTCCAAGGAGTTTAATGATCCCTTTGTTACCAAAATCCTTTATACTTCTCTAGTTCGTCCCATACTAGAATATTGTTCATGTGTTTGGAGTCCTCAATATGGAATCCATCAAGTTCGTATTGAATCCATTCAGAAGCAATTCCTCCTCTTTGCCCTTCGTGGCTTAAACTGGGATCCCGATCGCCGTCTTCCACCGTACTCTGATAGGCTCTTACTCATTGATCTCCCTTCATTAACTAACCGTAGAACTATCCTTGGTATTATTTTTCTTCATAAATTAATTATCGGTGACATTAGCTCTCCTTTTCTATTATCTCGTCTTAACTTTCATGTTCCACGTAGACTAACAAGAAATTATTATCCCTTATTTTTATCTAATTGCACAACTGACTATGCGTTGCACAATCGATTCCGTGTACTGTGCTCCAATTACAACGAATTTTATCACGTTATCTCTTTAGAACTCTCTCTCTTACACCTAAAATCTGCTCTTCTATTCTATCTTCGGGAGAACCCCAATCATTGATTGGTTGACGTGGTTGCTGCCTTGGCAACACTGCTTCTTTTTTGGTTGGTGTTTTCCTGAATTGTCCTCTTTTCTCTCTGTTTTTCTTTTTCTTTTTTATAATTTTTTATAAATACATCACTAAAAAAGTCCGGATACCTACCGAGAATCCGCTCAAAATCTCGAGATTCTGATTTTTTAATACTCGATTGATTTTTGATATTTTTTTGAATGTAGAAATGGATGTAGTTCTATGTCGGATATCTGCATTATAATTATTAATTATTTTCGCCACAGCAATGGCTTGGCTTGAAGCGCGATACATTGACGCATCTGCTCCATCTACTATGGATCCTCGGTTCCATCAAATTGGGGCACACGGTCACATTGTTTATTATGTATGTCCATGTGATGTGTTATCTTACTTTATTACTCTCTTTCTTTCTATCCTTTTGTCTATTATGTTCTTTTTCATTCTATTTTCAACAATCTTTATATTTCTTTTTCGCCTTTTTTCCTGGTCTGATTGGGTTTTTTGCCTGGGTTTTCCCCAATCCTGTGCAACAAATGTTGGACCATAAAAATTGATTGATTTTAATACCCCAGAATTAAATTTTAATCTTACTTGTAAATTTTAATTTAATTAATTTCTAGATTTTAATTTAATTTATATAATAATTATATTAATTCTTTTGTAATCCTTTAATCGACTGCAATTAGTCGATTTATTAATAAATAAATAAATAAATAAAAATAATACGTGAAGGTCTTCAAAATTTGACCTGATGTGTTACCAAATTCGATAACTGCAGCTCTTATAGTGCCAGAATACAACAGTTAAGCGACGATTTCGTAATCAATTTTCATATATGTGCCGCCTCAGAAAGTAGGCAACATTTTCTTTTTGCGCAGTGGTTTCGTTTATATACTGCGACCACACAAACAGTTCCAATTGAGGGAACAGTTTACACGCATTTTTAATTGAGGACACGTCAACGGAAAGGATATGTGGAGAAAAACAAAGAGGACGACAATAGTGTGTGAATAATAAATCTATATATTACCTATTTATTATTCACAAATTGTTGTCTTTCTACATAGCCGAATGGCCATCGCAAACATTTAAAAGAAAAATATACTTCTACATGCGATCCTTAAATGCATTATTAATGCAGACTGTGAACTTGCAACAGCTGTGTCGTGGCAACAGGAACAGAAGTAATTAATGACCTTGAAGTTAACTTTGAACATTGTTAATGGATAAATTGTACGGGCAGGTTGTGCAGGCTTTGCAGGATGTGAAGGGGTCAAAGCAACTGTCGCTGATAAGGACGACAATCAAAGCAATTAAGAAGACAAAAGCACAAAGTGTCTTAAGTAGATGACACAATCCTTTCACTCCTTCTCTCGTTCTCTCCTTCTTCCTTCCAATCTTCCAAGTAGAAACTCAGCTAATTTAAGATGCAAGCGACAACAAACTCAACGCAAATGTTGGGCAATTAAAAAGGGTTGACAGTTGTCAAAGGGGGCGTGGCAAAAAAGACAGCAGCAGCAACACCAAAAGCAAAAACAAAAAAAGTGAAAGCCGGCGAGCAGATTTCCACTTTTAATACTTTGTACCCTGCGAAAACGCGTACAAGGAATATACTTTCTTTAAGTCTTTTCGACTTAGTCTGCCCAGTCTGTCCCTCTGTTTGTCAGTCGGTCTGTCCGTTCGTAAAATGAAGGTTCCTGTTCATAAGACGCAGGTCAAATCAATTTCAAATTATAAGTAGCTCCCCTCCCGCCTTTGTACACAATAAGAAAGAATCACAGACAGCTTAGGGATAATGTTTGGGGTTTGTATTTTAACACAATATTAGAATTTTATTTTCTATTATTTCGAATAAAAGTTTTTAAACGCAATTCGAACCCAACCGCAATTAGAATACAACCATTAGATTTTCATGTATTTCCCGCCCAGGTCTAAAATAACTTTTCGATTAAAAGCATAAAAAATAAAAATGGGAACCCACTTTTCCTGGGTAAGCTTTTCCATAAAAATTTGAAAAATGGATGTTTTCGATTATATTGAAGTGCTCTTTACTCGGGTAATTATTCGTCCTATTCTTTTCACTTATCATTCCAGTTGTCTCTACTTAGAGATCAAATTCTTGGAGAAACTTTCCTTATATCATATAAAAAAAAAACATTTTCCATATATCAGCCATAACAAGCTCTGGACATGCCGAGAGTTCCTTGCTGTAGGCGACATGGGAGCTGCGTGTAGAGTATTTCCTAGACGAGCACTCCCTGCTGGAGAGTTTTCGCTTTTTTCTTGCTCACTTTGCAGTTTTTGTTATGTCGCTCGAAATTGGCTTAATAGCCCTAGGCTTTGAAAAACACATACATACTCAGATAGACACCCGCAATCACACACACAGGCACACACACACATGCACACCGTTGCCTACACGCAACTCTCGGAAAAGCCAGCAAAAAAACAGCAACAAGAACAACAACAGCAGCAAAACTTTAGACCAACTTTTGTCAAAGTTGTTTTTATAGTTGTTTTTGCTGATGTCCTTGTTGTTGTTATTATTGACTGAGCTAATGCCTTCGATATGTGTCAATAAAATCAATATTTGCGTTTGCCTTTGTGACTAAACGTTTAATTAGCGCATCAATCAAAGCCGCATTTTGAGCGTTTATTAGATTAAATTCGACTAGGACGGGAAATTCCAATTGTTTAGTTTGCCTTTTAAGCCTTGAGCTCTCTTCCATTTGGTTTACGGTTCTTACTCTTCAGCTCGACTGCCAAATATTTGTCTAATTAGCAAATAGCAAAGTTAGGCAAACACCCACACAAACAAACTCAGTCCTGATGGCAAATTGAGCGTTAAATTCTAGGGTGTGCTCATCTAATGCCAAGAAACTGAGTCAAACGACGAAAAATGAGTTTACTTAAAATACACTTCATTTTCGAAACACAAGCTAAGGAATACAAATATCTTGAAAGAAGTATGACTGGCTTTAAAGGCTTAGATGGCCGACAAAAAAGGATATCTTTAAAGCAACTAGATAGGATTTACTCGTAATTTACTGCTGGGGACCACACTATATACATAGGAACTCGACATGGCCTACTTAACAGACCAAAAACTTTTCAGTCATAGCAAAAGAGCCGTTGTCTTTATGTCGAGCTGGAAACGTAATTATAACGAATGGGTCCTGGTAGAGCGCGCAGAGGGCTTCATTTGCTTTGATGAGCTTTTAGCAGCAGCTGCAGAAAAGGACTCCATTTTCAGCTGAAATTGCAATGTATTGCCAACAGCATAACGGTTCTGCCACGGGGAGCAACAGCAGCAGCACCGCAGGGAGCAGCAAATCAAATGACAGTCGCAACGCTTCTATCACAATCCCAGTTGGCCACACACACAATTACACGCCCATTCCAGCAATCTTGTATGGAAATCCACACAGGCGGACCACTAACTGCATTAACAAGTTCAGCAATGCCGAATGGCCAATTGCCAATCATTTATGCGTATTTAAAAGCATTAAGCTCAGTGCAGACACATTAATCATACGCCACATGTAACGTGTGACGTGACGGCGTCTGCTTATCGCCTCTTCTTGCCCACAACAATTCCAATTTGAGTGCTTAACCGTGGGACAATTTAGGTCTTAAACAGAATGGATCAATTAATATGTGTGTAGAATATCAATTATGTTTGACTCTAGAATGAGATTTCTTGAGAAATTAGAGCTAAGTATTTCATTTAATTTGGTAATTTTCATAAATTTCATAATAATTGACTGAATTGAGTCGTTGATGAATGGGCCAGTCAATCAAAGTCAAGAAAAATATGAAATATATTCATAATAGAGCCATATTCTTTATAAAATAGATATCTATCTATATACAACTACAACTGCAGTTCGAACAGCCCTTTCTTATGACATATTCGCAGCCGTTAAACACTTCCGAAAACTATCCAAATAAATTACATTGAATGAAAGCACACTTTGCCCCACTGTGCTCTGGTTTCCGTATCAGGTTTTGACCGCTGCAGGGCAAAACTTGTACCATGTTGACGGATTTGCAGTAGCAGCTGCTTCCCTGCTTCTCTCGTGTGGCCAGCCAGCAGAAGGAACGTTTGCCACAGCTGCAGAGAGCAAACAGCAAAAGCAGCCCAAAACTTATGCAATGAAATATTTTCATGTGTGTGTGGTTTTTCGGTCTCTCAGTGAGAACAGATTTATGACATAATTCAAGTGGTGTTTGCGGTTACAAAAGAATGTTTATGTTACGAGTATTTTCACAAATTTCCAAATATTGACAGCCTCAGCAAAACTACGAATATAATACTCTAGGCACACGAATATTTAAGGCTTAAGAGCCACAAGAGAATGATTTGTGGTGCGTTTTAACATCCTTTTATCTTAGCTTAGTTAAGTCATATGCAGCACAGTGAAAGTTGAATTTGGAAAACCAAAATTAAAAACATTAGGAAGGACTTTGCACCCTAAAGATTATATACCCTTGCAGACGGAAAAAAAAGAGAAAGGAATAAAATAAAGAAGTCGAAATGCAAAATTCTAAACGTGAATACTGTTCTAAGCAGGTTTGAAAACAGCTCAAATTGAAGCCTGATTTATTTTTCCTTCAATTCCATAATGAATTAAATTAATTATTATGAGCTTAATGTAGATATTCTCGATATAATACTTGCCTTATCGATGCATAGTAAGCTGGAAAAATTTATAATTACAACTTCTATATAAGCAAGTCAGAGCGAATCAGCTACAAATGAAAGGCAATTAATAAACTTTCAGCGCGAGCCCAAATGGAAAGGGAGAACACTTAGCAGAGAGGATAATTAGTAAAGTTCATATATAAAAAAACGGAGGACAATTCTTGAAAGTTGTCAGGCAAAAGTCGCAGCAGAATATTTTACAGATTTTTTTTGCTGCGATTGTCATTACAATGCTGTCAGCAAATATTTTAATTAACACACCAGCACATTTCGACATTTCCATTGCCAGCTTTTATAATTGGCCTTGTCAGTTCCACTTTTGGCTGATACGCTGAATAAATTATTCAATTTTTAATAAGCAAAATGAAAAAGCAAACTCGAAATATTCAATTAGACATAGTTAAAAAACATTCATTTTTGTAATGGAAAAGTTGTCAGTGGCAAATATTGTCAATTTATTATAATTATGAATATTTGTAGCAATATAATTATGTTCGTTTTCATTACTGTATTCATGTGCATATTATAATTTTATATAATTATTTTTGATAATTTTACCTTCATTGTTATTAAACTATAATAATTAGATATTTTCGAAGAGTATATGAAAGAAAAGGAAGGACTAAACATGAGCTTGATCGGTCCTTAAGCTAGTTTGAGCCCAAATTAGGATAATAGTCATAAATGAATAACAATTCATTCTTCATCTCGGATAAAACAAAAACGTTTATAGAATAAGTATACAATTCTCATACCAAGATTAATTACAGTTTGTTGAAATACATCCAAAGAGAAATCAAAATTAAGACAATTGGCTTGACCTCTCTTAGTTTGCGTAGCGATCTCTTAGTTCTTCTGCATTTGAATTGTAATCTACTTGTAAAAAGCACAGTGCCCGTTGAGAGTCTTCAGACATTCAGGTCTAAGCGTCATACTTTTGCTTTTTTTCTCTGTGTAAGGATTCCAATCAGTCTATAATCCTCTTTAAATTGTTACCAATCAAACTCGCTCGGTTAGATATCGGAGCGACAAAAGACAGTTTAAAGAAACTAATCGCCTTCAGAGCTAATCGTCAAAGAGTGCGCAGATATGTAGGCTACAGGACATGCATTTTTGGACTGAAAACGCCTGCGGGCCCATAGAAAATCTGACAAAAATACGAGCAATAAATCTGACAAATCTCTATGGATTTTTTTGCTTACAATCAACGCTTTTAATTGGCCAAAGGATGCACAAAATCAACTTGTAAATGATACAAATAACAATGCTGGACATATTATTAAGTAAAAGGTTTGAAGGTGAGTCACAATCGATCAATGTAAACCTTAAGTTCAGTAGTATTTTTCCCCCCTTACATCTAACTTGAAAGTTTTATCCAGATAGGTTAATAAACAAAAAGTTTTCAACCGATTGTTCCTATTACTACCAATTAATATAGTTGTCCTTTCCGGCAGTGTAACAGAAAGGAAAGTTATATATAATTTGAATCACTGAGAAGCTGAGAAAGTGGTTTGTAGAGAGACAGACAGATGGACAGACAGACAGACTAAATAATTATGTATATAATAATATATACTTTATGTGGTAGGAGACCTTTGCATTACATTACAATTATATTTTCTACCAATCATTCCTGCAGCAGCTCAATTCAATATGCTAATTACCCTCTGCAAAGGTATAAAAACATATATTTTAATTAAATTTAAATTATTTTTGATTTTAATTTGAATATGCTAATTATCTGCTGCAAAGCGAATAAAAATAAATACTTATTTTAAATTAGCTTGTAATTATTTTTGAGAAAGAGAAAGGATGTGCCCAAAGCTTTCCATCAGGTTCCCACTCTGAGAGAAACCTTGATTGATTATTGAGTTTTAAGGGTTCTGTAAATCTAAAATTATTGATTCTTCGACAATTATTTCCGTACTCTCCTACTAAATGAAGTATATTTATTTGTGTCTTTACCTCAAACAGCAACACTTGACCATCTCAGCTCCCCAGTGACCTGGAAATCACCCTATTCGCGCTAAGTGACCAATACGAGTGTCTCCAAGTTCATTTCCATTCGCAAATAGGTCTATCAGCTGGCAATTCCTTTGCATAATATGCTTGGTCATTGGCTCAGCTTATAAATAAAATCCAAATTTGTAGCTATTACGTTGAGCGGCCTTTGGGGGACAATGACAAAAGAAAAAAAAACAGAGAAAAGAAAAACTTAATTTCAAATGGTTTACCGGAAAACCAAAACCAAATTCGAAACCAAATATTATTATGCTCCAGCGCACAGTGTGTTAGTATGAGTGTGTGTGGGTGTGTGTGGGTGTGTGTGGTGTGTGTGGTGTGTGTGTGTGCGCGTCTATGCAGCGGTTACCATTAGGCATGCATCAGCACGCGGCAAGTTTTGTGGATCTGGTCTGTGGCATCTGGGGGATTTTAGTTTCGGATGAATCCCTATCCCTATCCCTGTTCCTGAGTCCTAAGTCGCTCGCTGCTCAGCCAGGCGCAAACACAAAGACAGACCAAGGAGCGACGCCGTGTGGGCGTGGTATGCCTTAGTGGGGCGCTACGTGTTACCAGGCAAGTTATTTATAGATTTAGACCCACTCACACACGAGTACAGAGAGAGAGAGAGACAGAGAGAGTCTTATGCGAAGAGCTCAGCTAAATCGCTTTGGGGCAGCAAATAGTTAAGTCGACCTGTGTGCGTGTGTGTGTGTGTATAAGTAGGAGTATCTGCGTGTGTGTGCGCTCCATTTCGCATTATTGCAGCGCAACTAAGCATCCTTCTGTATCTTGCCAAAGGTCTTGACCGACCTTCTTTCTCCGGCCTAAGCTAGAGCCCAGTCCCGTCTAGGCAGCCCAGGCATTGGCGGTCTACATCTTGGCTTATTCTGTTAGTGCTGCTTCCATATGTCAACGTCCGTAACATGCCCTGACTTGCCTTCTAATTAACCCTTTTATTAACATCCTCTACCACACTCATGTGTGTCTGTGTGTGTGTATGTGTGCCTGTGTGTGTTGGGGTATGAGTCGGCAATACTTGGCCTGGAAATATTCGTATACCCTAGCAAATTGTCTGTAGTTTAGCTTGAGCTCAAGATATTTGTATCTAATCCCTCATCAGAATTATGAATATATTTGAATTAGCTTCAACAATGTTTTTGGATGCTCGTAAAAGCTGAATTTAAGATTCGCTACAAATAATATTTCATATTAGATATATTCTCAAATTTCCTAAAATTATATTTTATAAGAAGAGTACAAAGTTTTTTTTTGTGGTTTTGTTTAGATTTGCGTGGAATGCCTTTAACATATAAATGATTTAACTTTTTTAATATTTTTTATGCTGATTTATAACTTAGGCAACATCCAACCACCATCCAGAAGAGGCTCTTATGATCTTCCAAGACAAAAGCCAACTAACTTCTGGAAGTTTGAGTAATACAAAGGGTATTAGGATTTCATTATGCCAAGGATAACTTTTCCCGCTGTTCCAGTTGAGTCAATGATGAGCGAAAAAAGTTGAGAGTTTTCTTGTGGTTGGAGTCGCTGCCAATTATGCCAACAGCTATTGACTGGATGAACAAAGGATATTTTCGCATACACACAATCACATGTATATATATATATATATATGCTGATAACTGATAAAAGGCATCCCAACTAAAGTAAAGTTGCAGTTAATTAACAGATAACTTTCTTGCCGCAATCGGCAAGCTGATCATTCCCTGTGTATCTTATGCCCTCGGCGGCGATGGGGGCGATAGTGACGTATCTCCTCCTTTTTCCGATTCTTTTCACGATCACGCTCCAGCTTGATATCCACCCAGTCGTATAGATGGTCATTCAACAGATAATTATTTCGGAAAAGTAGTTTAAACAATTGCCGCAAATAGACATAGTCTGGCTGCTCGGTGAATTGTAGGCTGCGGCAGTATTTTAAGTAAATGAAGAATTCTGGGGGCACTCCGGCACACAGGACACTCAAGGGAAGCGTGGACTTACTCTCGGCAATTCTCTCGTATTTCTGGGAACGTGTCTGAGCATTAATGCCCTGCCAGGGCAGGCGACCACGCAAAAAGTACAGCAACAAATAACCAACGGACTCCAAATCATCCCGACGACTCTGCTCTGCATAATGGGCATGCACGGAGGCGTAACGAGCTGTTCCAATGAGATCGCAGCGTTCATTGTAGGTGATATGAGTGCAGGTGCTGGGGCGATAGTAGCGTTTGGCCAGGCCAAAGTCAATCATGAACACGCGATTTCGCTGACTGCCCAGACCCATTAGAAAGTTCTCCGGCTTGATATCCCGGTGCAGCAAGCAATTCATATGCAAATATTCTACCCGAGCCAATACCTGATCCGCCAGCATAATAGTCGTCTTCAAACTGAAGTTTCGTGCACAAAAGTTAAGCAAATCCTCCAGAGTGGGACCCAGCAAATCGAGCACTAAAACATTATAAAGTGCTTCGGTGCCAAAGTAATGAATATGCGGAAACCCAACCCCTCCATGCAATATACGATAGATCTTTGCTTCGCGTGGCAGCTGCGGATATCTGACGGAACTGCTCTCTAGCTTGACGGCCACCTCTTCGCCACTCGCGATGCTAGAAGCGCGGTATAACTGCCCAAAAGACCCACTTCCTATTAGGCTCAAGAGTCGATACTTTCCACCCACAACGATATCACGCAGCCCACTACGCCTAGATGGCTTTGCCATCTTCACCGCACCTGGTTGCTCCTGAGGCTGCTGCTGCGGCGGGGACTGTCCACATTGCGCGTGCTGACGTTGATGTTGCTCCTTATGTGGACGCCCTGGCTGGCGGCATTGATACTCATTGGGATACCTTACATGCTCCATCCCTTTCTTGGAATGTTAAAGGAATGTATCGAAAGTATCGAAAGTGTTGCTAGGTATATCTAGCATGACCTGTGTTGGAATCTGTAATGACTAAGCTACGATAGAGTAATTTATGACATACTTATGCCATAAACTCAAGGAATATACTACAAAAATAAATTTTCTTCATATATTTTGTATTTCGCAAATCTCTCCCAAGGTGTTTTAATCTCTATAATCTTTACCAAAATTGCTTGAAAAGCGGAATGGAAATCTTGTCTATTCCTTAAGGAATCTTTGGAAAACTTATAGGTTACATAAAAATCGTTGTCAGCGGTTAACAATATGGCCGAAAATGATCCAAATCGGATTACCAAATCATACAGTTAACATAGCAACAGTCGAAGTGCTTATTCCACTCTATAAGGGTATGTTATCTTCGGTGCGCCGGACATAGCCTCGCTACTCGTTTGTTTCCTCTACCCGTCGATTTTAAATAAATAAAGAAATGGGCAATAGTTTAACCAATTAATCTTTATTTTTATTTCCATTCAAAAAGTCAAGAGGGTAACACCATTAACCCAGCTTGGCTTACATATTAACTTTAATATGAATCGCTTTAATACCGTTTTCACTTTCAAAATTTGAATATAAGTTCAATTGAGCGGAAAATAAAAAAAAATGTATATGAACTTGTAAAATAATAAAAGGAAAAAGCATTTCCCAATATTGAATTTTCGTGCTGCTGGAATAATTCCCCGGAGCGCTGCAATTGGCACTGGCAACACTTTTTGATGCCTTTTTTATTGGCTTTCAATCAAATCGAGCAAACAAATCTAAATTTAATTACTAAAATGCCAATTGCTATTGAATTGCATTTGATGAATGACACAAAATATATATGGAAGCCCCCAATCTTTTTCACACCCAAAACAATGGACTTTTGCCTAATTTTAGCAGCCACTATTTAATATACTTTTTATCCATTAAAAATGGGTAAACAGAAGAGTTTTGGTTAAAGTTTAATAAGTTCTCATCGCTATTGATTTAGTATATTTTTTTATTTGTTCAGCGCACATAAATGTTCAATCTGATTAGTTGAATTATCTCAATTTTTATGACTCGATAAAGAAGGAATTAATTCCATTCTTGAAAAAGTTTCCTTCTTAATATAATATTCTAATTAGTCATAGATAATGATAATGGAATAAAAATTTAATGAGAATGTCTCAAAGTTTTCTGTCTTGTTTTGTTCTTGTTTTCAGATTTTATATTTTTGTAATGGTTTGCAATCAATTGACCAAATTTTGAATGACAGTTTTAGTTATTTGGAATTTTATTCATTTGAAAGCGTTTTTCGGAGCTATTTCCCCAAAATCTTTTCTTTTTTTTTACGGTATTTTATTTATTAAATCATCTCGTTTGGAGACTAATGATAAGTATTTAGATCTTAATCTAAAATTAACCCGAAACATCTTAAACTCTGTTTTGTAATTGAGGTTGTTTTCGGCTACAAGAGGTTTACGATAACCCCAGTAGAAAACTTAAAACTATATGTGCTTTATGGCAGACTGAATAACTAAGCAAGTAAATAAATTAACTCTTTCAATGAAAAATTTTGAAGAAACTCAATAGTTCACTTCAATGTCCCATTCAAGCAGGCAGAGGGAATGTAATCCTTCTTATTTTGACGAGCAATTGATTCAAGGTTTTTCTATTATGGTCTTTTTTTAAAGTCTAATATATCTAAGTACTGGGTGTCTGCTAGTGTGGCACTCTCCACTACAGTTTCCACTTTCAATTACGCAGAACTTTCAATTTAGTGCAGCTGTGTTATAAAACTTTTGCCGCAGCAACTCATATGGCATCACTCATACGCCACCCCCACCCACCACACTCGCTGCTTGAAAATTGATTAATTTTTCAAATTGATTATGCAGCCTGACAGTCCGACCTTATGCCACTCAAGCCATACCTTAAGTGGTTGCCACTCGATTGGATTCCCTTGCTGTGGTTCTCACTTTGCTCCATGTTTGCAGTTTCTCTTGCAATTAAATTTATTTGCCATTTGGCATGGCCTTGTCGACCACATAATAAACTCTACTCATTTGTTGTTTTTGTGTTTTTGGCTAAAACATTTCGACCATCCTTTACTATTTTTGTAAATGTGCCCATGCTCGCATCGACTGCTGCTATTCCGACTGTTTGCCTGTTTGACTGTTCGTCTGTTTGTCTTTCTGTTATCTCTGGGAATACCAACAGAATTGTGTTGGTATTTGGTTGCAGCAGTGCTTATAAGTCTATTAAATTTATGACCAAATTACCAACGAACATGTAAATAAAAGGCAAAAATATTATATAAAACTGATACTAGAAATTACATTTGGCATAAGAATTTAATCATCAAATTTGTCAGTGTAAACTGAGTGGCTCTTCTGAGAATAAAATAAAAAATGTCAAATTTGCAATTCCCAGAATTGTAAAAGACAAATTAAGTTTCTTCATCTTCTACTGAAAATACCTTTATAAATTACATTTGAATTCAGAAATATACGTGATTTTTTGCATTTCTCGAATTGAATGTCCTTCAGCCTGAATTAAATTTCTTTTAGAAATATAATCTCTGTATTTAAAACTAATTTATCAACACAATAATATCAAAATACACTTTTAAAGCTGTCCTTCCCCTGGCTACGCTGGGTTAAACTCAAATCTTATTTCACTAAATTAAACTACCAAAATATATCAAGATTAACAATAACAACGATGGAAAATAGTTTGGAAATATCTAAACAGTTTTAGAGATAAGCTTCAAAGATACAGAAACTAAATCTTCTATAGTATTTTATAGCTTTTCGTTGCTCAAAATCCAATTCATTGCCTAGAAAACAGTTTTTCAGGCACTCTTCTCTCCCAGCTCTTTGTTTATGTTTGCATTGCGTCATAACGGAAAGCCTCACAATTAATTCGCTGCTTATAAATTGTAATAAATTAAAATAAACTGCCGCCTTGACAATTTTAATGTAGAATTTACTTGGGCGATTTGCATGGAAGCGGCAATAGCATGCGATATGGTTTCCAACCCCAATCCGGTTACAAGTGTGGATGCGGATGTGGATGAGGATGTGAATCTGGCCCTAAACTGTGAGCTTATTTATGAGTCGAGAATAGAAAATAACGACAAGGAACCTCAACAGAGGCAGAAGCAGAAGCAGCTTCTGAGCTGTAAACAATTGAGCTTAGCAATGACTAAACGAGTAAAAGTATAAGTATAAATATAAATGTATGTAGGAAAATGTACACAGAGCAAAAAAAGGAGGCGATCGGCATTTGAGTTTAACAATTCTTCATTTTCTTTCGAGTCGACTCGAAATTATGAACAGCTCATCAAGTGCGAAACGGCTTGCAGGAGAACGATATGACTAGCTGGTATTAAAACAAGTAAAATAATTATTATGTTTATCTCATTTTAAATATAATAATCAGGGTTAACTTAGGGATTCAAAAAAAGAGAGTTTGAGTCAACAATTTCATACTTGGTTTGAAGGAAATCGGGCTCACATTGGTATGGAAGGGTTTCAATGTGGAGTTTTTGATATTTTCCCACTTTTCTCTCAGTGTATGAGTATAGTTGTAGTAGTCACATATGCACACGCATGCATGCTTTATGAGATGTTTTCAGAGACGGT
Source organism: Drosophila repletoides (assembly GCA_018150835.1). NCBI lineage: Eukaryota > Metazoa > Arthropoda > Insecta > Diptera > Drosophilidae > Drosophila > Drosophila repletoides. Next base: position 9,001,039 of record JAECWQ010000202.1, read on the forward strand.
TTATGAGCACTTTTCAGCTTATGGCACATTAATTTTTATTAAAATGCCGCTTTGGCAACTAACAGCAGTGAAAGTAATAAAGAAAGGATTATTTAGACTCTACGCTGCTCTTTTCCCTGTTTCTAATTATTTTCCTTTACGAGTAAGTTCTCTACTTTAAACCAGACCGAACAATTATTAGCTGCTACAAGTGACAATATTCTTACATGTGTTTCGAATTAAATACTTTTCTTTGAATTAATTTTGATTTTAAACTATAGCTAACTAATTAGATATTTCTTAAATTTCAAAAGAGAATATTTCCAATACAAGAATCAAATTTATTATAAGTTTAATAAGCGTTTTTAAAGTATTAGAATATCTACAATGAATTTAAATATATCTAGAAACAATATGTAACTCATATTCGTAGGGGTAAAGTAGTATTTATTTATTTATTATAATGAATAATGTATTATAATTTAATGCTCTCAGCCATATTACTCTACTTCAAATCCTAAAAAATTCTAATTTTAAATATATTCCCTTCTAAATTCATTATTAGCTCCGAAGAACGATTTCATTTTTTTTATTTTTTTTTTTTTTATTTATTATTAATAAATCGACTAATTGCAGTCGATTAAAGGATTACAAAAGAATTAATATAATTATTATATAAATTAAATTAAAATTTAGAAATTAATTAAATTGAAATTTACAAGTAAGATTAAAATTGAATTCTGGGGTATGAAAATCAATCAATTTTTATGGTCCAACATTTGTTGCACAGGATTGGGGAAAACCCAGGCAAAAAACCCAATCAGACCAGGAAAAAAGGCGAAAAAGAAATATAAAGATTGTTGAAAATAGAATGAAAAAAGAACATAATAGACAAAAGGATAGAAAGAAAGAGAGTAATAAAGTAAGATAACACATCACATGGACATACATAATAAACAATGTGACCGTGTGCCCCAATTTGATGGAACCCAGGATCCATAGTAGATGGAGCAGATGCGTCAATGTATCGCGCTTCAAGCCAAGCCATTGCTGTGGCGAAAATAATTAATAATTATAATGCAGATATCCGACATAGAACTACATCCATTTCTACATTAAAAAAATATCAAAAATCAATCGAGTATTGAAAAATCAGAATCTCGAGATTTTGAGCGGATTCTCGGTAGGTATCCGGACTTTTTTAGTGATGTATTAAATTATAATAAAGAAAAAGAAAAACAGAGAGAAAAGAGGACAATTCAGGAAAACACCAACCAAAAAAGAAGTAGTGTTGCCAAGGCTGCAACCACGTCAACCAATCAATGATTGGGGTTCTCCCGAAGATAGAATAGAAGAGCAGATTTTAGGTGTAAGAGAGAGAGTTCTAAAGAGATAACGTGATAAAATTCGTTGTAGTTATAGCACAGCACACGGAATCGATTGTGCAACGCATAGTCAGTTGTGCAATTAGATAAAAATAAGGGATAATAATTTCTTGTTAGTCTACGTGGAACATGAAAGTTAAGACGAGATAATAGAAAAGGAGAGCTAATGTCACCGATAATTAATTTATGAAGAAAAATAATACCAAGGATAGTTCTACGGTTAGTTAATGAAGGAAGATCAATGAGTAAGAGCCTATCAGAGTACGGTGGAAGACGGCGATCGGGATCCCAGTTTAAGCCACGAAGGGCAAAGAGGAGGAATTGCTTCTGAATGGATTCAATACGAACTTGATGGATTCCATATTGAGGACTCCAAACACATGAACAATATTCTAGTATGGGGCGAACTAGAGAAGTATAAAGGATTTTGGTAACAAAGGGATCATTAAACTCCTTGGACCAACGTTTATTGAATCCAAGAACACCCTTGGCTTTGTTAGTTATAGAGGAGATATGCAGAATGAAACTAAGTTTGGCATCAAAAAGTACACCAAGGTCTTCCACAGTCGTTATACGTTGCAAGGATGCATAATAAATTTGTGCTCTTTAATAACTTTTAAGCTTCACTCTCGGAATGAATTCAAAACAAACCAACGAATTCAAAATACTCCATTCACTTTTTTTTTTTTATACTTTTTTTTTAATTATACTTTACAAAACCCTTAAACTTCTTTATGCCTTTTTCAAAAAACAATTTAATGAGCCAAACATTTGTGATTATATTTTTCCCATTATTAAGGTAGGTTTGCTACAAAGCGAAGAAAAAGAGACTAGATTTATTTGAAATGTAGAGTTCAGTTCTCTTCAAATTTTGAACATTTTTTTCAGTGTAAGAGTAAGAGTTACTGTAAACTTAGCCCTTCGACATTGCTGATACATTTCTTAGTTGATGCTGTCATTTCGCATTTGTCCCTCGTTTCGTCAGCTGTCCACATTTTTGATACTATTTTGTAGCCTCATCAACGTGTCATTTTTCACGTCTCCTTTTTTGTTCTACAATTGAAAAGTTGTGTCCTGTCAGGGCTTATCGCTTCCGCTTCCGTTTGGCTGTCGCTGATGCGATGTCAAAGGTTAGGGCCAAATTGTCGGCACATGCTTCGCATATTTCATAGTTTCCATGTTTCATGTTGTTCATTTCGCTCTTCATTTATCTATTTACGAGTTCTGCATGCAACTTTGTTATAGCCTCTGCCACAAAACTTTTCACCAAGCCACATAATTTACATGTTATCACTGACACATTGAAATGGCCAAAAAGAAAAGGTTCTGGCTCGAATGTTGCAGCACGTAGCGTACAAGTTATAAGTAAAATGAAAGGAAAATGTACTTAGATTTGAGCATTGTGAATCAAAACGCTGGTTTTATTGTTGCAATCTTCTGCAATTCCAACTTAAAAAATTTTATTGATGCTTAAACTAAGAAGCAAAGGCTTTTTATGGGTTATAAGTTTAGATTCAATATCTCAATTGTTTCGCTTGTATCGATTTGAGATCCCAATCTCTGATTTGTTTTGGTAATATGCAGGAATTATACCCAATTTGTGAAGTCAAGAAATTTGTATTAAAGTAAGGCAAGACTTGAACCAGAACTAGCAGCTGTTATTTTGTGCGCAATATAAGATATTAAAATGTTTTCCGCTTTGGATATTGATGTTCCATTAAGCTTAAGTTTTAAAGCAAGCCGGCTTGTTGCACGCAAATTAATCTGAAATATTTCTTATGGCAAATCAAAATATTTTATGGCAGCTGCAGCAGCTGCTTGGAACACAAACACAGAACCATCAAACCATCAGACCATCAGACGAGACTGACGTTCTGGAAGACATATGCAAACTGAGGTTTTACTGTGTTTGATTCGTGGTTTATGGTGCTCAGACTTTGACGTAAGCTGAGACCAAGAAAATTTGCTGACAGATTTTAACGAGGTTTGCGGCTTGAGTTTATGGTGTGAATGCTGTTCGCCCTGAGATGCAAATTAGTTGAACGCCCAGTCGCGTTTGACTTGTTTAAAAATTTCCAAATAATCTGCGCCTGCCACTTACCAACAGAAGACTGATGTACTCAAGGCATCTGCCCATTTGAGGCTCGACAATGTTGCCATAATAAAATTTATAATCATCATGCTCTATCCATCCATCCAGCCATCCAGCCAGCCAACCAGCCTGCCTACCCAGCCAAGTCCTTCCCATTTGATGGGCATGACCTGATTATCTGAGAGGCGCTGACATTGTTGCCAACAAATTGCCAAAAGTCAAAAATTTCCACACAAAAACTCATTAAAAGCGACATGCGAGTGGGATTGGACTTGGCCAACAAAAAGGAAGAAAAGTCACCTCAGTAAGGGTTTATCCTAAAAAAGAAAAATTTATAAAATTGAAGAGGCGTTGAGTGCTCTATGTTGCTCAATGTACACACTGGGCTTATCCTAGTTGAAGCTCCTTCTTGTAAGAAATATTGAATTTTATTAATAATGATAGAAAACATGAATAAATCCTAGAAAATTCACTCTTAAATTGCTTCCTTACGTTTTCTATTTATAAACAGCATCGACTGTTTTTCCACCCCAAAGTCTCCCCTCCCAGAAGGCTGCTTTAAACCTACGCCCAATGCTAGACTACACTTTTTTCCACTTACGTAGAGAAGCAATCGCTTAAATACATATTCAATTTGTAGACCGACATCCAGGCACGTACCAACATCAACATAATTTTGACGCATTTCGGCAATTTGGACACGTTCAATGGCCGTGTCACGCCTCCGACTCAGTAACCGCCTCAATCACGATGCTTTTTTTTTTTAAATTCTGCGAACGTAACTAGAATTTAATTTCTTAGCTGCCTTGCCATGAAACACGTACACTTACTTATGAGGCCTTAAATAAAGTCTGTACCGTTTACCCCGATTCGTGGGAATGAGTAAATAAGCCAGGAAATGCATGGCTCGAGCTTGAATGGGGCAAACATGGGCACTTCCACATCAAGCACATCACCAGACAAGGCAGCCCACAGTGTTAATAGTAAGCTATTTGATAAAAGGAAGGGTATCCGGTGCTTATACGTCGTGCGACCTATTTATATACTTGGAACACTCAAGGATTCAAACTATTATTCGCAGCTTAGCGAATATACAAATACATTTTTCATTGCACTTTATCCCAATGTTATAAATTTTTATATATTTTATTTATAATTCAATTTAATTCAGAAAGCCCAGCTCAATGTGGTTCAATATGTTTATTCATTTTTAAATTAACTAGATTTATTTCCATATTTTATTCCGTCGGAAGCGTTCAGTATCAGCCGAACATAACTAAGAGTATGTTATAGGAAATGGTTATGCAGGATGCCTTTAAATGAATTATTTTCTCAAAAGTAGAGTATATATTATTCTACTGAATTCGTGTTCAAGTGGCCTGATATATAATATGTGAAGAGGTAAGCCATGAGAACGGAAAACTCTTGCTTTAGATGAAGAGATTTCTTTGTAACGAAATTTGAACTTTGATTTGGAATTACAGCTAAATTTAAGAGGCTTTAATTTGTATGCCATACGAGCACCTAAATACCCTACATATGTAGCTCTAAATGTTTATGTTGGCTCTGTTATGTGAGCTACACTCAGCAAAAAGGCAAAGATTGAATTAAATTTGTAATATTATTTTTTATTTCAATTAATGTACTTGAGTACAACTGAATCTTGAGATCATTCGCTAATATAGCGAAATGTTTGTAAGTCAATCAATTAAGGCAATTTATTTTTTTTTTTGAGTGTACATAACTCTCTGTCTCCTCCTCCTTCCTCGCAGCGCGACCCTCTTCTTCATCTCGGCCAAAACGTTTTAAATTTCTGTTGCCATGTTTTTATCTCTATTGCTATGAGAATTCGCTGAAATATCTACTTAGGCACAGGCACGCAAGATACTCGTATCATGTGTGTGCGTGTGTGTGCGTGTGTGTGCGAATGTGTATGTGTGTTCGAGTGTGCGTGTGTGCGTGTGTACGTGGGTGTGTGTAGCAACTCGTGCGCAAAACAGTTTAAGAAAAAAAACTCATCTGTCTTGCATTTTAATGATTTAATTTTGCATAAGCTTATTCACAACGCTTCCTTACCCAAGTGTGAGTGTGAGTGTGTGCGTGTGTGGGGGTGTGTGTGGGTGTGCGTGAACCGCTATCTGGTTTCTTAGTCAGCCAAGTTGACAGCCGCAGCTGTGCAGAGTTAAGTGACATTCCATTTGTTGACATTAGCACAAGCCTCGTTGATTTTTTGATATGGGCGCGAGCTTTGCTTCCTTTAATAGAAAGCATTTCCACCTTATGATAAACATATACCTATATACACATATATATATATGTGTATATGTATATATCCGCATCTGAGTAGTGTCCCAACTGATTTGTCAGGGCAAACAAAGTTTTGCCAGTGTTTGTCACAAGTTGCGATTTGTTGCCAGTTTTCACTTTCAGCTTCATTTGCTTCATTATTTCACTTTCCGTTACAATTTTCTCAAAGGATATGCGTAATTTCCGACACATAACTTCATGACAGCTGGAAATGATGTCCTCCATCAGAATGGGTTGGGTCGAGTAGGGTCGGCTCGGCATGTGTTTACCTCCCCAATCCCCAGGAAAACTATGTCCGTGACAATTATGCGCTTTTTCCTGACTCCGTCTAAGCATTTTGGGCACGCACAACTTTGGCCCCGGCCTTCACTCTGGTCTATGCCGTTCCATAGAGATTCCAGCACGAATTCTCAATCAATTCGGCTCATCAACAGGCACAAACTCTATTGATTTCTGGCACGTATCGTTTTGTTGGTGTCCATAGCGATATTTTTGTCAAACATAAGTTGCTGGATTGTTCTACACAAGTATTTATATTCCATCTTACGTGCTGTGTTGCAGCCATTTGGCGTCTATTAACCTATTTGATTTGGCTATCTTCCTTTGCCTGTGTCATAATGGCAGCACGTACCCCACCCAAAGGGTGCTAATGAGGCCCTAATGATTGCACTTTCCTTTTATGACTTGGACGAAATTACGTTCAAGACTATGTAAGTAAGGGCTCTAAAGTTTAAGTTATTTATCATTGCACAAAATTGAACACAGAAAACAAAATGGCTTAAAATCAAGAATTTCGTTTCTGAAACGTTTCCCAGTTATGGGATCCCAGAGTAAGCCAAGTACAAGATACTTGATTCCAGCCTGCCTTTTTCAATCTCTGACTTCTTAGTTTTTAAACCTAGACGGCGTTCTTTCAATCCTAAAATAAATTATAATAATAATATAATATAATAAAATGTATATAAGAATTCTTGAACTTGATTTAATCTCAAGTAGACTTATCGGTTAATAGTTATCGGTCCTGTTCATACTTGACTCTACTTGATTTTAAATAAAAAACTACGAATCGTAGTAACTTTTATAAATAGGACTTAAGCAAGAATGAAGAATAGTTGATGTTAAAACAAGGATCTCTCGAAAGAATTAGAATTAAACAAAAAGAATACAATTTTCAACGCAAATTAGTTAACAATTCAAATTCCTTATAGCCTTTTTGAGATTTTTCAGGCATTAAAATTCAACTTTCTTTCAATATTTTGTAATTCAAAGCAATTTATAACTCGTACCTTAGCTTTCATACAATTCTTATTGTTAACATCGAAATAAAAGCCATTTAATCCTGAGCAGCTGCTCAATGGTCTGTCATGGCTGTACCGCACAATATCTAACTAAACCTTCTTATTCCTTTTCCTGTCTTATTTTGCATATATTGGGTGTCCTAGAACGCCTCGAAAAACAAGGACGATGCCACGATTCCTGCATAAATTCCTTTCCTTTTGCAAATCGCAAATAAGTAGCTCTTTCCCAGAATCCAAACAGTAAACGATACGATGGTTCAAGTAGCTGCCACGCCCAGTCCGTTGCCTTCAGCTAGGAGCACCTCGGTTAACTCGTGCGGTTAAAGCTGTTTCCTTCCACTCAATTATATAAAGCTGCAGTTGCTAAATAAAAATGAAAAAAATATCCATCAAATATTGCAAAAAAAAAAAAATAACAGCAGCGTACAATTTTTTTCTTGAAATATTGCAAAAGTTTTTAAAGGGAAGTTGGAAATCGGAGGGGAGAAAAGTACTCGTATTCGCGCTTAAGTAAACGTGAACCAATGCGTTTAGCTTTTGCTTTTCTTTGGCAAATACGCGTATTTGGCTGGCACTTTTTGGTAGTTGTGCGACTGTAAGACAACTAGAAGTCCATTTGGTATTCAAGGTGTTAAGTTGGCCTTCACGATCGAATGAAAGTTCTTAAATACCCTACCGAAAAGTGAATAAAACCCAACCGAGTATGAGTAGGAAAAGAGTTGAAATAATCAAACTCTGAATCATCGAATGCCAAGGCACGTGCTCAAGTTTCGAATTAATAAAGGGCCCTGCCCCCGACCCAGCCACTACCTTCCTTTCTGTGCCCCTCCCTGACCCTATTAATACCGCGGTAAACCATGGCAACCATTCGTATATTTGCTAAGCACTCGAAACGCGCACTTCAACGATACGAGCAGAACCCCCCGACTTCCAGTCACAGACGAGGTATGCAAAGGGAGTAAAATATTTTGTATCGCGGCAACAGCTGCTTCCTTTTAGTCACTTTAGTTTAGTTATGAAGGTATGAAGGTACCCTGCCCCCCTCCTTTGTGCAAGCAAAATCAAGGAAATCCAAACACATTGACAGTCCTTAAGTGTTTTGTCCGGATCCCAAGCAACCTGGCTTGCCTCTGCCTGGGTACAGTACAGTCAGACAGGGAGCGAGAGAGAAGGCTGCCAGCAATATTAGCCTTAGGATGTGTCAGCTATACGGCAGGTGGCCCATAACACTAGGCAACAAATTTTACATTACTTTTAGGGAAAGATAAGAAAGTTTTCTATTGACTTTTGCCTGATCTTAGAAGTAAACTCTTTGAATGTTTTAGTTAAAGTTAGTTAGTTAGTTTTTTCCCCTCTATGGCGGTAAGTCAGCAACCACAAATTATTTAAAGCCAATTTGGCTAATGTCCATCAAGACCAAGACTGGAAAACTGTAAGCACTTTAATGGCCAAAGCTTCTAATTGTAATGGTGGAATTTAAAATTTGTATTTTCTGCTCCTTTTAATGTGGAAAAACATCGAAGGCTCATTCTTTTTGACTCTTCTCTGTTGTGCAGTGTAATTTCTGTAATATTTTGTCACACATTTGACAATAACCGAGTCAGCAGGATAGGAATGTTGTCTTTGCTGATGCTGATGCTGATGCTGTTGCTTTACACACACCACCTATACCCCCCTTGGAGGAGAGAAAGAAAAGAGCAGAAAACAGTTAGCACAGCACGTGTCTTTGGCTTTGGCTTTGGCGATGGCTACAGACTCGGCTTCTTATATGTCTTGTTCTACATGGCTGTAAGTGTTGGCGTTATATAACGCACTCTAACACGACTCCATAGGCGTTTATTAGGAGGATATAATCGTAAAAAATTATCCCATATCAAACATGCACTTACTCAGCGGCCCCCATGCAAACAGATACAGAGATTAGATACGGATTGTATATAAGGAAGATATTTGTAGTGTAAGCTCAAATTCCTAGTGGTAAGAGAAATGATTTATACTTGGGCTCCCCCTCTGCTCTTAGCCATTTTCATTTAAAGCCTTGAATAAACTTTAAGCTTATGCAGTGAATTAAATTGCTCATTAATAAATTAATTCCTTGAAAATATGTTTTAAAGAAATATAAGAAAATACGGCAATAGGTAGATGGATTTCTCAGCAGCTACAGCTGCACTTTGTTGCCTATCAAGGAGTTGACTGAGAGAGGCTTTAAGAGTGAATATGGAATTTTTATAGGAAATCCCTGAGCTGACATTTGTATTAGGTTTTCTGCCTGCCAAAGGGTACAGTAAAATCAATATCCCTTTTTAAGGCAGAGCGCGCTGGTTGGCAGCAAAAGTCACACATTTCATTTCCGTTTTTGTCATCATTCTGTGCACATCCCAAACGTAAATTTGCATAACAGGAGATCCCTTTACGGATGCTGCTTCTGTTTGCCACTTTTTGCATATTACAAGCCAAAAGAGTTTGCCATATGCACACACTCACACACATATACACACACAAACACACACACACACACATACACGCACACAGCACATACACGAAAGGATCTCCGGCTGTTTGATTTGCATGCAAAAATGCCAACAAAGCTCTTTTGGCAGCTGAGAAACGAAAACTTTGTCAGTTTCCCAGAAATGCAATTGCAGTCAGACAAATGGCAAGAGTAAATCCTTGAATCTGGATCGAGTCCATTGTCAAAGCGCTTTCCCAAAAACAGGCGAACAAAAACAGAGCCTACGCAATTAAACTCAGCAAAAGTTTTAATTGATTGTCAGCCGTTAAGTGCTTAAAGCTCTGTACAGAATGATGAAGCTCTCCTCTTCACCCAAGGCAATAACAACACACAAAGAACTGACAAGGAACAGTTCTTCAAGAAAAAGAAGAAGAGGAAGGAGAACTGTAACAACAATTGTAGCAACTTGCTCTAAAAACAATAAATAAACCAATAAAATTTTAGTGGCACGTACCATAAAAAAGTTCCAACTCAAATAGAAACAACAAGCAAAACAAAGACAAAGCAAGTACGAATGCTCCCGAGGAGAAGCATGATCGACTAGCAGATATGGTCTCTAATTTAATTTATATTAAAATAATGTTGCAAATACTCATTCCAGGTTCTTGCTGTTCTTCCTCACAATATAAATCCTTCAAATAAAAACACTTTTAATATGATAATTGAATATTTAGAGCTTGATTTGTAGTAGAGGGATCCGACCAACTAAACTGTTTTGTCAATGCTTATGCGGTCTAGCATGCTTTCATCTCTCTATTTCCGGCTATAGGGTATCAAAAGCGTAAGAAGGCTCAGGCATAAAACAAAAACAAAAATGCCAGCGAAGGCCGCAAAAGGACTTACAGGCAGACAAACCATAAAATGGTCGACCAAGGATGGGAGGGATACTGAACAAGAAATTTTACTTGGATTTGAGCGAGAGTGAACTGAGATCCTGTGAATGTATGAATGTAAACATTCTTGTATATTTGTTCTAAAACAATTGCGGAACGGGGAACACAGGAATAAGGCCAAATAACGCACAATAAGTAACTGAGCTGCAATTGTCCGATTTTGATTCCGAATACCGAATACCGCATACCCCAAATGCTGAGTGGTTTAGAGTGTTGGCGAAAATATGTCGAAGGAGAAAAAGAAAAGGAAAAGTGGAAAGTGAAAAGTGCAAAGTTTTCAATTGCCGGATTTATGGTCGCCCACTCTTACGCACACAACCACAAGAATATAACACCATACACAAACACACACACGCACATACTCCACCGAAGCACTTGGCCCAAGCTTCTTACATACTTTTTGACGCGGATATCAATCAATTGTGCCACGGGGCGTATGGGCAACAGAAACAGAAAAACAAGCAGAGGAAAAAGCTTTTTAAGAGACAGGCGTCTGTTTCAGTTACACAAATTTATATTGAAAATGTAAAATATAAATTATAATATAATAAATAATAGTGCTCCTCAACTAGAAGATACTCAGCACCAAGTTCTAACGTACTCTAACATAAATATTTATACCCTATGCGTTGAAGGCGGCATCTCCAACTATAAAGTATAATTGATCAGGACTATGAGACTGTCTGTATATCTATATCCATCTATTCGTCCGTCTGTTTATATGCAAAAGTAGTTTCTCCTCTTTTGAGCTAGGCGATTGACATTTGAAAGTGACATGAAATATTTAAGAGAATTTCCAGGTTAGATCTAGAAGTGGGTTTTTGACATGACCATTCAGACTTATCATGTTGCTTTTATAGGAATAATTGAGTAAATTTTTAATTACTAGAGACGAAAGAACTTTTAATTAGACCGGTCAGACCCTTAGCCAACTTTGAATTGTCCATTGGCTTACAACTATTACCTAATCTTCTGTTGCTTCTAATCTTGATGGAAAGCTACATTTATATAAGTAAAAGACGTCGGAAATAAACGCTTTTATTCCAAATAGAGAAGCAAAAGTACTAAAAGAAATAAATATATATGTATTCCCGTCAATTCGAGCATCTACTTCAACCAAATATAAACACAAATAAGAGGAGCTAGCATAAAAATAAGGATACGAGTATTGTGGCTCACTTTTTGCTTTCTGCTGCTGGCAGACTGCTCAGACATATGTGAGCGTTATGCCACGCCCACAGACATATCAAATCAAATCAAATAAGCAGCCTCTTGTAGCTGGCTCCTGGCATCATGGCAAAGCATCCTAGCAATCTGTAGGTGTAGGCTTTGTTTCAATGACGTATGTCTATCAGGCCACGGGTTGTGTTGGTAACCTTTGCTATAAATAGTCCAAATATTTTATGGGTGTCTGGCATTTTTGGCGGCTACTCCATCACACCATGCCCACCATTTTTCCCCTTCGCCTTCGCCTTGTGGTTATTTAATTTACCAAGTTGGCCCAGCATGAGTAGGAGAAATGAAACCAGAAGAACCTGAGCATTAGTGATGATGATAGATGAAATTGTTGGCATTTTAATGGGTGCCCGGGCTAATTAATTGAGATACGGCCAGAAATACGGCCTGGGCTGCCGCCACCCAGCTTAACTATTTAATTTATCAGCCGCCCTTTAAATAGAATCCATTTAAAATTAAATGCAAATCAGATTAGGCAACAGATCCACTTAAGTTCTAAATTACAAAAAGAAGACCAAAACTTTTTGGCCTATACAATTTTAAGCGACATTCGATTAACATTTTATAAATCCAATCAAATATATATAAATTTCTTTTTATTTCCTTATAAAACTTTTCTAATTATAAGGTTACTTCGATAACATTTACATATTGCCGTATTCCCAGAAAACGCTTATAAAAAATGGCACACATTTTTCATGCTTCACTGAATTGTTTGTGTTGTGTTTATACTGCGCACATTGTTCATAAAGGGTATACATGGCTGTCGAATTGGAAATGGCGGAAATGGCAAGTTTGTATTTTGATATTTTCCAAATTGGAATAACAACTTTCAATGAGAATTGTATGTGGTACAAATATGTTTGACTATCTCTAGGGTATCTCCTTATTCATCACACTTTCTTTATGATACAAATATAAGGGGAGTGTTCAGTAGGCTGCGGCACAACGGAATAAGAATTGAGAAAATGAGAGCACGGCCAACATTTGGACCCAGAAATCAACATCCGCTGTTCAACGGAAGTGAAATGTGAAATTTGAAATATAATACAGGCAATATTGGCAATGGGGGCACAATATTTATGTTGTTAAAATGAAATCGTAAAATCAATGTGCAATATCCGTTGGCGCTTCAATAAATTTAATAAACAGCGCACAGACTGGCTGACTGACTGGCAAAGGCAGAGGCAAAGGCAAAAGCAAAAGCCATACAGAAAGTGCATCAAACAAAATTCATTATTTTCTGGATTCATAAATATTCGATTTAATACCCTTGTAGAGGGCATTATAAGTTCAACTCGAAATTTGTATTGAAGGAGTCGTCTCCCTCTCCAAAATAATAATATTGAAGAAATTAATGTCTAAAAGCACATTCTTAGTACTTAATTTAAATTTAAAATTAACAACAAATTATAGAAACATAACATTGTATAAGCAGGGTATTTACCAACCCAAGCAGCTATTTGATATATTTTTTAATAAGCTTTTCGATATCGTTGCAGCACTTTTTTTCTAGAGATCCCACAGAAGCAACAGCCCACAGAAGCAACAACAACTACAGATACTATGCCTTGTTTTAGCCATAACATAAGGAAAAAAGCCAAGTCCAGCTTTAATATTAATTAATACACATTATTAATTGGAATTTCTTCTCCACACGCATCTATTGAAAATCAGTCAAGCTGGCGTCGTTAAAGCGAAATAATAATAATATTAGCAATTACAATAATAATATAATGTGGAGTAGTACAATATCGCCAACAAATTCTAAGAAACTATTAATTGGTAGTACACGAAGCGTTGATTATGTCGGTGATAGTGCGAAAACAACAGCAACAACAACAGCAACAGCAGCCAATAATAAAACCGGTTCAGCAGGAGCAGGCATCAAAGGATCAACGACAGCAAGAGTGGAACAAAGAGCAACAACAACAGCTACAGCAACAGCAACTGCAACACCAGCGAATACTACTAAAATCTCAATTGAAATGGAGCTACATATACAAAATAAGTGCATCTCGGCATAGCGTATCACTCTGGAGGGTGGTGCAGAGCCGCCATGGCTGCAGGGCCCCCTTAAAGCTGCATTTTTGGGGGCTACTGGCGTCGGCAAAACAAGCATATTACAGGTGAGTCATTAACCGGAAAAGTTTAAAGCTTTTAATCAAGGAATGGGAAAAAAACTAAGGTCAAAGTATACTCTACTCACCTAATAGGATCCTACGTCCACTATAACATATTTCTCCATCCTCATTTCTTGGTGCATTTCAATTTTTCTCTATCAGTCATTGACATAACCGATAAAAAAAGAGTTCAAGTCGAATACCTTTAATCGGGCCTATCGAACGGTTAGTTAATTAAAAGATATATCGGCTTTGAAACGTTTAAGGATGACTTATAAACTGGAATAATTAGATTAAAAGCTCTAAAGAGAGTGAGAGCATTTACACAATTTAATTGCTTAAATATTGTTGAGAAAAACATAATTTGATGTTAAAAATAAACATTAAAAACAAATTTGGTTATTTGAAAAGTTAATAACACTTAAGTCCGGTCGTTAAATAATAAATGTAAATAAAATCCTCAATTAACCGACGGCCTATAAGTTGGTGTAATTAAAAGATAACTGATATTGTCATATTTAATTTTTATTAAGCACACAACAGTTTCAATTGCAATTAAAATTAATTAATGGTCATATAAATCGTTACGGCCATCATTGAGTCAGAGCCAAATTTACATAGCTAGTCGCATTCATAAATTTTTCAAACAATAAATTGTGCTTTCAATTAACACACAATTCTGATTTTATTCTCAACCCAGTTGAATCCTGCTTCCTTCCTCATTTCGAGCCCAGCAGCCTCCCCCGCTGGGCCATTGCACTTTTTGCATCCAGCATGCTTTTAAATTATTAATAGCGCCCCATGGAAGCTAAAAAGTTTAGCAGCAGGTTAGCGCCAAACTTTGTAATGAGTCTGCCCCACAGCTGCTGCCTCTATTTAGCTAGAACTCAGCCACTCTTCCCCCCACTCGCCCAAACACTCACCCACCCAACCCACTGCGGGCAGAGTTGGGTGCGTGTGGGTGGGAGCAGCGTTAATTTGATTTCCGCTTCACCGGCGCATCACATCGCAGTGGTTCGTATCTTTTGTGGTTTATCTTTTGTAATTAGACAATGGAAGAGCGACGGGAAATGCATAGCTCATGTGTACTCATTTGTATACCCTTCCCGGCTACAGTCCTGTACTGTGGATCGATAACCCAGGTTAAAAAATATCCTAATAAATGAGTCATTTGTCTACCCGTGCACAGGGTATTCTAACTCTGTCTGGATTTCCTTTTATTACTGACGAAACTATAATATAATATATATATATATATATATAATATAATATATATATATATATATATATTATAGTTTCGTCAGTAATATATATATATATATATATATATATATTATATATATATATATATATATTATATAATATAATATATATATATATATATATATAATATAATATATATATATATATATAAAAAGGAACAAAATCCAGAATTCCTTACTAAAATCGCTCTATCTAGGAATTCTTGTTTTTATTCCGTTTCCATCACGAGTCTTATAGCTTTTATTATTATTATTCCATCTTATAATCAATTTAAATGATGAATTCAATATATTAATACTAAAAGTTGATTTAATCGCAACTAGACTTATCGGTTTATACTTGTCTAGAACGAGTATGAATAGGAATTGATTCAGTTACTCAAACCTTTTCATACTTTATTAGAATGAAACATAAATTTAACATGATATTCTTTATTCTGCGTACTCTTAAAACACCTTAGAGTTTAAAGCTATAAGATGAATTCAGCGCTCTACTTCAAGTGGCTTCAAGTAGAAGATAATATTGTATTTATTGCACTAGTTGCTCAAACACTCTTGATTAGAGCTCAACCCGTGAACAGGATACAGAAAATATTATCCAGCATAATAATATGATTATGCACCTAGGCAAGGCGAGGCCAAGCACAGCTGGCTTGTTACACAACATAAAAAAAGAGTTAAAAGAGGTCGATATAATCGCATTATCTGTTCAGGTATGAGTACTAGGCGCTGTCTTCTCTTCTCTCTTTATATATTATTGGTTCTCCTGCAGCTCCTGCCTGGTAAATTCAATTAACTGCAGTCGGCAAAGGGAGTTTTGCTATTTGCTATTTGCTGTTCGCCGTTCGCCGTTCGCCATTTTCCAGTTTGCAATTTGCCGCCCACTTTTCATTATTTCACTTTCTGCTTTTAATGTCGGTCAATATACAAGCACTTATATACCCTATATCTGTATATGTGAGTGTATTAACTTCTAGCTGGCTTTTAATGCCTCCTCCTGTTATTTAAGTATGGGGAACAGCCACTGTAAGCCAGCCTTCGCGTCGCGTCGCGTCGTTGCTTTTGTTGTGCGTAATGCGAGATTTTCGCATTTTTATGGTATTTTAAGCGCTGCAAAATCAATTACGTCCTGTTTAATGGCTATTTGTGGTCAAACAGAGCAGGCAAACAGCTAAAAGAGAGCTCGGAGCTCGGAGCTCGTACCTCGAAGCGTGGGTGCGGATAAATGATAAATGTTCCCATGTGTAGAGCATTAAAATAGAACACAAGAAGAACGACCTGATTTAATTCAATTATTGCTGAAAGCTTGCAAAGTAGTTCTATATATGAACAAATAGTACAAAAAGTTGGTCTTAAATCAATCAACCCAACAATTCTCACTTAGTTAATAATGCTCTGAGAAGAAAAATCTTAAAATAAGAATGGAAACGAGCTTGAAACAGTATCGAATGTAGTATAAAATAAGGAAAATTATATTTTCGGCCTGAAATAATACTCAATTTCATTCTTCAAGTTTAGCTCAAGGATTCAAGTATTTAGCTTAGTCGAAATAGTGCAAGATAATTTATTTTCTAATACAAATATTAAAACTCAGCCCAGCTTTTGTTTAGCCATTTCAATTTGATCCCAGAATTTCTTCTCCCCAACTTTGTTCTATCTTTCGTAGGTCAACTCTCTTAATAATCTTGAATAGGCAATTTTTATTTATTCTATGTCCGTTCTTAGCAAGGTTGAATTGTCATTAACTTATGGCTATTTTGCTTGATTTAGGGTCAAAATATGTTCTTCAATTGAGGACCGATCAAGCTGCTTTTTAGTCCGTTCTTTTTCTCTCTGTGTACTCGTACTTAGGCATTCTAAACTTTAGAATCATTTGTCTGACGTACTATTATTACGATAATCATGAGCCACAGGAGTCCTCTAACCATCCACCATTCGTCCATAAGTCACGCCCAAGTTCATAAAATAAAAGCAGCTAAAGCCTAACACGAGCAACTTTAGAACGTGGCCGGAACGATGCCATTAACCCGCAAGCAGTGCTCTGGGCTCAGTTGCTTTTGTAGGCAGGTTATGTAATTTTCGGCTAAAAGCTGCGGACAAAGTGAATCGCAGTCAATGGAGAAAGCACCCAACCCAAAAATAAAGGCAAGGATATAAAATAAATTTTACCAACCGAAAAAAATCTTTCGCAGTTGCCCAAAAATAAGAAAACAAAACCATTATGAGCCAGTAAAAGTGCTTTGGTCAAGAGACGAGACAACTATGAGATACGCTGTAAATGGTGTCTACCAGCTGAGTTTTAGCTTTGGTTTTATTTAAATGGTTTATATAATTAGGAATATAAAGGAATAAACATTAAATAGAGATATCCAAATAATGCTTTTCAAAATGTAGTACATTTTTTTTTGTATAAATACAGGGTATTACTGTGGCTATACTTTGAGCTAGTTTTGTTGTGTATTCCTGTTAACGCCCACGCGGAGAGTATAAATACATGAGCCGAAATGAGCGACAGGCTCAAAGGATATTTTCCGTCTGATTGCATTTTAAAGTGATGCGTTGTCATTGGAGGCATTCATCGCAAAAGATTGCCAATTTTCGAGTGTGTGGTGCGATAAGCAGAGGCCCACTGGCAACCAAGGCTATCCCTTGTCAAATCGTAGTTAGATTGAGAGTGAGAGTGAAAGTTCGATTACTCGAATATCTCGGAATCATCTAAATCAAACACAAAGCCGGCGCCGAAATATCGGCTAATAATAAAGTTCCAATCATTTGGGAGTTTTACTTGAATCAGCGCGAAGCGAACGACTCTCTCATCTCATTTAAATGCAAATGCCGCTTGGCAATCAGTCGTTACATTGTCGACGGAATGAAATCAAGTGCAATTTATGCTCGCTCGCTACGATTCAATTACCCGGAGGGGTCGGGGGATCGATCGCCGGAAGCGGAAGTGGCCAGCGAATGGCAGCGACAGCTGCTGCTGCCTTGCCTTGGCAGATGCTTAAAAACGGAAATGCTTTTAGCATCGTCCAGGCCAAGTCTGAGGGCAATTTTAAATTATATGCTGCACACACACACAGACCATGTGCCCCTTTTACATGCACTTACACTCATTTATATATATGTATATATATATATATATATCACTATATATATATGTATACATGTATATGTACAGACAGTCTGCAGCGGGTCGCTTCTCGTCGCTTTTATGTGCCGTCGCATATCATTGAGTTTTATTTTTATTGAACTGGTAATTGAATAAGAAATGACGTTGATGGCCTTCGTGACTCGTTCGTCCTTTTTGTTGGCCAGGCCGGCTTTGCGCCTTTTTATGCGGGCTGCTGCGCTGCGCCATAAAGTTCCCTACATTATCTGACGCATAAATAAATGCACGACGAATGAAGGAGCTTTGAATATCTGCTCGTAGTTTTCGTTTTCGTAAATTTACACACGGCGTATGCGTAATTTTCTTTATTGCACCCAACCTGCATTTCATTCGGATTTTATATGATTAGCGCCCTTTTATTGATCGTTACCGAACGTAATGTCAGTAAGAACATGAAAGAAATGTAAAGTTTTATGGTAATCTAAATGGTAAGATAAAAATCAATTAGCAAAATGATTAATGCAAAAGTCCCAGCTACAAAAAAAGAATATTTGCTTTAGGAGATAAGCGGCGTTTGGTCATAAGATAAAATGGTATCGAATATTTCCATGGTATTTTTTTGGTATCGAAAATAATTTTGTTTCCAATAAACTTAAAGACAGCCCTTCCTTTCCACATCGAAAATAGCCTTGCAGATTGGTATATCCATTTGAAAACTTTTTTTATATTATTTATTTTGACCGATTATTAAAAAAGTTGTATTTCTATCAAAACCTCACATGAATTTTGAATTTTTTTTAATGATCCTTTTTTTTAATTATATTTTACAGCAATTCTTTTACCATGACTTTCCCAAGACTCATCAGACGACCACGCATCGGAAAATTTATAAAAACTGTTTGGTCTGCGATACCTGCATACGGGAGCTGATGGTACTGGACGTTCCTCCCCAGGTGAGTGCCCACAAAGAGAGCAGCCTGCCGGCCAACTAGTTAATAATTCAATTAAAACTTTATGCGCTTGAAGCGGTTTTTTTGTTTTCTCTTATTTTATATTTTCAAATTTATTCGAGAATTTTATAGATTTATGAATTTATATACTTAAATTTATTTTCAATATGACTGCACAATTTTCCACTATATTTCACCTGCTGCACACATTTTTTTATGGGGATAAGTAATGGGAACATCTGCAAACATTTACCTTGCTGCTCTCCTCTGCTCTGCTCTGCTCTGCTCTGCTCTGCTCGGCTCTGCTGTGCAACTTAACGTTATATTATATTTAATCATTTAAATGAATTTATGCAAAATTGCCACACAGACACGGAACGAGACGCAGCTGCAGTCTTGCGCAGCCTGTGACACATGATGCATAAATATCCAACAGCCAGACTCCTTGTAACTGATTTCAATACCCTGTAGTCAAAAAAGAGTAATTGAATCATTCCAGACTTGTTGAAATAGGAAAAATAAAGGACAGAAAAATATGCTTGTAAATCGGCTTACATTTATCCACTCTTAATTTGAGTTCGTGACGTACTTAAAATAAGTTATGCACATAAGTAAATCATTATTAAGTAAATGAGTAAATTAATTCCTAATACGAATCGGCTTACTGGGAACCGATAAGAGTATTTGGTATAAAATAAAGTACTAGAAATCTTATATTAATCTCTTCATAATTATTATAACTAGATACAGGATTGAATGAGAAGCCAATCTGGGTTATAATCTAGCTATTTTTTAACTCTGTATAAAAATATGTTCAAATCAAAGACGTAAGTGAAGAATTTCGTACCTTATTTAAAGATTCGAATAACTTTTGTTTTCGCTAGGGAACAAAGTTGTTTTTAATTGCAAATGAGTAGGGTATACAACATTCGACTATCTTCTAGCCAATTGTCCTCGACTAGAGCAACTTTTTTTATTTTGTTTAGTTGCTGGAAGTAGTTGCAGCTGAGCCTGCTGACGACGCCGTCTAGACTTAAGATGCCGTTGTTATTTATAATTTAATTTAAGTGCTCCAGACCAGAAATCACGTCAAAAAATAATTATATGTTTGCGGCTGCTTCTCAAGTTACCTGAATTCCTAGGGTTCATTTAATCAGCTTTAACAGCCCAATTGTTGCTCCACGCTCCTTTAAAATCTATTAGGGCCCTTCGGATAAGTTAGGGTATTTACAAGTCTTGTACACATATTTAACCTTATTTTGTCTGATTTACAGCAGCAGCAATTTGTTTCCTTGCTCTAAATAAGATAATATTACATAGTATTTTCATCAACACCATTTGCTTTATTAAGTTCCCTGTTCAAAACCATAAAAAGTGGTTATATGTCGGTGTATATATCATTATCATGATACCCATTGTTTATCGTGTGGGTTTATTTTATTAATTTTTAATTGCCCTGAAATTGCTGCACGTGTTTTTTCGGGTCCTTCGTCCTTGTCGACGTTTAACGGCGCTATTATTCGCATGAAAGCTCAATTATTGCCAGCTATAAACTTTGCGCCTGAGTGCCACACTTTATATTCATATAAATACATATATATATAAATATATATATGCATATCAGAGTTTGTGTGTGTAAGGACTAAGTTGTGGCCAGTTTATTATGCATGCATGCATTCAAGCCAAGGCATTTCATGTGTATAAACTACCAGCTCAGACCTTGAATAGCAAATGGAAAGAGCATGCAAACATCGACTAGAGTCTGCCCACCAATTAGCAGGCAGTTTAAAGAACCGCATATCAGCAATGGATACCCCAAAATGCTGTTGGGTCTTGTTCAGTTCTGGGCC
Organism: Drosophila repletoides; assembly: GCA_018150835.1. Classification (NCBI taxonomy): domain Eukaryota; kingdom Metazoa; phylum Arthropoda; class Insecta; order Diptera; family Drosophilidae; genus Drosophila; species Drosophila repletoides. The sequence continues at coordinate 9,022,035 of JAECWQ010000202.1, forward strand.
CAGTTAAGTCAAGTGATTTGGTGGTTAGTCTGTGGCTTGCATTTCTTCTCTGCATTTTCTAGTGTGCTCAATGTTGAACGTTGAGAAATATAAAATATTTATGGTTGCACAGTCTGCCAAAGTTTCGACCTTTTTCATCGCTCTCGAGCTGCCTCCGGTTGTGACTGTGGTACAATGCCACAATACATAAAACCCCCTAAAAAAAAAGAGAATACAAGCTTAAAGTATTTGGTAGCATAAAGAATTATGTATGCTCTTATTGGGATGACACACAAGATTTATAAATCCTTTTCTCGAATCAGCATTTTGTTCCAAAGTTTAAAAGTTGGATTTTATATCCTTGCAGAGGGAGTAATAAGTTTCTCACTAAGTGTCTAATGCACTTAAGGAGGCATCTCCGAGGCCATAAAGTAAATATGTAAGTATTATTGATCAGGACGATGAGACGAGTCGATAATGCATGTCCATCTGCCTGTCTTTGTTGACGGAGCTCATATGTTGGAGCTGAAGTTGATATATACAGGTTAGAGGTAAGAATGTAATTTTCATAGGCAGTTAGTGAAAATCAATGAAATCATTTTATTACATGGTACATCTCCAAGAGGAATAAATTAATTGCCAAAATATGAGGGAAAGAGAACCTACCGAAAAAGATTTCTATGCCACATAGTTTTGTAGTTATATTGGAATTTGGTTTTCGAATGGATTTCCCTGATAAAATATTCGTATATCTTTTTTTAAGTCAGATCAACTGCAATTATATGTAGAATATCAGAGCTTTCGGTGTCACAAAGTGTTTATACCCTTTTAGCCAAAATAAAAGCTGGGTTAGTGTATGCCGACAATGTCGCCAGGCACAACAAAAGACAAAATCATGGAGCTATATATACATATCGCTGAAGTCGCCTCGCTATAAATATCAGCGTTCGCAGCAAAAAAATAAAGGAAAGAAGAGAAGAGAAGAAACAAAAGAAAAACCGTAAAAGTGGAACAAGAAATTTGTATTGAAAGAGTTGACAGGCAGGATAAGGCAGTCGAGCAACCTCCATTGTCGTATTAACTACAGCCAGTGAATGCATCTCTCCCAAAGAGCCGCCCTCAATCGCTGCACTCCCCTTTTACCGTCGCCACCTTTCAATGCCTTTCAATTTATTCATGTCCATTTTGGCGTGAATTTGTTTTTATACCCTGTACACATTAAAATACCTAAAAAAGTGTGTTATAAAATGGCTAAAAAAAAAAAACTAACGCAAAGATTTGCTGGCTAGATTTCAGTTTCATACACCGATTATAATTTTTAACACATACCCTCTAAAATTCATGATTATTGAATATTTTTATACGTGAAAAGTGTAAAAGTTGCTGTATGGAAGACTTTTTTCTTTTTAAAGATGTCCTAATGAAATTTACGAGTTGGATTTAGCTATTTTATTATTATTGTTTATTATATAACTAGGAACAATTTAGTCCGCAAGACTATATACTCTTCAGCTCGCCGAAGATAGCTTTTAGATAAAAATAATCATTGAAATTCTAATATATATATATCTGATCTTCCCAAAACTTATATTTCAAGCCGGTTAGAGGATATATCACAATTATTTCTAATCAAGTATGAACAAGATTAAATAAGTGAATCAATCCCTATTTATACTAGATTCAAGTTCGAATTGTTTTACTATGGACCAACAAGTCTAGTTGGGATTCATTCCAGTACGAAAAATGAATTTCATTATAATTATTATAATTAATAATGGGATTGAATAAGGAATGGATCAATGTTAAACTCAAGCCCAAAGAAAGAGGATAGAATCAATAATTCCTACATAGTTTTAGGAAATCCAAGATACAGCTGGGGAACGATTTAAGTGGAGAACATTTGATTTTATCCTTCCTTCCTGCCTGAGTACTGAGTATTCAGCCAGTCGAGCACTCTGCACTGAAGCACTTTTACTTTTTTTGCTGTTGCTGCGATTTTTTGACAGCCATTGTGTTGACCAAATAGCTGCCAGTTTGGTATCTGAGATGGGGACAGGGATGTCGTGTTACCAGGGAGTGTGGAGGGGGCGATGGGTGGCTTGGGGTCCAAGCCGAGTTCTGTTTATTGTGGTAAATTTTTCATCGTCAAATGCAATGCCTGCCAGTTATAACTCAAAGTCCACCGTAATGGCTTCCACTTACACAAACACCATTTTATTCTCCAACAGATTTTCGCTTACACCCATTTATACACACACCAACACACAGATAGACACACTTACAACAACTGTGTGTGCTGGAGGCCACCTAGTTGGCCATTGTATATTTTAAGTGGCCAACACAATGAGAACAACTTGAAATGACAATTTATAGAGTGCACATACATAAGTGTTCCGTGTGTCTGTGTATGTGAATGTGAGCCTGTTTGGGGGTGTGTATGTGTGTGAAAGAGCTTCACGGCAGCCATTTTGTTTCATTTTTTTTTTTTTTTTTTCTTTTTTGGTCCAGGACAATTTACATATGCCTTCCCTCAGCACCAAAGGAGATGAGGTCAAAAAAGTTCTGATATACAATAACATATTAATCAGAGTCCAGATATCGTAGAAACTCATTTGTCTCCTTTACTCATTATTTCAAATTAAGTTTACTAACAGTCATTATAACTCTCAAGTCAAATAAAAAGAAGAATGATGTTATCTTAACCTCAGTAAAGTAAAGTCCTCATAATGAAGAGTATACTGGTCAAATAAGATCGGAGTCTGACCACTATATAGAGCTGGCAGAAAATTATTTATTAGAAATTTGATTTATTCAATAAAAAAAATATTATTATAATATACTAAGTACAATTTATGATAGGGATAGAATGTCTTATAAAAACATATAATAACAACACATATACAACACTAAGATATTTTCAAATTTGTTATAGTAAAATAATTAAAGTGTTTTTATTTTTCAATTTTTAAGCATTTATTCAAAATGAATATAGAAGAATCTTAACTGAATTACTGAGAAAATAACAAAATTGATCGATAATTGAGAGAAGCACATTATAAAGACATACTCCACGCGTAATCAAGAACAAATGATAATAATCGAGTTTGAAGTATTTTTAGTTCGTTCATTCATTCGTTTTAAAATTCAATTAAAAAGTAATTTGCTTATCTTATTTTTAATTAATTAGATGTACACAATGTTTATACTATAAATAGGTCTGCTTGGCTCTCTATGCCTTAAGTTTATGTTGTTAAAAGTATTAGAAAAAACCGGGAAATTTGTTTGCTGTCGCAGAAAAGCCGGCACACCCGCACACACTAACACACATTGGGAAGAAATGAAAAAATCGAACAATATCCGCAGAGAAGAAGAACAATCAGACAGCTGAACGTTTCGGACACATTGCCATTGGCTAACGAGCTGCTCATTTTTCCAGCTAACACAGCCGTTAATTAGGAAAACAATAACAAGAACAATACGCACAATAACAACAAGAGGAAAGCGCAAATTAAATGAAATTTAATCAAAAACGTAAATCTAGCTAACTTCTTACTAGCCACGAAGACGACTCGACGACGCGACGTCGACTGGCTGCCAGCCAGAATGACACAAACAGACAAATAGAGGTATAAATGGAGGGAGCCACAGGATTTGTGGGGGAAGAGGGAAGAGCGCAAAGGGCAAAGAGCTACAGCAGGACTGAAGGAAGGAAGTAAAGGCACATGGAACCTTAAGCTCTCCGACAACATTTTTAATAGCGAAATTGTGCTCTTCCATTTCTGTTTCTGTTTCTGATTCTATTCCTATATTTCTTCTTGGCTCTGTCTTGTCTGGCCTTTGGCTTTTGTTTGCGCCTAAAATGCTGTAGCGTAAATTTAATTATAACGTTTATTTACGGTCTCTTCAGCACCATTTTCCATTTCCCAACGCCCCCGCCGCTTATTAGACCTGCCTAACAAATGCAGTAATAACATGCTATGTCTGAATGCTAAGTGGAAAGGAAAGAGTTTTAACAGGGTACATCGAAAATTTCGAACATTTTGAATATTTTAGCTTAATTTAACTATTGTTTACCAATCAAGTTTGTATTATTATTTTATATATTTATAATATATTTTGATATGTTGCATTGCATTTGCCGTGAATATATTAATATCACCTAAGAAATGTGAAACAATATTTGTGATTTAATATTTAAGACTGAGTTTGGCGTCATTCGACTATCCCCTACTATCCTTAACCCTCCATTTTCCGACCTTCAGGGTGGATTTTGCAAAAAAAAAATGGGAAACTCGTTTACCTTAAATTTGAACGTAGAACTCTGAAATAAATTTGAATTGAATTGGATAAGAAACAAATAAGTTTTCTTCAACGTTTTTTACCAATATTCGTCAGTATTATCCACAATGCCTTCTAGTGGAAACTACCACTTATAAACTTAAAGAAAAAGAAAGCATTTCCCTATCCTATATAGCAGCTATACTTTCAGTTTCATTGAACTAGCTCAAAGGCTGAGAAACTTGTCATAGAAAAAGACAGGCTGACATGGATATACCGACTGCCGATTAATAATACATATATTTTATGAGATCAACGAGAATGCGACCTTTAATGCCTTGCACATTTCTTGAATTTTATTTTATCTATTCATATTTTTTATCAGTGCATGTAAAATGAAGATAAAAGCGATTCCACTGAGAAACGAAGCACGCAACTGCGACACATTTTACAGTTTCTCAGCTTTACAAGGCTAATGCATGGCAACTGCACACGTTACAACTTGTTACCTCTTACTTCTAACTTCCTATTTCTTATGGCTTACTGCTTACTGCTTACTGCTTACTGCTGACTACTGACTGGGCTAAGCAGCAGAGCTGTAAATATGGTAAAGCTACTGCTGAGCTGCATAATATACCGAGTGTATGACTAGTAATGGCACATCTCACAAGGAGTGCTTAAGAAAATGCTTAAGCGAGAATGTACATATGTACATAAAATACAGAGAAGAGGGAAACGGAATACGGGAACATAGAAATCGACGAATAAACCAGCTTCGCGTGCTACACTCTCGATGCTAATAAGAAATATATATTCTACATACATAAATGCATTAGATAACTAGGACTGTAAACAGTCTAAATAAATGTGTGCAAATTTAATATGCCCTTTTTGACATTTAAAAATATGTAAAAGAACTTTAGTTCAGAGTGGTGGACTCAAGCCTATACCCTATACCCAAGACTGGCGTACCCATATATCATATATATATTCCCAATAATAAAATTAGATCTTGCTAAGAACTTACCTACCAAAATTTGGTTCCAAGCCTTAAGATTGCTTTGTTTATTAGATGGCATCAAGGAGATAGTCTAGTGTTAATTTAGAGATTCAAAGGTGAAAGAAACAAAAAGGAAGCTTTTCAATTTGGTAATTGTAATTTCCTTAAATTCTAACGCAAATGCGTAAAGAGAATTTCAATGCTAGAAAGGCAGCATTTATTCTTTATGTTGATCAAAATAGTATGTCTGCATACGAACATATTAAAGTGACTTCATTTACATGTTTTATATCAGCCTTTTACAGCGCTGTATAAGGCATATCATAAAAAAAAGAAAGAACTAAGAAAGGATAAGGTCGCAAAGCACAGGACTCATGTGTATTAAAGACCCAAATATTTAGGAATTCCACTCTTTAAACTCTCTTTCATTTACATAAATAAATGCTAACCACAAAAGGCAGTAAAGTAAGCTACTGTCAGAGTATCTGTTGTATTTACTAACACACACATACTACAATTAAGTACACGATAGGATACCATAAAATCCTTTATTGTTAGTATTAGTGCATCAAGGAATTTGTGGAGCTATACCCGTTGCAGCTGCTAATTATTATTTACTGCTGTTGCAGCCTCAGTAACCGCATGACATTTATCTTGCAATGGTATTAACATTTAATACCAGAACAAAAATTGAGTTAAACAATGGCCATAATACTTTCCGCCAGGCCACAGACAATTTGCCGTAAACAAAAAAAAATGAAAAAAAAATATGTACACGGTTAAAAAAATGGGATAAAGTCCAGAACTCTGTTCTGAATTGTTCTCCAGCGGTGACAAAAATGTTGGCATTCAATCTCGTTTAACCTTAAAAATAGCGCAAGTTCATTCCTGATTTAATCCCAATCTTTTGATTGAAAAATGTTACTTAAATTTTGTAAGACTCAAACTGAAGTTGGGAACTGTGTAAATTAAAATTAGCAAGCGACTTTTTTTTCTGTGTAAGAGTATTTAAAAAGTATATGTATTTTTGTATCGTTCTGTACGAAAAATGTAAAATACCAAAACCTTTTTTTTTTTTTGCTTTTCTATTTGCTTTTCATGTGCGTGCCCAAATAATACCGAACGACAACGTTGACACACATGACATACACACACACACATGCACATACACACACAAATCATAAATACATAAATATACATATTTTGTATATATATATACACACACACACACAAACGTACATATTCGGCGACGGCGCTTGATGAAAAACAAACACTCAACAAATTGGCATGGCAATCTTGCCAGAAGCGATTTCCGGCTGATAACTTTGCTGAATGGAATAATGGACATCCGCTGGGGCTGCGAACGGTGCACGCCTATGTTCTAGTCTACGACATGGGTAATTTGGAAACATTTCAGGTAGGTCAACCCAACCAACAACTGGTGCCAATTGCTGGCCCTAATAAATTTCATATTTTCATCATCTTTTTTCGCTGTTTGTTGGTATTCCTTTTTTTTTTTGTTGTTCAGTACTGCCGCTCCATAAGAGATCAAATCTTGGACAGTTTCAGTCATCGTGATTTTAGTATAATTGTGGTTGGCAATAAATATGACAATGTGACTGAGGCGCAGGCCAACTCGCAGGTAAATATTAAACCAATCCTTTATAGAATTAGTATACCCCTTCTTATAAATATTGTGGTTGCAGCTGTAAACTTTATTATTTCTCTTATTATTGGCGTATTGTCAGGTAAAAAATAGATCAAAATGTGCTTGTCATTAATTTAAAAATAATTAAAAATATCCTCTAAAATTAGTCTTACAGAATAATACAGAGTTAAGAACTAAAAAAATAGGTAAAACCCAACTTAGTCTTCTCTGTCGTACGGGGTGGATAGGTCTTCTCGCCAAGGATTAACGGTGTGTTAGAAGTCGATTGCTATGGGGGTATTGATTCGGTTCTCATATAAAGTTGGCTACCAAGATCTTTTCATAAGTCCAAGTTACTGATTTAGTGCTTTGTTTTTTATTCCGAGTTTCGGTTTCCAATTTGTTTCCAATGAATTATATTCCTACAAGAATAGTCTAAATTCAAACCCTTAACTGATTCGCTCTATAGTTAAATTCAATTTGGGTTAATGGTATGCAGAATTGATTTTATGAAGGTGAAAGTAAGAAAACCGAAGCAAATTTTATAAATAAATGGTAGGGACAAACCGTGAAGAAGCATTCGAGCAAGTTTAAAAAATCCCTTAAATTATATAGAAAATAAATATATTCGAGTCAAAAGAGAACTTACTACAATAAATTGAATATTGTACGCTCTGCAATGCTAAAGAAGGACTCCAAACCAATAATTAAAACATTTAAAATTAGGTAAGAATTTGAGAAGTTCGAGCCAGAAATAATCGGTTCATATAGATTGCAAGCTGATATTATTTTTTTGAATCCAAAATATATTTGATTTGCTTATTTGTATTTATTATGCCTTACAGGAGCTCAAGGATATTTCCACGCTGGTGCGTAAACACTGGCGTTGCGGATATGTCGAGTGTTCGGCGCAGTGAGTAGCATCCAATTTAGTTATAAAGAATGTGAGTTTAGTATTGTATTAATTTATTGTATTTTCAATATAATTTTAGATACAACTACAAAATTGGTGACGTTTTTCGTGAGCTAATGGGTTGCAGCAGCGGAGGCGTCACTGGAACCGCAGGCATTGGTCTCGTTGGCACTGAGTTTTCACAATCAACTAGGAATAAAGGACGCTGTACAATACTCTAGCAAATGCTGCATAAGTTTTTTAAGCAAACATTTTGATCTCGGGCATAATACACCCCCAGGCAACGTTTTCAGTTCTGTTGGAACAGAGGGGCGTATGCGTATTCTCCCTAACAATGAGAAACTGAGGCATAAGAGCGGCAACTATGTTGTCCCTGGCGAACGCTTGCTGATGCATATTTTAGCATATACATGCATATATATACATATATATATATATAAGTATACATACATACATTAATTCATACGTACGTACATATATACATATTATATTCAGTAGTCGACTCATTTGGCAGGTTGGCTCATTCTCTTCCTCCTTTTATCTAGCTTCCTTTCTCCCTTGTTGGCCATTTTATTTGCTGCTTTTGTTTGCTACTATTATTACAACATTTTGCCCGCTGCTCGCTGCTCGCTGCTCGCTGCTTTGTTTGAGCCAAACATTTAGCCACCAGTCATTGAATCTCGTACTTGCAGCATTGCATGCCGCACAGCTGCAACAACAATTTGGCTGGAAGCTCATTTGCAATTCAATGCCTCATAGCTGCACTTCCCAACTATGAATATGCAACAATAAAAAGAGAATAAAAAAAAACAAAAAAGCTTACAGAAGAAAAGTAACAATTGTTAAAAAGCTGCCAATGCAAAAAATGTTTATTATTATTGTTAATTTAACATTATTTTATTTTGTACGTAATAGGCAATTAATCCCACCATAATTTACAATACATTTAACGAATGAATGAACAAATAAACATTGTTATTAAAACACAAAATAAAGAGTAAAACAAGTTAAAATAAAAATAACAAGAAAACCTAGAATCCATTAGTTTAAATGGTATACTTATACGGTAGCTATATTTAAGCCATGTAGTAGTTATATACATATATATATAAATAAATATATAAATATAAAGATTCATTAACGTTGTGATCATTTCAAGAATTAGTTATTAAGCATGTGAAGTCAAGTGAAAAGGAAACAAAAAGTTGGACAAATAAATAGCAATGAAATTAACATTTAAGAAATTCTGATGCTCTGGAAATTGTTTAAATGCAGCAATCCGTTAAGTACGAATAAAATACTGCCCAAAAGCCGCCTGAAAGTTGTTATAAATATTTTGAAATTGTCTTAAATTTACGATTTAATATTGCTTTCATTCAAATATACGAGTACGTGCAGGCCGCAACAGGATTTTTATATGCTTAGATAATACTGAAATTAAAAATAAAAATAAAAATGATAATATATTAAAATTTGTTGCCTTTAAACAATTTCTACATCATAATTTTGATGAATTCGAATCTTAAATATATTTAACATATTTTAAGCATCAAGCCTTAAACCAATGCAACCCAAAAAAAAAAAAAAAAAAAAAAAACCTATTCATAATGAACCGATTAATCTTACAAATACGATTAATATTATTCGATTAAGCGCACAAATAAAAACGATTGTGTTATTATTTTTAGTGTTACACAAACAAAGTATATGTTATACTCGTATTACCGATATTCGCAATTCCAGAAGATATGTATCTATAATTTGTAGTATTAGATGAATATGGACTAGCTGACTAGATACATATAATAAATACATAAGTTTCCATACAAAGAGAAATGCTGACATAAAAGGAACTATACACTATTTTCACAACAAATCTACGTAACTCTATACCAAACTCTTTCTTTACCTCAACAACACTCGAAAGAAAAGCAATCAAGTCTGACTTTGTACATAGAGATTTCAAGAACTTTATTAAACTGCAAGCTATGATACATACTCGTACATATATTTATGAACTATGAACTATGAACTATGATCTATGAACTATGAACTATGAAGTATGATCAGAAACCAAAGCTGATCATTCTACACAGAATAATTATGCTGCTGATACGACTAGCTGAGCACACTGCCAAATCTGGAACACAGAATCCAATTAAGTTGAGTGCTCGGTTAGGGTATCTGAGAGCGGGCTTACAAGATACGAGTAAATCGGCATTACGATTCGAAATGGAAACGTACATTTTTTGGAATTTATTAAAGGGTAAAATGCATAGGCAATAATATAAAAATTTCAATTAAAAAACGATACAAATATTTAAAATATTGTTGAAAATAAACTTAAATATCAAATTGTAGTATTGGGGCTTTGATAAGAAGTATACTTACTTATATAGTATAATATAAGTACTGTTAACCAAAACTAAATAAACTACTAAGGAAAGCCTTTCCTCGGCGTGCCGAAGATTACATACCCTTGCAGACTGGAAAAATCACTTGAAAATTGTTATTGGCCGATTTATGACAGATCCTTCGCGATCCTTCATTCACCTAGCTCAAAATCTGATAGACAGGAGATGGCTAGATCGACTTGCACGATCGTCTTGGTCAATAATATATTTATACTCCTTATGCGGTCGGAGAAGCCTCTTTAAATGCATTACACATAAATGATGACAAAGTCACAATACCCCCTGCAAGAGTATAATAATACGAGTAAATTATAACAACTTTTAGAAATGTGCAGCCAAATTCGTTGACTTGTTGAAGTGTGTTCATTAGATTCCAAAATTCATTCTCAAAATGCTGAAACTCTTATTTCAATTATGAGTACTGAATATATATATATATATATTCAGAGTAAGCAAGTATCGACGTATTTATATGGAATATAAGTATGTAGAGCATACTTATACACTACTCCGTATTGTATATACATAAAACTACGTGTACGTGTATTTGGTTGGAGTTTTCTTTTATGATTTTGAACATTTACGGATTCGTCAAAATGGCTGTTAATTTTTGAAAATAAATGAAAATAACGCTAATCGCTAAAAACAAAACACGATAATAAAGATGAAAAAGAAATTAAAACAAAACAAAACAAAAGAAAAGAAAAGAAATTTGCTGTTGAATTATATTTAAGCAACGCGTTGCCTGCAACAGTAAAACTAAGAAATATTTGTAGTTATGTATTTGAAAATGAATATTTAAATAAAACAATAAAACATTTATGAATCAATGAAATGTAATAGCTTATTGTTTGTTCAGCGCGTTCAAAGATGCATTAAAATTAAGTAAAAGCAATTAACCTTAAGAACGTAATTATATATTCATAAATATTCATAATTATAGATCAAAGATGATACCTTTTTTTTTTGGTATTTAAATGCAAACCACGCAAATGCAATAGAAAAAATGTATTTATGTAATTGATAATTGATAATTGATAATTGATGAAAAATATTCAAAATGAAAAATTGATAATTGATAATTGATAACTGATAATTGAGCTACCCACAAAAAGACAAATGACAAAAATACACCGCAAAAATAATAATTAAGCAATGCAATATGAAGCCTCAACATAAAAATCATTATAGTACTAGTATATATGTATATTAATAATATTGTGCCATGTGTATGAATATTGTGTTGTTTGCGCAATCTGTTCGCGCCAAACAACATGAATGTAACGTAACGACTAATCCGTTAGCAATGTAGAGAATGTTTTTGGAAAACCGCGAACAGCAGTAATAAACAAAATAATAGAATAAAGTGATACAAAAAACAACTGTTTTTAATCTCTACAGCTTCTTTTTCGAAAATCTATTTAATTTCTTGATCTTTCTTCAAGTTTCAAAGACGCAGTGCTTCCAAGCAAGCCTCCATCTTATCTGGCTCAAGAATTTAATACTAAGCAAATCAATGAGTATTCCCTTGCAAAGGGTATTCTAGCGTGATAGAGTAGGATCCATAAATCCGTCCATGTGACTGCTCGTCCGATTGTTTCGATGCAATAAAATGGTATAAAGCATTCTTCTTGTTGCACGCAGAACCGGCAGGATTGGACAACTATATCATACACTTTCCAAAAGGAGGAACAACAGGCTTCAGAACTTGTTTAAAATAAACAAAATTAACAATTAACAATTAACATTAACATGAAAACTTGAATTAAATAGAGTTCATAGCAATTTGCGAAGCTCCTTATTGTAGCTTGAATTTGAATATATTAAAAAGGTTAATAAAGGTTAAAAATTAATTATAATCAAACTGAATCTTGGGGCAACACAGAGTAATTGTCTTAATAGTATAGAACAAAAATTTGGAGGGACCTATGGATCAGTAAATTCCAAAATTATGCTAGCCAAAAGATTATAAAAAAGGGAGAGTATTTTTTGAGAGGTTTGTTGTTATTAGCATTTCTTTTCCAACAAAAAATTTAATTTATTTCTTTAATTTATGTTTTAAGTATTCACTTTTTCATTGCACTTTTATGAATATATTTAAAATATTATTTAAATATTTAAGATTTCTTTCAGTTGCAGTTCGCAATAAACCAACTGGTAACTTAAAATAGGTTTTTTCAAAAACCATTTAGCTTCATTCACTTAAAAATAAAAATATAATTGAATGAATCACTTGTATAAGAATTTTAAACTTTTTGTTTTTTATTTTAGTTTTTCGCTTATACTAAGAACAAAAATTTTATGGGACACAGCTTCCATTGTTATTAAAAAATAAACACAATCAATTTAGTCGTACAACTCGTTTCGAATTATTTAGAGTACATATATGTACAGTGTACACATGCATCATATGTGTGTGTATGTGTTGCCTAACTATTTATAATTATATCATAACTACAATTAAGTGGTTAAACAAAACGAAGTTTCGTTCTTTCAATAGCGATGCGCTTGATTAAAATTTAATCTAAACTACAACTTAAACACACATTGGTATCTATGTATTTATGAATAAAATGTATAACTTAAGATTAACACACTGCCTAGAAGGCAACTCAAGGTCAGAGTAGATGAAGCATAGCCATAGCAGCCAAGGTGCCATGAGTAATAATTACGGTTAATTGAAACAAACGGTAGAATAACTTAAAAGCAAATGCTGACTCGACTTGACTTGACTTAAGAGTAAGATGTCGGCACATCGCCACATCTGGCCACACATTGTATATATATATATATATATATATTTCATTTTCTATCACTGAGGCTGTTCGCTGCTGCTGCTGAAGGTGCGACTGCGACTCAGACGACGCGTGGCTGCCGCAATAGCCGCCTGTTCGCTGTGCCCATCAGCCAGATGTTCCGGTAGTTCAAGAATTTTGTGCAGCTGTTGCTTCAACTGCGTGGTTTGTGGTCGCTGAGTTGGCTGCGTCGAGAGCATACGTTGCAGTAGCTCATACTGCTCCTGATATTTGCCGACAAAGTCCGCTGGATATTGGCCATCCCTTAAAGCGCGCAACGTTTTAATACGCTCCATTTCGGTGCAGAAATAAACGTGCAACTCAAAAAAGATTAGACCCAGCGAATAGATGTCTACCTTATAATCGTAGTGCTGACCACAGAGCTGCTCTGGCGACATATATAGGTGGGTGCCCACCTGTTGCGTGTGCCGTGCATTAGAGGTTAATTCGGGATGATCTCCACATTCATTTGCATTGGGTGTATCAGCGGTGTCCGTAACGAGCCCAAAGTCACCAATCTTAATCTGGCCATCCTGTGAAAAGAATATATTGCTGGGCTTCAAGTCGCGATGTATGAGGCCCTTGTGGTGTACATATTCTACAGCATCTACAATCTGATGAAAAATATGTGCAATATGAGCTGCACGAGCTTCAGTGCGATTATCACGCAGCCAATCACGCAAACTCTCCTTGCGGCACAGCTGCATCTGTATATAGAGGTAGACCTTGTTCGGTTTAGTAGATAATCCGTTTTGGACGAGGGCACTAGAAGGCACACTTATATGGCTATTATTATTAGCCTGTACTTGTAGCTGCTGATTGTGGGTAAAAGGCAGTGCCAGTGTCAGTGGTTTACGTCGCGGCGCCACATCCGATTCCTCGTCTGTGTCGCTCGTATATTCCTTAGAGCGTATAGATTCAATTTGAAATGAATTGGATAGCTGATGCTGCGTATAATTGATATTTTTCAAATCAAACGAGGAAGAGTTTATGTCAATGGAGACGGAACCTCGTTGCGCACGACGCTGTGTATCATTCTTCAACGGCTGCAGCATTTCCTTTTCTGCATCTTCTTCGTCAGCATGTAGGGCAGCCGACTGTGATTCACTGCGAAACTCTATAAGCGAGTCATCCTCCTCATCGTCGTAGTCCTCCTTAATATAATTCAAGGAGTTGTCGTCATGTCCACGGTCAAGGCTACAGGTAGTGCTGTTGGCTGGATCAGTGACCCACGACATTAACTGGTGACGCTTGTTTTGGGTATGCTCCAGCAGCGACGGCAGCGTGCTGCCATCGGGAGTTTCGATTTGTATAGAAGTGGAAAGTTCATGCGCGAGCAGCTTGCGATCCTCCTCTTCCTGCCAGCCCATTGGTGGAGTTTCTACCCAGGACTGCAATAAATAACATATATTTAAAACTGGATATTCCAGAAATGAATAATGAGAAGCTTACGTGAAAGTATCGAACAATGTTATGGTGCTCACAACTGGCTAGAGTTCGAGCCTCACGCAACACCCGTTGCCGAGATGATTCCTTATTGGGCAGCGTTATGCGCTTGACCGCATAGCGATTCTCATCGAGCTTATTTTTGGCTTCGAAGACAACACCGAAGCCTCCTCGTCCAAGGCACTGCATTAGTTCAAAATCGGTTTGAAAACGAGATGTGAAATGTTCACCCGAATGCGTTGTCGACTCTGAAATTGAACGTTGAGTGCTGCCAGCGGTACTAGGAAAGCTAATGCGATTACCGCGCTGCTGGTGATGAGCTCCTGATAAAGGCACCACTGGTCCCAACAGAGCCTGAGTGGATGCCTCCGTGGCCTCAATAGCTGTTTGAACAGGCACATGCCGCTCAATGACCAGGTATTCGCGTTCCACACGCTGATTACGGTGTCCCATAATAATGTTGAGTAGCACGGCGGAGGTAAAAGCAATAACCACAATCTCCTTCCACCAGAACCATAGCGAGAGTATAACCACTTTTACGGGTGCATCAATATCATCCAAACTGAAGCCAAGATCATCATTGATGCTGTGATTTCCACTACCAGCAGTACCCGTGTCGTTACTGCCCGAAGCTGCCTCAATGGCAGGGAGTTCACTGGGCGTCTCATTAGTGCCACATTCCAGTGCACCATTCGATTTATCCCATTGTGCATCCGTGTAGAAATAAAATCCATTCCCATTGACAAATTCTGAGGCATTCAGCACAGACTGTGCAGCCACTGCATAGTTCTGATCATCGTATGGTATTAGTTCATTGCTCTCATGACCCTCTGCAATCACCACTGGATGATGATCGCTTTGGAATAATACCAGGGAATTACTGCTAGCCGCAATTGGTTTCCAGGGTATTTTAGGCATTAGGCTAGTATCGCCTGTCAGTTGCTGGTAAAGCTGCGTCTGATCCACAATCTCTCGACGCAGTCGTATGGACTCTTGAATATACAACTGTTTCTCGTACATTCCTAGATAGATTGATGGCGCATTGTTAGGCAGCTTGGCTTCGGCCTGCTGCTCATCCTGCTCCCACAACCATTGTGCTGAGCTGAACAGATCAATGGGCTGCAGTTCATCGGCTTCATTTGTATGCCAAGCACTCACAATGGGATGATTAAACTGCAAAAAATAACTGAACGGTGTTAATAAAGGAATTTTGATTTTACTAATATATATTTCAAATACTTAACGTTTATATTATAGCTTAGGATGTGGAATGGTTACTTTCTTATTCACTTTAGAACATAAAAAATGCCATACAAATGTAATTAACAGAAACTACTAAAATACATATTTTGTTTTCATACAGACTATCGAATCAAGTGTTGGATATTTATAAAATATATTCAGAGATTTGTTCCCTCACCTTATACTTCCAAAGCATGAGCTGTGGATCGACCTTGCTGAAAGCACAGATGATGCCCTCTGGCACTATGACTCTGAAGTCCACATCTAACACGGCCAATTCCAGTTCGCTCCGAGCCTGCGGGTGGCAATCAGCTGCCCGCATTAGATCTAACTCATGCTGTCCCACGCTAAAGTTCCAGCGTTCAATGCCCGTGCGTGATTCTACTGCACGAACAGTCTGTGTCTGTCGACGCACGACAATGACATCGTCCAGAAGTGAATCATGTGGAATAATGTAGCCATCCTCATCCCGCAGCTGATCATCTTGTTGCTTGTTTTGCTGCTGGGACTCATCATCCTTGTCTAGTTCCTCAATTGTATCGTTAATGGCACGTTCTTCGGTTGTAGCATTTATACAACCATTGATGGAGCATTCGTAGAGCAGCTGACCAGTCCGCACGGACACTCCATAGTTACGCGTCTCCTTGCCGCCAGAGATGACGAGATCATCACTGAATTTGGCACTGGAGCTAAGTAAATGTTCAGCAGTAATCGGAATGGGATCTATGGAATCGCCATCGAATTTATAGATACCACCACTAAGAGATGGTATCATGCGCACAAATTGCCCATTATTGGTTAACTCAAGACGGTGGATACTCGATGAAACCAGAGGACCGGGACCTGTCTCGATGCTCCAGCGCATCTTGCCAGAATCGCCAATATCCAAAGCACTGAGACGCCCATCCAGTGTTGTTATATACAGCAATCTGTGGCGAGAGAGAGGGAGAGTAAGTAAAAAAGAGTTATCGACCAAGCTCAACGCAAGCAAATTCACTACTAGACATCGGTTAGACATGGGACCATGACCATGACCATGATCAATATTTCCGCTTATCAGCGTCGTCTTCCGATGCCTTAAATAACCGCCGTTGGAATTTACACATTATTTATGGTTTATTATTTCACAACATGCATGCTCTCTTTTCTAATTAAACACTGCTTTGCTTTTAGAACACTATCGCAAGACAGATTAGCAAATTAGCGTCTCGGATAGAGCTCCAAATTATTTGCTTATACTGATTGGACAAAATATATATGGGTATGCGATTTAAAATTACACTCTTTCTGTCGTACATAATTTTTTGTGTTGTCATACGTCTTTTAATATAGATATCGTCTTGAAACGTTTTACTTTCATTCAATTTACTTTAAAATTCGACAAGAATTAAGTACTGACATTTTTATTGGAAACGAGGTTAAATTAATATAAGTAAATCTGAATTAAAAGTAAAATGTACGTTGACTCATATTATGAATACATATAAAAAGTATAAAATTAGGCAACCAAAGCACGTTATGTTGTTATTGCATATTTTGAACTCCAAATAACATGACGATTTATTAGAAAGCAATTGAATCTCTAATCAAACAATTTGCTTTGAATCAATTATTTAAATTAGTTTTATAAGTATTACAAGCTACTAATATAAAAAACAGTTATTATGATTTCAAATTCAACTTATTGAATTTTTCAAAAAAAAAAAAAACCTAAAACCAGTTTAACCTGTGGAAAAAGCATCTTCTTATGTGAGTCCCAAAGAAATCACGGTCACACTGTCAGTCAGCCGGGAGACCAATGATAAAAGCACACATCAGTGCCACCATATTTGCGCAAGGTGTCAAAAGCGGAGAGGTACGCGGTAACAGAGCTCCAGCTGATTTGCACACACACACATTTACAAGATAAAATACGCGCAAAACGCAAACAAAATAATCAACAAGTGTTTGGCCCCTCACAGCAAACAAACACAGTGATTCACACACATATACAAAGCACATACGCACACAGGCATTCGCTGACGAAGATGGCGCCGAAACGAGCCCATTGCCCAGAAGCAGCGAAAAGAGGCTAAGGCAAAAGCGGCAAGAATGGTGAAATTCCAAATTGATTTAAGTACAAAAAAAGCCTACAGAAACCTAAATATTCAAACTAAATGAAATTAAACTTTACGCGTTATTATTAATATTACAGTGAATGCTCTAAAACTGTTTGCAAAAGCTGTTATAATTAAAATAGACATTAAACCCAAACTCAAATTTAATTATGTTAATAGGAAAAAAGTTCTAATTTTATGGAAGATTTACTAAATTTTATAAGGTCAATTTCAGTTAACTAACTTATTTTAACAGAGACAGACTGTGTAAATAAAAGTTTGAAATACTTGATTGACATATCACTAAGCTAAATTAGTCTTTATTCAAGAGCGTCTACTGTACTTAATGTTTGCAGGTAAAAATAGGTACACAGTTAACAGAAAACGTATTGCACATGACTCACCGTCGCTTTGATAAGCGCGTAGAGGCGTCTAATTTATACTTAAGACCCAGCGACATAGTTTGAGCTTTTGTTATTCTTTAGATTATGTTTGCGTTTAAGATTAAAACGGCGATTAAGTCTAATATTAGTCCTCTTTAATTGCTTGGAAATAAATTTCTTAAAATTGACAATTTTTTTTTTTAATTTGTTGTACTTGTTAGATATAAACAATATCCATAACAGTAGGGTATTTTAAAGGTTCTTGGATTCTTGAAATTGTTTTAGCTTTTCATATCGTTTAGGATATTATTAAGTTTTGAGCTGTTTTCTATCTGCAGCTTGTTTCAATTTTTCTCACTTGCAATCACGAAAACTTTCCAGAACTTTCGAGAACATATTCAATATTCTGACTGTCTTTACACATAAAACTCCTCACGTGCATTATGCACTCTTTCTTCTCTCGTGCTCTCTCTTTCTCTCACTCACAGTTTATTTCTTGTACTGCTGCTTCTTCTTACCTACGGCCAATGCGTCGCTCCTGCTGTTCTACACAATAAGGAATTGCACGTGCAGTTGATGCGGCCGCCTCAAGATCGGATTCGTTTGACGTTTCTGATTGCGCTGCTGCTGCGGGCGTTGCTGCGACTGCGGCGACAATGGAGGTGAGCATCGTATAGAGGATTAGCAGACGTTGGTGACGGCGACGGCGACGTGGTGTGATGCCTTTCCAGTCATTTTGTATGCCCATTATACGTGCGTGACGTATATTTTATTGAAGGGTGATGCAGAAGGGGTCAGCGTTGTGTTGAGTTAGCTGTTAATTGGTGTTTGTTGTAACGACGACGTCGGCGTCGGCCGCGAGTTTACTTTGGTTACGGCAGCAGCAGCAGCAGTTGCACCCATCAAAGCTAAGGCACATTGCCGCATTACTTGAACAAGAGAGCAACAATTAAAGCAATTTTAAATTGCAAACTAAAAAAATAATAATAACAACTTCTTTAGGACTATCACAACACACTGCGTGGTGCAATTTCGCAACAAACGGTGTCAATCTAGGGTTGCTGTAAAAAGTGTGACCAGTTTTCATATATATATATGTGTGACAGGGCTGCCAACGGTTTGACAGTGGAAATGTCAAATATGATATTGGCGCCAAAGTTTAAAAATTTGATATAATCTGATGAAATAATTAAATAAAATTTCACCGGTTTACAGTGAAATAATACTGTTATTTGATGCAATAGTTAATCAAATTTTAGAAAAATCAACAAAATTTTTAATTTGTTAAAAAATTGCAAATACTGGTTATAATGGTGACAAATCAGAACTTTGTGCTTATATTTAAAAATAAATTGCTTTTCAATTTTAATAAAAATTTATTTGGCTTGAATCGACCGCTTAGAATAACCACAATTACTTAGATAAGTGAAGGATAAGTTGACGCAAATGTCTCTCAGCTAGACCAAGAATGGAAGAATTTTGGATACAATTAGAATCTGAATGACCAGAATATAACAAAAATATATAATTGTTATCAAATTATTACCATAAAATAAAGACTTTTGATACAAAATAAATGTATATGTTAGTTTCAGTTTCATTTGTTTTTGTTTTATTCATATGACGCACCCAAGTTTAGACCTTTTTCTTTAGTTCATTTTTTTCATTCTAACATTCTTGTAATAGTTAAACGCTAACAAAAAATATATGTAATTTATATATATATATATATATGTATGTATATAATGCAAAATATATTTAGCATCTAGCCAAGGTATGTAATCAAAAATATGTATTTAGATCGAGTAAATCTATTTTTTGGATTAAATGAAACATTAAATTAGATACATAGTAAATTTAAATTATAATTAATTGCAGGCTAATTACTTGAACTATTGTTTTAGTTTTACTGATTTTTGGAAATTAAAAATTACAAATAAATTGCATGATTTGCATGTCAATAAATATAGAATTAATCAAGAAATTAGCTTTTTAAACAATAAACAATGCTTTGCACAAAACGCCGCGCGACACACGACAACTCAATAAATCAAAATCGAAAATTAAACAAAATGCCTAAACAAAAATTGCATGCAAAGTTAATAAAATAAAATATACCAAAAAATTATTGCAAATTAATCTTCTTTTTGTTACTGCGGATGTTTTTGTTGTTTTGCTTTACATGAATTCCATTTTGCTTGGGTTTGTTGCTTAGTTTTCGATTTAACTGCCTAATAATCCTCAATTGCTATGATTTGCGGTGGCTTCGCGCTGCTGACCGTCGTTGTCCCCGCTGACCCCGTTGAGTTATCGTTAGTTGTTGTTGCTGCTGCTGCTGCGGCTGCTGCAGCTGATGCTGTTGTTCCTGCTGCTGCCGCCGCTGGTGCTGCTGATGTCGCTTGTGTGTCCGGCGTTTGTGCGGCTAATTGTCACTTCGAGTTGCCCCCGATTGTAGCAGCGCCCGCAGCCTCATTAACACGCTGATATCGCGGCTTATTGCGTGTGAACGGCAAGTACTTGTACTTAATCATATGCTTAATCTGACGCTTCATTGTTATGCAGAAAAGCGTTATAAAGTACATGACCAAAATGGGCCAGAATACGGGCACATTGAAGAAATCAAAGAACGTACAGAACAATCCTATTGCCGTGCTCTTAGCCACCGATAGCCAGAATTTAAATTCGGGAAGACGGCGTATAAAGGGCCGAAACTCCTCATTGCTATGCGTTGGCAGATTTGGACCCTCGTCCTCGTCATCCTGTGCATACGGATCAAATTCTGGGTCTATTTTTGGCGTCAGAAATGCAATAAATAGGTTCAGGTGATAGATGCCCAGGGCGTAACATATTATATACCAGCCCTGGTAGATGAAGATGCGCAAGACGAAGAGGAGCATTAGAAAACCCGCAAATACCCAGCGCATACGTGTGTGCGGCGTAGAGCGATCCAGTGTCGATTGGTAGGTCTATAAATGCAAAGAATGTTTATAGTACTCGTAACAATTAAGAATATACACAACTAAATACTCTTTGCCCAGGGATCAAATGCTACTAATTATTTCAATCTACAGGGTTTACAAAACTTTCTGCTTATTTAATATTTTGTTTCAAAACTTTTTACCATCCAAATTGCTGGTCTGTTTATCAATTTCAGATTTAGTATTTCTTACTAATTGCAAGAAAAACCAATCTAGAATAAGTTTTACAGTCTCATCATCTTCTAGACAGAGTCTGCGTGTCTCCAATATCCTGTCAAAAAGCTTGGGGGTTTCAGAAGGATAGAATTGATATAGTTTTCAATTATTTTCCTTTGAGTTTCTAGACCAGAAAGACCGCAGGGAGACCAGGATTGTCTGCTAGCTCCCTCCGACTAATGAACGTGATATATCCCTTTGGGCCATAGTGCACAGAGTACAGAGCATAAAAACGAAATTAATCTTAATTACTTTGTACTTACTTGTGATAAGCGCTGAAAGAACTTTTTGATTCCCCCGCCGCCACTGGACGACGTTGAGGCACTGCCGCTGTCTTCGTTCATCATTGTTGCTGCAGGCTGCCCCCTACCTCTCTCCTCTTACGTTCTCTCTATCCCTACTCACTAGTCACTCTCACTCTCTCTCTCTCTCTCTCTCTGCCACGAGATTGTTGTTGTTTTTATTGTGTTTTGTTGTGTTGTCTGTTTTGTTCTATGTACAAGGGCTATTGATTAAATGTAAATAAGAAAGCAAACAAAATCACAAAAATGGGCAACGAGACACGTTTGCGTTGAAATTATTTCATTGCCCTGCTGAGACTGAGACGCTCTCCGTTCTCTGTTCTCTATTCTCCGTCTGATCGACCTTCTTCCTCTTGCTCGTTCTGAGCTGTCAACGTGTATTTGCAAAATAGCGATGCCTGCTGTTGACGTTTTTTTACTGTTGCTAGTTTCTTGTTTACAATTTCTAATTAATTAATAGTTTCGTTTATTAATTGTGTCGGCATTGGTAATTTATTGTTCGTTTTTTTCACGCACACAATTCACCACGTCATTATGTCAAATGATGTGCACTCTCTCGCTTGCTCTCTTTCTCTCTGGCCATTTCAGTCCGTCACTTTTGCCAGTGTTGCAAATGAATTAAATGTTGGTAGTTTTCATGCGTCTGGCAGCTCTACCAAGCGAGCCACAGTAAGCTGGTGGCATATTAGTGAGTAACCACAGTAAACCAAAGTTGCCGGATTTGTCTAAGAAATTTGAAGTTATTTTATTGATTCTGCGGGAATGAATCGGTTGGAAAACACATATAACATATCAAGAGAACACAGACAACCAGATCAATTTGTTGGTACGTCAGTGTCTCTGGAAAAGGTGGCAACTTACCGAAATAAATATCAATAATACTTCTCTCAAGCAATTTCTACTTTCAAGATTAGGCCACTCTGATTTTTGGTTCTTATTTGCGTATTTACGATTGGACGTTAATTTTTGAAAATCCAATTAAACAAAATCCAAATCTATTCTTAATATTCTTTACTTCTGAACAGAGCCAAATGTCAAAAAATAACCGAGCCTGATGGGAAGGGAAAAACCCCTGTAGAAAATTAACATGAATTTTAGACACAACTAATGAACATTAATTAACATGAATTTTAGTCCGACGAAAGATAGATCCATGCCAGGTTTCATCACAACTCTTACACGGACGGACTAGGCTCTATTGAGTTGGAACGAAATAGTACATCAATTGTCGGCTAATCATGCTCGATTTGGCTCAGTTCAATACCGATTATTATCTTTTAGTTTCAATCTGTCATTTAATAATTATTTTCATATATTCATATCCATATTTATTTATATATATATATATTTTTTTTTTTTTGTTTAATCTTAGACAATAATTGATTATATTAAAATTATTCCGGTTTAGTATTCAATCCAGTTTCAGCGAACACTTCATTTTACTGGGGCGTCACTGTTGCTTCCTCCAACGCTTTGGTTTCCTCTGTGCACTTC
The DNA here is from genome assembly GCA_018150835.1 of Drosophila repletoides. Classification (NCBI taxonomy): domain Eukaryota; kingdom Metazoa; phylum Arthropoda; class Insecta; order Diptera; family Drosophilidae; genus Drosophila; species Drosophila repletoides. The sequence continues at coordinate 9,045,219 of JAECWQ010000202.1, forward strand.
TTGACAATGTCGAGGAATTTTGCCGCCAAATCTGGGTTCTTGAAACGGCAGGCAAGTTGCTCCACTGCACCATCCGTGGACTCGGCATAGTTTAAGCCCGCCCAGAAAAAGCTTTTCTTTTGCTCGTTCATGTACTCCATTGTGAAGTCTCCGCCGATATTCATATTGAGCACCAATTTCAGAATCTGCTCACGTCGCATAACCATCCTACATGTCTTCAAAGTTTTATGCTTCAGGACCTTCATTTCGCCCACACCTGTCATGAAATAAAAATCAATGGTTAAGTATTACTAGCGTTACTTAGCGTTAAACTTTATATCTATATCGATCTTTTCTCTATATCAAACCCTTCCAAGTTTATTCCAAGTTTGTTAGAGAATTTCAACCGTATCTTGAGATTTCTATCACAAATTACCCCGCTCCTTCCATTCTTTGGTCTCAACATCGAAACGATAGAGTATCAAGCGTTCTCCAAATAGTTTAGTCTCATTCTCTTCCCCGGTGACGACAACAATCTTGTTTGGCAGCGCAATGATGGGGTCGTAGTGAGGATCGTAATTGTCATCTTTAACGCTATCATCGTTACCATCCTCTACTGTTGTAGCCGTTGTTGATGATTTATTAGCTCCCGGAGATTTAAAGTTCTGGAAATCATTCTGATGCGTCAAGCCGAAGTAACCTCCACTGTCGGACTTTTGAAAACCAATCGGATTACCGGCGCTTTTAGCCGCCAAACTGGCAAAATCATCGCCCGCCTTTGCAGCCAAGTCTGGGAAGGTCACCGCAACCGTTTTATTTTCGGGCGTGGAAATGGTTTTAGATTCCTCATGAATATTCTCCTTATTGTTGTTAATAGCTTTTTCCTTTTTGTCAATGTTTTTGCTTGTGTCCCCAAATGTAATGGCCTTGTTATCCTTCGCCTGGCTGCCAAATATAGGAGTTTCACTCGTTCCGGAAGCAAAGCTAAACAAGTTGGATGAGTTGTTGTTGGCTGGCCCGCTGCCACTCAACGCGGAGTAACTGAAGATGGATTTGGGTGGTTCGTCCGGTTTTCCTATGCCACCAAAAATAGAGCCTCCAAAAATAGACTCATGCGGCTTGACAGTTGCGAGTCCTCCGAAGATAGACTGTCCAAAGACGGGTTTATTATCTGTGGCAAAGAAATTCAAATTATCTTACGGTATTAAATATTACAACTATAGAAGTGTACCCTGCATTGTCAATGATCAAATGTGATTTACAGATTTGTTGCCGGAAATTTAGAGATTAAGAAGTAATATTTATTATTTTCAGAGGTATACATATTTTTGTATACTTCTTTTTCGTAAATTAAACCTAATAAACAGAAAGGGAGCCTCACCTGGGTTGCCAAAAAGGAAGCCTCCGCTCACACCGGTAGTTTTTGTATCTGTTGGCTTAGACGAAACCGTTGTTGTGGCCAATTCTGCGGATCCAGAGTTTCCGAAAACGCCCATGCTACTAGAATTGTTGGCGGAGATGTTGGCCGTGGAGTTATCGGTAGTGCTTGCAGCCAAAGTGCTAGCCTTGAGCAGGCTTCGATTGGGCGATGGCGTCACCAGCTGCGACTCTGGCTTTGGTGGCTTCTGTGGTATAGCCTCTGGCATGGTCACGGTGGGCAAGGTCATTGGAAGCGGATTTTTGTCCGCTACGTAGTCTGCGGGTATACCATAAAAAAAGTTATCTGGATCACAGCCAATGTAACCGCTGCAGTTCGACTCACTTGTTAAGAAATCTATATTAAGATTTAGTATTTCAGCCACCTCCTGCAAGTCCTTAGGAAGATCAACCTTGGGTACTTCAATAACTGGCTGCGACTGCTCCTGTTGTTGGTTCTGCTCGTTCTGTATGGGCTTAGCGTTGCCGCTGAGTGCGCTTGTTATCAAATCGTGGAACGCCTGTGCAATTGCTTCATTTTTGAAACGCAGTGCAAGGCGTTCAAGCACATATTCACCCTCGCTGAAATTATGTACTACAAACATCCAGGTTTTGTCATCCTTTTGCTTATATAGTACATTATCATTGAGCAAATGGTTTAGACATATCTTAAACACTTGCTCACGACGCATGACAACTCGCAGACATTTGGTTTTCTTGTGGCGTAGAACTTTAACGTTGCCCAAGCCGCGCTCTTTCCACTCCCCACTATCGGTCAGACGATAGAGCTTTGCACGTTGCTCATAAAGAAGATCCTCATCCTCCTCTCCGGTCTTCACTTCAATCTGCAATTTTTTTTTTTCAATATATTAAGTCATCAAACTATTTATCTGTAGGTTGGAGCAAATAATTAGGCATACGGTGAATCGCCTTTAAGTATTCGTCTTTGTGTATCTATGATTATCATCAAAATTTTGATAAATCTCTACGTTATCTTTACTCAAGATATAAGAATTAACGATTCCACTGGTGTATAAAGTATGCCTCCGAGCGTGGATTGTTTAATTTTGTATGTTACTTACCTTATCCGGCAAAGGAATGACAGGAGCAAAGTATGCAGTGTTCTCCTCCTCCTCGACGTTACTATCATCATCATTGTTGGCATCGGATCCTACACCACCAGGAGGACTCTTGGGCTGCACCTGTGGCATTGGCATGGAGAAACTGAACGTGTTGGATGACAGGATATTGTTGATCTTTGTTTTGGGCTGAAAGCTAAAACTGCTGGAACCAAATAATGTGCTGGGCTCGCTTTTATTGCTACTAAAGATGTCCGTATTGGTATTAGTATCGGTTGGTGCTGAAGTTGTCTTGAAAATAGATATTGCTGGTGAAACTGAGACTGGAGCTGGAGAAACGGCGGTTGTTGTTGGCCCGAAACCAAATGTAAACTTGCTGGAAGTGGCCGACGGGTTGAATATATTGCTGTCACTCAGTTTGTTATCCTTCTTTGGCACTGTATCATCTTTGGGCGCATCACAGGCCCCACAGTATAATTGTGTAGCGTTGTTATTAGTATAACAATCTTTACAGTTCCAGCTGCCCGCTTTGGGCTTGAACATATCACCAAACCCACTTTCTTTGGGAGTAGCTTCAGTTGGTGCTAACGTAGGTGGTTTATTACTAAAGATATCACCAAAGCCACTTTCTTTGGGAGTACCTTCGGTTGTTACTGACGTAGGTGGTTTATTCTTAAAGACATCGCCAAAGTTGATAGGAGCAGCTGGAGTAAGAGCGACAGCGTTTGCTGTAGCGACCACAGGTGTTGATATTTTTTCTGTAGGCGGCTTCATACCAAAATTAAAGCTTGGTGTTATGGCTGTTGAGGATGGCGGAAATCCAAAGTTGAATTTGCCAATACTACTGCTAAGATTTAGGGCACCGCTCTGTTCCAGAGTTTTTGGCTTGGGTGGCACCTTATCATCCTTTGGAGCCTCACAGGCCACACAATAATCCTTCGCAACATCGTTGGTTGTATAGCAGTCCTGGCAGTTCCAGCTACCCGCCTTAGGCTTAAATGCCTCACCAAAGCCTTGTGTTGTCACCTTGACATCCTTATCAACCGTCTTGTCTGCGACCGACTGTTGCGACTCCTTCTTGACTTGCTCCTTTGACAGGGCTGCTTGTGCCTTAACTACCGCTTCATAAAACTCTTTGCATATTTTTTCATCCTTAAAACGCACACAGAGCAATTCGGTCGTCAGTTCCTGATCTGCATAATTCTGTCCCGCCCAGGTGACCGCCTTCTGTGAATGCTTCGCATAACTGAATTTGGTGTCAGGCAGCAAACGCTGATTGCAGCACAGCTTGTACACCTGTTCGCGGCGCATGAGCAAACGTATATGAGTGGGATCAGCTTTCAGCTGCAGTATCTTCATATTTCCGAGACCGCGTTCTTTCCACTCGTTAACCTCCTTGTCAAAGCGCAACAATTTCGCGCGATGTTCGTAAAGCACCAGCTCATTTTCCTCGCCGGTTACGACCTCTACAAGCTCCGGCAAGGCTATAACTGGGGTAAATTGTGCTGTAGACACAAATTCCTCCTCAGCCTCCTGTCCAGAGTGGGACAATGCAGATGACGCTAGTGTCGGTGTGGGTGCTAGTGACGGTGCCGACGCTAGTGACAGTGCCGGTGCCGGTGTCGGTGTCGAAGCCGGTGTCGGTGTCGATGCCGGTGTCGGAGTCGGTGTTGGAGTCGGTGTTGGAGTCGGTGTCGGTGTCGGAGTCGGTGTCGATGCCGGTGCTAGTGACGGTGCCGGTGTCGATGGTTGCGTCAGGTTTTGCAGATTGCTGCCAAAGTTAAAGGCAGTGGTGTAGGCGGTGTTGCCAATGCTAGCGGTGCTTGTGTCTTTTACAGCTGAGACACTGCCAAAGGACAGGTTAACAGCACTGGCTGGTTTAGTCGTGCTTGTGCCAAAGCTAAAGTTGGCAAAAGGTGAGGCGGCAGCAGGAGCGTTCGACGTCTTTGCGATTGGATTTGCTAAGGGAGAGGAAGCAGCAGAAGCGTCCGATGACTTCGAGCCAAACAGCGTTTTAACCACTACAGCGTCGGACTTCTGTTCAACGTTGCCAATCTTAATTTGTTCCATTTGCTTGGGCAAAGAATTAGCAGAGGGCGTGCTGGTCACAAAGCTATTAATGACGTTAGTTTTAGTGTTGGAAAGACTAAACTTTGGCTGTCCGTCGATCCCGCTTGCTTCCTTCACTGCTTGATCGAAATGAAACTTGAATTCCTTAGCTGTATCGGCAGTTTTAAAGCGTACAAGAAACTTTTCCACCTGTAGCTTTTCGTCAGCATAATCATTGCCAACCCAAAGGAATGATTTGCATTCCTTATCCTGTACGGGCGTCGAAATCGTCATGCAAGCAGTGATCTTATGATTGGCACAAATCTTGTGGGTCTGCTCGCGTCGCATTAGAATGCGGTATGATCCGTTAGATTTATTTTTCAATATTTTGATGTTTCCTATGCCGCGCTCCTTCCATTCTTTATCAACGTGTCGGAAGAGTTTGGCACGATGTTCGAACTTAACATCCTCATCCTCCTCGCCGGTACGGACCTCTATTTCATCAGGCAAAGGTATAATGCCCTGGAAATCTGGTCGCGGATCATAATCAAGCTCAGCAGAAGTTTCCTGGCCCAAACTATGATTCTGGTCACTGTTGACGCTCTCGTTCTTCTCCGCCAGGTCTTTTTCAATTCTTGCCTGATCCACTTGTTTCTTGAACGAGAATGTGCTTGAAATGTGGCTGCTTAACGTGTTGTCGTTACTGCTGCCTAGATTGAAACTAAAATCGCCGTTGGCCTGAGGAGGCGGCTCCGCAGCATGAACTAGGCTGGGCTTAATGTGCTGCGGTGGTATTCTGACACTGAGAGTGGGTTGTGCAATAGCGACAGCCGGTTTGGGCAACGGATCAGAGTTGGTAATTACCACATTGGCTGGTGGCTCCTTCTCCACAGGTTGATTGTTATGTGCCCGATTAAAGATTGCCGCAAAAGGAACAACTGGCGCAGCTGTCATTAATGTAGTGGCAATTGGAGCAGCAGCAACTTGAGCAGCAGCAACTGGAGCAACGGCGACAGGTGTGGCTAATGAAGAAATAGCTGGAACAGACGTTTGTGGAATATCTGGAGCACCTGCAGTCCCTGATATACCTTTCTGAGTCACCATTGATGCTTGCCCGGGAGTAGACAGCTGTTGAGATGCTTGTGGGACCTGAATGGGTGACGCCCCAAAAGGTGGATTATTAAAAAAGCCTGGGCCAGGATTCAGTTGCAAATTCGATGGAACTGAAGGCTGATTAACCTGCATCGGTTGCGCTTGTGACTGAGCAGCTTGTGGCATTACCAGACTGGACTGTGTTGCGCTCATGCTGTAATGGAGACCATCCATAAAAGGTTGGCCTGCAGGATTCGTATACATATTAGGAGGCACACCGTAGTTAACAGGTCCTCGCGGTCCTTGAAAATAGTAAATAAAAATATATATAAATAAAAGTAAACCGACTTCATACGCTTATAAAATATAACTACACAATGAATAGTTGCTGGTGAATGCCTGGTGTTTTTTAGACTGTAAGTCAAAGCAAGGCCAACTGATTCTCAAATTTGCTTTTAGTGATATGCTTTTTATACCCTTACAGAGAGTATTATAACTTTGTCACGAAATATGTAATGCATTGCATATATTATCCCGAAAACGATTAGCAATGCATTCGGTAGCAAATGCCTAGTAAATAACCATTTTAAAAACAAATTTGGAATAAATTTGTTTTTGAATATTTTATATATAATAGTAGCTAAAGGTATTCTTAGAGTCCTAGATTTTCTTATGACTTACCATAGAAAGTGGGTGGGATGGGAACAGGAGCTTGTGGATTTCTCATATAGTAATTATACATGCTAAAGAGTTGATTAGGATTTGGAGTATTTCCAGCAGGCGAGTAAAACCGTTCTGCGGCGTTAGGTGCCGACGGTATCCCATTCGGGAAATTGTTCTGCATTGCTTCCTCTAGATTGAGGAGCTCATCCAGACCAAGATCGGACGCTGCAACAACAGCTTCTGCATCGCTATTTCCGCTGTTTATTTTACACTTCTTAAGCAGCTCCTCGATGGTGGAAAACTTTTCGTTAAGCGATTTAATTTCCTGGCGCATGGCCTCCATGCCGCCTCCCATATCTTCCATGAGACCACTTAACTGGTTGCTCATCTGCTTGACTGTGTGTTCCAGTTCCACACTGGCTGAATGCGTTTCTTGTGCCACCAGGCGTTTCGAGCGATTTAGTGAGTTTGCTGCACCCGAATAGAAATCATCTTCGGCGTCCTCATATGTGCTGGAATTATTATGCGCATCTGGAGAGCCATAGTAATCGTCGGCAGCAGAAACCTTTAGTTCACGCTGTACCACAGAGCAGAGTGGATGATTCCTATCATTGGCCAGCAAGTTCTTTGTCTGTTTCAGACATTCCTGACGTCGTTCTTGAAAGTTTTGACGCGTCACTCGCGACGCACGGTTTGATTCTGCCATGTGGCGATAAGCCTCCGACTGCAAATATGTCGCCATGGGCAGCTGAAGTCCACGTATCTCATCGAGGAATTCCTCATAATGGTTCTGCTTGAAATAGCGTGTACTCATGTAGGTAACCGCCTCCTCGGCCAGCTTCTGCGTTTTCAGCCAGACGCTGCTTGCTTGAGCATTGGCATATTTGAAATATCTGTAAAATGGTTCTAGTTGCTGTTGCTGATGACGACGCAACATATTGATGCCGAGTATGTAAAGCGCTTGGATGCGCGTCTCCAAACTTTTGCTATCCGATCGACTGGCTAGCAATTGGCCCAGTTGGAACACCAAGATTAACTCAGCTTGCGGCCCTTTAACACCGCGTACCGCCTGTAGGCCGGACTGCAACTGATCGCGCACGTCACTGTAATTTCCTTCATGTGTGTGTGTATTATTGTTCAATCGCTGCACAAGCCTCCACCAGTTGACCTGTTCCGATGTTACCAAATCATTGCGCCCCATGATATTAGCATAGGGCAACATATGGGGACGCAGCGCAGCACTGTGATTGCCCACACGGAGGCTTTTGTAGTTTTCACGCTGCACTTGGACTTTGCGCTGAGCTTGGAGTGCAACGGCATAGAGGAATACGTCGACGTCTAGCTGACTGACAGAATCTACACTGCAGTAGTTAAGACTTGTTGCACAGTCTCGGCGCATACCTTCGTAAAAGAGCACGCGCGGTGCTTCCGCCAATTTCTCGGTGCCCAGAGCCAGATAGACATGATGTTCAAGCGTAGCTGGTGGTAGCAGCAGGGCTTCTTGCTCGTACGTCTCAATCTCGGCCAGGTCTGGCCACTCGTATAGCGGCTGCTGCAGTCGCTGATCACACACCAAAAGTGATGATTGCTCCTTAAGCTTGTGCTCCGCATGCGTGTACAACTGCTGATAAAGGTGATTACGCCATTGATTGTCTACACAACACTGACGTGCCGCCGAAAGTAACTCGTCGCTGTTCTTCCATAGACTCTGATTTTCCTGCCAATTCTCCTCGCCAAATTCATCAGGTGGTGTGCCCAAACAACCGTACAGAGTACGCCCCAGCTGGGCACAACGGAAAGCGCCTTGTTGACGCCACAGCTTCACCAGCTGCAGTTCCTCGCTGTTGCAATGACGGTGCCAATAAGGTACCTGCTCCTCAAATGGATCCTTTTGGTAACCCAGAAGCAGCAGCGGAACAGCGGCACGCAACGTATTCGACCATTTATTTTTGTTACCCACCAATTCACGCTTAAACAGCAGTGTTGCAGCATGCAGTAGCAACTGGCCAACATAATGCTCCAAGCAAGAGCTATGCATCTCACGACCGGCACCAGTAATCGTAAGCTGATCGGACAGCAGACTGAATTTGTAAACATACTGATCCAGCTTAAAGAGTTGCGAAACGCTTTCTGTCAGGCTGCTGTTCGACTCGGACTGAAGGCTGAGCATGGTGAGGCGTTCCAAAGTGATGAGCAGAAGCTGCCAGTAGGGCCACTCCCTTGCATGTTCTTTTGAGGACTGCTCGCATTTATGTAACACACTCCAGACAACATCGTACCAGTCCCTTAACTGGAACTGAGCCGGCGACTGCAATTCCGTTTTATAAGCATACTTAAAGGCGTCGTCTATTCGTTTTTGTTCCAGATAGTTGCGTAGCAAGCGCACATGTAGCAGCACATCATTTGGACGAGCTCTCAGCTCCTTCTGTAACAGCAGTTCCATGGATTGCTCTTGCTCTTGTGCTGATCCACCAGCAGACGCTGTCCCCGCATTGATATGCATGCGTAACTTAAACAACAGCGCATTGTCTGATAGATTATCAAAAGTCTCAGCAAGGTCCAGCCAATACAAAGCCCGCTCCTGGTAAAAAAGTTCATTATTATCAAGCAACAGCTGAATTGCCTCTTTGATGACATCTGCCTGTTTTGAGCTCAATTGAATAGATCGTTCATAGTGCTCCAATGCCCTACGAGCATCTGGTTTCTTTATATTCTTATAGCAATGGGCAATCAGCTTATGGGCCTCCGCATCCTCCTTGACCTTGAGATAGAGAATCAAATACTCAATGGCCTTGGCATATTCGTGTACCTTACAATACATTCGGGCCACCGACCATCCCTTTATGTCGCGCTGTGTGTTTAGAGAGAAGAGGTAAAAGAAAAAGAGAAATAGAGAAGAGAAAATCAGACATAACCTCAAACATCACTGTCAATGTCGTTATTGTATAAACAAAAACAATAGAATAAACCAACACAACAGCAACAAATGAAAACCAATTGATTTGTTCTTGCCTTCATTTGCAAGAAAAAAACAAAGAACATTTGTTAGGCATTCAAACATTCTAGCGGCTTCTTGACGCACACGCCAAGAGACGCCGACTCACACACGCAGATGTACACAAATACAATCAAACACATGGGCAGACATGAATGGCGCCCATTATTTCGCAAGCGTTGCTGAAAAAAATTACGATGCGCAGGCAAAAAGAAATGGAAATAGCGAAGGAGAAAAATAGAAATAAAAGCAACATTTACCTCAAAACCAGGCGGAATTTTCGCAAACATTTTGTAGACATGTTGGTCTACCTCCTTGCGAGTTGAGAACATTAGTCTTTTTATAAAATTGCTTAAAGCTTTAACTCTTCACACCTTGTGCACAGCTGAAAGAAGAGCTTTCAGCTTAAGATTTTTCTTGCAATTTAGTTGGAAGTTGAATTAAATTGTCCCACTTCTAACTCTTTTCCTTAATGCTGATTAAAATCCAAATTACACTTTTTCAGCGTTCTGACAGTGAAGGTATATCTCTTTTTAGCGCGCACACGGCGCCGAAATCTGCGAATATGCTATTTTTAGGCATATCGAACTATCGGTCTGCGATAACATATATTAGCTGATCATCGAAAAATCTGTCTACTTCATTGAATAATATGCATCAAATTAGATGTTGAATACTTTGTTGCTTAAATACATTTCATTCGTCTAGTCAATTTTTTGTTATAAATGATTTTCGTAATTTTGCACAATTATGAAATTGTGATCAGTGTTACCGTAGCATTTGTAATTTAAGAACGATAGATTTAAGCAGATAACAATATCGATAAATTTGAATACAATCAAGGCGATGATTCTTAAGCAGAATCGCAGTGTCTGTGCGTGTGTGAGTGTGTGTGTGCAAATTATATTACGAGCATAAAATTATGTTTTGACCAAGTATGAAACACCAAAAACTTCTGGCATTAAAAATGGCACTGATATAATCGATTGCTGAACTTCAAAATAAAGTTTGCGTAAAAATGTTAATATTGTTATCGCCTTGAGGGTATAGCTGAAATTACAGTTTGCGATGCACTGTGAAAGTTAGATACCAGCGGTCTTTAACAGTTTTAGATGCTGTCACGAATGCCGATATATATATATATATATATATATATATATACACGTATATATCGATAACTTTTGCGAAAGCGCAGCCAACTTAACATTAAAATGTAGCTGCGAAGAAGTAGAAAAATCGTATATGGATAAGAATTAAAAAACTGAAAATAAACAAAAAATAGATGAAAATTCACAAATATCTTCGATTCACAAGTGCGAACAACAAAAAGGATAATTGTACATAAATTAGAAGTCAATATATAAATCAACACACATATACACACATAAAAAATTGCATCAGCATGCCCGACTCTGATTCCGATTCCGGCGACTGCAGCGATGCAGAGATGAATCAGCCCACTTGCAGCAGGTATTCTACTCAAAACAAGGAAGGGGAGAAGAAAGAAAGGAATCGTCGTATTATCATGCGAATTGAATTTAACGATTCCGATGAAACCGACGCCTGCTCCATCTCAAGCAATGACAATGATGACCCTCCTCCCGCTACTAACGCATCCTTGGACCTTGATATGCGGCCATCATGCTCTTCGTCGGTTCGACGAAGCACCCGTCGTCATCAAAAACAAACACAGCTACAGGCCTCTATGAACGCGAGCTCTGATGGTACGCGAAGAATGTCTGCTCGCCAACTCAGACGACGTCCTGCTGCTAACCATTCAAACCGTTCAGGCAGTGATCCCGAGAGCGGCAATTCAACCAGCGGAAGCGAGGTAAATTATTTAAATAACTATAGTCAGTATCCACATAATGAGAAAAAAGGGTAAATTAGTGCAAAATGTATGCAACAGGCAGAAGGAGCCTTATTCGATCATTCTAAAATGTATTCTTGACCATGAACATGCCATTTCCGTCTGTCCGACCGACAGTCTGGCCGTCTGTATATGAACAATCTTGGATGCAATAAGAATTATAGATATAGCCTTAGAGCTATTGTCTTGAAATTTAATATCCCCCGAATGATCACAGAAGTAATTCAAGAAACCATTTTCCTTGGAAAGCTTAATCAGAGCAGGAGCTGTCTGTATGCATTTAGTGGATATATTGGGCCTGAGAACAGAGTATTTGCTTGCCAAGCCCTGCTGACTTCACTGTTTTCTTTTTTCCTTTCCTTTTTTCTTATTTATTATTTATATGGGCTGTAGATAGTTAGAAACCTTGAAAATAGGAAAATTAGTTGATCCTAACAATATTCCTTTTATTTTCCTAAATATTTGTACCATGGCTTTATTATAGTTCATATATTTTAAATACTACTTAATTACAAGTATACTTTAGTTATTAGTACATTTATTTATTGGCAACTTATAATATAATAATGTGTAGCTTTATAACTAGTTATGCACCCCGAAGATTACATACCCTTACAGACTGGAATAAGCATTTTATTGTTTAATTGTATATGGCAGCTATATGATATAGTAGCTCGATCTTGATTGATTTTGCAAAGCACTAAAAAACAGGATAAGATAAGATTTCTAGGGAATTAAATAAGTTTTATATACAGCAACTTCCATTCCGATTGGCAACTAAATAATACAGTAGTCCGATCGTATTAAGTCTAAATCATTAGGAAACCACACTCTTATTGTTGTTCCGATTGTTCCTTTCCATAATTGCTATATAATATAGTTGCCTGATCCGCGTTTTTCCGCTCAGAGTAGGCTGTTTGACCAATTTCAAAAACTGAGGGACTAGTTTGTCTACTTTTCAATAATATTTTTTGCAGAATCCTCCTTCAAAGCATTGCTCTTAAACATATAATAACTTATCATTAGTCTGTCGGATAACTTTGCTATAGTACAGAGCAACATTTAGATTTCTTTGTTTTCGTTTTCTATTATAAATATCAAATATTGTGAAATAAGTTAAGGCATATAACCTTACAATGTTTTTTTATTCTCAAGAGTAAATATAATCGATTATTTATACTTTGTTAGGTAATATTATAATGTATGAAATTTTTCTCTTATCAGCTCTGTGGTTTTCGATGACATAAGATTTTGCAATTATTTACGAAATTCGTGTCTGAATTTTGCATTTATATTTCAAATTCCTAAAAAGTTTTTGAATTATGATTGTTAACAAAGTTTCACAACATCTAAAAAAATCCAAGATATTGTTTAAGTTGTACAGGTGAAAATTGGGGAAATTGAAAAACTATTTTCTGCATGCCGAAGATTCAAATATTCTTGCGATTGCTCTAAGACTATGTTTATAGATCTAATATCATATATATTGACTGAACAATTGCGACTTTTTTGTTTTAATACATTTTGTTTTTTGTAATATTTAGCTAATGTTTCTGTGACTCAGCTTTTTAACAAAGAACTCCTTTATTCGGATGCAAATAAAAACTAGAGTTAAAAACAAATTAATTCTTTACTTCAATGGCATTTAACGCGTTAGTCTTATACCTTCTGCGATTATAAGTAGTCGATAGCTATATTTAATTAAATTTGAAAGACATATGAAATGAGGGGTATATAAATATCTATATACATATTCACATATTTCTTGTAACAGATATATTGACCTAACATTGCAGATTTGAGTTTTAGCATATAGATTCTGATTAGAAATTATTTGAATAATTCAGTTATATGCATCATATATGGTTCATAGAAACTGATACCCTACAGACGCTATGTAGATGGCCACGGGCAAAAGTGCAAGGGTACTTAAGTCTTCGCCCTTCAATCTTAAAGTTACTTTTTTAAGTATAGATAACTATCTGAAAAAACGGAATTCCTAATAAAATTTACATTTTCATTCTATATTTAATTCAGATCGATCAACATGTCACAAGAAAGCGAGAACGCGGGAATAAGCGAAAGAAATTGAGTATTTTGGAGGATGAACATAATAATAAGGGGCAACAAGATGCACGAGATAATAGCAACAAGGCGGATATCGATGCCGGTTCCAGTTCCGATAGCAGCAGCAATGAACTCTTGGATAAATGCCCTATTTGCTTGTTAACGTTTCGTCAGCAGGAGATTGGCAAACCTGTCACTTGTGATCACGCGTTTTGTGCAGCCTGCATTGAAGCATGGGCAAAGAATGTACAAACTTGCCCCATCGATAGGCTTGCCTTCGATAGAATTATTGTGCTCGACACCTTTGAGCGACGCAATGTGGTACGCGAAATCCGCGTGGATCTGAGCAGCTCCAAAAAAGAGCTCATCTTGGACGATGAAGAGGATGTAGCTGGTGTGGCATCTGATGATGTCACCAATTGCGAGATATGCAGCAGTCCTGAGAGGGAAGATATAATGCTCCTGTGCGATAGTTGCAATCAGGGCTATCATATGGATTGCCTAGATCCGCCGCTCAATGAAATACCTGAAGGTTCCTGGTACTGTGACAATTGCATTGACTCCAACGACGAAGCCGAGGATGAAGAGCTGGAGCTGGCCGAGGACTTACAAACGCTATACGAGGATCTCCGTGGCATGGGACTGCCAGAGACGCGACTGCGCGTGCGCCAAGTTCAGCAACCGCGTATTCTTCGAACACGTCAGAACGAGCGGATACGGGCAGCAGTTTTGCGGCACACTCGAACGAGCTCCTCAAGGCGAGCGACGGCAGAAGCGCAAGTAGAAACCACTACAATGACGCATACAACCACGCAACGGAACCGAAATAGAACTACAACCCGAACAACACGCACCAGCAGCACCACAACAACCAGACGTGGCACCACAAAGCAACGCCGGCGATGTCGACGAATCCGGCATCGCACCTATGTGGTAGAGTATGATCTCAATAATTTCGATGAGAAGTTTGCCGTCAAGACCAGCAAAAAAGTTATACGTCGTCGTCGCAGACGAAAGGTTTCGCGCCGTGTAGCCACCCGAAGCGTAGCTGATGGTGTCCGTATGACTGCCAGCCAAAGGTTAGCTGAACAGTTGGGCGTTAAAATGGACGGATCGCGTGCTGCGCATATAGGCGGTGGGAGTGCCTCTAGCTTTACTCTCTTCGGCAACGCCAACGACTTGGAGTACTTTTCAGATAGCGACGAGGTGCGCGAAGACATTGGAGCATACATGAATGATGGACCGGCTGCGACCGCTGTTCAAACTTCTGTTCGCATCGGTAGCATTGGGGCGCCGCGCATTCGCAAAGCGCTACTGCAAGGCAAAGCACGCACAGCGGCTGCAACAACACACAGCGCTGCTGCAGCGACGGCCAGTGATATTCTGTCCAACATAATGGATCTGCAGGAGCGCTGGCATGGTGCCACGCGTAATCTGAGCGAGGTCCACATCAATGCCGATGGCAGTCTCAATTTGCCACAACGAGAGATGTCACAGAAGCGAAACAGCAAGGAGACAGATCTCGCTAAACCTACACAGCATATCACTCAAGTGCCACTTTATCAACGTGGTGGCGCTGGTCCCAACTTCAGTCGTGGAGGTGGCGGTGGTGGCAGCTATAACAATCGCTACAGCGGCAGCAATAGCAACAATAACTATCGTGGTGGTGGCGGGGGTGGTAGTGGAGGAGGTGGTGGAGCTGCTAATCAGTATCAGCGTCATTCAGCTGGCAACGATAATTTGCCCACAGGAAGCAGTTTTGGCAACAACAATAACAACAGTAATAATAATTTGCCCAACCCGAACTTTACGCCTTTCAACATACGCTTCAATTCACCCACTCAACAACAGCAGCAACAACAACAACAGCAGCAGCAGCAACAACAACAACAACGCAATCAACAGACTCGGCAAACTCCATTTGGCAGCGACTCACGGTTGCCTTCCTCCTCGCCGACTGCTGCTCCATCTAGCAGCTTTGCACATGTAATTCCACAGCAGCCACAGAGACCACTTTTTGGTGGTTTACCCGCTCCCATAAATGCGCCTGCCCTGGGTTCACGCATATCAATGCCACCGGTTTTGTCTGTTCCACCGCCACCGGCACCCCCGCCAAGCCTATCCTGGAATAGCTCGTTGTTTAAATTAAACGCAGATTATGGCAACAAAAGCAATACGGAAAAAGATGACGACGATGATTCGGAGAACTGTCCAAATTTCTCAATTTATTCACAAGAATCACAGGCTGTAGCCACGGAATTATTTGCACAACCCCAAGCGCCCGAGAGGAACTCTGATAAGGTATGTTATAATGGTAATCCCCAATCCTCCATAGAAACTAATGTTAAAGAAATGGCAAAATCTATAAATGTCTGAATACGGACACAACAGATAATATGGATGGGAAGGGTAAATGTACGCAGTCAAAAAATACCTAGACTAAAATACTGAAAACACTTAAAATACTTTGAAGTGGAAAAGTTAATTCTTTGCAGAAGAAAGAAAGAAATTTTCTAAAATTCTAAATATTAGGTTGCCCTTAAATACGTAGGGATAAATTAATCATTTTTCAAATCTCTTTCATTTTGTAACATGATTGAAAATTGTCAAAGAAATTTTTACATTTTTCTAAAACATAAAATTTAAAGCAAGATCTTCAAAGTTTTGTTTCTACTAACAAAGTTTCCTCTATTAACAACTGGTTACTTTGAACGAATTTCAGATTTTGGATTTCGACGGCCCTTTCAGTTGCCAAAATGAAGAGCAAATGGAAAATTATGCCTAAATATGTGTGTCAAATTATTATTGTTGTTTAACACGTGCTCAATTCAATAATCCTATGCTATCCTCTGATGCTATATGGCTTATTGATGAATATATCAAAAGATGTTTCAAACAGTACTAATTATCATTCGTATAGCCGTAATATTTTCTTGAAAGAAAATATTCGGACCTGCCATTTCGAATAACTACCACACTCGACCCGAACATAATCTGCTTGCCCTGTCCGAAAGTAAAACTGTTAACTTTGTGGTTAAGGGATGATATGTGGGTAAATTGTGGATATACAAAGTTTTAAAGAATTGTTCTCTTGAAATAGGGCTCTATTTTGTGTACCCAAGAAAACTATCGCAAAGTATGTCTATAGCATCTATGTACACACATATGCACCTATTCGAATCTAGAGAATCCTTGGCATACTAACCGTGATATGTTATTTTCTTTCTTTCAATTTCACAAATATTTTACTTACTCAGGATGACGACGAAATGAACGAAGATTTAGTACAATTAGACGATGATGATGACATACCATTGCCGCCAGAGCCCCAAACTGGGGCTATTACCGTGGCCAATTCCAATGAGGATCACAATGCTGGTAGCGATCTATATGAACCAGAGAATCCCACTGAAGAACAAGATGATGACCAGAATGAAATTATTGCCAGTAAACCAATACAAAGCGACGGCGATGACG
This sequence comes from Drosophila repletoides, assembly GCA_018150835.1. Classification (NCBI taxonomy): domain Eukaryota; kingdom Metazoa; phylum Arthropoda; class Insecta; order Diptera; family Drosophilidae; genus Drosophila; species Drosophila repletoides. Next base: position 9,061,906 of record JAECWQ010000202.1, read on the forward strand.
TAGTTGAGCTAGAAGCTAGCAGCAATTCAAATTGCGAAGCCAGCTCATCTGCTGCAGCAGCCGAGAAGCAACCTGACGATGATGATGAAACGCCCAAGGATAGTCGTACCGTGGACAGAGTTAAGGGCGTTCTGGAACTTTATGACGACAGTGATTGGGAAGAATTGGAGATTGACAAACCCAAGGAGTTTGAAAAGGCTCTCACTGAAGAATCTACAGAAGACACACCCACTGTAACTAATAAGGAAACAGCGGAAAGCAATAGTCCGGCGAAGGGTTCAGGCAGCGAGTCGGAGCCCGAGCGTTCTTATACCCCATGCTTGGATGAGAAAACTTTAGAAGAAGAAGCCACAGGCGGGCACAAGAAGGATAAATCGAAAAGTCCAAGGGATGTCAGAAAAAGTGGATCGAAAAAATCCGAAGACTCCGAAGAGGAACGTGCGACTGGCATGGGCACTGAACTCATATCCGAAGACGAAGATTTGTCAAATGAAAACGATTCCAAGCGGCGTAGTCGTAGTCGAAGTCATAGCCGTAGCCGCAGTCGTCATCGTAATGAAGGCGACTCTTCAGTTGGCAAATCGAAGCGCGGCACAAAACGTAGCAAGGAAAATGCCGAGACATTTAAAAAGGTGGGCAAGCGTCGAAAGGATCGCAATTATCGGGGTGACAAACAGCAGCAAGAACATAGCCGGTCTCGACGCACCCACTCAAATACGCCACGTTCCGTCACACAGAGTCGCAGTCGCAGCCATAGTCACAGTCATAGTCCGAATCGAAGCCGTAGTATTAGCAAAACACCACGCGGTCGTAGGCATGATAGCCGTTCTAAATCATATTCCCGGTCAAGATCAAACTCGCATAGTCCACATGGTGGACGTCGTGGGTCGTTTAGAGGTCGTGATTATGCTAGGGGCGTTGGACGGGGCCGCGGTGGGCCACGCTTCAATTTTCGTAACCAACAATTCCAGAATAGACCTTACCAGCATCAACAGCAGCAACAGTATCAACCTCAGTACCATCATCAGCATCACCAGCAGTATCACAGTCAGAATGCGAATCAAAGCCAATACCAAGCGCAGCAATATTATCAGCGACCCAAGCGCCGCGAGCTGCCGCGCTATGATGTCCGGAATGTGGTTAGTGCCTCGCGCCATCAGCGGGACCAAAAGGATCGGTATGGGCGCGATGCGGCGCGATCTGCCAGGAGTCGTTCAATTACTTTCGAACGGCGACAACAGTCGCGTAGTTATTCACGTAGCTCTTCACGTTCGCGATCACGTGTATCGGGTTCACCTAAGCGTTTCCGCAGCTTCAGTATATCGCCCTCACCAACCCCGGGCGTTTCCGGACATCATCATGAGCAGGACATGCGTAGAAGGTCAATTACACCAGGCGGTCGGCGATTCGAGCGCTCACGAACACCTTCCCAACCACCAGGAGTAGCAGCAGGAACACACAGAAACAGTCAGCTTCGGCAAATGCACCGTAGCAATAGCACAATTTCATTGCGATCCCGATCCCATACGCCAGCGCGTATAAATGGAGGTCGCAATATGGTAGCTGGAAAGCATTCGCCTGGCTACTCACCACGTTATACGCCACGGCTGAGTCGCAGCCGCTCAAAGAGTCCGCGGAAGAAAAAGAAAAAGAAGGGAGATAAGAAAAAGAAAAGCAAGAAACGCGCTGCCAGCACTAGCCCAATTGGACGCCAGCGTCGCATATCGCGGCAACGTGATCCTTTCGCAGACGCTGACGATTTTTTGGCCCCTCAGATGGGCAAAAAGCCCAAAAAGTCAGCAATGGTGATGGGACCGACGCAATGGTCACCGTCACCAACACCCAGTCTTTCAGGAGGGCATATGAATTTCATGCGTGACACTGGAGGTGATAAGCCTGCGTCTTGGACACCACCCTTAGCATCTCCTCAAGCGCCTGGTGCGCACTATGGCGAAATTCAGCGGCGTAGCTTAACACCAGTAATCGGTAAAAAGGTAAAATCCAAGCGGGATAAGAGCAAAAAGAAGAAGAAGCCACTGGATAAACAGCGTAAAGAGAAGAAGCGAAAGCACCGCACTGCGACACCTGAACCCGTGCCCTCCAAGGAGATCTTTGCATCTGGTAACAATATTCTTGTGAGCGTTAGCTTTAACAAGGAGGCGAACAGCTCTAGTCTGGCTAGTTCGTCACAGCAACAGACTGTGGTAACACTGCCACCGACAAGAGATGAGTTCCTGGGAGGTCGGCGGACCTCTATTGATCGATTAGCGAGCAGTAGCGGCATAACAGGCAAGAAGTCCAAGCGGAAGCGGAAAAAACTTGATGCAAAACCAGTGGCAATCATTGACCTGGAGCGCTCACCTTTCCAGGTGCACCAGGAGCCTGCAGATGTTATTGTGCTGACAGATAGCGAGGATGCCAATGAGAATCAACTGTTACTACGACGCGAACGGCGTAGGAGTAGCGTTGCGTCCGTTACGGATCGCGAACTAATGCGAGAGAATGGACAGCGTGAGAAGACACCCCCAACCGATTGTTTGGAAACAATTATGGAGACTTCATATGAAAATCTGACTCAGACAACGGGGCCAAAGACGCCACCTGAGCCGCATCTTGTCAAATTCAATTTACCCGCCAAGAAACAGCATAAAGTGCGCAATAATCCGTTACACGACGAAGCCGACGATATTCACTCGGCGGATGAACTGGAAACGGGTTGTTCCATGCGTGGAGCTGGTGATGGGGAAACACAACAATCGCTTGTTAATGACGGCCTCATTCCAACGCAAAAGATTGGCCCGAATACGCCTCCAGAATCAGGTCCATGTTCGCCGGATGCCTATGATCCTTTCGAGCCCACAAAATCCCCCTCCTTGTCACCGCGTTCTCCTACACCAAATCCCCCCCAGAACCTAGAACCAATGACATTACAGGCCAGCTCTGGTGTGAGCGCCGACGATGCACTATCTGGCAATCAGAAGCACACCAGCCATACCGAAGAGCTGGCAGATGTAAATGCAAGTACACCTACGCTTTCGAACGCCAGCAATGCCACCACACAAGCAAATACGAATGCCATTAATCCCGTGGACCTGGTCATGGCGCTTATGAACAAGCCCAGCAACAGTATACAACAAGAAATGGCAAGCAAACCCTGCGATAACACTTCGTCTCAGTATATCAGTAGCAATACTATGAGCACAACTTTAGCTGTGTCTGTTGCCGAGGACAAGCCTGTCGATCATAGCAATTCAATAACAGTTCTTTCGAACGTTCTGCTCTCAAGTAGTAGCGTTGTATCCTCCTCCCAGCACATACCAGTTATCTCAAGTCCACCGTCGTCCCTGGTAAGGAAGCTAACAACATTACCAAAGACGGGTGGGAGTGTGGCCAGCAGTAGCAGTGGAATTGTGAATATGCCTGCGTCTAGCGGAAATCTGCGCAACGGCAACACTGGTGGTGCAGGCGCTGGTGGTGCCGTTGGTGGTATGGCCAGCACCTTGGATGAATCTTTTAATATGGACATTGAAAGCCCTTACTCGCCTGGCTCGGCAGACTATGAAGATCTATTCGAGCCACCGCCAGAATCTAGCAACGCAGTTGGTTCAATAAGACGGCCCAAGGCCAGCGGTAAAGCGGAGATGTTTGACAATCTCTTTGGAAGTAGTTCCCCTGTCGGTCAACTTCGAATATCCTCGCGTTACAATAACTCGGGAGGAAGGAAACAACGTCCTAGTAACAAAAATGATCGAAAATCTAAAAACAAAGGTGGGTTCATCCTCATTGATTATATGTACGTGTATTTCAAGTGTACTCAAAGCTGTAGAAGATGTGGACATCTTACGCAAAAAAAGGACAACTTTTTTTTTAAGCAATTCTCACAAATTAGGTGGACCGACTCCTTTTTTAAATAAATTCTATTCACGATAAATAGTGACGCGAACCAGAACCGTTAACGAATCTAAGCCCACAATCGGAACCGGAACCGCTATTTTACGTGGCTTAGAAGCAGATTCTAAAGAATTCAACAAACCTAAAATTATAAACTTATTCTATTCTATCTGTGCGTCCGTTCATTATCAACCAAAATATAACTATAATTTGTAACTCAAGAAAGAAAAAAAAGAGTTAACTAATTGAAGGGTTTTTTTTTTTTTTAATATATGTACTATATGTGTGGTTTAACGGTCTTAACACCTGGGCACAATTTATCCACTAGCCGAGCATCCTCGCTAGAATACTTTATCTGATTCCAATTTCGCTACTTTTAATAGATGGTTGCCACTTCTCTAACAACGCTTTTTAAGTTTTCAATAAAAAACTATATATTAATGCAATATCATTGTTTTCAATTATAATCTCAGGTAGCAAAACGGCCGATGACCATGTTAAACTATTTGACGATGTACCCAATTCGGCGGTTGACTTACAAAACAAGGATAGGGTAAGTGAATGGGAAACAAAATATATGAAATTTCGGAATTCATATTATGCATTCTTATAGTTTTTGCGTAAGTTGAACCGCCAGGAACGTGTGGTTGAGGAAGTGAAATTGGTACTGAAGCCACATTTCAACAAGAAAGTGATTACAAAAGAAGATTACAAGGATATTATGCGACGAGCTGTTCCAAAAGTAAGTATCTTGCTTTAAATTAAGCCGACCATTAAGGGGATTAATTGATAAAAAAAATTGTAAAAATTCGTAGATCTGTCACAGTCGCTCTGGTGAAATAAATCCACACAAAATCAAAAATTTGATTGATGCTTACGTAAGGAAGTTCCGCGCCAAGCACAAGAAATTGAGCCTGCTGAATACGGGGCAAGTAAGCAGTGCTGTCAAATGTGCTGCATATTTAAAGAAGCTATAAGCAACCGTAACGGAGGAAGGAGCGGTGAGTATTTCACACGAAGTGCATATTGTTTAATTCATATTGTTATAAATATATATTGCATTTTGCTTACAGCGTTTTCTTCACAAATCGTTTAACGGCCGTATGCATTCCTACGCCTCCATCAATCAATCACAATCGCCGCCCGTAAGCGCAAATACATAAATTGTCATTGCTATTGAAGTTTAGTTGTTAAGTCAATTTTAGGTTACATTACGAATGATTTTAGTGTTTAAGCCAATACAGAAGTGAAAATAATTAACCATAAGCATAAAGATTGTCTCTCCTTCTATGCGTTTGCCCAAAGCACCACATAAAGAAACACAGTTAAATTATACAAAAATTAGTTGATTAGTTCGTTTATTCGTATGACTTTTATAATAATTAAAGATTGTTTTTTGCTTTATCAAATTGTAATTATATAGATGAGAATGCAGGCAGACGGCAGACAGGCAAAAAAGGCAGGCGGCAGGCAGGCAAAATAAATAACTTGTATTTTATCTCTGATAAGTTAATAAATTCAATTAAATTAAATTATTACTTCACTTATATTACCAATAGTTTAACCAATTAATCAGTTGATATTTTGTCATTTATCTATTGCCTATTAATTCATATATTGAATTCTCTGTTAATGATTAAACGCAAGCGGTCTGTTCAAGCAGATATATAGGTGTATTTTATTCGCAAAAGCATGATATATAGATGTATATTGTTAAAGGAAAACAATTGTAATTATGTATCCAGCGTAAATAATTGTATATTATAATAATTATTTTGAGTTACTCGTAATTAAATATCGTACGATGGATAATCCACTTTGATTTTCATAGTTTGTCAAACATAATTTTTAAATAAAGAGTGCATACCTACAGCGTAATATAAACTAAACATAACTCATTATTTCGCACGACTGTAGCTTGAATTAGAATAAGAAATCTATTGACAGCCAATATATGATAAAAATAAATCATAATCTACTCTCTGTACTATAAAAATGATAATCGCATTAAATCAAAATAAACTTTGATTATTTAGGACCTTACGTAGAATACAAACGCTAATACTTTTTCCAATATTTTAAGAGTTTACGAATATTTTTCTGAGCTTTCGTTCTCGCCCAAGATATATAGACATTGATCTTCGAGTAAAAATGTATGTTAATTATATGTGAAATGGGATATGCGGATATATAAGTGAATATCACCCCTCATCCATGCATATACCATGGCAGAGGGAGGTATTATAACTTTGTTAAGGGCATGTGTAATATTTAGAAGGAGGCATCTCCGACCCATTAAGTGACACGATTCATTTCTATCATGTCCATCTGTCTATCTGGTTCTATGCAAACTAGTCTCTATTTTGTTTCTTGAGACATTTCAATTTACTCAACTTTTAGTGCTTTCCATGGGCATCGGGTAACTATATCGTATAGCTGCGATAGGAAAAATTGGTCCAATAGTTGTGGTATAGGAAACCTTTGCGTTTCTTAAGATACTTTGGTGAAACTTACAGGTTAGATGTCAGAATGTGTAAGCATGCTCTAAAAATAATCCAGATCGAACTACTATATCTTATGGGTGCATTAGGAGCAACCATTTTCAAAAGCTTATTTCTATAAGGAAATTTAATCTTACTAAAAATTCAGTCAGGTTTTTAATTTTCCGATGAATAAATTCATTACAGTCTTATAGCAGCTATACTATATATTAAAATCTTACTTGTAAATTTGATCAATATAAGTTGCAAATTAAAAATCAGCTTTTGAACCTGTGATTGTTCCTATGGGAGCTATTTGATATTGTTGTCCGATCCGGCTGGCCGAAACCGGATCCGACATTTGTGCTGTCTGCAGCAAACAGAAGGCTCCATACTGAATTTTATTCACCTAGCTCAGAAACTGAAAGATTAGCTTGCACATAAACAGACGGACGGACGGACTGGCTCGTCTCGTTGTCCTGATCAATAATAAAAGTACTTTGTGGTCGGACATGCCTCCTTCAATGCATTACACATTTCTAGACAAAATTATAATACACTTTTAAAGTGTATGATAATTGTAGTAGTAATTTTTGTTTATATAAATATAATTGTAAATTCGCACTTTGATGTGTTGTGCGTATATCGTATAGCATCGATATTTTGATTTACCAAAATCCGGAAGATTTTCCGCCAGGAGGATTAATTACCTTTATGGAAATACGAACACACTCGTCTACAAAAGATTAAACCAAAGTAAACTATTTGACAATTTAGAGTAACTTTTATCTTACCGGTAATTGAAAAAGATGATTCTTGCATATCTAGTTCGTCCTCAACGTCTTCTCGCAAGGAGGGTGCGCCCGGGGAACCTTCTGCCCTCAAGGGTAAATTATCGGCAATAATGGGAGAAATATTCTCATGAGCTGGTATCATAATATCCAATTCGGCAAACTTTTTTTCTAAATTGCCGTTTTGGTATTCCTCGTGCTTTTCCAGCTCAGCTGATTGCACCTTTCCCTCGATTACATCGTAAACAAAAGGCGGACGCACTGCCAAGGGTATGAAGCGTCCGTAACCTTCTGCAACACGAACTGAGCCATTCTCGGCACAAATTCGTCCTCGCACCAAGACATATTCTGGCACGCCGTGTACAGTCATGCCCTCAAATATATTAAAATCGGAAGCTTGATGATGGGTGTCCTTAGAAATGGTGCGAGTGGCCAGTGGATTCCATATGACAATATCAGCGTCCGAGCCAACGGCTAAAAGTTCAGAGAAATTATTAATATTTCGGAAAACTGAGCAGAGAGTCCTTCAAAAAAATTTACCTATGCGTCCTTTTTGTGGGTAAATATTAAAGATTTTCGCAGCATTCGTGCTAGTTACCGCAACAAATCTACACGGATCAAGTAGACCCTGATGTACTCCCTTCTCCCATACCAGGGACATGCGATCCTCGGCTCCATTCACGCCATTTGGTATTTTTGTAAAGTCGTCTAAGCCAGCTTCTTTTTGATTCTTATTAAAGGTGCAGTTACCACTTCCAGTCACTTGCAGATCATCGCTGCAAGAACCGGTTTTGGTTAAATATGCGATAGAAATAAATGATCTCAGATGAACTTACTATGCCAAGGATTTCATCAGTTGCCTTGGTGTTTCGGCAGACATGCGAATTGGGGGACTAGTAATGTAATAGATCCTTTCAGATTTGGGCACATTGCTCAAACTGATTCCAATGGAGCTTGCTAAGGTTTCTCCAAATACGGAGTACCCGCTACGACGAGCACGACCCACGAGCTCTGCGGAGGACTTGCTTGTTACTCCAGACACGTAGAGAGGTGTCTTCATCTAAGTATGTGAAATTAAATGAAATTAGAAAACAAATAAAAGTTCAAAGTTTTATTTCTTCTACCAAAGATGCGAAGCGGTTTTGCACCCAGATATTGTACGAAACGGTTCTGCTTTAAGTTTATTAGGAGCTTAGTTTAATAGGAATTTCTGCAAAACCGCGAACCGGATTTTAGTATCACCTTTTTAAAAAATGTAAAAATAATTCACCTGGTGAGCCAAAATAGAAGCGCGATGTACAGCCTCAGCCTCAACTTCCTCCTGCCTCGAAAGTTCATGACCCTCGGGTCCGCCGATACCGTCGTCTAGTATCCTTTTTATATTTTTGGCTACAATATCACCGTTCTCCGGATGTACCTATAAAAAGACACTTAATTTTGCTTCACTTGAGTGAGTGAGTTATTTTACCATGGCCACACAATTTAGGTTTCTAATCCTTTCGAAAACTTCCAACAGCTCAGCATCAGTCAACATATAGACGTCCTTATAGGCCATATACATTTTGAGCGAATTGATGCCCAGTTCCTTGCAGACAATGCCAATCTCCTCAGACACCGACTTGGACCACCAAGTGATGCCCACATGGAGAGCGTAGTCACAGCACACCTTGGGATCTGCGCAGCTGCGCCAATTGTCGTAGGCCTCCACCAAAGATTCATGTTTCTTGGGTAGAACACAATCAACTAGTTCCGTATAAAATAAACATTCAATAAAAAAAAATACATGATGAAATGAAACATTATTTGACAATCATGATTCAGGATGCTGAGGATTACGTACTTATCATAGTGGTGCCCCCGGCCACCGCCGCCTTGGTTCCACGATAAAAGCTAAGGAAAAATTCAATTTTTTATGCTATAAACAAGAAAACTAAGGAAAGGTTATATATTTTATTCCATAAATAAAATTTTGAAATTATCTTGCTTTTGTGCCATAGAGGAACAATTTTGATTATGTATATGAAACCTTAACATTAACAAAAATAATTATTTTTTATCAAAACATCTGCAATAACAAAGAATTTATTTATACAACAGTTTAATTCTCGTTTCTGATTCTAATTCTCGTTTTCTGGAAATAGTATTCCGGTATTTTGTAGACAGGTATATTTTTCAGATGCTTCCGATATATAGTATATATATAGTTTCAATATAGTTGCATATCTCTGCAGGAGAAAACTTTTTTTATGGCAAGTCTCATCCACGAAGCTTAGAAGAACAAATTGTATTGAAAGAGAAACACAGACGATTTATATATTTATATACACACATATTGATATATACTTATCCACGTATACATAAAATTTATGAGATTTGAAGGAGGCATCACCAATGGAATATTATTTTCTGTAAAAACGCTACAAGTTTGTTTCTAGGTTTTTGCCAAATAACATTTATAGTGAGAACTTTAGTTATTCCTATATAATCTATAATTTCATTCATTCAAAAACATATTTTGTATCCTTTTTCAAGGATGTTAAAAGTGCAGACAGATAATTTTCAGCCCACTTACTCATCAGCAACAGTCGTTTCTCCGCTAGGGCGTTGCAACTGAGTATGGGGGTCAATACCCCCGGGAATAATTATCCTTCCTGTTGCATCGATAGTGCGCACGCCTCCTGGTATTGTAATTTCACTCGGAGGACCAACGAATCTACAAGAAATTTTCGATGAAATTTCCCAAAAATATATTTATCAGCAGTTTGAGATTCGTACTTAATAATTCCATCCTCAATGTAAATGTCGGCCTTAAAGCATTTATCATGATTCACAATTTCGCCGTTTTTAATATAAACTCGATTCTGGGCACTTTGCAAGTGTAGAGGAACTTTCTTTACAGGCTTTGGACTAGTTGACATTTTTCCAATAATTTTCTTATTTTTTCTCTTTATCTGTAATTGAAAATCACATCAAATACTTATCCCAACTCAAATAAAGTTGAACCCTTTCAGTCATACTTGGTTTTTAAATCCTTTAAATAGTACCTGACTCACCGAATTGCCGACACTGACTAAACACAAACCATTTGAAAATCTACCCTTGTCAATTTAAGTTTTCCCATATACCCTCTGCGCATAACAACGGACAAAACGGGTATAATAGTGCCAATTTTTTTATCTTGTAAAAATATTCATATATATATATGACTCATAGCTCAAACGGTAATACATGCACATTTTATTAAAGATTTAGGATCTAAAAAGGGATTTCCGAAAATTCCCCACCAAACGGGTAAATAGTGCAAACTTATCTATTATTTATTTGATCTGGTTAATCTTTCAAACATTAAAATGAAAATTTAATATAGACTGCATAGAAATTTTCTTAATAATTTAACCCCTGTAATCAAAAGGTGTATCGGAAAAATTTAATTTTCCAGCTTTACGATTTCAAACTCAGTTCACTGGGGGAAAATATGCTAAAGTATGTAGGCTGCATCCTTTTTGTTTTTCAAAGACTCTTACAAAAAGTTGCGATTTTAACAAATCCACATATCATAATAAATTAACATACAAAAAACTTTTAAATTAATTATTTTTGTTAGTATTATTATTTTAAATTAAAGTAATTAAAAAATTATGTCTAGCATGTAGATTGAATAATTTTATTTGAATTTGTGTACAGGTTCTTAATTCTGATTCGGACATAAAAATAAATTTTTTAAACGAAAGCAAATTGGGAACAGAACTGTAACTGGTTTTGAACCGAACCGGTTAGAGCTCAAGCATCTGATTATTTCATTAAGTTGCGCGGAAACGTGTTCCGAACCAGGTGTTCAAATAAAAGCTGGGCCTGAACTGAACCAACAATTCCTGACCGGTTTAAATGTGATATTTACGAATTCTAATTTTACTTATTTTATTATTTAGACTATGGTTTTTCTAGATTTATTTTTCTTTTTTAAATAAATAAATACAAATATATGCAAATACGGATTAAAATATGAATAAAATTTATGAACCAAGTGATTTGAATGATTTGAGACCGAATCACTCCACTTATATTTCACTTCTTGCCGCAAATATATTTGATACATTTGAAAAATGCATCGGATTTGTTATCGATATTAGGAATAATTTTTCCTTCATATAAATGAGTAAAACATTAAAATTTAATTATATTCATATTTTGATTTAATATTGTTGACATCAAAGATAATACCACTGTAAATTAAAGTAATTAACATAAGTTAACAGCTGATGTAATAATATCAAAAGAAATGTTACTTTAAGTATAAGTGCCAAGAGGATATCACATATTTGCTTAAGATTAAACATATAAGGATAACGATAATTCAGTTTGTTTAAATAAGTTAAACATTTATTTAAGTTAATTTTAAAAATAATAAACAAAGAACAAATTTAAACACATTGAAGCACACCTTACACCTTACTTACATTTGACCATTAATCGATAGTGGTCTATCGATGGGCGAGGGGAACTTAAGAATATTTTGTCTCATATCGATAACAATTTTATAATCGATGTGAGTTTTGCCAGAAGCGTTTATGTTTATTGAATTTACTGGCTGAATATGGATATTGGAGAACTGTTGGCTTTTAAGGCAAGTATATTATGATAAATTATTAAAGCAGCCCACTATCATATATTATAAATTAATTGAACAACAGCCAGAGCAGACACCAAAGCGACCACACGAGGACGACGATGATTTCGCGCTGCCGGAGCCGGTGCGCGCGGCAGATAATGGAAAAAGGGGTGGGGGCGGGGGCGTGGTTGATGAAAAGACAAAACGAATGCGTCGCATTGCGGATGCCAAAGAGACGGCCAACTACAGGAAGACACATGAGGGTAATGCGGCGGCGGGTTCAGTAACAGGGTCGACCAGCGGCAGCAACGCATTCGAGTTTGATCCTGAGCTGACGGAGGAGGAGCGTCTCAATATATTGAAATATGTGGAGAGCGAGGAGGCCGAAGGTGAAGCACTAGATGAGCAGGGTCTTAAGAAGTTGATACTTGTGTTCGAAAAGCGTAACCTAAAGAATCAGGAGATGCGCATTAAATTCTCGGACAGTCCAGAGAAATTCATGGAATCTGAACTGGATCTACATGCAGTAATACAAGAACTAAAAGCCATTGCCACAGTGCCTGATCTTTATCCGTTGCTTGTGGAGTTGCACGGCCTGCATAGTCTGTTGGATCTCCTGGCGCATCAAAACACAGATATTGCCGTTGCCGTTGTGGATTTGCTCCAAGAGGTAACCGATGTGGACATTTTGGGCGAGAGCAGCGAGGGTACTGAGGCACTTATGGAGGCTTTGCGCAAGGAGCAAATCTGTGCCTTGCTTGTTCAGAATCTTGAGCGCCTTAATGAACAGGTAAAGGAGGAATCTGATGGTGTACACAATACTCTTGCCATTGTGGAGAATCTGACGGAGATTGATGGCGAATTTGTGGGCGAGGCGGCTACACAGGGTCTGCTGGGTTGGATACTGAAGCGCCTCAAAGGCAAATCTCCCTTTGATCCCAACAAATTGTATTGTAGCGAGATATTATCCATACTGATCCAAACGGAAAACGAGAATCGCTTGCTTTTGGGCACACTTGAAGGTGTGGATGTGCTGCTTCAACAGCTAGCCATATACAAACGTCATGATCCGGCCAGTAACGAGGAGCAGGAATACATGTCCAATCTATTTAATTGCATGTGCTCAGCTCTCATGGCGCGTGAGAATCGCGATCGTTTCCTAAACGGTGAGGGTCTGCAGCTGATGAACTTGATGCTACGCGAAAAGAAAATGTCTCGGAATGGATCTTTAAAAGTGCTCGATCATGCCTTGGCTGGCCAGGATGGGCGCGAAAATTGTAACAAGTTTGTGGAGATTCTTGGTCTACGCACCATTTTTCCACTCTTCATGAAGACACCCAAGCGCAACAAGCAGCGCCTTCTCTCTGTGGACGAGCACGAAGAACATGTTTGCTCAATAATTGCCTCTATGCTGCGCAATTGCAAGGGAACACAGCGCCAGCGCATGCTGACCAAATTCACTGAGAACGATCACGAAAAGGTGGATCGTTTGTTGGAGCTGCACCTCAAGTATTTGGCCAAAGTAGAGGCCATTGATAAGGAGATTGATCAGCAACCAAAGGTAAGAATTATTGCTGTAAAGAGCAAAATTTTTTTCCCAGAATTATCTGGGGAAAATCGATATAAAAACTACTTAATAAATTTAATAGCAGGATATCGGCGTAGACGAAGACGAAGAAGCGGAAAACAATTATATTAAACGATTAACTGGCGGCTTATTTACGCTACAGCGCATCGATTACATCCTGCTGGAGGTCAGCGCCACTACAGAGACGGTCAAACAGAGAGTGCTACAAATTTTAAACTTGCGCAACGCCTCAATGAAAACAATAAGGAGCATTATGCGTGGTAAATATCGCGGTAATACTTGCTCCAAGTGAAAGTAAACATCTTACCATTCTTTCAGAATATGCGGGCAATTTGGGAGATGGCGACACTGACTGGCGAGAGCAGGAGCAGACGCATATACTTTCCCTAGTTGATCGTTTCTAAGGGAACTCTCTCACTTCCTCTCTCTACAAGGACCAGCTACATTCTAATAGCTAAATAAATTAAAATATTCGATGTAGTTAATGAAAGTTTATCCTATATTTGGGTAATTTTTGATTATTTCGTAACAATTAAATGAAAATACTGAAAATTGTTTTTTTTTATGTTAAATTTTGAATGAAACATTTGCAGGTCAGGATTCATCGGCAGATTTAGCATTAATTATTCTCCACTATTGCTCTCTTCTTCCCCATCGACATATTTAGTATTCATATTTTCAACCGTTTCGTTTTTTGCATTCTTTCATAATAGATTAATATTTATATATTGAAACTAATTCTTCTTTTTCCTGCTTGTTGAATTTACCATTCTCATTTCTTTTTTTTACTTTTTTCCTTTGCATTTGTCTTTCTTTCCATCTTTCTTCTCTCCTCTAAAAAAGATGAAAGTTATGAGAATTTTCGTTTGGTTTTTATACTCGAAAAAAGCTTTCAGATCTTATTTTTGATTATTTCAAAGCATTTCAAATTATGAAGTATTTTAAATAGAATTTTAATATAAACTAATATTGTGAGTAAATAAATATTGATTGATTTCGAATTGAAACGAATGTACTCAATAACAAATTTACATAAATATTTAACAAGCGAATACAAACTAAATAAAAAGCGAACCAAATTTTGTAATATTTTACGAATTTTAATTTAAAGCAAACTAATGTAATTGCATAATACACGTCTTACTACTTTTTAAGCAGTTTGCAGTTCAATAAATTAAATCGAGTTCAGAGTTTGACAATAGGCCAGTTTTTTTTAGTTGTAGGTTTTGCTATTATTTTAATGTTACGTGCAAATAACAATATTTGTTTTTACTCTTACAATGTTTGACAGGTGCAAAAAACTCACAACTCTTAGGATTATTCGAAATTATATTAATATTTTATATGTATAAACAACGACGTGTTTTTCTTCAGAATACACAGAAATGACTCGTTTCAAGTTGAAAGGTCAGCAAAATTAATCAATTCTAACTACGAAGCGATGAGTTGTAGTTTGTATAGTATGTAAATTGTAACTAGTTTGTTGAGTAAATGTGTATTTGTTGTGTTTTGTGTGTTCTACGAGGGCTCTATGGTTGACTTAGCCATTTGTTGTTGTTGGGTTGATCTACTTCTGTGCATCAGGAATCTCGAAGTTAACATCCATGTTCATTTCGCGCGCCAATTTTACAATTTGCGCCAAGTGCACAGCCATATCGGCAGCCTTATCTAAATCATCGCGTGCCAAAATTTTCAAGCCAGATGAACGAATCAGCTCACGAGCTTCCTTTACTTTGGTGCCCTACCATGAAATACATTGGATTAGAGGTTACGGCACACGCGACTATCTGTGCTTCACACTCACCTGCAAGCGTACAACAATGGGCAAGTTTAGGTTCAAATCCTTAGCCGCAGCAATAATGCCCTCGGCAATGACATCGCAACGCATAATGCCGCCAAAAATGTTTACCAATAAGCACATGACTTTCTTGTCGGAGGTAATAATCTTGAATGCCGCTTTGACTGCTTCTGCGGTGGCGCCACCGCCGACATCAAGGAAATTGGCCGGCTCACCACCGTACAACTTGATAATATCCATAGTGGCCATGGCCAGACCAGCACCATTCACCATACAGCCGATGGTACCATCCAGCGCAATATAATTCAAATTATATTTAGCCGCCTCGACCTCCTTGGGATCCTCCTGCGTCCAGTCACGCATGCTGAACAGCTCCTTTTGACGGAACTCAGCATTGTCATCGAAACGCAGTTTGGCATCCAGAGCAAAGACTGTAATTTAAAGGAAAATGCATAAATAAAAAACTATTATAAAACGGAAAAAGGGAAATATGAGCAAGACTTATGGACTAGAACGATCCACAAAGGATTAGGCACTTTGTTAGTGTACAATATAATATATGTATGCAATATGAGGTACTTACAGCCTTTAAGGACCAAGTTGATTGCAGCATTAATATGAGAGGACACAAAATGAAGCAAATGAGTTTCGGTATGCGGAGATGAGGGATAAGTTAGTAAGTTAAGAGTTATTAAAAGAAGATTATAGAAAACACAATTCAGATAGCTTTGAATATAGAAAGGTCAACTTACATCCAGTCATGGCATCTTCAGCATAGGGATTGATCTCAACCAAGAGGGCATCCTTTTCCACAAACAGCTTGTACATGTTCAAAAGCATTTGAACATGCTCGTCGCCATCGGCACCCAGACCGACCTTTTCTATTATCTTGGTTGCCTGTTCTTTGGTGAGGCCCTTTTCAATATCGATAGGCTCGTATAGAATGGCATCGGGATTCTCTGCGGCAACTTCTTCAATGTCAACCCCACCCTCCTTGGATGCAATGACCACGGGACCCTGTACATTATTGGAAATAAACCAATAATAAACTGTCTAAAAACATAACTTTCGAATATTATTGCACTTACATTAAAGGCACGCTCCATCATGACGGCAAAGTAGAATTCGCGACGTGGGAATTTTCGTTCGGCAACCATCACCTTCTTGCAGATGCGTCCTGCGGCACCAGTTTGCTTTGTGACCAGCAGCTGGTCCACCATCTTTGAGGCGTATTCCTCTGCAGTCTGGGGACTATTTATACAAAATAGAAGTCAGTATTTAAGGCTATTCGTATAAATATAATTTCAAATATTGCTTACCTGAAAACAACGCGAACGCCACCCTTAAGACCATTCTTAAATGTACCCTTACCACGACCGCCGGCAAGAACCTGCGCTTTCAGCACCAGATTATCTGTATTCAGCTTTTGCGCAATTTCATTTGCCTCCTTTCCATTCTTTGCAACGGCAAATCTGCAAAAAAAAGATGATTCATCAAAATTAAGTAAACATTTAGAGTTTGCCCACCTTTTTATAGCCCAGTGAACCCTCTACCCAATTCACAATTTTATGATACGAGCAACGAGGCCGCCTTACGTCAAACGTTCTCTTATCAACGCAACAATTCAAAGTCAAAGTGATTTGGAGCATCCGCAGAGTGTGTGAATATTGTCTTTATAATCTTGATATTTGGGTTATTTCAAGGAAATTTGGACTTTGTTAGTTAGTTCCAAGTGCAAGGTCAAATCAGAACATATTTATCTAGTACAGATAACCACTTCCGAAATTTTTTGGATATTAAGCCCTTATATTAGAACTTTGTCTTGCAATGTGAATTGCATTGATGGAGGCATCTCCGACCCTAAGTTATACATATATTATAGATCAGGATGATGAAAAAGTTGGCTGACTGTCCATTTGTCCGTGTGTCCGTCTGTTTAGAAGCAAACTAAGTTTTTGAACTACGGCAAAAATTAAAAGAGTTCCTCTCTTAACTTTTCCTAAGTTCTCCCTCTAATATCCTTTACTTCTTTCAACTTTCTCAACCGACTATAACAATAATTATCATGTAATATCCACAGTCTCTTTCTCTCTCCCTTTCGGGAAAGCCCAATCCCAAGTGGCTGCTTGTCGGGCAACACTTCCTCCCCTCTGGATGGATGAGAACTATGAGTTATTTCTCGAATGGTCAGGCGATGGCAACTCTGGTTACTAACCTTTGCCATCAGCCCCATCCCCAAACCGTATAATCGTATATTATTAAACGTATATAGTGAATCTTATCAGGCTGTCGTCAGCGGTCGCTCTGCTTACCAGGGCCTGCAGCAACGGGAATGCAAATAATAATCGGATTCACTATTTTTTTTTATTTGTTTGGCTTTTGTTATTGAATGATAGGGGCGCTAGTAACTCCAAAGTCCATGAAACAAAGCATAGACAACGCATAGAAAGCTTTTATATGAACTTTGGACGGGTTCTTTTTTTTACTTACCGCGGCGTTGGGATGCTGCTCTCGTTGAGCAAAGTGTATGAAACATGTTCCTGCACGTTTAGGTTGCGCACTTGTTGCAGTCCAATAGGAGCATAACTGAGGATCTGTGAGAGCGAGGGAACAAAAGAAATTCCCAATTAGTAAAAAGTCACGAGTTTGTGAAGGGAAAACAATACAAATACAAAATGGAATGACGCAAGTATGCGAATGTATGCGTGTGTGCCTGTTTGTAGGTCAAAACAAAATCGAAGTTTGACTATCGCTGCGGCGCATAACGGTGTATCAATGATGATAATCAAATCTAATTCGCATAGATTAAGTTTTTAATTAGTGGGCTCGGCAACGGCAGCAACAGTTGACATTCTCCATTGATAAAACAAACGCATTTCAAGGTCTCGGTATTTTATCTCACACAGACAAAGAGTTGCGTCACACACACACACACACAGGCAGGCTAAGCGAATTGATCGCAAAGACCGCCAGTCAGGTGGCTGTTCACTCTCCCGAGAGAGCGAGAAAGACAGCATACAATTCACCTTGCTGTTTTTGTTGTTGTTGCGCTGCTTTTCAGCTTTTTTGCAATTATGTAAAAAGTATAAAGAAAATATGTTGATTTTAAGCGCTGCAACGCAACTTACCTTTGTAACTGTCTGGGGTTTGACTGATTCGATGAGTGTACTGCCTGCACGTGCCAAAAAAGAAGCCATTTTCGACTATAAAGTAAAAGCCTAAACTAAATCTAAATTTGTTGGCACTTATTTCAAGACAAATAAAATGCTACTCACACACTTCGCTCGCTTTACGAAATATAAATGTCGAAAATGTTATCGATAATTAAGTTTAGTATTTTATACGGTCACACACTGCTATATGAACAGCTGTTCATTAGGTAACATCGATAGATTGTTCAAATCGATATTAAAATATTATATATATAAATATATTCAAATAAGCTGGGTGTTCTTTAAAAAAAAAAAAAGAAAATGGTACTCGCTCGGAATCAGCCAAAATGTTAATAATTTGTAACGTTTTGCTTATAGATTGCTAATCATTTGATAATAATTTCGATACTCGAGGTTGAATAATCTTTAGTTTTTTAAAAGCACGCTACTTCGATTTAAAACTAATCGGTTATTCTTAATGTTTATCTTAACGTCTTTAAGTCTGTTACACGTTATTGCTGTTTTATAAAAAAATGGTTGGTTTTTAGTGAAATTTAGGCTTACATTTTTTTTGCTCTTTCATTTTCAACTTGTTCTTTAAGAAACAAATGTAGAATTTATAAATTTTTTAAATATACTTAATAATTTGTGAAAAAACCAAATAATTGTTTTTATTCTTATTATTAAATTAAACAAAATACATAGTTTAAATTACCAATTTAAGAAAATATTCTACCTTTTCCTGCTTTTCGGTATTTTATAATTTTTTCAGGGGTTTACATAAACAGAGATGACAACTTTGCCAGAATAACGGTGCCGTCAAATCTGACAATCGATAACTTTAAATTACAGCCTTTCATTACTTTTTTTCTAGCAGAGAGAAAACATCTTTTTAAAATCATACCGACCATTTTGCAATTTACAATATATGAAAACTTAAAAAAAAAAAATAAGTTAATCCAAGTAAATTTTGCAAAAGCCAGAAAATTTCAAAGAAAAGTTCGCATCGGACATAAACCACGTTTGCCGACTAACTACTGACCGAGCAGCATCAAGGATCAAAGTATTAAGTTTTGGTGCACTATAAGAATTTTATATTAATTAATTTCATTAAATTTATACAAATATTTCTTTTATTTCAGATAACACAATGAATAACTTTGTTTGTCAGCCATGGTCATCAAACCATTACTTTGCACCATGTGTGCCCCCAGGATTCCTTGCAGGCAGCGGGTGTCAACAAGCGCGTGACTCTTATCAGAATTCGTTGGCTGCTGCACTACAGGAAGAGAAGCAGAAAACTCAATACCTAACCATTAATCTTTACAATCGAGATGCATTGCTGGAAAGGAAGACGGCAGAAAATAATAATCTAGCTAATAACCTGGACATTGTTGTACAAAAGGGAAATGATTTAGCTTTGGAAAACCAACATTACATGGCTGAAAACTTGAAGCTTTTGAAATCCCTGAAAGATATGAAAATCAAATGTGCTGCCGATTTTCAAGAGTTCTCAAAAGTAAAGCGGCTATCTTCGAAGGTAAGTCTGTAAAAATACCCTATCTTTTGCATATTTAAGTGAAAACTTGTCTCCGTTTTTAAGCTGTATATATATATATAAAAGCTGGGCGCTTATTTCACCTGTATCGAAGCCATGTGGATCGAGTAAATATATCATTTATCCAAACAGTCGTATATAGGTTAGGTTATATCTGCTGTTCTTTTGGTTATAAGTAAGAAAGAGCTATAATGCACTTTTGCCTGCTATGACTTAAGGCTAGGAGTATTCTACATTCTGCATATGCGGAAGGAGGGGTGTGGGGTTGCCTTCTACATTAGTGTGTCCCGGCACCCATATTAGGCTGATACTGAACAGTTGGGCTATCTCATGGAGAGCTTTCCACAGTTACCAAATTAGTCGATATCGAACAAAAAAAATTTTAGAGCTGCCTCTTTAGTGCAGTCAATGTTAATTTTATAATATGAAGTGATCGAATCCTTTAGGCATTTAATAGCTTCCCTAATCGCGATCACTTCAGGCTGGAAATCACTGCAGTGATTTGGAAAGCTGAACGCCGGATATCGAGTTGCTCTGAGAAGACACTACCACCTAAGCATTCGTTAAGCTTTGAGCTGTCTGTGTATAAGTAAATGGCATGGAATGGAATGTAGATTCCTGCTGCAGTGGTGGATTATTAAGGGTAGCATTTAGCGCATCATTTGGTGTAGTGTAGACTGCGCCTTAGATGCATAACCCAGGCATTCTTTGGATATTTTCTATCTTTTTATGGGTATACTGATTTGACAGTTCCGGCCACCAGACGAGTGTTCTGAACTGCCCACTTGGCATTTGGCTATTTATACGGCTTAAAATTATTCATTGGGTGATAGATATTATGACTGAAGATACCTTCTGGAATGATTATCTCTCTCAGTGGTAGAGTGGGCTGTGGGCTTTTGATTTTGGCTCGGTATCTGAGAATGGGTCAAGCCTCTGCTGTTTCTGTATCTTCAGGGTTTTTGTGGAAGTGCCGGTCTCCTTTTGATTATATGGTTTGAATTCAGTATGCTTGATTCTCAGGAGTATATATCAATTTTCTTTTCTTTTAATGTTCTAAGATTATATTTATTATAATTAACAAAATATTTATATTTTATTTATATTAATTAGTTTTTCAATTTTTCAGATGGAAGACGAGCTCATTGGCTTAAAATACGAGCTAGCCCAACAGGAAGAACGTGCAAAGGCGCTGAATGTGATCAATGAAATGCTTTTGATTGGGAATGAAAAGCGCGATGAAACTATTGCAGAATATAAGAAAAAGCTGCAGAAATATGTTAGCTTAAGTTCATTCTCTGATAGTGATATCCAGGTAGAGAACATTCAACCGATTCAGGTCAGCGGCAATAAATCTATTGACTCGTCTAGTCAGGATGCAGCATCTCTGCAGCAGCGTGATGTTGGTGGCAAAGCCTGTGATGCACTCTTGGGTAAGAACTAAGTGAAAACAAAAGTCCCAAATTATGTCGTTTTAATATATCTCTTCATATTTCAGGACCCTGGCGCTGCGTGGTCTGCGGCACGAACGAATCATTCATCAACTTCGAGACATATCCGGAGTTCCGTCAACATTTGATCGATGTGCACCAAGAGGCTATTGATCCAGCTCTTTGCAAGCTTTGTGGTTGGCGTTCAAGCTCGAATGTTCTACTAGACTCTCATATGTACAAAGCACATAACGTTCATACAGACTTTTAATTATATTCGAAGTCTGAGCTCGTCTAAAAGTCCACACTGGATATCTAAGCCCTAACATAAACCAAAAAAAAAAGAACTGATTAGAATTAGATTAGTTTGAACTGTCAAAATCATATATATACATATATATATATATCAATTGAAATTGAAATAAATATAATTTGGTTTGTGTATATTTTGGGGAAACCAATACAAAAATGATAATCACCATCATTATTAATAACTAGAAAAGATCGTTTCAAAACTTGTGGTAGGGGAAATTATTTGTTTCTGTAGATGATAAAAATCCTAAGTCAGATTGAATAAGTTTTCTGGATGCATGCGAAAAACTTTCAAAATCCGCATTCTGCTGCCATATAATTACGATCGAATAATTGCACTCTGTAAGGGTATCTTATCTTCGTCGCCCAAAGATATATTTTCCTTAATAGTGATTTTTTTATTTTTATGAAAATAAAATAGATGATATTTTAAATTTTGAGATCGTTAAACCGTACTATGGTCAACATTATCTTTCTGTCATACAAATTAAAGATAAATTACGATGCACAAATTTAACATTAAATTTTTTAGATAATAATATCAAACTATTCTTAAACCTAGAAGATCCCAGACAAATATTCCTTTACTTGCTTTGTGATAAAAAAGTCTCTCAAGTACATTTTTTATATTTTCCCCCGTTTTTATTTTTTTACGTTTTTTTTTGGATTTTACATTGCTTGTTATGGTTGGACATACAAAAAAAAAAAAAAATATTACAAGTTACATCATCACATACATTTAACATACATACAAGAAAATAAATTAGTTTATAATTTAAATAATTACAGAATTGAGCTTAAGTCTTTATACAAAGATAATAGATTCACTTTTTATTCGTACACTGTAAGAAAACACGCTAAATTAGCGCGCATTCCCTGCTCAGCGTGTTTTATTTTAGTGTACAGATTTTTGTTTATAAACTTTAGGACGGAAACACGAAAATTGTGCAAATGTTTTAGTTAATAAAAATACTTTGACCCAATTAATTAATTGGGTAAAGCGAAGCATTAACTAAAACAGTTGCATTTTCATGGAACCAAAGTCGCACATGTCTCAAATGTATATATATAAATTGATATATCCTGTGCACAGGCTATATACAGGAGCATGGGCAAAGTTGGCCAGAAGAACAGAGAGGGAGAGAGTGGGAAACAAAGTTGGTAACATTGCAATGTTGTTTGGCTTTGATTGCATTTTTCATTGAGCTCGTTGAAAAATGCCAGGGAAAAGAATTGAGGGAAAATCTATTTTGTTTTTTATCGAAATTTAGACAGAGTTTTTGGGATAGCAGCAAAAACAATGTTCCAAAATTCGATATAAAACAGAAGAGAATTTACCGAGTTGAAATTACAAGATTTGCGATTTACAAAGAACATATAAATATACATAGATATAACATTTAACATATTTATCACATACAATTACAAGGACAATGAATAGGACAACACATAACAAAACAAACATAAAACACATTAAAAATGGAACATTTTTCATTTGAAAACTTGAAATTTTCATTAAAAACAGCATGCCGTCATTTGAAGATTTGTAAAAATTGTAGTACAAGCTTTTTGCCTGGTACCAGACCAGCCAGCGCTCTCTTTGTCCCGCCTCAGCTCAGCTCTAATAATACTCCAAATTCTGTTCAATCATCTGCAGCACCCGCTGCCTTCCGATTTTGTTCCAGAATACATGCGGCTCTGACGAGCCCGTCACGCTACGTGGCCCGCTGGAAGAGAAAAGCCTGGTTATACATGCACATGTACATATGCTACATTTCTGGGAACTCACTTCTGGAAACAATCGAAACGGACGACGCCACTTTCGTTGATCAGACACGAATGTATATCAATAACTGTGAGGTGTCGCCCCTCGCTGCGTATAAACTTGTTGAATCGCAACACCTTTTCGCATGTCTGCTTGTCGTGGCGATAGTTGGCCAGCGGTGCCAACGTGGTCAGTACAGGTACAAATCTGCGGTTGTGCATCTCCTTGATTAGCTGTCGGAAATCGTGCTCAATCTGCACCAGCGGCTTACCACGCATTATGTCTACCGATCCGATGTTAACAATTATTTGTGTCATCTCTGGCAGTTCCACGTGTTGCAGCCGCGTCCGGGCAGCACTTATGGTTTGTCCAGAGATGCACAGACCAGACTGCAGCACCTTCTCATCTGTGGAAGGATAAATGGAATAGTTCAGGCGTCAGACATGAGCTCAAATTAATTTCATTTTTTCATCTTCTCTACTCACTCTTCTTGAAACGGCATTTCAGCTCCATGCGAGCCAAATACAACAAGAAGTCATCGCCCAACAGCGGAAAATCTAATAGATATGCATCATAGTCCGAGTTGATGGTGAACATGGACTCATGTTGCGATGGACATGACAACGTTGTTGGTGTAGGCGTGAAATCATGACACTTCTTGCGTGTCGGATATTCCCCGAGACGTTGTTGCAGTTGTTGTCGTTGTTGTTGTTGCAAATCCTGTTGTTGCAGTTGTTGTCGTTGCTGATGATGATGCAGATGCTCTGCCGGCGGCGCTGCCTGTAACTGTGCAGGATTTAAACCACTGGAGTAGGCGTTGTTTCTCAGGGCTGTCACCTGAGATAGCTGATACTGATTGTTGCTGAAAATAAAATTATCCAATCAGTACCAATTTTGATCATATTTAGAGAGTATATGAAAGTGATTTAATACTCTTTCCTTTTTTTTGTTTGGATATATTGCAATATTTTATATTTCAAACAAGTCATTTTTTTAAATAAAAACAAGTTAGAAAGTAGCTAAATAATTTTAGTTTACTGCTTACTAAAACAACAAATAATAATTGGTTAATAGTTGGTTAAAACAGGATTCAATTATAAAGCTCTCTGTAAGGGTATAAAAAAAGCTCTCTAGCCAATCACCTAATTGCTGAGGGGACGCTCTACTTACAGATGTTTCCAGTTGTCGTGGTAGACACCGTATGACACCATTGCAGCCTTGGCCAGGTGCTGCTCTGGAGCCATCTTGATAACTGGCGGTTTCTCACTCTTGTTCAGATTGTAGTTGCAGTTTTGTGGAGGACATCGGCGCTTATACTGGGAACGCCACATGCGTGGCGGTTCCTGTGATGACCCAATGTTATTGTTGTTATTAACATTATCGCGCTGTCGCTGCTGTATTATCATCTCGTGGAGGTGGCGGGTTTCCTCTGATGGCTTTATGTTAAAGAGGCGCTTGCCAGACTTACAGCACTCGGCTGTCACATGGGGAATGGTAAGCAGAAAGTCTGTGATATTATCGAGCAGTGGAAATGCTGTGCCCGTCATATGTCGATATTCATCTGTAATAAAGTATATCCAATGGTTACAGTACAGTAATCGCAGGGGTTAAAAAATTATCGGACCGATTTTTAAAAAAATTATCAAGGTATTTTTTTTCTTTTTATCTGATTACTAGTAAACTATATACACATTAAATATTCCAAAAATAAAAATTATGTGAAAAACATGATGGCTTTTTAATGAGTAAATTTTTACACAATGTATAATTAATTTCGAAATTAGATTTCTTCGAAGTTTTGCTATCACCAGAAAATTGAAGTAGTAAAAAATAATACAAAACCAGTTTTCCAGCACTGTAAATTTGGGTAGAAGTCTAAAAACATTCATGGTAATAGTTTTAGATCTGGTAAGAATCAGGTAACCGAACTGGAACCGTTAAGCGAAATAAACCTGTTAAATCTAGAGCCAGAACCGTTACCGGTTAGATTTTTTTAAAAATAGCCTTTCCTCTATTCACCAGGATTGATGCTTACTTACTTTTGATGCTCGATATCGTGATACCATTCTGGGCATTGGCCAGCAGTATGGCGCGTATTTCAGCATCGATATCGGGGTGCTCATCGCGCACCCCAATGTAGGTGTCCTCCAGGATGGTCATGGCAGAGTTGGAGATGGAATTTTTGGAGCTATGTTTGGATATTAATGTTGATGAGAACAGCGAGGCTACAATATGTAGCTGCTGCTGCTCCGTACTAAGCACTGGCTGATGAGACTGCGGTGCCGCTGCTGCTGTTGTTGGTGGAGCACCTGCACCTGCTCGGAAAATCTGCTTCAATTTTCGAAAATACGTAACTTTCTCCCCCAAAATGGAGCAGTCGCCACGGACAAAGATCTTATAGAACTGGCCACTGCCACGCTGTTTCCGCTGCTGCTGCTGGTGATGTTTAATTAGCTGCTGACGCCACTGCTCAAAGCACGTGGTCAGTTTTTTTTTCAAAGCCGCGAGACGCTCGCTGTGAGTGTTCGGCACGCTGTTAAAATCACTTCTGAATGTCGCCATCGCTGCGACGAAAATGATTTCGACACTTCTCTCCTGCCTCCATGTGCCGAAGAAGTCTCCACTCTCCACTCTCATTTGGAGATTTTCTCCTTTTTTTTTTTGCATTGATCAAATAATAACTGTTATCTATCGGCTCATCTACTTTGATTGCCAAACTTGTGCAACGAATGCAGTAGGGTGCCTCACTGCGCAAAAGAGAGAAAAGATAAAGAAGAGCTTAAGGAATAATTGAAAACTTAATCAAAAGGAAATGCGATACACATAAAAATATTACATAGTTGAAATGAATATAAATGAAATGAAATTCGAAATTAATTGGCAAATTAATGCTGACGATTGCATTGAATGACGAAAGAACCTTTTTTTAAGATATAAATTTGCTTTTAACGTACATTTCATATTTATACACATACATACAAACATACATATGGAGATTGTACATACACACACATGCGTACATACATATGTACATACATATATGTGCATATGTATATGTTTTTTCAAGAACTGGCTTTTCTGCCTAAACCAATTCGTGTGTAAGAAATTCATTACGGTTGTCCAATACAAAAATAAAAACTGAATTAATGTTGAGTATAATGTCCAAACATAACGATATTTATTCCAATTTGCTTTATTTTATATGGCTAATTCGGACTTTATGCATGTATGTACATCTGATGAAACCGCCCGGATCATACGACTATATCATAGCTGATATAGAATGAAAAAAAAGCCTCAAAAAGTTGTAGTATGAAAAGCTTTTTTCTTTCTTTAGTTGTTGTTTAATAAGAATAAAATAAATAATAAAAATTTAATTTAAAAACAAACGTAAAACTGTGTTTTCTTGCTCTTTTTTTTACGATCCAACTAATATATTATTATATTTTACTGATTTTACAAAAGTTGTTTTACTGAAAACATTTTGTGTCTGAAGACAGCTTTATGAACATTTTTTAAATATGTACTACAAAATATCAAGATTGGATTATTAAATCATATAACTGCCATAGGAACAATCGTTAAAAATTAATAACTATAACAATATTTTTAATAGATTATTAAAGTGTGAAAGGGTATGTAAACTTCGGTACGCCGAAGATACCCTTTCCTGAATACTGTTGGAAATTTAACATATTTAAAATTTAACTTATGATGAATTTTCATATTATAATTATAAAATATAAAATTATCTTTATCTATCGTTTAATTTATGCTTTATCCAAGTAATTTGGCCGGAGAAAGTCGTTCATTCTGGTTCTTCCTGAGCAAAATAAGGTATTAGAAATTCGTTTTATGTTCCTTTGAGCGTATAATTAAAGCCAATTACCACCTTTGCGGCTATTACGAGTAGAATCAGCTGTAGATAAAATTTTATGTGTCTTCTTTTGGCCAAGATACGATTTAAGTAGCAGCTTGGCCATAATGAGTGTTCTTTTCGCCGCAGATAAGCAATGCATACGTAATAAGCAATTACGAAATAATAAAAATTGTACGGTAACTCAAGGAGATCCAGCGAGAATTACGGGTACCCCTGGTGCATTGGTACTAATCTCTAAATTGACTACCGAATAATAAGATGCCTCAACTCCCCAGATGATTATCGAAGAATTTCACCTGTGTCTGCAGCAGATGAATGAAGCGAAGAGGCGAGGAGAGAAGGGAGTCAGACACCACACTCACTTGAGGGTTAACCAACAGGATTGATGGATGACTAAGACACCCCTCCTGCTTCTGGGTGGTTGGACAGGCGCTCACAAATCAGGAAAAGGAAATGCAGCAGACAGTAGTCAGCAGTCGGAGGAGAGTGTAGCCCAAAAGTGAACAGAGCGAGCTTTAAGCCTATTGACCAAATCGAAATCTCTTAATTGCAGAGGAAGGAAGCCGTAGAGACGTGACAAGCAATACCAAACTGGCATCGAACAAAAAACATGTGGCATCCGAATATTTGATAACACTTCCACTCCCCCCTCATGTTTGCTCTCTGCATCCGCCCTTCAAATGAACGATTGTATTTGCAAGTGTAATCTCTCATCCTAAGTAACTAAGTAACTTGGTATTTGGTTTCCTAGACTCTTTCGGGTAGAACTGAGAGGGGAGGCTGGCAAAGGGGGAGATTACATTCAGCTTTTCATGTCTGCTATATATTCACTTTAATTACTGATTATTGCTGCTTCAAATTTAGAATTTTATCGTACATTCACTTTTGCCGCATTCGAGTTGTCATATAATCGATTAAATGCATCGATTTTTTTTCTTTTCCAAAAGAGTCGTTACTATCGATAAGTCTTTAGTTGTGAACCAGTAATTCTTGAACCTATTATTTTAACTTAAAAGTATATTAAGAATAAATTTAAATTTAAAAATAGCTAAAATTCAAAAGGTCTTTCAATTTATTAGATAATTTCGTATGAGAATTAAAAATCTATCATTTATTAATAAAGATTCAAAAATGTATGGTCTATTTTGTTATTTTTTCGTAGATTGGATTGATATATACTAAGACATTTTTTTTGCAGTTTTGGAATGAATATTAAAATTTATTGAGGACCTACACATTATTGAAGCTAATTTTTTGTCTAGAAATTATAAGCACATACTTATGGTGAATTATACCCTTAGCGTGCAGTTTCCATCCCGAGTCAGCTTGGACAATCCCGATTATTGCCCTGATTAGTTCTTCATTCAATCCTATAATGAATTCTTATAATTATAATGGGATTAAATCAGAACTCTCCCACTTATTTTAATCTCAACTAAGCTTATTATTCCTTTATTTCGTACTTGAATTTCGTATGACTGGGGATTGAGTCACTTTATACTGGATTTTAAATGAAAATCTACGATTCTCACTTAAATTTTTCAAAAACGATTCGAACTAGTATTAAGAATTGTGTTACTTAAATGTTCAACTTACCATGTAATTTTTTTCTGTGTAGAATTGCTTAAATAGATGAAAGAATCATTCTTTTTGTAGACAAATTTTGTAATAGTACAAATTGGATGTAATTTATTTGTTGTGCCCCTTTGCATATTCCATATACCCGCACTTTACACTTCCCCTATTAACTCCGTTCAATTCTCTGATCCGATTGAGAGACAGATTTGCGGGAGTGCGTGGAGGTTCTGCAATTTATTTATGAATGTCGCATATTCGCATAAATTACGAAGCTACCCAACTTGTTGTGGCTACAGAGTATATAGAGGGCGGCCTATTACAAGTATTTTGTATTAGATCAACATGAAGCTGCTAGCCAGGCTAGGCAATTGCTTTAATCAATTTATATGCATAGTCTGAATTTGTTATTGCCATGTTGTGGGTGTCCGTCCACCTGCTAATCCGTTGATTGTCGCTTGGATATTTCAAAATAAATATTTCAAATATCTCAAATATGCCTGGAATGCGGCTTTGGAGTTTCTCACACAGACGAATCCTACTTGGCCGGTTCGAATCGGCCTAGTTTCTTTTCAAATATGCCGTCGACAGGTAAACACGAATTTCCTATGTTTTCTGTATCAGTTTGTCTAGAGAAATGTAAAAAATAGAAATGATAAAAAACACCGAGAACGTGCTAAATTCAATATTCAAAATATCAAATTAGTTCAATAGAAATGAACGTGACAATTGTGAGTTAACGTTAATTGGTTTGAATACTTCGAGTATATTCAATACTCAGCAACGGAATACTTTTATTCGTATTCATTCGTTGCATCACTTTATTTATTTATAGATTACGAGTAATTATTATAACGAAATGTAATTATTATATTTAAAATCAAAACTTTAATAGTAAAATCGGAACTAAAATTAAATAAAAATCTTCCTACTTATAAAAATAATATTTTCATTTTCATTTTGTTTTTTATTTTTCATTTGCCTCCAGAGATTTAACTGCCTTTTCTCAGTTTCTCCTTCTCACTTCGATCAATTGCTTCCTTTAATTATCCTTATCCGTTTCAGTAACGGCTGGTCGAACATCTGTTGCAATCCGTTACAACCAAGGAACCAGGACACAAACGAACTGAATTACGTGTAATTAGAGCTCTTTGCGCTCTTGCCACACTCAGAGAAAAACTAGTACTAAATTTTGATACATAACAGTTTAATCATAAAGTATTCAATATTATTTATTTATATAATAAATACACATCTAAAAATACTTTACTTTCTTACTTTACATTTAAGATACATACAAAACTCCTTTTGAAATATTTCCTAATGTAATTAAAATATCACAAAACAATCTAAAGGGTTTCAATTCGGGATTAAGACAATCTTTCAAAGTTCATTTTTTTCTACTCGATATTCGGTATCGAGTATCGAATATCGAGTTTAAGTAGTAAACTTTTATGAGCGTTTTGAAAAATGTTGATAATATTTTCTTTCAGTACGAAATTCTTAGATTTTTCTCTGAGTGCAGGTAACACTTTACCTTTATGCAAATTTCAGGTGCAAACGGAAAACCACCTGAGATAAATCGTTAATCATCTCTTTTAATTAATGCGTGTCATCCGATTGCTGCAGAAAATTATATTTAATTTAATGTAAGAATTAAATTATTTTTTACGCATTTATATTATCCTTAAATAACATTTTATGTTAATTTTTTATTTATTTTCCTTACGGTAAAACTAAATTTAAGTATTTAAAATGTGTTGCCCCTATTTTACTTAAATTTCTACAACTGCCCTATGTAAAATGCATTACAGAAACCCGTATGCAATTTACGGTATTCACATACGATATTCGATAATCGTGTGCAAAAGCAATTTCTTTGTTTACCCAATGGCAGAGAGAGTGAGAGACTCGCAAAGCAAATGCAATTACATTTTGTTTGACTTTGTTTTTACACTCGCGCGCACATACATACACACACACACACACCCATATACTAAACAGTTCTCTGTTATCGCTTGCAATTGCAGCTGCAGGGCAATGCAAGCCAAGAGAACACATTCACTAGAGACGTACAGTGGTGCGGTATGTAAAAGACACTCGTCCAAATACAATCTTAAATATTATATTAAATTAATTAGAGTGTATGCTGGATTTGGATAATAAATTGAATTATATAATAATAAAGTTGTATAATGATTAGAGAAATTATTTTATTTTTTAGAAATTATAATACTAATGATATAAATTTATATTTTTATGTTATGTTACTTAAAAACTTTTTAATAAATTCATTATTTTTATGTTCAGCTTTCTGATAATAAGCGATATTATTTTAATATTTTGTTGCTAATGTATAAAAATGTTTATATTACTTACATTATTATTTATATATTATATTATTTAATGTAGTTCTTTAAAAATCGTTGATTTCTTTGGGTAACTTTCTACAAGATATAAAAATACATACATATATAAGTTAACATTTACGTTATTTTTCAAAGATTTATGTTTATATTTTAATTAATCTATATTTAACTTTATTGTTTTAAACAAAGAACCCAACAGCCCACTGTAAGTGAAGGGTTAGATTGACAACAAAATACAAACAATGAGCCACTGTGCGATGCGCTCTCTGCATTGTGCGGGCGTTTCGCTCTCTCTCAGGTTGGGTCTGTGTGAGACACTCCGTCGCTGTTTTAAGCCGAGCCGGTTTTTCAGTTATTTTCTGACTTTGTTGAACGAACGTTGTGCGAGCGGAGCAACGAATTAAACGGCGTCAGCGCCAATAAATGGCGCGCGTTTGTGTTTCTTTTTTGCGATTTGCGAAATTAATAAATAATGAATAATAATAATATTAAATCAAAATAAAAATACGAAAATACGAATATGCACGTTGATTAAAATAACAACGATAACAACAACAAATACAAATGTGTGTGTGAGTTTGAGTGTAAGCAAAAGCAACAACAAATATATAAATAAGGAATAAAAAAGAATCAACGGCAAATAAAAAATAAAACGTCAAAATGACGCGCGAAGAAGAGGAAGAAGTTCGGTTGCTGCTCTCACGGCATCAGGAGCGCATTATGCTAGATCTCGGTAGCACCGATCTTCTAGCAGTGCTCGTCAAGAACTCTGTGCTCAGCCAGTCGGAGGAGGATATGCTGCTTAAGCCGTATGCCACAGCAGCGGCTGGCTCTGTCGCTGTCGCTGCCGCTGTCGAGCCGGGCAGCGCACCCTCAAGCGTGGGCGCCTTGACAAAACGTAAACTGAGCGCAGTCGCCAGTAGTAGCAGCGGCAGCGGTAGCGGTGGCAGCGCCAGTGTCAGTGGCGTAGGCGTAGGCGGAGATTATAGCGCTAGCTTAGCGGGCTCCTCTCGCAGTGCAAGTGTTAACGGTGATCACGCTCAGAGCGACAATCGCTCTCTTACACCTTCTGTTGGGGGCGTCGGGGGAGTAACAGAATCTCTTAACGATGCCGAAATTCTAAGAGTGCAGTGCGCCAATCTTATCGATATCATCGCAAAGAGCGGCTTTGAGAAATTCAAACAGTTCTGCTATGCCATCGAATGCGAATGTCCCCAGCTGATTGAGGATTTAATTAACGATCGTCTCAAAAGCGGTAAGTGACTAGATTTACCTGTGCCTAACTGAAGGCCCAAACGCCCGCAACTCCAACTGAAATCGAATTTAAAACCTGTTCCGAGAGCTACACTCAGAAAAGTTTTATAAACCAACATACTTATTCATATTTTTAAAATATTAGTTTCTGAACTGGAGAATTACCGTTTTTTTTCCAGCTTTTTGTCTCATCCCGAAACCGATGATTTTTCTAGCTCTATTCTGAACAATAAGAAAAATCGTATATCGATAAATGTATTTTTAAGGCAATTTTCAATACATTTATTCTCTGAGTGTGGGTAATGGCGTTGGCAGAGCTTTAGCATCGTAATATCGCCTCTAAATTGAGCGCGTAATTGTGTTTGATCGGTTCTGAAATTTCTCGTCTCTGCTAATTGGTTTTTTTTTGCTCATGGAATGTTAATTTACAGGTGTGGGCGTACCCATTTACAGAGGCGCGTCGATAATAATTGGTATTATCTGAAAGATTATAAGCTTTATAATTTTATCTTTATGCAAATTCTAATGATGTGAGGCAGGTGACATTTGGCGTTAATTTATGGGCAATGGGTTCTGTCAATAGTTGAATATTCTAGATTTTTTAGATGGCGGAGCACTACGTTACGGTTTTAAACTAGATCTTATAAAAATTTAAATATTTATGAATTTCAATGAAATTTTTTATAATTTCAAATAAGATAACATGTTCTAAGAAAGAGTAAAGCAATGAGATCTAAACTACTAAGCTATGAAATAAATATAAATTGCTTTTATTATGTTCTGTGCCCAAGTTAAGAACGTCGAAGAGACTAAGATAGATAAACCTTCCATTCAAAATTATATTTCTCTGAGAAAGATTATAATATAATTAATAATCGAGAAGAAATAATCTTATATTATCGAAGGTTAAATGCACCTGAAATTTTAATCAAGGCTGATTCCTTATGAAAGCAACTTGATATATGCTGTTTCTAAGTTTTATCTAAAGTTTTACTAAACATTTAAACTGATTCAAGTACACGCCTTGAATGTCAAAAATTCTCGAAATCTGTTATCAGTCAATGTTTGGCCAACTAATTAAACAAAACCCTCCTACTCTCAGCCCTTTTTAAATATGTGGCATGATAAACCATAACTTGTTTTTTTTTCAGAAATGATAACGAGGCTAGGGGCTTACCATAGATTGTTTTGCCTTGAAAAACAAGCGATGATAACTGACAAATGTGGGAAGAGTTACTTATTCAAGTAGATTTCTAGTCTCTATTCGTTTTTGAGAAAGTTATTTCAACAAATAGTTTTTATTTGACTTCAAAATGGTAATGAGAACAAACCCAATCTTGGTTTTCTCTTTATTCTTAAATTTAGTCTGAAATTTTTGATAAAAATAACATTTTAATAATGTTTTTTTAAAATTATTTTTTATGGAAAAATATTTATAATATTAATTTGAATTTGAGATCTGTCAAGCATTTCATCGCCTTTTTATTTCAAAACGTAATTGAATCACGTAGGGAAACTTATATATATTCCCAAGCATATTCCAGTTCCCAGATTGTATTAAGAGAGATCCCCATTAATTTCTTATATCGAAAATTCGCACAGCTGTTGGCAGGAACATCCACGCGCTGCTGATTCATTGATTCATTGACCCACAACAACTTATAGTTCATCCAAGCAAACAATACCAGGCCAACATGTTGTCGGTCTGCATGTAAATTTCTCTGGGCAGACTTGTAAATTACCCCAATGTTGACATGGAACAGGCGTAGGGCAAGAGGCAAGGCAGAGGAACGGAGCAACTGAACGCAGAACAGAGCTGAAAAGAAAAGAAAATAAAAGAACAGAACAGAACAGAACTGAATTGAGAGTGAATCGCGCAGCTAGAAAAATAATAAAACATTCTAGTAGCCAGGCAAATTATAAACTTTTGTTGTTATTCTTGTTCTTCTTCTTCTTGTTGATATTGCTCTAGTTGTTGTTGTTGTTGTTGTTGTTGTTGCTGTTGTAGCTGTAGCTGTGCATTTGTATTTTCCTAATGAAAAAGCTGTTGGCTCGAACAGAAAACAAAATAATCATATTACAGATACGAGTCCAAAAAAAGATATAAGCCAAATAAGAGCAAAAAAGAACTAGGAGTGTTGCTATTAGTGTTTAGTATGTTCGACTAAATAAATACCCTACAAACGAAATCTGGGACTTAGGATATCTACATTTACATCTGCATAATTACACTTATACCATATTTTTGCTTGGGAAAATCTTATTGGTATGAACTACTTTTTTGTTTCTTTTGATTTATAGGCTTTAGAATCTTTATTAATCAAAGTCTTTAAATTAAAGATATGGAATATTTTTTAGGTTTTAACCGATTTGTTTTGATTGAAGTTTGTATAATTTGGATGGAAAAAATTATATTCATATATTCATTTTTTGTATGCTTTTTAAATACGGATGTTCAATTTTAGGACATGGAAACAAGTATACCCTTTGCATCCATTTGAAGAGTGCTGAGTATTAAAAGTGGCAACAACAACTACAACAAAAATAACAAGAACAACAACAATAGCAACAACTACAACATCTAGCACAGCCCATGGCCAATGCATGGTACATAAGGCACTCGATCACGTTTTACGATTCTGGCCACGATTACAAGAAACGCGTAACGCGTGGTCCAATGTCCATGGCACCGACATGTGTGTCTATAGCTGTATGTGTGTGTGTGTGTGTATGAGTAACTCCGTTTGTACAACTGCCACAGGGTTTTATTTTTTATTTTTTACCATTTTTTTTCCTCTTTTTTTCCATCTATACGCTACACGTCTGTCTGGCTGCTGGCCATTCATCATCATGATCAGCAGCCTAGCTTCATAATCATAATAAATATGTATGGAGGTTCTGTGTCGGGGTTGACGTTTCGCTTTTACTTCTCTCTTCTGCTTCTTCCTCGCCTACTTCTTCTTCTTCTTCTTACGAGTCTTCTATGTACTGAGTTCTGTTTGCTAATTTCTTGTACGTGCTGTTCTTGTTTGCTATTGCGCAGCTCTTCCCTCTGCTTCTTCCTCGTCATCTCTTTGCCTTTTGGGCCTTTGCCGCTTGCTGCTCAGGTAGATGGTAGATGGTAGAGCCAGTCCCAGTGCCAGTCGCACTCTCAATCCCGGTACGGGTTGCCAGTTCCCCTGTTCGTAAATTACAATTATTTACAGCGCGTAATGTTTGGCTGAGCCGCTTTTCTTTCTCTTCTCTCTGCTCCCTTTTTGTGTGTTTCTCTCTTCTTTCGCGCTTGCCAGTGCTGCCAAATCTGGGCAGATCGCCCGAAGAAAAAGGTCAATGCAATAGTAAACAAATTTTTATGGCTATTGATTTTAGTTTTAGCCATAAAAGTAAGAAAAGCGCTAAAATGAAATTTTACTGGTATAGATTTTCCTTAGAGAGAGAAAGGTTTACAAGTCAAATGAAGCATAATAAGTCGTGAACTACTTAAATATTTAATTCTCAGTCATAAATTCAATCTTAAAAGTTTAAAAAATTGTTCTTTTTCCAAGCTTAACTCAAAACATGACTTAATTTGAAAACTGGAACCAGAATCAAAATTCGTTTGCACAATAGATTCTTCAATGCAAATAATAGACATTGAATATTATATTGTGTATTATGTAAGCTTATGAAATCATGTTGTATATTTAATATATAAAAAGGCTAAATAGTGGCAGCACTATTCAGCTTGTCTGTTCCCATCTGCGGCGCTCCCTTTTGGCAGTGTCTTTTGCATTTGATAATTTATGCAGCATAATCTGCTCGATGACGTTTATCGTTTGCCATTCCCCTCGTTGCTGGCCTCCGCTCGTTCACTCCCCTCCCCTTTACTCCTCTTCTTAGTTAACGTTTCCTTTTGAGCTTTGTGAGCCGCTTTTATCGCTCGCTCTTGTTCTTCATTTCTTTATGCCCAGAGAAACGTTTCCTTTTATGTTTATTTGTTGATTTCTTTGATTTCGCTTTTTTTTTGTTTTTTATGTGTCTTCTCGTATTTATTCTACCTCCACTCACACTCACACAACCTCATAATGATGTTCACATTCACCTTTGTTTTTCTTGTCGTTTCTGCTGCGCATGCGCATCCTGTTTTTGTGACCGCCTTCGTTATTGTTGTTATTGTTGTTGCTGTCGTTGCTGAGTCCTACTTACACACTTCCTCCTCCTCTCTCTCTCTCTTCCTCTCTCTCTTTCTCTCTCTCTTTCTCTCTCTCTCTCTGTCTCTCTCTCTGTTTAAGTAGGTTTTCACGACGCGTTTTATGAGTATTCTGTGGGGTTTGATTTTCCAGCGATGCTTTCGTTCCAGTTACGATCATAGGATGTGTCTGGCGCCATTAAAGTATTGGCTTTATGCTTACTGACCAGGCCAAATAGTAGGTCGTCGCCGTTGTTTTTGTTTTTGCTGTTTTTGTTTTCAACTTCAATCGACGGATTCACTTCTGCGCCTGTCTCTCTTCTGGTACTTCTCTTTTCTGTCTTATTAGTCTTCTTAGCCATTCTGCAGAAAGAGAAGGAGACACAGAGACTTGATTGGATTGTCTCGTAAAAACCGAACAAAACGAGTTTCTTTTTTATGGTAATAAGTTGCTGATTGTTCAAGTTTAATGGAACTGCTGCGATTTGACACTTTTATGTTTCTTATCCATTTACAGAAAATTGAACTAAACTGTTATGTTCCGAGATAAGAAAGGAGCGATGTTTACAGCCATTGCAGGCGCATAACTCTCTGTTGTAATCCAGAGAAAAGATTTATGAATATATAAGCAAAGAATTATAATTGTAGCTCTTTTTATTCCATATTACAAAAGACTGTCTTTTGGGTGGCACAACTGGATCAGACCTAAATTAATAGCAATTCTCCTGATTACAACTTAACTTCATTAGGGATTCTTTCAAAAAATCATTATTTATTTCGGTAGAAGTCAAAGGCAAAGCCCTTTTTCCTATTCCTGCAACACGAATCGTAGACAGAGTTGACTTCCCCAGTGTCCAACAGCTGAAGATCTCTGTTAAGCCGCTTACCCACACAACTGTCACGCTAGCAGCCAGCGTCTCTGCCTCTGCCTGTGCCTCTGCTGCAGGCACAAGTAACTTGTTTGGGTCTCTTTTACCAACTCTGTGGGTTTCTACGATCTTTCTTTACAACAAATCCCCCCAAAAGTTGTGACTCATGCAAAGCAACGATTCGGTTCTGTAGTTGTAAGCCAGTCTCCAGCACAGACACACCGCTCACTTGATCCCAGACTGGCGTCTGTTCCATGCAACTGTTCTATACCCTACAGATATCAACAATGTTGGCATATTAGTTCAAGCAGCTTTGCATAAAGAAAAGAAATTTATTAAATTTAAAATTCATACTTATCCTTTCTCCTGAATAATGTATTTAGTGGAAATATCGATTGTTGATCTTGTTATCGATTTATTTTCCTTTCAATTAAGTTAGTTGGTAGTAATAGAAACCCACACCACTTTTATTATATTTAATTAATTAAATTGCAACTATTTTTTCCTTTTAACCATTGATAAATATTGTTAACCAGATACCCTTAGTTATATTCATAGCCTTGACAGGTATTATAGTTCCATGAAGAAAGTTTATGCGCTTGGCACAGGGTATTAAGTATTCGAGTATTTGATAATTGCAGAATTCTTACTTGTTAAATTGGTTGTTGCTGCCTGCTGGTGCAGCTGATAAACTTGGCGCAGTCGTTAGCCTTTTGCCAGTTGGCTGCAGTTGCAGACCCGTCAGATTCAGACTTGCAGCCGCTTTAACTGTTTCGGTTTCCACTGAATAACAACAACAACAACAACAGCAAAGCAAAAACAACAACAAAACCGTTGTGTTTACTGCATTTTGACCTGTAGAGAAGAATAAAAAAAAAAAAACACCAAGTTGAATGCAGAAAACTCATCTCGGTTCTCCGCATGGCGTGTAAATGCATCTTCTCTCTGACGACTGGGAAACTTATCTTTCTGCTTTTTATCTTACATGATTTTTCTGTTATTTTTACAAGTCATTAGCTTTAATTTACACACACACACTCACACACACACACGGTTAGTTTCATTCATAGTTTTGATGACGGCGTTCTGGCTCATAAAGTGCAGCCAACAGAACGTAAAGATACAGCTGCTTCTTCTTCGGTCAGATAGTCTCAGTTTACGTTCGGTTATTGATCGATCGATTGATCGCTTCCCGACGCTCGTTACGGCTGCGAAGCGCTCCACTCCCGACATTTCCTTTTGTTTTGGGCGTTATTATAATTCATTTATCGTTTTGGGACCAGATTTGGTACGAGTATTGCCCCCAAATTGACTTTGTTTTGCGATCTTGATGTCTCTTTCTTGTTGAAAATTATGATTGATTAGTTTGATCATAGGTTGACCTTCCCTGTGGTATATTGATCAGATATTTGATTTAACGTTTCGTCGAAGTTGTACAGGAAAATCTGGTAATGAAGGGTTCTAGAGTTTCCTATAAGAGCGTAAAAAACGAATAAAGAATATGATTAAGATATCTGATATTGACAATTCGACACAAGATATTCAATTAATTTGAATAAAAATGAGCTAATTTAATAATTTTAGTTTACAAATTACTATATAATAGGGGTTAATGAACTTAAATCCAAATCTGTAAAGCTGAACGATTCAGTAGTTGAATGTTGCTCAGCGGTATCAATGAGATATGTATATGAGACCCCAGATTTTCTAAAATTAAGTAACAAATTATTGATTCAAGCCCTCATTTTTCATTCTCGGATTTCTTGGTTTTAGCCCAAATTAAACCCTGTTACGTTCTTCATTCAATCCGGTAATAAATTATAATAATTATAATGAGATTAATGTTAAAAATATTATCTTGATTTCGTACTTGAAGCTAGTATGACGAGGGAGTGTTTTAAGCCTCTTTATACTTGATTTGAAATGAAAAAGACTGAGTAGTATTCAACTATAAAAGTACGAATTAACATTAATATTAAGAAATGTGGAACTTAAATTAAGCATGCTATTATTTTTCTCTCTGTATTTGTAAAATATTCATTCTTCAACGATGAGCAAATAAATCAGAACCCAGAAATTTAATGGCTTGCAGCGTGGCTGATTTTCGCCTCATTTCATTAAATATATTTTTGGTCTTCGATTTAAATTAATTATTAATTGATTTGCTTTGTAATGCAGGTTCAGCTTTTGCTTCGCCAAATTAATAAATTTGATGTTTGGGCGTTTAATTGACTTGGCCTTGGGCCTTTAATGATATATTCAAATTAATTACACTGCATGTATCTGGTTTACGGTAGCCGAACCAAAGTTTGTTATGACCGGTTGACATTGTGCAAGGCGGCTAAGTAGTCTCCCCCCTTTCGTCTCTTGCTTCGCAGTCTTTTGATTTTCGCTACAGTTTTCGCCAGTTTTATAGCAGTTGCCGTTGACCGCCTTTCAGTCATTATCATCTTGACGTTTGAGGTCTCTAAAGGCCAACAATGCCAGCATTTTTATATTGTTTTTTTCCGGCTGTAATTGAAAAAAGAAAGTTTGCAACGAAAAATTAGACTTTGTTTTGAGACTTTGTTGCTGTACTCGTAGTATGTTGCTGAAATTACTACTAAAAGCAAGTAAAATTGGTCTCATTGTTTTGGCCCAGAGAGCCAAGAGCCAAGAGCCAAGAGTCGAGAGCGCCTTTCATTGCGTGTTTTACATGGTCAAACGAAACGTAGCCCCGTCGTTTACAGCGGTCATCAATGCTGGAAAATCGCCTAATAATGATCGCCATGCGGGGGAAAGTGCATGTAATTTGAAAATAATTGGAGCGGTTTAAGACTGAAAATGGGCCAACAACTGCGCAGCAACTATTCTAATTGCCAGCCACAAAGATTGGAAAGATGTTTGATCAAACAATTAAAAATTGTCTAAATTTATACAGCAAGAATATGTAGAGCACAATTTATAATGATCTTCCAAATTGCAAATAATTCCCTAACTCCAATTTCTGGGAGCAGACAAAAAAAAAAAATAAAAATGGCATTAAGTTTAATATTTCTTAAATTAAGTTCGAATTGAACCTAAAAAATTTAAAACTATTCCATCCTTTTCATTTTAAATGAAATATGAAGAGGATTTCAAAATGGAATCCATCTCTATTCAAACTAGCTTCAAGTAGATTTTTTTGAACTAATGAGTCTAGTTGGGATTAAACCAATAAATCAATTCTTATAATAATTGTCTATAATGTAGTATAAGATTGAATGAAGGAGGAATCAGGGGTAAATCGAAGATATTTTCAAGCCGACTAGAAAGAATTCGGTCATTAAAAAGCTGTCTTCAATGATGAATTTGTAGGACTTCCGGGATCGCATTACTTTTGACACCATTGTGGACCGATTCAATTACGGAATACTTTATTTTATCCCGTTTTTATGTATTTACACATATCTATGCTCCCGCTACAATATTATAAAACTAATCAAGAAGAGCAAACAAAATGCTTTCAATAAACAACTCACTCCAAGATTGAATACGAAATGGAGTTTTTCATAGCGTATACCCCATAGCTGGACCGTCCATAAAAGTAATGCGATCTCGTTATCAAGAATTTATTTACTTTTAATGAAATCAAAACACAAACTGAACACAACTTTTTCTGTTCTGTTTCTGTTCTGATTCCCCGAGCTGTGTTGTTAGGTTAGTTAGACAAACAAAGGGCGCCAGCGGACTAGATACTTCTGCAGCGGGGGAAGAGTGATCCATTGGCCAGCTGTGTGTGTGGTCATTCTGATTTTTTGTATTTTTATTTTGTATCTGAGATTCGCTTTGACTTGGATTGACACGACAGCTGCCGCCTCTGGCTAGTTGTCATATGTGTGTAGAATGTATTGGAAATGAGAAATGATATCTGGAAATGGGTAAGGGGTAAGGGGCACTCTCCGCACAGTGGCCCATCGGTTGGTATGTGTTTATCTTGGGATATCTTTGACAACTTCCATAATATTTACTTATCTTAACCAACTGGCCTGCAATTTTCAGCTTGACTTGTGTAAATAAATAAATCAGAGAAAGCAAAAAAGAACACATACATCATTCAGCACTTTCAACATTTGGATACCCTTCTCTCAAGATAGTTTAATGATAGTGTTATAGATATAGTCGATCCCCTTTGATTGAGCAAATAGGAAAAGATAAAAGGCCGATCAAGCATACGTTAGTTCTATACTATAACTTTTAATCTCCCAGTTTTATCGAGAAATGTAGATACACTGAAATAAATCTATGTCTACAACAATACATCTTATCCTAATATAGAATATACTCTATGTGCTCGGAGGCAGCTTCTTCCCTGTTTCTTTTCTCTTTTGAAAATTATAATACCCTACAAGCTTATAAAGATGCGAATTGCTGGCAGAATTCTCGATTGTATTGAACAACGCCTCATAAAAATTTTGTAGATTTGTTTATCTCAACATTTTTGCCATAACGTAAATATTGAAAATTCGAAAGAATTTTAAAATATTTGGTTTAAAGCAATGGATTTTTGGGCTGTTAATAAATTTGCTTTAAATTTGGTGTTAACTTTATTTTGAAAGCCATTTAATAATAAATAAAGAAATAAGATTAAATAAAAATAGCTTCCTTCTTTTAGAACAAGTTTAGATAGTCGTTTATCTTGGCTAACTGCTAACTTATTAAGTGCTTAGCCATAAATCAGTGCGAATAAGCCATGATTATCAATCAATATTAAGTGAAAATAAGTTTAATCGCCATTGGATCTCAGCTTGCAAACTACTTTATCGGAAACTGCGATCTAGAGAACATTTATCTTATTCTCAAGAAGGCGTCTCAACAACTTGGCTCATAAATTTCTTTAATATGCAGCGATTTAAAATTTATAGAAAAATTCAAATTATGCCAATGAATATGTACTGCCATTCGTCGTACTCCTCCTCACATGCCATGGACACTACATAGATGATGGGGAGGAATACGTTGATACGTAGGGGGCGCCAGTGTGCGAGCAGCTTCCGGCAAATCGTTGGCTCCTGGTCTGCTCTGGCCTGGTCATATAAGAGAGTATGTGCGACGTGCGCTGTTTATCTCAATCATCGACAGCAATTCCAGTATGTCCATGGCAATCAGCAGACCATTGGACCATTCGACCATTGGACACTGGAGGGGAGTCACTCACTCTCTCTTTCTGTCCCCCTGGTCTGGTTTGCTTTTAATGAAATTTCTTAATTGAAGCTGCCGTTCAGTTTTGCCTGCAGACGCCGGTCGGTAAAAATATCAGCAGACATGTTTTATGCCTTTTGTGCTCTGCTCTCGTTGTTCCTCTTGATTTGATCTATATTAATCAAGATCAAGCTGGCGTCTTAGTGTGCTCCGAGTCTACGGATGAACGTAGAGAATTGGAATTGGCCTCTAGAAAGCGAGCGCTTCATCCCAGCCGTCTTTATTTCGCTCGCTTGATGATGATTAAATTACCGAGATTTTAAGTCTGTTTTTAAACTTGTACTGAGATTTATTTTGGTCATGAACTCAGCTTATGCAAATTTATTACTTTTGTTCAGTTCGTGTTTAACTATGAAGCCTTTGAGTGGCTTTTTAAGTAAACATATAAATATTTATTATTCTCAATTGTAAATATTGTGATTGTTCTATCATCAGCTTGAATTTGCTCAGCTGGAATTTATAATCGCAAATAAATATGGCCAATACATACAAATTATTTTAGTCTTGAATAAATTAACATTCTAATAATATCTAGTAAATTGGATTTATATAGATTATTTGCTCACGAATCGTTCCTATGACAGCAATATGATATAGTAGTCCGATCTTAATGATAGAAGTGATAAGAATAATAGGTATGGGGGAAGGCGGCATTCATACATATAGATGGTAATTTTTATAAATATATCTTGAGAACATTTTCAATAAGATTGTTCCTATGGGAGATAAATTATATAGTTGACCGATTCTAAAGATTTTCAATAGGCAATCAGAAACTACACTCTTATATCTAACTTCATTTCAGCGTTCGTTTCATTAAGATACTTTGAAATATACGTTTTTTTTATAACAAACTTTGAATCAATTGTGCCTATGGAAGCTATATCATATATAGTAATTCGATCTGGCTGGTTCCCACTATGTGCTGCGTTCCAGAAAAAGAAGACATAGTTCAAATTAGCTAATAGAATAATATGCTTAGAAACAGATAGACGGACATGGTTATAATGATTTAACCAACTTAACCAAATATTCGATTAGATTCCAGGGTAATTCCTTTAAATAAAATAATAAAAATTTATAATATTCATTTCAAATTATAATCTAGATTGGAAATGCGTTTACTTCGTTGCAAATCTGTAGTTTTTTTTAGCATTCTGCCAACTTAGTTAGCCAGCAAAGTTTCCTGCTCAACGCTTCGTTGCCCCAGATACGATTGTTCAACAATTGCGTGTGTTACCTGTTGTCTATCTGTCCGTCTGTCCGCCTGCCGCCTGCCGTCTGTCGTGTTGTTTGTCTGTCGGCTATTGCGCACCTGTGCTATACAGACTACAAACAGAAAGGTCAGTCCCCAAAGTCAACAACAGAGCGTTGATTGGATGCCATTAGCTGCTTTTGGCTTACACTGAAATCGTAAATAAATTGCAATAAATTGAGTTAAATTCAATTGAATTTGGTATCGAAAGCTCACTACGAGTACAATGGGCAAATTAGATTTCGTATTGTCGTCTACTGCAGAGGCGTGCCGTGTACAACTGACGTCATCATTGTATAACTGCGCTCGATATTTGTTGAATGAAATATGGCTTTGATATCCGCTGAATCAGATATATGTTTAGTAATTATAATCGTCAACATGTGTGAGGCATTCTAAGCCTACAAGAGGCGGAACAGGCGACTTCTGTGACTTTTCCCTGCTTCCCCCTGATTCCCTGCCTGATTCCTCTGTAAATATTTTCCTTGCACGTGCCGGACAGCGGAAATGCAGAAAGGCAAATACAGACGCGGGCAA
The DNA here is from genome assembly GCA_018150835.1 of Drosophila repletoides. Classification (NCBI taxonomy): domain Eukaryota; kingdom Metazoa; phylum Arthropoda; class Insecta; order Diptera; family Drosophilidae; genus Drosophila; species Drosophila repletoides. The sequence continues at coordinate 9,106,407 of JAECWQ010000202.1, forward strand.
ACTTCCTCTCATCGGCCGGTCGGTCGATCCAAATGGATTTTGGGGCTGATGCCGCTGGCAGTGCAATTATTGATGCAATTTTATTCACACAGACAGACCACAGGCACTGTGGGACTGTGCGGAATAGAGTAGTGCGAGTGTGTTGAGTGTTCTTCGGCTAACCCTCGACTTTTGGATCCTGTGGGAAAATGCAATTTCTCGCAGTTCACATAATTCCCGGCGCATAATTTATTTATTGCGTGTCGCTTGACGGCTGCAATTGATAATTTAATTTTGCGCAATTATTATACATTATTTTGTCTGCTGCTGCGCTGTCGCTGCTGACTGCTCATCATTGTTATTGCCAATTGGCTGTCTGAGGTCTGACCACAGCTGAGAGCTCTGCTGCCTGCCGCATCCCTGTCTGCCGAGAGGCCTGCTCTATGGAGGCGAGAATTTATTGCCATTATCTGGCCAATTTATATATTCAGCAATAAAAGGCTTTCCGATGACAATTGTTGAACAAATAAGCATTTTACCTTTTATACTCGTTAAACATTTATTTATCAATGTCATCTGCTCTAAAGCTGATAACAAACCAGTTCACAGTTCATGGAAATATTTGCAATTTATGAAATTATTTTCACCACCATTCTGTTATCAGTAGAATTGACAATAATCATTGACAATAAATCATTTGATTATTTGGTTTTCGTACTTTTCTCTAATCTCTGCACAGAGAGAAAAAATCCAGAATGAAACTGATTGCAACTTTGCTTATCAAGAATGATATTGTAACATCAATCAAATGAAGAATAAAATGAAATACAATAAATAAAATTATTATCAACACAAAGTCTTGATTCAATCTTATTTTCAGCTTGAAATAAGACTCATGCAGTAGCTCAAATATTCTTGGTTTAAGAATTGTATGCTTATTCTATGACCCATCTTAATCAAAGATCAAGAATGAATTGTTCTTCATTTGTATCTCTTATCACATTAAATATTTAAGATTTGATATTAATGTCAGACCGTAGAAGCTCATTATTAGACCAGTGTTTGCCTCTCTGTTAATAGTACAGACACAACTAGAGCGACTTTTGAAAGGATAATTTATCCGACATTTGTTTCATAAATTTAAATGAAAACTTTAAAGCAAACAGAGCTGTTTTTTTATGGGATGCAGATAACATCGTTTTAAAAGGCTTAGTTATTAAATATGGTTATAACAACCCACAGCTGAGCTTATGAAACTCACAATTTGTAGCCTTTGCTCATTAAAAAATGCCCAACTTAAGACTCATGTCTTTTCGAAACTGAAGTCTTTATGGGCCTATAAACTTAAGGCCCTCAATTAAACCGCATTATAGCCCCAGTTTACAGCGACTGCCCACTCAGCGATTGTCGTTTTAGCAATTTTGACGTAAGTCAAGAGCTTCCTCTACAAATCATCGGACCAACCTGCGACCTAAGCCTCCACAAACATGGTCTATGTCAATGGCCAATTTACACGGCCCTGCTCCATTTGAGTAGGAAAAAAAGAGTTACATTTCACGCCTCCTACGTGAATATCAATTTCAATATGAAAATTAACTTCATTCGGCTCGGAGCTGCACTCAGCGTTGTTGCTGCCCGATTTGTGTGTTAACTACTGGCCATATTTTTAAAAGGCAACATTGTGATTGGCAGCTGTAAAGAGGTTCATTAAGGCGCTAATAACAAGATATGCCACTAACTCCAAATTGCTAACATGGCCCGCCAGCCCCGCCAACTCTTGTATTGCGTGTGCCGCAGGAAACGCCCACGCCCCCTCCAGTTGAAGTCTCTTGTACTGCAGCTAACAAGTTGAGCATTTAAAGTCATCAATTCTCAGGAAAAACGCAAGCAATTAGACGCTAGCAGCAGCAACAACAATAAAACAAGCTCTACCCGCGAGTGACCGACTAGGAAATACTCTGTAGACAGAAGAGCGCTCGAAACAGCGATAACTGCAGCGCACTGCTTCTCTATATATAAAACTCTTACTCCTGAATAAGAAGATGAAATTCGGACGCATGATTTATATTTTGATGAAAGTTTCCACTAAGAAGGGATTCTGGAAAGCTGCAATACAGGGGGAAAATTGGGGAACATGGAATAGCTATACGGAAATCTACATTCTCTTGTAGTCTCAGAGAATCCCGTCTGTTACATGCTTTCTCCAACAACTAATCATACCCCTTTCAACCCTACTGTGGGTACAGAGTATAATAAAAAGACTCTTGAACTGCGCTCTTGCTGACAGTTGGGACCACAAACATAAGTCCCAGGCCTTATTCCAGTCCCGGCCAACTAATGAAATAAATTACTAACTAAATGTAACAGCGACGAGGGCTAGATACATTTTTTTCTCTAAGCAAATGTAGCGTGAAATCACAGCGCAAGAAAAACAACAACAATAAATATAAACTCAAGTGTTGCATAAATTAATAAATTTTTATTTTGTGTAGCTGCAGCTGAGGGGGGCTCCGCTCTCAGCTCAAATTTGCATATTGGCGGGCGTGGAATTCAAAACAACAACAACAGCACGAAAAACAGTAACAATAAAAATAAAAAAAATATAAATAAAAATAAAAATAAAAATAAAAATGTGCAGCCCAAGCAAGGAGGAAATTGCTATAAATTACATGCACCGCATTTTCATGGCTGAGTTGATTTCAAAAATACTCGCTGCACTATCAAATTGATGAGTAGTAGAAACGTCTACGATCGTCTGGAGGGGCACAGAAGAACTCTGGAAAAACACGTTGTATAAGCATGATTAAAATTCTAATAATAGCATAGTTTACTTAGTAAGTAAGACTAAAACTAGGGAAAGATTTTACTTTAGCTTTGTCAAGGGTTCTCAGTCCAAGTAGAGTCTATCCTCTACAATATTCATATAATTCCATCAGAATTTAGCCATGCGTCCACAACCGAATGTTCATTTTTATCCATCAGTCAGCTCTACGATTGTAATTGAGACATCGATAAAATATCGTTGAATTTAAAATGAATCATTTTGTTCAGTGCTAGAGAAATATTTGAGTCTTTTTTTTCTTGGTAAAGATATCTAAAATATGTCCAAATAATATGGAATATTATGAATTAAATATTAATTTTAAAGAGAACATTCTCCTATAAATTTCATAGTATGTGCTGCATATTCCACGACTCATATTATCCATACTCCTTACTTGAACTAACATATTTTAGACTGTATCACAGGGTAACTCTTAGTCGCGCACTTTCATTTGTTACATTCCTTTTGTAGCTTTCATGTATTATTATCTATACACGATCATTAAGAGTATTTGGTTTTAGCCCCCCCAATATTTCCATTCGTTGTACTTGTCACATATTTTCCTTTCCTTTCTGTTTTTTTTTTTTTTGCTTAGCCAACTAATGTATACTTTTAGACCCTTCTTAGGGATGGATCTCTGCTGCACTGCATGTAAATTACAGGCAAATCAGAAGCATGCCGCTCCGCCCTCGTGTCACTTCTGTCAAGAGGCTGCGAGCAACAGATGTTCAGCTGATTGAGCGTCATCTTTGTTGCTGTCGGCAACGCCTTCTCGGGCTCATCAGCGGCAGCAGCATAAGTACACTCAGAGAAATTAAGTTGCCAGTCTAAATTCTAAATTGGCCGATATTTAATGCATACAATTTCGAGGTACATTTTATACTGTTGCTATTGCATTTTATACTTTCGAATTATTCGAAAAAAGTTCTAGAAATGTTAATCAAAAACCACATATTTATTTATGTTGATCTGCGAGATAAATTAAAGGCTTAGGATTGAAAAGGAAATCTTCAGATCAAAATCATTTAGTTTTATTTGAAAACAGCCTAAATATGATTTTTCACTGAGTCTTCATAAGTAATAACTGATAGCCCAGACTATGGATGGACTATGGAAAAGTTGGATTATTGTCATTTATTTTGCTATTTTCTATTTTATTCAACCTTAAAAGATTACAAATAATTTTAATGTGCTTTCACGCTTCATTTTTGAATCAGTTTCTAATTATTTTGATTTGAATTCTTAATCGAGCTTGAGGATTATGAAATATGTTTCTTAAAAATATCGAATTTTACTCCCTTTTTCACTTGACACAAGTACAAGTAGGGGATTGCCGGTTTTTTCGGGGAGTGTAGGTCCAGCAGCTACAATGTCTTGTTGTTATCGCCACAGAGGAGACAGCCGGGGCAGAGCTACTTGACTTCCACCTTCCGCTGTGTGGCACCTTCGTTTAACATAATTTGTGGCCGCCAGTCATGTTTTTACGACACCCGCTGTAAGTGGCAGGCAGTGTGCAGACTCTGCTATGATTTTCAATACAAGATTGAGCGAACGGTCAGTAGAGCTATGCCACCTCTTAACCCTCTGCACATCTCCTTGCCTTTCGCTCGTCAATGTCCTCCTTTTTGCTGCTGCTCCTGCGTCCAATCAAACACATGTCAAATGTTGTTGTTGTCGTTGATGTTGCTGTTGCTGTTGCTGTTGCCGTTGCTGGTACTCTGATGTTGCTGATGTTGCCTGTCGCCGCTGTCGCTTTTGCTGTGGCTGTTGCTGTTGCTGTTGCTGTTGTTATCGTCTTTGCTGTTGTTGTCGTTGTCTGGAACTGAAGCGGGCTGTATAATCATGGCTTCGATTCACTTTCGCTGCGTCATGTAAATGCACTCACCGACCACGCGGCACAGCTAACACAGACAAACACATACTCTTACACTCACACATACATATGTACACACATATATATAGATTTTGTGCATTTGTATTTCTTTTAACGTCAGCTGCTCGGCCCAAACAGTCAGTGGCCATTTCCATGTCCACATATGGGCGCGTTGTTTGCCAAGTTTGCCAAGTTTGCTGTGTGGGCGCCTCTCGCAAAAAATCGCATGCACTTAAAAAAATTAACGAACTTTCTAAATTCTATTTAAAAAGAGAACCTTGTTTGTTTATTATTTTATTCGATTATTCAGTTCGTTTTAAATAAAAATCAATATCCCATGTGGTAGCCCAGGTAGCTCTGTTTTGGCCCTGGTCGCCCTGTCTTAGAACCGGCACCAGAAGAAAGGCATTTGATTTGAATCACTGTACAGAACTCTCAGTTTGTTTTTCTCTCAGTGTATACAGATAGCCAGCGAGAGCTAAGCATGGGCGCAAGCCAACGCCAAAAGCCAAAAGATACAACCATCCATTCATCCATCGACATCGTTTGAGTTGTCATCGTGGACATACACATGTAGTTTGGCACCCACACTTGTTTTGCATATTCGATATCGATATCGATGTCGATGTCGATGTCGATGTTGCTGCCGACGTCGAGTTGGCAACAAAGCAAGCCAAGAGCCGCGGCAGTCGGCAGTTAAGCGGGCTGAGCGCTTTGCGTGGTATGACGAAGGAGGCACAGTGGTGAGAGGCAAGCGAGCATTTATTGAAAATTAGAATGCAACTGTTTTAGCTGCTTGGAAAAGTTTGGGGAAATGGTTATTATGGAAATTGTTAAGCTTAACTAACATTTTATTGAAATACAAGATTTAAGATTTTTAATACCCCCTTATAACTTGATTTCATATTAGAAAACTTTAATACAATTTTAAAACTACTCATAAATATTTGGAAATTTATTCTATTTCCTCATTTTCTTTCGAATTATTATAAATAATATAATAAAAATATATTCATTTTTAAAATTATTTTTTTAACAGTGCATTCTTACATTAAGAATATGTAAGTTCTGTTTGAGTTCGTTATAGAAATAAATAGCATAGAAGCAAAATAATCTTAATTAATTGTCCCTGCTCTATCTTTAATATAATTTTAATGCAACTAATCAATTTAATTTACGAAAATGATTTAATAATTAAATTTAACACAAATTGAATCATATTCAATCAAGTGGCCAACATTGAAAATTGGCTTCAATAGTAATTGAGTCAGGCACTGCATCTTCTTGCCATTTTAAGTAAAGTAATTAAATTACAAACAATTTTAGAAAGCACTTAGACCACGGTGCATGCACCCTGCGGCAGTAAACGTATTAAAAGTCAATATTTTTTGATACACTGAAGCTAACTGACGGAAATTCAGTTATAAAACGTTGAGTAAAATGATAGATGAGTTTTGAAAACTCAATTTGCAGCATGTTGGATTGTTTAAAATGAATGTTTTAAGATACGAGGATTTAAGATACATTCTCCAGGAGGGCTGACAGGCCACAAATAAAGTGCTATCAGAATGGGAACTGGCAGCAACTTGGAGTAGTACAAATGGCTAAAAGCGGAAACGGAAATGTGCTAACGCCCGCACCTTTTGCCGGCCTTTTGCCTAACAAAACATTTTGTTTAGTTAGCATTTGTTCTGGTTGTGGGTCGAGTCGAGTTGAGTCCTGGTCCTTTCACGTGGTAAAAGTCGGAGCTTCCGCGCACGTGAGAGATAAAAATCCGGTTCATGTGGCCACCAGGGCCACAAAAGTTGACTTGGAAATGAATTAACATTTTGCATGTTGGCAAAAAGTATGGCCATGTCCGTTGCCAGGATAAGCGCACATCCAGCCACATCCTGTTGTGCAGCGTCGCTTCTTTTGGCCAAAAAATATTTTAACCCTTTTTTGTCTGCAGTGGCGTTGGCGGAAGGAGCAGAACAGCCAACCGAGTGGCGCATAAAACATTCGCAGGCTCCATAGCCACTCCACTCTACTCCACTCCATTCCGCTTCGCCTGCCTCGTTTGCAGTCTTCTGGGCGGGTTAACGCCTTTTTGGCTTTAATGGCGTAACTTTAGTGCTTAAGTGGTATAAATTGCAATGCACTGCAGTTCGCTCACTTAGAGATGCATATCGTTTTTGGCCAGTGGAGGAGTCCCAAAGTGCCTTCTGGGTTCTCTTCTACTAAGAAGTCGTTTTCGATTTTCACATGCTTCCTCTTACTTACTAACTTGTTCTATAATTTATTACCAACAATGGACTCGTACTCATTTACTAGTTGTTAGCCACGAGCAAAGCCTGACACCAGATGAACCCCAATTTAAATATGTATCTTTTAGCATCGGTTCAGTAAAGACTTTCACTAAAATTACCATAAGACCGACAAGCACTCTGTTAAGTTTATGTTCTACATTATCCTTACTAAAAAGGATATTAACACTCACAAAATAAGCCCTAAAAAAAGGATTAAAGACCAGAATTTCTTATCTGAATCAATTTGAATAGAGTATCTCATATTATTGCTGTTAATATTGATATAGAGACATTGCACCTCTTCTAACTTTGTAGTTCCTTCTTCGACCAAACTTTTCATCATCTCTAAGGGATTGGCTAACTAGAGGAGAGTAGTGCATCTTTTATACCCTACAAATTACTTAAATTTATTATGATTCAAACCTTTTTTGAAATTTCTTTGATTGTGAGAAGGAAAAGCTTTAGTGGATAGCACATTTTGGTGTTTCACATAAATCAAATAAATGTTACGAAATCAATCAAAATTAAACTCGAAATCTACGCTCAGACAGGCAGACAGACGGACAGACAGACTTTTGGGTATAAATTTGTAGAGTTTGGGGAAACCACCAGAAAATGCACTCACTAACTCAGAGCTAAATGGGGAGCGTAATTATTATTAATTTGTCAAGTATGTAAAACAGATGCCCTGTGCACCACGGTGCCCGACGGGTCGCTCGATGCATCGACTGATGGAGAGGGAAGGGGCAATGTGAGAGGCGACAGTTGCACTTATACTTTTAGTTGCTGGGATGCGGGTGCAGCATGAAATGTTTCTTTTTTTGGTTGGCCGGAAAATTGTTGTTGTTGTGATTGTTGCAGCCACGCGCCAGTTTGCGGGTATCTGAGAGGGAAGGAGGAAGGAGGGGGTTGTATCACCCGTCGTAGGGAAGGGTAGGGAAAATGCACAGCAGCCAGCAGACAATTTTCAATGCAAATCAAAAATCGGCTTTGGCAGGCATCTGCACAGTGTGCAGACAAGTGCAGACAACGGACAGACAGACAGACAGCGGACAGACAGACAGACAATTCCCAACAGACTTTGTGTACTATAAATATATCTCCGCCCGAACCAAATTTGTCGGCGACTGCCTTTGGCTCTGCATTTGCCGCTGTCTCTGCCTATTTTTATACCCATTAAATGCATTTGTGCACATTTCGAAATCGTGGCACATTTACATTTCTGGTTCGATTTGGTTCGTTTTTTCGGTTTTTGTGGTTTCTTTAATTTTTTCTCTATATTTTTCTCTACTTGTTGTTTTTCTTCTGGCTTCAAGTCCAATCCAATTGTGTTTTGATTTCGTTTTGCCCCCTGAACAGACAGTTTTTGAATGGGAAGCACTGAAATCTGGATGAAAAACTTGACTGGATTCAGCAAAAGTTCATTTCTCAAAAGACTGCAGAGTGGAGGAGAAGAGGAGGAGGAGAAGACTCCATATATACATTTGAATGTGAATATCATTTATATGCTGATATTGCTTTGAAGTTTTGATGAACAACTTGGAAGGTGGCAGCGAGTGATGCAATTTGGAACACCTCTTGAAGCAGTACAGGAAATGGCTCGTTATGCATCTATTTATGAAACTTGAATTTATTGTTCTTGTGTCACAATAAATCTAGGTAGAAAACGATATGAAATGGTTTTGTTTGTAAAAAGAACGGAATTAATTAGAAAAGATATAAAGTATTCAAAAGATATGAAATATCAATGTCCAAATAAGAGAAAAGTATTCATTTCCTATCACATTTTGTAGCAAGATATTTTCATTCCCTTCGATAAGATTGAGATAGTCAAAATAAAAGATTTATACAAGATTTAAATGATTACAATAATTACCCTCTATTTCCTTGTGGAGGATATAATAATCATAATAATAAAATACATTAGAGGATGCAAGGACTGTTTGTTTCTGTTGTAAAAAATCTCCAAATTTGTAGCTAGAAGAATGAAATGATGCTTGGTAGAATACATTTGATCTCTGCCCAATAAGATAGATAAAAGGGATTGATAAGATGTGGCTAAGATAGTTGCTTTCTTGCCTTATTTTGTAAACTTGATATTCTGTATATCCAAGAGTCCTTCGTCGTTAAAGAACACAAATTTATTTACGTATCCTCTGGACTGGATACCAATTACGTGATCTGAGGTAGCAATTTATCTGATCTGCGCTTTTGGCTTATCTATCTTATTATATTCTGATCTATTTTTAGGCCTTTGACTTTTAGTCCAATTGTGCTGCTGCATCCTTTATGCATTTCAAGTGCAATTGGTGCCATTGTCCTTGTGCATTGTGGCGTGTTATTTGCCAAGTTGCCAAGTTTGTTTTGCCTGGCAGCAATGCTGGAGCTCCTTATGCCGCACACGTTGCTTTGTTTGAAGCCTTTTATACTATGTATTTTTATATATTTTTAGCACGAAAAGTAAATAAATTTGCATAGAGTTGACGTGGTGGCTGGTGGCTGGCCTCAAATGGGGAGCAGCCTTGCTTTTGGGTTAAAGGATTACGAGGCTTTTTGCGAGTGCTTAAGCCGAGGGCCAACAATGGCTGCACATAATCCTGTTAGTTTATTTGCCCAGAGCAGAGCAATGTCAAGTGGGGACCAACAATATGGCAAACAGACAGGATAAAAGACAATGGGAACCGATCCTAGACAATGCTCAAATGGAAATGAAGATGAAGTCGTACTAGTACCAGGTGTCCACCTGTCCAGCTGTCCAGCTGTCCAACTGTCCAACTGTCTGGAGTGCAAGTGACAAGTCATGTTTAGGCCGAAAGGTAAACTCATTAAAAATGTAAAAGTGAGACGAAAAATTGCAGACAATTTAAAACTTACACAGCCAAGATAAGCCACATTCATGAATTTTCAAATACAAACACTTTTCCACTACGACATAAAGTGGCTGCATTAGGCCAAAATACAAAACAAAACAAAACAAAAGGCGATGGCTCTGCATATTCACATACTCATTCACATCCTGGGCCAGAACCACATCCACAGAACCATTAATCTTGGGCATTGTTCTACCAGTAGTAGAACTGGTGTCATTGCTATAAATTATGCAGCATTTCCACTGTCCACTACTGAAGCTGTTCTCTCCACTTTAAAATCGATGGCATGGATATCGAGTGGCTGGGAAGAGCGACCATGCACTCGGCGTACTCCAACGAGACGACTGCAAACTCACATAAGAACACTCTGGTCGGCAGTGCGCGACTGGGGCATACCCTGTGCGCAGGACTAATGATGTAGCCGTTTCTTAATATACTCAGAACTCGATATTCGATCGATATTTATCGTTAGATTAAAAAAATGTACTGCAGATCCAGGCCATAATAGATACATTCGTATTTTCGGACAGACAGATGGTCAGAGGTTGGTGTAATGCGGCTAAAGATTCTGAGAATATATATGTATACTTATATAAGGTAGCATACCCTTCTGATCCACTGTAAGGGGTATAGGGTATAAAAAAGCAGCCAAGCGGAAAATCAAATAAAACGTCAACGTTGCCCGACGCGTCCCCGTCAAACTGAGTGTCACTCAGTGAAGGGCCAAAAAGGCTAAAGCCGCCACTTTGCCAGTTTTCCAGTTTGCCAGTCTGTCAGGCCCACCCGGTGGTGCGTTGGTGGTTGCCCGCCATCTACTATCGTTCATTGCCCATTGCCCATGGCTCATGGCTCATGGCCGATGGCCCTTGCCACTGCCACTGCCATTGCCACTGGCAGCCCACGTTGAATGTTCAAGTGTCAATTGGTTTACTCCGTGGCCACTTTGTTGAGTGCACACTGTAGCAGACCGAAGATGGAGGAGGAGGACGAGAGACGAATGCCGCGGCTTGTGTTTCTTGTGTGTCGAGTGCGCTTCAAAGTGGCTGCATTTGAGCGCTGAATGCAACATGGGGCAAGAACTTTGAACAGTTGCTTAATATGCATAAATAACATGAATAAAAAGGCCGACTTTCCTGCTTGAGGTTTTGCGGCAGTAATTGGATAAGTAGGAAAAGTATTAAATGTTTAGACATACCAAAGCTTTAGTTTTTACTACTATTTTACATTGCCATATGCCATAAATAATTTATCCCGATTTCCTAACATCAAGCAGAAAATACTCCATTCAAGTAAGCGATTTTTAATCTGGGAATTCTTTTCTTTATCCTGATTTGTCTTGAAAACTGCCACATTCGTTCTCATTCGTTCCTCATTCAGTCCATTTTATAATTCTATGATTTATATTCTATGATATAATATATATAAAATACTTCCGAAAATCTTGGCTTGATTTCCTCGAAAATTACTGAGAGCAGAGCAGCTATTTAGCTTGTAATTTGACGCCGCCTTCCATTCAATCCCTTTTTTTAACCCCAAACCAGCAATTAGCGATTGAACTCTATTTTTGGAGTCTGGGGCATTGTTTATTAAAGAAACTCAAGTGCCTTTAAGTAGTTTATGGCATTTCGATGCAGTTGGACTGCTTCGCTTGGGAGTTCGCCTGGGAGCGAGAAGTGCATGCCAAGTGCCGAAAAGCCACTTAATCGGCTGTGGAAATGTGCATCGTTTAGAAAACTGGGTCAATTGCCTTGGGAGCCAAGAAGTGTTTTTCTTTTCAAGAATCACAAAGTTATGTTTATGGTATTTCAAGGAATCTCAGAAATCAAAGCATTGCCCAGGTAAATGGCCAATAATAACACACAGAGTCGATTCACAATTCTGTTTAGAATAAAATGCGTTAGCATTAACCCAATTTCCATGGGTCTCTCGTATAGCTCGTATATAAATGTATCTATAGCTCGTACATGCAACATTCTAATGCATTTTATATTTGTTTATTTTCAGGTATGTATTGATTGCTCTCCACCTTGGATCTGTGCTCCGTTCGCTCGTTTGTTGGGTGGGTGTGTAAGCCAGAAGTAAAGAGTCTTAAAAAATCCTGCTATTCCATTAGCATAAAATTCTGGCAGCGGCAGCCGCAAAATGTCAACAACTCTATCAAAACGATCAACACGACAAAGACACGAAGCGGACTCCAAAGTTATGTGGCTCTCTGCCGCAAATTGGCAGCTCAAATCTGTCAACGGCTCCCAGTTTAAAGCTGAACATTGGTTCACCTGTTGACGGTGTTGCCTGCTCCACAGCAAGCTCTTAACAAGTTTTCAATTTGTAAGCGCGCGTGCTTTGAATACTGCGCTGAAGAGAGACCATTGTGGACCATTGGAGTACCAGGGAGCACCCCGCCCCGAAAGCAAATTCAAGTCGGGGACTCCAACTCGGACGCCGACTCCGACTCCAAGCCTCAAAGCCTGATTCGAGTGGAATCGAGTCGAGTCAGAGTCCAAGCCAAGTGAGGCACGCGCGCATGCGCATTTAGTACAAATATGGCAGGAGGCCAACCGCAACTCAGCCAACATTTGTATACTCTGTAACTATTTAAGTAGTGAGCAGAGTATAATAGATTTGGGCAAAACGTATGTAACACAACAAAGCTTCTCCGATCAAAGAAAGTATTAACCAATTCTCTTGGTCCATCTATCGGTGTGTCCATCTCTGATCCTATTGTAGCTAGGAACACCAAGTTTGGGACGTAGATTCATGTATATATATCATAAGCAGATACAGAAAAATGTATATATTCTTGGTGAGGATCAACAGTCGAATCGATCTAGCCATTTCTATGCACCCCTCGATCTTTATAGCGATTGAATCCCGGAACATCAAGTTCTTAATAGCCTGTTTCTCATATATATAGAGTATTTGGTAGTCGAGCAAGCTCGCAATGCGAATTCTTCGCTGTTTTTTCATTACGCACCTGATCTGCCAACAATATGAGCCGTGCCTTGGTTCGACTTGTTCCTGGTCAATTCGAGTATTTAGCGACCAGAGATACTCAATTATGCTGCGGCTGGCGTTGCGATTAATTTACTGCGGCTTGTTTATATCAACCGATTTTAATTTGCATGAATTCTGCTTATAAAACTTTATTTTTTGTTAATGAGATCGCCATTGACAATGTCTGCGTATACGTAATAAAAATCTGAATGTGCCATACAAGTTATACTACAGAGAGCTATTTAAAATTCTTCAGCGTCTTCTCTAGTAAATCGTTAACTCTCAGGCTCGTATTTTATTATGGTTACATATCACGATCAGTCAAATAAATCGATCAAAGGGAGTCCATCAAAATGCGGACCTTGTCCTCGTCTATTGAAAAATATATGTTCAAAAATCAATCATCTACGAAATGACAAAAAACAAAAAAGAAATTATTTACAAACAGAGAAAAAAAGAGGAATATAATCTATACTTTCTAAGCTTAAATGATTCCCTAGAGGTGTCAAGAGTTATCCTATTTATGAATTAAATATAAGAATTTTCCTACTTAGTTTAATAATAAATAAGCTTATTGGTCGATAGAGTCGCTTCGAATTTAATTATTTAATTCAGTTTAGATTTGATTAGGGGTTGAAGAGTACTAAACTTACATACATCTTTCAAGTAAGACTTGAACTAAAATTAAGAAATCTTAAACTTAAATTTAGCATCTAATTTTTGTTTTCTCTGTAGAGGTTTAATTTGTATAATTAAGAGATTTTAACGTATCCAGCAGATAGTTTTTTTCGTGCTGATATCTGTCTGATATCTTTGCATGATTATAGCCATTTTATCAGTTGGAGAGTTTATCTATCTATTTTCCTTTCACTTTATTAATTAGAATATCTATTTTTTAAATTCATCTATTTATAGTCAAGTCAATAGTAACCAATTAGTGATATTTCTTTAATTCTGGCCTGCGTCATACAATATTAAAATTAATATTCAGAAATGAGCAATTAATGCAGCAGTTGCTATTTTCAATTCAAGCCGCGAAACAGAAGTCGATTCAACTGCTTTAAACGGTTTCATTTTATAGATAGTTTATCTGCGAGATTGTTCTGACACCTTTGTTCACCTGAGCATTGTAAGCCGCAGCAGCAGCAGCAGCAGCACGAGAATCGCAGCTCGGAATACCCTCGGCCATAATGTTTATACAATTTTGGAGCCCATTGTTATTATTGTTATTGTTATTTATGATTTGCATAGTTGGTAGAGTGTAGCCATTTCCATTTTAATTCAACATTTATTTACGACTTGTTTCTTTTTTTTGTGTTTCAAAGTTTTTTGTGTACGGCTTATATTATTTAATGATTGTTTTGGTATTGTTGTTCTTACCTGGTCTTTCTTTATTACCTGCTTCGCGTTGTGCTGCTTGCTGCACGTGTTTGGCTTGAATAAAATTGTTAGAGCCGAGTTAAATATTTTGAGCTGTAGGCTGCCAAATGGCCAATTTGGCGCTTGGCTTTGAAGTCTGAGTAATGATGGCTCAAATTTTAGCACTGACCACAGCTCCAGGCAACCGGTAATGCGAGCTTTGTTGAACTTCTCCAAGCTAACAACTATTTCTATAAATATGGACAATTTTATCCCACTTCCTCAGACATCCGCCCAAATACAGAATAGCTCTATGTAAACATTACAATAATTACTTAATTGCAGAACATTTTTCGATAATTATGCTTTATTAATTCAAACAACTTTGTCACTATTGTAGAAATGGAAAAATGATGTAAATTATTATTAGACTCCCAAATTTATATGGTAAAGTCTTTTTCGATTTCCTATTGAAACTTAGTTTGTATTTGTCGTATTTCATTAACTCTATCGATTCGCGTGACCAAGCAGAGCCTTGGGTAAGAGGATCAGCCTATATCAAGACGATCAAACATGTTGGCATAGCCCTATCCATCTATCTGCCTTTCGGTTTGTATGGAAACGAATCTCCCAGATTCAAAACTGGCTGGATCAGCCAATTATATATAATATACCTGCAATAAGAACAATCGGTCTAAAAGTTGCTGTATGAATAATTTCTAAAGGGAAACCCAAACTCATTGAATCGCTTGGCTATATCATATAGCCCCGATAGGAACAATTCTTCCACAAAGGTTTTCCAGTCTGAACTTTTTTGTTTCTGAAGATATTGTAGAGTCCAGCTTCCACATTCTTACTAAAAGAGATCAAGAGATCAGCCTATTAAGTCAAAAAGTTGTCTTAGGGACGATCAAACTGTTTATTAAAGTTAATAGCTCTTATTCAATTTGCTGCACTTTAAGCCATAATATTTGAATATATTTGCCGTATTTCTCATGGCATTTTCTTAACTGTTCAAAGCTAACATCAAAATAAAGCCATAACTAATAACTATATCAAAATACATGTCAGAGACTCGGAACGCTGAATTGGTGTATTGTAAACGAGGTATAACATTACACGGATCGTTTACAAATTGTTAAATAACAAATTGCATAGACCAAAGGCGATAGGCGATAGACGATAGACCGTCAACAAGTGGACATAAACAAGTGAACACGTTAATAAATCATTTTTGGCCAAAATGAGCCTCCCTTTTCTCCAATAAAGCTGCGCGTGCGACTATTTTTGGTCAAAACCAATCGATCAATAGCCCAACTACGGCCTGCCAATTGGTCAAGTTGCCAACTTGCCGAACTGCCAAATATGCCAAAATGCAGGTGGCAAAATTAGACAAAAACACAACGCCAAAAGCCAAAAATTATTGTGAAAATTGCGCAAAATGCAATAATTTTTATATACATTTTCCATTTTTATTTTTCATTTTATATGGCAAGACGAAAAACTGACAACGTCAGCGATTCTTTTTCTGCGTATTCGACGCAGTTTTTTATCACAAATATTTATACAGTGCGCTGTGCCAGATTTTGTTTATACTCGTATTGTTGGCCAAAATCATTGAAAAGACGGCGCCACGAAGTCTTGCCAAAAACTGTATTGGAAACAAATATATGGTCAATGCACGCTGCAATGTTTTTTGGTCAGCCATAAAAACAGAAAAGAACACAAATCAATCTACTCTATACAAATGTGCTCGACTGGCAAATACCCTGTACTCGGAAAAAGAATTATGTACGAAATTCTTGATTCAAGCCTGCCTTTTTTAATCTCAGAATTCTTGAATTTATTCTGTTCATTCAATTATTATAATTTTAAGATTGATATAAGAATTCTCTTGATTTAGTCCCAACTTTGTAAGCCAGTTAGTACTTCAATCTAGTATGAATAGTATGAAAATTGAGATTTGTTAAACTGAAATTTAGACATTATTTTTTTAATTGGCTTTATTTAAAGTATCCAAACTCAAAGTATTTGAGAAATTTAGAAGGCTTTCTCAAGAGAGATTTTTGAGAATTGGGCCTGAGAATTGAATTGCAATTATTTAGAATATTGGAAAATACTTCCTTGTTTTTTGCAGCTCTGATTTTTACTTATTTATTTAGTCTTCTGGCTGTCTGCTACATTTACCCGCATCATTATGCCTAATATATAAATTTAATGACTTTAGGGTATATAAAAAAAAGAGACAAAAGTAAAATCGTAATTATTAATTAGATTTTGCTGTTTTATTTGTTTTGTTTTGCTCTTTTTTACCCTCTGTCTGTCTGTAAAAATTAAAAGCGAATAAACAAATCAAATTCGTCTTCATTATGGCTAACGATTCCGCCAAATGACATCATCATAGCCAGGTTTAAAGTTATTTGAATTTAAGTGGAAAACTATTTGGCTCTGGCAAGCTTGTCTCTCACCACCCATCGAAAAATCGCTACTCACCTGACGCCTGCTCAGGTGCAGCGATGCAAATCATTTCATTTCATACTTTTCCATTATATTCCATTTTCATAAATTTATCGCACCCGCGATGGCGTGTGATTCGAATAATTGCTTTACAATTTGTTAATAAAAAATGAAAATAAAAATTAAAAAATAATAATATTACGCCTCTGGCATACAGATTGTTGTTTGATGTATTATATTACACGTTCAAATGTGTTCAGATAAATTGCAAAAGACTTCAGGTGCGGCTGAGGCTGATATACATATCAATCCACTCCGCTCCACTCCACTCCACCCCTGTGTTACGAGTGGGTATTCGAATATGAATAAAGAGAAGCCTGCGGCACAGCACTCAGAACTAACCTGACAGTATTCTCCCCATATGAATTGCTAAGTAATTCATGTTAACTGGTGTAACACTCAAATTCAGTTTTCAGATCACGTTCTCGACTTTTTGGATTTTTGGTGTGATCATTCCTTATCTCTATCAATGTATCTATAAATACTCCTTCGCAAAATATAATTGCTTTATGCCGTACATTAATATCAGGCGAATACCAATCAAGATGATTCAGATATTCAAATGATTCATATGTGAATTTAATCGACTAGTTGCAAATTTTCTTCTAATAGTCGAAGAGAATACGGGAAGCCACATACCAATTTTATATGGACAGAAGTAAATTGGCTAAAGTTTCGATCCTGACCAGGAATTGAAATATATTTGCAACTTGAACCAGCTGTCAGACTACAGCTGAACCTGACCTTATGTTTGGGAGTTTAAATGAATAAAATCTACAAAATAAACCTCGAACCTAGAAAAGTTTCATACTAAGACGTGGCAAAAATGTATTCCCATTCTTGGGGTTCGGGAACTCCTCAAGTTGAACCTTTTCCAGATTTTTAATAGCTCGCAGCCTAGGTTAACATATTAAAATCCTAATGTAAAAATTTGTTTTGCCAAATGTCGATTTATTATGCTTCAGTATCAAACTCCCTATAATAGTTAAATGTATTTGAAAAAATGTTTTGAAAACAACTTACTAACGACTTTGCGAAACTTACAAGAAAGCAAATTACACTCGTATTTCCATGAGAAGACACTCCCCGAACAGAAATATGGGCTCGTCATCCATTGGGTGCCAGAGTGTCGGATTGCCATGGCTCTCAGACATCATCTCAGACTCATCGTTAAATTTCGAAAATTTATTGTAATTTGTGAAGGGCATAAAAAATTTGACACTTTCGCGTCAAAGGTTTTTATGGCGCCCGCTGCAAAAGCCACAACACAAATTTTGGTTTTACTCAAGCGAAATTGAAAACTTGTCATTCCTGTTCAACTCTGCCGGGTCATTACGTGAGCTGGAGCTGAAGCTGGAGCTGAGCTGGAGCTGAAGCTTACGTGATTTCTAGAGAATTGACTGAGCTTAGCATTGGCAGACATCCGTTTGCCATACATCGATCATATAATTTGCTAAACTAGCCTTAATGAGCCGCCATTTGATTTTAGTATATGTTACCCATACAAAAAACACTAATTTCTATATACTAAAAATGAGTATTCTGGCCAGAAATCGACTATTATTCCGAGTACACAGAGAGAAGCGGTCTTAAAACCAGATTGATTGGTCTTAAGTTGAGAGCAACAAAATGCTGAATATTTTGAACTCCTATTGGAATAAATGCCATGAATTAGGGATAAACCATAGTTGATCTCGGATTAAGCAGAAAACAGTCGTAAAATAGCTATATAATTATTAAATTAAGATTATTTATGGCTTGAATGAGGATTGAGATACGAAAGAGAGAACAACATTGAGAGAATTGGCTTGTTCACTATTATTTCTTTTCTCCAGCCGATTATGAGTTTACTTGTAGGAATCACAAGAATTGGTGAATGATAATGAGTCTTATTTCTAGCTGAAAATGAGATTGAATCAAGAATTTCAAGTGTCAAATATTTTATTTTATGCTTGATTCAGTAGTGTGTTGCTCTGACTACCAAGAAAAACTTGTTCCATGAGTTTCGTTCATAAAATATCATTATTGAAATTTCAGCTTGATTCAAGCTAAAAGCTTATCATCTTACGGAAATGTCTGGCTTTTTTTCTCAGTGTACGAGTATATAGGCACGCGCAAATCGTGTTTCGGGGCTCCGACCTCGTCTCTATGTAAAGAAATCTTAACACTTAACAAAACACCTCATAAATTTTATGGGCTAAAGGCAAAGCAGGAGGCAGAGATCTGAGCGAGTTCTGAGAGAAGAGCTCCAACTCATTAGTACAACAACAGAACAAAACAAAAACAAAAACAAAATCAAATTCAAGAATTAATTCCAAAACCCAGCCAAGCCTCTCAAATTCGACTTTTCCAGCGCTTTTTGCGCTTGGCTTGCCACAGTTCTTGCTTGGTTTGGTTCTGATTCTGATTTTATTTCTCTTGTAGCACCATATGAGACCATAAATATGAGCAGTCTTTTCGCTTTTTTCTTTTTCTTTATGTATTCCAGCCTTTATGACACGATATACACTATATAAACGTGCCTGTCGCCGAGCTGCCAAGTTGCCAAGTTGCCGCTAGAAAGCCACATTAAAGAATTGTTCTTGGCTCTGGTGTGGGCAGCCTAAGCTCGTAGCACAACAAAAGACAAAGAGAAAAAAGTGGACTGCGGACAGCCAGAGAACTTCACCCACATAGAAAACAGTAGATTTTCCTCTCTTTATTTCTGTTTTTGATTTGAGGTAGTTTAGCACTGTAATAAAGTTTGTTACTCGTTGACAAATATACAAAATCTCAGCATTGTTTTTTTCAATAAAAAATAAATATTGGAATAAACATTTAACAATTGTTAATAAATTTATTAAATTTGACGGACGAACGGACAGACGAATAAGCTGACAGTGCTCAATCCGTCTCATCCTACTGTTACATAATATATAACTTTATGAAGTTATTTATAACTTCCTCTATAATGGTATAAAAAAAGTATATTTTGTTTCTAAAAAGGTTTCTATTTTTAAGATTATTAATTTTTGAGATAGGAATTCAGAGTATTGCAATTTGATATATATTTTTGTAATAATAATCAATATAAAATTCGATTCGGAATCGTGAATAAATATTTGTAGGGGCTGCTTTTCTGGCAACATTTCTTCCACATTGAGTCGGGGATTTTCCCGGTTTCTCTTTCTTTCTCACTTTATTTTTTATCTATCATACTTCCTTGTTTCTTTATTTTTTGTTTCCATTCTATTATTTTCTTCTTTGTCTGACTTCTCCCCAATCTGTGCAACAAATGTTGAATTATATATTTTATTTTTATTTTTATTCTAGTAATTTTATTTAATTTAATTAAATTGTATATTATATTTATAATTGTCTTTATATAAAGTCGACTTTAAATAAATAAAATAATTGACTTGTTCTACAGTAATATTTATTAATATCGCCTCTAGTAAAGCGTTAAAAAATATATGTATCCTTTTAATGGGCTCTCCTTAAATGCATAATATAAATGTTAATGAAATTTAAAATTTATAGATAATTAAATGTTATTTATTACCATTGGTAATAGACCACTTGGGGAAAAAACAAATCTCAGCAGATTAATAGTAATAATCGTACTCGTATCCTAAAGGATGAGCCTTTAAATGGGGTGTTTGAAACTGTTTAAGGGAGAGAGAGAGAGAGAGGGACAATACGTTTATGAGTCACTGTACGAATGAATATACTCGTCTGAGTGCTCTATAAATATGTGCAGTATTTTGCCTGTTCTCTCCAATGTTGACACTGCATATTTTTTGTAGCGTTTTCGGACATGTTGACGCAGTTTTAACTACTCGTACTACCACAAATACGAGTCATACTCTCGAGCTGAACTGTTTGGATAAGCGCACCTTTTGGCCGTAATGCTGTATACAGTTTATAGATACAATGTACATACGAGTTGTAGATACATTCGTTTCGTGGCTATGTGAAAAACAATCGCAGTGCTGAACTCGGTAGCTGAGTATTCGCGTGAGTGGGCCGAGTGAGTCGAGATTAGAAAATGTTTAAATATTTATCAAATGTGGGAGCGTGCGGGACAAGTTTGTGAGTCAGCTAAGAATCAGTCAGCGAGTTTACTTAGCCCATGTATGAACGGTCAGGTTGGGCCAGCTCTCTCAGATCTCAGATCTCAGGCTCGTTTTTTCGAGTGCTAAATGAATGCTAAATATTTGCGCTGATTTATTTGGTGCATTAGAACCGCTCACTAAGTGGTATATAAATATTGAGAATGTGGCTATAAGTCATTTGTTATATTTAACCTTATTTCTGGCTTTGGTTTTTGTTTCTTTTCACAATGGGACAGTAGCGCGGTTAAACAAGATGCTTATCTCATTGCCATCCCATTGAATTTTCTCTTTTTTATGCATATTCCATGAAATTACCACAATAACCGCACCGGAAATGCGATATCCACCGATCGTCTAAGGCTGGCTGAGAGCTGATAGCTGAGAGTTGAGAGCTGGCTTTCTCAGGCCATATGTGAGACCGCACAAACTGTAAGGTGAGATCGAGCCCGGGTTGTCAACGAAAACTCAGACCAGTCACATACTACGAGTATGAGTACTACTCATACTTGTTCAAGCACTCACAAGCACACTCATCATATTGACAGGCATGCTTCCTTGTGGTGGCCGTGTCAGCTCTCTAATTGCAACAGCAAAAGTGAGTAGTTGCCATGCTACACTTTTCCACCAGCCCAACTCTATTGGGAAAACGGTGTATGAAAGAGTCTTTTTCTTGCTGAAGGGGTGCTCCATAAACAGCTAAAGAAAATGCGTTGTTCTCCTTTAAATAGAACAGAATCAGATAAAACAAAATCACAATTTTCTAGTTAACTTTTATTACTTATAATATGTCTGGAGGGTCCTTTTGTTCGTTCCAACTGTAGCTGTGAAATATTAAATTTATTAAGAACCATCAAAATTCAGTTGTTATCGAAACTATCGAAAGTGTCGATAGTTTTATTTTGATACAAGTATATTGACAATTTTTGAATACAAAGAGTTTCGGTTGTAATTTATGAAAATTCAAGTTGAAAGAACATCTTTCGAGAAAGGGTGATTTTGCAGACCCCCTTTGGGTACGCCACTGGTACAGGATGTGCACGCCAATCTGCACTGGCAATAGTATCTGCAAGCAATACAAGGGGCAGACTGTACAGCCGTCCTCAAAGCAACGTCATAGACTCGTCAGTCCAAGTTGTTGGACGGATGGACGTCTTTGGCTTGTTGTTGGAACGCTTTCTGCTGATTTTTTAATTATTTATGCTTAAGACACGTTAATGATTTTCCCGGGAATTACACCGATGCGGTCGGCCAGTCGGCTGTCTCCTGCTTCTGTTGTCTGCTGTTGTTGGGGCTTGGAGTTGGAATTGCTATGGCTTTGGCCATGTGGCTTGGCTACTCCAAGAAATGTTAGTTGGTTGACTCAGGCAATTTTTCGCTACGATTTGCAATAAATTGGTTTGGTTTGGTTTGGTTTTATTGTTGCTGTTGACCTGTAAACCGATTTGTCGAGACTGCCAACTGTCAATTGCCAACTGACCCCGTTCAAATCTGAAAACAAGTTCTTCTCTTGTGCCGTGCACTTGCCTGCAATGGTTGACAAGTGTCTGAAACTGGAGATTGTTATCGGTTTGATTGAATGGAATGTTGCCAGCGTTGCGCTCTGCGTTGCGGATGATTGTCAATGAAATAATGGAATGCCAGCGTTATAATTGAGGGTTAATGGGTCCGCAGTTAAGCCGATTATGATTGGGATTGAGATTGAGAGTTCAGATGAAGATGTCGTTAGTAGTTATTAAAGTAGATCACAGCTCTCTTGGCCCATTATTGCCAATTGAATGAGCGGATAGCAATCAGAGCTTACAGAATCCCTCATACTGAGAAACTTATTAGCTTTATATGCTCATAGAAATACTCATCAATAAATTACAATATTTCTGAATTCCTAATCAATAATAAATAAACCTTATTGGAACAGTAGCTGTTAGAATCCCGAAATTAAATATTAGAGTCCCGAAAAGAAAAAAACCCAGTTCGAAATTCTTCTTGAGTTTATCAATAAGAGCCCAAGCTTAACCTTAATTAGTTTTTCATTCAATCCTATAATTAATTATAATGATTATTATGAGATTAATATCAGAATTATCGAATAATTTAAACCCAACTATAGTAAGTTGGTTCATACTTGAATATAGTTCAGGATTGATTCATTTTTGAAATTGAAATGAATAATGTGAATTGCACTTAGACTTTTTAAGTACGATTCGAACTAAAGTTAAGAGAGGGTAGACTTAAATTTAGAATGGCAATTTTATTGTTTATTACCTGTCGAAAATAACATAGAACTGTGAATATCAAATATTGCCCAAGAGCAATATTTTACTGTGATGAATCCCTCATAAATCTCACATACTTAGATCGTTATTGACCAGGCTGTAATCCATTTAGCTGATTTTATTTTTATTCTATTTAAACTGACATAAACTACAGCCGCCAATTATAAAACAACGATAATTGAACAATGAAATTCTATTGAAAATTAGCAACGTGATTAGGTAAACAGTTGCGGTGCATAAAATCAATAACAACAATGAAAGCCATTCAAACAACATGCCGATGTCATTGAAATTATAAAATCTTATGCATTTATATTGCCTGCATAAATCGGGTGCAAAACACACACACACACACACACACACACAGTCTTAAGTTAATGCGCTTATGTAACTTTGGGTACCCTATACCCATTATATAAAGGGTATATCACTCTTATAGAAAACGAACATAATGTGAAGAAGCAGGCCTCTGGAATTCCATTAAATTCTTGATTAGTACCAACAGATCAAAATTTATATACCACCCTAAACGCTGGCATATAAATGAAAACTAATAAGAGGCACTGTTTCAGACATCTAATCGGATAATAAAGATTCCAAGATTAAAACAAGCGAACTTCTTTCATCCGTGAAACCTTTAGCAGTGTCCCGGAGTACAGAAAATTAAGTAAGATATTCTCGATTCAACCTCCGCTCTTTTTGATTAATCCTGTTCATGCTCTCTTAAAGTACGACTTAAATTAAGCCTGACAATCTTATTCCTATATAGAAATTGTTGAGATTAGCAACTGTCAACAGCGTTCTTCTATCGAATGTTAGGCTTGAGTACAGGGTATCTTCTAGTCGTGCATGCTCAACATGAGCATTACTTGATATTTTTTTCATTACTTATTCTCAAAAAACTTGCAATGTGATGTGCACTTAAACACGAATCATCAGTTAGTCGGAAAGACACACATGGGACACCAGCAGATGTCAGATGTCGTTGTTGTTGTTGTTGTTGTTGTTGTCGTGGTTGTTGTTGACGTCGATATTGTTGCAGTTGTTGCAGGTTGCAGCAACCTTCAATGGGCTGCAAGTTGGTTGCAAAGAGACGGCTTGCTCTTGGCATGACAATTGAAATGCAATTAACCGGGCAAGCGCAATTAAGTGGACAATTACTGAGTCACCAAGTCATCAGCTTCAGCATCAGTATCACCCGGCTCGGCGTTCATAATTGTCTTTAAATGTTTTGAGGTTTGTTTCGTTTGTTTTCGTCACAATCTACACTCAAAAGACCCCCAAAATGTTGAGCAACTTTTGAGGCACTGTGTGTGTGACTGTGTGCCTGTGTGTCAGTGTTCCACTGTGCAGGCCTTACAAGTTGATTTAATTACGAGTACATTCAGAAGGGGGCCAGACCAGCTCCAGCTCGCGCTCGGGGCTTCAAAACGACTTGAACTCAAGTTCAATGGAGCTGTCAATGAGCCCGCCTCGACAATCGCAATTGCAATTGTAGCTGGTTCTCAGTTCTTGTCTCTGTTCTCGCTTCTCGCTTTTACAGTTTCTCTAGTCTACACTCAGAAAAATTCTATTCGGTTCAATATGCTTGAAATTTAACTCACTTTCAATTCATTCTATAGAAAAAGTCTATGAAAATATTCATGGTCTTCTTCTCCTACCCGAGAGAGTATATATATTATTGATCAGGAGAAATGCCCGACACAATATAGTCAAGTCCGTCTGATCGTCTCTCCATTTATCTCAGTTTTTGAGCTGTCCGACTACGATTTGGAGTGAAGCCTTCTTCTTAAAACTATGACAATCAGATGACTATGAACAATCAAATGTTCCACTCGATTTAAAATTTCTCGAAGTGTATGAATAGTAGACGATTCATTTACACCCTGCACTAAAATTAGCCTAATACCAGTACTCTGAGGCCAATGTCCCTCGGCTCGGGCGCCGCTAGGCGATGTCTTCGCACGTTCCAGTTCCAGTTCCAATCCGATGTTTGTGTCTGTCGCCGTCGTATCTCCCGTCGACGCAGTGCGTCGAGAAATGCAACTGGGAATGGGCGAAATTAGCCTACATGCAATTAGTGGGGAAAATGCGCCGCAGTAAAATTTTCTTTTAATGGAGGCGCTTGCTATGATCTTATTTTTTTTTTTTTTTGCTTTTGAGGTTGTGCAAATTGCGTAGAAATATTTGCGGGCTTTTCGAAAAGTAGGTTAAGAATTGTCATAATTGGCTTACACTTTTCAATTATCATAATAGAGTGATTGTAAAGGCTGTGCTCTGCCACTGGGGCACTGTGATCACAGTAGTAGAGAAGAGAATTTGAGAATTTATGCAATGGCAAAGGAATTAGTTGAGGATATAACTGCGTGAGAAGTAAAGTAATTATTCTCCAGTTTAGCTTTGTATAGAAGAAGAATAATAACTCAACAATAGAAATACAAATTAGAAAAAAGGTATTGTAAAACTTTGTAAGTTCTTTTCGCTAAATGATTGTGGGTATAACATAATTCTGAGTATGCAAAATGATCAAATTATTTATTATTTTTCAATCCCAGATTTTCTAAAACCAAGTATGAAATTCTTGATTCAAGCCTACCTTTTCAATCTCTAAATTCTTGACTTTCATCTGTTTCTATCCCGAGTGGACTTGGAAATAGTTGCGATGCATTCTTTACTCAATCTTATACTGAATCATAATGAGATTAATATAAGAGTTTTCGTACTTGATTTAATATCGCCTAGACTTATCGACGTACTTGAATCTAGAATGAATTGGAATTGATTCACTTGCTTATTCTTATTTGAAATATTAAACATGATTTAAAAGCCCCAATTAAGATCAATTTATTATAGTTTGAGTGCAAATACGAAGCTCTACTTATGCAATGTTTCGATGGAATAGGGAAATAGAAGTATTTTAGCCCAGTTTATTATAGCAAACGCGTAGTAAAATTGTTAATAAATACAGCTTTTTATAGCCCTTCTGTCGAACTAAACAGAATTCTCCATATTGCGTCCGGCAGGTCACGTTTACGGCTGTCCACATGCATTTGGAGCTACGTAAGAGTATTTTATGCCTTCCGCTCGCATTCAATTGAATGGAATATGTAAGTCTGTATAAATTTATGCACTTGTCAGAGAAAATAAAAGCCGTATTCAGTAAATGGGCCAAATGTGTAGAGCAGAATTAAATTTAAACAGAAATTGAAAAATTATGGCGTCAGCGATTTATTTAGGTTTGCTTTTTGGATTGCTCTGTTCGCTTAGCTTCCCTTTTCTCTTCGCCGTCGTCTTCCACATCCTTTTCAAGGGAATGAAATTTGAATGAGGCCGCGATCGGAGATGGGGCGCGTTGGATGCACTGAAGCAGGCGCGGGGGAACAGCTGCAGGCAACGAATTTCTGTCATAGAATATGAATAATTTTGTTGTGTTTTTCATTTTTGGCAGAATTGCAAATTTTCTCTCTAAGCTGCACGAAAAGGGATAATTTCGCATGTGTCACATGTGAAAGGACTAGCGTGCAACATGCCTTGGGTACGGTGGGCAGGGTACCGAAGGTGGATGCAGAAGGGTTGATGGACGGACACATGTGCCACCAGCAACAGCAACAGCAGCAGCAGCAACAGAGCCCCGCTCAAAAAGGGGTGTATCAAATTTCCTTGCAAAATGATTATGAAAACGGTATTTGCCAAAGGGGCACACGTTTTGCAAAGCGGATAATACACTGCAAAAATGAATGCCCTAATCCTTGAGGTGATTTCATAACCTTAGAAACCCTTAAATATTATTTGTTAGATATCATTTTATAGTCTACTTTATTTCAATTTACATTTTATTTATTTATAGAATTTAGGCAATAGATTTAGATTAATTAAGCATTCTAGAGAGTTAGCAAATAAGGAATGGGCCTATCCTAAACTGCAGCTAGAAAAGGGTCTGGGTGATAATATGAGTCAAAGGGAGGCACTGAACCATTGACTGACCACTGTTGTCGCAACTGTCTGAACAAGGAAGAGCCTGAGAGTATCCAGAGAGAGAGAGAGAGAGAGAGAGAGAGAGAGAGAGAGAGAGAGAGAGAGAGAGAGAGAGAGAGAGAGAGAGAGAGAGAGAGAGAGAGAGAGAGAGAGAGAGATATTGCAGCTGACAAAACTGCCTCGGTTGGATCTGGCTCTGTTCATTGAGTCAGCAGGTTGTTTACGAGGCATCACAATGAACCAATAGGCTGCTGAATGATCCCGACTCGAAGTCGACTTCAGGCTGGTTCTTTTCTCTCTCTGTAAAGCAGAAGAAGTAGAAAGAATTGTATTCAACTGAGCTTATGCATATCAGAGTATATTTTTCGATATTCGCAGTCAGCCACATGGCTCAGGGCACATGGCACATGGCACATGTCATATGGCCCTCAACTTTGACAGGGTTGAAATTCAAGCCGAGCAAAGCAATTACAAGTACAAACACTTGTTGTAATGTCAGCTGTCAATAGCACGAGTCTGTGGCAAATTGTTGGGGTTATCTTTGAACTGACTAAGCCAGATTTCTCTTTGTCAAAGGCCAAAACAAAATACTACCAATTAAAATATAAGTTGGCTTCCAGGTGTGGGAAAACATGAGTCGATTATGCTAAAACAGTTTCATTTCATTGCAGATTTGTATACCAAATTGTAGGATTGAAAATAAATGTAATACGAGTAATTTTATTGATCAATTATTCTTAACAATTTATTCTCAAGAGCAACAATTACATGCAACGTAATATTTCCTTTTTAACTCTATAAAAAAAATTGTTAAGAATTTCAAGAATTCATGTTTTTATGGGAAAATTTGTAATGCTATCATTAAGCATGGGAGTCAGTCTCAGAGTCAGTTTCAGGTAACTGTGCTAATGATCTTTAAATGATCTGTTCCACGCCCATATAAAGTGCACCTCGTATGGACTTTGTACATTAGCTTTGATTGAAAAGCTTGAGTTTTCTAGAAAGAATTGTTTTATGGGTTTATTTATTCAGTTATTATTATAAATATAGTGTAAAGAATCTAACTAAAAACTAGTATGAATAGGCTCTTGATTGAAAGATCGTTCCTATGATAGCTTTATGATTTAGAAGACCTTTTGGACTGAATAACTCCTCTTGTAGCTATGGGTTACAGTAGTCTAATCCAGCCTGTTCTTATAGATGTATATAGAAAGCAGGTTACATTCCAAATTTCATTCACCTAGCTCAAAAATTGGAGACTACTTTGCATATAAACAGAAGAGCAAACTGACTCGACTCATCTCAATTTGCTGATCAATAATATCCTTCAAAGCATTACACATTTCTTGGCAAAGGGATAATACCCTCTGCAAGGGTATAAAAACATCGACAATTAGTCAAAAAATTCGAATCACATTCAACTACTTTTGTAGCTATTCTAAAAATATCCAAATAGTAAGATTTATGTTTATATACTCAGTTTTGTGAATAATTTATTATGTATTTTTTGTGTTTATGTTTATTTCCATCTATTTTTGAGCTCTTCCTCGTGAGCAGACAACAACTGTTTCAAACCCCTTCAGATTTATATGCCTACAAATGGAAGTGCCATCGAATTAATCGCCACTTTTCGTTTTCGTTTTGGTTGTCTGTCTGCCTGTCTGTCTGTCTGAGCTGCTCATCAGATGGAGGCCTCTAATGGTTTGTAGGCCTACTGCCGACCTTCAAAACTGAAAAACTTAATCGTAATCGTTGAAAGACAAACGAAAAATCAACTCAAAATAGCAAAGCGTAGCCCAAGAACCATTCGCACAACAAATCAGCGACGTCATCCACATGATTCCATAGCGATCTTTGTAGTAGAAGATGCGGCCAGCTCATTCATAATTCCATATTTCTATGTTTTTTTTTTCTATTTCGTCGAAGCTTTGATGAGTTGCCGCACTTGAGCGCACTTGAAAGCTGACTTTTGATGTTTTAAATTGTACTTGAAAAAGTGCTACAACACTCGTACTTTGTCCGACAGTTGAAGGCGGAACAGAATCCCAAATCCGAAGGAAAAAAACAAAATATTTTTTTGAAAAAGTATCTACTGCTAATAAAATTGATTACAAAGATTGATCACTGTCAGGGGCACTGAAACTACGCCCGCGCAGCTCTCAGTTTAAAACATATCAGCGACTATATCAATTCTGTCTGCTCTGTTAATCCCTGAGATACTCAGATACTTTTGGGGCGCGACAGCTGCCATTGCGACACTGTTACACTGCGACTCGCTAAGCTCCGTTTAATCTATGGGACATTTTGTTCCACTGTTCCACACTGCATTGCGACAAATTTGTTGTTTATTGTTGGTTGTTTATTGTTTTTTGTTGCGCCTCCAAAATTTAATTTGACTACCGCGAAAGCCGCTCATTATTCGAGTAGCTTTGATAAATGGTTAAAGCATGCGGCGGCCTGCACTTAATCCGTTCATTTTACATCCTCTGGTTAAATATTTAACTTGGACCCAGCATCAACGGGTTTTTTGGTGTAAATTAATTTATTGTTTATGGTTTATTATGCAGTTTATTAATTATGCACACAGCTGGAAAGGGCAGAGCTTTATACATTTAAATACCCTCTAATTGCATAAAGCCATCCATTAAGTGGATTGATTTTTACATTGCGTGCCAACAGTCAAATTAGTATGCGTTTTTTTAATAGGTTTGCATAGATAATATTGGAAAAAACTAAACTAAAATCTATGAAAAACTGATTTAATTAGAATATATTTTAGCCACTTTTGCTTTATGTGAATAAATTAACGTTTTAGATAACTCTGAATGTATCTGAAGGTAGGCTAAGGTTTTGTTCAAAATTTATGAAACTTTTGAATGTTAATAAGAAATTAAAATGTCAATAACTTAAAAATGGAAAGAAATGCTGACAGCAAATCCAAAATTAATTACCTATTTAATTGTTTCTATTGAAAAAAAAATAGATAGATAAAGTTTCACAAAGTAATTCAATTTCTAATTGTATCTATTTCCAAATATAGATACATAAGTTCGGAAATAAAGTCCCTTTCGTATATTTAATACGCTTCCCCTTGTGAAGGGTATTATCACTTTGTCATTGAGAACGGAAATCCGGCCTCAAAAAGTACATATTCTATTGACCAGGGCGAAGCGACGTGTCGTTATAGCCATATCCATCGTGTCAGCAGAGGATAAATCACTCTAAAAGTTGTTGTATGTTTCCCAAGAGATTTTGGGATCTTAATATATCTGTATATAGCTATATATCATGTAGCTGCCATAGGAACAATAGCCTTTGCTTATTACTTTAATTACTAAACGATTTCCGTTTAAGAAACTGAATACCAAAGTTGATTTTGAAACATATTCAAGTGAAAGATTAAACAGCTTGAAAGAGATGTAAGCAACCCTTGGCCTTCTTTGCATTTACAAGCGAATACATTCCAAGCAAATTCCCAGCCAACTCGAGTTGATTCGTATCGCATATTCACACCTCATGCGAGTCGTTTCATGTATCACAAAGCAAATCTGTGAATGGCTGGAGCTTAACTTTCCTTATTCATCTCTGGGCATATGGCGTCTCTTTCGCTAAATTGCACAATTTTTCTCTAATTGAAATAAAAATAAAAATCCATTTACATTGAAGTGAAGTACTTGCCACATGGTCTGGGTTTCATTTCTCTGGGGTATCTGTGGGGCTGCTGCTGCTGGCTTTGTAAATCGCCTTAGCCTCTAAAAATTATGTCACTTGCGGCTTTTTTTTAGATACCAATTGTTGTAATTGCGGCTGCTGTTGCTGTTGCTGTAGCTGTGGCTGTTGCTGTTGCAACAATTGCAAAGTACGATTTGATTTCGATTTGTTGTTGCTGCTGTTGTTGTGCGCGGCTGTCGTCTGGGTAACTTGACACTCGAGTAAAATTGGCGCGACAATATCTGTCTTTACGTCTGTCTCTCTGTCCGTCTGTCTGTCTGCCCCTTTACGAGTGGGGGCAGGCCCACAGCTACACTGCCACACAGCCACACAGCCACACAGCTCCACAGAGTTACTTTATCTCATTTGAAGACTAGTGTTGTCACATGTTTATATTTTTCTGGCGTTTTTATTTGTGTTTCAATTTCGAATTTATTTATAACTTTAACAGTCTCTCCCTCTCTCTCTCTGTTTCTCCCCTATTATTATCTTTTTATTGTACATTGTATGGAGTGCTTGTAGAGTTTAATTTGTTAAATGAGATTTATGATAATTGTGATCTGTGCCTCGTCTCTCAGTCGTCTGGTCTGTTGTCATCTGTGCTTTGTCAATCATTAACCATTAATAATAAATAATAAATAAGCATACTTAAATATTATTTCATTCATATTATTTCCCACGCTGATTATTATTTATACTTTTCTCATTTATTATACTCGTAGTAATTGTGAACGTGCCCATCTCCATTTCTTGCTTTTATTGGTTTCAAATTGCTGTGCAGCTGGGCGTGCCGTCAAAGAGTAGGAATACCATCAGAGGGAGTGAAGCGCTCTCAAATAGAATACCGCCGATAAAGAAGCCTCAAAATGAAGACAAAGTCTGTCAGGTGGCTAAAAGAAAGTCAAGAAATAAAGAGTTGTGATAGCAATTCCCTAACCAATAAGTAGAAGCCAACACAAAGTGTTTAGATTCTCTCTGTTTTTGCTTGGAACATGCGTCTTCCAGTGCTCTGAATTATATCAAACATGTTTGAGAGAGCGGCTCGCTCCCTCTTCAACTCTTTGTTGCCTGCTGTTAACCAAACCACACAACAGTTGGCGGCCTTTCTTCAAAATTTGATGCATATCATTTATAAGACGCGTCTCTGGGAAAGCGCTCGTTATGCTCTTCTCTGACACTTTTCCTTGCCACACACACACACACACACACACACACGTGGTGTATCTAGTTGCATGTTTAGCTCTCAATTACACATCATCATAAAACTGTTTATTTTCTGTTAGCCCGAGGCTTAGACAGTTTTGAGGGCATCCCAACAACAACAACAACAACAACAACAACAACAACAACAACAACAACGAGTGCTACGAGTATTAAAACCACAAATTGCCGCAACTTGGCAAAGATATTTCCGCTTCCGTTTTGTCTGCCTGCTGTCATTTGCGATGCGGATAATTTATCTCTAGCTGTCTTTCATCCATAGTTCTTTCTGCTGGCTGCCAGAGGCGTTAGCCCCTTCAGTGGAATAACTTTAAGTTTTGTGGTTTTATTTGCATTCATTTCTTGATTGCCGTTGGTCTTTCTTTACTTCGGGCCATTACCCAAAGTTATGAACACTCATTTGAAAGCCTTAACAATAAGATTTTGTTCTGTTTTTTTGTTTAAGCCAACTTCAAAAACTCTAAAACTTATGCCTATAATAGTTACCGGTAATTGATAGTCATTTGGCAGATATGAAATATTTTAACGAGCAGTGTCAACAATTTATTACTGCCATAAACTCAATTGTTGAGATGAAATTGTAAAAAATTTGAACGTTTTATTTACTGCAGAAATAACATAAAGATTTTAATATTTTCGGCTAAAACGGCTATGATCATTTTTAAAGCTAGAAATTTGTATGGAAAGGCTGCCTTCATCGCACCGAAGATTCCATGCTCTTACACACTGGAATGGCCAGTTTAAAATTGTTGTAAGTCTGAAGTCCGATCTTCATCATATTTCGTAAGTCTTCGGAAATAAGACTCTTCCATCTTCCTTGAGAAACAAAAACGATTTCCATATTACAACTTTTGGTCCAATTGTTCCTATAGTATCTATATACCATTTCTATACAACAAAAGGCTATATTCATTAATTTCAGTCAGCGAGTTCAAAAGCTGAGACCCTTATTTTCCATATAAACAGACAGGCGGATATGGCTGTATCCAGTCACCTTGTCATCCTGATCAATAATATATATAATCTATAGGGTCGGAGATGCTATCTTGTCAAGGTTTTAAAAAGACTTAAGCCGTCAGCAAGGCTATAAAATTAGTTGAAACAGAAATTTATAAATATTTACATAGAAATATTGGGGCATTTGCACCGATTTCTTCATTTTTTAAATAGCTCTATTTATATTGATGGACAAAAATGCACATTTGGTAGTGGATGGAATAACGAAATGTTAGAAAATTCCAGATTAAAGTATTGAAATTAAAGACTGTTGGTTGGCTGCTTGGGCTGGCCCAAAGCTAGTCTTCTAGTACAAAATCAGATGGCAATGATTAGGCTGAAGAAACGAAAATTGTTGGCTGAGTTGTAAGTTGTGAAGAGTGCAACAGCCTCGAAATAGGCTGACGACGCCTTCGGTTACATTTGTGGCAGCAACATGCAAAGTTTTCGTTACATATTCCACGGCAACCAGAAACGAGGTAACCCAACCAAGCTGAAGAGCACTTAACTATTGCAGGGCACTGCGATGTGCGGTGTGTAATTTAAGCATTCTGCTTACATATATACTTCTGTTCAAGTTCAAAATCAGCTACATATATACAGTATATCTTTACAGTGTGGATGCAACATAGAAAACGCCTTTCGACAACTGCTGCAAGTGGCTGGGGGCGCATAAATTTGTTGCATGTAACGACAAGCATTGCAAGAGCATTGCCATAGTTGGGTGGTTGTTTAGTGGTCTGCCCCTCGCCCTGAACGAGAATATATATGTATGTGTATATATATGGCGATGTCGCAGTTTAACCGTGTGTATCCGTGAGAAATTCTATGTGGATATTCTCACGCATGACTCTAGGATATGCACGAGTGCGCCGAGCCGGGCTGGGCCCAATAATTGGTGCACTATTTTCCATGAGTTTATTTTACTTTAGCCAGTGATTTTTGCTCTACACTTCTGGCTCAATTAGCATGTTACATGGGAACAACTACTTCTACTTCTACTACTGGCAGACGCCAGATGAATAAAGACCCCAAACGCGAGACCCAAACCAAGACCAGAAACGTGGTCCGTGCCTGTTCTTGCTACCATTTGAGGGCGCCGTTAACACTGGCAGCGGTACAACAAATTGCAACAGGTTCAAAAACTAATTTGCATGCATGAAAAATCGTAAAGTGAGCCCAGACACGACCGAGACACATCGAGGCCTGACAGTCACTTGGCTAGCAGTCATATGCTACAGAAAAGTACAAAGAGTATAAAAAACAAAAACCCGTCTAAAACTATACCAACAGCTGGGCTTAGCCCCGTCAGTCATCAGAGCTCCATGCCATTGTCTGGCAATGCGGTTGGTCTGCTCATTTGATCTTTGTGCCAGACAGCCGCTTTTCAATTGAACTTGAAGTGTTTGCCGCAGTTGAATACAGCTGGAGTAGTATACTCCGATCTACCAATAATCACAGCTATAGCCATACCATTTTGTTGGCTGCGTGTCTGTCTGTGTGGCAAGTTCTTGAGTGTCTGGAAAACTTACCTTTTGTCTAATCCACATGTCTTCAAGCTGCGCTACTTTCTGATACGCTTATAGACGAGATCATAGCTCAGCTATGGATTGAATATTACTACACTTAAAGTGCTGAATCAACAAACACAAAACACCGAGAACGTGACCTTCGAAGATCAATTCAACAAAGATTTGCTTTGTCTTAGAAAAATCTTGTAAAAGATACGCTTACAATGAATAATGCTCTACATTTTAGAAAACAAGAGGTTAGGGTATTCAATCGTGGATTTCCTCAAACCAAGTACAAATTCTTGATTCACGTCAGCTTTTTGAATATTTGAATTCTTGATTTTAACTTGTTTCTATCCCGAGTCAGCTTGAATTTAATCCGAATTCATTTTTAATTTAATTCTTGAATTACATTTATTATTATGAGATTAATTTAAGAATTTCCGTAGTCTCTTGATTTATATCTTAACATTGATTCAGTCACTTTATCTTCTAAAATAAATGATATATTGTGTTTTTTGGAAATTCTCTAGTTCTTTTTTTATAGAGTAATTAATCTTTGGCTTGAGTGGAGAATATTTTTCTCTTATTGTTTATTTTGTTTGTTTTCTATTTTTTCTATTAAATGATTTCAATCACTTTGATCAACTCACATGTGTCTTTCATGGCCCTTGTTCAGGCGAGTCTCTGTGCTGTTGATTGACATTTGTCGGCGTATTGACTGCTCCATTTATATGTACATATATCTACATTATATATATATAGAGATATATGAATATTGCGAGATTGTGGCTACAATTGCGTTGGCTGCTTTGGCTGACTGCTGTGTCATAAATCATGCCATATACAACGATTTATATACCTGCCTATAAGGTTAAACATTATTTTGGCCAAACAGAATTTTGTTATTGTCGTCGATTGGTGCGTAAGTTTCAATGTTTGTATTTTCATTTGATTTGCATTGCAAATTAATGTGAGTCTGTCCCTCTGTCCGTCTGGCTGTGAGCCTGAATTTGCCTAGCTGCTCTACTAATTATGATTTATACGCTACGATATGGCTAATTTATGTAAGACCTGGCTAAGTGGCCTGTGTTTACCATTTGAAAAGCATTTGTGTAACTATTACACTTTTATCGTGTCTAGAGCCGTTTCCTAGAACCTGAGATTTAATATAATATAATTCATAAATGAGACATATTTCAGTTAATACATACAGCTGCCCATTCACTTGGCTTTCAGTGAATGGCAATGCTACACAGAGAGAAAAACAATGGTCTAAATGCGACAGGAAATTCTTTAATATTTTATACCCGCATCGGAATCGGAATAAAATGCTATTTTGTATTATTAACTTATTAATATAAATGTATTTCATATGAACTACTTAACTTAATCCTTGTACTAACTTTAGAGTATGAGAAGGATCTCATTTCAAGCTGAAAATAGTATTGAATCAATCAGTTTGTAGTCTCAATTATTTTATGTACTTAATTTTGTTTTATGCTTTTCTCGATCGACTTATAATATTCTAATTAAAGCTTTACTTCAGATTTTTCCTCTTCGAATATCAATTGAAATGAGAATTATTATGACCTTCGGATTGATTTAAGTCCGGAATTCTTGTATTTTTTTCTCTATGTATAGTGGGTGTTTTGATCTAAGAACTATACAATTTTAAATAATTGATTTCTTATACAATATTTTCCATATGTTTCTTACAGATGCCGCTAATATGGAGGAGAGCCCGGGCGAGGAAAAGATTCAAAAGGAAATTGAAACGATCGATTACATTGACAAGTGAGTACATGAAAAATGCAGTAATTATAGAGCCAAAACTGTGGGCCAAGTCACACCAAACGCGAAACTGTCTGCCCAAAAAGGTGTAAATACAATTTAATACAAATCAAAGCCAAATAAATTCAATTCAATTCAATTCAATTCAATCACAATATTGACAGCCAATCTCAGTTGAAGCTGAAAATTGCCAGCTGCCAGCGAAGGCTGTAATTTTCAATTTTCTATTCCATTTTTTGTTTTTTTTTTTATTCCTATGGTAAACGCCCTTAAAAAAACACACGAATAAAATTAGACAGTCACCAGAGTCAGACGGCAGCAATTACAAGTGGAATTAACTTGTAGCAATTTCAAAACCATAATTGTTTACTAATTCTTGGCCGTGTTGCCGTGTGGCCGTGCTGCCACTTGGCCATTTTTCTATTTTGCCTCGGCGGCGGAACGTTGTGCAAATTGTGTATACGCCACGTTGACCAATCCTCAAATTGACAACGCTGACTGTTGGGTGTTGCTGACGTTGTTGCTGTTGTTGTTGAGTTGTTGCACATGAACTACAATTACAATTTGTTAGTTGTTCGATTGTTTTTTGGGCGGGTGACCACAACTTCTCTAAAAATATAGGGGATATGAGTCGTAAATTACAGGCCAGGCGCACAATTTTTGATTGTTATGTAAAACACTCGTAGATTTTCCACGAAAGGCGGACTGTTTTTCAGTTAGTTCTCGTATGGAATTGTTTATAATTCAGCATACTATTTTCCAGTGATTTAAGAGAGGCTGATATTGTAATATTATCTTCTTATTGGTAATTTTTTATGCAAATAAGAAAAAAAATAATTGAATTGGAATACATTCAAAAAATTGTATTAAATTGGGAAAAAAGAATTGAGGATTTTGGATTTTTATTTAAATATCAACTTATATTGTTGCCATCACTGATTGAACGCAAAATGAAATTATACATCCTAACATCCATCTTAAAAGCATTAAACAAAAGAGATTTCCAATTAATATGAGTAGAATTATAATAAAATTTTAATAGAAATTTAAATTAATTCATGAAGACTAAATCAAAGAACGAAATCTTATTTAATTTTTGAATAAATATATCTTTAACATAGAGCAGGAAAAGATTTAATCTCTATATAAAAATACTTCCTGAATGACGTTAAGTTCATATGAATTTTAAATTTTTTAATTTCAAATTTAATTTTTCACATTTGTCCTATCTCCGCCCACAAGTCACATCTAGAAATGGTGAAAATCTGGAGAAGAATTCCATTCAGAACTGCAAATAATTCTCAATCAAATTCTCAAAAAAAAAAAAAGTATTCGAAATGCAATTTATTAGATTCCCCAGATGGAAATTCCGTTCGTGAGAAACGAAACAAAATGCATTATGATGCAGCCAAACGGTAGAATTCTCATTCTTAACTGAAAACCAAATAAGTGGCTAATTATAGAGGCTCTTTCAAGTCAAGCGCGAAACCCGCTTAACTGTAAGTGTGAATTATGCAGCAATTTTTTTAATTATTTTATTACTTGCGGTCATGAGCACATTTAAGCCATTTGTGGACTTCAATTGGACAACAACTGCAACAAGAGCACCAATGGATGGAGCTAGTAAGCGTCTCAGTTGTTACCATTTATATGGCCAATGAACACGGGCGAGTTTCAGCATGGACAGAGAGACAGACAGACAGACATACAGATAACCGAACCGCAGCACAACGGATTGCGCAATATTTAATTCAGTTAAAGAGCCGCCAAAATCGGCCTGGTGTGGCAGTTTTTGCTGGCATCGGCACCGGCAACTTGTTAACTTTTTTCCAACATTAAATGGTAATTTTTTCCGTCGTTCGATTGACTTTTTTTTTTTGTTTTTTGCCCGATCATGTAGCCTGTCCAATCGTTGATGTGTTTAATACATAATTTCCTTATCTCTCTGCGGTTTATTTCTTATATTTTAGTTACCTGCTCTGCTCAGCTCAGCCCCAACTCAGCGTATAAGCCTGGCTAGCAAGCATTTTGATATGTGGTCGAGATTTTGCTTCTTGAAGTTTAATGACTTTAAATAATTATGACATTCAAGTTGTTGTTGTTGTTGTTGTAGTTGTAGCTGTAGTTGTAGAAGTTGCTTTTGATGTTGTTTTCGAGCTGTTGCTGTTGTCTTAGCTGTTGTCCACTGTCCATGTACAACACTTTTTTGGTTTCTTGCCAGCACTTGC
Organism: Drosophila repletoides; assembly: GCA_018150835.1. Lineage (NCBI taxonomy): Eukaryota > Metazoa > Arthropoda > Insecta > Diptera > Drosophilidae > Drosophila > Drosophila repletoides. The sequence continues at coordinate 9,144,914 of JAECWQ010000202.1, forward strand.
AGCATTGAAAACCCGTTTACAGCCAGCAGCAGCCATCACATCTTGCATAAAAAAATATTGCAATATTATAGCCAGGCAACGACATTTAATTAACTTCCCATAAGATATTAATTACCCATGGGATAAAGACGAATAGCAGCAGTAAAATTTATTGGGCAAATAATAAAAGATCTAAGCAACGAACATGTCAGGCCAAGAAGGCCCAGCAATTCACTTACAAGCAGCATACACTGAATAAATGAATATACCAAAATATCCATTAAAAACTTTGACTTTTATTTAGAGTTTTAATGATTTCTAGTGTCTTTTTATGCTGTGATAATAACTAAAATCACCAACCAAAAACTATTTACTGGTTATTTTAGTATCAGTTTTTAATGCAGATTGCAACAATTTCTTGTTTGGTATTTTATTGGTATGTTCCATTTTTCATTAAGTTGTTTAAAATAGTCTTAAATAATCCATAAACTGGATGGAGCGGTGATTGTTACGTCACCCAATTCTTCCTTATTAAAGTCCGCTCTAATGTAAATCTAGGTGACGAGATGTCCGTCTGTCTGCCCGTCTGTCCTTCTGTTTCTATGGCAAATAATTCCCTCAATTTTTAAACTAATTGAATGTCGTTTAGAATGACCCTTATTATCGATGTAAAAAAAGTAATAATAATTACCGATAGTTGATAATCGAGCTGCAAGCTGTTATCGACATAAGTTTTAGTTTGTGTGTACACACTGGCCGAAAATTCCATTCTCTGCAATACGTCTTTTCGAACTTTCATAAAATTGAGCAAAATGAAAAGTGCAATGATTAAGAAAGACGACGAAGATGTCATTTCCCCCGAGGTTTATGCAGAATTCCTACGAAAACAGGAGGGCGTAATGCGGGACGAGGTGACTATGGAGGCTTTTAAGAAGGCAATTGAGGCAAACGCTGAGACTTTTCGCGGCGCCACTGTGCTGGAGGTGGGCTGCGGCAGTGGACTGTTATCTTTGTGGGCGGCAAAGCAGGGCGCGGCACGTGTCTATGCCGTGGAGTCCAGTGACGTGAGTCAAGTGGCGCGTCAGCTGGTGCAGCAGAATCAGCTGGATCAGGTGATCCAGGTGGTGCAGGGCGAGGTAGAGCAGCTTGAGTTGCCCAAAGTGGATATAATCATATCGAAGTGGATGGGCGACTGCCTCATGTACAGCTCCATAATAGAAGCAGTGATCTATGCACGCGACAAGTGGCTCAAGCCCGGCGGATTAATATTTCCCGATTTCGGTAATCTCTATATAGTCTTAGCTGAGCAGCCTCGAACTGAAATGGAACTCTACTGGCAAAGATATGCAGGATTCAATTTATCGCATGCCTACCGCATCATGCAGCACACACCTTTGGTTAGCTGCATCCATCCCAGTCAAGTGCTCAGCGAGAGTCACCTGCTGAAGCGCTTCAATATGCATACGCTCCTTAGCGCCGACCTGAGCTTCACTGTACCCTTTACGCTGCGCTCAATACAACAGTCACTGGGCAAATGGTTCGTACTGTATTTTGATTTTCATTTTCCGGGCGAGGGTCTGGTCTCGATCTCGACCAATCCCAGGTCTCCTAGGACCCAATGGAAGCAGACACTGTTCCATATCGATTCCCATCTGCCGATCTGCGTAGGAGATCTGCTCTCTGGAGAGTTTCGGGTGCAGCGCAGCTCACTCCATCTAGATTTTGACATCGATTGGGGCTTCCGCAATGCTCTGGTAGACATCAAGCTCCACAAGCAAATTTATCGCATGCAAGACACACCGGAAACTGATTAACTGATGAAGATTTCTCATTGGACTTATACATATTTATTTTTTCAACTAGTACTAAGTAATCTATTATAATTTTTTACGAAGTTTCAGTTGAAAAATATATCTGATTTAGTTCAATATTGTCCAAAATTGTTCCCGGACTATTTTCAATTGGTTTATTCAATGATGAAGTGGGAATTTTGTGCCTAAAAGAAAAATAAAATCTTTCGAATTAATGGATTATTTATCTGACAAATCGGAGCTTTTATACGCGATATCCGAAAGCTTTTAATTCTAACATTGAATATCACAAAAAACAACTTAATTTAGCACTATTCCATTTAATTTGATGACAGCAACGCTCGCCCACATTTGGAAACAAGATTCGGCCGCGTTGACAGGTTAAAAGTCAACCGACTGCTTCGATTCGAACCACTTAGCCATAAATAAAAATATCATCATTATGATGATCATCGCATGCGCATAATTAGAATGTTATCAGGCGGCTAATCGAATACATATTCGATAAATGAACAAATTGAGCCAAGTCATCTGAAATCTGAACTCCTACAACTTAATGAGGCAAATGGCCCACAACAAACACAAACAAACAAACGAAACGAACCGAACGCTTTCTTTTGGTCAAGAGATTTCACTTTCAAAGAGCCCATATCAAAAAGCCAGCCTTGTTTTTATGTCTGTCTTTTCCACGGTTTGTCCATCTGACTGAGCGTCATCTTCGCTTCGGGGTAATCGCTAAAAACTGGCTCAGAGAACGGCTCAAATATGTAAATGAAGCCAAAGAGTCAACAAACGCACGAATTGATGGCAATTTGTCGCATGACTGCCGTTGTTTTTGTATTTTTCCCAGGCGTAACGCATTTAAATTAACATATACATACGCATATATATATATATATATATAAATATATATATATATATATATATATATATATATATATATATATGTATATCTGTATAATCGTGCGAATATCGAACAGTTTTTGCGAAAATTCATGTGCGAAAACTTTCACTGAATTGGGTTTTTAATTGCTGATATTTTAATGATTTCGTTGCACTGACAGGATTGCAATTGCGAGAGTATTGGATTTCACTTTTGGGGGAAAAAGCTTAAAAAATCAAAAATCAACTATTATTAGTCTCTTGGCATGGCCCGTACGAGTGTTGCCACTTAACGGCTAGCCAGGAAAACATCAAAGCCTCTAAGCCTTCCAAATCATAAGTAGTTGGACAGCACTTGAAGTTGCACTTGCAGTTGTTGTTTTAGTAGTTGTTGCGGTTGTTGTTGTTGTTGTTGTTGCTGCTGCTGGAATGCCTTGGCGTTTGATGAACTTTTGGCCAGAGGAAGCATCTAACTGCGCTGCGCTGCGCTGGTGGCATATCATTACACGATGTTACAGCAAAAGCCACGCGAAGAAACAGGTGTAACCAGTGACTGCGATTACGTGACTCTCCACGCTCGGTGTTCAACGTTCGGCGTTCGACGGTCGACGTTCGACCTGCCAGCCAGCCTATTATAATAACAATAAAAAGACAGCCGTTAAATTATAAAGAGGGGTTTTTTTGTTTGATTTGGTTTTTTGTTTTCGATACTCTGTAACCATGCAAAGATTTAACAGAGTTTAAGAAGTTGGTACAAAACGCATGTAACAGACGGCAGGACCCATCTCCAGCAGCATCTCTGGATCACCAGTCGAGTCGTTTTAGCTATATATAGTTATAGTTCGAACCCCCTTTGAACCGGTTTGATTTGACTTGTGGGCTTTAGTTTGCCGAACCGGGAACCTTTTTGGCTTCAAAATGTTTTGTCAAAATCCTACACACTGTGATTAAACCATCCGCTCTAATCGTTTCTTCTTGCTTAAATTTTTTTATTAGAGTTTCTCAAAAATCAAATAATATTGAATAAAGAGCCCCTGAACCCAAAGCCTGAAACGGTTCCCAAAACCGAACATTAAGCTTTCCATCAGCTTTCTAGCCCCGGACAGAACTCATTCAAAACTTTTTGGGGATTGCCTCCCCCTAAGAACCCCAAATTTGGTGGGTTTTTTTTTTCGATAGATTTTCACTCATTTCTGTTCAATTCGATCTAAAAAACTGATAAAAGAAGATAACTAATATTATACTCGATTAAAGAGTATTTCCTAGTCATGCCTGCAGTTGACTTCTTGGTTATTGTTACTGTTCGCTTTTGGCAACTTATTTACTTGACTTGAACTGGCTCTGGCTGCTGGCTGCTGGCTGCTGGCTGCTAACTGCTAACTGCTAGCTGCGGCGTTAACTGAAAATATCAAAAGATCGTCGTCATAATAGCAACAAAAAACTATCAAATGACGAACCAATAAATACAGTTTATAAATAGCTTCAAGCGAAAATGGCTAAAGAGCAAAGTCGTTTCGGATTGCGAAGCTAAATGAATTAGTTATCAGCAAAAACAAAAAACCAACAAATGTTTCTGCCAAAGTCTCATGGCTTTAATGCTGGGTATTAAGCCAACTAAAAGAAGAGGTTTGCTGTTTTCAGTGTACTTAATTTGCCGTATTTTGAATACTCGTGATTTTGGTGTCAACAGCTTATTGTAAGCCTGCCTGGCATCTATGAAAGGAATCTAAAATTAATGATTATAAGAATATTATGTTTAAACTTTAATAAGTTTTGGATATCGCATAAGGCACTGCTGTGATCACAGCTAATTTTTCAAATTTTAAATAACTTGTCTGTGGACATTAATGAGTCTTAACAAAAATACGAATTGCTGCCAATAAATTATTTTTTGTCTGCAAAACTTAGTTTAATCTACTGAAAAATCTTTTGAAAGAAATGTAGAAACTTGTCATTAATCAAAAAAAAATCCGATAAAGATAAGTTGAAACGGTTTCAATGCAATCAAGCATAACAAAAAAACTTTTCTTTCATGAAAATTCATAGAGTAGCATCAAAAGGCAAACAAAGAAACAAGTTTGTCGCCTAAGTCTTTTATTTTGTCAGCGACGCGCGTTGACAAACAAATTGCCAAACGTAGACAATAAAAATACTCTGCAATGATAAATTAATATGTGAAAAGGCAATAAAAATGTTTTTGTTTTGTTGATGTTGATTTTGGAACTATTAAAAATGCAGTTAATGCTCTAATTAAACGTTTATTTTTATCGGATTTGTGTTGCAACACCGCAACGCCTCGAAATGGGGAATGAAAAGCTTCGAGAAAACGCAAATATCTTAACGCTTTTTGCTCAATTTGTGGGCGAAACTTCAATGCCCACTTTTATTTATTTTCGTTTTATTTTTTTCGGTTTTTCTGGGTGGACCACCTGCAATCATTATGGGCCATTAATAAATGCATTTTATGCCATTTTATTGGCCTTCCAAACACAAGCGGCTGTTGTTGAGTTCTGGCTCGGCTTTCACAACAACAAAGCGTCGCCTGCGGGGGCAGCGCATGGCACGAGCCTGAGCCACAACCAGAGCCAGAGCCAGAGCCGAAGCCTAAGCCTTGGCCAAGTTAACATGCAAAATAGCCAAAATGTATAAGCAAAATATGGGCGTTACAGTCAAAATCTTAGTTTTGAATTGGTAAGCTCACTTGACACATAAATTACCGTGTTTTCATTACTACAATTGGGAGCAAGGCGAGCGAACCTCATTGACCCAAAACTGCGTCAAAACGTTTAGAAACAGTTGCCTGCTGCTCCCAGAATGGAGTAACAGTAACAGTAATATGGCTGTATGGCTCTTTCAGCCTTTAATAATAAGCCAAATTGTTAGTTGCAGTTAAAATTCCAAAAGCGTTTGCCATGTGTGAAATTAGCATATGAGTAGGAAATGCACGTGGAGCATTTTAAAAACAGCCATGGAAATCTGACCAGACATTAGCATTTTCAACATTTTCAACAGAGACTCACACAAAAATATATATGCAATCATAATAGACGGCCAGGGAGGGAGAGGAACAGCGAGACAGAGAGCGAAACAGAGAGACAGCAAAATAAAACATAACTATAAAACCGTTGGCAGGCTTTGGCTTTGACTTGGGGGCCTCTGCATGAAAATTAGCCAACATGCAACCAAGCGTTAGTAGGGACCAATGAATACACTGCTCAAAACAGCAGTGGACTTTAAATTTAATTTAAATCAACTCTACTTTTATTCAATTGCAATCTAAAACAAAGTTCTACATTTAAAACTAAAAGATGAAGGATTTGAGTTAATCATTTATGAGTCATAATTAGACATATTCTCTTTTTATAACCTTTAAGAGGGTAGTATTATGTGAAATACATAGACGAAGGCATCCGACTGTGCTTTACTTTCAGCGGTTGCTGAATGAGTTTTGATGCAGCACATATGTCGGGGACGGCTGGATCGGACAACTATACTATAAAGCTACTATAAAGAGGAACAGTCGATTCAAAGCTTGTTGTATTAACAACTTTTTTGATTTTCAGGATATCTAGATTAAACAGTCAAATTAAATATCAAAATGAAGTTCACTTTGATCTTCACTATAAACTCTCAAGATCGGTTCACTATATCAGGTAGCAGTCATAGGGTATACTAGACAGCAAATGTATCTAATATCTAGGACCCAAAGATGAAATCAATTTAAATCAATATTTCAGTTTGTTTAGTTCAGTTTTGAAAATATTAAATTTTGTTTGCTGTGCATGCGCCTGCCTCCAACACATGCAACCAACTGCTGGTAAGGAAGGGGCAACAGGATAGAGACTAACTGGCACGACAGCTGTTGGCGCTGCCTGACTGCCTGTCAAGCGTTTGGGGAATGGACAGGACTTGGAACGGCATCGGGACAGGGACAATGCCAGTGCCTGAGAGACAGGGACGAAGATAGAGACGGAGCCGGAGAAGGAGACTGCCAGACAGCTGAAAAGACAGATAAACATGTTGTGTGTTGCTGTGTGTAGTGCTTAGTTTTTTTTTTTTTTTTTGTATTTATTTATGCCAAAGACGTGCCAACTTTGAACCAGTTATAAACAAAGCAACTTGGCCAAGCTGCAAACAAAGCCTGTGAGGTGTCTGTCTGAGTTATGGCGAAATTTGTATGCCTTCCATATTACAAATTGGACGGGAAGCTCCTGAAAATTACATGTCCCTGACGGTCTTTATTTTATAGAGAGAAGTATTTAACACAAAACTGAGGATATGAATATTAAAAAGTCTTTTAAACTAAAAACAAAAATACACTTTATTGGAATAAAAATGATGAATATTTATTTTTAAATGTTTCATCCAGGCTCTGTTCAAGTTAAAGGTTTGGGTATATAATTTAACTAGTAATTTTGCGGGTATTTAAAAACTAAATGGGTCTCACATATATTCAAAATTTACTCTATAATCAAAGATAAAAGTTTTCACTTTAATTTTGTGATAGTTATGCAAACGCGTATGCCTCATCAGTGAGCAGGCAGCGCATTAGTATACTCATACGACGTGGAGCGATAAGTCAAGCTGACACAAAAACAGGATTAGCTCCATAAGGTAGTGAGTCAGAGAGCCAGAGACTTGGGGACTCAGAGCAGCAGCTGAACTACAAATCTGTAAGTTTGGCGAGCCACTCGCTCAAGATAAATTGGCAACACGCGCCGCAGCGCAGATGGCTCTGTTCCCGATCCCGCAACGAGATCCCCCCTTTCTCTCTGTGGCAGAGTAGCAGCTGCTCCACTCTGATATCTGCAATTGCTTCTTGGTTGCGGTTTGCTAATTGTATTGGCCTCTTGTCTGGGGAGCAAAGTTCAAAATGTTTCGGTTAATTGTCTTACAATTGATTAACTCTGAACTTTTGCGGCATTAGACAAGAAAATCGGCGCACAAGAAAGACGCAAATTCCAACTAAAGAGAGCCAAAACCGCACCCAGAACCGTTTGTAAATAGTCATCATTGGCATCCTACAGCTACATTGGCTAATTAGTTGAAACGGTTGAGGGACCAAAAAAACAAAAAAAAAAGACCCATAAGCTCTGAAATAATTACGATCCATTCGCTGCGCAAATTAAATTGCCACTGGTTTTGGGCGGGGGGATTACTTGTGGCGGCTGCTTTTGGCAACTTCGTGATGGCCGAATCAAAATATATGGCTAGACTGACAATATAACTGGGAACAGTGATTGCTCCCATTGGAGCCAGAGCCAGAGCCGTAGTCAAAGCCACAGCAAAGTCATAACTTTATGACTCAATCTGTGTTGTGCTCGGCTCCAATTTATCTATTTCCTGGTAGCTACACCCAAGAGCAATTGTGAGCTGTAAAGCGCAGTATTTTTAATGCCACAATTGGGGCCAATTTTTTGCCTGCAAGCCGAGCTCTCTTGCAACTGGCCTTTGAGGCTTTGATTTAGTGTGTGGTGCCCCCTTTGGTTTGTGTCTTGGGTAATTTCTTGGAAATTTCACGTTCCACGCAATTACTTTTGGGGCTAGTTCCATCTGAAGGGAAAGGCTTGCCTAGAGTTCCTTTCTATGTATTAATTCATGGGACTAATTAAAGATGAAGGTAAATTTGTCTCAAAAGAATTTATTTTTAAATTTGATATAAAAAAGGCGATTCTCATTTTACAACTTCTTTTCATAACACAAATCTTAATTTAAGTTGTAGTGATACTTAAAAAGTATAAGTACTATTCGTTTTTTTCATTTAAGACTAAACAGGAACAGGATTAAATGAGTGAATCAATTAAATATAATCGATAGGTAAGAGAATTCTTATATTAATGAAGAGTGAACGAAGGTTCTAGCTGGTCTCGGGATAAAATCAGAAATTCTAGATAGAAAAAGCGAGCTTGAAGCAAGAATTCCGTACTTAGTTTAAGGAAATGCTTCGTCCTGGATGGGCAATGATTCAGTCATGACTCTTGCCTTTATTTCTGCACTTATTGTTATTGTTATAAATATTTCTAACTAACTTCTAAAGTTTTATCAATATCAATCTATAACCTCACATTTGTTATATGCTTAGCAACCTGTGGCCAAAGTTCAAAAGTCGTTTTATTCTTTTGTCTTTTATTTATTTTTATATTTTGGGTACTTTGAGCTTATGATGTTTGCGTGACAAATGCATTTGGCACCTTCCTTCTATTTCTTTATATTTATTTTTAACAGCTTTTTGCATGAACACCTCGCTGTTCATCATAAAAGTATTTATATATTATGTGTAAAGACTTAAAATATTTGTTAAATTAGCCATCGAAAATATGCATATGGTAAGAAAACATGTTGGAAACTTGTTTATGTCAAAAATGACTACAAAATGTCTGTCTGGCGGTGCATTAAAAAATTAACCTTGGTTTTTAGTACCAAGTCAGGTGTTGGTCTTAATGAATACGGCTTTGGCTTATGGCCACATAACAAAACTTGATATTTGCATATAGTATAAGAGAATTGTACTAAAAAACGATTCCAGAGTTGAGCACTTCAATAATACCCTACATTCCATTTTAGAGCGCCTTAAATTCGCTTCACTCTGCACTGAATCTATTAGAGAGAAGGCACGAGTATTTCAGAGTAATTTAAGGTACTCACTCAATTATCGCACTTTATTATCGACTGATCTCTCTGACAAAGACCCTGCGGGGCCTCCGACTCGGTAAGCCTTTCATCGAAAACCTTTTCAAGTGTATAATTTCAGAGCCCTTGAACATTTTCTCATTATGTGAAATCAATACCAGCATTTATAAATATATATTCGCAGCATTAATTCATTTGTTGGTAATAGCAATTGTTAAAAGCCGATGGGAAACTCGATAACAAAGTAATCATTGGGATTCATTAAGACTTGAAAGCGAAGAAGGCGCAAACAGTTTTAAAAAGATATTTGACTTTTTCTTTTTTCAAGCTAGTTTAAATTTTTAACAGCTTACATAGAAGAAAAGGGATAAAATTCCTAAACCAAGTGAAAAACTATTAATTTAAGCTTGCTCTTTCAATCTTGATTCTACTCGATTCTTGGCTCAATCCTATAATGAATTATAGTAAGAATAATATAAGAACTTTCGTTCTGGATTTAATTACAACTAATCAGCCGGTTCGTAATTAAATCTAATATGAATACTGATGGATTAATCTACTTAATCCTGTTCATACTTGGTATTAAATGAAAAAGCATGAATCATTCATCAATTTTTTTAGTGCGAGTTCAAATTGGTAAACTTAAACTAAACTTAACTAAATTTAGCATTTTTGTTCATAAAAATCAGCTCCCTCAGATGGTAGTTATTCGAAAGGGTTAGGTTATGTTAGGTTAGGTTATAACAGTTGTTAGAAGAGAAACCTAGGCTTATTTTGGCCCATTATGATAACTTATGGATTATTTTCTTCTCCGAAGACTCCTAATCGGGAAAGGTGCCATCCCGCAGCCTTTCCTAGTTGGATTTGGAGTTTTACTCGATTGAATATACTAACAAGAAACAGAGTTTTAAGATACTTTTGCCATATATGGCTTAATGCTGGGCTTGTACATATAAGTAAATAAATCAATAAGTTTCAAGTACACGTACCACTCTCTTACCTTTCTAAGATGATTATCTTGGCCATGTCAACTCCCTACGCCCTATGCCCTACTCCCTGCTCCCTGTTCGCCAATAGATACAGATATCAGCTGAATCTGTATATTTGTTTTTAAAGCAGCCGCTGGCAATTGCAAAATGCAGTTGCGGACAATTTGAAAGAGCGTGATTTATGATCTCCGGTCTGTCATTAAATGGCATCTCAAAAAATAAACGAAACCAATTTGGCAGAGACTCGTGCCGACAGAAAAGACTCCCAAGTAGCGCCAAGAAACGATTTGCTGTCTTAAATATTTTGCCGCAAGACGGTAAATTTATTTTTATTATGGCAGCAGAGTCTTGTCACCATAATTATAGCCGCAGCTTAGCGTCTCTCAGTGTGTCATTGTCTGGCGGATTTTCCGTCGTGAGATTTCTCAAACTTACGAGTATTTTCTCACTCAGCTGCTCTCAGTTTGGCAGCTCTTAAAGGGTTGCTAATAATAAAGTCTAGTACTCTTTTTTTTTTTAGTTTTTATTTTTATGATTATTAATTTTGGTCGTTGTTCTTATTTATAGTGACAGATGCAGGGCAATCTGTTGCTGGCGAAGGAAGGGGCCAAAGGGCCCCACAGATACTCAGATACAATTTTAATGGCCAGAAACTTTTAGTGATGCTTTTCCCAAAACAGAAATGCCATTTTATTTAAACACACATTTTTGAAAACATATTTTGTTTTCGGAACGTGTAAGTGTTGTTCTACAGTTGATTTATTATTGTTCCAGGCATGAGTTATGTGAGGGAGATGCTAGCCTTCTAGTAAGTATTTATAGAGAGTCGAAACAGGGCGGAGTCTCCTTTCAAAGTAGAATGCATATTTAGACATGGTAAACTCTGTTTAAACATAACCTGTTTCTTTTTTTTTTTAATTGAATTGCATAATTAATCATAATTTACGCTCATTCCAATTTATTCGTATTATCATGTCAATGGGGCCACGTGCCGGGGCCTATCGACTGATGTCATCAAATTAAATGAACTGTAGTCCATATCTCTCGAGCTCAGCCAGAGGAGTCTGCCGGGTGAGGCGATTGCATCTGCATTTCTGCTCACTAAATTTTAAATAATTTTTCATTTTTTCCCCTTTTGCAGCGTTTTGCACCACGGTTTCGTGTCATTTTGTTCATTGCCTCATAAAAGTCAACGGCAAATTGCAAATGCAAATGCATCAGCAGCTGCTTCTCCTTGTCTCTGTCTCTCTCTCTCTCTCTCTCTCTCTCTCTCTCTCTCTCTCTCTCTCTCTCTCTCTCTCTCTCTCTCTCTCTCTCTCTCTCTCTCTTTCACTGTCCTCATCTTTATCTCCATCTCTGATGCCATCTCTCTGCCCCAGCGACTGTGTTGGCAATTCGTGTTAAGAGGTTAAAATCATTTGACATCGTGCATTATAATTACGTAGCATTTTTTGCAGTGCAACGACTTGGTCTAAAGTTTAATTAAATTATCAGTTGACTGAGCCAACGTTAACGAATAAGTTTTTAATTGGCTCAGAGCTACGAGCAGGTGCTGCAACCTCCAAGAATTACGTCTAAAGATTCCGAGACATTTCTAGGCTAGAAAAAATATATCTTCTTTTCATAGGACTTAAACTATATTCTTTTTCCCCATAGATTAAGATAGTTGAGATATCATTCATCAATTTGTTGGTGGATAGTAAATCTCAAAATAGTTATTTAAAGTCATAATAGGATTGAAGAGAAGAAGGAAGATTAATGGAGAGCTAATCAGGGCTGGATTCGGAAAGTTTTCTAGCCTAGTCGGATTAGAAACATCAAGAATTTCTAGATAGAAAAAAGTGAGCTTGAAACAAGATTTTCCTAGTTGGTTTTCAACAATCTGGGATTACAGAACTTAACTGAACACTCCCTTTTTTTTAAATCTGAAAACGCTTTTTAATTGTTTAATTAGCAGGTAATATGCTTGTTTAATTTAAACACCTGAGTAACTACAACAAATGCTAAAAGGCGGGATTTAAATTATGTGAGAAGAGAGTGGCCTACCTATGCTATTCGAACAAAGGTTTATACATAGTTAAAGGAACCTTACACAGCTAATTAAAGGGTATGCCAAAAGTCGTCTTTTGACTATAGCAGGGCTTACATTGTTGCTTCTCTCCAAAGACAGCTGAGCACATGTGAATTAAGCACCGTCACATGAAATAATCTTAAAGATCTTTTTCCATTGGTTCAATTAATTTTTATGGTATTCGCAACCCATATAAGCGCCACGCCCACTGTTAAGCCAGTCGCCTGCCTGCTGCCTGCCTGCCAGCATGTTTAATGAAAAGTCCGGGAACAACCACAATTGGCTTCGCTGTGCATTGGACGCCCGTTTAGAACTGATTTAATTGCAATTGTGCGCCGGCATTGCAGATAGACCCAGAGCCAGACATGCAATTGTTATCAAATATCGTCACCCTGCTGGGGCAATTGTGGGTAAAATGGTTTGAGGCTTGGGTAAATGGCTTGGAAGTCCAAAATGCGGGTTAATCCATGGCCGAGCTGTTAATTAACAAGTGTAATTGATAATGCAACGGCGAGGAGACCGAGCGACGCTGCAATGGCTCTGGCACTTGGCTGCTTTTATTAATCACACCACGAATTGCCAAGTGGCTGGAGAGGAACAGATGTCAATAAACCGTCTTTGCACCGTGGCACACATTCGCAGACAATGAAAATGCCGGGGGAAAATGTGGGGGAAATGCGTGACAAGTGGAAACTGTTCTTGCTCTGGCCCTGGAGAAGTGAAGTGAGCCAAGAAGAGTGTATTTTTATTTTAAGAAAAAACGTATTTTTAAAGAGTCACGGCAATTCCATGCTCCCAAGAAAATGGGAGAAACATAGGAAGAAGCAAGCGAGGCGAGAGGAAAAGAGAAAATTTTAAACGTTTGACATTTATTTCGCATGACATTTCACACACGCACAAACAGCACCCGTAAAAACTTTCAAGCCTGATCGACTTGTAGATACCCTGCTTATTTTTAAGACTTTCCCTTAACTATTTTTAGCTTGTATTTGTTTTCTGATCGACTTAAAACTTATAGATTGGTTTAAGAAGAGCGTACTTCAAGTTGATTGAATATTTCTGGATTGAAATAAAGAATTCGAAAAAAACTTCTTCTGTATACTCTTCTAGTATACTCTTTTCAGCTATTAAATGAGTAAAGAAATCGATAGAAATCTTCTGCCTCTTACACAAGCTTTCCACAAATATAGCATACCCTTTTTTTTACCTTTTGTATGAGAAGATATTTTCTTCTGCCTGCTACAAATGCTTTGCACGAAATAGTATACTCTTCTCACTCAGTTCATGGATACAGAGTATACAAAAAAGAACCACTCATGCGCCTAGTTATCCAGTTAAATTTTTCTGGACTGCCGCCTTTTGCAATTCGGAGCTGTATTTTATTTTTGTCCGAATTTTAAGTAATTTAGACAACAATGTTTGTTCTTATATAGATCATTTCCCCCTTTTGCTGCCTCTTCCGTCTGCACCGTGAAAAGTGAGTCTGTCGCGCATGTCTCCTCCCAGGGGTTGTCGTCTCCGCTCTTCTGCTGCCGCTCTATCCGCTCTCATCTCCCCCGAGTAGAAAACATATTTCTGTCGCACTGTTCGAAATCAGTTTGAAAATTGCCGGCGGTCAGCGCATTTACTCGTCCGAGCCGCTCCGGAAAAATAGAAAAGAAAAACTACGTGAATAATTCGAAACATTCGTTTCGTTTTTCGCGTCTTTTGGCTATTTTTGTGATTTTCTTAATGGAAGAATCGTAAAGAACGCGCACAGTTCGTGGAAAATGTGACTCGTTGTTTTTATAGCCCAGAATATATATATATATATAGCTATACATATATATATATACATATATTCCTACTGCAATAATGAATGTAAACGGATCAAAACAAAATAATTAGTGAGCAATTTTAAAGGAAATTAATGCAATTATTTACACATTTTCATAAAGCGATTTATAAGTTGTGTGAATAATTTTAGAGAGCGTTTAAATACCTCTCAATAAATGATAAGCTAATGTTGACAAATAGAATTTCTTGTCGACGATTAGCAAGAACTAAAGAAAAGAGATGCAACTTTAGCATTTTGTTATACCCTTTCTGAGAGTATAATAAGTTTGTCGACTCCGATGAGACGAATCGAGTTAGCCAGGTGCGTCTGTTCGTCTGTGTGTTTCTATGTAACCTAGACTTTTTTTGTGTTCGGGCTACGTGAATCAAATTTGGAATAAAACAGGCCGAATCTGACATCTAAAGATGGCATAGGATTAATCAGCCCAAAACTTGTTATTTGAGAATCTTTGATAGAAAAGTTTAATTTATTCTAAATCGTGGGGATCGGTTTTATAAATCATATAGCTGCCCTAGGAATAATTGGCCCACAAGTTGGTTAGATAAAAATTACAAGTTGATGAAAGACTTTGCTCTCTAAATGCATTCTAAAAATGATGAGGATTTGTAAGGAGTGTGAGGGTATGTAAAATTCGGTGCGGCGACGATTGGTCTTCCTCCCTAATTCGATTTATGCATTACAATAAAAAGTATAAATACAGCTGTCTAAGGAAATAAAAATTTAGTTCTAGAAAAAGTGTATTGTTTCTATTCTATAACAAAATTAGATAGATGTTGATACTACGGATTCTCGCATATTTTATTGTATTCCTTTTATCTGACTGCCTTGATTTATACAATGATTAAATAATTAAATAAAATAGTTTCTAGGCTGAGTCATTATGTTATAATGATTATTATTGAAGTTCCTTGGGTAAACAATTATAATTAGTTTTTGCATAATTTGCCTTTCAGTACTTTTTTATTCATTGTTTAGAGAGAATCTATGGCATTATTCCCTACTTGGATGACTCGTACTGTTATATAAATGGGAAAAAATGTAACTCTGCAGTTTGATTAATCGTTTAACAGCTCTATTATCAATTCTTTTCCGGTTGGCCACCGTTTCTCCTGTTTTTTATACATCAATCAAGCTCATTTGCCAATATGCAGTTCTTCTATTCATTTGCGCAAATTTTAAAATAATTGCGACAATAAAATCACCATAAACACAACACAACACAACACAACACAACACGAGCAACAACAATCCCTTGTAATCTTTCCATATCCGGCGTGTTGCGTGTCTTCCATGTCGCCTGTCGACTCTACTGCTCCGTGCACCCTGCTCCCCATTTCTCCCGGGACGACTCCAACGGTTGCAACTCTGGAGCTGCTTCAGTGCCGCTGACGGCGCTTTTTTGCATCATCATTATTATGAAAAACTCTTTGCAAGTCCATTGCGAACCCAGTCCATCCTGAGGGGAGAATGTGCTTGGTTCGTGTCCCTCGTTCTACCATTTGACAACTTAATTGCTTTGTTGATGGATTTCACTGTTGACACTTTTGCTTTCACATAAATTCATAATGAACTCTTCAACTCTTCAACTCTTCATTTCAAATGCTCATCCCAGTTTGGGCCATGGACTTTCCAGGCAAGAGTAAATGTTGGCTTGATTTCGGGCTACTTAAAGAGTTAGATTCTACATAACCGTAATTCTAAAAACCGTGTATTAAAATTATAAAATACTGGCTAATTTTACCCGGCATCGCCCGAGAAAACTGACTTTCAAATTACGTTAACTATTAAAATAAACTTTCTAATGTTCTTCTTGTTTCCAACTGATTTTTAAAAGGCTTTGAAAAAGAAAAAAGCTTTACAAGCATTAAATTTAGTTCCAAATGTTTCATACCAATTTTTTCATATTGAGCGGGCGGATTCACCAATATCTATGAATATATCTTTGGTGCTCTAAGACTAAGTGTGGGGTCTTATTTTGTTCAAAAACTAAGCTGATGGCCTTTCAAAGTTGGTTAAAAAGGGATAAAATCCAATATTCTGACAGACAACCATATTTTTCTATGTAGGTGGCTTTTACCAAATTCCCGTCATTAATTTAACCTTGATGCCAACTTTAAGCTTTCCAATTGCTACATTTTGTTAATAGATCAGTCAGTCATATTGTCAAAGAAAGGAGTTTTATATATAAGGATAGTATTATTAATATCTAATAAAAGTTAGTCGAAAGTCAACTTTAAAATAACAAAGAAAAGTTAAGTAATTTAAAATGATTTAAACGCTTCATTCAAATAATTACGTAAAGTTGCCTTTATCTAAAGTTTTCATAAAGAGAAAAGCGAAAATTGAGCTAATTTTCCAGCTCATCTAGACAGAGATTTCAGCCTGTCGACCTGGGACCTTTCAAAAAGTTAAATATCTCAACTAGGCAAGACAATTGCTGTTGTCTTCCGCTCGGCACCTCATTAAGGCAACATTTCGAGCACAAAACGACTTTTAATTGCGCCCACTGGACACTGTTTTTTCGAGCAGGAGAACAACGGAACTGTGTAGGGCAGTGTAGCAGTGTCTGGGGGAAGTACGAGTAGCAGACTTGACACATGATGAATGCGTGGGCCAGTCCCAAATGCTCCCAAAGTAGTTTGAAGTCAGTCGAGCACGAAATGTGTCAGAACAAAACTTGTAGAGAGTAATTACATGTGTACCAAAAACAACGTGAAATTGTCATTTAACATTTGTCAAAGACAGTGGTTCTAAAAAAAAAAGCTAAAAAGAAATAAATAAGTCGTGAACTAATTAAAAACCTACAAGACCAATTGAAAAGGTCTGGAGGAAACCAGAGTCACAATAAAAAGGCGTGAGAAACGGCCGATGACAGTGAAGAAACGTGCGATTAAATTGCCAAAATTGTAAACTAGTTAGGAACAATGTCCCAGATCGATTATACCTGCTATACGGTGCCAGAGTGCTCCAGCGACGACGACGATGATGATGATGATGATGTGAATCGGAATGGAAATGGTATTACACGTAGTAATGGGAATGGCAATGTTAGAGATGATTCCAGCGATGGCACGCTCGAGAATGCTTTGCAGTCTGATTGCACGCTGGATTCGGATGCCACAACCACATCGTCCATTGAGCACCACATCTATCGCCAGCAGCAGCGCAAACGTTATGCACCACAGCGCATTTCGTTACCAGCTCTGCGTGCCGGCAGCCACTCCAGGGAGCTGACACCGCAGCTGGGCGTCTATCATGATGGGCCAGAGGCAGCACCACAGTGGGGCTATTTTGTGCCATTGGCGCCCAACTGCTTCTTCAGTCCGCCCATGCAAAGGCGACGTTTTAGGTGGGCAGGGTCCTAAAACTAAGCTAAACTCTCATTTAGAATCTTACTAAATGCTTTCTTTGTTTTTCTTCTTTTGTCATTGCAGAGAGAAGGAGAACGATCGCAACCGTCGAGCTGTTAGCTATGGTGGTGGCGTCTCACCGCCCCACTGCGCCACCATACCGCGTGCAGCACCGCGCCGTGTGGCGCTCATGAAGGAGCCACCACCACCGCCGCCGCCCAAGCCGCAGCTAACATCGAAGGCTTCGCTACAGTCCACAGACTCCTCGCTAGCGTCCAGCATCATTGGCAGCAAGTATCCGCAGTCTGAGTATAATCTCATACAGAAGATCGACTCGAACAGCACACTGACAGCCCCAGCACAGTACCAGCCACAGAATTTCTATGCCAACACCGGCACCATATCCTCCACGAATGGCTACTCCTCGCTGCTCTGCCATGCCAGCTCCACCGCTAGTCCACTGGCGGTGCGTAAGCGCGACAAGCTGTTGCACCGGTTCAGCGATGCTGCCACATTGGGACGCAAACTCAAGAAGAAGAAGAACACGAATCGCACCTGCCGCTCCATGACGGAGGCCATTGAGATGCTAGCCGACCAGGTCATCGAGGATGAGTTTTTTGTAAGTAAACGAAACTATTGCTTATCCTATTAGAGATACATCTACATATGTAACTGTCCATATAATAAGTAGGCTGAGATTGTGTCCATGTGATTATCTTCCAGTTTAATTAATATAAGTCGAAAATGTCTTCCTATATAATTTTTTAGAACCAATCGAAAGAGAGTTATCGATACTATCGACAGTGATAGGATAATCTCTAAGAAAGATATCCGCTTCGATAGCTTCACATCTTTTTAAGGAAACTGCATTCATTAATCAATTTCATATAACATTACCGTATCAATGTCTCCAAAAAGCTTTTAATCACACATGAGTGTGCTTTGTTAAGCTTTTGTCTCTCTTTCAATCTCTCAATCTGTCATTCCGTCCACTCATTTCCAATAAAGGGGGTGTATTTTTAAGCTAAATTCCATTACAATCCCAAACTCTGGCCACACGCAGCCACTTTTTATCGCAATTCTTTTTTGTTCTGTGGCTTTTGTCAGTGGAAGTTTATCTGTCCGCTGGTTGGCTGCTTTATCTTCATAATGAATGACCATTGGAAATTCCAATTGCCCGTAGATTGCTCTTCAAATTTATGTATATTGTTTAGTGCACATTTGTTTCTCGTCGGGATCCGAACAAAATTTGTTTCTATTTGACAGTTCGTGGGCGGAAGTGTAAAGTTGACAAATTTCTGTGATAACGCTGCATAGAAGGTGATTGACCATAGAACATCGGAAAAATCGACTTTTTTGTGCATAGACGAGAGTTAAGGAATGCAAAGAATTCGTCTTATAAGCTAAATTAACCTTGAAACAAAGGTTCTTCTTAAGCCGCTCCAACAAAATCAAATTGAACTCAATTCCAACATAAAAAAGGGGGCGTCTTTTAATTACGTGTATTTCGGTTCTAATCTCTGAAATTTGCTCTCTGGGCTTTTAATGTTTTTGTTTTTTTATTGAGGTTACGACTGGCCATTGGCACTGACTAAGCCAATAGTTAGCAAATCTAGCTTAATTAGTCAACTCAAGTTGACAGATTAGCACAGAATTTGAGTGGGCTCAGCTCTTGGCATGGATATCTACATAAGCCCGTCACGGGCCCGCCAAATTCATGATACGAGTGTTTCTTCAGGAAGACGAAGCTGTCTAACAAAACAAGTGCCACAAACTGTGTCAATACTTTCTGTATTTGCATGGACAGTTGGGAAAATAGAAGGGAGGGGCCCTGTGAAGCTTGGGTCCGGGTTCAGGTCTTGACGTTCGACTAGTAAGCTAATTGGATTAACTGCGTGTCTTTCCAGCAAATAGTAGAAAAAGTTGTTGCAATAAAATTCAAACAATTGCAGTGGAAAATCGAACGTGCAAAGTGTAGAACGTCTCGTGCGCGTCTCTTTCGCTTCTGCACAAAAAATTCATTTTCTTTTGTGAATTTTCAATAAATTTAAATATTTCAAGTATTTTGTTTACATGTGGCCCATAAAAGTATGCAGCAAAATTAATATTCAATAGTCGAAAAAGTGTGGCATCTTTTGGGCGCAACTACAGCTGGGAAAATCATTGCATACTTTCGTGCGTTGGTTGTTTGATAGAAACCCTTGCATAATTTTGAGCAGCTGACAAAATGAAACCTTCCACGCGGCGTCGCAGCTTCAAAACGAAACAACAACAACAACCCAAATCAAATTTATACAATCCCCTGGTGCGATATCGGCCCGCCGCCTATGTAAGAAATGGCATTATTGGCGGTGGAGCCGGCCCAGGGGCCGAGGGCCTGTATCAGATCGACGATCGTGTATATACCACGAGTAAAATGTTTCTGCGCGATGGCTACATGTATCCTCGTCAACCTGGCCAGCCCATGGATCCGCGTTTCCCTCTGGAGTTGCATGAATTCCCGCAGCAGTTTGGCGCCACCGGGCTGCAGTTGGTCACCACGCCAAAGGTGCATATTGCGGGCGAGTATCTGGCCAATGAGCAGACCCAGACACAGACCCAGGAGCAACAGGCCGCTGCTTGCCGTCGTGGTGTGCACCAAGCAGCTGCTGCGGATATCAATATGGCCAATCAAGTCTACTGGCTGGGCAAGCAGCGTTCTCGTTCGCGTTCCCGCTCCCGCAGCAACAGTCTGGGCAACAAGAGCATGACCAGCTGCATGGGCGGAGACCGGGATAGACCCTCTATTCGCAATGTGGATGATCTGCTACAGTCGCTGGGCAAACGCGACGCCAGTGCCGATAACCAGCTAGAAACTGGCTCGATGCACTCCTCCTCCCAACAGCAAAGGCGGCGCTTCAAAAAGGTGAGTTAATCACTCGGGTGATCAATCAGTCAAGTGGCTCTGGAATTTGTCAAGCCTTGCAACATTGCAACATTGAAATATTTCAACATTTCCATTTACCTTAATTGCGTCTCGACAATGTTGACACCAAATTTCAATTCCTGCCTCATCACTCATCCCACACATGTCCAGAGCTCAGCGAAGCCTGCATAGCTGCTCCAACTCGACTCTATTCGACTCATCTGGAACCCTCATCGAGCCCCCAAGGCGCGTCTGCGCAAAAATTAAAATTAATGATGTTCAAAATTTAGCTGGCGGCGGTGGCAGGGCTCCAGAGTCAGCAAATGGAACAGAAAATGAAGAAGAACTCAGAGAGCCGCTCAGTCGTTGGGCAGACAGTAGCAGCTAATTTGCTGCTTTCGACTGTGGCTCACTCACACCTGCCACCAGGTGAACTCCTTTGAGCCTATGCCTACTGCCCACTGTTTGCTGTGGTTCCTTTGTGCAATTCCGTGGCTCTGCTCTTTCCACTGCGTTTGCCACAGTTTCAGAAATCATTGCCAGCCCTTTTTGGGTATTTATTTATGCAGTCTGTTTTCGGCGGCCAGAGGTCCGCTCTGCCGCTCTGCCGCTCTGCCGCTCTGCTTGGTTTATCATCCATTTTGGCCAGTGACTTTGAAGTATTCTTGTCTGTTTCCCTACTCGTAGCATCATTAGTGGAGCCAACCTGCCTCGTTTTAGTTTTGTTTTGCGCCATTTCTTATACTCGTTCTCTGCTCTGGGCCAAATTTATGCGCTTCTGTTTCTGTTTCTGATTCTGATGCCGATTCCGATTCTGAAGAGCATTTAAGTTTGAAAAATTGGTTTCGTTGATTGTTTTTTGAGCAACAGTGGAGCGAATTTCAAATGTTTGTGGTATAAAAAATTATTTTATTACTCATAGCTGAATAATTACTTAAACAAAAGAAATAAATATCACAAAACAATTAGTTTATATTAAAATAACTAAAAATTAAATGTGTTTTCCATTCCCATCTATATATTCGCACTGAGTTTTCCAACTCTGTAATTATAGCTTGCAATCCCTGATTAAACAAATGCTATAATTGATACATTTGTTGGATGTTTGTTTACTTAAATATTTATAATTTATCTGAGGAATGTCAAAATTATCACAAGTTTATATACCCTTGCAGAGGGAGTTATAATTTTATCTCGAAATGTGTAATGCATTGGAGGAGACATCTCCGACACCACAAAGAATATATATTATTTACCAGGACTATTAGATGAGTAGAGTGTCCATCTGGCTGTTTATCTGTCTGTCTGCCCGACTGTCTCTCTGTCCATCAGTCTGATTTAGCGCAAAGTAGTCTTATCAGTTCTCATGCTAGATGAAAACAATTTGTTTCTCTAGGTAACTTAATTATGATCAAGAAAGGTCTACTAAATCATAAAGTTGCCAGGGAAGAGCATGTTGTCTTCGGTGCGTCGTTTTCTACCAGTTTTTTATTACCTAAGGAATTTAATATTTATTTATCGAAAGGTTGTGCAAAAATGTTTCTGAAATTGAGATAATTTCTTTAAAGCCCTTTGTTTAAGTTGGATTCATAATTCAGTATTCAGAAATATCAAATTTCTAAATACTCTGCCAAAGTTTCTAATTCGTTGATACGTATCGATTCGCAGCTGGTGCCTTATAAAAGAATTCATCGTAGATTCAAATGTTGCAACACCACTGTGCCAATGACTCAACTTCCGCTGTGTAAAATTCCATTTGGAGTTATGCTCGAATCAACTCGGAATCAAATAAATGAAAACGAATGAAGAAAACTTGCTATCTCATTAAATTCTATCCACCAGGCAGGCAGGCAGGCAGGCAGGGGCAGGCAACTCAGTCTTGGGCTTGGGCTTGGGCTTGGGCTTTGGCCTGGGTTTGGGTTTGGGTTTGGGTTTGAGCCAAAGCAGCAGTGCCGCCTGTAAACCCTTGAAATACGAGCAAATGTGCTGGAATTTAAGCCAACATGTGAAATGAATTTCTTGGCAGCACGCAAAGCCCAGCATAGATAAAATGCCTGGACAGACTAGGCGAGGGGGGCAACTCAAGGGGGGAGTTGCACTGTGGGCAGAGAACGACACTTTTGCCATATGCAAAACTTACAATGCAGTTGCACTGCGTCTAAATGGGGTTCGGGAGGAGAGGAAAAGCTCTCTGCTGCAGTTGCTCGTAAATTGAATAAGCACGCAGTATTGTTCCTCTACTCTCCTCTCCCTGGCATGTGTTATGGCATTTTGTTAGGGTTTCGCTTGAGAAGACACCCGGCGAAAGAAGAAAGTTGTTAACAAAATTGCACACTGTTTTTTCTATATTTCTTTGTTTCTTTCTTTATTTTTCCTGATTTTGTTGCATTTGCACGCAGTCACGTGCCAGCAAAAATGTGCAGTGGTTTTTACTTCAGTTATAAAATACAGAAAAGGTTTTTTTTGAGCTCATTGGGAATGCAGTGTAGACGGGCAGACGGGCAGACGGGTAGACGGGTATCCCCCTTTTTAGATCAATCAAAAAAATAAGGTATAATCCACATAATTGAAATGCTGAATGCTGCCTGGATGTGAGGCAAGAAGTTTCAAGATTGACAAGGCAGATAAGTAAGATATTTTCTTAAATATACAAGGAATTATGCGGAGAAAAGGTAGAGCATTGTTCTCCTTCAGTTAGTACTCAAAAGGCTTAAACAAAATAAATAAATGTAAAAAAAAATGGCAAAGAAATTGGATTAATTAAATTAATTACAGTTATTAAAAGATTTCAAGACAAAACAATTTCAGTTAGCATTCCTTATTTGAAATATAATGAAATATAAGATTTCTATTTGGGATATTCTAAATAATGTTAAGCAGCCAAATTTTAGTTTTTAGTTGAGATCGGGGAAAACCTTTTGGGCCGCATTTTTCTAATGGAAAATACATATTAATTTCATTTTAAAGTCAAACTTTCAAAATAGATTGTAACCCGATCAAATAAATTTAGAAGAGTTTTAGCATTTTCTCCCCCTAAGGTGCCGAGTTTTCCAAAATCCCTTCTTAGTGAAAAATTCCATCATTATATAATTGTTATGTAGTGAGGAATACGTTTTTTATATAATATTATTAAATAATATTTTTTAGATATTTTTCACCCACTATTAAAATTCCAAAAAACTTCGTTTTTAATTAAAATTAGGCATAAACTAGACCACTGTGCAACTGTAAAGCTGTACAACTGTGCAACAATTACGCCCATAAAGTTTTATGTGTGCAATGTTCGTGTAGAAATCAAATTACCCGACCCGCCCAAAGACCCAAAACTTGGGTGCTAATGACCAGCAGCCAGCTGGTTACGTCGTGGCCACCATATCGTAATCCCCGCAGGGCTCCACACTGCAATGGAGCAATAATTGTGTCAAAAAGTCAAAAGCGAATTGCTGCACGTGCTCAGTATTATTGTTGTTTTTTGAGTATCATAAAAAACACGAAAGATAAAGAGACAACTGTTGTACCCCCATTCGACTTGAACAAAAAAAATGCATTATGTTTCAGGCCATTAAAGACGATAGGCAGATACGAATCTGGCTGCTAAACTAGCCATTACGATAACATAGCGAATATAATTTAATTTAAGAAAGGAGAAGTTCAGCTTACGAGTAACTTAATCCAAGTTTTTAATTGAAATTTGAGCAGTCCACTGTCCGCCGACCGCACACACATTCCAGCTAAAAATCAATAGCAGCCGGCAAATAACCTGGGTTAATACCAAAAACATTGCTCACCCCAAACGCAAACGGTTAGCACCCAATTTGAGGCAGCAACTTTAGAAAATTCTTTTTTTTCTTCTTGCCTTTCTGTCTACTCATCCACTTGAGCAGGCTGCAATCGCTCCAAGCATTCCAAATGTCTTAACAATAATAGTCTTGGCACTCGTTGGGCTAGGCCAAGTCCGTGCTTCCAACCGTTTAAATAGTTTTCTGACTTGCTGAATTTTCCCTTCATGTTTTCAAGTGTTTTAAATAGTTTGGTGTCACTGTGAGTTTTCCCTGAACTAAAGTAACTGAAGTATGTTTCAGTGAGTAAATTGGATTATTTCCTTTTAATTATTTTGCTTAAATTAGATTATTTCTTTTCAATTATTATTATTTGCTTTTGAATAAAAATAGAGCTATCTGGTCAGCCAAATAATTTATCTTTTATTATTTTTTCTTATTCGTGTTCCGTTAATGTCACAGATCAGATCAAGAATTAAATAATATAAGCCAAAAATTTCCTTTTATATATTTTATTTAAATCGGAAAGCATATTTTTCTATAAAACTAAATTATGCTTAAAAAATCTGATTATTTTTGATGTTTTTTAATAAAAGTCAGAAGTACCCCGGCAACTCAGCATCATCAGCGGTGTCAAATACGAGATTCTTAATTCAAACTCTCTTTTTTAAATCTTACAATTCTTGATTTTATCCTCTTTCTACCTCTTCTCGACTTGAAAATAGCCCGCATATAACCCCAATTGGTTCTTCATTCATTCCGGAAATCAATTATAATAATTATAATGAGATTAATATAAGAATTTTCGTACTTGATTTAATATCAACTAGACTAATTGGTCCGTACTACAATATAGTATGAATAGTGATTGATTGATTTATTTAATTGTGTTGATGTGAAAAGTACGACTCGAACTAACATTAAAAATTTTCAAACTTAAATTCAGCATTTTATTTTAGTTTTATAAATAAATGGAACTAAAAATTGTGATGAGGTAAAAAAGTTCAAGCCTTTTCCAGGTTTTCAACAAAAAGATTTAAAAAATTCTATAATTTAGGACAAACTCTTTACAACTTTAGCATGAACAAAAGAGTTTATTGTCCGCTTAGGAAAATATTATTATAAATTCATTAAAATTAAAATAAGACGTCAGTAGAAGCTGTTGGATTATGCGTTTCTTCAACTTGTAGCAGTGTGGTATACTGGTAATAATAATAATGGCTCTATTGCAGTGGGTTATGTTTCACCTAGAATTGCTCTGGCTGTGACACATAGTAATTAATCTGTTCGAATAGGAGGCTTTTTTCTCAGTGCATTCGCACTCATTGCAA
The DNA here is from genome assembly GCA_018150835.1 of Drosophila repletoides. Classification (NCBI taxonomy): domain Eukaryota; kingdom Metazoa; phylum Arthropoda; class Insecta; order Diptera; family Drosophilidae; genus Drosophila; species Drosophila repletoides. The sequence continues at coordinate 9,170,478 of JAECWQ010000202.1, forward strand.
ATGCACAGCAGCAACCACAAAGGGAGCCACATTCCTATAAATACCAATTCACACTGCCTGGCAAGTTTTTCTTTTATCTTTGATTGCAAACTTGAGCACGCCACAGCAACAGAAACAGCCAGAAACACTCCTTCCAGCCAACTCCTGGCCAAGGAGCCAGAGTCAGAGCCAAAGCCAAACTTAAAGTTAAAATGTTAAATAGAAATCAGAACCCGTTGCCAGTGCTGCCCATTTCAATGTGGCTGTGTCGCCGTGTCGCTTTGCCGCTATGCCCAACTCTACAAAAGATATATATGCACACACATACATGCACATATATGTATATACGACTAGTTGTATGTGTGTGTGTGTTTATATAGGAGTCGGCCGCCAAACCGGGTCTCAGTCTCCCCATGTTTCTAAAAGTTGCCCGGCAACATTTTTGCCAGCAGCGCGCGCATGTTGCCAGCAACAAGTTTGCTGCCTGCGTCTACCTGTGTGCGCTGTATCTGTGTGAAAGGTGCGCGCTGCTTACCTGTGTTTCGGTCCCCCTGTCTCTGTGTGCGTTGGGCATTTTTGAGCATATTTTACGTTTTCCACGTACGGCGACGCAACGTCGTCGTCGACGGCAGCAGCAGCGGCAGCGGCGACGGCGGCGGCGCGGCTTTTGCTTTCTTGAGTGCACGGCGTCCATTTCAAAAGTCGACAACGTTTGCTGGCGAATGGACGCGATTAACGGATGAAATTCGCTGCCAACGATTCGAGCGTTAACTTATTTTATTTATTTTGGGCTTAAATCTAGTCGTGCGCCTTGATTTTCGCTGTAGTTCGGGTTAGTTCGCCTGTACTTTTCGTCGTAACTCTCTTGGCCCGAACACAACAAACGTTACGAACTCTTCGTACTGTTTAAGCCATTTTCTATCGCTTTTCAGTGTGTGTGTGTGTGTGTTTTTTTTTTGTTTATTCCGAGCCCAAATTGTTTGTCACGCGCGTGTCTCGCGACATTTGCCAGCCCCCCTCACAAAAACCCCGTCGTAACCCCCCCTACGAAAATACGAATAAATACGAAATTTGTTGAAAGTGCAGTGCCTTAGAATAAAGCTAAAAAGTGTCTACAAATTAAGAGTTTCGTTTTGAGAAAATTGTAATTTTGTTGCATTTTCGGCGCATGCGCGACGCCTGCATTTAGTTTGTGCAACATGTTGTTGCAACAGCCTCTGCTCGCCGCTCTGCCACACTAAGAGAAAAAAAAAAACCGCTCAACTCAGCCAGAGCCCCAGCAACAACCTCTCTGATATTAATTTTTCGGCTGTTGGCTGTTTTAACATGGATATCGTCGGAACAGCAACGGGCAATCAGCACGTTCTCCCAAACAATCATTATCGCCATGAATCATTGCTGCAACAGGTAAATACGATAATTACAATTATTGTAAAGAGAGTGTCGATTGTAGCAATCTATAGAAAGCTGCAGATTGAATCGAAGTATTCATAAAGATTTACCTAAATTAATAAAATATGATCGAAGGATGAACAAACTCGTTTTAAAACTGGCTGTAAAAGAGAAGTGGGAGACTAAGTTGAGACCCAAATTTATATTAGTATTTCTCTTCGGGAAATCACCTCTTTCTTTAGACCGACAAGACTAGTTGCTTGATTTAATTAAGTCGAGAATTATCTTACCAATAATTTATTAGTTAACACAATTCTTGAGAGGATTGAACGAAGAACGAATCGAGGCTAAATTCGGGGTAATTCAAGCCGACTCAGAAAAGAAAGAGGAAATCTAGAACTCCAAGAGTGAAAAAAGGGTTTGAATAATTTAGTTTAATGCTGCGGAATTATTGATATTAGCCTTGAAATATTTGTGTTTTTCTGTGTAGAGTTTAATTCTTAATCAATTTTTCTGTTGACCTAATTTCTGGCATTTTAAATATCTAATATTTACAAATTTAGAAGCAATTAAAATATTATTATGAAAATTGTGTCTTATCAACTTTTATAGAGATTAGTTTGCGGGTTTTGAGCTATTTAACAATAAATTAATATATTTTTCCCAATTTGCTGCTTTATGCTTATTTAATAGCACCAATTTAGGCCTTTTCCTTTAGGCCAAAGCATTCCAGAGGTAGCAATTTTTATATTTTGCCTCTTTAAAGAGTAAATATTGAAATAAAAAAAGTAACTGCCTTCATAAAAAAGATAATTTGTAGCTAACTATTTTCTTGAGTTTTGAATTGAACTGAAATTTTACTAATATTAAATAAAAGCCATAAAGTTGCTTTTCATTACTCGAGATGGACTCCATTTCCATGTTAATTAATAAAGCGCCTTTCATGGCTAATGAAATATTTACGATTTCATTTATATGCAATTTGCAACTGCAAAACTCTCACCTCATGAGTAAATGTTGAGGCATTAGGCGAAGCTTATTTGGCCAAGACGAATAGAAAAACTATCTTCAACGCATCGAAGCTTGGATACCCTTGCTTTGATTGCTCGACCTTTCCTACGGCAACTATAAGATAAAAAACTCCGACATAGATCTATTTTGGTACCCCAACTAAGAAGTTCTTTAAACAGCCACTTTAATTCCTATCGTTCCTATGGTAGTTGTATGTCATGGTGGTTCGATCCGGCCGGTTCAGATGTAGTTGGTGCCTGCAACAAAAAGAAGGCTGCATTCTTCCTACTTCCAAAAATTTAAACTGGATAGAACCAGGCAGACTGATGGACAGACAGACAGACGGACATAATATAAATACCATAAGACCCTATCGGGTCGGAGATGTCTCCTTCACATTGACAAAGTTTAATACCCTATGTAAGGGTATAAAAACTGCGACATCGACACGCGTTGCATGGCAAAAATGTCAAGTTGCTGTTTTTGCAGCTGTTTGCTGCAAATAAGTGAAAATGCATTGAGAAACGCCCGCGGAGAAGTGTTGGGGATATCTGAGACTTTTATGGATACTGCATAAAGCCATAAAGATATGAAAAACAACAACAACAAAAAAGAGTACAAGTAAGCGACTAATTGAATTTAATGCGACAAATTGTTGATTGGGGATAGACTATTGATTAGCAGCTACTTAAAATCCATGGGGAGCTATCAATCAATCGAGAATTCAAAAGAAATACCCCTGCACAAGGCTCACCAACGTGTTGTCCATAGTTTGATAACACTCCCAAAAAAACAAAAGCTGCACTCCTTGTTTTGGGCCATGTTTTCTCGGCAACAGGCAGCAGGCAGCAGGCATCAATCACAATTTCACTGATAACATCGTAAACAAGCACGAAAAGCCATAAAAAACGAGAAGAAAATCCGCAACTTTGACTTGCTGTCAATTAACATAAAGTGTATAATTTCACAAATATGCCAGCTGGAAAGTAATCAACAAGAAAACAAAAAACAGCAACTAAAATTATATAAAAAGCCACTGCAACTAGGCGCATGTGCAGCTGGACTGTCATTAAAATTTGGCGTTACGTCTTGAGGATTTTTTGTTTTTTTTTTTTTCTTTTTGGACCTGCTTCAACGGTAGGCCTGCCCCAGCCCCAGCCCCTTTCATGCCGCCTTTCAACATGGGCAAAATATGTGCGAAAAGCTAGCAGCGAGCCACAGAAACTTGTAGCCATAAAATTAATGAATTTTTGAAAGTGAAACTTTTTGAACATTGCCGTTTCCAAAATGTAGGCTCAATAATAATAAGAGTAGCGTTTCTTCAAATGTAAACAATTAAAAACTGCACTCACATATTGGCCAATTTAATACAGCAATTTCTATGGCAGTTAAAGAGAATCAAATAGAAAGCGCTTAGAAAAAATACTACACAAAAGCATCTCAAAAAGCAATTACAAAGGTGGGCTTAGATTCAAATATTTATAACAAGTTTATTCAGAAAAATAGCATTAGACTGGCTAATTAATGTCTCAACTCATGCTAGACTCTTAGCCCCATTAACGACTTCTTTAGAAGCTGTGAGGATGCAGAAGAAATGGAAATTGTAGAACATTTCTTCTGCACTTGTCCAATATTTAGACGTAGGTGGCAAGACTTTTTTAAAGCTTCCCAGCTGATGAACCCATCTCTCTACCAATTGTCTTCAAAGAAGTAAAGTAAAATGATTTATCAGGCAATTAACATAGAGTTTTGGGTACTATTTAGACTCCCTAATCGTATCGCATTGTAGGAATATCTCAAAATTCGATGCTGCAGTAAAGTTTTTGAAATAGGAATTAAGACCTGAACTAATTAGCTTCAATTATGTAGAATTATATCATTATAATACATTAAAAGAATATAGCAAATAAAGTAGAAATAATAGTTTGTAGTATTTTCTCTTAAGCTCTTCCATATGAACAATATAAATCGATTCTTAAATGCAACGCTTTGCTAGGCAATTGCTCACACCTTCTCGGATGGAGCAAAAATCTGGTTTGTCCAGTGTGCCTGTCCAGATGTCCGCTGATGCCCCTCCATGGCATATAGCATATTAACTAGAGAGAAACTTGACATTGCTTGACCAAACTTGGAGCTGGCGTTCACTTTTTATCGTTGGAAGCTTTGAAGCGCCAGTCCAATCTATAAAAACTGCGGCAATCTTTATGTCACATTTTAAATAATTCATATGGCTAATAATATAATGGTTATAAATTCTGAGCTGATCAACACATTCCAAGCGTTCAGGCAGTTTTTATGGCCAGCAACTTTACGGCTTTTATAGACTTTATACAAGAATGTTTGTATATATATATATAATCTTGTGAAGACTCTGTGCTTCATATAGGCCTAGAGAGGAGCATCTATATTCCTACTATATTTATACGATCCCCAAATTTATGAAGCGCTTTTAGAGCACCAAAAACCACAATTTATGCTCGCAAATCCTTTAAACCGATTTCTGGAAGAGCAGCAACAGCTAAAAGAAAAAAAAAAAGAGGAATAAGTAAAGCAACAGTTAAAGGCAAATACAAGCAAAGTCAGCAAAGTCACCATAAAGAATCTCTACACATAAAGAAACTGGTTTCACACACAGGCCATAAAAAAAGGTTCGATCTGGTCGAGAGGAACAACAAAATAACAAAACAACAAGAAAATAACACACAAACATGAATGTCGCCCTACAAAAAAAAAAAAACAGAAAAAACAGAAAATAAAAAAAAACCGATACAGAGACATGTCTGCAGAGCACTCTCTTGAGCCAAGGGGCAAGGTTTTGAGTTTCACTCAAAGATAAAAAATCAACTCACTTTGAAAGAAAGAAAAAGTCTTCTAGAATCAAGTCAAGTTGTCCAACAGGTTTTCCAATTTGAGCGGAGTAGTTTTCTGTAAACCGGCCTCGGGGCTCGTTTAGTCGCCCTTTTGGCTCAATCCTCCCGATTTGCTCTTTGGAGACTTGCCCCTACAATGGAGTAAGTACTCTCGGGATGGACTCTCTGATGCGGGTGTTGTATTGCCATTCTGCGGCTCACAACTTCGTTTAACACATTGATTTATATTGGTAATTTAACGCCATTATTTTGCAGCTGTCTCGGCTCTTGATTCGAAAGTTATCTAACACTCCGTGAACTGCAACGATCAAACAATTGAATGCTTCGCTATCAACTGGGATACAGTTCAGGGTACAGGCAATAGGGACAGACACACAGACAGACAGACACCCAAAGCCATATAGACAGAGACTTGTGCTCTGTGCCCTACCCATGTTCAGGCAATCACGCTGGGTTTGGGTCTGGGCCCGGGTCTGGGCCCTGGCTTGGGCCTGGCCATGAAAGAGAGCTCGACCCGAGCTGCCGTTCCACGCGTTGCTCGGTTGCCATGTTAATCTTCATAATTGTTTGGCATGCATTGAAGCCCTTTGCTATAAACTGGAAAAGCAAAATAATGGCATGTTCATTGGCTCGTTGGGGGCGCATTGGTCGATTGAGCTGTAAAATTGTTAATTTAGCTTCTGTATTGTGTTAGTCACGTGAGCTTAAATTGCTTTTTTTCTACCTTTTCCTGGCCTCTGACTTTGATGGAATCATTTTTTATTCCTCGTCTGGCAATTAAGTCTATGATTGTTTATGCTTTTCCTAGGGGTGTTGGCCAAATAAACAATAAACTCTGATGAACATTATACGATATTCTGCATGATTTTCCTTACGACTTAATAGATAAAATTGTTAGGATGTGTATCATAAAAAACCATTAAAAAGAGGCAAATTTGAACTGAGGACTTCAGTAAGAAATGGCGAAAAGCTAGAAAAGACTTTTAGAGATATGATTCTATGAAATATTAGTCCATCCTCCAAATAGAGAATTCATACAGGTTTGCCTATATAAAACTCATTTGTTTCGGATAGAGATTTTCGTAGTACAGAAATCTGTTTTTAAAACTACTTTTTATACAGAATTCTGGAAACAGATGGAGATAAATTAACTTATGGTAGAGGATGCACCAATAACTACTGGAAAACAAAAATGATATGCTAAATTTTAGTTTAAGAATCATAATTTCAGTTCGAGTCGCACTCAAAATTTGTACTTCTTCTGGATGAATTGGTGAATCAAGCACTATTCACGAACCGGCTTACTATGATCCGATTAGTCTATATGGGCTTAAATTAAGTTTAACTGGGCCTTGTTTAAGTGAACTCAGGATGGAAAAAAAACAACGTAAAGAATTCTGGAATTGATTCAATAATTTGGTTCTTGATCTTAGGAAATGCAAGATCGACACCGCTGGGATAGATTCAGTTATGAAGTTCTTGATTCTATGCCTTTCTTTTTCACTGTGTATGTGTTATTTTATTAGGTATAGCAATACATAAATTTTGTAGTAAAAACTCTAGTAAAGATAACAATTCAAATAAACATAAGTATCCACTGCAATAAACTTAAGATTTCACCTTCAAATAACGTAAAGAAAAATGTCGTTCGACTTGTGCCACTTCTCAGGCCTAAGAGATACGAGTATTAACCAGCTTGTCGGCCATTCACAGAATTCACACAATGAGTATTTAAAGAAACGAGCTTATTAACAACGATTTATTAGCATTTTGAAATGGAAATCGAAATCTAAAGCGGCAATCTCAATAAACTTAACTCGAACTCGAACTGGAACTGGAACTGGCAGTGGAACTGGAACTGTAGCAGAAACTGAAATTGAAACTGAGCTGGCTTTAAACGGCTAAAACAAAGGCTGAATGTGTGAGCTGCATTCAGCAGCCAGTTTTCAATTACGTTGCATAGTTTAGCTAAATTTACAAGATACAAGATACAAAATCCAAAGAAGAAAAACAAAAAAGAAAAACGTGTAAAATGCGTTCGAGTTGCATTCATTTGCCGTTTGTTTTTATTTTTATTTTTATTTGTATTTGTGTTTGTGTTTTTTCTCTTCTACTGTCCAAGAAAAATGCGGTTGCTGGATGTGTCGGCATTTTCTGTGGCCCCAAGACTCGTTTGCTTACGAAACCGCCGACAAACCACCGGACAAAACCAAGTTAGTGGCACGGCAACAACAACAAAAACCAGCAATAAACAACGCGCTTTTAAGTAGCCAAGAAACAGCTACACATTTTGTATGCAATTGATTAGGAAATGAGCTGCAGCATTTTCCAGTCATACGTGGAATATCTCTATATCTCTTTGGGAGTTATGTATCTGCCAGCCGCACAGGTTGAGTGAGATACACGACTTCAAGCTGACATGGGCATACCACACCCAGTTCATAAAAAAAGACACAAATTCCAGACAATTGATTCATAATGCAAAAAACGAACAGGTTTCTGAGTACCCTCCACAAATATTTGCATAACAATTTAACTATTCACTCCACTCATAATATCGATTCGTAATGCTTCCAGTTCACATCAAATCAAGCAGAACCCTCAGCAGAGCACTCCAAGCATTTATTTATTGCAGTTTTTAACACCTGCCAGGTCATTTGAGTGGCATTTGTGCCAGGTTTATGCGGTCTCTGAGTCTTTTTCAATGACTTTATTCATTTGCATTCGTTAAATGAGCCCTTTTTGTTTTGGCCTGACCAATGATTAATTTTGATTCATTCGACTGCATTCAATTTTCATTTCGAATTCTTTTGTATTCTTATTTAATTACAATTTTATTCACGTGCTTCTTTTTTGAAAATGAAATCTGCGCTCAATGAGAGGGCTATGACTATTTGTTGCTGGCACTCCGACAATAATATTGAATTATTGAATTGAACAAAAATCACAAAGACTTCAATGCTCTTTCAATCAAGAGTTGTATGGCTTAAAAACTTAAATATACAAGAGAAATGTTCAATTAAAGTCAATAGAAACCCTACTAAAGGTTGTTGAAACGAGTACTTCAACGATGACAAAGCGAAAGCTCAAATAAAAATCTTTTTATATAAATAATTGTACATTGAATTTTAATAATAGACAACACGTTAAGATACACTTTTACTACTTGAATTATAATTGAAGGTTTGTTTATTAAAAACTTTCAAAGAGAGAAATGTTTCTATTAAATTTGCATATTTAAAAGACGATATTATAACCAGATAATACATATATTATTGATAAGGACGAAGACAGGAGTCGATAGTCGATAGTAATAGCTGTCTGCTTTCTGTGTATCCATCTGTCTGTCCATCTCTGTTTCTATGTAAAGTGGAAATTTTCTTGATCGCAGCTCACAATTCGTATTGGACCCGATCGTACAAGTGTATCCTAAAGCCGCCATAGTTGCCAATAGTTGTTGAATCGATCATTTTGTTATGTCTAAAGGAATCTCGATGAAATTTTCAAATTAAATTTATAGTTACTAAATGGCATATAAAAATGAATTTAGATCGGTCTACTATATTATATAGTAGCCATAGTTGGAAAGTGGTTGCATTTATATACAATTAAGATAAAAATCATGCAATAAGCCAGAATATCAGATCAGAATATTATATTATATAGCTTCCTGAGGAAGTCTGCAGGGTTGCGAAGATACTCTTTCCTTGGTAGTCTTATAACCTTTTATTATATCAATAAACCAACTAGATCAGAATACTATATCATATAGCTTCCTTAAGTCTTGAGGACTGCGAAGGTATCCCTTATTTGCTAGTTTTATGAGATTTTGATACCCTTTCCGATTATTATAAAATTTCATTTTCTGTTCGTATGCCTCGCAAAGCAGGTCAATTAGGCGCCTTTGTTTTTCCAACGCACAGTTAACCAATCGAATTATTCACACCTTCTAAATTTGTTAAAAAAAAGCATTTAATATTTTTTACGTGGGTCGTTTTGTTGGCTTCGATAAATTTTGTGACACAGTTTTCCACTCAAATGTCAAAGTTTAATTTGTGGTTTTTGAAGCGTTCAGTCGATTAAAAACGTTTCAAAATCCACTCAAACTGACAATATTTCATGAGAATTTTATGTGTTTCTTGTGAATAAAAGACTAATTGATAGAGGCCAAGTTTTTAGCCATTTTACCAATGGCGACAACAAAACCTTTCACTCTCGCCGCAGCTGCGAAGAACGTGAAAGTCGGGGATCCCATATAATCCGAAGAGAAACAGCTAACAAGCAATTTTATATGCAAATCAAACCAGAAGAGATCTGAATAAAACATTAGCCAAGTCATCTGGCGGAACAGACCTTTAACGCAATTTGGCCCAAATAAAGGAAACTCTTCGTTGCGCTCTTTATTCTTTATTGTGCATTTAAATTGATGTTCCCTTATTTATTTGACTCTTTTCGCATACTAATTGTGGCTCTTGTGAATTTTGAGTATGGCTTTATGCTGATTTCTGATTTCTGATTTCAGACTTCTTCTGTCTGTCTGCTGAATCTCTTATAGATCCCCATTTGAATACAATGATTGAAGGCTCTAAAGCTGTTTATGATTCATCGGTGCCAGTCCGAGTGTGCGTGTACCTGGGCTTGGGCAAAAATAATAATAAATAATAAAGAAAATAACAACAAATAAAACCTGACATTCAACAATGTGCTCGCTTTGAATTTCGAGCTAAAAATACGAGTTTAAAGACTGAGAAGGCAAAATATTTCTGTGCTATGAATTAATTAAATTTTGATATGACAGAGCGCGACCGGATTCTTTAGCTTTTTTAATGATCTATGGAATTTTTATGTTTATTATTATTACTTTAAATATATTGCGTTTTGCTTGGCCTTTAATAATGTAATTATTTAAATTTTTGCTTCTGTTTCTTTGCAGGTGAGTTAAACGTTCCCTTTAAACAAATCGCATGCCTCCGGGCAATTTTCGTGAGTATGAAATCTTCATTCGAAAAGGGGCCTAATTACCCTAGCCCTAAATGCTGGCCAATTCTTGGACAAGAGCCCTCCATTAAAGCCCTATAATAGGAATACCATTTTTGAGTGCTCGCACATCGAAACTGACAGCAAACAGTTCAACTAGGGCTTCATATATGAGTACTCTACGAGTATCTACTCGTCTCTTTAAGCCCACACTCTGCTGCTCTGGCCTGTTGCTGTTGCTGTTGCTATTCGCTTTTTATGGTAGTTTTTCATTTTCCAGTCGAATGGATGGCAACTTTTATGTAACATGGCACTTAATTGCAATATGTAGAGCTCCTACTCTTCTACTCTCCTGCTCTCCTGCTCTTCTACTCGGTGTACTCGTTGTACCCAAAGAATCATTGAAGCGTCGCACAACAAGTTGATTGTTTTCTTTTTTGCTGTATCTAATCACATAATGGCAGTCACATTGCCATCAACACGTTGTTAAACTCCGAGTCCCAAGGCAACAGCGGATGAAACTTGGCTTTTATATCTGCTAAATATTTGCACCCAGGCTACATCAATTATTTGTTCTTACCAAAGTGACACTGCAGTCATGAAAATTGCGCATAAATCGATGTGTGGGCTTTAATAGTTGCCACATTCACGTAGTTTGCATCTATTACAATGCAGAAAATACAACCATAAATTGTTATGGATTTTTAAACATGGTTTTTATACCTTATACCCATTGACAACTGGTTGAAAGGGTATATTCATATCTAATAGAATTCGTCTATTGCTCTATGACCTTAGCAGCTAGGGGCAACAAATTTGTCAAGTATTTTAATGCCAAGTACAGAGTATAACTTAGTCGTGCATGCCCGTCTAGAGCACTCTTACTAGTTATTATTGAAAGAGAGCCATAAAGATAATCACCCCATAAACGTGGGTTTCTCTAATGCTTCAGAGCACTTTGTTTGCCAGTTTCCAGAGACTTGTCGCCGTAATTAAATGGTTGATCAATGCATAACTGAGAGGTCGTTTAAAAGAAATTATTCGTACATTTAATTTAATAAACAACATTTAATTAAATGGCTTTAATAACCCAGATAAAGTTTCCATCTTAATTGTTGTTGGTCCAGTCTTAAAATTAATCTATTTGAGCAAAACGTAACTCTCTGGTGGAGGAATAGAATATTTTCTCATTAATTTAATTATATTTAATCATTCTGCTAAAAAGCTAAGTAACATTAAAACAAATTAATTACTTTTGAAGATATTTTAAAAATATTTGATCCTGCTTATTTATCCCATTTCATGCCCTTAAAACCTACTAAATATATTAGACGATTTCTTTTAAGTTGGGGAAAGTAAATATGTGAAATTTGCATGTATCAAACGAAAGTAGATATATTTGTATTTACATATTGATATTTTTCAAAGAAATCTTAACTGGTTGTTTAAAATATGGATATACATAAAAATAGAGTTTTAAATCAAGAACTCCACACTTGAATCGTTCCCTATATGAGTCCAATGTTATAATATCCCGGAGTTCAGAAAAGCAAGCACATGTTAAATTTAGGTCGGATTTTTAAAAAGCTCGGAATTCTTTTTTTACCTTGGTTTAATCCCGAGAAATAGAAAAATGAAAATAGCCAAAATTTAACTCTAGTCTTATTATCAATTTAAATTATTTTAATAAGATTAATATAAAGATGCTCTTACTTGATCGAATCGTATTTAAATTTCTTAAGTATAATACGCATTAAAATTCAGATTAGTATTTTATATTTTTTAACCTCTATAATTCAATTATTTCTATAATTTAATAATGAAAGTATAGAAAACAAGAACTTTTATAGGGTATCTTTTAGCTGGACTCTTCAATCTCCAACAAGTGTAAATCCGAACAAGCATCCATATTCGTATGCTAAGCGTAGGAGTATCATCCATTCGATTCGATTCAAATATTTATTAAATTCGATAAAGAAACCCATTTCAAATTCCAATCAATTTTGATTGGATTTCGTTTCAACAGTTCCGAGCGAGTTCCACAATTCGTGCGTTCCTTGAAAAGAGAAGTAAAAAATGATTTAGCTTTGCTCCACTTTCAGGAGACAACAACAGCACAGAGCACAGAGTCAGTGATTATAATAGAACAAAATGAAATGATTCGGATTCAGACACGTCGCTTGCTCCTCTCTGGATGTCTCTTTGCACTTCACATGGTGCTTGTCATGCTTCCTTTTGCTTTTTTGCTCCCTTTTTTGCTGTTTGCCTTAGAAAATTACACACTCATTTCAAAATGTTTACTTTTGCATACGAGTGTGCACTACAAACGTGTTCCGTATACGGTATACCGTATCCCGTACCCCGAAGCCTGTATCCTGTATCCCGTTTCCTGTTTACACTGCGCCGTTGCCACGTTTCCTTCTTTGCCAACCGACCTCACATCAAATGGAGTATGTAGGTGTTTGCTCAGGGCATTGGGGGCATTGTATAACACTGGTTGACTGGCTGACAAGTGAAAGGATCTGTGAACACTTCTAAGTTTTTTTTTTTATATTTTGCTTGCCAACAATGATGTCCTGGCAAGCCACTCAGCTGGCTTTAAAGGGCAATGTCTACTAGAAAGTTGTTGACAATTGCTACAAAGATGTTTCAATACAAGTTATATATATATATATATATACCTATATATATTTACATAAATCAAGGCTCTATTTGGCCTATCTAAAAGGTGCCATTAATTTTATTCATAAGTCTCAATGGTTCTCATGTTAAAGTCAATACACTAGTGTTACACTAAGAGAAAAATGCGGCTAGAAGTTGGATTAGCTTGAATTTTCAATATCAGAAAGTTCCCATTATAATGAAAGAAGAATATATATTTTATAATAATACCGATAAACCAAAAGCTCTATTCGAACCCCATCCTTCTGCTCAGTTCTTTAATGATTCTGTCTCCGCCTGATATCAAATTAATACCGCCAAAGTAGACTTTTAAACAGTATTTTTTCTCAGTGCAGGCTTAACATTCGTAAATTTAAAAAATCGTAAAAATAAATAGCTTATTTTAAGAGTATTCATGATAGCACTTCTGATAGTTTTCTATTACAAAATCCCTGGATCTTAGTCTACTGTGCTCTGCATTTCTTCGGTTTAATTACTCATCAGATTTCAAAGAGACACAATCTCTGGCATGCCCCTCGTAATCCTAGCTTAGGCATTCTCATTTTGACCTTTCGGAATGATAAGTAAAAACGAAATGTTACCTACTCGAACTTGAGGCCAATTCAGAGTCGCCCTATGCTGCCTTCTGCGTGCCACATAAAGAAAAACAACAAAACGAAATGGTACTCCGCATATGCCACTCAGTACTTGAGGTATTTTCCAGTATTGCTGCACGCATGCGCACCATAACTCAGCCAGATGAACCCGACGGACTTTTTAGGCTTTTCAATTTTCACTCTGCTGCACTTGGAAATGTGACCCAGCGGCGTCGGTGTCAGCGTCTGCGTCTGCGTCCGCTTGGAGAGCGGCCCCTCGACGCATGCCTCAGTGGCCAGTGCTCCGTGTGTTATTTTTTATGCCTTCCTCTTTACCTAATTTATGAAATCTAGAAATCTGGAATTTTGTAGTTCAAGCACGTTCCACGCACGAAACAAAAGCAAAACACTCGACACAGAAATGGGCATAGAAATTCTTTTTGTGAAGACCATGCCAACAAATGGAAAAGAGTTATCGACCTAGGCACAGTAAGAGTATGCGAGTATCTGTATCTTTCGGATACATTTTGTGACAGTTAAAGCCTTCCGATTTGTGCATATTGCATGACACTTGAAATTCGGTAAAACATTAACACGTCTCGACGCCATAAAACTCCTTAAATGCTACCAAATGGGACCCAGGAGCAGCTAGTCAACCAGTCAACCAGTCAGCCACTCAGACGCATCATTTGACTGTAATGTATATTGCGACAGTTGCCACGCCTCCTTTTCTTAGCGGTGGCAAAGGCAAAGGACGTGCCAATCGACAATATGCAAATGCTGTTATTGAAATGCCTTTCCACATGGTCTCAGCGGGTTCGTCGCCATTCCCTTAGTCATCTTACCCTCTTCGTCCTTCTCATCCTGCTTCTAACTTGTTAATCGTCGCAGACAAGTCGTATGTCATACGTGAGCGACAGGACACCAAAAACTCATCGTATCCTGTGCAAGAATCTGTTGTCACTCCACCCAAGCCTGACACCAACCTGTCTCAGCCTAAGTGAACAACCACAGCCGTGTCCTTGTTCTTGCTCTTCCTAATATCCTGGTGAAAGCTCTTAGATGCTCTCCTGCCTAACTTGCATAGAAAAGTAACAGCCATGAATATTTTGGGGTGCTTTTTGGAAACTGTCATACGGTTTTGGAAAACTTCTAAGTATTAAATATTCAAGTAATTCTTTCTAAGAAATATCTAATTATTATACGCATTGAATGTTTTTTTTAAATTCTTTCTTATGCCAATTTTAAAATTATTCTATTAAAATTCAGAGTAGCTAATAGCTCTCTAATAAAAATATCCATCTTGTTAAAAGTATTTTAAAATTTTCAATTACATCTCAAAGACTCCGAGAGCGAAGAAAGTCAGGGCTTGATCTAGCAGTCTGCTGACCCTGATCAAGAATATATATATTGTGTCTAGATACATGCTTTATGGAGTGGAAGATTCCTGTAGCTGGAAAACAAGATACTCTTTTTTTTTTTGCATTTTTAATGGGTATACAAATATGTGTTTTATAGCAGCATAAACAATATCCACAACTCACAGAGAAGGCTGTAAAAGCTGCTTACCTTTGCCAGGTATGGAATTCTTGTCAGGCTTGCCAACTTTTTGTTTTATAAACTTTGACCAGTAGACGAGATTGAACAACCCTTGTGTTGTGTGGGGTGCAGGGGGGGGAGAGGGGAAAACGCTTAAACAATAAAATGTTAACGCTTGATTGCATTTTGGTGTTGTTGTGCACCAAAGTCAATTGTTTATCAATTGGTCTGCATAGAAAGAGGCACTTTCCCAGAAGGGATTCGACTAGGACTGAGACTGGAAATGGTGTGGAACGTGTTGCGCAGATTGTAATCCACTTTTGTGCCTGCGTAGACATGTTTATGCTGGTACCTGCAAGGGTAGGCCCAGGGCTCAAAGACCTTTTTATTCCCTGCCGCTACCTGAGGCGTTGCCTTGAAAATGTCTGGGAAATGCGTACAGCTACCAAAACGAAATAGATTAAAAAATCATTAGAATGTTGATAAATTGCACTGCTCCAGGCAGACAACTGATGAACCAAAAAGGTTAAATCACTCCAGGAGGTGTTGAGCAAATTAAAGAGATCATTTAGAGCGCTCCTATCGTTCGTTATCGGGTTTGCTCCACCCATGATTAGAGAGTGCCCATAGAGATTGACCTCACACACATTTTAACTATGGCTTAGATGGGCATTGCTCCATTTAAACGTGTTAGGGTAGAGGATAACCTTATGTATAACATGTTTTCTTAATCATCATGTAACATGACGAAGCAGGGTGAACTAATGAAATTAGTGGAGAGCTCAGAATTCAAGTTTTTATTAGCTGGAATTTTCGAAACATGAACAGAATGTTTATTTTAAGCGCGTAATTCAATAGCCACGTTTAGCATTTCTTACTTAGAGTCAACTTGTTTTTATTTGGCCAAGCATCTTCTAGTAGTTGTTCAACCAGCAAATTCATTCATTCCATTAATGCAATTCAATATCCACAAGTTGAACAATATTTGCCTTTGTTTTAGCTTACCAGGCCAGAAGGACAGACTGTCAAAGAGTGTGAGTTTCTATCTGGCCATTGTTTTTATTTTTGGCATGAAAACAAACGTTTTTTTCGATAGAAAAAAAGACTCCCTCTCTCCGCTCTTCACACCCGTGGAATACCAGAATGTCAACAACAACAATAATGCCAGTAAGAACTTCTACTATATAGAAATTCCAGACAGACGTTGGTCTAACCAACCATTGTTGGCATAATAAAACGAGTAGTTGGTATGGGGTAGAGGAAATGGGCATCGGCATTGGCATCGGCATCGAAAACAGACTCTTTTTCATTTAAAATAAAAAACAAAATCGTTGCCTATGTTGATGGAGTAGCTCCATTTAGGAGTGGCAACTGCCTTCACGATTTGCTTTTTATTTTGCATAAATATGCGCGACTGTCAACTGCAGTCGCAGTCGCCGTTGCCGTCGCCGTCGCTGTCGCTGTCGCAGTCGCAGTTGCTGTCAGCGAGCTTCATTGATGATGTGCTGACGACTCGTCAAGAAAAACTATGTAAATGAATAGCTCTGCATAGTATATACTCAGCTACATCCATAGATACTCATACAGTGGAGTATATCAGATACATAAGTACGTAGTACGAGTAGGGGCAGAGTCTCACCATGACACTCTTTAAGCTTTGCTCGTAATTCATGAAAGTTATGCATACTTTGCACATTTCCATTTGGATTTCTCAAATTTAATTCATGGAATTTTTCTACTAGCTTAAGATACTCCATACACAGCTGCAGCTACAAGCGCTAGAGGACTACACTCGGCGGAAAAAATGTTAATAATTTGAATTTTTTAGATTAGAAATGGAAATGAGAAATGAACTTCTACTTCTGGTTTGGGTACATTTTCTGCAATCAAACGTATTTTTCCGAGTGTAGAAACAACACTGCAACTTCACAATTGTTGTTCTCTGTTGTGTTGTAATGGAGATCTGTTTGCTTGTCACTTTAAACGTTTAATAAGCACTCGCTTGATTGAATTAATATGTCAAGACGTTGCCATTGTTCGCCGATCCGGGTTCGGATCGGTGCGGGCGTTTAATTCAATTGAAGTTGCTTTAAGTTGTGAACTTTTCAACTTTTACTTGCACTTTGGGCAATGCCACTTGTAATCTCTGATTTACTTATTGTTGAGATGCATCCAGACTGCTTAATGTATCTTGCATTGATGCATCTATTCCGAGAGTTCAACTTGGTTCAACTTGGAATTCTCTATTGGGCTTATATTTCCCTTCTATCTGAATATTAGTATGCTCTTAACAAAATTCAAAAGTATTTCCTGAATGATTGCCCCATTTATCGATTTCATCATATATCGTATCACCATTGCACTCTATGATGAAATACCTTATACCATTTCCTTCGCTGACAAAGAAGCAGCAAAGAACTGGTTGGCTTGGAAAAGAAGGAATCTTTTGAAAGAAATTCCTTATGAATTTCATACTT
Organism: Drosophila repletoides; assembly: GCA_018150835.1. Classification (NCBI taxonomy): domain Eukaryota; kingdom Metazoa; phylum Arthropoda; class Insecta; order Diptera; family Drosophilidae; genus Drosophila; species Drosophila repletoides. Next base: position 9,187,980 of record JAECWQ010000202.1, read on the forward strand.
GAAGAAATATGAGTTCCACAAAGATAGGTTCCACAGCATATCTTCATGCAAACAATTCCAAAATCTCTTTCATACACTGCTTTATCAAATATCGCTATTTACTTTCGACTGTTTGTTTACATTTTTGTGTTCGCTGCCGCTTTCCGGCCTCAATGAACAAGCGAGCCCACCATCCACACACATTGGCTTCCACACACAGCTACACAGACACAAATGCATCTATAGATAGGCCAGCAACTTCACACATACACGAGCAGCTACTGCACGTCGCAGCCGTTTGCTTCGTCGTCGCGGCGCTGCGGCGTCGCGTCGTTTGTCTGGTCTGCGCCTTTATTCGCTTGTTTGTTTTGTGCTGTGCCTTCATCAGCGTCGCTTTGTGCTTTCGCTTCGTTTCGCTCTCCGGTTTTGGATCTTGTGACTGTTGGCCGTCGACTGCCATCCACAATTGAAAATAGTTTCAAAGCGTGTTTCAAGCCGTCAACGTCAACGGTTGCTGTGAGCGGACTGCGACGGCGCAAGCGACAACGACGCGAAGTATCTGTCAGATACTCGTACGATTACAAACACAAATACAGAAAGAAATACCTTAACAACTGCCAGCAAAGTTTGTGAAATGTACGAGTAAATGTTAATTAGTTGGCCAGCTGCCTAAATAATACTGCAACAATTGATATAAATACAAAATGCTAATCGAAAATTAAAGCGCAACAAAAAGATTAGTCAAACGCTCCAACTGACTATCTCGGAGTCGGTGTCCAGTGAAGCGCAGCTGCAAGGCGCGAGCATTTCACTTTCGGTGCATCCACAAGATACAAATAAATATTTTGTTTTTTTTTTTGCGCTCCAAATTCACAGCTGGTCGGTCATTGGCTTTTAGCTGTTGCTTAATACCTTAGAAGACAATGCAATTGCTTTCATCAGTGTGATCAGCCGTCAGATACAAAAGTATCTTTTAGTGCGTGCCTCAAGCAATTAGCGTGTAAATTCGTGGTGCGTGTGTGTGTGTTAATTAAAGCCACCTTGAGTGACCATAGCCAACACCCCTAAAAAAATAAAGTATATGTTAAACAGCCAAAACAACCACAAAGATATTTTGTATCCGTGCGCTACCGGATGACGCGTTCTCAGATATTTGCCATAAAATAATATGCAAATTCACTTAGCCGGTTGCCAGATGTATTTGTGAGGCATTTGCTGCTGAAATTCCTCAATAAATTTGCCGTGTTTTGACTGCAGCTAGACTGGAGTTTATTTATAAATCATTAGCTCAACAGCAAAGTGCAATTAATAATTGCTGTAGAGTATCTACAGATACAATATTTACTTTTTTGTAAATAACAATTGAAAGTGACATCAGCCTGAAGCTTCAACTTCAACTTCAACTTTAGCTTTCAACTCTCCAATTTCAATTGAAATTCGGTTTTTTATTCATTATTTATTTATATTGTCGCACGTCTGGCACAATTTGTTCATTATTATTCATACTTATTCATAAATTTTGTTTTGATTTCGCCTTTTGAAGTGTCTATTCATATCTTGGCTGATATGGCAACGTAAACAAGTGCGAAAAGAGTGTGAAGAGTCAAATAATACATAATTATGTCATACAATTGAATTAAATGTGTAAACTTAATTGCTTTGACTGGATCAAAGTGCGTTCCTTGTATGAGAAACATTTACATTTCCATTAAAAAAACATCAACACGTCAAAAGAACAATGAAGTTTCCGGATTATGTGCCAAACAACATGTTGGTAAGCAAAAAAAAAAGAGTTTTAACCCCAGTGTGGGGATTAGTGTGGTTTCTCCTTAAAACAAAAGTCGTTAAGCTGCTATAAATAAAGGTGTTGTCACTTTAATTATGAATAAATACAAACTATGCCCAGATAACTCATCTAAGCCATGTTTTATGGAGGTTAAGTTACATAAAACTGGCTTATAAGTACTCCAAAACGAATAGAACCAAAGGCAAAAGACGAAATATTCATGGGAAGCTAAAAAGCTGTTTAATTTATTTACCTCGTTGTTGACCAATGTGAACTTGGTCTTCAGATTGTGGCTTAAGATTAGATAGCAGGCTATCTATGGGCCAACATAAGGAATGTAATATGTAAATAATAAAGAATAAAAAAGATGGCTTTAAGAATGTGGAGCATTTCTGACTTGAATGCGGTGCATATAGGAAACTCTTTAATTTATTGTGTTAATATTTAAATTATTATTTAAATAGTTTTTGAATTGTAATTAGTGGTTATCTCCACTAATATTTATTTAATTTTTAGACAGTTTTAAATGATGTGCAAACTCTGAGCATAATAATAGATTTGCACATTTAACAATTGTCTTACATTGCTCGACATCTGAATAGGTTCAGCTATGCAAAGTGAGAATTCCTCTGAAGGTCGAAAAGCAATCTTTCTGAGATTATATTTTCTGAATACTTTATTCATTTATGGCGAAAATGTGAAATGAAATTTGCTTCTCTTGTTCATATCCATTTTATATTATTATTCTTAATTAGATTAATATTTCATGCCAATCTTTTTATCGATTTGATCTAAAAATTGTTGACTTTCTTCTATAGTTTTTGTTTGGGAAACTGCTTAGAGAATTAGAAGAAAAAGTACTGATGAGGCCCAGCTTATGAACTTCCAAGGGAGTTATATACAATGCTGAATACCTAATGCACCGACATCTTTTGAATAAACCACCTCAAAATCCACATGATAAATCACAATTTTCAGTCATCTTGGAAGTGATGTGCTCTGACTCAACAATCATGTCGTACGAATAATAAATTGCTTTCAAAGCAGTATATATATTTATATATATAAATACAGCAGGCGATGTAAAGTACAAAGAAAGTATCGCCCCCAACTTTGGCTTGAGATCCAACGGATTTTTCCGCACGCATTCATTCATTTTAGAGCACATCATTAAACTTCAAGCTAATTTCACTTGCAATTAAGTTAATTATAATTTTATCGCCGGCTCCGCTTGCAGCAAAACTCGGTCACCATATGAGCTACCTGCCACACAACATCTGTTCATAAATCTTTTAGTATTACTTTGTTATTTGTCTGCTTATCATGCTTGCCAAGCATAACATTTTAATGCAGAAAAATGATTAAGTTAAGCAGATAGAAAACATCAACTAACCAAATACAAATGCAGCTTATGCTAATTTTAGTAGGGCTCCCCTTGGGGAGAGGGGAATTGTTTCTAATTTCTACACCTGCAGCCTGCAACGTGCAACCTGAACACCAAAATAAACATAAATATTTATAACTTTTGCATCTGCCCACGCAGACGCATGGTTAAGCCTAACAAATTGTTTAGTTGGCTTTATAGTTTATTATACTCTATCAGAGGGTGTTCTCACTTTGTCACTAGATGTGTTATCCGTTGAAGGAGGCATCCCCTGAACCCATCAAGTAAATAAATAAGTCTTGTCCTTTTAACTCCCTGTCCGTTTCTATACAAAGAAGTCCTCTCAGCTTTGAATTATTATTATTATTCCTCTGCAGTGTATGCAGTCTTCGGTGTGTCGAAAATTCCTTTTTACTAGTTTTTTTGTTTATAATTTAGGCATACGACCCACGTGAATTTTTTAATTTTTTGGTTTTTTGTTTCTTGGCAACTAGCTGCAAATGATTTCGAAATTAGATGCGTCGCGACGCCGACTGCTCGTAACGCTATATTATTTTATATTTTCCTAGGCGCCCACCTGACAGTCTGGTGCACGGCTTTCGCCTCATTCGGATTGGGGATTGGGGATTGGGGATTGTGGACTGTGGACGGGGGGATTGGCACTGTTGAATGACAGACTTGAAATTGATTGCTGTGATTCACAGTGGATGCAGGCGAGCCAGAGCCAACGAGTAGTAGCATTGGGCAACAAAACTTGATAGGATTAATTTTTAATTGATTTATTTTCGTATTATTGGATTTGTGTAGTGATTGAGATCTAATTGAGCGCGGCATCCGCTCCCTCTTCCAGCCAAACATTTCACTGATGCATTTGGTTCATATTTGGAATGGATGGTGTGGAAAAAGGATGCCACCCGTCGCGTCTGAAAATGAAATAAACAATTCACGAGTTGTAAAACCAAATCAATAATTTATAATGACACGGGGGGCTGGTAAATGTGGCTGTAATGTTTTAAATGACAGCTGATATTGTTGTATTCATGAGTGCATTCACAATTTATTTGTTTTTAACAGACTCAATCGATTGTCAAGAGGGAGAAAGCTGTGAAGTATTTCCATTAGATTATATTATAGAGAACTCTTCTCTATCTGCCTCGTTACTTTCTCTTTTTATTATAAATCATTAAAAATAAACTAATATCCTCTCTCTCTTTCAATAATTTATGCCTGCTCCTTTGAATGATTTTACCAAAGAACTCTCTTTTTTATAGCCATTTAACTATCATTCTTGAAGTCGGACACTCAATGGAATTGAATATTTTCATTTACTTTTTAAGCTAAAGGCCGCAAGTGCATGTAAATTGTAAAACGGAAGTCACATGTGCACTTCCGGTTCGTAAACATTTTTTGCTGCCTCGTTGGGCGCCCATCCTTAACAAATTTCAATTAAAATATATTGAAATAAATTGAAGAAACGAGAGGGTACAAAACTAATCACTGTATTCCTCAATTCCCATTTGCATTCATGCACAATTTTTTATAACAATACCTTTTCAACTTCCTATTTTGATGTTTTTTATGTGCTATTTGCAGGGCGATCGCACCACATGGGAGTATCACACTGTTTCGGTGACTCGAGTGCCCGGCTATGGGTTTGGCATTGCCGTTTCCGGTGGACGTGATAATCCCCACTTTGCCAACGGGGATCCCTCGATTGCAGTCAGCGATGTGCTAAAAGGTGGACCAGCCGAGGATCGTTTGCAGTAAGTATCTTCAAGAACATCTCTAAAGTAGTCCCACTAGCACCCTCCTCCACCCTGATGCCCAAAATGACTCGGCAAATGTCGCATGCGATTGTAAACTTGGATCCAACAGCTGCTGATAATTACATACTTATAAATATGCTTTCTGCCTCTGATGTGTCAGCTGTTGTCGCTGTCAGAGCAGGAAATTAATTGTTATGTTTGAAATGTTTAACATGCTCTTTCTGTGGTTCAATGCGTGGAGTGAGGTCTTTCCCCTCTCGAGACTTAGTCCATTTTAGTCCAAGCAAATACTAAGAACTAATATATATAGTCGATTGTCCTATTAAATGGGGATTCTGTGCCTTTCTATACAGTTGAAAACTATAGATTATAATATATCAATTGAACGTTCATGGAAGTGCTTTTAGAGCTTGTTCTGATATCGACATGTGCTGGTATCTCATCATAAATGCTTTGCACGCTGAGCCGCTTGAGTTCATAAGTCCAGCCTTTGACAGAGCATCACATCTGACATCGTTAATCTTGGGCTAAGAACTTTAAATAAAAGCCAAGAAAAAAAAAACCCACTCCCCAAAATTAAAAACCCAAAAACGAACACGCTTCAAGAGTTCAGCTCACGTAGCAGAGCCTTCGAATAATTAAACCAACGCCTCAGCTACAGCTCCTCTGTTGATAATAAAAATTCCGAAACGTTTTTCAATAGACGCGAACCGCCGCGGCGGGTGGAGCGGTGCGGAGCGGAGCGACCTGCCCAATGGCCAATACCTTTCGTGCTTGTGTGATTAAAAACTTGTCATAATCTTTTTTCCGAAGAAACTATTTACACTGCAGTCAGCAGACAACAGACAGACAGCAGAGAACAATTTTAGTTTGTCTACCTGTGCGCTGCCGCGTACCAGCCAGGTGGATTGCAGCAATTTTAAAAGGAAAATCCCGAGAAGAGCGCTGGAAAATATTTGTGTGACGACAAGTGTAAATTAGCAGCACATAAAAGGCCATAGTAGAGTTTGCCGGCCGGCAGGCCTCAGCCCTCAAGACAAGTACACTCGGAGAAATGAAGACATTAAAGGAATAAAGATGCTTTCATAGACTAGGCATATTTACTTTAGATTAAATGTAATTCTCTAAGTCATCAGGAATACTAAGTACACAAATGGGAGAATATCCTAGCAGAGGGTCAACTAAATCATATGGGTTCCATAGCAACTATCCAGCTCAAACTGCTCTTTCGTTTCTCGGGTCATCCACCTAGTTGACTGTACATAGACACAAAATAAAGACGTACTAGTTGGCCATTAGATTTGGCTTTAAAAGTAAAGTAGATTTTTCTCGCTCTGTATGTGAACTGGCTCGGATAAAAGCTGAAGTTTCACTGTTATTTCAGTTTGGAATGTTTGCCCATTACATTCTTACAACTTATTTTTTCTCTCTCCTCTTTTTTTGCCGCATTTTTGACCGGCTTAATTGCTAAGCCGCCTTCAGTTGAAGTTCTCTTCTGGCTTGTCAACGAAAGTCGAAAGTAAAACGTGGCACAGATCCTCCTCCGACTCGGGTCTCTTCATGCGCACTTAGACATGTTAATTATGTCGGCGCAGACATGCAATTTCCAGCTTTATCATTATCTTTATCATTTGTCTGCAGTGGCACACATAGTTATTGCCATATAACTCTGCCTATAGGCTGAAAGACGAATATTATTCTTCTATATAATTCGTCATGTGCTATTTAATTCATTCTTACTTTTCCGCGTCATCCGTCATCCGCCAGCAGACAGAGCCTATTACGTTCCGTTCCAAGAACGGTTCGTAATTGTTGTAGAGGTATATAGAATTGAAGTACGAAGATACCTGTACAGGTATACGAATTCTCGTATTGTTCCATTGAAACACGGAAGCGGCTTGGACTCATTCTATTTATATTCCATATTCCATGTTCCATGTGTCTAGTCATGTTAAGCACAGAGAACAGACAAGAGACAATTGTCTGTTTATTGGCGTATGACTCCGATCCGTCCATAACCTGATTTCTCTATGGCCAACATCTTACTAGACTCAACTATTTACCAGCAATTTGGGTTGGCTTAGCTGCAATTTACTCTTTAAGGTGTTTCGGTCTCGGCTACTGTGCATTTCGTTAATTATAGCTGATAGACTAATGACTATATAAATGTCCAATTCTCATGGCTTGCTGCTCCACAAGGTCGTTTTTTAATGAGTGGCATATGTCGATTGCTGGTCAAATCAATATTTAAATCCAGTCACGACTTAGAATATAAATTTAATGTCATTCCAAAAAAATTAACCGAAGGCATTAAAATTACAATCTTGAATCTTGTGTGGAAAACTAGTTTCAATTAATATCGATGTAATTTATGTCTCTCTTTTCTGTTCGATTTCCATATTACTATCCCAATTTAAATTAAATTAAAAATTAAATGATTCGTCAAAATAGTTTCACTTTCTTTATATCTTCCAATTATATTTTAATTAATTTACGCCTCTTCCATTGCAGAGTAAACGATCGCATCATTTCTGTCAATGGAGTCTCGCTGGAGAATGTGGAATATGCCACCGCTGTGCAGGTATTGCGAGATAGCGGCAATACGGTTACACTGGTCGTGAAGCGTCGAGTGCCTCTGAATGCAGCGACAGTGAATCCTGCACAGCATCAGCACTCGCACAGCATGAGCTCTGTGGGCCTGGGACTAACCAACGGAACTGGGATGACCAGCAGCCAGGCGCCCAGCGCCGCAATGTCTAGCATGAGCCAGCCCAACTCATTGAACTCTTCACTGGTGCAGAATGTGTCCGGCGGTGGGCAGCCCATAAAGGTGACACTGACCAAGGGCAGCAAGAAGGACGACTATGGCATTGTGCTGGGCTGTCGTCTCTTTGTTAAGGAGATCTCGACGAAAGCGCGGGAGCAGCTGAACGCCAATGGATACTCACTGCAGGAGGGTGATGTCATTACACGCATTCATAATACAAACTGTGGCGATACCATGAGCCTGAAGGAGGCCAAAAAGATCATCGATGGCTGCAAGGAGCGGCTGAATCTGGTGGTACTGCGCGACATAACCAATCAGTCGGTAGTCAGTCAGCTGAACAACTCGGGCCATCAACAGGTCAATCCGAATATTTATGCCACTCATCAGGCACAGGTGTCCAGCTGTAGCAATAACCTGGATGATGCCTATCTGCCCGGCGGTGCCAGCTACTCCTCACAGAATCTCTACGTGCAACCGCCCACACGTACTTCAAATGGGCCAAGTGTCAATGGCAATGGTCTCAACGAGGAGAAGAGCAATCTTACGCCACGCGGACGCTCCCGTGGACCGCTTTTGGATGGGGTATCATTACAGCAGCTCGACAGGCCTGTTACGCCCACAAATGGAGGCCGTGGACGTGTCGAGGAGCCACCAAGGCCACCGCCACCACGTGCTGCTCAAGAGGATTTCTACAGTTCGAGACGACAACTATACGAAGAGCGCCAAAGTGCCGAGCCACGTTTCATTTCATTCCAAAAGGAGGGCAGTGTAGGCATCCGGCTGACGGGTGGCAACGAGGCGGGCATCTTTGTGACAGCCGTGCAACCTGGCTCTCCAGCATCACTGCAGGGCCTCATGCCCGGAGACAAGATACTCAAAGTGAATGACATGGATATGCATGGAGTGACACGCGAGGAAGCAGTGCTGTTTCTGCTAAGCTTGCAGGATCGCATTGATCTGATCGTGCAGTACTGTAAGGATGAGTACGACGAGGTGGTGACCAATCAGCGCGGAGACTCGTTCCACATCAAAACACACTTCCACTGCGACAATCCCTCAAAGGGTGAGATGGCATTTAAAGCGGGTGATGTTTTTCGAGTGATCGACACGCTCCACAATGGCGTCGTCGGGTCGTGGCAAGTGCTGAAGATTGGACGTGGCCACCAGGAAATGCAGCGAGGTGTCATACCGAATAAATCGCGTGCCGAGGAGCTGGCAACTGCACAGTTTAATGCCACCAAAAAGGAAATGAATGCCAATGAATCACGCGGAAATTTCTTTAGACGTCGTCGGTAAGTCCACTGTTCGAATCTTGAAGAAAACCACCAATAATAATCCAATTCATTTAATTTTATAGCTCCACGCATCGTCGCTCTAAGAGCCTGTCACGTGAGAACTGGGACGATGTCGTCTTCTCAGACAGCATTTCCAAGTTCCCTGCATACGAACGGGTGGTTCTACGCCATCCCGGCTTCGTGCGTCCCCTCGTGCTCTTCGGTCCAGTCTCTGACCTGGCAAGGGAGAAACTCGCCAAAGACTATCCCGACAAGTTCTGCACTCCACTGCAGGATGACGACAAGACCAGCAACAGCAATGCCACTGGCAAATGCCGCATTGTTCGCCTGTCCCACATACGCGATATCATGGACCGTGGAAAGCACGCTCTGCTGGACATAACGCCCAACGCAGTGGACCGTCTCAACTATGCACAATTCTATCCCATTGTCATATTCCTCAAGACAGACAGCAAGCACGTGATCAAACAGCTACGCCATGGACTACCCAAGGCGGCGCACAAGAGCTCCAAGAAATTGCTGGAGCAGTGTCAGAAACTGGAGCGCGTCTGGTCGCACATCTTCAGCACCCAGATTGTCCTCAACGATGAGGAGTCCTGGTATCGCAAGTTGCGCGATTCGATCGATCTGCAGCAGAGCGGCGCAGTCTGGATGTCTGAGTCCAAGGTGAGTTCAACTTGCAACCCCTTTCTACCCATTTCTCTCTCTTTCACCTAACTTGTTGTCTAGTGCCTTGTGCGCGTAGCTAGTCCTAAGTTTACAAGCATCTCAGTAGCTTTCATAGTGTCAATGTCTCGTTGTCGTGACTCTCTCTAATAATAATAATACTCACGTAACTTGATAACTCAACTACGTTCTCCTTGTCTTAATTTCTCCATGGTGATGGGGCTGTAATAAGAACAAATTGTTTTTCTTTTAAGTAAACTTCACTTACTTCAGGTAAACTATATTCTTTTCCTAGAAGTACCTAAAGTAAATAAATAAAAACTGCTATAAATGGAACAATTTAAAAAGGAATTAATGAGCTAAAGTTCATTCTGAGAACTGGGAAAAATTATAGATAAAATATTAAAGTTTCCGAGATATTCAGATTATTATTTCGAAGCAAAATAAATTTCCCAAAATATAAAATTCTTTATCCCAATTAACTTAAACTCTATTTAAACTTATTTTAATTTTATAACTTGACTTGTTAACTTTATAATTCTGATTCTACAACTGGTTATGGACAATTTTCTAATTTTATTTTCTAACCTTTTTTCCCCCCTTTAAACCACACACACACACACACCCCTCAAACACATATACCTCTGTAAAAATAATCAATTAAATCACTGAAATGGGAAGCAGCTTCCCGAATCCCCAACCGAAATGCTATTTCCCCCTTATATAGCACAGCCTTGCAAGCTCGCCTGCTGCCGCCCCACATCGATCTCTGTGCCCCGCTATAATGCAACGCGGCTGAGGCGTAATTCATTTTCGCTATTGCCCCTAAACGATTGCACGCTAACTCCGCCGCCACGCCCACCGCCCATTAGCTATGAGCCTGGCCCATATGCGCAACAGCAACAACAGCAACAGCAACAGCTGCAGCAGCAGAATGTGCCGCGTAGCCGCCAGTCATTTACCATGGTGCCCATTTTAAAGCCCGCCTCCTCTATGCCAGGCAGCAATGGCCATCTGCTGGATGGAGGCGGCATCGATAGCGTCGCTGTCGATGAGGATGCCAGTTCGCAGTATCACAGTTCGCAGCCCAATTTGCTGAGCACCAGCAGCAACAGCTATCTTTATCTGAACAGCAGCAATACAGGTGCTCGAACTGCTGCAGTCAATCGTGCTCAGGCAGCTGGCACCTGCTTGGGTCGTCGTGCCGTTTCCATAGAACGACGCACCACACCTTACTATTACCATGAGCTCTTGCAGAAGAACGTGTTCGATTCGAGCCTGAATCTGTTGCAGGACAAAGAAAACAAAAAGAACAGCAATTTAAAGCTGGAGGTCACAGGCTCATCCTCCAGCCAGCTGACTGGCGCCAGCCATCCCGCTGTGGTCAAGCAGCCAACAACAACAGCCACATCCATTGGCCAAAAGCCACAGCAGCGGCTGCCCACCAGCAGCAGCAACAGCAGCGCCAAGTTGGCAGCTGCCTACAACAGTTTTGCATCCACAAGCGATTTATTGAGCAATGGTAACAGCAGCAGCGCTGGCACTTTGGTGGATGACGATGGGGCGGACGACGGGGGCTTTAGGGCCACGCCTGCTAGTAGATCTTTAAACCTGGCCTTCAATAATCTTTCCAATCAGATTGCCAATTTGAATAACTTAAGTAGTGGCAACAGCAACAGCAACAACAACAGCAACAACAACAATAACAACGCTGATTCCAACAACAATGTGGGCCAAAGCAACGAATGCATTGCATGAGAATCGGTGTTAATTTAGTTGAAACAAGCCTTGTAATATTTGCATGTACTCGTATTTCTTTTTACTAAATTAAAGTTAAATCCCCGAGAATGTATGTGTATCTGTACATATTTCTGTTTACTCGTATCTCAAACTCATCCAAACTCATCCAACTAATCCACTCGCCACTCGCTGCATTTGCGAATACTCGCTGCAAAAAAAGTAATTTTACTCGTTGCTTTGCTTGAAGGACAACTGAACGAAACTGAGTTCGAAATTCAGCGAGGGGCGATTAATCAATATTAGTCTTAAACATATTAACAAATAATATCTCACAGACATAATAACTATTTTAAGTGTAGGCAAAGATACAGCTCAGTTCATAGCTAGAGTGGAGTATTTTTTTGCTAAAAACCATATACCAAATATTTGATATCAAGTTGCTAACTAAATGTTTATCGTTTTCATTTGTTTCTTTTATTTACAAAAACAATACAAAAACCAAATACATCATCATGGTCATTTCCTGCTTAATCATCCCGTAAACTCGATGCATATTAATCAATCAAAAACAAAATCAAAAACAAAAACAAAAAATACAATCAATATTCAAATCCTAAAACACAACGAATAATACAAATGTCCTCGTCCAAAACTAATACAAAAAATAATTATATATAATTATATAAATATGTAAACAACAAATATCTTGTGTTCGTCCACACATAAATATTATGTATACAAAATGCTTGTCAATCGAACGAATTGCAATCGAACGAATCAATCAAACGAATCAATCATATAATTTGCTATGCCATCATCCACGTTTCTTGTTGCTGTTTTACGTTTATTGAACAAAACAAAACAAAACAAAAAAACAAAAATTAAAAAACAAATTCAAAAACTTTGGTTGCTATTTCCCGATAACCGTCAAAAATTGATAATTGCTCCCGCGCGCTCGAAAATCTCTATCGCTAAAAAAAAAAAATTAATATAAAACAATCGAATTAACTTGCCTCTGCTCCTAACGAATAAACGAACCTGTAACCTATAACGCATAATAAAACCCAGCCCGTCGAGTCCCTCTCCGATGATTTCCTATTCCCCATGACCACTTCCCGTTTATCGTATGCATCAAGTCCCGAATCGGACTTGGAGCTAAGTCCCGGGCCATCCGCATCATTGTCGCTTGGCAATTTGCCGCAATTGGTTAAAGCGAGCTCAGATCCATCGATTGCCACTAACCAGGATAACTTGGATAGGGATAGAGACATAATTGGTGAAGGACTACCACCTCCATATACGGTAAGAGGCCCAAACCAAATCACTCGTACTCAAGAGCATGCGCCCCACTAAACAACATCCAAGTACTCCAAACGCGCCCTGCTCAGGCCATAATATCATATTGATCACACTTTGTGCTAATCTATTTCGCTACCCTTCAATCCACACACCCTATGCACCGAACAGGTACCCTATGATCATGGTGTGCAGCCGCCACAGAATCGCCGCCAGACCCTCGACTCCAGTAAGTACAGCATCTATGGCACCAATGTGGCACAGCAGCAACAACAGCAGTCAATTGATCCCTCAACTGGTGGCACACGCCCTCAGTCTCTGTACGGTATTAATGCGCCGGATTTGCCTCCACGCATTGATCGCCAGTCCAAGCCGGGTGATTTACCACTCAACACCTCGGGTAGCTCCTCTCGAAATGGCAGCTCCGGCGGTACTTTGGGACGCAGCGCTCAGGAGCGTCTATTCGGCAAGGCCGTATTGCAGGACGATGTCCAGGCCGAGTACGTTACTCGCAATGCCTTGGTTGGAGCGGGAGGAGATACCATTGAAAGGCAGCAGCAACAGGCCTCCCTAGAGCGACAGGCACGCATGAATGCGGCCATGGGCAGTCCAGCACAGCTCAAGGCAAATGGAAACGGAAATGGTAATGGAGGTGCTGCCTCCACCTACGACAGCGTCTCCAGCTACGACTCATACAACAATTCACAATTGGCCATGCAGAACCTGGGCCGACTGGGGCCCAATGCGCCCGATGATCTCAAATCAGTGCCAAATGCAAGGTAAGAAATAAATATATTATTGAATCTTATACATCTCGAGCTAATCTAATCATCTAATTAATGTTTAGTGTTCGTCCTTTGCCGCCTGTGAATCAGTCTCATGATTACGGTCGCTCTGCCCCGCATGATCATCGCGCCTTTGCGGCAGCCAACGATCTGAATCGCCAAAGTAGTCCCGGCAGGCCACTTTATCATGATATGAATGCGTCCCGTAATATTGGTAAGTCCTTCAATATAATTCTATATACAAAAGGACCTCTTCGACTGATATTTTTGAATATTAATTTGCAGATCCACGCAATGGAACGCCGCAGCGTCCCTCGAATCTGGGACTGGACAGTAGCCCACGCAAGCCATTGGTGGAAACCAAAACAGATTACGGAAAGTATAGGTAAGTTCGATTCCAAGGAATCCATTTTATATTGCCAAATGTCTTATAAATGTCTGTGAAAGCATAAAAAAATACTTTAACTCTCTCTTTCTCCTACGTTCTGACATTTGAAATAAATCGCATGCATTTTCGAACGTTTCGTAAATATACAAATATGTTGTATCTTTTATCTTGTCGCTACCCTGTCCCTGTGTCGTCCTTGTAGACGCTACCATTTACATAATCCCCATGCGCACCATTTGCATTTGAAATTCACGCATCTCTCTCAGCTCCCCTCCAACCTGCAGCTCAATAGCCTAGCGCGTCTGAACGCCATGAATGCTTCTGCCGCGGGTTTGGGCTACTGGAGTCGTAGACCCATTGCTGCTCCACGCCTACAAATGTCGCCCATGGTGCCAACAGTCTCCGCCTACGATACGCTCGTTTAACGAGTCCAAAACGATATTGCATCAAAGTTTATTCAAAGTTTTATTTAAGGAGTTCCCGGGACACTGTCTATATTATTCGTAGTTTTCATATACATATTTCATTCCTGGTTTTTAATTTTTCAATATTGTTAGAGTAGTTTGATCCAATTGAAATCTGTTCTTTAAGTTCAAGTTTTTCATACCAAAAGTTCAATATGATTTTAAGTCCTGCATTTTTAACACGTTTTAATCCTTTGAATGCTGATCCCTGTCATATCTGTGTAAATAGGCAATCCAAAGTCCCAATGTCTACTGTGGAATAAACGATATATGTACGAAAATAATGTAATTGTTTTGTGATTTGTCAGTTATCATAGAGTATTCGTATTTATCATATCATATTTCCTATAATTATGTCAATTTTTTCTCTTTTTCGCTTATGTTTTGTGCCCATCATCCACACGATCCACACAATTCAATTGTTCTCTCTAACACACATTTTACTCACTTGAACACAATTCGCAAAAATTGTATGCGCAACCACCAAACCACCGCTCCATCACGACCCACAATCTCCACAATTTCACCACCTACGCAGCCGAAACAATTCTGTTTCGCAAGCCGACTACAGCAAGCTGCCTAAGAATCCACATGGGGTGGTGCAGCCAGCCAATCCCGTCAACAATGGGGGCCAGATGAACGGCAGTGCCACGCCCAGCAGCAACGGTAGCGGACCATTCAAGCCCGTACCTCCACCCAAGCCCAAGAACTATCGACCGCCCGTTCAGAGCGGTGGCAGCAGTGGCAGCGGAGGCACCACACCCTGGGAGAATGGCGTAAGTATTTGATTAAATTAAATGTATTTATTGTTGTGCCACACACTTACACTTGCTATCCCAAAGGACTCTGGCTCACCACGTTCCCCCAATGGGTTCTATTATCCGCCAACACCTTCGCACCACCATTACGGCCAGCAGACGCCCGCGCCCGGCTCACCCCATCAGGGACAGCCCAGCAACGGCCACATGCAGCAGCCCACCTACGGCGCCAGCAATGGTAACTACGGCCAGGCACCACCGCAGCAGCCGCAGTATCCACCTGCCAATGGCTATAATGGCAACAGCCACCACTATAATGGGGGCAGTGGCACCGGCCCATACATAGCTCCACATCGGGGCATGCCACCGCCAATTGGTAAGACGCTAATTAATATATTTTAATAACAGAAAATCTCAAAACCTCTCTATAAAATCGTCGTTTAACCAATGTGAATAATTTACGAATTTACATGTACCATTCGTGAATTATTCATGTATTTATTTCAAGAGAGTATTACGAAGCAACCGAAAAAAAAGCTGATATTATTAATGCGTGTTTTTTATGAATTATTTATTTATTATAAAATTATTTATCTGTATCCTTTCAGGCAACCTACCACCCCATACTCCAGAACGCCATGCCCTCGATTTGGCTGGCAGTCGGGAGCAGCGCGGCTCCGCCTTTGAGTTGTACCGCAAACCGCAAATAGGCGCCGCTGTGGGGCACCATCATAACATGAGGTAAGAGCACAGAGAACTAATTCCTGGCCAACTGTATGCCGTGTTTACACTGAACGATCCCAACCCAAGAAACCGAATCACAAATAAAATGTGTAGAGAGAGAATTTGTACAGTGTAGCCAGGCAAGCTGTGTTGGCTGTTTGGCTAGCTGAAGGTTTCCAGGCTGAGACCTGGGCGAATACACGTCAAATCACATGTGTTTTACCTGGTTTTCAGTACTCCTGTACACCATTTGTGTTAACGAAAAATGTTTTTATTTTTGTTATATGCCATTTAGTAGTTTATAACTTGCAATTCACAATTATTTGAAAGAACATCAAGCAAACAGTTAATCAGTCAGTCAGTCAATCGATCAATCAAAGCTCATGCTGCCAATATTCATAATCATGCGGTTGCTGGTCATTATAACGATTAAATATACATATACAATTACCATTACAATTGGAAAACAATTTCAATTTCATTCAATTTGACGCAATTTTTCACAAAAACGCACAAAAATCGCATACATTTAATACCAAAAGAAATAAATAAAAATAATTATTGTATTTTGCAATAACCAAAATTATTAACCAAAATGCTTAACAAATTCGCTGATAAAGCTGATAAAAATAAATTGGAATTTAAAAAGTATATTATTGATACGCTTGGCATTCCTTATATTTGCTGCTATATAAATGAAAATAACGAAAATAAAACATTTTTCGGGTCAACTTCTTGCCATAGTACTCTATTATACTACTCGTACAGTTTCAATATCCACTTTCTCTTCTTATACTCGTACAGTTTCAATATCCACTTTCTCTTCTTATACTCGATTTTCTCTATAATATTATGCTACTCCGAACACTTTATCAATATCGTGCTTTAAGCATTTCTCTATTTCTGAACTGTTTCCTTCATTTTTAGAGTTCAATACTTCTTCAACGGTTTTGGGTTAAAAACAATAAAAAAAAAAATAAAAATACAAAAAAAAAAAATATTTAATAATTACGCTTTTAACTAACACCCAAAAAACTAATTGTCTTTTAGTATTCTCTTCTTATAAATGTTGCTCGAATATTTAAAAAATTGGTAAATGGTATTTTTTATTATCTACAATTTGGTTATTTTTGCAAAATCTAATAAATCAAATTTTATATGCGCTTGTGTGTTTTTTGCGAAAGATTTGCAGATAGTCGCAAGGCAGAATGAAAAAGGAAGTTTTCTTTGTTTCGAGACTAAAATATAAGTGCCGTACTTTGGAATCCCATTCGTTAGTTTTTCCGAGAGGCATATTTTTTGGCTTAGAGTATTTCGTATCGCGTTTCAGCACCAAACTTTTTCCCGAATTTCAATACCAAAAATCTTTCTGCTAACCCAAAACAAACAATTCAAAACTCTAGCGAAATGGAGCCATACGATGCGCATTACGATGATTATTATGGCCGGCAGCCAGCAGCACCGGAGCACCAGCACCAGCACCAACACCAGCAGCAGCACCTTCCCCCTCATTCCTATCCGCATCAAATGCAAAGATCCCGATCCGCTCCGCGGTATCCCAATGAGCGGCCACCACATGCACAAGATCCCAATTATTACGGCCACTACGGCACCAATAGTCGGGGCTACAGAGGGCAGGGACCGCCACACGAGCAGTATTATGATGAGCATGGCATGGAGATACCACCACCGCCCTTGCCGCCGCACAAGAAGAAGAAATCCGTGCTAAAAAGTCCGCTGACGGCGCTAAAGAATGCGCTAATTAAATCGACACGACCGCTGCGTCGTATGAATAGCATGGTGGAGCCGGAACGCAAGCCGAAGGGGCTGCGACGGCAGCAATCGATGCTGGAGCGTGGTGTCCAACGGCCGTATTACCCGGATGAGTATCCCACTTATCCAGCTGGCTTTGAGGATCGCCCGCCGCCTCCACCGCCAGCTTCTGATCAATATTATCGCGGCCATTATCCGCAGCAGGACATGATGAACAGCACCTATCAGAATCTAGAGGGTGAAGATATCTATGGCAATATAAGCCACACAGCGCCACGCATGCCACGCCCACCAGACAATGGATATGGCGGGTATGAGCAGTATGATCTATACGCGAACCGCGCCTGTATTGATCTAGAGCGACGTCAGGCAGAGGCGGCTGTCAGTGGACGCAGTGGTCGACGGATTGTACGCCGTCATAGCACCACAACAGCAGATCGCAGTGGTGCAGCACCACCTGGCAGACGACCCATGACCCATGCTAACGCAGGCTATGATCAGCAACAAGCTCAGGATATTTACCAGACCCGCCAGGGCGCCTATATGATGCCCGACCAACGACGTGCACCCAACTCGGAGGTGATGACACGTCGCCGCTTCTATCCTGGTGCCGCCAACGAGCAGAGCGAGGAGGCAGAGCCACTGTATCAGTCGCGTCGCGAAATGCAGCGCGAGATGCAACGGAATCACCTATACCAGTCGAAGCGCGAGATGCAGGAACGCATCATCCAAGGCAAACGAGACATGGAACGCGAGCTAAGCGCGCAAAGTAGCAGCCAGTCCGAGCGCAGTGATGATCGCTCGGAACGATCCGGCTCTGATGGCAACTACCAGACAAGACGTGAAGCTACACGCACCCAACTGAGAGATCAGATCTATCAGACGCGTCGAGATGCGCTGGATAGCATGGCGGAGCCTATATATGTAACCAAGCGGGACATGGGCAGACCTGCGCCTATCTATGAAACGCGCGAGGAGAGCATTCTCCAATCTCGCGAGAATGAAACGGATGAGAAGAAGGAGAAAGAGTGCAAAACAGAGCAAGTGCAGGTGGAGATTAATGCACAACCAGAGGAAACTCAGGATAGCACGCTGAGTCGCTCAGACTTGCAAAGGTCTTCTGATACGGTGATTGAGAATACGGCCGTAATCGGTCAAGCGCCGCTAGTGCAAAGCGAAATCGAGGACGAGGAGCCCAATGAAGCTGACAGTTCCGCAGAGCCTGAGGAACAGCCAACGGCTATTGAGAACAACCGTCATAATGAGGGCATGTTGGCCAGTGAGACGCAAAGCATGTCAGATGATGTTTTCGAGGCAACCGACTTGGTTAGCCCTTTACCCCAGTGCACTGAGCAAGCCACCAGCTCCTCGTCTGCCACCCAGCATCCGCTATCACCACGTGCCCTGCGTGCGCCCTTTCACATTTCCAATATATTAAAACGTACAGCGCCTCCGCCCAGTTTGCCCACCGGCGAGAGCTGCACCTCTATTGAAACGCAGTACACCTCGCAGGCCAGTTTACCCGTAGGACCACCCAATGCTACCAGTACGCCCTTCAGCAGCAGTATGTCCTTGCCCATTGCAGGTCCCGTGCCGCCCAATGGTGCCGGTCCTTTTCCCAGCCTGCCACGTGAACCCAGCACAACACGCGGCTTCTTTGACTCCAGCGGTGGCACGCTGGCAGACAAGCTGTGGCTCGTCTCGCTCCAGATTCCGCCGGGTGCCATTCCGGCCGGTGTGCGTCAGGAGATCTACTTTACGGTCAGCGATCCGCGCATGGGACAGGCCGTTGGCGGACCGCCGCTTGACATGGAAAATGGTTGGTCTAACTAACTCTTTCTACTCTCTCGTATTGCTCGTATTGTGTTGTATTCCGTACTCCTCCACTTCCACCTCTTGCAACAACAACTACAACAGCAACAACAATAAAAACAGCAATCTGCAACAGCAACAAAATTTATCTACTAAATCAAATTCACAAGTTTCTATTTTTGATTTTTGATTGCGATTTTTTGAATGCAAATCACATTTATTCATAGTTGAATAACATAGTCAAATAGTTGCCCTTCCGATTCTTGCTTTCTTTTCAATTTTTGATTGAATCTCAATAAAAGGAAATTAAATGTTGTCTAAATTAGTACTCTGCATGCGAAATTCTGATCATATTGAAAGAAAAGTTCGAATCGGAAATGAGCTCTACTCTTTATGGCCTTTGAATGGTATAAAGTTGATTTTTATTTATATACTAACATCATTTCAGGTATACCATTAATGTGTGCATGTATTTAATTATCGTATTGTATTTACTAATTTATCTAATTACTAACTGTCATGGGCTTGATTTCGCTTTCCAATTAATTTTATACATTACTTATAATACTCTAGCTCTTTTTTTGAAACTGGAAATAACCTTGGAAATTCGCTGTTTTCAGTGTAAATATTCATTGAAACATCAATGTTTTCCTGTTTTACCAAATATAAATTGTATACTAAATCAATCAATCTTCCTGCTCTGAAAATGTATAACTCAAAATGAATTATTTGTCTGGTATTGGTCTTATTTCCTCAGTTTAATTGTAATTCATAGCTAATTAATCAATCTTTTACCAATTCCAAAACAATTCCATCTCCATCTTAATTTGTGTAGTTTTACATTATTAAAAGAAACGAAATGAAATATTTCATTACAAGAAGAAGGAAGCTACAAATTTGATCAATAATATATGTTTTTCTACGTTACTCTTCCTTTCCACTTTGACTTTTATACTCTAATATCTATCTATTATTATTCTATCTTTACACTACACCAAAATTTATCTGTTAAGCTATTCTAATTGCAGTTTCACACACCAACACCAGCATCCCTTTGCAATTAGTTATGTTTTATTATAAATGAGTTCTAATGAATATATTATAATCTTGATCACAGGTGAAACGATGCTCTCACCACTCGTCATGTGCGGGCCGCAGGGCCTTGAGTTTCTGGTGCCGGTTACTCTGAATATACCGCATTGTGCCGGACGCACCGCATCACTTGGTCTGGCGCTCAAGGCCACCGACAGTGAGAAGAACCTACACACCGAATGGGACAACATCGATCTACCCAGCAATGCGGCAGCTCACACAGTATCCGTCAAGGTGGATCACTTCTAGGCAGTAGAACCGCATAATTATAAGGCGTTAATCATCGTCACGAACCGAATTATAATCATCAAATATTGTAAATACTTTCATGAAATTACTTTTAAGCCATAATTCCACGACAAGAGCGCAACAAATACGAGAATCTTAGGCATTACTCATAAAGAATTAAATTAATTTAATATTGTTTGTTAATTGTGCCTTTAAGTGATCGATTTGCTACTGAACCAAGTGTCGTTTATATATAAACAAAATATATATTTACAACCCTAAGAAAATTAATCGAATGCGACATAAAAATCTGTATAAAAGTTTAGCGTTTAGTTTCATAACAAATTTGTATATTTTAAAGAAATTGCTTCGTACATATATATTTTATATAAAAATCTGTGTAGGATTGTAATCGAATTTTATATATTTTACTCCTAGCAACTTGCAAATTGTTTCGATCTATAATCTGTTTGAAAAAAAAAAAGAAATTACCTATACGATAATTCATACATTATTAAAATACAATACTACGTTTAGACTATAAAAGCGCCTATATAGCAAAGAAATATATTATTATAATATATCGAGATATACATATATATATATATATATATATATATATATATACATTTTGTAATAAAAACGAAAGATATAAACACTTAGAAAGCTTGGGTATAAATAAAGGAGCAAAACAAATATTATAATCAAATTGGTGTTCTAAGTGTATTCTAAAAGGTATAAGTATAATTTCATCATTAACTTTCGAACCTTTACAATTATCTCAGTAAATTCTGGTCCACCCCAATGAAAAACGATGTGAAGTAATTAAAATGTAGACAAATATGTGAAATATATTTTAAATACATTCATAATCATAAATAGTAGCTTTAGGCATGTACGTATGTATTTTTCATATCTATGTATGTATGTATGTAAATATGTAAATATAAGTGCACTGCTTGACAACGAAAGGTAACAAAAGCACGCAAAAGCACTTTAAATCTTAAAGATTACATCGAGTGTGTCTGCTTCCAGAGATTGAATAATTAAGAATACAATTATATAACTAAACGCCAGGAAACAATTTAACAGTCTTGAAGCCCATCAGCTCCTACGTGGATGGGGATGGTGCTGCATTCGTCGTTGTTGTCGTTGTCGCGTTGCTAGCTACTGTTGCTAGCAGTACCTCCTGCTCCGGTATAATAGAAACAGCCTCCTTTACGTAGCCGTAAATATGTTTACGTGTGTCGTTGACCACATCACGGACCATTGCCTGGAAAAAGCTGCTGTGAAGCGGCGCCTCAGCATAGCGTTCGTACTGATCCAGAGAGTCCTGCAATTTTAGCGTAAGATCGTAATTCTTGCGAACGACATCAAGTATCTGCTCCTCCGTGGGCGTGGACAAGCCCTGCTCGGCCAGCCATTCCTTGATCTTGTTCTGGAAGTGCTTGACAATGGCGAGTATATTCACCAGGGCATTCAGTAGTTTGATAACATCATCCTTGTATTCGCATTCCGGCATCGTTGTGTAGCGCATAACTATAATTTATAATTCTCTTACTAAAATAATAATTTAAGAAATAATTTTTGGATTCTAAGCTTACCCATGGCATGTATTTCCGTAAAGACTTTTTCTTCGCGATTCAGCTCGTAGTAGAGCTCATCGTAACTATTTGTTGTGGCCAGGAATGTATCGCCGTACGTAATGAAAAGATTGAAAATGTTAACCACTTGCAGTGACAAATGGAAGATATTGCACTTTTTAACCAGCGTCTGCTCCTGATTTACCAGGAAACGCAACAGACCGATCAAGGCCGACCACAGCTCCTTCCAGGGATAATTAAGGCGAACGCGACAGCGTTTCTGATAGCACAGTATGCGATGTATTACCCCAATGCATAAAAGATACAATTCCATGGGAAATTTCTTCATTAAATGCGAAACAATAAACTCCACTAGCAAATCCAGTAGGGTAGCTGCCAACGGCTGCGACTTTCCCACACGATCTACATTGAGTTTCCTATGACGCATCTGGGCGCGGTGCAGCATCACCTTGAATGTCAAATTGCTGTCGTGCATCATGGAATTGGCGTACTGATCCTCTGATATGCAAGTGAGTATAAGAAAGCAAAGCTTCAGGTTGGCAATGCTTGACTCATTCTTGTTGTCCTGCATAACAATCGAGCTGTAAGAAAAGAAGATTCTAATAACACAACAATAGTTAGCTGATATTTATCTTTGAGCTTACCAATATTGGAATACAGCAACCAGCAGATTTGTGGGATACTGTGTCATATCAATGATAGGCGCCGTGGCCAAGTCAGGCACAGGCTGGGTCAGGCTCAACGTATTACTAGGCGAAGGCGGCGCACTCGACTCCGCCTGTGTGTGCGCCAGAGTTGTGATAAAGTTGCGATTCAGATGCACTGCCTCATACAGGGCCAGCAACAACCCATTGTTGGCCTTGATCTGTTGCACTCTCTCGCAGCCCTCATCGGAGACAAACATATTTCCAACCATATTTGAGAGCGAGGAGAACCATGAGGAGGATTGCACATTGTTTAGGCTTTGCATATACTGTCGGCAGAAGTCAATGAGTGATTGCGAGATCATTTGTCCATAGCTGGAAAGTGATAAAAAGCATAGAATTACATTTCCTTATCAACATTACTTACGAATTACGAATAATTAAAAATTCATGATAAAAGAAAAGCAATGTACAGTGCCTAAGTTTAAAATGCTCGACTTCGAAATACTCTGTATGGACAATAAAAATAAGAAAAAATGTAGATGAGCATGATGAGATGTAGTTTTGAAATGAATGACTCGACTGTTAATCCTTAAATGATCTTTTTGGAAAATATTTGCACAAAATTAATATACTCTTTTACCCATTTTTAATATATATTTTTTATCTGTTTAAATGAGTCGCGCTTAGGTATGTATGTACGTAGGGTATTTTAGATACAAGATATCTCCTTACATGCTTCGCTATTCTCTTTCAAGAATTGCGACGCTTAGATTAATGATAATAATAGGAGAATACAATACCCATTCAATGCCAGCTCATCAGCCAATATGGAAAGCTGTACCACATATGGATTGGTTGCCTCGTGCTTACGGTAGTTCACCAGAATGGTCAGAAGTATAACAATATCGTGTCCATGCTGGGCACGAAATGAAGGATCGCTGAGTAGACGGACAAAGGCATCGAAGAGACTGTGCATCATAAGGTACTCGAAGAGCACATTCTGGCTAACATCCGTGCCCGTGACGAGCACCAGGAGTAGTTTTAAGCACATGAAGCGGGCATTCTCTGATACATCGCCGAGCAAAATCCGATTGCAATATTGCATTAAAAGCTTTAGCCATTCATCCATCGTTTCGTGACCGAAGATCTCGGTTAGAATATTCAAACTTGCTTCCGTGTTGCACTTCTTGAAGATGCCATAGAAAAGGGAGCACAGAGTTTGCAGGCTATTGCACAGACGCTTTGGATGATCCTCTGTCGGTGAAAAGTGATAGTGTAATTAATTAAAAAGCAAGGACATAGACCAAATCTTACCCTTGGTCATGTCCAGCATTGCGATGCATTTCTGAAATAACGTGTTCAGGTTGGGCTTCACCACTTGCAACTGTTCATTATTTAATTTACTTATTTGATCCTCTAGAGACTCAAAGTTCGGCTGCAGCAGAAAGAACTCATTCCAGAACTCAGGACTGTCAGCGCTGGGATCCTCGCCACGACACAGTAGCTCATAAATGTAAACAACCTGCAATTCCAGATGTCAGAAATGTAAATCGTAAATTCCGGTCTTTTTCGTACCTTCTCCTTGGGACGTTTAGTGGAACCGCTGCCGCTACGCTTTCGTGACGTCATCTCAAGGTGGCTCAGTCAACTTTTAAAGTATTTTCTTTAATTGTTAATAAATTTTTATGGGTGTCTATGTGGTGGAGTCAGAGTCAGCCTTTTGTTGCTATTTTTGCTGGCAGTTTAACATCGGGCCAGTGTGACCGAAAGCGCAAACCAAGCATATACCATTACACTGTCCTAAATATACCAGAAATATATTGTTGTAAACAATTTACACCTATAGAATAACAACATCAAATAATCAAACATATTATTACATATATTCATAATTTAAAGTTTTAAAATTTAAAAAGTATATCAACATTCACGCTGTAAAGCTAGCACACATGTCGTTACGTCGCCTGTCATCAACATTCGTGCACTTTTCAACACTGTTCAGACAGCTGTTGTGCAAATTGATTCCATTTTGAGAACCAGTTTTTTTGTTCAAGTTTTAGGGACACAGGCTAGTTTGCTTTTATAAAACGCTCAATCTATAAACTAGAAATAATAATTAGACCGCTTTAACACAGTATTGTCACTCGCATTTTGATTGAAAGCCATTAAACGGGTGCAATAACATTTAAATTGTGGTAGGGGGATTTATACTTAATCGCAAATTTGCGTGAACTTTGCTGCAAAAACAGCTAAAACAACTTGGGCAAAAAAAAAGCTAAAGCTAAAAAACATGTCCAGTCTGCCACGTCGTATCATCAAGGAGACGCAGCGCCTCATGCAGGAGCCGGTGCCCGGAATCAATGCAATTCCTGATGAAAACAATGCACGTTATTTCCATGTAGTAGTCGCCGGTCCAAATGATTCACCCTTCGAGGGCGGCGTCTTCAAGCTGGAACTGTTTCTGCCAGAGGACTATCCGATGTCAGCGCCAAAAGTACGCTTCATTACAAAGATCTATCATCCAAATATCGATCGTCTTGGGCGAATTTGTCTGGATGTGCTTAAGGACAAGTGGAGTCCGGCTCTGCAGATTCGCACCATTCTTCTGTCCATTCAGGCTTTACTCAGTGCGCCCAATCCTGATGATCCTCTAGCTAACGATGTGGCCGAACTATGGAAGGTCAATGAGGCCGAAGCCATACGGAATGCACGAGAATGGACTCAAAAATATGCTGTCGAGGACTGAAGCCGTACCAGAAGAAGAAATACCCCTCAGAAGGTGGCGACCGGAACCGGGCGGCTCGCTCTACCGATTTTCCACTTTCAAACAATAAAATCAAGGAAAACATGTAACTTTTTTATAATACACAAATTTTTGTATATTTAAAATGTCGAGAGGTCGAGGATATTGTGAAGATGGCGCTAATAATAAAGATTATATGATAATGCTATAATAAACGAATATAAATAAAATTCTATGTAAAAAATATTTGGCTTATAACTTTGCAATAAATGAAGGAATTGGTTTAACTAATTATTTATCCTAAAATCAATTACCTTAAATATCCCTAATTAGATTTATTCGTGACACGAACACGCTAGCCTTATAATTTATAAATCTAATGCAAAATAAAATATAAACTATGCAATTTAGTTACATATCATATTCATTTAAATTATTTGTGTGTAGATATATACCAATAAATAAAAAGCATTTTTCTTTTGTTTATAAGATGGAATGAACAAAGCTTATTGGCACAAGTTCCATTGAACAACGCCAGTTCACTGAACCGAAATGAACTAGTTCGATTAATAGACTACGCAGTAGCCAGAGTTTTCGATATCAGCTCACCTCGTCTCGTGTTGTCATTTCACAACAAGTTCGGTTTATTATCAATTCGTTAGCGGCAAATATCAGTTGCAAATAAATAAATAAATAAAATATGTCTGTTATCCGCACATCGACCCGACTCTTACAAAATCAGCTGCGTCGCGTTCAAAGCGTGCCAGTAGCCCTTTACCATGAAAATGTAAGTTAACATTTCTTAAAAAGTTCTTTCGTAATATCTTTTGTATACTATATAAAATATAGTATGGTTAGCATATATGCTTATGTATTTACATGAGTATTTGTTTTAATTTCGACATGCTCGAGAGATAACAATTACGTGCTGACAACTGACTAAGGGGTTTTTTTCCGATTGATGATTTTCAGGTAGTGGAGCACTATGAAAATCCTCGCAACGTGGGCTCCTTGGACAAGAAGGATGTCAGCGTGGGCACTGGTTTGGTTGGAGCACCCGCCTGTGGCGATGTTATGAAATTGCAGATCAAAGTGGACGAGAATGGAAAGATCATTGATGCCAAATTCAAGACTTTTGGCTGCGGTTCGGCTATAGCCAGCAGTTCTCTGGCCACCGAGTGGGTTAAAGGCAAGTCCATTGATGAGGCTGGCCAACTGAAGAATACAGATATTGCCAAGGAGCTGCGTCTGCCTCCTGTAAAGCTGCACTGCTCCATGCTGGCTGAAGATGCCATCAAGGCAGCCCTGGCTGACTACAAGGTCAAGCAGCAGAAGAAGGCAATCAATTAAAGGATCAAATATTATATATATAGATATACGCTATGATACCAGCTATTAGTTTTTATCTTTCTAATCGATTATACGTAAAAGTAGAACGGCAATATATTTACGTACATATATATTATTTTTTATTGGATTCTAAACTTTGTAAGTAATTGAAGCGCTTTCAATTTGCTATAAAGAACCATTTAATCTTTTAATTCTCGCTTTATAGATGGACGCGTGTGTGCATGGAATACAATGAGGTGCAGCTGGAACTGAATTTATCTAAGCGATGTATGAATGTCCGTATGTTAATCTGTGTGTGTGAGTGTGGAATGGAATTAAAATGGGGAGCCAACTGTTAGCAGCTCTTAACTATCAACTAATAGCTACTTGCGTTTTTGTGAAAAGTCAATATACTGTGTGAAGCCATATAAATTTTGAGTTATGCAAATTTAAGCTTGTAGATTATATTATATACCTATATACGTTTACGAATATTAAATAAACTGTTTCTCGATTTGAATAACTTTCTTGTTCGTTTATTGTGTTGCATTATAAATCGTTAAATATTACATTCGATTTCGAGTTTTCATAGGGTTTAAGATAGACGTACACTGACACCTCCGCCGCATTCGCCCTTTGTCTTCAACTCAAATGCTGTAATGTAGAAGATAGATAATATATATATTAATATATAATTATAATACTTTGCAATATTCTTACGATCATCGGCGTGCTGGCAATTGTAGTTAGCCATAACACACTGGCTGCCAAAAGTCAGCAGACGCTCCTTGCTGCTGTTCTTGGCCTTGGCACAAACGGGCTCGTAATCGTCACCGCAGGCGCGTACACAGCTGTTAACTTGTTTTTTAGAGTCCTTTGCAGGACTTGCGAGGACGAGTGCCATCAGGCAGAGCGCTAAAGAATGTAATTCATCAATTCAGTTTCTTGTTAAGATACTTGTTACTTGTTATGATATCCTTTGCTATTGGGGAAATATTTGTATTCACTTGCCACGTATACTACTATAGACATATACCCACAGTACATACTTAGTCATATTCCTAATCTCACAAGTTGTTACGAAGGTCAGTTTGCTGTGATCTATAATGCATATAAGTATTACATATGTATGCATCCGACATATATCTGTATTTAAGAGTAATAAATTGTTTTTTAAGAGCTGAACAGGCTTATCGTGTCAATACAAATAATGCAAAAATATATATATATATTTTACGTTCATTGTTCTTTCTTAGTGTATTATAATGTTAAGACAAACAATTTTAATAATAATTTTAATTTTAATTCATACCTCAATCTATAAACTTATTGCTATTATTCGGCATCATAAGGAAAAGATATATCTATGTATGTATCTATCTCTATGTTGGCTTAAGTGTTTGTGTTCAGGCACTCTTAAGTCTTAATCTTAAATCTTTCTTCATTGTATTAAATATTTTGATAAAACTCGCAGAATTATATTATGTATATTCTTGCATGTCATATGACACTGTAGTTTAAAAGTGTAATTATTTACTTATTAAGATTGTCAACTGGAACGATTAGGATAAAATGAAGCTATAAAATCATACAAATAAATTACACCCACCTATAGAATCTAGGAAATCTGACCCATGAAAGGTATAAATTTTATAAAATGTTCAGATGAAAATCAATTATCAAGAGAAGTAATAACAATAATAATGTAAATAAAAATTCTAAGTATCTTGAAATATTTTTCCAACAACTACGAATCATAAATGATTGCTATAATTTGTTTTTATTCACAATAAAGTTTTTTTTATTTTAGCAAACTCCATAAAATAAAAATATGTAATTAGTTACCAAGAAGAGTAAACAGAGCGAAACGCATTTCAGAATATTCCACGAACTCGCGACAAAAATAAAAATAAGAATCAGACAAACCGGCTTTGAGTCGAGTTAGAATTGAACTGAATTCTAGACTGTGAGATTTATCACCTTTATATACATATCAAGCCCGCAACGCAGCTGATGAACAATAGCCGGCGGCACACAGATACAAATGTATCAGTATATATGTATATATACTATATAATTTAGACTATATTATTCCGATGGGAATCACTCATCCTACACTTAAATTGGTGTATATTATGAAATGCATTCCACATGTATTGGTTAGGTAAAAATGGCAATGACAGGGAACAGCGACAAACCCCCTCGATGCTTCAGAGTAGATAATGGTACTGGGACTGGGACTGGGAATGAGAATGGGAATGGGCGGCGTTTGAGAGACACGCGTCGGGTTATGTCGTTTAGTTTAAAGCGGTTATCATTATGACATTTAGCCCCACGGCCTGGGGCTGATGCTTCAATTGTGGGCGTTTCAAGTATTTAAGATCTAACTGACAAAAAATGTAAAGGCGTTAAATTCAATTGATAAATTTTGAAGATCATTTTATTCGCTTGAGAGCAATTTTGATAGAATATAAAAGGTTTGTCATCTGTGTTATTATCTTGCAAAAAAAAACCTATATTTTGTGAGCCCCTATGTGTATAATTCATTTGAAGTATTACTAGGCATGAAATATTCCTTAAAAATTAAATAATTAGATATGCAGGGTATCACTTTATTTTACATAAAACTTTTCAATGCATAACAGCTCTGGATTAAACCAATTTACAACAATTTGCATGCTTGTCATGTGCAATAAACGGGAATATGCCCCTTTAATCCAGTTCACGTGACATTATTTACGATTTACGCACTTAAGAGTATTTCTCTACTTTATCTCCGATTGAATTTAATGGATTTGTTTATGAAAAAAGCACTGTGATTGCCATTAAAAATCAGTTTGGGTTGATGTCACGTCAGTAGCAAAGGTTTTGATCATTAAAAGATAAATCAGAATATGAGAACATAGTCTAAATTACCAATTATGATAATTAAAGAACATAAAAACAATAAAAACGTTTTAAATTGCATCAGTAATCAAGGTTTCGACTTAAGATAACTCCAAACATTTCCAGTTGTTTCGTAGCAAGTTCAATACTTTTGTGCAGGTCTAAAAAATACAATCGAATCTGAAAAACATTTCTGGTTTGGTTCGAAAATTTTATTTGAATATTCAGACTTAATTTTTTCCTTTCAGCATAGATTAGTATTTCTTAATTTGTATTAAACAAACAAAAAATTAATGATACAATTTATTATTTTTAATGACCTAAATTTAGACTTCCCTGAATGTTTTTTACATTTTAATTCAATACAATTTCCATGTCATATCTAATTTTATAATAAAAATAAGTTCAAAATTTCTTATTTTGAATTTTAAAATTATAAAATAACTGGTAGTTATTTCAGCGAAGTCCGCTTGCAGTTAATAACAGTTCAGAAAAATGTTAAGACAGTATTTTTTTTGTACGATACTGAAAGTGGTATATATTGGTATAATTCTCATTTAAATATACGGTCACACTCTTCTCCTTGGCTCTCCTTTTCTGATGCGTCATTCGATTTTTTCACAAACGTTTAACATTTCACAAGAGGGAGAAAAAGTAATTTTTAAAAGTAATAAATTGGTATTAATATAAATATACAAAAGGTAAAGTACAAGAAAAAGGGCTACCAAGAAATAGAGCACATTTTAGTAAACATTTTACCTGCTTACAAAATTCTAAAAATGGAGGAATTTATGAAATTGGTCGCTCAATACCAATGCAATACAAACGTAGATGTAAGCAGTTCTGAGAGCGACACTGACTCAGACATAACCTATAAAAGCACTGGAAAACCAAACAAAGGAAATAAAGATGGCGAAACGGACGGTGGAAAGCGAAAAACGGCGGGATCTGGAAGTGGAAACGGGACGAATACAGCACGTATGCCGACCAGAAGACCCGATCCGAATGTCTACAACAGAAATGCTTTACTTGCGCGCGAAAATCGTCGCAAGAAAAAGGCATACATGGAGGCAGTGGAAAAAGAGCTGCACGAGACGCGAAACACAAACAAATCCTTGCTGAAGGCACTGAAGAAGCAGTTTAAGTTGACACAAAAGCTGGAGAAACAATGCGAATATTTGAAGAACAGTTTGGGTAACTACAAAGGTACCAAATATCTAGCTAGATCATTAAATGCAGATATTCAATCCCCGAACAACCGAGCTGAATCACCGGAAGGCTCGCTGGTTTCGAGCTATTCTTATTCGAGTAGCAGCTATGAGCCGCAGCTGGAGTCTAACTCCTTTCCAGGATTGCTGAGTGTCGATAATGGTAGTGTAGCTGAAAAGCAATTTATAAATGAGCCGCCAACAAGTTCATGGAATGATTTTATTGATGATTTATTAACAGAATATCAACCATCAACGCCCGAGAGTCCCAGCCGACCGCTGGAAGAGAGCAGCAGCTTTCCAATGACAGATTTCCAGGAGTTCCAGTCTCCGCCGCTGGGCATCATTGACGAGCACAGTTACTTCAATAAATTCACAGAAATCGGTTTCAGTCCGAACTCGAATTATGGATGGAGCGCCAGTTGCACGCCACCAACACAGTTGCTGCAAGATGATTATCTACAGGATATTTCGGATGGGGAGTGCCTTGCAAGTCTATAGATTGATATGTGTTTTATTATTATTAAGTATATGTTAAGACGTTATAAGTTATATATTATTATATCTTACGTATGTACAATTAAGGCAGCCGCATTCGGAACTTACGAACTATTACCTTATATTTTGTGAATCGATATAATTCTTTCCAAATAATCATTTAACTAGTTTGGCCCATGGAGCTTATGATAGAACGAGCGAGACAGTCCACTGCAGGAGCACTTTGGTTTCGATATTTAAAATTTGTTTCATAATTTCAGGCCTGTTTGGAGGCGCGTTGGATTCTTTTTTATCCAGCTTGCAAATGGTTTTAATCTATAAAAATTGAAAGGTGGGTTCCACAGGATCGCTGCTACGAAAGTTTCAAATGAGACTATGATCTTTTTGTTGTCCCCCTTTTTTCAGTTGCGGCCAGCTCTTATGACGAAACTCTAAATCTAACGGATTTCCGAATATATATTATATATGTATTTCATGGGAAACAGTACTCATGGAAGGAGATCCCGGCGTCAAGTGTATTCAATACAAATTGTGGCGTTATTTTTGTTAATATTAACTGAAAAAAAGTGCAAAAACATACTAATTTATTTGGATTCTGACATGTTTCAGCTATATTTGAATCACGCATCGATGTTAGATTACATTGATTAAGTGGACAGTGAGGCTTCGAACCACGGTATGTACTTCTATCATAGCTCCTAAGAGGCCAATTATTTAATGTATCTTTTGGAAAGAATATCGATATTATTATATTCGTAAATATGCATTTGTTACTGAGCCCCAAATAAATTATTAACTGCACAACATTTGTGACTAAAATAAAATTGATTTTTTTATTGGACGGGCGGGGCAGACGAACGCTCGAGTGGGAGTTTCGATTTCATACTTTTTCAGGATTTTGGAAATCAACTTTAATGGCCAGATTTTAATGCAACTACCCGCGTTGTACTGGTAAGGACCAACTATATCTAAGAATCATCGACTAAAAAAATTTAAAGTTTCAAAGTCAATGCAAAAGTCCTTTAGCTAGCCGATAACCCTTATGAATAATATTTAATAATAAAATAAATAATATAAATTATAAAGTGGGAAATAATAATTATAAACCTGTGGGTATGCAAATGTCTATTACTTATGTTTACTTGATTTAAAACAAAAAGTACGAATGGAATCTCAACTTTGTAGAATTAAAAATTACTTCACTTAAATTTGATGTAGGCATCAACAACGTCGGAAAGTATATATACTTTTGTATCTCAAAGATACGTTTTTATCTGATAGATACTTTTACAACACCCTTATAAGTTTACTCTAAAATTTGACTAATAAAGCTATCTTTTTCTTATAGAACGATGTCAAATTTGTGTGCATTTACATCACAATGGGCTGCGATTACCGAACATCGGATTATCAATGAACCAACAATCAACAGAAGTCTTCTCATCGTCTGTCTGGTGTAAGTTAAAATAAAAGTAGAAAATTAGTTTGTTTATATATAAATTATATTTTTATTATTTATTAATTAGTTATTAGAATATCAAAAGTAACAAATAATTGTTCATAACTGTATATAAGAAAATATCCATGTATAAATTAATTTGGATAATTAATAAAATAAATAATTTTTCAAAAGAAAATAGGGAGTGTTTTATTTTTTAGCCCAGGAACTTTTTTGCACCTCACAGCTACTTTGGGGAAGATACTTTTACTTTATACTCTGAAAGATACTTTTGTATATCAAAGATACTTTTGTAACTCAAAGACACTTTGTATCTGACAGATACTTTACTCACACATCCTTCAGATACATTTGTGTCCTGCAGCAGGACGGCGGTCAGTACCCAGAAATTTCCCAAAATATTCCAAGTACCAGGTGAACAGCATCAGCAGGAGGTGAAACATTGACACTGTTAATTAACAGAGGCACTTAACATTTGCACTGTTAAGATAACATTAGTCATCTTGCAACAAAACTTTGGTCGCCTGGTGATTCCGCCGCTGGGTCAGCCGAAAATTCAAATTTGGCGCATGGAGTACCAGGCGAACAGAAACCAGCAGCAGGCTGACGCCTTTTTTTACTACCCCAAAAGTAGCCAATGCAAAATATATTATTCAAAAATATCAACTTGCTGCTGGACTATGTTCGCCTAGTACTTTCAGCAGATTTTGGTCGTTTGACGGCATTTTGTTTGAATTTGGTTTCCTGCCCCCAAAAGTAAGCATTAAAAATGATGAGCTGCAAGTCTTAATTAAATTTAAAATCCTCCTGCTCTTCCTTACACTGTAAATTTGCTATTTAATAGGACCTATATTCATGTAAGTTTTGGTCCTTGTCCTTCCTGAAATCAAAAAATATTAATAATTGTTAAGAAATGTAAAAAAGCGGAAATATTTCGAACTTAAAGTTCCACTTACCTCAGTTAGATCTTGCTTTAAACAAGGAGATATTCTAATACTATGCTTTCTAGCCTATATACAGCAGATATGCCTTGTGCTACAGTGATAACTGTTCTAGCTGATAGCGACATATGCCGGCGACACTGCAGTACTGACGGAAGTTCTTCTACAATTTACGTCCTGCTTTAAAAGCTGGGCTCAAGAAAGGAACATTGGCATAAACGGCTCGAAAACTACAAGGACGATTTGAATGTCGTTAAGAATACTTACCTTTTTATACAGGAGTCGGCAAGATACGCCTTTGCGAATGTCATGTTTGGCCATCCTGATCTAG
Source organism: Drosophila repletoides (assembly GCA_018150835.1). Taxonomy (NCBI): domain Eukaryota; kingdom Metazoa; phylum Arthropoda; class Insecta; order Diptera; family Drosophilidae; genus Drosophila; species Drosophila repletoides. Next base: position 9,222,328 of record JAECWQ010000202.1, read on the forward strand.
CAGGATAAGGACTATCTGGTGGACAAAGGACTCTTTGATAGTCCTTGAAATGGCTGTTACAAACTTTTGCTATTTTCAGGACAGTACGGAAAAATTGGAAAATTTACAACTGACTGTAACTCGGTCAAATCCTTGCACATTTAGTTAGCAACTGTTGCTTCAGAATCATAAGGACCACCTCTATCGATTGGGAAAATGAACTGTAATCATTCTACTCTTTTTTTACTATCTTATGCAAGACGTTAATTTATTAAATTATGCGTTTTAATAATCAGGTTTTACAAAGAAACAGTCAACATATCCATTTCCTTCAGGCCTTTAGCAATTTGGCATGATACTCAATATGCTCGGCTACAAAAGTAGCTATATAGAAATAGCTGTGATCATATCCCTCGCGCTGTTTGTATATGGTCTGAATATGATCATTGGAATCAGCTGCAGACAGTAGTTTCTCAGGCAGCAGTTGCTTGCTGATAAGAAAACTATCGGCCGATCCCTGATCAATAAATAGTTCCTGTGGAGTGCTTGCATATTTCGATACCAGGCTGGTTGCATCCCATTCCTGCCAGTCTGCAGTTTTTGCGCCCAGATAGCCAGTAAATGCCTTCTGGCCCCAGGGGCATTCGGAAGGATTCGCGATGGGTGCAAATGCCGAAACGGATTGATAAAGTCCAGGATTTTTCAGGGCGCAAATTAATGCACCATGTCCACCCATGCTATGCCCGAAAATACCCCTCTTCACGGGTAGTGTAGGAAAGTTGGCATTGATAACTTCAGGCAGCTCTTGAGTCACATAGCTGTACATCTTGTAGTGCTTAGACCAGGGTTCTTCTGTGGCATCCACATAAAAGCCGGCTCCACTGCCAAAATCATAAGCATCATCCTGCCCAGGCAACTGCAGTCCACGAGGCGAGGTATCCGGATTCACCACAATGATTCCCTGTTTGGCTGCAGTCTCTTGGAAGCCGCTCTTTTGCACAAAGTTCTCGTGTGTACAGGTTAAGCCGCTTAAAAAGTACAATACCGGACTTGGAGTCTTATCTTCCAGGGCTGCAGGCGGCAGGTAGACACCAAAGGTCATATCACAATTCAACGTGCCGGAATGATGTTTGTAGACACGTTGTTCGCCCTCGAAGCATTTTGTGGTGGATAATAGTTCCAGTTCCATTTTCTGCAAAATAATAAAATGAATATAAAATCTTAATTAAAATATTATTCTTATTACATACGCTGAGATTTTAAAAAAATAAAATATGTTTGTTAATGTACTAGCGATGAAGGTTCATTGAACTAGTCGTACCAGGGATGAGTGAACACTACAAATTATTATTTAGAAAAGCGAGATATATTTAAGATTACATGTTTATTTTTCTTAAAATATTTTTATAATGTTATTTCATTTTAATTATAATTTCTTATTAAAGGAATTAAAATTGTTTTAACAAATTAACTAGTGGCTGGTTCCGAAGGAGTGTGCATCCCTAAGATCTAGGGTTTTTCCATAGCAATGCTGGAAAGTGTCTTTTTTGAACTGATTGGCAACACTAAGTTGCAAAACAACTTGCAAAATGCATTAATTATTAAATATTATATTAGTACCCTAGGATCAGTGAACTGTAAAAAATGTTATTAAAAATGGTTAATTCTGTTTCTCTTTTTTTTCCTAAAGTATTTAAATTCCAAGCAATCAAACGAACTTTTCAGCAGCCCTGAAATACTGGTTTTTGCCACAACAGTGTTGTACAGTGCAAATTAAAGAAATTTGGCAGCCCTAAACTATAGCACAACACATTATAAGTAAATAAACCGGCAGTAATTGAATTGTTTAATAAACAAATATAATATTAAAACTCAAAACAATGTCAGAGGAGGCTCCAAGCACTTCAGCGTTTGGCTTCAAGAAGCGAAACATCAACAGAGGCGCCGCCATGCGACGTAAGAAGGAAAGCAGCAGCAGCAGCAACAATTCAGGTAAACAAAGAATCGGCGCCAAAAGTTATGAGTATATAAATTGATTTTTAATGTTTTTCAACAGGAAAGAGTAGCGATGAGGAGGCGCGGGGTAAAACGAGTGCATTGGCTCGGGCAGAGAATAGGAGGAAACGGACTAATCCTAATTTTCAGAGCACGAAAACGTTAACCAAGCGAAGAGTAGGCGCTGAATCCGTTGGAGTCGATTCATCGGGCAGCGATGCAGATAGGGCGGGGGAACAAGATGATGTTGGCGTGGCATATAAATCGAAGCGGGAGTCACTACCAAATGGACCACAGGATCAGGGCGCTACAGCTGTCAATGAAATGGACACGGAACTGGATCGCGATGCACAGGCAATCCATGCCCGCTCCGTTCAAATCAATGAGGAGCTGACGGGCAAAGCAGATGATAAGATTTATCGAGGCATTAATAACTATGCCCAGTACTACAAGAAGAAGGATACAGTGGCGGGTAATGCCAGCTCGGGCATGGTTCGCAGTGGTCCCATACGGGCGCCTGCTCATTTACGTGCTACTGTGCGCTGGGATTATCAGCCAGACATATGCAAGGATTATAAGGAGACGGGGTACTGTGGCTTTGGCGACAGTTGCAAGTTCTTGCATGACCGCAGCGATTACAAGGCCGGCTGGCAGCTGGAGATGGATCATGAGGCGGAAAAACGTGGCGATTGTGATTCAGATGGGGATGAGCATAAATATGAGATTCACTCGGATGAGGAATCGTTGCCTTTCAAGTGTCACATATGCCGACAAAGCTTTGTTAATCCTGTGGTGACCAAGTAAGTTTGCCTTCTTTGATCCTTTCATTACTCTTCTAAGTTTTTAAACTCTTTGCAGGTGCAAACACTATTTCTGTGAGAAATGTGCGCTGGCGCATTATAAAAAATCGCAACGCTGCATAATTTGCTCGCAGCAAACGAACGGAATATTTAATCCCGCCAAGGAATTGATTGCACGTATCAAAGCTGCACCCATTGGAGACTCTGATGATAATGATGATGGGGATGATGATGATGCAGCTGAAGAGAGTCCCAAGCAAGAGCATAAAACCGATCAGAATCCACAGGAGATATCCTCTACAACTGATAGTGATTAATTACAACGTAATTGCATTTTGTGTTCATTGAAACTTTATTGTTATTTCTATGCTGAGGCCGCAAATATTGAATACAGCGTTTTAATAATCCAGTTTGATGATATATTTTAAAATTATTCACAACTGAAATTTGTTTCTTGCCGCTTTCTCTAATTTCTGTTCGTCTGGTATTTAATTATTAATAACTGATCGCTGGGCTAAAGAGTAAACTACAGAGGTGAAACTAATAAATTTAACTTGTTTATTATATTTAATAAACTAGAAACTAATAAATTAAACTTGTTTAATATAATTAATTGTTTAATATTATTAAATTGCTATGAATCCGGCTGGTTTCGATAAATTTACTTATTGATACATATGCTTACAGAAAAGATTAAGAGTTCGTGGGGATGGACTAATTGCTTAGAAATTGACGGACATGGCTATATTGTTTTGGTTTTATTTATTGTATGGCGTATGAAGTGCATTACACATTTCCTGGCTAAATTGTAATATATTCTAGAAGGGTATACAAAAATCAATTGCAAATTGCACGAGCGGAAAACAGGAAGTATATCAAATATAATTATAATCATACGATGTTCTATTGGCAGGGTTGAGGAAAACCTTCTAGAATAACATACATAGATGTATGCGCATATATATGAATATGTACATATGTATTCGCAGAATAATTATGAGTTCTGTAGTCGTAAGTGCTGAACTAGGAGATACTCTGCACCTTGAGGTAAAAATTATGATTGCTGTATTCGAAATGACACGACTAGAATTTATAAATAAGTATTATATCAACTCTGGAATTATTACTATTCCATGGATAACAAAGAAGAGGGTTTATATAAAACTCAAAAATTTAGGTTTCTCGAATGCTTTCTTGGATTTGGTGGGGGAGAAGATATCCAGTCAAGTATAAGCTATCTCTTTATATGTATAGGTAATTTGATTGACTTCATGTGTGAGATCGGTAGAGCCGGGTAAACAAAGATATATAGTAAAGTCTAGATATGTTTTTTGTGGTTCCTTCTGTCTTTTATATGTAGCTGGACTACATTAATACATATACTCCTTTTAGCTATTTATAATGGGTGCAAAGATTAACAATCAGAGAAGTGAACATAAAGAAGTGTATACATATGTAGATACTACTTAGGGAGAGCTGAAACTGGCATTTCCACTGAGTTAAATATACTCAAATGATCACAAATCACAAAGAAATGCGCAATTTGATGGCCATAATTCAATTGGCCAAAGTTTTATTTCCGGTTTTGTGCGCATCGTTAGACAAGTCTATAGGGAAAGGGAATTGGACAGAGCTGAGATGCTTCTGTTGCTGTCTGTTTGTTGGCTCTTACGATGCGTCTTTGATTGCTTATTTGCCTGTCTTTCAGCACTGAAAGTACAGCCAGTGGAACTTGTGAATTGGAAGAATTCCTTTGCCCGTAACGACAACAACTGAAAATCCTTGTAAACTTGTTCCATGCTCTCCGTTGTACGCCACACAAAACCAAAAATATGGCCAATATTCATTGCTTGGCGGGCTGAAACTAAGCCGCAAATTCTGGCTGTTCGATATACGAGTATGCAAAATATGAGCTCATAAGTCTGAAAAACAAAGCAGAAGCAAAGGCTCACCAGAGTTGAACCCTGTTCGAAACACACAAATCACTTGGGGCTGCAATGACGCGGGTATCCAAGTCAAGAGGGCTCCATATCCTGACGTACATAGTGTCTGCGATTTAATAGTTCGATGAATTTGCAGCAAAGTTTGTGGCTCTTTTGCATTTAGTGAATATTTAATTGCCAAGTCTTGTGGAAGCTTTCAAATGGGAGCAGCTAAAGTGAACCGTGAAAACGAGCTTGGAGTATACCAAGAAAATACTCCTATATGCATCTGCGGCAAGTTTCTATGACAGCTGTACGTTATAGGAGTAGGTAAACCATTTTGATTAAACTGTGTAAAGGCAATTTAGAAATTTGTTTACCCTTTCATAGAGTATCCGTCTCTCTGTTTGTAAATATATCTCACTCAGTCTTTAGGCTACATAAACGAAACTTGGTGACTTGCTATGAGCAGAATCCTCTTTTTAAACCAGCCCGTTCATATAACTTTATCATAGCTGGCAAGGAACTGACAGATTGATTGTATGATTGTTTCTATGACACTTACAGGATTTAGTAGTCCGATCTAGATAGCATTTAGAAAGCTTTTTAATTCATCTAACTTGTAATTTGTATGGAGATATGTGGAGAAACAGGTATTAAGCTATCATGGCAATTAGAGAATTCTATTTAAAGATTGGTTAACGTCTTCTGCTACATAATATACAAGTACTCCATAAGAGAGTATAGCAGTTCTTTCCTGTTAGTGTTGGATTGTAGATTTAAATATAATATATTTTACTTTACTTATTTAACTAAGCATTAATATGCCTACTTAGGAGAACAAATTCCATTTGCAGGTAATACTCGCACTCGTAGCTGTAGTTATGGCTCACTCCAATCAAGATCTCTGTTTGTAATTAATAAAGCTTGCAAACCAAACACTTCAACTGAGCCTGGGGATGATAGGACGAGCAGGCCACAAATCCCACAAGTCACGTATTCAGATTCCTCGCTTGCCATTGACATTAGGTGCGAGTATCGTTTAATTGAATGACAAAGTCGTGCATGACAAACGAAACGAAAGTAAATTGAATCGGTGACTGCTCAATATAATCTTAATTTACGACAAATCTGTTTTAATTATTTTAATAAACTTACGTGTTGACAGCCATTTTATAGTTTATACGGATGTCGTATTTGGGTTTTGGGCTTTAGTGTTTCTCCAGCAAAATCGAAAGCATTTCATGCTTTCTGCACGTAGCGAAGCCAAGAGCAAACTTTGCTTTGATTAACAGAGCGCGTTGAGGGGCAGTGGAATTAACACGCTGCAAAACGCTGTCCAATTAGGAAGGGAAATCTTATACGACTACGACATACCCCTGATTGACTTCCAAGGTAATTAAGCGTTAAATGTGCTTGACACCTAGGCCAAACGTCACTTAACAAAGGCAGATGGGTCGCTGTCGTTGACGAAATGAGCCTGCTCTTTTCTCATTCTCATTCTCCTTCTGCTCCTGCTCCTGCTTCTGCTTCAGACTTTCGCACTATAAAATCCTTGTGACACATTTCAAATTTAAGTCACCGAAATCGATTCACAGACTTTCTTTAGTTAATTTTCGCTAACAATTATTGCCTTTCCTAATTAAACTAAGCTTTGAGCTACTTAACCAGTCACTTGCCGTGTAAACTAATGAGTTAGAAGGTAAGAAATAATAATATATTTATTATATCCTTAGGATACTCAATTTTGTATTTCAAATACTTACTCATACTATATATATATATATATATATATATACGTTTTGAATGCTCTTGTAATATTGGTATTTATTATGTAGCATTTATTAAACTTTTTATGAATTCACGGACAAAAATGGAACGTTAAATGTTAGTTTAACAATTTTCAATTATAGTTTGCGTCGTACTTAAAAGTTATCAATACGATTCGTTCTTTTCCATTTTAAATCAAGTCTGAATAGGAATAAAGAATGATTCATATATCGAATTCCTAACCTTCAAGTCATTTATTCATTCAATCAACACTATATTGGCCCAAAAGGTAGAAATTAGATATTATGGTGAAAATCTGGCTTAAATCAGAGATTGACAGCAGAAATTAATGCCAAATTCCTTTTTTTTGTCTTATACATTCAATATAAATTTCAATAAAAAATACTATCCAACTTTTGACACAAAGGTGTTATTTTATTGAAAAGCCTCCAAAGTGAGTAGTTGAGATCATTGATTAATTTACGACTGTATATTGTTATAAATTTGTTTTATGTTCAATCAGAGCAGGAATAGATAAAGGTGTAACTTTAAAGGCAACCCTCGTAAAATACTGAAACTAAAACAACTTTGGTTAGAAATTTGCCTTTATGTTGCGCATACGCCGCGTGGTCTGCTTGGTTTTGTTATGCTGTTTGTGTTCATTCCCTTATTTATTGGCTTCTAATGTCACTAGCTATTATCCCATGGCCAATGTCCGGTGTCCGGTGTCCGATGGCGTTGCCTGAGCCCTGCGACTGTGGCAAGCAGCTCAGCAGCTCAACTTGTCGTTTATTCTGTCAATTATCATTAATTTCGAAATGCTCCTGTCTTCACCAAGGTTGTCGCACCTTTTGCAGTTCTCCAGTTCCCCAGCTCCTCGGCACGTACGCCACAGTTAAAATGTCTCCAGCCATATAAATTGTTATTGCTTGTGCGTATAATTTGCCTGTCTGTTTGGACAGTGTCTTAAAGACCGGGACAGTCCTGCATCCTGTGAGAATTTCTTGGTAGTTTGTGAGGCGTGTCTACTTCTATGTATTGTTCGACACTAGTGATTTATTTTCATTAAATTTTCAGAGACTTTTCTTTTGTTCTTGTCAACAATGTAAAGTGCATTGCTCGTTGTTTCCCTAAGTAATTAAACTAGCAAAATTTCTTCAAAATTTCAACAATAAAATTCATCTTTAAGGCTACGAATGAGTCCTTACTTATACTGGTATAAATATTGTTTCATTACTTCGGCCATTTAGCTCTAGTTTAGACTGGGTATTAGTTATTTATTTGCAAAAATGTACAGGGTAAAAAAGCTTTAAACACAATTGAAAAAATATTTAGAAAAGTGTCAAGAAGTTTTTCAGAAAATTTAATACGTTGTTACGATAATAATCATCAATATGGTTTGGCTGGCAGGCTGGCAGGCTGGCAGGCAGCAAGCATAAGGCCAGACTGGACCAATAAAAATGAGTGGGTCGAAGAAAAAAACAAGCAGAAAGCCAAACTGACAAAAGTTTATACAAAAATCATAAAGTGCTAGAAAAGTTTCTTGAAAAGAAAAGAGACCAAAAGGGCAAATTGAGAAGAGAGGAGAAGAGAGAGAGAGAGAGAGAAAAGACGAAGAGAAGAGAGAACAGAAATCGAGAAACATCAATATCAAAATGGCATAAAACTCCGAGAAGGCAGTGATTTTTTAGCAGGCATCCTGCTCTTCACTGCATTTGCCAGTTTCCCTCCTCACTTTTATCTTTATTTGCATTGTGGTTAACCAGAGACAAGCATTTTTGCGGCCGAGTAGTTTGTTTTTCAAGAAAACTTTCTGCTTTGATGCTAGATGTTGGATTGGTGGATTGGAGGATTGAAGGATTGGAGGAAGTGCAGGGATTCTTGCAAGAACTCCAAGAACTTGCTGGACAAATGCCAAAATAATCGCTGCAGTGCAAGTGTCAGAGGTTCCATAACCTTTTGGCGCAGTTATGTGAATGTTGTTGTTACGAGTATAAATTAAACTCTATGCCAGAAGTGAGGGGCGGGGCGGGACGGGACAGGGCTGGACTATTGGGAACTGTTATCGGACAAATTGTTAAACGCAACTTTTCACACACAACTTTTCTGGCTTTTCACAGAAGCACAGAGCGCTTTTATCGCGCTCTTCAGGGCTCGTTTGGAACATATATTCGAATATACTCGTAAATTCCCAGGGGGACACTCGCCTGCTCGTTTGTCATACAAAATAATTTATAATTTAATTCAGTTTTTATTTCGCTTTTTAATTTTAGTTTGAATTGGCTGGGGGCATTTATAGCGCTGTATTCGCAGGTATAATTGCTTGCCACTATTAAGTGTAAGATTAATCCTTTTTGATTGTGGTGGATTAAAACTGTTCGTTTTTATTAACGTGTAGTAGACCAATGAGGTTAATTTATAAAATAATTATGCAATTATACGCTGAAAGCCAGGCAATAAATTGAAATATAATTGGTTGTTAAATATAACCAGGTCAAGCGGTTCCTTTCACGCACGAGTGATTTTGTCATTCCCAATTGATCAGACTTAATGATGGAATAAAATCAACATTTTAATTAATATTCCTCAGAATAAAATAGCCAAAAATAAATTTAAATTAATTTAGTTGCTTCATTTTTAAAACAATTATTTTTTTTACTCCTAACTTAAAATGAGTGAAGAAAGTGGCTGGGTCTTACCGAGAGAGTGGTACTGTCGCTCTGACAACTGGCTCTTGTTACCGCACAGCAGGAGTCACAATACACTGGAAAAAATATGAAGAAGAAAAAAATTGATTGGGATTGTTACATATTTGATTTTTATGGTATATTATTTTTTTCGAATATTATCAGAAAGAAGGGTAGTCCCTACGAAAAGTGGAAGTTAGTGGAAGTGCCAATAATTAATTTATTGAGAAAATAATTTCAATGATAGTTCTACGATTAGTTAAAGACTGAAGATCAATTAACAACAGCTTGGACGACTGTCGGAATGCAGGGCAGAAAGAAGAAATTATTTTCTCAACGGACTCGATCCAAGTCATATTCCATTTATATCTGCAAAGCTGAAATCTATTTTAAATCATTATCTTAAACATAAAAATATTTAATTTTATAAGAAATATATAAGCATTAATTTTTTCATTGTAATTGACTCTTAACCAAAAAAGAGGATTGATTTAATCTATGAGACACATGTTTATATTTTTTCAAGAATGTCCGATTATAAAATGTTTATTTTCGCATTAAAGAGACTGGTAATTTTATCGACAGCTTAGGAAATATTTGCAATTGTTAGGGGAGTATTGTTTTCGATTATAGAACCACAGCATAGTTCCATATTTAATCAAAATTCTATTGCAATTCAATAGAATATTACTTTAATATTAAGCGGGCCAAAATAATAAAGTAAATAGTATGACTTGCAGTTAAATGGTATTTAGTCTCATAAGCTCCATTATATTCGTATTCGTAGCTAGATAACAAAGAAAACAGCCAAATGGTAGCGAGTGTCCGGGCTGTGGGAGAGGCATTTACATGCGGCGTATCTCTGGACATAACAACTTCCGGTCAAGCACACAAATGAGCTACAAAATACACCCACACACACACTCAGACACACACACACACACCCAGAGGAAAGACAGTGAATGCAGTAAACAGACAACAAAAACAAAAGTGGGCGACTTTTCTTTTCATTGTTGGGGTCTATGGTAAACAAATGGGGTCATTTGTTGGAACAGTTGAGGGAAACAAGGGTAACAAAAGGCCGGGTCCAGTGTAAAAGTTTCAATAAGGAAATATGCGCAAATAAAATAAATGAAAAGTGTGGAAAATTTTACTTTAATAAGCTCAAAAGTGTGGAAAACAACGGATCTAGAAGACACTCACACACACGTGGCAAAAAACATTGTGTGCATGTTTGGGTGAGCCAATATATGTTTAGGGCTTTTGTAGTTGACAGTTCTCAGTTCTCAGAGTTGAACAACAAGTTGCCATTTCCATTGCTATTTTCCTTTGCTTGGAAAATTTTAAGCTGAAAATATTTTCATTATAAACTTTACGACAGGTTTTGTGTGTAGTGGTGAACAGAACGGAAACGGAAATGCGCCATTAACTGGCAAGTCAAGCTTATTAGCTGCAATAAAAAATAATAAGCTGCAAAGTTATGTTGCAATTGTGGCATATTTCTCCCCACGCGAATCACGAACAGGACACAGAGCCAGACACAAACCCAAAGAATTCATATATATATATATATATGTCTGTGTATTGGTCTCATCTATGCTGGCACTTTAACTATGTACGAGTGTGTTACTTGAGCCTCTGTATATACATACATACATATATACTCTTGAATGTCTGGAGAAGTCTTAGCTGCTCACTCTTGGTCGACTTTTTGCGGAGAATTTTCTCTACTGCCTCGCATGACTTCCATTGTCCGAAGTGTTGCTCCTTTCTCCTAGTGTCTGCTTCTGGGTGGCAGCTGACATCCAAGGACACTGGGCGAACGTCGTTCTTTCATGCGTCAGGAAATTCCAGTTAATTTTATTTTAAAAATTGCTCAACAATATGTTCTGAGTCGTCGAAATGACCAAGATTTTAGCTGAAGTGTGTCGTCGAGTCCTTGATTTTAAGCACAAGATGTGCGTGACACTGAGAACTTGACAAATTGATCAACGAACAGAGGCAGGATAGAAACGGGCTTATTTTCTGTGTGTTATGGCTAACAATATAACTTCTATTGAAAATCATTTCTTGAGCCTTGAGTTGGGATATAAATCAACGAATCAACTAGATAATTGTATACTAAATTTAGGCCATTTAATAATTTGTCTAATTTAGTGGAACACTCTGTAGTGCTTAAGTATTTTTGACATACCAACCTTTGACTTCTCTGACCGCCAGGATAAAAGCTTGTCAGAGAGTATATTAAAAAGTGTAGGAACAGCTATAAGCAACTGCTTTGGCAGATAGCTTGCATATCATATATCAGACCTAGATCAAGCTTAGAATAAGTTTCTACAAAACAAATTACAATGTCGGGATATGTAATGAGTTTTTAACCTCAATACCTTCTTCATTTATTCTTATAACGAACTTGATTCAAGCCCAACTAGGCACATCAATTAATACTTGTAGGCCGATTCGTACCTTATTCTTATATGAACAGGGATTGATTCATTTATATAAACCTATTCATTCATGACTTGATATGAATAAGAATGAATCCTACTTAAATTTTTAAAGTATGATTCGAATTATAATTAAGAATTGCTGAGCTTAAATTGAACCACTTTTTGTTCTTTTGTAGCTAATTTTTCTACTTTAAAAGGATGAATACCGATCCGGGGAATTTTTAATTGAACTTTTTTTTAAATCAACATTAACATTTAGATTGCATTTGATATTATTTACAATATTCAATTTTGTAATCAAAACTTTTGCGAAGAAAGCTTTTGTGAGCTGACGCAGAGCACATTAAATGCGGAAATTTAAGCACCTGTCTGCCCGTCTGTCTGCCCGTCGGTCCGCCCGTCATTCGATGGCCAATGGCCCAGTAATAATAAACAATGGGCGGAGTAATGTACATAAATAATTTCATAAATGTGCTGCTAATACCAACAACAGCAGCAGCAGCAGCAGCAACAGAAGCAATAACAATAACTGCCACCACATTCCCGATAAGCAGGTTCTATCCTGCGGTCAAAACATTTGCTTAGAGGACGATTCTTGGGGGCGTGGAGGGGCGTTTAGGGGCGGGAGAGGTTGTTTCAATCATGGCAAAGACTTGCCATTTACCTTTAGACGTCTCGTCGGTCTGCCGTTTATGAGTATTACGCGAGCTAATGGATCCGAGTCGCGGACTAAATGTAAAAATAACGTTTCGTATTAAAAAAGTTTGGTTTTTTATTTTTTTATTTTTTGTAGCCATTCATCCAACAGGTGGTACACAATGCTGTTCACTTGGCCTAAAAGAAAGGTTCCCCGCTGAGTATTTTTATGTAATTTGGTTTGGCTTTGGTTTTTGGTTTCGGTTTTTACAGTTCACCATAAGTCGCAGCCAGGAATTAAGCAGGTCAGAAAACTTCCCTAACTTAAAGTAAATGAAGTTGAAAACTTCATTTTTAACTCTGGTGGGTTTTTCCTTTGGTTTTGCCAGTTGGCCAGACGGTTCTTGCGGTTCGACAACTTTGCTTGAAATGCTGTTTTTTTCACTGTTTTTTTTTTCTGTTTGACAGGTAAGCCAATGGCCAACGAAGTTGACTTTTCTCCGGACGGAAGTGGCTTTCCTTTTGCAGTGCGCTGCTGTTTTTTATTTTTTGCACACTTTTCCCCACCGGTTTCCGTAAATAAGCCATTTCCGTCTAAAGCCTGATATTGTTAAAAGTACTCCGACTTTGAGTTAAGCGCCGGCCTAATTGCTAACTGTTGCCTGGAGACGACTCGATCTAAAAACGGGTTTCAATAAATTGATTTTAACGCCTGAGAATAGAGCTGTTTAATTATTAACCTTGAAGGCGATACTAATTAAGATATCTATTTCAGAGACTATAAATAAACTAAAAGTACTTATTTATAGTCCTAGTGCCATTAATACTTTATAATGCAATTGAGGACATTAGCTTATTAGAGTATTAGTTAGTTCATTACATATAATTGCTCTGTTCGTGAGTTGAAGTCAATAAAGTGTGAGCACGAAGGAAAGAAAGAGCTGGAAGGATACGAAGGCAGAACACTTGGAAGAGAAAACCGCGATAGTTTAGTGAGAATAAAGTAGAAAAGTGCACGTAGAATGCATTAAAGATAAAAGCCGTATGTCCAACTTCAAACTAGAAAATATGATACACCCAGAGGGATATAGCAAGGGAAGGAAGGGGAAATACAGGAAAGGGAAGGGAACCGACGGGAATCCTGCTGTGCTACTATGCTACTATATGCAGTGAGGCCATAATTTCAAACTGTGGTTTTTATGCTGAATGTGCATTTTACGACTTTTTAAGTGTCAGGGCAAACAAAACTTTTGGCCCAAGTCGCTGGAGCACAGCTGCCGCATATTTTTGTTGTTGTTATTGTTGTTGTTAGTGTTGTTAGTGTTATTGCTGCACCTATACAAGAGTCAAAGCTTATGACGATGGCAACCGTATTTTCTTTCAACAAAATAAACTTTGCTTTTGAAATATTTTGCCGCAAAAGCGCACCAAAAACTTAATTTTATTTTTAAAGTAATCTCATTCTCGAACACACACACAGAGCCACAGACAGACATTCAGACAGACATTCAGACAGACAGAACAAAACGCGCACACAAACGCACGCATTCAGAGCGCAGCGCAATACACCTACATGGAGCACTTCCGTTTCCGCCCCGTGCCGCTCTATGCGCTTTACAACTCTGCTCTTCCCGTTAGCAGCGCTCAGTAAGTTATCGTCTTTATTGTTTGTCACATACATGACCTCACAATTGTGTTCCGTTTCTTGGCTTGGCATTGGTTGTTCTGGCCGTGCCTGCAGTGCCCTCACTGTGGCTCAGCTCAGCAGCTCAGGTCGCCGGAAACGGAAATGGCATAAGTTGTTGTCGCCTACTAGTTCACACGTAAGTCCGTTCAATGAACAATAAAATGGCATAGCTATGACTTCGAATTCGACTTCGAGTTCGACTCTGATTCCGACTCGGATTCTGATTCTAGCTCCAGCCACGGCGACTACAACTGGTCCACAATAAAATCCCATAAAGTAAACCAATGTGGGAAACAGCAAAGCGTACTTCAAGTTCTTTAAGTCCAACTCTAAATTCTTTAACCTTTGAAAGCTAATATTCTTTCAAAATAGTGAAATTATTACAAGTTGTGAACAGTTTATAAATAGTGTTGAATTATTTAATTGATTAAAGTTGATCATTGATATATATAATGATAAGTAAGAGTAAGTAATGAGTATTTATAAAAATATGAGATTGATGATCAGATCAATGTGAGAGTCTAATAATTATCCCTTTGTTTTCAGGGTCTCTGATTTTAATCAGCATAATTGTATTTCCTTAAATAACCCCTTTTGTTATAGCCATTGATAATGTTGAATGGCCTCTGAGAAACTTAGCCGTACACCTCGGCGTATGCGTTACGAGTGTAAAATTAGTACAGAGCTAGGAGACTTTGGCTTAGTCTGTGGCAAAGACCCTTCTAACTCTTGGTGAATGGACTTAGGGTCGAACCATAACCCCAAGCTGCACGGAAAATTGCAGCAGGAAAGTTTCGTTCATCTTCTGCACCCGCCGCCGTGCTCTGCTCGTTCTTCTTATTCAGAGTTATTGTGCTGCTGTCAGAAACTTTTTTGCCAGCACCTTCTACATTGGGCACTGGGAATGGGAATGGGACTAGAACTGCAGCAGGCTAGGGCTAAAATTCAATAATGGCTCTCTGCGCACTCTTCCGGCAGATTGACGCGCACTCACGCACTCTCATACTCTCATTCATACACAGAAAAGAATCAGGAATTCGGGAATCAATTCAACAAGAGATCAATAATGATTGAATGAATCTTTCAGGAAAAGATTGAAGATATAAGAAAGATTTTAATAAAATTTGCACCTTTAGTTTTTAAGCCTTACTTTTATATACTTGCTTTAAAAATAACTAAAAGATTGTATCTTTAAGCTAATTAATGGGAAAATAAAAAATTTCTCTTTAAAACGTTTAAAAAATAAAGATGCTTATGGCTTTCACCATATATCACTCGTTTTATTGACAGCAAAAAGGTCAGATGCGTTTAATCTTTGAAGTACCTTGGTATCTCCTGATTCTTTTGAATATTTAATCATTATTTTTAAATCAGTCAGATAATTTTTTATCCCATACAATTTCTCCACTGTTACAAAATAATAACAGAGTGCATTTTCTGTTTGCCTATTAGGTTTGATATTGAGAAATACCAGGAAAACAGCATCTGTAGCAAGCCATTCATCATCCATTTTATGAATATGGAATGTAAAAAAAAAACAGTTTTTACTACAGTTAAAGAATCAATTAAATAATTCTCTAATATAAAAAAATTGGCCTAAAAAAGTCCTGAAATAAGAGATTTTCAGTCCAATGTGGCATTAAATGATTACCGAAACGTGTGTTCACTTGAAGTATAAAATGTTTAAAAAGAAGATTTTATATTTGAATTGTGCACATTTTTATTTCAGAAATTCATATACAATATAAATATATATATTGTAAGAATGAAAAATTAGTTTAGAATTTTAAGGTCTTTTGTACCCAATGAGCTTCATTTCAGCCTCGAATATATTTTCTTGAGATCTTCTATAAGACGTGGAATCAGGAATATTCAAATTGATTTAATTCGTTTATACTTAATTCGAGTGAATCATGTCAATAGTTTTTTTTCAGTGCACACGCATATAACTGCATTGCTTTCAAATACTAATCTACGCGCCATAATTGAAAAACTAACGGTTTTTGTAACGAGTTTTTCGTCCTTTTGCTGCAAATGCTCGTAGATTTCGGTTCGTTTTCAATGTGTGAGTGTGTCAGTGTGTGTCTGTAAGTGTGTGAGCCTTTCGTCTTTCTCCTTTACACGCTGCCAATGGGGATTCGGAGTTTCTTTTTTCGTACCGATAACAGAAGCTGAACTGGCCCATAAAGTGCAACAAGCATTTTTTCTTTCACAAATACGCTTTCATATTTTTGCTGACTTTTCTCCGAGTTTCAGATATGACGTCAGAGCACGCTACGTCATTTGCCTAAAGGCATCTCAATTGCACGATTCGGGTTAGCCATTTTTAAACTGGTTATCAATTCTTCGAATCACAGCTGACTTAGCTACAGTTGCCCAAAAGTTAATATTACTCATATGAAATATGATATGTCCATAGGATAGGGTACTTCATATAGATCATATAATGCTGGACCAGACTGAACCAAAAATTTCTTTCATTTACACATTTTTCAATGCAAGTCAAACAACAAAACCGGAAAAAAATCAGCTTGAAATTGAAAAAATATGATGACACCTTTATTGCAAGTGAAACAATAACCATTGCAGTTTGATGCCGTCGACTGCTCTGAACTGAACTGAACAGCAACTGGGGACTTTACGGGGATGGAGATGAGGATGGGGACAGGAAAAGGGACAGGGAATGGGGACGGAGAAGGAACGTGGTCATCAAAGTGTTGGCTTTTGTGTGCACGCGGACTTGAACAATTTCATTGGTCACTTTTTGGGCAGATTTCTCGGAACGGAAGCATAAAAACGATAATTTCGAGTTTCGTCTGAAAAACATTCGTCTTTGCGTGGAATGTTGCTATATTTTTTGATACTCTTACCCACACCCAACTGGGGTGTATTTCCGAAAAAAGAAAAGGAAAGAAGCACATTTTCATATTTTAATACAGCTTATTAAATATTAATTAAATATCAATTTCAGCTCGACATTTTTCACAGAAAATATTAATGTTTACCGGCGAAGTAGCCGCATCCGCCATCAATGCTAAGAGTTTTCCCGGAGAAAGTTTGAAAGAGGAGACTTTACGTGTGAGAGAGAGACAGGAAAGAGAGGAGATTGAGATACATGATTAAATTCATTATAATTTACGCATAGTCAGCTGTGCACTTAACAAGGAGTAAAGGATAATAGTTTCTATTAAGTCTGAGAGGAATGTAGAAGTTAAGGCGAGAAAGAGCAAAGAAATTTACATCACCAAGAAAAACTTCTGGATAAAAATAATACCAATAGTAGCGCTATAAGCTCCGCTGCAGATAGAAGACCAATGAGCAAGAGCCTAGTAAAGTAGAGTCTTGGACAAAGATCGGGATATGGTAATTATATTATAAACAGAGATACAGTTACCAAGAGACTAGTCTTGCTCCGATTAATTTTCTTAGAAATCGAAAACAAAAGACTTCGAATATTTATTCAAAATATTCTCAATTTCAGCATGAATTGAAATTTATGTTTTCGGTTCAACTATTCTAATTAATTTTCTCCTTGATTAATGCTTCAGTTAACATGTCCAGGACTTCATAGAACTCATTTCTTTCCATATTTATTCCCCTTCAGAGCTCCATTTTCAGTATATTCGCATAGACTAAGTACGAATATTATCGGGGAAGGGTAGAAAGCAGCTGGGTTTTTATGAACAAACGGAAAAAAGATATCCCTTTTTATTTTGTCACAAAAAAATGGCTTAATGCCGAATATAGGTTGGACAGACACACACACACACACACACACACACACACACACACACACACACACACACATACATATACACACATGCGTGGCCTGAGGATTTTGGCTTTTTTGTCACGATCTAAGCCGCGGTTTTTGTTGATTGCTCGCATTGTGCCCAGCATGAATATTGGCATTCTTGGCTTTTAGATTTGGCAGAGTGGTTTTTTTTTTGGCTCATATTGAGGCAAAGCTGTTTCGAAGCGCTTTTTCTGTGAGTGCTGCGAGTGCTCATAGCTCAAATTACCTGGCCAAGTGGCGAGCATTAAATTAAATACCTTTTGTCTGTGGCTATTAAATAAAACGGCTGAGTGGAGCAAGAACGGGTGGAAAAAAGCCAACCACTTTTGGCCACTTTCTGGGGGTGGTGGGCGGAAAAAAAGGACGAATGCTACTGCTCGGAACAAAATGGCGTCAGAAGAAATTCAATCAATTCGCACGTGACATGATTATTTAATGCTTTCATTTATTTATTGTGTATGCATTTTATTATTTTGTTTTTATTTTATTTTATTCTTTTTTACTTTCCTTACTCTTTAAAAAGGCTACCGCCATAACGTGCCGCCAGTGGAATGTTCGTGATCAAACTGAGAGTTCTTTAAGTTTGAGTGGGTTGTGAAGTGCATAGGAGTATTTCGATTTGACTAGTCCTAGCCGACAACTTTAATGAGCTACCGCACCGGGTCAAAACCGGATATCCGACCGAATCATTTCCAATAAATGTTAATTACTAACAAGACTATAAACGGATATTTGACAATTTCTCCCATTTGTCTAAACTAAAACTGTGAGATACTCAGAACTTTTTTATAGCATATATTTTCTGGAAGTGAAAATGGGCTTAATAATTCGTAATAATATTTTACAATATATAATAATAATATAAATAAAATTGAACATTTCCAAAAAAAGAAAAATAATTATTCAAATTTCAGATAAAAGCTTCAGCGGTTATCAAAGTGTTTCCAATCATTTTTTTTTAAGAAGATTACACAATAAATTCACATAAAAATTAACACTCATTTTAGACCTTATTGACCTCAGCAGTTCTCCCTTCCCTAAATTCCTAAACATCTGTTTTAAATTCTTGAATTTATGTTTGTAGCCCTCAAACAATATGCCCTACAATATTTTGAGTATGGTATTCAAAATGGAAGGAAAAGGAAAGCAAACAATAAGTAAAGGACATCCAAAACGACCGATAACGACGGCGTCAGCGTCAGCATCAGCGTCAGGGCAATGGAAACTTGTTAGTTACACTTAACGAGCCAAAACCCGTATTTAAGTCAAATGGAGGTCTACCCCGGCCATGGAACAAAGCCCAATTCATGGCCATGGACGTTATATGTTGACTGTCCCGTCGTCCGACCGTCGTTTGTGGATGTTGGTGTCAAAGTAAATACAATCAATTTGATTGCGCTGCCTTTTTTTGGGCTTGCTGACCCTTGTGCCTCCCATAGATTGATAATTTAATTCAATCGCTGCTGTCATTAAAATTGGCTCCGGGGGCAGTTGAGAAACAGGCGTAGAAATTCCCTCTCTCTCTCCCCCTGCGTCTTCTGTTGTCACCCACAGAAATGTTAATTTGATAATGTGAAGAAAGAGGCACGTCCTCAATCCCAATCCTAATCGCAATCCATTCGCCAGTCTCACAGCTCGTCTTAGAGCTAAACATATGCACTCAGTACTTGGCTAAGGGAATTAACTCGGCACTGATAACGGAACAACTGATATGCATAATTTATTGCCAAGAAAAAGTTGTCACTTTGCGGCTTTTTCGATGGTACCAAATATTATATTTTGGCACGTCTTCGTATTTTATTGAGAGGCTTCAATGCTCTTCTAATATATAACTCTCATTTAATGTTTTATGTTTTTACAGACAATTTTATTATAAGTAAAAAAATTTAAGAAGACACATTATTAAATAAATAACATAAAATATTTATATATAAAGCTTCCTTAAGAGCACTATAAATGTTATCTAAAATCTATAATTATCCATTTATCTCTTGCATTTGCTTCACAATTTATGTATACTCCCTTAGCTACTGTCTTTTCTCTGCTTATCCAGGACTATCGAAGGATATTATGAATTCTAAGCTGGTCATAATGGGCATAATTTTAAAATCACAGCCTGCAGATAAAGAAAAATACCAGCAGGACTTATTAAGTAGTATAAGCTGCGGCGATTAAGGAGTCAAATGTTACATAAACAAGGAGAATGAGAGAAGTACTTTTGGTTAGGGGAAAAGTACGGCAAAAGGATTCAATTTGCATGAGGTAACGTTAACAATAAATTCAGCCTGTTTTCTGGCCAAACGTTTCTGCTTCGAATAAAAAGCCAAACCCAAAACGGGTTACGAACTGACTATCCAGGGACAAGGCACGTTCGCGTTCGCGTTCGTGTGATTTGCATTTGGTTGCTACTGTTGCTGCTGCGGCTGCGGCTGGATGAGAAGGCTTCGATTGTTATCCTTTTGTCCTTTTTTTGTGGCCGCATTGACAGGCATTTGGCTAGAGCTGAGACTGAGGCTGGTGCTGGGGCTGTAGCGGAAGCAGCGTCTTCCATGGCGGCAACATTTGTTGATATGTCATGGCAGCCAAGCGCAGCTCCCTGTTCCCCGCGTTGGCTTTTTGTTATCGCCAGACATGTTGCATTGCTTGGGGGATTTTTGCGCGTCTCAACTTGTCCGCTTGTGCGCTTTTTGTGCCTTTGTCAAATGGCTTTATCATTTCAATGACAGCAGATCCGTTTACGAGACTTACTGCCTGCTGCCTGGTGCCTGCTGCCTAACTGACTTATATAACCAAGTCAAAGCCCCACTCAAGTGGCTCTCTCTTGCCTTCTGGCTTAGCTAATGATTCTAAATGGCTAGTTATTGAAATCATTTAAATACGATATAAACCAACACACAGCCACAAATCCCCGGCTTTAGCAGCCAGCCAGCCAGCCCGACTGTCTGGTTATAATCCAATTTTTGTATTCCTTTTTTTTTTAATGCTCCACGGTTCTACAGAGTTTCATAATTTTATGTTTAGATTTTTATTATGAATTAAATACATATAATTTGCAAAGAAATTTATAATGAAATAGCTGAAATTTTGGTTCATACCTAGAGAAAGGACATTTATTTATATTTAAATTACATCAATAAAACCCATGACCATCGAAAAATACTTAATAAAAATTAACATTGCCCTGCTGCGATTCTTAATTCAATCAAAAATTAAGCTGTTTATGCAAAATTAGGCAAATTATAATTCTACATTCTACAAAAACCAAATAAAATAAATATTTCATATGGATGGATGGAAAATTATGGAAATATATGTATAACGATGTTGATCCCCTACAACAGGGTCTGAATCAGTTGATACCCTTACTCAGGTTCATCCGACAGCAAATCGAAATCATTTATTAAATTGAACGCATTTTAAACACCCAATAAAAAAGCTTTTTGAATAATTACACAGTTATTACTTTATATTAAATTCAATATCAACGCTAATTGCTGTGCTAGAAATAATTAATTTGAACTATTTATAAGTCATTTGCACTGACTAAAATAAAAAACTAGTGTAAAAAGAAAGGTTTTTTCAAAATGAATGAGAAGTAAGACAAATTAATATGAACTAGAAATATAACGCTATGCGATTTTATTAACTTTTTTTCTTTACATTCAGTTAACTTCTTTTTGAAGACAGTTAAATGCTCTTCTGACCACTTGTCTGGCAATAGGGAGTTGGGGACAGTAGCGGCATTCGCATCCACAGTCGCATCCGCATTCGCATCCGCATTCGCATCCGCATTTGCATCCGCAACAGAATCAACGGCTTCGCATCAGTTGTCACATACTCAGCCAGAGAGTCGAATCTGACTTTGATTTTGGCTCTCATCCACTTCCCGGCAATAGTTATAGCAAAATCAGCAGCAGAGCTCTAACCAGAACCAGAACCAAAACCAGAACCGGAGTCAGAGGCAGAAACTGGACTTGGCTGTCAGTCTGTCTGTCTGGCAGTTTTGCCAGCCCGCAGATTTGCTGCGACTCGCTTGGCCCTATGTAAATTTTAATTTTATACATAGACACATAAAAATAAATTGTTTTTTCTTGACGTTGGCAACACTAGCCAGCATATGCAGTAAGTCTGACATGTGTGTCAACTCTCGGTGTGTGTGTGTGTGTGTGTGTGTGTGTGTGTGTGTGTGTGTGTGTGTGTGAAGATTGTCTGCTTTTTATGCAGGCATTGTATCTTTAGCCTTTGAATTTTTAGAGTTTGCAGCTTTCCCTTGTCGTTTATCGTCTTAGCACAAAAATTACTCTAGCTTCTATGCAATGCAGCATATTGATTTTTGTTTCTTGAATTTTTATACTTGGCTCTTCTCCTGAAAATGGGCAAAAAGAGTATATTAAATCCAGAGAAATTGCATGCAACAGGCAGATGCCAGCACTTCTGACTCTATATAAATACTACATTTGATAAGTACATTCCTAATAAAATACTTTAATTAAGAATATTATAATAATTAATACTATACTGAAGTCTTTCCGCCGCCTACATCGAAATTTATAAGGTTCCAGATTTCTTAGAAGCAATTACTAAATTCTCTATTGAAACCCGCTTTTTTTAAATCTAGAAATTCATGAATAGGCCCAATATAAGGCTATTTCATTATTTATTGAATCCTTTAATCAATTATAATAATTACAATGAGATTAATATAATATTTCTTGTAATCTTGACTTAATCCAAGCTAGACTTATCGCTCCATATCTACTATGAATACCGATTAATTCTCTTCTTTAATCCAGTTCCTTTTTGACTTGAAATGAAAAATAACAACTGTACTTACATTTTTTAAGTACTACTCAGACTTAAATTAATAATTGCCAAACTTAAACTTAGAAATCTAATGTTTTTATTGTATAGAGTCATCACAAGTCAGGGGCTGCACACATTCAATTTTGTATACATTTCAGCGTTATAGCTGTTTATTTCTGGCTACAGGGTAGCAATTAGTCGAGCACTCTCGACCAGAAAACTTTTATTTGTTTTTTTGAAGATTATGGCAAAATATTCACAGAATATTTTTCATTGTTTCTCTTTGCATTTTCACTTATCCTTCTTACTAGAACCGTAATATCATATATGCAATCCTTACAAGCCTTGAGAGACTTGTAATAGGAAAAACAATGTGAAAAATATGTGAATTCTGCAAGAAAATGATTTGTTCTCGGAGGTGATGAATTTTTGCATGTTTTTGGCAGAGCGTTGTGAAAATATTATTTTATATACATAAGATTCTTATCGGCTTAGCACATGACTAAAAATAATATCAAGCTTTTTGCAGATTTTCGTAAACATTTATTTGCGAATAGCAATAGCAAAAAATGTAAATAAGATTGTTTGTTTATGCTCAGATATGAGTCAATAGTTTTTTGCTTGAATTTTGTAATAAATATTGCAGCTTTTAGCCCTGTTTGTTATGACTGAAACTGTTTAATAAACGACCAGAAATGCAATCTGATGATTCCATATTTAAATAAGCTGTTTGCACACCAACTGTTTGTCGCATTTAAATATTAAGCTACTATGGAAAGGGAAGGCTGGGATAACCATTAAAAAATTGTTTCTGAATTTATTTTTTAACCGATTGCTCCTCTGGTGTCTGATATCGCTACTTTTTGGAATGTATTAAGAAAACTCTCTCCTTAATTTATCTAGTACAATTAATAAAGATATTTTATGACAAAGTTGTAAAAGCTCTTTGCTAAAAGGATATAAACACAGCTTTAATTTTGGGATACTTGGATTAATCGTGGAACAAGTTTCTTTTATTCAAAATCTTACTAAAAACATCGGCAATTTATCTGTTAGGATAACAAATTTAAATATTCTTTGAAAAAGTTGTTGATCACTGGCAAATAAAGCTTTCTACTATTATTTTAAGGCATGGGAAAAATAAGATATGTTTGACCTGCTCTGTCATTTAAGGGAAAAAATTAATAACACTAAATATGTTTTTATTTATGCTTAGATAATATTGGTTCCGTTCAGACTCATACTCGGATTTATTAGCTCACAGCTAATTCGATAGGTGGAGAGTTCAGAGAAATTCTTTGGTATCCAGTTCGGTTTACAACACGTTGAAAATTATACTCCGTAGTTAGTTTAATCTGTTTCTGAGATCAATCAAGCTAAATAAGTACTTAAAATCAGTTGTTATTTGAATGTTTGCCTGTGTGAAAGTTTAAGGTTCCGAATATTCGAAAGCCAAACTATGAAGTAGGAACCAGTCAATGAATTGGCAACAAATTCTTTTACATTTTTGACAGTTTGAAGCAAAGGCTTTTGTCAATTTATGTTTTTAAGCCGCTTGGGGCAAGTTTCTAGCATAACAAATCAATTTCATATTAGTCTTTCTATCTCAATACTTTTGCAGGGTTTCTGTGTTCGTAAGCAATACAAAGGCAAATTCCCCAATAAGCTTGCCAGAAAATAACTTTTTGCGTTGTGGATTTGAGTGCAAACTATAAGCAGACGCTTAAAATATATAAAATTTTGAAATTGCAACGCACAGAAAATTGAAAAGTGCTCCAGGGGCAATTTCCAAACAAGCGAAAACGAAAATAAAAACAGAAACAAAATGCCAAAAGAAAGTAATAAAACTTTGACAGGCTTTCAGCTTAAGATACTTATAAAAACTTGAACTTGAAATCGAAATCGAAATCAAAATGATTCGCATTGAGGAAAAGGCAGAACACGAA
Organism: Drosophila repletoides; assembly: GCA_018150835.1. Taxonomy (NCBI): domain Eukaryota; kingdom Metazoa; phylum Arthropoda; class Insecta; order Diptera; family Drosophilidae; genus Drosophila; species Drosophila repletoides. The sequence continues at coordinate 9,246,799 of JAECWQ010000202.1, forward strand.
TGAAATCAAAGCCTCTTTCGACCTGCAACCGTATGCAAAACTTCTACTTCGACTTACTTCCACTTCTGACTGTAACAAGCCTTGATGTTTGCCTAATGCAGCGACCAACATTGTCAACTGAAACTCTGGCAACTAGTACTAACTGCTAACAAGCAGCAAATGGCAGCTACTCGTACAACTACAACTTGAGCTCGTAAAACTGCCGCCGAAGGACAACTTTTAACAACGTCAGCCTTGGCAGGAGCAGGAGCAGGAGTAGGAGCTTCGTATTTGCCTAACAAGCAGCCGGAGGAGCGGGGAGTCGATGGGGATGTGGTAACGGAAAAGTCGGTAGAACCATTTGATTTTTACGACCATCGTTAACGAGTTTCACTTGCAGTTCTGCAGCCATTGAAAAAAGCAACGAACAAATAAATACAACGTGGCGTATGAGCGATATGCCGCCTAAAGAGGCAATCAGCCTGCTTCACGTACAATTCACCATATGCATCACATTACACGGTAAATGCAATTTAAATCTTGTGCCACTGTGCCACACTAACTGTATGCCAACTCCCATTACAAAACTTTTCTGAATTAGAAACGACAAATCCTGACATTGAGATTTCAGAATTAATCGCATAGTTTCTCTGGGCTCACCAGAAAGAATGCCTTTGCCAAATGTTGTTGCGAAAATCACGAACTTGGCCTTAAATTGTCCCATATTCTTACAATAGCAGATAAAAGTATACTGAACTTATACAAAGCATATGTTATATGGAGAAAAAGGTATATTCGAGTCAAGTTTCTCTGGACACTGGAGTAGACAGACCGACTCAAATGCTGATGCTGTTTACGGACAGTAAAAGAGGTTTCGCTCTAATTCTTACTCCAGAAGCACCTTAAGTCATTCAGATCAGCGATTCCTCATACCACCAGTTAGTCCACTATACACATATATTTTTTTTACTCTCTTAAATAATAAAATAAAGTATAAATAAAATAAAGTATAAAACAAATTTAAACCTAATTTGCTTATTTACTTTGTGCCAGAAAGAACACTTTGAAAATAACATATATTTATTAGAATATAGAGAATGAAATGAATTTAAATCATATTAAAATAAGTTAAAAAGTTAAAGTTAAATATTAAAATATATCGAATATGGCAAATTTTAAATTAAATAAAACAGCCTTTACAATTTACTGATCGAATATCGTTGTCGGTATAATCTTGCGCTAAAAATTGTGTCCTATATATATAAAATTAAGTATAGAGAAGGTTTAAATACCCTTTAATTGTTAAGTAAGGTTTACTTAATCGAATTAATTGAATCCACATCTTGTACTTATGCAAAGGGTTATTTATTATATATTAAAATATCTTTTGCAGCATTTTCATCCATTCAAATATTCAACATTTGATGGAGCAATCCCACAGTTGCATAGGCAGACAGGAAACCATAAGCATTTATCGCAAACTTTTTGCACATGTGGAAGGCTTAAGTACTCGTAGTTTGAAACGTTTATAAAATTAATTAAATATATGAAAATACATATAAAAACATGTGAAAACGCATAGATGCTTCTGTGAAGTGTCAGTTTTGCATGCTCAAGTGAACAGCACTTAATTATTTTCTGATAAATTAAATTAAACCTGAAAGTTTGAAACTCTGACGCAGACTCTATTGAGACAGGAAAAAATTGGATATATAAATGACTTATATTAATTAAATTTAATTTTATTAGGCCTTGTGACTGACAATAGTGGCCAGAAGAATGGCCGGCTGCCTTAAAGCCAAATTTACTTAGTTGCCCTTTTCTATTTGACTTAGTTGGCAAGCCAAGAAAGAAAGTAAGAAAGGAGAAGATAGGGAGAGAGAAGGAGGGAAAGCGGTGCATTTGTTGGCCGACTGCCAAGCGACTGCTTTAGACAGGCCAACAATTTTGTCTATTGTTTTGTTGACACACAAAAACTAACAACAAATTCAAATTCTCGAACAAATAGTTTTTGACGCGCCCGAACCGCAATGCAGTTGGTGTCACTTTGAACCGAAATGAGCAGGCCAAAGGACTGCAGGGGGTCATGTCCTGGAAAACTTTGATGCAATTATTTGCATGCGGGCGAGCTGAAAGCCATTTAAGCTAAGCCATTACCATTACATAACTAACTTCAAACTGACAAAAAATCAAGAAGCCAGCACTCTACTTTGCTGGGTTTCCTCGAATCAGGCATTATACTAAATGTAATAGAAGTTAGAGGCAAGTTTAATTCTATTTGATACTGGCTTGTACAGTGGTTATTTAGTTATTAACTGTCAGCTAAACTTTAAGCCTGCAGAAACCTGGTTTCTAGTCTGCCATATTGATTCCTTCCTTGGACAGTCAGCTTTTGTGTTATAGGAATCTTTGAAGATATTCTGTTACTCGTACATAAATATTCAGTATACTTGATTTTATGCAGAAACAAACTAAAGGGGAGATATCAGGCACTTTTATAATGACCCAATTTATATGGACTATTAATAATGACAGCTCTTGAATTTCAGTGCTTCAACTTCTAGCTTCAAAGTTAATTTGAGTAAAAAGCCAAAACTAATTTCGATCAGTTTCAGTTGCATGTTGCAGCGCTGATGTTTATTAAAAATCCAAAGCAGCTGCGCTTTTGATAGCTCATAAAAATGTCAGCCAAATTAGTTATAAATCAGTTGAGCGGCAAGGAAGGATATTCTCATATACTAAGTACTTGGACTGTACAGGACATGGCTGAGTTCTCAACTCAGCTCAGCTCAGCTGGCACAACTTTGTGAGCTAAAATGAAGCCATAAATTATACGAACTAATAATTATATGCCATCAAATTGTTGTAAGCAAAAGCCGAGTCGAACCAAGCCAGGCTGAACGGCGAACGCCAAACGCTGAAGGCAGCCAGCGAGTTTAACGGCCAACATAAATTATAGACATTTAAAAAGGGGCAAGCAATGTGGGGCAGGGGTAGAGGCAGGCCGGCAATGCTGCGTAGAATATGCGATTTTTATCACAGTTTATGCACTGCACACAAAGTTAACATAATAAGGTCAACAGTCAACACGCACAGGATGGGACAGAGGATAGGGACAAAGGATGCTCTGTAGATGTGGTTGGGCGTAGCTTTAATTAAACGGCAGCGTGAGATGCGCGTTCGCGCGTCAGAGAGCAAAGTTCGAGGTCAACCAGCCAACCAGCCAACAGGCAACAAGCAACCAACACGGCAATTTCGTTGCTCTTTTTTACAGTCGAGCAATTTGCAACAAAATTAGGCAACAAAAACGCAAAAGCGTTGCCCGACCCTGGCCATGCTCATTGAGAATTAGCCAGCCGGTCAACGTGTTAGCCATAAACAAAAGATTGTCTCGCATTTCTATGTATTTTTCTCTGTTCTCTGTTTTTTTCTCTGTATGTTTGTACGTGTTTGTGTGTGGGCGCGTGGGTGTGCCACTGAAATGACATACGCCAGAGTGTCTATAGTATCGTAAGTATCTTGTCACTGGCTGTGGTCTGTGGCTATGATAAATGCGCCACCTTCAGCCCTTCAGCTGAGCAGGTCGTAAAGCAACGCACTTAGTGGCCAAAACGAAAAAAAATAGCGTTTAAATTTTGTAATTTAAATGCAAATTGACAGGCAAATGACAAACATTGCAATTAACGAGGGACTAGCGGGCGTATACGCAACGTACTTCTATACTCCTTGCCTGGCACAGAGCTCAAAATGCCAAAAACATTCTGTGCTTCCACCCACCAGATGACTGGTTCTATGCAGGACATTATTTAGGCCTTGTGCAACGTGGTCCAGGAGAGAAAGAGAGACAAAACGAGTGAGAACCAACCCAGAAAAATATGCAAAACTCTCTGTTGTTGCTACCAAGTTTTTGTGATATTTTGCTTGACCAAATTGAAGCTTTAAAATATATATTTTGTCTTTGATATTATGTATTGAAATGGTATTTTTTTTAGCACTTCTGCAGGAATGCAATTCACTTAAATTCATTTCCAATTTCCGTATATTTCTATAATATTTGAAATTAGTTTTTCTTCAATTTTGGGAACAATTGATTTAATCTTAGTTAGATTTATATTCATTTATATTCTGTTCGATTTGATACGATTGTACTAAATTTTATTTTTAAAAAATTTATACCTTATTTTGAAATATAATGGGAGGGAAAAGAGATATTCAAAGCTTTTTAGGCAAGAAAAGAAGACAAAATAATTTTACTTATATATGGGGCAATTTCCTGGTTAAACTAGTAAAATTTAGAGTTCCCATAAAAGATTTGCTTTAATATGTAGAAAGTTCTTTCAAAAATTTATAGATATAAAATGAATTAATTAGCTTTCACCTTTAATTTTAGCAGGGATTCTATGTATGAGCTTCGTACTTAGACATGGAGTATCTCCAACTCGACGCATGGAGTAGTCTATGCTGATTTCTCTGATGACATATAAATTTTAGAGAATGGCTGCTTGGTAGCCCATATTTATGTATATCAAAGTAAATTGGTTGGTGTTGGGAGGTGCATAAGCCTTACAGAGTCATAAAAACAGAAGCAGGAATTCTGGAGGAGCTTGTCAGAGTGGCATGTGCCCAATACTTAGTAGTAGGCTTAAGAACATCGACCGTGGGGCAAAGCCACTCATTAAGGGCTTCAAGTGGCCACGCAAGCAGTGCAAATTGCAGGTCCTGTGAGAAAAAGGTAAGAGTAAGAGCAAGAGCAAGAGTATTAGTGGAGTCAGGCTTCGAACTGTCACAGCCGAAGCACTTGTAGATGTTGTAGTAGTCGAGTAGTCGAGTATTCGTCCTTCGAGTGAGTCCTTCGTGCGAGTGGCGTTTCGTTGTTGGGTGCCATTTTGCACGTTGAACTTTGAAGGCGTCGAAAAGGCCTAATTATCTTAATTAATGAGTGCGAAAGTGAAATTCGTGGAAGACAAATGTGCCAGGACTAACTGTCGGTCCTCCTGGCAGTCACTCAGTTGGCGTGCACCGCAAGGACGTTTGCGGCTGCCGTTTTAATTGTCTCGCTTTGTAGATCTCTTTGTGTATACACTCAGAAAAACAGTTCTGAGTTGTAGGTCCCAGAAGTTGGTTAAGTTCGAAATACGAATTAAAATTATAAAGAAAAGAAAAACAAAAACAACACTAATGAAGCGAACAATAATAATTAAATTAAAAAATCTCTGTTCAAAATTTAATATAATCCTAATATGAGACGGACGTTGAGAACTTGACGGTTTCTTTCTATTCTTTCCTTTAATAGCAATTTTTAAAATAGTTTTTAGCTAATCTACGAAATTTTGTTTTGATGAAAAAAATATTATTTGTCTTCGGAATTTTAATTTTAATTTTTTTATAGCGACTACTTTTTTTTAGTGTATTTATTTGCTTGTGTGTGTATGAGTGCGTGGGTGATTTTCATTAATTTTGCTTCGTTTTTGCCATTGCCAGTGTCGGTGGCTGCGGACGATTTTGGTTTATGGCCGGCCCCTTCTCCCGCTTTTTACCCCACTTTGCTGTTGCTGCTGTCTGTGTGCGGTTTTTCGGGCCTGCCGCAAAGCGAGGCAACGCAGGAAAAGGCGCTGGCAATGGCTGTTAGCCGCCAGGCAGTGACTGGGAAAACCAGAGAAAGGAAAACTGAGCTGAACTGAGCTGAACTGAGCTGAACTGAACTGAACAGAGCAGAAAACTGAAACGGACAGAGGCTACGAAAAACAACAATAATAATGAGGCGCCATACAAACAGACGGCGCAACACTTTGGCCAACCTACAAAAAAAAAGAAAATAGTAAAAAAAAAAAATAAAATTAAGGCTGAAAAATGTATAAAAATAATATAGAGTGCGCCTGCATAAATCTAGGCGTCTTCAGCGAGGGCAGTCCATATACTATCAATAAACATACTGACAAACTCGTCTACAAAAGTTTACTAAAGTATGTGAATATATGTAAGGTGCTCTGTTTGTGGACCTTAAGTGCAGCGCATGATTTACAGCTCTTACAACGTAAGAGAAATGTGTGGAGTGCATGTGGAACGTAACTAGAATTTCTGATTTTTATATGCCCTACGCATTAAATATGACACATGCTGTTATCAGTCGGTGGAAGGCAAGTTGTGATTATGAAAAGCGTTAACTCTGCTTTTAAATTCTACATCTGTTATCATTAAGAGTGTGTGTTCCACTTGTGTTTCAATGCCAAAACGTTTCTGCACACTGCGCATTCGCATTCCAGTGAGCAAAGCCAAGCTTTGCGCTCTCGAGAGCGAGCTTTGTGGATGTGGAATGTGTGTGGCACGAATGTGGATTGCATGCAGCATTGTTGCGCCCTGCAGAAACTAGCACAATATTTTTGGCATTCGCGTATTGTACTCGTATTATATTCAGTACTTTTTATACTTTTTGTATTCTTTCCATTCCTTTTGTTTTCGGGTTCTTTTTTTTTTTTGTTTTGGGTAAGGGGGTTACGCTGCTTGACTGACAGCGAGACAGAGAGCTTTAATTTCTTGATTTCTTTTCATTGCTTGCATTAATTCACTATTTATTTCATAAGAGATAAGGAAAGACATATTACTACAAATTATAATTTAAGAGTATAACCTTATTGTTAGCACATTTGTTTAGTTTAGTTCTTTTTGTTATAGACTTTTCCTGGCATTTTGTATTACGAGTTGAGTATAAATCATTATCAGAATCAGAATCAGAATCCTAAGGCATTTTCCCCCGGAATATTTCACGCCGCTGTAGTTGTTTGTTGTTGTTCCTGTGTAGTTGTTGTGGAGGCCACAGAGCTGGACTCTGGGTTCTTCTCGCTGATGGCGAGCCAGGGGCAACGCTTCTGCAGCTCCATGCGATATCTGGGATGACTGATGGCATATACAAAGGGGTCTATGCAGGCCACCATTTTGCAGGTGCAGGCGGGTATCATGGTGGCGCCCGGAGTGAGCAGACTCTTGTCCCCGAAGGCGCCAATCAAGGACATTACGCCATAGGGTGTCCAGGAGACAAAGAAGAGGAAGCAAATGGTTATGGCCGCCTTGGCAATGCGTATTTCCGCCGTTTCCTTATTCTTGTCCACATTGGAGCGCAGCGATTCCACATTCATCTTCTTGGCCTGATCTCGTAGCGCCTTCTCGTGACTGAACACATGACCCACAATCTGGCTGTAGTAGTACAGGATCATTGTGGTGGGACACACGAAGCTGAAGAAGAATATGGTGCCCACAAACATGCGGGTATCAAAGTTGTCCGTCAGATAGTCGAAGGTGCAGGAGGTTAAATAACCCTCGGGCACAAAACGACCCCAGGTTTCCGTATAGCAGGCAACCACAAAAGGCGTGGCATACATATAGATGAAGATGATCATAGCTATGGCCTTCCCATGTGTCATCTTGCCCTCCATGGGCCGTGTGATCACATTGTATCGATCGTAGGCGATAAATGCATTTGTTGCGCCCGCTCCGATGCCTGTGTAGGAGCCAATAATGCCATAGATCTGACAGCCTAGGTTTCCCAGGGCAAAGCCCTGATTAAAGCTATTGTAGATGAATATAGGCGTTTTGCTCATCATTAGAAAGTCGCATATAGCCAGATTGATGACTAGTACATTGGAGGGTGTACGCAGCGACTTGGCCGCGGAGAATACCCAGATAACCAGACCATTGCCAATCAGCGACATCAGGGTGAAGAATACGTAGAGTGTGCCCAGCAGATAGTTCATCGACTCGGGCGGTTCCGGATACGTAAGCCAATGCTCGGGTATATGACGCAGTTCCTCCGGTGGCACATTCCAGCCCAGCAGCCTGGACTCGGCCGCGATGCGTGCCTCTGGTCGCAGCACGGTCGATACATTCCCGATACTGCTAATATTATACTCCATGACAACGACACTTTACCTTTACTGGCTCGGTCGTTGTCCCAGACAAAGCCCGTGGACGTTCTGCTGCAGCTTTATATGTTCGCCCATTTGTCGGCCGGAATTGGATTACCTATATATCTGCATCAGCATTTGTGGATTACAATGTGGATTGCACTAATCCCTTAGCCAAATTCGCTGAACATTGTGTTTTGCATTGATTTTCTAGCTTTGGAAAGCCGTAGGAGGTCATCAATTGAGCTGCTTCAATCTGCAATCTGTTTTCCCCTTTACTTCTGCATACATAAGTATACATTTATATATATATATATATATATATATATATATATATATATACATACATACAAATATACGTATGTGTATAAGTCTCTTAATTGATAGCCATATGTCAGTTGGTCTCTGGACACAAGTTCGAAAATGGTTTCTTTTTTTTTCTTGTGCTTCATTTACTATGGCAAGAAAATTCATTATTTACTGTAAGCTGTGTTATGTTTCTTTATTGAAGTCATTTGGTCTTTGTGTTTTAATTATTCTATTGAAAATTCATGATATTCCCTAAGTGATTCTTAGTTTTCCATAGAGTTTCGCATGGACCATGAACAAAATATACGAAAAGCTTACAAAGTTTTTTAATTAAATCGAATTTAGGGAAGAATAATTTTCATATGGCTCCTTTCAGTGTGCTACTCAATGAAACGTTCTTAAGTAGGAGTTCATTTAGGTAGAGGCAGCTTCTAAAGTTTTTGTCAAGTTTAAATGGCTTCTGTTAAAAGACATTTTCTATATTATTTACTCCTGAGTATTCAGCTAAAAGATACTCCTTAATTACATTAGACTTTAAGACCAAGATGACGAGTACTATGAGTAAGGATTAATTAATAAAATCAAATTTAAATTAATTATTTAGGACAAGTCCGTCTGCCTAACTAGTCTCTCAGTGTTTGATGTAGGTCGGATCAAAAGGTCTTCTTTAAAAACGTTTTTTATTTCTCAGTATATCTGTGATATCTCAATGCTATCTAAAGTCCATAAGGATCAGACTATAAAAATAAACTTACTATAGGAATAGGCGGTAAAAATAAAAAATAATATTTTATATATGTAGATTGTGCCAGTAATATTGATTACTTGTAAGTTATTACCTTATCAGATTTACTGAATATCTTAATTATTTCAAATTAAAATGTATTAAAGCTCAGATTACATATCAGAGGTTAATAGATGGGGAAAAGAGATTTAATTGATTGCTATTCGAATCCATTGCTCACAAATACACACACAATTATATATTATTATCTTGGCTATAGATGTGGCAATTGCGCTGTCTGCCACGCCCCTTTATTAACTCATAAAACAAAAAAGTGTAGCATACTTTCGTGCGCTCCCAAGGCGTTGGCAAACACACACACACACACACACACACGCAAGCATATGTGAATACGCTCTTGCTTGTGCTTGTGAGTAATTATGTGACTGTGGTATGTGTGTGTGAGTGTGTGTGTGCACCTACAATTTAGGTCATAAATCATATGGAAAAAGTCCACAAAGGCATGCAAATATTCCCCAATACCCCGCTTAGCCGCATCGCACACCGCAAACAGTTCACACTCATATTCATAATTCCAAAGCGGTCTTGGTGTGTGTGTGTATGCATGTATATTAATATATATATATATATACAAATATATGTGTGTGTGTGTGTGCGAGTGTATAAGTGTACATATGCCTACCAATACGCTGAGAGTACATAGAAAGATTGATTTCCCTTTGTTTGCCCTTTAGCGCTGGGATGTGTTCACCTCAATTCCATGCGACGCTTTCTTCAACGTTCCTCTCAGTCCACAGTCCACAGTCCAGAGTCCTCCCTCCCGCTGGGTTACCACATAAACTATACAACACATGGAATCCATAGGTGGTAATATTAAACGAGTAAGTATATTGTAAAAGTGAGCCTGCTGAAATAATAACTGCGAGAATTTCATATAGTACTCCTCGTATATTCGTATATATAGTCGGGTATTCCACATAATTTCGATTCCTGCGCTGCGTTGCGTTTTTGGTGGCAAGGTGAATGACTCCAACGGGACCAAAGCACTTTGCAAACTACAAATGCGTTCCCAGAGGATCCAAATGCTCGAGTCGGGTGAATTTCCAAGTAATTAAGTACAGCTGTTGGTGGCATGTGATTCCCCCGTGGCGTCCAGACAGCGTAAGTTGATTAGAGCTTTCATAAATATGAATACGAATGCGGATAGGAATACCTCATAGATACACACGTGTCAAACTCCCATTTCCATCGCAATTCCCATTTCGATTCTCTGTGCTAATTGTCATCAGATGTTGGCACTGATTAAAGGATTTTCATTAGATGAGTATGGATATGGTGGAAGCGACAAGTGATAGCTGCCGGAAATTGTTGTTGATGAATCTATGTAAATCTAAGCAATTTGAGCATGGTATAAGATGATTTAAATGTGATTTACATTGATGATAATGGGATAATTGAATAATGAATGCAACTGTTTTTCTAAAAGGTAAAATACCCACTCTACCGGAGTTTTCCCAAATGTTGTGATGTGCGTCTAATTTGTTTTCTGTTATGATTAAAAATGCTTATTTTACCAAATTACTCTTGCTGTAGGCGGTTATTTAGTAGTCTGACCAAGCAAAACATTAAAATTTAATTATAAAAATAATTTTTATCAACAAAATCTAGTTTTTCCAATGACTTATTTTTGTTATAAACTAATGACAAATTTGACTCTCATATTATTATATTATTATTTTATTTTATTGGTTGGACTAACTTCTTTATTGACTGTCGGATTATTATAAATTTCTCAGCATAGATTGAGCCATTTATAAATACCCAAGATATAAAAGTATTTAATAAATTTTTATCTACATATATCTAATTATTATAGTACGTTTCTTAGGGTTGTAAAAAATCAAGCTTATGGCTTAATTGCACAACTAGGTAAAAGCTGAAGCCAATTTTGGCCAAGGAGATTCTGTTGCAGCCAAGCAGCTGCTGCCTAATGCTGCTGTCTGTTGTTGTATTCATTAACGTTAATATTGCTATTGTTGTTCCTGTTGCAACAGCAGAAACAACAACAGCAACAGCACCAGCAACTCCAACAGCAGCAGCAACTTCACTTCAATGCATTTTATGCATTGAGCAACAGCAGCGACAACAACACTTAACCATAGAAGAGCAACAGTAGCTGCAACAACCAAAACAACAGCAACAACAGCAGCAACAATAACAACAACAACAACAACAACAACAACAAGAACAATAGCAACAGCTACAAGCAGACCCTAAGGCATAATTTCAATTTCAACACTTTACAAACACGCCACAGTTGCGTCATTAACAGTAAAGTTTGCATGCGCAACGCGTTTGCAATTGCATCCTTGTTCTTAGTGTGTGTGTTTGGGTGTGTGTGTGTTGGTGCACAGCAAAAAAGGAGGGCTGCATTGCTGATGATGATTCTTGATTACAAATGGATCATATTATTATCAGTCGGGGTTGCCTCTCATAATTAATTGATTTGGAAACTCTGAAGACTCTCTCTGATTTTTCCGGAAGAGTTAAGGCCAGTAGCTAAGTAGAATCTTCAGATATTGGGAAGATCAGTCTTGAATTAGGGCAAGCTTTGAAAATGTTTTTAAATTGGTGAATTGATAGATAGAAGAGAGTTTTAAAACTCTTTTTACCTGCTTTCCTCAATCCCTTCATTTGAGAAGTGCTAGGAGTATTACAATTCCAAGCCCACATTTGGTGACTATGATTAAACAGGATGAGTGCTTCAAGGTAATGTCAAGTTAAAGCCCTCAATATTTCAACAATGTTGTACCATTGTCGAAGAACAATGTCTGGCATAAATTCATAATTTCAAGATCGGAAAATCCGCAAATAAATCAATTCTTTCTTTAGCGTGGATCAAATAATATAAATATCAAGCTATTATTAATCTCGAAATCATCAATTTTTTTTCTCTGTGTAGATTGCTGTGGCACTTAGTGCGCTCGCTGACGGAAACGGCCGGCAGCAACGACGGCACAGACACAGAAGCAAACGAAGATGGAGATGGAGATGAGTTCAACGCAACGTCAGGTGCAGCAGCGGCAGCAGCAGCAACAGCAACAAGGAACAGAAACGTGCAACCAGCAACCAGCAACAGCAACTACTACATGCAGCAACAACTGCAAAGAGACTAGTTACCCTTCTGTTTGTTGTTCCATAAAACTTTATTGTTACTTGTTTGCTGTTTGTGCTATCGCTGCTGCAACGCTCCGAGCTCAGCATGAAATCATTTCCTTTTCCCCCGCAGCCGACAAACAGCATTGACTGATGCACACCAACAACAATAGCTCCAGCTCCAACTCCAACTCCAACACCAACAACAATAACTACAATATCAACGCTATTGTAACACGAAAGTATCAGACAATACTCGTAGCATCTCATCTCCCGTTCTTAACTCGGTTTACTTTTACTTCAATAACCATAAATTTCCTAGAAATTTCATTTTTTCGAATCAGGGTTTCAAATGCTACAAGAGACAGCTGCCAAAATTTTATATTTATTCTTTATTAGGGTAGGCTCAGATGTCAAAATGGGATGTGGGTTACCTTGAAACTTTCGGATGCGCAGTGAAATATTCTATTTCAATTACATTTGTATTTTCAGTTGGGAAAACAAATCATTTTAACAATTTCTAAATAATTCATTTCAGATTGTACTCTAATCTGAAAGACTTATACAAACTCCGACCCTTCCTTAACAGAAATCATAAACTCCTGGAGCGACCAGCTTGATTTCAAACAAATTGAACTTAGGTTGAAATCTGTACTGACCCGGGTGTCAAAATAAAACTTAAAAATTATTCTTTTTTAGTTATCTAGAAATTACATAAAGAGTCCTTTCCATCATTATTGTTTTGGAGACCCTCGAGTTATTCTAAAAAAAACATGTGCAGATGTTAAAATATGGACAAAATTATACGAATTATATCTCAAGCTGAATCCCCAAAAGAAAGTAAGATTGTGTTCGAACCAGTGAAGCTTCGCAATAAAGAATTTGGTTAAGCTTGGTGTCAGGTAAATATAAAGATAGGTCTTTAATTCTTCCATAGTAGTTTTCTATGCAAAAACTATAAAAATTGATATATACTTTTCTTTATGGAATCGTTATTTTTTTTTATAGTTAGTTAGGGAATGAATGCAATGTAAATCTACAATAATTTCCGATCACTTCCCTTCTGACAGCGTGCCGTAACCGTCAACCGTAATATAAAAATGTCACGATTTAAATATCCTTTAGAGCTGGAACACCCGGCCACATCAGGAGCAAAAAAATAAGTCAAACAGTTAACTCTTAAAGCGACAGTAACTTGGTCTCGCTGGCCACGTCAACAGGCTGGCTGAAGGGATCCATAATACAATTAGTAGAGGTTCAAAAGAAACCAAATATTGTAGATTTTACACATTTACACAAATATAAAAACTCTGTAGCATAAACTAGATAATAAGTCTTCGAATGTTTCAATTATAATTATACTAAGCTAAAATGTAGACGTATTTATTAGTAAAGGCTTAAAGAGAAGAAAAATTTAAAGAGTATTACTTTTAAAGTGTATTTATTCCTACCAACTCAGCTATAATCTTCAATTGGTTTCAACAAGAATTCAAGCATAAGAGTGAGTTAACCATCATTTTTAGAGCTACTGCAATTCTTTTCTTATATTATTAAACGCTAATATTATGCAATAATATTTTATCAATTATCGTAGCTTCCAGATTCATTTGTATAAACAAAGTTCTCATTTTCAAGCCACTGTTTTTATAATGTAGTCTAACAGTTTTGGCATCTCTACAGACTTTTATGTATGCACATTAGTATATGCCCGGGAAGCTCATGTGCAAGGACTGCAAGAACTTTGCTCCTTTTTGCAGTAATCATGGCTGGCCCTTTATTGAATTCGAAGGAAACAGGAACCTGCCAAGGAATAGTTGTGTGGGTGTGTGTGTGTGTGAGAGGGGGTGTTTATGCTCAGGTGTTGCCAGTTTTTACCTGCACTCTGTGTTCCGCTGTTATTCTTTCCGTTCACACGGAGAAACACTGAGTCCTGCTGCGGTGCTTTCGTGATATTTGCTTTGCTCTGCCAAAAAATGCAGAAAACGTTGCATACTTTAGGGGAAAAGTCAGCCGCAAAGTGGATTCCTTTATCAACAGCCGGCATCTTCCGTGTGCGGGCAATCTCGATGCGGATATATTAAACTTATTTTTACAGCAACTCTCCAGTCCTCCGTCTCTCCAGCGATGCTCTCTTAGCCGTACAGTTCCCTTTCAGCCGCTCATTACTTCATATACACTTGTAGTATTACATCAGCTGCGCCCTGCTCTTCCTTGGCTTTGGCATCACTTCCGGCCCGTGCCGCAGATTTAGTGAGCGCGATAAACTTGCCACCCCAGGGCGCTTTTCAACACTGCCAGCCAGCCAGCCAGCCAGCCAACCAGACAGACAGAGAGACAGACGGACAAAGTGTGGGCAGGAATGGGTGTAAGCTAAATATTTCTTCTTCATCTTGAGGCGCTTGCCACTTCCGCACATGCTCTATAAGAAAATACTCGTATATACACACACACCACACACAGATACATTGAAGTTTTTCATTTTATTGCTCAGCATTTTATTGCACAAATTTTAATATTTATTTTAGCTTTCTGTTTATTTTTCACTCTGCCTCCTGGCAATCCCAACGACTCACTCTCTGCATGTGTGTGTTAGTATACCTATAGTATTTCTCTTATTTTTCTGGTTTAGTTAACATTTTTCTACTGCTCCAGCTACATTTTAATGTTTAACAAACTTGGATGGCTCTGTTGAAGGCACCCAAACAAACAGAAGAAAAAACTGAAACAGAAACAGAAACAGAAATGAAAAACATCCACACAAACATTTATTATCATACTTTTCTTTTATTTTCTATTCCATTTTCTGTGTGAAAAAGTTTGTGAAAATTATTTTAAATTGTTAAAGGGGTTTTTTTCTGACACTTTTTCGCATCTTGAGTGCAGATGTGCAAAGCGCTTGTTTTTTTTATCTCGTTTACCATGGTAAAATGGTATTATTCTTGGATTTATATTGCACTGCAAGTCGCTTTTCACATTGCTTGTTTGCTCAACTGAAATAACTTGGCTTAATCTTTACTTCAGATTAAATAATAGTCCGTTGAGTATCTAATAAAAAGATGATACTACGATGCGAAGTCTCGTTGAGTATATTGTTGTTATTAATATATATCTACGTGCTTTAGCTTATTTAAATAACAATTCAGACTTTAAATTTAATTGACTAAGCTTGTCTAAAGCAAAAATATTGGTAATGAAATTTTTACTTCCTTTTAATTTCTCAGAAATATGTTTACATAGACTGAAAAAATCAAAAATTCCGCTCTTAAATCGATTAGAAGCAATGTCAACAGTTCGCTTGAATAAAGCTAAAAATTCTTATTTTAAGACTGATTTTAAAAGAAAATCTTAAATCAAGTTTTGATTGATATGTTCTTAAGCCGAAGCTTAAAATAACTAATATAGAATTGATATTTTAAGTCAATTACGTTGTCACCTTCAATTTATATTAATTCTCTAATTAGTTTAATTAAAATAACGAAGGAAGTTTATACTATTTAATTAAATAAATAAATTGGCAATTTTTTTTGTCCGACCAGACTATGAGCCATATTGAGAGAGCAAGGGACTATTCTCTAAATTTTGTTCTGTCCTTAATCAAGGTATAAATAGTCTAGATAAATAATTACATATTTTATAAATAATTAATAATATATTGTCATCTTTAAGAGGATTTTTAGACTTTTTAATATATTAATTTGATAAACATGAATTAACTTTGTTTAATTTAAGTTGCTTTCAACGCTTATATTTAAAATATAAAATATTGCGTTGGAAGGGTTGATGAAAAGGTGAATGAACTGTGCGTCTGGCCAACTTACTTAAGGGCCAAATGATAGTCAATAATAATTTGGACTTTTGAATGCTTCCCGCTCCAAGCCTTTAATTTGCGAATTATTAATTGGTATTCGAGCAGAGAAAGCTGACCAGCTTTCAGCCATTTCGGTGCTATGGCAACCTCATTATGACCAACTTATTTTAAATAATAATTTGCGGGCTTACATGCGCCTTTTTGCGCACTTAGCATATGCTGAATTTATGAATAAATCATTCGCCCGGACGGACAGACGGGCGGACAAACGGACGGACGAACATCCCGAGCAGCATTTACTAGTATTACGTGCAGTCCGCCGTAAAATGCATTTTGAGGGCGGAAATTCAGCGTGCAGGTGCCGACTGACATCAAGCTTGTTGTTAAGTTTTAATTAATCGAGAACTCATAAAAGTATTAAATATAAAAGCACATATGGCAAACAGGGATCTGACGAAAGCAAAGCGAATACAGATACATAAATAATAAGTTGAAAGTCTCTAGAACGGCATTTTCGACTAGGAGATACCACGTAACACAAATTCTTAATTCAATATGCATTAGAAGCAAAAGACATGCAAATACACCAAAGAATAAAAATTACTTAAGGTTTACATATTAGATGTTCTATAAGGACGAGACCGATAGGATTAAGGCACCTTAACCATATCACTTTGGCAAGTGTAGGGTATAAAATGTGGGGATGATGACCTCACATAAACCCTGTGAACAGTTCACAGTGAGTTGTTAAATGAATTTCGAATTTAATTACGTTCATTATTTCTTTCTTTGAAGTGGGTCATGTACGTAAATACACTGAGAGAAAAGCAAAGCAAACTGAGCACATTAAAATATTTAATATTTTGAGAACGAAACTAACAACAATCCATTCTTAGTCTCTACTTAGGCTGAAAACAATTCTTAAGTCAAGAATAAATAATCTTGAATTAGGATTGAAGAATAGGCAGAACAAAATTGAGACAATTGCTTCTTATTCTAACAAGTCTTAAAATTTGTGTAGTTAATTAAAAAATATAAGCGTCTTTTATTATTTCCAATAAACTAATCAGAGAATAAGTTAAATTTAAAGCTCGGTTATATATTATTTACTTTAATTTATCTTATGATTGGTTCGATACTGATTCGTGTTCAAAACAAGCGCAGGTTAAAAACATAGCAATCAAAACTTGATTTACGATTTTCGTTCGTAATTCTTGAAATAATATTTTTCAGCTTGATTCAAGCCGAATGCGTAATACCGTACTTTTGACACTGTTCCGGATGGATTTAAAGCTGAATATTTTTTTTTTTTCTGTGTACTTTTGTGTTTTTACTTTCCCCATTAAAAAAATGGTAAATTGGATACAAAATACATAGTTGGGGTATATGTAAGTATATAACAGATAGAGCAGCGCCCCCAATATATACGTAAGTATATATATACATTCATTCTTAACATTAATAAGTAGATTTAGCTGTAATCTGTCTGTCTTTCTATTCTATTCTATTCTATTGAGTAAACTAGAAAAAAATAGACAAAAATTGTAAAATCATTCAAATTGACTGGAAGATACACTGTAACCTTGCTTAGACAGATTCGATTCATGTGAAAGTTCGCTTAATTTGCCCATTTTACTCATTAAAATTAACAGGAAATTGGAGATCCAGTTAAATGCAGGTAATATGGAATTATTTAAGTGACAAACTACTCAAAAAGAAATTAAGTCTGCTGCCCTTACTTTTCTGCATAAAGTATTTCATTTAAACTGTTTAAAAATGGCTTAAAACTATTAACGCAATTCCGAGAACCTGGAAAACAGAGGCCGTGCGCATGTATGAAGCTCTCTGCTTTAACTTTTCAAACTATTAAAACATATTAAAAGAAATAATAAGTTAATAAACGATAAAATATTCAACTTGATTTTTATTTAAACAAGTTCCGAGTAACTTTTCGATTCATTTATTCCGGTTTCATCGCTGAAATCGGATGTTTTCCAACATTGTTTTCTTTTGAGAAGAAGCAAACAGAGAAAATTTACTTAGCAGCAGAGAAAACAGATTTAGTGCGCATTTTTTTAAGTAAAACAGGAACTTAATTCTCAGACATGAGGTGTTAAACTGGAAATGGAAAGCAAATTGGTGGTAAGTCATTTATTCAGATAAATAATACTTTTAACTCTAGGTTTCGAGGGTCCAAAGAAGACAGATGACTCTTCCGGTTCAAAGAGGTTAGAATACGTCTCTCAACTTCAATAAGATGCGATACTCATTCATTCATTCACAATTTTGTAAGAAGACTGCTTCTAACTCTGCTGCCATCAATACAATTGTGAGTCGAAAATCTGCAGCTGTCTCTGCTCAAAAGACGAATGGGGAATGCAGCACAACCAGCAGCAGCAGCAGCAACAATAGTCGCAGTTGCAGTAAAAGGCGCGGCATCAGCAGCGAAAGAAAGGAGGGACTCCAGAGTTAGTTGACAATAATAACAGCCGTGGCTGGGTACAAGCAGCTACTGCCAAGCTGTCGGCTAGAATTGCAGTAAACCCTGGAGAAGATGAGGCATATAAGAACCACAAGTACTTCAGAGAAAAGCTTAAGGATAGACTGATCGTTGAGTTCAAGTCTGAACTGCCCAATCTTGGCACTAATTTATAGGCTGGCAATTCAAATCAAATTGCAGGCGTACGATGCGAACACTTCAGAATGCCGAAGCTCAGTCTGATCTTTAGGATGAAGAATCACGCTTCTTCTTCTGCTACATAAGTTGTTTGTGGTACCGATGGAACATTGCACTGCTGATGACGAAATATCCATGCGGTCTAAGGATCCTGGACCAGACCAGGACGCCTTAATAGTCAAACTAATTAAAATATTGCAAATTCTATTCGATTTAATGCAACAAAGTGCTTCAATTGTCAATATAAGGCAAACTCTATTCCATTTAATAAAAAAAAAAAAGGCTTTGGGCATTCGTATCAATCGCAATACAGAAATAAAGTCTCTATTATATAAGGAGAAAACTGCCGATGACGAGGACAAAATAGGTATTCCTGGAAATCTTGTAAAGCCACTGAATCAAATTCATAATCTTCAGCGCAAGCAATAATTATGTGGAGATTCTGAACCACAATGTGGACAGCTTAAATTCAGCTTATTGCAACTAGAATTAAGGTTCAGTTACTGCTTATACTTAATTCTAAAGACTGTCAAAGCTTCTCTTAATTTTCAGATAATTTGCCTCAGGAATTTGCTGCAATCCTGCTGTGCATTTAAGCCCCTTGCTTTAATTAGTGGGTCAGTGTAAGCCATGGGCTCTATTTGATGTGCCTGAATGGGTCCGAAAGCCAAAGACCGCCAATATTCCGTAGGATGGAGGAGGAGGAGCTACATTCTGGATGCAACCAGACACGCACTGAGAATGCCTGTCAAATATTCCTCATGGAAAGCAATTAGTGGCCTGCAAATTGCGTATTTAAGCGTAATTAGTTGTGGAGTCCACAGTGTGGACTACGGTTTAATATTGAATAGTGGGGTAAAATCAGGAACTTACATACATATATATATATAATATTAAATAGATAGATAATACTAAAGTTACTTCCAAATATCCAAATTTGTCACCAATTCCTTGGATTTATTAAAAAAACTCTAGGGCTTGTCAGAATATTTTAAATGATTTGCTGTGGATTTTAAAATCGATCGCAAAATAACCATTTTCCATAACAATCTGTTTCATAGTACTGAGTATTTGGTAGTCGAGTACTTTTTAATTAAGTATTCTTCATTTTTATAAAATATGTTTTTGACTCAAAATATTTTTGCAATTTAAAAGATTCATCTGGGAAAACCAATGCTTTCCATTCGAATCGAATAAAGCAATTCGCCTCCAATTTTTGTATTTGTATGTTCGGGTTTTTATCAATGTTTAAATAAATTAACACTTAAAAAAATGGGAAATGGAATTAAAGCTGTCATTGGACTTGCCTTTCAGGCGAATGATTCCAAGCATACTGCCCAGCTGAGAATGCGGTTGCCACATCGTCCACAAACACCACATCTCTATCTGATTGAGCATTGAGGTGGGCTGAACTCGATAGAATGGTGGAAAAGTGGGGCATTGCGAATATATCGAAATGATTCTAAAACTGCAAATAAATGGTCCACTCTAACCCAAGACGATTGTGTCCAGAGACGGGAATATTTCTTTATTAAATTAAATAAAGTAAAAGCTCATTATTGAAAAATTTTGACTGTTTTTTTAAAGTAAACTTATTTGCTTCTCTCTTTCAACAACTTATATCTATATTAAAGGTAGCAAAAATTACACCAATACTTTTCTGAGTCTGTATTTAAATTTCTTTTATAATAATATAGATTAATTTGAAACAAATCTGTTGTAATTATTCTGGTAACCAAAGTTCAAGGGGTAGAAATTTAAAGGTATTTCCCACCAACACATGTCTATTTATATGTATATATATGTGTATAGCATATGGAAACTTGTCTTCATATTTTGTGTAATATATTGATATTAATTACAAATGCAGCATCCAAAATAATTTCCTCCTTCATTTGCCCAGTTAGAAGAACACGGGCTTATTACAATGGCACAGCTTGCGACTTTTGTTGTTGTTGCTGTTGTTATCATTGTTGTTTTTGTTGTTGTTGTTGTTGTTGTGGTCATGCATTCAAATGTAACAGAGATACGCCTTAACTTGTTCGGGACTATAAACTAAACTGTCACCGAGTTGGGTTGATTTTAGTCGGGGGAGTTCAGGGGGCGGAAGGAGCTGGTAAATACACCCAGGAGCACACGTATTTGTGTTTGTTGACAAGCTTGTAAGCTCTGCATCCTGCAGGTGGTAGGTGGGTGCCGATATATATATATATATATATATGTGTGTGTGTGTGTCCTTTGTGCTTATGCAATTTAGTGTCCCTGCAACAAATGAACCTTGATTATGTGTTTATTAGACACCAATTTACGCCTCTGCAGCAACCAGGTGGCAATGTTGCCATTGTTGAGCCACTGCACCACTGCACCATATTTAAATTCAACGCCATTGTCATATTAAATAATGTTTGTCGCCCCATCACGTTGATATCATTGATTTTTGGCTGCCTGGCTGCCTGCCTGTCTCCTTGTTGTCTTTCGATTCTCGACTGCATTCTGCATTGTTTGGCTAATACTAATGCCAGAGCAATTTGCCTTCATTATAAGCCTTTAAATTGAATCATACAAGGAGCATCATGCGCTCTAGGCCTCAGTCAATTTATTTATTATGGCCAACGCTTAAATTGGTTGCTTGGATGTGTCTTTCTCAGCCACTTAAAGCTTGTCAGAACATTAAACATTATAAAATTGAGCTTTAAAAATGTTAAGAGGAAGGCATAATAATTATTAGAAAATTTATTCAACTAATAATTTGGAAGGGGTTTATTTTTTAGTCGATTCATTTAAAGCTCGGTATAGGCTTTATTTTCAAATCTATATTAAATAATTTTTATATTTTGCAAATTATTAACATGAAGATTATTTTGTTTATAGGCGGGTTAAAGCTTGTGTTGGAGCTAAAACTTAAGAAATGTATTTGCAGATTTGCAGGATTTTTATTGCTTTATATTTATATTTGATCAAATGTAATATTTTGATAAAATAATTTTAGTTTTTATAGAATAATTATTCTGTAGTGAATTAAGTAAGTTTGTGTTATTTAGAAAAAATTATTTTAATTGAAACAATGAAAGAAATATTAGTATGCTGAGAACAAGTTTAGAGAGTAGTAGGAACTTTATTATTCTGTTCAATTAAAAGTTTGAGTAAATATTTAAAATTGGGTAACTATTGACCCAGTACAACCAGCTTCATAGGATTTTAACATGTTCCACAATTCTAAGGACTCTATAGGTTCATATAAATCTTTATATGACCAATAGTATGGCTTTACTTGTCATTTTGCTGTGTATAAAAGTTAAACGACTGAAAAAAGAGAAAACGTTCATAAGTAATTTGAATTTTTGTTTCCTCGAGCATTTTACCTGACAGACCATCAAAATATTTAATTTAAATTTTTGTCCGACAAGCAGCAACTTAGAAATTAATAAAAATGAAGCAGAGAATTCGTCAAAAAGCAAAGAAGAATGCCCTGGGGGGTATATGGCTCTACCCCCCTAGCGCCTCTAGGAGGGCTGACAAACGCCTGGCACTTAATTTGGCAGATTTACATAAAAGTGCTCGCCCAGGCGAAGGTCCTTGCCAGCATTAGAGCCAGAGCCAGCGCCTGTAGGCCCTCTCAGCAGCTGCAGGTGCAAGTTGAAGTTGATGTCATTATGTATTATACGATATATATGGAGACTGGAGGCAGGCTGAAGAGTCTGGGTGCCCACAAAACTTTACAATGGCGGTGACAAACTTTTGTGCTTATAAAAAATTGTTTGGCATATGTTTTTGGGGGTCGAAGAGCCCCTGTTTCCTTTATTTTTTTTCTTTTTTTGCTTGTGTTTAATAAAAACAGGAAATGCGCTTAAGCTATTAAAAAAGTATTTAGAAAGTATTTCGAGCCAGCCATTCTTGGAGACCAAACTTTTGTCCAAGGCACTGCAGGTGTGCGGCCCCCTCAAGACCTCCTCTCTGCCACCCCTTGGAATGAATATAAAAAGCCAGTCGCAAGATAAATTACAAGTCCGCATGATTAATGATTGCGAATAGGCCAACTTGGCAGACTTCTTTGCGTATCAGCGTATTCCCGAACTTTCCGTTTACTGTTTGAAATTACGAGCATACGACAATTACAAGAGTTCCAATAAGCACTCGTACTAAAGCTGAAAATATATCTAATATTTATATTTATTATTATCGATAATTATTTCTATTTCTTATGTTTTCGACTTCACTTAAAAATTAGTTCCGCATATTATAGGGTAAAATTTTAATGTAGAACTCTAAAACTAAACTTAAAGATAATCGAGACTCGGGGAAATTTAGACTCGCCCCTTTCACATACAGAAATATAAATACTTTTTATTTTTCTTAGTGAGTATAGAATTAATTTGGGACTGA
This sequence comes from Drosophila repletoides, assembly GCA_018150835.1. Taxonomy (NCBI): domain Eukaryota; kingdom Metazoa; phylum Arthropoda; class Insecta; order Diptera; family Drosophilidae; genus Drosophila; species Drosophila repletoides. The sequence goes on from JAECWQ010000202.1 coordinate 9,269,754, forward strand.
GTGTGGCAACGCTGCTGAGCTAATCCACCACAGCTCAGCTGAGTGATTGTCGATAGACAGCAGAAGACGAGTTGGGGGGAGTTCTGATTGATAGATGAAGGTGAAAGCGAGCTTATACGGAAAACTGCAAAAACGACGCTTAATATTCATTTATCTATAATAAAAACCAAATAACTATAATAATAAATATGTCGGGATTTGTCAATGGTCCAAGTCGAATCCACATTAATTACTGAGAAGCTTTATTAAAATGAATTATTTTGAGTCAGAGAATGTCTGAATGGTATGTATGGTTTCCAGTTCCAGAACCGAAGTTGTTCCAAATTTCGAGACTTTTGCATTATCCAAATTTGGAGTGTAAGATGAATAAACTATTGAAATAATCAAATAGCTTGAGCAACTTTAACAATACAATGGACATTTTCCAAGGACAAACAAAGTTCGATATCCGCAAATAAAAATGTGTGCCGATTTTCAAATGGCTTTATGGCAATTGACACAAAAAAGTCTGGAGTGAAAACAAGTGTACACTGTTCACAGGAAAACACTGGGAAAACACAGAAAACACACCCACGCGCGATATGGAAAGTGAGCAAGAAAGGGGCTGGAGAAATTCGCTTAAAACACACAGATAAAGGGAAAGGGACGGTGCTGGTGATGGTGATGGTGATGGTGATGGTGATGGTGATGGTGGCGGTGACGGTGACGCCAACGTCAACCAGTAAAGCAAATGACAACAAAGGAATTTTTCAATATTGCAGTGCGTTGCGTATACGCGCCGTCGGCCAAAACAAATAAAATTAAACAAAGCCAACGCAGTTGCGTGTTGCGCGAAAGAAGAGGGAAGACGAAAGGCGGTTGCAAAAGTTACGGAAACCGAATACAATTTGGGGCAGAGCATGTGGCAGAGGCAGGCAGCAGGCAGCATCGTCATAGAGTCGCCTTGCAGTCCGCTGTTTGTGCAATGTCTGCGAAACGGAAACAAAGCGCAGGCGGAAGTAATTGATTTGCGTATGAGTGTATGCGTGTATGCGTGTCTGCTATGTGTTTATGTGTGTATGTAAATGGCCAACATGAAACTGGCAAAAGTTTGCAAAATATTAGAGACGGATACACTCGAAAAGAAATGACGTTCACGAATTGATTTCATAACGTTTTCTATTTACTGGTTTTGATTATATTTTATTTTACCATTCTCCAATTGACTAAAAGTCAATCTTGAATTTTTCGATAATATATTTGTTTTTGAATGTAAAACTGAAAGGTTTGAATTAAGTACAACGTACAAAGTAAGGGCTAAAACAAAAGAATCGACTTCTCATCTTTGGGCTTCTAATTCATAGAATATATTTAAGATTTTTACTGTCATGATTCAAAGAACAGAAATATATGGCGTAGTAAATTACCATATTATCTTATTTATACAGTCCGAAGAAAAAATACCCTTATTTAAGATAATTGTCTTATCATTAAATGTAAAGAAAATTTTTAATGTTTAAAATACTCTTTTAAGATAAGAAAATATTTGTTAAAAATTATTTTATTAATAAATATTATGTATAATATAGATTATTAGCTGATTTTTATTTAGGGCAATTATCTATTATTTTTCTTTTTGTACTTAAAATTCATGAAACTAGCTAACTTAACTCGATTTTATTAACAATAAAAATAAATATATAGATTAAATAAAATATTATTCTATAAAACTATGTTTATCTGATTAAATAAAATTTATTATCCCATTTTTGGATAAAGTTTGTATTTGATTCAAGAAGTTCCATTGAATTTTTTGAATTATTTGTAATTTCTCCCAGTGCATTCCTTTGCATATGTATAATCGACCCAAGCCGAAAAAATGTCTATCAGTTCTCCACTTCCTCTGTATATGGAGATTTATATGGTCGTATATAAATCTCCCTCCAATAATTCTCATATAATTTAATTTGATTTGTGAATTGCAGGCTGCTAATTGCAAATACGCAAAATATTTTAATTTATGAAGTTATTGCAAATATTTTACACCTAACTGATTTATTAGAAGGGGAATGTATCACAAATTCTAAACCTTAATACATTACTATTGCCCGTAAATAAAACATGAATTCTTCACAGATAAAAAAGATTGCTAACTTAATTTAAGTTTAGCAGTTCTTAATTTTAATTTGTGTGATTCATAGTACCATTTCCAACCCAGTATGAATAGGATTTAATAAGTGAATCAATCCCTAATCATACAAGATTCAAGTACGAGCCGGCTTACTATAGACTGATAAGTCTAGTTGGTATTATTTCTTATATTAGTCTCATAATAATTTTTAAAATTGATTATAGATTTGAATGTGTGGTGAAATTAATGGTATTTTCAAGATGATTCGTGATAGAAACAGAATTAACTCAAGAATTGGTAGATTGATTCGAGAATTTCGTACTCGGGAACATTTTGACCGCAATGAAACGCAACTTTAATTAGAGTTTTCAACGGCCCTAATTTAATGGGCTTTTTAAGGCTAAAAACAACATTTAATGTGCAAATAAATACCCATTTAAGTATTATTTGCAAACTCTGCAATACATTTACAATTAATATGAAACAATTTATAGCACATTCCGTGTCCGGGCATATGCGTAGACTACATTTGAAAATATTGTTTTGTTTTGCCAAATCTGCCAGCAGCATGCAAACTTAATTAACCAAAAATTATTTAACCACAAATATAATTAACAAAATATTGACCAACCGCTGGAAAAAGGAAAAAGGTTGCGTGTTGCGCAACAACAAACTGTTAGCACCAAATTTGTTTCCCAAAATTCGTTTAATTTTATTAAGATACACGCGCTCTGAATTTTAATTTTGGATTTCGAATTTCGAATTGTGCAACGTTGCAGAAAATTTGGTGCATTTGGCCAAATGAGACAGAAATTGTTAGTCCAAAATATAGTTGCAAATTATTTGGTGCAGAATATTTCAATGCATTGCATGTTGATTAAAGCTTGTGCCTTTTGCCTAGCTATCGAATTGCAACACAAATTATCTCTCCCAAATGCTCTTTTCGTGGGTTGAATTTGAAAAAAAGACTACTAAGGAAAAGCTATCTTCAAGGAGCCGAATATTACATACCCTTTTTGACTAAAATAAGAGTGAAATGGGAAATGATTCCCCGGCTAAATCCATCCGATCTTGATCATCTTTAGCAAGCATTAAGGAAGCATTCGGGTTTATTTAATACACAAATTTTTGGTAAAACATAGTTGTCTGATCTGATATTGTACCAATTGTGCTATGGCATATATAGTCGTCGAATCTGATATATGTGGTTTCTGATGAGTTTCCTCTACCTGGCTCAAAACCTGAGCTATAAGTTTGCATATATCAATTTGTCTCCTCGGAGATGCCTCCTTCAGCGCAAAGTTACGCTACCCTCAGCAAGGGTATAAAAACAAACATTTAAATAGCCATTTAGAGTGATAGGAAATATTTGGTAAAACCAAAAAAATACTTTTGCGCATTCTACATTCTAATCAGGTTTATTCTAATTTGAAAGATCAGCGGAATGAATTAAAAATGTATTGCAAATGAATTTTTTGTTTTTCAAATGACTCTTGATGTTTTTGTTTACATTTTGGCTAAAGTAGTCCGGATTTTGCTATTATCGCGCTCATCTAGCCCGCCAATGAGAATATAGGTGTGATTGGCCAACAAGCTACCAAAAGTCGGCTAAATGCCATTCATAGCCGCACTGCACATCAAACTGGCCCATAGACAGACATGAAGCGAACCATGGCTTTAAGTTAAGCAATAAAAATAGTCTGCTGTTAGAATCTTAGCCCCACATGAACAGTAAGACATTTCTTCTATACGGGCCCAGTACCAAGATGTAGATCCAGAGCCAGCTAGACCAGCAAAGCTTCGTTGCAGCTCCGTTTCTAACCAAGTCTCTTTGGGTAAGAAATCGAATCCGTCCTGCATCACAACAAGCCACGTTAGCCAAACCGAACTTAGTCGTTGACTATATCTGATTAAGATTAAATCGCTAAGATCAAGGAGCAATCAGCTAGGATAGTTAAGCTGTCGGCACGAAAATAGCCTTTCCTTCCAAATAAACAATTATCAATGCAGTATTAAATGTTATTTTTCCTTAGTTTTGGTAAAAGCATTTTTAGTTTTCATCTTGCCATCATTTTTCAAATTATGGGTTAGCTTCCATTGAGAACTTTTCAAACAATTTCAAAGCAAACGGACAACTTAATTTTTGTTGATTAAATAGTCGAAATGCTAATATCACTGACATTCCGGCTTTTGGATTTAATATTCGTATTTTTCCTTTTAATAGTAAAAAAACAAGCCAAACAGAAGTTTATCAGCAACTTTAAAAAGGGAGACTGATGTGTGGATGGATTGGGCTGAAGGCATTAACAACTTCACGACTAATCAAACAGCACCTGAAAACAATCCACATCAATTCAGAGCAAAAATCAAACACGAATTGCTGTTGGTCAGGAGGGAGCCAGACCAACAGAGAGGAGGAGAGGGGCATGGAGGACCATTGAGGAGAAACAATGATTGATATCGCTTGTCAATATTTCATAAAATGTTGATTTGTTCATTTTATTGTTTTGATGCAACACAATTGCCAATTCTCACGTACAAACAAACTCACAAGCACTCGTATGCCACAGACTACACACACACAAAGTTTTTTTTTCTTGGTCTCTTTTACTACCACTGGAGCTACACTCGGCAAAAAAACAGAACATTCGACTTATGTGAATAATAATATACTGAAAACAAGTTAAATATATTTTTAGACAGACGACAATAAAACAAATATATACTTTATAGACTCTTGCCTTTCATTCATAGTGAGGAATGGTTTCCAAAATTTGTTACCTTGCTTTAATAAATTACCTTGAAGTTGTATTTAGCAAAAAGAGATAAGATAAAATGAAGAATTTCACACTTGAATTGATCCTCAGAGGTATCAAAAGCTCCGATTTCCGAATAACAAGAATTGGTATGGATTTTATCTTTTTCTATGAGCAGGCTGAAAAATAGCCCCAATTTAACACTGATTTGATTTTTATTTAATGCTTTAACGATTTGTAATAATTGTGATAAGATGAATAGAAGAATTCTCACACTTGATTTAAAACCAACTAGAGCAATCGCTTCATAGTGAATGGGCTTGAATCCTGTTGGTAATTGATTTGAAATGATAAGGTTGATTCGTACTAAAACGAAGAATTGTTAAACTGTATTCTCCAAATAACTTATTTATAAAATAAATAATAATAAAATAAAATTTTTTTATAAATGATAAGATATCATACATAGATTGTTCGTACCAGAATAAAGAATGGTTTTTTTTCTGAGTGTATACACGCCTCGTATGAGCAACGCGTCGTGTCGATGGCAGGTTTACATGATTTGCGCCTCGATCTTTGATTATAAAATGTATGCAGCCTGTCTGGTGATGTTGTCGTTGTTGTTGTTGCTGTTGATTTTGTTGCTGTTATTTGTAGCGATTTCGATTCTGCTATTTTTAGTGCTGCCAACACATTCATCAATTTAACAGCAGGAAGGCATTGGCAAAGGCAGCCGGCGTCCAAAATACGCATATTCCTCATTATGTTTTTTCCCTTTTTTACGCTTTGCATTTTTTCCTTTCGTTTCCTATTTCATTCCTGCAAATATGGAAGAAGTCGTTTTTTTTTGGGCAAAACATTAATATGCGCATAAATATTTCCTTTACTTTGTTCCCCATTTTTTCTTTTACTTTATCAGCATTACTTTTTTTTTAATAATTTTAACGAGCGTTTTTTCTATACAGTGGAACGATTCACATTAATAATGACTCGAATTATCGGAAGTTTAAGAAATTAAAAAATAGAGTATTTAAATTTTTAATTCGACTATTCATTTATTAAAACAGCGAACCAAACCGAATTAAAGTTCTGCTCTGGTACGTAAATAAACCATTGTTCTAGTTACGGTTCTGTTTCGGTTCTCAACTTATTTCAGAGGCGATTTTATTCTTAACAATGAAGAAAACTTATTGGCTTCCGATACCTTTTATGACTCTGAGCTTTCATCGGTTAATGCATCAGGAACGGTTCCCGAAACCATTTTATTATTTTCTTTAGAAAACCGATGATTTTAACAAGAGAAAATAGATTGTTGATCTTGCAGAACATGAGTGAACGAATCGATCATTACCTTAAAATACAAAAATATTTATTCACCGCATCTGTGGCTTCAATTTATTTAGCTTGAAATATTTAACCGATTATAAATGTAACCCCAATAAGCAAGATATAGTTTTCCTCTAGTTTTTCCTTTCGCTGGTAGTATTTTCACATAAAAAATAGCAAAATGCTTACATATTGAGTACCCCACTTTCATACAGCTCGAAATGTAGCAAACAAAGTTGCAACGCCTCTGCTTTTTTGGATAGATCCATGTAAAAGTGGAATGCAGAGTAAAAATTACACACAACGAGAATATTTTATTTGCAATGCGGTGCAAAAGAGAAATTGCGCATACGCCCCGTGGTGTAAGAATCTGCTGCCACGCATAACTCCCTCTCTCTCCCTCTCTCTTGGTGCTGCTCTGCACGTGTGTTTACACTAGCTCAAAAGTTGGCAAAGAAAAATACAAATATCCAAGTTTTAAGCTTAGGATAAAGCAAATGTGCGGCCAATTATAGCAGACTTTAAATACCCTCACTGTGCGTCTGTACAGATGGATTTGAGTGCTGACATGCAGGTTTTATTTAAAGCATGTTTCATGTATAAACAAAATGCTAATTGAATTTCTTGATACGACTAAATGCAAAATGAACTTTGCCAGTGACCAGACCACTGCCGGAAATTTGTGGGCGGATGACCCAGGGAAAACTGAAAACTGACCACAGAATCTATTATTGTTGCTGCTGTTGCTGCTTTTTGTTTCGACAGCAGGACCTAAACTGAACATGGCCACAAACATTAGAAGCGCCTCTGAAACACATCATCGCCTCCTCCCATTTCTGTTCCATTTTTGGCGTATTCTCTGGCCATTTATCCTGTTCAGATAGAGAGAGAGCGAGAGAGAGAGAGAGAGTGTGTGTCAACGCCAATTTCACTTTGGTCTGCACTCTGCTATTGATGGCCCAGCATTTATACTTGTCGTTCAATGTCCTGGCGATATATATCGATTGTAGTCCTGCTGGCTCTCCGACATGCGCCATGCACTTGATGATGGCTTTCCAAAGTCTGTTTGGCATTAAATCTAACGTTGAATGTATCAACTTGGCGTTAAGTTATTTGTGCGTGGCCAAAGCCTGAGACATGAGGATGGCCAGTGATTTATAATTATATGTTCAGAGCATTTAGAGACATTAACTGGCAGCCCCTGGTCTGCTCTCCTTGAATTATTTGGCCTTTTATGTATAATCTGTATGTATGTTTTCTGCCTCAGTGACTGAGTAACATATAAATATTTGAAAATGTTGCGACTTTAATGCCAGCACAAGGCTAAGCCTCGCTTCAGTACAAATCTGTTTTTTATTATTGTTGTGGCAGTTATTTTGTTTTGGCTCCAAACCCAAACGCAAGCCGCTTATGTGTGTAATCCCCGGTCAGCGGTTTATTCGGATTTACTCAATGCCCCACACACTCACACACAGTCAATTGTTTTACCTTGTTCTCTTTTTTCCATTATTTTTTTTGTTGTTGTTTATATTTTGTTTGCTTTAGTTGCCAGATGCCAGTTGCAGTGGTAGCTTCTATTTACACGTCCTTCTTCCCCTCTCCTTGCCAACCATATTTCATGCCACTCGCCTGTCAGCTCTCAGTTTAAATCAAGTTGCATAACAGGCTCTAATTAATGAGCCCGTTAAAAAACGAGCTTTTATTCCTTTATCTTGGCTCATAAATTAAATTGTCTATCATTTTATATGCTCTAGAAACTAGTGCAAAAAGCGAGCAAGCGAAATACTGCAAAGTTTATCTACTAAAAAATATTGCTTCATCTTCTTAGTTATCTCGGGCCAAATTAATAGTCAAAAATTTTGAATAATAACTAATGAAACTTTGACATATAAATGTTAGTAAGAAAACCAAATTCATATCAAATTTACATAATTCCATCTATTCCCCTTACGCTTCCTCACAGTCCATCATAATCGGACATACAAATTTGTAATTAAGTTTAGCAAGACAAAGTAGTTTCTTATGGTAAACCCAGAAATCCATTAAATAAGAGACTCCCCATTTAAGAAATAAGAAATAAGAAAACCTGGGAAGCAGCCACGACAACCATCAATGGTCGGGGTTTTCCCAAAGATAGTTAAAAAGAGAAGACTTTCAGTGGAGAGCGAGGGAGTCAGTTGTGTAATTAGAATGGAGTAAAGGATAATAGTTTCTAATTAATCTATGAAGACCATAGAATATATATTAGAGAAAATAAATCTAAGGGGGAGATGGGATATCATTACAGTGGTAGAAAAGGTCGGGATTCCAGTTAAGCTTCGCTGCTCCAAGTCCAATATTCGCGGTTTTCCCTTCTGTATGCAGGCTTGAACTTTATATTCCTTTAAATCACAGAATACCACAACAAAATAATATTATATTAAAATTTTGCAGCTTTTGTTTCATTTAAATTAGTCATAATTTATAACTGAGGAAGCAACGTGTTATTATTCCCTACATATGTTGCACATAATTCAGTTATAGAGTCCACTTAAGTCTGGCACTGAGCCGTAAAGAATAGTTTATACTGCATCCAGTGTAGTGGTTTTGATTAAAGATTCTTTTAGTGAGTATGTTGCACTCTGCGTTGCCCTTAATCCTTGTCCTAGGACCATGTAGAATGAGGTCCTTTGCTTTGTTCTAATGAAAAATGGCCTGCGACAACGATGTTGCTCAGCGGGTCATAAAACTTGTGCAGCTCCAGCAACAATACTGATAACAACAACAAAAACAACGGCAACAATAGGATGAAAAAAGAAGAAGACACAAAATCCGCCACATTGCACTTGCTTATCTATGCGGCGAGTATTTTCTTAATTTTTCCCAACTCGTTGGATACTTTTCTATCTTTGCTTCTTTCCGGGAGCGGCAACTCGGCCGGACAACTTCATATAGAAAGCTTGCCTTAGAGCAGAGACTTGTGTTTCCACTGTTTCCTTTTCTCTCACATTTTCCTTTCCAGCTAGTTGTTTTTCATGTTTTTCATGTCAATGTTGTTGTTATTGTGGTTGTTGTTGTTGTCGTTGTTGCTGCTGTATTTTGTAATTAACGCGCGTAATAAGATCACGATTAAGATTTTCTCCTGGCTGCTGTTTTCTGTTTTTTCTCTCACTTTGCATTGCTGAACAGGCTGCGTTTGCAGTTCGCAGAGTTGTTTGCTGCTTGCTCAACTTCATTAATTTTAATTCCAGTTTTATTATTTTTTTGTTTGAGCCAAAAGAAATGCAAACTGGCCGACTGGTCGACTGGTCGACTGTCCACCGTCCACTGGGCATAAAGAAGATGAAAATTAGCATAGATTATGAGCGGCTTCTGTCAGGTCCTTTTGCCACTGAATTTTCCTCTCTGGCAGGAAAAGCCAATTGTTTGAGCTATGATTAAGAGCTTGCTGCTGTTGTAACGGATATGTTTCGGCCAAAGTTCGTTGTTGGCTTGATGAAGTCAAGTTAAATCGCACAAATGAAGCGCTGAGCAGTGAAAAAAGAGTATGCAATTATTTTGATGTATACAAATTGTACACAAAGAGAAAAACCTTGGTCTAAGGATAAGCTTGATCGTTATTAAATCAAGAGCAACAACATTAAACATATTTAATCTCAAGAACAATTTATTCTTCATCTTGCATTAAAGTGCAAATGGTCATAGAATAAGTTGCACACTTATCACACACTTATAAATCAGGTTTATTTAAGACTTATTTCAAGATTGAAATACAAAAAAAAAGAAAGAACAAAATTGAGGCACTGTCCAATCTCAAAAAGCCAGTTGCATCCTTGTACCAAGACTGAACCTGATTTCTTCTCTGTGTAGTCTGGACAACATTATTAAAACATACATAATAAAAACATACATAACATACATAAAACAAATATTATAAATCAAGATATGTCCTTCTTTTCGTTTGTATTACCTTCATAGGAACAGAATTTGATAATGATTGCAAGAGAGAATTGGAAAGACTTACACAGAGTTTCCATTCAGTCTATCACTTGACCCTTTTCAGCCCTGAGAGCTAGTAGAGTAAAGAGTCCTTGCATTTCATTTATTTTTGCAGTCTGCATACATTTTTATTTTTCAATTAGGCATTTCTCAACTCATTTTCAGCTAGGACGAGTGATGTCGACGTCATTCGCCAAATGTCTAAAGCATGCAGACAAGATTGCCTTTTCATTAAGACTCTGAGAGTAGTCTCGTCCTTGGCTATAGTCTGGGCTCTAGTACTTCATCTTTTTGTCCGTTCGTTGTAAAAGTTTTTGATAGAGTGCTTGGAATCCTTGCTGTGGAGCAAGGCACGAGTTGTAGCAAGAGCAGAAACAGGAGGATGGATTCGAATCTCAGGGTTTGCTGTAGTTGCACATCGCTTTATCATTTTTGTCCTCGCCCACGCACACCACTTGATTATGTGCATTTACAGTGAAATTAATTTCTACTTTGGAGTTGCCAGAGCAAAAACCAAAAACGCGAACGAGTAAAAACGAAAAAGTTTTGTGTCGCTTGCGGCTTTGCACTGACAATTAGCAAAAGTAAAACAAAAAACACCAAAAAAAAAAAAAGAAAAGGAAATCTTCATGCCCATAAAAGTTGGCCCGAAAAATTGTCGCAAATACTGCCACGCCCTGAGGCAATGCTTGTCGCCCCAAGCCGGGATCCTGACTCTGCCTCCTCTCCGCCTCGTAAGCCGCTTATCAAAATGCGCTTTTTGTCGTTTTCTCCTTGATAACTCGTCCTGCCCGTCCCCGCCCATTTCATCATATTAGCTGTGCGTTCGAGTATATGAAATTTATTTTCGAACTTTTAACGAGCTTCGCTCTCCGCACTCCGCTTCTTCTTTGCCAGTCCAATGAAAAATCAGATTAATTACATGTGCGTTGGAAATTTTTGCTGCTTTACTCCAAACTTTGTTGTGGCGAGTGTAAATAATCGGGTTTGTTCGCGGATCTGAATCTTCTCTGCAGACTTTATAATCGATGCATTTAAATTTGCTTTGTACCCTTGCAGAGGGTATTATAGCTTTATAAAGAAATGTGTAAAGCATAAAGCGGGATGAGACGAGACGAGTTTAACAAAGCCAAGTCCTCCGTCCTTCAATCTGTTTCTAAGCAAACTACTCTCTAGGTAAGGAGCCTTCTCTTTGTGTCGGAACCGGTCGGATCGAACTACTATATATTGTAGATGCTATAGGAGGAAACAACGGGCTCGAAAAGTTATCCCATAAGAAAAATTGATCAAAAAGCTATCTTGTTTCCTTAGGTATCTGAAAAATGATTAATATCAGATACCAATCCCATACAGCTGCCATAGGAACAATCGAACAATCCAAAACAAGGGCATGTAATATTCTGTGCGCTGAAGATTCCTTTCCTGGCTAGTTTTTTGTGTATCCGATGTCAATGTTAAAATAAATTCAGCTCTTGATAAGAATCTGGAATTGAGTTAATTAGTTAACTCCACTGTGAATTAAAGCAGTGAATATCATTTACTTTTCAACTGGTCAGCAAATAAATTATATGTAAGTCCGAGGTAAGTCAAATGTAATACAATTTTATTTACAACCTGTTACGGCGTCAATTCTAACACATACTTAAATGTAATTTTCCGTAAAACAGCAAACCGAACGGCCAACCAGCGAAATAACAGAAAAATGAAAACGGGAAAAACAAATACCGAATTCCATGGAACATAACCCAAAAACGAAATGAGTAACGAGCCGGGCAAAGGATAAAACGCGACCGCAGCAATAAACAGAGACCGGGCCAGAGCAACATCAAAAACAACAAAAGCGATGAAGAATGGCAAATGGAAAAAGGGAAAAGGGATGCTGTGGGGGAGGGGAGGAACCTTTTTATTGATGCTTTTACATGTCATAAAATATTTTTATAACATACTTTCAGGCGCTGACACAGGCACAGGCACAGGAACAGGCAGAGGCAGAGAAAACATTTTGTAAATGCTGTGAATAAACATTAAAGCCAACACACGCATTTACACTCGTTCTCTATTTGGATTTCCCTCATCGTAGTGGCATTAGCATTAACATGAAAGCCTAAACGAGCGAAATTTCAACAATTTCAACTCTTTCATTTTTTTGTATTATTTTTTACTGGACAACCTATTTCTAGCCAAAGGGCGTGCTACGCATTTATTTAGTCAACTCATAAACCTTGAAAGTATAATTTTTCATGAGTTACAAGCCCACCCAACAGCTGAAAGAGATGACCCCGTGACTGGATTTCAGTCACGCACATTCCTGACCTGAGTTTTTATGTCACGGCACAGGAGATTTCGAAAATGAAACCTAAAATATTTCAATTGCAATTCCTTTTTATTTATTTCAGTGTAGTATACCAATTTTACCAGGTCGATGCTCTTGTGCGAAAATCCTAATCTAACAACGTCGTATCGATATGATTATTTAATGTTGAATATCGTGTTGAGAGTTTCGTGATTTTATTCGATTTTTTCGGTTCTCTGATTACGTGAACTATTCGCCGAATTTTAATGCTCATTTCAGTCACTCAAATTTCCAGCACTCTTTTCTTTTTTTTCTTATCACGCGCTCATCTCTAACAGTTACCTATAAATTTGACTTACACTCACACCAAATGTAGCATAACTTAGCAATAAATATATGTGTGTATTTTTTATAGGAGTGTGGTGAGTGTACTATGGAATTAGGTTTGGAGAAAAACATGTGTCGAGTTCATAAAGAGATCAATGAATAGTCTGGCATGTAAAAAATCAAAGCCAGGAAAGGAATTTAAACTCAATCACACCACTAAAATACCCTGTGTAATTCAAAATCGAGGTTCAATTTTTTATCTGTGTAGAGATTGGAGTAGAGAAGCATTGATTCTGACTCCATAAAGCAACTATATACATAAATCTTTTATCATGGTGAAGAGACCACCTGCCGGGCTGTCGGTTTGTTTCTCTAATATCCCAAAATATCTTGTTTTTACTCAACTGATTCAGAGAGATTTGGTTGTGTACAGATGCTAAAAAATATACTGCATATTCCAGCAAATATACCCTTCCAAATGAAATAAACAGAGCTGAATATAAGCGATGATACTCCATTTTCTAAATTCCTGCGGACCATAGGGAAATGCTACAAAAGCCAAAACAATAGAATGAATAGAATTTTCAGTTAATTTTGCTTTCAAGTAAAAAGTTTAGGTTGCAAGAAAATGGCTTTTACCAAACAATTTAACATTTATTAAAATGTCTGAATATTAGCAAAGTTTAAATTTGAAAGGGAAAAGGATTTACCCAAAACGTAACGCCATTCCAGATTTCCTAAAACCAAATACGAAATTCATTATTTTTTTTCAATTTAAGAATCCTTGATCTTCATCCGTTTCTATCCCGAGTCAAGCATATAAAGAACTTTAATAATATAATATATTACAATAATTTTAATGAGATTAATATTGGACTTATGGTACTTGCTTTCAGCTTTACTGGACTTGTCTGTCCAGATTATGTCTGTTCCTACTTAAACCTAGTATGAATAGATATAGATTATTAGATATTTGACTGAAAAGGAAAAAAGGTTGGCAGTTACATTTTTAAATGTGACTCAAATTAAAATTAAGAAAACAATTTTCTCAGTGTACAAATGAGTTTGGAATATTTTAAGTTTCATATTTATGAGCACTATAACAAGTAAATTGAATATTAAAAACTCTGTATATAAATCCATTTTAGTTAAAGTGAAGTAAAACATTCTTTGCTTAAAATTTAAATATACTTCTATCACATTGACACTTTTGCATAATTTCTACACATTATTTCTTGGCTTTCAGCTCTTAAAATATTGAAGAAGTTCGGGTTTTGTGAGGTTTGCAGTTTGACTGGCAGGCAATGTCAAACGGCGCGTATACTTAATTCGCAAAATACGTGACGCTCGGCAAAACAAGCATAATAAACGTCAAAAAGAACGGAAGAAAAAAGAAGGGTTGTCTTGCAACATGCATCAAAATGCCATAAAGAACATGTTGGGAAACTAATAAAGCGTAGACAACAATGAAAGGAGAAAGCCAAGAAGTAAATGAACTGCAGCCGCCATAGGGAAATTTTTGGTGAGTCCAGAAGGAAGGGGAATCAGCTCACAGGAAGACATGCACAGGACAACGAATACGACAATAGCTGTGGAAGAGCAGAAGACTTACCGCAGGCCGAACGACCGATAGACATCACACACGTTCATCATGGCCCGAGGTTTTAGTTCGTGTTTGGACTTGGACTTGGGCTCGACAGGGTCAGAAGCTGAAAAGCGGCGGTCAGGAAGCTGAAATTTCGCTACGTGAGGTCATTCGGTAAATGTTTTAACAATTTAGATAAAGTTAACACATTTCTTTAGACGCTGTCTTTGCCAAAAAAATGTGAAAGAACTTTGCAGCAGCACACTGCAAATGGGCATAAAATTAGTTGGGTCAGTCGTTGGGCACACACACACGTCTGCGGATGTGACCAGGGCCTGCGAGCTGGCGGATGTCCTTGACACCAGGACACTCACACACACACACACACACACACACACACCGAATGACACAGCACAATGAACTTGGCCTTCAGTGTTGGCTCAGCCAAAACGATTATTATGTTGATAAGAAAATCGAAACAGAAAGTCTAAAAGAATGGTAGCTGCTCATTTGGCTGTAATTTAGTGTTGAGGCGTTGTGTGACTGATAACCAAAAAAAAGGTCGAAAAAAGGGTTCCCTGCTTGACCTGCAGATGGGATCGCAATGCTCATAATTTACTCAAATTTACATTAAATCTGAAACTGGATTTAAAGCACAGCCACTTGAATCTTGCCCACCAACTTGGCCAACTTTGTTGCCTACCTGCAGACAAGTTCTGGATGCAACCAATTTGCATAACGACTACTACTACCAAATACCAACTGCCAACTGCCAACTGGCGACTAGCAACTGAATTGCGGAAATTTGAGGCCATAAACGTGCGTTACTCGACTGTAAATGCGATTTGGCAATTGCTTTGTTATGCTACACGGGGCGTATGAGTGATTTCTCCCCAAAATCGATTCATGAAACGTGTGGCAGCGGTTTGAATGTCGGATCCCGTTTTTAAGTTATCAATAAAAACTTTAAAACGTAATCTAAAATGTGTAAGAGACAATCAAACCAAAACAGTCGAAAACGAATAATAAAAGCTAAGTGATTTTAAATCTGTAGTTTTATAATCCATTATTTGTTTGCATTCCATCATTTAAACTTATTATTCTTAAATTAGCATCTTAGACTTAAAATTATATACTTTAATTTTTCAAATTTAAAATAATATTGAACTCTAGGAATTGTCTAGCCTGAAAACTCTTTATACCCACCTAAAAATTTCAATTGAATTGGATGCCAATGAAGGTGTCCCTTGACTGAAATTGATATAAAAATAAAAACAAACTAGTAACGAAAAGCTATCTATATACACTTGATAATTTATTTATTCCTATGGCAGCTATATGATATAGTAGACCGATATTGGTCATTTGAAGTGTCAATGTTGTGAAAAAAGTTTGCGATTAAAATAATCAAGCGATTGTTCCAAAGCAGCTATGCGATACTAACTCCAACAAATAGAACGCTATATACCAATTTTCATACAGCTAGCTCCCATAGGGAAAAACTATTTGACATACGGACAGACGAAATTGGCTCTCTAAGCTCGTCTCATCATCCGAATCCATAATATATAAATTTCATGATGTCGGCGATGCATCCATAAATGCATTGCTTAGTTATACATATTATACTCTGCAAGGGGATAACAAGTTATTAAATCAGTAATTTATTTTTGTATAATTAATTAAATAAATTCTTACAAGCCCCTTAGGTACTCAATATGGAATGTAGCAGATACGAAAATTATAAAAATAATGTCCCAATCTAATAATTGTTATTATAAATCATTAAAGGATTGAATACAGAACGAATCAATCAGTCGTACTTGTTTTTAGGTGATGGAAATCGATTCAAGTACAAAATTTTTGATTTTAATCCGTTTATTTTTCTGTGAACTGAAATAGATTTGTATATTGTGTTAGTTGATTTTTTGAGCTTTCTTTCAGTAATTCAATTCTAGCAACAAATTGTCTCAACCTGAATCACTTTTAAGTCGAGCTTAAAAACCTCTTCACAGTGTAACTAAATTAATTAAGTTATTGTTAAATGCTCTCATTTGATCAAACTAAGTTTTTATAAACGGTTACATCGTAAAAAATATATGTATAATGTATTTATGGCAAAATTTATAATCGTCTGGTTAAAAATACTAAAATAATAAATAAATTTAAGTCATAATAACGAAAAGTAAAACAAACGAAAAAAGAACCCAATGCATTAAATAAACAAATATAAATAAAATAAATAAAATTATTAAATGACAGTATTAACTTTTTTCTTTTGGGGTGCACAATCACCTAAAATTATTGAGATTAATTCAGGCAAATTAATTAATAATAGCTTAGCTATAGGAAGAATTGGAAAACTACATTTTTGTAAAAATTACTTACTAGTCAGATTATAGATTTCCAATTAGTTCCACATTCCATAAATACTTGCAAAGTGGTTTCTTCCAATGTCATCTAAATAACATAGTAGACTTTGATTTTGGCATTTTAAAAAGCTTAGGCCTTATAATTCTCAAACAGTTCTAACACTCATATTTTCGGCATTCTAAGCCTTATAATTCTCAAACAGTTCCAACACTCAGATTTTTGTCACTTTGAGCCTTATAATTCTCAAGCAGTTCTAACACTCAGACGATAAAGTAATGAGAAAAATTCGACATCAAACGTGGTGGAAAACAGTCAATAGCTATTGACATCTTGTTTTCAAAACGCCACAATTTTTTTTCTTTCAATTTTTTTTCTTAAATTTTTTTTATATTGGTTTTGTTTCTTAGTTGGAGTCCATCTCGTTGTTCATAATCTTTTGGAGATCGCGAGGCCTTCGGCTTATATTCACACAGTTTGCGAAGTAGTAGTGGATGCTATTCCGAGTAATAATTTAACGTAGTTCATATTCTTCTCACTGTAATCTAGAGATATTCTGTCCTTTTCAAATAGGCAATGCAAGACGTTTCTTCGCTCTTGGTAGCGATTCATTCGCTCTTTAGCTTCTTCTCCTAGGTTAGGGTTGATTGCATAGTTGGTTCGTGAATTGGCTAAGGCCCGACTGTTACGTTCAAATATTTAAAATATAATACAAAAATAATTGAAAAAATGAAGAATTTATTTTGCAACTGTGACTCGCAACTTTTTGAAGTCCACGCACTTGGTACAGAAAGAATGAAGGAGCTATTTTCAGGGATCAGCTTTTAGGTTTATCTTTCAATCCTTGACAGTATTTGCTTTTTTATTTATTTACGTTTATAAATTGTAAAATCAAGACAAAAAATCTAAATAATTATCTTTTTATAAACTTATTTTTTTTTTTGGTTTGGAATATATATGCGTTTATATAATTATTAGAGAAAGCACGACAAATACCCAAAAAAATACTTGATTTTTTTCATTAAAAGTATTTTTGCTGACGAAAAAGATTTTGAAATCCACCACAGCAAGACGCAGCAGGATAGTAGAGCTGAATTATTGATAAATTTATACAAGTCTTGAAGTCTGATCGAATAAGTCGATCAAGATAGTAGGTTGTTTTTTTTTTTAGTTCAAAATTAATATCTCTGTAAACAACTATTGAAATTCCCATTCCCATTTTTGTCTTGGACATCCCTGCAATTGATTACCAATAATCTAGTTGGATGATATTGCCTGAAGAAACTTGCATCTTATTTTAATATTTTTTTTTATTATTTATACCATTGATATACAATAATATCAATTAATTGATTGATTTAAATAATTTCTCTTATAATGCTCTCATTCTCTTCGTTTACGTCGTCATCCCTATATCAAGGAAAATTTATTTTAATTTTATTATCAACTCGAGAGGTCGAGCAGTCGTGTGCTCTACGGAGTCGTCTATTTGCTGTTCGGCTTTTTTTCAATTATTATTATTATTATTTAATTATTTCTTTTAATTTATGTAAATATTACATTATCATCACTCTCCTTGAATTGTTTTTAACCATTTAAATGTCCTTTCGTGGCATACTTTTTAATATCTGCGACGTCTGCTTCGTTTTAAGTATGGAACAGTGGTTCATTAAACTTATTTTATTTTGTGGAAACTAATCACTTTTTGAATAATTCTGTCGATTCTGATGATGGACAATACTTGACGATATCTTCGTTGAGAAGCGCTACTAACGGCTAATAAAGACTGGCTAAAGATCACGTCTTGGGACGAATACAAATCCCCCTGTACGCGAAATGCAGTACATAGCTGCTCGTCTTCTCTCCACGAAGATAATATGCAAGGATCATTTGCAGGGATCTGCGAATGCGGGTTAGGTGAGTAATTATAATTTTTATATGTAACATTTATTATATATATTTTATTTTTATTATTATTTTATATTTTATACATTTTTTTTATTTTTACTGTCAACAGACAGTCGGTGAGGTGGTGCCCGTCGAAGTGTCTGCGAGACATCTCATAACAAATAAAAAATTTAATTGTGAGCCCTGCGATGACCTAATGTCCAAGGTGGAATTTTTACAAAGACAGCCATCTGAAGACCTGATATTCGCGAAGAATTTTAGCGAAAATGTGCTGCTCCTGAAAAATCTTTCAGATTTATTTGATATTTGTAATATACATTATAATATTTTTTTAAAGATATTTTAAAAAATGACCGCACGTTGTAAATATTTCAAAACTAATAAGCAAATGTCGAGTATCCCAACTGGTTTGCTGGAAATACAATTTGCGTCAAGCACAGAAAGAGGATATTAGAAAAATTGGTAATAATAAATTGGCTCAGGAAAAAATCAAGGTGGCTATTAAATGAAAAGCCAAAGAATAAAATATTTGCCGTTAAAATGAACCTGCAACCAAAGAAGTTAAAATACTAAAAAAT
Source organism: Drosophila repletoides (assembly GCA_018150835.1). Classification (NCBI taxonomy): domain Eukaryota; kingdom Metazoa; phylum Arthropoda; class Insecta; order Diptera; family Drosophilidae; genus Drosophila; species Drosophila repletoides. The sequence goes on from JAECWQ010000202.1 coordinate 9,288,985, forward strand.
TAATAAAATATACATAATTTAATTTAATTTTAGATGATCATTTTTATACGAAATATTTATATAATTATAAAAGAAATAAAAAAATTTTTTTTTGGTTATAAACCAATGAATAAAGAAATTTTTAAAGTTACTCTTGTTTTTTATTTAATTAAATAGGGAAATAAAATTCATTTTTAAATTGATCAAAAAATAGAATATTATTTACATATTTATATATATATATATATAAGTTAATTTAAATGGTCAAATGGACATATTGCCTTATAAAAATATATCAAGCTAAGCAACATAGCGTAAGTATGTGTGCAGAGACAAACACAGAGAAAGCCAATAAATACACTATCCGTGTGCCTAGAATCATAAAAAAAAGCGACGACAAAAACAATGACAATCAGTTTTCATTCATGGTTTGATTTTTTTCATTTCGTTTTGCTTTCCTTATACTGAGCCCATGTCTTCACAGCAAATTCCAAACACCTTCGCATTGTTTGTCTTTTTCATTCTCATTGGATCGATCGATCTTGTCTTTTGGATTCCTGGATTGAAGCCAAACATTAGTCCAATGAATTAGAATTTTGAGAACTATGTATCTGACAATATCCTGATAAATCCTGTCAAAAAGGTTAGTATTCTTAAAGGTTAAAGGTGGTTATATTTTTTTTTATAATATTTAATGTAAACAAAAGCAGCAATATATCATCAATTTTGTTGCAGGTGGCCCATTCAAATTTCAGTTCATCAAGCGGATATATTGAAAAAAGCAGCAACATGTGAAAACTGAACTGAAACTTACAGATTATAATTTTCATTATATTTGTAATATTTTAAGTATAACTTTATATTTATTTTATTATTTTGTAGAACATGAAAAGTGAACAATTATTATTCACTACAATTATTCGAGGGCGAACAACGTGTCTATAAACCTATCGATCGATGACCTTTGGTGTCTACCCGCCACCTCCAGCCCTGGAAGAAAAGACTCCAAGTCCGGGAACTTTGATACACACACTTATCCTATGAGCTTCTTGGAGAGGTCGAGTGGGATGGTGCCTTTTGAGTCTTCTTCTCGTAGGTTTTCTCGTGAGGTTGGGCAAACCTTATTTTTTTTAGATTGCTTTTGGCCGTAAGATTTCGATAGATAGATTATTAGATAGATTTCGTCAGTACTGCGGTGTCGTTGGCAAATGTCGCTATCAAGATATCTTCCTTGGCTAATCCTGTTATCACAGTAGCAGAAAACATGTCGCAGGATATGGATCAAACTGGGGCAAGTCGAATTCATTGGACGAAATATTTGTATTTCTTTACATTGCTTAACAATTATTGAAATTTTTTTCATTTCAGGAAGGACTTGTACCAAACCATATATGAATATAGAGAATAAACTAAGACCAATACTTATAAGAATATAAGAGAATAAGAATTTACGGCAGTTAGGTTCTTTTAAATATCAAATTTACAGTGCAAGCAAGTGCTAACTTGCAGCTCATCGTTTTTATTGAATACTTTTGAGGGCAGTAAACCAAGGTAAGTATTCTTAAGGACATTCAAATCATCCTTGTACTTTTTGAGCCGTTTATGCCAATATTCCTTTTTTGAGCAACAGCTTTTAAAGCAGGACGTAAATTGTAGAAGAACTTCCGTCAGAACTGCAGTGTTGCCGGCATATGTCGCTATTAGCTAGACCAGTTATCACTGTAGCAGAAGGCTGTATATAGGCTAGAAAGCGTACTATTAGAACATCTCATTGTTTATGGCAAGATATGAATCAAACTGGGGTAAGTGAAATTTAAAGGAAGAAATTTTCCGTTTTTTTACATTTCTTAACAATTATTGATATTTTTTCTTTCCAGGAAGGACAAGGACGAAAACCTACATGAATATAATGAAAGGACTAGGACCAACACTTATAAGAATATAAAGGTAGGAAGACAGTTTTATAGGAATATATAGGGAGGACTAGTATATTATATAAGTATAAAGGATGTACTAGTATATTATTGCGAATAAAATATAAATAAAGATTGAAATAAAAACAATTTTACTTTTACTTTTTGGGAACAGGTTATATCCTTGGATAGCACCAATATCCTTGGATGGTCCCTACATCCTTGGATGCCAATTAAAAGAATTGGTCGTTGTGAGTAGAATGCGGCTTATCGCTATAAAATCAATAAGGATTTACGGCAGTGAGGTCCTATTAAATAGCAAATTTACAGTGTAAGGAAGAGCAGGAGGATTTGAAATTTGATTAAGACTTGCAGCTCATCATTTTTAATGCATACTTTTGAGGGCAGGAAACCAAATTCAAACAAAATGCCGTCAAACGACCAAAATCTGCTGAAAGTACTAGGCGAACATAGTCCAGCAGCAAGTTGATATTTTTGAATAATATATTTTGCATTGGCTACTTTTGGGGTAGTAAAAAAAGGCGTCAGCCTGCTGCTGGTTTCTGTTCGCCTGGTACTCCATGCGCCAAATTTGAATTTTCGGCTGACCCAGCGGCGGAATCATCAGGCGACCAAAGTTTTGTTGCAAGATGACTAATGTTATCTTAACAGTGCAAATGTTAAGTGCCTCTGTTAATTAACAGTGTCAATGTTTCACCTCCTGCTGATGCTGTTCACCTGGTACTTGGAATATTTTGGGAAATTTCTGGGTACTGACCGCCGTCCTGCTGCAGGACACAAATGTATCTGAAGGATGTGTGAGTAAAGTATCTGTCAGATACAAAGTGTCTTTGAGTTACAAAAGTATCTTTGATATACAAAAGTATCTTTCAGAGTATCAAGTAAAAGTATCTTTCCCAAAGTAGCTGTGAGGTGCAAAAAAGTTGCTAGGCTAAAAAATAAAACACACCCTATTTTCTTTTGAAAAATTATTTATTTCATTCATTATCCAGATTAATTTATACATGGATATTTTCTTATATACAGTTATGAACAATTATTTGTTACTTTTGATATTCTAATAACTAATTAATAAATAATAAAAATATAATTTATATATAAACAAACTAATTTTCTACACTTATTTTAACTTACACCAGACAGACGATGAGAAGACTTCTGTTGATTGTTGGTTCATTGATAATCCGATGTTCGGTAATCGCAGCCCATTGTGATGTAAATGCACACAAATTTGACATCGTTCTATAAGAAAAAGATAGCTTTATTAGTCAAATTTTAGAGTAAACTTATAAGGGTGTTGTAAAAGTATCTATCAGATAAAAACGTATCTTTGAGATACAAAAGTATATATACTTTCCGACGTTGTTGATGCCTACATCAAATTTAAGTTAAGTAATTTTTAATTCTACAAAGTTGAGATTCGATTCGTACTTCTTGTTTTAAATCAGGTAAACATAAGTAATAGAAATTTGCATACCCACAGGCTTATAATTATTATTTCCGACTTTATAATTTAAATATATAATTTATATTATTATTAAATTATTATTCATAAGGGTTATCGGCTAGCTAAAGGACTTTTACATTGACTTTGCAACTTTAAATTTTTTTAGTAGATGATTCTTAGATATAGTTGGTCCTTACCAGTACAACGCGGGTAGTTGCATTAAAATCTGGCCATTAAAGTTGATTTCCAAAATCCTGAAAAAGTATGAAATCGAAACTCCCACTCGAGCGTTCGTCTGCCCCGCCCGTCCAATAAAAAAATCAATTTTATTTTAGTCACAAATGTTGTGCAGTTAATAATTTATTTGGGGTTCAGTAACAAATGCATATTTACGAATATAATAATATCGATATTCTTTCCAAAAGATAAATTAAATAATTGGCCTCTTAGGAGCTATGATAGAAGTACATACCGTGGTTCGAAGCCTCACTGTCCACTTAATCAATGTAATCTAACATCGATGCGTGATTCAAATATAGCTGAAACATGTCAGAATCCAAATAAATTAGTATGTTTTTGCACTTTTTTTCAGTTAATATTAACAAAAATAACGCCACAATTTGTATTGAATACATCTTATCTTTCTATATGTTTATTTCTTGACAAAAAAGAGCTAAGTAATTGTTGATAATCAATTATTTATACTCGTATCTGCAGCTTGCCAGCTAAATAATCAGTTTTGAGACTGTTTCACATAAAACCCATCATAATTGCAAATTGAAATCAAGTCTTGGAGCAAAGTGAGCTGCTCCAAGCTGCGCATAATGTCAATCAATGTCCATAGCCATGGCCATATCAGGATCAACGTCAGAAGCAACGTATTCATTCTCGACGTCGCGTCTTCAATGTTAACGTAAATGTTAACGTCAACTTCAATGCATTAAAGTGCATTTTAAAGTAGAATAATAAATATTTACTTAGCTGTGTGGAATGGCAAGAGAGAGTAGAGTTTGTCTGCTACATTTCGGGCTGATTGCCAGCCTGCCCATATCGTAATTGCAGATAAACTTTATGCCATTAACCTTAGCGTTGAGCTGTCTACTTGCCCGTCTGTACTAGAAGCTCCACTGCAGAGGCAAGCTGCAAAGTGCTTTGCCGCCTGCATTTCCGCCTTCTAACCAGTGCGCAACTGTCCTGAGCTTCCTCCGAATCCCATCAACGGGTTGTGCCTTCTTCAACAACTTTACATTTGCGGCACATGTGAACTGAGCAGAGTTAACGAAGAAATATATGTAGAGTATCGAGTACTGTCCTGTCTCCCCATCCTTTTTCCCCTCCCACTGGATTGCTTAGGGGCTTCATGCGTTTGCCTTCATTAAACTTATGCGCAGCCATCAGCAGAATGCATTAAACTTGGCAAATATCGTAAAAATTAATGACAACATTATCCCAGGGGACGCCCACTTTGCTTTGCTTACGTCGATATATTTCTATAAATCTGCTTTACCCGAGCTAAAACTATATATTTGATTTGGCCAGAGGGTTGGTTAGAAAATGGCTTGGAGATAACAAATGAAATGTGTGCAGGAGGAGAGACTGCGTAAACTATTTCCTCATCACCGTTTGAACCTCTCTTTCCCACTGTTCATCTTCCATTCAGTGGAATTAATATTTCGCACTGATTGTTCAATTATGATTTTTAGGCATTTTATTTTTTGTAAGTAGAAAAAATGAATAGGCTAAAATGTTTCATACTTGAATCTTTCCATTGAATCCCGGGTTTTCTAAGCCAAGTACGGAGTTCTTAATTTCAGTCTGATTTCTTTAATCTCAGAATTCTGGATTTCATCCTATCGGCTTGAAAATTACTCGAATTCGTGCTTCAATCAATCCAATAATCAATAAAAATTATCCAAATGATATTATTGAAGTGATTTCTAGTACTGTTTAAACCCAACTAAAAAAAAATATAAATTATATTTTCTAAATACAACTCGAACTTAAATGAAGAATTGTTAAAATTAAATGTGTCTGAAGCTTAGGTTTGTTCTGCAGCTGCAATTTCGTGAGTACAACTCGAAATTCACACATTTTGTTAGCGGTTTTATTTTTATAGCTGTATTTGGCTTCTTTTTATTCTATGCTGGGCTATGTGTAATTTTCTATTTAATTGGAAATTTGTTGAAAATTTGTAGCAATTTCTGTATTCTTTATGAATTGTTGAGCTGTATTTGATTTTTATTAACAGTTGTTCTTTGTTTATGTTTATATTTCATTCCGTTGCTTTCTGTGTGTTATTTTTTTATTACTTCAAATTGGATTTGTGAAATGTGTTCCAAGTAGGCAGAAGTATGTTATTCTATAATAAAAGTTTTCATTTTCAGGTTTTGTTTTGTATTTCTCTGCTGTTTTTACTTCCCTTTTGTGTGGATTATCCAATTGAATTTAAACCGGAGATGAGTTTTATTTAGAATTCTGTAATTGGTTCGGAGCTTTATTATAGAAATTAATATATTTCTGTAGATCGGCAACTGGTCCCCCGCTGCTGTCTCGTAGTAATTGTGAATTACGCACGGCGGCTGCTGGTCCCACGCTGCTGTCTCTTATTAAAAGGTTGGTGGACACTTCTGGTCCTCCGTTTGGTAGCCGGTTGGCCGGTGTTTACCTCCTCGGTAACTGATGAGTTACGAAGATTACGTTGGGAAGATGACTGTCTTCCTATCACTACTGGCCTAGAGACTCAGATAGTGTTCAATGTGATAAATGATTTAACGACGAAGGCCGGAGTTATATTCAAGCATGTCTGTTCTTTATTGAGATCAGAATGAAACTAAAACTAAAGCTAACAAAAATTGGAATCATAGCGGCCACGCAAATATGCTGTGTTTGCCGGCTATGCATGGGCTTCCGGCCAGACGCTGTGTCAGCAGTTTTGGCCGGAGCGAGCTGTCGAACGAACGGTCATTGCCGTCGCTCGGTTAACTTAGTTAACTACTCCCCCCTCAGGAATGAGGCCGCCCTCGGCCGACCCTATTTGGGCAATCATATCTGCTATCTGGGCCGCAGATCTCCTGGCCTGGATGACTCGCCGATAGGTTAAGCCGACGCAGATCAACGCGCAGCATATTGCTCCTGCCACTAGCACTATCTGATGTGAATGATAGTCGTTGATATTCTCCCCGAATCTCTTAATGTGTTCCAGGTTACGCTCACTCAAGCGGTGAAGGTATGGAAGACTGAGTATGTTGTGCTCCATAGTAATGTTCAGGGAGGGCGAGCTGGCTACTCCTGGGACCCTTTTCTGGGCCCTGTCATGGTTGACGTAACGGGTTTCATTAACCGTGGCACTCTCAGTAAAAGTGATGAGATGCGTGCCTCGTATGTGGATGTAGGTGCCATTATCCACAATCACACGTGCCGGACGATCGTTTACAATTATAATGCCTTCATCTACGTGAGTAATCGGATGTAGATCGCTGTGTTGGATGTCACAGTGCGCTTTGCCTCCAGCGTGGAGCTCTTGTGCGCACGACCTTCTTAGCGCCAGCTGGCAAAATGTAGCTCCAGATGTTGCGGAGCAATTGTTGACCGTGTGGATTTCTCCATTGCAATCTGCTATTATTTTGTCCTCCAGCCTGAGCATCGTGTCATGATGGGACACGGGAAAAATAGTGATTTTAGTGCATGACGACTTAATAATAGGAAATTTAATAACAAAATACAACATGTTAGCGGACTGTAATATCTTTACGGACGCAACGGACAATAAGTCTTTAATGGGGGTACCCGTGGGCTCTTCTATCCATATATCTTCTAGGTCTGCATGATCTAGTATACTAGGGCTAACGATGTTGGCCTTAGCAAGGGCTATTGCAAGTAATAAGTTCTGCAGCTCCATACTAATCATCCTATTTCGGGACAATAACATCTCATAAAGATGTCCCGAGTCAATTTGGGCTCCTTTGGCCGACCTCAGAAGTTGGTTGACGGTGGTAGTAATTTGATTAATTTGTTCTTGTACCTTATTATTGATATTTATCTGCCTATTGTTTGCATTTATTAATTGAAATTCATTAAGTTTAATTTTTTCAAAATCCTCTGCATCTGGCGTTCCCGCCACTACTTTCAACGCCGCTCCTAGGAAATCTAAACTCCTAGCTACTCTATGGTGGATGCTCAACGAGTCGAGCAGGTCACGCAGGTGAGCGACATCGACGCTCAAAAGTTTCTGCATATGTGACTGGGGAAACATGCTGGTCATGCCACCCGTTTCTTCCACCACGCGCCTATACTCCGAGAGATTCGCCGAGTGAGTAACGAACGCGAATTCTTCCCAAACTAGAATTCTACCATCAATGATGGGAATGTACTTGGCCTGCGAGTAGTCCGTGACGTGCCCCGATGTTACGGTAAGCAGGACTAACAGGGATACGGATGCGAACCTGTAATATTGGATGAATTGTAGTGATAGCTTAAAACGGGGTAGCCCACCACCAAAGCGTAAAGAATAAAGCATACTTATAACAAAAACTTATACCAAGTGGATAGGGGTAAGAAAATGGTAAAACTAATAAAAACTTATCAGACGAATGACCATATGGTTGTGCTTCGCCTACCTAAGGTTGTCCTTGTGGACTACCCTCCCCTTAATGAGGACTTTGGTCCCCATGTCCGCTTCCACAGTTTTCTCCTCACATAACGGTGAAAGCTTGTTGCCTAGTCTCCTGTTGGACTTAACTAGGACCTTTTCGCCAACCTTAAACACCCTATTTTGCCGGGAAGAGTTTTCTCTGGCTCTAAGCTTGTCTTGGGCATGCCTTATCTTATCCTGTATCTCGTACTGTGGGTCACTTGATTGTGCTGCAACCACGTCGGCTGGCCTCTTGTCGATGACCGAATGGATAGATTTGTTGTATCTGGCAGTGGCCAGCAAAATTAGCTCAACGGTGTCGCTAATGCCTTTGTCGATTTTAAGGCATCTGGCAAGCTCTACCAAAGTGCTGTGGAAACGTTCCACTTGTCCGTTTGAGACGCTGTGGAGGGGCGGAGCATTCGAGATGCTAACGCCGAAGTGGTTTTCCAGCATAGTCAAAATAGTGTGCGAGTTCAATGACGGCTCATTGTCGCAATAGATGACTTTAGCTCTGGGGAAAATGTTTAATAGCTGTAATAGGGCCGGCTTAAGATCTTCTATGGTCCTAGAGGGAATTGGCTGGACCATGGCAAACTTGGAAAATTTGTCAATGCATGTAAGGAAGTATTTCTTATCTGTGGAGAAAATGTCTATATGTAGCATTTCTCCTACCCGCGAGGGGACTGGCGTTTCGCCGAGTTCTTGTTTTCTTGGGTGCCTGTCATACTTTGCCTTAGCACATGTCCTGCAGTTGGTAACGATTTCATTCGCCAACTTAGCCATTTTCGGAAAGTAGTACTCTGAGAGTACCTGCTTAACGTTTTCCTGGGCCGATCTGTGAGCCCTATTATGTTCGGCAGTGAGGACTTCTCGCCTCTCAGCGATCGCAAAAATATCCGTAACACGGTTTTTGCAGTGCCAAATTTTGGTGGCTGGGAATTGCCGAACCAATACGTCCTGTATCATCGCTAGCGTGTGCAAATCGCAATGAATGGCGTTTACGCCTTTAGGGACAATGATATCTGCGAGTTCTTCAAGCAACGACTCCTTGCATAAGAAGTTAATGTCGTGCCGTCTCTTGTTTCCGAAGAGTACGAAGCTGCGCTTAGACGGAAAGCGTGATTCTTCCAGAGTTATCTGGTTTTGAAAGCAATTCAGAGGCTTGTCCGTAGTTTCAATGGTGTGTGTTAACGACATTTCACTGTGAATAGTGGCCGCACACGAATAAGCTTCTTCCTCCTCCACAACGTTAAGTTGCTGTCTGGAGAGGGCATCTGCGACGAGATTATCTTTGCCGGGCTTGTAAAAAATTTTAGCACCGGACTCGTCGATGCGAGCTTTCCACCTTTTGATTTTCGCATTCGGATTGGATTCCGACACTGCGAAGGTCAATGGTTGGTGATCAGTAAAGATGTTTATATCTTTGACTGCATATAAATAATGGCGTAATTTGGCCAGTGCCCAAACTATGGCTAATAACTCCCTTTCATTGGTAGCGTAATTAACCTCTCTGTCCTTTAGGGTCCTCGAGATCATAGTAATAGGGCGTCCCTCTTGGGATAGCACCGCGCCAATGCCGTATGCTGAGGCATCCGTCGTTAGATCGAACGCCTTTTTATAGTCAGGGTATCTGAGGATGACATCTTCGGAAGCCAGAATGTTACGCAGTTTTTGGAAAGCCAACCGTTGTTGCTCGTTAAACTGCACCTGGATGTTTTTGGACTTGTGCCTACTCACACTTCCGTTATCCCCTTTAAGAATGTCAGAAACAGGTCTAGCTACTGATGCAAAATCTTTAATGAAACATCGATAGTAGCTGGCCAGTCCTAAGAACGACCTCACCTCAAATACGTTTTTGGGCTCAGGGAATTCCTGGATGGCCTTAATTTTTTCCGGGTCAGTAGTGGCACCGTTGTTGGTGACAATAAACCCGAGAAAGCTAACGCTTTTCTTGAAAAACCTAGACTTCTGTGTTGACACCCTCATGTTAGCATCGTGTAGGCTCTTAAGAACCCAATCTACGTGCTGAATGTGGGCGTTTTCGTCTTCTGAAAAAACGATAACGTCATCCACATAAACATAGCAGAATTTACCGATCTGCTCTCGCAGAATGTCATCAATGGTTCTCTGGAAGATGCTGGCAGCATTCTTCAACCCAAATGGCAGTCGGCGAAATTCGTATTTCCCTCCGTTAACGGAAAAGGAAGTCTTTTCGCGGTCGCGTTCCGCGAGTATGATTTGATGATATCCAGACTTCAAGTCTAGAGTAGTGAAGTATCTGGCCTTGCCTAGGTTACTGAGTATCATGGATATGTTTGGCATCGGGTAGCGGTCTGGTATCGTCCTCTCGTTTAATTTACGAAAGTCCAATACTAGCCGCATTTTTCGTTTGCCAGCCCCGTCGGTGCCCTTCTTGTCTACTACCCATATTGGGTTGTTGTAGGGGGACTTCGACTTTTGTATGATGCCGTTATTTAGCAGATCTTGAATTTCGCTATTGACGAAATCAGCTGCTCCCATTGGATATGGGTAAAGCTTGGCATAGATGGCCTCCTCATCAATCGTTCTGATGGTGGCTACCACCGATGTGTTGTAAGGTAGGGCCTCATTGGGGTCAGCGAAGGCTTTTCGCCTGTCGCTGAGCATTTTTAGAAAAGCTTTCCTGACCAGAGGTGGCGCTTCAGAGCAGTCCACCTCGGTGAAATTTACCTCAGGGCATGTGTGGAAGTCAATTTTTTCTTCCTCAGTGCCCCATTTAAGGTGGCCCGAAGCTAGGCACAGCGATGCCCCCGCCTGTTTTAACAGGTCGAGGCCGATAATAGCATCGAAGGAGGAAAGATCCGGTAAGATGAAGAACGTAGCCTTCAAATTGAAAATGGACACGAAGCATTTTTTTGTGATGGTGGTGACACCATGAATTGAATGAATCTTAAAAGGGGACTCTACTGGGCGGACGCCTTTCAATCCTTCGTACGGTCGGATGAAATTCTTGGCCGCGCCCGTATCTATGAGGAGCCTCATGTCGATCCCTGCTACTCTTCGTCTGATGACGGGTAGCAGGGACTTTCCCCTAAAAAATTTATCGTATCCGAGTCATACTCGCAGATGGCGTCTTCCTCAATTTCTACTGCCGCGCTGGAAGCCGCGGTGGTGTAGGCGTCGGCAGTAGTATCGGCGCTTTGCGCAATGTGGTTTACTCGCTGTCTTTTTGCGGGCCTGATCGGTCAGACGCGGCCGGCTTCCTATTTTGGTATGCCGGGGCCTGAGATGGCTTAAGCATCCTGGACAGTGACGGGTCAATATCCATGGGTTCGGGAGTATTTCTATGAAGCCTATCACTCTGCGGAGCGGAGTGTACTTGAACTTTGTGTTGTTTAGAAAAGTGGGGATTTTTACCGCCACTAGGTTGGGAATTAGCATGAGGGGCCTGATGACGCTCTTGCGCCTTCGGAAATTGTTTTTTCTCCTTATCCTCCTGGCTTTTTGCAAATGATGATGCAAAGGTGTACCTATCGTGGTTCGACTCCACCTCTTGAGCCAATGCAAGTGCTGACGGCATGTCCTTGGGCTTTGCCGCGAAGAGGACGTCAGTGAGGCTGCGTTTTAATCCAGAGATGAATACGCGAAGGGCGTCATCCCTGAATTTTTCGCATAAAACTTGTGCAGCCGTGGCTTCGTATGACATGGTCGCCTTGTTGGTGAGGAGGGTGAGCTTCCTTTCAACCTCGTCATAATACTGTAGAAGCGAGAGACTCCCTTGCCTGAGGGTACCCATCTCTTGCTCTATGACATGCATTGTCCGCTTGTCACTATACGTAAAATCGAGGCGATTTATAATCGCGTCGAAGTTAAGCACTGTGCCGAATGAAGATAGCACAGAATCTGCCGGGCCCCTTATCTTGCTCCTAATTATAATGACCGCCTGATAATGGCGCGAACTTCCCTCGAAATTCTTAAAAATATAGTATGCGCCTACTGCCGCCTGCCGCCAGGAGACGTATGTTTCCTGGGCCCCCGAAAATTCGGGCAGGCATTTGACGGCGTCCAGTGGCTCATTACAAACGATGTCGTTATTTATGTCTATAGGTGTATAGACTTTAATTTGAGGGGCTACTGTCTGGGCGGGTGCGACTTGTATCGCCGCCACCTGGTTGGCCAGTTGTTGAATAGTCTGGCGCAACTCATTCTCCCTGCGCCGGTTGTCAGCAGCCGCTTCCTGCAGGGCATGGTTTACGGCAGCCGCTACTACTGCCTGTATTTGGTCTGGGTTAAATGCCATGTTTATGGCTGAGGAAGTGCCGACGTTTACACTCTTTGGTGTAGAAGTTTTTGCCGGCCCTTCGGTCTCGGATTCAGATTCGCTATCGAACTGCTTGTTGTTCCTATATTGCTGAAACGGATTGCTCATATGGAGCTGTGCAAGCTAAATCGCCCTAACGATTTAATGCATGCTCAAGCGGTCTTGCCCATGGATATGGCGAGGGGGCCGCGGGGGCTGAGTTGCCGCTTGGTAACGATGGACGAGAGCTCGTTGAAAAACTGAGCTGTTGCCTTGCCAATCAATGACAATGGAGAGGGGATCGCGGGGACCGGGTCTCCGCTATGGCAAACAAAGATATAAACAACAAAAATTTACACAGTCAAGATCCGTGGTGGCTAAGCTGCCGTTCAAAAATACAAAGAAGCGAAGCTAAACAAAATCGGAATGCAAACGTCGCGGTGTCAAGTTTGAGTGTAGTAGTGGAGTGGGGAAGCGATAAAAAAAACAAACCCAAGATTGTTGCGAAGCTAACACAAAGAATTTAGGTGTAAGCAAAAAGACGACTACATATAAGGGTAAATTAAATGCACAAATGTAAATGAGACAGTATCCGTCGCCAACAAAAATAGCTAAATAAATGCACAATTAATTAATTTATTTCCCGGCAACGCCTTTGCGCCTAGGCTGGGGTATTAAATATGTAGTCTAGTAGTAATATTGGCGATAATATTCGGCACCAAGATATTTATTAAAAGAATTTAAAAAATGCAAACAACGATAAACATTAATAATATCACCTGTGATTACACCAATTAAATTGTCAAACAAATAATGAGTATGTTTATTTATACAAATGTTAACACGAAACTCTAATAAAGAGCTGCAGAAAATATATAGCGTATTTAAATATTTTACTAATGCAGATGCCGGAAAATATTTAGAACAGAAGTGCTCACTTACATGGTTTTCCCGACTTAGATGGGTAATTTAACGTGGGCGCCAATTAATATTTTTCTGTAGATCGGCAACTGGTCCCCCGCTGCTGTCTCGTAGTAATTGTGAATTACGCACGGCGGCTGCTGGTCCCACGCTGCTGTCTCTTATTAAAAGGTTGGTGGACACTTCTGGTCCTCCGTTTGGTAGCCGGTTGGCCGGTGTTTACCTCCTCGGTAACTGATGAGTTACGAAGATTACGTTGGGAAGATGACTGTCTTCCTATCACTACTGGCCTAGAGACTCAGATAGTGTTCAATGTGATAAATGATTTAACGACGAAGGCCGGAGTTATATTCAAGCATGTCTGTTCTTTATTGAGATCAGAATGAAACTAAAACTAAAGCTAACAAAAATTGGAATCATAGCGGCCACGCAAATATGCTGTGTTTGCCGGCTATGCATGGGCTTCCGGCCAGACGCTGTGTCAGCAGTTTTGGCCGGAGCGAGCTGTCGAACGAACGGTCATTGCCGTCGCTCGGTTAACTTAGTTAACTTAGAATTCCTAATTTTCAGCTGCCATAAATTGTATCTTGAAGAAGCGTAATTAGCTATTTTTTATGTTGAGCTCTGAAATATATTTGCTTTGCTGTAGAAGAAGTTGCTCTGTCAAATTGACGCCTAATAACTGAAATTATGTGGCAGCCACAAAGTTATGACAGGCAGTTACGTAACGTAACGTAGCATAAAGTAACGAAACGTAACGCAACGTGTTGGCCCATTGCTCATTTTAATGGGTTTCTGGCTGCCGAAATGAACTTTCGCCACGTGATTTAGCAACATCCACGCAGGAGGAGCCACATCAATAACTAATTTTTCATAATTAATGTGCCGGTTTTGTGTGCTGCCAACTTGGCTAACACACTTCCCATATTTGCACTACACATACACATATATGTTTCGCATTTAACTGTACGTATGTAATGCCTCGTGTGCCTCTGTGTACACTGCGTATTAATCCCGCCTCACGTTTTATGTTCATTAGGGCCCAGATGCTAAGGCCAAACCCAAAGCCGGGATACGGATGTATATAGATGCCGTACAACATTTCATTGTTTTTCATTATGCACATTACTTATTGTGTTTTATTCTCGCTTCGTAGGAAATGAGTTTGGAATGATGAGCACCGCTTTCAATCTCTTCCGGTTTGCTCGTAGCACCGGAAACATAAAAACACTTGCTGCTAGATAATAATCATAGCTCCGATTATCATATTAATATTCGTTTTATTTTAGTTTCAGTACCTAATAGATTACGAAGGATAAAAACAACATTGCTTTTAATGCCCTTTTAGAGGGCAATGTAATTTTAGAAGTAAAGCAAAGTAAATACCATTCAAAAGTTATAGAGCTGCAGATACAACTTACTTATATATAAATGATCTGCTAGGCAAGGGAATACGGATCTTCGGTGTGCGAAAGATGTATTTCCTTACTACTCTATTAATGAATATAATTCGCTATTCACCGATACTTCGAAAGAAACTTACTTCAGACATCATTCCGGTTGTTAGCAATCTCATGAATAATAATAAAAATAAATATATTTTTTTTTCTAATTAAGTTTTAAAACCAACATTGTAGGGTAAATAATTGCAGCTGAAAACCACAGGGAAGCACAAAAGGGCTTAGGTGAGCTGAAAAAGTTAGATCTTTTTATTTATGAAAACTCTTTGACAATCGTCAAAAATTAATCCATTTTTGTAAGCTGCTTACATTTGTTGAGTAAGCTTTTGCATTTATAGATAAAGTATACGTCATGACTAGCACAGGACTCTACCTAAAATCTCCTTTTGACGAAATTTATTAGATGAAAATAAAAGCTTATTAAATTTAACTTTGATCCCATTTGCATGTGCTCAATTTACGAAAGTATTTTGCATTAATTAAGCCAATTTACATAGTTGCCACAGAGAGCTCTCTACAAGCTGCAGACAGACCCCACAAGGACAACTTTGATGGACATCTTTGGGGAGCCAGGAGCCAGTTGTTCTTGTTGTCGGTCGTTCGACCGTCTGGCTGTTTGTTGACTCAGCAAAGCAATTTATGAAAATGTCGCATGTTTCATTAAATAGATTTGGCTTATTTCACTTAAATACCAAAATATTTAAGCCAGAAAACTTAATTGAACATTTTTTTCTATGTAGTCAATGCTGTCTGGAGCGGGAAGTTTCCTAGCCCGTTTCCATGCCCTTTCCCGATCCCGTTCCCGTTGCCTGCGTATTTTCCTTTTGAGGTGACATTTAAGCACGCTCAATGCTATCAGATAATGACGTTGATTGTGGTGCTCTACGCTCCAAGCCCCATGCTCCATTCTTCGTTCTTCGCCTATTTGCCATCCATCAATCGCAGGCAAGCTCCTCGGCTGGCAACAAAAACAATGGCACATCATGTAGATATGTTGCTCTTCTTGTCATCCTCGTCGTCGTCGTAGTGCTCCTCTTCCTCGCTCCTCTCATTCCCTTGCTCGTCCTGTTGGCTCGTCTTAGCCCCATCGTTGCCCCGTTGCACTTTGCTCTGACATTTTGAGTTTATGGCATATTTGCATTATAGCTGAGAGGTGTGCGGGGTGGATAGAGAGTGGAGTAGTCCTGTTGCTGGTACTGGTGTTGCTCAACCCTTTCAACTGGCCGCAGCTCCTCAGCTCCCCCAGCACTTCACATAGTATGTGTGTGTGTGTGTGTGTGTGTGTGAGGGTGTCCTTTGGACGTTGCACTTGAACAATGACGTTGAGGTTGCCATAAATGCAGAGGACCAGGTCCTGTCGCAGATGCTGGAATTGGAGCTGGAGCTGCAGCTGAAGCGGGAGCTGGTCCTGTGTCTGCTGACACAGCTGTTAACAAGGCAAATAACAATCTTTGCTTGCATAAAAATTATGCACAGCTTAACAAACTAAAACTATTTGATATGGGGCGCCTGCAATTTGAGACCTTCTTTAATTGGTCAATTTGGCTAGCCTGTTGGCACGTCGTTGTTAGTCCTTAGTTTCCATTGACATGTTGACGCTGATGGCCCAATTTTCTACACTCCAGATCATCCTCAATATTCTCCTCTCAATATTCATGTATTGTCTCTAGTTACTAGGATGTAACCTTTTTCAATTTCAATTTATCTATTACATCCTGGAAAATCCTCAGCAAGGCTACAGAAAATCGTGATTCTATTGAGTAAAAAGGAGTTTTGGTTTTGTTTTAGCTACAAAGGAGATTTAAGTAATTTCAGTTACTAATTAACTTAAAATGGTAAATTTAATTCAATTTATTCAATTACACTTGTCGAAATTTGTTTATTAATTCTCCATTCTGCCTATTGGATTCGTCCATCTAAAATTAGGGCTATTTAAAGCTTGTAAGGCATACAGAAGACTGACTGACTGTGATAATTATCACTGCTTGGCTTTTAGACCAAATTGCAATTTGCAACTCCCTTTCGAGCGTTTGGGCCCGGCGAGGCCAGGCCAGGCCAAGCCACTTATTTTGGGAGGCAGACTCTGTGTGGGAAAGCACATTTGTGCCACGCGCTGCCAATTTACGTTGCTGGGCAATGTAGAAGCCTTTGTCGTGGTCACATTTCGCATGGTAAATCAGGACTTGGCAATTGGTGACGCGTGTCCTGGGCTTGTTGACATGGCATTGACCACGCACTCGCATGGCCCCCATAACCTGCTAGTGTCCTGGGTATCCTGCGTGTTTTCCCTGAGTCTATTGCTGGGCCTGGGCCTGGAAAGCCCTCGTAGTCGTCGACGTTAATATCTGATAACATTATTTAAGCGGCAGTTTAGAGACGTGGGCGGTCGTTGAATTTCGTATTTCATAAGCCGACGGCAAAATCATTATGCATGCCTTTGATAGCAGACAGCAAGGGTTTGGGATCTAAAAATTACGTTCATTAATTTGGCTAGTTGGGAGGGGGGAACCAGGGTGAATGGCATACTTGAATTAATTTATCTTATCGACGTCGGCTGCATTGGGGGCCTCATGCGTTGTTGACGTTCAAGTTCCACTTATCAACATCAACAGCGCAACGGAAGGCAGCACAATGCCAATGTCTGGCTATCAACTTCATCATCATCTTATCAGGATCAGCATGAGCATCAGCACAGCATCAGCAACAGAATCAGAATCAGCACCAGAATCATCATAATCATCATCAACATGATGACCATCATGAGCTTCATTTAAGCGCATTCATTTTTATGCCATGCGCTTTTCACGCGACCCGTTTTTCTACCCCATTAGCCGCTCAAGTGGGCGGCAGTTGCTGGCCAACACAGCAGGGCAACGCAAGAAAAAAAAAAGTTGCATACTTATACAGGCTAAAATTCAATTTAGTGTTGTGCCTTTAAGGTTTAGGTTAGGTTTAAGGCTGTTTTGTGTGCCTCGCATGCCTCACATTGTGGCAAGTCAATTATTTTCTTGTTTAGCAAATTGCTAGACATTCTGGTTTACTGCAGACATTGGGGCTTCTCTAACTTTGTTCTGGTCTCCGATTTTCCATATACATATTTACTGTACGCCTTCCACATTGTCGGGCGTCGTCATCCTTGTGGATTTTGTTGAAGTTTCGCTTTTCTTGTTTCCCTTGGCTTCATAACAATCTTGTGGTTAACAGACACGTTTGTTAGCCAAAACTTTAATTGCTTTTGAGATTATTTATACGCCATCCAATATACACGTTGCAGTTGCATAAATGCAACCTTTCCTCCCATGCAATCAAACATTTCTTCATGATTTCTGTGTCCTGAAAGTATAGACTGAAATATTTAGAGATTTTGAATATTACGTTATTAGCTGAAAGAACAATTTTTGATAAAAGTATTTATTTTATGCTAGTTTCTACTTTGTTTGTCACACTTTCTGGAGCAGGATTACACTAGAAGACCAAACAAACTATAAATTTTCATGATCAGAAAATTAAGATGAATCGATATACCCATGCCCACCCATCTGTCTGTATGTCAAGTGCAGGGTACGAAGGCATAAAATCTTCGGCACGCCAAAGGTAACCTCTCGTTACTAGTTAAATAAATGCATTCAAAGTTATTTAGGACTTTTCAACCATTCAATACTGTTTAAATATGAAGTACTTGAAGTACTCGAGTACTCGATATTAACGTGTTCCATATATCGTATCGTTCGATGATTATAACTATTTCCAGTGAATGTGGTAGTCTTTATCTTAATCAAAACGAGCGTGTAACATGTTCCCCATTTTCGCAGAATCGGTCAACAAGAACAAGAACAAGCTCCAATGACCTAACATCTACCCTAGCTCACAGCTCACATTCGACCGAGTAACATGTGGCCAACGCAGTGTTCTCCGGTGGAGACATGGAGTGGAGAGTAGAGGAGGAGGTCGACCCAAATATCATTTAACACGCGTGTAAACAGAATCGCTTAAATATATGCGCCTGTACAGAACAGAGAACGCCCCAAAATAAACAGACAAGTTGGCCACAGAGTTGGCGGAAAAAGCTGTGTGTATGGCCAGATTGAAAGTGAAATTATGGGGAGTGGCCCTTTGAGACTGGGTTTTGGCCAACACACATATACTCAGAGCAAAAGGCACACACATTGCGAAGGGGGCGGACACCTAGGGGTCTGCAAAGACTGTTTGTTTATTAGTAACTGATGACTGAGCTTGCTCATCATAATAATCGGCTAGCCGGATTGACTATATAAGTACCTACTGTATATACTGCTTCGTCTGTATATGCCCAAATCTCCGATTTCTAATCAAACGTTAATGAATAATTAAGGTTAAAGCGAATTTTCTTGTTGTTTTTTGTTTCCCATCATCTTTGGTCAATCGGAAATTACATACTGGGTAGTAAGCTTGGTGGGCTTTAAGCTCGTAAAAAGCCAGACAGATCGTAGTTTCATATGGTACATTTAATATATTTATAATGCCAATTCAATAGAATTTCGAAAATTGGAAATATGCTGTTGTTATTCAGCAAATGGCATCTTAGCAATTATATTCCTGTTGTGCTAAGTAAAGTTTCAAATGAAATTGGCTTTCAAGTACTCGATACACGGTCTGAATACGAGTAACAAAACGAATGCTGCAAACAATGAAATTCGAATTTGAATCAGAATCGAAATCGGAATCAGAAAATAGAATGAAATGGAATAAAGAAAGAACAAAGCACAACAATAACAGCAGAAATGTTCGATTATCCAATGGGGCTCTGTCAATCAGACGGTCAGTCTGTCAGTTTGTCAGTTCGTCAGTTCGTCCATTACTTGATTCATGTAAATTGAAATCCATTGGATAAAAGCACAGCCTGTGCTGCTATTGCCCAACTCGGCCAAATGGTCAGAACAAGTGGTAAATATAAAAACTTCCGTTCAGCTGCTGACTGATGCAGTAACTGCTGCTCCCTAACTGAACCGAACTGCCTTCATTTCTGTTTTGTGGACGCACTTAACCCCTTTACTTTTTATATTTGGGAAAAACAGAAACTTTAGCAAAAAAAACAAAATATAAATAGCAGCAGTATTCCCAGCGATTGCTGTTGAATTTGAGCCGACACTGGAGCATTGTTTAGGCCCTGTTGTTGTTATTGCTGTTAATAATTAAATGCAGTTTACGCCACGTTCAACTAGCTCGAAATTTCTGTAAATTCCATTTGAAAGTATAATCAAAATGCTAACAGCCGAGCGGGCGCCCAGCGAAAAACATTAAAATTATTTTCCAGCACTCGACAAGCAGACGTTGCCTTGCTTTCATTTTCAAGCACATACAACAACGTTTTGGAGGTCCAGAAATAGAGATCTCCTTCTATTCCTCTTTCTATTGCCCCTTCCCATCCGTCTGTCTATCCGTCCGGCTGAATCGTTTCGATGCTAATATCTGTGGCAGTAGTTGTACTCGTAGTACTTGTAGTAGTAGAACAGGACCTGGTCCATTTTGTTTGCCCTGCCTCCAGCTTCCTGCTTATCCTGCTCCTGGCACTTGAAGACTTTGCACTCTGCACATGGCCTGCATAATGAATGGAACATCTCGAGCTCACAGCGCTCGTTGCCAGTTGGTTTTCAGCTTAATTTTCTTTAGTTTTTAAGAGTTTTCATTTCTGATTACAGCGCACAATAAAAGCGCAATTTGCGGTCACTTTGGGTTCTGGCATTTCTGGAATGATAATGGCCAATGAATGTCAATGTCCAATGTCTTTTAGAGCCAAAGCAAAAAGCAAAAAGCAAAAAGAAAAAAATGTACAAAATAAAAAATATATTCCAATATTTACGGGACCATTTTAAATATTTTTTTAAAGCTCTTATAAAATGCTTTTATTGGGGACTTGATTTTAAAGAGAAGCTTTGAAGGGGCATATTTGGTAAAAAAAAACCTCAGTTTATTTGCAGCATTTCTATTTCGTATACAATCTGTTGGGGTCACCCAAGGATATTGGTGCTAGCCAAGGGTATAACCTGTTCTCAGAAAGTAAAATTGTTTTTATTTCAAGCTTTATTTATATTTTAGTCACAATAATATACTAGTACATCCTTTATACTTATATAATATACATATATAATCGTTCCTAAATATTCCTATAAAACTGTCTTCCTACCTTTATATTCTTATAAGTGTTGGTCCTAGTCCTTTCATTATATTCATGTTTTGGTCCTTGTCCTTCCTGAAAAAAATACAAATATTTCGTCCAATGAATTCGACTTGCCCCAGTTTGATCCATATCCTGCGACATGTTTTCTGCTACTGTGATAACAGGATTAGCCAAGGAAGATATCTTGATAGCGACATTTGCCAACGACACCGCAGTACTGACGAAATCTATCTAATAATCTATCTATCGAAATCTTACGGCCAAAAGCAATCTAAAAAAAATAAGGTTTGCCCAACCTCACGAGAAAACCTACGAGAAGAAGACTCAAAAGGCACCATCCCACTCGACCTCTCCAAGAAGCTCATAGGATAAGTGTGTGTATCAAAGTTCCCGGACTTGGAGTCTTTTCTTCCAGGGCTGGAGGTGGCGGGTAGACACCAAAGGTCATCGATCGATAGGTTTATAGACACGTTGTTCGCCCTCGAATAATTGTAGTGAATAATAATTGTTCACTTTTCATGTTCTACAAAATAATAAAATAAATATAAAGTCATACTTAAAATATTACAAATATAATGAAAATTATAATCTGTAAGTTTCAGTTCAGTTTTCACATGTTGCTGCTTTTTTCAATATATCCGCTTGATGAACTGAAATTTGAATGGGCCACCTGCAACAAAATTGATGATATATTGCTGCTTTTGTTTACATTAAATATTATAAAAAAAAATATAACCACCTTTAACCTTTAAGAATACTAACCTTTTTGACAGGATTTATCAGGATATTGTCAGATACATAGTTCTCAAAATTCTAATTCATTGGACTAATGTTTGGCTTCAATCCAGGAATCCAAAAGACAAGATCGATCGATCCAATGAGAATGAAAAAGACAAACAATGCGAAGGTGTTTGGAATTTGCTGTGAAGACATGGGCTCAGTATAAGGAAAGCAAAACGAAATGAAAAAAATCAAACCATGAATGAAAACTGATTGTCATTGTTTTTGTCGTCGCTTTTTTTTATGATTCTAGGCACACGGATAGTGTATTTATTGGCTTTCTCTGTGTTTGTCTCTGCACACATACTTACGCTATGTTGCTTAGCTTGATATATTTTTATAAGGCAATATGTCCATTTGACCATTTAAATTAACTTATATATATATATATATAAATATGTAAATAATATTCTATTTTTTGATCAATTTAAAAATGAATTTTATTTCCCTATTTAATTAAATAAAAAACAAGAGTAACTTTAAAAATTTCTTTATTCATTGGTTTATAACCAAAAAAAAAATATTTTTTTATTTCTTTTATAATTATATAAATATTTCGTATAAAAATGATCATCTAAAATTAAATTAAATTATGTATATTTTATTAATTTTTTAGTATTTTAACTTCTTTGGTTGCAGGTTCATTTTAACGGCAAATATTTTATTCTTTGGCTTTTCATTTAATAGCCACCTTGATTTTTTCCTGAGCCAATTTATTATTACCAATTTTTCTAATATCCTCTTTCTGTGCTTGACGCAAATTGTATTTCCAGCAAACCAGTTGGGATACTCGACATTTGCTTATTAGTTTTGAAATATTTACAACGTGCGGTCATTTTTTAAAATATCTTTAAAAAAATATTATAATGTATATTACAAATATCAAATAAATCTGAAAGATTTTTCAGGAGCAGCACATTTTCGCTAAAATTCTTCGCGAATATCAGGTCTTCAGATGGCTGTCTTTGTAAAAATTCCACCTTGGACATTAGGTCATCGCAGGGCTCACAATTAAATTTTTTATTTGTTATGAGATGTCTCGCAGACACTTCGACGGGCACCACCTCACCGACTGTTTCCAACGGAGTTCCCTCATTGGATTCGATATCCATCCGCATCTGTTGACAGTAAAAATAAAAAAAATGTATAAAATATAAAATAATAATAAAAATAAAATATATATAATAAATGTTACATATAAAAATTATAATTACTCACCTAACCCGCATTCGCAGATCCCTGCAAATGATCCTTGCATATTATCTTCGTGGAGAGAAGACG
Organism: Drosophila repletoides; assembly: GCA_018150835.1. Lineage (NCBI taxonomy): Eukaryota > Metazoa > Arthropoda > Insecta > Diptera > Drosophilidae > Drosophila > Drosophila repletoides. The sequence goes on from JAECWQ010000202.1 coordinate 9,311,856, forward strand.
AGCAGCTATGTACTGCATTTCGCGTACAGGGGGATTTGTATTCGTCCCAAGACGTGATCTTTAGCCAGTCTTTATTAGCCGTTAGTAGCGCTTCTCAACGAAGATATCGTCAAGTATTGTCCATCATCAGAATCGACAGAATTATTCAAAAAGTGATTAGTTTCCACAAAATAAAATAAGTTTAATGAACCACTGTTCCATACTTAAAACGAAGCAGACGTCGCAGATATTAAAAAGTATGCCACGAAAGGACATTTAAATGGTTAAAAACAATTCAAGGAGAGTGATGATAATGTAATATTTACATAAATTAAAAGAAATAATTAAATAATAATAATAATAATTGAAAAAAAGCCGAACAGCAAATAGACGACTCCGTAGAGCACACGCCTGCTCGACCTCTCGAGTTGATAATAAAATTAAAATAAATTTTCCTTGATATAGGGATGACGACGTAAACGAAGAGAATGAGAGCATTATAAGAGAAATTATTTAAATCAATCAATTAATTGATATTATTGTATATCAATGGTATAAATAATAAAAAAAAAATATTAAAATAAGATGCAAGTTTCTTCAGGCAATATCATCCAACTAGATTATTGGTAATCAATTGCAGGGATGTCCAAGACAAAAATGGGAATGGGAATTTCAATAGTTGTTTACAGAGATATTAATTTTGAACTAAAAAAAAAAAACGACCTACTATCTTGATCGACTTATTCGATCAGACTTCAAGACTTGTATAAATTTATCAATAATTCAGCTCTACTATCCTGCTGCGTCTTGCTGTGGTGGATTTCAAAATCTTTTTCGTCAGCAAAAATACTTTTAATGAAAAAAATCAAGTATTTTTTTGGGTATTTGTCGTGCTTTCTCTAATAATTATATAAACGCATATATATTCAAAAAAAAAAAAAAAAATAAGTTTATAAAAAGATAATTATTTAGATTTTTTGTCTTGATTTTACAATTTATAAACGTAAATAAATAAAAAAGCAAATACTGTCAAGGATTGAAAGATAAACCTAAAAGCTGATCCCTGAAAATAGCTCCTTCATTCTTTCTGTACCAAGTGCGTGGACTTCAAAAAGTTGCGAGTCACAGTTGCAAAATAAATTCTTCATTTTTTCAATTATTTTTGTATTATATTTTAAATATTTGAACGTAACAGTCGGGCCTTAGCCAATTCACGAACCAACTATGCAATCAACCCTAACCTAGGAGAAGAAGCTAAAGAGCGAATGAATCGCTACCAAGAGCGAAGAAACGTCTTGCATTGCCTATTTGAAAAGGACAGAATATCTCTAGATTACAGTGAGAAGAATATGAACTACGTTAAATTATTACTCGGAATAGCATCCACTACTACTTCGCAAACTGTGTGAATATAAGCCGAAGGCCTCGCGATCTCCAAAAGATTATGAACAACGAGATGGACTCCAACTAAGAAGCAAAACCAATATAAAAATAAATTTAAGAAAAAAAAAACAGAATAAAAAAAAAAATTCAAAAAAAATTGTGGCGTTTCTAAGACAAGATGTCAATAGCAATTGACTGTATCCACCACGTTTGATGTCGAATTTTTCTCATTACTTTATCGTCTGAGTGTTAGAACTGCTTGAGAATTATAAGGCTCAAAGTGACAAAAATCTGAGTGTTGGAACTGTTTGAGAATTATAAGGCTTAGAATGCCGAAAATATGAGTGTTAGAACTGTTTGAGAATTATAAGGCCTAAGCTTTTTAAAATGCCAAAATCAAAGTCTACTATGTTATTTAGATGACATTGGAAGAAACCACTTTGCAAGTATTTATGGAATGTGGAACTAATTGGAAATCTATAATCTGACTAGTAAGTAATTTTTACAAAAATGTAGTTTTCCAATTCTTCCTATAGCTAAGCTATTTATTAAAAGTTAATTAATTTGTCAGAATTAATCTCCAGAATTTTAGGTGATTGTGCACCCCAAAAGAAAAAAGTTAATACTGTCATTTAATAATTTTATTTATTTTATTTATATTTGTTTATTTAATGCATTGGGTTCTTTTTTCATTTGTTTTACTTTTCGTTATTATGACTTAAATTTATTTATAATTTTCGTATTTTTAACTAGACGATTATAAATTTTGCCATAAATACATTATACATATATTTTTTACGATGTAACCGTTTATAAAAACTTAGTTTGATCAAATGAGAGCATTTAACAGTAACTTAATTAATTAATTAATTAAACACTGTGAAGAGGTTTTTTATAGTTTTAGTTTTAGATTATCAGTCAAAATATTCATACATATTTAAGGAAATTTTCTTTTTTCTATTTTCTGTAGAATTAAGCTCGACATAAAATTGATTCAGGTTGAGACAATTTGTTGTTAAAATCAGCTTTATTGAATTACTGGAAGCAAACTGCAAACAACAATAAATCAATTAAGATCTGGAAAGTAAACATAAATTTGTTATAAACAATTTCTATTTCAGTACATAGAAAAATACACGGGTTTAAAAATCAAGCATTGTGTCCTTGAATCGTGTTCCATTGCCTAAAAACAAGTAGGAGTGATTGATTCGTTCTATATTCAATAGTTTAATGAATTATAATAACTATTATTGGATTAATATAAAAATTCTCGTACTTGAGTTAATCACAACTTGACTTATAGGCTCATTATTTAGTGCTGTTTATACTTGATTTGACTTTAAAAAGTAAGAATCGTACATAAATTTAGAATTATTAATTAAAATTTTGCATTTCACAAATGTAATCAATACAAGCACTTTGATTTACAGGACTAAAGCTTGGGAGGTTTAACTTATCCGATATTCTTTAACTTAAACTAGGCTCATTTGAATATCATAAGTATTTTTGTTTATTCATTAAGGTGCTGGCGGTGTTGCTTCACCCCTCGCGGATGGAGGATACTCAACCAAATAGCAAAATTCATAGATTTATCTTTAGAGAAATGCTTTGGAAAGTATGTATAGAGTATATTAGGGTTTGTATTAAAAAAATACTTTGGAATCCAATTGAATTCACCTTGCAATTTGGGATGCCAAGCAATGGGAAATAAGCAATTCTCGGCTAGAAACGTCATATCAAAACATCTAAATTAAATTAAACTCACATTTGCTTGGTAATAATTCAATTTTGAAAATATTCGTACACAAAACTGTCACAACAAACGGTTGTCTGTCTGCAGGCCAAAACAAAATGAAGCTTTCTATTTGTCTCAAAGTGAAATTCAATTAATCAAAAAATGGGAAGAGAAAAGAATAGTGAAAGAGGCTGAGGCTCAGGCAGATGCAGAGGTAGAGATAGTGACAGAGACAGAAACCGAGAGAAAAGGGGGTAGAAAACAGAAAGAGAGAGAGAGAGAGAGAGAGAGAGAGAGAGGAGTCCGAGCAGGCGAAGATGACAAGGACATCATACTGCATCAAAAAGTAGACAAACCATAATTTATCATTTTCATAGATGCCAGGAAATACAATTGCCACATACACCCGCTCCCGCACAGTTCGGGTACAATTTTAAAATTAAAGGCGAAACGGAAGGGGCTTACTGGGTAGAATTCTGGTAGAAATACATGCAAAGTAGCTCAACCCAAGGCTTGTCACTGCAACAGCCTGACAGAACCACGTTTGCAACGAATGGCCAAAAGGCAAACTTTGCCACTGACCGGAGCAGAGCCCAACTCTCCGACTCTCTGGCTGAGAGAGGGAGACTTACTTGTATACATGCATATATGCATATATATATATATACATATACCTATGTGTATATACATACGTGTCAAGCAAACGATTATAAAATCATCATTTATCACATTATGTCACACTCCCTGCCAGACGGCCTGGCGACAGTCTGATGAGCCGTCCTGTGACTGAACCTGTGACCTAACCTCGACGGGCCCAACTTTGCCCCAACTCGCCATGTTAGTCTCCGGGTCTGTTACTCTCCTGACTCTCCTGACTCTCCTGCTCGCCTCTGATATATGCATGAAAATGAAATAATGACATCTTGTGATATATGACACGTACCTAGGCACATTTCCGGCAGTTTTATGAAGCCATTATACAAGCTAGATAATCATATTAGAGCGCCTCAATGAACAGTGTATTACTTGCTTTCAGTTTAAAGAAAATTTAAATAAAATCTTGCAGGCTGTTACCTTACGGTTTAGCCAGTTTTTACTGTTTACTTATAGCTATAAAAGGCTAGAAACAACAGCCATATCTAGAATAAATATATGTTTAGTTGGAGCCATTTTCTAAACTCTAAGACAGCTAAATTGAATGACTTTGAAAAATTCGTTATTGTAGAGGCTAAAAAAAAATTTAATATTTAAGTTAAATAAATTAATAATTTTTATATATTTGGACTTGTTTATTTATATAAGATATTTTCTTTTTAAATTAATTAAATTCTATTGATTTTGATGCAGAGATCTATTGATACTCCATTGAATGCTAAAGCGTGTGTCTTTCTTTTTGGGTTTTCTTTTCTTAATTACCAACAAATTGCTAAAGATGTATTTTAAAATTATACAATTATAATGCTAATTTATATACTGCATTCTGGCCGTGTAATCTAATTAAGGCTTATTTTATTTAAGACGCTTCAGGAGCAACAAGTTAGCTCTTTTTCTTCGAACTTTAAGGAACATTTGTCATGTCAATCTTCACTTCTCCATTCCACAGCTACAATAAAGAATTCTATAAATATTCGAGTACTCATTCGCTTCCATTGAGCTGGATATATGCATGGATATATTTATAGAGATAACAAAAACTTTTGTACTAATGTGCATTTAGCCAAATATGTTTTGGGAATGTCATTTTTTTATATGTAGGTTGCCGTGACCCGAATAATATCCACATACATGTGCACAACTATTGTGTATATGTATGTAGCACACACACACATACATATGCAGCAGCAGCTGGTCCTTGAACTCCTTCTGCGGCGAAACAAAAGCCAAACTAAGCGACACATTTGAGACGAGCTACGAACTATGCGGTCACATGCAGAAAATGCAAACGTTGCATTTAAAAGTCAGAAATATCCTGAAGGGAATCCTCTTCCCTCGATGGCAGTAAGTAAAAGTAATTTTCTAACTATGTCTCTTGCCGCATGCTCTTTTATTTTTCCCGCTGAGCAAACCCCAAATGCAACTTTCACTTGACTTCGTGTGACATTCAACTTTACGTTTCCTTTTTTTTTTTTTACCTTATTCTGCACCTTTGCTAAGTGTTTGCCAGTGTTTTCTCAAGTGGAAAACTCGAAAACTCAAAATGTATCCCGCTGGCGCTCTCTTAAAGTTTTCCAATAGAATAGAGCGAATCACAAGCAAAATGCAGCAGCCCATCAAAGCCCAAAAAATGTATTTTAAGCTTAACTATTAGTTTAAATGCATTTCTGGAACGTTTTCCCTCAAAAAGTGTCAGACTTTCTGCCGCGGACTGGCCGCTCGCCCCCGCGCTTCTGTCAACACGTCAGGCGAGTCCAAAAGCAATTTGTCAAGCACTTGTGATTGACAGCTAAGGCGACACAGCGATGCATGAAGTGCCCCAATACCCAGCCAACACTCACACTCACACCCACACCACCCACCCACACCCAAAATACACACACAGACACACTCACACACACACACACATTTACACTCACACACACAGACATGGCCAAGTTAACCGGAAATGCGCAACATAAACAAAATTGCGAGACATACACACACACCCATACACACACAGACACAGGAATCTTTAAGACATTTTGCTACGTATAGTAAAACGCCCAAGGCGACTCACAGTGGGCTGAAATACCTTAAACAATACTCCAATTAATTGCAATAAAATTACCGAATCTGTTTATTTGCAGAAGACTCCAGTGTTCAATTTTTAAAAGGCTTTTATCAAAATTCTGGCAATTATTTTACTTTTTTTGTAAAGAATTGCCTGAATTTGATCAATCAAACTCAATAATACTTATTAAAAAAAAAACAGTTTATTACTGAGTGATGCTGAAATTTATCTACTATAAGAACGTATCTACAGAGTGTTATTGTTTAAATGATGCTTTTGGTGCCCATCGTCCCACTGTGCGTCTGTCAAGAGCCACACCCCCCACAGTAGGAACTTCCACAAGGAAACTCAATTGTTCAATATATCGTAAAGGCAATCGAAGCGTTCAAATTAATATTCAATTATGCCTAAATAAGTTTATCAACAGTTTGCTGGCAATGCGAGTAGTTTCTGGTTTCTGCCAGTGTTTTCCTAAGAGTGTTCAAGCAGCCTCTTCAATCGTCAATCGATATTACTCCAGGTGCTACCAAAATTATTCAGTTTCACTTGTGGACTATAATATGCCTTATTTTATGCCGAGGTGAACCCACAAAGCTGCACTGCCTTTGGGGCAGAGCTCATTATATTATTATTATAAATTTAAATAGGATTTATTTACCTATTTATCTATTGTATTATTGTCTATATAATACACAAAAATGGATGGATTCTTTCGTGTTGCTATTCCGAATTCTCTTGAATTCAATTCTGATTCATTCTTCGTTCAATCTTAATGGCAATTATAATGATAATAATGAGATTACTATAGGAACTCTCGAACTCTCTTCTCCAACAACACTTACGTACTTGAGTCTAGTATGAACAGGGGTGCTTCTCCAATTTAAATTAAAAAAATTAAATTAAATTAAATAAATTAAATTAAATTTAAAATAATAAATTATGGCCAGAATGCATGTTACGTAATTAGATAACCCTAATGACCCTTTTATTAATATTCATAAAAAAAAATGATTGAAATGATAAAATATAAATAGAAATAAAGTTTCACAAAGAGGAAAGCAGATAGCAAAGTCTGATCATCTTTGTCAGTTTTTTATTACACACTTAGAACATTTTCTTTTCTTCTTTTTTATGGCTAACAAGCACCAGCTGACCCACTTACCCATTGCCAAGTGATGATGATGACCTCGATGAATGATGATTAAATTCTATCGCTTTCATCCTGGGCGTTGTCAGTGAACTTCCGATTATACTTTTGGATATTTCTTGATATTTTTAATGGCATCATCGGTCACCTTTGAGACCTGCAACTGAGTTGGGTGCAAAGTTTATAAATACATAGCTTTGTTTGTGGCAAGATGAATGACCACCAAAAGCCACAGGAATATTGGTCAGCAAGTGTTGAAAATATAATTAGAGTGCTGGGCCATAAAGGAAATTGAAATTTTTCTCCCTGGCCTGGCATGCTTGCAACACATTTCAAAAATTAATTTAAACTTTTGCCACATTTACTCATTAGCGGCAAGTTTTGGTCATATACTCCACAGCTCCTACTCCTCCTATTCGGATCCTCATACATAAGAGCTACTTCTCTGTTAGAAACTTGCGGCTCAACAAGTTTTCCAGGGCTGCGATGCGAGGGGAGAACCTAATTTGCCTGTGATTTGTGTGTGGGCAACAGCAGCAGCAGCAGCAGCTCGCAGTTTTCTCAAGATTTATTTGAGTTGAGGAAAGTAACATAATTTGCGAATAACGCGGAACCATTGTCGACCATTTTACAATGCAAAACTGTTGCCAAGTTAAGCAAAGTTACCAAATACTCGCTCGGATAGAAAAAATATAGAAATGATTTAAAAACTGCATCAGGTAAGCTTTAAGCACCTCGACTCTATACTCTATACTCTATTTTCTATACAATGGCCACACCGGAAGGTTGCCGTAAATAACTTTTTTCCACTTGGCCCGCTCTAGCATAGTTGGCTCAGTCGAATACTCGTAGCTTGCCTCTTACCCGATTTCACAAAATATTTCCTCTTCGCAGAAACCCACAAATCAAACCCGCTCTTTGGGCCTTTCTCTGCTTGGGTAAGAGTCCCTCTTTTTTAAGCCGATTTCCGTTACAATTCAATGCCTTTTTGTGTGTCATCTGAGGTCATCAAAAACAATGCGGTCACAAGGCCAACAATTGTAACAAAATAACATTTTTCATATCATATACTGGGTAAAAGCTTTGTTCAAAAAGGATGTAACAAACAGCAAGAGAACTGTTTATATAAAACTCTATTTCTCTATAACCTTGGTGTGTTCATCAATTCTACAGATATAGAGATTATCTAAGGATTAGTATCTTGAAATATTTGAAGACGAATGCAAGAGGAACCGGCTAGAATCAAAAAATCTAAGAATGGTCGGAAAATACAAAGACAATTTGAATATCCTAATATCGGATGACCTTGTTAATACTTATTGATTAAGACGAGTTATGGATTAGTCACTCTATATTCAAAAGGACTTAACGACTTTCATCATTTTTATTACATATTCAAATCTGGCACAATGATTTAAAATTGAATAAAAATACTTCATTTTAAATATCTAAAATAAAATTGGAAATATATTTTCCAAGAAAAGGTGAATATATAAGGATATGTTTAATCTAAATACAGATAACTTACCTGTCTCGACTCTTCATGAAAATTCAGGGAAATTCATATCAAGAAGTGATAATTCAAACCAGTTTGTTTGAAGTTATAGACGCTGGAAAAGAAAGATTCAAAGTAAAAGCGATCATATTGAGCAGGTTGCAGAGAAATCTACAGATCTACAAAGGGCCACTTACTGCCTTTTGAATGAAATAAAAGATTACTTTTTTCAATATAGAAGCCATGTGATAAGTATTTATTTTATTGAATAGTTTTTGTATAAAAAGAGCATCTATTCAATCTCATAAGAAAACAGTTGACGTTCTTAAATCTCAAACTGAAATTATGTCTGAGAACTGTTGTTAAATGTGGATAAATATCTGTCATATGAGTTTCGCCGGCCTTCCTAGTTCGCAGTTTACAACCCTCATTAAGTGTAGAGTATCATGAATATCAAATAAATATCGCACATTGGAAGCTTGTGTGATAAAAACCGCATGTCAAGTACCCTATAACTTTGTGAGGGAACCACACGATAAACATACTCTTCCAGCATCTCGGAGGGTCATTCAAGAACTGGTTATACTCAAGTTACCCATGCCGAGATGCCTTAGCTGAAGAGCAACAACAACAAGTTTAATAGAGCACTTAATGCATAAAATATGAACATAAAAGTTGCGACCAGTTCACGCATGAACCCATCCTTCATATTGTGAACGCCTGAAGCTGAACCAGCGAAGTTGCGTGAGCTGTGAACCACGAGGAGCAAATGGCGGTAGTCGCCGCAGCTCCAATTTAATTGCGTTCAAAATTGTGTAAATTGAATTTTTAACGCTCAGTTGAGCAGCAGGCGGAGAGGAGCAGGAGGAAAGGCCAGCTCACAGACATGCATAGTTACACGCATGTGAACAGGGTCCAGACTTGTCCAGGGCGGGCTAACCGGAAATGAAGTTATTTCACGCGCAGCCCGCCGGCCCGGCAGGATTGTTCTTCATCTTGTTATGTGGCGTGTTATGGGCCATGTTTTATTTCGGGCAGTGCAAACATTCCACTATCTTGGGCGTCATCGTATTCACCCATATGAGGGGCAAGTCTGCAAATAAATAAAGTAAGCAGGCTCAAAATGAGTGTGCGCGACTAGGAAATACTCTGTATCCTGGTCACGGCCACAAATCCAAAGGCTTAAAGTAATATACTAGTTAAGTTTTAGAGCAATAAGTATGCCCAATATTAGTTTATGGCATTTGCGGGGGAAGCATCAAAGAACTGAAGCTACATATCAAGATTAATGCTTCTTCCTTTTATAATCTCCGAGATCGATGCGTTCATACGGCTGCAAGGACGAAAAGACATACGCATCGGCTAGTGACCCTCAACAAGCATATCATATTCTTTATACATATTTTGTACAAACTAAGCATACCTTTTTTGACATACTACTATATGTGTACAGGGTATAAAAAGAATTTCAGGGTTCCGCCCCTATCTTCTGCCCAGATTTTTATACATTATGCAGACAAATGGCTTTTTAAATTGCTTGCGTGTGACCAACTGTCTGGCAGTCTGTCTCGTCGTCTTTCCTCTGTCTGCCTCCGTCTCTGTCTGTCAGCCTGTCTGTCTGTCTGGCGGCGTCTGCGCATTTACATGTTGATTTGATATATGACTCGCTGCCATACAATCAATCAGTCCGTCTATTGGCAAATGGCGTCCTCGAAGTCCCATGGCAACTGCTGACATCGGCGCCGACGTCAACGTTGACTTTGACATCGACGTCGACGTCAACACCGATGGCGTTGCATTTACGCACATCGTTAAGCCACGATGACTTCCACTTTCATGGACGATATTCTTGCCACATAGTTCTCAAATTCGCGCCACGCTACTCTTTTATTTGCCAGCTCCACTCGCGGCTTGTTCCGGATGCAATTAATGACACAGCATTTCTTTTCGCATTACAACGTGAAAGAATATTCTGTTACTTTGCCAGGAGACTGGGTCCGTCTGACACTCGGTTTGGATGAGGAATATGTTAGCGATCTATGTATAAAATACTTAAAGATCTAGGCTGTTCAAATATAGTTTAATGCCTTGCTTTGCTATAAGAAATTATGTACAATAATCAGATACAGTTTATTTCTAAACATAAACCTCTTTGTCCTGACTGACTGATTTATCATTAGTAATTCATACGATTCAAAAATCAAAATCTAAGTAATGAAAACCATTTTTACTTAAAAGGGTTTTTGGAAAGTACAAACCCAACGCGAGGAAAATGGGAAAAATAAATGTAAGAATCTTTTTAAAGCTCAAATTTCTTACTAGAGTTCTCAGAAAAGTAGGGTATAGGAGTTTTAAATTTTTTGGAAAATCCCTCTCAAGGTCGGACAATCTTTGGTCGAATTTTGAATACGGAAACGTCTAATACCCTGAGGTTTAAGCCCATTCTTTTCATGATATCTAAATTATGTATTTATCCGTTCCCTCAGGCTTCGATATATGTGCTGAGTGCTGAGATAAATTGAATGCTCCAGACTAAGTTTCATTCAGCTAGCTCAATAATTAATTTTGGCATGGAAACAGACAGTCGGATATGAATAGATAGATTTTATTGGATCGGAGATGCCTCCAGTAATACATAACAGAGTTATAACACCCTCTGAAAGGTTGCAAAAATAAGTATTAAAGTATTAAAAACTAAAGAAATAATGTAAAATCAACTTTAATTTTACATTGATATTTGTATATTCGGATGAAAAAATCATTACTTACAGAGTGGACATTCGACTTAACGAGAGTTATGAGCATTCTCAACATGTCTGTGCATGAATTGAAATTTGATGGCTTTCAGAGAGACGTTAAAATGACTCTTACGTCTAATTACTCAATTACATATCAATGAAAATCATAATGATACTCCTGTCTATATAGATGCATGCAGCAATGTAAATGCAATAAACACACAATTATAATAACCGCAGTGCAATCAAGGCTTTTCCGCTGATTTCCTTCGTTTTCATGGTACGCTGAAGCTCATCATCAAGTTGACAATTACCGTCATCAAAGTGACGATAGAGGTGAAAGCTCTGTCATAGAAATTTCAAAGGAGAACCCACTCCGGAAATTGACTAACTAACAAGGAATACTCGTAGCATGCAACCCGCTTTATTGATGGACTTTAATAATGCGGATGAATGGTGTGATAAGCGGTTTAGCGGCGCACTGTATGGTCTCAGCTGGAAAACTTTAGATACGAGTATTTAAATAGTAATATGATCAGATTTTGCCATTATAAATTTACCGCGGTTAGCTCATCATCTGCAGCTTTTTTTCGCTCGAAATTTAGAAAAGAAATAAGCTCAAGGCAGCAGCTGGCCTCATAAAAAATATCCTTAAATTGCTATTGTCGTTTTTCAAGCTTATACAACATCTAAGGAATCTCGAAGCTCCCCTAATGACCTCTAAACTTGTTTAAGGACCACCAAACAGTGGTCAACCGAAGTAAACAATGCTGACCCTTAAAGTTTTCAAAATTTCTTATACGAGGATACGTTTACATATGCAGAACCCTTTATTTCACTCCCTTATAAGATTTCTTGAGGAGACAAAAAGAAAGTTGGGGAAGAACAAGTGTGATTGGAATTTAAATTACTTTAGGATTCATTTCATTCCTGTACATAATTAAAGAGATATTTTTGTATTTAAAAACCATTTCTTTCTATTTGAAGTTGCACACAATGTGGTGCTAAGAGCATTTCTCAGTAACACTTCTATTTAAGTGCGCCACGGAAGAACAAACTAAATTGAAAGCACTAAACCATTAAAGATTCCATTGAACTATTCCGTTCCAGTGACTAATTCCTTTCGGATTTCGAATGTTCTTGCCACTTGGTCGCCGCTTCGTTTCTCAATCAAATGACAATTGATCTTTGTCCTTGTTGGTTTGGGTTTTCGATTGGCACGATACAAGGACATGTGCTTCTGAGCGTACATGTGAGTGTGTGTGTTTTTTTCATGGGGATAAATTAAATTTACGATTTTTCCTCTTTCTTTTCTTTTGCACTACCCACGCAGCAAGGACTCTCTGCGCCTCTCTCGGGCAGGACTTCAGGGTAGTGGAAAGTGAAGCTGAAGCTGAATTTGTAGTAAAGTGTAGCGTGGGCGCTAACAAGTCGATGGGCATTAAAGAGCTTTTTGAAGTCACACTCACGCCCACGCGCTTAAGACCATGTTGTATAAATGCGCATATAAAAACTTTAATGCCCCGAAAAATGCCGGAAAATGCCCGACAAAATCAAAGGCCATTTCGGCCCTTTCCCTTTCAGAAAATTTTGTACTCGTACTCCTACTCGTATACGTGCAGTTTGGATTCGCCTGGCTGTCCTGCACAGCAGGACTTTTATTGCTGCTGTTGCTGTTTTTATTTCACAATACTATATTTATTTTTGTATTTTGTACTTTGTCTTTTGTTTTTTTGCTTCTTGACATTGTTAAATTCGACAATTGCTGCATGACCCGTGGTCAGGAGAAATAAAAATAAAAATAAAAAATAATCGACAAAGGATGAGAAGCAATAAAACAAAGCCAACAAAAATAAATGAGTTCAGAACGGATTAAACCAATAATTTAATTTGTCACATGACAAAATTATATATATTTTTTTAAGGCTTCAATAAAAATTAAAATACAATTGAAGCAATTCAAATATATAAATTACTAATACTATGCTAGGAATTAAAACAACAATACTTTATTAATTTTCCTTTTAAACCCTTTCAAAGGGTATTATAACTTTGTTTAATGCGTTGGTAGGGGAGTCTCCGACCCCACAAATTATATATATCATTGATCTGAACGACGAGTTCTATTTTTATCTCAGTTGGTGAAACTGGGCATATACCCTTATTTTTATCTGACGGATCGAAAGACTATAATATATATAGCTGTCAGAGTATCAATTTGTCCAAAAGATCTTTTGTATTTATTATTCCTATTATTTATTTATTTATTTCTTTTGTAGCTCATCATTATGAGTAGTCGAATCGGCGAAAAGCATAAGATTGGATTACTATATCATATAGCTAATATATTCCAGTCTGCAAGGATATGTATTATTCGACGCGTTGAAATTATCCTTTCTTTACTAGTTAAATTTATTGCAAGCAAATTTTATTTGAATAATAAACATTTTAATTGAAATTAATAACAATTAAAAGAACAATTCATAATCTGTGCAGCACATTTATTAAATCACAACTATTTTTTTCTCACACAAATTTTAGATATATGCGAATGGTGTGTAAGTAGAATTTAGAGCCAGATTATGAGTTTTTTAAAGTTTTTTTTCAGACATTTCATAAATTCAGTTTGGAATTCATTTCGTAGCTAGACAGCCATACTAATCCATAGGCCTCTCTCGTCCATTTCATTGTGCAACTCATTTCCCAAGCTTTCTGTGGCTTTTAAATTTCTATCATGACAAAATGCAGCCATAAATGCGAAATTGTTAATGGGCAGGCAACATTTTTGCTTTGTTTGCTGTTCGATCTTACAGTCATGTGTGAAAGCCGAGTGTGGACAAACACTGAAAAAAAAGACATACAAATAAAATTTTAGATTTTATTCTTGCATATTAATTATCGCTTTAAATAGATTGCGACTTGCAAGGGACAAATGAACCGAGGGAAAACATAAATTTGATTAGAAAAGGGAACCATAAAAATTATCCTTGCTTTGCTTCTCTAAAAAGCGAGTAAAATTTATTTATGTAAAGTTTATATTTACGATTTCTTAGATTTCAGGGTGAAAAACTTTAAACAAGTAAGAATTTTTAATACGCAACAAATATTTAAATTTATCTATCAATGTGTCCGCAATTTATTGTATAAAATAATTCTGAAGAGAGTATATATTTTATCATCGAGCCATCTTCGATTTTTTTGATTAAATTAAATCTTTGTTTTTATGTGCCTAATCAATATTTAATCTATCTATCTATTTAAATCCATCTATTCGCATATGATTAAGTTCTTTCAGGCTGACTTTAATTGATACCGAAATTCTTTTTCTTTCTGTGTAGGTTTTCGTGTATGTTTTTTTGCACATTTTGTATTTTTGCTAACAGTTTATGCCTTTGTCATCACGCTTTTATGGCTCTGTGCTGCTCCTTTGTCTTCGTCATTGTTTTACAGCTTTGTATTCTCACATTCGCACACACACACACACACACACACACGCACACTCCACATTTCGAATAACACTTTTCATAGTCATTGGGAACCAGGCGCGCTTTTGTAATAAAAACGAAAAGTGCAGAATAAGATTCATGAGAAGGCATTAACACACATGGCGTATACGTAATGTGCAGCTATGATTTTTATATTGGCGTAAGAAAGCTTTGGTTGGGGGCGGGATTGAAAGTATTAAGAGCTAGCATTAATTGGGTTATCATTCGGTTATCATTCACATTTAAAGTATTGTAATAATTGATGCTATCATTATATTAATTTATGTTCAAGTCTATTTCATTTATAACTTAATAAATCAATGGATAATCTGTCAGAGGATTTGGACATAAAGATCTCAAAAGCTTCACTTAAGCTATTAGGATTTTATTCGCACAGAGCCACATAAGGCACTGAATCATGTTTGCAATCATTTGCAATATAAAAAAAATTCCTCCACTAGGCTGAAGATAATTTCTCATTTTCGGCCATTTTCCTCATCAATTTGATAGCAGAAATATGCAGCCCCCAATAACTAATTTGGCAATAGAGTTATTTTTCGAAAGGTCAGCCACCAAACCTAGACACTGTAGTGTAACATTGGGTCCAAAGAGTGCTGTGCAGTTTCAAACCCCATTGTTGATGTTCACAGACTTCTTATTAATTGGTTTATAAAGCAAGGCATGAGGCTCTTCTTACACCGTCCACCGTATTGAGGCTTCAATCTAACTCTCTATCCAGTGTCAGTTCCAGATATTTTCCAAATATTTTATTATCAATTATATCAATACCCAAAGCAGAAAGGTTAACCACTTTTAAATTCTCTGTCGGATTTGACATATGCCCTGCAAAACACAGAATATTCATTAAAATTTGTACATCATCGCTGATCAGATAAATGTACAAACAAAAGTGAAAAAATTAATAAATGAATAATAATTGAGCAGCAAAACAAATTGATTGTCAGTCAATATACACACACACACACACACACACACACACACACACACATACACACACATTTGGGCTTTTTTTCGTATCAAAATTTATTTTATTATGCATTTTTAATGCAAATATTAATAAAAAGCAATAAAACGAAAACTTTATCCGTACTTTGTGGCTTGCCCAAAATTGGCTGTGCCCAAAAGGCAGAGAAAAAAAAAGTTTTTTATACACAAAATGCTTTTCCACTTGAACAAGGCAATCAATAGAATATAACTGAACTGCATGCCATGATAAATTATTAAAACGCAAGTTAAAATACAATATTGAAGAGCAGAGGAATAAAAAAGAAACCGAAAAAACATATTACAAAAGCCCAGCAGCGGTCGGACCAACCGGCCCACCAACCAACCGACCAAACGTCCAACACATATATTAAAAACGCTTTTTGGAAATTTACGCTTGACCAAACCAATTAAAATCATAAATTTTCATCGCCTGAGGTAAAATATCCTTCAAATACATCAACAAGTCTTCGCTTTTGTACTATTATCATGCATACGGGTTTGTATGTAGATTTGTTTTATATTTTTCAGTTTTAAGCGAAATACTTTTTTTGAAAGTTCATAAAAAAGCACGTAACAAAGCTAGACAGTGTATAAATAAAAATAAAATAATTTTTTTTAAAAATACCCTGTAAATGAAATCAAGCTCAAACCGCCTATCAACACTCAACGACTGGAAAATATGACAGTTTAAAACCGTTTAAATAAATAGGCATTCATAGTATAAACTATACTAAGTTTAAATTTGTATACCTTATTGTTAAATGTATATAGGGTATATTCAAATTATTACTGACATCATGCAAAATATCAAAAAGCCGAAAAACAGTGACTATGAAGTGAAATAAAAGATTTCTGTGCAAATTTTCTTTCATATTTCCATTGGTCAATGGTTAGGTTTTAATTCAAAATACTTACAAATAAATATAATATTTAAAATTTAAATTACTCAATTATATTTCGTATTAATTTATCCTTCAAGTCTATCTATTGACTGAAAGGGCATTGTTAGGATATTTAGTCTTCTCTGTGCCATAAAAACTTTCCATGCCACAGAGTCAAGTTTACTAGGAGTCTGTGTTGGAATAAATGAGGACATTCAAGTGTGTTTGTATTTATCGAAGCAATAACCAAAGGGAAAGTGTTTCAAACTCAAAACTGTGGCAATCAAATGTTAACTGTTTGGCTTTGACTACTCTCCTTCAATTAAAGATGTGGGCCACACAAGAAGCCATACAAAGGATACAAACAGAACAAGAGCCAATTGGCCGAAGCGAAGCATTGGCCCTACAAATTGTAATAATTGTTTGGAAAATTGTTGCTCTTAAAAATCCATCCGTACATTCTCCTGGGAGACATAACCACCTCTCGCTCTCTCTGCCTGTCTCTCCCAGGGCCCTTTGCGCCTTCGTGTTTGCTACTTCCGGTTTCACAAACCATTTATCGAACTGGACCGCACACGCATACACACACACACACACACACACACACAGACAGAGATACTAATAGGCATATGTAGGCCTGTTGGTCGCCATATTGTTTTGGACATGTACATGTTTTCGATGTCAAGTGACCGTTCTACTTGAAAACAATTTTTTGCTGGTTTTCGTTTGTTTGTTTGTTTGTTCGCTTTTACTGCAGCTGTTGTTCTCGTTCTTTTGATTGTCCGTCCGGGTGCTCTTCCTGTTCGAGCCTTTCTTGTTGTTGTAATACTCTGTACTTATTGAAAGTGAGTGAAAAGAGTATATTAAAGTTGTGAAAATGTATGCAAAGGGCAGCAGGAAGCATCTCCGAACCCAGTTGACGCCTGTGCGCGAATTTATCTTATTTACTTTGGAAAAAAGCTGAAATTGTACATAAATAAATGGATTCAGTTGAATAATGCGATCATGGTTTCATATATAAAATTTTTGTCGGTGCTGCCAGCGAAAGGTCTAAGGACAGAGCTTGTCAGAAACTCTAGGATTTGTGAAGATTCCTATATACATTCAAAATATATTTCCATCATCTTTATCACTTTTATAACTATAAAAAAATCTAAAACTCACTGAGTAACTTGATTCAATGAGGTAGTTGCAATGGGCAGACTATTTTACAGAGTATTCCCTAGTCGACCACTCCTAACTAGTTGTTGTTGTTCGGTCGAATTGCGTCCATGGCGTCAATTTTGTTGACGTCGTTATCAATTAAGCGACACGTTGCGTAGCCAGGCCAGGACAGGCCAGAACAGGCCAGGCCCGGCACAGTTGGCGTCAATTGACTGAACGGAATTGGCAAAGGAGTTGGAAAAGGGAGAGACGGGGAGGGGAACTGGGAGTGTCTTGGCTGGAATGGGGTCAACTGAACTTTGGGCACAATAACAAGAACCGGTGCAATCATCTATAGGAGAGGCCTCAAGGAAATAAAACGATATAAAGCTATTGCTCTACAAATTGCTGGCAGTTAAGCCGTTTCTCTTGGATATTAACATTAGCCAAAATCTACACACACACATGCTTACACTCAAAAAAAAAAAAAAAGTACAAGGATTTCTACCAATAAGATGTTATCAAATAGAGACTACCAAGTATAAAGTATGTATTTGTCCTTTAATTTTATAATTACACAAAAAATAAATATAAATGAAATGAATAATTTTGCAAAAAAAAGTTAGGAAATTCGAAAAGATATTACAGACTTAGCCAGCCAACGATGATAATGCTATATATATTAGTTGGATTAGATTGTTGAATTTTATTTTAGCAGAATTAAAAAGACTTCAAATAGTTATGAAATTGATAAGGAATCGGATTATTTTTGATAATATCAACAAAAGAAACTAGAAAAAGTTGACAAGCAAAAGTTTCCCCTTAATATGAAAAACAGAATAATTTTCAGAATAGCTTTTTCTTTTTTTTTTTTTTGTAGTGTACATACTGTACAATTTATCTTATACATATTAAATTCTGAGAACGTGAATAAAAGTATATTCAAGCTGTAATTGGTATCCGTAACTGCCTTCAGCTTCATTCGCAATTTCAGCTTTGGCAGTATAAGAAAATATCCCAGTTTCTGAACCATATCAGGCAATATCTGATACAATCCTAGAAAATATGTGGATTGTGTCTATAATTAATGTGATTTTTTGCTCTTTCACTTACGCCTAAAGTATCCTATTCTAACGATTTGACTTTTTCTCTTCCAGAGAATCTTGGTCAGAAGAGGTGCAGCCCAAATCGTTAATAAAAGCCAATAAGAGCAAAGAATAAATAATAAAACTGGAAATTCGAACAATATTTCTCATTCGTTTAGTGTAAAGGGCAAAATTTTCAAAAATATAATATATAATATCCAATGTGTTTTATCCGAACTCTCACACTGATACATTAGAAGAAGGAAATTCTGTGAATGACAACGATTACTTAACACTTATTATTTGCATCGTTCCCTCGGAAAATTGAATTAATTAAAGAGATTTATGTGTATTATACGCTGTTTAACTAAATAAAGAATGTCATGCTTGTCTTGATTAAACAGCTTCAACATTTTATGGTATAATTTTGTTGTCATTTCAACCTGTTGGGGGATGCCCAACATGCCACATGCCACTGCCACTGCCACTACCACTGCCACTTGCCACATGTCTTCTTGGCCATAAGTAGCTCTACAACTAGAAGTTTACTATATAACGACATACTAAGTATTAGCCGCACCCACAATTATGCATGTCAAATTAACTGTAACTACAGCTTGTAATAGTAGAATCAGAAGCAGGAGCAGAAGGAGTCGCAGGATGGGGTGGAGGAGGGAGTAAGGGGGCAGAGGCACTGTTGCACAGTCATAAATCTTCGAGGCGGCAGCAAGGAATCAGCGAGCAGTAACTAATGATGTTCATAATCAGAGGCGCGTGTAAAAGGATAATGGCAAAATGCTGATTAACAACAAGGCTGAATGAGTAGGAGCATCCTTGAAGCGAGCAGAGTCAGGAAAGAGGAAAGCTTGGGAAACAGTACTCGCAACAGCTACCCATACACGTTGTGCGAGTGCGACTCAGCGGGTGGTTCAGTGGTGCAGAGTTCGGAGCCACATCGACAAACCACAACTTCATTAAACGCAGCCACTTGCCACAGTTGGGATTGTGAGTGTTTGTGTGTGTGTGTGTGTGTGTGTGTGTGTAGCGGAAGTGTCAGCAGTGGACGCCATTAATTTAGCGGAAATAAACAAACAAAATCAACAAAGTAACAGTAAACCGCAAACAAAAGAGGTTGGGAGCTAGCCGTTAGAGTTGTGAACTCCCATCTGTAAGCCTCTTGGCCAAGAATTGCATGTACTCCGGTACTTGTTTGAACAGGATACGCTTGAGCGCTGTCTGGTTATAATTGGAGCATAAAGCGAGGCTGTAAGAAATGTTCAGGCCGTAAAAGAGCAAAAGCGAAGGCAGGCATGAAACTGAAGCGAGCCAAGTCAAAAGCCGGAAGTGGAAGTGGATGTGGATGTGGAACTGGATGTGGCAGTGGCAGCAACAGAGATACATTTACAAGTTGTTGGCTGCCTGGCCTCGTTTATTACTCTCAAAATCCACACACACACACACACAGAGAGAGAGAGAGACACACACGAGTGTACTGTGAAAGACAATGATATTTCCACACTCATGTGGCAATCCAAAGGCCCTTTTCCATATAAATAAAAGGCCGAGGTTTCTTGCAAAAAGCCTTTGCCGAGAGTGGCGCGTAGTGCTAATTTATGGCCAAAATACAAGATACTCGCACAATGTGCCTACACTTAAGTGTTAGGCCTTCCGACTTGAGTTACCCGCCATGTCATGAATTTTAAGTGATTTTGTTTCATTCAAGCTGTGAATGTTTCTTTTATGTACTAATATTTCTCTGTTTTATGTTTTTTCCCATTTTTTTATTTCGTGCATTTTTTCAGATTTGCTTTTAATTAAAAGTTAAATTTTATTTCAATGTATTTCTATTCGCTTTAAGCTTGTTTTAGAAATATGATTTTTCTCACTATTCATCTTTCTCTGTTCTAATGATCCATAATAATTCTACTACAGGTTCTGTGTTAACGAAGGATGCTTGTTTTAGAGACCGGTCCTAGAATTCATTCACTATAAACAACAATACTAGTCTGATTTCTTAGAAACTCTAGTGCCATCTATTTATGAAAGTATCTTCAAAGCTGTCTCAGAACTCCGCTTGTCCATTTGTTTATAAGCCAACTAGCGTCTCAGTTATTGAGCTAAGTGAATGAATTTGCTATGGAGCCACTTCTTTCATTGCACTCAGTATATAGGTGAGATTGACAACGATATATCTTATAGCTGACAAAAAAAGGAACATTCGGCTAACAAGTGTAAAGTTGTTGTATTGAAAACTTTAGAAGTTAGATGTAAGAGTGTGATTTCCTAATGGAAGCCCAAAATTATTAAGATTGAACTACAATACAATATCATGGTTGTCATACAATTTATAGAGTAAATAAATGAATTTAAAAAATAATACATAATCTTCAGGCCACAAAGATATTCTCACCTTATAAGTTTTCACTTCATTTGATCCCCACTGAGAATATAAATAACTTTTGCTGTAAATAGAAAATAATTTTAAAAATACTTCATATTGTATCACGCAATTTCAAACCACCAATAATATTTGGCCAAATATTTAGCACTTACAAGTTTTCTTTTTCTAAGAAATAGGTAGAAGAATTTTAGTTAGTATTTTTGGAATTTTTCCTCTTAAATTTCCACTTGAATGGTTGTTTGACCAACAACTGCGTAACCATTGGGCCCATAAGCCTACTTGACTATCAGGAAACCTCTACAAAAAACAGCGACAAAAAGGACTCGACAAGTCCAGCTCATCTGTATATTCAGTGCCCACACATAGAGGAGCATTTGTGGATTTCTATTAGAAATGAGTGGGCTTCACGCACTGTGCAATGGAAGCCACAGAGCCACAGAGCCACACATACAACTATGATTTTCTGTGGTGTATGTAATTATATACAGGAATTGTAGGGGAAAATGTGTGTCGGCAGACCAAACAATTTTATGGCTCGGCTATTATTTTGTTGCTATAAATATTTATTAGGAATTTGTGTTTTCTTTTGCCTGCAGGGCAGGAGCAGTGGGCAGCAAAGGAAGTGTATTTATGCTGATGGAGAGTGCTTAATCGATAGTTGGCTGTATGCTCAAAATAATCAAGCTGAAGTGGAGCTCTCCCAAAAAGTATATATATATATATATAATTTAATTTTCTAAAATATATTTGAAATGTATTTTAGAGCAGAGACACATTTGCTTAATATTTAAAAGTTTCTTCAAGAAATTTATATAAATAAACCTGTAAATAAAGTTAAAGTTAATCAATTGGGAAATATATTTAGGACTTTCTTTTGTGCAATTATTGAGGGCAAATATTCCGCTTAATTAACCAAGCGTAACTCAAGATTCCAAGGCAACCAAATCAGTTACCAAATTGCTGATTCAATACAATTGGGGCGCAGTAAAACCCGATGCGGGTCAGTTAAATGGCTCTGGAAGGGTACCCTCTTCGTAAAAGCCATAGAAACGGCTCAAAACTTTATATTTACAGCAATAAAATTATGCGAAAAGTGTGAGAAGGGTCAATAAATAAATTAACAACTCGCGTTTATCAAGCGGACCACAGCAACTTGCAGGGTTTTTAATTATTTGCAAATAAAGGCACCAAAAACTCTTCCAATTAACGCTGCTCCGCTCAAAGCAGTCGCTCTATGGGCACAAAGGAGCGAAGGAATAAAAAATTCTGAAAAATGAGCAAATCATAATGAATAAATGTCACACCGGAAGCGACGGAAATCTCAGCAAGTTTTCCATAATGCACAACATTTCCGTCAAAGTGCCGAAAAGTGGCAACAACCATTACAATGTGGCCAGCTCCACGACTACAACAACAACAACAACAACAGCAATAAAAACACCAGAAAGGAGCAGGAAAAGTGGTAAGCAGGAAAAGTGGGGAAGAGGGTGAAAGGATAGGGTATCCAAGGAGGCGCCTAATGGAAAACGCTGCTTGGCATAATAAACTTTTTGCGCTTAGCGGAGAAGGCAAAAGCGTGTTGACTTTGTTAATAAGTTCCGTAATAAGTTTTGCAGAGCCAAAGGATGACCAAGGATAAAAATAAACCGCAGGGGCATAAATAACACAGGAGCCGGAGTTTAAAAAAAACTGTTAGTTCTCTGAAATCCAAATACAAACAAAACAAGAGAAAGCAAGTCAGAAAAAAATACCTGAGATTCCTGGCCAGGGAGGAGCACAAATGCGGCTGACCAACGAGTTCATCTAGGTTGTGTAAGAATGCTCTAGTTGAGCTTGAACGACTGAAGAATACTCTATACTCTGTTCTGCATAGATCTGTGGCTTAAGACACATTTGTACTCTCACATTAGTTGAGTAATCATCTGAAAACTAGATCAAATCTGCTGTTAATCCTACCCAAAAATATACTTCATTTAGTGGAAGATGTGTTCTGTCTCCTGTTACATGCGTGGCCACAAACTTTCTTACCCTATGTATTACCCTGTATGGGTACAGAGTATAAAAACACCCAAAGCAAGAACTCAAGTCAGAACACATGTACGTATACTTAATCCCTTAGAAAGTTGTGTTTCAGAAAAGTATTTACTATGAACTCTCATTTAAGATTTCAGGAATGAGACTTAGTTTTTCTAGTATAAAAATATCATTTTCATCCTAGTTGTGAAATATTGCAAAGTTGAATTTCTCGACAGTAGATAAGATAAAAAGAATCTAAAATTTTCAATTACGGGCGGCTATTACAGGGCCACAGAATCCCAAAAGTCTAGAACTTGACCAAACTTCAACTAATGCAAACACAAAAACAAAAACAATAAGAAAAAAAGCCAACAATAAAAAAAAAGATGATTAATTTACGCGCCCATTTGTCCATCCGTCTTCCTGCTCATCCTCGTTGTTGGTGGTTCCCCGCTGTCGTCCATTGTTGGCACTGTTTCCTTCACAAAGACGGCCGAAACTTAATTTGATTAACTCTGAGTAGGTCCCATCCAGCATTGTCTCTCTGGCTGCGGTTCATCAGAAACGCCAACTTTGCCATTTCCACTGCCGTAGATAATGATGCGGCCGGTCCTCATCAACGGTCGCTTGGTTATAAGAGTAAAAAAAGAAATACTCATCCAACAAAAAAATCTTAGAGACTTTTAAGTGTTCCACTGCGTTGGCATTTTATTTTATTCTAGTTTATTGGCCCGGGGAACGGGAATAAACCGGATGAGCAGCGAGTGTTTATAGTCAGGGCGTTCCAGAGGCGTTCGTAAATCGGTATTAGTCTGCTTAAATGATGTGCTCTATGCGGATAAATCCTGTTGGTGTCCTTCGCGGCAGCTGATGGTTCGGTCCTTCCTGCTGCTGAATAGCGGAATGTGAATGAAGGGACTGGCATCAAGGCAATGGTGAATTGAACGCAAATTCTATTGAAATTAATTAAATGTTTGAAACTTTCAGCGAACAACTTTTTGCATGCTACACTTACTACTATAAAGAAGTCCTCAACGGACATTTGTAGAATAGGTCAGGACTTTAATTTCTATACACAGATGTACTCTACTCATTAGTTGAAAAGTTGAGAAGAAAAAAAAACTCTTACTAAATTAATATAACAAATTGAATTGTGCAGAATTTTTTTAGTATTCATACATATTTCATTAATTATTTTATACACCAATTAATATGCTAATTAATCAAAGAATGAAGAGAATAGAAGGCGATTGTTCAGTATATCATAATCATCTGAAGAAGCGTTCTCTCAAATATCTGATGGTCTTAAGTTCTATTATGTTGCCAAATCTTAAGCCAGTATTTATTTCTGCTGTATCCATCCCATGGCTATAAATCTAGAGCCTTATTCCAGCCACGTATTGGCCACATGTGCGCATAAATATAATTTGTTGGCTTTGCAGATTAGCATTTGTGGCATGCAATTTATTAATTGGCTTGAGATACTCGTGCAAGCTCACATAGCTAAAGATACAGATACAGATACAGATACAGATGGAGATACGTAAATACAAAGCAGCAGCTGCAGCAAACAGACAACCAATTTGCAATCTGTTATAAAAAATGTCAACAAATGTAAGAGCATTTGATATTTATATGCATTACTACCTGCACAGTTCCTCACCTGCACACTCCCACGCACCCACACACCCACACACACACACAGTGGAACACACAGCTGAAATTATGGAGAGTCAAGTGTATTCTTTTGCCATTTTCTATTTGTATTAGCCAGAACACTGCGAAAAGAATCACCCGAAATTGTCGTTGACTAAATACAGTTAATATTTATTTTAATATGGAATATTTGATTTAAATACAAAGCTTTTTTTATAAGAATCAGAATTTTATGCACAAGCTTATAATTATAATATTATTTATAAATGTTTTTTTATTTGAAATCAGAAGTAAAATATGTTAAATTTGAAGAAATGTTTAGATTTTCGAAAGAAAAAATGTTTTTGAGTGTAGAGTGTCTATGAACTTGCCCCCATGTGGCCTTTTCCAAAGCCTTTGCCGCAGTTGCCCGCAGTAAATGTGGCCCATATGTGGCCCAGACACGAAATCTCGCGCCCGCCGCAGCTCCTGGATAGCTCCTGAATGTAGACTCGGTTCCCGGTTGCCAGCACGGTAATTGATTATCAAATTCACCGTTGCATTTGCCGGCGCCACCATTTTACTCAGCACCACAGCATTGGCCACAAAGCCATTTTGCATGTCCTGTCTTGCACAAACATGCACACTCATACTCATATGGATGCTAGTGCTTCTTCTGTTTCTGCTCCGTCCCTCTTGCTCCTTGCTCCTGTTGAAGTGCATGTGGAATTTTCTTCTTGTTTTTTTTGGTGCCATAAACTTTGGCTCCACATTTTTTGGCATGCCTTCGGGTCCTTTAGAGGGGCGTGGCCGTATGGTAAAGTACCAAACATATTTTTAATGTGCAAAAATCTGTAAAATTTTAGCTATGTCGCTTTGATTGCACTTTCTCCACATGTTTTATGGGGTGGTTGGTCCAAACAGATTTTTATTTCCAATGTTTTAGGTTATTAAGCTAACTTATTGGGCGCCAGGAGAACATATTATTGTATGGGACTTAACAATGGAAATGAGTACATGAATAAAACAACATATTCCCAGTGAACATTTTGTTATATTCAATTCATATTTTCTGAAGGAAAGCCCAAGTTTAGTGCATGTCCTTTCAGTCTCTTGTAAATAGAAGATATTATTATTATACCTTTCGAGTTCGGTAATTGTTGGAAAATCGAGCTGCTATTTCATTTACATAGTGTAGAATCATTGAATTAGTGATATCGATAGCAATATCGAAATTAAAAGGTGAAATATATATATAATTAAACATGTGAAAAACAACAATTGACTTTATTGCTGATGTTGAACTGACTGTGAGATATAATTCAATTCTAGATGGATTACAAGTTTATTTAAATAAACTATCTAATGAGAATTTTTCTAGAAATTGAGACGCTATACCATACCATACTACAGTAATGAATTCGTATGATTTTCCAAACCGAAAGATATGATATATATAATATAATCTGAACTAGCCTTATCGTCCTGTTGCCTCAATAAAAGCAAAATAAATAAAACTTGCTAGGAAAAACTCTTTAAAACATGCCTAAAAAAAAAAAACAGTTTATTGATTAAATAATCGATTTCCGATCGTAAACTACGCAATACGGGTCGAGTTTATATAGCCATGTTGGTCTGTCTGACATTCGGTACTGTTAATAGGCCAATATATCTGGTTAAAACTTTCAATCTTCGTCTCAGTCAGTAAGGGTTCGTCTTTGTAAGGCAATTAACAATGAGTGCAACTATTGAACACTTTACTAATATTAAGAAATAATAATAAATAATATTTATATTTAAAATACAGAAAAAAAACCACATATTTTTCATAATTATTTTCTTTAATTGTTAAACGCTGCTTTGCCAATAGAAAAGAGAAAGCCTTTGGGATTTGTACAGAAATTCATAGAGAAATTTATATTTATAGCTCGGACAAGCGCAAAAGCCATTAAAGCATCTATTATTTAGGCAAGACCGTTATTGTTATCAATTCTAATTAATTAAAATGAAATTTGGCTGTGGTATCAAATGGAACATTTTTGCAATCAATTGAAATTCAATTAAAATGCTATGCCAGTTGGTACCGTTATTTTATTGTTGTTGTTGTTGGTGTTGGTGTTGTCGCTGTTGTTGTGTAAAACTCACAAATACAAATACAAATTCCAAGGGGTTGCGTTTTAGGGAAAAGGGTTAACTGTACGTGCGGATGGGTGGCTCTGTGTGTGTGTTGGTATACAATGGCTGTAATGGCTTTTGCTCACTCACACACACACGCACACACACATTTACACAATGCAACAAAATCCATTAAGTTCAATTAAATTTATTCATCAATTAAAAACAAAGGCTAAACAACAAAGCTACATAAAAATGAACTTAAATTGATTACGACCGGAAACGGAAATGCGTGAGCGCGCATTCAGGCAGCATGAGAGTCACCTCCATTTTCCCCATTTCCGAGCACCTCCCATCCCTCTCTGCCTAAGTTAAAGTTATGCCACAAAACCCTCTAAACATAATAAATTCGGTTATGGAGCAAATTATTCAGGGGAAACGCTTGAATGAATCAATTTGACAGCAGCGCTGCCGGCGACGAGCTGTACTCCAGGTGACCTTGTGTAAAACTGTACTGAGCTCGAGTCCTCGAACTGAAGCCTGCCGAAAATTTTATTGTGTGCCACGCCCACTCATCAGCACTCAACGTCAGACTGGCATTGCATGATATTGAGTTCATCAATTAGTTATAAATCACACGCCTTTGGCCATGGCTTATCCTTACCTAAGCCCTAACCTTACTCAACCGATTTGTGTGTATCTCAATGTATTATGGTAACAAATTGCAATACATTTTTTGTCGGCATAGAATTGTGGTATTGGGCTCTGACCACTGTGCGTATACGCCATTTTTTGCAATCTCACGGATTACACTTACACATGGGTGAGTACAAAATTATTGTATAATTATTATTATACTTGGAAATTTTCAGTTTACCAATAATTTCAAAATAATTTTGTAACTAGTTAGCAAAGTTAACTTTGGGGCACCAAAAATAAGAGAAAAGATGTATTTACTAAAAAAAAAAAATGTTAAATAAATAAAAGAAATTATTTTAAAAAGCATTTGAAAGTAAAACGAAAATGAAATTAATAATTCCTGCACTAATTTGTTACGACAGTTAAATAACGTTGCGGCGTAAGAAGGATCACGAGTGAGAGTGAAAAAGCTA
Source organism: Drosophila repletoides (assembly GCA_018150835.1). NCBI lineage: Eukaryota > Metazoa > Arthropoda > Insecta > Diptera > Drosophilidae > Drosophila > Drosophila repletoides. The sequence goes on from JAECWQ010000202.1 coordinate 9,339,921, forward strand.
CCTGTACCTCACAGTGATTCCGCTAAAAAAAATGAATATCCAATCCATTGACGTCCAGTCAAAAACTTATTTTATAAATATTTTAATATAAAATAAAAATACCCTATAAAAGAGTAGATTTTCAATATCTTAATCTTCACGGTCCACTCAAGCGTTCCACAGTGGAACGTCTACATTTATAAAATATATTTTTTCGTTGTAAATCATAAATGATAATCAAACTAATGAGTTTCATTGAAAAAGGACTGCAGAAATCATGCGAATTCCTTTTTTATTGTGTCTTTAGACTTCGTTTCAGTTCTTGGCATTGTTCTGATAAACTCATCCAGTTTCTCGCAAGAGAAGAGAAATACGAGCTTAAATTTATGCTCTGATGGCAACATTGTAGGAGTAGCTAATTTACTCAATGCAGCATCCACATGAAAAATGCCTCATTGGACGTGTCTAGCAAGATAATCAGTGCATAATTATTTGGCTAACTCGTTTAGCTAGCTAGTTAGCTGTGTGTCTGTCTTTTAGCCAGCTTTTCCGTATTTGTTTGTATGCACTTTTCTTATGTAATTACTGTAGCTGTTTGTGGTGCCAATTGGGGAACACTCTGTGAGAGTGAGTGGAAGAGGAGACGGAGGGGAGGCGGAGGGGAATAGGAACCAGTTCTCCGGGCTTGTACTGCCAACTGTTTCAAATGTTTATGCTGGCGCTAAACAAACAGAATAGTTGCACCCACACGCCACACACCACACACACACACACCACAAACACCCACAGAGAACTCTGACAGTTGACCATCATCATCAGCCACGGGTGTTGTGTTGCCTGTTTTGTTGCTGCGTTTCCTTTAATTTGCTCACACTGCATCCGAAAATGTCAACAGCAAAATGTGCAAATGCATTTCACAGTTGCCTGCCCCAAAACTGAACTGAACTGAACGTGCAACTACAATTGAAACTGCAATTGCAACTGAAACGAAACATTTGCCTCAATTGATGGCTCCTCTCGCACAAGTTAAATAAAATACTCGTGCAGACTCGTAAAGGCCAGCAGTTTGCTTCTATTTCGGCGGGATGATTTTGGCTTTTGGCCTTTATTTTGTATAGTTCTGATTTTTACGATAAAGTTAAAGGTGTGAAATGGCCTGGAACAGGAAAATTTGCTGAAGATCACCAAATAGTAACAGCCGAATTCCTAGGTTAGGACACAGAAGGACCATAATGCCGTACTGGCACTGGTCTTGCAGAGTTTTTTTTTAAATAAATTATATAAAATTATTAATTTTGATCTAAAAAAACAGGTGTCGAATATGAACTACTACGCTACGAAAGGCCATTGAAGTGATTAAATGGTAGATACCACAACAATTAGACGACTCCGTAGAATAAGCCTGCTCGATCTCTCGAGTTAATAATAAAATTAAATAGTATAAAAAATTAAAAAAAATTGTTTTCCTTGATATAGGGAGTAAACGGAGAGAATGAGAGCAAGTTCAGCATTATAAGACAAATTATTTAAATCAATCTATTAATTGATATACAATATAGTATTAAAATAAAAAAAACATTAAAATAAAATGCATCTCCCTCTCCATAAATTTATATTATTGAACAGGACGAATGATTAGGTGTTTGGAACTTGGTATTTTCTTTCAGCACATATTTGTTAGAGCCAGCCTCATCTGACTACTATATCATATAGCTGTCATAGGAATAATCGGTCCAAGCTGTTGAATCAAAAACTTTTTAATTGTTAAAGTATCTTAATGAAATTCACAGGTTAATTCCCAGGTCATGTGTCTCATATAAAAAGTTATCAGGATCAGATTTCATTATCATATGGAAGAAATCTATCAATATTAACTGGATTCTTCTAGTCTACAAGGATATCTAACTTTTTCGCATATTTAAATTTAATAAAATGATTTGAGATTCATTTTTGTTAAAATTTCCCTTTGACAGAGAACAAGTTTTACTCAACTCACAAGTTATTTGCAGTTATTATCAAGAATAGAACTGTGGTTTCATTTCACGCTCCCAACTAGGTTAAAACTTTTACTAATAAAGCATGATAAGATTTACAAATTATATGGAAATCTGTGATTTCTAAACGCTCACCTATAATCATTAATGGTTTACTAAATTATACTGTAAGGGTATGCGATCTTCGGCGTGCCATTCTTTACTAGTTTTTTTATTATTTTACATACGCTGTCCGACTGACAGTATTCACGTTTTCAATATATTCCATTTTTAAATTTTTCCAGTTTCCAAAAACAATGTTTTTCGTAACTCTATATAAGTTTAATGTAGGATTTTTTTTGGAACAATCCAATAGTTTTGGCGAATCAGTGGAATGCGAATGAAAAAAGGACAGTATTTTTCTTGTTCTAGCCAGTGGGTTGTTAGCCAGAATTCCTGTGGGGTTTGCTCTTTGTGCTTGTTTTGATTCCCTGCATAGGCTCTTAACTAAGTCTTGAGGTGAAGCTTATGTTTTTCATGATGATGAACATGGTTGGGGGAGGCTTGCAGATCCCTGGAACTTATTGATTTTAATTCATTTGTTTTCTTGATTGTTGATCTTCTCATTGTTTATTTGTTTATATCTGGTGGTAAGGAGTGATAGGACGTTCATAAATATATTTATAAATGCTAAGCGATGTCCCGGAGTACTCTGTATAGCCAGATGACATTTTATGATGCAGATGAACACTGTTTAGCCCGGAGACTTGTTCATGATCATCGTGAAAGCCAAATAAATATGAAATTTCAAGTTTCGTCACCGGACGGACAGCGAGTCTCGGCTAAATCGACACGCCTCATCGTCCTGTTAAAAAGATAACCATGATAAATGAAATCTTTATGTCCTGAAAATTGTAAAGCATTAAAATGCATACACAAAAATATTCAGCAATTGTTTCAACTGATTTGATATAAATTTGATTCGCTTAACCCAAATCAAAACAGAGTTATTGAATCGTTGATTTAATTTTGGTCAAAACTTGATTTCATGCACAGCTCTGTAGTTTAATTTTCGTTTAAATTTCGTAAATTGCATTTCATGCAGTAAAATGATTTAATTTAAAAGAAATAAAATATGGAAGGCAAATCGAAATGTTCCTTATACATAAATATGCTGATTTAGTGTCTAGTGATCTAAAGTGTCTTTAATTAAATCTACATAATTCACTCTGAAAATAATCTGACCAAAATATCCAACTAAATTTATTCAGGTGCACAAAATAATTAAAAATAATGGATTATAATAGAATTCTTCTCCTAAAAGCCTCGTAAAGAACCACATTTAGTTTTATAGACTAGAGGCATTAAACTACGAGATCCTGGCAGTCCATATCTCATATAATGGTCGTCTAATAAAGTTCCAGATGAATTTTGCTGGCTTAGCGCCATCGATTTAAGCAAATATTAGCTCAATGTACCAACACACACACACATGCACACACACCAACACATACGCACAATTTGCGGCCTAATTGTAAATTGTTAATGCGAAGCTGTGAAAATTTGACAACTGTCATAAACAGGGAATAGACATAAAGACGGAAATACTCTGCTCCCCATTTTATATGGTCACTTTAAGCAAAGACAAGGGGTGAGAGGGTGTGGGAGGGGCGGGGTAGGTGCCTTGGGGCAATTAGTCGATTTTGTGACTGTCATGTCACTAATTTTATAATGCACGCCGCAGGACATAAAATGTACAAAGCCAAATGCTAAGGACGACAAGTCAAGCAGCTGGGCGTGCCCGATAAACCTACATGTAAACATGTGTGTGCATGTTTAAATAGATGTTTGTATACTCTCATACAGAGAAAAAAAATATCACAGAAAAGTATATTTGATCTCGAAAATAGGCTTCTAAGAGCAAACAGGATCTGTTTATATCTGCACTTTTTTTGTTTTCAAAAAGGACCCTTTTCTGAATCTTAAATTAATATATTCCCTTTTTGTGACTAATTAACAAAATATTAAAATTTAAAAACTTAACCTATTGACTATTTGTAAGTCCAGTACTTAAGATTAAGTGTCTATTTGGGAGATGTCCATATAAAATCTTTTCAGTAACCGTTTAATGAAGCGGCGCAACCTTCTGAGTGAAGAGTCAAATTGGGTTTGTTGCGGGTTGAGTAATGATTAATTTAGATCCCAATTAGTGAAAATTTTTCATATCTTTGTCTGTAATGTTCTTTGTTAAGTAGTAGCAAAGTCCTGCCATGAGCCTTCTCTGCAAAACTCTGATTAAAAAGACAACTGAAGAGAGACATCTTTAAGAGTAAAAAGGCTGCACTTCCGCATCAATATGTTTTCACAAAAAACAAATATTCCCAATGAGCACAGCTGGAAAAACATAGGAAACATATTAGCGAGCTAAACTGGGCCTAAAATCTTTGTTAATTGGAAATAATACATAATAAAAAGTTGAAATTTTATTCTTAACTCATTATTGGTATCTGATTTGACATTAATACAGAAACTTAAAATTTTTTTCTCTGCACTTGCACAGGAAGTGGATACGCCTTTGGTTCACTCTGCGGTTCCTTCTTTTGGGCTTATGGGCTTTCGGGAGGGTTTGCATCCGTTCCTAGTTTGAGCCAGTTTCAAATTGCGGCGTTGACAGCTGACACGTGGTTTGTCCTTAAGACAGTCTCATTGTGGTATATCATCATCACATAAATAAGAAGAGTATTTCCAACTGCTCGGCGATTAGTCCTCTGCCTCAGCCTCAGCCTCTGCCTAGGATTCGTTTGTGTAAGCACAGCTTTATTATAGCCTTTAATTACTTGACCGGGCCTGAAAGTTTAATGTAATTTTGCCGTTTCAGTTGCTTGAATTTCAAAACCGTTCGTGTTTGCGGCATTTGCTTGTAATTTTATTAGATGCCTGTCGGTTCATAAATAATTAACGCCTGTAAGGTATGTAAACTCTGAGTAAACGAACAAGAAAGCAACTTTACATAGTGCACACACATAATACGAGAATAATACGAATAGAACGAGTGTGTTTTCCTGTGAAAATGGGTGTTTAGTTTATGGCCTGTAAATAAATTTGAGTGCTTGAGCGTAATTGTGTTTACTTAAGCTTACAAGTATCCAGTAAGCATATAATATCCTATAATATCTGTTTGAGGGCACAATTGTTGGGTTAATGAGTGCCACTCTGCACTGTATGACCCTTCAGGTCATCTGGCAGTCCAATCACAATGTAAATAGCACACAGCACAGCAAACACTCGTCCTTAAACTATTTAATTTAATACATAACATTTAAATTATATTAGAAATGTATCTAAGAGTTTACTTATGTAAGCATTTAGATTTCAAGCGAAGACTTTTAAGTGGTTAGATTGATCCTGTGATATGATATAGTAGCCAGATCTAGAAAACTTTTGGTACCCGATAATCTTGTCTAACAATAATATACAAGAATAGGGAGCAGAACCTTCACATATACAATGAATCAATGAACAACAAAAAAAAATCCCTTATTGGTTGGCTCTATATAGTGCCGCACAGGCACAAAAAGGAGAAATGACCAAGCCTCAAAGCTAAAGAGGTATAACTGATGTAAAGCCACAAAGTGTTCGGTTATCCTGAAAAAGGATAAAATCGAGGCTGATAACATGTGCACAGCATGAATAGCTGACGACTACAGACCATTTTCCAGTCGGAAAACACTATAATCTGCAACGGAGGGCTTTTTAACGTATACGCCTTAAATAAAGATCAAAATCGACAAACATTTAATAAAATGTGGTTAAAACAAAATATGCCACTTGGTAAATTAGCAAATGCGTTTTGTTAATCTGAACTATCAGAAGAGTTCAAAAAGCTTATACAATTAAATTCGAGTGGATTCGAGTCGCGAGTGTCGTTCCACTCAATCATTTGTTATTCATTAACAAACAAAGATATGAAAAAATGTAGGCTGGGCAATGATTAAAGCATTTTGTAGCTTGGCTCAGAAATGATTCGATTGAATTGTTAGGAAGGGTGATTGAACATTCTCGAACATGCCTGCTGTAGCTATCTGGGATCTAAAAAATAAGATATACTTGAATGTATTGAAATTGACAGACGAAGACTCAGTGGGACTATATCAACTAATAGATAAGGATAAGAGATGTGTCCTTCAATGCATCACATATTTCGAATATCCGATAGTACCCACTGCAAAGACTTTGCTTGTAGTTACCGAAATTAAACTATTTTCTGCCTCAGTCAATCATTTTCGAGAGATTCTCTTTGTTCCAATTTCGATCTTTTGAAATTATAATTGTATTAAATTATAATTTCGAGTTGCTAATCCGATAATCTGCTTGGTGCTTTGTTTTAGAGCAAACACTCACGTTGGGCTTACTAAAACCTTATTCCAACCGAAACTCATTCCATTAGTAAGATTATATTATCTAAATTTTTTAAACTTTTCTTAGAAGCTGTTTGGAGTAAATCCCTTTTGCAGATTCCTTCTACAAATTTTTGGCAGAATTTTAAATACCCAACGCCCGGGGCCTAATGACTAAGTCAGCCAGTGCGGAAATGCAACAAATAAATATATACAAAGGCAACTTAATGCGCTACACAAGAGAGGCAACAACGAAACTGAAATAAACTTGTCACAGGGCCTCCAGTGGCACACAGACCAAATCAGGACCAGGATTCAGACCGGACTAAGACCAGGGCCGCGGGCCACGGGCCAGCCACACGCTCATTTACTTTGTCGGTTGCCAAATGCAGCTCTCTCAAGCTAGAGTAAAACAAAATGCTTAGCCAGAGAAGGAGGAGGAATAGGAACAGGAGCAGGAGCAGGCAGGCGCAGGACCAACAGGCGTTGCGCGTCATTAGGGCAACATGCACGGCTGAGCTGCAGGCTGGTTGAGTTCCATGGGACGACGTGGGCTACATGAAATTGTTGGTAAAGTGAAAAATTTATTCCACAATTCTCTGTTAAAGGATTTCTATTTCCGCTGTGGGCCGCCGACATTGTACCAAAGAGTACAAAAACCAAACGTAACGAAATAAAACTATACACACAGTCTGATACATAAGGACTAAAGTGGAGAGTGGAGAGTGGAGAGAGAAGGGAAATAAATAATATATGGTGTCGCCGGGCATTTTAATAGTTTTGTTAGCCTTTTTTCAGCCAGCCGCCGCTAGGCGACAGGAAGTAACTTTTATGCGCGCCCTTAAAAGGGACTTTCGGGTGAGAAGTTCTGCAAAATGCTCGCAACTGAACATTGAAAGGCGTTCCCGCTGGCTGTGTCTGAATGGATTTTGTGGCTCTTTTTATTTGGCACCATGCAGGGAACGTGCATTTGCCTGCTGCCTCCAGCCTTCTGCGTTCCCCCTCCGAGCTTAAATCACGTTAAATTCGGCTCTTTAATATAGGCACAGTCTTTTTTTGTTTCACCCTTCCCACTTTAGCTTGGACTGAGCTCCGTCTGGCCGATAATGGAACGTAATGTCATTTGCAACTGAGCCATTTTCAGTGCCAAGGAAAACTCCGAGACCAACCTCATGCCGAGTCCTCACCCTCTTTCCCATTAATGTGTTTTTCTATACTTCTCAGTAGGTTTATTGATAGGGTACAAACTGAGTTTCGAAAATGGAAATGTGTGGCTCTAACCTTAGTTGGTATTTAATCTACTCAGCTTGTGAACAATGGTAAAAAATATTTGTGATTTGCATAACTCATTGTTAAATTTATGATTTTTGGTATGCGCTTAGAAAACCCACCTAAAGTCAGATTTAAATATTTTACAACAATTAAGAGAACAACTGATTGAAAAAAGGTTAAATGACAAATTTTTGGTTGCCTAGATTAAACTAGATAGACAGGCAGACAGATTACGATAGACTAGCTTGCAAATAGCCAAAGATCACGGCCATTCGACTCGTTTATTTCGTCCTGAATATGAGCTCTAAGAGCATAAGAAAATATTAAATAATAATAATAATAATAAAATAATAAAAATAGATTAAACTTGAAAAATGTTTGATAAATTCAGTAAAATTTAAAAATAATTCTAAAAGCCTTAAAATATTTGGCAATTTTAAATCAAAACTTTTGTATTCAAATAACGATTTGTGCGTGAATGGCAAAATTCAAAAATAAGTAAATAAATCCCAAAAGGCAAACGTGCATAGACCAAATATTTGAATAAAACAAGGAACATAAATAAAACAGCAACTTGAAAGCTTTCATGTATCTATGGCTGTGCCTGAGCCTGCTCCTGATTTTTGGCCTGAGTCTGCGTCTGAATTCCCCTTCTTTTCCTGTGTAACTCTCCAGGCAGCAATTGAAATGACAGATAAAACTTTTTTCTTCATGAATTGCTTTAACTTGACATTTTTAATGCTAGCAGCCAGGAATATCAGCCAAGAAAACGGAAACAGGCATGTTTCCAATTTTTGGTTTCCAGACAAGAGAAGTCAACGCTTGGGGCTGTCCTCTTCTCTCCTCTCCTGTCCCCTCAGCCTCCCAAATAGTACACACTCTTATAAGTATAATTTGCTTATCTGGGGATAACAATGGAAGGTATGAGTATCTGGTACTGTCGGCTGGCTGGTCGACATGTGAAGCTGGGGATTTGAAGTAGTTTCAACATGTTGCACACGCTACTCAAGCAGATTCCATTCGAAATGCACACGATTTTGAGGCACTTAAAACTTGTCGAGTGCGCGGCAAGGCATTTGACTCGCCAGGACGACGGTTTTCTAAGCGGCTTTTAATTAACAGCCATCAAGTGCCAGAATCTCAAAGATTTACCGAGCAGCCTCACACTGAGAGAAACAACAGGGACTATTGTAAAAGTAAAAATCTATCGCAGATTTCCTATAAGTTCGCATCAAGCTCTTAATCAGAGAGTGCTCCAAATGTTTTCACAAAAATTAATGAAATAAATTCGTTAAAAAAATTAAGCAACATAAATAAATTAAGCCGCAATAATTTAAAATTATGTTTAAGTATGAGCAATGGGCCACGTAGTGACTTTCACTCTCGCTAAATTAACAGCTAGATTAAGCGCTTATCTGGAGAGCCCATATCACTGCGACCAAGGCAAACTTTTTGCTTGAAGAAAGTAAAAAAGGTTGAAAAAACGTTGAAAACTAAATTTTTATTAGAGAAGACAATTATGACGCCTGCCTGGGTCTATGCCGTCCAGGTGGGCGGCGATCTGCCTCAACAGCCTAATGATGATGCAGGTGAGAGATGTCAGGAAAGATAAATAAATAAATAAATATAATAAATAGATAAAAGTAAATTTGTAAAACTAAAAATTCAGGACAGATTGACAGATAGTTCAAGATTCTAGGATGAAAACTAAATTTTAGGGCGAAATTTTTTTTAAGTGCACATATGAGTACACACAGACAGAGGGACGGAGAGATGGAGAGAAACGAATGGGAGACAAAGACCGAGGCTGAAACGGAAACTGAGACCGAGAAGCGCCTGCCTTTGACTGACGCCATATTGAAATTCATTAAGATGGCGTCGCTGTCGCCGTCGCCGTCGGTCGTCCTTGTCCTTGTCGCCAGCATCGCATTAATATGGCAAGTAAAATATTTATAGCATAATTCTAGGAGCTGCTACATCACAGCGCATTGTGCCACTCATTGTTGTGGTGCTCGAGGAGCGCGTTAAAGAAATTAATTAATATTCTGCTCCACGCTTTCTTCCCTCACCCTCTTTCTTCTCACGCTCAGAGTAGATGGGTTTAATAATGGCGCATGTGTGACGCGTTTTTTCTTGCGGCTTATACAAAGCCGTCGCCAGGATACCGCTTCCCTTTTCCCTTTTTATCCACAAGTTATTATTATATGAATTACTATGTATACCCTGCACTCAAACAATAAAAGCTGAAGTACTTATGAAATTCATATAAGCTTGCAGAATACACATATGAAGGGTATTCGCCATTTTTAAAAAATATGTTATATTAATACGCACAAAAGAATAACTTTTTTATAAAACTTTTATACAGTAAACTCGCTCAAAAATAGGGTATATTGAGTCCCATCATTTTCAAGGCAGCATTTGAACTTTGTTGCTTTTCGGTTATTTGCCATTTTTCGTTAGAGCGCCTTAAGCCCTGTGCATTGTTTTTGACACTATCACACATATAAACATACACGTTCAAATGTGCTTATATATATATAAATATTACACATACATATACATATATATTATATATATACACACATACGTAGCAGTGTGCGGCGAGGGTGTGCAACAAATTAATATCCCGACTCCGGCATGCTTGGAATCCGTTCTTGTATCTTGCGGCTTCAAATTAAGTTAAAAATTGAAAAGCACTTAATTTACTTGGTCAGGGAAGAAGATGTATGCAGAGACCGGAAAAATAGGAAAATAAACACATTTCTATTGTACAGGAAAGCTGTGATAAATGCTTGAGCTTAACTTCTTTTCCTCATTAACATTTCCAGCTAAATGGCATAAAGGACGTGTTACGAATGCCCTGATTATGAAGGAAGTATATCCGAAATTATTCAATCAAATATTTAAGAAATAAAATAATGAAAATAAATATTTTAATTCAAATTATGTGATTAATGGCAACATTAATTTAGTACCAAACTAAAAGGTGTTAAAACCTTTAAATCTGTAAACTATCTGGCAAGCTCTGCATCCAATTCAGAATTTCACTTGCCCTTGGATAGGAAGCCTTCTCTTCCCAATTGAACGTTCGAAATGTGAAGAAAATCGTATGTTTTGACGGAAACTGTTTGTTTCTTTTTTAACATGCGCGAGGTAATGATCTGATGATACTGAACACCTTTTTGACTTTACCCTTCGAGCGTTAGAGCTGTCTGAGAATTCTAAGGCTCAACACCCAAAAACGGCTTATTGGTGTTGCCTTGATTTGGTGGCTTGCTGTGATGGTCAGCGTTGTTAACTTTAGGTGAGAAAAAAGCTGTTTTTGGCGGGACGCATTAGTTCTCTTATTAAATATAATATTATATACTAGACTAAAAAAAAAGCTAACAAAATGTACCCGCCGCTTAGTCTTAAAAAGGCTGATTTGGCAACACTGGTCATGGCATTCTACTTTGAATTCTCTAATAATTAAATGATTGGTTGAATGATTAACTGATTAGTACGAGCATTGTGAGTGTAAACCCAAGGGACTCTAGCCGTTTTCTTAGTTGATTTTGGATTTTAAAGGTATTCATGAATATTTTTACTCATTTAATTGAAAAATACTGAACGTGCAGAAACTTTTATATAAATTCAATTTTATTTTGAATTTATTATATTTTCATCTTTAAAATTTTATTCGTTTTAATATTTAAATGGTAATTCGAACAGAGTATATACATACAAGACTACATCAGCTGTTTTTTCTCTTCTCAATTCAAATACTATTTTTCTGGAAAGAAATAAATATTTTTAACAATTTAATTTTACTATTAAATACCAACACAAATAGAAATTTAATACGTGATAGAAAAGATGAACTGAAAATTAAGGCAGCATTTCTTCGAACCGTTATAAATACAGGTTATTTGTAAGCTGACCGCCAAATACAGATTTTTGTACCAACTAGTGATCTCCGACCCTATAATAAGAATTTATTCCTGATGAGACTGAAAAATTTAAAAGGATTTAACAGCATTTAAGATTTTGAGCCTTGACAAAAATTTGTCTCATTGGCGTTTCAACTAATTCAATAAACAGTTTCCAAACAAAAGTCAATGAAAACCATCATTATTTATCATTATCATTATATTTTTGAAACTGAGACCAGAAACTCGGGCATATTCACAGGTAAATCGGAACTTTGGGGAGAACTGCAGAAGGGTTCTACAGCCCCTGTGCACTAATTATCCAGCTTCACACTCAGGCCAAAACAATGCCCGTTGCCAGGATATTATTCTGAAGGGAACGAGAGGAGTAGGAGTAGGAGAAGGGAAGGCATAAAGACCCCTTAAAACCCCTTCAGTAGAAGGCAGTTTAACTTAATTACAGTCTGTGTTAACTACCGTAGTCACATCAGGCGTAAATGAACGGAAATGAATTCATACTCGTAAAATGGGAGGAGCAAATGCGTTGCAAACTCAACGTGCCGCAACGTTGCACGTTTAAAAGTGTAAATAATATGTGTGCTTAGTTTGTCGAGTACAGTGTAAAAGTGTAATACTGTACTCTTCTGTACTGTGCTATATGTGAGTGAGTGAGTGCTTGGGCTCGTCTCTGGAGTTTCCAGAGTTGGAAGCCTAAAAACTGAACTCGTCCCTGCCAGACGTCATTTTGTATAGAGGCAATAATGAAATGCCACACAAACACTGTGCACAAAATTGTGGCCGACTGTGGAACTGGGAACTGTCACCAAATTAAACAAATAAACTCCCTTTGGCAGCGGATGTTAAACTCAACAGCGTTGATGCTTAAATCATGCAGTGCAGTGTAAATAAGTTAGTTAAAGTAAGATTTAACTTGGATTCCCAGCTCATGTCAAGAGGTTTTCAGGGTATTAAAATCGAATGAATTTGGCATAGAGATTTCTATTTGTTGCAGCTATACATAGGACGGATCCGGTCGGATCAGACAATTGTATTATATAGCTGCCCGTAGGAATAATCGGAGTAAAAGTAGTAAAATGGAAATAGGATCGGCCTACTTTATCATATAGCTGCCATAGGAACAGTTGGCGGAGGAAATATGACAAGTTTGGGGATATGTTCCTCAACTTTAAAATATCGTCTATGATACAAGAGATCTAAATATTTTTCCAAAAAACCGTACAATTGAATTGAGAAAAGATTAAGTCTATAGCTTGGTTTATGAGTAGGAGGATCCTATTGAAGTGGCAAGGAGTGTAGTGTGTTCGTATATGTTCCAGTCCACTTTTAACATTTTGTATAACAAGTCAACTTTTAAATGAGGGGAATTCGGAATATATCGATTCGGCTTCGGTATATTTCCTATACGTTTTTTACCAATTCATAATCGAGCAACTGACTAAGAATCCGAATCAGTTAGAAGCCGGACTGCAATCAGGCATGAAATGGTATCAAACTTCAAAGTACTTGTGTAATTCGCACGAGTATAGAAAAGAGAAGGTCCTTTGTAGAACAATCATCACTCGTTGGGGCTATTTATCACAACTTCAGGTAAAGTCGATAGTTTCGCATTCAAGCAAGAAAAACTTGCAGTTTGCTTATCTTTCGGTTGTTGCCGTTGCCTGGATACGTGCGGCTGTCATCCTGGATTAGGCACATATCCTTGAAGGAAGCTTGGCCTTTGTTTTGGCATTGTTTCATGCCAAAGCAGCCGAGGAACTTTGGCCCAAAGTTACCTTCTGACACATATGAGGCGACGAAGCGTGTAAAAGTTTTTGTTATTGCATAAAATTAGGCGTGGCAGGCAAAAGAACAGGAACATGAACAGGAGCAGGACCTGCCTCAGCTGCTTTAATCAGCGGCGTGCGCTCGTTTAACGCAAATTAAATTGTGTTCTGTAAGAAAACTCAACTCCACTCGTGATTAACGCATTTTCCTTTTAATTTCCCTCAGCACATACGACTATGCGAGTATAGCCAGGACTCCTGCATTTCTTGATAAGATTTTAACACGCCGCGTGTGTTTTTTCGCAACAAGCCCAAAAGTTTTAGCCGCTTTAGCCTCTGCCTGTGCCTCTGCCGCCTACAGCAGTTTCCCAAACAGCCCAACCTGCCACGCCTAATGCGCCTGGAGAGGCTGGAAAGGCGTAGAAGGTAAGCGGACGGGCAGACCTGGCAGCAAAAGACCCGAAAGCAGCGAAGAGCCTTTAACGCACTTTGCTACCCGTATCCGGATAAAAACCAAGTCACATGTCTCCTTTGCTCATGGTATACCCTTCCTGATAAGGGATGATATTTCATTTTGATTTTAGACTCTCAAACAGCTTTACTTTAAATTCTAAAATTTAATAAATTGTAATTATAATTATTTCATTTATTTGCAGAATATGAAAAATAAATTTAACGATGCCATGGTAATAAAAGTGACATATAGATCTTTGGAATCAAAACTGAGGCCTTGGCAATTGTGACAATTTGTAGATATTATATAAGACTGAAATACTGCATACTTATGATTAAATAGGCGGTTTTAGTCCTTTGAACTCCTGAATCATTTGCGTTTGAAAGTTACTCTTGAAAAAGGGCTCAGAAACGGCTTGCGGCTGAATCTTGGAAAAGTTATGGAAAAAGGAATTACACACATACATCTAAACTCTAAATGTAGAGTAATAAGGCTTCATTGTGCGTCCGTCACCTTGCTTTCTTTTCCTTGTACTACTTATCGCTTTTCTCAACTTTTTTTAGCAACGTTGTGTGGAAAAATCTCTAAGCTGTCTTAAAATTTCTACAGAAAACTTGAGTGCGAAAAAGAAAAAAAAGGCAACCCCCGGGCTTTGCCCACGCCCCCAGCCCTGTCACATGAGCAAGCAGATCAACAGATTAAATAAAAGTTTTGTTGTTGTACCTAATTCCCCAGTTAAAGCCAAGGTAAGCACCTGCCTGCCTGCTGCATAAAGAATTATATATTGTTTGTCATTTGGCACAAAATACGCGCTGATTGCGGTTAATGATGACACTGTAGATAACCCTAACATTCCAACTTCCAGCAATTGGGCCACATCTCAGCCTAGATGCCTCCCGAGGCAAGTGGGACGGGACACTATGAAATGGCTGCTCTGATAAGTCGCCTCTGACAATTGGGGTTATTCATGTGTTCCTATTTATAATGAAGCTGAAGGATACAATTAAGATGCTGGGATGGCCTAAAAAGACGCTGAGTGCTGAGTGCAAAAATGCTATCACTAATGATATTTGGTTTTGATCTCTGAGCACATTAGGAATTTTATTACATTGGCTCGAGGTAATGCGACAACCATCAATAGCTCAATTTATATTAGATTAACCTATTTAATGGTTCAATGTGCTTCTTTTGCTGCAGATTTGGAGCTCCTGTGGAGTGAAAACGGCTTTGGCCTGTTTTAAATTTTTACTGAATTCCGCATACAAATTGTTTCCATTTCTCCTATAAATGCTGAGGAAATAAAAGAATTATGGTCGAACAGAAGAGTAGAACGAATAATTATAAATTATATTTTATTCAAAATTGAGAATTTATAATTCAACTCAAGACTTACTTCTGGAACTTATCAAAACATAGCTTAATTATTTACCCATTTTTCCTATTGCAGAATATGGGAAATATACGAAATTTTTTAAAAAAGGTTTATTTCATGAGCTGGAACAGAACCGAACCGAACCAGCCCTGAATCAAACCAATTGAAATTTTTCTTTCTGATTCTGGTAACTTTTTAAGCCATTCCAAAAATTGGTGACTTTAATTGCAGAATTGGCCAACTAACTGTCATAATTTTAGCTTAGATTTTCATAGAAATAATCAGAGCTCAATTCGTCAGCTGTCGAAACGGGAGCTACGAATAAAGCTCCAACAAGTACAACATCAACAGGAACGAAATTCAGGCAAAGGGAAACACATAACGAGTGCACTTCATGTTGTTGTTGTTGTTGTTGTTGTTGTTGTGTATCTGTGAGATACATATGAATGTGTATTATATCCGTACACATGTGTTAACTGTGAGCCGCGCTTAGTTAACTGACAGCTGCGTGAACGAGTGTGGCTGAAGTATCCCCATAGCCAGTGTCATTGCCATATTACAGAGGCTTGGGGTGAGATATGTCTGCTGATGACATTCATTTGAATAGCACAGATACATATAAATAGCTATATATGTACACACACACACACACTTAAATAAATGCTCAACGAGCAACATAATTATCATTATCATGGCACTTCATGGACGAGAACCATTAGAAAAAAGTGGAAAGTAAACTGGAATAATTAAGGAGCAAGTTTGACGCTTAAATCCTTGCCGCCGACCGCAATAACCACACAATCAATCTCAAGACGTCTGGGTAATTCCCTTCGTTTTCCCCCGCTGCCCAATGGTAAAGTAGATTTATCACAAAAGTGTTGAGCCAGCTGGGAACTGCAGAGTAGTCAGCTGATTTTAATAATAATTTAGGCATCTTTGTACAAAAACAAAGATACGCATAGTCTTTACAGTTGGAAATAGATGCCTGAACATCTGACGCTATTTGTGAAATAGGAAAAATCACGTATACGCCACGTGAAACCATTAAGAACATAAGACGGCGGCAGGAAAATGTTGGGTAATTGAAACTATTTGCTTTTTGGCATTTTCATTAACGCCAATTTCCGTAAAATTTAACGCACTTCCTGACAAATGTTGCCAACGTCTGCGACTGCCAGGACCAAACAGATTTCAATATTACTTCTGGCAGGGAGGGTAGCATTTCCTTTAAGATGCCAGGGAGGGGTAGCAGCCGTTCGACAAATGAACGTCGACTTGAAAAGCGCTAATTACTTGAAAATCAATTGTCGCAATTCAATTCATTTTCCAGTTTTGTATGTGTGTGCGCTCACAAAATTAAGTATGTTAATTTAAATTTAACGTTCCAATGAATTTTATTTTGCGTTCTCAGGCTGCCATCATCAAAGCTTGCTGCAAATTCCCCTTCAATCGAGTAAATTTACTCCCTTTCTCTGCCATTCCATTCGCTGGAAATGATTTCTGTAAATGGCCTTAATGAAGGCCAGCAGGCGCCGTTGCTTTAGACGCGTCCTGTCGTGTAATCAACGCCCGCGAAACTGCGGCCATCAAATAAGCGAATGCCGCTAAATTAGTAAGGAGCAAAAAAGAAAAAAGGATTTGTGGGAAACTGGAAGAGGGAATGGAATTGGAATGGGTTGAGCATGTCCTTCCCGAGGCAGGCTCAACAAATGGTGCTGCAATTTGTAAATGATTTTATGCGGGAATCTCCCTCATGAATACTACTATAAATAATGAAATCTCATATACCGCTGCAAAGAACATAAATTATTGATGAAGTGAGAGAAGTAAAACGAAAGACTAAAGTTTATCTAATTTAGGTTAATCAGATATTCGGTTTTATGTAAAACTAGCTAGTTTTATCCGGCATTGCCTAGGGAAGTCTATATAAAAACATTATTTTGATATGTTGGCATCGCTTGAAATCGGTCAATATTTGTTGAGAAAGGGAAGCCAGTATAATTTTGACTATATTTTCAATTGAGATATGTTTTACTTTTGCCCCATTTACCATTTAAGTAATTTTCCCAACATAGAAAACTTGCGGCCAATATTCAATCCTTCTGTGCGTTGATGATTGAATCAGTCAGCTGAACAGACAAACTGTTTTATATAAAGAGATTTATATTTTTATACTTGCAACAATAGTTTGAGTATTTTTAAGTTCAAACTCCTCAGACACCCCATAAAATTATGGGTATTACGAGTCAACTTTTCCAGTTAAAGCTTATTTTCGAAAACTTTAAATTTGTGCCTCCTTTGTTGCTGGTGGCTTTTCGTTGACCAGAAAATCAATTTGACTAAGTTGCATTGCTCTATTCGTAAGTTTTCCCTTCTCAAAGTCAATCAAAATGTATGACGCAATGAAAGTCATCAAGGGAGAGTATATAACCATGTCAGTGTGCTTCTATAATCAAAAGAATAAACTGCTTGAAAGTCTCTTTTCCTTCAATAATTATAATTTAAAATATGCTTTATACTAAACTTCCCCTTTTTTAAGAGACTGGAAGCTCTATTAACGCGTCACGTTGGATTGATACGCTCTTGCGATAAGAATGCACTTGCCACTCCCAGTTTAAGCTCATCTAAGAGCTAAGAGGAATGAGCTCTGAATTGTAAATAACTCACAGAATAATAATGAAAGCAGATAGAGAGAGAATAGTAAACAGAACCCGATAGACAATCTAAAGATATCGAAGAAGCAACTCAAATAAAAGAACTTTAAATGTAATTTAATGACCAACAAAGGAATACTTTCACCCCTCAAAGAAGACAAGAAAAATCTATATATACAATGACAAAAAAAAAGAGAAAAAAACCATTTGGAGTCTGCACCTTGCTGCACAAAATTGCATTTCCACTTTTCCAAAACGAAACGAGAGAAACGTACAAAGTTTTCTTTGGCAATTTGTTTGTTTGCTTCTTGGTTCGTTCATTTTGTAAACAGCATGGAAAATTGCACAGAACTTCGGCAGCAAAACAAAAGTTAAAGGTGCCTTATGTATTGGATAAAACAGACTGCAGCTCATTGTCCTTTCCTACCTACCTCTATACATACACATATATATATATATATATATATATATATATATATACTCTTGTCCTGGTCAACTGGCCCCTGCTGTAACTGATTGAATGGCTGGCTGACTGAATGACGCAAAAACATTCAAGTGAATTGGCTGAAGCCATGCAACCAATCGCTAAAGATACGAATGCGGATGCATTAGGTTCATTCAATTCCAGACAATGACTACAACTGTTGCGATTGCATTTATCCGCATCAGAGGTTTTTATTGATAATTTAGTCCTTTCGAGCAGCGTGCATTAAGTTCTGCTTTATTTCAGATATTCCTTGTGCCGAATATAAGATCTCTCACTATGATTAGGGTCCCAAATGCCAAGCTCACTCGCGATAAGCACCTGTAGATGATTTAAATTTGAAATCACAACTTTATTCAGCAGTTTTGAATTTGTATTCAAAGTATTCGACGTCATATAGACAAGTTTCCTCAAGTTCATTTGATACTGGTAAGAATCGAATATTAAAATCTACGACCTTTAAAGATTCTACTCCTTTTTATCTTGACTTCTTTGTATTTACCCTTGCAGAGGGTGTTATAACTTTGTCAAGAAATGTGTAATGCATTGAAGAAAGCTTTCCGACACCATAAAATTTATATCTTATTTCTTAGGACAACACGACCCGAATCATTAATGGATATAATGAAGACTTCCTGTTAGTGAGAAATTTGGAAGGAAGCTTCTTTTTTGGTGTCGATAGCACATATTTCAGAACAGGCCTGATTCAAAATCTATATAATATAATTTCCATAATGACAATCGGTCCAAAAGATGATTCATGAAAAACTTAAGTGTTTCAAAAGATATCTAGATGCATTGCCAACAATATAAAGACCAAAATAATATATCAAGACTAACTTAGATAGTTAAAATTGTTTAATGATCGCATAAGGAATGTGAATGTTATTTAAAACAAAACTATTTTCAATTAGAGCGGGTAGGGAATTTCCATTTAGTGCTCTTTGTATGCTTCATTTATTATTTATGTGTTTGGAAAACAAAAGTATAGAGTATGCCCTAGTCGAGTACACTCGAAGAGGAAGACCTCTTACTTATATTTTTGAAATTCGTGTGTTTGAGCTCTGCTGATAAGAGACAACTGTGGAGTCTGATTGGTTCGCATCCCATTTTCAAAGCACTTAGTCCTTAGTCCTTTCATCATCACACAGCAGAAATGCATTTCCTTTTTTTATTGAAGGAAGGGAAAAAGCTTTCATTAAAATTTTTGCACATTTACAATGAATTACAATGGCGCCGGAACCGCAGGCACTCACATTAAAAGGACGCAGGTGTTGAGGCTTTGAGGAAAAAGGCGGGAAAACAGGGAGTGGCACTTAAGCCTTGCAGAACTCCTGCTTATTACACGGTTCTCCCAATTGTGAGACAAATGCGAAGAAAAGAAACGTTTATTTAATTTACGTCTCTCGGCATTCCAGGTACTTGACGTTGCCTACTTGTTGGACTGTAATCATTTCCGGCATATAAGAAAATTCACCTTAAACACGCAATTATTTAAAAAGAAATTTCCATTTAACGCTATCAAGCTGATAAGACATAAAATTTTACAGCTGCCAGCGGGCAATTGGGTAGGACGAGGTAACAAAGAGAGGTGCGTCGGGCAGGTGAGTACAACCAATGGAGCCTACCAAGAGACGCTGCGGCAGATGGCCTGAAAATGAGAAATCCCTCAATATGCAATTTACCATAAATTTATAATTTACTGTGAAATTATTTTCATAAGCCATTTGCATTTATATGGGCCAAACACCAGACACATGAGCCTGCAGCCCTCCACTGGGGCACCAAGCATGTTGCACGATCCACGACCATTAGATATCCAGCAGAATAATGCTTACTTTAAGCTTAAAAATTCTTAATTTCAGTTCAATTCGTGCCTACAAAATGTAAGTACGATTCGTACTCTTTGATGTCAAACCAATTTTGAATAGAATTAAATAAGTGAATCAGTCTTTATTCATTCGGGGCAAGATTTTCATTCGTGCATCAATAAATTTCTGATAATTTGATGAATAAAAAAAAAACTAATAAATATATAAATTAAATTTGTTACAATCCTATTTACTGGGTCAACGTTTTGTGTAGTTTTTCCCCTGAAATGCAGGGTATAAAACTGAACCGCAAGCAGGCAACACACAAGGCTCCTACGCACCACACATCGTACCATTAAACAGTTAACAAAGGCAACAAAGCCTTGGCTTTCACTTGGCCCTCGATTCCAGTGTTCCTCACATTTTTGTGGGAGGAAATTCTGCAACAAGAAACTTGACTCATAAAATATAAAATTGATTTTCGCGCGTGTCATTAACTTCCTTAAGTATCTGTGTGTTTTCGGAAACTTGCCTGAACGGTTGCATTATTCATGTGCTTGTATAGGTTTGTATGTCCTTGGGAAAGCCACACAGACACGAGCGACTATATTTTTGTAAAAATTATAGCAATCAGCTTTGAAGTAAATTATGAAGAAAATTTTACATCCGAGCACATTGAAAATGTTTAATTTCATGTGAAATTCAAATGCGAAAATTGGAACGATAGAAAGTTATCAAAATGTGAAAAAAACCAAAAAGAAACGAGGTAAAATCCAGAATTCCGTTCTAGAATCGTTCCCCAGCGGAGTCAAAAATTATTTGACCTTAGATTTTGCGAAGTCAAATACGAAATTCTTGATTCTAGCCCGCTTTTTTTTAATCTACGAATTGTTCTGTTTTTTTCCCGAGTCGACTCGACGTTATTTCCGATTTGTTTTTCATTTAAATGTATAATGAATTAAATTAATTGTAATGAGATTAATGTAAGAATTCTGTTGCTTGGTCTTCGTCGCGACGAACATATCTTTTCCTTACTAGATCCTCTGTTAATCTGTAAATAAGTTAGTACATATATAAGAGAAAGCTCTTATATATTTAATTGAGTAAAGCTCAGGAATATTCAGAAATTTGGGCGATAGTCATATATATGTATTTATATAAATGATATGTTTTGCTCAGTAGCGACAATAAGAACAATTAAGCAAAAAGCAAATATTTTTATCGTAGTAAAAATCAAATTTTGTTTAAATTGTCAGTGATTTCCCCTAAGACTCGGGCAAAACAGAAACACAAACAACTTTTTTATGCATAAAAAATGGTCATTAAAACATACACGTGAAAGCAAATAAGTTTAAACTAAAAATTTGATTTAATCCCTAGAGAATTGATAAAGCAGAAATGTAAAATTTTCATATTTTTAATATGTTGACTCTCAATTGCAAACAGATGAGCAAAAATTAGAAAGATTAATCTCGACTAACAGACACACTTTAAATTTTACACAGTCTCTTTTATTCGTATTTTTTTATTGCAATATAAATTTATATTATAATTTTAATATATATATTATATATTATGTTATTAGAGGTGGATATCTTCTTGAGGTGCTCTCATGTTTATGTTTTATTTAATGTTAAGTAATCATAATATCAGTTCAGGGTATTTCTATAAGCTGAAAGTAGAAAATAGGAACAATTCTACCAAAATATTGCAATAAAATAAACTTTTTCCTAACAAACTTTAATTTAAAAGTTTTAGTTGACATAAAACTTACGTAAAATATTCAATAAAACCAAAACCTTATTTTACATAAAGCTGAATTCAATTATTTTTGTTTAACGTTTACTATTCAGGTAAAAATTTAAATAAATCAACTTCTATTTAGTGCTATTTCTAGCTTTATTCAAGCAACTTCGGCTTTTATACCCTTATGGAGGGTGTTTTATCGTTCTCAGGAAAGGGGTCTGTCTGTCTGTCCGACTGCTAATACATTATATTTTTAGTTAAACTTCAATAATTTAAATAATATAATAATAGAAAATGTATAGGCATTGCCCTGCCTTAATAATTAAAATGTCTCAGTAATTTGATATTTTGTGTGAGGGGAAACCTTGATCTCTGATGTAACTATGTTTATAAGCATTTCTGCTTAAATAAATTTTATAAAACAACTCTATGGATATTACAATTCCCAAAAGAATATTAAACTTTAGTTTTTAAGTTTGCACTTTAAGCACTCGTCCTCTCAAGGATACTTAAGCTCGTTGAACTTTTGCAATGCTTGAAAATGTTGTTTCGGTATTTTCTATACATATCTGGCTGCTACTGTATTGGTCACATTTAAGTTTTGAAAATCATTCTCGTGTTTCGCACACCAATAAAGGGTTTTCTTATGTTCCTTATGCTTGTTTTACTAGGGTCAATGTTGCTGCTGTACTTCCTGTCCATACCACATGTATTTCCGGTTGCATTTCGTCAGTGTTGAACTATTTCTATCTTTCCGGTTACACTTTGAATACCTTTCAGATAACTGACGTTGAATGATGCATTTATATATGTAAGCCTGAAATGTATTCAGTGTGTATTATTGATCGAATAGAAATATAAAATGCATAAAATCTTGGCTTAAACCAAAAATACGTCTCGACAATTTGCAAATCCATTTTTGCTGTTTTTCCACATTTGTTTTGGTTAGTGGAGAAGAGAAGGAATTTCTCATGACACCTTTCTTATCTCTTTTATATTTATATTTGTTAAAATGAATGTAAAGTGCTAAAACTGGTAAGGAAACGGGCTACCTGGATTACATACTCATGTAGATTGGAAGAAGCACTTAAAAATTGTTCAATTTGTTTATTTTGATCGATTGTTTGCTATGTCAGCTATATAATAAAATATTCAGATATTTTTCCTTACTTTACACATTACACAGCTATTGGATATAGTTTTCCAATTCGATCAGTTCCTACATATGTGCTCCCTAGATTATAAAGAAGGTACGAAACCAAATTTAATTCAGCTAGCTCAAAATTGAAGAGAACGAGGCGGGCGTGCAGGCAGACAGACGGGCATAGCACAACGACTCGTCTCATCATTCTGATCAATTATATATATACTTTATGGAGTTGCTGATGCCTCCTTTAATGCTTAAGAATGTCAAGAAATGACAAACTCCCTCTTCAAGGATGAAAAAATATTTATTCCGAGAACTAAACCTTAAATATATTCAAAAAATAGGATAACAACTAATAAAAAGTGAAATAGCATGAATGACTGTAAATATGTCTTGCGCCAACTTAATAAATTTCTTTTTATTCAAAATAATTGTTTGGTGTTTCATAATTATTCTGATATTTAAAAATTTTATTCCAGTAATTAAACTAACCTATTATTTTAGGGCAATGTTTGGTAGTACTTTTAGGTAAAAACATAAAGCCGCCTGTGTTGCAATCAGTGGATGTATTTAACATATATATAAAAGGTAGCGAGAATTTCTCTCTTATTGCTTCTTTTATTGTTAGCTAAGAAAATTCTAATTAAAAAGTTTGTAGAAAGTACAAACAAATAAATTGCAACTAACAAATCTCTAAGGTTCTCCAATCTCTGTATTTTTATTTTTTTTTGGTTCCAAGTGTCACAAATTCTTAGAGAGAACGAGGCTCGACGAGACCAACAGCCAGCAAACGGCGAGTAGATTGAAGCGCCATGGAAAATTAATCAGCGGCGTTTAGTTACATTTACGAAATGTATTTAAGGGCTAAATGAGCGTGCATAAGTGATAGCTGAGGGAAAGCCAAGGGGAATATAAACACAGCCAGACAAACTGAGCAGAGGACTGTCATTAAAGTTGGGCCTGAGGCAAGGCTAAATTGCGTATACGCCGTGTGCACGAAAAACACTTGAAAACGCGCAGTTAAAACGGAAATTGTGTAGGTCTCTCTCTCCCTGTCCTCTCTGTCTCTCTCCATGTTTTTACCGCCACTTTTGGGTGTAAATTGCCAAAAGGATACAATTTAAAACGTCTTCAGGCCAAAGGCAACGCATCTAGGCAACGTGAATTCAAAAAAAAAAAAATAAAAAAAATTAAAATTACTGAAAATGTTTCCAGACTGCTGCTGCCACGCCCCAAAAGCAAACACACACATACAAATACACACTCGAGTTAAGTCTTTCGGACAGTTTTGCTGCGTGCCTGACTCAGACTGGGAGAATGTGAGAAATGCCTTCTAGTTTTCTGTTAATCCTTTCACTTTGAGCAATGTTAAGTCAGTTAGCGTGGATTTTATATCTATAATCCGTGCCTGGTATACTTGGCTATCTGTCTAGTCAATATTAATGCTCTTCTCTTTCTCAGGAAAACCAAAGTCTAAAGCTGAAAGTTGCCGTCCACCACAACGCGTAGCCAATTTAGAATCATTTCAATTGAATTTTTCATATATTTAAGTAGAAGAAGAGTGTGTTGCCTTTTTTGTAATCAATTGTATAGCTACATTTAAAATTGAACGTGTTATAAATTGAATTAATTCTTAACTAAATATTCAAAGCAATTAAGTACAGTTTAAAATCCCAAAAAAAAAAAAACGTATTTTAATAAGGATTACATGTAATTTATGATTGCAAAAAACCTCGTTTTATCATCATATTTTAGCTAATTAATTTTATTTATTTATTATATTGTAATCTGGTCTGTTGATTACGTTAATTGTATTGATTCCTCATGTATATTTATTCTTGTTTGCGATGAAAAATATTTTATTGATGAGTTGAAAATTAATAAATGCCATTGGTCTACGGAAAACCTTTGAAAATCAACTCTCGCAAATAAAGTTTATTATTTTCCTGGCAGGGCACAATTTCTGGTAATGAAATACTTCACTCGGAAGTCTTTCGCGACACGTTTTATTACACTTTATAATTTACAAGAGCTGCCGAAAACAAACAGCCAAAAGCAACAGAAGAAGCTGAGAAATGGTAAGAAAAGTTGACAACGATGGCGACGTTTGTTTGCCTGTTTGACTTTTTTAATGTTTTTCTTCAGCTTCGTTCTTTTTTTTATTATTATATCCGGTTTACGTGGCGTATGATGAACACGTTTATTGGTTGCGTGGCATTTCTTTTTCTGATTCCCCAACGTACTCATACATGTCCCATTCCCGTAGCGCTGCAAGTTGTTTATCTATTGCTCAAGTAACTGCGGATGGGTGGGTGTATTTGCCTTATTGGATCTTGATATGTAAAGCTTATACATACCCGTACATTGACACACAGAGGACTGATATTTATGCATGTATGTAGGCCGAGCTTGTTATTTTTGCCATTTCACACAAGCCAATTGGCAGAACTCACAATAATATGTCGTCCTGGTAACCAGCTGACTTTGATTTTGTACAGCGCTGACATCATAGATGCTTGCCTGGCAATTTATTTATCCCTCAAAAGGCATTTGTTGCCTCAAAATCGCTATAACCTGGTAACAAAACAAGCTTCTTTATTGAATTGTATACATGTTTCTCCACTGTTTTTAAAGTTAACTTAAAAAGGAAAGTAAATTACTTAAATTTTCAGAATGTGTACATTAATTGAAATATTTGAGACATGCTATTTTACTATACTATGCAAATTTCACGTCAGGATGTTCTGTTCTTGGAATTATTTGGGCCACTACAATGGGCACAACTTATTCTCCATTGAGTATAGAGTCCAAGTGGTCCAACACGAGCAATTGGTGATGTTCCGTGTGAAATTAGTTTTTAAGAGCCGGAGTCCGATCCATTCTTCTATAAGAGAAAGTGGAATGGACCGCTGCAATGATCGCCGATAGGAATGAGACCCACAGCAGACTTCAAACTTTCAAATTCAAGATATAAATTTCGATTTATACTATATATTTTTTTTTAATAATTTATATGGCCGCTCAGCTATACTTTATAATAATTTGATAATTTGTTTAATAATTTAAATTATTCAACTAGAATAGTTCTGATAGTTCTTCTATATAAAATAATACAAAATTATTGATGTGAAAATAATCCCTTTAACAATCTGTCATCTTGCTATGTTACGATGCTTCTGATAAACTGATATTGAATACTGCACTTTCATCTTTAAAACTAATGTTTTCAGGTATCGGATATCATATAGGAACGCTTTACTTATGCATATTTGACTACACATATGAAAGCATAGTTCTTGGAGCCCTCTGCATACTCTGCAGAAAATAGTTTATTGAGTAATAGAGTACAAAACCGAAGAGATGAAATAAGTTAGTGCTTAGCAGAAGTACTCATCTCTTACTCTAAAGATGTATATATTGAATATATCGAAATCAACTTTATCTGTGTTTACCTATGCAGAAAACGTAATACGAAGTGGAGAATAAGAACAGAGTAAAACAGAAGCAGCGGTGCCGAGCGCTTTGGTTAGGCCTAGGTACAGAGTATCACCTAGTCGAGCTATTTTACTAGTTTTCTACAATATTTTCTTTGAAAAGAAATATGTATAATGCTACAGGCAGGAGCTTTAAGTGAAAATGCGGCACACATAGAGTTCAGAGGTCGATTGATAAGCTAAAGCCTCAGATGCGAATCTTGCAAAAAACGCAGAGAGACATCACATTAACGACACCGCGATAACTTCAATTTTTCATTCTGCAGATTACAAGAGTCTCAAAGTGGGGTTGTTGTTGCCATTTCTGTTTCTGGTTGGCGCCGTGCCGCACACATAGAACACGCCGTTAGCCTTAGTTCCCTTCTAGTTGGCTCTAACACTTGACAATTGCAACACGTGCTCAAGATTTTGGCTTTTTCTGTGTTTTTTTTTCGTGCCTGTCTTATTGCGGCACACATTTTGGGCGACACTTTTTTCTCGAGCAATGCCGTCTTAAATCACGTACCCCCTCACACCCCATACACACAAGGGAGAGAGAGAGAGAGAGAGAGTCAAAGGGGCGAAAGGTGAACACATGCACAGTTGGGGAGAGAGGCGTGAGGCAAGGTAAGTTGCGACCGTAAAATATTCAAATTAAAAGGACTTATGTAGGCACTCAATGTTACCGCCATTATGCTACATTGTTGTCTGATGTCAGAGGGGGAACGGGAAGGTGTGAGGTGGTAGGTGGTAGGTGGGAGGAGGGCAAGGCAGGAACCGAGACCTCGACCTCGACCTCGGCTTCTGCTTCGGGTTGGTAGTGTGGGTTGCTTCCGGTGCTTTCAACGCTCAAGCTGCCATTTTTTTACACTTTAGTTGACAGCGGCAGCCATTTGTGGCAACCACCACGCCCCACGTCCCGCAATCCTGTTACTGCTAGTTGTCCTTGTAGCCAATGTGAAGTGCTCGCCCCTTATTGTTGTTTTGTTGCTGCTGCTGTTATTGCTGTTGTTGTTGTTGTTTCTGTATATGTCGCATTTTCCGGGTAATTTACATTCTCATCACAGAGGACAGACAGAAAGTCATGCAGAGAGACAAGAAGAGGCAGGTGGCAAGAGGCAAGAGGCAAGCGACAAGAGTTACCTGTGCAGCAACAAAAATCATGCAACAACAACAACAAAATGAACAACAGCAACAATGTCAGCTCTCCCCTCTCCATTTCAAAACAATTTTAAAATAATAAAAAATAATCGTTTCTTATATGGTTCGCCCGTTGTTTCGCTCTTTGTTTTAGTTGGCGTAGTTTAGCATTTTGTCATTTTTATTATTATTATTATTCTTTTTTTTTTTGGAGGTAGCTGCTGAGGCTTTTATTACCGGTAAATTAAGGGAATAAATTTTGCTAAACATTTCGTTTCCTGAAATTCAAAACAATTTGATGAGTTTATTGAAATAGTTTTTCATCTTCTATCTTCAATATGAAAGTGAAAAGTTATCTTTTTGAAATTAAATTGAAGATACTTCCTGCTGGCAACCAAATCAGTATGAAGTAGTATTATGTACTATATTTTTAAGTAATTACTGTTTGGGACCTTTATTTCATTTAAAAGTTTCTTGGAATTTGGTAGAGTAAATACGTCATGTAAACAAGAAGCAATGGGGAGTCCGATGAATTTTCAGTGTTTTCATTTGTTCATTTTACTTTGTACTTTTATATGAATAGGAAATATGTATGAGTATTTCATGACTACACTCAAAAAAAATTTTTATTTTAAGAAGTCGTTGAACATTTAGGAACGTTTCGTACTGAAAGTATGAACAGGATAAAATAATGAGTCAATCCCTATTCATACCATATTCAATGAGGTTCAATTACAATAAACTAAGAAATTTATTTGAGGATTTTTTTTTCTCTGTGTGTAAAAAGCAGTATAAATAATAAGAAAATATACTTCAGAATTCCAATCAATTTAAAAGTAGCTTCTTTCTCCACAATATTTATGGAGATACCAGAAAACATTTCACAAAATATTTATTTAGAGATTCATTTACAAAGCAGTAATAATTTATTTCATTTATCTACCTTTCAAATTGAAAGACTGTTTCGTATATAGAGAGGTAGACTTGGTTCTTTTTTTGGTCGATCCTTCTT
This sequence comes from Drosophila repletoides, assembly GCA_018150835.1. Taxonomy (NCBI): domain Eukaryota; kingdom Metazoa; phylum Arthropoda; class Insecta; order Diptera; family Drosophilidae; genus Drosophila; species Drosophila repletoides. The sequence goes on from JAECWQ010000202.1 coordinate 9,368,530, forward strand.
TTCTGACAGTTTAATGAAATCCTCTCAAAGTAATAAACTTCATTGGTACTGAAGTGTTGATAATACTTAAAAATGTAACTAAAAATTAAATATAAATATGCATTCTTAAGCCTCGATAAGAACAATTTTAAGCCCCGTGATTAATGCCAAGTTAACAACAAGTAACTGAGGTAGTTCTTTTACTTGAATATTTGACTAACAATTTTATCCAGTATTATCAATATTATAAAATGAATATATATATTTAAATACAGAGGCAAAAAAAATTATATTATGTGTATTGAGATGAAGGTATTCAGTGAAGTAAACAGAAAGGAACAAATTGAGCAACAAATTATTAAATATTTTGAGCAAGAATCGGAATAGTCATAAATTGAGAAAACTTTATACTTGATCTGGGATTTATCTGAATACTGCTGTAGAATAAATATCTTATTCTTAAGCCAAGATTATTTATTGCTAGAATGAAGGTTGAAATTCAAAAGAGAGAATGAAATTAAGAGAGAGCGATAAGAACTAAATTAGCCTCTTCTCGACTTGTGTTTTCTCAATTATTTTGCTGCAGCCGACTTACAGTCTTATAATAATTTATTTATGATTCAAGCTAACTGCAGATTACCCAACTTTTGATACGGATTCGGATTGATTTAAGAAACTTAAGGAAAAATAGAAAACAATAATAAATTGATTATGGATAAATCAAAATAGCTCGCAAGAACAGTTGAATTTAAGGAAATTTACTGCATGAAAATGAATTTTTCGTAAGGAAATGGAATTAACGATTTTTGTTCATATGTATGCTGGTTGACCAGGGAACTGGAAAAACTGCAGATCACATTTGATTCATTAAAAATACAATTTCACAGAGCGTAGCTGCGTCTGTTGTTCTGCCGCTCAGAAAGAGAAAGAGAAAGTAAGGAAGTGAAGTGAAAACAGTTCAGAGAAGAGGGCAGAATCAGAACGAGGACCAGGACCAGGACCCTTGAGTGTATGCTTCGCTGGGCTCTTTCATTTCTTTTTTTTTTTTTTTTGTTTTTTGTGCATTTTTTTTGGTTGGCGCGGGGCTGCTGAAGCGCACTCAAAAATTTATTGTCTGCAACTCGAAGTTCGACATGAATTTTATTTATTTGCATGTAAATCGGATTTGTGTGACCCCAAAGACGTTCGAGCGTGAAATATATGAGCAACAGTCGCAGTCAGAGTCACAATCACATTCACAGTCACTGTAGCAATAGCAGTTGCTACTTGGTCCTGTCCAGAAGCGGTCAGACATTGCATCCTGCTCCATGGACACGTGGCCAGAAGGTAGAAGACAGCGAAGGTAGTTGAACGCCTGACTGGACACGAGAAAGCAGAAATGGGCGTAATTTTGTGTCTGTCTCTTTGGCTCCCATTTGAATGTCAAGGCGTGGTTCAGTTTTCTGTCTGTTTTGTGTTTGTGTTTGTTTTTGCTCTTGTTTTTGTCTTTGGCCATATTTTTATACTTTTTGTTTGGGGATTCATTTTATTGTTAGGCATGCAACCTTTTTGCGGCATTCCTTTATCATTCGAAATGGAGTCGGATGTGGACACGCCGTGGACTGTTGCTATGCTTGCATGATTACCACCAGGCAGGCCTACTGATGGCCCAAGCTCTTGGCCACTTTTCTGTGTGTTTTATTAGCTATTATGCCTAAAATATGGCTTACGTCTCGTTTATTGTTATTTATAATGATTCATTTTGCACGTTTTTATGGTTGCCCCGAGCTGAGTAGGGACTCTAATCGGTCGTTGCCAATGGCTTAGGCTAAGCTTCAATTCGTACAGAGCTTCTTCTACTACAACTCGTAGACTGACAATATTTTATTCAAGTTTATTTCGCCCATCCGTTTTATCTTTTGTGCTCCAAAAAGTATGCAATATGATTGAATTGTTATCTGTTTTAATTAACCTGAAACAGGGTATCAAAGTATGAAAGCTAAGTGGTATTCTTTCTTTGTAATAATTAATCCAATAATTATGTGCCCCAATCTTTTTACTCGTCTTATCATTTAGCCAAATCTTTTTGCCTAATCTTGATTGGTTAATCAAGCTATAGAAATCTTCCTCATTAATTTCAAAGTATCTAAAAAGACAATAATGTTCCTAAAAATACAAACCCATTTTTTCCTTTTTATTACCACGACTTGGATTTAATTCTGTCACAGGACTAATTGGTCAAAAGACAAAAAATAAACACCAAATATCAAATGATTTTTCACTAAAATAAATATAAGGTTTACCCAAATAGAGTTCCCTTATTCTAATAAATTAAACTGCAGTTCATGATGTGTAATTAATTAAGAGAATATAAAACAATCCCCCAGAGATATTATATTTAAGTATATGCAGCTCCAAAGTGCTGCCATGATATATTAGCCAGTAGCCAGTGGAAGCTGGAGCTAGAGCTGAAGCTGGAGCTGAAGCTGCAGCTTCATTTTGTGGAAGTTGCTTTAGTTTTTCTTATAATATATCATGGCTGCGTATGTTTTGAATAATTTAGAGGAGTTTTTTGCATTTTAAAAACGATTTTGCCAATGTGCAACGTGAAATGCAAAAATGCCAGCAACAGCGCCATCAACATGCGAGTCCGTTGCATGCCGCATGTTGCATGTTGCAGCTGCTGTTGCCAGGCGAAGAGAAGAGGTTGTGGGAGGGGGACCGATTGCAGCATGTGGAGCAGCTGGAAGAGCGGGCGTCAGCTAGTGAAATTGTCGCATAATGATGTCTACGATAAATTTTACAAATCCTCGAGCAAGTTTATACTCCTTGTCTTCCTCTCCTTTCCTTTCCTTGCCTGTCCTGTCCCGTCCTGTCCTGTCCTGTCCTTGTCTTTAGTTTTATTTCATTTGCCAGTTGCTTTCCCTTCGAGGTGGAAAACTGAGAGTTGAAGGGGGCGTGTGGCTGTGGCAACCTTTAAAATATTTTTGCAATTTATTTACAAAGTACACTTCCACTCACACACACACACACACACACCACACACGCACACACACATGCACACATATATGCGAACATGCTTATACACTTAACTGCATTCACATATGCAAAATAAAGTGATTACAAAGAGTACACACACACAGTATATTGGCTCCTAGGCTGGAGATGGAGAACGAGCTGTAGCCTGCCTTGGCACAATGGGTAATTTTCACCCTTTTTCTGTCTGCAAAAAATACTATTTAAATTTGTTTAAAATAAAAGATTTCTTTTTCTCTGTAATGGTTAGTCCTGGTACCCTGGTTTATATCTGGTAGCCCTGGTTGAGCCCGGTAACGAGGTTATTGCAGTAGCTAAGCTACTTTTCTGTGGACTTTACTAAAAGAGATTGTTTATTGACTCAGTATTTATTAGCAGATTTATTTAAAGGGGTTTATTATTTTATTGGTAGGCTTAGTAAATTGTAGGTATGCAAGCCACGTCCGCTTGTCCATTGCTTCACATTCGAGTTATTAATTAATAACAGAGAAAAGGGTAATTTTCCCCATAGTCCACAAGAGAGCAATACGAGTATAAGCAGAAGGCGCAGGAGCAGGAGCGGGAGACAAGGAAAGCTTATGCATGTTTATGTTTTAATGCATTTGCATGAAGGCTAGGAAATTTAATTTACATGCACACACATATGTTAGGGTATTCAGCATGTTTGTGTGTGCGTGGTGAACACTATTCGATTTTGTTTGTATACTTTCGTGTCAGTAGATTGTGCAACCAAATATTTATGCATATTGCTGCATAATAAAACACTTTTATTTTGATCCAGCAAAATGGAAACATTCTCAACTCATTTTTAAACTGTCTTTATGCAGGTTATTCATTTTTTAGCATTAACTGAAACAGAGTAACCTCTCCTTGCAATTATTCAGATTGAAAATTGCTAAATTATCATAAAGAGTTTAAAAGGCATTGTAGTTGCTGATGCTACGTGTAGTTTATAGATTAGGGTTAAAATATAAACCTATTTTATTCTATGAGGGGAATGAGTCTAATATCACGTATCCAATAGAATAGGTTGACTTGTCGGCATTTCAAGACTTTATTAGTAATATTTTTTCTTGAATAGACGCAATAATTCTAACCAATGGCAAATAATAACTATAAACTTCTGGGAATGCAAGTCGATTGTGCTCGACTTCGAAATAGTCTGCTAATCTGTCCAAAGTTCATTTATTTCTTAAGCGACTTCTGTGTTTATTATTCCAATCATTCTTCAAGTCAACAGTCTGTATTGAGTATTGGTAGGAATTCGCGGGATGAATAGTCTCTCTAGCCAGACAGACAAAGGGAAGGATAGCCGGATTGGCAGACGTATATGGATCGACTAGACTCTTGTCCCTGATCAAGAGTACTTGGTCCGAAATGCCACCTTCCACTCGATACTTAGATAGAGTTATATTCTTACTTAATCTGAGATAAAAAGTACAAATCGAATCTAAACTTTTTAAGTACAACTCGAACTATAATTAAGGATTCTCGAACTTAAATTTAGCATGCCCTTTTTTTCTGTGTTCTTGTCCATTTTATTGGCAAAGAGCCTAAAAAATGAAAAACTGATAGACAGCGATATAAAATAACTGTCGCAATATGCCATGCAGAAATTAACCACAAATAAATATGTAAAAAATGAATATAAAAACGAGTCTATGCTTTTTTTTTTTATATATTTGCACTTAGTAGATGATAAGGACTGGAATTATATTTATTGAACCAAAAGCCGATGGGCAACATATGCTGGCTGTCAAAATATTTGTGCCAGAGAATAAAAAAAGACAATGCTGCGTGGGCGAGCAGCGGAAATAGTTGGTAAGTTTTAAAAATAAATACATACAATAAATGTTTACTAATTCCAAATATGATACGAGTGCTCGTATAAGAAATTGTTTACATGCTGCAGTTTCGCAGCGGAATGTGAAAACAAAAGTGAGGCTCTAATCTACAATGCAAATGGTGCGACTTATTAGTAAACAGCCTGGGGAGATACTCTTACATATAGTATAAATTGCCTGGTTGTTGTATAGCTGCAGCAGAAACAACAACAGATACAGATATGGGAAACGGAAACGGAAACAAAACAAAGCCTGAAGAAACACATACAAAACACGGGTACAAATATATTTGTATACCCTTGCAGCGGGTATGACAACTGTTTCATGAGCTGTATAACGCATTTTACTCCTAATAAATAGAAGTTCAAGATATAAACCTAATAAAATTATCTTTATTTTTACAGAACCACATCAAATATGTATGTACATCACAATGGGCTGTGATCACCGGACATCGGATTATCAATGAACCAACCTTCGACTGAAGTCTTCTCATCATCTCATATTTTTTAGCATACGAACTTTTTTGAACCTTAAAGATATATTGTATCTGAAAGATACTTTTGTATCTCACAGATACTTTTTTATCTCAAAGATACTTTAGTATTTCAAAGATAGTATTTGTATCTCAAAGATATTTATGTATCTCAAATATACTTTGTATCTCAAAGATACTTGTGAATCTGACAGATACTTTACTCACACATTAAAGGTTTACACATAGAAGCGTAAAAAATCGCTAAATTTCGTCCTTTAATTTCGACTTACCTCAGTTTGATCCGTAGCCTGCGATAAGGGAGGAATTATTCTAATATACGCTTTATAGCCTATATAGCAGCCATGTCTTCTGCTGCTGTGATAACTGGGCTAGAAGAGGAAGATATCTATCATCGACATTTGCCGACGACACCGCAGTACTGACGAGAAGCCCTAATATTATTGAAGCTACAGAAGCACATTATGCATCCTGCTTTGAAAGCTGGGCTCAAATGGCAAAAAATGAAGCAAATCTATGGAATTGCGGTGAAAAGTAATCTAAACAATTTTGACCAAGCGAAAATTTTAAGTGCGATATCAAAAATTAATAACTTCCGTAAATCCTTACGGACTTTGAAGCAAATATCCGCGTTTTAATAGTAAGGACCAACTTTTTTCATTGACATTCAATGATATATGTAGGGGTTATCTAAGGATCATCGACTTAAAAAATTTCAGTTAAATTTTTAAATAGCTGCTGCTTTTGCTTATATTACGGTATTTAAATGGATATAACTTTCGTAAATTCTTATGTATTTTGAAGCAGCTACCCGCGTCTTACTCCTAAGTACCAACTCTGCCGATGGGCATTCAAGGGTATCATATCGTATAGCTCTCCTAGGGAATATGAGTTCAAAAGCGGAAAGCTAATATGTTCCACAAAGTTTCCTGCTAATTTACAAGCTAGAAGAAAAAGTGTCTTTTCTAAATGCATACCAAAATTTCAGTCCATAGGAACCATAGGAACAATTGGTTGAAAAGATCGATCAGGTTTCCGTATGAAAGGAACAATCGGCCAAATGCTATAGCAGTCTGTAAGTGTATGAAATATTCGTTTCGTCGAAAATAGCCTTCCCTTACTAGCTCTTATAGGTATTTATGTATTTATATGAGCTTATATCGCAAATTGCTTGAATGTTGCCTGCAGCTTGCATATTTTTGTGATATCTTTTGCTGCTTATTTTATTCGTTTTTTAATATTTATTCAGCTATTCAACTGGACTGGACTACTGACTAGAGAGAAAACTAAAAAAACGTACAAGATATGCTCCCAAAATTATTTAAATTGAAAATTGTTTGTCTTGCAGTTGTTGGCGCCGAGCAGAGATAAATATTTTTGCCCAAGTAACGGGGGGAATTATTTAGTAGCAGTATAAAAGAAAAGACCACACTGCATAAGTCAGCAGATATTCGCACTACTCCGAGCCCCATAAAATGCTGTGGGGCTGATTTGAATGGAGATGCGAGCGAATCTTGCTGCTAAATATTGGCCAGGGCAGTGGCCCAGTCAGTCGTATTTCTGCTCTACGCCCTTGCTTTTTACTCTAGACTCGTTTATATATATTTTTACATATATATATACTTGTATATATATAAAGAGCATTCCATTTAATAGGTCATTAGACAGTGCTGCTGAATCAGCTGTTGTTTGCTGTTGCTGCCTTTAGGGATATTTTCGAAGGACAATTATAAGTCTCTTGTTCTATCGACAGTAACGTGACCCATTTAATATTAGTAACAGATAACTTCATTTAATTATTAAAATTAACGTTATATTTATCTTCTTATATTAGCATAAGGATTACCCTGTGTTCATTTGATTTTTCTTAGCTATTCATATTGAATTTCTTGCATTGATAAGCAAATACATATTAAGCTATTAATTAACTGAACTTTAGTTTACATATATTCTACATATCTTCTTTACACAATCTCCGGGAAAACTCTGAGCGTTGATTACACTATGCAACATAGTAGCCTAATAATAGTATTAATATAATAATGTAAAATGGTCTCATGAATCCCAAACCAATACCAAAAATATGGTTGTTCGGCTAAGCGCCTGTATTAATGCCGAAGTAGTATTAATATTTTTAAATACCGTATTATTGCCCTTAAATTTGTTTGTATGCCTAATTAATTAATTTAATTTCCTTTCTTTTGAACATGCCTTTTCGCCAGCTGCATCAGCACATCGGCTGCTGCTGCTGAGTCAGTCAAAATTTGTCTATCGGCTCGCTTTTCTTCGCATTTCTAGTTCATTTCAATTTAACTTTAAAACATATAAATTAAGGAAAACATTGATATTTAGTTCATTAAGTAAATAAATAAATTATAAACTGGATTAATTATTTATTTATAATTATAGATTCTGCCAAGCTGTAGAAAAATATAGTTGGCAAAAAAGCGAGTCAGCTCAACAATGGTCACCGATCTCATTTCAACTTCTCGAAAAGAACCCTCAGAGATATCCGAAAGTACTTCGTTTTGTGGAGTAGTTTTAATGAATCTGGCAGAGAATTGAATAAATTAAGATCAACTCCTATATCAGATTTAAATTGAATTTTCTTTTTGGCTGCTATTAAGGATCAATCTGAATATTTTGCTTCAAAAATATCCAATGGTTATTATAGTGGCTGGTTTCTTTTTCTTTCTTAGCTAATTTCGTATTTCATAATTTCTACTCTTTCATTCTTCGTGTGGTTGATAAATTATTTTTGTATTACATATTTTTTGTAGTTATTATAGTTTGTTTCAAATAGACCTTAAATATATAAATATATATATTACAACTCCTCACTTTATAGTAACTTATGGTGAAAGCAACCTCCTTCAGCTCTACAAATTTGATGAGAGTATATTGAAGTATATAGCCTTTAAATTTGTATATAAATTCCATGTGCGACGCTGTTAAAGTAAAGAGGAAAATACTGGAAAGAAAAGATGATATTTTATTATACAAATTTACCCAAAGTTGAAGCTTGAAATTACCTGAAAAATAAATAGACATTTATACTTCTATGCTTCGTTTTACACATCAATAAACGATACAAGAATAGGAGATAAATGAATCAATTCGGAGGGAAATAAAACAATAGAAAACACAGGTAATTGGTCTAAGTCTCAATACAAAACAAAAGCTAATTAGTACACTTAAGTGCCTGCTATGGAGTAGATGAAAGAAACAAGTATACAGCAATTTAAAACAAATCTGTTAGATTCAGTGCGGAGATTCAATGAAGATACAAAGATACAAAAGTTTTCTGTCGATGTACAATTGACCTCGATTCAAGTGCGGTTTTTCCTTGAACATAATTGCATAGACAAACACTGGGTAGTAAAGGAGGAATGGAAAGGAAAGGGGGAGAACGGTGATAAAAACAGCAAAGTTTTGTTTTCCACTTTTGTTGTTTTTTAAAGCCAATTTTTTTCTTATTTACGAGCAACAGTTGTTGGAATTGGTACAAAATAACAAAAACAAAAAAAAAAGATGCCTGCTTATACTAATACTCTCTGAATAAAAGTTATAGTTAATCTTATAATTAACTTTGCCGCCTCAGAAAAAGAAGATTTATTATACAGTATTATGGCCGAAAACCTTTTGAGTGTTCGTTAGATAAATATAAGATTATAAGATATATATTTAATCAAATCAGATCACTATTCTTCTCAATCAAGAGCTGCCTTAGAACCTTCGGTTTGCCAGGGATATTCTCCTTTTATACTTTCCTTGTATGAAAACCACTGTTTTGCAGAGTATTCGAGCTTCGTTCGACTACAAACTAAAGATATTCCCATTATGTTCTCATAAATCTGTAGCCTTTTACACAAACGATTCTCTAGCTGGCTCTTTCCAAATAAACATACAGGCGTACAGGCGGTCCACCACTTGTCAGAGTGCCGTGTTCCCATCTTTTTTTTTTTTTTTTTTTGTAGGTCGATGTGTGGACACCCACGCCAACGCCTTCACTTTGACATACACAAGCAGCCAGAATACGCTTTCTTATATGCATATGTATATATGTATGTATATATTTATATTTATTCACATATGAGCTGGCACTGAGCTCAGAATCGCTCAATTAATTTTGATTGTAGCCTTGGCAGCTGTTTGCCTCAAAAGTTCTATGAAAATATATACGTAGGTGCATGAATATGTTTCTTTTCCTATCCTTTTCGTGTTTCCATTGAAATTTTTGGGGCTGTAGCAAAAACCATATGCTGAATTTATCACAGTTCATTGAAAAGTTCAGGCGTCCATAAAATTTTCTAATTTTCAAATTAGTTAAGCCCAAAACAAAAAACCGAAAGAAACAAATTTTTCATTTTTCGATTTTCATCAACTTTTATTTTCCATTTAACTTTTATAAACAAATTGTGACAAGCCAGCAACAATAACAATACATAAATCATATATGGAGTAAATTGAGAATAGTTTATTTAATGACAAGATGTTAAATATATTCCAAAGGCTAATAAAATATTTATTTGGCCCAAAGAAATATAAAGAAAAATTTGGATATATATTTGAACCTATCCAATATTCTTGATTAGAGCAGGAACATATAATATATTCACGTCTGTAAATTTCTTTGAAATTGTAATTTGGTTTCGAAAATTGCAAGAAATTATTGCATAAAATAATCAAATTTAGGGAAATTTTCGAGAATGGAGGTGCAGAAAAAACACCTATAAAATTGTATATTTATATAATCCATATCACTGAAATAAAAGAGTGTATTCCGTCCATTAAACGGCCATATCATTGACCCCCGCCAATCTCAACAAACAAACATTTGGATAGACAGACCGAGACCAAGACCGAGACAGAGACCCAAACAAACGTGAGAGGTGCCAAAATTTATGAGCTTCAGGTGCGAAGAGACGTTTTGTTTATATTTTCGAGTATTTTTGGAAGTATTTCAGAAAATATTCAATGCCAGCACTTTAACTTGAACTTGATCAAAATGTTTTGCTAGATAATTTAATTAGTTTCAAATAAACAAAAGGAATGACAAACTTTCCAGCACCGTGTGCCTGGTGCCATTTGAATGGATGGGCCTTCTCAGGGGCTGGGGAGTCTTTCTGACGACTAGAGAGAACTGAAATGTTTTTGCTTTTAGCGAAATTGTTTTCAGAAAGTTGGCATTTTTGAATGTCATAAAACTTTTAATTGAAATTACAATTTAATTTCGTGTGACCTTCAAATGGCGTGTCAATTTGCCCGAAATGAAGCGTGAAGCGCAAAAATATGAAATGAATTTGCCAGAATCCCGAAACAAATTAGCACATTTTTTTGGCAAATCATTCATATTCCAAGTCAAAGCCAACGTCATTTGTAAAATTAGCTGCAAGTGTATAAAAAGTGTGCATATATAAAAAAAAACCAATGTGCAAAGTGTAGCTTTGCCTCGCCGAAGTTTAAATACCCTTAAAATTTGAGTAAGAACTTGATACTAGTCCGAGCTTGATAGGTTTTGGTATGTGCTTAGAAAGAATACTGCTGTAATTTTCTGGAGAAACAAACAAATTTTATGTACAACAAATTTTAGATCGGTTGTTCTATTGGTAGCTGTATAATATAGATTTTCGATCAGGCCATAAGGGTTCTATACTCATTTTCTTTCCTAGCATAGAAAGAAACAAGCAGACAGGCAGAAGGACCGACAGATGTCATATATATATAGTCTATGTGGTCGTAGATGCCTGTTATAATAAGTCATAATACCCCCTGCAAAGGTATCTAAAATAAAATAAAATAAATGTTTTTGAATAAGATGCTCGCATGCACCTGAACCTGGCATCTACAGTCGCCCACAGAAAGATAATTTACTAATTTATTTCAACAAATACAAAAACAAATTTACAGTCAGGGAGAATACTTATTATTGATGGTAAATTGCTTAATATTTAGTTTTTCGAAAAGCGAAAGGCAACCAAAATTTCGGCACTTGAACTAGGCACACTTTTGCCTAAGAGATTCATATTTATTTCTGATTTTTCGGTAATATTTTCCTAGAGTTGTGTGATTTTTGCTGCTGGCCGTGACGTCATATAGAGCTTCCGCTGCTCATATCTAAATTTGTTTGTCCGCAGCCTACATTGTTTTTATTTCTGGTGATTTTGGCATTCACCACAAAAAAGAAAGAAAAACTGGCCAGTCTGCCGCGTTGGCGTTGGCGCTGACGTTGGCGTTAGCGTCGCTGCCGACGTTGGCAGCGGCATTAGGCTAACCTAAAACATTTTCAGAATTTTCGTAAATTATCTTTGGGCTCTTAGGATAAATGGAAAACTGTTTCAGCTACTTGCGTCAGTCGAAAATTATATTTTGTACGCCAAAGACGCGCTCATCACAGCAAATTTTCTCGCATTTTTCATTCTAATCAAATAAAATGGCTGTAAGTGTTCTTGGAATAGTAATTGTCCTTTGTGGACTCAATTACAAAAAGTAAAAACAATTAAATGATAATAAATACAAAACTCATCAATAAGCCAAAAGTCAATAAGCCAAATGAAAAATAATTGGCAAATATTTTATAAGATGTTAAAGGAAAAAGTTCGTTGGTTGATAAAAAGAAAAGAGAAAGTTTTCTTACGAATGTGAAATGTGAATATCTAAAAGAATTGATAAGTTAATAAAGAAGCTGTTGTAAATTCTAATAATATTAGAATTTATAATAATAATATAACTCTGCTATACAAACTCTCTAAAAAATATTTGAAAAGTTGAATTGATTTCCAAAAGTATTGAAAATCAAAATTCTTAAAGTACAATTCGAGTCACGTACTGATGAAAATGCAATCAATACTTCTTAGTATATCTATTTATAAAACTCTTTTCCTGACGGATCCATTCCAATCAATGCACAGTCCAAAGGCTATAAATAGGAAAATAAAATTTGGACAAAAGATTTGTGAAAGTTTCCACCAAAATAGGATTTTGGAAAATTTGTATAAAACTTTATTTTCGATTCGATCGAGTCAAAATTAGTTCTCAGAGCTCAATTCTAAAAAATAATTTTCTATTTATTGTAAAAGGCAATCCATTGTTGTATGAATAAAATTCTAACTCTTGCACAGTTGACGGGTAAAATATTATTCACCATAACAATCCTCCCCGGGCAACGCCGAGTAAAACTAGCATATAACAATTGATGCGATATATTTTTGCAACAATGAAAGCGTAGCCAAGTGACGGTTCGATAGGAATCTACCCTAGATCCAATGCATGAGTTATTTCAAAATCTATTTCAAAAATCAAAACATGCCACACAATAATAAATATATAAATAAACAGTTACAACTATTTTAATACTTTGAATAATAATTATACATATGGAGCAAAGTACAGTTGAGCTGCATTTACAGGGTATATATAGATATAATGGACAGAGCAGCTCATTAACTATATGTCGATTCGTACATGGAAATAATAATAAGCATGGCAAATGGAAGGCAATGATACTTAAAACTTAAAAATTTGTTGTGATAATTTAATAAGCAATTAAAGAACAAAACATTTAATTACAAAGCACGTGCTGTTTGTGATTTCATTAAAAATTCTTAATTGATTAAATATTTAAATAGTCAATTATCGCAGGCGGACTTCTACATACTTTCGATATGTGTACAGTTGTGTTTATTGTATATATGCATATATATTTATATACATATCTAGTATACGCCCTGTGGCCTCGCACATATTTCTGGCACATTTCAAGCACTTTCCACGCCCACTCTGGGCAGGGCAGGACAGGGCAGCTGGCGTGCCATATTTCATTCTTGTATATCGTATTTGCGTCTCTTTACTTTTCGCTTTTGTAAATTAAAATAAAAAATCACTTTGTTGACAATTTGGCCCTGGGCCCTGGCTCTGGCTCTGTCCCCAAAAAGCCCCTTCCAAATCCCCGCAGGTCCAGGCCTGTTACACTTACCAATCTCATGTCATAAATTTTGAGCTGTCAGTCGCTGGATCGATGAGAATGAGACCCGTATGTAGAGTATGCATATCACTCACTGATGCTACATTAAAATATTTCAAAAATGTCTGTGTTCATTTGCTTTTTTATCCCCGTATTATTGATGCATAAAATATCATCCACTTTTCGATTATAGTCTCTGTGAATTCAATATATTTGATGAATTTTCTGGTGTTTTTTCAGCTCATAGTTCCAACCTTCACCTGACCCAAAAATGTGTTATATGCACACACAAATTATCAATTTACATTAAACAAATTGAGTGGAAAAAATTAAACATTTTGATAAATTTAATTAATGACAATTTAGCTTTGCATCTGCATCTATTAGAATTAAACTTTAATTTTGTTGCAATAAATATAAAATTAAATAATTAAATTTGACAGCAAGTGGTCTTGAAATTATTCTTTAAATTTGAAACCCAATTAAATATTTATTAAAAAAGCTAACATAATGTGAACAATTTAATTAATATTCTATTTTTTCCTTGTTTCATATTACCTGATAAAAAATCATAATTTGTATACCCTTGCAGAGGGCGCTATAAATTTGTTACGAAGCGTGGGTTGCATTAAAGATTGCATTTTCAATCACATAAATTATATATATTTTTGATCGGAACAGTGACACGAGTCGCGTCCTTCTGTTCTTCTATCTATATGTCCTTCTGCTTATATGTAGACTTGTCTCTGAGTTGTTCTTTTTGTCGGAACCGCGCGGATGGGACCACTGTATAAAAATATAAATAAATAAAAATATGAAATATAAAAATATGTTTAAATCTGCAAAGATCGAACTTCTATACAATATAGCTGCCAAAGGAATAATCGAACAATCAAATACTTATCCCACACTGTAAGGGTACGCAATCTTCGGTGCGAAGAAGATAGTCGTTCCCTATTCGCTTTTTTATATAGTTTATAGTGCTTTAAACCATGACATCATTATTTAAAATATTGTATTTTCTATATGCTATGCATATTTTCATTTCTTTTCGGATGAGTCTATGAAACTTGTTTTGTTTATGTTTTTTTTTTCAAAAGAAACTGTTGCACATTTAGTTATAAGAGCGAGGACGATCCTGAAAAATTATTGATCTGCGTTTGCCATTTTCTTGGCAACAGTACAAAAACAATAAAAGAAGAGTAAACAGACAAATTTAATACAACTTGGGCATCTGCATTAGAAGCAGGTCCCATATATACGATTTTTCCAGTAAATCTCATATTATAAAATCTTTTTTGAACTTGTTTTGCTTTCGCTCAAGGTTGAGTTTCAATGAATTAGTGGAGAAAATTGCAGGGAATAAAAGAAAATTTAATTTCGTTAATTGTAAAAAGTATGCATAAAATGCAAAGAAAATGTTAATTTAAAAACGATTTTCCTATTTGGGTAAATTCTTATCGTAAACCCACAAAAATACTAAAAATGCAGGGCAACTATTTTTATAGAATCAAAGGTAATTAAAATAAATTAAATGTAAAGAAATAAAACAACTTATTTAAATTAAATTTACCTCCTTCCTCCCAACTCACCCAGCACCCACAGGTTGGTCTTTTTAGTCGTGTGGGCGCCGTATGCACATTTTCATTTTCATTTTATTTTCTGGTTAATGTTGGCCGTCGACCGCCAATTGGCAATAGGCCAAATGACAAATTGAAATAATAACAACAACAAAAAACAACGGCCAACACTTTTTGGGGCTCGACGAAAAAAGCGAAAAAAATGCGAAAAAAAAACGTTTATCTTTATGTTCAAATGAAAATTTTTATTTATGCACGCGGCCGGAAAAGGCAAACAGCTGAAAAAACTGAAAACTGTAAACTGAAAGCGCCAGAGCCAGCGCCAGCGCCAACCAACACTCAAATTGAGGGTTATTTGAAGGTCATGGTTGTCCGTGTAGCCAAAATTATGTCGGCGGCAGGAAGGCCAACCCACAGGGCGTGTCAAGTGCATAAAAAGTGTTGCGGAATTAATATTTTAATAAAACCAACCGGAACAGTATGGTATCATAAAAACTGTACAAAAAATGGATTTGAAACATGCGAATATAAGAATTTAAGAAAATTGAAGCATTCTTCAAAGAACACTTCGCATTTGCAGAAAGTTCTCACTTTAACTGAAAGGCATTCCAATACAATGCTCTTATTGCTGACAGTAAGATCGGCTTTTATTTTAGAATCTAATAAAAATAAAATAATAATATTATATTCTTAACTGCTAATGTTTTCTGCTAAAACTTTATAATATTCTCTTCATTTGAATGACTCAAAGGGATCACTTTTCTGGCTATTATCTGGTTTTTAGCCAAATCATTATAATACCCATTAATATGGTAACACTGCAAGGAAAACTACAATCAGCTGAGGGGAATTAATCAATTACTAAAATAGTCAACAAAAGGTAAGGAAGTAAGGAAGGGATATCTTTGGCGCCTTGAAGACTACATACCCTTAATTTATTAGATTCAACATTTTCTTTGGAATATAATATGATAGTCCGATTTTTAAGTATACTACTTCATTTAACTTGTAAATTTCATTGGGATATTTTAAGAACCAAACAAGGTTTGGCTTTCAACAACATTTGAATCGTTTTTTCCAATATAATATAGTAGATAACACACTGTGAGATAAAGCATCTAACATCCAGATAACTTAATGAATAAAATTGTTTTTCATACAACTTTTTGAGCGGATTGTTCTTCTAATGGCAGCTATAAAAAATAGTGTTCCGCTATACTCTATGGAGTCGGAGACAAAGTTATAATACCCTTTGCAAGTGTATAAAACAAATCAGCCCTCAGCAATGGGAACAGATCTATCTCAGAGCAATAAAAGTTGCAACAACAGAGCGAGCAGCTGTTGTTTTATTGGTTTATTCAATTAAAAATTAAATATTACGTATACAAAAGGACGGACAGACTGCATTCACAGTGTCATTTGACATTGGTGTTCAACTCGATTCGATTCGCTTCAATTCGATTCGAGTCGAGTCGAATCGTCGTATAAAATTAAAATCGAAGCCATTGCGAATGCAAATTGACGCACAATTCATTAAAATGCCTTCGCTTCATTGGTTGCTATTTAAGCGAGCCCCTGCTGAAGCTGAAATGTCGGTCAAACAGGCCTATAAATAAATAAATAAATAAATAAAAATAATAAATATACATTTTTAATGGTGTGAGAGACGCGCGAAGTGCCGAACTGTAATTGCCAGCTGCATAAATACTTGCAAATATGCAAAATATGGAAATGCATGGATTCTGCTGGATTCTGTGCATGAGAAAAGAAAAACGAAAATTAAGCGAATTATGAAATAAATATTACTTCAGTTACCATAAAAATGTGAAAATTAAATTGGCAAAAATTATGCGCCAAATACAATCTTTCTATACCCTTCCAGATGGTACTATAAATTTGTCATAGCTTTCTTTTTTTGAAGACAGATCTTATATTGGCCGGATCGGACAACTATAACATATGGCTGCCATTGAATTAATCGATGTGCTTTTGTATGGACAAGAATATATCTTAATGAAATTACTAAGTGAGATCTAAACGCAAATTCGAACTATAATACCATCGAGCAGCTAAAGAATCGGTTCATATATAACAACAATTTTAAATTCCAACCAGAAAGAGTATGTAATCTTCGACGTACAAAAGATGGAATTATCTTACCAATTTTATCCATTTTTAATGTGCACTTTATATAAATTTTGACATTTCGCGGACGGTTCGGTTTTGTTAGCGCGGTTTTTCAAAAATATATTTTATTTGCACACATGGCCGCAAAT
This sequence comes from Drosophila repletoides, assembly GCA_018150835.1. NCBI lineage: Eukaryota > Metazoa > Arthropoda > Insecta > Diptera > Drosophilidae > Drosophila > Drosophila repletoides. The sequence goes on from JAECWQ010000202.1 coordinate 9,385,683, forward strand.
CAAATGACAGCTTAAAATATATGAATATATATAGAAATATATGAATATAAATAGAAATAAAAGCCGCAGAGAAAAACACAAAACACAATAAATTAGCATAAATGTGCAAAATATTAATGAACGTTGCGTTGTGCTTATGAGATTTCAATTAAAATACTTAGTACGGTTCGCATTATTCAATGATTCAATTGTTGCGTATACGCCCCAATGGTCCAAATATCAATATTGAATAAGTACACAGAAAGAAAAACGTGATTAAATAATTAGTTGCTTACTTGGATCGCTCACCAGAGGTATTTAAAGTTAATCTTCAAATAAAGATTGGTTCGAGTCAGCTTAAAAAAATAACCCTTAAGAGTTCCTTATTCAAATATTTAATTAATTATGTCAACTTCAAATTAGTATTTTGAGAGTTTGAAGACTTCATTCGTACTATTTTCAACTATGAATGGGCTTACGATAAGTCTAGTCGTGATAAAATCAAGAGGGTAGTTAGAGCTCTCATAGTAAGTATTACGAATATTACATTTTTAGGAACGATTTCAATTTAGCATGCTTTTCTTTCTGTGTATTCGTTATTTTAATTAGCAAAACTAGTTGGCTTAATTAAATTTCTGTGGGCTAAAAAGCCGCACAAAATTAACAATTAACATGCATAACAGAGATAGATCTGAATATACTATATTAGCCAACTAGACAGAATAATATTCTGAAATTTACTTTCCTGTTAGTTTCTGCTAAAACTTAGAAGAAAGTTCTCCATATGTTTGCCAGGTTATATTATAAAACTTGATGAAGCACACCAAAAATTTTCAGAGTCAAGTCTGGCATAGTCTGAACAGGACTCGAATTTAAATGCCTAATAGGTACAAATAGGTAAATTAACCTAAAACCAGGAGGAAAACATTGTCAGCCAGAAGCAAAGTAAATTTCAATTAAACACTTAGTGGCTTTCACTGTCAACTGTCACATAAATTGCGATGCCTGTCGGGGTCTGTCGGGGTCTGTCGGGGGTCCGGCAGTCTGACCGCGGCTGTAGTTGAGCTTTTCGCGTGCCACGCTATTAAAATCGAAATTAATTAATTGGAAAATAAATGTACTTTACTCATTGGTATTTATTTTTTTTTTTTTCATTGTTTGCCTTTGTTTTATTTTGCGTGGGCATTAAATGAAATTTTGCCGGACAATTTACCCCGGAGCCTGAATCCGTGTCGGGGTCGGGGTAGTTGAGTCTGAGATAGATATGCACGCGTGCCCTGAACGTGAGTGTGCTTCACGTGAGTCCTCCAGTCCAATAAAAAGCCATGAATTATATGTATAGCTCTGTGAAAAGCAGACCATTAATTCATTAATAAATGTATTTTTATTATAATCAATATATTGCAGTATCACTAGTCAATGTTCGGGGATATTGAGTCATGCAAAAGCTAAGGAAGCCGTGAGTGAAATAAACGATAACTCACGCGCCCATCTCTAAACTGAGGTCCAGCATTTAGCCGTCAGTTGGCTAGTCGCTATTTTCTTTTGGCTTTGTGCATATTTACCAAGTGAAAAACACAAATTAAGCTTCCATTCTGTTGACTTTTGGGCTGAATGCGGGCAATCTGTGAGATTTGCTTGTTTATTTTTAGACAATGGAGGGCCAATTCCACTTCTAGACCAGCCCAAAGTGTTTACCAAATTTTCTACAATTACAGCAAATTGATTTGTTTGGCACTTAGCTCATGATATCATGTTTCTGTGTTTTGCATTTACAGCCCCGCAACAAGGAACAGGAACAGGAGGTGCTCAACTGGGTGTTCGCCGTGATCGGAGAGAAGGTGCCTAGTGGCCAGTACGAGGATATTCTTAAGGATGGAATTTGGCTGTGCAAGTTGGCCAATAAGCTGGCTCCGGGCTCCGTGAAGAAGATTCAGGAGCGCGGCACCAATTTCCAGCTGATGGAGAACATCCAGCGCTTCCAGGCGGCGGTCAAAAAGTACGGTGTGCCCGAGGAGGAGATATTCCAAACTGCCGATCTGTTCGAGCGTCGCAATATTCCACAAGTCACCTTGTCGCTGTATGCCCTGGGTCGCATTGTAAGTGTTTCTCTCTATTCTATACTCTTCCTTCAAGCTAGAAATTAATTATATTTTAACTCTAAATAGACGCAAAAGCATCCCGAATTCACTGGACCCACTCTGGGCCCCAAGATGGCCGATAAGAACGAGCGCACCTTCACCGAGGAACAGCTCCGTGCTCACGAGGGTGAACTGAACCTCCAGATGGGCTTCAACAAGGGCGCTTCCCAGGCGGGACATGGTGGCTTCAGCAACACACGCCACATGTAAAATGTTAGTTAACCTGGCTAACACACATACAGTCACAGACACAAATACACTCACTTATGCAACTACACCAAAAACAAATTAGTTAAAACAAATTTGATTTGTATTTTTTGGCGCTTCTTATGATTTAAGCCCACTGCAAGGCGCAGCGCGGCGCAGAACACTCTAAATGTAATTTATATAATATGAAATAAATAAATTAATTAATTTTAATACAATATAAACATCAAGTTGGCTTCCTCCACGCAATGTCTTCTTCTCTTTATACCCCCTTCCCATTGGATTAGCATTATTTTTGCTGTTAATTAGGAAAAAACACGCAACGACCGCACTCCCAACTGCCACGCGGATTAAGTGCTTCTCTCATCCAACATCCAACATCCAACATCCAACACCCAACAAAGAAACCCCAAACACCCTTTCACACCCCATCCAAATAGAGTCACATACATGCTACAAATGGAGCGGTTCACCTTCATTTCTTTGTCCTTCCTCCGGCTCCAGCTCCAGATCCATCTCCACCTCCTGCTCCAGCTCGTTGCCCGCCTGAGATTACACAAATTACAATTTCAACGCCTGCACTGACAGCGATAAGCATAAGAAATGTCAAGGCCATTTGTATTTGTATTTCTCTCTCTGTAGCTCTGTGCATTTGTGTGTGTATTTGGGTGTGTGTACACAGAGAGACAAAGGAGACTTGAGCTTCAATCTGATTGGATGCACTGAGAGAAAATCTAAAAATGTGCGAAGGCGATAGTTGAAATAATAAATATGCAATAAATTGAATGAAACTAAATATTAAACCATAAAATGAAATACTAAATTTTGGGTCCAAAATATACAAAAACAAATACTTTATGGTACAAAACTCATTGCACTGATTGGAAAATACCAAGCACAAAATAAAAGACAAAAATAAAAGAATTGAAGTACGGAGGAACTGAAAGAAAGAATAATAACTAAACCGATATAATATTGAATGAATTCATAAATAAAAGCTTTGCATTTCTGAATTTGAATTCCAGTTGTGCTTGAAAAATTGAAGTACGATTCATAGCTTATTATTTCCAGTGATTTCCAATGAAGTATAAAAGGGTTAAATAAGTGAAGCAATCCTATGTGTACTAGATTCAAGTAAGAACTGATTTACTTTGGACCGATAAGGCTAGTTTTAAATAATATTATGCTTATTATAATTCATTATAACCATAGATTGAAAAAGAATAAAAGAATTTTTTGACTGAAGAAAGTGGAAAAGGAAAGACACCCTAGCGGATGAGTATTATAATCCAGAGTTTTTATCATTCAATGTGAGATTCCATCAACTTTATTTACATTATATTATATTTTATATATTTTTTCTCAGTGTAATAAATACACTCTCACCAACGCAAATCTAGGTATCTTTTGAAAGGGCTGCATATAGGGAAAAGGGAAACCGCAAACTACGAATTAAATGAAGGTGACAAAACAAATATTCCAAGCAAAAGCAAATGCGAAAGTTGCCAGACAGACAGACACACCAGAAGGAATATAAAAGGAAATGGCAAATGACGAGCCTTATGGAGAGTTGGGTCCTGGGTCCTCAAAGGACCAGTTCTGTCTGTTCGTTTCAATGATCAGCCAAATCGGTAGAAAGATATCTAGGATAGGCCTAAGCTCAGACCACGACCCAGTCAATTGTGTGTGTGCTTCGTGTGAGGATTGTGTTTAATTTCCACTTGTCGTGGGACAAAAACCAGACCACACCAGGCCACACCAGAGCAGTCCAGATATCCATTTGTATTAAATGGAATGGTCACTTTGACAGCTACTGACAGGTGCTTTCCCTGAGAGTGTGTTTGTGTGTAAGGGCGGAAGGAGGACTCTGTCAACCTGGGAGCCTTTATCTTCCTACTTTTCTAGCAATATACATTTAATTTTATTTATGTTGACAATTGTTGTAACAAATACGCACCGCAACACACACGCACAGAACGTATATGTTTATATATATGTATATAAATATACATACTGAGAGACAGATGGACACACGGAATAGCTGATTGTATGACTGCTACAAATAGTTTTCCGCAGGTTTCTTGCCACAAAAGTATGCTATAATAATAGCATAATTTATTGGCAGCTAAAGTTAACAATGACAATTGTTGACTTTCTCTATTGGTAAATACTTTTCCTCTATTCCTACAGCTGATGCAGGATCAGTGGGTGTGGCACTTGTGACCGGCTCAGCTATTTTTTTTTGTTTACCCTTGCTCAGGGTATTAAAACTTTGACACAAAATGTGTATTGCATTAATGGAGGCATCTCCGACCCCATAAACAATATTCATATATTAGTACCTCGGACGACGGGACTAGTTGATATAGTCAAGTCCTTCTGTCTGTCAAGTAAGAACTGTCAGTCGTATGTTTATATTCAAATTAGTTTGGACGCAGACCATATATTATATAGCTCCCAAGGTATGAAATTCGTTTTTGCTTCTTAAAATATCACGATGAAATTTACAAATAAGATATAAATCATTCAGTTTCCTATATAATATAGTTACCGTAGGAACAATCAGTCGAAATAAATCAATTTAAAAACAATTTTCGAAGGATTATTCCAGCATGTAAGTGTATGTAATGTTCGGTGTTCTGAAGATAGTTTTTATTTACTAGTTTTTTCATTGGTTTTACTTTATTTATATTTATTGTGGTCAAAATGATTATTTATTATTATTTGTATTTATAGCATCGTTATTCCAGTCCACTCATTGCTCGGAGTTCTTTGTTTAAGCTTTTTTTCTGTAGATAGGAATAATTATTTATTTCACTCAATTCAATTGATTTCTCTATATTGTTTTCCAATTTGTGTAATTGCCCCTGTAAGGGGAATGCGTTAATAAATCATTGTCATTAATATATTATTTGTTTAGAAATTTATTATAGAATCAAGGGTTTTTTTTATTGTTTGTTGACTTTTTATTCTGATATGATTTATTGGGTGTGGCGCCTGTGAGCAATTACATGATCTATTGTTTATTGATATAAATAGTTTTAGTGGTTAAAATCCCCTTGGTAAATAATCAATTTTTCATTTAAAATAAACGAAGAATTATATACTCTTTTAGATGGCTTGTACATCTCAGTATATATAATAAATTTTTGGGATTGACTGTTTTATGATTCATACTTACATCGATGAAATTTTGACATAACTATGCCATACGCATATTGAAAGTTTCCAATAAAAACGGATTTCGGAAGTATCACCCTCCAAGGAGAGTAAAGCTATTGCTTTAAGCTGTTTTCTTTCTTATCCGATAGAGTTTAAATATATTTTCAGTGCTCTTCTTTACAATTTAAGGTATAAGGACATTCCATGTTTTGTAAAGTATCTTGATTTTTATATTATTAGGCAGTTAACCTTATTTTCAGAGTTCAGAAATAATTTTTGGGCCAACGCCTATTAATACCAGCTAGTTATACAAAATAAAGATGTCTTTGTCTGAGTATTTTACTTTTTGTGACAGTCTTATAATACTTGCACATGAGAAATAGTAGTATATAAAAAAAGGATTCCTTAGGATTCGTGCGTTGCCTTTTGCCGAGAACTTAAAGTAGTAGAAAAAGTAGTAGTAAAGTAGTAATTAAAGGTAATGTTTGAAACTGGAGGGAGAACGGTACGAGCAAGGAAAATATATAGTGCCTGCCTTAAGCGGAGCAATTTGGCCTTATCTGTCCTCTCTCCTATTTCCTGCTACTGTCTTTAAGCTTATCTCTATACTTTGCTAATTTCACTTCCTCTAGTTTGGATTTTCTTTCTCTGTTTTTATTTTTTAGTCACTGCCATTTCGTTTGCTTCTAGCAAAATGCCTGAGCTTTATTTGTTTGCCATAATTTCTAACAAATTCCACAAATAAGGCAACAAAATGGAAACGCCACAAATAGAAAAAGCTGGCGAGGGGCGAGAGTGTTGGCGGGGAAGGCGGAAATAAGGCCAAAGTAGATTGCAACAACAATAACAAATACAGCTGTTTTCTTTATTATTATTTGGCTTAAACATGCAAGGGCATTTATTTTGCTGTTGGCCAAGTTCTTATTTTTTTTCCTTTTGTTCTTCTTTTTTTTTTTTTTTGGTGCGGTTAGCAGCAGAGCTTGCACAACATATTTCTACTTAATTGCTGAAAGTTTGTAACAATTTATAGCTGCAATGCAGTGGTTGAAGTTAAACTACAGACGGTTCGGTTCCGATATACTCGTACATTCTCCTGTTCAACTCATGTAATGGTTTATCTAAGTAAATGGCTCGGTTCGGTTCAGTTCGTTTCATATTGGGCATAAACTCTGAAAATTGTAAGAGATGTTGCCAAGGCTGAAGCATCCAAGGTGTGCATAGTTGGAAAGAGGATTGCTAGCACCGTGATTCATTCGTTATCCTCCATAACCCAAGCCAAACCCAAAACCGAATCCCAAATTCAGCAAGCACTTCAAACATATTTCATGCTCAACTGCATCCAGCAAGATGGTAAACAAAGCAAAGTGGCAAATGACACTAAACCTAGCGCATTAAACAGCCGCTCCACTCCTCCACTCTCTTAATCCCATCCACAACCAACCGGAGCAATAATTGCTGGCAGACTGCTTGCTGGAATCATAACCCCAACCAAAGCTCACCGACAGAACCACAACCAAAACCGGAACCATAGACAAAGTCGCAGTTGTCCAGGAACCAAGTTAGGAGCTATGACAACAAAACCAAAATCCGAAAACGGTAAAAATTGACCTTTGTTGTCCATTTAGATGTAACCGACTGAGAAGTGCCCTTTTAAGAGTGCTTACAAATGCAATTAGGAATATTTTGAAGTCAAAAAGTAAACTTTATTCGGAAAAATACGAACACGAGATGACTGCACATTGAGCTTGGAAAACGTTTTCATTCAAGAAAACAGTATTTTAATATAAAAGTTGGTTTTTTAATTAATAATAAATATAAATAAATTTAAAAACTGTCACAAACAAAAAAATATAATCCCAAATTTCAGCTGAGCGAATTGTAATTTAAGTTATATTCTTTCTAATTTTAAATCGATAATGAACAGGATTTAATAAGTGATCCAATCTCCACTTATACTAGATTCCAGTTCGAATCTGTTAACTATGGACCGATAGATATAGGTTAGAGAACTTTAAATCTAAAACGATAATTCTAGTATTGATGGCCAGTGAATGGAGTGAAGAAGAAATCAAAGTAAAAGTCTCTCTACTTTCATGCTGACTCAGGAAAGGAATAGGCAAAATTTGAAATTCCAAGACTGAATAAGGAGTCTTGAATCAAAGATTTCTTACTTGGTTTCAGGCAATGCGACGATTCAGTACTCAATTCCATTCCTTTGCTGTGAAAAAAATTGATAAATATTTAAAAGTAAAAAATGAACCAATTTCAGAATTAAATTTGGTAATAGTAAATACATATTAGAAAAAATAAATTACCTATTTTTTAATGATCCCGTTTATTTTATTATGTGTAGATTTTAGAGTAGGAAAAATAGCTGAAAGTCTCGTTATTAATTCTGTTTTGTTTTTTCAGTTTTGAAGATCATTGTCTAATAAACCCCATTTATTTTTACTTTACTTGGTATATCGGACGTGGTGGAGCACAGCACTGGGTGCAGCTGTTCGATTGCTTTTCGAGGGAGAACACAGACTTTCACAGCAATTACTTCATATGGAGGAAGTGCTACACGCTTGTCCTTTTGGGCAGGACATTCATTAAAATGCGCGAAATTCTCCTGTGACCAACATTCAGCAAACGAAAATGATTTGTGTCCGCATAAACTGCGTGAATTTGCAGTACAAATTGACTTTTTGCACTCACTGTTTGTTTGTGGTGCGAGTGTGTGAGTGTTGGAGTATGGATGTAATCTCTTGTGGCATCCTTCAGATACTCGTACCTGCCGTGGCGCTGCCAGCTCTGCTAATCCTACAGTCCTGGTGCTACACTCGTGTCTTGGTCTCCATGTTGGGGGTCGCCCATTTGGCGTTTGTCTAATGCCAATAAATCATAAAATACTTTTTCCTGGGCATATTAATAATCCAAAGACAGCTCATAGCTTGATTTATGCGTTGGATTTTTTCAATAACCAAATATTCAGTCGTTTTGGCTTTAAGCTAATAATTTTTCTTTTTTTTTTTTATTTGAACGAATTTATCTTTGACGTTTTGATTCGTTAATATGGATTTGGAATTAGAATTTCAAAAGTTTTTAAAAAATAGTACAGCTCTCTTTGGTTTGGCAATCTCTTAATTTTATAATTTTTTCTATTGAAGCTAATGCCTTTAATTTTATACAATATTTTTTATTAAAATTAATAAAATATACGAAGTTTGAATAGTCTTGCGTGTTTTCTATGGCGGATAATATATATATTAATATATACAAAATACTATAAACTACAATCGGTAATTTATGGGAAGTTCAAATTTGGAATTAATAAATATATGCAGTGGAATACCGTCGAGAGGTGATAATGGGAAATTAACGATAGGATTCTGTTAATCTATTCATTAAAATCAAAACTATATTTTCTTCACGTATTATGGAAAATTCGCTTCTTATGTAAGTTCGAAAATTCACCTTTTTTGATTTTCAGGTTATTGGTCATATTGCTTTTTCGGAAGAGTTCACAAGTAATTATTAGAGAAAATGAAGAAAAGAAAATCTCATCGCCAAGACTGGCAAAATTACGGAGTACAATTCCTGCTTTTATCTTTTTCACTGTTTTCACCTAAATGGTTTTTCTCAATAATGATTAAGTGATTTCGAAATTTCGATTTTGAAACAAAAAATGTTTTTAATATTAAGTTTCTCCAGGAGATGCCTTGTAAAGCTGCCTATAGTGTTACATATACCCGGCTCAATATCAGACTAATTAAGCCAAGGTAAAGCATGTAAAAAGCTGATTTACTTGAAATTCTGTAAAAACTTATAACATATTTTGTTAGAAAAAACTGTGGGATTGTTTCGCGTACAAATAGACAAACAATTAATAAGGGAGTCAGACGGATTCAATATATATATATGAATATATATATATGGCGTTATCGACTCGTCGGGGATGCAGCCTTCAATGTATTTATTTTATGTAAAAATTTTGAATGTCCTCTTCAAAGATATTAAGCTGTAGTATGCAAATTTTTGAAACAACACAAACTAAATTTACTACTATTTATCAACGCAGCTTACTAACCTGAACTGACGCAGTGGGTCGTATACTTAATTTGCATTTGGCAACGCTGGATTACACAAGAATGTATTGATTTTATCGGTGCAAAATACCAAATAAAATGTCTACAGCAATATTGAGGCTATATATAAATAGTGCTGCAACATATTCGAAATTTTAGCTAAATTTTCAATGAAAGAACACTCACAAAATTAATGGAGTTCAGGTTCTAGACAATCCCAACAGGATATTAATATGCTTCAAAATATATGGAAAATGTAAAGAATAAAACTCAGTCTTTAATTATAAATTCTTTCTTAAAGAGAAGGGTTATCACCTGCCTCGAGTGTGGCTTATGCAACAATTTAAATTAATTCAATTTGGCTCACTGGCTGACAGTGTTGTTTTTATTGCCAGTAATTACAATTAACCGCACACACTTCAGGTCAGGTGGCATCAGTGGAATTACTTATTTTGCGCTTCAAATAAGGATAACAGCTTTCCAGATATATTAAAAACATAAAATAAAGATACATTAAAAAATTTATAAAATGTTAAGACCCAGTAACAAATGGTTAAAGAGAAAATTATAAATTTTGAATACAGGCTACCATATATTTTGTTTTGTATTTTTTATATCCTTGCCAAGAATATTTTAGCTATTTCACAAAATATGTAATGCATTAATGGAATTCACATGAATCATGTATTTCTTTTTAAGGTCACTTACTTTAGATATCTTGATAAGACAAGTAACTTTGATGAATGGCTAGACAACTATATTGTATAGGTGGCCTATCAAAAATCTATTAAATGCTTCTTTCCTTCTGCAAATTTAATATTTCTAATAATATAATAATAATTTGATCAAATTTGTTATGTTCTCAACAACCCCTTTGGCAGAATGATTTGATTTAATTTAATTTTGACATTCTATTAAATGGACCAAGCAACCGTATAGGCTGACTGCTCCAAAAGATTGATTGCTGTGGTAAATAAACAAATGTCTCAAAAGATCTAAGATGCTGGTATTGCCTTGATTTTTGCCTTCATAGAGAATAGTTATTGACCGACAACAATAGAATCTTTGAAGCAGTATTTAAAGCAAGGCAGGAAAGTCTTCTTCGGAGATTGAAATACTCTTTACAACTGATTGTTGACTGTTGACTGTGAATTCGAAAAATAAAGTTTTCCGATTTCAACAAAATACAACTCAAACTATATAAAGAATTAAAAGAGCATTAAATTACCTTTCTCAATTTAATTAGAGCTAAGTACAGGGGAAACGATTATCCAATAGTCGAGCCAGCCCAAATATCGGGGTTATGGGTTAAACGCACAGAACAGAATAAGAAATCAGAAAGCTGACCTTACAATGGCCCCCAAATTGACCCCTATTTTCCCCATTTTCACTCATTATATACACATACACTCATTAAGAAGAGCAGAGTTGGTGGAGTTTTTATTTGACGCTCTGAAAACGATCTTTTCCAAGCCTTTAATGTTTTTGTATTACGTAAGAAGACCGTGAAATCGATTAAATTTGACCAAAACGCTCAGTGGAGAAATCTGTTGCACAATCGAATCCCATTGAATTCACAGTTGAACGAGCATTTGTGGCATGTGCCACACAGTAATTCCGTTGACTGCATCATTTTAATGCAAGTTGAAGCTCCGTTGACATTTATTGCAGTCAATAAATTAACAATTAGCGCATTGCGATATCTGCCAAAGCCCCAGGCAATCGCTATATTCCTGGTGGGCGTGGCCATGCCCCTATATACATATATATAGACACGTATATATACATATTTTCTAATTGTAATTGCACTTGCGAAAAGGATTTCTATTGAATGTCAATGTGCAAACGGGCTTCAAAGCTTGTCAACAGCTTCCCAAGAGTCAAGGTAGTATGTATGTATTCGTGAGTTTGAGTGTGAGTGAATGAATGAATGGATGTGAGTGTGAGTGCATTTCAAATATATTGCTGCAGCTAATGAATAGTTAAGTATCATTTGCATTTAGCGCTGATGGAATTTTCATGCCAAGAGTTCACATCTAGACAGAGAGAGGGAGAGAGCGAGAGACAGACGAAGGCTGAGTGCAGATTGGGAAAATTGAAAAAGAGCTTTTTTTTTTTGTTTTTCGCCCGCAACGCTCCTCCCTCGTATTCACCGAGGAGCCATGAGCCATGAGTGCATGCAAATGGATTCTTTTTGTAGTGTGAGTTGTATATTTTGGATAATTAAATTGCAAATTCTATGGCAATAATGTTTTATTTATTCGGCATTCGAACGCTGGATACGGCTAATGACTTAATTGTATTTGTTGAAATTTACATAAATAAATAAATGGCTTAACATTAAGTTAAACTAATTCATATTCAAAGTAAGTTGAATTAAATTATGGCTAACTAAATTAAAATAAGTAAGTCAATTCATTTGAGAACCCATTTCAATTTATTTTAACAAACAAAACTAATATTTGTAAAAGAACATTTTAGAGGAATTCAAAAATTTTCTGAACAGACTCTATGAGTATCGGCTTCAAAATAGCTCATAATATTAGCTTTTTTTAAGTACGATTCGAACTAGAATGAAAAATTCTTAAACATTAATGTAGCAGCCATTTTTTTAAATTAAACTCAGGATTGTAGTAATATTTGGAAGATACTTGATAACGATTTATTACCAGAATTCAGTCAGAATTCATTAAATTTTTTAATTTATTGTATTATATATGATTATAATTATTAATAAGATATAGCAAGTTCTAATGTTATCGCTTTCCACTTCCGAATTCATTTAACTAAAATATTTATTAAATATTTAGAGCTCGCTTGAAAGCTAGTGCAAAGCTGTCCATATAATTAGAGAATGTAATCGATTAAGTCATTTCCCTAGGTACCGAATCGTCGCCCTGAACTGTACTTAAAAGTATGCAAAAGCTGTGAGAAACTCGCCCAAGCACCCTAAAGGCACCCAGTAGGAACAAAGGCAACCTGCGAAACTATTTGAGAATGCAAAACACATAACGAAAATGGTGATAATGATTCCGTTTAATATATTTGTGGGGCTAACTTGGGGCAGCCCTGAACGTTAGATGGAACAAGACAGTTTGCTGGGGTCCAAACTTTTCTAGACGCAAAAGGGTGAAAAATCAGTGAAAAAATTCACATTGAGAAAATACTACGAGCTCGCGAAGTTTATGCGAATTGCCAAGGTAGAATTTTGGCTCTATAATTTAGATGATGATTATGATCTGGAGGATGATTATGATGTGCAAGGCATTGGAATGAGAGCTTTGACTACGACTCTGTCACGCTGGCCAGACACCAGGACTTGCATATTAATCCTGTGCAGTGCGCTGATAACTTGACAACTTGATGGCCAGCTATTATGTGGACGATGTGGCAGGAATGCTGATGGAAGCAAACAATTGAATGTGGTTGCAAACTAAGGAGTCGCCTTGAACTCCTTTCACTTGCCACTTGGCGACAATCATCGCAATAGGAAATTAAAATAATTAAAACGAGTTCTGTGAAACTAGGATTCTTAACAGGTCTGGTGGACATAGACAGTCTACTGAGTGTCTGAACAAATTAATATAATTTTGAATATTGCATCAGCAGATTTTACAGTACCCAGGAGAAATTTTTGATGAACACTCTGTCAGCATTTTAGACACCAAGTAAAGTAGAATACAATCTACTTGGTGTATTCTCAGTTCTTCTAAGAAGATGACCCAGAAATCTCGAACACTAAGGACTGAATCTTTAGTTGCAAATAACAAAGCATTAAAATGAGAAAAGTCCCTGAATATAGCTGAACATTTCCTCGAGTTTTTTAAATCTTTTGTTTTCATTCAAAGGATTCAATTTAATGCTACCCGGTAGTTCCCTAACGAATGTAAATATGGCCACAGACACTGAGCACTCCAGAGTACTTTAAGTTTATGTTATAAGGATATAAGGAACTTCTCCCTTTCAACCAAACAGTTAAGCTGGAAAATTCCAAGTAGATAGCGTACTCCTATTTCACTTACATTCCCTGAAAAGGTACTTAAAGTTACAATGGTCGCTTTCAACATTGTCAGCAATGCTCTCCTTGTCGCTGTCTTATCACAAGGACGCACACATTTTCAATTGAATCCTGTGAGATGAACTGCCACCTGGACTGAGGCGGTGGCTTAAATGAATTGTCTGTGTGTCGAGACAACACAACAAATATTACCGCTGCTGGAGGACGCTGCCACGCCCACAACTTTTCATGCAGACGTCTAGCACAATGACAGCTGTCAAAATCGCTCGATGCAAGTCGTTTGGCATGCCAAAAATTCCTACCTCTCCGCTAGTCTGTGAGTGTATGTTTGTGCGTGTATGTGTATGTGTGTGCCTGTCAGCTTTGGCGTGTAACTAACTGCATATGTAAGTGGCTATTTGTATATGCGAGGGTTGCCATAGAAGTACTTGGCAGTAAATAAGTTTCCTAAAAAATCAACAAGATTTTAAGATTAAGTTGCTATAACCGTAGAGGAAAGAGATCCATTCAGTTTGATAGAAATGGGTAGGATGACTAAAAAAAATAAAAAAATTAGTGCGTCCAAAAAGGAGTTTGTACGGTTACAGCCCCATCATGTACTTTAAAAAAAACCTTGATTTAAATATTTTTTATTTATTTTTTGTTAAAGCGAAAGAGTATAAATCATACAATAGTTACAATATTATCTCATTAAGCAGATTATTAACTAATTTTCGATATTTTTATTTTTGGAACAGCTTTTGAAATACCACGAAATAATCGTACTCCCTGAATCAGGCCTGATCAAGCTCTTGGCTTTACTGATTTGTTACTACACGTTAAAGATGCCATATTTCAAAATTATTTTGGTCAAACTAGAGCTTCGTATAGCTTATTACGGTCTAAATTTCTCATTTCCAAAGAGATTCGAAGCAACCCTCAGAGCAGAAGTTAAAGCGTCTGACTTTTGCGTGGATTGTCTCTAGTTTCGTATTCACACTCATCCAATTTGCATGTGACGGCGAAACGAGTTTCGTTGGAAATGTTTGAAAGCACAACTCATGGGGATGACGTTGATTGTGGATTGTTGATTGTTGTGGGAATGAAGTTTTGAACAAGTAAAGCAATGACGGAGACGGAGACGGTGACAGAGACGGATGGAACAAGCTGATAGTGGAAATCAAAAGATTTGTTAAAATGACTCAGTTTTCCTTGAGCGAATATTAAAGACTTAGCATCCACTGAACTACATAAGCCCAATCAATCTGTCCGATAATAAAAATCTGACTATTATCAGTTTACTGGTGCAAAGCCATTTGCAATTACTTAAAAATATGCAAAGTATTTTCAAATTGCATTCCTTTAACAAAAGCAGTCTCAGTAGAGGCAGAAGCAGAAGAATAGAAAAGTTCTCAGTCATTGAGAGTCCAACGCAAATTCTCTCTGCTGCATGTCCTGCCAGTATATGTCCATCTCACGTCTTAGCAGTTGGAAGCAGAGCTGATGGCATGCCATAGTTCCCCGAACTCATTGCAAGGAGGCAAGGACATCATCAGCTCAAAGTTTTGGTAGCTAAACACATGCAATGCCAACAAAGTTGACCCTTTTCGGGAAATGGAATTAAGTTCAAAATAATACAAGTGCTTAGAAGGTAAAAAAAACCAGTTGATGCAAGAAATTTACTAAAAATTTAGTGAAATACTAACTATATGGCGAAATCCTTTATTAATAGATAATTATTTTCCTGTTATTTTATAGAAGATAAGTTCGGAAAATGTATCAGAAAAGCAGGCTAATTTCGCCTTGTCGAGCGTTTTCTTTTCTAGCGTTTTGATATAGCTACGTTCAGTTCGAGTCGTCATTTTGCTTTTCAAATCAAGTATGAACCCGATTAACAATGTAAGCTTGAATCAAGAAGGAATATTCTTATATTAATCTCATAATAATTATTATTATTATAGCATTGAATGACGAATCATCGCTGAATATAGACTGTTTTCAAGACTATAGAAACAGGGTAAAACCTGAAATTCAAAATGCAGGTTTTAATCAAAAATTTCGTACTTGGCTTGGATCGAATAAAGTACCGAATTCTTGTTATTATCGCGTTTCTTCTTTAATAAAAAAGTTCAATTAGTTTTTTTCTTGAAATTTATATATAAATATAATGAAGCTCTTCCTTTGATAAGAGCCACACAATTATATTTATTTATTTTTAAGCTTGCAATGATTTAATTTTGTTAAAATGCACATTTTTTTGATTCGTTTGGCTTGATTTTTAGCAGAATAAAAAGCGTTGCCTGTGGCTGCACTGCATCTGCTGCCGCCTGCACGCCATTTTCCTATGCAAATCAACAAATATTTAAATAATCCTTAGAACGCACATGGAAAATGCAAATTGAATGAATACCTTTGCTGCTGGCTTTAAAATGGCAGCGAATGGGCACAGAGTTTCCTTTAAGGCTGCATGAGGTTGCTGGCGAGGAGGTGGTCATGGGAGGAGTGAAAGGGCAGATGTTGGGGATGGGGTGGGATGACTAGTTTAACCACGAAACAAATTGCCCTGCACATAGACAACATTTATATTTATTTGGATGTGAGCGAAGAGGTAAGAAAAATTGGCTTCAAATATTTCACGCTAGCATTTTCATTTTTCCCACGTGCCATCTTCAATACCTCACGCATTCCATAGCTTTTTCTGGTGGAGGAACCGTAGGAGGAGGTGTATGTAGGTCCTAGCCAAAGGCGGCGCATTTATCTTAATATAGAAGCCGTTGCACCCGACTTGCGGCAGGGCATCCAACCAACTGGTTGACGATCCTTATAGGCAAAGCTACTAATGGTGTTTCTTTCATACACATCACAGACTCCTGCTCCCTTGAATCTGAATCCTTCTCGTGTCCTTGGCACACCGTCAACGAGACGCCTGCTAAGGTAATGACTTTTTTGGCAGTTAGCTAGTCAGGCAGGCAGTCAGTCAGGCATTCAGCCAGCCAGGAGAACAAGCCGACAACTCGACCAGCCGACAGGCGACTGAAACTGTATTTACCTGGAAATTTGTCTCATGTGTGTATTTTACATACATACTCGCATGTAAATACATACTTACATATGAATTCAGGGTCTCCCCTGCATTTTAAACAGAGAAGGCCCAAAGTTTGTTGCCTTGTCTGCCGCAGGCTGACGCTGCCTATTCCAGGCCAGGACCTCCAAATGAGCTGCAGTATGAGCAATAAGAAATTGTATATGCCATCCATGACTGGCGTAGCAGGTACACTGAGGGAAAAACTTCTAACCCAAACGCAGAATAGTATAAACTGAAAAATATTTTCTGAAAGAAACAGATTAGAAAAGAGTTTTCTCTATATTTATAAAGAGACTACCAAATAAAATCTATCATAAGTTTCAGGTATATTTCGACCGAATATTAAAACAAACAAATTCAGATTAAGTCATTAGTAATATTATATTTTCCTTTAATGCAGAAAAGTTAATAAAAATCAATCAGTTTAAAGCAATTTTTGACAAGTTAGAAAACAAATTTGTCTCAGTGCAGCTCGTGCTGGGTGGAAAAGCTCACAGGTTGCTGCCTGCCTGCTGACATGACACGGCTAACGGAGCAGCTGGCAGCTCCCGTGGTGATCGACTCGCCTACACAGTGGGCTGACACACTTTTATTGATTGCATTGATTTTAGCGCTCGATTTGTTGTAATGCGGCAGGTTGCTTGTTCGACCCACATTCGCATTTTCACATTTTCGCATTTTACTAGAAGCCGCGTGTCGGGACCTGATTATGCGGTTCGATGAGTATTTGGAAAGTTTACCGTAAAGCAGCGGGAAATATGCGCACGGTTCAGTTGGAATGTTATGCGGCTGATTAGTGAGAAATTCGCAATGAGTTGAGCGGAACTTCAACTGGTCCGAGATAATGGCCGAACCAGCTTTAAAATTTAAATGAATATTACCCATTCTTCGAAGGTAATGAAATTGGTTAGCCTTGGGGACATTCTTATACCCTTTCAGAGAATTGTAATTTACTCCAAATGATAAAGAGGAAATGGACCCCCTTAAATAATGATAAATAAAGTAATGATTAGGATCATGCCACAAGTCGATACAGACATGCCTCTTAGTTCGTCTGTCTATCTGTCCCTCTGTTTCTGTCCTCTAGTTTCTAAGTTTTTGAGCTAGGTTAATGAAATTTTAATATAACCTTCTTGTTGATGCAGGCAGCACATATGTCGGAACAGGCCGGATCGGACCACAATACTATATAGTAACTCCACTCGGCGCAATGAGTCCAAGAGTTGCTGTAAGGACAACTTTTTCTAAATCTAAATCTACAAGTAAAATGTAAGAGAATACTTTGAAAACTTTTATCAAAAACAGCCAAGATAAATCTACTATATCATATAGTTCACATAGATAAAGTCGGTCAAGGTAAATAACTTAAGCAAAAATTTTCATATGGTTATTCTAGTCTCCAAGTTTATATAAGTTTATACAATCTTCGGACTGCCGCAGATACCCTTTCTTCGCCAGATGTGGGCTCAATAAGAGGAAAGTAACTTCACAAATTTCAAAGGCAGGATTCTCGATCATTTCATTTCATTTGTATTTCAATTGAACGTGGAGTACAAATTTAAGCTTTATCCCTTTAGCAAATCGCCTCTAGTCATTAATAAAGTTATTTTTTATTAATTGTTTTTTTTTTTTATAACTTTATGCTCGTAAAATATATTTAATTAACTTTAACAAGTCTAACCAAAAAAAAAAATACTATGAATCAGAGTCAAATTAAGCGAAATGAAAAAAAATTTTGTTCCTGTCAAAGTTTCTTTTTAATTCAACATAGAAAAGGTGTTGCCCCCGATTGATGGGTAGAAAATTAATTGAGCGGCAGTTTGGGTAAGGCGCAAAAAAACAGCAGCAAGCGGAAGGTAGCACCACAGGGTATACACCCTGAAAAATAATTGAATAAATTAAATTAATATTTAAAGTTTAAAAACATAAGAACAGGAAATAATTCTCTTCTCTAGTTTGTGGCTATAAACTTAAATTTGTTTGAAACCTTCTTTGAAACTTATAGCGTATTGATGAAGGGTGTTGCAAGGTCGGTCAAGCCCTGTTCATGCTAATGCAAATTAAAATAATTTTTGTTTTAAACTTTTTTATGTTTGCCTGGAAGTTTAGCAGCTCATTTTTTCTGTCTATACTCTGGCTAGCCTTGGCGTAATTAACTTTATCGATAAATATCTTTTGGGCTCTGGCTATGAGTAATAATGGATGCCATTTAAAGGCTGGGGAAGAGTTTTGTGCTCAACAAAATATCAAATTAATTTGTTAGTGCGCGTAAAAGTTTTATCATTCAATTTTGTCAGTTTGACAGATTACACAAGTTGCGCAGAGGAGGTAGGAAGGCGGGGGAATGGCATTTCGACGGTTTTGTTTTGTTTTTGAAATTTGTTAACAATTGTTTAACAAGCGTCTGACGTTGCCACGCTCTCAGTTTTATCAGCTGTCAGTGCTCTGCTTCTCTGCTGGCAAGGACACGCAATGCATTGCAATTTACAGCCCTCGGTTCGAGCCAACCTACCCAGCCCTACCCAGCCCAACCCAGAGTTGCTTCCAAAGCAAACAAGGCACGCAGCAGAGTAATAGCAGAAGGATGATCAAAGTAGAGGCAAGGGCTAGGAACAAGAACCAAGCAATGGCAGCGGTAAATACTCCTGCGTTTGTTGTATAATCCCCTGGCAGCTAACAAATGTGCGCACATCCGTATTCCGACCGCTGAAACCCAAGCCAGAGCTACCCAGCGCTACCCCGAGCTACCCATTCCCACTTCCAAGCAAATAACACGATTTGCCTCTTCTGAACTCAACTCGTCCCGCCTGACACACAAAATGCAAACATACGCATTGCAGCTGGGCAAATGTGTTAAGCACACAGAATTTCTGGTCCATTGCCGTCACCTGGCTATAACTCTATCTGTTCTATCTGTTCCATCATCTATGGCTAGGTCAGACCCAACAAACCTGTTCGTGCTGGCGCCCCGTGCAAATTGCTTAGTGAAAGCAAACAAATTAATCAAAATCAACTCCAAGCTGTGCGAGTGAGTGGCCCTCGAACAGCATTCTGCTTGTAGGTTCCTTCAGAGCCGAACCCAGCCCAAGTCGGGCAATTTCTAACTAACTGCAGTTGGTTTTTGCAACCCGCGCTTCGCCTCTCTCAGCCTTTGTTTAGACCTTCAGGTTCAACAATCAACCTGTCTTAGTGTATGGGTTAAACCAACCCGGGGGATCCTGTGAGGAGTGCAAGGTCTCTAGGGGGCTGACGCAGCGATTGGCATCGTTAGGCAAAAGTAACCCAAAAGTGAGGTCAGGTTAGGTCAGATGAGCATGGACTGAGATTTCCTAAGCGATGCTGGTTTACCAGGAAAAAAGTCAGAGTGCTAGATTGCTATACCGCATTATTCGAGATTGACTAATGGTGAATTTTGGGGTTTTTCCTCAATTTATTTATTGCTATTCTGAAAGTTAAACAATTTCAAATGAAGTGATAATGCAGTTTGCTAAATTACACCTTTTCTATGTAAAACAAACAATTTTATAATACTATAAAATGTGTCTGTCTTGAGAAGATAAATAATAAACAGCCAAATAAAAATTGAATGAAAAGGAAGTATTATTTTTAGTGTATAAATACATCAGATATAATAATATTGGTATAACCAGGCAATAATAGTAGTATTGATCAGGTAAATAAGAGTAACAGCCATATCCCTGTCAGTCTGTCTCTCTGCCTGCTTGGGTAAAATTTTTGCACTGAGCAATAGAAGACTAGGTCAAAGCTTCGAGACTAGAGTTTGCTGCTTAATATTTGATCTGAAGCAGAACAGAGTCAGCTGTGAGTTGGTGGCTGTCGATTAATCGAAATATCGATGAAATATTGACTACTTTCAGTAGAGTTTGGAGTATTTCATAAAAAAGAAAAGCGATG
Source organism: Drosophila repletoides (assembly GCA_018150835.1). Lineage (NCBI taxonomy): Eukaryota > Metazoa > Arthropoda > Insecta > Diptera > Drosophilidae > Drosophila > Drosophila repletoides. The sequence goes on from JAECWQ010000202.1 coordinate 9,406,239, forward strand.
GTCCCCTAATTTTATATAGAAACTTTAGTTATTAAATAAATTAAATATTCCTCCACATCCTTAAAATAGCTCATCCATAATTATTTATCCCAGCTGCTTCGATTTGCTGAATTTGAGAGGGAACAAGATTCGATGGATGAGCGATACAGTTTCGTGAAACAATTCTGAATTTTGGCGCTTCCAGCGTTGCCCTCACCCAACCTTTTTGTTGCTGGCCAATTTTGTACCAGGAGGCCGGGAGGTGGCTCCTGAGTTTCCCGGCTGTGTTGCGTACATAATTGGCTCTCGCTGGTTTGAATTACCGACCGACCCTCCTGTTCTGTGAATACAAACGCAAACGCCCTCTGCTTAGTTCGTTCACTCAGCTACGCCTGAGCTGCTCATTGAGCAGCCCCCTCAGGCTCAAGCAAGGATGTGCTTTCGCTGCTCCATCATTGCCAACCACGACCTATGTCAATTGCACTGGGCTGGGTTTGCGGAACAGTTCAATGATTGTGCAACAATTGTGCAGAACGAACCTAACGCCCAAAAGGGTCACATTGACTTGAGCCAAACGAATTGGTTGTGGCATAGGAGCTCTCCTGGCTTTACCTTCAAGCCTTATGTCCACTTAGTCTGGAGTGTTACCGAAGTAAAATCAATTTTTCGCGGCTGTTCATTAATTTTTAGCCCAATCTGTATTAATTATAATTAATATAAACACATTAATAATTGTTTACATTTCACTATTTATAATTCACTTTCATCTTTATATTTTCTTAATATAAAATTTCAATCGAATTTAAGTTTAGTTAAGACAATTATTTATAGTAGCTGTAGTATTTATCATAAAAAAGGATGAAATTTAAGCATAAAGTACAATCATACTGTGACTTGTGCAATCACATTTTTTCATCCAGGAGTGGACATAAGGCTTTAACGAAAACTGAGGTGGGCCGTGCGGATGGCAAGGCGGGTATGACATGGGCTGCAACGGCCTATAATGTCCTTTGGCAACTTTTCGCATTTGCCGACATGTCACCAGCCACTATTCCGATTGTTGTGCACTTGCCCCAAGGGGTACGGAGCCCATCCGAGGGGGGAGCAGAGCCAGTTGACAACGCACGCTAATTGCCTTGTATGGCACAATTTTTGTGTTGTCTGCCTTGTGGCGCCAAAAAGCCCTAGAGACCTGCGGCTGATTCTGTTGCTACCATAGATTCAATTTCTGGATGTACTATTTCTCCCCTCAATTCTAAAATAGCATTGTGCCGTACAGCGTGATTTTGGCTTCTGAATTTAAGCCCCTACATTAACCTGAAATTCACTGAATTGGTTTTTCCTAGACCAAGTATGCTTTTACTAACACTTTTGAATTGAAACATTTGAAGCCATAGTGATTTTATGTTTCGAGAAAATTATTATTATTAAACATTTAACATTTAATTTACGGATAAACAAATTTTAGCTAGTCTCTCAAATTTAATCAGGGTAACATTCTCTAACTATTGTTCGTCAAATTATTAATTTTCAAGAATCTGATTAATATTTTTATTTATTTATTTCTTATTATCTACGTTTTATGTGGCATTCCAAAAATTTTCCATATTTTTATAGGCAGAATTCCCGAAAGAAGGTGAACTCTAAAACTGAATTTTTATATGTTGGATTACATTTTCCGCTAGTAGATTTATCAAAATCAGTTAACTATTGTTGAGAAATAGTTTTAAAAACATTTTACACTCTTCAAATGTTATCCAATTTATAGAAATAATATTTTAACTTATAGGTCTGAAACTGAATTTGAAGATACCTGATGAAAATTAAAATTTTCAGCTAAAAATTTCAGAGCTCATTTTCATTTCAAATCGGTACTCGTGAATCGGGAAAATTAGTCTTATCTTCATAAAAAATTTTTAAATCTCCTAAATGCAGAAAATCTCAATTTTTTTCTTTTTCTTTTAAAATTCAATGAAGTATATTATTCACCCAGTAAAATATTCATGCAATATTCATCCAAACATATACTTACAACGCAACAATTAAAAAAAATCCATCAACTTTTCGAAAAAGAGACTTGTTTAATTTTCGCGAAACTCAGTACGCCGCTCCTATTACTCCTCACTGCGTTTCTATTCCTCTCCACAAGATACACTTAGAGAGGAGCCTAGGAGTATGCAACATAAAATATGCATAGGCCAGGGGCGGAAACGCATCTCCAGTGCGAGACGATGCGATGCGATGTGGTGAGATGCGTGTGTGCATAATGTGAGAGAGAGTCCAACACATGCCGCCTAATTAGTCAATTTAATAGTTTGCGATGTTGTTTATGGGTTTATGAGTGCCTGGGAGCATGACGAAGATGTTGAAATTGAGTAGAACGAACTTTGAGGGGTAGGGGAAACTTGGGAGTGAGTTAGTTCTGCTTCCTTAGCCTGATCAAGTCTCTGGCACGTAGGGAAACACTCAGAAAATGCGGTGGGATTTGAGTTACCCACGCGGAATTCTAATTAAGCGACAAATATAAAAGCACGCTGACGATTATTTATTATGGAGCGGTTCACAGCGCATGCCGAGAGCATAAAATTTCTAATTAGTAAGAATACAAACAAAAAATAAAAGAATACAGAAGGAACCCCAAATGTTTTCTAATTAAAATGAACACAATTCGAAACATGTTAAAAATAAAAAAGCGCTTTATTTAAGCAAAAAAAAGCGAAAAGAGCTCCACAACAAAAACTGAACACATACTCACACAATGCAAAACAAAACAAAACCAAACAGAAGAAAACCAAAATAAAATAAAATGAAAACAACAAATCATGGCATCAAGAATTTTTAGGCCGATATTCTCATAATGTGGCTGTGGCTGCCCGTAGCGCGCCCAATTTACGAGTTACAAGAGTTTCTTCCTTGCCTTTTTTTTGTTTTTTGGAGGAATGGAAAGGTAATGTGGGCGTTTTCGACCTTATAAACACACACACAAAAGTGGTCAGAACTTGCAAAATTAATTTTAAACTTTATTTTGTTAGAAGCAAATAAGAAAAGGACAAGAAAAGCATCAAGGATTTTATAATAAACAAGAGAGGAGCACAGTAGACGTTGACACTGCTCGACTAAGAAATACTCTGCTACAAGAAAAGCCAGTATAATAAGTCCTTAAAAATTATAGAGAAAAAGAAGATACTGAGTACAAATTGCAACCAACTCGTAAATTGAGTTGGTAATTAACTGAAGATGAAATGAAAAGTAGCTAAAAACAAACATAAAAACTATATAGAACTACAATTAATTAGAACTCAATTATTTTTCCTATTTTAGAATTGAAATCAAATCAAAATATGCCAGCAATAAGATATTAAAATGAAACTGGAATTGCTATTCTCACACTGCTTACTCCTTCTGTCTCCACACTTTCTTCATACTGTGTAAGCTGCCTATTACATACTTCGTCAAAAAACTTAGTATACCCTTCTTAGCCACTTTCAGTGGGACAGAGTATAACTATTCAGCAATCAAAAACACGCATACACTCTACGCCTTTCTGCTCCTTATGGTGACAATGCATGTAGAAAGTATGCGCGTATGTGAATAGTATATATATATATATATATATATATATATATATATATATATATATATATATATATATATATATATGTACATATATATATATATATGTACATATATCAATTATATATAGTATATTATATGTGGGCATGGGCGTAACAATAACAACAACAAGAACAACACTGGCTGTGCTGCAGCAATATCAATTAAAATGGCAGCTTGACTTGAAAACTGCTTCTAAGCAAACTCAGTGCACTTGCTCTTGTTGTTGATTCTGGAGCCGAGAACCGCACAAAAAGAAACTTTGGTATATGCAACATGGAAAGAGTTTCAGGGAAAGTTTGGACAAGCCAACAACATTGTAAGGGGAGTAAGGGAGTAGGTTTAAAGTTGCTGTTGATGCTGCTGCTGCTGCTGCTGCTGCTGTAGACAGTTTTGATAGTTGGAAGGCAAGTTGGATGGCGTACGAACAGGAGAGTATGACTAAAATGCAGCCTGTGGTTGAAGCACGTTTGAGTATGCCATGAAGAGATAACTATCAATACAGACAGGCTGCCAAACACAGTCAACTCAACTCTACTCAACTAAGCCACATACAACAGTGTCACACATGGCGTATGCGCAACGCAGCAGGAAGTTAAGTTAATTAATCATACGCAACGCCTGCCTGCAACATTGCCAATAAGCTTAATTGAATTGCTAACGAAATCTGCATTGAGCTCAACCAAAGCAAACTCAATTGGAATTGAGAGGCAGATCAGCAAGTGCAAAGACATAATATATTTAATTTGAAGCTTAAATTATAAATACGTCTTAGCTTTATTTTCGACTTTAGGCCAATTTTGTTGTCGTTTTTTATTTCCTTTTATATATATCTTTAAAACCAATTTTTCGATTAGAGATTTTTACCCTCAAAAGTGAATTTTTAATTTATTTTTAACTATTGATTTACATGTGGTTTAAGTGAAAATATTTAAAATATTGCATATTTAAATAGAGAGTAAAACCATTAAAATGTGGACTGGGGTATGCAAGAATTGCCCGTACTTCTTTATTGCATGCTGAAATCAGCAGTTAGCCAAAATTTTCTAGAGCTTCAACCTGGCCTTTTATTTTTGTTGATATTTAGCTATTTTTGTTGCAACAGCTGTTGTTGTTATTTGCTTCTGTTGTGATTTGCTCTGCACAAATTGTATGCACCAGCCAGCAGCTGGAACGAGTGCTCCGGGCGGAAACAGTTAAATGAATCAAATCCATTTCAAGCTATTCATCAAATGTCAGCGAACACGCGGGTGAATCGTGAGCCAACCATAAGCCGCATGCAGCCAACAGCAGAGGCACAAACAACAACAACAACAACAACAGCAACAGCAATAAAAGCAACAACAACAGAAACAACAACAAAAGCGGCATCATCTATGCCAAAATGCTGGGTGAATGCTGGTTGAATGTGGTAGATTTAGCTGTGAAATAGGTTGGCGAACCTGGCGCAACCTTTTGGACACGGTTACCCTGCACAGCAGGTTAAACTCGCTTTATAATTGAATTGATCCCATTATGTAGATGGAAACGGTTTTACGTTTCGTTTCGTCTCGTCTCGTCTCGTTTCGTTTCGCATGCTACAAAATGGCGGACAGTGTCGAGCCGTGCAACTTCCGGTCGAGCAGCAAGCAAAGTAAATGGAAGGCAACTCCTCGAAGAGAAAATTCCGAACAGTGGGCAAAACCAAAAATCACGTACATGAAAAATTATTGTACTTGTGGGTATCTGGCTGATATTCTGGACTATTTTTTATTTAAACACTTTTAGTTCATTCCTACCAGGTTGACTTCAAATCCAGTTTCAAGTAATTATTGAAATAATACCCTCTCCAATGGTAAATAAATTGGAAACACTGTGCGGCGGCTGCTGTTGCAATGTTTCTGTTGCTGTAGCTGCTGTTTTTTCTTGCCCTTAGCCCTGGCAGGAAACTGCAAGCAGGGCCACAGTTTGAAGTAAATAAATTGAATTTAGCGCTTATATTCTGTCCTGACATTCGTTTTTAATTTCATTTCGGACTCAAGCTCTCTGGAACACCAGCCCCAGCTATGGCCAAGTGGATGGATTCAGACCCGTTCGCTGCTTTTAATATCCCACAGTTTCAGCTGGCATTGTTGTTTTTGTAGTTGTTGTTGCTGATGATGGTATTGCAGCTGTTTTAGTTGCAGAGTTGTCAGGTTGGTGGCTTGTTGGGTTGTTGGGTTGTTGGGTTGTTGGGTTGTTGGGTTGTTGGGTTGTTTGGTGCCAGAGTTGTCAGCATAGATTGTTTGATTGCCTGCTTGCGAACACATTTACACAGTCTGTCCATATCTCCCATGTATCACTGCCTGTGGAATCAAGTTTGCGTTTGTTGCTTCGTTTTTAATATCCCAAGCATCTTAATTGCAATGGCTAGGTAGTAATTTTGTTAGTGTTCTCTGGTTATGTTCTCAGAGTCAAGTTAACAGCTAACTGAGAATCAGCAGAAATTAGTAATTAATTAACTTAAGACTAACTTTAATGCTCTCACACATTGTGCCTTATAAATGTGACTCAATACTTATATCACCTGGAGTACTGAAAAACATTGAAGATTAAGACATTTTTATACCAGGGGACTTTAAAGCAAAGGGAATTATAGCTTTGATAAAAAAGTGGGTAATGCAGGTCAGCGGGCATCTTCAACCCCATAAAAAACTTCCCAATTGTTAGAAAGAGAGGAACATATGATTGTGTAAATGCTGTGATTATTTAGCTATTTGTTTTCAATTCCATTTCCAAAAATTGCAAGAAAAATGCCCTTCAGCAGAAATGGTTCGCCAAACAAAGTATCAAAGACTGGAAGTCCAGTTGGGAAAGACACAAACATCAACTGCGTTTGTCTTCCTGATTAGGTTGTTTATTTTTATGCTTTTTGAGGTCAAACATGCTCCTTTCTGTCTGTTACAATCAGTTGCATGAACTTAGTATACTCCGTTCAGCCAGAGAAAGAGTATAAAATGCGGCTAACAGCCTCGTTTTGCGCCTCACAGAAAATGTTGCAGCTGCAAACGTGTGTCACATATTGGGGCAACTGTTCATATCAAATTCGAGCTCATGTCGATAAATTTACATACCCCCACACACACTTACACACATATGCAATCGTATGGGCTCATGTTTGTGACCCAGACAATGCAGGACATTCAATGAGAGAGCGTCCTTTGTGCAGCACTGGTAGATTTCAACAATGTGGCACCATTGAGAAATGCATAAATCATCGACAGAAAGCATAAATGTTAAAGCCTGTTGTGTTTGGTTAGGTTCTGTTCTGTTTGGGTTTGTTCTGTTTTGTTTTGTTTCGTTTTGTTTTGTTTTGTTTTGTTTTGTTTTGTGTTGGTCTGTTGCCCGATAATACATAATGAAAGATATTCATACAAGGACACACACAATGTATCTAAGTATATATGTATGCAGCTGAGGAGCACTGCAATTTATTCACAGCTCAACACGACAATGTTCTCTGGCTTCGGGCTAAATTGTTGCTTAAACTTTCAATAAGTGAAATCTGGGCAACATTTTATAGAAATCAATACAAAACTCTATTGAGCATGTTCTAACAGGTCACGCCTTGCACACAACAAGGCAGACAGACAAACGGATGGCTGGGCAAAAGAGGACACGCCCGATGATCGAACGTCAAGGTAACAAAGGGACATCATTTAGAAGCTGCATCTATATACATACGAGTATATCCTTTTGGATTGGGGGATTTTGATGTATTACAACTGTTTGTGAGCTCATTGGTATGCAGCAGAACTTGAGCTGAAAACCAGCTGCTGGCTGAATGGGATCAGGTATGGACTATACAGGTCCGTTTCAGGATTCTGGATGCGGCTACTAAAATTACAGTTTATGGCTGCAATTGAGGCCAGTTATCAAGTCGAAATTATGAATGCTCGACAAGTAGTTACCCTCTCTTTACCTTACATATAAATTTCAGTTTCGATTGTAAGTAATTTTGGTGGACCTAAATTATAAAAACTCTGAAATATGGTTGTAGTAAATATTAATGTTTCTGCTTTACGTCCTTTATTTTATATTATAATATATTAATATAATAATTAATAAAGATAAAAAATTAAGCATCGAAAACGAATATAGTTAATTTTTGTAGGGAATTTAAGATAATGACTACCTTTTTTTAATCAGCTTTGATTACTTACTGGCTGCCAATTGTTTAGCCTCAAAAATTATAATCTACTACTTGAAGAATTTGAATAATTGTGTTTTTCATTCTTTTTATTTTCATCACTTTTTGTGAGCTGTTATTTTTGCGGCCCTTTTTAAATTGCCGCCCTGGGCCAAAGTCTTTTGCCAACCCTAGGAACCCTGCTGCCATAGCTGGGCTTAAGCTTCATTTGTCTTTGGTCAAACAAACACACGTACTTTCTCACACACACACAGATAAAGAGAAAGACCCACACACCAAGTTATATAGAGAAGAACTTGGGCTTGCAGGCCGGCACGCGTTTTTAGCATAAATTATCTAAGGCATATGCCTTGAGGTATGAGGTTTGCTGCTATCTGCAGCTCCATAAAAATTGCCTTCACCCTTCCGGGCCCCGTCTCCCAGTAGGGAGTATCTATCCATCGTTGGATGTCAGCAGCTGCTGTGTTTAATTTACGCCCCAACTTGAACACAGGTAAATCCCATAAAGCGTTCCACAATGCAACGTTCACACTGCACGCTGCATCAGGATAAATGGCCGGCATTTTATACTTACGACACCCTAACACACATGCACAGGGACCTTTAGCTACAAAATATACACATATGCATCAAATATCAACGCTATTATTTGCACTTTGCCATAGATTCATGTTATTTTTATACCCTGTAACCGTACAATGAGAAAAATGAGTATGCTACGTTTGTGCCAATCGGAGGTATCAGGCAGCAGGAGGCTTCTCTGGTTCCGTAAAGGATCGTTTCCCAGGATCTTTGATAGACCAGTGGTCGACTGACAAGAGAGAAATATGTCGAAATTGATAAGTCAGTTCGTTACACAGGATTAAGTTTAGGATTAATGTTGAGTTAACTCCACCAAAATTAATAATATTCAGATCTTCTCCAGTTCTCAGCATGCTTGGCCTTTGTTCTGATTTTAAATAAGGTTTTTTATATTTATTTATTATTATTTATTATTAATAATAATCTTAATATAATTATAATTCATTTGGATTGAATAAAGAATAAAGTTAGCTTAAATTTGGGATATTTTAAATCTCATATGGGATAAAAATAGGAAAAAATCAGGAATTCTTTTTCGGGAATCCGGAATAGCATAACTTGTGACAAGTAATTCGCTCTTGACTTCTTCTTTGGCTTCCTTTGTATGCTTTCAGTAGTACTCTTACATATTTACATATTTATATACTGTCTACAGAGTATTTCCTAGTCGTCTTATTGTCCTACTTATTGCTGATTTTTAGTTGCTGGGATGATGTTGATATTGTTACTGTTGCTCAAATGTCCGTGTCCGCATCCACGTCCATGTTGTTGGATTGAATAAGCGGGTAACGTTACAGTAACTGGGTTAATATATATATATAAATGCATGTATGTATGTAGTGTATTTCCATGGGCTTTACTGTTTATGGATGGCACAACAATAACTTTTCTTTTATAGATTTAGTTTGTGTTTTTCAGAGCATTTAAAATATATGTTATTTATGTTGGGTCGCCATTCGTGTTGCTTACTTTGACCCATCATTTAACCCTTCTGTGAGATATATCTTTTTTTTATTCTCTAGCTCGTAATTCAAGTAGTAAATCAGTCGAATATTTTGATTTGATTATTATTACAGTGCATCTACAAGCAAGGAGTAATGGAGTTAAGTATCATACGATTTATCGATGAAATTAAAAAATGATGCAAGAAATAATAAAAACTAAATACCAAAAAAAAAAAAAAAAGAAGACCTGTTTAATTCATTGAAGAGCTAAAAATGTATAATATTTAAGTCTAAGAGAAAGTATGTCCAGGAGTATGTAATTGTTTCTATATATTTCATAAAAAATGAATAATATTTTTTGTTAATAGTTTTTTCTTAAATTTAAATTTGTATCGAATGCCTTGCATGTGCCAGCTAATTATCAGGTGTATGTTCAGAAGGCATTCCAAATCGTTTTTAAGCAACAAAATATAGTCATTTATTCAGGCAGAGTTGAAATATCAAGTAAACACAGCCAAGAAGTATGCAATGCAGAGAGGCAAATGTCAAGTGCTGTAAATTGCATCGCCTGGACGACAGGCTGTCCTACTAAGCGACAGACAAAGGACATGGGACAAAGCACACAGCTCCGCAGAGCGGGTCTGGGACGGTAGACAGAGTGACTGACTCACTGACTTTGTAAACGAAGAAAATGTCAAGTTTTCCTGGGGAGAGCTGTACGCATTGAGGAAGCTCCTCCAGTGTCATTGCACAGCACACTATAAGAGGGCAATTTCACTGGGCCCAGACAGCCAAGGACTCAGATCGAGATGGAAACGGACGTCTTGTCACATTTAGTTCTAGTCGCTCTCTCTACTTAGGCAACCAAGACGCACAACAAAAGACGCGACACAAATTGAAAACGAAATTCTCAAACATCTGCCTTGCCGGGGTTAAGAAAAGCGACTGAAATACAGAACAGCATTTACCAGCATCTTCTCTTTCCCCTTTGTGAAAGTTAAAGTATATATTTTTATAAATATTTAAATAGTTTAAAGTGCAGTGCGAATTACTTGGACGCAGTCAAGTTATCAAACGAAGTAATGTGCACAATAGAAACTTTTAAAATACTCAATACAAATACAAGCTTTTATAGTATATACTTCTTAGAATAATAATAAATTACACTTTGGAACACCGAATATTACATACCCTTTCAGAGTGCAGAAATCATTTAATAGTACCTATGACAGCTATATAATTTAGAGAGACTTTTTGGATACTAATTAGAAAAGTACTTGGTAGTGCTGTCCGATCCGCAATTGACTTATTTTTAAATCTATTTTCTAATTTCTAAAATCGAGTCATTTATTAAACTATTTTATATAGTAGTCAGCTGAAGGGAAGCTGGAATCTGAGTATAAAAGCACTATAAAAAACTGACTCTGTTTTACCAATTGAAGCACGTCGCATTCGCAAAAAGATACCCCATTGAGTTCGTTAATCATAAGGGTAGGCAGAACCTTGGTCACATTCCACTCCAATTTTTCAGCCTCAGCGCAAGTTTCAGAGCCAGTTTCAGTTCCAGTTTCCTTTCCGGTTCCACTGTCAGTCAATTTTAATTTCAGGTTCCAGTAATGGCAATCAAATTAAAGCGCTCAATGACAGTCCTCAATGGCAATGTTCCCAACTGTGAGTGCGGTTCATTGGATTTGGCTTCCTTCTTGCCTCATTCCACGCTTTTAACCCAGAAAGAAGCCCATTTCCATCTGCCGAAATGGGATCGATATGGCAACTGTCTGAGACACATTTCAGCAAATCGGTTTTCATTTGGGTTGCACCTCAATTATATTGGTAAAAAATAAAGTCAGGTAACTAATGAAATCTGGGAATTGAATAAGCAAATAAAATATATTTAAGCAACTATAATTTAATTTAGATCCTATATTCTGTATCGTTTTACAAGCTAAATATTCTAATTTCTTAAATTTCAGATTCTTCAATTTCAAAAAAATATTTATATTAATTATAATTATATAATCCATAGAAATTCAGAGCTGGAGAATGGATTGATTGCCAATTAGTTTCTTGAGTAAATTCTATCCATCCGGAATCAGAACCGGATAACTGCCTTAAAAGGAAGAATTGGTTCAAATTTTGTTTTATGTAAACCTTTTTTATTCTCAAAAGTTTTCGAAACGTATAAGTTAGATGAAAGATTGCCTTTCTGATAGGTAAGCCATATCATATTTCTGATTCGTTTGTCAGCTTGCAAGAGGATACCTTTTCCTTACTGGCTACAGGTTTTATATTTGGGTGAAGTTATTAGGTTTAGCTCAGCTTTTTTTGACCTCTGTTTCATTTCCACGTTCTGTTCAGAGTGAAGATATCGTTGGATATTTGGGTTCGAGTAAGTTCGGCTCCAGTCCAGCTTATAGCCTAGAAAACAGATATACGGCTGGGTAAATTCACAGGCTGTCACAGTTTAATCGAGGCCAGACAGAGAGCTACTAACTTTCAAATGGATATTAATTTTAAGCGTTGACGGCAGTCGAATCCTCACGAGGAGTTTTGCGAAGCGGAAACATAACTGGCAGAGCTCGTAACTTCCGCCTGGAACTGGGACTGAAATTGAGCTTGGTTCTGGGTCTGGGCTTGAATCTAGTGGCAATATGACGCTCCCTATATTCATCTATCTGAACCGGGTTTGGTCTCGTTTCGTTTGCCAAGATTAGCGCCGCAGTCACCGCGACAATTCACGATGCACAACTTGAACTTATTTCCGTTTCCGGCCGCTTGCTGAATACAATTAACATGCGCCCAGCGGATGCTTATGCCGCGCCCATGTAGCAACTGGGAGGTAGTCGCCCCATAGTGTGGTATGGTTGGAGAAGGGTGTGGCAGCCAACAAAAGCTTATGCATAAATTATGAGCAGTGCCGCCAGATAAGTGCGATAAATTATCAAACACCAAGAACCGAATGCAATCTGCTGCAGCTGCTCCACCCCTCCTGTTCTTTTCTTATCCTTCTTTCGTGGCTTACAGCACATATATATACTTGGCATTATCTGCCCAGATGTTTTGTTTGGGTGTGAAGAAAAAAAATTACACACAAACAATGTCATCAGCACACAGCCCCACAGAACACCCACAACACACACATGTCCTTTGTTTTGTCTTAAGCAGCCTGTTGGCCTTTTTGGCTGTTGTTGTTTGTGTTTCTGTTTTTGTAGCCAACACCAACGCCAACAGCAGACAGGAAACGGAAGTTTCAACGCGCAGCGGAAATTATTGTTTAGCTTTATTGTTTAGACTGCTTTAGAAATTTGTTTGTCGAATTATTTTCATTCATTCAGTTTCATCGTTCGGTATTCAAGTCGGCTTCTATTTAGCTGTTTGGCCGTTTGGCTGTTATTGCCGTTTGCCTGCGTTGCTCGTTAGTTTTCGCCGCCTAATTTTCTGGGCGTGTTTTATGCCTGCAAATTTATGGCAGTCAAAATGTTAGCCCTACATTGCGTGTAAACACTCACCCACCCAACACACACGCTCAGAAAACTCCCTCATAGACCCAGCTGAGCCCATAAACATTCTAATTCACATGCAGACATTGGCGCCTAGGCCAACTTAGCACCCTGCATTCAAAATTGTTCCAAACGGATGAGAAAAGAATAGAAAGAAAATAATTTCATTCTCGTGTATCGCCATTTACGTTAAAGGTTTGTGCAAATATTATTCCACTTGTATATTTTCGGGAATTGAAAATAAAGCCAGAGTCGTAAATTTTTAATAATATATATTTAGCTATTGAACGATAAGCATATTTCCATTTTTTCAGTGTATCTAATAATATCGTAGTATTATAATTTGATCTCTGCATCTCTCCGTCCTCCCGTCTGAAACCGTGTTCCGAGCCGACTTACATAAAAGCTTTTAGGTCTTTAAAACTAAATTAAAACATTTGAATGTAATTTTTGAACCAAATCCGAAATATTAGGTCGGTTCAGCTTCATGTCTGGCCATATATGTAAAGCTTGATTCGGTTTAATTTAGAATTATAATCAGATATTCTGTTTCGAACCAATTTAGTTTGAATTTGATTTGCTGGAATAATTTTTAATCAATTGAATTTTTTTGGGAGTCATTAATTTTTTTCATTCAATAAAATCTTATTAGTTAAATAACTTCCCAAAAAAAACAAGAAAATATGTTGTGAATGGTTGCTAGGATAATTCAAACTAGAGAAGGGAGTATTACCTAGTCGACTACTCTCGATTGGAGCACTCTTGATTTATTCAATTTCAAATGTAGCAATATAACGATGATAAAGTGGTGGGACTTCATGGGTTATGGCGTTATAGTCTATTGAACTATATTTATATTTTTAGATTACTTTGAAAAATTATTTTAAAATAAAATCTCAAATTTTCTCATAAATTTATCTGAATCACTTTTATGAAGCTTACTCTGAAGAGTATGCTAGCCCCACTTATGAACTTAATTAGCGATTGTTATAACTAAGAGCCCCAAAAGTTAATTACTCCCAATCAATTTAAGATAATAATTTAATGAATTCCTAAGACCCTAAAAAATGGCTCATTAAAAACAAAAATTATTTGACATAACCGAAATTGCACAAGGAATTCGGGGCTTTCAAGGTAATTAAACTTTGGTAGCGAACGCAAAGAAAAGAGGGGAAAACCCAGAAAGGCGAGGTCCTTACATTCGGTGTATGGTAATGCATATATGCAAAATAATAAACAGCATTTTTTAATGCATTTAAGGGACACACTTCCTGTCGCCAGAGGGTAAGACAGCAGGAACGGTACGCAAAGATTATGAGCTCAAGTACACAACAGCGAGGAAAAAGCGGTAGGATTCCTTTTTCAACAAAAAGCCTATTAAAATAAATTGCAGTGCATTTTTTACACGAAAATTAACAGCATCAGCAACAAGGATACAAGGATATGCGGAAGAAGAGAAGAAGAGGTCAGGCAACTGTTAACAGCCAAGTGTTGGCGGCCGCAAAGACAAAAGAAACTGCAGGGATCAGGGACTACGCACTGAATAATTCATGAGCGTCACCAGCATTCGCCAGCCGAGGCAGGAACTGAAACTGAAAACGAAAACGAAAACGAAGGCGTTCTTTGGTATTACTCGTATTATATTTAATAAGCTTCAGAGCGAGTGAGTGACGGGGAGAGAAGCCACAAGGGCAAGGCAGGGCTATCAAAAATTCAAAAGTTCCTGGCCAGCAGTGTATGCGGCCACAACGCGTCGTATACGCAACGCGACAAAGAAAATTTGACAAATATCACTACCTACTTTTAGGCTGCCTTTCGACCGGCGCTTTAGCTTAATCATTTAATAAAACTTTTATGCTGACTACGCAAAGGCTACATGTATATCGATGTTTTTCCCAACTCCTCACTCTCCCTGCTACCCATTTCGCCTCATTCGCAATTACTTTTCTTGCCACTTTTCGTTTCTTTTTTGCTCCAATCTCTCTCTCTCTCTGTCTCTCTTCCCTGTGGTAGGCGAAGGACACTTATTAGCCCATCGCTGCTTTGGCGCGACTTTGTGCTGCCTTATTGGCATCAGTTCAGACCTTGTCGCTTGTTCTATATATTTTAAATTATGCCAATTTCTTTTGAGCATAACTCTGTGCGTTCAACGCATTCTACAATATTGTTCAGAGACTGAGTTCTGTTGAGGGAATGCTTTCGGTCGGCGCTTAGCTTGATTGCCTGTTAAATGCTGTTAATTTAAAGAGATGCAACACTGTGCAATGACCAAAGATCAATTATGGCTATAAATACACATAAATAGACCACATAGTTTTGTATTAATATATATATATACGCTAGGTTTGAACAGGACCCATTCATAGCCCTTTAGATCTCTATAATTGTGTTATATCTTAAATCAATAATCAGACTAGACAAGCCTAATTGTTATTGAATTTGGATACTCCAATATTGTGAAAGACCTAAAATTAAGAAAAGAATAATATCTGATTCAATTCGTGATAAAGAATCTTTTGTATCAATATTGGCTACTACAGGAATAGAGGAAAGAAACTGGACAAAGGAACTTTAAAATAATGTTCGGCCGGCTACAGATGACTTAAATGCTTTTGACTTGATTGCCTGAAACTCTAAGGGTATACAAAATTCATCTGTTATTCTCGATTGGTTAATTTTTATATACATTTATATTATGACTTTATCAGCATCTGACGACCTATCGGCATTAAGAAACAAATCATGTCCTCTACCTCAAAGCATGAAATTGTTCGAATTCTATGTAAATCCCACATTCTCATACTCATACTCTCAACTGGTTAGTAATTTAACATATGCAAATGTGATCCGCAATTTTATGAGATGCGTATGCCGGGAGTATTCCAGAATGCTTCAGGGTGCAAACTCCAGGCTCACCTGACCACATCCGCAAATCACTCAACATCAACTGCAAATTTGCCATTTTTATGTGTCCCATAAACATAACAACATCAATTCGGCGGCCTAGAAGGATGTGTGCCTTGAGGCAGGGTAAGCAATGTAGGTGCTGGTAAGGATTGCACAGGAGAGAAAGGGGTAGACAACTTGGCAATGCAAGCGAATGGCAGGAACTAACTGAGAACGCCTTTTGCAGCGAATAGACCGCATAGCGCATACGCACCGTGGTACCAGAAGTACAAACATATGCAAAATCGTCGACTAAAATTTGCATACAAATGCCATACATATGCCGCCATGTCATTGTGTTAGTTTTACTCTCAGCATATACCAGTATATACATAGATGTGTGCGTGAGTGTGTGTGCATATTCGAAGAATTTCTGTTGCAATTTCCGGCTACTATAACCGGAAGTGAAGCTGCTCAAAAATTCATGCAACCGTAAAAGAAGCAAAGTGCGCCAATAAGCAAAGGCAGAGCAATCGCTCCGACGGAAATGGCAGTCGGCATTGGGGGCAGAATTCGCTGCCATTTTTGGTCACATTTCTCTAGTGAAACTCTATGCATATTTTGCGATGCCCTCTTCTTCATCCTTTCCTCCCATTTCTTCCTTTCTCGCTATTTGTAGCCATTCGCCTTCGACTTGGCTCCATTTGCATACACAATATTACGCATTTGCTGCCGCTGTGAATATTACACATGTCGGTATGTATATAGGGTCATAAATCTGTATGTAGATATCTAAGTACACATTTGTGGTATATATTATATTATACAATATAGATATATACGAATAGGCAAGGATATGCGTAGCCGTCTGCTCGCAATCTTCGCATTATCGCCTGTTGGCCAAGACTGTTCATAAATCATTATATTGCACTTTTTCTTATTTATTATCCTTTTTAAATAGTTGGGAAATTGTTGTCAATAAATTTTGCATATAATCATGCATTTTTCACCACCCCATCTATAAATAAACTAAATTATATGTTTCAAAAAGAATGCATCATATTAAAATATCTCTTATTACAAAAGCTAGTAGGGAAAAGTCACGCTGTCACGCTAATTTAAATGCCTAAACAGTTCTCAGGATACTATATCTATATATATATCACACATACTGGACGATAATCAAAAGATAATCTCATTGATACATCAAATTTTCCAGTTTTCGTTTTCTATCTTGCTTTATTTCTTTTCTTTAATTTTGGTGGTAGTTGATCAGGTTTATAGCCTGTTTTTTGGGGAATCTCGGCTCGAAATTTTCAAGTTTATCATCCATAGGTGACTCCTACATTCTTCAATGCCCATCGATATATTTGGTAAATTGCTTGTAACTAAGCCCATTAAACGACTATCAGTATGTTCTTTGGTCACCAGTTAATCCATAACCCCCAATCAGCATATGTAACAAAGGGGACTAAAAACGTTCCCCGAACTGAGGAAAAAGGAGTTTTTTGTAAACCGAAAATTGGCTGTATCTCCGCCGTACTCTTTTTAATCATAGCAGGTCCTGGTTCAACCAATGGGTAATAGTCATGTGACCCAAGGACATTCAAATAGTCCTTTTTGTTTGCGAATAATACTGGATTTTGTATATTTATGCCTGCTTCGTTGCGGATTTCAACTCAAATTATTCAAGTCGATGATCCTTAGACGGCCACTATATCCTTGAATTCTTATCAGTAGAGTTGGTCCCTACGAGTAGAATGCGGATAGCAGCTCACAATCCATGAAAACTTATGGAAGTTTTTTTTAATATCAAATGTTTTGAACTGAGAAATAGACAACATATAACTACCTATGCAAATAAAATGTATGATCTTAGCCTAGATAACTGAGCAAACTTAAGAACATTAATAATATTTCATAAGACTGCGAACACCAAAGAACCGAACTATCCTCTTGAGACAATTAGCTTTTCTATCTCCAGAAGAGCAAATAATATTAATTGTATAAGACATAATTGGCACTGTTCGCCTATGGAAGAATAAAAACTATTATAGGCGCAACACTTTTTAAACGTAACTGTCTCAAATTAGAGTAGATTATTAATAATTTCATATTTCTTTTACTTTCAAATGATTCTTAAAATAATTCCTTTTGTTTATTTATTTTTTATAAATACATATTTCGGTGCCCCAGGCCTTTTACATTTTTCTATTGCAAAGTCATATGCGTTGCATCGATCATTCCTAGCAAGATCACACCGATCAGAGGAGCCTGATTAAAGAGTTGTAAGTGTATTATAAGAAAATAAAGAAGGGACAAGTACATTATATTATATTTATTATTATTATATTATTAGTATATTATTGTGAACCAAATATTAAAAAAGATTAAAATAAAAACAATTTGATATATCCTTGGATGACCTCTATACCCTTGGATGAGAAGAATGAGGTTTATGGCTTCAAAATCAGTCAGGACTTACGGCAGTTGTGTCCTTTTAAATATCAAATTTACAGTGTAAACAAAACCAGCAGGATTTTAAATTTAACTGAAATTTGCAGCTTATAATTTTTATTGCATACTTTTGACGGCAGGAAACCAAATTCAAACCAAACTGCCGTCAAACGACCAAAATCTGCTGAAAGTACCTGGCGAACATAGCTCAGCAGTAAGTGGATATTTTTGAGTAATTTATTTTACATTGTACACTTACTTACATACAAAAATACATTAGTACCCTTGAAAAAAAAATAATCAAAAAAAGTATATGTTCAAAAAAATGACATCTCCACATAGTCCGACACACACACCTACTAACAATATATTGAATTGCTCATTGGAGGAAACAAAGCTGTAATTTGGCTTGTCTTTACCCACTCAACCGTAGCAAAATAATATATATTCGGAATTTTGCCCCAATGCACTCATCATATTGAATCATAATGAATAATAATAATAAACATTTCGTACTCCGATTTAGTTAAATTACAATTGCAATCAACATATAAAAGACAAAAAAATTATTCTAATTAAAATTCTGATCCCAAAACTAAAATATTATTTTTTACAAAAAGTATCTTTGAGATACAAAATTTTTCTGTCACCTGATTAATGTTATTTAAAAGTGGAAATGTTAACTAACATTTTTTCACCTTCTGCTGATTCTGTTCGCCTGGTACTTCGCCTAGTATTTTTGGAAATTTCTGTCTGCCAACCAGCTTCCTCCTGCAGGACACAATTGTATCTGAAGAATGTGTGGGTAAAGTATCTTTGAAAAATCGAAATTAGACTAGTTTTCATTGAAAAAAACACCATTCGGACGGACAGGCGAATAAGTCTATATCATTCATTTTATTGCCTTAATCAATAATATAAATAATTTATATGGTCAAAGTCAAGATTAAAATACCTTCTAGATGTCTGTAAAGTGTCACCATTCTCGTAAATGAGCTTATCGTAATTCAGCTCTGGGGGATCATTAATCCAATAGTTCATTATCAAATGGGATTGGGATTGCAGCCATCATCTTTACGATAATCCTTACATAAAAGAGAAAAGAGCTAAAGAGCAAGATAACTTTATATAATACTGCAAGCCCCACAATTTTCACGAGTGTAAATTTTTAATATCAACATTTAAATTCAATACGTGAGCTCGAAATTGTTGTTCTGTTTTTAAGCCAAACCAATGCCGCAACAAGAACTGATTGAAATTGCAACTGGGCCACATGGCTGGCAACCGGGCTGGAATATATATATTTTAAAAAAAATCTCTCGATGGGGTAAAGCAAATAAAATAATTAAATTTGGTGTCCAGGAAAAAAGCATTTAAATTATTCTCTGCCCAGGGGCAACTCCTAGCACTGAAATTAAAGTTTTAAGGTACTCGAATCTTCAGTCCGAAAAATGCATTAAGCTTCGAGTCGTGATTTCTGCTGTCTGCTGATGGGGCAGGAGGCCAATGAAATGCAGCTGTTCCACTTGTCATATAAAATAAAATGAGTTTGCTTTATATTCATTAAAAAACAATTAAATTTGCGACATGCGAACTTAATTACACTTTTATGTGGCAAGGACGACGACTCGGAAAATGCGTCTGATCCGCCTCCAATTCCGACTCCAACTCCAACTCTTTGTCTGCGGTTTGGGCCTTGGTAAATGGAAAACTCTTCAAGTTGAATATTTTATGGCTCTGCACTGCCGCAGCAAGCAAATTGTATAATCAACAATTAAAGCGCGGCTCGTGATTTGACTCGTGGCTGTGCATTAAGTGCGCATTGTCTGCTGCCGCCTGGCAAAAATAGCAGCAAACATTTTCCCATTTTGTAGCAAATTGCAAAGTTTCGTTTTGTGGACCAGGCCCAAACCAGAGCGATCCTATCAGCTCTCAGTACAAAAAAAAAAAAAAAATGCTGTAGGCCAGCTACAATTTGCGGCTGTAAACTTCAATTGCGCGTTAAATTTTCCATGTCGACATTTTGCGGCCGCCCTTCCATTCCCGGATTCTCATGCTTTTCCCTGCTGTTTGGTTGTTTTGGTTGTTCTTATTAATGGCATTAATTAAAAATTTAATTTGTAACAAACCCGTTTGGCTGTTAAGCTCGTTCTGTGATTTTCCTCTCAGTGATTTTTGTCTCGTTTTGCTATCAGGATAACAAATTTATGAGACATAAATCAACTCTCTGAGTGGATAGGCACAGGATAGGCCACAACTCCTCTCACTTGTACCCATAGATGTGCCGTAAAGTACAGCATTTATCTTAATCATTTTTGCATATTTCGAGCGAACTTCATTCGCAAACGCCTTTTCTTCATAGAATAAACAATTTAAAATCAATTAATCATTTAATAAAATCTATAGAAACCCATTGTTAAAATTCAAAATAATTTTAAAATATCTTTACAGATCTATCTAAGTATTTTTTAAAAAAATCTTTAAAAATTAATTGTGAATATTGAAACTCCAAAGTATTTCAAAAACCTTTATTTATTTTTGGCCTGCTAACTCGTCTCAGTGATTTTATATATTTCTTCAAGACACGCTATAAAAAGTCGATAGAAAGTATTACCATGCCAGGGCATCTTAATATTATACAGGCCGATTATTTATTTTCTTATGTGCTATACTTTTTTGATCTTACGAGAACAATTTTACTTATAATTTCTGTATAACAGCAGACCGCGATTTTAATCCTCGCATTCCTAATATACCCATAAATTATAGAAACAGGGGCGCACATACATTCTTCCCACATGGCATTCTTCCTTACATATGTCTGCTTATATGTTGTATTTATTTACTTATATGAATACGTATGTATAAGCGGAATCCCTTGTCTACTGGCAGAATTTGTGGGCTTAACTAAGTCTCATGGCTTTTGGTTTTATTCGGCGCAAGAAAGCCTTAAATTAAATAGAAAATAATTTGATTTATGTTTGTGTATTAGTCAGACGTCTTTCAATTTGAATACTCGTATGAATGCGACAATTTCTGTTCACTCAATTATTCTGCTTAATGCTGCAAAGGAACTCAGCTCTTAAGTATTTATTTAGTGAATAGAAACAACTTTATCATCCTATTCTAGCTGCCAGCTTGGCGTATACATAATACTTGTATTCATCACTTAAGCAGCTGTTGCCATCATTTACTTTGACGACTTTTTGTCATCATTATACAAGTCTCTGGACACTCTCCCCAGACTATCAACATATACTGATGCCTAGCAATGTTTATACATTGATTTATTTGTCACTTATCATCAAATTTCAGACCCTAAGATTATTAAAAATGGGTAAAGTGAGTATATTTGTTTTGAGCACATATTTGGAACAGGGAAGCCGAACCAGATGCTTCCAAAATAATATTTAAGTATTAAAATTATTTTTTAGATGCCTAGAAATGGTTTAAAACAGGCTATTTTGAACTAACAATAAATAAATAAATGCAATAAATAAAAATAAATCAAAACATTTTTTTTTACCAAAAATTGAAGCTCAGTAATAGTTTTGTGGCTTAGTTTAGACAAAAATATTTAGCTGTAAATCTAAGAAGCACAATAAACCAAAAAATATAATTTTCAATTTCAGAAATGTTTAAAAAACAAACCAGTTTTTTAAATACCTTTCAATTTCTCAATTGGAAGATAAAATAGTTGAATTAGCAACATTGTAAATTCAAATTAGAGCCTTGATATTTGGAATTTATTTCATATATTCTGGAAATATTTTAGGCCGCTTTTTGTAATAAAATAATGATAGAAAAAGAATTTTAATCTTTTTTTTAATTGTAGCACCCTCTAACAGACCTCTCGTCCTATACAGTCCTATATTATATAGAGTATTTTTTATTTATATATATATTTGTTATTTACTCCTTTTTTGAGTGGACTTTTTGTTTCCTTTTGTTTTCAACTTTCAATTAAGTACCATCCTTGACAGTCCACACAGTTTTTTTTTGTTTTTTGTTTTTTCATATCATTTCTGACAGCGCTTTTAATAGCAGCGCTGGAAATGTGGTCAAATCACACGCACGTTTAGCAGCGAACACATTTGCTACAGTTGATTTGTCGACACTCGCTTAATCGGTGCTAAGTTTCCAAAGGACGTTACATGCTCAGAGCAGGACACTTTTTTGTGGCGTCATTGTTTACTCTTAGTAAAAAAATTCGACATTTTTGAACTTGAACTATTTTGAGCACTAAATGCAGTATCTATTCTTAAACCAAATTTAATATTTATAATATAATATAATATGTGTTTTTTGAGTTCCCGTGAAATTTTAATACAATCCAACTGCAGATTTAAGATACAAAATTGATAGTTTTAATTCTATAAAGAACAAAAAATTGAATAAATTAAATACAAGAAAGGGTTTGCCTAACAATAAAGATGACTAGTAAGACTTGCATTTCAAATTTAAAATAAAAGATAGTAAACAGTCAAGAAATAATTAAAGCTTCTATGTTTGAAATAATATTAGTATTGATTCTAAGCATTGATTAGGAGTTTTCAAATATACTTCAAAATATGTTTTGTTTGATTTTAGTTCTTATAAATAATTAATGGGACTTGACGCTTTTCAAAAAGAAGATTTATTGGAGATCAAGGATGCAATCCTCTATATTTCAAAGCCCTAAATATTTGAGATAATTCTAAGCAATTCTTGGCATTCGTCTTCTTTGGAACCATTACCTGCCCTAATGACATTTATCCTGTCGCCCATAATCTTTCTGTGGAACGGATGAACAGAAAAAAGTTAACTTAATTTTCGAGCAACAGAAACCACCGGTTTAACAGCTGTTTGCAAGAGATGAAAGAGTGGCGTGCGTGTAAGAGAGCAAAAGCTCAGCAGGCAGCAGAATACGTTCCACTTCCAGCAAAGTAAGCGCTATGCCACTCTTTCTCTCTCTTATCGTAACATGAAGCTTAACCCACATAGAAGCAGCTGCTATGTGGAACCCAAGTGGCCGAAGTGAATGGCCCAAGAGCCTCGCCAGCGCCGAAAGTCAACTTCAGTCGTTGGAATTCATTCGTGCGTCGTGGACACAAGCGAATCGTTGAAGCGCCTCCGTGCACGTGGCCACTGGCATCTATGTGTGTGGGTGTGTGCGAGTGTGTGTATGTGTGTGTGTTACGGTTACCAAGCGGCAAAAACAAAGCAGCCAACACCAAAAAATAAATACAAATACAAATACGAATAACATTACAAATATAAATGCAAATAAAAGTAAAAGTAAAGGGGTAAAATGAGCAGTTGAAAAAGTGTTGTGCGAGAATTGCCTTCAAAAATAGTAGCATAGACCCACTCTGCGTATGACAAGGCATAGTTCACCCCTCCTCTAGCCAGCAGCTTTTATTTGTAGTCTCTATGTATCCTAGCCGGCTCATTTCCCATTTTCTTTCCACAGGCGCCTAAAAGTATGCAGCTTCTTTTTGCATTTGCATTGCAAACGGGAAAAACTCGAAATTTTATAGATATTCGGATACGGGGCTTAATTGGGCTCTAGATTTTGGTTTGAGCTTTAGTGTAGTATTATCTTAACTTTATTTTTAGCTTGATTTTCTCATATGTTTCATTCCTTACCAGATTTTTCAAAGAAATTATTTTCATTTGGGATTATTTTCATTTTTATTTGCCCATAATTTTAAAAGGATATAAGAGAAAAATAATTAGTGATTTTGATTTTATTTTCTATTTCGTGTTGCTTTCTGTTATCTCATTCTTTCTTATCTGCATCTTCTTCTATATTTCTTCCTTTTATTCATAATGGGTATATAGATATTTCCCAATTCTTGAATAGGCATTTTCTTTTCTTCATATTTTAAAGGATGATTCGCATTCAAAATTATTATAAACTATTTTTAGTGCAGTAGTTTTAAATTCTAAGCGGCCGATTTAAAATTTAGATAATGTTGCAGAATTTCAGATTTCTGAAGACTTAGCAAGCCAAACCAAATTCAGAACCGGTTCGGCCCAGGAACGGTTGGCAGCTTGTTACACACGCTGAATGCAAACACTCCACTTAACGGTCATTGACATTCGCGCTTTAATTAAAACGATTGCATGCCTTTTCGTATTGCTTTGCTTGCTTGCCCCTCGCCTTGCCCCTTGCTTACCCCTGCCTTGCTCATTGCATGCAATTACGCGCCTGTAATTTTAATCGCAGCGCTTAGAATATTTTAGCACGCCAACGGAGTGGAAAAAGTTAATAAAAAGCAAACAAACGCATGTTTTTTTTTTCTAAAAAGAAAAGGTTGCAACTAAGAACTTAATTAGAATTCCTTTCAAATGTCAATAAAAAATACTAATTGCAATTAAAAAAAAACGGTGTTTTTTTTTCAAAAAAATCTGAAATATATCAAATTTGTGACACAATCAAGAAACAGGCATAAAATCAAGTAGAAAATTCTTGACTGAAATCCGCATTGATTCATAATGGAATTACTGATTTTTTCTACCCCGAATGGGTTTAAAAATAGATCGAGCTCAACCATAATTAGTTTTTCATTCAATCCTAATATTAATTAAATGAATTATACAGCGATAAATACTAGAATCTCAAAAGTAAGCTTATACTTATTTGATAGTAAACCGTTTGAATCAAGTATCAATGGGGATTGATTCACTTAAATTCTATTCAATGAAATAGCAGGAATTGAACTAAGCAATTTTAAAACTAATCATTTTTAAATTTAAACTTGGCATGTCTTATTTTTTGTTAATTTTGTAATCAAATCAGATTCCTTACCGTTTAAGCTAGAATTGCAGGGTAAAGTCAAATAAATCAATAATTAATTATAATTACCATCTAAAAAAATCTGAAAATTTGCCCATAATTCAATAAAAATAAATGCTTTGTATTTTCAAGAAAACTTCTGAAATTATCTAAGAAAAACAAATCGAAATCAAATAAATAATAATAACAAGTTAAACGTCGATATAAGGAAATAATTATGTTAAAGCTAAAGTTAAAATTATAAGAAAATATTCAAATCAAACAAAATGTAGCGTACAGAGTCGCTAAGTCGTGCCAATACAAAATTCATTGTGTTTGCAAGAATTAAGGTATAAAATTATTCTTCAATGTCGTCTAAAAAGAGTAAATGAAATGTATCGGCTTCGAAATATAGCAAAGTGCTAAAGAAATTCTATGAAACGGTTTCTTAATAATATGTGAAAGTGCTGAAATGTGTTTCAGTGTGTGTGTGTGTATATAAAAGAGAACACCAAAAAAACAAGAAAAAAAAAGAAAAAAAAAAATATAATAGTCATACAAGAACAAGGAAAACGCTCGTTTAAAAGAAAAGGATTTTTACTGCCTTTGGTGCAGACTGGCAAGGCCACGGACGGACACTGATACAATCAACAACAGCAGCCAGTCTTAGCTCCAAGGATTATCATCCAGTACAACAACAAAACAGCAGTCATAAAATAAAATAAAAGAGCTGGCGTCAGCAATGCCCATCAGGAGCAGAAGTGAGAGCATTACACACACGTCCGAGAGTAAAGGAGATATAAAAGGAGTACGAGTATAAATTTTAACAAGGTAAATCAAGCAGAAGGAACAACATAACGAAATGAGCTTAAGTTGTCAATTGAAAAGCGAAGCGCAAAGAAATGTCCAAAACATATCCTTCGTTTAGGGATTGTTCCAGACAACACCCATTTTTTTCTTTTTTTTTCTTTTTGACCCTTTTCCATGGTTTATGGGTCCAGGGTGTGAGATTGAGGAATCTGTGATTTTCATTTCAATTTCCACAATCAACTGCTTAAAAATACTTAAAGGGTATATTTTTAAAGGGATTTTTGTTCGATACTTCTAAATAAATAATAATGAAAATAAATCAAACTCCGAATTCATCTAATATAATGAATATTTTTGAATTGCTTTTTCAATTGATGTATTGGTCAGTCGATATAAGTGTAGAGAAAAAACAAGAGTTTTGTGAATAATAATAACATTTTCTTCATAACAAAAGAAGCAGTCCTTAAAAGACTTTTTGGAAATATTATAAGTTGGACACTTGTTGCACGATTTCAATTTTGAATAAAATTCTAAAAAATAAATATAAACAATTAAATAAACTATTTTAATATTGTTTTATATTTTTATTTATTTAAGCTGGTCTGAGAGCAGTTAAATACAAGAATATAAATAAAATATGGTGGCCAGCATCAGATCACGAATAAAATATTGAAAGAAGAACAGAATTATTGAAAGGAACAACAGAATGAAATGGATAAAAAATAAATAAGAAATTAAGCAAGAAAGAAAATTAACTCTGAAAGCCTCTGTCCCAGAGGGGAAGAGAGCTTGCCGAAGAACTAGTCACTACAAAAATCAATGGTCGGTCTCTTCCCGGAGATAGTCCGGTTAAAGTTGGAAAATCAAGGGGAACAAGCTATCAGAGCACTGTGGTAGAATATGATGGAAATCTCAATTTAACACTCGGAAGGCAAAGAGAAGAAATTGTTTTTGAGCCGAAGGATTCTATGTTGAACGCTCCACAATATTCCCAGCAATATTCACTAATTTTTAAACATTTTCTAAATGGTTGGAAAAAGCTATTCTGAAAAAAAAAGTTTTCCTTTCTTTGTAATTTTTCTAGTCAACATTTATTAGAGTTTATCGCAACTAATGCGATCTTCTGTACGATTGTAAAAACTCCATGTCTGTGTTTAAATAAACATGGAGAGATTTAAGCCTTTAACAACTCCTCATTTTAGTTTAAGTCTTAATTTTTATTCAAAAGTCAGTATGAACAGTACCAAAATCCTTTATACTTCTCTAGTTCGCCCCATACTAGAATATTGTTCATGTGTTTGGAGTCCTCAATATGGAATCCATCAAGTTCGTATTGAATCCATTCAGAAGCAATTCCTCCTCTTTGCCCTTCGTGGCTTAAACTGGGATCCCGATCGCCGTCTTCCACCGTACTCTGATAGGCTCTTACTCATTGATCTCCCTTCATTAACTAACCGTAGAACTATCCTTGGTATTATTTTTCTTCATAAATTAATTATCGGTGACATTAGCTCTCCTTTTCTATTATCTCGTCTTAACTTTCATGTTCCACGTAGACTAACAAGAAATTATTATCCCTTATTTTTATCTAATTGCACAACTGACTATGCGTTGCACAATCGATTCCGTGTGCTGTGCTCCAACTACAACGAATTTTATCACGTTATCTCTTTAGAACTCTCTCTCTTACACCTAAAATCTGCTCTTCTATTCTATCTTCGGGAGAACCGCAATCATTGATTGGTTGACGTGGTTGCTGCCTTGGCAGCACTGCTTCTTTTTTGGTTGGTGTTTTCCTGAATTGTCCTCTTTTCTCTCTCTTTATTATAATTTAATACATCACTAAAAAAGTCCGGATACCTACCGAGAATCCGCTCAAAATCTCGAGATTCTGATTATTCAATACTCGATTGATTTTTGATATATTTTTTTTTAATGTAGAAATGGATGTAGTTCTATGTCGGGTATCTGCATTATAATTATTAATTATTTTGGCCACAGCAATGGCTTGGCTTGAAGCGCGATACATTGACGCATCTGCTCCATCTACTATGGATCCTCGGTTCCATCAAATTGGGGCACACGGTCACATTGTTTATTATGTATGTCCATGTGATGTGTTATCTTACTTTATTACTCTCTTTCTTTCTATCCTTTTTTCTATTATGTTCTCTTTTCATTCTATTATTCTATTCTATTTTCATTCTATTTTCAACAATCTTTATATTTCTTTTTCGTTTTTTTTCTTGGTCTGATTGGGTTTTTGCCTGGGTTTTCCCCAATCCTGTGCAACAAATGTTGGACCATAAAAATTGATTGATTTTAATACCCCAGAAGGCTTAAATGTAATTCAATTTTAATCTTACTTGTAAATTTTAATTTAATTAATTTCTAAATTTTAATTTAATTTTATAATAATTACATTAATCTTTTGTAAGCCTTTAATCGACTGCAATTAGTCGATTTATTAATAAATAAATAAATAAATAATAAAATAAAACAGGCTTAATCCCTGTTCATAGTAGAAACCGGCTATGAATTGGTAAGTTTAGTTGGGATTAAATCAATTACGAATCCTTATACATATTTATCTCAATATGATTATTTAAATTTGAACGAGTTAGTGTCAAATTCGGGTTACTTCTTAGTCGAGGTGGAAAAAGTGTGAAACTTACAAAAAAAGCCTTTAAACAAAATTTTATTTCTTCGATGTTTTTTATTTAGTCCCTTTTTTAAAGAAGGAAGCCTCAATCTAACACCAAGAAAATAAACTAAATCAAACCATTTTTGTTGTTAATAAATATTGAATATTATATTATTGAATATAATTTTCGATTAGATTACCGTACTGAGCATATTCATTAGAATAATTTCTTAAAAATCTCCCTCTTCTCTCTGTAGCTCTCTGAATAAATAATCTGTTCAGAAGACATATGCAATATATGTAGACTCGTGTAGGTGAAGGAGAAAAAAAAACAATATTCTCGTATATCAAACGTTCTATATATATTAACTACACGTTATCAGCAGTATTTGACCATATCAATCAACGGATGCCGTAATGACACTGCGTCAAAAGACAAAAATCAATTCAATGAAGATAAATGAGTTAAAATTGAGTGCCCAGGCCGTACAGGGTATAGGAGAACAGGCACGACGCATCGGTTATCCATCCAGCGACTTTCAGTTGTCATTGCCGCAAATAATAAGCGATTATAATGCCGTAAATCTAAGCAGCAACAACAGCAACTTGTACTACTGAAAATATACTTACTTACCTGACGCAGACGCTCAGTCATACAGTCTCACAGTCACGTGCAGAGCTTCAAGAGGATGTCTGTCCTGAAGGCAGGTGTCGCCTTGCCCCAAAGGAGCAGCTACCAGACTATCGACAAAGCACATAATAAGAATTCTTCAGGTACAAAAACTGGAACTGGAGATGGTGCCATAATTTACCAGAACACGTTGGAGGCTGTCATAAAAAGTTTACGCTTATTACTCATACGCCGTGACCGGCGGTAGGCTGTGATGTTCAGCCTGATGAGCTGCGCTTGTTTCGAAATCAAATTAATCATTCTGCCAATGATTTAGATGATTTCTCTCTCGTTTCTCCTTTCCTTTCCTTTTCTTTCCTTTCCTCGCCTTTCCTTATCGATTTAGATACTTTTTGTATGTCTACCAGCACACGCATAAAATTACAATTACAAGTAAAATTGCTCAAGGCGAGCATATGCGATAACGAAATACTCTAGAATCATATATTTACAATACATAGTGAAAGACATTCTTAAGAAAGTTTCATAAGCAGCTTTTGTATACGCGAAAGTAATTTAAATTTGAAACTCATTATAAAAAGAAACCCTCATATCTAATTTCGCCTTTCTAGCTCTTAATGTCTCCCGACGGACTTGACTAGATCGAATCAGCTTGTCATCCTGACCAAATATGTTTTTATGTTTATCTTATATATATATAAATATATTTATTAACATTTATTTCATAATCCATATAGTCTTGATATGTTGAAAAAGCCTTCTTGTCTTTTTTATTCTGCAGAGTATAAAAATATCAAATTTTTTATTTTTAGTTGGCGCAGGTGTATTCTTTCACTTGAGGCTAATTGAACTTCCAAGTCAATTCTTGCAGTCCCTTTCCCTATTGCATACATTTAGGAGCAAGCAATTGTATTACTACAAAAAAAGGGATACAAGAAGTCCTTATTTAAGCCGCCAAGTACCATTTTCTTGATTTAAGATCACGTTTCCAATCAAAAATTTCTTGATTTTATCCAATCCCACCTGATTGGTTATTAATTTACTCCTATGATGCATTTTAACAATTATAATGAGGTAAAGTCCCAGTACTGGATTAAATTTCCTTGATAAATTTCATATTTTTGGTAAGGGTGATTACAAATGTTTTGTTTAAAACAAATTAATGCCAATGCATTTTCCATTTGCCTGAGAACTTACACCCAATGGGGTGAAATGAGTATCTAAAAAAAGTATGTTTTTCCAATTCTCAAATTCCAAATATCTTCAACCTCACTTGCAGAGTTCTTCATTAAAAACTAAAACAAAGCAATTTACTTTTCCAATCGACTTCAAATTTAATCTAAAACCTTATCATTAAAATTAAATATATAAAAGTTCTGCACATTTTTTGGAAAATCAGTCCTCAATTTTTATTTGACCGAATTTGTGTTTATTATAAAAACCGCACCCTCGTTCGGAAAATGGGGATGAAATTCGACGCTTTCGTTGCGTAAAACGGGCAGCTGATCTTCAAAGGATATGAAGAAGTACATGAGATCTATGGCCACATAAACCTGTCCCTGATCAGCTATCTGATTAATCGAGCCGAACAAACCACGATGGCTCAGCTTTGAGTGATAGCGTGCGCCCACCATCACCCCAAAAATTATTATATCCTCCATTGCGGCTAGTCCGAATCCCATGTGTTCGGGCATAATGGAACGCAGACGTTGTGCTCGCAACGCCTCCGCCGTACAGGTCGTCGACTGGCCACTGCGGTCCAATGCTAGGTTAGGTGGAATAAGAAAGAATTGCCGCCGCACAGGCAATCGTATTGGCCCCCATCACCGGCTCAATACCTCCACTGGGCACCATGATGTGTGGCCCATTTGCCATGCATATCCCAAACATGCGCTGACTAGGCTGCTATTGGAACTCCCTGCTGCTTCATAACCTATAGTTTGATCTCGGGCCTTACGCATCGCCAGATCCATGCAATAGTTGCCCACACCGGTCCAGGAGCATTTTGACCGTCGACCAGAGCCTCTCGCTCGCTCAGCACAGTGGGCTGCATTCGTAGGTCCATGGTAAAATTGATCCCCGGCAATGGCAGGCAAGCGATATATTCCCATGTAATCGGTGGCAATTAAAGCATCAGCCATTTCACTAGATGACTGGAACATTCAGCGAAAACATCGCTTACAAAGAGCTGTGCCTCCAAAACATCAACTAAGACCGCTGTTTCAGCTCCTGTTTCACCATATGTGTTTCGAGACGGCTCCTGTCTCCCCCCATAAATGTGCAGCATTTGCTTTAGGTTCAGAGCACCTCGCTGCCTTAGGTAGGGGTTACTACTGGGTAGTCCATCTAGCTTGTCAGAGCTGCTTGGCAGTTGCCTTGTTTCGATTTAGTTCCTCAACTCATTTCAATACACTTATAGATTTGCTGCAAGTCTCAATACAAGTCTTTTGGGCGAACTTTACGCAGGGTTTCAAGAATATTTAATACTCTACTCATCTTGAATAACTAATTTTAAAAATATATATGTTTGTGTATAGGTAAGAGCAAGAATATTATATAGATTTCAGTCCGAAATCTTTGAAATAGTTTTCAATTTGATAAACTTTTATCATTTCATTTCACTTATAAACTTATATAAAGATTATATAAAGATTATAGAAATAATAGAATATTGCTCGCCCTTGCAGAGTGAAATAAAAACTTTAAACTTATTGGATTTATTTATATCTTGAGGAAGAAAATAGTTCCTCGTGATATATTACTCTGCTATAGATCAAATGGTAAAAAAAGATAAAGGTCACGAAAATTTTGTAAGGAACTGCTTTATTTTCTATCCTTTGTTTTTTTAGAGCTATATTAAATTGCAGTTCGATCTGAGTCATTTTGGCTTATAAATTACGTCAAGATAACTTGGCAAAAAGACGTCTCCTACAATAACTTCTGTGCAGATTGTTCCTAGAGCAGCTATATAGTTATTCGATCCGATTGCGGCATATGTGCTCCTGCAACCTACCAAATTTCATTCATCTAGCTCAAGGACCGAAACACTAGACGGCCAGACCTGACGGGTCATGAAGGGTACATAAAATACATAAAAATAAATTCAAAGTTTTACGTTGTGTATTGACCATTTAATTTATCGTTTTATATACGAATTTGAGTTAATTGAGTACAGCATGTTTGGATATTAACAGTTAACAGTCGTTGGCCATTCTATTAGCTTCGTCCATTATAAAATCCTTATGGAAATAATGAAGTAAGTTCGCCACTGCACTGCTTTTTGTGCAGCCACTATTCCGTTCCCCTCCTTCGTTCTCATAACTGATAATGCCATAGATACATTTAAATTCTGTCCGGACGTTATTGTTAATGCAGTTGTTAACAAAGCCACTGCCACTGTCGCCTTTACAAAACTTTTCGTCCTTAACGGTCATTATCTGAAAGTGATCATTGTCCTTTCCAGATGTATATGCTGCAAGTAGGGTTAAGTTTAAGGGCGTCTTATTCGACTGCCAGGCGTAGACTATGCCGCTATCTGGCACGTCATTGTCATTATCGAAATCCCATGGTAGACAAATTGTTTTAGAGTTATCGTCGTAGTTGTCAGAATTTAGTTTGAGAAGAGCCGTATCACCAAGGAATTCCCCATCAAAATACCTTTATTCAAAATAATAGATTTAAACTTAGTTAATTTGGTCGATTTTCAGCACATTCCAAAAAAATACTCACTGATTAATAATTATGTCCTCAACTTGCCTGCCAAACGCTTCGTTTACTTTCCTGCTTCTGCTGGTTGATGGGCCCACCCGCAATTGTTTGTATAACGTTTGATTAACGCAATGTGCCGCAGTCAGGACTAAGTTTGGTCTAATCAGGACACCAGTGCACGTAAGTTCATAAATAGAGTCATCTCCTTGATTCCTGTAAATGGCCACAGTCCATGGTGCTGCCGAAAGTCTTGCGGGAGGAGCGTTCATCGATTTTCCAATTTTCGGAGTTGTGGCGCACTCCAGTTTGCAGAACTTATCCATATCAGAACTGATTTGCCAGCTTCCATCTTCAAGACATTCTATTGTGGGATTTTTAACCCTCATTTTGAATCCGTGGTTGCATTTGAATATCACCTTTGTTTGTGGAAGGATACCCGATGTATCATTACAATTATTTGTTTTGTTCTCATATAGGCAATGCGGAGTCATTGAATCACGGCAGAATAAAATGTCCGTCTTGCACTTTTCTAATTAAATATTTAGCAAATATATTCAATGAATTATCAAATAAAATAAACATAATAAAAGGTACTACTTACTAACACATGTTGCATTTTCCGCAATTTTCGAAAGCTGGTTCCAGTTGCTATTCCCGCACCTCACATGCATATTAGTTAAATCATTAGGTAGTAAAGTATATCCTTTCTCGCACTCAAACTTTAGTACCTTGTTGCGAATGAGTGTTGGTGTGAAGTCATTCACTTTAGTTGAGCAGTTATAATTATTGCATTCATATATCCTGAGGCGATCTTTGTATTTCGAGTAATTTTTTATACCGCATCCATTGACTTTGGGTTGGGATGAAATTAGACAAGTGTATAAAAAGAAATATAAGGAAAGGTCCTCTTTGTTACACCGAAGATTCGAATTTCTTCTCTAATAAGCTGCATAAATCATTAAAAATTTTGCTATAAACAAACAGTCAATCGTGAATTTATTTAAACTTAAAGAACTTCAGTCTGGTAAATTGGTACTACAACTTTTGAACCTATTATTCCCATGGCAACTGTATGATTTAGTAGTTTCTTTTTTGCCAATATTAATTAAATTGTTTAATACAGGCACCCAAAAACACTAAACAATATCTATTTGTACAGAAACCTCTATCAAGGCAGCTTGAGAAAAAAAAGAGTTTAGCTCGCAGTAACTTTATAAGCCGTTGTGATAACACTTTCCGATCTGATCGGATCATTTTTCTCTTACCGAATTTTTCCTGGTTTGAAGTACAATTTCTTGTCAAATCGTAACGCCATTCTCCAGTAGGTAAACACACATTCCACTGATGGTTAGCAAGCTTAATCGAGGGATCGTAGCACTCCAGGCTGACTGGTTGGTTGGCATATACAAATCGGGTTCCGTTCTGGGAATAATATTTCGTATGCTCGGTAAATCGTAGTTGCTGCATTGTAGGCTCGATACAAGTGGCTTCCGCCCTTTGAATCCATCCTTTCGCTGTCTCGCACACTTTGAACGATTCATCGGAACCATCAATGCAATCGAATTTGTTATCGCATATTTTTCCACTTTCTCTTATGCATTTTCCATTGGCACATCGGAAATCAGGAAATTCACACTTTTCCATACAGAGCTCCACAGACTCGTCCCGTCCATTGGTGCAATCGATAGCTCCATTGCACATATTGTTCCCTGGAATGCATTCACCACTCATGCACTCCAATTCATCCCTATAGAACGTATGCCAAAGAACATCTGAATATCTCTGACGATATTATTAAGTTCAAATCATGTGTGGCCGACAATAAGAGCAGATAGAACCCCTTAAATTTCTTGTAAAAGCCTCACCCATATAGAGTGTGCAATCCCTCCTACCCGTCAGGAAATAAACTAATTCAAACTCTTTTCAAATAATGAAGAAGACTGGTAGACGCATTCAAAAATTTTAGTTTAATTTAGTTATTTTGATCGACTGTTCCTTAGCAGCTATTCAACATGGTACTCCTATTCTGCATATATTTACATACAATCTGTAACTTTCATCTTGAGGATACAAAAACTTTTCTATACTCCATAATAAAGTAATTCAAATGGACACACGAAATATAAAGACGGCCGGACGGCTATACCGACTCGAGCTTAAATCGAGTCGAACTGCTTGCAGCATCGAATTTCGATAAGTTAATAAGAAATAATTGATAACCATAATACGCTCTCGGATTACACACACTCTCCACATTTTTGGAGCTTTCCCGTCAAACACAAACAGTCACACGTATTTGAATCCTCGGTACACCGAAGAAAGTTTTTCTTATTCCTGCTAAGATTTTTTTGCCTTTTTTTTTTCGAGACATACTTCTTGCATTCGCCACGTATTGTCTGCTTAAACTCTTTATCCTTATTGCACAGTGAAGGCGATTCATCCGACCCATCGGCGCAATTGATTTCTACGTTGCACTCTTGACTTCCTCTTATTTCTGCTCCGCTGGCACAGTAAAATGTGTGTGACGCTTCAAAGGTCCTTTTTATTTTACACTCCACAAAAGACTCATCGCTGCCATGTAAACAATCGACTTTGCCGTTACAACGCGAACTTTCTCTAATGAGTACTTTATTTTCCTTGCATTGAAACCATCTACTCTCAACCACCGCTTGCGCCACTAAAAGTGTCCATGCTATGCGACCGATCATTTTATGAACGAATCTCAAGCACTATGCAGATCAAACTGAGCAAATTATTTCTTAGGGTCGGGTGCTGATATGTTGGCCTGCAGAGTTTCAGAGAATGCTGATAAGCAGCTCGCCGAATGTGGTCCTAATCGTTTATCGGACTCCTATTCAAAAGAAAATAAATAAAAATAAAAAAATTCGAGGAGGGCAATCTTTGGCGAGCCGAATAATAATTACCCTTGCTTACTCGAATTGCTTAGTTTGATTGTTTCTATGCAAGCCGTATGATATAGTAGTTCGATCGTGATAATGTAGAAAATACACGCCAAGATCCTTGTATCTTGAGAAAGAACTTTACTTTCTATTAATGATTTTTAGCAGATTTTTACCTTAAGAAAAAAGATAGAGTATGAATATATTATAAAGCTGATTCCAATTATATTTCAGCACTCAATGGGCTCTGGAACCAGCAGCTTAAAGCTTTGAAAATGCATATCAGTGGAACAGCTAGCAAAGTTCAACTTATTTATACGATAAATATTTTATATTTAAAAAGCCAAGTCAATCTGAAGGCGTTGGAAGACATTTTTTCTCCAATTTGCTCGTGTCAGATATTACTTGAGCAATATATTAAAAAGAGTATAAGCTTAGTCTCATAAAGCAAACATTAATAAACTATAAGTTTATATGACATCAAATAATAACAAAGTAAAAACACTTTTCAGTACTTTTCAGCACAACGACAGCTACAGGAAGATGCATGCTCTTCAATTGGAACTTTCCGACCAAGGCAAAGCCAAGACAAGGCCAGACTATAGATAGTGTTTTCTGAGAAGCAGCGCGAAAAATAAACCAAAGTATTATTAATTTGAAAAGATCCGCTGAAGAAAAGTAGAACTTGTTGACCAAGATGTGGCATAGCCAACAGCTGCGGCTGCTCCTGATTTCTGCTGCTCTTATAGGGTGGTTCGGCTATGTTACTGCCTCCACGAAAGACATCTATTCGGGTGCTCGGCTCGGGCATCGGATTGTGCAAACACGTTATGGTCGTTTACATGGTTTGATTCTGCCTCTGGATAGCTTTCGCTTTTTGCGTTCGGTGGAAGTGTTCCTGGGGGTACCCTATGCCACCCCACCAACCAAACAGAACCGGTAAGTATCACTATAGCATTGAGGTGCTGAGTTTTAACCGGTTTACCCGTAACGTGTGATCTTCACTCGCGTAGCTTTAGCCCAACACGTGCGCCCGCCCCTTGGGATGGAATTCGCATCTCGGATAAATACAGTCCTGTGTGCCCGCAGCGATTACCCAATATCCAAAATGAGACCGCTGCGCTGGAGAAGATGCCGAAGGGTCGTTTGGAGTACCTGAAAAGATTGCTACCATTTTTGGAGAATCAATCTGAGGATTGCCTTTATCTGAATATATTTTCGCCTGTGAATGGTATGCAAAAGAAATTTTCGCTTTAAATTTGAAACTATTTTTTTTACAATAGTTTTTGCAAAATTTACTATCAAATTATAATAAAAAAATAAAATATAAATATTAAATTTATATTAAAATTCAAGTGTTTTCAGTCTGGAATAAGGATTTAAAAATTGTTTTTCAATTTGGTAAAGTTGCCCCCTTTTTCGTTTTTCAGTTATTTGATATAGTACTCCGATCTTGATAGTTTCTCGAACTAGTAACTCTCTTGAGAAGCACAATATTTTCGACCGAACGTTCACTTTTTTACCTAACTATTAAGTTCCATTATATATCTAAGTGAATCTATCTTTCCGATTTCGATAGATGTCAGCGGATTCCTAGAAAATATTATTTATTTATTTATTTATCTAGCTCAAAAACTGAGAATAAATACTTTTCTTGCTTCCTTCAATCGATTCAAGGTTACCAAACCATCTGCAATGGTATCAAAAATATATAAAAAATACAAGCAAGTGTCCCAAGTGTCCAAGGAGTCAGAAGTAGTGCAAAGAAAAATATGTTAAGAGCTGTGCGTAGTGCATAAATCTTATTTAAATTCAATTAATTAAGATTAATCTTACGGCACGTAATGGCAATAATTTATGCTTTAAAAATGAACACAAACAACTAAAGGCACACTGAGAAAAATTGGCGTATCCACGCAGAATCTCACACCCTCTCTCAGGCTTAGAGAAACCCCGAAGGCTGGACTCAAGTCAGCAGAGAAAAAAGAACAACAATCTCAACATTACTAATCTATAGCTATTTCTAGACTGTGGGGAGGGTGGAATGGGGCTTTAGAGGGGGAAATGCAAATCAAAATCAACTTTGCACGCAAACAGAAACATTTAATGGTGCTTAAGCGCTTTAGCAAACTCTCATGGAATGGGCTCGGAACAGTTCAAAAGCCATAGAAGGTGCTTAAGCACTTCGGCGACTCTCTGAATTTCTCTGATGCAAATAATTCCCATTAATATGCTGTACTGCGTATTAGCAGCGTTTCATATCAGAAAGAAATTCAAGCTACAATTTCTTTGAAACACAATTTTGAGAAGTTTTTAAATATTGTGATTAATTGAATCTTTCTCTGGCTTAACTTATCAAGAACTATATTAAAAATTTATAAGCTTATAGAGAGAGACTAATAAAGATTTTATACGCGTTCAAGCTGGATTGCTCCTATGGCAGGTATATGATAAAGTAAAATCATATTGTAAATTTCATCAAGATACTTTGAGAAACTAAATAGTCTCCCATAGGAGAGTGTGTTTTATTTTATACCATTACAGAGAGAATTTGAAATGCATTAACAATGGTTCTATTCAAGCTAATATCTTGGAGTTTTTGAGCTTGGTGTCTTTATCATTCTGCTATCGTAGAAGGAAAGAATCGGTCCTTTAGATGCTGAACAGAAAAGTTTTTGTTTGCCAAGATATCTTGATAATGTTTACAGGTTATAGGTGTTTTCTAAAGGCATACTTTTCCAGATCGATTTACTATATTATATAGCTTACGAAGCAATAATCGGTACAGAAATTGTTGAATTTTATTTATTTCCCAATATATCCTAATAAAACTGACTGGCTAAATTTAAGAGCGGGTTCTTTAAGAGCATATCAGAAATTATTATTTTTTTGTTAATAAATTTTCTACAGCTTAAAGCTGTCGTTGGAAATATCTTAGTTTAGTTCTAGTATTTAAAAAAGTTGAATTTATCTTTATTATAATTCCTATATCCTTTAAAGGCTAAGATATCTTTATGAGTCCTCCTTGTAACTGTTTTCTCCCTTTCCATAGCTGGAGCGAACGAGAAGAAACTACCCGTTATTGTGTTCATACACGGCGAGTCCTTCGAATGGAGCAGCGGTAATCCTTATGATGGGTCGGTGCTGGCTAGCTATGGGGAAGTGGTAGTTGTGACGCTTAATTACCGACTTGGCATTTTGGGTATGAAGACTGCAATTGTATAGAGAACTCGTGGCCTAAATACATAATTATACTCGTACTTTCTTTTCCAACTTCTTCCGCCTTCGCTCCTGTCCAATTCTTTAGGCTTTCTCAATGCCAATCCCAGTCCGCATGCACACGCACGTGTCGCTAATTATGGTCTGATGGATCAGATGGCTGCCCTGCACTGGATACAACAAAATATACAAAAGTTTGGCGGTGATCCAAATATTGTGACTCTGGCGGGTCATGGAACTGGCGCAGCCTGCATCAATTATCTGATGACTTCGCCCACAATGGTGCGTGGACTGTTTCATAGGGCTATTCTCATGTCTGGGTCGGCGTACTCGTCCTGGGCACTGGTGGAGGATCCTGTGCTGTTTGCCATTAAGCTTGCCAAAGAGGTTAATTGTACCATACCAGAAGATTTGAACAGGCATCATGAGCAGATTGTTGACTGTCTGAGAGACGTTCCATTGGAGGATTTATATGGCGCAGATATTCAAGCACCCAATTTCTTGACTTCGTTTGGACCTTCGGTGAGTTTTTCACAAAAATAATAAAAATAAAATGACAACTTTCTATTTATTACGTTTATTTATTCATCATTTTAATTATGTTCCTATGACTTGCTTGACCATTAGAGAGTATCGGATAGTTGATCAACTTCAAATTAAAATTAGTAGAAATATTGAACAACATTGCAGAGTAAACAATGTTTTTTAACATAATTTGTTTGGTATAAGACCTGAAGAGGAAATCCGATCCTTCAGGATAATTTCTTCAAAAACCTCTGGAAATCTAAAGAGAATGTAGTTTCCTAGACCCATGTGCGGTATGTGAACTTTTAAAGTGCCCCTCGCGTTGAGAGTAGTATTCCACAGTAATAGCAACAAAATACTTGAAATTAAACCGAATTGATTTGCTCACAAAAGAATTGACTTGAAAGATTTTCGTTTATCCTTGTCTGCAGATACTCATTTTGTCTTCATCTTTCATTACGAGTATTTCTATGTCAAAGGTTCAAGTAATTTTGGGTTTTTTTTTTCTTTTTATTTACTCAATATCTGCCATTTTTTATGGACTCGTATTTTTTTGTTGTGCTTAAGCTTATATTTTTTCACGCCGATTTTCATTTATCCATCTTTTTTAGCTCATCTTTTGGTATACGCTCCAGTGGAGTTTATTTCTTACTTCAGTTCCTTTGTACTCTGCTTTAACTGTGTTTCAACGTGCTTTTGAACAACAATTGAATACTTTACTTTTTGCTCTCTCTCTCTCTCTCTCTCCCTCTTTCTCTCTGTCTTCCTTTATCTGCCTTCCATTTTCTGTTTCCTTTTGCTGCTGGCTTTCAATTTCAATTTAGGTTGATGGCGTTGTCATACGACCCGGACATTCCAATCTCGATATCGATGATTTAATGACGCGCAACTCGAAGCGCTCATCGGCCGATGGTGGCTCCCAGCCAGCCAGTGGCAATGGCGGTGGATCTGGTGCTGGCTCTGCGTTCAACGGTGGATCCGGCTACTTTGGAGGCGCCTCCGCCACGAACAACATTGGCGGACACTATGACGTACTCTTCGGCGTTGTCACGGGCGAATCGATTTGGCGGTTCAGCGCTCATGACATACAAAATGGCTTCGAGGGCGACAGACGCGATAAAATTATACGCACTTATGTGCGCAACGCTTACAATTACCACCTCAATGAGATATTCTATACGGTGAGTACGCCAGGCCGGGCTATAAATAATCTAGTACTAACAGCACCAATTGCCAGACCGAAACCTGGTCTGGGTCCCCAAATAAACCTCTTTGTTTGGCGGCTGCGGTTTTCAGTCTGTCACATAAATCTTCTAATCAGATTGCAGCTTCTCTGCTCCGCGTGTGGTTTCAGTTACTTCTTTTGGGGCTCCCAGTTGGCTGGGGCCAGTCTTGACAGCCACTTTTGGCATCATTTAATGCCCCTGCCCAAGCTATAATGATTGTCTTATCTCGAGTGTACTTTTTCACTTCAGTCTCTATTTGCAGCGATATTCTTTAAAACTTTGTTGAAAAACAATTTTTTTCAGACATTACGATACTGCATTGATATTTTTTTTGTTTTCTAAATATTAAGGATCCAACCCCTCTGAGGCAGTCTAAGACTTCTGGGTTAACCGTCAAACATTAAAATAAATAAGCCTGAAATAATTAGTTTTTTGGGAGTTCGTCAAAAATCGAATCCAAATTTCGGGTTGAGTAACTCCCACAAACCGTCCCCAAACCGAACCTAAGCTTGTTGTCCTGTCATCCTTCTAAAAGGTCGATATTTATCTACTGTTTGCACCTCTGCATCTCCTTTCATAGTATAATACCAATAACATTAAATATATCCACATATCTGCTCCGTACAGAACTTGTGTTGTGTTCAAGTCTTCCTATGGGAGCCATATGATAACATGATAATATGTCCGATCAGACCTCTGCAAGGCAGTAATAAAATATTCATATATTTGCTGTAATTTAATATACTCTCCAATCCTCATTTTACACATATT
This sequence comes from Drosophila repletoides, assembly GCA_018150835.1. Lineage (NCBI taxonomy): Eukaryota > Metazoa > Arthropoda > Insecta > Diptera > Drosophilidae > Drosophila > Drosophila repletoides. Next base: position 9,447,561 of record JAECWQ010000202.1, read on the forward strand.
AAAAATTATTTAAAATTTTGAAAGACCACAGTAAACTGCCTAATAAAAGTTTCTTTCAAGCCCTGTTTGCTAATATTATGAACATTTTAGACTTTTATTCAAAAATATGTGTTCTGCATGTAAAAATATATGCTGTAATTTGAATAGGCCACCTTGAAAATTATATAAAAAACTCAAACAAAAACATTTAACATGAAAAGCAGCAGCAGCGGGAGCATAAAAAGAAAAAGTCAATTAAAATGTTCGCACATTCGGTGTGTGTACAGTGAGTGTAACAGTAATTATAAGTAGTCGTATGTACACAGTGCGTATGAGTAACATTTCGCAACTAGGCTGAATTACATGTTATGAGTATGTAGCTTTTTAACAATTTATTCTATTTTTGTGTGCTTTGTTTTAATATTTTGTTTTGCATATATATATATATATATTTATTACAAGCGCGTTTCCTTTTTTTATATATTTATTTTTATTTTTATTTTTATTTTTATTTTGTAATGCGCAAGCGAACAAAATGGAAGGCAGTTAACACGCCATTGCAACCAAAGCATTAACACGCTTTATTTGGCAAATGTGTGTATGCATATAGGTGTGCGTGTGTGTGTGTGTGTGTGCGCGTATTTGTATCTGCGTGTGCATTGGCAAGGACACTGAGTATGTATCAGTATGCGAGTATATATGTATATGTGGCACATACCTACTTAAAAACGCACAGGCTACACTTAACCCAAATCACAGTAACAGCAGCACCAGCACCAGCAGCAACAGTCAACAGTCGTCCTCGTGCTCGTCCTCGTCCGCATCCTCAGTCTCATCCTTAGACACATCGTCATCCTCAGTCGACGTTGTCACCATTTGCCATATTAAAACCAAGTGTATCCATGTACGTAAGTATATGTACACTCAGAGAAAAAGCAGTTACTCCGGTGCTTGAACCACTTCCTTCTTCTTAGTATCATAAATGAATTTTTAGCAATAAAGTTCCTCAAATAATATGAAAAGAAAGTCGAAAATTGATTAGAAAAACCAGGATTATAACTGCAATTTTTTCAGAATTATTTCTGAACAATTTCAAAAAAAGGAAGACGTAAAATAGTATCTATTCACTCGCGCTTAGCCAAGAGTTTCTCGCGGTGTGTGTGTGTGTTTTTGTATATGTTTGTATTTGTGTATTTTAAGTGCACACAGAGACACACACGCGCACATCAAGGAGCCGTAAATTGCCAACGCATATATCACGATTATAGCGCATACATTCGTATTTATTTTACTTCATTATAGTCGTAGGCTCCCCACAGCAAAAGTCAAGCTGACTGACTGCAATCCTGCAATCCTGCAATGAGGTTTCATAATGCATTCAGTAATGGCATATATTGTATTCATACACTCTCATCTGTATAAGAAATGAATCTGCACTAATGAAATACGACTATATACATGCACATGCCGTCATAAGACGAATTGTTACTGCCAGCAATTGGTAGGCAAAAGGTATCTTCATAATAATTCTGATCTTATTGTTCAATAACAGAAATTTAAATTATTGAAGCTGAAAGCCAAGTCAAATTACCCGAATTTCACATTATTTGATTCAAGGCTTATTCTGAGTATTCAATTGTTAAACCCTTGAAGCAGGCATCTCTGAATAAGGAACTTAACTTGTGCATTTCACCAACTTCAGTATGATTGGATAATTAATAAAGAATTTGTTCAAGATAGATTCTTAAGTAAGGCTCTCTCCACAAGAGCATTCTTGATTAATTTTAATTATTAATTTTGATTAACTTACTGAAGACTATTGCTGATTGTTAGTTCACAGCTTTATATAGTCCGGTAAATTCATTGCCTTGGCAGCTTTCCTCTTCGAACTTATGTAGTTAATTTATAATTTATCGTGCTTTATTTTTATACTCTTCCTTGCGTCGTACATGATTTGATTAGCTTTTTGAAAATTCATTGATTCAGATCTTGTGCTATCAGAGTCGTTAAATCTGCTGTTTCGGAATTCTTAATAAGCTTTTCTGGCGCAGGTCATGAAAAATTATCTTCTTAATTTTATCTTGTTATACTCTTGCCGAGGGTATCACAGCTTTGTCTCGTAATGTGTGATGCATTGAAGGTGCAAATGTTAAGTATCAATGTTACTTAACAGTCGAAATGTTAATTAACATATTTCCACATCCTCTTTTCTTGGATATTTTTTCAATCTTGTGATTCTTAGATAGATCCTTAGATGGATCCTTGAATCGACACTTGAATGTTTTATGTATTCCTTGAGTTATGTTGAATCTTATGTTTTTGTTCTGATTTCTTCGAAGCTCCTTAGACCACCTCAATCTCCTTGAATTTCAATCAACAGAATTGGTCCTTACAAATAGAACTCAGGTAGTTGCTTCAAAATTGGTAAAGAATGAAGGATTTAATATATTTTTCAATTTCAAATTTACAAAATATTAAAAATATCACTGAAATTTTTGTTGTTATATTGCACATTATTGACGGCAGAGCTATAATGTTTGAGTCTTCTCCGATCCCATAAAGTATGTATTATTGCTTAGGACGCCGGGTCAAGTCGAAATAGTCAAGCCGCTCTTCTCGTTTCTCTATCTGCCCACCTGTCTGTTTCTATGCAAACCCAATCTCAGTTCTCAGCTAGAATGCTGAAATTTAATAAGAAAGGGTATACAAAATAGATAGTTGTCGAAACCGGCTTAATAGGAGCACTATACTACTACCACCGACCACAAATTTGGAAGCAGTATGAAAAAGTTGTTGTATTTTACCGTATCTGGATGAAACTCACAGCACAGATTAAAACTAAGGCTAAACGCTTGCCAATATTTAACACGATAGGACTACTATATCTTTAGGCTGCCAGATGAACAAGTCGAAATAAATAAATTGAACTACAGTTTTCAAATTAACATTCCACCCTGCAAGTAGTAGAATGTGTGTCGTATATTTTGGAGTATTTGTATTTAGCAAAACCGTTAGGCTCCTTTGGAGTGCTCCCTTTTGGGTTTTTGGCTTTTAAATTATGCATGACATCGATTTTACAGATGCACTTTGTGGTCCCCTTAAAAACCCACATATGGTGGCAAAAATAATAATAACCACAGCAAACAGTAGTATGCAACGGCGGCATCAGAAATCCGCTTGTAATCCTGCCAGGATTTGACTTGGCAAACATGCATGTGTGTACATATATACAAATATATACATTCATATAAAGCCAGGCCCAGTTCGCAGCTCTCAAATATGTGTGTTTGTGTTTGTGTTTGTATTTGTGTGAGCAAAATATTAGTTTGGGTAAGAGCCGAAAGCAAACAGTTGCAAATGCAATAAGGCACATGAAATGACAAACCACAATACCAGAGGTCGTCCATCAGAAATCAGTTTATAGAGCTATATTCGTACTGTTCGGAGCTATCGGAGCCAATTAACTCAACTAACAATTTAAACTTGTTTTTGTATAATGTACAATTTAAATATATATTTTTATATTCTCTTAAATTCCACCAACCGTTTTCCAGAAACCCTCAAATATTAAACATAAATCTTATCAAGATAGTTAATTTGAGATTGGTTAACCGGTTCGGTTCGGAAAAAAACAACTTAACTCTCGAGTATGAATCTCAACTGAATCGTTTTTATACAAAACAAACTTAGTCAATCTATCCGGAATAGGTTATAAATAATCCACTTAAATTTATATAATGATGAAACTAAACCAACTGACTAAAAACTAATCCGAACTTTCGGTTAAGAATTTCTTTAAATAGGTCCGCAAACCGAACCCAAAGCTTTCCAATGACCCCCGAACTTAAACTCTTCCAAAGTTGTAAAGGTTTGCATCCTTGCTAGAGAGCATTCCCCAAGAAAATCGTGATATATACAAATAGAAAACTGATTCAAATTAATTATTAATCAATATACAATCAGACAATAATAATAAGCTCCGAGCTATCAGGTATTATGGGATATTTATGGGAATAAATACAATTTTGAAGCATAACAATACATATCATCTCTTCTCATCTCTACAGATTGTCAACGAGTACACCGATTGGGATCGCACTTCACAGCATCCGATAAATACACGTGATACGGCCGTAGCAGCATTATCCGATGCCCAATTCGTAGCGCCCATTGTACGCACAGGAGATATACTGGCAGCTCAATCTCCACCACCTGTGGCCTCATCCACACCGAGCGGGGCGGGTAATGCAGCAGCCTCCACTCTGCCAGTTAACACGCAGCCAGCGGGCCGCTGTTATTTTTATGTGTTCGACTATCAGACCAAGGATGGGGACTATCCGCAGCGGATGGGTACGGTGCATGGTGAGGATTTGCCGTACATATTCGGTGCACCGCTTGTGGATGGCTTAAGCCACTTTCCGCAAAACTATACCAAGTCAGAGACTGCACTGTCGGAGGCAGTGATGATATACTGGTCGAATTTTGCTCGTACCGGGTAAGTTAAGTTGTTGTAGTTGTAGTTGTAGTTATAGTAGTCGCCCTCGTTTCATTCAAAGCCCGATTTCTACTTTTCTTTTCCGTCGTCTCCCTCTTTCCACCAACACCAACACTAAGCCACTTACACTAATTTGTCAGGCAAGCGACGCGACTTTCCTTCAGCTATTCTAAACACTTATTTCATGTGCAACACTTAACGCTGATTGTCCGTAAGAGAAAAGTGTTTCTCTGAACTGCTGTGGTGCTTTCAGCACAACAGTCTTACAACACCTGCTGCAGGGCTGCTATAAAACAAACTAAACTAAAGCCCCGGCATTTCAAGCATTTTCTATTTGTGAACACAAAATACAAACAACGAAAGCAAGAACAAAAAGCGTGGCACGAGCACACAAAATCCTTTTTGGAATGCATTTTAACTCAACTGTCCTGTATTTCCTTTCTCTCTCTCTCTCTCCACAGCAATCCCAATGAACATCATCGCCAGGACTCAGTGTTGCCAGTTTCTAAGGAGCGCAATCGTTTTCGCAGCATCACCTGGGAATACTATGATCCATTGCATCAAAAGTATTTGGAAATAGGTGAGGCGGCAAATGAATTATTAAAATCTCCTAAATAGAATACGTTAGGAATCATTTTTCGTAAATTTTCTGTTGTTTTCTGCATTTTTTATGTATGCACATTTATTATACCGGAACTCTACGATTCGCCCTATATAATTCGCTCTAATCCTTGCTTAAAATACAGGATTATAATTGTCAGTAATCGAAAGTAAAGTCTGAAAGAAACAAATATTCAGATAAAAGACTGTTTAGGGTAATTCACACACATACTCACATATACGCACACACACACTCACACACATAGACACACTTACACACATTAAAAAGGAATTCGAATATAAAAGCCAGATAAAAGCAGCAAATTTGCGTTTTTAAAGCAACGCCAACAAATGTAAGCGTGAAAAAAAGAGAAAGAATCAAATTTAATTTAAATTTTAAAGAAGGCAAAAAACAGGACGTGCTTGCAAACAAAACTGCGTGGGCAAAATGGAAGTGGTATAAAATGTGAAAAAAGCGTTACAACGGGAAAAGTGAGTACTGCAAAACAAGGATACGCCCGAGTGGCTGTTGAAGGTTACCTACCGGAGATAACACAGAAAGGGAAGCGGCTATTAAGTTCGAGAGGAAGCGTAATAATTCAGCTGTCTGCTCCGAGATACCCTGTATTGTCTACAGACTAAGAAGGAAATAGAAGGGATAAAAGCTAGCATTCAGCTTGAATCATTCCTCGCTATCAAAAGCGATCCCGAATTTTCTAAAACCAATTCGAAATTCTTCATTAAAGCCCGAACTCAACCCTGATTCGTTCTGCATTTATTCTTATAATGAATTATAGTAATTATCACCAACCAGATCAAAAACAAAAATAGAAGCGAGAAGAAAAAAAGAAAGAAACAGTGAAGAATTACAGATAAAATATTAAGTAAGAAGGAAAAAGAAACTTAGAAACTTAAATTTAAAATGTAATTTTTTAAGCCAGTTTTAACGACTAGCAGTTAAACTTTGTCTTATTTAGTTCAAGAAAATACTAATATACCCTTCACAATTTATTACATGGTGTCAGCCCGAGAACATCAGGCTTTATGTGTTCTCAAAAATAATGCCGTTGCGTCATGTCAAATGTGTGCAAATGTTATTAGGTTCAAATTTTTTACACCTTTTGTGCCAGAGACACCAACAACAGGGCAACAATTCGAGTTTTAGAAAATGGCACTCCAAAGCAAATAAATTTTGAATGCCCTTTTCGCTTGCCTGATAATATTGAAAGGGAATGTTCAAATTTAAAATGCTAATTTCTGAAATAAAAATTTAATAAAAATTATATTTATTTTCCTTAGTATATGTTGTATAGCTGAGAGAGAAGCAGTATCTTTCTTTAATATTTTTACATGTGCCCCTTGGTTCAGTTAAAAAGTTAATCAAAAGTTCTCTCTTCCTCAATAAACCTATTAAATTCGACTTCAGCAATTAAAAATTAAAGCTACTAAAGACCTATTTGTCCTTTGGCTACATTAGATTAGACTACTGTATACTCTTACGACTAGCTCGTAAGTTTCATCAATATATCTGAAGTAAAAGAAAAGTTTACCGATTGTTCCTTTCTATGGCAGTCATACGTTAAAAGAGTCCTATTCATTCATCTAACCAAAAAAATATTTCCAAATGGTTGACATAAAGGCAGACATAGAGACTTATCCCATCGTCCTTATAGATTCCTATTCTCCTCCAATCCGCTTCACAGAGTTTCTTGAAAAGCCCTTTCTTCTTAAATATCGGCTGAAATAAAATGCTTTTTAGAGTTTCTATTTCGAAAGGCACCAAAAGCAAAATCTGAATATTTTATAGCGTATCTGATTGCGAGTACAGCCAGATATAAAAATAATGCTTTATGAATATTACGCTTTGATTGGGCCAATGGATGCTGTTGTGCTCCTTTGTTCGCAAATTTACCTGCTTTTGATTGTGAGAGATGGAAAAGGAGAACGAGCTGTGAAGGACTCGCGTCTACACGCACCTTACGCACATGTAAGCATTAAAGTGCGATACATATCAAGTATGTAACGTGCTTTTTGTTTGATTTTAATTGAAAGGACATACGGCAGGCGACAGCGACAGCTGACGCACTCCTCCATATATCCTTGTGTTCGCCCACGCCAGAGGCGTTCTTAAAAGACTTCAGCTCAATGCTCTCTCTGTTAGTGACACACAATACCCACAAAGGATGTAGTTGCAAAGGAAGGAAGGATTTGCTAACGCCCACGAGTGATTGCGAGTTTTGATTTGATATGCTGAAAAACTGAAATCGAAATCGAATTGAATCGAATTATGTGAATACACAGCACACATCTGTCCTCACAATAGGCCCGGGCACAAAGGCACATTTCTTGCAAATTGAAATCGAACATACCCTCACTTATATCATTTATGTATGCCGCTGAAGGTTGAATGGAGCGTTCTGCTGCATAAATTATGCAGTATTCAAGTGTGTGCAATATTTATTTAGTTATTCACAATTCCACTTCAAATGCAATGGAGAGCGTCTCAGGGACGAGTGGAAGGTATTCTTGAATAAAAAGCATTTCTGAAGAGAAATTATCTTTTTCCACTTAATAAGCACAAAGAATCCAGCTCATAAATAAGGCTCATTCTTTTAAAAGTAAATATTCACTTTCGGCTGATCTTCTCTTATATAAGTTATATTTACTGTCTCGTTTTGCACAACGATTTCTTAGAAAAGCCGTAAAAATATTACTGCTTTCACAGCGAGAAAATGTCCCGAATGCCAGTCTTAAATAAATAGTATGCATTTGGCTTAAATCAAGTCGAATTCTCATTTCAAGACTTTATTGGCATTCTACAACCTTCGAGCCAATTTTCTTAATTTTTGTTATCCTTTTTATGTTATGAACGTTCTTAGCTCAATATTTGTTCAAGAATTTTTCCTCAAAATATTCTCGATTTTATTATTCTCAATTTAAGATCGATTAAGCTTGTTTTTTAAAAAAAAAATACATTATAACTTAATACATTACCATCCTCTTAACAAAGTAGAATTTCTTTCAACATCCTCTTTTAGGAATTTTAAATATTTTAAGAGAATTATTCACATGAAAAATGTATAATCAATTGAAGCTTAATCAAGCCTTCAAGTTGTGTTCTCAAATTCTGAGTGTTTAGGAAATGGTTCGTTATTTTGTCTTCATTAAACAGTTTTAAAGAAGGGTTTTCTCAGGACTTAGTTAGTAGGCAACAAAACCTGGGGAGTATTTCATGTCATGTGCTTTGATTGCTCAATAAACAAACTGACACGGAAGCCAATGCTTAGCCTCATTGGCTCAACCAAGAAAGAAGAACAGAGAGGCAGAAACTAAATGCGAAAAAGCGAAATCCAGCCCTAAACAAACGTCGCCCTGTGACCCACCTAAAGGCATCAAAAATTAAGCACTTTTATGTCGCTCAGTCAGTTAAATAAACAAGACATCAAGCTAGACGAACAGAGCAGGTGAATAGGGTAGAGTATAAGGTGTCCTCAATTGCGAAAAGTATCTCACCTTTCTAGCATGCAAATGACTCGAAAGCAACCCAAAGGCAACAGCAACAGCCACTGAAATAGAAATAGTTGGCATCGGATCAATTTGCATGCATGAATACCATATATCCACATATATATGTATATAGAGCCCCATATATCCCCATAGAAATGAAGATGTTTACATTAACGCTTTTGTCTTTGTCTGTTCTTCTATTTTTCAAATATATTTCAACACACATATCAACAATCTAAAAGGCATGAAGCCACGCATTAAGAATCACTTTCGTGCCCACCAACTCTCGATTTGGCTGCGACTGATACCCGAGCTCCACCGCGCCGGCATGGAGGATGTGATAGCCCGGCACAATCTGTTTCGCAATCACGACGATATGGAATTGTATGAGGGACCCGTTAAGCCAGATCCATTTGGTCTCTCTGCTGGCACAACAACATCGTCATCGTCATCCTCCTCGTCCTCCTCGTCGCGTCTGCTGCTTATCGATGAGCAATTGATGATGAAGAAGGGTCGCGGACTCAATGCTTCTGCCTATTTAAATGGCATATTGGGTGGTAAGTACCAGGACCTCTTCACAAATTACATGTAAAGCATTCCCACTGCTGAGTAACTTTAGCTTTTTCTAATTGCCTGAACCAAGTAAAAAGGTCAACAATTGGCTAGGTTATCTCGGCCAAAAGATAGGCCCAGTTAGTCTGTCCAAAAATAAGCTAGATCAAAAACAAAGCAGGAGATGTCTATGTCTACCAGAACTGACTTTTTTAGGTAACCATTCTGACACTATAAAGGGAATCAGAATTAGGTGAAATTTTGCAGATTGTAGGAGCCATCTCTTGTAGAAATTTAAGTAGATTCATTAATAAAGCAATGAGAATCTTTTAAATACCTATTGGAAGATGACAGACTCTTAAATTAATTGTTTATAACAAATAGTCATTTCATATATGAAACCCCTTTTATTTGAATTTGCAGAGTATTTTCTAGTTTTTCTAGATTATCATTTTGAATACAAGTTTGTACATTCTGTAGTTGTCATTAAATAAGTATATTTGATAAAGGTAAAAGACACAAGGTAGTGCCAGGAATTAAGCTTTTTCGGAGAGATACAAATGTCTGACATTTGTTTGTTTACGACAGCAGTAAACAGTTTTGATTGCCTTTTGGGCCAGGCCAGTCAGCCTAAAGGCTTGCCCAGTCTATTTAACTGAATACCTGGCCAAAATGCAAAATTAAATCAAATTAAATCACTTTGCCGAAAGGGCTGCCTTCTGATAACAAATTTCAGCAAATTATTGAGATAGCTTAAATCAAATTTGCTTTGAATTTTTGCTCTGACATTGACTAATTGAAATTTCAGCTTTACTTTGCGGCTTTCAGAAGTTTATTTCATCGCATATTTTTTGGAATTTTTCATATAATACTTTGATGGCTCGCAAATTGGGGATTTTATCTAGGTGTGACCACATTTAACTTTAATGTGGCATTCAGTAATTTAATTAAATGTCTTTGCTGAATAAGTTAGGATCGAATTTAAGAAAGGGATACTATCCAGAATTCCTTGCTTGAATCGTTTCCTAAAACAAAGTAAGAAGGTATTGATTTAATTCCGATTCTATAGAGAGTAGACTTAAAAAAAAGCCAACTTCAACCCCAAATTATTCTTCATTCCATCCCTGAATAGTTCTTTGATTAATATAACAATTTTTTTACTTGATTTAATCTCGACTAGGGTCATAGTAAGACGTTTAGTACTTGAATCTAGTATAAATTACTTGATTTAAAATTAAAAATGATGAATCAGACTTTAATTTGTTAGTACGACTGATACTAAAATTAATAAATGATTTTTTAAATTTCCTGTTTAGTTTTTGATTATACAATTTATTAAGCTGAAACTCAGTGAGAGAAAATATTAAATTTTAGAAATTCTTTTGCATAATTTAGTTTACACACTTTTTCTTCGTCTCTTGATTATAGGCGAAAAGGTGTAGAGTAAATATATATATAAAAATATTTGCCTATTTGAACAGAAACTTGATAATTTTGATTTGTGGTTGTATCAGTTATCTAAAAGTGATTTTGCTAACGCATTCAATTGGTTGGCACAGATGTGTGCAAGTTAAATAAGTTGGTAAAAGGAAACAAATCAAATATTACATTGGAGCATTGGCCATGTGAGGCTCGACTCGGCAAAGGAGCTGAAAGAGTCAAATAAATGCGAATTCAAAAGGAAAATTGTTGCCTAGATTTTGTTGCTTTTATTTTTTCGGGTATTTACTGTGACTTAAGCACATAGAGTGAGCTCGGAATCAACACTTTAGCTATTGGGTTGAGGATTTATTTACAAGGCAGAGGCTTGGCAATAGAGAATAGAGAATGCGGGGTTGGATGATTGGAGGATTGGTGCTTGGAGCTTGGTCTTGGGCCTAGTCTGGCACTGTTTACTTAAGTTTGTGGTCGCACAAGTTAAATTGCAAATTGCAAAGTTGGCATTTTGTGCCTCGACCATGACGTTTCCATTTGTGTGACCAACTGACCTAGCTGACCCAACTGACCCAACTCGACCCCCAGCTGGGCCTTTGCTTATTGAAATTGCGTCCGGACAGGACGGTCAGCTTTTGGCTTTTGAATTTATATTGTGTCGAGTGCTGACTTTTGAAAATGCACTCAACTGTAATCTGTATTAAGTATGTTATGTGAATGCTTTGGCTTCTGCTCTTGGCCAGTGTATCCCTTTTTTTCAACAAAAATTTTTGAGCCTAATGGTCCATTGTGCCTCTCGCACTCAACAAAGCGTCATAAATTTCTCTTCTAAGCCGTATGTTCACTTCGCCAGAAAAGCTCTCGAAATAAAAAACTTCAAATACAAAGAAAATGAGAGTATGAATAATACAGGACTCACACACAATACTGTGCATTCAAAATTAATTTATGGCATGAACAAAAACTTAATTAATTTCCATCATTATTTATGCATATACACACAAACACGGACAATAGAAAACAACTTGAATATTTTCTATTTAAAACTAAAAACTTGATGAACGGATTGTTCCCTATTAAAAAAGAAAATAGTACACCTTGCGAGGGTATAAAAAGCAAACTTCATATTCCTTTTGACAAAAGTGTTGGCAACAGGTACATAAAATTGAAGAGCTGTTCCCAATTTTTAAAATGAAGCTGTTGCATCTTATATACAAAATCGATCGAGCACATGGAACTAATGTTAGCCATGAACTTTACGGAAACAGTGGACATACGGCTGAAGACATACGGCATTGCTTTTGGGCATTTGAATGCCTTTGACTTTGTGAGAATCTTGAGATTCGCTTTACTTTGCCACGCAAAATGCAAGCTATGCATAATTTTTTATACACTTCTCAGCCAAGCTGAAAAACTCATTAAGCCAGTTTATATAAAACTCGTTGTAGAACTTTTCCAACACTTACCCTAAATTAAGAGCAAACTTTGCTTTTTTCATTTTGTCGTCTACTTAGAGTGTCCCCACAGCAGCTGCGAGCAGCTGCGTCGCTTAGGAGCGGCGACAACGTTGCATGCAACGCAAACATCAAATGCATTCTGAGGGCGTGGCAAGTACCCTTTCCCGCTTATCTCAAAGTCAAAAGTAAGACAGTCAATTTCAGCTCGACTCAAATCTCCCTTTCTCGCACTCCCCAGTCAACAGTCGTTTGAGTTGGCCAATGCAAAATGCATTAGCTGGCGAGGGCGTGGCAGTCGAGAGGAATCTCTGAGGGGTAAAGTAGTGTAAATTAAAAGTTATTGAAATGTCAGTTTAACAGCACTCCAAATGTCTTCTGTTTGCCTTGGCACTCTACATTTCTCTATTGTCATATGGAATGAGCTTTTGGGAAGTGCTGCTGATGCACTCATGTGTAAAAATAAATAAATAATCAAGGTAATGGAGCTGCAAAATTCAAAGAAAAGAAGAGAGACTTGCAGTTTGTAGTACAAATTTTAAGATTGTTGCTCAATTATTTATTTTAACCCATTGCTGCTACAACAGCTTGGTGATATGGTAGTCCGATCTTCCATCTATGCGTTTAGATAATATATTTACAATGTATCATGAGAAATAAAAATGTTTCAAATACAACAACAAGTGATTGTTCCTCTGTCAAGATATATAATAAATTTTTAGAATCCGACTGGTTCCATATAAAACGACATATAGTTCCTATCTACTCGTAATATAATCAACCATTATTTTTTTGCTAGGAACACTTCTTAAACATTTAATATGTGAGTCAAGATATCTACAAAAACAATAAAGTTTTCCCTATAACAGATTTATTTTCGACCCTCCCTTCCTTTGGGACTCTGATTTTGATTATTTTTTGCTTGCCTGAAGTAGGTAAACTATAAATTCTTGAAGGTTTCTCAGGAATTCAAACGCTCATCAGAAGCACATGATATTCTTAGCCGCGATGGAATATTCCGACCTCAGATAGACTGATATGGCTAAATCGATTCGACTTATCGTCTTGATAGAAAATATATATGCTTTAGGGGTTTTTGTGAATTAAATTGAATGAACTTAGGCAATGGGAGTGGAAACTGTGCTCGACTCGTCTTTCTAGTTGGGGGGAGGAACGTTTTGTAGTAGCAAGCGATGCGATAGATTCTCGACTTGACGAAAATCAAACGGAATTTGCCATCCTTATCCATTCCATGAGAATCAAGCAGAATACTGCCGATTTAGGATAGTATCAGATCCTGATCTTAGCATCCTGAGTATGAGAAGTTTGGGGTAGAGCTGATTGGAATATACCCTTACCAGAAGCGTGCATACAACCTATACCAGCTTAGTTTTTTACACAGAAAAGGGTTCAGTGATGTCTTAGATAAAAAGGTACACAAATCATGGAGAAGATTTATATATTAACAAATTCTAACAATTTAATAAACTGGAGTTGAAGGTTTTAATTTGTAAATAAATTTCCATTGGAACATGTCGATTTGTAATTATATTTGTATGAACAGGAGAAAAGACATAATTTTATGAGCATTATCAGTCAACATTTCAATGTTTCTTTAAAAAGCAAAAACCATTATACCAAATAAAGCACCAAACCCTATGGTCAGCTTTTACTCTCAACTCAGCCAATAAAAATTGCAAGTGCCGCCTTAAGAATTCCAGTGAACTGCAGAAAAATTCAACTTGAAGAAGTGATAAAAAAGATGCCACTATCTGAAGCACACAAAAACATAACAAATCACTAAAAAATCACAAAAAAAAAATGGAAAAGAAGCACCCACAGACGCAGAAAAGCAGCGTATTCACCCTAAGTAAACAGCCGAGTAGAACCCGAGTGACTTGTGGTGGCGACTGGGTGGGTTACTTTCTCCAGCCGTCGGAGCAGAGTGGGGAGTGGAGCGTACAGAGTACACAAAATGTTCGTTTCAATTAGTGCAAGAGAAATAGTGCCGGAGTTGTGGTGCACAACTAAATCCGCCCATCAAAACAAACTCGCCAAAAAGCATTGAAAGGGCTGAGAAAAACTGTTGGCGAGCAAAGCAGCTGAACAAGAAGAAGGAGAAGATGATAAAATGCCTGAAATGCGACAAACAGCTGTCAGCCTGACTGTCGAGAACACGAAGGACACTGAGGACACAGATCCTGGCAGCCAGGCCACAATCTCGACAACACCCAGAGAGCAACAGCGACAGTGTCCCAGTGTCATATGGTCTCGACATACTTTGACATGCATTTCATTTGCGCCGACTTCGCCAACTGTGCGCCTTGGGTTTCCATTCTCTCGTGCTCCCTCTCCATCTCCTTTCCCCTCTCCCACACTGGCACCTCCATCTGGTTGCTGTCATCCGGCCAGCATCGTGACTTTGGCCAAGAGACAAACGTGAACGAACCAAGGTAGAATAAAAAAAAATGAGAAAATAAAACACGCACAGAAGTATGCAACTAAAAGCCAAAAAATTTACAAAGCAAAGTCTCTGTAAACAAAGCGACCGCCCAAATCGAAAAACCTGCAGTCTAGTGTAAAAACCGTTGAAATGTGGAGGTAAAACTCAGTGTAGAAAGAATGGAAATATGTTGAAGTGTCCAAGCTCAGGTTTTCTCTCTTTTTTTCTTTTTCTTTTTCCGTGTATGCCTTTCTTCTTTTTCACTTTGAAGTGTTGTTTTTGTTATCGTTGTGTTCTTTGGGCTTGGTAAATCGTTGAAAGTTGCCTTTGAAAGGGCGTGACCAAAGGATAAACTACGAGTACAATATGCACCCTCATTGTCCATTGCATCCTTCATGGAGGACAAAATACAGATAATGGCACCTGACGCAATAGTTATCGGAATTAAAATAATAAAGAAAAATTTGCCAAAAAACAATGTGTTATCGAAGCAAGTACAAAAGTTTTTCTGATAAATATTTGTATGAAGCAAATGAATATCCGGTGAGGATAATCAACCAATAAATAGATTTATTATTTTAATTCATTCATTTTCATTTTTAATATCTAAAATATGACTGTATTGTTATTATTATTTAGAATATCCGCATGGAAAGTATATTTTGTTTAGCCTGTAATCTTCTAAATTAGTTTGAAGGTTGCTCTCTAATATCTTAATCCGAGCCAAATTCGAAAAATGGGGGCTCAAAAGTTGAATGGGAAAAAGTGTAATTTTTCAAAGTAAGCTTAATATAAATGTTTTCTTTCTAATCCAAAAGAAAAAGAAGTAAAACTGGCTTGACTAATGTATACGTATTAAATTTTTATCAAATATAATTAATATATTACTTCGGTATATTTTTATCTCTTATTTATATAAATTCTTTTGCTCGACTGTCATTCAAACTTAAAATTTATTCCATTTCTATATTGTTAAGAATATGCTTAAATTCTTTTCATGTTTCATAAAGAATTGTGTATTCAAATTCCTACCTTCTAGCTAAATGTTAACCAAAGTTAACGATAAGCCAATTTAAATGTGAATATAATTTATATATATATTTCATATTCCCTTAAAAGAAGCCAGATATCGCTGAGGGCGCTTTCATGGAAAATGTACATAGAAAAAGAGGTAAAAGGAATATTTGCAGTTATTTTCGGAGCAGGATCTGCTGAGTACAGAAAGGGCGCAACACGTAGAACCGAGCTCAAGCCAGGCGGAAGGACTTACTTAAAGCCAAAAATACCGCCAGTTGTTGCCTCCAAAATTTGCATAAGGGCTATGAATTTGGCTGCTTAACTTTAAGAAGCGTCCGGTGACGGAATGTCAAACTAAAAGCCTCAATAAGTCGTCGCAAATTGAAATAGCGACTGCCTGGAGGGGCTTGGCGCAGGCTGGGTAATCACTACTTAAGTGTCCTGGTATTGAATGGAGCCCCTACTTTCACTTTTACCATCTCTCTCTCTCTCTCTCTCTCTCTCTCTCTGGTCTCTGGAGAGGCTAACATCAGCTGCCGCTGATATCTAATTTATGCAAGGTCATTTAATTGAGGGTACCCGAGCACTGCAAACATTTTGCATGCCAAGCATTTGGCTTGACTGGAACACGGGTAATGTGGTAGGGCAGAGGCAGGGACAGGGGCATTTGCAGCCTAGCCTAAGTTGATTTTATGGTTGGTTTTTTGTCATTCCACTAATTAAAGGCACATTAAGCATTAGGCAGTGGGCCTGGCCTCAGCCTGGGCTCACTCGACCAGGCCAAGGCAATCTCTGTTGGGTTTTTGGTTGGGCTTTGGTTATCTGACTCAAGTTGCTCAGGCCATGCGTCCTCGTACATATATAATTATCTAGGGTCCTTGAACGCATGCGGGAGGCGGTCTGAGGCTGGTCTGAGGACGACTTTAACTCAAGCGCTTGGTCCTTGCTGTAAAACGAAAAGGAAATTAAAATAAAAATTAAAAGGAATTAAAATAGCAAAATTTCCCATGGTGAAAAACGTATTTCAACTTGAAAATAAATGCAAAATGGAGCGTTTTGATAAAAAGCTTAGTTAGGGGCCATTTAGAACTGCTCGACTCAGTTACGTCAAATCCATGGGTGTGTGTTATTTCTAGCTAAGCTTTCTCCCAGGGGTCGCAACTTATCTGGTTATGCCATTTAGCAATGGGGCTCTGCGCTGGCTCATGCGAGGGCTAAAAGTGTTTGCTCCTTAAGTCCCCCAAGTGACAGGTTGAGGGTTTTCAAATTGCCATAGATGCCAGCCTAGTCTGGTTAGGGTTAAAAATTGGAAAAACATAAAGTACGCCCAACATTTAAATACCCTTGTCAAAGTGTTCTGACGGCATAATTGTTCCCAGAGAAACACATTTTGGTCTGGACCAGGTCCTGATATATATATTCAATGAGCATTTCAGTCTAATAAACAATTTTTTAATGGTGTTTCAAATGAGTTCTCTACAGACTCAACCAGTTTTTCCAGTGCGAAGCGCACATTATTTAATTTTGCTCACTATCCGGCTAAAAGGAGCGAAATATCCCTATCGGAACTTAATCAGACGGCTAAGGCTCGAACAATTAAAATCTTATTCAACTCTGCAAGGGTATTTAATCTTCGGCACGCCCATGATAACTTTTCCTTGCTTCTCTCTTTATTTGGGTGGCCAAAGGAATTTTTTATAAAAGCAATTTCGTATTTGCATTATCTTTATTTCGATATATCTAATTCAAATTACTTGTAGTTCGTAGCTCAAACTTTATAACAATTTGACAAAAAATAGAAAAGTTTTTAAGAAAAAACAAAAGAAATGTCATAAGAAATTATTTTGTTCTCTGCTTTTTGTTATGGCCTAATACGATTAGCCGATATTTTTGACACCTTTGCGAAAGAAAGTTGTAAAATTGAATGCGAGACAATACTTAAATGTAAATTGAAAAGCTCTTAGATGCCACTTGGCAGCTGGCAACTTTCACACGAAGGAAATATGGAAAAAGAGAAGAGCAGCCATATAGCCAGACGACAATACCCGGGTTCGAGTGCTTATTATGGCACTCGGGTTTATTGTCTAAATATTTATGCAAAATACGTGCACAAGTCTTTAATCTCGTGCACAACTTTTACCGAATTGTTTGATATGCAGAAAATTGAAAAGCAAAACTTTTCAGACAGACAAACAGACAGACAGTCAGAGAGACAGACAACATGGGCACATTCCCTCATATTCAGTCAGTCAGTCTGCCTCTCTATACGCCTGGTACGAGTATAAGACAATACCAGGACTGGAAGGTAGTACTTGAGTCAAAGGAGGCAAACGATTCACTCAGAGACAAGGCACAAAGCAACAACAAAGCAACAACAAAGCAACAACAAAGCGACAACAAACAACACAATACTCAGACACTTGAGCACATTGACAAATACATTTTCAAGGAAGTGAACTTCAAAAGCATTTGTTTTCGCAGACGTTTGCATTCCAATTTTGTATTTACCTGCATGCCATAAAATAAATACAATAGAACAATGGAATGAAGAGCTGAAGCTCCTTTGGCATAAAAATATACATACAAATATATTCCTATAGAAAAAAATGGCTCAGAAGAGAATAGAGAGCACAGATCCCATAAACTGTCAACAATGCGAGATAACTTTGTGGTTAAGTCAAAGTATTAAAACTGACTTTGAATTCCATAAAATATGTATTCAAATATTTATTTTCTTGTATTGAACCAATTTCTTAAGCTCTAGTATTTCTCTCTTTTTGTTACGATTATTATCAATACTTTTATATTTATTATTATGCCATATTTATTTTGGAACAGTCAACAATGGTAGATAGCTTTGTGGCTAAGCCAGGGCATTACATCTGCTTTGAAATTTACAATATTTATTTAAATAGTTATTAGTTAAGCTTTGCGAGAAAAGTAAAGAAAAAATATATATATTACATATTAGCGGGCTTTACCCGGCCGGAAGGTCAGAATAAAAAGTGAATTTTCGTGTATTGAATTACATTTCCAGCCGAGGATCAGCTAAGAAAATGAGAGATGCTTTTACTGTCCTGTACTAGACCCAATAGCGAATGGGATACACTATGAAATGACTTCGTGGATAACCACGATATTGAAACGTTGAGTTCTTCAGTTTTCAAGCCGTTTTTCTGTTCTTGCGAGGAGTATTTCGAAAACATGGATTTCCACGAAACTCCAAATTATTAAGATTTTGACCTAAAAAAATCTGAATTGGAAGTCGATCGGATAAAAATGATTCAGAATTATTGTTATTATTATTGTTTACTTGATTTTCGTATTGAATTAATTATGTTGTTTACTTGTCTTCTAATGCGCATTAGCCTGAACAATTCCATTATAAGGCTTATTTGGCATTGGCAGGTACACACGTCGTATGAGTAATAAGTCAAGATAATTGTAATTGCCTGTTGGCTTTCCTTATTGCAACAATAAACAATAGCAATGAATTAATATGCAGCAATGGTAGTAGTCTGTCTCTGATGATCTCCTTCTTCTTTCTTTGTGCAGTTACCACCGTGGAACCGAACAACATGTATACGACCTGTATACCGATTGGGAGCAACTACTCGGGCAACGGAGGGGGCGTTTTTGCGCCTACAACACTGGCGAATGCTTCAACGGATACGCTAGCATCCGGATTTGAGGCAGCCGGATATGCAGCCTACTCGACGGCGCTCAGCGTGACGATTGCCATCGGCTGTAGTCTGCTCATATTGAATGTACTGATATTTGCCGGCGTGTATTATCAGCGTGACAAGACGCGGCTGGAGGTGAAGACACTGCAGAAGCAGTACCAGCAACGCAGCATGCATCAGCAGGTGCCGTATCCGCCGGAGCCCATAAAACATGCACATTATCATATGGGCCACTCGCAGAGCGCCAATGTGATTGTGGATGTCGAGAGTCATGGCCAGGATCAGGCGGGCCAGGCGGCCATGCTGCTACAGGCGGCTGCAGCTGCCGCCGTTGCTGCCAACGAGGCTTCCAAGCCACCTCCTCCTCACATATGCGCTAACACAGGTATGCAATTGGCCAACCAGCAGCAGCAGCAGCAAATGGGGGGAAGTGGAGGAGCACTTAATAATACAACTATGGATGGCACAAAAGGTGCAGATAATTTAGCCAATGTCACCTATAGCACCAGCAGCAAACAGCAAATGCAACAACAACAGCAGCAGCAGCAGCAGCAACAACAACACCATCAACAACAGCAACGTGAGCACATGCAAATCAAGAGCATGGGCGTAGGAGGAGGCACGCAAACATTTGGACGCGGTGGTGGACCTGGTGGCGCTGGCAGCAGCAGTAACAACGCATCAGGAGGAGGGGGAGGAGGCGCCTCCGTTGTTGTGTCAGGCAGCAGCGTTAGCTACAATCCCGGCCTAATGACTTTGCCCAAGGCAAGCCAATTGCATCATGCCGCAACTCTTAATTATGCACGGAACACAGCCGCCTTAAATCTGGCAGGCGGTGGCACCGCCCTGGTGGACAGCCGTGGCAATGTTCTTCTTACCAGCACTCCTGGCGGCAATAGCGATTGCATGACTCTCCCACGCAATCTCAATTTGGCGGCAGCAGCGCGCCACAACCCCTCGTCAGGTGAGCCAAGAAAACAATTTTAATTCGTGCAATTGCAATTTAAATCAATAAGGCCAGGAGTTTAAAGGAGTGTTGGCGGTGGTTGTGAAATTCTTTCCAAATTTTTTTCAGACTACACTGCGACTGAAATCAATCTTATGTCTTTCGATAAGCCCAGTACGACATGGTATTAAATATTTTTCCATTTTCTTATTTCCAATTTCCCTCAATTGGTCTTGGGAGAAGATATTCGGCTCAAGTGAAGCAATAAGTTTTACTGAAACGAAAACGATATTTTATCGATATGTCGATTAATTAACAATAATCGTCAGCAATCGCAGCTGATTCTCTGATTCATGTGGAACAAAATTGACATTTGGCAGTGAGTGCACAAGAAATGTAATTGGAAAAGACAAATAAAAAGTAATGTCCTCAAATAAATATAAAAAAGAGATGAAAAATAGTTGAACTTTTTCATAGTATAATATATAATGTATTCTCGAAAAATAGAATAAGTTTTATAAAGATTACTTACCTATCTTACAAAACGTTATCTCTCTTGTAAAGAATTAGAAAAATTATAGGAATTAGGTTGGTATGTAAATATTATTCAATTCATTACTAAATTGCATCAATACACTTGAAGTTTAAATTAAATTTGGCTTTAGAAATCTATTCGAGCCAAGAATTTCATGCAGTGGACCTGCTGCTTAAGCCACAACGCATCGATTGAACGCTGCACCAAAATCAATTGAACAAATTGGTTTTTAAAGCAGTTCAGACCAAAGATGAAATTGTTTCGGGCTATGCTGCTGCTTTCGTACAACATGCAACGTGTTGCGTTGCATAAATGCAAGAAATGCAAACAGAAATACGAATACTCAACCAAAAAAGCATGCTTGGGGCATGGGGCATGGGGCATGGGGCATGTGGCAGAGGTCGGTCTGATAGGAAGAAAACATTTTTTCTAGCAGGTAGTAATCAAGCTGAAATATGATCAAATTTTATTTCATTATGAAGTGCTTTTCTTTCTTTCATTCGCTTTTCATTTTCTGTGTGTGAAAAGCGCACACTTGCATTTTATATTCCATTAAAGGAGCTTGGCCATAAATCCTGCAGCTTAGATTCAATTCAAGCTCTCAAAACATTCATAGGTGAAATTGTGTTTCCGACACATCTGAGATTAAATACTTATTTTTAATATGATTAAATCGGTCAGGTTTTCGTTTTTCTTGGAAACACTCAGAGAGAACGAGCAAAACATGAAATATGAAAAGAGAATTTAAATTAAATGGCTTACAAAGTATAAAGTAATTGTTGCAAAATAGAATTAAGTCTTTTAGCCAACTCTTATAACAGCCTTTAAATTAAGAATAATATTAAAAATGTAAACTTTATTTTAAAATTTTAAGCTGAAAGGCTTTGAGCAATTTATGTTTATACGCAAACTTTCCAACGTTGGATTAGCTTTTATAATCCTTGAGTTTCAGGTTCTTAAACAGACAGTCAGACATACAGGCAGACAGACAGACAGAAATGGATGAATTGTTGAAACTTTAGAGAAATAAAAGTGAATTTATTCGTTTATAAAATGTGAGAAATGTGATACGTAACTTTTTCATGCCGTGTTCAACCAGGGACACAAAGCAGCTTAAATTCGTTTAATAAAAAAAAGCGAAATTTGTTCCAGTTTTTTATTAGCTAGCGGATGAATTAATAATTAAAGTCTCTTCATTAAAAAAAAAAGATTTATTTTTAACTATTCAGCCACGACTATAAATTTCAAACATTTCAACCCTTGCAGAGGGGATTACGACTTTGTAGGGTATTATGAGGTGTTTAGTAATGATTAGACGAGTCAATTGGTATATTCTTCTGTCTTTTTGCCTGTCTGTCTGCCGGTCAGTCTGTCTTTTTCCATGAAAACTAGTCTCTCTGTTTTGGGAGCTACCTGAATGCAATTCGGAATACAACCTTCTGTTTGCTGTAGGGAGTCAATTCGGAACCACCAATATCATGTACAAATCTCTATGAAAAGGGAGTATATTTTGTTAAAAACATACCAAAATTGATCAAGATTGGAAAACTCATTTACCTGCTGTAGAAATGATCGAACAATCCGCTCGGCAATGATACGTAATATTCCAGCTGTAAATTTCTAGTTCGAACTTTAACCGAATCAAACCTACTGTCAAAAAAATAGTCCATTTAACATGAAGATCATGCTGAACTGTGAACAAATTGAAGCTCGAAAACCAACGCTCGCGGAGCTTCAACCACATATTCTTGCTCCAAAACCAGATGTGAAATTCGCTTTCAGCTCGAGCCTTGAACAGCTTTATTTAAGCTACTCATAGCTTTAAAAAAAAAAGGCCAGGTACTATAATAGATCTGGCACTAAGCAATGACTAGCATGAAAGTATGGCAGTGTTTGCCTATATCGTGACTGAAAACGAGTATAAATATGCTATTAGAGAAACGCAGCTGGTTGCCAGCCTGCTTGTTAGGCTGCCAAAAAAAAGAAATATTTGAAAAATGAATGACGGGGCAATACATTGTTAAGGAGCGCCTGGCTGGTACACATAAATTTCCTGCAAAATCACCCCAAGCAAACAAAAACATTGCTCAATCAAACTGAATGACCTTCTCGATGGGTCTGACAAGAGCAAAAAGACCAGAAACGAAAAACGAAACTCAAATATGTCCGCGTGA
Organism: Drosophila repletoides; assembly: GCA_018150835.1. Taxonomy (NCBI): domain Eukaryota; kingdom Metazoa; phylum Arthropoda; class Insecta; order Diptera; family Drosophilidae; genus Drosophila; species Drosophila repletoides. Next base: position 9,470,380 of record JAECWQ010000202.1, read on the forward strand.
AAATTGAAATTGTACTAATCAGCCATGGACCCCACTCAGGCAAACGCATTGGATATTGGTTGGAGAAGAGGGCTAAGGGCTGCGTTGTCCGTAGATGGAAGTAAAATATCCGGAGAGGCTAAAAGCAAAACTGAAGCCAAGAACGAAATAAGGCCAAGAAAACATTTACGCTTCGGTAAAGTTCAACGTTCTTGTGACTTTTAACCACAGTTTTGCCGTCTGACAGCAGACGCCATCAGCTCGAAGACCGGCAAAGGCAGCGCCATCGGACACGGAGCGGGACCAGCCCCGTATCCGTTGCTCAACCTCTACCCGTTTCCCTCCCTGAACTGAATGGTATAACGGAAATTGTTGTACAAATTATGCCTCACTGATTGCCAAGGCCTTAACGGAATTTGTATACCCTGCACTATGAATGCATCGGCTATAAACATGCAACTTCGTGTCTTACGTTTGTCAAAGGACACAAAGTTAATTCGAAAAGTTTACACCTCGGAAATTTAAGTTCATTTTTAGCATTATTAAATAAATTAATATCACAAATTCAGAGCAGCCTCTTGAGATATCTGGATTGCAGACTTTCTGATTTATATTATGGATATCCCTTTTCGGAATTCCAGCTTTTATTCAGTTGCCATTCCGAGTCAGCTCGGAAATAAACCAACTTTATACAATAATCTTAATTTAAGTATTAATTGATGATTTAATTATAAATACCCTGCTTACAGCCAGGTTATAGATTACAGATCAACCAAAAGTCGAAATAAAGTCCACTTTCTCAATTAATAGAAATAATGATAATGATATTAATATTTTATATAAATAAATATCCATGTTGAAACCTTCTTTTAAAGTTGCTTTAAAAACAAGTAGAACCAAGTTACAGGTTACAGATCAACCCTTAGTCGGAACAAAGTCCTTTTTCTTGGCTCGTACTCGATTCTTCTTTGGTTTGATGAGCTGTTAAATGGCGAATGGAATGTGAATTGCAGTTGTGGCAACTTATTGACAATATGAGTATTTTTCCGGCCAGCACGCCATGAAGTCGTAATGCCACTTCAAAAAATATGCCCGCAACAATAAATTTCCAGTTGAGCTGTCGTGACATCTGATAAATTTGATTGCGCCGATAAATATTGTACGTCGAGCTGCATTCGTCTATATATCGGGGCACACGACATGATTTTACGATAAGATTTTCAATTTCAATCGAGAGGCAATTTGACGATAAGATTTTCTATCACATAAACTAAGTATAATTTTTTGCAGGCTTCTTCAGCTTGCGTCGAGGGCCTAGATACCAAGTTCGAGGACTAAATCCAATGTCTTTCTGTGCCCATAAAACGTTTACAGTTCCCAGTTATTACGCTGCCGCATAAAAACAATAAAAATGGCATAAAACTGTTGTTAGTTTAGTGCACAGGGCCTGCATAATAAAATGAAACCATTAACTAAAGCGGCTGCCCTGAGGCACCATTCCCGGTATGCGGGCGGGGATCAAAACTGTAGGCTCCCTTCCACTGTTCCTGGGCAAGGAATTATGTTATTTTTATTATGGCACCCACAGTGAACCTCTGCCCCTCCTGCCCTGAGAGGGTCAGGCATCTGTTGTTGACATTTTGTTCATAAATAAAATTTCAGCAATCGATAGCAACAAATAACAAATACGAGCAACGAGTATCGAGTATGTTGCACAGGTGAGAGAAGAGCAGGCAATTTGCAATATTTTTTTCCATCAACTGTTTATAAAAAGGCCCCGTGCGATAAGCAAAACAATCGAGACACTGTTTTTTTACTGCGGGTCAGTATCCAGATCTCAATTTATATACACTGTGTGAGTGTGTGTGTGAAAGTTGTGAATGTATCTGATGTCCTTTAATCAAATCACCACAAAACTGGAACGGAATGCTGTGCAGTGTTGCAGAAAATGTTATTAAAGAAATTTATATATAGCTACACTGAGAGGAAAACATTGGTCTGAACGAGTTGGTTCAGTCTTAAATAGAGAGCACAAGCAACAAATATTTTGAGCTTGAATCGGGATAATAATCAATATAAAAATATAAAGAAATAAAGGAATATGCATTCTTGATTTTACGACAAGCTTAAGCTGAATGCGATCATAGAATAAATCAAGTCTCTTCTGGCAATATATTTACTTTTAATATTTGTATTATTAATTAATACAAATTTCTTTCATTGATTCATACAAATCAATTCTTTAGTCCTTATTAAAGAGCTGGAGACTGAAAATGAATCTTTGTACAAGCTGAAAATATGAGTGAGTCAGGAATTTATAATCAACATAGAAATTTAATCTTTTCGTTCTTTAAGCATCATTCCTGCAATGAGAATTTTCAGCTTGATTCAAGCTAAACTTTTAGCACTTTTTCCAATGATTTCAGGTCAGAGTTCTTGACGTTTTTCTCTTTGTGTACGGGTATTTTTTATTGCTGAGATTTTGTTTCAATTTTAAAAACAATTTCGCGTTGCTGTTTTCATAAAAAATAAAATATAACTTAAAATATACTTATTTTTCAGCGAAACAAAAATATTTTCACTGTTTTTGCATTTCATCCTGTTATAGTCTCAGTTTCGTTATTTAATAACCGCTAAAAAAAAAGGATCTCAATTTGATTTTTTATTCACCCAAATGAAGCATAAGTAAATTTCTTTTTCTCGTCTTTTAAAATACTCTTTTTAGTTGTAGTAATCCATAGACCAAGCTGTTAATGAAAATATATACTTAAAATATATTTCTGTTTCATTGACACTCAACATTCCATTTTTTTATGGTAGAAGATTACTTTTAATAGAGAGTCGCTATAAAAAAGTCATCCAAAAAATACTTGAATAAATTTGAAATGTTTTGCCATAAATAAATAGTTTTTATGTTTGCGCAATAAAAAAATATTTTAAAATCATTTTATATTCTTCTCAGCGGAATCGGATAACTATATCTGATATAGAAATAGATTTATTTTTAAGTACTTCTAGCCATAAAACTAAACTCCCCAATGAAATAAAGAATTATAATCTGCACTCAATTTAAGAATTTTTAACTATTTGCAAGTTTTTAATAACCCAATAATATTAGCTTTCACATATTTTCAGCTATTCCAGATCTATTATTACAAACCTTAACAGCTTTTCAAAAGGAAAACCTCAATTTGAAGCTTCGATAGAATTTATAAAGGAAAATTGCTTTTACAAGCATTTCCTTGACAAATTTAAGAAATCTGAATACTTTTCCTGATTTTCTGATTGCATTTTCAACTTACACCTGGTGACTCACTCAAGTGTCATTTATCTGAATACCAAACCCAATCAAGTGAAAATTGCAGAAAATTTTGAATTACATGCATATACGAGTACTATGGAAGAGGAGGAGGGAGTGCGTGGTGTGAGGAAAATGGCAAAGGATTTGTCGAATTTTGGCTACTTGAGCAGGTTTATGCACTTTATACGTCAGCAGCTTTAATTGCTGTTCAATAACGTTAGAAGAGGGAAAACAAAATTCTCCACTGCTAGACACTATGAGGCATTGTATCCTTGAAAAGTAATCAGTGTGTTTTCTTCCCCTCGTGTCCTGCAACACTTGTTGTTCCTGTCGCAGTTGATTTAATTTTACGCGTCTCTGCCGGCGCTTTAACGGAACCGGAAATTTTGTAGTGGTTAACTGGCGGGCGGCAGAGGGGTGGTGCCGCCTTCAGTCGGCCGGTGGATAAAACTCGCCAGTCGACGCCATTATTGTCGGAGCTGTCGGAGCTATCGTCGCTGACGTCGCTGTCTTCTCAGAGTCAGGTGCTGGCATTGTCGGAAGTGGCGAGTGCTTCTCTCTTTGGCAGCACTCTCTGCATTATTTATAATTATTGCGAATTTTCATATAATTATGCGTGGGCGCATATTTCGGGCCAGCAGCTGCTAACTTGGCTGGCATTTCATTCACTTATTTATTTAAGCAGCAGCATATTTCTCTCTTCCTCGCACAGACCATAAATATTAAAGTCAACTACAGTTTGTGTCTGTGCGAAAATCCTTACGTAATTAATGTTTGTTCTCAGATTTTTGGTGTCCTTTTATTGCTTTTATTATATTCCTGTATACCCTTTCAGAGGGTATCCCAAAAGTTATATGAGCCGGGTCGACATAGCCATGCCCGAACGTTTGCCTGTTTCTATGCCAACTATTTCCTGTCGGAACTCACAGGATCAGGCAACTATATAGCAACTCTCAATCCAAAATATAAAATCCAGCGATTCTAAAATGAAAGAGTATTTCATCGTCGGCGCGCTGAAGGTAGACACTTTCTTTACCAGCCTTTTCCTCAGCTCTGTGCACTCAAGCGGCACATTAATACTTGTACTCGTTGTTGTTGCTTTTATTATTCTTTCTGTCTGAAGCTCTTGGATTATATAAAATGCTAACGTTGTTTAACAGCAGTTTAATGCATCATTAGGTTTAGTTCGTTTATTTTTGAACTTGCTAGATTTTAGTATGGAGCTTCTTTTGATATTTAAGCGTCTACAAGGAGTCCAATAATAATTTGCAATGCACACAATTTATAAAAAATTTGACGTTAAATTCCAACAATTTATTATTCTTGCTTCCACTGAATATTGTCTTCTCTCTTGATTGATTATTCTCCCGAAATATTCAATATATCAATTTTGTGTTTGCTTTCGGGAATTTACTTAATATGCGTTACAAAAGGATAATAAAATTATACTAATTTTATGCTCCCAAATACAAAACTTATGACTTAATATATAGTGATACTGAACGTGTCTATACACTGACTGACTCTTCCTCATTCTCCATTCATTTGGTCAAGGGATGCGGAAAAGATAGATAGATAGAAAGGATATGAATAGTACAGGCCCTCCAAGTTTTCAAATACCGACGGGTATTTCGGATGTTTTACATAGTATCCGATTCACGAGTTGCAGAAGTTCAAAGAAATCCCAGGCACTATTAATCCCTAAGTTATATCATAAGATGAATAAGAATTAAAATAAAATGATGACTAATTTAACAGATATCTGCTGGCGAGTTAGATAAGACTCAAATCAGATCTACAAGAAGGAAATAGACTGTACCCATGTCTAATTGATTTTTATAGGCATACAAATTGAGTATATTAAGTAGACGTTTTCAATAAAAAAAACTATATACAGCAATCTTGAATAATATTTTATATATATGTATCTTTTCGAACGTAAAATATAAAACTACAATCCAAATGGACTCTTATTTTAGCCAAAAGAAAAGGTCGATTTCTTGGAATAAATATGGTATATTTTTTTGGGAGTAATTTTGGGTATTTGGCCTACATTCAGTTAAAAAAAATTTGATTAGAGACTTAAAGTAAAGTCGCAAAGTTAAGTAGCAGCAGCTTTTTGATGTATGAAAAAAAACAATCGATATAATGCTAGAGTCAGCCTTTTGGGCCTTAATGATTTTGGCCAATGCCCGATAGGAGCTCCAGTTAAGCACTCAAAGCAAGGCTATTTCATATTTGTTTTGCGCCACTTTTCAATTTATTCGAAACGTGGCCAACTTTGCATACGATTCACAGTAAATTCGCAGTAAATTCAAAAGCTGCCGTCAAACAAAAACCCGCAAAAATAAGCCGCCAGCAAAAATCAACCAAATTGAGTAAAACAATGAAGCGTAAACGATTTTTGCTGACATGTTTGTGTGTGTGTGTGCGTGTGTGCGCGTGTGTGTGTGGGGGTGGGGTAATAGGTGTGGGGAGGAAGGCTGACTGAGTATAATAAAAATAAAACAGCAAACAAAAGGCAAACGCGACTCGCCTGCTAAGCCCAACACGAGTAAGTACAAGCAAGTACACTAGGGGAGAAACCAAAATAAAAGAGATAAATAGAAAAAGAATGACAAAGAGAGAGTGGGATTGGGATGGGAATGGGAATGGGAGATAGACAGATGAAGTCCCTGACGTGACGTGATTGTCATCCACATTGTGAACGCCAGGCAACCATAGCAGAAGAGAACAGGACGGAACAGGACTGCACAAGGACATAAACAGCTTCATACAAATGTTATTATTGAAATTTCAACAGTAGCACAGAAATCGTTTATCACACATACGCCGTGTGAGATGCAGCAAATACAAAAACAAAGCCGCAACAAAATTATATCTGCGGCACAGCGCAGACTTAAATACTCTCCACATAGAAAAATAATGAAATTGAAAGTAAGTTTCAAGAATTCGTAATTACAGGTCGATAAATATAAATTTAAGAACATTTCATAGTTTTTCAGTTTATATCAAGTATAAACAGGACTTTTTCTTGTGTATATAAAGTGATCCCAATTGAATTAAATATATAGTCACACTATTAAAAGTTTTGTAAATCCTTTAAATTCCATAAAAAAAATATCATTTTGCCATTTAATTATTGATTTATCTAACTAAATAATAAAGTAGTTCGATTTTGATATCTTTGAACCCAGGAAACCTGTAGGAGTTCGAGCCCCTTTGCTGAGAGTCCATTCGAGATTTTTTGAATCAAATATGCTATGTATGGATAAAAAAAAAGATTATATCAAAATAAAACTAGAGAAACGTAGTCTAGCTGTCTGATCCAAGTGAAAAAAAAATAACTCAATTTTCGTCCAATTGATCGTCTCTTCATATGACTATGAATTAGTTTATTTAACCTATTTCTCTAGTAAATAATTTAATAATAAATATGTATTACAAATAAAGCGAATAACTAAAATAGTTATTTTAATAAGAGTGAGGCGAGACTCTAACAGTTCCACAAATTGATCCGAAAGCTTTCTATCTGAATATTCATTAACAACCAACCGTTCCTCTGGAAGCTATAAAAGTCCCCAAATGCCGCACTGAGTGACAAAATAAAAATACCTCTTTGCAAGCGTATAAAAATGATGAAAAATCTATTTGCAAGCCAGTATATGGGCTGTAGGTTGTTTCTATTCTACTACCCTCCTAGCCAGAACCGACTGAACCGCTTGTCCCTAGCCATATTTTTGCCTCCGTCGTCAGCATATGCTTGCCTTCGTCTCGGCCAAAAAAAAGAAAGAAGCAAAAAATAATATTACGGCCTCCATTCCCTTCAAATTATTCGATCTCTTGTAGCTGCCTCCGCATTGTGGCTTCTGATGCCGCAGTTTTGGGTTTTCCCTTGACTTTCGCTTTCGTTTTCGTCTCCCTTAGTTTTATTATTTGCTCCACGCTTTGATGATTTCAGCAAAAGGACAGACCGAACCGAAGGGGCATACAAATGTCACTTTTCATGTAGTTGTGGTTCCTCTTTGCTTGGGGATGATAGTTTTTCTCTTGTACTCGCAATTTCCTTTGTCCCTTTCTCCCTGCATGGCTCAGCTAGTTAGATAAGACAATATTATTTTATTGCCTTGGCAAGAGAAAAGCTCAGTTGTGGTCAGTCGTGGGGTTGATGAGGCTAGTAATACATCGTGTCCTGTCCGCAAGACAGACAATTTGGTGTAATAAAAGCCCGGCTTTAAGGATGAAAATACGACTATTTGGCCATATAACTTGTAGGCTTCCAATGTTTTCATTTAATTTTCATTCAAAACTGAACCACGCTCACTTTCTCTCTGACTGCACTCAATCAAAAAAAAGGATACGAAATTTAAGATTTAATCTGACTTTTAAGAAAATGTTTAACCTTCAGTAAATGTTTTCTTCTCTGAGTGGTAGTAAAACAAACAACAGTGTTCAAATGTATTCAATTGATATTCATGTATTAACTCTCCCTCGAAAATTTCCGGCGAAGCGGTTTTCCTTTTTTTCAGCACAATGAAAATAATGTAATATTAGTCGTATGTTCAAATGGTGTATGAAAATATTCGATTATATTGATAAAGAATTGTCAATTCTTAAATAAATACGAGAAAGAAAGAAATTATCTTGCCGGTATCATTTTTAAAAATTATTGAAGCGAGCATTAATTTTATACCCTCGCAGAGGGTATTGTTCATTTATTATTATTATATAATTTAATATATTTAATAATTGCCACAGAAAGGAGCTGTCGGATTAAGCTGTTTATTAGTTGAAACCCTTTTTTTCCTTAAGATGCTTAAGATTAAGATGAAGTAAAATCATAGCGAAATTTATTAAGGTCAAACTACTTTACCAATTAACTCAAAGACGTGCTGCACCCACTCATCAACCATTCTGTGAAGCGAAAACTATGGAAAATTGTAGCTTCAATAACTTTAACCGTTCAGGCGCTCGGGGAACCCGAGAGGATAGAGCTAATCCAGCTAATAAATTTTTTCAATTCCTTCTCAAGGAACATACATAAATCTACATGGTGGCACTCATAAATATTTCATTGATGCGCTTCAGTGCTCATTTTGTTGTATCTGCTGCTGGTAACAAAAATATATGTCCAGTTGGGCGTGCCGAGTTCCATTTCCTTGGCACTTCCTTGCAAGAATGTTCTCGTATATTACTTTTCCTTTTTTTTCTGCCTTTTTTAATATGCTCATTCAATTTGCTTTCGCCCCTGTTGTCTGCTACACCGCCCTTCACTTCGTCCCTGCTCGTTTGTCGTTTATTGATGACATGACAAACAAGGTACGATTTCCGTGCACTCAAAAAAGTTCGAGAACCATTTTTCTTATCCTGGTGCACAGTTCGAAGAGTTCCCTGGAAATTCTCTGTGTTCTCGCTCTGTGCTCTCTCTTTGGCTATTGTATTTGTATGCACATTAACTTCATTTTGCAATCACGCGCGCCATAAATCCAATTTAATTGTCCTGCTCACACATACACACATAGACAGAGAGAGAGAGAGAGAGAGATCCCTTGGCATGATTTGGCAGAGCTCATACTGCGTATACTTAATATTTGCTCGCTCGTGCGCTCAATACCCGGCTCAATGCTAAATAGACGCACATAAATTTCCCTCAATATCCATTTGATTTCTTCGCATTGCATTTTGAAAAATATACTTTTTATACTGTTGCTTCAGTAGCTCGCTCGACTTCCTCTGCCAAACAACAGAAACAACCAGAACGAAAATACTAGTGAAGCATGCACGACTATGCAATACTCTGTACTCCGAACCATTGGATTAAACAAGAAGATTCCTTCAGAAACCTCCAAGCTTAGTATTTGTAGCTCTTACAAGCTGTGAGATAGACTCATTAAACTGGACAAGCATTTGGTCAAATGAAATTAACATGGCTAGATCAACTCGGTTTGTTCAGAACAAAAAATATTATATATTTTATAGACAGAGAGAAAAGCGGATGGCTACATCAACTCTTATCATATCTATATATTTTATGAGATCTAAAGGGCCTTCTTCTGCCAGTTACATACGTATTGCACAGGCCTAGTATACCCTTTGTACTCACAGGGTATAAAAAACTACCTTGTCTTCCGTCCAACTGATTTACTACGCACAATTTTGCGCTAAGTTGCACAAACTCTCGAAGCGTATGTTGTGTTGTAGTTGTTGCTGCCATTTGACCTGGTCAATCACTTGTTGTGATTTATGTTTGATTGAAAAGCTTTAAATTGTATGCTAATCTGGTACAGCACAGAGTCATTTGTATGGTTGCCGCTCTCCAATCGAATTTAAATGGTTCGGTTATTCGCCAGTTTAGCTGAATGGTTTCAAATTTAAATATCATTAGCAAACCATCATTTATCATTCATTGCATTGAAGTCAATTGTCATTTTCTCAATTCTTCTCTTTTCGGAATGAACAAAAACATTGATTTCTTGTTAAAAAAAATATAACGTATGGGGAAATAAACGTAAAAAGTGAACAAAACTTTGAACACGCAACCGCAATTAATAATATTTATATTGAGAGAATTAATACAGCTTTTTATATCGCTCTAGTGTTTAAAAGACTTGAATAATTTTTGTGTCCAATTCTAAACAGACCAAGCTTGATGACCTGTCTTGTATGGACCTGTACCCGATCTTACCTACACTCGTTTACAAACACCGCCCGCCACATGAATAGGTTCATCGACTGTTCTTACAAATGTGACAAACTATCTCAAGATTGAAAAAAATATATATCTTACTTATTGTGAATCGGCGACAATAAATGCTCTTTTGCTTTTATGAAATTATTTTTGTTACATTTCTTAATCTATTTGACTTGGCGTTTCCTCTACATTTTTTTTCCAAAATGGCAAAACAGAGGTGGGAAACTTAATGAAAATTAAATTATAAAATGTTGAAGTCCTGTATCCTATTTCGAAAGTAAAACGTCCGAATTCTTAAGGGATATATATTAAAAGTCACTAACGTCGAGTTGATTCTTATCTTGGATGACTTCTCTACACAAATTAAAGAAAAATACATACGCTTAAAACCGATTATGTACCGCTTATATAGTTAAACATAATGCTGAATACCTAATTCACCAAAAGCATACACAAAAAGAGACCTCTAGACCCAGTAGGCTCACACATTCTTTTGAATTCCACAGATATATAATATAAAATATAATTTAAATATAATTTTAAGCAGACCAGCTTAATTAAAATTCGTGTCTATTTTAGTTTTAAATTTTCCTAACAGAAGGCATTGCTATTTTCAGTGAAATTCATGCTAAAGTAAAAATCAGAAAAGCCCTCTTACATATTTTACTATATTGTAACCCTTTTGACGGTAGCCGGTCTCACTTGTTTCAAAGTAATATTCATCTTAACTCATTAAACACTCACATATTAAATTCGACTACTTGTACAGTTGGTACTTTATATATTTGCATTAATTAGCCATTAGGTTCTTTCGCCTGCAACGATTGAGCTCATTAAGTGCAGCTGTTCAAGGATTCACTTGACTATCCCTTGGCCATAAATTGCACGCTTTATAGCCAAAAAGGGTACACACTGAATAGCCCTCCTTCCTCTCTCTCTCTCTCTCTCTCTCTCGCGCCAAGAAACAGGCTAATCAAATTGCGTCGCTCTGCAAACCATGTGTCATTTTTGATAAGTCCAAAACTGTCAGCTGAGAACAGAAAAGGCACTGGAAAAAAGAGCAGCGAAATTGAGCAATAAATTGGCGTGCTGTTGGGCACAGTTCATTAATGCAGAACAACACACGCAACAACCACACACCCGAACACCCGCGGATATACTACAGACACCTCCCCTGGGGCGGAGGGACACGCAATGCACAACCCACAACGCACAATGCACAATTGCCTGCACTTGTGCCAGGCCACTTGGTTGTGGACAGCACTGTAAGCCCGCAATGCCGCATGGGTGACTGGTTAGCTGTGACTGTGTTCCCTCCCGGATGGGCTCACGTCCCTTTGCTGCGGCCAAATGATCCCTCCCTTCCCCTCAGCATGATGTGGCTACAGCTGCCAGGGTATTTTATTTGGTTGAGTTATGCATGCGGCATTTCCGGCCTTGTCATTTCATACTAATCAACATCCGTTGAACGGATTTTGCAAAAAAATATTTGAGTACATAATTTTGGGTGGCTGCAGCACTATTTGATTTGAATCGTAATATTTTCCCGTTTCTATTATGGGCATTTGTTACAGCATTTGCATTGTAATTGCATACGAGTCGCTTATGCATTTGTACAACATTGCGTATAAGTGATGTGCATATAAATTAGATTTGCTTCACTGCGGATAGCATTTCTGGCTGCTGGCTGCTGGCTGCTGGCTACTGGCTAGTAACTACTGGCTAGGACAGAGCCCAACAAAAAATGAACAAAATGCATGGAAATTGAAAATTTATTGCATCCCACACACACACACACACACACACACAGACAGGCAAGCCGTGCCGCTCGCTTTCATTTCATTTCAATTCACATTACGCATACGCACCGTTGTTAATTTCATATTCAGAATTGAGGGCAACACAACTGCTGGGCCCAAAGGGAAATTGCACATGTACGAGTACTCCCACTTCCTTTGACCATCTACTTTATTATGCATTTTGTACATCACGTGTGTGTCTGTCTGTCTGTCCTTTTGTGTGTCTGTGTGTGGGTCTGGACTTGTATTTTGGTAAATGGCAAATGGGCGCTGCTTAAAGTAATCCGCAACTTTGTTTGATCTGGCTGTAAGCCTGCGGTGGTCACCTTGGGTCCGTTTTCTAGCCTAGCGTTAATCCTGCATCCATTGAGTTTTAATGCTCTCTAGAGTGCCTTCATTGAGGTCCAATTTTTCCATTGAGCTCTGAAATTATGAAACTAAAAGGCTCGTTTAGTTGGCCTTAACACAAAGCCAAAGCTGAAAGAGCCTTACTTAAGTAACTGCTAGTCTTTTCACTTAACAAATTGTTAACCATTAATTAATGTTCTCTCCTTTTCTCTTGTACCCTAAACTATGTAAACACTCGCTGCACTTTAGTTTCGTAGTGGCTGGAAATTCACAACAGCTAATTATATTTTTAAGAAAGACAAAGACCTCTCTTGACTAACTCAAACCTAAACTTGACTTTCTAGTCTAATAAAAACTCAAGAAAGTTAAATATTATTATATTTTATTAAATATTAGCCCAATCCTAATAGGTTTTGGCCAAAATTAATAAGCTAAGCACTTACCTACCTTGCAACGTATAAAATATATATTGTTTTCCGCTCCGACTGGTTCCGTATATAAAAAACTTTATCAAAGAGATGAATCAGTAGAGTGAACTCGCAAATCGGCCTTTTAATTAAGCTATTAAATGTCCTTTTTACGCAGAATGTGTTATAAAGCCTGACATTTTAGCAAACTCACCAATAAAACTGCATTCCATTTTCATTGCAAGCGCACAAATTATATTTACACTCCGAAAAAAAGCTTTCTAAATTGTAGTTTCATATTTAAATGTGAAGTTAGATTTTGTTATATTAGTCTTGAATTTAGTAGTATTCAAAATTGATCTGAATAATTATTTATTAGTTCAAAAGTGGTTTAAATTATAAAATTAAAGAAATTTCACCTATAACTTTTTTTATATGTGTAGAATAACCGGTTTTACCTGGGGTCGCTAGGAGAAAGTGATTATTTAACGTGGATTATTATTATTTTGTGGTTTTGAAAAGGCTTTACATATTAATCTCATTATTATTCATTAATTCTTTAAACGATTGAATAACGAACTATATAGTCGTAGGTATAAATTGGGGCTTCTTCAAGCCGACTCGTAAAAAAACTTGAATTTCAAAAATTAATCAGTCATTAATCACAATTTTATTCTATATTCCAATTGCGTTGTTTTTGTCCTGTACACATATTTTTCAAACAAATGAAACTTTTTTCAAAAAATGTGAAAAACCTTTAGTTCATTTTAGTTTCAAAGTAGAGCTCTGAAACTGAGTTCGATTCATCGGCTGAAAATTAAACTATTTCCTATATAATCTTTGAGCCTCTATCTTCTAACCTTGTCGTTAGCAGATGCCTTAGTAACCGATTCAGAGCATTTTTTCGAATTATTTTAGAAGTAAATTTAAGCAAATTACATATAGAATATTGTGGAAAACTTAAACTTTAGTTTTATTAAATATATCTGCTTTAAAAAAGCACAAATTTGAACTAGTTTCAATTGGAAGACTGCCCTTTTTTTGTCAGAGTGTAAATGTATAGTCGTATTTTATTTATGAACATGCATGTGTGGTATGCGGGAGGGAACGGGGAAGGGGAGGTCATATTATTTGACATGCGGTCGCAGGGCAACAGAAGACATCAAAATATTAGCAGCGTCAATAACTGCACACATTTGCACATTTTGAACGATGAGTTGAACGACATAGCAGAGAATACCTATAGATGTGGAAGGGGTCGGGTTCAGGGCAGGGTTAAGGGTTAGAGGGGTTATGGGGAAGGGAAGAGGAGTTGGCAACTGGTTGGCAATTGAATAGTACAAAAAGCGCAGCAGAACCAATGATAATGTCGATGACAATGTTTGTGACGATGACGAGGACGAGGGCGATGACGATGGAGTTGAGGATGAGGATGGGGATGATGACGATGTGTGTTTAATGGTTGAACGTTGTTGTTTGCAAATTGACTTTTGTATTGGTGTTGTTGGCGGTGCTGTTGCTGTTGTTGCTGTTGCCGTTGCCGTTGCCGTTGCTCGTTAATAAATATTTGCTTGATAATATGCCGACATATGCATAACGACATAAGTAGCTTACTTGTTGTTCGCTCTATTTTTTTCCTATTGCAGAACTACAACAATATCAACAGCAGCAACAGCAGCAGGCTAGCAAACATCAGGCAAATGGAGCAGTGCTAACCGGCATGCAGACGCATCATATACGCGGTCCACGCCCACCGCTGCGCACCGCGTCCTCATCAACAACAACCACCAACAGCAACAGCAGCAGCAGCAATAACAACAATAGCTCGACGGGGCCCGGTGGCAACATGCTGCTCGATCAGACGCCATCGGGCGGCAGCAGCAGCAGCGGCGTCAGCAGTGCACCCAGCTCCTCAAAGGGTCACATTCACGCACACAGCCATGGCCATATGGGCCATGTCCATGGCGAGAGCCTCGGGATGAGCTCCACTACTGCAGCGTCGCAGCAGCAGCAGCAGCAAGTGCCACAGGCAGCCATCGATGAGATGCGCGTCTGATAGGTGTCGGTCTTTGAGTTGGACTTATAGTCATCAACTGGGTAAGTTGAGCTTCCATTAATATCTGAAAGTCGCCTGGGGACAACTCAAGCCCAGGAAACTCTTGTGCGACCGAAAATCTATTAAGAAATTATATATCCTGCGAAGGCCAAGTTAATGAATTAACCCGTTAGAAACAGCTCTAAGGTTGCATTCGACGCGTCGAAGATTATTTATCCTTGCAGACTGGAATAGAGATTTCTTAATAAATTTATTTATTTTGACCGATTGTTCCTATATAGAAGTCTGATCCGACCGGTTCCGACTTGTGGCTAGAACACACCAAATGGGGCTAGCGCAGTTTTAGCTCAAAATCTCAGAGACTATTTTGCATAGAAACAGACGGACAGACGGACGGTCATGAAGTCCTCCAAAAGTTATATTACTCACTTCAAGGTATACAAATATATATGCTTAATTTTGTCTTTTATTTTATTCTTTTTTCTGCGTTGAATTTTAGTCTTTTTCTTCAGAACTCAATAAACTAAATAGTTTTTTTTTATGTTGAAAGTTAAATCTTTACTCGCAGCTCCCTCACTTCTCATTATTTCCTCATCCTTTTCACAATTAATTGGATCTCGTACATAGTCTTCCGTTTTAAAGGAAAACTTATAATTTGGTTTTCATTCTGACAACAAATAATTTTGGGCCCATTTCCACAGAAAATATTTTCTGTTTCATCCGCTGGCAAAGTTTCTGAGAAGTCATCACTTCCTTCAGAATGGGCATTTCCACATACGCTAATATACCCGATTGGTAGAAAAATCTGGTCATGGCTTGATTTGGTGTTATCCAGTCCTGAATCTTCTATATGTTCAACCAATTCAGTCAACAGCCCCCTTAAGAACTCACCAATGCCTTCTGAATCTGCATTGCCACATAGCGGAGTATTTTCAATAGGTGCATAATTAAAATCCTTTAGAATCATATCGCTGCTTGAACTTGTTTTATCCAGTTCAGCATCTCTTCCCAAAGCTTCTATATGTTCATTCAAAGCAGTCAACAAATCTTTTGGAAACTCCCCATCACCTGCTGAATAGGTATTTCCGCATATTTTTTCGATTTCCATAAGATTCATATTATTCTTAAGAATCTCATCGCTACTTGTTCCCGTCTTGTCCAGTTCTGACTCTTCCGTTTCATCTGTGTCAATAATTTCGCTCAAGACATTTTCAGTAAAGTCGTAAGTTACACTGCCGTCTGAATCGACTTTTCCATATTCATATAAATAATATTTCCCGTTCAGCTCCCTTATCATGCCAAAGCGTAGGCCAACCTCCAGGGCCTTACTCAGTTGCTCCACACAATATTTCTGCCTGAAGTTGCAGCCAATACTCTCCAGGGCTAGTTCCAGAATATCACACCAATCACTGGGAGGATCCAGTTTTTTCATGGCATCTGTTAGATATGCGGCAAATGTGTGATGAGCCATTGTTGTATTCTATACTTGCAGTGTAAGCTTATTATTCGAAAATATATACAGCTTAGTATATCAAAATCTAGACAGAAATACAGACTATAAATCATTTGTAACTATTTCTCAAAAATTTTCCCAAGCCTGCTAAGCTTGACTATACATGAATGCTGCTCAAAGGCAACTATACTAAGAACTATGCCCCATAAACATAAGTCTAATCCTGACCAAAGCTCTAAGGCAGCTAGAGATATGCAAATTGCTGGACATGGTATCTCTTTCTTCCATAGACCAGATAGTTAAACCAGTTAGAGAACTTTTATTTTATATAGATAAGAATCGTCAACTTCTCATTCCATACGACATAACATTTCTAAGGCAAAACTATTCCTTTCTCTAGCCAAGCGAACGTATGGCAGTTAGACTTCCCGGGCAACGCCTGAATTAAGTGCTCATCAGGACTAATAAATTCGGAATGTTTAACGTCACGTAAATACTTTATCTGAAAATTAAGTAAAAAATAAATGGAATTTGGCCCTTGAAACCCGCATTATAGACTTAATTCAAATATATTTAAAGCACTTCGATAAAGGCATCTTAAATAAGCCATACGTCTGCAAAAATGTCAAAAATTTCAGCCTTTTACCTGAAAAACGAAGGTCGAGAAAAAGGTTAAATAAAATATGGCCACAGTGCTGATCAAAAATAACAAACGGCATGTCAAACATGCGGCTGCAAAAAATGTTTGCTCTTTATTTGATAAAATTACAAATATGCAAGAACAAGTAAGAGAACTGTCGTCGACTATGATAGACTAAACAATACCCTATGCGCAGATTTAAAGAGATTGTTGTCAAATGTTGTCAGGCTAAAGTTGTTGTATACCCTGTCAGCTGGCACATTAATACAGGGCATAAAGAGAATTGGAGATGATTTTCTTTCCTATGTGAAATGTTGCTCCAAAGATGCTGTATACCCTTTCAGCTAGAACATGGATACAGCTCATATAGGCAAAGAGAATGAGAGAATATCCCCACACAGGTAGTTTCCCTTCCTGCGTGCCCTGCTCAAGTCAAACGTCGCAGCAGCTGCTGACATGGAAAAATTCGCAGGGCACGCAGATATATATATATATATATATGTATATGTATATACAGGTGTGTATATATATGTATACGTATAATGAAGTCATGAAAATACAAAACAGGCTCACAGCCTGGACGCAGGGACTTTGAAATAAATTTTCCATTTCCACAAAAATATAAATTATACCTGCCTGGCAGGCTGGCGTGCTTATGCTAGGTACAAGCTTAACTATGGCCAGGATATATTTCCTGGCCTGCAACTTAAAGCTAATTAAGGAGTCTAAGTTACACAGGCAAAAGTTTAACATCAAATTAAAACTGCAACGCTGCAAAATATGCTGAGAAAAGAACAACAATGAAATAAATTTCGGCTCCTCTGACAGCTGAAAAAATAATTAACTTCAGGAATGTCCAACTATTACTCCTTACCTTAATATTAATCCGAAAAAAGCTTAGGTTTTCCATTACAACAACAACTTTTTTTACGCTAAATTTAAGCTTATTTATTCTTAATTTAAGTTCGCCTTCAAATCCTGAAGGAACAGGATTAAATAAGCGAATCAAACCCTATTCACACTACGAACCGGGTTACTGAAGACCCCTAAGCTTGGTTAGGATTAAAGGATAAGGATACTAATATAAATCTAATTGAAAGATTGGATTATAGGATTGACTAAAGAACGAATAATACTTTGATTCCGGATATAAACGGGATGAAATCCGGAAATTCGAAATTGAAAACGCTGGCTTGAATCAAGAATTTCGTAGTTAGTCTTTGGAAATGATTTAATATCCTTTTTTTGTCTGTGTAGGTCAAAAATAATAAATTAATCGATTAATGCAACGCTGCGGGCGGATTTAGAAAGATTTAAATAGGTAATCTCCCAGTAAATAGCTCCGCCACACAGAAACTTATACACACGATCAAAGGGATGCAAATGTATAAAGTTTTTCGGCACTTTTCTAAGGCATTTGCTATCTGGAATACCCTTTCCTAAGAAAACCGCTTAGCTCGCTGTCCACTTGCAGCCACTTTACTCTACTTTTGCATAGTCCGGGCTTGTAGCTGGGTCTGGGGATGCGAAGTGTATGTGGGCAGCCCATTAATTCAGCTGGCATACAATTAAATTTGCATTTCTTTCATTTTTTTCCCCTTTACACCTTCTGACCCAAACAAAAACACTTTCATACTCGTAACAGGGCCCCAGCATCCTCTTTCCGAGCTGAGCTCCTCCGCCACGCAGCATCACCTTCATGACTTTTAGCTGATTAACATTTGCGCTGTGCTCCTCTCTTGTGCTCAGGAAAATGCAATTTTCCAGCTAAAGTAAAAAGCAACAGCTCCAAGTGGCAACCTTTATGTAAATTTACATCCTCCATATATGGCCAGTATATATATATATATATATATATGTATATGTATATGTATATGTATATGTATATATATGTGTGTATATAGAAGAGCCGCCCTTTGGTGGGAGGGTCTGCCGAAGTGTATATGTGTTAAAAGCGCAATAAACATTAATTTTCCATACATTTTTTTACTCGTTTACTTCTTCCATTTCCTTCTGCCCGCTGTGCATATTTTTTGCCCTTGCTTAAATTATGATCAAAAGCTTCCTGAATCCCGGAATGAATTTCTACAAATTTTTTAGTAAAAAAATCCCAACTGAGCTTGATTTGTTTAATAAACTCTCTGAGATTTTATTATTAGCTGCGGCTGAGATTTACTATAATGGAGCAATTCACCTGAAAGTGATTTCCACTCAGAACTGGAAAGAAGAGGAGGAAACAATGAACCAATAACTTCGCTTTACATTTTATGAATATTATTATTATTTTCTTATTAGTTTGAATAAATAAATCTCTCCAAAGTGCGTTAGACAAGCCAAGAAATTATTTTGTTATACCCTCACAGAGGGTATTTCAACTTTAATACGAAATGTGGAATGCATTGAAGGAGGCATCTCCGACTTTAAACAAAGTATATAAAATTTGGATCAGGACCATGAGACGACTTGATATATCCATCTCCGCCTGTCCGTCTCGAGTCTAGTCTCTCACTTTTTGAAATTAACGACACTTAACAAACTAGACTATTTTATCATATAGCTGCCACGGCAAAGTTGTTCTATGAAAACCTGGTGTTTCTCGTGATATCTTGATAAGACTTACAAGTGAGATGAAAGAGGGTGTTTTCTAAAGGCCTTCTAAGGATCAGCTTAATTATCACATGCTTGCCATAGCAGCAGTCGGTCTACTACTAGAATAGTCTGTAAGGGTATACAGTGTTCGGCTCGTGTTTTACTCCTATTGAGAAGGCAAATATCTTGAGCAACTGCCAACTTCAGTAAGGTAATAATTACTTCTCGGACAGCTGTTAAATGTGCATTTAACTAATTGACTGTTCAATTAAGGCACTTTAATGAGATTAAGTTTCTGGCAGACTGATTTGTAATTTGTTAAGCTTAAAGTCCAAACTTGGGTATGGAATAATAATCATTAAATAATTCAGGGCATGGCATTGATTTAAATTCCTTAAGTCCTATCAGTTTCATAATTAAACATTCAAAGCGTTTCATGCAAATGGATTGATTTGCGGAATCCCAATCCAATGGAATTTATTCTTCATATATTAAGGCTGTCAACTCCCTAATCTAAATGAAGCAAATTCTCGCAATATCAATGTCAATATGAATGTGAGAATGCATTAAATGGATTCAGTTCTCTGTGGCCAGCTCCGTAGGTTAGAAGCCATCAATTGCTGTTATTACTTTTACTAACCGAAACACCCTCCTTGGGGCCAACAACCGCATTCCCAAACATCTCTCTGAGCTGGATTCGAGCTGAAATGCGAGCTGAATTCTGAATGCAAAAGTTGACAAGTTTCGTGCAGAAATGTGGTGAAAACTTTATGTAATTTAGTTAAAATTACATATGTCTGTGTCTGCCCTCTCACTCTGTGTGTTTGTGTGTGTGTGTGTGTGGGTCTTGACTGAGAAAATTTCATACACACACACACACACAGCTCGTATGATAAACGTGTTGTGTAATTAGTGCAAAAGTTTCTGAAACATTAGCCAACACGCGAGGTATTAAAATGAATGGAAAGGATTAGCGAAACTGTTTGGATACGAGTATTATGCCTGGACTTGTTACCCCTTTCCCTCTATTTCTCTCTCTGTCTCTCTCTCTCTCTCTTACTCGAATACACACCATAGAGAATTCACATAAATATCTGTATATATTTATATGCGGATATATTTATATTTGGATAAGCATAGAGAACTTTCATAGTTAGAAGCAAAAACAAAAGGCAGCTAAATCGGGAATTCTTGAATCATTTCCCAGTTATATCTCAGATTTCGTAAGACCTGAGTCGGCTTCAAATTATCCTTTTTATCTCCTTATTCCTATAATGAATTACTTAATTTAATTATAATGTTATTTATAAAAGAACTATTGTACATTTTGGAGTTCATTCCTTACTCATCGAAGCATCGACTTACTTAGGAATAATGAGGGATTGATTCACTTTTTAATTCTGTTCATACTTGATTTGAATTGAAAAAGTATGAATAAGCTAAAGATAAGAAATGTTCTTTATAGGCTAATCAATTGATAGAATATCTTTCATACATAAAATTTGGTTTATCTGCCTTAGATCATAATCCAGATAAATTCTCACTCAAGAATAGAATCTGGAATACTTTCTTCTAACCGATACTTTCACATACAGAAATCTAATCCCAATTTGCCCATTATCAATAGACATTTGATGCTCTTACTTTCTTATGGGGCTTACCTATTTAGTGTATAAGCTTAGCCAAGGTATTTAGGGATTTCAATGAATTATCTATGGGAAGTGCACAACATCGAATGCTTATTATTTCTTAAGCAAAGCTTAAATCTTACCGAGTTTTTTCTTTTAAGCAGACATGCAAAGTGGCTGCACAAACATGCGCGTAATACGTTAATGATGGCCTCTATACATACACACAGAGAGGGGCATAGGGGGAGAAGTGGTGGGGGGGGGTTGGCAAGTGGAGGGGGGTGTTTTTAGCCAAGTTTGCACACATTGTAACTACGATTTGCATTACGGGCATTGCTCAGTTTTCCAGTTTTCCGTACTCGTTTTGCAGCTATCTTCACTGAAGTCTAAACGCACCGAGGAGCACCTACACAGCTACAGCTATACCTAACCCCTTACCGCCCCCGAAAACTCCCTGCAGCTCCCCTGCTGGCAATCTGCGCCAAATTGCGCGCTCAACTGTACGCCGCCCGGCCACACCCCAGACCCAGTTTACTGTGGTGCAGTTTACCACTTTTGCTGACATAAATTAATTTTCTAAAACTTTCGAAAATTATTAAAATTTAGAATACACTAGAAATGCATCAGACTATTATAATAATCAAACATAATTAAATACTGCTAGGATAACAGCTGCCTTAAAAAAACAATACTGACTTATTGCTTGAAAGAATCTCCCGTTTCGAGGGAGCCCAAAATAAGTCTAGCAGCGCCCTGAAATCAGTCTCTAATAGTTGGAAGAACTCTTAAATTAATCTCATTCAATCACTCAAATTATGATAATTCATTATAGGATTCAGTAAAGAACGAATCATGTTTAAATTGGGTCTATTTTAAGCCGTCTAGGGATAGAATGACTATGATAAAGCTGCCACATTTGACCCACAGTGCAGTGGGCGAATCGCAGGAGCTGGAGAGGAGCAGCCAGAGACAACGTCTCTGCCATCCTGACAGCAACCCCTGCCCGGTCCCGGCCAAAACAAAAGGCAGCCGCGCATTTTGCAGCTGCACTTTAGTTTGCACTTTTCGCTTTCTTTGCATAAATTCTCGCGGCCAGGCTCAAACTGAGTTTACTGTAGTGCAAAAATGAGCACGCACAAAAAATGTGTGATGGTTGACAAGGGTTTGGGTGGCTAGCGGGGGGAATAGTGGGGTTTTAGCATGACGAAGAACTAGATAAATGCACTGCTGCTGGTGCGGCTGCTGCTGTACAAGATTTCCCGTTGAATTTTAAACCAACACACAAAAGCATAATGGAAAACGCCAACAGAGCGCAATGAAGTATGCAATGCAAAACGGCAATGGCAACGTCAAATGGGCTAGTTGGCAGGCACACACACAGATACACGCCCACATTCATAGATACAACCACAGATACAGATGAAGATACAGATGGAAATACAGGGACAGATACAGATACAAGTACAAAGAGTTTCAGGGCCAGGCTTCCAAATGGTACAAAGGAGCAGAAGCTCCGCCTGGTGACTGTGGCTCAGCCTACACAGAGAGAAAAGCTTGCACGTTGCTCAGCAAAGTGTGCCATACAAAATTAAAAAAAAAAAACCATTTGTAGACCAAAACTTGGTTTTATATAAAAACAAGAAATCAAGAATTTATGTTCTTAACAAGGAATATGATTTATGCTCCGATTTTTCACACTGTGTAACCGTGGGCGTGGGCGCGGGCGCGGCCGTAGGCTTGGGGCGTGGCAATGGCAGCACTGAAGGCAACTTGTTCGTAAACATGGCTCGTAAACTTTGATGGCAAGACAACAAGGCTAACGTTAGCGTTAACATTAACGTTGACGCAGACAGTAGAAGCAGCTGCTAGGAGCAGACAAGAGGTCATCTCAGATACGAGTAACTATGCGAGTGTTTTGGGCTAATTTACCAGCTCTTTGAGATACTTTGCCGACCTCAAAGCTACCGACGTGGCTCAGCAAAATCTGATTTAAATTGAATTTTTATTATCAGTTGGTATTTTCGCTTTCAAAGTACTTGACCCAAATCTCATTCTAAAGCAGCTGAGAGTATTTGCATATTTGAATTCAATCCGAGGACTGCTGCATTCTCGATACTTCAGTTGCACAACCTAATTAGCCCATTGCATTTACTGGCTATAAACATATTCTCATTTTAACCAAGAGCTGAAGAGAACTCCAAACTTTTAGATGTATTTTTATGTGGAAATCCAAAGATTTAAGCAAAACGATTAACGCAAAGAAATGAATCACTCTCTGTGAGGAAAGCCTATCCTCTTCACGCCGAAGAATATATACTCTTGTGGCCTGTGGAAGCTGTATAATGACGGACAGACCTCTTAAGCAGTAGTATATATCCTTTAAAGTCAATTCTTTAAATTTAATTTTTACACTCTTTTATTCAACATCAAATTTGAGGCTTATTCCTATGTATTCATTTATTGGACTTGTCACTCATTGGGATGATGATGAAATCAAAGATTTAATGCCGCTGAAATTGGGATTACCAAGCGTCAATCATGGAAATTAACATATGTTTAACCTGAAATATTATAGAAATTATTTATAAATGCGACGAATATATGGGCATATTTATAAATGTACTTTTCATTTAATGAAAAATATAATTAATTAGCTGCAGCTTTGATGTGAATGCCAAGGGCCATCCACAATATTTTTCTCGCGTTGCAATTCAAATTAATAATAAATCTTTTATGGGATGGATTTTGTTTAATTTTCAGAGCGTTAATTAACTTTTGAAGTTGGTCTAAGAGCAGGGAAAAGGGCTAATTTGTGAGTGCGGTTAAGGGGTTTACACTTTGACTGCTCAGTTTCCGCTATAATCTGGTCAAAATTGGAATAATTTTTGAACTTTCTGTTTTTGCCACTTGCAGGTCCATAGAAACATTGCGTGCCGAGACCCCCGAGGAATTCTATGCGCTGAAAGAGGCACACAAACTGGACGGCCAGGATGATTGCCAGCTCAATGCAGGACATGAAACAACGAGAGGAGCAGGTGGAGGTGGAGATGGAGATGAAGGAGACAGAGACGGAGACGGAGACGGAGACGGAACTTCTAGAGGCAGTGAACGCTGCAAGCTGCAACAGAAGAAACTGAAATTCAGACGGGAGACGCATGCTCTGGCACTGGAGGGAGGCGATGTGGCACGCGGCTACTGCTCCTGCGATGAACAGTGGACAAACTCGTCCTCGCCCACATCCACGACCACATCGGCGACAATGTCGCCCACCCTGCTGACAACCGGAAGTGCCAACACCAAATCCGCCGGCGGCAGCAATGGAAACGGAAACGGAATTGTGAGAATGGCGGCATTGAAACAACGCACTGCTGCCGGCGGCGGTGGCGGTCGCCTCAAGCAGCAGCATCATGTGCGCTTCTCCGACGAGAAGAACTTCTCGGATTAAGCCGGAAAGTACTCGTAAACTACTAGACTGCACCTAATCTCTGTTTAGTCTTAAGTCAGATTTTTACAAGCTAAGCAAAGAAAAAAGAAAGGAAAAAAAAAACAAAAAATTAAATTAAAACTAAGATTTAAATAAAACAAATATGCAAATAAATTATTAAAGCGTTGTTAAGCGAATCATAAGATTAGTGAATGAAAACTGTAGTTAAAATTTGCAGCTCCTAAGCCCTTGTATATATAGTCAACTAGTCAACTAGTCAACTAGTCAACTAGAACAAAATGTTAGTCAATGTCAGTATTTAGTTACTAATTAGATCTGTTGTGAATTATAAAAATATATATACATATATATAGGTATGTCTATAAGCCAGATACTTGAGTATCGATCATTCAATCGTTTAAGTGTAGCACACATTTTTTTCTACCACTCAGCGAACGTAATTATTGTAAATCCAAAAGGAAGTTTAGTGGAATATAAACAAAAAAAAAGCATTTCTAATTAAGACAGAAATCCGATTTGAAGAGCACAAATATTGGCATTTAAGATTGTAAATAAATAAATTAAGTGGAATTCCCAAGTTTCCCAAAAAAATGAACTCAAAGTAATCCAAAGCAAATATAAAGAAAACTAAACAATGTGGTATTATTTACTTCAAGTAAACAAAAAAGAAACAACAAATATTCAAAGGACAGTACACTGGGAGAAAAACAACGTCTTAAAGCAACAAAATCGAATAGCCATAAATTAGGAACTCAGTTTACTCAGTTTAAACAATCCAAGCTTTAAATAAGATTTCCCTTCTCAAAGTATCATTCTGGGAAATGTGATTTTTGGGCTCGTTGTTTTTCTCTCTGTGTACGAGTATAAAACCATGGCTCAAAATAAATTACATAAAAATAAACAATAATCCAATTAAAATAATTCAATGCAATTGAATGGCGAATCATTTAATGCAAGTGCTAAAAACCAATTAATTATCTGACTGTGGACGCAAAATGAGTTATTTTCATACAAATTTTGTTCGATTTCGTTCGATTATTTGTCACTGTAAATCGCTATATATATGTATTTATATATATATTCATATATATATATATATATATATATATATGTATATTCAATCAATAAATTAAAACAATCCCCAACAAGTGATCCAAAAATAACAGTGCAAACTAAGCTCACGACTACTAAAAAAAAAGCAAAGAACGAGAAAGTTTTGCGAAAAGAATAAAAAGATTATATCGAAAAATTGCAATTATAAACTGCTACATAGAAAAATGATGATATAATGCTAAATTGAAGTTCAACACGGCTTAATTTAGGTTCTTTTTAACAGGTTTAGGTTTTTGTTAACAGCATTAAATAAGTGAATCAATCCATATGCTAAGCGGTTTAGTATGGATCGAAAAGTCTACATGAGCTTAAATCAAGTTCGAGAATCCTTATATCAATCTAATAATAGTTATTATAAATCATTAAAGGATTGAATACAGAACGAATCAATCAGTCGTACTTGTTTTTAGGCGATGGAAAACGATTCAAGTACAAAATTCTTGATTTTAATCCGTTTATTTTTCTGTGAACTGAAATAGATTTGTATATTGTGTTACTTGATTTTTTGAGCTTTCTTTCAGTAATTCAATTCTAGCAACAAATTGTCTCAACCTGAATCAATTTTATGTCGAGCTTAATTCTACAGAAAATAGAAAAAAGAAAACTTCCTTAAATATGTATGAATATTTTGACTGATAATCTAAAACTAAAACTATAAAAAACCTCTTCACAGTGTAACTAAATTAATTAAGTTACTGTTAAATGCTCTCATTTGATCAAACTAAGTTTTTATAAACGGTTAAATCGTAAAAAATATATGTATAATGTATTTATGGCAAAATTTATAATCGTCTAGTTAAAAATACTAAAATTATAAATAAATTTAAGTCATAATAACGAAAAGCAAAACAAACGAAAAGGAAACCCAATGCAAAAAGTAAACAAATATAAATAAAATAAATAAAATTATTAAATGACACTATTATCCTTTTTCTTTTGGGGTGGTCATCTAAAATTCTGGAGATTAATTCTGGCAAATTAATTAGCTATAGGGAGAATTGAAAAAATCCTTTTTTGTTTTTCAGTAGTAAAAACAAAAAAAAAAAGACTACATTTATGGAAAAATTACTTACTAGTTAGAAGGATATATACACTTTCCCACTTCCTTATTCAGATTATACATTTCCAATTAGTTCCACATTCCATAAATACTTGCAAACGGGTTTGTTCCAATGTCATCTAAATAACATAGTAGACTTTGATTTTGGCATTTTAAAATGCTTAGGCCTTATAATTCTCAAACAGTTCTAACACTCCGATTTTTGTCACTTTGAGCCTTATAATTCTCAAACAGTTCCAACACTCAGATTTTTGTCACTTTGAGCCTTATAATTCTCAAACAGTTCTAACACTCAGACGATAAAGTGATGAGAAAAATTCGACATCAAACGTGGTGGAAAACAGTCAATTGCTATTGATATCTTGTTTTCAAAACGCCACCATTTTTTTTGAATTTTTTTTTATTTTGTTTTTTTTTAATTTTTTGCTTAAGTTTTTTTATATTGGTTTTGCTTCTTAGTTGAAGTCCATCTCGTTGTTCACAATCTTTTGGAGATCGCGAGGCCTTCGGCTTATATTGTTCTCGCTGTAGTCTAGGCCTTCGGCTTATATTCACACAGTTTGCGAAATATTAGTGGATGCTATTCCGAGTAATAATTTAACATAGTTCATATTCTTCTATATTCTATATAATCTAGAGATTATTCTCTTCTTTTCGAATAGGCAATGCAAGACATTTCTTCGCTCTTGGTAGCGATTCATTCGCTCTTTAGCTTCTTCGCCTAGGTTAGGGTTGATTGCATAGTTGGTTCGTGAATTGGCTAAGGCCCGACTGTTACGTTCAAATATTTAAAATATAATACAAAAATAATTGAAAAAAGAAGAATTTATTTTGCAAGTGCGACTTGCAGAAATATATCAATTAAGTGATTGATTTAAATAATTTATCTTATAATGCTCTCATTCTATTCAATTCATTGTTCAGTCAATATACAACGAAATTGTTTATAATTATTTCTTTTAATTTTGTTTTTAACCATTTCAATGTCCTTTCGTGGCGTACTTTTTTTAATATATGCAACGCCTGCTTCATTTTAACATAGATTTGTTTAATTAATTTTTCGATACTCCTTAGTCTTAGAGAGAAGCGCTACTAACAGCTAATAAAGACTGGCTAAAGACCATAAGCTGCAGCCCAATGATTGCCCTTAAAGGGCTCTGGAATGATTTCATTTTAAATGCTTCATTTATGTTTTTTTTTTTTTGTTTTCTGTGTGTTTTTGCAATTTTAATGGTGGCTTTTTATGGACGCGTCACAGCAGCTCTTTCCCAGCATGCAGCGGTTATTAAATAAAGTTTTTATGTGGCCAATAAAATACTTTGGGCCCTTGTCTCATTCGCAGGCTGAGCCTGAAAGGGCGGAAGGGGAAATGTTTTTTAAGCCATGCCCCCATTTCAAGGTTGTTATTGCCGTCGCTGCAGCAAAGGGCATTTAAATTATTATTGAGCTCCACCTCCTCCACCACATCCTTCTCCTGCTCCTGCTCCTACTCAGCTTGGTTCAACAGCATTCCTCGCATCACTCACAACAATCGTTCCACTGTAGCATGAAAATGCATTTGCATATATTAAGTAGGAGCATCAGCCCCCTTCGCCTGCGCCTCCATTCCTCTTCCCTAACAATATCCTAACGTATTTCCTTTGGGCTACACTTGGAGAAAAAAACAATAGAACCGAAAAATAATATATTCCATTTCCACATATAAAGCAACTTAAAATAAATACTAGAGAAACGTTCTTTTTTTAAGTTTCTCTCAAATTTAAATAATTTTTTTTTTTTAGAAAAGAATTATTTAAAAATGTAAATTTAATTGAATCGGTATATTTTCGCAGTGTTCTTGCAGCTTGCTGATGTTTGGCGAAAACTATTCCAATTAACTTGCCAACTAATAAAAAATACAACAACAAAAACAAACACAGAGAGAGAGAGAATGGCCGTTGGCCATTTTGTTGCTACTTGGCCATATTGTTGTCTTTGCCCCGTGCTGCTTTGTTGTTTTTGGGTCGGTTTGCTTGATGCTGTTGCATGCAACGCGACTAAAGAGACGGCCAACATTTTGTTGTTGTAACATTCCTTTTTTTTGTGCTTGTTTTTTATCAAAGTTGAACTTTGGCAAAGCGAAAGTTTCATGCGCAAATTTCATTACATATTAAATTGTAAGTGTATGCGGTTTACACACACGCACACACACACACACACACGCACACAGCAATGGTCGCTTGCAGGCATAATTAATTTAAAATTAAACACACTTGAAATATGTTAAGCCATATTAATGAACAGACTTTTACTCACTCAAACACGGAGAAAAAAATTGGGCATACTTAAAATAAGTTCAACTATTCTTTAAGTGCGATTTATACTTTTTCATATGAAAAGGATTATTTAAATCTATCATTTATGAGAATTCTTAATACGCTGTTTTTTAAGAATGAAATTCCTGATTTAAAATCTTTTTTTACTGTGTAGAAACTCTCATATGTATCGTAAATTCGTGTAAAAGCGGTGACTAAAGGTGGGATGGATTTGCACAAACATTTTTTAGTTGTTCTTCCCTTTTGCAGATGTTTCTGTCGTTCTCATCAACGTGATTAAAATTTGTTTTTTAATTTTTTGAGGTATTCATTAGTGTAATTACTCGTAAATTTACTCGTGTTTCGTGGTTTTGTGGGCATAATGTGAAATTATTGAAATAAAAAAAAATCACTGAAATGTTGGTCCTTGAATAATCTCGTCGTAATTATTATTAAATGCGCATTCGGTTTGTACATTTAGCTGCTCTTAAGATTATCTTAATTTGGACTTTCGCTGAAATACTGCACACTTTCTATATTGTATTTTTGAACTCAATTCGAAGTTATTCAGGTAAAAATGATCCTTTTCCCCATAATGGACCCCTCTGAATTCAAAGAAACGGAAAATGGTTTCATGTTCCTCTGTAAGCTGTAAGCTTTCAGCCAGGACAAATTAATAAATTTTTAATTTAAGTTATTTTTTTCGTCATTTTTTTGGTTTTGTATTTGTTATGTATGACAATTATTAAATTTTATAGTTTCAACTTGGCATGCAGTTTCTTTATTTTATTTATCATCTTCCCAAATCGAGCAGGATTTCTTCTTCCTTTCCTTTAATTTTTTTTTTTTTTTTTTTATTTATTTATTTATTTATTAATAAATCGACCAATTGCAGTCGATTAAAGGATTACAAAAGAATTAATATAATTATTATATAAATTAAATTAAAATCTAGAAATTAATTAAGTTAAAATTTACAAGTAAGATTAAAATTCAATTCTGGGGTATTAAAATCAATAAATTTTTATGGTCCAACATTTGTTGCACAGGATTGGGGAAAACCCAGGCAAAAAACCCAATCAGACCAGGAAAAAAGGCGAAAAAGAAATATAAAGATTGTTGAAAATAGAATGAAAAAAGAACATAATAGACAAAAGGATAGAAAGAAAGAGAGTAATAAAGTAAGATAACACATCACATGGACATACATAATAAACAATGTGACCGTGTGCCCCAATTTGATGGAACAGAGGATCCATAGTAGATGGAGCAGATGCGTCAATGTATCGCGCTTCAAGCCAAGCCATTGCTGTGGCGAAAATAATTAATAATTATAATGCAGATATCCGACATAGAACTACATCCATCTCTACATTAAAAAATATCAATCAATCGTCCTTCGACTATTTGTTGTGTTTTCTAGCAGGGAGATTGCCAGAATATTAATGTGATTTAGCAGTCTTCTCATGTATCTTGTTATGTGCTTTTTGACTTCATCATTGACCTGAGGGATCTTCAGAACTTTGCGTAGAACACTATTTTCATGATTCATGTGTGCACTGGGGATAATGCGGAGAAATAATGATAATATAGATAATAATTTTATAAAAAAAGTGTTTGATTATCCGAACATTAACCCTCCAACAACTATTCTATTCCAAGAGGAGACCAGGCAAATTGATTCGGAAGAATAACATGCAATTAATGCTTCACGCAATTCCAGGTCCGTACAGGTCCGGCAAATGGATATTAAATGGGAAATGCAATAACCCTAAACTCCAGACCGTCCAGACTTTGGATAATTGGGCTTGGTTGGTTGCCTTGGATGCATTAAAATTTTTAAATTTTCTCTTTTATGGCAAACTAAATGCGAAAAACATGTTTGGCCAAAGCGCTTTGATGGGGGATTCTTGGGGTTTTTGGGATTTTGGGAGTCGAACAAGGTGACACTTAGTGCCTTTTTATTCTAAATGTTTTATTGTTAAAATTTTTACAAATTACTTTTTACGAGAATTATGCAGAAACATTGTAAACGAGCCACATAAAAACTTGATGACAGGTGTAGCAAATTATGATTATTATTTTAAATACCGAACCAGACCCACACACTCCAACTTCCACCCCTCAGAGCACACATACCAACCCATCATCAATTAACTTTTGCGAGCTTTTTATATTTCGTGTTTTCCTTTCGGTATTTTTTTTCTCCCCCCATTTTTACTAAGCGGCAAATTCAAACTTTCCGCCAGAGGATAGATAAAACGGCAGGAGATTGCTCAACTAGCAGATACCATCTAAGAAAAACTTTAATTTTGTTTTTTAATTCCGATAATTTTTATACGCTTTCCAAATATTTCCTGTTCTCAAAATCTGGAAACCTAAGGCTCACTACAAATAGGAAGAGCGCCAGGCCATATTGTTTCCAGAGTTGGGAATTTAATTTGATACTCTTAGTCGAATTATTTGAGAAGAGAAAACATTTAATTTTTCATCATTGCAGATGAGTCGCACTTAAATTAAACTTAAAGTATGAACTGGATTAAATAATGAATCAATCCATGCATACAAGAACGAACCTCAGTATAATTGGTAAGAGGGTTGAATAAAGAACTAATCAGGATTGAATACGGACTATTTTCAAGCCGACTTTGTATGGCAACGAGATAAAATTCAGCCCACAGCTGAACACCGCCGCGGAACGTACAGAATTTCCGATTTTCCAGGTATAAATCCCATTGAATAGTACGCTCAAGCAGATGGTTCGCTAGCTAGAACCCAGCACTAGCTCCAGTTCCAGGAGAAGGACGCATAATCATAAAAAATAATATTCCAGCATTCATCAAATTTACTACGCAAAGTTTCGAAATATTAAACCGCGTATGTGACCGACCCACGCAGCTGCTGCCGTCGCATTTATTTCACTGCTCGGTGCAAACACCTACGACATAAATTACGCATACGTCATGTAAGCCGTGCGAAAATAAACAATTTTACACCTTCGCGTCGCTGTTGTTGTTGTTGCTGTTTCTGTTCGGTTGTGTTTGCTGTTGTTGTGCGCTCAAACTTTTGACTTTTATGAGGGCAAAGTCAAAGTGAATGAAAGCTGGCCCAAACGCTTCAAAACGCACCCATTAAGGTTTTGGCCTGAAGTTTAATGAGTCTCAAAGAGAAAATTGAACGCAGCAAGTTAAAAATTATATAAAAGTAAGTTCAATTATTAATGCAAAGTTGCTCAGCTGACGAGGGCTTGAAAAAGAAGCTCTTTAAGCTCCACTCCAGCATGGATTGAAGACAGAACTTAAAGACATCTGTGTCTTTAATCCTATCTGTGATTAATCCTGTTAAATTCACAAAAAAAAAGGGCTTCTAAATTTACCAGACTAGCTCGGAAGCAATCTCAATCTATCAATCTATTAGTTCAATATCCTCACATTGTTCAAATAAATAATTCCGTTGTATTATTCTGTAAAATGCATTAAGAATTCAGAGAAGGTCACTGTAAAGCCACTTCTAAATAAATAGTTCGGAAAGTAAATCAAAAGACTAATAAAGAAAGGCTAAGAAGATTTAAAGGAGCCTAGCATATTAAATGTTTATAAATAGGTCTACTATGTAAAGTACTAAAGAAATTTTCGAAGACACGGTGACTAATCCTTACAACTTTTCATCTACTTGTGATGGAAGAAAGTTTTCTAGGCCAACTAAATAGGAAATGTTATTTCATGACCTATAAAATAAAATATATAAAAATTTGTATTTTGTTTCTGTAAAATAAAAATTCCTATTAAGTTAATTGTTGTCTTTTCTTCATAGTTTTTAAATCTAATTAAAAACCCACCGTGGATATTCCTCACTACCCACTTTTTATCTAAGAAATTAATTGGTTATAAATAAATCAATAATGTTAACAAATAAGTAAAATAAATTAAACAAAATGAGAAAACAAAAATAATATAATCATTTGAATATATTTTGAATGTGTTTGAAAATTAAATGTCCGTCAGAAGCTTGAGCTTTCCTGATACGGTCACACTGTGTAAACAAACAGCTGTTTGAGGTGACCATACTAAGGCTTCTGAATATATTACGCGAAAAGTTTCAGAAGAATTATTATTGAGAAAGAAATCTACTAATATAAATTATAAGTGCATATAAACTAATAAATTATATAAATATTAACAAAAAAGTGAATTCGATTTTATTAACGAATTCAAAAGACCCGCGAAGATGTAGGACATAACCAGCGTTGCCACATGTGTGGACTTAAAACAATTTGCTTCAAGAATATTATTCAATATAGTCAGGTTATTAAAGTGAGTATATAAATAATTTATTATAATAATTTATTAAATTATTTCAAAATAAACTGCAATATCGATAATAATAATCAATGCAATATCAACCACTAAAAAAACAAACACCAGCTAGGGCTGCGTAAAAAACAGCTTATAGTATTTTCTCACGCGTTTTTGGTATTTTTCACTTGTCTGCAGTTCTTGATGTGATGGCACCTCAGAGTTGCCACTTTGATTCAGTTTGCTAGAGACATTCGTGGTGTGAACATACGTTTCCGTATGTTAAGATTTAGCAACAATTTCATTTTGTGCTAAACACTTGGCAACTCAAAATACACATGTATTTATATACATATATGTATATTATATACACATAAACATATGCAGGTACAGTGCATATAAACGCAACAACAAAAGCAACGTACGAATTAAGGCAAAAAACAAAATACAAAAAAAAAAAACAAGTGAAAAATGTAGCAACAAAAAAAAGAAGTATTTTTACGGTTTTGCATGTGTGTGCGTTTGTGTGAGTGAGTGAGAACGCTCTTGGCGATTAATTAAGTGCAACGGGTAATTTCTAAATATTGAATTAATAAGTGATTAAAATAAGAATAATAATAACAACAAGCAGAAAATCGAATTGAGCCAGCAGAAAATGAAATGCGCGTGTGAAAGAGCGAGAGAGACAGAGAGAGAGAGCGATAAGAAATTCACACGCACACACACTGCTACTCACACACACGTGCCGCTGCCAACGTCGACGCGCCGTCTGTTTGACAGAGAGCGAGGCTCTCTCTTATTCGTTACGTGTGCGTGTGTGTGTGTGTGCAAGTGTAACTGTTTGTCCGATGAGGAATGGGGCGGGGGCGCTGCTCAGTAACTCTTCGAACGAATCAAATGTGTGGTATTCATTCAACATTTAATTTAGTAACAAATTGCAAATTGCACATTAAATATTCCCTTGTTGGGTGCCAGTGCCGTCTTCTCAGCCGCTGCTGAGTTGGCAACACTGTTAAAGAGGAGCGCCAATACACACACACTCATACGTAAACACAGTCACATGCAGTAGCCGTCGCCGTAGCTCTCTCTCTCTCTCTCGCTCCCGTTTGCTCTCTCATTTCAATTTTCCTCAATGAATGAAAAATTTTCACGGTAAAGTTGTTCGCTGCGTCAGTCGCAGTCGCAGTTGTTTACGCGAGCAGCGGCAGCGCAGTCAAACAAATAAAAAACTTATATACATACATACAGATGTATTTTTAAGTACATACATATTATAAACGTAGTAGCTGCACATCCATACATATACATATATATATATATATATTAACATAATTATTGTGTATTTAATCATTTTTAAAGTGTTTAAAAAAAATATGAAAAATTTATATAAAAATATGAAATAATTCTGAAATAATTTTGCATAACAAAAACGACAACCAACGCAAGCAGCCCCTGGGCAAAAATATCAACACGAGTGACAAAACAAAAAAAAAATAAATATACACACACACATATACTCACACAGACTTACAAAAGTATACGCAGCCAGCAGAGCGGCAGTAGCAGTGGCAGCGGCAGCGGCAGCGGACGGACGCCTACGTCAATAAGCAAAACGGTAAGTACAACTCTCTCGCGCTCTTTCTCTCATTCGTACTCTCTGTGTGTGTTTGCCAATTGGAAAATTTCTTGATTCTTTGTTTTTCAACATGCGAAAATATTCTACGTGCACACATACAAACACGCACGCATGCTTACATGTGTATGTACATAAACTTACACTTGCTGCGACGCTCGCTTCATTCATCTCTATAGTGCGGCACACACACTCACACACAGGCACGTAGGCAGCACACGTAAATAGTGCTACGCTCTTGCTCTCTCGCGCTCGCCTGTTTACTCATGCTGGCTAAAATAGAGTGACCATAGTGCATCTGCTTTGTGTTGTAGCTGGTCAGGCCAGAGCCAGAGCCGGAGCCATAGCCATAGCTGGAGCCAAAGTCGAAGCCGGAGAGAATTAATCTCAGTTTCAGCTCTGTTGCTATTCGAACTTGACTATTGTTGTTTCTAATTGTTGTTCTTGTTGTTGTTGTTGTTGTTGTTGTTGCTGCTGCTGCTGCTGTTGTATACTATAATATTAACATACAAATTATAACGACAATACTAATT
The DNA here is from genome assembly GCA_018150835.1 of Drosophila repletoides. Classification (NCBI taxonomy): domain Eukaryota; kingdom Metazoa; phylum Arthropoda; class Insecta; order Diptera; family Drosophilidae; genus Drosophila; species Drosophila repletoides. The sequence goes on from JAECWQ010000202.1 coordinate 9,505,644, forward strand.
TTTGTTCTCTTGTTGTTGCTGCGGCTGTGCTGCTGCGGCTGTGCTGCTGTGCTGCTATTATTATATTTTCTTCTTACAATTTTCACATAATATTGTGTATAAAACAAAAGCAACAGCAGCCTGACAGCTTGACAATAAAAAAAAAGAGACAATGTGCAGATTATCACCATCTAAATCTACATACGAATTGTACACAGAGAAAAAAAAGTCAACTATGCAATCATAGATCTGACAAAGAAAAACGTAATATTTCTCTCTGTGTATTTACGTACTTATGCATGTACATATATAAAAAGTGGAGTTTTTAATATAAATACTAAAAAGCTATTTAAATTTCAATTTAGAATTTTATTGAAATTTCAATTAATAATATAGGAAAAATTAAAATGAAATTTTTGTGAAATATTATTTACAATATAAAACTTAAAATTTCTGAAAACTGTTTCTATCATGTTTAATTAATAAATATATAAATATAAACTCAGAATCCTGGCTAGAATTATTTTAAAAATAACGCAATCAGATCAAAAAAGAAATCTGAACTTGGTTTAAGTAGTAGGAAATGGAAAAGGAGACAGAAAAACGAGGAAATATCGAAAGAGATCGGATGGAAAAAGTTTAGCTCATGGGATTTGTTTCAGTTTTTCATAAAAGTAATTTAATTAACGTTGTCATTGAGCTTACAAAAAATTATAATAAATATCAAATTAATTAGCACAACAACAAAGCAAACATCAGACTCAGGCCAGCCACAAAGGCCATTGGAGGCCACAGCAAATGCATTTCCTGCCACTGTGCGATCTTCATTGTACGCAAGCCCACGCACCACTGTGCAACGCAATCAGTTGCTCCCCGCCCACACACGCACACACACACTCACACACACACACTTACTCATGGATGTGCGTGTGTGCAAGTGTTTGTATAATTAGCACTCACTCAGCTGCAGCTACTCTCTTTCTGTCTTTCTCTCTCTCTCTCTCTTGCGTTATTCCTAATTTACATTTGATTGTGCGTGAGTGATAATTACCAGCAAATTACTAAACGCACTTAGCAACTACAACAACCACAGCAACAACAACATTGACAGAGAGTCAATAGCGATTTAAAGTGCTGCACACAAATATATATATATGTGTAAGTGTGTGTGTGTGTGTGTGTGTGTGTGTGCATGTACACACATACGTGTATACACCTGAAAAAGTTTTTCATTTTAATATTGAATCTTGTTTCTAAAGCGATAATATTTTATTTAAGAAATCCAACCTGTTCTGCCTATTTCTCAAGTCTGAACCGAACCAGTTCTCGAATCTGAATAAGAACCAAACCAAACATTTTCAGTCCTTTCAAATTGTATATGAGATTCATCGAATTAGTTTGGAACAAGCATTTCCGATCTTTAAAATAATATTTTTCTAGTTTTGTCTTGAGTTTGCATGAACTTAAATTAAGAATAAATAAATGAAAAGGTTATCATTTAGAAAGCTGTTGATAAGCCAAGGCTTAAACCAAAATCCAAAACGTTTTCAATTCTGAATCGATTATTTAAGATTATTTCAGCTAACTAAGTCATTATTCCTGCTTACTTTAAACCGATAAGACTAGTGGGGATTTAATCAAGTACGAGAATCATTATATCATTTCATCTGGGGAACGGTTCAAGTAGGGAATCGAACGTTTTTATGCCGTTTTTGTTTTCTGTGTACTTTGAAATGAAAATTTTCAGGCATAGCCTTCCCAACTATTAGGCCATCTTTTCTAGACTCTTTCATACCAAGTGTAAGATATTTATTTTATTTTATTTTTTTTTTAGTGTACACCACCAATACATGTGCGTATATATATGTATATGTATATACATACATACATAGGCAACGCGTGCTCAATTGACATTTATTATTTGAGTTTTTGGTCTCACTCCGAATCCAATTATTTAGTAATTAATTTGACTGACTCTCTTTTGTTGTGTGTGTGTGTGTGTGTGTGTGTGTGTGTGGGTGTGTGTGTGTGTATAGGGGCGCAGCTTTGTTGGGCCATGCAAAAATTCAGAAAAAATTAAAAAACCAAAAACAATAGCAACAATTTGCCACTTGCGAATGCTGCCGCTGCCGCTGCCTCTGCTGCTGCATTGAAATTGTTTGTAATTAGAGAACATTCGCAGTGGTCGAGTTTCTAGGAATTTTAATGAAGCCCGCAAAAAACTGTTTGTTTCATATAAACACAATTGGCACACACAGATACTCACACACACACACACACACACACAGACAGACACTCTGATAACACTGAAAACAATTGGCAGACACGACAGCGACACTCGGCGCAATCGCCGATGTCGTCGTTGAAAGAAAAAGAAGAAAAACGAATAACAAAACAAAAATTGTTTATATAAAAAATAAATAAATAACTATAAAACACATTCACGATATTTGCTTACATTTATATTAAGCTTCATGGGGGGGAGGGGGCTAAGAACAACGGAAAAAATTCAAGTTTTAAATACTCGTACGTTGATTGTTTATAAATGTAATTTATTTATGTATTTTTCTTTTGCAAATTGATTTTGTGGCAAAATCTTTTCATTAGTTTTATTATACAGCTCACGTTTTTCTAGTTTTTTCTCTTAATTCTTTTTGTGGTAGTGTGGGAGACCTTTTAAGGCAGGACAAGTGCGTTGCTTTTGGCCTGCTCCAAGTTTCTCAACTACACTGCAAGAAAAAGATCGAACAAACACGTTGCACTATGAGTAGGGATGCCTATTCGAAGCTATTCGAATTTCTTTTCTTTCTGCAAAATACAATGAAGATCAAAGACCTTTAAACAAACTAATATAAATAATACAAATTTAAAACAATGATTTCCAGCTAGTTTAGTTAAGAGTTATGCGGATACAAATATAAAAAAAAAAAACAATTTAATGTAGAAATTTCCGTACAATTTCCTACAGTTGCAGCCTAATTTACCACAATTTTGGATGATTGATTCTATAAGGCTAAAGCCTAATCTTTAATCTCGCAACAGTCAACAGCCAACAGCAACAGCCTTGGAGCTAGTCGCCTTCTTAGGCTTACAGATGTATTTCAAAATGTCTCACATAATCTTGGGCATCACATTATTGTTTACATTGCCAACACGGAGATCATTAAAGTTTAAAAGCCGCAAGCACACACAGAGGCATGTGTTTATACCCAACTTCAGTATTAATCCATCAGAAAAGAGAGAAAAACAAAAAAAAACTTGAAATTGCCCAAATCCGAGGCGAAACAAGATCATGTGGAGCATTAAACAAACTCAAACAAAACTGGCCAGCCCAGACGGAAAACCAAACCGCGTTGCCAAGATCCGAAATATAAACACAAAATGAAAAGAAAAGCATTTGTAATGGTCTTATGTGCCTGGGCTTTGTTGTTGCCTGTTGTAGCGAGCACAAAAAACTCCATGTTCGTGTCCAAATGCCCATGGCATCATATGGCCAACAGCAACTACAACAGCGGAGATTGATGCTAAGAAGACGGAAGGAGAGAGGAGAAGGGAAGGGAACAGAACAGACGGCAACAGCAGACAGTAAATCAACTAAATGATGCATACTTAAAAAGCCATAGGAAAAGGGGTATAGTAAATATTGAAACAGCTTTGTAACTGGTTCTACAGAGAAAAAGATACATTCCTAGACGATCAGTAACAAATTTAACATAGTTCCTATAGGAGAAGTAATAAAAATATCGATTTTGAGTTGATTTTAAAATGATAGTTTTCCGATTAAATTGAACAACTTCGGGGAAATGATAATTTTTTAGTAAAAGATACAAGAAAATTCAGAAAACTGTTGAAAAAAAAGTCGTCTTTCAAAAAGTGAGAAATTTCGAAACGATTTTCAATTGTTGCGCTTTGAACTCTCTAGCTGAAACTCAGGAGGGAAGGCGAGGGAAATTTACAGCCGCAATCTATTTTTTTTTTTTTTTTTGTAGAGTATTTAATGATTCGGTGCTAAGTGTGGGCGCAGTTATTTGATGAGTTCTTTGAGTTGAAAAGCATTTGTAATGTCTGTGCTAAAAGAAACGAATATCTCTTGGGGGCCGAAAGACTCTGCAGATCTTATGAACAATCATCATAAGATCCGAGCACTCTTGAGCATTAGCTGTTGCACTATGCAGCAGCAGCGGCAGCACCAACCCCAACAACAACAACAACAACATGGCAAATACAATAAAACAGCAAGCAGAAAAAAAAGAGTCGATAAGCAGCGCCGCAACGCAGCGCAACGCGTCGCGTATACGCAGCGTAGTCAGCGCTTGCCTCTGGGCTTATACATATATATGAATATATATATGTATGTGTGTGTGAGTGTGCCATTGTGCTTGTTGTTGTTTTACTACATACTACAATATGTATGTGTGTGTGTGTGTGTACTACGTTTAACACCAGTAGCTGTCTGACAGCTTGGCTGCCGACAACGTCTCGCCGTTGTTTTTGTTGTTGTTGTTGTTGTTGTTGTTGCTGTTGATTTTTTTTGTTATTTTATGGTGGCTTTTTGTTCGATTTTTTTTTCATGTGTTTTTTTTTTATTCTTTTTGAAGTTCAAGAATATGAAAAGCAAAACGCGTAAAAATGAACTAAACGAAAGAAAAAAAAAGGTAGCCGATTATACGATGTTGCCAACGAATATGCCCTATGTGTACTTGGTTCTGTGTGTGTGTGTGTGTGTGTGTTTGTGTAGTGTGGTGTGCCAGCGATTACATACATACACACACACACACACACACACACGTGTAGAGGCTTCGTATGGGCTGCCTCTCGCACTTCTTTTTTCTTAGTGCTTTTATTCTTCGTGTCGTGTCTCGTATTCTTCTTGTTGGCTTTTTGGTCATTTTGTTTGGTTTGGTGTGCTGGGTGGACACACATACATTCACGCACGCGCACACGCACACACACACATTTGTGTTCGTTTGTTTGTGTAAGTTTGAACCGGTTCCACGTTGCGTTAGTCGCCGTTTCTGTTGCTCCTGTTCGTTCTTGTTGTTGTACATGTAACTTGTCGATACGTTTGTTTGTTGTTGCTTCGTTCGCTCGTCTCTTCGTTCCTGCCCCCGTCGCCTGCGTTGCCTCCGAGTTGCCCGCAGCATTCTACAATTCTACAATTCTACAATTCTACAAATCTACAAATACTACAGCAAAGAGTTGTATTACAACTTCTTATGCCATCTCAGCCAAAGAATCTGTACAAAAAATTGTGTTTTTGCGTGTGTGCGTGTGTTTTTTTGTTGTTGTATATGTGTATCTGGCTATTTACACTGGAATATCCCAGAGTATAATTAAAATAAAGTCATCTGCATTAGCTATAAATATAATAGAATGTATCATAAATGTTTCGAGAATGAGTAGAACTTTGAACAGAATTTGTAAGAATCAAAATATATAAAATTTGTATTCTTCATCAGATGTTTTAAAAGTATTTTTAAAGTTAAAGCTGGGGTTAGTAATTCCTCAATATTAACAGAATTCCTTCAGATAGCGTCAATCACCAAATTAGATACCCCTCCATACCTAATGGGTATTTATTTTGACAGATGAAACAAGTATTTAATTTTTATCTATTCTGGTCTGTACAAATTGAGAATTTTAGAAAAAGTACTCTTTATTTTACCTATCTTTATACCTATGGTAGATACTATATATAGCTCTTTTCCCTGACTGACTGATTCATAATCGGACACAAGATCTATGTTATAGTGAAAGAAGAGATTGGGTTAATTCTTTTCTAAGAAAAATTGTAATTTTTACTCGATTAACCCAATGGATAATTTTCACATATATTTAGAATAATTCGATACCAACAAGAAAACTGCATACTTAATCACGGGCTAGAAATAATCAGGGTATAAAAATGCATTTTTAATATACACTTTCCCCGGTCAAAGCCGGGTAAAACCGGCATCTATATTATGTATTTTACATTTTTTAACATTTCTTATTGTACTATGTTGATTCAGCGGAATTCTTTGTAATCCCCTACAGTATTTAGAAATTTATTTCCTGATTGTGGTAATCGCAGTCTATTTCTATTTCTTCCATTCATTCTCACTCAATCTTTTAAAAACCTAGTTTCCTAATCAATGCAATTCCTTGAATCAAAATAAAATATATAATATAATAGGAGAAATCAAAGCACTGAAGAATTGAAGAAAAAGTGCAGTCTACGAGAAATATTAATACTTTTTATATTTAGAAATGAAATCCCTTTCTTCTCAATTCATATGGTAAATGATATAACAAAAGCTTTGTTTTTTCTCAGTCCGAGACTTCTCAGAGTCCTCATCTGTTTTCAGTTTCAATCTCACAATTTATTGCTTTAAACAGAGTCTACAGAGTCTCCCAGTCATGACTGAATGACCCTAATCCGCACCTGTATTTCGTTTGGTATTTTTGAACGACAGCGCAACATGGCCCAAAACATGAGTTCCATGGTCTCCAACAATCTCTGTCGGCGCTGCTGTCAGCGTTTTCGGGATCATTAATTACGTCTGGCTCCGTTTTTGTCCCTCTCTCTCTCTCTCTCTGTCTGTCTCTATTTCATTCTCTCCTTCAATACAATCGTATATACATACTGATACATACTTGTATCTCTCTCTCTCTCGTTTTCTCCATCTCTTTTTCTACTCTGCGTATATGTGCATCTCATAGGCAGGCAGAACCGGAATATTCAAGAAGGAAACAAGAAGTTGGCACTCAGTAAACGAGAGGAGAGGACAGGCCCGTTGTTACGCCCGCTCTTCATCATTGTCGTATCGCTTTTGGTCTGGTCTGGTCTCGTCTCTGATCTGATCTGATCTGCTGCGATTCCCCAACTTTGTCTCAGTTTTTCTATTCTTTTTTTTTTTTCTAATGCGATCGGCTCATGTTCGTATTAGAATTTGTGTGTTTGCACAAAGGCTGTTCTTTGTCTGCTGCTGCTGGAACTCAATTTCGAACTCAAAGTCGAACTCTGGACTGGTCGCTGTCTCCATTTCCATTGCCGGTCCCGTCTTTCGATTTCTATGCTCCTCAAAGAGTATATACCCTGTGAAAAAACGTGAAGAGAGTATATTGCGTGGTGTCTTTCAGACAAACATCATCTTAACGTTTTACCAAGCAATTCGGACTCGAAAACTCTATAAAATGCAACATCTCAAAGTCCTTAAGACAAATAGGATCTACAGTCGAGTTGATCCGTTTTTCTCTTTATAAGCCGCAGTTTTAAGCCTTTAAGAGAGTATCTTCTCGTCGAGCACACCCGACTATAGCACTCTTGCTCGTTTCATCTACTTTTTGAGCCACTGCCACTGCTGCTGCTGCTGCTGCTGCTGCTGCTGCTGCTCTTTGTGGGATTTATCGTACGCATAAATATTTTAAGCATGCGTTGTGCCTATTTTGACTCTCCTTTTATTGGCCGCTGACCAACGTCCTCCTCCTCCTCCTTCCTCGCCTGCTTCGCCTTCTTCTTCATTCCCTGCGCAGCGATGAGTAAGCGGTCGCCCTCATTAGCATTGGAGCATTATTCACAACTCTCAAAAGCCCCTACACATTTCTGTTTGACGATAAGCCGATAGAGACTTGTTTCGATTGAGACAGAGAAGCAGAGAGGCCGAGAGCGAGACAGAGAGGGAGAATTTAGGGGGCACTTCTTTAAGTTTCATTTCGGGTTCCTAGAATATCAGAAAAGTAAAAAAACAAACTTGTTCTAAATGCCGGCTCAAATAAACTTTCAGTGTTTGCCCGGCAATATCATAAATTATGGAATTTCGGTGCTATTCAAAACTCGTTTCGCTGTAATAAAAAAAATCCACAAACAAACAGGAAATTATTTTGATAATTCGCATTAAATATTCTTAAAATTGTGTGTTGAAACAAGCAGTAAGGAAATATTAAATAGTAGAGTATAATCTTTATATAGTAGTCCGATCGTAATTGCTTTTATTCAGCATTTAATACTCACTTTTACTATCTTCCCGTTAAGTTTTCTTAAGCAACAAAAGAAGCTTTCTATATAACAATTTTTAGGCGATTGTTCCTTTCCATGATAGTTATATATGATATAGTTGTCCGATCCGATCGCTTCTGACATATTTAGTGCGTATGACAGACAGAAGGCTCCATACCAAATGCCAGAGCAACTTAAGGAACATGACGCGTCACATCCTTCTGCTGATATATATATAGTCAGAGATGCCTTCTTCCTACCCTCTGCTAGGGTATAAGACTTATGAAATGCTTTCCTGGAAACTTTGATTTTTGATGCCACCCATCGTGCTCTGAAGCTCAAGCTGAAGCTGAAGCTTCCGTTGAAGTCCCAGGCGTGCCGTTAGAAGCGGCATAAGTAGTAGCCAAACAGCAGTAGCAAATCAAGATCCAATCCAAATAAAAACCAGACCTAACCAGATGTTATTATTATTCTTTTTTTTTTCTCCTTTTTGCTGGCAGCTTGTTTTTGTTTTTGCTTTTACTTTTCATATTTATTCGCTTAGTACTCGTTGGCACAAGCATGCAAATATGTATGTGTGTCTAACCTATACCTTTTTGCAGAGGAAATACTATATATAAACAAATATATATATATTTATATATATATATATATATATATATAGAAACATATATATATATACGTATATTGTTTATGTGGTGCCTGGCTGTGAAAGGGGCAAAGCGTTGGGTAAATATTTGTGTGATAAAAAGAAATTGTTTTTCTATGGAATGTGAATTTTCGAAGCGCCATTTAGAATATATGAAATTAATAAGCCAGCAGTTCAAATTACGATCGGTATTTTTGTACATTAGGGTGGACCTCAATAGGAGATAATTGGAAAAAGATTACTCTTACTTCTTCACATCAATTCAAACCATTTTGAATACTTCCAAAGATTTTATGGGTCTGATATTTTATTATCTGAACCAATCAAGAAAATTTGTATTGTAATTCAATGTTGATAGGTATGTTGTTAAGGTATAAAACTAAAAAGTCGTAGTTTTATTCAGATACAGATTTAAATCAACATTTTTACAAATTTTATTTATAACTGAAAAAACTCAGAACATTAACAATACATTATTGCATATGATGTAACAAAATAAATTGATTTTGACCGATTCTTCCTATGCTGGCTATATGAAATAGTAGTCAGATATTGAACAATTTTAATATGCGTTTTGAATCAAACTTTTACTTGAAAGTTTCAAGAGCTCCCTGAAGATATCTTGTGAAGAAACAGAAACATTAAACTACTATTGGACCGATTGTACCTATAGCAGGCATATGATATACTAGTCTGATCTGAATATACTTTGGTTTTCGATTCGAAAACATATTTTAGTAAATTTTACCAGGCATCTAGAGGCAAATAAAACAATTTCCCATGCAAGAACTTTCAACCTATTGCTCCTTTCTGTACCAGCTATGTGATATAGTTGTCCGATCCGAGAGAACTGAACGTTTGCATAGAAACAAGCGGAGAAGACTATATCAGCTCGTCCTGATCAATAATATGTGGAGTCCTTCGAGGCATTACACATTCCATGAGAAAAGTTACAATGCTCTCTGCTAGGTTATAAAAATCCAGCAAAATTAATTATAGTATTTAAATACGGCAAAGCTTTTGACATGGAAAAAGTTAGCTATAGGAAACACTTTTACAGATTAATAGATTTTATTTTTAGATTACAAAGTTCCAGAGTCTGCCATAAACAACAAAAGCAAAAGCAAAAATACAAAATAAATTGTTTAAACTTTAGCAAAAGCAAGCAAAACTGTCGACGAAGTAAATATACGCACGTACACATGTATATGTGTGTTTTTTTTTATATTCATATTTATTCTCTTAAGTTTAGATTTAAATTTACAATATACAGATTTCCTATAACTAATATTAATTCTAAGACAGGATGGGTAAAGCTTAGCGTCCGCGGTACGACCGCGAGGCAATGCTTCGCGGACATATTGCTTTACCTATCCTAGTCTGTCAGTCTTCTCCGGCTGCGCTCCTCTCTTCTCAGCTCTGTCATCATGACTGCTGCGAAGTTGCTGACCGCCTCCCACTTTTCTGCCGAGTGCAACATGCTCGGCACCAGGCTATTGACAGTAATGGAACCACCCAACTTCCGCTCCAGTATCAGCCTGTGTTGGTCGAAGCGACTGCAGCGGAATATCACGTGGTACGCATCCTCTACCACTTGGTGTCCACATGAAGGGCATTCATCGGAAGTGTCGTGTCCGAAGCGTTTAAGGTAGCTTCGGAAGCAACCGTGACCTGACAGCATCTGGGTCAGATAAAAATTTATCTGCCCATGTCTCCTTCCGAGCCACTTCTCCAAGTTGGGAATCAGCTGGTGCGTCCAGCGCCCCTTTGTTGAGCGATCCCACTGCGTCTGCCACTGTTCGATGCTGCGCCGCCTTGCATCGGGCCGCGATATTCGTGTAGCATCGGTATTTCCCATTGAAGCTCGTTTCAGCAGATCAGCTTCAAATACAAGCTCGGCGATCGGGATCATCCCTGCTAGCACCAAGGCCGCGTCATCCGAGATTGTTTTAAATGCGCAACAGACTCGGATTGCACTCAGTCTGTATGTGGCGCAGATCCCACGGCGGTAGCTGGGAACTGCCATCGCTCTGCTCCATATTGGCGCTGCATACAGCATGATTGCCTTGGTGACGCTCGTTAGCAGCTGTCTGCGTATCTGCTTTGGGCCTCGAGTGTTTAGCAATATCCTGGAGAGCGATCTGTTTGAAACAGCCGCTTTTGAGTTGGCAAATTCCAGGTGCTCCCTGAACGACAGCCTAGTGTCCAGCATGACTCCAAGGTATTTGATTGCCCGTTTAGAGGCAACCACGGACTCGCCAACCATTATGCTCGCCGTCTCCACTTTCTTGCGGCTGCTCACCAGGACTGCCTCGGTCTTGTGCGCTGCTAACATGAGGCCAACAGAAGCTAGCCACCGGTTTACCTGCGCGATACAACTGTTGCATGCCACCTCAGCAGATCGCAGTTCCTTCGCGACGATCACGATGGCTACATCATCGGCGAAGCCAACTATGTGAGTGCCCTCCGGTACTGTGAGACGCAGCACTCCATCGTACATAATGTTCCAAAGGAGCGGGCCCAGTACTGATCCTTGCGGCACCCCAGCGGACACTCGATAAACCTGTTGGCCTTCGTCGGTAGCATATTGCAGCGTTCTACCGCTGAAATAGCTGCTGATTATTGCCACGAGCTGCTCAGGAACTCCAAATTCTGCTAAGGCGCTTATTATGGCGTCCCACCTTGCAGTATTGAATGCATTCTTTATGTCTAAAGTTGCAATGAGACAATACTGCTTGGAGCCGCCGTCCCAGCGTGTGCCTTGTATAGCTTCTGACGCTATGCCGGTGACTTTGCTCAAGGCGTCGATTGTGGATCTCGCCTTCCTGAACCCGAATTGGTTGGGGGATAACCCTCCCGCTCTATCGATGGCTGCCTCCAGCCTGGTACTTATTACCTTTTCCAGCACTTTCCCTGCCGTGTCCAACAGGCAGATTGGCCTGTAGGAAGAGGCATCTTCAAGTGGCTTTCCCGGCTTTGGTAAAAGTACCAGGGTCTGGGTTTTCCATATTGCGGGGAAAATTCTCTCCTGAAGGCACGCATTAAAAACATCGGAAAAGGATTCCGGATGCAGAGACAGCGCCATCTTTAGAGCACAATTCGGTATGCCATCGGGGCCGGGAGCTTTAGAGGCATTCAGGCTTCTGGCTATCGCAAGCACTTCGCTCGACGTTACTAAGTCGCATATAGGAGACTCCACCATAGCGAGGGGTGCTCTCGCATTGTTGTGTGCCGATGGTTGGAGGGGAAACAGTGTCTCAACTATTAGCTTCAGTTCACCGGCGTCCGTTGGTGATGCTTGCTTGCCGCTGTAGAGCCTTTTAACCACAATTTTGTAAGCCTTGCCCCACGGGTCGTATTCGGCCGAGTCGCATAGTTCGAGAAAGCAGTCCCTTTTTCTCTTGCGGATCGCTAGCTTCAGCCTTTTCCGTGCCGTTTGATATACGCCTTGCCATTCGCGGAAATCGGGTCTACCCCTTGCCCGCTGATAGCGCCTTCTGGCCTGGAGACAGGATTTTCGAGCATTGGCTATGTCATCGCTCCACCAATACGTTGGCGTGTGGTGTCTGGCGAATGGTTGCCGTTTGGCCATGCTTCGATTGCAGGCTGAAGTGAGTTGTGCCATTAGCTGGGTTGCTCGTGTTTCAGCGCTGCCATCTGTGATGAGCGATTGCAGCGACGTGGAGAACTCTTGGCCATTAAAAGTTTCTGGCCGATACGCGTTTTGCTGGGGCATCCAAGCATTCCTCAATCCTGTGTGGCTTCCAATGGTGGTCAGAATAGCTACATGATCACTTGCGGTGTATGTGTCGCTAATCTGCCATTGGGCGCTGCTAAAGAGCGAAGAGCTTACAAATGTAAGATCGACAATGGATCCCAGTCCTGCTCTACTGAAGGTGTGAGCAGTGCCTGTGTTCAGCAGCGCTAAGTCCAGGGGAGCAAAGGTCTCAAGCAGGGTGCGGCCTTTGCTATTTGTCACCGGACTGCCCCATTCTTCGGCCCACGCGTTGAAATCGCCCGCCACCACGACCCTAGAGCGCCCTCTAACATCATCTGCCAGTTCGTCGAGGATGCCGGAATACTCGTTTAAAGCAAGACTTGGCGCCAGATAGCAGCTATACAGCCACGTATCTCCCAATCTTGCTCTAACGAATCCGTTAAAAGGCTTGGCGTCTTTTAATAGCCTCAGGGATCGGCTGCCGCATAGCCACAACGCAGATTTTCCACTTGTATCAGCTACCCGAGTCCTGGCACAACCAGCTTCACAATTGTGTGGCTCGCTGATGATTGCCACATCAATGTGTTGCTCTCTGCAGGTTTGTTCGAGAAGCGCTTGGGCGGCAATGCAATGATTAAGGTTAATTTGAATTAACCTTAACATTTCATTTTGTCGAGGGCCTCGCGGTACGCCGGACACCTAAAGCTGCCTGTAGCATGGTCCGAGCTCTTTTTCCACTGCGCTCACAGAGTAAACATTTCGGCGGCTTGGTACACCCTTTTGCCTCGTGGCCTTTTACTCCGCACTTGAAGCATGCCCCTCTGAGATCTTCCTGGCTATGGCATCTTAGGGCAATATGCCCATATTCCAAGCACCTGAAGCAGCGCTTTGGTTGGAGGACTTGCCGGACACGGCACATCACCCAGCCAATGCGCAGCTTGGTGCTCTCCAGTAACTTCGTTGCGCTTGCTGCTGTCAGGCTTATGGTGGCTATTTGAGACCCGTCCTTCATCGCACGGAGCGATTTGATCGCTTCTGTGGATAGGGAAGGGTCTGCAATGGCAGCGCCAACTGCCAGTATGACCTCCTCCTTGGTCGCCAGCTCATCCAGATCCCGGATCTCAACTTGGGACATCTCCTGCAGTGTTTTAACCACCGCATGCCCGCCCAGGGCCTTCCCAACTGCCGTCTGGAGCTCTTCCCGGCTGTGGACAGGTTTTCTGCTAAGGCTTAGCAGAAGATCGCCCTTTGCAGTCTTCCTGATACCCTGCACATCTCCACTTAGGTGCGTAAGCGTAGGGTCAGTCTTGACCACTCGCAGGATATCCGAATAGCTATATCCGTCCACTCCAGATACAGCTATCGCGTCCGCCCGGAAACGTTTGTGGGGCTGCTGTCGTCTCGTGACCCTAGACCAGCCAAGAGCCTTCCCGGTTGCGTCGTTACCAGGCTTTTCACTCTCTGATGAGTTAACTGGGCCGGGCACAACTTTTTTGGTCGGCACTTGCCGCTTAGATCGCTTTGTGGGGGTCTTCCGCTGCTCGGAGCTTGGTTCTCGTTGGCGCTTTGGGGTACCCGATGGCGCAGATCCAGCGTAAAGCCCCTGCACTGCTCGTGCGCTTGTTGCCCATTTAAGCACGGGCGAGGTTTGCGCTTCCTTGGATGCCTTCGTTGTCTTTTCTGGATTATCTGTACGTAGCAGATCCATGGCCACCTTTTGCAAGTTGACCAGATAGGCGAACTCTTTCCGCATCAGCGTGTTGACGTGCCTTTGGCCCTGCAGTAACGCCGAGAGGCCATCTAGGGTCACGCCCATGATCTCCAACGCCCCCTTCAGGGTGGTTGGCTCCTCCTTCGATACAGCCACCGGAGATAGTGAAGCTGAGTTACACACCGCAGCTTGGCTTATATGCACTGGCGGTGGTGTTCTCTGCAGCGCTGGGCGCCGCACAAAGGCCTGCAGCTCATCGTCCATCTTGCGTATGCTGCCTGGGCAGACCCACGATGGCCAGAGATTTCCCTGTGGCGTACGACTGCTGGGGGTTATACCGCCCCGACTCGGTCACCAGAGCCCCGTTATGAGCACCGCCGCAGCGGAGGGGTTGGAAATTAGTCAGTTCCGCGACTTTCTGCTCAAAACTGCCCAAGTAGCCTACGGTGCACAATTCGACCTAAAAGTAGGCACTGTGCTAGGTGGCTCCTGCGGGTATGCACCACTATTTATGTTTTTTTTTTATGTTCAACTGGGTTGATGTAATCGCTGATCAGCTGGTTAGCTAATACACGAACCAGCTTGTCCAGTGATATTAACACACGAACAGGTGGTAGTGCGCGTTGGTTTCCAACCCTACGCCCAGCTGATTTTTGTGTACATACAGCGAATATTCCAGAAAGAATCGGCGGGAATGTTGTTGCTGCTCCCAATTGGATGGAAAGGAAGGAAGATGAGTCCGATACAGCGCTCTCCTCCCCCTCGACAGGAACTGGGATACAATATCACAATTGTAATCGCGGCAACACACGACCGCCCGGCGTCTTGGGGTATGTAGCAACACTAAGAATAGCCACACACTAAGGTTTAACAATTCACAGGTTAAAAGGCGAATTAAAAACCGAATTAGAACTGAAAGGACGGACCGTCTCAGAAAACACGTCTGCACTTGGTGAAAGTTATCTCTCTCTCTGTATATGTGTGTGTGTGTGTGTGTGTGTGTGTGTGTGTGTGTGTGTGTGTGTGTGTGTGTGTGTGTGTGTGTGTGTGTGTGTGTGTGTGTGTGTGTGTGTGTGTGTGTGTGTGTGTGTGTGTGTGTGTGTGTGTGTGTGTGTGTGTGTGTGTGTGTGTGTGTGTGTGTGTGTGTGTGTGTGTGTGTGTGTGTGTGTGTGTGTGTGTGTGTGTGTGTGTGTGTGTGTGTGTGTGTGTGTGTGTGTGTGTGTGTGTGTGTGTGTGTGTGTGTGTGTGTGTGTGTGTGTGTGTGTGTGTGTGTGTGTGTGTGTGTGTGTGTGTGTGTGTGTGTGTGTGTGTGTGTGTGTGTGTGTGTGTGTGTGTGTGTGTGTGTGTGTGTGTGTGTGTGTGTGTGTGTGTGTGTGTGTGTGTGTGTGTGTGTGTGTGTGTGTGTGTGTGTGTGTGTTCTAGTACATTTAGTGAACTTAAAATCGAAAAGAAGAGGTGAAAGAAGCGGGTGTAAGTATGTGTGTGTGTGTGTGCCTATATGAAAGGAACAATAACAACAATCAAAGAAAACACGCTGATAAGTCATATGTAATTTAAATTTGTATTTAATAATGATAAGCCGGTACATAAATACTTCAAGAGGCATTCATAGGTGTATAGGTATAGGGTATAGGTATAGGTGTAGCTATAGGAAGTATACGAATACAGATACATTTACTGCGACGCGTGGTGTGTCTCTGTGTATATACAATGCATATATTTTTTTTTGTTATTTTCATGCTCGTTAGACACACACTGAAAAACAAGTTAATATTGTCACATTGTCAGTCAGTCAGTCAGTCAGTCAGTCGGTCGGTCGGTCGGTCGGTGGCTCGGTGGGTCTGTGGGCTGAGTTGTGCTATCAGTTTGTCTGGCATTAATACTTTCATATTGATGTGTTGTGTGCCTTTGGTTGCTTCAATAGAAAATTCGAGTATCTGTATCTGTATCTGTATCTGTGGGGCCTTCGGGCCTTGGCAGTTAGCAGTTAGCAGTTGACAGTTGGCAGTTAGCAGATGCAACTGCAGATACTCAGTTTCGATTCCACCTACCACACTACGCGTATGTGATTTATTTTCAAGATTCTTTATAACTCTCTCTACAAATGTTTGCCATATCTGCTTTCATAGTACATTACGAGTATTATTATGTACTCGTTTCTGTGTCTGGTTGTCTGTTTGTCTGTTTGTCTGTTTGTCTGATTGGTAGTACGATAAATAAATTATAGAGAGCAGATAGCAGATAGTACGAGTAGCAGCTGCATATGCCCTGTCGGAAACTTATTTAACTTTTGTATCTATGTAGGTATCGACCTATACATAGACACAAGCGATGAATTCATTCTTAACGGAAAGCACAGCACACTCAAACAGCTGCTGAGTGAGTGTTTATATATATCTATATATATATATATATATATATAGGTATTCATTTATTATTATAAACTTTTATCTGCTTTTGTAGCGAATGAATGAAAAGGCGCTTGGGTCATAAAATTTATTGCTTTCAGTAGTTTTTCAGCTCTAGGCAGCCAGGCAAACAGCCACAAAATTAAACACATTTATAAATATTTAGCCAAAGTTTTTCTCTCACTTACATCTATATAAAAAACTACAAAAAAGATGCCTTTATATTTTGCCATTTGTTTCTATTTGTTACTACGAATTAATAACTAAATGAAGTCCTAAAAATCTGAATAAATTACAATAAAAAATCAGCAAATTTGTTCCATTCTTTCTTGCTTGAGTTACTCAGAAACCTGCAAGGAAAGGCATGCTTAATTTAAGTCTAAAAATTCTTAATTTTATTTCGAGTCATTCGAATCATATCGAACCAAATATATAATAAATCAATTGCTATTCATTCTAGATTCAAGTAAAAATGACTAAATCAAGAAAATGAAAATTTTTATATTTGTCCCATTAAGGATCAGGATTAAGTTCGGCTTATATTCCAGCCAACTCGGCATAGAAACCGGATTAAAAGAGGAAATGAGAGATTGGAAAAAGACTAGCTTCTTCTAGAATTCTGGAATTTTAGGGAATTCGCTCAGAAACGATTTAAATGCGATATCTTTTTTTTTATCCCTTTTCTCTGTACTAGAAAAATGATAAACTTTTAGATTTCTGTTTCATTGTTGTATTCAAACAAGTTTTAAATTATTTGCGGATAAAAATATACAAATATTCAAAGAGTTTAATGAAAAATGCCATAAAAAGAATTGAAATTCTCGAACGCTTCCAGTCATTAGCCAAGCCAAGACCTCAAATTAAGCGATCCAATAGTTAACCTCAGTATTCTGTGACGGTTACCCCAGACATCTCTAGCCGTGATTAGTGTTTAGTGTTTAGTGACTGATCATCAGTTCTGTGCATACAAATGCCAAGTTATATGTTTTATTTTGAGAGCTCTTTGGCCATTTCCTTGACTATTCTGGCGTCTCGGCCGAGTTGTGCGTGCTTTAAAGCGCCGCAGTGCCAAAAAATTGTATACGGGTTTCTACACGTTTCACACAGATATATACTATATATATATATATAAATATATATATATATATTATGCATATATAAATGCGATATCTATAGTTATTACTCACGGCACGTCACAACAAATATAAATAAAATATTAAAACGCGAAAACTAATACGAATGCGAATGCGAATGCGAATACGAATACGAATACGAATTCCAAACGAAAACTAAATACAAACGAACCCAACGATAACTCGAAATTAAGATATGCTTAAAAAGCAAAAGAAACTCGCACATGGTTATTGGCTTATGGGTTGATTGGGCGGGGGAGGTGGCTAATTCAGTGGAGAGACACCGTCGGTTGCCTCGTAAACTTGTTGACAACAACTCTGCTCGATTATCGTTCTTCTGTCGGTGTGTGTGTGTGCGAGTGTGCGAGTGTGTGTGTGAGTGTGTTTATGGGGTGCTTTTGAGAATCGGCTGTTACTTTATCTATAAAAGTGCGGTTTAAAATGCGTCTGTATGGGTGTGGATTGTAGAGAAGCGTTTTTTTTTCCTACAGTGGGTGGATCACTAAGTCTTGAAACAAATCTTCCCCTATTCCAACCCGGTTCGCAGTTGAACCACTCCGGAGCTGAAAACCTTAACTTAAACCGGAGCAAAGAAATAAATTTTACTTGCAATTTTATGAACCGGAAATGAAAAATCCTTTGATTTGAACACTGCTTCGTTCTTCATTCAATAATAATGAGATTGATATAAGAATTTTCATCCTCGATTTAATTCCAACTAGGTACTTGAATCTAGTATGAATGTGGATTGAATAACCTATTTAAACCTGTTCACACTTGATTTGAAATAAATATTTATTTCTAGGATAGCTAAGAGTTTAGAAAGTATTTTGTGAATGTAATTCAGAAATAGTGTTCTCTTTTTTTATTCGTTTTGTGCTGAAGTAATTTCATTAAGTATTCGAAAAATGGAATTGTTGTAGAGCGGCCCTCGTATGAGTACTCGTTCGAGTACGAGTATAATTTGTAGTCAGCATTACTCTTTGCTGATATGGCATTTAAACCATTATTGTTGCTGTTGTTGCTGTTGTTGCTGTTGTTGCTGTTGTTGCTGTTGTTGCCTTGCCATATCATAGTATTATAAATACGTATATGGCGTGGGGGCCTGATTAGTCTTAACTCGTCCGTCAGTCGGTCGCTGGTTCGTTTGTCTGATTGAACGCTTAGTCAGTCAGCCAGCCAGCCAGCCAAAGAGTCAGTCAGCCACCCAGTCAGTCAGCCAGCCAGTCAGTCAGTCAGTCAATCAGTCAGTTGGTCGCTCAATTGTACGCAGCAGTGTCATTCATTTGCCATTTCAAGTGCTATGCACACTCACGAGATATACATACAAACTCACAGATATAAAAGTATATATGTGCCAGTACGAGCTGGTATATACACATATGTACTCGCATGCGAGTGTGTCTATATAAAAGTCATTATAGTGCCGGCAGTAGTTGTATACGAGTGTATTTCGCTCAGTAATAAGCTTTAAACTGTAGCCGTAGCCGTTGCTGTAGCCGAGTAGAGCTGCCAGCTATTCATTAATAAGTTGTTTAGATGTCAATTGTCAAACAGTGAGTGCATAAAGTATACACACACACACACACACACACACACACACACACACACACACACACACACACAGTCATCTGCCACATGTAATTACTCCGAAGTCAAAAGCACGACCGATTTACATTACGAGCCATTTCTTGCTGCTCGGTGACTAAACTATTGCCCAGAACTATTGCCCAGAATAAATACACTTATGCAAATTGTATATCATTATTACAATTGCATTCTTAGTTATTGGTGCAAAACTGTTGATTTATGGTTCTGGGTTATTCTCCCCTACCTGTGGGTATTACGTATGTATTGTATAGCATAGAAGGCTCTAAAATTCCCATTAATCGGCCATTTAAGTAGATGCAAATTGTTTAAATTCATTCCAGTGCAACCTCTAAAAATATCGATAGTTCAGATTTATAATTAGAATTATTATTAATGTATCTAAAGAGAAAGAGAGAGTGAACAAATCGAGAATTCCGGAATTCACATCGGTAATACTTATTTGGCTGGAATCGAGCTAAAAATGTTCATTTATTCATCGGAAAATAATTAAAGCCACAAATGCTATTCAACTTCATTTTAAGCTTGAAATATTACTCAATCTACAACCTTAGCACAATGATTAAACTAACTAATTCATTTAAAATAATAAAAGAATTATACTAATTAATTAATAATACAAATATCAAAATTTAGACTTTTTCTATGGTCCGACCGCGCCAAGAATCGATCTCCCTAGAATCGATCTCCCACCCAGATTTAAGAATTCTACACTTATTCTTTGCCTGATTTCAACTTAATCCAATCAGGAATGAATCGTTCTTTATTAATGATTATTATCCTCATTATTATTCCTCTCTGTGTATACGAATATTGTTGGTTTTAATAATATTATTTAATTGGAAAAAATAAATGCTTTGAATACATTTACAGAAATATATTTATAATTTGCTCGAGAAAGAAAAACTTTCAATAGTTCTTTGTGGTTTATGGATAAAAACTTATAAATAAATATAGCAGCGATTAAGGGTTTAATGAACTGAATACACTTCTTTATGTAGCTATGAATGTGCTGCCAAGAATATCTGGACTGTTTTGTTATATCGCTAATTGTTGTCTTTAACCAGAATTGATTTCTTTTTTTGTATTTATATTTACAATTTAAATGTTCATTGCAGCATCTGTTTCCTGCTGAAGATCGCACAAGTTAAACTGAACTCGTGCCCTGAAAAAATATAAACTTTCGGTTATATAAGATTCTCGAAAACCATAAAATAAATAATCAAAATTTATTACCAAGTGATTAAAAAGAGTATTTAAAATAAGTACTTTATTTGCTCTTTTATAAATTTCATTCAACATTCTTCTTTCAGAACGTAATAATGAGTAAATGAGGTAACTTCGATAAATACAAAATATATCGAAAATCTGAAGATCGATTCTTTCTGAATATAGAAAATATTCTGAAATAATAGAAATATATGTACTATGTATCTAAGTTTTTGAGCTAGGTAAATAATAGTATGGGAATAGATCCAATTGAACAACTATATAGTATAGCTCATATAGAAGAAATCGGTATAAAAGTTACAGATAACTTTGTTGTTTCAAAAATTATACAAAAAATCATTGAGATCAGTTGACTATATCATATAGCTTTGACCGGAAAGAATCGGGCCAAAAATTGTTGTTTCTCAAGATATCTTAATGAAAATTACAAGTTAGATGAAAAAGTGGAGTATGTTTTCTCAATTTTCAATATCGGATTCCTTGCTGCCCTAGGAACAACCACACAATCAAATGTTCATTCCACTCTGGTAGGGTACGTAATCTTCGGGGTAACGAATATACCCTTTCCCTACTAGTTTTATTCTCCTCCTATCGACTCATTTGTTTACCATTTATCTGCTTTCGGGTTTTGCTTGCTGATTTCAACTAATCTTCAAATATTAATCACTGGCAGGTGTACGATTCCACTATGTGCTGGGCTTAGCTCTGTTTGGACGGCTCCAAAAGTCAGAGAGGAACGCGTGAAGTGAACAATAAAATTATCGTGCAATCAACTCGAAACGACTTCATCAATCAAGTAGCCAATAAATCATATAATAAATTACTTTATATCAAGACAAAGTGGTGTCAACTCTAACCTAAACGCAAATAACCAAAATAATGCTTCCATTTGGCTTCTTCTGGCCATAATATCAATGAACGAGTAGGAAAAACCCTTAAAGTAAAAGCTTTTTGGGACTGCTGAAATTTCATTACTTTTAGCTTGTTTTCGTTGGTTATATAAATATTGCATTAGAGCTGTTCATTAAGATGTTAAGAGTTGAATACTAGAAGCGATAAGCTCGGGAATACTCTATGAAAAGAGCACGGATAAATGGAGTTTGATAGCCGAAAAGTAATTGTCTTAAAAAATGAATACTTTTGTATCGTGAATCAATATGGTTTTGGCCCTATTTGAGGTTTATTAGCCGACCAAATGTTCGTTTGTTAGTGATGGTAATATCACTTAGAGCACTTAGAGCCTCATGCGAAGCTATTCTGAACATTTTATCAGTACGGCTTTAAGGCTGCTGCCGACATTGGAAAGGTTTGGACATCCAATTAGGGTACCGGGTGAAGTTCCTTAGCATGAACCCGTTAGGTGGGGCGATGTACAGAATTTACTGCTTGGGGCTACCTGTTAAATCGTAAAGTAAACAATGCGCATGAGGCACACTTAGGAGTGGGAGGGGGAGAGCGCTTGCCACCAAATGACACACGCACGCACGCATATCTCTTCGGAAAACCCCCCACTAGAAAAGCAAATAAACACAAGTGCCCCAGTCTCTGCCCCCGCACCCTCTGCCCACTCAGGTGGGGAAGTGCAAGCGTCTGTTTTCTGTTTCAGTTTCTGTGTTTTCACTCCCATCTCGCCCGCCTGCCTGCCTGCCTGCTGGCGGCTATAATCGTAGTTGCCCTTTAACTTTCGGTTTTATGTAATGGCCACAAAATTCACTTAAATGCGGCAGTAAACACTCAGAAGTATGCACTAAGGAGCAAGTGCAGCATTTGTGGGCACTTTTTGAACCTACTCACGCAGCATGTATTGAAAATCCTAGCACTCTTCTTCTCTTACCTGTTCCCTCCGTTCTTGTTGTTGTTGTTTGCTTCTTCATTATTTATTTTGGTATTATTTAAGCTTAATGGCACAGAGGGCTATAGATACAGATACAGATACAGAGACACAGCTACAGCTACAGCTACAGTTACAGATACAGATACCTAGTATACAGTAGCCAGCCAGCATGTTGAAAACTTTGGCCATTTGTGTATAAAATGCTGGCCAATGTGTGTGTGTGTGTGTGTGTGTGTGTGTGTGTGTGTGTGTGTGTGTGTGTGTGTGTGTGTGTGTGTGTGTGTGTGTGTGCGTGTGTGTTGTATCTTTCTGTTTGTTGTGTATCTATAGTAAACAAATGCGCGTAAAAAACACACACGGCCAGCAAAAATTGGCTGCCTGGAAAGAAGAAAGAAGAAGCCAGAGAAAAAAAGAGAAAAAAAGGGAAAAAATATTAATGAAACAACAACAAGAGAAGGCATCGTTAGTGTGTTGTGGAGCCGAGCAACCCGTTGGCTGTTGTGTGATACCCTACACTTTATTAATGGAAATGGGGTATATTGATTGATCAAGTTCAGTTGTCTTCAGAACAGTGAAAATGTAAACAATAAGACAAAACAATCCGATTAAATAATAAGCTATAGCTATTTTAAAAATTGATTAATTTTACGTATTTCTTTTTAATATTGAAAATTTATTAATTATAAACATATTTTTTTCTGAATTCTTGTGATATTGGTTTTTTTATGTATTTCTATACCAACTATCAACCTGAAATTCAAATTGATTAAATTTGTTTGAATTTAGTGAAAATGTTCTTGCCAAGCGAAAAATTCAATTTTTTTTCAATAATAAATAAATAATTATTTATAATAAGTAATAAGTATAATTAATAGGATTTATAAAAAAAGAAAAAATGAAAATTCCAATTGCTTAAACCGTTTTCTTCCTCAAAAACCACTGTCCCTTTTTTATTGGGGATCGATTAAAAGTTTTAAATAGTTCATATTAAATTAGTTTGCTAACTTAGAAAACTGCTATTTTCTTATGCATGTTTATATAGGGTAACTGATAGTCCATCACTTTTGATCGTAGAACATTGTTCTCGTCGTTGGCTTCGCTGTTGTTTTCTTTGTGGCACGCTGCCCTGTCTGCTTATCTAGATACATGCGCGTCGCGTCGCGACGCATCGCCATCGCCTCATTTCGCCTGGGGCCATGGTGGCAGTGTGGAGAAGCTCCATGCCTATGGACTGGCACTGGGATCTGTTGTAGCCATCATCATAATCATCATTATCTTCATCATGATGATGACGATCATCGTCGCCATCGTATGCGTAAAAATTCTTTTAGAAGCGCGCGCGTAAAAACGTAAAAACAAACCTGAAAAAGCACAGAACACAGTCACAAAGTGTTGTGTGTGCTGTGTGTAACAGGATTGAGCACTCTACTTTTTATACACCCTTCCAAAAAGGGTATACTAAGTTTGTAGAGAACAAATGTAATAGGCACACGTGTCCTATCGATCGCATAGACAGATGAACTTTACATTGCATTTTTGATAGCTTCTACTTTGACAGGATAAATCGATAAACAGTTTCGAGCCTATCGCCTTATCACATTCCTTTGAGTCTCCTAAAGTTCGCTGATTCCATCACTTCTCTTAGGGTATTTGCTAGTCGAGCACGCCCCACTTGAGTGTTCCTTCTTAAGTTTCTCAATGCTTATATAAAAATTGTTTTTATTGCCAACAATTGAGCACTGTGCAGACAGCAAAGACCAACAGGAGGCACATCATCAGGAGGGCATCTTATGGACTTGTTTTCTCTCTTAGTTCGATTCGATTGCATCTTTTTATTTATTGTATAAAACGCACAGTAAATCGATTTAGATGCATGTTTAACCACTCACATTAACTGCAATGATTCAGTTATTGATCGAACTCATTATTCAACAATGGGGGGCATAATTCCTGTGCTACAATTACTAAAAATTCAAACACCCTTCTGAATCAGCATGACGGGGCAAAGATCGCGTCGAGGTAAACAAAGAGTAGGCCGGTAACTTCATTATCGCCCCAGCCAGTCGGCCAGTATTATATGGGCTAATAAATGGTTCAGCTTTTACCCCACGAAAGTCGACCGAATGGACTGATTCTCAAATTTCAGAATTAGCTGCGGTTTTTCATTATAATTAAATGAGACTGCAAACTAGTCGAGCAAAAATTAATTATTAAAACCGTTTCAGGGCCAATATATGCTAATTGCTGCTAATTGTATTAACATTTTGGTCATAATCAAATTTACATATTAACTAGTCCTATGCGATAGATTTGATTTGATAACTAAATATATATCATAAAATATAATTATACTTAAAAATAATAATAATAAAAAAATAATAAGAGTCGAATATTACATTCCCTGGCAGACGGGAATAATTATTGAAAAATATATCTTTATCTATATCTATTTCTACCGATTGGTCCTATGGCAGCTATATTATACAGTAGTCCGATCATGATAAGTTTTATTATGCACAGAAAGCACTCATTTCATGGCATAGTTATAAAACCCTTTGCTAGGGTATAAATAAAGAAAATTGTGCCTTAAAATTGGACACATTTTCAATTTAATGCTTTATAAAAAGATTATTTAAAACTAAATCGGAAGGTCTGTCTATAGAATAAATCATTAGGAATAATTTATATTATTTATTTAATTTAAAAGAAATATTGCAGCATTGAAAAAGGCATTATTTCTTATTTAATAATAAACAACATAAATAAATATTTTTAGCATGGAACTCTTTTCGTGCTACGTACGTGCAAATATTAATATGTATATATATATAGATATATTATTCATATATGTGTATATATATATATTATGTAGTAAAAAATATATAACACCAACGTACGACACGTTTTGTTCATTTTTAATTCATGAAATTTATTTCAAGCTTTATAATAAAATAAAAATAAACCCAGTAAGCAAAGGCTAGCTGCGACACGCCGAAGATTAGATACTCTTGCAGAGTGAAATGGGCATTTGATTAGTAAACCGATCTTAATAATTTTTGGTATTCCTAACCTGTATTCGCGTGGGAAACAAACAAGTTCTCCATACGACACCTTTTCTACTAATTGTTCCTATACGGTATAGCTGCCCGATCCGACTGGTAATGCTGAAGAAGAAGAATCCATTGCATATTTTAGTCACCTAGCCCACAAAGTGAGACTGGACAGGCAGACTGACATGGCTATATCAACTCAATCTGATCAATAGTATATATGCTATATGGGAGGAAAAAGAAAAGCAGAAGAGGAATATTAAACCAAATATTTATGCATGAATAGTATTTGTCTGTGTGTTCTTTTATGCTTATATAAACACGCGTTGTGTACGAGTTGGGAGCTGTCAGCCGTCTACGCGCATAGCCATATAACTACACACATATATATATATATATATATATATATATGTATATATTTATATATGTGTATATATATACTATAGGTGTATAGGTACATACATATATCTGTTTTGGGGTGACCAGCACACACTCTCAATGGCTATATCTACGCTACGCCAGGCAGAGCCGGCAGGCGTTACGTCTATCTATAAATTTGGCAAATAAAGCAACAACCAAATGCATTTTATCTGCAATAATATTCGATTCTATTTCGAAACGTACATACAGACATACATATACATATATATAGACTCATTTTATTTTTACGCCAAACAAATAATCATGCAATTTATAAAACAAATTTTCGTCAACGAAAAAAGAACAAAAAAAAAGAAAAAAATATACCCGATCCGATAAGAACCGAAACCGAAATACGAAATGCGAAATACTCGATACGAGACGAGCAATGGTCGTGCGATTTTTCATTCATGCGCTAATCGCTGAAGGCGCACTCACACCACACTTCAATATCTTTGCATATACATATACATATACATATACATACGCATGTATACACATACACATATATAGGCGCAGAACAGCCGATTTGTGTGTATATATCTTGAAAGTGTACGAATATTTACACTCTGCCTTCCTTTGACGTCTGTTTCTCGGTACGCTCCACACACACGCGTCAACACCCATGCCCACCCGGCTCGGCCCCCAAACCACCCCCCCCAGGCACCGCCCACCCACCTGGCCACCAAAAATATTTTCGCAAATTTTTAATACATTTTAATGCTGCGTAAATAATGCGAGCCAATTGCCCCAGCCGAGTAATTTTAGGAGTGGGGGAGGGGGGGGGGGGCGAATGGGGGGCAAAGAAAGAAATACCAAAAGCAAATAAATTAATTAATACATAAATATTTCATTATTTTTCGTTTTGTTTTTCTTCTTATATTTTTTGCTATAGCGGAAAAATATTTGCCTGTTTGTTTGTGTACCCTTTAAAATGGGGTTCCTTGGTTCTCAATAGGAATATTAAAGAGGATCTGATAACATTATTATTATTATTATTTTTTAATGCTTAATGTTAATTAACAATTTGTTCACATATCTCTTTCTATTAATAACGAAATAAGTGTATTGTTTTATTTATAGATTTATAGAAAATAGATTGATAAATGAATCAGCATACCAAAATTAGGCAGCTTGATATGAAACTAGAAAAACGCAGAAAGAAAAAAAGGGCAATCTCAAAAGTAACAATTAACAATTTCTTGACTTAAGCTCGATTTTTGAATCCCAGAATTCTCGATTTTTTACCGAATTTAACCCTGAATCGTTCTTCATTAAATACTCCAATGAATTATAATATTATAATCATAATAATTAATCCTTTATTGATTGATTTAATCTTTCTTGATTTCAATAATAATGAACTAAAATTAAGAATTGTTTAATTTAAATTTAGCATTTCGCCTTTTTTCCGTGTACTCGAGCGAAAGGAAGTGCAATAGGTTAGCCATTGTTTATTCAAATGGAAATAAATCTGTAAACTATATCTTCTTATTGGGGTTATTTCCCAATTTGATTGCAGTTTTTATTTTGTAATGAAATTTTAATGTTTTGTTTGCGTTTCTTTTCCAATTTGAATTTCAATTTTACACTCGAAATGCGAACAACAAAAATTCGCACATACTCGTAATAAAATATTGGTTTTTACAGCTTTTTTTTTTTTGGCTAATAATTTGCTGCTCCCTCGTTGGCGCCACTCAATTAGGCTCCAACACCAACAACAACAACAGCGAGAAATATGTAGGAAAAGGCGTCGCTTTGTCGCCATCAGTCAAAGTTCTTGTTTGATTTACATGTTTATCTGTGACTCTGTCTATGAATGTGTGTGCATAAATTATACACAAAATAAGTATAAGTATATCTACACACACATCTAAGACACACACAACTATATCACAATTGTATCTTTGTATCTTTGTTGTTGTTGTTGTTGTTGTTGTTGTTGTTGTGGTGGTTGCTTTACCCGTTGAATGCTTTTTGACCAAATTGAGTTGTGTTAAGTTTCACACATATGCGAAATGCCCGCAACAGCTGCCGCTGCTGCTGCCGCTGCTGCTGCCGCTGCTGCTGCTTTGCTGTCTTTTCTTATAAAAGTATGCAAAAATCAAAAGAAAAAAAAAATAACACAAGTTAGCCTGCACGGCTATAAAATACCCTGTACCTGCCTCTATTTAACCAGAAAAGAGAGAGCTTCTTTTAATTTCATAGTTTCTTGTGCAGCTTCTTTGTGAGAGATGTCAAGTTTTACTTAAATTAAGCTGGTCTGCGTGTAGAGTATACAGGAAATTAATTAAATTAATTTTGCTGCTGGTTCTTTTTAATAGTCTACACAGAAAAACAATAATCAATTTAAAATCAAGTTCCCTAGCGACGCCAAAACTTATGCGAGCGCAGATTTCCTTAAAGCAAGTTAAAAATTCTTAATTCAAGCTCAGTTTTTTCAATCTCGCAATTCTTGATTTTATCCTATTTCTATTCCGAGTTAGCATCAAAATAACGTGAGTTAATGATTCGTTCTTCATTCAATCTAATGATGAATTATGCATAATAAAATTAAAATAAGAATTCTCTTACTTCATTTAATCCCAACTAGACTTAAGGGTCTATAGTAAGTAGTAGAATGAAAAGGGTAGATTGATTCACTTATTTAATCCTGCTCACACTTGATTTTAAATAAAAAGCCGCAACGCGCACTAAAATTAAGAATTGTTAAACTTAAATTTAGCTTGCCTTTGTTTTTTTCAGTGTACATACTGACTGAAAGAGAATAGTTAGCTTTTTCCCTGACTGTTGCATACGTTTTGCACAGACTTAGTATACCCTTTCAACACATTTTATGTATACTGAGTATTAAGTTATACGAATAAAAGTCAACACAGCCTGTAATTATAAACTTTAAAAGTGTTTTTTTTTTTGTTTTTTAAATAAATTTCTTGGAAATTCATACAAAAATATACCTTAAAAGGTATTTTGCGGTTTGTTTTAATGGACTGCTTAAGATAATATTGCCGCCAGACTGTCACCACTGAAACATTTGGGTTTGTGGGTTTTTATAGTGATCGATTTTCAAAACACTGCGAAGAGAAGAAAGCGCAGCGCATCTCATTTCAATATTTACTCTGATTGTGGTCAACTTTACATATAATTTTCTTGTATCTTCCACTAAAAAACAACTAATTTAATGTATATTTATTTTTCATTCCAGGTATGATTCATTTACTTAATGTCATGGACTTCAGATTGATTCGGTAATTTTTGACACACTTTATCCATTTATATCGGGCTCTAAAGAATAACTTTCGATATTTTGAATATCTTATCTTTAGGGATACAAGCACCATTGTACTCAGTTTTTACGGGGTATTATAACTTTGTTGAATGAATATTACAGGTTAGAAGTAAGAATGGAATTTATAAAGGTTTTCTATATTATATAGCACCCATAGAAAAAGTCGGTTCTCAAAATATATTTGGGAAAACATATGAAGGATTTGTTTGGCCAACTTAATATAGGAAGCCACGGCGTAAGGGTATATAAACTGCGGCGCGTTTAAGTTTGAAAGAGATTTAACTACATTTTCTTTCTTTTCCCAAAATACTCAAATGTAAAAATAAATTGTAGTTAAGGCAAATTATTTAGTTTGTTGCCAACTACACAATTGTTATTAGCTCAGCGGCTTAATCGGTTTTTTGATTTTCTGCTGATGACTTAACAATTTCGATTAACGAGAAGAACGCTTACTAATCAATTATTTGTCTATAATGTAGACCTAAGTTCACTATAAACGACAAATATCAGTATACAATATATATATATATATATATATATATATATATATATAATATTAAACACATTTTAATCGAGACTGGCGAGTAGTAGGCATCCGGCTAACAAGGAAACCCTGAAACGCAACTATTTTTGCTAGTTATTTTTTTATACTAACTTTGATAAAGATAAACGAGATTGTTTTAAGAACAAAACAATATTAAATTAAGCATTAAATTAAATTTAAATCAATCAAATAATTGAGACCACAAATTCTTTATTCAATCTCATAATTTCAGCTTGAAGTAAACTTTATTCTCATTCTTAAGACTTAGTACTAAACTAACTTAAACTATTATTAGTTTATATAAAATAATGAAAGAGGTTTATATTTATTATTATTTATATTAATGTCTTGTAAGAACGATTCGATCCCAGAGAGCTAGCCAATTTAAGAGCTCAAGCCAATACTGTGAAGTTTTTTCTATATACTTTATTTTAGCCCTCTCTTTCAAGCCATAAATCAGCTTGACTAAAGAATTCTATACTTATTCTACGACCGTTGTTGGGCGAACCCAAGATTGATCTTGGATTCAGTCTTGAGACTGAACTGTTCTCAATTTGTGGCAATTTGTTGCTCTTAATTTGAGACTGATTAAGCTTGTCTTTAGACCAGCCATTTCTTTCTGTGTATTGATTTGACTCTGGCTTTGTGCACTTTAGGGTATTACAAGGGTACGTTCCCTATGTGATTTAAGTGCAACCTTGATTTTCCATGCACATTTTGTTGCTTTTCGGTCATCATATTTTTTTTTTTTATATATATATTTTTCACATGCATCAACAATATTTTTTTATTATTATTTTTTTTTTTGTTTTTTGCATGCACATTTTTTACCCACCTAATCAGTTACAATAGCTTTGCCAGCGGCGTGCTTGGGTTTCGTGATTGCACTTTTAATTTACTACGTTTGTAGTATGGTCACATGCACAAGCCCCGATATACATACACGCACACACACACACACACATATATATATATATATATACATATCTGCATTTGTTTATACATGTATATTTATTTATATATAGAACCGGCCGGCCCACGCATGCACACATGAACCAGTACCCAGTACCAGAGTCAGAGCCAGCGCCAGATCCGAAGCCCGGGCCAAAGCCAGACCCAAAACCTGAGCTCATACACAGAAAAAAAAATAATGAGATAAAATCATGAATTCCATGAATCCCGAATTTAAGCCTGATTCGTTCAGCAATCAATTCTATAATTTATATAGGAACTCTCGTGCTCGCTTTAATCCCCACTAGCGTTATCAGTCTAAAGTAAGCCGGTTCATACTGAAAATTAAAATTTGAACTAAAATGAAGAAAGGTTGAACTCAGATTTAGCAATCCATTTTTTGCAGTGTACCCAGCTAAAGTTGAGGCGCGCCGAGCAACCCACACAAAGTGTTGTTACTTTGACACGACTCGCTTGCCACAACACAATAAGGGTGCAGAGGGCGGGGAGTGGAGGGGAGAGATGATGATGATGATGAGGGGAGGGAAGGGAAGGGAAGGGGAGGAGGCGGCATCTATGCTATTTACACAATGCCATGAGAGCACAAGAAATTAAATTCAATGAAATTAATTAATGCGCTGTTGGGTTTAAAGCGTAGGCTCCAAGAAGGCGCCTTCATTGGTCTGGTCTAAGCACAGCAGTAGCAGCTTTATTTATTTATTTATTGCTTAACTCTGAGTGGGTGTTTTTCTTCTTCTGCTCTTTTTTTTGGCTTTGTCTTAAGTTTAAGCTGATTTCAAGAGTTCTTCTCAAATTAAAACAGATCAGCTGCTAATTTTAATCTCAGAACTTAAAAGAAGATGTCTCCTAGTTGTCTCCTATTATGAATTATCGAATTTACCAGTATAATTTATAATGTAATTTCAGTGTTCTTCTAAGAAAATAAGCTCAATAATCAGATTTCTATGAGCTGAAACCATAAAATAGAAAAAGACTGTACTAAGTTATATACTTAGTCGGTATTATACATCTTAACCAGTTTCTTCTTGAGACTATAGACGCTAAGACATTAAATGTTGGGTAAATTACGTTTTTATACCCTTTCAGAGAGTATTCTAACTTTGTCACAAAATGTGTAATGCATCTGTCCAACTGTCTGTTCCTAGGCAGCTCCTCAAGCTAGGTAAAGGAAATTTGGAATGGAGCCTTCTTTTTCTTGTACGCAGCACAGTCATAACCAGCCGGATCAGAAAACTATATAATATAGCTTCAATAAGTACAAATATCTGGTTGAAATTTGCAGAACCTTTTGGATTCTCCAGATATCATAATGAAACTCACTAGCTAGATTTATAAGTGCTACGTAGAAATGATGCAGATCAAATAGTATCATATAACTTCGTTAGGAACAATCGTTTGAAAAAAAGGTGATTACATAGGAAATTTCACATTAATAAAAATATTATTTACTCAAAGACTATTTCGAATAGAACAAGCCAGGCGAAGCCCATGCAATACTCAATTTTGTATATTATATTGATTTGTTTATGTCTACTAGGGTATACAAAGAGAGTCTACTCGAGATATCTGTGGTAGAAAAGAGATATCTCGAGTGGACTCTGCGTAGTTACTTTACTTAATTAATTTATTATTTATTTACAAATGAAGTAATGTACAAAATAAAATTTAACTAAAATTCTCTATTTAATATTTTTTTATTCTTTATCAAGATTTCATTTCTTTTTTTAACATTACTTCTATTTTCATTCCAAAAACACTTTGAAACATCTTGAATATACAGTGAAAATCTTCTATCAATATCTATGCCAGACCTTAGCCTGAACAAGAATTTATATAAACTTGTCCCATTTTTGAATGGATAAGGAATAGAACGAAGTGTTGAAGGAACAATAAAAAAAGGGAATATATATTGGTACTCAAGTTATTATAGCACTTGGCGAAAATCTCAATCTTTTCTATTTAGAAATTTACATAGGTATAAACGCTGATTTATTCCGAAATTGCCGAATTTCCATTGAAAATTACAAAAACTTAATCGGGGTTTAAGCATATCCAATCTTTTAAATCGCTCAATCAATCAATTTCAACATATTTATCTTTATTGTATCGCTCAGCCCACTCAATTTAAATGGCTTCTCAATTTCCACTGATTGTGAAATCAAAATGACATTATACATAGCTGAGAGGCTTTAGTTAATGACCGACCGACCGACCAACCGACGGACGGACGGAGACGGACAGACCCGACCAGACCGACTACCTGACTCACCTACACGTTAGACGAGTTTTCACCTTTTGTACGATGTCACAAAGGTCTTTTGAATAATCGACACATAACGTGACTCAAAACAAATCCAGCAATGGATAATCATAAATATTATAGAATAGTTTATGCCAATGGCCAGCCGTGCGTACTTCTTCCTTGGTGACCTTTGACCTTTTTGTCCTTCCTTCTACAGTTTATTCTGTGTGGCTTTGACATTATCCTGTTTGTTCGCACTTTTTCCCCAAAGCTAAGAAAAGAGCAAGTCCTACAAAATTTGTATCTACTTGGCATGTAAATGCATACACGAATATATATTTTCATTTTTGCCTTATTTATTTGCTTAGGCCTTCTGGGGCCGCATAAAAGGTTCTCCAAATAACTGAAAATAAACCTTCCTTGTTTAAATGCACAACTCTTAGCATATAAATTTGTATACCAACCCCACCGCCAAATGAACAGATACAGATACTGTTCTATGTAGAGTATAGAAAAACAAATATTGAATCTTCAGGAGGAGGATTATTTAATGCTCTTTCCATATTTATGAAATGGGAATTATAGGAGGATATATATTCACCCAGAGAAGAAATCTGTAATCGCAAGCATTGGATTCTGTAGGCAACTGAAATAAAGAGTTGAGAATTCGAAAGCTTCTGGCATGTCCTTTCATCACCATTACACAGAGAGAAAAAATCAAGAGTTCCGACCATAAGTCAATTGGCAACAGTATCAAAAGTACGGTTATATACATTTGGCTTGAATCAAGCCGAAAAGCGTAAATACAGCTTTTATTCTTGATTCGAGCCCAGCTTTTCAACTTGACATAAAACTTGATTCTCATTCTGCTAGCTTAGCACAGGAATTAAACTAATTAGCTGACATGAAAGACGTTTGTATTAATTATTCGGGCTCGCTTTAAGACCGATAGCCCCCGTTTTTAGACCGGTGATTTTCTCTTGCAAATCAATATGTAATTATTACAATTATAATTATAATTAATTGTATAATATGCTGCATATTCTAATACAACAATAATATTTATTTGTGAAAAAGTTGAATAGTTAGGAAAATAGGGAACAATCCAAGTTTTCAGCTTTTCCGACAACTTCTGAAGTCCTCAATCATGTTTCATGTCGTGTCGCTCAGACCTTGCCGCTCACTTTTTTAGTATAAAACAACTTTTTGAAAGGGTATTTCAAGAGTACTTCTAACAATGACAAATGATTTGTACTTAAGTGCAAAAAGTATTAAATGGGATTTTTATTATTTTAAAGGCAGTTTAGTTGGTGCATTACCTTTTTTTAAACGGACTTTTGTATAATTCTTGGGGTATTTGTGAAATGTAGTTGAACTTTTGTTATTGCAAAAATATACCTTACCTTTCTTTGTTGCCTTTGTTTTCCGCCCTTTTGACTTATTTATTATTTTCACCTCTCTTATTTTTTTCACTCATCACAAGGAAAATAACAACAGCAAACACCTTTTTAGTGCCTCGTGTCGCAATCTGAAATTTGAGATAAGCCACAATCAATTAGTGGCTATGTAAACAGTAACAAAACAGAAAGAAAAAAAGAGACTCGACATCAACATCGAGACCAAAGAGGGAGCACTTTGAGAGGGGCCCTCACTCCACTGTGGTCAAAATAAATAGGCTGACAAGTCCCAGGGAAACTGCCTCTAAATTCACTAACTAGCTGGCTGAATTGAATCAACAACACGCACATACGCTTCCATAGAGTTTATTTGTTTATACATATGTTTCCTTGTCGTTTCGCGCACCTTTCCCTGTACAAAGTTTCGAATAATGTATGTTTTTTCCATAGATAGCACAAAGGGTCAGACCAAAGCCAAAAAAAATACAAGACGAAAATTTATCTTTGGCGCGCCGAAGATTGCATGCTCTGCCAGACTGGAAACTGGTTGTTAAATTCTCGCTATGGCAGCTGTCTGATATAGTAGTTCGATCTTCAGAAAACACCATCTTACATCTTACATCTTATTTATATATTTACATATTTATATATATATAGGTAGTAAGTTTCATTAAGATTTCTTGAGAAACCAAAACGATTTCCCTACAGCTACCTTTGGGCCGACTGTTCCTATATACTATTGCTATATTGGATACATCTGATCCGTTGCTATGGCAGGATATAGTCTAATCCAAGCTAACTCCTTTTTAACTACTCAGTGTTATAAATATGTTTTGAGA
The DNA here is from genome assembly GCA_018150835.1 of Drosophila repletoides. Lineage (NCBI taxonomy): Eukaryota > Metazoa > Arthropoda > Insecta > Diptera > Drosophilidae > Drosophila > Drosophila repletoides. The sequence goes on from JAECWQ010000202.1 coordinate 9,540,645, forward strand.
AACTACAAAGTTTTTCATTAAAGACTCCTCAGTGGCTTTAATCTGTTACACATTTCAAAAGAAGACGATAGCACCCTCTGTAAGGGTATAAAAAGAAGAGTAATATACGCACACGCATTTGCTAAGTGGTGTCAAATATTTACATGATATTATATTTCGATTTTCTATTTACCTTTAGACAATTGAATTTTGTACGTCGTTTCCATCTGGAATCCAGCATCATCTTTCCAGCTGATTTATCTCTACATGTAAAGTCTATAAGTATTTTTCCATAAATATTTCCAAAATTATTGTCAACTTTTGAAGCACAGAAGCATTTATATTTCCTCGTTTCAGCACAGAGTAAGTGGAATACATGGAGATAATTAAGAAACATCAAATGTGAAACTGATTCCATTTCATAATTATTACAAAAAACACCTCCTGTTCCCTTGAAGATGCTTTTCTTAAGTATCTGGAGCATTCTGCTTGACGAATCTGCATAATTATTTTATTTCCACACTTGACAAGTATTTTATACAAATTCCAAGAATTTTCCAACTGAATTAATTAAATGAGTTTACAGCAAATGCATTTATATAATGTATAAGTGATACATTATGTCAATTTACTTCAAAAGCTTGAGAAAATCCCGAAGTAGGAGTATGTTGTATCTCTTGCTGACCCACATTTGGGGCAGCTGCCACTTGAGCCGCCCACTGGAGGCCCTCTGGCAACATTCTCGCGTTCATTCTAATTGTTTATTATTTATACACAGAGTATGTATTTAAATAAAGCTCATTAAGTGTCCAGGTTCATTGCGTGTGGTATTTTTAGTTAATTGCAGCTGGCCCTTGATAAAGCTCTCTGTGGCAGTAATAACGTTAACTTTGTTACCTTTGTTCCCAGCCAGCGCAGAGCACTGCAGAGAGAGAGAGAGAGGGAGAGCAGATAGAGCTGGGAGGCATGCTCAAATATCCTGGTAAGAGGCCAACACAAAGCGCTAAGAAGAAAATGGCCCTGGAATTGCTGCTCGTTGTTTTATTTGAGGATGTTGGCCAGGCCACTTGTGCCAGCAGCTGACGCACATAAAACTTCAACGCACGTACTGAGATAATGATACAAGGAGGGCTTTGTGTGCTGGCCAAGACTACAGCTTCATATCATCAGGACTTCAATGCTTTTCCAGGCTATGGATACCATTTAATTCAGTTCTCTTCCCCTTTTATACTGTGCACTTATGCAACGGGTAAAAAGAGTATACTTAGTTTGATCAATTGAAAAAGCAGAACAGAGCATATACGACTTATGAAGTACTTTCCTATACAGAAAAAACTATTCTAAATTTAAGTACGATTCGCACATTTTAAATCAACTTTCAACAGTATAAAATAATTAAGTCAATTCCTATTTATACTAGATTCAAGTACGAAGCGGCTTAGATTGGACCAACAAGCCTAGATGGGGTTAAACCAAGTTATCGGGATGAAAACAGATTAAAACCAAGAATTCCGTGATCGAATAAACAGGCTTGAAGCAAAAATGTCAAGTAAGGAATTCTAGATTTTATCAAAGCTTTTTGTTTTCTGAGTAGAACCAACAGTCTGTCTATTCGTCCGTCCCAGGGAGGGCATAGATCTCAGAGACTAAAAGAGTAAGGTACCCCAAATTTGGTACTTAGACTCAAGTATTCAAAACTTAGATCGGATATTTGCTTAGACTGAAATTAATACGCCAATTTAGAACGAAAAAAGAGTACAAAACTAATGATTCTAGTATCATTCTCTTATAAATAGAATTTCACATTAGTTTTTTTGAATAACCCATAGTCGTTTCATCTTGCTTGGTATCTGAATCAGCCCCTTAAGACTCTGGGCTATACTTGTATCATATTTCCTTTAAAAGGGGGACAAAAATGGGATGTGGGTAAATCAATTGAGCTCTGCGCAATGTTAACAGACTGCAAAGTAGTTCACAGTTCATTCCCCCAATGTTAACGATGACTGTCGCCTGCCTTTGACACTTGTGGTCATAATAGTTTACTCAGCGAGCGCCCCACAGCAGCGATGGGACCCCTAATCATAGCGAATGCTACTGGAACTGTTGGTCTGTTCAACGGTTCAACGGTTGAACGGTTGGTCGCACCCCTACTCAATAGCAGCTAGTCGCCCTTATATAACTTGGCCCTTGTTCCTTCTTCTGCTGGCCTGCTGCTGATGCTGTATAAGCTTTTTATGCGGTAACTTAAGAAAAAAATTCTAAAGATACCTTTTTTCTGTTTCCACTTTTGTTCCTGGGCTTGTTGTTGTCCTGGCCCGATTGAAATGCCCTTTTTTTCCTTACTTTTTTCTGCATTGCAAAGCTCTACCCCAACAACAATTTTGTTATGTACATATGGCGTTTAATATTTTTATTTTTCTTTTTTCCTTCCTACTTTTTTTTTTTTTTTTTTTGGCCCCCTTATATAGGCCTCATAAAATGTTTTGTCGCATGAATTTCATATCAGTATGTATGGGAGAAGAAGAAGAGAACTGAGCGTGTGTGTGTGTGTGTGTGTGTGTGTGTGTGTGAACATGTATGAGCATGTGTGGGTTGTTTGATGTTGCGGTGAGTTCTTGGAGGGTTTCACGCGTTTTTAGCCGGTTCTGGTTCGGGTTCGGGTTCTGGTTCGGGTTCCCCGTTAGGCGAGGAGGGGGCTTGATTTATATTTAAGGTTATTGCGCATTTATATTTTTTCAAAGGCAAACCGAAAATAAATACCTTTAAATTGGGGTTAGGCTCTGTTGACAAATCGATGTGGAATATGCTCGCCAAAGTATCTATGGCCATATAAACAGGCATAAATGGTAATTCAAATTAATGATTAACTATTCCACAATTAGGCCATAAAAACTATTTATAGCCATACTTAATTTAATTAACATTAATTAATTAAAGCCTACAGCTTTACATTTTTTAAGCTGAGCTGAAATTGACCCACGATTTCCTCTATCTAAGCCAAGCTGGATTTTAAATAGACCTTGATTCGTTCTTATAATGAATTAAAATTATTTTAATGGGATTAATATGAAGATACTTGATTTAATCCCAAATCTTGGTCCGTAGTAGCCCAGTTCGAAGCTAAAAATTTAATACAAATTGATTCTCTTATTCAATCTCTAAAATTGTTTTAACTGAAGACCAGCTAAAATAAAGTATTTCACGTGGAAAGTGGAATTAATCCAAGTCAATTATATTCTAAGCGGAGTATATTTTTCTGCCATTATATTTGAAAACAACAGTTTTTAAAGCCCTCTTATCAGCTTACCAGTTGTGGGCCAAATTTGGAGCATGAAAGCAACGCACCTACACAAAAACGCACTCAAACAATCAAAGCCCTATGCCTCGTCCGATTGTTCGGAAAGTTTGGAAGGCAACTTTTACGTAGAGCTTAGAGCCCCATTTGCATTGTTAGACAAAGTTGATAATAAAGTTTACCCGTGACTCAATAATGTAGGGGCGTGTCAGCCAGTTGCGACTGTTGCGACTGTTGCGACTGTTGCTTGGCCCTCTGCCCGATTCATTGTGGAGTTTATTGATTTTTTATTGAACGAGGCATATGCATCTATGAAAGGCTCAGTAGGCGGGTGAGAAATCTATAGGCCATTCACTTGATATTGTTTCTCAATTTAATGAGCCAATCCAATTATGAAATAATTCAGCCAAGTTTAAAAAACGACGCAATAGACAGGCAACAAACAAAAGCTTTTAAGTCAGCTGCTGCCAGCTGGCCAGTTCCCTACCGTCTAACATTGACGAGCCCCGCGGGGACACTGCTCCGAGAGTATCCTGTTCTCTTCGAAATTTGTTTGTTTAATTTGGTAAGAATAAAATCAATTTTATGCAAATACTCCTTGCCAACTGGGATGAGTTTAAGAGCCAAGCAGATGTTACGAATACTCCCCAAACGTGGCTGGGGGTAATTGGATAACAAGATATGTAAATTTGTGAGGAATAAAAAATTAGAAGTGTTTTTTTTAAAATGTTTTAAGTAACGCAACATGCGTAAGCAACTAAAAAGAAAGTGAAATGTACCAAAACATAAGCCAACGAGGAATAAGCACACAGAGAGATAAAAAATAAAGAATTTCGGCCTTAAATCAAACCAAGGCAGTGCAAAAAATATGGTAATACGCATTTGATTCAAATCAATTTGGTTTAAATCGAACTTTGCTTCTAAGTTAACTAAGTTTTTAAAATAAAACAAAAGATTGTTTCAATCCGGTTATCAACTTAAAATAGGACTCGTCATTCTCTTAATTAGATATATATTAGATTCAGCAAAGGAATCGAGGCATATTGAGCTAAATGGAGAGAGTACGAGGATATTTTCCCCAAGTATTGAATACCTATTCTCTGACCGTTTTCAGCTTAATCCGAGATCAAGAATGAATTGTTCTTTATGCATGATTTCTATACAGATTCGTGTTCAAAATATTCAAAGTATTTTTCTCAATTGAAGACCGATAAAGCTTGTCTCTAGACCGGTGTTAGTCTCTCTGAGATGCATATGAATGATTGAATTTCATTTGTATATTTCACGCTTTGTAGATACTTGCGTTGCCTTTTTTACTAAGCCAAATGCATCTCTTTATTTATTAGTGACATAATCCCATATTTATCTGCACTTCGCATTTCAATTGGGTTTGTAGCATTCAATCAATTTGCACAATAAATGCAATACTCGTTTAGTCATCCATCCCGTCGTATATTCATCCGCATAGACCTGGCCTGGCCCATATCCAAATGCCATATATTCTACACATTGAAACCTATTCGAGAGGATGAAATAAAAAATGGGAAAATTCGAAAAGAAAAATGAAAAATGAAAAAAATACTAAATAAATACCCGCATGCTGCACATTCATTTGAACCGCATGCGTTTATAACAATGAAATCAAAACACAGCAGCGCAAGAAATTTGCATTTAGAGCTCAATCAAATGCAATTTGCATGTCGTAAAAAACAGAGAAAAAAGAAGCAAGAAATGAAATGAAAAATACGAAACGCATTTTTACTTAGTTCACCAACTGTGTGTATCTCTGTGTGTGTGTGTGTGTGTGTGTGTGTGTGTGTATTTTCCTTTTGTTTGTATTTCATAAATATTTAATGGATTTGCATTGCATAAGTGCTGTGAAAATTGCAGCGCTGAATGCAAAAGATACGAGCCAGGGTTGCCAACGTCATTTGTTTCTGTAAATTACGAATAAATATGCCATAGTTGTCACCTTTCGCGCCTACGTCGCGCTTTGATTGTCCATTTACCATCGGTTTTCATTGATTGACTCAATTATATCGCTTGTGGTCAGATATAACGACTATAAACATATATACGAATGTACATTCTACCCTATAATTTGATCGAGTAACTTGTCTAATATTGATGGGAATATTCTCAGGTGCAAACACCTTGCAAAATCATTTTGTCTTCGTTCCGGACCTGTGGTTAAAGCCAATTTGAATTCCAAATTCAGTTGTTTGGCTTGCAATTAAGTCATTAAAAGAGCCCGGGACACAGCTATCAAACTAATATGACACTTACTAACTATATAACTAGAGGATGAGACCCTGTAAATATTTGATTATATGGAAGGAAATTGGAAATAACGCCTTTAAGTTTACTTGAATCATTCCCGTTTCGATTTTGCGAAAACCTGTAATGAAATTCTTGATTCAAGCCTGCTTTTCTCAATCACGGAATTCATTATTTTAACCTCTTTCTATCCCAATTGATATAAGCTTATAATTGATAATTGATTGAAGATTAGTGAATCACAAGTAATTGATTCTCTTCTTTTATTCGGTTCATACTTTACTTAAAATGAATAAGTTTGAATCATACTCAAGTTATTTAGGCACGACTCGAATGAAGTATTCTTAAACTATAATTTAGCATGCCATTTTTTGTTTTTGTTTGATTCTAAATCGATTGATTAGATTCTCACAAATTTATTAATCATTTAAATCAACTTGCCGATAAAAAAAAGCTTTCTTTTCTGGCTTTCTACTAGGTTTTATTAATAATTTTAATTAAAAAGAAAATGCAATAATGCACTATATTCTTATGCTCTCTTTTAGACTAGAACCAAACGCTTATAATAGATTTAAAAAAAAGTCAGAAATACAAATAAATAATATAAATATGTATACAAAAGTATTTTTATCGAATTTTCAGTATTAAATTTATGAAAATTCCAAATTAATGCAAATAAAAAAAAGGGAATATAGATTTTAAATTTAATTCCATTTTATATTTAAAGTTCCACTACACAAAATAAATTGAATACGAAAAGACGAGTTGTGGCCATATTCTAAGATATCATTGGCCTTATTGGTTGGCTGTCTTTGCAGGCAATTGAAAACTTAACAGGGCTGTGTCCTATTTCAAATCAATTTCATCAACAGAAAAGCTTCGAAGCATCAAAGTAACAACAACTATAAATGTTGTCCGCAAGTTTGATACTTTTTTTTACGCATTTGTTTACATTGGTTTTTGTTGTTGTTGTTGCTGTTGTTGTTGTTGTGCCTGCTGCTGTCGTTGGCAAATAAATTATGTAGTATATTTTTTGTCTGGCTTATAAGAGTCCGTGCCGCGTGCTTTAAGCCATAAGCTGAGCTTCAGCTGCTATTGACAACGACAACGTTGCGTCGACGCCTGCAGCAACAGCATCAGGCATCATATCATCCATCCAGAACAGTAGCAGAGCGAACGCACAGTGGTTAGAGGTTGTTCCAAAATCAGTTTGAATTTTTTTCTCAAAAGAAAATTTCGATTTTTATTTATAGAGTAGTCTTCAAATTTGCAGAGCTCGAAATTCAACAGCCACAATTTTAAACTCACACTAAATGTATTGACTTAGCTTATGGCAAAATTATTTAGCAGAAAAACAGACATCTCTGATTCCATGTAAAATCTTTCCCAGCATCGCCAGGGTCGATTCAGTCATGTCTTAACAGGCTAGGTACATTAAATCTGGGCTCCTCTTATCTTACTCTCCTCATTTATTATCTGTATACTGTTAAATTTATATTTATGATAATTATTCAAATAAATGTTTCTAAAAAGCCCCTACAAATGGAGCAAGTAATCCATGTGGTCCGACTAAAATAACTCTCCTCATAAAATAAACAAATAATGGATGCTCATGAAATAAATTTTATATTTGCCGTCCTTTAAAGAGAATCAATTTTTCAATGTGTAATTATTTTTTGTGGATTATAAATTTCAGCTAAAATGGCTCTCCGTTTTTAAGAAGTATTTTTGAGTGCTTCTTCCATATAACTGTAGCCACTGTGCGAAGCCGGCACCGAAGGCAAACCTCAACTCTGTTTATTCTTGTCGAGCGCATTTTGTTTTGTTTATTTTTATACTTTTCTGCTTAACTCTTTCGCATTTTCTCTTTCAACTCTTCGTCATCGTCATCCTTCTCTCATCTTCCCGTCGTCGTCGTGGGCATATTGCATTGAAATTTGCAACACATTCCACTTTGTTGGGTTCTTTGGCTACCGTTTGACGTTTCGGTTGGGGCAAAGCAACAACAACAACAACAACAACGAAAATGAATTGAAATGATTTAATGGAAATTTTATGCGCCATATTTTTGCATAGCAACCTTCTTTTTTTTCCTGTTGTTGCACTGAGAGAAAAACTGTGAACATTGAACTCAAATCAACAGTGAAAGAAATTCTTGATTCAGTTTATTTGTTTTTATTTTAAGTTAAGTTTGATAAGTAGAAGTTGATATTTCCACTATACTTAAAAAATCAAAACCGACACAAGACACGAATTCTTTTTTTGTACGTATATATCGGAACAATCAGCACAGAGGGTTTTTTGTTTCTCAACTTACATTTTTCGAAAGATAAAAGATTGATGTAAATTGATGAAATTCATTAAGATCGAACCTATTTTGCTTTTGATGATTATTTGTTGTCTTTCACTAATATTTTTACGTAATAGTCTTTTTCTCTCTGTGTACTGCAAGTCTGGCCGCTTTCTGTCTTTGCTCCACATCATCAACAACGGTTGTCATTGTTGTTGTTGCTGTTGGGTTTGTCCCCATCTTTGGCAACATTTTAATACATTTTGCAACGGTTTCGAATTATTCTGATGGATCGGCTTCTGTTTGTGTAATTGGAGTTCATAAAGTGCTCCCAATGCTTTTTTGCTCCAAGAATATTGTTATCGTAACAATGTATCGATATTTCGATTGCAATTTACTAAGTTCAGATAAAAATCTAAAAATTTGTTAGGTACATATAAATATAGAGTTAAACAGGTATCTAAAAAATTATTACAAATAACAAATACTCTTAGTTGATTCCGTGTCTTTAAAATCAAGTTTATGCGTGGAACATTCATGAAAAATAGTTTAATGTAACTTCATGGTGTACTTACTTATATAGTATTATTGATCGGGATCAAAAAATAGCCTTATTCTATACGCCAATACTCCTGCGAACCGTAGATAGGGATCAAGTTTATCTCAAAGATATTTGTATTAAGAAATAGAAATGTACACATTTTTAGACCATTTGAAAGCAGATCAGTTGTGTAATAAACTATTTCTTCATCTACAGAAATATCTTAGATGATTTTTTTTTCTAAAGTTTTGGAATAATCCAAGGAGACCTTAGAGACTGGTAGCAGAGTACTTAGCAATTGGGAAGCTAAGTTTTATTCTGTAAGTTTTTGATATAAGTCTCTCATACAGAGGCCTCTGCTATACTACATATATATGTATGCTTTAAGTGTGATCAATGAAACTTTAATGTCGCATCATTATCTTTATCTATAATTCTGCTATTTCAAAATATCTCACTCTTGGCACATACACTCTTAACACATACAAATGTACATATTGTGTGTATGTGTGTATGTATGTGTATGTGTATGTGTATACTTATTATATACATATACTCGTAAATAGTCTCGCAAGAGCTATAAAAAGTTCTCTGATCCATAGCCGAGCTGCAACCATTCAAGTGCGATAATTCAAGTGCTGTTTGAATTTTTATGTGGCAAATGGCACTGACTGCAATTAGCTGGAAACAACGAAGGGGCCTGAGAAATAATGCTTACAATGACTTGAGATGGATACAATTTTGTTTCTTGCTCTTCTTGCATTAGGACAAAAATTTTAATTAGTGTGTGCGCCTCAATTTGAGCAACATCAGCGCAAATTAATCGTAATGCATTAAAGCCAATTAGAACAACGACCGGCAACAGCAGCAACAACAGCAACAACAGCACAAATGCCAGTGTTGAGCCGCATCTTCTAGAAGACGGCGCCATTCGTTAAAGCTTTGTTGTAATTGTAATCAAGAGGCAGTCGGAGCTCTTCTGCTGCCCAGTCTCCCGGCTTCCAGCTACCGTTCAAGATTCGGTTGCTTGCTGAGCCTCAACTGTGTCGGTCAAGAAAGCCCAATTCCACTCTGGGCCCAAATACTCGCTCCTCGGCTCCCCAGTTAGCCTTTCGTTTAATGCCCTTGTAAAGGGTGTTGCAGCTTTCTGACCAATGTGCAATGAATCAAAAAAAGACATATTCGATCCGCCGATATTCATGCATTTCGAAATACTCCATCGTCTAATTTATGATTTTCATAAAGATATCTTGAGTCTCAATAAAATTTAGAATACTCTTTTTGCCTGATTTTTCCAATATAATCAATGGTATTAATACAAAATGCTCTAAATTTAAACCCAACCTGAGCTCGAACCCGCCTTATTTATATTGAAAAAATAGGTTAAGAAAGGCTGAAAGAAAAAACATCGAAAACTTGGCTTATCGCGAATTCCACTATTTTTCATTTGAGTTAGGAACCGGAACGATAATTCGAAAAATAAGCTTTTATTATTTATTTTTATATTAAATTTAAAATTTAAAACAACAAAGTTATTAGCATTATAATAAATATAATACAATTTAATATACAGATTTTTTTATACAAAATTATAACTGAGTTTTCAAAATAAATTAAATTCTTTTTATATAATTAAATTTTATTAAAATCGCAGTGCTTCCTGGAAGGGTATTCCAATCTTCGTCACGACGCTGATGAGATAACCTCTTCCTCCTTGTTTGTTATGTTCCTTTTGCTTTTTTTCGCTTCGTCATCTCATCTTTGGGCATTGCAATCAGAAAACGCGCGCAACACACCAAGCTCCATCACCAGCAGCCCCTTCCCTTTCGCGCCCTCCCTTGTGCCTTGCCCTTGCCCCTACACAACCCTTGCCTGTTCCACATTTCGCACATCTAGTACTTTTCTACACACAACCGTATTCCTTGTCGTCGAATTTTGCTCAGCATCTTCTCGCGCTTCGCGTTGCCAGGCAGGCAGGCAGGCAGGCAACAACCAACACTCGCTCACATACAGTTATATTCACTTACACACACACACAGCGACACAGACACAGTCACAGTCACTTACTCTCTCTCAGTGTGCAGTCGTCTTTACAACTCAACAGCATCGCCGCACGGCAGACGCTGCACTGCGACCCCCAATCTGCTCCCTTATTGCATCCCCCCTCCCTCCGAAAAGCCTATAGGCAGCAGTCTTTTCATTCTTCTACACTGTGTTCCTTTTCTTTTTTTTTACTACCGCCCGTCGCACATGGCAACAACAACTACAGTAGAAGCTCAGGCACAGCACATACGAATAATTTACGCCATGCAAAGGCAAAAAGCTAAAAATGAGTAAAGGCAGCAGCAGCAACAACAAAACTGCATACTCACGGGCAACGAGTTGACCTACAGTGATGGTTATTATGATATATACAGCTTATGATTTTAAGGTTCTTTCCACTATTTTATGAAAATACAAACATAATAATATTTTTTGAGTTAATTTAACTTGAAAATATATATATTTTACAGAGTTCTTAAACTGAAAAATTGAAGCGAGAGTTCGAATCTAAAAAGTTTTACTTGAATTAATTTGAGTGTAGCCCAATATGACCATTAAACCATCAGTCTATAGAAAGCAAATTTTTATTGATAATCATTACCCATTATCGAGTCACATTTAAAAATATTACTACTACTATTAAATTTCTGAAATATTTTAAATAACAGAATCTCCGATTTACGATCATTTTCAAAAGCAGGAAAGTGAATAATTTTATAATTAATAAATATTTGGATTGTACATAATTTTATGACCACCATTATTATGTAACACTGCTGTTACACGCGCCAATGTAACTTCTTTCTCTCTTTCGCTGCATCGAGCGCGAATTGCATTCATGCGTGCGTTTGTATGTGTACATTGTCCGCGAGTGTATGTGAGCTCTCGTACGGGACGAGCAACGCACGACTTGTTTGCATTTACTCTACGCAAATGAGCGGCGTTGCTGTTGTCGTTTTTCTGTTTTCAAGGGTGGGGTGAAATAGTGGAGGGTGTGGGGTGTGAGTTTTGGGTTGGCACCCACAGAAGCCCCACTCCCTACACTTTTACTTGATGATGCTGCGCAGCATTTTTTTTTTTTATGTTTAATGCTTTGAATGACTAAGACTTGTTGTTGCTGGGGCTGTTGTTGGTATATTTTGGAGAATGGGGAGGACTTCTCACGAGTTGGCAACAACATAAAAATCACAGCACACAAATTTGCCTGCTAACAACTGAGCGAACGCTCTGTCCCTCTCTCATACTCGCGCCTACCGCTTTTGCAATTGTTTGGCCCACTCTCGCGCTCTCGGCTAGTTCTGCTGCTGCTGCTGCTGCTGCTGTTGCTTCTGCTCCCACTGCTATTGTTGCTGTTGTTGCTGTCAACGAGTGGGGTTACTGACTTTGCAGCAGCCAGGCTGAAGCAGAGGCAGACTGTTGTATGTGTGTGTCAATGTAAGTGCGTGTGGACAGCACTGCTGGCAGCGAATGCAAAGTGAGTGAATGCAAGGGACGATAGCAGAAGGAGCTGTATGGTGGGAGGGGCTGCGAGGTAAGAGGAGCAGCGACGCGACGTACGGTCTGCGTTTATTTTTCAGCTTTGCATTTTTGGTATTGCTTCGTTTTACTTTGCTGCGCAGCTTCTGCTTCTGCATCTGTCTGAGTGCTGGCTGCATTTTACACTTTTACACTTTTGCTTCTTTCCTTCGCTTTCGTTTGTACGTATTTGGCGCCAAAACACGATACGAAACCAACTACCGTTAAGGTTCAAAGAACTCTCTAGTCTAATTACGACGCATACGGACGGTCATAACATAACAAATTAATACGACATGCGAATACACACATAAACGCACATGCATAGACAGGCACACAAGCGTACAGTGTTCTCTAGCCAATTGAAACTCTTTGGATTCGTCTCTATTCTAACTAAGAAAAATTCATAAATCTGAAAATGTTTTCTTCTAAGACGAAAGCAGTTCAAAAATAACAATAAAATTCTTTTCAGAAAGTCAAACTTGTGGTGCTAAAAATGTTTTAATTTACGAGCAACCACTGTACTTATTTATGTGTGCATCAGTCTCTCTTTCTCTCATTGCTTTGCATTGAATTTATCGTGACTGCATTGAGATCGATCGTAAGAGAGTCTCCAGCATCATAAAACTGAATATGCCAATAAACAACAACAAAAGAAACACCAATAACAACAACAGTAGCAATTGACAAGCTTGCCAACTGCAGTTTTCAGCAACAATAATAAAACAGCAACAACAACAAGAACAACAACAACAACAACAACTGTAATAATGACAATGCAGATGGAGACAATGACTAAAACTAAAACACAACTGAGAAGCACAGGTTTTTGGCATACAAATAACTGTAATAATGCACACAAACATAAGCACTTTTTGGTCTGTAGTCAAAACTTGAAATGAATACCGCACTGTAAACTGCCCACGCCCAACTCGACTACAAGTACAACAGTACTGGGCAAAAAATTGATGCGGGTATTCTGTAATTGGATTGAATTTATGAACAATGAATTTCGATTGAAATTGAGTAAATATCAAGAAAATATTTTCTTTTTTTCTCTTCCAACTGAGAACATAACAGGTGAGAGACATTTCTGAGACACCCCATCATAAAAGTTCTTAAATCTTTTACACTTTTGTTTTGCCATTCAATGCAATTCTAGAACGGTTAATCAATTCCTTGATTGCATTGTCGATTTCGAGAGTTTGACAGCTACTGTTGTTGTACTGCTAAATATGTGTAGAAGTATGTGTGAAGCTGTATGCACTTTTTCTTGCCACCACTGTCTCGCATTACAGAAGCGCAGTAGACTGATTGGCAGACGAGCGGGAGTTGTTGAGGTGGGGTGGGGAGGTGGGGAGGTGAGGTGAGGTCTGAGGGTCTTAAGGGTCACACCAAATAACGGTAGATTTACTTAGGCACGCGTCGGTAGCTGTGCAAAGCAGAGCGATAAGTCGTTTTTTATGACTGAAGATGGAAACTATGAAGATATTGCTCTTATTTAAATAAAAGGTGTATAAATATTTGCATTCGACTAACAAATCACAGAAGCTGCTCGCTAGAACAATAAACAAAAGGGAAACAGAGGGAGACAGAGAGAGAGAGAGAGAGTACAACAAACATTTGTAGACTTTGAAACATTTGAGCTTAGCAACGAAACCAAATGAGAACCAAAGTTGTAAAAAGCAAAAAGTAAAATAAAAAATAAAAATAAAAATAAAGCAATCGTTGCACTTGTCGCACACGCGGCAGCAGCAGCAGCAACAGCAACAAGAACCAACAGTGTGAGCAAGGCTTTATTCCTGTTGCTATGTTGCATCAATTTTCTATATACATATATATTTTTTTATTTTATTTTCCAAAAGTTCTTTGCCATTTTGATGTTGTTTTGCCGTGTGGCCCACAATGGGCGTGGCAGTCATTTCCCGCAATTACGCCTACACACAACGAAGTGCCCTTCTATGGCAGAAAAGAGAAATAGAGAGAGACCGAGCGAGCCAGCGAATGAGATGATGAAGATGGCGATGATGATGATGTTTTGTGTAAAATGAATGATAAGCCCAATTCCAATGGTTTGAGGCAATATGGCAACGCTGAAACTCACTTAATACACATGCATTCACACACGAGTTACACACGTCAGCCTGGGAGTATGCTATAGTTTTTTTCCCCTTATTTTCTTTTTTTTTGTTGCAACCGCTCTGCCCTACGCCAACTCTGATTGAATTGTGTGGCAAGAACATAGAAAAGGGCCGACCTATCAATTTTTGGTGCGGAATAACGTGTCACACAATAGATTCCGATGTAGTCCCGTAGGACATCGAAAAGTTGTTAATTTTTTCATTTGCGTCAATTCTTTAATCTTGAATTCTTTAAACTCACTGAATATGTCTTCCCTAACCGCTTCTTCTCTCGGTTTTTCTCTGAATTGAACAACTACAAAATATGTTCGAACCAATATTTCTATCGAAGGGAACCTATATTTTATTGTAACAAAAATATACTCACTGAAACCGTTGACTTCGGAACTTGTAAGCCATATTCTTGAACCAAAACAGAGCTCTGAGACGAATGAATTAATGAATTGAATAAAACTTAAATTACCCTACTCAAAAAGTGACTTATTATAGTATATAGTAATATCATTGTCTTGATTGATAGCTCGATAACTAACCAGTTGAAATTATTCGTCTATATTGCCCCTAGAAGTTATGAAACTAAAATTGAACACTTTGCTGGTTGAGAATTTCAATCTTTATTCTTACATTTCTTATTGATTTCTTTTCGCTTGAAGAATCAATCATAAAGTTTTTGCCAATTAACAGAATCTTATCCCCCATTTTCATTCTAATTGTCCGCATGGTTCAACAGATTAATCAACAAATAATGACAAATGGCCAATCAATTAGCACCTGTTTGCTTTTTCTTTGCCATTCCCAACCAATTACAGTATCTCTTATCAGTGCTTTGTCGTCTCTGTGTACTTTATAACACCTTTATCTGGAATCCAGTTCGAAGCTTGACCAAACAGCATTGGCCCCCAAGAAGCACGACGAAGAGCACGCAATTAAAACCGTAGTGCTGGGTCTCTCTGGTCTCCCCTTTGGTAGCTATGCGCCTTAATAAACTCGTAGCTATGCACCGGCATAATCCAAATATGAGTCGGCCTTTCCACAGCCCCACTAAGTGGGAGGCAGGGGGGTGTGGGGTGGGACTGCCAAGGCTTTTGGCGTGCAAGTTCGTCAAAGTCGAGGCTGCAGTTGCGATGCACCGTGGTTAAAAAAGGCAAAAAAGTGCTCAGATATTCAAAGAAAGTTTTTCGTATTATTTTCTCTTTCATTTGTTTCTATTGATCATAATAAGAATAGATAGAAGTTAAGATATTTAACCAAGAAGATAAAACATATTATGTTTTATTTATAAAAATACAATATTTCTTTGATAAATTTTTAAATGTATCTTCCTAAAATACTAAATATGTTTTTCCAACTACAAAAATATGTTTCAATATAGATTCAAACTGGAGATGTGAATGGTTTCGATCTAGTGGATCGAACCTCTCGAAATTTCACAGAAATGATAAAATTGCCCACTGTATTACGTTGCCTTCGACGTCTGCTCGTCTGGGGCTAGAAACCGTTAGCTTTTTGCGTCGTGGGGTTGCCAGATGATTTCAACTTTGTATGCGACTGTACTGAGTTGTATGTACGAATGATGTATGTCTGTGTATGTGTGTGTGTGTGGACGGGTGGTGTGCGGCTTTAGCATAAAATGTTTCAAGTATCATTTATACGAGTATTTTATTTTTACTCTTTGCAAAAAGCGCCTCCTACGCCAGGATCTCAGTCCCAGACCCAGTGCCGACCTCGCCTGGACGACTGTGTAAATTAAAATGTTTCCGTTGTCGTCGACGCACACAAACAGGCATAACAATTTGTATGTATTTGTATTTGCATATCTGTGTAGTGCAGTGTATATATTTGGTCCGAGATTGAATTTTATTGGGCCGGCGACAGGCGACAGGCGCCAGGCGCCAGTGTCCGAAGTCGTAGCGCCAGGATGTCAGAATTGTCAGGAGGCGGATTACACTAATTATGAAATGACATTTTGGCCGTTGTGCGCTGAAATTAAATGGTTTTCTGTTGTCAATTTGATTAATGCAAATTTCTCTTTTTCATTTACAGGCGGCGTTGCCAATGATGTTGCCGATGTTGTGGACAACGTCGTTGCACAGCATCAACAACAACAACAGCACCAGCACCAGCAACAATTGCAGCAATAATAAGCAGCAAAGGAGCACTAGCCAACATTAAAAGGAAGAAGAACAACAATCAGAAACGGCTGCAGCAGCAACAACAACAACAATAAGCCATACACATGTTGCTGCTACAACTAGAACGGCCACAACGAGGAGAGCAACAGCTACAGCAACTAAGATGCTCAGCGCTGCCAATGCAACAACAGCGACACACAGTGGAGCAGTTGCTGGAATTGCCGCTGGCGAGACTTATGTGATAACAAGCAAGCACCACCAGCAGCAGCAGCAACATTTTGTTGTTGCCGCTAATACAATGGTTATACCAGCAACAGCAACAGCAGTCGCCGGTATACCAACAGCAACAACAACAACAGCCACAGCAGCATCAGCAACAATTGAAACAGCACAGCCACAGCAGCAGCCGCCGCAGCAGCAGCAGCAACATGTGCTGTTTCAGCCACAATTACAGTTACAAACAACAGCAACACCTCAGCAGCCATCTCAGCCGCGACAACATCCCAAGAAGCGAAAATTTGATCCAGCTGAGCTGGACAAAGCTGAGCAACAGCAACTGCAGCAGCAGCAACAACAACAGCCGCAGCAGCAACACATGTTGCATAAGCAACAGAAGCCCGCCGATACAAATGGCAATAGCGATGCGTTGACCAATGGCAATGTTGCTGCCGTGCAGCAACATGCGTTAGCGTTGCGCAGCATGATTGTCAGTCCACCCTCAGCAATAAATTGTGCAGGTGCAGGCGCCGGCAACAGCAATGATATCAGGCAACAGCAGCAACAACAACGTATTATAATCACATCGCCGCTGCAACATGCGCCCAGTACTTACAAGCAACATGTTTCCAGCAACAATAGCAACAGCCACGCAACAATCAATCATCTTTCGCGTACACACACGCCCGTTTACTATCAGCAACAGCAACCACGTTTTAGCTTTAACTCACATAATCAGCAACACGTACAGGAACAACAACAACAGCAGCAGCAACAACAGCAGCAGCAGCAGCAACAACAGCAGCAGCAACTACATGAGTCTGTTGCTCTACTCGATCTCAGCGAATGGACTAATACTCGTGTCCTGGCCAAATGTGGAAAGTTTTATGCGCCCGGCATAATACGGCAGGTGCATGAGGCAACGACCACGCCGACAGCCAATACGCCCCACTCAATACTCGTGGAATTCGATGCCGCCGAATTCGGCCAGCAGTTGTACCAGGATGTGCTGCAGCTGGGACGCTACAATGTGATACTAGACGCCAGTCCCCCCATGGCTGATGTGAGTAATCCTTCCATTTCTCCACTGGAATACCTTGAAAAAAATACAGCAAATTCTTAACCAATTCTCAACACATTTTGCAGATCACGCTGGAGGCACGCGTCTGTGTTCGGCAGCAACTGGAGGGTCGAACCGTTGACTGTGTCTATGTGGAGGGCATCATTGTGGACATTAATCAGGGCACCAAGCAATATACAGTGCAACTGACCAATGATGAGGTGGTAAGTGCCAGAAACATTTTTTTCCGTTTTATGAAGAGAATAGAAATGGAATAATTTAGTTAATAGAAGTGGGTCGGATCAAAAAATTATTGGTTAATTTTGCATCATGTTTAAAATTGTTTTTTTTATGCACATATTTGCAGCCTAATACTAAAGTCGTGCGTCGAGCAGATTTGCGGCTTCTGCTACCTCCCTGGTGGGATGAGTTGAATGAGCTGACGCCAACCACGACGCCGCCAGCGGGTGCCAAGCGCAAGGCAGAGCAGACATCGGGAGGAAACAGTAGCAGCAGCGGTTACCCAAAGGCCTTTGTTGCCACGCGGTATGATGGCAAGCTTCCTACGACCACGCCCACAACTGCACAGCAGCAGCAGCAGCAAAAACATGAGTATTATCGAGCGGCTGCCACATCGCCGTTCCAGGGCGGTGTGGTACCGCCGCCGCCGCCGTTGGCGCATGTGGAGCACCAGCAGCCGCAGCAGCAGCAGACCAATGGTCTGCCTGATATTGTGATCTCACCGGGCAGTAATGGGCAACAGCAACATCATCACCTAAAAATGCATGTGCCGTCGCCCGCGCAGCAGCAGCAGCAGCAACAACAACAACAGCAGCAGCAGCAACAGCGCGTCTATGACGACTACGACTCCGATGATGAACTGAAGCGTGTCGGGATTGGCTACTCACCAGCCGCTGGCGATGTGGATGCTGAGAAGATGAGTGCCTGCAGCAAGCGCAGCAGCATGCAAAGCCGCGGCAGTACATCCAGCTTACTCGATCAGAGGCTGACCCCACGATCTCATCCAGCAACTCCAAGGTATGTCATCTAAATATAGTCTATTACTAACTACAAGGTGACAAATATGTTTCCGTTCTCCCGGAACAATTCTTGCTCCCCTTCTCTCTCTCTCTCTCTCTCTCTCTCACTCTCTCGCTCCTTTGGTCCCCGTTTTAAGCGCACTCTGCGAAAGCTCCTATTATAATCAATAATTTTTTTTATTTTCTTCTGGAATAGCACAAAGTCAATCCATTAATTACGAGTTTAAGATTGTATATATGTATTTATGGACGAGTATTTACAAAAGTATTTTCGTTGACAGATCTCAGGCAACGACTCCGCATCGCTTCAAGAAGGGCGACATTGTGGAATCGGAATCCGGAGTGCGTAAGAAGTACAATGGAAAGCAATGGCGACGTCTCTGCATGCTGTGCATGAAAGAATCTCAGCGGCGCGGCTTTTGTTCGAGGCATTTGAATCAGAAGGGCAACAATGCGCTGCCCTCATCGACGGGGCCGAGTCGTTTTCTCAGGTGCCTATAAAATCCTCAAACTCTGGCGTTCTCTTTATTAAATCTCACTCTCCCTCTCTCTCTCTCTCTCTCTCTCTCTCTCTGTTCTTCTCTTAATGTGATTCTCACAGTGATAGCCGATCGAGCAGCAAGACACAGAACGATGAAGACACCTCACGGGACTCAGAAACATCGCCCAACCAACGTGTCACCGGTCGCTATGATCAGGAAGAGACCGACGTGGCCGCTATGTTAGGTATGTACCCCTCACACACCTCACACCCCTTACCTCTTACCTCCTGACTGACTTTTATGACACCGCAT
The DNA here is from genome assembly GCA_018150835.1 of Drosophila repletoides. Classification (NCBI taxonomy): domain Eukaryota; kingdom Metazoa; phylum Arthropoda; class Insecta; order Diptera; family Drosophilidae; genus Drosophila; species Drosophila repletoides. The sequence goes on from JAECWQ010000202.1 coordinate 9,559,968, forward strand.
CGCTCCGATCATAAAAGCAACCAAAATTTGTTTGAAATTTATTCATAGTTTGCTGCGATTCATTTTCAAGGCTGGCTTTTCCATCCACCTCTGAACGGTCTGGGCTCTGAGCCCGTTCTCAAATCATCCCAAATGAGCGCCAGCTTTAGCTGTTAATCTATCTTTGTTCACGCAATTACACACACAGTTGCACAGACGGTCAATAGAGCAGCACAGCCTCTTGACTGGATCTGGGCTGTTCGGGCTTGTTTGCCACGGCGCTTCTAGAAATGGTTTTAGTTCGGTTTCGGTTTGGAAGACTGTGAAATGCGCTACACTCAAAACTTCTCCGGAAACAATTTCTCAAAGAGAGTAATATAGAAACATTCGAATTTAAGGGGTAGAAGCCCCCAAAGCTGTACCAATAGACAAGCGTAATAATTCTGGTTAATACCCTATACATTTTTAATAACTGGTTTATATGTACCTGTAGATACACAACAGAATTCGCCATTTAAACTGCATTTGGATATATTGAGTAATTTATTCATGAAACAATCGCAAGGTCAAAAAATACTTTGAACCTACTGAACAATTAACAGATATATTATTCTGAAAATGCCGGATAAATTTAAAATACATAAAGACTCTATATGTGTGTGTATTTCCGTAAATTATTATATATTAAAATAAAGAACGATAAGTTGAGGCTTACCCAGAAATATATCGATTTTCATCAGTTGATTGTACTCTGTTCCCGTATCCAAGTTTAAGCCACAAAGAAAAGAAATACTACATAAAAAATTACAGGGTTTCTCAAAAGAACTGAAAATTTCACTTTTCTATTTCAAGATATTTCATATAAACCGAGAGTAGGGCATTTAAAAGATCGACGCGGCCCATACTTTCACGTTGCTTTCAATGCATTACCAATTCTCTCTAAAAATGCATATCATAAAGTTTTATTGTTGGTTGCTGACCGTTCACACACACACACACACGCACACACACATCTATATAATATATGTATGTACAATGTACATATCTATATATAAATGTGTGTATATGCATATACGCATGTACTCTGGACAAAGGTCGTCGGTTTTGTTAAGGTGTTCGGGCCGATGAGGGGTGCTATTGTTTGACGTGTGCGTGCAGCAAGAGCAGCAGCAGCAACAACAACAAAAACGTTAGCTAGCCACTTGAAAGTGTGACCGCAGCGTGATTTACACGCAAAAGCAGTCGAAACGACGCCGACGTCGACGTCAACATCAGCAGCGACGCGCACGCATTCCAATGCACCTGCAGACGATCAGTGCAGCGACGTCGACGCCGCCACTTGAAACGAACAATGGCAGCGCAGTCCGTAACAAAAGCGCGCTGCGTGCGAAGCGCAACAGATTCTTCTTTTTTCTTGTTATTTGCCCTGCCTTTGATTCGTTTTTACCTAAACAAAAATGCACTTGAGAGAGCGGGCTCACACACACGCACTCACACATAAACAGAATCACCCACACATTCAAGCAGTTAACAGGTACTCGAGTGAGCGCTGCAGTACCCAGCAAGAGATACTGAGAGAGTGAGAGCGATCGAGAGTGTTGCTCAGTTTATGCTGTCGCAGCGTGCTCAGTTGAATTGCTGCCGTTCTTTTGACGTCGCCGTGAACGTCGTCGTCAGCGTCAGCGTCGGCGTCGGCGTCGGCGTCTACGTCTGCGTCGTCGTCGCATTTTATGTTGAAAACTGTCAAAGACAGGGCAAGAAGACAGAACAGAACAGAGCAGAACAGAACGGAACGCGGCGCAAAAGCAGAAAAAATAAAAAATAAAGTGAATACCAATGCGAATGCAGCAGACAAAACGAATGTGACAACGACGACAAAAAGTTTTCAACCAAATTAAATACACGAAATACGAAAATATGTGCGCAAAGTGATGCCAACAGCCATCAGCAGCCAGCCGCGAGCGATATGAATGCTTTCCAGGATTTTGAGCTGGGCGCTAAATTGTATTTACAGTGCTTATGTAATAAATAAATAAATAAACAATAAAGGAACGGAAAATTCAAAATATTTCTAATCTTTTCCCCTTACTATTTTCTCAATTCTATGTGCAGTGTCACTGAGCAGCTCGCGCTCTGCAACGCCATCGTATACATCGCCCGTGAATCATGCCGGCGCCTCGCCGCTGACCGCCATCGCCAACTCCCCGGTCAATGTGTCCAATCATAGGCAGAACTTCTTTACGCCCATTGCGAATCAGTCTCAGCAGCAGCAGCAGCAGCAGCATCAACAGCCCCAGCTGCAACATGTTGCTGTCGCTGCATTGCCGCTGGACAGCAAATGGAAGACAACGCCCAGCCCGGTGTTGTACAACACAAACAACAACAATAACAACAGCAACAGCAACAATGGCTGGGAGAACAGCCAAGCAGTGCATCAGCAACAGCAACAACAACAACAACCGCCACCACCACCGCCACAAACGACGGCTGTTTCGCTGGTGATGCATGCACCACCGCCTCAGCAACAACAACAACCACCTGCTCATCTTAATGCTCTGCCTGCGCCACCAGCGCCGCCCAGCAGCCTTGGCCATGCGACCAGCGTCATACGCATCTCAAGCAGCCAACAGCAATTGCAACAGCCAGCAGTAACTCAACAGCAGCAACAGCAACATCATACTGTGGTATCCACGGCCGGCCATCAAACCTTTCATCCCGTCATTGTGAATGCCACGCAGCTGTCGCAGCTTCAAAATTCATTGCCTGTTTCCGTTACCCAACAACAGCCGCCGCCCACAACGGTTTCGTTTCATCCGCATCCGCCAACCACGCCCACATCCGCAGCACTAGCCGTGTCAGTGTCAGTGGCTTCGGCGCACGACAAGGCGCTCCCAAAAAACGGTAAGTGCCGCAAATTGTGTTAAATTGAATAATGATTTAAGTAAATCCTCGAAAGTTGACTCAAATGATTCAAAATCGATTATTAATCCAATAATATATCGGCAAATAAAATGATCGATACCTTCGATAATTAGGCGAGTCTAAGGAAGAAGGAATTGAGAATTAAAATCAATAAAATCAATTTCAATCAGGCGAAATAGTCCTTTTTTTTATACTCAAATGAAAGTGGTCTATAATATCAGTCTAAAATGAGGCTTTTGGACTAAACTATTCCCAAACTGTACGATAATTATCAGGCTTAAATAATTACATTCCCTTTGTGTTCCTTGCAGGCTACAATGCGGCTAGCTACGGGTGGCATAAGCTATTGCCGCAGATGCCGGCCATGACCAAAGCAACTCCAGCGACAGCGGTGACAACGACAACCACAAATAGCAATTACAGCATGGCTATAATGCAGCAGCAACAGTTGTCGCCACAGCAAACGTTACAATTGCCGGCAATAACCCCAGCACAGCAGCAACCTTCGCTCAATCACAACAACAATCATTTGATTGTGCCCGCTCCCCTTGCATCACCCGGGAAGCCGCTCAATTGTTCCATGAACGATGCTAAGGTGGCAGCCGCCGCGGCGGCAGCAGCAGCAGCAGCAGCTGCAGCTTCTTCCAGCAGCGCGATGGATGAGCCAGAAGAGCCCGATGAGCAGTTGGACGATGATGTGTTTGAGCCCTCACCCTGTGTGGTGTCCACATCAAATGGCAAGAAGGTAGCGACGGCAGCAATGCGTCTGCCTACGTACAACAGCAACATAAGGAAGCTGGATGAGTGCCATGATGCAAGTGATGGTGCTGCTGGTGCCCCAACAACTTCGGCGGCGAAGCGACGCAGTCAATCGCTGAGTGCACTGCAGCAGCAGCAGCAGCAACAGCAGCAGCAACAACAGCAGCAACAGCAGCCTGCTCCCGCAGCTGGCAAAAAGATACGTAGACCGATGAACGCATTCATGATCTTCTCGAAGAAGCATCGTAAGATGGTGCACAAGAAGCATCCCAACCAGGACAATCGAACAGTTAGCAAGATACTGGGCGAGTGGTGGTACGCACTGAAGGCGGAAGAGAAAGCACAATATCATGACCTGGCCAAATCCGTCAAGGATGCTCACTTTCAGCTACATCCTGATTGGAAATGGTGCTCTAAGGATCGGCGCAAGTCGTCTACATCAGGCAAAAGCGGAGCTGCTGCCTCTGCCAATGCCATAGGTGATGGCAAGCAACGTCTTGTTTCTGTAGATGGCTCTGATTCCGTGGAGGATGACATGTGCCCATCGACACCCGGAGGTAGCGGCAGCAGCGGCGCTCAAGCCACTGAGCTTCAAGGGGATATCATCCCACTAACCATTGACAATTATAATGCTGCATGCGATGATGCGCCCACAACTATCGCTGCTCAGACACAAAGCAAGTCTAAGTTGCCCAAGCATGAGCTCCATTCGGACGACGATGAGCATATGCTGGTGGTGGAGGATGAGCAACCGCCCAATAAACTCGATCTGCAATGCCGTGAACGCGTCAACGACTTGGAAATGGATGAAGCGCCCTACGACTATCGCAAGCAACAGCAGCAACACTCTCAGACGGAATCAGATCAGGTTAGTCCCTTAAATCCAAATGACTGGAAGCATAAATAATTTATTATTTTATATTACAGCGCTCCCAAGAGGATCATGCGATTGCCTGCAATGGCCAGGCCATATCCGCTCCAGCGTCTAGCGGTGAGCGCGAGATAACGCTGAAGCCGAAGGCCATTAAAGCTCATCCGGGCCTGGAGAGCACCATGCTGCCTTATCCACAGATGCCCATGTACACGCACTACACTAGTCCCAAGAATCCAATCGGTGTAACACCATTCCAACCCACAGGCGAGCAAGCACTAAACCCAAAACTTTAATAATGCGACAGTTGCTCATTGTTGTCTCTGTTCTTTTTTCTTCTTCTTCTAACAGGCGGCGCCTTCAAGTCAATGCCCATCAGTCCCAAGGGCAGCAGTTCGTCTGGTTGCAAATCGGATGAGCAGCAGCTGCAGGCACATATTAAACAGGAGGACATCAAACAGGAGCCGCCATCGCCATATAAACTGAATGGCGGAGGTGGTGCTGTTGTCAGCCTCTCCGGTGGACCACCAACTGGAGGCGTGATCAGCGCACCACCACCAAGCAACGCAGTGGGCGCAATCTTTAACTTCAATGTGCCAACTGCTGCGGCTCTCAGCCAGAAGCAATATCACTATTCAATGCCGCACACGTTATGCAGCCCCACAGATGTAAGAGGTGAGTTTCCGCCCGGATTAACAATGCAATCTTCTTGAATATTATTTAACTATATTTTTTGTTGACCTTGAGCTAGCCTAGCATTGCTATCGGAGCAATCTATGTAATCTCTGAAATTTGGCTAACTCAAACTTAATCTTTTATTTTACTTTAATCTTAAGTTTTTGAATCCCTTATGTTGTTTTCCTAGCTAACAAGAAATTGGCATTATTTTTACTATGATTTGTTGAAAGTGAATTATGATTTTGTTGTGTTCAGCATTTATTTAATATTGTTTACACCAAAGACAAAATTAAAACGATCCGATCCTCACCTCGCACCCATTTGCAAAGAAATGTGTATCATCTGATAACAGACGCCCATCTGAAATGCATAACATCTTTCTCTCTATTTCTCCAAATGCTCGCATAATCGCATAACCTACGCACACTCGTCCTTATCACCAATTCTCCAATTCTCATTCATCTGCATATGCCAACTCAATCGATTCTCGCCCTGGCTTTTACCTTTTCCATTCCCATTTCTGTATTGTGTCATCCGCGCTTCACCCACACCTCATAACAATCCCAAAAAAGCTAAAGAACTCGAGTCAAAGCTAAAAGAAGAAACGACAGATCAAGCAGCGGATGAAGAGGAATATGAAGGCCATGGCGATGGTGAAAGGGATGAGGAACTTGTCGACGATGAGGATGACGATGATGAGGATGAAGATGATGATGATGATGACGACGACGATGAACAGTTTATGGCAGAGCTGGCCACTGTGACCACAGATTTCGATGATATTGCCCAGTATACGATTGCCAAGGCAGTAACGCCCCTGCTGACACCCACACCCACGCCCACGCGTACTCCCACCTCTACGCCTACGCCGACAATGACGCTGCCGCTGAAGCGTAAACAATTCACCATAGTGCGCTCACTGACGCCCCTGCAGCCGGCAAACTCACCACACCAGCAGCTAAAGCATTTGCATCAGCGACGCGTTGAGACGCCACCCACAGTTATAACGCGCGTCCCAACGCCGACTCCGACAATCATTGCGACGGCTGCGTCGCTGCCGCGAAATCATTTTACCATAATACGCACACAACAAACAACAACACCAACACAAGCCTTACAATCCCAACATCAACAACAACACCCACAACAACCACAACAACATCAACAACAACAACTACAATCACAACACAACACTCCGCCGCCATTGTTTTTCAAATGCTCAAAAGCTCAGACATCAACAACATTAACATCATCACCAACAACATTAACGTCAACAACAACAGCTACAGCAATAACAACCACCAATAATAACACCACACCAACACCAACAACAAAAACAACATCCATCAGTCACTGTAACGAGCAACTTATTAAATTTTCCAATAATTTCAATAACGCTGCTGCAACAACAACAAAAACATCAACAAACATTATTAACACCAAACCATCAACAACAACAACAACTACGTCCATAATACGTAAATTATTGACCCTGCAAGATGGCAATAAACCCACTGGTCGCGCAGCTATATTGTATGACGCTTTAGTCCTGGATACGCTACATGGAAACGACGATGAGGACGACAACAACAACAACGACAATGTACCACAGCAGCAAAAGTTGAACGAAGCAACGACAACAACAACAACCGCAGCAGCAGCTGCAACTGTGCAGCAACCAGCAACAATGTTGCTTATTACCGATGTCAACAGCTACAATCAGCAACATGTTGCTGCCTCAACAACAGGCACCACGTTGCGTCCATTGTCGTTCATCAGCATCAATGCATGCAACAAGATCACCCTGCCAGCGAATACTCGCATCCTAACAACAACGGCCACCACGACCACGCCCACACTGACTGTGCTGACAAAGGCGGTGGCGCCAGCAACAAATCATAGTACTAATAAAGCCAATGAACTAACCATAACAGCCACTGTTGACTCCAATGGTCACAACAACAATAATAATAGTAATAACAAAAATAACAGCAACTACAGCAACAGCATTAACAACGACGCCACCACCATTCTTATGATCAACTCCAACTCATCCGCAGCTCATCAGGCCTGTGTGCCCAACTCCCCGGCGGCCGTCAGTCTGGGGCATGCGGCCAGCATAGCCACGCCGCCCGCCTCGGCGCCAGCGCAAATTCTGGGTCCAGGCGGTCCAGTGCCCCCACAAAAAATGTTCTTTACCATGGGTCATCCGGTAAGTTTTCATTTAAAAATGGAAGGGAAACGATATCTCCACCATGCAGTGGCATCCATATGATATAGTAAATTCTTACTCTTCCTTTGTATATATTTCAGTACCCACTGCTTCCCCGTCCTCACCAGCAGACCACGTCCAGCCTGGAGCACCTGCAGCTGGAATCTTTTGGACCCAGCTATCTCTTCAAGAAGCACAATGGTGGACTTGGAGTGCAGGGGGCGCCTATGCCGCCGGTTAGCGCACAAACAACAATGCTGTTGCATAGTTATGCGCCCAGTAGCCACAGCCAGGAGCAGGCGCCGGCTAGTTCGCCATCATATAAGTCGATGCCCTCCACGCCCAAATCGGCCACATATCACCTGAGTGCACAGCCTGAGTCAGCGGGCAAACGTAGTTGCGAAGCGGATGATGTCGATGTAGATGTGGATGTGGATGCAAATGGCCAGCAGTTTGTATTGGCGCCAACGCCAGCTCAACTGGGACGAGCACCGCTACAGCGGCGCAAGAATTTATGTAAGTAATAGCTGAGCATCTACCAGGAATAGTCATTCAAGTATTTCACTCTTTGCATACAGCTCAAAGTAAATCAGACAACAATGTGAACTCCAGTGGGGGATATGGGGCCAGTAATGGCCAACACATTGGACGCAAAATGCACTCGCCCACGATGATGGATGTCGCCGTTTCGTCACCCATTATTGGCCATGTGAATAGCAGCAGTCTCAGCTCTGCATTGCCTACGCCCACTTCATCGACGACCACGCCCAGCAACGATGAGCAACAGCCGCTCACGCCCACGGCAGTAATAAGCGGAAATAATGGCAACACCCCCATCAGTCTGTCGAAGTCGCCGCAGAGATGCGTGCCCGCCTCTGCGCCGGCAGTGGTGGCCCACAAGAAAAAGTGCGATGAAATAAACAAGTACGTTTCCACGATTCCATAAGATTAACTCCCACTAAACATAACTACTTTCTTAGCGTGCTCAAGCAAGTAGATTTTGAGAAGAAGTACAAAGCGTTACCTCAATTTAAGCCGGAGGATTGCCAGTCGCCTAGTGCCATTGCAGTGCCCTCCTCTCCGCGCGTCTATGGCACGAACTACCGCAAAAAGAATGCCGTAGCTCCGCCAGCACAGAAGCTGAGTAAGTACTAATATGCCGTCAGTTCATGTTTAACATCTGGTTAATCATATACAAATCTATTAATTAGTGGCTGAGGATGATTCGATTGATGAGCCGGCCTCGGCACCGCCAACCACCACGCAGCGTTTCTTTGGCGCGGACTTTAACAAGGATCTGAGAGGTAAACCAAATAGCCCACATATTTGTCGAAGCCACTTAGGAATTAATATCCGATTTGATGCAGAACTTGAGACCGCGGATCAGACAGGCCGCTCCCCACGCACACCCAAAACGCCGTTGCAGAGCGCACGCTCCGATGTCAGCGAGAGGGGACACCGCAAAGTGCTGGAAACGCGTCGTAATTTAGTCATGCAGCTGTTTAATGAATACGGCATGTTCCCATCCGCTAAGGCTACCATTGACTTTCAGGTGCGTATTGCAACTAATATGTATACCAAATTCAAGCTAAATATGTACATTTATCTCTGGGGGGGCACAGACCAAACACATTGACGTCTTTCCACGGAAACAAGATCTCCAGCTGAAGATACGTGAGGTGCGTCAGAAGGCGCTCGGTCACGCAACGTTCACGCCCCACTCGGCTGGTCCCAACACGCCATCCGACTCTAACTCCTCATCGGCCACGTTGAGTGCCACTCTGAATGCACAGACAGCGAATGCGGCAGCGTCAGGTAACAATAAGGATTATAGGCCTCTGGGAAGCTATTTCCCATAAATAATAGAATATTTATATTGTTTTGTAGGAGGTTTTCCAAGCTCAGAAAGAAATCTGAGTTCAAATTGCTTTGTCAAGTTTTTAATTTGATTTCTTTTCTATTGCAAAAACATTGAATAGATGTTTTTCCATATTTCTATGCGACAGGTATGCACCAACAGCAACTTGCGGAACAACAACAACAACAACAACAACAATGTATGAAACAGGTGAATCATCCAACCAAACCAAACGAAAATGATACCAAGTACAAGTGAGGAAAGGCTTACAGGATCAGGAAGTGAACGAATTTGCTTAGCTGCGAGTGACAAATTACTTAAAATTAGTAAACAAAATTAAGGAAGCAACAAAATTTTCAGTAAACGCACACACACAATCACTCTTCCACACCCAGACACACACACACACACACACACACACATACGTGCATCAGATGCATGTGAACAATAACAAAAATAGTTTATATTGAGAAAAGAGAAATATTTAAAGAAATTTAATTGCAATAGGCAAATGTGTACTACAATTGCAACAGAAACAGAGAGGAAGATTAAGATAGGAAAAGAAGGAAACGAAGGAGAAGAGAGGAAGGAGGGAACAGGCAGAATCGAAATGAATTTATTAAGCAGTTTAATAAATGAATGATAATGAAAGAAGAGAAGTTTTTGAAGCACATATGAAGTACATACATAATGGAAACATTGAAAATAATGGTCTAGTTATTAATTTACAAACAAAAACAAAAACAAACAGCAAACCACAATGAATACCATAAAAAAATAATAGCGCTTAAGCTTAACTTAAATTGCACATTAATTTTTGAAGTGTATTTAGCACAAGTAACAAAATAATAATAAAAAAAAGGTAAAGAATTGTATAAAAAACATAACAAAAGAAATCGGGGGAAAATTTGTAGTTGTATTGTATATTTAGTCGTAAAGGTTTTAGAATGAATGAATGCTTTTAAATTGTCATCTATTTTTTTTTTTTCCTTTAAAATTCTACTATTATTCGAAAGGAAAACACATTTTTAAATTGTATGTACATTATTATCTATTACCTATTATTATACTATACTATTTTGGCCTTCTTTTATACTGTTGTCTATATAATTTGAATAAACAAATTTAATTTATATATTCACCTAGAGTTTAGTACATTTAGATTGTTGTTTCGTTTGATCTGAACTTTGAACTTGTGTACAGCAAACAAACAACAACAACAACAACAGGAAAAACAACTAAAAGAAATACACAACAACAAAAAGAGAAACAAAAACAACAATCGATTGCAATTGAAACAGAAAGAAAATTGAGAAACACAAAACTGTCTTCCACTGTTGCTGCAATACATGAATTAATGAATATGAATACTTTAATTGTTTTTATTATTATTATTATCATTATTATTACGATAAATTTATGTAGTTTTGCCTATTTAATTTAATTGTATAAATAGAGTGTGTGACTGCGTTTAATTTTAAATTAAATAAATAAATATTCTGGCTTGCAACAGTAAAAATATTAGATTGTAAAAATTAGTTTTTAAACAAGCTTTAAACAAAATTCAAAGCAATTCTCGTTCATTTTGAAACATTGTATTACCATAACTCGATGTGCTGTGTCTGTTTTTTACCCTTCATCTATCTTCCAGATACATTTTCTTGTGTATCTCAGGATATAATTCATCAGTTTTTTAGTTCAGTTTGCCATAGTAAAAGATTCGATGCAGCAACTATCAAATTTTAGTTATAATATTGGACTAAAAAATTCAATTCAATTTTTCAATTATTTCTCACACATATAGACACACACTCACACCTTTTAATTTGTGTAATAGTTAGTTATTAAAAAAATAAAAAAAAAAAAAAGCCGAAACAGAAAACAACTTTTTAAAGCCGCACTTATTTATAATTTAATATAGTTTTCTTTTTAGCTTTTATGTTCATTATGCATAGTCGAAAACATAATTTTATATGATAAAAAAGAAAGTACATTTTAGCGTGTTAATGTTAATAAAAAAAATAAAAAAAAGGAATAAAACAAAGTTTATAAGCAAATCAATCGTCTGAAATTATTGTAGAGAAACAAAGAAACAGCTGAGCACAAATAATGTCCTTTATCCTTTTTTTTTGTTGCTGAAGGGAACGAACTAATCAAATATAAATGGTAGAGTAGAGCTGGAAAGAGCATTGCAAATTCGATGTTTTCGCTGCTTCCAGCTACACGCAAATAGCGGATTTGTGCCAAGAAATAATAATAAATTCTGTCATAGTAACCTATAACGAACGATAAGCACTCTTCAGTTGAATAGATCCAATCCTCAAGCTAACATAAATCCGGATAACTTGTAATCCAATCCAAAAGATCCTTCCAGAAACTCTGTCAGCTAGGAAATTAGTCAATTAAGATATCTAAGTGCAAGCCAGCCGCAAGCAAATCGGAGACAAACTTTCGACATAGTTGAAAAAATCTTGAGAACTTAAAAAACTTACAATACGAAAATGGTATACAAAGAGACAAAAACAATTTCGATCTAACAAAATTTTTGAAACAAACAAACTTTACCAGAAGGAGCGAAGAGAGGGAACACAGCAAAGTCGACGACGACACACACACACACACACACACACACACAGATACACACACACACTCAAACAAAAGGCGTTTCGGATACAAAATTCTAAAATTCAGGTATATTACAAAAAGATAGAGTTGTATAATGTTAAATTTTTGGAAAACAAGAAGAAATACTATTTAGCTATTTATAGAAAAGTGAGAAAAATTTGCATAAGCTTTTGTAAAATTTACAAGGTGCTTTTACAACAAAAAAAAAAGAAGATTATTGTAGAAACCACATTTTGAAAAATATAAACTATTTTTTCAAAAACAAAAACCCAAAAAAAAAAAAAAAGAAGACATCATAAACTGTATTTTAAAATGCTTTTAAACCCACTCGGAATCCATACAAAAAATTAACTGAAACTACAATTTAGTTGTGAGCAGTTCGCACAGTTTCAATGGGAGTCGAGATGTTTTTATAGTTTTTAATCGGGAATTGTACTTAAGTAGTTCGGATTTAAAAGAGTTCTAAAGATAATAAGGATAATAATAAGAAACAATTTGATGAAATTTCTAGTGGCAATCCAATAAACAAATACGAGAAGAAAACCAAAAACGTTACACAATTTGTTTGGTTAATTGTTAAACAAATATAAATTAAAAAAATGTGCTTATATTAAGTAAGTAAATGCACAATTCTAAGATTAAGTCAGTTGAGTTCAGTGCAAGTAGTGAAATTACCAGATTAAATTAAAGCAAAACAATTTACAGAGTATTTGAGTACGAATATTGAGTATGATTTGCCAACGACCTGAACGCTTTGTAAGAAATAATAATAAAAATTGATTTGTGAATCTATTTAATAAGCAGTTATTGTGAACGTATTTTTAAGCAAACGACAAATTACAAATATTAAATACGAAACACATACAAAGCATATAAATAGTATATATACACATATATATTATATATGAAACATTAACATATACATTCATACTATATACAAATATAAATATTTAATATTTAATATTTAATATTTAATATTTAATGCGGATGTGAGCCCGTGAAACGTTGCATACTTTTCAGAATTGCATTCACAAATTTCAATTTGCTGCAGGATATTTGCATTTTATGGAACCAACTCTTCAGCTTCAGTCATTAGATGCACAGACTCACAGATACAGATACAGATACAGATACAGATACAGATACAGATACAGATACAGATACAGATACAGATCCAGATACATATGCAACAAGATTTATATATTAATTTATACATATACACACACACAGGCTCATTCATATACATAAATTATATTAAATTTATTAAATAAAATGAAACCTGCATTCATTACAAACAAAATCCTATTATAAAATATTGCATTTCCATTCAGAAGTAAGTATCAGTTTACAGTCTTTCGATTTGCTTAGGATTTGTTCTTTAAAAGTGGATTACGGATACTACTGTATTTTTTGCACATCCGAATCCTCAGGAACAACAGGCAGCTCGACCTCCACAGCAGCATTCTCGATTATGCTGCGGGCGGAGCCTAAGACGCTTATGTCAGCGCAATTCTTGAACGTTTCCTGGTCACCACAGCCCAAGGCACCGCTGCCATCCTCACACACGCCCCAGTTATTGCCTGAATATGTAATGGTGTAATTTTATACTCCAATTGATGAGCAAAGATATTGGGGACTTACCCGCCGTATAGGTCCAGCGGAGCACGCAATGAGTGCAGGTGACTCCACTGGGCAATTTCAGGGTGACAGCAATGCCGCCCATGGTGGAACCAATGTTGTACTTCAAGCTGCCATCTGAAAATTGCAAGGGATACTTGTCAAAGCATAGCTCCGACTCACTGCCGAACTCATCCAAATTGCACAGATGGAAGCTGAAGTAGCCCAAATGATTGGCAGTAATGTTCACATTGATTTCCACCGAGCTGGTGCCGATGTAGCTCTTGACTATGACACCCTTGCCATACCTCCCGCCGTTCTCATTTGGACGCGGTTGACTGAGGCTGTAGTCATCACCACACAATCCGCAGAGACCTCCGTTTTCAGTTTGTTTCTGCGAAAAACGCGGAAACCTCGAATAAGGTGTAGATAGTATGAACTCGAACGTGGCACTTACCCAAAACCCACCACAGTATAATCCATTGTCATCATAGTTTGTGGGCGCCGAGGAATCGTAGCGCCAACGCGAGCTCCGACTCACGGGATTCAACATCATGCCGTGTGCTGTAGCCTGCTCCACAAGGCACAAGGCTATGAGCACCAGAATGGTAATAGTCGTCTCTTTGGGGTATATCATTTTGTTACCACTTTCCTTTTCACTGAGCTCTGCCTCGAATTGGGCAAGGCTTATATACTTGCCCCCATATTGTTATCAAAATTTAGCGAAAGTTTCTGATTTACCGCACGGTTATGACCGTGCCCGTGCAAAGCGGCTTTATCATAATTCTTTGGCTCTTATCAGGCTCTTCTATCATGTACTTTATTTTTATGGTTTCCAAATTTTGGAGAAACGTTTTATCACTCTGAGAAATGGCACCATTCTTTATTAACCAAAACAGGTATGAGACATGTAAACAACCCAAAGATTTGCGTCGCATTTCATTGAATCATTAAAATATACTAGAAGATTATATTCTTTGGGTTAATTTGCTGATAAGAAATCATTTATAAGACGATTATTAATTATATTGCAGCCTTGGATTCTGATTTTTATGTTCTGTCCTCTGATGCTTATCGATATAATGGTAATATACTTTGATGTTAATGAACATAGCAAGTCCATTATTCTATTCCCATGAACTTAATTGGTCTAATATAATCCCATAAAAAGGGCGAACTACAGTCGCAAATGTAAGCAACAATAAATCAGGAGCTGATCCTTCAAGAAAAGCTAAGGCATTTATATCAGCTATAATAATAATATATACTTTGTGGGGCTAGAGAAGCCGCCTTCATCCAAAGTCGGCTTGAAAATAGTCCGTATTCAATCCTGATTCGTTCTTTATTCAATCCTGATTAGTTCTTTATTCAACCCTCTTACCAATTATACTGAGGTTCGTTCTTGTATGCATGGATTGATTCACTGTTTAATCCAGTTCATACTTCATCTGCAATGATGAAAAATTAAATGTTTTCTCTTCTCAAATAATTCGACTAAGAGTATCAAATTAAATTCCCAACTCTGGAAACAATATGGCCTGGCGCTCTTCCTATTTGTAGTGAGCCTTAGGTTTCCAGATTTTGAGAACAGGAAATATTTGGAAAGCGTATAAAAATTATCGGAATTAAAAAACAAAATTAAAGTTTTTCTTAGATGGTATCTGCTAGTTGAGCAATCTCCTGCCGTTTTATCTATCCTCTGGCGGAAAGTTTGAATTTGCCGCTCAGTAAAAGTGGGGAAAAAAAAAATACCGAAAGGAAAACACGAAACATAAAAAGCTCGCAAAAGTTAATTGATGATGGGGTTGGTATGTGTGCTCTGAGGGGTGGAAGTTGGAGTGTGTGGGTCTTGTTCGGTATTTAAAATAATAATCATAATTTGCTACACCTGTCATCAAGTTTTTATGTGGCTCGTTTACAATGTTTCTGCATAATTCTCGTAAAAAGTAATTTGTAAAAATTTTAACAATAAAACATTTAATTTAGAATAAAAAGGCACTAAGTGTCACCTTGTTCGACTCCCAAAATCCCAAAAACCCCAAGAATCCCCCATCAAAGCGCTTTGGCCAAACATGTTTTTCGCATTTAGTTTGCCATAAAAGAGAAAATTTAAAAATTTTAATGCATCCAAGGCAACCAACCAAGCCCAATTATCCAAAGTCTGGACGGTCTGGAGTTTAGGGTTATTGCATTTCCCATTTAATATCCATTTGCCGGACCTGTACGGACCTGGAATTGCGTGAAGCATTAATTGCATGTTATTCTTCCGAATCAATTTGCCTGGTCTCCTCTTGGAATAGAATAGTTGTTGGAGGGTTAATGTTCGGATAATCAAACACTTTTTTTATAAAATTATTATCTATATTATCATTATTTCTCCGCATTATCTCCAGTGCACACATGAATCATGAAAATAGTGTTCTACGCAAAGTTCTGAAGATCCCTCAGGTCAATGATGAAGTCAAAAAGCACATAACAAGATACATGAGAAGACTGCTAAATCACATTAATATTCTGGCAATCTCCCTGCTAGAAAACACAACAAATAGTCGAAGGACGATTGATTGATATTTTTTTAATGTAGAGATGGATGTAGTTCTATGTCGGATATCTGCATTATAATTATTAATTATTTTCGCCACAGCAATGGCTTGGCTTGAAGCGCGATACATTGACGCATCTGCTCCATCTACTATGGATCCTCGGTTCCATCAAATTGGGGCACACGGTCACATTGTTTATTATGTATGTCCATGTGATGTGTTATCTTACTTTATTACTCTCTTTCTTTCTATCCTTTTGTCTATTATGTTCTTTTTTCATTCTATTTTCAACAATCTTTATATTTCTTTTTCGCCTTTTTTCCTGGTCTGATTGGGTTTTTTGCCTGGGTTTTCCCCAATCCTGTGCAACAAATGTTGGACCATAAAAATTGATTGATTTTAATACCCCAGAATTCAATTTTAATCTTACTTGTAAATTTTAACTTAATTAATTTCTAGATTTTAATTTAATTTATATAATAATTATATTAATTCTTTTGTAATCCTTTAATCGACTGCAATTAATCGATTTATTAATAAATAAATAAATAAAAAAAAAAAAAAAAAAAAATTAAAGGAAAGGAAGAAGAAATCCTGCTCGATTTGGGAAGATGATAAATAAAATAAAGAAACTGCATGCCAAGTTGAAACTATAAAATTTAATAATTGTCATACATAACAAATACAAAACCAAAAAAATGACGAAAAAAATAACTTAAATTAAAAATTTATTAATTTGTCCTGGCTGAAAGCTTACAGCTACCATTTTTAGAGGGGATTTCGGAAAACTCGACACCCACGAGAGGAACATGAAACCATTTTCAGTTTCTTTGAATTCAGAGGGGTCCATTATGGGGAAAAGGATCATTTTTACCTGAATAACTTCGAATTGAGTTAAAAAATACAATATAGAAAGTGTGCAGTATTTCAGCGAAAGTCCAAATTAAGATAATCTTAAGAGCAGCTAAATGTACAAACCGAATGCGCATTTAATAATAATTACGACGAGATTATTCAAGGACCAACATTTCAGTGATTTTTTTTTATTTCAATTATTTCACAATATGCCCACACAACCACGAAACACGAGTAAATTTACGAGTAATTACACTAATGAATACCTCAAAAAATTAAAAAAAAAATTTTAATCACGTTGATGAGAACGACAGAAACATCTGCAAAAGGGAAGAACAACTAAAAAATGTTTGTGCAAATCCATCCCACCTTTAGTCACCGCTTTTACACGAATTTACGATACATATGAGAGTTTCTACACAGTAAAAAAAAGATTTTAAATCAGGAATTTCATTCTTAAAAAACAGCGTATTAAGAATTCTCATAAATGATAGATTTAAATAATCCTTTTCATATGAAAAAGTATAAATCGCACTTAAAGAATAGTTGAACTTATTTTAAGTATGCCCAATTTTTTTCTCCGTGTTTGAGTGAGTAAAAGTCTGTTCATTAATATGGCTTAACATATTTCAAGTGTGTTTAATTTTAAATTAATTATGCCTGCAAGCGACCATTGCTGTGTGCGTGTGTGTGTGTGTGTGTGTGCGTGTGTGTAAACCGCATACACTTACAATTTAATATGTAATGAAATTTGCGCATGAAACTTTCGCTTTGCCAAAGTTCAACTTTGATAAAAAACAAGCACAAAAAAAAAGGAATGTTACAACAACAAAATGTTGGCCGTCTCTTTAGTCGCGTTGCATGCAACAGCATCAAGCAAACCGACCCAAAAACAACAAAGCAGCACGGGGCAAAGACAACAATATGGCCAAGTAGCAACAAAATGGCCAACGGCCATTCTCTCTCTCTCTCTGTGTTTGTTTTTGTTGTTGTATTTTTTATTAGTTGGCAAGTTAATTGGAATAGTTTTCGCCAAACATCAGCAAGCTGCAAGAACACTGCGAAAATATACCGATTCAATTAAATTTACATTTTTAAATAATTCTTTTCTAAAAAAAAAAAAAATTATTTAAATTTGAGAGAAACTTAAAAAAAGAACGTTTCTCTAGTATTTATTTTAAGTTGCTTTATATGTGGAAATGGAATATATTATTTTTCGGTTCTATTGTTTTTTTCTCCAAGTGTAGCCCAAAGGAAATACGTTAGGATATTGTTAGGGAAGAGGAATGGAGGCGCAGGCGAAGGGGGCTGATGCTCCTACTTAATATATGCAAATGCATTTTCATGCTACAGTGGAACGATTGTTGTGAGTGATGCGAGGAATGCTGTTGAACCAAGCTGAGTAGGAGCAGGAGCAGGAGAAGGATGTGGTGGAGGAGGTGGAGCTCAATAATAATTTAAATGCCCTTTGCTGCAGCGACGGCAATAACAACCTTGAAATGGGGGGCATGGCTTAAAAAACATTTCCCCTTCCGCCCTTTCAGGCTCAGCCTGCGAATGAGACAAGGGCCCAAAGTATTTTATTGGCCACATAAAAACTTTATTTAATAACCGCTGCATGCTGGGAAAGAGCTGCTGTGACGCGTCCATAAAAAGCCACCATTAAAATTGCAAAAACACACAGAAAACAAAAAAAAAAAAACATAAATGAAGCATTTAAAATGAAATCATTCCAGAGCCCTTTAAGGGCAATCATTGGGCTGCAGCTTATGGTCTTTAGCCAGTCTTTATTAGCTGTTAGTAGCGCTTCTCTCTAAGACTAAGGAGTATCGAAAAATTAATTAAACAAATCTATGTTAAAATGAAGCAGGCGTTGCATATATTAAAAAAAGTACGCCACGAAAGGACATTGAAATGGTTAAAAACAAAATTAAAAGAAATAATTATAAACAATTTCGTTGTATATTGACTGAACAATGAATTGAATAGAATGAGAGCATTATAAGATAAATTATTTAAATCAATCACTTAATTGATATATTTCTGCAAGTCGCACTTGCAAAATAAATTCTTCTTTTTTCAATTATTTTTGTATTATATTTTAAATATTTGAACGTAACAGTCGGGCCTTAGCCAATTCACGAACCAACTATGCAATCAACCCTAACCTAGGCGAAGAAGCTAAAGAGCGGATGAATCGCTACCAAGAGCGAAGAAATGTCTTGCATTGCCTATTCGAAAAGAAGAGAATAATCTCTAGATTATATAGAATATAGAAGAATATGAACTATGTTAAATTATTACTCGAAATAGCATCCACTAATATTTCGCAAACTGTGTGAATATAAGCCGAAGGCCTAGACTACAGCGAGAACAATATAAGCCGAAGGCCTCGCGATCTCCAAAAGATTGTGAACAACGAGATGGACTTCAACTAAGAAGCAAAACCAATATAAAAAAACTTAAGCAAAAAATTAAAAAAAAACAAAATAAAAAAAAATTCAAAAAAAATGGTGGCGTTTTGAAAACAAGATATCAATAGCAATTGACTGTTTTCCACCACGTTTGATGTCGAATTTTTCTCATTACTTTATCGTCTGAGTGGTGGAACTGCTTGAGAATTATAAGGCTCAAAGTGACAAAAATCTGAGTGTTGGAACTGTTTGAGAATTATAAGGCTCAAAGTGACAAAAATCTGAGTGTTAGAACTGTTTGAGAATTATAAGGCCTAAGCATTTTAAAATGCCAAAATCAAAGTCTACTATGTTATTTAGATGACATTGGAACAAACCCGTTTGCAAGTATTTATGGAATGTGGAACTAATTGGAAATGTATAATCTGAATAAGGAAGTGGGAAAGTGCATATATCCTTCTAACTAGTAAGTAATTTTTCCAAAAATGTAGTCTGGTTTTTTTAGTTTTTACTACTGAAAAACAAAAAAGGATTTTTTCAATTCTCCCTATAGCTAACTAATTTGCCAGAATTAATCTCCAGAATTTTAGATGACCACCCAAAAAGAAAAAGGATAATAGTGTCATTTAATAATTTTATTTATTTTATTTATATTTGTTTACTTTTTGCATTGGGTTTCCTTTTCGTTTGTTTTGCTTTTCGTTATTATGACTTAAATTTATTTATAATTTTAGTATTTTTAACTAGACGATTATAAATTTTGCCATAAATACATTATACATATATTTTTTACGATTTAACCGTTTATAAAAACTTAGTTTGATCAAATGAGAGCATTTAACAATAACTTAATTAATTTAGTTACACTGTGAAGAGGTTTTTTATAGTTTTAGTTTTAGATTATCAGTCAAAATATTCATACATATTTAAGGAAGTTTTCTTTTTTCTATTTTCTGTAGAATTAAGCTCGACATAAAATTGATTCAGGTTGAGACAATTTGTTGCTAGAATTGAATTACTGAAAGAAAGCTCAAAAATCAAGTAACACAATATACAAATCTATTTCAATTCACAGAAAAATAAACGGATTAAAATCAAGAATTTTGTACTTGAATCGTTTTCCATCGCCTAAAAACAAGTTCGACTGATTGATTCGTTCTGTATTCAATCCTTTAATGATTTATAATAACAATAATTAGATTGGGACATTATTTTTATAATTTTCGTATCTGCTACATTCCATATTGAGAACCTAAATAGTTTTTCCCTGTGGGAGCTAGCTGTATGAAAATTGGTATATAGCGTTCTATTTGTTGGAGTTAGTATCGCATAGCTGCTTTGGAACAATCGGTTGATTATTTTAATCGCAAACTTTTTTCACAACATTGACACTTCAAATGACCAATATCGGTCTACTATATCATATAGTGCCATAGGAATAAATCAATTATCAAGTGTATATAGATAGCGTTTCGTTACTAGTTTACTTTTATTTTTATATCAATTGTTTTAAGCAGCCTGAGCAATTATTTTCCATTTTTAAGTTAATCAGTCAAGGGACACCTTCATTGGCATCCAATTCAATTGGAATTCTTAGGTAGGTATAAAGAGTTTTCAGGCTAGACAATTCCTAGAGTTCAATATTATTTTAAATTTGAAAAATTAAAGTATATAATTTTAAGTCTAAGATGCTAATTTAAGAAGAATAAGTTTAAATGATGGAATGCAAACAAATAATGGATTATAAAACTACAGATTTAAAATCACTTAGCTTTTATTATTCTTTTTCGACATTTTATAAATGAGCCGCCAACAAGTTCATGGAATGATTTTATTGATGATTTATTAACAGAATATCAACCATCAACGCCCGAGAGTCCCAGCAGAGAGCAGCAGCTTTCCAATGACAGATTTCCAGATAGATATGTGTTTTATTATTATTAAGTCTATGTTAAGAGGTTATAAGTTATATATTATTATATCTTACATATATACAATTAAGGCAGCCGGATTCGGAACTTACGAACTATAACCTTATATTTTGTGAATCGATATAATTCTTTCCAAATAATCTTTTAACTAGTTTGGCCCATGGAGCTTATGATAGAACGAGCGAAACAGTCCACTGCAGGAGCACTTTGGTTTCGATATTTAAAATTTGTTTCATAATTTCAGACCTGTTTGGAGGGGTGTTAGATTCTTTTTATCCAGCTTGCAAATGGTTTTAATCTATAAAAATTGAAAGGTGGGTTGCTAATAAAGTTTCAAATGAGACTATGATCTTTTTGTTGTCCCACCTTTTTCAGTTGCGGCCAGCTCTTATGACGAAACTCTAAATCTAACGGATTTCCGAATATATATTATATATGTATTTCATGGGAAACAGTACTCACGGAAGGAGATCCAGGCATTAATACAAATTCTGGCTGTTGTTTTTTAATATTAACTAAAAAAACGTTGAAAAACATACTAATTTATTTATTTAGATTTTGACATGTTTCAACTATATTTAAATCAGGCATCGATGTTAGATTACATTGATTAAGTGGACAGTGAGGCTTCGAACCACGGTATGTACTTCTATCATAGCTCCTAAGAGGCCAATTATTTAATGTATCTTTTGGAAAGAATAATCGATATTATTATATTCGTAAATATGCATTTGTTACTGAACCCCAAATAAATTATTAACTGCACAACATTTCTGACTAAAATAAAAAAATATATTACTCAAAAAGATCAACTTGCTGCTGAGCTATGTTCGCCTAGTACTTTCAGCAAATTTTGGTCGTTTGACGGCATTTTGTTTGAATTTTGTTTCCTGCCCTCAAAAGTATGCAATAAAAATGATGAGTTGCAAGTGTTAATTAAATGTCAAATCCTGCTGCTCTTTCGTATACTGTAAATTTGATATTTAAAAGGACCTCACTGCCGTAAATCCTTATTGACTTTATAGCGATAAGCCGCATTCTACTCACAACCACCAATTCTTTTAATTGGCATCCAAGGATGTAGGGGTCATCCAAGGATATTCGTGCTATTCAAGGGTATAACCTGTTCCCAAAAAGTAAAAGTAAAATTGTTTTTATTTAAATCTTTATTTATATTTTATTCACAATAATATACTAGTACATCCTTTATACTTATATAATATACTATCTATTCCCTATATATTCCTATAAAACTCTCTTCCTACCTTTATATTCTTATAAGTGTTGGTCCTAGTCCTTTCATTATATTCATGTAAGTTTTCGTCCTTGTCCTTCCTGGAAAGAAAAAATATCAATAATTGTTAAGAAAGGTAACAAAACGAAAAATGTCTTCCTTTAAATTTCACTTACCCCAGTTTGATTCATATCCTGCCATAAACAAGGAGATGTTCTAATACTACGCTTTCTAGCCTATATACAGCCTTCTGCTACAGTGATAACTGGTCTAGCTAGTTCTGACGGAAGTTCTTCTACAATTTACGTCCTGCTTTAAAAGCTGTTGCTCAAAAAAGGAATATTGGCATAAACGGCTCAAAAAGTACAAGGACGATTTGAATGCCCTTAAGCATGCTTACCTTTTTAGGCAGGAGTCGTCAGGATACGTCTTTGTGAATGTCATGTTTGGTCATCCTGATATAGCAGGATAAGGACTATCTGGTGGACAAAGGACTCTTTGATAGTCCTTGAAATGGCTGAGTTGCAGGCGATTTGCTATTTTCAGGACAGTATGGAAAAATTGAAAAATTTACAACTGACTGTAACTCGCTCAAATCCTTAGTTTATTCTCTATATTCATATATGGTTTGGTCCAAGTCCTTCCTGAAAAGAAAAAAGTTTCAATAATTGTTAAGATTTGCCAACGACACCGTTGCCCAACCTCACGAGAAAACCTACGAGAAGAAGACTCAAAAGGCACCATCCCACTCGACCTCTCCTAGAAGCTCATAGGATAAGTGTGTGTATCAAAGTTCCCGGACTTGGAGTCTTTTCTTCCAGGGCTGGAGGTGGCGGGTAGACACCAAAGGAATAATTGTAGTGAATAATAATTGTTCACTTTTCATGTTCTACAAAATAATAAAATAAATATAAAGTCATACTTAAAATATTACAAATATAATGAAAATTATAATCTGTAAGTTTCAGTTCAGTTTTCACATGTTGCTGCTTTTTTCGATATATCCGCTTGATGATCTGAAGAAAATTGATGATATATTGCTGCTTTTGTTTACATTAAATATTATAAAAAAAAATATAACCACCTTTAACCTTTAAGAATACTAACCTTTTTGACAGGATTTATCAGGATATTGTCAGATACATAGTTCTCAAAATTCTAATTCATTGGACTAATGTTTGGCTTCAATCCAGGAATCCAAAAGACAAGATCGATCGATCCAATGAGAATGAAAAAGACAAACAATGCGAAGGTGTTTGGAATTTGCTGTGAAGACATGGGCTCAGTATAAGGAAAGCAAAACGAAATGAAAAAAATCAAACCATGAATGAAAACTGATTGTCATTGTTTTTGTCGTCGCTTTTTTTTATGATTCTAGGCACACGGATAGTGTATTTATTGGCTTTCTCTGTGTTTGTCTCTGCACACATACTTACGCTATGTTGCTTAGCTTGATATATTTTTATAATAAAGCAATATGTCTATTTGACCATTTAAATTAACTTTTATAATTTTTAATAAAAAAATATATAAATATGTAAATAATATTCTATTTTTTGATCAATGTTCAAAAATATGCTGTGTGAAAATTTAAAAATAAATTTTATTTCCCTATTTAAATAAAAAACAAGAGTAAATTTTAAAATTTCTTTATTCATTGGTTTATAACCAAAAAAAAAATATTTTTTTATTTCTTTTATAATTATATAAATATTTCGTATAAAAATGATCATCTAAAATTAAATTAAATTATGTATATTTTATTCATTTAATATTTTAATTTTTTTGGTTGCAGGCTCATTTTTGTAGGCAAATATTTTATTCTTTGGCTTTTCATTTAATAGCCACCTTGATTTTTTCCTCAGCCAATTTATTATTACCAATTTTTCTAATATCCTCTTTCTGTGCTTGACGCAAATTGTATTTCCAGCAAACCAGTTGGGATACTCGACATTTGCTTATTAGTTTTGAAATATTTACAACGTGCGGTCATTTTTTAAAATATCTTTAAAAAAATATTATAATGTATATTACAAATATCGAATAAATCTGAAAGATTTTTCAGGAGCAGCACATTTTTGCTAAAATTCTTCGCGAATATCAGGTCTTCAGATGGCTGTCTTTGTAAAAATTCCACCTTGGACATTAGGTCATCGCAGGGCTCACAATTAAATTTATTTGTTATGAGATGTCTCGCAGATACTTCGACGGGCACCACCTCACCGACTGTTTCCAACGGAGTTCCCTCATTGGATTCGATCCGCATCTGTTGACAGTAAAAATAAAAAAAATTTATAAAATATAAAATAATAATAAAAATAAAATATATATAATAAATGTTACATATAAAAATTATAATTACTCACCTAACCCGCATTCGCAGATCCCTGCAAATGATCCTTGCATATTATCTTCGTGGAGAGAAGACGAGCAGCCATGTACTCCATTTCGCGTACAGAGGGATTTGTATTCGTCCCAAGACGTGATCTTTAGCCAGTCTTTATTAGCCGTTAGTAGCGCTTCTCCACGAAGATATCGTCAAGTATCGTCCCATCATCAGAGTAATTAACTTATCGACAGAATTATTCAAAAAGTGATTAGTTTCCACAAAATAAAATAAGTTTAATGAACCACTGTTCCATAGTTAAAACGAAGCAGGCGTCGCAGATATTAAAAAGTATGCCACGAAAGGACATTGAAATGGTTAAAAACAATTCAAGGAGAGTGATGATAATGTAATATTTACATAAATTAAAAGAAATAATTATAAACAATTCAGTTGAATATTGATTGAGCAATTGATTGAATCAATATTCATTCAGCAACATTCGCAAAGTACTCAAGCTACCCGGGGTCAACGATGTAAAAAAGCCGAGCAGCAAATAGACGACACCGTAGAACACGCCTGCTCGACCTCTCGAGTTGATAATAAAATTAAAATAAATTTTCCTTGATATAGGGATGACGACGTAAACGAAGAGAATGAGAGCATTATAAGAGAAATTATTTAAATCAATCAATTAATTGATATTATTGTATATCAATGGTATAAATAATAAAAAAAAAATATTAAAATAAGATGCAAGTTTCTTCAGGCAATATCATCCAACTAGATATTGGTAATCAATTACAGGGGTCTCTAAGACAAAAATGGGAATGAGAATTTCAATAGTTGTTTACAGAGATATTAATTTTGAACTAAAAAAAAAAACAACCTACTATCTTGATCGACTTATTCGATCAGACTTCAAGACTTGTATAAATTTATCAATAATTCACTATCCTGCACTATCCTGCTGCGTCTTGCTGTGGTAGATTCGCATATATATTCCAAACCCAAAAAAAAAAAATAAGTTTATAAAAAGATAATTATTTAGATTTTTTGTCTTGATTTTACAATTTATAAACGTAAATAAATAAAAAAGCAAATACTGTCAAGGATTGAAAGATAAACCTAAAAGCTGATCCCTGAAAATAGCTCCTTCATTCTTTCTGTACCAAGTGCGTGGACTTCAAAAAGTTGCGAGTCACAGTTGCAAAATAAATTCTTCATTTTTTCAATTATTTTTGTATTATATTTTAAATATTTGAACGTAACAGTCGGGCCTTAGCCAATTCACGAACCAACTATGCAATCAACCCTAATAACCTAGGCGAAGAAGCTAAAGAGCGAATGAATCGCTACCAAGAGCGAAGAAATGTCTTGCATTGCCTATTCGAAAAGAAGAGAATAATCTCTAGATTATATAGAATATAGAAGAATATGAACTATGTTAAATTATTACTCGAAATAGCATCCACTAATATTTCGCAAACTGTGTGAATATAAGCCGAAGGCCTAGATTACAGCGAGAACAATATAAGCCGAAGGCCTCGCGATCTCCAAAAGATTGTGAACAACGAGATGGACTTCAACTAAGAAGCAAAACCAATATAAAAAAAATTTAAGAAAAAAAATTGAAAGAAAAATAGAAAAAAAAAACTGTGGTGTTTTGAAAACAAGATGTCAATAGCTATTGACTGTTTCCCACCACGTTTGATGTCGAATTTTTCTCATTACTTTATCGTCTGAGTGTTGGAACTGCTTGAGAATTATAAGGCTCAAAGTGACAAAAATCTGAGTGTTGGAACTGTTTGAGAATTATAAGGCTCAAAGTGACACAATATGTGAGTGTTGGTTATCAAATACCAAGCTACGCCAAGCAATAGACATGATGAGACACTTGAAGAAGAGCCATGATAATGAAATATGCCATGTATTGCATCCATTTTTAAATTAAAAGAAATAATTATACAAAATTCAAGTGAATATTTATTCAGCATCATCAGCAGAGTACTCAAGATAACTGTAGAACACACCTGCTCGACATCTGGAAAAATTAATGAAACACAAA
The DNA here is from genome assembly GCA_018150835.1 of Drosophila repletoides. Classification (NCBI taxonomy): domain Eukaryota; kingdom Metazoa; phylum Arthropoda; class Insecta; order Diptera; family Drosophilidae; genus Drosophila; species Drosophila repletoides. The sequence goes on from JAECWQ010000202.1 coordinate 9,586,860, forward strand.
GCCAAGTTCAACATGAAATTTAATTAAACTTTTGTCAACGGTCGACAGATCTTAAATAAAAATACTAATGCGACAAAAAAAAAAAATAAAATTGTTTTTACAGTGAAGGACTTATTGAAGCCAAAGCCAAAATATCCCAAATAAAGCTATTTATAGAGGCCTTCAAGCCTGGCTTACGAGTGAATAATAAAATTAAATATTATAAGAAAAATAAATATTAAATAAAATAAATTTTCCTTACTATCAGGCTGACGACGTAAACGGAGAGAATAGGAGTGACTTCAGCATAAAAAACTACGCATTATAATAAAAATTATTTGAATAAATTTATTAATTGATATACAACATTAAAATAAATTGTTCAATATATACGGTATATACGGTAATGTACGACCTTCCGATAAGGAAAGCATTGACATTGACATTGCCATGAACAGTTGAAAGGTACAGTCCCATTCATATAATAAATATCTTGGCTCATATTATTTATCTGACCTTACCAGCTCTAAGTCCTTAATTGTTGGAATTCATATGCGCCTCCGGGTGGTCTAGAGTTAACACCAAATTCAAGCAAAAGTTTTTGCCTTTGTTTTATCCGCCTACGATTAGAAAAATATATTAATGTTTTATTTTTTTGCAAATTATTTCTCGGAATTTAAGCATACGAGTATTAAAAAATTATTTAACTAGCTCAAAAGCTGAGGGACTCGCTGGCGTATGAGCAACGGATGCAACATAGAAAAGTAATATATTTATTATGATTTACCATGTGAAACCTTGAAATGAGATTATTTAATTAATTGAAATTAATGAACTATTCGAATTGGAGACTTTCAAGAACAGTATGAATTCGATCTGATACTACCAGATCCATTTTATTAATAAATAAAATAAAAAAAAGAATTAGTCGGTTCTGATGGCCATTGCCCACGGAGCTACTCAATGATCCTTTGCCCATTCCTGAATTTGGACAGTGGGTTATACTTCGGCAAAATATAAAATTTGAATAAATAGACCAAAGGACTAATAGGATTAGGACCTCACAGTTGCTTTTTTTTTATGAAAGCGGAACACTCGAACAGATTATAAAAAAAAGAGAATTAATTTAATAAAAAAATAACACATGTAAATCATTAATATATAAAAAACAATGTAAAGTGGACAAATCTAAAAGAAATCCAATTGAACAGACCTTTTTCGTCGGAAAGGAAAAGCATCAACGAATAGTTGATGCCAGTTGCAACATAATTTCCAACTGGCAGAAATCCTGAAAGGGATCGAGATGATCTAACTGAAGATGCTGCGTTGCTATATCATTTTTTATAGTATTAGTAATAAAAAATACTTAAAATTAGTAATACAAAATTATTAAAATTATCTTGAATAAGATTCATCAATGCCGTCGACAAAATGTATAACAAAACAGAAAAGAATCTGATAATACCAATGGCTTATAACTTACTGAACAAGTCGTCAGTTAGGGGAGGATAATCCAGTTGTGGTGGCAGGTTAGAGGATGTCGTTGGACTTGAAATATCACTCGCTAAAGCAAAATAACGAACCTATGTATATATATATATATATATATGGTAAGTACATATATAATTATAATTGCAAAATATTTTTAAGCCTTCAATTTTTTATAAAATTATTTTTGTATTTCATTAAGATTAAACTCGAGAGAATTAAGAAGCCGAAGAGGAAGAACATGATTAGTCGAGCTTACATTGAACCATAAAAAAATAAAATAAAATAATTAAAAAAAAAAATAATTGTGGTGTACCCAAAACTTAGTTGTTAATACAAAATGACTGTTTTCCACTCCTCTGACGCTTATCTTTTTCATTAGTTTGTACTCTGAGTGTTAGCACTGTATGAATATTATAAGACTCAAAAAGCTAATAATGGGACTGTTAGACCTATTTGGGAATTATAGGGCCAAATGCTAAAAAAAAAAACACTTATTGCTGTGTTACTTTTTTTCTCGCAGTGTATTATTTGTACACATTTTAAGCTCGCAAACAGAGCTTTGTTTTTCTCATTTTGGGCTAAATTTTTTTTTTAAGAAATTCACATTTTCGATTTAAAAGTATCTTCTCGCATATGAAAAGTTGTCAGGATTTAAATTCTATATCATATGGAACAATCGGTCAAAATAGCCTAGATTGTTCCAGCCTAGAAGGATAGCTAACCTTTTCTTACTTGTTAATTTAACAAGATGAATTGAATTTCACTTTTGTGAAGTGAAATTTATTTTTGTTTAAAACTCCTTTTGACTGAGCTCAAGTTTTACTTTAATCATAACTTTATTTCAGTTATTACCGAAAAATGAACTCTGGCTTGTTTTTATTAAGAATCATTTTCCCCTTTTACTTTCACTGGGTTAAAACTTTGACAATACAGTTGATCCAAAAGCAACCATTTTATATAGAATGCATTTGTTTTATTAATGTTTTGAGTACAAAATGTTCAGTCATTTCTTACAGTTAAGCCTCAACAGAGTCAACCTCCAGAGGCACAACAGGATTGACGGCACTCTTAGCCAACTCCTTCACCATGTTGCGACCCCAGAAAATGCTCACATCGGCGCAGTTCTTGAAGGTTTCCTGGGGTCCACAGCCCAAGGCACCAGTGTTGTTGTCACACATGCCCCAGTTGTTGGCTATGAAAAAAAATATATCAATATTCTGGATTGAATATGTTCAATAGGAATGAGGAGCAGACTTACCGCCTACATAGGTCCAGCGTAGAACACAATGCTGGCATGTAACACCTTGTGGCAGAAGCACGGTCACATCGAACTCGCCGCTCTGGCTGCCAATCTGCAGCCTGTCGCTGCCATCGGGGAATCGAAGGCGATGCTGATTGAAGCAGGCCTCAGATTCGCTACCAAAGCTATCCAAATTGCACAGGTTGAACTCAAAGTATCCCAGATGGTTGGTGGTGATCTTCACACCCACACTGATAGCATTGGAGGCAGCATAGCTTTTGGTGATAACACCACTGCCGCCAAATTGACCACCAATCTCATTTGGACGGGGCTGGGAAGCCGAAAAGTTGTCTCCGCACAATCCACACTGTCCGCCATTATTGGCTTGGGTCTAGATGGGTCAAATGATATGCGGTCAGACAGCAAGGACCAAATTTGGCTTTGATTCTAGCCACTCACATACAAACCACCGCAGAAGAGCTCATTGTCGTTATAATTCTGGGGAGCTGACCCATCGTAGCGCCAGCGCGAGGACCGACTTGGCGGATTCAGCATCATGCCGTGGGCATCGATCTGGTGCAGACCAATGGCCAAAAGGAGAGCCACACTCAGCAGGTACTTCATGTTATTAGCAATTTTACTTTCACTATGCCTGGCCCTGAGCTGGCCCAGCCTTTATATTCCACGTACAGTCCCAGCATTATCTGAGGCACGATTATCGCCAGAAGAGTTTTATGATAGCTCTTCAGCTGCTACTGCATGTTATCAATTCGAGGGCAACATACAAGAGTACAATAATACGAGTACTCATACGCATATTTGTAAATAAATAATAGCATTATTTTCTTATTTGTGCAAGCCAAAATCCATAGAGGAGCCGGGATAGGTATCTCTAAGTGGTACTGTAAAAGTTCCCATAAAACTGTCAACCCACATTTAATTGGCATGCAAAAAATTTAAACCACACCTATTTATAGATAAATTTCAACCAATTCGAAGGTGCAAAGCACTTCACAGGAGTTCAATAGATCTCCTTATGGACTTATCGCTTATCTGGGCCAACATCTCTTTGTTTACTCATATACTTATCAGCATTATCAATTGTAATTATCTGATTTTTAGCCTTTTCCGGGCTGATAACTATTCCAATTGATTACATAGGCCGCCTCGCATATTGTGAATGAACTCATAAGCAAAGTCGTGAAAGTGTTTTAGTAATCGCTGTACGATTATACACTTGACAAAAAACAAATTCTCTAGAAAAGATTTATGTTTAATATTTATTTATAAATGTTACCGGAATGGTTAATTCCTTAAAATTAAATTAAATGATAAAAGCTTTTAAAAAAAAATGCTCTTCATGCTTGGATTATTATCTCTACAGTTATAACGCAATTTCCTGACTGACCAATTTATCATCGCCTGGCACAAACAGTGAAACATTCGAAGATGAAATTTGCACCCAAAGTTCGATTTATGATGAAAGTCTCTATTATGGGATTTTGGAAAATTGGGAAAAAATTGTGGAATCCGCTGTATAGAACTTATCCGATCGAGTTTAAGTTTATTTTCAATGATCTACTTTAAAATTTAAGGTATGTGTGTTTATCATTTGGTTCAAAATATTTTTTTTTTTAGAAAAAATATTCAAAATATTCAACTTAACTGATTTTGAAAAGTCCAAACGCTGCAGTTTGAATCCAATATATCAATAGAAAATTTAAGTATCAATTTTCCCCTGGCAATGCCGCGTAATAAGGGCCGTGCGGAAGTGTTCGTCAGTCCTCAAATTCCACAGTGGAAATTAGTTGTTAGTTAACCCTTTCATGCCCAAATTAAACTGGGGACACATAGAAAATATTTAACGCCATAAATGATTAATAGGAGCCCCAAGTAAGTCTAAGTCCTTTGGTATGACCTTACTGCAATGTTGCCTATAGGCAACATTTGTCCATCCATATATATAAATAAGTACGTACTTATGAGTAATATTACCTTTAAAAGAAAATACAATTATGAGATTTTTGTTAACAATCTTTATTTTTCTATTATATTAATATTGGTATGATACAGTAAAAAACAATTTTTATTTGGGTTTGAGCACAAATGGACATTACATTTTGAGCATTTTGACCTGGGAACGCCTGTAGTAGACATTCTACATCTACCTTTTGATCCCCACTGAACCCAGTGACCAATTTGGTCGTATCTTATTGCCTTTGCTGGAGCCATAATATAAGAACTCTTTGGAAATGAAGATTTTGGTGATTCAATCCAAAGAAAAAGAAGAAGCTGGAGAACTTCGCTCTACAAGACCGATTGATGAACTTGGAGAGCTAAAATTTAATAAAGCAAATGCAGGCCGACCTCTTTTTCGGGATTGAACCACATTAGCATTAAGTAGCTCTTTGGCAATATCTAGTTGAAAACTTATAAGTGGCATATGTTTTGTTCTTTCAAATGATTGCTTATGATCTCGGCGGTATAGTACCCATCTACAATAGCTGGACGAGGTATTTTAACCATGATTTTCTCTTTGCGGCACCAACGCATACACTCAGAAACTGGTGTATCAGCAATATAATTTGAAATAAGCTTAACACATTTATTATCATACCAGCGACACGAGATCAAGTTATAAGTTGATTCGACCTTTATGTCAAAAGATCCCCTGCCTTTGCCAGCTAACTGTTTTTCATTAAGAAGATTGCAATTTTTTAGACGGTTATTGCGAATTGCGCCAACTGCTAAGATACCCCTTTCCTTTAATGCTATCATTAGGCTTACTGAAGTAATCCAGTTATCAAAAAATAGTTTATAATTTTGATTGTCAGAAATGTTTGAAGCTAAATGCAAAACAATATCTGAAGACAATCCAAGTCCATAAGACTTACAGGTTCCGTCTCCAACGTAAAGGCAAAAATCATATATAATGCCAGACTCCCCAAGCATATCTTTTCAAAAATGTCATCATCAAAAAATGAATTGAAATATTCAACGGGACTTTTTATGATGCCAGCAGTCACATAGATTTTCCATTCTGTGTCCATCTCATTTCCTTTTGAGGCATGTCTCCATCTCAAACTATTTAAATCGATTTTTTCATAAATTTGTTGGACTGTTTTATCAAAGTCGCTTTGCATCGAATTAAGCTCATCTTCAATATTTCCACCTTGCTGTATTATGTCCTGCAGACTTTCTTCTATGAATGCCTCCAAAGCATCCATTTTAGCCATTTTCATCTTCGTCGTTTGAATCTTCCCAAACGAATTTGCAAATTTTTTGAATTTCCAATTCGTTTAATCCCTTCGGACGCATGTCTAAATGAGCACAAACAAATTATTACTTGTGAACCTCCTATGACCAATGTTGCCGGTAGGCAACATCTACTTTTGAAAAAATCCACACTCTTTATAAAACAATTTTCAAGCCCAACTTTATACTTTTATCATAGTCTTACCTATTTTAAAGAATTGTACGTACTTTTTTTTTTAATATTTGTCACTAATTTTAGTTAATCGCACTATTTTCACGGACACTTTTTGGTAAAATTTTTCGGCAGCTGTGGTCGCTTCGAAGCATTAGCGATAACTCAGCACACGCTGCAGCTGCATTCGCAAAAAATTCCAAAAATTATCGCCCATAAAAAAAATGTCCACAAAAATTGTGTATCGTAACCGAAATTTAAATGTAAAGTCAATGTTGCCTATAGGCAACAGTGGGCATGAAAGGGTTAATTGAAAAATAGTTCCAACAAAAAGCTCCTAAAATCAAAACTATTTTTGGCAGATTTTATCCGGACCGTGAACCGAAACTACAAAATGTCCATGTGTTATATCGGAAAATGACCCAGCTCCTATTTGGATTCAAAAAGTGGAGCTTAAAAACCGGTAGATACTTATTTGGACAGTCCGTCGTGCGTCCAAAAGAATTTTATTAAATATCCACATAAAATGATATTTAAATCACGATTATTGTAGGGACTCAATTAAATACTGTTATAAAAATGTATCCAAGCTTTGCAAAGATCAACTGTTATGGTCAATTGGTATGGTCAACTGGTATGGTCCAAGGACATGCCTTGAACCGTTCCGCGAAGCGAACTTAAGGCTTTCGATCCGAAACATACCGACCCAGTTCCGTAATTTTAGAGGCTTGTATCCTTGCAATCAACTACGTTAGGACTTTGGGTCATCTGCTTGAAATTCAGGTAACAGTTTTTAGCTATTCGCAAAAGTGAATGTTTAGAATACGAAGTCTAATTATCCTGATGCTTTAAATATTTTCAGAAATCAACTCTTGGCTCTTTTTACTTTGCCTTAATTGCGATAGCTCATATCCATATCATTACCATTCTTGCTGAATTATTACAGCGCCGCTTATAAGGAATGAAAATCAAATTTAATGAAATCGATTTATATTTTAAAAATAGCCAATTTTACCTCGCGATGGAAAATAAATGAAAAAAGGAAATACTCTAGGGACTTTCAATAATTTTCCGCCTGTTAAAAATAAATTGTGTTATTAGCTTTATATTATATATAATTATAATATAGTTTATTGATCAGGATAACAAGACGAGTTAATATCACCATGTCTGTCCGTTTGTTTATATGCAAACTAGTCTCTCAGTTTTTGAGCTAGGTGTATGAAATTTGGTATGAAGTCTTCTTTTTGTTGCATGCAGCACATATGCCGGAAGCGTCTGGATTGGATAACTGCATCATATAGCTCCCATAGGAACAATGGGTTCAAAAGTTATTGCATGGAAGACTTTTTGGAATCTCACAGTATCTTAATGACATTTTCCAGTTTGATTTTACTGAGTTATATAGCTGCCATATAGCTGGAACAATTCAGTTTGCAAGTATATATAATGTTCAACGCGACGAAGATAGCGTTTCCTTACTATTTAAAAGGTTCCTTTAGTTCCATATCATATTCATGGGCAACCGAATCTTGAAACCCATTTAGAAAAATAATTTATAAGCTTACGCAAGCTTCTCTAGCTAAGGCTTGACCAAAATATCGGTTTTTATTAGCTCCCTAAACGACTTTCCTCCATTTCTGGTCTGGCAGAATACGGACTATCTGGAGGACAAACGATACCAAATGGCCCAGCAATCAGCCATTTGCAATTCTCAGCACATTTTTTCTACCCCATGAAAAAGTAGCAAATGCTCTTTTGTATGTGACATGGAAGGGGCATCTTTGATTCCATTAATTACATAATCTTTCAGCACTAATCGGTTGTCTGTCTGGATCTCGTCGATCTCGATGACTATAAGAGCTAGGAACACCAAATATAGTATGTAGGTTCCTGCTTACCTCAGCTAGAATGGTGACAATTTATTACCGATTCTATTCGGAAATTTTAATTGATGCCGCTAAATTAATCCGCCATTAAAAATAGATTTGTAATTAAAATTCACTTCAAAATGTTTTTATTACGAATTTCGACGATTTTTGTTTGCAAAGGAACAGAAGAAAATATTAAAAAATATCAAGAATGTGAATTTAAAACTAAAAATAAACGTCGAGTCATCATGATCCAAATGTGTATGTGTAATGTATTTGTGAGTGTGTCTACATGAATTCCAAGACTTGAAGGGAACATTTGTAGTTGCTTTACTTCTTCAGCGCCTGAACAAAGTTGCCCAAATCATATTCTTCCTCATACTGATGCTCCGACCAAAGCTCCGGCAAGTTCTCAATGATAGTGTTCATGGACATGCCACTGCTACCAGGTGTTAGTGCTGCTCCGCTGTTGCTGCCCTGCGCCTTGTTGTTGCCGCCCTGGAACAGATCGAAGATCTGGGAGGTGCCCATTGTCTGGAGCGAGGCATTCTCAGCACTCACCACCGTATTGGCAGTTAGTATTTTGAACTTTTGCAGGCTCATGATCTTCTCCTCAAGTGAATTTCGTGTAATCAAGCGATACACATTGACCACTTTCTTCTGACCAATGCGATGTGCACGATCCATGGCCTGCAAGTCCTTCATAGGATTCCAGTCATGCTCTACAAATATGACTGTATCAGCGCCGGTCAGATTTAGGCCCAAACCTCCCACCTGCGAAAAAATAAAAATATTAAGTTAAATTGGAAGAGCAAGTAGAAAACACTTCTGTAAACTTACCAAAGTGGTTAACAGCAATACATCAATGCTGGGATCACTGTTGAACTTGTTTACAATATCTTGACGCAAGGAGGCTGGCACGCTGCCGTCTAGGCGCAGATATGTCACACTGGGCAAATGTTTGAGCAACAAATCATTCTCCACAATGTCCAGCATAGCCTTCAGCTGACAGAAGATGAGCGCACGATGCTGACTGACAGACTCCGTCTGCACACCAATACCACAGTCCAGCAGCAGTTGCCTGCATAAATAAAGATTATATGGTTAAATGTCCAACTAACTAAAAAAAAAACCTACTTTAAAGCTGGCAGCTTGGCTGAGTGCTCAATGTCATCGAGCGTGCTATTGTTAAGCGCCAGTTGAGCGGCAACATTAGTGAGGTCATCGCCAGATTGGCGTAGCACCAGCTTGGGATGATTGCACACGTTTTGCAGATATCGCAGAGCTTGGAAAATGTGTGTTTTGGTGCCGAGATTCTCCGTATCGTCCAACTTATCCAAACAGTCTTTCAGATGTTTATTGCTAAAGTCTTCGTAAAGGCGTAGCTGCAGAGGACTAAGCTCACACAGCAGATCCTGCGTGATTTTGGGCGGTAGATCTGTAAGCACATCCTCCTTGACGCGACGCAGCAGAAAGGGCAGCACCTGGCGATGCAGACCCTCCATGGCCAGCACACCAGCTTCCTGTTCCTTGGGAGAGCTCTTGGCATCGCGTGAAGCCAAAATGGGACGAGAGTAGCGTTGAATAAACTGCTTCTCTGTGCCTAAAAAGCCAGGCATCAAGAAATCAAAAAGAGACCACAACTCCAGCACATTGTTCTGTATGGGAGTGCCCGAGAGTATAAGTCTGTGTTTGGCCTTCAGCTGTTTTATGGCCTTCGAGCTCTTCGTCTTGCCATTCTTAATGATGTGACCCTCATCCAGGACGCAGTAGTTGAAGTGTATGCCACTAAAGTAGTCAATATCCTTGCGTATTGTGTCATACGATGCAATAACTAGATTGCAGTTGGCGCCAATTTGGCTGCGCAACTTTTCGCGTCCAGTGGGAAAGCCAAAGTAATGTAAGGGTCGCAGCACGGGCGACTGTGCCAAAAACTTTTCCACCTCGTACACCCAGTGGCCGGTCAGTGTTGGCGGGCAGATGACAAGGCTGGGCAGCGGCGCTTGCTGTGCTTTCTGGCGCTGCACATGATCACCGGCCAATATGCAGATGGTCTGCAATGTCTTACCCAGGCCCATGTCATCACAGAGTATACCGTGTAGGTTGTACTTGTTGAGGAACCACAGCCAATTGATTCCCGCCTGTTGATAGCCTCGCAACTCCACACTCAGTGTCACCGGCACATGATAATCTGGTATGGTCTTGGGGGCAAACAGAAAATCGAGGAATTCCCGATCCCGTGTCTTGCGCTCCTCCAATGGCTCACTCTTGAGGTGCGGGGCAGTCTTTGCAATGGCACCGCCACTACTGCTGTCCAGTGGCATCAATTGAATGAGAGTGGCAAATGAGTGGGTGGCCAACAGGCGCACAGATTCATCTGCATCGCTCATGGCTCCTAGCAGTGGCACCACCAGCAGCACAATATATGGCACTACACGAATTTGCAATCGATTGACCACACGTTCGATGGCCTCCACAGCTCCTTGCCGTTCGATGGGTTTCTGAATCTTAAGCAGCAGACCAAGTAGCTCCGTCACCACAAATTGCATAGTGAAACACGAATCAATGTCAGCCAGAGCTGCAATGCACCGCGCTGCCATATGACGTAGCACCTTTAGTGGATGTCGCACAATGAACCCCAAATGTGGCAGCAACGCAAACAACTGTGGATGCAGTGACTTATGTAGATTGGGCGATGCAGTTTCGATTAGCTGCAGCGAGCTGATTAGTTCATTACAAGCCGTCAACTCAGGCAGCGTAGTGTCCAGAGTTGCTGGATTCATGCTGGACACAAACTGATCCAGCTTGCCGAACATCAGCTGCTGAAATATAGGCACCTTGTCCACAATTCGTTCGCCGAACGTGCTGCATAGCTTGCCAATGGCGCAAGCGGCGCCCAAACGCTGTGTTCTGCACTGGCGCTCCTCCGCCTCCTTTGTATGCAGGATGCATGTTTCGACGGTGGCCGCAGCAGCCGCTGCAGCAGCCAAAACTTCACTGGCTGGTGGTCTGCCCGGTCCACGAGGAGTTGGCGTGAGTGGAGCAGTGCCAGCTCGCGCAGCACTGCTGTTGCTGGGTGCACTGCTCGCTGCCTGTTGTTGAGTTAAAGTTAGAATGCCATAGTATTCGCAAGTGTTGTTAACACTAGAGGTGGGACGCGTGTTCAGTAACGGGCGCCCAGGCATAACCTATAAATATTTAAATATTAACTATGAATGGTTATGAATTCAGAGAGATAGAGAGATCTTACCAGCTTCGGCGTGTGATCTGCATCGCTGCGCAGCAACGTGCACAAATTGTTCAGGATTTTGCTATTGGGACTAGGATTTCTATCACAAACTTGGTCCATGAGATGCACCAAAAAATCAGCGGACAACTGCTGCAGAGGAACGCACTGTTCCCGCTTGATGGACTCCATAAGTGGCTTGACAACTGGATTTAATTTGTCGGGAAGACAATGCAGAGCGCATATGGCACCCGCTAATGCCGCCTGGGCACTGACATGGTAACCACCTTGTTCACTGGTCGTCTGATGATACGAAGCCTGCAGGCTGCGCCTTCGCTCCAGCAGCATATCCAACACCTTTGGCTTGAGCGCATGGGTACGCAAATTGTCGGTGAGTATAGTGGCTACCGCCTCAATCTGGTCAAGCGTTAGAATCTTTGCGTTATTAAAATCATTTATGGGTATTTTGTTTTGTTTAAGGGTCGCTATAAAATCCTGCGCTTCCTGTAATAAGCGTGTTAGCGACATGGCCACCTCATCGTAATAAAAGTACTCGGACACGCACTGATGAAGCTTCTCTTGGAGATTAGGAGGGCCCGGTCGTACAGGCTCATCATCCAGTGCCCAGAAAGCTATTATTAAGCCGCACACAATACGCTGCACCGCCGAGCGTGCATTCAAATGACCCAGAAGGACCTTTGTATAGCAATCAGTGGGACTCTCCATTTGTGACGTATATTGAACACCAGGAGCCGGTTGCACCAAGTAATGCGAGAGTGCACCCAATGCTCGCGATGATGTGATGCGGGCCCGCATAAAATTTGCCTCGCGCAGCTCCAGTGGCGTAGCTTCACTGCCACCCAAGTATAATTTTTGCATGGCAGTGGAGTGGGCCAAGGCCACACCACCCAAATCATCGCCTATGCGCGGTGTGCGACGTCGAGTACTTGCTGCCGCATCGCCGCCAGCGATAGCCCTGATAAGCACGGCCGGATCAAACGCTAGCTTAGGGGGCTGCATTGCAAGGCATATCCAGGATGAGACATACGGACAGGCGGCATGCAAAAGAGCTCCCAAGTCCGCATATTCAATGACATTGGACCACACCTGATGCGCCAGCTTTTGAATATCGGCCTGTGGTTCTACCAGAATACGCTGGTAGATGTGACGAAGCGCCTGTTGCAACAGCTGCCAGTTCCAGTCAACGACGCCAAAGTTAATCTTCAAGGCATTCTGCTTGCCGTTAGAGCTGCTTTCAATCTCCATTTTGAGCTCCTCTGGCTCCCGTTTCACTGCAACGTCGCCACTGCTCGTCAGTGTGAGGAGCGTTTTTAGTGTGGAGCGACGCACCGAGCTAGTGCTGTGCGATAGAAAAGGAAACAGGCGTGGTACCAGCGTGCAAATGGGCTCCATTTTTATCCAGCTTGCTGCATGTGGCAGGCACAGGATGGCCGCCAGTAGTCCCATGAAGCTGTTGCAGGCCGAAGTTAGCTCATCCTGATCGAGAAGCAAGTCCCACAACATTTTTACAATTGATGACACCTGCGATGCATCTAGCAGCTTTGGAAGCCACTTAGCGACTGGTATTAGTGTCGCTGCTGCCACAGCACCCACATCATCAACGACATCCAACAGACCTAGTAATATATCCGATATGGATTTGGGCAGATATATGGGCAGCAGCTCCTCACGCACTACGAACACATACTTGAGTCCTAGCAGACCTCCATGGCGCACTTCCCATTCGTTTTTGTGGCGTATGAGCTGCAGCAAGATATCTACGATACGATGAACCTTGGGCTCATCGATAGCCTTGACGAGGGTTCCCAGCACTTGGGCGCAGGTTTCACGCACAGGTGCCACCACCTGATCAGAAACAAAGTCTCCAAACCGGTCTAGGCACAGGACACAGAGTAGTCGGAGCGCTGCATCCTCCAGCCAACGACTGTGTGCTTCGTACATTTGTTCGGGACTTTGCTGCACACACTTTCCAGCATCCTTACCATGCTGATTAATAAGTTCACGCAACGCAGTAGCCGCTCCGTGGCGCACTTCCCACTTAGCATGAAAGAGATCAATGAAGAGGCGCGCACAAAAGTTCTCCAGTGGCCACGAGACAGCATCGACCCATGTGCCCGTCGCATCCGGCACAGCGGCTGCAAGCACAAAGAAATTAATTTAATTTTTTATTAGCGGATGTTTTAATTACTTAAGTCTGAGACGCACAAACAATTGTAGGAATTATAATTAAAATCACAACTTTTGCTTGAATAAACTAATCTAATCCACCCGAATTCATTTCAACTATTTTCAGAAGACTTCTGCATATTAAATTCATCTTAAACCAAAACGAAAAGCTAGAGATTTATAATATTCTTACAGATATACAGCGCGATAAAGGTTTATGCATACTTAAATTGTTGAAACAATGCGATAAACTATGAAAAGGAAATGAATAATATAATAAATGAATAATAATATTTTAATGGATTTTTATCTTCTATAAACTTCTAATCTTTTTCTATAATCTCATAATATAAAACATAGTGAACTGACATGAGGGAAATATATCACAACCAACGAACTGTCTAGACGCCCGTCGATAACCGATTGTCAATAGACAATTTATATGCATCAAGGAAAAAAACTATAAATATGCTTCTCAAAATTTATAATAAAAACGAATAATCCGAAGCCTAAAAATAAACTGTGTGTCATTCAAATTCAGCAGCAAATATCTCCAACTCAAAGAGCCCACGCACCATTTAAACTGTAGAATATTTCATGCCTGTCGTTTGCCTTCAGTTTCTTCTTTTCGGGTTCATCGGCTGCGTGTGCGCCGTTGCTGCCGCTGCTGTTGTTGTTGTTGTTAATGTTACTGTTGCTGCTGCTACTGCCGCTGCTGCTATTGCTACCAGCACCGATGCCAGCTGTAGAATTGCGTCGACTGCAAGTGGGCGTGACTGTAGAGGCAACAGTGGCGCTACCTTGACGCGCTTTACGCTTGGCTCGATTCATTTCACGGCAGCTAAGCCGCTGACCAACGGCAGTGACGGCACTTCCTCCTCCTCCATTGGCCGGCTTAATGTTCAGTATATGCTCCACGGGCAGTTTCTCGGCATTCACGTTGTAGCTGGTGCCACTACGCGTTAAAGCCACATCCTCATCCGTAATCATATCAGTCAGATTGACGCCAAGTTTAGCGGCAGTGGTGAGTCCTAGTTTGTCATTGAGAAGTGCACGCTGGCGACTCAGACGTGCGGCTACATTTTGATCCTCGATGCCGCCTCCACTGGCAGCCTGCTCTTCTTGCACATCGAATTCATTGCCCTCGGAGCCGATAAGTCGTGCTCCCTTCAGCAAAATCTGCTGAAGATCAAATTCATCGAAGGTGAGCAGTCGCTCTCTGCACGGCGGAGCTGTTGTGGACGACGAGGCATTCGATTGGCAGCTGTCCTCCTCAGTGGCATCGCTGGCAGTGCGCTCCTTCTTTAAATTGATGGCTCCTATTTGTACTTCCGGCTGCCAAGACGGCACATGCTTTAGTATTGCCTCCACTGACTGTGCTGCAGCAATGCGCGTCTCCCAGGACGTACTGTGTAAATACCCCACGAGTCGATTGAGCAGCGTGTGCAGTTCATGCGGATACAGCTTCTGCACCTCGCCAATCTGCTTGGCGGCTGCCTGCCGTGTGGCAGCTGTGGAGCCCGACTCGAGTAATATGAAAAGTCGATCAAGCCTACAAAAAAGAAACAAAGTAATGTAACTCGAGCTGCTAAATTATAAATGTTATCCACTTACCGGGATGTCATTCTATAATTGAGATTTGTGATACGGTTGGGCTGATTGTGCAATCGCAATCGCACTCTGGAGAGGCCTATTTACTATGAGTAACTAATCTGTAAATAAATTAATAAATAAAAGGAATAAATAAGGTTCCTCCAATTGAAGAAAAAAAAATTATATATATATATATATTAAACAATATTTCTTGAACTCGGAAAATCAGAAAAATATTCAGATATATGGACTTTAAAGTGGTTTTTCTGCTGCATTCTTTATGCCAAATATTTTGAATTTGAGCGTTATAAGAAAGTATTACATAAGCCCGTAGTAAATACAGAATAAAACTTTCTTTTTGTAATTTTAAAACCTTAAGTTGGGGAAAGGGGGAGTCAATTGTTGTACTCAGAAATTCAATTTTTATCCAACAGATTTCATACTCAGTTTCAGAGTGAACATTAAAATATAAAATAAGCGAAAATCTGTAAATTGTTTTTAAAAAATTATACTCTCCCTATAAATAAATAAAAAAAAAAACACTTTTAACACTTTCTCGGGTAACGCCGGGTAAAATCGGCTAGACATAAATTCTTATTAGGTTCTATCAGATTATAATCAGCACACACATTATGAAAAAAAAAAATTCGGAATTTTATTATTTATTAAACTAATCTGTAACACAACCAAAATTGTAGCGAAAATAGTTCTGCCTGCATATAATAAGAAATAATCCAGTAACCACAGCGCCTCAAAACTGGGTGCGGTAGGAAATAGGAACGGAACCCTTTGACTTCGATTTCCGACCCAGCGCAGGCAGCAACGAAAATAAATCCAAAACGATAACACAACTTGTGAGCGATGTTTGTTTCATTTCATTTTTTCTTTCTTTCTTTTTTCCGTATAAGGAAGCTTAAGCGCTATGGCAACCTTGAATATTAATCAAGTATTTATATAACCATATCTGTATGTATATATAACATATATTGTACATTCATATTTATCAATGTTTCTGTGTGTTTTTTGTTTGTTATGTTTTGATAGTAAAGCGCGTTGAAAACGTTCAAAACACAAATCATTTTGGCTATTCGGGGCAAATATCGTTTTTGGGTCGAGCTCATGAAACACGCAAAGACCAAACAAACGAGTTTTGGGGCAATGAACACAAGTAAGAAGCAAATAATATTTTGCTGCACACCAAAAGTAAAATTATACTCAATACGAGTATTGTGGGCGGATTAGACCAAATGTTTACTAAACTGTTCCGATAATTATATTATTACATATTATACATATTGTATACAAATTGATGAACCATTCACAAGTAATATAAATTTGTAAAATGAAGATTCCGTTTCATTTTAATACTTTTGCGCCGATCAACCTAGCTAAGAAAGCTCGAGTCGGCTCATCGTCCTGAGCAGTAGTATTTTGGGCTCGGATATTCCTCCGTCTGTAAGTTACACATTTCAGGGCAAAGTTGTAATACCCGCCCTCTGGAAGGGTATAAGAAGGGCAGGAATTTCACTTAGCTACAAAACATTTAGATTTTATATTGAATCCATGATTGTGTTTTCTTTTACACGGCTTCTTAGGAGCGATTTAATTTTTGAATCACCCAATTAGATGAAAACACTGTGAGCAAAGGGTACAAGGTCACCTGATAATTCATTAATGATAGTTTTTATAAAATTTAATTTAATTTAGCAATTATTAATTTATTATTATGAAGAGAGCCAAGTTAAGTACAATATTTGACTGCAACCTTGTTACATGTCCGAATTAAATTTGCAAACAAAATGTAGAAATAACAATTGATTGACTCATGAATTGAATCCCATAATACAAATCTCAATTGATAAGGATGGATAGAAGAGAGAGAGAGAGAGAGAGAGAGAGAGAGAGAGAGAGAGAGAGAGAGAGAGAGAGAGAAAGAGAGACCAGTGCAGCCTTCCAGAACGGAACAACGTGATACTTTTATTGCTAGGCTAAAAGCAATAAAAAGAAATTACGTGAATAAAGCGACAATTCCGCCGCTAAACGAACTGAACAAAGCAAAGCAAAATATGTAAATTCATATAAAATTTATATTTAGCGTATACAGTTTCATTTTTATATCGAATAGAGCATATATATCTATATACTCATAATTTAACTGAACATTATTCATTTGTTATTATCAAAATTCATGGCGACTGACTTTCTCTTAGGTTATCTTTCGAATTTCTTGTTTGCAAACACAGAGATAAGCATTGATAGTTGTTCGTTGAAGAGTTCTTATAGTGATTTAAAAAAAAAAAGAAAAACACATGTACTCACAGTTATGTCGTGGGGTTAGTGAACCCTAAAAATATACTGATAATACATATGAGAGAACGTAGAAAATAGACTTGAGAGTCAAGACGTGAGTCGTGCAATTTAATTGATTGACAATAAATTGGCAATCAAATATTATCCATAGGAATATTAAATAAACTGCAATTAAATCACAAGATTACACACACTTTAAGAAAAACTACGGTCTAATCGTCTGAGTCTTATTTCAAGCTGAAAATATGAGTTCTGATCAAGAAGTTGTGGACTGAGTTATTTATATTAATTTTTTTAATTGATGATCTGATATATCTTCATTAAGCTTCAGCTTAAAAATATAAGATTCTTTTTCGGCTAATACGCACTTTTGCTATTGATTCGGATTGATTTAAGACTTGCTCTTTTTCTCTCTGTGTATGTATATACACGAGTAGATAGATAAAGCCATAATGAATACATTTGTATGACATCGCAATCATAAAATTGCTAGCTATAAATAAATTAACAACCGATAACAATAATAACAACAGTAAATCCTACATTATTCGTTTGGTCAGCAACCTTGCGTGATCGTGAGAGTAATGGAAGGGGGCGTATAATCATTAAATTTCTATTAAGATTGAAATCATCTGTTACTATTTAAATAAATGCTCTCATTAGACTACTCATCAATGCAGAGCCAATAACACTTTAGAATGGGCCCTCTCCAATTTCCGTTCGTCGTTTGTCACACTTAATTGCGTACACTGAATCGCTGTTGACTTTGAATACCCTGTAATCATTATAAAATAGTGTATATGTAAATTGTGCAAATCATATTCAGCTACGAACGCCGTATGATAGGTATCTATTGGGGATTTCCCCTAACTTTGACATACACAGAAACTCTAAATTATTATGTATCTTTAATTAATTAAAAATAATGGTTGAAAAATCAGCGTACCGAAGATTTAAGTACCCTTATTTATTATATATGAATTGCATACAATTTTTTTAAGTTTTATCAAATAAAGTCAATTTATGTACAAACTCATGTAACGGGCGAATTATAATAAGAATATCCCAGTACAAACCTAATATAGATCGTAAGGCAGTTTTTAATATAATACTCTGAATCGAAACTATGGCAGTGACATGATATAGTTCTCCGGCTGGTTCTGGCATATGAATATCTTAATATTATTATAATTCGGATTTAGTCATTTGCAAAAGAACAGCACGAACTTAGCTTCCCAAATCTGATAACTTCTTGGAGTAATCCTATAACAAAATAATAAAACCTAATCAATAATGCTACTAATACCATAGAATGTTAATTATTGTGTAAGCGAGTTAGGGTATTTCACAGCTAACCGCGGGGTATTTCCTGGACCTAAACCTCCCATTTGTTTTGCTTTGTTATTGTTTGGAATACATCAATATTTTTAAGTTCATAAAGCAATAATTTTGCTGCAGATAAGCCGAGAAATGTGCACAAAATTTCATTATCAATAATGGACAAATAACGATTACGCTGAATGCGACACACCCTCACATAAATATCAAAAATATTTATATGATACACATTTACACTTATATATATATATATCATTTATTTATATATATAAATATATATAAATATTTAATGCACATATTTAGCCACAAATTTTTTGTATAATTCTCTATTTAAATGTGCTGCACTGTTTTGAACTTTAGCTTTTAAGAATTTTGTTAAATAATTTCAAATTTGACCAATCATCCGATTCCACGTTGGCCTTTTTTTCCAATAAGCCCCCATCTCCCTCATTATTTCTCATGAGTCATCATGACTAGGTTAGATGACTTAACAGAACGTCACCTTATCTTAAATCTACTAGCGATAAACTTCATTAACTTATTTTCAACAGATTTTCAACCCTTCTGGAAAGTATTAGTTATGCGGCTCATTTTTGTTGAGTTAAACTTAATCAGCTAATTTTTATTGAATGCTCACTTATGATAATTGTATAGATTTATATTCAAACTACTTAAAATATATTCTAAGCTTTAAATTTATACAGAATTATATTAATATATTTATATATATATCTCAAACCCATTACCTAAATATAGGATAGTTAGTTTTAACCGGCGTTGCCCGGAGAAGTCAATATTAATAAGTATTTTGATTTGTTCGATTACATTTTTCAGCAGGCGAAGTATTCAACATCGGCCAAGTATTATTTGTTATCAAGCCATCTTAAAAACAGCATGAAAACATTTAATGTCATTTAATGAAAGATTAATTTTCCTTGAGAAATATATTTAAAATATTTTCTTATTAATTATAATTATTTTTGAGCATATCGGAAATCATTTTTTTAGAGTAGTAGCGATTCACGCTCTTTATTATTTTTCTGAGAACATTTAGGATCCGAAATTTGCAAAATCCCTTCGCTAGTGGATACTTTCATCATAACATAAAGGTTGGACCCTCATTTCATCTTGGTCTGTATGACCGTGCGATGACAAACGAGTCAGTCACATAGATTAATATATATTGAGTAAGCTATTGAGTCTGAATATATTTATTTTATGATAATAAATTAAAAGATTTCTTTCAAATGCATTAAGAATTTCGCGACATATGTATTTAAATAGCCGAAAGCGAGACCCATTCTCCAATGCTCAACTCGTAATTACATAAAATGTAAAATGAAATTTATTTGAGTTTAACTAAAAGTTAATCTGGAGATTAATATAGAAGACAATAAGGTTAACTAACTAAACAGACTCAAATTTAAATTTATTTAATATTTGTTCACAAAAATGATTAGAATCACGCGGTTCATTGCTGATTTTGTGAGACCGTATTCTATAATTAAGTCAATGAAACATTCAAAAACTAAATCAAGTGGGTCTTCTCTTTATTAGGCCTGGCAGTAAATCTGCAAGTATTCAACTGTCATCATTCTAATCAAAGATTCATGCGATGACTCCTGAATTTGTGGACGCTTATAAAGGGGATGAGAAAGATCAGCAGATGGTGCCAGCTCATCGATACAAATTGAACCAACTTATCGAAAGCCTGGGCTCCATTTCATGTATAAGAATATTGCACAAATGAAAACACAAATGTGCTTGAATATTAAGCACTCAAATATTTGCATAGACTCAATATCAACAACATTCGGATAGTATTATAACAGCTGGTGTTGCATATATATTTCATTGCATACCGCGAGTTAAAAATAATAACGAAGACAGAATTATGGGCTATTATTGATTCGGTATGTAGGCATAAAAATAAAGATCCATCTCGACTGTATGTGCTGTAAAAAACCGCTAACAACAAGTTAACAAATAAAGAAATGCTTGCGATCGACAAGTGGATACCCTCTTATTAGTTTTTGAATGAATTACACACATTTACACTAATGAGGATTACCTATAGATCATGAGAATTTATAAGGATATTAATTGACATATATTATGAAATTTTAAATGCAGAAACGTGCTAGTTGAAAAATATAATTTTGCATGGAATTTCATAAAATTATACCAATATTAGTCATATACTAACCAAAAATATTGTTCATTTTATTAAAGGTCATATCAATATTTTATTTATTTATCTATTTTTTTATTAGAAAATTCTTTGTAACAAAATTAATTTTATAACGAAACAATATGTCGCAAATTAAACTATTTTTTTAAATAACTTTATTTGTTTCGTAAATATTTTAAGCCAGCACAATAGTCAAACGTTTCAAAATGTTTGATACTCGCTTATTACGTGATTTTTAATGACTTATGTTCAATCACAAATTTCCAAATTGAATGAATTTAAGCTATTTCGTTTAGAATGTGTATATAAAACCTTATAAAATTAAATCAAAAAGGCTAAAATAGGCTTTCAGGTAAAAGAGACGTAAAACATTAATTTAGTACGTCAGAAACTTCGTTATGCCCATAAAAAATACGATTTTAACTAAAATATTTGTGTCTTAAGAGGTATTTTTTAAGTTGTTATATTGAAAAAGGTTTCTTTCTTAAGATAACATGATTAACTTGACAATTAAAATCTTTTAAAACATATTTTAAGTTATAAAACAATACTTTATAATATAACTTAAGCATCGGAATATACACCTTGACTAACACTGATACTTAAATATATACCCAATCTTAAGGCGGAGATCATTATCATAATACACTCCTTCGATCGATATTTGACGTATCTGAACGTAAGCACGAATATATCGAAGCAACATAGCCCAAAATGCAGTGCAAAGCAAAACAAAAATGCTGTCAACTATTAAACATTTCTGACAAACAATTTAAAATAGGAGTAGCAATAAACTCGAGTTGTTAATGACATGGCAATAGCATCGTTGAACCCATTTACCATATATACTCGTTATGTGCGAGAGTATTTATACCAAGACTTATAGATGTACATGTGTACACACACACACATATGTAGTCGTTTGAAACTAGTTCAAGTGCCCTACCCCACTAAGAGCCCCATACGCAAGAGAGGGTGTGAGAGAGAGAGAAAGAGAGAGAGAGAGAGAGAGAGAAAGAGTTGGAGAGCAACTGCTTTAGTCGGCAAAGTCGATTACGGTAGCGGACCATAAATAAATACAAATACCGCTTGCCTCTGCTGCTGCTGCTAATTCTGCTCCCACTGCTGCTACCGCTGATGATACTGCTACGGGCGTCGTCAACGTGGACAACCACATGACGACTGAGAGTTGGACTATGAAAACGACAGCGAAAATCGAAGGCAGTTGAACGTAAAAAAAAGAGCTCGTAACATGCTTACAATTACACTAGGCAACAAAATAGAGTAAGAAGTATGAGAAGAGTAGAAGGAAAAAATAATCTTTCAGATTTTCTACTTCTCTGGCGATCATTCAACATAGCAAGAATATGTTTTATACCCACTCAAAAGGTATCAATTTCGTCATTACTCTATCCAATCTTTTTGTCAAATTAAACGTGCGTTTATCTTTGGTACACAAGCTTACCATTTTTGAGACAATGAATGAACTTTATTTTAATTAAAATAATAATTGATATTTTAGTATCGACTAGAGAAATATATCTGATATTCATCACCTTTTTTTCCCTTTGAATAGCAAAAAGAAAAAAACATAAAATCCGAAGATTATATACAAACTTGCAAACTGCTTTGTTCCTATATTGATATGATATAGTAGTGATGATATGATATAGTAGTCCGATATTGAGAATTTTTTAATGCACACTTAGAATACATATTCTTTCATCTAACTTATAAAAGATATCTTGAAAAATAAAAAACTCTTTCATGCAACATCTGTTGAACCTATTTTTTCTGTTTTTTTGCCCCTAACGGCCTGTGCTGTGCTGCCTGCGACAAAAAGGGTGCATACCAAATTTCATCCACTTAGCTCAAAAACTGAGCGACTCGTTTGCATATAAACATAAGGACAGACGAATGGACCGGCAATCGGACATGGCTATATCAACTCGCCTGGACATGACTCGGAGATGACTTCTTCAAGATGTACACTTTGCAAGTGTATAAAAATCAGTTTTACTTTATCTTTTCAAATTTTGTGTTCACCAGTTTCGAATTTAGCATTATAGAGGAAGAGCAAAATATCTGCTCTGTGTACTTCTTATGGTGCGATGGTTGTACGCTATCATATGTGGAAATTAATTATAAGAGAAGTCAATTATAGAGTACACAAAAAAATCCAAGGTGAAAGAGCGGAGGAGGGCACATTTGTTATTTCAAAGACCGTAGCATACCGTGTAATCGGTAGCGTTGACCAAGAAAAAGCGTTCA
The DNA here is from genome assembly GCA_018150835.1 of Drosophila repletoides. Lineage (NCBI taxonomy): Eukaryota > Metazoa > Arthropoda > Insecta > Diptera > Drosophilidae > Drosophila > Drosophila repletoides. The sequence goes on from JAECWQ010000202.1 coordinate 9,609,984, forward strand.
AACGACGCCCAAGTGAATAATCAAACAAATATTTGTGAGCCTAAATATACAGACTTCGAATCGTTATGTAAATAAACACGAACAATTTCCGAATTTTTTAGGGTTAGTGTTCTAGATTTCGAACGAGTTCACAGACTTGGAATCGATTTCATGTTGCGGGAGAACAATTTGTTTTTATTTCGATCATATTTCTCATGGACGTCTAAATAAATCTTACGTATACATTTTGTAGAAATTATTTATGGCATAAAATTATTAGCCAGACATTTAAGTGCAACTTACTCAGTTCTCAAGTTAATAGATAAAAGAAACTTGGCACTTAGCTGCTCAATGTTTTCGTAATACTGGCTAAAGCCACTATTTTTATACTATATTATAATATACACACAAGTATAAAATAAAATATGAATGACATGCACAATTTCAATGATAATGCTCTATTGTTATCTCTATTTTCGTCTCTATTGTCATCTCTAGTGCCATCTCTAGTGTCAACGGAAGAGTTATTCTGTGAACCATTTTCAACACTGCAGAGCCATCTTTCTGCAGGAAGCAGTGCTTTATACATACAATCCTGATTTTGCTGCTTAGTGTAACACACACACTTATGTATACATCTGTACATGCATATGTCGGCTTTGCTGTTTATCGCCAATTGGTTCGTTCGTTGGGCGCGCGCATCGGTCGCCCCAAAAAGTAAATGAATGAATGGCGGAGGAAAGGCAGTAAAAGGGGGCAGACAAATATCTAATAGCGGAAAAACAAATCAAAAAAAAATCTAAAACAAAGACAAACAAAAACAAAAAATGTGTTGAGCAATCGTTGAGACTAAAAATACAATGACGGGCCATTTGAAGCTTTTCGAGCACTGCCAAGAATCAACAACAACAAACATGTTGCAAGCAACAATAACAAAAAAAGTAATTAACCAAATGAAATTTGCAGAAAGGGCCAAAGGACTTGTCTATTACCAACATTTTATTTGACTATATTATAAATGTATATACATACATACATATATATTCATAAATGTGCGCTTATCACAGCTTAACATGCCTCCCTTGGCTATACTCTGCGCTCGCTGACGCAGCAAGAAAACGAACCTATCAGAGAAACAACGCTGCCAAAATACATGTACACACTCACTCATACGCTTACGCACGCACACACCTTCATCATTGCAACGGAAGAAAGACGCGTAGCGTCGGCGCAGCGTCAAGGAAAGCAGCGCAGTCGGCGCACCGATAAGTAAACGAGGGTTGCTTCACACTAATATAATTAATTTGTATGTACAAATGTGTATGTATGTATAAACAGTATGTATATTTTTCTAGCTTTACCTTTGGCAAACGTTACGTTTCGGCTGGTGCTGCCGCGGCTTGCTGTGCTCTGCTGTGGTCTGCTGCTTTGCTTACTGCAGCATACCTATGACGACGACGTTGACGTCGACGGCGGCAGCGCTACGACTGCTTGCTGTCACTTCAACTCATGCGCGCTGTCAAGTCGTTGCATTTTTGTCTACTTTTCACCGGCAGCTAATGATTTATGCGAAAAAAAGTTGACTATTTATTGTTTTGCTTATTGCTTTATAAGATTGTACAGTCTTTCAATGAATATATGTATGGTGGCCTCTGCTGCAGAGCTGCTTTGCTAAACGTTCACTTATTTCTTTTTTATTTTTGCAACCGTCACAAAATATGATTCTTATTCACTCGCACTCGTACGCGTAACCAATTCGCTTCATTGATTTTTCACGCACACACACGCGCGCACACGGGTGTAGGCGAGGGGAGAGGCGATATCGCAACAGTTCGATTTAATATTGCAAATGTCGTTTAGTCGCAACAGTCAATGTTTTATTTTAACATTCGGTTTAACACAGCCACAAATACACTCAAATTTTCGTATATTAATATTACCAGGGAAAGCCATGTTCGCGGCGTTCAAGTCACATTTATACTGTGCGGTGCTCGAATGGCGCATGAAATAAAATTCAAATAGAGTTGCCGCCGATCTGTTGATGTTTGATTTAGTCTACTAAAACATCAAGTATTTTAGTCACACTATCGACAAAAAATGCGTAAACTTATTTTAAATTAAGTCATGTATTTCAAATTAAGTGGAAGCAAATTATTGACTTTATTTTATAAAAAAGTTAATTAACATTTACAATTTAAGTTAAATGACAACACTGCTTAGATCTAGAGGTGGGTAAGTACTACGATGAACTACTAATTCTGAACCGATTGTTGAACTGTTTCAGTTTAAATATTTCTCGTCTTAAATATGACGTTTTGCTTAAAAAATCATACAAATAAAACTGATACATGCTTAATGAGCCAAACCAGGGATGAAAAAAGATCATCCTTAGATAGATTCGCGATATTGTTATCGAACACTTTTTCTTCTATCGATAACCATGCCCATGAAATGCTCATACGGCATCGATACTTCGCCACCCCGATTGTGTGCGTCTATTGCGGTTGCTGTATTTTTAATATTCGTTTTCGACGTGAAATTGTGCATCTACTGAAATAAAATCATAGACAAATTGTTGCACGATGAACCCACTAGGGCCTAAAAAGGACGGAAGTCCTAACATTGACTTTTTCCAATCGTCCGAAACGCTCCAGGGATTTGAGTTCATAAGACAATGGCTGCAAAAGAATTGTAAAAAAGTGAGTACAATGCCACTGCCGCCACCGTCGAGAGCGAAAACAAAAATGGCGTTGCGCTCAAATTGAAAACACGGCAATAGAATTAACAATTTAAATATATATTTATATTGCAGTATTTGGCGCACAGTTCGGAGCCGATAACAAAGGAATCACTTGCACAATTGCTAATAAACTTTCTGCAATATGTCGAGGCGAAGCTGGGCAAAAACTCGGCTGAACCGCCGGCGACGAGAATTCCGGTAAGGGGTAACAGGGTGTTTATGCTGCGCAAAACGTTTTGTATGTACACGCGCGTTAGAGATGTGTGATTCGAAGTACGAATTAACACAAAATATTTGTTTTGAAATTTAAGCACGATAATTATTTAAAAGTATGAAATACGATATTGCTTGATAATTTCGAATCAACGAAGCGTAGCCGTCTAATTTTAATATTCGCTTACACCTCCATAGCGTTGTTATAACCAGAAGATTTTTGTTATTATATTTCCATTCAAAACTTTTAAAATATTTTTGTCAACTCTATCGCCTGTGATGGATGATACCCTTAAACCTTTCCATGTGATACACTCGTCTTTGTATTTTCCACAAACTAGACTATATTTTTCAAGCAAAATTTTAAAATGCTAATCCGAAATTCTTCAAATATATGCTTGTTTTAGTGTAGTTAAAGATGTCAGCTGAGGTCCTTTATATCCCGCATTCCGAATAAACGACATTCATTTAATAAAATTATGTTATTGCAGATGCGATGTTTTCTGGATTTTAAAAATGGTGGTGGACTCTGCATAATTTTCTCTACCATGTTTCGCTTTCGTGCGGAGCAACGGGGCAAGAAATTTGACTTTTCCATTGGCAAGAATCCCACGCGCAAAGACCCAAATATTCAGCTGCTCATCGAGATAGAACAGGCTCTCGTAGAGGCAGATCTGTATCGCATACCTTATATTTATATTAGACCAGAGATTGAGAAGAGCTTTGAGGCGCGTCTGCGGGAAATTCTCGACAATAGAAGGGTGGAAATTGTCACTGATGAGGAAGATGCCACGCACATTGTGTACCCCGTGGTAGATCCACATCCAGATGAATATGCTCGACCAATTTTTAAGCGTGGCAATCATGTCATGCTGCACTGGTATTACTTTCCTGAGTCATATGACTCGTGGACACTGAATAGCTTCGATTTGCCGGATAATATCCCAGAAAATCCGGAATCGCCAGCGGAACGTTGGCGAGTCGCTGCATCTTGGATTCTAGACCTTGAGCAGTACAACGAATGGATGGCAGAGGAAGACTACGAAGTTGATGAGGTTGGCAAAAAGAAAACGCATAAACAGCGTATGTCTATCGATGACATCATGTCCTTTGGCGATGATAAAAAGAAGCCTACCACCAGTAGTGGCACTGGCAAACAGAAGCGACGTCGTTCGCCGTCACCCACTACATCCACATCGACATCGAAGCCGGGAAAACGGAAGCGCTCTCCAGCTGTCATACATAAAAAGTCGCGCAATGACGACGATGATGAGGATCTGACCCGAGATCTTGATGATCCGCCGGCTGAACCCAACATACAAGAGGTTCACAAGGCGACGCATTCGGCACTACAATCTACAGCCAGCCCAGCGCCAGGCGGCAAATCACGAGCTGATAATGATATGATGCCAATCAAAGGTAGCCACAGTCAAATAATCTTTTAACTATAATAATTCATTATTATATGATATTTAGGTGGCACTATGACGGATCTGGATGATGAAATGACTGGCGGCAGTGCCGCCCAGGCGCTGTCCACCGGAGATGGTGACAATTCGCAAACGGGTAAGACCAGCGATAATAGCAATACACAAGAGTTCTCATCATCAGCCAAGGAAGACATGGAGGACAACGTGACCGAGCAAACTCATCATATTATTGTACCCTCATATTCGGCCTGGTTCGACTACAATTCCATCCATGTCATCGAAAAGCGTGCCATGCCAGAGTTTTTCAACAGCAAGAACAAGTCTAAAACTCCAGAGATTTACATGGCTTATCGTAACTTTATGATCGATACATATAGGTTAGTCAATATGTTTTCACTATATGTGTATAACTTTTCACTTCTGAAGTGATTTTTCGAGGGATGCTTATGAAGATATATTTCTGAATAATTACTTTTCGCTTTCAGGTTAAATCCCACAGAGTACTTGACCAGCACGGCCTGTCGGCGTAATTTGGCTGGAGACGTGTGCGCCATAATGCGTGTCCATGCGTTTTTAGAGCAATGGGGACTGATCAACTATCAGATCGACGCGGATTTGCGTCCTACACCTATGGGCCCACCGCCCACCTCGCACTTCCACATACTGTCGGATACACCATCTGGTTTGCAAGCGATTAATCCGCAAAAGACGCAACAACCTTCAGCAGCCAAAACGCTATTAGATCTCGACAAAAAGCCGCTGGGCAAGGAAAGCGTAGTTGACTGCGAGAAAAGTGGTGGGGGGTTGGGCATCAAGACAGAGACGCTGGAGAATGGCGCGGCGAGCGGCTTAGCCTCTGGGGTCAGTCAGTTTGGCTTGAAATTGGATCAGTATGCTAAGAAGCCGGCTGCCATGAAGAATCGTACGGCGGCAAGTATGGCGCGCGAGTGGACTGACCAGGAGACACTGCTTTTGCTCGAAGGCCTCGAGATGCACAAGGACGACTGGAACAAGGTATGCGAGCATGTCGGCACACGCACCCAGGATGAGTGCATTTTGCACTTTCTGCGTCTGCCCATCGAGGATCCCTATCTTGAAGACGATGGTGGCTTTTTAGGACCACTTGGTTGCCAGCCAATTCCATTTAGCAAATCCGGCAATCCCATTATGTCAACCGTGGCATTCCTGGCATCTGTAGTAGATCCGCGCGTCGCAGCTGCTGCTGCTAAGGCTGCCATGGAGGAATTTGCTGCAATCAAGGTAAATTCCTTTTAAAAACAATCGTAAGGAAAAACTTAACTGACCTATGATTAACTTCCATCAAAGGATGAGGTACCCGCCACTATTATGGACAATCATATGAAGAACGTGGAGAAGGCTTCAGCTGGTGGTAAATTTAATCCCAACTTTGGTCTAGCCAACAGTGGCATTGCCGGCACTGGTAACGATAAGGATGATGACGAATCAAAGGAAGGGAACAATAGCAGCTCCACAGCGGGAGCTACGGATGAGGATACAAAGGACATTAACAAAAAAGACGGTAAGTAAATTTGATGCAGACTGAACTTTTGTAAATGATACCATTGTGAATAAACCAACAAACAATTCGGGAGTAGGTCAACATAACAACAACAGAAAGTTAGCAGTTTTTGAGCCGTATTGCAAAGTTATTTTAAATTTTTACAAATTATGCTCATTGGCAAGGGTATGAAATATGATGTCCTGCAAAAAGAGCTTTAATACTCGAATATACATAATTTTATGTTTTTATTAAAATTTCTTTTATTTACAAAATTTTAAAACATGACTCAAATTTGGCCCATTTTGTATTGCGTTATTGCGTTTGTTAACACATTAAAGCCACTGATGAAGCCAAGTCAAAAGACAAAACGAAATCGGATAAGCTCAACACAAACACAGACTCAAGTTCCACATCAACATCTACATCTACAACAACAGCAACAAGCAACACGCCCATAACCAATAACACAGATAAAAAATCTAAAGAAGACAAAGCCAACAAAACTGAAAAAACGACCAACGCCTCAAACAAATCGGCTTCCAACTCCTCACCCACAGAGACGGGCACCACCAGCGATGCGGATATTAAAACTGAGGACAACAGTGGCGATGGCGAGACAAAGGATGGCAGCAACGATGCCAGCAGCGGTGGAGCTTCAGGCAAGGACGGGGCCTTCAGCGAGAACAATATGCAAACAGCAGCGGCCGCTGCGTTGGCATCGGCAGCTGTAAAGGCAAAACATTTGGCAGCCCTGGAGGAGCGCAAGATTAAGTCACTTGTGGCCCTGCTGGTAGAGACGCAAATGAAGAAACTAGAGATCAAGCTACGACACTTTGAGGAGCTGGAGGCTACCATGGAACGTGAACGTGAGGGACTTGAATATCAACGACAGCAACTTATCACTGAGCGTCAGCAATTCCATCTGGAGCAATTAAAGGCAGCGGAATTTCGTGCGCGGCAGCAGGCACATCATCGTTTGCAACAGGAGCTCCAGCAACAGGGACAGGCAGCCGCTGCAGCGGGTCCGATGATACTGCCACCACAGCAGCAACAACAACAGCAGCCACTACCACCGCCGCCACCTCATCATCACCAGCAACAGCAGCATCCCCATCAGCCGCAAACACTGGCAGCTCCTGCGGCACAGCATCAACCGTTACCGCCGCACATAGCAGCGGGTGCAGCACCCAATGGGGCTCCCTTTGCAGCGCCGCCCATTGTCCCTCCTGTGGCTCCCGTACCACCGGCACCGATAAGCGAGCAGCCCGCGCCTGTTGCTCCAACTCAAGCGCCCACGCCAATGGGTACGTACTAAAGATGGATCATATACAATCGATAGCTAATGAGTAATATAAACTTCACCTTGCAGATACTACACCGCCAGCAAATGCACCACCTGTTGCCGAAGCTGCCAGTGTGGCAGCAGCCGCACCAAGTACAGCTCCTGCTCCTACCATTCCAGTGGCTAGCGTTGTCGCTGCAGCACCTCCTCCTTCATCTTAAATCTATCTGTAGGCATGAGAAAAACTTTAGTTTTAAGTTGCACGCTCTCAGAATGTATTGCATACTCTTCTCTCCTGTAACCTTAGTGTCTGATCCCGCTTAAAATCCCTTCATTAGTGTTCGTCCTTTTATATTTTACTGTAGTCCCGCGGTGGTCCCTTGGTCATTTGTCTAGCCTGGGCGCCCTTTGAATAATTCAACACAAATTTTGAACAGAGTTTCAATCGCAAAACCCACATTAAAATAAAGTCTATTCATATATACGAAAGATGTTAGTGTTTTATTTAAATATGCCAGATCTGTTCATAGAGATCTATTTCGAGGCATGAATATGCCAGAAAGAAATCGAATCCTTGCAAATTTATCTGGCAGATATAAGGATATATATCGTCTAATATTTCCAAGTTGTAGTTCACAGAATGAAAGAAACTGTACTAAAGAATTGTAATAGTACGTCCACATTAGGATGGACCTCAATAACGGAATTTGGAAAACGCAACTCTAATTTCTGCGAAATAATTAATATTTATAGAAAAAAGTACTCATCATGTATAATGGATACAAATGTATCTACAACCAATTTCAATCGTAGTAAGCCAATCAGATGTTTTTTGAATTGCCCGTTTAATCAAATTTAATTTCTTCAAATATATTGTTTAGGTTCGGTTACAGCTGTTTTGTTTTACAATTGGTTCGGATCAAAGCAAAAAACCGGTTCGATTTAAAACCGGCATGAAGTTTTGACTCATAGTCAGATCCATTCTAAATTTCAAAACTTAATTTTTAAGATGAGTTATCTGAGATCGTAAAACGAGTAGTTAATAGAAAATAATTCTATCGAGATTTGTGAGAATAAGTTTATTAATAGGATAATTTCAATAATAATACAATCCAAACTAAAATTATTCATTTACAATGAAAGAGGCTTAGTTTAGTAGCTTAGGAGTAGCATAATCTATATACTACGAAAAATGTAGCACAAATGCAAGGCTGTAGGCAAGCTACAATAAGATGCTTGAAGCCACTTTCTAAGGAATTCCAGAGGCTATTGATATGTTGTACGTCTTCTGAGAATATTCGGTCGCTTGCTGGACGTGGCTTTGGCCAGCTCATTGTCTGAATGTGCGCGCTTCATAATCTGAGGCTTTTTAATAATAATATTAGCCTTGCAAGAGTCAGAAACGCAAATACCTGGCGACGCCACAGGTGACACAAAGATGTTGCCGTTGCTTAGTTCCTGTAGAGGTCGACCAGCAAATACATGATCGCTACTTACAGACGGGGATTGCACGCAAAGCAGCTCCTTTGCATACTCGGACATCCGTCGTACATACACTTGATTATAGAAGGTGATAATGTCTGACTTTGCTTGCCCTTCGGCTAGACGCACAGCTCGATAGGTGGCACTTTGGACGTGCGGCTGGCGTCGATACTGCTGTATGATATCACTAAAGCTGATGCGCAGGTGTAAGCTACGCGCAGTCAGGTATACCGCACACATGAGCAGCTGGTCCAAATGTCGCTGTTGCAGCAGCGAGGCACCTTGCACTACGATTGAGTATTCCACAGTGTGCCAGATTTGAAAGTAATTATTAAGGAGTGATAGGCACTTGCAAAGGTAGGTTAGGCGCTCGTTGGCTAGGCGATAAAACTTTCGTAGGCATATAGCAGTTGAGCTGGATGCTTTTGTTTCAGGATTCTGCAGCTCCTGACAGCTGGGCAGCCCTGTGCGATCTATTATAGCCCACAACTTTGAATTCTTGTGCCAGATTAACGAATCCAGACACTGGGCTTCTACTTCTTGTAGATGCTTGACAAGATCACGCGTCAGCAAACCCTTTTCATGGCGTACAACTAACTCGATTATCTTTTGAAACTCATAGGCCTCGATGCTACAGCATTCTAGTAGCCAGGGAAACTGCAGCTGCGATTTTGGAGCAGTATACATATACAACACCAACTCCAAGCAGCAAGCAATCAGGGTTGCGTTAAAGGTAAGCTGAAGCTGCAATAGCATCTTTGAGATTTTGAGCGTTGGCTTGCGTTGCAGCTCAGCGTCAATGATTTTGTTTAATAATCCATAATACAAGCCTCTTACCAGGCTAAACCGTAACTCGGCTGCCTCCTGGTTCAGTCTTGCGGCATTTTCAAACTTGGCACTCATCTTCCTCAAAGAGTTCTCCAACATATTGATCTCCTGGCCTACTGCTTGTGCAATGGATGCTGGCAACATTTGCGGCAAGTTGTGCAACAACAGCTTCGTGATATTATCCTGCCGTGTTCCGTCTAACGACCTGCAGTTGGGTTCATCTCCTGTTACACCTCCATTCTCTTTTAGTGCTGGAGTTGATTCTGGGCTGTGCTTCAATAGAACGCGCTCGTCAATTTCGCTGATGTCACAAACATGTGTGGCATAGCTGCGGTTTAAGGAGGCAAAGTTAACTTCTAGGATGCCATCTTTGATCAGTTCCCGCATAAAGCGATCATTACCGAGGAGACGCTGATCCATAAACAAGCCCATCACAGCCTTGTGAAAGAAGATGTTCTTCATGATGTGAGTACCCTTTGCCGGCAACTCTGGTATGAGCTCACATATGGCATCCATAGCACTGTATCTCTGCAGGCGACTAATATCAAAATCGCTGCTGCACCATTTTGGGGGCACTCCAGAAAAATCTGGCCTGATAATATCCGATTTGTGCACCTCCAGAGCATTAACATAGACCAGTTCCAGGGAACAAATTAGTACCTGACAGCCATTGATTAAGTTGCTAGTAGCAAACGCCGGCAGCTCATTCCGTACGATCAGAAACAGAAGCCAGCCAAATTCGTACATCATGTTGTAATGGGTCTGGCTCTCTGTCGACTTGGGCCACACATAGAGCTGTTTGAAGAAGCGGTTATAGTGCTTCATCAGCAGTAATGTAATGCCCAGACGGTGATCTAGCTCATTGATCTCCTGTTGAAAGATCTCCGAGGTCTGTGCTATCCAATTCCAATGTTCCATTTTCTTTAGAAATCTGTTTATATTCAGTCCAAAGCTGCGTAAGAGTTTCGTAAGCGAAATGTTCCAGCTGTTGCAGCGTGCTTTCTTCTCCCAGGCTTCCAGCACATTTGCTTTAGGATTCTCAGCGCCCTGCCGCATGTCCGCCAACTTAGTCGCTTGGAGTTTACTGTACACTGCACAAAAGAGCCATTCGTCCGCCTCATTTGACAGGGCACCATCCACATTCAATGTGAAAAATGTTTTCATCGCATTTTGACTGATTTCCTCTTCAATTTGGAGTTTCCGGCAATTCGCTACAAAGCGCTGAAGGATCAAGCCCTTCTCCTCGTTGCCCATCACTTTGATGATACCGCAACTAAAATAATAAAAGGTACAAAGTAATATTGGTATGATTGTTATGTGCTCAAATTCATTACCTTTTTTTTTATTTACGAATACTGGGATTCAAAAATAAGATAAATTTCGTATATTTGTCGGCGCGAATATCAAAATAAGACGCAGAGCGGTAAGCACCGGCTGGTCACACTTTTTTTTTTTGTTTACTGCCACTGTCACTTTTGCATAAATAACAATTTAAAAGTACAGTTTATGTAGAATTACCGATTTTCTGCAACGATATTAAGCCTATCTTAATTTTGTAAATTTTTTTTATACACCTGTCAAGAAGATGCTGCATGCGCGGGAAGTACTCGTTACTTTAAAATACCTACGTACAAAAATATCGCTCCTCTCTGAGGCACGAATAAGTGGTGCTGTTATGATTCTGTTAATGGGATTGCAATTCGCTTGCTATCTATTAACACCGCAAAACGCAAAAGAAGAGTTAAAGCAAATCAAAACAATCGGACCCAATGAAAAGCATGCCACAAAATATGATTTTGTCTTTGCATTCTTAATTTAAATTTCTAATTTCTTTTAGCGTAACAAACCAGAGCGAAACGCGCTCTCTGTCGGTCACATACTAGTTCATTGCTATTCTGTTAACTACGGGGCTAATAACATGTACGATAAGTGTTAACTTAATGTTAAGAATTCAGAGGCACAAAACGTAAACAAACCAGAAACTCGTGAAAAATGCTGCAAACAAATAGTGTATTGCAAAAGGAGCAGTCTGAATTGTATACTATACAGAGGAAACTTTCCGAGATGCTACCCCAAGTGCAGGAAGCGTTGAATTCTCTAAAGGTAAGAAATCGAATTTGATAAACATTAGAGGTGTCATCAAAACCACCGTTTCAGGTGGAAGAGCTGCACTTAAAATCACAGACAGTGCAACAATCGATGTCATCCCAAACGGTTTCGTCTAGATTAAATGTGGACCTTGGCAGGTCTGCTTACTCTCAAGAAGTAGTCACTCCTAACGAGCAAATAAATCAGCAGCAACTCGACTTGAACTTGTTTGCCAACAAGTGTAATGAGGAGGAAGATTCAGATTAACCGAATACTTATTTAGCATTTGCTACTATAAATAAAATGCTAACTGATTTATTTTGTGTTTTTGATTACATTTATTGTATTTATTGTTAATAGTTTCAGCTAATTTTGAAGATTAAAATAAGTTTTGAAATTCCAATTATTGTAACTTGGTGGTAGCACCAGATAATTAAATAAAGGTAACTAAACTACTAAAGCTATGTATTATTAATGTATGCCTTGTTGCAATTAATGTATTATAATTTTGTGGTAGTTATTCGGGTTACGTTTTATGCATCCTGAGCACCATCATCAGAGGATTCAGCAGAATTTTCACGTCGCCTCTTTCTTTTGGGCTCTAGAGTAGACTCCTGCTCGTAAGCGCTGTCGCTGCTTTTACCGCTGGAACTGGAACCGTCACTGTCACCACTGCCACTAGATGAACCAGATTCACCCTCTGAAGAGCTGTCCTCCTCGGAACTAGAACTATCGGAATCATCGCTGCTGCTTGAGTCTGAATTTGATGAGTCCGAGCTGCTGTTCGAACTATCGGATGAACTTGAGGAAGAAGAGCTCCGACTGCGCTTTCTGTTCCGCTTGCTGCGCTTCTCTCCATCCAGATTCGCTTCATCCAAAGAACGCTCCTCACTCATCGCCGTCGACTCCGCGGCTAACGCACTCTTCTCTGCTAAATGCTTATTTAATTGCTTTGTGCGAGAACTTCGATGAACGAACTTCCTTTTCTCTTTACATTCGTAGCTCCAATGACCGATATTTAGGCATTTTTGACAACGAATGCCATTTGGAAAAGCAGCAGCCAACTTAGCAGAGCTGTGAATAAATTCTTTTATTTTTGTTTGTTTCTCTTTTTGTACTCTTTTAGTTTTTACATACCGTTGCTTTTGAGCAAGCTTTCGCGCCGCTAAACCCACTAACGTCATCCTTATATAATAATCCCTGAGTTTGTACTTGGAGCCAATTTTGACTGCGGCTTAGTAAAGTTTCGTACAAAAAATGTGTATAGAAATGGCTGAAAACGTTTTAGTACTTTTTTTTGTTTTGCTGTCGCGTTTAGTGTGGTAGCATCTATATACTACTAAAATACTAAATGGTATTTAATGTTCCACAGTCTTAGTGATGGGTTCAGAAAAAATATCGATATTACATTTCAAATATAATTTTGTTACAAGTATTTTTTTTTTGTATATATCATTGACAAATTATATTTATTTTAATGTACTCATTATTATTTATTGAAGACATGTAAACTAACGATATTAATTTTTAAAGCTTTTTAATACACAACTAATTAAAATTTTAAGTGGTTTTCAAATCATACCGCTTCCAAAATTATCAATAATCGTATTTAAGTCAATTCGGCGATGTTTTGATATTTTTTTTAATAATATTGTACAGCAATAATAATGTTAATAATAATAGTAGAAAGTGCAATGATTTTTTAAATTAATTAAATATTGTACTGCATTCCATAATTAGATCGTAATTATTATTTAATGCGTATACAATGCAGATGAACAGCGAGCGAGTTCAGATCATTGGGACGTTCAGTTGAACTAGTTCCGAACAATTCGATACCAATTCTATAAGTTATTTACTATTACTTTAAAATGCCAAAATTGTAGAGTCGCCTGTGTGTAGGACTATGTGTTATTATTGCATTCACCTTTAGTTAGAAGAACATAGGAGGAATGAAATAGGCACATTTTTCTATATAACGTGAACTTTCCAACAGTTACAAAAAAAAAAAAAAAAAAAAGCCAAACAATAACAAATACTTTTGGTGACTAAGAGGCGAAAGCTGAAGTCCAAAGACTACAAGGGAGCAGTGGTAAGCAGAGAGAGAGAGATGCCTAACAATGGCTCAACAATCTGTACATATTTTTTGTTAATTAACAGCTGTTGAAAATGAGCGAATCAGATGCGATGGTTAGTAGGAGAGGACCTGAGGCGAGCGTTCGTTTCATGCCGCCCGAGGAGTTGGCTATGCAATCTCTGACCAAGCAGTTATACAAATCTCGACTCTTTCGTGGAATTTACCTGGAGCGTTGCTTTGTGGAGCAACTGGGCGGCTATCGTGATGTTATCGCTCTACAGAACAGCGAACGTGATCTGGAGAAGCAACTAATAGGTAGTGCGTCTCAATTACAAATGTTCTATCAGCGCTTTGTGCCCAATATGTGGGTGGGTATCACCAAGGGCAGTGTAGGCAGCTATAAGCACACACCACATCCTGGCCAGCTGGATACCTGCGTTTGGACGGAGCTCAATGATTTGGCATTTGGCGAATACTGGTTCAGCATCAAGACACTACGTTTTCGGGCGCAGGAAGTGCAACTAAAATTGAAAATGGTTCGTCCTGTTGAGCCAGATTCGTTGCCAACGCACCGACGTCCCGTGCAGTTAACGGAAGCTAAGCTGAAAAAGAGGAGTAGTAGCAGCAGTAGCAGTAGCCCCAATAGAGCTAGAACGGTGGGAGAGAGTGCCGCAACGGCGGGAGCCGCAAGTATCACAGAGGAATCGCCACCTGCAATTGGCTTGGAAGATTTTTTGGCTGTGCTGCAGCAGTGGCGTCAATCGGTTATTACGACAACATATGAATTTATGGCCAACGATGTGAATAAACGCAATATAATGGGCACTATTCGGTTTCTGGGCCTGCTCATTTTTTCCATAGTGAGCGGTGCAGCTGTTGCACTGCGCTTCATTGGCATATTTGCTGTGCGTTTTCTCTTTGAGATTAGCCGCTTTACACACACCGCCACACCAATTTTATTCAAAGTCATTGAGTTCTTCAATAAGATTGTGGGCGCATTCTTCATCCTGCTCACAATGATATGGAAGGATTTGGTGGTAAACCGTGGTGGATCTGTCCAGCAACCGAAACAACCGTTGCAATCTGCCAGCCGCTACAAGAGCATTACTTACGAACGCACGGAACCGCATCATCGTAGTCCACGCTACAGTTCATCGACTTATCGGTAATTCCTTAATGGAACTGCAGCCGCATTTAGTCAATACTGTAGGTTTCGGGTTGATGTTTTCCTTTAATATTGTGTTACTAGCATTATTAAATTATATGATCTGCACCTGTTCCCTTGGAATTTGCTTTACTCTATTCAGCAAATATTCTTCAAGAAGAATTTTTAATTTAGGATTTTCGAAAATTGTCAGTTGTCTATGTATTCAATACAATCGCGTACTTATTAATTGATGTTAATTCAACGTGCATTGTTTCGAAATTGATTATACAAAATTTTTAGTCTAATGTTTAGAACAAATTATTCAATTTTTTTGTAAATAAAATTGTTAATGAAAAAATCTAAAATCTCACTTCTGCCTTATCTATTTAACAATGGAAGATTTTCAAGGATGCAATTTGCTTTTTCGGTTATTTAAATGGAGACTATAATAAAAGATTTCTCAAGATTCGTTTGAAAGTAAATTATATAATGCTGCTTGTTTTTTTACGTATTTAAAAATAGTTGTTTTATGGCAGCTATTTATAGTAGTCCGATCTTGATCATTTTTATTACGCATTTAAAAATCACACTAGAATGTAACAAGTTTCAGTACGATATTTTGAAAACAATACAACTTTTGAACCGATTGCTCCCCCGGGAGCTAAATAGTAGTCTGATCTGAAATATTTTTGTTATTAATTACGATACAATTATTTTCATTATGACATCTAGGGAATCAAAAAGTTCTCCAAACAACTACCCATTCAATCTGGCCGGTTCCATACCAAATTTTATTTATCTAGCTCAAAAGCTGAGAGACTGGATATCGACCTAATAATATGCATACTTAATTTGGTCGACGAGATGCCTCCTTCAATGCATTACACACTTCGTGCCAAAATCATAATATCCTCTGAAAACGTATTCTGCTATACTAACCTGCTGCATTATTTTCGCAGTACCATAGGGGCTTTGTAATAAAATAAGAATTTAAATGTTTTGTTAGTTTTAATAGTTATACACTTTCATTTTATTTCTGTACTTGATGTTATTCTCATTAAATTGTTGTATATATATATGTATCTATATATATGTATACTAGTATAATTTGTCGGTTTGTCACTAAATTTTACACAATGATCTTAATATTGTGTTTGGTTTAAGGGTTCGATTTGTTATCCAAACTTTTGTGGTTTCTGGGCCTTGGGTTTTTTTAGTGTACTGGTACTCCATTTGTATGCGCTCTATATATTGTATGCTATGTAGGGTATTAGTCGACTTTTTATGGGGATCGGGTGTAACGTAACTTTCGTGACGTAACTTTTGGAGTTTCACAAATATATTTGAACTTCCACCTTCTGTGTCTAAGTTTTCATAATCAATAATTTCACTTTTATTATTAGTCAACTAAATTATATATTTTTGGGTGATATATTTTAATTAGTACATATACATACATATAGTGGATTTGTTTTCTTTTTCTTTTTCATTTTCATTTTCTTTCAATATATTATTTTTTTATTTTTGCAATGTTTGTATATATGTATATATTTATGGAAATTACTGCGTGTGTATTTTAATCATTTTCGTATGCTCATAACCTTTAATTAACGCTTTATTTTAATAATAATTATGTATGTAATTTGTATGCGGACAATAAAATATTTATGTGTGTTAATGCTTGGGTTTATTTTTTTCATTCCGAATTTTGGATATTCCGTAAAATATGTTGTCAACATTACATTATTTGTCATTCCATGTTAATATTATTATATTTATTATCGATTTAGTTTTCATTTTTATTTTTATGCACTAGTCGCTTCCGACTTGTTTAAAAACGCACAAAGTAAATATTTAAATTTAAAATATGTATGTTTAGTTTAACACTTGCTTGCTGTTGTAAATACTTTCCATTTGTTTAAAAATAAGTAATACAATATACAGTTTCAGTTTCTGTTAAATGACTATAACATGTCATTAGCATTTACATTTACTTTCGCTCGATAGTATCGATTGCTTGAACAATCGATAGTATCGATTGCGTGAACAAATAATTTTACACATTTATAGCATACTCTTCGTCGCTCGTATTAACTTCTGCTGAAAATAATTAGATTTTTTCAATTTAACAATTAGTTAGACATTTAGAGCAAAAACATTGATAATATAGTTTCTTTTGTTTTTTTTTTTAGTTTATGCATAAAAATTTGTCTAGTGAAATATATATGTAAATATATATATTTTTAAAGGTTTTTGAACTGCTTATTGTTTATAATTGCGATTTTGTTATTTGTATTCTTCTTAATTGCGTTTTTTGTTTAGTTCATGTTTTATCTTAAAAGTGTTGTTCCGATTTTAATTATTATTGTTTTTTGTTTTGGCATTTAATTTATTAAAAGGAATACATATTTGTGTTTTGCTGAATAGTTCATAAATGTGTAATTAAGTAATAATAGACGTAGAACAGGAAGAAAATGATAAACATTTGACGTACATACAGACATACAGGCCAAAGTTTCTTGATTTTTATTTAATTATTTTCAAAACACAAAACTATTTTTACTTTTAACGTTTTCGTTTCTTTTTTCTTTCGTTTGCGTAAAACATACATTAAAATTTTTAATTTTTAATTTAAAATATTTCTGTTTTAAGTATCTTGGGCAGCTTCAACTTTTAAACGAAAGAATTTTTTTATAATGAAAAGCTCAAAGTAATTTTTGAACTGTGGAAAAAACATCGGAAACAACAGCGATGTTTCACGATGATAAATCGAACATCCGATGTTTTCTCAAATTATTATATGTATTTGCAAACAAAAAAAGAAAATAAATTAATTTTATTTTGAAAACGAAAGGTTATTTATTTATTTATTTTTCGTTTTATATAGTTTTTATTAAGTATTTCATATCATTCAATATCTTTACATAGTACATATAGTGTATATATATATATATATATATATTATATATCTATATATTTATAATAATAATTTTTTACACATTAAATTCAAATGCATTAATTTATCTGTATATGTATATATATATATATTTATATATATATGTATAATTTATTTATAAATATAAATAACAAAATGTTTCCCTTTGAAGCTTTTTATATGTACCACTTTTATCATGATTTTTTATTATTTTATTCATTACTATATTTCAAAACGATTAATACAAGTATTTTAACCAGTTTTTCCTTTTCGTTTAGCTTGAAAATTTTGTGTATGTTTGTTTTTGTTTTTTTTTAGTTAACTGTTTGCCATTTTTCGTGTGCAGAACAATTGGCGAAAGTTCCCGTTACGCTACTCTTTCATCGTCAAAAATAGAAGAAAATTCATCGCATCAGATTGATTGAATTTAGCCAAAGAAGTGTAATCAATACATAACGATATTTGGGTTTTTAGTGTCTTATATCATCTTTTAAGGTAACTGAATAAAATGCTTTGCGTTTACGCACTGCCAATAGGCCAGATCTCAACCAACTCTTCCAATAGGAACCGAGGCTAGTTCTATTTACATTTATCAACATTTTACGCCAACACTAGAAGAGTGAAAAGAATGCCTCGTCCCTTTGATAGCCCAGCATTGTGCGTTTTAGGGATTTCAAAGTTCTGTTGTTGATGCGGTAATCAGTTGGTTATCGATAGGTCAGATATTATTTTGTGATAATCATAACAATAGTAATTTAGAGTAATAATCGGAATAATAATAACAGTAGCAAGTGAGTAAGTAGTAATACACAAAGAGTAAAAAAGAAACAAAGGAGTAGAAAGGAATGGAAAGAAAAGTTAAGTTATAAACTTAGAGCCAACTTAGAAGAAACTACGATATAAGCTCTTAATTACTTTAAATCATCGGTATCCTCAATTAAATCGGCATACTCCTCCCAATCGTTGTTATTAGAACGTGTGCGCAAATTCGATATTGTTGGTGCCTCCTCTCCGTCCTCGTCCTCGTCCTGTTCGCCGTGTTTACTGCGCCCACCACTACCAGTGCCTCCTTCGTCGACAACCTCATAATCCTTGAGTTCAGCTTCCAAGTCCTTTTCCCATTGTTCCTCTGAGAAAGATTCATCAAACTGACGGTTACAATGTGTGTGGCTTACAAACGGTTTATATACATAGATAGTACTATATTATATAAAGTAGTATATAGTATATATAGTATGAAAGTAGGCATACTTAGAGCACTATGTAGTGGCATATCAAGTTATAATTTCATATTAAAGTGTCTAGAGCAAGCATTGGAGTAGTAGAATTTAGTGACCGTCCAAGCAAGTACACGGAGTCTCATCGTAATCTATTTACCTTTAAAGCTAATCGCGTGGCATAGTATAACTAAGGCATAGGTTTTCACAGACTGTTATTCGCTTTGGTATGCGCACCGTAACTGAAAAGTAATCGTCTACAAAAGTCGGAAATTTCATTTTAATATGGTAATTAAGCCAATACAGTTTTGGAGCTATACATTGTGCCTCTTCACCCTGATTAATTAACGAATAGCGTGCAAACCCGCGCACCGAATAATCGAGTTAATCAGCAATCAGTAATCAGTAATCAGTAATAGGGAATCCCCTTCCATGACTTGCTTGTTGACCTAACACCAAATCAAGTGCCAAATATGTACAGTTAACTTTTGACACCTTATATATGAATAAAAATATATATAATTATATATAAGAAAATATGTTTTATAATAGGAAATAAAAATTTTGTGTGTATTTACAGCATAGTAACACGTAAATTAAACGCAAGCTTAACATTTGATACACAGAGAGAAAAACACTAGTCTAAAAACGAGCTTGATTTGTCTTGAATTGAGAGAGAGTCATAGATTATTGATTGATTCGATACTGTTTCGTTCTCAAGCTCGTTTTGACTTAAAAAGATACCAATCAAAGTTTGATTGATCGTTCGTCAGTTATCATTCTTGAAAAGAGAATTTTGGGCTTGATTTAAGCTGAATATTGCATCTATTACCGTAATTTCTCTCTGTGTATATATTATAAAAATATACTAGTAAAAAGCACGCCAAATATATTTAATTAACTAGAAGCCTTTTTAAATTTGCATTAATTATTGAATTAAATAATAAAATTAAAATTTTTTTACAACAATTATAATTTAAAATGTTCGTACATGGACAGACAGACTTACATTATTTTTGAGAGAGGGAGATTTTGTAAATTTCTTACTCTTGATTTTGTGTGGTGAGTTGGCTTTTATATATATATATATATATGTAAATTCGTATTTCGGATTTGGCTCTATCAAGTTTTGTTGTGTGCAATTAAAAAGCATTTCAATTAACAACGAATACACACAAAAGAATATTTTATGTAAATCCAACCAATGTTCACTGTAAAATTTGCCTTCATGTATATTTGTTCGATATTTTGCTGCTCTGACAATAAATTGACCATTGAAATAGTAGTAACTATCATGTCATATGCAGTTTCCTATTAAGAACTGTTGTCACCGCAAATGAACGTAAATTGTAGCTCAACATTAAATCATTCTACATGTGTTTTGTTTTCTTATTACATAACTACAGCTACTACAACTGATGGTTAGTCAACAAGTACAAGTGCGATCACAGTAAATCTTTTGTAAAAAGCACAAGTCATTTCTTGAGTCTTCTGTGAACGAGAGGCTCTAGTGTCGAATCATTGTCTGAGCCGATAGTAAAAAAGGCTATGTGTTAATATCTGTACTATTTCTCAGTTTGATTATTTTGTAACATTTTTCTTGATTATTTCGTATAATCCCTAATCCTACACTAAAGTAATTATTGTAAGCATTGGTTAGACTTACTATTTTGGTTGTTTGCGGCTATTTGAATCATAATTGTGGCTACAATTTACTGTACCAAAGAAAAAGTTTTTCAAAAATATTTCTCTAGAAATTGGTTAGATTTACCATTTTGTGGGGGTTGAGGTGATTCGAACCATAACATTGGTTAGTCAAATTTCTTTATGAGTAGTTTTCATTGTCTAGATTTCTTAAAGTTAAAAAAAGCTTTATTTGGGTGTCTATTTGGAAAATATTCTTTTCTTTAAAAAAGAATTGCTTTATATGTGTTGTTATGAATACACAACAATGAATGAAATAAAGAACTCTAATGTTTTTACTTTAGGAAACTCTACATACATACATAAATTCTAGGTGAATATTTTTGAAAAAGTTAAAACTGAATACGAATACGAATACGAATACGAATACGAATACGAATACGAATACCAACAACAAACACATAGACAGAAAGAACAGAAACAGACAACGTTATAAAATAGTTGGACACTGGATAACAGAGATAATAACAATAAATAAAATGGAAAATTTTGGCAACTATTTTGCTGAACACAAATGTTATGCAATTGAAAATCAACAACAAAACATTGAAACAATTTATTTTGTTTTTTATATAAGTGAAAATTTGCTTTGAAAATTTGTTTTTTAACCAACAATTTCTAACTTACCACACAAAATTTTGTTTCAGTTTTTTTAAGTAACATTTTTGTTTTCTGTTTTGTTTTGCTTTGCTTTTCGGTTTTATATAAATAATTTTTTTGTTTAAATTTTTGTCAAGTGAATATTTTATATATGTATATAATTTGTTTTGTTGCATTTTGTTGTTTTGTTTTTTTTTTTTTTAACATTTTGTTTTTGTTTTCTTTTGTTTTGTTTCGTTTTTAGTTATTTTTCTTTCATGTGGGCAATTTTGCTTGCGTTTGGGTTATTTTGTTAGTTTTGTTTTTGAATTTGGGCTTTATCCGTTCAATCTTCTGCAAGATGATTTGAGAATAAATTAAGAAATACATGAAGAAAATAAATGTTTGTTAATGTTGTATTCAATATAATTTATATTTCTTTCTAATATTAGGAATTTTGCCAAAGTATTTTCCTTTATTTTTAGGTGTTCTGTGTAAGTTTTTGACAGATAGGTGGTTGGGTTGTGACAGAGGAAAACGCGACTTGTTCAGGTTAGGCTTTAACTAAATTGGGCCGAAATAGTTGGGAGAGGAGATACTATGAAAGAATATGAAATAAATAAATAAATATATATATATATATATATATATAAATTACAAACTTCAAAATTTATATAGCGAATTATTAAATCATGAAATAGAATTGCAATTGAATAAAATAGCATGAAATTGCATAGAGTTAAGTCAATAATAATTATAATTTGAATCATTTTGTTTATACTCAACTTGTTCGAAATTGATTAATGTTTTTATCTTGAAAGTCGTTATAGATAGATCATAGATACTTCTTAGGTCAAGGTTATTTTATTATTAATGTTAATTTTATTTTGCATTATTTTATTTTATTTGCATATTTTCATATTTCTTGTATGCTAGTTAGAAAATAATAGCAACAACAGATTATGCTGGACTTTAGTTATCTGCTTTGTTATTATCTATAGTAGTGTATTAATTGTTTTTTATAATTTATAATTTGTAATTTATAATTTGTAATTCTCTTTATTATCCATAAGTTGCCATTGGTTTGTATACTCATATTTATGGGGTTGTGTTGTTGCTTTCATTTCAATTGATATCTTTTTTTTTAATAATTAAATGCCAGAGCTTTGGGTTATTGTTGATTAGTTTGTTAGTAATTAGACAATAAAGAAAACGATTTGACAAAAATGTAATTTATACAGAAAAAAACATAGAAAGAAACAGAGCAGAGGAGAAAGAAGAGAATTGTTTGGTTTTTACACTTTGTTTTGTACACACATTTTTCGTTAACAGTTTTCATTGGTTTTTGTCATTTAGAAAATATATTTTGTATTTACTTGTAGTTTAGATTAAAAAATAAAGAACGACAGTTAGATATTTTGAATGAATTGGAAGAAATGTAACTTAAATTCGTAAGCCAAAACAGTTAAAATTTGGCAAGGCTAAGGATTAAAATCTGATACTGATAGCTAATACTATTGAAATGCTTATGAAGTGACTCAATGGGGCATGTAATGCTAAAGGCAAAATATTTATGTGACTCGAAAATAAATGAATTCTTTAATGGAAAACGTAGTCGCAGGACACACAGACTCATCACAACAGTCTATTAAATTGTAATTCGTAAGTACAAACAAAGAGAAAAACAACGGCCTAAAAAAAGGAGCTTGATCGTCCTTAAATTGAGAGCCTAAATCGGGGTAATAGTCACAAATTGGGAAAAATGCAATCTTGATCTCGAATTGTAATAAAAATAGTCATAGAATAAGTGAACAACTCTTAAATCAAGATTATTTTGGCTTGAATGGGGGTTGAAATACATTAAGTAATATAAAGAAATTAGTTTAACTCCAGAGTCTTATTTGAATCTGAACATGGGACTCAATCAAGAATTTACGTTCTCAATTACTTCATTTTAAATTGATTCAATATTGTTTCGTACTCAGAACTTTATCTAGGATTTTAGATCTTAAAATGGCAATTTTGAAATGAGAATTTTCAACTGGATTCAATCCAAATGAGTATTACCTTATTTTTGACAGTTGCGCATTGATTTAAGAGTTCTCTGCTTTTTTTTTCTCTGTGTACTTACATATGTACTTGTGCCTATCAATAATCCAGTCTGTGCATTCCACAACCTACTGACCTGCATTACTTCACAATGATTAAGTGCATTACTCGTTAATTTTAATTGAAAAGCTCATAATCTAGCTATCTATTGATGACAGGATGTGGAAATTAATCGATGTTCTACCTATTAGGCACTTGCATATGCGTATGTATGTATGTATATGTATTCATATGTTTGTATGTATTTATGTTGGATGTTGCCAGATGCAGCCTCAATGAAAATTGTGTAGCTTATTGGATAAACTAGACAAATTTCAGGGCGAGTGCATAGAACCTAAAAATGTATGTACAAAATATTGAAAGTTAATAAACAAAAGGATTAAATCAAGCATGGTCGACTTGGCTAAGCCCCCTTCCTGCTGTGCTTCAGCTTTATAAATATTTCTTGTATTTTCTCAGACTTTGGCTTAATTGCCAGAGACAACTATAAAACAATGTAAGCATAATAAATAAAAAGTAAATTTAAATTCAATTACTGAGTCCTCTGAGTCATAATTTTTAGGCAGTCATTCGGACAATTCGGACAAAACAGAATTCCCTTGCAGAGGGTATTATAACTGTGTGGAAATGCATTGAGGGAGCCATCTCCGAAACCATAGAATAAATATGTATTTTAGTGTTTAGGAGGATGAGACGAATCAATATAGCCATATCCAACAATTCGTCTGTCGGCCTGTTGTTAGTTAGAATTAAGAGTATGTCTTACGGAAGAGTATTTTGTTTCTTCACGAAACTTACAAGTTGGTATCGAAAAACTATATCATATAGCTCGAATAATAAGTGCTTATTCCAGTCTGCAAGGGTATGTATACTTCGGTGTTCCGAAGACAGCCCCGCCTTACTAGTTGTCATGCCTGTTGGGGGTTAGGGGCATAATTAGATGCAAATTAAAATTGTTTTAGGGACTTAACCAATACCAAATATATAACGAAAATATATAGTACATATATATGCATATAATAAACTTAAAACAGAAATTATAATAAAATGTTCAAACTAAAAACTCTTACCATCATTGCTGGCCAGCGCCTGATGGGTCATACTATCGATGCCCAGTTTGCGCATGCCATCTTTGATTTCAGCCAAATCGGTTTCATTGGATGTTTGAAATTCGTCCGAGACGAACTCGGATTCGGAGATTTTTTGAGAAATAGCTTTCTTGTCGCTGGCTTTAAGCTCTTCGGCAGTCTTTATTTGTATGACTGGCTTGGGTTGGTCAGAGACCGCTGAGACTTGATTGGCAGCTTGCGAATCGGCAGCACTTTTCTCAGGGCTAATCTTTTTCTTATTATCGATATTTTCTTCATCTGAATTTGGTTGTTGTTTGGCTGAATTTATGCAATTTCAATTCGTCAAAGTTGAGTTTGATCACAGTTTATGGTCAACATATTTTTGATATAATTTAAATTGTGTATGGAACCAAAGAAAATCATGAAAAGAAAATCAAATAAAAATAAAAGTCTTAGGTAGAAATAATAATAATAACAATAATAAAAAAAGTCATACAGGGTGAGTGTTTGAGGGGTGAATAAAGAAATTGAATTGATTTTTGGTTGTCGACTTTAAGAGTTGAACGAACGAGACGACATGAAAAGTGAAAATGAGAATGGAAACTAAAGTACAAATCGAATATTTAGCACAGGCGATACAAGCCGGTGCAGCTGAAGGACAATCACAAATTAAAATCGAATAGAACCGAACCGAACTGAATTCAATTGAATTAAATAGAACTGAAGAGAACAGAAACGGAAACGGAAACGGAAAAGGTTCAGAGCATTCTATAAGGCGGTGTAGTACGGATGCTAGCCGAAAGTTAGAACGAGAGAACTAAAATCTTGGAGGCGTGTCCCAAAGTAGAACTAGTTGAAAATTATAAGAGAACAGGCGCGTGTATGAAAAAAAAGATTACAGAAATAAAAAAATGGAAACTTAGACTTAGAGAGAGATAGAGATAGAGTTTAATATAGATTGATAGAGAGAGAGAGAGAGAGAGAGTTAAGAATTAAAGAGCGCGCGAGTAGCGAGTGTTTGTGTGTGAGAAACAGAGAGATATATATAGAAAGAGAGAGACAGAGAGAGTTACAGAAGAGGCAAGCGCAAGAAAATCATAAACTTGGGCTTTTTGACTGCTTTTGGGCGCCGGCGCTCATTATTATGGACTGTTCTCTGGATTCGGTGTGAAAGCTGCTGGGCAATTAACTACAACAAACTTACCATCTTCACCGCTGGAAGCCTGGCCTACACCATCAGCTCCCAAAGTGCCCAGCTCGGCCGCCTGAATGATCAGTGAGACGCGATAGAAATAATTCCGCCAGAAGTTTTCCTCAGTGATGCTGTACCAGAGAGGAGCGTACGTTAAAGTAAAAATCATCAAGTAGAAGTGATGGAAAATAAACCCATCCACTCACATCTTGGGCACCAATTCGAAGCGCATCGTTTCGAGCGCCTTATCCTCGGCCATGATGGCTATGGCAGTGGGATATGCGGTGTCATAGCTAAACTCAAAGTCCACGCCAGCTGGTGGAGCCCGTACAAAGTTACGACGATCCTGTGACAAGCCCAAGATTTCCTCCTTAATTTTCGACTCATTGGCATGACCAATCCATGGGGCAGCTCCATTTCCAGCACCGCCTTGACCCTTGATAAATGCCTCCTGCTCCTTGTTGAACGAGTCAAGAATGGTCTACAAGAAGAGTTTATAACATTAATATAATACAGGCATATTTTGAAGGGTGTATTCACAGTAATCACTTACATTATCTTTGACTGTTTCCTTGATCTTGCTACCGGCCTTGCTGATGGCCGATGATAAGAATGAGCCAAAGTGTTTGGCTTGTTGTGTTACTTTTGTGGTAACTGCCGAAGCGATGAATAATTCAATTAATTAGTAATTAATAATGTAATCAGATGATTCTAATTCAAAGTGCTTGCAACTAACTAACGCAGTCTACAAAGTAAACAATTTTAGGGAGTTTAGGGTGAATTATATGCATAATTAGCTATGGTTAAGTAAAAAAGTAGTAATATTTGGGAACATACAAATGGCTACGGGTAATATTGCTAGTTTAGTTAGTAACCTGTCACCGCTTTCTATCATTTTATTCAGATTTTCTTTGCTTTAGAATTGCAATTGAAGTTTTCAGTTGACATTGATTTGACATTCATAATGTTGTTTTTGTTACCAATGAAACTGTGACACGTACTTTTTACTTCATCGCCCTTACCCTGTCCAATTTGACCCTCATCGCCAGTGGGCGTGCCGCCGCCCGATGCTGGATGGGAATCAGCACCCTCTGTAGCGCTGTAATTAGAAATTGTGTCAGCGTGCGAACGAGATAGAGAAGAAGAAAGAGACCAAAAAAAGCCAGTGTCAGTTGTTTTTGGATAGTGAATTTAGAGGACGTTTACACATATGTATCATTATACATATTGGATATCTGGTGTGGATATTGCACTTGAACTTGGCATGCTGCATGCAACATCAAACATAGAAACCAATCTAATTAATTCCACCAATAATCGTAGTATTAGCTTTATTCAAGCAGCTGCTGAGTTATGTAAATTCTCAAATTGCATGCAATTGAATTACTTGAGCAAATATTAAGTGTTATCATAGACCAAGTCTGTATTTGGTATTTATTATTTATTTAACGTAATTATCCTAGTTTACATTAAGCGCATTCCTTGAGTCTACTGGATAGATAGATACAGTGCGCGCCACTTGAATAGGTTCACCGATTATTCTATACAAATTTAATAATTCACTGAAGATCTACCTTCAGAAGGCCTAGGTATATATAGCTTCGATTATGATTAATCAAGAATATAATACAAATCTATAACTTCAGAGTTTGTTTAAATTTACTTCGGAAACAAAAAAAAAAAAAAAAAAATAAATAAATTAATAAAATTAGTCACCTAGAAATTTAAACGGATAAATAGAAAGAAGCTCAGAATTGGTCTATGAATCGCAGGGAAATATTTAGGATTCTCATTTGTTTATGTCACATTAACGTTTATGTATATTTACACGTTTTCATAGCTTTGTTCAGGACAATTAATATTAAAATTTAATATTTGTATGTTGATTGTGATACAAATGGAACGCAGATATTTTATATGAATGTTTAATGATTGATGCCATTAAACGAAAGGAGAAAAATCATAAAAAATGCATGAAACGGAAATTAATAGACCAAGAAAAACACACTAAGGCATGCATTAGATAGGTATATATTAGATGTATGTATCATCATTTTATAGAAGTTTGAAATTGTTGTTTCGCTTTTTGTTTGTTTCCAGCAGCGACTTCAAGTCACAACTCTAGAGAGATAGAAAGAGCGCACACTTAGAGACCTTATTCAGAAGTAGAGCTGTCAAGGAGCTGAAAAGGACATAGCCTCTACATACAAAATACAGAGAATAAACAGAAAAGTGAAGCGAAATCAAGATAAAAATAGTGGCGCAGATAGAGAGAGAGAGAGAGCTACACAACAACACAGATAAATCAGGTGGGCAGGAGAAATTATTATGAACTAATCCAAAATGAAATGATATTAACTAGTAACAACAATTAGGTTTTGGTTTATCTACTGCGTAGCCACGGAATAATTCCAGATTTGTATGGTTTTGCATAAATCCTTGAGGTTGTTTGA
This sequence comes from Drosophila repletoides, assembly GCA_018150835.1. Classification (NCBI taxonomy): domain Eukaryota; kingdom Metazoa; phylum Arthropoda; class Insecta; order Diptera; family Drosophilidae; genus Drosophila; species Drosophila repletoides. The sequence continues at coordinate 9,638,031 of JAECWQ010000202.1, forward strand.
TGGGCCGCTCAATAATGATGGAATCTGATACTTGAATATTTGTTAAAGTCGAAAAAATGCTAAAACTTTTTAATATTTTAACGCGTAATATATATATAGATATAAAAAACAATACTCATATGAAATGAATCCAACTAATGATAGGGTTAAAAAATGTTGAATGGGGCATGGGGCATGGGGCTTGTGTCAGCAGAAAATGGTTGAATAATAAATGAATGTGTGATGAGTTTAGCTTGGTTATGAAATTCACTTTTATATTTCCTTTTCTCATGAATCATTTTGAAATTATATTCAGAATTGTGTCCCCTTACAAAGAGGTAAAGAATAGATAATACACTTACCTTAAATCTTTAAAGCGTAAATTTCAATAAATAAAATCTAGATTATCTTACACTTTGCAAAAGGGACAAAATTCTGTTTTATTAACCAATTTGTTTTGATTTGTTAATTAATTTGAAGTTCCTTGCTTATATACATACAAAAACGTATAAAGAGTTAAATGTAGTTTGTAATAAAATATTTGTTTGTACAGTTTTAAAGTTGTTTTTAGGGCAAAGTTATTAAAAGGTGAAACTTGAATTAGTACGAGAATTGTGTAAAAACTTTAGTAAATGTGAAAACCAGGGAAACAAACCGGAACGGTATCGGAACCTTTCACCGATTAAAGCCGTAAGCCGATTAAAACTCAAAACCAGAACCGGAACTGGAACTGTTACTTCAAATCCTTCAAATATCGGCAACCGATATCCTTTCAAACGAAAGAAAAGACCATACCAGAACCGAATCCGGTTTGATTCCCTCGTTTAAACAGAAATTAAAATATATAAAAAATAAGTTGGGTGAATATGCGTGAAGCAGTATCAGTATTCAGTATTCAGTATTCAGTAATATTCGTTTACAACTAAATATTAAAGAGAAATTGGTGAGTATTAAAAGCAAACTAAATGGCAATTGTCATAGAGAATATATTTAAGGTAACTTGTGTTTAAAAATATGTATTTATATATATGATATTATTAGTTGTATAAGTTGGCACTTAGGTAAATGCATGGGAAGCAGAGTAGAGTGTATTATTATACTTTTGTTTCTGTTCAAAATGAAAAAGTTGCTCATATTTCTTGGGGCGTAACTGAATAAATACAAACAAAAGCGCTGAGCGAGTATAAGTTCGGAATCAAGTAAAAGAAAGGCCTCCAAACTGTCATAAAGAAGTTGAAATCAAAACATTACTTTCAACAGAAAAACAGAAAGAAAGAAATAATAGAATAAATACAAACGCGTTTTTCATATGATTTTTAGTTACACTGCCGCTATTTGAAACGTATATAATTCCGTCATTCTTAAGCAAGAGCCCATACCTAATATACCTCGACTTGTCGTCATCATCTCCACCACTCACAGCACCCGTGGCGCCACTGACATCTGCAGCGCCCTCGGCACCCTCAGCTCCTTCGGCAGCGCCGCTCTTGCGTAGTCCAGGAATCGATGGTATCGATGGCATCGCTGGCATCGAAGGCATCGACGGCATTGCCATGGCTGGCATCGATGGCATCGAAGCATTACCCAACCAGCCCTTGGCACTGCCTAGCCAGCCACTGTAAAAGAGAAAAGAGAAAAAAAGAGAACAAGTTAAGAACTGTTGGTTCGTTGATAAAGTGGCCGAAATCCTCACACATTGCACAAAAATCAGTCTGCCTAACTGACAGTCAGGCAGACTGACAATCAATCTTTGCTCTAATTTGACAATGTTCCTTGCCTCGCTGCTCACGAACAGCCCAGAGCAGAGATAATATCCATCCATGTTCCTCGAGTATAATAATGTATTATGTGTTCTGTCAAACAATGAGCAGGCGCCTCAACTTGACAAACGCTCACAAAGCCCACTTCATATAAGCACATACTTATTTGACAGGGTGCCGAAGCAGTCTCGAGATTGAAATAAGTCTTGGGAATACGAAAAACAGTAGAAGGGTCTTTCGTTTAAATTTAAATTCACGACTAAATAAGGTTGTATCTAATAGGAACTATCATAAATGTATTATTGATTTCTCTACAATCGCAATACAGAAATAAATGTGATAACACCCTGTAAATTATGGTCTACAGTTCGATTGTACAATTTTGCTGCATTGATAGGTCCGCTATTTATTGACCTAGCTATTTGTACAGAATTTGTTGTTTTTCTTTGTGGCGTGCTCGCTCTCATAAATAAAATGTCACTGACAAGCTCATGTTATACGTGGCGTATACTTAATATGAGCTACGTGAAACAAAGTAGCCTGGAAATGAACAAACGATTGAAGCATATCATCTAAAATTGTATACCCAGTTGAAAAGCTCTATTCGGCATTATAGTAGTACATAGAAAAAGAAACAAAAATTTTTATTTAAAAGGAGCCACAAAATGGACCAAGCTGACGACTACTGTACCATTTGTCTGAGCCGCAAACGCAAGTCTGTCAGCATCCCGTGCAAGCATACATTCTGCAAGCGGTGCCTTAAGAAGCTTTTCGAGCTCTGCGAATGCAAGACTTGCCCCTTGTGCCGCACTCCGTTCGAGTATTATGTTGTGAGTACTTGGAAGCTATAAGCCTCTACTAGCCTTTTATTGGCCATACACTATTAACTTTATCTTTGGGTTCATTATTTACCTAACTTTTTACGTATTTACGCAGCGCGAACAAGGCTCCACCGTTAAAATTGTATTTCTGACGTAGACAAGTCTAGTCCAAGTGGACAATAACGCAAAATTAAGTTATTCAAATTTTGCTGTTGTGTTTATTTTTTTTTCATTATTGTTTGTTTGTTTGGTTTAACTTCGTTAATTAAAGTTCCTGTTATGATGCAATATTTTTGTGCGACTTTCCATATCCTTAATTTTGTGCACCACTATTCGTATACCCTAGCGGTGGGTATTAGAACGTTCATCAAATTGGTATGCTGTTTGCGGAGGATACTAATTAATATTAATACTCTATAGCTCTGAGACTTGTGTATAAATAAACTGAATTTGCCAAGTTCAAAGCATTCTTTGTTATTATGGACGGTCGACTTAAGCAAATAATCGGAATTAATTCCACATATATGCTGCAAAGCCTTTTAAGAGGAATAGGATCAGTAAGAACACTCATATTGCGTTTGAGCGACTGTGAAATACCCTGCACACTCTTTCATATACAATCGGTTTGGCTGGTCTGATTCGGAGCGAAGAACTCGGTATACCCATTGCATTATAACCACAGCATTATAACACAATCGATGCGATTCCATTCTGGGCATATGCAATGCCAGGACATAGAAGCATTTGAAATATTGAATGTTTGGGCTGTGGTAATACAAAGCGAGCTATGGCAAAGCAAGCCCACGCCCAGACCCACGTGCACGCCCCTCCTCTATGACATACATGCAAAAAATGATGATGCACGGTACACGTAAGGAAAAAGGAAATGGAATAAAATTGACAAGCAAAGGATTTCTGCAGCCTAGCTGACGGTTCATTTTATTATGCTCTATTGGCGCATTGACAAGGCAAGGCCAAAGCCAGGGCTGCATTATTATTACGAGTTTCTATAAAGGAGACTTCCACTACGCATATGCCCAGCTCAGTAGAGCGACAAGGACTGAGTTCATTCGGACAATAAATTGATGCAATTTCATTTCATTTCATTGTAATATTTATTGAATTACACATTGCACATTGTATACAATAAATGACGTTCTGTTTGTTAGCTCTCAGAGTAAACTCAATTATTAACTCGAGTTGCAAACATATGGCATATATGCGTATAACGCATACGCCACGTTGCGCTCAATTAGTCAGCAAAGTTCAGCTCTGTAGTTGGCCAGGGCTCAGCTGATTGGCCTTATAACTATCATTAGCATTCACCGTCTTATCCAACCGAAACCTAAGGCCGAATACTCCCCAGTCCTGGTCTCTTTTTTGATGTGATTTATGCGTTTTTGGGGAAACGACGCTTTTACGCAATTTTGTTCGCCTGACAGGCGGCAACAGTGTTTATTTATGGGCCGCCTAGGACTCTATCCAGGACTCGTGTAACACTGCCTGGAGTCTGATAAGTGGCATACTTAAAGACAGCCTCGAGCTGCGTTGCACTTAAAGTTGAAGCAAACTTTGGAGTACTAAATTGGCATTAAAATTTTGATATACTATACAATTAGTTGTTGGCTTCCTCTGAAATACGAGTATTGGCCTACGGAGCATACATTTTTATATTTATTTAATTCTTTTCTGCTCGAGGATATTTACGTATACAGCGAGAAACAATCGTTAAGCATTCCCAATCAGTGTCAAAAGTAAGGAAATAAGCATTTGGCTTGAATCAAGTCGAAAATTCTCATTTCAAGAATGGTATGCAATGAACAAAAATGTTAAATCAAGCTATGAATAAAATGCTATGTCGAATTTGGTATGAAAGAATATAAAATGAAGCCTAGAAATTCTTGATTCAATCAAATTTTCAGGTTGAAATAAGAGTTCAGTCTCAGTCTCCAATCTTAATACAAGGATTAAACTAATTAAATGTTTACAAAATAATGAATTATATCAATTAATAATAAGAATATTAAAATTGTTTCTCTCAATCACTTTGAGAGGGCACGAATCAATTTTCACCATTTAGTTCTTCTGGATTTCAACCCTGAGTCAAGCTGAAAATAATCTTGATTTTAGAATTTTGTATTTATTGTATGGCCGCTTTCAGCCCGAGTCAGGCCAAAATATTCAAGACTTGGTGGATCGAGAATCTCCTTAGGCCTCTCTATAATTTTATTCTTCGGTATTGTTCATCAAGTTATCATTGAAACCCGCGGGGAGGAAACATATTTTCGGTTTATGTTAAAGTATGTTCGGAGAAAATACTCGTATCTCAGGCGTATTCAGCTAAACAATTCATATCGACAAGCTTTTTTCTTTCGTTTCTTTTTACACGAATTGCAGTGGAAAGTTTTAATTATAAAAGTTTGGCGCAGCGTTCTACGAACAGAAAAATACGACAGGCCACAAGAGTAAAAATTGAAACCGACTCACACATCCACAAGCAAAAAAACAACACACACTTATAGTATATACACACACACACATATATAGCCAGGCGTGGCATTTGGACCATAATGTCAAATGGGTTTTCTTAAGCTTTAAGCCATAGAAACGAAAAGTCATAAAGGCTTAGTTGCTAGATTATTAAAGCTCAGTAGGGTGTTGGTTCACACATTGTGCATTGCTCTAATTATATTGGCCTTATTTTTTTAGTAATGCACAACTCTGTTGCATAATTAAAGCGTCCTCAATCTACATTGTAAACAAAGAAAAAAAATTAATTATTGCCTGGCTGCATTCTTCGTTTAAGACAAAAGAACTAACGACAGCCATCAATGGGCTTCCATCTGCGCAATGCATCTCGTTCCATGAATACCCTCTCTGAAATAAGATGCAAACGATAATTGCCTGTCTAATGGAGCAGCATGCTCACTCAACTTTTCTTTAATTAAAAGCCTTTGAATACAGCTAGCATCAAGAATATATATGTTTTGATATATGGCGACGATTGCTAAAAAACTGGAGAGTGAATTCAGTATATTGAAAGTAAGAACAATCTTATTTTAAGAATTTCATTTCTAATCTAATTTAGCTTATTTGAACAGGTTCAATTTTCAAAAATAATTATTTCAAAGAGAATTAATCAAACTAGAGTCTGTGCGAGCTATTCATCTGATCCTCTCTTTTCTCGCTTGATTTTAAAAGAGCGAAGCTTTGTCTCTAGGATTGAAACTATTTGGTTTTGTGCTAGATTCAGATACAGAATTCTCGGTTCTTCCTTTGAGGCCTTGACATGAGTAACGACTTGTTGGATTTGGATTCACATCTTGATTGATTTACCTTTCAAAATAGGTAAAATAATTTGTATTTCTTTTGTGTGATGACAAAATCAAGAATAAATGACCGAAAACATTCAACAATAATGGTAAGAGCTTTTAATAAATTGAAGTCCTGCCAGCGAGCATTAAAGCCAAATAAAAATTTCAACTGGAGTTCCAGTTGGACTGCGGAGAATAGCAAATGTGGAGAAGTGTAGGGGATATATTCATGGGATAAAAGTGAGTGCGTGGCAACTCTTTTGTTGCAATTTGTCTGTCCTGCTCCGCCCCTCGTACGCGGTGATGCGCAAATTGCATTGGCAGCCCACACAGCTTAGATGGTTTTTTTTTTTTCAGGCGGACTGGAACTGGCAGATTGCTTATCGCCATTTTATGGCTTCTGGCTGGAAAAAATCAAAGAGCAAGCGCCGGGGGAGGAGTTTATTTCATTGGTTCTATGTAAGTGCAGTTTTTAATTGAGTCTGCGTCGAGTGCCACGAGTCAGCTAGTGTTTTAATTGGATTGTATTGGCGTACGGAGATTTAGCTGGAAATCTCCTATTTCAAAGGCTTCCATTTTCCGTTTTAAAGTCACAGTAAAGCAGAGAGCAGCAGTCTTCAATATCTAGCAAAGCCCCGTTGCTACGCTTAGCCTCTGATGTAGCCACGTGTACAAAAAAAAAGCAAACCCGCCCAGCCACGCTTTTCTTTCACACAAGGACACCCATAACCAACCCACATATTTAAGATAAAGCTAAAGGAAATTTATTACATTTGCGCAGAAAAATAACGCTAAATGCGTTCATAAAGCAGCAAAAAAATAGCACTCAGTCAGGCAGAGAGGAGCTATGGAACCGGAGGTCTTGGCTCTGGCAACTCAGCAGGCGACTCCATCTTCATTTATATTTGAAAGACCTACATGCTCTGCGAGAGGGAGAGCGAGTGCGGTAACAGAAGTATCAAAATTAGAACAATAATCACAATTATTTTAAACTCCCCTAGGAATTCTAAGAAAAACTAGTAAGAAATGGTATCTTTGCACACTGGGAAAAGCCTTGTTTAAATTGTTAATTTAGACCAACAGAAACTTCGTACGCATTGAACCTGTATGATAAAATCCTCAGATCCAACAGGTTCTTACAAATATGTTACATTCACCAGAAAGAAGATACATTCAAAAGTTAATTCACCAACATAAGGTCTGAGAAACCAGTTTGCTTATAAACCCTGGGGACAGACAGGCCTGGCTATAACGAGTCGTCTCATCGTCCTCATCAAGAATATATATAATTAATGAGGGGCTCACCCAATGCATTGCACAATTTCGCGAAAAAATTATAATACCCTTCCCAAGGGCCTAGAACCGGATTTGTTGCGATTTGAAACATTTTGCAGACATTACGAACTGCCCTCGCATGACATGCGCAGCCGACAAAGGCGCAACAGTCAGCTAAAGTAACGAAAAAGAATGAAAAAATCCCCATTTGACAAATTACCAGAAAGCAGGTAAACAGCTGGTGGATAGAGCATTGGGCGGAGTCTTGAGAGGATGGCAAATATCTGCAAGTTATCTCCTCCTCAGTAAACACTACTGAAGCCACAAGCGTTGCTGGAAAAGGAGCGATAAATATATGTACATATTATAATGACCATGGGTGTAGCTATTAATAACATATGAACGGCACATTTAGCGCCTGCATAAATAAAAGTTATGCTTTCTTGTTGCTCATATGACATTTGACTTTTCCGTTTTGCTGATTTCTGTTTTTATTTTAGCTGTCTTTATGATATTTTATTAAAGACCCATCATTATTTCACATTTACTCTCAGCAAAGCATGCAGTCTAGAGCTTCTTTTATGTGACTGTCTTTCGTTTTTGTTTTCAATTATTTTATGTGTAGCCGCCTTAAAGTATGCTATAAAATTTGCATTACAGCATCAGACCGAAAGAAAATGGGCAGCCATAGAAATCTACTGAGATTGTGTGTACAGAGCCAACAATATGGAAAGCTTTTTAGGCTTAAATTAATGTGGCATTGGGATGAATTTTCGGAAGCCTATTTAGTCGTTTAGAGCAAAGTTACTGCAAAAAAAAAACTGGGAATTATAATTGGCCAAATACAACCTCTTCATATCTGAAACGATTTAGAAACGAACCAACTACGAGCTTAAACATTAGCTATACAATATTTTTACGAAATGTATACTTCAAGGTGAATGAATATATCAATACTTATTAGCCTAAATTATCTTAATAACATAAGTACTTTATTTAACAGTTAAATACCTCCAGAATTCAAATATATTACAAATATTGATTTTCAGTTGGATACAATTTAAAGCTTCTACATAAGCAGAAAGTTAGTTTGGGGTTCTTTGCAAAGCTCCAGCTAATTGGGGTTCGAATAAATTTGATACCAGTAAGAAAGGTAAAAAGGCGAATTGGTGAATTGAGTATAAAAGTAAAATTCAGTGAAGCGAACCGTGAAAGGTGAAAACTTGGAACGAGTTTGAACGTTGTTCATCTGTGGGGTGTATCCTCCTCCCAAAAAGAGTGCTCAAGAAGAGCGTGTGCGACTTCAAAATACTCTATAAATACTAGTCCTAATATCGCTTAATAAACAGTTGAATTTTCAGACGCAAACATCCCCACTCTCTTGGATATGCATACAGAAGCTGCATGAATATTCTATGTCAATTCTTCTTCAATCTTCAATTCTTCTTCGATCCATACTTCTTCTTTTCAAATCAACTGTGAACAGGATTAAATAACTGAATCAATCGATATATTTATACTGGCATACCGGCTCACTATGAATCAATAAGTCTCTTTCTCTTTTTCTTTCTCTCTAGTTGGGATTCTGATATTATATATTATAATTAATATAATTCATTATAGGATTGAAAAAAGAAGAAATCAGTTTTAAGATCGAGCTATTTTCAAGAGGAAAGCGGTCATGAATTAATAACATACGATTACATCTAACTACTGGGGGGAACCGACTCAAGTACGGAATTCTGGATTTTATTTTATTTTTTGTTGGGCAGCTTTAATAGACTTCAAGATTGACGTGTTCATTCAGACGGATGAACAAGCAGACGGGAAACAAATAGACTGGGGATTCTGATCATTATTGATCAGCTTATATTATTAATTCCTCTTCTGCCCTTTAAAAATGTTTGGCACTAACATGATATACTCTAGCCATTTTTAGTGTTTACTGAGTAAAAACACATTCTGTGACCTGTCTAAACAACTTAATGACCCCTTGTTGCTGTGTCATTTTTATACCCATTAAGTAAACACGGGTTCATAATGTCCCAACCTGAGTAGCTACTCGGACTAGTTTAGAACAGACAGTTAAAATAACTGTGGCACAGAGACGCATACAGGCCATTTAGTTGTAGCCCGAGGCGCTCGTCGCTCGTCTAATCATTCAGCAACTGTTAAGCTTTTTATGGTTAAAAATCCCTAGCATAACTGTTAACGACATTACCACCTGGCCATGAGAGGAGAGTCGTATAATTGAAGTGTGCAGAGCACATCCCGCTCTCCCCTTCCTTCCCTTTAGTAAAGCCAGTTTTTAGGTGTCGCCGCCGCTGCCTCACAATCCACTTAATGTGATTGCTTTACGTCTGTCTCCGCTGCAGCCAAGATATCGCATTAGTTAAACGAAATATTAATGTTCTCCTCCAGGACAAAGATGAAAAATACGAGACTGTGTTTGACTTCGCATTAGGATCCAAGGAATAATCAACCAACAAAATCCAAACGTAAATTTCACAAATTTCTAAAAATAAAATATCATAAGCAAACTGTTAATATTGTGAGCCAGTGACAGGCGAGAGAAAGGCCCAGAGAGGTCCTTTAGTTGCCAGTGCTTAACTACTGTGCCTGGGCTTTATTATGCCTTAAAAGTTTTGACATTTACCGGAACACGCACACACTAATATCTGAAGAGAGAGAGAGAGAGAGGGACAGAGGAAAGGTGCAGAGAGACAAATAATACACGAGTTGATCTCTCCATGGACTAAGCAGATATTTATGCACAAATATATATTTATATATATATACACTCGTATCAACAAATAAATCGCATTAACAACAGTTGAGACCTATTGTGATTTGTGCGTGTGTTGGCGTAATATGTCAGAGTCCCGACAGGAAGTTCATTGCCTTCCTATTCGGGTGTCTATACACTCTACCTCAATGTGTACATAAAAGAGAAATATTGTAGGGCTTTGAAGAAAGCCCAAATACCCTGCTTTATAATTAAAAGAGTCGATCGAGAGCCACATATTTCTCCATGTTATTCCATCCGTTCGAAAGGATGTTATCCTATAGATACTTTGCCAGTCGATGCCTTATTTAAAGTCCTATAAGTTTCCTAGAGGAACAAATTAAGATACTCTTTTCTAGAGTGTAACAGCCCTACTAAACATTTTGAGCTGAAACCAATGCAGCTAACAGTCTACCTGTTCATGAGTGATAAAAGGATAATATTTGGATAAGGATATATATATTATTCTGTCCAATGGAATTGTATACATGGTGATGACAAATCTTTGCTTGATAAACAATCAGGACTAAGGACCCGTTTGTTGCCATGGCAGCACACTCAATCAAATGTAGGTAAGGACCTAAAAAGGATGTGCCAGGACACGCAAGCAGAAAAAGCAAAAAAAAAAAAAAAATGAAAGGGAAAGGTGCAAAATACCGAGGATTTTATGCGCATTAATTAAAGGAAAGTCACAGGACAAAAGACGATCCCAAAAGCACCTTTCAGCCCCAAAAAATGCAAATGAAATATTTAGCATGATATTTAAGCTGATTGAGATGAATTATCTTGAAATGAATACCCGAAGAATTGGCCCAACCCAAAAAATATATAGCCAATGGCAATGGTAATTTAATGCTCAACACGTGGGTGGGCATAAATTTAACTCTCGCAACGCTATTTTTGCTGCTTCTAATCCTGCGAGACTTTACAGTATGCATATATATATTTGTATAAATGTAATTAAAGCAGTCCTTGGCAATCCTGTGTAAATTACGCAATGCCCAGAGGAACAAGCGTCCAAAGTGTCATTATAAAATCTTGTTGCATACGCCTTGGCGCTATAGCCGTTAGCCCAGCGATTAAGTTGCGCAACTTTTCATATGTGCGACATTCCTCTATGTTGGTTAGGAGAAATGGGCCGCGGGGCGAGGGATGTGGGGCATGGGCGTGGCGTGGCAGCTACACTCACAAGCACTTTGGCGCAATTAAAGTTTCAAAATGCCATCGGGACGCGGTCCCCGTTCCCGTCCCCATCCCCTCAGATCTGCGAATTGTAGATTTTATTTGACTTTTTCTACAATTATATCGCCCAGAGTTTTTCTGCTTTTGCCTTTTAGTGGCCTAAGTGCCTTCTCGAGGACGTAGCCGAGCTTTGGTTTTGTACTCGTGGCTTGGAGTTTCACTACCTTTCGGTTAGCTCGGATAGTTTGTTTTGTGTTGATGGTTTTATGACTGCACCAACAAGTGGAAAGTTCCGACTTGGCTTGAGTGGCACTTTACCAATATGACGGAAATAAATATTTACTTTTTTTTTTAAATTAACTAAGTTTGCATTAAAATTAGGAGTGAAAGAATTATGCCAGATAAAACAGTGGGACAGGTTTCTTATAAATTAACTGCTTTTATGATTTGCATTTTTAGGCGTATTTCCAAGCACGAAATTCTTGATTTTCAATATCGGAATTCTGGATTTAGTTCCTTATCCAATACCAGATTGATTTAAAATAATTATAATGAAATGAATACCAGAATTCTCGTACTTCATTTAATCTCAACTAGATATTATCAGATTACTAGCAGGTTTGTACTTAAATCTAGCGTTAATTCGGATAGATTTACTTATTTAATCATTTCTTAATTGATTTGAAATGATTAAGTACGAGTTGAACTAAAATTAAGAAAAAAATTCAATTTAGCCCCTATTTCAGTTTATAGATTAAGAGTCTAAAGTACGTTTATCGTAATATTATATTCGCTTATATACTATTTTCTAATTGTTTTTCACGAAATTAATAAAGCGAGAACAATTCTGAATATAATTAAATAAAAATAATAAATTAAACTCAAAAATGAATATGAAAAACTTACGTGGCTTCGGTGACAAATGAATCTACCAGGGAACTTGAGTTGGGAATGCTAAAATAAAATATTTGAATTGAAAAAATAAAGTAATTAAAATAAGTAAATAGAAAATAGAAAAACTAAGAATAACATAGATAAAAAATAAAATTCTTTCAAAACAGAAATTAAAAAATAAAATAAAATTTACTTTGCTAGAATATAAAACATTCATTATTATATTTCACGGATTTCCCGTATCCTAAAATTGACTATTTGCAGCTTACAATTAGTTTAAGCTTTGACCATTCAGAGCACACACTTGAATAGAATTTTCTCGAACCTTTTGATACCCTGACCTTCAGGTTTACTCTATCAATTTGCTGACCTTCAAGTTTACTCAATCAATTTTCCGAGTACAGCCATCATATTTACCTGCAAAGAGGAAAAGTTTTGAGTTAATGAAGATTTATATCGAAAGCGATGGAAATGTTAAGAAATTAATTAGACATTTTACATTGGGAAAAAAGAGAGGCAAAAGTGGGCGGGCAAGGGTTGCCAACTAATGACTGAAACGCCCCATGATACGTGGACCAGCACCCACTGGCTGGCCAGTTAAATGAATGCCTTTTAATTAAGCCTGGAGATATGATTACAAAAGCGAAATGTTGTTAAACGGCACCTCAACATGAAAGGCAGTGAACGGGACTTGATTGTTTATCCACACAAGTGAAGTTCAAAGTTCACACGCAACCCCCAAAGGACTAGGGCCGAGTAGACTCTGACTCAATGTGCAACTCATAAATCTTTCATTGAAGGATCGAAACATAAATCAAAATTAATGCGATTCTGAAAGAAATATTAATATGGCTTTAAAGTGTTTTTATCAGACTTACGTTGAAATTTATTGAAACAATTTGCCTGCAAGGACATACACATTGTAAGAGAACTCTGTATCTTGCAACAATGTTTTCACAATCAATTCACTGGAATAACAGAATCAAATCGAACGAAACACATGGAGAGAAAAAGATGCAAATAGAGAGAAAAAAGGGATAAAATTGCAGTAGAGCTGGAAATTGAAATGTAAATCGCGCTGACCTTGACCCAATGCATGCGCCAGTTGATTCCCGATGCCTGAGTCCTTAGTTCCTAGTCCTGTAATAAAGCACTGAAACACAACACGAATACCAGCCATAAAAGGTTAGCCAACAACTACAACAACTAAATTCTATGTTGACTCAAGGCTCATACAAGCAGAGCAGAGAAAAAATGCAAGGATTTTCACAATTTATGCCACACGTTGAGCAACAAAAAATGTACTAGAATTTTTTATTTAATTAAACTTTGATGCGAGCCCCACAAAAAACCCACAACATTAATTAAGTACTCGGCATTTTAACTTGTTGAACCAGCAGCAGAACATAGCTGCGGTATTTTTTTATACAAGGATCATTAAGTATACGCAATGTATGCAGCTGCGTAGGTGTAGAGTATACAATTTTCAAAGAGGATTACCTTGTTGTTGTTGATAAGCTGCCAATTCATTGGTATTGACTTAAGCATACAACAAAACATATGGGAGTGACATCGCTGATGTGATAATGATGATTGGATTAGTCTGCCAAGTTGTTTGGTCATGTGAAAATAATAAATAGGATTAGATTGCACAGAGAACAGAGAACAGAGCACAAAGCACAAGGCAAAGAGAAGAACAATCAATCCAATCAGCAAAACAAACAAGAGAGATGATAATCAATTCTGCACATAATCAAATTTCAAATATTCATTTTATACAGTAAAGATAATGACTCCAATTACTCAATAAAGTCTCCCAAACAGGTTAAACAAATATTTGGAATTGTTATAATAATCTCCAGTACAGTTTTGGACCAGCCAAATAAATTTTAACTAAGATACTACTATTACTATTATACGATCTTATAAATAGATTAAAACTTATTACATAGTAAAAGTTGTATTTAATTTAATTCAGAAGTAAAGTAGATTACATACTATTTGACCCTTTGAAAATTGTTTAAAAATTTATTTATTTTGAAAGATTGATCTAATATCTATTTCTATATTTCCGAACCGTACCCTTAGATAGGCTGAGAGATTAGTGTGCATGGAAATATGGACTATATCAGCTCATCTCGTCGTCCTGGTCAATAATATGTGTATATACTCTATGGGATAAGGATGTTTCCTTTCACGACAAATATGTAATACCCTCTGCAGGGGTATACTAAGCATTAGATGATCTTTGCCGTCGACCTTTACCCTTAACACTTTCGAGAAGAGCTTTGCAGTTTGTTGCCAGGACAACGGCAGAGATTAAATGGCGTCAAAGTCAGGAACGCAGTGCAGGTGGCTTCCAAGTCACCGACAGGCAGCCCCCTTGACCTTTGAAAGGTCTGTTTTATCTTAATTGGTATACAAGTACCAGTCAGAGGCAAGGGAACTTTGCTTTGTTGGGGAGTGTGTGCGCATCTTTCATTACTTAATTACAAAGCAAACAGTTGGCAGATGATAAAAGTAAATGCAAAACCAGCTGGCGTTAGCTATTTTCAATTAAAGGCTGAGTGGCGAGCATCACAAGTCATTCAGCGCGTAGCTCTGTGGATAATCATCGCTTGGTGGCATCCGAGAAATATCTTATTAAAGGATGCAGTTCCTGGAATCCCGCAATCCGATTGAATGCATACAATGGCGTGTCGTGGCTCTAAGCATCAGGCATTTAATTCGGAAATATTTTTGCATTGGCATGCTGAGGTCTTTACAGGATTTCTAGTTTCTAGTCAAACTCTTCATAAAGAATTTCAATCACATTTCTCGGTTCTTTATAGCGGAATATCAAAGTAGATTGGGATTCTTGGTTTCCTTTACACACAAGCTATTCAGTTTTCTAATATTTTATTGGAATGTTAAGCCTAAAATTAAAATAAAAAAAACCTGACCTCAATTCCACTTAATCTTATATAAAACATGGTCACATTTGTTAAAACATCGCAGTAAAATCGATTTAAAATCTATTAGGACTCGCACTGAACTGGTTTTTACTGATATTTGAATTACATCCATCTCTATGAAAAATCTCTATTACAAAATTTAAGTACGATTAAGTATTTTTTCATTTGAACAAAGGTATGAACCGGATTAAATATGGAAAATACTTCCTATTCATACGAGATTTAAGTACGAACCGGCTTACTATATGCTCATAAGTCTAGTTGGTATTAAATCTAGTATGAGAATTCTTATATTAAATTTCATTATACTATTACTTTGTACTGTTAAATTAGGTCTCTTGCCAATCCAATATGGCATAGACACAGTTTAAAGTCAATCCGAATCGTTTGTTTATTGTACGTACCAAATAAAAAGACAGTCCTACTTGAATTTTGTTGTAATTTTCCATCAAATTGATAAACTGATATGCTGTAATTATGAATATATTTATAAATAGCTTGGCGAATATTTCGAATTTGATGTGAACATCTTGTCACTTTCTTTATGAGTCAACATCTTAGCCGCTCCCCAGGCAGGCATAAAGTTGGTGCGATGCAAAGAGGCGCTTTGTTTGGCAACGCAAATGGCACCCACGTCTGTCATAAGCCGGCAGGCAGTTTGAGCTTGAGGCGGAAATTGTATTGGTCATAAAATGTTTGGTGGCTTCTGCTGCTGCTCAAAAGACGCAAGGGAATCAAGCAGGAGGAGGAGGAGGAGTCGACTTACTGGCGAAAGCATGCTGGTAACTGTGACAGCTATTTTTAGATAAAGTCAAAGGTCGTGTAAGATCTCTTTTGGGTCTGGAGCACGGAGCATGGAGCACGGAGCACGGATATGTCTCAGCCTTAAGCATGTTGCCAGCATGAAAATTTAATAAGTTTCTTGAAAATATCGACAAAGGTTTGCAGTTTGCTGATTGCCTGTCAAGTGCACGAAACTACGAGTAAGTTGCCCAAAAAGAGTTTGGCAGGAATAATTCAGGAGCTCGACAGCTAAATAGTTGAAGTTTGAATGGACTTAAGCTCAGGTAATGAGCCTCAGGAGATTTCACTGGGTCCACAAGCAATTTTACGCATAGATGAGTCTGAGCCGAGAATTAAATACTGACGGTTTAAATAATGCAAGCAATAATTAGATAGCTTTGTGCTACGAATATTCTGTTATTCTATTATATTTTCGGTTTTTCTATGAATGATCTGATATAATAATCAAATATATCAATAATATTAAACAGATTTTCTTGTAGGTTAAGTAAAATGTGATTCATAGAAACAACAAATTAAATGACTATTCACTTACAGATCCTCTTCTCCAGAGAGACCCCTCCATAGAATATTCCCGCGTCTGTTAAAGCTACTGCTAAGCATAAAAAAAGCATAGGAATAAAGAGATTGCATAGAAAAGGACCTTCCATAGCTTATAAGGAAAAGTTATCGTGAATTATATTTATGTAGGATTCTCTTTTTCATACACATTTATTTAAAATTCAAGTTGCTTGGCAAAAGCAATTTTCGCTTTTTTATGGTCTCCCAGTGTGAAGTATAACTTGATTAACATCAAAAGGCAAAAGGTTACAGCAACAGTGCTCGTTAAAAGTTATGTGAACCACATCTGAAAAGGTCACCAACAAATATCGAAAACATAACAATTAGATTAAATGAGCGAAAAAGAAAGGACCAAGAAGGACGAAGAAAATAAAAGAGTTGCGATCTCAACCAGCGCTGAAAAGTGAGCACCCACAGAAAAAATATACAGCGCATTTCAGAATAAATATTAAATTGTAAATTGCAAATTGCGTGGGTGAAGTGGAGAGGAACGCTCTGACATAGCCAGAAGGTGTTGTCCTGTTCCATTGGCTGCCAGTTGTTGACAGAATTAATTGCGCAGGTTAGCGAAGGGAGCGGAAGAGCAAATTGAATTGCGAACGATGCGCTGCGCTCTTCGCAGGAGCAGGGATAGAAGCAGTAGCAGCAGCAACAGACCCTCTTGCTGTGGTCCTTTCATTGGTGCTGCCGGCGGCATCTAAAACTGGAATTAAGTTAGGCGTGTTTTCCGTTCCAGCCATAAACACATTTGCCAGGCCAACAGAAACGATGCACAGTTGCAGCCACAGAATTGCATTACGCTCGAATACAAAGCGGGAAAAAAGATGCCTACAAAAAATGTTAAATTTAAAGAGACAAAGTCTTTAGTCTGAAACCACATCTAGGAAACTAGAGTCTCAAAAGGCTGAAGAAAACCATGCCAAGATAACAGAAGCATCTCAGAAGAAGTCTTATTCAGTATAAGAACTACTCATAATTCTTTGTGAAGTGACATTGAAACCTTCAACCCAATAAAACTTCTGACGTTTGTGAGGGAAGTTGCCTTGAGCAGGAGGACAATTAAGTTGGGAGGGGTACACAATAAATAATGTAGGTCAAAGTGCAGAATCTCCTACATACTAAAAATAATATTTTAGTTATTTAATATTTATTAGTTTGGTTCAATCAAAGTTTTATACTTTCATTTTTACAGTCTTTAGTTTCTTATGCTTTTACAGGGGGAAGATAAGTGTAAGGCATTCAAGGAGGCATCTCCGACCTCATAAAGCATATATATATTATCATACAGGACAATGAGTCGATTCGATGTAGTCATATCCGTCCGACTGTCTGTCTGTTTGCAAACTAGTCTCTGAGTTTTAAGGCTAGGTAAATGATATTTTGAATGCAGCCTTCTCTTTTGTTGTAGTAGCTTTTTCTTTGTCTTGCGTCGATTTAGTACTCCTTAGTTAATGCTGATTATAGTTTGGTTTCACTCTTCTAGGAATAAATATCGGATTTGAAAGTCCTTTAGGAATAAATATCGGATTTGAAAGTCCTATAATAGCTCAACACAACTGCAACACCATTATACTAAGCATTTGGTTTTCACAGGATACAAACAGCTGCCAAAATGAAATGGCTATCGCAGGGTTATGCTTTAGGCTGTGAGCTTTACACTCGGGAGGACCTTTTTATGCCAACGTCGAGCTCCCCCCCACATACACACACATGAGCAGCGATGACTGGCTTTTAAAGCGAAAGGCAGTCGGCAACCATTAACGCTATGCAAATAGAACCCAAACACTAGAAGCTCAGGCCCGACTCCAGGAATAGACCTGGGTGGGAATAATAATTTGAAAATTTTAGTGAGTGCGCGCTTATCAAACGCATTTTGGCATTTTATAGAGCGTGCGAGTTTTATGTTAATTTATAAGTCTGGTTCCGGTTGGATGGATCGAATAGGCTAGAAGGGAAGTGGAAGGGGAAGCGAAGTGGGCGAAGGGAAGGTAATGCGTGCCTTGCCTCTTGCTGGATTATTTTCTGAGTCAATTTTTATTACAATGACTGGCATTTCTCGCTGGAAAAGCGATGCGAACGATAAACACTATACTAGAAATTACTGTGCTAAGCGGAACGGCATTGTTCAATAAACAGAATAGATATAATAAACAAACTGCTTGATATACATATTATATATCCACATTAAGTACTTTTCTAATAAATAAATAAGAAACAAGAACTTAAAGCTTAGGATTCATCAATACGGAAAAGCTGTCAGCGCTGTTTAGTTACACTTGCAAGCTAGAATTGCTATTTGGAAATTGTTTGATTGTTCCTATGACAGCTATATGATATAGTAGTCCGACCTCTCTCTCTCTCACTTTAAGTCTTCTCTTTCAAACTATCTCCGATAAAACCACGACGAGAGATGGAGGCCATGAGTGCTTCTGTAGTATCACTTTTTTTTTCCACTGGTTTGGTGTTTTTCCGGGCTTCGTTATCTGTTTAACTATATCTTGTCCTAATTCCTTTTTTTCTTTCTGATTGCGGCTATTCCGGGTTCCAATCCGTGAATCCAATGTTGGACCTTATATTTAACTTTCACTTTTATTTAAAGAAGAAGGCTTAAATTGAAAATTAAATTAAGACGGCTTGGCTAAGAGGAGTAGTCTTATCGTCCTGATCAATAACTCGAATACTTTATGGGGTCAAAGATTCGTTAATACATCTTCTGCAAGGGTAAATGAAAAACAATATCGTACCACAAAATAAAATTGATTGAAAATCTATTCAAAACTCGATAGAAATCTAGATCTTTACATGCAAAAGGAGCACCGACCAGAAACGATTTCGTATATAGCCTTTGTTTTCGAGTACGCTTCAAGCATTTATTAAATATCTAAATATCTAGAAACAGAAATAAAATGTCGCCTTTTCTGACTTGTCGCCCTCTGACAAGGGAACAAAACAAAGAAAAACACGTAGCCCTAGCTCTTTTACGATACGGCGTAATTTGCTACTTTGTAGCATTTTGGCAGTCAGAGATATAACATTTTTTATATGTGTGCGTGCATTGTCGTAATATCTACACACGGAGACATCCACCAACGTACCCTCACCCACACATAAGCCCCAACTTGAAGCACAACTCGTTGGAGCCGCCCTCTTTTTTCACTTTCACATCATTTGTTGGCATTACTTTGGCTGTCACTTCCGCCGTGCGTTAATATTTATGTCTTGATACGCTTTACTCTGTTAGTTCGGTCTGAATTTTGTATCTGTATCTGTATCTGTATCTGCTTCTGTATTCTTCTCTCTGGACTAGCAACTTTATGAAAAGCGTAACTTTTGCCTGTTTTTCCGTTTCCTGTGGTGTTCACTATTTCCGTGCACTTTGCCCTTTGTGCTTTTTTTCATTCATTTATCTTTATTTTTCCAGACACAGACAACGGGATATGTTAGCATATGTTTTACCAGTATCGTCCATATGCTCGAACCTATCTAATTTTATTTAGCTTCTTAAGATCCAATCACTTAAATCTAGATGTAACACTCTAGTTTACTTTATACTAAAAGGGAGGTGAATCAAAAATCATTCTGAATTTAAGCTTAATAATCCTTAGTTCGAGTCGCACTTAATAAATGTAAGTATGATTTGTACTTTCCCATTTGAAATAAAGTATTAACAGGATTAAATAATTGAATGAATCCTAATTTATACTTGATTCAAGTACGAACCGAATTACTGTGAACCGATAAGTCTATTTGGGATTAAATCAACTACAATCGGGGTTCATTTTGGGATACTCATGCGTAAGAAAATCATACCTAAACAGAAGTAGAGCAGGATAATATTTAGAACTTTTAGATTGAAAGTATTCCCATGCCCTTTCACATATTGAATTTTATATTGGAGTGCCCTGAATTCAACATGAATTTACCTAATTTAAGGGTGTCTACTACCAAATTAAAACCGACTATAAAGGCAACTGTTGTAAGCTTTTGCGTGTGGCCTAAAGGGCAGCTGCCAAAGGTGGCTTGTTGCGGCATAATTGAACGTCAATTGACAAGGCAGTGCTGTGAAATTGCTTTTCAGTTAAAAGTGGGCTAACGACTTCTTCAAAAGTACACGGAAAATGCAGTCCATAAAATTGAAAAACATAAAATTGATTGAACGTTTTGTGGTTTGCAGACGTGTGGCGCATATGTTTCCACATTACTTGGCAATTGCGATTGACTTTTGGCTATTCGACAGGAATATCTTCCACTCGAGCTCCATACTGGACTGCAGCAGTAACTTTTCAATTTGTAATAAATAAAATAATTTCAAACTTTGCATCTATTACTTTTAATATATTCTTGCATAATTAAGTCTGTCCAAAACATTCCAACCGCAGATTGACGGATTGTGAACTTACAATGATTGAACTCAAGCTCTCCTTCACATTTATATACACTGACAGAAAAAGGCCAGTCTAACAACGAGCGTGATTAAACTAAGTTGAGAGATATAACATCTTAAATATTTTGAGCTAAAATTCGGGATATTACGCGTTAATTAAGTACATTTCCTCCTTACACACCTCAGATTCGTAAAACAGGATTATTTATGGCTTGAGTGAGGACTTAAATACAAAAGACGGATCAAAATTAAGATAATTGACTCGAGCTCTCTTAATTCCTTTGTTGTTTTAATACTATAAACTAATTAGCTTAATTTTTACACTAAGATTGGAGAATGAGAATGAATGAAGCTGAAAATGTGATTGGCTGAAGAAATTCTTGTCTCAATTATTTTACTATATTTTATGCTTAGTTCGATACTGCTTGGCTCTCAAAATAAGAATGGAATATTTTTGTCTTGATTTAAGCCAAATACGTATTACCTTACTTTTGATACTGTTTCGGAGTGATTTTTCCTCTCTCTTTGTGTATATAAATTGATATTTATGCCATCAGTAAATTAAGTAGAATAAAAGGTTACACTTTTTTGAACTTAAATACAAAAGTCAATAAGAAGAAAAAGGCGATAATTTAATGCAATTAGCCCAACAAGTTGAAAAAATATCGTACTGTATACAAATATACCGATAGGGGAAAAAATACAATGCTCGAGGAATTCTCATTCATTATTTATACTGCATACTTTGGGGCCGCTTCTCGCATTGGCAATTAACTGAGAATTGAAGGCAGGCGACAGAGAAATAAAATAAAAACCAAATTGTATACACATTTTTATTTTATTTTTTGTTCTGTTCGCCACTTGACATACAATAAATGAGCCCGACTCCGACTGCGGCTCCGTTGGAGGTCGCCGTAACCACGTTAATTTGGTTGAAACGCCAAGTGTCGGACCGGACCGGACCAGTCGTTAGCACCCACGCCGATAGCACAGACATGTCCAGTGTCCTGGCCCGTTCTGCATGGCATAAAATTTTAATATCGTCCTTAAATTTAAATAGCCTCAAGTTGTTGGTGGCCTTTGCGTTTGCGTTTGATTTGGCAGCGTTTCAATTCAGCAGGACATTTTATTTTTATATTTATTTTTACTTCTCTGCCAAGTGTCTTTTTGGGGGCGACCATAAATTCTCAGCCTTGCCTTTGCTCTATTTATTTATTTATATATTTATTTTGAGGCCAACGCTTTGATTTGATTGTATTGCCTCAGGTCCGAAAAAGGCAGCTGTCTTCCTACCTGTGGTTTACATACAAATATACATACACACATTCCTATTACAAAGGAATAGCGCAAATATGTAGGCTCTGAAAAGTGCGAGTGGACCTTGAAGGCGTTGACGGATTAAAATGTATCTAAATGTTGGCAGAGACTAAAGTTAGTTGCGATATAAATGCCTCACACTACTGTTATTCGCTTATATATACTATTATATTTTTTTGAAACTCCTAAGTTTTCCTAAGATTTCCCCATGAGAAAAACTCAACGTATTATATAAATCTAGATTCTGTTACAAATGTGGCTGCTAACATGGATTCAATTTAAGCTAATTAGTATGAAATATAGATTGAGTTTAAAAGGTTACATTCCCTTGCAGACTGGAATAATTGTTTGAAACTTGAACGATTCTTCCTAGGGCAGGTATATGATATAGAATAGAAATTGGTTTTTTAGTTTGAAATATAACTGCAAGAAATTATTCATTAGTTGACAAATTGAAGAACAAGTTGGCATGAAAACAGGTAGACGGATTTACTCTTATCTCCTCGTCTATTCTGGTCCTGGGGACGGGGATGTCTGCTTCAATACGTCACATATTGCTTGGCAAAGTCATAATACCCTCTATATATATGCAAGGGTATACAAATATATATACAATCGTAGCAATCGTGCATAAGCAAACCTATGTAAATATCAGAAGAGTATTTTTGTTTTTGTCAATATTTATGAAAAGTTTTTAATTTAAAAAACAAAAATGAATACGCGTGGGCGTTCGATTGGCGATTGTCGATTGTCGATTGAATACCCGTACCCAATCCGAACCAATTTAAATTCGAATCAAAAGCAAATATTTGCGAGTTTTACTTTGAAGACAACCCAAAAAAACTGGCAATTTTGCATTTTGAAGCAATCAAAACTTTTCACACATACAAATGTATATTCACGTATGTATATATGTAATATGCAGGATGTATACACTAATGTGGATGTATTAATAACAAAGAGAATTCGGTATGCATAGCCTACTTTTAGGGAAACTATTCGTCCTGCTTATTTGTCAAGCAATTGGAGCGTTTGTTTTCATTTCTTTTTTTCTTTCTTTTAACATAATTTAGAAATACGCAGCCTACAGTCGCAATGACAATAACAACAAATACAAGGACATTCCCACACACACACACAGCCAAAGAGAGCAACTGCAAATAGTGAAAATGTCCTTGAAAGCGCGCAAATGGCAAAGCCAACAACGTTGGCCCTGGCGACGCACATACAGGTGAAGGCTCTCCTAGACGAAAATTGGGGCCAACATGCTACGACGAGCCTCATTTCCAAATCCTTTTCATCTACATTTCGCACAATTAATAATTTGTACAGTGGAAAAACTCGTTTCTAAAATTAAAACTTTGCTTTGCATTGCAAATAAAATAAAAAGGATTCCATTTGACTGCTGTCTGTATCGATATCTGAGCTAGCTATCATATTACATGAACAAGGATTAAGAAATCCGTATTTTCCCAGCGGTGTCGCACATTCTTGTAATTTTAATTTTTAATTTAACTCTGAATCTTTCTTCATTGAATTTATAAATTGTAATACTTAAAAGAGATTAATTTAAGGACTCTCATGCTTAATTTAATCTACAACTAGTATGAATAGAAATTGGTCTACTTAACTAATCCTATTTATCCTTGATTGTACAGAGTATTTCCTAGTCGAGCATTACTAGTCTACTATAAAATTATGATTTTATATTTGCAAGTGTAGAATGGCTGGGGAAAATTAAAAATATTACATCTTTTTATGCATCTCTTCTAAGATATTTAATATTGTTATCTAAAGCTTATTTATTGGATGCATATTCGTATCTCATCAACTATTTACTGTGCTTACTAGAGCTGAAAAACCTTGGAAATCCGATGGTTTCATTATCGTGAAATATCGATATTTCTTCCAGCTCTGCTTACTATTTAATTTCGAATTAAAATAATTAAATGCGGTCAGGTTCTCTGTCTTAACTAAGCTGAAATTCTGTGTGGCCAAACTAGAAATGTTTATTGCCGTGGCTTACAACAATATTTAGGCAGCTAAAAGACAGTTAAATGAGCACCATTTATGCAGGGCACCCAAAATTAAATAAATGAATTCAAAGAAAATTATAGAGATTTAACGCTGATTGCTGTTTAGGCGTCTGAGGGGCGTCGGATTCTCTGATGCCAAGCCACGTTTACTGAATGCACAATTATTAAATAGGCTGGCAAGAGGACAGCAACAACTTCTCGAGGAGCAGCAGAAGGCGACGTTAGCGTCCCATGCTCCATGGTTTGGGCATATCACATGTGCACATTTCGTTGTTTTGCAGACGCAACAGAGGACCATAAAGAGAGCGAGAGAGCTAGAATGAGAAAGCGTACCATTCTCTTTCTCTCATCTCTCTATGTCTCTCTCGTTCCCTCTCTTTGGTATCGATCCACAAAACTAGCAAAAGTCAACTGGAAACTGGAAAGCAACCACCAGAATCCTGTCCTGCTGCTGCTGTTGTGTTCTGTGTGGAGCAAATGCCTCTGACATTGGTGACAGGTTTTTTCTTTCTTCCTTTGAGTTTTTCCTCTTTTTTTCTTTCTGTGTGGCCAAAAAAACTGAATGGGAACGGCGCAACTGGAGTGGGCGGGTGGGCGTGCTAGCATGACTCAACATTTTGTGGTTATGCATAAGCCACGTACACGTGCAATTTGTGAAGAGCGAAACAAAAACGCAAAATGAAACGACGCTCGCGCCACAGCTCGTCCAACTTGTCAATGTCAGTTGATAGTGAAAGTCAGAACATCAGGAATAAAATCAGGAGAAGGAAGCCAGAAGTAGGCAGTGGCAGTAGGAACACTTCAAAGTCTGGCAGCAGCTGTTGGCAGCTGCCAAAGGCTGCTGCGAAACGTGCCCAGAATCGTCTTTCTAACCATCGTTCTACACACAATTAAATATTAATGTGCCAAATTAAGTGAAAAACGCCATTAATAGTGTGAGTCGGAGCCAGGGTAGGCCTCACACAAAAAACCCTCAAAAAAATATTCGTTCTGCTTGGTTTTTGCTTGTCTAAAGGATTTGGCAGCAACTTGTGGCATTAACAGGCAGTCAGTTGGGCTTAAGCTGTCACTTGGAGTTCTACTAAGTGAAAATAATTAGTTTTCTCCATAGTTTATCGCTGATCACACACAGAGAAATAATGACATGGTGGTAGTCCGCCATTTGATCGACTTCATATTTAAAGGACTCTGAGAAAAGTCATATAAAGGATTTGATTCCGAATCTCGAGAGATTTACGATTGACGAAAATAGGTTTTTAATTGGGTAGCTTCTTGGTAGATAGATTTTAATATTATTACTAATAATATTTTACAATAGATATAATATTTTATAATAGATTAATATTGATCCCTGATACAGCGTTAAGAAATTCTAATCTCAAAGAGAAGTGAAAGCTCATTGAAAAAACTGAAAACTGGTAAATTCAATATTAAAATCATAGACTCGCCCAATGCTACCAGGTTTTTAAAAATTTAGTCAGTTATCGAAAAAGTTTCTTACTCGACGATTTTCCAGCTCTATTACATATGAATATATTTTTATAATTCTTGAATTAATTAATTGTTGATTATATTAAAAGAGTCTGAGAAAGACTGAATAGTAAACGAAGAATGAACAGGAAATTCTTGATAAAGTGACGTCGCGTATTCTGAGCAAATTAAAAGGAAGTTACCAAGAAATCCATATATTATTCGTTGGTTCACCACGAGACAATATTTATTGTTATATTGGTTATACGAATTAAAAAGCAAGCAATTTGCCATTTGGTGCAATCAAATTTGGAGGTGCACACAATAAATCAAGTTTTGACGCTACACCAAGTGAATATTACAAATTTATCTGATATTCGCTTGCCGTTAAAGCAATTATGTTCAGTCACGAAAAGCGAATTGCATTGAAATATGCAGGAGTGAAAGCCAACTGGAAAATACGGCTAAAGCAGGACTAAAGTGGCTAAAGAAAAGCGTTGGCAAAATGTTAAAAGCTACAAATAGCAAGGTCAAATTGGCACGCTACAGAAAACAGGGTTTGAATCGGCGAATAGAAAGAGGGAGAGAGAGGAGCGGAACTGAGTCTCAAGTGGAGACAAAGAACAAAGCGAATGGGAATCGAAATGCCAATGGGGGGGTTATGGAATCTTATAGCTTGTAGCTTCTGCAGTAAGATAGATAAGAGGAGCTGGCCTTGAATGGCAGTTGACAAAAGCATAGATAAAGCCACAAAGCGCTTATCGGGCATGAGAAGAAAGCGAGAGCAAAGAATTGTCAATTTCGAGGCTAAACAAGTGAGAAATAAAAATAAAAAACCAGGTCAATTCTATTTTATATTCAACCCAGCAACTGTTGGTTTGTATTGAATGGAAAATGGTTTCTTAATTAAGTTTTGAGTTTAATTGGTCTTGAAGTGTGCTTATTATTAGTTATTTGTGCAGTTCTTTTGGGGTTATATGCTAAATGGTCATAAATGAGTCCGTACGTCTTTTGCAAACTTAACATACTCTTTTCAATCAATGTGATTGAAATATTCCATACCAGAGTCTAATACAAACAAAAACGGACCGTTTTAAAGCTTTCTAAGATTTCTTTATCAAGGTCCGCCCCAATGAAACATTGCACTCCGCGAGCTCTAGGCTCTGCAGCAGTTTTGGTTATAAGTGGAAGTTTGAGAAAACTAGATTGACGATTAAACTAATCTTAATGCCAAATTTTGTACCTCTAGACTCCCTAATAGATCGACGCATTCATCTAGATAGATAGACAAGCTTCGTAGATCGCCTTGTCTGATACGGAGAGGCTTCCTTCTGTTTGTTACATACGATTTGCAAAAAACTTTTACGCATAACCACAGAAACTGAAATGAACTTACCTTTTGGCACCCTCCTCGCCTTCAAGTCCCTGCTCACCACCGGCTGCGGCTGCAGCAGCTGCATCCTGTTCCGTCGATGTAGCTACAGCCTCAGCTGAAGATGTGGTAGCAGCGCCAGCGGCGGCTTCGCTGCCAGTAGGAGCTGGCACATCCTCATCCCCAGCGCCGCCCTTGACTGCGCCCACCAGGGAGGTGAATTGATTTGTTAGACCCGAAAACATGTTGGTTTTTTTACTTTTGGTTTTTTTTGCCTTTTTTTTTTGCTTGAAAGGATTAGCTTGGCGTCGCCGTCGTGTATACACAAAACGAATGCGAAAACGACACGAGGACCAAGTCAAAGCTAAGCGAACGACGAAAGTTCAAAAACGGAAACGGAAACGTGCGCACGTTCTCTCTCTCTCTTTTGCTGGCTTTCCTCCTCTCTTTTTGATGTCTCTCTTCGGGTCCTCTTTCTCTATCGCTCTCTTATGGTTGTTCTGCAAACGTTGCTGCTGCGCTGCTCTGCCTCTCCTTTCCGCTCCTTTTCGCCTATCTTTTATTACACTTGGCAGGAATTTTGTAATAGGTTTTTCTTTTGCTCCAATGTAGTTTCACTTTCTTTCCACGAGCGAGTTATGTAAATTGTTGTCGTTTTTTAGACTGTTAATTATTTGCCGCTGTAAAATGAGACGTATGGAAAAACAATAAAAATTTACTGCAATTTACAATGCAAGTAAAATCAAGGAAAATCAATAAATAGGCAAAAAAATTGTCTTTAAGCTGTCAAATATTTTTCGCACTGTGAGAAAGTCGCGTATAAAATAATCGATAAATTTTTTGTCACGATTTTCTTTTTAATTCCACTTTTTTTTAATACTACAGAAAATTACCACTTCAGTTAAGAGTTTTTTCTTTTTAATATTCTTTTCTTTTTTTTGGTTGGTTTTTGTCGAGCAAAACTGAATTTTGCGGCTGTCTGTGTCGAAGGTCCTCTGAAAACTGATTGAGCAGCGGAATTTCCTTTGCTCAAATACGGATCTCTGATAGGGAAAAGCCCAAGTTGGAAAATTGTCGAGGTGGTTGATTTGTTCTTGCAGGGTTTGCTTTGTGCTGGAATTTCTGTGTATTTTCGCGCATGTGCCAGCTGTTTTGCGTCGTTTGAGTCGAGTTGGTTATTAAACAAATAATTGACACGTCTGATTGTACACAAATCCAATGTATGCTTAAAAGCAACAATAATAATAATAATAACAATACCAATACAGCTGCGTATTAATGAATTTATTTCCTCTTCTTTACCTTTATTCGTTTGTTTGCGTATGCTTTCCAGTGCTGCCAAACAACAGCTGATGGAGCAGCCAACTTAGCGTATTAGCTAGACAGGGTTGTCATGCGTCACGTAAACAGCTGATTGCTTTGGTAATATGTTTTTTAAATGGTTTTTGAAATGATTCCAATGTCTTTATAAAATTTCTATTTACAGGCAACACAACAACGCAGCATTTCTACTTAAGACCTATATTAATCAATTAATAACTTAAGCTAGTTTCGTTTGGAGGTAGAAAGCAAACAGTGAGAAACAGCTCAGCGCCGCTGCCTTGCTCTGCTCTGTGGCGCTTCCTCTGATGCTGACGCTGACTCTGCCTGTTGATGTGCCTTCACCTCGTGATCCAGTCGCTCCTTGGCTCGAAAGACTTTCGATTGCAGATAAAATGAGCCACCCTTGGCACGATCGTTCACGCTGAACAGATGCTCGAAACTTTTGTTAATGCCCTCCACGTTTTTCGTATCCTCTACATTCAGGATTTGTTTGGCCTCCTCCAATGTCATGCCTGCAGCAAGTATTAATATTATTTATTTTTATTAAATGAATTATTAAACTTGCCTGTACGAAGGTTAGACTCTGCACTCTGATCGCCCTGTCTGCCTCCGCCGGCGCGTTTGGCAGCTTCCTGCGAGGCGGCAATCTCTTCTTTGAGAGCCTTGGCAAAGGCGCGACCTATTGCCTGCCCGCCCATTACGATGATTTGGGCGATGTATTTGGCCATGTTTGCTGCGGTCCAACTAATTTATTGCAGTAATCTACTTGTAAGTCAATTTAGTTGCACACTATGTTTAAACAAATTTACGAGCTTGTCATTATACAACGTACCTAACCTTAAAGTACTCTAAACAGCTGATTGCACTTCGATTGGTAGCACTGTGAACAATGTGACCGTTTACTTACAATTTCGACAATTGTGGAAGTCGGACGATAGAAATAATTCGATAGATTTTACAGAAATTTTAAATTTGAATTTGAGATAATCGTTTTGGTAATAAAATTTAAATTATAAAATTAAAAAAAATAAATAAATATGGTCAAACGCAAGAACCAGCAGCAAGCAGATTGGCAGAAAAGATTTAAGAAGCTCGTAACTAAACACTACACTGATAACATCAAAGCAAGACGTTTAATCAATCAACTGCATCAGCTAATAGTCAGACACACGAAATTAAAGTTTAACGTAACACGTGACAGAGAGAACTTTAGCAAGAAAATCGAATTAATGGATTTTATGCGTAATGAACTGAACAGATTGTTAAAAGATCCCAAATTTCCGATGACGGCCGAGCGCAGAGAAAAGCTGCGAGAATATCGGATGCGACTACCCGCTGATAGCCTGTTGGATAGCATCAGATTGATGGAGCTATCGGAGTATCTGCCCGATTTCTCTACCAGTAGCAAAGTCAACTCGCTCCAGCATTGGCATGCAAAACATATGAAGCGTTTAATACGCCACATAAATAAACAAGAGCGAGTCCTCGATCGCATTGATGATAAAATGATGGCTACCATTAGTGATATACACGATCTGAAATGTACCATTGAGTATGTGCAGAACAGTCGAGGATCGAGAATTAAGATTAGACCATTTTTAGAGCGCTTGAATTGGCTAGATACCCATCGCTCCAAGCCCGAAGTCAAGGCTACCATTGCAATAGAGAGCAGGAAGCACAGGACTAGGCAGGTGATGGACGTGCGTCCTTCGTATATACTAAAGAACATACCCAAATTGATGCCCGATACGTTCCACTACCTGAATGCGTAATAGGCCGGTTTGTGAAGCTTGAACCCTACTCTTTGAGTTTTGAATGGAACCTGCCTTTAAGTTCGGTAAATATTTAAATGTGGTTTGAATTGGTTTCCCTTTGAAATTGGTATTTGAATCTTTACCCCTGATTTTTTTTAGCTAAAAATAATGACAATAAGTGGACTTCCGGCTCAGAACCGGCTATGTTTAGGTTCAAAACCGATTTGCAGCCTTGGTTAAGTGAAATAATTTATTATGCAAGAATTAGTCTAGAAGACGCGCTACTTAAGTCCTACGAAATGCGCTATAAACTATGCTAATCCTTCTCAGCAATACATATATATACATGCCTAAGTAAGTACGAACGAGTATTTACAATAACAGAAACTAACATCTAACATTTTGTATGTGTTTTGTTTGTTGTTTAGAACATCTTTGCTCATATGGCCTGCCTCTTTGCTTTAATGCTCCCGTACCAGCTCCAGCTCCAGATCTGCTTTAGTTTTAGTTTAGTTTAATAGAGGCGAGTCAACAGAAGCCCGGATTGGTATGCTCGATGATGCAGCGTTTGCAGTACTTTTTGACAGCCCTATATCCCTCGATGGATATCTGGCAATCTTGTATATTGAGCTGCTGAAGACCCCGGCAGTAATAGGCTATGCATTGAACACCCCGATCCGTAATCATATCACAATTGCGTAGGCTGAGCTTTTTCAGATTCGGACAGCTCTCGGCTAGTGCACGGAGACCCGCGTCACTTACATCGCACTTGCCAATGTCGAGAGCACGTAGCCGGGGGCAAGATCTGGCCAGGACTGTGATTGAATCATCGCTGACTGCTTCACAGCCACGTGCATTTAAGTATCGCAGCTTATAGCAGCGGCGAGCGATGACCTTTAGACCCGCATCCGAAACCCGCTCGCATTTGGCCACGGAGAGATAACGCAGGGCGGCGCCCAGTTTGGCTAGTTCGTAGAGGCCAAAGTCTGTGATGTTAACACAATCCGAGACACTCAACTCCTTAAGCGATACACAAAAGCTGGGCACGAACTTCAGACCCGCATCTAGAGTACAAGATTTTAGCAATTTCATATAAAGTACTCGCATTGGGTTCCAGTTCTTACCTGTAATTTGTATGCAGCGCCGCAGATACAAATAGACCAGCTGTGGACAGTTCTTCACGACAATCTTGAGCCCCATGTCATCAATGGCCATGCAGTCGGTCAGATCCAGATATTGCAGCAGCAGACGACGCGGTGGCTCCATATGCGGATTCGGACTAATGCTGCTCACCTGACTGCAGCCTGTTCGAATACGAGTGTTAGTCATATTTCCAGATGAAACTATGCCTGCTGACTTACCCGTTACATCCAAATGCTGCAGATTGGTGCACTTGGTTAACGCCTCTACCAGCGCCTGATTGGATACACCCACACAGGTCTGCAGCTGAAGATGCGTCAGCTCTGGACAGCGACGCGTAAGCAACTGCAGACCTTTGTCAGAGATGCGACAGCCATCAGCAAGCATAACTCGTTCCACTTCTGGACAGGCCCCATTGCAACTCTGCCCGCACAGCTGCCTGAAGATCATCTTCAGCGTCTTATCCCCGTTCAGATGCTCGCCGCGTAGCGTTATGCATTTCCAAAGCACGGGTCGCCAGGCCAGCTGCTCGAAACGCCGGCACACGCGTGCCACGTTGCACAGCTCGCAGCTATCCAACCAGCTGAAGATGCGCACCACAGCCTCATCGGGAAGTCGCTCAAAATATGGCCCACAGCGATAGGGACCCTTACGATTCCAAGGCGGTGGTCCAATGGCTGTGCCGGTGATGGTGACGTTGTTATTGTTATTGGCTAATCCTCTCCGCGGCGTCGTGGCGGGGGTATTGTTGGCAATGACACCACCACTAACTGCGCTGGAATTCGTACTCTTATTGCTGCTGGACATTGTTGCTACAATTCCCCCAGTACTGCTGGGATGGTGACCTGTGGGCGAGGGGGATACTAATGTGGCATAGCCTTGGTCAAGGCTGGGCGAAAACCGGCCCATATTGCACAGGCCATCAGAGAGGCTTTGCACTTTGGTGTGGTGATGGTCCAGCTGGAAGGCATTGGCGGGCGAGTTGGTGCTGCGATTCAATAGGTAGCGATCAGAGCCACTTGTTTCGCTGGGACTGGAGTTGCGCGGATGATGCAGACGTTCTATTTGAATAAAGGAAAAGTATTAGAAATTAATGTCAAGATATAGTTTTCATTATGATTAAGAGATGATTTATTATAGATACTTCAGTATGACTGTCTGTCCATCTATGGGTGGTGATCTCACCATTTTTTTTAATTTTTCAGAACCGCTTAGACCGGAACAGATGCTATTCGTAGTTAATTATTCAGAATAACTATATAACTTTAAATATTTTGTTGAAGAAGCTGTGCTGGATGAACCACTTGAATGATTTATTATACAGTGTACTCACCTGGAAGTCGTTCATTGCCACTGCCGCTGCTGTAATCCTCCAGGTAATAGCGCTCGTTCTGGTACTGACTCGCCTCGGCTCCCAGTGGCAGAGCGCGCAACGCATTGCCCAGATACAGTGACTCCATCTTCTTGTCCAGCAAATATTGAGCACTGTTGCCATTGCCCAGCACAGTGGGCACACTACAGCGTCCAGTTTGGACTTGGATACGTCGCCTGCCGTTAGCAGCGCCGCAAGCGTTGTTGTCGCTTGAATCTTCGGTATCGGCGCTATTGCCATGCAGCCAGTCCAGAGTCAGAAAGTTGCGCGGCTGCGGCACTGGAGCTGTTGTTCTGGTCGCCGGTGCTGGCAACGTTTGTAGCTCCGGTGACTTTTTTGATTGCGCATGCCGACCCACAGATGCCGTTGAGTGTGCACCATAATTGGACTGGTCATGCCGCGTGTGGCGGCCACGTAGTTCAAATGTGGCAGCCTTTTGTTGCACCATATGGAGGACAGCTGCTGTTGTCGCAGCAGCAGCCGCCGCCGCCGTTGATGGCGTCTGTTGTTCGCTATGCGGCGTGGAGCTGCGCGAGGCGAGTGGATAGAGCTCCCCGCTGTCAACAGCATCGTTTACATTTAGGCTAAGGTTTGGCGATTTTCGCGACATTTTATAGGCCTGCGGGTCCAGTGGACTAGAGCTCAATGGATGCGGATGATGATAATGTGCTGCCGCCAGCTGATCCCGCACCGCATTGCTATTCCGCCCCAGCGACGCCAATGGGCACTCCAGATCTGCGGCTCGTCTGTTACTCGTCTTGTGTGACATATTTGCTTCAATATGTTGTTCTATTTTATTTAATCAAGTTAGGTTTTCAGCCAGAAGTCTGCAATAAATTTCAAGGTGAGTTTCGAATTATATTAATTATGTTAATTATAACAATTCAAATTAAATGATCGTAAAGAAAATAGATTCAATTGCCGTAAATACAGCAAACAATCTGATCATAACGCAGATTGTTTTATTTATAAAATTTAAAAAAATGTACACGTTGAAAGTTTTAAGGAAAGAATGGAAAGGATTGTATACAGTCGAG
Source organism: Drosophila repletoides (assembly GCA_018150835.1). NCBI lineage: Eukaryota > Metazoa > Arthropoda > Insecta > Diptera > Drosophilidae > Drosophila > Drosophila repletoides. The sequence goes on from JAECWQ010000202.1 coordinate 9,671,565, forward strand.
ACAAACTGTTTATATTAAATATATCAGGAGGCAGATCTCAATCATCACAAAATTACTGGACAACAGGACAAGCCAAATCAACTATAAACAGGATTAGATAAGTGAATCAATTCAATCAATTAGGTACTGTGGACCTAAAGGACTAGATATTATTTAAGAGAGTATGAACATTTTTCTTGGTATAATACATTATCAGAACGAATAGGTTGAATTCGGTCTATTTTCGAGTCGAAAGAAATAGGATTAAAGGAAGAGATCCGAAATTGAAAAAAGCGGGTTTGAATCAAAATGTTTTTCTTGGTCTTAAGATATTCGGGAACGCATAACTTTTGACAAGGGAAATGTGATCGAAATGAAATTAATATCAATTGAGTGTATTTTGAAGAAAATAATAAAAATGTCATATTTTATTTAAAATATACAAGGAGTGAAAATAAAATGAAATAAAGTTTCATTGTAGCTTATATAACAGGGCTTAGCTTATAACATATTGTTGAACAACTAATCAAAAAAAAATCTTATATTTTAGAAATGCTTAAACTTGTATTCAAATTTTTCTATTTTTGATATATTGGTTCCTGCAATATTTTATTTAATTTGTCATGGTGTGTATGAGTTTAAGTTGTATATATATATATACTTAAATAGAGAGATCCAGTGCTTTCATATTGATTATACGCAGAGTTAGCTCCACGGATGAGCAATCGAGCAATGGAATTTGGGTCATTGATTCCATTCAAGACAAAGTAAAATAAATGAAAACTTATATATAAATTGTCTGTAGCGCCTGCGCCTAGCAACTCAAATACTTCAGTTGGCCATGGGAATGGACGGAGTGCAGCCAGTGTGGGTAGTTCGAAGTAGGTTTCTTACGAATCCAGTTGGCAATTATTAGAGATATTTGTATGCGTATAAAGTATATAAATATATGGACAGATAGGGAACTAGGTAGGCATTTGATGGCTGGCTTGGCCACACCTTGTAGTGGAACACATTTGACCTTTATGAATGAATTTCAAGCTGAATTCTAGCCAATTTGCGCAACAATTTCAAGTTGAAATTTCTCAAGCCACAACATGATTAGCTTTTAAAATACGGCGCCAGTTATATTTATAGCTAGCTATAATTTTAACTAGTACTTTTCACAATTTAACAATTAATAAGCAACACGCCCACGCTTCTACCAATTATTTGGTTTTTAGTTTTTACGTTTTTTCTTTGTTTTTTTTTTGGTAGACACACGTATGCTGTCATATTTCCATTGCCAACAAAGATTATTGAGCCACAGCTTCGCTTCGACTTCATCTCCATTCATTGGCCCGAGCTTATACTGTTTTTTGTTGTTTTTATGTTTTTTTTTTGGCAAGAAACCAGTTTGAAGTGACTCTTGGAACATTGGTAACTCTAATCATAAGCCAGGCGTGGGCTGTTCTAATGTTAGTCCGTGGCCATCTGCAGCTTGGCCTGAAAGTCGGTTATTGTTGGTATTGTTGTGGTGCTTGTGGTTGTTGTTGGTGTAACCTAAGACCTGAAATTATGCTGAAAGTAACCCAATTCAGCAAATGGAACAAGGGAACATAGAACAGGAGAGGAGAGGAGAGAGAAGAGGGAGTTGACAGGGAACAAGCCTAAACATAACCACCATGCGCCTCTTTGGTCGCACTCCTCTATAAATATTATTTGTTTTGGGGCAGCTTTGCATAATTTACTTGTATGTACCAACTATCTACCTAAAAAAGAAAACAATAAATTTATATAAAATTTAATATTGTTGTTGTGCCTAAATCTTCTTCAGTATTGTTGGCATTTTGGGTTGGGCCGTCACGGTACACACACCTACAAAGACGCGGAGCTGTGGTGCTGTGGAGATGCGGGAACTGTGATGGGTCGGTCTGCCTAGACGCTATTTGGGCACACTTTGGGACGCGTAAATCAAATGCTGCTTACAAGTGGATCGATTTCGGGTTTAGGCTGTGTATGTGAGTGTGAGGTGACTGTGAGTGTGTCTGCGTGTGTGTGGCTTTATTTTTATTGTAATCAAATTTGAAATTAATTTTTTTTTCTAGATATGCCATAAATAAACATAATAACAATAATAACACTAGGCCAGGCCCCATTTGAAAGGCAAAAGCCAACAACAAGTCAAAAAAAAATTATGTCTTGTCATTTGGCTTATGGCAGCTGATTAATCTTAGCATCTCCGAAACGGACGCCGCCTGTCGCGCCTCAAATGGAATGTCGCTCAACTGGTTCGCAGCAAATGTGGCCGAAAAAAAAAGAAAAGGAAAAGACCCAGAGGCAGCGGCAGCGGCAGAGTCAGAGTCAGAGACTTATTTTCAGCCAGTTTACTCCATTTGAGAGCTCTGTTGGTATTTGCTTGCCATAATTTACAATACTTAGACAATAAATAATTAATAACAAATTCAACCGCGTGTGGACAAAAGTGTCAACTGGCTTATTGGGCAACACAGCATGCAATTTGCATAAATTTACATTTGTAATTTGTCAGTTACAACAGCCAGAAATATTATTCAGTATTCCAGCCTTCCAAAGATTGTCAATAAATTTCCAACTTTTACTCTTTGCGAAAATATTGTAAGACTTTCAATCAAGCTCTCTCCCTAAACTTCAGGTTAATTACACAGAAAAAAACCAAGACATAGTTAGGAATTGTATGCTCCTAATCGAATCTTTGCGGATTTCCTGAAACTAAGTACGAAATTCTTGATTCAAGACCACTTTTTTTAGACTCAGAATTTCTTGATTTGATCCGGTTTCTATCACGAGTCTGCTGAAAAATAGCAGTAACTCAAAGCTAATTCGTCTTTCATTCACTCCTATAAGCATGAGATCAATATAAGAATCCTCTTACTTGAATTAATCCCAACTAGACTTTTAATAGGGCCATAGTAAGACGGTTCATACTTGAACTTAGTATAAAAGGCATTAATTCACCTGATTAATCCTATTAATACTTAATACTTGATCAAAATTGATTGAAATGATACTTAAACTTATTTTGGTAGAACACGTTAAAAACTGATTAACTTAAATTTAGCTTGCTATTTTTTTTTCAGTGTGCGCATAAAATTTATGTTTTGTTGTTTTTATTTGTTTAGCAATTTAAAAGAATATGTAAATATTTAGATTATAAGATAACTCTTAAGTCAATAGATTATTTTGGCAATTAATTTAACATTTGGTTTGTTTATACTAAGGCTATAAGTATCACAAGATTAACAAAGGTATTTGGCGACTACTATATTCTCTACCCTTGCAGAGGGTATTATAACATTGTTGCCAAGTATGCAACGCATTGAAGGAGGCAACTCCCAACCCATTAAGTATTTATATTATGGAACAGGACGGCGAGACGGCTCAATATAGCCATGTCGGCTATCTGTCTGTCTGTCCGTTTGTTTATTTGTAAGCTTGTCTTTTATTTTATTTTTTTTTTTTATTTTAGCTAGGTGAATGAAAATCGAAAGGCAACCTTCTTCTTGTAGCAGCTAACACATATGTTCGATCGGCCGACTATATCAAACAGTTGGCATAGGATAGATCAGTCAAGAAGTTATTGTTTAACCAACTTTTTTTCAAGGTATTCAAATAAAATCTGAAGATTAGATATAATAATGTAATTTCTATAGTCACACTACAATAGGTGAAATCAGGTGTTGTTGAGTAGGAAACTTCTTGTTACTGAAGTCATCGTGATAATTATGAATTTCATTTGAAATTTAAACTAAAATTAAATTTTTAATAAAGTTAGATGAAGGAGTATATTTAAAAATTAGACTACTAAGTCATATGGCAGCCATTCTACTCAGCAAGAGTATATAAACTTCGGCGTGCCTAAGCTAGCTTCTCCAATCAAATTTAGGAAATATTCCAATCGTATAAGGCAATGAAAACAGTTGAACTAATGAGAAATATGTATGGTTTTAATTTGATTCATTGTTATTTATGGTAGTTCCAAGATATGTCATCTGAGATACATATTATATATTTACCTTTCATCCGAATTGATCTGCCATAAGCCCCGATCTCCGAGGTTGACATACCCTCTTTGAGAGTATTCAACGCCTCTGCAACAAGGCAAGTCAATACCCATTCAATTGAACTGGATATTTTCTTATAAAATTTGAACAGAGCCAAAAGGCCAAAACTTGAGTTGGCTATTGAAAACTGGTCCTAGTCCATGGTAAAGCTGATCAGATGCCAAGCCTCTCAGCGGGCTCAACAAGCAGCAAACACATAAAATATGACAACAACAAGTACTAATTATTTAATATGCTTAATGAGCAAATGTCACCACGGTGGTGGTCACAGTGCAGCCACCAGAATGATTCACATTAGTGCTGACACCAGTGCACAGTGGTACCCAGGGTACAGTGGGTTCCACGCACCCATTTATTAAATATCTTTTTATACGAGTTGGCAACTCTGCAACTCATTCTTCCTATTGTCTTAACTCGTTAATGAAATAAGTTCTCTGCGAGTTTTTGGAAAAAGAAACGTTTTTCGAGCAGTTATTTAATATATTTGTCAGATAAAAAAAAATCCAATATGATTGTTTTAAATTAGAGGCGTAGACGACGTGTTTAAGATTGATTATTATCGTAATAATGTTGAAAAACAAAACAAATTGAAAAATAGTTTATATCTTGAAGATTTTATTTAAAAAAGTTCCTTCAGTAACTATAAATTTTATAATTTTATGCCAACTTTGTTCTACTTTGGAAATATTTTGTTTTTGTAAATTTAAGGAATAATATTTGATTTTATTTTCTAAAATATTGGGCTTCTTCTTGCGAGTGTATAAACCTGAATCATTTAGATCAGAGTGTTAAGCTAAGCTGTTTTCATTTTCTAAACGATAAACAATCTAAAGAATTTAGCTTTACTTTAACTTTCTTAGCTTAAAATTGATGACTTAATGACTAAAATAGTACATAAATTTAACGAATTGGAAAAATAAATTATTAGCTTAATCTTCTGCGAAGCTTTTCAAACTCCGAAATTTTCTTCACGAAAGTTGCACAAAAACAATTTATAACAATGCCAAAAAAACGGCCAAGAGAACAATTTTTCTTTTATACTGGTAATGTCAAATAACACTGAAAAGGTAATTTTTTAAATCTAAAACGAACTCTTTTTTTTTTTTTAATATTTGCACCACTGTACGTTGTGTAAAACTAATAACCGCTGTGCTTATTGTTTGTGTGGTGTTCGTTGTCTGCACATGGCTGAAATCTAACGCTAACACAGAAATTACTTGGCGCCACAAAACAGCAACAACAACAACCACAACAACAACAACCACAACAACAACAACAACAACAACAACAACTAAAGCAATAACAACACACATACACATGGCCAATGGGTCCGGGCAACGGGCACCTTTTGGCCTCTGTGGCATGGCACGCTGAGCGCCTGGCCCCAGTCTGGCCCGACAATCAACTTTGTTGAAGAGAGTGAGTGTGTGTGTGTTTGTGTGTGTGTGAGTATTTGTGTGCGGCTACCGTGTTGCAATTTGCGCTCCGTGGGTTGGCTTTTTGCATAGTGTCAATTTTGATTTAGCAAAATGTTGCAGTTGCCGCTATGAGTCGCATGAGTATAGCGCTGTCAGCGCCCCGCCCGATATTTCCCAAGGAAAAGAGATTCCTACATCTAAATGCACTTCAAAAAAATGGTTTACCAATCTTGTAGAAAGATATTCGTAAGTTTCTGATTGTTTGATCTTTTAAAAGTTACTATTATATTTGTGGTTCTATGGTTTGGAGCTTTTCCACTTTTTAATTGAGTTAGCAAGAAAGGAAAATCTTTAGGCTGCCTATTGATATAATGATTTTTCTGAGTGTATGCATTCATATACACCCCCCAAGGCACACACACACACAGCTGCAGTGGACAGAAAGTGGGTGGCGCTGACAAGTTTTTTCAGAAACAAGAAATATTTCTTGGAGTCTAACAAAAAGTGGGTGCAGCTGCTGAGCTATACATCGAAGCAATATATTTTATTTTATATTTTTCGTTTATGTGTATTTTACAAAAAATTCCATTTATTCATATTATTATTTGCTTTAAGAACAGACTGCCTGGCAGTCCGTCAATGTATTAAAATTATTGCTATTCCCATCGCAGCCACCGTAGATGAAGTGCTCACAACTCATCGTGGAAGGATTATAAAACCACCGATCGATAGCTGCTCTGCATCTTCCCACATCTTTGGGTTGCAAGCAAATTGGATTAACTGCATAAAAATCAGGTATTTGTTATTATACTTTTATTTAAATTAAATAAATAGACTTACTAGTGGTGCTTTGATACACAAATATTAATAAAATGACAAGAAACAAGCCTGTTTTCTTGAACATATTGTAGCTACAACGGTAAGAGACTACTGCTGTGGGGCGTATACTTATTCCGAATTTATATATGATGAAAAAGAAATTTAAAAATAATGTCAAGTGTTTAAAAAATTATCAAAAAAGAAATCTGTTTACAAACAGTTCATTCTTTATAATTGTTTTAATTATTTAGCTTTGTGGAAAAGGCTCAATATTATAAGTCATTGAACCTGATATGATTAAATACATTTTAAGATATATTACCCTAATTTATAGTCTTTTAATAAATTTAATATATTTTGAGCAATTATTTATTTTTTCTCTTTTATTTAAAGTAATTTAGGGCGGTAAGTGTATATTAAGTAATAAATAAATAATTCATCTCAAATTTTCAGAAAGATATGTGGAAAAAACAATAAAGTTTCTTACAAGAACTTTTCAAGCGATGGTTCCTATGGCAGCTATAGGATAAAGTTACCATATTTGGGCGGCGCCGAGATATGTGCTGGGTGTAACAGAAAAAGAAGGCTGAATTCCAAAAAGACAGATTCGGAGATGACTCCTTGAATGCATTACATATTTCCAGTTTAAATTATAATACCCTATGCAAGGGTATAAAGTTTAGTCCATAAATATCATAATCCATTATACATGACAGCTCCTGTTTACTTTTTTAAGTATCCGGCATATAAGTAATTATATTTATACATTTGTTCAAAAATATTTAATAAAATATAATGGAAAACAGTTGTGTTTGCTAGCCGTAAATATTTATTTTAAAATTTCGTAAAAGTTTCTTAACTGTTCATTTTGGTTGACTGAACTCTGCCAAGTTTTGCTTTTGAAGCGGCTTTATGCAAATGGATACAAAAAGAATTGAAAGTTGTCGAATCGTTGACACAGTTAATGTCCAGAAAAAGTGCAAAAATCAGCTCAAAGAAGAATTTCAAATGTTCAAAATGAGCTAATGAAATATGCATAGGCATACATTTATTTAGATTGATTTATAACCACCAGAAAAAGTTGTGGTTGGTTGAGTATAAATGGCTCATTATCGTGTGGCCTGAGAAACTTAATACTATAATATAGAAAGTATATTTTTCATGACAAATCAAATTTCGGTTAGGTTCTCAAGAGAGCTTCTTGATATCTGTAAATCTTTGATTTTATGCTAGCTAAGGCTTAACACATCATCACAAATCAAGGTAGCAGGATGAGCAGAATATCTATGACTCATCTACTTTAAGGTCGGAGTATAATAGATAAATATTGGAAGGGAACGGTTTTGTCCTTTTATCGTTCATGGTTCGTCTTCTGTCCGTCTGTCTCTACACGCATTAGTCTCTCAGTTTTTGAGCTAGGGGAGTGAAACTCGGTCTGAAGAAAACTTCTTTGTTTCTCAACGAACCTAGATGAAATATATATGTTAGATGTGGAGTTCTGTGATATAAAGATGCCATCTAAAAAATAAATACTTAGCATATGTTGATGTTCCATTCGCCTATCCATCTGGGTATCTAATTTGAATATATAGATACAAATATATATATATCCTATCTGATTCCTAAGGAATCAAGGGAAAATTATGTGAATGTATAAAAAATGTGAGTGCTAGAATTTTGTTATATTTCATTAAATGATTTAATATAAGCTCTCATTTAAAAAATGTTTGGAAATTTCGCTTATTGAGAAAATCTTGTTTATGCCATGAGGCTTATAATTTATCTATCGAATTAGTGATGCCCTACATTTGACAACCAATCGGGCATATTTCTTTAATGATTCTCTGCAATTTAATCATTATGTTAACTTAAATTTCACTCAACTCTGGCAAAATTCATTAAAAACTGCAAAAGCTTCCGCCAAAAGTAATTAAACCGAAGCTTATATAATGAACCATGAAGCTGAGGCGAATGCCCTTTGCAAGTATTTGGCTCGCAATCTTAGCCTCCCTTTGGTCCCCATCCGAGACCAATGGATGAAAATTACCTGTCATTAATCAAAGAAAAATAGTTAAGATTCTCTCTTTTACTCTCTCCACTTTTGTTTATCTCTGCCCTCTCTTGTATTGATTGCTCTTTGTTGGACGAATAATTCAAATTCCGATGCAAAGTCAAAGTCGAAGCAGACGAACCAGTTCGTCGCTTAAGTCTTTTGTTTTATGACCCAAATTTTCAGCTCGGCGACAAGCGAAACAGTCAACTATGCATAAACGCCACTTAACCTCAAATGTAATGTCCAACACAACAAAATAAATCACAACAAGCCCAAAGAAGTACGAAGAAGACGAAGTTAACTTACCGCAAATTACATGCTGTGCGACAACAGCAGCAGCAGCAGCAGCGGCAGCAACAGCAACAACAACAACTGCAACAATTGTGGACGTGAATGATGGCGCATCTAATTCAAGACAGCGGATTAATCCAGGCCAAACTTAATCCAATAAAAATGTCGACTAAATGCAAACGCGACAAATGCTTGACGAACGACAGCGCTAATTTATTTAAGAGATTTGCCCGACTTTTACCAAGTTGGGGAAGCGTTGGACAGCGAATCAGAAAGCTTGGCAGCAAAATTTTAATTAAGACAAAATATTTAAGATTCTAACGATGACGACAACGAGCTGCAGCAACAAGTCAACAATTTGCCGTGCGCAATTTTTCAAATTACATTTCATTAAAGCGCGACGGAGAGACGCCGGGGAGCAGAGAGAAGGAAGCTGACTGAAGCTGATGAGCAACTGAATAGAAAACACAACAACAAAAAAAGAAAAAAAAAACGAATGTAAAGCACCGTTTTGTCTGATTTCTTCTGCACGCACACTGAGATTCAAAGATTCAGAGATACTGAGAGGCATCAACGGCAACAGGTTATCTGTATCTTTGTATCTCAGTATCTGCGGGCTATTCGCTCTGCCCGCATGTAAGAACGCCCGCATAGGGTGACGATTCCTGGTCCGAACGCAACTCTTTCCTCTAATATGCCACACATAAATTGTTCTACAAATTAAATTTTAAAGTTCAGGCCGCGCAGTTGCCCTGTAAACTTAACTTGAACAAGAGCTTGAATAAGAACAACTGCTGCCACAGCAATAGCAACAACAGCAGCAACAGCAACAACAACTATGTCAGTCACTTGGCAACATTGCCAACTAGCAGCGACAACATTCCAGCTACCTTCATTGCCCGCCTGGCCCCTTCTTCTAGCCAAGTCATCAAGCCCGTAACTAGCTGCAGCTACAAGTTGCCGTTTCTAATACAAAACTGTCGCTTGTGGCCGTGAGAGCTGCAAAACTGCACTGCAACTCTCTGGCTCTGGCTTTGGCTGTGGCTTTGGCTCGGACTCGGGCAACATCTCTGGCTCCGACCGCTTCGACCAATCCAGACAACAACAACAACAACAACAACAACATGAAAATAAAAAATACATTGCATTGCATTTCAGTATTGCTTATTGCGCCGTCACAAGCGCTATGAAATCATATATATATATATATATATATATATATATATATATATATATATTTATAAAAGCCAAACAACAAAAATTGTAGACAAGAAAAGAAAATCCTCAGATGACTCACAACGAAGCATATATTACTCTCTTTTGCATTCATTAAAGCCAGCCATAGTTACTAAAAGCAAACACTCGTAATACTATAATTTATTATTTATAGGATTATATATATACATAATGGATTCCATTAGAAAGGAATCTATAAAATCGAAAGTATCCGAGAATAAGCGCAGGAATACAGGACTAAGCAGAGGAATATTAATGGGTAATAAAAACAATACATTATTTTCATTGTGGTAAATATATATTGTATTTTTGCTTAACTAATATAAATTTAAAATAATTAAATAAATCTTACTTAAATTATTTATTATAAAAATTTATTCCTATTCACATTACTTTAATATATATATAAAGTCAGTGTCCCGACTGACTGACTGACAGATTCATCAACGCAAAGCCCAAACTGTAATGCATTGTAATGCATAATGATGAAATTTGGACTCAATATTTATTTTATAATAAATTTTCTAACTGGAATGGATTTCGGATTTTTCAGCCTCCAATTGGAGAAACATTTTTAATTTGAATTCAAACGAGTTCAAGTTTATTTTCAGAGTTATATTTTAAAATCTGTAGTCTGCTCATTTCCCATTTTTTTTTTTTTTTAATCGTTTAGAAGTCTGGAAAATGAGATCTCAAATGTTGTAAGCGGAAATATTTGAAAATTGCCCGACAGAATTCTAACTCAATTTTTGATCTCTAAAATGAACTGTTTTACAACATTGGCATGTTACGGGCAATGCCGGAAAAGCCTAGGCATTATATATTCTGCGTTGTTAAGAATGTTATCATTATGCTAAAAGGGCTAGATTAATAATTAATACTAGTTGATGGAATTATTATCCATAATTGTATGATTCTCAGAAATATATTGATCCTTATAAAACTTAAATACAAATAAATTTAATACCAAAAATAGATTAAAAATAGACAGTGTTTAGATACTGACAGTCTAAAGGTATGTTAATAAATTGAACTGACTTTTCTAAAAATTCGAATGTGTTTCAATTATGACAATAGCTTTTTCATCATGCAACAATTTTTGGCAACAGAGTCCCGTATGTCTTTATTTTAGTATATTCCTATAAACTTATTTAAGCCCATTGTATTTCCTAGCCAAGTTTAGGAGTCAGCTTGCCTGATGACATAGTTATTATACCCGAGCAAAGTATTTAAAAGTTTTGTTGGAAATCTCATGAAATCGACGCGCGGCTTTTCCATGTCTGTGGCGGCGTCGTTGACGATGTCGTCGGCTGATTTTGGCTTGAAAGCGTTTTGGCTTTGATTGCCAGCGCACTGAGGCTGCGGGCCATGGCTGACTGGACTGGAATGGAGTGGACCGAATGGACCGAGTTGTTGGCCGGTTGGCTGGTTGGCTGGCTGGCTGGCTGGCCGGCTGTTAGCTGCGAGCTGCTGGCTTGTCATTGCAATGCGCATATGTTGACATTTTTTTATAAAAATACTTTAAATTGTTTGTAAATGCATAAAATGGCTGTGCCAGGCGGCGGGCAAAACTTTGTTTGGCCTATGATATTTTTGTGAGCCGATCAAGTTTGTCGCTTATGTCTTTTGTTTTACTACGGACATTTGGAAAGCGGCCAAATAGCAAGTAGCCAGCCAACAGGCAACAGGCAAAAGGCAGCAGCCAGCAGCAGCCAGCAGGCAGCAGGGACTTGTCAGTCATTTTTGTTGCTGCTGCTGCTGTTGTTATTGTTGGCGGGGACATATTGGTATAATGCTGCGGGCAAGGAAAGTGCTTTGTTCAAATGTCATAATGTTATTTCGAAACTTTTGACAGATTTCAAATTAACCATTTATAAACATTTGACCTTTTTAGGCCAAAGCAAAGCAAACAATATGGAAAAAAAAAAGTTGCTCATGTTTTCCGCGTTGTTGCCATAAAACTGCGGATACCCCGTAGGCATTTAAATAATGATCCGAGTAACATATATGAATACTTATCCATAGAATTGAAAACATTTGGCACACACGTGTAAATGACGAAACAGCATGAGGTGCATGGATATACATCTGTATATATATAAATATATATATAAGTGTGTGGGTATGTACTGTATATATATAGGTATAATAATAGGATATATAGAGAGAAAATTGAAAGTCACTGTGTGATTAGCTTGCAATTGATAAGTGTGCTGCGTTGGTCACATTGAAAATGTGTATTATAAAATTAAATTATAGAGCAATAATCGTATCCGTTGCCTGGCCTAAGCAGTCAATAACAAACAACTAACAAGCATTGCTCGCTGCGTTAATGTTTATAAGTTTTTAGCCAATATTACGAGTATTATACCAGTTATGAAAGCAAAAACGATATATAATGGGCGTCTATGGAGATCAACCAGTTGCATTTTCAGGCTGCCTGACTTCCTTTACGTATAATTTGCATGCAAAATTGCCAGGCAAGCAGAGAGGGTGTTCGACTAAGAGTATCTTAGTATCTGTGTTTTGCATGTATTGCATCTCCGTATCTGTGTATCCGTGTATCTGTGAGAGCGCGAACGAGTTATGGGCAAAATGGTGCATATATAGAAACCACAAAAGCAGCAAACGCAAAGCCAAAGGCAAAAAAAGAAAACAACAACAATAAATATTTCTTCGAAGGTGTGATTTTAATGTGACAACTTTGCAACTGGTTTGGAACTGTGCCCAGACTCTAGTCCCACTGTAAGCGCTATGGGGAAGATGCGTAATAATTTACCAGGTTAAAGCCAGTCTAGGATATCCGTATGCTATAATTATTCCTTTCAAAACTTTACGAGTTTGCACGCAAGACACATAGAAAAAAAAGAATATTTTTTTGCATTTGTTGAAGCCATACAAAAAGACGCACAGAAATATATATTTAAGAGCGAGAAACAGAGAGAGAGAGAGAGAGAGAGAGAGAGAGAGAGATGGAGAGGGAGAGGGAGAGGGGAGGAGAGAGAAAGAAAACGAGAATTCGGATTGCAATTTAATAAATAGCAGTTGCTACCTTTTTTATACACGTCACTCGGTTAGTTTTCATTTATGCATCGGACATCTTTTGTATTATTTGGCAATTTGTGCAGCTTCATTAAATTCCGATTTAAATATACTTTTACGTATGTATTTTAATTTCCTTTTGTTATTTCATTTCACACAACTTTTCTCTACTTTATTTTCATTGCATGGCTCTACACATATGCATGTGTGTGTGTGTGTGTGTGTATGTGTGCGCTGATCTTTCACTATGGCTCTTTTACTTTGCTTTATGTTATCTTTTTTGCTGCCTTGCTTTGCACACAACACACAGCACCAACACCAACACCAACACAAACAGAAACACTCGAATTCACTCTATACACTCGCACACACGCGCAGGCAGGCACGCAACGTAATGCGGCGCCTGAAGATTCAGTTTCATCCGCTACGACACTGGAAGAATTACAGCGCACGGCAACAGGTAAATGGCAACTGAGCGTGCGGCGGACAGAGAGTTGTGCCCGTCCCTCTTCGAGCTGCGACAAGAGATGGCTCGGCTCGTCTCGGCTCGGCTCGATTTGAATATGTGTGAGTGAATTGCACGAGTATGAGACAGTGCGCTCTCTTCCTCTCTTGCATGCGACTCTTTGGTGCGAAGCATTGCCAGACTTTAAGATGAAAGACTTAGGCAAGAAACTTGCGGTACTTCAAATAAATAATAAAAATTTAATAAGCATACAATTTAAAAAAATAACTGCATGCTAAATTTGAGTGCAACACTTCTTCATTTTAGTTCGAGTAATACAAATATGAACAGCATTACTTAATTGAATTAATCCCTATTCATTCGATTTTTCTTCCGGTATCGGATAAAGCTGGCTTGAAACAAAAATTTCGTACTTGGTTTAACACCGCCGAGGAATAATTAAAGTACGAAATTCTTGACTTAATCTCGATTTATCCTTATCTTACTTTATTACTCTCCTACTTTCTATCCTTTTTTCTATTCTAGTCTATTTTCATTCTATTTTCAACAATCCTTATATTTCTTTTTCGGCTTCTTTCCTGGTCTGATTGGGTTTTTTTTGCCTGGGTTTTCCCCAATCCGGTGCAACAAATGTTGGACTATAAAAAAAATTAATTTATACTTAATACCCCAGAAGGCTTAAGTGTAATGTAATTTTAATATTACTTATAATTTTTAATTTAATTAAATTTCAAAATTTTGAATTTAATTTACATAATAATTTATTTTTATCTTTTGTAATTCATTAATCGACTGCAATTAGTCGTATTAATAATAAATAGCGAATTAAATTTTATTCTGTGCATCAGTATTGAAAAAATAGCTTCATAAAAATTTCAGCACGATTTCACAGCGTACAAATTTCGGCACTGATTTCAAAAATTTAACCAGTTTTGAATGTAAATACTAAATTAAAGACGAAAAGTGCTTAGCCGAGCTACAGGGTAAAAGTTGGTTGAACACAGTTATAAAAAAGGCTTAATGCATAAAAAAAACTGTGCTTTATTACTGTCTAGAATAAGGTTTTTAACCATTTAAAGAAAATTTACTAATAGGGACAAAAAATCGTTTGTGAAAAGATCTGAAAGTTTTAAACAATTGAGAATACCTTCTTAAAAATGGATTACCTGCTTAAACTTTTAGAATTCCTATCTTATATGCAAAGGTATATTTTTCAACTGCAATATACTAATAATATATATTATACTATATAATACTTATTTTCCATTTTCATAAAACATATATATTCTTGCTTAGGGCTTACAAGGCGATTCATTCCAGACATGTGATGAATGCATTGATTTTTGAAACCAATTTATCACGTAATCCCAAATTTATTCCAAGCAGAGTTTGGTCAGAGCATAATTAAGATTATGATTATTATAATGGTCATTATTCAAAGTTGATTTTATTTAAAAATATATTTTTTAGCCAGCTTTTTGTATGTTTGTTTGGGCAGATTGCGAATATGGTTCCGGCTTGAACAAAATGTGAGTCATCATTTCCCAGTTTTGCATGACTACACTATATTGACTTTTTAATCTATCAATGAGATCTACTTGCGAGTTTGCAAAGGGTAACATGAGCAGCACTATGGAAATTGAACAAATCTTAATTTTATAATTTAAACATGTTTTTTTTTTTAAGTTCCACGTACCACCAAAGAGTAGACAAGCAGCGATAATTTTTGGCATATTCTCTTTAAATCGAGATTTCTTTAAGAATGATGCTAAATACACAAAGGCATTTCAATTAAGTTAATAAATTTAGTTAATAGAGTTAGTTATGCATCATGCAACTAACAAGTGTGTATAACTAATAACTGACGCTTATGAAATAAGCAACTGAAAACGCCAACAGTTTAAAAGTATCTATCTAAGTCTGACTTGAAGTCAATTGATTTTAAATATCTGTAAGGATGTGCTAGCTATGTAGTTTGATATGGAGAACCCATCAACCACATTTGGTGTCTTTAGGTCCTATAGTTGATATATTCATCCAAGCAGATATGCATATGTCCTTCCTTACTACAATAGTTTAAAGTTATATATGAAACGTTGACAATTATTAAGCCATGGCTATATCTTATAAAGTAGCCGTTCTGGTAAATAGTTATTTGAACTGTAAATACAGTACAAAAAATTAGAAGCTACTTATTCTTGGTTAAATGACTTGCAAAAGAACCCAATAAATAAATGTTATTGCTACTCTCTTATAAGATAGGATGTGTTCTAGACGAGACTACTCTACTAACGAATACTCTGTACTTAGATATAGGGAACTGCTGCGCTTATGGAAAACATTTGCTTAATTTAAATGAAAATAAATATTTTAAATCATTCTAACCGATCGTCTAGCCATCTTCAGCAGTTAAAAACAACATGATTTTATTGAAATTTATTTTTAACCTTGGGCTTGCCTTGTCACATTGCCTGAAACGACTGTGGCTAGGCGTTTGGGTATTATGATATCAGTTATCTTCCTTAAGGTCCTTAAGGATACTTGTTGTACGCTGCTCAAGGTTTGCCTTATGTTGGATGGCTTTACCGAATCTAATACGATTTCAGTAAGTTTACCCAAGGTCTTTAATGATCCTTTCTGTACGGTGTCAAGATTTTTGAAAGCTTCAGCAGCGTTTTCTCCTGCGTGTCCTAGTGCCTCGACCGTATAGCCCACATGTCCGATCAACTCATTTTTTTTGTCCTTCAGGCTTTCAGATTTGATGAGAGCATTTTCGATTTTTGGAAAATAAAACGAAAGCAGAACTATTGAGATTTAACGAAACATAAATTAAAATTTAATAATAAATTAACTAAATTGTATTTAATCATTTTCCACATACCAACGAGAAGAAAAGCACTAGCTAGCTTTGCCATGTTCACTCTATTCTGAGTTCAGTTTATAAATAAAAGAGTCTTTCAGATGCGGTCTAAAGATTTAGTTAATGGAATTAGTTAATCATGCAATTAATATTTTTTGTGTAATAAATAAAAACGAACTAAAATCGATTCGCAATGGGACAGTTTATACTGAGACTCTAATAACTTCTATCGACTTTAAATACTGAGAAAAAAATGACCTGCTTGGGACAGAAACAAGAATTCCGAGATTGAAAACAGGGCTTAAATCAAGGATATTCTATTTGGCCTTGGGAAACTCTAAGCTTTTCGTACCGGGAACAATGTCACATTTTTATATTTTTATTTGCTTGTTAAAGAACTTCTGATATTCTGAAAGTCTTCAAATAGAACATTGCTACCACCTATCCAGTTCGTGGGATTTCCCAACATTCTAATGCGTATCGGAATCCAAGATACGTTAGCAGGATTCCCGGCAATCAGGATCAAAAAGTTGGGAAAAGTCAGAAAATCCATGCTGCAGGTGGATTAGGACCATCACAGTTCGACACCCGCTAATCCTGTCAAGCAATTTTATTTATATACACAAAGCTTAGTCAGATTTACCGCGAATAATATCAAAAAGTTTACTCATAATCTTTAATGTTCCTAATTGAACTCCATTGAGCTGTTTAACTGAATCACCAGCGTGCTCTCCTGCGTGTCCTAGAGCTTCCACTGTATGGCCCGCTAGTCCGATCAGGTCATTTAATTGATGTTTGAGGTTGTCAAGATTAATAATGGAGTTTTGTGCTCTGGGGAAATGAATCATAAGCAACACTAAAATTACAAGAAATATTAAGTTTTTACTTTAAAAAATATAACATCTGGATGAATTATACGCACCAGCAACAAGCAGACAAATTTCAATTATTTTTGCCATATTTTCTCTGTTCTGAGCTCTGTTTAATAATGATAATATATAAGAATGACATTTAAAAGGAAGTTTATAAATGTAGTTAATAGAGTTGGTTACGCCTCGTGTAACTAAATGGCATATATAAATATTAGGTGGGGCATTCCAAGTAGAAAAAGCTGAGGAAAAGTTGTAATAAAAAATACATCTTTGAAATAAATATTGGGAATTCATCTTTAATCTGACTTGAAGTCTTACTAAGACTCTCTTTAAATTAAATTTGATCTGGCTTGTGGAATTCATTCAAAATTTGTGATTCCTGTTGCCTCTTTTGCCACCCATCAGACTTTTCACAGAGCTGCTTGCTGCTCCTTCATCTGGGATCGCCTGGTGAAAATGCTGTGCTACTTTTGCAGTGGTCACACGTTAGGCTGGCCGGCCAGTTAGCCAAGAAATTTCACCATGGCATTAATAAAAATACGCCCAGGCTCAAAGAGACAAACAGCAATTGGTAATAAAGAGAGTTTCAAAGAGAGAAAGACTCTGAGCTGCTCATAATAGCAAGGTAAATATACTTGTAAAGAGAACGTCAATATTTGTATTTGTATCTGTATCTATTGGTGTAAATGTATCTGTATCTGTGTGTCGGATTACAGGCGCGCATGCCCAGTGTGCCCAGCACGCCTCTCTCAGCGATCAGTCGCTTGCTTTGCCTCTTTTGTTTGCAATGGAATTTCTTTCTTTTCATAAACATGTTTCGAGCGTTGTTATTGTTGTAGCTGTTGTTGGGGTTGTTGTTGTTGTTGTGGGCTTATTACAGCATTTATGAGGCAGGCGACTTGGCCAGCATTTGTTGAAGGAGCGCGCGCTCAACCGCACACACATAAGCCCAAGTGGCATGAAACAAGTTCAGCTCTGCTTTCGACTGCGGCTCAGTCACAGTCTCTGCCTCTGCCTCTGCCTCTGTCACTGCCACTGCCTCAGTCTCTGCCTCTGTTTCTGGCTTAGGCTTTGGCTCTGGCTTCTTGAATGACTGCGGCGCAGGAATGCAGTGTTGTAAATAGCTGCAGCAACGGCAACGGCAACGGCGACGTCGACATTGTTGGCTTGCTTGGACGCGGAATCAGAGCAAGTCGCAGCCAGAGCAGATCGCGACAACGATCAGAGCACAGAATACAGAACCGCAGCCAAAGTCACAGCCACAGCCACATCCACAGCCAGAACCAGAGCCATGGCCAACACAACGGCAGCAGCAGCAGCAGCAGCAATGAAAATTGCTGAGAGCGCCCCGAGGGCTTCCACTTCGACTTGGACTGGGCCTGGATCTGACCAGGTCTCGAGTACGGGCCGTTTGCTGTTTCCAACAACATTGACCACGATCGATAGCACTTACATATATATATATACTATATAGATATACACTACATATTTATATATATATATATATGTATGTATACACTCACAATGAGAGTGTGCTAGTCACTGTTTATGTTTATGAATTGTACAGAAGATTTTCACATCGGGAGGGGAGGGTACGGAATTACGCGTTTATCTCAGAGGGTTAATATTTTTTTCTACACACCGCATTGTGGCCTTGGTAATTAAATCGCAAGAAACTGATAATGATACAACACAAGCGCATTCGGCCAACAGCAAAAGGGTTTTTTTTTGTTATTCACTCCACACTCACTCACAATTACAGGCCCAAATATGCCTCTAGGAAATTATTCATGATAACAGAGATTGCATTGATTGATTGTGCGCGCACTGGGTTCGCCTAAGTTCGACTTGGACTCCGCTCCGTTGGACTCCACTCCACTCCAGAGTGGACTGCTGGTAGCTGGCTCTGCGCCTGAGTTATTTGAGCTATTAAATGTCTGTGATTTGCTCATAAGTTACTATATAGTGATCTTTAGATCAATTGTTACAGCCCAGGCGCTTCCACACATGTGCTTCTGCCCCTGTGGTTATTGTGTGATCCGCGCATCCTACGAATATTATCCACGCTCTTCCAGAGGTTTATGAAACTCAATACTTTTCATATACGAACTTTTACTTATGCTTAGCTATTTATAATTATTTAGTCTACCAAAGATAAATGAGAGTTAATTAGGGAATTCCTGATTCAGTTAATTAGTAAAAATAATTTAAATTAATTTTTTTTCTTTGATCGATTTTCGAGTATTCAATTAAACTTTCTTTGTTTGTTGTACATATTTATATGAATGATTTTAATCTCTAAACAATTAAGAGTTTTTTTGCCGATTCATTTGATATACTTATAAGTTTCAATATGTATTTAATATATTTCGTTTCAATATATTAAATTAAATTTAAATCTTATTAATTTTTAGGTATTGAAATAAGCATTAGGTCGCGAAATATTATTTTCAGAAGAAAACCCGTAGTCTCCATAATCTCTAAGGAGCTGAAAGTTAATTTGAATAAAAACCAATGATTGTTGAGATGATTTCAAGACAGAATTTTTGAACTTAGAAATTAGTTCGAAAATTGTTATTTCTAAATAAATATAAGTACTATTTATAGTCTCTGCTTTGCAGTTTTAAATCAGGTGTATTTAAGATATATATTTATATGATATTTGACCTTGTTTGGAATTACTTTCGTATCATTTATTTGACTTCAGAGAGCAAGGCACAAACATAACCATAAACATAAACATAAATATGCCTAGTGGAAGGCACTAATTTGTGAGCGTTTAGCAACGGTTTCCCTTGCAATCCTGTCAATATGTTGATTATACAATATAAAGCAGTCAGGAGTCAGTGTAACTGTCAATGGCAACTTGGCAGGACTATTTATAAAAATACTCGCAGAAGTCCCAAAAATATATGCACAGCTTTGGTTTTGTTTTGTTTTTAGTTTGGAAAACGTTTTTGGCCTCGTTTTGTGGCAGTTGAACAACCGGGAGAATCCAAGAGGGAACTGGAGAGAATGTGGGGGAAATACAGCTAAATATTGGCACACACGTCTGAGCCTGCTTTCAATATATTGGTGGCGACAAACGTCCACCAGTTCATTTCAGCTATCGATCAAACAGACGCACCGCCAAACTGTCAAGCAGCGGCGTCTGATATTATGAATCCTGGTTTGGAGTCCTGCAGCCCCTTTAGGTGACGCCACTGGCCGAAAGTTGCATTCAAATCGTTTGCGGCACAAATGTTAACATTATGCTGTGGAATTTCTGGTTGGGCACGTCATGGCACCAAACACATTAAAAGCACACTAAACTATATACATAAACATAGCCCTTCTCCCGCTCCCAGCCCCCTTATTCATAGTGGCTGCAGTCATGTCGACGGATTGCGTTGAAAAACCGAGTCTATAAAAGCTTTGACTTGTGAACGCAGCAGTTTCAGTTAAACTTCAACGCGTTTCAACGTCCTCTCGTCCTGTCGTCCTGCCGTCCAATCGTCCTTTTGCGTCCGCGTTTTAACCTCAAACTGACGCTTTCTCAAAGAAACAATTAAAGCATAACCGCAAAGCGGAAGGAAGTGCATACCACAAGTACTCGTACTTTCCCCACTTATCGTTCGTTGCATGCCACGTTGCAAACTGCAAATTGCAGAACAAAACGAACGAAACTAACGAAAGCAACGAAACTAAACGCAACAAAGTTTTCAAGACTCGCCTTCTTTAAGACCCAGTTGTTATTGTGCTCCTTTCTACTCTTATGTTGGCCTCGTCGCCGCCGTCGTTTTTGTAAAATGAAAACTGAAAATTTCCTCAAGTATGGCGCCCCATTGTTCAACTTGAGAAGTACTCGCGCTCATTCACAAACCCAACCGCAGAGTGTCGGCACCAGCAACCCAAACAACCTGACATCGCTCCTCCTGACAAGCGAGAACTTGCGTAATCTGACGCCAAACCGCACTTCCGGCTATTCGGATCGCGAGAGCAACTGCAGCGTCAGCAGCGCAGCGGGCAGGATTAAGAGGCGATCGAGGTACGGCCCCTTCCTATCGACAGACCTGACCTGTTTGGGTTCTTTCACATCTAATTTTATATTGCATACTTTTCATGCATTCGCTTAATTTGACAATCTCTGCGGCATTCAATATTTAAAAAGACTTTAAAAGTATGCAACAAAATGTAGGAAGTATCAAAAGTGGCAGTATCTCCGCTCAAATCTGAACATTTAATGGATAAAGCTGTGTGATCAATGTTAGAGTGGAATTTTTATATTCAAATAGTGGACTTTATCTTTTTTTTAAGGGGGGTAGAAGTTTTCTATATTAGTTGGGTGCATTCACTTCCAAATGTCCTTTTTTATCCATCCGTCATCCTGTGAATAAAAATTGGAATTTTTACAGATGATTTTTAGCTATCCGCATTGCTTTAGTTGCAAGATTAAATTGCAACTTATTTTTTTTACTATCATTTCAATCAATTTTCCAACCAACAAAACTCTTCTTTGAATATCAAAATTCGTATTAATCATTTTTTGGAATACGTAATCTAGAACTAAATAGAATTATAAATGTAGCTTGAAATCTACCTCCAATTATATCACTAAAGAAAAGCTGGAGAAAAATATATATAACTTTATTATCAAATGTTTATCGCACAAATGATTGGTAATAAATATCGTAATTAGAATTCTTCTAGTGCAAATTGTTATAAATATTTAGACTTTAATAGTTCAAATATATTTTATTCCATTTTTTGGGCAAAGTTACTTTAGTAGAATCAATAGGTGGAAGCATTCCTGTCATATTTTGTATGTAAGTCGTGGTATTACATAGATTTAACAACCCCCTTTAAGAATACTTTTATAATACAAATTAGAACTATTACACCGTAGATTGAATACCCTTAAAATGAAAAATTGATTTTGATTTATTTATTTGGACCGATTGTTCCTATGGCATGATATAGAAGCCCGATATTTCCAACAGATGTGCTGGGTGCACAAGGCTACATTTCAAATTTCATTCACTTACATCGGAAACTGAGCGACTAGTTTCCTGAGAAGCAGACAGACAGACAGACGGATGGGCATGTTTAAATCGACTCGTCTCATTCTGATCAATATTATGTATACTCTGTGGAGTCGGAAATGTTCCTGCAATGCATTTCCCTTGCAAAAGTTGTAATACCTTCGGCAAGGGTATAATAGAAAAATAAAACCGTGTGGGTCCGCTGAACCGTGACCATAAGTGTGAGTATATGGCAGTAAGTGTGTGCCCAGCAGGGTTAAAGGACTGAACACATTTGTATTTTGGCCAATAGTTGTCCCGGCAACCAGTCTGAAGCCAGCGGCACAGGTGAGGTATTTGTCACCCCAATGGAAAAGACAGCCTCAGTTCGTGGTCAACTGGCGCACTATGCGCAGCTATAGAGATATATATTTTTCATTTTGGAAAAAGAAATTGTGTAGGATGTGATTGGAAGGAGGTGTAAAGTTTTCAATTGCTGTGTTTTTCTACTTATTCCCAACTTTAGAAACTTCTCGATGAAGTCCTCGAAGGGCATCAGCAAGAAGAGCAAGACCATGGATTATACCAACTATGCGTATAACGAGGCGGTGGGTCGCCTTAAGGTAATGCTGGCCGATAACTCCTATGTGGCCACGCCCAAAATGGTGGGCAGTGCGGCGGCCTATTTGCGCAACTTCAATGAGGACTCAGGCGATAATTTTTCCGACAATTTATCGGTAATTTAAACACTATAAAAAAATATCCAAAGATTCCACGGTATTATTTATATACAGGTCATTGAACGACCCGTCTTCTCGGACATTTCCAAGTACCTGTCACCCAGTCAGAAGTCGCGCATGAGTGCCTATCGTCCTAAGAAGAGCTACGGTGGTGGCTATCTTTCCGCTTCGAAGGAGAATCTAGCCACCACTCCAACTCTTTATCCAAGCAGTGTGCCGGTGTCCACTCTTCCCACGGACAGTGTTCAGGCACCGGTTGAAATCTTTAATTTTATTGAGAAGCAGGAGGATTACATTGAGCAGCTTGAGAAGGAGTCCAAGTATTGTCGCAACGAGCTGACGAATTTGTTGGGTAAAGTTAAAGATGTGATCAACGAGAACGAACACCTAACCGAGAATGCAAGAAGTGAGCTGGCGGCTCTGGGCAGTAGCACATCCAAGCCAATGACTCAACCTGCAGCTGTCACCACAAGTCCTTCTTCGGATAGCGATGAGCACTTGCTATATGCCGGACGCAAGACTCCTAGCACGCCACGGAAAAGCAATTTGAAGGTGCAATCTCCACGGTACGCCAGTGCGCCTAACATTGTCTACGAGGCACGTATCAGCGAGCTGGAGGCGGAGCTGATGCAGGCTAATATCGATCTGAAACGCGTCAGAACCGAGAATGAAGAGCTGAAACGCAAGTTGGCCCACACAGATCCTCTGAGCGCAGTTGCAACCTTGGGTAGCGTTAATTGCGAAACCCACCGGAAGCAGCTCGAGCTTCTGCAGCAGGATAAAACTGCACTGGAGGAGTCTGTGCGTCAGTTACAACGCTTATTGGATGAAGCCAAGTCACAGCATCACAGCGCTAGCTCCAAGCGTTATATTAATGATCTGGTACAAATGGAGCGTTCCCAGGCTGAGGTAAGACTTTATTTTTCATAATTCTAAATGTTCCAAATTGTAAAATCATAAATTTAGCTGGAAGTACGCCATCTTCGGGATGAGCTTGACAGGCAGCACGAGCGGGTGCGGGAGCTGCAACATGAGATGGCTCGACGCTTGGCCGATGAGCGAGCAAGTGCTGAGAGGCGCTATAATACACAAGTGGATCAGCTGGGTGGAGATTTGAGCAGCCAGTGGGAGCAGGTGGCCAAACTTCAGCTGGAGCTGGAACGCCAGAAGCGCTATGAAACCGATCTTAAACGCGATGTGGCCAATCGGAATTCACAAATCGAGGAGCTGAAGATGGAACTGCGCGCGAATCGCACCACGTTCCTAGCAGACATGGCTCAGGCCAATGCGGAGAAGCAATCGCTGGAACAAGATATTACCTCGTTGCGTCTGCAGCTGGACCGTGCGGCACGAGAGACCAAAACGGAGGCAGCTCGTCTCAATGCCGAGATTAATTCGTTGCGGCAGCGTCTGGACAGAGGAGACGCTGATCTGCTGCACTCAAAGCGAGAGGTCTTGCGTTTAAATGATGAAATTGCGAATCTGGAGAAGGAGGTTCTTAGCAGTGCAATCATTCCGCAACTTAACCATACTGAGATATATTTTATTTTGCATTTTAGCTGGCCTACGGTGAGCTAAAGAACGAAATACGACCCACCAAAAAGGATTTGGATAAGCGCATTTCAGAGATGCAGGACAAGCATGGTATGTAGTACTTCTCATCGATTAGATTGGAATATCTTCTCTCCAATAATTGAACCACGCACTTTGAACACATTTTTAAATGTTAAAAATATTTCAACTCTTCTCACGCACTCAACTATCTTCTTATCTATCACTTTCTATGAACTCTGGTTAAGCTATTGATTTTCATATTGTGTGCGTGTCCAAAATGTGTGAAATTCGAATCAAAATTCCAACTCCAATTCAAAAAAGAAAATGAAAAACACTTGTTTTACTGTTGAATCCAAAATCCATATGAGAAAACTTAATTCGATGAATAATGCATCAATAGTTTATCCATGAGTTTGTCCAGTAGCGCGTTGTCTTTCCATACTGATTGATTTTTATACTCTCACACCTTATCCACTAATAACCCACATATCTGTCTACTTTTTGTAGCGGAGACTGTAAATGAACTCGAAGAAATGATAACGTCTCAGAAGCAACTCATGGATAAACTGACGAATGAGTGTAAAACATTAACTGGCAAATTAGAGGATACAACCTATAAGCACAAGTAATTATTATATGCATTTCCATACCATTTCCTACAAGGCACAAGCTGCAATATTTCGAGCAATTTATCTCCCTTGCATAGATATAGATTTAATTTAATGAATAGTCTGGGTTCCATTGAATACCAAGCTCAAAATGTTATTAATTATTCGATGTTAATTTAAAACAACTTCAACACTTGTGAAGCACCTCAATTTTTGCATATGAAAATTGAAAACACAACGCAATATGAAATTCATGGCCAGCCAGCAACCAATTTGGTCCACACGCAGCGCAATTTATTTTATTTTGAGATCCATAAAGAAACCACTTCTACCAGAGCTTGACACTGGATTAACACGCTGTACTTCTCCAAATCTTTTGTGCTGCTTTAAATGTTCGGGGTTTATTTAGAACCACTGTGCGATTATGCGATGCCAACAATAACAACGTCAACAACACCAGCAACAGCCACGTCAGCAACAACAATAAACGCGCCTATGGCCACACAAGCAATGCCAATAACAACAGCAACAGCAACATCCACAACAACAACAACTTCAACAACAGCAACAGCGATAGCAAACGAAAGCGCAAACGCGTACACTTTGCCGCTTGAAATGGAAGATCTGTTAGATGAAAGTAGGTCCATGGCTGAGCGTGTTGCTGCTGCTGGTTCTGGTCTGGACAATGGGGATGAAATATTGCAGAACATAATCAAAAGCAATGAGCGTTTGTCCCAGGAGCTGGCTAAGATGCCACCGTTGCCAAAATTAACAAGCTACAGAAAGCATAGAGGGCACGGCAATAGCAAAATAGAGTCAACAGCAGCAGCAACAGGAGCAACAGCAACAACAGCGATGGGCGCCAAACCGAAATGTTTTTGCCCCAGTTTTATGAGACACAAGCACGAGCATGAACACATTTATACGATACCAACAATGCGACAACGTTGCAGCAGCAGCAGCAACAACAACTGCGAAATAAACGCATCATGTTGCAGCACCAATAGAGGCAATAACGGCGGCAACAGTCGCCATTGTCGCACCGGGAACCAAGCTACAGCAGCAGCGCGTACACAAACCACACACAGCAAAAGCAAGCATTGTCAAGCGCATGAGTTCACCCTAGACACGCACCACGAACACCATCAACAGCAAGAACAATATCGCACTGCACCAACAACCGCGGCAACAACAGCTGCAGCAACACACTTGCCGCAGCCCAATTGCTGCCATCCACACAAAACGGAGCTGTTGCCTTGGCTGCAACAGCATCTGGTTTTGAATCAGACCATCAGCAGTGCCAATAGCTGTCAGCCCCCATGTCAAACATCGCATTTGACGGTGGATGCTGACACAACAGCAACAATGACATCAGCAACAGCAACAGCAACAGCATCAGCAACATGCAAAGGTCGCAACAGCAATTCAATCAGCGCCAGCATCAAGCCCAAACTTTACTTTGAGCAACTATTGCAACGCGATGGCTGCCACAAGAAGCCACGCCCACCAGTCAAAGTAGATGTCAATGTGCGTTTGGTGCCCAAACAGTCCAAGCCAAAAGTTAGTGCACTAAATGAGACGTTCGTCAAAGAACTGGACGAAGTGGCACACGCCCTAAACGAGACCTTTGTCAAGGATACTGCACCAGAATTGGCGGAAATCGATGAGCAACTGGCGCAATTTGAAGATGCGATTGTTGACGACGACGAGCAGGAGCAGGCCACCAAACTTTGATAATGTTTTTATCCCAAAAAAGACATATAAAAATCGAAATACACCCAGAAAATTAGATATCAAATTTAAACGAATTATATAGAAATATGTTTAAATTAATATAATTAGACGAGGCTCCTAGCCTGTTAATTATCGTACGTAACATCTCAACTCAAAATTTATTTCCTTTATTAATATTGCAATGCATTTTTTCAATGGGTAAAACAATGACTAAGCAGGCAATAAGTAGAGTAAAAAAACTTTTTCTATACCCTGCCAGAGGGTATTATGACTTTGCCATGAAATGTGGCAAGGAGTCATGCCCAAAAAATATTAAAATAAATATTATCGATGATGAGATCCGTCATTATGTTCATGTCCCCTGACTGTCTTTGTGTCTGTCCATCTCTTTCTTTCTAAATTATTTTCTCTATTTTTTAGTTAGTTGAATTTAATTTTATGCGGAGTATTTTTTCTTTTGCAGGCAGCATATTAAACTACACATAAAGTTGACAAAAAAAAAACGCCCGAAAAGCTTTTCTGTTTTTTAATTAGATGTAAGAGAGTCTTTTCTTATTGCATGCCAAAATTATCAAGATGGGACTACTTTCAGTCAGAATAAGTAAATCTAACAAGAATTTTCTGATATTTATTCCAGTATATATATAGTATACAGTTCCTAGTCTTTCCCTAACTTTTGTTGAAAGAATCGGGCTTAGAACATAATTCGACATTTTCTCTTGGATTATACTCATTCGACCTAAAAAGTTTACTTATGATTTTCAGATTTGGATCTACTATATAACAGTTTAATATTCATAATACCATAAACAGTAAATAGTAATGGAGGATCAAACATATATTTAGAATTCGCGTTTATCACTAGTTTAGTAACAGTTTTATTTATACTACTTAGATGTAAGGTAAATGGATATTCTATAAGTTTATTCAAGTAAAAAGATTACGATATTTTTAGCTATACAATTTTCGATAGATTTTGGCTATTTTGTATGATTTTATTACACATTTTCTGTTTGAATTTCTTAATTTTTGTTAATTATTTGCAGTAAAGATAAGCAACAACTGCGCGCCACAAATGAACAGTTGATGGCGCGTCTCAAGCAAATTTGGTCAAAATACAAGTCACAATTAGTTCACAATGGCAATAGCGTTAATGAGCTGAGCTCTGAGGAGCCAGCCACAAACGATGAGCGCATTTTCTCACCTACAAATCACATATTAGAGCCCTCTCAGGTAATTTTTAATTGCGAATTTGTGTTTGACTAATATGCATTTTCTGTCTTCTCTCTTCTCTCTTCTCTCTTCTCTCTTCTCTGTACTCTTTCCTGTGTTCTTATTCTACCCTCTATTTATGTATTCTGTCACCTTAGAGAGGAAATATCTGCTTTACAATCGAATCTAGAGTATTTGTCTAACCGCATGTTAAGCAATGAGGAGCATATGAGTAAATTAGATACCACACCACATGATTATACTAGCTTAGGCGGAGGCAAAGGTAAATCTTTTACACTTTGAGCTCCACAGAGCCGCCTAACTATATGTACATACATATCATTACACTGTCCTACACAATCTATGATTGCATCTATTTGCCTTGGTCACTACTCATAGCGTTTAAAGAGGAGACCGTGCCCGATTCAGAGGCAGTTCCAGGCGAGACGGAGGCCCAATTTGTTGCAACAACAGCTTATTAATCAGTTACATATACATATGAACATATACCTATACCTCTATCCCATACTTGACACTTGATTAACACTAGGATCTGCATTTAATTGGCTTGCAACACTAATCAAAATTTCTGTGACCACAGCCGCATACGATTACCAGCCGTCCACATATGGCACTACAATTGAACCCATACAAAGCACCCCACAACTACACAACAACGTTGACGACGACTACAGTAAGCCAAGCAGCTCCTATGGCTACGAAACAGCTCAAGCAACCACACCAACAGCAGCAGCAGCAGCAGCAGCAGCAGCTGGCGATAGCGCCAGCAATGGAAACAGCAGCGGAATTGCTGGAGCAGCTGCAACAGCGCGCAAGAGCAGCATCAGCAATGGAGGCGCCAATCTCTTCTCAGACAGCAGCCACAGTTATGGACTCAACGATAACGATGACGAAAATCTCAAGGACAACCTTGGCATGGGCGAAAAACAACAGCAGCAACAGCAACAGCAGCAGCAACAACAGCAGGAATTGGAGCAACAACGACAACGTGAACGGGAACGGGAGGAGCGTGACCGGGAATTACAACAATTGCGTGAGCAACGAGAAAAGCGAGAACGGGAACGTGAGCAGACGGAACAGCAACAGGCACAGCTCAATCGACGATACAGCAATGCCGAGCCAGAGCAACAGCAACCACAGCAAGCACAGCAGCAACCACAGCAGCAGCTCGGCGATACCAGCGTGTCCAATGCCGGCGGCGCCAATCTGGCCGCCTATAACACAGACTATAGCGCCTACGATCAGCAGCAATACGATGCCAGTGCATACGATCCCAACGCCTATGCACAGCAGCCCTACGACGCCCAGCAATATGGGTATGACGCCAATGCCGGCTATGACTACAGTGCGGCCGATTATGCGCAGTCCGGATATCAATATGATGCCGCGCCAGAAGCTGCCACAACCAACCGATCACAGCCACAGGCACAGTATCAGTCAACGCCAGGAGGAGCAGCAGCAGCAGCCGAGTATAATCGATCGCCACCGCCGACGACGACGCCGTCAATTGCCACTCCAACCCCATCAGCAACTGCAGGAAGTACAGTCTCGAACACCGCTGGAGTGTCCAACCCTGCAGCAGCGAGCCGCACACAATCTCGCCCGAGCAGCGGAACTGTGGGGCCAGCAGCTACATCTGGACCCATCGGCAGCACCAGATCCGCTCTGCCACAACAGTCTGCCGCGTCAACCGCCGGCAAGAAGTAGCTGGAGTCCCGACTCTACCGACCTCACGCCAATTGATCCACTGCAGTTGGAGTTCACCATTAGCAGTCCCAGTCTAATGCGCTCCAGCGACGCCTCCACTCTTGAAGACGAATCCTGTTCAAATTTGAGTGACACCTTTATCCTGCAGGTGGCGGACTCTGATGCCAGCTTATCGCCAGCCCACACAACCATTGTCACAGTACGCAGAGCTAGTGCGCCTGCTGCTGTGCATCAAATCCAGCAAGAGCAGGACCAGGACCAGGATCAACCTGATATTAACAACGAAACGGTGATCATTGAGCGGGACGGTCGCAAATTGTAGTTGTAAGCACAAGTTTTCCAATTGCTAGTCAAACTTACTCCACTAGGGAGACTTCCATCATATTCTACTCATATGTTTCGGATTGGCTTCTACAAATAACCAATATTTGATATTAACATTTTGTAACTAAAAATATTTAAAATGCAATATAAACTCCAAAATAATTACTTCAATTGAATAAGTTGTCTTTCAATAACAAACTCGAATATAAAACAATATCGGATGATATAAATTCTCATACAGATATATCGAAGTGTAATTTAACTTTTTTTTAAACAAATAGTTGTTCGAGTTTTCAGGAAAATGGTTTTGGCCTAAATTCGAACGTTTCCATTTTGAAAAATTCAAAGGTCAACTAAGGTAAAAAATCTTTTTAATTGTATGGTCGAATAGGTCGCTTCCAGACAACTTTTATTTTTAATCTAAATGATTAACACTGGAGAATTAGTCGGATATCTTGGATCCTACCAGTTTAGTTCAAAACCGCACGATCTAGTTAAGTTAGCTCTTCCGTTTATTCGCCTGTTTGATGATGTAGTCTAAAACACCAAATAAAAAATACAAATAATATTTACTGAGTATTTCCCAGCAGAGCATACGCGATTAAATTATTCTTACGATATCAAACTCATCATCAATTTTAGAAGGTTTTCTGACCCAGTTTTAACGTTTTATTTCGGAACGAGTTTTAAGATTTTATTTATGTTTAATTAAGCATTTGTTCTTAAAATTAAACATATTTATTCATTTAATTGAATTAATTTTGCCTATTTATTTTTGGCTTAATACAATATATTGATCTAACAGGAATGAAATATAAGCATTTATCTAAATATATTGAATTCTGATTTACCTCTCACATATATAGTATTATAGAAGACGTAGAGAAAACTCCCAGTTAAGAATAATTGTGGTAACAACTTGGCTAAGAGTGCGTGGCTCTATTGGAGAGTTCAAAGTTCGTGACAATGTTATCGTAATAAATAAGTTTCCAAATATTTTGCCTTAATCAATTGACATAAATTACAAATTACCTTTGCTCAATTAAAAGAAAAGTCTTTAGCGCTTTTATTGCCTAAATACTGGCAATGTCAAGTGCGGCTTTAGAGGTCAAAAAACATTTCTGCAAGTGAAGTAAGCCATAAATATAAACGCTAAAACTAATAAACAAGTTGGTGATACTACGAATACTGTGGGCAAACTTCTTAATCCCGGGCAGGGCTGTCAAAACAACTCAAGGGAACTGCTGGCTGGAGGTGACTGTTTGACTGACAGCCCTGGAAATTAATGTTGGCACGCACTTTACCTATCACTAGTATCCAGCCCATAATAACTCATAGCTCATAAATCCTTAAATAGTCACAAACTTACAAGAATTTCCTTTAGTAGCAACATGCATTGACTTTATGGACGGCTGAGCAGTACACTGAGGAAATTCTCTGTTAGCAAAGATACAGATATAAATTGAATTTCAGGTAGCTCTTGAAGTTATTCTCAGTGTACCTGAGACTTGAGAGATATTAAGAGATGTCCACATACGCAGAAGCTATCAGTTTTTTGCCCTTCCAGTTCCAAACATGCGACACAATCGACATCTTGGCCGTACCCAACTGTATTTCACAGGGTTCCTTTTCGGGAGTGGCTAAGAAGCAGACAGTGTACAGACTCATCTCCAGCTCTGGCGAAGTGCCCACCAGAAAGCCATTGTAGGGTTTTTGAATACCAAAGAAGCTCATGCGAAGTATCAGCGCAAATTGATTGTGCTGCAATTGAGAAACATTAGCAATTTAAGACTCAGATGATGAGGATGTATACATACCCTGCCTGTATCAAGTCGCCTCAACCAACCCTTGTAATCCACGTGACCCTTCTGTTCTTGCTCGGCAAAGTACAACCAATTGTGCAGACCCAGCACCGTCTGGTCCCGAAGTTCCGCCATAAAGACATGCTCAAAACTGGAACTACCCACAATACCTTTTCCCCGAGAATATGGAGTGAACCACAGTTCCTGGAGTAACTTCAGCTGATCATCGTAATCGCCATTGGCTAAGCCTATTAAAAGGAAATAGTTTCTAATTAAAATCGATGAAATTGATATAAAGTTATATGTATCAAAATAATAATAAGATTCATTAAGAAATATTAAAAAAAAATTAAGTTTTGATTCTTCAAAAGTTTTAGGCATATTTGAAGATTCATTAATATATCTCAGGAAGCAAAAGAGTTTTCCATATAACAATTTTTTAGCGGTAGTAGTTATAAAACCTGCTAGTACAGTACTCCTGTCTATTGATGATATCATATCTGAATTGTGCTTACCCTTTTTCTCCAAAAATCGCATAGAGAGCTTCATGACACGTGTGCTCATTACAGCTCGCAGAAAGTCCATTTGCTCCTGCTCGTGCTCCGCAGTAATATGATCCGGAACGGCAACATCCAGTTCATAATTGTTGAAGAGGCGCTGCAATAGTGCCGATGTGGAGTTTGCATCCTTGGCCAACAAATCATTGTGCAGCTCGAAGAGACTGCAATATTTAGGATTTATTAGTAAAAGTCACAACTAAGGCTGGAACCCAGAAAGCCAGTGGTTCAAGCACAAGTTTCTCCATATATATATTTCACTCTTGAAATAGGATCGGTTTAAAAGCGGCTTGCAGCCTTGGCTTGGAAGCATTCCATTTGCTGTACTTACGGCTGGGTTGCTCGATCATCGCGTGCTCCAGAGCTCGTCTTCCCCTGAAGATTCACCTTAAAGAGATATGGACTGGCCGCGGATTCCTCAGCGAAGAGAGTCTGTGACAATGAGAGCACATCGTCTGGTGTTTTGGGGAGTGGCTTGCTGTGGAAATACTCTGCAAAAGTAATTGAGTGGAATTGTAAGTACATATATAATTACTAAATAAATTAATTAATTTGTTATAATCACCATAGAAATGCCAGCCCAAAATGCCAATGGTAATTAGCAATCCAACGATTACAAATCTTTTAATCTTTTGGCATTTGTCGCTGTCACACGCGTTGTTGTTGTTGTTGCTGGTTTGCTGCTGTTGTTGTGTGTCCATTATTATCTAATAACATTTGTTTTTGCGCAGTTTTCTTATTTTCTTGTTTTCTTTGTTTTGATTGCTCTCCGTTGATCTGCTTTTATCTTGCCATCCCAACACACCAAAGTCAACTGTCAAAATTATTCACATAGAGAAGGTGATGCTACGCTCCGTCGCTCCGCTTCAGTTACGATCTGGCTCTCTCGCTGAATCAGACTAACATATTTCATGGAACGCTTACATATCCAAACTCTTTCTGATATTCTCTTTATGTTATTCAGCGCTCTCCCTCTCTCTCGCTCTCTGGGGAGCATCCATCTGTCAGTCTTGAGTTTTGTTTAGTTATTTTTCCCATTCCCTTTCTGCTTCAGTTTCGGTTTGTGTGCTGTGCTTTCTGGTTGTGAATATTAAAGAAAGACTATTTTCTATATATTTGCAAAGAAAGGTAATTATTACCATAAACAAATAACATGTGGTAAGCTAGACAGGGCCCGTACATTAATATGTTTATATAAAAAACACTCGGTATTATTTGTTTATATTTGCCAAGAATGCATGTCGAGTCACTGAATTCCGCAGCAAATAGTATCAAATAGTTCAAACAAAATGAGTTACAATACGAACATACAGAAATTTAATCCGATAGCTATATTCACTTTCAGAATAATAATCTTTGAATAAGCATTTGATTGTTCGATGCGAGTTTTAGTGAATGATTCATGATGATATTCTTGATCTAAGTTGTAATATCCACAAAGCTTTCTTGAGAAAGAAAAAAGTGAGAGAGAATGCAACAACAGATTCTTTCTATTGGAGACATGTGATACAGCAAGCCGATCTTATGGATTTTTGGTATGAATTAAGAGCCTCATTTAACCTTTAAATACAACAAATTTTTGGCAGCTATATGAAATATTTATTCGATCTGGCCGGTATCGACATATTTGCCTAGAAACAGCAGACGACTCCTCGTCCTGATCAATAATATATACATATATACTCTATGGTGTCGGATATATCTCCTTCAATACAGAACGCATTAGGTGACAGTGTTGTAATACCCTGTACAAGGGTATATTAATATGTTTATCTTTGCTCTAAGTTTGTCAATGTATAAATAGGTGCCACTATGAAGAGTTCCTGCATTTGGAAATATTCTACGTGACTGGCATCACAGAGTAACACGTGTATCTAGGAATATGCGAGTTATTCTAAAAACAAAACAAAATGTTTGAATTCAATTAGAAAGATGTAAATATTGTTGGGTTTGTTTTAGAAACTTTTCATTAGTATTTGCGTCTCGACTGGTTTTTAATGACCGCCAATTTTGGCATAAACAATTGGCTCCAAAATTCAGAGGAAACTGTGACGTGACAAAAGTTTGATGTGCACATAAAATTTGTTTGATTACTAAATTATTCAGGCAATGTCATAATATATTCTGTGCATGTTAATTGAATTAGATGAATAATTAGCAACAATGAAAATTCAAATATTTCAATGTGAGCAGTTTTTGAATACATTTTTTTTTTTTTTTTTTGTAATTAACTTGGCTCTGACCAAGTCAAACAATTATTCGTGGAAATCTTCACAATACTTAAATTTAGCTCTGTTAAAAACTAATTAATGGCATGAAATTAACTCATCCATTTTAGTCAAGAGAGTGTTTTTTTTAGGTGAAAGACTACATTGAAAACATGCAAAGGCTTCATTATAGCCTCTCCAATTTCTACGATAGTCAAAAAATAATTGTTGGTCAAATAAAAACTCCAAGGTCAAGTCAACATTTAATTTGCTTTTTAATTTGAAAATTGCAAAGTTTACTTAGGCAAAACTGGAAACATATCTATTTATATGGAAGAGGCGAGCATAAGTTGAAAGCGGTGTTAATTAACGCATAGTTACTATAATTGACCTTTACGCCTATGAAAACTAATGGAACGTAGTTATGTAAATTAAACGTTATATACCAAGCCCTCGGCTATATAAATAGAAAAATGTTCTATGCTGTTTTGTTTTTTATTGATCCATTCAATAAAGAAAGTTTTCCCCACACGCAATAGACGCTTGATCTGAGGAAATTTAGACTGCTTTCCAGTAGGACCAGCCCCACCAACTTCTCCGCCGCTCCACCAAATTAATGACAATCGACACTCGACGACGAGAACGCAATTTGTTATTCTCGCACCTTCTTCGCCTTCGCCTTCGCCGTCGTCTTCGTCTTCGCTTTTGTCTATATTCTATATATTTTTTATTTTATTCATATTTGGATTCGTTCGGCTCAGCAATCAGTTAAATAGTCGAGCGGGTCAGCGATGCTGCTCAGTTTGAATTTTAACGGCGTTGAGTGCGGTTGTGACAGTTGAATCGACTGTGAGTGCAGTGAATAATATTCACATTTTATTGAATATCCATAGTTGATTACAAAATACCATTAAATAATCGCAAAGTAAAGTAAATTAAGGCGTGGGTTTATTTTTGTGTGCATTTCATATTTTGCTTGTTTTTTCTGCCATTATCGATAAGCGATTGGCGTCTGTTTCAAGGCCCCCCCTAAAAGTCACGTCATTCTATTTGTTGATAACGTCGAGTATCACATCTAGAAATAACACAACAAATCGCTTATTGATAAGTGGGCTTACAGTAATGCGAGAATACCGCACAAACAAAGTCAGAGTTGATAAGTCAATCGAATTAAATACTAAATATTTTGTTACATCACACTAATAATACCCGAAAATAAAATAACAACAGAACAAAATTAAATCTGGAGCATCAGGTGTTATTCTGATATCTCTATTTACGTCTCGAGAATTGGCATTTAAATCTTAAAAATACAATTGCTTTTTGTTCAGTTACTGAAACAAGTTTTAAGCAATAATTATGTATATATATAAAGAAAGCAGTTTGTATTAACAAGTTCGATTCTCTTTCGATTCGTATAAGTCGATCTTAGAGGGTATAAGAGCTGGAGATCTTAAGTTAAGAATACTGGTTCCAGGAAATTTCATCTCTGGCTTCAACTGACTGGCTGGTTTGAATGGATTGGCTTGTTCCCAAAATAAAATGCCTTGGTTAAATGTGGTACAGTGAAACATTCCCAAAACACGATTGGCAATAAATATATTAAATATCTTTCCCTTAGTCAGTAATGTACTATACAGAATAATTATAGATTTATCTATCTATGTAAATAATGCTTTGA
Organism: Drosophila repletoides; assembly: GCA_018150835.1. Classification (NCBI taxonomy): domain Eukaryota; kingdom Metazoa; phylum Arthropoda; class Insecta; order Diptera; family Drosophilidae; genus Drosophila; species Drosophila repletoides. The sequence goes on from JAECWQ010000202.1 coordinate 9,707,830, forward strand.
AGTATAATTATTATTGATCAGCAGGATAAAGGCATGTCCGTCCATTCTTATGCCCCCCTGTTAGTTTCTTTGGAAAGTAGTCTCTCAGTTTTTGAGTTAGGTGTTTGAAATATTTAAGAACCGGCCAGATCATGCATGTGTAGCTGCTGAGGAAGATTAATTTTTATAGTACCCAAAAATCTTTGAGATAGGACTACTAAATGATAAAGCTGTCATAGAAACTATAGAACAATCAAATCCATATTCCACTCTACAAGGACAACACATCTTTGGCGAAGATAGCCTTCCCTTGTAATTGTTTTCTTAATTATAGTGGTCGGTAATTATTTTGAATTTATAACAATTATTTTGCTTCAGAATAACAGCCAACAGTTCCTTTTGAAGGTTCGAATAAAAAAAGTTTAAACGTGAGCTTTGAGATAACTTATGTATGAGTTACTTGAAAGCTCTCTCCGGAAAGCTTACTTTCAGGCGGTCTACAGGTGGCCCTAGTCGTAAGTTTTCGTGATTCACGTGCAGGTGCAGCTCATTCTCATAATATTTGCATACACTTTGGGTTTGTGTGTGCGTGTGTGTGCGTATAAAGTATATATAAATATAAAGCGTAATAGAACAAGCGAAACTAATACGGGACCCCTTTTTAGAGCGACACCTCTGCCTTGACGCTCTCACTCACTCTCTCCCTCTCTCTCTCGCTGAACGGTAGTGTTTGTTCGGCTCCCACAACGTTTGCACGTTTTTGGCGCGCAGACAACAACAACCTGGCGAATCTGTACTTGCCGGCAGGCAGAGAGAGCGCCGCGAAGCGAATAATTTTAGTTGCGCTCAGGTCTCAGGTCTCGACGTTCACAGTGTTCAGTGTTTGATTCGAACGCAACGCGTGCGGTTCACAGCAAAGTCGAGGACGGCAGCGACGACGACGCCAGCCAACGAACTTTGAATAAATAAAACAAAGAGAAAAACAAAAAACAAACAAATTAAGATAAAAGAGAATTACTAAAGCCGTAAAACGCTAAACAACGCGCTTAGAACATCGCTTGCGGAATTATGTTAGAATTGGGTGAATAATGTAACAGTGATTATTAGCATGAACTGAGATTAACTGAGATTAAGTACTTTCTACATTCCCAATACTAAAGTCCTTCAAAAGTGCCGCGCTCTCGCTCAACAGGCTACAGCTGACTTAAAGTTATCTTTCTTCTTTGTTTGTTGCATTCCCTCTTCTTTCTTCTTCTTGCCATTTAAAAGGCGCACAAAAGCACGCTTTAAATTTATGGATTTCTCTGTTGTCCTTGCGAACAAGTGTCGTTCCGATGTTGCTTTTCTTGTGCTTCTTGTTGTTGTTGTTGTTGTTGTTGTTGTTGTCATTATCGTTTATGTTTCCGATGAGCATAAGCCCGCATGTATATGTATATGTGTGTATGTGTGTGTGTGTGTTTGTGTGAATCAAATCCGCAAGCTTTAAACGTAATTGGGTCTTTAACGTAGTTACTCGATTTTACCTAACATTTCCTTAGTAATAAACTTATTACTAAGCACCTTTTACAACATTTTTCTTTATGAATAAAGTTTTAAGCCTAATTGCTTAAATGTTTTCACGAAATGCGTAATGCATTCTAAGAGGCATTTCCTCATAAATATATATATTATTGATTAAAGCGATAGACGCGTCTATATAGCCGTCTCTGACCTTCTGTCTGTTGCTATGTAAGCTATTATCTCAGGTTTTAAGAAAGTTGTCATTAAATTTAGATGAGTTTGAAAAGAGTTTAAAAAACTTGGGTGTATTTACATGATTTGATTTCTGTAAGTTTTTTGGCTTAAGTTTTGTGATTATTTTGACACAATTTTGAATAAAACATGTTTTATTTTCAAGTATTTTTTCAGCAAAAAAACCAAAAAGCGAATGAATTTAAGTTACATAATAATTTTAAAATGGATAAAAGTTTTGGGCAGTTTGTGAAAATATAGTTTTGTTTTTATTTCACCAGTGAATTTAATTTTCTATAGAATAAGGTATTATTTTCCATATTGAAGTACCTGCATTCCGTAAATGTTGGAGAGCTCTTGCCAGACTCGACTATCGTAAGTCGAATCCACTTGGCAACAGTTGCTCTATGTTTGACTTTGATAAAATAAATAATCTATATATATATATATATATATTTTTTTTTTATTGAAAATTGCAATGAAATACTGAACGACATTTGAGTGACAGCATAAAAACGGTACACAGACACACACACACACACACTAATACCTGCACAGATACACACTCATACACCAATACGTGTATTGGCAAGGCTAAAGGAGCACTTTAGCAACACCTGGCTGATTGGTTGGCCGTAACAGGGGTAGATGGGGCTGACAGGCTTGCTGCTTGCTGCCTGCTGGCAGTCGCCTGCGTCTCGTTGTCTAGTAGCTGTCCATCAAGCTGCCTTAATTTAATTAAGCGCTCAATGTCCTTACAGGCGGCACACAAATACACGCAAGGCAAACGAGGCAACGCTTGATTTGTTGCTGCCTTTTTACTCTTGACTGCATCACACACACACACACACACACACGCACACAGAGATTGTAAATGTGTATATGTGTATGTATGGATGAGGCTCAGGCCTGTAACGGCATCAGCCACAAAAGCCACAGGACATTTTGGCATGGAGGATATTATGTATGCCAGTATGTACATCGCTAGCAACTGATTCTGTTGCTGATGCTGATGATGATGGCTGTTCCAGCGCTTACCCCAAAGGGGGTACTGAGACAAGGTTACCGAGAGATAGCAATTTTTGAATACGCTGCACTCCAATCGGGTATACGCGTTGCAGCTGGCTAAGTCAAATAATTGAAAGGATAACCTTTGATTAGATTATTAGGTATTATTTTATCTTTTCTTTTAAGCCAAGCTTCAAAGAAAGAGGCTTGTGATTAACCAAAAAAATGTTGTAGTTTAGTTCTAACAAAGAATTTAGAGATATAGAGATAGAGATATTTAGAGTTAGGGTATCATTGAGTCGTGCTCATCCGAAAGCAACATTCATACTCGTACTTGGAATACAACGAAGTGTCTTACCCGACTCATCCCTTCCGTTACAGCAATAATAACATTGCGGCCACCTGCTGCGGCTGCACTTGAGTCCATTTCACTGTTATGCTATCTGTTTGTTATTTTTTCCCCATGATATCTCTCTGTATGAGTATATATATATATATATGTGTATATGGGTGTGTGTGTGTGTGAGTTGCCTGCGGTTGGTCTGTCAGCTTGTAAATTTTTAATAAACTTTCAGTTTACTTTTCTGTTGCTGTTTTGAATTTTTCCTTTTGAATGTTACTTTTGCTGTTGTTGTTGGCTAAGTGCTTTTGTCATTAAATCAAAAACAAAAAGAGGGCATATCCTGTCCCACAATGCAAAGGAGAGAAGCTCTGCTCTGTCTGTATATAGAGTATAATATTCATATTCTCATATTATTCATAAGGTTCGCTTCTCTCTCTCAAATTTGAATCTGTGCGGTTCTCAAGTATCCTTCATAAATATTTATGCATTGCTCGAATTGAATTACGATTGTTATTTGCATTTAAATGAGGCCCAATTGAAGTGCACAAAAAGTACTTTACTTTCAATAATATTCCATGAATATGTTTTCTGCTTATTTCAGCTGAAAATAGTTAAACATAATTCCTGGAAATTTGTAAATAGTTCGATCGTTTTACCCTACTATCATATTTTATTTGTTTTCTCTACAAAATTTTTATCTTGCGGTTTTCATTTCCGGTTTCTGGAGAAGAATACAACGCCAGACACCTCTCTTTGTCAATCTCAATTCTCGCGGAGAATGGGCATTGAGTGAGTGCCGCACAATGAAAAACAAGTGGAACCATAATTTATGTAAACGAGAGCAAAGAACAACAGGAGATGAGCGCCCAACGCTGGGATGGGTTCGGTTTCAGATGAGCTCCACAATTTAGACTGCTAATGAACTCAACTATGGATCTGGAATGAGAGAAATTCCATTGTAGGATTCATTAGTATTGTGGAAAGCACAGGTCATAGGCCTTTAAAGAATTTTAAAGACATCTGATTATTAAAGAAAATAATACAGTTATATATATATAAATATATATATCGGTTTCGAACGGAGAAGGCTTAAACTCAATGCTTCTTTAACAGGAAAGCCCCATTCCAAAATGCTCCGAGGCCAAACGACTTTTCAGCATGACATTCTGTAGGCAGACTTCTAACTAAATCAGTTTAAATATATTTGTAATTATTGCAATTCATTATTTGCTTTTAAAAATTAAATTGGATTATAAATTCCCAGTCCATATTATTTATATCTTTATAAATATGATTGTTTTTCTGCCCTCACGATGCAATCACGCAGCCATCTTTAGCGCTGAGTAAGATGATGATGATGATGATGATGATGATGTTGATGTTGATGATGATTACTCTGTACTTTGGGGAATGGGGTAGGCTACCACCTGTGCAGTCGACTGACATACGTACTCTTACCCAGACTTATACTGGTGCGAGACTGTATGTATGAATGTTAATTTGTGCTTGAATATTGATGCTGTTGTTCGTGTTTGTGTTTGTGTTTGTGTTGTGTTTGTTCAGTGATGGCGAAGGCATTGACTTTTAGCACGTGGTGTGCGCATATTTATATAACCTACTGTTGTGTTGTGGCATTATTGTTGTTTTGATTTTCAATTGTTGTGAGCGTTGTTGGTCTCCAGCGCTCATTGTTTGCCGGGCCTAACAATGAGAATACAAACTGACAATTGCAATGTAAAACTGTCAATCTCAATTGTCCGCCGGAGAATTGAGAAAAGAGACAGAGACTGAGAGAGAGAGAGAGAGAGAGAGAGAGAGAGAGAGAGAGAGAGAGAGCGAAAAGCGCTGCGAATATTGTATTGTATTTTTGATGTCAAACAGAAGAAGGTGCTGTCTATAATTGAACTTATTAAACTGACTTATTTCTAATGTATTTTACAGCTTAAAACCTAAAAAGTGAGGCTACAATTTGAAGAGCAGAAAAGCAGCAGCATCAGACGAGAATTTTAGCCGAAAACATGAACAGCGATGAGGTGCAAGTGATCAAGAAGACCTGGGAAATACCCGTGGCGACACCTACCGATTCTGGTGCTGCTATACTGACAACATTCTTCAATCGTTATCCGTCCAATTTGGAGAAATTCCCATTCCGTGATGTTCCATTAGCTGAATTGGCTGTAAGTACGAGTCCAACTCCAACTCCTTAAGCCAATCTAACCTTCAAATTACAGTCCAATTCACGTTTCCGGGCACATGCTAGTCGCATCATTCGTGTGTTCGACGAGTCTGTACAGGTTCTCGGCCAGGATGGAGATTTGGAGAAGCTGGATGAGATCTGGTCCAAGGTAGCCAAAAACCATATACCGCGCCAAATATCCAAGGAATCATACAATGTAAGTGCCCCCACAGATTCCACTCAAATCAATTCAATCAATCCCTTTACAGCAACTCAAGGAAGTTATCCTGGAAGTGCTCACCGCTGCCTGCAGTCTAAACGAGAGTCAAGCCGAAGCGTGGGCCAAACTGGTGGATCACGTCTATGATATCATTTTCAAGGCCATCAACGATGACGGCGATGCCATATAAATGGATTCTGGATGCTGGTTAGGAGAGACACGAGTAGAGAGAGCGGAGAATGCAGCTCATAATGCAAGGCACGGCTTATGTAGTTTTAAGTAAATGATTAATGATAAATGTTAGCTATCTTCATTTTGTATTTATGAGTACAAGTCCAACACACACACAAACACAAGCACAATTAAACACTTCCGCTCACACACGCACTCACACAGATAACACTAACACACTCGCACATTGCTCTGTAAAGCTTTAACCCATTGTCAGCCTTATAAAATAAAGAGGTCGCTTGTAGCCGTAAATAAAATGCATGTTGCATTAAATTTGCATTATTTTTAACTGTTTTTAAGTTATTTAATTCATTATTGTTGCTGTTCCTGTTGCTGGATTATCGAGCATTTATTTCTTAAGCTGTGTTGCACTGTGCACAAATTGAGCCAGGTGGCATGTTAAATTCAATTCAAGTATATTGAAAATACTAATGAAAGTATATATATATATATATATATATATATAGCATTGACTAGTCGATATAGCCGTGCAATTCCGTCTGCTTATAATCAAACTAGTCTCTCAGTTCTTGAGATTTAAGAATAAAATTTGGCAGGTGGCATTCTTTTAGTTATTATTGGAACTGTCGGTTGAAAAAGAAAGGTAAGTAAGAGATATATTTAATAATGACCCATACAAGCTTACACTTTTCAAAAATGTCCTTAGGATTGGACTGAATTGCATGATTTTAGATTCGAGTGATTTTCAAAATTACATTATAACTAAAATTTCCATAATTTAATTAGGAAACAACACAAAAAGGATAATATCTAATTTCACTTGAACCAAGCGTTAGCCTAATATTAATTTTATATAAATAATATTTTAATTATTAAAAAATGTTTTACGATACAGGTATCTTAAATATCATATCATACTTTACTATATATTATATTTTACAGTAATTGTTAGTTATCAGAAGGAATTTAAAGATAAATTAAACTTTATTTTCCTTATTTCTGACCGTCCCCCAAATTTCACCTGGTATTTCGTGAAATTTTTAGAGACCAACCGATGACTTGCTACAGGACACAAATATATTTTGGGTCAAAAAATTATCTTTGAGATACAAAAGCAAATGGAAGCTCCAAACATATCCGAATGAAGCATTAAATATCTATATACTATTAAATCCCAGAAAATTACTAAAAGTTGATTTGTCTTTACTGATGTTTTTTGTATCAGTTTAATCAGTCTTCACGGGAAAATTCAAAAAGTCGCTGACTTTTCAAACGACCCTCGTAATACAACTGACAATTCACATTATTCTATGATTGTTTACACATAAGCTAAAAGAACATTTAAATGCATATTACGAATAAGTGACAGAGGCACTCGAAATCCATTTCCTGTCACTTTCTAGCACAGACTCTAACACATTTTCAGGCGAATTTCCGCTAGACAAAACAGCTCGTTTCAAACAAATATTCAGTATTACGCGAGAGTCCTTCATACCCTGTACTCGTATCTGAAGACATGCATAGAGCTATTATCCGGTTTCCACTTCAGAATTAATTATACTCAAATCTATATGGCGAGTGTAGTTTTTTGTGCTAGAGCCGATAATAGAAACGTTATATACCTTTTCCCAAATTTTAATTATACAGGGTATAAAGAAAGAACAAAGAAATGTCAGTGCATACTGCAAAATGGCTCTCAGCTGATATAGAAATTTGTGAAAAGAGCCGCATCTGGGCGTTGAAATGCTATTAATTGCTTCGGCTCACATTAACATAGGAAACAGGATATAAAGCTTCGAAGTGTACGGAAAATGAATACTCCGACTATGAGTAATAGCCAGTTTTACCCGAATTTGGCCGGAAAAATATGTACAACAAAATATGGAATGATATGTTGAATTAGAGTTTTCAATGGAGATTGAAGTCAATCGATAGCTAGACTTTCTCCATATAAACATTGAAACTTTTCCGACATAATTGGAGAGCTTTTAAAAAAATTGAAGACACTTGTATTTCGAATTTTTATTCAGAGCCTTGGAACTCTGGAAACAAATCGAAACTCCTCCGTCATACAAAAAAAAATCAAGTCAAAAAAGTAGTGGCTTCAATTATGATTTAAATCCTTGTGTACTTACTTTGAAATTCTCTTTATTTAATTCTAGTATAATATAATATAATATAATCTGGGAACTAAAAATATTTACAACTTTCGACAACGTTTTTACTTTGATTTAAGTGAAGGATTTTCAGTTTGATTTTTGCTGACTATTCTTATAATATTTCCGTATTGCTACTGTTTAACCTAAATTTAAGTTTTTAATATGTAAGCCACATATTAAAAATAATCAAAAAGGAAATAAGAATGCTTAAAGAATTTATTTAATTTATGTTTCACATTTTCTTAGCGCAGTTTCAGTGGAAACAAACAAAATTAGCATATCAACAAAGCAGCAAAGGATACCAAAATTTACATAACAACGAACGAAAGGAAGCAAACAGTGGCCTACTAATCTTTGTAGTTGGAAACTTATAGTTCCTGAACTGATATATTTATGTTGAAAGATTAAACAGAGATTAACATAAAAGCTTTAAAAGCAAACCAAATAATGTTAAAATGGGTTTTGATATTGGTAATCCTCTTTCAAGGAACCCATCTTTAAGCCACTGGATTTGGTTAGAGACTCGTTTCATTTATTTTTGTTTTATAAATTTAATTTTAATATTCTGTAAAAATTATAGCGACCCTTCGATCGAGAAAGTATAAATTTTCTGCATAATAATAAAGTTCTCAACATTTGAAAAGTATCTGAAAGAAAATTTGAATCTCCTTAATATAGTTTTTAAATATATTGGTTAGCTTCAGATAAAATAGTCGGATTATTAACGTATGTTTTATTTTCCTATACACTAATTTTCGATCAATCTTTTGTTTATTTTTTCATCATTAACCTAGGAAAATTATCAAATAAGGAAAGAAAATCTTCTAATATATCTTATAATCTAAAATCTTTTGTTAAACTATTTATTTTGAGCTAAATAAGTATCATTTAAATTAAATTATTTAGCTGTCCGATCCGGCTGGCTTATGAATACATAATCCAGCTTTTATGGTACAAAGTAAGGCTTTATGCAGAATAAATCAAAAAATGAGAGACTGCTTTGACTATAAACAGTTAGGCAGACTGACAGACACACAGAGGGACATGGGTAGACGGGGAGACATTCATATTAGCTAAGCTCAACGTCCTTATTAAGGATATATTTGCATATTACATTTACTATATTTACTGACAGTGTCGCCCCATTCGAGCCAATATTAAAACACCCAGGGAAGGTGTCAAAAAAGTAATAAACATGTATTAATTAAAGCTAAAGGCTTATAGATTATAGGAGCTGACTAAACAATATAAATGAAATCCAGCAGTAGGCGTTCCTAGTGCAAACAGCATACACCTATCAGCAGAAGGCAGATAACATAAGCGTTGACAGTGCGCTAACAGAGAGCTGTTAACTTGGTGCTTATCAACAGAGACCTGTTACCTGTTATCTGAGCGCTTTCTTATCACTAACATGTGCCATTGTTGAGTTCTGGCCGCATTGGTGAAATGTGCTCATTTCTTGGTTAGTCAAACTGTCGCTGAGCTTTTCAATTGTTGACCAATAATAGTCGAAAAATAACAGTTTAACTGAAAGCGTGCGTAACGGTTAAAATTCGCGTCGCTCAACAAAAATTAATGAAAATAAATTCGGAAACGCGAGATTGCGCGATATATTGCTGTGGCATATCAGTGTTTTACTTGTGTTTTTGTAGAGATACATGTGTATATACATATAAAACAGTTAGTTAATGGAGTGCAGACTGTTAAATCATCAATGAAAATAGCAAATTGATTGAAGTTCGTAAAAAGTATCATCAAATCAAAGGCAATCGAACGATTTCCCAGTAACAAACAAGTGTCCCCTAGTGTTCCAAGTGCCAAATATATTTTAAAGAAAACCAAAGCCAACTATTTACAACATCAAATTAAATTCCAAAGTATTTCCAGGTGCACTCAACCTGAAGCCGCAGAGGTAAGTTCTGGCCGTAAGCCAAACAAAAGGCATTCAGAGTTGGGCCATTAAGTGCATAATTCTCGGAGGTGCATAAACTCTTTTTTTTTTACCCTTAGCATTGATTCAAGTAGATGTTCCTGATGAATGCAATTTATTGCAAAACCAAATAATCTTAGAGCAAAATTTAAATTTTATCGTGAAGCTCTCTTAAATTCTCTAGAGGACAGAAGGACCCACTTAACGCGCATCCTTTTCTGCTGTTATTGTTATCAAAAGTAAGATATCTCACAACTTGAAAGGACTCTGTTGCCTGGCACCGCCTTGGAGGAACTGCACATATTTGCATTTGAGTGCTTCACTTCAATCTTTAGAATTTCCTTGATACTGGTTGACCTTTTAGACTGCTTTTATACACTTGAAAATAGTTATATATAAATTTCAATTTTGTGAAATTTGATATCAAAAACCAAAAAAAAAAACCATTTCCATAAAACTTTCTATAACTAAGGAGAAGAATATAGATTTTAGATTTAGTTTGTTGTGTTCCTAGAGAAGAATAGTTGTAAATATATTTTACTCTTTTAATTAATTATATTTAACATTTGTTGTTCGGATTGGATTCAGAAAAATCCAATTAAGTCAAGAATAAAATACAGAAAGTGTATTGATGAAAGCAAAACCAGAAAAAACAAGCAAAAATAAAGTAAGAATGAAAAAGAAACCCAAAAAACTACCAACCAGAAGAGAAGGGTTTCCTGACCAAGACAAAGTTTTAAGTGTGGGAGAGAGGGTTCTGTTGAGATTATATGATCAAATTCATTATAATTTGTGCGAAGTATGCGGAATCTCTTGAGTAAAGCATAGTTAGTTGGGCAATTAGGAAGGACTAAAGGATAATAGTTTCCAGTCTATAAAAAAAGGAGACGAGGTAAAGAAAAGCGAGGAACTTTATAAACCAATTTGGGTTTACGGACTCGTGTTTTCACTGTTAATTAATAATAAATATCATTTTAAAGCATTGCCAAGGTTTCGTGTCTGGAATCTATTAGCGAATCTTATTGAAATCGCTTTATTTTCTCTGTTAACTGTGCTGTCAATTAAATTTGGTCTGGACAGAGTCCTGGCTTAACTCGAAAAGGAACTAGGAACTAAGGCGTTAATTATGCAGGTTATCTCTTCTTTCTAATCACTTTCAGTCTATTTAGCTGAAGGGTATTCCGTATTCAGGCCAGCGTGCCGCGTTGTTAATTACTTGGCCAACTTTCTAATTTGTTGAATGTGTGCGTAGGGCATCTCGGTTTGCTAATGCCCTGCAATTATTCCTAATGCAGCGTCGCAGAAAGTTATGGTGTGGCTTTTCATATTTAGCATAAATTTTTAAACTCAGTTTGCCATTGCAATAACATGCGGCATTTGGCAACCCACTGAAGCATGCAGCATTTTTTGAACGCTCTTCACACAGTGCGTATGCGTAATGTGGCCATGCAACTCGTTTGCCCGGCAACACTCAACGATTTCTTCTATATATGGACTGACATTCTTATGCAACACTTAAATTTACTTAGTGATATCACCAAGCAAAAAAATGTTACAAATATTGCAAAATATTCGTGTCAAAGCACATATTTAACTTATAGGAAAGCTGCCTACCTAATAAATTTGAAAGCTTACACCTAAATAACAAACAACCTCAGTGTGAAAGCAAAGCAAATATTTGCAAAAGGCAGAAGACTATGAAGAAATGAAAATTTAGTGTTAAGGCTCTGGTTTGCCAGCTTTAGAATAGACGAGTTTATAAAGACGTATTATATATATATATGCAAATATATATAAATGTCTTTGTTGAATGTGGCAAAACCTCAGAAGCCTCTGCACTATTTGCACCCATTTGCATGTGTTTGCCTGCAAGTAATACCCTTGTTTACATATGGCAAACTCGTTTTATCTGAGACATTAAACACAAGAATTGCTTTAATAGAGATGCCAAAGCTCAGCAGCAAATCGATCTAATGACTTGCATAAGGCAAACGTTAGATACTCTGTATCTTTTCATCATTAAAGTGAAAGTTTTTCTTGAAAAATCGTCAAGGACAAACCATAAATATAGAAATAATGCCTGTGAACTTTACAACATATGTAATTTATATGATGTTTTTATGTAGTTGTAGCAGTTGCCTAATCGACAAAGTTTCATTCACAAAAGTTTTTATATTATTTATTTTCCAAACTATACATTTTCCACATGTTTGGTTCATCCAGCAAACACCTCAACATTGCGTAGAGTACACTAACATAGAGTGAAAAAAATGATTCGGGTCGTAAATCAATTCCAAACATAATGGGAAAAGTGGCTTGAATTAAGACGAACAATTCTTGTTTGAAGAATGATATCTTAAGAAAAGAGGTTTGCTTTGGAAACGAAACTATAACCAATCAAGCATAAAATAACAAATAAATAATATAATTGATAACCGAATTGTCTGATTCAATCCCCTTTTCGGCTTGTCTCATTCTAGTTCTTCAACCTTAGGACGAGCGTTATACTTATTAGTTTGCATAAAATAACAAAAGACGCTTATATTAATTAATTCATAAAAAAATAGTGAACCTAACCCTTTACCTTTCTTTGTGTTTACGATTTGATTCCAGAAACTCTCATTAAGTTGGTGATTAGACCACCGAGGAGCTTGAGCCCACTCTGTCAATTTAGTGTTCTCTTTCAAGCCAAATATATCTTGATTTAAGAATGGTTTACTTCTCTTATGCCCGTTCTCAGCCCTATCTGAGATTAAGAATAAATTGTTCTTAATTTATGATTATTCAATTAGAGTAATGTTTTTTTCTGGATTCCGAAATGTTTTGCTAGAATTAATTTTCAAATATTCTCTAAGCTAGCAAATATATAAAAGAATACCAACATAAATTTAAAGGGAATGAATGGCTTCTTAATCAATTGGAATGATCATATAATAAATATTGCTTCCTTCTGTCTACCTGTGTCATCATTTTAGCAATTTTTATAGGGTATCCCCTAATCAGGCCTCGCTGCAGTCTCTAACAAAGTTCGTACATCTCTTTTTTTAAATTGATTTTAAACTGCAATTCAGGGCGCTTAGCAGCAATTTTCTGTTTCTTGGCCAACTAAAACTGTCATTTTGTCTAGAACGGATACGGATGACGTCTATTCTATTAAGTATTTTTTTGGGGGTTTTAGAAATGTATTGGTTTGGTGTAGATGTATTTCTTGTTGCTATCGGAGAATGCTTAAGTTGGGCTGAGTTAACGTGTCTATATTTAAATATAATTATGTATGCATTAAAAATTCATAAATAATATAAATTTAGCCGTGCCAAAGCCGGGCAGAAGAGCAGAGGGACATGGCAATTATTAATTATACTCATGATAAATGGAAATTTAAGTTTCATGCAAATTAATGGATTTAAAACCGATTCGTTTTACTGAAATCACTGAGAATGGAAATCGCTAAATGGAAATCGAAATGGAAATATGGCCCGTTCCTTATATAAATTAGAAAAATACTTCAACCTGTGCAGAACAGAACATTTAGGGCCTGATATCTATGAGTTTACCCGAGTATATGCAGTCCCGCAAATTTGTGGACTTTTCGTAATCTTATCAAGCGTCGTAACTCATTGATTGCAAACTAAAAATAAACAAAGGCCTATAAATAGGAAAGGAAAACTTTAGACGCTTCTTTTTGTCTTTGAGCGTTTACCAATTAGTGCCCAGAGTTTCGAGTTCGATAAACTGGCTAAAAGTGGCTTGGAGAGGCTTTCTCCAGGGTGCTCTCTGCCTAATTCAATGCCTTATGCAACAACTACGAGTGCTACGAGTTATTGGCAATGAAGTTATTGGGTTTATTTATAGAAATCGTTGGTACTTATGTTTGTCTAACTGATTATAGTTATTGAAGTGCTTGAAGGCAGCGTGTGCCGGAAACCCTGACCTAAGCCTGAGTCATCTACTTAGAAAACTCAAAGAACTAGAAAGTTGGCATCATTCATTTGAATTATGAAACGAATTATATAATTCTTCCTTACTTTTCTTAGTGAAACAGGCAGAAGGTGACCTTTCCGACTCCTTTCAGCATCAATAGCCGCCATCTCTGCCTGTCTGTCCCTGCGTCCATCCGCTCGTCCAGCCAATTTTATGAAAATATCAAATTTAGAAAATATTAGAGCTAAGAATTCCTAATTTTTGTATACAGGATAAAGCTAAGTTTCGGCATTTTTATTATAACATTGCAGAGAATAAGGCCAGATACTCTTTGGCGCAAAGAAGGTAACCATTCGATACTAGTCTTAATTGTGCTATTCGAGACGAAATATTCTTTGCTTATTTAAACTTAAAATATAGTAATAAAAGGGTATCATTCCTCGAAGATTAATTACCCTTCCCGAGTAAAATAAATATTCCTATGGCAACTATATGATTAGGTAGACGATCTTTTAACCCCCTTCACCTAACTTTTAATTCATAAATATCTCTAGAAAAACAAAGAAGTTTCCCAGGAAACATCCTTTAGACTAATGGTTTCTGTGGGAGCTAGAAAATCAAAAAGTGTTCTATGCAACAACTTATAGCAACTATAGCTGTCCGATTTGATATCAACTTTGATTCACTTATCTCAAAAACTGAGATGCTTTGCATAGGAAGAGATAGACGGACACGCCGAGAGGCATGGCTATATCTACTCCTATCATTGGCCTGATCAATAATATTTGTATATATACTCTATGGAGTCGGAAGTGTCTTTGTGCAAGAGTTAGTAAGGGAAAGGAACCACACAAACTCCCAAATAGACATTTGGCTGAGCCCCCTAAAACAAATAACGCCGTACGCCCCATATGTATGTTTATACCCTAATAAAGCCAGACAAAGCCAAGAGCCACAAGCCAATTCTCTATGCCCAATTCCCAAATGTCGCATAGTTTTCAATTGTTTGTTTTACAAGTTGAGTGCTTGATAAAAACAGAAACTACAACTAAGTACAACAAAGAGCCGTGAATACAAGAGCCATACGGGGTTAAATGCATTCCACTTTTTTCTATTTTTCCATTTTTTCCATTTTTTCGATTATTTCGATTTTTATTTTTGTCACAAATATCTCCAGCAGGCGTACAATTTGTCCACATGTGTCGAGGGGTCTGAGTGGGAGCTTTGGCTTGGCGAGCTTATGACAAGGCAGACAAGCATACACACATGTCTACATAAGTGGAAAAGTATATATATATTTGTATAGGTAGAGTAGCAATATATATATATATAGATGTACTCAAATAACCATGGGTAAACATGATTGATTCGCCTGGGGTGCAGTGCGTATTCGAAAGCTAAATAAAAGTGGACTGAGTGGGCACTGTCACCTTTGCCGATCTTAATCAATCAGCAGTTATTTAATTTTGTTAACGGCCTAAAAATAAATTGACGGTTGCCAACTGATAAGCGTTTTGATGTTCAGGCCAATTTGTTATTAATTTATTTGATTTTAATTTTCCACTTTTTTTAATGAGACCACCTCAAGGGTTATTTATAGCCACGCCGTACCGTTCACGCTGGGTACAAAGGGTATCAAGTTCTTGCTGGCAGATAGAGCCAACAAGTCTCTATTTATCTAGATTTGGCCATATAGATTTATTTATTTTAAAGTTAATTATTTCACTCACTGGAATGTGTCAAGTCATCGCATCACAATTCAGAGGGGGTTCAACTTCCTGAAGGTGTTCTTACCCCGTTTTCCACCTTTCTGCTTGCTTCAAATGCAAATAAAACTCTTCAATATGATTGATGTTATATTCCATATATAATCCGGCTGACATTTGCCGTGTCATAATGAGGGGTTCCCAACCGTTCACCCGTTTACCCGTTTACCCGTTTACCCGTTCAGCTGTGCTGCCTGATATCGAGGAGGAGCACATGACCCAAGCGGTATTTGATATTTGGTATCATTGGCATTTCGGTTTCTAGATTGCAGTAACCTTCTCCGCCGCTATTTGCACTGTCAAACGCTTGTGATGAATTCTTATTAATTACTATTACTAGCTATGACTCCTCTACCTATCAGTTCCAGTCTTCACGCGCCTCTGGCGCCTATTCCACATCTGACTCTGACTCTCTGATTCTCATTCTCATTCTGACTCTGACTCTGATAAGCGGGCTAGCCCATTCCCCCTTTAATAGCATTCTGTGTTCACGTTTCCTGCCCGTATTTTGTTTGCATAGTCGCTTTTTTTTCAGTGGCAAGACACAACTCAGACGGAACCGTCGATATATGGAGACGGAGACAGAGACGGCACCTTAGTGGGAAGCGTGGCACTCCAGCCCCCTGGCGCTAATTTCTACTACGCTGCGTAAAACGCAATCGAAAAATTTATCTACACATTCGATAAAGATAGTTGAGTGTATTCACAATCAGAATACCCTAAGCAGCAGTGCAATTGCGAAAAATGCTTTGATAACAAAAGTAGTGAACAGAAATACTATAAGAAAGCTGCCCGCAGCACTTGAAAGCTAGCTAATCCTAGCAGAAATATCAATATTATTAGTTTTCATTCAATATACAGAAATCTACACTAGTTTCTGTCTAATAAAATTAGAAAATAATATTAAATTAAAATTAAATGTAAATTAAATTTAGCTGCAATTTATTGACTAGAGCTGAAGGAGTTGAACTAGATAAGAGTTAGCAGCAAAGAATCAATCGATAGATTCGATTGTAAAATTCGATATTATAGTTAGCTAATTAATTAAAATATCTATAAGGTATCCAAAAATTCACATATAGAAATTGGAATCCAATTTTATTTTTCAATTATGAAAAACAAAAACTGTTTCAGAATCTGAAACAACATTTAAAAATAACAACATTTCAAAAATACTTGTAAAAAAATATTAAAAAAAATATCCAATTAAAATTAAATAAACAAAACGTATTATTTAGCTTAGCCACAAAATATATAATATATAATAAGGCGAATGTAGCAGAAAATCATTTCAGGCTTCATCAAAGTTCAGGAAATTGATGTGGGAAAAAAGGAACCTTAAACTTTAACTACGCTCTTTTAGCATGAAGGAGAAAATGACTCATTTATAAAGGACTCTCATTTAAATATTCAATTAATTGTGTCTTACAATCTAGCTGCCTGCTTTTTTTCACTAACTCAAAAGAACGTTCTTTGTTTTGAAAATTAAAGGTATACAAATCATGAGTTTTCTTGGGGCCCTGATAAGATTAGAAATCAGTGTCTACAAATAATTATAAGGTGGCAAAGTAGTATTGCTGTTTATTTATTTTTAGGTAGTTCTTTATATGACATCTCGATTGAGTGAAATTGGCAGCTTGTTGTGGGATTTGTCAGCAATTGCCAAAATAAACTGACGTCAGTATTTTCTCATAGAGTTTTTCGAAAAACTGCACAGAATTTCAGTGGAAAACATTCCATTCGATTCCAGCGGAGCTTTATCAATAGTTTTACTTAATGTAAACAATTCTGATGAAATTTGTATAAACAATTCGCCTTCTATTATCGTTGTTTGCGAGTTCCGCATAAATGCAGCACGTCAAATTGTTTTGGTGCCCTTTATACCCTGTAGTCTCGTTTAACAGTGGGGTAAATAGGGACTGCATTTCATTAGGAGTAATAAAAATAATTAGTCAAATACTATAATTTATTTACAAGGTAGCTCCAAGTCGAGCCCGCTCACTTGTTGTGACCATAATATTCCCAATTCATGATTCATGTCCGTATCAAATTTATAAGTGGCCATAAAATGTAATACGTCAGTCGAACTATATAAATGTGTACAAAAAGGCCAAAATGAGCAGATTATGGCCAATCGTAAACGGTAATTGAAGTAAGTGACCCGCTAACAATTGAGGGCTTCTATTTTGTTCTTCAATGATGTGTTTAAGTACGATTTTATACCTTGCATATTAAATATAACCATAAATTTATTATATTAATTCCTACCCAGAAGAAAACTGGGATAGAATCAAGAAAACAATGGCTGAATTATTCCAGGATCAAAAGTTATCCTGAACTCCTAAAACCAAATAAGAAATCCTTGATTCCAGTCCGCTTTTTCCAATTTCTATCTTTTTTCTTAATTGACGAGTATATAATTGCCATTGGTCAACATTGTATATATTATAAATAATAAAACTGCAAGGCCATCCGGAGATCCGTACCTGATACTGCTCCGCGCTCATAGACGGACAGACCGAAGGGTCGAATCTGCTGATAATCCTGAATAAAAGTGTTCATATTTACTTTTTGGTCTTCCAGATGCCTCAATCTGCCTGTAACAAGTGTTTTACACAAGCTCAGTTTGTATTCTCCTTTTGAGGATTTTATTTCAAATCTACGATTTTATATCTGCCTGATTTGATTCAAGATTCAATTGAAATTAAAAAGTTTCACCATACTAAAGAGATTTATTCACCAGTTGATGTTTATCATGTTGTATGTGATAAATCTTCATATAAATCTATTGATATTATAGACCTGGCATAGGAAAAATCGGTTCCAATTCATGATAATTATACTATTCATTAAATACAATTGCACTAAAATATTTATTTAATTATTTATTTATATAATCTACTATTCTCAGTCATATTAAAAATAATAAAAATTTTAACCTCTCACCTTTTTTTACAAAATTGAAATGATTACAGATGTTTTACAGGAAACTCAATATTGAGTTTTTATCTTTACTCGTAATATCTTTGCTTGGGAAATAATTTCAGGTGGACAGTCGACTGCCTTCAGCAAGAGCATACCCGACGGCAGTTGCTCCATATGCTGGGTATTTTTAACCAACTGCAACGCTTGTAGGCCACGGACAGGAAGCATGGGCTAGTTGCTGTTAGATATGTCAGTCAAGCTCTCCAAATTACTGTCACAGACAGAAGGACAGACAGTGACCGAACGCCAGTTCGATTTCGGAGCGCAATTCAATTGCCAACAGAGCAAGCTGAATTTAGGCTAAATCAAGTTTCTAATAAATAATATTGATATTCGAAAGAAGTCTGGTAGATTTCTTCAATATGTCAAAATATATATATAATTCTCGAAAATTTCCCCAAACCTCAAGTTTCTCCCTTAATGGTAGCTGTAGTTCAATAGACGATAAGTACTTTTGTATCTTTTAGATTGTACAAAAATTGTGATGATAACCAACTCATTGCAATTGCAAATTAAAATAGTTCGAGTTGTTGATTTTTATGGCATGGGATTTTATATGGAATAATTGGTTTTAAGGCCTTTATAGAGCTTTTTCATAGCCAATTAATTGTAAAGCTGAAGCTGGTCATAAAGATAATGGCTTATATGTGTTTATTTGTTTTCATTTAATGTCGACTATGAGCAATCGATGCAAAAATTACAAAGTAAATTACAGTTAATTATATTTAAAATTAAAACTAAATTTAAAAATTTGTGTAAAGCCTTCTGCGTGCAAATTTATGGTAAAACAATTGTTGAATGGCTTAGGAAAAGCGAGGAAAAAGCCCTAACAGACCTAAAAATGATGGAGAACAACAAAAGATATAAAGAGTAATAAAGCAGAGAGTAAAAATAGAAATAGAAAGAAATTTATCGAGATCCGGAACCGGAATATGACTCGGTTCTGTTCCTTGGTTCGCTTTGAGCCAATTTAAGTAGCCGGTGAAGAATATCTAAATAAATCGCGCTGAGCGAGAGAATAAATAAATAAAGAAAATTAAAGGGAATTAAAGAATAAAAAAATGTAGTACCCTTTATGTTCAAAATTTATGGAAGTTAAATTCACAATTAATTAGCCTAACCTTTTGCTTTTTAACCAGTTATTGGCATTATTGCATTTGCCTCAGTAAGCTCCACTGAGAGTCAATGAATTGAATAGAGATTTACTTGTGGTTCAGTGGGAAAATCAATCATAATGATTTAGTTTTTGATTGTGTACAGCTAATAACTTGGCTTATTTTTCTTGTTTGCTTTCAGCGGCAATATGCAGTCGAGGCAGCTAGTAGTATTTCTATTAACCAAGCAATCAATGGAACTTAATTAGCCCGCGGTTGAGAAATAGAAACAAATCAAAGCGTAGAGCGGAAAGCCACTCAAGAGAAGAGGCAAAAGCAGGGCGTGGAGTACTCGGATTCAGAAACCAAATCAAGCACGTTGATGCCAATGCAAATGAGCCAAAAGGACCCACAGAGGCAATCGGAACTACAACCAAATGACGAAGCAGTTGCAGTTGCTGGCAGTGCGCAGAGTAACAAATCACTTGAAATTATTGCTGCAGCAATTTTGCACCACAGTAGCAAGCAAAGGCAATGGAAATATCCAGGACGCAATCTCTTCATGCTGCTGTGCCTCCTCTGCCTGGCCAGCAGCAGCCATTCCAAGTGCCGCGACGAGCCGGCTCGTGATTGCGAATCGATTTGTGATGCAACTGGCAATAACTGTTCCATACGCGCTCTCGTCCTGCTCCCCAATGATGACGCATATGAGGCATCGCTGCAGCGCGTCCTTCCCATTCTGAAGGTAGCAGAGCAACAGATTCGAGCCACATCCCTTATACCTTCAAACATTGACTTCGAGTGGCTGGCCCATGATAGCAAGTGTGATGCCTCCCTGGGCGTTATTAGAGCTATGGATGGTGTCATCAAGCAGTGTGCCCAGGTTATATTCGGACCCGTTTGTGATTATTCGCTAGGTAAGTTGAAAAGCTCCTAGCTGCTAGTCTATAATCAGAAAAATCTATATATATTTGCGAAAATAGCTAAATTTAAGCTAGCAAAACAGTCAAATTTAATTGAGTCTGGTTAGGGACTGGAAACCAATGGAATACATCGGTTCAAGATGAAATAAGATTTATAGTTTCTTTGCCTCAACAATCAACAGCATTTAGTATTCATAATTTGAAAAAAACGATAAACAACTTTGTTGTAAAAAATAGAAAGTATTTATTAATATTGCTATAATTTTTTATCTAAAGACAAGTCCAGATAAGGCTCAGATGCATTATTTTAATATCTTTAGAGTCCGAACGGGCACAAAGATATCGAAGGTTGATTGAAGGGGGTAATTAAATCTGTGCTCGACAAATAATTTGAAAAAAAAATGCTGTTATGAAAGATTTTCTATAATTAAGTCCATAATTTCTGCTGCATGCGGAAACCCAGGAAGCAATCATTTAAGTTTTTATTGCCACTTTCAGCTGCTGTCAGTCGCATAACCAAATACTTTAATAGCCAAGGCACTCCGTTAATCACAGTGGGTGGCTCTACCTATGACTTTGAGCAGAAAAAAACGGATTGTGGTGATGAGTTTTATATGCTGCTTCGCACGGGAATGCTGAGCTTTGAGTCCATATCCGAGCTGACCATAAATGTGATGAAGCAGTAAGTAAAAATATATTTTTAACTAAATAAATACCTTTTCATTGATGCCTGTATGCCTTCCCAGGCACAACTGGACGCATTCCATTTTCTACTATGAACGAGATGGGCAGCGCAATGTGGCTGGCTTGCACACCTGTTTCCTAATGATGAAATCGCTTGGAAAACAGATGCGCAATGAAAATATGACATTCGCCCAATATCCGCTGGAATCGCATATCGCAAATCGATCGGAGGAAATGCGCCGAGAAATAGGCAATAAACACTCAAGTAAGTAACAGATAATTACACAGCGAAATACGGTTACGGCTAGGCAATATGTAACAGAGAGGGTCGTAACACTGCTCAGCAGACCACAGCTAACAGCGACAGTTTACAGCGCAATGTTATTAACATTTTCAACAATAGCTTTGGCTTAGCGGTGACAACATCCGAACGTTCACTGTGCTTTCGGAACGCTTTCATTGACAACATTGCGTATGAGTAATACTCGTTCAGTGCATTTAAAAAAACAAAATATTATATTACTATTTAAAATTATTTACTGATTGAGTTTTATCCTTTCTGCCGTTATTTATTATACTTACTTTATTAAGAACTACTTTTGATTAAAATTAAAATTTCCATAATATTCATTGCAAATAAAGGGGCTTAAAAAATGTACTTGTACTTGTACAATAGAAATTTCAGTTAATTTTTTAAGCATTCTAGTAAATTAAAAAAAAAAAATACATCGAAAATTAAATTAATTAGAATACCCAAAAGTTTACTGGACAGATGCTTATCTAACAGAAACCAACAGGGTATAGTGCAGAGTTATATATTTTTCACGTTTAATTCTGGCTAAAACCTTCAGTACAATCATCACAGATGATGAGTCTACAAGTTCCAAAACATAAACAAAGCCCACCCAAAGTCAACCCACCTTACGCTGCACATGCGATGCTTATTTCGAAGAAGAAGAAGGACAACAAACAGCTGTTCGCGCACACCAATGCAGCTGGCCAAATACCGGCTGCACATAGACACAAGGAAGGATTTTCGATATCGAAACTCAACCGCATTGGGGGAGCTGTTTGACGTTGAAACCGCCAGAAGCCGCTGATAAACGGTTAAGTGTGGACCACTGTCTACTGCGAACGGACAACGAAGTTGCTCTTCGTCCTCAAAATAAACAAGTTTAACGTAAAGTTGCCAATTAAATACTACTCGTAAAAAAAAAAAAAAATGAGTGAAAGTGAGCAATTAGTGTAAAATACAGGAAAAAATGTATTTAATTTTAATAGTTAAATTATATTTTAATAAGAAGAATTTTTGAAATTAAGACAACGCTGCTACCAACTTTCAAATTTGGTCAAAGCTGCGCTCTGATTAATGATGCTGACATGTCAACAACAACAGCAGCAGAAACGAAAACACAATCAACTACCAAAAAACAAAAAAAATTAAAAAAAGAAATGGACCGGGGGGTTCCTATTTGTTATTCTCTTCTCTTGGTTAAATGGTGAAACACATTATTCGCATTTCCTCTGCTGCACTCTGAACTTTGTTTACCTGCGAGTCTCTTTCACCTTACCCTTTAGACTGAACGGAATAATTCGGGCTTCCAAAGTATTATCCGTTCCTCCGTTTACCCTGCAAGTCATTGTTATGCATTGAGTGTCGCCATTCTAACTGCTATTTTTCGCTGCTTGAGCTGGAGGTGTTCAGCAATTCGGAACAAACGCAGTGTTAGACATGTTAATTTTTGTTTGACTTCCGCTTTCAAAAATATTTATCAGAATTTTTCAAATTACTCGAAACTTGTTCAACCGTTAAAATAAAAAGTAGTTTGCACTAATCAAGCAAATTGTCCTGCCAGTTTCGCTCTACTCTCATTTCCGTTTTAGAAAAAGTTGAATTTCTAGAATCGACACACTCAGAGAATCCAGAATTCTGTTCTTAAATGAATGTCAAAAGTTAATTCCGAAAAAAGTTCTCATTGAAGATCGATTTGTAAAAACCGAAATTTGAATGAAAAATTAGTTTTTTGTGCAATTTTCTTTAAATCTCAGTTAATATTTATTAACACTTTTTTCATGTGAAACAAAGTGCATTTCTGTTCAGCCTAGAAAACTTATTTATACTGTTTTTATTATGTCATAGACTTTAGAGTAATAGACAAAAATATTCTACATTGGAATTAAAAGATGCAACAGATATAATTATATAATATAAAATACAACTATTTTTATAAAATGATAATACATAAATTTCGATTAAAGTAGAGTTCATAGTTATGTTTTGTTGGAGTATAAATTCAATATTTTTCCTAAACCAAAATGATTTATAATACAATAAAATAAAATATATTTGTAATAGTAGTGTTCCTTTTCAAAATGTTCCAAATCAAATTTATATCCTTATTTCTTTGGACTACTGGCTAGAGAAATTGAATAAGCTCAGTATTCAAGCTAAAACTAAAACTAAAACTGAGTGGATCAGCTACTGATAGATTGAGTCATTAATCGACGAAACTGAGCGATGGGAGAGAATTTTAATACCCTTGCGGAGGGTATTAAAATGTAGTCTCGAAATGTGTAATTTAATAAAGCTGACTTGATTTCCGTCCGTCTTGTATGAAGCTCTCTTTTTGTTGCACCCTGCAAATATGCTGGAATCGGCCGCTTCAAATTTCAAGTCACTTAGCTACCTTAGGAACCTTCGCTGAAGAATTTCAAATGTGTATTTGAGTTGCCGTTGATAGCCTCTGTTAACTAGTTAAAATCAGATTAAATTTATAAAGGCTTCACAAATCTAGTTAAGACTTCTGGAAGGGTATTTAATTTTCGACTTGTCGAACATAACTCTCCTTACTAGTTTTTTTGAGACAGAATGTCTTTGTCGAATGGGGTTCATCCATTTTCTTTGTATTGCTTTAAATTATTGGAGCTAGTTCAGTTTACAAATTAATTTTTCTTTGTAAGAAAGGAAATTGGAAGTCTCTTAGGCAACAGGAAATTGAGTTCTTTCCAGGCTTAACGTGTACGAAACAGATATGGCTTTAAATATTTGGCACATGCCTGTATCAAGGCTTTAGCCAGTAGACATGGGACAAAGCATTGGTACAATGACTTGCAAATTACATTTTAGACAATCAATAGAGAGCCACTTGGCTGTTAGTATCTGAGTATCTGTCTTATTCTGTCTGTGTGTGTGTGTGGGTGTGTATCTAAATGGGTATACAATCAGTAATCAACTGCTGAGCTGTTCCCCTCAGATCTCTCAGACCCAGGACTTAATTGGCCCAATGAAACCATTGTGACTGCTGTGAACAAAGATAAAACTAAATTTGACAATATAATCTGGAAATTTTGAAAATGGAGGCATCTTGAGAGTGTCCTTGGCCGCTATCAAATCGAAAAATCAACTATATCTTCGGAAGTTCTGCTCATAAGTGTATCAGTGCTGCCTCCAATATTCTTCCATTTTCTTTCCATTCCATACTTAAGTTGTTTAGTTGTAGTAATTTTGGATTTAATCTCCTTTATCAATCTCTGAGTTCTTGATTTTATCATATCTCTACCCAGAGTCAGCTTGAATAAGTCCGAATTTAAACCTGATGCTTTTTAATTCAATCATTATATTTATAATGATATTTTTATGCAAACATCGGTCCGCAATAAGAGGTTAGAGTTTGATATTTGAATCTAGTATAAATACCTAATAGGTGTTGAATCCTGTTCATTCTTGATTTGAAATATAAAACAAGAGTTTTAAATAAATATTTTATGTACGAAACAAGCTATGATTAAGAATTGAACAACCTAAATTTACCAGGGAATTCTCCTTCTTTTGTGATCGCTTCTACGGATGGACGGATGCTTAATAAAGAGAGAAAAGTTTATATCTTTAAAACTAAAATTATCCTGTGGATTGTAGAAATTGCAATAATACACGAACTGAACTGCTGGACAAAAACTATTCTATATTTTGCAGCTAACCTTTCTTTATCATATAGTTGTGAGAATATCTAACCAATAATGATTTTTATTTCATACAGTTGTCATAGAAAGTTAGGTTTCAAATTAAGTGGAATTTATTACGTAATATATAAACTACGACGTAAACAAATAGCTTGAGTCGTTAGGCTTCTAACATGCTCTTACGTATGAGGCTTGACCCATATTCACCTGACTTTTACCTTTTGATGTTGCACTCTACTCTCGCACTCTGCAGTATGTTGGTCTCTCTCTCTCTCTCTGGGGGGCAACCACAAAAGGTAAAGTGGCTTCACACAAATTAAAAGTTGTTGAAAACATATGTAATATTCCACTGAAATTTAGAGTTAGGGCAGAAAGAAAAGCGATTTAATATGCAAAAATATTTTAAAGTGTAACAAATAATATGGAATACGTATAAATTCCATAGAAAATACGGCCACAGCTGCAAATGACACTTATCCTTAGAAGGTTTAAGTAAAGGTTTGCAGGCAGCTTCAAACTATTTTCTTAAAGAGTTGTCTCTCATTTTTTTTCCAAAATCTACATAAAGTTTATTGTATCTGTACTAAGACCTTCTCCTTCCGTTTCAAATGAAGAGTTTGCCAAGATACATTTCAATTTAGTTTTAATAACAGAAAGCCCAAGAGACAAAATGTGTTAAATGCAAATGGCCAAAAAAGTTGTTGACGTTATCCTGTAGACAAGTCAACATACAAATTAAAATATACGCTGCCCTATAAAAACGACAAGTAAAGTTAGCAAAAACAAGCTCAAAACATTTCATATTTAAATGAACATACACTGTGAAAAAAAGCTTTTTGTTTTAGTAGTCTCATAGTAAAACAAAAAAAAATCTGCTACTTGAAGGGTATGATCCTTCCACCCAATATTGCGGACTGAAATAAACATTCGCAACCGGTTGCTAAATAAATTTTCTTAACTGATTCTTCCTTTCTTTTCATTATAATCTCTTCGGAAACAAATAACTTTTAAGCCATACTGCCTATGGGATCTATATAAAATTGAAGGCAGTTCGTTATGATTTTTTATATGCGTCTAAAAATAGATACTTCTATATACTCCTAAAATTTGCTCAAAAAACATTAACGTTCACAGTGCCCACTTTTGAACTGATTATTCCAATGGCAACTAAAATAGCTATAGACACAGAAAGTAAGTTTTATGCTAGTTGGCTTAGATACAGACAGATGGACATGACTATATTGATTCGTCCTTATCAATAATATACATACTTGGAGAGGTCGGAGATGATTAGTTATAATACATTGATATGATATTGAATGCAGTTCATTTTTTTGTGAGTGTAGTGTTGCCTTATCCCAAAGATGCTGGCTGGCAGAAACAGAGTTTTGGCCATGAGATTGAAAATCCATTCAACGGCTTTCGGAAACTAACAAAAACAGCTGCAACAATCACAATTATATTTGCATGTAGACTTAACGTTATTTAACGCTTCCTCTCTGCAAGGCAGCAATGCAGAAGTGGGCCAAGGTGGTTCCAGTCTTGAAGGGATTCGTCTAAGACTGGGACTAAGACTGGGACTAAGACTGGGACTAAGACTGGGTAAGCCTTCGAAAGGATAAAAATTCTATTTATATTTTATAAAAATGAAAGGCAACTGCAAGGGCATTTTGTGTTGATAAAATTAAAAAATGTGTTGCCTACTTAGCAGCGCAACGTTAAGCCCCTTGGAACATGGGTCAAGTCTGAAGAATTTTAATAGAAATACCAACAAAATAAAGCGAAACTAATTGATAAAATAAATGTATTTTTTGTTAGCCTGAAAATTGTTAAGCAGATTGCATTTTAGCTCTAATTAAATGCCGAATTTTTGTCTTGAAATTGACATACTCCTTTTTTTATAAACTCCTACAATGTTTAATCCGTAGAGAAATTATATTAAAATTGTGCAAATCAACACACCGAGACGTAATGGTGAGGAAAGGCTCTCTTCAGCACGCCGAATATTATATACCCTTGTAAACTGGAAAACCAAATAGTTGATCAATTTATCAATTGTTCCAATGTCAGCCACATAATAGCTGTTAAAAGTTTTCCCTACCAGAACTTTGGAACTGATTATTCCTTTTAATGTTAGCCTTATGCTACGGTTACCCGATTCAGCCTTTTCTGTCTGAAACAAAAGATGGGTCAAGTTTAGTTGAAAACCTGAGACTACTTGGCCACAAAAAAATAGAAGGAAAGTCAGACATGACTATCTCAACGTTCTAATCAAGAATATATATACTTTAAGGGGTCAGAGATGGTATAATTTTTTATTCATTATTTAATATTATAAGGCTGTTTTTCGGTTTCTCCAGAAACTTCAACGAAATAAAAGAATACTTTTTAAAATAGAAAATTCTCAATATTAACATTCACAAATAAGAAATAAAGCTGTCTAAGTTTAATTTAATGAAAAAAAAATGAAAAAAAATGAATGGAAAATGAACACATTCGTTTTTATCTTCATTTTGGATTTTGATTATAATCGATTTTGCAGGACATTAAAAAATTCTCTTGAAAATAAAGAGATCTTAGAACATATTGAATCCCTCTGCTGTAATTCCTTTGTTCCAGCCTGTGAAAAGACTCCTTAGATGAGTACTAAAATATTTCCATTGTTTAAGTGAGCATGCAAAAGAGACAGCAGAGAATGGAGAAAAGAAGAGAAGGAAGGACAAAGCAAAAGATAAATGTTTACATAAAAGACAAACACAGCATCAATATTCTCGGCTGTAGGTGGACTGCAGTTGACACTCATTGG
This sequence comes from Drosophila repletoides, assembly GCA_018150835.1. Classification (NCBI taxonomy): domain Eukaryota; kingdom Metazoa; phylum Arthropoda; class Insecta; order Diptera; family Drosophilidae; genus Drosophila; species Drosophila repletoides. Next base: position 9,735,707 of record JAECWQ010000202.1, read on the forward strand.
GATTGGGATAGGAATAAAGATTCAGATACTTTGTTGCACAGTTACTCATATGCGTAATACACGTACGTGGGCAAGTCAGTGCCAGGGAAATTTATATCAGTCTGATTGTGACAATATGTCATGTTAACTGGGCTATAAAGCAGCCAGCATTAATATAAAAATGTCAAGTCAATAAATATTCCATTGTTTCAGTATTTACGCAACTGCAAAGCTGTAAGGCAGGCCAAGAAGTTGAGATACATTTTTTTGCTATAATCTATGAAATATTCAATTTTAATAAAGTACGATGAATAAATGAAATTTTTTTAAGTTATTATAATGTTTTTTCAAATTTAAATCAAGATCTCAAATAAATAGGTAGACTGAAGGACGGACTATTTAGCTTTAGGACTAATTTAAAGAAGAAAAGACATGCATATTCATATGTGCGTATGTTGGCAAATATAGTGTATAAAAACCATATTTAAAAGGAAAAAACAGTAGCTTAGGTAAATCTGTTGTACACCACAGCTCTGCGAGGTCATTTCCATTCCACGCATCCCCATGGCTAATATGGGACTGGGACCTGGACAGAGAATTGCCTCTTGGCTATTATGAGCTTTGTGCAAATGGCCGATACTGACCCGGCAGGGAAATTGCCAACGACAGGCTTGTAGACAGGCAAAGCACATAAGGTACAGGAACAAAGATAAACATGGAAAATACTGCTGGATACATTAGGATGCACATGGCAGAGGGTCATAAACAAAGAGTAGCATTCGTAAATAGTAAATCTAAATAGGGTTACTTGCCACACGCACCCAGAGAACAGACAACAGACAAGAACAAACATGAAATCGAAAGCGTGTTCAACTGTAACTTTCTGCCGGTGTAATTTTATATTTGCTTAGCAAACTAGTAAAATTGTTAAAGGAATTTGAGTAAACTGAGTTTTAGCTTTTCGAAACTTTAGTAGGGGGAATCAGTCAAGCGGATGAATCAGTCAGCAGTCAGATTATCATAGATGACAATTTTTAAAGTCCTTGGAGATTGAACGAATTCACGGAAAAAATTGGATAAATCTAAGAGCACTCACTTCGTTCTTTAAAAACTAATACTACTTAAAAATGTTTAATAATTATTACTTAATGCATTAACAAAAGAACTTTTAAATGAATGAAATGGGAAACGAGTTCAGCTGAGCTTACTGATTGGCTGATAAATGACTGATTTGAGTGATTCGAAATCAAATCATTCGCCAAACTGAATCTATCAGGCTCCATGGCGTATGGGTAATCTGAGTAATAACGTTTCCAGGGCCAATAAATTATACGGCAAACAATTTGAACTACGTGACTTTGGCACATTCACTCAACGTGCGACATACGAGGACTCAGTACTCCAAACAGCGGCCCTCGACTAAAGCAAAAGCGTGCTCTCCTTTTGTTGATTTACTCCCTTTCGAAATTTTCATTTACGAGTATTACAAATGGAGGATACTACGGGTAAAAAAAGCGGAAATGTGTTTACCCACTGTTTGGGGCTAAAGCCAGCAACATAAATTAAGAGCATGTCATGAAATGGTAGTTTTTAGGACAATTTGATTTATTTATTTATGGCATAATAATTTATCAACAGGGGTATAAATAAAAGCCGACAGCTCACATTGCAAATATGAATGATATTAATTTTAATATTATAATTTACTCATTGACGCACTGCAGCCAAGTTGACGTTTCGAGTAACAAATTAATAATAAATTAAAAGTTTAATATGATAATTTTTTTATTTATAATTTCAGTTGAGTAATGAGTCATACACACTGCATGTAAATAAAAAACTAGTTAGGTTATCTTTGCCACCCCGAATAGTAGATACCCTTGCCAAATGAGTGTATATCAATAATATATTTACTTCATGGGGTCGAGAGAGATAGAGATAGAGAGAGAGAGAAGTTGCTTTAATGCATAACATATCAAGTGACAAAGTCATAATACCCTCTACAAGTGTATAGAAAAAAGGCTATCTATATAGCCACTTTGTTCTTCCACCCAAAACTCACCAGAGACTAAATTTGAATGTAAAAAGCGTTAAAAACCAACACGAATGACGGCAGAATGACCGCGAGGCCAGTGTTAACAACAAAATGGCCAAAACGATAGCCAAAGCCATAGCCGTAACACTACAGCAACACATATAAAATTGGTGGCAGGAGAATTATGTTGAGAGGGAGCATGTTGCCTTTATCTATGCGTCAGCAGTAAATGATATTTATGGCTAAAATAAATTTGTGGCTGTGAAAAAAAGGTTCAGCTAACTAATTGTTAAATGTATTACATTTTTAAAGTGCCGTTTACATATGGATTTGGCAACAACTAAAAACACAACGTTTTGGTAATATTTAAAATAATATTCAATCTTTTAAGCAAGCATCAAAACAATCGAAAAATATTTAAATTCAGCGAAGGCCAGGAGCAATTTGAAAACGTGCCAAAGAATAAATGATGCTGCGTAAGACTTTTATATTCCTTAAGAAAACGAGGATTTTGGCAGTGCTTTATCTTTTTTATGCATTTTTTTCTTGCTGTCTGCAAAAGCCAAAAGCCTTGATTTGTGTTTATACACTGCAAAAAAATGGCTATCCATATTTAAGTTTAACAATCTGTAATTTGCTTTCTTATTTCAAACAAAAATTAAAATAAGTTATTCGCTTCCTATTCCCAGTAACATCAAGTTATTTCAGGAATTTAATGGAACGATTTACGTGTGAAATTCTATGTTTAATCCTGTTTTTTTCTATGTAGACACAGTGCATGCGCCTTTTACTTCAAAGTGAAAGCACTTCTTTAACGGCTTTGGCTTCTACTCTGGATTGATAAATAATTTTTCTATCAAGCTCAGCGAAATATTTTATATTCCTTTTGTTATTCTAACTACTGGAATAATGCTGAATTTATTTTAATAAAAAAACATAGTCCTAGATTAGGTTAAGGGTTATTATGATAAAGAAAAGATGAAGGCCCGAACATGCCATGATACATCAGTCTGCGGGGCTATATTTACTATTATTCCTTCAATACAACTTTCATACAATCCATATCTGAAATGTATCGGTTATAGGGTATAAAACCTTCAATTTCAATTGATAAATTGTAATTTAAACAATTTCCGTTTCAATATGCAAATGAAATTTGGTTTTCAATTGAAGCACAGCAAACTGGAGCGGTTCTCTGAACGGAAGAAGGCTCGTATTTTCCTATTAATAATAAAGGAATTCAAATTCATTTATAATTGCTTTTACTAGCCTCCATTTTTCATAATACCATTTGGCCGCTGCTCCTGGTGCTGGTGCTGGTGCTGGTGCTGGAACAGCTCTATCATGTTTCATGGCCTGCGTTTGTTTACTTGGCTCAAACTTAATTAACATGGAGAACATGGCTCGGTTCGCTTTGCAGTGTTCTTCTATTTTATTAGCTATGAAATTACGACTATATAAATAATGCAGCACTTATCAGCAGGCTCTGGTTCCGGTTCCGAATCGCAGGCGCTCTGGGAATGTGTGGAAATTTATATGCCACTTAAATGCATTTTTCAGTTCAAGAGCCACGAAATGCGATTTTGTCCCAATGCTATTTTCGCTGCAGTTCACTTTGTTGCTTCTCTGACTCCGATTTTATTGTTTTTTTCTTTTTTCTTCGTTCTCTTGACGTCGCCTCACACACACACACACACACACACACACACAGCGCCTGCGAGTATGCAATAAAAATTCTCTCAACAAAATTTATTGCTTTGCGGCTGCTGTTGAAAGGAATTCGGCGACCGATTCTTGTTTTTACGCCAACTCATAGTTTATTTAATTTATTTAACTACTCATTTATTAGCATTGCCATTGTTTATATACATTTTTTTCAATATTTTATTTATTCAAAAAATGCTTTAAAAATGTTGAAGGAATATCTGCTGCAATTTAAGCAAAAGCTTGCAGTTTGCTCAATTAAAAGAACGTGAATTTTTAATTGAAGTTTGGCACAAAACTCAACAGTTGCACTTCCCGTTGCCTTTGCAACAGCAGCTGGTGCACAACAAATTACAATCCTGTTGCCACCTTTTCCCCCCGGAACAGTTACAGAATTGTTAAAATTCAGCGACAGTTTTGTTGATGACTTTCCAGCAGATTTTTACGCCATTTTCTCGTGTCAGTCAGAGATTTGCTTACTTTGTTTTTCTATTTTTTGTATTTGTTGAGTAGTTTTCAGATGAGGAATTTCTATATGTGCTTCCTGCGTCAATTGTGTGTCAATTTTTATGCCATGCTGTAAAATTAATTTCAAAAGTCAATCGGAATCGAAGCTCTGTTGATTAAAAACTGTGATGAATCGAACTGCAGATAGCTTCCATGATACATGGAATCCCCTCGTCTTAGGCTAACGCGGAATAGGGAAACTTTCAGGGTTCTGAGAGCGGCCAAAAGTCGCCTCAAAATAACAAGTTTATTTTCGCTGTTGCCATTTTCACTTAGCCAACTGGCCCGTGCTTGCCCCACTGTTGTGGTAAGTTAACTGAAGCGAATTCCCCACAAAACTTGAATCAACTTGGGGACTGTTTAAAACTTCTCGTCCCCAACTAATTGTGTTTATCTTGCAAATTTTTGGGCCACTTGCCAGCCTTAAGTTCAGCAAACCTAATTCACTTATATATTAAATTTTAAAGCTACGTTTTCTGGCTAAACATAGTTCTATTTCCTAGAGACCAACGGCTAAAATTACAAATTACGTTTTCCAATTGATTTGTCACATAACAACAAACAAAGCCGAAGGTAGAGCAATTCTATGGGGAATACGAGTATCAATAGCAGCCAGATGAAAAAAGTTTTGCAATGGAAATAAATTTGCTGAGTGGAAAACTGTGTTCGCTTCCGATTAGCTCGTTTATCGAAAAAGTTGAATGCGGCTTAAATTAAGTGAGTTTATTTGAATGAAAACCAGCAGGAAACAAAAAATGTACCCGGTAGCCAATATTAAAAAGGAGACATTTCAACGACAACAAACTTAATGAAGCCTTCCTTTTGGCCATCATCTACAAATTTAATAATTAAATTTCTTAGTCAAACAATGCTCCTTTGAATTTGCAAACGTATTCTGTGTAAATTCAGCTAAAATTAATTGACTTTATTTGAATGAGTAGTCGAAAACAAAAGCTCTATATATGTATGTGTGCTATGACAGTCAGGACAGTCACGACAGTTCAAAATGAATTCTTGCTTCAAAACTTCTGTTCAAGCTCGGATCTAAGGGCAGGTCTTAGGTTCGGTTTTCCAGACTTATATATATTATATAATAAGAACGATGAGACGAATTGAGCCATATCCGTCTGTCTGTGCGCCAGCCTGTCCTTCTATGCATGCTACGCTCTCAGTGGTTGAGCTAGGTGAATATGTAGCGTTCACATATGCCGGAACAATCGGTTCAAATTTGTTATATCAAAAACTAATTATACTAATTAGGGTAATAGATACGTATTTTTCATAAAAAATTAAATTTATAATTGTGACTATGATAATTTATAGGTATTTCCTTCGATTTAAAGAAATCAAAATAAATAAATAAAATTTTTCAAAAACACTTTGAGATCGGACCAAGAATTAAATAGAAGAGACAAGACCATTAAAGTTAAAATATAAAATAAGATAGAAATAATAAAATCATCAATAGTTGGGATTTTCCCGAAAATAGATTCAAGGAGAAGACTTTAAGTAGAACAAAGAGAGTTTTCTTGAGATTACACTTTAAAATTTATTTACAGACGGTTGTGTAATTGGGAAGGAGTAAATGATAGTAGTCATATAAGTTAAGACGAGATGAAAGAGTAGTGGGACTCATATCACCAAGGATAACTCTAGGGTTGGTTAAAGAGGAAAGATCTCTCTCAAGGAGCAAGAGCATATTAGAGTATTATAGAAGATGGCGATTGGGGTCTCAGAAGTGAAAAAAGAGAAATATTGTTTTGGAACAGATTCAATACGATTTTAATAGAATAGTTCCTTATATTTATTTATTTCATTAAAGCCCCAAAAAATGATATTTGCTTCAGTTAAATTTTACATTTCAATTAAAAGTATTTAGTTGCATTACATACAGCTTTACTAATTATACTATGAATTTATATTCTCGAATTACTGAAACTCATTCATTTATTAGAGGACTGAAAGGACTCCCTTGGATCATATGAAATGTTTAATTTGATAATTCTGCCCAGAAGTTTGCCCATGTGCATGTAAATATCTGAACGACAGACAGGAGCAGTTGAATTGTATAATTTTTGATTAGAGAAACTAAACTGGGATAAAGTGACAAGGACGTTGAAGCTGACAAACACAAGCACAATCCACCCACACATGCATATTAAACAGCAATAAACTGAAAACAGTTATCCACAAGAGCAAAAACAATGAAAAGTTTGGCACAGCCATTTCCCTGTTTTCTCAGAAAAAAAGAAAAAGCTCCTCACATATTTGAATACCCTTACTAAGGTATACCGAACAATGTAGAACTTGTTAAAGGAACCTACAATTTAGTGGATATATTAAAAACTCTCTCTTACTTTCAGGGTTAGATTGAAAAATAGAGCATATTTTTGACTATATTGCTTATATAGAAGCCATAAGATATAGTTGTCCGTTCTTAGTAAAACATATTTCTACATCTAATAAAGTAAAGCAACAATTGTGTTTCCATACAGCAACATTGTAATGGATTGTTCCTAGGGGAGCTTTATGATATAGTTATCTGGTCCATACAATTTTTGACCACCATTAAGAAAATATACTTATAAAATGACTAATTTGTATTATAAGAAAAAAAAAAAGAGTTTTTAAGCAGATTGCTTCATTCTCTGACAGCAATTTGATATATTTGTGGGATGCAGATGCCATTTCCGACGTGGTGCATGCATCCAATTGAAATCATCTTGAAAACTGAAAGACTAATTTGCATAGAAAAAGAGAGACGAACTTGACGGATGTCCTCGGAGATGGCCTTTTCCAAGCTTTACAGATTTCATAGCAAAGGTATACTACCCTCTGCAAGAGTATAACTATAGTAACACATTTGCCTGCCGATGAGACATTCAATTGTAGTATAGGCCTTTCCATACTTAAATAATTAAAGCCACTGGATCGATTTGCAATAAAAATTCTTTTTATTTAATTTTGGTGCTCTATTGCCCTCAAATTGTAGAGTACTGCGAATATCATGGAATAAATGGGTCATTTTAGAATTTTTAATCATTGCAACTCCAATTTGCCGTTGGTCTTTACTCAGAAGCCTTGGCAACAGGCAATTTTCTACAATTAAATCCTTGGCTTATTCGCATAAGCATATTATTGGCATTAATGCCTTGTGAGCCTAACTCACTTTGACATTTATACATTTATATCTTGACCCAATGACCTGACCAACTATTAATTATAAAATACCCGCAAAGAGCTTATTGCCTTCTCAATTGTTAGGCCACTGGGCTAATTTTCTTGCAGTTCTTAAGTAGTTCTTCATATTAAAGTGAGCGCTGCTTAACTCTACGAAAGAAATGCTTAGGACCAACAAAGCGAACTAAGCCGTAAGATACATAACACATAATTCAATACGTAAAAATATTTATTAAATTTTAGCTTAAAAGGCCAGTAATAAAGTGAAAATACTTTGAAGAATTTGTCCCCTGATCTTTGTATTGATATATATGATCTGTCCGTTCGTCCGTCTGTTTATATGTAAAACTAATATTTCAGATTTTTCATCTGGATGAATGAAACTTGTCAGATATATTTTTCTGTTGGAGTCAGCACATATGTCAGATATCTTTTTGACCAAACTTTTAAATTAGATGCAGGAAAGAGTTTTTTAAATGAATATCGAAAACGGCCAAGACGGATTCACTAAGAAATAAAAAGAACTCTAAGAGCATCTCAATAAAGCCAAATTATTTGCAATAGTTTGAGAGACATAAATTCCATGAAAATTATTGCTTAGCTCAGTAAAATAATTTGATCAATTTAGTAGCTGGGATTAACTAGACAAAGGGGCCCACATTACTTCATAGGTGGACAAACAAAATAATTACCTTGACCTCTGACCAGAGCAAGAGGGCTCTCCATAAATCTCCAATTATGCAGTGCGACAGGTGAGCGACCCTAGCCTGGTTGAAGATGTCATTCCACCTGTCAGGTCATCATTAACAGTGTTTGATAATAATTTCCCAGAAAGCTGTGACCATCAGGCCCAATTTCCTTAAAGCTGTAAAACCAAATGAATTTTAGTACTACCGAAGTGCGTATACTCTTTTTTTAAACTGACAAGTCTCTTCCATCTTAGAGTTAATATGTTGGATTACTTAGCCTAATAGGAATCTTTTAGCATAAATCCATCCAAAACACAGCTATTATGGAACCGAAACCAACCAAAAACCAATCAGAATCTCTGAAATAATTGGTTTTTACTTTCTGCACTAATTGTTATATATGCATATGCTTAAAGAGTATTTAAATGCATTGTTCGAAAATATTTTATTACGCCATGCTCTTATTCGGTTGTTTTGCAAGTGACACAAGGCGTGGTCAGGCACACTCACACACACACACACGCCCTAAAACACACATACAAACTGTTGGTTGCCTAAACTGACACCTGCACTGTGGTAGAGAGACACATTCCATGGCTAACCACAGCGAAACCACGTTGCGAGTATGGCCAAATGGCTAAACCAATTTTAATGGTTTAGTCTGAAGTTTGTTGTCTTTTCTTGGCTGGCTGTTGACATGAAACGCCCACTGTGCCATATTGTTAGCATTTGTTTTCTTTAACCTAATTTTTAGTTCTTTTTATTTAAATTGATAAAGTTGTCTGTAATTTCAAATGTGGGTAGAATCAGTCATACATTTTTAAAATTAAAGTTTCTTGATGGTTTTACAATTACAACTGTAATTACTCAATTGTTTCCTCGGTAAAGAAACTTCAAAATGGGGGGATTTAATTCATCAGCCTTTGAATAGTTCAAAAAATTTGAAGTGCCGAAAATCTTGACTCAGAGAAGTTTGGACTCAATCAAGTCGAGAATTCTTATATTAATCTCACTTGCCTTGGATGAAGAACGAAGACTTGCTAGGTTCATAGGGGGCCTTGGAGCAAAAACTTTATACTTGGTTTTATGAAATGGAATGACTTACCTTATGTCTACGATGGGAGTACAGAATTCGTGGTTTTACCTGTTCTCTTTTTTTTTTTTTTTGGTAGGAAATAATTTTAATAGAGTAAGTTTTCCCACGAAGTTTTCAACTTAAAAGCTTGGTTAAATATTTTAAGCTAATGTCAATATTGCTCTGACATTTCTGCCTCCTCAATCGCAGTTCAAGACATTCGTAAGTGCATAAGAACAAAGACGAAACCCACATAACTTTTAAAAGTCATCCTGGAACGTTCTCCTCATTATATAACGAACATAAAACAATAGCCTAGACTCGTAAATCATCCACAGTGAGTGGGTACAGTTTACTACGATTGAGTAGGAGAAATGCCAAGAACTCTTCGAGAACTTGTGCCCTTTGACTGTTCTCTTGTCAAAGTAAAGCCATTTTATTTTCCAATTACTTTACATATTTACGAACTACTCCAAAATGATTTGTCTGTATAAATCCATATGAATTTTAAATTCATTTATATGTACACTAAGTTCCATTTTTGAAACTTTGATTAGACTCTTACACCCATTAAACTAACAAAATGAGTGTATTACGTTTGGGCAAATGAACACAAAAGAAAGCATTGCATAAAAAAATTTCCGAGTTGTAATTAAAAGAATGTACACATGATTCGTTGTTTTTATTTCAATTGAGTTCACTTTTGTGTCAGCATACAGGGTACCAGCTGGCCGACTATTCGCGATTTCTTGTCGCTTGTTTTTTCTTGCATTCAGTAGAACATGAGCACATTCGGCGTATACGCAACACGTAATGTGTAGAGCATTGATTACGGGCCGAATAAACAATGCTTTTGAGTTAAATATCCGTAGGGTTCATTGATTTCAATTCATCATTGTACCCTCTCCTACCTACGAATGCGTACATAGTTCGTAAAATAAAAAACAATGCTTTTAGCACTTTTCAATTTAAAGTCTCTCATTTAAGGGAAATTCTTTAGCTGTGACATTTTTGCTTTTGTCTAGTCATCGCGCTCAGCATTTGGCGTTGGCTCTCCTCATTTATCACCAGCCCGAACACCGAACCCTACAGAACCGCGACAAGGACTAGGATGCAGTCAATCCAGAGCAAGTACTTTATATTTGAAGCATGCAGCATATTCAATGTGCTTGCCAAGGCATTTGAATCATTTGCGTATAATTGACAATTTATATGGATTGCTAGCACTCAACTTGCAAAGGTTGTGGAACAGAATGCAAAAAATTGCAAAATTGATGATAACCGCATAATGGACAGACTGTAAATGCCAATGGTCTTAAGTAATGCACAGAATAAACTGCTGAACATTAAGATTAATGGTGGAAATAAAATAAATGCAGTGATAATGCGCCCCAAGCTCAGGCAGACTTGGCCAAAAGCTACGAATCCTTTGTGACAAGAAATTATACTCCGAATGCGATATAAAAGTAATTAGAGTTAGTTATTGCTGGCTTGTAGGTTCTTATTATTTCTCTTCTTTAATATTTCTTTTGGTGTGGTGCATGCTCTGTTTCCGGTTTTTTCTAAGTCTTCTCAATCCTTGGCTCAAATGTTGTATCATAGCCTCATCAGTTTTGGATTGGACTGCCTGCAGAAAGCTGCAGAAGAGTTATTCAATAAAACGTTTTCCATATTATTGCTACCAATTATTATTATTGACCGTAAAAGCAGCTGAAATTATTGGTAACAACTTTTTATGTAACTTGTACATTCTTTTAAGTTTGTTTTTGCTATTCCCAATTGAATGAATCAATGCCAGAACCACAAGCAATCATTTGTTTTCAGCTGCAGTATTTGTGTTTTTCTCGTTGTTGATTCTGCTGGTGTGACCATATGCATATTATCCAGCTCCAATTCGAATTGAAACTACTCAAGAGAGATTCATTCTTGTTTGAATGCATCCCAATGTTTTTCTTCATTTGCTTTCATTACTCACAGGATGGACACATATGTACTATGTATCCAGATATCACACATACGCAGTGTGTGGCACGCATAAACTGTTGTGACAGAGCACAAATATAGGATGGGATTTAATTCTGTGCCTTGCACTTCTGACGTGGATTCATATTTCAGTTTGTTTTTCTACACTGCAGCGCATCACACTCGAACTTAATAAATCATATAGATGAGACCAAGGGCGGTGGTATTCGAGTAAGGACATCGAGATTGGGTCTCATCTGCCACGTGCTTACATATACGTATATGTATGTATTTGTATATATGTATGTGTGCTAAGCTGTACTTGTTGCCCATCATCTCCCTCTCGCCTTGTTCTGCGAGAGTTTCACTATTGTCTGTTTCAGTTTTGGTAATTGTTTCGCATCCATTTGAGTTGCGTTTGCAGCATATTACATTTTTGTTATATTGCATTTTCTGCCACAGTCAGAAGGTCCACAAAGTCCACACAGTAGTGTGAATATCAACAATTGGGAACCCATGCGAATGAACCATAAATTAATTTCTTCTCGTTGTTTGTTGTCCCAGCGCGTAGAATCAACAACGAAATATGCAATTTTCTGACGCGATTCCAATTCCGAATGGGGATGCCTGCCTATGTGGATGCAGTTAACAGATTGCATAGTTTCCAGCATCGATTTCAATCATCCTGCAAAAGTTATGGGTATTCCCTATTCCCTATAAGATGTCAGTGGTTGACATATGATGAATCAGAAGGAAGCATTCCCGCTGCCTAGACCCGCTACAATTCGAGTATTTTTGTGGATTTTTACTTAAGTAATTAAAAATAATTGAAAGAAGGTTAGATAAAGTATCTATTACATAAGGAAAGGCTATATTAGGCGCGCAGAAGATTACATACCCTTGCAGAGCTATATAATATAGTAATCCGATCTTAATTTTCAAAGCCTTATTTTTAACTTCTCTTTATGTTGAGTTCAAACTATGAGCTTAATTTTGAGAGAGGTACGCTGAAATGAACAATACATACCAACCTTTTTTAAATAACTTTTATTTATTTTGATCTCCTATATCCGAGTGGTACAATTACAAAATTTAGCTATAGCTTACAAACATTATTTTATTATTCCTAACAAAATTTTATATTATTTCATTTATTTAATTTAATCTACTTTAATTGTATTTTATTCTTAGGGTGTATAATTTGTTTTCCTTTATTCCAATTTTGATCAACACTTTAACAGTCTGTTAATCCTTATATAGAATTTACATGCTGCGGAGCTACTGTCTTACTACGTTTTCATAAACTTAACATAACCATTTTACGCTGGCAGAGTGTGAAAAAACACAGAACGAGTACGAATGAGTAGTGGGAAGAGTAGAGAGGAAGCTTTGAGAATGTATTCCCTCAATCCACCAATCGCCTTTGCTGACCCAAACACGTGATTGAGTTTATGCGAGACTGTATGTGTGTGTGTGTGTGAAGCTTGATTGTTTGTGTTTGTTTAGCTTTGCATTTTACGTTCTTGCTGCGCTGCGTTGCGTTTTGTTTTCGTTCTGCTCTCCATTTAATGCGGATCATGTTGGGGCGCTCACGATGCGGCCAGCTCTTACGTAGGCGACTACGTAAGCGGTTACGTTTGCGTCTTCGGCGTCCGCGCTCGCATACGCGTAGTCGTCCAGCTTCGTCTGGCAGCCAGCCGGCCAGTCGGCCAGCCGGGTGTGGGAAGGTTCGTACGCTCAGTTCGGTTTTCGACTCGAGACTCGACGCAACGACAACGGAACGGCAAACAAGACGCAAAACGCGCGTTTTTCAACTCTTTGAAAATAGTAAATATTTGAAAAATGCGACGGCTTTGGGGCTCCCAAGCGCCGTGAATGTAACTGAACAACTTAATTATGATCTTGAAAAAATAAATAAAAATCGAATTGCTTATGAAGTGTCGCAGACAAAAGTGCCACAAATAAAGTCGCAAACATAGACGTAAAGTCAATAAATACCAGAACCAGTACGAATACGAGTGCAAATATAACAACAAATACAAATGCAAAAAACAAAAACAAACACAAAACGTGCAACAAACACTTTGTAGAGCCTAATACAAAAATAGCCATTGGCTTGTGCCAACTATTCGCCACAAACGAGTAGAAAGCGAATTTAAAAAATAAAAGAATATATTTAATTTATAAATTCCCAAGTGCGTTGGGGCTCTTATCTGTTCGAACGTACTTGACAGTAAAGCTATGTACATATATATATGTATATATATATATAAGCTTTTATCTTCTTAAAGAGACATTATGTACATTTCTATCTGGCGCTAACAGTTCTTCGAAATCGAAGTGTTTACTACAAATTGAACCCACTGCTTTTGATACAATTAACACTTCCTGCCGGCTACCTGTGTGACAAGTGCATATTGCATATTCATAATTCGAGTCCTTCAGAATTGAAGGCATAATAATACCAATAATAAACAATTCATGTCGAAATTCCATTAAATATGTTATTTAGCGAATCTTTTGTGTGGCTCCGCCTCTGCCTCAGACCACCCACAAGTCTGACAAGTGTAAACAAAAAACAATAGAATTGTGATATATGGAATGGGTTTAGGGGTCATTTATCTGTGGCCATAATTCTTATATGTATCATCACAAATAAATTCAGCGAAGAGATTATTTATTTAATAGTTATCGACACATTCGCCTGCTAGAATATCATTTGTTTATAGTTTTCTATTAGTTTTCAGTTCATAAACAAATTTCTACCTCTACATAGAAAAAAGTATAGCTAAAAGGATGCATGATGCGTTTTTGTGGAGTCACCGAATTAGATTTGCAGTTTAAAAGTAGTTTATTTTATAATATTTATATATTTAATTGTAAAGCCGTCTTACTCTCGGGTATATACATATTTTTATGCCAATCGGCCACGCTGTATTCTTATTGAATTCTATCTTAACAAGTTTCTGAACCCAGCCAAAAAAAACAAGCAGGAAAAGCTACAAATGAACAGATCTGGCCCAAATTACCCACTGGACGCCAATTTATCTCTACGGCGTCCCAGACGTGTTGAACTTGAAATAAGTGTTTTCTATTTCGCATCGAAACTTTTGATTATCGTGTTTTGTAGCTGTTGCAGCTGCTGCTTCTGGCCTGCTGATTCGATTTTACTTTAGTTTATAAAGTTTTCAATTTAACTTGAATACTACGGAGAGGTCGAGCAATGACATCGGAACCGTGTTGCAATTCTGTCAAGAATAGGAAGGGGCCTTCCAATCAGCAATACTATTATACATTTCTGTATCAGATCTTTGAGTTCTTGTAGAGGGAAATGTGTTGGGTATTGACGCATTATGAAAACATGCCGGATCGAAGTTATAGTTAAGCTATAGTTATTTTATAGTTTTCTTTGTATAGAATACTATCATAACATATAACTCAGTCTGGGTCTCACAATTACAAGTTTATATATAAATAAACACTTTAAATATCGGAGTTTTCTTTCATATAGCTGTCATAGGAACAATCGATCCAAAATATATATATTTAACATATACAAAATATTCCATAGAAGTAATTTTCATATTTCTGAGCTAGGTATATAAAACTGGATGCTTCTTCTTTCATGCTGTATATTTATACATTGCAACAGGTCGGGTCGGAGTAGTATATCATATAGCTGCCATAAGTTCGACTCAGTTTTATAATTAATATATACAATATACGAGTATGCCATAGGAACAATCTTCTAAACTATTAAAATCGACCTACCGAAAGTGCTCGTTCACCATTGTTTTTATTTGGCTAATTGAAAAAACCTTTTATCAGGATTTATTTATGTTTTAAGAAACTAATCTCGAAAGAAAGCTAGTTTTGAATATACGCATTATAAACAATTAAAAACCCTTTTATACAAATTGTTCTATAAATATTTTTTACTTTTTCCGACATTTAAACCCATTATAAAACATTTGTAGGCCCATTAAACATATTAGTATAATCCCTTTTAAGCATTTGTCCCATGCGATAAGTTAGTTAAACGTCATATAATAGTTTTGAGCCGTTTATCAATAAATAAATGAGACTATTTCTTATAAGTTGCAATGTTTGTTGTTATTGTTGTTGTTATCAACTTTTCGAGTATAAAACTCGCACTCTGTTTGTTGTACGATACACTCAAAGCTCTGAATGGATTCGCTTAGACTTGCTGTCAATTCAGAAGTGAATAAAGCAATTAGGTTGGTAATTAAATGCCAACAATTTTATAGCTGCAGTCCCAAGCTAATTTGCTTTTTTTTCTGTTCTGCTTATTCATGACTCAACTTAAGCTTTATATTTATAAGTTTGTCACGAAGTGAGTAAAGCACTGAAGGAGGCGTCTCCGACCCCATAGAGTATTAACTGGGAGAATCGGACAACTATATTATATTGTTGCTTTACAAAGGCGCAATCGGTCTAAGAGATATTGTATGGTAAGCCTTTTGTTTAATGAGATATTTCAATGGAACTAATAGGTTAGTTGTAGGAGTGTGATTTCCAGACAACTGCATTATATGTCTGCTATAGGAACAATCAGTAAGGAAAGTATATAAATTCAAGAACAATTTTGAAATACTCATTCCTGTCTGAAAGGGTGTGTAGTCTTCGACTCGCCGAGGCCTTTCCTGGCTAGTTTTAGACACAGAATCTGTTTAGGAATTGAATATTAGTTGCAGTTGCTCAAGTGTCATTCACAATAATAAAAACACAATTAAATGCGGTCATTGAACTGGGTAACTTGAGTACCTCCAGTTACATGAGATCAGTTATTGTTCGATATTATTATCTCATCGCAGTGGCTGTTCTGGGGGGTTTTGTAGTAATATTACGAAAGCTGCTTTGAAGCTATAATTAGTTTACCCCTTTTCGAATAGTTTTTTATGTGCCACTTTGTGAATTCCACGGAAATGTTGCTATTGTTGCTTCGATTACCTAACTGCGCGTTTTGCGGCACTCGACAATATTTTCAACTAAAGCTAAAAAGCTAAAAATAGCTAAAAATATGCAGCTCATATTTCGCTCAAAAGGCCAACAACAGCGCCAACAATTTGCTTAAACAGCAATCCCAAATCATAACAATAATATTAGCCAGTAAACTGTGATAATAGTAATGGCTGTGGAATGTTTAGATGGGGTATACCCGACTTTTGATTACCCTGGAAAAAGACATATTAATCATTATTAGAATAAACATAAAAAGAGATAAATGATAAATGTTTATAATGTAGAATTATGTCTAATTGGATGTAAATAGCTCGATATTGTCAGATTAACAGAAATAAATCATAAATCATTAGAAAATAAAGAAACGAGTGTAATACAAGCTTCGGTGAATCCAGATCGCTTTGGTTTGAATGGGTTCAAATTGGATCTTTGTGTTTTGAATTTAGGAACAGCCAAAGACCACAATTGGCTCCAAAGGGGGCTGGTCCACAATCAGCTTAAATACAGCCGTATCGACTAATACTGTGTAAACTTCATTAGCCAGGCCAAAAAAGAAACAAATTGCCTGAAATATCTGTAATTACATACATATGTTTATGCATATTTAAGCGTTGATGGATCGCGAGGTGAGAATTAAATATTAAAAACTCATAATTCATATACAAAAAAAAAAAAAAAGAAATGCTTAAAAAAATTAAAACAATCTTTGTGCGAACAACAATTATAACGCAGCTCAGCTGTCAATAACTATCTGCAAGTCTAACGGCATACAAACAAGCCAACACTAATGACTGTTACCTGTTACCTGTTGGCAGTTGGCTGTTTGGCTGTTTGGCTATTTGACTTATTGACTGTTTCGCTGTTGTCCGCCCGCTGTGAGACTGCCAGGCGAGATCGATCTGTTAATCCACGGCACGTGTAAACTCTTAAGATCTGCCCCTGCCTCCATCTCTCTGCCTCGGCCTCAGCGTCTGCATCAGTCAAAAATAATACATGAAAAACACTCGCACGCAATCTCCCTCTGACCATAAGAAATTGTACAAGCAAATGCGAATCCGAATCCAAACCCGAATCCCAATCCAAAAAAACAAAAACAAAAACAAAAACAAAAACAAAAACAATAATAAAACAAAATAGGCATGAAAAAAATGGCAACAAAATTCAAACAAAGCATTAGCTGTACTTTGTCTTTCTGCCCATATTGCATGGATCCATTTGAGGCTTGGGAACAGCTCGAGCTCAAGTGTTATGACCCATATTTCAGAGCTTGGCATTTAAAAATAGACGAAACTGGGTTACCAATTGGTAGCCAGACAAATGACAATGACTGAGAGCTAAACAAAGCAATTCAGTTCTTTTTTTCTCTCTTTAATTTTCGAGATTATCCTTTAAGTAAATTTGTACTATGCGAAGAAATTAATCGCACACTATACAATCTCTGCTAATCACAATAGAAAATTGGAACTTGAATTACTTTGGCGCCTCAAATTATAGCTTAAAAAAAAACAAGTAATCTACCCCACGCCGAAGATTAGATACCCTTCCAGAGAGTACTTATAAATTGTTTTAGGTAAATATATTTATTGTTCGTATGGCATATTAGTTTGATATGATGCGAAAGAAAAGATACTTAGTAAGTTTCGCTAAGATATCTTAAAAAGCAAAACCGACCAACCGCATTATTTTCGATCTGATTTCAAAATCAATTAAAGCTAACCAGTTTATTATGTTCATATGGCAGATATATAATAAAGTTGTTCGATCCGGCGGTGCGGTATACGTGCTCGAAAGTTCAGAGACTAGCTTGGATAAAAACAGATGGGCAGATAGACAGGCGGAGAGGCGAGCATGGGTATAATGATTCGTCTCAAAATTATAATACCCTTTGCAAGGGTATAACGAAGAATAGTTACTGGTCGTAATACAGGTGTTAATTCACATAAAAAAGGTTAAGTTTATTATGTGGCTTCCTGGCTTCCTGACCAGAAACAAAGTTCATCAATTTAAGTGTCGAGCAATAACCTCATGTCTCATATACAATGGACGGACAATGGACGGGCAATTGTGTTAATAGCATGCAAAAAGATTATTCAAAGATTTTTTATTTATTTATTTATTTTTTTCGGTGCTTTTTTTGGCCCAAACCAAACACACTTACAAACTCCAAAGCCGAAGGGCATCATTAAAACTCTCTATAAGAAATATTCTGGCAACTTTTTCTTATATTTATTGTATTAATTCTATTGTTTATTGTGGCCAGCTTGAATGCCTTGAGGTCTTTTTGTCTATCAAGTCTATTTTTAGCATCATCTTTATGTGATTTAACTATAGACTATCATCCATAGCCAACAACACATTGTATGGCAAGAGATAGTCTTTTCTATTCAAATTAAAATATACATATGTATATATAAAATTTGTCAATAAACTTTAAATGTATTGCAAATTAAATGCCAATACTTAATCACACATTCATCCAGACTGAAGACTGACGTATCTGGAAGATTCCCAAAACAAAAACCATCCGAGTTTGAAGTACAGAAATCACAATCTTACGGCTAAAGTTTTACCATTGTTGAGTAGTGGGAAAAGAACTCCATATGAGCTCAATTCTAGAGGTGTACAATGGGCATTTTATATTAGAGGATTTGCGGGTGGTAATCGGTCTAACATAACCTTTCCTAACCCAAATACCCACAACAGTTCCATCGTTTAGCGTCTTCAGATGCTTTGTGGCTCAGAAGTGAGTGAGTGCGAGGGCTTGAAGAAACTAGAATTTTTGTCAATTCATTCTTTTTATTGGGTAATTTTTGATATTCATTTACTTTGGTAATTGCCATTAAATTTGTAACGAATTTCGTTGAATTTGGCAGAACTTCTCCTTATTCTTTTCGAGAAATCTGATGAATCTGCCTGTCAAGCTACTTTCGAGTAATTATACTTTGTACCTGTACTTATATCTGACATTTTATACGAATTCTCGTCTATATAGCTCTGTCTATATTATTTTTATAATTTTTTTAAGCCGCTCGTATACGTGTCAGCATTTAAAAACAAATTCCCAACGTCGTATTATAAAAACAAAATAAGAGTGAAGGTCAATAGAATTGTGGCTGGTTTATTTTTAGCCCTTTTGTTTTTGAGTTTCTCAACTTCACTCACATTTTTATTTATTTTTAATGTATTTTAAATACAAAGTTCGACCAGCTGAACATGTTCTTCACGCTTTCTTTCTCTCAAAATACATACACAATGTTTTTGATTGAATTAAAATTAATTTTATCTTCCTATTTATTGGTCGTTATTCAAAATCCAAATGGCTTTTTAAATTTTGCCCAATATAAAGTCAGTTATCGATTCTCCTTTAAATCATCTTTCAACACTGCACTGGCAAAATAAACGGGCTAAATATAAAGAATTCCGCAAGTAAATCGATCCCCGGCAGTGTCCTGTTATGCGATCCCGGATTTCCTAAGATTAAGTACTAAATTCTTGATTTAAGCCCGCTTTTTTAATCTCAGAATTCTTAATTTTTTCCAGTTTCCGAGTTCACCGCCGAATGCTCTTCACCTCCTCTTAAAGAGATTATAATTACAATGAGATTAATATAAAATTTATCGTTCTTGATTTAATCCTGAAACTGAAGCTATTGGCTCATTTGAATATAGTATAATTCTTACCTGATTTCAAGGGAAAAACTAGAAAGCATACTTCACTTTTTTAAGTTCGATTCGAACTAAAATTAAGCATTCTTGAACTTAATTTTAGCATTCAATTTTTTTGTCCCGTCGGAGTAAAAAAAATATTGTGACTTGCTAAAAATATATAAATTTCTGCATTATTTGCTAAATACAAGTGTTTTCATAAAAATTACAATATGTTTTCGGTTTCTTTTTTAATTTAATGTTTTTTCTTTTCAAAATTGAATAGCCAAATTGTCTGAATTACCACAAAAAATGCATAAATATTCCACATATTTGTAAATGACCAACTGTGGCTACATCTTGTTTATTATTAGTCATATTTTAGCCTATTATAAAGTGTATTATCCGCACTTGTTTATACCCTGTAAACTGTATATTTATATTATATGTATATTTCATACTTGATTTTCACAATGTAATTTGACTGTGACTTTATTTGTGCATTGGATAGTTTTAATAATTAAAAAATAAATAAAACTGGAAATATTATCAACAAAAACTCTTCAGAATTTTCGCCTGCATCGAAAGTAATTAAATATTTAAACGAAAAGCCAATAAAAATAAATAAAAAATGCAACACAATACAAAATTAATGAACGCTCCAAAGTAACCAAAATAAAAGTGAATTAAAAACAAAACAAAAATGAATTATAAATTGAATTTACACAGGTTTTAATCGGGAATTGTGTATTAAATTGTGGCCTCATTGTTTTCCAGGCAGCATCGCAAATATGAAACACGTTGAACGAAATAAACTTGCGCTACGCTTGTAAAACTCTCGATAAAAATAGCATCAAATAAAATAAAATAAAATAAAATAGAAACAAAATAAAATATCTAAAATAAAGTTCAAAAAGAAAAATCTACCATATCGAGAAGGATTCCTTCGGACGAGCTGTCGCAGAATGTCCAACAACATTGTGCGGCAGCCTCAAAAACGAAAAGAACTTCAGGAGCTGCTGCTGTTGCTCCTGCTATTCCTGTTGCCCCATCGGAGCCCGGGACCGGCGCCCGCCTACGCCTGGTACTATGATGTGGACACCGATGGAGGCGTGGCCAGCATAAGCTCGATATCGGATGTGCACAGCTTTAAGGTTCCAGAGACAATGAATTCACATAAATCACAGCGAACGCAGATGGTCCAGCATTTTCCCAGCATGCTTAACCACAAGACTCATCGCCATGGTGCACATCTGGTGCGTCGTCAGCTGGTGTTTGTGGCGCTGCTGCCATCCGTGGAATCGGATAATAAAAACGATTGTATCATGCCCAAAGTGCTGCCTGTCCTGGAGCTGGGCATTGAGCATGTGCAGCGGCTGGGTTTCGTTGGAGGCGTACAGATTGACATCACACTAATCTCACGTGACACATTTTGCTCCTCCACATACGGACCACTGGGCTTCTTTGAGATATTCACACAGTGGCCGGAGATGAATGCCATCTTTGGTCTGCCCTGCGAGTATGTGCTGGCGCCCATCTCCCGCTATGCCGATGTCTGGCAGATTCCCCTGCTCACAACTGGAGGCAATGCCGGCGAGTTTAGCAAGAAAACGGAAAGTTACTCAACTCTGACCCGCCTGAAAGGCGCTCAGGTCAACAATCTGGGAAACATGGTCCGGGCCATTCTAAACACCTACAATTGGACACGCACAGCACTAATCTATCAGAACGAGAACGCCAAGATCAAGGGCAACTCGGTGTGCTTCCTGTGCCTGGCTGCCATACACGACACCATCGAGAAGGAATCGGTTTATCAACTGGGCTTCGATACTGCTCATTGGACTAAGGCTTATATCATACGGCTGCTCCGAAACGTGGCCATGCGGACAAGAAGTAAGTTAACAGTATACGGGAACTCATTAGATCTCTTGAGAATTTAAATAATGTACTAACCAGTGTTAATAATTTGATATATTCTTATATATCCCAAATATCTGGAATGCTGTTCCTATTTTATCCAAGACTATATTCTGTTTGCTGGCTTCTCGTTTCTTTAGCGGTTACCAAGAGTTAACATGATTTCATTTATGGTGCTTTAAGTTTCGATAAATTATCGATAGTATTGTACTCAGCATCTGCGAATTTGTATCGATAAGCACAATACGATAAATTTACGATAACTTATACTTTCTAGAGAGTAAAATATTCATTCAAATTCAGAATAAATTTTTAAAATAGTTTTCAAATAATCTTGTTAAAATATTTTTATATAATATTCTTTTTCAAATCACATTCTTCACTTACTTTTTATTTCATATATTCTGCTGCCAGCGTTTTTAAACCGGCAAAGTCGAAGCAAAAAGTGAAAACCGGGGCACAGCTGATACACTTATTTCTCGTGCTCTTGTTTATTTTAATTTCGTATTCCGTATATATTGTATATATATATATATATATATATCATCTCATTCAATGTCATGAAAACTAGATAAGAAACCTTGCATTGGTGATCCACTTGCGCTTTCATCGCAGCGCGGCTACCCTGAACTTTTTAACCCATTGAATTCTAGACTGAATTGTATAAATTATATGCTGTTTTCATTTATGATAATTTGTATGAACTTGCAAAGGGTATTATAACTTTGATATGAAATTCGTAAAACATTAAAGGAGGAATCTCCAGCCCCCAACACTAAATATATATATTATTGATCAGGACAAAGATATACGAGTCATTATAGCCATAACCGTGCGTCTCTCTGTTTCTTTGAGAACTAATTTTTGATTTGAGGTGATTTCCACTTCTTCAGCACATTGGTTCGAACCAGCCGGATCGGACAACTATATCTTAGCTCTCATATAAAGGACAAATCAGTTGTAGTAACGAAAATGTTTTGATTTTCAAGATATCTTAATCAAATTTAGGAGTTGGATGTAAGAGTGTGTTTCCTAAATGTTTCTTGAGATCTCATTACTATATCATACTACCTTTTCATAGGAAAAATCAATCCACAGATGTTTTATGAACTGAATGTATCTTGCTACTAATATTAAGATCGGACTACTATATCATTTTTTGATTTCTCAAGATATCTTCACGGAGCTTACGATTTATAAGTAAAAGTGCGTTTTCTAAAAGATCCCGAGATCCGACTACTATATTATAAAGCTATTTAAAGGAACAATCCGCATTGTTAATGCTTGTAAATTTGTAAAAGGATGAAATACACTATAGTTTTTTTATTTGTAACGGAAATTTGCCAGTGATAATTACACAGTTCAATATCTGATAGCCAAAGGAAATTAATGAACTGTCAGCTGTCATTTACGATAGGATATTTGGAATGTATTTTTGAGGTTTTCGCCCCTAAATTGTATTACGAATATTACATTCGTTTAATTATATTTATTGGCAATTAACACAAAAAACAATACCAATCTCTTTGCATGCATATTTAAACTGTTGATGACGTACGATAGAGTTCTATGCTAATTAACTTTTAATAAACAGTGAACAAAAAAATTAGGATTAATTAGTGTGGGGCTTCTTTGACACTGAGTTTTGTCGCAAATTATACGAATTATTATTATTATTTATTAAATACCAGCAGCAGAATTAATTGTCCTACGATCTGATAAATCGGTAAAGCTTAAAGAAATTGTACTAGAAATAGAATAAAGGTTTTTAATGCGGGTCACATTATTGCATGAGATATTTTGATGTGAAAATAATTATTATATTTATATTTATGGTTCTTTTTATCTCTCAGTTAGCAAGATTGTCGCATTTTAATGTACTAATTATAGCATAATTATGGCTTGATGTGCAATAGAACACAAACGTTATTCGTAACTTGAATTGGCCAGGTTAGCAATATTAGGAGCCGACAAAGAAATATTTTCGACTGCCAACAGAAGCTAAAAATAGCACTGAGTTCAAGGCCAGGCAACTGGAATGGAAGGGTATTTAAGGCATATTCGAATAAGCATATAATTAGCTGCCTTTGGCAGCTTAATTGAAATATTGCTTTGAAATTATCTTAACATAAAACCAAATGAGTTAAGAACATCAATAAGTTTTTATTAACTTGTCAATGGCATCAAAGTATTTTATTGCAGTGATAAGAATTATAATTTTGGGGAACCGGATCAGACGTATTATTGATAAAGCACTTAAACAATCAATTAAACTTCAGAAGATCCCTTTGTTGTTTATTTGACCCACGGCTTGAACCTTTAATTAACTCGAGCCAATTGAAATTTAATATAACATCAAAGTGCTAAAATAAGATTTTTATTTATTCTCATACTTTGATTAATACCGATGTCGATTCGATAATTAATTTTATGTTTTTATGGAAATAAAATCGCACAATGCAAAATTATAAGTTATAATTTATTTGTGCCATGACGACGAACCCAATTTGTTATTCATATGCATTTAATTGTTACACAGACAAAAAAGGTGGCAAACTAAATTTAAGTTTAGCAATTCTTAATGTTAGTTAAAATATTGCAACACGCTTTTTACTTTACCATTTCCAACAGGAATAAAAAAGAGAATCAGTTCCTATTCATACTAGATTCAAGTATGAACCGGCGTTTTATAAACCGACAAGTCTCGTAAAATTATTAAAAATCCTTAAGGATTCAATAAAAACCGAATCAGTGTTGAATTTGAGATATTTCCTAGCTTAATCGGGATAGATTAAGAATTGTTTTGGGGAACACTGGGGAACAGATCGAAGTGCGGATTTATTGACTTTTTACTTATTATTTTTTTCTGTGCATCTCTTTGGCTAATTAATGTATAATTTATTATTGCCACCTGATGCATGCGATGATCGGAACACATTTAGCTCTTCAGCTTCATGCAATAATTTTTAGTATATTCTGTACGACTCATTTAGGCCAACATCAGTAACAACTACAATAAAAATAATTAGTTTTTACTTGCTATCGTTTTTGTAATATTTTCCGTGATTATATAATTAAATCAAGTCAAAGTTTTTTGCTCTGAACCTGACACTGAAAACTGTTGCAGTTGTAAAGAATGCTCTAATTGAGTTTATCCGACTAAGAGTTATTCTGTAAACAGCTCCGATATATTTACACTAATCAGCTGCTTTTAGACTGAGCACAGCACATTCCACAGCTCGCAATTCGTTTTTACAGGGTATACACATACTCATGTGTGCACCACAGCTTTAAGTTTTCGTCTGGCTTTTAAAAAATTAGCTATCTTTTGAATAATTAAATGGCACCTGTAAAGGCCACTGACGTCTACAAATTCCAGGGATAATTATCCAAGATGTTTTATAATTATTATTGTCAATTATAAATGTATAAACAGCTTGAGCCACCCACAACTGAGGTAATACCTGAATCAGAATGAAATCTCCTCCTGTGTCTTACTTAAGCTCGAATCAAAAGATTACCACACAACCAGGCCTCTATTTATTATTTACTGATGATTAGTTTAGTTAGTAACTAATTGAACAAGAAGCTAATACGGGCTATAATTTATGTATAACTAATTAAATTTATTGCATCGTATTTGCATTTTGCGGCATTTGTGGTGCGTAATTGTATAAACAACTAGTTTTAATAGTATATAGAAAGGCTTTGGACCTGACTTCTATGCTCATTCAATATTTATGCACATCTCTCTGACATTCAGTTTTTAATTGAATAATTTACATAAATTTGCGCACGCAGCTGATGTGTGAATTAATTATAGAACTGTCCACAATAAATGAGGAATTTAATTTAATGTTACATGCGTTGGGACCATGGAATTTTAGCTATTTCATAAATAAAATTTAGTTTGTATATTTTTATACCCTTGCAGTGGGTATTATAACTTTGTCTTGAAGGAGCCATCGCCGGCCCCATATAAGTATATATTTTAGTGATCAGGATGGAGAGTTGATATAGCCATGTCCGGCTGACCGTCTGTTTATATGCAAACTAGTCTCTCGATTTTTGAGCTAGGTGAATGAAATTTGGTAAAGAGATGAAAGTTAAGACAATAAACTTAAAAAAAATAGGGAATAAAATAATGAATATTTCAATCGCTGGTAATCTCCGTATTCTAGATTTTATCCTGTTTCTATTCCAAGTCGACTTCAAAATATCTAAAATTCAATCGATTCAATTCATCGATTGATTGAACTATATATAATATATATAAAATATATATAATAATATATAATATAAGAACTTATCGCTTCAAGGTACGTTGGTTCGTATTCGGATCTCTTATGATTCGGAATTGATTCACATATTGAAACCTACTCATACTTGATTCGAAGTGAAATTAATAATTTTTAAACTGAAATTGAGCATGCCATATTTTTTCGCTGTGTAGCTTGAGTTCAGAAAAACATACGATCATTTTGGACAGAGGGATCGATATAAAATAATATTAAAATTTGTCAAGCTGATATCTTTTATTCAATTATCAAAAAAGTCCGATAAAGAGACCAGATGTCAGTACTTTTCCGTTGGCGCGAAGCGAAACTTTCATACCTTTCCATAGCCATCAAAATCAAAACAGTTTCGAGTGAGGGGTTGTCAAATCAAGATAAAATTTTCTATTAAATACTTTATAATCCGAAGCGTCTTCGAGTCAAACAAAGTACGGCAAACGTTTCTAAATTATCTGATGACGTCAAGGAAACTGACACATTTACTGCTCGAATATTGTTAGCAGAGTGTTAGCAATTTTTCAAAATAAATTAATACATTTTTAATGACAAGAGCTCAGCAGATTGAAGCTTGATGACTGCTTCTATTTTTAATTGTAAAAAAAAAAAATCGAAAAAATCGAAAAAATCGAAAAAAATGAAGAAAAAATTGTAAACCAAGCCAGACAGACAATAGGCAAAGAGTAGCTCCGAAAAATTGTATTTGAAGCTGTTAACTGATTTTCGCAATTTGCTTTGCTCTTTTTTTCTGTTTATTTTGCAGTTGTCATTATGTGCGCCGATCCGCAGTCCATACGTCAAATTATGCTGACAGCCGAGGAGTTGAATATGATCGATAGCGGTGAATATGTTTTCATCAATATTGAATTATTTTCGCGGTGAGTACAAGTACGAGTACAAAATAAATATATAAATTACTCAGCGAATCCAAGTGGGGAGCAACAACAACAACAACAACAACAACAACAACAGAAACAGAAATCACAATTATATAGCACTGATCATTTATAGCAATCGCTACAGTTTTGTGGCCTTTCACTTTGCCAAACACGCGCACTTTGAATATTCTTTACAAAATGCGCATAATACATATTAGCCAAGGTTATTAAAATTATCGAAAAAATTGACCAAAAACTACCAACAAAAATAGCTTTGAGCAACTCCAAGAGTCCAAGCGACGCAGTCAACAATTAATGCTCGGATCTATTTATAAAACGAGGAAATTCCGATTTTCGACACATGTCTGACTTGACCATTATTAACTCCTAATGGCAAACAATAAAAAATAGAAACACTTCGATATAATTATACGCTGACCACCCCCCCTCTAACATACCCTTCCCCCAATCAGTAGTTAGCTGCTGCTGTTTAATTGTGGCTACTAGAAATACGCTGAGTCATTACTTCCTCACACCCACGCAGCCAGCATCTGCGAATCACCGTATTAACTTTACCGCTCTTTGGCCAACCAATTGCGGTTTGGTTTGGCTTGGTTTGGGCTAATAACAAAGGTGGTTAATATTGGTAATGTACAACAATTTCAGCCTTATATAGGCCAACAATGAACCAGGCAAAAAGTCTGTTTGATTCCCCCTCGAGGCATCTAGAAACACACTCGCTACTGCAGCCCAGCAAAGCTTATTATGAAATTATCTAAAGCTTTTCCTTTAATTACCAACGCCAGAAAATGTTGCTGTCTATTCAGAATATTCGATTTTGTTGGCCAACAATGAATCAGGCTAAAAATAGCTGCTATTTTTAACAGTACAGGAGTAAAATCAATTTTTATTAAATTATCTAGTCATCAAATAATATGCCAAAGCTCCCCTTTAATTAATGACTCTAGCAAATAGTTGAGGTCTATTCAAAATAATTGATTTTGTCGAAATCGGTTTATTAACACATACAAATCGTATTCAAATTATGGTTAAGATGATCAAAGCTGAGTATTTTAATACTCTTTCTTTTATTATCCTCTATTTTTATCAAATACACTCAAATGTTATAAGATCTTAATTCTTAAAATACACAAGAAAGCTATATAGTAGTAATCTGATGTTGTTCAGAGTCTTTAATGAACAAGAAAAAGGTACAAATTATTTAATTTTCCAGTGATAATTCCTTTGCCACATTTGTGGCATTTTTTACTGCAGTGACTATCAAGTCATAGATATTTTTTTGAATTGTAGTCAAGAACTGTTGACACAGTAAATGCACTATAAAAATCGTAACTCAAATGTAATCGTTCTACATGTACTTTGTTCTTTAATTGAATAGCAGCGACTTCAGAGTACATTTACTGCGATTAATGGCAAGTTATAAAGTACTGTTATCACAGTAAATGCACTGTAATTATTATTACCATGAACTTGTAAAAAGAACAATACTCATTGTGAGTCTTTCACAGTCTCTGCTGAGTGTCGTTCATTTCATAAATCAAAATAATGCGAAGTTCTGGAATCAAAAGGAAAAAGTCTAAATTTTAATATTTTTATTGTTTGCCAAACAAAATAATTGGTATAATACTTCTACCAAGATTGAAGTAAGAAAAAGGGGTTACCTCGAGTTAAGTACTAATTAATAACTACTGTAATCGTTGTGGTGAGATTTTCAATATTTGAATGACGACTTTGGCTTAATTTCTTTGATGTATTCCGATTTTATATATTTATAACATTTTTATATTGGATCCATATATAATATATAATATAGTTATCGCTGTGTATGTTTACTGTGTGCCTGAATAATACATAACAATTAATAATAATACACGTTTAAAGCTGAGAGACTAAGTCGCATAGAAACAGATGGAATAGATAGGGTAGAAGGCATTGTTGTTTAATTATAATATAATAGTAGTATAAAAATATAAATATATAACCAAACCAGAATATTAATATAACTCATTTATATATTTAAAGATTCTAGGCTGAGCTTTGAAGGAGAAAAATGCAATATATGCCTATAGTTAGTACTATCATTATATTCAGCCAAGCTAATCACTGCCCTTAAGGGATCTGGCATTCATTCATCTGACCTGCACCATTGTAAAAATGTATTCATCTACACAATATATATATGTATATATATACATATGTACATATGTATTCATATATATTCGAGGTGGGGTATACAAAAGGCAAATATTTACGAATAATACTTTTACATACTTACTACGCGGTAGCAAGTGTTAGAGCGAATAGGGCATCTGCTTGGGGCTTGTTCTCTTTCGATATGTTTGCGAATAACAGTACACAACACATTTTCTTTTTTTTTCTGTAAATTTAGTAATGCTCCCAGATTAATTTTATTGTATTTTATTTTTATTTATTGAATTTTATGCACTAGAAAAACTTAATATACTGCAGAAACTACTCAGAGTTCTCTATGGCCACAATTCTTTATATTTATTTTGTTGTTTAGTGTAAGCGGCTATTATTTGCATGTGCATTACTCGTAAATGCAATCTAATCGCATAACCTTCATGAACTTTGTAATCAATGTAAAATAATTCGAATGAATAAAGAAATCTGTCTATATAAAATGCATTAACTAATTTCCTGATACAAATTTCAAATTCTACACAATTTTGATCAATTCAATTATATTTTTAACTAATGCTTAGTCGAACCCCCATTCATTTACTTATTTTATTTCCCTTTTTAAGCTCGATAACGAAGTTAATTCATATAATAACTATAATAAACAATTAAATTAAATAACATTTACACAAAACAAGAATAAAACAAAAATATGGAACAAAATTTGTTCCACGGATTGGGGAAAACCGGGAAAATAAAATCTAATCGGACAATGAAGAAAATGTAGAAAAATCGATATGTAATTTCACTTGAAATTGTATTTATTCTAAAGAATTTTAATATTTTATGTGTCTATTTTCGAAAAGTATCTTGAGGCAGATCAATGAGCAATACTCTTTTAGAGTTTGGTGGTAGACGAAAAGGGGAATCGCCATTTAAATTTCAGAGGGCAAAGAGAAGAAATTCTTTTTGAACGGATGCAATTCGAACCTGAAGGCTTCTCTGCTAATAACTCCCGTCACATAAGCAATATATTTCAAATGAAGATTTTTTAAAATAAGATTGCAAATATATTCGCTATGGAAAACAAAACAAAATCCAGAGTCAGGTCAGGTCACATTTTTGAACCCAACCCCAGTCGGAGTCATAAATTCCATCTAGCTAGCAGCTCTACTCAATGATTAATAAATGTGAAAATGACGAATCTCTTTAGATTTGATTAGGACCAGTCACTAGTTCTTATTGCCGTTATCACAATGTGATAAACTCATTGATGGTAATTTCAAATCAAATTTATCGACGAGAGTTGTCCATAATCAATCTTAATAGCATTTAAATATAATTAATTGCTTTAGTTCATAATATACGAGAGTTTACCATCCCTTATCGATTTACTAGCAATGTCACTGGCTGACTGAGCAGAACAGAACAGAACAGCTGACATTGAGTTGGTAACAAAAACAAAACTTCAACTGATAACACTGCACTACATTACTGCACCTATACTCGAAATAAAAAGGTAAGAATACTCGTATACAAGCCACATTCACATTCACATTCACATTCACATCGACATCTACACCACTCTCTATACATACTGACGAGTATATATAACTCGTCTATTGACACAATTGACGGGTAGGTGGTTTAAACAGAGAGCAATTATATAGACTTAGACATAAGTACGACTATGTAAACTAAAGCTGGAAATCGTATTTTGATTTAGAAATTTACATTTCTATTTATAAATGATTTATGACGCATATCAGACTACTAAAAAACTAAAGCTTTGAGCTAAATGTAATGGCTTATTGATAAGGCGAAAGTACAAACTGCAAATTGCATACTCGTAGCTATTGACACTGATAAGATACTCGAATTAAGTACATTTCCCTATTTGCCATCTAAGACTTTGTAATCCGCTCCTAATTGCAGTGTGCCCTATATGACGTCGCTGCCCTGGTACGATAAGAATGATACGGATTTTAATAATGAACGGGCCAAGAAAGCCTACACAGCGATGTTGACGGTTACACCGAAGCAGCCAAATGACGATGCCTACACAAAGGTTTCCAATGAGGTGAGTCCAAGAGCCGGAAGGAAGTGTACCCAATTTACATGGTAATGGAATTGAAGTGCTACGGAATAGCGCAGTTTTTCCGAATTTTCCACAATTCTTTTTGGCCAGTTTGGGCCTGAAATCCGTTGTTATTTTTTTGTTCCTTTAGGCTCATGCATACTCAATGCAGGCGCACGTGCTCGCCGAAAGGCTATTTTGCATATGTACTTGTATATATGTATATATATATATCGTATACGTCATTGCATGTCCGGGTACACAGAAAAAAAAGAAGCAGGATTTTAATCCAGAATTCCATTCCCCAGCTGTCTAATAAATGATGCAATCCCGATTTACATATTTTGATTATATTTTGCTTCTATTCCGAGTCGGCTTAAAAATAGCCCGAATTTATTGAATTATAGTAGCTAATATTGAGATTAATATATGAGTTATCGTCCTTAATTTAATGACAGCCAAACTTATCAGCCGGTTCGCACTTGACTCTAGTATGATTAGGGTTTGATTAGCTTATTTAATCTTGTTCATAAGCGATTTTAATGAAATGATTTTAAAGACGACTCGAAGTTTAACAACTCTTAAATTAAGCATACCATTTTTTTCTCTGTGTATGCAAGTCTGTAAAATTGTAAACAAATTTGTGTAGATACACAAGAAAATTTACAAAGACAACAAAAGTAAGGATGGAAACGCCGGCACCTAAAAGCATTTGTTAGCTAACTTTTGAGAGCCACTTAAAGGAGAAGTGATTTTTGTAATAGCTTTTATTGCTGTTATTCTTGTTTCTCCTGCTCAAGATCTGACTATGTCCAGACAGCAGCTAATAACACTTCACACTTTGTATCTGGACAAGAACCCTTGGCCCCAACCAAGGAGCTGCCAATACTTGTTGGTAGTCAGAAAATCATTATCTGATAAAGAACATGAAATTCTGTTTAATTTTCAAGAGCTCTTTGAACTTTTTCGTGACCAATACAGATTCTTAAAGAGTATTGAAGCTATGAATCAATTTTTACTTTGGAACAAACAAAAACTATCAGCTCCGTTCAGACAAATAATATTACTTGTTGCGTCGTTTCGAATTTAAATCGAAATCGCAATAAAGCAATCCTGAATTTATTTAAATTAAATTTTACTGAATAGTCATAGTTTTAGAATCTGCTTCAAGAACAATTGCTTAGCTTATTGACATGTCCTTGATTTACATTTTTAAAGGCGGCTCCAGTTGTATTTCTATCGCCTCTCAAGGCTCATGGACATTGCTCGGCCCTTACGAATGCAGCTTACGCACCAGCCGCGGGCTGCTAAAAGAACCGTAGCGAAATTCCTTTGCAGACCGAGAATCAGTCCAACCCGTGTAAGCCCCTTGGGGCTTATGTATGAAGGAAAGTGAGTTGATGGTAGGCTCGGTATGCAAAACTTGGCAATAATTTCCGCACGGATTGTGGTGCCTTTTAGCGGTGACCATTGCGATTTGAAACTAGCGGCGCCTTAATTGAATTTCACGGGTGTCAAAGCAATTTTACAACAGGATAGATAGATAGATAGATAGATAGAGCCTAGGAGAGACTATTGCTGGCTAATGGGACTAATGTGCTGTGAACTCCATTAACAGATCAAAGACATTGCATCGGCCAAATACAATTACACATTTAGCGAGAATGAGCCCATATCAGCATTTGTGACTTCCTTCTTCGATGGGGTCCTGCTCTACGCCAATGCACTCAATGAGAGTATTCGAGAGGATCCTGGCATGTTGACTAGACCCATCAATGGAACTGACATAGTGCGCCGCATGTGGAATCGCAGCTTTACAGGCATAACTGGCAATGTGACCATCGATTCGAATGGTGATCGCATCTCGGCCTATTCACTGCTGGATATGAATCCGAACACTGGAAGATTTGAGATTGTCGCCCACTTTCTGCACAACCGGCTGGAGTTTGAGTCGGAAAAGGAAATACACTGGGCTGGTGGACGCGACCAGGCACCACCCGATCGTCCAATTTGTGGATACGATGGAGCACTTTGTCCGGACAATTGTAAGTAAGCAATAAAACATGTTCAAAACAAGAAAATCCTACTATTAACTACATATGGAAATATTTGAAATAATATATAAGATTATATTGTATAATAATATTACTAATCTAATTTCTAGCTCTGCCTGGCTACGCCATACTTTCGATCGTTCTTGGCACAATGGTTATCGTAATGGCGGTTTGTTTTTTCTTTGGATATCGTCATTACATTGCCGAGGCTGAGATCAATTCGATGAGCTGGAAGGTATCATTGGAGGATGTGATGTTTCGTGATACCGCAGATCATGGAATGCGTGGGTCTTTCCATTCGCTGGTGAAACAAAGCTCGCAGCTTACCCTCATGTCCGAAGACATGGTGTCCATTAATGGAGATCGCCAGATCTTCATACCCGTAGGCATGTACAAAAAGAGCAAAGTGGCCATCAAACCCATCGAATTGGACAATGTACAGGGTGTACTGTCACGCAGCTTGATGCTTGAACTGAAGCGCATGAAGGATTTGCAACATGATCACTTGGTTAAGTTCTATGGTGCCTGCCTGGATCAGCGTCGCAGTTTTCTTCTCACCGAATACTGTCCCAAGGGATCGTTACAGGATATACTGGAGAACGAACAATTTCAACTGGATTGGATGTTCAAGCTATCCCTAATGCACGATATAGTGCGAGGTATGCAATTTCTGCACAGTTCTGATATACGCTCCCATGGCAATCTAAAGTCATCTAATTGCGTGGTGGACTCTCGATTCGTGCTGAAGATCACAGATTTCGGACTGCACAGCCTGCGACGAACGCATCATGATATCGAGAGCGATATTGAAAACTGCAATAGTCATGCCTATTGGAAGAGTAAGTCTGTCATATATATATAATATCCATTAATGTATTCATTTTCAATATAATCACGCCTTCAGAACTCTTGTGGACTGCACCAGAACTATTGCGGCTAGAAAACCATCGTGCTCCAGAGGGTACCCAGAAAGGCGACGTCTATTCCTTTGGCATAATAGTGCACGAGATAACCACACGACAAGGTCCTTTTTATTTGGGCAACTGCGTGCACGAGAGAACGCCTCAAGGTATGCAGAGTTTACTTCCCTCATCTGGATTGCTTTCAAAATTTGTTACCTCATTTTTGTACGTGTTGCGGTTTTGACCTTTTCTTAGTTTCCAAAAACAAATTCGTTGGAATTTTATTTAAAACTTAAAAATGGTTGCCCTTTTGTGCCCTTGCAGAAGGTCATGGAATGTGAAATGCTTTGAAGTAGGCATGTCCAACCCCATAAACTTTATACATTATTACCCAGGACAATGGGACGAATCAATATAGCCATGTCCATCTTTTCCTCTGCCTATCTGTCCATCGGTCATAACAAACTTGTCACTCAGTTTTGAAGGTATCTGATTGAAGTTTGAAATGTGCCGGATTGGAAAACTATATTACCTGGCTGCCTAGCAAATAATCGGTCGAAAAGTTATACATTTTTTTGTTTATCTAGGTTATCTTAAATGAATTTTAAAAGTGTCTGCTAAAAGCTTATTATAAATGATGAAAATATGCCAATAGTGTGCCTAAAGCACTTTCAAATTATTATTCCAGTCTGCAAAAGCTTTGTAATCTTTCCTGAACAGTCTTTGCTTCTTTTTTTTGATACTAATATTACATTTATATTCAGTTATGTAATATAAAATAAATTCTGAAACTAAACTTAAACTATTTCAGGAACGATTGAAAATTGAGTTTACAAGATTTTTATTAAAGCTTAAGAAATTAATTTTAGTCGGGGAAAGCTGATATTTATTGAAAGAATAATAACTTTTATTAAGTTAAATTGGTTAAATGTGGAGAATTTCATACTTATTTTATACGTTTTTGACTTTTCAAGTATTTTAATGGAAACATTAAAATAAAAAGCAATAGATGCGCATTAATGGTAATTAATTATAATTAATTGTGCAGAATTTATTTTACTTTTCCTTCAGCATTTTTTACGTTTTTTCAAAGGTTTGATATCTTAACAAACCGAACAATCCAGATTATCTAAATAGAAATATTAAAAAAAAATGCTGTAATTTAATTTAATTTATTTGCCTCCGATTATCCCTGAAATGAAAGCTGGAAAAGTATCGGAAAACGATGTTTTCAGTGCGAAATATCAATGTTTCCGTTTTTTTCCCAGCTCTAAAAAACATGTATTTAATTAAGAGAAACGCAGTCAGAACAACGAACGCTATCGGATTAAATCATAAAAAGGTTTTTTGCAAACTTTTTTCACAAGTTGCCAACTCATTTCGGCTCTTTGCAGCCACTTAAGATTTTCATCAAATTATGAGTCTAATTAATTTAACTTCTCGACAGTCAATTGTCTGCCTCTTTCAGTTGAAGCGGATATCATTATGTTGCCTGTTGAGAGCATCGCATGAAAATATAATAAAATTAAAAAAATAAAGATGCTGAAATCTGAAAGTTTTCCTTACTATATCTTTAAGTGTACAAAGTTAAAATATAAATCATAAACTAATTGCGCTCCTAGTGAAAGGAACATCACCACTCTCTGTATCAGAAATATACCCACAGCTGTGACGCAGCCAGGTCCAGCAGCTCTTTTTATTGGGCTTCTTCAGTTTGATTATTGATGAAGTTTGAGATGTTCTTGATTTTTGACTGCGAATACTATGCTCCTGCCAGGCTTTGTGCAGTTGCTGCTGATGGTGCTCCAATTTCCAGAGCCATTCGATGCGGGATCCATCCCACCCGCATCTGAATGGAGCTCGGTCGCACAATAACTTTTCACAGTGGCAAGTGGCAAATATAATATCAGCATCGGTGGGAGCTAACAGGAAATTCAAAAATATTATTGTAGAGTTAAAGGTCACAATCAAGGATATTTACCTGTCACTCTATGTGTATCTGTATCTCTTCGATTCTTCATAAACAAATTGAGTATCTTCATTTCTGCCGCTCTCTGACGCTCCATATAAAACCCCATCAGGAAGCAGCTTCTCTCATCATAGCGCCACACGGTATGATCAACATTATAAAATTGATTGCTCAAATAAGGATAAAATAGGTCCGAATGGAACATCTTGGAGCCCATTGTTGCGTGTCTTTGTGCGTGTATGCAATTTATATAAGCTGTTTCGAAAAATGTCCGGTGTTGTCCATCAAAAATTATTTTTTAATGCAATATACGAAAAAAAAAAACACAGTCACTAAATACTTTAAATTTAAATAGCAAATTGAAATTTAAGGCAGAGCTTTCCGTTTTATATTCCAGAGATCATCGAACTAGTCAAGAACTACAAACCACAGGGGATGATAAGTAAACCGTTCCGCCCAGAACTGGAACAGCGTGGTGATACCAAGGCGGATGTTATTGGTATCATAAGACGTTGCTGGGCTGAGGATCCTCTTGAAAGACCCGACTTTAATACACTCAAGTCGATGATACGCAAGTTCAACAAGTAAGTTTACCTCAAAATTATACCTTTCTCTTTTATATTCATACTTCTATTTCCTTAAAAAAAATTATAATGTTATAAGAAAGTCTTCCAGATATAAAGATATCTTTAAAGAAAGGAAGCGAAGAATTGGGTGAAAATTATTCTTTATTCCCAATCGCATATTTTAGATAAATCTCTTAATCCATTTCGTTTTGAATTATATTCACAGAGATAATGAGACTGGAAACATTGTGGACAACCTGCTGAAACGGATGGAATTGTATGCAAACAATCTAGAGGAACTTGTCGAGGAGCGCACCCAAGACTATCTCGAGGAGAAGAAAAAGTGCGAGAAACTGCTCTATCAATTGCTACCACAGAGCGTTGCCGCCCAACTGATCAGCGGCCAGCCAGTGGTGGCCGAAACCTTTGATCAGGTTACTATATATTTCAGTGATATTGTGGGTTTTACGGCCATTTCGGCAGAGAGCACTCCCATGCAAGTAGTGCAGTTCCTGAACGATCTCTATACCTGTTTCGACTCGATTGTGGAGAACTTTGATGTCTACAAGGTGGAAACTATAGGCGATGCCTACATGGTAGTATCCGGACTGCCCATTCGCAATGAGAACTATCATGCCCGAGAAATAGCCCGCCTGGCACTAGCACTGCTCGAGGCAGTCCACAACTTTAGGATACACCACAGACCCAATGATCGGTTGAAGCTCCGCATTGGCCTGCACACTGGCGCCTGTGTGGCAGGCGTTGTGGGTCAAAAGATGCCTCGGTATTGCCTCTTTGGTGACACTGTGAATACAGCCTCCCGCATGGAATCCAATGGAGAGGCGCTCAAAATACACATTAGCGAAACGACCAAGTTGGCGCTGGACGAATTCGGCAGCTTCGTAACCACACGACGAGGACTGGTTCCCATGAAGGGCAAAGGCGAAATGTTGACATATTGGCTTGAGGGCGAGGTGCCCAAACCAGATTCGCAGATCTCGCCCAGCAAAATTATGCTCACGAGACGCTCCTCGCTTAAGCAACCTCAGCGTCAGCCGCATACCATCTACAAACAATACTCAGAGCTGGGCGTGGTGGCCACGTTGGCGCCACCACTGCCAGCAATTGCGCTGCCTGCACTTGATAATGACACTTCACCCAATCTTCGTGTAAAACGCAAGATTAGCTCCAGCTCGCCCAAACTCAATGGCAACTGCTTTGAGCACAATGCGCAACAACAAAAGACTGAGTGTAATAGCTACTATCTGGATGCTGGACAACAGCAAAAGCCATGTGATATCTACAGCAGTCGTTCGCTGCGCAGCGTCGAGGTAGGAGGAGCAGGAGGCATAAATTCTGGCACAGGCGCAGGCGCAGTTGCAAGCACAGATGCAGCTGCTAGCGACAGCTGGGAGCTAGCTCACTTTCGCCTACCCCTCAGCGGAACGCTCAAGAATCACTCAGCAATCAGCAATCTTGGCCATCACACACAATCAAACTCTAATTCCAACCTGAGCGGCATACTGCAACCTCTACCACAGCCAAAGGGGCGCCTAAAGCAATCGCCCACGATCTCAACCCTGTTAAAGAGCAGCCGCAGCGATGCCTCCGCTATTGAGACTGGCAGCATGAGCAGCGGCCAGCGAATTAAATTTGCTGACTGTGATGAAATGCCACTACTCAGCAACAAGGCACCACCAACGCTGACGCCAACAACGTCTCTATGTCTAGAGCGGAGCGGTAGCAGCTGCAGCAGTCAGAACATTCCAAGCCTGAACAACGATAACTCGTATGGCTATCTAGTCAAGAATTACAAGCAACTTCTCTGTAAGCCCGCAACTGTCTCGAATAGCCATGGACACGGACATGACCTGGACCTATCCATGAACGAAGAATGTCCACGTCCGTCGGTGACTGTGCGAGGAGCGGCTAGCGGCACCGTCACGCAGCCGCTGCTGGCCAAAATAAATTCATAGCTATAAGTTATCGTATAAGTTAAGACGCAATGCCCAGCCCTGGCAACATTAAGATTTCCGGTCTAATGACCTACTCGTATCTCTAGTACCTACTCGTAATGATGCATATTAAATGTACTTGTTTGTGATAATAAGTTAAATCCAAGTTGAACAATTTAGTAGATAACCGATAACTGATAACCGAAAGAATACAGGACTGTTCCAACTCTTCGAATTCGCAATATGCCTCAATTTAGTTCAATTGAAACATTCTTTAATTTTGGATTGGAAATTCTAGAAAAATAAATCTGACTATTCGAGTTGGAATAGACCTAAAACTGTTACTGAGAACTAAACAAATTTGGAAATTATAAATCAATTGGAATTTTGGCAACTTAACTCGCTGACTCGTAGAACTTTAGATTATGGACATATAATATGAATGTAGTATAAATATTTAAACTAATTGTTCCAATGTAGTTTCGGCTCCAATAGTTTTGTTCCTGACACTTAGAATATTCATTATTCACACACTCAGAAACTCTGTAAACTGATTTTTATTTTAATTTTAGTTATATTTTAATGTGTATGTAAATTATAAATTATAAAGTATTAAAATTTAAAAAAAAAATCACAGTTGCTTTTAAAAATAAATATTTATTTTCAAATATGCATTTTGTATGTATTATGTATGGATGAAAGCGGGTTTGCCGATTCGAATCCAGTCTCTTAGGTTTAACTAAGAATTTTTCTAAATATTTCTTCCAGAAAATGAAAATATCATATGACTGTTAATAAATTCTATATTACAAATGTAATACATGCAAATTTTGGATTAAGTTAAAAGACAAACTATGCCTAAATCTGTCGCAAGTCAGTTCCAATTAGAGAGAATTATGCGAGACTAAAATCTATAATGCATATAAAAGAGAAACGTAAGGTTTCATATATTTTCTCTGTTAATATCTAATTTTATTATTCCAACTTGCATCAGATATGTTGAAATTAAAAACTGGAACTGCTCTGAATAAATCACCAAACTGACCCTTGTCAATTTTAATATCAATAGAAATCGATAGGTTATGTTACGTGCCATTTTGAGTATAACAGTGCCATTTGGAGTTTAAAAGTGCCTTTCTGAGTATGTAGATAAATATAAGAGGAGCTGTTCATTAAACAATCACTTAAACAGCCAACGGTAGTATTTGGTAAAAATATTGCTGTCTATTACGCTGAAGCGTAAGTAAAGGTAAGTGAAAGTGCTAATTTAACTTATTTACATAACAGATAACTTGAGTTATAAACAAAATAAAACAAAGGAAAGAATTGCATAATTAACAAGTGGAATTGCATTAATAATGTTTTGAATGAGTTGCAAGTTTTGTTTTGAACTTAGATACAAATTTTTGTTTAACCTTAGGGATAACAATCTTTTATTTTTTATCATTCGTTTTCTACTTCACTGATAATTTTGGTGATTTTCTTGTGAATGACAAATTATTGTGAAATAGACAGCCGGAAAACCGGCATTGAAAACAGAAACAGTCGCAATTATTTATAATATGAATAAAAAGTACTACCATAATAATCACGCACACAACAATAGTTTTTTTTTTTATCTCAATTCCAGTAGTCTCACTGTTTCCAGCTAAATCATTTTTTTTCCTGTTTTTCACACTGTGCACCCGAATCGAAACGCTTATCGTAATTTAATAGTATATAATATAATTATCACTTTTTGCGCACGCCTTTCTGTCAACAGACATCACCATAGGTTTTTGAGGTCTTAATAAGCTCGTTCGTATGTACCTTATTTATTATAGTACCTGACCAGCCGTAGGGTACACAACAAAATGTTGTATTGTCCGCCTAATGTGACGCTCAGCGAGATTTGGACCAAGCATGGAATCTCGCACTGCTTTATGGATACCGTGGGACCCGCTGTATGCGGTGGCTTTCTACTCCTTTTTGGCAGTATTCAGCTGTTGATGTACCGGAGATATGCCACGCCTACGGATCCTACACAGATCTCCAAGTCGCGGCTATATGCACTGCAATTATTTTTGCTACTTTTTGTACCAATGCTGGCGCTACTACGTTTCCTAATGAATGCTCGTATCTATCCCGACAGTGCAGTTTATGGATATATGGTGGGTAATCTACATAAATATATACATATATTGCTTGTAATCATCATGTATTATCTCTTTCAGATATTCTACACAATCGTTGTATGTTTCTCATATCCGTTTTGCATCTTGCTCATAGTCAAGGAGCGGCATTATCAACTGCCTTCGGTGCCCACTCGTGGGCATGGCCTCATTTTGCTACTCTTTTGGACTTTGGCCTTGATTAATGAAGCGCTGGCAATCGTCAATTTAGGCCATGAAGACTGGTGGTTCCATCTAAAGACGTAAGTTTGCTTCCCCTTCAATTTGCCACTGTAGCTCCAAGTTGATTCAGTTTAATTCTCTGCATGAAATCTGAACGGAATAGATCATCGAAATGAGCCCGATCCAACACAAAACGAGGGCCGGTGTCAAGAAACCCGACCTGTTCCGGTTTCGTATTCTCTTTATTGCGATTTCGCTTTCTTTATTTATTCTAAGTATTATAATATAATTCTGTTTAATTCCCTGCTCTAACAGTTTAGTAATCTTAACAAGTAATACGCCCCCCAATTAAAATATTTTCATCGTATACCGATTATTTTTTTTTTGCCAAAATTCATCAGTGAACTTTGTACCTTTTATTGAAATTTGTATTTAACCGTCTGCTTTCTGAGTGTTAGGTGTTCCCTACTTATAACTAAGATAAGGGATACCTACTTCGAATGTTTTTAAAATTATTTCTTTCTACTAAATTTAATTCTCCCTATATCAGTTGTAAATACTATAACCCACTTTAGCTACTTCAAAAAGAATGTAGCTCCATAGATCTTTATCCGATCCCCTTTACATATAAACTATTAAATCTTATCTTTCTACTATGAATACCCGCTAATATTTAAACTTAATCTTATCTATTTATGTCTACCTATAAACAGCAACAAGGATGAAATTGAGATGGGTATGTTTGTGACACGCTTTCTAAGCTCGCTGCTCATTTTTGTGCTTGGCCTGAAGGCGCCTGGCATTATGGCGCCGTATAACCCACACCAGCGCCTAGACAATGAATCATCGAGCGATTCAACGGGCAATCTGCCAACGGGCTCTGCTTTCCGCAACGGTTGGCGTAAGCTACGCACTCTATTCCCTTATCTATGGCCCAAAAAAGATGCAATGCTTCAATTTGCTGTGGTTGTGTGCATTATACTGCTCATCGTTGGTCGCGTTATTAAACTGTTTCTGCCCATTTATCGCAAGCTGTTGGGTAGGTCATGTTGTCATTAATCAAGAGTCGCGTGAATATTCTAATCAATCTCTCTCTCCCTCTTTCCCCTTAGTGGATAGCCTTACCATTGAGCCCATTGAGTTCCGCTGGGACTTTGTGCTTATTTATGTGGCGCTATCGTTTCTCCAAGGCGGCGGCACTGGCAGTATGGGACTGTTTAACAATCTGCGCACTTTCCTCTGGATTCGCGTGCAGCAGTACACGACGCGCGAGATTGAGATTGATCTGTTCCGGCATTTGCATCAGCTGTCATTGCGCTGGCATCTGCAACGCAAGACGGGCGAGGTGCTGCGTATCATGGATCGCGGCACAGACTCAATTAACAATCTTCTCAACTATATTGTCTTCTCTATAACCCCCACCATTCTGGATCTGCTTGTCGCAGTCGTTTTCTTCATTTATGCATTCAACTGGTGGTTTGGTCTTATCGTATTCTTAACCATGTTCTTGTATATAGGTTAGTCAGATTCAAATTTTCTATATTCCTATTTGTATATATAAAATATTTCTTGTGCAGCGTCTACTATTGCCATAACAGAGTGGCGAACCAAGTATCAAAGACGAATGAATCTGGCTGATAATGAGCAGCGTGCTCGAAGCGTGGACTCGCTGCTTAACTTTGAAACCGTGAAATACTATGGTGCAGAGACCTATGAGGTAGACTGTTACAGGGAAGCAATACTCAAGTATCAGAAGGAGGAATTTCTATCCATGGTCACGCTGAACATGCTGAATACTGCTCAAAATATTATACTCTGCCTGGGGCTGTTGGCCGGCTCACTACTCTGCGTATATTTAGTGGTTCATCATCAGACCTTAACAGTGGGTGACTTTGTACTCTTCTCTACATATCTCATGGATCTGTATATGCCATTGAATTGGTTTGGTACCTATTACCGCGCTATTCAGAAGAATTTTGTAGACATGGAAAATATGTTTGAGCTGTTGCGGGAAGATGAGGAAATTGTGGATGCGCCAGGCTCTGCGCCGCTACTTACAGCCGGCGGTTGCATCGAGTTTTCCAATGTAACTTTTGGTTACGTGCCGGAGAAGATGGTGCTGCGCAATGTAAGCTTTACAGTCCCTGCAGGCAAGACGATAGCCATTGTAGGACCATCCGGCGCTGGGAAGAGTACTATGATGCGATTGCTTTTCCGATTCTACGATGTGCAAACTGGTTCTATATCAATTGATGGCCAGAACATAAAGCTGGTCCAACAACAAAGTCTGCGTAAAGCAATTGGTAAGCAAGATTTAAATTTGAGACCACAGTTCCATTTTATATCCTAATATCTATCTTTTTCAGGTGTTGTTCCACAGGATACGGTGCTCTTTAACAACACTATATTCTACAACATTGAATATGCCAAAATAGGCGCATCAGATGATGCCGTTTACGAGGCGGCACGTGCAGCAGACATTCACGAGAGAATTCTAGGGTTCCCCGAAAGCTATGAGACCAAAGTGGGCGAGAGAGGATTGCGTCTCAGTGGCGGCGAAAAACAACGCGTAGCCATTGCGCGAACTCTTCTTAAAGCTCCAATCATTGTGCTGTTAGACGAGGCTACCTCAGCGCTGGATACGAAAACGGAACGCAACATACAAGCGGCATTGAGCCGCATGTGTGCCAATCGCACCACAATTATCGTCGCTCATCGTCTGTCCACCGTTATACACGCCGATGAGATTTTAGTGTTGAAAGAAGGCAGCATTGTGGAACGCGGCAAGCACGACCAGCTGCTCCAACGCGAAGATGGTATTTATGCAGACATGTGGCAGCAACAGTTAAAGAATCTGGATGCCGAGCAAAATGCTGCTGAGGGCGCAGAATCATCTGCATCCGGAAGTAGTGCCACTGTAACAGCAGAGCAACCAGAGCCAGCGTCGACTAGTGGTGGTGGAGCGACATTTAGTGCGGGTCGTCAATAAAAAAATGTAGTTATAGTTAAGTCTAATTTCGATTCTTTTTTGTTAAATGTGATTTGTGGAACTTGTGCATGAGCAAGTTATTCGAGTCCTAGTTCTTGTCTACCCTATTGTAATACTGTAATGATAATATAAACATACTTATAATTTTTATAATATTTTGTGGGTTTTACTTTAAGAGAATCGGCATCATCTGCCAGAAGAGAGTCTCTCTCTTAGCATCGTTTCAAGACTGAGACTGCTGCTTATCAGTAAGAACCTCCAGCAAGGCCAGAGCATCGGCTTCAATACGAAGCCAGCTTCAGTTCGAGTGCGGAACGCGAGCTAAACAGACGTGAAATTCGAAAAGTATTCTGCAATACTTTCTTGGTGATAAAGGAAAACGGCGGCTTCTTTTGAAAAAATTTCCCAATTATATATATATATATATATATTTATATATATATCAGAATCTGGCTTGTCGCGTAAATCGTTCTTAAACCGCTATAATCACGAGTATTTGAGTATTTATTTAGAACGAGTAAATCATGCGGCGACTGAAGTGTTCCGTGTTTGTCTGTACGTAGAAAGCAGCAGAGTAGCAAATAACCTAATTGATAAACCCAAAAACCATATCAAGAATTTATTCAGGAACATGACGTAATGTTTCATTGAATAACATTAAAAATAAAATCACTAGCAATATATGTATTTTTAATAATATTGAT
This sequence comes from Drosophila repletoides, assembly GCA_018150835.1. Taxonomy (NCBI): domain Eukaryota; kingdom Metazoa; phylum Arthropoda; class Insecta; order Diptera; family Drosophilidae; genus Drosophila; species Drosophila repletoides. The sequence continues at coordinate 9,780,264 of JAECWQ010000202.1, forward strand.
TAAAAGTTTTGCGTTCTGTGATGACCACTCAAATAATCTATATATTGTACATATGTATGTACTTACACATATGTACACTGGCTTACATACATACATACATATACACATATTTCTGTAGATGTTTTCATATATAGACAAAATTCAATTGATAAAGTGTATTGGATGCTGTTGCCCCCGGCATGGCTGTCATAAAGTTTATTGCCACACACAACACACAATTTCTTGTTGGATGCAAATGCTCAACATCATTTTCAATTTTCAGTTCTATTTTTAATAATCGACTTTGGCCATTCATCCAACATAATTGGAATCAATAAGCAAATGCTCTACGAATATGTGGGCAATGTTCTGGTTGGCTCCAAGCCCCAGGACGAAGGACGCCCCTCACCACCAACAACCGGTTGGATTGTGCGGGGTAAATTGACTCTCCAACGGCAGAGTGAACTGATCATGGCAGCAGCGGTGAGTGGGGAAATATATTATTTATAATTCTGGAAGAATCAAACTTCAAATATTTTTAAATTTGCTAAATAATTTTTATTTCTTTAACTTTAATTTCCTCAAAAAGCTGAAAATACAATCTAGTCTTGTTCAATTATATGGAACTATCAAATTTATAAACTTGCGGAATTAATGTGAGCCTTTCATTTATTTTTCTTAAATCAGTTCTCTTGGAATCTGCAACTGTGTATATAATGTATAAATCTCATTATATAATCTAATCTTGTGTTAAATTATTTTAATTTTCTATTTAAAAAACATAAATATTACAAGTCTTGATCGTAACGCATTTAGAAAGCAAACTTAACAAACAAAGTTTTTCATACATCAAATTTTTTGACCGATTATTCATTCCAATGGCAGCTAAGCGTCAAATTTCGTACAAATAAATAATAAATTATATACTTTATGGGGTTGAATATATTCCTCTTCCAATGCATTACAGTTTGAGTGACAAACTTGAAATACTCTCTGCAAGAGTATTCAAAATTAATTTAATGTTTTTTTCAGAATATTTAATACTGAAGCTTAACATGAAATTCCAGAATATTGTATATTCCTGTCCTTTTAAATATCATTATTTATATTGCATAAAGGCAAAAAGTTCTTCTTAACACACATTAAGTATATAAATTTTTACTATACTTGAACGATCGTGTGTGTATATAATCGTATATGTATATAAATTATATTTATGTGTGTGTGAGTGAAAATATTTGTAGTCAATTGAAAATCACTAGAAACTAAAATAAATTGATTGATTTCATGATCAATTTTTACAATTTAATAAAGCGTGTGCAGTACTAGAAGATGCGAAGGCCCAGTTTATTCCCAGAAATGCCATAAAGAATCAAGAATGAGTTTTTGCAGACACTTTGCGAAAGAATTCGCAGATGAATTAAAAACAATTTAACCTTTCACAGTCCCAGTGCACAATGAACTGAACTCGGCTGTGAACTTCTTTCATTGAAAGCGCAACAGATAATATGATGCTAACACACACATATCAATTATATAAAAAATGTTTGTACATATACAATATATACTATATACACACATACACACTCATATGTACATATAACCGAGCGCAATCAGTTTAGATTGTTTTGACTGTGGGAGTGGTGGGGATCAGAAAGCGGCGCTTTGCTTATCACCAGACATAGAGACATGTGTTTGCCATATGTAATACGAGTAATGCCCATTATTGCGGCGATGAGGCTGACTAATATTTTGTTTTAAGATAAACGAAGCAGAGGCTATCAGCTTGGGACAGCTGATTTGTCTCAGTGTCTTAGAGATTACAAGGCAGTGGGATTTCCCGACATATCAGCATCAGTTAATCGTTTGCCGTCTTTTTCATTTGTGCAATCGCAACTCAGCTGGTCATAGACGATGTAACGCTTAATAACTCGGGCGAAAAGTTTCTACAAAACAAGGAGATGTATCCGCCATACAAACCCTTCAAGATCATCCTAACCAAGGAGGGTACCATATCCCAACTGGTGTTCAAAGAAGGAGATCCCATATGGTCGATGAATTTCAAACGTGCAATTGCCAGCACATTGCAATTTCAAATGAAATCCAGTGGCGCTTTTGTAGTGGATGAGGTAAGTGATCCTCATGAAAATACAACAATAACCAAATGATCTTCATTGTTATAGCAAATTTGTTTCAGACTGGCATACACGGCCAATGTCAGACGGAATACTTTGTATCGAACAAAACCAACTACATATCCATACGAAAAACCCCTGAGCTGAAGACCTGTATACCCTACTCGGAAGCAGTGCATATAACGCGAAGCAATGTACCACCAAATACCTGCGAATTTGATCATCAGAAAAGCGTAATTATTGGTAATGAAGCCATATACGGCATACTACCGCATAATGAGACGGGATACTTTCTCAGCATGGCCCATGCGAAGGGCACGACGTTAATCCACACCTTTGAATCGACGGGTGAAGCTCAATACATCAACTCGGAGTAGGTTAAACTTGTTAACTAACGTGATCAATTGATTGATCATTTCTAAACTAATATAATTTTTTTAGACTTTTGCTAAACTTTCAAAATGAAACACCGATTGATAATCCCATTGATATTGAAACTTCCATGGCGGCAGAGCCTTCAACCTTACAGCTCCAACCGCTAGAAAATAACGATCCTACAGGCGGACGAAATCCACAGCAGCAGGAGACTCTTATCTCTGCAGCAGCTGGACTGTTGGATAACCTAGCAGAGGCGCTGGAGAGCACAGACTTTAAGTTCAGTGAGCCTTACGATTCGACATTGTCTGATGTGATTAAGTTGTTAAGTGAAATGGATTTTGAGTCACTGAAAAAACTATACACAGAAGTAGACATTGGCACCTCATATCGACAGGAAACCATACGTAATATCTTTCATGAGATCATACCACGCATTGGCACCAAAGCCTCAGTATTCCTAACTCGCCATCTGGTCGTGGAAAAATCAATTAAGTCACCCATCGCAGTACAACTACTCATTCCCATGCCCTTCCACATATTTGAGCTGTCAGCAGAGCTGGTGAAGGAGTGCGAGGACTTTCTCAGTATAGGTCCCGATCGTCCTGATGTGAGGCAGGCAGCAATCTTGAGCTTTGCCACCATGGTCTATAACGTTTATGTAGCACGTGGAATTGATAAGGATCAGTTTGAGGAATATGTGCAAAAGTATTTTAATTTGTATTTGAGTAAGTAGCCAAAAACTATTAAATTAATTAACATTACAACAATAAACCCATCTCGTATTTTCAGCTGATCGTGACTATGAACAAAAAATGTTGTTTCTCCAAGGCCTCAGTAATCTGCAGCTGGGCAATGTGGCCAACTATCTGGAGCCCATAGTACAGGAAGAGGGCAATGAGGATCTCAGATTTATGGCTGCCTGGACAACACTCGCCCTGGCCGATAAGCGAGCTGAACGCATCTACGAAATCTACTGGCCCATCTTTGAGTCTCGTAACGCCAGCCTGGAGCTACGCGTAGCGGCTGTAACATTGTTGCTGATCTCAAATCCGACGGCAGCACGACTTATTAGCATTCATCGCATTATTCAAAGCGAAACTGATCCACACTTAATCAACTACTATCGCACAACAGTCACGAGCATATCTGAGACAACATATCCTTGCTACCAGCATCTGTGAGTTTCTCAACTGATCTGTGATCGCTTTCCCTTTAACTGTGCCCTTACCCTTACCTTACAGTCGTCGCCTGCTATCCTATATGCATCGTCACTTACCCCAGAAACCAGAACCCCGCTATTGGGTGACAGGCAACTACATATTTGATTACCGAGATTCCAAGTTCGGCATAGGTGCTATGCTACAAACTTTTTTAGTCGGCGATCCCAAGTCAGATATGCCTGTGGTGGCATTTTTCAAGTTCGATACCGAAGCTCTGGGCAAATTTACAGGTCAACTTGCGGTGCGTAACCTAAATGAACTCACTCAGTTCTTCATTCTATTCAATAATTGCTTCTTTTCAGTTATACATTAAAGCACGAGGGCTGCCCGATGCCATTTTGCAGACTGTACAGTCCAAGTCCAATAGCTCCGATCTGTTTACCTTTAGGAGCATTAAAACCTTATTGGCCATGCTCAAAGCTCCCATAGTCACCTCAAAAAATTTACACATTGAATTTATACTTCAAATGGAGGGTAAAACAGTGCTATGCTACTATCTGAACCAGCGCATGTTCCAGCAGCTTACCTATGATAACAGTGAGTACACATTCTTTCCTTTAGATTCATTCATTAGCTCTTCAAATAAGTTTTTGATTTGTAGCATTGATTAATTCTCTTAATATTCTCCCTAATATATTCACTTAACTCTTTCATCTCTATTTCTCTCTCTCGTTACAGTTTTGGATCGGCTTAAAGTACTGATTCGAACCGATAGTCATATTAACATGCAGACAGTACGCTGGCCTTTTATGAATAAATACTCGGTGCCCACAGTATTGGGTACATCCTCTGATGTGCTTTTGCAGACCACTGTACTCACATCGCTGCGTGGTAATATAACGGAGCATCGCACACCTCCCGACACGAAGCACACACTAGAGATCGATGCTCGGTACTCCTCATATGCCTCAGTACGCAGCCGAAGCTATAATCCGTTCCTCAATCTTGACCACGAAATCAAGCGAGAGCAGGGTTTTCTTATCTATATACCCTTCAACAGTGAACTGACCTTAAATGAAAGCGGCAGCTGCGCTCGTTATACCTTTACACGTCCACAGAATCTTACCAGTGGCTTATCCTTTAAGTCCCGAGCAGTAACTACAACCCGTGGATTGATGACTAAAACAGCGGCCGCTCCATTCGAGGAGGTTATGTATCCAGAGCGAGGTAACGAGGTGGTATGTATAATATAATTTCATTTCTGGATATGAGATTATTCTTGAACATACACATCCCTCTAGTTCCAGCCGTTTAGCTATGCCATGCCAGACTTGGGAGTAAAACTGAAAGTCAATATAAATGTAAATGAGTTGATCAAATTCCGGGGAATGCTGCTTAAGTCGGAGTTCATAGAGAAGTAGATCTACACAGGAAATTTATCAGAAAGGAAAATTACCTTCTCCCTTTATGCTTGTAGCGGCTTTTCACGCAATATGGTCGTCAGTCTGATGATGTACGTCTTCGGCTTTACGCAACTGAGCTCCATCCATTTGGGACATGATCGAAACTTTACTCTCTTGATGTACAATGAAAATGCCACAAGGGTAAGTTCACTAACCAAATCAAATTTGAGATTAAGCACCATTACCAAGCTTCGAAGTCAAAAATGTACCAGAAAATTAAATGAATAAAATCCCAAACAGAAAAGATCTGAGCCTTTCTAACACTTCCCCACCTCCCATTTTTAGATTGATGGTAATATTTGCGTTGAAGACGTGCTGAAGACATCGGCGCTGAAGGGTAAACAAATTGAATTCACACTAGAACATGCGGACGAGACACAAAACGTTGAATCACTTCACAAATGGAACGTTATCGTCGATGTGCAGACTTCAACAAAGTCAAGCTGGTTCAAGGTGACTGGCAAGGTGCAGCGTAATTCCAAAGACGACGAGGAGGATTGGAAGGTGAGTTAGCTGTTAAGAAAACCAAAGTTTGATTAAGTCTGAAATTTATTGAACCAAATATTTATCGAAATTTAAACAATATCTCATCCGGCCTAGGCTACTCTCAATCCATGTTTAGCACTGACACACCCAACCCCACTATGTCTACGTTGATATGTATTTTTTTGTTTTAATTGTGGGCTTAATTCAATAAACTAGCCCTCCTGTCCGGCAATCTCCAGTTCCTCCTCGGCATTAATTAGAGCCACAATTCCATCTTGAAGAGACTTGACAAGCTCAAACTCTGTGAAGCCCAGGCGACGCTTGTTGGATATGTCCATGACACCATCTTCAATGGCTGTATGTTCGCCGCCAGTACCTCTGATCTGCAGCTGTAGTTCCTCTGCCATAGCCTTCAGTCTCTCCTCGTCTTTGCCAAGCAGCGGCAGACGAATATGCACCGAAGCGCGCAGTGTGGTACCCAAATTAGTAGGGCAAGCGCTCAAATTACCATAGCTTTGATGGCGAGCAAAAGTTAGATTCTTTTCAAGCTCCGTTATACCATTCACCAGACGCTGATACACATCACCCAGGTCTCCGCACTGAGCCATAGAAATGATACGTAGATGATCTTCCTCGTTGACCCAAATCAAAAATGTCTCGGCAGAATTGTGATAAACACCACGTCCGGTGGGCCAGAAGCGGAAGCAACCAGCTGTTTGCAAATAGCGATCACCACGCTGGAATAGTATATGACGCTTAACCATCTCTTGCTGGGTTTCTGTATCAATGTCACCCAGCGTCAAGTATGTGCCAATAAGTTCGCCGTCCATGGTCTCAGTGGCACCACGCACCTTCTCTTCCACTTCGATCAGCTGTTTCTCTGTCAGCTTGGGGAAGAATGGGAAGCCCTCGATGTTGCGTGCAATGCGTATGCGTGCCGATAGTATGTACTTGCGCTCCGCATCCAGATTCTCGATCTCATCCACATTGCCCCAATCGACGTCCTTTTGCAATACATCGCTTTCGTTCTCTTCCTGGCCATGGTATTCCTTGATAATCGGATCAAATAGCTTTCCAAAGACATCGTACGACTCTGGATCCGCCGCATAGATGCCCACATGGGAGTCATGATGCTCAAAGCCCGAAACTGCACAGTCATACAGATAAGCATCCACTGGCGATGAAGTAGTGACCAGCATATATTCCTCCAGTAATTCTGGGGTTAGGTATTTACGGAGCAATGAGCTAACGTTCTCTTCGTCGTCAATAAGAGATTTGTAGCCAGCCATGGTAAGCTCCTGGTACTCTTCCGGTGATTTCTTGCTGTAAAGCGGATGCGAGAGAATCCGATAAAAAATAAGGATTAAAAAGAAATTTAAACATTTACATACATTTGGCCACGTAGGCGCTCTAGTTCCTGCTCCAAGCGAGCTATGGTCGTCTTAGCCTCTTCCAGATCATTTTTCATCAAATCATACTGTGCATCGTCTGGGCAGGACTCGCACATGAATTTTCGCACAAACCGAATGGCATCTTCGGGCTTATTCTGCTCCTCGTAGAGCTTAATAAGCGCCTTGCTCAATGCGTCAATAACTCCAGCACGTTCCAGGTACTTGCGATATTGCACGCGTTTCGATTCAATCTGAGAGTATTTTAATCAATATATTGAATTTGTTGCTACTTTTCGATTATCTGGCTTACCGAAGTCATCTTGCAATCTTTTGAACCAGAATCAAGAAACCAAAATTTAAAAACGCAAAATTAAATTAATGCTTAAACAGAGTCCAAAACGGTTCACTACTTGACACACTAGAGCTATAAGATATTTCACACTTCCTAAAAAAATAAATTTTCTGTTGTATTTCCAACGGGAGAAATGCGTCTGAAACGATTCGTTGCTGACTGATTTCTAATACTGAAATAGGACCCCAAACATATTGATCAAACTGACGACGTTAAATGCCTCAGCCTACTCAGCTCCCAGACAAAATGTGAATATAGCACAACAATTGTGGCTGGCAACAGTCAGCGGTGCCACAGTAGGCTTCTGTTCCTAGACAATATGTGTTGTTGTATAATAAAGTGGCACGCAGACAGACAAACAAACAGACAGACAGACAACCTGCCTGCCTGGAAGCGAGAGGAACAACATAACAGAACCGACGACAGACAGTCAGGATACATATAGGCTAATCGTTGCCGCAGTTGTTGTGGTTGTCTCTTGACTGGCGCTTCGTCATGGTAATCTCCCCCAACCACACATTACTGAACCCAAAGCCAGCGCATACAACCACGTACGCTTGTAAGGAAGCAGCATATGGGAACATAAATAGAACCAAGATTTTGCAACGAAAACTATAATATAATAATATATAAATAAATAAATATACATTTTACATACAAATCCTAATTCACAGACTCTCCCTCTGGACTAGAGACTTTTCGGCCTTTTTCTATTTACTATTGTTCTATTTCATTATTTTCAGTTTCTTCTTATTCTTTTAATTTTAATGTCCCATAATACTTAATTTAATTTCAATGATATATTATATGTATTATAAACCTAATTTAAATTTTTTTTCTTGTGTTTATGATCGACAATATTTTATTTGCGTGACCCGCACTGTATTTGCTCCAAGTTGCTATATACAGGGAGCAAGTTGGCTAATGAGAACACTTGGCGCGTGTCACTGACAGCCACTTAAATTCGTTGTTGACTCCTTGACTCATATTCTGGTTGCTGTCTGTTGCAGGCCTGTTCCAAGTTGACCTATGAACCTCTTGTCTTTACCAAGCGCCCCCATACGTTCAATGGGAATGTGGTGTTTGGACTAGCTGTCGACGATGGCGATTGTCCTGAGAGCGAGTCCAAAGTGCAGTTTGCGGCTCGCGCAGGCGTAAGTAGTTCCACATGGATAAATATATACATGGTATCTAATCAGGGTGTATGCATTTCAGCCCTCAGAACACGCACGCGCCTTTTTGCGCTCTGACAAGATCTCCTTGACGGATACCGATTTCTGTCCCAAGGAGGTACTCAAGTTTTCTCCCATTCCCACATCGAAGTACTGCAAGCGCAGCAACTTTGAGAATTTCACGTCTATAACGCAATACGACATGGATTTGAAATTTAATAATGTATGCCAAGGGTTACTTCTTTCTCAGATCGAGCAGTGGATTAATTATATTTTGCTTCTAGATGCCCGCCTGGTTTGAGCTCTGGTCCACGCGTCTAGATCATTTGGTTTCAGCTCTCTCCTCCCACAAAGTAGATAGTTTGCACATGAGTCAGCAAATTAATATAACGATGCACACGCCGCACGACCATTTCTGGCTAACTGTAGAGGTGAATGGAGTCCACTGGCGCATTTATCACATACCGTTCCTATATAAGCTGGACTCCAAGTTCGATACCTCACACGAATTGACCTACGATTCGGGCCTGAAGCGTTCCTGTTCGGTGATAAATGGCATGATCAATTCATTTGATGATTATCTGATTAATCTGGGCGAGATTATTACACAGCCGGATTGCTTAACTCTGCTGGTGGCTGATTGTTCACCCTTCCCCCAAATGGCCGTGTTTTTAACTCCTGCGCCTAATGCCCAGAGTCTGGCCAGCAATTATGGACTTCGTGTGCATATTGGCCAGAATTACTTTAATTTCCGTTCTCGCCCCGGCAACAGCAGCAAACCTGATGAGGATCCCGTCTTTATCTATCTTAACCAGGCACAAACCCCACACGACGTGCGCCAGAAACCATACCAGTGGCCCATCGATGACAGTGACTATGCATTTCGGTAAGTTCTCCTTATAGCTAATATCATTCGTCACCCGATTTTATGGTAAATTCCTCCTCTCCAGCGTCGAACTAAACGAGCAAAACCTTTTAATCGTGGAGTGCACTAAGCTTAGCGCCACTATTCAGTTCGACATGTTTAACATATTGAATTTTGAGATTTACGGTTTCTACAAGCATCAAATGTGCGGTCTGTGCAGCAAACCTCTTAACCGCATGCACAACTACACACTCTGTGAACTGGATGCGAGTGCTACGACGCCGACGCCGACTTCGACGCCAACGCCAACGCCAACGCCAACGCCAACGCCGACGCTTGTACATGAGCACACCACTATGGTTCCAGCATGAGCATGATAATAAAATGTAATTAAAGTGAAGAGTAGAAACCAAGAATACTTAGATAAAGTAAATGTAAAGCTCAGTGGTCTTTGAAAATAACAAAATATAATAACTTAATTATACTTTTAACAAACAAAACAGACTAAAAATTCTTGATAGGCATACACAAATGCAGCTTTTGTAATACCAATGTAGCTTACATAAATGAGACCATCATCTAAGAACTTATTAAAGCCATTTCAAAATTATAAATATTGTTTTTCTTTATTTAACTCATTTCTTGGTTAATTATAAATTTGAGTTCATTAAGTCTTTCAATGTTAAATCATAATAAAGCAATAATATTCAACACTGTCTTTTACAATTTTCAAATAGTATTCAAAGTAAAGAAAAAACTAAAGGAGTCTTTCAAATTGAAATGAGTTTCTGATTATGAATGAATTAAAAGTATAAAGGTTATCATATTATATTATGATCAGCCTGGCGTCAGAGTGGCGTTTTAAGCTAGTTACTTTAAATCCTTTTACTGCGGCTTCCAGCCCACTTGCTTCTCGCGATCGCGGTGTAGTTGGGTAAGCAAATGCAAACGTAACTGGGCAACGGTCTTTAGTAGTTCGTTGCAAAGTTTGCACTTTTTACTCTCCATAAAGCCATCGCTGGAAGAAAATCAGATATTTAGAATGGGTATTTGTGAGAAGACTCATCATACTTACAAGTTTCTCCATTCGTACATCTCCTTACAGTTCTTTTGCAAAGCCAACAATATCCCCATGCTCTCACTCTCAAGGTCATAGCAGCTAAGCATGGGAAATATTGCACGACTTCCGAATGGCTCTGCAGGAGATTGTAAGTCGGACATATCCTCCCAAATATAGTCCGAATTTGATGCATGGCGTTCAATAAAGCTACGGTCCTTGCCAAGTAGTCTAAGAAAATAAATATATTCGATTAGAGAATGAAAACTGTGAAAGTTGAAACGAATAGTTTTCAATTACTAACCGAGTGAGTAAAGATCGTAACTGATTAAATATAGTAACTCGACCCTCAATGCCCACTGTTGGCATTTCGTTCACATCAAAGTTATGGAACATGTAATCCATATTATAACGCATTTGGTTTATCTAAAAGTATATATATAAATATATTAAAAATAACAATATACAATATCATATAACTCCCATGAGCAACCGGCATCTTGTTGAAATTTACAAGTTTTATGTAAAAATGATCAAGATCGGTGTACTATATCGTTGAGCTGGCATAGCAACAATCAGTCAAAATCAATAAATTTAATAATAGTTTTCAAATGGTGTTTCCAGGTCGACAGTGTACGTAATCTTCGGCGCGCCGAAGATGGCCTTCACTTACCGAACTGATCCTAGGTCAAAACCTGAGAGTAGTTAGCTTAATACAGACAGAGAGAGGGACATGGCTACAAAAATAATGGACACGTTAAGTTTAAATAGCTCGAAAATTAAGAGAGTAGCTTGCTTAAGACAGACGTTTTGTCGTTCTGATCAACAATATAAATACATTGAGATCGGATATACAACATTTCTTGACAAAGTTATAATTAATAATTAAATTAATACAGTTAGGAACATACAATACAAATGTCATCCTTGAGTATGGCAACATCCAAATTGACGACCATGTCGTGCGCTTCAAAGTACGGCTCCATAGTTATCGGGTTGTAGCCTAGTCCAGCCAAAATGGAGACGTACTTGGTACGCTCTTTATTACATTTGATCTGCATGGTCGGGCAGAAAAGCATGGTCATCAGTGCACCAAAACCGTGTATATTGGGCATCAGTGTGGTGCCGCGGGCGGTCAGCCTATCAGAATTTTCTGCCTCGGCCACTGATGCGGCTACCACCATCTGATCGTGACGATCCTGTGGATCACTATCTAGGAGAACAGCATTAACCGAGTCTCGATCAATTGTTATTGTCCTAAACATTCCAATTCTAAGCATTGAGTTCATGCTAGTCTCCAGTGGACTGTATGGCCCTTTTAAATTTACGTGAACCTTGCACTTGTCCAGTGGCGGTGGCACCAAGTCCTGATCCTTTGGCAGCTGGATAAATCGCAGATACTCCTCATTAATGTGATGCTGCTCGTCAACGGGTAGATACCGCTTGTCGTTCTGCTTGCGTATGCGAATGTCGTGATCCTTACGTGACATATAGTCCTCGTCGGCACGCCTAGCCAATTGCCGTTCCACCAGTTTCTCATTAAGCACACCGTCTTTTGTATGTATTAATACAGATGCCACGTTATCCACGAGCGAGTAGACCTCCAATTCGATGCGTCCAGATTTCGCAACCGACCATAGGATGTCACTGGCATTCTGCGTCCATCGATTATAGACGCTGGACACCGATGATGGCTGAACCAGGGCCAGTCGGCACTCGAACATGCGTGGCGGCAGTTGCTCAAAGTCAAGCTTCAATTCATGTGACATGAGACGCAGTTGATCCAAGGGCAGCAGTGCTCCATCGCCGAAGTCAATAAAACGCACACGGAACTTGGGACTCGACATTGACTGCGTTTCCACCTTTAAAACCACTGCGCGTTGAAACAGTTGTTCACGTCTCGCCAGCACCACGAGACCCTTCATAATGGCACTCGCATTGCGAAAGCGGCATTTCAGCTGCTGTGGTGCATTAAACATATCGGTCATGCTGGCAACACGCTCGGCCACCGAATGTGGCTGGAAGTAAAACTTTCCACAGTTCACAATCTGCGGAATGAATAATATTAATTTAATTAATAAATGGCTTATATTCAGCACATGATAAGCAACGGGAGAAACCCAAAATTTTGTAAGTTGAATAAAAATAAATACTTAGTTGCAAAAGGTTCATGAACCAGGGCTATCCAGGACTTTTGCATCGAAATTTCTGGAGAAAGAATCCTAAGATTATACATCCTAAGCACTCATCACGTTTGGTTAAGAAATGTTTCGAAGATCATAATGTATACAATCTTTAGTAGCAAAGTCAATACCATGTTTTGAGGTGAACTAAAAAATACGATTCTAACACTGTTTACCAATCTATGCGCAGAAGAATCCAAAAAGTTTTAAGAAAAAATCTTGAATTTATAGAGCAGTAAATGGGCTTTAATTTACTTAAATAAGCCTATTTAATTTTGTTACATCCACCTATTAGTTGTTCTTAGTGTTTGTGGAATTCCGTATGTTTATTCGCGTATGTTGAAAACAAATTAGTTCTTTAAGGACAAATAAAGAAATTCATGAAATGAAAGCAGATAAACAAAAAATGTCTCCCCTCTCATATATTTGTCAGTGTATATATGCATATACAAAACTTACATGCGTAACGACACCTGTAAGAGTCTTCTCAAAGACAGATGGCAAGGTAAGAAGCTCTACCTTCCATTCCTTAGATGGGGGCAGCCAGTTACTCTCCTTAACTTCACCAATCGAGCGTTGCTGTACATATTGAAGGGCTTTGTCGTGTCTGAAAATTAAATTATTATTAATATAAATGTATTAGAATACTATTTTTATAGTCGAATAGTTAATTAACTGTGGCCAACTTACTCCATTACACGCAGCACACGTTTTGGATTGTCAATACGCATGCGTATTGATTTGTAGACTTCAGTCATGACGCGTCCCGGCACTTGAACAACACTCGTAGAGTCAACTTCGTCATCGTCGCATTTAAAGGTGACAAATACCTTTCTAGAACCAGGCTGAAAGGTGACTTCAATGTTTTCTGGTGGAATTTTTGCTTCCAAAAACAATTCTTTGACACGCCGTGTATATAGTTCACCCATGTAGCGCGGCTCAAAGTTTGTGAAAAAGACGGTGCGGCATGGATCCTTGCCACAAATGGATTGGTATAAGTCACGATCATATTCATCATTCGCTTGATTGCTGCGCATAAAGTAATTTGGATAGAACGCTCCAGCAATGATCACTTTTAAGACAATAGACTTTTCCCGGTCGGTCCATATCTGGCAGGCATCATAGGGCATGGGATGCATATTAATAGCCGCACAGCGTTGACGCAGTTCCTGCACCATCAAATGCATTTCCTTGAGTGCCCGCAAGTTTACATTAAACCGCCGGGCCCATTGTTCTGCCGACTGCTTAAGCATTCGATCTTGACACATGTTCATATATATCTAAAATAATCAAAATATTCAATATACGATATAACAATCTCTTTATTTACTTACTCTGTACAAGCGATAAATAGCAACCATGTCGGAACCGGAGCCATCGGCAAAAATGTAGTGCATCCAAAAAGATTCACTCATACGTCCACGTTTGCTAGTCAAGTACAAGCAGCGCACAGTCATACCGGCGGCTTCAAATGAAAAATTATAAATAAATATTTTTAATGAAATAAAATAAGCGTAAGACTATAATACATTTTTGTTTTTCATGCAATTGATCGCAAGTTTAGTTTTCCCGGGTAACTCCGAGTAAAACAGACTAGTATCTTTTGTATAATGACTACTCACCTATAGTAATAGCCTCATCAAGGCAGTTGAAGATATAACCCAGAATAATAAGACGAGTGAGACGCACATCCAGTGGAAATCGTGACATAATTGTACCCCAGAAAGTGATATCGCCATCCATGTCGTCGTAACCGTTATTTGTTGTAGTGTAAAGACCGCCCACCTCCTTCAGCATGAGCACAGTGTTGTGTATATCTGAGAGATTAGGTGGCGACATCGCCAATGCCAATATTTCACTAGGACTGCCCATTTCAAGTTTCTTGGCTTTAAGCACCGAGTTTTGCAGAGGCGAACGAAGCATTTCAGGTATGCCGAATTCAAGCATTTCATTAGCATAGAAGGCTTTGGTGACCATGCGATAAACCCGACCACTTCGTAAACGTCCAACGCGTCCCGCACGTTGACGGCAATTGACTTTAGATGCCCATTCCAAACGCAGGCAGGTGTAATTAGATGCCGAATCGGTGTGTAAGACCTTGGTTAGGCAAAAATCAATCACGTAGGAGACATCTGGCATGGTAATAGAGCTTTCCGCAATATTGGTAGCCAGTATGACCTTGCGATGCCCAGGCAGAGGGGGCTGAAATACATCTTCCTGGGAATCGGGTGACATCAGGGAATGGCAATGCACAATGGTCATTTTCATGCTAGCGCTGGATTATAATATATCAATAAACAAGCTTTCTGGCACGAGAGAACACCGCCAAACTTACTTTGATTCCATGACGCTAACAATGTGTTCTGCCATCTTATCAATCTCTGCGACTCCTGGTAAAAAGATTAGCACTGAACCAGTGCGCTTTGCTTCCTCATAAGACACCTGCGATTTGCCATCACCGTTGCGTTCCATATTATCAATGACCAACAGGATTTTAATAACATCGCTGTAGCCCTCTAACGTTATGCCCGGCGCTCTTAGTTGCGGTTCATCCGTCCAGTGAATATTCCTCAGCTGATCCCGATAGTATTTGACCAAAGGATATTTACGTCCATGACTGGCACTGACCACCGGCGGAAAAGATGTACTTGTGGCAAAATACTTAGAAAACTCACGAGTATCAATTGTCGCCGACATCAGAATGATTTTAACATGACGCGAATTAACAGCCAACAGGCGACGCACAACAATCAGCAAGAAATCCATCTCCTGATCCCGCTCGTGCACCTCATCCAGCACAATGTGCGTGTACTGGGTGAGTGTTTTCAGGCGTATCAGATTATTCAATAGAACTCCTGTAGTGCAATAGAGCAGACGCGTATCCTCCAGGTTGTTGACCTGGCGGTGCAGGCCCACCTGATAGCTGCAGACGGTCCCCGGTTCCCATTGACGTTCCTGGCAGACGCGATTGGCAATCGAAATGGCAGCAATGCGACGCGGCTGCGTTACAATAATATTACAATATTCGCGCCGTTTGAAAGCTTCATCCAATATATATTGCGGCACCTGGCGGACAAAAAATGTATCACAATAACGATAACAATATTTATGAGTAATCGATAGTTTTCAACAGCTGACAACAATGCGCATTGCTAAACACAAAAAGACCGGCATGTTTTGTTGACGTCCGAATAGATTGAAGTTTTTAAAAAGCTAATAGGTAATATTGTTAAATGGAGCAGAATGTATACGATGATTGCTGGAATTTGCTTAAACGCTTTGGAAGCGCCGTCGATGAGGACCTGTCGCAACTTGCTACATTCGAGCGGTTCTCCCAATGCTGGCTTGAGCTGCAGATGCAACACATCTACTCCGCTCAGACGAATTATATTGAGGTAATTGAAACTACTTTGGCGGCACTGCATGTAGCTAAGCGAGTAGCCTGTAGTCGTCGCACCAATGGGGAATCGTTTCAAGCAACTCGAGCACAGCGCATTGGCAGCATCTTTTTGCTTTATGCCCTCTACAATAAGCAGCCCACAAAGCATTTTGTTAAGATAGAAGTTTCACAAAGCACCTGGACCTCCCTTAGTAGCTATATCGAGGAGCTTCGGCGCATGGGCGGAGAATTGAAGGATACTCAACAGGTAAGCCACTTATTCTGGAAGCTAGTGCAGCAGGATGCATTCCGGTTCACGGCACTGGATTACTGCCACGCGCTGGATGCGCTGGCCGCCTATGACAGTCTAGAGAGCTTTGCGGATGCTAGGAAACACAGAAACATTAATGCTACGCTGTTAAAACAGCAACTAAAGCCGAGAGGTGGCAATATTAGTGAGGAGTTGCATGGATTAGCGGAACTGGCCGCCAATTGTAAACCGCTGTGTCAGCTAGAGACAGCGTACAACAAGCAAATGGAAATGCATCGCTCCTCATTTGCAGCCACACAAATATTTAGTACGCTGCAAGAGACCCTATGTGAGATTAATGATCTCCTGACGGACGTTGAACTACCTACAACTTCCAGCGAGTCCAATGATCAACTAGAGGTACGGAAGCGTATCCGCCAAAAAGCGATGTTTCGAAACGCACAAGTGAAGATTTCCACAAAGGAAGATGAAGAATCAGAACAATCAGAACAATCAGAACAATCAAGCGATTCTCATGAAAGACGAATGTCATCAGCAACGGTTTTCGAACGCAAATTACCGGACGAGGTACTTAGAGATTTGGAATCTTAATCGAATAAATTTGCTTAACATTTAAAGTAGATTATTTTTAATTTAGTTTCGAGTTAATTTTAAATTAAGGCTAAGCTAAATGCTTATGAATTGTTTCTTTTGATAGTTATATAGAACGAATTAAAAAGCAAATCAGATATCCTTATATATTGCATATAGCTTGGAGAATTAATTAACAAGTTTTTTAAGTCATATGTAAGGCCTATCTATCATTGTTCGGAGACTTTATATAAATTGAATTTACATGTTGGCTTACACTTTGCCAGTCCTTAAAAATAGAATTTTTAGAAAGCTCTTATATGTGGAATAAAACAATTCTGGCTTATAGGCGAATAGGATAAGTTGTGGATTATTTAAAATGCGTATTTTATGTTGGAACTTGCAGATTAATCTGTTCAGTTTTATAATATAGAATATGTATAATACTAAGTCACTAAATTCATACCTGCGTTGTCTTGCCACAGCCTGTTTCGCCTTTTAATATAACCACAGGGTTCTCTCGGATGGCAGTCATAATCTCTTCTCGCTGCGCATAGATGGGCAGATTTCTGTTCCTATTTAAATCAAATCGGAATTTCCGGTAGTAAGCTTCATCTGACCGCACTGCAATCAATTCGTCCAATTCCTCTTTTCCATCGTCGCTATCGAATTCATCGAGTGTTCTATTCTTAGCTACGCCTTGACCCTCGGATAACTACGTTAAGAAAACAGAAAAAAAAAAACAGTAAGTAAATAGATAACAGCATCTTCGGTACGCTGTGTTGCCAAATCATTTTTTTTTTAAACTGAATTGGGTAAGTTTTACAAACAACGGGAAGCGGGAATTGTGGGTTTTTTTTATAATTACATTCAACACTGTTAAGCCTTATGAATAGATTATTCAGTTACTAATGATTTATACCCTTTTGCGATTCAGATGAATTTTTGAATTACAATAAACTTATAGCTTTTGCTGCCAAAAGTTGACAGGCTCTCGTTCGTGACAATGCTATGTAAATCACATACAAACTGTTACATAGGAAAATAATTATGTATTATTTATATATATGTATGTATATATACAAAATACTTATAATATAATTAAATTTTAGATTTAACGCTTGTAATTTGTAATTTTAATTATTTTTCATGGGAATATAGAAAGTTTGTTTGAACCTTGGACCCTTATAAACATTTAATAAAAAAATTATAATACCCTGTTAAAGGGTATACGAAGAGAAACAAAACGGGACTCCAATTACCGAGAAACTGCACGCTTACAAAATAAACACACATGCATAACACACATATACATACATACAGAGACGAAGAGCTTATTTTCAATCTTACTTTGTTCATAAGCAGCTTCTCTTTTGCGACAATTTCATTCACATATTCTGTCCCGATTATCTCGCGTTTGGTCAGTTTGGAATCATACGTGTTTGCTACGAACGCATTCGGATCGCCAGATATGCAGCCTCTCGTTGATACAACTCCACGTTTAAAGTCTTTCGATAAATCAAAAAAGTCCATTAAATCGGAATCCATTACAAACACTTTATTAATTATATTTATATATAAACCTCGACACAAAGCCTACGCGCGAAACAAGTCAAACGGTAAATGACAAACCAGAGTTGTAACATATTCACAATCGAGAGACTGTAGTAGAACCTCTAAAATTCTGACTGTAATGTAAATAAAAGGCATAAATAATGTAAACTCAATCGATAACAACTAAAATATCTAACTGCCATCGAAATTCAAATATTAATTTTCACCAAACTCATTCGACTTAAAGATCAAATATAAATTATTTTCTTAACTAAACATTGTTTATATTTTATTTTCTTAGTATTGGGCTTAAAATGAAGTTTGCCTAGTTTCTATCGAACTATCGACTTATGTAATTTTATAGTATCGTACTGAATTTTAATTAATTTTGTTGAAATGATATTAAAAAATGATTGCTTCCCGAGTTTGATTCAAAAAGTAATTATTTAAAAATGTTACGATTTGATATCGATACTTCAAAAATAAAACGGTTATTGTGTGTTATTATAATGTTATGTTAGCAGCTAATAGGTATCAATTTGAAACTCATATTATTTTACTCAATTTGCTATGAAATTAGTCCCATTCATTTTTATATTTTAATCAAAAGTTGCAGAATTTCGCTGCAATATTGCATATCCATTTTTGTAGTTAGTCATATTCATTTCATACTCATTTATTTATTTCGCAGTTTTTACAGTACTACAACTGTTGCCATTTGCTGCTGTTAATAGCATAAACAGAACAGATGAGAAAAATGTTAAGTTATTGGGTTGTCAAACACAACACAACATATAAAAACTGTGAGCGTGACAGTTCGATTTACTAGTCTTTCTTTATTTGACAGTAAAATAGCCCAGAAAATAAGCCAAAACACAAATTTTTGCCCGTAAAAAGTGAAACTACGCCAAACTCTTGGATCAAAATTATTTAGCTAGGGGGGCTGCCCAAAAGTAGCACAAAAGATGACACGTAAGTACATAGGCGAGAATCTCTGACTTTCTGTTCTGTTAACATTGTATTGCTGACTGCAAATTCTGCATACTAAATCAGTTAGAATATTTAAAAGAAAATAAACATTATATTTATCAGTGATTGCATTTATAATGTAGAATGAACGTTTTGGCAGTAACAAAATCGATACAAATATAAAAACGCCAAGGGCTGCGACCGCCTTTGTATGCCTGTGCATGTGATATTCTAACCTCTTACACACATATGCATGTAATATGAGCCATTAAACAAAAGCAATATAAAATAACACAAAAGGGTATGTTAATTAGATAACATTTCATTAAAATTTTACAGGTGGCAATCAACGGGACCTGGCTCGCGCCAAAAATCAGAAGAAACTGGCCGAGCAGACCAAAGGTAAACGAACTGATGCTCTCACTGTGGAGCAACGTAAAGCCAGGTAAATGGTCTACTAAATATTTATATTCGCTACCTACAAAAACATTTATATTTCTTGCAGGGACGCTGAAGTAATGCGAGAGAAGCAGAAAAAGAAGGAGGAGGAGGCCGCTGCTGCTGCCGCCAGCAAGAGCAAATAGGAAAAGTGAATTCCAGTTTTAGCTAAAACACAACATGAAATCTGGTTAGGCATAGGAAACAAAGTTACAAAAGAGTAAAGCAAAAACACAACAGTCGCAATCCGGAAATATTGATCAGCGCCCCAGCTGATCAACCTCCCCAGGATAGTCAAATGATCACTCAGTTGGTTAAATTGCGCAAACACGTGAATAAACAAGCTAAAGGGCAGATGAATAACAATAATTACGCATCCCAAGGGAAAGGAATATATACACAAATAAGAAGGCTCGTTTTCTTCGATATTTTGCAATACTGCTGACAATTATTTTAATTAATTTTCTCTATATACCTGACTAAATTATTTACTGTAAAATATATGAAAAATTTTCAAATAAAATATAATATACAGCCAAAATCAGCCAAATTATATATTGCTAAATATTATGTATTATCTTTTGTAAACGAATAAATATACACATATTAATAAGTATATACTCGTAGCTCTTAAATTAATATTAAGTCTTTGTCCTTGACAGAGAAATTTATTAAAATAAAACAGCTATTACGAGTGTTCTAGATATGCCATTTTGTAGTCTGATAAAAATTTTAATACGAAAGTGAATGCAAAACAAACGTTAAGTTTCCAAGCTTATTATTATTAATTAGATTGATTGATTAATAATAATGAAGAACTAGTATCCCCGGCGTGCCGAATATTATACACTTTTACAAACTGGAATAAGCAACATTGGATTCAATTTTCCAATGGGTTCTATGTAATATAGTAAACAGATCGCAATGATTTTTTATATGCCTTTAGAAATTACATACTTACATCCGTCCATCTAGAATCTTGAATCAGACAGACGGACAGATCTTATGCGTACGTCTACTATAACTAAGTGAATCTAGGTTGATATTTTAATATTAATATATATTTTTTTTTATTTGTTTACTTAAAAAAATTTATAATTTAAAAAAAAAGATTTTTAAGCTAATGGATCAAAACGTATATACGAATATAACATTAAATAGGAAACAATTATCGCTTTTATTTCGTTAAAAAAAGTCAGGTTATGTCGAGCCAACTCCTGATCAACAATATATTTATGATGCTATAATTATTATGAAATCTTCAGTTGAGCGAATTACTCTAATAAATTTCTTACTTCTTCTTTATCAAAATGGTACAATTACAATATATAATTGGGTGACTAAAATGAGACTGCAGATTCCCAGTAATAAAGCCGATCTAGTCGTAGTTTTAACTATTTAGCTATTTATATTGACTGGCCATTAATTATTGACTCATCTTATGGTAATTCAACGTTATTTCTACTGACTACCGGGGAAGTAGTTATTCGTTAGAAATCAAATTATATTTAAGTACACCCTAAACCGTTCAGTTACTGATTATAAATTAAAAAAAAAAAGTATCATTAAACTAGAGAGATACATATAATCTTATAAATATGAAAGTAGCAAACAGCAAACTGACTACAAACTCTAGCCAGAGCAAAAGGAACCAACTGCCAATAAGTTGAATCTCGCATTTACCATTTATACTTGGGTGAAATGCCCAAAAAAAAAGTAAGAAACAACTAACTGGCAAACAGGCCAGTACCAAAAATGGGCGACAGCCGTGCGTGTTGGCATCATATCTATGGCGCGTATCTTAAATGACTATTTGCCGTTCCATGGGATACGGATGACGATGCCAATGCTGATGCCAATGCCGGGATTGGACTGAGGCTGTGACTGAAACTGCAACTAGGAGTGGGTCGAGTGCGAGGAGACGCTCAAGTGGAGCAACATTCTTGGAAATGCAACAACAAAAGCCATACCAATGATGGCCAGTTTGCCAAGTAATGAGCGTCTTTTGGTGATTTGTTTGGTCTTCTAGTGCAAAACGTTGTAACTGATATCGGAGAGTAAACAAAGGTCCATTGTTAGTCAACTTTGTTTGTTTGATAACTTTATGTCAGAACAGCGCGCTCAAAACAAAAAAAAAATAGAATAACTGGTTTCGTGGATTTACACTCGGGAAAAAAGTCGTTAAAATTCTGTTTCGGCTGAAATTGAGTTTACACCGTTTTTGCCGTAGAACCTTGTATATTTCTCTTGAATTCACTGCAAAGAAAGTCTTAAGTCTGGTTAGAAACAAAGTTACCGAAAAATCCATTTGAGTACCTCATCTTTCACGAAACATATGTTTCGAACTGCGGTCTTATAGAAATCGTATTTGGTAACGAGAAAATTTTTCCCTGATTTTCTCTGAGTGTACTAGTACCCAAAGCAGAGAAAGCTCCTAAATGAAAGCTTCAAAGCTTAAGAAACAACCTTTAGCTATTAGAACTTTTCTACACCAAACAAAAAAACTTAATCAACGTTCATATGTAGACGTAGCCGACGTCACGGCGTCGCAGCAGCCCAGCGTTGAGAGCGGAGAATACCGTTTGCTGATCGTCGAGCGTCGATCGCCTCTCTATGCGACTCTCATGAGCAGCGCGCGTTTTCAGTCGCTACGTGAAACTCGGCGCAAACACAACGAAAACGCGCGCAGAAACCGTAATAAAAAGTATCGCAAAAATTGAAGCGAGGCAGACGATCCAAAATTCTAAAACAAATTTTTAATTATTTGTCAGTCCAATACTTTTTGCAATACAAAGAAGTGAAGTGTAGGCAAAATTAGAAAGTGTAAGTGAAATTGCTTTCTTGATCGATGATGATCGCATTTGGCCGACAAGCTGACATTTGATGCTGATAGAAATGCTAATGTGAATGCCAAGTGTCTGACATTATCAGCAGCCAATTGGCAAACGGCGAATACAACTGAAATTTTAAATTGCAGTCTGCGCCTGGGCCGTGTTGGGCCGAGCGGGCAATCGATCGATTTGATCACCAAATGCAAATCAAGTGATAAACGATCGCTACGAAATTAAAATAACAGGCGTGCAGCTTTCAGTTGTTGGAGGAGCTACCCGATTCCTCAGTGCCCAGTGTGTATAGGTGGCCCCCAAGCAGTTTAAGTTGAAGTCCGAGGCGATCGTCTGCCGTTGACAGTCGCAGTCGCAGCCGCTGTCGCTGCCGCTGCCGCAGTCGTAGTGGCAGTCGTGTGTTTTTTATTATTATTTATACAAAATATATTCAGTTTCATTTAGCTGTCGGTTGTCGTTGTTGTTGTCGTCACCAGCAATTCCAATATTCAAATGATCATCATGATCACTTGACTTTGACTTCGTCGCACACTCTCTAAACGCTCGCATTTTAAAGCTCTGCGTTTTCTGAGCGCCTGCAACAACAGCCAGACAAATTATGATTAATACGCTAAACAAAACAAAGTAAAAAGCCATTATAGCCAAAGCCAAACATTTATAAACAGCTACTGTTTGTTTTTAGTCCAGTTGGGGATATGATCGGATCGCGTAGCGTGCTGACCCAATTTGTTGACGGCAATCGAAGAAAAATTACAAGCAAAACAAAACAGTTTGTTTGTTTTGATTTTGCGTTTGCAATTCTGATCTATATACATACGAATGTGTATGAATATATATAAATGAATATGTTTGTATATTCACATTTGTATATATTTCCTTAGCTGTTTCTCTGTTGCATCGCCTTACATGATGTCAGCTTCATCTCCCACTGCCTGAGAACGTGTTGACATTGAAATTAACGTCGTCAACCTGCAACGCATGAATTTATTTTTGGGCATGCGAGCTGGAAACAAGTACAGACCTCGAGAGAGTCATGACTGAAGAAAGTAATACTGGGCAAAGAAATGATTAACAAAACTTTGAAAAACGGACAAACCTTACTCAAATTTACAAAACAAACTCAGCCGAGAACCGAGAACACATTCAGGCATTCAGAGAATTGCTGAAAATTGCTTTAGGAGAGCTCATTGGCCCGCGTGGGCGTATACGTAACATGCAAATTAAACACATAAATTCATATAATTTTTGGCAAAAAAAAAACAAGCTAACATAAGAATGAAGCGGTATGAGCTACTTTTTAGGCATGCCAGTCAGCTATGCCCAATAAAAATCACATTCAAGCTCAAAATGAAGCGACAAGCCTAGAATAAAATTATCCTAATTATTGAATATTATTACAAACAAACTGTTAGATGTGTGACTGATAGTAAAAGAAAGAAAGTACTAAAATATTCGAGTTTCTATGCAGAGTTTTTATTAGCTCAAGATTTTGCACTCTACTTATCCATATACATTCGTAAAGTCGAATTTTGTTTTGCAGTTTCCGGCGATAGTAACGCCTCATCAAGTTTCTGTCCAAGTTTAATGACGCACAACCATTAGGAATTAATGAACATTTACAAAAAAAAAAGCCATAGCTGCTATGTCCGACTAAACGATACCACGTATTCACATTTCAAAGAAAAAAATAAATTTGCACATAAGTTGTTCGTTTAATAAAGTAAATTAACAGAGAGTTGAAGTCTGAATTAAATATGTTAAGACTGAATATACCCGTTCAAAAGTGTATACCAATGAGTGCGATCTTCGAAATGCCAAAAGAAAGAGCAACAAAACGTGAAGGTTAAAATTTACAAGGCAATCAGGCAAGCAATAAGATAAAATATCAGAATACTAAATGGAATACATAGACTATTTCTAGAAATGTTCTAGTGCCATAAATGAGGCAGCCGCACACCTACGTTAATGTAGGCGTTGACTTTGGCACAGTGGAATACATAGATATTGTAATGGAAAATCCATGGCTGGGGCTGGGCATTAGTCTTCTTCTTCTTATATTAATAGCCGTATTTTTATAATAATACATGCATGTTAGAGTGAAACATCAAAGTATTATCGTTGCAAAGAACTCCTTCCGATTTATTTACTTTATATATTAACTTAATAAGTCCTATGGTATTCTATAATACCATTTAATTAAAACAAAACATCTCTAAGATATCTGGCCGGCTGACTGAACAGAGGCCTCAGTAAAAGCATTTTATTTTTCATAAAATATATAGGTTTCAAGATTTCTAGAGAGCAAAATGCTCGCGACCTTGTGGACTATTTATAATTCATTTTGTATTTACGCTCAGTTTGTTTCAAAAATGAATCATTTTTATTGGCAGCTTTTATGATTTCTCACTTTCGTTTGAGCACAAAGCGAAAGCAAAACCTTAGAGAACTAAGAGTATATTTGGCTTAGTTGTTGAACGCGTTCAATGTCTGTTCATGACCATGACGATTGTTGACAGGAGACTGTCACTATACACTAGGCGACTATATGGAATAAGCTAAGCAACAGGCAAAAAGTATCTTATAGATACATAGCGCCATGTGCGCGTGTTAAATATTGCTATTGCAAAAGCATTAATTGAAAATTGTCGGTTCCAATCTGCAGCTTCAAAGGCGGCCAGCGGCCAGCGGCCATAGACCAGGGGCAGGCGGCAATTGAGTATTGCAGCTGCAACAACAACTTTAATTGATTTATACTTGTGGCATTTACCAGTCAAGTGATTGAAAGCCGTGGCGAAAACAACAGCAACAACAGCGGGAAGACAAATAATAAACAATACGCGTATATAGAAAATTGAGCATTTTTTAAAGCCAAGTCTAAATTCGAGTTTCTGTAAAAACAAAAATAGAAATAAACCAAAACCGCGTGCTTTAAACTTGTCAAATTTGGTAGAACGATTTTTGACCGGTTTGGCAGGGCCCTAGTATATCGAGCGAGACATGTGCTCCCACTAGCCAGAGAGATCAAAGATTGAGTAATTTAAAGCCAAACCGAAACTCAACTCAATTGTAGATACTCGTACAATGGCCTTTTGTATCTATTGTTTGCGGCGTAAAAAGTAGCGCAAAAAATGTCAAACTTAATTACGCGTCGAAGCGCAAACAAATTGTATGAAAAGACTTCGACCCATACGAAAGTTCGGCAAACATTCAAGTGGAAAATAATTGGCGCCCGCGTTGCTTTGCGGGCGGTACACGAAAAATTGATTAAATGATAAATGCCAGATACATGCATGTATCTGCAAGATACAAAAGCTAGCCCGTGTCCACTGCACACTCGTTTAACGTAGAGAGGAAGGGGGGCTAGTGGAAAAGGGGAACTTGATTAGAATATCGACGCCTTCGCCTTCGCATTGCCTTTTGTTTTCAATGGATTTGGTTTCTATGCCCGCTGAATTTCAAAATGTAGAGCAGTTGACATGATTTATATTGACAATATTTTCAGGCCATTTGTATTTCTGCGGGCGACTTCGGTTCGCCCTGGTTAAACAAATGGATCATGTTTTCATAAATTCAACCGCCTGAGAGAAAATCGCAATTTGTTATTAAATTAAATTGGGATATGCTTAATTAAAGCCTGAATTGAAATTATTTATTGTAGACAAAATAATATAATTTTTAGCTATACCAAAACTATTTAGATATCTAACTATTTCATATTAAATTACTAAAATCTTTGAAAGTTCTGAATTTACTAAGTAATATTTAAGCTGATTGTTTAGTTTTTAATATGGAGCCCTCATTCAGGATTTGAAAATTAAAGTCGTTGGTAAAAATAAATGGTTTTTTCCGTTCGATTGATAGGCACCTAATTACGTATCTAGAAAATATACAGGCAATTTATAGTGCACGAAATCGCTATTAAGTCCATAAGAGATATATGAATATTTAAATCAGAAAAGCTGCTTCAATACAACTTTCATTTGAGCAGCTGTTCTGTTGATATACCCTTCTTTACAGAGGGTATTATAAATTTGTCACGAAATGTGTAAATCCCACATTGAAGGCAAGATCTGGCCCCATATGTATGTATTTTTTGATAAAGACGATGATCCGTCCAAGGAAATGGCCGGTTCGGAATACGATATAGCTGTTATAGGAATAAAAAAGATCAGACTACGAAACCAATACTTTAGGAACGCAGTGTACGAAGTCTTCGGAGTGCCGTTGATGGGTCTTCCTGACTAGTTATTAATTCATGCAACAAATTAAATTAATTCAGTAGCTTAATAATCTTTAAAGCCACATAATTTTACCTTTCTCATCGACTACTGCTTTAGAGGCATGCACTTACGCATTCGAGCCCATTGAGTTTGGTTTGAAGCACCTTTTATGTTGCAACCTTTCACATTTTTCGACATTTAACGGCAATTTCTCTGCTGCAACTCAAGTTGAAAAGTGCGCCCACACACACTGAGAGAAAAGAAACTTGAGCAGCAACACGTTGCAATGACAATCGCGACAAGTTGCACTTGTCAGGCAGTTGTGGCAGTGAAGTGGCAGCTAAAGCCCACATATAATCATCGACCCTGACAGCAACTGCAGCAACTCATAGAAATTCTTGAGAAAAGTCGCTAGAGAAACGCGTTCGTGTCGCGAGCGATTAAGCGCGCCCACACATTCGCTTGAACTTGACTTTGTGAGTTTTGTGAGCTGTTTATGACTACATAGGATCTTGCCACACTGTTTAATTGTATGCAAGCGGAAGTTAACGTCACCATTGGATATTAATGTGGTTATTACTTGGACTATTAGCAGATGGCTTTCAGCCAAAACTGGCCAACTTTACGCCACATTGCTCAAGTGATAGCTGAGGCGCCGCGTGCGTGCCTCTTTGGAGAGGCACTTTTAGTCAACCAGCCACCTACATACATATATGATTATACGAGTATGTACGTGGCTTACTTGGAATGGCTCGAATGGCTGTGGGTTGCCTCACAGTCCAGCTAATTGACTGCATCAAGATCTTCAAGTACTGTACTAGATATCTAGCACAGAGTGAGACCAATCTCTTGCCACACATATGAAGCGTATCACATGACAATAGACATGGACGACTTATGCGTTTTGTAACTGGAGATGGAAGCCCTAGATACGAGTATATTGCGGCAACTGCGCATTTTGCTCCCAGCTCTTTAAATTTATTCATTATTTACACAACTAAATACTAGGCTGAAAGACGCGTACGAAACGCGTCGGAATCGCGAACCAAACGCGCCATCTGTCTGCTTAATTCAAACAAGCTCGCCGACCTTTTCTATATGTATATACGAGAGTATGTAAGTCCAACTATAGCACAACGTGCTTGAGATCTCGCCATCATAAAGTTTACTCTCCTATTCTGTCCGGCTCTCAATCCCGCATTCCCGCTGCCTCTTTTAATTACGTAATTTGTTTAGCTCGTTTTTTTCTATTGCTTTTTTAAGTCTTTTCACATTTTGTCATACGCTGTTTACTTTGAATGATTTTTCGCATGGGATTTTCTTTCGAGTTTTTGTGAGAATAGATAAAAAAGGCATTATTTACTTTATGTTAATTTTAGTGATGGCTTTCAACGAAACAAACGAAAGTAAAACAATATATTAAACCCCAAAACACTCCTAAAACATATTCCTATGGTTAGCTTTTGATTCTGGTTGAATAGTAATACAGATTATTTCACCCGTGTAAGATAGATAAATAGATGTATTCATAGGGGTATTCGCCCCAAAAGAACTCAACATTTTTACATAGACTATTCATTATTTTATGGACCTATCAATCAATCAATAATTTACGAATCAAAGCACAATTCAGCGCTGTAAAAAAATGGACAAAACCATGGTAGAAGAGTTAAGCTAATTTAATATCCGAGTATCTTTGACAATATTGTATTTGTGTTCACAATATCAAAGATAGTCTATTTCAGTTTCAAGCACATTTCAGGGTATACATAAGTCTATATATTCTTGCTTTTGTTGTTCGCCATTTATTTGTACAATTTTGTGTGAGGTGTGAACAAACTTAAACGCAACGGAAGTTCACTTGCTAACAAAAGAGTGCGAGATACTTTGATATTTGTATCTTTAACTGCTGCGCTGGCGAAGGCGGTAACCAAATTTTTCCGACACTGATTATTTTTGATTGGGAACTGTGTTGTAAAGTGTTTCCATGTATGACAAGACATTTAGTTTTAGTGATTATCTCATCAGCATCTCATTGCCGCAGGCTAAAACTTGTTGGACTGCACGACCCGGGTTGTATGCATCCGAGAGATACAAACCTATAAACCGGCTAAAAATTTGCATGTGCCAACATCAAATTGGAGCTGCCGTTGTCGGTGTTGCATGTTAAGCGTTTGATTAATTTAATGACAATACCCGTAGGCTGCATTCGATGAGGCATAACTTATAAGATACATAGATGCATGAGTGTTCCTCACAGATTCAGCTTTCAAAACTCCTGCAAGGAAATTGGCGCTATTTAATTGATTTACCAAATAATTTTAGCATGATCGGTTCCGCTGATTTATTTCATAGCTATATTTAAATATAGTATATATGTACACAAGTATTGTGTGTATTATAATTTGGCAGAACCAAAAATTTGAATATTTAAAGCTCTTTTGTTATTGTGCTTTTTCTAATTTTAAATGAGATTTGTTTTATAAACAATTTTCTGCTAGCCAAATGTTGTTTGTGTGTTTGTTGACGTCACAGAAATCTGTTTCTCTTTTGTTTTTTTTTTTTAAGTTTGGAAATAATTTCTTTACCTTTCGCATTATCCGAACGAAGTCAAGGTGTATACAATGAGCATGTCATAAATATTTCCGTTAGACACAGACAACACTATACACTATATATATACTAAAAGTAGTATATGTATTTACTTGTTCCGTAAGGCAGATTAGATAGTCAGAGCCAAAACAAATCGGTGATCGTAATGCATCCGAAAGTTGCAAGACTACCTCATTGCTTTTATGATTCAGACAAGCAGTTCAAGAAACCTTAAGATACGAGTAATAAAGACAGAGTCATATAAGTCTACCCTATAAAACAGAACTGAAAACCGAGCAGATAGGACTAAAAGATCGAACTTTAAGCGATATTGCGATAGTTGATATCTGTTTTAAAGATAATATATCTCTTGTTGTGATCTTAAACAAGAAATTTAAATATCAAAACAATTCTCTCAATTTGGTTCTCTTATATTTCTAGAATTATCCTGATTTAATATTTGTAAACTTATTTTATGCCCTAGCTTAATCAGAGATCAAGAATGAATTATTCTTAATTTATGACTCTTATCCCAATTTAAGTCCAAATTTTTCAAGATTTTTTGCTCCCAATTTAAAACCATTTAAATTCATTTTTGGCCCGGTGATGTTCGCGCTGTGATAGAAATATTCATCAAATTTTATATTTAAAAAGTTAATTATGTATATGATATCGTTTGGATTATATAGTTTCTTTTTTTTTCAGTTCAAGCTGCTATACATCTCATCCACAATGCCGAAGCCTCTAGTAAACTCGTGCTGCTTGTGCCAGTCAACACGTAATGGATCTGTTATATCCGGAATCTTGGCCATTGTACTATCTATTATCACAATAATTGTAATATTCACAACCCGTGTGCATTTCAAGACAATTGTCTTTGACTTTATACCAAATGATATAGTAAAAATCATACTCGTGATAAACCTTTGTATGACTATATTAATATCGCTCCTTATGATAGCTGGTGTTCTCAAGGTGCGTACTTATATCTTATGAATTCCATAACTATTCGTATTAACCATAAATATATTTCTTATAGCGCAATCATTATCTGATGGTTCCTTGGGTGGTGCTGGGGATTATGATTGCCATTGGCCTGCTCATTTCTGTAATCTACACTGGCGTCGTCTTCTTCATTGATGGCTATGTGCTGACGGGCGTTCTGTGGCTGATCTTCGGACTGATTTGTTGTGGTAAGTCCGAATGGGCCTCTCCTTGTGCGGTTTTTAGCACCGGATGGCGTTTCACGCCAACCGTTTTTACTTTATTGACGCATTTATCATGCGTCGATTACCTGCATGCTGAAAGCAAGAGACGCCGGCTCGGGGTGGACTGCAGTCTGCTGACAAATGAGGCGCGAAGTGCTTGCCCCGCCAAATGGCAAAAATTATAAATGGCCATGTGTGAGACAAAACAGTATTCACTCGTAAATGGAAGCCACTCAGCTCGAACGCTAACTTTCGTGGTCTGAAAGATTTTATTTGCTGAATAGATACTCATACAACAGCCACATTATTTTTGTGCCCTATTTAAAAGAGTATCCATGGGTACTTAATATCAGTTTACAGTCACTTTATTTACCTATCTACATTAGGAAAACTTATTATATTATATATTCAGGTCGAAATTTTTTGAGACCTATGAATGAATCGACCCGAATACCTGAAATATCACTTCCTTCATGTTCAAATAGATCAATAATCCCCCCCACTTACTCTAATTAAAAAGAAAACAAACGCAATATATGCATTGTTGCCATTATCTTTATAGAATCCTCATTCCTTTTTGAATGTGAAGAAGAAGCTTCACCTGTCTTCACCTGTAGAGAGTCTATAAAGCAATTCTTCAGCTGCAATCACAAATCAGTCAATCAAAGTAATAATAAAGTAATTTCATTTGCAATAAATATGAAAACACCTGAGACAATATACTCTTTATATTGTTTATATAATAGTAGTTTAAATAGTGAGGGGGTTAGTTTGCATGTTAACAGATACAAGGACAATTGCCATGAGTACGTCGACAAGGTTCATCATGTTTACAATTTCTAGGGAGGGGACAAAAAATTCAAAATGTTACGTGTGTTGCTTTTCGCTTTGAGTACCCTTTGCAGAGGTGTAACTACTATAATTTATTCTAGTCTAGGCAAAGGATATCGTAAATCGTTAAGAAACAAAGAACGAAGATTTTATGACATTGCGGAATGGAATAATTTTGAAAATTTTTATTCAATTTATTTATTGTTCCTATGCATATAAAAGCTTATAAATATCATCAAAATATGTTGAGAAACAACCAATTTTGAACCTATTGTTCCTACGACAGATATATGATACGGGTGAGATCTTTATATTTTTGACCATCATTTAGAAAACACAAGTAAAAAATCTTTTATCCATTTCTAGAAAAATATGTACGTATGTATTTCATATAGCAGACATATCTAGTTTTATTAGATCAGATTATCGTTTGAAAACGATCATTAGTCTTGACCAACTGCATTATCGAAAGATCATTCTTTTAAAAGCTATAAAGTTCATGCAAAGTTTTATTAACCTAATCTTGAAACTGAGAGAAATAAAAAACGAGACGTTCAGAAAATCCTATTTCCATTATGCCATCCTGTTTCAATAGAATGCATATACATTTTGGGAGATAAATAAACGACTGGATGGATAGAAAAGCTTGGATATGCCAACCAAAATCTACTTTCAAGTTTAAAATATAAGTTTGTAGTATAGAAGGTCAAAGATGTCTTCTTCGAAAGACAAACAAACTAAGGTCTTACCTTAACCCACTTAATCTAAACCAGAAGCTGTAAACTGTAACTGTTCTCATAGAAATGTTTATTTAACTATTTGCAGCTGTACTCACATATTGCTGGTGCGTCGTCTACAGCGAATACGCAAATCTGGCTGAGGAGAGCGAACGCGGACGTTACAACAAGCAGCCGTATCGCCGTTGAGCCGTCAACTCATCCACTGATATCATCGTATGACCGCGTTTGCGTATATTATCTTTAGGCGATAATACTAAAAATGCTTATGTTCGTAATTAGCTCATATGTTTAACTAATAATGTTTAATTTAATTATTTAATAATTCGCGATGACCAGTACATACATTTAAGAAATATTTCAAAACTCTTTTGTGGGGCCGTATTAAGTGCAATCGAAATACTTTTAATACATTTTAATATTTATCACGGTCCAAATAATTTTTGTTGTAATTTGTACGTAATTTTGTATATGTATAAATAATAATAATAATATTGCTAACAAGTAAAAAATAAAACAATTATAAAATACCTATAAAAGTGTAAGAGCTCGATGTGGCTTGTGTTTATTATTCTGTGTGTTCTCTTCTCTCATATTATTATTTATTTCAAAATAGATATTTATTTCTCTCAAAGTCTATCAAAATTGTAAATTAACTAAAATATATGTTGTATGTATGTGTATGTGGGTGTGTTCTCGCATTACTTTTCTGAGTGGGCGTGTGTAGACTGTATTATGTATCATGGTTCATGTATTATGTATTGTAAATAACTACATAAGTAAATTTGTATATTTGTTTACAGTTCATTGCGTGAATATTTGGGCTTCAGCTCCTCAATGCGCTTGATGAAATCAGATTTTTCTAGGCAACCATCGCAGCTCTCATCCCAGTCGTTAAGGATCTTTTTCAGATCGCGCACTTTCAGCTTTTTAAGGTCTACACTATTCAGATCAATTTGTTTCTCTGCAAAGAATGAAGACCAAACGTGTTTGTTAGACAACTACGGTTGTAGATGTATGTCAACTCATTTTTAGTGGGCGTACCGTAACGTAAATCGCAGATTTGCGCGTCCATCTTCTTAAGTTTCTCACAAACTTTCTCCGCTGGCATGGACCAACTCAGGGGTTTGCTCATCTCATTTAATATGCCTGTAGCCGACTCCTCTAGACCGCCCAGGTAGTAGCACTGCGTGGATAGAGATGAAAATAGTTTATTTTGAGGTCACTATGCAAAGGTTCGTTTTGAGGAGAACGGCTTTCGAATAGGTTCACAAACCGGTTCAAGGAGTTAACTTGTTCTAATTTGAGGATGTTCTGCGTTTAATACATAGGCGTTTTCTTAATTTGCCACATCTTTGAGGGATTAAGGCGTAGAAATGTATTTCTTTCTAATATCAGATAATAAAAATAGATAATTATAAAAATTATTCAAAGATTCAAGACTTTTGAACCGAATGGAGGGTTAGGCAAAAGATGTGGCTGTAACTTTTAACTGAATCGGTATAAAAAAATTATGTTTAAAAATGCAATATTCCTAAACAGATTCGAACCGAAATGGAACTCGGTTCTCGAATCAAACCTGCTTTGCAAACTATTTAGCCGGCAAAATGGCCTTGAAATACTTACAAATCTGTGCTCCTTGTTTTTCTGCGTCTTGCAGAACTTTTTGAACTCTGTTTCAATCAGTTTGTAGTCCTTCTTCGTCACATCGGTCAGCGTGTCAGCAAACCTTCTAATGGTCTTTACACAAACTGCAAAATGACATTGGGTGAAAATCAGCTGAAGTCATTTCTTACTTACGTGGCCCAGCCAGCCAACCAGCCAGCCATCCAGCATACTTTTTACACGTATTTACATACCTTCGCAATCGTCTTCTTTGAGTGCCAGCGCCGTATGGGCGACGCCAGCTATGAGGCAGACCAGTAGCACTATTTGTGACGTGTTCATTTTTCGTGTTTTATTTAATAATTAATTCTTTTTGTTTGAAATGCCCACGTTAGCTTCTCTCAACCAACTTGTTAGCTATACTTGGTTCTGAACAGTGTGACCAGGTAAGCGAACCTCAAAAATACTATATAAATATACCATAAAAATAAATTAATACTAAATGTACATAATTGTTTTTGGGGCAGCTACCTGGTTTTGCTGCACTGATATTTTAAAAGAACATGGCGGTTGGACAGCAATGTAAATCTTAGGAAGAATCAATTTTGTTAATCGAATCGGAACCGTTTTGTTACGATTTTGAAAAAAAATAAAATACACTTTGCGAACCCAAAAATAATAAAAACGTCGCCGACAACAAATGTGTCGAAATGGAATTAAATAATCAAAAATCGTTTAATCCTGGTCTGATTGGGTTTCTTTGCCCGGGTTTTCCGCAATCGTGTGCAACAAATGTTGGACCATAAAAATTAATTTGTATTTAATACCCCAGAAGGCTTAAATGTAATTCAATTTTAATCTTACTTATAAATTTTAATTTAATTAATTTTCTATATTTGAATTTAATTTATATAATAATTATTTTTATCTTTTGTAGTTCTTTAATCGACTGCAATTAGTCGATCTAATAATAAATAATGAATTATCATTTACCACCTAAAGGTATGCTACATTTTTTGTGGGGATGCTATTAATATTTATTTTATTTTATTAATATCGTAATTGTATACCGTATTTTAAGTAATATATTATTTAGTCTCGGCAAATTAATACTGCGATCCATGTGAAATACTTTCTGATTATATTATCTACATATATATGTATAAGTATAAACAATATATTTAAACAGCTTTTATTAAGCTCACAAAAATTCAGCTGAAAATGTATTCTCAATTTTTATTCCCTGGGTATAAAATGTAATTTATTTTGATAAGGAGATAAGAAATTTATGTTTCTTGATTAAAATGATTAGCAAAGACCTTTTGGAATTAATAATAAAAGCTGTTCAATATTGATCTTTATTTAAAATTGAAACAACGAGTTTTTTAAATTAAAATGTGATCAATAAACGAATTTTATTTTTACATTTAGTATTTTTAAAATTCTTATAAATAATTCGGATTTCTTTTGCTATAGTCTTTATTGTCGTAAGTGGCCCAGTCGAAAAAATTTACCGCTCAGTATTGACTCACTCGAGCTATCGGAAGCAGCGCAGCGCGTGCCTCGGCGGGAGCTCACTCGAATATACGAAATTTATTCTTGAATATTATGAGCCTAAAAGTACTTTATTCTTTGACATGAAATTTGGCTGTAAAAACGTTCGATTCTTGATTACAGTTGAACAGTATTGCTTGCGCTAGCAAACTGTAAAGAGCTCTCAGTTCCACTCCGCAGAGAACTCTCTACAATTCCGATCAAAGCTGTAACCGTGGACACCAAACCGACTACGAGCCATAGCAAAATTTTGTTTACAATATTTCTTGTATGAAATTAGCAGAAACTAAATGAAATTTGTGACGGTGTAATTGTATAAAACGCGTCGGAAACCCTAAAGTGAATTTTTAACTCGTTCTTACATTAAAAAATAAAATAATAGTAAAAAATGACCGAGGTTAAATATTCACTTGTACTACCCACTAGTCCCGATAACTCCGACAGGATGACCAAATTTTCTGTACGAGGAAGCCTGCTGTCCGAGCCCCAGCAGTAAGTTCTAAATAAAATTCTAATTACGACATGGAGCAAATAGTATAAGAAAATCGATTAAGCACCCTTTTCTTAGAATCAGCAATTAAGATTTCGCGTGCAACAATTTTAAGTAGCTCTATAAAAATTCAGTATGGCTGTGCTTTAAAAATGTAGGGCAGAATATTTAAAAATAATTATATATACAGTTTTTCATATCATTTGTGTCAACAAGCAATTTTCAGCAAATATTATAGGGCTCCAATTAAGAACCACAAGCAGTATTATCTTATTTATTAATTATTAATTAAAATCTGTTGTTCGCTTTTGGCATTTCTGTATCAGCTCAGTTCAGTTCAGCTCAGATTCATTTCGGTTCGGTTCCCATCATAATCAATGACATCATCAACACAAAATTAAAGCAGCAGACACGCGTTGAAGATGCCGCTAAATTGCCGGCAAGTGTGACGCTCCGAGAGCAAAAAACGACAAACAAAAGGAAAACATAAAACATCAAAACAGAAACAGAAACAGACTTATAATAAATAGTGTTAAACTAACAGGTCAGGTGTGAGGGAGCTGGCATTATTTTTCAACCATTCTTTACTGCGATGGTCACTGAACAAATGATGTCAATAAATCAAATATTTTTCAGTTCATTTCGTCTATTTCATCATAGCGTAATGATTACGTCTTTACAGAATTTGGATCCGGCTTTGTACTCTAAGACTTGCTACACGAATTCATTTACAAGACCTTGATTAAAATATTTATACCTTTATAGAAGCTTTTATAACTATGTCTCGGAATATGTAATGCATTAAAGTATACATTTCATTGGTCCGGTCAAAATAAATTATAAACTTGACACCAATCAAATACTTAATCTACTCTGCAAGGGTATGTAATGTTCGGTGTGCTGAAGACAGCCGTTCAGCCGTTCTGACGCGAGTTTATCATTGTTCAGTTCATTCTGTTGTTGAGTTGATAAGATATTCAATGCTTAATACTGGAAAACAAACCACTTAGATCCCTACTATAGATAACACTCTTTATATATACTTTTATATATATATATATATGTACATACCTATACGAAGTACATATTTGGAAGTGTAACTTATTCAGTTTCTCTCTCCTTTTACTTACATTTTGGATTTTTAAGGGTATTTTAGAGTTGAGTAACAAGTAAAACCCTCAAAATAGCCATAGTAGTCATAATTTCTTCAAAGAATAGAAAAGCTTTTTTTACCTGTAACTTAACTGAGGTTTCACAAAAATTAACAATTAGTCAAAGTAGTTAAATATAAAAGCACGCGCCGATATCTCTCTCAAATATAATTATTAGGAAATTTTAAAAATTAGGTTTTCCTTGTGTTTTAAACCATTTGACCCACACGTTACGTTGAATACAAATAGCCACAAATATTTTTACAATGAATCACACTCGAATATTCCGAATACCGGTTAGAACCAACATAGCTGTAGATCCCGAATGGTGTGCACGTTTTTCACACCCACGCCGAGTAGATTTACCCAGCCATGACATAGCACTTAATGTCGGCCTAAAATAGATATTTCACACCTGTTCCGGAGACAAAAAATGCTGTCGTTAGCATTCCCCGTGTAAACAAATCATCCGACAAATGGTTGCCAGGCATTATATATGAGTAGCTATAAAATACGCTAAAAGGGGTGTAAATTATGAAAATCCATCAAGTAATCATCCTCGGAGATGTGTACGGTAACCAGATAAAAGATTTGAAGAAAAAAATAAACGTATCAATTTAAAGATTGAAGCAATCAGAATAAGTTAAGCGAAGGTATTGGTATATTATTAGAGTATCTTTTTCTACATCCATCTCGAATTGAGCATTACTGGTTATTTTATGTTTTGTTTTATTTTTTATCTTCAGATTTTCAATAAATTTTGTAAACAGCCCCAGCTGCACAGACAACATAACTTATCACTTCAAAGTCAAGATCCCCACCCAGACGATTGTCGAAAATTACAAGAGCGACGGCGAATGGAGCGGATCGCATCAGGAGAAGTATTTGAATATATTCGATGGTAAAAGTGATATAAATATGCCAAAAATCCCCAGTATTATTGATGGTATTGACGCCGAACTTTACTATTCGTTCACAGAGTCGACTTTTTCACTAGAATTTCAGTTTGACTATGAAAATTCCACCATACTCGTTTACCAAGTGCGTGGACAGGGTCATAATTTTGTTTCCAAATACGAGACTCTATTTTCCCTGTCCGATATACAGTCGATTCAAGTGTGGGGAGATGTTCTAAAAGTTAACGCATTCTCACTGAATTACGATTGAGATTAGTCCCAAAAATACAAAAACAAATGCGCCCAAGGTTAGCACTACAATTGGTTCTTCTTCACTTCTCTGCTGGTTTTTGTCCACTGCTTGCTTGGTTGGGTTTCTTTTGCTCTGGTTTGGCTTGGTTTGATTTGTTCTGCTATTTACCTAATAATGCACGCGCACGTAGTTAATCTAACCCACTCGAAAGCTAAGTTCACTTTCATTTATTAAGTTGAAGATTAAAATCGTTCTGCTTCGTCCTGCGTCCGTTGTCAACGGAACTCCTTCTGTTTATGCTATATAATATTAATAATCCGATTCCAGTGCCTTGCAGTAGTATTTGAATACTTTTTGAGTAGTTTTATTTCTAGTTTTAAGTAAGACTTTACCTTTGTATGTTAAGTTAAGCCAAAGAATATTTAATTTTATTTTTTAAATTGCTGAAGTAGCTTATATGTAATTCCATATCCTCACATCCCATTCAAGGTATTATTTAACTGCACTGGCTTATGTTACAACAACCCTAAACAAAATCCATTAAATGTTATTTATTTATCGCCAATTGTTCCTAAATTTGTTTTATTCCAAAATTTCAGAATGTTTTAGTGCAACTTTTTAGTTGGAAACGTGCTTGAAATTGCATCGCATTTGCATACGTATGAAAACCAAATGATATATTTAGCTGCTTGCATTCGATAATTCGTGGAAATGAAAATGGTTTAAGGATTGCGAACAGAACTATTTTCCCATTTTATATTTGCAGTACCCGAACGAGAAATTGATAAACTCACGAAAACTCAGCAGAGATTGGGTAAATAATGGGGCCTACCATCTGTTGTACATCGCTACGAATTGAGCGATCCAAACAAATAATAAATTAACTATTCCATACATGAAACAATCGCAATTATTTTCAATTTCATTTCGGGGTTTAATTTTAAATTTTCCCAAATTCCCAGTAGGTGTGGGCATTACAAACGTTTTCAGTATTCTAAATTAAGTATTTATATCTTACTAGATGTGTTTATTCTTAATAATTATTTACAATTTAACGCTGCTAAAATACATACATTTATAAGCTTGGGCTACACGCTTGTAAAATTGGCGAGTCGTTTAATACATACTATTATTAGATAATAATTAAATAAAGCGATTAAAATAAAGCAACTAATGGGAAATGCTTTCAATTAATGTTAAAATTTTAAATTTTAAATCAAATCAAACGCTTTCCTAACAAAGTAAATAAATATGTACATAAATAAAGTAGACGAATACAAATTAAATTATAAACTATTAATTATATATTGCACTTAATAGAGATGGAATCCCATGTGGCGCACGAAAATATAGACAAACTATATAAATATATTATATAATAGAATGGAATTAAAAGATACTGGCTACCAGCAAAGACGATAAAATTAAGTGAAACAAATCCAAAGACTAGAAGAGGAATCAATCAATAAATTAAAACAGAGTCTACTTCTCAATTTTGCAAACTAATTGATTTGTGGAGCCGCTGGTATTTTGAAATTGTGGATAACCCAGCTGAACGAAGTTCGCCAGAGATGTCGGCATATTAGGATCAGACGCCTGAGTGATTGTTATGGTTTTTCCATCAAGATCCAAGCGCATTATCTGAGGCTGCTGTTGCTGGATTTGCATTTGAGACGGTTGAGGCTGGATTCGAGGTGCTCTAGCAACGTCTGCTTGCTTTATTTCATAGTGCTTCTAGGAATTACAGAAAGTTTGAATCAAAGTGGAAATAGCTTACAATTTGGCAATCTTTTACCTTGGATACTTGCTGAGTCCCGCCTGCGGGTTGAGTAGACGTCGCTGCATTATCAGGACGCGGTTTCTTATGCATTTCACGATGATTCTCGTAGTGTTGCTTTGACGCGAAGTTTTTGTTGCAGATTTCACAGCTGTGTAGTCGTGTCTCGGTAGGCTGTGCAGTGTGAGTGCTAGAAAAAGAATAATGCAATAATTATAAAGAGCTTTTAAAAATAAAAGAGTATGCAATCTTCGGCGCGCCGGAGATAGCCTTTTCCTACTAGTTATACTATTTTTTCCTATTAACTATAAAATGCATATAATGGATTACTAAAACTATTTGTCGATCTTATTGAACCTACCGTTTATGCTTGTTGAGATTATCCTTGCGGGAGAAGGGCTTTTTACATTCTTCGCAGGTGAACATCTTCTGGCCAGAGTGGGAGACCAGATGGCGCGACAAATGCTCCTTGCGACTAAAAGCCTTATCGCAGCCTTCTTCGGAGCATTTGAAAGGACGAAGCCCTGCGTGCAGCTTCACATGTTGCGTTAGATGCTCTTTTTTCTTGAATTCACGCCGGCAGGTTGGACAGGTAAGTGCATTAGCTGGTGTCGCTGCAGGCGTTTCATTGACCGCTGTTTTAGCCATCTGCTGCTGCTGAGACTGGGCAGTTGTTTGCTGCGCGGGCACAGGCAGAATCTGTTGTGGCCGTGCGGGTTTCGGTTTTGGAGATTGCTCTGGTGGCTTGCGATTAATTTTCCTTTGGTTAAGTATATTTGTGGCTGTTGCACCGGCTGACTGTGGGAGAGCAGACGATTGTGGCGGCTGCGGCTTGGGTGGTGTTACTGGCGTTGGCGTTGGCGTTGGCATGGAAGTTTGCATCGCTTTGAATTCCGGCTTGGGCAGAACTTGCGTTGAGATACGACTGATGGTTATATTCTGTTTATTTAATAGCGGCATTTTGTTGCTTGCCACAGGTTGTTGCGGCTTCAGCTTTGTAATAGTTGTATTGGACGAAAGACGTTGTAGAGCTGCTACATTACTAGCCGATACCATTGGCTGCTTGTTGTTCTGTACACTGCGTTTATTAAACTCCACAGTCGTCAGGTTATGGGAGGATCCAGAAGCAGCAGACGGAGATGTCGTTTTACATTTGTTCTGCTGTTGCTGCTGCTGCTGGTGTTGTTGTGCTTGCTGTTGGCGTGGCGAAGCCATCTTAAATGTGACCGAGGCATCAGCCCTGCTACTCGTTGGTGTGTTTGCCTCAGAGGTTATGTTCCGGATGACCAATTGAGAATTGATAGCATTTGCATGTGGAGATCTAATTATTTGCTGTGAAGTTACTTGCGCAGTTGTAGGCACTAGCTGATGTTGTTGCTGCTGGCGTTGTTGTTGCTGCTGATGTTGTTGTTGTTGATGCTGCTGCTGTTGTTGTTGTTGTTGTTGCTGCTGCTGTTGTTGTTGTTGTTGTTGTTGTTGCGGTGGCTGATGCATAAGGAACTGAGTTTGCTGAGCTGTTGCTGATGATTGGAAGGTACTCGTATTGCCCAGAGTTTGTGGCGTTAACTGCAACGTGGCTGGAATGGATGTCGGAGTCAACTGCATGATGGGCTGACCATCCGCAGTAGCTAATTGTGGCTGGAGCTGAGAGTGGAGAAAAGTGCGAATAACGCAATTGGTTTATTTATATATATATATATATATTTAGCTAAGGCATAAATAAAGATCATTTAAATCGTCTACAGCGTATATTATTTATAAATAAGAATAACTAGATCTTCAAGGGCAACTCTAGTTTACATATATCTTTGAATTTTTTTAAATTTAAATTTTAAACTACATATACGAAATTCAAATTGTTTCAAAATCAAATTGGAGTAATAAAAACAAAGCACATTCTAAATTTAGTAAGAGGATTAATTTGAGGTTTGAACCCAATAGAAAGTTTTGCTTTCATTCTATCAAAATATTAAATTATTAATATGATATGGTTAATGTTACTATTAATTTTGAACCTTTACGCTTTAAGTAAGTTTATCTGTTTACCTTCATTTGCACTTGGTAGGTGGTCGGCAGCATTAGATTCTTCGTATCTATGTGCGCTACAATCTGCTGATCCGAGTTTTCATCGCGTATGGTAATTGGCAAGAAGCATTTGTTTGGTGATAACATATTGGTAGCACCATTGCCTCCGACAAGCTGAGAACCTGTCAAGCTAGAAAGCAGAGCTGCGGCATTGAATTGCTGAGTCGGCTGGGCAGCTTGCATGCTGCCTGTTCCATTGCCGCCTGAGCTACCACCTGGTAGAAGTTGCAATTGAATTTGAGGCTGTGTGCCGGAGCCGCCAAACTGCGATAGACTGCTATTAAATTGTGGAGCTGCGGAAGGTGAAGAGATTACAAAGTTAAGCTTAGGCTTTTTGCTATCAACAGAATTCATGCCATCATCGGAACAGTTCGTAAACTGCGTCTGAGTCTGCGCCTGCAGCTGTTGTAGTTGCTGCAAGAGCGCCTGTTGCTGCAATATTATATTGAGATCATTAAGCTGCTGCGGTTGTAATTGAAGTTGTGCAGGAGAAGCTGGCACCGCTGTTATTGTTTGCGTCTGCAGTTGAGTAGGTTGATGCTGCTGCTGCTGCTTTATGCTGGTTATAGTAGTAGTGACAGGAGCGTTGTGTACATTGTCCTTCTTTCCTAGCGGCGTAATCTTTATGTCCGGCTTGAGGCGTATAAACTCCTCCAAAGTGCTACAAATAAATTAATAAATTTGTGGTTAAAATAAAAAATAACAACTTACTTTTGCTTCTCGCTCTTGGTTTCAGGCAGGGATTGGGCCACTGGCTGCGCCTGGACATGACTACTGTCCACAGTAATTGTATACTGTTGATGTTGTTGTTGTTGCTGCATGCCCACCGCTGCCTGTATTATGCTGTTTAAGAGATCGTTGGACTGGCTACTGCTCCCTGATACAATTCCACCCGATGAACTGCTCAGCACACTGAGACTCTTTCCCGTCTCATTGATGGCATCCTTGATGAGCACCTTGTCTTCGTTCTGCAGTGCCCGATGGTTCAGCCAATTGTTGAGTGTCGTCTGAGACTTTTTCGAAGTGGTGCGCATGTCGAACATCTGCTCCACCTGTTGGACACACTGGGCACACACTACCTTGGGCAGGCGATCATTCTCATCAATCTGTATCAAGAATGGTTTATATTGGGTGGACTTCAATTTTTAGAAGGTGAAGCTTTGGTTTCGTTTCAGGGAGTCCCAGAATCTAAACTACTGTTTTAAATCTTGTTTCGAACTTTAAGCAAAATATTTCTGCTTCCAAATTTGACTACTTCAAACCTTAATAATTTTTTCTGAACCGTTTTAGTTGATGAAACTAGCCAACCAAAGCTGGAACGAGACTCTTGGTTCAGATTCCCTTTCAAGTTGAAATCTAGCAGCCGAACCACTTAAAAAATGGTAAATGCGCCACATTCTTAGTCAAAAAAAACCGTTCTTAGTGTTTTATCAATACACTATTTGTATACTCTTTCAGGGTGTATTATAACTTTGTCACGAAATGTGTAATGCATTGAAGGATCCATCTCCGACCACATAAGTATATATATTATTTATGAGGACGGCGAGACGAGTTGATATAGCCATGTTCGTCTGTCCGGCTGTCTTTCTGACTTTCTGTTTATAAGCAAGCTAGTCTCTCAGTTTTTGAGCTAGGTGAATGAAATTTGGTATAAAGCCTTTCTTTTGCTCCAGGCAGCACATATTTCGGAACATATAGCTCCCATAGGAACGGTCGATTCAAAAGTTGTTGTATGGAAAACTTTTTTGATTTTCAACGTATCTTAATTAAAATTACAAGTTATATGGAAAAAAGTGATTTCTAATCTCACACCTAAAATCATTAAGTTGGATTACTGTATCATTTAGATCTATAGTTTTTTTAAATTTTCAAGTTTCAGTTCGTCAACTGTATTTGAACCAAAAATGGATTTTTTCAACTGGGTTAGATTCGAATTTCGGTTTTGCAAATCAGAAATCGCGGTTCAAGGAAATTAAAATAAGCTATAAGCAATTCGGCTCAGGAGCGGTTCGCTATATACTTACTTGAATTGGCAGGCATTCGACTATTTTGTTGCACAGATTTTTGGCGCGACCTTCGGGCGAGAAGATGTGTATTTTCTGCTCACTGTTCACCGTGCAGATACGGCACAAATCGAGAAATGGGGCAATAATGCAGCGCATATTGGACATAGTGAACCACTGTACAGAGGACTAAATAGCTACCAAAATGGTTAACAGTTATGATTCCCGCGCACTTTGTTTATATACACACACAATGCGAACTTACACACACAACCCACTCGCACACACACAAGTGTTCAAGGTTGTTGTCTGCAAAACTGCAAAATGCAACAAACACCAAACATACATTAAAAGCTCCCGCGTAAAAGTGTTTTGCACATTTTATTTTTAAGATTTACACTTGCACAGTTGTGTTAACTCTTTCGCTTTGCTGCAGTTGGAATTGGTCACATTTTTATTTTTATTTTTATTTTGCAACAAAAAATTGTTTTGTTAAGCAGACGCCGCAATACCATAGATTCGTATAATACTAAAAAATAACACAGAAAAATACCAAATAAAAAAATGCTGTGGTGATGCCAACCTGAGACATAAAATATATCGATAACAGTCAAATGCAACCTAGTAACGCCATCCATATTTGCATAT
Source organism: Drosophila repletoides (assembly GCA_018150835.1). Lineage (NCBI taxonomy): Eukaryota > Metazoa > Arthropoda > Insecta > Diptera > Drosophilidae > Drosophila > Drosophila repletoides. The sequence goes on from JAECWQ010000202.1 coordinate 9,824,962, forward strand.
TGTGTAGTTTCGTAGTGTGCGTAATTGCGTGACAGTAAAAGTTCTGAAGGAAAAATAAAAATTTAGTTTTAATTTCTTATTTTAATCGCTATAAATACACGAAATGGGCTCACGCAACGAGTGTCGCATTTATGTTGGAAATCTACCACCAGATATTCGCACCAAGGATATACAAGATCTTTTTCACAAGTTTGGCAAAGTCACATTTGTCGATTTGAAGAATCGCCGTGGTCCGCCATTTGCATTTGTCGAGTTCGAAGACGCGCGGTGAGTAACTAAGGCTGAGAACCCAGTGGCGCAAACTTTCTGGTCAAGCAGGCTTTTGCGATTGGAAAAGGAAGGCTTTTGCGATTGCTTACAATTCTATTTACCTTTGCGTGTATTTTATTTACTTGTTAATGGAATCGAACGCACATATTGCCAAATATGTAACCAGGCCGCATACAATTTAATACACAATATTCAATATTGTAAGCGGACAATTAGGCACGCACATTAGTACCGTTGTGCTGTTGGGTTGTTACATGCAAACCATATGTATTTACACTCACTTATGCATAGAAATACGTACTTTATTTAACTGTTTGTTCATATTTGGCGGTAAACAGCGATGCGGATGACGCTGTTAAGGCGCGCGATGGCTATGACTATGACGGATATCGCCTGCGTGTTGAGTTCCCTCGGGGCGGAGGACCGGGCAGCTACCGGGGCAACAATCGCAGCGATCGGAGTCGGGATGGAGGCGGACGTATGGGAGGAAGAGGGCCGCCAGCTAAGAGGTCACAGTATCGCGTCATGGTAACAGGTTTGCCCGGTTCGGGTTCGTGGCAGGATCTTAAGGATCATATGCGTGAGGCGGGTGATGTTTGCTTTGCCGACACCTACAAGGATGGTTCCGGAGTTGTGGAGTTCCTACGCCACGAGGACATGAAATATGCCATCAAAAAGTTAGACGACTCTCGTTTCCGTTCGCATGAGGTTAGTAATACATATAAAATACGATTAATATCGAACGAATTTACTTTTAAATAACCACAATCACTGCTACTAGGGCGAGGTTGCCTACATACGGGTCCGGGAGGATAGCGGCGATAATGACCGCGGTGGCGGTGGCGGTGGCGGCGGCGGCGGTGGTGGTGGTGGTGGCGGAGGCGGCGGCGGCGGTGGAAGTCGTGACTATCGTGATAGGTAAGTGTCAGAGTTTTAAGCAGACTTTACGAATACCATTTTTCAAATACTCAAACCTTGAAACTTACTTCAATTAAAATTAGGAATTATTTTAGGTCTATTGTCGAATTTTATTCTTTGTAGAAAGGAAATTTAAACCATTCCCCGAATCAAATCGGATTTCAAGCCAGTTAATAACTAAAAAATAGATTTCGAATCAATCTTTCGATTTGCCCGTACTGTTTTTCTATAAAAAATAGTTAAGTTATATTTATTTTCTTACATATTATTTTGTCAATTTTCAAATATGGGCTATAGATAGATATATTTTAATTTTTTCTAACGTTACTTTTTGATCTTTTTTATTTTCAGGTCGCGCTCGCGATCGTTCTCATCGCGACCTCGTCGTCGTGGTACACCAACATATTCGCCAGTGCGTCGCCAATCCTATTCCAGGTCTCGCTCACGCTCTAATTATTAAATTAAACAATCATTATCCATTAATCTTAATATCTCTTACGAGCAGGAACAAGCAAGAATACTGTCTATATCTCTGCCTTTAATACATACACTTACTGTTTCTTTTAATATTGATTGATCGTTAAGTCTATTTTCAAGAACCCTTTATAAAGAGTGGAGCAATCTAATGCAAATTCAAAATTAGGGAACACAGTTAAAACTTGCTTTTGTCCCTCAGAGAGCTGAAGAATTCTTTTAAATTATTATTTAATGCATACAAATACACGTTTGACAAATTAACATATTAACGATAAATATATAAAATAATGCAAGGAAAGTCCCTTACACATTCCTTGTTTTAACATTTGATTGCATTCAGAAAGCATAATTTATTAGAATTTATCTTACGTCTAAACTGATAAACAACAAATACAAAAACAACAGTAACAATAACAGCAACAAACAAAGTGAAAAATCAACATCTATTAAAATTAAATAAATGTAAACAGAAATCAGAACACAAATTATTATGGAGAGCAAATTTACAAATTATTAATATTTCTTTTTATTTTCTTCTCTTCCCCATTTTACGCGTTTATGTTTGGAGTATAATGAGGATTATTGGAGAAGGAGGAAGGATAAGGATGAGGAGGAAGGATAATTTTGATAATGATGGTGAAGTGGAGTGTGAAGAGGAAAGGATAATGATGAATTTGGATTAAATTAGTGGAGGCAGGAAATTTGGAAAGCGTAATTTTATAAAATATATCGGGAATCATAAAGGATTTGGATATTAGGAATCGTAAAAGGATTTGGATATTAGGAATCATAAAAGGATTTGGATATTAGGCATCCTCTTTTTTTACTCTTCGAAAAAGAAGTGTAAAACTCTAGAACAACGTGGGATTCAGTTTCCCCACGGCACTGAAACTCTGAACATGGAGGACATGATTTTGAGTCTAATCTCCTTTGCTCTTACTATTTGGAAGCCCGTTCAGAACTTCGTTACATCTTTTGGGTTTGTGTTTTTCGATTCGGATTAAAGTAATTTTTTGGGTATAAAATATCATAATAAATATATAAATGATATTGGAGGATGATGAGCGTGTGCACATGGACAGGATATGCAAGGATATTGGAAACTCATCACATCGCGCTTTACTTCAGCATTCGTTTCATAAATGGATTAGGAATTGAATTCGCATTTGAATACCCTTTGGATAACATTTAATCACCATATTTCGTGGCCTTCGCGCCCATATCAATGGAACTTCCGCATCATCCAACGTTGTCTTGCGCCCAACGGTGGATAGTGCCCGGTCCTTGTGATCTATCTTCCTCTATCTCTCCTTGTGGTATGTTCGATTTATGCGATTTAGCCGTTTTGAGTTTATTTTTCAGTTTACTTACGTTTTACGTTATATATAAACCAACAATTATTTCCAAATTTAACACTTATCGTCTTTATCGGTGTTGCCTATGGCTACTACTTTTGGCAGATGCTCTATATATACATTTGTATATTATATACCATAATGCCGGAGAACAGTTGCCATAAGCCTTATGTGTGTGTGCTTTTTTTTTATTTTCCCCAAGTTTTGACTCGAAACTCAAACCCAAAACATAAACATAAAATTTTATGCATGAGGTTTGTTTTTATCCAAACATTAGAAAATAGTACACTCAAATAATCAGCGCAGAGAACTGGCCAATAAATTAAGAGCCACCTAAAACCAATTCGGAATAAGTGCTGTGTTCTCTTAGCTTCCATTTTTAAACATTAACTAACTACAGATTACACACATCCATAGTTTTAAAATCATATAAGTAAATGGTATATATTTTCAAACTAAATAAATACAACTGCAATAGTAAAGAATATTTGTGTTTTTCTCAAATAAGGAACAAGATATTTATAATTATTTGTAAAGAATTCTTGAAGTTATTTAAATTAATTTATTGTTAAAGTAATAATTGACAAGTTAATAAGTTCAGTGTTGTAAAATACATATTGATTTCGGGATTTCTTGAAGAGGACTAACTTTTTAGTCGTAAGCCTTCAACAAAATTAAAATTTGTGTAGATTTGTATTTATAAATTAATCTACTCATTAGAATATCCATCGAAAAGTCAAAGCAATGTCGGGGGATATTTTGGGGTGCTAATTTATTAAAAAAAATTTTTAAGTTGAATAAAAACTGTGATGTGTAACGAATTGAGTATACACACTCTAACAGCGTTACTCATTATTATTAATTCAAATTAAGAACACTCAATGAAACGAGTGTTACCGTTACTTCTGTGCTTTTCAAACCCCATTTTGGATAGGTACCGGATTGACGGAATTGCTCCACAGTTAGCAGCAAGCACTTTCATTAACAGAAAATGACAAATATCGATAAGAATATCGATAATTCGCGATCAGAAATAGCGCGAATAAAAGGTGAGTTTAATAAACAAGAGAAATAGGGAAATAGCTGGCACGTTTTTGATCATTACTCTAAAAGAGAAATTAAAGTAATAAATATAGACTATTAAGCTTATTTGCTGTCCTGTTAAAGAGCTTATGGCCAAAGAGAATCTCTAATACTCTTAACATTATGTTAACATGGTTATTAACATAACAGAACAGTGTTAAAACTAAAATTTGATTTTTCATGTGAGTTCAGGCGCGTGCAGTCGAAAGCAAAACGTCGAACGCTTCGGTTGTGACGCGGAGGCTTGCGACGGCAATGAGCTCTGACAGAAACCAGAATCTTACAAATACGTTTTCTCGTCGCGACGGATAAAACAACAACACATCTACGGGTGTTGTGAGGTAGCAGAAAGTGCGCCAAAAAACACACACATAAATAACATAACAAAACAAGTGATTAGTGTACAAAACGGTTAGCAAAGTGCGCTGTTGTTGCGCCCACGCGCTGTTAACCGACTGTTGTAGTCTGCTGTCAAATGAATGCATGCACAATTGCCGCGGGCTTTTCAAATAATACTTGTTATTAATAACGTAAAGTGCATTGGCGCTTGCCCAAGCGGATGAGGGGGCGGATATGCGGATGAGTGGGCAGGGAAGGGAACCATCGCTTTGAGGAATTATTTATTTGGCCTTTATTCCAAGTAGTAGTTTGCCCTTTGGCGTGCTTATCTATAGTTCATAATGTATTCGGCATTTTTATAGACTCTCATTGATTGAATGATTTATGGTCGGTCGATCGTGTTTTTTATTACTCCATTCATCGGGTTAATTGAGTTTATCATTTCCATTTAAATTTCAGGCTTAAAAATACAAAAATAAACAATAAAAGTGAAGTTGAACCAGTGAAAGAAAACAAACAAAGAAGACACGTTTTTCAATCCAATTAAAAATACTCAAAGCATCAAGGCCAAAACATCAACACACTCGTACTTAAGTACTTGCCAGCCAGATAAAAAGGTGCGTATCTTAAGATAGTTACTCGCTCGTAGTATAATAATATCCCAGGTCGGTCTGTTAGAGACTACCGCTTAATAACAACTCTTAGAATGACACTTGGGTGTTTTGAGTGTGCTGTGCTTGTAACTCGATACGGGAGAATTGCGGTGACTGCGGCCGCGGCTGCTGCTGCATCCTTGTGGCAACATCAACGCAAAATGCCGCCGGTTCGCCTACCGAGAAGGTAATACACAGAGAGAAATTATCGGGTAGTTTCGGAAGTCCAGTACAAATATTTGAATGTGCTTAAATTATGCTTGTCTTAAGCCTATATGGAATTAAGTTAAATACGAATCAAGCTTAGTTTTACAAAAAAATAAATAAGATTTCATGATATTAGAGATTATTTTATTATGTGATAATCTATAATAATTTATCATCGAACTTGCTTCAAGAATAAAATTTTTAGAATGAGGCCAAAGTACAAATGAAAGAAGCGCATTTCACTAGTTCCACGGCTGGGAATTGTAGAATGATTAAAATACATAAAAAAAGTATAAAATGTATATAAAAAACATATGTACATATGTACAAGGATAATATAATACCTTGTAACAATAATTAAAGAGAACTGATTGTTAAATGTCATATTAAAATTTGTTGCTCTTCCTTTAAAGTATAATTTCTTAAATTGAGAATTTTAATGGATTGGTGTTTTTTCGTTCTGTGTATTTACCAAATCGGACTGCTTTTCTTTCTGTGTATTTACCAAATCGGACTGCTTACCTGGTTCCCCCCTCTCTCTCTCTCTCTCTCTCTCTCTCTCTCTCTCTGGCTCTACGTCTTTCTCTCTTTTCTTCGCGCTTCTGTTTGTGTGTGGCCGTTTTCTTTACTCTGCCGACGTTCGTCCCTGCGTCCGTCCCTAATCTAACTTGTCCATCTGCGCGCAGTGCTTTTCCGGCGTGTTAATCTTTTGTTGTTATGCGATGCTTATCACGCCCATGCTGTAGGTCTGTGTCTCTCTCCCTCTCCCTCTTTAGTCTCTGCTTAACTAAACTGTTTGTCATTGCGACAGGTGCGCCGCCTGGACAATAACGCAACTTTTCGACCGACTCTCTTCTCTGTTCTATTTTGCTCTGTTCGCTTCGGTTCGGTTCTGTTTTTTTCGCTGAGCTTCCTTCATTGAAATGTCAGAGTTCATTTATGCGAATGATTGACGGGCAGCTGTCCCAAATGCGAACCAGTACCCGAACCCGAACCACGGAACCGCTTTAAAAGTCAATGGAGCGCATCGCGTACGCAATTTATGTTAATTGCTCTTGTGTTAACCTCATGCCGATAGTTAGGGCACATTAACATTACTATCCTCTTGGTAACGTACGAGTTTTAAGTACATACTTCATATTCTTTCTATATTTTTGATTATGGATAACAGTCGATAGTTCCGTTCTTGATTTATTTCCCAGCGGGGAAATGCGTTTCCGGATTCTTGATTGTAGCTCAATTTTTAAAATTCCGAGCCGGCCTTAAAATAGATTTAACCTAGATTCGTTCTTTATTCAATCCTATAATTAATTTCAATCACCAGGGACTCATCGGTCTTTATTACGGTCGATGTGAATAAGGATTGATTCACTTATTTCGAACTAAAATTAGGAATTACTTAAATTTAGCACATCATTTATTTATTATAACAATAGACTTTTGTTTTAAGTTCTCAATTCACTTCAAACAAAAAAAAAAAGAAATGAAAAATTAAGCGTGATATTCAAAACGTATCTTTATCTGTAAGATATAAAAATATACTGCAATGTAAATTCCAAGTTTTACAATATGCTCAGCCAAAATGATATCGAATAAAACAAAAATTGAAGGCAAGCAATAAAAAAATGTGTTAAAAAAACTTAAATAAAAAGTGATGAGACGAATTAAACAAACCTCACAAAAAAAAAAGAACATTAAAGAAATTCCACAGCAACTAAATTTAAATGCCGACTCAACACTTCGGCCAAAAACTTTATAAAACAAAAATTTGTGGATTGTAAAAAAAAGAGGCCCACTTAATTAAGAATATAAATAAAAATATACTAGAATATTTACAATTGTAGTATATGTATAATTATATTGATATTTTCGGGAGCAGCGAGAATTTAAAAAAAAAAACTTGCTTTAATATTTATATAATTATTCTCAATTTATTATGGGTCTGAGGACGGAGTAAAAAATAAATAAAATAATATGTGTAATGAGTATATGGAGCTTATTTCGAATTTATAGAGCGTAGAGTGTGCGGTGAGTGCTATATTTTTTTCTTTTATTTTGTTTCGCTCGTCGCATTTCCCTTCGGGCAGAAAGCAACGCAACGCATTTAATTACACACTTTTTACTTTTCACGCTGCAAGTAACCCAACCATGGCCGGGAAGTCAAAGACCAAGCCATAGCAAGAGCTAAGAGCCAAGAGCCAGAGTCAGAGCCAGACCGAGAGGTAGACCCGGCCAAAAAGAGCCTGGCAACAACTTTTCCGGCAAGTCTGCGGCCTGTCACAACGGCAACAAGTTGCAAGAGACCCGCCAGGCTGTCTAATTGTTTTGACTAGAGAAATTTCTCTAGGCCTTTTTAGGCTGGCTGTTGCTTACATACTCGCAGTGGCCGAGGCGTGCCTGAAAACTAGTAAACTGGTTTTTCACACACCAACCGAAATTTAGAATTTGGCCATCAACCAGCCAGCGGATTGCATTTGGCCATTGCCTTTCATTAACCGGGCTCTGGTCTGTATCGATTTTTTTCACCGCAATCAGCTTTTGACAACTGAATGAATTAGCGAATGAATGAATGACTGAGTGAGTATCGGCCATCCATCAAATTTGTGAGCAAAGTCGGCTAATACATTCATTAGCCCACACTTTAATGATTAAGAGTAGTGTCCGTTTCCTCTTAGCCAACAAATTCTAATAAAACTGGAGTCATTAGTAATAATAGCGAATGCTCATCTGAGCTGTATTATATTGTTACTATAGTTAATACAGACTTACTGACATTTAAATATAGTCATAAAGGCGCCGCAGAAACGATGGCAGCGACGCACGCGTCTTGGGCGCCGTTTAATGGCGGCGCGCGCGCGTTTTGATCGCGACTTTAACCGGTTGCATATTGTGCGACACTTTGTGAATGAATATTTAATGAAAGCAGCTTGTTAGCTATTTTATAACATGTGTCAATTAACATATGTATATGTATATGAATATGTATGTATGAATTATTTAAACACTTTAGCCGCATGACTTGACAGCCACTAATTAGTTTAAAATCAATTTCAATTCTTGTTCCTAACTTCTGCTAAGGCAGTTGATAAGACGAACACAATCAGTCTTAATAAAGTGTTAGTTTCTTATTAAATACTTTAATTAAAAAATCTTAGACACTTCTGTAGACATCTGAGGGTTTGAGTTTTCCATACGAATACAAGCTTCATTTCAAAAATATTTATTTCTGCTATCAAAGTTTTCAAATGTTCAGGATTGAAGGGTTGAAATTTGAATTATATTAAACTGAAATTAAAATTTCGTATTTATTTACGAATAAATAGATTTAATAATAAAACATTAATTACATTTTGTTTTACAAAGTATAACAAAGTTAAAATCTTAATTCTAATCATTCATTAATCATAATAATAAGAGAATGAATTGAAAACCTTCCTATTAGGAATATTCAAATTTAAATTAAATTCCAAGTATTTTTAAAATCGATTCTGAATTTATTTCATAATTCAAAATCTGTTTTTATAGTGTGAAAATAAATAGCATGCTAAAATGAAGTCTAACAATTCTTAAGATTAGTTAGAGTCATATTTAAAAAATGTAAGTACTATTCCTGCTGTTTTCATTTCGAAAATTAATCAATTTTTATTTATAATAGATTCAAGTAGGAACCATATTACTAGGGACCGATAAGTGTAGTTGGGATTAAATCAAGAACGGATCGTGAAGTCGGGATACTTTCAAGCATTCAGAGATATTCAGAGAAGTCAACTACGGAATCCTTGATATTATCCTGTTTTTTTTTTAACTTTTTGTACAAATGAATATGTTGTCTATATAATTATAGTAGTAAAGTAAAGCGTAGTAGCCTTTTAATGCATTCATTATTTTGCTGTATTCCAATTAAGAATTCTAATTTTTATTTTAGCATAATATTGTTTCTTCAGATTTATTGCCCTAGCATAATAATCGTATTGGTAATATGGAAATTGTGTACTTAACAACATTTAAATTGTTGTCAGGAAATTATAACCATAGCCAGAGCCATAGCCATTCTACCTTTGACGCGTGCTGAACAATTTCAAAAATTGCAGCCCAGTTTTTAGCATGTAATAATCGCTTGGGCCAGCACAACGCTGGTCTAGCCGTAAGGCGCGTTTAAAAACGCTGCAGAAAAGCGCGCAATGCATTAAAGAAGATTACAGCCAACACAATGGGAGGGATAACAGGGCCACCAGTGAGTAGAGCAGAGGGGTATATATTTATATACATATATACATATACACAAATGCTCATAATTGCAGTGGCTATTAAAATAATTTAACTCGTCTCGGTAATGAAGCGTATCATAATGGGCCTGCGCCGGCGCGCCATCTGGGGGAGGGAAGAAGATTACTTGTTTGACGTCCACCTCAGGGGATTAACATAATTTTGCTAATATTTTGCGCAAAATATTCCGCACAATACGTTTAGAAATATGAATAAAGGCGGTATTAACCTGAATGACCTCGCCAGCTGCAGTGGATTGCGGGAAAAACAAACTAACAAATAGTAGAGTGCAGTCGTTGAGGCAAAGGCTGAGGCCAATCTAAGAGCTACGGATTCGGATGCGGATTTCAGCTGCATGACGAGCTGCAAAAAACGCGCCAAAAGCAGTGGCAGCGGCAGCGGCTGCGGCAGCAACACCGACGAGACGTTGTCGACTGCATTAAAGTGGAAAATCCTGTCTGACAACATTTAAACTAAAAAAGAAAAAATCCAACAAAACTCACATAATAAGCGTGAAAAAAGCAAAATGAGAGCAAACCAAACCAAGCCAAGCCAAGCCAGACTAAGACCCAGCTCGGCCTGCCCTGGCTGTCCGGGCCAGGATGAAACAAGCAATGAAAAGCGAATGCGGCTAGAAGACAAAACATACACAGATATAATAGGAGGAAGGTACATGTAATTGAAGCAGCCAAACTACGCTGATACCCTTTATGTCGAGTATATTGTTTGCTGGCATATTAAATGTTGCTTATCAAATTTCAAAGTACTCAATAAAACCATATTATGCATCTGTTTTATACCCTTCCAGAGGGTATAATGACTTTCTTATAGATGTTTCATACATTAGGGGGCATCTTCGACCCAATCAGGACGGGATGCGTCCATGTCCGTTCTTGTATGCATACTAGTCTCAGTTTTTGAGCTAGGTGAATTAAATTTGAATGTACCCTTCGTCCGCACATATGATGGATCTGCCGGATCGGACAACAATATCATATAGCTGCCTTAGAAAGGACCCATCGAGAAATCTTAATAAGTTAGATGTCGGAGCGTGTTTTCTAATTACACAATTATAAGTTTTTAAGATCAGATTACTATATCACGTGGCTGCCACTGAAAAAATCGGTAAAGAACCAAAAAATTTGGAAATTCCTATTCCACTTTCCAAGGGTAAGCAATCATCAGCGCTTTCCTTACTAGTTTTGATTAATTTGTATATTTCATAAAGAGCAATTTATTTAAAATTCAAACATTTCCCTCAAAATGTGAAATGAAAAATTACTTTAACCTGCCATTGCACTAATTATGTTCTGACAAAGTGCAGCTGTCATAAGTTGCTTCACGAAATTCGCAGAAATATTTTTAATTAACACCGGCCAGGTAAAAGCTCTTTTTTTTAATGAACCTCTTAACAAAGCGTGCCGTTTGGGTTCTGTTTAATGTAGAGTAATGGATTGGGAATCATTAATCAAGGCGCCAACCATCTTCAGAACATTTTGAAATATAAACAGATAAAGTGGCCGCTGTTGCTTTTCAACACGAGCAATTTGCAACAAATTCGCACATTTTTCATTTATACTTTTTGTTTTTTTCTAAAATACATAAATTTATATATGTATTTTGTATTGAAAAAAAATCTCTCTGAAATTATTTGTTTTTATTTAAGAGTGTAGAAAGAATTTTGTGGGAAAACCGCATGGATTTCCATCTTTTCTCATTATTGATTCTTTTGTTCACATAAACATAAAATCATTTCATTAATCTTTGTGGATATTAAATTAGATAAAAAAGCTTTTTTGTTTATTTGAGCAAAAATGTGCAATATGCAGTGAGTCAGGGCAATATATATATATATATATATATGTATATAGATAAATAGTTTATAAGCCCACGATAACTGTGCCATATATCTGAGATATATAAGACTCTTTGTCCTGACTGTTTGACTGACTTCTGCCTCACACGGCCCAAACGGAAGTATGTACGAGTATCAAGTTTGGAAAAGTTTCCAAAAGTTTTGAAGTACGTTTCCCCTAAGTAGAGATACTGGCAAATTCTGCCCTCGAGGTCCTCTTGTAACGGAAAATCTATTGCTTGAGAAATTGTTGTGTCTTATTCGATCGCGTTGATATTTACTCTACTGTGCTCTACTGTAACATCTACAGTATTCACCAGCTTTTACCCCTTTTACTCTAAACTCTTTTTACTTTTTAGCTTGGATTTACAGCTTGACTTTATTGACTCTAAAACATATCAATATAACTTTTAATAGTCACATTTCCCTGGTCAACTCATTCTTTGTATTTATGCATACACTTACTCATAAATATTCTTATACACATACGCTTACACATCCATATATATATATATATATATGTGTGTGTAGCAGAGCCCATTATATTTTTATTCATAGCTGCATTGTAGCTGATGCTATTTTCGATCTATACAAAGTCAATTTCCCATAGTTTGTCATTGTACGAATAGGTTTTGCAGCACTGTACAAGAATGGTCCAATCCTGTTTCGTGTCGAGGGCCCAGGTCTTCAAAAATTCGGTGATAAATTGTATCGAATATATCATAAAGAGCCCAGAAACTCAGAAACTGTTAAAAGTCTTTGTGCATGTTAAATAATAAGTATGCCAGCATTTTGTCAAAGTCAACAGCAGAAAAGGTAAACCAACCAAAGGCATTTACTTATGTCATGCTTCGTTCCTCTGACTCCCAAGCATATCCCCACACATACAAATATATATATTTTTATATATATATATATATATATATATATATATATATTTATCCATTTGTATATATATCCATTTATGTGTTTGTCGGGCCTGTCATTAGCAACAAATGACAGGCCGTTAACAAAAGACCGGCAACTACTTACGAGCACGGCAATTACAACAACAGAGCCGAGGCATAAATAATTTCACTGCTTTTTCCAGTGTTCAATGAATTGTAAATATTCAATAATTAATTTAACTTATTGTGGCCCAATAGAAAAATCAATTAATAACCAGTTGCAATTGTAATACCAAATTGACACAATTGTAAAAATTGCCTTTCATTGTAATTTATGCACAGATCTCTGACACTTTGATACCCTATAAATTCATTATGAATGGTCTCAGAACGTTGAGCATATCAGAAGTATTCTCTTCTATACTTTGACAGATTGGGCATATATTTATAGGATATTCGCTAGTCGAGTTCCTTCTGCTAATGCATTACATCATTAGACATTAGTCATGATTAATATGTACATATATATTTGGATTCCTCCCACTCTTGCCATATTGTAGCCATAAAATTGTATTTATGCGATGTGTGACAGATTTATAACTTGTTGCAAAAACTATGGAATACTAAGGAAATACTAAATCTAATTATAATTGGAATAAACTTTCGTTAATTAGTTGCACTGTTGCACCTAAGAGAAATAGAAATAGAAATTTGTATATGCAACTCTCGATATGGGAAGTGAAATGCCCTGTAAAATCAAAATAATTATTTAAGTATGTATTTTTTGTATGTATAAACTATATATATTATTGATGAGGACAATATGAGAGGAGACATGTCCGTCTGAACGTCTGTTTCAATGCAAGTCTCTATGCTAGTCTCTCAGTTTTTCGGCTGGTGACTGAAATTCGCTATGCGGATTTATTTTTATTGAAGACAGCATATATATCGTAGTTGGTCGGCCATTAAAGGCCTGCCGAGGTTAGCCTTTCCCTACTACCTAAAAATTTTTTTATCAAAAATTATGAAGATCAGCCTCCTGTATCATAAAGCTGCCTTTTCTGTCTACCTTTCCCTGCTAGTATTATCCTCAATCCTCTTACTGCGCGTAAAACAGTCGAAACTTTCCATTACATTTTCTTCTTTTATTACTTTGCAAATAGCCCGTTAATTTCCATTGGATTTACAGCAAGTGAAATTCGCATTTAAAATTCAAAAACTTTATAGATTTTTCACACCCATCGTTGATCGCAGCGAGGCGCAACTCAAACCATTCCCATTCGATTCCCAAGCCTGTGTATTCATTCTGAATGATCGCACACGTCTCCATCGCCGGTTTATCCAGTGAAGCGTTAACTATAGCATTTTTGCCATGCCATTTATTTATTTATTTGTTTTGTTCAGTTGGATGAATGAAATCATGCAACTAGCCAACTGCCCAAACCAAACACAACTACCTGTACCTAGTCACCCCATACTATTTATAGAGTGGTGCGCAATACGATATGTCAGCTGATGTGGGATGTGGGCAGTGGGAACTTTTCCATTGTGCTGCTGGCTTCAAGCTCAAGATCATTGACTTTTGAAAAGCTTATCAGAATTTGTAGGCCTGGAGGTGCTCGTAAGTGGAAAAGTAGATAAAACAGTCGGCATGATAAATGGACAACTATCAATAATGAGAAGCTGTTGCCTCCAGTATCATTGGTGCATTCATTGGTCGCCTGCCTTCACTTTGAGTACGAGTATTTACCTGCAATCAAAACAGTTTATATTTTTATTTTTTTCCTCCGCCTTGTTTGCCTTTCAAATGTTTGTTTACATGGCTGTCTGACTGTCTGTCTGTCTGTCTGTCTGAGTGTTTGTCGAGCCTGTGCGAGACAAATAAGCCGACGAAGCAGCCACTCACTTTTCTATAGCAGCTCACTTAAATGTATTTACAATCGTTTATTGTGTTTGTTTGCGTATACGCAATGCGTATGCATCTTATCAGTCTTTTATTTTTCTATTCGATTGATTCGCCAAATGCCGCAAGGTTGCTAGCGAATCACCTGCTCCAAAAGCATTGACATCGGACCCTTTTTGCCCTGTTTCCCCAGTTTCCTCAGTTTGCATGTTCAAAGACCACAACTCTCTGGGCGCAACAACAAGAAAAGGTGTTAATGATAACAGAAACTAACAGCCAGGTAAAGCAAACTGGGTTAAAGGCGAGTCGGGGCAGGCATTGCGCATACGCAACGTTGCACCAAAGTCATAAAAACCAATTCAACACGGCAGTCGGCCGTTTCTGCTGTGTTTGTTCAATAAAAGTTAAACGGGCTGGCAGCTTAACTAGGAAGACAAATTGGCTTTAAAATACCGAAACTAGCACACGCTTTCCTTGAGTACAAAAAGAGTATTTAATTTATGTTTAATTCTCAGCAACACTTTAGCTGTTGAATTTTTTTATATTACTTTCATTTTGTAAAATGCACAACGCAGTGTGTATACTCTATGAGTTAAAGGGTAGCTTTAACTATTTAAGTAGTGACGCAGGGAAATCACATAAATCTCAATTTCTAGTAACAACTTCACCCAGCTACAACTGAACTCGAAACTCAATTAAAATACCAAGTTCAGAGCCTGCCAACGTGCGAAACTGACAGCTGACAGATGGAGTCGTTGTAGGCAAAGAAAGCGCCAGTGTTGGGTCATGGACTCTGTTAACATTTTACCCACTTCTCCCCTCACTTACTCATTCACTTACTTAGCCTCTCATTCAGGCTCTCACTCAGTCAAACTATCAATCATTCAAGGCTCACATTGCTTGTTTTTGTTCATTTCTTTGAAGCAGGTGCAAAATGTGTCAGTTCGAAATAAGCCAAAGTTCAAAAGTTTTTACCTTAACAATTTGAATTTACTCCCAACTTGACAGGCCATAGAATTTTGTTAAGAGGTTGAATGGCTCATAGTTTACCCGTTGTTCCTACGAATATTTAGACAAAATCAACTCACTCGAAAGTAGACTTTGTTTAGTAAATAATGTTCAAGCAAATTGCCCTTTGAATAATATTGAACTGAAATTTCCAGGGCTTATATCATATTCCAGAGATTATTACACATGCTCAAACCTAAGTGAATACTTTTAACTGATTTGAATGAATTATCTGAAGTTAGATGGATATAACAGCCTGTTTTTATGTATAAGAAAAAAACAGCTTAAGGACATTTTGGGCCCCATAATTAGAGAAGTTCTATTGCTTTATGTAAGAAATTTATTAAAAATTCACCACTCTAATCTTTTTTATCTTTATCTTTTCTTTCAGTTATACAAATAGAATTTAACAACAAGTAAGTTAAAGCTGAACTTTTTATAATAAGTGAAATTTCATTTGTCGATTTGATATTAGTTTTTTCTTTTGTGGCCAAGTAAAAAAGGGAAAGTTTTATGGCCCAGCATCAAATCGAATATCCCAAGTAATTCCCATATTTGTATGCTAAGGAAATTAGTTTGTGATGCAAATGCACTGCTGAAATTTATTTTCCAAGGTAATTTACTGCAGTAACACGCAATTTTAATTCTATTCCATGCGGTCGCCCTTTTGGCCAATTAAATGCGGGAAACTGCAGCCAAATCCATTCGATTTCTTCCTTCCTTACTTGCTTCCTTCCACTTGACTGAACTTTATGCGTCGCACTCGCTTGCAGCTATCAAGCAATTACATCCATGTGAGTTGTGGAATGGGACAGGAAGCGGAATCAATGCATGAGATGTGATGACAAATGGAATCGCCACCTCCTTACCTTGGCGTTGACCCGCCACATGCTCACGATGTGAATTTGCGGTATTAATTGAAGTGCAAAATCATGAACATGCATTTAATTCAATTTGTGGTTGCTGCTGCTCTCTGGGAAATGCTGGGAAACGCTGGGAAATGCTTGGAAATGCTGTGAAAGCTGAAAAGGCCAACAGGCCGACAACATTTTTGCACGCATTTGCAGCTTGTCGATTCAATTGGCCACCAGGTTGCCCCCATATCTCTTGGCCAGCATCTCTGAGCACTCGTATGTAGTACAATGTGTGCCTGGACCATTTAAGGGCATTGGAAACTTTTTCCAGCTATCGTGGGGCGTCTGGCGAATGTGTTATTGGCTGACTAGTGGCGGCTGTTGCCTGGTGGCTCCTATATGCTGCTGCAATTGTCCTTTATTGCCATTCTTTCATTAGTTTTTGTATCTTGAAGACATTTTAATGCAATTTTTATGCGCATTTTTACTCATTGTAATGGGCTGTTTTCTTGGTAGAGCAGTCTCTGTCCTACAACCATCCAACCCCCTCCGCCCATCGACTATAATTTCAATTGTGATTCATGTAATGCGCTTTATTGTTCTTCACGAGGCATAGTCCCTTGGTACACAGGCTTAATGGGAGCAGCTCTTTATACGAGTGAAGTGAATGCTCGGACTCTTTTTATTAAATACTCGAGCCTTGTTGACAAACTTCACTTTCTTATTAAATTTATATTTCTGCATTACAAATAAAACGAAGAGAAAGTTGAACAATTCTATTCATTCATTCACAAATTCATTCTCAATCTAAATATAAAAAGGTGTTTTAATAGCATATAGATCGAGCTATAGTTCAATCATCAAAACAGAAATTATTCCTATAGTAGTTACATGATATAGTTGTCCGATCCGGCCGGTTTCGACTAATGTGCTGCCTACATCAAAGAGACGGCTATACACCAAATGTCATTCAACTATCTCAAATAGTAGGAGACCAGTTTGGAGGACGGGCGGACATGTCTATACATTGTCTCGTCTCGCTGTGTTAAAGTTGGTCTTGAATGGGGTTGAAGATGGCATTACACACTTCGTGACGAACTTATAATACCCTCTGAAAGGGTATGGATGTCAAAGTTGTATTAACTTTTGATAATTGAAATTATTTGTGGTACAGTTTTTCTAGTATTACTACTGAAATGCTAAGCTAGCAGCTGCTGCTGTCTGAAAGTATCTGCGAAGCGGGATTTCAAATGAAGCAAGAAAACTTTTTTATAATAAAGACACATGAAATGCTGACTGCATTTTAAAAGCAGCATTTTTAATTCCAAACAAAAGCGCCAACAATGTGTCAAAAATTGTGCAGATGAGAGCATGAGCGGATCAGGCAGGCGTCTGGAAGTAAATAAACTATAAAACTATAACACTATAAAAGAACGCCACATAATTCAGAAGACCATGGAAGTTTAGCCCGCTCGCACATCCAGCGGAGACGTAAATTAGATCATAATAAAGTCTTAAAAAACGGAGAAGACCGACCGCAAAGCTTATAAAAATAGTCTTCATTGGCGGGTGCGTTGTGTGAAAATTAACAGCATTCAGCATTCGAGAAGGCATAAATTTTAATAAAAGTCAAGAAATGAAACAGCTGCAGGCAGAGAGTATGAAGCGAATGGTTCTAGCTTGACTAAATAATACTCTATTTCAATAAATCTTGGTGTTACATAGTGGAATAGCTGAAATACTTATTATATGCTGCTATGTGTTTACTTTATTTTCGGCCTTTGCGGAAGTAGATGATGCATTTGAGTAATGGGCTTATGGAGTCTGCTGCTCCTTAGTAGGCCTTGATATCATGTACTCTCCGGAAGCGTTCGCCCGCTTGTCGAAGCGTTAGTCCTCGTGTCTCTGGCATTAGCACCGCAAAGATAAGCATGCTTATCACCAGGATAAGGCCCACAGCCAAAAAGTATTGGTAGAAGCAGTCAGAGTTCTGTCCAAATGTGACAATCACAATAATATGGATCACCTGCTCCAGACATACAATCAAGCCAATGAGGAAGGACTTGACCTTCATTGGAAATGCTTCTCCCAGATATGTGGTAGTACAGGAAATGTATAGGCCAGCAAAGAACTGGAAAGCCATGCCAATACGACACACCTGATTCATGTAATACCAGCTAGTAACATTATATGTATCCGAATAGATTCCCGCCATGGCCAACATTAGTCCCGCCATACACAACAGCCCCAGAATAGAGATGAATTTCCGTCCCACTTTGTCCACCAGCGCAATGGTTAAGAACGTTCCAATCCAACGCAAAAGGGCCCACACAATTACAGTCCAGTTTAAGTATGTCTCAGAAATAACAGTGGCTGTCAGCATTGAGTAGCTGAGAGGCAGTGAGAAGGTGAACGCCACAAGGCAGCGACAGATAAGCATTTTGATGAAGGGCATAAAGGAGAGCGAGAGATCTGCACCAATGCTCTGGCTGGAACCCTCCGAAACATATTTCTTGGCCTCTTCAAGCGCCACATTGCAAGCTGTAGCAGGCGCAAAGTTGGACAGAAGCATCCGTTGGCAACGACGAGCCTTTTCCTCATTATTCTGGCGTAAATAAAATATGGGCGACTCCACTGATATGGCTACTGTGCCCGTAGCTATAATCGAAAATACAATGCCAAATATGCCATGTGCCCGGTTGATGCCAATATCGTAGTAAGAATCCCACTGTGAATCCATTATCACCTGTATGGCAATACCTAGCGCCAAGCCGTACTGCTCCAAGGCTGCCCATGAGCCCCGAGAGCTGCTCGTCGTCACTTCCGAGTTGTGTATGATGAAGGCAACTGTGATGAGGCCTATGCCCGCTCCGCCCACATATCGAGCTGCCAAAATCGGAGTATACTCATATGGAGCACTAACAAATATAATTCCATTGATCAGCTGCATCACTCCACCTAGGGTCTAAAGGAATTAAGATTGTTAGAATACGTTGTATATATTTAATTAATTGGAATTTTGGTACTTACATAGAAAACCCATTTGGGCACGTGGCTCAGGGTCAGGGCTGCTACAAAAGCTCCAATAATAACCCCTATAAACCAGCTGAATTGAATCTCATAAGATGTGACAATGCCTGTAAACATATTCCAGCCTAGGCCCTGAGCCATGTCCATTCCGCCATAGGCAAACAGCAAAATGCCTGTAAAAAATGTTAAAGATTAGATCAATTTGGTTTTAAGACCAGAAAGAAATATGTTGTTCCTAAAGTCTATATATGCCTAGAAATATAGAAATTGATATATGGGTTCGTTATATATCAAATATATTTAATAAATATTTCATCACACAATGGAAATTTTGGAAAACTCTTTTTAAATATATCAACATTCTTTGGCTCACTTATTCATTCGTATATTCTGCGAAAATGTCCTCTGAATCGAACAATAAATTCCAAAAAACGTAGGGTTCGGTGATATAAAAGAGTGATAAAACTGTGTAAATAAATAGGTATATAAAAATCTACCACAATTATTTCAATACAATAAAAATACAAACGCGATAAGAAAAGACAAGCAATTTAAGCTTTAAAGCTTGAGGGAGGCTTCTTCTAATAATTTTATATGATAAGGTGATATCAGCTATGAGAACAGTCAATGCGTATGTACAAAATAATCCTTTTCTATTTTGTGTATCAACATCGAACAAATATATATCGCACAGGAACAACACATTATAATCACGAAAAATAAATAATTTTTCTATCTCTGCATAAAAACCTCTTTGTCCTGACAAAATGACTGATTCATTCATCGAATAGATAATAAGGTGATAGAATTCGGACTTGACATTTATTTTACGATTAAAGTTTCCTCTAAAAGGAGAAAATAAAGAACACCCGTTGTATGCTTCATCCGGTTGGGATTCATTAAATTTTCAGACATCACAATAAAATATTTATGAGTATTTATTTATAACAATTTAGATAAATTTTCCCAATTCCCAGTCTCTCATTTCTATTATTTCAACAAATAATATTTGTTCGATTTTTACTGGCATCGCCGGGTAAAACTGGCCAGTAAAATGTATATATTTATAAATATGGAATCCAATTGCTGATCGTTTTCGGATCCTCACCTGCTGTTGCGGTGTGAGTCTTGTGTTTGTTGGCCCATCGGTTGCCCTGGGGCTGTGTATTATTGGGCACCTCAAAGTGGGTGCTTTGCGGTGGCTGAGCTGGGACAGTGGTTATGTATGTGGTCTGCACCGGTTGAGGCTTTTCGGTGGTTATGATGATCGTCATTTTGTTTCACTTGATGACTTTTTTTGTTTATTGAAAAACACGCGTGAAGGTTCGTTCGATATAAAGGCTACGGCGTAACTGAATGGGAATGGACACATTTTGGCTAATTTATTGATATAGAAACAGGCGATATCAGTATCTAATTATAGATAATGTTTATTGTAATCAGCATGTGATACATGAGTATTTTTTACCGGGATGGCCCCTTTGGCCAGCTACTGTGTTCGATAGGCGGCAGGGCAGTTCTGGCTTTGATTTATTTGTCATGGCTCGGCCCTTTCCACGAACAATTATATAGATATTGATATATATATTTAGTTTACCCCAATACATCTTCAAAGCTGTGACGTTTCATGTTGTCAAGCAAACTAAACAAATTATTTGAGCTTTGTACCCATTAGTAATGGGTAAAAATACTCAAATTATCAGACGCGACCTGATCTGATCTCAAGCTTAGGAAGATGGAATTAATGGTATGGTAATAGTAAGAGAAGGAAGCTTCTCCTATTCCCTATAGTATATATATCCCTGTCCCTGATTTGATTTAACCCAGGTTCATCCATTAGCGCGAAGATCTTACTATAGATACACTGATAATAAACACACAAAAAAAATGCAGATGGCGCGATTCGATCTTCTCTTATCTGTTTGCAATCTGTACCTACGGAAGCTTTATGTTATGGTTATATCTCTTATTATTTCATCTAAATTCTTAATTTCATCAACATGCTCATAGAAAACTTTTCCGACTATTCCTGTGGTAGCTGGATGATATAGAAGTCCGATCCTGCTGGCCTAAGAATTGACAGATAGACAGACTGACATGGCAATATCGCCTAGTCTTGTCGTCCTGATTAATAATATGTCTATATACTTTATGGGGCCGCAGCTGCCTCGTTCAATCTATTATATATTTGTTGCCCTAGTTATAATGCTATAGTACCCTCTGCAAGGGTATAAAAATCAAGGACTATATTTGGAATTAACTTGTTTTATTTGACCTAAGAATACACTTAAAGAGAAGATCACCACCTTTTTATTGGAACAATTTGTTTGAATATAATTTATATTAAGGCTAAATCTAAGCTCCTCCTTAGTAGGCCATAACATCATGAGCTCGACGGAAACGGTTGCCCGCCTGTCGAAGCGTAAATCCTCTGGTCTCTGGCATCACTCCTGCAACGATCAGCAGGCTCACCACCAGGATAATGCCCACACCCACAAAATATTGGAAAAAGGAGTAAGTGCTATTCCCGAATGTGACAATCACAATGATATGAATCACTTGCTCAAGGCACACAATTAAGCCAATAAGGAAGGGCTTGACTCGCATCGGAAAGGCCTCTCCCAGATAAGTTGGCGTGCTGATGACGAACAAGCCAGCAAAGAACTGGAAAGCCATGGACACTTGAGATACTTGAGACATATAATATGTACTTATAGTGTAAGCGTCATCCGAATATAGGCCCGCCATGGCTAACATCAATCCCGCCATGCAAAGCAATCCTAGCAGCGAGATGAACTTTCGTCCAACCCTGTCCACAATTGCAATCGCAAACAATGCTCCAATTACACGCAGAATGCTCCACAAAATCATCGGCCAGCTGTAGATGGATCCTCTCCAGACTATCGTGCTTATTAGCATGGATAAGCTGAGCGGCTGTGAGAAGGAGAAGGCCACAAAGCAGCGAGAGAAGAGCATTTTGAAGAAGGGCATTACTGAGGCAGAAAGCTGGGCAGCAAAGCTCTGTCTTGTACCCTCGAGCACGTAGAGCTTCGCTTCATCAAAGAGCACTGTGTACACCTCTCTTGGTGCAGTGGAGCCCAACAGCCGAGTCTGACAGGTTCTTGCTGCATCCTCATTATTCCTGCGTATATAGAAGATGGGCGACTCAACTGACATAGCCACGGAGCCGGTTGCAACAACGGCACATATAATGCCAATGATGCCGTGTGTCTCATTAATTCCGATGCCATAGTCGGAGTCCCACTGTGAATCCATTAGCACCTGTGCGAGTATACCAAGGGCCAAGCCGTACTGCTCCAGGCCACACCATTTGCCACGGGAACCTCCTAGAGCTACCTCCGAGTTGTGTATGATGAATGTCACTGTAAGGAGGCCAATGCCCGCTCCTCCTACATATCGAGCAGCTATTATTGGGGTGTAGTCGTAGGGAGCACTCACAAAGATGATCGCATCTATCAGCTGCATGAGTCCGCCTAGAGACTAGAGCAATCAGAATGTGTAATATTAATAATAGACAAGTTTTATGATCTTCAACTATGTTACTCACATATAAATATCTTTTTGGGGTGTGGGTCACAGCCAGAGCTGCAACGACAGCTCCAATGATGACCCCAATAAACCAACTGAAAGCAAACTCATAGGTGTTTGTGACTCCTGTGTTCAGATTCCAGCCCAGGCCTTGAGCCATATCCATTCCGCCATAGGCGAATAATAATATTCCTGCGAAAATAATTCAATTACAAAATTCATTTTAAAATGATATAGATACTGCTCCAATTAGGTCTGACACCTGTTTCTTCATAAGTAGCGAGAAATATCGGATATCTTGAAGTTTTCAACAGCTGTTTTGATAATGATAATGATCGAATGAATCAATTAAAATAGCTTATAATCCAAACACAACACCTATTATGTTGTGCTGTATATATATTGAAATTCCATGCAACGGCAATTATGGAAACCTTATCAAAAAGTGACTGAGCAATATTTTTAACGAGTAATTCTATAGCTTTCTTCGAATGGTTCTCTATAAATATTTCTGTACTTTCTCCATCCCTGTCAAACCTACCTACAGTGGCGCTGTGAGCTTGTTGAGTCCAACTCTTCGTCCAACGAATACGTTGAGTCCGTGGATCTCCAGTAAATTCCACATAGGTGGTTTGAGGGGGCAGTCCTTGCCCTGTTGTAACGAAGGTCGTCTGCGATTGACCCGTTGTGGGTATTATGTAGGTATTAGTCATATTTTTCACTTATACAACTCCCATTTAAAGAAAACTGGAACTGCTAACGGCTAGTGCAAAACTGACTCAAATTTTGGTGTTTTAGGTATATATAATCACAACATAGAATGCGATATCAGTATCAATTTTTTGATAATGTTTCTACATATATTATAATCAACTGGTAGATACATGAATATTATTTTTTGTTTGCTCACCGTTGACAGGTGAGATATTGCCATGATTCATTGAGCCTTCCTTTCTTATGCGTAGTCCCCACATGAGAAAAGAGCGCCGATAAATACAGGCAACGTATTAGCGGGAGGACAAATTTCATTTAGTACATAATTCTTCTGACTCACTTAAAACATTCAGTTCTTATGTTATTTATTAGCTGATTCAGCAATTTTCATACCGTATCAACAGAATATTTAATCCTCGACAATGTGGCCCCACACTACCATGGCCTAGGGCAATAGCTTGTATTGATGCAGAGACAATTTGATCAACAGAATTGATTTTGTCGTCAAGAGCCTTTAATTTTATACATATGTATATACTTCATTTTGTTTATTAAATATCTGTTAATATTATATTGGAAGAATAATCAGAATATAGCTCAATTTTTAAATTGATGCTAGTATTACCATGAGTTGCGCGAGGAAAGCCAAGATTGACCTTTTTGTTTGACCCTCTTTCGATTATCTAAAAAAAAAATAAATTAACTGCTGATTAAATATAGTTTTCTGTTGATGTAGCTCTGAAACTAACTAAAATTAAGACTTTCCCCCATTTGACATTTGATCTCCATTTAAACACGGATGTTTTTAACGTAGAACTTTGAAACTGAATCTGAATGTAGGTCGAGAATCGGACAAAAAAAAACACTTTACCCGATAAAAAAATCAATTTTTTTATTTCTTATTTATGTTTGAAAACGAATTCGAAGCCAACCGAATAAGAAACAAATAAGTTTAATACAAGAGTTTTTTTCCTGTACTACAAGAAACTTTAATCAGGACATAAATCTTGTGTCGAAAGACTAATATGAAGACCGATATAGCTATGACTCTGTCTGTCTCTATGGGAAGAAGTCTCTCAAAATTCATATTTTCATTTTGAATATCATATAGCTGCCTGAGAAATAATCGGTCCATAAGTTGTTGTATGGAAAACGATTTTTTATTTCTAAAGAATCTTTATAAAATTTTGAAAACTAGATGTGAGAGTACGTCTTGTAAACTAATAAAAAAACTTTGAAGATCTGACTACTATATTACATAGCTGCCTTATTAACAACCGGTCAAAATATAGAAATTGTCAAACTATTTCCAGATGGTTATTACCGAAAATGTAAAGTCGGAAGAAAATGGACTTAGTCAATAGGAATTGAAGGCTTCTATAGACTCTCAGATGTATGCGTTCATTCGGACAGGCAAACACTACCAAATCGCCTAGGATATTGAAATCGAATAAGCATTCGAATCCTTTTTGTGGTGAGAGAAACCCTCTTTGCCTCCAAATATTATTCTGTAATTGTTGTCTGAAAATGACAATCACTTTGTGATTAACCAGTTATTTAGTGAACCATGAATTGTTGCAAGACTTTTATTTATTATTTTCACATCGGTTGAGATAAATCCTATTTGTTTAACAAATAAATTATATTAGAGTTCTAGGCTTACAAAATAATTTAAAGTAAAGTTCAACGTTTAGTTGTACAGATAAACTGGCTATAGATTCTAAAACCTTTTATTGAGGTAGAGTTGGGTTATTTGGGTCTCTCTCTAAGCTCGTTAATGGGCCATTATATCTTGGAGTCGTCGGAAGCGGTGGCCTGCTTGTTGAAGCGACATGTTTCGCGGCTCTGGTAAGGTTACCAGCAGGATAACCCAACTTATCACCAAGATGATGCCAACACCCAAGTAGTACTGGAAGAAGTAAAACTCAGTCTGGCCATATGTGACAATGACGATGATATGGATCAACTGCTCAACGCAAACAATCACGGCGATGAGGAAGGGCTTGACACGCATGGGAAACGCCTCGCCCAGGTAGGCGGGCGTGCAGGAAACGAACAAGCCAGCAAACATTTGGAAAACCATGGAAATGCGACACACCTCCGCCATTTGGCTGGGGTCACTAATATTAGCTAGGTTGGAGTAGATTCCAGCCATGCCTAGCATCAGACCTGCCATACATATGAGACCTGTCAGGGAAACGAGCTTGCGTCCCAGCTTGTCCATCACTAGAATTGCGACTATTGTGCCAAGCCAGCGCAGGATTCTCCACACAATGATTGGCCAACTGTACATGGTACCCTGCCAGGTTACAGTGCTCGTTATGATGGTGTGGGTGAGGGGCATCGAGAAACTGAAGGCAACAAGGCAGCGACAGAACAACATCTTCAAAAAGGGTATCATGGAGCTGGATAGATCGTTGATTACGCCTTGACTTGTGCCCTCCTCTACATACTGTTTCTTTTCTCCAAAGCTGATCTTATAGTTATCTGAGGAGGCCTCTTTACTTAGCAACTGCCATTGGCAAGAACTCGCCTTGTCGTTGTTATCCATCCGCAGGTAGAAGATGGGCGACTCAACGGATAATATTAAAATTGCTATAGCAATAACAGCAAACACAATTCCAATAATGCCATGCACTTGATTGTTTCCAATGGGCAAAGCCGGATTCCACATTGAGTCCATGATTACTTGAACGGCTATGCCCAATCCCAGACCGGACTGCTCTACGGCACACCATTTGCCACGGGATTCGTTTGGGGCCACCTCCGAGTTGTGTATAATAAAGGCAATCGTAATGAGTCCAATTCCGATGCCGCCAATATACCGAGCTGCTACCATAGCATCGTAATTGTAGGGTGCACTTACACAGATGATGGCATCTATCAGCTGGGTGAGAATGGCCACACACTAGACGGATTGGAAGCATTAGCATCGGTTAACTTCAAACAGATTTTTGTTCTGTTGCTTACATAGAAAACAATCTTGGGAACGTGGGCCACAGAAACAGCTGATAAAATAGCTCCAATGATAACTCCAATAAACCAACTGAACTCAAACTGATATGTGTCTGCAATGCCGGTGTACATATTCCAGCCCAGTCCTTGAGCCATGTCCATGCCACCATAGGAGAACAGAACCATGCCTAGAGGAAGGGTAAAAGGTAAAGGGTAAATGAAATCAAGTCAACTGATATTTGTTATTTCAATAATGAGTTCAATTATAATCGTCTATTAATTCTTTACCGGTTATAATGGAATGAAGTCTCTGTCTATTGACACAGCATGAATTTAATTTGCTCTGGCCCCGCGTATCACTGATCACCTCTATATAGATCTCTGGTTGAGGTTGACCTGCTGCCATTTTATTCAGTTATTTGTAGCTACTGTGGAAGTGCAGAAGGTTCGTTAGATTCGATGGCTATGCCAAAACTGACTTTCAACGGACAAATTCTTGTGTATTTATAAGTAGACCACAGCCATACCACTGGCCATATTTATATCTATAAATTTGAAATATATTGTAACTCCATGGATTGGTCAGATAACATAAGTACGACGGGACCTGGCCGTGATTCATTCCCTCGGAGTTCGGCCGTTCTTATGCGTATGCCCCACATGAACACTAAGCTCTGATAAGGATTGATCGGCGAACTTGACGACAGACTTGGTAAGGTGTATAATATAAGTGACTCATTAGATATGGTATGGTTCTCATGGACTCCTTGGGAAACACCAACACTGAATCAGTTCATTTAAACTGACTTAGAAATTGATAAATTGCTGAAAATTGTAATTGGTTGCCTCGAGAATTGCAAATATAGTAAAGAAAACTATATTTAAGAAAATAGCTGATTTATAAATAGATCGAAGTGCTTTGATATCTGACATAAAAAAACATATTTTAGCCTGTTAAAAGCCTGGTTATCACTGTCTACCAATTCGTCTGGCTCCTATCTAACTTAATAGCTTTGAAATGTTCATTATGCATTTAATTCCTATCTAGACATATTCCGGTATTTTTCTGTTTGCTTTATCATTAATCAAATAATATTTAATGGATTCGCTGTATTCATAGATGCGATATTTCTGTCTTATATAGAATCTTCTTTTTTGTATATCTTTTTCATTCGCCCAGAAAAATATGACATTCTGAAATCTGAAATCTACTCCGACCGAAATTGAATTTATAGCGTTCTAGCCTTACAGTTTTGAAATATATTTTTAATTGTTATTTTTCAATATTATACAAGTCGATATTGAATTGAGAACACGACATAAATTATTCGGATATAAGATTAAATATCTTATATCAGTTAAGAATTAATCAGAAGCCATTCTAAGAACAAAAAACTTTCGATTTATCAAAGTTCCTGGAAGAAACCAAAACTTTTGCCTTTTAACATAACTCTAATTTGTAGTTAAAGTTTTTCAATTTCATGATAATAAAATCTTTCATTTGTATTTCTCTCCGAGTGTATTAGTTTTAGCTTGAACTCTATACACTGGCCAAATTGAATGTAATTAAAGAGCGTTCCTGGCTTTAACTAGACAGTAGTCTGAGTTGCCACACCTTGACCTATCCCTTTCTGACAGATAGGCGGACACTTGAAGTGGCAAGCGCCTAATATGGATGCCTGGCTAGAACATCTTCATTAGCTGCCAATGCAAACATACGTCATTAATGTTGCAGCAACAGTCGACACTCCGAGAACAGGCCCAACGGAGCATCCCTGGGGCGGTAATCTCAAGTGTTTGCTTGAGTTGTCTCAAATTGCGTAATGTCTGCACTTGAGGCAACTCAACTGGCAACTGGCAACTGGCAACGGGCAACTGGCAAATGAGAACTTGCAACTCCGACTCCGACTCCGACGCCAGTTCTGAGTCCATCGTCACTGTAAGCCAATCTATCTTGTTGCGCATCAAACTGTCAAAATGTACACATGTCTCTGGCGTGGAAGGGCGGGCGGGTTGGGGTAGCATGAATATTACGACGGGGATTTCAGACTCTTGACTATTCCTTGTCATTTGTCGCTGCTCGACAAATTATCCAAATGCGACGCCAGCCTTACGGCGCGTCGGCTCATATTTTGAGATATTCAAGTACATTTTAATGAGTTTATGCACCAAGTTGCCTAATGGCGCAAAAATTATGAGCGCCGCATCAAGTGCCTGCCACCAGCACACATACTCTCTCATGAGAGTATTAGCATTAGCACATGGTGCCCATAATTCACTCTAAGATACAGATACAGAGATAGAAATACTGCTAGCTGGAGACAGATGCGCACTTCGCATCGATTCGTCTGTGTGTGAGCTGATGCTTGAAGGAAGAGTCAGTCTGCCACTGCCACTGCCACTAATGGAGTCTAATTACCCCGACCGACAGGCGACGACCGATGCGGATCCCTCTCTTTGACTTGGTTAATAAAAGCATATTAAAACGTTTGTCGTTCTTGCGCTTGACAGTCTGTCGGTCCGTCTGTCCGTCTGTCTGTCTGCCAGCCAGATAGAAAACATTGCTATTGCTCATTATTTATTTTCGTACTACCCAAATAAAGAGCAGACCAGCGGCACAGCAGAACAGCAGAACAGCAGAACAGCAGACCAACAGACCAACAGACTGCACATTACAGCCCCAAGTTGCTATTTCGGTATTCTACCCTAAAACATCGAAGAGCCTCAAACAACTTCGTCGAGAGGATTATACAACTCTTCATAAAGTGTGGATAAAACAATCTTTGCAAGGAAGGAGAACAGAAATTCTTATTATGCTGATGACCTCCGTGCACTTTGGGGGGCTGCGAGTTGTCGTGCAATGCGAGAATTGCCGAGAATCTGAAATTGTTAACGAAATTAGTCGAAATATTTATTTGCGAATGGAGCCCATCAATCTTAATTGATTAATTTCAATTTTAGGTCTGAAAAATTAAAAAAAAATTAAATAAAAATAAATAAAAGAGAAAAAAATGTATTAACATGTTTCCGCCCGGGATTGAACCGGGGGCCTTCCGCGTGTTAAGCGGATGTGATAACCACTACACCACGGAAACACATGATTAGCAAGGATTTTTATATACAAACAAAAAAATACAAAGGGCTAGTAAGGAGAGACTATCCTGGGCATACCGAAGATTATATACACTTGCCGACAGGAAAGACCAATTAGAAATTTATTTCTTTTACCGATTGTTCCTATGGAAGCTATATAATATATAGTAGACGGATCATGCAAGTTACTGGTATGGGCTATGCAGAGTCTAAAATCTAAGTTTTATATTTCACTTAGATTAGAAAAGTTCAAAGAGGTGAAAACGGATATTTATACGCATAGAAACAGATAGACGGACAGACAGACCATAGCTTTGTGGTGTCCTTCAATACGTTGCACATTTCCCTTTGCAAGGGTATAAAATTGTAGGAGACATTCTGGAGAACTACTATTAAGCGGAAAGTAGAACTTATTATAAATTATTATTATAAATATTGCAAATATATAAAAAATATAAAAAATTATGTTTGCCGAAACCCGGGATTGAACCGGGGACCTTTAGATCTTCAGTCTAACGCTCTCCCAACTGAGCTATTTCGGCATATGTTTGGGACCTGCCAAGCTAACGATGAACTTCAAAAGCTTCCACGTAGTTCAGTGCATCTGAATAGCCGCAATCTTTGAAATACTCGGCTGCTATCTGAATACATAATAAATTTGACAAATGGATGCTGCGCATTTGTTTATAAATAGAACTTTTTCCTAGTTGCAGATGCATAAATCATACTATAATAAATCACCAAAATACATGAAATAAATTTGCGTATTTTTATTATTTACAACTTTTGGTGCAACTTTTTTGTTTGACAGACAGCCATGAAAATTGCGTTGACAATTGAATGTCTTTTTAAATTTTGATACAGTTGGAAAACTGCAAACTTTTGCAGCTGCAGAATCGTAAAATTCGAAATTTCTCCTTTCTATTTGCGACAAGATGTTTGTTTTGAGGTCACTTTAATGCTCTACTCTTGCAGGAGACTTGAGTCTTTCAAGTTGAATATTTTTAGCTGATTTTTGAATAAAGTAATCGTAAAATAAATAATATTACATAGCCTCGTAAATTGTAATGATGCTTGTGAAAAAAATAAAAATTATATAGCTTTTTTAATGGCTTTCAGCGCGAGCAGCGAGGCATAGAGCTGACAGTAGAGAAACACGCGTTTTTATTTTGGCAAAGTTTCAAAAACTGATTTGAAAGACTAATTGTTCACAGGCATTTGTAAATATTAACAGAATAAACTTTGAACTCTAATTAAATTTAAAATAAATAACACGTTTTAGTAGTGTCCGACTTGGAAATACCCTGTGAACTAACCAACATACTATGATATAAGTAGCTTCAAAAATTGTTGAAAGTATGTACATTTATTTTAGAGCGTTTTTAAATCGTTCCTCAGCTATGTACAAAGTTATGCAATCCCGGATTTTCCAACACCAAATTCGAAATTTTTGATTCAAGCCCGTTTTGTTTATCTAGGAATTATTGAATTTATCTCGAAATGGTTTGAAAATAACCTAAATTCAACAGTTCATTCAACCCTCTAAAAATGATTATAATTATAAATTTATATAAGTATTCTCTCACTTCATCCATACTTGAATTTAGAAGGATTGGGACTGATTCACTTCTTTCATCCTGTGCACACTTGAAAGTACGAATCATACGTAAATCTTTTTATGGCGACTCTATCAACAATTTAGAATTGTTAAAATTAAATTAATTTCATTATTCGTATGTGATAAAAAAATTATTACGGAAAATTATTGATTATTGCTAATACTGCCCAATCATTACGGAAAAGTAATGATGATACTGCCAAACACTATATATAAATGGTAAGGCTGAGTCGTTCGAGTTTCTAGAAGTGTAAATTAAAATTGTAATGGACAATCCTTTTATAGTTGAGTCAAAAATAATCAAGGTGAAAACCACAAAAATTAAAATTGTAATGGACAATCCTTTTATAGTTGAGTCAAAAATAATCAAGGTGAAAACCACAAAAACCCAAAGCCTTGTCTCAAATTCTATATTTATTGCGGCTCGTGTCCCTGGACGCTTCTCAGCTTGGACTGCCTTGGGTCAGAGTGTCGACAAGTGTTTGAATAACCTGATACATACGAGTATATTTTGCTTGATCATTTTTTGGGGCTGGATCTTCCCTCCTCTCTCCTCTCTTCTCCTTTGTTGTTGTCTAAAATGAATGCGGCTTCCGTTTGACGCCCTGCGCTGAAAGCTGAGCCCGACGGCCATCGGCATTCTCAAGCATATTCGTAGTTATTTTTGTTGTTATCATCGTCACATCAGGGGCAGCTTCACCTTATGCCAATGATTCACATTTTTGAAAGCCGATCTCAGTGGCAGTCGAAATTCTTTAGAAAACCCGACACCACGCCCACCGGCCAGCTATGATTTATAGTCTGCCCACAGTCGCGGCTCTGCTCAGTTGTTGACCACATCATTTAGTCCAAGGTAATCAACTTTTGAATAGTCGTTGTCGAATTTTGCCATTTTCTGTGCCATCAGCGAAATTTTCATGCCCTGCTCTGGCCTGGCCTGGCCTGGCCTGCTCTGGTCTGGTGTGGCATGCCCTCCTCTGGTCTGCTCTGGAAGCATTTTGGCTGCGACTATTTGCAGTAGCAATATATTCGCCAACAACAATGGAGCGACAGCGACAACATTCTTGTGATATGTCGCGAGAATTTTTAACATTTGCACTAGAATTTCTATTTGTGGTGCTGTCTCCTCTCCCTTTCCCGCTTCTCTCTCTCTCTCTCTCCTAACTAACCAAACTCTCCCCCAGCTCACGATTCGCATTTTCAATTTGAATTTGGACTGTTTTTGTAATTGAATTCGCCTTTTTCGCCGGCAGACCTTGAGGTGCTCCCAACAAGTGCAAATCGCTTTCGCGTTTGTTTTGTTTATTTTTTTTTTTTGTAGCTTTTTGTTTAAAAGTTGTTTCAAATTATGCGCAATTAGATTTAATGTCTTTGGGTGAATGTTTTTGTTTTTTTAACTAATGGTGTCCTGCTTTGAGAGCCATTTTCCTGGTAGAAATATGTTGTAAGATACCCTTCCAACTAGAGTAGGTATATATATATATTCGACTATTTTCCCCAGTCCTTACACTAAGGCTATTATTTCAAAACTATATTTAATTTCAATAATATAATTATGACTCAATCAAAACAGCTAAGCTTTGTTACTCAGCTCTGCTTCAAGGAAAGATGCTAATCGTAAATGTGTGGACTCTATTTCTAGGTAGAATCCGCAATATTATAATATATATATACCAGAAAAATAATAGCTAATTTCAAGTTTGAAAATGATTAATTATACATAGTTAAAACATTTAAGTAAGATTCGTGATTTTTAATTAAAATCAGGCAATTGGTTTAAATATGTAAATCAATCCCTATTCATACTAGATTCGTGTTCTACTTAATATGGACTGAAAAGTCTAGTATAGATTACATAAGGAGAACTAAAAT
Organism: Drosophila repletoides; assembly: GCA_018150835.1. Classification (NCBI taxonomy): domain Eukaryota; kingdom Metazoa; phylum Arthropoda; class Insecta; order Diptera; family Drosophilidae; genus Drosophila; species Drosophila repletoides. The sequence goes on from JAECWQ010000202.1 coordinate 9,857,868, forward strand.
TTGTTTATTAATCATATTATAATTGATTATAGGAAGGAATCAGGGTTAAGTTCAGGATAGAAAAAAGAGATTGAAAAAAGAGAGCTTGAATCTAGAAGTTCTTTATTGGTCTTTGGGAAATCCGGGAGAGCATAAGTTTTAGCATTTCTTTTTTCGACCTTTTTTTTTCTGTGTAATAAATATATAAATAAATAAGTTGTAAATCAATTTTTGAATAAAATAAGAGGAAACAACCGAAAAGTGAATTATTTTTCGCTCTGCTAGTCAATCTCCTGCATATTTGTCACATGTCTAAGTTGGGAAAAACTCTATTTTGGTAGCAGAATATGCAAATGTCAGTCAACTCTGCGAAAGTCCTTTGGCAAACAAGTTTTTTTCGAATGTAAATGGACAAACTGTGCAGCAAAAACCGCAGTAGAAGTGAGTTTCCTTTTAGGAGGATTGTTTTTGTTGCTATTTGTATCCACACAGAAATCCATTCGAATGTTTGGCAAATTTTTCGTTAGTTTATTTTGCCCCATTTGCTTTATTCAAACGTAACATGACTTTTAGCTGTCACTGTTTGTATGCATGTTTGTTAGTTTGCTGTAGCAGAAAATTGTCAAAGCTTTTAAGTGGGTCACAATTTGATTTGATTTCTTTATGTCACCACAGTAGCAACAACAGCAGCAGCAACAGCAACAGCAACAACAACAGGAAAAAACTGGAATAGGGCTTGTCCTAATCATAGCTTGGTATTATTTATGCCTGGCTGTTGGCCCGTAATTGGCCAATTGTGTGGGGTAAGTGGTAAATGGACATGGGTAAATATTTTCCAATCGCTTTGCAAAAGAAGTTTAAGTTGAGCTGCAGCTGTAGTCATTGCCGTTTGACCTTTTCAAATATTAATAAAAAACTCATTCAAAGGCCTTCAATTAAGCAACTTAAAATTGGTTAAACTGGTCAATAGCTGTCTATAACTATTTATATACATATAAATATTTCTCAACCAAATGTCAGCTGTAAGCAAAGTTATTAAAGAGTGTGCCACAAAATTGAAAATGCTGAATTATTAAAATTTTAACTTCTTACTAAAGGAATAACTCATTAAAATTGCATTCCTCTGCATTATTTAGTTTCCTAGTTATCCGAGGGAAAATGTCACTTCTATCATATTCAGAAAATAAAACTTCTGCAGTCAATGGTGCAGCTAGCAAATACCCTGTAATGACCAACTTTGTTTAAAAATAATCTTAAGATTACACAAAACTATATTAATATATATCAGATATTAGAACACTTGAAAATGGATATATATGGAAAAGCATACCATTAGTAAATCAATAATATATTATTAAATTTCAATTTTAATAAATGTGAACATTCAGCGAGGGTATTTCACAGCTATTACTATGACTTAACCTCTAAATTGTTGTTGTTTGCTGAAAATAATATTATTTATATGGACGAATTCCACAACAATTTGTAATCATTGAAATTTATTATTGTGCTGCGACTTATGAATGTATTCAAATTTAAATTCGTACGTTGAGTTATTATTTTTTTATTATTTTATTCTATATCCATTGAAAATGGCTAAAAAAGAGTATATTCAATCTTCATTCAGTACATAAAGGAGGTGCTACGTCCCTGACCATCAAACTGGTCGAATAAATCAATCTTAGAGAGTATAAAAGCTACTAGCCGGCTTTGTCCGAACACAGAATTTTGATATGTCGAGTTAGATTTTGCACCACGCCCAAAACTAGTGCACTAGAGCACTCCCGCCTAGACTATTTTTACTCGTTCTCTTTTTGTTGAGACAAATAAATAATTTTTTGCTGCTGCTTTTGCCCCACACAAATATAACAGAGTATGTCCTAGTCGAGCACTCCCGCCTAGACTATTTTTACTCGTTCTCTTTTTCTTGAGACAAATAAATAATTTTTTGCCACTCAAATAAATATTCAGACATATTCAGATACAAAGAAAACGGCGGAGGCGCATTTTGACATTTGTTTTGTGTTTACTTCGGCGTCTGACACTTGTCTGCCAATTCGAACGTGCGCCAAAGTCATTCACATTGGGCTGGTTTTGTATTTCTCCTTCGGCTGTGCACTTTTATAATTCCCAACCAATTTCAGTATAATTTTTCATATTTTGTTGAGTCGCAATACACTGCGATACCCTGCAACAGAGCTGCAAGGCACATCGATGGATCATGGGGAAATATCGATGTTTCCGCTGTTTTTTTTTCCAGCTCTACAAGGGAGGTGGGAGAAATGGTTTTCCAAGAAAGACGCATACTGTGATATTTTAAATAATTATGAAGATAAATGTTAAATTTTGAAGCACAAGCTTTACTCACAAAACTTCAGCTCTGTCTGAATTTGGAAATTAATCTTTCATAAATATTCAAACTTAAATATTCATAGCCAAAAGCTGGCAAGTGTCTCGGGTCTCGACTCTCGTGTCTCGTGCACCTTTCCAGCTCCCATGCGTGTCCAAAGTTTGTTGGAGAACTGAGTTCCCCTGCTCCTCCGCATCGTAAGCATGCTTCCAAGCTCACGGCTAAAGCAACATTTAAGTGACATTTAGCACATGTTCTCAAGCAGTTTACGTCTTGTTCCCGGGAATGTTGTGGGCTGGCATAATAAATCGAGCTTAGAAGAAGCAGCAGAAGATGTTAGTTGGTATGTGGGCGTGGCTGAAAGCCCACTCCTCCCTCGTGTTTATTGCTTATGCAGGGCATGATTTAGCTTTTAAATAGTTAGTTTGTTAAGCGTTAAATTGACTTGGCACCACTCGGAGAGTCCATCAGTTGTTAAACCAATCCTTAACTGGCCAGCCTCCTTAAATGCGTAATTAAGCGCTGAGTTGGAGTTGGAGTTGGAGTTGGAGCAGCTGCAGCCCACGCAATTTGCTCCAAATTTGCAAACGCGTCTGTCCGTCTGTCTGTTTGTCAGTTAAGGCAAATATTGCCTCAGTCCAAGTCCATATCCACGCCCAGTTCCAACTCAGAGACGGATGCGCGTTGCCCACTCTTGGATCACTATTTGCACATGCGTGTCGTTGACATGTGCGCTAATGAGCCACGAGTCCAACCTCCTGCCAGCGTCGGCTGCCTGCTCCATCTGTTCTCCAGAGAATCGCTCGCTCCATGGCGTTGCTGATAAGAGAAATTTATCATTGGATGCCGGCTGTCGCCTGGTTGTCGGATTAGCGGCGTCAAGAAGTCAACTCCACTTTATTTGCATATTCATAAATCTGCGCTAAGCTGAGCGTAGAGCAACTGCAGCACTACCCACCAGGTCAGAGCATGATTTTGATGCAATTGCTTTGGACTGCAGGCTAATTGAAATATGTATTTCTTTTTAATTGAATTAATTGTGCGCCTGTCTCATTCCTTCTCTCCTCCCTGTTTTGACTGGCCAACTGTTCCCCTTCCCTCTCCCCGTTCACTTTCCCGACTCCTAGGAGCACTTCTGCTGTGTAATCAGTAAATCGGATAATCTGTTCTGCATTTGTTTCACTCGCAACGTCCAAAGACAAAATAAATATTTTAAAGCAACTGCTTGCTGACTCAGCGCCTGCTTTTCGTAGTTGAAAGATGAAACTGAACTAAACTTGCAGTCGAAGCCTGATTTATATCCATCTTGGCTTCAATTTGGACGCCTCTTAGCCTTCACAACTTTGAATTTTTAAATCAGTGCTTTATTATTTATAATTAATATAGTAAGCTATAAATAACCCATAAATAAATGAAAGCCGATTAAATATATTTGTATAATAGCTAAGTAAAGGCTATCTTAGTCGCGCCAAAGACTGAAATAAGCATTTAAAAATTGTGGTTAGATTATTTATTTTGACGATTGTTCTTGTGGCAGCTATACGATATAGTTTTCCGATTCTTATCCGATATATTTGCTGTGTGCATCAAAAACCAGGATCCATGCCAAAGGACAGTTGACTAGCTCAAGCAGACTGGCTCCTCTTGACCTATTATATTAATTATTATAATATTATTAGTCCCTATCGTTATTCCATCTGCTTAATTCTTTGATACTGTCCAATAAATCAACTTAGTTAGTTTAATACTATTATCAATAGAGAAAAAGGGCTATAAGCAACATTGAAAAGGTAATCCAAAACGAATCATAAAAAGGTTGATTCATATTTATGTATATACCGATCTAAAAACACCAAGTAAAAATATTAAAAAAAAAATAAAAGAATGTTCTTTATAAGTGCGACAGATTAGATAGATCTGTCCTTTCTTCAAACGGTCCAGCTCAACGGAAATGGGGTCTATGATTACAATTCAAAAATTGTTCAAAAAAATAAGTAAATGAATACAAATAGCTCTAAAAATCGCTGTACAATGGCAGCTACACTTAAAATATTGTAATAAAATTTTACGGGCGCTTCGCAACAGACACGACTTTCAGGAGAATCGGAGTGTTGGGGGCTCCTCTACAAAAAGTCGCGAACAAAAGGAACCAGAACACAAGGAAGACTAACAATGCCGAGGCATAGGAGACTCAAAAAAAAAAAAAAAAAAGAAGGAGTAAAATGCCAAAAAAAAAGGAAGAGAAGGACGCAGAACAAATATCGTGAAATTCATGAATGAATCAGAAAATCGTGTTCATTTTTTGTATGATTCTTTCAATTCTTCGCTTTGCCTATAGACACTGGCTTTGGTTTTGGCTTAGCTGTTGCTGTTGCTAGCCAAAGGAACACGTTCAATGTGGTCCGGGTGCAGACACAGGTCCAGATTCCAGGTTCCAGGTTCCCGGCTCCATCTTTCTGGCTGAAGCGTCTGCGCATGCGTGATGCCTGTCAGAAGACAGTGGGCAGGAAGCAAGAGGCAGGAGGCAGGAGGATGCCTCACAAAAAGAGCATCTTCTGCAGCTTTTTATATTTGTGTCTCTCTTTCTTTCTTTTTTTTTTGGTCAGGCCAGAAACATGTTTCCTTTTTAGGGCCATGGACTTGGGTCATGCTGGGCAGCTACGCAAAACTTGTTCTTCTGCTGGTCCCTGTTGCATTTTAAACAACCTTGGGGAATAAGGAAGTTAAAGTGGAAGACGCTGACGCAGACAATTTCCAGCTGCTTCCCAAAAAGTTTCAGCCACTTCAGCTGTTTGGCTTTCTTTTAAGATACTCGTGCAATACACTGCAATTTCCACAGCACTCGATCGAGAAATGCCTAGCAAAATATTGCATTTACTAGTACTTTGTTCTGACTGAAGTAGGAGTATATATATCTCTATATATATATAGATATAGATATAGATGTACCCCCATTTGTATACTGTGTATTGCATTGTGTTCCGGTCAAGTGGCCCATTGAGGCGCCTTCGATCTCCGTGTTTGCCGGCTATTTTTGTGGCAACTTGTGTCTGCCACGTCCACGCTTGTTGTTTTTTTTCGCATTTTCGCTTAATGGACGAATATTTCAAAGCAAAAATAACAGCAATTTGTTTGTTCCCCAGTTCAAATGGGCCATCGATTTGAAAAAACTCGCCTGAATTTATAAAGGAAGCATAAATTTTAGTTGTGTAACGAATGCTTCAGACTTTTATTAAACGACTTAAGTAGAATGTGAATACTCTTCCCTTAAGAGTAGGGTATACCCTATGAATCGTTAAATAATATATACAAAAAAGTGTTGAGCTCAAAGGGAACTCTTTCAAAGAGTGTATCGCTTTCTGGCCAAGTGAAGGGAACTTTGATACCTTCTTTTTGACGTAGAATGGGAACAATTAGTTACTGCTTATCAAGGTCAGAAACTAAATTAATCAATTGATTTAATGGGACAAATAACCAACAGTTTGAGCTTGAGCTTTGAATGATTTGCTTTAAACTTAAAGCTATTATTTCTTGGTTAATTCAAGCTCTGTTGGCTTATAGATTTAATGCCTTTTAACTTAAAAACTTTCCCCTCACTAAAAAACGCAACTCCATGTTGAAAGCCAACTCTCTGGGCTGCAATTATAAAGGAAACAGCTCTTCTTCTTCTTATTGGCGGACACTATATAAATCACACTTAGAAAACCCTATCCTAGCAGCCCCAACTCAAATGCAGGTTGCGCCTTTTACTTTTGCTGCAGCTCAGCCCAATGCCAAGCGCAAGAGCATTAACTGCATCAGAAATTTAGGTGGAATTACCAGAGAAAATAAAAACAGCAGAGACCGACCAGTAAAAGCAGCAGTAAAAGCAGTTTTCACTTAACCGGCAAGTGGCACATAAATTTCAGCAAGGACACCAGCGCACTTCAAGGAACAGCAGCGGAAAGAAGCAACGACGCCAGCGACGACAGCTACGGAATTTCCTGATAAGTGGGCAAAATGTTCATAGCTCAGATTTGGTTGGGGGCTCTTCTCCACCTTTCCTTATTCTTCTTTGAGTTCGACCAAAAACAGAAATCTTTACAAATATTTGGTGACAAGAGCACTCGAGTCGATGCGCTCTTCCTGTGCGGAAGGTCAATCGGCGCATAAAATTCAAGAGAGCAGCTGCAGCACAGTGCACCAGCTGCAGCTGCTCCTAGCGAGCCTTGATTAACCACAAATGATTTAGGGCGCAGCAAACTTAACCCAAATGCGAGATGCGAATCTCAAGAAACCCCAATACGGCATCCGTTTTAAGAGTGTTAAGAGTATTATTTATTTATTTATTTATTAACTCCTGAATCTAGCCACCCTGGAATATTTTCAAATTGAAGCATTTAAATTCTTGTTGTTGTTGTTGTTTTGTTTCTTGTTGAATTTTATCTTCCCTTAATGAATTGTATCTTCTCCCTACAAATTTAACTTTAAGCCATTGCAAACACTTGAAACCTACTCTAGCACTCTAGCCTAAAACAGGTGATTCCCATGTCGTTCTATTTCACTAGTTTGCTGAGATGTGCACTGTTAACTATCATTGATTCTTTTTTCTCAGCTCCCTAAAGGATTTTCGTACTCCCTAAAGGATTTTTATATTTCAGGATATTTTTCCTATGCTACCCTCTTGGGAAAGTTATGAGTAATTTTTTTTTAAGAAAAAATGTTCTAGTAGTATGTCCCAACCGACAACCCTTAAGAATACTGACCTTTTGAGAACTCGTCAGGATCCGCAAGGACTCAGCCGAGCTAGAGGCAAAAAAAGTCATTTTTCAACTAAGATATAAAAGTACCTGAAACATTAAGTTTGCATCTTGCAAAAGTATCTGAAAGATACAAAATCTTCAAAAGAAACAAAAGTCTCAGTCCGTTATTGCTGTGAATAAAACGAGTGTTAAAAAATAAAAACAAAAATGATGCCAATTGACAAAGCTCCTTCCATTCATGTTTCAAGTATTCCAAATGGCAAGCAAAGGCTGAAGTTTTCATACCCTTCCTGACTGGAATAATCATTTTTTGTTAAATTTATTTGTTTTTAATGTTTTCTAAGAGTTACTACTATATAATTTGCTTTGAAGAGCATCCTCATTCAGATCTAATTCTAATTAGTCTTAATTTATTCTGATCACAATTTTTATTTGATATTTAATTACGACTTGACTTCAATACGTAATTACGCTGAATCCTTTTTGCAGGTCATTATGTGGCTATTGACTTGAACCAAAGCAACTGCAAAATCGAACCAAGCGAATAAGATGCAGATCCAAATCAGGGCACATGTGGCCTTTGGGTGCCTGGGGATTCTTATTTTCAGCTTTAATTTGTTGCTAAGCACAGCTGAGGGAAGGGAACAGCAGCCAGCGGAGTTGCATCATAAGCAACAGCATCGCAGCCACGCGCCCAGTGGGTCATCATATAAGCGCTTCTCACGGGACTCCAATGCCGCTCGAGAGCGTCGTCCCAATATCATACTGATTCTGACGGATGATCAGGATGTTGAGCTAGGCTCATTGAATTTTATGCCTCGCACCTTGCGACTGTTGCGTGATGGAGGCGCCGAGTTTCGGCATGCTTATACCACCACACCGATGTGCTGTCCAGCGCGGTCTTCATTGCTGACGGGGATGTATGTGCACAACCATATGGTGTTCACAAATAACGACAATTGCTCCAGTCCGCAGTGGCAGGCGACGCATGAAACGCGCTCCTATGCCACGTATCTGTCGAACGCTGGCTATCGAACTGGGTATTTTGGAAAGTATCTGAACAAGTACAATGGCTCGTACATACCGCCGGGCTGGCGTGAATGGGGCGGGCTGATCATGAACTCCAAGTACTATAACTACAGCATTAATTTGAATGGTCAGAAGATTAAACATGGCTTTGACTATGCCAAGGATTATTATCCAGATTTGATTGCCAACGATTCGATTGCATTTCTGCGCTCCTCCAAGCAGCAAAACCAAAGAAAACCTGTATTGTTAACCATGAGTTTTCCAGCGCCACATGGACCTGAGGACTCAGCGCCACAATATAGTCATCTCTTTTTCAATGTGACTACCCATCAGTGAGTACTATTCACATTAATTTTATACCATTCTCATCATAATTCTTTTGCAGCACGCCCAGCTATGATCACGCCCCCAATCCCGACAAGCAGTGGATCCTAAGGGTTACTGAACCCATGCAGCCTGTGCACAAGCGTTTCACCAATATCCTCATGACGAAACGCCTACAGACACTGCAAAGCGTCGATGTGGCTGTGGAACGGGTCTACAATGAGCTGAAAGCTTTGGGAGAACTGGACAACACTTACATTATATACACCTCGGACCATGGATACCACCTAGGCCAATTCGGCTTAATTAAAGGAAAGAGCTTTCCCTTCGAGTTCGATGTACGTGTGCCCTTCCTTATACGTGGTCCCGGAATACAGGCGTCCAAAATGTACGTTGTCAATTAATAATGTTAAAATGTTAATAATGTTTGGATAAACCTTTGGCAGCGTAAATGAGATTGTGCTGAATGTGGATCTGGCGCCCACATTTCTAGACATGGGCGGCGTCCCCACGCCGCAACACATGGATGGACGCAGCATTCTGCCCTTGTTGCTCAGTCGTAACCGCATCGTGCGAGAAAGCTGGCCGGACAGCTTTCTTATAGAGAGCTCAGGTCGTCGGGAGACAGCGGAGCAGATTGCCGAATCTCGTGCACGCCTATTAGCGGAACGACGGAGCATGAAACTAGTCAATAGCACTTTGCTGGAGGATCTGCTGGGTGCTGACAACAGCACGAGCAGTACTGTAGCTACGTTGCTAAGCTCCATAGCAACAACAACGGAGCAGGAAGACTTTGAGGAAGATATGGATACCGAAAACGAGGATGAAGATGCAGATGGTGCCATGGACAGTTCAGCACCTGCACTAGACGACGAGGAGCTGGAAGATGCTGCCGCCGAAGAGGATGAAGATGATGAGCTAGAGGAGCAGGAACTGTTGCAGCATCAAGATAACAACTTACCATTAGCGCCCTACATCACGAAAATGATGCGACTTAACTCGGAATGCTCAGATCCGGCGCTCTTGAAGAACTGTCTGCCCGGCCAGAAGTGGAAGTGCGTTAATGAAGATGGCCGCTGGCGCAAGCACAAATGCAAGTTTCATGTGAGTATCCTTATTCCAATCAAGTGTACAATCGTTTCCAATCAACTACACCTTTCAGCTGCAACTGGAACATCAGCTGGCGACAATGCCACGGAAGCAATACCAACGAAACTGTGCTTGCTTTACGTCCGATGGATTGGTATATACCAAAATAAGGGCACCAACGTCATCTCTGCATGGCCATCGGCTACACAAGCGAACCCATATTCAGCATCAGCAACAGCATCATCACCTGGGCAAACGACGTCACAAGCGGCAGCTGGAGCTGGAGGTTTATCACACAGAGCTGCCCTATGAAATAGAGGAGCTGCTTGATCTTGATCAGTCACTCGATCGTCTAGCAGAGCATAGCAGAACTAAACGAGAGACGAGAGCTAGGCTGAATGTAAACACAAACAGCTCCAGTTCTAGCTCCAACGAAGCCATTGCTGTGGTTATACAGCAGATACAAAACACACTTGAAACGTTGGAGCATAAATTTAATGAGCACGATGTCGTCAATCGCAGCAGCAACAGTTCTTTGGGGCGTGGCAATAAATTCCTTAAGGGCGGTACGCGATGCTACGTGGAGGAGAGCACGGACAAGGTCAACTGCTCGGATGTTTTATATGATGATGAGAAAACGTGGCGTACATCGCGCAATCAAATTGACATGCTCATTAAATTGCTGAAGGACAAGATTAGCACACTCAAGGACATGAAAAAGCAGATGCGAGAGAGCAAGCAGCAAGCGGCAGCGGCAGGAAGACGTGGAGAAGGAAGGCGGCGTAACGAAGCAGCGGTGGTTCATGAGGGTGCCGGTCCAGAGTTTAATATGAGCTATTTCACCGAGATCGGTACTACATCGCGCTCTGTTCCACTCATCAGCGGCCAAAGGGAAATTCTTCATGGTGTTGGAAGCTCTGCTGTCTATGATTCTCTGGAACAGTCTCATAACACCAACTATGCATCGCGTTCCGAATGCTACTGCGAGCCAGATGTGGGCGAAAGGTAAGCAAAAGAAGGCAATGAAAACTGTAGACCCTTTTCAATATATTCCTTTCACTTGATAGTTATGCGGACTCCAAGGAAATGGCACGCGAGGCACGCCGCAAATTAAAGGAGGAACGGCAACGAAAGAAGGAACGAAAGCGCATCAAAAAGGCTCGCCTGGAAAAGGAGTGCCTCTCGGAAAAGATGAACTGTTTCTCTCATGACAATCAACACTGGCGCACGGCGCCGCTCTGGAACGACAGCCCCTTCTGCTTCTGCATGAATGCCAACAACAACACCTATTCCTGTGTACGCACGATCAATTCCACACACGATTATCTCTACTGCGAATTCACCACGGGCTTGATAACTTTCTACAACTTGACCATAGGTAAGATGCCTCTCTGCGTCAACCAGTTCTTCCCAGTATTAAATCCGAGACAAATCTCTTTCAATACTTATTTAGTTTTTAACCTAAGTTGTAAGCATTCATTCATTGATAAAACAAATCTTTGCTCTACTCCCTTGCATCCAGATCGTTTTGAGACCCAGAATCGTGCCTCTAGCTTGACAGCCGCAGAGAGATCTTTCATGCATGACACACTGGACCATCTGAGAAGCTGTCGTGGACGCAACTGCAGCATACGCAGACACCTGCCTCAAGGGGGAATCGGAGCAGCTCTCCAGCCCACTGCTGTCAATCATGTACAGCGAAACAACAAGCGCAAGCATGGTAAGGATTTATATATGCCTGCTCTCTGGAATTGTAACTCCTTTAAAAGTATATTTCACCCTTTCAGCACCCCTGTCAGCCAGCGTGGGCAACTTTGGCTTTGTGAGCAGCCGTATGGACATGGACGTGGTGCCACCTGCTAAGCGACGCAAGCTGTCTAAATATCACAGGTCACCTACTGACTGCAAACAGTTGTGATTTATAATACTCAATCATTTATATTTACCGCAGATGGACAAACTCGCAGCACACGCATCTAAAACGCCGCCCCTGGAAGCAGCAATCCCACAGATACCTGCCCCCGCAGCCAGTGCCTGCTGCAGCCGCCTAAACGGAGGCACCTTCGCCCAGAACCCAGTGAACACATATCCTATGCGTACCTAGCTTGCCACTCCGTTCAGCGCACTGCTTCGGTCTAAATACATGTAAACATAGATGTACTCGTATAATGCGTTCTGGTATCTTTTCTACGTAAATAAGACTGTGTTTTTTATTATTCTCTTTATATTTAGTCTCCATTTTCTGTTAGTTACTCTGCAAATTATCCTTGCTTCTCTTGCTTGACACGCAATATGAATAAACCTAATTAATTAGCTGTTAAGAGATTTCATTTGTACATAAGTTTTTAGAGCGAAAGAAATATTTACACCCTACATAAATTATTTAGCGCAATTGGTTTACAATTAAATTATTAAATGATTAGCCAAGAAATCAAGTAGAGACCATATTTACATACCTATTTGTAGTATTTGTATTTATTGGAAGCTGCTATAAACGCTACGCAAATAACAATCTGTTATTGGTTTATAAAGAAAACTGAAACAATACTAGTTATTTAATGCCGATGTGCTCTAAATTTAAGCCATACTCTTAACTCGTTCTTTAGCAGGCTCTGCGTCCCTGAACAAATATTGTATCTGCTTTAGCCAAGTTAATATCTTACGTATATTTAACGAACTTATTCTAACAAAATAAATACATATGTGAAAAATGTAGCTATATAAGACATGTTGTTTCTCTGCTTTTATTATAAACCCTTTTCTACCTACATATATATATATTTTTATACCAGGCCCAACAATTTTTCCCCTATTTCCCATCAGACATTTCCAAATATATGGCACTCTTGCCTGATATTTATTTGAGATCCGCTCTGAAAATGAGTCTGGGTCATAACCATGGTAAGAAAAAGATCCTTTTCAAAGCTTTTCACCCATTCTCCTGCCTTGCATGCCTATTTACACTTATCATTAATCATAATTAATCATTTTTATGTAGAGTTTTGTAACTGAGTTGCAATCTGATAAACAGATTAGATTTTTTCACTGGCTGATTTTGACCCCCTCCATTTCATGTTAAAGAAAGGTTTTTCGAGCGATAAAATTAAATTCTCAAGAAAAAAAGAATTGAATGAATACTTATTTATTAACATGTTGTGTGTTTTGAGACTTTTTAGTCACTTATTCTCCCCTTCCCTTTTGGAAATCTGGTCAGAAATTGTTTATGGCTTGAGGCTAGAATTCTAAGCTTGAACCCAACTTCTGAGTTTTGACACAACTCCAAAAAGTATGCAATAAATTCAATTAAAAACCCAAAAGTCGAAGCACCGCCATATTTATTTATATTTCTACAGCATACTTTTTGAAAAATAAGAAAAAAAACCCAAAGAATAATGACAATAAGCTAGGTAAAAAATTCTCTTCTAGTGTACCGAAAATCTTACGTACAGTCATTTTTGTATTGTTCAATGCTGATGGGTTGCTTTTGTTTTTTACTACTATCAAGATCACATCTGGTTACAGATAAAGAAAATTTAACTGCATTTATAAGGTACTTTTATTCGTCTGACAATATTCGGAAGTCTCTTTAGAAAATATTTGCATTATGATAGTTACTAAATGGGAAGGTCAAGAATTCTTTGTTTTTTGTAGTGTGATCTAGACCTACTTATTTCCCAATGAACTATATTGTGAGTAGGCCTGTTTATTAATCAGGTCAGTCATAAATCCGGTTAACATTTTTAAAGTACTGATATCAGTTGAGATTATAAAGATTAAATATTGACCGATAGTCCGGCAGTCAGATGCTTAATTCTATCGAATCGCTCAGAGAGTCAATCGAAAGGCACATCAAATTTCCGATCATTTGGGTAATTGTTTGCGAATGTATCTTGTGTGCAAGACAACTTAAATCTGATAAGTGATAATGCTGATAACAAGCATTTTGTAAATAGATAAGTTCAACATATTAAAAGTTGCCAGCTTCTTCGAACAGACTGGAACCTGTCCCTGCCCCCTTTTTTGAAAGTACGAGTCAGAATGTCAGATAAGACCAAGGCGGAGAGCCGAAGAGTCGAAGAGCGGGCGCCAGTTCCTCCAGTTGTATCCGTAGACCCAGATGTAAATAAGCTACGGACATACGACATAGCGCTAATTAGCTTTCCGAGATGTTTTCATGCGCTGCCAAATATTGTTACCCAGTTGGCAATTCACACTTGACACTTGACGCGCTAATTTCCGCTGCAGCTATGGCTCTAAGAGCGGGGAGCATCGGGGGACCTACACAATGTTATGACGATCAAAACAAAGAGAGAGAATATACACAGAGAGAGAGAGAGAGAGAGAGAGAGAGAGACGCAGCGAATGAGAAAGAGAGGCCGCTGCGTACATAAAGAGCTTGACAACCGCTCTCAACGTTCATGTGGAGATATCGTGTTAAAATTTTGCGCAAGCAACAGAGTTATCAGCTTGAAATTAAGTATATTTATTGTTTGCTATACGACTGAGAAATACCTAGCTATGTATATGCCTAGTGCCTAGTGGCTGGTATATGGGGCCTTTGCACTACTTTTAGCCCCCTCTTCCCCGTTCCCGCACCCCTCTCACATAATGCTTGATCTTGGACGATACTTTGGAATAGCGCCGAGCATTTATTGTTCATTGGGCTTTACGATTCGCGCACTTGAATCGAGATATCGTGCTGAAATTTCACAATTTAAGAATTGCCTAACCCGAGTCGGGACGGGGCCTCTTCACCAGAGGGATTCAATGCCCCCAGCACGTACTCGAAAAAAACAAAAACTAAACTGGGCAGCTGTTGAAAATCATAAAATGAAACAAAAACCGATGAAACTCAAAGCCCAGAACAAAACACATAAAAATCTGAATTTCCAGATGGGTTTGTTGTATAACAGAATAAGAAAAACAGGCTAAAATCAAAGGTGCCATGAAGGGTTTATTAGCTTCACATTAATAAGTAAATTCTGTTGAAGGATCCCCAGCAGAGAATTGTTTATCAACGCATGCTCGCAAATAATTTAATTAGAGCTGAACCAATAATTGTTAATTATCTATCAATTAGCATTTGATGGCAGCTGTTTTACTACTGTCATAGCATTCTCCTAAAGAGGTAAATATTTATGGGAATTCGGTGTTAATAAAAAACCGCACGCTTAAAAGAAAATTTCACTTAATAACAATAATTCTTACTAATCTCCTAATCTTCCTCTCTCTCTCTCTCTCTCTCTCTCTCACAGATATTCACTCACGTCACACTTTTCAAATTCCAGTTAAACAAGAAAGATTTTTCTAGTCTACTTTAGTAATACAGAATAAATAATACCCGACTAGAAGATTACCTATAACCAGGTCCCAAATTTACTTTCTTAGCCTCAACAATCGACACATTAAGATGGTCGTCTGGCCTACTTTAATAATTCATAGAATACGTTATGCTCGAAGATTAATTTTGTATATTTCTACAAACTTGTTACATTAATTATGTTATATTATTTACTAAAGTATTCTGACAATATCCCTTATATTATTGATTTGGTCAGTATTTTAAATAATAAAACTGGTTTTCAGTCGAACCCCTACGAACTCGGAAATCCGACTATTTTTCAAACTTATCGATTTAGGTGACCAAACTGTAGCTCAGCCTCAACCTGATCCGAACAAACATTTCCGGATCGGTTTAAATATCATATTTGTCTTTAGGCATTCAAATTTTCCTTTACATAGAACAGGTATTCTCTGTGTTAAAACTAATATTCTCCCAACTCAACTATAGCTGGCTTTTTCCGTAGGTTTCTTATTGTTAACTTAATTGAAAACAAAGTTGTAACGTCCTCCGCAAAGATATAAGCAATATTTTAAAATTGATAAAACAAGATTTGAACAAAAAAAAAATAATGCCTAAATTGCAAATAAGTTTGAACCAAGATCGGGGATAACACTGCGATCGAAACCAAGAAACGGACTTGCACAATAATTTGTATGCCTTTGTAGAGGGTTTATAAATTTATCTCAAAATGTGTAATGCAATGCATTAAAGGAGGCATTTCCGACCCCATTAAGTTTATATAAATTATTGATAAGGGCGATGACACGAGTCTATATAGCTATGCCTGTCCGTCTGCAAATAGTCTCTCAGTCTTTCGGTTAATTGAATAAAGCTTGGTAAGTGCCCTTCTTTTGTTGAAGGCAACAGATATGTCGGAACAGGCCAAATAGGATAACTATATAGTATAGCCGCTCTTGAAAGGAAAAATCGGTAGAAAAAGTTGTTGCTAGGATGAATGCATCTTTAGCTATGCTTCTACATTCTAACAATGAATGAAGACTGGCTAATTACAGAATTGCTTGAATTATATATGCCGCACATTAGGGAAATCTCTTTCCATAGCAGATCCAGCTAATTACAAATTACAGAGAATCTTTAAGAAAACTACGAAAATTTAAACCTCTCAAAGTTCTGAGAAGTCGAAGAAGTTTTCCAAACTTTTGCAACCCAACTGATGTTTGATAGAATCATTTTGTTTAATGGGCAGACCAAAAAATGTCTGATTGATGAAAAATGTATCATTTTAATTGGTTCGATTCTACGAAATATTAAGTGACTATCAAACATTTTTAAACCTTAAACTATTGAATCGGGTTAAGATATTTATAAAGATAAAGCCGTTATTCATATAACAGATAATTCTCGACATATCGTTTCCTTGACTATGTTATGGAAGCCATATGATATAGTATTCTAATAATTAAACACTCTTACGTCTAAATTGTACCAAAAAGTTTCCCTAGGATTGGAAAACAATGCAGTTTTATATACAACCAAGTTATTTTCGACCGATCTTTCTTATGCCAGCTATATAAAACAGTGGTCTGATCTTAGTAATTTTTGGCTAGCATTTAGAAATTTGTTTTCAACTATTTATTAAGTTTTATGAGGATTTCTTAAGAAACATAAAGTTTTCCCTACAACAACTCTTGCACTGATTGTTCCTATGGTAAAATAATAATTTTTAATCAAAACAAAACTATAAAAAATCCGATGTGAATTAAAATATCTGTTTGCAGTTTTCTAATAAATATTTTTATTTTATGACAGCTATTTACAGAGTTTTATAATATTTCGCTTGCATAAAGGAAAGAAAATAAAGAAAACATTGTAAAGTTTTATTATTTTATTATTTAGTATTTTTATTGCTGTTCTGTAACATTCCATTTACACAAAGGTAAATATTTTTCTTACATGGCATTTCTTAGAAATTAATAAACATTTTTTACTTTACAACTACCTAGATAAATAGATTAACAGTATGTACAATCACTGCTTAGCAGTTAGTAAATATATTTAAATTTATATTATATTATATATTATTTATATATATTTATTTAATTCTGTTTGGGATGTGTCTCAAGGAGTTTCTGGGTAACCTGACGCAGAACCTGTAATTTCTCCTCATACTTTTTGGCGGCTGCCATTTGCTCAGCTTCGTTGTGGTATGCATTGGAGCCCCCTCTGGAGTCGGTCTCCGCTTGATGATCGTGTTGATCCTCTGTTGAGGAGCAGGTGGTGCCATGACTGTGTCCGTGCCCACCACTGGCGCCTGGAATTGTACGTAGAAATAATTTGCATTTATTTGTTAATTGAAAGTGAAGATAACATCAAAACACAGCCAAAACATTTAAACAACAAAAAAAATATATAAAAAACGATTAAGCGTTAATTAGACCTTTTCAGAAAAGTTTCAGACGGATTACAAGTTACAAGTAAATCAAAACGCTTATCTTAGTGTGGAGAGCGTGAGTGATGTGCATAGTGCATAATTGAATGTAATTAGGGAGAGTACAATCGGTTCTTTTCGACTCATTGGGTATTCCCAGTGGCTGAGATCACTGCGATATGGGGTTTTTCAACCTGTTTCCAGTGTAGACAAAACCACCGAGCACCGACTACCGAATGCCGTCCAATGGCACCTCAAACCGCAGAGCAACAAGGTCTATTACAAGGCCAACAGCGCAAAAAGAAAACAAAAATACTGAAATGATAAAAAAGGTTGTCGTTCCATCTTTAAGCCGTGCGCTGTGTAAAGAACCTGTTCCTAATTCCCCTGATTCGATTCCGGTTGAAGAATCACAGAGCTGTCGCAATCTCTTGCCAAAGCCTACATTCTCACAATCACATATACATATGTAGATATATATTTGTATTAACACGTAGATAATTTACTTACCGAGCTGTTGCAATCCGAACATAATCAGGAATCCGACAAAGAGGGCTAGATAAGCTCGCAGTCCGGAGCGATTTTTTGATAGTATCTCAAAGAATACCACATAAATGAGGGTTCCGCAGGCAAAGCCCTGCAATATGGCAGAAACCAGACTGGGCCCGCCACCGCTCTGGCCATGACTAATCAGTATGCCCAAGCCAATACCTAGGGGACTCACAACAGCAAACGTCAGTACATAGAGCACAGACAGGCTGAGGCGAGTTCGAGCCACAATCAGCTCGACACCTACACAGAAGGCCAGGACCAGTTTGTGAGCTGAGACGGCGCCAAACATGAACCACACTGAACTGGCAGAGCTCTCCAAGCCAATGGCCATTCCCTCAAAGAGTTCGTGGAGCGAGAGAGCCAAAACGATGAAAAGTCCTCGCAGCGAAGAGGCCAACATATCACCCGAGCCACTGGAGTTGTCCGCAATGGGTAGATGCGTATGACTGTGACCATGATTATTGTGACCGTGGACGTGACTGTGACTGTGACTGTGGCTGTGACTTTGAGTATGTTGATGATGATGTACTGCACCATACTTTTGCTGTTCGAGATCATTCTGCATCAAATCCTGCACTGAGAGCGTAGCATTTGATCCAGCTGTCGAGAGCTCTGCTGCATTTGTGGTCTGAGCCGGCGTCGTCTTCATCAAATGACTATTGCGTATGCTATGGCCACGCTCAAAGGCGGCGCCAGCATCGTCCTGATGATGTCTGTGGACATACGAGTGCATTGCCTCCTCAATAAAATACATGAGAAAGAAGCCACAGCACATAAGCAGCTCGGCTAAGGGAAAACTCAGCGATCCAATGATCTCGCAATCCTGCAGCTGTTCCACAACTTCTTGCACCTCTGGCAGCAGATGGAGGAATGTGGTTGCCAGTAGGACACCACCACCAAAGTATAGAAGACACTTGACTACTGTAGCAGACCGGGCGTTGGTCTGGTTCTCTGTCCAGTGATAGAAACGGTTCAGCAGGAACGGTATGGAGCCACAGAGAGCACTGGCGCAGCAGAGCACTACCATGGCGGTTACCTTGGCTGTTAGCAGAGATCCGGAGTCGTCATCATCGTGATCGTGATCATGATCGTGATCGTGATCGTCGTCGTGATCATGATCATGATCATCGTGACGGACCGCTAAGTGGCTAACGGGCTCATCAATTTGCAGGAAGCATTTCAAGAAATTATTCACTTGTGTTTGATTCATTGTTGCGTTCAATTTATTTTTGTTTGTCTCAGCAGATCAGAAAATCAGTCAGTCAGCTTGCTCCTTGTCTCCCCACAACACTTTACCTCTTTCCTTCCTTTGTGTTTGGCCTATAATTGCCAAAAATGTTATTGTTATTGAAGCGACAGCAGCTGCATCGGGGAATATGCTTTGAATGTCAACGATTTTTAAGTAGTCTTTTCACTTTCAATCCGCACGTTTTAATTTTTCTTATTCAAAGGTTTTCTTTTACCAACGGCAACAGAAACGGGATTCAGTAGTTATCAAAGTTTTATTTGATTTTTGTACTTAATTTTTTTTTATTTGATTTGCTTTCAATTTTGCTTCCGCTACACAAGTCTTGAACGCTCGGAGCTATCTCACAGACTGATTGGCGTTGGCTGAAACCGAGTCTGGTTAGAGCTGTTTTTGCTGCTGCTGCTGCTGCTGCTGCTGCTGCTGCTGTTGCTGCTGCTGGCATTGTTAAGTTAGTTTCTGTTGTCTATCATGCAGTTATTTGCTTTACTCTCCCTGTCCGCCTGCAGCATACTCGTATTCATAAGCCAACTCTCTCGAGTCGCGACGGCGACGGCGACGGCAACGGCAACGGCAACGGCGACAGCAAAACCAAAGCGTCGCTACGTGAGCAGCAAATTAAGTAAGCGTAAAGTTGTGCTCTTAAAGCTTTAAAATTGCTCTCTTCTGCTTGCTCGAACGTTCACCTGTTGTTGAGCAAACACTATTTGTCTTGGGCTAAGCATAAAACGGCTAACGCACACCGAGACACAGACACATATACACAGATCTGGCTTGTACATTGCTTAAGGCCAATGGAATTATCATTTGCTTGGCAATTTTCTGACTGTATCCCTTCACTTTTCGCACCGCTAGAGACAGCGATATATCTGACCTTAAGCTAACATTTTATTTAGGATCAAACTGCTTTAGTAAAACGCCAACAGCAGCCGTTCAAGTTTCTCGTCTTGCCTCTCAAGGCGAGGCGAAAGCTCTTTTCTTCAGACTAAAAAAGCTCGCGTGGTTCTTGTCTTAGCTAAATGTCTTACTTTCACAATATATCTGTTCAATTGGTTACCAAAACTGCTGGAAATCACTAGAAATGCGCTTTTCATAAGTGATCACACTTTACCACATTCATATTCACATATGAATATATATATATAAATAGTTTAAATAATTCCGCCACATTGTAAACAAACCTCTTTACATTACATTTGCATTTAATTGCACTTTGACATTTACATACTTGATTTTTAAAGATTCAGTAAAACCGCAAAACTTTCCTGTTTAATGCATCTTCCCTCAGTCTTTCTTAATAAAAACGGTGACTAAATCTACAGGAAATCTACACTAATTGAACGATCTTCGCTGAGCTACAACACAGGTCAACAAAATTCTAATGAAATGCAAAACAAATATTATGTATTTTATATACTAATTATCCAGATTATTTGTATATTATTTAGTACGGTGGCCACAGTTAGCGCTTGAAGAAACTTTGTTTTAAACTACATTCAATATGAAAGCTAAAGATATAAAGCTCCAGTTCAGCTCCAGTTGTAAAAATACTTCATTTTTATAAAAAAAATGTATAACCTACTCTAAGAAATGTTGTTGGTTATTGAATATTGAATTCTTTTTAAAGAACGTGTTTCTTTTTTGTCTGCGATTGGTTTGTGTGATGCTTTCGCAGTACTGTGGTCACAGTACTTATAATAAATAAGTGAAGATATCATACATATGTCTAAGATGTCTATGTTTCTAAATATGTATGCGTAATATAGAAAAATACTAAAAAAATAACAATGATTTATATTAAAAAATTTCACAACTATGTTACATAGTTTTAATATTATCTTTTTTCTTAATAATATATTTCTGGTTTAATCTGCGGACATTTTTTTCACTTGAAATCAAACTAAACTATTTCGTTCTTTAAAAAATTCTTGCGAGTATTTACGGGCATTTTCGATGTTTGAGTTATTATTTTTATGTATCTTAGAGCTAGTAATCACTAGATTGTCGTAAGATATTCTAATTCTCAGCTGGAAGAAAACGTAAATATAAAAAATCGTAGAGATTAGTAACCTTTTGTTGTACCCAAATGATGAATGTTGTGTAGGTATGAATCTAATATTTTTAGGAAACCTGCCCAAATTTAATGTAATTTACAACCATTCTATGTAAATGGGTTTGCATATAATTGTTAATTAAATTTTATAATTTAGTCTATGACATTAGGAAGCTACTTCTATTATTTATTTTTCTGTTGATTATCACTCATTCATAAGAAAAATAAGGTCAGCGAAAAGTGCGAAAAGTAATCTAAACTATATTTAGTATTTATCTTTTATACATGTATATAGATACATTTTTGAAACATGGCTATATTTTCTTTCTTTTTTAACTCTTAAGGATAGGCTATCGCGCCGTAGATAGTGATTATTCGATACTCATTACTCGTTACATTACATTCACTCATTTCCTGAGAGACTGGAAAAAGCAATTGAAAATTGCTGCTGAATTCATTTATTTTGACCGAGAGTATACCGATCTTCATAATTTTTGGCTAGCATAGGTAGATAATAAAAGATTATTATTACTATTATTATTATTATTATCAAATAGGGTAAATGATACCAAAGCTTTATATATGTCTGCCCTAAAGAAAGGTTCTTCCAGTTGCGAAAGATGAAGGATATCTTTCTTATACGCAATGTAAATTTTTGTCTTTTGTTTTTGCCTTCTAAACGTAGAATTTAATGTTCCACGATTAATTAATATTTCTTTTATTCTCAATTTTTTAATACCAAATTGAATAACATTGAAACTATCAAATCGAAACCCATTTTGTTTTTCTAGGAGTATATCTATATATTTTATGTTTAAGCATACACCAATTCAATCGGATATTCTATTCGATTGGTTAAGGCATTAGTTGATCTCCAAAATACACGAGAATTTGAAATTTTACTATCCAAAAATATCCCACTTCACCGTAAATATTATAAAAGCAAGAGACATTTTTTAAATAATTTTCTTTTATTTTGTTTTCATTTTTAGCTTGTTCTTTTTTTCTCTGTTTCTCGGGGTTTTCTTTCTTTTGCTTAAATCTTTTATGTTTTTGTTACTTATAATTAATAATAAATCATTTTTATACAATATTTATCTTTTACATACTTGTTTTCACTTTTCAACTGAAATGGCGCTTAAACATTTCAGCTGTAAATGACTTAAATATTTCATGTTTTTGTTTTTGTCGCTCGCGTATGCAATAAATTTAAATGTTAAATTTGTTTAAAACTGCTTTCCAGAGTTAACAATGTTAACTGCTTTAGCTTTTTACCTGCAATTAGCGAAAGGCTATGCGTGCACTGCGTCTTGCCAAACGAATCGGCTTAATTCCGCTCTCCTACACTCTCCACCATCTTTTCTGCCCGCTTCGTTTTCTGTTCTGTTTTGAATATGTTAGGTTCTGTTCTGTTCTGTTCTGAATGCCCTTCGATTTGATATAATAATATATATAATGCATGCGCTTAATTGGTTTTCTTTCTTTTCTTTTGTTTTGTTTGTTTATCAACATTAAAGTACATTATATTGTATGTATAATTTGTTATACTTGACTGTTTATAGAAATATCGCTTCCTTATTAATCTTCTTCTTTTTTTTTCATTTTGTTTGTTTAGCATAATTTTGTTTTGTTTTGGATTTCATATATAATACAAATGATTTTCATTTAACTATACAAGAAATTTGGTAAATTTCATATGCAATTTTAATGTAATGTTCGAAAATTTGATTTGATTTTAGTTATCATCCCACATGCTTGAAGAAAATTCCAAAAAACAGATTTAAGGTTACGTTTCGTTTTTCATGTTTCATGTTTCTTGTTGTTTATGCTGTTGTTGTTGTTGTTGTTATTGTGAAGTAAACACTATTTTTATCATTCTTTTTCTTTAATTTTAGTTGTAGTATGTATATTTTAATAAGTATAAAAAATTTGTTTAAAATATATATCATAGAGTTGCTGTTTTTACGCTTTTTGTCTGCTTAAGGGAAGGGAAAACAAATTCGTTCAGATGGGTTGAAAGTTAAAGTTCTCTTTTTCATTTGTGTTGCCCTTCTTGTTGCTGTATTCTCATGTATGTATGTATGTATGTTGGGTACGGGAGGGGTAGCTGCAGGCAGCTTTCAGTGTAGTAAGTATGTATGTAAGTTTAGTATCACGTAATATCAAAATAAATAGCTCAGTACTTTGTTTTTTTTTTTTGTTTTTCTTTTTTTTGTTATCCTTCATTTATCATTAACTATAAAGTTTGATTGATCTTGAGTAGTTGCTAGCTTTCTTTCTTTGTTTTTGTTTTTGTTTTTGTTTTTCTTTTGTTTAGCTATGGGGAAACATAGTGCCGCCTAGGAGACAGAGTGAGTGTGCTACATTTTTGGTTAAGGCTTTAGGCTTTGCTTTATATGTATGCGATTTTTACTAAATTTCGTAAGTGTACGTAAATAAAATTGACCTAAAACACACACGCACACAAATCAAATAAATGCACTAATCTTGTACAAACTGAATTCAGCTACAAAAACGGTTCGATCTTCGGTTTAGTTTATAAAAATTATGTACACTAGCAAATACATATGTACATACATACACACAGATAGATACGTAGATAGATAGATAGATAGATAGATACATACATATAATATATCAAAAAGTGCATCCAAAAACAGAGCTAAACAAAAGCTGCCTACGCTAAGAGAAGAAGGGTGAGCGAGAAGGGGGCACTTTGAGTGTGTTGTGTGAGTGAGTCGTGTGTTCTATGCACGTGTGTGTGAATGTGTATATATAAGCACACACACACTCACATATATATATATAAATATTATTAACTTGTCTCAATATGTTCAATAGTTGTTTGAATGAAATATTTGTAATACACTTTTCTCTTTTAATGTACAATTTGTTGTCTATAAATATTTATGCATGTAATGCTTTGTTGTTCTTTTTTCATTAAATGATGCTGCACTAGTATTTAAATAAGTTTATATCTGTATATAAATATGTTCTTTAAGTGGTGTATATGTGTGTGTGTGTGTCGAGAAGAGCTGAAAAAAACATCGGAAGCATCGGAAACATCCAATGTTTTCTCCGGCTCCAATGTCGGGTCTGTGTGTAAGTTCTCGTATCAGTATCAGTTAAGAGCAATTGGATTTAATTTAGATCAAGTTTTTATCAAGTTTAGGCCAAGACACTGAGCTGCCCGGCTTTGAATTTATATAAAGATATTATGACAGAGTTTGGTATTTGATTTGCTTGTTTTGTTGCAATAATTTTGTAAGTATATTATTTGCTTTTGTTTCTCCTTTTGTTTTTTATTAATAATATAATTAATAATTATAATAATTTATATAATAAACATAAACGCAAAATTGGTAAATAATAAAAATAATAATAAAATTGTTTTGTTTTTCTTCTTGTTTGTTTTGATGTTTTCTTTTGTATTTTTTTGTTGCAAATTTTACTGTTTTTTTGTTTTGTTTTTGTGGTGTTTAATGTTTAGGTTTATTTTTATTTTTTGTTTATTTTTTAATTTTTTTTTTTATTTTGTTTTGTTTTGTTTTCTATCTTCTGTATTTATATAAATTACAACGGAAGTGTCGGTGTATTTGTAGTTGGTGTTGGCGTCAACATCGACGCGGATGGAGGATAACGCAACGTGTGCTGCGACGTTGCTTGTTGTATATAATCCTGACTCGGATTATTCAATACGCTATCCCGTGAGTTTGAATGTGAAGTGGCGCGTAGCAAGGTGACTGCCTCGCGTTCTGGACTACATTGTACACCGTCTAGTCATTTTTGGCGCGTTGATTTCTTCTTCTTTCGTTTAAAGAAACAACAACATCTGGAATATAAGGAACCACTAGAAACAGTTACAAAGGGAGAACGGAGAACGGAGAACCGAGAAGAGAGATGCGCATTAAAACGACAAAGCAAAAACACCAAAAAACTATAATTTGAATCGATTGATCGATCAGATCGATAGCATTCGTAACTAAATCGATCAATCGACAAATCATCTTCATCAACATACTTTGTTTCATCGACAAGTTCAACTTCGGGCTGCTGTGTGATGGGTGTGTTGGAGTGTCCGGCCGTAGGATCGTCCGCATTCAGTTCGCCGTTTGTCGAACTCACAACCTGGAAAAGCAAAGGCAAAGCATTGCACAGAGATATATTTGCATTAGTTTATATTTAATTCCGGGTTTACACTAAACATAGAGTATACATAATTTTCAGCATTCTTCTTATTGAGTATTTCTTTGGTGATCATACAATTTGGACGTATTACACACTGTTTTTCATTTTGCTTTGCGCTAGACAAAAAAATGGATTATTTAAATTTAAATTATACAATTTTTACTGCCGGAAAAAAGTTAACAAAAACAATGGCCCATCTGGAATTAGATGAGTTTTTACCACTAGGTGTGTGCTACTAGCAAGTGTTAATTCTACGTAAAATGTGATTCAAGCTACACGTGAATAACATTTCAAAACTTTGAAGAATTGGGTCGGCGCAAACGAGCTTTAACTATATATTTATTTATATAAAGGTGATGTATCACTAATTCTGTTCCCAACTGAATAAAATAGTGATAAGAAATTTTTATATATAAAAAAAAACTCATTCTACTTATGAACAGGAACAAAAATAATTTTAAGATGTATAATTTCCAATGTGAAAACAATTATAGGGCTAAGATTCTTAAGAGGATAAAATAAAAACCATCTATTTCCTGCTGATGTGCTGTGTACCTTGCCAGGATATCTCAGAGAATATATTGATTAGCAAACGGATTAATGATTGTCTGCTGAGTATGGAAAAGACAGCTGAAAATCCACTCTACTCAGATTTGTACCTAGAAAGTCGACCAATTTCATCTATGTAGAGCAGGATACTACAGAGATTGCCGTTCTATATCCAGCTCGTTTGCAGCTATATAATTTCGATAATTGCAATACTTGTCGTACCACAATGAAGGACACACACGCCACACACACGAGCACGCACGCACACACACACACACACACACACACATATATACATATATAAGAAGACAGAGAACGTTCGTAACTGGAGGACAGGTCACAGGATCTTTATGAAATACCTCGCGCTTATTGTTGACACTATTGATATGTAATAAAACCTTATATAGCATATTTTTGGTTTGGGGTAGGCAATTTTATTGGGCTTAGTGATGTACTTGTATGTAGGTAGCAGTGGACAGAAGTATATATACTATACGAGTAGTATAGTAGATAGTGGTAGTAGTAATAGTAGTAGAAGTAGAAGTAGAAGTAGTAGTAGTAGTAGTAGTAGTAGTAGTAGTAGTAGTAGTAGTAGTAGTAGAAGTAGTAGTAGAAGTGGTGGGTGGCTTATTTCCTAGCCTCTTCATCGCACTCGCTTGTCTCATAATAAGCATCGAATGGGCTATCATCGTCCGAGCTTGAATCTTCTGGCAATCTCTGTAATAAGTTGTGGTTTTTGGTTTGTTTTCTTCTCTTTTGGCTGCCTCTGCTTTAATATGGACATGCCAATTATGAATTGGATACATGAAGAGATAATGGTCGTTCCAATATTGCCGAATTCTTGAAAACTGTGCTGATAGTGTATATGTGTTGACTGTCTGAGTGTGTGTGTGTTAGTCGGTGTGTTTAGTGTATGACTGGAAAAGAGCATGCAGTGAGGAGTGGAGGGTTTCCTTCGAAAGACATGCGTTTAAATATAGATCGGTGTTGGTTAAATCCAGCGATTCACGCCATGCAGTGCAACAAAAATTATTTCCAGATACATTTAGTACACACATATAAATAAGAAGAAAATTGCATCTCTTTATTTCTCTTTTGTTGTTGGCATGCATTTGTTTTTTTTTTTTTTTTATTTTTTATTTTATTTTTAAAACTAGAATCCAAGCTATGCAGCACATTACAGTTTATTATCGGAGCAGGATATTTCAAAAAAGTCCGAAGAAAAAAGAACTAATGGAAACGGAACAACGAGAGAACAAACAAACCGAACGATAGATAGGATAGAGTAGTACTTAGATAGGAAACAATTGGGATATTTTGAATTCAGTACCTTGTTGCGCTAATGTAGAGTAAATCAAGTGAAAACATTAGAATTGAAAAGGCCAAAAATATAACAGTCTGCGAGTAATTCAATGAATATAGATATTGTTTGTTGTAATCATTGTAATCATTGTAATCATCATATCATAATATATAAATATGTATATCTAAGACTATGTATATAATAGGTATAGGTATGCGTATGCTTTATATGTATGTAACGATCGATATACACAGAGAATTTGAGTAAAATAATGTCAGGCATTCAGCAAGCGGGGACCGAGGGGGCGAGAGGGAACATTTACGCTATATGCTATATATATTTATTATTATATATGAAGAACGGATAACCTAGAATTGTGAATCCCACATTATTTTTTTTTTTTATATTTATATTTATTATATTTTGGGCGGCAGCGGTCTTTTCCGGGCTGGTCAATGAATTTATTTACAGAAAAACTAAACTGAAAACGCTGAGTGGTAACAGAACACAGAAAACAGAAAACGAAAAACGAAAACAGAAAAATTCTAATAGATGTTTTGGTAGAAATTTGTCGCCTGGCTTCTGCTTCGACTCTGGACTTACCTGCACTGAACCATGCCGATCGGCGGGTGTCAGATTGCCAAGGGTCGCACCCGGCTTGGGCACGTCCGGCCACGCAGCAACACCTCCTTTGGCATTTGTCTGTGGATTGGTCGGAGAACG
This sequence comes from Drosophila repletoides, assembly GCA_018150835.1. Classification (NCBI taxonomy): domain Eukaryota; kingdom Metazoa; phylum Arthropoda; class Insecta; order Diptera; family Drosophilidae; genus Drosophila; species Drosophila repletoides. Next base: position 9,885,728 of record JAECWQ010000202.1, read on the forward strand.
AATCGGATCGGTTCGTTTCGTATCGTATCGGATTCATTTCAGTTGGAGATTCATTTCGGAGTATCGGTATCGGTATCGGTATCGGGTTGTATTATATTTGGATTTAAGCGAGCGAGCAATGCATAAATTTGTCAATTATTAATTTTCAGATTTTGTTGGATTATCGATTCAAAAGACAGAGACTAGACTCTAAAATTGTGTCTAACAAAAGTAAAAACTAAAGCATTTCAAGTAGAGTGTGCGGCCAATAGAACTAAAGTTATTACAACAATATAACCAAGGTTAAATTTAACATTTAAAGCCAAAATTAAAGTATCAACGTTTTCTGTTCTGTGGGAGGAGTGTGTAGAGTTTTGAGTGTTGTTTGTTGAGTGTTGAATGTTGAGTGTTTTTTGTGCAGCGCCAGCTAAACATGTGTCTTCAGTTAAACCGATCACCAAACCAATGTATCTAAACCCTAAAAGCAGCAACTAGCTATACAAATTTGGTTAGTTTCGCCAGTTGCGAAGATTAAAGTAACCTTCACAAATTTTTTTCCTATTCTGGAATTACATTTAAGCATATATAACTACTAATTGGAAGGAAGGAATTGAGAGAATTACTAAATAAATTGAAAGCACTAGAAACATGGAGCCTAGCAATATTCAAATTCTACAAAAAAAAAGCATTTTCTAAAGGTAATATATAGCAATTACATTTATCCCTCTAGCTCACTGAAATGAGATATTTTTACGCAAAATTATTTAGTTAGGAATACTTTGGACGTTACATCAATCACTTCTTTCGAACTACCCAGTACAAAGATATTCGTATCAAGTCAACAATGGCTAACCTGAAGGATTATATATTCTTCATTCTCATTCTCATTCTCATTATCAACATCATCAAAATCAAAATACGAGACGTCCTACAGCAAATTAGAGAAATATAAATATGGTTTTTTTTTTTTTTTTTTTTTTTTGATTAGGCAAAATAGATTTGAAACGCAGAGATCAGAGATTAAAACATAAAAAGAAGAGTAAGAAAGAGTTGGTTGTACTTGAGATAGCGAAGGAAATAAATAAAATTCTAAGAGGTATTTAAAAATTAAGTTAAGCTTAGTAAACGAATAAGTGTTTGCCTTATAACCGGAATATTAAACTAAATTAGATTATTAAACATAAAAAAAAAAGTTAGGAAAAATGTTTATCGAAAATGTTTAGTAAATAATTACAATACTTTACCTTAGCCGTAACATTATGACGATCTTTATTTGGTGAAATGATGACTTCATGGCCAGTTTGCAGAGATCCGACGGGCGTTGACTGTGCGTGAGAGCGTGGTGTTGGTCAATGATATATTTATGGATGCAGTCGATTTAGTTTTCGATTAAAGTTGAATTTAATTATATATATATTCGAGTTTTAGACACACATATACACACGCATAGACATATGAAAACGGTGTTTCGATTGTTTTTTTTTTTTTTTTTGTGTAATTAAAGTTTTTTTTTTTTTGTTTCATTGTAGTTGTTGACAACCATAAAGTCAGGAAAATTCAAAGAGAGAGAGAAAGAGATAAAGAGAGAGTGCTGTTAGAATGGCTTCGATTACAGTTAGTTATTTGGGCCTTAACGCTAGTGCTTAACAACTATAAATTCGAGCTTGCGACAAGCGTTTACCAACACTGAACAAGCAATCTAACGGCCTTTGAGCAACGATTGAGATACGATAGAGTAGTTAGTACCTTATCCGATTTATTTCTGGCCAAATACGAGGGCGGAGCATTTTTAATAACCTTCATTTGATCCAGCTGGTCCTTGGTCTTTTACACAACACATACAAGAACAAGTACATACATAATCAGCATTCGATTGTAAGTAAAACAAAACATGTCTTTGCAAGCAACAAATAAAAATAACAACAAAGTATTTGGCTTTTTCTTTGGGGGGATTTTCTTTTTTTTTTCTGTGCTATGTTGAATGATCTTTCTTTAATGGAATTTGGTAATTGGCGCTTTATAAAAAATATATGCATTAACGTAATGAAAGAAATAACACCGCACTGCAACAAGAATCTAACTTGAATGGAACAATCTGGGCCACATCATCATAATATTCGTCTGCTGTTAACAATTTCATCTCGTTATGGGTATTTGGATCTTGGGCTTGCAGATTGTCTCCAAAAATTTTGATAACTTTTCAATTGTTAACTGTCTACTGAACGGGGGCTTCAACATGCTCTTTTACTTGCCCCATTTTGAAAGCGAATTTTGAGTTACATGAGGAGGCGTAGTACTCGAAGTGTTAGTATGGTTATGATCATTGGTCTTGCATTGCTTAGGTCTCCTATAAATTAAATATGTCTTTAGAATTCGGCACAGAGATGTACAAATGTTCATGAGTATGCGAATGTATTCGTTTCGACATATAATTTAATATAGTTGCATCGAGACGATGACCTTGTGAATGTATTGGGTTAGTTTAATCAAGTGACCTACCATTGTCTTCCCTGTCCAGTCGAATTCGCCCTCGTCGGTGTAGCCCTTACGATCGAATAAGTCTTGAAACAGTCTTCGCAGAAAATCATAGTCGGGTGTTTCGAAAAAATCTAACCGCCTCACGTAACGCAAGTATGTTGCAAACTCTTCGGGGTGGCCGTCACAAAGAACCTGAAACATATTCAACATATTAGTATTAGTTTTTATATAATAGATAAAAATGTATAAATCAATCATATAATTTTACAAAGAAAGCAGATCCACAAAGTCCGTAAAATATTATTGTAGTCTCTTCTCTAACCTGCTCTTTTTTTGGTTAAATTTCCATAGAAAAAATGTCTAAATAACTCAGGAAACCTAATTTATGGTACATTAACTATTTTCTCTTTTCAATTCACTTAAAAGTTTTATATTTACCAAAACAATGCCTTTAAGAGAACACTATTAGAGCATTTTAATTACTCTTCCCAAGAAATAAGATTAAAAAAAAAAAACTAGTAAGGAAAGCTCATCCTTAGCACGAAGATTTTATTACTGGCAGTCGGATAAGGCAATATCAACGCGTCCCGTCATCCTGATTAATAATATATATACTCCCAATAACCCTAATTGTGTGAATAAAAACAATACAGTTTCTCGAATGGGAGCAATCTTCCCAGGCCCCTTTTCTATCTCTATATATAACTTTATTTCCTCACTGTCCCCCACGGAATATTCAAATGCCAAAAAGTTCGAAAAGCTCTACGATGAAAAGTTAAACCAATCGACTATTACGATCCCTTTTTTTGTTTTTCAGTAGTGCGTACTTAATTAGTGCGCTTGTAATTAGTTTTTCGCCCCCATTGGAAATGATATTGGTTTTATAGGAACCCACAATCTGAAAAACAGACGCCAAAGAGACAAACCGAAAGGTCTAGATCGGTTCTGTATACCTTCTGGGATCGGAAATGACTGCTTGTTCTCATTGACAGATAGTAGCTTACCTCAATGGGCGTTGCACGTTTTGTATCACCGATTTTTTGATATCTCTCTTTGAGTGTATCAGCCTTAAGGCCTTGCCACGGCAGTGAACCTCTTAAGAAGTACATAAACATATGACCCAGGGCCTCCAGATCATCGCGTCTCGACTGCTCGCGTCCCATATGCGTATTGATTGACATATAGCGAGCGGTGCCGGTCAGAGATTTATGCTCCCGATATGGTATATGTCTATTTGTATCTAAATCAATGTATTCTTTGGCCAAACCGAAATCTACAGAAAACGTACAAGATAATACAGGTTAGTTAAGTAAAATGTAATCTTAATCAGAGATCACTTACCAATAATGTGTATAATTTTTTCACGTTTTGTTGATGTTCTGCCGATGAGAAAGTTCTCTGGTTTTACATCCCTATATATTAAGTGCCGACTATGAACATATTCGATCCGGTGGAGCTAAGGTTTGCGTTATATTCAGAGTTGTGTCAAAGTGGCGAAATAGAAATAAATTCGATTAGTCTTTGGCTCTTCACAGCTAGCAAGCAAACAAAAGTTGAGTCCACCAAGGAGCAGAAGAATTTCACTTTCTTTTACTTCCTGCTCGTTGACAGACAGGACTTAAGGAATGCGTTAATGAATATATAAATTAAATTTCTTTTGTAGTGTCTCAACTAGCTGAAGTTGTTGTTGTTGTTTTTGGTTGGATGACAACGATTTTTGGTTTCTTTGAATTGAATTGAGTTGAATTGAATTGAGTTGAATTGAATTGAATTGATTCGAATCTGATTGAAACTGAAAGTAATGTGAACGAACTCGCTTCGAATGCAACTAAAGAATATTCCAAGTCAACTACATAATAAATGTGCATGCAATTTTTCTATTTTAATTTTAATTTTAATTTTAATTATAATTATAATTATTATTAATTACGATTTGTACAATGAACGTTGGCAGTTAACAAGTAAATTTTCAGATATTGATCAATCTGCTGGGTAAAAAAGCGGCATTTAAATGTGTATGGCATTAGAATGCTTAATGATCATTATGCTAAACTAAACGTTAATAAGAACTTAAAAAACTAAATTAGGCCTTTACCAGGTGGTATCGTCTACAGATGTGAGCGAAAGAAAGGAGGAGCAGGAGGGTGGTATAATACATAAATATAAATAAAATATATTTTTTATTATTTGTGAATACTAAGCATCATCCTTTTGTTGTTGTTCTTGTTAGTTAGCGAAATTATAAAGACAAAATAAAACTTGCGATCAATTAAAAATGAATGAACTAAATTGTAAATTCACCCAAGCAGCCCCTACAAACACAAACACAAACACACTCACACACACTTACACACACACCACACACACTCAAACAAAAATTAAATTGGGGTTGGGTAAAAAAATGTGTGAATTTTGCGTGGGGGTGGGGCCAGTGTTGGTTAATTGCCTTAGCTTCTACCAGTGTTGTGTACGTGAGCAAATATGTGAAATGTACTGAGAGAAATGCGCGTGCCTTTTTACTATTTATTTTTTTTATTTTTATTTCTAATTGCTTTTTTTTTTGTGTGGTTTATGGTGGTTTTTGGTTGTACTTACTAATTGTATAGCTATCAGTAGTACGCTCTTCAAAGTGAAACGTCTGCCGCAAATATCGAACAAATCTTCAAGTGATGGACCAAGTAATTCCATAACTAGAGCATTGTACTTGCCGCATGGACCGAAGTAATATACTTCTGGTACACCCTCTGCTACAAGTCAACCAAATGCGGAAATTTTCAAAAAGGTGTTGTGTATAGAATAGCAAGCGATTTTTAATTTAATTTTAGTTTTTTTTTTTTAAGATTTATATATATATTTTTTTTTTGTGTTTGTAGTGTTGGGCAGCGCACAAAAGTAACGATGTTTTGTGAGGAAACGTAGTTTGTTCGTTTGTTGTTGTTGTTGTTTTATGCAATATTAAGAGAGAAGAGAGGAGAGATAGAGAGAGAGAGAGAGAGAAAAAGAAGAAAAAAGTGAGGTGAGAGAAACAAATAGAAAAACATATTTAAGATGTATATTTTTGTATTATTCTATCGTTAAATATATTTTTTTTATATATAATTTTTTTTTTTTTTTTTTTTTGTTTTGTGAGGGGTCACCGGGTACAACAAGAGATAGACGAAGAAAGAGAGGGGGAAGGGAGAGCGATGGAACGATGGTGAGACATAAGGCTCTTTGAGGTTAGTTCAGCGCGTCTTACGTATATTACCACCTTTATAAATATTCTGGTTCATCTTAAGAGGTTTAAGAGTTAACAGCGACACTGTGCTAAAAACAACAAGAACAACAAAAATAGAGATTCTCGAAGCATATAACGAGGAAGCCTGTAAAACGACCCTACTGTATATCGCCTTACATCGAAAATGTAATTTAAATTGTTTAATTTATCGCTAAGTAAAACACTTAAAATTAGTAAATCGCTTTAGTTGCTCCAAAAAGGCAACATTTAATCTTAAACTAGAGTGTAGAGTTGTGTGTATAACAGTTTTGTGTGGGTTCTGGTGAGCCCATTATGTTGTTGCTGTTGGTTTATCTGTATTTTATAATATCTCTCTTGGAGCTGTTGTGTTAGTAGTTGGTTAAAATAAGTATTATCATACAGCACATACAAAGGGTTGTTCTTTAATTAAAAAAAAAAAATAAATGGGAACAAAATTGTTAACTTAGGCAACTAACGAAACTGTTGTTAAATGCTTTTGCAGTGGGTTTTGGTTTTTTGTTTTTTGTTTTGGTATACGAACGAATAGATAGATAAAATTTGTTCTTTATTATTTACATAGGAACATTGTAAGTATTTTTGCCTATTTACGACGCTTAGAATACATGCTTTTAATTTTTAATTTGGTGGTTAAAGTTAAGGTTCAAGAGTTCGATTTAAGTTCGGTTTTAAGTAAGCTACAACCCAAAGAACAAAGAAATAAAATATGTATAACAATTAGGTTCTTAATTATCTTTTTAACTACAACAAGAGTAGAGTATATTCAATTGGTTGGCATAAGTCCACTACGCAAACTAAAATGTTGAGACTAACGTTCATTGTGTTGTGTTCTAAGGATTTATAAGTTTCGTATAATAGTTTGGAAATAAAGATACAAAAATTGTGGTTGCTAACTTGAAACGCTTAGCCGTTGAGACACTTTGCTTCAAAATGTAATTTACAATTGAAATAATAATGTGTAGATCTGTTCAAGCGAACTAGGACACGGACTTCACATGAACTACTGTTATACTACGGCTTATATAAATATATATATATATATATATTTCGAGTATGTCTTCTTCTAAGCAAACTGTGCTACTGAAGCTCATGTGAATTCCGCGAGACAATTCGCTAAAACATAAACGAAAAATTGACGGCATTTTGCATTCACACTTACAAGTTGTTTCGCTATCATCAATACAGTCTTAAGTGAAAATTTACGGGAGCAAATATTGAAGAGATCTTCTAATGATAATCCCAATAACTCTAAAACCATGGCATTGTAACGGCCACCACAGGTGCCCAGGTGATAAATGCGTGGTATGCCTTCCGGGGCGTTATCGGCTGTGGGAGCATCGGATTGGTTGTTTTGTTTTTTTTTTTTACAGGGTATGTACCATGCCATCACAATGTGTTATGGGGGTTGGTTGATTGGTTGTCGCACGATGATTAATTTTTGATTCAGGATTTGTAGTAATCGGTATCGGTATCGTTATCGTTATCATTAACGTATTTCAGTTTTCGTAATTCACAGCGAAAGTTCATTGGTTCATTGGTGGATAGTGTTTTTGATGGTTATATGAAGGAACAGATCAATATACATATTTAAGATCAACGAAAAATAGAACGGGCGAAAGAATAACGTAAGAGATTGTAAAACTTTTGAGGTGAAAGATCAGCATATGGTCAGTTGGTGGGTATAACATCAGAACAATGTAATAGCAGTAAGTAGTACAGAACAAGCTGTCTACACAACAGTATATTTATTTTTATACCTTTGCAGAGGCTACTATATATATATATATATATATATATATATATATATATATATATATATATATTACACAGATTTTGTAAAGAAAGATGTATATATATATATATATATTACACAGATTTTGTAAAGAAAGATGTATATATATATTTAAATCAGGAACTTATCTTAGCTTTGACGCTAGCTAGAAGAAACTTGATATGGATATTTATTTTAGAATCCGCTTGGTTTCTATCCGTGGAATGTTGGTGAAAATATAGAATTTTTCTTTGAAGAGCCCATTCCGGCTCAATCGATATCTTGACCAAACTGACCCTTCAGGCAGCCTAACTCGACATATCCATCCTAACTGAAATTCATTGGAATCGGATGACTATATCAAAGGAATGATAAATCGAACATTAATTTGATATACGGAACACAAAATCACATAGCGATTATTAGCAATCTGCAAGGGTATATAAATCTTCAGCGCGCCGAAGAAAACTGTTCTTTATTATTTTTATTGGCTTTTTTATTGCAGTTCAATTTAATTCACGCACCGACCTCCGATATATGCTTGAGAAAATCTATTCATGTCTTCTTCATGTCTTTTGTGTATTCGTATAGCACTCACATTATAAAGTGTTATATAGAGTTGAGTTTATCAAACTAACGAAGGTGGTAACGGTGCAAAACATAGTTATAGTGGAGTAGTAGACTTGGTTAGTAATTGTTAATTGGCTTGGATAAGATAGATTGTTTTTTGTTTTTTGTTTCTTGTTTTGTTTCGTTTTGTTTTGATTTAGGTTTTTGCTGTTAGTCGTTTTATTTTCGTTAGTATGAGAGGGAGTATTATTCATATTAGAGAGTAGAAATATTTCAACATACCATGTGATCCTAATAGCTTATAAAACCTATACTCTAAGTGTAGTTGTGGAGCCTTTGACTTCATAGGCTCCATTTTTATTGCTACATGTTCATTGTTGTAAAGATTTTTGCCTGCAAAAGAGAGAAAATAGATGATTAGTAATTGTTTCCCATAAAGTGATGCAGGATAAGAGTTTTCTTTAACCCAACCCATTCATGCCTAAACTCAAGGACTCCACAAAGGACACACACATAAAAGGCACGTCATGCTCAGGAGAGAATTGCAAACTATCCAGAACTATCCAACCAACCAATAAGCATGCATCCTACCTGGAACATTGGCCGCAACTCGCCCTGGTGGACCTCCAAAGCAACACATTCGACGACCTGACCGTTGAGAAAACACTTTTAAATTTGAATTTCTTCTTTTTTTTTTAATATTATCGATGGAATACTGTTAATGGAATTCTCTATCAAACTCACAAATATCAATTTTCGCCATTTTGCGCTCATATTTGCACCCTACTCCTATTTTATTTATTTAAATCGGACTTTATTTAATTTATACCTTTCAAAATCATTTACACAATGACATTAAGTTCCATTTATATACGGATTTAATATAGCTTAGGGATCAATTATATAGTTGTTCAATATATGATATAGTTATTCGATCTATGTTATAGCTCTTCGATCTGTGATATATTTGTTCGATCTGTTATATACATAGTTTTTCGATCTATGATATAGTTCTTCGATAAACTATTGCCTATAAAAACAGACATTCGGATTAAATAATAAAAAACTGTATCTAATTTCTGCTGTCGGAGATGTCTCCTTTAATGCATTAAGCATTTCGTGGCAAAGTTATAATAAACTATATAGAACAACATCGCTTCATTTCGTGATAAATAGTAAAAGTTTGGCTTTATCTTTTACTCTATCAACGCGCTTTAATGATATATTTTCCATGACACATGGATTTTTCCCGAATCCAGCTAATAAATTACCTGTGCTTACTTATAAATATGTACATGTGTATGAATGCTAAATGCCTCTAGGAAAATGATTTGTATTTTATATTCTAATTGGTTGTACAATGCCTAAAAATCAAATACAAATAATTTGTTTACGGCTTGTTAAAGTCTCTCGGCGACTCTCAGGTGCGAAATTGTGCCTTGAATGGCAATGCCACAGTTAGTTGGTTAGCTGCTTATCAATAGGAAAACATTGGAGACGTTGATAGAGTCATCAAGCGAACACACACACTCGCACTCACACATATTCACATTGACACCCATGTTCACACTCACATTGACAGTCGTATCGAGACTCATGCGTGAAAGGGCGCATGACTTTGATTACAATAAAGCAAAGTTTTATGTGGAGCAATAATATGAATAATCATTTCATTTTCTGAATTGTTCAGTTTGTTTATTCCTTTGAAATAAAATGTTTGCAGTAAAAACATAAACAAAATCACAGACTCCTCACAGTTCGAAAACCATAAAAGCATTGTTTTTTCCTTTTCATATACTGATAATGGAAAACAAGCATATTTCGAAAAATATGTATTTCGATTCAAACGTAATCGAATTTGATTATCGAAAAGATTAATCCATTTCCGTAAAGGTATTGATAAACCTTAAGCAACTAAATCTATGCCTAGATATCACTCTATTTTCTTTTACAGTTTCAGTAATTTTTCTATTAGGTCCACCTGTTTAAAAATTGAAAAAATATTAATTTTTTTATAATTGAAAGAGATTGAGTTGCTCTTTTATTTAAATTCACATTCGATTTGATCCAACAGCATATTTGATTTTAATTCATACAGTCAAAACTTTATACTGTGGACTTAGTGTACTAACTCTGATGCAGTTCGAGTATATCTCAATAATACTTTGGTAGCCTAGCAACCAATTTTGAGCGAATACCAATACTCTTCCGCGTTTTCCACATCAGACTTTATAACCGTGCCGTAACTCAAGCGTAACCAAAACTGTCATGACCTAACGCAATATGGCTATAAGTGTTGTATACAAACGTGCTTGTATTCACCTTAGCTTACCTCATATGAATGAATATACTCGGCTCTATGTAATAATAGAAGAATCTACAATAGACAATGGTACAACTCCGAAAGAAACTAAACAAAAAGGGTTGAGCCTACAGAAAAGAAAAACAACAAAGCATTCTCTCATATTAAATGGCAACAATCCACGCAAGCCGCAATATTAAAGTGGCTCAAGGTATTCTAATAATAATAAAAATAAAAAAAGTTTTCTTGGTTTGAAATTTATATTAAGATACAAAAAATAGAGAAGTTATTAAAAAGGTTTCCATAACATTTTTGATTTTTTGGGTGCATCTAACTTGTAAATTGTATTAACGGGCAGATGGACCTAGCTATATCAAGTCGTCTTGACATGCCGATCAATAATCTATATACTGTAGGCGGTCGCCTCTATAATTATAATTATAATTATAATCTATATAAAAATATAAATATCTAAACTCAACGAAAGAGGCGCGAGCATTTTATTGCAAGTTATGTCATCTTTAATTCAAAAGAAAAGCCTTAGAAAATATTGAAATTACCCAACTGTTATCTATACCGGCATTTTGTTGACGCCAGCCCCTTAATATATGTTAAATAATTAAAAAGAAGCACACGCAATACTAGGCTTTCATAATAATATATATAGCTAGCTATATATATATATATATATATATATATATAACGGCAATTAAAAAAATATTATGTATGATATCACAGCAACAACAAAGGTGTACGACGTCACCAAATATCTAAAATTATACAGCCAAAATAATATCAGGAGTGACCTAAGCGAAAAAAGTAATCGTAAGGAAAGGTTATCATCGGCACACCGAAGATTACATACACTTGCAACATGGATTGTTCCTATGGCAGCTATATGATAAAGTACACCATCTCAAATCTATTGGATAAACAAAAAATATGTTCATACATCACCTTTTTGTACCTTTCAATAGCAGCTATATGATATACTTGTTCGATCCGACCGGTTCGTGCAATAAAAAGAAGGGTCTACACCAGTAACCTAGCTCAAAAACAGAGACTAGTTTGCATACAAAAATACGGTCAAGGCTATATCAACTCTTCTCATCTTCCTGATCAAGAATATATATACTTCATAAGGTCGCAGATGACTCCTTCAATGTGTTACACATTTCGTGACTAAGTTATAATACACTTTGCAAGTGTATAAATATCGTGCAATAATACCAAGAATAACACAAACTATTTTTCTATCTAAGCAATCAAATGACAACTAAATGTTTTATAGTGGTGCAAAATCATCTTATTTGTTTTTAACGCTCATTATTCGTATAAGTTTGCATAAGTAGATACACTCACACACGATGTCTATCGATAATTGAAAAGCCAATCGATATTTGCAATATCGAACTGTGAAAATGTTTTAGCACTGAAAATGTTTTACACCTTTTAATCAATAGCTCAGGGATCGTTTAAAGATCGACTAGCTTGAGTATTACCATAGGGAAGACAAAGAAAATGCTAAGGACAAAGAAGGCTTAAAGCAAATAAGCACAGATGAGAAGACTGAAAGAAAGAAGAGAGGAAAGGAAAGGGAGAGAGTAGAGAGCAAGGTAGGACGGATGCAATTAGTTGTCATTCAGACTGATGGAGCCACTAAGAGCAAGATGTCTTGCCTGTCTACCTGTTGCCAATATGATATGTAAGGCGAAAGCAAAAGCAAAAGCAAAAGCAACTGCAACTGCAACAAAAACAACAACAGCTGCAACAGATGTATGCAAATGCATAAAAGGAAGTGGCAAGCCCACAAAAAGATAAAGCAACAAGAAAACAGAGAACACAATTTTATAAAAGCGCATTTAGCAAACAAAGCAAAAGTGACGATGCCAACAGCGTCGACAGCAACAAAACAAATGACAGAAAGGAATGGAATGGCATTTTATTCTGTATTGTGCAAAAAAGTAAGGCTACTCGACTACGAGACACTCTACACAAAAGAATTGCATTACAATAAGATGCTGCTCCGTCCCCTTGATAAGAATATTATATATATTCTCTAAGGTTGTTGTTTGTTAGAAAGAAAGCATCATACAATTTGGAAAGGTGATAAAAATTGGAAGAGCGGACATGACTGCGATCTGCGGATCAACCCAAACGTCAGCAATGCACCCTATCCTCAAGCCAGGGTTCTTATTATTCCCATCTCTATTGAACTTTTGAATCCTCATTTACTCTATTAATAAGCTAATATATACAATGCTTTAAAGGGAAGGGTATAGCATATAAAAAAGTACTCGTTGTGGTTTCTCTACTTGTTGTTGGCAGCCATGAAAAGGAATGCACATGCAAAAAGGAAGTAAGAAACGAAAATGGCTAACCGAAAATACTTGATGCCAACAATGTTGCGTCGCTTGCCAAAACGAGTGAAAGAGAGAGACAGAGAGAAAGAGAATAAAAGAAACCGAAGGAGGGGTAGAAGAATAAAACTTGGCTTTGAGTCATAAACATAATTTAAAACTTCTTTACAGCTATAAGCCCCAGCCCCAGCCCCAGCCCCAGCCGCAGCCGCAGCCGCTTGGAGGCGCAGTAAAATGCACTAACTAATGACACTAGATGTGATTTTGATATGGTAATACAAGACAGAGAGTCAGTTATGTTGGCCTACTGACTGACTGAATAACTGAGCCTTGGAGTCTGCTGTTCCTTTGGCAGATTTGTAAGTTTGATAGGCCTTGGTAAGACATCTTTTGTTATGTCTTTATGCTAAAATATTGCGAATGTGGGAGAGTCGGACAAGAATCGCCAATCGATTACAATTTATTTAGGTTAGGCTTAGATCAAAGAGATTTCCTCCTATTTGCCCAAGTTATTTGTAGAGACCCCAGTCTACATCTAATATGAGTCGTACATAAGCAGCAGACGAAGTGCTCTACACACATCTCTTGCTCTTCTTCCCTAGAATCTATAGTATCAATGAAAATCATTAGTAAATGTGTTGGCTCCATGGAAAAACATTGAAAATGTTTCACATCTACCATTAACATTTTCTTTTGATAATCTAATTTTCCTATAAGTAGTTGAAAACTTCTGCAAAACTTCCTGATTTGAATCAGCATTCAACTGAAGGATCCTTTAATTAAAATAGATTAATTAAAACTTACCTAAACGCAATTCGCCAAAGTTACCACAGCCAATTTTTTTACCGACACGAAAATTTGGTCCGACCATAAGCACTCCAGTCGTAGTGCTTACAGATTGGCGGGTGGAATACATGTTATTGCTTGTGCTTTTACCACCGGCGATGGTATTATTAGCCACATTACCAGCGGATGGACCGGCAGTTGTCGTCTGTGGACCACCGCCACTGCAAATAGAAAGGGAGAGAAAACCATTGATTAGTATATGAATATATTAGATTCCAGATAGTAATAAATAGGTAAGGCCTTCGGCTTGTGGTTGTTATGTGAGATAATGCAACAACCTGAGGTAGGTCTTAAATTTTTCAATCAACTTTGGCGCCATTTGTACCCAAATCTCTTAAACAATCTAAACAATAATTTCAAATAAATAATAAAAATCAACAATTTATGCAATAAACGTTGGAAAAGCCGTTTTTGGAACTCAGCTGCGAAAAACGCGAATAAAGTATACTATCTCTCTCAGCAGCAGACTTGAAGTTTTTGTTGTGTTTCTATTTTAAGTACGTACTCGATTGTTTTTGGGTTGTCACGATACATTTAATTTTGAGAGATTACAAAAGCAAAGCTATGTATATTCCAACTGAAAACGTAAAATGACATCTGATCCTGGCCACAAGTTTTAATAGAGAAAAAAAGTCTACTTGTCTATAACAACCAGAATATATCTTCTTTGTTCAGAGTCAACATCCGCGTCGAACTAGTCCAGTACGTTCGTCTGCGTTAAAATCTTTTCTCCTGCAAGACTTTTACCTTTTCGGGAAAGATTTTTCAATACCTGAGACTTTTATTAGATGATGTACTAGCTGTAAACTGCTCTGAAAATGAATGAGACATGGCACTTTTCATTTTCCAGACAAGTCGAATTTTCCACAAGCTGTGAAGAGTTAAGTACATATGAATTCATTTATGAAGATCTTTGAACCAGATTGCACAAATTACATTAACGTTCAACAGTTTTTCATGAACTTTTCACACTTGTGGGTGAAATTTTCTAAAAATACTTTGTGGAGCACACTTGCGTCACAGAATTATTTTCACTCTGAAGAATTCAGCTTTCTAACTCTTGATGTGAATTATTCACTGACGAAAATGAGTTTTATATAAAGTTAGATAGGGAAACTATTATCCGTCTGCCCCATTTCACCCATTTTCACGAGTACTTGGAAGTACAATTGGAATTAGAAACCCAATCGATATGACACTATTTATAGACAATAAAACTACTTTAAGGCTTAATATAAAACAAATTTACAAAGTTCAAGTAACTCACTTGCTTAGAGTGGGAACTAGAGGAAACTTCGGCCTAAAGGACAATGACACAAAAGTTTTCGCTTTCATTTTTAGATAGTCACAACAAAGGCACCCATTAAAAAACAGCCAGCAAGCAACCAATAATAGAACCAGTCGTCGAGTCTCTTGACCAGCTCTGTGGCAATGTTAGGTGCTCGCCCAGGCGTAACGTTGCCTGACGCCAGCCGTTGTCGTTGACGTTGAGTCTGACTCATTCGAGAAATACGAGTAAATTTGATTAAGACAAAAGATTATTTGTTATTCGTCTGTTGTGAATTTACATTCTGTGTTTCGTTTTGGGCGTGGCGTGAAAAATCTTCTCTGCTGTTGCAAATCTGGTTCAATGTCAGGTCAATCATTCAAATTATTTCACCATCTGCCTTTGCCTCTGCCTCTGCCTCCCCTTCCACCTGGCCCAAGACCCAAGTCACGCCTGAATGCAAGGCAATAGGAAACTCAAGGAGAACGCAATATGCTTGACTAAGGCCAAAGTTTTCTTTATGAAGTCTCGTCGTTTCTTGCGAATTACCCTGACCTCCGTTAAGGATAAAGGTTATAAAGTCGATAAATGCAAAAAGTTCGAAAAAGTTGAGTTGATTCTAGGATTATAGAACGACTCCCATAAAAGGTTATCAAAACTTACTCTTTCCTGGTTAAAAAAAAAGTATGTAGGATCTTTAAAAACTTGGATTCCTATTTTATTTAAATTATATAATAATGCGATATTGTATTTGGATGAAACGATATTATTATCCAATTAAGCCAGTTCCAAAACAATGTTCTAACTAGCATCAATGGATTAGGTCAAAAGCTGGGCAACTGAAATAGAGACGAATCCCGCCCAGTTTAATGCCTTGGCTTTTTCTTTGAACCGCTTTTATAAGATATTTCCAAGGTAAAATTAGAATTCCGGAAAAATTCATAATTGAAAGACAACAGGCTTGTTCAATTAGTTAGTTTAGTTTAGTTCTTATTATTTTTAATTAAGTTGATCTGGTTTTGTTTCTGTCCAGCTTTCTTCAGTTCAATAGAAACTTTGCTACTACTCATAACTGTTTTATAAGTTTCCAGGCTAATTCACGCCCACACGCAGTTAAGCCCACACTCACATACACAGTTACAGCCGGCAACAAACACCGATAATTGTACCGTTAAGTGTTTCTGGAAAAGGAAAAAGAGTATAAACCACCGATAACAATTAATGCCAAGCCAATAGCAACAAAATATCTGCAAAGTAGACGCCAAATTGGTATTACTGTATGAGTACACATATATACATACATATACATACATACGTGCATAAGTATAAGTACGAGAATGAGTGCGAATGTGAATGTGTATGTGTAAGGGGAGAGGAGGGCAATGCACTAAATCGTACGAAAACTCGAAGAAGAAACAAGTTTTCGCCGCGCTGTTGTTGACTGACTGCCTGTTTTTATGGCTTAATATCCTGCGGCCAAAACTGGTTCAATCTCATCCATCGATCGATCGTCTCGACGAGCTCCACACAGCTCCAATGCTGAGTTCCAGTTTAGTTTTTTTGTTTTCGGGTCGTTCGCTTGACTTGGACTTGGCTTGGCTTTGCTTGGCTTGGCTTTGTTGTATTTTTGCTTCTTCTGCTGCTTGACAAACGAGTTCTGCGCTCTCCTTCGCTGTTTCTTCATTTCTCTTAGTTCTGGGTCTGTCTTTGTTCTTAAATTGCAAGCCGTTTTTCTTTTTTATGAATTAAAAAAAGCTTCAGCTTCGATCGCGTCAACCACACAGCTGGCCTGGCCTGGCCTATCATTGACCGGTTTCTAGGCTAACGAAACGAGGAGACCCTCTCCCACCATACGGACTCGCTTAACTGTTTAAACAACAATTGGAAATTACAAAGAAAAACTTGCTCCGAAGCTATTGATTTCGGTTGAAAGCGTCGAAACAGACTGAGGGGCAGACAGACGGACTCAGCTTATATTTTTAATCGAAATTATAATATAAATTTCACCTTATCTTCAAGGGTATTATTATATATTAATTGGTAAAAGAGATGCCAACATGCGTCATACGAGTTGATCGATGAAATCTATGTTTAATAAATTTGAGCCCAATAACTACCACATAGCATTTGATTAAGATAAGCCGCATATCTTCGATTATGTTTAATGTTTATTATACCTAAATATGATTGGCATTTTATTTGTAAATCATTTTGTTTCCACCTAAATATCATACAACTTTTATGAAGCCGCGAACAATCAACAAAATTTATTAAAAACAAGTCTTTTTCAATAATTTCCCACAGGAAAAAATTAGATGTAGTAGAGGGAGATCCGTAGAGAGAAAATCAATAATTAAAAATAACCCATCGGCTAAAAATAAAGCGCTTCCATACAAAAGGTGGGTTTACCTACACACTCACACATACCACCACACACACAGTCCAACATACATTAGAAAAGCTCAACGCTCTCTCATGAATAAATCACTAGGAAGAGAAAGAGAAACGTTTGCCGCAGCACAGAAGGGTGGGGCCCCCATTTGTTGTGGAATCGTCATAGGCGGAAAGTCCCAATTATAATTTGGCAGGCGGTTGTTAACACATTCAAACAACAACAACAACAACAGCGTAAAAAAAACAATCAAATTATAAAATTGTCAAGCGGAATTCTTATATCAGTTCAAAATCAATCTTAAAGATTGTGATTGATTTTGATAGTTGAAAATGTTTTTTTTTTAACTGAGTAACAGATGTATCGAAACCACTCCAAATTAGGATTCGAATTTGCTCTTCAATCTTAGCTCAGGTACCGAGATCGAGTTGAGGAAGTCAGAGAATGAGTTCGACTCCGAATCAGTTTGCACTTGTGAATGCACTGAGAACTGCCAGAGATTCCGGCAAATACAATCTGCTGGTGCCATGTGACTCATTATTTCAATTTAATTAAGCAAAATTGCAAAAAGCAGAAACAAAAACAAAAACAAAAAAAAAAAAAAAACAAGTACAGCAAAAGCAACTCATAGGCCGACCAGAAACCTTAAAAAATGCTAGTCACCAATTACATAAGAGACGGGGGAGAGGACAACAACCCAAAACAAATGGCGCTCAAAAATAAACAAGAAACAAAAATTACCGAAAAAACCGCTGTTACACATACACACACATATAGGCATGTTTATATTTATATAAATACAAAGAATGCTTGATAAATTAAGTAAATGATAAGCAGCCACAGTTCTTATCAGCAGGGCTCCTCTCTGCCAATCCCTGACAATTATTTCTAAGTACTTGAGAGCAGCGCGAAGCGAAGCGACGCGACGCGGCGTTTCGTATTTGCCGCTTTTCAAAAGTTTTGCATTTTTAAACGCCTTTCGCTTTTGCATTACAATTGATCTGTTGCTATTTTTAAACACAAATCAATTCCATTATAATCGTCAGACAGCACTTGAATTTCAATCAGCGAAGCGGAGGGGATACAAATCAAATAACTGATAAATCGACAAAAAACGAAGAAAAAAAAGAAAAAAAGAGTATGTTGTCATGTCGCATAGTTTTTAATTGATTAACGTTCATTATCTGCAATTGCTAGATAAACGCGTAGTTTCCATCATAAAGATTGAAGTGTTGCCAATTCTGTACATCGTTCAAACGAGGAAAAAACGTTTATTTGATGCTAACGATTCGCTATTGACGGAAGTATTACAGCAATAACCAATCTATTTGATACTAGCCTTAAATAAATAGGTATGTGTAGGAACCCGCCTACGGCCCTAAGGATCTGCATATTCTATTTTATTCCATTTTTATATTATTTTTCTGATTTTTCTTGGTTCATTATTTTTATAATATCTGCCCTGGGATCAATTCATATTTCTTTCTATTTTTATTTTTTTCCAAAAAATTAAATATTTATTATTTCTTGCGAATTTCAAACTTTTTTAATTGACTAATGTAAATAGAAATTTGTTTATTAACGTTTTGATTATTTTCAGTTTAAAATGGCGGGGATATTTAAGAGATTAAGAGAAAAAAATACCTAATATTTTCCACATCACCAGATTGCTATTAAACTTTTTTCTCTCTGTATCTCAATTGCCCTAAGAACTCTTAACAATTTACAAATGCTAATGCCGTGTGCTCATTTATATTTAGAGAAAAACAATACTTAAAAGAAGCAAAATATATTCATAATTCAATTCCATTGACAAAATGCCAACAATGCGCATTGTTATTGCTTATACTTAATACTTATGTATTTTGTTGTTGTTGTTGTTTTTGTTTTTGTTGTTCGTAATCGAATTGCCGCACATAACATGCCAATATCCATTTTCAATGGCATTTGACGTTGAAAATAAAATAAAAATTGTAAAAATAACTAAAAAAAAAGCAGAGCAGCAAATAAAATTGTAGCAAATGCGAGCAACAACAATAACAAAAACATTTTGATTCACATAACACAAATGAACAGCCGGTTACCCTATACCACTTCCCCTCCCCCACCCACTACACACGTTCAGAAACAACAAGCAGAACAAAATGATAAGCAAAGAACTCTCACAGACGCACACACTCACACACCAGCCTACACAGAGAGAATTATACATTGAGAACGCTGCAGTAAGCGACACTTGAACACACACACACACACACACCCATATTAAACAAGTTGACTAGATAAGGGCGCGTTGATTAGGGGCAGCGAAGGCGTCAGCGACGACGACGACGTCAACCTCGACAGACAAACAATAGCGAGTCAAAATGAACGAGAACGACAACGAGTGAAGAACGTTGAAGAGAGGGCGCCGGTAAAATGAACAGCAAGCAGCAACGAGTGCAGCAGCAGCCGCCTACTGCCGGCTGCGACTGCAATTGAGAGGCAGTTGGGGTTAGGCATTAGCACGTCATTGGGCCTCAGCTTCTCAGCTTGTATGTAAGCGTGTGTGTGTATGTATGTGGCGCCTCAATGGCCGATTGACCTTTGCATATTAGATTAACATTGAATATGCATCTGTGGATGTGACTGTGCATTTGTATTTGTGTATACATGTATGTGTATATGTCTATTGGGGGCCAGTCATCGAGCGCTTTAATTAGTTTAGCCCGTAGTTCACACACGTGCAAAAGCTAAAATCTATGCAAATGAGCTTTAGAGGTCAAACTTTATCAGCAAAATGCAGCGAAACGCCCACCCACCTACTCAATTATACATATGTATGTATGCATGTGCATATCTATATAAATTGCCTGTAATTTGCTTTCTAGTGTCTTCTTCCTGCATAGACAACCTTTTCGCTCGTTAGCATTGCAAAAATACCTTCGCCTCGCAACCTCCTCTCTCTATTCGCTCGATTCCTTCCTTCCGTTCAAGCGAAGGCCTTCTCCATCCTCTTCCCCGACCCACCACCGACACAACCCCAATCTCACGGTCTTGAAAAATAAAAACCTCACGTGCATTGGCAGCCACAATACTTATTCAAGTGTAGCAGTAAATTCGTATGTCTACGTGTGTATGCATGTCTCATCTTGTCGCGTGGAGGTCAAAGTCGCGCAGTGCATCTCAAGCATTATCGGGTTTTGTAATACTCTGTAGCCATGCCAATGGATAGAAAGAGTATACTAAATTTCTGAACGCGAAGTCGAAAAAGAATAAAAATAAACGCGTTGATCTCGGGAACTTTAACAACTAGAAACATCAATTAAGAGATGTAGGTTCCAAATTTGGTGCTTTCCATCATTGAGAGAGAATGTATGTCAGTGAAGCCTTAGTCCTGGATACAGAGTATTTCCTAGTCGTGCACGATCGACTTTAGCATCCTCAGTTATTTTTCATTAAAAGCAAGCAACAACGAGAACTGGTCACACTACGCACTTGCAATGCAGTCTATGTTAAACACATGTTACACACACATTTGTACGACGAGTATATATGTAGTTTAACTAACCCGGTAAACTCCGTCCAACGGCGTTTTTATTGCTGATACTGCTTTGCTGCTTTCCTCACGCTGCTCTCTCACGACGGCGCTGCCGCGGCCTCATGCATTGACGTTGACGTTGACGCGGACGCTAACGCTAACGCTGACGTTGACGCTAACGATGCGGGGGAGCCCAGCCAGAGCCACAAGTCGAACTTTAGGCACAGCTGTTTTTTCTTCTGCTGCTGCGACTGCGGCCGTTCACTCGCTCGCTGATTGGCTGTTGTTGCTGTTTCTGCTACTTATTCCCCTGCTGCTACTGGCTGATTGTTGATTTTGTTGTAATTAAAACTTGTTTTCTTAATTGTTTAATTGTTTTTATTTTAGCATTTAATACATATTACACCAGCACACATTCATGTATGTATTTGTAGGCATTTCCTACAAATGAAAACACATTTTTATTTATTAATTTTTTTCACTTCACTTTTGGCCAAACTTTTCTTCTCGCTTCGATTATTTAACGCCAACGCGCTTTCTATTTTACACAATACACGCAAATCTTCAATAACAACGAGTTATTGTTGCCTTTGCTTTTGCCTTTGTTTTTGCTTCTTCATTTTTTTTTTTTTTTCTGTTATTTTGTGTTTGCTTCTGCCTGCCTGTCTACAATTAAAGATCAACTACAACTACAAATACAACGCTGGATGGAGTTTGAGTGAAACATGTAAATATTTTTTAATTTGTCATATCCGTTGCGCTTTGTCTTTGTTTCTGCTTCTCCCTGGGTGTGCGTGAGCAACAGAGACTGCAAGCTGTTGCTGGCCTGCTCGTACATATTTGATTATGTTGCAATTCGAGACGCAACTTTCGCCACATTATGAAATTAAAGAAGCAGCGCAATGCGGCGCCCCCAACTGCTGCCATTTACAGTTTTTTCTTTTTGTTTTAGGTTTTGTTTTTCTTTTTTTTTTTGCAGGTCAAAAGTCTCAACATTTATGTATTATACTTATACATGTGTATGTACAGACAAAGAGGGAGCTACAGATACCGAAAGGCAAAAACAAATTTGAAAAAAAAAAACAAATTGTAGAAAAAAAGTCATAAATAACTCGAAAAACCAGTTTGTGTTGCCGGTGTACAAACCAGGCAGCAATAATAACAACAACAACAATAAACAAATGTGCAAGAAGTACTGCGCTGCTGCTGCGCTGCTTTTCTACTGTTAAGCAGCGAATGACATGAGAGAGAGAAAGAGAGAGAAGAGAGGTAAGAATAACACTTAAAACTCGTTAAAGTTGTGCAGAAGGAAGAAATAAAGCACAGGGGCAAAAAGACAGACAGCTGACTCAAATCAGAAAATAGATACACACACATAGCCACTTGTTGGGATGTGTGTGTAAGTGTGTGTGTGTGTGTGTGCGACAGCAACTCTTTTTAATAGAGAAGACAGCATAAAATAGACGTAGAGAAGCAAAAGATAATAAGTATTTTTTTTTAGTTGGTCAGGTGCATGTTGAGTGGAAATTGTACCAAACAAATAAAATAAGAAAAACAAACTCAACACTTTTATTTGTTGTGAGTATAAACTAAGCAAACTGGAACAAACACAAATTAACAAAAAAAAATACGTCACAATACGACCGAGTGATTAACACACGCATATATAGACAATAACGCACATATGCATATGTGCATACACCCACACATACGCTCACTTAGCCACGCATGCAACGACATACAGAATTTCCTCCATGCGTGTGCTTCTGTATGTGTGTGTGTTGTTACTGCTACTGCAGAGCTACGCGCGAGTGAACGTTGCAAAAACAACTTTATTTTATTTTTTACTTTTTTTTTTTGTTTTTCAAGCTAATAGCAACGATAATGGCCGCTAGGAAATGACAACTGCTACGGCGCACGATCGAAAACGAACTGAGCACGCGAGCGAGCGCCAATCTGAACAAAACCCAAACGAGCGAGTAACTATTGCGAGAGAAAGAGAGAGAGAGAGAGAGAGCGAGTAAGTGAGTGCGTCTCTCCCTCTTGTTCTTACAATGTTTCACTGCTGCAGATACAGATACAAAAAACAACAAAAAACACTTGTGCTTGTGAGCGTGTGAAAATTAAAATGCGGCAAATGAGCATTTTGTATTAGTATGTAATTATTGTTGTTGTTGCTGCTGCTGCTGTTACTCTGACGTCGCACCATAGGGGAGATGCGCAGGAAGACAGGCGGCAATGTGCGAGAGAACGAGCGACATATTGATAATGATAAATAGTTGTTTCTGTGCGTGAGTATATGTGCCTGTGTACATGCGTCAGAGCAAAAACTACAGTACAAACTCGTTACACACACAAAAGCACCTGTCAAACACAAACACATATATTCATTAATATATATCTCTGTACATGCATATGTATATGTGTTTACAAATACTCCAAAGCCGGCAATAAAGATCTGTGCAGCCATTCAATGTGACCAGAGTTTGTAACTTTCAACTGAAGTTGAATGAGTCATGCGCAGGTGCTTTGGCCTCGTACATAACTGTGCTGCTGCAATGTGAGCAGCTGTTTGCTGTTAACTTTAACAGCGTCTACCAATAACACAGTAAGAAATACATGCATAAGTGATATGTATGTATGCAGATCTTTTTAACCCAATACGAAATTGTCATTTGGTATTTCAGTGACCTATCACCATAGAACATACATTTTTTTTTTGATGAGAGAGCTGAGAAGATTTACAGTTTTCCTGCAATATTAAGCATAGGCACATAAATAAATCAATAAATCAGTAATTAGTCAATAAGAGGTTAACCAATGTGTTGATTATCCCACAAGTGCGTGAGATATTGGCTAAAAATATAATTGGTTACAGCTGTTGCTCCACATGCTGGCCAAACTCGCCACGAAATTCATATACAATCATATGTACAAAGCAATATAATAGTGAAATGCGTACGTAGTAAAAAATTAGTATACTATTCTTTTACCACTTTCAAGGTAAAAGTATAGAAACATCATTGAATCATTTCACTCAAAAAACTAATGATAGAAACATTTTGCTAAACTTTACCATCTGTGAGCTCAGAGTAAGCATAAAACAACAACGAGGTCGGTTTCCCATTGTTGCCAACCAACGAACACACACAAACCCACACTTAAATGTATGTATGTATTTATTATTATTTAATAGTGTTTTCTGGGGTTGGCATAACCTAAATTTGTCCTATTCTAGCAACAGCAACAACAAGCAAAAATAGTAGTAAAACGGCAGGATTTCTACCTGCCTCACAGACCGCAAGAGAAAAAAATTGCGTGCGGCCTCAGAAAGTAGCTTCAATAATCATGCTCAAATGTTGATGAAAACTTGACGAAAGCTTTGGACGCAAAGGGGGCCCCGGGCCGGGCAGATTGGGAAACCAGGCAGAAACAGTAAGCAGCAGCTGTGGCACATAAAAACAAGGACAAATTGCGGATTTAGCACAAAAAAAAGAAGAATGTGAATGTAAAAGCGTATACAGAAAGAAATAAAAAGCAAAGCACATGATTTTTAGAGTAGACGAACTGAAGAGGAAAGATGGAACGGTGGAACGATGGAATGGCAAACGGACCAAGTGACCCATCAAACATTATGCGCCAATGACGTCATTAAGCTGTTGGCGGCTGTCAATGTCGTCGCTCTCTCTCTCTCTCTCTCTCTCTCTCTCTCTCTCTCTCTCTCTCACTCTCTCTGTCTCTGTAAGTTTATTTAATTATGTGTGGGTGCACGCAGAAATGAGAGAAAACCCAGAAGATGTTAACGATTGCCAACAACATAATGAATAGATGATGCGACGCTCAATGTTAAGTAGTAGTCTTGCGAAGCATTGTGTGAATGAGGGAGATAGAGAGTGTTAGAGAAAGGGGAATGAGTGCAGCACACTGTGGGAGAAACTAGACAATATGGTTATGTTACTAATGGGAAAATTTTAGTTTCAGCAGAATTTGATATTTAAAAAGATTTAGTGACTGAATTCAATTGTGTACAATCCGCTTGTTCATTGGAAATTAGATATTGGCTGATTTTTGACTTTGCCACAAGTGGTCGAAGCTTATTGTGATATTTCTATTTTTATTAAATGTAGTCTTCAAATTTTATGCAAGCTTTTTTTATTATTTTTTTTTTTTTAATTTAAAAAGTGAGAAATGGATTGATGATCTTGTTTTTGGTTCCGAACAAAGTTATTCGATTGTTTAAGCACCTAAATGCGCTTTTCTAGTGTAGCTTTTATCATATATATATTTTTTGTAAACAAATTGCACACATTATTTTATGGACTGAAATGTGATCGAACTGAAAACGATCTGTTACGAATGGTGGGTGTATGATGTCACATAATTTTATACCAATTCCCAGGGAAATTAAATATATTTAAAATCTGTGCTAGCTCGAGAGTTCATATGGCGTTTGTAATTTTAAATCGAAAGAATTGCGTGTCCTCCCCACTGTGCAGCACTACTATTAGTGTTCGGATGTGCGTTTACAAGTCTGTGTGTGTGTGTGTGTGTGTTGCAATCGCTAGAAATTAAATATAGTGTGCATAAGAACGGAAATCAATTGTTGATAAGTAAACGATGATTACTGGGGTGGGTGGTGGGTGGCGGGTGGAGGATGAATTGTTTCTGTTTCTGTTTTGCAAACATGTGAGTATATAGGAAATTCTGTTGCTTCAATTCATTTCAAAAACACCTTGCCAAGATGTATGAAAAGAGTATGTGGGGTGGAAGGGGGGAGGGAGGGATTGATAGCTTTGAGTTACGCGAATATATAAATAAAATGTAAAACAACGTCACAAGAAAAAGCCAATAGTGTGAAAATTTCATCTAATTAAATTAGATGCCAGTCATGCTTGAAGCCGAAAGCTTAGCGAGCCCGAGAGTAGGGCAGAGCAGGAGACAGCTACGGTGGCAGACAGAGGCAGAGATGGAGACAATGAACAAGGTGCAAAGTAAAAGCCTGTCAAACAAATCGATGGGATTTACCACACTCGCAATCGCACACACACACACACACACACACACACACACACACATATATATATCTGTATGTATGTATATACGTGCACGTGTACCTAGAAAACACAAAAGTTTAGTAGTGCAGCACAGTGTGACTCATGCCCCGATATCGAAAGGCCTTGAAGAAAATATAAATCACTTTCGCATGAAGATTGTAATAAACACATACAGACAGACCTCATGTTCATATGTATTTAAGTTAAATGACTGATGATAAATGATAAAACAATTGTAATGTAGCCCAAAACGATGGAATCAATTTCAGCAATTCGTTGTGATCGAAACCAAAAAATATGTAAATAAATGGTAATTCTTTAATTGATGGGAATTACAGGCATACAAATATTTGTATCTACAACTCGACAGTATCTAAGTATTGTCCATATAACAGACGAAATTCAATAGTTTTCTATATTCTATTATGAGGTGGTTGCTTAAAAATTAAAAGATTTACAAATTAAATCTAATCAAATCTAAAAGAATTCTTTTTTCTGTTTTCGATAATTTTAAATATTTCGAACAGATTAATTGGCGATCATTTTGCATAAACAAGCGTTTCGAAGTAAAACTTCTATTTTTCTCTCAATAAATACCAGTTTAATAAATATACGATATTAAATACGTATAAACTCGGAGAACAAAAGGGGAATTCTGTAATAGAATCATAAATAAATAACACAGAATAAATTCATATTATGGCAGCCATGATCGAAAATAATTTTGTGGGCTATTCCAAAAATTAAATTTCTGAATAAATTTTCAAATATCAATTATGGAAAAGTCTTTCTGGACGTAAAGTCCTCTCAGCCAAAAAATGCATACATATGCAATTTATGTGCATGTAATATAATTTAGAACAGCTCTTTTTCGAGTGTTTTTGTATGTTATATGTGACTGTCAAGCTCTAAATAGTTTTTCCGCAGTAGTATTTTATCCCTGGCAAGCAGAACGTATGCATAAAATAAGTTGACATGTCCGTGACAACGCGCATCGCTGTGACGCCCACTGCGTCCACGCCTACTGCCAGCTTAGAGCAGAGTCCTTTGCAGTGATAAGCAGTTTAACAGAAGGCACTTCACTGTGAATGGCAAGCGGCAAATGGCAGTGTCAAGTGACTGACAGATATAAGCTGTTCATTAGTGACAGCTGCTTAAAGACGCCTCAGGCGATGACAGGCAGCCAGTGTTGATTAACTGCTGCGTGCGTGCGTGCGTGTGTCTGTGTGTGGGTGTGTGTGCAAAGGCATTTTTCTAACGGCAACGTGTCGCTTGTAACAGGCGATACGCGTTATATCAATGATGGTAATAATTTCCCAGTTAATAGATTGGGTTTAGCTATAATAATGTATGCCAAAAACGAGCGAAAAATGGCAAAATGTGGTTTCTATTGCATAAGTCATATTTCTTACTATTAGTAACTATTAACTTATTAATCTGACAAACAGAATTGTAGCTATATGAAATAGTTGTTCGATCCGGGTGATTCCGACTGCCTGAATACCAAATTTCATTCTAATAGCTCAAAAAAGTGAGACAGACAAAGTCTATTGGAAATCGCTCGGAATTACTTCCTTCGATTTACAACTGTAGATACAGAGTATAAAAATAAGAACCTACGATAGTTGTAGAGCTACTGTTATCAAAATCACAATAATCTTTATTGCCTTGACTCATGTTCATACATATAAACTGTATTAACATACAACATTACATTCATTAGTCAGAGACAGGCTATTTCATTGTACTTCATATAAATGTACAAAAGCAAAGAGGCTCTATAGATAATTTAATTGAATTGAGATTGGAGAAGGATTATAAGTCGGTCAATCAGATATACGATATATATAATGCTTCTATCAATTATTACCCTCATTAGCGCGAAAATTGTGCATTTACAGTTGAACTTTTTACGCAACTTGGCTTTATTTTTTGCATTTTCGCGGCAATTCTCTTTCACCAGTGCCAGAGATTTTCAAGTGCAAAGCAAACGCGAAGTACTTTTGAAAAGTTTTAAAGCCTCCACTTTGGCTCTGACTGCCGCTCTATTTGTCTTGGACTGCGTAGTCATCTCTATCATCGCCTGGTGCTCTTTCTGCCACGAAGTCGACGTCAACGTTGACTCATTAGAAGCGCTAACAAGTTGGTCAAGTTTTCATTTCTCAGTTTTCTTTCTTGCAACCGCATCAAATAATTCACTAGCCAAAAGGCAGTGCGTCTCGTAGAAGCGACAGCTAAAGTTCAGTTCAAGAACAATTTCAAGTATTTTTAATGAACGCAGTCTCAAACGACAGAACAGAAAAGAAACGAAACAGCATTGACTTGCCTGCACTCTCGTCTTTATCTTTCATCTTTCATCTTTCGTCTTTGTTTTTCATTTTTCATTTTGATTCTTTTTCTCTTTTCACTGAACACGTTTTCTTTTAATTTCAGCTCATAATTGAGTTCAAATTTCAGAATAAACTATTTATTGTTAAATGCATTAATAATATTTAAATTTGTTAATTGCTGGTGTACGCGTACTCCTCTCCTAGGTTCCCCCTCGCCCACTCCATTTCCACGAGCATCTCGCTTTATTTTAAATGAGCTCAAATGAGCCACATATCAGCAACAGTGTGAAGAGCTCAATAACCCCAATCTCAAGTCCAAGTTGCCTCTAGACTCCGACGCCCTCTCAGGGTCCGTGCGACAATTACTTCAATATATACGAAAATATCTAAATATTTAATCTTTTGACTATCAACTTTATGATACAGAGAAGCGCAACAAAATATATCCGTAGCGAAAACTGAGCTTTGATTTCATTGTTTTTCTTTTTTTACAACGCATCGATTGATTCATCTTTTTTTATGAAAAATGTTGGTGCTCTTTCTATTTGCTCTGGAAAATATCGAAAATACTTTCATTGTTTTCAAAATTATCAACGTCTAAAACTATTTGTTTTAGTTGACTAATATAAAGCAATAAGAAACGAGAAATGCAAAAAAAAGCAAAAGGAAACAATGAGAACAAAATAAATATCTCTTGGGGTCGTATTTATTAATTCAACTAATACTTTCGGTGAGAAACTATGCAATAAGTTAGGTTCATAGAGCCAGTTGTTCCCCTAAGGACTCATTGTTTTGGGCTGACTTATTAGTCCCAGTGTGCCAAGCACAATCTAGAAATTTGTTCTCATTTATGGAAAAGGAAAATGCATCAGAAATTTATGTACTAACAATATTAACTAACAACGAAGAGCATAAAATAATAATACAAAATAAGGAAAAAAATAAATATATAGATATATATGTTTATATACAGACGAACAGACAGACTAAACTAATACCAAGCAACCTAGAAATGTCAATAGACCCGACACAAGGTAACAAAACTTACAACAACAACTGCTCTACTCTTCCGTTGGGTTGACAGAGGAGGCCGGTATCTTAGATATCTATGCATATCGTGTTTATAGCTGTGTGTGTGCGCGTGTGTGTGGGTGTGGGTGTGTGTGTTTTACTTTACTTTCCGCTTCCTTGAAAGAGGCTCGCATCCATTATAGATTGAAAACCCATTTCATTCAACCCTCTTGCGAGTGAGTGTGTGCCAAGAAATCGCATTACAAAAGTAGGAAAAGCAGGCAGAGCCGAAGAGCGGCAAACAGTTGCGAAAAAGTCAAACAAAATACAAAACTTTTTAAATAGAAATGCCGTTTGCTAAAAATAAAATATTAGGAAAAGTACACAAAAAAAAAAAAAAAAAAAAACTAAATCAAACCATAAATTTACTCAAATCGTAAGCAATTTGGCTTTTTCTATTAGCTAACAGAGAAGTCCACAAAACAAAACAAAAAATAGGAACGCTCAAGAGAGCTGCATTGATTGGCCTTTATATAAGTATAGTATATATATATATATATCTCATATATCTATACAATAGAAGAATATTGAGAGCATACAGGTGGTAGGAACAAGCCATTGCTTTCTCTTTCTCTCGGCCTCTTTTTTTCCTAGGGCCAAAGAGTAGAGCATCTATATATTCGCCTAAGAAGCGAGCGAGATGCCTAAGACGTCACCAGTTGACATATAAAGTTTCTTTTATTATTTATTATTTTTGATGCTTAGATGCCAAGTTAAACACGACGTGTGCTTAAAATTATGATTTTAAATCTAAATGGCAGGCCGAACACTTAAATACCCTTGCAGAGTCTTATTTATATAAGCAAAGTATAAAATAAAACGAATACTTTAATATGGTAATTTTGTTGTTACTGATTTGGATTCAATATTTTACAACGGAAAGAGAATAATATATATCTTTAAAATAGAGTTCTTGGTCTACAAATGTTCAAAAATGAAACATAAATATTATATTAGAACTCCACTTTTGAGCTATATTAGAGAGACTTTGCTATATTAATTCGATTTTGCTCAAATAGTTTCAAAGTGTATCTATGAATTTTGTTAGAAATATAAACAAAACCATAAAATGTTTTCATACAAATTAATTTTTGATAGAAATATCCTCTCTGATCCGTCTAAAGAAAGGATTAAGGAACTAGTTGGCACATAGACAGATGTGAACTTTATGTAAATTTATATGCTCTCAGATAGGGTATAAATAAATACGCGTGTATCAACTACCTGAATAATGTTGATAAAACTTCAGAGTCCCGAAATTCAAATTCATTTTACTATACAGCTTCGAAGATATATATCTTTGTAGAACTGTAGCTTAAGATCTTAAGATCTGATTTTAAATCGGATTCAGTAATTCAATTACAAAAACCATTTGCTAGAGAATACAACCATTGACGTTTTCTGATTAAGCGATATTTTTAACAATTCTTACTGAAACGTTGGTTATTTGCATGGATTACATTGCATTCAGTTTATTTAATTTAAAGTTTTAAGATTAAATTATTATAAAGTTTAGTTAAAAGTTACCTATAAAAAACAATTTGCGGCCAAACTTCAACGCCCCTAAAAATGGTATAATTCTTCTTCAACTATCTAATCGCTAAACATTTCAATTCATTTGTAAATTTTTAATGGCAGCCTGATAACAGAGTCATGTACAAACATACATCAACAGAATGAACTGTTTTTTAACGTTACCTAAGTGCTCAGATACCAAACAAACTTCTCAAGTACTGTTCGTAATCCGATTTTGAAACATCTTTCCAATCCCATATAATAAAAAAGAGCAATTAGATTAGTTGATAGTTGCTTTGCACATTTCCAGTGGGAAAAGGATTGTGCCTTTAAATAATATTGTAGATTGAATATTTGGAAGATATTAAGAGTATTATATCCAGTATAATATAGTTTCAATCTAAATTTTTTGCACGCCCCCTACCGAATGTCCATATTCTTTTATTCAATGTTAACACCTAAATAAAATAAACATTGGAAACTTTTGAAAACTGCTTATTTCAATTAAAGCCAGTCGATATTTTAATTGAATATTTTCTAGTAAAAAATATTGTTTGTTCAGGGCGAATATCTCCTCTCGAGATAAAGATGAACAAATATTGAATATGTTATAAGATTAACGAATTGAAAGGGATTAATAGGGACTATTAAGGAATTATTGTGTAAGGATGGATTATAGTCAGCTGCTGGAGTGTTCATAGTGAAACATAATAATCGAATTATATACATACAGATATATGTACATATATACAAGTAATCGCAAGATATAAAGCATTAATATTGAGAGGAGCTTGGCATACCAATGACGCAGTGCCTGTACAGCGAGATGAAAGCAGCGCTGAATGAAAGCAAATTTGCTGTTGGAGAGTTTACACTAGTCATACTCGTATTTGCTATAGTTTTGGGAGATTTTCAAACTATTTAACACTCACCTCGTTTGCCGTTCGCGTCGCTGCATGTCGTTGTTATTGTTGTTCTTCTGCTTGCTGCTGTTTGTTGTTGTAACTGTTGCTGTGCTTAGTGTAAGAAGTATTCGGCACGTTTCCTTCAATTTTGATTGAGAAATGCAATCACTTTCCACAGAATTTTGAAAGATAATAAATGAAACTAATAGCAACGGCAATTGATTGTTGTTGTTGGTGTTGTTGTTGATTCTTGATAGTTGATAAGATTGATCCGAAACGTAGTTGAAATGCGAAATTGTTGCTCAGATTAAGTTTAAACTGTTGAATGTGTGGATTTGTTTTACTGTTTGTTGATTTTGCTTTTGAAGTTGTTTTTGGTTTTGGTTTTGTTTTTGTTGTTGTCGTTGCTGCTGCTGTGCGCGTGCACACACATGCACTGGCACACACACACACGCACAGACACAGGCACACACACACACTCACTTAACATCCACGCATGTCGCGCATGCGTCCAATGCATACGGAAAGCAGCTCCTCTGTCCGTCTGTCCTTCCTTTCTTCACGCGTCTTCTCTTCAACCAAAAATCCGCAACTGCCTTATTGCTCTGTTGCTCTTTGTTGTTCTGTTAGCTTACAGTTCTCTTTTCTCCTGTTGTATTCCTTGCTGTGGTAACAATGCGGATGCTGATGCTGTTGCAGTTGCTCTTGCTGTTCCTGTTATCGCTGCTCTCACTGTTAGTGTTCCTCTTGCTGTTCCTTGACATTTAATTTTATAAGACTTTGAGCATTCCCTTGGTTGTTGTGTTGTGTTGTGTTGTTGTTGCTTGTTGCTTGTTGTTTGTTGTTTGTTGTTTGTTGTTTGTTGTTGTATGCACTCGTGTTATGTATTATGATTTGTGTGTGGCTTGTCTGGTGAGTCGAAATGTTGTGGTTGCTCTTGTTGTTAAATAAGGAAAGGCAGTTACGTTCTATGTAGTACTAGGTAAACAAATAATTTTGGCTAACAATTTAACAAACACACTTTTGCACATTTTTCCCCACAAATTTCTAACAACTTCTGTAAAGTATCGTTGACGTATTTTGCAATTGTTACGCCAATGACAACAAACAACAATATATTGTTATAAATTTATTATAATGATTTCTATTCTGTTATCAAACTAAAGTGGACCGTCGCGATTAATCCAGCTGCATGTTGGGCGCGTGTGCACCTTCAAAATAATTTAATTTTCTTTCTTTCAATTTCTTTTCTTTTGTTGGGTTAAAGCGCACTTTATGGTCGACCCTGCGTCATAACGAGCTGTAAGTATAAACAAAAATAAAAGGGTGATTACATAAATATTAGTTTTACTCATTATATATGTACCACAGTTACATTTAGGTACATTTAGTAATTATTTTTTACTGTAAATGGTACATTTTATCAGTATGTTGCTAAATGTTTTCAATAATATTCAATGTAAAGTAACAATTTTAACCCATTGAGTATATATCAAGAGTTGATCGGGACTCTGAGACTACAAGTCATGTCCGTCTATCTGTTTATATGATAACTAATCTCTCATTTAGGAACCGGCCGGATCGGATGGCTCTATATCTGCCATAAAAAGGAACAATCGGTTAAAAGAAACGGTTTTATGAAAAACATTTTTATTTCCTAAGATATCTTGATAAAACTTTTTGAATAGTAATAAAAAAAAAAAAAAACTACTATATAATATAGCTTCCATGGGAACAATAGGCCCAAAAAGGTGTTGTAAAGAAAACTGTTTGTTTCTCTTTTGTAATATATATTGTTGATATTTGTAATAAGTCTAACACTACAACCAATTGGATTTTTAAGTATGCATTTTCACCTAAATATCATTGCAGGTTTTTCCAAAAATGAATGGATTATTGTCTACTGTGCATTCCCATTCGCCATACATATAGCAAACTCCACAACAGTATTTTGCAGTATATTTGCTAGCCGTGAGGACGGTCACACTAAAGCTGAGAGGGCCTGTCGCATACATTTGCCATACATTGATTTTCATGTGCTTATATTATGGCTTATGGCTGGGTAGAAATGCTGCGAATGTTGCGATTGTTGTTAACAAATTGTTTAAACTGCTTTCAAATGGTTGCTACGACTATAAGAGCCAATTTAATGGCGATTTCGAACTATGCCTTTGAAGCAACAATTCAAAATTAGGCCAATTAATGCGTACCTTTTTTTTTATTTAAAAGCAAAAATTGTGTAAATTGTTGGTATTAAAAAAATAGCAGGATGGCCGCATCAAATAAATACTGTATTTGTACGTGATTTTTTTTTCTCTTTCATTTCTTTTTGGATGCTTTCGGCACGAAAAAAAGCTTCTTTTCATTGACTGCCTGAACTGAATTTAGCCATATTTCTTTTCACTGCCAACGCGTCATTGGTTTGAGGGCTTTTTTTTTTAATGTTATTGAAAAATGAATTGAAAACAGTTTTTAGATTTCTTTTAATTTTTACCTTTTCGACAATTTTGCACACATTTTCCTCACCTACGCCTCATTTTTCATTGCTCACTCACTCACGCACACATACATACGCGCGCGCACAAACACAGTTACACACGCACGCACGCACACACACACTTATGTGATAGGCCGATTTCTGCAGTTACAGAATGCGATTTAACACTAATTAAGTTTTTTATTATTAACGTGCTATTGCTGGCTTTTTAACTAATGCAAACACTTATTCAATATTTAGGCGGATAGCCATGAAATTGTTTTGCAAAGCCAAACGTACGCAAGAGAGCACGAGAAAAATGGAGCGACTTTTTCCCCTGCCTTGCACACACACACACACGCACACTGAATCCCAGTGTTGCCGTGTCGCTACAATACGAAAATTCCAAAAAAAGATTGCAGAGCACCCAACCAAAGAATATACTAAATATACCAAAACCAAAAACTAATTAGCCGGCAACTTGTTTTGATCGTAGAAAACATTCAAAAAATACCTTGTAAAGGTTTATCACAGCAACAACTAAAATTTTAATTCTTTTAAAACTAATTTTTATTCATTGTTTTAATTGCCTTGTTGATAGCAACATCTATTTAGCAAACAACATATGTACGTACTATAAACACACATATACACAGTCCCTTACTCATTTTCTAAAGTAATTAGTGAGAAACGTTATTATTCCCAGTTACAATTTAATCCGCTTTTCACAACACTCAACAAACAAATATTTAATAAATACAAAACAACTTAAATTTTGCATGCAATTGGAAAGCCTTAATTGCAATACTCTTCACTAGTGTGACCAGATTTACTATTTGAATTAAAATGTTTGTGAGAGATGGGCAATGGGATGAAACTATATCGAACGAGAATATATACGTAGACATTTTTATACCCATCCATGAATCCTTTTATTCGATACGTGACCTCAGACAAATCAGTGATTTGCTGCAGAAAATATCTATATATTGACTGTAGCGGTTGTTTAACTAATGACTCAAAACTATCGAGCCATTATCGATAATATCGATCGTGCAAGGCCGAAGAAATCATTGCAAATGAGGTTGAACACGTTGCAAATATATTAAATTTTGTTATTTTGTTGATTATGAGTTTTAGAATTTGTTTTTATCAACTTGGTCATCTCACCAAAATTATAATTTTAAAAATGAAAATCTTAGTTTCGTAACAAAAGTTTTGTATAAAAAATAAAAAGTTATAGGCATTTATAAATTGCATTATATATTTATTTACAATTTGTTACTTCTACTGCAGTAAAATAAGCACCCTGTAAGTTTTGCAATATAAAATATCTTTTCAATGTGACCATATTGTCAAAATAATATTAATAATACTGAATTAATTAAATTAAATTCATCGAAAACGATAAATCGATTTTATATACAAAAAACCCAAACCGAGCAACACGTGCGTGTATTTCGCACGCTAGTTATTTCATTTTTGCATTGTACTTTCAAAATGAGTAAAGTTAAAGCAATGAAACCTAAGCCGGTAAGCATTAAATATTAATTAGTGACACAGAAACGTAACAATCTTGATAAAATTCCACAGCTCCTCAAAGCAGTGAGAAATTCCACAGACGACTCGATGCTAGATTCACACAGCGAGGAGACCAGCGACTGCGATAATGACGCTGTTGCCAGCAACAGCAGCGATGCTGGCTTCGAAGAACCACGCCAAATCACTGCACATAAACGCAAAGTATCTCCGCCTAGTGGCGAAGCGAAAAAGAAGAAATTCAAGCACACAGATAACGTGAAAGCGCCCACATTAGAGGAAATAAAGGAGCTGCGTGACACGCGTAATCTGTTTCACTCGAATCTGTTTAAGCTGCAAGTAAAAGAAATGTTGGAGGAGTTACAGCTGAAGTCCAGGTACAGCACATTTATTGATGCATGGCTAGAGCAATTCACTGGAGCAATGAAGGAGCTAAGAGATGGCTTGCTGGACACATGCCAGTTGGAGGTGCCGCTGCATTTGCATAAAAAACCATTTAATTTTCAATTCCTAACGCCAACAACGCCACCAAAACTGATCGGTGCTGCGGCAACGGGCACATTGTTGGGTCCCAAAATTGTGGTGGATGTAGCGCTTGAAATGCCTGCAGCATGCTTTCAAAAGGAGGATCATCTGAATTTGATTTACGATCAGAAACGAGCTCTGTATTTGGCCACTGTGGCCAGCAAACTAATGGAACTGCCCGTGTTCGCAGCGGATCAGTTTGCCTACAATTACCATGCGAATAATCCTTTAAAGCCAGTACTAGAGATGAAGCCCGCTTCCAAGTTGGGCAACCATATTCTCTTTCGCTTGTATATTACGGCGCCAGCGCAAATTTTTAAGCTGAGTCGCTTTGTACCCTGGAACAACAATATTCGACCAGCCGTTTTCGGCGATAAATGGGATGATCAAAAGACACTGCCTGCCACTCAGCATTACAATGCAAGTGTGCTCTTTGATCTGACCATGGCGCAAAATCAAGCTCAACTGCTCAGCTCGTATGCAGGACGACGTAACTTTCAGGAGGGTCTGTTGCTGCTTAAGGTTTGGCTACGACAGCGCCAACTGGACGTTGGCTACTGTGGCTTCAGTGCACATATTTTAGCCGCCTACATTATCTATCTGAATCAGCATCGTTTACTGCATCAGTCCAGCAGTAGCTACCAGGTGGCCCGCACTGTGTGGAATCAATTGGCCAACAGTGACTGGACTCAGGGTATCACCTTAGCACAACAGCAGCCCCAAGAGCTGAGCACTCTAGCGGGCTATTACGATGTCTGCTTTATGGATGTTACTGGCTATTATAATCTCTGCGCAAATCTGCCTCTTTCTGTCTACAGAGCAGTCTGTGCGGAAGCCAAATTGGCCGTTGAATTGCTGAATGATGTTAAAGTCAACAGTTTTTCGCACATTTTCATGCAAAAGTCACCTCTCTACACTCGCATGGATAACATACTCAAGTGAGTTCCTGAAATGGGTTGAGGAATGGCAGAAATTCTGCGAAATGTAAAATGGTTTTAGTATACAATGTTCAGCCGCCAAATCAAAATTTCGTCTAGGAAACTGTATTTCCATAAGATCTAACAAACTTTTACAAAGATAAAGACAGTGCAGGAAAATTAAGAAGGAATTCTGGCCTTAGCAAGCAAGGGTACAATTAATGTATGCTAAATATAAGAACCCATTTTTTATAGGAAGCAGTAACTGTCGCTAACAAGAAAAACTGGTGAGGGATCATTAGACCTGGGTATAGAGTATTTCTTATATTTTTTCGGAGTGTTACCCTGCTGTATGTAGGTCTTTTGTTCAATTATTGAAACATATTCTAAATTTCTATGTATATTCGTTAACAGGATCACGAACCCAGCCAGCGTAGATCAACTACTTCAGCTGCATGTTCAGCCGCATGTCAAGTATGATTATGCTAACTACGCGTATCCACAATTGTTCAAATTACTTACAGCGTAAGCTATTGAAATCCCTCAACAAATGATAAAACAATTAATTATCTGATTACTAATTATTTTTAACATTTAGCCTTCTGCAGAAGGGTCTTGGTAAACGCATACATGCCATTCTACCATTGGAAGTACCTTCGACCCCGTGGTCTGTGGACAGTAAGGCGCCAGTCATTGGTCGCTGCCTTCAGCTAGGAATTATACTCGATCCGGATCACGCCTATGAGGTGTTAGATAAGGGACCTGCAAGCAACGAAGATACAAATGGGGCTGCCGAATTTCGGAAGTTCTGGGGAGAAATATCCAATTTACGCCGCTTTCAAGACGGCACTATAACGGAGGCTGTTGTCTGGGGCGCTGCAACGGATGCACCCAGCCAAAAGCGATTGATTGTACGGAAAATAGTATTGCATCTGCTGGAGCATCAACTTCAGCTAGAACCAAGCGATGTACAGTACGTTGCCGGTGAACTGGATATAGTCTACACTCTCACGCCTTCTTTCAAGGTGTCACAATTGCAGTCGCACACGAAACTGAAGCTACAGCAAAACACAGACGCAGAGGCACTTACACCACATGTTATACATTGTTTTGATGCATTGGCACGTCAGCTGCATAGTCTTGAGGAATTACCACTTGATATAGTGTCCATATCGGGAATTTCACCCATATTCCGCTACTGCGAGCCACAGCCTGTACTGCCGCAGTCGCGTCTGGTGGCAGATCACATGCATGCCACCCACGTGCTGCGTGTGGTCATTCAGCTCGGTCCGAGTGGCAAATGGCCCAATGAATTGGGAGCACTACGCAGCCTAAAGACCGCTTTTTTAATTCAAATCGGTCAGCAGCTCAAGGCGCAACATCGCCTTCACTGGCAACTCTGTAAAGAGGGATTGTTGGTACTAAAACAAGGCTATTGTTTTCTGTTGGAGCTGGCTCACAGTAAGGAATTAGCTCTGCTGAAACAGCAGCAAACAGAGCGTGGTGTAACTACTTATGTGGACAATCCAGCCAGTCGTGAACTGGAGCGACGCCAATGTATATTGCCCAGAGTAAGCGGCGGGCTACATGCGTTGCATCAGACACATGCAGCGTTTGGACCCGCAGTTCTCATTGCAAAGCGCTGGCTGGCTGCGCAGCTACTTGATGATGGTCTATGGCCAAGCATGGCCACGGAACTACTGGTGGCCCATCTATTCCAACAGCGACAAACGCCTCACACAACAGCTTCGCCCCAAACGGGATTCATGCGTTTCCTGCAACTGCTTGCCCATAGTGATTGGAATGGCGAATTATTTTTATTAAATTTCAATAACAGCTGGACAGGTAGGTTGTTCAGAGATGTATTTAAGAATGAGTCTGTAATCTCCATCACTTTTTTGCAGAGCAACAAATCACAGATTTGGAGCACAGCTATCGCAGCGAACGCCGAAGCTATCCCCCGTTGTGTCTGGCAACCGCCTACGATCAGCAGCATGCGGGTCGGCTTTGGACCAGCGAAGACTGCCCGAACAAACCGGTGCTAGCTCGAGTTACTTTACTGGCTCGACATGCGCTGCAGCTTATCGAGTCAAGCCTGTTGTCTCAGAGGCTCTCATTTGTTCGACCTGGGCAGCTATTTATGCCTTCCGGCGAGGGATATGATCTGATTATTCAGCTAAAGCCGGATCTGGTGGCCAATACATTGTGCTATGATCTCGGTTCACCTTTTTCACCTCTTAGTCAGCGCAATTTCCGTCTACCTCTGGCAGGCAGTGAGCAACTGTCCAGAATTGTGCAGCAACTAAGGGTAAGTAAGTCCGAAACTGAGTTAATGCATAAATTATATTTCTTTTTACTTTATAGTCTGCCTACTCTGATTATGCGGCATTCTTTTATAATCCTCATGGCGGCAAGGAGTTGGCCATTGTGTGGCGTCCTGCAGCAGTATTCGCTCCCAAACCCTTCAAAGTTAACGAGCTGCAAGCTTGCACGCCTGGCTCCAGTGGTAAAGTACAAGTACATAGGGATACGCTGCTAGAAGACTTCAAGCTTTTGCTCAAGGATTTTTACTTGCGTGTTTGTACACCGGAAGAACTGAAACGTGAGCAACGCGAGCACACCAAACCAAAGCGTTATTTTAATGGACAAGATAATGCGGGCACGAATGAGCCCCAGAAGAAGCGGAAAAAGAAGCAATCCCCAGCCCCAATACCAAAGGGGTCCAAGAAACGCTTGATTAAAAGTAAATCCCTTAGTGCATTATGTTAGTTAATATTGTATACATAGTAGGTTAAAATGTAAATAAAAGTTTTGATTTTCAAACGATTCCTTTTTGAGATATGGACGATTAGAAAGCGACAAACAGTGTTAACACTCCTCATTAGACGGTTCCTGCTTTAGTATTGCATTTTCAAGCATTCCCAGGTCCAGCGACGGCTGACGGCTACAATCGAACTCATCATCGAAGTGCTGCTTTTTTAATGGTAATTTAATTGTCGGCTCCGTATTGCATCCTCGTGAACTGGTCTGCGTCATTGTCTGGCAACTGCAATGCTTTGCAGACGGCTTGGGCAGTCGACCATCATAATTTTTCTTCTGATTGATTTCACTCGTTGATGTTCCGACACTATAAGTCATTGTATATGGGCTTGAGCATTTGCCCTCCTTGGACCAATTTAGTTGCTTCGCAATATCGGCAACAACACGCTGTGGACACTCCCCCATCCCATGGTCATGTGAAACAGAATTCGCGTAATTCAGTCTCTGACCGTTTGAGAAATAATCTTGTAGGGTACTGAACTGGTTTGTCCCAACATTATTGCCGACAGCTCCAATGGGGCTAAGCTCACCATTGGGACCCAAGCGACTGTAGCTGAGGAAACGTATATCCTCGATGCGTCGCACATCCTGCTGTGAGAGCACGAATATCTCATTGCCCACGAAAATTGGTACTACAATCAGCAGAAAATCATCATTCGGTTATGAAATATACAAAAATATTCTTACTGTGTATTGCAGGGGCTGCCTCCTCTGAAAGTTGCAACACTTTTGTTACTGTCGAATTATTTGCCATTTTAAAAGGTTATAATTTTGGGCTAAAAACGAGAAGCGACAAAATTTTAAAATATTCTGTTTTTTTTTTATTTTTATTTTTTTTAATTCTTACTACCTACATAAGTATTTGTATGTTTGCTATAAAACAAAATAAATGGAGAACATTGAAAATCAGAGAGAAAAGCCTTCTTTGCAGGGAACATTTATATTTTTTTTTTTGTATCAAGAACTTAAACTTTTTTTCGTTTGAAATAATGTTTATAAATTAGTATAAGAATAGAAAACCCACCAACTAGTTCGAACCCAAGTCCTCTCCCACTTTCAACTGAACCGCGTGCCAGCAATATAGCCGAGCCTGAACCGAATCCTTTCCTTGTCTAATTCCAATTCTTTTGTTTTAATAGCACGTCAATATTTCTCATCATTTAAGTCCATTAAAGCTACTTTTATCTTAAGAGCTGAATGGAACCTTGCCTGCCTTTGCAAATTTAATTTCGAATAGAGTCGTCTTTTAAATTTGATACACCTACTCCTGGTGCTAGCGAATCCTTATCCTTGTTACCAAAGTCTGGATACAATTTGGCTATTTGACCTGGCGGAGTACAAAGTCGTCCAGAGAAATCCAATCTTTTGTTCGATTGACTACGTTCTGCGGAGTTGAATATATCCAGAAGGGAGCTGAAGTACAATTAGTGAGATTAGATATCTTAGAAAAAATGCTAATATAAAAATGTAATTCACTTACCGTTGTCCGGAGGTGGACATGCGTCGCTTGCTGGCTTTTAGTAGGCTATTGGAGCTATTACTAGCACTACTGCTGGGCTCTAAGCGTTCAGGTGAAAGCGGTGATTCAGCATAGGATCGTAAATGAGCGGCGCTCGCCTCCGTTTTGCTGGAAAGATCGCCATAAGCGACGCGCAAACTTTGTAAACTCTCCAGCAGATTCTTGTGATGCGAGGTTTGGGCATTGAGCTGAATTAGCTGCTCTAACTCTCTGTAGAATAGTCGATACTGCTCCTTGGTTTTATTCACCTTGGAACTGTAAGTGTTAAGATTTAGTCAGTGGGTTGCACATAAAACAATAATTCCTTTTCTTTACAAATTTAGACCTTAAAATCGTACTAAGCCCAGGATTAAAGTGGGGATAGGTTTAATGAGCTTACCGGGAGTTATTTGAGTTGCTTAAAGGCAGCATATCTCCGCGGGATGCACTTTTGTATAGCTCATGGATTTGTTGTTGGCAGCGCACTTCGTCCTGCTTGTCCATGTCCTCCTTGACTAACAAATGCAAAAAGTGTGGCAGCCAGCTCAATTGACGCTGCAAATTAAATATAATGGTAACACTGGTTGTGCGGGGAAAGTAGCGAGGTAATCGTCGCCATAAGTGTTCACCCGGTGAGCTTTTTCCCTTGGGCGTATTCTTTAAGGGCACCATTCGCGACATTTTGAGCAACTGGCCCATTTCATGTATGCGATAATCGGTGACACGTCCGCCGGGGCCATCACTAATGGAAGGAGCTTCGTCCATGGCGGAACGTGCAATTGAAAGGGAATGCACAAATATTTCTCCACCACGAGCAGAAAGCATGTGGCTGGTTGTCTTCGTCCCAGTCTTGCGTGGCACTTCCAGCAGCACAGAGCGGCCATTCAGCAGAAAGTTTATCAGACAGGAACTCGGGCGCGAGGTGACATCCACAGGCGTAACATTATACTGGCCAACACAGGGCTGTAGATCAGCGGAACCGCAGCCACGAGGCGTGCACCATTTCAGTGTGACTGTTTCGTAGGAGGTGCCTGCTTTAATGCTAGTAGGCAGTGTAAAATCAGGTCCACAAACTTTTGTGTGAGCGGCGCGTTCGTGCAAAATCTCCACATCATAATTAGCACTAGAATTGGCATTTTGCTCCTCCTTCATGGGT
Organism: Drosophila repletoides; assembly: GCA_018150835.1. Taxonomy (NCBI): domain Eukaryota; kingdom Metazoa; phylum Arthropoda; class Insecta; order Diptera; family Drosophilidae; genus Drosophila; species Drosophila repletoides. Next base: position 9,928,275 of record JAECWQ010000202.1, read on the forward strand.
ATATTCGTCACCGTGGTGCTAGCCAGATCATAGTGGCCCATTATGAGATGCAACAGTTTATCCGAGATGTCGGGAGCGTTAACTGTGTGGATTTCCACATCCAAAAGCGGTGAAATATCCAGTAGACTGCGATTGGTCACCAAAGATTCCACACCCAATGGCACAATGTTAAGTATTACGAGGTGACAATGATCTATTAGCAAACCCTTCTTCCCAGGCGGAGTGACTAATGCATTTTGCTGTAACAACACCGTATTGAAGATATCCTCCAAGCCTATGGGTAAAGGAATTGGTTATCATGACATCAAATGTATTAATGCACTGACACCAATCTCTATATGCAGCCAGAACAATCGCTTACTAAAATTTACGGGTTTAAAGGACTCATCTCTGATTCGCGCATAGCTAACTGATAAATCGTAATTTGCTGACACAAATCTCTACACAGTCTCTACATTTCAGTCCTGCTCTCTAAGTACCTTCTGCTCTGTCAAGTCGCTCTGGAATAGATACTACTATTCTGAGTTTCTTGCTGGATAAAATAGTCATCATTTGTCTGCAACTTCGTTAACTGTTTTATTTGCAAGGAGTAAATCCCAACTAATAGACTCTTTATGAAATCTCTTCCCTGTTTACCTCTTACTGAAAGAGTATTTTAAGTTTACTTACTCTTCATGCTGGTATTATCCCTCGCAGATGTAATGCAGATGACACGTCCTTCATTGGGTATTTTCTTGCAACCCAGTTGAGCAGCATGCATTTGGTCTTCCGTTGGCTCCGCGAGTGCCTCTATGGCGGCCCGCAGTCCATGAATGACCGAATAATCAGAGGATTGCGGTATACTGCGTGATGGGACGCTAACCATCATCATGGCATTCGAAACATGCGACATGTTTTGAGTACTTGGACTCCAAGTGTTAACTATGTGTGCTGCAGTATCGGAAACAATGAAGCGCACGTGCTTCCTTCCCGGAAACAGATCCCAAACAATGCGGCAATATTCTATGGAGGATTCAACGGCACACGTCCATAGACTTTTGCTTAGCTGTGTGCCGCCAATACCGGCGCTGCCTCCGCCAGTAGCAGAGTCGGGCAACGGTTTGCCCTTCAGATAATCCATTGATATATATTGCTCACAGGATATACTGAAATATCGTGTGTGGTCCAACACAAATATAGTCTTTTGGTTACGTTCGAACATGATTAAAAATTAGATTTGAAAAGAAGCAACAGATAAAAATAAGCACAAAAATGGTTTGTTTATATCAGCTGTTTTGTGTTTTATCTAAAGATGGGGGAAATGCGTGTATCCGTGACTTAGACACAGTCACCGTGACTATCGCCTATTGAACTATACGAAGAAGAGTTACACAATAGTTTCATTCCCATCCGGTAGTAAAAACTCTAATGAATTGTTATCTATACATCTTCTAATTCATAACAAAAATAAAGAAAATTGGATATAAATTTCGGAATGGATATCGATAGCAATAAGCTACTTTAAAACTAATTGACGACATGAAATCAGGGTTTTCATTTAGAATAAAAGCTTTTACAATTCCAATAAAAAAAATTAAATATCTTATATAATATATATGTAGGCTGCATATGAATCAGTAGTCCCTGTGTATATTGTTAAGTTGTCTCGAATATTATATTAATAAAAATTAACAAAACAATACGATATAAATAGGTTACAAGAACTTTCATATAATAATTTTTTTCTTTTTATGAGTTATGAATACCCAAAGTAATCGAGCTTTATATAACACACCATCTATCGATATAAATATTATCGTATAATATATATCGATTAGTTGGTTCTTACATCACTACCAGAATCACGTTGTCGAATGTTGGTTTGAACAGAAAAAGCGCTCTCATAAATTTTCTTTAGGATATTTCGTGCTTTTATTGTGACAAAATTACGTTTTGAGTGGGTGTCAACACTGTCAGTACGTATAACAGAGTAAAATGTCGTGGTTATTGGGCCGAAATCGTCAGCAGCCAACGGAATTTAGTGCGCCTGATGGACCTGATAATCCAGAGGGTAAGACTGCCGGCGAACGTGGAAATGACGTGCAGCTGACAAAGGCCGAACGGAAGGCCATGGAGGCGTATCGATTTGATTCTTCAGCCCTGGAACGTGCTGCTGATGCAGCGAAAACTCTGGAGCGTTCAAGTAAGCTTTATTTCACATATTTCATCATCATTTGCGCGCATTGCATAACAGCTGCGTGTGTACGTGTGTGTATGCGTGTGCGTATGTATTACTACATGACCACCCCGAACAATTACAGAACATGCGCGCGAGGCCCTGGAGTTGTCCAAGATGCAGGAGAACACACGGCAACAGGAGTACAGCACGAAGGTGAAGGAGTATGAAGCGCACATTGAGCAGGCCAAGGTCGAGCAAAAGCGTATTGATCATGAAGAACGAAGGAAAACTCTTATTGAAGAAACTAAGCAGCAGCAGCAGCGAGCCCAATATCAGGATCAATTGTCGCGTAAGAGATACGAGGATCAGCTAGTGCAACAACAGCGGGTGCAAGAGGAGAACCTTCGCAAACAGGAGGAAAGCGTTCAGCGTCAGGAGGCTATGCGTCGTCAGACCATTGAGCATGAGATTGAGATGAAGGAGAAGAATCGGCTTAAGCTTTTGGAGCATGAGCTGCGTGCTAAGGCACGAGTGGATCGTGAGAATCGTGACATCAATCTGGAGAAAATTCGTCTGAAAGCACAGGAGCATCGTACCACAGTGTTGGAGGGCATAAAGTAAGTCATCATGGTGTATGCTGTTAAAAGAGATTAATTGACGAATTCTAATAAATTGAATTGCAGGACTGCTGGAACAGTGATTGGTGCTGGCGCTGAGGCGATGTTGACCGACTGGGATAAAGTACTTACTGCAGCCGGTGGTCTGTCTCTGCTAGCTTTGGGCGTTTACAGTGCAAAGGGCGCAACTGGTGTTGTTTCACGCTATGTTGAGGCACGAATCGGTAAGCCAACGCTTGTGGGTGAAACATCACGTTTCGCGTTTCTTGATGCACTTAAGCATCCGATAAACTTTTTTAAGCGTTTGCGCTCTAAGCCCGCCGATGCGCTTCAGGGTGTTGTTCTGAATCCCAAGCTGGAGGAGCGTCTGCGTGACATTGCAATTGCAACGAAAAATACGCGTATTAATCGCGGGCTTTATCGTAATGTCTTGATGCACGGTCCACCGGGTACGGGCAAGACAATGTTTGCCAAAAAACTGGCAGAGCATTCTGGTATGGATTTTGCAATTATGACTGGCGGAGATGTGGCGCCCATGGGCAAGGAGGGTGTCACGGCTATACACAAGGTCTTCGATTGGTCAAATACCTCTAGACGCGGTCTTTTACTGTTCGTGGACGAGGCTGATGCTTTTCTACGTAAACGTTCATCGGAAAAGATATCTGAGGATTTGCGGGCAGCGTTGAATGCTTTCCTTTATAGAACATCCGAGCAGAATCCTAAATTTATGCTTGTGCTAGCCTCGAATACGCCAGAACAGTTCGATTATGCCATCAACGATCGTCTCGACGAGATGGTTGAATTTATTCTGCCTGGTCTCGAGGAGCGTGAGCGTCTGCTGCGTCTATACTTTGACAAGTACGTGCTCCAGCCGGCGGCAGCGGGTGCAAAGTAAGTTCAAAAAACGTTCTAGTTCAGTTCCCTTCGTTAAGAGATGCATGCTTTTCAGACGTTTTAAACTGGATACCTTTGACTATGGCCAGACGTGCACCAAAATGGCTTCACTTTGCGATGGAATGTCCGGTCGTGAAATATCCAAGCTAGGCGTGGCCTGGCAAGCAGCTGTGTATGCCTCCGAGGACGGTTTGCTCACTGAGAAAATGGTCCTTGACAGGTGCTACGATGCTGCTCAGCAGCATAAACAGAAGGTGAGTGATCTGTTTTTAACTGATTCAACTTGTTTATTGATAAACAAACATTTTTCTCAGATGGCTTGGTTATCAGAGCAAGAGCGGGCGGACCATAAGTCCATAACTGGCGGCCCGCAAGCTGCTAAACCACCGTTAACGCTAACTGCCAATAAACTGTGAGTTGGACCAACTGGATCTGTCTGTTGACTAGCATTCAAAATTTGTTTAGTTTTTAAATGGACTTAGATTAGATTAAGTGTAAAACGCGCAAAGCTTTTTTGGTCACCAGATCCTTTTAAAGTGTATATTCCTGTGTGCAGATGCATTTAAAATTGTACAAAAAAAAAATCATGCAAGACACTATGCAATTGTAGATACAATTAATTTTTACTTACTGATAATTGTATTGTTATAGCATATACCACCTTATACATATATTGTACGAAAACGGTCGATAAAGCTTTGTATATAGATTTAAAAATTATTGCCAATTGCTTGGAACAGCAATTTTCAAAGGTTGGCGCCAGCATTCTGAGAGATTTATATTAAAGTTCTCGTTGGCGTTGCCACACATTTGACTAGTTTGGCCAGTGTTTTCCTGATGAATAATAAAAAATAATTGTTGATTTGGTTGAAATAAATGAAATTAAAGTAAGTTTTAAAAATGTTATTGTAGATCAAATGATCGACACTTTGTTTTTTGTATCGATTAAATGCTGAAATTAGACAAAGATGATTATAATTAATAATCGTGGCTTCTGGCAAGTAACTGAATTTATATCTCCCATCTGTCCTGACTAGTCGACCGACTCAAATGTTGCATGGAAAAAATCTAACCGATAAATTTAGTTTCTGAGGTTCTGTTTAAATTGTATGAATAAAATTTATGTGAAAGACTAGTTCGGAAATGTATAATAAATTTAATTCAAAATTACAGCACTCTGTCTTATATACAGTAAATGTATATAATTATGTCCAGATTGAAAAATTTCGTTTTGATTTAATTATTTCCCCTCTTCGATTTTCCCGCACATACTACATTTTTTAGAAAAAAAATACCTCAAAATACCTTTTATCGAAAACGTATTTCCCAACACTGTCAGTACATATGAATTAAAAACCGAACTGTTATACTGCCTTCTGAGCTGCAGCGACAAAAAATAAACGAAAGAATGTACGAATTTAAAGGCAATGAGTACATATGATAATTATATCAAGCAAAATAAAAAACTTAATAAATTAGTAGATTAATACTCTTTGGAAAAACCGAGCTGAAAGTACGATTTCAGCTAAGTTGAAACGACACACACCAATAAAAAAGCACTATGAACAATTCTTACTATTTCAAAACCATTTCATGCTTTTGAAGGCGAATAAATGATAAAAAATATTAAAATAAAAAAACTTTTATTATAGAAAAAACCAATATTGTAGCAGGGACTTAGCAAAATAACTCACTATTATCGATAGTCTACATAAGGTGTAATCGATAATGTCTCATCTCGAACTTAATTTGCCAACTAAAAAACAAATATAAAATACAAAAAGTAATGACAATATGAACACAACAGAGGCTGAGGTGGAAGTAGAGGTTCCAGCGCCAGTCAATGTTCACATCACTTTAAACATGCAAACATGTCGCGTTTGTCTGGAGTCCCACGAAACCACACTGTGCCTTCGGGATGAAATTGAGTACAATGATCTGAATGTGGAGCTCTGGCAGTTGCTGGAAAACGTGTCCAATGTTAAGGTAAACAGGCTGCAAGTGAACTTTATGGGCTGACCAAAATACAATTATTTATGATCCACAGTGCACATGGAATGAACCGAATCTACCTACACAGCTGTGCCAGAGCTGCACCCGTCGCCTAATCAGCGCCTATGAGTTTATACGCGAAGTAGAGAGGTCCCAGCAAACCCTGCAGGAATTGTGTAACTGCTTGGAGCAGGACCAGTCTACAATAACCATTGTGGAAGAGGACATGAACGTGGATGAGCAGGAAGTAAACGATGTGTTGCATCAAGAGGAAGAATTGCTGCAGTTGGATGAATGCGAATCCGTCATTGAGTTACAAGAGATTGAGTTGGCACCGTGTGAAGAGCCACACACACTTCCTGATCCCGACAATGAATTAGATGTAGAAACTGTAAAGTATGAGGCGGAAGCCAGTGATATCGTAACCGAGTTTGTACAAGACGAATCTGATGCAGAGTTGGATTATGATGCGGATCAACCAGAAGAACGTCCTTCACAGCTGGGTATGCGGCTAGTACATTCACAAAGCTATACATATAAATGTGCCCTGTGTCCCCGGATTTTCGCTAAAGACAAATCTCTGGCCCGTCATTTTGCAGCAGCTCATAGCCAATCGGCAGATGTGGCAGCTCAGGAGTTGGCCAAAGAACACAGCAAAAGTGGCGCACTGATCTGTGAACATTGTCCGCGCATTTTCAAGCGTCAGGATACACTGCGACGACATATGCTGGCGTTTCATCCGGAGGCAGTGGCCGTCAGTGGCGATTCAGCAGATGGTACAAAGGCAGCGCCACCAAAACGTGCAGCCAAGCGACGAGAGTGCCCCCATTGTGGCATCAGCTTTCCTGTGTCCAGTCTGACCATACACATTCGCCGTCACACGGGGGAGAATCCCTACAAATGCGATCAGTGCGAAAGGGCGTTTCCTCGCAGCCAGGACCTTAGTTTGCACAAGCGCCAGCACACTGGCGAGCGTCCAAGTGAATGCAAAATATGTGCAAAGAAGTTCATCTCTCAAAACAAGCTGGCGCGGCACATGCGTCTTCACACTGGCCAGCGGCCCTATGCATGTGACAAATGTGACAAGAGCTTTGTCCAGTCTAATGATCTAAAGATACATATGAGACGGCATACGGGGGAGCGGCCTTATACGTGTGGCATCTGCAGCAAAAGCTTCGTTTGCGGCTCCCTTTTAAATATACATCGCAATCAGAAGCAACACTTTGAGATTGTTGGGCAAGGCAATGATGACTGTGAACCTGATCCCTATGAAAATAGCCGGGTGAACAAGCGACGTGCTGAGGACATTGAAAGAATGCGACTTCAGCGCGAGAATGAAACGCTCCCGATCTTGATGCGACCCTACAACTGTGGCGTCTGTGGGGATAACTTCAAAAGTGGAGCCCTGCTCACTATCCATCGCAATAAAATGGCTCATTATGAGCTTGGAAAAGTAGACTACGGTGATCCCTACGAACAAAAATACAAGCAGCAGCAGCAAAGCACAGAGGAAAATGAAGATTAGGCTAGTTACGGATAAAGAAAAATTTAATAAGTTGACTCATATAATATTTTAACTCGTTTTTGTAGGATAAAATATATTTAATTTATGTACAAACTTAAAAAAATAATAAATATTTCTATTATTCTAATATTGTTAATATACACAACATATCCCACAATTTTGAACAATGTTAAACTGAACAATTTCCACCTGATAAAATTTTAAATTATTTTTTAATCGCTTTCCCAGTGCCCGTTCCCCGAACAAAAGCACCGATTCAACGCAACTTATCGATTGTCATATGATTACCAAAATATCGATATTGATACAATTTTGGATATAACTTATCGAAAGATCAATAAATACATTGAAAAAATTGTACAAAAATATTTGCTACCGACTATGACGTTGAAGCCGAGGTCGAAAATTGTCAAGACAACAGAAAACGAACATAAGTCAGACGCGTAACAAGTATTTTTTGAAAGGGGGCCAAACCAGAACTGGTTTCAGCTCAATCCCATTGTATTTATAAATGTGCGAATGCACACAAGTTTTTATGCAAAACAACAGAATCGAATGCAGCGTCATAGTTTGTTCAAGACATGATAAAATAATTTTTAAGCCGGAAATTTAGTGATTGACAAGGTTTCAATCGGCTCAGTGGTTTAAACGACATTTCGGATCTTATAACAAATACTTTTATTTAGTTATTCAAACATGTTTATTCTAAATTCAAAATAAAAAACAAACGTATGTATATATATAAAAATAAAAATAATAAAATAAACCTACTCAAAGCATAATAATAAAAAAGGTGTTTAAGAAAACAAATATTTACTTAAAAATAATAGTTCAGATTAATTCAATTAAACTCAATTATAAATATATTGTCAACACACTGTTGACTTCGGCAGTAAAATAAATGTTCTCTGGATCGAGCAGGAACTAGCTACTGATGCTAAGACAGCAGCTTTTCACTAGTCTTTCGTCGATGCCGCGCAGTACAGGGTTGAGGAATATTTTTCTTAATGTTCCGTTCAATAAATATAATAATAAGAAATATAATATAAAACAAATTGAATTAATATTTGAATGTGAATAAGACTAATTTATCTGAATTATAATTTGTAATAAAAAAAAAAAAATTTTTTTTTGGATCAAAAATTTGCAGAAAAAATCCAATTAATTAAGTAAATTAAATCAAAAATATGGAAAATACATTAAATAACCTACGTGTCAATTAATTATGTAGACAGAGACTTGATAACAGGGACAGAGACTGTTAACAGATTTAATTCTGTTAGTTTGTGTTGGCGCTGTAAAGCGTGCTTTAGAAGGGGAGGCTTCGGAAAGCAGCAAATTCATAGCCCCCGTCTGCCTACGTCACTGCTTATTACAGCTATAAGGGGTAGGTTTGCTGTTTCAGCTTTAGGGTTGCATTGCACTTGCACTTGCGTTAAAAAAGCCTAATAAAAAAGCATAAAACTGAAACTTTGCTCCGCAGTTAACTTATGCAATTGATGTGGCTTAAAGCGGTGACATAACGCGCAAAATATATGTAAATATAAATATAAAACAAATAAAAGAATTGTGAAAAAGCGAGTAAGAAGAGCTGAGCTGAGCTGCTTGCATAATATGCGCAGACAATAAATTCACTAAAAGTAAGACAAAAAAAAAATCAATAAGCATGTGTTTCGCTCTTTAAGAATAATTAACACCCGATTCTCACAACAAAAAACAGAAAAACAACGACGAAAAGGGCGACAAAATGGACGGCAGTAAGCTCGACGGGCAAAATTGTGAGCCGGACATGGACTCGTCGCAGTTCATGCTGGATGATCTGCAGCTGGCAGCGGAGCTGGGCAAGACGCTGCTGGAGCGGAATAAAGAGTTGGAAATAATGTTGAAGGAGCACAAAGTCAAAAACGAGGAGCAGCAGCGAGAAATTGTGCATCTGCGGAAACAAATCAATGCCATGGCCGAGGTGAACGATAGCCGCTTGAAGGTTTACGAGCAATTGGAGGTGGGCATACAGGATTTGGAACGTAGCAACCATCGGCTGACACTGGAGAAGACACGGGATAAAAAGCAAATTAAGTCGTTGGGCGCAAATATTGAGTCATTGGAGGCCCGTTGCGAGGAACTCAATCAACAGCTGGAGGAGACACGGCAAATGCTTAGTTCGGAGCGGCGCAAAAACGAAAAGCCATTGCAGCACGAAAGAAACAACGCGAAGAGAAGTCTGGATCAGTCTACTTCTTTAGCTAAGCAGTGGTTTGGTAATCAACGGGAAGCGCTTGATTTAAATGCGACTCCCATAGAAAATTGTGCTTTTGCTGTAAACGCCAACTCTACGGGTCTCAATGAGATTTCTCATGCAAATGATGGTTCCTCGGCCCTAAGCGATGTGGACAGTTCAAATGAGATTATTGGAGCTGCTGCAGCAGCTGCTGCTGCAGTTGCCATTAAGGGCGAAGACAATGAGGAGCTATTCGGATTGATAACTGATATGGAGTCAATCAGACGTGATTTCTTGGCAGAGAAGCAACGTTGTTGTGAGCTGGAGGAGCAGCTGGTAGCTATAATACAAGAAAACCAAACACTTCAGGGTCGTATTGCTATCACTAGCACAAATGAGGAGATGATGTCTATGCACGATGAGTTCTCCCTCTTAGATGATGTTAGGCAGGGACAAATGTGCAGCCGATGCTTGCGTGCCATGGACGAACAGGAACAAGCGTCGAACAATGATGGACAGTCATCAATAGCTCCGACCGAGGAAGTGGCAGAAGACGACGAACGAAGTCTACTGGGCAGTGAGTTTAGCGCACAGTTACCCAGTAATTGTGCTGAATTTCCGACAAAGCTGAATGCACATGAATTGCTGGAACTGAAGAATGGCAACAGTCCAAATCCATATAGAGATTTAGTCGAAAAATATGAAGCTCTGTTGGAGGTGCAGCGTACTTCTAATGTGCGTAAGAACAATGCAATCAACGAGAATGGCGTCCAACACTCAAAGGAATCCAATCCAAGTGTAACTGACGGCAATCAGGATCAAGGGCAAAAGGCATGTGTAGCTTTAGAGAAAGATGTAAAGACTGTCCGTGGACGAACTTCCACAGAGTTTTCAGAGGCTGAGACCTCGTCTTCAGGCTTCTCAGAAGAGACGAGCAATAAGTATACACAAACGGATGAGCGGCCAGGCTACTTTTTGTGCTCAATCAGCAATGGGGAAGAATGCAAGCTAAGCATATACGACGACGTTAGTCCCATTGATTCGCATTTCCAGAGCCGTCCCGAGTACAGAGTGCTGTTCAATGAGATCTTTGGTGTATTAAAAAAGGCCGCCGAAAACAAAGATGATGGGGATAAATTGAAAACATTGGATGAAGAGGCCACCGATACAATCCCAACAGTTACAGCTGATAACGAAGAATTCTCTGTAGATTTTGGCGATGATACTCAGAGTATTATCTCATCAGTAATGTCTGATCAGTCGTTTGCTCTTTCTGAGTGTGTAACGAAGCTGGAACGCAAAACGGCCAAGAAGCATTTCATTGAGGGGAAAAATCAAGAGAACAGACTTCCCCAGGTAAGCTCTACATCCGTCGCACAACTTAGCGGAGTAGCTAAATCTGATGCCATTACAAAAATCGAAGAGAATGGTCGGGTATTGACTCCAGTTAAACGGGAGCCACTTGAGTTCTTGACTGTTGCCGTTGGAGTTAAGAAGAAAAACCGTCGCAAAAATCGTAGCCTACATAACAATGGTATTCGAGTTGAGTCACCACTTGCACAACCTTCGCCCTTAGCTCATCCGTCTCCACCTCATAGTGTGCGACGTACACGGAAAGATTTTGTGCCAATCCCTCCAGAAATGTTGGTAACGGAACGCGCTCCCCGCAGAGCAATCGATCGGTCCAGCAGTGAGTGGAACGGGTCGCCAATGATCATTTATAATCGAAATATGAGTGCAAATCGCGCCAAACGCACAGGCCGTGTAATCGAGCTAAACGGCGTTGAATTTCATCCTAATACTGTATCCCAAGAGTTCCACAAACTAAAGAGGCTCGATCTGTCCTACGCTGAGGTACTACGTCGTGCTGATGCATGCGAACAGCAGAATCAGCCCCCACGCATGCAGCGTACGCAGCAGTCCCGCTGGAATGCAAACAAAAGTCAAAGTAATCGCCGCTAAACATGGACTCAATCAACACTTCTGTTAATTAATTTACTCTATTTGTATTATTTTTATCTATGAATCTGTAGTTCAGCGTCTTCATACCATTTTTATGTCGGAGTATTTGGCAATTGCTCCAAGTTGTCTGAATTTCAAAGAGATTTTATCAATAGGTTGTATGCTTATTGTTGATATCCTGGCCGCAGTCTGGGGGCCACCATTCTCAATATTTTAACATGTAATTCTTGTCAGTCATTTGTAATGTTTCTATGTTTCTATTCCTTTAAGTTGTTTTTAATATGTACATTCCTAAGATTGTTGCTGCAACGGCAAATGCGTGGATCTTTACTCTACCCACTTATTGGATCTTTGCTAATTTAATAATCTAGACATACTTTTGAGCTAACAAAAGTTTTATATGTATTTAAACCAAATTCGATATGCTTGCAAATATATAATTATATGTATGTACGAATCTGTAGTATCAAGTTCTTTAAGATATATATATCTAATAAATAAGCATGTGTGCCAAGTCTAAATAACACGTAGCGACCAAATCGTTTAGAATATTCAATATTCCCTTTGCTGTCTAAATGCCTTAATCCTGAGGCATTTGGAATTTTTTAAATAAAAATATATTCTCGATTATTATATTATTTTTATCTACTTGTATTTACTCTATGAGGTTTCGGATGGACGGTCCTTAAATTGAAATTAGTTAAACGATTTATAATTGTTTCGATTAGGCTAAGCAGAGCTAACGGAAGTAACTTTTTAAAGCAAATTTAAATCGAAAAGACGTTAATTAAGCCTTGGTTATATTATAGTATATTTTCTACCCAGCATTGAGTAGTATTAATCATAAACAGAAAGCTAAATAAGAATAAGAATAATTTCAATGACGCTTGCGTTGATGATGCGTCGTGGAAGTGGATGAATGGGAGTTGTGTGTGCTGCGAGAATCGGAGCGGGATCGAGTTCGCTGCCGGTGTTTGCCATAGCTTCTGCTCTGGTGGCTGCGACTGGTGCTGTGTCTTGAGGTTCGGCAGTAGGCGCCATCCTCCTCAGCCGAGTTGCTGGATTCTCGCTTCTGATGGCGCCGTTTATGTTGGTTATATTGACTATAATGAAGGGCATGTCGATCACGATCACGTTCGCTTTCGCGATTCACACGACTGCTATGATGTTTGTTGCTGTTACTGCTGTGGCCCTTGCGATGTCCTTTACTGCTAGTGTCGCTTCGGTGCCGGCGACTGCTGTTACCTCTGCTCTGGTGGCGTCTGCTGCTCCTGTGTTTTTTAGTAGCGGCGCTGCTGTGTGTACTGCTGCTAGCGCTTTTGCTGGAGGACTTGGAACTGTTGGAACTGGTATTGCTGCTACTTGAGCTACTACTGCTGCTATCACCGCTGCTGCTTGAGGACGAGGAAGAGCTGGACTGATGCCGTCTGCTTTTTGTTTTCTTTGATGTTTTTTGTGCCTTGTCGAGCGCCTTATTGGCTGCGCTTAGCATACTGACCATGGATTCAGGCATTTGCAACAAATTCGTTGCCGGATTGGGAACAGCCTTAAGCTTCTGTGGAATCGTACTGCTTTGCTTTGCAGCAGCAGCCACAGCGACCTGCACTTGGCTCACATAACTCTGCGAATGCTTGCCGTCCTTGTTGTCACTGAAACGCGTAGTCCGCTCCTTTCGACTCAGACGTTTACCTGGAACATTTTAGTAGCTACTTAATATGATTTGCCAAAAAACGTACAGGATAAACATACTATTAAAGTGCTGCAGCTTGTCATAAGCGGGAACTGTTGGTGTTGCTGTTGTTCCATCATCAGCAGGTGATTCTATATCCCGCTGTTCGAGTACGGTCGACTGTGCAGCCTGTGTTTCCAGCAGCTCAAGCTTGCGGTTTTCCTGCAGTTTTTGCTCATCGATCTTCTCCTGCAGCGACACACGCTCCTCAATGTCATCAATGACTTTCTCAAAGGCACGTTTACTTCTGCGTATACGTGCCTATAATAATGGAAAAAGAAAGAATCTATTACAACGAATATATATGTATTTTCTAGGATTAGTACCTTTAATTCATCCGTGCTAAGCTCCGCTTCTTTGTCAAGATTGCGTTCAACTTGATCCCCACCGTTGCCATCAGGATCATCCTCGTCGTTTTCGCTTGAAGAATCGCCATATTCAGCTAAACCTATAATTCAAATCAATCAAGTGCTAGTGGTTGCTGCCAAGCGTAGACTGAAAAGGGCGCTTGTTCTTTTTTAATTGCGGACTTTTTGCTTTTTTTGAAATTTAAAGTTTTACAGAGACAGAGAAAGGAAGAGGAAGAAAGAGGGGGTGCAAAAATACACCAAAACGGCTTAGGATGACAAGCGATTGAAATTAAGATATTTGAATCTATGTGAAATCAGCAGACTGATTAAACCTTGATAAATCTAGCAAAATTTATGCAGGAGATTTAGTTAGCCAATCCCGTCCGCTGAGTACGAAATATTGAAAGAATACTCTAATGGGGATTGTGGGGAGAAAAGGATAGCGCAGACTACCTATTAAACAAAAGTGTACAAGAACTTAGGGATAATTTGGAATATGTTACTTACCCAAGTTGCCGGTAATGGAGGACAAGGCGCTTTTGCGAATCACTTGGGCTGATGACGCTTTTGATTTACATACACATATATATATATATATATTACGATTATATAGTTAAATTCAGCATGTGATTTGTTTTGTTTGTTTTAGGTATAAGCAGTGACATTAAATTATAAAAAGTATTTTTATTCTCAAAACTTAGAACACAGCTCGAGCTCGTCCAAGAAGTGCTTCCTTCCGTTGAACAATTCCACAAGATATCAGCGCCGCTTTAAGTTTAAATTAAAGCTCAACTTACTTTGAGCTTTCCTATCACACAAGCTTTTAAAACTCACACATGCTTGTACTTACACTCATACACACAAAATTGTGTCACTGGAAAAGATCTGTTGCGAAAAACTTAACATTCTACGGATAATAAATGTACCTTTAGCGCGATGCGCTTTGAGTGTTTCAGTAGCAATAGCTGCAATCTCTTCGTTGGTCGTTTCCAGCAATATTTCGGTTAATGTTCGACGCACAACAAGCATCTATAGATTGGTTTTTGATAGAATGGTTGCGCTATTTAAAATACCTCTCTATATCAAAGTGGCGCCAGACAATGAAACCGTTTACCAACTGCTAACATTCAATTAACATCACCAATGGTTCTTTCTAAGTTTTAAATCATATACAAAGTAAATTTTGAAATCGTTTTTAAAAAGATTTGTAAATTAAATTTCTAAATTGCCTCGTTAGAGGAGGCGCAGAGTTTCCATTTATTCTGAAGATCCTATAAACGGGTTTTCAAATACCAAGAGATAATGAGTAAAAAAGTAAACTAAAGAATCTTGATTCAACCAAATTTTAAATAAAAAATTATGACTTGGTTTAATATATACATAGATATATATATTATGGGTATATATAAATATGTATGTATGGCTGGTTTTAGGTTTCATTCCCTGGATAAGCGCACATTGAGTCAAAACTTTGATGCCTACCAAATCCGCAAGTCTTTCTTCGTAGTTTTTACCACTTAATGCAGCATCAGCATTGACTTCCCTTGCACCTTCAACATTAAGTCCACTGTCTGCTGCATCTTGCTCCTCTATCTTATCTTCATCCTCTTCCTCATCCTTATTTTCATGCTCTTCCCCGGCAGTGGCTCTACTCAATACATCATTACCTATACGCTGAGCCAGGCTGGGCACATGAGCGGCCTCTTCTGGAGTGGTAATTGAATCTTCGCTGTCGCTGGCCTGAATTTCAAGGTCATGTTAATTGCTAGGCGTTCTGTTCATTACGTACACACTTTGGTCTGGTGTACATATATTCATATATTTTGTGCATTTGGGCAACCAATTTAATTGAAATTGATGTTGCACTTGGCACTGCCACAAGTCAAAATTGAGTCAAATGCATCAAGAGTTGCACTACTCTACTTACCACGTTCGACAAGTTCAATAGATTAACAGGTGTTGTTAGTGTTTTGCTTGATACTTGCTTAACATTGATCGATGGCGACACGATTTCCGGTGTTATTGGTTGCTGTCGCTCTAGTTGTCGTTGCTTCTCGCGTTCCATTTTCTCCAGCCCCTCCCTGGAAGTCATATGTAAATCGTTTAGCTTAAATCTTTTCCAATCTTTATGTAATGCTTAAAACGAGGCACCTCGACAGGAAATGCTCTATAATTAGGTCTTGAGCAATATGTATGTATACACACTCATACTTTCGGATAGGCTTCTTTCTGCCTGTTGCTTACTTTTGAGAACCTTAGAGAACCTTACCTTATCCACGCTGGTAACATTTTGCGCTTGTTGGCATCAATATCGCTACTGACGTTGCTGACTCCGCTGTTGTTGTTGCTGCTATTATGCATGGGTTGCGCTGTTGTCTGCGACAGCTGTGGCGGTGGCTCATTGGGGTTGCAAACGTTAAGTTTTAGTAGCGATGGAATATGAGCTGTTGGGTTGGCACGCGTTGACCAATTGCTCCACTGCTGTGAGCCGGCACCCAAACCTACTAGGTTTAACAGAGACATAGCAAATAATAATTTGGCAACCAAGTTCAGGATTTAAGATTACTCACCCGCATCATTGGGATGAACCATAAGAGACATTTCAGTGCCGCCTATCCATTGAGCTTGTGTAATAGCATGCGGAGGGTGTAGAGACTCAATACCATGTATTGTACGTCCATTATTTGGATTATCTTCATCATCCTCATCCATATCCATATCCATGTCCATTTCCGCCTCCCCGTGCTCTTCGAAAAGCGTTTGACCCTTACTTGGCTGTTGTTGACGTAGCTCTAACTGCTGCTGTTGCTGCTGATACTCTGGTGCAGTGCTGATGATTGGCGGGGGAGGGGCAATAGGCATGTTCACGCTAAAATTAGCCAGAGGCGGCGCAGGCGTGGAATCCCGCATGTGTATCCATTGCTGTGCCAGTTGAGCCCAGTCGATGCTGCCCTGCATATTAAGTGGCATTTCGGGTGTATTAGCAGCAAGAGCAGTACGTCCAGTACTAGGACCAACACCTGGAGCAGCTAGAAAATGTGGAGGTTGTGTCATATATTGACTATGCTTATTATAGCCTATTTCGGCGTTTGCATTGCTGCCCGGAAACATATTGTTTACACTTTATGTTAATCCACAGTTCGGCTCAGTTGGGCTTTCAACAATTTTCTGAAATAATTTTTCTAGTTTTACGCCATTTTCTGACTCTAACAAATTGACAGTCGCATTAGACGTAAACAATATTTTTGTCACTGTTACTTATCACACGTTTTCCTAACAGCTCTGAAGCCAACTAAAATTATTATTTTTTCAAATTTCAATTTATTTTATTTTACTAACTTAGTATTTAATAATATTCTCTGTTTGTTGTAGATATTTAATAAATAATAATAATAAATAAATGAAGTGAATGCTGAATATCACATATGGCTTTTCACTTCGCAGTCACTGGTATTCGTCTGTCGATTTTTATTGCCATTCAAATGGAAACGTAACCACGCGCTTCACAATTCAAACGAACGGCATTTTATTTTCACTTAGATCACAGAAATATCTCATAACCAGGAGTTTTCACTAATTGACTGATTTTAACTTTCAAATTGACCATAAATTAAATTTAGCACAAAAAAAAAGAACAAAAAATATGTCGCACAAGCCAAGCAATGTGCTGCGTGTCAAAGAAAATGCAGTAATCATTCCAGCAAATGCAAATTCAGCTTCGGCCGCTGCAATTTCCTTGCAGAAAAAGCAACTGTTAACCAAAAAGGTCCGTAAGGCTATTTATTTAAATACTCTATTCGTAAGTAACAATATAACTATATGCGTATGCAGCCTACAGCTGAGAATGTCGCGCCTGTGCCCAGCACTAAAACAGGCGTTCAATTAACAACAGCAGCCACATCAACAAAGACTTTCGCAGGCGCACAACAAAAACAACAAATGCCTGCTCCAGCTCCGAAGAGAATTGACTCTGTCCTGGGTAGGGCTAATACTGAGAAACCAGCGTCGTCTTCTGCCTCTGGTAGCAGCAGCAGCATTAACAAGGACAAGACTGGTAAGCGTCAAAAGTGTTTTATTTATTTTATTAAACGACTGTTAGCAGTCGATAAAATAATTTAAATTAAATCAAGGTTAGAAAATAAATAAAATTGTAAATTCTGAAATTCGACTAAAAAGTATTACATTTACTTGCTATATCAAGAGAGAGAAAAAGTACTTCACGAGGACATACATAATAGTATGTGTACGAAGGTTCACTTCCAATTTGACGAACCGTTGATCCACAGTTCAGATGGAGCAAATGTTGTGCATCACTTATCAAGAAAAGCCTTTACTTTGACGAAACCATTAAATAATACTGATGATAAAGTAATACCTCTTGTATAATTATATCCATTTTTAATATTGATTCTGATGATTATTTAATATTGATTCTAAATCAGAATCTCAAGATATTTTAATAGGAATAGCATAAATTAGTTTTCCGATTTGACTTGCTATGTTGAATATGCATAGAAAAATAAAGGAAATTCTCTTTTTAATAATTTCTGCGATATATATATATAAACATTTGATATATATAATTTTTTTGTGCCCATTCTTGCGAGATTCTTTACCTTCAATTATTCGTTTTTACATTAGGTTTGATTTTAATTTAAGGGTCCAAACTGGTTTGAACTCGTTACGTATTACTTCATTCATCTACTTTAAAGACAAATATTGCTATAACTAATCGTCTTCTTGTCCTGATCAAGAATACATATGAATTACATGATCGGAGATGCATTCTTAACACAATCTTGACCAAGTTATTATTATTGTGCACAGATATCGAACAGAGTTATACAGAGCGAGTCTACACGAGTATACGTCTGACAGTATATAACATTTTGTGGTTATAACATTATTACTTGTAAACATTTCGAGCTGATAGCGGTAAAAGTTCACAGAGGGCCATTGAAGAATATATCTAATGCAATCATTAGAAAAAGACCCTATCAAATAAACAAAACAAGTACAATATATAGTTATATGTTTTTACTCAAGTATTCATCTAGTCATGCCCATCTGCCTTTCGGAGACTATAAAATCATGGAAAAACAAAAATTATATTGGGGAACAGTAGGTTTGGGTACAGGTGTTTTGTAGTCGATATATGACATTGTTACTTCTTAAGACTTATTTAAAACCGCATCTTGAGCGAATTGGTCTTAATAGAAAATTTTTCCTTTATATACTATATA
This sequence comes from Drosophila repletoides, assembly GCA_018150835.1. Classification (NCBI taxonomy): domain Eukaryota; kingdom Metazoa; phylum Arthropoda; class Insecta; order Diptera; family Drosophilidae; genus Drosophila; species Drosophila repletoides. The sequence goes on from JAECWQ010000202.1 coordinate 9,946,963, forward strand.
AATATATACAATTACAGAAAAAGCGACAGGAACAGCCGGAGCAAAACCGAAGAAGACTTGGGCGTTAAGCAACTTCGATATTGGTCGCCAATTGGGACGTGGTAAATTTGGAAACGTATATTTGGCGCGTGAGAAGGAGTCGCAGTTTGTCGTGGCACTTAAGGTGCTCTTCAAGCGACAGATTGGCGAAACTAATGTAGAGCATCAGGTGCGGCGCGAGATAGAAATCCAATCGCATCTCCGTCATGCACATATCTTGCGTCTGTACGCCTACTTTCATGACGAAGCGCGAATCTATCTGATTCTGGAGTATGCGCCACAGGGTACGCTGTTCAGTGCTCTGCAAGCGCAGCCACTGAAACGTTTTGATGATCGACAGTCGGCCACATATATCAAGGCGTTGTGCTCAGCTCTATTATACTTACATGAACGTGATATTATACATAGGGATATTAAACCGGAAAATTTACTATTGGGACACAAGGGAGTACTTAAAATTGCCGATTTTGGTTGGTCTGTACATGAGCCAAATTCAATGCGGATGACATTGTGTGGCACAGTTGACTATTTACCGCCGGAAATGGTGTTAAACAAGCCACATACCAAGAATGTTGATTTGTGGAGCTTGGGCGTTCTGTGTTTCGAGTTGCTGGTGGGTTATGCGCCATTCTACTCCAAAAACTATGAGGAGACATACAAAAAGATTCTGAAAGTGGACTATAAATTGCCGGAGCACGTTTCTAAAGCTGCAGCTCATTTGATATCAAAGCTTCTAGTGCTAAATCCGGATCACAGACTACCTTTAGATGAGGTCATATTACATCCATGGATTGTGGCGCATACCAAGTGAATTTTAATGTTTTAGTTTTATTTAATCATAATTTTTCATTTGTCATTTGTTTAACTAAAATTAATTTTGCCGCATAATTTAATTATTGCTTTTTACACAATCATATAACGTATTTATCAAGTAAGAAAAACATTCCAAATTATATATTTAACATTAATGCAATTCAATTTTATTATGATTCAAATAAAGTTTCTGTGTTTCCAATACTAAACACATTTTGTTCGTTTCAATATTCACTTACGATCTAATTAAATAACTAGTGCAGGGTATCGACTTACCGTATATTTCTACGCGTATACATACTCGCATACATATTTTAATGAGTATACACACAATTGTTTAAAGCAACGAAAAAAAATGCAGCTTAGCAAGTTTTTATCACAGAAAACAAAGTATATACTTACAAACTTCATGAAAGATGAAAACCACGAGAGCTAAGCGTCTAAAAGCCAACTGCAAGCCTAAGTTAAACAATGTTTTATATCAATAAAATAGTTCAATTCATTATGTTATATTCTCTAATTGTTTGTGAAACTCTACCAATAGCAAATTTTAAAATTTATTTGCGATATAAATAAAGGAGGATCTTTGAAAGACATAAATATAAGTATAAGCTCCTAATCTAAATCATTCAGAGATTGATTAATGAATAAAACTGTTGTAAAATCAATAGCAGCTGATACGATAATTCAATTAAAATAATGCAGTTGGCCTATATAATTCGATGACTTTTTATAAACAAATTTCAGTTTTCGACTGTAGTTCTGAGATTAAATAAATTTTTGCGGAGAATTATTCCAATATAAATGGGCCTGAATCTTATTAACTAAAGTGGCTGATTTTTGATTAGTCTTAAACAAACTGTGCCAGGAGAGATGCCGCTGTGAAATACTAATGTGAACAATGGATTATTGTATCTAAAGTGAACGCCTTAATTTCTAACGGCCGCATCGGCGCCTGGTTTGCGTGCTGGCACATTGTAGTCATCCTCTGAAAGTGCGAGCCACCGTTTAGACAGAATATCATAATTTATTTAGAAAATTAATTACCATCTTGATCCTCATCCATGCCATCGTCTAGATGCACACCATCGGCAAACTCCTTGCCCTGATCGCCAGCGATTTCGTTGTTTAAATTCTCTCCATCGAGTAGATGCTGGGGCTGCTTGACTGCGACATCTCCCAGCATAACATCATCATCATCATCACCGCCACCGCCGCCACCACCAACGGCTGCTGCATCAGCGGCCAGCAGTTTGTTCTCTGCCTCAGCCACATGAGCCACACCAAGGTCGCCATCAAATAAATTGTGATTTGCGCCGGGTAAGTTAAAGTTCTGTTCATTTAATGCATCTTTCACCTCATGAGCGCCAGAATCAATCACACCCTGATTTTTATTCGCTTCTAGATCGTTTACTACATTAGCATATCGATTGTTATTTTCATTTTTAGGTAGCTCTTCGGCTGCCGTATCCACATCAGCTGCTAACTCGCCTTTGTTATCGAAATTATCAGGAATAGGCGCCACATTCTCGGGCAGCTTACGCTCTACTTTAACCTTTGCTGATGGCTTGGCTGGGGGCATGGCCAGTGGCGGTTGGCCACTGCTGCTGCTGCTCGCGGCCTTGGGAGACACAGATGCATTCGGTGCGGGCTCGGCATTTGCGGTGCTGGAGTTGGACTTGCGGGGTGCACTTAAAGGAGAAACGGGTGCTGCGGCTGCGGCTGCAGCTAGCACGGGCTGCTCTTGCTGTTTTTCTGTTTCATCTGCTAACTTCTGCACAATCTGAAAATTTTCAACAGAATTTATTATGAGGCTATGATTGTTGCGCATGTCAAATGGTTGCAGAGGATGCCGTTGCAGTGGCAGTTCCTGACGCTGCTCCACACCGCCACCATGAGGTTTAGTTGTAGCGTTAGTTGCTTGGCTCTGCTGGGCCACACCAATTTTGTATAGCCCTAGACTCACTTGCACTTGCTCGTTGAATGATTTTTCGTTACGAGGCTTCTCTATGCTGTGCACCAGCTGGGCAGGACTAGAACGACGCGTCGGCGTTGTCTCTGGCGTCAATAAATCGGCTGGTTTGTTCAGTTGTTGTTGTTGTTGTGACTGTGACACGTAAGTACAGTGGGCCTTAAACTCATTAAGCGTTGCCTGCATGGTGTGCATCCTGTGCTCCGATTCCTGTAGCAATGTCTCGTACTTATGCTGAAAGAAGAAAATTCGCAATAAACAAAAAAGTATAACAGAGAACAATAAATATATCAGTAGGCATACTTTCAGAAAGTAATCGAAATTAATAATAATTGCAATACTGTGTCGCTTTGGAATTTATCATTATTTAGGAAGGTTGAATCATGATAAGCAAATTGACTTGGCTATATAATTCTTACATTACCTTCCAAGCAGCTGCATCATTTTGTTTCTTGTCATGTTGCAACTGTTGAAGTTGTAACAACAAAGCATTCTTTTCCTCCAAGTGCTGCTTCTTGATCCTGCCGTATTCCTCGTGCAGTTCATTATGTTTGGCATCGAGCAGCTTGTATTTGTTAAACTGTTCATCATATTTTTGCTGCAAGGAACGTTCCGCTTCCTGCTGTTTTTCGTTCTCTTCCTGCATGTTTTGCTTTTCTCCGCGCATCTCTTCCAGCTTCTTTTCTGCCGTCAATTTGTCGTCAGTTAGCGCTGAAGGATTGCAAAACAGAAAAACATATAATAAAAATAGACGGGAATTGATTGATACTTACATTGCAGCTGCATACTTAAGCCCTCCTGGGTCTGTTCGCAGCGGAGGCGAAAGGCTCGAGTTTCATCCAATTGCTGCTGGGACATGTGATAGACAACAATCATCATGATGAGTACTATGAACATGGTCATTAATACGCAGATTCGAACACGCCCTGAACGGGCAAATCTTGTTGAGCTCATTTTCTAGAAGTTAAATTAATTGAATTCTTTCTTTTGGGTGTATCAATATTATTGGTGGACGAAACGACGAAAACTAGTCGAAAGAATAACCAGTACTGCAAAATGGTCTTGTTGTCTACCGGACCAGTGTTGCAGGCCGACTCGCGATGTCAGATTCTAACAATCGATATATATCGCATACGTGGAGCTTTCTGTGCATTATTATTGTTTTCGTTTTTTTATTCTTCTTATTTTTAAAGCAGCTTTTTCGCATTTTGCGCGTATACTGGTTAATATTAAAGCTTCAATATACAGTAAACGCCGGCAGCTCACGGAGAAAGCATAACGCTTGGAGCTTTCGTGACGCGAACGCGCGGAATACCAGACGAGAGCAACAACGAAGCATATATATAATATATATAAATATATGTAGATACATATACCTCTTTTAATTAAATATTAACACATATATATATTTATATATATATACACATATATATATATATATATATATATCATACGTATATTAGGTGTAAAGTAAACCAGTCAATTTAAACCGCTGACCGAATTATTAATAATAATGTGAGTTGCTATTCTCATCAGTTTCATTTCCATTTCAATTTATTTAAATATATTAACGCGCATACAGACATACATTCCTATGTACATGTGTACTCAAACGCATACATTCATCTATTTACACTTAAAATGTGCTTTAATCAATATCAAATGATATGAGTGTATATAAATGTTGTATATCAAAAATTATGTAAAAATTGTTGCAACCTTTCGGATATTCAGATATTCAGTCAGCATTAATGACAACTTTAACTTGAAAACCTGCTTAAAATAGCCAATCACGAGATAAAAACAAAACTCTCCATAAAAGTCACACTCGAGTCGTTTGGCTCAGACTTTTCAGGCAGTAACAGTAATCGATATTGTGACACAGTTTGATAATAAAACTTAAAGAAACATTTGTACATACTGTGCGTGCAGTACAGTGGTGCAAAGCTCATTTTGCGACAGGTCAATGGTTCTGAGCCAGAACCGAACCAATACAGTACATTGGTGCAGAGCTTATTTTGTGACAGGTCAATGGGTCTGAACTAGAACCGAACCAATCCAGTAAAGTGGTGCACAGCGCATTGTATGACAGGTCAATGGCTCTGAACCAGAACCGAACCAATATAGCCAAATTATCTTTTAGATACCTACTTAGAATTAATTAATAAATGTCATCGCAAATGAAAACATTATGATATATGTACATATATATATAAATATTTATGAACCAAAACCATTGGGCTCGGCGCTTAGAACGCATATTGTTGAACCAAAACCTAGGTTCCAAGATAAGAATCAGAGCTGTGCAATATTTTTCTTTGATCCGCCACCCTGTTTTTTATGCTAATATTATTGCTCATATTTACATATATAATTATATATAGTATGCTTAATAAAATGTAAAATTTTTTGAGAATTTACTAATACTGAGCCCACTGTATATATTATATACGTACAAATAGGAATAAATATATAAAATAATAAATATGTATGTACATATGTATGTGCAGAACAGCGTGTTGCTATAATCTGAAACAGTTTATAATGCAATAACAATTTATTCTGGTAACATTGGCCAAAACCGCCTTTTGGCCTTCTTGGCAACGTCGTTTGGTTCGCTCATATCTGTATTTTACTCTGTATATATACAAAGGGTAGATAAAGTATAGTTAGTTTGCACGAGACGTATGTAACAGGCAGAAAGCGTAAAGCATATACATATATAATTTTTGGGAAATCCCAAACTGAGTCGATCTAGTTTCTCTTTCTGTCGACACTGTCACAGCCTAGATTTAGATAGAAACATCAAATTTGAAATGGAGTTCATTTTTTAACTACTTATCGCACACCCTTGCCAATCCGACCCACATATTATTAAAACTGTTTTTAATATTTTATGGTGTTCGTATAATGAACACAGAAGTTTTTTTAAGAAATAGATAATCAGACGCTTCCCTACCCCACAGAGTATTTCCAAGTCGTGCACGTGTCGACTTGAGAATTCTTGTTATTTTTTTTTAATTTCTCAGTCTTTGAAGATAATAAAAAAAAGTATTGTTTGCCGAAGATAAAATACTCTCTCAGGGAAATATATGGTTCATTTGCTCACATGACACATTTACGATATAGTAAATTAATGTTAATCGAGTCAACAAGTACTACTAAATGCAAGCAGATTTGGAACTGTTTACTGCCACATTTTAAAGAAAAGTCGAATTTCCCAATTACCGAGTTCCGGTTCCATAAAAATCTTATTTTTCAAGACCGTTCCTAAATATTTCTTAGAAAAAATCTTTGTTCCACAAGAACGGAAAAAGGGCGAATGAAATTTGAAATCCAGCCTTTTGCCTTTTGATGCTACCAACTATATATATCAAAATGTATTACAATATTAATTTTCCCTGGGCAACGATGGTAGTACTATCTTATAGTTAAAATATGTATGCAAAAAGAGAGGGCTATGGTGTGCAAAAAAAAAAAAATTTGAAAAGCTTTAGTCCGACTATTACTCAAAAGTAAGAAGAGTAAAAAGCTAAGTAAGTTTTCGATGGCTGTGTGGATTTGTAGATCGCTCATCTTCCTCCCACTGCGAGAATATTCGCTTAACTGTTTGTTTAAAATATTTTAAATTTAACCAATTAATTAGACTCAATTAATTATCACTTTGCCAAAGTGCTAAAAGTGCTACATACATATGTACGTAGGTGCATTTATTCCATGTAATAACGACGAATGACTAGAAAGAAACTGATAATAGGTAACCGGTTCTTTGTCGTTTACAAAGTATACGGTGAAGAACCGATACCCGGTTCCTCTTGATTACAATGTAAGCGGTAAATGAACAGTTACGATGCAGGCAGTAAATTACCGCTAGAAGTGATAAAAAAAAATTGGTTTCGAAATTACGAATAAATGCATGTGTATACATATTTTTGTATGTGTGTTTATACTAAATTCTGTATACAATTGACCCAAGCAAGCATAATATATAATCGTTCACTCCCATTCCCATTTAAAGATATGCTGCCTAATCTTTGACGAACTCGCTTTCACTGCATATTAATAGACTTTGTACCGCCCCACCGGCTGTGTCAGAATCATTCTTCTTATCATATTTTTAATTGTGCTGAGAAGAAAGGCGAAAGACCGCATTTCAATTAACTATCATGCACACGCATATATACAGATACGTATATACATATGTATAGAAAAAATATTTAAATAAATAACAAGTGAGAATGTTGTAAAGATCTTGACTAGGAGATACTCTTTACCCCGGTGTTAATATTTGCTTGTATTACAACCATACTAATCCTTCACTTAAAAATGTACTTGTTCTGAACCTTTCTATAGTTTATTTTTATTATACGAACGTTGAGAAATAGTATATTACAATATAATAATGTATATTTAAACAAACCGAGAATACAAAGTATAAAAATAAACAATATTACTTTGAAATAAATATATTTTACTATTTTACTGTGTATTTGCTGTTTTTATTTTGTTATCTAATTATTACTCAGTCGCTAGAATTGCTCCCAATCTGAAAAGTACATGGCATACATAAGTGCTATGTAACTCGTAACTCCCCCAATGTAGTGTGTATATGTAGCTTGACTTATAATACGATGATGTACATTTTCATTAACTTTATATTTATTGTTTTTCAGCAAAATGGCAATTCTACAACAAGACCAAGAACTAGCAAAAAAACAACTACAACAGCCTCAACATCAACAGTTCGCGTAAGCAATCAATAACAATTAATTAGAGTACATAAAATGCTATTTACATTGGTAAATAAAAACAAGAGTGCTTTAGTTCAGCGAGACCGACAAGAACATACTCTATGTCCTAGCCCAAATACATATAAGTTACTTGAAGAGCTTCTGTACTTATTATGAGATTGAAATGAAATTTGTGGAACCTAAAGGCGCCATTAAGTACTAGCCCATTACTGAGCACAAGAACTTTAGTAGTTTTAATTAATTAGTACTTGTAATTAGTTATTTTGAATTTGCGGGGAGTGTAATCCAAAGATAGTGCCTCTAGTTTAAGCCTCTGATAGGTCAACGGTTTGACTGATAGATTACTGAGAGACTAGGTCGACTCGGCTGTTGACTCTGATCAAGAATATATGAACAATATATATTGCTTGCTTCCTTCCCATACTATTACAAATGTTTCATTGCAACTACAGTGTCGAGAGTAAAATAAGTAATCAGGAATAAATAAGAACTGATATAAAAACTTATGTGTTTACTAAAAGATAAATTTATATACATGTTTATTTATATTTTGTTGTCAAGAGTCGCCAACTGACTGAGAAGTCAACGCCCCCGCCCTGTTAAAGCAACACAGACTTCTTAAGTCAGAATCGGCCGGATCGCACAACTATATCACTATATCATAAAGCTCCAATAGGAACAATTGGTTTAAAGAATTTTTTTAGTTCAAATCTAATGACATAACGTTGCATATGTTCGGCCCAGGTCTTTAGAAATACGCATTGCGATTTTATTCATTGAGGGCCATTTCAAAACAAAAATAGCGCAATATTTTATACACATATGCATACTATATGCATATATAGTTTTCAAAATTTGTATAATATGCTGGCAACTGACCAATTATTTTTCACAGTCATAAAAGAAACGAAATGATTGTCTACCTATCTTTTGTTATTTGAAGATATTGTGGTTAAGATTTTGCCTGTTCGTTTTTAAACTAATTAATTTGTAAGTTTAATTTTTAGTTTATCTAAATATAATTATTAACTACTCTATTTTAAAATGATTCTGTTTGCTGATAAATCGATAAAAAAAAACAAAAAATATTGCGAATAATGCAAGCAATAGATATTAGGGTGGTGAAAACATCAATAGATATAGCTATAATAAAAATGGCATTTTTCCTTGGGCGTTATCAATACTAATAGACTTGTGGTTAATAATACAACACTTATCTTAGTGAATAGTTTATTTAAAAAGTTGCGGACATTTTTTCAGTTAAAACTAATTTTCAATAAATCGATGCATATTTCGACAATATTGATAATTTTGTATTTAAATGTTTTAAAGTGTCGGCGGGCATACGTGGAGCCACTTACAAAAGAATTGGCCGAGCAGAAAAGCAGATCTTGTCAATGTCAAGGTCGTCTGCCCGGGAACTGATTGTAGCAACAACAAAAACAAAAGTAGTTGTTACACATACAAATGAATGCAAGGGTTAACGCATTGCAAATATTTGTCAATTAGCCAATAAAATACGACGCTGACGTCTTAAATACCATTTCTATTTTATAGACTGCTGCCCAAGATCATTAACGGCGGCATTGCGGGCATAATCGGAGTGACATGTGTGTTCCCATTGGATTTAGTCAAGACTCGGCTGCAGAATCAACAAATCGGACCAAATGGCGAACGCATGTATACCAGCATGTAAGTTGAAATATTCAGAATCTCTTCAGATCTCTTTGGACCAATATTTATCAATACTTTTACTCCTTGCGCAGGTTCGACTGCTTTCGCAAGACGTATGCGGCGGAGGGATATTTTGGGATGTATCGAGGATCGGGCGTAAACATCTTACTGATTACCCCTGAAAAGGCGATCAAACTGACGGCGAACGATTTCTTCCGACATAAGCTAACTACAAAGGATGGCAAATTGCCGGTTAGTAGCCAAATGGTGGCTGGCGGTTTGGCCGGCGCCTTCCAAATTATTGTTACCACGCCCATGGAGCTATTGAAGATTCAAATGCAGGACGCTGGACGCGTGGCCGCTGCAGCAAAATTGGCTGGAAAAACAGTTGAAAAGGTGTCAGCCACCCAACTGGCCACACAGTTGTTCAAAGAGAAGGGAATCCTTGGCCTGTATAAGGGCATTGGTGCAACGGGTCTACGTGACGTCACATTTTCAGTCATTTACTTTCCATTGTTTGCCACGCTCAATGATTTGGGTCCCCGTCGCAAGGATGGCTCCGGCGAGGCAGTATTTTGGTATTTATATATTTCAGTTTGTGTTAGTTGCACTTGGTTTGAAAACTATATATTTGCCCGTTAGGTGTTCTTTCCTGGCTGGTTTGGCAGCTGGCTCGACGGCAGCTTTGGCGGTCAATCCATTCGACGTGGTCAAAACGCGGTTGCAGGCCATCAAGAAGGCCGATGGTGAAAAGGAGTTCAAGGGAATATCCGATTGTATTACGTAAGCCATTTACTTACACATATACTTGGTCAATTGCTAAAGCTCCTACAATTTTTAGCAAAACTTTGAAGCATGAAGGACCTACAGCATTCTTCAAGGGCGGTCTTTGCCGTATGATTGTGATTGCTCCACTGTTTGGTATCGCCCAAACCGTTTACTTTTTGGGAGTAGCCGAAGGATTGCTCGGTGTGCAAAAGAAGTAAATCACATCAGAATCATGAGCCAGGATATCTTCTGCTTTTACTCTCTGAATGTTAAATGTATATGTATGCGTTAATGCTGTTGATGTTATTGTTAAAGCTGTCCCATTTCAATGTAAAAAGTGAAGAACTCGCCATAGAGATATGAAGTTAATACGCTATCCCTTCCATATATATAATCGTCTATACATTATATAATAATCTGCACGGGCGATAATAGAAAACTATTACAGGCAATTTCAAAAAACCTTTTACCCCAATGACAATAAGATAATGAAAATCAATGCTATTATTCTGTAAGTGTTTATTTTTAGCAACATTTAAACAATTTTTCGCCATAGACATCCTGTATATTTAGTTTCCTAAAACTAGCATGCTCCTATTATGGATATTATTTAGTAAAGATTGCATTTCTGTATGCTTTTAGGCAGCGGCTTAACTTGTAGAGTCAATGAAATCATGAACAAATATACATAATGTATATATGATATATAGGAAATTGTCAGAAAATTATATGTATAAACATTTTGTTTGAATTAAAACTGTTTGGTTTATTTTTTGAATCAAACTGTATTGTGTAATCAAGCACTTTGCGTAAGTTTTTGCTCAGATTCTGGATGATTTGATCGATTAGTTAATTAACAAGCGTATCTAACAGTCTACTGATCAAAAACGAATAGAGCCAAGTGGACAGTGATTCTGCAGTTGTAAGTTCAAATTCCTATGGATTATTGGAATTAGGCCATGGAATACCCTAAATGAAATTCAAGCCACAGTAACAATACCATAAAGATTCAATTTCCGGGCTCGAGGGACGCTCAAAGAGTACTGCCAGCTAACCGTGCGAAAAGCTGAGACTATTGGCCGCTACAGAGAAGCTAATGGAAGACGTGCGTGACATTACCTTCTATGCTACTTTCCAGTTTTGATCCTTTTAACTACAAGGGACCAAGAGAATCTAATGTCTCCGGCGAAGCGGTGTCCTTAGATTAGTGGTGCGCAAGTTTTACAGAGAGCTGATGGTAAAATGAATCGTGGGTATCAGTTTCTTTTTGGAATCTAATCTTGCTGGGCTTTGGTAAGCAATGTAGTAACATATAATTTCTAGATATTTAGATGGGAATTAATTAAGCTAGATTCAGTTTTGTTTACTAATTTTTGACAGATTCCAGTTATAAAACTAAATAAATACATAGCGGCCGCGATTCGCATCGAATAATCCTTTCCTAATCAGTATAATCTATAAAAAATATGTTTTTCTATCTGTCTTTAAGTTTATTATAATGGATATACGATTTTCTCGCCAGTTCTTGATTCTATAGTCCAAACAACATGAATTAAGAATAACTGCTGAAATTTAAGACAATATATAACAAGGCTATCGTTCGTGACAGTAAACATTCTGGATATATTTATTCGTATTCTAATTTAAATTGATAGGTAAATTTCAATGATCCATCCAAACAGGATTGCTCAATAGTACACCGCTTCTCATATCACAATCTATAAAAACTTTTTCTTCACCTTGACCTTAGATTACATCGGCGGGTTGGCTACTGGGCATGGACGCAGCCTCTGCACTCAAATCCATATAACGACTGCGCTGCCAGCGAGCAAGTGTTGCGCGGTACCATTCGAGGAAGATGGCTTGTCGGTAAAGAATAATACCCATTTGTAGTATAATCAGCCCCATGATGGTAATCAGATTCATAATTTCCCACTCAGCAACGATAACAAATGCCCAGATAAAGTAGACGCGTATTCCATCGGCGAGCAGACGATTGCCGCTGGAGGAGAATTTGGAGATGGACATGCCCACACAGTTGTAAATGCCACAAGAGCCGGTAAATCCTAGTAATGCCAAAATAACCAATGTGTTCCCACGTAGTTGCGGTATAAGATCACTTAGATCATCAAAGACTCCACGAGAGCTCTCATTAAAAGGTACAACGCCTGGCACAAAGTTTAAGCAAATTGCCGTCAAGGTTGAAATGATAATACCAAAGATGCCCTGCCATCCAGCTGCTTGGATCGGCACCAAATCCGATGCCTTCAAGTGCTTCTCCTCATACACATACTGAAAGGCGTGTAGAACTTCTGCTATTATGACCAATAGATCACCGGTAAGTATGGTATTGTGATCTTTATGCGTCAAACTTTCGGTATCGTACTCCACGCGCTGTACATCTAAGGCCAATATGTCGATGATTCCGCATGTCATGGTGAAAATTGCAAGCCAGTGGCGGCAGCTCAGTGATTGGTTCAAGTAAATGGTACTAAAAAAGCCCACAAAAATCAGAGCAACGCCTGAAAAATATGAATATTAAAAATTTAACCAAATTAAGGAGCGCCGGTCGAGGGGAATGCTCGGCTATATCCTCCAATCTATATCATCTATATCTATTGGATCATATATAAGAAAATCTTTAGACTCCTATGACAAGTATGTTACATTGCCTAGTCTTATTGTCCTAATCAATAATATGTGTATACACTTTATGCATTACAATGCATTACACATTTCGATAGCAAAAGTATAAAAGTCTCTGTATGGGTACAACAACAGCGAGACGAATATTAAGCGGAACTAAAATGTCGAGCCATTCATATTCAGGATCGGTTATTAACCGGTTCGATTGAAAAGGGCTCGCAGCCTATCTAAGTATATATATAATTTAAGGGATCGAAGATCCTCTCTCATCTGTTGAAACGAGAAACGAGTATATGAGGAAGCATATAATAAACAGTAACTGCTGATAAACGTACCTCTTATCATTTGGAAGCTGGTGGCATACGTCAAGTACAACCCGGTGAATAGCAGAATGGAGGCAGCTGTACGGACGAGGGAAGGCAACAGCATGCTGACTGGTTGGAATTCATTGCTGCCGCGTGTCAAAATATGATCTTGCTCTGCGCTGAACTGCAAAGAAGGGCGAGTATTTATAGGGGTATATTAAATAATGAATCATTAGTATATTTTTATTATAAGTATTGTTAGGAGTGGTGAAATTAGACGCCCAGTTGAAGCTCAACTTACGCTGCCACCACGTCGAGACATTAGGACATGAATAATCTTGTAGACTCCGAAGCAGAGAAATTCGCCCAAAAACATCAGCAACGTCCAGATAACAGGATGTTGAAAATGATGAAGCTTCCCATCGCTGCCCTCCAACAGCTGATTGCTGACCCATCTGTGATTTAATTATTAATTTACGCACTTTATATAGTTAATTAATTAACTAAATTAATACTTACTTGACCAACAAAACGTTTAAAGTGCCGCTCAGCACAAACAGCAGTGTTATAAAAACACGGTGATCCATTTTATTGCATTAAACCTGTACAGACTACAGTTTTGTTAATTCAATTTAAAATTATTGACGTTCTTTGTTTTCTTTTTTTTCAGATGCGCAATGATAAAGAATGCAAAAACACACACAACAACAAAGTATGTAAGATCGCAATTGCAATGCTGTAAATGTGGTTAGCTATTAGCTAAATCTGATTAGTTGATTTTAAAATGAGCTCTATTTAATTACCGAACGAAGTTGTTGCTGTAAAATATTAGTTTTGCTTTAAAAAGTGCAAAACTTAATTGTGAATTTTTGTTTACCAAAGCTTGCCGGACTGTCGTAAGATTGGTGTGCTGCCAGACTGCCCGTATATAACTTGTTAGTCAGCTGTTTGGTGACAAAGTGGCAACGATAAATTGTAAATGGGCGCTCAAATTGAAATACGAGAAACGTTTTTTTGTGTTTTTTTATTAAAACCAAACTTAAAAAATATCACAGGATATAGATATTAAAAAGAGCATTAAATTGAAAATAAATTTGTTTCGGTTGCATTCTCAGCCGTCTGTGTTGCATTTTTCCTGTGAAATATGAAGAGTTTTAATAGTATATTTATTAAAACTCAATTAAAATTACAATCTAAGCATTCTCAATAAAAAATAATTAATACGAGTATATACAACAATAAGCGTGTGTTGTGTGTTGTCTCACCTGTTGTGTTTTTAAGTGTGACATTTAAATTTTTTTTTGTTTTTAAGTAAGTGTTTAGTTTTAGAGTTCATCTTTTTGGTGAGCCAACGGGAGGGTGACCTCCTCAACCGTTCCCAATCGTATAGTTTCATTTGGTTTGGAAAACTTTGGTATATATTCTACTGTATCACTGTTGCTAAATACCGAGTTGTGTAGATTGTCCATTGGTGCTGCGGGATCGGGGCTTGTCAGTGTTATTTTGGACCTTGTCGCCACTCTGTGGAATGTATTCATGCATGTCTTGTGGTTATACAAGTAATTGGTGCTTAGTGTTTAGCGTGTATGTTAGTAAGGCGCTACGTAAAGAGGTTATGTTTTTAGGACTTGTCCAAGGACAAAGAGTTGAAGTTGAATTTGTACCTTAAGTACAGCTATTGGAAGTGAATACGAGTATAGTTGAAGAACTTAATGGGTAGTCATAGGGTAAAGTTCTATTGACGTTGGCGGGCTCCACCGCGTGCTCCGCGCAATTTTTGTGGATTTCTATGTTTGAATTATACACATTCGAATATATATATATATGTATATGCACATATGTATATGTATATAAGCCAATAAGAATGATAAAAAAAGGTTACCTATCTCTGGCCTGCATGCTGGCCTCCACATCTAGACTGCGTGGCTGACGGAAATCGCATTCAAGCGAGAAAGCCGAATCGCCAGGCGTAATAAGCTCCGGATCATTCTGTATGACCACAATATTTGTATAGAGTTCCCCATCCTTAAGCGTCTGGCACTGATCCAACTGGAAGTTCATTTCCAACTTGCGAGTTCCCTGGCTTACAGAGGGCTTCATGAAGCACGGTGCCGATTGTTTATAGAAGCTACCTCGAGTGTACATGACGCCCGTAAATGGTTTCTCAGTTTCCAGCATTACATTCATCGAATTGGCACCACACTTAAGATTGACCTTTTGTATACCCTGATCACTGCCCTCAATTTTAAAGGTGTCCGATAGGTCTTGCTCCCAGATTTCTGCAACAATTTGTATAAGGCTTACAAATTTTCTTCACAATTGATAATAAATTTGGAAAAATTAATTTAGTAATCAATTACTTTAGACCGTCTGCTCGGAATTAAATTAGCAACAAAATCTTGAATATCTTGTGCCCCATTCGAACCAAGATCGATCCCAGTAAATATTCATAAAATAATTCTTAAATGAATATTATGTATGCCTAACAAAGGGTTCAGATACAAAATAGAGAACAAAACGAGACCAAATCTGTATCATATTATTCCGGTGCCCTGATCTAAACTTATCTATGCTTATAAGACTTTAATTTGAAGATAAGAGCTTGTATTTATTAATTCAGTTTTAAATTTTCTTCCATCAGTACAGCTCTCTGTACTTTTGTTTAGCAACTTTTCCTCTAGAAATTGGGTATGGATTGTGAAACTTTCGGAATCCTAATTTTCTTTACAGAACTAATCTCGTATTAATAATTTATTTATCAATAACTTTCAACAAGTTTTCTTCTACGAGTATGTATTTTCTAACGGAATCCTTACTTTCCGTTCAGTACTGATGTTGTATTTATCGCTTGCTAACCAGCGAACCGCAACTCGAGAAGTTCAAATAGGTTTAAACGCATCTCTTTTCACTCTTTCTAGCCGTTTGCACCGGCACATTTAAACCGGTTCCCTTTGTTTTTGTCTGCCTAGAACACTCATACCTAGCCTTCAAAATTTCTCCACACCTCACACAACACACGAATCAGACGTGTCGATGACCTACCTTGATTCTGCTGCTGCTTCTTATTACCAGCTGCGTAGACGGCTAGCAACATGTTGCAGCCCAAGAAAAGCAAAAGCATATTTTGCAGTCTCAACATATTGCACTTGACTTTAAATATTATTATTTTTATTATTATTTTTTGTAGCACGAGCACGAAACACGTCCCAATGACTCAAAGCTGAAAGCAAAACTAACGCTTCGACTGCGACGGCGCAGCGAATATAAACAAAGGCGCCACAAAGCTCGACTTGGCTCTTGAGAGAGAGATAGTGAGAGATGGAGAAAGAGAGAGAGGGAAAGGAAGAGGGAAGAGCGCATGCGCCAGCGCAACTGAGAATCTGGTCAATCAGCTGGAGCGACGGCGCCGTTGCTTTGCTGATAAGACTAAATTTATTGCCAACGCGAATTGTGATCGTACATAAAAAGATATATATATATATCTATGTGAATGTGAATGTAAGTAAAACAAAACATATTTAAAGCAGAAAATACAGAAAATTATTGCAAGGCGAAACGAAACGCAAAGCGCAAAGCGCAGTTTAAGGAAAACAAAATGCGGCTTCATCGACGGACGGCATTTCCGCTTTTCATGCGGATTTTAGTTGTGCATTCATTTCAGATTGCTGCATTTTCTTGTTGCTGCTGCTGCGGTTATTTCACTTGTTGTTTGACTGTGTGTTTATTATTCAAAATGTTATTAAACTTCCCCGTTTTATACACCGCTCTGCGCTTCGACGGTTCTCCAGCAACACACACTGCAACAATTCGTGTGGCATGTTTTTCTTTTCATATTTGTACATATTTAATATTGCGTTAATTAAGGCTTAATTAGTGTATTGACTGGCTGGCAGGCTGGATGGCTGGATGGCTGGCTGACTGGCTGGCCATGGCAGCGAAAGGGGGAAGTTGCATATTTTGTTTCTTTTGGACAATTGCAGAAAAAACGGCATTGCCATTGCATTTCGCAAGCTTAGTCAATTAGTTAACTGGACATAATGAATTGGTTTAAAGCTGATCATAGCCATATAAACTAACTATATACATCTATAATTGAAGATAGCCCAGCTAATTATATGACTGGAATCAGGTTATATCACTTCTTTACAATGATATATTACTTGGGCTATCTCGGATAACTTGCCATCCATAGATATATAGTCAAAACATACATAGAATTTGGTTAATTTACACCAAATCATCATTTTCGTTAGTATAAAATAATATTTAAAAATACTCCAATTCAGAGGGTTCCACTAAAAATAATATATACGTATATTTTGACAAACACTGAAAAAAAAAAAATTATAAAATTACTTGAATAGGGGCCAGGTTGTAATAGTTATGTGATCTAGCATTTTCTTAGACCAAGTACGGAATTGTTGATTCAAATCTGTTTTTTTAATGTCGGAAAAATAGACTGACTATGACAATAATATAAAAAGTTTAATATTCTCTTATGAATTAGTTCCAACCCGACTCATTGGTTTATTGTAGTAAGTTTGTTTTATTTAATCCTGTTTATATTTTATTTAAAATAAAATGTGCGAATATATATATATATATATATATATATATATATATATATATAAAAGAAGAAAAGAGTTTTAGTTCGAGTCGTACTTCGCACATTTTATTTTAAATAAAATATATATATATATATATATGTGTGTAATATACGGCGGATATTTTAAACCTTCCGAACGTTTACCATTGGTCTAAGAAATTCGTCAGTCTTAGTTTAGATTGTGGCGTATTTTTCTGAGTTTATTATACTTTATCATTTTGTAATTTATATTTGCTATATTTGTATATGTAATCTCTTTTTTTTCATTAAGAGCAAATTATCAGTTATTGATTAGAGCTATCAAAGTCTGTGCAATAATATAAATATAAAGAAAGACCTCTATGGAAATTTTCAAAGTCATAAAGTTCATTTCTGGGTCAAATATTGTATATTTTGTGACAGAGAATAGATTTTGTTAACTAAAATTTATAATATTTAAACGATTTATATATTATATAATATTATTAATTGGAATTTTGTTTATATTTAAACTGCAATTTATTCTGCATCCAAAAAAAAAATTCACAGATCCACATATGATCCAAAGTTCCTAGTGGTATTTATTTCTTTTTAAGTGCGGACCAGTAACGCTCCAGTTCGTTGCCCTCCCAGTTAAAAGGCTTTGTAAAGATACTGAAATAATTAAATAAATAAATATGTAAAGTAAAAGATAATTAAAATTGGCAAAAGTAAAAAAGGAGTCCTATCAAAAATGCAAAATACTGAAATGCAAAATTACTAAATTATAAGCAATAATTCGATTGAGACACGAAACTAAAACAAGTTCAACATCAGCACGCAATACATTGCCTGAAGATACCTCAGAAATAGAGAAAGGGAAAGAGAAAGAGAGGCAGAGTCAGCGGATGCCTACTGCACCGATGGCCAAGATTGACAATGAGTATGCATACATATATGGACAAACACTACCGGACCGGACTCGGACGGCGTCTCAAACTCGAACTCAAACTCAAACTCGAACTCGGAGTGGGACTACGAATTGATGGTATAACTATCTTTGGTCTGCTCAGTTGTTGGCTTTGACTGCAAATGGAGTCGGATATGACGCAATAGTAACATTGTATCCGAGTTGCACAATTTCGGTCAACTTCCGAGTGTAAATGTGTATGCAAGTTGACCGCCACTCACTTTTCTTGTATGTGCTGCAGCGCTTCCTGCTCCTTCGCATTGAGGCCTTGGTAAAATGCAGCCAAATTCGTTTCAAGCAGTTCACGCGTCTGCATGCCAATGAGAAAGGTGCTCACATCACCCAGTTGGATGCTGTAGTACATGGCCAGCTTTCCCAGCTCTACGCCTTGTTCCTTGCACACTTCGGAGGCTTGGCGCGCTATCTGCTTTTGCTCATCGCTAGCCGGATGCCATGGCTGTGGTCCTGCATTGGTCAGCAGGCCCAATGCATGGGCGGCGGCACAAATTATGCCCAAGTTCTGGGATTTAAAGAAGTCCAAATATTCCAGCAATGTGCTGTCAGTTAACGTGTAGCGGGAATAACTTAACACCGTCTGGAATACATATAAAAGAGATTAGATAACGACGGAGTTATGATTATCTAAATAGTAACTCACATCAAATCTGCCCGCGGCTCTTGATATGCATTCCTTCAATACGGATATGGGATATGCGGATAATCCTATATATTTGGCCTTGCCCTCCTTGACCAACTGCTCTAGCGTGGGCAAGGTCTCGTTAAGCACAATGTCTAGGCTGGGGGCGAATTCAACGTCATGTATTTGTATGACATCCACGTAGTCTAAGCCCAGCAGCTGCAGGCTTTTCTCTACGCTCTTACGAGTCTTTTTGGCACTAAAGTCAAACATGTGCTCATAGTCTAGCTCATAACGTGCTACCTTGGTGGCTATGTAGTAGGCTTCCCTCGGCACATCCTTGAGCGCCTTGCCCAGCACCTCCTCCGATCGACCCTGACCATACCAAGGTGCTGTATCAATGTAATTAATGCCAGATTTTAATGCCTCGTGCACAGTTCTAATGCCTTCTTCCAGTTCGAAGCTGCAGTAACAAAAAATTTGTTTGAGTTTAAAGATCTCTCTTTCGTTTCATAAATCTCTCTTCTTCTCTCTCATTTGAAACACACCCATAGTTGGCACAGAGTGCACCTCCGCCAAACGAAACTTTGGAGATTTCCAGACCCGTTTTGCCTAACTTGCGGTATTCCATACGCTTCACTTGAGCTTCATCATGGAAGCCCTTGACAAATGTGGCCGGTAATTTTCCAGACATTTTTATTTTTAGTTAGTTATTTTCAGACTCGGGAAAATATGTTTAAGCTACAAGCAGCCCTCAATGAAAACTGATTGCTAATTCCAGAATATTATATTGTATGGCTCTCTCTGCCTGTGTTTTGCTTATATCAGAGTAATGTCAGAGAACACAATTGCCTATGTGTGTGAGTGGAATGTTTACTAATACAGAGAGCACTGAAGAGAGCACTTGAGATTGCAAATTTAATAAAGAGAGGCACTCAATCAAGATTGCAAACGGAATCTTCTGGTTTATCGGTTCTTGTTGTTGTTGCAGAGAGATTTTTGCTCATAATACAGAGAGAGGAAACTCGCCACATTATTTGGTAATCATAAACATTATTACGATTACATTAAATATGTAGGTAGCTCTTCCTTATTTAACTGGGTTTTTCAAAATGGTATTAAATAGGTAAAAGATTATTATTCAAAAATGATCACCCATCCAGGATGGTTGAGGTCACAGATCATAAACAGGTGGAAAGTATTTGGATACTTTAGCTAGTCCAAGCTAGCTCACGTTCTGAGATGGTCGGTATTTCCCTTTTAATAACTTACTGAGTTCTTTCATTTTTTTTCCGTTTTTTAATACCCACTGCTTGTCAGAGATTTAATTTCTTTTATTAATTAAAATTTATTTATTAATTATATCTTGACTCAGAATATTTAGTTTCAAGCCTTTGAGTATTAAAACAATTACTTAAAAAAACGATGCAAAAACTATCTGATGAGGCTGGTTTCGATACGAGTGCTGTCTGCAGTTCATACCAAATATCAGCCACCTAGCTCACAAACTGAGACCCTAGTTTGCATAGAAATAAACAATAATATATATATTTAATAGGGTTGTAGATGCCTCCTTCCTCGGAAAGTTATAAAACATTATAATGCACTTGATCCAGGAAAAGCCACTGGTTTTTAAAAAACGGACATAACCAAGGAGTGTACATATATAGGGAAGTTAAGATATAAAGGGGAGTCATATTCAAGTGGTGTGACGTATGGATTCTCTCCACTATGATTCCGGTGACTATTAATTAAGCCAAACAATTTCGATCCCCCTGTTATTACATAATAATATTATAATATAATATACTAATGTACGTACATCATATTTCTGCTTGTTGAGTTCAACATTTGATTTTTCACCAAGTGAAATCAATATATACATATATATATACACTTATTGTTATGTACACATTATTCGCTATTAATAGGAAAATAATAAAAGTGTATTGCCAGAGACATTTCCAGTAAATGTCAATCAATCTATAGCTAAGATTGGGCTGATATTAAATACATTTATAAATACACATAGATCTCATATTCAAAACGGGGAATATGAGATCTATGTGTGTTTGTAAATGTATTTAATATCAGCCCAATCTTAGCTATAGATTGATTGTATAAATTTTATTATTTATATTGGACTGTTGATAAAATTGTCACATATCGCTTTACACATGTTATATATATTTAAATATTTCAATCTATCAATAAATTGAAAGCTATTATATCCAGCATTTCTAAAAAGGCTCCGTGCTGTTACTTGAAGTCTTTGATCGTTGATAGAGTGGATCCCCAGCTATAGGACTTCTTAAAAACACTGCAAAAAAAAAAGAGCATTAATGGAGAGTTCCAATTAAATTTGGCTGCTAACCGGTTGCGATAGGCCAAGTTCGTGCGCCTCTGACGCAATGTTAACACCAAATCCGAATTGCACAATTTCTCAACCAACCAACCAATTTCACAACCAGCTTACTTACTTTTCTCGCAGATAGTGCAGTACTTCCTGCTCGGTGGGACTCAACCCGTTGAAAACCACGTCCAGATTGAGCTTCAGCAAAAGTCGATTGGGAATGTCGATTAAGAAGCTGGCAGCACTATCCAGCTGCATGGAGTAATACATGGCCAGTTTTCCTAGCTCAACACCGCGTTGCTTGCAGATCTGGCCGGCTTGAATGCCCACGGATTGAAGCTCGGCGCTGCCTGGATGCCAGGCTTGAGGACCGGCATTTGACAGTAGGCCCAAAGCATGAGCTGCAGCACAAATGACGCCGACATTAAGCTCCTTAAAGGCCTTCATGTGGCGTAGCAGCGTGTTGTCCAGGAGCGTATAACGGGCATAGGATAGCACCACGTGAACACCTCCCAGGGCGCGTTCAGCGCACTCATTAAGTGCATCAACATCATAGCCCGTGATACCAATAAACTTCGCTTTGCCTGCCTTCACAAGCTCTATCATCGCAGGAATAGTTTCGTTCAGTACCATATCTAGGCTGGGTGCAGCATCCACATCATGCACTTGCAGCACATCCACATAACTCAATCCTAAAAGTTCCAAGCTCTTTTTTACGCTTTTACGTAATTTGGCTGCCGTGAAGTCAAACATATGATCAGGATCTAGTTCATAGCGTCCCACTTTTGTGGCAATGTAATACGCCTCCCTGGGCACATCCTTGAGCGCCCTACCGATTATCCCCTCTGACTGCCCTTGGCCGTAAAACGGAGCTGTATCGATGTAGTTGATGCCTGACTTAATGGCCTCATGCACTGTTTTAATACCCTCCTCTTCGTCAAAGTTTTTGTCATATAATGCGCTGAATGCAGCGCCACCGAGAGCAATTGTTGACACTCTCAGACCTGTTCCGCCTAGCTTGCGGTATTCCATTTTACGAACGAGCTCCTCATTGTGGAATCCCTTCACAAAGGTAGCTGGCAGTGTACCCTTCATTGCTGTAGTCTCGGTCAAACTGCGCTCTGAGCTGGAACCTCTTTAATATTTATACATATTTGCATTTGTGGTTTTTTTTTTCTTATTTGTCACCCACATGCATGCTTAAACATACATACATACATTTCTTTGTATATATGTACATACATACATATATATATTCAGTAGAACAAAGAGAAAGTCGGTTTCTTGCTAAAGTAAAGCTCACTCAAGTGATAAGAGAGAATTGAGCCTACAAAGCTCTGTGTTTGAGTATTGTGTACTCTTAAAATTCATTTCTAAGCCGATGAGCTAGTTTAGGTCGGCGTTGCCCGGAGAATGTCAATATGTTAATTAAGCGTATTTTTTTATATCATAACATTAATTAATTTTGTACAAAATCAATTAAATTTTAATTTTTGACAGTATTTTTCCGAACAAAAAATAAATAAGCCCAATCGCAAAAGGGCAAGACTTTTAGACAGGCTTTTAGCTCTTTCCAATCCATCAACAAAATAACTCTTATGTCTATAACAAAAAGACAAATTCTACACGTTTCTGGCTCCAGCCCTGTTTATGGTCTGAGGGCCGGAAATTTCAAAATATACAAACCTATCTCCTAATAATTAAATATGAAGAACAATGAAATTGAGTTTCAAATCAATAGTATAAAATTGTATTTTTCCTGATACGTTTTCTGACCCAATATAGAGGTTGTAAGGGTACAATTAATATTAAAGTAATCGGCTGTGACATTCGAAGCAAATTGAGTGTATTTCAATATATTAATAATTGCCCCAATCTTATTATTTGCTTCCTAAAAATTATAAAATTGATTAATTGGAGAAATATTATCAGGAGTACAGAGATTTGACTTCGGCAATTAATAATCTGAAATTAATGTATTTAAGATAACAAATATATATTATATGCTGCAAAAAAGCAATAGGGTATTTAAAATTTGAGGTACTCTATAGAATATCTTTTATTTTGTACAGGGTCTTAGGGTCTTAGGTGTAGCTGTAAAAATTGATCAAACAGCTTGCTACTTTTTAACAGTATTTTTAGAGGTCAACTAAATATATATATATATATATATATATATATGTATAAATATATATGTTTATATGTTCATTTGCACAATCGTTCTGACACTGATAACAATTATTACTTCTTTTATCAGCTGTGCTCTTTAACTCATCCGAAACATTTTGAAATATTGATACGCTGGATTCGTTTGTTTTTATAAATTTATATATTTCATTAATCAAAGAGATTTGAAGCTTCAGCTTTCCTTTGCTTAATATAAGTTTCCAATCATTGACAAATAATTATTAAATAATATAAATATATTCGTATGTTTAGTAGACAAAGAAAGAGATACACACACGATATTTAAAAGAAAACATCGAAATCGCCATTGGGCTGATAGTTCTGAGGAACCTGTGGTCGACGGTGCTGCTGTCTTGGCCTGGGTACAATAATGTCATTAATCTCATGCAGAATACCATTAGTAGCCAGCACATCGCATTTGGTGACTCCGGCGTTCTCGATTTTGGGGCGGCGATCGCGAGTAATGCGCAGATGTTGGCCAGAAATGGATTCAATGGAGCGGACAAATGGCCAGTTGGTGGGTATGATGCCAGCACAGCAAACCACATCGTTTATAATGTGCGTCTTGACTTGAGCCTCAAGCTCAGCTTGACTCTGAGCAGTTGCCTTGGATTCGCCGGACTCACTGAACTCCTCGAAAACATCGTTCTTGGGCACCAGCAGAGTAAAACTGTCCGAATTGTTTGATAACAAATGAGTCAAATTGGCCTTGCGTACCAGTTCCAAGAATTTGCTGTAGTTAGGATTGGCCTCTAGCGATTTAAGCAGGTTCTACAGAAGAGTCGGAGAATTAATTTTCTTTGTTCTTTCAACTTATTAACTACTTTTTAAGCTTACATTCTTTGGTGGTGTCAGGGGGCGATCCAGTTGATGGAGAACCGATCCGCAACTCTCATCGTCAAAGTGGACCAGGCGGGCACAGTTTACGGTCGCTCTGTTCATGACATCCGAGAAGAGGGCATGTGTGGAGTACAGATTCAGGCGTACATTTGTGCCTTCTACCGTAGGCAAGGAGCTCTCCGACAGATCGCAAGTCTTAATCATGGGCTTGACCACATGATAGTTCAGGAACTCCAACAAATCCTTGTTGTTTTTCAAAGAATCCGGTTGCTCTGTAAGCAGACGTGCCCATTCCGATTGCTGCAGAGCCTTGTCAGTGGGCGCAAAGATTGTGACATTGTCCAAATCATCGAACTGATCATCAAAACCTGAGGCTTCTAGCAGTTGCTTGAAGATCGTAAGATTTTTCTGCGACATTAAAGTAGTCATAGGCAGAGCAGATTCAGTGGGCAGAATGGTGTCAATAATATGAAGTACTCCATTGGTGCCCATTATATCGGCATCCAAAACCTTTGCAACATTATTGATATAGATAGCAGATTCCTCAGATTGATTTTGGCCCTGTTGAGTGCGATTTAGCAGCAACGGTTCACCAAGTAAATTATAAGCTGTCGTCTTGGCACCTGGCAATGTGGCCAACGAGCAGAAGGTCAGATCCAACATGTGGTTCTTAAGAATGTCTTTAAATAGATAATTTATCAACAAAATTATTATATATATATATATATTATTATATATATATATTATTATTAGGTAAAGAAATAATGAGTTGATGAAGGACTATAACATTTAACTGTAATGGGAGGGGGAGTAACGATCTCAAAACTATATAAAACAATATTGATGAATATACTTCGACTAATTCAATACAAAAATAACTAGCACAAAAGCTTATTAAAAATAAAGTACTTTGATGGTTTGTTTAATTCATTATTTGATTAAATAATTAATAAAAGTTAACTATATCTTCACAGCTCAATAGACTTAATAAAAATTTCTAGTGAAATAAAAAAGGCTTACCGAATGAACATATTTAAATTCGAATTTAAAATTTGAATGAAAAGTAGTTTTTGGACAAATCTTAAAAAAAATAAAATAAATGAATATTGCACTCCTGTTCATCTAGTTTTGGTCTGAACTCTTTGCATCAGATCTCTTTGTCA
Organism: Drosophila repletoides; assembly: GCA_018150835.1. Classification (NCBI taxonomy): domain Eukaryota; kingdom Metazoa; phylum Arthropoda; class Insecta; order Diptera; family Drosophilidae; genus Drosophila; species Drosophila repletoides. Next base: position 9,972,645 of record JAECWQ010000202.1, read on the forward strand.
TATAATCTGTTGTATTTTCTTTCTGCTAGCCAGACATTTTTAAGATCAGAGTATTATATCATATAGCAATGGAATCGAGCTAAACATTATTACTTAATATATTATCATAATCATCATTTAGGTTGCACTATTACAGCAACTTTCAAGTGATTATTTCAGTCTACAAGGGTAAGCAATCTCAGTCTTTTCTCACTAGATTTTTTTTCACAACTTACTAGAAGCGCAGCCGCGTCCCTCCTTAAGGGCACGTCGGAGATGGGGTTCCAACTTATCAAAGGCCGCGTCTGTGGGCACAAAAATGGTGACAGGCTTATCAGCCTCCAAAACGGCACTGATATTGGTTTTTTCCAGAACGGTACGCATTATGGACATATCGGCACGCTCTCGAATGATAGCCATTACAGTTTTAGTCAAGGGCTTCAGCACGCCGTTCAGTGTATGCACCAGAGCCTGTTCGGATAGCTTATCGTGTTTCTCAATGGGCACACAATTGGCAGCATAGCGATAGGGCTCTAGGCCCAAGGCGGGTGGGAGTTGGTAGCTATTGATGCGTATCTTCTGGCCTGGTAGTTCAGTCTGAATCAATTTCTCGTTGGGCACATCCTCTAGCTGCACATCACCCAGAACAGAGTGAAGTTTGTATATGGACGACGTTTGCGAGGCCTCTGTTTTGGGGTCATCTACGTTCTATGAAATATTCGAGTAAATGGCTTAGCTTAATTAAGTCTAATTACTAATTTAAGTATGATTAATGCTTACGTTCTCCTGCTGATGCTGGCCACGATATTCCTGGAAGGCGGCATCGTTGGGAACGAATAGTGTCACTTTCTTGCCACTGTTGCTGGCCAGCATATCGCCCAGCTCGCCGGCGCTCTTGGCGCTCTCAATGAACTGCTTGGCTCCCATATCGGCGGCAGTTGCTTCGATATCTTTGATCTCGATCTTCTCACAAGGTGTGGTAAAGTCCGCATTTCGTGGACGTCCATAGCCATGGCAACATTGGCGTGTCAGAGTCACCGTCTTCTTTTTGCCATTTTGATTTACGCTGCACACGAGAAACGAATGAGAAAAGAAATTAATAATACATGACGTATACGCAACGTTGCCGGTTATGCAAATGTTTTAAGCTGCTGCCCCACTTACATCTTTGTGCAGACGTGCTTGTTGGGTTTCTCGGCACAGGAGTTCACGCTGAAGTGGAACTGGCCAAAGAGCGGTGAACGGACTACGCTGCCAGCGCCATCACGTTCCTGACCAAAGGTGTCCACAGAGTCATCACCATCAGTTTCCGTGGTTGCGCCTTCGGTTTCCTCTTTTTCAGTACAAACATTGGGTCTACGATTATGCAATGGAAAATAATAAACATCAATTAACTTCTCTTAGGAAATAATCTCTGTGATGAGAAAAATATGAAAGCAACGAGTCACGATCAAATTATAACAAATTGTGAAAAAAATATAAAATATGCAAAATATTGATCAAATTATAGAAATTTATTTTTCTTAAAATAAAATAAATATTGAAGTATAAGAATTAAAAAAGAAAAAAATTTCCATTAAAATGAAGGTTCTTAGTCTTAAATGCATTTTCGATTCAATTCGATTTTGTTCAAGAAAAAATTCCAATACTATATACAAAGCTTTAAAAAATAAAGAGAATATTTGGTAAGAAAATTATGTATTTTCAACTAAATTTCGTTAATTTATACCTTAAATAATGTTTTTCATGTTATGCAATCATAGGTTTGTTTTTAGCCTGTTGAGCGCTTCGAATCCCAATAGTTTCCTTAAGTTATTAGAATTCTGCTGAGTCCACAACGGTCTTATTAGCCAGCCATTATTTGCTATCACTTGCTAATACCTTTGTCAAATCGCAGACTTGTAAATCAAAAGTCAATGTACTCGCACCTACATACAGACAGGCATATATATATATACATATATAGCCATATCTATAATTTCTATGATAGTTAGTCAGCGCCGAATAAATGGACCCCATGAGGGAGGGCACTTACTTATCTGTCCATCAATGTGAGCGCTGATGAATGTTTACGCTACAAATTCGCAGTCAGATATATAGTAGATATATATTCACATAATTTTATGATATACTGTACTATACTGTACACATATATTCACATAATTTTATGGTATACTGTATGCTCTATGGAATTAACAGCTTAACAACTTTGCCTGCCTTCAATTCAATTATTCGAATGTGTATGCCACAAAGCGGGCCATTGTGTGAATATAGTTTTCGAAATTTCTCGATTTACACATACATAAATACCCATGGACATACATTTTTACATATATATATATATTTATACTCTACTCTCTACTCTCTACTCTTGGTGTTTATCTGTGTATAGCGCTAATTTTTCAATTGCTGCGTCTGACTTTCGTTCTCAGTTCGGAACAGAAACAAATGCAATGAGTACACCAGTTGATCAGTTGATTTCACAATTTTGCTTTAACAACAATTTAGAAAAGTGCAAACGACATCTATGTATATCCATATAGATTGAGTTATACATACATAGATATATGTACATATATAGCCATTCATATATATATATATAGGTACATGAATATAATTTAAGCTAGTTTGCAATTCTGCTGCCAGAGCAATTAATAGAGAAACCGGCGGCCAAGTTAAAGCCAGCCAAGCAATTTGCTAGATCAGCTGCCCATATCATACATCAATACACTTCACTTTTGAGTACTTATTGTGGCTGAAACATTCAATATAATTATACCCTTGCAGAGGGTATTATAACTACATTACGTGGATACATGTAGCATTGTCCGTCGGCCTTTCTGTTCATATGGAAATTAGTTTCTTAGTAAATTCAACAATAATTTTGCAATTGGTATTCCAGTTTGTAAGGGTATTTAGTCTTCTGTGCACCTAGTTTTGTTTTTTTTTTTACCAGTTTTCAAAATTATTTACTATGCACGACGGCCGACCAGTTAAAAAAAGAAGTTCCATTAGATGGCAATAACTCGAGAGACATTACAAATCAAAATTATATTTAATAGCCCGAATGAACTTGACATTGTGGTCGGTTAATTACCAAATGCCAAGAACTTCGAGATCCGAGATCAGTCGTGTGCGGCGATTAGGAAAGAAACCACCAAGTGACCAAAACATGCCATATAATCATCTCTGAATTTTATTATATTATTATTATGTATGGAAGAGCTTTCAGGCATTGTATTATTTTCGACATTGTAGATAGAGAGACTGATTTATAGATTGTGTTACTCTAAAAGTAAAATAGTTCTCAGTAAAAAGTCAAAATTAAAAAAGATGCGTAATTTGTTTTTTAAATTGATTAACTATTCTTTATTTTCGGGGTAGTTATGAAAGCTCACATTAAAAGGAAATTATTAAACTAAAGAAATGATCGTCTCTGATTACTTAGGAAAGTTAGCTTAGCCAAAATGAATTCCATTTAACTAATATTTTCAGACCGCAAACTAATTCAAAAGTTTTAGATTTTAAAATTTCGAAATTCGAGAACGATAAATTTATGATTCTTTACTCACCCCTTCCACCAAGGTTCCTGAGCGTTGCCAAAACCAAATCCTCCGAATGAGTTGAAAAACTCATTGCCAAAGAATGGGAATGATTGCTGGAAGAACACAGCCGGATTGGGTGAATTGACATCAGTAGTGATGGCATCGACATCTATAGAAAAGTTTATTGATTTAGAAAGCTTTTAACTGATCTCTGATTTTCGATTACTTACTGAAGGGCTTATGCTCCAAGCCAGTGGATTGTCCCTGCGTTGCAACTGCTGCTGCTATTGCCGTATCCTGCCGTCCTTGTTGCTGCTGATGCTGCTGCTGCTCGAGAGGCACAAACTCCGTGTCGCCGATGCCGTCGGTCCCGTAGCTGTTACTGTAGAATGGCAACAGTGGCGCATTAACTTGGGCTTGGGGGAATGGCTGCTGAGCCGCCAGCGGGGCTGGTGGTGGCGCTGCCCAAACGCTTGCCACACGCTGTGACGGCTGAGCACGTAGTGGCTCTAACGGTGCTAGTGGTGCAAATGGTATGGGCGCAAAGAGCGTGCGATGCAGCGGCAATGGTCGTGTTAAATGTTGCATTAAGCTGTCGAGGAGCGCCCGAGTGGGAATGGAGTGTTTCTTTGGTTAGTGTGTGTTGTGTTCGTGTTGTGTGTATTGAGTTTTGTGATATTTCATGCAAATTTCAAACCAGAACTTAAGCCTAAAGCGGATCCCCACCATAATTCATATGCCTTCCATTGTTTCGGACATAAAAGAAGCTTCGGCCTGACTCGATATTCCCTCTATATGTTGTTATATAGTATAGGATGGGCTGGTCGTGCTCATTGTTTAGCAATTGTTTTGCGCAGCATTTCTGTGAGCCGCATACTAATTGTACACCTCCATTAACTGAGAAGCTAATACTATAAAAATCAAATGAAAATCAACGTTTTTTTTATTAAATGCCCGAAACAAGCTTGCAAAAATTCCCAAAACACAATGTGCACTGCACTCCAGAGCCGTGAAGAGTCATTAATCAAATGGGATTTATGTCTCTCGATTTTGGGTGTACCAAAAACACTAATTTTTACTTGTGTTGTATTTAAAGTCTTCCACCTGAATCATTCGAACGTTTTGTGCAAACAAATTTTAGACAGCTTTCTATTGGCAAATAGTATGAACACTCTGCTACTTGACTTTTCCCATATATTCATACTTGTCACCCACATTAATATATATCCATACACACACAATAAATAACTGTGTGTCTTTGTAACATTTTCGGGACCTTTTTTGATGATCGAGCTCATTAAAAATGCACACCACGGAAGCTAATTAAAAAAAAACAGACATTATAAGAGCTAAGCAAAATAAAAAATATATATGTATAAATAATATGCTGGAAATAGCAAACCTAACAAATTTTTATAGTGCCCACGGTCGGTTAACTTTTCAGATTCTCACTTCTGGTATGACGCCTTTATCTGATGGGCATATGACTCATGACTTGGACTTGGGTCGTGCTTGAGGGCTTGAGAGAAGAAACCTTGGCATTTGCCAGTTCCAGTCGAGAAATATGGGACTTGAAGTTTCTCGGGCAAGTCACGAAATGAGATGGATATACGAAATTTGATAAGATTGCAGCTAGGCTTAAACTTTTAATGGATTTCTTGATATTTGGGAGTTCAGAAAAAGCTTAGAAGAGAAACGAAAAGCTTAAGATCTTTACATAAAAAAGGAAAGAGAAACTTTTCATATATATTACAATTATATCCATTTCAATAGTCACTGAATCACTGATTTCTCATTAAAATATTCATAAGCAATATTACATAAATTCCAGCTCCTAACTTATTTATACTTAATTAAAATCAAAACACTTCGAGAACTTTCTATGGCTCATTAAAAAGCGCATAGCGAATGAATGAACAATAAATAATTAATTTTGTGAATGTAAACAAGAGACAGGTAAATAAAATAAACTTTCCGTGATTTGATTAAAACGCTACCATGGAAAGCAAAGAGTACAACCAAACCGGTTGCCCAGAACTAAGCAGGGGAAGCACCCAGTTTTGACCCAGTTTGGGATCATTTAAAGTGTCGGCGAGCCATTAAAATAGGCCACTACCTGTTCCAAAATTGCATCTAATGAGGTGTCAAAAGTTAATTAGCTTCGTGTCAAGCCATTTTCACCGCCGCCCTGATGATTACGGGTACCATCAAAAATTGTGTCAAAATTAGTGGTTCAAGTCGGTAAACAACTAAATAGTTATGGGCTCTACCTATGTCTATATCTATACAGAGTATAGCTCTTCTCTAAGGTTGCACGCTGTACTCAGCCATGTGTAAAAGGCTTGGCAACGATCCAAAGATACAGCAATCATCTGTCAAATCCCGAGACTGCATCTTTAATTCTGGCGGATGCCCTAAAGTCGATGGCCCAGTTTGAGTGGGCATTGTTCTCATCACAGTTGTTGGTGTTGTTGTTGTTGTTGTTGTTTGTGCAATGCCTTTCGCAAAAACTTGAACTGCAGGGTTAAGTGCTCTCCGCGGCGATTTTGTGTGCTGAATTCCAAACGCGACTCTCCAAGCTTATTGCTTAGTGTCTCAGTGCAGCTAAGTTCGAATTGAACAAACTGTTTTGTACCCTGTAAAAGGGCACATTTGATTCAAGGTGAAAGGAAAGGTCTCCAATTTGGAATCAACGACCTATCTCCTTGATCTTCAAGCTGTGACTCAACTCTAAGCAGTATATTCTTACTTAGTTGCTTCTGTGAGCGGTTTCAGGTTTAAGTTTATAAATTGAGGTCACTACAAAAATTGACTTTCTTTCCGCGATTTCGGGAATATTTTTTCTGCCTTTCTGTTTGTTTTGTATTCTTTTGTGGTAAACTCATTTTTTTCTTTTTGGTTCACTTTATTTGCAATATCGTTTAGCGAGTTTTTTGCAAAGTCAACGTTGTAAATGAAGAAATTTCACCGAACAAATATCATTAAAAAAACTATACTTGCGAGTAGGTTTTATGATATGCCAATGGGCACAAACCCATAAAATGTTGAAGTTACTAGTCAATATTTAAGCTGTAAACCGAACGGGAACTGTGTAGTGAGTACATATTAGAATATAGATATTCTATTGGTTTTTGTGAAGAGGTTGCTAAATACTGGGAATGTTTTTTGTTTGTTGGGCATAGGTATAGTTCACCTGTCTGGGCCTGAAAATGAAGCTGTCCCGTCAATACTGGAAGCTGAATAGAAATCTTCACTGTAAAAAAGTCAGGGATTATCACGGGGTTCGGAAAGAAAGACAACAGCTACATAAATGGTTAGAAATATTGGGTTATTTGGAGTATTATCAACTACATTGAAAGTTATTTTATACTTATGATATGCGAGATAAGTTAATAAGATGAGTTTTTACCCAAATTAAAAAAACAAATAAGCCTGGGACAGTGAACCAATCAAATTCAAAACTTCAAAACTACATGAAATATGCATGAAATCCAACAACCACTCAAACATAAATCAATTTTACGTTTTTATTTGTTTATTTTTGGTTACTTACTCGCTATAGAACGGCACGGCATTCGCGATGGAGACCAATAGTAGGCAAGCCCACAGTCTTAGCATCTTTGCCTTGGAAATATGACAATGTCTCAAATGAAATACACGTCTTAAAGCTAAAAAACAAAAACAAAAAGACAGACAGAAAGCTTGAGAAGTAAAGAAATGCACCCAGTTTCTCTGATTCGAATGGAACAGCTGTGAGACGGTGGGATCAGCACTGGGACAGAGATATCCAAACACTAAAATACTGGTTTACCACGCCGAGCTCCGTTTAAGCTGGGTGAAAAAATATGTAGGTAAATTGTGGACAGTGGGTAAAAAAATGCGAGTAAAGAAGAAATTTTTCCTTTTACACTATCTTTATACGAGTACGTCAATTACAGCGATAATAATTTTATATAATTACTCGTATGTATTTTAATTGTCTTGCAAAATTGATACACATAACATAACATTTTCATCGAAGCAAATCGCATCGTATTTTATTCGAACATAGTTTGACAACTGTCTTTGACTGTCTTTGACTGTCTTTGAATGTCTCTGAATCCTATTCATCCACTCGAACACACTAACACACACACTCACACTCCCGAGTACTAACAATTTGCTGTTGTAGCCGACTATTGACGACGATGTTGGCGAATTGAGCGGCAGATGAAAAGTAACTGAGTTAGAACGCGCTCCGTCTGCTATTTATAAGCTGTGATCGCTGCTGCCGATGTGAAGCGCTGGGAGAGGCGCTTCGCGGCTTAAGCTTTGACTCTCTCTCTCTCTCTCTCTCTGTCTGTCGGCACCTCTTGCTCTCTCCAGAGAACTTTTTGCTGCTTCAGAGACAACGTCAAATGCGAAATTCGTGTACTAATTGTGAAAGTGCGCGGCTTTGATAAGTGTGTTTACACTGCACAACACACGTTTATATCGAACGAGCATTTGTCAACCTTTATTAGCTGTAGCATAACGAATCAATTAAGTTTGCATTGCTCACAAATTATTTTGGATTCAATCACAAGTAGTTCTCTGGAATGGAATCTAGTACAGGTACACACAGCATCGTATTTGCCTACCTGTATCTATATATATATATATATCTTCTCTATTCAAATGCGTAGTACTGTAAGTACTTTGGTTATTCCGCAAACAAAGATGAGTTGCCTCATTAAAACTCATTCCAGGCATAAATATAGTATTGTAAAACTGTTCTATTGTATTGTACATTTAAGTAAACAATATGCAGGTACTCGTTCCAGTTGTTATTTTTTGATTACCAATTCTAGGAATTGCGAGATGCTTGTTTCTTTGCAGTTATTTTTTTGTGCCCACCACCGAATTTATTCATAAAAGAGAGTATTAAGAACTAAGAACATTAATTGACAAGCAGACGCAGGTGTGTCATTTATTGTCTATGCATCAATCTCAATTCTTTCCAGCTTATCCATGAGTAAAACAAATTGCCTAAGAAATTATTATCTTTTATTTTAACACTATATCTACACTATTAAGAGAGTATTACTATTTAAAAAGATTTCATTTATTTTTACACATCAATCTCTATCCAACTTATCCATGAGTACTAAGCATTCTTTGAGGAGTGTCATATATCATAAAGGGATATCTCATAGTTGAACCCTTTTCATAAGAACATTTTTACTTGTTTCTCGCGTGTCGAACCATTAAATATTATTTGTTATTCACTGCTGATAACAATGTGTTCACTTTTAAGATTTTCCCTTGCTCAGGTCCCAATGAGGCTTGTCCCCAGCTGATAAGAAATGAAATCCAGCAAAAATTAAATATATTGTAATGCTAATCATTTCCCTGCAGAATTCAATTGGTGTGAAGATACCTTTAATATAAATTAATGCAAGGACAGTTCAATAAAAATGAGTCATGTGGCCAGACGGAGATATTCGTATATTTAGTAAAATTCAACTGCTGATTTTTCTTCTTATTTTTTTTTTTGATTTATTTTTATATACCATACAATATTTACAATAATTAATTAGACATTTTTGCTATATAAGTATATATATGTTCGTATTAGGTATTATTATAGATTTGTTTTACCTGGAAAATTTAAATTTCAGTTTTAATAAATAAAATGCAATTTAATTAGCATTTCACTTTCACTTACGCTTCGTTTTTATAGTGTTTGGGATTAAATTAGAATTCGGAAAATCTATATTAGATACGTAGATATCATTTTGATTATTTTGTTTATAAATATGTATTCAAATAATTAAATTTTCTCTCTGTTTTGGAGCCAGGTCCTGCGATATAGTTGTAAGTCCGTTCAAAATACACATAAATACTTTGGAGCTTACTTAACAGAGAATAGAGAAAATCGTTTCTATATGTGTAAAAGTGTATGTGTACGTGTGTATAAATAATGTGTTTTAAATAATCTCCAGCCCAGTGATTATTTGAAACATTATCTTTGCCTAGTTTTAGAGGAACTTCCGACTGTCATTCGTCAAATGTAAATGAGGAAAGCACTCGCCTATCTTTGCCAACACATCCGTTTACTCCATTAACGCTGGGAAAGAGGATAATACATATGAACCTATATAGTAGTTGCAGCCTTTATTGGAGTACGAGTATTTACCTGGACGTTTACCCCGCATTCCAACAAATCCGCTTGGTGCACGCTTGCCGTCTATTAGATAGACCCAGGGCTGTAAAAGATTCTGTCTGACATCGGAACCATCCTCCAAGTCACTCTTCTTACCACGCACAGCCACAAATTTGCTGTTGAAGTCCGCAAAGCGTTGCTTATCATATCCCTTTTTAAAGTAATTGCGCCAGAACTGGCAACGATTAGTTCCATATATGTTTGAAAGTAAAATTAAATTGATTATTTGAGATGGGCTTGTGAACGAATATACTCATACATTCTTTGAATCATATAAAAGAATCTTCAGAAAACAGATATTATATTCGTATTCAGATACTTATATAGTTATTGAATAAATATCGTTACCTTCATACTTTAGGATCGTAAGGATCGTCTAAAAATTAGGCGATTCGGTATACACCTGAATGATTATAAAAGTCACGCTCTCATCTCTCGTTATAGGTACTTTGCTTACCCCAGACATAGCGGCCCGCTTGTAATGTTGATGTGAGACATCTTTTTTACCCCGCACACCTACAAATGAGTTAACAGGTGCTCGTTTCTCTAGCAGTTCCATGGCATCGTCTTCATCCTCAAGAACATCACCCTCTGACATTGATGGCCGCTTGCCGCGCATACCCGTAAAACCAGTGGGTGCTCGCTTGTTCACATCAGTCCCATCATTTGACAGCTGGTCGAAGAAATCCTGCAATAAATTTTCGCGCAGACGTTCCTCCTCCATGTGCTGAAGTAAATCTCGTAGGTGGCTGCTACCAGTTGTAAACTTCTTGCCTCGCACTCCAACAAAAGCCAAAGGGGCTTTTTTTAACCTCTGGCCGTTCTCATTATAATAGTTGTCCGTATCATCTTCAGCATAATCTAATGGATCGGGTCCTAACCAATTCGCATCTCCAGCCGCCTCCAGCTCCTTTTTACCCCTCATGCCTATAAAACTGGAAGTAGGAGCTCGTTTCACCATATTTCTTTGTTTCGGCGGCACTCTTGGTGCAGAAGTGCTAATACTAATGGGATCAGTATCGTCTGCTAAGGCGTCGACGCCGACGTCGCTGTTTGCAGCTGCAGCTGCTGTTAACAACAGCAGCAGCATTAACAGTTGCTTTTGATGCATTGCGTTTAGTTTGTGTTGCGTGCTTTTAGGCGGGCGACTCTAAAACGAATAAATGGCCGCCAGATGGCGCGTTATTATTAAAAAATGTTTGCTTATTTGCATAAAAGTTGGGATGAAATAAATTATTAATTACATTTTTTTAATCTTTCATAGAATTCTAATTACTTATCGTATTTAAGTCTTGAGTAATGTGCTCCAATGCTATAAGAAAAATCCATATGTGAAAATCAAAAGTAAACTTCTTTTACCCTTTTTCGAATAGATTTTTCCTTATGCAGGTCACTCTAAGCTTTTACCATTATTAAATTTAATATGAGTGTACAAATACAATACAATTAAAATTTAGATTTTTTTTTCAACAGCTTTAGCATAGTTTTATTTGGCACAAAGTGTACTTAAGCCGCATGGCGCCCTCTTGACCTTTTTGTTGTTTCTGTGGATGTATGGGATGCATATGCATATATTGCATAAGAATTCATAATGGGTGCTTTCCCACCAACAACAACATCTCAATTGCAGCTGCCACAGAAAGCCAACGGCTCTTTCCACAATTTATAGCCACATAAGCAAATATTTGCAAGAAGCCAACAAGCGGAGCCACCTTGGAGCTGAAATGGAGCAGTGCTCCGTTACAACCTCTTGCCATTGATTATGCTTAGAAGTTGTCATCACCCTTCGACTCGTTAAGTAAAATTGCCATGCAAATGCTTTGCCAATGCCTGCGAGGTACTTTCGATAAGACAGCCTGCATATCTAGCCAGCAAGCAAATGGTGGCAGAATAACAACAACAACAACAACAAGAACAAACAAGAAAACTAAAGTTAATCAAGTATCGACTACAAAATACCTTATGCTACTTTAACCCTGCATTCACTGACTTACTATTCGAATAATTTCGTTAGCTTGTCAATTGAAAGAAATGTTTTACTTTTGCAGAGATTACAATTGAACTCTCTAATTACATAATTTGTATCAGCTTTAATCAAATTTGTGCATCAATCAATTTAATCAAATGTAATTTTTATTTATATATACCCTGTCAAAACTTTGTGATCACAGGGTATAATAACACTAACGATGCGCGCACAGGAAGCTGGCAACATGTAATTCAATTGATTGCCGCAGGCGGGGTGGAGATGTAAGAGTAGTTGCTGGCCAGGCAAAGTGTGGAAAGTGCGGATGCCAAGTGGCAATTGAATTGAACGCAAAAAAATGCATTTGAATTGAATTGATGTTAAATTTATGGCAATCAACAGGTTGCGGGGGGATAGTTGAGTTCGAGATGGGCTTCTGACGTCTGTGGTGCTTACGCTTTAGTGTTTGGCGTTTGGTTTGTTGGCTCTAAGCTTAAGTGCTAAGTTCTGCAAATTTTTCAAATCTAAACAACATAGAAACGACGGAAAATGTCAAAGTATCAGGCAGGCAGGCAGGCAGCCAGCCAGCAGGCAGACAAACAAATCTAACTATTCAACACATTCTAATGCCTAAGGCTTCGGGCGCAAAATTAGCAAATGGCAATGTGTGAATGTGTGAAACTTCCTGTTTTTAAGCCGGCGCCTCTTTGGAAGCCTAACCATGACATGAAAGTGACAGGCGGCAGTCGAACAAAAGCTTAGAAATGGGACTTCTCCTTAACAGTCCTTAAATGTGGCGCATACGAAGCGTATGCGTAATGTGTGTGTTGGCCTAAAGCTAATCCGTGTGTGGACTGTCTAATTGTCTATGCATGTATGCGTCACTGTGTTTACTTTGTGCATCCCCATCGGACACTTTAAACTGCCAACGGGCCAACAGACGTGTCAGCATTAAAGTTGCGAGATTTACATTTTGGCCAAGACAAGACAAGGCAAAAGGACGTGCCTCAAATATGCCTTTACAAAGCCCATTTCTGTATCTGCGTGTGTAATAAAACCCCCATTAGCTCAGCTGGTGACCCACACAACAAGAAAAACAAACGTACGAAATTAATAATAAAACAACACAGCATAGAAAATTCACTTTTTGGCCAATTGGCCGCTCCATTCCCCAGTTTCAGATTTTGCCTGCGGCTGCATTTCCATATCGCCATCCCGTCGTCCCCCTTTTTGCATAGTAGCTCGACCGGCTCCAAATAAATAAAGCACACGAGGCGTCTTGGAGAAATAACAGTACGTGTGGTTGAGTAGCAGTTAATGCATAGAATATGAAGCGTGTCTTCTTATACTTCTTTGTTTTTTTGATTTCCCCTGCAGCTGTAGCCCAACTCAAAATTTCGATGGCATAGCAATCATACTCATATTTATATTGACATTAGGCCGAGTTGCACATTTGCATCGTAGGTCACATTATAAAATACTCCTGGCCCGAGGGAAAATTTGGCGGCTAGCAACCCAAATGTGGTTTTATACTCCAGAATATATAACCTTAAAAGGGAACACCTGAAACCTTATGTTAATGCAATTATTAAAATTGTTAAAATGATCCCATTTTCAATTTTTGTAATGTTATCAGTGAATATTAAAAAGCTAAGGCTAGTAAGGAAAGGTGGAATAACAAATTGAAAGTTGAAATTCAATATTAATTTTGACTGATTGTTCACAAGGCAACAACCATATGCTATAGTGTTTCGATCTTTATATTGTTATGCTTTTAGATCTCTTTTCCATGCAGGAACTTTTAATAAGATTGTTCCAATGGTGGCGTATAATAGTATAAATATAATATAAATAATTATCCGAGCTTAAAATCTATAGGCAGACGGATCGATGGACGCACTTTCGAATATGGCTACTGGTCTCATCGTCGTAATCAATCAGATGCTTTATGAGCATCTTAGAACTCTCTTTAGTGAGCTATAAAATCGTCCACCAGCGTATTATAAAGTATTATAATTAAATATTATAATCAAACGATGAAATTCTGATATTTAATTTATTATTATTTCTTAATTCTTTTTTTATTCTATTATCAAATTTATATGGGAATGTTTAGCAGGTTCAAAGTTGTAGATGAAATTAATTTTGGAAATGTGAAATCATGCTCTTAAGTGGAGTTTTTAATATAGACATGTTATATATATAATATATATATATATTGCAACAAAAGCTTCTCTCCGTTGCTATTAGTTTTGTTCACCTGCTCATCATTTAGAATCTGTATATATATGTTGTGCTACTCTTTGTACGAATTTTCTCCAGCCTTTTCTATTGCTGACATGGTGAGGCTTTGTTTGGAGCAAATAATCCAATTCCGATTTAGATTTGATTTCTCAGTTTTGTTATTTATGTATATGATAAACCCGTATTTGTTACATCGGGTGTGCCGCAAGGTAGTCATCTTGGTCCATTATTTTACACATTATTTATTAATGACCTGCCATCTATTTTGTCCCACTCACGCATCCTTATGTATGCTGATGAAACTTATATTTTCTTACAACGAACCTTCTAACTATATTTGTCTGCAAAATGACTGTAACTCCATGCACCTTTGGTGTCAGGCTAGTTCATTCTAGTGCTAGTTTCATTCTGCATATCTCCTCTATAACTAACAAAGCCAAGGGTGTTCTTGGATTCATTAAACGTTGGTCCAAGGAGTTTAATGACTCCTTTGTTACCAAACTCCTTTATACTTCTCTAGTTCGACCCATAGTAGAATATTGTTCATGTTTTTGGAGTCCTCAATATGGAATCCATCAAGTTCGTATTGAATCCATTCAGAAGCAATTCCTCCTCTTTGCCCTTCGTGGCTTAAACTGGGATCCCGATCGCCGACTTCCACCATACTCTGATAGACTCTTACTAATTGATCTCCCTTCATCAACTAACCGTAGAACTATCCTTGGCATTATTTTTCTTTATAAATTAACTATCGGTGACATTAGCTCTCCTTTTCTATTATCTCGACTTAACTTTTATGTTCCTCGTAGACTAACAAAAAATGATTATCCCTTATTTTTATCTAATTGCACAACAGACGATGCGTTGCACAATCGATTCCGTGTACTGTGCTCCAATTACAACGAATTTGATCACGTTATCTCTTTAGAACTCTCTCTCCTTTACACCTAAAATCTGCTCTTCTGTTTTATATTCGGGAAAACCCTAATGGTTGACGTGGTTGCTGGCTTGGCAACACTGCTTCTTTTTTTGTTGGTTTTTTTCCTGGATTGTCCTTATCTTACCTTAGTACTCTCTTACTTTCTATCCTTTTTTCTATTCTAGTCTATTTTCATTCTATTTTCAACAATCTTTATATTTCCATATTTATATTTATATTTAATTTACATAATAATTTATTTTTATCTTTTGTAATTCTTTAATTGACTGCAATTGGTCGATTTAATAATAAATAAATAAATAAAAATAAATAAAAACAAAAATACTTCTTCTATTTTAGTATAGTTAGTTATTGCTTGCTTTGTTCTTACTCTAAAACAAGTTTGGAGAACAGGTCAACATTATAAATGATGAATGTTGTTGTCAATAAAGATATAAGAATTAAATAGGTAAGAAAGTTTGAGTTAGCATTTAAGCCAATTTAAGATACGATTAGATTAAATTAGATTTACAAGATAAGTTTATAAATCGCACTCATACATGATATAGAAATCGGTCTAAGACTGATGTGAGATGTAAGAGATGTACTACAAAATATAGCTGCCATTGGGACTATCGGAATCGGTCAAAATTAATAAATTAAAGAAAAATTTTTAAATTGTTATGCCGTCTGCAAGCGACGCCCCGAAGATAGCCAGTCCTTACTAGTTTTTCTCTAATTCTGTAGAATTAAGGCAGATAATGTCGATTCAATTAAATTTTGGGGATTATCAACTCTTAAATGAGAATTTTGCATGTGTTTCGTTTCGTTCCTGCATACATCACGCTCGTCACATCCGATAGCTGGTGCACAGCAGTACTCACAAGTAGTCAAGTAGCCCCCATAAATAAATGATTCAAGAATCGTTCCCGTCTTATGTTCAGCTTTTCAGCTGCACTTATCAACAGCTCTTAGCTGGCGATCGTTCAGTTTGAGTTTAGCTTTGAAGCAGAACGCACGCAGAACAGTTCGCTCCGGCAGTGAATAAGTGAATAAAGAAAACTTACACAGTGTTTACATGATAGAATTACATACCCCAACTCATAACTAAATGCAGATTTCATTGTGACTGACTTCTGAATATATTCTTCACCTTAAATCGTGACTTATTTGACGACTCAAGGCTTTCGGTGCTACGTAAACGGTGAGCTAAATTTTGATTACTGTTATCATAATAGAATCGCTCTCATTCGAACCTGCTGACCTGCTGAATGAAAGTATCGCCTATGGATTGGACCTAGTGCTTTTCATAGAATTCTAGGTGATCTTTAGCACACAGCACAAAAACAGCATAACAATTGGGAATGCTTAAACAAAAGACAGCACACAACTTTCTTGCCAGGCAACTCTCCAGGGGTTTCAACTTGGGAATGGGCCTGGGACTGGGACTGGGACTGAGCTCCGAAATGCAAAATAATTGAATTGGGTCAAATGGTTGAAATGCTTGCCTCATGTTGTGCGATTGACTGACGCTGAATAACATTAAAAATGTGCCTCAGATTTTGTTGTTCTTGCTGATACCCAGCTACATAAAATACATAAAAATTACGAGCTCCAATTTCGACCAAGGGTGTACGGGTTGGAATACTCGTACATAAGTGCATATATATACGGGGTACTCGTATTTGCGACTTTGCCTTAAATTTGGGCAGCTTTGCCGTACTCGCCCAAGTTCAGGGCCGGGAATTCACACATCATTTAATTCACTCTCAATTAAGTACAACATTAGTTTTTTCGATACAGTTGAGCAGATTTTCATTATACGAGTAATACATATTACTTATTACTCATTCTCATTACTTATAAATCACAGTTTATTGCAGGCGTCAGTATGTCGATTGTGACACAGATATTGGGCGATAGATCACGGATCGGGATTTACAAAATGCTATCAATACTTCTGTCTGACTTGGGATCCATAGGTGAATGGTAAAAAACTTGTAGGGGGAATGTACGAAGCCTTCAGCAACACAAAAATCACACTAATATTGTTATTGTTATTATTTTGTTTTATTATCATTATCATTATTATTATTATGTTTGATGACGAAATTTCATTCGCCAGATTGATTTGATGAGCAATGCTTAATGAGTACTAGCTTAACATTTTAACATAGGAATAATTGACAAAAAATAATAATACATTTTTTCATAAAAACTTTGCTTTTCCAAATATTATGAACATTGGTAAGGAAAGGCTATCTTTGGGTAACCGAAGATTATATACCTTTGCAGACTGGAATTGTTGTTAAATTTATTTATTTATAGAAACGATTCTACCTATAGAAACTATGTGATATATTGTCCGGCCAATCCTGACATAAGAGCTGCGTGCAACATAAGCTGGAAGACTAGTTTGCTTATAAACAGACAGACGGACAGACGAACCTCGCAATATCAACTGGTTTCTTCGTCGTGATCAGAATTCAATATATTTTGTGAAATCAGGGGTGCTTTCTTCAATGCATTACAGCATAGGGTATAATAATCAATTCTCCCAATTATTAAGATTTTTAATTTTAATTAAAATTAAAATTAGTCCAACTGTATGTAAAAGCCATGAGATCTATAAGAAAGATCTGAAAGGGCATTCAGTTCTCGTTTTGTCTGCTTGACAATAACCTCGTTTAGCAATTGACAGTAATTAAAATTCGTGTAAAAAAATAAAAAAAAAGTCTTAATTTCTCTTCGGCTTTTATACGAATATTAAATATATTCTTTGTTTTCGCCCAGTATAAGTATATATATGCATGCCAGCGTATTTATCAAGTGCAACTCAAGTTCACATGTGCAATTTAAAATTGTGCAAAAATGTTTTAAGCCGCAGTCACACAGTCTAATATTAACGTACCATATTTTCTGGGGTTATTTTCGACATCTGTTAATTATTGTTACGTATTTAATGGAGTTGGAAGAGCAATAAAAACGACTAAACACCAATTGTTAAATCTCAGACAGGATGAGTAAACGTCATTATCACCTACGTTAAAAACACCAATCGAAGTAGTGTTCAAAAATTAGGAAACAATTAAAAAACGTTACTCGAAAGTTATAGACAAATCACTAAGAGAAAAACAATGGTCTAAAATCGGTCCAAATTGAGTGCAACAGAATCTTGAATATTTTATATATATCCTGGTTTTATTTTAAGCTTGATTCGATTATGATTGATTTTCTTTAGAATTTGCGGCTTGATTCTGACACTGTTTCATATTGATTTGAGACCTCAATTCTTGATTTTTTCCTACTGTGAAGAGCTAATCAAATTTCGATAATCACATTACTTTGATCAAGTCAAAAATAAATTATTTGTACAACATAAGCGTGTAAGAGGGAATCTGTAAGTTCGAAAACAGAGGTATACTCATATCTCGTATGAGAATACTCAAGTTGTGATAAGAGCTCGTTGGAGCAGAGCTCTCGGCTCGCACTGAGGCACATTTCATTATAATTTCCAAACAGCTGTCGGACAGCTCAGCCCATGCCATGACGCTACTCAGACTAAATAAATATATAAATATATAAATACGAAATATGAGTGCGCATAAAATTAGTGCTGATGAAAATGCAACAGTTTTGGCAAAAGTTGTTGGCCAAACAAAAGCCCCATGAATTTATAATTGAATTGTCAACCGAGTCGAGTAGGTTGGTCGGTCGGTGCATTAAATTACTCGATTTTATAAGCAAAACAAACAGAGATTTGTTCAGTTTGCTGCCTGTCTGTCTGCCCGTCCGTCTGTCTGTCACTCAGTAAGTCAGTCAGGAAAGAAACATCGTTGACACACGCCAACAACGATGCCAGCTAAGTAATTGAACCATGAACTTGAATTGAGGCATCTCATCTTATCTCATCTCATCCCAGCAGCTAAGATTTGCAGCTGGGTATCTCTGCTACCCACTGAATACATTATAGGAAACTGCTCTGCTTTTCTTTTTCCGGCAACAGTTAGACAAGTGCTCTGAATACGGATACGGATAATTCCTGATTCGTGCTTGGAAGAGCACTTATACGACTACTTATGCTTTACGAACATTAATTCAATTAATATTTAGAGGAATAGAATTATCATTAGTCAAAAAATTATCATAAAATATTTTTCCATATAAGATAGATATAGAGTATGTCAGTATATCAATACTCTTCGCATTCATCTCCTGACTAATGGACATATTTATATTTTCTAATATCCTTTATTCTTAGCAAATGAATAAATGAACTTACATGAAAGAGACATATCTTTTTTAATAATTCTCTATATATTTGTTCTAATAAAATAATATATATTTAATAATTTATATTTAACGCTTTCAGTAAGCACTTGGGAAGCATGCAGCTTCAACAAAGCTTTGTGGCCTTTCTGGTATTGCTTTCGGTCTTAGGAATCGCTAATGCTAATCGGAGTTTTACTGTGGACTATGAAAACGACCAGTTTCTTAAAGATGGAAAGCCTTTCCGCTTTATAGCAGGATCGTTTCACTACTTCCGCGCACACCCTGAGACCTGGTCGCGGCACCTGAGAACAATGCGTGCAGCTGGCCTCAATGCAGTGACTACGTAGGTTGAGATATAATTACTTTAAACGATATGATGTAAACTATGTCCTCTAATGTCTTGGTACAGATATGTAGAATGGTCGCTGCACAATCCACGCGAAGGCATCTACGTTTGGAATGGCATAGCTGATCTGGAGCGCTTTATACATT
Organism: Drosophila repletoides; assembly: GCA_018150835.1. Taxonomy (NCBI): domain Eukaryota; kingdom Metazoa; phylum Arthropoda; class Insecta; order Diptera; family Drosophilidae; genus Drosophila; species Drosophila repletoides. The sequence goes on from JAECWQ010000202.1 coordinate 9,992,246, forward strand.
TAGCTATAGACGAGGATTTACTGGTAATACTTCGCCCAGGTCCCTATATCTGCGCCGAACGAGATATGGGCGGTTTTCCGTATTGGCTACTCAAAAAGTATCCTGGCATTCAACTACGGACAGCTGATATAAGTAAGCGATCCTTTAGATAAGTCGAACTTGGTAACTCAGCTATATCTAATCCCTGGTTTCAGATTATCTGGGCGAGGTGCGCATCTGGTATACTCAGTTGATGGCTCGTATGTCCCAGTATCTTTACGGCAACGGTGGCCCTATTATCATGGTTCAGGTCGAAAACGAGTATGGCTCGTACTTTGCCTGCGATCTCAACTATCGTAACTGGCTAAGAGACGAGACTCAGAGCCACGTTAAGGACAATGCGGTACTTTTTACAAACGATGGACCCACTGTGCTACGCTGTGGGAAAATTCAGGGAGTTTTAGCGACAATGGACTTTGGAGCTACACGGGATCTAAATAGCATCTGGGCTAAAATTCGACGCTATGAGCCCAAGGGTCCTTTAGTGAATTCTGAATACTATCCCGGCTGGCTGACACACTGGACAGAGCCTATGGCAAATGTGAGCACGGACTCAATTACAGGAACTTTCGTGTAAGTTAGGATAAGTTTATAAGACATATTTGAAGATCTCCTATATACAATGGTGAATTTATTAGGCATTTTCGTTCCCCACAATTAAATAGGGAAATTTTCTATTTTATATTACAGCGATATGCTGGAAAGTGGAGCCAGCGTCAATTTCTATATGTTTTATGGCGGCACCAACTTTGGTTTTACGGCAGGTGCAAACGAAAATGGACCTGGAAACTATTTAGCAGATATAACCAGTTACGACTACGATGCACCTATGACAGAAGCTGGAGATCCCACTCCCAAGTACATGGCGCTACGTCGGATCATTGGCAGATATTTACCATTGCCAAATGTTCCAGTGCCGCAGCCGGTGCCCAAACGGGCATACGGTGTAGTGCGACTACTCAGCTGCTGCACTCTGCTCTCCAGTGAGGGAAGACAGAAACTCAGCACGGGCATCGTTCGCGCCGTCAAGCCCCAGACCTTTGAGGCATTGGACCAGTACTCAGGATTGGTGCTGTACGAATCATGGCTGCCTGCTCATTTTAAACGGGATCCGAGCGTGTTGCATGTACCGGGATTGGCGGACCGTGGCTATGTGTATGTGGACAATGAGTTTGTGGGCATATTGGCACGAGAGACGCCAATTTATGAGCTGCCGCTGAGTGCCAGCGCGGGTAAACGCTTGCAGATTCTGGTTGAGAATCAGGGACGCATCAACTACGGCAGACAGATAAACGACTTCAAAGGCCTAACGAAGGATGTACGCTTAGACAAGCAGCTCCTGACCAACTGGAATATGACCAAATATCCTTTGGAGTCCTACGAAAACCTGGAGCAGCTCATTACCCAGTCGACTGAGGCAGCACGGGTAGGCTTCCAGGAACTCAAAAAGCCTCAAATGATGCTTCGCTCTGGTCCTGCCATCTACTATGGCATCCTAACCATTGACAAAGCTGATCAGGTAGCAGACACATATTTGGACATGTCAGGCTGGGGAAAGGGTATCGTGTTCCTTAATGGCGAGAATCTCGGTCGATACTGGCCTTTAGTGGGGCCACAGGTGACTCTGTATGTGCCCGCACCGGTGTTAAAAGTGGGCGCAAACCGTTTGATCCTGGTGGAATACCAACAAGCGCCAACATCCATGGAACTAATGTTTCGTGACGCACCCATCCTAAACGCAAGATCTTAATATTAGCTTAGACTAGTTAGTAAGTATATCGTATATCATGTAAATTTTCCGTGGATTAAGTTTATTGTGACGCATTAAAGCACGGTGATGGCGGCTTCATCTTTTTGCAAAGCTGTCGCTGAAAGACTCATTACTGCAACAGAAACAGCACCAATAACTAATAACGCGTAAGTGGGCACGACTATTAAATACCCTGTATCCAGGATTTTTCTCAAAATTTGTAGTTCAATCATGTATTCCGAAATACTGTAATCTCCGAGTTCTAAGCTCAGAAAAACGAAAGAACTTCATTTTAGAACATTGCGCCTAATGAAATTGACCTATAATACAGGGTGGAGCTACTATTTTTAAGGAAATTGCTTCCATATAAATATTGGTTGGTTACTGGAAAATTAAAATCGACTTTCATTTATTTTTAGGTAACTTTTCTAAAACTCTGTGTTTTTTCTTCTGAGAGTTGACAGCTGCTTCTATCGTACGATTGCAGTGATTATCCGATAGTTCTTAGGCAGAGATGAACACTGTCTGTTATTAGTTCTTGAAGATTTGGGGGAGTTCTTACGAAATTACTGCGAAATAAATGAACCATATAGAAACTTAACCAAATTGGTGTTGTTATACATTCCTCTTATAGGCCGCATCATGGCTAAAATGTTTCGCTTGGTGATTCTGAGTAAGCCATATACCTAAAAGACTGTGTTACACATATTCTGTATAAGCTTGGTATGCTCTGTTACTCAATATATTGGTTAACAGTATAACCTCGGGGTGGGCCCGAGGCTCATATGTATCTTTTGTGCGTATGCCGCCTTGCCAAATTAATCCCAAATGATTGAAGTCCACAGCAAAGCAGGCGCTGATGAACTGAAGTCAGTAAAAGTCAAAGTCAACGTCTTGGCTCGTTGGTTTTCGGGCACAAGTTTAAATAAGTAAGTGGATTCATGTGCTTCTCTGACTTTTAAGTGATGGCAGATCTATAGACTAAATAAGTAATGTGGCGACTCTTTGAATGGAATGTAATTATTATAATGCAATGCATTAGTAGCTTGTTAAGGAAATGGAGCTTAATATTGAATTGTAAATAATAATTGTACTACTTTTTTGATATAAGGACTATCCAGAAAGTTAAAATGTTAAAAAACACAATTTCAAGCAGTTTATAAAATGCGTAGGACCTTTTAAAAAATAGGAAATTTTCTATTAAGTGTAGTCTAAGGTGGAGTTAATTTTGTTTTGATCAGTCACCCAAGATACTTCGATAAAAGACAGAGAAATATTAATATCATTAGAATCAAATTCGACTTAGCATTCGCCAATCTCTTAGTTTATCCGGGACTCTTATCTTAGGCGATCCCGCTGTTGATCGCGCTAGTCATGACTCCCAAACCCCAATGCGGAGAATGTAGGTAAACTTCTAAAACCACTTGCTAATAAAGCCACTTGTTATAAAGAACCGAAATTTTGCAATAAACCGTGCCCAGCGGCCTTTCTAAGCTTCTAAACTCCGATCCAGCTCAACTCAGCCCATCCAGGAAAGCCAAATTTATCAAGATGTCGGGCTGGACCTCGGCCCTTGGCATGGTAACCAAGAGTGTTCCGAAAAGAAAAAGAAACAATAAGGTATCACAATGGGTCACCCTAGGGCTAAGTGTGTCATTTAACCTAACTTAAATTAGAATCTGGCTACATAAAAAGTCAAGGACCAGTATTATTTTTCGAAATCTTTGTAGCCCAATTTTAAAGCTCACAAAATTAATATTTAGAATTTCAAATAAAAGTTCACAATATGTGTTAAGCTGAATTTAAATTTTTAAGGAATTTTCTCAGAAAAATGTTGCTCCAAGACTCCAATGTATATATGGCATATAATTTTAGAATATGTATTTAAATTAGAGTAAATAATAATATTTTAATGATAAATAAATCCAAACTGCTCCTCAGACAAAGAATGGTTCCCCACTTGACCATCTTGCTGCTGCCTTTAATGAGCCCAGCAGCTACAATTGTTGTTGTTTTTGATGTTCAGCTTAATTAGTGCGCGCCGAGGCTCACAGTTGACTATTGGGCGTATACGTTTTTAAAGCATCTTTTAGGCGCAGCTGCAACTCGAGTACTTATAAGTATAAGTGTGCACATTACATGTGTATATGTAAGTGTATGGCTACATACTTAAGCAGAGATATATATTTGCTACCTGCTACATAGCTACAGGTCTACACATGTTTTTATGTACTAATTGCGACTGTATGTTGTCCGTCTTGTTGTTGCTGTTGCTGTTGCTGTTGCTGTTGCTGTTGCTGTTGCTGTTGCTGTTGCTGCTGTCCAAGTTGACATAAAACAAGTTAAGGCCCTGGGGCAGTTTTAAAGCGTCGCCCCATGTTGCCCGTTAGTTTAGTTAGTGCCGAGATTTTGTTTTTTTGGCCATGTCCATGACGGTCCCCTAATGGACTCCGTGTTGCGTGCGCCACATCACAAAACCGGATGCGAGTGGCTTTCACTTGGTCCCAGACCCAGCCTTCTGAAGCCTGACAGAAGTCTGTGCATTGATGTTGTTTTTTATTAGCTTCTGCCGCCGGCTATTGCTCATATGTCAGCCAACTTAAAAATCATTTTGACAACTATGTATGCCAAAGGTCACCGTGCAGCTGCTAATAACAGACAGACAGCTGTTAATAATTCCTAAGAAATGTCCTCATTATTATATCATTCATATCATTCGGTGCCTCTTTGGAGCACAGTAGGCCTAAACGTGTCGATTGACAACAAATTTAATTACTTATAAATTCATTAATTACTTACATATTTTATCTATTAATTGAAACTACATATATTAATTAATTTGAACTATTGGGACTCCTTCCTAACTACTTTCGCTAAGGCATTTTGAGAAGTGGAATAGTTGTTTTACTTTCTCAATAAGAAGTCAAATTGACAACGAGTTTCAGTAAAAACAATTCAAGTGGCATAAATAAGTGAATCAATTCCCATTCATACAAGTCTTACTGTTAACCAATAACTTCAGTTGGTTATTATAATTATTATAATTAATTATAGGATTGAATGAAAAACGAGTTAGGTTTAAATTCGAGCCGACTCTTTATAGGAACTTGATAAAATCAAAAGCGGGGTTGATTGATTGATCGCATAAGATTTGACAACGATTCAAGTGCGGAATTCTTGTTGTTATCTCATATCTTGGTCGAAAAGTCAACTCTTGTTGAAATTAACATATTGTTTTTCCACTAGTAGTTAACTTTAAATTAAACTTTAACTTACTAGTTAAAAATTATGTAATATTTTCGATACCCTATCTAAGTCGCATCATTTTATTTGGTATTAGGACTCGGTAGGATCGGCAATAAATTGGATTGTAGCTAAAAATATTAAAAGCCTTTTCACGAAAATATTGAAAGTGTAATATTGTCTATATATTTCTAAACAATTCAATAATTCTATTCTTGGTACATTTTATAGAATTTTTAACACATTTGTTCAGGATGAGAAGAGGATTTGATTTAATTCAGTTTTTAAGCTTAGCATGAAAATGGCAACTATAAAAATTACTTTTTTTTTTCTTATTGTGCTTAATTTTAATAATAATCAAATGATTATATATAAAATTTGAATGTTTTACTTGCAATAAAGTAAAAAAATTAAACAATATAGTAAAATAAACTGAAAGTGTTTAAAATTTCACAAATTAAAGCCAGGAAAAATATTAGATCAATTTTTTTGGATGCTATTGTGTTCGTACTTAAGAGTAGCATAACGGGAAGGTAAGCGAATTAAGTAATATTTTACTGTATCTTCAAAGGCAAATTATTCATTAAAATAAATAAAACAGTTTTGTGAATATATGGATGTTTAAGATGGGTGATCCAATAACTTTTTATTTTGAAATGTGGGTTGAAATATCTTCTAAAACTTAGTTTACGTGCGAGTTATATAAGTAAGGCAAAAATGTAGATCTAAGAACTTCTGTTTTATAAAATGCACACCTTGAGATATTAGTAAATCATAGTGGGAGATTTATAAAAATGAAGCATTCTGAATATATTTTGTAAAAATAGTTTAAGTATTCAATTCTTTCCAACACAAATATTCTTATACTCACAAATTGAATTTGGGTAGTTTAATTTCATAAATTAATGCACTCACAATTGTAATTTATGTTAATTAAATATTTAAACTGTTTGCTGTTTTCTCTCAGACTGCCTTTTTTCTGATTGTTCTATTTTATTATTTTAGTACTGTTGTTTTATGATGCGCGCCGAACGAAAACGCCGAGAAGTATGCAACAACTGAGCGACAGATCAAAGCGGCAATGGACTTTATAAATGAAATGCTCGACGGGCGGCCAGCGAAGAATACAAATACGAGCACAGCCACAACTACAGTTATCTGATACGCTTCGTTACACACACACACACACATACGCACACTCAGACACACATATTCGCATGCAACGAACAGGAAACGACAAAAACGAGGCACACTCGTGTACCGCTCGGCTTTCGCTTTCTCCGTCCATTTGTTCGTGCATATCAACAATTGGTCGAATAGAAATTCAAATGTGTCTGTGTTGGCGTATGTGTGGGATCTATGTGTGGGTGCGTGTTTGTGTGTAGGAGTTGGCTGGCGTTTGTATTGGTGTTGGTATGCTCTTATATGGTCGCCACTTTGTTGCTGGAAAAAAAGGCGAAAATAATATTCGATGCATACTTTCAGGTCGCGGCGCTCAATTGAATTGAACGGAAATTCTGTTTGCATATGTGAATAAAACATTAAAGAAGCAAAAAAATTGAGGTCGCCGCTCACTTGAAACAAACAATATGCAATGATGAAACATTTATTTTTTAAAATTAATTTCGCAGCAAGGGGCCTTTTTATGTGTAGTATTCGTTCAGGCCAAAAGTATTGAAATTTTCGAGGTTTTCCCGTTGAATCTATAAATTCACATTTGCATTTAGCATTATTAATTAGCATTATTTGCTCTTTGCAAATAAATCTTTTGAATGTCAGCCACAAAAACAAATAATGATTGCCTGTTTGGAATACGCATACGGAATACCAAACATACGCATTTTATGAATAATAGTAATATTTGTGGAACTTTTATGACTGAGCCATGAGCCCAGTTATGGCGATAAGCGCAATGACTGTGATAAAGAAAAATACCAGAAACAAAACTAAAAATGCATATTCTAGGTACTCGCTACATTTAAGCATCCTACGTCCGACGTCCGACGGTACTTAAGCCAAGGCCAGCTTGAAGAGCAGCTACACCAAGACCTAGACCGAAGAAGAATAACTGAAAGCCAAGATATAAGAAACCACGCTCTGCTCGTAAAGGCCAAGTGTTTGCAAACACAACCGCCCACGTCCGCCCGTGCACCCTTTGCTCATAGCCGAAAGGCAAGAGGTTATTACTGAGGCTCCGCACTAAAATATATTAAAACAAGCGTTTTAAATTTAAGCAAATGTGTAAAACGAGTGCATAGGACAATGAGGCGACTACTATTCTTAAGTTAGAAAATAAGTTTTGATTCCAACAATAGTAACTTGGTGAATTAAAAATAATTTAAATGTATTTTTATATCTAAATAAATAAATAATAAATAAATTAATGGTCATATGTTAAGAACAATCCTTGGAATAATCAGAAAGCGTCAAGAAATAAGTATATAATTCTTAATTATCCTTTGGTGATCAAATCCATGCCTAATGTCAGGATTAGTTCATGTTCACCTCTGTCATAGCTGGGATTTAGTTCAAATGTTGAAAATGAAAAATCTTTTTCGGCTTCGATCTAGATTAGATTAAAATTCATCCCGACATTTTTTATGTATTTTCAAAGGGTATTTTAATTTCGTCACGAAATGTATAATGACTTGAAGATCGCATCCCCAAATTAATAATGTTTATATGTATATTAGTGATTAGGACAATTAGAAGAGTTGAGTTGA